>CM077305.1:163397500-168397500 GCA_039655065.1 Glossophaga mutica | reverse complement strand
ACAATGCCTCTCAGGGGGGACATTAAAAGTAACTTGAACATATTTTATGCATTTTCTCCTTTGTTCTAATAAAAGGCCTACTCTATTTTGCAGAGCTATTCATTTCTTCCTGTAAGTTTGTTTATGCCCATTATTTCATTACTAAGCCACACAAAAAAAACATCTAGTTAATCAGCCTCCTTAGATAATAACTTACTGATCATAAGTGTCTACTCAAGCATAGAATTTGGGGCCTCAACTCCAACCACTGCCACCCCAACAGATTCCAAAACCATAGAGTATTTATAAGAAATATTATATCAAACATGGTTTTCTCCATCTCATTACATATTTGTATATATTAATATTTTATATTAAAAATAGAATATACTTTTCTGAATCTATATTCATCTACTTATTCAACAAATAAGGATTAAGACCCTACTTAATTAAGTGTCAGGTTCTGTTCTAATCAAAATATCGTAAGTGTATCTCCAAGTTATAAAATATAATTCTGCAACATTGTTTCAAATGCTTGCATGAGATGATAGCACACGATATTTCATCACGTAATTTTATGAATGTGTGTTTAAACAAGTTCCTTATTATTGAAAAGTAATGATCCTGACAATCTACCACTCTGTGCTGATGAGTTGCGTAGGAGCTTAATTCTCCTGTATGTCAATTAGCCTGTGGTAATACTGGTTTGGTTCTATGTTACCTCACTTAAAGTCACAAAACCTATTGACAATATTAAGTAAGGACTTACATATGTATGTGGAAGCTTATGGGGAATTGTGGCAAATACTGTGAATAAGATCACCTAATATCCTTCCCTGTTCCCTTAGTTTGCCTCCACAGTAACACTGAACTCTATAGTGTAAAATGTTGCGGTACCATGATGCACCCCACGGTGACATGCAATCACAACTAGTAATTGGCTCTCATTCTCTGCCCAGCTGCCCTCTGTGGGTTGATGTTCTCTGTTTCTTCAAGAGGAGAGACATGGCTAGAAAGTGAGATTTTTTTCACTTCAGTGGATGGTCTGCTAAATACTGTTAATGTTTCACTATTATTACATAACCACATGGATAGACTCAAAAATACTATTTTTCTTAACCTCAAAGCAATGCAATCCTGCATTTTATGCAGTTACATTTTGGACCTCACTATAATCATATTATAGCAAAGTTTACTGTACTCACTCCTCAGGCTCCCTAGGTTTGTTCATGTGACATGGTTCTGACCCATCAGACCTAAGTATGAATTTGTTGGGAAGGTTTGGGAGAAACTTTCTGTTCTTCTAAAAAAGAAGCATAAGCAGCTGCTTCCATCTACTCCCTTTGCCCCACCCACCACCCCTGCTGCTGTAACTGGGGTGGCCAACTCACCACTGAGGGCAAAAAGATGAGAAAATTGTACAGGCAGCAGACCTGACATAATTGAGCTGCTGAACTAAAGCCAGCAGCTTTCTACCCCTAGGATTCACATTATGCAAGAAGAACAAACATTTATATATTTAAGTCACTTAGTCACAGTTTCTGTTACTTGCAGCCGAAATCATTACTGATTAAAATAGAGATGAACTGGATTTCCCACTGAAGGTATGAGGATTGCAGTTTGGAACTGTACTTATAGAGGAGAAAATATGTAAGCATTCAGATCAGTAAATATAAAGTCAAACATCTCAACTACTTATACATGCGTAAACCAAGGCTCCAGGAAGGAAAGTGATTTGCCTGTGATTCCATATTTGAGGGGGACTAGCCTTGGGTAAAGGATTAAGACATTCACACATTCTTTATATTGCAATTGAGGCTGAGAATGGTAAATACAGACTTCTCCCAATTCCCAGCTCTATAACTTTGATTGCTTTATTCCCAACTTAGCTTTCAATTCACTAGACTTATTTTATCTCAATTTGCCTCCCACTTAGCCAAAAGCATCTCCCACAACCAAAAGTTATATATCAGTTTCATTACTCCTTCCTGTCATAAAGCAATACTGACATTCCTCCACAAGAACCCTGTGAAACAGCTGTTTCAATTAAGTGCTTCTCAAGTATTTATGGGAAATTCTAATGCTGGGTGATGGTTATATGCTGTGTATGAGATCTGATTCCTTGTTGTACCTTTTTTTTTTTTTTTTTTTTTTTGCTATTACAAATATCATTTATCCCACAAGCAAGTTTACACTATTCTGGACAGTGTATTCTTGGAAACTAATCTGCTGAGAAAAATGACCCAAAAATGGCACTTGGTAAAGCAAAAAAAAATTATCTAATCACTAAAAGGCTATAGCTGAGTGCTTGGCTTTTGGTGGGAGGGGAAAAAAGTGGCATGTCTCTCTCTCTTTCTCTCTCTCTCTCTCTCTCTCTCTCTCTCTCTCTCTCTCTCTCTCTCTCTCTCCCCTCCCTCCCTCTTTCTCTCTTCCTCCCTCCCTTTTCTCCTATAGTTGTTTCTAATTAAGTTCCCATTGAGTGGCCTCAACAAAGCTGCATTCTGTTGTCTCTTAACTCTGTCCCCAAAGTGCTGGAGAAAACTTTATGCTACTAAATTGCCACAGTGAAAGTGATGGAAATCATTAATAGCTCTGATAATGCAGACATTAAGGTTTAGATTACTGCTTAGGGATATTGTTTCTAATGAAACAATTGTTTGCTAAACTACAACCATGAACCATATCACAAAGAACAAATTTCTACATGTGGACTCTGTTGTTGGCACCTGCATTGGGAGTGGAGTTGGCAATCAGCTATGCCTCAAGAATTTGGTCGTGATGACTTTGTATCTGACAGAGATGGAGTACAAAGTCTGCACGAATGGATTACAGCCAATATACGCAAAGGCACCTGAAAAGGGGTTCCAAGCCAGTAAGACTAAACTATTAGGGGAACAAAGATGTTAACAAATCGTTAGATATTATGTCAGTCAGGAGAGAAGAGGATGTGAAATGGAAGCCTAGACCAAAAGAGTAACAATGACAAACGTTGAATCACCTACCCAGATTTGACCAGAGCAGAGGAGACTTATCCAGCAGATCTTCAGCATTATGATTTCACTGGAATATTACTGTATAGAGATGAAGACATCTAGCTAATTTACCCTGTGCCATTTATGTTTTTTTCATTGTTGTTCAAATACAGTTGTCTTCATTTTCCCCCTACCTCAGCCCCCCGCCTGCCACCCTTGATCCTACTCCCTTTGGCTTTGTCCTTGTGTCCTCTATATATGTTCCTTGACAACTCTTCCCCTACTTTCCCCCATTATCCCTCTCCCCTCTCCCCTCTGATTACTGTGAGTTTGTTCTTTAGTTCAATGTCTCTGGTTATATTTTGCTTGCATATTTGTTTTGTTGATTAGTTTCCAGTTATAGGGAGATCATATGGTATTCGTCTTTTACCACCTAGCTTATTTCACTTAGCATAATGTTTTCCAGATCCATCCATGCTGTTGCAAAGGTAGGAGCTCCTTCTTTCTTCCTGCTGTGTAGAATTCCATTGTGTAAATGTACCATAGTTTTTTGATCCATTCATTTACTGATGGACACCTAGGTTGCTTCCAATACTTGGCAATTGCCAATTGTGCTGCTATGAACATTGGGGTGCATAGGTTCTTTTGGGTTGGTGTTTCAGGGTTCTTAGGATATAATCCTAGTAGTGGAATTGTTGGGTCAAAAGGCAGTTCCATTTTTAGTTTCCTGAGGAAATTCCATACTATTTTCCACAGAGGCTGTACCAGTCTGCATTCCCACCAACAGTGCACTAGGGTTCCCTTTTCTCTACAACCTTGCCAGCACTTGTTGTTTGTTGATTTGTTTATGATAGCCATTCTGACAGGTGTGAAATGGTATCTCATTGTGGTTTTAATTTGCATCTCTGTGATGGCTACTGATGCTGAGCATATTTCATATGTCTCTGGGCCCTCTGTATGTCCTCCTTGGAGAGGTGTTTGAAGGCTACTGTAATCGAAACAGTCTGGTACTGGCATAAGAACAGACACATAGAGCAATGCAACAGAATAGAGAGCCCAGAAATAAACCCAAGTCTCTGTGGTCAATTAATATTTGACAAAGGGAGCATGAGCATAAAATGGAGTAAAAATAGCCTCTTCAGCAAATGATGTTGGGGAAACTGGAATGGTACATGCAAAAAAATGAAACTCAACCACCAACTTACACCATACACAAAAATAAACTCAAGGTGGATAAAAGACTTAAATATAAGTCATGATACCATTATGTTAAATCATCTAGCTTTCCTTTCTCTGATTTGATACTCAACAGGCAACATCTTAATCATATGGCTGCCCATGGAGATTTTCAAATGGGGAAAATGTGCCAACATAAGCATTATAGTCCACAACACAGAAATATTTCCAGTATAAATTAATAAATAAGTGTTCTAATTTCCTGTTTTAATAGATCAATATTTCCTAGCTTGGTTAGGGGCAAGTCTCCTCCTGAAATTATACCCACTTTTAGTGAATGAAAACTATTTTTATAGACCTATGAGACCAAAGACTCTGCAAACTGAACCCAGTAACATCACCATGTAAGGCATCCTCATGTGGCTGACCCAACCCTTGCCAGCTGTCTTTTAAGTCTGTCTTCAACAGATATGGTCTGTGGCAAACCAAGTTCATGGAGGTGGATCCTAGAGCTCTTTGATTTCCTCTTCAAGCCTTTCAGGATTCTGACATTCCTGTGTTCACCAAAGGCATGTTCAATGTCAGAATGATACCTTTGCAAATGTTATGATTAGGCTAGAGCTTGAACGAACAGCACTTTCATTCTCTTGCCTTCAGTTAAACAATCAATGTGATTTTGTCAAATACCCACAGAAAAAGAAGGATGTCCTGTTGGGAACCGCCCTATCTGGTTTCAGGAGCTGTAACCACCCCCATGGCTAAGGCTGAGTGAGCGACCTTCAAATCATAAGCCACTAAGGAGACAAAGCTTATCTCCCTGGCAGGGGTGCTGCCTCTACTCCTTTTACTTTATCCATAACTGGCCCCCAATGCTTACTCAGTTAGCCAGTGACGGGTAAGATTCCTCAAGGGAGGGATGACCTAAAACAGGCATGATCACAAGGGGGCCCCAGGGAAGGACTTGGGGGGCTATAGTAAAAGGGGGTGATGGACCGTCACCCCTCAGCTTTGACATAGCCTGAGTCCTCATTCTGTCTGCGAGAAGTCTCCTAATCTCTTGGCTGCCTTGCTTACTCTGCCTGACTTAAACCTGAAACAATGACAGAGGGCAGTGCAACTCTGTGCTGGAAAGGCCGGGTTCCCCACGTGATCAGGCCTAACAAAGAACACATAAAATCCTGTGAAACCTGTTTAGCTGAAAATGCTTTCAATTAAATGATAAGGGTCCAAGCAGGAAATGAGTTTGTTTCCCAAAGTTTTGTTGCCCTTTAGCTAACAGATCCTGACTACTCAGAATAAGCCTTGGTAGTTCTTTGTATACTATCTATTGTTTGATCCTTACTACTTAACAATGATTAATGAGCTTTACCTGTATTCCTGTGCAGAATGAACCCAATAAAAGCCCATTGAGGAAAAGGCTCTTGGCCTTTCTCCTTTGAGAGATTGGCCACCTTTCCTCCCCAAGCAGATCATGTCTTGGTAGACTTATTCTCGTCTATGGCAGCCAGCGGGGCCCTGCAGGTGGAGCCCCCCACCCCCCACAATGTCCATCAAAAATTCCCTGAGGGCAGATATCATTTTTTAAAATGAAATTGATTTGGGTGACATTGGTTAATAACATTATATAAGTTTCAAATATATAATTCCATAATACATCATCTGTATGCTGTACTATGTGCTCAACACCCAAAGTCTAGTCTCCTATCACCATAAATGACAGATGCCATTTTTTCATTTTGATTTGAAATGACCAAATCAGAATAATTCTATAAAAGTACAAAAAATATCAGCCCAAGATTCATTTGCTGAAGCCACCTGCTCCACCATTAATTTTCGTAAGTAGAGAAGGACCTGTCAACATTTGAAAGTGGGTCATTTATTGCTCCATGCACTGAAAGATGGGCAAGAACAATGGAAGAGGCAAGATGGTGTAAAGATGGGACTGGGGTCTAGGGATTCTAATGCCTGAGTTTGAGTTTTGTCTCAGTGGCTCCAGAACAGTCTGACTTCTATTCCTTCTCTTTACCTTACTACCCTCCTCTGCCAAAGCATGGCATTGAAATATATTAAGATCTAAAGTCCCTTCCAGGGCTCTGATGCCAGAAGAAAAGGGAGAGAAATGCAGCCTAGAGAGAGCACTGGCTTTGGCCCTTTCTGCAGCATAATTCCTCAAACCCCCAAGAAGTTTGCAAATGAGTCCTGAGGTGACCGAGCATCTGATTGGACCAGGTCTCCCAAATTAATACCCCTGCCATGCCAAAGTGTGGCTTGCACATGCATTGCAAAATCTGTGGGTAGGGAAGGAGATAACTAATTTGTATTATTTTGGAATCGAAACTCTTGTCACTTGATATTAGCTATAAACTGAAGAATTCTCACCTCCAGGTGAAGATGTCTGCAGGGTTGTCATTCTCAATGTTGCTATTTATGCTTGTCACCCACTGAGGATGTGAAGACTCAGATGATTGCACGATCACTAAACAGCACAGGCCTATTGATGCTGATGCCAGCTGAGTAAGAACCTGAAGCAATTGCAGAGGTGCTGTGAAAGGGGAAGAAAATTGAGATGTATGGTGAATGTGGGAGGTTAGGATGGACCGAGAATCCTCAACATGTATCTCAAGCAGAGATGCCTCACTGACAGAACCTATGGAGTTAAGTACCTACTCCCAGAGTTGCCCCTGCAGGGTTCACCAGCAAAGTTAATAGCAACATTTTCTGTAACAATCTTGTTATAAGAAACATGCCAACCTCAAACAGTAGATGTGATATCTAGGAAGCTTTGTCAGCAGAGAAATACCTACCATATGCTAATGTATCTTGTTCTACATGGCAAATGAAAAATTAAGCCAAGTCCAGCAATCAGCTAATCTTTTAGCAGAGCCATGCATTAGGAATTCATTTTCTTCTCAGCACTTGGTAAATAAAAGAAGGTATTGAAAATGAGGCCTTGCATGAGACGTGCATGACCCTGAGGTACAATGAACTCGACTGAAACAAATATTGCCCTGAATTTGCAGAGCAATGTCACATGTATAGATACACAAACATATGTGCATATATATAAAGAAAATAACATGTGTTTAAAGAAAAAGCAGTTTTCCCAGCATGGAAAGAAATAATTTCTCAGCGTGAAAAGCAAACAATACCATGACAAGACTCCCTTGCAGAAAAAAAGCTACAATACTTATTCTTGTAGGGATAAGATAATGAGTAAAACCACCTACTATATTTTACATCAGAAATTATTATAATGATTGGAGTTTTCTGGAATAATGCAAGCAAGCATTCAATGAACCATCTGGTCAGTAGATGGCTTCTGGCCCAAGCTGAACCTAAGTTGATGGGAAATCCTTTTATAGATATTGCTACTGTTTCACATTGTATTGAATAAGGACCCTTGATGGCAACAGCATAATATTATGGAGTGGAAAGTTATGACAACCTAGTGATTGAAATGAGGTGGCTTTCATTTTGGAAGGGATGATCACTACCTACCAGATTCAAAGTGGATGTGGCAGATGGGAAGAAAGGGAATAGGTTCCTTGCCTGCAGGGTTCAATGAATGGATAAAGCTGCCTTGCCAACAAGCTGAACAACTCCAGATAACTTGGCAGGCCTCTACCAGAGGAATCGCTAAGAGGGAATGGAAAAAAAAAAAGTAGAATGCAGATTTTAATTGGGGGGGCATAATTTATGTCTAACAGATCTGAAAAAAATCTTAAGTTGTGGGATTGCAAACATCAGCCCTTTGTGATATTTTCATATGTATCACTTTTTAACAAATACACAAACATTATCAGTGCTATACAGGCACGTTTCCTTCTGTCACTCTGAACTTCAGGAAAGAAAACTTCACTCAGGGTACTCTGTTGTTTTTTAATATGGCCTTGTCAATGTGTAGCATGTAGGCTTGTTCTTAAAGTACATACTTGGGCTTTTCCTACCTCTAATTACATAGTATGAATGAGTATGATGCTAATTTAGACTTTTTTCTAATTTAACAAATAACAACTCTGGAACCTAGTAATCTCAGAGGTCTAGCATAAATATTTGTTGCATTAACTTGCCATGATTAAAACTCAGTATTTTGAACGGCCATCTTTAAGTGTGATTCTCAGATAGGAAAAAAGATATAGGAATGTAAAAGCACATTCAAAAGTCTCCTTCTAGGAGGGGTACCTTTCATTCCTCAAAGATACTCAGTATTTTACAACCAGAGGAATTGCAAATTATCTAATTTAACTTCTTTATTTTATAGATGAAGATGAAATTCAATTATGAGATGCATAAATAAAAATATTATCAGGCTATATTCTCCTTCCCTGATGCAGTGTTCTTTTTAAAATTTCTTTTATCAAGGTACTACTTGATCATTAAAATAGTGTAGAAGAGTATTAATAAAATAGAAGCCACATTCTACCCCTGCCCAACCTGAATTCTGCCACCTAGAAGACCATTTTCCTGAATACTTTAAATAATATGCTAATAACTGGATTCCTTGATTTTTAAAATTATTCATTGCCTTCTCATAAAAAAGATAAGGATTTAGCTCACTTCAATTACCCTTTTCTACTCCAAAATTTTATAGTACTGTTACTATTATTACTTCTAGTAATATTTTATAGCATTAAATGATATACTAAGACATTTTATGTCTCATTTCATCTATGTTTTACAGTTTTTCTTGACTCTCTCTACATGTAAGATGAGGATGTCCCTGTCCAAATCTCTGTCCTTCTAAACTCCAATTCCTGTCTTCAGGTACTTACTTACATTAGCATTACACTCTATAACTATAATTATGTGTAGGTCTTTTATCTTTCTAATGAATTGATCTCTAGAGAAGAAATGACAAACAATGTTTTTTTGTTTACTCATATAGAACAAAGTATTTCTAGGATTACATTTCACTTCTTCATGAGTCAGAAGATGACCATTATACCACACAAAGAAGGATGATTCTGGGATCTAAGTCAATGGAATCTCTCATCTTGCATCAAAGTCTCAAAAGCATGGTACATTTTAGTTTGCTTCATATCTGTACCAGGTCTTTCTCATCAGGCTTTTGTTTTTCCTGGAGTTAGTAATCATATTTTCTTTTTCAGAGAAGAAATGCATGGTTTCTTTATTGTACTCCTTAGAGTTTTCTTTCTGATGCTGAGAAAGTATCCCATCCTTCCTCTTGAGGATATTCTTAGAGCTGGTTAACTTCCTATATATAACATATCAGTTGCTTTCAAGGCCTATTGAAATGTCTTTCAGCATGTGATTTTATTTCATTGGACCCTATCATTCAGCATCCAAGCCAAAAAGAGAAAAAAAAACAAAACAAAAAACACTTTAGGTAATTAAAGCAGGGACGAATGTATTACCTCCAGAAGTAAGTCATTATTAAAGGGCTAGAAGGACAGAAAGAGAGAAGGAAGAAGGTGGTATTACCCAGGGACAGGAACCACAGTACACCACCACCAACTTTGCAGGAACTCCTGAAGCCACACTCCCTTCTGCCACCAAGAAGCCCACAGACCCCAGGCCCTGATGCTCTAGGGATGCTGTTGGAAGTTTGACCAGTGTGGCTGCTGCACTTGTGTTAAAGCTACTGAAGTCACTGCCAGAATTACAAGGTCTTCTACCTCCCCCATCTTTTACTTTCATTCAGAATCCTCCCTTCAGATGAAACAAACCAGAACCCCATTGTCAATGAAGTCTCAAAAGGTGGTTTTCAGGTTCCCAGTCCCTGCAGTACAGAGGAGAGTCCACAGGATCAGTGGAGGATGAGTGTCCCCAACCAGTATCTGGGATAGACTTTTGGGGTTGGTTCCAACATTTTTTTATGGCTTACATCTTCCACATTTTTTGTTTTACAAACTTTTAATTCCTTAATTAATTTCTTAGAAAGTATGCCTGGAAGGTAAATGTACTGAGTCTTTGCATGTTAGGAAATGTTTGTGTCTGTCATCACATTTGACTGATAGTTAAGTGTAGAATTCTAGGTTGAGAATCATCATTCTCACTTAAAATTGGAAGGCATTGCTCTGTTGTCTTCTAGAATTCTGTATAGCTCTCTCGAGAAATCTGTTGTAAGTCTGGTTCTCATTCCAGGGTTTTTAGCTGATTCCCACCCCCTCTGGAGAAAAAAAGAAGCAATCCCTCAAAACCAATTTTTCCTCAAACTATATCCTAAGTATATTCAGTCCTCTGTCAAGAGAGATCTGCCATCACCCTGGAAGAGACCCAGCAAATCTCTCAATTGGATTATTGCAATAGTCTCCTAACTGCTCTGTTTCCATTCTTGGCCCCACCACCCAAGAATATATTATCAACAGAGCAGCCAGTGTTAGCCTTTAAAATGTAAGTCAGTTAATATCATCCTGTTAATTCAAACAATTCAGTGGTTTCCTGTATCAATTAGCTTTGTCTGCATAACAAATCAGCCCAAAACTCAGTGACCTGAAACAACAAATATTTCAATTTCCCTTGCAATTGTGTGGGTCAATGGGAGGTTCTTCTGGCCTGGTTGAGTTTGTTTGAAACCCAGTGGTCAAAGATGGTCTCTCTCTGACGTCTGGCAGCTGGTAGATTAGGTAGTCTGGAGGGGTGAAGGTGACATCTAAGGGGAAGTAGCTCATCATTGCTCCATGTGACATGGCATCTTCTAGTAGGCTAGCTCCCCTTTCACATGGCCATCTCAGGCTTCTCTAGGCCTCTGAAGAGAGCAAGCCCCAAAGTGCAAGTGCTCTTCAGGTTTCTACTGGCATCATACCTACTAATGTCCCATCGCCTGAAGCAAATCACCTGGCCAAAGTTTCACTAAAGAAATGCGCAATAATTGCAGTCCATGTAGATCCAAGAAATCACATGGAAGTTAAATGCCATAAAACATCATTCTATCAAAGAACGGATATTTCCTTTACTAAGGATTTTCCTAGACAACTCAAATGTTCATTACTTCGGTAACCGATCACTGCATATCTACTATTTACCAAGAGCCAAAGATATAAATGTCACTAAGGCGGAGTCTCTGGTTTTAGGAGGCCATTAGAGTGAGGCAGACACACACAAGTAATCTGTGATTAAGATAACCGAAGGAAACTGTGTGAATGAAAAAAGACAAATGTGCCAGCTGAAAGGGCTCACCGCATCACATTTTATGAGAACTGGCAAAGCCATACTTAGAAAAATTTTGGCAAAATTTTTGAATTTCAAATGTAAAAAAAAAACCTCAAAATGCAATATAAGGAGAATTTAAAAAATTATCAAAAGAGAAAAACATCAGTTTGACCTCAAACTTTTCTGAAACATTACATACAAGAATTCATGGGAGCATGGAAAGGTTGTGACCTAAGACTTTTCCCCAAGTTGTCTCTGTCTTTAAGGAGAAAAAGTTCGCAGATTTACAAGGACTTTAAAATATTTTTTTACTTGAGTATGCACTCTACTTCATGGAGAAGAGAAGTCATATTAGGAATTCTAGAATGGAGAATTCAAGATATAAAAGGAACTGAAGACCATCCCTTCCTGTTTAGCCTATAAACTCCAGAATTCATTTTGATTATATTCACTTATTGTTGGTCAGGTAAACCTTATGCCCTGGGACAAGGGTGTGGCCCTGTGTTCAGCTGTTCTTATTTCCATTTCTGCTCTTTTCCCAGGAAGAAGAAACATTTTCATTAGCTATATTCTTCCTTTCACCCTTCAGAGGGTTTATGTTAGCATATTTGATGTGTGAGTAAAATTGTTTGTGTCGTCCTTCCAAAATGGCTAAACTATTTACATGGTTTAGATACTGCTAGGGTGATTAATTAACAACTTATTTCCCATTACATGAAAGCAGAATTACATTCATTCATTCATGTTTCAGTATATTCAACAGATAGATATTAAGTGCCTCTATTTGCTAGACATTGTGTTACACACTGAAGGTGAAATGGTGAAATAATAGAAAATCCCTTGCTTCATGAAATTTATGAATATGAGTAAGATAAGAAAAATATCTTAAAGTCCATTTTTATTGCTAATGATTTTAAGCAACTTTAGAGTTTACATTTTTAAAACACATGTTGAATGATCTGAGCAATTAAAGATTTGGATTGAGAAATATTTTCTCTCACCAAACATTCTTCATAATATTTCCACCTGACACTCATGGAAGTTTTTATGAAAAACAAATGCATAGAAAAAACAGCAGTGAGAAAAACTGCTATAAAAGTGGTTAAGCCCTGACAAGTATTGGCTCAGTTGCTTGGAGCATCATCCCATAAACCAAAAGGTTGCAGGTTCAAATCCCAGTCAAGGCACATGCCTAGGTTGTAGGTTCGGTCCCTGTCTGGGCATGTACGAGAGACAACCAATTGATGTTTCTCTCTCACATCACTCTTTTTCTCCCTCTCTATCTCCTCCCTCTCCCTCTCTCTAAAATCAATAAGCATGTCCTAGGGTGAGGATTTTTAAAAAACAGTTAACATTGGGAGTGGAAAAATAGGGGTGGTTTTTTACCTTTTATTTTCTGAATTCACAGAATTATCTATGGTCAGCATATATTACCTTTCTAATAGCATGTTAGTGGAGGTAACTCTAGCTCCTAATGCAGTAAAAAAATAAACAGTGATGTGTCACAACAAAAGTTATTTCTTGCTTGCATTGTACTCCTCTGAGGTTGTTTATAATTGGGTACAGTTCCTTCGGGTAGGATGCAGAGGCCCAGACCCTCTCCGATTTGTGCCTCTCATCAACAAGTAACTCCCCAGTGTTTCCTGGTTGTTGTGCCCATCACAGCATTTCAGAAGGAGAAATGATGTCCTCCCGAGAGGATTGTATGGGTCAGCCTCGAAGTCCCACACCTCACTTTTGCCCACATCCCATTGGCCAGATCTCAGTCACTTGGTCCCATTTAGTTGCAAGAGAAGCTGGGAAATGTAGTCTAGTTGTGTGCCCAGTGGGAAACACATCAAAGTCTTGACCACATGTATTCTTCTGATCACTAAGTGCTACTTACTCTCATTCCCACACATAAAACACACTTGTCCTTCAGAGACAATGTTTAGAGACAACTCAAAAGTCCCAACCAGACACTGCACCCATCTCCAGAATATGCGGGGTCCATGCCATGGACCTTGTGGTCCAGCAGCCTTTGAATTAAAAAGACAAATCATCTTCTCCTGCATCTCATTCCAACATGTCCACTCAGTGGTGGGATAGGAAAAAGATAAAAGCAATAAATATTCCCATACAAGGCAGTGGAGGAATGGGACTACACCTCAGAATCTGATGTCTGGCGGTTACGCAATTCTGACGGGCTGGTGTTCAGTGATCTGCCCTGCACAGAGGGCTGGCCCTTGGTTAGCCCCTGATTCTGCTCTCTGGAAGCAGCTCTCTCACCCATTGTTCCTGGTCAAAATCCTCTCAGTCCTTGTTCTTTTGAATCTTGTGCTGGCGTTTTAGTTTTTCTATGTTTTATATGCTGCTACTTTGAAAGAGAACCTAGATTCTATAGCTGTATTGTTGTTTCATACTTTAAATTTATACGGCTGTGGAAAAAATAATTAAAATGATTTGAGGAGAAAGACTTGTTCCGCCTTCAGAGAAATTCCCATTGTCCATTTTCAAAGTCCTTCCTGAGAAGAAAACCCTCCCTGGGGACAATACAGTTTTCCTGACACCCTTCAAGCTGGTACATGTTTGGAGGCCTGAGAGTTGTCCAAAGCCTCAAATAGCTAGGCTTATGGTTTGGTTGCCCTAAAAAACTTGGTCTGCTTCTCACAAATTTGGTTTTATTTAATTCCATGTATCAGTAACCACACTCAGAGCTTTCCCCTGAACGTTAGTTTCAGACCTGGCTTATTTCTTTGCTTAATCACCACCCATGCTTCTCTTACCTTAGACAAAAGCAGGCTGTCCTGAAGCTGTCAGGACTTAGGATGGGGTTGAGAAGGCCAGCCTCTGTGCTGATATTTACCACAGGGCTGTGTATTGTTGGGCCTTTGTTGCAGAAACCCTTTTCCTTGCTTAGCTCATACTCATTGGGGCTAGAAGCAAGCAGCTTCTCCAACTGTTGGTGCTCTAAACTTCTGGTTTCTCTAATCCCTTTTATCCTGCTTACAGACTGGCCAATTCCACCCTGAGAGGATCTCCTTTTTAGTTATTGTAGTAAAACATTGATAACATAAAATTTACCATTTTATCCATTTCTAAATGTACCATTCAGCAGTATTAAGTACGTTCACACTGTTGTTCATCCACCATCACCACCACCCACAGAACCCTTTTCGTCTTCCCCAGTGGAAACTCTGTACCCATCCAGCACTAACTCCCAGTTCTCCCTCCTCTCACCCCTTGGCAGCCATGATTTACTTTCTTTCTCTATGAATTTCACTACTGTACACATTCATATACATGGAACCGAACAGATTCGCCCTTTGGTGACCAGCTTATTTCATGTAGCATAATGTCTTCAAAGTTCACCCATGTGGAGGCATGTGTCAGAATCTCTTTTCGTTTGAAGGGTAACTTTCCATTGTGTGTGCATACCACATTTTTATCAATTCATTCATAGTTATCTCTTTTTTACAATAATTTGCAATAAGTAGAAAATGGAAGCCAACACAGTCCATTACTTTAATTTTTGGTGACTACTTTCTCTCAAGTGACAGTGTCAGTGTCAGTCCCACAGCTCACCTTGGAAAACAGTTTTACCGCATGTTCTGACACTGTGTATGCCTCCTTTTTTCTCAGTCTCCAATATCGGTTTCCTCACTACCCCTCCATGCTCTCCACACAGTACCCCATAGTTAAAATATTATTCTAACTCAGCATCCCACTTAATTATGTTATCTACTTTATTTCTTAAAATAACTCTGGGTATTGCAACGGATAAATCATAAATATCAATGGCTGTCTGAGTTTGGGTTTCCCTAAAGCAAAAGCCTTCAAGGGCTTGAGTGCTGGTGGTTCACTTAGAAAGTGATCCCAGGAGGCAAGAATGAAGGAGTGAGCAGAGTGAGACAGGAAAGAATGAAAATATGGGCTTAATTCTGCTTGGATTCCTGAGAAGCATACAGAATACCGCCTAGAATTGTCTTCCTAGTGAATGCACAGTGGAGCATTTATCCACCCCACTGCTGCCCCCTACTGGTTGAGGGTTGTTCCTAGGGATGTTAATACTCTTGCTTGTCCATAATGCATTCACTTGTGTGCAGGCCAAGCAGATTCCTGCAGGGAAGGGGAATACCCCAGAGACAAAATGTAGACAGATGCTCAGTGTCCATTTCAAGTAGGATATGGCCAACACAAAAATCTGTCCAACCCTGGCTGGTGTGGCTCAGTGGATTACATGTCAGCCTGTGAACCAATGGATCACTGGTTTGATTCCCAGTAAGGGCACATGCCTGGGTTGTGGGCCAGGTCCCCAGTAGAAGGTGCACAAGAGGCAACCACACAGTGATGTTTCTCTCCCTCTCTTTCTCCTTCCCTTCCCCTCTGTCTAAAAATAAATAAATAACATCTTTTAAAAAATCTGTCCAAGTTATAGTACTCTTCCCTCAGCAGCAACTGAAATCACAGGTGGGTTGAGGAAATATGAGAAAGCGAGAGTGGTACCAGAAGTGTCTGCTATGGTCACATAACAATACACAAGTTTAGTGCTCCCCAACATCACAGACAAGTGCATGTGTCCAAGTAACCCCCCTTTGAACAGCAAGACCCAAGCATCTGCTATCTTGTGGTTCCACCATCTTTAATAAATGATTGCCAAGGTGCTATGTTATTTTTTTTTTAATTCTACCTGGACCCAAACAAAAGGAGCATGGAGGATTGTTCACAGGGAGTTTTTATGGTCTGGACCTAGAACAGGCCTGTATCGCTTACACACACAACCCATTGGCCAGAACTCAGTCCCGTGGCTACTGCCTAACTGCAAAAAAGGCAATGAAACATTATCTGTTTTGTGTTCTAGAGGGGAAAAGGAAACAGATTTTGGTAAACATGTAGAAGTCTCTACCACAGATGGTAAGACTGTATTTAAAAATAATAGCAATATAATAATATCTAAGGTAATATATTTAAGCATTTTAAACCTAATCATACCCTTTGACCTAGAAACTTTACTTCTGGAAGACCTTTTCAATGGATATTCTCCAGTAGGTCGTCCAGATTCCTTCTCCACCTTCTTTCCCCTGCATTATGGTCTCCCTCATATCCTGACTTCTGCCTGGATCCATCCAATGGAAAGCACCAGCTGGCAATCAGAAAATGGGGGAGTGAAAAGTGGAGTATATAGTGCGCTGCTCCCACAATCCCCACAAGGTCACAGATTAGAAGGGGCTGAATTCCCCCAGTGCAGGTCACAGCTCCCTTTGAGAGGCTGTCCCCTGCAGGTTTGGCCACCTCCACAGCAGCAGTTACACTTCTGTCTCTCAGTTCCCACCACTGCTCCCTCTCTGTGCACCTTCCCACTTGGGTGTGAGGACAGCTCCCAGCTGGTTGCCAGCTCTTACCAGTCTACGATAATGCTGCCTACACTTTCCTAAATAGTCCTCTGTTAGTCCATTTATGGGTGCCTTCTGTTCCCTTTCTGAACCCCAGCTAATATACCATCCTAGAGAAACAATCAGAATTTTGAGACATAAACATGTTCAGCACAGCAATATGTGAAATAGTAAAAGCTCTGGAACTACGTGTCTAATAATTAGGAAGTGTTAAATACATTACAATGAATCTGTGATAGAAAAAAAAACATGCTAATATGTGTGTTTTCACTGTCTTTTTCTTTCTCTCACTCCAGTAACCCTGCCTCTACCCCAGGAAAATTCCGATCAAATCTCTTTCTTGTCCTTAGTGTCTTCCCTCCTCCATCCTCAAATATTTTCATCAGCATGAATTACTGAGTTATGTGTGGGGGTTGATGCAAAGTGTGGGGGGCACTACATCTAAAGGAGTGGAGGAAATAGCTTGGAAAAAAAGGAAGAAGAAAAATTATACCAGTGAGGGCGGTATGGGGAGCAAACAAGGGGAAAAGAAGATGTGAGGAGGTGAATGGGCAAGAGCTTTGCCACATGTGTTTCATTTTGTAAACCCGCTCCTCCCAGGAAACGTACCATAAATATCTTCATTTACAGCACTCGCCAAAACTTCTGAGATGAGGTTCCTGTTTCTTTGACATATATTGATTCCTCACTGCATACCCCTGTGTGAAGTGAATTACTTGCCTTGTTTCCTTCCGCGCTTTCTGCGACATCTGCATGTTCCGGGTGAAGGAACTGAAATACAGAGAGCATGGCTGGGTTCGGCGTGCCCCTCTGTGTTCAGATTACCACCCCTACGATAAAATGTGATGGTAAAATTTTGTTTTAAGAATTTTTAAAAAATTGCAAATTATGTAGTTTTGTCTTTTAAAGTTATGTTTTATTTTATGCTTATAAAATTTATTTTTTAAGTTTTATTTTTTAATATATTTTATTAATTATGCTATTACATTTTCTCCCCTTCACTCCCCTCCACCCTGCACACTCCCTCCCACCCACATTCCCCCCCTTTAGTTCATGTCCATGTGTCACACATATAAGTTCTTTGGCTTCTACATTTCCCATACTATTCTTACCCTCCCCCTGTCTATTTTCTACCTACCATTTATGCTACTTATTCTCTGTACCTTTTCTCCCTCTCTCCCCCTCCCTCTCCCCTGTTGATAACCCTCTAGGCGATCTCCATTTCTGTGGTTCTATTCCTATTCTAGTTGTTTGCTTACTTTGTTTTTCCCCTGTTACGTAGTGAGGGGTGGAGCCTTAGGTGTTCACCAGGGTGGGGTAACCCACATCACTGGGTTGTGAGCTGTATGTGAGGCAGGGGTCCAAGAGGGAACAATGGTTCTTGCTCCACTCTCTGCTGGATGTCAGTCACTTCCTCTGCTTCCCACAAGCAAATTGGGCCCTCCTGGTACTGATTCCTAGGTGGGTAGGTTTGTGTACGTTCTAGGACCCAGTGGGTCTCTCCAGTGAACTTTCCTGTGAGGCTGGGAGTTTCTCTCAGTGCCGCCTCAACCCTCACAGGTGTTTTCAATCAGTGGTTTGAGGCTTTATTTCCCTGCACTGGGACCCTGGATTGTGTGGTCCGTCCTGCTCCCCCTTTGTTTTGCCTGGTTTATCTGGACGTGAATGTGGGACCGTGGTCCACCAGCTGCTGCCTTGCTGGGCAGCAGCACCCCAGGCCACTAGCCGCCAACATGCTGCAAGTCCTCTCTGCCCTGGCTGCCCATCTCCGCCCTTCCTACCGGTCTGTGTGAGTGTGTCTTCTTTAACTCCTTGGTTGTTGGACTTCCATACAGTTCGATTTTTCTGTGAGTTCTGGTTGTTTTTTGTTTTTAAATTGTTGTTGTCCTTCTTTTGGTTGTGTGAGGAGGCACAGTGTGTCTACCTATGCCTCCATCTTGGCCGGAAGTCCATTAAAACTTAAATTTTTTAAATCTGAAAACTGTGCAGTGGAAGGAAAAGAGAAAGAGAATTGCAGAATGAAAAGGAGCACCATGAGAAACCATAGCATTCTTTTGCAAATATTTATTGAACTGGGGTGCAGCAGTGAACAAACAAAACCCCTGCATCTATAAACACATCCTAGTGGGGGAGAGACAGATAATCAGGCAAAAAGTAACAGGAAATAACACGATATAATGCTCTGAAGAGGACGGAAGCAGGGGGAGAGAGGGTGACGGGGGCTGTTTTGATGGGATATCCCAAAAATGTGTCTCTATGGAGTGACATTTGACCAGAGACCTAAGGAGAACACTTTTGAAAGATGAATGTTGGAGGAAGAGCATTTCAGGGAAAAAACAAAAACAAACTAACAAAAAAAAAACAGCAAGTACATGACCCTGAGCCAAGAGCATGAAGGGCATATTATTGTAAACAACAGAATTTCCTTCTTTTTTAAGGCTGAATGATATTCCATATGTATATGTACCACATTTTGTGTATCCATTCATTTGTTGGTGGGTATTTAGGTTGTTTCCATATTTTAGCTACTACGAATAATGCTGCAGTGAACATGGGCATGCAGATATCTCTTCAAGAGAGTGATTTTATTTCCTTTGAATATACAGGGTCCAGCATAAATAACACCTCTTTTTTATTACAAAACCTTTTATTACAGAATCATAAGCATATAATTCTGTAATATAACAACACCGCACTCAAGCACACCATATGACATTTTAGGCGAAATGCCCAAATTAAATCTATAAATTAGTACACCCATCTTATTACCCTACCAACCACATTCAAGCAGGCCTTACTTCTGCCGGACCCTGTATTCTCAGAAGTGAGATTGCTGGATTGTGCAGTAGTTCTAGTTTTAACTTTCTGAGGAACCTCCATAGTCTATTCCATAATAATTGTACCAGTTTACATTTCCACCAACAGCAAAGGGGTCCTTTTTCTCTGCATCTTCACCAATACATATTGTCTCTTGTCTTTTTTTTGAATCATCACCTGAAGATATGTTCGTTGATTTTTTAGAGAAAAAGGAAGAGACAGAGAGGAAAAAAAACATCAATGTGAGAGAGAAACATTGATTGGCTGCCTCTTGTATGCATCCTGACAAATGAATTGAACCGGCCACATAGCTACGTGCCCTGACTGGGAATCAAACCCACAGCCTTTTGGTGTACCAGATGATGCTCCAACCAACTGAGCCACCCAGCCAGGGCTATCTTTTTGATGATAACCATCCTAACGGATGTGAGGTGATGTCTTGTGGTTTTGATTTGCATTTCCTTGATGAGTGATGATATTGAGTACCTTTTCATGTACCTGTTGGTGATCTGTATGTATACATTGGAAAAATGTCTATTTAAGTGATTTGCCCATTCTTTTATCTGGTTATTCTTGGGGAGGGAGGTTACTGTTTGTTTTTTGTTTTGTTTTATTTTGCTATTGAGTTGTATGAATTCCTTACATAGGTGGGATATTAACTCCTTATCAGATATTTGTGACAACATGAGGGACATTGTATTAAGTGAAATAAGCCAGACACAGAATGACAAATATCACATGATTTCACTTTGTGTGTGGAATCTAAAAATAAAACCAGACTCATAGTGACAGAGGGTAGAATGGTGGTTACCAGAGGCTGGGGAGGGTGAGGAAAAAGGGAAGATATCAGTCAAAGGGAAGAAACTTTCAGTTATAAGATGAATAAGCTCTGTACACAGGGTGGTAACGATAGCTACTAATAATATATATTCAAAGTTTTCTAAGTAGGTGGATCTCAAGTGTTCTCACCATACACACACATATGCACACACACAAAATGGCAACTCGAAGAGATGAAGGATATGTTAATTAGTTTGATTGTGGTGAGCATTTTACAATGTGTACATATGTCAAAAATATTACTAATATACCTTAAATATATACAACTTCTATTTGTCAAAAAAAAAAAAAAAAAAACCCACACAGGACAGACTTGATAAGCAGCAAGAGGTCACTTCTGCTGGAGCTCAGTGAGCGAGGGAAGAGCAGGCGTAATTGGGTGGAGGAACAGCAGGGGGCCTTGGAGGCCACTGTAGGAACTTGGGATTACATTACAAACGTAATGGGATGCCATTAAATGTTCTGTGAACAGGGGATTGACTGATATGATTCACACTTTAAATGGCTTACTCTGTCTACTGTGTAGAGAATATTGGAAACCTCTTGGTTACACTTTTTGGGGTACTTTTTGTCTTCTTTGTTTTTCTGTTTTAGTAATAATCATATTTTACTTTTGCAAGTAAAAAAAAAAAAGCACCATTTATAAAGACCAAAAGGCAATTGTATTTGTTATTTATTGCTGCCTAACAAATTACCCTAAAACTCAGCAGCTAAAAACCCACAAATGTTTAGTATCTCATAGTTGCTGTGGATCAAGAATCCCAATGTGACTTAGCTGAGTGCCTCTAGCTCAAGGTCACACAAGATGCAGTCCTCTCTAGACCCAACTGGGGAAAGATCTGCTTTTGAGCTCTCTCACATGGCTCTTGACCAGCTTCAGAGCCTCTGGCTGGGGACCAGAGATATCAGTTCTTCCCCAAATGGGCAACTTTCTTCCACCAAAGTGAGAGTATCTGAGAGAGCGTCCTTGAGACAGAAGCCACATGTTTTTGTAACTAAATCTCCTAAGTGACATTTCATCACTGCTGCCTGTCACAGTCTAGTCATTAGCGTCACCAGAGCAAGCTCATAGTAAAGAGGAGTTACCCAAGGTCATGAATATCAGTCAGGAGGTGGGGAACTTTGGGGGCTATCTTGGAGGTGCTATCACAATAGCCATTTCCTTCAAGCTCATTTTACAGAAGCAGAAACCATTGTGAATAGAAACCTGGACTCTACTACTGCCTTGAGGCCCTCACAGGATGCTCTTAATGACACTTCCATAAGGGCTTTGGAATTGCCCAGCAGGAAAATGTAAGCGCTTATTTTGCTCTTCTCATTGGTTCATTCCCTTGGTATCTATTCCATATCTGATCTGCATTCTTCTTCATCCCACATAATGATTTTTCTTTCATGCATTCAATATGCTGTTTTTTCTAGAATGAAAAATCTTCCAGTTTTTATAGAGAAATGACAATAGGGAGGAAGAAAGCAGAGTGACACTTCTCCAGGTTTAGGCTAGGCCTTCTCTTTAACTGGTTACCTCCCAGTAACAGAAGTTACTAATAGGACAAAATCCACTTTCTCAGGCCCTCTTTCCCAGAGCTGGCTGGAGCCCATAACACATGACTGACCCTAACTGTTTTATGAGCCTTTATCCTCGGGACTAGAAAAGTACTGGAAGTGCTCTGAAGGCACAGAGGCTCCAGGAATTTAGGAAAGAGGACATTCCATACCATGACACCAGGACTACTTGACCCTGCACCCAAAGATAACATCAAAACAAATTGCTGCCCAACAGAAACATTCTGCTCTACAACAGCCCCATCACCAATAAAAGCCCAGAGCCCTACCGCCTCAGGGCTGGAGCATATCTCCACACCTGCCCGTTCCCTCCCTTGGGAAAGTAAAAATAAAAACCTTTACTTCCTGCTTTTTCTTCTCTTTGTGAATTCTTTCACAGCCCACGTCACTGGCCACCCTAACAGTTACTATTTCGAATGGAAAGTAGGATGATAGATATATTTGTATTTGACATTTGTCTTATCTTATTACATAGTCATCCAAATTTGATTATAAACTCCTTGAAGGCAGAGAACTTCTTAGTCTCTAAACTCTGTATTCAAGGTCCAGCGCTAAATAATTTCCTGGGGAAAATGCTCCTCCATTGAAGGCAACTTAGTTTAAGAAAACAATCTCAAAAACAACCTTAAAATTCAACCTGTCTTGAATTGTGTCGTACTACTCCACAAAAAATTCCTCAGAATACAGCTTTCATTTCAAGACAGAAAATCTGATGCTGGGCAATTTTCAAAGATCCACATGCTGGCTGGTTTCACCCTGACTTCCCTTTCTGGGGCTTTCTCCCACTGAAGCAACTTTTTCATTTTCAGCATCTTTTTCAAGTACTACTACTTTACTCTCATACCTGGTTTTTATGTGATTTCTCTGAGACAGAAATTCATTTATACTCAAGTACTACTTTAGCCTAGTATTTGGCTAACATTTCTTCCCTAACCTAATTACAATATGAAAGGATTTTCTTCAATAGTTAGAGGAATTTTTAGATAGCCAGCAGGTGGTCATAGGGAGTGTGGAAGAAAAGCAGCCCTCAAATTTACACTATACGTACTCGTTAGAGCCTGCAATTAAGCAAGATTCAATCTCTTTAGGGTGAATGAATTAGGAGGGAGGTGTCAGGATGGGCAGCCCATCATCTGAATCTCTAGTGAATATATTAGCATTAATTAATACACACATGAATATGTTTTATATTAATTTGTGTTGTTGAAATATATGTGGGCCAACCATCTGCCTAATGGCATGCAGAAAGCTTTTCCAAAATTCTCGCAGTTAACCATGAACTAAAGAGTTTAGCCCTGTGTTCTCTGTCCATGTTTGGACAAGAGATGTGTCAGCTACTCAAACAATTAAGGAAAGACTTGTTTACAGAGAAAAAGGCTAAGACAGGAAAATGATGGTGTCAGTGCTTGTTCTATTTAAATCAGAAGTGAGTGATGTATGCTAAATGTTTAGTATATATTCTGTGCCAGGCATTAAATAAGCCATCACCTAATTTAATGAATCTGGAAGGATGAAGAAGCTACAGTTTATTAGTTGATTAAGTGGTCTCAGGCATTGACATGCATGACCTCATTTAGTCCTCCAAAACAGCCCTGAGTTAAACCAATTCTACAGAGGAGGAAAAGAGGCCCAGAGACCTTAGTATGTCCGAAGTCATAGAGACAGGAGTTGTATTCAGGTATGTCTCATTCCAGAAATGCTGCTGTAAGAGAACAGGTATTAGCTCTTACAGGAAGAGATGCTGAGGCTGAAAAGGCTGCATCCTCAGAAGTCCTTCCCTGGAGTGAGACAGGGAGACAAACATTGGCAGAGGCTGGGGAAGAAAGAAAAGAAGGAGCAGACAGAGGAGGCTAGTGGACAAATATGAAAAGAGAGAAAGGAAATGAATTTCAAGACAGGAAGAGGGAAAATAAGTGACCACAAAATTGGGGAGAAATTGACTGCTTTTCAAGAGAGAAATAATAAAAAATAGCATTTCTCAAGAGTCCTATTCCTGAACAATAGAACAGTCGATTCTTTCAATCTTTTAACTAAAAAGAACTAATGACCATAGAAGGGAAAAGGAAAGAGCTCGTATTTGTTGAACATCTTCTACCAGTGCCCCTGCTAGCCCCTGAGTTTGGGGAACATTAGGAAAAGACATCCTTTTTTGGTAGAAGCAGTGCCACACGCAGCAGACTTGGTGAATTGATTTCAGCCCCCTCTCGCTCCCTCAGCCGGGGAACAGCCTACAGGAACGTGCGGAATGGCTGTGCCTGCTGTTTGCTAAGGCCATGGCATGCATCGCCACATTATTACCAGGAGACAACATTTACTCTCATATTGTGGATTAGGAATCTGAGGTCCAAATGATTCAACCCCATACCACACAGAGGCACACACCCCGATATCTCAAAGTCACGTAGAGAGAAAGGCCACTAAAATAGTGTTAGTTGCAAATAGTTTGAAAACTCAATAAATAGTAAGGCCATTAGCTGACCTGACTAAAAACTCCTGAAATAGTATAGGCTTTAGGTTGGGACTGATCAAGTGATGGGTTGATTTTCCTACAATTCTCTCACCCATGTCCTCCTCCACGTGCCGGCTTTATCCTCACACCTCTGCAGTTGCAAAAGGCTCAGCCGTATACCACACTCTTTTGGTCATATCTTCTAGTATCCTAGCATTTCCCAAAGCATAAGGAGGAGTTTATTTTTTAGGCATTCCTAACAAATTTGTCCTTCATTCTTATTGGTCCAAATTGGATCACATGTGTATTCTTAAACCAATCATTGTAACCAGAGGATAGGTTTATGTTCTACATACCCAATCTCTAGAACCTGGTGGAGCATTCATTTCTCCAAAGGGCATAACAGCTAAGGAATTAAGTGCTAGAATGAAATTAAAGTTACTACCAAAAGAAGGAATGGGTAGTTGGGAAGGCACCCATATGTCCATAGCAGCATATGTGGTCAATTTTGTTATTTAATTATTTTCACTCCTTCTCTACCTTCATGGGAGGAGTATACTTTCTGACTCCCATTGAACCTGGGCTTAAGCATGCGACTTACCCTTCCCTGCCCTTGACTTTGAGCTTGGTCGTGTGACTTGTTTTGCCAAATGGAATGTTAGCATGTGTGACACAAGCACAGTCGGTTCTATCCTCTTGCACTTCTGCCATAACCATATGAACATAAACCAGGTAGTCCACTGGTCCAAGAGGATGACAGACTTGGAACAAACTTGGACCTAATTGGTAGCTTGGAGGCAAGTTCAGGGAGGAGGCCCAGCCTGGGTTAGCCAACTCCCAACTGACCTGGGCCTATGAGCAAGAATGAATAATTGTTGCATTAAGCTGTTGAATCCCGGAGTGTTTTCGCATGTAGCATTATTGTGGCAGGAGTTTACTGAGAGAACAATTATGTCAAATCTGATGTGTGTTATTTTCTTACATGATAGTACAGACCCCCACTCTGTCTATGTTTTCTCTTCTTGGCTGCAGTCTAGCCTGGGTCTCAGCTGAAAATGAAGGCTGTGACTTTATCCTCCGTTTTTAGTCTCACAAAACATCTGATTTACTGGGCACCTGATAAAAGGGCTCTTGAAGGCCCTTCCTGAGAGCTAGCTAAAGCTATCACACCATGTTAGCTGGTCAGTCTCATCAGGCAGAACCACACAGCCATCACTTCCAAATCCTGCCAAGCGAAACCTTGCAATATTGAAATGGCTGCACCTCAAACTGTCATGTGATTTCTGTATCATAGGAATTTGAGAAACAGATGGTGAGCACAGATGACAGTGACGGTCGCACTATGCGAATGGGGCAAAGGGGAACGAGTGAACTAGGCGGGTGCGAATCGAGTGAATTACAGAGGAGCACTGGAAGAAAAGAGAATGGCTGAGAGCTTGTCTTCAGTCTGAAAATACAACCACAGGTTGCAAGAAGTTGAGAAAGAAAAGCACCTAACAGGCAGTTGCAGCAGGGAGGAGAAAAGGCAAAAAGAAAAGGGGGGTGGTTATGTTTTTAAAGCAGGCAGGATTATACATTTAAACAGTTTTGTTTTTTAATTACACCAGACAAATAGGTAGCAAGTTCATCAATTCACCTGTGCTTGACCTTTAGGCAGCTGGCTTTGTTGCTTTGGGAAATATGCAGCGTGAAGAGTTAGCGAATGAGTGAATGTACAGGAACCAGATTCAGACAAATAACACCGTGCACCCCACACTCACCACACCACCAGCGAGCACCCTGCTCCCCAGAAACCCCCTTGCATTTCGAAGGGGGCAGGAAGGATTCGTATGGACGTCTCAGATGGCTGATCTCCTAATTCTATCATGAAATGTATTTCCCCTGGAGCTGGCATTTATCACGGAATCCTGGCACAGCTCCTGAAATGTTGCATCTGCACCACTAAACTGAGGTTACTTGTAGTTCATTAATATGCAAGAGGGGCCGTGAAATCACTCCTGCTTCTGACAGGAGTTCTTCCATGCCTTTCTGGAATGCCTCATTTCTGAAGTGGTCTGGCACCGAGACTTTCCTTGTCTTCTTTTAATAAGCCCCATCTTGTCACTACATAAAGAGTTAAACACACACACACACACACACACACACACACACACACATACACGCTTTCTGAAAATCTCAAGGAAGATGCAGTACATCTTTCTTTCTCTTTTCTTTTCTCTCTCATTTTTTTGTCAATCCCCAGCCCCCTCCATGAACACATCAAAGTAGGAAGTGACATGAGGTGCCCTGGAGCTCTTAGCAACATGCTTTTAGGTTTGGAAAATTTCATTTTCTACCTTGTGATGATTACATGAGGAAAGATGAAATGCTCGCTTTGAGGTTTATTTGAGAAAGAGATGTAATAAATGCTGCGGCTTCCCACTGAATGGAGCAAATCCATTCTGGTCATGTGGGGGATATTAAAAATTACATATGTGTGTGCATGTACATAGCCTGTGTGATTTCAGTGGCATTTGTTGTCCTAGATGCTGAGAAAGGAGACCTTGGGCGGCTTCTTTCAGAAAATGCTGAATAAAGTTTTTCATTTTATCCAGCTCTGAATGCATTTGATTTCAAATGAAAATGAATTCCCACCCTGTTTGAGCTATAGCAGTCCTCTTCAAACTGGTCCCCCACCCTCGCCGACACACAGAGGCGCACATGCACACGCAGGACCATCGTACACACACAGATGAACACAGTTTGCAGATTTCCCTTAGCCCAAACCCACAAGCATGCCCGCCTGTTGAAGAATGAATCCAGGTCCCTTTTCCAGGAAGTTCATTTTTCCAAATACCGGAGCAGGGCAGAGGACATTTGTGTTTTGTTCTGGCATCAGGATTTTTTTTTTTTTTTTTTTTTTTGGTCGATGTGTTTTTGCTTTTGCCTGGGGAACTTCTCTGTTAGCTGGGAGCTGAATAGAAAATGATAATTGCATCTTGCCCAGGAAACAGAGCCAGCAAGGTAGAGAAATATCCTCCTGGTTTCAGCCCTATGCTCCTTAGTAGGAAAAGATGCTAGAAAGAAACCGAATATGCACTGAGCCAACCATTTTCCAGCACACAGAAATGTGCAATCTCGGGCTCTATTCAAGCCTCTCACATCACATAGGCTGCTCTTTGTTCAGCCCACAGCTGGGCCACACAGGTTGTAAGATGCAGGATTTGCACAAGCTTCGCCTATCAGCTGTGGCAGGCCACCCTCCATATAGTCAATCATCAACCACCCTCAGGGGCGGTTCTTCAGCCTTTATTAATCACATGAATCCTTTGGGTTTGGAGCAGAACTATGAAATTTTTGCTTGGGCTGCAGCAAGAGGAGAGATCCTGATCCTTTTTCATAAATAGCCTAAACCCCCTGCTATTCAATAATAAGTAATCTTTGTTTACACTCCTTTTTAAGGAAATAAGAAACTGGTTGAATCCTTACTGTGTGCTCTCAGGTGGATTCCTTGTCCTTGTCTATATTTAAAGGAAGATGACAACTTGTAAATACTTTTAAATATTCAATTTTTAAAAGTTTTCAGATAAGCCCCACTTAGGAGTACACTCCCTCAGAGGCAGGCACTTTACAAAGGAGGAAAATACTATTCCTCCTTTGAATCTAAACAATTCCCCCAAGGGCATGCCTGGACAGAGGCAGCTGAGGTTCTAATCCTGCACACCTGACTCCAGAGCCCCTGGTGTCAACCCTGTAACACACTGCCTCCAGCTGGTGGGAGGTTACCGTGGGGTCCCAGGGTCTTCTGTCCTATCTTCAGCTCAGATACTGACTGCAGTTTCTGTTTACAAATTTATGCCCTCCATAGGGTGCAAGCCCCTGGAGTTTTCTTAAGCATTTTTTTTCTCCAGTACCTGACACTTTAGAACTGCTCGATAAATGTTTGAGTGAATTTAAAAATGAGCTAATAGGCAAAGAATGTCAGAGCATTTAAAGGAAAGTGAGTGGAGAATATATTTTGGAGTTGGGCTGGGGGTTAAGCCTCTAGTGTGAAAAAAGAGATGGAAAGAGGCAGGGAGTTAGACTCAACTTAAAAAGGGAAAGGAAAAGGGAGTTGATGCTGATGGGACTCTTTCTTGATGCATTTTGTCACCATTGCTGGGAAAATGACTATTAGGGTGTGGGCAGGGAGAGTGAGTCCACCCAGTTGGAATGCTTATGAGCTTTCTGGTTAAGCAGAAAGGGCCATGAAATGGGTTATCATTCTGTGTTTACTTCTCACTGGCTTCACTGGCTGAGCTAGTGAGCAGTAAACTGGGGCAAGTTACTTACTATCTTTGGGCTTCAGTCTCTTAATGGGTAGAGGAAGAAAACTGGACTTAAAAATCCCTGTATCATTACAGGAAAGTAGGAGCATATAATTACATTATAAATTGGTTGCCAGCATTTTGTAAATGTGACATATAGATAACTGTTATTATTATCAATGATTAAAAAACAATGCACCAATGAGTGTTTTTTAATGAACCAGGCTCTCTCTCTACATATATATTCCTGCCCATTTTTATGAAGGCAGAAATTATGGTTCAGAAAAATTTCATAATGTGCTCAAGTTCACATTGCTAGTGGGTGGCAGAGCCGGGATTTGAATTCAGGTCACTCCATCCCTGAAGTCCACATGAAGGCACATCAGGGACCTATGCCACTACATCCCTCCTTAGCAAATGTCCCTCAGAGACACCTGTCATCGTGTTGACTCAAAAAACTCTAATGAGTGTTCAACTCCCATGCGCAGTCCTGGCCTGCCAGGTGCTGACAGTCCCCAGAGAAAGGCTCCTCAGGGACTGGACTGTTAGAAAGCACCCAGCAATGCTCCCACCACGGCTGCTGCCCCAGCAGCTGCCATACCTGCTGAGGTTTAGACCAGCAGCAGACTCGGGCAAAAGGAGCAAACTGTTCCCTGGAAACCAGCCCTTCCTGCTCCTCCACCTCCGAGACCTCGAAGCCAAATCCCCTCATTAATTCGAGGGAAGCGTCATGTGACTTCACTGTCTCCAAGGCTGTCACTTGCCCATTCACTCGCTACTTATTGGCAAAAAAATCTTTCTGTCCAGATGCCATCAAATCTTTGTTCTTCTCTCACTACTCCCTTCCAAATTCAAAATTTGCTTCCATTATTCTATCAAAGACATCAATAGAAATTCAATACAAAACATAAGAGCTTTTAAATGAATCATCCTTTGGCTTTGATCATTATATTCTAAATATCTTTAAATAAACTCTTTACAGAATGCTAATAACCACAGTCCTTTATAAATAGTTAAATCTTCAGCATATTTATGCATATCCACATGTAGATATACACCTATATCTACATATAAGAATCTATAGATGTCATATGTATGCATGTATATATACCCACATGGCAAGATAAGTGCCAATATCTACACATAGATATATATGTATGTGTGTGTGTGTGTACACACACACACACACACACAGGAATGTTTATCTTGTTTTTTAAGAGGTGAAACCTGGACCAATCGCTTGCTTGTTCGCTCACAGATGAATTTCCACCCTTTTCTGCCCTGCTATGTTTTTTAAAGGGTGTGACAACTTGTAAATATTTTTAGATATTTATCTTGTAAATACTTAAAATATTCATTTGTGCCACATGTTTTAGCTGTTGGGCCTACAACAAAAACACCTAGCGGCCTGGTTGTGGGGTATGAGACTTGAAGGAGCTCAACCACATTTTCTAAAGCATCCAGAGCTGACCTGTGAAATTTACCTTTGGAGTAAAGATTACTGCTTAAGCTTCTACTTCTAGATGAGTTTGGGACAGGTAATTAATTTGCAGAACAGAATAGAACCTATATTATACAAGGTCCAACCAGGCAAACAGAATTCGCACCAGGTCATTCTATAGTAGGGATTTAATATTAGGAACTGATAACAATGGTATTTAAAAAGTCAAGGGAGAAAACAGTGAGGCAGTGGGGAATTAGGAGCTCTAAGAAGCTACTCTCATCCTTGAGTGGACGAAGAGAGGAGTCTAGCAGTGGAGGTTGCTCATAGGTGTCTGGGACCAACAGGCAGGGTGACCTGGTGGATGCTGGAGCTATGGAGGGGACAGAGCTTCGGCCACTGAAGCAGAGGCAGGGAGGGAGAGATATGCTGGCTTCTCCCCTGCTAACATCCTGCAGTCACTGACTAGGACCTATCATCGAACAAACCTAAACAAAATCAAAGAATCCCAAGAAATACATTTTGCAAGGATCAGCACTGAAGTGTAGAGCAGGGTTAGCAAGTTGAGGGAATGAATGTAGCCAAGCACAAATGGAAAATGACGGCCCCTGATTTCATCTTTCAAAAACTAATTAAGACCTTTTCTAATCATTGAGGTATATATCTAGATGTAGATAATGGTGTACATATCTCATAAACACACAGTCTAACTATATATAGGTTGCTTGTCCATGTGACATTCAGTGCCCTCCCTAAGAAGGAAGGAAGAATTTTGAACTCAGGACTCTGCAAGTTTGTGACTTGCTTTGATCAATAAAGCATGAGTAGAAGTAATACGTGCTGTGTCTGAGCAGAAGCCGTAAGAGCCATCCCGCGGCTCCACCGTGTTGTCTGTTCTCTGCCACAAGATCTGTGATGTCTCAGATCAGATTGTAGCACCAAATTGTTACTCATCCAAGATGGGACACTGCATTTATTATGCTTTTTCACACACAGTTGAGTTTTCTTGTTTTAAATTTAGCTGCACTTCACCTGATGTCTGAAGTTAGAAGGAAAATATTGTGTATATGACTTGGAAATATAACTAACATACTGTTTAAACGTAAGTTTATCCTGTTTTCTGACTTTTCAGACAGTTGATGAGCACAGGCAAATAGAGGAAGAGAGCTCAGCAATGCGTGGAATGCAAACTGGTTAAGGCCTGGAAACAAAGAATAGCCAAGCTCATACAATTAACCCTAACACTAATGGTACTTGGGAATTTCCTAGGAGTAATCTTAAAAGAAAAGGTTTAAAAAGAAGTGTTCTGGTCATGTGACTCCCTTGTTTCTAACCCTCCACTGGCTTCATTTTGTATCCACCCTTCCCAGAAGATAAAAAGCGAACTGATTTCTGGATGCTAATTTTGTGTCCTGCTACTTTACCAAATTCATTTATCAGTTCTGGAAGTTTTGGTGGAGTCTTTAGGGTTTTCTTTTCTTTTCTTCTTTTTTTAGGGTTTTATATATGCAATATCATGTTGTCTGAAAATAATGAGTTTACTTTCTCCAATTTGGGTTCCTGTTATTTCTTCTTCTTGTCCAGTTGCTGTGGCTAGAACTTCTAGTAGTATTTTGAATAGGAGTGATGAAACTGGACAACCCTTTCTTGTTTCTGTTCTTAAAGGAAATATTTTTAGTTTGTGTCCATGAGTGTGATGTCAGCTGTGGGTTTGTCATACATGGCTTTTATTATGTTGAAGTACGATCCCTGTAATCCCACTTTGATGAGAGCTTTTTATCATAAAGGGGTGCTTGATTTCATCAAATGCTTCTTCTGCATCTATTGACATGATGATGTGATTCTTATCCTTAATTTTGTTAATGTGACATATCATGTATATTGATTTGCAGATAGTGAACCACCCTTTCATCCCCGGAATAAATCCCACTTGATCATGGTGTATGATCTTTTTAATGTATGGCTGGATCCAGTTTGCTAATATTTTGTTGAGGAGTTTAGCATCTCTGTTCATTGGGGATATTGGCCTATGATTTTCTTTCTTTGTAGAGTCTTTATCTGGTTTTGGAATTAGGATAATGCTGGCCTCATAAAATGAGCTTAAAAGTCTTCTCCCTTTTGAATTTTTGGAATAGTTTAGAAGAATAGATATTGGTTCTTCTTTGAATATTTGGTAAAATTCACCTGTGAAGGTGTCCGGCCGAAAACTTGTTTGCTCAGAGTTTTTTGATGACTGCTTCAATTTCATTAGCTGTAATTGGCCTATTCAGATTTTCTGATCCTTTCTGATTCAGTTTTGGAAGACTTTATGTTTCTAAGAATTTATCTATTTTGCCTAGGTTATCCAATTTGTTGGCATATAATGGCTTATAATATTTTCTTACAACCTTTTGTATTTCTTTAATGTCAGTTGTTACTTTTCCTCTTTCATCTCTGATTTTATTTATTTGGGTCCTCTCTCTTTTTTTTCTTGAGGAATCTGGTTAAAGGTTTGTCAATCTTGTTTATCTTTTCAAAGTAGCAACTTTGGTTCCATTGATCTTTTGTACACTTTTTGGACTCTATTTTGTTTATTTGTGCTCTGATCTTTATTTTTTTCTTTCTTCTACTCACATTGGACTTTGTTTGTTGTTCTTCTAGCCCCTTTAAGCATAAAGTTAGATTTTTACTTGAGATTCTTCTTGGTTCTTGATAAAGGCCTCTAATGCTGTAAATTTCCCCTTAAGGAGTACATTTGCTGTGTTCCATAGATTTGGAGTTGTTATGTGTTCACTTTTGTCTCCAGGTAACTTTTTTTTTTTTTTTTTTTTAAATTTTTATTTTAATTGTTGATCTTGTACAGTTTTCTGTCTTTTATTCTCACCCCAACCCACCACCCCAGCCCTTCCCTCCCATTTCCACCCCCCCATAGTTTTTATCCATGTGTCCTTTTTACTTGTTTCTGTAAATCCTTCCCCTTTTCCCCTGAAATTCCCTCCCCTCTCCCCTCTGGTGACTTTCAGCCTGTTCCCAATTTCTATGTCTTTGGTTATATTATGCTTGTTTCTTTGTTTTGTTGATTAGGTTCCTGTTAAAGGTGAGATCATATGGTATTTGTCTTTCACTGCCTGGCTTACTTCGCTTAGCATGATGCTCTCAAGTTCCATCCATGCCGTTGCATAGGGTATGAGCTCCTTCTTTCTTTCTGCTGCATAGAATTCCATTGTATAAATGTACCACAGTTTTTTGATCCATTCATTTACTGATGGGCATCTAGGTTGCTTCCAACACTTGGCTATTGTAAATTGTGCTGCTATAAACATAGGGATGCATAGTTTCTTTTGGATTGGTGTTTCAGGGTTCTTAGGATATAGTCCTAGCAATGGAATTGCTGGGTCAAAAGGTATATCCATTTTTAGTTTTTTAAGAAAAACCCATACTGTTTTCCATAGTGGTTGTACCAGTCTGCACTCCCACCAGCAGTGCAGTAGTGTCCCCTTTTCTCCACAACCTCTCCAACACTTGCTGTTTGTTGCTTTGTTTATGAGGGCCATTCTGACTGGTGTCAAGTGGTATCTCATTGTTGTTTTAATTTGCATCTCTCTGATAGCTAGCGATATCGAGCATTTTTTCATGTGTCTCTGGATCCTCTGTATGTCCTCCTTGGAGAGGTGTCTGCCTAAGTCCTTTGCCCATTTTTTAATTGGGTTGCTTGTCTTCTTAGAGTGGAGTCGTGTAAGTTCTTTGTATATTTTGGAGATTAAACCCTTATCTGAGATATCATTGGCAAATATGTTTTCCCACACAGTCGGTTCTCTTTTTATTTTAATACTGTTTTCCTTGGCCATGCAGAAGCTTTTTATTTTGATGAGATCCCATTTGTTTATTCTTTCCTTTATGTCCCTTGCTTTAGGGGACATATCAGTAAAAATGTTGCTGCGTGTAATATCTGAGATTTTCCTGCCTATGTTCTCTTCTAGGATTTTAATGGTGTTACGGCTTATGCTTAAGTCTTTTATCCACCTTGAATTTATTTTTGTGTATGGTGTAAGTTGGTGCTCGAGTTTCATTTTCTTGCACGAAGCTGTCCAGTTCTCCCAACACCACTTGTTGAAGAGGCTATTTTTACTCCATTTTATGTTGCTGCCCCCTTTGTCGAATATTAATTGACTATAGACACTAGGGTTTATTTCTGGGCTCTCTATTCTATTCCACTGGTCGACGTGCCTGTTTTTATGCCAGTACCAGGCTGTTTTGATTACAGTGGCCTTGTAATACATTTTGATATCAGGTATTGTGATCCCTCCTGCTTTGCTCTTCTTTCTCAAGATTGCTGCCGCTATTCTGGGTCGTTTATGGTTCCATATAAATTTTTGAAGAGTTTGTTCTATATCTGTGAAATATGCCATTGGTACTTTAATAGGTATTGCATTGAATCTGTAGATTGCTTTGGGAAGTATGGACATTTTGATGATGTTAATTCTTCCGATCCATGAACACGGTATGTGTTTCCATTTATTTGTGTCTTCCTTGATTTCTTTCTTCAGTGTTGTGTAGTTTTCTGCATACAGGTCTTTTACCTCCTTGGTTAGGTTTATTCCCAGGTACTTTATTTTTCTTTTTGCTATATCGAATGGGATTTTTTTCTTGATTTCTGCTTCTGTTGTTTCATTGTTGGTATACAAAAATGCCTTTGATTTCTGGATATTGACTTTGTATCCGGCTGTTTGGCTAAATTCATTTATTAGGTCGAGCAGTTTTTTGGCCGAGACTATAGGATTTTCTATGTATACTAACATGTCATCTGCAAACAATGATAGTTTTGTTTCCTCCTTTCCAAGTTGGATGCCTTTTATTTCCTTTTCTTGTCTAATTGCTGTGGCTAATACTTCCAATACTATGTTGAATAGAAGTGGAGAGAGTGGGCAGCCTTGTCTTGTTCCTGATTTTAGTGGAAAAGAATTTAGTCTTTGCCCGTTGAGTATGATGCTGGCTGTAGGTTTCTCATATATAGCCTTTATTATGTTGAGGAATGCTCCCTCTATTCCCACTTTGCTGAGTGTTTTTATCATAAATGGGTGCTGTACCTTATCGAATGCTTTTTCCGCATCTATTGATATGATCATGTGATTTTTGTCTTTGCTTTTGTTTATGTGATGAATTACATTTACTGATTTGCGAATGTTGAACCATCCTTGCATCCCTGGGATGAATCCCACTTGGTCGTGGTGTATGATCTTTTTAATGTGTTGTTGGATGCGGTTTGCCAATATTTTGTTGAGGATTTTAGCATCTATGTTCATCAGCGATATTGGCCTGAAGTTCTCCTTCTTTGTTGTGTCTTTATCTGGTTTTGGGATTAGGATGATGCTGGCTTCATAAAAAGAGTTTGGGAGTCTTCCATCATTTTGGATTTTTTGGAATAGTCTGTGGAGAATAGGGGTTAGCTCTTCCTTAAATGTTTTGTAGAACTCTCCTGTGAAGCCATCTGGTCCAGGGCTTTTGTGCGTCGGGAGTGTTTTGATTACTGATTCAATTTCACCAGCCGTTATTGGTCTGTTCAGACTTTCTGTTTCTTTTTCATTGAGTTTTGGAAGGTTATATTTTTCCAGAAACCTGTCCATTTCACCTAGGTTTTCAAATTTCTTGGCATACAGTTCTTCATAGTAATTTCTTACAATCCTTTGTATTTCTGCGGTGTCGGTTGTAATATCTCCTCTTTCATTTCTGATTGTGTTTATTTGAGTCCTCTCTCTTTTTTTCTTGATGAGCCTGCTTAAAGGCTTGTCGATTTTGTTGATCTTTTCAAAGAACCAACTCCTGGATTCATTGATCTTTAGGATTGTGCTTTTAGTCTCTATATCATTTAATTCTGCTCTTATCTTGGTTATTTCTTTCCTTCTACTTGCTCTGGGCTGTCTTTGTTGTTGTTCCTCGAGTTCTTGTAGGCGAAGGGTTAGGTTGTTTGTTTGAGATGTTTCTGTCTTTTTTAGATAGGCCTGTATCGCTATAAACTTCCCTCTGAGGACTGCCTTTGCTGTGTCCCATAAGTTTTGGGACGATGTGAGTTCATTATCGTTTGTTTCCAGAAACTTTTTGATTTCCTCCCTAATTTCATTCTTGACCCATTCATTGTTTAATAGCATGCTATTCAATCTCCATGATTTTGAGGGTTTTGGGTTTTTCTCCTTGGGATTGGTTTCTAGTTTCAGTCCCTTGTGGTCAGAGAAAATGCTTGGTATGATTTCAATTTTCTTGAATTTGTTGAGGCTTGATTTGTGTCCTATCATGTGGTCTATCTTTGAAAATGTTCCATGTGCATTTGAAAAGAAAGTGTATTTAGCTTCTTTGGGATGAAGGGCTCTATATATATCAGTTAAGTCCATTTCCTCTAGAGTGTTGTTCAGTGCCACAATATCTTTGTTGATATTTTGTTTGGAAGATCTGTCCATTTTTGACAGTGGGGTGTTAAAATCACCTACTATAATTGTGTTGCTGTCTATATCTTTCTTGAAGTCCTCTAAAATTTTCTTGATGTATTTAGGTGCTCCTCCGTTGGGTGCATATATATTTACAATATTTATGTCTTCTTGGTGGATTCTTCCCTTGAGTATTATGAAGTGGCCTTCTGGGTCTCTCTTTATGGCCCTTTTTTTGAAGTCTATTTTGTCTGATATGAGTATTGCTACTCCAGCTTTTTTTTCCTGACCATTTGCTTGGAAAATTTGTTTCCAGCCCTTCACTTTGAGCCTGTGTATGTCTTTTGTCCTGAGGTGGGTTTCTTGTAGGCAGCATATGTGTGGGTCATGCTTTCTTATCCATTCAGCTATTCTATGTCTTTTGATTGGGGCATTTAATCCATTTACATTTAAAGTTATTATTGATAGGTATTTATTCATTGCCATTTTCGTACCTGTGTTCCTCTCTCTCTTTCTCTCTCTGTCTTTTCCTTTCTTCCCTTAAAGCAGTCCCTTTAGTATCTCTTGCAGCATTGGTTTGGTAGAGGTGTATTCTTTTAGACTTCTTTTGTTTGGGAAGCTCCTTATTTGGCCTTCTATCTTGATTGAAAGCCTTGCTGGGTAAAGTAGTCTGGGTTGCAGGCCTTTGGTTCTCATTGCTTGGAATATTTCTTGCCATTCTCTTCTGGCTTGGAGCGTTTCCATTGAGAAGTCAGATGCTAACCTGATTGGGGCCCCCTTGTATGTTACTTCCTTTTTCTCCCTTGCTGCCTTTAAGATTCTCTCTTTGTCTTGGAGTTTTGCCATTTTAATTATGATGTGTCTTGAAGTGGGCCTGTTTGGGTTCCTTTTGATTGGGACTCTCTGTGTTTCCTGGATTTGTGTGGCTTTTTCTCTCACCAAATGAGGGAAGTTTTCCATCATTACTTTTTCAAACAGGTTTTCTATCCCTTGTTCTTGTTCTTCTCCTTCTGGTATTCCTATTATACGGATATTATTCCGTTTCATGTTGTCTTGCATTTCTCTTAAACCCTCTTCATTCTTTCTAAGCCTCTTTTCCTTATCTTGCTCATTCTGAGTATTTTTTTCTATTTTGTCCTCCAACTCGCTGATCCGATCTTCTGCTTCGTCGATTCTGCTTTTCATTCCTTCTACTGTGTTCTTCAGTTCAGAGATTGTGTTCTTCATTTCCTCTTGGCCCTTGTTGATAGTTTCTATTTCCTTTTTCATGTTGATATAGTTTGCCGTGAGTTCATCATAACTTCCCTGTAGTTTATGGTAGCTCATTGAGAGCTCATTGAGCTTCCTGACAACCATTGCTTTGAACTCGATATCTGATAGTTGAGTTGCCTCTGTTTCATTTAGCATTCTTTCTTGAGCTTCCTCCTTTCCTTTCATTTGGGGATTGTTCTTTTGTCTTCCCATTGTTTGTAAGACTCTTGTTGTTAGCCTCAACTTCTTAAATTGATCTGTTCTGGCTCCCTGGGTTTGTGGTATGACCTTCTGTGGTAGAATATCTGTGAGATTCAATGGTGGATTCTCCTTCGGATATCCTGTTGTTCACTGCTTCCACTGACTCATCAGCTGGAATACCCTCTTTTGGGGGCCAACTCTGGATCTCCCCCCGCCACAGTTCCAGGCTTGCTTGTTTGTTTGTTTTGTCTCACTCGTGTGTATTTACAAAAAGAAGAGGGGGGAAAATGAAAAAAAGAAGAAAGGGGAAACAAGAGGAAGGTAGAAAAGATAAAAATTGAAGAGAAAGGAAGAGGGGATAAGAGAAGAAGGAATTCAAGGAAGGCAAAAGGAGTTGGGGAGTAAAGAAGAAGATATAAACAATGAAGAAGGAGTAGTTAAAAACTCATATAGATATACAGGCTTACAAACAAAAAGACACTAACAAACTGGCAAAACAAAAAAGAGACACGCACACAGACACCCCCACACAAATATAAGCAGCCAAAGGGGGGAAAAAGAAAAAAAAAAAAACAAAAACAAAAAACAAAACAAAAAAAAAAACAAGCAAAGCACAACAAAATATTTAAAAAAATAAAAATATATTAAAGAAATAAAAAATTTAAAAAATTATTAATTTAAAAAAAAAAGAAAGGAAAGAAAAGGAAAAAAAAACAAAAACAAAAACAAAAAAAACAAAAAAAAAAAAACCCTCTTGTTGTTTTCAAACTTGCCAGCTGGTTTTTTTCAGGTCTTGCTGGCTGCAATGGCCGAGGGGTGATCTTATTGCTTTTTTTCTGTGTTCAGAACTCAGTCCTCACTGTGCTATGTATCCCAGCGTTAGTGGGCACCTCTCCCCACAGGGTTTCCAGCGTGTGATCTGAACTTCCTGATGTGTGCGCACTTCTCCGAGGTTATGGGTGTGAGCTAGGTTCTCCAGACGTGCACAGCCGCCTGCCTTTGTCCCTGGGAGGCTTTCAGTGTTCGGGCACAGCTGCCTGCATTCGGATCTGAGAGAGGCCTGCGTTCCAGCTGCTATCCGGCGCCTGCAACCTTGGGCCTGAGCTGTCCGCGTTGCGAACCCGCCGGTGAACTGGCGCCTCTGGCTCCACAGCTGTCTCCAGTGGCCTGCGCCTATGTTTTCGCGAGTGTCCACTAGCCCGAGACCGTGTGCGGTCCCCTGAGGGTGTCTATTTTCATTCAGCTGTCTCACTTCGCCCGCGCCTCTGTCTCTCTTGGGGCGCCTATGCTTTCGTAGTCGCGCGGCGACCACGAAAACTCGGTTCAAAGTCGCGCAGTGACCTGGTGGGGTGCACCCACTTTCGCTCCCTCGCAGGGCACCCACTTTTGCTCGGGCGCAGTCGCGCGGTGGCCCCTGAGATCTCCCAGCCGGTTCAGCGGCTGACCCAGCTCCCTCCCCAGGGCCCTGGGGCAGGCTTGGCGGAGCGCCGGGCCGGGGCCTCGGCCGCCCCGTTCTCCGCGCGCTGGAACCCTGGGCTCTTATTGTTCCGAAGAGCTCTCCTTACCGCTTGTTTTTCAGTGTCCGCTACAATTTCCGACCTCTTATTCTCCAATATGCTGTATTACTGTTCCTTGTCTGTTCTGATCTTTACGTAGATTGATCTGGTTTTTCTCCCGTGTGTAGAGGGGGAGTAGGGTCTGCTCCCTCCTACCACGCCGCCATCTTCCTCCCCCCTCTCCAGGTAACTTTTGATTTATTATTTGATCTCATTGTTTACCCCTTCCTTGTTTAGTAACATGTTATTTAGTCTCCAAGCATTTGTTTGTTTGTTTTTTAACTTTTTCTTATTGTAACTGATATCTAGTTTCATAATCTTGTAGTCAGAGAAGATGCTTGATATGATTTTGATCTCAAATTATTAAGGTTTATCTTATGTCCTGACATGTGGTCTATCTTAGAGAATGATCACTGTGCACTTGAGAAGAACGCATATTCTGCTGCTTTGGGATGAAATGCGCTATAAATATCAATGAAATCCTCCGGTCCAGTGTGTCAGTTAAGGTCACTGTTGTCTTGTTAATTTTCTGTCTGGAAGATCTAACCATTGATGTCAATGAGGTGTTAAATCCCCAACTCTGACTGCAGTGCTGTTAATCTCTCCTTAATATCCACCAAGATTTGCTTTATATATACATGGTCTGTCCAGAAAGTATTCAGCCACGTATGTGAAAAATAGAGACCTTTATTGAAGAAGATACAAGAAACATTGTATATAGGATAGTGATGCCTCAGTCCCCTTCAAATAGGCATCATGGGACCTCACTCAGTTCTCCCTGGAGTGGTATACTTGTGATGGACAACACCTTCCCAATTGAAAAACACAGTTAACATGTTTTTTATCTTACTGTGACTTTACTGCAGAACCGGGTGACTTCCATTGGGATGACTGGGCCTTTGTTTCCAGATTGTAGCTATAGACTCACAGTTCATCTCCAGTTATGCCCTCCTTGAGGAAATCTGGTTCATTGGTAGAGGTTTGAATCAAGTCATGAGCAACTGCAGCATGATGTTCCCCCTGCTCTGATAGCAGAAGCTGCAGAACACATTTTTCCATGACATGTTTCATGCCAAGATTCTGTGTCAAAATCTCAGACACAGTAGTTTTGGGAATCCTCAGATCAGCTTCTAGCTCTCACACTATCAGTCACCAATCTTTGTTGATTGTGGCCCATAGACGTTCAACATTCTCAGGTGTTCTGCTTGTTGCAGGCCTTCCAGAGTATGGATCACTTTCAGCAGATTCTGAACCATCTTTGAAGTGTTTGTGCCACACTTTTATTTGCACTGCACTCATTGCATTGTCCCCAGAATCCTTCAGAATCATCTGAATAGTTTCCGCTAAGGAATATTCAAGCTTGGCACAAAATTGGATGCAGATTCATTGCTCTACTCACTCAGTCATTTTGGATGTGATGGCCACACAATACACATGCTCACTGAATGGCATATACTGCCCTCAGTGACTGGTGCAGTGAAGTTATCATTGTTCATGCATGTGCATTGCAGTACCTTTCCTTGGCTGCCATGTTACATCAATATCACACAAACCGTTCTTGTTGTATTAATGATGGCTGGACTTTTTCTGGACAGACCTTGTGTGTGTGTGTGTGTGTGTGTGTGTGTGTGTGTGTGTGTGTGTGTGAAAAACACATAGGCGCAGACAACAATATGCTGATAGCCAGAGGGAAAGGGGGCTTCAGAGAGATGGAAGAGGACAAAGGGGGTTCAATGGGAACAGAAAGACTTTGCTGGGGCAGTGGACACACTATGCAGTGTGCAGATGGTGTTTTGTTGAGTTATGTACACTTGAAACCTGTATGGTTTTGTGAACCAATGTCACTCCAATAAACTCAATAAATTTTTAGAAAAGCAGACTGCTTTTCTTGGCATAAAGTCTAACCCCAATTTATCTGCCCAGCTCTGTTTCTGCCTAATGTGCCATATATTACAGAACCTTAACTTCTCACTGTCACTAAGTTGTTGATGCTGAGTTTCATGCCTTTTATATGCTACTCCCTCTATTCCTAGAGTTTCCTCTTCAACCCTGCTCTTCCATGCTCCTTTTGGTAAAATCCTACTCATCTTTTAAGTTCAGATTCAAATGGCCCCTACTCTGTGAAGTCTTCCTAAATGGGCCTTCCCATGTTGCTCACTGCTCACCATACTCCATTGTAAGGATTGTCTCCTCCTCTAGACCATAGCATCCCTAGAACTACATCATCTTCATCTTTATATGCCAAACATCTACTATGAAGTTCAGTATATTCCAGGTCCTCTCCACATATCTGTTGATTTAGTGAGTAAACAAATGAATGAAGAATTTCCCTACTTACTTTCACATGCTGTTCAGAAGTCATGGGGAATCCCTGGAATGTATTGAGAATTTCAGACACCTTGGTGTTAGACTCTAGATACTTATGTATGCTGATTATAGACATAATACTTTATGATACTATATACATTTGAGTTTGATTTGTTTCATGTAGAGTACCCAGTCATTTAAACTTAGAGCTCAAAAGAATCAGAGATCAGACAGGCTCCTTCAGAGGAAGGTGTGTGTTGGGCAGAAGGAAGGTGAGAAGACTATGGAGTTAGAGGCACCAGAACCCACCTGGTGTTATTTTTATTCTATTATACTTGATTATGTGACTATTCACATAAAAGGAAATATAAAGAGAAAATAAAATGTGGAAAATAATCATACTTGATAATAATCAAGTAAAATGCAAATTAAGTTTCATTCATATAATTTTACACCTGCTAAATTTTAACAAAATTTAGTCCAAGGCTGAAGTGAAATTAGATCTTTATATACTTTTAAAGGCATTGTAAATTGCCTTTTTTGGAAAGTAATAAGAAAATACAGAACAAGGATCATAATGTTCACACTGTTTTGACTCCATCTAAAGCACTAGGAATTAATTCTATGAAATATTTTAGCACTACTAAAAAACTGTTTGTGAAAAAGTATTTATTGCAGCACTGCCTAGAGAGAACAATCTCAGTATCCAACAAAATGGGATGTCATATTAAAGCAGTGGAAAAATTTGCTTCATAAAAAAATTATAATTATGCAGCCTATATATAAACATGGAAAATATATAATATAAATTAGATATAGTGAAATCAAAATAGTATGTGCAGTAAGATAGAAACTCTATAAAAACATGCTTACCAAAAGGCACTGGAAAGCAATTTTTAGGAGTTGTGATATGGTAGGATTATGGTTTTTCTATTTTTATCAACATTTTTAATGTTGCTATGACATATTTTCTCTAATAAGAAGCAGGTGGAAAGCAAATATATTCATCATTGGGAATTGGAAAGGTACAAAGGGTCTCAATAAAGCAGGTGAATCACGTGTGGTTTTGCCTCCAGCATCCCTCACCCTGCAGAGGTAGGAACGGAAAGCAAAGTCAAGAAGTGTGTTGTCTATAGGAAATCTGTTTTATTTGCAGGAAATAGAGGATGAGGGGAAAGTTACTGATGAAATCTCACTTAATTTTGCTAAGGAGGAAGAATATGATTTGATTTAAGCTGCCTTAACATCCTAGTGAGAGCGCTGCTTTTCTTGGCTTTCTGCTGTCCAGGCATCAGGTGAACTATTTATTGAGAAACCACATTAAATGCCAGCCACTGGATTTTTCAAACTTTGCATATTTATTTTATTGAATCCACCTAACAATTTGGTGATGTAGCTACCATAGGACTTTTTCTTATTTCACAAGGGAAGATTCTGGAACCTGACTACAAAATCCCTTTTTGTTGAGTCATACCATAGGCCAGATGGATACGTTGGCAGGTAAGTGTTCTCATTACCTGAAGACAGCTGGAGAAGAGCTCAGATCACTTGTCTACCTGCTACATGCTGAGCTCTCTATTAGGCGCTTTCCATGTTACCTCATTAAATCATATCTAGGAGATAGGTTATACAGCATAGTCCCCATTTCAACTCCAAAGCTCAAATAGCAAGGTCACAGGTAACTTGGGGGTTCCTAGGCTAAATCTGAAACCTTGGGAGGCCTCAGGACTTCCATGGCATTTGGATTTTTTTGCAGTTATTCTCAAAAAAGGAACGATTGGCATTTAGGGACAGAGTACTTCTTTGTGCAGGACTGTCTGACAAACTGTAAGACCTGTCATATCCCTGGCCCTGGTCACTAAAGGCTGGGACAGCCACAAGTGCTCCACACTTCCAAATGCTCTCTGAGGTGGGAGTGGGTGGATGCCACCTCCACTTGAGAAACATTAAGCTATTCATATTCATTCCACCAATAAGTGTTTCTCGAGTGTCTTCTCCATGCCAGGCACTCTGCTGGCACAAGAGGCGTTTAGTGGGGAAGTATGACATTTAAAGTGGTGCCATAAAATGTGACAAATGCAACAGACCAACGTGCTGTGAACACAGGGAGGAAAATGTGTCTAACTGCCTAGGGCGTCCAGGCCAAGCTTAGTGACCTGTCACCATGGAGTGACTCCAAGGAGAGTTTCAGATTTGCTGTTCCAAGACCTCTATTCACATGCCAGGTCTTAATCTTATTATTTTACTTCAGGCTCCTTTCTAATTCCCACTAAGAATTAATTTCTTCATATGAAAAATGGAAACTGTAATATTATCTGTCCTACCTAGCTTATAGAATCGAGAAAGCACTACCTTCAAGAGAAAGCATTGTGACGTGCTATGCACATTGAGTAAAATAGCAGGGATTCGAGTTTAGCCTAATTTGTGTTCTTGGCTGAGAATCGGGCATGTCTGGAAATGTCCAGTGACTTGGTGGGGCAGACAGCCTACTGGCATCTATGTTGAAGAATTTGGTTTCCCTGGATTCTCATTTGTGCCCTGTGGGGAGAGAGGTTGTTTGCAGAGGTTAAAGAGACTGTTGTCACAAGGTGTTCTGTGAAATGAAAGGGTTCAAGCAATGCTACTCGGGTACCCAGAAAACAAAGTGAGGCCCAGAGCTGGGGGCTCAGGGCAGGGGGGTAGGATTGGGCAGGAAACCCTCTCTCCATCTCTGCCCCAAACATAGCATGTCTTAGGTCCATGGGGACTGCTAAGTGCCCAGCTCTGCCCTGGCCCTTAGTGCAGGTCCCTTGCCGGCGGCAGTAAGGAGATGATCACCTTTGAATAGCTTCACAGGCAGGAAACATCAACCAGGATGGCCAGGAATGAAAGATTAAAAGGCAACTGACAGTTGGCAGACAAACACAGGAGAGATAACCCCATGTACCCTCAGAATACTGCCCTTAGATTTGACACCTGGAGAGCGTATTTACTAGCTAATGAAATGTGATTTGTTGCTGTTAATGTGGCCTCAGTTGTACCCATAGGCTAGAAAAACTTGGGTTACTGTTATTTATTACAGTCGTAGCGTATGGCACCCTAGCAATAGGAGAGATGATGGCTGTCCCAAGGCCAGCTCCCAGCCTGCATTGCCTGTCTTCCCTGTCCAAGAGTAGCCATGGAAACCTGGGTTTAGAATTGTCTTCCTCTTGATGGACAGGGTACCGGAGAGAGGTTTTCCCCAAAACCACCTCATTCCTAGAAAATGCAAAATGACTATGGGATATTTACTGAATGTGATGGTACATGGAAAGTAGTACTTGACTCTGAATTTCATAAAATTTCATGAACCCAGTGACTGCTGGACAGCTCCTGATGCTAATGGGGGTGAGGCTTGAATTTTACCTCTAGGACCTTCCCAGGGGTCGCAAGAGCTAATGCATGGCAAAACAGCTCTTCAGCTAATGAGGTGACTGAGAAACTCTCCCTTTTATCCACTGTGAACTTGCTTTTCCTACCGTGGCAGTCAGTATTTTCCCAAGATGCCGACTATTGTATCTCCCATCCCATTTGCTCTTCTTACAGTGTGACCTTGACCTTCCTCCCATTGAATGGTGGGGCCTGTACCTCCTTCCTTTGAGTCTGGATAAATCATTGTGCCTGTCTTAAATACAGAGTACTGTAGAAATGGAGCTATGTGACTTCTGATGCTAGAGCATCAAAACACCATGCCCTTCTGTTCGGACCACCAGCTCTTAGCCGCCAGCTGTGTAAGTGAGGAATCCTGAAAGTGGACCCTCCAGGTTTTGTTGTTAACATACTGTTGTATCTCACTCCTGGCTGTTTACGACAAGGTCCACCTTCAGTCTGCACCATTTTGTTTTATTACCAAGTAGAATTATTTGCTTTCTAAATCCTACCAGTTTATGCTTTAGAATTTGTCTCATCACAAAAGATTAAATTTGGTTAATTAATTTTGGCCCTTCTTGAGGGAAAATTGCAGAACTTGAGAAACACAAGACATCATTTGATACCTATATTTTGAACACTCTTCTAAAATTATCAAAGACCTATAGAGTTAGGCTTTTCTCTCAAAGTACCCCGTGCTAGGTCTAGAAAAGGATCCCCTCGGATGGCCCGTTGTGCTGTAATGGGAGTGACTGCGGGGCCAATACACAGCTCTCTCACCACCTGTGACGAGGGCTGGCTGGAGGGCTCCTGGCCAAAAGGAATGTGTATCATTTTGGGAATGGAGCGTAACTCCCTCCTTATCTCCTTTGGGGAGCAGCTTCTTGCCTTGTGACTGCTTCTTGACCTTTTCCTTCTGCACGTACACACTGATCACTCCAGGCCACACGTAGGTCTGGGCAACCTGGACCCAAGCTGCCTGTGTCTGGAACCCTGTGGCTTCAGACCTGCTGTCGCCATTGGCGCCTCCCCTGTAATGTGAGCAATGAATGGTATGTCCATTTCTAATAGTCCTCCGGGTGGTTTTTTTTTTTTTTTTTTTTTTTTTTGGAATATCATGAACATTTAAGCAGCCCCCTGGTTTGGGGTGCCTGTGCTACAGTGATAGACAGAAGGAGGTGGGAATTTTTATTTATCATCCAAGTTCCCTTCTCATTCCACCTCATTTAATGCAATCTTCAGAAAGATATGTCCTTGTCTTACACTCTTTTAAAATAAACTCGTCTCAATGATTTCCCCAATTTTAACTTTGTGAAGTAGGGGGAGAAAAAGAAAGGTCTGCTGTTACACTAATTTTACTTATTCTCACCTCATTTCAAAACCATGTGATTCTTCCTGCTGCTTTTTCACCAGCCATTTTCTCCTGCAACCTGTAGGTTTCCTGCAGAGAGGGGACAATGGGCAAGTCAAGTGAGAGAGCTGATTTTCAAGGCTTTTTTCCTTTTGCTCTAATTTACAGAAAATCGTGGAAAGACCAGCTAAGCCCCATATCACTGAGAGATTTGTTGTGATGTGGGAGAAAATGAATAAACAGAATATATTTTATACTAGTAATACCATATATATTTGATGGTAATAGCTGGCTTGTGCCTTGGATATTAATAAAATGCCCCTTTTAAAAAACCTAAAAGAATATTTGTTTTTATTTCAGACAGTACTTCTTATTTTGCATGTGTTAATTTTTATGTTTCAGCTAAGATTATGTTCTACTGAATAAAACAGAAAACCAAAATAAAAGAAGTTTAAAACTACAAAGTTATATTGTGTCATACAAAAGACATCCAGAAATGAGCAGATCAGGGCCGGGAGGGCAGCGTTACAAAGACACCAGGCCTTGGACATTGTCTATCTTCCTGCTTTACTATTCTTGGCACATAGTGTCCATCCTCTAGCTGGCTGCTGGTATTCCAGCATCATGTCTGGGATCCCAGCAATCAGCAGATGAAAAGGTAAAGGAAAACCCATACAGCACCCTGCTTAAAGGGCCTCCCTTTAGGAGGCATTCCTAGAAATTCCATACAACAGTCAGCTTCCATCTCAGTGGCCAGAATGTAATCCCATGATCACCCCTAGCTGCAGAAGGAGCTGAGAGAAGATTAGCATCGTAGCATGTGAAGGTCCATTCCTTCTCCGATTTCCTCCAGTGCTTATTTGTCTATGCTACATGATCTAAGACCTACTATCATGCTCTTCTGTTGTTCTGGTTCCGTAAGCAAGCAGAGTTCTTTACTAAAATAGTGAGCTCCTTGGGGTAATTACCACATCCCTTTCGCACCTTTTACGGTTCCTGGTAGCAGCTAGGACACACTGCCACGTCCCACAGTTGTAAGAATTCCATTCTGATTAACAGATAAGAATAAATTTTAGATAGGTAACCAGCAATCTGATACAATATCATTAATATATGGTAATCCACGCGTTGAATAAGGGGACAGGAAATAAATGTCTCAGAAAGCTTCCCCAAGGAGGGGAGGCAGCCGTGTGAGGATGTGTAGGGCAGACTTGAAGGAGGATGTTTTTTCTTCTGTTAGTTTTGATTTTTGGAGAGACTTGCATGCTATTAAAGGCTGAAACAACGTGCCAGTAGAGAGAGAGAGAGAGACTGAAAGTACCGGAGTGAGGGGAAACAAATAGGCAGGAAGAGAAGGGAGTCAGAGTTCATGGGAAGAGCTTAGGCCACATTCAGGGTGAGCAGGGTTGGCAAGGGGTTTGGGCACAGGGCTTACAGCTGAAGGAGCCTCTCCAGGTTCCTCGAGGGCAGCAGTCCTAGATTCTCTGTGGGGAAAGCCTAGACAAAGACGGGATGCGTCATCAGCGTTCCTATGGCGCATTTCACAGGGGCCTGACCATGACCTGCAGAAACCACTCAGAGCCAGGCCCCAGTGGAAGCCCCTCAGGGACCCACATTGCCTCCTTTTCCTCTCTAATCTTCCTGTACTGTCTCTCTCTTCACTCACTACCGGCTGTCAGACTATCTCCTCTCCTCTCTCTTCCACACAATGGACTCACTTTGTAGCCTCACAAACCCAACGGGTTTACTTTTTCCATCCAGTTGGGTGGGTCGGTTTGTCAACCACTTGTTACCACTGACCTGAGTGGTACAGTTCGTTCTGGGGCCCTAATGCTGTGCCCAGCCACCCGGGGTCTTCAGATCTCTCACTGCAGTTCCCTGGATGTGAGCACTTGGGGCAGTCACAAAGAGGGTATGGAGGTTCCTCACTCCTCAGCCCAACCTATGCAGCTTCTTTGTATCAGGCACTGCCTGTGGGCTCAGAGGCAATGGGCAAGGTTAGAAGGGTCACAAAGGGATTCAAAATATTCAAATGATATGTAGTTTCAGGTTGGAGTGGTTTGATTTGTGTGATTTGTAATAAATGCAATAAGAGTGCCATTTATCTTCAACTCTCCAGTAAGATTATTAACTTTTTTTCCAAAGATAAACTTGATTACATTACTTATTTATACTATGTACATTCCATTAGAAGGAAAAAATGCATGAGGGTGGAAAAAATGTATGAGGGTGGAAAAAATGCATGCGGGTAGAAAAAATGCATGAGGGTAGAAAAATGCATGCAGGTAGAAAAAATGCATGAGGGTGGGAAAAATGTATGAGGGTGGAAAAAATGCATGAGGGTAGAAAAAATGCATGAGGGTAGAAAAATGCATGCGGGTGGAAAAAATGCATGCAGGTAGAAAAAATGCGTGAGGGTAGAAAAAATGCATGAGGGTAAAAAAATGTCATATATAGTTTTTAAAATTAGTGTTTCCATATCTACTCCTAATAACAGCTTAGAGTATTAAAAAGGAAGAATCTTAAATATGCAAACTCACCTTCAGGTCTTGGCACTACTTGTTTATTTTTACACATTTTTTTCTAAACTTGACAGACAATCTAGAAATATCATCTCTACTGTCCTTCAACTCCTGATTTTTACACCAGCACTGTGTTTTTGTGTTGGGGTCTATGACATATCAGGAAAGGCCGCCTGATACAGGTGTGTGAATGGGAGTTTTGGAGCTGCATATATTTAAGTTTAACAGCCCAAGTGTGCCTTTTAGTCGTTGAGGGTTGGGGCCATCATATAATTAAGGAGACATTCAACTTTCAGTTTTTTAATCTGTAAATACAGTGATGAATTTACTGGATGGTTATTATGAACCAGACACTATGCTAAGTACTTTATTGTGTTAGCACATTTAATCTTGATAAGAACACAATGCAACAGGGATTAGTATTACTTGCTCAATTTACAGTGACCAAGGTGAGACTTAGATTAGCTAAATTGCCCAAGTATATTCAACAAGTTAAGCCAGGGGCAAAACAACCCCTCTGACTCTGAAGACCACCCTCTTGACCAGCTTCGGACACTGTGTGGCCTGTAGATCCTCTCCAGTCCTGGTAGGTGAACCTACATGGCAGATGTCATCTATAAATTAAGATGGAGAAAGAGGTTAGAGAAAATATCATCTCCCCCAAAGGCAAGGGCATTGAGTTTGATAGTCTTTCAGATTTTCCCCTGTCCTGGCTCCATTTCCTTTCTTGCAGGAGGATATTAAACATGGGTCCTGCTGGTCCTCTGGAGGATGCGGCCCTCTTGATGGGCTGGCAGGAGGGGCCATGATGCTCAATTTAATTGAGGCCTTCCTTGTTCCAGAAGGATTTAAAGGGGTCTTATAAATTAATACAACATGTTTCCCTGTTCCTTTACCTTTCACAAAGTGGTGACATATATCATCTCATTCAAAACCTCCAAAACCCTTGATGAAAATAAGGCAGTGGGGTATTTACCAGGTGTATAAGGGGAATTTGACTGCAAGCGCACCATTGTCTGTGTTAGTCAGACTTCTTAGTTATAATGATTTCTTCCAAGTGCTTCAATGATATATGAATACAGCATGAAACAAGTACTCAATTATGTGATCACAACGTCCCCTAGCTCGGAAGCCTCTTACGGAAACCCATCACTGATGATCTCCAGCATGACATATGCAGACTTTGCCACCTGTCCCCAACTAAACTGTCCAGGTCTATCCTTGCCTCCACTCAAGCCAGGTCAGAACAGCTACTGTTGCAGAACACGGTGTCACTTCATCTATTCAGGCTTCACTCGTACTGTTACTTCTTCATGGAACCAGCTTGTGCCCTGGCTCATTCTCTACCTAGAAAACACCAACTACTCTCCAAGCCCAGCACAGTTATTACCCTCTCAGAAAAGTGACCCCCAAATGCCTGTCTCGCCAAAAATTAGTGTATAATACTTTGTAAATCCAATACTACTTCACTGTAATTGTTTGCTTCCATATCTTTTTTCATACTAGAATGAGGGTTTCAAGATCAGCAACCTCGCATTAACATTAATGCCCACCACCTTACCACATGTATCTAGTGTGTAGAGGTACCCACAAATAGGTTTGGTGGTTTTTGTTCATTGCTTTTTAGCTAAATATGTTGGAGTGTCTACCATGTACCAGGACACTTATTTAAAGTGCTTTCCTTGTAATAATGCATTCAACCCTGAGAATAACCCTATGAGGATGTAATACTAAAGGAAATAGAAATGTAGAAAAGAGAAATAGTATAATAATGGTATACAGCATTGAATATCAGATGCTTTACATATAATACTTAATTTAATCTGAGGTTGGTGTTATGGCCCATGGTACAGGTAAAGAAACTAAGACCCAACAATGTTAAGTAATTTGCCCAAGTTCACAAAGTTCCTAATTGCCAGAGCCAGGATTTGAATCTAGGTCTCTTTTATGGCTTTGATTTTTTTCTGTTTCACCATGCTGCCTTTAAAAAAATCTTATAAAAGGCAAATAAATGATTGATGTCGTCCTTCCTGTAGGACATGAAAAGAATGTACAAACAGCACAGTCATTTTCTATAGTGAAATCTTTTAATTATGACCCAGATCACAGCACTGCGGTGATAAACTGATCGTGAGCTCACCTGAAGTCAAAGCGCTTCTCAGAAAGTTCAGTGGCCACAATTCAGCTCTTTTTCTATTAACAAATAGAGAACCCTGGGAAGGTATGTTTAATCCAACTTAGACCAAAACGTTACAGAGTGAGACATTTATAAGGATGCCAGCAGGAGGGGAAAGAAAAGGAAAAGGTAGAGTTTGCAGCTTATTATCTTTAAAACTTCATTTCCAGATCCACTGTTATTACCTTTCTAGAATAAAGTGCATTCCTGTTGCAGACTGTTTCAGGGAATATTTGCAGGGAGTGGAAGGCCCTGAATGAACAGGTGAGCAGGATTATGTGACTGGGAGCATTCGTCAAACCTGACAGTTAAGAACCATTTCTGTAGCCAGATGAAGAGTCTGTGTTTCAGGTGATACTCGTGATTCACTAATGGTTGCTTTTCCTAAGTAATGAGATAACGCTTCTCATTTGTTTCCCGAAGTAGATGATGGTTTCTGTCATTACTGGCAATGATTTATTTACCCTTCATCGTTTTTAATCTTTGAACATTTTCTGTGTCTATAAAACACCGAAATCATCTGGCCCCAAATATTCTAAGCTTTTCTTCTTTTAAGAGGCTCTGAATCAGGCAACAGGCTTCACAGAACATTAGTTTATTACCTTGTTTTTTCTTTTGCATTACATCAGATGTGTAATATCTATACCTGAAACATATGTGTGTGTCTGTAGGCATGTGTGCATAAAATATATGTGACACACATGCACAAGATAGAGAAATTCTGAATAAAACACTGGAATTGAGCAGACTTCCCCAGTTCTACCTTAGTTCCTCAGTAGATGATAGAGGAGGACATGCTTGAAGATTCCAAGTGAAAGACTCTTCCAACAAGTAGAAGGGAAAGACACAAAGATGATTTTTAAAAAAAGAGGAATGTTCTGGAAAAAACTATACTTGCAGGAGATCCAATAAAACACTGTGTTTTAATTAAGTTCAATATTCCTGCTAAGTCACTCTTGACATCTTGAATTAATTTCTCTGTAATGACATGACAGCCAAACCTCATCGCATACAGGAGGAAGAAAAATTCACCGTGGAGTTCACTGACTCATTTCTTCAACATTTATTGAGAACCTAGCATTGTTACACTTTGTTCATCACTACCCTCCTAGTTCTGAGCAATGAAAATAGAGGATTGAGCAAGGGGCAAAACAATTTATTTTCCAAAATTTATAGTTAATTCATTGATTATGCCAATTTGTCACCAGTATGGGAATAACTTCTGACTCTTTCTGGTGTGGATAAGTTATTCACTTGAAAAAGTTTGTAATTGTGCCCTCAGGCCCTAAACAATAAGTATATCCCACAAGTCTAACAGGAAATAAAGACATACTAAGTTACGTTCATCAAAATCCTCATATATAACTGAAGGAAATTTGGCATATTGTGTTGTCTCACTAAGGAAAATGGAAGAGATGGTGATTTACCACAACGAGGTAAATATCAAAAGATTAATGCTAAAATTTTAATGAAATGTGTTCAAATCTTCCCCATAGGAAGTTGACGGGATATATTCTGAGTACTGGGCTCATACCTCAGAGGCATGTTAGTGGCTAATTCACTTTGTTCCTTTGATAAAGGAGGGAGGTGGGGCACAGGGTCCCAGTGACTGACTGAGTACTTGCGAGTCTGAAAGACTTGAGCGAAATGCAGATAACTTTTGTCATTTTCATGGAGCCTTGGACGTTGCTATAGTTTCATCTCAGCAAAGGGCACTCTTAGCACCCAGGGAGTGTGTTATTTGATCCCTAAGTAAAAATGGGAGAGAAACAGCTCTGTGGAGGAGGGCTCCACAGCAGAAGCTCCAGTCCTGCTGACAGTCCACTGTGCCTGTGAAACCGGCAGAAGATAAACACTAAGATTTTGAGGTTGGCTCTCAAATGGGGGGACAGGCCTGAAGTGGAATCTCTGGAGACAGTCCTTAAAGCAGGATGGTGTAGCTGCGTATCTGTTCATCCCAGGTTTTAATCTGCAGCTCCACTCCTCTCTGGACTCGAGCTCGGTGACGGCAGGAGCGGGCAAAAGCCAGAAAGACAGCCAGACAGACCCTGAGCCACTCTTCCCTATGTAAGGGACACTGCCCAGTTCAGAGTACAGCATTTTGAGTTTAAGGATCAGATGTGCCAAGATATTTTGGAACGTTAACTCTGAATGTGAAGTAATAACCACCACAATTTTGGGAGGAGCAGCTGGGCTATACCAGTGCCCCTGAGCACCCACAAGCTGGGAGAATAATGTGGGTATTTGTATAGAGCTGGGCGCTGACACTCATCACTTTTGTGATTGCTGCATTTCTCACCTCCTCCATTTCCATGGGCCACGCGTAGAGTGGGCAGGGAAGCAACTACCTCTATGTGCTTCTATTTACTCAAGTTTACAGCTATGGTGCCATGCTGATTAATCCTCCCTACTCCATGACACTGAGGCAGTAGCATTCTAATGCCATCTCCATTGTTGTTCGGCAGATCCCATACTACTGCATACGGAAATGGTGTAAATCATGGAACTAGTGTTTGAGGTCCATAAAATGCAAGGTTATGAATATTTCATTACTATACATTTTATTTCCCTGTCTATTCCGCATCTCCCAAAATGTTGTTTGTTTATTTATTGGCTTGTTCTCTGTTCACCAGGCATACTTAATTCTTAATATAAAGTCTGGACTGGATACCAACTGTGATCTCGTGGCCTGAGCTATATTTGAAAGTACTGAGAGATATTTGTTTTTGTTTTCACTTGCTTTTCAACACACAAATACTTGACTGCCAGGTGACCTCACTGATAGGAACCTTAGTTTCTTTGTCATAATTGCATTGATGTAAAAGCCCCACAGATTGACTCCCAAACATCTCTCCTGTGAACTACAGCTGTGGATTTAAATTTTTCTCAGTGTCCCATTGCGTCCACCTTTGGCTGAAGTAAGCAGATAGTAGACTTCGGCTGCAGATCTTGGCAGTGAAAGACTTATTGTCCAAGTGCAGTTAGCTTCTCTCCCTGCCCTGGTACAAATGATTTGGATGAATCAGCTGGTCTTGCAAAATATGCAGCCATTATCACCTGCTTCTGAATTTTCCTTTAGCCACCAAATTCGTATCGGTGAATAGCTAGAGGGATTCAATCTTAGCCAGACCAGAGCCTGAGCGCCCACCCTGCATGGAGGTGCTGACTTCTCTCCCGCCATAGGGCACAGTAGATATTAATACAACTCTTTGGTACAGGCTGCAAACTATATAAAATGTCATAATTATATCTGCAATTCAGCAACGAAACAATTTTCCCCCTTTCTTCACTGTCATCAGCATAATAGCAGCCTATGGGATTTGTATTTTCTGGCTGTGAGCCCTTTTATGGGATGTAGAAAAAAAAATACACAAGCATGTTAGTTTCACAGCTCTGAGAAGGCCTCACGACAGAAATATTGCTTTTAATGTTATTGTCTCTTTCTAGCCTGTAACCCACTCTCTTTGGGTGGAGAGGCTTCTGTGCTGATGCAGCGTCACTTACACTTTCCTGAGACACCTCTGTGTTTCCTTTCTTGCTTCTCTCACCCATCTGGATAGGGAAATAACTGGCCTTCAGGATTATGCCATGTCCCCTGTAGGAAGGGGGCTGGTCAGAGGGGAGTGAAGTCAGAGGGAGCATGTCTCCACGGCTTCTCTTGGAGACATAAAGAACATACGAAAGATGCATTCTAAGTGAATTTTCACATCCCATTTGTTTTGCTAGCCAAGACAAATATCACAGCTTATATCTAGCATTTGAAAAGCAGGGCCAAATAAGATGATGGATTAATAAGTCCAAGGACAGAATAATAGAAGGAAAATATATTATAGAAAATGATGCCCATGTCAATCTTGAAGTGGTAGAAAAGGGCTGAAATGGAAATGGGGGGGGGAGTATATCATAGCCACCTTACATTAGAATACAAACAAAACCTGTAACTATGCTAAATATTAACTGATGTTACCCAAGACCTCTATCGTACTATTACTTCAGAAATAGGTATCTTTAGACCATTTGAGATTCCTTTTGTTATAACCTACACTATGGGCATCATGGACTGAACACCAGGCTAAATGTTCCCTCTATAATTATTGGTAATAATATTCTGAGCACATTTATACCCTCATCATCATCTGTGATGAGGCTAATCCAGTACTTTCTGCATGAACTGTTATAATACCCAAAGCAACAGGATGGAATATTGCCGAGCATGGGTTTGCCGATGGAAAGCCTAATGTAACGCAGTTCATTTCTAGCAAATAGGCTGGAGATGGAATTTGCTTCAATCAGCCGTGCAGACACACCTGTAATATTTTCGGAGGCAGCTCACTCAAGTGACCATTTCTCAGAAGAATGTCATGTCAGTCACAGAAAGCCACCCTGAATACAGTTCTGCGGAACTAAGAAAATACTCTTTAATCAAGAGGCAACTCCTTGATGAGAGGTGAGGTGATATGAATTCTGTTGTCAGATCAGTGACAGACACTTACGTGGTAATGTTCTGGTGGCCATTCTGTGACTCGGTTTCATAAATGGTAAAAAGGTGGAATGCAGCCTTTCTATATTAAAGGAAACCCTCTAGGAATAAATGCAATTTGAAAATCTGCAAGTGTGGCCCAGAGGTCCCCAAAGACTAGTTTCTCTATTGTATTTTAAAGCTAAGTGAACAGATTAATAGTTTCACAAGCAACAAATTATTATTTAAGTAGAATTGTTCAAGATGTTCTATCAAAGAAATTAATGAAAGGGAAAGCCTGGAAGTTACTAAACAAGACTCAGCTGTGAAATAGAAAGACGGTTATACATGGTTTTGAACTTAAGATTATAATGAGGAGACCATAGTTGTGCCCACATTTAAGAAAAAAAATGCAGCATATGAAAATGCAAATTTACAAACCAGATCAATTAATGAGTGATTATTCACACGATAAAAGGATTAAGCGCTTTACAAATGGATTCCCTGCAGGGTTCCATTTTAATAACAGCTCTCTCAGTGTTAGGAGTCACTGCCAATTAAAACTCAATCAGAAGTGAAGATAAAGCGCCTCTGAAATTAGAATGTATGTCAATGAGAAATCATCACATATTTACACAAATTCTCATTACTTACAACTTTGTAGGGACACAAATTTTTTTCACAAGCCTTTATTGAGCACCTACTACAAAGCCAGTTGGTCCTGAAGAGTCACTGCCAAGGATCTGAAAAACTGAATAAATAGTGCTTGTCTCTGGGACTTGCCAACGTGATCGTGGCAGTGTGGTATGAAGGGGGTGCCATCAGTATTTTGGGGGTAGAACAATCCTTTCTTATGGAAGTCAGTCCTGCACATTGTCAATTCCCATTCACTAAATGCCAAGGAAACTCCCGTGTCATTGTATCAACTACAAAAATGCCCTTACACATTCCCAGCAGCGTCTCTGCCACCCACCCACACACCACCACCGAGAACTTTTGTGATAGGAAGTCCGCTTGCACCTCCCAATGTCAGTGCTAGAGGGCATCTTAGAGGCCTTGTGGTTTGTTTCTTTTGAGGGAGGAGAAAATTTAGGACAAAAGAAATGAGGCGGCAAGCCTTCTAATGCCCACTCCGTTGATCTTTCTATTACCATATTTTTCAGACTATAAGACACACACCACCCTCCAATTTGGGAGGAATAATGGTTGTTAATGCTGCTGTTGAATTCTGTTTACATTTACATTGGTGAAATATTATGTTATTTCTGTTATTAAAAATTTTACCACATTTTTTGCTTCAAAATTTTTTCCCTATTTTCCTCCTCTAAAGCCTAGGTGCATCTTATGGTAAAAAAAAAAAAAAAAACAGTAAAGAAACCTCTTTGGAGAAAATAAGAGGATTTGATGTCTAGTCTCCGAACTCGGCTTTTTCCTGTTTCAAATTATCTCCACGTTTTTCATGATTAGTCTTTTTTACCTCTGCCCTTTTTCCTCATTTTCAGGAAAGGGATATTCTTATTTTTTATCAGCTTCCATTTATTCCCCGGAATCTCTCTTCCCAAAGGCTTTGCTTCTTCCAATGGTAGGATTTTAGAAGAGAGAGGGTGAAAAGTGGAAATCGGCCCAGGGAGTCCAATGGTTCTGCTAAGAAAGTTCTCTGCCAAAGTCAGGAACATCCTCTGCTCGGGGTTTAAGGAGGAGAGAAAGTTTGGAGCCTCTGTGTTTGATAGGGTGTAAACAGCAAGAAGAATAGAAGGAATTCTTTTTTTGTTGTACTAGGTTCTACTGGGCTTCAGCTGATGAGGTTACACAAATCCGTAACTGACCTAATCAGCACTTTCTCACTGTTTCTTTGGCAGCTTTCAGCAGTCTAAGAATTTGAGAAGAGAAAGCCCCCTTGGAAGTCACCCATCACTGACTAAGTGTTGAATGTAAAGAGAATGAGGGATTAGGATACGACAGGAAACACATCGTGGAAGTAGCTGGCCATGTGGTCTGTACTAGCGAGGCAAAGTGACACAACAGGTGAGCTGGGTCCCCCTGAGAGGAAAGCTTCAGGAAGCCAGAAGACATTTGACATGCTAACTGTGAGAGAATGGGAGAAAGGGAGGGGGGAGTTTCCAAGGGAACGAACGGCCAGCGTTTCAGATCTCAAGCATGCGATGGTTTTGTGTTCCTGTGTTGTCTCTGATATGGGCAGCTGGCATGGTTGAGGCTGAGTGGGAATGGAGTTAGTAAGAGAAATACTAAAGCCCCTAAAACTGGAATGGAAAGAGAGAATGAGACAGGTGCTGAATTCGTTTTGTAAAGTAAATAGAACGAATTTGAAAAAATAAATGACTCAAATTTCCATTAAAATTCCTCTGGGACAAAAGATTACAAGATATGCAACAATTCTCAACTACCTTCATATTAGTACAGTGCATTTGGGAGACTTAAAATAAGGCTTCGTTTACTCACTGAATTTATATTGATGTCATTATTATTCAATGGATAGGTAGGTATTTTGGATACAGTGTGCTCAGTATAAACAATGTAAATAGCAACCCTATGTCAGGCACTATACTAAGCACTTTTGCAATTGGGAATCAACAGGCACCTGCCATTAAGGTATTGACAGCCCAGTAACTGTTGTAGTACTAATGTAGGTATATGCTCGTAGAAGAAATGCCTGGCTCAGTCTTCAGAATCAAGGAAGTCTTCCAGGAAGAGGCAACATCTAAGCTGGAACTTGAAAGATAATATGAGTTAAAGAAGTCAAAGGCGATAAGTGATAGGTGTTGGCAAAGGGAACAACAGGAGCAAAGGCTCGGAAGCAGAAAGGAGTAGCTGGTACACACAGAAGGGATTGTAGGTATGGAGGTGACAGGAAGTTAGACTGAGGGGCCAAGAGAGTAGGCGTTAAGTGGGCAAGGATCTCTTGAATCACTTTAAGGAGTCATCATTTTATCCTGAGAATATAGGAAGCAATTAAGAGGTTTTACACCAGAGGAATGACAAGATTAGTGCCGCATTTTAGAAAGCTCCTTGTTGCCATTTAGTGAGTGCATTAGTTGGAAGAGGGCAGGCCTAGATATATAAAATCCAGCTCTACTAAGTTATATTCTACCAGGACTTCTGGCTTATGCAAACAGAAAGGCAGAAGCACAAATCTCATACGTTTGAGTGTTGGTTGGGGTGAAGGGGGTAGACAGATGATGGTCCTGTTTTAGGTAAGTTGATTTTGAGGTGCCAATGGGATATGCAAGTGAACATGGTCAGTTGGCAGATGTGAAGTTGATCAGGGGAGGGGTCTGGGCTGGAGAAGGGGACATGGGCATCCTTCTTGTCACCGATACCATGGAAAGGAGGAGACCCACCAGAGACAATGAGAAGAGGGTGTGGCAAGAATCCCAACTAACTTTGTGTAGCAACCACTGTAGTAGTTTGGGAAAAAGATTATGCTGGTCTCCCAATTTAAAAGATCATAGCAGTAGAGGGGAAGGACATGGGTGCATTTTGGGAATGTTACAGAGGTGATTCCAAACTGTCCATCTGTGAAGCCCCTGGGTACCTTTAATTACAGTAAACACTTTAGAAAGTATTCTTGTTGTGTTTTCTATTTAGGGGATGATGAAGCCAGTTCGGGGATGCCCAAACAGAAGACAGTGCTACAGAAGACAGTAGCAAAACTCACTGCTGCCACTAAACAAAGGGAATTTTCCACAACATAGAGTGATTTGGGGACTGAGGCTGAAATCTTTGTGGTGTGTGCAGATTCTGAAGGTGCAAGCTGTACATAGGTGGATAATTGCGTAGCAAGGTCAAATATATTCATTGCCCCCCCCAATATATCTCAGTCTAATTTAGTAACTGGCTCTTACTCACTGTCCTCTATTTGGCCAAAATTCTGGTTCTGTCCATCTTCTCAAGGCTGTAAGGAAGAGCCTGCACATTCTGGAAAACCAGGATACAGCCCCTCCACCTTTTGAGCAAAGGCACCATCCCCATAGCTTCCTAAAATCTGGGTAGCTGAATCTCTTCCCTGAGTTCCCATTCAGTACCCCTGTAGAAATTCTATTTTTTTTTTCTCACTTGTTTTCTCAGTCTGGAAAATGGCAGTTTCTGATTCTCAAGTAGTTCGTAACTGGCCCGCCTCTGCTTGATAATGTACCTCTGTGACTTCCTATCTCTGCTTAAACTGACTCACCTTGACTTTCTGCCCACAGGCCCTAGGTAACCAGCTTTCTTTACTTTCCAACCCTGACTCTGCTCTCAGTAACTACCTCACTCAGAGCTCCCCAACCCCCCAAAAGCCTGTACATTTAAAAATCAGCAGTTTACAATTTTATCTCTTCAATTGTTAGTAACTTAGTAGAGTCTCCAGCTTCATCATCCATAAAATGGGAGTAATACATGCTTATAACCACACCTAACACAGGACTCCGTAAACCTGAGCTATCATTCTTAACCTTCCTGGAGGGGGGGAGTGCCAGATCCCATGTTCTCTGGCTGTGCAGAGAGGTAGGCTCCTCCTCTCCAAGCCTCAGTGTTCTCATTGGGAAAATAGGATCATGATGTCAGCCTGTCTCCTGAAGTTCAGAGGCTCCAATGGAAGACAGTAAACCAAAGGACCTTGCATGTTACAGAAATTTATGGAAATGTTACTTTTTTGAAGTTTGTGTTTTTGAAGGTAGTACCTTGCCTAGCTGTATCACCAGAAAACCAACCATGATTGCGTGGAATGGTAGTTGGACTATCAATAGTATTAGAAACAGAAAATTTGACCTATAATTTTGTCATACAGCTGCCTTTTATATCTGATATTTGCAGGATAATGAAAGATTCTCTAACATTTTTATTTCAGGTTAAATTCTCAGGAAACTATATACCTGTACCCTGAATACTTAGCTCCCAGTAAAATATCTTCTCTGAATTATTTAATTAATGAGGCTATTCCAGTTCAGAATTAATCTAAGAAATGGCCTTGTGAAGCATTTCTGCCTCATTTCTGAAGTTTTCGTTGAAAACATTTGTCCATTCTGCACTTCAGTATTCATAAGGATGTTCAGAACAAATTTTGGCAAAAACTTAATAGTAGGATTAAATTCGTGCCTCTTTGTATATCATCACAATTCCACCTATGATATAATGAGCATTTACGTTAGGTGTTCTCTCACTCATGGTTAGTTTTTACCTTGGTTTATTAAAAGGATTGCTTACACGTGGTCTAGTACTGGCCAGCTGACCAGGATTTAGGTCAACTGGGACCAACTACTCATTTATAACGTGTATGCATCTTTGCTCGGCACATCACTGTTGACTTCTGCTTACTCATGATTTCTCCATATAATGTTCCTGGCCCAGGTGCTACCTCGTGACCTTGTTTTGGCTTCCACTTGCATTACTAACTGAAATTCTTTCTTTCTTGCAGTTCGAATTCCTGAGGGAAGGAATGCGTGCGCCTCTGCTGAGCACACACACATCTGTTTGGGCAGAGCCCCTCAGGGCAGATGCCAGGCCCATCTTGTATGCTGGCAACAGAGGCAGGCCACCTGGAACCGACCATTCCCAGTCCGGCAGGACAGGACAGAGCTGCTGGTCCAGACGTGCTGTGCAGGCAACTTCCCTCACTGAGGTTTGCTCTTCACCTTCCTCTGTACTTCATGGGGCTTGTTTGTTTGTCCTTTCATGGGACATAGGGAGTTTATAGTGTCAACCTCTAAGCTGTTTGGGGGTCAAAGAGTTTTTTTAGTGAGTTAATATACAGGGGTGGGCAAAAATAGGTTTTTAGTGGTCAGTACATGAAACACAGAATTCATTCTTGTGTACTTATTTATTAATTATTGTATTATCTTCCATACCAACAACTGTAAACCTACTTGTGCCTACTTTTGTAATGCCTTAGAAACCTTTGCAAGGAAACACTAAATCAACCTATTAACTTGTTTCTCTTTCTAAAAAATAAAGAAGTAAAATCTGGCTTACTGAGATTTTTTTTAAGGATTCTAATTAATTGAAGTGGTATTATAACAAAAGGTCACCCCGACACATCCACAGATGATGGGGTACATGTACCTGTCAGGGGTGGCGGCATGAAGCTGTGTGAGCCGTCATCTGTGCCCTGCACTTTCTTTTTCATTTTTTTGTCAGTTCTCAATTTCAATGTCTGTGGTTATATTTTGCTGGCTTGTTTGTTTTGTTGATTAGGTTCCACTTATAGGTGAGATCATAGGGTATTTGTCTTTCACCACCTGACTTACTTCACTTAGCATAATGCTCTCCAGTTCCATCCGTGCTGTGCCCTTCACTTTCCAAAGTGGGCTCCCAGCGTCCTGAGCAGTGGGTGTACGTGCTGCTGTGCTGTAGTCAGATCGCGCTGGCTCTCAAGAGGTGATTGTAAAATGTTCAGAATGTTTGAGCTGCTTCTTAAATACAGCCATTATTAAAATTAAGTCAACTCACAATTAAATAACCTGCATTAAAAACAAAGGTAAAAATATTTAAAACCCATCACTCCCCTATTCATTTACTACATTTTACTCATGCCTCTGCTTTTGAGGTTACTGACACCTATGGTGTCTGTGTGGTTTAAATACTATAAAATGGTGCGTTCCTGTGTTTCTCCTCCCAACTCTATGTTCAATGATGTCATGTTGGCAGCTTGAAATTCCAGACAATGGGAGTATTTACACCACAGAAATAGACACAGGCTATAAAGCAGCCCTTCCCCCACCCCCTTCCTAGACAGCCGGTTGTGTAACATTTACCAACATATCACTGGGCATCTGTTTTACAAACTGAAAGTAAAACTTCTAAATTTGCTCCAATTTGCAACAATTTGGAAGTTGGATAAATAACACTTTTGAAAATGTTGGCAGTGATTGCTCTAACCCTGAGTTACCAATCAGTCCATTAAATCTATTCATCAATAACATAAGCATCAAAACCTTTACATGTTACCTCCTCCATTTAACAGTTCTCTAACCTAGAAAATCTCAGAATGCATTACTATTTTTGGAGGAGGTAGTTAAAGGTCTCTGAAGCTTATGCACACAAACCCATACATATGCCCCTGTACAGAATACCCAACTTAGAATAGGGGTACATACACCTAAGGAAGGAGTTTTAGCTTCTGAAAACAATTACAACTTACATTTAAATTCAGATATTTTACTATCTCATCCACTACACATACTCTTGAATACAAATGAAGTACACTAACTTTTTACTACACATTCTTAATGCAGGTTGACCTCATTAACCACCGAACAAATTAATCCTAATTATAACCTTTGAAACATTACTGCATTAATAGAATTTGGAAGAGAATAAAGAGCTGGTTGGATCTGCCATTAATGTATTTTGTCACTTAAGAGATCACCAAAGAGCTTGAATATTTCAAATTCTTTTATAAGACATCTGGACAGAGTGGTGGCAAATTAAAAAAAAAAAAAAAACAACTGACCTAATCAGACTTGGAAAATATATGTACAAGCTGAGGGAGGAGAGAGTTTTGTGAGTCTGGCAAACAGGCAAGGTGGGCCTGCCATAAGTCGATTTGTGTGATGAGCTAAGGAGCTTCCCAGGCAGATCTCATTCGAATGGAAAAGAGAACTAAGCACAAGCTTGGTCAGGAACAGAGCCAGGGAGGGGTGATTATGAATACATCAGAGCATCTGTCACTTGGATTAGCTCCTGGCCTAGTCCCCCACCCTGTGTCTCAGTTCTGATGCGAGCAGCAGTGGTAGCCTGCCAAAACAGCAGCTGGGCCCATCAGATGCTGTAGTCCCCCTGGTAAGGTGACTGGGATGGACAGATGTGTCAATATCTAGTGGAAGAGGTAGAGGTAAACATCAGACATGGTTCACACACCAAGCACAGAACTGGGGGAGCCCTATCATGCGCACAAAACAAGGCTGATGCGTGGGAACTGACACAGAACACAAAAAGAACTTGCGAAGGCCTAGAGTTTTACATTAGTGGGTGGTGACAATCTTATAAGAAGGAGTTGCCTCTTTTCCTATCCTGTTGGGAGGCTCCTCATGCAGACACTACCAGCACAAAGCCCAGAACACATTCTCACCCACTGCCCAACTGCTAGTCCATTGGTGCCATGGAGGTGTATAGAGATGTTCATGAGATGCGGTGGCCATTGGGTTATTTCCCCAAAGAGAAAGAAAGCCATGTTGCCAACTTCAGTGGAGCTTCTGGAGACACTTTAAAACACTCACCATTTTAGTTGTGATGCTGCAAGAGTGCCCACTTTCTGTGTGGGTTGAGGTGCCAGCATGAAGAACTCTTTCACTGGAGAATTTGAGTAATACCTTAGGTATCTGAAGCAGGAGCCACCCTAGCTCCTTGAATGATAAGTCCTTTTAAGAGACATGGGGATGATCTGTCTTCTCTCTGTGAATTGGTGAGACTGTTGGGACTCCCAGAGGACATAATTAGGATGGAGAAATGAGCCACTCCTACCAACTCCGGTCAGGGCAGCACAAGCAGTGCCTTTATGCAAATTACATAAAAAGCAGCCTCTATGGATGGCCAAGTTACAAAGAAGACACACCTTTCTCAGGCTGACAGCCCTTAGTGGGGGCACAGCTTGACAAGCAGAACACAGGCCCCCAATCCCTCGTGCCTTTGTGCATTGCACAAAACGCCCAGCTCTCTGGGGTGGCCCATTGGGGCATCACATGGTATGAGAGTGGGAGTTCATTGAATGCACCCTGTGGTGAGAATCAGGAATGAACCTGGAAAGGATGTGCTTCTGGAGGTATGAGCCAGAGTTTTGCTTGAACTGAAATAAAGAATATGTGGCTGTGGCAGAGCAATAGCCTAGGGAATTGGCCCTTCCATCTGGCCAGATAGTATATGCAGCAGTGCTTTGCAGGCCCAAGCAGCTGCCAATCATAAAGGACACAAAAGGCCCTAAAAACTTTTTAGAACCAGAAAGTGTACTATCTATGCCTGAAAAAAACCATTGCAGTCCTGGAAGGGATCCTGAAATTGGTGGAGGTCACCTCCTCACAAGAGAGGCCAGGAAATCTGCTGGTGTCCTGTACTCCATAAGCTGCTCCAGGCATCTAAGCAGGGCACAGCTTCACGCACCACTGGGCTCCACCGTGCCAGCTACTGGTGAACCCAGACGGAGGTGGAGACTTTGACTGAGATGATGTAGCTACACGGGCATTAGCCAATTAGAGAATGTCCATTTTGGGGATCCACCTTGTCTGGACATATGGGGAAATGAGAAAGAATGGGCTCTCAAACTTGTATCTGCATGACTCCCAAGATAGAGTCAATTTAGGGCAGCGATTTTCAACCTCTTTCACTTCATGGCACACATAAACTAATTGCTAAACTTCTATGGCACACCAAAAAAATGTATTTTTTGCCAATCTGACAAAAAATAGGTATAATTTTGATTCGTTCACACTGAATGGATATTATTGTGTTGGCTGTTGTCATTTTTTTTAATTTGATGATCTGAGGAAAAAGAGGTCAGTTACCTGACTAAGTAGTCAGGAACTGCATGTTTTGAAATTTCTTGCAGCACACCGGTTGCAAATTGCTGACTCAGAGGAACAGAGTGCTGGGCACCAAGCATGCTCCCTGTTGGAGGGGAAGAACAGTTCTGAGAGTGGAGTGATGATCCCATAGCATTTTGTCTCCTGGCCAGAACCCCTTGCACTCCTGTCCTGTGAGTCTGAAGGTGGGAGATGGGGGGAGGGAAATCCATGGCATTGTCAATAGAAACAGCAAGGACTGTTACTATATTATATGACAGTGACCATAAGTAGCCATGTTTTTGAGCCTGCATAAGGGCAGTGTCACAAAGGAGGCATTCTCCCCTAGTTTGTAGAAATCTCATACAATGTGGACACCTGGGTCTGGGCGGGTTTGAGAGGGATTGTTGCCTGGGGGTCCTTGGTGCCTTGTGAAGGTGTTGGTGCTGTCCTTGGCAGTGAAAGGAGCCACTCCCAGCAGAGGTGACCCAGCCTGGATCTCAGTGAAGCCAGCAGACGGGGCAGTGGCCATTGAAACAGCTGCGACAGAAGGATGATCACAGAGCCCCATAGTAAGGGATGGATTTACTTGTAGCATCTGTGCCCTGCCACTGGGGACCTCCAGAGATGACTGGGTGGCAAGGTGGGGACTTTGTGAAGGCCTGATGTCCAGCACTTACAAGCACAAAAAGAGTCAGCAACATCCAAGTGATTAAGTCTTCTGAGGAAACACATGTTCTCTGACAATTAGGAGAACAGGTAAAAACTAAGATTATATCCATAGTCAGAAATGATTTTTAATTTCTTAAAAAGGATTACTTTTTGAGCTCAAGCTCTGAAATCTAAGGATGTGCAGACTGCTTAAAAAATTGCATCATTCTTGCAGCTACAATCAGGCATCACTTCTCATTTGCCTTCACTGCCCCCCGAATATGCCACACTTGAGTGTACCTGGGGGTCTCCGCAAATGCTGCTGCCTCTCTCTAGAATGCACTCGGTCAAAGCTTCGCAAAGTTAGCTCCTTGTCAATCAGAACTCAGCTTACACTCCTCTTCCTCGGAGAGGCTTTCTTTGCCCATACAGGTTTTTGGCCCACTTCCCCACTCACAGACACTCTCTCACGTTGTGTAGTTCTGTGTTCTTTTAATAAGTAATAGGCCTCATACTGGTAAGATATGAGATTCTTACTATGAGGCTCGTAGTTATAAGATATGAGATTATATACACTTTTTTCTTTTATAATGCTTACCCAAGGACATTTTTCCATTGCTTTTTGGAGAGAGAAAGGAAAAGAGAGAAACATCAATGTGTGAGAGTAACATCTACTTAGTTGATTTCTTGTATACGCTCCAACTGGGGATCAAACCCGCAACCTGGGCATGTGCCCTGACCAGGAATTGAACCCATGACCCTTCAGTCTGCAGGACAATGCTCCAACCAACTGAGCCACACCAGCCATGGCTAGTCTCATGTTTTTAATGACACCTATCATTAACTGAAGTTATCTTGTTTGATTTTTTTTAAGTTTCTTGTCTATGGCCTATCTCCAACAAAATGTAAGTACCAAAAAATCCAGGGCATTGGTCTATGTTATTCCCATCTGCATTTCCTAGCATGTTACTGCCTGGCACATAATAAGTGCTCCTTATGAGTTTGTTGCATCAATTAATTTGAAATATTCATTGTCAATTTCCCTGCAATTGGGATAATTATTCACACTAGGTCAACATAAAAAATAATGTCTCTAGACCCCTTTACTTTATTTATTTTTCAGGTAAATGAGGACCAGGTAAACTTCTGCCTCAAACTTAGGATACAGTCTTGACTTGTTTATGTGTTGAAAGATCATTTTTAAACTCATGTCCCTGACATCTTCATATACTTTCTTCACATATCAGTATTTTTAATGCTCATTTTGCTAAAGAATTGGACGTCTCTGCTGTTCTGAATTTGCCTTTTCTAACCAGCGCTGTTAAAACAGCACATAATGAGAATTTGTGATCCATTGGCAATATATAGCTAACCTTTCAGTCCATTAGCAACACTAAAACCATCTGTATGGTTTATGGAAAACTTGGATCCTCAAAATTGTGCCTGCTTTTAAAATATTTGTAACTGGAGACTGTTACAGACAGAATTCAAGGCTCTCTCTCTTGTATTTTAGTAACTTTGCATACCCGCAGGGGTTACATCTGATGTCTCCCAAGTCCTTTTAGGTGGCTAATTTGACACCAAGTGAGTTTCCAAGACACACTGCTGAATCATTGTCATGGGAAAGTTTTAAGAATAAAGTAAGTGGCTGCAGTGTCAGGTGAGGTATTACAATACTTAAAAGGTAGGGACAGAAACCAATGCAATCCTTCAGATGTGTGTGTGATGTAGCAAGGTGATTTTTCTACTTTGTAATAATAATTAGTCCTCTAAAACTGGTTTACCAAACAAAATTATCTTGAAGGGAAAAATCTATATTAACCAATATGGGGGGATATATTCACTAGAGCTACAACCAAGTGGCTATCTGATGACTTTTGGGGGTATATCCTGATGAGTTTGTCACTTTTAAAATTTTTACTATTTTTCCTTTTTTATGTAAATTGTCCCCTAGTAACTAGCATGGGGTATTTCTGAAATTCATTTACTGCCATTTTGCTATATTGTCCAACAGATTGTTTCTAGTACCTTCTGATGTGTGGCAGCTGTGTTTCAACAATTCCAAGAGTACCATATGAAAGTAATCAAAGGCATTAACACGCTAGTGTCTGCAGCCCGGGAGGTATTTCCTGACCGTGGTACTGCTGGGCCATGCAAAGTTGGATGTAAATTAATTTTTTTCTTTTCTTTTCCTTTTTTTTTTTTTTTTAGCATGCTGCAGGGTTCTCTAAATATGTGTAAAACCATAACATACTTGTATTTGTCGATCACTGTTTCTATGGACATTGCTATCTAAAAAGGATAAGTGTACTGCAATCTGCATTCAAGTGCCATTGTTACAGAGCAGAGAATGTATAACACATTAATCTGTGCAAAGTGATTTCTCAGATTCCCCAAGGAGGAAATAGTTAAAGTTTAGTATTTTCTCTGATATAGTGTGCCCTGGGTAGAGTAGTAACAGCTAACTACATAACATTCTAATGTAAGCAGTCATTGGGAACTGTTTCACATACAGTGTTTTATTGTAGTGAGACTGCACTGTTCTTAAATATCCCTGGATCCCCTCCAAAGTCAAAGAATGTAGTTAGGGTACAGAATACGCTCATTCAGCGATTGTGTCTTATAGTAAATGAGGAATTTGAAAAGGGTTGCTCTGTTCATCATAAAATTGAGTAACCTGAAGAAAGTATTTTTTCAAAATACTGTTGTTGCTAGTCAATAAAACAATATACTGTACAATCTCGAAAGTAGATATAGTAATAATCACACTGTATAACCTCACTGATTACCAATTCACTCATCTGACATAAGCAAGGTACTAAGAATGAAGCTTAAAGATTAGGGCTCTAAATGTGGCGGACACTGTCCTAAGCCATATTTTAAGATTTAAGCCTAGCTTTTCACACATTCAATTTCACAACACTTAAGCAAGCTTTATAAAAAAATTTAATCTATTTTATTGTCTGACTATATTCAGTGGACACCATCAGTGTAGAGAGGAGTACAGGTATAGATAGATCTAGACTTAGAGAGAACCCCTAACATTCCACTTTAGTCTACCAACATCACTTTCCTTGCTAGATGAAGTATCCTTTCGAGACATGCTTTAAGTAAGGGGTTTGGGGACTCAGTAGTCGTCAGCCAGAGCCAGCATTTACTTGACATTCCATTTCTCCCCAGTGACCACTACTGACGGAGCCCCAGCATGCCTGGCCCATGTAGAACTTTCACTCTTAATTAAAACAGTGACACCAAAAGTTTTTAATGATTCCCCAAATGCCATTATAAAGCACAGGGTAAATGTTAGAGCTGGGGCCTATCTTTGGGGAACAACTAAAATTTGGAACTAACATTTTCTGCACCGCTTCACCCACGGCCTTCCTTTGGCTTCCCACAAGATTTCACTAGGCACTGGGCCACATCTAACCTTAACTTCTTGCTGAAGCAATCTCTTTGGAATATCAAACACCAGAATAGTACATTTTCCAATAGAAAAAAATTAACCTTTCAACTTTATCTCTGTAATTCCTGGCTTTCCTCTAGATCCAATTTTCTTAACTTCTTTACGCAGATAAAAATGGAGAATCCATTAAAAAAAATTGTCCCCTCCCTGGCCCTGGCTGGTGTGGCTCAGTGGATTGAGTGCCAGCCTGCAAAGCAAAGGGTCACCGGTTCGATTCACAGTCAGGGCACATGCCTAGGTTGTGGGCGAGGTCCCCAGTAGGGAGGTGAAGCAAACATACATTGATGTTTTTTTCCCCTCTCTGTCTCCCTCCCTTCCCCTCTAAAAATAAATAAAATTTCAAAAAAATTGCCCCCTCCCCCACAGCACCTTGAAAAGCTTACAAATTATCAGTCCTCAATGGAGTCTGCATTTATGGAGCACTTAACAGGCAAATGGAAATACTGAGGAGTCATTTTTAATTTAGACTTAATTCCTGCCCTCATAGTTGTACATGAATGTGGTCTAATGGAAAGGTCAAGATGGATTGATTGAAGAATTAAGAATTGTCCTATAATACAGAAAGATGGCTGTCTACCACTCTCATTTCTGAGCCTTAACTTTGTTTTTCTTAAGCAAAGAAAATTAGAAACAGTTCCTGAGAAGTTGCCATTTGTATCAGCTACTCTAATTTATTTCACATATTCTTTTGAGGATACCTAGAATGCGCAAGGTAGGAGAGACCCACAAAATGCAATCCAGCATGCTTATCTCCAAGAGTTCACTCTCTAGTGTAAGGGAAGGGATTTTCACTGAGCAAAAGCCCTGAGGTGAGCCATATACAAGGTGGGCACTTGTAGAGCATGCTTGGAAATAAAGAAGTTGATTGATTTTGCTGAAGATTAACCTGTATGGAGAAATAATGAGAAAAGAACTAGAAAAGGGATTAGAAATAGAAAAGAGGCTGAAAGGGAAACCTTATTCCAAATTATGGGACTTCGAATTCCAGGCTAAGGTTTGGACATTGCATCTTAAGCAATAGAGGGGCCCCTGGAAGCTTAGGAGGGACAGTAATCAATGTGATTAGATATCTCTCTCTCCTATTTACTGCTGAGGAGGTCTTCAATTTAAAAGCCCAGAAATTACTCAGGAGACTTTTAACAGCATTGCCAACATCACCCACATTTTTTGAGGACATGGTGATTTTAAAACTAACAAAATTGCAACAGAGAAGGCAGAAATAACATTGAAAACCTGTGTTTCCTAAAAGACAGAAAACTGTACAAGATCAATAAAAAAATACAAAACAAAAAAAACCAAACAAACAAAAAAAGAAAACCTGTGTTTCCCCCTTTAAGAAGCTAGATGTATAGTCATGAGTAGTCTTAGTACAACCTCCGATTAGAAAAGGTGTGCGTTGGTGTGTCCCCACCAGCCACCAGTCACCCTCCAGCCCCTGTGTCTCCACGCGTTCATCTGGCATCTCAATCTACAAGGAAGAAGGGCACCAGGTCTCCCTCCTCACTTAGCCATTAGCTGGCTGAGCTAATGTTTTACCAGAGGTAAAGGGCAGAGTATTATATAAAATTAGTGTTCGAATAAGTGGAAGGCTTCCTTTGGCTGTGATTCATGAGGGGCAGATTTAATTTTTTTGCCCTTTTCTTCCCTACCAATACAAACTCCATCAGATTGCTTATCCATGAAAGTCCTGGAGACTAAAGCTCTTTTCGTGCCATGGTTGGACTTTAAGTTACAAATAGCCAAGGGAGAGAAAAGTCTTAAACTAAATTTATGTGAAGATGTAAACGACCAATAGTGTAGACTAGTGTATCGGTCAGGTTCCCAGCAGGAAATAGATGGCATGCTCACATTAGGACCATTCCAGGAGAATTTAATAAAGAGACTATTTACAGAGTTCTGGGGAAGCCACAAGGGTTAGTCCAACACCCTGGGCTAATAAAAACACAGCTGTTACCAGTCTTGGGTCCAAGAGAGGAGGGGAAGGAGCAGTTACTGGAACCCGAAATGAGAGAGTCATGCAGAGAAGGCTGTCCAGGGAGGAGCTCAGACCTTTAGATAAGGGACCCTTTGGAGAGAAAGCCCAGGGAATGATTATCCTGATCTCACGTCTATCCCTCTCTTCCATCGTTCTCCAGGGCTCCCCCTTGGCTGACATCGACAGAGCCTGAGGGCAAAGAGTCAGTAGATCAGGTCTTTTAAGTCAGCTTTCTTGTGCTGAGCCAGGTAGAGATGAGTGCAGAGTAGAAGTGATGGGTTAATGGGATACTGGGACACCCGGAGCAAAGAGGGAAGGAGAAAGAGAAAGTAAAAGCAACAAGCCTTTTACCAAGGGTGAGGGTGGGAGATGTTAGAGAAGGAAAGACTAAAACTTACGGTTCCAGAGGATTGACCTAGTTCTTGAACACACACGCACACACAGCCCTTTCAAAACTCAAGAAACACAATGTTGGAGCTTTCTTGTTTCTTCTAGAGCTGAGGGAAAACATTTTCAGTCACTCCTTACTCCACAAGATAGCCACTCTTTTTGGAGGGGGGATGGCGGGGAGGGCAGAGGAAAATGAGCTCATTGAAATCCAGACCCTAATGAGATCTTAAAGCACAGACACAATTCACTCTGAGGAACACAGTCTTATTTTATTAGGCAGTTGGGAATTCACTGAAGAACAGCAGACAGAGCAAACCATTTCTTCCTTCTTCCCATAAGACTGCCGTTCAGAGCATGCAAAAGCAGCATCTGATGGACACCGTCCAGTGCCTGGATGCTCTCCAACATTCTTCTCTTTCTCAACCCTTTAGTCTTTCCATCACCCAGGGCCCCACTTCTCTAAGTCAAAGCCTTGGAGATGCTCATTCCTGGTTCTATCCTGTGTAGGCGTTTTAAAATGTTCCTTACCTCTTTAATTTTTCCCAGGAGTAGGATCAGATTCTTATGCCTGAAGTATCTACAAGAGAAAAGTGTCTCTCGATAACAAAGAATGCAAACCTGAGGCATTATTATGCTAAAATATCCTCTTCCCACCTGCATACATCCCATCCCCTACACCTGTATTCTCACTCCACCTCTTCCCACCAAGAGTAAAGAGGCAAAAGGAATCTGAAACTTCGTTTGGTCACACTAACTTTAGGGAATTCTTTTTTCTGACTGTAGTTGTCCAGTGTGTTCCTCGGTTGGTTTGACTGGTGTTACGAAATGTGTGCCTTTTTCTCACATATAATGAAATTATCTTTTTGTTTCCAAACTTTCACTTGGTTATCTACAGGTGCATAGACAGATGCCAAAATGCAGTGGCTTGAAACAAGGTGTTAACTTTCACAGTTTTATGGGTTGTCTGGGTGCTTCTTGCTTGTGACTTCTCACGAAGCTGTCTGAAGTCTCCCCTGGGTGGGCTGATGGCATACTCGCATGGCCTGAGGTGGATGCTGGCTGGTGGCTGAGAGATGAGCTGAGCCTTTGTCTAGAACACCTGCCCATGGACAGTCTACGGGGCTTTTGTGTCTCACAGAATGGTAGCCAGGTTCCCAGAGGAAATGAGTCTCCCAAAAGGCCCAGGCAGAGACTGCCAGATTCTTATAACCTAGTGAGAGAAGTCCCAGCATGGCCCTTCCCGCTCAAACCTGTCCCTGGGGTCACCCAGATTCCAGGGGAAAGAAATTAGACCATGAACACCACTTGAATTCAGGAGCAGCCTGCGCCTACAGTGAGGGAAAGAATTGGTGATAGCTGCATTTGGAAACCAACATGGAATTTCAACCCTTCTTGTGTGTTTCCTAATGGAATCATAATTATTCATTTGCGCTATCATTATTCAACAGTCTGCTTAATACAGTGTAAAGAGCACTAAATTCAGAGTGAGAAGGCCAAGCCAATGATCACGACCAAGGGCAAAACCAAGCCAAGGTGGCAGCTGGGCTCTGAGGTGCCTATGCATCCATGTCTAGCTCTTAGACTCTGGGGAACTTCCATGCCTTCTAATTTTACTCCAGATAAGTGCAGAGTTAAGAAGAATTAATCTGCAGTAGTTACATCTCCACTTTGGCATCTCCTACCCGCTGACAGACTAGGAGAGGGGAACCGAGCAGTCAGGTTTACCTCAAGGATTCAGACGTGAATGGAACAGGGCCAGACAGCAATGGTCCCTGTTCAACTATCGGGACACGAAGATAAGTGGGTCCCCTACCATGACAGATTTCTCCCTCCCCTCCAGAGGGCACCCTCTGGAGTGGACGGATAGATCAGCTTTTACTGATCCCAACCTCTGAGGTAGTACGTGAGGTCTGAGACCTTGGACTAGTCACTTTCCCATTTTGTCATCTGCAGTATGAGGGGACTAGGTAGTTCAGAGGTGCTAGAGGATCAAGATTATCAATGTGTATGAAATGCTGTGAACAGTAAAGCTCTAGGTATAGGTAAGCATGTTTAGGAGAGTTGCCTACACACCAGGGCAAACTTTCCCTGTGAAAGGCCTGATTATCAATAGTGTCAGTTTAGTGGACCGTGGTCTCTGTTGCAACTACTTAGAGTGAGTATGAAACCAGCCTTAGACCAAAAAAAAAAAAAAAAAGATAACTAATGGGTGTGGCCAGATCTGGCCCTCCCCCATGGTCGACCAGCCTCAACCTCAGCTCTATCTAATTTATGATTCCACTCAGATATCATAAAGAATGGGTAGAAAAGTCAGAAGAAGTAAACTGTTAATAATCTATTTTATTTATACTTACTGTGGTTTAGACACTGAACAAGGTGAATTACAAATGTAAAGAAGTGGAAGGAAATACTGTTTGATGCTAACAGTTGACACCAGATTTTCCCCTAGAAAGAGGATAGTAAGAAAATGTCCTGGCAAGTGCCTGGGAGCAGAAAGTGAGATGGGGAAGCCTTCGGGTGAGAGGTCTGGAGTGTCCAAGGAAAGAGGAGTAAGGTTACACTTGTTCCAGGCAGGCATTGGACTGACAGCGGGACTCTGTGTGATTCTCCTGTAGCCCTGCCCTCTGTGAACCCCCAAATCCTTAGTAGGGGTATTTAACTCATGAAATATTTAGAATGAGTAGTGTTTTGTTTTGTTTTAGAAACCAGTAAAGCAACTAGGGCCTCCTACCTGATTCATTTGGAGCAGACCCTCAATATCATACCAGGATCTTGGAGCACAGAAGCAAAGAAAATAGTATAAGTGCCAGAAACACCTAGAAAATCACAGGGAGATCTTTGGACTGTCACGAGCCATGGAAATGGGATGCAGAGGCATTTCATCAGATGTCCAGAGGGCAGGGGTCCCAGCAGGATCTCTGGCAGAAACATCAGGCATATCATGATGTAAATAACGACGATTATATCAGTTTTATAAAATATGCCAAATGCTTCCTATTAAAATGATGTGTTTCAAAGTCACTAACTACCCCATTTCATTGATTATAAAGATTTCTTTAAAAGGAATAAATGTAAATTACAATTTTTTTACATGATTTTTAACTAAAATTTATCCAAATTTTACCTTTCAGGGATGAAATTGTGTTTTTTTTTTTCTTTTTAAAAGTGATCAGTTATTTTTATGAAAAGGCTTCTCATATGTCATATTCTCTACAATTACATTTTCAAATATCCCAGTGCCAGTGTTGGTTAAAAAAATAAATTAGGAGTTAGCAATGAACACTGAGCACTTGAAGAAAGAGTGTCCATAATAATAAGACTCCAGATAACCCTTCGGTAAAATAGTGACACATGAATATGTGTGTTTGCTTCTCTGGGAGTGAATGGTGCCAAAAGTGCTGTAGTCAGCTATGTGTTCACATAGTCTGTCATGTATTTGGCACAATAGAAGAAATTACTGGCTGTGAGATCGGAGGAGCCACTCCTAATGATGGCTGAAGAAAACAATCCAAATTACCTTTTTTTTTTTTTTTACAAGAAAGGCACTGTGATAGAGAAGATGTCTTATTAGGAAATGAGTAATCTGAATCTGAGTTTGAATGCTGCTGTTTCTTACTTCTGTATCTGAAGTTCCTATTGGATTTCTAAGAGCCTCCATTTAATCATCTGCAACATGATAATAATACCTGGTTTTCTCACACCTGGTTGCTGTGAGAAAAGGTAGGCAGAAAAAGCTTTGCAATTTGACATAGACATGTAACTTCTTTTAAACTGATGTTTAAGATGATATTGTAAAAAACTAAGGTATTTAAATATATTTTCAGCTTTCACTTATCAGGATTCAAGCGTGACTCTAGAGCGTGTGTATTATCAGCATAGTACTAGCACTTAGTAAGCATAATACTGTCTTTGCCTCCAGTTTCTTCTCTCAGCAGGACCAATGTGCACAAAGTGGTGACAAATAGAATGAAAGCAAATGGCAAGTTGTGTGTTATGTGGTCAACACCACTGGTTACCAGCCCGAGTCATACATCTCTTCTCCATTCCCTGTTAACAGAACCCAAGTTTTATTCATATACCCACATATAAATCTACATCTTTAGCCCCCATTTCAAGGATAAATACTGAGTTTTCAAAGCCAATCACAGTAACTCCATTCCCTTTGCCAGTGCCTGATTAAGGGATGGACCTGTGCTCTCTCAGCAGTGTCTTATTGACCTGGAAATACTGCATGAGAGCTCTAACTTACCAGCCAAAAACATGGAAGTGATTGACCATTATGGGAACATTAGGAGGACTTATGATGATCCCTTAAAGAACAGTAATGTGTTAGAATTGATCAATGTTTATTAAAAAATGTAGTGTTTTGACTTCTAATTGTGAAAATAATGCCAACATATCCCCTGTATTTTTAATCTAACTTAATCAAATTAAAATTCAGCTAGATTTATTTTTAACTATAGTATTAGCATTTATAGTACCTTGATAATGCTTTAGCTTTTTGGATCATGTTAAGAATGAAAAATTTAGCTATCCTCAAAGCTAATCATCGTTACTAGAAAGGAATGTTTTGGTGGTAAATTTTGTTGAACTTATTATTAGCTTGAAATATAACAACAGCTTCTTATTAGATTTAAAAAACAACACCAACAAACAATTTTAGCCTTAAATGGTGTGGCTCGGTTGCTTGGCTATCATCTCGCAAAGTGAAAGGTCGCTGGTTTGATCCCTGGTCAGGGCACGTGCCTGGGGTGTGGGTTTGGTCCCCAGTCAGGGCTTGTGCAACAAGAAGCAACCAACCAATGTTTCTCCTATACGTTGGTGTTTCTCTCCCTCTTTCTCCCTCCCTTCCTCACTCTCTAAAAATTAATAAATAAAATCTTAAAAAAAACAATTTTAATAAAGAAAAAAGGGATGAACATGTAGCTCAAATATAATTGTTGAATGCTTGGTAAAGAACACTACTGAGCACTTAGTATATGCAAGGCACTTTTTAAATATATATAAATACTAATCCAAACAACCTATAAGGTAGATTGCATGACTACGTTTTGCAGCTGAAGAAGTTGAAAGGCAGAGAAACTAAAAGTATTTGCCAACAAAGTATGTAGTAGAACTGAAATACAAACCAAGGCAATACAGTTCATTGTCCATGCCCATTGCCACTGCGAGATGCTAAGGTGAATGATTGCATGTGATGCCTGGAATAATGGCAGCCATCTTGTGATAATGAGGGGAGCTAAGCTGATACACTGAGGACAGCAGAGTGAAAAGAGACCAATCCTGGATAGTTGTCATGGTGTTGAAACACTGACTTTACAATTTCTGAAACTTACTTTAGGTTTATCTTATTAGGTGAAATAATATATTTTCTTTGCTGTTTAACCAGTTTTGAATTGGAGTCATCTCTTAGTTGCAGCTAAGCACATCCCAGATAAACTAACACAGACATGCTCTTAGGTGTGGCATGTCCAACCAAACTAACTGGCTTTCTTCTGAAGTAGCAATTCACTATCAATAAAAATATCTGAAGGATTCTAAAAGGGGATTGCAACTTGGAAAGAGCAGGTTAGACAAAATGATCTAAGATGCCTTCCATTTCTAGGTTGCTGATTTTCATGTCAAGTAAGGTCATTAAAATGGAAAGTATTAAGATATAGTTGAACAACTTTCTAGAGAAATGTAAATATTTGGAAAATAAAGGATGAAAAATAAATTAGCAGAAATGTGGCAGATCCTATGTTTCAGTGAAGGAACTGAAACCAAAAATAACTTGGACATTTAAGATAAGCCAAACTTGTCCTGGCAGGGTGGCTCAGTTGGTTGGAGCATCATTTCATGTACCAAACGGTCATGGGTTTGTTTCTCAGTCAGGGCACATACCTCAGATGGAGGTTTAATCCCCCATTTGGGCACATATGGGAAGCAATCAATTGATGTTTCTCTTTCACATTGATGTTCCTCTCTCTCTCTTTCTCTTTCTCTTTCTCTTTCTCTTTCTCTTTCTCTTTCTCTCTCCTCCTCTTTCTGAAACCAATAAACATATTCTCAGGTGAGGATTGAAAAACAAAGAGATAAGCCAAACTTAATGTGGGAATTTGCTTCCTCCGTTCCATCCTTAAAAATCATGTCAACAGACTTCCGGCCAATATGGAGGCGTAGGCGGACACACTGTGCCTCATCTAACAACCAAAATTAAGGACAACAAATATTTAGAAACAAGAAAACAACCAGAACTTATAGAAAATTGAACTGTACGGAAGTCCAACAACCATTCATCCAGACCGGTAAGAGGGGCAGAGTCGCGGCAGGAGAAAGTGGAGGTGCGGACCTGGAACGCAAGCAGCAACGGCGTGCAGTTCCCAGGTGCACAGGCGGCAGCTGGCGGTCCCCGGGCCCACAGGCAGCAGCTGGCGGACCCCGGGCACAGGGGGGCAACTGTGCAGAACCAGTGAGGCCACACAAGGCGGCTGGCTGACCAGGTGGTCCCACATTCGCGCGCGCAGACAGTCCAGGCAGAGGGGAAGTGGTGGAAGGGACTGAATCCAGGAGAGAGGGGAGCAGGCACCATTGTTACCTCTCGGACCCCGCCCCCACCTATAGCATCACAAATCAGCGACCGGGCTGCCCCGCCCTGAGGCTCCACCCCTCAGTACGTAATAGCCTCGACCAGACTAAAACCAAAAAAAAACAAACAAAAAAAACCCACCGAAAAATGGCTCAAACCGGAAAACAAATAAAAGCTCCAGAGCCAATTCCTCTAAGCAGTGAAGAGATAGCCAACCTATCAGATGCACAGTTCAAAGCACTGGTCATCAAAATGCTCACAGAATTGGCTGATTTTTCTCGCAAACTAGATGAAAAAATGCAGGCTACAATACGTGAAATGAAAGAAGATGCATGGGGAACCGATAGAGATGGAAGGAAAACTGGGATTCAAATCAATGGAGCAGACCAGAAGGAAGAAACTAACAACCAAACAGAAAACGAGGAAGAAACAAGAATTCAAAAAAATGAGGAGAGGCTTAGGAACCTCTGGGATATCGTTAAACGTCCCAACATCCGAATTATAGGGGTCCCAGAAGGGGAAGAAGAAGAGCAACAAGTGGAAAACTTATTTGAACAAATAATAAAGGAGAACTTCCCCAATCTGGCAAAGGAAATAGACTACCAGGAAGTCCAGGAAGCTCAGAGAGTCCCAAAGAAGTTAGACCCAAGGAGGAACACACCAAGGCACATCGTAATTACATTAGCCAAGATTAAAATGAAGCAGAGAATTTTAGAAGCAGCAAGGGATAAGGGGACAGTCACCTACAAAGGAGTTCCCATCAGACTGTCAGCTGATTTCTCAAAAGAGCCCTTCCAGGCAAGAAGGGGCTGGAAAGAAATATTTGAAGTCTTGAAAAGCAGGGACCTACATCCAAAATTGCTCTATCCAGCAAAGCTGTCATTTAGAATGGATGGACAGATAAAGTGCTTCTCAGATAAGGTCAAGTTGAAGGAATTCATCATCACCAAGCCCTTATTATATGAAATGTTAAAGGGACTTATCTAAGAAAAAAAAAGATGAAAATATGACAGTGAAAAGACAACAAACTCACAGCTATTAAGAACCACACCTAAAACAAAAGCAAACTAAGCAAACAGCTAGAACAGGAACAGAACCACAGAAATGGAGATCATATGGAGGGTTAGCAACAGGGGCGTGGGAGGAGGAGAGGGGGGAAAAGGTACAGAGAATGAGTAGCATAGATAGTGGGTAGAAAATAGACGGGGGAGGGCAAGAATAGTATGGGAAATGTAGAAGCTAAAGAACTTATGACACATGGACATGAACTACAGGGGGGAATGTGGGTGGGAGAGGGTGTGTAGGGTGGAGGGGAATGATGGGGGAGAAATGGGACAACTGTAATAGCATAATCAATAAAATATATTTTAAAAAAATCATGTCAACAAAATTCCTAGCCTCTACATCAACTACCTACATACCTGTTTTTCCTTTCCCTGGCTTCTAGAAGAAGATCAAAAGGCCTCCTTCCTAATTTCTCTCTAAACTGTTGTTACTTGGCTTCTACTCCCCACCTGAACTGGGACTCCTCAAGCAGTGGTCACTAATAACTTCTCAAACTGCAAATCTCATGGTGTGTTTTCAGTCCTTGATCCATCCAGTGTCTTTCTGGCATTTGGCCTCAACTTTAACCTCTGGCCCCACCCCATCACCTCCCACTATGCATGCCCAGTTCTATTTCACCAGCCCAAAGCTTTCTCCTAACCTCCAGCCTCTCTTCCAGGCAGCTTCTGTATGCTCCAGGAAAACAGAAATCATCTTGGCTCCTCTTTTGCACTCTATGTAGAGTGAGAGATCTCTCATATCTCCTGTCAATTCAAATGCCAAATCACATCCTTCGTTTATCCCTGATCCATTTTAGTTGCCCAACTCTAGGTCTTCATCTCTCATCTAGGTTCCCAAATAGCGCTCCCTCAAATCCCAGGCTGACCACCAGGAAGTGTGAAGCCCAGGTCGGATGATAGTTTTTCACTTTGGATGATCCCTCATTGGCTGAATGGTTATTGCCTTCAGAATAACACCAATTTTTCATAAGGTGTTGCTCCAGCTGGCTCCATCCTAGCTGTCAGCCTCAGCAGCAGATATTTCCGCCATGCACCCTATGGCTTACACGTGTGAAGCTGGCTGCTTTCCTGTCTCTGAGCTCTGCACTCATGCTGTTTCTTTGGGTGAACCGTTCCCATCTACCATTCTTTGTGTCAAACTCATCGTATCTCAAGACATAGCTCATATTGTGCCTTTTCCTCCTATCTTGCCCACCACTGGGCTGACTTTTAGCTCCCCATCTGTTTCTATGAACATACCTCCATCCCAGCATGGGAGAAAGCAGGAGCTGCCTGGATAATGCAGTGTATCACCACCTCAGCTCCACAGACGTGCCCAAGGCCTGAGGACCCAACCGCAGCTAAGCTGCTGTGGTTTTTGTTCCTGGACATCTTTTGATTTGAGACCAGACAGAGCTGTCACTGAATCTCTCTGGCATTAATTCAAGGAACTTAGTGCATTAGCCCTTCCTTTCTGTCATTGAACCCATACTCTTGGCTGTATAGCAAAATTTGCACATGCCATTTCTTTCACAGAGTTTACCTTCCTATGTTTTTATTATCTTTGTCTTAATATAGTTGTAGCTACAAGATTAAAGACAACTGTTTTCAATATCATCAATGGCAGAGGGCAATATGATATTTAATAACATAATGTGGACAAATCTTCAAAGTTAGATCTGAGGAGCACTAGGAAGCTTCAAAATGCAGAACTGAAGACTCCGTTCCAAATATACGGAATCAGAATCTGCATTTTAACATGATTCTCAGGTGATTTGTATGCATACTAAATTTTGATAAGCACTGTCCTAAAGAATTTCATGGAAAGAAAATATTTTACAACTCTCCTGAAGCAGTCAGACTGGGTTGGGTATCTTCCTGTGCTACAATACAAATGAATATTCAAGTCATATGAACACTTGATAGGCAAAAATTTAGTGACGCCAAAAAGTACATTACCAAAATGTGGGTTCAGGGGATGGGATACATCTAATGATGAAAGCAAACTGAGGACACCCGTGCATGGGAATTGTGAAGGCAGCAGTTCATAATTTAGAAATGATTTGACACCTGGTTACTTCTATAAGGCTTTCTAATTCTTTTTTCCAACTCTCATCTGCTGCTGACATATTGTTCTTTACTATCACCTGCCTGATCTACCTTTTAACCTGGGCTACCCTAATCTCACCTCCAAATCATTATCTTCTTAACAAAACTGATTCTCCTTCATGAGGCCCCTCCACTCCTATCAACCTAGGCCCCAGTCCCCAGGTTGTCCACCGGAATGTAAGTTCTCTAGCAGCACAAAGTCTGGTTCACTTGCTGTATCTCCAGGAAAGAGCATAATTGTTGAATGTAGTAGGCATTCAACAATTAAATGTTCAACAAATGAATCTAAGCCAAAATAATCTGGACATCCTTCATCGTTCCATCCAGGTCCTTCCACCTAGAATAATACCTGGATTGATTTACAGTCAATCACTGCATCTCCTTGGAACAGTGTTTAGTTTACCCTGTAAGTTCCTTTACATCTATTTCCACTTACCATCACTATCACCAACTTATGCCTGGACCTATCACAGTAAAAAAATCTGAAATATTCTTATCTCCCTTCTCTGGTTCTGCAGGCTGTCTCCAAGTAACTTCTTCATCCCCCATTCCCCAAAGTACTAAGTTCAAACCTTCTACCCTGGCATTGAATTTTTTAGGGTCCAATCCCAGGCTTCTTTTCTGGCCTTGTTTCACAACTTCCCAAAGGAAACGTTCTTTTTTAACCAAGATGATTGATCTACTGATAGATTTTTACTGTGCATTTCCTGCTAGAAGCTATTTTCTATTTATTTGTTTATTTATTTATTTATTTATAGACAGAGGTGAAGGGAGGGAGAAAGAAAGGGAGAGAAACATCAGCGTGTGGTTGCCTCTCATGTACCCCCCTACTGGGGACCTGGCCCGCAACCCAGGCATGTGCCCTGACTGGGAATCTAACTAGTGACCCTTCAATTTGCAGGCCCATGCTCAGTCTACTGAACTATACCAGCCAGGGCTAGAAATTATTTTCTTAAAATTTTTATTGAATTTATTGGGATGACATGGTTAACAAAATTATATAGGTTTCAGGTATACAATTTTATAATACATCATCTGTATATTTGCTATTTCCCCAAAATATAATGTTTTTCTCTATCATAGCTGCCTGTCAAAACCTACCCATTCCTCATGACTACGCCTATCCCACTCTTTCAGTGAAATATGGTGCCTGAGCACTCCAATCCAATAAGATTCTTCATTGATCATTCTGGGCATATCCAGTGATCTCTCCTCTGAACTCTCACAACAGGTGTTATCTATAATGCCCATCACTTACTATGTATGTTCCCCTGAACATATATCCTTCTGCATATGTGTTATACATATGGGTAAATGATCAAATTAGGGAGGCCTGAGATTAAAACCTCCTTCTTCTACATAATAATGATGTAACATTAGGCAATGTTCTTCCCCTCCCTGGGTCCCAGTGTCTTTATCTGTAACAAAGTACCTACCTTACAGGACTGAGGTTATTGAAGTAAATCACGTACTTCAAAAGTCTCTTAGCAGAGTTACTGGAACATGAAGAATATTCAATAATATGGGTATCTCTTCCTCAGAGATCCTTCCTTATAGTAGGCACTGTATACATACATATACTATATTCTTATATATTCTTATGTTTCATCTCCTTATATTCTTGTGCAATTCAAGAAATTGAAATATTTATTAATTCATTAGTGAATTGATACAGATTATTGTTGAATATTAACACAGACTTTCCACTGAGGACTTTGGGAGCAAAATTTTCTACTCCTTTTGGAGCAGAGAGTAGCCACTCTTCTCTGAAAGAAAGGCATTGGGGAGTATCTGAAGGAGTGAGACAAACAGATAATAGGATTAGAGTCCTGTAGTAGATTACTCATCTCTGATAATGGATCTTGTAAAGGAGTCTGGTTTTGTTATTAAAACTATACTGATAAATGGAATATGTTATTTAAAAAAAAACAACAACCACCTTACTGTACAGCCTTGGACAAGTGGCTTCTCTAAGACCTCCTCCCCATGTAATAGCCATATGAGACCAGAGGACCCTGATGGTCCCTTGGAATGCTACGAGGATATGGTTACTTTGCTGTGGATACCAAGAGTACACAATCTCCTTTGTCTTTCATCTATGTAGCATCCCTAAATATTCTCCATTTACATGATAAATCATTAAAAGGTTTATTTTAGATTATAGAACAACAGTTTTACCAATTGTTGATTCTGGTTGTAATTCAACTATTATTAAAGCCCTAAATTTTCATATTCACTCTGAAAAAACATGATGCCTCATATTTTAATAGTAAGTGATAAGAATGCATAGAGTCTCACTTTACTTTGAAAAAAGGGAGATTATTATATACATGTTAAGCAACTTAAAAATGAAAATTACTTTGAAAAAAGGGAGATTATTATATACATGTTAAGCAACTTAAAAATGGAGATTATTATATACAATGTTAAGCAACTTAAAATGAACTATTAGCTTATTGGCCAAAATAAAGACAGCCCATGGGTTGTCTGATTTCTACTTCTCAATTTTATTAAACACTACACAAGCCCTTTGAGTCTCAATTAGAATTGTGTTTTACTTTGGCAATTGTCAAAATATGCCAAAGTTCAAGTAAGGTACTATTACTTTTTTATTCAGTAATACAAAAAAATATTTGCTATTGGGTCTCATGCCCTGACTTGACAGGTGATGTGTTTAAAACGCACACCCACATTTTCAGCAAATCGACATCCATGCTTGTGGGTGTGAGGGCATGTCTACACTTGTCTTTGACATAGATTTTTTGGTATCCAGGGGAAGGGGAGTCGTAAATTGATATGTATTTCTTATCAACCTTATTTCAGTGCTCTCTGTAAGATCCTGCGGAAGTCCAGCTTAAGGACACCACCATGGCTGTGGCTACCCATTCAGCCGTCATGGGGTGGGAACTGCAGACAGGCTACAGTAGCGGCCTGAGTCCCCAAGCTTCAGTGGAGAACTGCTGAGCAAGTAGTACCGATGTGCCAAGTTCAGCCGCATTGGATTCAGGTCACTGTCTTCTCAGCAGAAGCTTCATCTTCCTTTTACTTCTCATCAATCTCTCTGCAGAAGAGGAATTCAGGTATGAATTCCCATGGGAGCTGGTATGAGATACACTCTGCTTATGCAGGACTTCTTGGGCCAGTGTCCTGCCACATCACACCCACTGGTGGCCCCCTTATGGTTGCACAGGGTGGCGGTGTCCATATAACACAAGAGTACAGGGGAGCATTTGTGCTACACAGCCATGGGTCCATAGAAAATGCCTCTGTGAGAAGCTGGTGGTCTGCTCTGGGATTACAACCCCCCAAAACTGAGGCTCTCAGAGAGCTGCTTCGAGCTGGTTAGATGGGGTTCCAGGTGTTAATTGTTCAACAATGGGAATGCCTCCTGTGGCAGCAGCAAACTTCAGAACAGCACATTGGCTGGTGTTCCTGGGGGGAAAGTATGGCATCATCTGGATTTTCAACGGCAACAAAGCCCCTAACTGCCATAAGAAGCATCTCCCAGATTCTCTGCAGATGGATACGGTTTCCTTTCATAGATATGCTATTTCATCTGAAAGGCAAGACTGGCACCACCCAAGTGGGTTCTGCAGCAAGAAATTTGAGGTCTTTCTCCTTCACCTGCATGACACAAGGGCTCTGGAAGTTGTGAGGGTTTTCTTAAGTTCATTCAGGAATCAAGGACCACACCATCTGAACGCTTCCAGGAGGCGTGGGAAGGCTTTGATTTGTTTTTTAACTCAACTTGTAAAACTCCCTGCAGTTTTAAATGAAACCTGAGGCTTTTCTTAAGGTAGAAGACCAGACAAATCAATTTGACTTGGACCATATGCCCTCAGCCTCAGTGGTAGAAACCGTTTGGTTTCATAGGCTCAAAGGACCCTCCCCTTCCATTCATGAAACCCTTGCCTACCAGGGTATAAGTGTATCTTAAAACAAAACAGGATAATTTTTGAATAGATTGAAATACTGTCTTTGTTCCTACAGATTCCTGGATCAGAATGCAGGATGGGGAGTGTTGCCCTCCTTTGATTTTCCTCTGCAGTGAAGGATCAGGTCATCAGTTTGCCTGGGGAAACAATGATTTGGCTAACTTCTCTCTCCTCTCTTACCATGTGCTGGGCACAGAGACAAGTGATGAAAGAGGAATGGGGCGGACTGCAGCTTCGGCAGTCACAGATGTTGGCTCACAACTGCTCAGCCTTCGCTCTCCCTCATCACCCTCTCCCTTCTGCCAAAGTGAGCATGCTGGATCAGTAGGGCATAAAGCTATGCGTGACCCTTTCTCGGGCTGGACACTATCATCTGGCCAGATAAACTAACAGGCTAGGAAATCCAGCTGGGGCTGCTTGCACTTTGCCCACGTCTGTTACAACATATGGTGCATTCACTTGGAGTGACTGACAGAGCTATTTCACTTTGCAGTTTGTTTGTCTGAAGCCCCCACCCAAATACCACGCATGTGCTAAAGCGAAAAGGCACTGCTGAACAGTCTCAGCTTGGTTACAACTCATGGATTTCATTAGAGGAACAGGTTAAAATTGAATTCGAACTCCACAGTTCCAAAGGTGGCAGAGCTGAACAGAAACATTTGGAGACATGCTCCTTAATAGGCCTGATCGTTTTATACAGGGAAAAACTGAGACAGAAAGATTAAGGGATACCCCTCTCCAAAGATTTACACAGCCTGTTAGCACAAGGAGTATGGCAGGAACCCTCTGCCCCTGACTTCTAGCCCAGGGTTCTTTCGAGCCCACATGTTCACACACTCAGTTTCACTTCATTTTCAAAATTTGGCCCTGCAGAACCTTTGCTAGAATTGGACTTCTGAGCTTAAAATGGCTTAATGCACAATTTTGGGAAGGGAGAGCCAGGAGGCTTCTAAGTGGTTTGATTAAGTTTGCCAATATTTACACTGTAGAATAATCTGCATAAACTTCATCAACATGCAAACTCCTACCAAGTGCATTAACTATGAGCTCCATGGTCTTTTGAAAAATCCATGTTATGTAACCATCCTGGCAAAGTTAGCAATGCAGTGGAGTACCAAAGGTAACCACTGATTTCAGTCACTGCTATTGACCATTTTAAGTGTGACTATTTTTAAAATACTGTATGCCTCATTAAGCTGCGCTCTGAAAATGAGAAATTTGCTTTAACTGCATTGTTTTGAATTGCTGAGAGAAGAATCTACCAACCACAAGGTGCCCTGCTGCTGAACTCAGCCAAAAAGCTGTTAATAACTCCAGCAGATGTTTCAGCTTTTTAGGCCAATAGACTCCCTCCCTCTCTGTCCTCCCCTTTCCAGAATCTGATGCCAACATGACTAAACTCCAGTTTCTGTGTTCGCCACTACAGCGGCCGGCTGTGAGGGCCAGTGGTACCAAGTGCTGCTGAGCAATGGTTCTTTAAACAACCAGTGGCAACAGAAACTCAGCCCTTTAAGGTCAGAACATTATTGCTTTTACTGTTAGAAGTTTATATGTTCAGAGGGGGAAGGAAGGTAAAGGCCCAGCATCAGTGTTTCTTTTTTGTTGTCTGCCTTCATTAGCAGTCATTTGTGTTCTGCTTGTGTGGTTTCCTCCAACACTAAAAGTTCATTTCTCAGGCTAATCAGTGTTGGGCTTGCTGGGTAGAGGGTCATTAATACATAAGTCTTCAATGTTGTCAATAGGTCTTGTGACTTTAAGTGAAGCAACCAATAACAAAACCAGTTTTACCACAGGTTAATTAATATGAACAAGCATGAAGTTCTTAGGGCATCTCATCCATATTATACCAAAACAACATTGAATGAAATGACATTATTTAAGGAGCTCCTGTACACTAGTGTCCCTATTGGTGCAGGAGAGAGTGTGCTGGGTTAGCAGCTTTACAAAGGGGGCTTCTGAGTGATGCACAGTTTTGTGTGGTTGTTTGCCTGACACCGCAAGGCTCAGGTGCCCTGACCTTAGCAGTTCTGCAATATTAGAAGTGTGTATTATAAATACAGCTCCATCCCTGTGAGATAGGGAGAATATGAGTGCATACAGGGCCGCCACAGGGATTTGTCAACATCTCTGGACTGGGGTAAACCTGACATCTTAGACAGAAATAAAATCTATCTTCCAAGGCTTTCCAAATGAGAACAAATTAGATAAAAAAGAGAAAAGGGAGATGCTACCCCTCCCCCCACCCTCCCATCTCCACCTCCTAGTCACTTACTTTGGAGACAATACTTTAAGACACCCCTGTGACAACAAGATGACCAAGAAAACAGGTGCACCACATTTGTGGAATATTGCACTGGCTGGGAGCACATCTGAATGGCACATCTATACATATCACCGCACAGGGAGTTGCCATTTCAAAGGTAGAAAAAAATTGAGAGGCAGAATTATGTTCATAAATATTTTGTTTTGCTATCTTGATGCAACACAAAGACAGAATATCCAAGACTCTGTGGGCCTCTATTGTCAGCTTTAACATTTGCCAACCATAGTAATCCAGCCCCAAAATCTCTGCTCTGTGCCATACTGGCCAGAAAAAGTAAGTGCCTTTTCCCTGGAACCTCTGCCACCATACTGCTTCCATCCTCCCAGCACTGCGTATTTCTCTTTCTTAGGAAAAGCTCAGGAATGGCGCAAGTCTTTTTCTTCTCTCAACCAGATAAAGCATTAGACTCCATTGTGACGTGGCCCACATCCTCTCCAGCACACATGCCGAGTTCTCATTAATGCTAATGGAATTTGCTCATATATATTGAAGGGAAACTATAGTCTGTGCCTGTGTATTCTTTATTTTCTTATCAGAACAAGCACAACACTATACACTTGGGAGTTCAATGGCATCTATATTTTCTAATTTTGAAACATAAGTAACTCAAATTAAAAATTTTTTCATTCATTCTCAAATATGATGTTTCCACTAGCAAACGAGGTGGGCATTTCTGCTTAGATTACTGTGATTCCAAGAAGCCAATACCAGATGATGACTCTTTAGTAAAATAAACAACCAATGCTGTAACAATAAAGCAGGCTAAAAAAAAATACCACGAAAACTCCCCACTGATTCAGTAGAGGATACACTCTCATCATTTAAAAATTTCATATCAAATTACCCATATGCATTGCCAGAGGAGTGAAACATAAGATGAAGAAAAGAGAATTGAAAATACAGTAATCATTGTTGAGATTCCAGACCTGCCAGAAGTGTATATTGATAACGGGCATTAATAAACTATATGGAGATGTCTCAGGCCCATGTAAATCCAGATCACATACTTCATTGGATCTTGAACTTTACCTGGAAACTTATCCTGCACATGATGATTTTCAAGCTATCTTATTCTTATTTCCAGTCCAAGTAAAAGGGACAATAAAGAAAAGATGCTTTCATACTATTTCTATGATAGATGTTCACAACCAAAATAACTTCACCACCTGATGTATTTTACAATTTTAAGTTAAAACAGACCTAGTCTAATATGCTTGTACATCTGGCTCAGGTGCTTCATTTGCCATATGTTTGTGAAATAATCCAAGGAGATGTTACAATTGTACGTTCCCCTTGGGACCTGAATATAATGTGCCTACAAAGAGTTACCTAATTATTCATTCCTGCCAACAACATCCTCATCTAATAATAAGGGGGTGCTTAAAATGAGACAATAGTGCTTTCAATCTTGAGAGATGTCAGTGCCACTTATTGTTTCAAAAACAGAAAGTCTTTTGCATTTTTTTGAATAAGAAAAAGATCCTTGGCCTTTTAAAGCAAATAAAATACTCTGCAGGTGGTATATTTGGTATTCTTATGAGGGCAAATTCTGCAGTGCTGATGAAGGCCAGTGCTCCCTGAGACTTGGTGGATGAGAGCCCACAGAGCCACAGTGGAAATTACTGACCCAAAAGCTGATGGTCCCTCAGAAATGGCTGCTCCAGGAGTATTACATGTGTGTGCAGAACTTTGTAACTGGCAAATTGCTCTCATGTATGTTACCATATTTAATTCTATAACAACTCTGTGAAACAGATAAAAAAGGTGTACTTTATTTAGTCTTGCCAATTGTAGTCCTGATTCTTTATAGAACTAATTAGCCAGAAGTGTGAGCATCTTTTAAAAAATTCTTTAAATTTTTCAGTCTTGACCAATGAGCACCAGTTGCCATAATGCACAATTCTCACTTCAAGCCATTGGCAATTTGCTTTTTTTCCTCTTTCTCTGTTACTTGCAGACTTTTATCCTATGATATTCTCTCTCTCTCTCTATCTATCTAGCTCCTCTCTCTTGATTCAAAATGAATAATTTGATTGTCTTTCAAGGGTAAAAAAAAAAAAGAGAAATACTTTAATGATTAAAATATAGGCAGACTGGACTTCCGGCCAAGATGGAGGCATAGGCGGACACACTGTGCCTCCTCTCACAACCAAAATTAAGAACAACAAATATTTAGAAACAAGAAAACAACCAGAACTTATAGAAAATTGAACTGTACGGAAGTCCAACAACCATTCATCCAGACCGGTAAGAGGGGCGGAGTCACGGCAGGAGAAAGTCGAGGTGCAGACCCAGGAACGCAAGCAGCAGCGGCTTGCAGTTCCCAGGTGCACAGGTGGCAGCTGGCGGTCCCCGGGCGCACAGGCAGCAGCTGGTGGACCCCGGGCACAAGGGGGCAACTGTGCAGAACCAGTGAGGCCGAACAGGGCGGCTGGCTGACCAGGTGGTCCCACATTCGTGCACGCAGACGGTCCAGGCAGAGGGGAAGTGGCGGAAGGGACTGAATCCAGGAGAGAGCAGAGCAGGCGCCATTGTTCCCTCTCAGACCCCGCCCCCACATAAACGTCACAACCCAGCGACTGGGCTGCCCCGCCCTGAGGAACACCTAAGGCTCCACCCCTCACTACGTAATAGCTGCGACCAGACTAAAACCAAAACAAAACAAAACAAAAGCCCACCAAAAATGGCTCAAACTGGAAAACAAATAAAAGCCCCAGAGCCAATTCCTCTAAGCAGTGAAGAGATAGCCAACCTATCAGATGCACAGTTCAAAGCACTGGTCATCAAGATGCTCACAGAATTGGTTGATTTTGCTCACAAATTAGATGAAAAAATGCAGGCTACAATCCGTGAAATGAAGGAAGATGCATGGGGAACTGATAGAGATGGAAGGAAAACTGAGACTCAAATCAATGGAGCAGACCAGAAGGAAGAAACTAACAACCAAACAGAAAACGAGGAAGAAACAAGAATTCAAAAAAATGAGGAGAGGCTTAGGAACCTCCGGGACATCGTTAAACATCCCAACATTCTAATTATAGGGGTCCCAGAAGGGGAAGAAGAAAAGCAACAGGTGGAAAACTTATTTGAACAAATAATAAAGGAGAACTTCCCCAATATGGCAAAGGAAATAGACTACCAGGATGTCCAGGAAGCGCAGAGAGTCCCAAAGAAGTTGGACCCAAGGAGGAACACACCAAGGCACATCGTCATTACATTAGCCAAGATTAAAATGAAGCAGAGAATTCTAGAAACAGCAAGGGATAAGGGGACAGTCACCTACAGAGGAGTTCCCATCAGACTGTCAGCTGATTTCTCAAAAGAGACCTTACGGGCAAGAAGGGGCTGGAAAGAAATATTTGAAATCTTGAAAAGCAGGGACCTACATCCAAAATTGCTCTATCCAGCAAAGCTTTCATTTAGAATGGATGGGCAGATAAAGTGCTTCTCAGATAAGGTCAAGTTCAAGGAGTTCATCATCACCAAGCCCTTATTATATGAAATGTTAAAGGGACTTATCTAAGAAAAAGAAGATAAAAATATGACAGTGAAAAGACAGCAAACTCACAGCTATTAAGAACCACACCTAAAACAAAAGCAAACTAAGCAAACAGCTAGAACAGGAACAGAACCACAGAAATGGAGATCATATGGAAGGTTAGCAACAGGGGTGTGGGAGGAGGAGAGATGGGGAAAAAGTACAGAGAATGAGTAGCATAGATAGTGGGTAGAAAATAGACGGGGGAGGGCAAAAATAGTATGGGAAATGTAGAAGCTAAAGAACTTATGACACACGGACATGAACTAAAGGGGGGAATGTGGGTGGGAGAGGGTGTGTAGGGTGGAGGGGAATGATGGGGGAGAAATGGGACAACTGTAATAGCATAATCAATAAAATATATTTTTAAAAAAAGGCAGACTATGAAAACATAAATTTAAGTGAAGCTCTAGGCCAGGTCCAAAGTCAAGTGGATAAATAATGCTCTAGGTCTAGCGTTCTCCACCTGAAAGTCAATTTAAAAGAACATAGGAAAGATAAAGATATCAGCCAATAAACCTCTAATAGTATACTAATTGTATGTTGACTGAAGTAACAAATGATATGAGGGTGTACCTCCATAAGGACTAGGCAAAAAGACCCCAAATAGCCAGGTTAAAGGTTCTTCTTGCCTGGAATACAAACCTCCAACAGGATACAAAGGATAAGAGAGAAGAAGGTAAGGTATTTGTCTCAAGTCATCCCTCATCTGCCTCCATAATGCTGGTTTGAAACAACAGGCAACTAGAAACCACCCCTTAGTTCTACTTTTCCAGTAAATCTTAACAGTTTTGACTGCTCGATATATGATATGTTCTGTATATACTCCTGCTCCTCATGAGAGGAAGAGAGAGCTATTATGAAGAAGGAAGTGAATATTGGTCTCTTGTTGGAATGAGATCAATTAAAGAGAATATCCATACAAAAGTGTAAGAAATCACATTGGAAAACAAAACTCTGCAAAGTGCTCCCTGTCCCTTCACACTAAGACCAGGTGGAGGCAGCTGTCACATTGCAAGGGGGCCTGCGGGGCCTTGGTCCTGACACATGATGGATCTCACATGAATGTTTGAAAACTCCATGGGGGCCGAGGGGCTCTATGGTCAGAAATACTGAAAGCCTTCTCCTTGAAGGAGTCTGTCTCGGAAAGTACAAGCATAGACCTTCCCTAATCCCTTCCTTGGCACCTACTTTAGTAAATTCATTGGAACAATGAGAGTCTATTGGCCAAGGACACTGAGCACAATCACAACCAGTTTTAGAGTTCTTAAAAATGTATACATGTGCAGGAGGGGCTAGGAAAACAGCTTCTTGTATTATAGTGTACACTGCGGTCAGGAAGCTTCCCTGTCTGTCTCAAGATTTATATATATAATCAAGTGCACAGTCCTGATTTTAATTTTGGCAGGGTAGGCTTTGAGAGTCCCTAGAGAAAATTTTTCACACTCATTGCAATTATGTACTTTAAAAAATACATACATTTTCTTCACTCATTGAATGTTTATTGAGCACCTTCTAGTATACTACATGCACAGGTACGAAGTTGAGAAAGCAAGGTCTCGCTCTCAAGTTATTTAAACAAATGGAGCGTCAGTGTGGCAAAGAAGCAAATACTATGAGATTTACTAAACTGAAGGATCCACAAAAGTGGCAAATTAAGATAAAGTATTTAAATCTGTCTTGGAAATCTTCCTAGAGGAATAAGAAACATGAATAGGTGTTCTCCAGGCAGACAAAAGATTTTAAATTTTGTATGCTGTGAGTTACAAGATGCAAATGATCAAATGTGAGCAAGTGAGTGACATAATTAAACTTTTGTGTTTGTATTATGAAACAGGGACTGGAAACAGGAACTGGAGGCTGGGCAAACGTCAAGGACTGGATTACAGTAGTTAAAGGATTTGATGGACCTAATTAAGTGGAACTGTGGCCCGATTAGATATGAGAGATCTGCAAGGAGAAGAATATATTGGATGTGTTGTTGGGAATGTGAGAAAGGAGGCAAAGGCTTCCAGACTGCTGGCTTGGGAAACTGGGCAAAGGATCTAAACGTTCACTAATACGAAGTATATCAGAGGGAGAGCGGTCACTGGAGATGCACACGAGAGCGGAGATGAGTATGTTCAATTCTGCACATCCTCGGTTTGCAGTGCCAGTAGGATATGCAGATGACACTACTTGGAAAACAGTGGGAGATATGGGACTAGAGCTCAGGGTGTAGATTCCATTGTAAAGCATTGGTAAGAATGAGATCTCCAAAAGTGAATCAAGTGGAAAAGTGAATCATCTGTAATTTAAGGAAAGGGCAGCGAAACAGAAACACATCGAGGCATCAGAGTATCAGCAACTGAGGCAGAAAAAAACCAGGAGAGAGAGAGAGAAATGTCACAGAAGGTAAAGCCAGAACTCCAAGGATGGGAGAATAGTCAGCCAGACGACACATAAGATGAGAACTCAAGTGCCTATTCCATCGGGTTAGTACAATAAATGCAGCGGGGCAGTGTTGAGTGTTGGTACAGTGATACGGGTAGAGCCAGCTTAGTGTGGACCAAACAGTGAGCAAGTGATGAGGAGTCACAGAAGCTAAATCTAGGTTGCACTTTGTCAAAGAATAAGTATCCAAGAAAGATGCATGAGGATGCTAAAAAAAAAAAAAAAAAAGTCATTAAATGTGTTTTTGTTTTTTAAAGTGAGGCAGATGAACATATTTTTATCCTGAGGGGAATAACCAACAGAACATCGAAGGTAAGAAAAGGACATTATTTATAAAGCAAATTTCCTAAGGAGTCAAGGTGGAATAATGTTCATTGTGCCAGTGGATGGAGTTACCTTTGATAGGAAAGTTGTCTTTTGCTAGAATGAGAACAAGGAAAGAGTGGGTGCAGATGCAGGTGGCCTCATGGGCTCATGGGTGGGAAAATGAAGGAAGCCACTCTCGACAGCTGCTAAGCCGTGACTTAGAAGCAAGGTCATCCCAAAAGAGAAGATTGAAAGCTGTGAAGAGTGGTAAAGGTTTGGAATAGCAGCTGAGGGAAATGGGAGAAGCACTTGTAATGGGACTGCCGAATAACACTGAAGGCACAGCTGAGATTAGTTTCACTCCAGATTTATGGTCTCCACTCTATATGGTTGTGATTTTTCTTTTTCCTCCAGCAGAGCAGTGCTCAAGGAATGTTTACTGCTAAGGAGGCTCCATGGAGGATTGCTTGAAGGACACGAAGTCCATCCATCTCTCCAGGTAGTTTAGATTATATCTCAAGATTAAGTCAAGCCATCCACACTAAATACCTGAACCATATTGTTTTGGCTTCTTTTACTTTTACTCACTTTGACCGAATTGCATGTTGGCATTTGGCCTCAGCTTCTATGGAGGGACCCGGCAGAAACACCCATAGGCATGTCAGCATCATCAGATTCATGGAGGATGTTGCAAAAGGCACTAGCCTCTGAACCATTCATGCACAAAGAGCCATTTCCCTTAGGCCCAAATGCCAGGAAACAGTTGGTGTTTCATGAGTAATGACAATGTGTTTATGTGTTTACCTGGTGTAAAGCTAAGGATGCCCAGGTATGTGATCTTAAAATTAGAATGCTGGGGTTCAAATCCATCATCCACCACCGGTAATCATCTGTTGACCATAAGACCCTTAACTTTTTGGGGCTTCAGTGTTTTCATCTATAATATAATAAAAGTAATTGTACCTACTTCACAAGGTTGCAGTATGAATTAAGTGAGACAGATAATGTTAAAATGTTTAGCATCGTGTCTGGCAAATCAAGTTCTCAATAAACATTAGCTGTTATTGTTTTTATTTTTGTCTTATAACTGCTCTGTTTTGGTTTTGTTTGTATGTTTTACCTTCATCTTTAGTGTGGCATGTCACTCACCTCTGGTTTCCACTCATTGTTTGTTTTTGTTCTTTACCTGTACTTCATTTATTCATTATCTGATATTTATCTGACATCACTTTGAAATGAGGCAGAATATAAGAAAACGAGCTAGAGTTCTTATACAGAGCAATAACTATAAAAACGATCTTGTCTATTTTTGTGCCTGTTTGGGGAAAAGTTTCAGAGATTATATAAAGGACTTGGAACATTCTTATCCCACATTTGTATCCAGAAATGCAAGTTTCCTTGAAGTCCATTTCACCTGATACTTCTTTTTCTTACAATCATTCGTGATCAGCCTCTACAGAGACTTTGCCCTTGCTCAGTCTTTCTCCAGTCTTCTTTCTTCAGTCTTCTCACTGTAGATAAATAACATATTACTTTATTTGCAGAGAGGGGTGCATTGTTGCAGCTTGAGAAGTAGTTATCGTTTTGTGATAGGATGGGGGCTGGATTTGGGTTTGGATGCCAGCTCTGCCACTTTCTAGTTACTTGACATTGGAACTCTCTGACCTCGGTCCTTTCATCTGCTAAGTAGGGTTAACAATATTGATCTCACTGTGTGGTGTTGACAAATAAAGAAAGCACTCAGCAAAAATGGATTGAATCTGCATCTAGTATAAGAGATAGCATTCAAATAGCCATTGAAACTTGTACTTGAAATATCGGACCAAATAAGTCAGTCTTACATATGTTTAAAAGCAACCTGAATGTGTTTTCCTTATTGAACTGGATTATTTAAAGTAACATATACTAGCCATTTAGTAATATTTAGTCAAAAGTCAAAACCAAAAGTGTTAATTACCTTTTAAGAATATTCAAGAAATTTTCATCTTGATATCAGAAAATACTGACTTGGCCTATAATGTCATCATAAAAACATGGAAATTACCTCAAGTCGTAGTCTTTATTTTCAACTAAAGAATTAATCTGTGACTCCTGATACACAAATAAGTCTTCTTCATCTCCTGGCAGATAACGGCTTTGTTTTTATTTTATTTTTCTTATTGTTGCTGCCTAGGCCAGTAAGTACATGCAGATGAAAGGCAACTTTTGTTTTATTTTAGTTTAAGGTGTGTGGGTGTGGGACGGTTGATCCCAGGTGATATCCCTTTATATCAAAAGGATAGCAAAAGGGTTTCGGCCAATTCTTTAACAAAATACGAGGACTTGTTTCCCTGTCCCCCTTTCCTCTTTCAGGCCCTGAGTTGAAACCAGAGCCCACATGTTGGTGGGCCACTCCCACCCTTGCAGAACATCCCAGAGAAGTCAGCTCAGGCAGCACAGAAAGAGCCCAGCTACAATGGCTGGTCTTCAAAGGGGCTCATTTATTATATTGCTCAGAGCCCCACAGAGTTGCTCCAAGCTCATAACCACCACCAATTTCAAAGAGAGCTCTGAACTCGCATACATTCCTCCAGGCACGGGCAGGATGAGAAATAGGCTGAGTGGCTTGAAGCCATGTTCAGACATTTTTTTAATGTTCGTGCATGTCTTTGGCACCATCACTTTCACATAGAAACTCACTCACCTCCCTCTCCAAAGTGTGAAATAAAGCCGTTTTCAAGTCTGGGTAGAGGATGGTCTAGAAATTGGGCTAAATCTCAAAACTTTATGGAGACTGAAAATAGGATTCAGCTCTCACTAAAACACTTCTCAGATCAGGTCATCATGACACTCTACTCTGTTAAATAATGTGAGTGGCATGTTTAAAGGGTTAAGACCGTCAAATGTGCTCATCTCAGTGGCTTCCACATGAGCCTGAAGTTGAACTGAAGAGCCAAGCTTCAAGGCACCCAAACAGATATGCTCTGTGGGAAGGAGAGAAGCACTGTCCCTGTTGGGGCTTAATTGAGACTCAGCTGGCACATCCCTGGGCAACCTCAAGTTGGGGACTGGCGTTTCCTGCCACACTTCTCTGCCTCAGGAGATGCTGTAGGTCCCTCCTTGGTCCAGGAGGTTTGTGGGAGACAGATTAGAATCCATCAGAGACTTTCTCCTGTGGAAAAAACAGACTCGATGACCTTCTGTTCCTATGACTCCCTAGTCACCAAGACAAGGAGAAAAAGATCCCTTAGGGACTCAGAGGCCACTTAAATACTCCAAAAACTCTCAGTTAGATGATTCTCCAGAGTGCCTTCATGAGCACCTTGCTTGTGAAAAGATGCAAAAAAAAAAAAAAAAAAAAAAAAGGTGTCCTGTTCATATTCACTGTTTAATAAACATGCACTAATCTTGAGCAAGTTATTATATTGAGCGTCAGCTTTAGTAGGAAACAGAAAGTTACTTATTTGGGAGAAAAGCAATTAAATAATGAGTCATTAGATGTGATTTCTAGAAATGCAGAGGTACCATCTAAAAGTTTGAAACTACACAGTCTGTTCTTTAAAACTCTTCAAGAAAATGTGGCTAAAAATGTATCTACTATAAATTCTTAGTACTTATTTATTCCTTCACCCAATGTTTGCTGAGTGCCTGCTATGTGCAGACACGGCGGACAAAGCAGACTGAAGTCCCCAACCTCAGTGGGCTTGTGTCTAACTGGTGAAGCCATGTGATAACAAAATAAGTAATCGAACCCTTGAATGTCTGAGCTGCTAGTAAGAGCTATGGAGAAAGGGAGGAGGAATGAGGACCAGGACTGACAGGGTGGAATGGGGGTGCTGTGTGAGGTGGAGTGGTGCTGTGAAATGTCGTTTGACTAACCAATTTTGGAGGATCTTTACCTCTAAACACACTTTTTTTGTTGTTCTTGTTGTTAGTCTGAATATTATTAAAAAGTAACTCAGAATTACCTCTGAAGTCTTTCTAAAACTTAAGTGGTAAAGCCAGCTTGCTGAAACAATGAGAAAGCAAAGCAGCCCTGCTCTAGGGGCCAGCCTGGCTGTGCCGTGGCCGGGCCAGGAGGCAAGCTCCCCGAAAAAGGCATTGGCTTTGAGTATTCTGTACACAGTGAGTGCTCAGTAAATGCTGTTCACTTACACGTAAGGCCCATGGCCTTACATCACATCTAAAAGTGTTTTCTGGGTTTTTGTTTGTTTGTTTGTTTGTTTTTGTCAAAAAGAACTTGTCTGTGTTTTTGCCTCCCTTCCGGGGGCCTGTGAGTGGATATAGCCGTATAGCCATGTGAAGCACCACAAGTAGTTCCTGGAAATCTATCAAGCTACATTTATTTATGTAAACACCTTTGACTAATCCAGCTTCCCTTAGTGTGAGGTTTGCTGTCCTTAAAGACTCGATGCAAAATGCCAGTGGGTTGCCTCCCTTTTATCTCTTACATCTCCTTATCTCTAAGAGGAGACAGACACTCCTTACCCCTAAAACACAATGTGCTTCTATACTTTCTCCCTTCCTTCTTCTTTTCATCTCTCCTTTTCTTCCTTCAGTGATGATGTTGTGCCAGGCATGTTGCATTCCCATAGGCCCCATCTTAACTACACTAAAAAACTAAATGTTAATATAAGCACTGTTAGAAGCACAGAAAAGGACAGTATAGAAGGGGAAGCCATGAAAATCAGTAGTAGTGTTTGTCAGAGAAAATTTCTCAGTAGAATATATGAATGCTGCTGCTGCTAATAGCACTGCTTTATACCTGTCTGAGTTTACAAGTCCTTTTACATGCGTAGTGTGTCATGCAACCCTCTAAACTCTTGCTTCTCAAAGTGTGGTCCATGACCAGCGGCACTCACACCGTCTGGAAGTCACTAGAAATGCGGAATCCCAGGCTTCACCCCAAACCTGCTGAATCAGACTGTGCACCTTCAGGTGCTGTGTACAGATATGGGGATTTAAGAAGCTCTACTCTAAATAGTCCTGTGAGCAAATCAGAAATCCCCTGGACTATTTTACAGACTAAAAAAGCACAAAAACTAAACTGGAGTTCACAGATGTTTACTTAATTAAGAGCTAACAAGACTTGGAATAGTCAAAAATCAATATTCTCTCCACTACACTGTGCCCCCTCTTTGGATGCTCTAGGAAGAAACTGTTTCATACCTCTTGTGGGGTCTGACATCACCCAGCCCAATATTTTAATGGAGCATCTGCACAGTAATTATAGCTTGATATTGTCCTCTGGTGGTAGGTAGGCAAATACTGATCTCCAGCTTGATTATATATTCCTTATATAGGATGGCCTTCCTTGCAGCTTCTTCTCTAAAAGGGCTAAGGTTAATTGTATGAAAGAAGTCTCATGTTTAGAAACTTCTCTAATTTTCTCCAATTCCTTACCAAAGAAGGACATGTTCACTGGCTAATAATTTTCGAAGTTCCTATTGTAAATATTCTTTCCAAAGCAGGCTCTTATGTGTTTCATCTGGCCATCCTGAAGGGAAAGGGAAAGGCGACTAGCACATGGCAAGTGCTGCTTTGGGCACTGAGTTCAGTGTTCCAGATGTGTTATCTTGTGATTCTCTGAGAGAACTAAGGACCGGCTTTGTTACACTATTTTTTTTTTTAAATTTGTTGTTGTTCAGTTACAGTTGCCCTGCCTTTTTCCTCCTTGCTCACTCCAACCCCGCCCCCCACTCCCACAGTCAATCCCCACCCCCATTGTCTGTGCCCATGAGTCCTCTATTCCTGTTCCATTGATTGCCCCTTCCCCTCTTTTCCTCCATTATCCCCCTCCCACCACCTGTCTGGTCACTGCCAGTCTGTTCTTGGTTTCCATGTTTCTGGTTCTGTTTTGCTCACTTGTTTGTTTTGTTGATTAGATTCCACTTACAGGTGAGATCATATAGTATGTATTTTTTACCACCTGGCTTATTTTACTTAGCATAATGCTCTCCAGTTCTATCCATGCTGTCGTGAAGGGTAGAAGTTCCTTCTTTCTTTCTGCTGCATAGAATTCCATTGTGTAAATGTACCATAATATTTGATCCACTCATTTACTGATGGGCACTTAGGATGTTTCCAGCACTTGGCTGTTGTAAATTGTGCTGCTATGATCATTGGGGTGCATAGGTTCTTTTGGATTGGTGGTTGAGGATTCTTAGGGTATCAACCCAGCAGTGGGAGCACTGGGTCAGAAGGCAGTCCTGTCAGTCTGTGTTATAGATATGGAGGCTGAGGTTCAAAGGTGATGCATGTGGGGATGTTGGGAATCGAATCAGATTCTGTCCTGCCATGCTGGCCTCTTCATCAAAGAGGTCTTTCCTGAAATAACATGAAAGGTGACCTAAGGTAGAAAAGACAGAACACCATCACCTTCTGTCTTCTGTCACCATTGAGGATGCAGAAGGTACCACCCATCGTATTTTCCAAAAGAGAAAATTGGCTATCAGACTTCTCTTGGTTTTAAGGGTGAAGTTAAGTAACTGGAGTAAAATCAAAACAGAGAGGAGACAGTTAGAGGGCTACTAGCTAAATATGCAGAACCTCCCAAAAAGGACTAAAAAAATCTGCACAACAGCATTGCTGGGTAATAAACTTTGAAACATTTATATCAACACCGTACAAATTGGCTAAAATCCAGTCAGATGATCTAAGCAAGGCTCTCTAAACTGGTTAGTTTTAAATTCTTCGTGATTAACATGGAGAAACAGGGGAATCTCACCTTATTATTTTCAAAAGAGGAAGGATGAGTAGATTTGTCAAGCTGGTAAGGCTGAGAAAGGCATCTGCCGGGCTCTCTTATATGCAAGTTCTCAACACTGCGGCTTTGTCAGCTTGGCCGCAGCTCACGCACTCCGCCGTGTTGGACAGGAAGGTCCCGCTACATTACTCTCTGGAAATGCATGGACAGTCCATGTGGAAGTCTCTCTAGCGGTTTCAAAGAATTAAATAGAATATTATAACTACTCGGATTTTAATTTATTCTACAACTGTTGTGCTGGCTTGGCATTTAAGATGCAAACTTTCCAAGCTCTTCTAGAAACATGACACTATAAAAGGGACTACTGTAATTAGGGATAAAACTGCGCAGTCCTCATTAACCAGAAAAGCACTTTCAAAACCCAGGGAGGCTCTACTTTTATTCCAAGAAAAGCCAGGAAAATGGTGCCACAAGAGCCCAATAAAGATTTTGGGTCAACCTGTGCTCACTGGAATTGATTGGGTTGATGTGAAATGACTTCAAAAGGCAAAGAACAACAAATACTTCTGGCAGAAGAGATCTAAGCAGGGGAAAGGCTGCAGAATCATATTAAGCTCGATGTCATTTAAAGTTTTATTATTATTTATGTCTTGATTGCCCAAATTTATTCAGCCTTAATGCGCTGAGATAGAGCCTGCCCTTGTTAGCCAAGGATGTTCTGGTCACTGGTTGCAGGGCCACAGCTCTCCTGGTTACAACATGTGACCAGAAGAATGCTTCCTGAATTGACACTGGGAGTGATAAGTCCCTGGTGACTCAAAATAGCTAAGCAGTGTTTATAAAACCAGGCACAAGCTAGTCTCAAAGATGATTGTGGGCTTTACTTTAGTTCTTTAATCTCCACATCCATTTCTGTCCTGCCAGCCCTGTCTACACTGGGGCCTCACTGCGGCATCAGTCACAGCAAGAGGCAAGCATGCTGTACGCCTGTGCCTTCTTTGTGCTTGTCTAAGGTTATTTGGTTCCTCAAATCACAAATGGACCATGTTATAAGGGGCCCGACTGTGAGGCAGTCCCACACATAGGAGGAACACAAGAATATTCCGAAGGAATTGAGTTTATTTGTGTTTTCTGCATAGATACTTGTGATGTGTCTGCTTCCTGGAAAATCCACAGCAATAGATTGCAGATACAGAGCGGATAGCAGGGTATCTAGCTGTTGTTCTTTCCTTCAGCTGAAATTCTTATCACCCATGTTTCAGAACCTAATTAAGCTGTGATGCATTTGTAACAAAAGGCTAATGGGTGGGATCTGGGCTCCAGTCTCTGCTTTGTCACTAATGCACTCTATGGGTCTAGGCAGATTGGCTTTCCACTGTGACTCCTGTCTCTTTGTCTTATAATAAGAGCAGATATATTTGTCACGCACTTTCTGTGAAGTGGGTGTTATGCTAAGCACTTTAACCAGGTTACCTCATTGAAACCTCACAAAAATTCCATGGGTAGGTTCAATTACAGCTCTATTTTACAGATGAGGAAACTGAGGTATAGAAAAGGCTGACACAAAGTGCCACTGGCACAATTTGGATGTGAAAAAGCCAGGATTTGACCAAATTTTCTGAGTCTGAGCTCTAACCCCCCTAGGCTACATGTTTCTCTAACTGCCCCGCTACAACAGACCAAGTTTTTCTTGCTCCAGAAATCCTGAGGTGTAGTTAGAGATGATTTGGCTTAACTCATGCAGAACAGCTCTGCTGCTGTCTGTCGTTTGGGTTTTTAATTTTCAACATTTTTTTATTTTTTAATCTTGTTTCCTTGACCAAATAAAATGTCTGAATGAGTCCCTGAAAATACCAGTTTCTCTAGGATTATGATTTTCTGCCCTTTATAAATTTTTTCCTTTATAAATGGAGATAATAATGCCTAGCTTATAACATTGTTGTAAAACCCAAAGCAAAATGGCTGTACGGTGAAAAGCAATGTAGGAATTGAATTTATTACTATTATTTTAAAATATCAGCTCTTTCAGGGGAGACCCTTTATACGCCGTTCTGTTTACAGCATGCAGCACAGTGCCCCGAGCACTGCAGGGTGCCAAAAGGAGTGTGTGGTGCACTACTTTGCCATTTCCTTTTTTTTTTTTTTTTTTGCTGTAAAAAGCTTTATTGTTTCCATGTGGTCCGATGCATGGGCGAGGGCTCCAGGGTGGTTAAAAGGATGCTTCGTGGTTTGACGGAGAGAGGCTCAGGCAGAAGCCAGATACTGGGGAAATGCAGACGGGCGCCTCAACGTCTCTGGGCTCCAAAGGCTCCTCGTCGTGCTTGAGAGTGAGCCTTTCAAGAGACACTCGCCCAGCCCAGCTCCGGACCGGCCAGCCTGCGGATGTTAGTCAGGTGGTCACTCTCCTTCCTGATGAGTTTCACCTCCGCATCCAGGAAGCGGTTCTCCGGGAAGTCGCAGAGATGAGGGTTCGTGTGGGTAGAGCCCAGGGCATGTAGATCCAAAAAAGGCCTGGTTCAGGTTCTTCTCAAAGACCGTGGCAGCTTCCATGGCGTCCTGAGTGTCACCCCACTCACCTGCAGAAGGCTTCTGCACGTCCTGGACAAGGATGCGGCCACTGGGCTGGTCCTGCCACTTCAAGAGACGTTAGGCGTCCTCCAGTTTCTTCTGGGCCAACTCTCCGAAGAAGTGGCTCATGCTCTCCAGAGTCACATCTTCACAGTTGAAATAGAAGCCCAGAGAGAGGTAGGTGTAGGAGGCCCGCAGATGCAGGTTGGCCAGGCGGTTGACGGCAGCCTCCACCTCAGTGGAATAATTTTGACAAATGTAGGAGCTCGTGGTGTTGGCAATAGGGAGTAAAGGTCAAACAAACAAACAAACAAAAAACCAATGCTGGCTGGTTTCAGAGGCTGAGGATGGCTGAGGTGGTTCCAAAGGTGGCAACTGGAAAAGAATTTGGAGGGTAGTTGGAGGCTGGAAGGGGGGTCCCTAGGTGTGTTTGGTCCAAACCCTGTTGAAGCAAGAGACAGATCCCAGGACCACCTAGAGCACTGTCACCATTTACAATAAAAAAAAAAATAATTCTTTTTATATTGTGGTATAAGTAATATAAGATTATGTTAGTTTCGGGTGTAGTACAGATATTTGTATATACTTCAAAATGATCCTCACAGTAAGTCTAATTACCATCCATCACCATATATAGCTACAAATTTTTTTTCTTGTGATGAGAACTTTGAGGATTTATGCTCTTAGCAACTTCCAAATATGCAACAGACTATTACTAACTATAGTCACTATGCTATACATTTCATCCCCGTGACATTATTTTCTAACTGGAAGTTTGTACATTTTTGACCCCTTTCACAGATCTCACCCCTCCCCTGTATCACCAATTCATTCTCTGTGTCTATAAGCATGGTTTGTTTGCTTTAGATTCCACATTTAAGTGAAATCCTCAGATATTTGACTTATTTACCTGACTGATTTTGCTTAGCATAATGTCTTCAAGGAGGCCCATCCATGTTGTCCCCAACGGTAAGATTCCATTCTTTTTTATGTCTGAGTCATATTCTTACACACACACACATTAATATATACTATATCATCTTTATTTATTCATCCACCAGTGGGCCCTTAGGTTGTTTCCATATCTTTTTTTTTTGTTGTTGTTCTTTTGGATAAATACCCAGAAATGAAACTGCTGAATCATATGGTAGTTTTATTTTTAATTTTTTTAACAGACATCTATCCTGTTTTCCATAGTTTGTGCGCTATGTAAATTGGTGCACAGTGGCTGCATCAATTCACATTCCCACCAACGGTATATAAAGATTCTCTTTTCTCCACGTTTGCAATACTTGTTATTGCTTGTCTTTTTGATGGTTGCCATTCTAACAGGTGTGAGGTGATATCTCATTGTGGTTTGCATTCCCTAATTAGTGATGTCAAGCATCTTTTCATGTATCTGTTGGCCTTCTGTATGTCTTCTTTAGAGAAATGACTACTGAGGTTGTCTGTTGATTTTTTTAACTTTTTTTTTTTGTTGCTGTTGAGTAGAAAGAGCTTTTTATGTACTTTGGATTATTAGTCCTTTATCAGATATATAACATGCAAATATTTTATCCTATTCAATAAGTTGCCTTTTTATTTTGTTGGTGTTGTTGGTGGCTTCCTTTGCTGTACAGAAGCCATCCAATTTGATATAGTCCTACTTTTTAAATTTTGTTGCCTTTGTTTTTGGAGTCAGCCAAAAAATAATTGCCAAGACCTATGTCAAGGATCTTACTGCCTGTTTTTTTTTTTTCCTAGAAGGTTTATGGTTTCAAATCTTACATTTAAGTCTTAACCCATTTTCGGTTAATTTTTGTGTGCTGTGTAAGAGTCTAGTTTCATACATTTGCATGTGGCTATCCAGTTTTCCCAGCACCATTTATTGAAGAGTCTGTCTTTACCCCATTGTATATTTTTGCCTTCTTTATCATAGGTTAATTGACCATATAGGCATGGATTTATTTCTGAGTTTTCTACCCCATTTCCATTGATCTATGTGTCTGTTTTTATACCAACATTATACTGTTTTGATTACCATAGCTTTGTAATATAGTCGCACATCAGGGAGTATGATGTCTCCAACTTTGTTTTTGTTTTTTCCAAGATCGCTTTGGCAATTTAGGGTCTTTTTGGTTTCATAAAAATTTTAAGATTGCCCTGGCTGGTGTGGCTCAGTGGACTGAGCACCAGCCTGCAAACCAAAGGGTTGTTGGTTCGATTCCCAGTCAGGGCACATGAGTGGGTTGTGGGCTAAGTCCCCAATAGGGGGTGCACGAGAGGCAACCACACATTGACATTTCTTTCCCTCTCTTTCTTCGTCCCTTTCCCTCTGTTAATAAATAAATAAAATCTTTTTAAAAATTTTAAGATTGTTCTATTTCTGTGAAAAATGCCCTTGATTGTTGGTAAAGATTGTATTGAATCTGTAAAATGCTTTGAGCAATGTAGACATTTTAACATTGTTAATTCTTCCAATCCATGAGCATGAAATATGTTTCTATTTGTACTTGTGTCTTCATCAATTTCTTTCATTAATGTCCTATAGTTTTTAATATATACACCTTTCATCACCTTGGTTAATTTTATTTTTAGGTGTTTTATTTTTTATGCAATTATAAATGTATTGTTTTCTTCATTTCTCTTTATAATAGTTCATTGTTGGTGTGTAAAAATGCAATGGATTTTTGTATATTGGTTCTGTATCCTGCAATTTACTGAATTAATTTATTTCTTACAGTTTCTGGTGGAATCTTTAGGATTTCCTTCTTTTCACAAATTTAAAAAAAAATTACTTTTAGAGAGAGGGGAAAAGGAGAAAGAGAGGGAGAGAAACATCAATGTGTGGTTGCCTCTTGAGTGCTCCCCACCGGGTTCCTGGCCCACAAACCAGGCATGTACCCTGACTGGGAATTGAACTGGAAACCCTTTGATTCACAGGCCCCCACTCAATCCACTGAGCTACACCAGCTAGGGCAAATTTTCTATATATAACATCATTTTATTTGCAAATAGTGACAGTTTTACTTCTTCCCTGCCTACTTGGGTGCTTTTATTTATTTTAATTTTTTTTTATTTTTGCTTGCCTTATTGCTCCAGCTAGGACTTCCAGTGCTATACTGAATAAAATTAGTGAGAGTAAGCATCCTTATCTTGTTCCTGATCTCAGAGAAAAGGCTTTTATCTTTTTTATTGTTGAGTATGATGTTAGCTGTGGACTTAAAAAATACAATTCTTAAATGCATTTTTATTTAGCTTGGCACAGTATTTTGACATAGCAGAAAGAACATTTTAATGATGATGGTAAATCAAGAGAACTAATATTTATTGGGAAACTTAATTTGTCCTAAGTGTTACCTCACTGAATTCCCACCCTCTCGATGAGAAAGATTTAAGAAAACTGAGATACAGAGATGTTAGGTAACTTTAATAAGACTCAAAGCCTTTTACTGAGAGCTAGGGTTAAAACAGATGTTTACCTGTCTCCAGAGACCAGGGATTCTACTGTGTTATGCTAAAGATACATTTTCTTTAAGATTTTTGTGCTTAAAAGTCTGTGTGTGGTGAATACCTAAGGCTCTGCACCTTACAACAACAGATGCACTGAGACAAATAAATATGGCCCAAATGAAAGAACAGATCAAAACTGCAGAAAAAGAACTAAGCAAAATGGAGATAGCCAACCTATCTGATGCAGAGTTCAAAACACTGGTAATCAGGATGCTCACAGAAATTATTGTGTATGGTCACAAAATAAAGGAAGAAGTGAAGACTATAAAAGTGAAATAAAGAAAAATATACAGGAAACCAACAGGGAAGGGAAGGAAACTGAGACTCAAACCAACATTTTGGAACAAAAGGAAGACATAAACATCCAACTGGGATAGAATGAAGAAACAAGAATTCAAAAAAATGAAGAGAAGCCTAGGAACCTTTGAGCCAACTTTAAATATTCCAACATCCGAATCATGAGGTGCCAAAAGGTGGAGAGGAAGAGCAAGAAATTGAAAACTTATTTTAAAAAAATAATAAAGGAAAACTTCTCCAATCTGATGAAAGAAATAGACGTGCAAGTCCAGGAAGCTCAGAGAGTCCCACAGAAGTTGGATCCAAGGAGAAGCACACCAAGGTACATCATAATTAAGTTACCCAAGATTAAAGATAAGGAGGGAATCTTCAAAGATTAAGATAGCAAGAGAAAAGGAGTTACCTACAAAGGAGTGTCCATAAGACTGTCAGCTGATTTCTCAAAAGAAACCTTGCAGGCAAGAAGGAGCTGGAAAGAAGTATTAAAAGTCATGAAAAGCAAGGACCTACAACCTATATTACTCTGTCCAGCAAAGCTATCATTTGGAATGGAAGGGCAAATAAAGTGCTTCCCAGATAAAGTCAAGTTAAAGGAGTTCATCATCACCAAGCCCTTATTATATGAAATTTTAAAGGGACTTACCTAAGAAAAAGAAGATCAAAACTGTGAGCAGTGAAATCACAACAAACTCACAACTATTAACAGCTGAACCTATAAAGCAAAACAAACTAAGTGAACAACTAAAATAGGAACAGAATCACAAAAATGAAGATCACATGGAGGGTTATCAGTAGGAGGGGATGGGGAAAAGGTATAGGGAGTATGAAGCATAACTGGTGGGCACAAAATAGGGGGGAGGTTAAGAATAGTATGGGAAATGGAGAAGCCAAAGAGCTTATATGTACAACCCATTCACATGAACTAGGGGTGGAATGCTGGAGGGAGGGGAGGTGCAGAGCAGAGGGGGATAAAGGGGAAGAAAAAAATGGGACAACTGTAATAGCATAATCAATAAAATATATTTAAAAAGTAAAATGACTAAAACTCCAACTTTAAAAAAGTCTGTGTATATTGTTTGTGTACTATCTATTACATCAAAATATCTAACTTAATTGTCAACATCTTCACAATAAATATCATGGCAGTAGACCATTATAACATAGAGCAAAGAATCATAAAAGTACACATTGGAGAAGACCTTAAAATAAACAACTTCAACAACCAATCCATTGCTAGTTCAGCTTCTACTTGAACACCTCCTACAATGTGAAACTCACTGTCTCCAGTAGCAAACAATTTCATCTTTGAACACTTAGAAAGTATTATTACTACTTTCTCCCTCAGGCATCTCAAACTTAAGATGCTCAAAACTTAATTCATAAAGTAGTTTCATAATTTTGTTTATAGTTAATTAGGGATCTGGGCTTGCCAGAGGAGAGTGAACACTAAGGAAAAGAACATTATGCCATCAATAATTAACTACAGATTATGTTTTAAACAGCCATTCACTTTCTTATTACTAAGGCCAAAGAAAATGTCATTAAAAATTGTTACCTATCTCCTTGGGATTTCCCAAGATCATCTTGTCAGAGTTTAGTGCTGCATTTGTGTTAAAGGACAATTAAATCATCAGTCAAGGATCTCAGCAAGAAGCTGATGGTACATTCAAATGGAACTTGAACTTCTGGTCAAGAGAGCAACATAGGTAAATGCAGTATTCAAATGCTCCTACCACCACATCAAAATTACAACTGAACTGTAGAATAATCATCATTCAGAACTTTCTGAAATGAATAGAATGGAAGTCCTACAACTAGGGATTTAAAGAAGAAGCGACACTGAGATTGGTAGGAGAAGTGAAGCCTCGGAATGGCCTGGTCCCACACCCACATGTGTCAGATAAAAATCAGGAAGGATATCTCAGCTGTGGAGATCCCCGCTGAGGAGAGAAGAGTCTCAGCCCCACACCAGGCCTCCCAGCCCAGGGTTTCAGTGCCAGGAAGAGAAGTCCCCATAACCTCTTGCTGTAAAAACCAGTAGGAATTGTGGCTGAGTGAGACAGTGAGCTTTTGAAGTTCCAGGAAGTTCCTCTTAAAAGTCCCACACAAGGATTTGCTTAGACTCACTCTTTCTGAGCTACAGCACATCGGGCCAGCAGCTTGAAAGAAACCAGGGACATACATGGGGGAATTGAATTGTCTGACATCAAAGTGAGACCTAGGGAAGACTGCTTTACGTCACACAAAAGCACTGGAAGAGGCCAGTGTTCCTTTTCTCGGACATCTGCCCCACTCCCACAGAGCTGACAGGTGAGTGCATATCTGAGTTGTAATCACCCTAGCTCACACTATTCACCCTACCCTGGTGATTCCCTGAGACCCTACCCCAACCAACTTACAGGTCCACCCAAGCTGTTTCCAGTGGCCTTTCCATACAAATAACCATTCTACCAATCCAGGAGACATAGCAGCTCTACCTAATACATAGAAACAAACACAGGGAAGCAGCCAAAATGTGGAAACAAAGAAACAGATTCCAAATGAAAGAACAGGAGAAATCTCCAGAAAAAGAACTAAATGAAATGTAGGCAAGCAAACTACCAGATGCAGAGTTCAATATAATAGTTGTAAAGATGCTCAAGGGACTTAGTAAAAATTTCAAGGAACTTAGTGAGAGTATCAGAAACATGAAAAAGGACATAGAAACCATAAATAAGAACTAGTCAAAAATGAAGCATACACTAATTGAAATGAAGAATTATTTACAAGGAATTAAAAAAAGTAAATGAACACAAGAATCAAATCAGTAATTTGGAAAATAAAAAAGCAAAAAAAAATCAGAACAGCAAAAAGAAAACAGAATCCAAAAAATGAGGATACTGGAAGAGCCTCAGGGACTACTTCAAGCTTACTAACATTCACATCATGGGGTTGCTGGAAGCAGAAGAGAGAAAGGAAGAAATTGAAAAACTATTTGAAAAAATGCCAGAAAACTTCCCTAACCTGATAAAGGAAATAGACATACAAATCCAGAAAGCACAGAGAGTGCCAAACAAGATGAACCCAAAGAGGCCCACACTAAGACACGTCATAATTAAAATGTAAAAGTTTAAAGAAAGAGAACCTTTAAAACAGCAAGAAAAAAGCATTTAGTTATTTATAAGGGAGCTCCCTTAAGACTGTCAGCTGATTTCTCAACAGAAACTTTGCAGGCTGGAAGAGAGTAGCAAGAAACATTTAAAGTGATGAAAAGCAAGGATCTACAACCAAAATTACTCTACCCAGCAAAGCTATCATTTGAATCAAAGCACAGATAAAGAGCTTCCCAAATAAGGAAAAGTTAAAGGAGTTTATCACCACCAAACTAGCATTACATGAAGTGTTAAAGGGTCTTCTTTAAGATGAAGAAGAAAAAGATAAAAAATATAAACAATAAAATAAAAATAAATACATATCTATCAACAATTAAATCTATAAAGCAAAACAAATGAATAAGCAGAACAGAAACAGACTCATAGATATAGAGAATGTTTTGATGGTTGCCTGATGGGAGGGGTTTTGGGATGGGTGAAAAAGGTGAAGGAATTAAAAAGTACAAATAGTTGTTTCAGAATAGTCACGAGGATATAAAGTACAACATGGAGAATATAATCAATAATATTCTGATAACTCTTTATGGTGTCAGATAGGTGTGAGATTTTTCAGAACATTCACTTAGTGAATTATATAATGTCTAGTCACTGGGGTGTACACCAGAAGCAAATATAATATTATATGTTAAATGTAACTGAAAAATAAAAAATGATTTTCAAAAATGGAATTTGAGGCATGTTAATGAAGGGACATTTATGAAGGTATGGGCAGGATTCAGGGAAATCTCCAGAGTATGGGTAAGGATCCCAAGGATGGCAACAGTCAAGAACATTAGTTCCTATGGACCTTACAAAGTAAGAGAAAGGACCAGATCCCAGAACCTAGGAAAGTAGCTATAGAAAATTATCCCCTTCCCAGAGAGGACCTGCAGCCTGAGATTGAGACATGCAGCCAATTGGAAGTTCAGCCAGGGAATGGGCACCCCGACTTCACTGTTCCCCCACTTCCAGAGCTTCTGCTAATGGGTCAGAGTTCCAGCTGCTAGAGAGAAGAAAACTTGGAAGAGAAGGGGGATTACTAATGCAGTTCAGGAACAAATGTCCACCACCTTTGGGACACAGAGCAAGGCACAGAAGAGTAGAGAGTAGATTGGAGAGGCAGATGGAGAATTCTTGCACTGCAATATTCCAATCAACACTGTATGTTCCCTGAGCCTTGTTCTTCCTTCTTAATCCTCTCTTGCTGATTTTCCCTGCCATCTTCCCCCATTTCTTTCTCCTTCTACTAAATTAGCAATGAGGAAAGTCAGCTAGCTTCAAAGTAGCCTTAGGTCATTGAAGAAAATGATAATCTTATTGCTTTACTAGATTTCACTTATATGTGGAATCTAATGAACAAAATAAACAAAAAAAATAGAAATAGACTCTTAGATACAGAAAACTGATGGCCATCAGAGAGGAGGAGGCTGGGTGAAATAGGTGAAAGGATTAAGCAAAAACCAAAAGCCTCATGGACACAGCAGTATGGTGGTGATTCAAGAGGGGAAGGGGAATGGAGGCAGGTAGAAGAGGGTAAACGGAAGTAGATAGTGATGGAGGGATACTAGACATTGGACGGTGAACACACAATGTACTGTGCAGATGTTGTATTATAGAATGGTACACTTGAAACATAGATGATTTTATTGACCAATATAACCCCAATAAATTCAATCTTAAAAGGTTAGCATTCATCTCTTAGATTGTACAAATTAATTCTAAAATAAATTGTGTGATCTTTCTTCCATATTTTTGTGTAATAATTAGACCAAACGTGTGTGTGTGTGTGTGTGTGTGTGTGTGTGTGTGTGTGTGTACACAGAGAGAGACAGACAGACAGACAGACTTAGAGGCTATTTAGTATTCACATAATCAAAGTTTTTCTTTTTCTCTGATTTCTTTCTAAGACTTTCTCTAATTGTTCTTTGGCAAAGCCTTTATTAAGCTTTAAACACTGGTAATGTCGGTCCTATGCTCTACTACTTTAGAATTACTAGTTTAATTGCTTTCTCCCCATTCCCAATATGTTCAAAGCTTCAATTGGGGGTATTATGTTTTAACTAAAGTTTTATGAGATGAAGGTTTTCTGAGTAAGTGTTCTCAGAACCAGATTTTCCAATGGGATGTGCTTATGTCCTTGAATATAAGAGGTCTGATGAATAGAATTCATTTCAGACAAGCCAAGTCCTTTGGGAGAAAAAAAGGAAATTCTTCATTTTGTTGAGGGACCCCTTGAGATGGAGTTAACACAATTTGAACAAGTTCAAGGAAATTTTTGCATTCACATTACTTGGCTGCTGTTGTGGTAGTCTCTTCATAGCTGTTTTGAGTCTGAGAGTTTCGTTCAGATGCATGTAAATCACATGCTAGTCTGCCCCACCATGCACATGCTACATGTTTGACAATGGAACACCAGTCAAGACCAATACACCCTGGTGATAACCAGGACAGATTTTCATGCAACAATAAGGACAACATTTTGTCTTAAAATATAGTTGAGACATCAGATAAGTTCACCATGAGGGCTTCAGAGTTCCATCATTCTTTAAAGTGTTTGTATTTTCCCCTTAATGTTAGGAGTGTGGCAGATACACTGATAAATAAGCCTTTTATATTTATGCACTCATTTATTTAAGTATTAAGCCCCTTTTTTGAAGCAAGTATGGCAATAGTTTATGTGGGTCACCACATCACATTAAAATGGGGGGAAATCTGAAAGCAAAATGCTGTCAGAGGCTGTTTCAGTGGCATCTTCTGTTTTGCTCCACTGCCTTACACTGGCAAGGATCCATGTGAATATATGAGAGAAGACCGGGCTGTACACGTGCTACAGCTCAACAAAGCATGACTACTGTGATTATCGATTGATCTCGTCTCAGCCTTACATCCGTCCTATTTCGCCAATCTCATGACACCATGTGGTTCAGGCAGTCCTTAACTCTCATGTTGAGCAGCTGGAAGAGCCTCCTAATCACCTTCCTTGTATCTTACCTTTATTCCCCTTAAATCCAGTCTCTAGTGCTCCTGTAATGACCTTTGCAAAACATAAATCTGGTAGTCACATTTCTCAGTTTTAATGCTTCACAGTTTCCATGCCCACCAAGATAAGGTCCAGACTTGCCCATGAATGCCACAATGATCTGATTTCCATAGACTTCTCCAGCCCCTTCCCCTGCTTCCTGCATCTACACCTTTCCATCAGTTCTGCCACGGTGACCTACTCCAGTGTGCCTCACCAGCTTCTGCTTCATGCTTTTATGCCTTCATGCCTTTGTGCATGGTGTCATTCAGCCTCAGCTGTCTTCTTTCCTGACTAACTCCACTTTGTTCCGTAGGTCTAGCTCTGTTTTTCTCCATCTCTATCACTACTTCAGAAGTTGTCCCTGGATAACTGCAATAACTTCTTAAGTAGTCTCCACATTCACTTGTCCTTGTCTCCAATCCATTTTTTTCCCTTTTTTTAAAATTCTCATCCAAGGATAGCTTACTGATTTTACAGAGAGAGGAAGGGAGAAAGAGAGAGAAACATTCATGTGAGAAATATCTATTGGTTGCCTCCCATGTGTGTCCCAACCAAAGATCAAACCCACAACCCAGATATGTACCCTGACCGGAGATTGAATCAGTAACCTTTTGGTTTACGTGACAGTGCTCCAAATAGTTGAGCCAGGGCTCCAATCCACTCTTGACTGTCAGAATGAAGGTAACCATGTCTTATCCTCTCTCTACCCAGTTATACCCTTAGGATAAAGAACACAACCTTTAGCAGTCCAATACAGGAGACCCTACCAGGCCCTGCCTGTCTCTCCAGCCCCATCTCCCCCTTATGCAGCATGTATCAACCACAGTGACTGTTTTCATGCCCTGGAATGTCACGTTTCCTCCTGCCATAGATTTTACACATACTGGTCCCTCTCGTTAGACAGCTTGCTCACCTCTGCTATCCATCGCACAGAGCTCAGTTCAAGAATTACTCTCTGAAGGAACCCTTCCCTGACCTCTGATGTAGGTTAACTTTCTTTATTCTGCATTCTCATAGAAAAGTGTTTCTTTCTTCATACCTCAGTCTGCAGGTGGTTATAATTAATGTGGTCTCTGCCCTGAAAGCTAGTTTCATGAGACATGGATAGCATCTGTTTTTGCATTGAATTCCTCACCCAGCACAGTATCAGATACAAAAGGGCCACTCAAAAAATTGTAATGAATTAATCAATCAGTTCTCTCAGCTCTGCTATCATTACCATTATCATCACAAGAAGTGTTGGTCCCTAGTAGCTTGTGTAGATGTTAGAGCACATACCTTCATTCTGGTATAATTTTATTTGTCAATCCCTTCAGGACCCCAGAGTCCAGAGAGAGCAGCAATATCTTAATCAATACTACATCCATTCTGCGACTACCCTGTGGATAGTGAACAATGCATTCCTCCATAAGTTTTTAATTGATGTAACCTAAAATGCACCATTTTAAAGCATGTGATTCAGTTGTATTTATTATAGTCACCACATTGTACAATAATCATCATTATCAAATTCCACAATATTTTTATTACCCCAGAGGAAACCACACACCTATTACGTAGTCATGCTCTTGGCAGCCATTAATCTGCTTTCAGTCTCTATAGGTTTTACTATACTGGGCATTTAATATAAGAAAATGAAACAATATGTGGCTTTTTGCTTCTGACTTCTTTTACTTAGCGTAATGTTTTCAAGGTTTATCCATGTGATATATAGATACATACTTCATTTTTATGGCTAGATAGTATTCCATTGTATAGATATATCACATTTTGTTTATCTGGCCATCTGTTCATAGACATTTGGGTTGCCTTCAACTTTTGACCATTGTGAAGAGTGCTGTTATAAAGTTCATGTACAAGTTCTTGTTTGATTACCTGATTTTAGTTCTTTTGGGTGTATACCATGGAAATTGCTGGGTCATATAATAATTGTACATATAGGTAGTTGAGGAACCACCAAACTGTTTTCCACAGATGTTACTCCATTTTACAATCCCACCAGCAATGTCTAAGTGTTCCACTTATTTCTCCACATCCTCACCAATATTTTTTACTTCATGTTTTTTTTTAATTATTATTATTATAGCCAACCTAGTCAGTGTGGAGTGGTACCTCATTGCAGCTTTGATTTGCATTTAACCTAATGGCTAATGATATTGAACATCTTTTTTTTGTGCTGGTTTGGTCATTTCTCTATCTTCTTTAGGGAACTGTCTATTCATTTCCTTTGCCCATTTTTTGATTGGGTTATGTGTCTTTTTGTTGTTGAGTTATAGGTGTTCTTTATATATTCTGGATACTAGACCCTATTGGACATATAATATGCAAATAGTTTCTCCCATTCTGTGGGCTGTTTTTACTTTCTTGATAGTGTCCTTTACAGTAAAAAGTTTTAAAATTTGATTAAGTTCAATTTACGTATTTCTTTCTTCAGTTGCTTGTACTTACAGTGCACATCTAATAAACAATTGCCAGATCCAAGGTCATAAACATGCACTCCCATGTTTTCTTTCTACATGGCTCTTTTGAGTTTTAAAATTCTACAATTCCAAATACTTTCAAACATCCCATTAGAGGCAAAGAAGTATAGTTCAGGGAGAAGTGGCCTACTGACTACAGAGATGCTTACCAAACCTAGAAGCTCCTATAAGTTGGCTTCAATGTGAGAAAAGTGGAGAAAAATACCTTTTAACAAGCATGTAACAATTTAAGTAGCATGTAACAATGTAAGAATTTAAGTAGATTCTGCAGTCATTGGTCTGGCCCTGGGAACCAAGCCTTGTATCTTACCCCAGAAATGGGAGAAATGGCAACAGCCAAAATTCAAGGGATTTTGAAAACTATGAACATGGAATTGGGTTGTATGTGACTGAATATCGATATTCTTAGCTTTCTGTTACATGCTTTTAATGATGATCAGTAATAAAAAAAATGAAAACCTCAGAAAATAGCAAATGCAGGCTAGTATGTGGGGAAATTGTAATTCTTATGCACTGTTGGTAGCAACGTAAAATGGTGCACAAAGGAAAACATACTGTTATGGAAAATGGTATGGTTGTTCCCAAAAAATGACAAAATAGAATTACTGTATATTCCAGTAATTTCACTTATGGGTACATACTCAAAAGAATTGAAAGCAGGGACTGAAACAGATATTTTCACATCCATATTCATAGTAGAATTATTTGCATTAGCCAAAAAGTGGAAGCAACACAAGTGTCCATCAATGGATGAACAAAATGCAATATGTACATGCAATTGAATATTATTCCATTTTGAAAAGAAAGGAAATCACTCAGCAGCACCTGATTTGGGTGTGGTTTCTACCAGGAACCAAATTGGAGCCCCAAAATAGAAAATTTCTCCCCACTGACACTTGTCGTGGCCTGGCACGGACAGATACTTCCAGTCAAGATGGAGGCATAGGTGACATGCCTTGCTTCCTTGTGCAACCACAAAAAGAATTACAACTAAGTCTCAAAACAACTAACACCTGGAACTGTCAGAAAATTGAACTGTATGGAAGCCTGACAACCAAGGATTTTAAGAAGCCACAATCATCCAGACAGGTAGGAAGGGCAGAGATGCAGAAACAGAGCAAAGAAGTGAGGAGACTTGGTGTGGTGCAGGGAGAAGGTAGTCTGAATGAAAGAACAGAACAAACCCCCAGAAAAAGAAATAAAGGAAACAGAGATAGCCAACCTATCAGATGTAGAGTTCAAAACACTGGTGATCAAAGAACTCATTGAGTACAGCAAATTCATAATGAAAGAAATGAAGGCTAAACTAAGGGAAATAAGGAAAAATCCACAAGCAACCAAGGTTAAGGGAAGGAAGCCAGGATTCAAATCAATGATTTGGAACATAAGGAAGAAATAAACATTCAATGAGAACAAAATGAAGAACAAGAATTCAAAAAAATTAGGAGAGTTTAAGAAGTCTCTGAGACATCTCCAAAAGGTCCAACATCCAAATTATAGGGATGCCAGATGGAGAAGAGGGAGAGCAAGAAATTGAAAACCTATTTTAAAAAATAATGAAAGAAAACTTCCCCAATTTGGCAAAGGAAATAGACATACAAGTCTAGGAAGTACAAAGAGTCCCAAACAGAATGGACACAAAGAGGACCACACCAAGACACATCATAATTAAAATGCCAAAGGTTAAATTTAAAGAGATAATCTTAAAAGCAGCAAGAGAAAAGCAGAGAGTTACCTACAAAGGATTTCCCATAAGACTATAAGCTGATTTCTCAAAAGAACCTTTGTAAGCAAGAAGGGACTGGCAAGAAGTATTCAAAGTGATGAAAGGCAAGGACCTATAACCGATATTACCCAGCAAAGCTGTCATTTTAGAATGGAAGGACAGATAAAGTGCTTCCCAGACAAGATAAAGCTAAAGGAGTTCATCATCACCAGGCCATTATTACATGAAATATTAAAGGGACTTATTTAAGAAAAAGAAGATCAAAACTATGAATACTAAAAAGGCAACAAATTCATAACCATCAACAATTGAATCTAAAAAACAAACAAATAAAACTAAGCAAATAACCAGAACAGGAACAGAATAATAGGTATGGAGATCATTTGGAGGGTTATCAGTGGGGAGGAGGAGGGGAGAGAATAGAGGAAAAGGTGCAGGGATTAAAAAGCATACTTAGTAGCCACAAAATAGACAGGGGGATATTAAGAAGAGTATAGGAAATGGAGAAGCCAAAGAACTTATATGCATGACCCATGGGCATGAACATGGGTGGGGATTGCTGGAGGGAAGGCAGAATCAGACAGAGGTAAGCAAAGGGGAAAACCTGGGACAACTGTAATAGCAAAATCAATAAAATATACTTAAAAATAAAAATAAATCCAAAGACAAAAAGGAAAGAAAGGGAAGGAAATCCTGTCGAATGTTATTACATGGATGAAGCTTGAGGACATTATGTTAAGCAAATAAGCTATTCCCAAAATGACAAATAGTATGTGATTCCACCTATGTGAGGTACCTAGATTAATCAAACTTATATAGAAAGTAGAAGGGTAGGTCCCAGGTACTGAGGGAGAGGGAGAAATGGTAGGCAAAAGATTGGGAGAGACATCTGTTTTCTCAATGTTTCACAATCTCCCATGTTTGAAAGGGGGCTCATCATAATGTAAAGATTGCCCAGCAGTTGAAGATGACTTTAGGCACAGCATTCCGAAGAGAAATACCAAATGAATAGCAACAGGAGGAGAGGAACAATGGAGAAAGTGACTGAGAAGGGAATAAAATTCACAAAAACAAAAAAAAAAAATTAAAATTTCAAACCATTCCCTGGGACAGAAAAGCAAATGTAGAATTCAGAAGTTGTAAAGAGAGGAGTGACAAAATAGATGAACCAGAAAGAAGGCACTCTAGAGAAAAATGCTGGGGTCTGAGGGTTCCAGCTGATGAACAGAGCTGTTGGCTGGCCAACTGTTGGTTTAAAGGTCAAAACTGGTCTGTTTTCTGTAGGTAGCAAGTATTTATTGCCTGAGTGTTAATTCTGATGAAATACCCAGCAAATTGCAATATTCACATGCAGATATTGTACAAGCAGAAGTCAGAGATATATTCATAGAAGTCAAAAAGCAGAAAATCACATTGTTCAGTCATGTATTTTTGTTTTTTTAATATAAGTTATTATTTATTTAGTGACAGGATGAACATCAGGGAATAAAATTTTGATGGAGTACAGTTCATATCCCCCCATAAATGGGCAATAAGTTATTGCATCCAAATAAATTTTCATATCTAGTTGTTTAAGTACTTAAGCCTTTCTTAAGATGATTATTCAGGGAAAAATTTTCAGTTGGGATTATCATTACTTTTCATAACCTCTTTTCTTTTCTGGTACATGGCTTTTAGCTAGTCCTCTGATTCTTAGACTGCTCAAAAAAAAAAAAAAGACAAATTAAGGAAAAGGAAAGGAAATTTTTAAAAAGTCAGTGGGGCAGCTTGGCAGTAATGAAAATAAAACATGTGGTTAGGAAGAGATTGAAATGAACTAAAGTCAAGGCACCTGCTTCTTCATGGAAGACAAACTAAAATGGTATAATAAAACTAGTTAATATTCATCAAACCAAGCATATGCTGTTCCAGTATCAGTTCTAAGTGTTTTGCATGTATTATATTAACTTATTTAATCTTCACAACAACTCTACAAGGAAGGTATCCTGTAAGAATTTATTATTAAATTGCCATGAATTTAATGAGCTTGTTGGTAGCTTGAAACCAGCCATTCTGGGAGTATTTACACCATGGAAATCAACATATGCTACAAATCAGGGCTTTGGAGAGGAAAGCCGGTTGTTAAAGCTTTTCCAGGCTATCACTGCTATTGTCCTCCTTTCATAGATTGGAGAAACTGGGACACAGAAAATGTCAGTAAGTTTTTCATGATCATGGAACTGGTGGTTGGTAGAGTTAAAATTATATGATAGGCAGCACCATTTGAGAGCCCAGACTTTGAACCATCATACCATATTGTTTATGGTATGACTAAAATAATTAACTTGACTTACAAAGCCTAAGGTTCTCTTTTAGACTGTTCTACTGTCCACTGTTTCAGCTGAGTCTCAAGACATTTGATAATAGAGATGCTACAATCTAATAATGTTTCACCTTTATCTCTGCTATATCATAAATAAGATTAGGTGAAATGCAAAATAATCCATCTCCCTTCCTTTCTTTTTTCCTCCCTTCCTTCCTTCCATCCTTCCTTCCAAACCTTGATTATGTCTTTGCTATTGGAATAGAATATATGTAAATCTCTTAGGACTTTTGGCAGCATTTGAGGAGGGCTATAGTGAATTTTCTCCCTAATGCTCCCATACTGCTTTCCTCATTATTGTAGAAAGCAGAACACCTGTGCTGACAGTGGGCATCATAATCATCATTAATAAATATTTATTGAGCATGCTCTCCTGTTGAGCACTGAGGACACAGAGGTACACGATATGGTCCTAGAACTTGTCCAACAAGTGGCTTGAGTAACAAGTAAAAATTGTTCAAAAGAGAAAAGAGAGTAATCATAGTGACTGGGACAGCTGGGGAAGATTTTCTGGGGAAGGAAATAACTCCTGAGCTAAAGAGTCAAAGGGAAAGTGAGCATTCTAGGGAGGCAGAATGGCTTGAGGGAAGACACTGGGGCTAGTCTCATTTTTGTGCATGAAAAAATAAGTAATACAGTTTGGTCAAAGGAAAGGTTCTGTAACAGGACATAAGACAGGAAAGTATAGACTCCTGTTTGAGGGGGGCATTTGGCCTTGCCCATGGAGCCTGGCTTCATTTTCTGAACAATAAGAAATCACCCAAGGTTATTCAGCACATGAAAGATGTGTAAAGCCATGCTGTGAATAAGATTTAAGTTAGCCAGGTGTGTAGAATGAACTAGAGGAAAGAGTTACTGGAAATGGAGCTAACAGCAAAACAAACTATTATGAAAGCTCTTTCAACATGGCAAATTGTTATGGAATAATTAGAATTGTAAGCAAGATACAATTATAATTACAAACTGTAATCACAATGGCACAAAACATATGCAATGGAAAAGACTAGGAAGAACTATAAATTATTAGTAGTTGGGTTGGGCTGGTAGAATCGTGGGTGATTTTTTTTGATCCCATCCCCCCAACCCATCCCCTTTGGTAACTATCAGCTGTATATCTATGGGTCTGTTTCTGTTTTGTCTTATTTATTTATTGTTTGTTTTGTTTCAGTTAGATTTCATGTACCAGTGAAGTTATGTGGCATTTGTCTTTCTCTGTCTGATTTATTTCACTTAGCATAATACCCTCTAGATCCATCCATGTTGTTGCAAATGGCAGGCTTTCATTTTTTTTTACTGCTGAAGAATATTTTGTTGTATATATAATTTTTTTCTTCAATCAATTTTTGATAATGTGGTCATAGTTTGTCATTACAAGAAATGTGTGTAAATAAAAAATTATTGACAAAAAAGAGATGCCTGAAGGGGATGCTAATTTTATATACAATAGCAAATTATGCTTTAGCCACAGTAAGATACAAAAAAAAAAAAAATTCAACTGTGGATGGCTTTGGGGTAGCTGGAGTTATGGAACTAAAATTTTGGAACATGCTGAAGATTTGGCACCCTGTTTTATGAGCCATGAAAGTGACTGAGAACTCTGATAGGGAATTTAAAGCAAGAAGGGCTGAACAAGAAGACCTGGGCCTTGAGGATTTGCCTGAGAAGGTGCAGAAGAGGAAGAGGAAGGGAAGGGCTGACCATCATGTACCCAAGAAGTGGAGGAGTGTTAAGACTTGTTAGGACAAAGAGATCAATGTAAGTTAGCAGTTTATAGAGTAGTTGACTCCTGAGAGTGAGGAAGAACTGAAGACTGAGAAAAGCCACCAACTGACAGAGTTGAAAAAATAATACTATCTCCATTTTTTAGCATTTCCTCTGTATTAGCACCATGATATGTGCATTGTATCTATTGTCTTTTATAATTCTCATAATTATGCCTTGCTTTGAGTGCCATTATTATATTATCCTCACTTTAAAAATGAGGAAACTGAGACAGCATTTAGGATGGAAGGAAACTTAGAGATTATTGTGCACAAATCTTCCCATTTTATCGGTTGAAGTTAAAGGGCTCACAAGTAAAGGTCACATGACTTGTCCAGAGCAGAACTGACTTGAACTGAAGAAAAGGAGCTCACATAGGAGGGAGATTATACACCCAAATTTTCCCTTGATAATGACCAATCGACCTCCTAGTGTTACTGAGCCCTGTAGTGGTATTTCTTCATACTCACATTCTACATTTTCTCAATACTATATAAACTGTCTAAATGTACAAATTTTGATGCAGATGTCATTCAGTGTTACTTGGCTGCTCTGGGTAGCTTTCCCATTTCGTTATTAGCAGCATTTGTATAAGATGTCATATATGGCAATGCTGTTTAAGTCTGATAATGACTCTATCACTGAAGTGGAGATTTTTTCCTCAATTGGGGGTGAGGTGATTGTTATTTAGGAGAGAGTAAAAGTTGTGATCATTCAGTAGAACTGATTAAAAGTGTAATGTTATACATTGACAATTCAATGCTACAAAAGGAGTTTAGGTTATAAGTGCCCTAAGTGATCTTTACTTTCAATGTTTATGTTAATAGGTAGAGTATTAGATGGAGAGAGTATCTAGACAGTTTTACCCATCTTTCAAAAATACCCCAAATATGCTAATTAGCAGAGGCCAGACACTGTTCCCTTGTTGGTGGCTAGTGACCAACAAATCCATTGTGAGTCCAGTAACACCTCGGGCCCTGGAAGTGTTACTGGCAAATTTTATAGTCTAAACTCTCTCCAAGGTAGGCAATTTTTATAGATTTTGCTGTTAGCATAATATGTGACCTGATATGCAAAAATATAATCATTAACTAAGATTTTTTATTATTAATTTGAATTAGGAAACTGTGTCTATTTTATTAAATTTCCAAAAGTCTAAAAGTATTACATGTGCAATTTTAGATATATTTATATATTATTAATATATTGTTATATCTGTTATGAAAAAAATGGTCCAAGTATGAAACCCAAGTAGTGATATTTCCATTACCCCAATGGGCATTTTTATTTCACTAAGAGTTATGTAATCCATGAACTCCTCATCCTGAGACCCATGTTTCAGTAACCTGACCTGAAAGCAGAATATTTAGGTGAGGGCAAAAGTTCCTGAAGTGTGTATCTCCTGTTGGTCCAAAGAGTGTTGTTTTCCATCTCACTGTGAATTATGAGTCATGGCAGGGTGTGTGCAACATAAAAAAAGGAAAGAAGTAGAACAGAAAATACTAACTAAAGAGGGAATTGCACTTAGTAAGAGTTATAGTTACTGTGTTTGTTGGCCTTCAGATCTGCTCCTCCCTCTTCTGCTCAAGGGGGCAAGTGGGGGCTGACCCTGGTGGGCTGCAATTCCCAGGCTCTTGTGTCAGCTGCAGTCAGCCCGTGAGAGGCAGTGGCAAGAGACAGGACAGCTGAAGGGCAGGAGGGAAGAAGAAAGCAGGTTGTTTCCCTGCTCCCTTCACTGCCTCTAGCTTCATCTCTAGCAACAGCCGTGTGTCCGCCTTGGCTCTAATGGTGAGAACCATCATGGCTTCAGATTCACTAGAGGACCCTGGCCTCTAGACTTTCTTCATTCTGCCTCATCCCTTGGTTCCCTCCAGCTTAGAGGTAATAGTGACTTCTTACTGTTGTTACTCTCAGTTCTTTATTTGACTTCTCAGCTCTTCCACCACCTGCATAAGCAGTTCCCTAAATTAAATTCCTTCTGTTTTCCTGGTTAGACCCTGACTAATAAAATTCACTGTGTACCTAAGTATGTGTGTGTTGGGTCATGATATAGAATACATTTCATACTGAGAGTAGTTGTTAGAACAGTTTGAAAGCCACAGTCTATGAAAATAAATTTGATAGTATGCAATGAATAGTGCCAGGCCCATTTCTTCAACTGGGCATTGATGGCTGTAGCTGGAGAACATGAACTTGGAGACATTTTTCTTCCAAGGGACACAGTGTGGTAGAGTAGATGGTGTACTGACCCAGAGTAAGGACACCAAGATTCTGACCTTAGTGGGTGGCCAGGGGCAGTCCCTTCAACCAAGTCCATTCAACCATGTGTCCTGGCATATTTTGTTTACTTAAGGGCATGGAACCAGAGGTACTGAGACTTGTGTGTATTTTTTAAACCAGTGACTCTTGTAAGAAGTTACAGTGTTACCATTCTGAAGAAGGCATTGATGTGGAGCCTGTGACAGCTCAAACACCAGTGTTATCAGCATTTAGAAGCTATTTGAAAGAATTAATAGTCACTTAACTAGATCATTAAATTTTACTTTTACTATTTAATTACATTCTTCACTTGATAAGTAGTCATTTATTATATTAGCATTAGAAATAATAGCTCACCTCTTTGGTCTTAAGTTCTTAGAAAATGATAAACATTGATATCGGCCATAGGACTTGCAGAATATCAGGTAATGGTGGTTACAGTCATTAATGTCAGTAAATTAATCACACTATAAAATTGAGGTGTCATATAAAGACAAGTGTCCCTGATTGGTGGGAATACTTTTCAAGTAGTTCAATAAAATGTAGCTGAAGTGTGAGGTGTAAACCTAGTTAAGATTCAGACATACTCCCAAACCCTATGTCCTGAGGATTAAACAAACACACAAACAAAAAAATATTGTATGTTATGATCAGCAAAATCCCTTATTTTCTCTCATTTAAGGAAAGCCTATTACCAAAAGGCCCCAAATAGTCTTTATAAAAGTAAAATTCCAACAGAATCACAATGTCTCTGTTCAGGTGCGCAATTGAATATGCACAATTCCAGACTTTTCCTTTATGCCCAATGCTCATTGAAGTCAGTGACTGTTCAGCCAAGTTTATCTGAAAGGGAGATAAAAGCTGCCTGCCCAGCATTAAACCTTGCACCATGCAGAATCCAGACATTTGCAAACTTCTTATTCTTGTTTTATATATTCATCACTTTCTGTAACAAAACCTAAAGTGAAGCCATATTGTTGTGGAATGTGTATAATCCCTACCTGTGGAGAGACTGACTCTCCTTCCCTCTCCAAAAGCAGATTATATATCTCAACTTCTTTAAAGAGTCATCAAAGTAATTTTAGTAGTTATTTCTGGTTTTATAAGTTCCTGGCTTATTTTCTACCCTTGTCTTGAATTTGCATAAAATGTCAAGCATGGAAAAATGACTAAAATAAGGCAACAGCAGATTGAACTTCTGTGTATTGAACTTGAAATAAGAATCCTGTGGGTGACAAAATGCAAGTCGAACTGGGAAAGGGTTGCACACAAATCAAAGACAATAAATAGTAACTGAAAAGATAAGTCCAGTAACAGCTGAAGGTGGCCTAAAAGTAAAATGCTGCAATAAAATCTAACAAAACAGCGTGAGAGATAGATACAGTGTGTTCTGCCACTGTGGCACTTGGCTGTGGGGCTGAGAGAGGAGCTACAGTGTCACGCTGGTCCAGAAGCGCATTATCCATGTGAGGAGCACAGTGCAAGTCAAAGGGCAGGAGCTACAATGACCTGCCAAACGAAAGTTAAAATATCTGAACAATGTGTGACAAAAAATTTTTAGACTTTGAATTTATGTTCTGATTCCTAATGTACAATTGCCCAAAGATGTGTCAAAGCCTCAAAGACGTGTTGATGACATTTCTAAAATTCTTTCTTGTCTAGACAACATACATATAATAGAGTATTATTGAGAAAAATCTTTCAGAAGAAAATTATCCTCAGAAAGCCAAACTCCAGAGACAAATGAAGGCTTCCTTTGGGCAGTTAGAATGCATTTAAATTATCTAGAAATGTATTGAGTTCTACAGGGTTTTTTTGTTAAGGGTAGACATGTTTGGACATATAAAATATACAGTTAGTTTTATAAAGGTTAAGGAAAGATTTATTTTCTATCAGAAAAGTACCCCGCATCACCCGTTCTCTGGTACCCCTGTATCAGAGATTCTTACCACCTTGGAGAAAGATCCCACTGGAAATCTGATGAAATGCATGGACTCCGTGTGCAGAAAGCACACATTAACACGATCATGGAATTTCTAATGGTTGCAAGGAATTCTCCGATGTTCCAAAGGTCATTTATATTCCACCCTCCCCTGTCTCATAATGGCTGAAAATTCCTGTATTGATGACAAATTATTGGGCAGTTTTCACATGAGCAGCATAGATCACTCAGCCTGGAGATTTATCAAGCTGTGGTAAAAATTCTGACTTCATCATTTAGTCATCTCCACCCTGATTGATCATATTCCCCTTGCAGTTTAATAGAAAAAAACAGATACAACATAATTTATATAGTTATTCATTATACATGTATTCAGTATTAATAGTAATGTGAAACATACACAAAATAAGAGCTATAAAAGAATGAGATGAAAATGATAGAGTGAAATTTATTTTTTCCTAGGCATTTTATTAAATATTTTAATTTGTATTGAGTTTATTGGGGTCACATTGGTTAATAAAATGATATAGGTTTCAAGTGTACAATTCTATAATATATCACCTGTATATTGTATCATGTGTTCACCACCCAAAATCAAGTCTCCCTCCATCACCGTTTATCCCCCTGTACCCTCTTCTACCTCCTCTCACCCCTTTTCCTGTGGTAATCACCATACCATTGTCTATGTTTATGGTTTGTGTTTTTCTTTTGCTAAAAACTTTCACCTTCTTCACTCAGCCCCCTCTCCCCTCTGCCCGCTCTCAGTCTGTTCTCTGTATCTATGAGTCTGTGTCTATGTTGTTAATTTATTTAGTTCATTAGGTTCCACATATAAGTGAAATCGTGTGGTATTTATCTTTCTCAGACTGGCTTATTTCACTTAACATAATACTTTCTAGGGCCATCAATGCAGTAGCAAACGGTAAAATTTCCTTATTTATTACAGCTAAGTAGTATTCCATTGTGTAGATGGACCATAGTTTTTTTTATGTATTCATCTACTGATGGACACTTGGGCTACTTCCAAATGTCGGCTACTGTAAATAATGCTGCAATGAACATTGGGGTGCATATATTTTTTCAAATTAGTATTTCAGATTTATTCCCAGAAGTGGAATCACTGGATCATAGGCAGCTCATTTTTAATTTTTTGAGGTATCTCCAGATTGTTTCCTTTAGTGGCTGCACCAGTCCGCATTCCCACCAACAGCGCACTAGGGTTCCCTTTCTCCACATCCTCTCCAGCACTTGTTTGTTGATTTATTGATGATAGCCATTCCGACCAGTGTGACATGATACCTCATTGTAGTTTTAATTTGCATTATTTTGATAATTAGTGACTTTGAACATCTTTTTAATCTGTACGTCCTCTATGGAGAAGTGTCTATTCAGGTCCTTTGCACATGTTTTAATTGGATTGTTTGCTTTTCTGATGTTGAGTTGTATAAGTTCTTTATAAATTTTGGATATGAACGCCTTATTAGATATATCATTGGCAAAAAATTCCCCATTCAGTGGGTTGTTGTTTCATTTTGTTGATGATTTCCTTTGCTGTGCAAAAACTTTTTAGTTTGATATAGTCCTATTTTCTTTCCTCTGTTTCCCTTGCCCAAGGAAATTTATCAGAAAAAATACTGCCACAGGAAATGTCTGAGATTTTATTACCTGTTTTTTTTCTAGGATTTTTATGGTTTCAAGGAATATTTAAGTCTTTAATCTATTTTGAGTTTGTTTTTGTGTATGGTATAAACTGGTGGTCTAGTTTCATTTTTTTGTATGTATCTGTCTAATATTCTCAACACCACTTATTAAATAGACTGTTTTTACCTCATTGTATATTCTGGCCTCTTTTATCAAATATTGACTACAAAAGCGTGATTTTATTTTTGGGCTGTCTATTCTGTTCCATTGATTTGTATGTCTATTCTTATGCTCATAAGATGTTGTTTTGATTACTGTGGCCTTATAGTATAGTTTGATTTCAGGTAATGTGATACCTCCAACTTTGTTCTCCTTTCTGAAGATTGCTGAGGCTATTCAAGGTCTTTTGTGGTTCCACATACATTTTTGGAATATTTGTTCTAGTTCAGTGACATATGCTATTGGTATCTTGATAGAAATTGTACTGAATCTATAGATTGCTTTGGGTAATATGGACATTTTAATGATGCTAATTTTTCCTATCCATGAACATTATACATTCTTCCACTTATTTATATCTTCTTCAGTTTCTTTCTATAGTGTCTTATAATATTCCAAGTAGTGGTCTTTTACATCCTTGGTCAACGTATTATTCCTTGGTATTATATGTCCGTATTCCTAGGTTTTATATATATTTTTATGCAATTGTAAATGGCATGGTTTTCTTATTTTCCGAGAATTCATTATTCATGTATGTAAATGCAACTGATTTCTTGATACTTATTTTGCATCTTGCTACTTTACTGAATTCAGTTATCAGAATTACTAGTTTTTTTTTTTTTTTGTGGAATCTTTAGGGTTCTCTATATACACTATCATGTCATCTTCACATCCGCATGCCTGCCTGTTGAAATCACATGTATGTGGTCTCAGAGTTGAGATCCTGGATGCAGATGGTTGTTCCACCTGTCTCACTCTGCACCCACTTTAGCAGCTGCTCAGCTTCCCTCATCCGTGTGGACCATGATGGGAGAATCACATCCCTTCTCCATGGACATTTGTGCTTTTTCCAACCCCTGGCTATTTTATCAGTGCTCTGATGGGTAGTTTTGAAAATACATCTTCAAAAACATGTGCAAGAAGCGCTGTGAGGTAACCTTAGGACAAGCACTTCCTGGTGCAGGCATGCACCTGTGGGACTCTGATGGTCCTGTGCACTGTTCCCTAGGGGAGAGGCCTTTCCCCTTTCTCTCCATGGGAACTGCTGGGGCCTCAGCTTCCTCACTTTGTCCCCTGGGCTAGTAGCCACCAGACCAGAAGCGTGCAGGTCTGATGGCAACAGTGCTCTCTCCCCAGTGTTGACAGTGTGTGTGTCCCCATCGGGGAGGTCAGATGTATCTGACATGTAGTGAACATGTACATTGCATCTCATTGGAAGTGAGTGTATTTGCTCATTTCATTAGAAAACAATACCTTTTGAGAGTTTGCTATACCACAGGGATGTTAAAATTTTCTCTGGCCTTGAGCTGTAAGGAATGCTTTCCAGCTTGTGGTTTGTCTTTCCAGATTTCTGCATTTTTCTCATTCTTGTTTTGGGCACAGGAGGAGCCAGCTGTTGCCTGACCGGCTTCTGGCCTTGCGGTCACACTTATCACAGTGGTCTCTGCCCCAAGATGATGTGCACACTTACTAAAAGGGCTGCTTTTTTTTTCAATCTGGTCTCTAATCCACCTGAGATTTCCCTTTCAAATATCAAAAATGCTATTTCAGATAAAAACAAATGAAAATATGTGAGCCGACACACAAAGGCACTGATTTAAGATTTCACTTATTGGAAACATCCAGAAAGGCAAAGGAGCAGAGACAGGAAGCACAATCGGGCAGCCAGGGGCAGGAGGAGCAGGAGTGAGTCCTCCCCCGTGCAGAGTTTCCTCTGGTGTGTCGGGCGTCCCGCTATTAGAGAGTGCTGATGTGTGCGGCCTCGTGAACCGTACTTCGTATTCAGGAAGGACACAATTTACAGTATAAATAATACTTTATTCCTTAAAATGAATCACACTGTGGAAAACTGAAGGATAAAAAGAGAAAAAAGAAAAGAAGAAAAAATAATACCCCCCAGAACTCCTAAATAATAAAAAGAAAAAAATGAAATACTGAATCATGCCATGGAGAAAAGAAGAGCATAAAAATTTAAAAAATAAATAAATAAATAAAAGGAAAAGGTCAAAGAGTGGGGATAAAACAAATTCTTCTGATGGAAGAGGTAGAGCAGGTTCAACCGGTAGCCCTGGAGCTGGCCCCGATGCATCTTTCCGAGGTGGCTCCTCCTCTGTGACGGGAGCCAGGGCAGGTTCAGGGAAGGCTCCTCAGGCAGGGGTGGCGGGGCCTCAGTCAGTCAGGAGATGCTGCACCGTCGGGCCCTGGCTCCAGAGCTGCAGATGGAGTGGCTACTGAAGGTGGACACCCCTCCAGGTCTGGAGCAGCCTGCTGGTCTGCCCCTGCGCGAGGCTCCTCAGGATGTATGACAGGCATTGAAGCAGGAGCCAGCTTTGCTTCCTGGGCTCATGCTGGAGTTATGAGAGGAGAAAAGATCACCCATGTGCCTGCATTTCCACACACCCCCAAAGACAGAACACAACTAGGGGCTTCCAGAGAGGCCGCAGCCCAGGACCCACCCCAGGACACCTCTGCACGGCCAGTCCAGTACATGGGTGCTCTGAGGCCAGTCTTTGCTCCTGGCCACTATCTCAGGGTGCTCCCTGTGTGTCTGGCACCAATCCCTACCCATAAGCTCGCATATAACTCCAGCTCCCATCCCACCCCTACCTCCCCCAACTTCTCACCCTTGGGCTCCAGGTCCTTGGGCTCCAAGTCCTTCAGCCCAATTCTTTTAACGTGAGCACTGTACTCTATGTTGATGTTGGAAATTTTGAGCTATCTGGGGAGCCTGGGTGGCTTTGGTTTTGGGGGTTATGTCCTTCTCCGGCCATCCATGGACCCTGGTTTGCCAGATCCCCAGGTGGCCACAGTCACCTCTGGCTGCTCTGGCCCTTGTTGATGTGGCATACCTGCTCCTTGCTGGTGGTGATGGGGTGGGGTGGTTGTCAACCAGCGGCTGTTCCTCAATGATCTGGGCTGAACTCTGCAATGACAGTGGCTGGCAGCTGGCTTTGGCTTCTGCTGCTGCTTCTGCTCACTGGACCTCTGCTCCTGGATCAGGCCCAGCCCTGTGTCTGCACAGACCTTTATGCAGGGGAAATGAGGTTCACTTCCAGGGTTCAGAGTAAACCTTGAGCAGACAGTGCTGCGCACACTCCATATCCACCCAGCCAGCCTTGACCTGGGATGTGAACATGAGGACCCCACCAGGCTCCTGAGCCCCTCTCAGCCTGTTCCTGTTCATGCAGGCCCTCCCCACATGAACCCCCTTACACACACACACACAGATGTACACAGGGAAGGGACATGGGGCTGCTCAGGTGGAATCAGTGTGGCAGCCTGGCCTGAAGGAAGCCGCCCTCTCGGTCCTGCTGTGAAAAGGACCACAGGTCTCTGGCTGAGAATGGTCCCACGGCAGCCCCTGCGGAACATACTATCACCACTGCCTATTTTGAGGCCATGGCCTCAGGACAGAGGCAGGCAACAGGAGTACAGCCTGTCTTTGTCAACGTCTTTAGCCAAGTGAGCTGGGTAGGGGAAGTTTTAGAATGTGGCTGCCTGGTTACCAGGGTTCTAAGTTCTGCTGAGCTCTTTGGTCAGGCAGGGAGGTCACTGCTCAGTATAGTGAGGTCACTGCTGTCATCAGAAGTGAAGTCACTGCTGTTGTCTGAGGAGACTCTTGGGGTAGGGGGCCCAGGCAGTGAGATGATATCTCACTCTGCCTAGAGCTAATAGTTCAAGACTACATGCTCAGGTCAGAATTCATTATTAATGATAGTTAACATAAATCCAAATTTCAAGTAGCCCTGAATAATTATGAATGTTTTTGACCTATTTTTTGTCAGGTCTAATTAGACTATCTGCTTTCACTTCTCAATATGGCTTAAAAAGAACTCTTAGAGATTAAAAGTGGCAGATTGGATTTTGGTTTTCACCTGTGCTTTGCATTATCGAATTTATGTCTGTCTTAGATTTCTTTGAAGGAATCTTTAAAATCGTTTGTTTTCCAAATAAGAGGGTCAATGGTTAAAACCAGGTAATATAATCTGTGGAAGTGGTAAACTTCAGGCAATGCCTGGACAGTGAAATCCCCAGAGTGGATGGGGCAGCCGCCCTGTGCCAGGAAGTTGACTGGGACACATTTTTAGGTACGTGGCCAGTCTATTTGGGACCATGAGAGGTGATAGATAAATGAGTGTAATAAACAGTTCTAAGTCTTTTTTTTTTTTTTTAATCATTAAAGGAAAAAGGAATAGAATTTGTAACAATCTTCCCACATCACAATGAATTATCTTGCCCACTCCACTTTGGAGACCCCTGTCTTAGGCAAACTACTTCCTGCCCCTTAGCTGCCTCCTCTGTAAAGTGGGGAGAACATTACATATCTCATAGCACTAAGTGAGTTAAATGACATATGTAAAGGTCTCTGTAGGAATGCTGGCAGATGATTTAAAAAAATAAATACACAGAAGCTGCTATTATAATTACTGCTCTATTACACAGTTGCTTTATAAGCACTCATGTTACTCCAAGACAAATTCAAAATCCAAACAGAGCCTCCTCTCAATGCTTTTTGTATGACTGCAAGAGATGTTACTTCTCACCTCCCACCTCTCCACACCCCATCAAAGCAAAACAGAACAAAACTAAGCAAAATAAAAACAAAAAAAATATCAGCCTTTTCAGCTAGGAAAATAACATAAAGGTTCAGAATACATCATCTTGTTCATATACATGATAATTACTAATAGTGAAGATCTGCAGATTTTGTCAGATAGTTTTAATATATTTCTCTCATCCTTTCAATTTAACAAAGTTGTTTTTCCTTAACAATATAAAGTAGTTCCCCCTTACCTATGGGGATACATTGCAAGACCCCTAGTAGGTGCCTGAAACCACAGATAGTACTGAATCCTATACATGTTTTTTCTCTTCATTCATACTTTGTCCCTTATAGGAAACCGTTTACGGCTTCTCTTTGGCATATTCAAATTGTCAGATTACTATACTTGTGCTTTGGGGGCATCATTAAGTAAAATAAGGGTTATTTGAACACAAGCACTGAATTACAAAGACAGTCCATCTGATAATCTAGAAAGCTACTAAGTGACTATTAAGGAGTGCATACAATATGGAAACAATGCACAAAGGGATGATTCAGGTCCCAGGTGGGACACAGCAGGCCTTTTTGAGGTTTCATTGCACTACTCAGAATGGTGTGCAATTTTAAAATCATGAACTGTTTATTTCTGGAATTTTTTATGTAATATTTTTGGACTGGGGACCACAGATAACTGAAGCCACAGGGAGCAGAACCGTGGGTAAGGGGGAAACTGCTGTACAATGTGCTAGGCATCCAGCGAGCTGCTGAGGTTTCAAAGATGAATTGAACTTGCTCTACACCCTCCAGGCACCAACCATCTCGTTGAGGATGCCAAGTAAACACATCAAAGTGATGAGTGCTATAATGGCCATACACACCGGTTGCTATGGGAGCAGAGTAGGATAAGTGGCTTCCTCTGCTTGGGGAGGGCAAAGAGGGCTACTGGAAGGTTGCTGGGCCATAGCTGAGTCTTGGACGATGCATTGGGGGCTGGCATTTCAGGCAGGGGAAGGTGTGTCCAATATGGCGCCTTTGGAACCAGCATGTAAACCAGGACTTTGGAGCTCAGGCATTTGGAGAATCTCAACAATGCTGGAAGAGAGGTTGGACACTGCTGTTAAGGAATCGACGTTATCATATAATGGATTGGGAAAGACAAAGGGTTTTAAGCTAGAGAGTGATAGGATCACAAAGAGAATTGAGGAGGTATTTTGAAAGAATGACTGTGGAGAAACAAAATCTGCTGAGACTTGATTGAAAAAAGAAAAGAGAGGAGTGTTTATTTCTGCAATAAATTTACTTGCTAATTCTAAACTCTTCACTAAATTAAATGTCGGCTGATTCAGTTTGTCAAAGTTCAGTTTCCATTACTGCAGATGAAATTACTCATTCCATAAATGGTCTTAGCTGCTCCTGTTTGAAGCTAGGCAGCATTTCAGTTAGCATGAACAGTTTGCCTGGTAGGACTAGAAGCTTCCTCACTTTGTGCATGGTCATTTTCTTTATGAGAGAGTTGTAATTCGATATCAATATTCAAACCCAATAACTACTCAGTACAGAACGTCAGTGGTGGCAGGCTTACACAAGTGAATGTGGCCATGCAAACATGAAAAGTTGTCTTCTATCCCTCGATGCCAAACTGAAAAAATAAAAGCAAGTTCAGAGAACATTTTATGATTCACCAAAGTCCTAAAGGAAAAGCTCCATGCGAGTGCATCATCCCGTGCAGCCTTCCAGAGTCCTTTTCACCTCCAATTACATTTGCTTTTATGTGATTTTCTGCAAAACAAAAGAACCCCATCATTTTTCTCCTTAATATCAATTGTTAAATTTTGCTTTACCTCAGAGGTAAAGCTCATGCTACATGTACTACAATCTTCTTTTGTACCGAGTGAATGGTGCTGCCTTTTCATTTCTCCTGAGCATAAGTCTTTTTTTTTTTTTTAATAAAATTCATACTTGCTGCAGTACAAGCTACAAACAAGACAATTCTTCAGAGGAAAGACCCGAAGTGAGAAGGTACTGTTTTCTTAGACCAATGTGAAGGGGAAAGGAGATGGAATATCTATATTTAATCTCTGCTCCCAGTGATAGATTTTATTTTTCAATTCCCATAGTTGTGCATATAATGCATGGATACTCATCCCTCTAGGTACTGCATCAAAATTTTACACAAGCTGAAGAAGATATACATGTAACAAAGAGAGTAGTTCTTTTTTACTTTCCTTCTGACAAAATGCCATAAAAAAATGGCCAGTCTCTCCCTCCAGTGTCTTACTAAGATGATTGTTTTCTTTTTGAAATTTGGCATGGCAAGTGGAGTAGAATCTTAAAGGGATAAAGGGCACTGATTCACAAGGAAATAATGGTAAAGTCATAAGTTTCTGAAAAATGGCATGTAGGGTTGACATGCCAGGGAAACAAATTAGGCCCCCAAATTAAAACCTAGCATTACCTGATATAATAGGTATTGACATTACGGTAAAGCCTTTTTATAGACAACTAGGCTATCTGGCCATATTTTTAGTTGAAATTTATTAGGCAGTTAGAAGTTATACTGTAACTACATTGCTAATTTTATTTAAGATTTCTGGCTGTATTTCTCCCAGTTAGCAGTTATACTGGCATATCCTCAGGCAGAAAAAAAAGTTCTTACAAAAGATTCTTCAGGGTATACTATATTCTCTTTCTCTTAGATGTGTTATCTTTTCTTGTCTTGAAATTCAGTTTGGGATAGAAAGAAAATTATGAAGTTAAAGTTGACAAGCAAGTAACAAAGCCTTCGAACAGGACAGGGTGGGTGATCACCAACACTCCCAGCCACCTGAAATTGGTGCCCGTGCAGACTCTACTTCTACCAGAAGTGGAACAGTAATAAAAACAATTCTTGCCATTTATTGACCACATGCAACATTTGGTATCCTTTCCATTGTCTGGTGTCTGAAAGGAACCCAGTGCATAGTCTTAAGCATCCTAGAGAAGTGCATTTCAGACCCAATTGCTCAAATAGAGTCAATTTCGCAGTAGTGAAATGGTCTTAAAATAAGATTTTACTCTAGGGGGGAAAAATCCTCAACCAAGTAGTCACAGTGCACTTTGAATGACTGATTTAAGCCATTATACTATTACAAAATAAGGGATAAATCATACTTTTCATAACACTATTATATAGGAACAGTCAAGCACCTAAATTAATCTGAGTTTCTAAAATAATAGGCCCCTGATTTAAATATAACGTTCTCTCACACTTCATAAAACTAAAAATAAAATTGTCCCAGCAAAAACTGACCTATTCCTCCCGCCAAACACTGTATTGCAAAGGAAATTGGAACACCAGGTCTCGAAACCTTACAGTGCCAGCAGTCTGCTGTGTAGAGCCTTCACTGGTGCTAACCGTGGCATGGGATAGAAGATTCTATGGCTTGTAGAGGAAAAGAGATTTATTCTCCTTCTTAAATCAAAAACAGATTCCATGCATCAGCTTTCCCCTCACCCGCCCGCCCCACTCCCAACGAGGTAGTTTTTCCAAATTTGTGTGTGTGTTCTACCGAAGACGACAGGTGAGGGAAGGTCAAAGTGCTGCGTGTGGTTCAGAAAGTAAACAGAAGAGTTAGGGCGGTTTGATTTATTTATAAGGCATTCATCCTCTCAGCTGTTTTTCCCCATTGGCATTTGGAAGCCTGCCGTCCTTTAGAAAAGAGGCAGATTTGGCAAGAATGTTCTTTGTGCCCGCCTCCCGTTTTGCGGGGGAGAAAGGGGACAGATTTATAATTACAGCCTCGGGTGGGGAGCAGTTGCGGGGTGGCGGGGGGTGGAGGAGCGGTAAAAAGTTTCAGCCAGCACTACGTACGATGCCAGTTTCTGTTTGTTTGTTTGTTTGTTTCCACGGTCAACGCTGTGCCATAAACAGCCTTGGTGACCCTCGGAGCCCTTCTCCTGTCCCCTCCCTTTCCCTCTGCCGGCTCGCCCTGACAGGCGGAGGCACAGTCAAATTCCAGCACCTTCTCCGCAGAACCCCAAACTACTACACGCTATTACTACCCGCTCGCTCTGCCTCCTCCGCTCCCCCGGCCTCCCGCGGGGGTGCCGGGCAGCCCCGTGGAGGAGGACTGCCCAAAGAGGTCTCGGGTGCCCGGCTCCATCAAGCTTGGGGCTTTCCGCGCCCTGCGCAGTTTCTCTGCTCCAGGCACAAACACGGCCCGAGAGCCGGCGCCTTGCAGACACACGGATCCACGCATACAGTAGAGCTGTCTCCGTCCACATTCTTGCACACCTCCCCCTCCTCCCCCCCGCCACCCCCAACCCGGGAGTCGCTGAGTGGGTCGAGTGACAGGAGCTTCCCGCCAACCCGCGCCGGGGCCGGCAGGGAGGGGCGGCACGCGGGGCCAACTGCAGCGCTTCTTCCGGCGCCCGCGGAGGCAGCGAGGGTGGGACGCGGGGCGGAGCTCGAGTTTAGGAAGAGGAGGGGATGGCTGTCATCAATGAAGTCATATTCATAATCTAGTCCTCTCTCCCTGTGTTTCTGTACTCTGGGTGACTCAGAGAGGGAAGAGATTCAGCCAGCACACTCTTCGCGAGCAAGGTAAATATAACTTACAACTCCTTTCTCCTCTTTCCCCTCCCTCGGGCCTCCCGATTGCAGCCACCGCACAAACCCCTCCGGCACCGCGCCGCCTTCGCCAGGGATTATTCATTATTATCCTAATTATTATTTATTGTGCATGCACGGAGACCAAAACAAACAGGCGGGCCAACCGCCACAACAACAAAAAAAGCCCGCCTCCTCCCCGTGGGCCTCAGGTGGAATGCTCTAACGACAGAACCCGGGCGGCGGTGGAAGAAACGGGAAAGTTTCAACCGAACCTTGCTGTTCTAATAATAACAGTAATAATTACTATTTAAAGGAGGCAAGGAGGGGAAATCCCAACAAACCACAGCCTTGACCCTGGATAGACAGTCAGCGGTGCGCTGCCAACTGAAGGTTGCAACGCATACACTTGGCAAGGTTGCAGTACCCCCTCCCCATTCCCTTAAAAGCTTGGGGGGTGGAAAGGGGGGGTGGAGGCTGGAGGATTGGGAAGGAGGATGGAAATGCGACAGTTCATCCCAAGCAGCCCTCCCCGGAAGAGTTGGAAGTGGAGCTGGAGAGGAAGGCAAGGAGCCTGGGCTGGCGGCGAGACGCCAAGGAACGCGGCTGCCACTGGCTTCCAGGGGACTTGCTTAAAACGCTTCGGCTGCAGAGACCGGAGCGGATTGCAGCCGGAGAAGCCTAAGCTAGCGCGCCGAGGAGGCGGCTGCCACCGCCGCGGGGCGGGTGCGTGCGGTATCGGAGGGGTTACCTCCACTGTGCACATTCCCTAGGGCAGGGATGGGAATGCTGACCGGTAGGCAGGCCTTTAGGGAAAAGGGTTGCCGGGGGGCGGGGGGGGGGGGGCTGCGCCTACGGCTCTTAGGGTGTCCCTGACCCAGGTACCTGGCGACCCCTCGGGATCGGGTGAAGTTAAGGGTGTCTGGCCGGCCCGGGTAGCACCGCTGGGAAGGAGGAAGGAGGTACCGAAGAAGGAGGTCGGAGGTTCAGTTACCCTGCCCTCCCCCTCTCTGGGTTTGTCTATTTTGCTTTGTATCTTTCCCTAGCCCGAGCCATGGGAACTGTGGGCGTAGGTCGCCCGTGGCCGTCTGTGTGCTAGGGAAGCTCTGGGGCCAGGGAGAGCGTTCGCGGCTGCGGGCCGGGAGGCCATGATCCGGATAATCCTCTCTGCCTGTCACAAACAGGACCCGCGCGCACCGGGCAGCAGAGGTAGCGTTCGCTGGAAAAGGAGAAGGGCTGGGAGGGCTGGTGGTGGAGAGGGAATGGGGGGACAGCGAGGGAAGGAGGCGGGGAGGTACCGTGGAAGCCTTCTTCCAACGATAGCACGCACCCCATCTTTCTCGTTCCCTGCTTTCGAGTTGTTTTATTCCCATCCCAACCTGGTTTACCCCTTCTGCTCTCCCTTCCATCCGGCCGTCGTCCCTCCTCCCGTTTGCGTTGCAAAACACGGCCATGCCATCTGCAAAGGTGTCGCGATGCACTTCCCCAAATAACTGGTCCGGCACGATGGCCCCTAGCCGCCCTCCGGCTGCAGGACACACTCTGAGTCTGGTGCCTTGGGTGCCCGATACCAGGCCTCTCCGCCTGGGTGCAGTTGCACCGTGCCAGGTCGGATGCAGTAGTGCGGGGTTAAGGAGACACCCGCGCCCAGGTCTGGGCACTCTTGTCGGTTTCCGGTACACGCGGGAAAATAGCCTCCTGCCAGTGTCTGCGCGCTCGCCCCCGCCGCCTGGATTGCATTATTATTTTTATCCGAGTTGCCGTTTACAGCCGATCTTGGTGAGCTCCAGCCTGGCCGGACTGCAATGGGGGAAGGGGGGAGGATTCGGGTGGAGGGAAGTTGGACTCGGATCAGGCAAGGAAAAAAAAAAGTTTGGCAGGGCAGCTAAGTAGGGTGGGGGAGAAGAAGAAGGTGGCGAGCTCCGGTGGCTCGAGTCTCTGCACCCTCAGGCCGGTGCGAGTGTGTCTGTGCGTGAGTGTGTGCTGTGCGCACTGGGGCCAGTGCGTCGTGGGGAGCAGCGGCGCCGGCAGACGCTCCTGCCAGCACCCTCCCCCCCCCCTCCCGGGGCTCTGGAAGACAGGCAAGGTTTGGCAGCGGGGGTTGGTTAGGGTGGCTTGTGCGTGTGGCTGTGAGTGTGAGTGTGCGCGCGAGCGCAGAGAATCAGGAAGTCACAGCAGCAGAGCGCACACAGACATGTTTGATCGCAGTGACATGACGCGCGCGAGGGAGGAAGCGGCCGCGGGGAACGGGCCGCGAGCTCCGGCGCGGGCCTAGGGCTCCAGTGCGGAGACCCGCTCCCGGCCGCGCCGCCCTCGGAGGCTCCGCCAGCCCAGCTCCGCTTTTTGTTCCGCGTCCCCCAGGTAAGAAGGCTTCGTCCCCTCCGCCGCCCTCTGTTTGCGGATCTTCACAGCACTTTTCCTGCCCACTCCCTTTGGTCTTCCAGCCCGCTTTTCCTGCAAAGTCAGGCAGGCGGGGAGAAATGGGCTCCTTGCCCTCCGATTGATCCTGTGGAAAACTTTTCAGCGGGAGGCATCGTGAAGGGGAAGGAGAAGGCCTCGCTGGCTGTTGTCGATTGTCAGTTCTTTCTCCTGTGGGTCCAGAGAGTAGAGTCGCTGCACCCTGGGGCTTTGCACATTCAAACTTCGGGCCTAAACGTGCCTCCAACTCTGGTAGGATTTATGACAGCAATAAAATAAATATTCAGAGTCGTCCACTTGGTCTTGCCAGGCATTTGGATTTTTAAAAAGAAGGAGACAGGCTCAGGAGTTGAGGGAAGTGGGGGTGTTAGACAGAATTCATTCCTTCGTTGGTGTCTGCATTGGTTGTTATGTAATTTTATCAGCACATGGGTACAAAGCCCAGGGGCTTCTCCCCTCCTTTGTTTATATAACTTTTGGGAGAGTTTTGCAAGGTTGTTGCCTTTTTTCCTTCTTCTCTAACCTGATGGAGGTTGCTGCCTTTGAAAAAGCGAAGCGACTAGTATTTGATGGAGAGATGTCATCAATGTCATTATTTGGGCTGTATTCCAAGGTATGGGTAATGTCAGAGGATGACGAAGACCTTAAGGATACATGTTTGTGCATAGAGTGATTATTTTTTCACATGTGTGTGCATTTCCAATAGCAGAGTTAAATTTTAAGCTTCCATTTCAAAGGACTTACTTACTTATAGCTGGTTATACCATGCTTGTAGAAACAGAGTCCTGTGTGAACAGAAAGATTCTTGCTTGCATGACGAGAAGAGAATTCCAGTCCAAACAGTAAGACTCAGAAACCACTGGGAGTTGTACTAAAATAAAAGCCATGCCCAGTGTTGTGTGTGTGTATACTTACATATGCACATTCAGATGTTTTCAGTAATGTTTTCCACCAGTTATTTCGGAGACTATCCAAAGCTTGTTTGCCCACACTGGACTTGGTAGGCTTCCAACATACTGCTGGCACACTGGGAAAGTGTTAAGAGGTGTGTCAGGTTTGAATTCAAGTTGGTGTATTGTTATGCAAATTGAGACACACTTTTAGGAATCTAATTGCTCTTTTATTTTGGATTTTTTTTTTTTAAGCTTGCTGACAACTCAAATATTTGCTGCTGGAAAGAAGGGATTTGCAAATACCCACTAGGTACAAATAATACTTATTGAAATGGACTGAGGAAAAAAACCCAGACCTTTAGACTGAGGTCCATCTGTCTTGGTGGAGAGTATTAAAAGAGACATACTTTACTGGTAAAGAATATTGTAAAATAAATTAGGACTTTGGGATGTCAGAACCCTTGAAGAACTGGCAGAGGTGAGGGAGTGCTGTCTTCAATGCGGCCTTTCTCTTCTGAGTTACATCAGTTACATCCCAGCTTCAGGACGAGCTGCACTGTGGCATTTCACAGAAAATATTCACCGCAAGAGTGTGTTCAAAGCAGCCTTAGATCTTTTCTTTTGTTCGTTTTTAAAGTGGTTTCTGAGCATTTCTCGTCAAGTTTCTTGAAAAGTGCTTTGACCAACACCTGAGGCTTGAAATTGACAAAAAAGTGCCTCAGCTTACATTATATTGTTAATGTTTGAATTCTTTTTAAAATATTTTTGACAGTGAACTGCAAGGTAAGACTTTCGCAAATAATTCTTTAAAACTTTCCTTTAATTAAGTTTAATGAAGTAAGTCATTTTACTGACCAGTATATGAAAGCACATCCCATCCTTTTCTAGGAGATAATTGGGATATCCCTTTTATTACTGTAATATTTTGACATTTCATTTTGAAAGCTTATTATGTACTTGAGCAAGACCATAAAAGAGAAAACTTTAATAAATTATAAAAGTGGTGTTGTCCTCCAGTGTTTCATGCCTTTTTTTCCTTTAGAAGTCTTCCTTTGTAAACAAGGCCTTTGTTTGTCAAACTCTCCTAGGTCAGCAGCTTTTTGATACTGGAGAGAAATAATAAATCACTATTTATGACATCTTGACATGGTGCTATGGAAACAACTGTATTATCACAAACATAATGCTTAAGGGGTGTTGCTCAGCCCTAGTGTACTGAACGTGTGTTGGTAGGACCTGATTTAACCACCAGAAGTTTTGATTCTCGCTGTTTCTGATCCAGATGATTTTAAGGGAAGTCGTGGACAGTTTGTTGCTTAACACGGTTGGTCTTAGAAAGCTCTCTACACATGAGTCACTGCTCCAGTTCTTCCAGTGAACAAATGAGAAAATTTCCCTTAATGTAAAAAGCCACATTTGGAACCTACTTTTGATTTTTCTTGATACTTTCTTTTTTAATGTAAAAGTATTATATTCTGATTCGCTCCATTTCCTTAAATGTGTTCTATACATTGTATTCGACCAATAGAGGATGCTGAATTTTCAGTCATCTTTGCAAGAGTTTGTATTATGGAAATTTAATCTCTAGCCAGTTAGTAAAGTCATGGATCATTTCACAAGTAGTAGGAAATAGAAAATACACATAGATGATGGTTGGTTACTTAGTAGAGTATTTAAAAAGGACTGTGTGTTTGTTTGTTTGTTTTTGCATAGAAAATTGTGACTTTATGAGAAACATAGGAGTCTAAGATTTAGTCCTGCCAGATTCATTGTGAAAGATAACATATTTATTTGCCTAAGATATTTATCACCAAGTCAAATGGGACCTCACAGTCTGGGTTTAGAAAACTTTACAACTTCATTACTGTTTATAATGACTTAATTTTTCTCATGTTAATATGGCACTTTTCCTTGTATGTGTTCAGGATATATTAGATAGAGCCTGTAAGTAATACCAGTTTTAAAAATAAGTCAAAGATATTTGAATAATTATAATTTAGCAAAACAAGTAATAGAGCTGGCAAAATTCAGGAGCTAAATATAGCTGGGTCTTTTGAATGTTGCATATAAATAACATTTAATTTTAATTATGAGTTCATTACTCATTAATTCACTCATTTGGAATGATGTTTTACATATGGAAAACAGGACTTTCGAAATGTTGACATAAGTAGTGCCCTTCCAAACTTCTGGATTTATAATACATTATTATGAAATTGAAGCCTACTATGAATTATGATGTTTTGCATATATATATAAATATATAAAACTTTCAGAACATTGGGACAGTTATAATCAGGCTGTATGCTTCTATGATTTTAAATCTTTAAAAATATAATAATGCTCTTATAGTTTTTAATATATAAGCATCAACTTAAGCATCAGCCTTATACCAATATATCATCTACCTCCATGCAAGCACTAATGCTTTTGAAACATTTTAGAAACTAATCTAATTTAAATATGGGTTGACCCTTTTGTAAATCGAAGAATGGAATCCACAGAAGTTGAAATAAATTTAAATTTGTTAAATACAATTATAACCTACCCCCTTCTTTTTTTTTTCACCTGAATTCAGAATTCTGGAGTTAAAAATACCTAAATAGAAAATAAAATCTCTGATCAGAAAGAGTCGGATATGTTGCTTTGTATGTCATCAAACTTGGAAATTGAATGTCCATGAGAATGGCCCTTTCCCATCTCCCCACTGTGCTTTTAACCAGGCACATAATGGTTTTGAAAATATTTGCACCTCTTTTGTAACTTGCTGTTGTGCTGTATTCCTACATGTTCTAAAATGCTATTAAGCAAAGCCCATAATTCTGTAAAAAAGAAATGATTTACAATTGAAAATTTATGTGTTTTGAAGAATGTACCTAAACCCGTAAACAAGAAGAGCAAACTGCAAACTGCATGGCCTTGTGGTGCAGGGAGAGCAGGGTGAGCTCTCGACCCAGGGGGTAGGGTGGTTGCTGGAAAGAGGCAGGGGTGGGGGCGTGGGTTGCAATCATCTGAGATCAGAAGGAAGTCCTGGTATCACAGGGAGGCAGCCTAAAGAGTCTGTGAGAGCACTAATAAACCGCTTTTGACCTGGTTGCCCAGGACAAGAGGTTCCAGTTGAGGAAAATTTTCAGAAGATGAAGTTGGAGATGATAGAAAGACTTGACCACTGGGATGAAGTGTGAATGTTTTATCCAATGCATAGTGGAGGCTTGTCTCACAGAGGTCTGAGCAAGGGAATTCATGAACAAAAAAACATTTTGGGTTAACCTGGCAGGGTGTGGATTCAAGGCCAGGGTAGGAATTGAGGCCTTTAAAAGGATCATTGGGATAATGTACATTTTTATATGACAGCTCATCAGGTGTCATCATATGTCATATTTAATTCAATTTATATCAAAATCGAGGTTGTAGTCACTACTCAATGTTTACAATATATAAACATATTATTATGTTTATTTGTAGATGAGGAACTTGAAACCAAAGAGGCCAAATGAACTACATAGTGATTTTCTTAATGGTATATAAACATCATAAATGACCGTTATTCATTTTATTTGCAAAGAACTTGAAGGGTTCCTTCTTAAATTTTTGTTGCTACTACCAAAGTCAGGGCATATCAAAGCTCGTCTATCACTTAACCAGGGGCTCGTTTAGCATGTAATGTTGGAGTTTTAGTCCTAAGCCACAGTGTGCTGTCTCAACCAGAAATGTTTTAAAGTCTGTGTTTCAGATTCTTTTATATGCTTAATTTGTAAATAATATCTCGGCAGACAGGGAAGGACATGGCTAGCACTGATTCTTACCAGCGTCCCAAATGAGGTTGTCCTGCAAGGGGCCTAGCAGAACCTAGGAAGGATGGTGGTCGTGTAAATACACAGCGCAGTATGTTGCAGGGTGTCATGCTTTGAAACTAGCGTTTGTTTGTATGGTTCGTTTGGTTTGGTTTTGACTCATTGCCTAGCAGTTTGGGTTCAAGTGAATTTTAGACACGCTAGGAACCTGTGGTGACCTTTGTAACTACCAATGGAAGTGAGTCCTAGGTTAGAGGGATGTTATGCTGAGGTGCTTTATTGTTGAGGGATTTTCCAGTACTTTGGGTTTTCTTGTGAGCACCCGTTTTAAAAGATTTTTTCCCTTTCTGAATGAATTGGCTGTCCTCACTGAGGAGGTCATGGAACTGCATCACAGGTAGATACTTGGGAGAAGGTGTCTCCAGGGTGATAATGTTAACAGCAAGGTTCCTGCGAGGCTGTGCCTGAGAATCGTGGGGCACTAATTAGCCACTGCAGAGTTTGTTGTCATCTTCCGACTTACACAGAGCTTCCTCAGAGCCTTCACCAGGTCTGGCTCTGAGCAAGGACGGTCCCAAGGCAGTTTATTTAAAGTGAAGGCAGGAGCTTACAGCTTAATAGGTTCCCTTGATTCAAGGATGAAGAGTTCACAAAAGCCCAACAAATACGGCAAACTTTCGATCTAACCACTTTTTAAAAACACGTTCAGCTTTGAATGATAAACCGCCAGGAATAATCACACACACAAAAATACCTCACGTGCTGTTGTAGAGTTTTGGTTCAGCAATGTATAATGTTGACTTTAAGGCCAGTGCGGTGTTTATCCGTGGCACGAACCAAATTGTCCCCTGTTTAAAGCTTTGCGTGGCAGACCAGAAAGCACAAGGGCTTTGGTAGTGCTTCCCCACCTATGCCGACAACCTTGGCCTAAAAAAAGAAATTTCTGGTAGATTTGTTTCCTTCATCTTCATTGCTGTTCTCCTTACCCCACGCTCTGTTCCCCCATTAGGATTACAGAGCCGTGTCCCAGTTCTAGAGATGTTGCTACTTCTTGTCAGGGAATTATCAGCTCATTTATAGAGAAAGCTACACAGAAGACAAGAAGCCCTTCAGGTCTCTCCCAAGAAGTCCTTCAGTTCTGAATCAGCAAACAGACATAAAAAGGACTCTTCTTTTTTTTTTTTTTTAACTCTTATTTTCACTATCTCCTGAGCCTCACTGTCCTACAGCCAGGAAACTTGGAAGAGACTGAGTTATTCTTAGGGACTTGAACTGGACCTAATTTTTAATTCTGCGTTGTAATATTCCACCTTTGACCTGTACCCCAAAGTCTTTCTGTAGATCTTACAGATAAACATCTGCTGGAGATCCAAGATTTCCCATCTTCCTTATTCTGTATGGTGGAAAGAGTTATATCAAATATTTGGGAGGTTTTGCCTAGTCAAGATAGTGGCGCTTCCTCAAACTCTTTCTGTGACTAGAAAACAAAAGTTTCTAGGGAAGGTTTGTTAATTCTATGTCTGGGCGTAGTTGAAACGCCACCCTCTCCCTGAAGCCTTCCCTAACTTCCTCTTCCTTCTTCCCTACTCCAAGCTGCACGTCATCTCTCCTGCCCTGTGGCTGTGTAGGACCCCGTGGTTCTACCCCTTTTTGTCTTGCAGGAGATTCCTTTCTTTTCTTTCTCTCACTGCTGTTTATGGATAAATCCTATTTCCCTATCAGAATTACAGAGCCTTGGGGTAAGCCCTCTGGCCATTTTTGTAAATCCTATATGCTTTGCGCCCAGTGGGGAGTGGTACAGTTGGGAATGGATGAGTCAAATGGGCCCTTGGAGTGTTTGACTAAACACCCCCTGACCTCCTCAGTTCTTGACAGTGTCTCCACCTCATATTCCCTCTAGGGCTTCTCTTTACTTCCTTGTCCCTTTTTTAAATTAATGTTATCACAACCAAATCCTGATCCTTGCGAACTCTCTCTCCCATCGTTTCCATCTTTGTTTCTCCCTGCTCTGGTCTCCTTCCTGCACTTGGTTGTGTACTCTCCACACTGGTGCCCGGTGGGTGGTGGGTGGGCCAGCGTTGGCTGGGAGTGGGGAGATAAAAAGGTTTGCTTACTTGGTCAAGCTATGTGGCCCCTTCTTGCTTTCCTGCCCTCATCATTTTAAGTGGGGATGTGACAAAATGTCACTAAATTTAAGTCACTAAAATTAATATGAAGCACGGGGCGGGTTTAAAATTTACAAGTGTGAGGGTCTTTGGTATTTCCATGGATCACAGTAAGACAGTAAGCTATACATTTTGTCACGGTGGCCATGGTTGGACTGGTGACCCTTAAAATTCCATGAAACCGCACTTTTTTACTATGCAGAGGGTGTGCTGTGGCTTTCAGCAAGAGGAGAGGAAGGAGGTTGGGGTTGAGAAAAGATGTCTATGGTGGTAGGAGTTGCGGGAAGCTCTGAACTTTTATTTCTAAAAACACACTCCCCAGTTGTAAAGGCAGGAGCAAGAGGATGAAAAAAGACATGGTGTACTGCTGGAAAATTCTTGGCTAAGAACACAGCCACCTGGCCCTCAGGCAGTGCTAGCGGAGGTAGAGAGGAGCATAAGGGTGAGGTTAAAGGACCAGCAATGCCTGTGGGCGGGGGGGGGGGGGCGCCACTGTGTCTTACCTTACCCCCAGCACACGTACATTTTCTTCATTGTATTAGCCCCATAACTGTGGAACTGGTTGTTCTTTTCTTGACAATATAAAACTTCCTCCCCAAACACAAAATAAAAATAAGTTTTGAGTATTATCTTGTGAACAGACCTACCACCGCTCTGTCAAGGTTATCTGAGCCCTCCCCTCACCCCCCCATCTGCATCATTTCATGAGTGCTTTGAAGAAGAAAGAAAGGGCTTTGGATTCTTAGGGATACTGGCAGGGTTGATGAGGGAGAAGCTGAGTTGGCCAATAATGGGACTTTGTTTTTGTTGAATTTACTGAGGTGACATTTGTTCACAAAACCATACAGGTTTCAAGTGTACAACTCCATAAAATACCATCTGCACACTGCATCGTGTGCCCATCGCCCCAAGCAAAGTCGCTCTCTTGTCCCCATTTTCTTCCCCCTTGCCCACCTCCACCTCCCCTAACCCTCCTTTCCCTCTGGCTATCACCACGCTGTTGTCTGTGTCTGCGTGTTTTACATACACACATATGTGTGTGCATGCGTGCATGTTTGCTTAATCCCTTCACCTTCTTTCATCCAGCCCCAACACCCCTCTCCTCTGACAGCTGTCAGTCTGTTCCATGTATCCATACTTTTGTTTCTATTTTGTCAGTTTATTTTGTTCATTAGATTCCACATATAGGTGAGAGCATACAGTGTTTGTCTTTTTCTGACTGGTTTATTTCACGTAGCATAATAATCTCCAGATCCATCCATGCTGTTGGAAAAGCGCCCCCCCCCCTTTTTTATTTATAGTCAGGTAGTATCCCATTGTATAAATGTACCACAGCTTTTTTACCCACTCATGTACCAATGGGCACTTGGGCTATTTCCAGATCTTGGTTATTGAAAATAGTGCTGCAAAACACATAAGGCTGTTAGACTTTAAAACTTAATCTTAATAACTTAGTAATAATGTGCACCTCTGCCTGAGACTGGTACCTCTTTGTAACTTGTACCCCCAGGTGCTTTACTCTGTGGGGAAGTTTAATTAATTTACTCTGGGGCTGTACTGTAAAGTTGCCACCAGAAGTGACGAGGAAGGAGTAAGAGGCGAGGACTACGGCTGCATCTTTGGGAGGTGCTCCTCTTTAGTGCAACCGGGTGGTGGTAGCAAGACATGAATCCTGGTTCAGCCTGGATTCTGCCACAGCCCTTCGCCGGTGAACACCACCGCACACAGGATTGGAGGGAGTTTATGAGATGCTTCTCATCATGGAGAGGCGTAGGGAAAAAGCCTTGATATACTCCTATTCCAAGCCCGGAGGAAGCCTGAAAACCTGAAGGAAAAGCTCTTTGCCCAGGGCCCCAGAGTTGGGGGTGGCCCTGCGGTGAGAACACAAGAACCCAGGTCTCTGGCCTCCCAGTCAGAAGCCAGAGAGTACCACATTCCAGTTGTGTGATAGTCTAGGCTCCTGCCAGTTGTGAGCTGTGTGTCCTCACTTGCTGGACTGTGCTATTTCCCTGAGCTGTGTGTCTGGTTTGTGTATCTGTGCTATTTAATGGACACATTCATTAAGTTTATGCTTCTGAAGCTTCTCTTATTAAAAAGTTCCCTGTATAATATTAATATTCCACTTATATGTCCATACTTTTCCATTTCCCTTCTCATGTGTTTTTTACTTTAAGAAGTTTTTAGTAGTTTCCTTTAACAGAAAATGAGGAGCATATTTATGGGACAGTATATAAGTAATTACAGCATTCTACAAGATTCTGAGATGAAGACAATCCTATTTGCGGAAAGTAGTATTATAGGATAATATATATTAAAATATAAACATGAAAAGTAGGACTACCAGGCAAAGTTTTTGTATTGTCATTGTTCAGATTTGTAGCATATTACTGTAATACCCATTGAAGCCCATTTCAAGGTAATTTATAACAGGAAGTAAGCAATTTCCTTTCATTCACTAAAAAATAAAGGGGTGCATTAGTTTGCTGACATACATAAAAGAACATTATAACTTGGAGTACCCCTCAATTGACGTCAGCTTCCTAAATTTAAAATCCTGAATGTGTGTGTCTGTTATGTAGGGGGTGGAACGCCAAAATAGTGTTACTTCCGCCTGCTTTGTTAATCACAAAGAATAAATAATAACATTTGTCCCTCCAGAGAATTCAAGGCCATAATTCGTCCATGAGACTTCCCTGTTGTTTTAGAAACCACTGAAACTACATTCTCTTAGTCCCATCTTGTCCCAGCAAAATGGTTTGAGAGATCCCTTCTTATAATCCCTCCCAAGTAGCCTTCTATTGCTTCCCATTTTATTCCTAACTCATCAGAATGCCCAAAATTATTACTTTTTAATTTTCTATTAAAGTAGAAGTGGCATGTGTTAGTTTCAGGTGTACGACATGATGATCTGACATTTATATACCTTCTGATATGATCACCACAATAAGTCTACTAACTATTTGTCATTATACAAAGTTGTTACGATAGTGACTTATTCCCTGCGTGGTACACTACGTCTCTGTCACTTATGTCTGTAACAACGAGAAGTCTGTGCCTTTTACTCCCCTTCCCCTTTCTCACCCATCCCCCATGCCCTTCCACTCTGGCAAACATCAGGGTGTTCTCTGCATCTGTGAGTATGTTGTTCTTTTGTTTTGCTTATTTGTTTTATTTTAAATTCCGCATATAAATGAAATCATATGGTGTTAGTCTGACGTCTGCCCTAAATTCTTGCCTACACTTTTTAAGATTTCTTTTTTCAATTACAGTTCATATTCAATATTATTTTCTATTAGTTTCAGGTGGACAGCGTAGTGGCTGGGCGATCATATATTTTACAAACTTCAGACACTGATTACTCTCTAATTTTTATTTATAAAATAATTGACCCTATTAATAGTTTGCCCTTGAAATTGTGTTTGCGGTTCACTGAGATCTTTTTGAGCAGTTACTGTGTGCTGCTGGCAGGTGCTGGGGCTACAGGAGTGAAGAAGAGCCAGACCCTGCCTTCTCAGCCTTTACATTCTAGAGATTCAACCAGAGGTGACAGGAGGGAGCTAAGAATGGAACTACTGTGGTTTTTTTAAAACCTCTACTTTTACTGGGGAAGGAGCCCTGCTCTGGTTGACTGGGCCCCTAAGGTCTAATGCCATTCCTGCCACTAAGCAATGGGTGATCAAATCTCTTAGGGTGTCTCATTCGGTACTTTGTGAGGTTGACAGCAGAATGTTTGCATGTGTACAAGTGTGTCCCCCTAGATAACATACTATGGAATAATTACCATCACTAGTAGCATTCAGTTATCTTGCTGGGATCTCCATCAGAATTCAGAAAACAGCTTATTTACTCATTCTGGCTTGTGTCCAAGATGCAGTTTTACCCACCCCACAAGGCAGCTCCCCGGTGGGGATGCCAGGAAGTTCTGGAGTACAGGCGATGGGATATTATTGCTTTGCTGAAACTGGAGAACCAGAGTTTGCACATCCAGTCTGCGGTGGGCCCCGATCCAGTAGTCATGGATGTCTTCTTTTGGAATGTTGGACCACGGAGAGGCCTAGGACAAATTCTCAAGTGTCCAAGTGGTCTTCAATTAATTAGCTGGCAGGAGGACCACGTCTTGAACTGATTTTTCTGATCACTTCTGGTATAGTGGAGGTTGTGGGGAAAATAATGCTACATAAGAGTGGTTGAAGAAAAAGACACTGGTTTGAAAAGATATATGTACCTTTATATGCATTGCAGCATTTACAATATCTAAGACATGGAAATAACTTAAGTGCCCATAATGGAAGATGTGATATTTATACACACACACACACACACACACACACACACAGATACACACAGATACACACAAACACACCATGGAAATTACCCGGCCATAAAAAAGGAAGGATATCTTGCCATTTGTGACAACGTGGATGACCTTGAGGGTAGTATTGTGCTAAGTGAAGTAAGTCAGGCAAAGAGAGACAAATAGCATACGATTTCACTTGTATGTGGAATCTCAAAGACAAACAAACAGTAAACAAAGAGAACAACAAAAACAAAATCACCAAGAGAACAGATTGGTGGTCACCAGAAAGGAAGGGAGTGGAGGGGAGTGCAGCACGGGCAGAGGGGCTAAGTTGCGTGGTCATGGCTGATAACCAGATTTACCGCGGTGAGCGCCGTGCACTGTGTACCAGTGTCTGTAATGTGGAACACATGAAATATATGTAACCTGCATATCAACTTTAATAATAATAATAAGGCTGCTTGTTATGCCAGGCAAAGAACTACATTTTTATATGTGCCACTGCATTTCGCTCTCAGCTAGTAATCATGTCGCACAGATGCATGAACCGTTTGTCTCCCACAGCTTCCGCCTCTCCTCTCGTTGGGAATTCTCCTTCGTTCTCAACTTATGGAATCGTACTTTTTCTCTGTTTTTACTTTTGAATGTTCACTTGCTTATGAAAATGGATCTGGGTAGGGTATTTTTTGAAGGGGGTTATATTTTAATGGCTTTGGGACGTTAATGACTTATAAGGTGCCCCACCCAATAAGTAGTGGAGAGCATCTGTTGACTTCAGTAATAAATTTCAAACTTGTTTAGGATTCTGCTTATGTGTTAAATTTGAGTTTCTCCAGTGAGTCTTTTCGTATCTTAGATGATTTATATCTTTCTGGGGAATCATTTAGAGTATTTTTTTTTTCTTTTAAACAAGTGGTCTTCATAAAGACTAGGGCAGATGGATGTATATCACACTCAAACATCTGGATCAGACAGGGCAGTTCTTTTTGATGTTTGTTACAGAAATGGCACCATCAAATACTAACAACTGTTTTATTGTGATCTTAACATCATGTTGAAAACATTCCTTTCTTTTTTTTTTTTTCTTTTCAACTCAGTATCATTGTGCTGACTGGCAGAGACCGGAGAAGTAGATGTCCACGCCCACAGACCCTGGTGCGATGCCCCACCCAGGGCCTTCGCCAGGGCCCGGACCCTCTCCTGGACCAATTCTTGGACCTAGTCCAGGACCTGGACCATCCCCAGGTTCCGTCCACAGTATGATGGGGCCAAGTCCTGGACCTCCAAGTGTCTCACACCCTATGCCTACGATGGGGTCTACCGACTTTCCTCAGGAAGGCATACATCAAATGCATAAGGTAAGACTTTACTCTCCTGTTCAGTCCCATCTTCTGCTGGGTGAATAGCGAATACCCCTGACAAGCCCTGTCTCTCTGTTTCTACTATTTTTATGAGAGAAGCTAGGTCTTTGTCTTATCTTGAATATTATTAAAAACATACATTCTGAAGCTTTTTTATTGTTACAGATGTTGCACTAGTCAGGAATATCAGATATTGGCTTTTCAAAAATGTGAGATAGAGTATACAGCTCTGATAGTTAAATTCTGTGATTTATGGGTTGCAGCTATTTTGGCCTGGTGAATTAAGTGTATAAGTGAAGGTATTGATTTTTTTTAAACTATATGTGTTAAGTAACTTACATTATCCACAAATACCACAAATTTGTGGTATTTATCCACAAATACCATAAATGTTGGTATTTATTTTAAAAATGAGATCCCAAAGAGTAAAAGGAAAATGAGTCCCTCCTTAAAGATTTAAAATAGATTCCAGGGAATCCCTGGAATGCCCTTCGCTGCCTCTCTGTGAAGTAGTTTCATTCTGGGAGAGGGATCTGGGTCCGCAGAGCCCAGGTCCTGTCGTTTGTTTCTGGATTTAGGCTGCAGTGACCTTCCGTTCATGGGACTTGGGTGTTGCAGCGGGGATGGTCATGTTGGTACGATTTAGGCTGTCACAGAAGGTGCAAAGAAGAGAGGACAGCCTTTTGAGAAAGTAGACAAGAGCCTCAGAGACCATTTGCTTTGAAAGTTAGCAAGAGCCAAAGAGGCCATTGCGTATTACCTGAAGGTCATGCCTAATGAGAAAAGTAGAGGTTTTACATCTCTTCTGATGACAGTGCAGGTGGATAGGGTGGTGGGATGCCTCTTGATGTTAAATAAATAGACAAGCTATGGAAGATGCCGGTTTAACACTGAAATATTACTGCAAAAATAAATAAATAAATAAAGCAAGTCTGTCCTCTAATTGTGGAGGATTGTAGGTCAATTTTAAGGTAAGGCCCAGAAGAGAGGATCACTTTTTGACAAATTTATGATTTGGTGATTTTCATATCAGGAAAGTAATATTACTTATTTTGGAAAGTGAAACCATACTGAGATAAATAAAGGAAATGGTTAATCCTGCCTTCACCCCAGGTAACACTTAATTGTATATGCTTTTCACATCTGATCTTTCTCCATGTTCAATAAAAATCATATACAGATGTGATTTTTTAATAATTTTTTTACCTAATAGAATCATATTGTTAACTATTAATTGCTCTGCAACTTCCCTGTTTACATCTAAAAATATGTTGTGGATGTCCCTATAATGTCCCCAAATTCTCTCACTCCTTAAAAAAAATTTTTTTTACCTTGTCATGTATCTGAGGAAATAAAGCTGTTTGTTTTTTATATCATACTTTTTAGCAGACATATTGAACATATAGACATATTGAAATCATTAAATTGTCTTGTGCTCATATTAAATGAATTTGGGAGCTATATTATAGATCTGTTCCTTGTAAACCTTAGTCCAGGTGGATTAAATAATTTCAGAATGGGTTAAGAATGTCTCACCTCCAAAACAAAAGATAAAATTTCAAGGAAGTATTTACCTAATCTGTGTTATTATTTAAGCATTTTAAAGTTAGCTGTACAAATGAGCATTGGGTCAGTGTTACGTTTTTGCCCTGTGTTGTTTTTATTGGTGATTATTTCTTCTGGTCCCTTCTGTTTGGTTACTTAGCATCTTTGTCACATTTTCGGGTATTCTCTACCCCCATCTATGCTCTTTTTTGTTTGTTTGTTTTGCTCTCATTCTGCAAATTGTGCATTTTTTGCCATTCTGGTTTTCCTTAACCCCCAGCCCCCCCCCCCCCCCCCCCCCATGATTCCCTGTGTGAGGACATGTTAAGCGCCTCAGTTCACACCTGCTGGCCAGATGCCTTCGCTTTCTCAGACTCTTTTTATGGGCAGCTTTATTCCTTGTCTTTCTCCTCCTTCTCCCTCTGAGCTTCAGCTTTTTGCTTTTTAACATTGCTGGAAATAAATAAACAAGTGGCCTAAATACATCTGCTGTGTTGCTTTGATTTCCTCTCTATTATTACTATTTAACACACTCAGAGACAGTCTTTATGCCAAATTCTTCCCATTTTTCTTCTGAACATCCTCTTTATGGTAAATTTTTCTTCTTTTCAAGCGCATGCTTTAGACTCTGCAGAAATTAACTTTCCTTTCTCCAAAACTGCAAACATTCATACTTTCTTGCTTGAAGTTATTTGGTTTCTATAAACTCCTGGAAATATGCCTTTCAGGCTGTTTCGAAAATTGCTATTCCAGTTTGCGGAGGCATAGACTTTTCCTTTTTCAAACATATGTTCTGTTGCCCAATTCTGGATTGGATTAATGTCAATTCAATAGCTATTTATTGTGTGTCTCTTCTGTACTGGGCCCCAAGTCCTGTTTCAGGACCTCGTGTTCTTAATTTTTTTCCAAACGGTGCCTTTAACCTTTCCAGTCTTCTTCCGCCCGCCGCACAGCCTCCCCCTTCGCCGCGGCTCCCTTCCTGCGCTCGCCCACCGCGGCGCTGCCCTGTCTGTTTCTCTTTTCCCAGCTGCCATGGAACTTCCTGGTTTCATCTTTTAAACTTTCCATAGTTCCTTCCCCTCTGATGACAAAAAAATTACCGAAAAAATAGGTTATCGCAGACATTTCAAAGAGTCTTCCTTCAGACTTTGGACTAATGTTAACATACAGCAGGTTTCAGGACTTACTTAAAAGGGTGTGGAAGAATAGCTTAGATGTGTAGACCGTATGAACAGGATTTTATTTTTGTTTTCAGGTTCTGATGTGACATAAAAATTCAGCTGACTTACAGATAGTTTTGATGATTCTATTGGTGTAGTCTTTTTTATTTTTTTTGTCTCCGCCTATAAAATATGCGGAGTAATATATAATAATAATGTGCGTAATGTAGGTGTAAAAATAGAAGACTATCACATGGGTAATAGATGATTGAGCCCTGATCTTGAAGACTTTAGAGAGGGGTCTTAAAACTCCAAATAGAAATTTAAATAATGTATCTTAAAGAGGCATCTAACCAATGTGCTTTTCCTGTTTCAGCCCATGGATGGCATGCACGACAAGGGGATTGTGGAAGATATCCATTGTGGGTCCATGAAGGGCACCGGTATGCGGCCGCCTCACCCGGGAATGGGCCCTCCCCAGAGCCCGATGGATCAGCACAGCCAAGGTCTGTAAGGCTACATACCTGATGTTGGCTTCACACTGTAGTCTTTTGTATTGGTTTTTCTACCTATGACTTCCAAAGAACATGTCTAAGGCGAATTGAATCCAGCAGGTTTCTTTTCCCTGTGGAAATCCCCCCAGCCCCCCCAACACAACTATATGATTTATAAGGTCAGCTTTATTGACAAAATCCTAGTAATCTTATTAGCCTCCACAGGTTAAAGCTCTCAACAAGTGTTTTATGTACTTTATTCAGAATCTTTATCATGAGCTTGTAGGGTAAATAATATTATCCCAATTTCATAGATGGGGAAGCTAAAGCTCAGATAATTTCCTTTGCTTTCCTAAGTTTACACAACCTGGAAAGGGGCAGGGCCTGAAGGAGAGCCCTGGTCTGCCTCCCAGCAACAGTGGGGAGGTGAAGGTAAGCTAAGCCACCCATGCCCCTTGAATTGCACATTCATGCATTGCCTGTAAAGTGGCTTTTTCTGGCCATGGGGTTAGCCGTCATTGCTGGTAGGTTGTTGTATTGGTCTTCTAGGGCCGCTGTAAGAAACTGCCACAAACTAGGTGCTTTCAAATAATAGAAAACCATTCTTTCACAGTTCCGGAGGCTAGAAGTCTGAAATCAAGGTGCCAGCAGGGCCACATTCTCTGAAGGCTCCAGGGAAGAATTTTTTGCCTCTCCCTAGCTTCTGGTGATAGCGCGAATCCTTGGAATTCCTTAGCTTATACATCTGTCATTCCGATCTCTGTCTTCATCTCCACATGACATTTTCCCAGTGTGCCTGACTCTGTTTCCAGATTTCCCTTTTCTGGTAAACATTGCATTGGATTAGGACCTACCGTAAAGCACTATGACCTCATCATAATTTGATTATATCTGCAAAGATCCTATATCCAAATAAGGTCCCATGAACAGGTCCTAGGGGTTAGGGGTTCAACTTATCTTTGTAAAGGACACAACTTAACCCACAATAATGGCGAAATCAATATATGGTGTATGCGTATTTCTCTTCTTGGTGCCTTCTCCCCTCACTCTTGAAGGCATGTGAAAGATATCTCAAACTCTTTGGAATACAATGTAACCTCTTTTCAGAAATGATTGTATGGTCATTTCAACATGCAAGGGGCATGGGTTAATCTAGCAGTAATTAATGCTAATATGTTGCTATTTTAATTCTAATTCAAAGTTTATGGTTTATGTGTTGATCTGTATATTCCTTAAATTTAATGTATGTGAGTTTTTTCTCCATCCATGATGAGACAGAAATCTATCCACCTGAGAGAAGATTTTTGAGTGTAAAGATTTAGAAAAATGTAATCAGTTTTTTTGAAAAATTGCATATATATATTGCATATATATATATATGTTGCATGTATGTATATGCAACTTACAGTGGCACAGAAGTGCATCTTCACTCATATGCACACAACTTTTTGAAAATCCCAGACTCTGATCTGAATTTTGATGACAGGTAGGCATAACTGTTGTAGATGACTTATAAAATCTTGACTGTGTCAGAAAAGTAGCTTGAACTAAGTCTTGGGACTTTTTGCAGTCTAGGAAGAAAAAAGTTTGACCCATTCAGTGTTAGAATGAATTAAAACAACACTTTCAGGTTAATTACTTAAATTCTAAACAGCCAGGTGTGTTCATAGACCTGATGTAGCTCTAATTTTCAATATGTGGAAGGGGTAAAGGAGTTATATTCAGTGATTCTCCAAGCTAGATGCTTACTCCATCTGCTCCTGGCTTTGCAGTACCTCTAGTAGTGGGGCCATTGGAAAACTCAAAAATGCATGAATCATAATTGAGCATTTTTACTTTTATGTATCTTTACATTTCTTGCATTGCTTGGTTCCTTTCTTCAACTTAAGAGTAAAGATATTTCTTGTATTCTCTAGAACTTGGCACCAGTATCTAGCACATAACTGGATAAATAACTTAGTAAATTTTATTCAGTAAGTGGAGAAGTGAATCTATGCATTTAAAAGTCAACAATTTTAAATAGCTCTTAATTTTTGTATAATTTTAGTAAATTATAATTACTTGGAAATGCAGAGGTCTGCATTAAATGGAATCAGAATTAGCATGTAATATTTTTCTTTAAAATAGCCAAGTGCATTGTAGGCTGGGGAATGAGTTATTTAAGAGTATTTGTTACTAAGTAGTATTGGTATAATGCAGTCTTATTTAATATAATGATTTAAAAAGAATTTAGACTCTGTAATAGCATGAATCTTTAAAAACTCTGTTGTAGAAAGCCATTTATAAAACACACAGGTACAGAGAGGTGTGGTATTGATCAGAAAATTGCTAGCTTTAACTACCTAGCAACATATTAGGTTATTTTAAGGTATTGGTTGAGAAGCAAAACCACTTCCTTCAATAAATACTGAATCATGTACCTCATGGTCCCAATGATAACATTGTTTATTTTTAGTCCATTGGGTTGGGGAAAAAAAAGCCTCCAAAGGCAAGTATATGATTAGTGTTTGCCTATATGTGTATGTATGTATGTGTGAAGAGAAAATTTATATAAAGTGGCACTTAGAAGTTCAAGATTATTAAAAGGAGAGAGACGATTGCTTCTCTCTGAGGCAAGGTGAAACTGGGGAGATAATGGCCGCTGAAGATGAGGGAAGAAAAGCTGCAACTTTTTTGACTACTTTTGAATGAGCAAATCAAACCAGATTACAAAAAAAGCAGATTCTGCATCAACATTGTCATCCTCCAGACGAACGTATATTCACTCTCAGGCATTTCTTCACTCTGTTTTCTCAACTAAAGATAATTACCAAAATCCGTTTCATTGTTTCATCATTTAGATTGTTTCTTCTGAAGCTTTACTGCATGCTAGTCATCTAGAAGAAGAAAAAAATCTCTCTTTTTAGCTGAAACACTGTCACACTTTTAGTATCAGACTGTTGAGGCAGGAGATAGTCAGGAGGGAGGAAACTGGGGAGGGGCCCAAGGGCTAAGATAAAGTACATGGATACAGGACAGAGACCCTGTTCTAAGACCAGTTGTTACTGCTTTCTGGAAAAGTGCTAAATCATGGTGAATCATGACTACACCTGTGCAGAAGATGCTACAGGACCCCTGCTTCATTATAATACATTATAATAAATTAACATTGTGGGACTCTCCTTCCCCGGTGGCCAATCAAGGAAAATCATGGGAGACCGCATGCACAGTAGCTTTAAAGTAATATGACCACTTGTATGTGCACAATAAAACCCCACCAAAAACTAGCCAGGAAAGCTCTGCCCTGTAAGAATAGAATCCCTCCAGCCCCTGAAGTCAATCTCTGCTCAGAGTTGGTCCACTTTCCTGTTCCATGGACTGTACTATCACTTAATAAATCTGCTCTCTGTCTTTCGGCTATAAACTCTCTGTGTGTTCAGTTCAGTCTTTGTGCATGATCACCGAAAACCTGGTTACCTGTGCCCATCTGCAACACCATAATAGAGTGATTCAGGTAACATCCCCTGTAAATCCTAGGAAATGATTTTTCTCACCTTCAATTCTTTCTTACTAAATTTGAGGTGAAATTCTGTTTATTGATTAATTCTGGAAAATGATTTTTATTCCACTCTCAGGTTTTCTTTTTTTAGCAAATTTGAAGTAAAATTAATTACTGTGCACAATGTAACTGCCTCACCTTCATACCTTTGCCTTGCACACAGTTCCTAGTTTACGAGAGGTTTGATAAACAGCATTATGCAGTGGAGTTTAGAATGGATTGGCTGACATTTTGGTTCATTATATTAGGCATCCTATGATTTATCATGGGTAAGCTATAATTGATAACCTTAGGAAGTAGGAGAGACCAGAAAGCAGGAGACACGTGACCCATTTTAACACCTAGTTGTATCCCTTCTGCTATGAAAATGTCATTAGCTTTGGTGGGAAATTTTTCTCGCAGTGATAGGTGTAGGGTTGGCCAAAAAAGCATCAGGAAGGTGCTTTTGTAATGAGTAAGCTGCCATTCTGCATCAGCATTACAATTAAAGAGTCAATGTAAGCCTCGTTAAAAAGGAAGGGTGGCGGGTTGGGTGAGAATAAAAGACAGAAAACTGTACAAGATCAACAATTAAAATAAAAATTAAAAAAAAAAAAAGGAAGGATGTTAATGACAGGAAGTTAAGTGTATGTTATTGATACTCTCTAAGTGTTTATTGTTATAAATAACAATATACTGGGATTAAATTTCTGCTTGTCTTGCAGGCTGATTTGGGGGCATTTTCTTGGCTTATTTATAGGACCAACTAGAACCCTAATCACTACGTGGTTTTCCTGCCATGTTTTGGAGTACGGATTTGGGGAACCAGAGTGGTTCTTCTGTTTCTCTTCAGGATGGACGTGGTTTCTCTGAAAGGAGTTCTACTTGTCACCAATTGATCACATAAAACTCACTCTTGCTTTAGGGGATCAAGCTAAATTTGTTGCCCTTTCTAAATGGCAGTTTGAGATAAAAGTAACAATATCCTTTACTTTCTGTAGTCTTGTGAATGGTGACGGTGAGTCCCTAGTCTGTGGCGGTCACTAGTCTCAGGTCCCTGTGATCCCACATCGGTGCACACAGCCATTTCAGCTCCAACTCGACCCAGGCTCAGACACACAGCACACGTCTCGCAAATGCCTGTGTGATGACCTTTGTGATAATTATGACACGAGTACATTTATTAAAGGGCAAAGACCTTTAATCTAATATTTTATATTGTGACTTCATTAATTAGCACTTAGTTTGAGTTAAAGGCAGCCTTTCAGACTGCAGTCGGCCACTTTGGTACCTCATTCACCTCGGATCTCCCTCTGGCAACACTTGGCCTTATGGTTGTCCAGGAATTCTCTGGCTGAGAGATACAGTTCAACTCCTGCAGTAAGTGCCTTGCAAATTTTGTTCATTTTGACTTTTCTTCCTCAAGAAAAGCATTCTTAAATTTCCCATTTAGGTCTCTTAAAACCCCTACTGTTCACTCTCATTTTTGTGTATTGTAATCTTCTCGAAGATTTTAGAAACTTTTCAGTCTTTAATTTCAAACCAAAATTAATATTTATATAAAATCAATGAGTATAAGACTATGAAAAGAGAGTACACATTGGAATCAGACAAACCTCAGTTTGGATCATGAAGCTGCTGAGACCTGATGGGGTGCCCTTGGGTGACTCGCTCACTCTCTAAGTCTCAGTTTCCTCATTTAAAAAAGTAAGGGCATTTTATATATATATATATATATCTTCTGAGATGTTGTGAGGATTGAAGAAATAATGTATGCTCCATTCCTATCCCTTTAATTCTCCTTTTCTTGCCATTTCTGTTCTCCCACCAGCCTGATATCTTGCCTACTCTGTCCACTGCGCCCACATGGAAAAGTCCCTGGGGACCAGTTATCCCCAGACTCATAACCAGTGACATAAGCACTGACAGATGATCCTTAGATAATAAATACTCCAGCTCCTTACCCCTTCCCTGGGATAATTCTGAGACAAGTTATTTACTTTGTATCTCAGAGCTTCTGTGTGAGATTAATCTTTAGGCACCCACGACAGCAGCTGGCTCAACAGCACACCCCTTCTTGGCTGCCTGCCGTTCCTCGTATCACCTTTCCATACCCTGCCAGTGTCCTTGCACCTAACATGTAAATCACCTGCCTACCGTCTTTCCATCAGGCTCTGTTTCCGGGGAGAACTCAAGTAAGAGAACGTCTGTAGTGCTTTGCATCGTGCCTACAGCAGTGGAGACCCCCAATAATTGCAAATTATTCTAAATGTGCATAATAATAAACCAAACGATATTGGTTATTGCCATAAGAGACCCTTCATTTCTCATTGTGATACAGTAGACACCGTTAGGTTTTGTTCTTTAGTTTGGAGCTCCTTTTAATATAGAACACTACCCTCCGATGCCTTTCCTTTGGTGAACAGCCTCCAACAAATTACCTGCTAGGACACGTGTGGCTGTTGATCACTTGAAATGTGACTAATTCCAATGAGGTGTGCTATAACTTAGTATGGAAAAAAATGTAAAATACCTCTTTAATAATTTTCATATTCGGAAATGATAATATTTGGGATATGTTGATGTAAATGAAATATACCATTAACATTAGTTTTGTCTGTTTCTTTTACTTTTTAATGTAACTGAGAAAATTTTAAATTATATATTGATATGTGAAATTTTTAAATTATGTGTATTTGATATATAAATTTTAAGCTATATATAATTGTGTAGTGACTAAATTATGCGCACTTTAATTTTCTATCAGACAGTGCTGTTACGGAAAGTTACCAAAACATTCAGGAATGTCTCCTTCAGGGTCACTGGGGTCAGCATGTGATCTTACCTGTGTTTTCTCTCCTAGGTTACATGTCGCCGCACCCATCTCCCTTGGGAGCCGCAGAGCACATCTCCAGTCCTCTGTCGTCGGGAGGCGGCCCAACCCCACCCCAGATGGCGCCGACCCAGCCAGGGGCCATCATTCCCGGCGATCCACAGGCGATGAACCAGCCCAACAGAGGTCCCTCGCCTTTTAGCCCTGTCCAGCTGCATCAGCTGCGAGCTCAGATTTTAGCTTACAAAATGCTGGCCCGTGGCCAGCACCTCCCTGAAACACTGCAGCTTGCAGTCCAGGGGAAAAGGACGTTGCCTGGCATGCAGCAGCCGCAGCAGCCACCCCCGCAGCAGGCACCCCCCCAACCACAGCCTCAGCAGCAGCAGCAGGCTCTTGTTAACTTCAACAGACCATCTGGTAGGTTCATATGCAACCAAATGAATAATGTGATGGTCCAACTTGCATGAGAAGGACCGCTAATGGCACAAAAGCACTGGGATGGTATAAGCCCAGGGCTGCCTTAGCCTTTTGTTGTACCTAGCCGGCTGGCTCCCTTGTCTTGCTTTACTTAGTTGGCCAAGATTTTTGGTAATTTTTGCTGTTACAGTCCTGGAGCAGCTCTTCTTAACCTTCGGGGACTCCGTTGTAAGCTGTAGACCTAGGAACAAAAACACTGTCCCTATGGTTTTACATTATCTTTCAAGAGGTTCCAGGTTTGCAGCCCATCCACACACCCCAGGTTAAGAACCCTGCCCTGTACCCAGTGCATACCATCGCCAAAACACACCCCTCCAACCCACTCTCTTTGAGACATTTCATGTCCATTAATTTATTTATTTCTACCCCTTTTTGTTGTGGAAAGCATCTGGGGAGGCTTCCAAGGAGCATACCTACAGTGAAATAATTGTCAAGTAGGAGAGTCGGAAACAAAGAGAAGTAGAAGTTGAGGTTGGCCTGGGGGCTCCTCAAGAGTTCTCGTGGTCACCGCAGCTGAGCGTCCCAGATGACCAGAGCTCCCTGCCAGTCAGGAAAGGGGCCGGGGTCAGGCCCCTACCTCTCACCCATTCAGGAGGAAGTTGTTAACCGTTCACAGAGGACACAGGCCCATTTCTGACATGAACGGGTAAAGTAGATTTTCCAGGTGGAGTTTTTTTTTTTAATTGTTGTTATTATAAGAGGCACTCATGATAGAGGCATCAATGACATTTGTTCAGCATAAATAGAGTAACAGAATCCACATGGCCTACTTCCTACACACCCTGGCATCAAATCCGAGGCTCTGACCTTATGTCGCGGGTACAGATGAGACAGTCCTTGAGTGCCCTTCTGGTGGGCTGGCTTCATCCCACTGGTAGAATTCAGAGGAACAGGGGGATGTAGGCTGGCCTTCCTTGAATGTTTTCTCTGGGAAAGTTGAAGGATGAAGTTCCAGTTGTCTGGCTGCTTGCACATAACAGATACTTGACGTCCTGAAAAAAACACCATCCTGTGTGTTTTCAGGATCATTTCCAGAAAAGAGGGCTTCCTTTTTTTTTTTTAACTCAGCTTAATGCCTACATGTTCCCTCAACCAGGCCCCCGTCATTTGGGAGACTCATTTTATCACTCTCCACTCGTGTCTTTTGTATTTCCAGGAGTCAGCCTTCATTAGAAATGAAAATATCTGGGCAGATCGTGTTTTATGCCGGAGTGGGCAATGAGGCCTGGAGAAAGGAGCAGAGGAGACACTTTCTGTGAATAGAGCAGACCCACGCCTGCCCCTGGGAAGGGCACTGCATCCTACAGCACTGCCGAACTTTTCCCCACATCTCAGGTTTCGCAGGCAGATGACAGATAGCCCTAATCGACAAAGACGGTTTTTCTGGATTGGCATTTAGGACAAGTCAAAAGAAGGAAAAAAAATTTTAAGTTAATATTGCCTTTTATTAACTCTTTTTATTTATCTTTCCCCTCTTTTTTAAATTTTTAAAAAAAGGTATAATTGCTTATAAATACCTCTACTAATGTTTCAGAAAAAATAAGTTTAAGTATGTCCACTTGTCTGGAGGTAGCCATGATTTCATTTTTCTTTTGTCCCATCTTCTGTTCGTGTGTGAAGAAAATCTGTGTGGCTGGGGTGGTCTGCCTCAAACCTACCCCACAGCTGTAAATCACCAAAACTGACATCATCATAGCAACCACCGGAGAATCGCAGTTTGACTGGAGGAGCTGCACACTGAACAAATAGCTCTTCAGTCCTGCTATGGGCTCCATTCAAATCAAACCTATCATTTTTCTTTTCATTTTGATTCATTTTTCCTTTTAGAGAGCTAAATTAAAAGAGGAACTGAAAAAGGTTTGGGTTTCGAGGGGAGGCAGAAAGGGCATAGTGGTAAAAAAGTAAAAGTTTTATTGCTGGGTTTCTTCAGGGCTTGTCCCCTCCCACTTACCCTACTTTTTTTTAGTTATCTAAAGTTTCTTGGTATGTTCAATTTAAGTACACTTCATTACATTTCTTTTTTTAATCCATGGAAACCACTTAAATCCTTATTTAATGCCCAGAATTGTTATTTGCATAAATATTTTTATGTGCCAGAATGTAAATTGGAGACTCTGAATGCACGGAAATTCTGTACATATGAGACTTCGGTGCTTTAATGAGTTTATTTCCCTGTTTCTCAAAACCAGGCGTGAGGTACCCCCAGGAAAGAACTCTCCCCTCTTTCACTGCATCTGGATGCTTCTCAGGAGTGTCAGGGCATACCTCTCTCCCTCTGGGTATGATGGACTGAAGGGAAAGCAGATGCATTTCATACCTCTGACAATTAAACCTAAATTGTTTACATTCAAGAGAGCAGGAGATAAGCTGAAGAATGTGACTTGCCTTCCCTCTGCAGATACCAGGGAGGGGTCTTGTCGTTTAGCAGACCACAGGGGCCTGTTGTAGAGATGATCTTAGTCCACAGCAAATCCAGTCAGGCAGCTCAGCTCTCTCAGCTGCCTGAGGGACTGGCATAAAACCTAGAGAATAGGTAGTGACATTGTGAGCATTCTGTGCATGTCTAATTGTGGCAAGCTGCATTCAGTCCCCCCACCTCTGTAAATAGAAGTTTTTTTATATAATCTGTTGGACAGAGTAGAAAATAGGCCCACGCAGTAAATGAACTTGTGATGCTTAGTGAGGGAAAGGAGTTTGCTTGTCAGGGATTCTGCTAGCAGATTCCCAGGAAGCACATGGCAAGGCGACTTATCTGAGTATTTGTGATGAGTTGCATTAAACTGTAGAAACATTCTGAAGTTTGCTATAGAAAAGAGTACTTCCCAAGTGGCCAGCTAATACAACACCGGATTTCCTAAAAACTTTTAAGTCAGGCTTCTCTGTCTTTGTGTTCTCAGTGGTAGAGCACATAGCCACATTGCCTCTTTGAACCCTCACTACTACCCTCTGAGCTGGGTACTGTTATTATCCTTATTCTACAGATGAGGAAACTGAGGCACAAGGGGTTGAGTAACTTGCTCAGGCTCACACCACCAGCAGGTCATACAGCTAAGATGAAACTTACTGTTCTTTTGGTACAGGGTACTTTACATGGACCTGTTTCATAGCAAGTTATAGCACTTTTAAAAGTGGAAATTGGGATAGGTGAGTCCATGTTTGGGCTCTCTCTGCTTCTCAATTTCAAGGATCAATCAACCAGATAAGAATATCTCTATATTTATTGATCAAAGAAGGCCAGCCATGTATGTATCAGATTTAGTTCAGAGTCATAGGCTAAAATGACTAGATTTGGAACCAGGGAGGTCAGACATGATCTGGATGCCTTTTGTTATTATTATTGTTATTATTGTTATTATTGTTGTTGTTGTTTTGATAAAATGTGGTTTCTAAAAATAGTGACCTGACTGTACTTCAAGGAGTCATCCTAGGCTTCTGCACAGGTATTTGCAGGCCATCATGCTAAAGAAAAAAATGCCCAGAATAATGGAAACTTATAACACTGTTGCATGGTTACAGCTTTTGTTGGTGAATTACGTAAAGTTTCAAAAGAGAAAAAAAACTTTCAGAACTGAATGTAAGGTAATTATTATATTACCTTCTCAGTAAGACCTAAATTTTCTTTTTTGTTAAAGGTGGTAGTTTTATTTTTATTATTTAGTATGCTGTACCAAGTCTTCAAATATATTTAAGTCTTCCAGTTTCTTGAGCTTATTGAGGAGATTCATAGAATCACAGAGAGTTAAAGTAAATGCTGGAAATCTCTGTCTCGTCTCTTTCGGCTGCATCACACCTGAAGCCCTACAAATGAAAAATCTATACTGTTTTTAAAGGCCTTTAGGGGGAAAAATATTCTAAAATGTCATTTGAATGCTTAACAACCCTGAGATTTAATGTTTAGAAATTGATTTTGTCTATATGGATGAAAGAAACCCTAAGTGTAAAATATTATGAAAAGCTATGCATTATGTAAAAGACCTCTTATTCAGAAAAAAAGAGAAAGCGCATAGCTGAAAAGCATCTCCTTACTATGTATGATAGTACACTAAGAGTGTCTAGAATAAAAAATAAAAATAAATGTATTTTTTCCCCCAAGAATTTTTCAACCCCAGAACCAGGGCTATGGATTACCTCAAGAAATCTTATCTAGCTCTATATCTTTTGGAAAGTTTTACCTAATTTCAAAAGAAGGGAGAAAAAAGAACCACGATAACACCACACACATACTCCTGCCCCGCCCTGCATACACACTGTGGTTTCCCTAAGCAATCTGATCTAATTCTTCACATTCTCCTTTCAAAATGTTTGCTTATGGCTGTGTGTGCATTGCCATTTCAGCCCACTTCCGAATAGTGTTTGCTGAACATTGAATAAATGCGTTCAATTTTTCATAATGTATATCTTTGTATGGTTAATTATTAAGTCGTTCTGAAGTATATAGATTGTTATTTTGTTGCCATTTAATTATTTTAATTTTTCTTGGAAAGGATATAGAAAATACTTGAAAGACTGCGTAAAAGAGGTTTTGACATATGCTTACTGAGGTTTTCTTTTTTTAATTTCCTAAGTTATCTGGTGGCATCACTTATTTTATTTATAATTTTGAATTAAGTAAAAATTCCCTTAGGAGAAGAAATGGGTTACTTCCTGCCTTAGGTCCATACTTACCGATCAACTCAAACTCCTTACATTTAATGTGGACAGTTGCTTTAAATTAACTTATTAAGTGCATTTTGATAAAGCTGATGAATGCATGTCTCTTTATTCTGATAATATGAGGAAAAGGCTCTCTTTAATCTTAATATTTGCTAGTTTTCATTGGGTGGAATGAGCAGATTTTTTCCCCTACACTGAATGTTTTTAGAAATATTTCCCAATATTCAGTAAAAATTGAAGTTATGCGATGCACCAATTTAGTATGAAATATACTTTATAGGTGATCAAGAAAAAGCATGTGCCCCTCTGAGTTCACATCAGAGAGCTGGCAACTCCTGGCTGCCTTTGGGAAGCCCGGTTCTAGGCAGGGCTCTTCCAGGGGGGTCCTGGGGTCCCCCCAGAGGGGCTTGCCTGCAGTTTGCAAAATGTGATCCTGGGACCACACCCAGATTGCATCGGACTGTTAGGTTATTCCCTTACTTTTTGAACTCTGAATGCACCTCTAATTCTTTTTAAAAATCCACTGTAGACGTACATTACAATCTGGCAGTCCACTCCTTAATCCATTTATTACTTAAAGAGAAACTTGGGGGCCATTTTCCCATGGAGATAGATGCCAGATCTTTTTATTTCTCTTCCCTCCTTCCACTCTTTCCTTTCTACCCTTTCCTCATTTTTCTTCCCTCTTTTTTTTTTTTTCTTTGAGATATTTACTTGTCCCCGTCACTGGGCCCCAGGGGACAGTGGGCAGGCCTGGTGTGGCCCTAGGTTGATGACCCTCCCGTGCTGCTTATGTTGCTCTTGTTCGGCAGGCCCTGGGCCCGAGTTGAGTGGCCCCAGCACCCCGCAGAAGCTGCCAGTGACGGCACCCAGCGGCCGGCCCTCACCCGCGCCCCCCGCAGCTGCACAGCCACCCACGGCCGCAGTGCCCGGGCCCTCTGTGCCACAGCCCGCCCCTGGGCAGCCCTCACCCATCCTGCAGCTGCAGCAGAAGCAGAGCCGGATCAGCCCCATTCAGAAGCCGCAAGGCCTGGACCCCGTGGAGATTCTGCAGGAGCGGGAATACAGGTAATGCACCCCGCCCCTGGACGGGTGAAACTGCTGTGTTCTACCGAGTCTGGGGGGTGGGTGCAGTGTCTCCTAGTGTTGTGGTGGTTTCTTTCTCTGGGACGAGGGAGAGGCCTAAAGGAAATTGCAGAGGCCAAAACTCATGCTACAGGAATGATTTCAGTACAAAGTCGCAGAGAAGTTTTTTTCACCCGTTGGGATTGGGGAGGTGGTGGGGTGGCCGGGTGGTGGGGAGGGGTGCGGGGTGAGGCGAGTTCTCTGGTAGCTCTAGGTTAGCAGGGCTGTGATTTTCACTCATTTAATCAGAAAACTTCTATCGACTCCTACCACCTGCCAGGCACTGTGTTAAGCACAAACCCAGCCTGGAGCTCCCACGGCCCCAGAAAGTGGCCATCTCGCGTGCAGATGGTGCAGTGCGTGATCTCGTTTGTCAGCTTACCCTTGAACGGTGGCTGTGAGCTGGCTGGATGTTGAGTGCACTGTGTTGGCTTGACCTTCAGGTTAATGACACACCTTATGATACTGAGGCGCACTTTGAAGCTTGATGTATTTTTTGTTTAAATTCATGCATTTCTTTGGTCTATGCCTTGGTCCAACTTTAGGAAGAAGCCCTCTGTAAGTGTCTTCATATGGGCTCCTCATTTAAACTCTTCCTCCCAAAACTTGATTGTCACCTGAATTGGCACATTCATCTAAATCAGGGGTTGGCAAACCTTTTCTGTAAAGGGCCAGCTAGTAAATATTTTATGCTTTGCAGGGCCATATGGTCTCTTTCACAACTCCCCAGCTCTGCCCTCTGAGTGAGAAAGCAGCCATAGACAATAATGGGCTGGCTGGGTTCCGGTAAAATTTTATTTACAAAAACAGGTCCTGCCGTGGGCAGGATATGGCCCACAGGGTGTAGTTAGCAGAACCCTGATGTAAACAGTTAATGTTAACCAAAAAGGGAGCCCAATAAGTATCGAGGCAAGATTAAAACAAAGCTAAGATCGTGGTTTCTGGACTTAGACAGGAAGCATGCTCTGTCACTTACTAGCCACGTTACTTAGTCAAGTTTTATCTCTTTTTGGTGACTCAGTTTCCTCATTTGTTAAAAAAGAGTATTAGAGTGTTTCTTGTGTTTCTTTAGTTACTCTAAAATTCTGACTTCCTATGAGGTAAAAATGACACAAACACTTTTAATACATATTAGCAATTACTATTATTTCTAAAATATGATTTAATTTAAAAGAAAATTAGAGTTTAAAAATTATAGATTGTGTTAGTAAACAATGTGTAGGCTCCTTCATGAAGAGTATAACTGGTCTCACTGATCCAGTTATTGCTGTTCCACACTTAAGAGGTTTTTTTCTTTTTTTTTTTAAATCTTATTTTAATTGTTGTTCTTGTACAGTTTTCTGTCTTTTACTCCCATCCCAGCCCACCACCCCAGCCCTCCCCACCTCCCTCCCATTTCCACCCCCCTACTTAAGAGTTTTTATGTTGCTGTTTCCAGCATTTCATGTATCCCTACAGAACTAGATACTCCTCATCAATTGATATTTCAATGTTGATAGGCAGGTTTTGTTGGGTGAATAATTGCTATGTATTATAAAGTTATATATTAGCAAATATTTCTTGAGCAGAAAAACTGTGTTTATATGTAGTCCTTTCTTTATATTGCTAAAAAAGTATGTTTTTAAAAGACGTAAATGGGATAGAGAGTGTCATTTAGCTACACTAAAATTCTGACTTCCTATGAGTGAACATTTATTTTTTACACCCTGAAGGTACAAAGCTACCAGTATCTTTGTTAAGTCACGTGAATTACTCTCATCACATCATACATGCTCTCTGTACCTAGAAATATGTGTGCATTTTACCCTTCATTCAGCCTGTGTTGTGTTTGTGTGTGTGGGCATTTTATTGAGGCTTAAATTTTCCTTATCATTTCCACCAGAATTTTAACTGCAGGCCTTTCTTGTACTGAATTCATTGCAGCACCGTTTCTGGAAATGATCTTAGTGGATGGTCTCCCAAAGTGTACAGAATTAAGTAGTACTACTATTTAGCCTACTCCAGTGTGTGAAAACTGTCCACTCCTAGGGGGAAAAAAAGTGTCAGTATCTTTTAAACTATAAGTATTGTAAAATGTAGTGGATGGCTATTTTTCATATTATTATTTTTACATGATAAATATCTCCTGTCATAAAGCTGTGTGGCTTTTGAAATGACTGATCTGGCAACCCTGGGTCCAAACTGCTGGTGGGATTTTTGGACTGAATTTTCCCATGGCCATCGTGAGAAGAAGCACAGGTTTGCACTGGCTGAGTGGCAGGGGCATCTTTTATCTTCCTTATAGAGCCATAGCTGGCCTCTGCCTATATGAAGATAAATGGTTCACCTGCCGAGATTAGTTAAATTTATCCCTTAATGAAGGGTTAGATGAAGTCCCTCAGGCACTTGTAAAGACAGCTAAGAAACTTTTCTGTTTTCCTCTCTTTGAGAGAATGGCTTACTTAGCCTTTAGAATTGATAACTGGAAGGGTCTAGTATATCTTTACCTTCCAATCAAGGATTTGAGCAAGGTCTTAAAAAATCTCTTTTACAATTTTATAAACTTAGTTTGAGCAAAATCATCTGTCAGAAATTCTTTAACAGATGTTCATTTCTTTGACCGTTATAATAATCACTAATAGCATTTACCTTGTCAATGGAAATTGAAAGGAAATTGTCAGAATATAAATTTTTTTACTTTTTTTTTATCTTCAACCAAGGATATGCTTATTGATTTTAAAGAGAAGGTAATGAAGGGAAAGAGAGAGGGAGAGAAACATCGATGGGGTTGCCTCTCATCACCCGGACTGGTGAATGAACCTTCAACCCGGGCACGTGCCCTGACTATGAGTGGAACCTCCGACCCCTCGGTCCATGAGATGATGCTCCAACCAACTGAGCCACACCGGCCAGGGCCGAATCTTAAAATTTTTTAGTGTTAAGTCCCTTGGCTGCTTTTCCTTGTTCATCATAAAACCAGGATTATGACAAATCGACCTCCTTTATTTAATGATAGCATTTATATGTTTATGTATATGAATATTTTGTTGCAGATCTGTATAGTCTCCAGTTAAAACCCTGGTTTCCCATTTAAATTGGACCCTTTCTCTTACAATGGAGTTTTATTGCTTTTCTTTGTAGTAAGTGTCAGAGAGATACTCCCCGTGTTTTTTGTGTGGCTGTGTCTGGCCTTTCTGGCACACTTCCTTCCCTCCATCCATATCCTTAACTTCAGTTCTTCCATGAGAGTTAGATGTTTGGGGCGAAAGTGCTCCAGGCATTGTCACGTTAGCGTGTCAACCAATTCCACGAGTGTTCATGTTGCGTGGGAGATGTGTTTCACATTCGAAGGAAGAGCTCTCTTTAGTGTGAACTCTGAATAAGTTGGAAGACAGTAGTGCACCCTCCTTGCTTCAGGAAGCAAGCATAGTCTGTGTGATTTTTTTTTCCATGGGGTTTTTTGTTCGGCCCTCGTATCCATTCCTTCTCAGAAATTACCAAGGGCCACTTTACCAGCAGAGTTACAAAAAGTCAGTCTCCCTCTCTCTTTTTTTTAAAGTGTCACTCAGCTCCTTGAAGGAACAAAATGTACCAGTGTCATTTTCTGTTCAAATAACTCTCCTACAGGAATCATAAACTTCTCCTCTGGACCTGAACAAATATCTGTTGCCTTTAATGGAGCTCTTTTTCTTGCCAGAACAGCCACCCCTCTTGATTTACTGCTCAATCTGTATGAAAAACTTGAGTGACCTAATTCTGCTTCAATTTTCTGTGCTCGCGAGGACACTAAATGAGTCCCCTGCAGTCATGCAGCATTACATCTGTTGTTGTTTCGTGAAGTTTAGAATCCTGAATCTCTTTATCGGACTACCTGCTGAATCCCATTGATAGGAAGATGAAATTGTCTGGAGAGAAGCATTATTTAAAATGAAGATTTCTATTAACAACCACCACCACAAAAAGATAAAATTTTCTGTGTTAAAGAAGCCCTACCTGTACCTTTGTCCCCACCCCCACTCCCCATGTGCTGAACTGAATGCATGTAATTTTACTATGGAAACTACCCTTTCTCATCTCCTATAGTTTGCACATTTGTACTTTGTACTGCTTGCCTCCCTTTCATAAAAGAGAGATTCTTTTGTGCTGGGGAATCTGAGATTCACTGACAAATTACTAACCCCTTGGAGAAGCAGTCATTTCAGGAAGAAGTGCACCCTCCCCACCTAGTTCCTCACCCACTCCAATGCCCCAGTCACCCAAGGCTGCGCCCACCCCCAGTCCTCACCTCCCTTCTCCCCCTGTACCCTCCCCAGCTCCCGCCCGCCCAGTGTAGTGTGATTTAATCTCTATACTGTCAGTCCAGCTGTCCTAAGATTATTTATTTAGTCCTTTAGAAGATTAAGGAAAAAGCAGCTATTCCTTTAATTTAGCACCTGACCTACTTTGTCAAAGAAAGTAAATCAGAATACCAAGGGATAGTCTGGGCTCTGGAATTTTCAAATAAAAAAGGACTGTGACAACTCTAGGACCCAGGAAGCAGAATAACCCTACTGGTGGCCCTCACCTCGCCCCACTAAGATATTAATTTTCCCTGTGCAATGGCCTTATTCCACAAAAGTCAGATTGTTTCCATTTAGTTTCTTTCCTTTAAATTATATACTTGGAAAAAATCCATAATAGGTTTTCCTCTTAATGTCTTAATTGTGAAGATGTATGATCTGTTGCCATATTTGGAGATTTGGAGCTATGTGGCTATTCAAGAAATTGAACTGGGTAAATGAAGTAGATGTTTGTTTCAGACCTTGAAAATTTTAAAAAAGACATGATAACAATCTTGTGAGTATCAGTACTATAAGGAAACGTGGAAGAAGTTGGGAGAGTTCAAACAATTTGACCAAAAGAGAAATGTGATAGAAGCTTATCATTGTTTGAACTAACAGTTTTAGTTTGTTACAGGGGTAGACCATTTAATAGTGTGATTGTGTCGATATGCGTAGCTGAAACAGTGACACAGTAGCTGCAAGAATACTGTAATAATGCATTATGATGATAAATCATTCAGTAAATCAGAATCAATAACTTGTATACCAAATAAAGTAGGAATCTGTCATAATATCCTTTTAAGTGAAGTCAATCAAAAACAATGCATTTCCTTTACCATCATTTTTAAAATTTTGAAGAAGAGGACATTCTATTTCTCTACCAAAGCAAACAACTTTAAGTTTTTTTTTTTAACAAAAAACAATCATTTTCATATTTGGGCTACATGAAATCTTAAGATAGGGATGTCAAACTCATTTTCACCAGGGGCCACATCAGCCTCGTCGTTGCCTTCAAAGGGCCGAATGTGATTTTGAGACTGTATAAATGTCACTACTCCTTAACTAGGGGCAAGGAGCTCGGCGCTGCCGCTGGGTAGAAACAAGGTGCCGCGCCGGATGGAACAGGGTGGAGGGCCAGAATCCGCCTGCGAGCCTTGTGTTTGCCGCCTGCGTCTTAAGATATTTTTTAGCATCTAAGTCACAGGTTTTACTGTTTTACATTAATATATATACTACATCATGGTAAAGGTCGACAAAACCATAATACTAATTTTTAACAAATTCTTTATCAACATTTATGGTGCAGATTGAGTAATGTTCTCATTTAGAAAGTATATTTTCATTACCCTGCAGTGGTTTTGGTTTCAGGCAAAGGAGCTTCAATCTAGAGCCCCTACTTTACTAGCGCTGTGAAGTTGGCATGTTTACGAATATTGCCAAACTTCTCTTTTCTCATCATTAACATCGCGCCATTATACCTTGTAGGGGTGTGTGTGTGAGAGAATTAAATAAAACGGTGCCTTAAATGTACTTAACTCGGCACAGTTCAAGTTAACTTAGTTTAATGTATTACCTTCTTTATTGCTAGTGTGTCTTTGCTGAAATCTCTTCAAAGACGGTTTTGCCCCCAGTTTTGGAGGAGATAGTTCTAAGATTTAAATGGCCTGTAATTATTTGTAAGAAAAGGATCCAGGTAAACTCAAAACCAGGAGTTTGTATGGGTAACAGTAATGGTATCCCAAATGAATAAAGAAAATGGATGTCTTTTATGTTTTATTATGAGGAACTACCTGCAGTTATATATTTGATGGTGTCTAAAATGAGAAGCCCTGGCAACCCTTTTCTAGAAACTCTCAGTTTTTAAATACTGATTACTTTGCTATTTGCTGCTGCCCCCAACCTGATTTTGAAAAATGCCTCATTTGCCTTTTCTTTTTTTTCTCCAGCAAGCAGTGCTTGGAGGAAGTGGCTGTGGTTGGCAGGGTGCTCTCTCTGAATGTTTTGGGTTGGCTGATTTCTGTGGCCTCAGCACCTAAAACGGCTCTTGTTCACTCAGCCTTAAAGGCCGTCGTCATCAGCATCTTGACAAGGAGGGCAAATGGCCTCGTTGCCTTAGGATGCAACCAGAAGTTAGAAAGAAAACTGTTGTTTCAGCCCTGCACTAGGGCTGGCTGGGCATCGGGGAGCAAGTCAAATTGTCCTGCCTCTCGTTTTCTCTCTGTTCACAGCGAGCAATAGCACTTGACTTTCCTCTTACATGGATCATGAGCCTTCTCTCTTGGGTGTTAGAGAAAGGTTGTGTACAAGACCAGAGTGTTAAGCAACACATAGCACCTGTCTGCATTAATGCAAGGGTAGCTTTTCTTTGTTTAACATCAGAAAAATCTAGCTGGGTGTCAGAAATCAGCCATGAGTGTCTGGAATAGGTTTTGCCATGAACTTGAACCTAATGTTATTGTTTATCATTTAAGACTAAACTATAATGTGTATTTCCACCTCCCCTGCCCCTGTTTTATCCTCTCCTTTAGACTTCAGGCTCGCATAGCTCACAGGATACAAGAACTGGAAAATCTGCCTGGCTCTTTGCCACCAGATTTACGAACCAAAGCAACCGTGGAACTGAAAGCACTTCGGTTACTCAATTTCCAACGTCAGGTAATACCTTTTCCCCAGCAAACCTGAGATGTAGGAAGTAAATGTAATTGTTTGAGATAAGTGTGTTTCTCCAAGTCTGTTCAATATTGTTATAAAGATATAAACTTAGTAAGATATTGTATCTGTTAGACCAGCAGCATAGAGCTAAAAGTAATGAAGATGAACTGCTTATTATTCTATTTTTCTCATTTATATATCAGAGACATTTCTTTTCTTCTGCACCGTGGTTTATAAAATTAGAGTGGTGGCATTTGCTGCTGAGGGCGAAAACTTCAGAACAAATGAGGTTGCTCGCGTTTGCCTTTATGACTCCAAAGAATAACAGTCAGGTGGTAGAGAGAGCTTCTTTGTAAACACAAATGTATAGCCCTAGCCATGACCATGAACATATTTTAACAAAGATGATAGCTACTCTACTAAATTAATAGTTCATCCTTTATAGAAACACGTAAATCTGTGTTTTGTAACTGTTGATCGTTCATCACAACACAAGTTTGGCACATTTGATCACATCAGATCTACGTATTATGTAAATCATTGAATTATTACCTACTGTGCCAGCTAGAAGTCACTTATTAATAAAAGCAAGCATAGTGATCTGTTTTAGAATTGCTAAACCTGTAGGAAACTAGTGGAATGAAGTAGAGCTAATGTTCATGTTGGTGAGTTTTATCTTATGGACCCAAAAGGTGCAGGTTTCTTGGTCTACATGTTGCCTCATTCAGCCAAACGGGAGTAGGAACACTTTGTCACCAGTCAGATGGGTTTGTTTGGTAAAGGTCTTGGGCATGCAAAATGAATTATTAATGAAAGAAAGTAGTTTGGAAGTATTAAGTTGCATGACTTGATTTGTTGGAGGATGTGATTAAAATCACAAGTCCACCTCACTTGTTATTGTCATATGAACTTGGGAGTACATTTGCCTTATTGGTTATAATATCATAAGAGGGCATCAGTGTGGTTGGGTACTTACTTGGCCATAGATTTGTGAGGTTAGATTAGAGCTTAAATTGAAAGAGAGAAGGAAAGGAAAGGGATGGAAAGGAAAGGAAAGGAGAGGAGAGGAGAGGAGAGGAGAGGAGAGGAGAGGAGAGGAGAGGAGAGGAGAGGGGAGAGAGGGGGAAGAGGGGGGAGAGGGGGAGGGGGAGGGAAGGAGAGGAAGAAGGAAGGAAGGGAGAAAGTCTCTGAGTTTCATTTATTTCCTTATAAGTGACTTCATAAAATATATTGATAAAGTATTTGATAAAATTTTGTTTAAAGAATATTACCCAAGCATGTTTTTAGGAATAAATTATATTCAAATTAACTTCACTACACTAAACTTATTAGTTTCTGATTTTTGCTTGATATTATTGAAAAAAATCTCTTATCTATGAAGTTTCCCAATGAAATTAACTGTAATTGATGCTGATTTCAGGTTCAATTTAATTATTATTTAATGTATATTTTCAGTTCTCACTCCCTACCATCATATAACATACAATATGGATACGTTTTTATTTTTATGATCATCTAAAAGAAGTTCATGGTACAAACTTTAAATATCCTACAAGAATATCATTGTTAGAAGTGGAGGGAAGCCAAAACTAGTATTTTCTCTTTTTCACCTGAGACTATGAATTAACATTGTCTGAGTAGCTGCTGCCGCTGTACATGAACAGGAAGTAATCCTTTTATTCTTTTTGCAGAACATCATTAAAGTTAATCTTTAAACACAAGGACCATGTTAGTATGGCATTTAAAACAAAACAAAATGCAGCCCTGGCTGGTGTGGCTCAGTGGATTGAGTGCCAGCCTGAAAACCAAAGGGTCACCAGTCTGATTCCCAGTCAGGGCACATGCCTGGGTTGCCAGCCAGGTCCCCAGTGGGTGTGCGAGAGAAAACCAGTGATGTTTCTCTCCTTCCCTTTCTCCCTCCCTTCCCCTCTCTCTAAAAAAAATAAATCTTTAAAAAATACAATAAAGATTAAATAAAAATAATAATAAGATAAAAAATAAATTAAGAAAGCAAAATGCTTTTAAATCTTATTAGTAAATTAGTATCATTAGAATAATTAAATGAATGAATGAATTTATTTAAAAGCCAGAACAATATCTACTTTATTTTTTTTTTTTTACTATTATAGTGCTATAACTGTTTTTTTTTTCCCTGAATTATTTGGAAAGAAAAGTCATACCATCTTTGAAAAATACCACATAAATTTGGTGTGATTGAGTCCCTTCAAATACTGAAAGGCAAACTGTGATTGAGAAACCTGTAGAGTTCCCAAGAAGAGAAGGGTAAGGACCAGGAATCTGGCCCCTGTTCAGGGAGCCTTTCTAACTGCTTTCCTTTGGACAGCTGAGACAGGAGGTGGTGGCTTGCATGCGTCGGGACACAACCCTGGAGACAGCTCTCAACTCCAAAGCCTATAAGCGAAGCAAACGCCAAACTCTAAGAGAAGCCCGCATGACAGAGAAACTAGAAAAGCAGCAGAAAATTGAGCAGGAGAGAAAACGCCGGCAGAAGCATCAGGTATTTGGTCTGGGGCTGTGCATTTCTCATTTTAGGGACACGCCCAACTAAGGAACTAGATGGGGGCAGAAAGGCTGGAGAACGTGCTGTAGTGGACAGCAGCAGTATCACAGAGTAGAAAAGTTCCTTGGAGTTTATATAGCCTAGCCACACCATTTTGTAGTTGAGGAAACTTAGGCTAAAGCAAGGCGAGTGGGCTTTCTTAGTTCCAGTCAGGTATCATTTTCATAATCCCATGGAAAGCTGCTGACTGGGTGCAAGATTCCTAGAGCAAAGTCCTGGGGGACTTGGAAAAGGAAAGGAGAAAGCGAAATGTTATTTTTAAAACACGTACAAATGCAGTATCCAGGGATCTTCAAAGAGCTCAACTGGGGGTTTTACCAGGACAAATATTTTAAAATATTCCTTTCTAGGGGGTTGGAAATATTTGGATGTAGGATTTGATTTTGGGTCATAATCTTATAACTTCTGTTTCTTTTTGTGCTCAGTTTACTGCCTAGCCTAGTTTTGTTTTTAAAATGTTGGATTTAGTGTAAATAAGGGTACACTTCCCCCTCCTTTATTTAAAATAGTATAAAAATTACATATAGGAAATTACATAACATTACATAGGGAGATTTTAGCTCCCTATGAAATCTTGATTCACAATTCTAAGACACTTAGAACAGAAGAAATATTACTTTTATAACATAATTCTCACTGGAAATACTTGTCTCCCTCAGTTTTACTTGAGAACAATTGGCTTTTAGTTTTGCCATTGCCATTTTGCAGGCTTCCCTCCATTCCTGATCTTTCTGTTTTCATATGGTCCCATTCTCAAAGCTCAGAGAATTCTCTCCCACAGGCTGGCACCAAAATAAACCTTGAGGGGTCATCTTCCCCACCAGCCCCGTAGCCCACACCTCAGTTGTGGAGACACACCATGGCATCTAACCCAGAATAGTCCCCAGCTGGTAGTCTTTCACTGTTGTTAACAACACACTGAGAGTTTTTCTCGGACAACACTAAAACCTCAAGGCATTGGGAAGTGAATTTTCTCCCCTTACCCCCACCCTTGGAATCCTTTAGGAATACCTGAACAGTATTTTACAACACGCAAAAGATTTCAAGGAGTATCATCGCTCTGTGGCTGGGAAGATCCAGAAGCTTTCCAAAGCAGTGGCAACTTGGCACGCCAACACTGAAAGGGAGCAGAAGAAGGAGACAGAGCGGATTGAAAAGGAGAGAATGCGCAGATTAATGGTAAGGGGCTCACCTCCAGGAACCCAGGAAAGTGCTCCTCTCACTCCCTGTATTGAGAATGTTAAATATGCCTCGGTAGAAGGAGAAAGTAAAAGCTGCTTACTAAATACATGAATGCATTCCTTTAACTTCACGGGGCTGGGGTTCGAACTTTCTCTCTTTCCTAGACAATGCATGCTACAAATCTTGGGCTACACATGGTCAGTGGAATACTTTCATTTTCTACCAGGGTATTGCTGTTCAGATTATAGCTTCTCACATAAAGGCAGGTACTGTATCTCACAGGAGTTGTCATACCCAGATCTGGAAGGCTGGAAATGGCAGTTTTAAAAATATCACTTCTTTGAGAGTAATGGCATATGTTGTTTTAAATGAATATCTCATTACATTGTGTCATGGAATCTAAAGAGGTCTAATTTTTTTTTGAAATTGGACCTCATAGAACACCATACATTTTACAGAAGTGTGTGTTATCTATAATGATCGGAGACACACAGATGCTATCCAGTACACGATTTCTGAGGAGTGAATGAAGAGAAAGTTTCAGCAGCCCATAATTATGTCTTGGGAAAATTCCAACTGACAGGTCTTCCTTGCTGGTTTGCATTTTTTTCCACTAGTTTTTTTGGTCTCAGGGAGTAAACACCACGTTTTAAAAGGCTCTGTGTCCAGGCACAACTCAATCTTGCCATCTTCTCTTGCCTTCCTCTCTTTTTCTGTGGGAGGAAGAAGACTGCCCAAGAAATTTCTAACTAGCTAGGGAGACCGTTTTTATAGCAGTTTGAGCAGTAAGCAGTCAAATTTGTCTGATTTAACTGAAGTGAAACTATATTAGAACTTCAGTAACAGATTGGTCTGACACTAATGATTAGGCATTTGCAAATCATTAATTTTTGCAATTAAATGATGGGATATACAGATAACAGAGAAACTGAAGTTCTTTATCACTCTTTCTTCAAGTGAGACCAACCATAACGAAAAGCAATTAGAGCTATAATAGCATCTGAGGCTCATGCTCATCCACGGGGCAAACAGCAGCTAGACTGAGGGACGGAACTGCTGTCACTGGGGCACACGCAGGAGTGACACCTCTGGGCTGGGGATGCAGATGCCTCTTAAAGATTTTGCAGTGTGTCCCTTTTATTCTGTACCACATGAGGAAAATATTTTTGATATGTCCTTTTGTTAGGAAATATGAAAAAGATTTCTCTTGAAATGGCTCAGAGTACATTGAAGTTTTTATTCCCCTTAACCTCATAGTGTTGTTTAATGGGAAAGTAGGAATTATATATTTTATTGCTCAGTGATATCGGGCTTAAGTAGCAAATGACTTGTCCCCAGTCACCTAGGCCCATAACACAGTGATAACCTGTGTCAGAAATCCTCCAAATTTGACTTTCCCTGTCAAGCACAATGTTTGTAATGCTTTTAAGTATAAGAAGTGTTTTTGTTTAATGCTCATTTTATCTCTTGCCATTAGAAGTACTTATGGAAATATTTTTAAAGGAAAGGATATGACATCTGGAATTTGCTTCAAGACAGTCCATTTGGGGATTGAGGGGAGGAGTTTGAGGAAGGGGTAATAATGAAATAGGAATCATCTCGTTTATTTTTGTTGCTTGGTGTTGGTTGTATGAGAGATTATTCTGTTCTCTCTATTTTTTATTATATTTGAAAATTTCCAGAATACAAAGTTAAGAATAAACTTCAGATGGTGAATTGTCAAATTTTAACATTGTTTGTGCTGTTCAAGAAACACAAAAGAACAGAGTTGCCTCAAAGTGCTCGGTCACACCACATAAGGAGTGTGGCTATATACCCTGACTTTGCCGCGAACCCTGGTATCCCACGGCTAGGCGTCCCCCTCCCTCATTCTCCCCCGCCCCTTCCCCCCAGTCACAGACTGTGTGCAAGAATTCTTATAGCCTGGTACATTCGATTCGCTGCGTTCACCACCAGTCAGAGTTCAGACTATCAAAGGTAGGGATGAGCAGGTAAGGTGTCTGCAAACCTCTGTGATGCTCCCATCATGCTCCTCTTTCCTTAACAGGCTGAAGATGAAGAGGGCTACAGAAAACTCATTGATCAAAAGAAAGACAGGCGTTTAGCATACCTTCTACAGCAGACTGACGAGTATGTGGCCAACCTGACCAACCTGGTTTGGGAGCACAAGCAAGCCCAGGCAGCCAAAGAGAAGAAGAAGAGGAGGAGGAGGAAGAAGGTGAGTGCCCTGCTGGTGGCAGCTGAGTCAGGGACTAGTTTAAGGCATGTGTTGCTCTTTAATAAATACTTCTTGCCACACTGAAGCAAGGGTTAGATTACTGGATTGAAAAAGTCACTCATATCAATGGGGATGATGTGAAAGAGTTGATTGGGTGTACTAGACAACCAATTGGAGATGAGGGTGTAATGGATAGGATGTATTAAACTAAAATAATGCAGTTTCTATTCCCGTTGTTTCTTATCATCTTTAAAAATTAACGACTTCTGGCCAAGATGGAGGTGTAGGCGGACACGCTGTGCCTCCTCTCACAACCAAAATTAAGGACAACAAATATTTAGAAACAAGAAAACAACCAGAACTTATAGAAAATTGAACTGTACAGTAGTCCAACAGCCATTCATCCAGACCGGTAAGAGGGGCGGAGTTGTGGCAGGAAAAAGTGGAGGTGCGGACCCAGGAACTCAAGCAGCAGCAGCTGGCAGTTCCCAGGTGCACAGGCAGCAGCTGGCGGACCCCGGGCACAGGGGGGCAACTGTGCAGACCCAGTGAGGCCGCACAAGGCGGCTGGCTGACTAGGTGGTCCCACATTCACACGCGCAAATGGTCCAGGCAGAGGGGAAGTGGCGGAAGGGACTGAATCCAGGAGAGAGCAGAGCAGGCGCCATTGTTCCCTCTCAGACCCCGCCCCCACATACAGCATCACAACCCAGCGACTGGGCTGCCCCACACTGGGGAGCGCCTGAGGCTTCACCCCTCACTACGTAATAGCCGCAACCAGACTAAAACCAAACCAAAACAAACAAACAAACAAAAAAAAAACACCAAAAATGGCTCAAACCGGAGAAAAAATGAAAACCCCAGAGTCAATTCCTCTAAGCCGTGAAGAGATAGCCAACCTATCAGATGCACAGTTCAAAGCACTGGTCATCAAAATGCTCACAGAATTGGTTGATTTTGCTCACAAATTAGATGAAAAAATGCAGGCTACAATACATGAAATGAAGGAAGACGCATGGGAAACCGATAGGGATGAAAGGAAAACTGGGACTCAAATCAATGGAGTGGACCAGAAGGAAGAAACTAACAACCAAACAGAAAACGAGGAAGAAACAATAATTCAAAAAAATGAGGAGAGGCTTAGGAACCTCTGGGACATCGTTAAACGTCCCAACATCTGAATTATAGGGGTACCAGAAGAGGAAGAAGAAAAGCAACAAGTAGAAAACTTATTTGAACAAATAATCAAGGAGAACTTCCCCAATCTGGCAAAGGAAATAGACTCCCAGGAAGTCCAGGAAGCTCAAAGAGTCCCAAAGAAGTTGGACCCAAGGAGGAACACACGAAAGCACATCGTAATTACATTAGCCAAGATTCAAATGAAGCAGAGAATTCTAGAAGCAGCAAGGGATAAGGGGATAGTCACCTACAGAGGAGTTCCCATCACACTGTCAGTTGATTTCTCAAAAGAGACCTTCCAGGCAAGAAGGGGCTGGAAAGAAATATTTGAAATCTTGAAAAGCAGGGACCTACATCCAAAATTGATCTATCCAGCAAAGCTGTCATTTAGAATGGAAGGACAGATAAAGCCCTTCTCAGATAAGGTCAAGTTGAAGGAGTTCATCATCACCAAGCTCTTATTATATGAAATGTTAAAGGGACTTATCTAAGAAAAAGAAGATCAAAAATATGACAGTGAAAAGACAGCAAACTCACAGCTATTAAGAACCACACCTAAAATAAAAGCAAACTAAGCAAACAGCTAGAACAGGAACAGAACCACAGAAATGGAGATCATATGGAGGGTTAGCAACAGGGGAGTGGGAGGAGGAGAGAGGGGAAAAGGTACAGAGAATGAGTAGCATAGATAGTGGGTAGAAAATAGACAGGGGGAGGGCAAGAATAGTGTGGGAAATGTAGAAGCTAAAGAACTTCTGACACATGGACATGAACTAAAGGGGGGAATGTGGGTGGGAAAGGGTGTGCAGGGTGGGGGGAATGATGGGGGAGAAATGGGACAACTGTAATAGCATAATCAATAAAATATATTAATAAATTAAAAAAATTAAATACACATGGTCAAGAAAAAAGGGGGAAACACGGGCACAATGAACTGTTTTCTTAAGTGCGATGCAGTGTGGCAGGGGACTGCTCAGTTAAGAAACTGGAATGAAAATTAAGAAGAAAATGCAGGGTACCGATTGAAAGAAACCACAGAAAAATGTAAGGGATAGCTTTGGGACACATTTGGAACAAATTTCAGCCCATTTATTTGGACAGACAGCGATGCCAAAATTGTTCATTTAGTTCAGCAGCCCTGTGTCACACTCAGGTAAGCGTACAGGTCAGGGTTTTAGGTGATCACAGAAAACAGTGAGAAGTGAAAGGTAAGATTCGGAATTTCTGCTCTACAGATACTACGTCCCAATTCAAGGGCAACATGCTAGTGTAGGCCTGCAAATACAGCTCTTTTTTGAAGCGTAAGTAGTCGGGTAGTTGGGTTCTTGGTTGATACTTTGTTTTCATGGCAAATTCTAATCAGCCCAGGTACAAACAGGAAGAATTGTGGAGACTGAGGATGGGTGGCGTTTAATCATTTATTCTCTGAACTGAATAATTGAACAAAAATGTTTTTCTAAAAATAATTAATTTCATGGCTCCTGAATTCCCATACCTGTTTCGTAATTAAAGAGGAGGAATAATGATTGAGAAGGTGCCCTCTTGCTCCTGATCGCTTTAGTGTAAGACAGCTTCTCGTCTTGTGAAGATGAACAAGGAATGACTCAGGATTTAGACATTTCAGCGGTGAGGAGTACCTCATTTTCTTGTCAAGGTAGCGTGATCGGCTTTGCAGAATTCCATCTCCCAATTTCTGACTTAAAAAGACATTTTCAGAGTTCATGAAGAGCACATAGGCAAACATATACAACTCTAACATTCTATATGTGGACCCCACGAAATGGCAGTTTTAGTTTCCCAAATCTAGACATGTATCTCACAGAGTTTGTCACAAAAAGGTCACTGTTAGTGTTTTTAGAATTTATGTTCCAATTTATATTTCTTTGTGATTAAAAGCTAATGGCCTAAACTGGAACTTCTGGCTTATAATTAATAGATTCCTGCCATGCTGTTGAATCGTTATATCGTCATAGAAAGATACATAATTGAGTGATAATGATTATGCCTTTTTTAAAAAAATCCGTACAGAGCAGGGACCTGTCACAATATTTTTCATGGTGCTGCCAACTCAGATCTATAGTTTGGCTCTCTACTTCCAAACTCTTGCCTTCAGGTTTGCTAGTAGCACTTACTCTGTTTCGTTCATTTGCTCAGCAGACATTAACTGAACACTTACTCTGATGGAGGCACAGGGTGCTGGATGCTGGGGGAGAGAGAATGGAAACAATGGTGAGGCGGAGCCCTCTTGCCAGCTCTCTCAATTTAACTGGAGGCAGAGAAAGAAAAACAGACAGATATTAATCAAATATGCATATAAATATATATTTATAAACTGTGATGAATGAATGATGTGAAGGAATACTGTGAGTGAAATTGGGGATGGGGCCTGATTTCCTGGCAAACGAATAATAACAGCAAAGCACCTCCCGCCTGCCTCATGGATCTCCCCGGGCACATCCCACTGATGATCTCACTTGGCTGAAGATGCAGAATTATTACTTCACCATCAGCCCTGTACCTACCTCTTCCCTGGCATACTCTCAGAACGCCTGGCACTGGGGCCTCCCCTGCTCCTAGTGGGCTAAGGAGGACAGGGTGTGTTTCCTTCCTGGGCCCTCTTGCTGGGAAAAATGATAAAGAAGGTAAAAAAGAAACTGGGCCCCTTCCTGGTCCTTCCTGAAAACTGTCTCTTTCATGGGACCTTGAGACCAAGTTCAAAGTGAGTTACCCTATTTTAGATTCACCTGTAATTGTGCAAATAAAACAGCTGCTTTCAAAAGTTGATTATTTGACACTTTGGATTCTCAGTGGTTCTTCTTTCCTCCATTAGAGTGAATGATTGACGGTTGCTCGTTGCCATTTCTCTGTCGGGGAGGAGAGCTGCGTACAGAAGCTTCAAAATTCTGTGCTGTCCCTTTCAGCACTTTCCCGTAGGACTGAACATGATCCTGTACCTCACTGCATTTGCTTTAATTAAGGAAGGCGTCAGTAAATCTTTGTATTGAGAAAACCTTTTTTCACCTAGTGAACTAATAGCACTGATCTGGTAGCAACATTTGTAAGACAACTGAGATACATATTACTCAAAGAATTCTGCTAATAAAGAGGAGTGTGATTCACTTTGTAATGTAATTGAAAAAGAGTTATTTTTTACTTTGTGTTAAACTCCTGTATAATTTTTTAAAAATTGCCCGAGTGTAACAGAAAAGGTCTTTGTTTTTTCCATTGGGGGGTTTATTATGTTTACTTGTTGTTAGTGAATAATAGAGAGGGGTCCCTTTGACCTGCTGTGACCTTGTTTAATTTTCTCTTCTCACCATTAGAGCCATTTCTATGAAGTATATATTTATAAATCATTCTGAAACTTCTCCTTCTCAGCCTGGTCTTCCATTAATGCCCTTGAAATGGAAGAAAAGGAGATAAACTGTATGTATCTACTTAGGAGTTAGAGGAAGAATAATTTTAAAGAACTGAAATATCTAATTATGCGAAACCGGTCTCTGCGGTGGGGCAGGATGGATGCACTGTTGTGTGCACTTAGCATGACCTTGAGGTCTCCCTCCTTTGCTGTGATTATTCTCTGTCATCTACTGGTGACGACAGGATACTAAGAGGGTGGGGGCTAGGTGAAGCCACCAGGGGGTATACAAACAGGATTAAACGTGCTAAATTAGAAAATTGGACTACTGTCCAAATCATGTTAGCACAGAATCCTTTAAATTCATAACTACATAAGAAAACATAGCAGATGAATTTGCTTGTATTCCCTTATAGAATATTTCATTAAAAGATCTATTATCTAGTACTTAAGTCTCTTGCCCTGTCAGAAGGTGATTTGTTAGGATTGAATGGGAAAGTTTATCTAACTAAAGCATTTAGAATGCTCCATGGCACATAGTAAGTGCTCAGTAAATCTTGGTTATTCATCAAGCCATTCTCTGGTATAAATGTAGGACCATGATTATTAAAATGTAGTTGTATGGTTTTGGGAAATAAAAAACCTTCCTTTTCCCTTCATTGTATATTCTCTGTGATATTGAGTAAATAAGTAGCTACCATTTTTCTCTAGTTGAGGATCAATTGAATATTGTCTTGTAGAATAATGACAGGTTATTGGACTGTTGAAGCGTGTGGTAAGAAATGTGGATTTATTAATTTGGGGGGATTCTGCTCATCCCTCCCTGCTCAGCTCCTACAAAGAGAATGTGTATTATGTGGCCTCTACTTTACAGTGGTTTCTAGTGATAATAAGGTGTTTCTTACAGCGTTTTAGGGTATATTTTTCCTTAGACTGTGGTGGTTAGGAGCCCGGGCTACCCCCTGACCCGAACCTGCTGCTTAGAAGTCTAGCCATTTTACGTGTTCGGCTTCCCGAGCTGCTGACTTCAGGCTAAAAATAAATATTTAATTCTGTCTTTCAAATCTTTTGATGGGTATATACCAGCAGAACTATGCCCCTGTTATTTATTTGTGACATTTCTTGGAAACTCATGACACTAATAGGAATCCGTGGGGAATGGAGAGCCACGCCAGATCTTTTTTATTGAGGTGTTTCCTTACTTTCTGAAACTTCTTTTATTCTCTTTCTCTTTCATCAACCACAATTATAAGTAAATCTCAGGGCTGAGATATTTTGGAGGGGGAACCTTTCCAACATAATATATTGATCCATACATCAATTGTGAGAGAAAATGTGTTTTTATCCTTTTTTAGATATCAAAAAGTCAGAAAAGCCTCAGTATAAATAATGTTTGGTAAAAAGAGCATCAAATGCAAAGTAGTAATGTTGTTTGGGCATTTGTTTTAAATTCAGGTTTTGAACTCTTCTCAATTCTTTTATGTCTTATGTTTTCCCTGAAGATAAACTTTATTGCAGCATTTCTCTACAAGGACATTTCTGTGGGTAAAAGAGAGGTTCTTAGGTAATTCTGGACATTTGAGTGTAGCGACTATTGTAAAGACAGGCGAACACAACCCCGCAATGATGAGATTTACTTGATTAGTTCGGTGTCAGAATGGAGGAAGCCGGAGTTTGGATCAAAGTCCTGCTTGACTGGATCAACCAGTTATTTGAGTCAAAATGTTAGAACTGGTTTTCTCTGCGAGGTACAACCAAAGTAATGTGCAATTCCCTGTTAATTTGATATTCTTGGGTATTTTTTATTGCCTGATCACCTATCTTTATGCTCAGAGGCCCACTCAAGTAAAAATAACCCAGCGGTTTCTGCAAGCTGAGGTTTCCATTGAAACGGAGTGGGTCTTTAAGATGCCAGCACATTTCAATTTTGTTTCAGCTCTCATAACACCTGCTGGGGGGTAAAATGCATTCATTTTATAAAATAGATTGTGAAATATTTGGTGTAAAACTGTTTCTTGACAAAATGAGGCTGTTTATGGCCTATGTTGTGGTAAACTACAATAAATAAAGTGCCCTATTGAAGTCTGTTTTTTGAGTTCAGCTTAAATGGGATTTTCATGTTTAGGGATTTCTTTCCCTTCCTGACCCCACCACTGATTATTTTATATCGCTTCTGCAAGGAAGGTGTGTAGCCACGCACACAGCTTTGTTCCCAGACATTTCTAAATGGAGTGTGTGAGTTGACATTGGCCTTTGGAATTAGGAACCCAAGTTGTCTTTAGTTATGAGGAATCTGGTTCATATCCCCTCCCAAGACGAGGTTAATTACACTCCTCCCTCCCTCCCTCCCCCAGCATAATTAGTTCCAGATTTTTTACAGGTAGGAAGAAGGCAACACAAAGTTCCTGCAGTCCTAATTAATGGATAAACTTCGGTGTTTTGCTTTTAATCAGTGGAAGTTAAGCTCAGGTCAGTAATATCGATAGGACGTGTTTGTGGTCACATGACACAGATAACTAATCGTGTGTGAAAATTCCTGGGCCAGTGGGAGACTTGGCAGGCCCTTCACCTGGTGCTCAGAGACTGTCCAAAGTCAGTTCCAAGGGTAGCATCAATCACAGTCTGTTTGGAGTTGTTCCTGAGTCCAAAAAAGGGAAGGGTTTTGGTTTTTTTTGGAGAGGGGTGAAAGAATAAAATGCCAGTTTGATGTGAGAACATGGATTTTTGAAAGAACACCAAACAGAAATGTACAAACTGAAAGAATCCAAAGCATGATGAGAGAACTTGGTAGCTCTGGACGCAGAGTAAACTACCACCTGGCTTCCGCCACATATCACAACATGGCTGAATGGAGTGAAAGTACAGTGCATGCAAGGGAAGTCTCATAGAGGGCCGGTTCAATGAGGAATTGTCTGTGTGTTCTCAACTATTTGATTTGCAAATATATTGCCACCGAATCACAGTAATAATAATAATGATAGTATTTCACTGAGTATATGCATTGTTCTTGCATTCACTTAGTCAGTCAGTCATTTTTTCATTCATTCACCTAATATTTATTTAGTACCTTTTGAAAGCCAGGTACTCTGGTAGGTGTGATAGGCATGAAAAAAACAGACAGAAATCCCTGACCCTCTAATCTTATAAAGCAGTTTAGTTTTCAGACAGTGCTGTAGCAGACTTATATAGATACTCAAGAATAGCGGAGACTTCTGGCCAAGACGGAGGTGTAGGTGGACACACTGTGCCTCCTCTCACAACCAAAATTAAGGACAACAAGTATTTAGAAACAAGAAAACAACCAGAGCTAATGGAAAATTGAACTGTAAGGCAGTCCAACAACCATATATCCAGACCGGTAAGAGGGGCGGAGTTGCAGCAGGAAAAAGTGGAGGTGCGGACCCGGGAACACAGGCGGCAGCAGCTGGCGGTTCCCAAGTGTGCAGGCGGCTGGCAGGCCCACAGGTGGTGGCTGTCGGACCCCAAGCACAGTGTGGCAACTGTGCAGACCAGTGAGGCTGCGAAAAGCGGCTGGCTGACCAGGTGGTCCCACATTCATGCGCGCAGATAATCCAGGTGAAGAGGAAGCGGTGGAAGGGACTGGAATCCAGGAGAAAGCAGAGCAGATGCCATTGTTCCCTCTCGGACCCCGCCCCCACATACAGCGTCACAACCCGGCGACTGGGCTGCCCCGCACTGGGGAACACCTGAGGCTCCACCCTTAACTACGTAGCAGCGCGCGCAGATAATCTAGGTGAAGGGAAAGCGGCAGAGGGGACTGGAATCCAGGAGAAAGCGGAGCAGGCGCCATTGTTCCCTCTCAGACCCCGCCCCCACATACAGCGTCACAACCCGGCGACTGGGCTGCCCCACTCTGGGGAACACCTAAGGCTCCACCCCTAATTACGTAACAGCTGCGACCAGACCAAAACCAAAACAAACAAACAAACAAAAAACAAAAATGGCTCAAACCGGAGAACAAATCAGAGCCCTAGAGCAATTCCTCTAAGCCGTGAAGAGATAGTCAACCTATCAGATGCACAGTTCAAAGCCCTGATGATTAGAATTGGTTGATTTTGCTCACAAATTAGATGAAAAAATGCAGGCTACAATACGTGAAATGAAGGAAGACGCATGGGGAACCAATAGAGATAGAAGGAAAACTGGGATTCAAATCAATGGAGTAGACCAGGAGGAAGAAACAAACAACCAAACAGAAAACAAGGAAGAAATAAGAATTCAAAAAAATGAGGAGAGGCTTAGGAACCTCCGAGACATTGTTAAACGTTTCAACATCTGAATTATAGGGGTACCAGGAGGGGAAGAAGAAGAGCAACAAGTAGAAAACTTATTTGAACAAATAATGAAGGAGAACTTCCCCAATCTGGCAAAGGAAATAGACTTCCAGGAAGTCCAGGAAGCTCAGAGAGTCCCAAAGAAGTTGGACCCAAGGAGGAACACACGAAGGCACATCGTAATTACATTAGCCAAGATTCAAATGAAGCAGAGAATTCTAGAAGCAGCAAGGGATAAGGGGGCAGTCACCTACAAAGGAGTTCCCATCAGACTGTCAGCTGATTTCTCAAAAGAAACCTTACAGGCAAGAAGGGGCTGGAAAGAAATATTTGAAGTCTTGAAAGGCAGGGACCTACATCCAAAATTGCTCTATCCAGCAAAGCTGTCATTTAGAATGGAAGGGAAGATAAAGTGCTTCTCAGATAAGGTCAAGTTGAAGGAGTTCATCATCACCAAGCCCTTATTATATGAAATTTTAAAGGGACTTATCTAAGAAAAAGAAAATAAAAAATATGACAGTAAGCTCACAGCTATTAACAACCACACCTAAAACAAAAGCAAACAACTAGAACAGGAACAGAACCACAGAAATGGAGATCACATGGAGGGTTAGCAACAGGGGAATGGGAGGGTGAGAGGGGGGAAAAGGTACAGAGAATAAATAGCATAGACGGTGGGTAGAAAATAGACAGGGGGAGGGCAAGAATAGGGTGGGAAGTGTAGAAGCTAAAGAGCTTATGACACATGGACATGAACTAAAGGGGGGAAATGTGGGTGGGAGGGGGTGTGCAAGGTGGAGGGGAATGATGGGGGAGAAATGGGACAACTGTAATAGCATAATCAATAAAATATATTAAATTTAAACTAAAAAAAAAAGAATAGCCCCTGGACTATTGTTGATTCTTTTACATTTTGGAGATTGAAGTTCTCAGTGTACATTATATGTGATGTTGGATTATATATGTCAGTCAGAATTGTAGTCCAGTCCTGCCATAGCCCTATGTGGTAGTAGGAATTGTTACCACCCCTAATTTACAAAAAAGGGAACCAAAACACAGAAGATCTGCTCCAGATCACACAAGCGAAGGTCTCTTGCACTTAGTGACCCAACTGGGGTTCAGATGCACATCATTTCTTGAATAATTCCAGAACCAAGTTTCTTAAATCTAATAGTACATTGCTTCTCAAATTTGATACCTAGCAGAAAAGTCAGTTTAGAAGATTTCAAGCAATGGAAGGGCCTGATTATGAGTCAGTTTTTAGATAATACACTTGCTAGTCTATAGCATATTCATAGAAAAGTATCCTTCAGAATAGCTTTGATTTTATTATTTATGGTCCTTCAAGCTTTTTAAGGAGTTATTCATTGAAATGGTGATCCAGTTCCACAAGCTAGCTATTGGAAATTGGCTTATTCATTGTCTGATTTGATTTTCTTTGTTGGCCAAATTAGTAGCTTATTTCTGATTTGTATGGAAAGAATGGTAGGATTAATTGACTTTCTCCCATTAATTAAAAACAGTTGCTTGAGTATAGTGCCTGAGAATTCCCAAAATGGAAACTCCAGGGGCTGGTCGCGGGGACGGTTTCTTCTCTGAGCCTCCCTGCCATTGTTCTCTCTGTTATTTCTAGCCTAGACAAAGGGCCTGGTGTTTTTGCTGCTGATCATTTCTTTTGAGCTTGTAAACATTTTCACTTTGGGGTGGCATAAATAGAAACTTAAATTATTGCAAGATCACAACCGGAGGGAGCATTTTGTTCCTATCTGCTGTGCCTTGTGCTTTGGCATACACACATACATCTATTTTTGTAAGAAAATTATAAGAGAACTTCAGAATTTTCAAACATTTATGGAAACTACATTTCTTCAGTATGGACAAAAGACTATATTTTAAACATTACACGTTTTCTATAAAAGCTGTTCGGTCGAGAGACAATTGAGGTATTTTCATAGGAAGCATAAGTGTATGTATAATCAATGCCTTAAGTAAACAGAGTGAAGTTAATATTGATTCTGTATCATTATATATATTTTTAATTAACTAAAGGGCCCAAGGGAGGCAAGCTCATTTTCTTAAATGTCTTGATAAAGCAAATGACTAAACTTTTTTTTTTCTTCTCATTATACTACCCTGAAGTAGTACAGCTTTCCAGTAATAACTTTAAAATAAGGATTCTGTAAAGATGATGTTAAAGATTTCACTTGTCAAAGAAGTTGTTACAGATGTAAGAAATTTTAGACTATTTTGTGTATATTACAGATGAGAATCACTTTGATATATACAAAATGTGACATAATCTTAGCTTTCCATTTAGGCTGTCTTTGAGACTCATAGAGGTTAATGGACTAAGATATTGGACTATTTAGGAAATGGAAGATGACAGAATTTTTCATGAGATCACAGTATCTGTCTCAAATTTCCACATATACCCACTGTGGAAATACTATACATTATGAAAGCCCATTAGGTAGAATGAAAAACATTCAGAGAACTCACAGAGTTTTATATCGTTTTGTATTTTTATGACTGAAGAACAGCTCAGAGTTTATTCTCAATGGACATTTTTAGCAAACTTGCTAAGGGAATAAGGAATAGTGAAGTTTTGCTGATTGCATCAGGATTTGTCTTCATGGTGCCAAATGTGAGAACACTGCAGGTCTGGACCTCTCTCCCTGTCGGTGCTGCCAATGTCTTAAGCCCTTTGGATCCTAGAAGACAATCCACAAATCTCTAGCGTGCTGGCCTTGAATTGCAGCTGGCCTTCAATAACTTTCTGCAAGCTGCTAATAAAATACACACTTTCTCTTAGTGAAAACAAGTAAAAGGCACAAATACTTAAGTTTTGTTAGATGAGGGTGAGTAGTGATGAAATGCTATTACTTGCCCCAGAGTTACAATGAAGTCCTTCTGTACCCACCTGCTTGGTTGATGCCTAACGTGACATGTTGTCATTTTACAGAAGGCTGAAGAGAATGCAGAGGGAGGGGAGTCTGCCCTGGGACCAGATGGAGAGGTAAGAGATCTGCACCCATCTCTCCGGTGTCTGCTCAGCGAGGCCCTGCCATACCTTGCCGTGTCCTTGTCATGTATACGAATTTTACTTTTACTCAGCTATTCATCTTTAAGTAAAAAGAGTAGTACATTAGCATAATATAAAAGGGATATACCAAAAAGTAGTCTACTTCCTCTTCAGACTTCCAGTCAACTGATAATATGTTTCTTGTGTATCATTGCAGAATTTTCTGTGCACACAGAAGTATATGTTTAGGAATACACAGACGGTGTAAAAATCTTAAGTGATTCTATAATTGTATTTGCCCAGTAAATGATACAGAAGCATGAACTATGACCCATTTTCCTTAGTTTATTACTAATTTGAAATTATAAAACTCCATAAGCTAAACAATGTAACTATTTGGTTAACTTATTTGTGTACAGCTTCTGTAGGCTTCTGTTTGTATAGAATGTAGCTTCTTATCCACATATTTCTAAATTTTATTTTCTTGTATTTTCAGTATTCTCCTGAATCATGAGAATACAATTACTCATTTATCGAATTTTTTTTTTCCTTCTGAAAACTACAAATTCTCTGCGAGTGGTCCACAGGAGGAGGCATGCTCCCAGAGCAGGGTGGGAAGGAGCCCGTTTTAAGCTGCCTTCTCCTCTCTCAGATTCAGATAAAAACCCGCTTGGAGGCTTCGGGTAGGTGGAGGGTCCCCTCTTCCTGGTCTGGCGTCACTGTGGATGTGAAATGCACTGTGAGTGCACACTGTGCGGATGAAGAGGAGAGGCTGAAACTACTAGTCTATGCAGAAACCTCTTGAACAATACATGTTGCTTAACCACTATAATCCATCACAAGGAAAGAAAGGATCGGGGTAAATGTCTGATGTGTAAGAAACTCTCAGTGGGCTTTTATGAGGGAAGAATACTGTATCTTAGAGCACGCAGACACACTCTAATTTGTAAAGTCCCAGCCTGGCCTAAGCACGCCTCACATTAGTCCATAATGAACCAGCTCAGGGAAGAGATTTAACATGCTAGTTTGAGGGCACTTTATCTCTTATCGCCTCTTGGGAAAATTACCTGCTGATTTTGGGTCCGTGACACACACTTATTTTTCCCTTTAAATCTTAGCACTTGTATTCTGTTTGCTAAAGTTGGGAAAGTGGACATCTTGCTCAGTTTGTTTTGAGATAATTTTCCTATCACAGTACTCTACTGTGCTCATTCAGGGCCTCTGCCAAAGTTTTCATTCCAGCCACAGTGAATCCCAGTCTCGTCTGAGGCGTGATGTCTAAAACAATGGCATAAGCTGAATTACGATAGTTCAGGATCACGGAGCATGGCTTTCCCCTGGGAGAGCGCAGCGAGGGGCACATTTCCTTCTTCATGGCTGGAGCACGGGCGGCCTTTCACGTCAGTGAGGAAGAGGCGTCATCTTGGTGTGCAAAGAAAGGTGTTCTCAACCATGGCTTGAGCACACGTAAAAGAAAAAAAAAAAAACATAGTTAAAAGGAAGCCTTTCCTTTTTTCAAAGGTTATTTTTGCAGGTAATTGCTAATATATTCTTTCTTATTTTGACAGCACTTTGTTAAGGGAGGAGGGGGAAACAATCAGTTTAGGAGTGTGTTCATTTTCTATTAGCTATAGACAATAACCTACAGTATTCTATTTTTCTCTTATCATTTTTATTTAACTCCAAGTAGGAATAATTTAGGAAAAATTGGAATTAATCGGTAGTCTAAACATTGGATTTTATTACTTCTAAGGAAATAGAGAACTTGGACGACTCACAAATCAAGCATTTCCAAACAAACATCTTGCTTAGGGATCTGCTCCTAGAAATATGGTCGCCCTCTACTCAGTAGCATTCATTTGCATAGGATTACTCCATCTCTAGGCCTTTGAAAACAGTTTATTCTCTGAAGTAGGTTAAACACAGTCTCTGCAATTTTATGTATTCTCTTAATTTTCTGAGCAATCCATTTTTCATTGAGAGTCTAATAATGACCTTCAGCTCGGTTGGTCTATTCTCCAGATTTCTACTGAGCAGAGCTTTTGGCTTTATCACACTCACAGGTACCAATGGTTAGTCCAGTTACCCGGTGGTTTGGTTTTGGATAAAGGACACAGGTTCTGCAGAAGCCAAACTGGCCAGTAATGAGATGATACAAGTTACATACTTTTTCCTTTTCCCATCCTCTTCAAAACCATGAGTTTGCAGTAGTCGTTATCTGGGGGATTTTAGGGGGTTGAGGTTCTTAGTTGCGAAGGACAAAAATTGGGTCTGCCTGATTTGAGTGAGAAGGGAATGTATTCGTAGGATATTGGGTAATTCATCAGATCTCCAGGAAGCCTGGGGAACCGGACTTGAGGCTGCACCTGACACTACGTACAAGTGATCGGCGAGGGTGTGGCTGGCGCTGGCAGCAGGCGGAGCTTGGCTGGCCAGTCCCGCTGCACCCGATCTGCTGCCGCTGGTCTGCCCTCCCCGCAGTGTGCCTGCTGGGCCCTGCCACCGGGAACCTCTAGCTCCTGATTCAGAGCCTTGTTGAGTGCGTTCGTTTGTGGGAGCTGAGGTCTTATGCTGGTGACATTTCCACTCAGAGGAAAAGGTTTCAGGTGCTGGCAGCCAGAAGGCTGAGACACGTCCAGCACAGAATTGGGAGAGTTTCTTAACAACAAGTGGTGATGTGTTTTTGTTTTTTTTCCCCCTCTCTCCTTTCTAGCCCATAGATGAGAGCAGTCAGATGAGTGACCTTCCTGTCAAAGTAACTCACACAGAAACCGGCAAGGTCCTGTTTGGACCAGAAGCACCCAAAGCAAGTCAGCTGGATGCCTGGTTGGAAATGAATCCTGGGTATGGCACTAAAGCAGAATTATTGGTGTTCTTGGGCTTTTTAGGTTTTTGTGGTCTTTGTAAAACCTTGGACCCAAAACAACACAACCTTTGCTAAAGTAATTAAAATGACACTAGCATGTATCACTTGCACACTGAACATGCTAGTTAAGTCATGCTTGTATTGTATATATTATTTTATGATTTAAAGAACTAAGCCCCCTCTCCCTCCCCACTTCTCTTTCCTGCAGTTACGAAGTCGCCCCCAGGTCCGACAGCGAAGAGAGTGATTCTGATTATGAAGAGGAGGTATGTACTCATCTCTGTTTGGAGTTTATTGGTTGGAAAGTTTATGAAGGAGCACCTGTGTCCTTCTGTCACGTGTCCTTTCTGTGTCGGCCTTTGGGTGATGACTGGGGTGAGGCTTTGCCAAAGCTTTGACGGGGCACATGGAGCCGTGCGGTGACCTTTGGGGCCCCTGAGCAACAGAGACTTGGTGAATTCTAAATTTATTTGGAAGCAAGAAAGAGTAGCTGGCATTAAACTGGAAGTGGTGGAGGGGCCTGCTGGGGAGAACTAACGGTGGATGACTTCGGGGAAGTTGGTTCCATGCCTCCCAGGGGCTCACTCTGAGGGCTCGCTGCCTAAAACGTCTAGAAAGTCTGGGACCTTAGACGGAAGGGACAACTTGGGCTTGGTTTCATGAGTTTATTGTCCCTCTGGATTTCCCTTTAAATAACTGTGACTCTTGCTTGAATTCCTTGGATATGCTCGTTACCAACAAGAGAAGCACATTTTTCAGTCTCTTGGAAGTGACAATATATCTAAAACCTAAAATGGTAATCTTGTGGGCTTTTAATAGAAATTATGAAAGAGTAAAGGAATTTTTAGATCAACTATGAAATGCTTAATAATTGCAAATGGAAGGATTAAAAGAATATTTCTGGCCCCTTTATCTCCACTGTCAGTGTTGTTGTCACTGAGTCTGATTTTGCCCGTGTTGGGGGACCTCGGGGCCAGGGGTGTCCTGGTGCCGATACCGTCAGCCAGGCAGCAGCCTCACTGGTCATAGCTCACTAGGATTTTAAGCCAATTGTTATTTTCTTCCATTGTGTGGACCCATGCTTTCTAAATTACTCTACCATGGACACTTTGTGAAAAGGAACAATAAAAGCTACATTTTTTAAAAAGCATACTAGTAAAAAGCAAATATTTTTAGAGCCATACTGTTTTTTTCATAGGCTGCTCTTTCTCTGAGATAGTTGAAGCTTACAAAATACATTTTTAAAATGTTTCTCTGCCCTAGATGGTTAGCACAGTTGGTCAGAGGGTCATCCTGATATGCCAAGGTTGCTGGTTCAATCCCCAGTCAGGGCACAGGCAAGAAGCAACCAATGAATGTGTGAATAAGTAGAACAACAATCAATGTTTCTCTCTCTGTCTTTCTCTCTATCTCTCCCTCTCTCTCCTTCCCTCGCCCTCTCTCTTCCTTCCTCTCTCTCTAAAATCAATAAGAAATAGATAAAAATAAAAATGATTTTCATTTACTTGGATGAATGGGTCATTGGAAGAATGTTCTCATTAAGAGAGCCAGGGAGGAACAGAGACGAGGCAAAGTAGGCTGTTGAACCTGCACTTGCCAGCCCGAGACTGACAGCTGCAGGCAGCTAGGGCAGGAATAGAAGGAACCTGACTGTGGGTCCGAGACCCAGGACCTCACCTGGGGTGTGCCGCCCACTCATGCAGGTCCCACCCCTCTTGGCGCTTTATTTCTCACCTGGAAAATGAAGGAGCTGTGCCAGTTCCTCATTTTACCCCCTGTGTTTCAATGACCTGTTATCATACGCTTGAGTTTCAGCATTAATATTATGTCACTTCATAGTTTTTCACTCAAGAATTATGGAAAGGCATTGTATTTTTAAATCTACTTTTAAAGGAAATTTTGTTGGATTATCTGGAGAGATTTAGCCTTCAACATCAGTGGTTAGTAATGATCATAATGAATATTTAGTGAAGCTTTCAAACACTTCCACAGAATTAGTACACAGTAGAGAGGTGGGGAGATAATGAATGAACGAATCCTAGTGAATGAATCCTTTGCCAAGTTATTGACGGTTTTCATCTAATTATTCAGGAATGCATGGTATGAAGCACCATAGAAAATGTATGTTTACAAGCTCCGTTCACATACTGTGGACACCTATGGGCCTATCAACACCCACTGGCCTTATCAGCAAGGACATTTTTATGAGTAGGACAATACTGAGGTGTCTAGAGACACCTACTCATGAGTTGTGTCTTTGAAGAGAAGGATATAGAATATTGCTAAGTAAGTGAGAGATTTGTGGTCTACACGACTCTTTGGTAACCAACCAATGAGACATGTCCCTTTCTGGCATGATTTTTACATCTTCTTCTTGGGAGCAAAGCTTCCAGAGGCTCCTCAGAAGTTTCCTTTCATTCTCTCATTTAATGATTTAAACAGCAAAGGAATGGTTGTGTATTGCCTGGTTTAGGTAGGTGTGAATCTACTTCCTTAATTTTATTTACTTCGTTTGTGAAGCTGAACACTATTTAGTCTCTTTTCAGAAAGTGCGGTCTTAGAGATTCCCTTGTGAAAATGGAATCTTCCCCCTATCTTTGCTCCTTCCACAGGATGAGGAAGAAGAGTCCAGTCGTCAGGAAACCGAAGAGAAAATACTTCTGGATCCAAACAGTGAAGAAGTTTCCGAGAAGGATGCTAAGCAGATCATTGAGTGTGTATCCCCAAGAGTCTTCTTCCTTGCAGATGTATCTCATGACATAAATTAGGCTTTATGAATTCTCTTTTAGAACATTTTAAGGAAAAAACCTGGCTTCCTTCCCATGATCCACTCGAAACACTGCCATCAGAAGTCACCGCTGAGCTCCTGGCCACCAGGCCCCAGGACTTGGGGTTGCTCCTCTTCTGTGCTCTGTCCTCTTCTCCTGTCATGTGCACACTGTCCCAGACAGAACTCATTACACCTGCCCCTCTAGCTGGCTGCTGCGCTGCCCTTCCTCCCTCCCTCAGTGGCATCCACACTCACCCAGAAACCCAAGTGAGAAACACCATTCCCTCCTCTGTCCTTGTTGCCAAGCCAGTCAGCCACAACTCACGCCCAGAAACGCTCCAGCATCCTGGGAACCCTCTCCTCCTCCTTCCATCTGCACGCCCAGCTGTGTGCTGCACCCCGTTGGTTCTCTGCGTCAGTGGTCTACACAGCTCTTTGCATGTGTGCCTCTATATCAAAGGAAATTGCTATGAAACAATCTGCAAACCAGAACATTATAAAGTGATGAAATTTAAAAGACCACATAGACATTTTAATCATTTCTCCTTTTATTACAGGGCTGTATGCTCCACTTTAGGGACCTCTGTTTTAGCAGTTGGTCCCCTCCCCTGAAGGGTTTAAGAACCCCTCGATGACTCCTTATTGCCTCTAGAATAAAATGCTAGTTCCTTAACCTGGCATAGGAAACAGAAGACTACCTTCTGTCTTTCCTGTCTCTTATGTTGACTTCGACTCTCTCTCACCTGTCCTCTGAGCTTTAGACAGTGTCCTGTGAATAGGATTTATCTTTGCATCCCAAGCACCTACTACGGCCTCACAGGCCAAGGGTTAATCTGCAGGTATGGCCCATGTGCATATCAGTCATTTGAGGTCAAGTGGGCCTGTGTTCAGATTCTGTCTCCACTACCTTTTATGCAACAGGCAAGTTAACCAACCTCTCCAAGCCTGAAGTTCTCCGCGTGCCTAAACTGGGGATGAAAGTAATAATGTCTGCCTTCCTTAGTTTTTGTGAGGATTACAGACAATGTATTTTAATTGCCAGGCAGATAAATGGTAGGTAATAAATAAACCATACTTACTGCAGCTATGTTAGGCCTTCCATTCACTTTTGTTTTGAGTGGAATGAAATAAAAACACATGCACCAAAATTCCTGTGCTTGATTCTCCACTTCCTCTGCCACAGGACAGCTAAGCAAGATGTGGATGATGAATACAGCATGCAGTGCAGTGCCAGAGGCTCCCAGTCCTACTACACCGTGGCTCACGCCATCTCCGAGAGGGTGGAGAAGCAGTCTGCCCTCCTCATTAATGGGACCCTGAAGCACTATCAGGTAATGGCTGCGGTTTGTGTTTCCTTGGCAGGTCACACTCTTCTACCTATTTTTGCCTGGAGTATGTCATGCATGTGCTGATCGCTTAAGAGGTTTAACGATGGTGAGGCAGTTTAGGTTACAGTGCTTAGAGTATTGACACTGTGCCTACAATTCTGCTTTTAGAGCACTTCTATTTCACCATCTGTGCTAGGGCATATCTGCTTTCTCTCTCATGGTTTTGGGATGAATTGTGTTTTAAGAAATCCTGGCTTAACATTTAGAACTGTTTCATTGTGGATCGCTTCCAAATGGAAAACCCAGCCACATTTGATGAATATAGGGAACACATATCTAACCTGGAAGCAAATGTAGTATTTCTTCGGAAATTTCAGTGGTGTCTATAGTGTAATACTATGGATTCAGCCACCAAGGAGTACCATCTACTACATTTACATTTTTTTAGAAGTGTTGATAAAGTGGTGAGCATCTACGCTTTGATGAAAACTAGGCTGTAACCATTACAATGATGTGACCTCTGTGGGTGAGGTCACCTGCCACGCGCACTCTCATCCCACTTTATAGTGGCTCCAAAAGTGTGTTCCCTGGAACATTTGTCCCAAGAGGTGTACCTCAAAAAGAAAGGAAAATAGGTCCCGTGTTCAAATAGCTATGGGAAATACAATGAGCTGTAACTAGGATTACCCTATAATTTACTGTTTCGAACTTGGATGCAAATGAGAGTGAATAGAGGCCTGTTGAGAATAGGCCTAACTCAGGACTACCCAGAGCCAACCAGCCATCTGGGTGCCCTGACAGTGACCCCTCTCGGTGATCCACGGCACGCATCAGCACATCCGTGACCCTACAGATAGAGGTGTGTGATCCATGCCTGCGGGTCCGTGTCCCGCAACAAGATAACTTTAATTTTCTATTTCCCAAATTTCTTTACCCAACTTTAATGGGTGATTTTTACATATCACCTATTAAGATCTTGTAAATCTAATGCCTTTTAGAATATAGTTTAGGAAGTACATGCTTTAGGCTAATAGTTCTCAAACTTTTTGGACTTAGGTTCTTTATAGTCTTAAAACCGGGCACAGTATTTGCTGCCGTGGCCTGAGAGGTGAAACATATTGGATTGCCCAAAAAGTCTGTATGATTTTTTCCGTAAAATAAAAGATATGTTTTTTATTTTCACCAATAACTTTCTTGATTTGGATATTTTGAGTATGTCAGCCATTTCCCACTATTGGCTTCTAGTGGGGAGAGACCAGGGGTGCTGCTAAACATCTTCCAATGCATAAGACAGCCCCACAGCAAAGAATTATTTGGCTACAATATCAACAGTACCAAGAAACTTCACAAACCACTTCTGACACATTCAATCAGTCACAGTGCCTTTTCCATACACTGCACAAATATTTTCTTGTGTTTCAGTTGTATTTTTACCTTCCTTGACATATTAAAACATAATATGTTGAAGCATTGTGTATTTTTTCCATCTTCAATATTAAAATGGCTGCACAAAAATTCACCAATTTTTGTAAATTGTTTTCAAATGCTGTATACTGATAAGACAGCTGCCACAGTACGATCTAACAAAAATTGTCTCGAATGAAGTGAAAGACAACTAACCACTATGGAACAAAACCATATGAGCCTTTTGGCCAACCCAGATGAATGACTACAACCAGTGCTGCCATGATTTTGAGCGAAAGAGCCCGCAGTTTTTGCCCCCTATTGCTTTTGCATCATCAGTGCAAGTGTCAACCCAATATGAAAGGTAAATAATGCTCTAAAGTTACTGTGAAAATCATGTGACCTTGTGGCTCTCCTGAGATGGTCTGGGGATGCCCAGGGGCCCCTGGAGCGCCCTTTGTCAACCACTGCTCTGACCGTTGTCAGGTCATGTTTTGTCCAAAGACCATGCTGCTTTCACGAGGTGCCAAGTGGTTACCATCTGACTTGGTCTACCCAATGTAGATGATAATTCCTGATATATTCTAATAAACTTTTCCACGTCTATGTCTGGGAAGTGCCTTCTCTGGGTTATTCATAAATAACCTAATGGCACATTGATTTCTGCTGTCATCCAGCACCTTTTCATCACTTTTCATCACTGTCTTTACAAACCTATCGCCCCTGCTTCCTTCTGTGAATTTTATGCCCTGCGCCTCCCCTGGGCTGCTGTAGATCCCAGAAGGTGCCTTGCTCTGTCACCCTCTGGGTTTTTGTCTCATGAAGTTCCTTCTGCCTGGCAGGATCCTTTCCATTTCTCACAAACCAAATCGAAACTCCAAGCCTTCCTGGACCACTCTGTCCATAAGTAAGCTTTCTCTCTTCTTGCTCCTTGACCAGTTTTTGTATCTTTAATAGTTGTTTAGCCCTCATGTAGCTGAGATCTTCCTGCTGCTTCCTGGAAAGCCCCATAAGCCTGGGTTAGTACCCAACCCCTCCAATTTCACAGTCTAGCAAAGTATAATTCATTTCCCACAATTTTAGTGAATTTCTAGGCCCTTCTGCTGCCAGTTTCTGCTTCTGTTTTATCTGGGATTAACAGAGATGCAAAATTCAGCCCTTTTGCCAATTTTCATTTAAAAAAAGAATTCGCCACCACCCACTGTCCAAATGTTCCTGGCATTTAGTTGACTTTCCTAAAGGTCCAGAGGTCTTGGCGGCTTGTGGCAGGAAAGCAGCTTCTCCTAACCACCAATTATGGTTCCTAATCATTTCCTCACTTCCCTTCTCTATCTTTTGCCTATTTTCTCAAAGGCTCTTCCCATTTTTCTTCTATCTCTTGGTGTTGCTGCTGTTCTGCAAAACCCTTTAGGATGACATGGAGTCTTGCATGGCACAAGGTACTCCAGGTGGCACAGGAAAGCATTTCTTCAAACCACTGCAGTGTTCTCCCTAAGAGAATCTCTGGCCAGTACAATTTCATATGTGTGGCACTGGCAGTTCAGCTGTTTCTTGGTGCGTGTGCACATGTGAGTGGCTTATTGTGTCCTTTTTGCCTGCAGGCTTCTGAAGGGAGCCACACTTCCTACACACCTAGGTGTCTGTCTGCCATAGCTCCTTGCATGGTTCCTTGCACAGAATAACCATTTAATACATTTTAAAATAAATGACTTTTTTCTTACATAAAATGTATTAAAATGAACACTTCCCTAAGCATAACTTCATTAGCAACCTAAATGGACTTTAGCTAACATACAGAGAGAGATAGATAGATACTAATATCTATGTCTATATCTCTATCTATCTATCTATCTATTTATCATTGATCCTACCTTTTCAACCCAGCATCTGTGGTATGATGGTAGAAGGAAATTGGTGGTAGGGAGAAGGTTTAACAATTTTGTATTTTCACCTGACCTTCCTTATACTTGACAGACACAGGGACTCCAAAGCTGCATCTCTGGCGCAGTTCTTTTGTACTTTATAAATATGTGGAGCGTGTTTCTAAGCAGTCAGCTTCCAGTATGCTGCTTTTGGGGAGTGCCCATATTGCAAAGTTTCCACGTGCTGCCTGGGAGGCACGTCCCCACCGGGAAGTGCCCTCCTGAGGGCCCAGCAGTGAGCTCCTGGCTCCCTGGTCACCCTGCTTCCTCACTGAGGGGATCCCACCCTGTGGGGGGAGGCACTTGTTTGCCAGGAAGGCTATTTCTAGTGATCTGTGATCTACAAGCCAAACCTGCCTCTGGTTTATTTGTCTTTAATCCTCACATTGGCTTTTTGTTCTTGGAGTGGTGTGGGGTTTTTTCATGTATAATAATTCCAGAATGTCATATACTGTGCAATGCTAAGTAGGGACGAGCAGCAAAAGCGGTTTAAAATCCCACCAGTATGCTCCAGCCCATCGTTTCTAAAATCTGATTAACACACGGCACCTGCCAAGCAGCAGGGATGATTACAGGCTCGCACTTTAAATTCTTTTTTGTGTTGCTGCTTCCCTCACTTCCCTACTGTGGGAAATCCAACATATAGCACTGAGGAGTTAAGAAGTCACAGCCTCACTTGAGTTGTATTAGTATTAATTACCTGTGCAGATCTTGGATAATTGAAGCAATTACTCTTCATTTCAGCTCCAGGGCCTGGAATGGATGGTTTCCCTGTATAATAACAATTTGAACGGAATCTTAGCTGATGAAATGGGGCTGGGAAAGACCATACAGACCATTGCACTCATCACTTATCTGATGGAGCACAAAAGACTCAATGGCCCCTATCTCATCATTGTTCCCCTCTCGTAAGTAAAGTCATTTATTCAGCATTTGTCTTTCTGTGTGTTGTAGAGTGCCCTATTAGGAGCTTGTCCTTGTTTTACATTTAAGACAGTGTTATAGCATGTGGTGGGGTCCCCGAGAACACGTAATCTGGATTTAGCCTTTTATTTCCCACTCCCATGCCCAGCCCCTACCTCTTTGGCTATTTGAGCACAGGGCAAGGTGGGCCTTATGTCTCATTCCTCCTTAAGTGGCTCATAAAGGGGAAAGGTTTTGATTTTTTTAATTTAAAATTTCTTTGATTTTTTCCCTTGTTCCATTTCCAAAAGATTACATATATTCAAAAGAGTGTGTATTCTGAAATCTTTTCTTATTATGTCGTTTAAAACAGAATCTAAATCAAAATTCTAACTGAGAAGTTTACACTAAACTGCCCTTAATATGTGTAATTTATTTTCAGTGATTTTGCTTCTTTGTAAGGACAGGTCTTTGTTGTTCACCATTAAATTCCCAGTGCCCCACCCTCTGTGTGGTTCTGTTCAGGGGTGTCCAAACTCTGGGCATCTCTGGGCCACACTGGGAGAAGAGTTGTCTTGGGCCACACATTAAACACGTTGTGACACGTAATCATACAAAAAAATCTCATAACGTTTGAAGTAAATTTATGATTTTGTGTTGGGCCGCATTCACAGCAGCCCTCTGTGGGTGGAGCGTCTCTGCCCATGAGGTTCAGAGAAAAAATAATCTGTTTTAGTATTTTCTCCCAATTTTGTCTAACGGAGGACTATTTGTAGACCTTTTTAATCTATATTATCTGAGTCCATAGTATTTAGATATTCATTGAATTTTGTCTACATTTTGAATATTTACAAGTATTTTGTGTTTTATCTGTATTTTACATGTTCTGACATATATTATGGTGATGCTTTCAGGGATTTTTTTAAAAAGGCATTTAATATTTCTTTCCCTGCTCCCTCTTGACAGATTTATTTAATATTTTCATGTGCTTTTGTAATTTCTTTTTCGTGAATCAACTCTTCTATGAACATATGTGGCAGTTTCTAAAGACTCACCAAATCACTTTGGCAATTGCTATTTTTCAATACCATATTAAAATTTAGGGGGGGTTTTGCCTGCTATAGTTACACATTCTTCAATTTTTTTCTTACAATTTTTTTATGAACCCATGACAAATCTGTCATGCTTTGTGGCAGCTTATTTCTAACTTATCTCTTAATTCCACACCTTTAAAATAAATATGTAGTCGAGATATTTTATATTCTCTAGCCCCTTTCAAGGTAAGGCCTAAAAAGAAATAAGAACATATTTTTAACTGCTGGCTTTTATACAAATGTCTTTTTTCATTTCCCCCTTTTTTTTTTTGTTCTATAGGACTTTATCTAACTGGACATATGAATTTGACAAATGGGCTCCTTCTGTGGTGAAAATCTCTTACAAGGTTTGGAACACTGTGTTTATATATAAATGTGGAAAAGCGAAAAATAAACCCTGTTTCCTTCTTTCTGTTTGCACATCTGTGCACTGTACTTGGTTGTAAAGTTTTGTCATGTACATCATGTGCTAAACAGTGAGAGTTAATCATCCCAAGAAGATTACTGTAATAAACCATAATTACTTTCAGATAGTGAAATGCAGAAGAAAATTGTTAATTATCATATTGCGAGGTTTCTGATGAGAGTAATACAAATGACAAATATCGCACATTCTGTGAGCTGCTGACTGGCTCGCTGTCAGGCTGCTGCCGGCCCGCTCTTCCTGCAGAAAGTTAGGCAATTACCAGGTGCCCAGCACCTGCTATAGGCTCCCAGAGAAATGCAGCCTTTCATCAGAGCAGCAGGTTCTCTGCCACCTTGAGGTCACTGTAATTTCCTTTTCTCTCTTTCCCCTCAGTTTTCAGTGGGAAAGCCTCTCTACAAGGGTCGGAAAAGTGGCCAGGCCGGTGCGATTTCGCCAAGCACTTTCCTCGTGGCTAATGCACCTTTATATGATAATGCATATATGTGCAATCTTTAGTCACGGGTCTGGGCTCCATTAAGCTCTGAATAGTGAGAAATAACACACATGTACTTCCACTGGATAATACGTACATATATATTTTTTTCTTTTTATTCAGGGCACCCCTGCCATGCGTCGCTCCCTTGTCCCCCAGCTAAGAAGTGGCAAATTCAATGTCCTCTTGACTACTTATGAGTACATTATAAAAGACAAGCACATTCTTGCAAAGGTATGTTTTTAAAAATTCTTTTATCTCTAATTTTGTACCATCATACTGGAGTGTAAAGTATTCCCCAAATTATACTCACTGGTACAATTTGATCATTAAATGGCTTCTCTCTCTCTCTCTCTCCTTCCTCTCTCTTCTCTCTCTCTTCTCTCTCTCTCTCTTTTTTTGAGATCATTAAATGGCTTCTCCCTCTCTCTCTCTCTCTCTCTCTCTCTCTCTCCTCTCTCCTTCCTCTCTCTTCTCTCTCTCTCTCTCTCTTTTTGAGTCAGATATATTTTGGTCCTGGATTTTAACTTTACGTATACCGTGTGTGTGTGTGTGTGTGTGTGTGTGTGTGTGTGTGTGTGTGATTGATCCTGAGGCTCTTACCTATCCTCTCATAGTTAACGAGCTTGCATCTCTTTAAAAAAATTCACCTGGCTTCCTTCTGCAATTCTTTTTCTCTCCAACAGCCCTGAACATGCTTGTGAAGGAAATAATTGTTTTTGTTGCCCTAGGTATTGTCAGTAGCGTAACTTCATTCCTCTTGTGCCTTTGTCTCTCCAAAGATGAGTAGGTACCTCTCCATATGGTCTTCTCCATGTGAACATTTTTCCTAGCTGTGACTTTTCTGCTATCCCTGTTTTAGTATTTTTCCTGGTAAAATAATGGGCTATTCTTGTTTGAATTACTCTGGGCTGTTTCTGTAACTCTTTGGAGCTGGGAAAGAGTGGTTTTCTACCTGCAACCTACATCTCCTGATTTCTATGCCCTAAGTTGTCCTTTAGCCATAAAATATAATTTTTTCCATTTATATCATCTTGCCTTCTAATATGTTCATGTAGAGTGATTGAAGTAGTTTCTTTTATGGAGCACATTTGAAGACATTTTTTTTTCTTTAGTAATTTCTTTTGCCCTGTGGTATTTTGAAAGCATTATAACCTGAAACTAAGTTATAGCCAGAATTGAACAGAATCCCCATTTCTGGGGTGTGCTCTATCTCTCTGCTGAACCTTTGCTCTGGGAATGGAGCATTCCCTTCATGGCATCACAGGAAATAACATAAAGGAAGCAGGTTCCCAGGGGAGGTTTAATAATTGAGATGGCACTAGCAACAACGCTGTGTTCCGATTCCTCACATTCAAAGATGAATTTGGCAGTGTCAGAAATGATGTGTTTTCAGTGTTACTGTAGGAATGTGTTTATATATTTGAGATCCTTGAAAACACATTCACTTCATGTCTCCTGCATATGTATTTCAAAATTCATCGGAGACGCTTGTTAACGAGATGTATTGCTTTTATTTGTTACTAGAGAAATGGAGACCTAGAATGGGGTAGTAATTTTTTTCCAAGTGGAAGACCTAATTAGTAGTAGACCCAATAGCAACATCCAAGGGCTCTGCTTCCTTGTTTATTATTTCAGAAGCCAAATTAGGCAGGGAAGTAGATTTAGAAAGTTTATTTAACTGCATTTTACCTTCTGGCCCCCTCTCATGCTGTTATTGGATAGTTTGGGAGGTTGATCACACAACCTTGGTTGTTCCTAAGCACTTTTCTGTGAGGTGGTAGAGGAAGAAAGAAACACAGAAACTCCGGTAGTGTCTTTTACCTGGCCATCCCAGCCTGCCGGGTGATTTTCTGTCTTTTCTCCTGACTTTCCTGGTGCTTCTAATGAGGAAGGCGGGGTGATTTGGTGCTTGTCTCCACCTCTCTCGAGGAGCTTTGCAGCAGGATCAGGGGACATCTGAGCACCAGATGCGTTTCTTGGCCATAGCCACTATTTTGTAGAGAATGGATAGGCTTAGTGGAACATTCCTCATTGTTCTCACTTTAACAAATGGAAAACAATGACCTTGAAGAGGGCTCAAGGGTAAAACATGAGAGGAAAGGGACTATTTGTAGACTTAGGAAGGAGGATCGTGCTATATGGTCATTTTTTACTTCTGAAGTGATAGTTACGGGGGGCAAGTATATTGTGTTTAATTTTGAAGGTTTAGCATAAATAGAGGAATGATGTTTTAGCATTGCCCTCCCTGCCAGTGAGAATATCCTTTCATTTTGGATATCTTAAAGCAGGGATCCTGGGGCCTGGCAGGTAAGTACTTGGCAGGTAAGGAGTATGTGTGAAGTGACAGAGTGCAGGTTGCCATTTCTTCCAGTTTCTTTAAAGGAAGTTGGATGTCCAGATTTTTATGTAAAATACACTAACTTTTAAATGGTAGCAACTAGTGCAAGTGAAAAAAAAAAAAAACAGAGAACACAGAGCCAAGTCCTAAAGGTAGGAGTCAGCCAGTGTAATAGAAAAGAAGGCAAGAAGCCAGAGTACCTCAGCTATAGGTAATGCTGGAAACATCAGTCATTAACTTGTGCTTCAAGAGGAGAGCTACATTCTGTACTTACTAGGAGCAGAGGGAGCATGCCATTAAATCTGGGGCAGCTGTCAGGTTATAGCATTAACAGAAGGAGTACGGGATGGGCAGGCCCAGGGGCTGCTCCTGGCCTAACCATTTCATTCTGGGCCCAAGTTTCCTTCTCTGTTAAAGGGGGATTTGGAATTACATGGCCCCTGAGGAACAGTGTTGCTTTAACTTTCCATTATTACATGATGTATTATACGATCTCTCAGGTGTAGGATATGCACTGTTGAAATTATTTTATCCTAAGGAGAATTCCACCATATCTTGTACCGAGTATGGGTTCTTTGGTTTTCCATGTCACCCCTTGTCTGTTGGAAATAGTTGTATTTTCCCTTGCTCACCACATGTTGGTCCTTCTTACATTACAGATTCGGTGGAAATACATGATCGTGGATGAAGGCCACCGAATGAAGAATCACCACTGCAAGCTGACTCAGGTCTTGAACACTCACTACGTGGCCCCCAGAAGAATCCTTTTGACTGGGACCCCACTGCAGAATAAGCTCCCAGAACTCTGGGCTCTCCTCAACTTCCTCCTTCCCACAATTTTTAAGAGCTGCAGCACATTCGAACAGTGGTTTAATGCTCCATTTGCCATGACTGGAGAAAGGGTACTGGTCTAACTTTTGCTCATTTATTTTTTCACTGTTTGACAATGAAATGAAATTAAAGGCTGTAAGGGCTAAGAACATCAGAGCACAGAAAACCCATAGGGGCGTTTACAGTGTCACTTGTATTACGAAGCTAATCAGTGAGCGCATATGTTCTCATTCCAGGGTGTGTTCCCCTCCGAAGAAAACTCTGTCTTTTGCCAATGTGTTACCCAGACCACCTGGGAACATTCCTGATGGTGGAATGCTTAACAACTGTGGACCACAGGGAGGATGAATGTAGGGATAGTTACTGACTCAATTTAACCAGATCAACTTGACCAACTGAACGTAAACCTTAAAACAACATTTCCTTGTTATGAACTTGGGCTTCCCTTTAAACTGCTTCCACATAAAGACTTTGTGTGTGAAACTGAACTCGCTTACACTAATTTTCTGTACATGTTTTTTCAAATGTTAGTGTGAGCCTCCATTTTGTGTGTACATAAATACTCCTCAAATATTCAAATACTCCTCTGGGAGTAGTCATTCTCAGATTTCTTACTACCATTTCTTCCACTGTCTGCCTTCTCTTAGAGCTCGTATAGAAAAGGAAGACATGACCCATAATAAGAAAAAAATCCTTATCCTTGTCCTTTTGGTTAGTAATTTCTTAACCATAGGAACGAAAAGCCTCTAACAATGCTGTAGAGAAATTTATGTTGGAACTTTTGGCCCTTTAACTTTAGGTACATTTCCTCTTTGTCAACAATTAATTGTCTTGTCCATTAGGATAGTCAAGTCAATCAATTCTGCCCCCTAGAGTTTAATGGATGAAGGTGAAAGGGAATGCAGAGGATTTTATTGTATAAATATGACTGTAACTTGAACAAGATCAGGGCAGAAAAGGGGAAGAGCAAGGTAGTGGAGCTTAAAACCAACCAACATAAATTGGATCTACTCTCGTTTTCATTTTCGTGTGCAAGCCTTCCTCCCTTGGTATGTTTCTGCATCTAGGACAAAGTTAATGCTTCCACTTCAAGGAATTAACTGTTGCCCTGTGATCTATCTCTCTTCAATTAGTCTTTGTTACCAGTTTTATCCTGCAAAATTCTGAGCTAACTGTGGATATAAAGCTTGTTGCTTCTGAGCTCTTTTCCACAAACTCATCCTTAAGACAAACACCCATTCATAGGCTGTTTTATTGCCAGAATTTTGAGGTGCCCGTGTCTAGGTATAAACCTGGCCTTAATACATATAAAATTTCAAACATATATTGAAATGAATAATAAATGTAACATAAGCATTTAAAAAAATCAAAGTCATCTGTGGTTCTCTGGCAGGTGGACTTGAATGAAGAAGAAACTATATTGATCATCAGGCGTCTACATAAGGTGTTGAGACCATTTTTACTGAGGAGACTGAAGAAAGAAGTTGAATCCCAGCTTCCAGAAAAAGTATGTTGCAAAATGCAAAAGTTGTGGTTTCTTCCCCTGCCGATATGGTTGAAGTACCTGCATCGGAAATTGTGTTTCTAAAACAGGCTTGCGTTTTAGTTACCAGTGTTTCAGAAATATCTTAAAGTACTATTCTGTTTGAAGAGAAAAGCTAGGGGATTTAGTGTAGCGAAAGAAGGAAAATGTTGGCATTTTCATCCTGGTGTCCAAAAGCTCTGGGCAGATTTTATAAAACTACCAAAGTCACTGAGTCTCATTACACTTTAACTTACAGCCACCGAGGATTACATTAATTGACTTACCATTGCCTTTTAATTTAATTTAATTTTTAAATCAGTTTTTAAAGATTTTATTTGTATTTTAGAGAGGGGAGAAGGGAGGGAGAAAAACATCAGTCGGTTGCCTCTTGCACACCCCCAACTGGGGTCCTGACCAGCAACCCAGGCATATGCTCTGATCAGGAATCAAACCAGCAGCCTTTCAGTTTGCGGGCTGATGCTCAACCCACTGAACCACACTAGCCAGGGCGTATTTTAATTTTAGATTTTTTAAAAGTTAGCTAACCTCATTTGAGTTTAGTCTTGCAAGTGCCATAAGAGTGTTCTGTTTGTGAGCCAAATAAGAATTGAAGTTTGGGATGTTTATCATTATCAGAGGGCCCAGTAAACATTTACCACGTTTGCTGGAAGTTTATTTAATATTTGATGCTTGGGGTTTTTTTTTCCTTTTGTGTTGAATTTATTGGAATGACGTTGGTGAATAAAACTCTGTAGGTTCCCAGGGCACCATTCTATCACTTGTCAGCTGTATATTATACGATGCTTGTGATGTCACCACTCTGACAGTCAGTGACAAACAGAGTTCTTGCTCTGACAGACCGTCATCTAGTTGTTCCCGGGCTGCCCTGCACCACCCATGTTAAGTCTGGGGATATTTTAAGTGAGTATTTTTCAAATTCCTTCTTGGACACTGAGTTTTCAGTGCTTTAGAATGTCTTCTGAGCCCTTCGCCCACATTTTTTGGTCAGATTTGGATATTAGTTTAACATGCGTCTGATCATATTTTGGAACTGCATTCATTGGAGTTCTAAGTTTTGTTCTCTTAGACATAGATAGTTTGCCGTGGTAGACTGTTATTTGTAGCATGAAATACTTTGATTTGAGTTTTCTCATCAGACGAGCCAATTCTAAAGTGCTTTATTTTGCATCGTGTTTTTCTGGGTAACGACTCTATTTTTTGGACAGATTGTTTCATCCTGCACATTTTTAAGTGGGAGTTGGCAAATAGTGTAAGAATTTGATCACTTTGTTGAGAGAGAGTTTTGTTCTCTATTCATTAACAGTTGAAGAAAGATTAAAAGTAAACATGGTTCTTATACCACACTTATTCCACCAAAAGCCTAAATATTTAAATGTTTTCTTGTGCTACTGAATGAATCTTGGGCATTGACAGCTATTGATATTTCTTTGACTTCCTTTGGTCCTAGCATCTTTGAGTTATCCCCTTTCTGTTTAATGTGGAGCTTAGCCATTGAACAGGTAAACTGGGGAATGGGTACAGTGGTCACGGGGCTGCCTTGAGCTAAATACTCCCCAGCATACTCTTCCTGAGAACCTGCAGGTTATAGTGGTGGGATGTTACAGATTTTTATTTGTCCCATGCTTCCTTTTGTTTCTTTAGAAGAGTATAAAACAAAAGGTAACTAATTAAAGTCCTTTATTTATTCATTCCATAAAACTTCTTAATCTTGTTATTTACAGGACTGGCTAATAGACATAGATTTTTTAAAAATGCATTGCAAATTGAAAGTATGCCCTATTTTAAGAAAATCCATTATATAAAAATCCTAACCTCTGCAGCATAAATAAAGATTATGGGGTCATCATTTATATCACGAAGGAATTCTTTTCTATTTGTCCCACTGTTCTTTCCACAAGAAAACTTCCTGAGTATGAATAACCTTTGAAAAAATTAAGAATAGATTTTCAAGAGTATGTCTCCCGTATAAAGCACACTCGTGCTCTTTAATAGCCAGAGCCTTATATCTGAGGTGTGTGAAATGCCCTGTATGTGATACATGGTCTGTGGATAAGCCGCCTTTTCCTGGAGGTAACTAGTTGTAGTGGAAATCATGAGTTCTGCCATCGGAGTGGACAAGGGTCCTCGAGGCCTTCACTGTCTCTTACTGTGTGAACTTGGGCAAGTCCGTTAACTCAGTAGGTCTCAAGGTCCTCCTCAGTAAACTAGGAAATAAATGATACCTGCTTCATTGAATTGTTGAGGAGATCAGGTGGATGCAGTACTCGTACTACTGTGCCTGGCACGGTGGTGAGCTCTCAACTAGTGACAGCTGCTGCTACATATTTTTGACTTTCTACTTATGTTGCTGCTTCTATTATTAATGGAGAGTTCTACTTTCCTATTCATTTCAACTTTTTTCTCACTGTTCTCTCATCCTTGCGCTTTCTGTGGCCCTCCCATGTCTCCGTCCCCACAAATCGTCCAAGGCCACGTGAGGGGGACTAATCACCATGCACAGGTATATGGCCTTTATGGATGTCTTGTGGCCAGTGGTCATTCTCTACTTTTTCTGACTTGTGAGGATTTTTTATCAGGGAAATATTGGTCATGTAAGTGTCATCCTTGGGGGTAAGGAGTTTTCTTCTACCATCGGCTTGTAGCCCCAAACCACGTGTATGTCTTTCTCAGCCTGTGTAAAGAATTACGGCTGATGGCAGGATAAAGGTAACGATGAAGACTTCCATAGCAGTAATTCTCAAATACTGTCCTGAAAAAGCATCCGTTAGGGAAGGGTTTTTAATTTTATTTTTTTTTTTATTTTTTTTTTTAAGATTTTTTTAAGTACTTTTTTTTTTCTTTTTTAGATTTTTTATTTATTTATCATTAGAGGGGAAAGGAAGGAGAGAGGTAGAGAAACATCAATGTGCGGTTGCCTCTTGTATGTCCCCTGCCGGGAACTGGCCTGGCAACCCAGGCATGTGCCGACTGGGAATCAAACCGCGATCCTTCGGTTCGCAGGCCCACGCTCAATCCACTGAGCTACACCAGCCAGGGCTAATTTTATTTTTTAACTTACATATAATAAAATGTACTATTTTGGGTATATAATTCTAGCAGTTATATTAAAATACAGACCAATTCTATTTTCCAGTCATCCCCCCCTAATATTTCCTGGTGCTACCACTTTTTAGTAAGAGCCTCTCTCTACCCATAGTCCCAGGCAACCACTAATCTATTCTCCATTCTATAACTTTGCCTTTTCCAGAATGTTATGTGAATGGACTAGGACAGTACGTCTCATCAGACCTTTTACGTCTAGTTCCTTTCAACTTAGACGTTCATCTGAGTTGTTGCGCATGTCAACGGTTGGTTCATCTGTATTGTTGAATAGTATTCTGTTGTGTGGAGGCACCATACTTTGTTCATCCATTTAGCCGAGAGGGACATTTTGGTTATTGCTAGTTTTTGGCAATTATAGATAAACCTGCTGTAAACATTGTGTACAGGTAGTTTTGTGAACATAGATTTTCATTTCACTTGAGCAAATACCTGGGGGGGCTGCTTGGTCATGTGGTATATATACATGTAACTTCACAAGAAGTTTTCGAATGGTGCTCCAAACTGTCTGAACCACTTTACAGTCCCCCCAGCAACGTGTGAGCATTACATTCCCTCCACTTTCTCATCAGTACTAGCTGGGCACTGCCAGTTGTTCTTAATGTTTTCAGCCATTTCAAAAGGTGTGTAACTTTAATATGCATTCCTCTAGTATCCAATGCTGGTGGGTACATTTTGGTGCTTATTTGGCCCCCATATGTCTTCTTTGATAAAGTGGTGCTCAAATATTTTGTTTATTTTTATGGGGTTGTTTCTTTTGTTATTGTTAAGTTTTACAATCGAAAATGTATTAAAAATACAAAATGTCAACCCGCCCCAGCAATTCTGGTGAAGTGGTGCTCAAATCTTTTACCTGGTTTTTTTTCATTGTTCCTTTTCTTCTTGTTGAGTTTTACGATAGAAAAACTCTTGAAAGCACGAAACATCAACCCATCCCAGTGATGGTCTAGCGTAGCTGGAGGGGCCTCGGGACTCTGTTTCCTCCGAGGAAACTAAAGCAGGCGTCTGAGGGCCACAGTTTGATGGATGCGGCTCTAGCAAACAGAAAACTTAGTTCTGATGAATATTTAATAAAAATTGGTTTTAATCAAGGGGTAGTTCATAATTGTAGGAGTCTAATGAACACCCAGCTGCTGGCATAAAATTCATCCATTATTCTCAGAGAAGAATGGCAATTCATAGGAATGGGATTATATGATTATGTAAAACTCAACTTAAGCTAAGTAAAATTTGATTTTTGACTTAGCTGTCATTCGAGTTCATCTCTGCTGACTCTCCCCTTGATTCATATAATCAAGAACCAACTATACTTGCAATTGGCTGTGTATCTATTGAAGTCTAAATATGCTGAAACATATATACAACATCTGAGATTAACTAGAGGTTGGCCTATCTAAAATTGATGATGATTTTGATATAATCTGCGTAAAACAACCATAAAGCTTTGTTTAAATGGGCAATCTCTATCTTCGTTACATAAAATTTTGGAATGCTTGATGTAATTAGTCATTACTTGGTTCCTCCCTGGCACTGTAGATCCCTGAACTTGGGATTTTCGTACATTTAATCTTACTGTTTGGGAATCTCAATTTAGAAAGTGGTGATATATCACACACAGTAGTCTAGGTTCATTGTTCCAATAACACATCCTTTCGGAAGGGAAATCGTAAGTGAAGACTAGTATTTGGGCAGAAACTATGGCTAAAGCTGACTACTTCTACAGGATTGGTTGGGAGGAGATCCTGGGCCAATATAATCACCTGCTTTGGCTCCTTGCAGGGGCCAGTTTCATCTTTCACTAATGCAAGAATTCGTAGGAGATAGTTATCATGTACATGAGGTCTGCACCCCAGTTTTACATGTAATTTGAGCAAAAATATCCCTAGCAGCTCTCACAGGCCTGCCTTGTAGGGGGAATCATCCTTTGTAAGAGTCACAGATTTCGTTTCCTACAGCACCAGCATTTCTGAGGAACTTCGATGTTCATGCTCTAATTAGGGGTCATCCCATTTTTGGGGGGTAAACTCAGATTCAACAGAGTTTACGATGTCATGATTATCACAGAACCTTCCCTTGCCTCATCACTATCAATCTGTATGTCTACCTTAGAGTTGTTAGTCTGTCCTATTCTTAATGCATAGCTCTGACTGCCTGCTCTGCACACTGTCCTGCACTGGGGCTGGGGTGGCAGGTGACGGAGCTACACTGGAAATAGGCTGCATGGCGTGAGAGGTCAACAAGTGTGGTGTGGAGGCGAGGTCTGCTCACCCCGGACAGTGGCATGACAGTGAAAGGTGACATGGTCCTCCCTACCCATCAGGATGAGTGATCCAGGCATTGGAGCATTCTTTAGGGCAGGGGTCTGCAGAGCACACACTGCAGTTTGTGTGTTTAGGGGTAGAGGTGCTTACTAGTAATCCACGGGGGTGCAGGAAGAAGATTTTAGAACTTCCTTTTATATTAATTTTCCTCTTACAAGTAAGAAAAGTTCTATGATATTTAACGTTCAGATTGACACTGGGACCCATGTATGTACCCATCAGGAAGTCTGTTATGTGCCTGGGTTAGCACCTGTAGGTTCACTGACCCTCGCAGCAGAGTTTATGTACTTCCTTCCTGTTGTGCAGCATCAGGTATCCTCGGTTTCCCTGAACCCAGATAAAAGGATTTAGAATGATCGGATTTTAACTGAATGCCCACAGCCCCAGAATGGATGAAGGACTTTTAAAAGATTCTGCAAAGGATTGCAGTTTGAAAACAAGAATTGGTGAACTATGAGAAAAAGGCACTCCTGCCTGTTCTTTTCCTAGTGTGGATTTTTACCAGCCGCATCATATGCTAATTGGGCTAGCATTGTCCAAAAAAATACTAGATATCATCAAATTGGCTCCTTGGAATATAGAGATCAATTACCTTTAACAATAAACCACACCCTAAAAGTAACTTGTATCTTGAGACAACATTACTGCATATGTATAATTCATAAATAAATATATGGGCAGCACTGGCTGGGTGGCTCAGTTGGTAGGAGCATTGTCCCATACACCAAAACATCATAGGTTCGATTCCCAGTCAGGGCACATACCTAGGTTGCAGGTTGAGTCCCTGGTTGGGGCACTTATGGGAGGCAACCAAGCGATGTTTCTCTCTCACATCAATGTTCCTCCCTCTCTCTCTCTCTCTCTCTCTCTCTCTCTCTCTCTCTCTCTCTCTTGCTCTCTCCCTGCCTCCCACCCCCTTACCTTTCTCTTTCTGTAAAGTCAATATAAACATATCCTTAGGTGAGGATTAAAAAATACGTACATAGGCATATTGGGAAAATGTGCATTAACATGTCTTCCTGATAAGGGGAAGGCCATCAGAAAAACTTAATAACCACTTCTTTGTGGGAAGTGAAAGGGAAATTGACTTTGGCTTACAGATATGGTGGGTGATTGTGGAAAATCTTAAAAGGGCCCTCAAGGTAGAATAGGATTATAAAAGAAGCACTAAGACTAAGGAACTTCTGAGCCCTGGAGAAAAGTACAAAATCAAACAAAACGGCTTAGTTGTTTGGGGAGGTGTAGGGAGCACATGGAAAATATAATTGGGAAGTTTATGACGGTGATTTTGATCTTGTCTGTCAAACCAGCTTCTGGTGTCCTCGAAGGACAGAAGGAGGAAGGTCAGAAAGTTGGGGTTCTCAGGATGGGCTCCCTCTCTGTTGACATGACCCCTGCAGGATGTCTGGAGTCCATGCTGCATGGTGCGCCCAAGCCGCCTGCTTCCCAGACTCCTCACCTCCAGCACTTAGCAGCAGCTAACTGATGGGAAGTGGGGTGAGGGTTCTGTCCTGAATTATGCATGTGTGTGTCCCAATGTACTTCAAAACAAGCATCAGCTGTCTCTCCCAGCAGTGAGGCCCTGGTGAAGGGGAACATCAGGGCAGAACTGAGAAGCCTGAACGCCCATTTGGTCTTCCTTAGCAAGAGCTTAACAGAGTGGACTCTGTTTAATATCCTAACTGCACCATTAAATAGTTGTATCATTTTGAGTAAATCTGTTAAACTTTTTGATGCTCGAGTTCCTTATGTATAAAACGTGGATGGTAAATGTACCTCTTAGAGCTCTCGTGTGGTGTTATGAGAGAAGGCACATGAGGCACTTGTGTACGGGGCCTGGTCCCTGCAAAGAGCTCAAGAATATTAACCCTTGGTGTCATTTTTGTCATTATACTCATCTGAAGTTGTTTAACACTTTTCTTCACCATGATCAAATTTCCCTGAGAGTTAACAGGCCTCGAAGAAATAGAAGTACTTTAAAAACATGACATGGTCAGGCATCTGAAACACAAAGCCTATATTAAGTGCATCTTTATTTATTAAACATGGAGATTTTCCCCCCTCCCTGGCCAAAAAAGTAATTAAAAACTAAAATAAGTGTATGAAGGATCACTTGCTTTTCTTAACTTTTCTGCTAGAGAGCCAGCCTTTCTCTGATCTGATTTGGTGCATCAGAATGAGTGGCAAAAGACTATTAATTGTGGTTCCGTCAGGCCTGACAGTTTCCTTCTAAAGTAATAATTGAATGAATATTCAACTTGTCTTCATCTGTGACCACCTCGCTCTGGCCCTCAGAGCTGAAAATAACCTGATTGTTTTAATTAGTTTATTAAACATTAGGAAGCTTGCTGATTTACTTTTAATTACATTCTTGCAGACTTCTAGGCATTAATATGATGTTTTTTTATGAAAATTGCACATTTGTGTTCTGGGGATTTTTTTAATAAAGAAAAACAATAATAGGAAATAATCAAGGCAGATTTTAGGCATTAGGAACGTGCTAGGAGGATTGCAGGTGTGTGCTAACCCCCAGGCATGGGAATTCCCTTTAACTGCCTTAAATCAGATATTTGCGGTATTTTAAATAGAAGCACAAGGGGCCCTGCCTTCTTTGGATGGTCATAGAATCCAGCTCTGGGGTAGTTCTCCTCTACCTGTTGTCCTCACTAGATAGTATCCTCTCATCTCTCAAAAGCAGAGTCAATGACAATCAACCTAGACTGTTAGAAGTCTCACTGTAGGACTGGTATTGGGAGTAGCCACATATCACCAACTGAAAAAATGTTTTACAGAGAAAATCCAAGGATATTATTCAGTCACTTTTCTTCTTAAAGCTGTTCTGTTCATGTGAAAAGGGAGTGTCGTTGGGAAGCAGAGGGGATACCAAAAATATGCTCTATATCGAACATCTTTGAATTTAAACAGTTTGCAAGCCTCTGTCAAATGTGGAACAAGTCAAGATGTTCCTGAAAGCATGACTGTAGCCTCAATTACGTAGAACCTTTGGAAGGTCTCCTTGTCACACGGCACCTTTAGCAATGATGACCATGGCCTGTTCCACACCCGCCCCATCCCCCACTCCAGAAATCCAAGTGAGGGAACAGGCACCTTCATGGCTGCTGGAGGGCCACCGGCAGCTGTGTTTCAGCAGCCTCTCTAGAGCAGGCACCTCCTCTCTCCTCCTCTTACCTGCCTACTGCTCTTTTTTCTCCAGGTTGAATATGTGATCAAGTGTGACATGTCAGCTCTGCAGAAGATCCTGTATCGCCACATGCAAGCCAAAGGGATCCTCCTCACAGACGGTTCTGAGAAAGATAAGAAGGTATGTGGCAGAAGACGATGCAACTCACAATGTGTATATCTTCTCGTGAATGTGACATCCAATACTCTGGGGGAGCAGCCTTCTAATGCCCATTCGTTAAAGCAAATTACTTGGCCTCTTCTCTAGCTATTGTAGCTGCCAAAGGAAATCTCTTAACCTCTTAACTATAAACTGCATTGGGGCAGGAAGAAAGGAGTTAAGTTCTCATCACCAAAATAACTATACCTCTGCTCATGTCATTTCTGCAGAAAATGTATTCCGCCTAAAAGTGGGGTGGTATTTTAGAAGTTTCATTCCTTGGGCATCTATTCTGTGCTTCTGTCTTCCCAGAATCCTAGGGAATAGACAGTCCTGTCACAAACCCATCAACTTGACATAATTCCTTCCTGGAGGATAAGTTAGTCACAAGAAAGGTATTATATCTAACCCAGAAACTTCCATATTTTAACAGGAGCTTTGAAACACAGGAGGGGTAGGTCACTGAGAAGACCTGTGTCCCTTTGCCCTTCCTGTAGAAGCCTACTTTTAAAAAATTGGAAAATATCTGATCAGTTAATAATTTGTTCTACTTTGACTCACTCCTCTTGTTCTTAGGGGAAAGGAGGAGCTAAGACGCTTATGAACACTATCATGCAGTTGAGAAAAATCTGCAACCACCCCTATATGTTTCAGCATATTGAGGTAAGTCTGTATCCTGTTTCCGTCCTGATCCCGTTGGTACTCATCCTACTAACACTACTTTAAAAATTTTTTAATACAAAAATAGAACAGGGTTAACATGTGTATTGAAATTAAAACAACAACTCTGCCCGTCTGGTAGCTTAACACGCAGAATTAATAAATGTGAATTTTCTGGTTATGGATGCTTCTTGGCACCAAGCACTTGAGCATCTGGAATTTTATAACCAAGAGTTTAAAGTGGTGAGAAAATGTTGTAAGCTATGGCTCATTATGTGGGTTTTGGTAAGTACTGTGAATTGCCTTGTTATGGGAGGTGCTGTGAAATTGAAGATGATGATAAATACATCCAGTTTTCTCGAGATGCTGTGAAAAAATATTAAAATAATGTATTTGTACCTGAAGAGAAAGATGTTCTCAAAATATTTTCTCTGTAAAAGACACTGCCCTTGGTCTGTTACTTAGATTTGTGTTCTTCCTTTCTGGCTTCTCTCACGACAATGCAAATACAGGCCTTTAAACTGACGCTTTAGTGGCTAAGAAGCTATTTTTAGGGGTGAGTTCATTTTCTGCCCTATTCACTGCAGGTGAATAAGTTTTCTAAATTGACAGAGTTTCACTCCAGTAGAAACGATTGACTCGAGCAGGCAGGAAAAGGAGCCACAACCATAACCTTCACTTTTCGCCATTGCTACTGATGCACACGGCGCTGGTGACGGTTCTTTGCCAGCGAACTGCCTGCTTTCCGCACACGGGAGCAGGGGCCTGGGGCAGGTTCCCTCAGAGCTTGGGTGTCGGCACCTGTCTATTAAAAAAACAAATACACAGAAGGGTCTGGGAAATCAAGGGTTAATGATCGCAGTATAAATATGGGGTTGACCATTCTTGACTCTGGCAATTCTTTTTTTCTCCCTTATTTTTGGTAACTGTCAGAGAAGAATATTTCTTTTGCACTTTCTCCCTGTACTGGCACCCTGCCCCAACTGGGCTGGGGAATTGGAAAGACGCCTGATACTGCAGTTGCCTTCAAATCCATAGGGCAGAGTATCTTAAGACAAAAAAGCCCTAGGTCTAAGTAAAATGACCATAGCAACAACATAAGGGGAAAAAAAAGAAAGAAAGAAATCCACCAACAAGCCACAGGTATTTAGACATTTAGACATGTAGTGGAAGGAGAATTCAGTGTGCAATGAGTCTGTGCCCGAGGCTGCTTTGTAACACAGATTGCTCCTACCGGGGTGAAACTCTCAACTTGGGAAACATTCACGTGTACTGACCTGGTGTAAATCACTCGGCCTCTCCAAGCCTTACTGTACTTGACTTGCCATCAACGGTAAGGGCCTGTTAGGAACCGTGCTGCACAGCAGGAGGTGAGCTTGAAGGTGACCGGCTGGAATCATCCTGAAACCATCCCCCCACCTCCCCAGTCCATGGAAAAATTGTCTTTCATGAAACCAGTCCCTGGTGCCAAAAGCTTTGGGGACCGCTGAACTATAGGACTGACAAGAGAACACACTTGTAAAAAAAATGTAAGATGAAGCATCTTGTAAACTAACATGTTGAATGGATGTGATGTATCAGTGGGTTAGTGGTGGGGCTGTGTGTTGGGTTGAGGGAGAGCCCCCCAAAAGGTCTAATGGTGAAAATGGGGTCACATTAGGTTAACCTGCCAGCCACCATCTCACTTTTCCTGAAAACAGTGTGGAGATACTCTGCTATACAGAGGAGTTTGAGGACTCAGATTGTGAAAATTAAGTCTCAGTCTGACCTTATTTTGGTTATCACACCAAAACTGACCTTTGAGACATGCTAGGCCATGTCAGGAAGGGGGATGGACCACCTCCCCTCAGGTTTCTGCCTGCAGCCCCTGGGAAGGGTGGAGGGAAGGGGTGATTGTGGAGGAGCTAAGGTTAAGTAGCGTGCCCTCCACGGCACATGTATTTACGTTTTAAATGGCAGTCAGTAGAAAGACAGACTTTGATTTACAATTTCTTTAACATGAAAAATTTTCAGGAGCATATTCCTAGAAACGAGAACCACAGTTATTGGCTGATGTATTGCCTTTATGGATCAGAGATGGTGTGCGCCTTTTGCTTTTGTCTTTGTTTTGTTCGCTATACAACCTTTGTTCGTGCTAAGTCATTCCAGAAGCCCCATCTCTCCATTAGGCTTGCTGCCTCACAGGAGCCTTACAATCAGAGAAATGAAAACAGTATTTTTTAAATGTGGCCATCCCTAGTCTTATCACCGTATGCTGACACGTATCTCTTTGGTTTTTACAGCCCTGCTTAGAGATAGGGTTCATACCTAACATCTAGTAAGGAGCGGCTGCCTGTGGAGAGAGAGGGCATGGTTCTTGGAGTCAGCGCGGGGTTTTTGGCTGCTGTCCTTTCAGGGCAGCATCCTCGAGGGCTGCCTGCATGGACAACGTATTCGAGAGGATAGCCCAAAGGGAAAGATCTGGTCCCCTTGGAGGAAAAGCTTCAGTGACCATGGAAGGAAGGGCAGCAGAAAAGGGAGACAGCTGGTGGCTAATCTGAAGGTGTGACAGCCTCTCCTTCCCCACAGATGGTCTCTCTTTCCTGAAGTAGGAACGGAAAAATCACATGGAGAACTCGGGGAGGAGGGAATTAGGTGATTAAGTTCCACATTTTAAAACTGAAAGCTAGATGCCTGAGGGAGCGGTGTACATTCAGGGCCTTATTTGTAACAGAAAAGTGCAGTAGGGAAGGGATGTTAGGATTTCACTAAACTCAGATTGGAAATAAAGTGTATAACCATTACTTTTACTGTTAAATGTTTCCACAGTATCTTTATGTGCGCATTTTAGTCCTCACTTGCTTGAATTAAGCTCTTCCTCTAGTCTAGACTCTAAGCTCCTTGGGGGCAGATATTTCCGTGGTTTCTGGATTCCCAGCACTGGCCCAGCCCAGCCCTGGGCCAGCAGGTGTTGTATCACTGTTTGATGAGAAAACTAACCCTGTAGGCTCAGCCTGACCATCTAGAGACTTGCAGAAGCTCACGGGATACATTGTTGCCAGAATACAAGTCTGAATTCAAAGACATTGAATTTCTGGTTCATCTTACAATGAGTATGTCTTATTTATTATTTTGTTTAATTATACTCTAGAAATAGATAGAATGACCTCGCTAAAAGAGTAATCATTAAGTTAATAAATGCCTATCTGTTTTATTTTTAATCATTTTCTTTTTCCCTCTCTTTTAAAGGAATCCTTTGCTGAACACCTGGGCTATTCAAATGGGGTCATAAATGGGTAAATCTTAAAATTGTATTTTCTTTCAAAAAATAGTTAGTCCTGCCTCAATTTTTATCATACAAATGCATCCAGCCAGCACCCTCAACCCTCCTCTCTCCTCAGCAGAGTGTACAGAAATTGTTAACCAAAATGATACCGACATTCACTTTCACCTTAATGGCGTAAATTACTACATGCCTTGAGTAAGTGGCTACTCAAAGGACGTAGATCTCATTTAATAGACTTAATAGTACCCTAGTTTTAAAGATGTTGTCGAAGCTTCAGAGGGTTGTTATTTATAACCAGTGGTATAGCTTAGGCTCAAAGAGGATTTATCATATTAAATTGCAAGTTGATACTTAATATTAACATGCAAGAGTAGAAATGTCTTATCTGCTATAAATATGTATGACTTTACAGTAATTTGTTAGAATATGGTCTGTGTAAGGAACATTTTTCACAAGCAATGGACACTGAAGAGAATCATGCCTTGCAACAACAAACATATTAACAGAAAGTCTCTGTTTTGCTTGCTTTGCACCGGGGAAAATGCTTGATTAGGATATAGGGGTCATTCTTGGGTCCCAAGGACAGACTGTGGTAGCACTGGGCTGGGGACCAGGAACTGGAACCTGTCCAGAACCAGTGCTGCTAGGCTCCCCTGCCTCCCTTTCCTCTGGGTCCTGTGGCCACTCCCAGTGCCATCGGGTTGACTCAGGGTTGTGTATTAAAATCGCAGTTACGGGGTCGGGGGTGGTGTTTGGAGGAGAGTTCTCAGAACAGGGGAGGGATCTTGGGGAAACCTACAATTGAAAATGTGTCTTCTTAGAGATAACACATACTGTGTCATATAATCAGCTATCGAATGATACATTTCATTGCTATAGACCGCACGTGCACTGGCGAGTTTTTCAAACAACATCAATCCTACAATAAAGTTTTAACATTATAACCCATCCTTGTCAATAAAAGAGAAAAGTGGTTTGTTGAGGAGGGAGAAAAGGCCCTACTTTAGCTTATGGATACTCCTCTCCATCTGATGGCAGTACATGTCACCATCATATTTTTTACTGGAACGTCTACCTAAACCAGGACTCTTGCCCCTGCCCCAGTCCATTCCAGCACAGTGTACATGGGGATCTTACAAAAAGATATGCCAGCTATCGTCACTCCACTGTTCAAACCCCATCAGTGGCGCTCCGTTGCACTTAAAACCAACACATGTAGTGTGGGGGGTGGGGCCCCACGGGGTCTGCCCTATGCCCACCCGCTGCCTCTCTACGCTCATCTGCAGTATTTTCCACTCGCTTCTGTGTAAGCCAGCACCCCAGTTTTCCAGTTCCCCAGACTCACCAGGCTCTTTCTTACTCCCCAGGGCCTTTGCACGTATTCTTCCCACCACCTGGTTTCTTGTCCTCTCCACTCCCAAACCTCCATCCTTGACCTGTCTACCTTTGCTCATTTTGTTGGGTTTTAGCTAAACTGTTACCTCTTTTTCTTTTCCTTTTTTTGAATTGAATGTATTGGGGTCACATCTCTTCATTGAGGTCACACCTGACACTCAAAACCAGTGGGTGGCAATTTTTTTTTCCTGAAGGTCCAGATCTCAAATATTTTCACCTTTGGGGGGTGAAAAAGTCTCTGTCACACCTACTCAACTTTGTCCTTATAGCACGAAAGCAGCCATAGACAAAACAGAAATGAGTGAGCAGGGCTGTGTCCCAATAAAACTTTATTTACAAAAATAGCCAGCAGGCCAGGGCTGAAGTTTGCTAAACTCTGCTTTCATCTAAAGAAGGTAATAATCTGTTGCTATAAGTTCTCTCATAGCAACTTGCTATTTTTCTTTTTAGTACTTATCACAACTTGTAGTTACCCATTTTGAAGGCAGGGATTTTGTTTTACTTATCACTATACCTATGCCTAGCATTGTGCTTGACACATAGTAGGTGCTCAATAAGTATTTGAATGAATCTTAAGGGCTCTAAATGAACAATTTTATATTCTTCATGATTAGAGATTTAAGTAAATGCAACATATACATGTATGTGTGTGTATGAGACAATATCAAGGACATGAAAGGGTTTCCTTTTCTGTCATCTTACCTGCATACGTGATGCACTCTTTATGAGTTTTGTATAAATATATTCTATTTTTCTATTAAATACTCTCCCTGCTTTGGAGCGTAAGTTCCTTCCTTCATTCTTCAGTTATTTATTGTTTACTATGCACAAGGCATTCTAGGAAAAGCAGAGTTATACTGGATCCTGCCAGAAGACAGCAGTAATACTGTCTTCTTGTTTTGCATTTTTGGGTTCAGGGCTGAGCTGTATCGGGCCTCAGGAAAGTTTGAGCTGCTTGATCGTATTCTGCCAAAACTTCGAGCAACTAATCACCGCGTGCTGCTTTTCTGCCAGATGACATCTCTCATGACCATCATGGAGGACTACTTTGCTTTTCGGAACTTCCTTTACCTGCGCCTGGACGGTGAGTAGTGAGGAATTCCAGGGCTGCTGAGAGTGCAGGGCTGAGGGGCACTTCAGTCCAACCTCAGCAGGAAAGGAGGGGTGAAATTGTTGAAGAATTAGCCAACAGGGTGGGGGGCAGCTTTTCTAGACAGCATTTTCTATACCCTTAAGCTTAAAATAAGCTGAAATCATTTGCACAGCTGTTCATCCCACACACAAGCTAATACGAGTGGACTAGAGTCATTTTTGAGTACCACAATTAAACTGAACTGAAATAAAACATAAAATCCCTCCTTGCTCTTAGGATTATCTATTTCCTATTCACTGTGTAGAATACTTTGATAAGCTGTGTTAAGGCATGTTTTAAGGGGATAAAGGCTACGTCTCCTTTTTTCAGTGACACTGAAATAGTTCATTTAAAATTATATTTATTTATCACTGAAGCTTCTCTCTTTTACTAGGCAGAACATATCTATAGGGCTTCGTTGTTTCCTGGATTTTGCAAACTATGTAAAATATTTACCTGATACTAAAGAGTGAAATTGAAATACTATGTCCTAAACAATTAGTAAGAAAGTGTGAATGGAAGAAAGTATAAATTTAGGGATACTTCCTAAATTACTATATGAATTTGATATCATCCCTAATACTTTGGGGATGAAAGATATTAACTTTTTGATATTATGGCAGGGGATATCTCTTTCAAAGAGTAGCAAGTGGGAACAGGAGCTAATTTACAGCCAGGATGGTGTTGAATCCCAGATACAGACGAGTACAGTGTTACTAATACCAATTTTTACCTAATGTAATATACAAGTTACTGTTAAATGTTAAAGTTGACTTAGTTTATGTTTCTTTGAAAGGTTTTGTTTTCAATCCAACATTTTATCCCCACTTTTGCCACGAATTAGATGTAGCTGGATACATACCAAACCTCAGACTTGCCGAGCTTGGTTTTAGGTGCATTCTCTTTACACTCCACCTCTTAGGGTATCATCATTTTTCGAATTCATTATTCCTCTGACAGACTTGATTTTTTTAAATCTTTAAACCTTTTTCCTTCAAAGTCACTGAAAACAGAGGAGTGGTTAAGGAAATGTTAATTTTGAATTACAAAATTAACTGGTCAGGACACAGTTCCATCATCCCCAGTCTGTCCCTTTCGGCAAATGTCCTGCATTGGGTCTTGCCCTCTGACCTGATCCTTGCCCCTCTCCCTGGGTGAGGTCAGCACTCTTCAGTTGAAAGGGGAACCCTCCTCCCACTGCTGCTCAGGTGAGGGGCAGCCAGCTCTGTGTTCCCACCCTCTACCTGTCCCTCACCACTCCCCCACAGGTATCCTACCTGCCTGTTGTCGACAACTACTCCGTGGCATTTTGATTTGAATCTCAGCTCTTTGAGGATAGTGACCCAGGAATATTTAAGTCTGTGAAACTGACCAGGAGTGATTCCTTGAAACACATCTCTCACGTTTTCTCACCAGTCTCGGACAGTATCTTTAAGTAGTCCGTTCTTTAAGTAGTAGGTTGCTGTTCTTATTGTTACTACTACTAACAGTCATAGGAGCTAACTTTTATGGAATGCCTACTATGTGCGGGAGCCAGGCAAAGCATTCCATGTGCCTTGTCTCAACCAACAAGCTCCTATTATCCCCTGTTTACCAGGATACTAATATGGCCCCTGTTTAACGGGTGAGAAGACAAAGATTTCAGAGTGATGAGGTGACTTGCCAGAGGTTACACATGAGGCAAAGGGTGAAACCAGGCCCTAAGGTCCCTCTGCCTCCAGGCTCGCTGCGTTGGCAGCTCTAGTGAGCTATAAGCCATTTTTGAAAATAATAGTCTGCTTCTCTTGCAACAGCATTTTAAGGATGATTTTGAACTGAATCAAAAAAATTTTAATTGACTGATTGAAAATAAGCAGGCACCAGGGATACAGGATGAATGAGCCCCTTAGTGTTCCTGCTGTTAAAGCCCTTACCGTTAGGTTGGAGGAGACGAGTAAGCGGGTTTTGTCAAGTGTTACAGGCGAGTGGAGAAAGCCAGACAGGCTTCAGCCTGCAAGCAACAGCAGTCGCTGCTGCAGGGGTGGAGAGAGTTTTAGGTAGGTAGTCGATGAGCACATGGACACATTAGAACACCACTTCCATTCACGATGCCCCCTGACCCAACTGTTCAAATGGCTGCGGATTTTCATTGCCGAATTTGATGTCTTCGATTTTTGACCTCAGGAGAGAAAAAGGGGGGGGGGAAACCCCGCTTGATGACAGCTAAGCAGATTTTTCTGCAAAGATTGCAGTTGCACGAATAGATTTAGTTACTATTCCATTATAGTCTTTGTTTTCACTGGAAATGATTTTTGAGTGAAAGCAAGTGGTGAAGTTACATCCTAGAAGACAAAATTTTCCAAAAGCACTTGACACCAAGTTAAAATTAGTAATCATGAAAGCCTGGCAATGTGTTCCTTCTGGCAAATTCTGCAGTTCTCAACAGTTTCCCTTGCTATTAATTGTATTCTTGGTGATGTTCTACATCAAAAGCCAAAAGAACATGGAACAACTCACATTAAATCCTGTGCCACCGACAACGAGCCTTTATTTGCCCCTGGATAAATCCTGACGAGGTAGTCTGAACCTCCCCGAGTGACATGCCGGAGGTTGCTGAGGATCTGCTGAGATCTTGACTCGGGGAACATTTGACTGATGGAAATGGTAATGTGGCAAATTCTGAAGCTAGTAATAAAAAAATGCCATAGCTTTTCATGAAAAGTGATTTAATCGTATTTTTCCTTGGCTCTATAATTGCAAGTTCCCAGCTATTTATATAGTTTACCTGCATACAGATAGGTGATTGGTCTGTTTGCTGGAAATATTTGTCACAAGGCCTAAAACCTCCTTTGACCAAATAAATTTGATATTGCTTTTGTTTTTTGCTACTTTCTTTTGCATTTAGGGTTATTTCATCCCATGTAGGCCGTATCCGTTGATTAACCTTAATGTATGCGGTTATTTTTCAGTGTGTCAAACCTGAACTTCTGCCCAAAGTACGTCAGCGCAGAGCTTTTTGTCCCCTGCTGTCAGAAAATACGTATTATCTCTGGGAACTTCTTTCTGTACTTTAGAAGCATTTTTTTTTATAGTCGTTGGTTTCTGTGGCTTTTTATTTAGTTTAAGGCAAAGGATAAGTATGTGAATCATTACTTCTTATGAGTGATTTTTCAAAAATTACTGCAACTGGGAAGATAATGGTAGTGAAAAGTTTTCATGAAAGAACAGATCGTCCATGAGAATCGTGAACAAATAGTTCCCATGGTCTTAGAAAGCCAATTCCAAAAAGAAAAGAAAAGTGAGTCTCACGCATTGGAAACATCGTTCAATGAAGCACATTTCATGCTTCTCCCCCAAATTTCAAGTTCTTACAATTCATTGTTGCAGGATTTGACCAGGTCACTAAACTTGGAATGTGATTTAGAGAGTAAAATGAGCCCCAAAGAATGTTGCTTCATTAAACGAGAGCCCCCACACCCGCCCGCCCCACCAAAAGTCCCTTTCACTGCATACAAGGAATTGGTTCTTTTTCCCTCCTCAGGAGGGTACTTATTATTTTTATTAATATGAAAAACAGATCCCCCCATGTTTGGAAACTTGACCGTCATAGTAACTTGATTCCATTAACTGTAGTCACTTAACTGTTTTAATCCGCTGAAATAAATTGCTAGTACATTTTCATCCTTAAAGAAAGAACACCATGTAGAAATAATATTTGTACAGCAGGCAGCCGGGGACTATCATGTAACATGCCTATTTATATTTCCCAATAGCCCAAAGCCTTTTCGAAGCTCTGCGGCCACACTTTTCTGGTGAAATATGTTCAGGGAGAAGATGGTAGGGTTTTTTCCCTTCCACAGTGTGGTGCAGGCGAACACATTACAGATCCACGGGATGTGATTGAGTGGCTGATTCTGGACACGAGTGTGGGTGCCGGGGCGTCTGAAACATGAGCACCGGCGTCTGTGGTTCGGTCCTCCCTGCTTGTTCACTATGCTGGGGTCTCTCCAGGTGCCATGGGATGAGCCATCACCAGGTGTATGACATGCTGCACTGTTTGGTTTCAGTGTGGTGTCCTTTGGACTCAGCAGAGAATGTCAACATGAGAAACAGAATGAGAGATTCCTTTCTTTTTCTTCTTAATTATTGTGGCTTCAAGTCTTGCTAACAAGGATAAAAATATTCCATCCACATTTTATGTTTGCACCAGCCAGATCGTGCTCAGTAGCAATCCAAATGGTAAAGTGTGGTAGAAATTGATTTTCCTTTTGTTTCCTTTCTCTTGGTATAAACAAGACCTCACACTAACGCCTATTGGCAAAGTTACTTTAAACCATTTTAATAATCGTGTTTTGCTGTGTATGTGTGCACGCACATGTGTGTTTTGAAAAATATTTGGTGTTTTAAAGCACAGAAACACACCCAGAAAATGTTTTCATTGAGTTTTAGGTTAGGATAAGAATGCTGTAGAATCTGTGAAGTTGCAAAGGTGCCCGGTCCAAAAGGCTTCAACTCTTTCAGCATTTTGGACCCATAGGTAATAGACACAGTGTTCCTTCTTGATGTGAGAAAAGTCTATCTTTCTAATTTTTTTTTAAATTGCAAAATGTTCAAAGTTGCTTTCAAACATACAAAACCTCAGGGGAACACCTCACAGCACGAAGAGGAGTCTGCGTATTTCTCAAGGAAGTGGCCTTTTTGTCTAGCTCTGTGCCATTTCCGGACAGGACTTAATTGGCAATTTTATTTTTCTGATCCCCTCAGGCACCACCAAGTCTGAAGATCGTGCTGCTCTACTGAAGAAATTCAATGAACCTGGCTCCCAGTATTTCATTTTCTTGCTGAGCACAAGAGCTGGAGGCCTGGGCTTGAACCTCCAGGCAGCTGATACTGTGGTCATCTTCGACAGCGACTGGAACCCACATCAGGTTTGCATGTCTCTGACTTAGGTGCCCAGCCCTCCCCCTGCAGAGGAACCGAAAGACCCGCAGTTTTGTCATTCACGTTTGTGGGGCATAGCAAATTTCTAAAAACTGGGCCATCTTTCTAAAGGAAAAATAGCCCAGCACATTATTAATAATGTCTGTTTTCTTTTCTCCCTTGGAGCGTACTGAGATGTTTTATTCATACCTTTGATGAGCCTTTGAAGAACTCAAATTTGGGGTAAAAATACTTAACTTCTCACCCTGGCTGGTGTAGCTCAGTGGATTGAGCGCGGGCCTGCGAACCAGAGGATCGCGGTTCGATTCCCAGTCAGGGCACATGCCTGGGTTGCAGGCCAGTTCCCAGCAGGGGACACACGAGAGGCAACCATACATTGATATTTCTCTCCCTCTCCCTCTCTCCTACCCTTCCCCTCTAAAGATAAATAAATTAAAAAAAAAATACTTAACTTCTGCTTAGTTTTAACCTCATTTCTTGGGATTGCCACTGAGCAAAGTCCATTTGGTGGAGGAGAAATCAAAATTGTTCCAAAATAAAAAACAACAAGAACAGCAGCTCACACTGACTGGCCCGTCCTCTGGGCCAGCCTGTCTCTGCTCATTGCTTCATTCAGTTTTCACGACGGCCTATGAGCTTGTTACTATTACTATTTGCTTCTTTACAGTCAGGAAAAATGAGTCTCAGGAAGCTTTAGCTCACTTCCTCAAGCTCAAACAATGAGTATATTATAGTTAAACTTAAAATCTGTGTGTTTTGCTTAAAGTCATCATCAAAAATATTTTGTGGAGCATCTGTTATGAAGCTCTTTTAGCTGGTAAGTTTAGAGTTACCCTTTTAAAGGAGTCCTCTGATGACTAATAAAGAACATGAGAATGAGCCTGTTCTGACGCTGGGTTCTTCGTTTAAGCTGGGAGGTTGTGCACAGGTCTGTAAGATATTGGGTGGAATGATATTCATCAGGTTTGATTCATACTGGAATAAATGTTAACTCAAAATAGTGAAAAGGGAAACTGTAGCTCTAACACACGAAGATGAATTCCACATCAGCTTAACTTGGGCTTCTTCCTCCACCTCAGTTTCCTCAACGGTAAATATGCAGAATAATACTGTCTCGCTGGGTCATGGTGATGATTGGGTGCAAAAGACAGTGATTTTGTCAGGAAGGTGGCGTTCGAGGGTGCAATAGAATTATGAGGGAGCTCTTTAAAAAGCATACATGCCCTCTCCCTGCTGCCCCACCCCATTTTTAAGGTGCTTCCCACCCATATAGACTCTGCAGGCTTTTCTACACGTTCAGACACTCCCAGGAGAGTGTGACATAGGTTTCCTGCACAGCAAAGACCACTGGTTGACAGGATAAACCAATGGCCCCAAACCTTTGGGCAGCCACCAGCACTGGACCATGCCGTATTCCCACCTGCCACTCTCTCTAGGTGGCTGCACTAGTAGAGTTACTATGAAATCTTTCTGACCTTGAAAAGGATTTTGAACCAACAACACAAAGTATATTTGCTCCAAGTCTTCAGGAAGTATTTTAATATATTTTTACATTCCACATTGCATTAGGGAGAATTCATGTTTGCAGTTCTCCTTTGGACCACTGTGAGTTCAGTGCCTGTTCCACAAACATTTACCGAGCAGCTGCTCTGCCACAGGCACTGAGCTCGCTTGGGTATCCAGAGGGAAGAATCTGTGATTTCTCTCCTCCCAGGGTACTCAGTGTGGTTAGATGGTTAGGTTACCCTCCTTGCTGCTGCCTAAATCTTCACTGAGAAAAAGTAACCTGTCTATAGGTGAATAGAGTTCACTAGATTTTATCTTCCGAAGGAAACATTCCTATAGCATCTCAGTTGTCCACCTTCACTGGCAATAGTGCTAATTCTAAGAGCCAAAGAAAATCACTGTTCCTGGAAATGCTAATTTACCCCGAGAAAGGGTGCTGGGACATACATGCCCCTCTCTCTCTCTCTCTCTCTCTCTCTCTCTCTCTCTCACACACACACACACACACACGTGCACACACACACAAACTTTTATGAGCAGTAGCTAAAGATGGAACTCCAGAATCAAAGTAAATTGCCTGAACAACAAACAGTTTACTTTTAACTGCACATGAATTGAAACTTAGTCAGCCAACCACAGGACTCCACATTTTGGAGGAAGGGGCATAATTTACCACAAATTTCTTAACTGGGCTACATATTTCTGGAAGGATTCATACCTGCTATAGGTAGATTCATTTCCACCTGGCTTGGTCAAGTAGGCTGACCACATTTTTCATGTTTGTCACTTAGACATGGCTATTAGTCTGGGCAAACTGTTGTTTTCTATTTTTTTTATTTTTGGAAATCAGGGACCTTAGAGTGATACAGATGAGTACTGATTTTTCATTTAAAAGGTTAAACTAAATTCTGTTAAGCAACAACTCTATCAGATACTGTAAGGCACTTAACATAGCTTAACCTTAGGTAATACTCAAATATTTGACACATAAGGAAACCTGTCAATATTAACTTGTGCAGGACCACAGCCAGGTTCAAACCTGTCTGTCAGGGTTTTTAGGTCTGAATCCATCCTGCCTTTGGGCTCTCTCCACGCCATGCCCCCGCAGAAATGTTGCATAGCCCCCAAAATGAAAGATGTGGAGCTTTTTACCTTATTGGCTTTTGCATACATTGAAAAAAAATCTGTAATTATTCTTTATCATGTCAAATCAGAATTAAGATATACTGATGAAATAGGGGGCTTACTTGATATAAGTAGACTAAAGATAGCCTTAAAATTGCTATTCGGAGGCCCTCAATAGAAGCAAAGGCAGAACATGAATGTGGAACCAGCAGTAAAATCCCTCAGGGTTACCAGGACTTTCATTTCCAAACTGTGGATTAGAACCATGGGTTGGTGCTGTCATTTTTAACCTGTGGACTGGATGGCGCTGTGCTGCTATTATGGGACGGTCGGAGGGAGGCAAAGTCACCTGGGAGGCCCCCTCCTGGGGCTGTTTTTGCCCTCAGGTATAATCACACTCAAACCATTGTGATGAAATTTCAGACCACTTAGACCTCAGAAATTACAACACTTATTTCTTTGTCACAATATTCCCCCCACCACCAACATTTTGGCTTAGGGACTCACCAGCTTACATTGCATGAACTTCTTCAGCCTAGAAATGTTAATTTTTGCCACTTTCCAAATTGATAGATGGTGTTAAACACACAAAGAAACACCATCACCAAGAAACAAAACAAAACTAAGCGCAACAATTGCCTCAGAATTTAACTTACTACTCTTAATAATTTACTCTATTTTTTACTCATCTGAGGATATGTTTATTGATTTTAGCAAGAGAGGCAGGGGGGAAGAGAGAGAGAGAGAAAGAGAGAGAGAGGGGGAAAAACATCTATGTGAGAGAGAAATTTTGATTGATTGCCCCCTATAAGCACTCTGACAGGGGATCGAACCCACAACCTTTTAGTGTGTGGTATGACAATGCTCCAACCAACTGAGCAGCCTGGCCAGGGCCACATTTTTAAATATAAAAGTAAAATTGAAAAAAATATATATCAGCCTTTTGGTGAGAACAGTTAGTTGCCCAGTGTTTTGCTCTTGGCCCCAACAGCCTGCAATGTATTTACTCTTGGGCCCATCATGGAAATGGTTTCCGAGCCCTGTTCTAGGAGACAGTCAAGAGGTCGATGACATAAAACTTGCCATCTTGGCTCCAGCTTAGCTGCTCTGGTGACAATGTGTTGAGGGAGATGACTGAAATAAAGGCTTGAGAATGAAATTTAGGGTTTATTTTTTCCCTCCTTGGATTTTAATTATCCACCTCACTTTCTCCTCTTTGGAAAATAATCTAATTTGGATGAGTCCCAGCTGTGTTAATGGTTCAGCTGTCCAATATTTATATCAACTTTTTAAAATATCTTCCGAGGAAAAACTTTCGCCTAATTAGTTGTTTGATTATAAAGGTCCCTGCAGCCTGGGCAGACTGTGGCCTGTTGCTTCCCTGTGCCGTAAGGGTGACAGGAGACTCGTCCGCTCAAGAGGATGGGCTTGCAGCTGTGGAGCATCAGCTCTGTGCGAAGTCTGTGCTAGGGACGCAGGATGCAGGGATCAGACCTTTGCCCTACACATGTGTATGAGTCTCAGGGGGACACTTGGGAACAACTAATTAGCGTTGGCCCGGAGACCATTGCTGGACCAGAATGAATGAAACTGATCACCAGGAAGTTTTTATTGTGTAGCCTTAACATTAGCTAACTCTGCTTCATAGGTTTATGAAGGCTTTTATTTAAAGATTTCATTAAAACCTTTTTTCATATTAGAAGAGTAATAGATGTTTAAAACAAAAAAAACTGTTAAACTGCATGAAAGCAAAATGAAAAATATTTAATAACATCTATAATCTAATTAACTAAAGGTATAAACATTAATTGGCTTGTTGGCGTTTGTCCCTCCTGCCTTTTCTTGGTATAAATCTGCACATATAAGGTCATAATATATACATATTTATATATAGCTTGTTTTTATACATAATAAGTTTTTACTTTGTATTATTAAATCTTCTACAATATCATTTTTATGATAATATGTTTGTACTTGCATACAGTTGAAGACTAATTTGTTTAATCAATCTGTTAATATTAAATGTTTATTTAATTCTGTTTTTTTAAAAAAAAACATTATAAATAATATATGAGGTGTATCCTTATTTGTAGGACTTTGTTGCATATCAGTGACTATTTTCTTAGGATAAATTTCCAGAAGTAAAATTACTGGATCTGGAGCCATACCCAGTTTTAACACTTTCGATACATAGTGCCAAATTTCTATCCCCCTAAAATGTACCAAAAAGTAGTACAAGTTTACTACTCTACTAGCAATCCTTTTTGTCCCCCAAACTAAAGATTGAGTCTTTGACAGAATTCGATCCCAGGAAGTTTGCAACATGAGCAATCACTGTATGTGTAACATATGAGGGGGTCCCCAAAAGACCCCAGAATTTATTTCTAAAAAATGGTATATTCTTACATGTTTAAATTTCAGTCACCTTCAAAGTACTGTCCATTTAATACAATACACTTATTGAGACTTTTTTCTACTCTTCAAAACATGTTTTTTTTTTTTAATTTTTTTTTCTTTTAGATTTTATTTATTTATCTTTAGAGGGGAAGGGAAGGAGAGAGGGAGAGAAACATCAATGTGCGGTTGCCTCTTGTATGTCCCCTGCCGGGAACTGGCCTGGCAACCCAGGCATGTGCCCTGACTGGGAATCGAACCGCGATCCTTCGGTTCGCAGGCCCGCGCTCAATCCACTGAGCTACACCAGCCAGGGCTAAAACATGTTTTTAACTTGTCAATTTTGATGCCTTTTAGTGCTTCTGCCGTTTTTTGTTTCACCTCTTCCACATCGGCAAAAAGTTTCCCTTTGAGGACTTTTTTCATCTGGGGAAACAAAAAAATAGTCTCTCAGGACAAGATTGGCTGAATAAGGAGGATGGGGCATGGGGGTCATGCCATTTTTGGTCAAAAATTGCTGAACACTCAGTTCAGTGTGGGCAGATGCACTTGTAAATCACCCATCATGAAATGGGCAAATATGCAGAAAGAGTCTTCAAAAAAACGTCACTGAAGCCCAACTCAGCCTCTCACAACAACACCAACTGGTACACTGATACAGATGGGTTCTTAGAACACTCACCTAGCCAGGGAAGCCTGTACTATAAGGGGTCTGCCCTCCAGAAGACAATTCTGGGGTTTTCTGGGTCCCCCCTCATATGTATGTATATAGAATGTACATGTGATTCAATGATGTTTTAAAAATCATCTCTAACATCTTATACCAAAGGAAAGCTGTTTCTTGCAACTTAAGGTTAGTTGTAGGTAACATCAAATTTATTGTTTTGTTTTGCTTTAGTTAGGGATTAATTCTGATGGTGGACCTAGGGGACAATGGAAAAATATCTTGAGACCTGCATTCAAAACCAGAGGTGAATTCCAGTTTGGCTGGCTAACTTGAACCCAGGTGCCCTCAGCTAGGAATGGTGAACTTGAATTTTTCCGAAGAAGAGAGCTTCTATATTTTTTAAATGTATACGGAATGTTACATTAGTCGAGGGGGATTTAAAGAACCCTCCCATACTTCCCTCCCAGGTGGGGACTCGTTTGCTGGGCTCATCCAGGCACGCGCAGGCCCTCATGGCACCCTGTTTTCTCTCGCAGGACCTGCAAGCCCAGGACCGAGCTCACCGCATTGGCCAGCAGAACGAGGTTCGCGTGCTGAGACTCTGCACCGTGAACAGCGTGGAGGAAAAGATCCTGGCAGCCGCCAAGTACAAGCTGAATGTGGATCAGAAGGTGATCCAGGCGGGCATGTTTGATCAGAAGTCTTCGAGCCACGAGCGCAGGGCGTTCCTGCAGGCCATCTTGGAGCATGAAGAGGAAAATGAGGTATTCTAGAAAGCCAACTTTACGAAATCAAAAAGTGACCTTTTGTCTCAGAAGACTAAGAGTAACCTCTTTGTTCTTTAAAACACTTCCTAGGCTGGCGTTAATTAAAATGAGTAAATTAGCTGCTATCTTACATTCCCCAGTGCAGAAAGCCTCTGAAAGTTTTCCAAGAGTGTCTTAAAAGCAGTTGCTATGGGGACCTCAAGGTTTGGCTAGTAGAAGCTTTGCTTCTCTCGTTTCCCCGGGGAGGTGCAGCCAGCATGCTTTGTTGTGCTGTAAATGCTGATCTCTCTGGGGCAGATGCAGAGACTGCAGAAAGGCCACTTGCGGGGCAGTCAGCTACCTGAGACAAGACAGCTGGGAGGGGCCCTCCTGGCCTTTTCCCTCTGCCGTCCCCCAGAGCCCAGTGTCTCTTCCTTTTGATCAGAGATCACAGCACTTCAGTACGTTTGTAGGGCATGACTTCACAGACTTGTGAAGCTAGCACCTGACTTGTTTTAGGTAGGATGCCGGGTAGCCTGGAGCTTTGCAAACTTTCAAGGCCGCAGGAAAAAGTTACTCTCTCCCAGCCCTGAGGGGAGCCACCAGGTAGAGCCAGGAGTGGAATCGGATGCCACTTGCCTCTCTGTGAGCAGCAGCCTGCTGGGGCTCCACAGCCCTGCCAGGCTATCCGTGTGTCAGACACGTGTTACCACTGTCGGAGTGGCTTGTGCCCGATGTGAAGACGTTTGCGGACGCTGACAGACAGCAGTCAAGGGTCCTGAGTATCTGAGGCAGCATGGGCTGCCACCTCTGTTGTTGACAGGCCATGAATTACTAGGGCACAAAAAGCCAGGAAGATGTATTGCCCACTTCCCATTGAGTTTGTTCTCTGTGAAGGTCAGGCCACTGTGGGCAGGCTTCTTGCCAGTTTGCAAGGAAATCTTTTCATGTTGGGCACAGGGGAGGTCCAAGCCCCCATTTATAGGCAATGGAAGGCCAGTGTGGTTCTGAGGAATAGGGTGAGCAAAGCAGGACATCCCTTCACCGGAGGAAACATGGACCAGACTCTGTGGGCTGTGCGGTCTCAGCCCTCCCTTGCTCATCTGTGTCTGTGTCACATAAAATGGAATATTCAGACAGATCGACTTTAATCAATCTAAAGATAAACCAGGGTAGACGATTTTTCACAATATCGGTTTTGTACTTCATTGAATTGCATTCATTTTAGCACAGGGCATAAAGTGTCGTCTTGGGAACCGACAGCCATCTCATGTAAGCTGCTAGTACACTCGCACTCTTTCTAGATCAAATTGCCTCTTTTTAAGAAATTGGATTTTTAAAGTTCTGGGTTTTCTTCTCTTTTCTCCCTGCTGACACACTAAAATTTCCCATTTGGTTTTTAACAAGCTCGCTCAGCATGTGATAAAAATAATTTTGTGCGTTTAAGTTCTGGAGGATATGCCTAACTTTCAGAGTCATTGTTCTAAGGGTGTGGAGGTCACAGCATAACATTTCTGAAACTTCGTGAGCTTTTGGTTGCTGAGGAATCTGCGGAGAGATAATATTCCTTGGTCTAACATGATATAAAATGAAAATGGTAACCCTTAAATAATTGCTTTTTCTACTTCATTGCAATTATTTTAATTAAATGTATACCTTTATATACTTAATTAAAATAGTGTATTTATTATAATATATTAATTGCACTATATATATATAGTTTTGTAGGGGTTTGTTCTTGAATTATCACAGTCACAAATCTCACTGTTAGCATAATAATGCCACTGAAATACACTGATTAAACATATTTTAAAGGCTCTATATTTGCCATGGATATGATTTTTATAGTCTTGCTCTGTACCTCATTGCCCAAGTTTCACTTGCTCATGTTTTTTGTAAGGCTTTGCAAATGAGCATGTATATTTGGGAGAATGTTAATGGAGTCAAAAGAATTCACCTTAGGCACTCTTTCCTGTGGCTTTCCTCAGGTAAATCTTACACCTTCTCTGTGATGTAAATGTCACATGCATTTCACAGATGAGGTCATTGAGGCGGAGATAGATTAAGTAATTTGTTTTAAAAGTAAGGGAATCAAGACACCCAAGAGAACCGGTATTTCTCAGAGTCCAGCCGCGTCCTCCTGGAACAGATTTTGCTACAGGAAGATGTTCAAATAACTTGGTAAATACTAATGGCACGCAGTGATCCTTCTCTTTTCTTTCTGGCTGGAGAAACGGGACCCCTGGGGCCTGGAGGACAGATTCCCCTCACCCATTTGTACCTCACTTTTCCAATTATCGAGCCTTTCTGCTAAAGCCTGTTAAATCATTCTGTTTCTTACCCCCCAGGAAGAAGATGAAGTACCAGATGATGAGACTCTGAATCAAATGATCGCTCGACGAGAAGAAGAATTTGATCTTTTTATGGTAATATTTTAGAAAATCCTGGAAACAAATGATTTCTTCCTCTATCCCTTTTTCTATGCACACAAGCTATCTGGGGCCTGCAAGCCCTGGCAGAACTGCATTTTGCGAAGCCTCTGCCTCTCCTTCAGTTCCGAGGCTGCACACTGGCTGTATTTAGCCTGTAGACATGTTTTGTTTGGCCCAGTCAGTGCTTTTTAAAATTTTGAACTTGTTGCCAACACAAAAAGAATCCTGATTTCTGGCTTCTCTTAAAAAAAAAAAAAAGGGCAATGCCAGGCCCACATCTTACATGGAAACAGTTGATGGGAAAAGAGTAGGAGCTGTACCTCTGGACAGGCAATGTGCACTACAGTTTACCCCCCCACTCCACCCCACCCCTGCCCCACCCCAAGGTCATTACTAACCTGGGGGGCCAGCCTCATTCAGGAAACCTGCCCTCTTCCTAGGGCAGGGTTTACAGCCCTTCCCTAGTTGTCTCCTTCCTGGACCGAATCAAACTTGCTCCCTGTGGGAGGGGGTGCGCAGTGGCTGAAACAAGGTTGTGCCTCTGACTGTGGAAGAGAGCCTACTTAGGCAAACAGGAACCTTCCAGATGCACGTCAAAGTGGAGCCTTTATTTAAAGATCAAAATTGGCTGGATTTTACTGGTACGAAGTAGATATAAAAAGAACCTTGACATTTGAGGTTTGAATGGCCATGGTTTCAACCTTGACGTTTCATGATACACAGTCATCTATAATTTTGCTGACACCCGGTTTTGATTTATGTGTGTGGCCTGCCACAAGATCAGCATGTTCCCCCTTGGCCAGCGAGGGAGGCTCTCGGAAGTCATCTTTTATTGCATTCTAAGGCTTTGTCTATAGCAATTTTATTTGCCTCTGTATCCCCAGTGCTCAAAACAGCAAGTGGTAGTGGCTTGATAAATATTTATTGAATAAGTTGAATAAGTGGTGGCATTTGCAAAATTTCAGGCCTTGGGAAGACGTAAGAATGGATCAGGATGTGCAAAGTCACAAGAATGCCTCCAGCACCTTCAATCTTTATAGCATTTAGCCTGAGTGTGGAGTGAGTGAATAAATATAAACTGTAACTGTGGCGTTTGAGAAGTCCCAAACTTGAATATCCTCAGGTCTCAGACAGGTAATTTGCCTAAGTGAAGCGAGTTCACGGGGTGGGTGGATGGTGGTGAACTGGATCTGCTTTGTCTAAGGGCACAGAGCTGCAAATCCAATGTAGCTAGAAATTCCAAGTTTTCAAGAGAAGCTGGAAATCTGGGCTCTTAAATGCAATCCCTGGGTTTCAAAATGTTTGCAACTAAATTCAATTTTGTATTATTATATAGCACTGCAGGCCAAACAAAACAGGACCATGGGCCAAATATGACCCACAGGGTTTGCAATCCTCGCCTTGTTAGCCTAGACAGTCTGCAAGGGGAACTCCAGCTGCGTAGAGACTCAGGTTATTCTGTGATTTGGTGATTTTTGTCTAGGGAACAATGATTATGTCCACACATAATGATTCAAGATAAAAGGCATTTGATTCTTTCTCAGGAAACTTTAAGGTAGCCATGGGAATAACTCCTAACCTGTGGCATATACATTTTCCCTCGTCTAAGTGAACCACCCTACCCAGGTTAGGACCTTTTGGAAAGAAATGACACAAAAAGAGATTTTCACAGCTTGGTCACCGTGGGGTGGTCGTAAAACCTACATTTGTTAACTGGTATTGCTGGTCACCACCCTTAACCGATGATAGCCCCTGTTTAGGGAGATTAGAGATGCACACAGGAAACAGACATCTCTCCGCTTCTGGAGGAACTTATTACAGTGTAGATTACTGGAGACACTGAGGCTGGGGACTCTCCACTTGCCATTGGCAATGGCTCAGCACCACTGTAGCCTCTTCACTTGCTCTTGTGACCCTGGAGAGGATATGCAGCCTGCCATTATACAAATTAGATTAGGCCCAGAAATGGATTTCCATCAGCAGCCCTGAAATAAGGGGAAAAGGATACTTCTCTTTTCTTACTTTTGGCTGGGCATTTGTAGAAATTGAAAACTTAGGGAAAAAAAATAAAGGAATGTCTGGTCAGGGCACAACTTTCTTTTCATTTGGGAATATTTAATCATGCAAAGAACAGGCTTGGAACTGGTGAAGCTGGTTAAGGAACACTTTTTATAGGTATTTTGATTTTGTGAATGTTCTGTTTGTTTCTTAAAGGTTGACTTCTCATTTTTGCATTATACATGTTTTCCATTTGGTTTGATTTTTTATTCTTTTCATTAAATTTATTGGGATTACCTTAGTTAATAATATTCTTTAAGTTTCGGGTGTACAACTTCATAATACAACATCTGAATATTCATTCCATTGAGTGTTTTTCAAAATCTCCTTATCAGCTGGCTGCCTTTGGCCAATTCACTGTTCATTAGCACCTCCACCAGGGGGCAGGAAATCAAGTTTGAATTGTTGCCAATGAAACAAGAACGGAATGTGAGGTAGATTTGGATTTCAATATTTAAACTTTATCCATTATTATGAGTTAGTTCTCATTAAAATGAATACAAACTTTTTTGATTTTGTATCATAGATATTATAGTTAAGTAACATACATTAAGCAGTTGGTCTCTTTAAAATAAAACCTTTCTCTTGAACATTTTTCTTTTAAAAATGTGACTTCAGAAAAAGTTCTCTCATACTGATTACCTATGAATTTTACCTAAAAAGATCTTTGACTGGTCAAGATGAATATTTGAAACATTTTGCTAATATACAAACACTAAGCTTTTAGTTGCTATGTTCTCTACAAAGGCAAGAAAAATATTTGAAAAATATTTCTACTTGTTAGCATAAGGTTTATAGTTGGGTTTTATGATGAACATGCCTTCTCCATAATCAATTAGATTTACTTGAATATCAACTTCAGATTTTATATTGGTATTCTGACAGTAGTAATCTCTGGGAAAAGATGCAATCATCAGAATGTTAAGCTGATTAAAAACTGCATCAATCCTTCCTGAAAGAAAAAAAAAAAAGCAAGTGTAATTTTTTTTCTTTGATATCAGCAAAGATTGATTCTCTTGATTGTGGACAAATACATAGCATGTCATTTTACAGGTCTTGGTATATAGGGAATGGTAATAGCCTAACCAAAAATTGAAGTGGCAATATTTTGTCATCTCATTGTAGCACATTAACCAAAAAAAAGGTTTTCTTTTTTTTAAATTAGCTATCTAATAACTATTAAGAGATTACCTCAGGAGGCCCCTCTTTAGATCCTACTTTAACAAGGCATCCTCTGCGTGCTAACAAAGGTTTGGAGGGTCCCATCTCTGACACGAGAGTGTCAGCAGGCAGGATTAAGAAGAGCCTCTCTGTTAACTGTAGCACATGACAGAACTGGACAACAGCATTTACCTACCAGTGGGACTCCACCGTGCCCTGAGCCTACCCATTTTGGGAATAAAATGATTTCCAAAAATGTATAAGCATAGTTTAAGAGACTTTGAATATTAACTTTAAAATAGATTCTAGAGTTCACATTCGGATTTGAATAGAAATTTTATTTACATTCTGTTACCAGTTTTAGCTCTTAAGGAAAAATTATATGGAACCAAAGGAAGAAAGAGGGAAAAGGTAAATCATTTAATGGTCAATGGTCTACTCAGTTGTAGAAATGGCACATCAGCTAGTGATATATTTGTAACTAATGTATGTTGCAATTCAGTGGAAGTTTTATTTGCTTCTTTTAGCTATCGAATTGTCAGTTCTAAGTTAAAGCCATGCACGTGGCACTTAATTTATTTGCAAGTGTACAGGGCATGGGGAAATAGGCATTTTGAAGGCTATGAAAGAATATGGAAGGGAGCCATTTTACTAATAACACGATCAGTTGAGAGGAGTTTACCTCTGAGGTCTGTCTCTCTGCGGTATAATATTTTAAAAGCTAGTGAACTGAGGGATGCCCTCCCACATAGCCCATCGTGCACTGAAAATTCAGTACGTGCCTGGCCGACAGATTGATCAGACCGCTCATGTGCCCACATGTCCAAGTGCGGCCGAGGGTGGTGGCTACTTGAGTTGCTGATTTATTTCCTGGTTGTTAAGTCAAAGGCATGAATCCTGTAGAGTAAAAAGGAATTTTCTTAATAAATTTTTATTGTTCTTTGCTTGAAGAATACATTTATGCCAGGGCAGCAATGAATTGTATTGCCAGGACTGATATTTTAAAAATATATCTCCAGTTTGAATTTTCTCACCGTTACTTAAGGGGAAGTTTTACACACAGATAGACTAGGAAAAAGAATTTTTAAAGATTATTTTTAAATACATACATAAATTTCAGCAATGTATACAGAGAAAGGGAGGAGACTTGGCTTTTCGGATTCTCTGCCTGGACCCTGTTTAGGAATGGCCTAGAACATCCAGAAGACAGAGTATCCATGGAAGAAGCTGAAAGGGACCCTGTAGCTATAGGGGGCAACTTGTAAAAGTTGGTTTTTTTTTTTTTTTTAATTAATTTTTAGAGAGAGAAACGTTAATTTGTTGTTCCACTTATTTATGCATTTCCTCATTGATTCTTGTATGTGCCCTGACCAGGGATCGAACCCTCAGCCTTGGCATATCAGAACGATGCTTTAACCAATTGAGCTACCTGGCCGGGCATGACTTGTGAAAGTTTTATGTGCTATAAAGGCTGTATTGTACAGAATCCCCTTTCCCATTGGTGAAACTTATGTTCATATCTCCAGCGTATGGACATGGATCGGCGGAGAGAGGATGCCCGGAACCCAAAGCGCAAGCCTCGCTTGATGGAGGAAGATGAGCTGCCCTCCTGGATTATTAAAGATGATGCTGAAGTAGAAAGGCTTACATGTGAAGAAGAGGAGGAGAAAATATTTGGTAGAGGGTCTCGCCAGCGCCGGGATGTGGACTACAGCGATGCCCTCACTGAGAAGCAGTGGCTGCGGGTAGGTGTGGCTTTCTTAACTGTCCTTGACAGGTGCATTTCTTGTTGGCTTGGAAAAATCAGGGGCCTAAAGCTGGAATTCCTTGAGGGGCACAAGTTGCCAGTAAAAGGGGAGATGGCTGTTGAACATGCATACAGTCTTTCTGCTATTGCTGTAGAATCATTCTACATTTTGAGTCAGTACCTTGAAATATAATGAAGAATTTTTGCTAGAGCAGAGTTGGCCATTGGAAGCACAGGATTATTAGAGCTATGAGACCCACTGATGGTTTATGACCAATTTCCTGGTCATGCCTCACTCTCTTGGAGTTAGAATAAAAATGTGGAAGGGGGCCTCAGGGATCTTTTTAAGTGGTCCCTCTTATTTCGTGGTCTTTAATTGGAGATTTACTTCTCCAAGGCCTACAGAGATGGTTTGGGGACAGGCATCTGTCTTCTAACCGCATTGTCATTCCATTAGAGCTGGCTGTTGCCTTTGTACTCTCTTGGTTTATAGACAAAGTAGTTGAGGCCCAGAGAGGTTTAGTGACTATGCATGATCACACAGCTGGCTGGAAATAACAGAATCAGCGATTGAAAATAAATAAAAACAGAGTACATTCTGTTGCATTTGCGTGTTCACTTTCATTTTAATCTGAGCTGTCCATCTCCAACACAGACTGAGGCCTGGGACTCGGGTCACTGATGCTTAGAAATGTTTTTTCTTTAGTTTGGCTTTAGTTTAGATTTTTTTCTCCCGTTTTGGAAAATGTTGCTTTCTTATTCTGACTGAGGAATGAAATCTCAGAAGTTTCCCTGGGGAGCACAGAAATATCAAAAAGCTCCTAGGAGCCACATGTGTGAATGCCGAGGCCAGTGTGTATCTTCCATTTGAAGGTTTGGCCCTACTTTCCCTCAGTGGGAGCCGACTGGGTACCTACACAGACAGAGCAATCTGGGACATGAATTCCAGGCAGGGCCAGTAAATGCACGCTACACAAAGGAATGCATTTGGGTGAAAACCAAACAAAATAGAGGCTGTTACGAGTTGTTCATTTTGTCAAAAGGGAATACATTTTCCAAGGTTTGTAGAACAAGGATTTTAGGAAGTAGGTAGGTGGGCAGAAAGGCAATGGGAGGTGTTTTGAGATTGGATGTCAATGGTAGACAAGTCTTGGCACCACTTGAGACCTGAGTTACTCAGGATGTGGTTATGATGAGAGAGACGTGATCTAAATTTCAAAAAGATTGCAGTCTGGTAATCTGAAAAGAAAGAGACTCAGAAAGCATCGCTTGTGTTTATGGTTGAACAATGGCAATGAAGTGTAACTTTCATGTGATTGTTTTACTGTTGTATCTAAATATTCCAGTGGCCTCAGAATAAGGTTTTACAGATTTCTTTTGTCTCACTATTGTGATGTTGATTCATTCTGTGATGTGAAGAGATTTGTGTTTGTTTAATAACATATTTCTGAGCTCAGAAACATCTGTTCCCCCTCTCTTTTATTTAAGCAATAATTTAAGTACCTGGAGCACTGTTACAGGATATGAGACAATAATCTAGGCCAGGATTTTAAAGTTAATCTTTATATATGTATAATCTCCAGGTATTACAAGCAAAACAACCTTGCTTATTGGGTAAGAATGTAGCTGAACTTTTTATTTATTTATTTTTTAATAAGCATTGGGAACCCTGGCAGGATAGCTCAGTTGGTTGGAGCATCATCCCATAAATACAAAGGTCCCAGATTCAATTCCTGGTCAGGACACATACCTAGGTCAAGGGATCAGTCCCCAGTCTGGCAACCAAGCAATGTTTCTCTCTCACACCGATGTTTCTCTCCCCCTCTCTCTCCTTACTTCTCCTCTCTCTAAAATCAAGAAGTATGTCCTCGGGTTGAGCATTAAAAAAAAAAATCATTGGAAAATGCTCTTAAGAAAAATAACATTATGAATCTTAGAAAGTTTACAGGTTTAGAATACCTCATGTTTTTCTTTTTCATTCAGTTTCTATCCCTAATGATTAGCACAGTGCTTAGCTGTAGTACTCAATGAATGTTTGTGAAAATAAATTATAACCTTATAAGAGGAAAGTGGAAAATTACTAATTTATCTGTAATGTTATGATGTCATTTCTCTTTCTGGTGTATTTAGTAGACCTACTTTTATCAGTAACATACACATCTAAAAATGGAAAACTAGCTTGTTTTCCAAAACCACACTGTGAAACTGATGTTCATAGTTTCCAACCTAAGGTGCGCTGTGAGATACCGAGTCACCCAAGAAGGACAAGGCGGTAACTGTTCTTGGTGCAGCTTTAGTATGATAACGTCTTCTGGAATCCAGGCTTTCAAGAACTGGATGTCCGTTTTTGGTATGAGCTAGTGACCAGGAATGATGCAGTGTCCATGGCCTAAGTGTTTAAAATAGAGGTTTACTGTCATTTGTTTTCTTGTTCACCAGTGGTGATTCTGCTTAATATCAGCCTATTTAGCTTTTCTGATAATAAAATGATATTCGAGGGGTTCTCATGGGCCAGCACGTGAAGAGCTGTTCTGGACGTTCCCAGGACGGAACACGCTGAGCGGACCCAGCCAACACAGCCTTGAAAGGGAATCTGGCAAGAGCCGCCATGTAAGAAATGCTGTAACAGGGCTACAATAATTCTTCTCTTTCCTGGCAATGGTGTACAAAGCCTGCTTGGCAGAGGCATCGAAGATACGTAGAATCCCAGAGCTGGAAGGCAGCTGAATGGAGCGGCTACCGCCCTGCGCTGAAATCCCATTGTCTGCGGAGCCCATGCCAAGAGACAGGCCGCCCTGAAGGGAGCACTCTGCCTTCTCGTCTGCATAGCCCCTCCAGATGGTGGTCAGTCCCGACTGTCAGTCCCTCCTCCCTGTGAACAGAATCCTCTTTCCCTGTAGTTGCCCCTCCCAGGCCTGGATTCTATTCTCTGGGGTGAACAGAACAATATTTTCTCTTTTTAACATCACACCCCATTGGATAAAATGTTTGAGCACTCATGTTCAGTCTGGAATGAACTTTCTACCCCGCTCTTTTTTTCGAACTTTGCTCATCTTTCAAGGCCCAGCTCAGTTGGCACTGCTGCTGTGATGCCTTCACAAGTAGACACTGGCTGATACTTTCCACTGTGTTCTAGCATTTCCTTCCTTTTCTTCTGTCACAGCTCAAATCCATTCTCCTAGTTTTCTTAGTACTTGCTGACATGCCTGGTTTCCTGATTAGTTGATAAACTGCCTCTTGTTAGAACTTAGCTCTTCTGTGTGCAAACTGTAAGTGCCCACTGATTGCCCCATTGAAATTGCACTGATGGATGTATAAGACTGTAGCCTAGGAGGATGTTCACTGCTGCAACCGATGAACTTAAACATGTGCTATTCGTGGGCCTATTCAAAAAAATAAGTAGAATTCTATTTCTCATGCAGAAGTCCGTGGTAGGCATTCCGGGTTGTGGGGGAACAACTGTGCTCCATGTGCCCAGCCAAGGATGACAGAGCCTCTACCAGTTCAGACATGCCCATCCCAGGGAGCTGGAGGTGGGGAAGACAGCGTGGAGTGGTGGGTGTGGAGTTCTAATGGGCTCGGTCTGAAGGCCCCACATTGCTTCTGCTCACATCCCATTCGTTGACCAGAACTCAGTCCTGTGGCCACCCAGCTGTGAGGAACACAGGGAGCTGTGGTCTGGCTGTGAGCCCAGCTAAATGAGATTTTGGTGACTAGGTTAGCAGTCTCTGCCTCAGAACACTTAGGTTACATTTAAGTGATGTGATATGGCCACTTTCTTTAAAAACTTCATTATGGTTTCATCACAGACAGGTTTTATTTTATAATCATAGCATGCTAAAAATTCCCACAGTATCCTTAAGACAATCTGTTTAGTTGGAAGATTTTAACATTTTTTAATGTATTTGTAATGTTTTAAATGAGAAGGATCACAATTTCCAACACAGCTCTGTTAGAAAGAAAAGAGAGAGAAAAGAAGGATTTTGATTTTAAAGTCCCTGTTTCCATTGAGGAAACTTCAATTTTTCGGTGTTAGCCATTCTCAAGTTAACTTCATCTTTTCGGGGTAGCCAATTTGACATTCCTGTTCACTGTGGGCTGTTTTCTCTTCTCCTGGTACCTGTTGCATCCTCCTTCCCAAGATGGCTTCTGGATAAAAGTGTAAGCTGGCCCGGGATGCACCTGGAGTTGCCTCATTAGCATAACAAAGACAGCTATCACTCCGGAAATTCCAAGGGTTTTAGAAATTCCATTGCCAGGAGCCCAGGACAAAGGCCAGATCAAATCTTTTATAGCTATGGTTAGCAATCTCCTCAGGCCTGACCTCCTGCCTCTCTCTACTCCCATACCCTCCAAGGAGGCTCTCCAGTCTGCCTGCCTGTCTATAGCATCTTCCCACACTGATCAGGCCAGAGTGCTCTGCACCATGGCTTCTAGTGGGATTCTGGGGATCCCAGTCCTCCAGACTCATCTCTTGATTGGGAAAAGCCTTTGCAACTGAGGAAACTCTCTGTCAACAAGGCTGGATCCAGACTGCTGCTGATGCTGGGCGAACACATCCTGTTTTGGGAGTCAGTTGTCTTTTGGTGTTTGCATACCAACTTTACCTAATCCCCTTCAAGGATGTGTGTTGCTCTGCAGAACAGGGAGTGGGCTTTTTCGAAAGCATGGAGGAGAATATTAATGTGGTTTTCAAAATATTACATTTGGTACCATTTTATAGCTTTCCCGTGGTACACCTGGTGATGATAATGCTATGTTAGATAGGATGTGTGTCTGTTGTACTTGTACACGAGCAAAAATTGTCTCATGTCCATAATGTCTTGGGAAAATACCTTTGTTTCTTTATGTGCGAGAGTGGGCATTTCATGGACCTAAATTGGCAGATATCTTATGAGCCCAGCAGACCAGGGATTTTTCAGTTTAACTTTAACCACGTGTGCGCAAACTGTGATGTTGCTAGTATTGTAATCATTATTGAAACGGGCTCCTTAAAATTGGGGTGACTTGGAAGCCAAAAAGTGGGCTGAGGGCGTATTCTGGAATGCCTGGTTTTTCTGTTCTTCCTGTTCCTTTGGTCCTTCTGCCAACTTCAGAATCCTCCCCTTCCTTAAAACACGTAGTGACATCCCGGAATTTATTTAATTCTGAGTGAGTGATTTGTGCCCTCCAGCACTTAAAGATAATTGGAATGCAATCTGAATTATGTGCTCGGTATAATATTTAATTGCCAGCCTGATGGAGGGAGTGAACTTCCTCCAGAGTACGCTTTTGTCTCTCAGTGGATCTGATGTCTGGAAGCTGCCGTGTGGAAAGCCCTTCTTTGTTGCTGGTGTCTGTGTGGTCCTTACGGCTGAGTGTGAGGATGCTTCTTCTGGTGTACAGTATAAGCTCCTGGTGATGTACAGTGGGCCCCAAGTCATGTTACGTAAATAATGGTCATGAAACACCCTTGGATCTTTAAATCTGGCGATAGATACGGATTAAGTTTAGAAGCCATAGGATTTCAAGAGGGACCTCGAGGAAAGGCAATGCAGGAAACCTTCCTTTTCCTCCACCAGTCTGTCACCAGAATAAGCGCTGGAGTGTCCCACGATGTATATGTCGGAATGGGGTCCCCATAGTCACGTCTACTGACCACTAAAAGGACTTCTGAGGTTCCCCTTTCCCAAAACTCAAAGTGGAGAAAACAAAGTAAGACACTCTTAAACCATAAAATAGCAGGGGGATAATAAGTGACACTTCTCAATGGAATTTAGTGTGTGCCTTAAAAAGCCACATAATGCCAGGGTGCAGATGTAGGAGAAGATTCCTTCATCAGCATTCCATCACAACCAGCCCATGCTAACCTCCACGCTGAGAAATGTGTGCAGAGTTAGTCACAAAGAACTGGAAACAGCATGCAGAAACTTTAAAAACACTGGGATTTTAAACAATAGTTGAAATACACAATGAGACATAACAAATATTTTCTTAGTATATAAAGAAGGTTTTTCTCTCTCTAGAAATCCTTGGGACAATGTCCCCCCTGTTTGGGCTGGATTAAATCTGATCCAGCCTGAAATCAGAGACCAGGGCTAGAATCTCCTAGCTGTAGGGACTGTGAGCATCCATGGGATGGAAGAAAATATAAAATATAATCGATATAGACAAGTAATTCATATGATATAGATAATAAAAATAACAAAATATTTCTCCTACTATTTTATTTTGAATTCTTTATCTAAAGCATAATATCCATAATGCCAAAGAGTTGGATGCTTCTCCTTTGTTTCGTCACTTTAAATAATCTTTCCTTGATTTTTACATAAGATTTTTAAATTGTTGGGGGGTTTTGTTGTTTGGGGGTTTTCTTTTTCTTTCTTTCTTTCTTTTGGTCTTTTATCAAATGGCATTTTTAGCTTTTAAAATTGGGTCATCGGGTTTATTGGGGCAACATTTCTATCAAGCTGCATTTCCGTTTTTATACACAAGGGAGAGCTAAGGCCCTAGTAATAGATTTGGGTTTTGCCAAATTCCAGGTTCTTCGGTACTTCAGAAAGGCTGTACTGAACTAATTAATCCAGTAAGAATGGTGAATTGTTTGGGGAAATATTTGACACTAGCAAACGAATTTGTATAACTTTCTACAATTTTAATCTTAAATTTATTGGCTAGATTGCACTCACAGCAATTGAACCTTAATGCATACCCTTACATCAAAATTCAAGATGATAAATTCAGTAGAAGAAATAGTTCTCAGAGGGCCATCTAAAATATATATTAAAGGTTGAGAAGTAAGGTCTTGTTTTAATTGATTTTTTAAGATCTGTGATGCCTTGATAATTTGGTCTCAAATTCTGTCCTTTCAAAATAGGGATCCAGCTTTGAAACCTAACTCAGTCATTAAAAGTAACCCCGGGGAGCCCTGAGTGGTGTGACACAGTAGGTTTGACGGAGTCTTGTAAAGCTAAAGGTCACCAGTTCGAATCCTGTCAGGGAACACACCTGGGTTAGGGGTGTGCAAGGGGCAACCAATGTATGTTTCTCTTGCACATCCATGTTTCTCTCCCTCTTTCTACCTCCCTTCTCCTATCTCTAAAGATAAATAAATACAATGTTTAAAAGTAAACAATAGGTGATAGGAAAAGAAGAAAAATGATCTTTCTGGTTGGTGTCTTGAATGAAAGCTTTGGAGTGATAGGGAGAGATAAAAGGGTGAATAAAGAGGCCCCCATCCTTGCTCATTAGTGGAACTGAGGGATGAATGTTCACTTGCTGAATATGTTATTGGATGTGCCCACAGGCTTTTTCACCTCAAGCCCACCAACCGATCCTAATTAATGAGCTCTCAGCTCTCTCTACGCTGGTTCACGCTCTTCTTCATGCCTGCAGAAAACTCCTGGGGCCCCCAGTCAGGAACCTGGCTTGCCTGCCGGTCCTGGCCCAGCTGCTGGCTAAGTGTGTGATCTTGGATGGGTCTCTGACCCTCCTGCGTTGAGTCGTATTACCTTTGATTTGCAGGGTCTCTTCTACCTACCTAGAGACAACCTCCAAATCCCATGAAGCGGCCTTTACTTTTACTTTCCACTATGGTTTTAATAATGGTTTCATCTCCTGCTTTCTTATCAGTGGGTCCATTCTTCCAGGTTGTTTAAAAGCAAATTCAATTCAACGCCCATTTATTGAACATCAGTAGATTGAGCCACATACTGTGCTTGGACTGGGGAAAGCGGTGTTAATTGTCAAGTTTTTATTCCTTACCATTGTGGCTGGCCCACCTTATTAGCACAATTAAGAGCCATATTTGAGAGATGCTATTAGAGGTGATATTGCACACTTAGCCAACTGAAGAGCTTGTCAAGAGCAGGTCTTCAAGTGTACACAGATGGGAATTAATAGAGATTAAAATAGATTGTGAGATGCTCAAACTTGGAGGGCGTTTAACTGTTCAGGAAGTCAGCAGAGTTTAAACGTTATGTTTCCTCCTTCATGGTGCAGTTTCAGCGGCATGCCTGCAGAAGCATTACTTACGATTTTCCCTCCCTCATACCCAGACTTTGGAGGACGGGAAGGCAGCTGCCTCTTTGGCATACAGTTTGGCCTCCAGATACAGAAGATAGTGGAGTTCATCTCCTGGCTGCTGCTGGGACACCGAATCCTCTGTGGCAGCCATACCTGTGTTCCTGGGGTTTCTCTACCCATCCTGCCTGCCCCCCTGCCCAAAGTGAGGAGAAATATAGCAGCACAACCTTTGGTAAAAGAAAAAGGGATTCGAGGATTTAGTTGCCAAAATAATGAGCTGGAGCTGGCGCATGGGACATTTGCAGATTTTTGGCATTTTGGTGGCCACCTTTTCTCTTCGTCTCTGTTCACAACAGTTCAATCAGCAACCCCAGAGAGGTCAGACTGTACTTTCCAAAGCAAATGCCAGGTCTGGTCACCCTCAACGCACTACCTCCACTCCCACTCCCCACCCCATCCCCTCACGCCCTACATAAAACCTTCCAGCGACCTCCCATTGCAAGTGAAATTAAATCGAAAGACTAGCGTGGCCTCTGGCTAGCACATGCGTTGTATCCTTAGCCACACTGGACTCTCTTTCTGGTCCTTTGCACTTCCAGGAAGGCTCCTTCCCAGATTGTCACATGATTGTCTACTTTTCCTAATGGTTTCTCTCTGGAAACGTCCCTGCTGACCACCCCAGCTGAAAGAGCCAGGCCCTGCCAGTCACTGTCACACAACCTTTGCCAGTTTTCTCATGGCCCTTGCCGCCATCTGTCTGAAGGTTATCTTGTCTACTTCCACTAGTATTAGCTCCAAGAAAGCCAGGGCCCTCACCTGTGTAGTCCACTGCCTTATGGCAACACTGAAGTAGCACCTTGCACATAGTAAGCACTCAATAAATATTTGTGAATAAGTGAGCGTACCAGCCAGAAACGAAGGCTAGAAGAGGAGATTCAGTTCCAGAGTCTGTAGAATCCAATGGGGTTTTTTGACCAGTATGGGTCCAGGTAGACAGTGTTGGCATTCTTTCCCATTGGAAGATTCCAGGGACCTGGGTCTTCCTGTAAATATATCTTTTAATTTATTGATTTTCATCGGCAGAGAGAGAGAGAAACATCAACCTGTTGCTCTCTATTCATTCCTGCATTCGCCCATTGCTTCTTGGATGTACCCAGACCAGAGATCAAACCCGCAACCTTGGTGCATCGGAATGACACTCTAACCCACTGTGCTACCCAGCCAGGACGAGAGTTCTCAAAGGAATTCTAAAGGCATGCAGTTTTGACATTTTGCTCTTGAGCTTTTCAAGAATTTGAAGGCTCCATCCTAATTTCAGACCACATTGATAAAGACTGCTTGAAAATGCATAAAAAGTACAACCATTGCTTTAACCTAGCTGTTCTTCAGAAATTTTTGTAGATTTTGCAACAGCTGTCTTCTGGCTCGAACCCTCCCCCTCTTCAGTAAAAACCGGGCTAATACAGCCAGTCTAACTTGAAATTAAAAGACAAAAAGAATGTGCCAAATTAATTGGGTTTTCACTTCTAGTTTTGTACAAGAAAGTCCCCAATAGAGAATGCTGATTTTAAACGTAATGCCATATACCTCTCAGGTAGCTTCCTTTCTCATTTTCTAAAGAATGTTGAGTTGTCAGAATCATGAAAAATTGCAGATGGGACCCTGAAGCTTTGCCCCAAGGAAAGCTCGATTGCTGTTCTGCCACTCCCACTGAAATATAATATGTAAGTTCACTGTGCTCACAGTCTGTTGTAGAAAGCATATTGCTAAAGCATGATGCTCTTTTAAAAAATATTTTCCCCTTGGATCTTGTAGAATATTTTCCACAGATTATTTAAAATGATATCCTCAGAACTTCAGTTTCACCAAGCTTCCCAGTAGCTCTGTTCTCTTCCACTTCGTGGAAGGAACCCAGGCTCAGGCACCAGGATGTCAGGGCTCCGGTGCAGAGCTGTGTGTTGACGCCTTAGAGAAGTCACATCACCTCCCCAGGCCACAGTTGCCTTGTTCATAGTTGGAGTCATGAAGCGAGGGGCGGGGCTGAGGGAGAGAGCATGGCCCCATCTACCTGCCCTGTCTGTCTTTGACTTAGTTTCTGGCAACTCTAGGAAGAACCATTTTACCGTAGTCTGGCTCCACCTCTGAGACTCCAGCTCTACAACTAAGGGACATGGGTGTGAGATTTTCTCCTGGCTTTCTCTTGAAAATGCAGGGCTCTCTAGCATGTTGGTGGAGTCGGTACCCGATCCAGTGTGCAGCTTTCAGGACTAATTGGTTGTTTGTAGCATTTAGAGGGTTGAGATGTGTCCTGTGTGCCCACAGGACATGATGGACAGACAGGACTCCAGTGGGGTGGAGCCTGTGACAGAAGCACCCACCTGTCACAGGAGACTCCTTAACTGGGGGCTTCAGCAATTCTGTACCGACCAGGGTAAAGAATTTTCTCGTACTTTGGCATCAAGAAGAAACTACCCACCCCATCATTTTTTGTCCCTTGTACACTACCTAGCAGAGTAGCTGCTAAGGGGATCCATCTTGTTTATTGAAACAATAAGTCTACCCTCCAATTATGGACACTGAATCTGTTTGCATTCACTTTAATTTTAAAAATCAGCCCACTAAGGGCATGAGATATTATTGGAAAGCATGAGGAAGGATGTTATGGAGTCCAAGAGACTACACTGTCCACATTCCAGAGAAACCCCAGACATGAACATTTGTTCTGCAAGAGAATTAATACATCCAATTTAGGGGTTTTATTTGCTGCCGTTTTATCTTGTTTCCACAAACCTGATGATTGACTGTTAGTTATAGCTTTCTGCATTTTTATAATCATTACCTGAAACACTGGAAGCTTCAGTACTTTTTTTTTTAGTGTAAAGTTTAAAGTTTGTTTGGAGGCATTTTCTCCGTCATAAGAACATAATAAGAAAAACGGAATCAGAGTGAGGGAAAGAAAATAGAATCACCTGTAATCTCATTGACCTTCCTGTATCCACGTTGGAGAAGGAGCCAAGTAACATCACCACTGACAGGGGTTATTTTGGTGCCATTACATTCGGAATTATTTTTAACTTGTGATGAGGCTCAGCTCTTTTGTAACAGTTTCACTAAATCCCAACTCCTGAGGCCCTTCCAGCCCCAGCCTGTTGTTAGTGTTTTCATGTCCTTCCATTCACCTGAAGAACACCCTGTTTTACTGGGCGCCAAAGGCCTGGCTTGTTTCGAAGGGGCCGCTGAGGGATGTGCGGGGGCATGCCTTCCCACGCTGGAATAGCGATTTGGGCATCATCTCGCAAGCGGGGCTTTTCCGTCTCCACTTCAAGTTTCCCAAGCTGTTGCCCTTCTGTTTTAAAGACGGCTTTTCACCTCTCTTGTATTATGTAGTTGGTGCTTTTTCACTACCATAAAGTTGGCTCACTGCATGCTATTCCCCTCCCCAGGACTGGATTCATTTGTTCAAAAATTGACTTTAATTGACTTATAACACTGGTAGTTTAGGAGCCAGTACTGAATTCGTAATTCAAATTTATTCCCATAGAATTTTCAGGACTCTTGAGACAAATCAGACCCTTTCTCTGAGTTCCTATGCTGCCCCCTCCTCCCCACCCCACAGTGCTGCGCTGGGTGCTGTAAACACACGTCACATGTTGATCCCCTCAAAGACTTGGAATATGTATTTCTCTATATTACACATGAGGAACTAGTCCCTCTAGGCATGGGGCATGGTGTTGGATTTAGTATTATTAGCTTGTGGCAGGTCTATTTGTTTAATGAAATGTTGAATGTTGAGTTTACTGCCTTTTATATTTTGAAAATGCACATCCATTCAAGTCTACAGGACAGTGGGGATTTGGTGAAAGACAAATAAATGACATCCTAGTTTACAGCTCCTTTGCCCACTGAGCTGACCTCCTCCTGCTTGTGAATTCCAGCGGCTTCTTAAAAAGGTGCAGGAGCTCAGAGCTCAGGTCAGATCAGCAGTAGGTGCATTTCTTGATGACCCAGGGAGGACTTACTGCTGGAGGTCTTTGCAGCAGCCGACTAGATGGGATGTAAGACACTCTTGAAGGCTGCTAGAGCTGCTCCTTGCAGGAGATCCTCTGTGGAAGTCCCTCTGCTGAGCAGCAGGACTCTGGGGGGCTCAGGTCAGTGTGTCCTCCTTGTTTGCCTCATTTCCAGGGAAGCCAGGGCCCCTCCCTGTCCTCTTGCTTACCTTGTTCAGTGAATTGCAGAGACTATTTTGCCTGGGAGCTAAATAATAGGTGTTGGTCATCATTACTCCTCCACATTAGATGTCCTTTTTGCCGATAGGGTTGAATATCTTATTTAAGCCACTGAACTCTCAGAGATAGAGCAAGAGAGAGAAGATTGTACAGGCATACCTATAAGAGAGTGTGGGTTTGGTTCCATACCACTGTACTAAAGTGAGTGTTGCAATAAAGCAAGCTATAATCTCTGCTGGTGGAGGGTTGTGAGTTCTATTTGTAAAATAAAACCGCAACACCTGGGAAGCTCAATAAAGCAAAGAGCAATAAAACGAGATCTGCCTGTGTTGTTACCAGTTAAAATAAAGGCAATGGTAAGAGGTGGGCTGGAGCAGGGCAAACGAAAAACAAAACTCTTCACTTTGCCTCACTTATCTGACTTTCTTGAATTCACTGTATCACTGTGCAGCCCTCCCTAGGACAGAAATCAAGTGAGCCAGGCCTTACAATGTGCCTCCTTGGTAAGTAAGCCCCGTCATTTAGAGGCAGCAGAGGAGTAAATAAGACTTTGTTTTATTTCAACAAGATTTTTGGGTCCCACTGGTGAGTGAGGCATCAATCTGAATGCCTTCGAGGCTATTTTTATCAAAAAGATGTGTTTTGTTTTGTTTTTTAATTCCAAAAGAGATTTCAGACTGATAGATTCGGACATAGTTTAAGACAAAACAAAACTCATACAAAGCAGAATTAAATAAACACTGAATAAAAGTTCCTGTAATATGGTGAAAAAGAGAGATTCAGTATGATATTGTGGAAAATGAGCATTATTGGAAATCTAGGAAAAGGGGATCAGGCGGAGCAGAATTCCAGGCCTAGGGAGCCACACAGAGGCACGGAAATGTGTGACTCGCAGGTTTGACCTGTGTGCTGAGAGCCTGCGGTGTTTTTAGGGACGGGAGTGAAGAAGAAAAACTAGGTGGAGCCGTACCCTGGAGGCTGTGTGCGGCCAAAGAAAATGGGCTTCATTCTATCTTTTAGAAAGAATGTAGAGCCTGAACAAGTTTGGAATGGGACAATGATGTGACCCTGTTTTTAAGCAGAGGGGATATAAACATTTGTATTATTAAGGATGCATTAAAAGGGCCCTAGAAAAAGGTGAGGAAAAACCCCTCAAGGGGAGAGAGCCCTTACATTTGACCTTGTGAAAGAGGAGGCTTTTCTAAGAGCAAGGAGAAATAAGGGAAAAGAAAGATTGCTTAAGATGTTTATGTAGTTTAGAGGTAAACTACATGGTGACTGAAGCCACAACTGCTGGAATGTCATAAGGGAAACTGATGGTTTTAAATGTTTCTAGCCTGGATAATTGGGGCGCTGGAGGTGTGGTGGGAAATGATGCTGTCCTTGGGTAAGATGGAAAGACTCAGAAGAGAAATATTTGTTCAGTTGGAAGAAAAGTGATGACTTTGATTTGGGACATTCGGTAGGATACTGGAAATTCAGATTGCTAATTCCAAAGGAAGTCAAGGCTAGGGAGAGAATTTTTGAAACTGTACATTGAGGTCACATTTGAAGCCAGGGGCAATTGGATCTCCCCAGGAAACTTTGCATCCAGAATGGTGGCGTAGGTAGGTACCTGCTATTAATAGCTAGGGGCTGCTCAGCAGAAGAAGGGCCACAAAGGAGCCCCATCTCTAGGGGTGGGGGTGCTAGCAGCCTTTTCTATCCTCAGGGTAGGAGACATACCTAGGACAGTGATTTTCAACTGGTGAGTTGCAAGAATTTTAAAACATGCAATACCTGTCTGTTTGGTCAGGGCCACTGACCTCTTTTTCCCTCGATTGTCAAATTTAAAAAAATGACAACAGGCAGTACAATAATAGCCATCCAGTATGAATGAATCAAAATTATACCTATTTGTTGTCAGATCAACAAAATATATATTTTTTGGTGTGTCACAGAATTTTTGTAATTAGTGTATGTGTGCCATGAGATGAAAAAGGCTGAAAGTCACTGCCCCAGGAGAGCAGTGCTAGAGTTCTCCAGCTGTAAGTCCTTCCAGGGGCCTCATGAGGCACCTCACCTGTTGCTCATCAGGACATCACAGTTGTTAGTGATGTCTGCTGTGGACTCTGAAGAATCAATTGGCCACATTTATTTAACTGCACGTTTACAACCTATAAGCACGAAAAAACGGCCAAAGAAGAACGTGAGGAATGTAGGGGGAAAAGATAAGGAAACGCAAGACTCCCGTGTTACAGGAAGGCGATATGAAGTAAGGAGCCATGGAGGAGAAAGGAAATAAAATAGGTTTTAGGCAAGACTGATATGGGAATTTGGAAACTTTGGGCAACTTTGAAAAAGGTTCATGTCCTGGGTGCTAAGGTGTTTTATTGTGTGGTCGGGAAGCAGACTCATCAGTCTTAAGTGACTCTGTAGAGGTTCACAGTAAAGGGAAGGGGAGAATTGGGGTGATCTCTAGGTGATGTAGGGAAGATGCAGAGAGTTTAATGCTAGAGTTTCTAGTTTTGTACTTGAAGATTAGAAATACCTAGAACAAGTACACTTGAATTTATTACCTATATACCTATAGTACTATAAGTATATACCTAAGAACAGTTTTCCCAGGGCACCCTGTCTAAAAGTTGAATTTGTGTTCAACTGTTTGTTTGTTTTGGGGTGTTTGTTGTTTTTTTTTAATTTTTAAAATCTTTCTTCCCTCAATTGTATTTTTACTGCCTTCTGTTCCCCCAGTATTGTGCTAGGTACTGGAAGGGAATTGAGAAAAATAAGGCGTGGTCTAGTGAGATAAGAAAAAAAAAAAAAAACCTAAAGGGCCTGTTACTGCTGAGCAAGATTCTGAGGGAGGCGGTGGGAGTTGATCATATATAAGCAGGGTACAGGCTGCGCAGGTACAGTGATTGGGAAAGGCGCTGCAAGATGAGACGGAGGGAGAAATCGCGAGGCAGGCCACGGATTTATCGTGCTGCGGTGAGTGCCCGATTCGGGTTCCTGCCACTTGGGGAGTGTTCACAAGTTGGGAAATGTGACAAGTCAGATTGGGTGAGATCAGACCATGGAGATCTCTGGGGTCCAGGCAGCAAGACTTGGGGTGATATACTGAGCATAATTTAGGAACTTGGGTAGGCCAGTAAACTGAGAAAAGAAGTAATTGAGATCTGAGCAATGCGATGTATCTCATAACTACTGAGAAAAAAATTCAGAATCGACCTGTGGAGAAAAGGACTGCATGACAAAAACGGAACAAACAAGAAAATAGGACTTTCTTTGTGTCCCCACCCCATTCCAAAAAGAAAACACCAGAGGCCTTCTTAACCAAAGTACTGAGAACTTGTAGAAGGTTAGTCAATGAAAATATCATTGAAGGTAGTTACACACAGGTGAAAATTTTAATGGAAAGCATAATGCTTACATTTTTTATGTAAGTTGCTTCATTGAATCTGCTGGCTAGAATGCTTCAGTCTTTCTTGCGAATGTGATGTCCATTATGTATCATTTAGAATTTCCAGTTTTAGTGTTTTTAGAGTAAGAACCTTTTTTCTTTTAATTTCAGCTTCACTGAGGTGTAATTGATGAAATTGTAATGTCTCTGAAGTCCACATGTGGAGACTGGATATACTATACACTGTGAAGGGGTCCCCCGGTCTAGTTAGCACACCCAGCACGGTAGTGAGAATCCTGATACAAGCCCACCGAGTGCAGACTCTCCCCCAGATTACAAGAGATTATAATTCCCTTATAAGAGGTTATAATTGCCTTTGGCAAATTTAAGTAGGTGTTTTTTTTTTTTAGCCACTCACTTTTAATGGAGTTTTTCATTGTACTCACTGCTTTTAGAATTAAGAATCCTATTCCTTTTCACAATTGCATTTGATTTTATGTAATACCTAGTTGAACTACGTAGTTCTAATAGCACATGTAACTGGCATCAAGATGTTGGGGAGCACAGCCAACTGTTGGTATGTGAGTCCCGTGGAGTGAGCAGAGAGTCCATGATGCGGGCAGATTCTTAAGTAGAGGTCGATTGAAGAAGCCTCTTAACTTCCCTCAGATTCAGCGACTATCAGGTGTGCAACTCTCTTAGGTTTTCTCTACATCCTCTGTTTGTGGGGCACATGCTAGGGAGTATCTCCTACACGGGAAGGCTACTGCCAGCCAGAGCCAGTTCCTATGTTTGTCTAACCTGTGCAAATCGCTGGCCACGTTTCAGTTGACCCGTTTCCTCGTGTCTCCTCCTTTGCCACTCCACTCTGCCCGTGCCGATTTCAGCCAAGGATTCCCAGCAAAACTGCTAGTCCTGCCTTAGAATACCAAGAAGCTACAGAAGCATGCTAGGCAAGAATAGTGCTAGTGTCTTTATTAGTAAAACTTGGTCGTTCCTGCCTCTGTTGTTTCTTTGGGCTTTAAAATTAGAGCTTTCAGGTTACAGGCCAAGTCCCCACTAGGGGGCGCACTAGAGGTAACCACATGTTGATGTTTCTCTCCCTCTTTCCCTCTCTCTAAAATAAATAAACAAATAAATAAATAAAATATTTTTTAAAAATAAAATAAAATTAGAGCTTTCGGTCCTGGCTGGTGTGGCTCAGTGGATTGAGTGCCAGCCTGCAAACCAAAGGGTTGCCGGTTCCATCCCCTGTGTAGGGCAAGTGCCTGAGTTGTGGGCCAGGTCCCCGGTAGGGGGCGCATGGGAGGTAACCACGCATGGATGTTTCCCTCTCTTTCTCCTTCCCTTCTCTCTAAAAATAACTAAAATCCTTTTTAAAAATTAGCGATTTTGATTTAAAATTTATTGCATAGAAGATTGTGTTTGCGATATATGTATAGCTCTTAGCTAACTAGGGCTCAAAGTTTAGTTTTGGATTTTCAGCTTTATTGGCTTGGTATTATGTAAAGCAGGACAATCATACTTGACAAAGAGCATTATGTATATTTAGAAGCATCATACAGATATAATTGAGCAAATCCAGATTTGAAGTTACTGTACATTTCCAAGTTGGCTTCTCAACTTTAACTGGAGCCAAACATTTCTCTACTGACATTCTAGTATGTGTACATGTATATATGTGTACATATGCTTGCATTTATATGTAGCTGAACCAAATACAGGTTTGTCCGTGTATGTTGAATTAAATCCTCCCTAGGACCAGCCACCCTCTTTTCCCTTCTCGCAGTATACTCTGCATATCGCTAGTTGTCCTCTGTTGATTCATGGCTTCTAGTCATAACATCTCTGGTCTAGGTGCTACCTCATGACTTTCATTCTGGTTCAACTCCCATACCAATCGGACATACCTCTTTCACACTTACAGTTCAAATTCCTAAGAGAAGTGAACTAACTCAGCCAATCACTCTCGCTTCTGTATGCAGACACCCGCATGCCACGCCCTGCACAAGCCTAGAGAAAGGCGCCCTGAGAACAGGGACCATTCTCAGCCCTGCTGGGTGAGACCAGGACAGGAGAAGTTGCCTGATAGAGGAACATGGCTGCCCAGGCAGCAAGTATTGTGGGCAGGACAGTTTCCCTGAGATTCCATCAGGGCAGGAAGGATAAAGGCTGCCCTCACTTATTCATTCAGAGGGATGTTTTATACAGGTACAGGCAGACCTCACTTGGCACCATTCCAGTTTGTACAAATTTCTATTACCGTGATACAGTTAACAAACATTAGTGCCCCGATAACAAATTTCAGTTATCCTATATATTCGTTTGCTAGGGCTGCCATAATAGAATGCCACAGACTGGGTGGCTTAAACAGCACATTGTTTTCTCACATTTCCAGAAGATGGAAATCTGAGATCAAAGTGTTGGGAGGGTTGGTTTCTTCTGAGGCTTCTCTCCCTGGCTTATAGATGGCCACCTTCTCCCCTAAGTAAGTCTTCATGAGGTCTTCATTCTGTATGTGTCTGTGTCCTAATCTCCCTGTCTGATGACAGCAATCATGTTGGATTAGGGCCCACCCTAATTACCTCATTTTCACTTAATTCTTTAAAAAAATTTTTTTAAAGATTTTATTTTATTTTTAGAGCAGGGAGGGGAAGGAGAGAAACATTGGTGTGTGGTTGCCACTCTCACGCCCCCTACTGGGGACCTGGCCCACAATCTAGCCATGTGTACTTGTTACAGATCAAACCAGTGACCCTTTGGTTCACAGGCCAGCACTCAATCCACTGAGCCACACCAACTGGAGCTAATTCTTCAATATCCCTATCTCCAACTGGTCACATTCTAAGGTACTGGGAGTTTGAACCTTGACATGTGAATTTTGGTGGGACACAAATTCAGCTTATAACACAATGATATTGTAACTATAAGTCATTGCATAAGGTACAAACTTGATCACTGGCTTTTCAGTCTACAAACGACTATGTAAATTTCAGACAGACGTTATGATCAGTGATCAGTCACATCACTGAGCATGCTGTTTTGTCCATACACAGACAATGGAACATGGTGTTGTGCTGTCTCCTTATCTCCCAGTGATAAAACCACACGGCACTCTACAAAACTAGATAATCAAGAGAGGGAATCACCCACTAAATGTGAAAGTGCATCAAACAAAGAGGAAGCAAAATTGAACGTGATTAGATTAGAAGATTTGAAAATGGCAACGTCAAGTGAAAACAGGACGAGTCCTACACTTAACTACAATATGGAAAACCATATTGAAAAAGTTGGTTGACTATAAAAAAATCAAGCTAAAGTCACATCAGTGTATTTCAACTTAAAATGCACTAAAAACATAAAGGCACTTACAGTTGAATTTGAGCATCTACTTTATATTGGAGACTATAATAATAAAAAGTAATAACACCCATCTATTTGGGTAATGTTCAGGCCACAGGACTGAAGTACTTACCTGTTGCGTTGAAAGAAGCTGGTAGTTAAACGGAGCCTGAAGCAGACCCCTCACTGCCAGTAAAGGCTGGCTGGTGTCATGGTTTTAGAAATGGGCAAGAATTGGTGGCTGTGGGGCAGGCTGGTGGTGCTGCGAAGTTAGCACCCAGCTTCCAAGGATCAGTGACAGCAGGTGGTTACGGTGCTCATCAGACATTTACTGCTGGCGAGACATATGCTTTAGAAGACAGCCCTCTCTCAAGAACTTACTTGAAGAAAGATGGGAGATGGCAAAGTGGCCATAAAAGAGAGACTTGAGATGTTCAGCCAGAGAGACTTATTGCAGGCAAATGTACTGACGTAATTGAGGAAATGGTTGTGATGGAAAAGGTGAAGATCTTCCAGGGAAAGTGATGCCAGTAAAAACAAAAACAAAACAAAAAATCCCTTCAAATGAAAAGAACTCTGAGATCTTTGACTACATTGAAAAGGCAAAGGATAAAATGTTGGAAGTTGATCCTTGGCAATTTGCCAAGGAATGCAAAAAAAAATGTTCATTTCAGATCATGTTATTTAATGCTCAATGTTTCTATTATTTTAAATTAGTATACTAGATAAATATTCATTTTACCATGGTTTTTATTTCCCTGTAGATGGATAACCGACAATGAGTTTTTAATGTTTTGAGTTGAATTGTAAAGGTCGTGGAACAATCATTGTGTTCCCATTGATGATTGAAATGTCTGCATATGGTTTCAACTTACAGGGTCCCACACTTCTGTGCAAAGCAAGGACTGCACGAGTGTTTGTGGGTGTCTTTGCTGGAATTCCTTCTAAGATGCACCACATTATCTTTTTACTTGCATTATTTCCCCTGAGCCTAGCTAGCAAGCATTATTTAGCCTTTTCCTGATGGTTCAGTCATTATATGTGATTCAAAGTAGATTAACAGCCTTATTAAGGGTGTAATTTAAGCAGCCAAACTTTTGGAGTTTAAACTCCAGCTGGCTCTCTGACTTGTATGATCTGGAGTAAGATGCTTCATCTCTCTGTGCCTCAGTTTCCTCATTGGTAAAGTGAGGAGAATAATAGTTCCTACCTCCTAGAGTTGTTAATGAGCGTTAAATGAGCAAAGCTGCGGAAAGCGCTGAGTGCCTGGCAAAGTGCCTGGCAACGTAGTGAACAATGTGAGTGAGCTGCTGCTGCTGTTGGTGGTGATGGTGGGGATTTATTGAAACTGAAGCTGTTTCTTTCCTCTATCAGATGGCCTCAAACTCCAATAGTCTTTATTTTGGGGGTCGTTGTACTTACGTGTTCTATTTCCTTGTAGTTTGGCTATTAATGGCCTTCTTTGCATCTGCCTCAAGCAAAGCAAGTGCCCTACTCTCAGGCACCCTCTCATTTGATTTTGGTGCCTTTAATGGCACTGTCTTTACAGACTTCTAAGAGAGAAGTTGTCTCGTAGTATGGTGTAAGCCTGGGCAGGGCCCAGTTCCTCATGGACAGCGTGTTGCAGGGAAGCTCAGAGGAGAACCATCTTTTTTTTGGCTGAGGGACCTCCAGCTCACCATTTGATACATCTCCAAATGAGGTTATACCCGTAATCATTCTGTTGTCTATTTCAACAGCATTAAATTATTCTTTGCAAGTATTGAAATATTACCACAATCTGTTTCCTCCTTGGGTCTTGGCGCATCTTCATGTTTCTCATATACTGAGAACCCCAAAGTACCCAGGTGGCCCAGACTTATCTGAGAAGCCCTGCTCAAGAGTCCAGCGGGTAGAGTTCTGGCCATGTTATGAGTTGATAGGAACTGGATAAATGGTGTCAGGATCAGAAGGCAGAACTGCCTTTCTTTTAATTCTCCATTGTTTCTCTAAGCCTCTTTCAGGCTCACAGATTCTCTCCAGTTCTTTGATTGATTTCACTTAAGGGGGCCGCAGCATCGTGTTTGCCTCCACCTGGAACAACGAAGGAGTCACTCCATTCTGTTCGTAATGGGTCTGCAGGAATGGGTGTTTGGGGTAGCCACTGTCTGCTAAATCTAAAAGTCATTCTCTGAATACAGCATTAGCTTAATACTGGCCCGAAAGTCACCCTGTGGGTATTTAGTTTATCTTATGACTGAAATAATTCCTATTCTTTCTATACTGTTTTTCTTCTTCCCATCCCCAAATTGCTGTTACCTGATATGGTGTACTAATGTGCCTCACCCCATGGAATAAGCTGTGGCTCCCCTTTCCCATTCCTCCTCTGGACCTTCCTTATGTAGCTTCTGTTTGCCATTGGGCACACAGAGAGGCATGGTCCATTTTTGTGAAAGTGACTTTTAAAGTAGTTGAACATGAAACTGAAAAGCCCACTGTGCCAGGAGTTCAGTTAAACTGAGGCTCCAGTCCCTTCCCCTCTGTGGTCTGAGTTGTGTGTTTCAGTATCCCACTCGGGGAGAGCTGGAAGTGCAGTTGGCATCCACGTTGCCTGGCAAATGAGTGAAGCAGTGAGCGTCTATTGAATCAATATGTCATCAGTTGTAATTGTACCACCACGGAAAAGAAAAAATATATACTAAAAAAATCCTTAGCCTGCAGATTGACTTGTCTCTTTTCTTGAATATTTGTTACTCAAATTGTTAACAAAATTATAAAAATAAAGTCTGAGTAGGTATGCTCTATGTACAGGTATTTTTTTACATCGTGGCTATCTCAATAACATTTGAATGAATAAGGATTTTGAAAGGCTTCTAGACACTGGCCGGGGCAAGACTGAACATGCTACCTTTTGAAATTCTGTAAGGTTCGAGTTTGGAAGGAAAGCTAGCAAGATTTCACTAGTATTGTGTGCTGTGTGTTGAGGTGGTAGGAACATGTATGAACCTGCAGTTGTTGGGGTTTTTCCCCCCTAATGTTTAGAAAATTTAATTTTTTTCCAGGGCAGTTTTTTATTACTGTGGTAAAATACCCATATAACTCACTATTTGAACCATTCTAAGTATACATTTCAGCACATTGTTGTACAACCATCACCTCTATCCACTCCAGGACTTTTTCATCATTTCACACTGAAATTCTGTGCTCATTAATCAATAATAGCACCAATCCCTGCTCCATTTGACCCCTGGTAATCACTGTTCTTTCTCACTTAAGAGCAATCAGACAATATTTGTCCTTTTGTGTCCAACTTATTTCACCTTAGGGAATTTGATACATTCTTTTCCAATTAGTTGCTTTTGGGGATGATGATAATACAAATTCATACTTGTGCAAAGCTGTGAGTCTGAAATTCTGTATTCCAAAGTGCTGCAGTCTTTATTAAACCAAGTGCCTAAAATGATGTTCATTTTGAACAAGAATTCCATGTTCAGTTTTTTTTGCTGTTGTTAAATATTCCTATTATAAGAAAGTTTCTCATACGTGAAATCTTAAATTTTGAAGTTTCTTTTTTTTGTTGCTGTTGCTGTGGTTGTTTGGCGGGGGCTCATTACCTACACTATTGGTGTCTGGGGCCCCATGCGAGCTTGAGGGAAGTTTAAGCTCCCCAAATAATGGAATCAAGTTTAGTGATGTATGAGTGGCTCACAGGAAGTGATAATATTGGCATGACCCAATTCTTTAATGCTTAGCCCTCAACTCTGTAACCCCACTGCCCCCCCCCCAAGTAGCATCCTAGGTTCTTCTGGAATCCTACAACTCCTGAGGAGGGGGACAGACCACCCCCAGAGAATGTGTCAGTGGGCAGAAATGTGATATTTAAGCATTGGAGCCAAGTATTACAATACTAAGTTCCCCATTTCACATCCAAGGAATTTCCCATGCATTGCTAGATGTCTTTCCAATTGCTTCTTTCGGTTTTCCCTAAGATGCTCTGTTCCACTGTAAGGGCTGTGCCACTGCTGCGTGGTGGACTTGGGAGAGATGCTGAGGAGGAAGAGGCAACCCCAGTGAAACCACGCGCCTGAATTGGCTTATGGCTTTTGTTTGCTTTTCCCGGGTTATCCATTCATAGTCTTGGATCCATTCTGCGGTGTGTATTGTGAAGTCATGTATAATAGCACCTCATTACACAGTGGGCAAGAAGAACAAGGGTAATACTGACTCTCTGGACTGTCCGTCTTTCACTAAAAGACTAGTGTGTGTCAGGATGACAGGGGCATGGGCTGGACCCACGTGTGGCTGATTCCCAGGTCTGCCATGTGCTCTGCAAGCCGCAGAGTGGTTCCTCTAAAACAGCTATTTCTGCATGACCTTACCTGCATTTTATCGGAACCCACATGCCACTTTCCTAGGAACTAACCGAGAAAGGAATCAGTCTGTATCTCATCCTTGCCCGTCCTGTGTCATGAAAATGTATTCTTTAAAAAAAAAAAAAAAAAAAAATGAAAGGAAGAAAGAGAAAGAAGGGAGGGGAAAAAAGGTTGCCATCCAGTGGAGAAAGGAGTAATTCCCAGCTTCATTCAGGAAAATGCAGGCTGAAATATGCTTTACTGTTTTAACTTGGCTGGGGATTTTTTTTTTTTTTTTTAATCACCAGAAGGATTTTGGGTTTTTGGGGTTTTTCTTTTTTTTTTTTTAAGTGACATCCGGAGCCAAAAGGGTGCAGTGTGCCTTTAAGGAAAGAAGCGCCTCACCAAACTTCGCTGTAGTTGTAGCTCACCGTTTGCATAGGGAAGGAAAGTGTTAATTTCTTATTTGTACACTTTTTTTCCCCCGACTTCCTTCCTATTCACTTCATTAAATCTAGAGGCAGTTCAGCATGGGAGCCGTCTGTATGTTGAATTAGGGCTCGCACTCTTGCGCAACACGTCACCAGTCGGAAACTGGGGGTTTGCTTCTGTGATTTATTTCATTATTGTGCTGGTAAAAGGTTTGGAAGGGAATTCTTTTTGGGGTAGTACTTTAGCATTGTGTAGCAAGTTTTTTGGTTTTTTTTTTTTTTTGTGCCCCCCCCCCCGCCTCCTAGCACCGAGTTGAGTCAGTTGAGCCAGTTTAAGTAATTTTTTAAAATTAAAGAACAGTTTTAAATGTCCATGAATAATTTTACTTACATGCAGGAGTAATGTTACTCTACTCTCTAAGTGCGAAAAGCACCGGGAAATATTTAGTGGATTGATTTCCATTAGAACAAGACCCTTAGAAATCCCTGAACACGAAGCACTGCAAATGGATGTTTGGGGGTCTTTGGGGAGGAGGGAGGATGTTTTGTAACTCTCTGCATTCCTGCATAAAATCTTAACTTAAGGGGAATAATGGTCAGTACTTTGTGTGTTTCCGTGTGATTCCAAAACCTAAATTTAATAAGAATCTGCATGTATTAGCAATTGTAATAAAAATTGTTTTACTAGTTCTTTTTGCAGTTTAATTTGTTTTTGCTTTTTAGCTACTTAGATTAAGAGATTTAAAAGTCCAAATATCACAAGCTTATGCTTTGTTCCTTTTTTTTTTTTTTTTTTGTAAAGTTAAGGGGGGAGCAAGAATAGAAGTATCCTTTACAACTTCCCCCCCTCTTCATTTATCCCATTGAAAAGAAAAACAATGAAAAATTTTACAGCATGAAACTGAAAGTGAAGTGTCACAGTTGTTTGGGATTTTCTGTAAAGAGCAGAATAACATATTTTATGAAAATACTTGAACTTGAGAACATGAACATTGCTTTCACTGACATGCATTTAATGAAAAAGAAATTCTTTTATTTAAAAAAAATCATCTTAGACTGCTCCCAAACCATGCAGCTTGTTTTATTAAAAAGCACTAAAATGAGGTTTAAAATACAAAAAAAAAGCATACCTTGTTTTAATTTTTGAAAATACATTTGAATATTAATTTGTTTTCTTATTGGCTTAATTGTTAAAATGCAAGTAAGAATCAGAAACCGCCTGAGCTAAAAATCTCTAATTCTGCCGCCTGGAATAATAAGAGGGGAAAAAAAAATATGATAAGTAGTTGTCAATATTAAAACAGGCTGAAGGAGGAAGGCTTCAGGCCTTGTAGTAGGTAGAATGAAACAGCAGATTTGAGTATCCACAATCCTTTCAGTATTAAATTTTCAGTGAAATAAAATTACTTGTATATGAAAACATAGCCTTTCCCCAGCTCTCTTTTTTTTCCTGATCAGCTGATGAAGAGACTAGCAGCTCGCTGCTTTGCTGGCTTGTTAATTTTATCCCCACTAACTGTGATTTCCGATAGCCGGCCTGCTGATAGTGGTAAGGTAAATATCCTTTTTCGTTGCCGTCTTGAAGATTCAGTAGAACTACATCCCAGGCATGTGTAGGTGTGTAACACATCAAAAGCCGGTGTTCTCCGTATTTCTGTGTGCAACTGGGTGCTTGAGGAGAGCAGTACCATTAACTGTTGACAGCCTTGCATGCTGTATTTATTATTAGCATGTTCAGCCTCCAAGATTTGCGGGACAATTTCCTTTTCTTAATCTTCGCTTAGCTGCAGTGTGTTTAGCTGTATAGTGGGTGTCCTGCTTTTAGGCAAATGAATATTAATGAATAATGTGGAGCTTTTTTTTTCCTCCTTTTTCCTTTTTCCTCATAATTCATCAGATCTCGCCTCCTTCATAGTGCTTATCTGAACATTGTAGGATCGTGATGGAAATTGTCTTTTGATTATTAAGGCCTAGGCTCAGACTGTCCCTTAGGATTCTGTCTGTGTGCATGTTGCTTCTATGGGTGTGCACATTGGAAGATGCATAGAAAACATATTTTTTAATCCCACTGGCATTTTTAACATGCCAGGTTGTTTTGTGTTCTGCACCAGGTTTTCTTCACAAAACCTTTCTTTTTCAGGAGGCATTGTACACAAGTGAAAGAAATTATGTCTGAGCTGTAATCACTCTTTATATTGATTGTTATACTCACATGATCATAAATATTAGCCATGTTTGGTGCTGTGGAGAAATGAAGGTAATTGCCTTATGATTAGAGCTCTTTCAGCTGCGAGAAAGGATTGATTAGCATTTGCATACTGGAGGCAATATTGAGAGGCAGGAGGAACAAATAACAACATCAGTTATTTTGTGTAAGAAGGCAATCTTGAAATATAATTTAAAGATTTTAAAAAATATTTTTTCATGATCAAATATTCTTTTATCTGTTGTGGTTTTTTTTTTTTTCTTTTGCAGTTTTTTTCCCCCTTTATTTTTTCTTAAGTTTTGAGATGTACCAGGAAAAAAAAAAAGTTTAAACTTCTGGGTCTGTCACATGGATCTTTTAGCCATTTATGAGCAGGTTTCTTTTATACCTGGTTGTTTTTATAGCTATTTTATTATCTCTCTGCATTAGTGCTGCTGGCTCTGGTTTAAAGCAAGCGTTTGCAGGTAATTGGAAAAAAAAGTGTTTGTTGTTTGTGAGTGTGTGTGTTCTTCATCTGGATGATTTAAGTGCGTTTACAAAGGAATGTGGCTTTGCTCTTCTCCGTTTCCTTGTTTACTAATTGCTACGTTAGAACAAAATCTGGATACAGTTTTGATTTATGTTGTGAATCATGAATAAATTAATGTAAAATCATACAAAAGAAATGGTCAATGCTTATGATTGTAAGGATGTATTCTCAGGGAAATTTTTTTCTTCACTCATCCCTTTTATTTGTAGTTGTATCTTTTCTCCCCTTACAGTAATGAGACATTTAAGGTCTTATTCTTCTATTGAGCCAAAATTTCAGTTGGATTCAGTTAACTTCAAACATGTAAATATATAGAGCTCCTCACATTTGTCATAGTCTTTTACTATTAGTGTTTCGGGCCTTCAACATATTTTGCTTATAAAACAGACGGGTTAAAGATGCATTTATTCAATATGGTGGTCTTCCCTTTTTCTTCCTACTCCACTGATTGCTGTTAACTTTTATTTATTTTTTTGTTTGTTTCATTTTATTCTAATTATTCAAATTGTATGTGCGTATATACATATTTGTTATTTTCTTGTCTTGAATTTTTCTCCTTTGTGCCATATCAACAGGCCATTGAAGACGGGAATTTGGAAGAAATGGAAGAAGAAGTACGGCTTAAGAAGCGAAAAAGACGAAGAAATGTGGATAAAGACCCTGCAAAAGAAGATGTGGAAAAAGCTAAGAAGAGAAGAGGCCGCCCTCCTGCGGAGAAACTATCACCAAATCCCCCTAAACTGACAAAGCAGATGAACGCCATCATCGATACTGTGATAAACTACAAAGACAGGTGAGTGTTTTTCTCCTCCCTCCTGATGGTCTTCACCAAGGGTGTAAGTGAGCCAGAGTTATGAAGGTGTGCGCTGGGTTTTTTACATTCTTTCCACTTTGTGTTTTATGGCCCTCATGCCAAAGGTATCAGTAACCTTCTGCCGTGTTCCAAATGGCCACTGCTACTGTCTTGTATGATGTTTTACTGTGTAGTGTTTAAGATATTTGGAAACAGGAGTTTAGATTACAAAACTAACAAAAGCAATCTGAACTGGAAAAGGATTCTTGAGGCCCTCCGAAATGTCATCATTTATGTGGAAGGATTGAAACGATAGAATAAAATTATACTTTTGCGTTGAGTTGTTAGAGAAAGTATAGTCCTAGTATATTTAAGGTAAATATTTGATGTGAAGACTGCTCACAACCAAATAGATGCTTTACCAAAATGACTGTTCCTTATTTCTTTCCAATGCACTTCAATTTCTGAGCACTTGTTTGAGCCACCTTCTTCTTCCTAATAACACTATACAGATAGGATGGTATTTCAGAAAGTTTCCCTCTTTTTCATGGAACTTTTAAATGTGGACTTTGAGAAATCTATACTGGACACCATCCCCAGACTATTTTAGACAATGAGCAGTTATCTGAAAACCAAAGCAAAGGTCTTTTAGGGTCTCGGTCAGCCCTGTGCAGTAGATTAACTATTTAGGCGACATTTGGGTTAGTTGATTTGGTTTCCACTGGATAATCATCTGATGCACTTTTAATTGGGAAGATCATATCTCATTCCAGTTGAAAAATTGATAGGAAACAAAACAATTAAACATTTTATTTCTCTAAATTACATAATGGTATTAATCATTTTTTAGTTACCAATTTTTTTACATTAACTAGTTTTGCTCTGCATACCTGGAAGTGTTTAAAAATAAATCAGTTGTGATTTCAGTTTTTCATTGTGACTCTGGTGGATGTGTTATACTAGAGGAAAAAACTTCATTATAAAGACTAAATAGTAAAAAAAAAAAAAAAAAAAACAACTTTCAACCATGAGGTTTTATTGTTACATTTTTATTACGTTATCTGTAAGGAGTTTTCAGAAATGGTGGTGAGTGGGTTGGAAGAGATGCCTGTGAAAGGGTCAGAATAATTTGCCTGTCTTTACCTACCATGCCTCTTAAGTCCCCTGCTTACTTTTTTTTACCATATTTATTTTTTTATTTTTATTTATTTATTTTTTTGAATTCTGAAATAGCCTCCAAGGGCAGCCCCATTGTATTGAGTTTGAGTGAGCTGTTCATTGACACAGGGGAGCGACAGCAATCCAGGAAGGAAAATTTGGCCACGAGTCCATTCTTTGACTAGAGTGAACAGCAAACTTCCTTGTAAACCAAGAATCAGTGACTCTCTCTGTTGAGTTTCTGTTTACCCTCAGCCCAACCTGTGGATCTGCCTCAGGCAGGAACCGTCCCCATCCAGAAGGCCAACTGGGGCAATGACACCTCATTTTATCATCCCCTATGGAAAGAAAAAAGTAAGCTGAGTGTATCCCTCTGCATATGCATCTAGATTTTTTGCCTATGTCTCAGGAGAGCAAAATGTCTGTTTCATGGACCCGGTGTGCCTTGATCTGTAACAGACATTTTGTTCATTACCTGCTGGGTGAGTGCAGGGCTGCTGGAGCCCTGAGGACAGCCGAGGAAGGTCCTGCAGGTTGAGAAGCTGGACCTGTTGTACCAGGTGATGGCTGTCTTTGCCTTTAATGGCGTAAGAAAGGTCACCAGCCGGTGAACCACAGACTGCCAACAGATTGTTTTATTTCATGTTTCACATAGGTTTGTTGTTGTTGTTGTTGTTTTAATTAAAAAGCAAGCACATTGAACTAGACAGATCTTCTTCTAAAACTTCAGATATTTTCTACTCCTCCTCCCCCTTTTGGAAAAACCTACAAATCTGGCAGCACTATACCCAACTTTCCCTCAGGTAGCAGTCTGGTCAGACTGAAGAAGAGGCCACCTCCCGTCTGTGGGCTGGCCTGCCCTCGTTTGCCATAGTCTCCCTCACCCACTATGATTCCTCGAGTATGGAGTGTCAGTTCCCCTTTATCATCATGCTTTCCACACTTGGCCCCCTGCACTCACATCTCCTGGCTCTATAGCCTTTTGAGTTTGTGATTTACTGATACATGTGGCTGTGAACTGCCCGCTTTCCTAGAAACCACCCAAAATGCAGAGTAGTCTAGTGTTAGGTCCCTTAAACATCAGTTAGGCATAGTACAGTAGATTAGAGCACAAGCTTTTGTCTTGATTTAACTACCTGTGTTTGAATCCTAATTCTACTCTAGCATTTCCTAGTGGGACAGGGGAAGAGAGAGGGCAGGCCAGGGAGTAAGCAATTTTAAATCCTCACCTGAGGATTTGCTCATTGATTTGAGAGAGAGAGAGAAAGAGAAACATTGATATGAAAGGGAAATATCATCAGTTGCCTCTCTTATGTACCCAGACCAGGGATTGAACTTGCAACCTAGGTGTGTGCCCTGACCAGAGATCAAACACACAACCTTTAGGTGTACAGGACAATGCTCCAATCAATTGAGCCACCTGGCTGGAGTGGGAGTGAGCAATTTACTTAACCTCAGTTTTCTTACCTAAAAAATGGAATAATTACTGACCTGCCTCTAGAGGCGTTATGAAGATTTGATGAGTTAATAAAACCCAAGCTTTCTGAATAGTTTAATTATTAATAATCAGCCTTTCTGACTATATATAACTAATCTCATGGGTGAATGGGGCTCTGAGCACTATAAAGTTAGTGTCCTTTCTGATAGGCTTTGCATCTTTTTATTTCCAAAAAACAGAAAACACATCTTCTGTGGGACTGATCATTGAGTACTTCTTTAGTTGTACTATAGTGAAAGGATGTTTAAATGTTTCAGCATGCAGACACTGAGTAGTTTCTTCCCCCTTTTTTCTGATTTTATGTATTTATTTTACTTTTTCTTTGAAAAGCACCCTCATAAGGCCCATCCTATTAGCTCCCACATTTAAGGTACATTCTGGGGTGTATGCACAAAATTTCCCACCACTGCATCTTTCTTACATGTTTCGTGTTAGTAATCCTTGAGAAAAAGCACTTACTCTATTTATATTTTTTATTTCTCTTACCAAACTTGGTGCTCAAGTAGGAGGCAGTCAAATTAGGAGGGCTGTAATTAGATATGTTGTCATATTTTTGGTTGGTTTTAGAAAATGCTGCTGGGAAATGTACCTCTCCATGTGTTAGGAATTTTGCACCATTAAAGTCAGTTACTAATATAGTAACTCAACCTGCCTGTGAAGGAAATACCACCTGTACTAACTTCCCTCCCCTCACCTCAGTCAAATGTTCGAGCTCTGTCAGTGGTGCAAGATTAGCAGTATATTAAATAATACCTGCCATCTATATTTAACTGATATATAAGAATTAATTAGCTCTTGTGAGACAGTTTTCCCCCCCCGCCCCAAATTCTTCCATGATTCTGGGACAGATGTAGCTTTATCTTTTACAAAAGATTAGGATAACATAAGCATCTATTTATTGTCTTTGTTTTCAGCACCAGGCCTCATTTTTTTTAAAGGAGGATCATTTTAAAAATGTCACCCTGAACTGTGTGATTCATGAACGTAGGATCTCTGCGGTGTTCGCTGTTGGAGGGAGCGTCAGTCTGCTGCTCCTCGTCCCCACTGTTTTATCTTCCCAAACAGAAAACTTTATGTTGAGTAGTATTAGAAGGCTTTGTTTTGACTTGTTAAGCATGCTTTGTTTTCTGTTTATGTAGAAGGCTTTTAAAATCATATTCTCAGTTGATGTGACATTTAACTTACCACTATGTCTTTGTAAAGGCATTCAGCCTAATTTGCATCTGTATTCTTTAACATTGTCCCTGGGACAAGATTGTAGAAAAAGAAGGTTAAGAGTAGGGTCTGGTGGAGCTATTCCAAGTCTAGAGACACGGCTTATAGTTACCTCAATAAAGAGAGATTCCTAGAGCAATGCTTAGTGTCGTTGGAAGGGGTTTTAGCTCTACTTGGTCCAACTTCCCACAACCCATATGTGTCCCTCAACCTCTGGCAGACTAATCCAGCCTTAGTGTGGCATTCTCAGCATGCAGTTCACAACTCCAAAGGACACCTCTAAACACAACAGCCATTTCCCACATGAAGATGGATTCAGCCCTCTGACTTCAAGCTGTTTGTTCTACTTAGACTTTCAGGGAGTAAATCTGTTCTCAATCCAAGAAATGTCCTGTAAAACATTTGTAAACACATTCATTCACCTCAGGACATTCTCCTTCAGGCTGAAACAGCTCGTTTTGCTATCCAGTGGTACCTAGAGTTCTAGCACCCTGGTCCGCCTCCTTTGGCGCATTCGGCCTTCTTAGTGCCCCATTTAAAATGCGGCACCCAGAACTTCACAGGTATCCTGTGGGCTAATTGCAGGATGGTTAGCTTTCTTATTCTGAACACCAGAGTTTGTTAACATAACTCAAGAGTGCGTTAACTTCCTCCAGCAACTTTGACTCAGAGTTAACTCAGGTTGAACATGTGACGTGTTGGACAAACTCCCGCTCCCCCAAACATGCAGACAGCTCTTCTCTCACTGACATGCTGCCAAGGGCCGTCTTCAACTAAGCATTGCTTTCTTTCTTTTTCCTCTTTTTTTTTTTTTTAACCAACATCTACTGGTTTTATTCTTATCCCTATGCAGTTCCATTCAATTGATTTTTGTTTTATCACTCTATTGATATAACTGACTTTTTGTGCCTTTTTTAAAAATCATGTTTACTTATCTGCCTCAGTGTTTTTTTGGGGGGGTAGGTTTTTTGCTTTGGGAGGGTGCTTGCTTTTGCCATCTGAAGGTTTGCCATATGCTATTGTTGAGAAACTGCTAAAGGGCAAAGGACAGGTCTCTGTGTTATGGCCTGAAAATCACTCCAGGTTGACATGATGTTATTAACCAGGAATCCTGAAAGTTGATTAGCCACCTGTGAACTCACCTGACCATGCCATCCTGTCACCCACATTTATGTATCCTTTCTCAAGGTTATCAGGAAAGGCTAAAACCCAGCTATACTATATTTATGGCCTCTCCAATCTATCAGCCTAGAATTCCTGCTGAAAGAATGAAATGAGGTTAGCTTGTCCTGACTTTTTCTAAGAGACCCCCTACTGGTCCTTAATGATGTTATTTATCTTCTCTAAATAGCCCCGTGGCATCTGAATAATTTCTTCTAAGTTTTACCCAGGGTCCACATCAAGCAGAACAGTCTCAAGTTTTCTTTCTCCTTTTGAAATTGGGACATTTGCTTATCTCTAGCCTTGTGATTCCATTTCTAGTCTCTAATTTCTTAACCAATATTAGAAGGAGCAATCTACACACTCTTTCAGGATGTAATTAGTTTGCAACTGGACACTTGAACTCACTTGAAGTGTGTTGATATGCTTCCTATCCACTCTGCTATCAGTAGCTTTTGTTCAACCTTTATTAGCCTTGCTTTTCAAATCTGAGCATTGTTCTCATTCCTGAAGAATCTGAAGTCGGAATATGGGCTTATTGTCACCTCCTCCTTCTCCACCCATCGCTTGCAGACTGCAGCAGGAGCATTTCCTGAGGACTGACTCTGTGGTCTGTGAAGGGTTTGTTGACTTCATGTCCACCAGCTTTGAGAATGGACACAGGGAAGCAGTGGGGGAGGCAGGTGCGACCTGCCTGACACAGCTCTGGCACCCAGTGGGGTGGGTGGCAGGGGTGACAACCACATGGCTCCTTTCTCCCAGAGGCTCTTAAGGCTCTGCTCTTCCCTGAGCTGGGACTGTCTTACCCCTCATTTTAGGAAGCCCTGATGCTGTCTGTAGGGATGGTGGAAAGCCTTAGCTGGATCTGAATCTTAGCTCTTTTCATGTTGTAGAAAGTCATTTCTTCACTTATTGCATCCCCCCCTTATTTCCCGCCCCGTACTGCTGCATAGGACTAGAGGTACTTGCCCCAGAGCAGTGGAGGAGATAGCCCTCCTACCTAATGCTACTGCACAGGCAGTGGACGGGGGGATTCATCCACTGGAAAAGAGGGGGTCATGTGAGCCCCTTATACAAGGGGACAATGGCATTATCTCATGCTTCTGGTCACTTTTAGGGGGAATACACACACACAATTGTTTTTAAAGATTTTATTTATTTGGGGGGTGGGCTGGGATGGGGGTAAAAGGCAGAAAACTGTACTTGAACAACAATTAAAAGAAAAAAAGAAAGAAAAGATTTTATTTATTTATCCTAGAGAGAGGGGAAGCTGGCCTGCAACCCAAGCACGTGCCCTGACTGGGAATTGAACTGGCAACCTTTCGGTTCACAGGCTGGCACTCAATCTACTGAGCCCCACCAGCCAGGACCATATTCATTCATTCATTTATATTTATATTTATATTTATATTTATATTTATATTTATATTTATATTTATATTTATATTTATATTTGTGTGTGTGTGTGTGTGTGTGTGATTATAATGACCTGTACCAGGGTAATGAGATACAACATTTCGTTCCATTCCATTATAGCACCTTTCCAAGGATTTGGTACTTTGCAACCCAAAGACAAAATGTACTTCTTTAATTCCTATACATCCTGAAAAGTCATTTGTAATATTTCCATCATTTTGAGTAAAGCTGAGCTACTGTTTTCAAGGCTCATATGTAGTCAACTCATTCTCCAGTAGGGATGGACTCTTATTAAAAAATCATTGCTTTGTTCCAAGATTTTGTCTACAAAGTGCTTTACCTGAAGTGCATTTAGGTATTTGCTGTGTCAAAGGCTTTCCCATCGATCGTCATCCTGAGGTAGACTATTCATACCACCATTCGCATTATCTTTCTAAAACAGATCTGTAGTCGCATACATTTGTAAAGCCGAATCGGCGTCATTATTTAATATTCTTTTTGTTATTTTGGAGGTTTTTGGTTTTGTTTATTTGTGCTGTTTTCCCCAAGCCAGACTGCTGCCCGGCTGACTGTAGGTCTGTCCCCACATGCTCCTTATCAGCACCGTTTTAAATTATTCTGCTGGACTGTCCTTTGGTCAGAGCCTCACATCCTCAGCAACTGGTCATTTCCATTACTCTAAATCATAGAACAACATCCATCTTTTTTGCAAATTACTTGCAGTGATTGTCACTCCTTATATTTCAGACATTCCAACTAATTCTCCTATTTTGAGTAGAGCCAGGACTTTCCCCCAGTGCTTCTCTGTTTATGCTTTGCCCCCTCTGCAAAGCCTCCTGCTCTCCTAAGGCAGCATGGGCAGTGAGTGGCCACACATGGTTCAGTGTGTGCCGGGCAGTGCCTAGTGTGAGACCTTGTTGGGACGGAGGGTTTTCTCCAGATTTGTCACACCTGTCAGCCACTTCTCTGCCACCGCACAAAGGGATGCCAGAAAGTGCTAAAGACCTCAGGTGCTCATTTCTTGTCATTTCCAGTTAAAAGTCATTAGCTCAGTGATTCTTTTGGAATAGAATAGAGCTCTGAGAAACAGAGTCTACTACCTAGATGGTGTTCAGAAACTGAGTCTGGCCATTGCTTGGTGCACCCTCTGTGCTGGCTGCTGTGACCAAGTACGGCACCCTATTTAATGTTCACAACAATCCGAGGTGAGTATTGTCCCCATTTGACAGAGGAGGAGCTCGACTTGGATGAGCTTACTTCCCTGAGGTCACATACGCACCCCTAGCCATGCTGCCTGTTTGTCACGGCTTCTAGAGCAGTGGATGGAACATGCGCTCGAATGGCCCCACAGAGCAGGTGCGAAGGGGACTGGGATCAGCATAGCAGGCATTTACGTGTTTGAAAGAAGCCAGAAAGTCCCAAGGAGGTCAGGAAATCTTTTCTTCCCCCATTCGTGGAGAAGTGCATATTTTTTCAAATGAGGTTCCAAACATACACCCATGTGACCTTCCCAACCATCCTGTGTGGTAGGCACAGCAGGTAGGTGTGGAGACCGAGGCTCGGAGAGTGAAATGAATGACCCAAGGTCACCCAACCTAGGAGGCAGGAGCCAGGCCGGGACGGGTACCCAGGTCTTCTGACTGCAGTGTTCTTTCTACTCTACCACAGGTGTAACGTGGAGAAGGTGCCCAGTAATTCTCAGTTGGAAATAGAAGGAAACAGGTCAGGATCTGTCTTGTATTCCCGTGTCTCTAAATACAGGTATCCAAACAGACTGATTCCCGAGGAGTCAGAAACAAATTTCTCCAGTCGCCTCCTGATGACTCCTACTTGGAGTGTGGAATGGAGGTGCAGATATTCCAAAACACCTGCCACGGCTTTGGGTTGTTCGTGCAGTGTTCCCTTTGGGGTCCATTCTGTAAATGCACTTCTTAAAGGGTGTCACCAGCCGGCCTGCCCCTCCCTGCCGCACCTCGGACGTGGGTTTCTGTGGTTTCCCCTCCCTTTCGGCACAGCTTCTGTCTGACATCCTGCGGGCCTCTTTGCTTTGTGTGTCTTGCTTTAGAAGCTCAGTGACCAGCACCCAGGCACTGGGTCCCCTGCAGTGTGTGGTGTCTGACCTTCCTGAGTTAACTTGTGGCACGCCGAGTGTTCATGCACTGGGTTGAGTTCAGGGTGTGACTCCTGGGCCTGCCTATCACATATAGTCCCTAAGTGTCCAAAGCCAATCTGTTTAACATTTGTGTGCCTGTGCTTCTGTCGGGTGGAAAGTAGAAATGCTTTTCTTTTAGAGCTCTTGTGAGAATAAGATGATGCTAGTTGAGAGGGAGAGAGGGGCTCGTCTGATTTACCAGGCCTGGGGGTTGTTAGTAACGTGTTGAGAATGTGCAGTTAGCCTGTACCTTTAAAAAGTGTCAGTATAATACTTACCATCTGTAGTCCACGTTTGTTTGTTGACCCAATGATGTCCTTTATGGCTTTCCCCCACTAGAATAGGAACTGAATTAGGGCAAGGAGGAAAAAGAGTGGAAACTGTCCAAGATTTCAGAATGAATACTGGTCACCAGTTGTGGCATTCTCCTTTGTAGAAGGAGGCTAAAAGTGGGGGTGATGTGTACCTGCCTACGTCTGTGTGGAGATGAAACTATTGAACAAGATTGTCTTTTTAAAAATGTTTTCTATCGGTGTTCAATGAACAGTTATCAGTCCTGGAAGCCAGACACACCGTCCATAGAGTGTCCTGAGAGATGTCAAGAATTGTGAAGAATTGTGTTCTGGTTTTGCCACTATGAAAAAGAACTCAGTTTGGATTCGAATTTCAGGACTGAAAGAGTAAATACTCAACATAGTTAGTGTGGGCAGTTTAGATAATTAACCAACTTGGGATAATGCTTCTACCCCCCACAACACAGAAAGCAGGCTTTGGGGTCTCAATGATATGATGTAGAAGCTAAACATCCATCCCAGTGAACAAGGACACACATAAGCTCTTTTCCCCTTCTCCCATCAAAAATGGTGATGTGACCATGGAAAGTGGATTAATAACAACTTTAAAGGTTATTGCGAGCCCCCGATGTCATGCTCATGCTTTTTGAGGAAACAGTATGACTGCAGGTAGTTGGCACCTAGATAAATCCATTTTTACTGGAGATGTGTTTGAACTGGAATTTCTGGAGCCAGAGCGAGGGGTGAGGCTTGCTTCCTCGGAGCTGGGGAGTCTGTTCCATCCCTTACTCTTGCATATGCTTCCTTTTCCCAGAAGCCTGAGTTTAGGACATGTTCAGAAGTTGCATTATGATGTATACATTTTTAAAATTATTTTTTAAATCCTTTCTTCATAGGTTCAAAAGCAATGGGCATTTTCTGTATTTCAGTCTCTGTGCAAGTGTTGAGAATAGGAGAGAAATGAATAAAATGGAATATCTGAAAGCATAGTTAGAAAGAGCTCTATGAAGTAGTTACAGACGCAGTGTATGTATAAAGTTAATGGACGGGGTGGGAGGGGAGGAACAGGGCTGGAATGGGGAAAGCTTCAAATGGGCTGTGGGCCGAGTGGGAATTCTCAAGTAGACTGTGGCAGAGGTGGGGAGGAGGGGGCAGCAGTTCTCAGCCCATGTGCATGGGCCGCTGAGGAGGTAAGGAAAGGCCAGGATTCCCTTAGAGACCCCACAGATAGATCTCAGGGTGACTGGGCCAATCAGGTGCAAAGGAAGAGGGACATGGCGTGGGAGGTAGCCGTGGGTAGGAAGACAGGAGAATCCATGCTTAGAAGTGTGATTGCCAAGACTTAGGTGCAGACTGGACGTGAGGAGGAAGATAACTCTTGGATCTCTCTCCTGAGTGGTAAGTGAAGGTGGTGTCATTTACAGAAATGTGGGTGAAATGAAACCATGACACGTGTGTGCGTGTGCAGCTACCTAGCCTCACATGCTCATCCCAGGAAATCTAAATTCTCTCCAAAGCTATTAACAGCCCTTGACGTTGTCATTATTTTGTTGGTATTGACTCTCCCTTCAGGACCAGCCAAGAAGCTCTTTTAGACAGAATTTATTTTTAGCAATGTCGACACCAGACATTCTGTATTTCTTTAAATGCAGTAGAGGGGCTGTGACTGTGAATCTCAGACCTGAGCACCTTCGCACTTAATAGCCCTAATTAGATTATAGAGAAATTACTGTGAAAAATACAGTGACGTGACCAAGGGGATACACTTTGAGAAAATCTTAGTTCTAGCTGAAGAGCCTTTCTCCTTTACTCTCTGGGTTGGATACTTTGGGCTCTGCCTGATGCCAACAGTTGACCTTGTGTAGCTGTAGCCTGGCGAGGTCATAGCCTCATGCACTGCATGCTTCCCAGAGTGTGGTCCTCACTCTCAAGCTCTGTAGCTTCTTGGAGAACTTCCAGCAGTTAGAAGCTCCAGGAAGTTGTCCTGTAAAGCAACCTGCTGAACTTTGTTTAATCCAGTGCACTAAGCTTGTGTTCCATGGAGCACACTTTGGGAAATGTTAGCTTTGAGCTCAGACGGTGCATTTACTCCAGAGAGAATCTATTCAGAGAAATCTGGATTCCAGCACTTTGGTTTGCCCTCATTAAAAATATTGATACTTGCAGATGTTTACTGGAATAGGCTGCTTTGACTCCTGGTGGCTTGACACTTGTGTTGCTCAGCCAATTATACCCACGTACAGCAGGTGGGCAGGCCACAAATAAACTTGGTTTGTTTGCTTTCCCAGGCACAAAAGGCCTCCCCAAGGCTTCCAGCATTAGCCTGGCCCAGAAGCCCAGGGTCTCTGCCTTTCGAAGCTCCAGGCCAATTCCAGCATAAATGGCCTCTCTCCGAGGGAGGGAAAGGAGTCCCAGCTGGAAATTACTAAATTCATTTTCTAACTGTCTTATAAACTGTCCTCAAAACAACTCTGAGTGTTTTGATCAAAAATAGACTGTGCTGAAATACGGCAGTTATTAGTTTATATGGAAAATAATAGAATTAATAATAATACAGAATGAACCCCATTTCATGTGCTCACAACTGTAAACCTGCATTTGCCCACCCCCTCTGTTCTTGTATATTCCTGGGGGAAAAAACCTGCCTCGCTCCTTTAGAATTGCGCCTCATATATCTTAAGAATTTACTAAAAGGGCCATTACAGGAGAAAGCAGGGCTCTGGAGCCTGCTGTGACCCACCCCTTTTTAACAGAGTGACACTTGGGATTTGCGGCTCAGGTGGAGAGGCATTTGATTTTGCCTACCAAAGCTTTATGCTTTTGAGTTGGGTCACAATTCAGCGAAAATCTTTGAAGCCTTTTTTTTTTTTTTTTTTTACCTTAATGAAGTCAAGGCACAGGGAAAGGACAAAACAGGGGAAGGGAAGGAGGGTCCTCACCTTTCGGAAGGAAGGCATCCTGAGTGACATCCAGGTATACAAGACATCCTGAGTGACGTCCAGGTGTACAAGATGAGGCGAGGAAGGCTGGCCAGGTGGCTGACCGAGGAAGCCACGGGCCCTTTAGCTGCCACGTGGACAGTTAGAATCCTGCACCTGCATCTGCTGTTACGAAATGTTCAGTGAGAAAGAGAGAAGCATCTAGATGTCCTAAGTTACTATTTCTAAAAAGTCAAGTGATAAATGACATATCTTCTCAAATGTCTCCTCAAAATACTTAAACAAGCAAAAAAACCCTCTGAACCCCATGTCCCACTCAGCACCCCTGATTTGTAGTAATAAGTTCAATGAGAGAATTCTGAGGAAATAGAAACTTTATATAGTAGATTCTGACCATTGTAACACATTAAAAATTTTATAGAATTATGTTCTATCATCTATTTATTTATTTGGCTTGATATGGTAGAGTTAAAAAGTGTCCATTGGTGACAGGGGGTATCCATGGTGGTACAGATAGAGGAGGGGCCTGTGCCCCCCAGACGTCATTTGTCTGGATTATCAGATTAGACTTTTGATTTACGGCATGTTTTCAGAGCAGGTAACCCAGTAAAATGGTTTGAGACCTACTTTACTTATGGATGATAATATGGTTCCAAATTACAGCAGATTGTAAATCTTCCTTTTGTTGCATAAGTACATTATTATTATTAATGTTTGTTTATGCTCTGGCATATGTCATTCTGGTCCTTAGTTAATGCCTTTTTAAAAACACTGCTGAAGCTGTTAGGCATTTAAAGTGTGATGTCCTGTTCTTTTTTTCAGTGAATGTCACAACGAAAAAGCATTTTACCATTCTTTAAGGCACATAATTCTAAAATATGTAACTTTAGACTCTGTAGCATATACATATAAAATTATACATGTATACATACATATATGTATACACACAAATATGTGTATTCATGCACACACAAACATGCATACACACAAATGTACACATGTGTGTATACATACATGTCTCTATATTTTAGCTTAGGGTAGATTACCAACAGTAAAACTGTGTTTCAGAGCAATTGTATTTCAGACTCTTGATAATAAGGCCTTGGTGCTTACTGAGCTCAGCGAGCCCTTTGTCATCTCCGTACACCAGGGTGTTTATCTGGCATTAACCTCATGTGGCCTTGTTTTTGTTGATTACTCGGGCACATTGTATACTTATATTCTTAACATAATCCTTGGTGACTTTTGCCAGCTACCGACTGCACTACCCAAAGCAAGCCTACCCCACCCCATTCTGTTTTGCTGTTATCTCACATATGCTGCAAGAGTCTGGAAAGTCAGGTAGATTTCCAAGCTTGTTAGGAATTCCCATCAGTCAACACCCAATAAGTTTCAGATGAGAGATCTCAGCAGTGAATACGGAGCGCAGGTGCTCGTGACACCTAGATTGTGGCTGGCCAAGGTGTCTGGGGTCTTTCTGGATAAGTGGGGTGCTACTCGGATCTATGAGCATTTTCAGGTGGCATGTATTAAAGGAATCTCACAGGAATCTGACCCTAAAAAGCAGCCTCTTGCTCTCACCTACTGCCCTCCAACGCTGACCCAGTTTCATAGTTTTTTTCCCACGTGATTTCCTGCATTTGGTTCTTTAGGACTGTAGTAACTTTTCTGTAGAATTTTCGACTCCAAGTGGTATTCTAAACTATGACATCATTTTCTTACAGAGGCAAGGTAGCTACATTTTCACATTGATTAACTTAACAAAACTTATTTTGACTTTAGTTAAAATCTTTCTCACAAGTAATTATTAGAAATGCTTGTCAACAGATTAGGTTGGGCAGATTTAAAAAATTGTAACGCAGCAAAAAAAAAAAAGAAGAAGAAGAAGAAGAAAGAAAGAAAGAAAAGATCTTCACCTAGCATCGTATCTTCTCGGTTCGAGCTTGTTGGGAAACTGTAAGAGCCGGTATCTTAAGGGAGTGGGTTTCCTAGCTGGCATTTCTGTCTGTCGTACTTTTCCAACTACACTCAAACTGCAGTCAAAATTGAAGCTGATGTAATGGTTCTAATGTATGCAAGTCCTCATTTGGGAAGCACAGTAGTACAGATATGAAATCATTGCCTTTGGGTTTCTGGAGGTTACGGGAGAAACTATTGTTTCCCAGATGAAACACCACAGAGTGAACCTCAGTTTTGTGTGTGTGTCTTTGTGAGTAAGCTGTACATGCAGGGTTTCAAACCGCCATTTACAGTGGCTTGTAGGGCTTTTGTGTGTCACACAGCCTGACATCATGGCCACATGTCCCTGTGCCTGTTGGCCTCTGTGGGGAGAAACTGTGCTCACCCACCAGCATCGTTAAACGCTATTAAGTGCAGTGGGTTCCTTTACATTTTTATTTCAGGTTACACTCCTCCCCCACCCATCTCTTGCCTTATCGGGGTCACATTTCTTATTCTGCGATAAATCATTGTCTGAAGTAGACCTGAAATTACAGAGCTTCAGTGGAATCCTTTTTTGGAGGAGGGGAGCAGGTATCATTTTTGTGATGGGGAGCTTACTTCTAGGTAACAATTTATACTTAGGCCTTAAATTGTGTAAAATGACATAATGGAAAATACCTTGGGGGTAGAGTAAGCGTTTCAACAGAAACAGAACACCTTCTGCAAACCCACTGTACAATTAGTCCATTGTTCTGTACTTAAAAAAAGAAAGAAAGAACTTTCCAGCACTAAAAAAAAAAAAGCACTTACAAAGGTATACTGAAAAGGCTTAAGTTTGAGAAAGAAATGCCAAAAATTCAGAACTATCAGGCTGCTTCACTTCCACTTTCTTATTATTGTTTTTTAACCTTTAATTTAGGAAAAACTAAGTTTATTGTTGCAATTCATTAGCAAGGGGTCATACTGACCCTGCACTGTATAGGTTGTGGGAAAGCTGGATATGTCCCAGGAACGCCCGGCATTTCCTCCTGAGAGGGCCGTCAGACCCACTGCCTCTGATAGGGACGGGGAGGGCTGGACTGCAAGTAAAGGGTTCCTGCCTGTGTGGAGGAGAGCAAATGGGGCACACGTGGAGGAATTAGGCTCTGAGCAGTGAGGGATAGGATTAATTAAGATTGAGGACTATCCCCTCCATTTTTATGGAGGAGGGGGCTCTGGATTCTGGATGGGTAATGAAGTATTTGAATGGAGGAAAATGACAGACACCCTTCCAGCCACGGAGTGAGTGATGGGTCAGCTCTGGAGACTTGGAATTCTTCGTGGGGCGGGGGGGCATTGGCCATGGTACTTGGGGTACACAGGAGAGAAGGTGTCCTGGCCGGAAGAGTTGAGTCAACCACACAAACCAGGTTTGCAGAGGGCTTCGAAAGCCGGACTGAGATGTTTGAATGGTGATGGAATCAGCATAGCCACAGGAAGCCTGTCTTGGACAGCATCCAGGTCCTCCTTTTGCCCACATCCTCTGTTCTGAGGAGGGGGAAAAGGGAAGTGGGATAGGAATATTTTGAAACTGAATAAATTTGTCTCATTTTACAGTATTGGCCCCAGGTCTGAGAACATCAGTTTCCTCCTCTGTGAGCACATATAACTTTGAACTTGTCTTCTTAGAGGGTCTAGAATTTCTATGACCAGACTCAGGACAGAGACCCAAACCAACATTGTTTTAGTCATTTTGGCTCAGTCAGAAAGAGCTTTATCACACTCACTTCTCACTGCACCAGTGGCACAGTTAAAGTTAAGAGTGTGTCCATCACAGGTGTACAAAGCAAAGATGTGCTCATAGTCCGTCAATAGAAAAATGACACCATCTGTTGGCAATGTAGAAAATGACATCGTGAAGATGTCATTGAGGGTCAGGTGTTAAATCCAAGATCACAAAGAGGCCTGACTTTCTGATTATAAAGAATGCTAATTATAAGTGTCACTAGTAGAAAAATTAATGTCTATAAGTTGTATTTCAGATATTCCTTTTCAGATAGGTAAAATGTATATATAAATCTCAGAATGGTAGAAAAAGAATAGACCAGAAATTGTGGTCATATGTTGAAGGTGATAGTAAATAAAGTAGGTTTTGTCATATACTACGTGGTATAATTTATAGAGGTACAAATGCATTTCTCATCCTGGGAAGGTGGGAGGCATATGAGTGGCTGTGAGTGGGAGAAAAAAACACCTTGATTCTTGCCACAATAATCAAAAAATCCAATTCCCTATTAAACTACAGTCTTCTTAAACCTCTTTGTTTGCTCCTGATTTTAGTATTCATGAAGCCCTTATATGCATTAAAAAATAAAACAGTGACCCAGTAAAACAGAAAAAACTCGCCCATCCCTTTGACAGAGGATTTTCGGTTAATTTATGCAGGCCCCTTTGCACTTCAGCATTTTCCCCACTGGTTGCTAGGCAACCATTTGAGTTACTGCGCATGCCTTTTTTATGATAACTGTCATTATGATTATTTTTTAATTATACAACTGGGACTATGGATTAAAACAGCATATTGTCACTCATTCTTTGCTGCTGTGTCTAGCATTCTGGCAGACTCCTAAAATCACCTTCTGAAATTTACATGGCAGTGATTTATGGGTTTTGGGTTTTTTTTTAATATTTCTGGCTTCACAAAGGAAATAGAGATGGCATCATAAGAGAAGCAAGATTTTTGTGAAAAAATGCCTATACCATATATCCCTCCAGCTGTTATTGATCTGGATAGGCCAAGTCAGATACTAGGCTTGTGAATCTAAATTATGTATATTTTGTTCTTTTAACCATGTCTGCTTCTAATATTAAATGACGTGAAAAGCTTATATTGCTTTATATCCTGTTTTTCAAAATTAGCAAATGCCGAGCATTTGCTGCTGTTAAATGTGCTTGTCAGATAAAGCCGCCATGCATTTGGGGGAGGGGACAGCACCAATCCAGAAACACCAGGCATCCATACTCGCTAAATACGTTTGTTCTTTTCTGCCCAGATTGCTCCATACACACAAAAGAGCAGGTAGGTGAGATGCCGAGCTGTAATAATAATAAAGGTACACAGTATGTAAAATGCTCGAAAAGGAACGTGACCGAAATGATAGGCAGTCACTAGGTATGTACAAAAGCATTTCATTTGAGACTCCAGAGTATATTCTAATATATTTTCTAAATATAAAGTGAATTTGAAGACAAAAGATTACAGAAAGTCTTTTTTTTAACCAACTCACTTATTGTAAATGTGAGTCATTAAAAATTGAATTTTGATTGAATGGGATATTGTAAATGTTTCTATCAAAATGAAAAGATATAATGGCTCTGAAAGCGATCCGCAGTGCACTTCTCAGATGTGTGACAGAAGTGAGGACCTACGGCATTTTCATGTGATTTTGAAGCTCTCAGAAGAGGCGTTAATCTCCAGTAGAGCTGTAAATTTTCCTTGGCATAAAGAGCCCCACACCGATGTGCATGGGATGCCAGTTCGCTTTTTCGACTTTCTCTGAAATGAAACGCAGCGAAACCTTTCCTCAGTAGTGTGATCTGTTATGTGTCTGTTTCCCTCACCCTACAGTTCCGGGCGACAGCTCAGTGAAGTCTTCATTCAGTTACCTTCGAGGAAAGAATTACCAGAATACTATGAATTGATTAGGAAACCAGTGGATTTCAAAAAAATAAAGGTAGATTTTTTTTTTTTTACAAACTTTAAAAAAAAAAAAAAAGATGTGTAAATTCATTGAAATGATAGTTAGGAGGTGGCAGTGGCATGTTGTCACCGGAAAGATTGGATGTCTTGTGCCTTTATACGATGTGTGTGATGTAATCGTTAAGCTGAGAGCTCCTATTTTATTATATTGTATTTAAGAAATTTCAGCCCCATTGCTCTATTTACCATCATGTGCTCCTTCTTCCCCCTTGTTAGAAGGAACACGAGTGGGAGGGTGGGCTCTGTGAATGGCGCCCCCTGGAGTTGTGCAGTCCCACATCCCTGGCAGGTCTGTATGCTGAGAAGACAAAGGGAAAATCAGACTTTGTGAACCAAGAAATGATTGTGGTATTTTTCTTTCTTTCTCTTTTCTTCTGTTTTATCCAAAAACTTTCATTAGGAAAGAATTCGTAATCATAAGTACCGGAGCCTGGGCGACCTGGAGAAAGATGTCATGCTTCTCTGTCACAATGCTCAGACGTTCAACTTGGAGGGATCTCAGGTGTGTCTTTGGTTGTCTGAAAAAATTTTTTAACCTTAAATGTCTTATGTTCTTTTAAGTAAAACATTTCATTTTCTACATTTGAACTATTGCTACTATCCTGACAGAAGAAAAATGAAAATTAAAAGCCTATATTCTATGCTACCTGCGCAAGTAAATTGAAGCTTTGGCATTTTCAAATTCATGCCAGCTCTTCTGGACCATAGCTATACTAACTCCTATTCACACTTCCCTTAAAGCCTTCACTTTTAATTAGAGGAGGAATTCAAATCAATCAATGTAATGCTTAAAGGCAGGAGGTCCAATTTTGGCTTTTATAGAGATTGTATATTTGATTACATTTACCTTAATTTTTCTGATTGTGACCATGCATCATTTTAAAGTACTACGATTTAAATTAAAAATATATATATATATATTAAAAAAACATTGCCTTAATTGCTTACCAAAAAACTGCTTTTCATCAGGTCAATTGTAATTCTTTTAATCCCCCATCTCCACAGTAAGCAAGCATAAGAATATATAGTGACGCTGAATTCATTAAAAATACAATGGAACCTCAGCTCTCAAACTTAACTCATGGAATTAAGTCTCAAACAATGGAAAATTGTTTGAGAAGTGATTTGTTCAAAAACTTAATTTCCTTTGTTTCCTGAGAGACTGACCATACAGGTATGAGCCCAAAAGGGCTGTCCAGTAAAGAATCTAGACCGAAGTTTTGTTAGACCACCGAGACATTTTTCCCGTGAACAACTTGGTCAAGAACCAAGATGTTCAAGAACCAAGGTTTGACTGTAACTAGCAGAGGACACTCTCACTCTAATTACACCTCAGTTTCACTCACCTTTTGCTGGAACTCCCGTTTTCCTCTATGTTTTTCTGGCCTAATGCTCCCATACCCATGAATTAAAAAGAACAAAGAGAGAGGTCAATATGTCTGCCAACCAGTGCAGCATCGGCCACCATTAAATTCCTTGGGCCTCTTGCCCCACCGTGCTTCTGGACCTTCGTGTCAATTCCAGTCACTAAACTCAGGAAGAAGGAATCTTTAGAATGTGTCTTGAACAGACTGTACATTTCTAGGTTAATTGCAATGAACAGTGTTAGTATTTTGACCATAACAGGTCTTGAAATTAAACCTTGCATTTTCAAGAAACTCTTCAGAGAGATAAGATGAAAACCAGGACACAGACAGTAAATATATGAGGAAACAAGGAAATCTTTGTGTGAATGACTGTGTACACTCCCTGGGTAGATTTTTGGGTTCTTTATAATGCTCTGGCAACATTGTGACAAGTACCCTGTCTCTTTCCAGTCCCACAGCCTCCCTCTCTGCCCACACTCAGTCTCACACCTGAAGTGGCCTCTTCACTGGCTTCCCTCCCAGTGCATCAGGGATGGCAGTTTATCTTTCTCCAACTACCACCTTGTCTTGTCCATCTACTGCCCACCAAGCTTGGTGGTTCTCCATTGATTATCAAATTCTAGAATAAACTTCATTTCCATAGGCTGTTTTCTAAAGCCGTGTATTACCCTAACTCTTTAGCCTCCTTTTCTGCTGCTCCTCAAACTAAACAGTTTATAGTCTAGTCAGACTGGTCCCTTAAACACCTGCTTCCCGGATATGCCTGTAGTTGTGAGAACTACTGCGCAGAGAGAGCCCCTGTGTCCTTTATATCATCACAAGATAGTAACATGTAACATGGTCCAGTAGCATAACCCCAAAGTCGGCATTGGTGTCATCCTAGGTACACCCTTTTTATTCTTGCCTCTTCACCTTTCTCACTTGTTCTCCTTTCCTCAAAAGCCCCCTCTCCCTTCTTACCCCTGATGGAACCCCCCTCCCCTTTAAGGTCCAGCTAGCTCATCTCTGATGTCTCTAGTTCCACCCAGGGGCCCCATCCCAGTGTTGTCCCCGGGTCCTGTGTCCTTCTACTGGACTATATTGTTTGGGGGTCCCTACAAGTTGCCGGTGTGTGGCTCATCTTTACAATACGAGAATATGTTCTTAGCGGAAATCACTTTTAACTTGTTATTTTTTGCTTAACTGTGGTAAAACACAAAACTTATCATAATCATTTCTAAGTATATAGGTCAGTACTATTAAGTATATCCTCGCCGTTGTGTAGCAGATCTTCAGAACTTTTCCATCTTACAAAACAGAAGCTCTGTACCCATTAAAAAAACTCATCTTCCTTCCCCCTCCTCAGCACCTCTCTTTCTATTTCTATGAATTTGAGTGCTTTAGATACCTCACATAAGTGGAATAGTTTAGTGTTTTTCTTTTTGTAATCAGCTCATTATTTTACTGAGCTAATGTCCTCAAGTATCATCCATGTTGTAGCACGTGGCAGGATTTTCTTTTTAAGGCTGAATGATATTCCATGATATGTAATGCCACATTTTGTTGTCTGTTCAGCCATCAGTGGATATCTGGTTCACTTTCAGCTCTTGGCTATTGTGCCTGATGCTGCTGTAAGCATGGCTGTGCAAATACCTCTTCAAGTCCGCTTTCAGTCTTTGAGATATGCACCTAGAAGTGGGATAGCTGGATATATGGTACTTCTATTTAAACTTTTTTTTAAAAAGGAACTTTCCCGAACTTTACATTTCTCTCAGCAGCTACACAGGGCTGTGGTCAGGTATGTGCATGCACTGAAAATAAAGTATTGGTTAGCATAGTATTGGTTGGTACTGATAAACTCAATAATAAAAAATAGCCTCCATTTTGTCAGGGCAATTGCATTTTTATTTTTTTATTTTTCATTTTTATTTTTTGCCCACTCTTGCCACTTTTATTTTTAATATATTTTATTGATTATGCTATTACAGTTGTCCCATTTCTCCCCCATCATTCCCCTCCATCCTGCACACCCTCTCCCACCCACATTCCCCCCTTTAGTTCATGTCCATGTGTCATAAGTTCTTTAGCTTCTACATTTCCCACACTATTCTTGCCCTCCCCCTGTCTATTTTCTGCCCACTGTCTATGCTACTTATTCTCTGTACCTTTTCCCCTTCTCTCCTCCTCCCACGCCCGTTGCTAACCCTCCATGTGATCTCCATTTCTGTGGTTCTGTTCTTGTTGTTTGCTTAGTTTGCTTTTGTTTTAGGTGTGGTTCTTAATAGCTGTGAGTTTGCTGTCTTTTCACTGTCATATTTTTTATCTTCTTTTTCTTAGGTAAGTCCCTTTACCATTTCATATAATAAGGGCTTGGTGATGATGAACTCCTTTAACTTGACCTTATCTAGGAAGAACTTTATCTGCCCTTCCATTCTAAATGAAAGCTTTGCTGGATAGACCAATCTTGGATGTAGGTCCTTGCCTTTCAAGACTCCAAGTACTTCTTTCCAGCCTCTTCTTGCCTGTAAGGTCTCTTTGGAGAAATTGGCTGACAGTCTGATGGGAACTCCTTTGTAGGTGACTGTCCCCTTCTCCCTTGCTGCTTCTAGAATTCTCTGCTTCATTTGAATCTTGGCTAATGTAATTACGATGTGCCTTGGTGTGTTCCTCCTTGGGTCCAACTTCTTTGGGACTCTCTGAGCTTCCTGGTAGTCTATTTCCTTTGCCAGATTGGGGAAATTATCCTTTATTATTTGTTCAAATAAGTGTTCCGCTTGTTGCTCTTCTTCTTCCCCTTCAGGTACCCCTATAATTCAGATGTTGAGATGTTTAAAGATGTCCTGGAGGTTCCTAAGCCTCTCCTCATTTTTTTGAATGGTTTCTTCCTTGTTTTCCATTTGGTTGGTTGTTTCTTCCTTCTAGTCCACTCCATTGATTTGAGTCCCAGTTTTCCTTCCATCTCTATTGGTTCCCTGTGCATTTTCCTTCATTTCACATGTTGTAGCCTTCCTTTGTTCATCTAATTTGTCAGCAAAACCAACCAATTCTGTGAGCATCCCGATCCACCAGTGCTCTGAACTGTGTATCTGATAGGTTGGCTATCTCTTGGTTGCTTAGATGAATTGGCTCTGGGGCTTTTATTTGTTCTCACATTTGAGCCATTTTTGGTTTTTCTTTTGGTCTGGTGGCAGCTGTTACATAGCTTGGGGTGCAGCGTTAGGTGTTTCCTAGGACGGGGCAGCCCAGTTGCTGGGTAGTGATGGGGTCTGGATGAATGGTTGTTGGACTTCCGTACAGTTCAATTTTTCTATCAGTTTTGGTTGTTTTCTTGTTTCTAAATCTTTGTTGTCCTTAATTTTGGTTGTGTGAGGAGGCACAGTATGTCCACCTATGCCTCCATCTTGGCTGGAAGTCAGGAATTGCATTTTTAAAAAGTTGCTTTGCCTCACTATTTGATAGATCAATTCAAATAAGAAATGTAATTTTTAAAATACTTTTGTTATTGAAGATGAGAGGATATGTTATGGAATTCCACCCTTCTTTCCCAAGTTTGCAAATGCACGTACAGAAACACACACACAGTGAAATTATTTCAACTGCATATGGGCTTTTTTCTATAAGAATATGTGTCGATATCAGACTAGGGTGTTCTCCTGCAGGCATAAAGACTAACACTGATGTTTCTACTAAAATCCATGTAAAATAAAGCTGGAGTGTTGCATAAGGAAGAGAAGTGCAAGCTGTGGTTGTGAATCTTGGGTCCTCAGCTTGCGGTTTTTAACAGATGCCACTTTACCCCTTTAGATCTATGAAGACTCCATCGTCTTGCAGTCGGTGTTTAAGAGCGCACGGCAGAAAATCGCCAAAGAGGAGGAGAGTGAGGAAGAAAGCAATGAAGAGGAGGAGGAAGATGAAGAAGAGGAGTCAGAGTCAGAAGGTCAGCTCGCGCATCCGGTTCCTCTCCTGCCTTGCCCCTTACCGCCCACGTCAGTGTCCTCCGCACAGATGCTAAAAGTCAGATGTTAGAGACAGGCAGATCTGGACTGCAGTCTTCGTTCTACCGTGTCCTTGCTGGGCAACCTCAAGCAGTGCACTTAACCCGGCTCAAGCTCAGTGTGCTCCCCTGGAAAACCAAGATAATAAGCATGCCCCCAAAGCTTAGCACACGGGCAGGCTCAGAGCAAATGCTCCCTGAAGGTTACCTTAGAAAATCAGTGTAATGTATATTTCCTATCAACAGGTATTGCAGTTAACACCTCCTATCTGTTCTTTAGCACAGTGGTTTTGATAGCTGTGCTCCACCCAGGTTTTGGATTGGTGCCTTGAAGTGGGGTCTGAGAGTCAGCATGTCTAATAGTTCCCTGAGAATTCTGCTGCTGCTTGGCCCACAACCACACTCTCAGAAACACTGCTTGGGAAAACGATCGCCCTGTTGAGTTGGAACCGGGGACTCTTTAGTGCTTCATGGATCAGATACTGATCCTGTCTTTATTCAAAATGTTAATATTTTGTTCATTTTGTATTTTTGGCATTGAATTTTTGAGTTTTTTTAAACATTGCATTAGAATGTCTGTCTTGATGACTCAGTTTCAATGCCCTTTTAAATTCTGTACCCAAAGGAAGTACCTCTCTTGTCTTACCATAGTCCCAACCTCGGTTGATAACCTTAATCTTCAAGAGCTAAAACTGCCTTCAAAATTCTAAAGTGTCTTCTTACCTAATTATGATTTCACCCCATACCTCCTCACAAAGTAATAAATCCCAGTAGTTTATGGTCTGCTATGTAAAACGGTACAGATATGCTTTAAAAACTTTTATAAGATGTGTTCTAATTACATACTTATTACAGACAACTTGGAAAAAATACTTTTTAAGAAAGGAAAATCTGTATAATTTTATTACCCAATATACATTTAACATTTTAAGTTTCCTTCCAGCTTTTTCTATACACAAGGATTTTGTCTATACAGTTTTATAGCATGATCTGTTTATTGTGAACATTTTCCCATAGCAACCAGTGTTTGTCTACAGCAGTTTATATTACCATTCACTAATGTACCAAACCGCATTAATGTCACTGTAAATAATGCTGTCCTACACAGTCTTACCCATAAATCATTGCGGACATTTTTACAGTATCTGATGCACACATCCTGCCACGCAGCTGGAGTGACATCCTTTACAGTCTGGGTCCCCATACCCAGTCTCATTCTTTTGATACTGCCTTTTATTGATTTAACCATTTTCAGTTTTATATGGTTATTACCTAGTTCTAATATCCTAACTTTTGATGAAAAAGTCTACATTATCTTAGCTAGATATTTCCTTTTTTAGAGCCAGATTTCTAATGTTTTCAAATAGCTCCCCTCCCATCCCATCTGTCAGTTAGCCTCTTATATCTCTTTTGAGGCTTGGCGTATTAACTTCCTACTGCTGCTCTAACAAATTGCGACAAACTTTGTGGCTTAATAAAACAAAAATGTAGGATCTCCTGGTTCTGTAAGTCACAATTTTGATATGGGTGTCTCTGGGCCAAAATCAGAGCGTCAGCAGCCTACGTTCCTTTCACTGGGGGCCCTGGAGGAGAACCCATTTCCCTGTGCATCTCTGGCACTTTCTTGAGCCTCCACCTCTTAAACTTTCCATTTTCTCTAGAGGTGTAACATCACATTAGTTTCAGGTGTACAACATGATGATTTGTTATTTGTATATATTGTGAAATGATCACCATTAGTCTAATTAACTTCCATCACTATACATAGTTAGAAAAAAATTTTTTTGTGATGAGAACTTTTAAGATTTAGCAAACTTTTAAGAACTTAGCAAAATTTCAAAATGTAAAATACAATGTTATAAACTATACTCATCATGCTGTACCTTAACCCCATGGCTTATTTTATAATTGGACTTTGTACCTTTTGACACCCTTCACCTATTTTGACACCTTGCAACCTTCCCCCTTGACCTCTGGCAACCACTAAATCTATTCTCTGTATCTATAAGCTTCTTTTTTGTTTTTAAGTTTCCCCATATAAGTGAGATCATACGGTATTTGTCTTTCTCTGATTTACATCACTTAGCGTAGTGCCCTCTAGGTCCATCCATGTTGTTGCACATGGCAAGATTTTATTCTTTTGTGGCCAAGTCATATTTTGTTACACACACACACATTTTCTTTATCTATTTGTCTCTTGATGACACTTAGTAAGTAATGTTGCAGTGAACATGGGGATGGATGTACCTTTGAGTTAGTGTTTTATTTTCTTCTAATAAATACCCCAAAGAGGAATTTCTGGATCGTTTGGTAGTTCTTTTTATTCTCACCTGAGGAGGTGTCTTTTTATGGACTTAGAGAAGAAAGGGGAGAGAGAGAGACACACCAATGTGAGAGAAACATTGATCGGTTGCCTCCCATATGTGCCCGATCAGGCATCAAACCCACAATCATTTTGGTGTATGGATGATGCTCCAACCAACCAAGCCACTTGGCCAGGGCTGCAAGTTCTGTTTTTAATTTTGGGAGGTTCCTTCGTAATGTTTTTCATAGTGGCTATGCCAGTTTACATTCCCAACAAGAAAACCCTAGGTTTCTGTTCACCACATCCTCACCGACACTTGTTATTTCTTATACTTTTGATGACAGCCATTCTGACAGGTGTGAGATAATACAGCTCATTGCAGTTTTCATTTGTATTTCCCTAATTAGTGATACTGAACACCTTTTAATGTACCTGGAAAAATGCCCATTCAGATCTTTGCCTATTTTATATCAGGTTATTAGGTTTTTGGTTAGTAAGTTGTATGAGTTTTTTACCTAGTGACTAATTCCTTATCTGATATATGTGACATTTTCTCATATTCAGTAGGGTAACTTTTCATTTTGTCGATGGTTCCCTTTGTACAAGAAGTTTTTTAACTTAATGTAGTCCCACTTGTTTATTTTTGCATTCACAGCTTTTGTTTTTAGTGTCAAATCTTGATCATTTCCAATAGTGCTGTCAAAGAGCTTACTGCCTATGTTTTCTTCTAGAAATTTATCATTTCAAGTCTTATGTTCATGTCTTCGATCCATTTTGAGTTAATTTTCATGTAAGGTATAAGATAGTAATCTAGTTTCATTCTCATGCATGTGGCTGTCCTGTTTTCCCACACCATTTATTGAAGAACTCTCCTTAGACCATTGTGTATTCTTGCCTCCTTTGTTATCAACTGAGTATACATGTGTGGGTTTATTTCTGGGCTCCTTATTCTATTCCACTTACCTGTGTGCCAATACAATACTGTTTTAATTACTATAACTTTGTAATATATTGGGTTGGCCAAAAAGTCCATTATGTTTTTTCTATAAAAAAAGACATTTTTCATTTTCATCAATAACTTCATTGATTTAGATATTTTGAGTATGTTGGCTATCTCCCACTATTGGCTTCTAGTGGGTAGAGGCCAGGGGTGCTGCTTAAACATCTTCTAATGCATAAGACGGCCCCACAGAAAAGGAATAGTTGGCCAATTGTGCCAAGAAGGACAATACGCCAAAAATGTTGCATATTTTCTTCCATCATTAATATTAAAATGGCTGCACAAAAGTTCACTAATTTTGATTTCTTTTTAAATACATGATGTGACATCTGTCACACTGTAAGCTAACAAAATTGTTTCAAGCGAAGTTAAAGACAACTATGCCCTAGTAGAGCCATTGTACAGAAAAAAGGTAAGTCTTTTTGGCCAACCCAAAAGTTTGAAATCAGGGAGGATGGTGCCTCCAACTTTGTTGTTCTCTCTCAAGATTGCTTTGGCTATTCATGATCTTTTGTGTTTCTATATAAATTTTAGGATTACTTGTTTTATTTCTGTGAAAAATACCACTGGAATTTTGATAGTGATCGCACTGAATCTGTAGATTGCATTGTATATTTTAACAATGTTCATCTTTTCAATTCATGAGCGTGAACTACAGTGTTTCCCTTATTGGTGTCTTTAGCCTTTTTCATCAACGTCTTGTCATTTTCAGTGTCCAGGTCTCTCTCCTCAGTTAAATTTATTCCTAGGAATTTTATTCCTCTTGAGACCCACTGAACGTGTTATTCTGGCAAAACTAGTTAGAACAAGAAACCCACATTCTCAGTGATGATCATCATCAAATCCTAAAAATGATATTCTATGGACACTTGTCCTAGAACAATGCTATGGAACAGATTTTCCTTATACTTTGGGATACACACGTATATTTATGTTATAGCACTTTGGACACTTCTAAGCATTTTTATTTCCATCCTCAGAATAGCCCTGTGAGAGTGGAATGAATGCTGTCTCTCAGGGCTGATTTAGCAGAACACTGTTAGAAACTTACCATATGGACGTGTGCACCATACCTCCCCCAGATTCTGCTAAGCTAGACCAACAAATAGCTTTAAGGCACTTTGTCTATAGAGGCAAAAAGCTGGGAACTTTAGCACCCATCACCAGAGGACTGGTAAAAAACATTATAGTGTACACATTAGGTAGAAATGTCCCACATGTCTGGAATATGGGCATATAAAGATCCCTTTGGGGTAAGTATATAAAGCACATGTGTGTGTGCACTTGAATTCTTCATATTCTTTCTCTATAGAATTATAGAGAGAATTGTACACACACAGGGCTTATTTGTATGTATGGATGTATACTTTTTTTCTGGAAATAATGGCCAGAGAGAGAGCAGGTAGGGTAGAGACTAGAGATGGGAAAGGAAGCTTTCATAGTCATTTGTTTGAGTGTTCCATTTTTATTTCCCCTTTTGAACCATTCTACACTGTTAAAGGGATTATTCAACTATCTGAATTTTGTTTTTAAGTCAACTGGAGTTATCTACACAGTAAGATTATTGGCCTTTTTTTTACCCTTTAAACTACTTTATATTTTTTTAATGTCAAAGGTCCATTAAATAAATGCCTATACTCCCCCACAAAATAGGGCAGCCCTCATTATCCTTTTTAGGAAGATCCCTGTTCAGCCATTAGCAGACAGGGAAAGGACCCAGCTGCCCTCCGTATGGGACCTTGGTCCCTCTTGTTGCCTGTTTCAGGTAACAGTGTAAGTTATTATCCCAACTGAGACATGTTTGCAAGTGAAAGGAGGGGGCACCAACTAGACGGGATGGTGGGAACAGATGCAAATCAAGAAGGGCCTTGTGCATTCCTGGGCATGCGGTTCATCATCTACCTGTGAACAGATTTCGCTGCGACTCCTCATTGCTGTCTGCTTTGTTTTTGCTATAGCAAAATCTGTTAAGGTGAAAATCAAGCTTAACAAAAAAGATGAGAAGGGTCGCGACAAAGGAAAAGGCAAGAAAAGGCCAAATCGAGGAAAAGCCAAACCTGTCGTCAGCGATTTCGACAGTGACGAAGAGCAGGATGACAACGTAAGTGCAGCTGCAGCCGGGAATCCCGCCACCTGTTTCCCTCGCGTGTTGCCGTGTCTTTTCCAAGCTCTTCACTTTATTACCTAGAAGTGAACATGTAAAGATTGGACGAGACTTCACTTTTGATGGATGTGAACTGAGCTACATGCTATATAAAAAAGAATTTGGGTCTTTTCCTATCTTCCCACTGCTTACTCACAGATCCAGTTTTCTCCATGGCTGGTTAATATTTTATATCCATAACAGCCAGCATAGTGCCTGGTCTATAGCAACATTTAGAGGAAGTAAGGCTTAGATGGGAGAATAAGAAAAAGTGTTAGAATGTCAGAGTGCTGGGTCTGAGTTGATTTTTAAAACACTACCAAAAAAAAAAAAAAAAAAAAAACCACAAACAAACCCAAAACCAGATGAATTTTTAAGTACCTAGAGGCATTATTTTTAATCATGGAAAAATTCGGGCAGCATTTATGGAGCCAGGCCCCAAAATGAGTACCTTTCTGTATGGTACTATATTTAATGCTTCTATTAACATCATGAGATACATGTCACTCTCAACATAGTACATAAATTAATGCCTAGGTTATATGTGTTTTGCTCCAGCTCAGGTAAGTAGACAGCAGAGGCTGAATTCAGGTCCAAATAGCCTAACCCAGTCCAGTGCACTGCCCCTGCCTGTGTGGGCAACAAGGGAGCAGAACCTTCTGATACGTTGCCTCCTGAAGTGCCCTCCATTTCCTTCCTTCAGGGTCCTTCCCCTCCTCCTTTCTGGAATGTTAATTTTCCAGTTTTGGATGTATGCTAGTTTGATTTTTCTTCAGCACTTTGCCATTTGGGGCTCATGAAAAAGCCACGGAATTCACATCCCACCCCACCCAGCCTTAACCCACGACACAAGCATTTTCAAATATTTAAAATACTGCATTTTCTTTAGCAGACTTACTAGGGAGTAGACAGCAAATATATGGCACTTTTTCTAAAAATACAACACTGAAAATTGAAATTATTAGCTATCACCTATATGGTTTAATTAACCAATGTCACCCCAATAAATTCAATAATCAATAAAACCTATAGCCATGCTTGAAAAAGTAGCTGAGGTGTGGAAAAAAGAAAAGGAAAGAAAGAAATGATGAGTTATGAACCTTTCATGCCAAAATGAAAGAGGAAAAGACTGGAAGAGGGGGGTGGGTGCTCCAGCTGGGAGTGCTCTTCTGGGCCGGGAGGTGGTCGATGCCTCTGTGATGGCTTTGCATCCTCTCACAGAAGGCAGAGCCTTGGAGGGTTAACAGTTTCCAAAATGTCATTTGTTTTCTACACGGCCTCTTGACGGCCTATATCTTCGTTTTCTTATAACGTCATTCCAATGTATCTTCATTTTTACTTTTAGGAACAGTCAGAAGCAAGTGGGACTGATGACGAGTGATCAACGCGGCCCTTTTTCCTCGGCAGAGCTGAATTCCTTCCTCCCCTCTCCCATTTCTGCCCAGTGAGTTCATTTGTCATAAGGGCCCTGGGTTGTTTCTATGTCATCTTCATCTATAAACTAGCTTTAGGATAGTGCCAGACAAACATATGATATCATGGTGTAAAAAAACACGCACACATACACAAATATTTGTACCATATTGTGACCAAATGGGCCTCAAAGATTCAAAGATTAAAACAAAATAAAGCTTTTGATGGAAAATATGTGAGTGGATAGTATATTTCTATGGGTGGGTTGAATTTGGTGATGGTTTGATTGTGCCTGGTTTTATCACCTGTTCAGATGAGAAGATTTTTGTCTTTTTGTAGCACCGATAACCAGGAGAAGCCATTAAAAGTCACTGGTTATTTTATTTTTCATCAGGCAGTTTTCAACATTTTTATTTGTTCGGTATTGATTTTTTTTTTTTACACTGTGGTACATATAAGCAACTTTAATAGGTGATTAATGTACAGTAGTTAGACTTCACCTGCATAGACATTTTTCCATTTTATGCTCTATGATCTAAAAGAAAAATGCTTTTTGAATTGTATAAGATTTATGTCTACTGTAAACATGGCTTACTTTCTTTTGCAATTGATTAAAAAAGGTTTTGTTGAACATGCTATTGAATATTGCAATCTATATAGTGCATTGGATGGCTTTCTTTGTCAACCTGATCTCCTATGTTACCAATGTGGATCGTCTCCTTCTCCCGAAAGTGTACTTAATCTTTGCTTTCTTTGCACAATGTCTTTGGTTGCAAGTCATAAGCCTGAGGCAAATAAAATTCCAGTAATTTCCAAGAATGTGGTGTTGGTGCTTTCCTAATAAAGAGGTAATTTAGCTCAACAAATGTTTCTTCTTGTTTTTGAGTTCTAGAGGATTGAAACCCTAGTGCCTGAGTGACAGTTTCTTGCAAAGGGCTAGATAGGCTCTTGCTACAGAACATTTGGTCAGGGGGAAAAAAAAAAAAAAAGGCTGAGAGAGAGCCAGTCTACTGAAATGAACCAGGTGTGTGCAAGGGAGAGGAGTCTACTTTGGTGACTTTAAACTTGAATAACAGCGGAGATACTGCCATAACCTAAGCCATACCCAGCACCTCACACCCCCAACCTTTTCTAATGGTTTAAGTTGTTCACTAGCCAGAAGAATCTTATTTTACTCCAAGTCAACAGAAATTAAACTCAGTTTTTAATTTTTTTCTTAAGAACACTTTTTGTCATAATAAATATATATGTACATTATAGAAAATGTGGACAGTAAGAAAAGTATAAGAAAAAATTACTTAAAATATTACCACACAGAGAAAAGCACTCGAGATTTCCAGTTTCTGATCTGGAATGGAGAAAAGCTGACCAAACTGAAGACATAGCCAGGCAGTAGGAAGACTAGCAAAATGTAATCTAACTAATGAATTGCTGGAGACTCGGTGTGGACAAGTTTGAAAGAGATCTGGGGGTGCCGGTCTTAGGAGGCCCCCACTGTTTCATGAGCATCACTCACCTCCAGCAGCCCTGTCAGGTCCACACAGTAGAGAGGAGAAAAAGCTCATGTTTTCAGTAGAGGGAGGGGGAAAGTAGCTAATTTAAAATATGCCCAGTATATTTTGTTCTTTTTTAAAGATTTTTATAGAGGGGGAGAAGGGAGGGAGAAAGAGAGGGAGAGAAACATCAATGCGCAGTTGCCTCTCATGCTCCCCCAACTGGGGAACCTGGCCTGCAACCCAGGCATGTGCCCTAGATGGGGAATCGAACCAGCGACCCTTTGGTTCGGCTATCACTCAATCCACTGAGCCATACCAGCCAGGGCTATTTTCTTCTTCTGAACGAGGCTGCCCTCAACAGAGGCTGTTTTACCAGAGCCTAACTGACCTGGAAGGAGGCAAATAAATACCTAACTCCAGTGTCCTCTAACCTTCTCGTCTCTTCTAAGGGGGAAAAAAACCAAAAAACTGAGAAGTACTTGCAAAGGTCAAAGGCCAGGGTCACAGGCTCACTAAAAGACAGATTTGTCATAGGAACTTCCCAAACAAATCTATAGAGAAAAAATAAGTGAAAAAGGCAAAATACCCAAAACAACTGCAAAAGGGGTAACAGGTACATGATGGGAAGAGCAGAAAGAGAAGAAAGGTACAGCAGAAACATTTGATGCAATAATGACAGAATTCCCAAAACTAATGAGGGACGACAAACCACAGAGCCAAGTTGCTCAGAGAGCAACCAAGCAGGATAAACACCAAAGATGTACACTTTGGCATATTATATCCAAACAAAAAAAGAAACAGTGAAAAAAAGCCAGAGAGGAAAATTACCTATCAAGGAGCAAGGATAAAAATTACATCTGACTTCAGAACCACGCAGCAAGATAAGAATGGACAATTTAAGGTGTTAACAAGAAAAAAATCCACCAACCTAGAGCTCTGTACCCTACAATATTATTCTTTAAAAGTAAAAGAAACACTCAGACAACCAAAAATTAAGGGGGTAGACCTGCCTTGCAAGAAATGTTAAAGAAGTTCTTCAGAGAAAAGGAAAATGATACAGGTCTAAAAAGTGGATCTACATAAAGACAGAAAGAATGTTAGAGAAGGAATAAAGGAAAAATAAAAACTTTTGTTAGTTATTCTTAATTGATCAGGTAAGAGTTTGTTTAAAAAATGACTTACTCCATGATTGTATTTTTGGGTAGTTCAATGAATGACACCAATGGAATGGAGGGGAATTGGGAATACTGTGTTGTAAGATACTTCCTGTTTAATGGTATAGTGTTATATGAAAGTGGACTTACATTAATTGTACATGTATATTGCTAACTGAAGGGCAGCCACTTGAAAAGGTACAATTTTTAAATGTACAATTGAAATTCTAATGGAAAAAAAAAATGGAATCACAAAATACTTATAGCCTGAGGAGGGAGAGAAAAAAAAGATTGGAAGATTAAAAAGCAAAGAACAGGAACAAAAAATAGAATATAGTATCAATTATGGTAGCTATCCACCCAACTATATCAATAATCACTGAACACCAATGGTTTAAATACACCAATTAAAAGATATTGTCAGCGTGGACCAAAAAACAAAACCCAACTTTAATTTTTTTTTTTTTTTTACAAGAAACACATTTAGTTGCATGTGGAAAGGGCTTTGTGAATAAGCAAAAGGACTTACTTGTCCCAGTCATTCAGCTCTAAAATGGTGAGGGCTTCTCTGGGTCGTCCAAGGAGGCAAAATTTGAGAACTGCAGGGCCCTAAGGCTTAGTTGTCTGCCATCCCATTGAACTAGCAGGAATGTCAAAACAAAATTATTCACCTCTAGGCTTCTAAGGAAATTTTCTCAGCTTGGTAGCTCTTGGGGAAGCTGGCCCATCAAGGTGACACTGGCTTTAAATTGCCTTTCTGTGGCAAGGCTCTAAGTTTGTTGTTTGCTAAGGTTTAATAGACACCACTTTTTTATTTGTGCATTTGTTTGTTTTTCAATAGGTCTGGTATGTTGAATACTTGGAGTGTGGCCACCAGGGTGAAATCTCCCAGAGAGGGCCAGCCTGATAGTAATGATTCACGGCTAAGTAATGCCAGAGAATTCATAATCACTCCTGCATTTTTGAAGCTTGGTTGATTTGGAGAAATGATAGAACTCCATTTCTGAGCTTTCGACATTACACGGATTCAAGCATTAGACCCCATGTAAAACTGCTGTGCTATTCTCGGAAAAAGACCAGGCTAACCGAGCCCCAGGCGGTGCTATGTGGTCTCTGTGCCCCGTGGCAGTGTGAGCAAGGGATTGGACTGTATTTGCAGGGCATAGTGTAATCAAGTGTCCACTTCTGACCCTACTTTCCCTCATTTTGAATCAAACCATATTACCTTACAGAATTTCTTTGGATCCCTTAGAATCATTTCTTGACAATCCACACCCTTAATAAACAACCTAAATAGGAGGGTTGCAGGTTCGATTCCCAGTCGGGGCACATGCCTGGGTTGCGGGCCAGGTCCTCAGTGGGGGCCACGCGAGAAGCAACCACACATTGATGTTTCTCTCTCTTTCTCCCTCCCTTCCCCTCTGTCTAAAAATAAATAAATAAATAAATCTTTAAAAAAAAAAACCAACCTAAATAGGGAGACTGTCCCTACAATTGAATACCAGTTTCCACTTCTTTCCAAATGTAGTCCCAGTTTTCAGCCTGGACCTCTCCTTGAGACGTCCTTCACAAAGTGGACTGAGGGTATCCCATCCCAGGTCCCATGCTCAGCGGTGGGGAAAACATCAAGGAGAATAAGCTCCAGTACCTGTTCACATCTCCCTCACAACCAGGAACCCTCACTGGCCACCCTGACTCCCTCCTCTGTGGCCAATGATCTTGACCAGCCTAACACTCCTGCAGTGGGAGCTCATTCTCTACAGAATGCCCATCTCTGTCCTGCTTTGTAAGGCTGAGCAAGTGCAAACCACAGCATCTCTTCCTGGTCCCCAAGGTGGATGGGAATCACAACCTAGACTTGCTTCTAAGTTGTTTCACTTCTGTTCACACCCAAACCAGAAAGCAAGCAGTATAAAGTATGTACATCAGATAGGGAGACTAATAAATCAACACCCCATGCGAACTCATCACTCTTGTCCTCCAGTGTCTCCTGGAGGCCTGCCCAAGGTCCTGTGGTCACTGCAGCCACTGTGGTCTGTGGGACCATGCAGTGAGGAGCCCACTGAGCAGGGCAGCGGCAGCCCCCAGTGGCCCCGAAGATGTGATAACAACATATAAACCATGCAAGTAAAAGCAAATATTAATATGCCATATTTGATTAATTCTAAGAATTACATACTTGTCCTGGACAGGCGGCTCAGTTGGTTGGAGCATCGTTCTGTACACCAAAATGCCGTGGGTTCATTTCACAGTCAGGATACATACCTGTGTGACAGGTTTGAACCCAGTCAGGGCATGTACGGGAGGCAACTGATCAGTGTTTTTTGCTCATCTGGATGCTTCTCTCTCTTTCTCTCAAATCGATGAACATATCTGGTAAGGAATGAATGAAAAATAAATAAATCTTACATACCTTTACATCTTTAAAAACACATTCGTGTCTTTTATGCAATTATAATTTTGATTAGCAATTTTCCTGTCTTTGTGATGAATAAAATAATCATGCTTTTACAGTTGATGACTGTTGCAGTTGATGGTGTCTTAGAGTCAAGAAAACATTGTGCTTTCCCCCCACCTTTCTTAACGTACCACGTGTGTAGCAACATTACGTACATTCTTCTGCATCTTACTTTTCACTAATTCATCTCCAAGAGCATTCCTATCAGGGCATGAAGGGCTGCCTTATTCTTTCTAACCTCTGCACGTACTCCATTATGTTATCATGACTTATCTAAACCAGTTCCACACTGACGGCACATTCTGGTTGTTTCCAGCCCATGTTTACTTCCCACTGCCAAAAGTGACGAACACTGGCAGAGTGAGAACCAAGTGCTGCAGAGGGAACTTGGGGGTTTTGTGGAAGATGTGAAATTAGATTTAAGACTGATGGACGGGGAGATACAAGACAGATCAAACTGCTCTTCAAATTCTGGTCTGGGCAGGCAGGCCACGAGAAAGCCATGCACCATTTTCCATTGGAAGCATGTGCTTAGAATGTGCAGATTTTCAACAATTCACAAGATAGCTTTGCCTGGAGCTTCTTTTACTGGTCCAAAGCCCATCCAGCCATCGAAGAAGATGAATGCCCATCTCACTGCTGAAGGGGCATTGGCAGTAGCCATCACAAACTTCCTCCCTCGGGCAGGCCCCATGGCACAGGGAAATAGACCTGCAAAAGGAGATATTAAAGGACTAGCTATGTGCTGGTGTTGAGGATTCAGAGAAGACTAGGAAACTTGCAGCAGGGCCCCAGGGAGGAGTAAAAGCATGAAAGCTGAAGAATTCGGACCAGAGTAAACTAACAAAATGAGGAATGTGAAATCAAAGAGGCCCCAGGCTTAAGAAACTTCATCCGTTCTGTTCTCCTGCATTTGGGCCTTAGGAATACCAGGATTTTAAAACAGTACCATAACACCAGTATTCCAGTTCACAGTGGAGAGCCTATATATATATAGGCTCATTTAAATCTCTGCAACAACCTTATGAGGCAGGCACTATTATTATTCCTGTTTTACAGATGAGACAACAGAGGCTTAAAGAGATGACCTGACCAGGGTCACTTAGCTAGTTATATGGGAAGTTGGGATCCATTCTCCAGGCAGACCATCGCCAAAGTCCTTGCTCCTAAACTAGAACTTCAACCTGCCTCTCAGTGTCTCCTTCTGTACTAGACTGTGCACTCCTTTGGGGACAAAGACTATGTTATTCATTTTGGGGTGAGCCCCCCTCCCCTACCCAGCGAAGTAACATGCACTGAATACACATATTGAATAGAACTGGAGGGACCTAGGTTTTGCTACCCTACTATGTGCTCTTTAGGGTATGATTTTCAGCTGGTTATTAAAAACAAAAGACTCAGAAACGTTGACCCTCTCCCTTTCTTGCCTAAAGCTTCGGTTAGAAAAACCTGTGTCATGAAGGGAATCTCAGCATGCTCACTCCACGGTTTTCACCTTAGCCTCATTTGAGTAACGCATGGCGGACAGGAAGGGTTCACACAAAAACCTGTCCTGCTGGATCCTCCCCTCCGGTTCATTGTTTATAGGTTGCCTAGCACGAATTTGTTCCAGGTTACCTGTGAATTGCCCATTTCTCCTTCGAAATCCAAGACCCCTCCCCAGTACCTTTCCCTTTGTCCAGAATGGCATATAAACCTCAAATGTCCAAAGTCTTTTTGGATCACATTCTATGAGTCCCTGAATGTACATGCATATGATAAACTTTGGACATTTTCTCCTGTTCATCTGCCTCTGTTAAACTTGATTGTTAGCCCAGGTAGAAGAGCTTAGAGGGTGGGAGGAAATTTTTATCTTATTCAGCCCCCACAGAATGCACAGTGTCAGAGCCCATCCGAGACCCCCCGCTGGACCGCTCATCTGGCTCTGTCCATGCGTGAATCGGACGTTCCTCCTCAGCATGAGCCACCCTCCAGACAGTGTTCATCCAACACCAATCTGATCAGACCTCTCATCATCACGGTAACTCCCAGGTTTCCTGCTGGCCTCAGGGTGAAGCGTGTATCTTTCAGATGCCTCCACTGTTCCATAAGGCTTGTCTCTGTGTAACTGCTTTAGCCTCCCTCACCCAGACCTCCTGCTATAGACTAGCACTGAGCAATGGGCAAATGGCAGGCACATGTATCATTTTAAATTTTCTAGTAGTCGCATTTTACAATGTGAAAAGATACAAGTGAGGTTAATTTTAATGATTTTTTTTAACCCAATGTGTTCCAAAGTGTTATTTTAACATGTAATCAGCATATAAAAACTGAGATAGTTTTCTTTTTTATACAAAGTCCTTGAAAACCAGTATCTTTTGTGTGGAGCACTTCTCCATGTGCCCTAGCCACATTGCTAGTGCTTGCTGGCCACAGGTGGCCATCACCTTGGACCCTGCCGTTCTATCCCTACGGTCCTCAATCTTTAGCTGCATTAGAATCACCGGGAGGGACACCAGAGAGGCAGGCTACTGGCTCCCCACCTCCCCCCCGCCCCCACAGGGTTTTGATTCATTAAAGTCTGGGGTGGGCCCAAGGATTTGCATTTCTGAAGAGTTCAAAGGTAACATTGGAACAGAGTGCAGAGCAAGGGCCCCCCCCAAATTCCCCACAGCCCATAGTTGGGGTTGGGGGATAAGGGAAGTGAATGATAGGCATAAGATACATTGTATATCTATGGCAATGTATCTAATAGCTGAGCTACCACCCTGGGGCAAAAGGCCTAGTGACTTGAAGGATGTATCCTGACTGCTGACATAGGCAGGGAGGCCATTCCCCTGTGTGTCACTGAGTCACACGTGCCCTGACTAGAGATGGCAGCCCAGAGAAGGGGGAAGGTACGGGAAGCTGGCAAATGTAGCTCATTATGGAAGGAAATGCATGGTCACGTAGGAAGCTCCAGGTCAGGACTTAACCTAGGGGCGGTCTGAAAGAGAGAGAGACTCAGCCATGCTGCAGGTAGTGAGAGAGGAGCCCTGTGAGCGGAGCGAGAGCGGGGAGGAGAAAGAGCCTGGACAGAGCAGCTAGGCACCCTGCAGTCAGGATTCGGCCCTGCAGCCTGGCGCAGGAAGGGGCAGAACGGGTTGCTGCTGCTCTGATCGTGCCCACCCCAGCTGACTCTGAAGCCACAAGGACTCCGCCTTGCAAGACACTGACCTGCTGCCTCACAGACCCAGACTCTGTCTGGACTCTTGGGACTTGGGACACATGGAGAGGCCACTCTCATGGGACTTGTTCCTTCTCGGACTCTGACCCCACCATGATCCAGTGCAACACGGCAAACGCTTTCCTGGACTAGTACACGGAGGATGAGGACAACGTGCCCCGGATCCTGATGGAGAGAGCTGCCGCGAGAGGATGGTGACTGTGAAGCCCACAAGGGTATGTTCCAGAGGGACCAGAGAACTGTTTGCACAGGCAGCTTAAGGTAAGGAGATGGGGAACTACTGGGGTTGTTTTTGGCTTATAGCCTGGTGGGGAGCAAGGGAAGTGCTGGGCCTCAGGGAAGAACAGAGCTCTAAGGGTAAAGTGCTCTCAGTGCCCGGCCAAGGTTGGAATCTTGTAAATAAAAACCTGTTTCTCTCAACACTGATTGTTTGGTAACACACCAAGGTGCCACGTGATGGGCCCCGTTTGCTCGGTTACAACATTGACAGGGTCCCTGGACCACATTGAGAACCATTGTTCTAGATCAGAAATTATAAACTGGTAGCTTATAGGTTGGGTCCAGCTGGCAGACCATTTTATTTGAGTCACAGTGTGTGTTAAAATTTTTTGAATTACCAACATTTGAAAATAGGTAGATTTCCCATAAAACTTTGGACTCCACCACAAGCTTCTGTTAAAAAATGTATAAGTATAATTATATAGGATTATATTTCTGTCTGGCAATAAGCAGCAGAAGCCAAACTGTAAGTGGCCTCTCCTGAGAGGTCATGAAGGCCGCTGTGGCGATAAAGTCAGCGTCCCCAAACCTAGCCCTCCTGGATTTCCCAGCAACTACACACATCAAGCTCTCGCTTGCCCCTGTGACTTGGTACACGTGGTTCTCTCTGTCTGGGACATTGCTGCCAACACCACCACACCAACCTGGCTAACTTCCACTTACCCTTCAGGCCTCGGCTCAGCTGCCACTCTCTCTAGAAAGCCTGCTCTGCTCTCCCTATGACTGAATAGATCATATTTTTTGGACCGTAAGACGCACCTAGGTTTTAGAGGAGGAAAATAGGAAAAAAATTTTTGAAGCAAAAAATGCGGTAAAATATTTAATAACATAAAGAACATAATATTTCACCAATGTAAATGTAAACAGAACTCAACAGCAGCATTAACAACCATTATTCCTCCCAAATTTGGGGGCAGGGGAGTGTGTCTTATAGTCCAAAAAATACGTAAGTGCCTCTTCTGTGTGCTTTCACAGAAGCTATCATGCCTCACTGTAATTTCGCACCAGCGTACTTGTCTTTCCTGCCATTCTATGAATTTCCTGAGGGAAGGGAACCACTTCTTCCTTATTCACCACCATACCCCAGTGTCCGGCCCAGGACCAGACTGGCACTTGGCTGGTGTTCAGTAAATATTTGTTAACCAAATGAATGGACGAAGACATAAAACAGCTAGAAGAGATCTTTAAAATAATATTACCCGACTTTGACTTCCCCCTAAGCGCTGAAATGGGATCTTACCGAATTCCAGAGGTAATGAAAACAAAAAGGCAAACAGTAAATTTTAATTAAATTATTTTAAAAACTGCGTGCAAAAAGAAAAATTAAACTCTTGAATTATTTAAAATAATCCACTGGCCTGAGCTTCATTTCACCCTGCTCAATTTACTGAAAGCCATAAATAATGAAATAAGCACAATCCTATCACATGATCAAGTTACAGGCTCCTGCTCTATTTACTTCATATCCTGTATATGATCTGCACTCTACCACCGGTTTACTGGTTTAAGACAAACAGGAAATGCTTTCTTCAGATTAAGAGAGTCAATATCATTTTAGAGATTTCTTAGAATTAGATACCAAAAGTTTATAAGGGAGGAGGCAGAGAGAGATTCCATACCCACACCAGCCAGTGTACTGGGCACTTGGGAAATCACAAAAATATAAAGTTATGGCAGAAATGTTCTTAATAGCTTTATCATCAGTAGAAAAGGTAAGTCATGGACACAAGATTGGAAGAAGCCAATGTCATATGACAAGTAAAGAGTGGTATATGAGAATTCAGAGGGAGGAAAAGTCTTCCGGCTTGAGTGAGATCTGGCATGGTGAAGGCAGCATTTGATTGGATCTTGAAATATGATTCAGAAAAATCACCATGACTGGTGTGGCTCAGGGAGTTGGGCATCATCCAGTAAACCAAAAGGTTGCCAGTTTGATTCCCAGTTAGGGCACATGCCTGGGTTGTGGGCCAGGTCCCTGGTTGGGTGTGGGCAAGTGGCAGCTGACCAATATTTCTCTCGCATATCAATTGTTTCTCTCCCTCACTTTCTCCCTTCCTTTCCCTCTCTCTAAAAACAAATAAAATATTTTTTTAAAAAATTCAGAAAGTTCATGTCCTTTAAGAAATCACATTTCTTTTCAAGTGCATTCAGAAATATATTTTCACTCTTTTTCAAAATGCGTAATATGTGCAAAAGTAGTTTAATTCAAGAGAAAAAAGTTTGAAGTCCCTGGGAAGCAGATTTTTAGACTAGACTTTGCCAAAAGCTAGCATGTGACCTTCAGAAGTTTCTTAATATTTCTGGATCTGAGTGTTCTCATCTGTAAGCTGAGCTGATAATAAATTATCTCTAAAGTCCTTTCTGGCACTAGCATTCAATGAGTGTCTATATTCTAATTTTTTATGCTGATTAGACTTTGGTGGTCAAATGCAATTAGTTTTGCTATGTGCTTCACAATAAATTCAGGCTTTGCAATACTTCATTATGCACAGAGGCAGTCATGTCATTGCTTAGGAGACAAATGAATTGTCAACTTTATATGAACAAAATGATTAGAGATTATATGTCTGAAGGCGAAGAGCAACTCTTACATTCAGAAGTGAAATAATAACTTCAGAAGGTCTTGAAAAGACTGTTGAAATGTTCTTTGAAGTCAGATAATTTAGAAAGGGAGACTGTAGGACTAGGTTCCCAGATGCTATGAAAGGAGGGGATGCATGTCAGTAATTGGCACTTCATTAGTCCTGACCAGGTAGAGGGGAAGAGGAAGGAAGAACACACTGATGTGTTTTGTCCAGTTTCTTAAATCCTTAGCAAGGGCATTCAATCAATTTTAAGAAAAGCTTTTGCTAATGAGCATGACCATAATTTGCATACTTTCTCGTTTACTTAATACCTATTTGTCACTAGTGAGGATATTTGCTTTGAAGCAATGTTCAAACAAATGAAATCAAATAGCTGAAAAGGAAGTAGGTGGTAAAATCAACTGGAAAGCCCCTGTGTAACTCAGGCCAGTGATCTTTCACTTACCCTGGCTCTACACCAGCTGGTGTCCAGTGACACTTAGGGACAGAGATGGTATCACTCTCAGACACATCAAAGCAACTACCTAAGAAGCAAGGCTGTGAAAATAAGAAACCACAAATTGATTTGTTATTCTTAAGAGTCAGTTGCTTAACTGAAATTTGAGAACACAGGAAAGATTCCCAAACACTGAGATGCCTAATGTAGCACTGATATTTCTGTGTCTTTCCTTTGGAGCTACAGTAAAAATAGTCTTCTCTCTGATCCATGGAATGAAAACAAGTCAAAGGCAAGAGGAAATATATGGCTTAAGTGACAGACACCCAGGGCCTTGGCTCCCTGTTCATCCAAGTTCAGGCACTAGTTTAGCTGCCTCACAATGGGTTTGGCAGTTAAAGCAGCAGCAGCCAAGAAGGTAGAGCCCTCACAGCAAACACGCTCTGGGGATTTAGAAAAATAGAACCAGGACACTGAAAGGCTTGAGTTCTTTGTAGCTGATCTCAGGTGAGTTGGCCCACAAAGAAAATAAAGAAAGCTAAACTGGGCCCTGGCTGGGTGGTTCAGTTGGTTGGAGCATTGTCCCATGCACCAAAATGTTGTGGGTTCGATTCCTGATCAGGGCACATGTCTAGGTTGCAGGTTGGACCCCAAGTTGGGGCCAAATGAGAGGCAACCATTTGGTTGTTTCCCCCTTACATTGATGTTTCTCTCTCTCCCTTCCCATCTTTCTAAAATCAATAAACACATCCTTGGGTGAGGAGAAAGAAAGAAAGAAAGAAAGAAAGAAAGAAAGAAAGAAAGAAAGAAAGAAAGAAAGAAAAAGAGGGGAGGGAATTTCAGGGGAAAAGGGGAAGGGTTTAGAGCAACAAGTATAAAGGACACATGGACAAAAACTAGGGGGAGTGGAAATGGGAGGGAGGTGGGGAGGGCTGGGGTGGTGGGCTGGGATGGGAGTAAAAGACAGAAAACTGTACAAGAACAACAATTAAAATTAAAAATATTTAAAAAAGGAAGGAAGGAAGGAAGGAAGGAAGGAAGGAAGGAAGGAAGGAAGGAAGGAAGGGAAAGAAAGAAAGAAAGAAAGAAAGAAAGAAAGAAAGAAAGAAAGAAAGGAAGGAAGGAAGGAAGGAAGGAAGGAAGGAAGGAAGAAAGAGAGAGAGAGAGAGAGAGAAAGAAAGAAAGAAAGAAAGAAAGAAAGAAAGAAAGAAAGAAAGAAAGAAAGAAAGAGAATCTAAGCAGGAAAACAGAAGGAGACAGAAAATCAGAAATCACCCGAGGTCATAGAACCAGTGAGTGACTGAAGTAAATTCAAACCCTTTGTCCGGCTTCTTACTTAGTTCACTGGATAGAGATGGGCAGGGACTTTATTTTACTTGGAAGGAAGAGTGGAATGGTGAGATGTGGAGCCGCACGGGTGTGGGTCGAGTCCCAGGGAACTCTGTGGGGAAATGAAGTAACAAACTTGAAGGGCCCGGCATGCGCAAGACACCCAGTGAGCATTCGTTTTCTCTCCTCATCCGCCCCCCTCTATCTCTCGGATGGCAAACCTTCCTGACAAACTGTTTCCACTTCACTCCAGGGTTCAAGAATAATCTTAACAAAATGCAAGCAGACAGAAAAGACAACCTATATTGTGATATATTATTTTTAAAGGTTCTCACCCACCTTTTACTAAATAAAGATAATACTTGCTATCTTCATTGTGGCTTACTACATGCTAAACACAGGTCCAAGTGCTGTTCTAGATATAATCCTCAAAATGAGTATACAAGCAGAGACTGTTATAGTTTGTATTTTACAGGTGAGGACAGTAACCAGGGAGGGTTAAACAACTTGTCCAAGGTCACTCAGTAAGTGGCAGAGCCAGGATTCGAACAGTGTGATACCAGTGCCCCGTCCTGTTTTTAATCCCTCTAACCTGCACATGTCCTTCTTCACTCTTCATTAAGTGACTATAATGTGCATGTAGGACATGATGAATCAGAGCAGAATCAACAGAAACACAAAAATACCTAAGCTATTTTATTATCAACTTTGGAGAAAGATTAAGATTTATCCTGGGGAAAGAGTGTTTTGGAGTGATTACAATCTTCAACAATGCAATAATTAATTGGTATATAGCTGTCAATGTCTCTTCTTCCCCCCAGCTGCTTATGTTTCCACAGCTGAGTCTCAAAAGAAGCCCCAATTTAATGCATTATATATTATCCCGTATATTATCATTCAATCAGAAAACGGGATTTAGGTTCTCACATGAACAGATTATTGTGTAAAGGCTGATGATACAAGAAGGGAATGAAAACAAATAGAAAATATGACTGAGATATTGAGAAAATACTAACAAACTGTGAAAATTACTAGAGTCAATGTGAGAAATAAAATAAAATATCACTAACTCACTATTTATTTTTGGTTCACTTCAGAACAGCAAGCATTTACCTATAAAAATATTGAAGAGGAAAGTTTTTGTTTAAGAAAACAACTTTCAAGCAGCCTCATGCACCCTCATGATAGATATTCTGGTTATTAATAGATATTCAATATTAATATTACAGTTGCTACAATTGGGAGGCCTCACCAGCCCATCCCTTCTTATTGGGAACTCCCCTTTCACCCAAAACCCCCAGTGGGGGGTGTGGGTGAGCGCACGCGGCCATCTCTCCTGTTGAATCAACACGTAGGCTGAGTAGCCAGTCAAATTTTCCTTTTTGTGGGAACTTGAAGTAAAGGCATGAAGATCACATTTAGGTGTTATTGGGGTCAGGTCAATGGCAGTACCCACCCCACCAAAAAAAAAGGATAAAACAGAGAACAGCAGATACCCATAGAGGTTCCGGGACAAGAGATCAGGCAGACTCTGGGAAGGTCCAAGAATTAATTCCTAACTTTACAGTTTCAGTTGCTATGCGACTAGTTTGAGGAAATAAAGACCTCAGACTCATAATTTTTAAAATAACACTGGGTTAATTATATGAATTGCCCTGCCCAAAGAAAGCCGAGAACAGATCATTTCGTGGTCAGCAGGGACAAAGTCCCTAGAGATTCTCAGATGGAGAAGAGAACATATGCAACTCTGGTTAAGTGGGGAAGGCAGGCCTTGAGGACATAGGCTGGCACATTTTTAAAAGACTATGAGAAAAGATTGCAATGCTTGTCATTAAAATACTACAGACCAGTCGCTGTGTTAAGAATTTTAGTTTCTTTCCCCACAGACATAGAGTGCAGGCTTTTATGGATGGGTTGATGTTTTTATCTACCTGGCTGTTCCTGGTTACCAGTTCTATGCATTCACTAAGATCATCCCTTGCCCTGGCCGGTGCGGCTCAGTTAGCTGGGCATTGTCCCTCAGGGTGAAGTGCCGCTGGTTCAAGTCCTGGTCAGGGCGCATGCCTGGGCTGTGGGTTTGGTCCTTGGTCAGGGTGCATGTGGGAGGCAACTCATACCAATGTCGCTCTCCCTCCCTTTCCCTCCCTCTAAAAAAATAAAAATAATAATAAAATTTAAAAAATAAACATCATCTCTTACTGCCATTCATTACTTTCATTACAGTCTTCTTAGGTTGGGTTCTCCCAGAAGCAGACCAAGACAAAGATTTGAGTGCAAGTAGTTTGGGAGGTGACCCCAAGAAGCACAGGCAGAGCAGTGGGGAATGGAACAGAAGAAGGGGAGAAAGGCGTGGTGATGTGTGCAGAGATCGTTAAAGCTGTGGGTCACTGGGGTGCAGTCCCACCGGGGACCTCTAGGAGACCTTGTAGAACATGCTGCCCCACCTGATGGATGAGGAACCGAGGTGTTTCCCCACAGACCCCTCCCCACCATTGTCTGAGGCCCCTCTGCAGAGATGGTTCACTTCCCGGCACTCCGTCCCGTCCAGTGTGGGCCTCAGAGGCCCTGCAGCTGGAGACAGCCCTTCGGTGGACTTGCAGTAAAAACTATGGCCTGTGCGGGTCAGTGCCTCTTTTCTTAAGCTTGACTGAGCCCTCTTCTTTGCAACCACGGGGTCTCTTAATAGGATACTTCCGCTAGAAGAGCCTTTGGTAGCAGAATTTAAGGTGTTTCTTCAAAGAAATAAATCTTCTCTTCACTTTCATTCATTCTAACTGACCTCCCCTCTCAAGCATCCACTGCCTGAATTAGAGTCATTTTATTGTATTACCAAAAGTTGATTCTACATTATAAAAATTTCAATAAAACTTACAGGAAGGGAACTGAAAAGAGACCTAAATCTAACGGGTCCGACAGTTCCCTTCATGAGAAAGTCTCCTTTTATTAATTATTTATCGGCTGGTGGTGGTACTAGGTCATGAATTAGGGTAGCTGCACAGGCCGTCCATCTCCCACACTGAGAGTTCATGACAGCGCAAGAACAGACAGAAAGGACTAGACACATGAAACACAAAGTCTTTTAAATGTTCGCTACTGAAAAAATAATAGCAAGAGGGAAGGAAGTCCATGAGAAAAAAAGTTTGTTTCCCTGTATGGAAAAATGGAACTGACTCGAAGGCCAAGGCTCAACCACAATTTATAGTCGCACCGCTGTGTCACTCTTGCTCCTAGAATGCGAGTCATCACTGAACACGGCTATCTATTATTTAAAAAGGATGTTAACCCAACTATTGTATCAAGGGATAGATTTTATAAGCTACAAAGTGATGACATAATTCTCAACTGTACAGGGGGAAGGCAGGGGGTTGCTGGGGTGTGGGGCCCAGTGTTTGGAGCCGACGGCCCGAGGACGTGTTTGCTGACTGACTGGGTGAATGAGTAACATGGGCTAGCTTTCCAGTCTAGGGAATTTCAGTGGTAGCAAAAATAAACCATGCTAAAAATGTGTCTTCTGTAACATCTTTTAAAAGCCTTTTATGATTATGTTACACTATTTGAATTCACTTATTTACTTATTTAGACTCCTCAAGGATCTGATGATTAAAAGGGACCTCATAGTACAGTGGGGTGCAGTGGGTAAAGTGCTAGGCAGAAATTTAGGACTTAGAACGAACTGTCTGTAGTTATAGGGGTGATCTTCAACATGCCCCCTCCTCTTTCTGTGGCACTAATTGCGCTCTATTGATCCCTCCAGTTTTGTTAATGCTGAGCTGTATGTCATCAGTTCAAGGCTTTACATCATTCTATATTGGAAGAGACAGAGATCATATATTACAGTGATCCTCAAGATACAGAAGGCCCTAGAGCTGAAAAGTTCAGCGCTGACAACTCGGCTATTGAGATGAAGGAGGCTGCCTCTGGTTGTTGCTTTGCTCTGTGATAGGCATTACAGCCCACTGCATTGTGTGCCCTGGAGAATTTAGAAATAAGCCTGTGTCCAGACTTGGGAAAAGGGAACTGCTTATGGCCAAGCATCTGAACACTGCTCGATTTCAGGCAGGGGGTGCAATTCTCATCTACTATATGTGAACAGCAGCCCTTTAACTTGCATAATATGAACTTGCAGCAGCAGTCCTGAAGGAAGTCACAGCCTTAGGCAACAGGCAACCAGAACAGGTATATGGCTTCTGGATGCATTGTCAGAAAGTTTCAGAAATACTTTACATTTAAAATCTGGGGAAAAATAACTGGAATTCTAGAGGTAAAGTGGGATGAACCCTCAGACTCATGTCATTTGGGCATTACAGGGGAGGAAATGCGACCTCTAAGGGCTGGAGAAGTTGGGGACATCTAGCTTACACCTGCCCACTGTCCTCAACCATGCCCTTGCCTCCCTTTCTCCCCACTGGCCCCCTTAGAGCCACTGGCCCCCTCCCTGCAGACTGTGACCCCCACTCTGGCTCCGTCCCCTCAGACCAGCTTTGCAGGACACTGAGTTCTCTTAGTTCGGTCCTAGAAAAATTCTTGCCCAGCTTCTCTTCCTCATTCTGAAAAGCTCATCAGCCACAAGCTGTTTTGTTTCTAATTTACTGTAAAAGTGGGAGCTAAGAGTGTGGAACTGAAAAGAAAGAAAATCCAGGGGTGTGGTCTTGTTTTGCAGCTTTATATTCTAATTTAATGTGGGTTTAGTCTTTGCTGAAAACCCTATTCTTTACAAGTATTTTATTTATTTATTTTTAGAGAGAAGGGAAGGGAGGGAGAAAGAGGGAGACAAATGTCAATGTGTGGGTGTCTCTCATGCGCCCCCTACTGGGGACCTGGCCTGTGACCCAGGCCTGTGCTCTGACTGGGAATCGAACTGGCAACCCTTTGGTTCACAGGTCAGCACTCAATCCACTGAGCCCCACCAGCCAGGGCTGAGAACCCTATCTTTAACCTACGTGGCAGAATTCCAGAGTGAAAGCAATGTCGGATTTCCCAAAGGAGATTTTTTTGGTTGAAGTGATGAGCTGATGAATACACATTCAAGAGCTACCTTCCCAGCTCCGTAGTGTCAGATGGGATGGCAGCAGAGCAGGCCAGGGGCAGCTACCCAACAGGCAGCCCTGTTTCAACAACAGGTGGTGCACGTTTATCGCGTGCCCACTCTGTGCCAGCACTGTCACATCACTAGGAATGATCCTAGATAGCTGTCTCCCTCACCTCTCATTCATGCTCTGTCAGTAAGTCCTAATGACATCACCACTGGATACCACCGGAGTCATTTTCCTTGAATTTGTTTCACTTTCTCATCCACCACCAACACCTTGGTTTCCTACAGGCATACCTCAGAGATGTTGTGGGCTCAGGTTCAGATCACCACAATAAAGCAATCATTACAAAAAAGGGGGTCATCATATCTTTGCTGGTGGAGGGTCTTGCCTTCGGTTTGTAAAAAACACAACAACCGTGAAGTGCAATAAAATGCAATAAAACAAGGTATTCCCGGACACTTTAGCCTCAACAGTTCATTCCCATCTACACTTGCCCCCTCTAATCCATCCTCCTGACAGTAGCCAGAAACATCATTTTGAAATATAAGCCTAATCATGGCTCCTCCTAAAAGCACTTCAGTAGCTAACCACAGTTCTTAACATCAGAATTCGTAAAGCAGAAAACAAAACCTGCGTGATCTGCCCCACCCATTTCTCCAGTCCCTTTCTCATTGTTATCTCTCCTATTTTCTACATTTCTGTCAACCAGCACAATTACAATTCCTCTTTTGCTGACCATTCCCTTCTGCCAAAGGGCATTTGCATATACTGTTCCCTCTTTTTGAAACCTTTTCCCCTCCCTGCTCAAGCAGAACCTTCTGCTCACCCTTGAGGCCTCACTTCAAACCTCGTATCCTCAGAAAGCTTTCCCAGACCCCCTGAGTGGGGGAGGCCCTGCTGCTGACTCAATGCCCGCTCATGGCTCTGCGAGCCTTCTGTGTAGCATTTCACATGGCGGTTTTTAAATATTTATTTATTTATTACATCAAAATAATACCTGAATATACTTTAGACAAACCTAACAGAAACAGATAGCCATACTTGAAAATTCAGCTTCATGCTTTTTCACTCCTGTCTGTGTTCAAGGTCAAGAAGCAGATCATTCCCAGCAACCCAAAAGCCTGCCCTTCCAGTGACTGCACCTGCCCCCAAAGGAAATGGCCACTATTTTGAATTCTAACATATAACTGAATTTTTGTTTTTAAAAATTTCTACAATTCACATGAAGCATGAGGCCCCAGACCCCTTCCCACAATGATCTTGGAGCATACCCTCTTATCCCTTTTTTTGGGGGGGGGGCAGGATACACATACACACACATAAATGATGTATGTGTGAAAATGTGTAATTTGTTTTTATCATCACATTGTAATTTAAATTGATTTGAGTGACAATTCCATTTTCTGTCTCTGCCACCCAGCTGCAATCCCCACAAGGAGGAAGCCAGGCACAGTACCTGCTCTTTTTTTTTCTCCCCAGCACCTAGTAATGCGGTGAATAAATGAGTGATTATCCAGCTGCTGGGGCCCAGGGACTGAATGAGACAAACAGGCTCGCTGCCCCCACTCTGTTCTCCTTTATACAGTCCAGTTGATCAGGAATTTGTCTTAAAGACTCTTAGAGGTGATGTTCTAAAGCCACAGTTTCTGTCCTTCCTTACAAAATGGCCTGTACCTCAGAGAACTCTTCCCTGCAGGCTGACACACCAACCCTGGGCTAATAAAGGGGCCTCTGCTTGACTTCCCCAGCTTCCTCCCCGCTCACCCCCTTCAGACCCTCAGTGTGGATGCCCCTGGCTGGGATCTTCCTTCTTCTTTTATTCTACAAAGCTCAACACGTCCTATAGAATTCTCTAGTAAGACAAATATAATGGGAAGAGCTTTATACTTGGAAGTCAGTGTAACTGGGGTGCAGAGTGGAAGTCTCCTGAAAGTAGCAGAGTGTAGCCCCCATAACCCTTGACTGGGGGAAGGGGGAAGTGGATAAACAGGCATTTAAGACAGTTTGCATAACAATAACAAGTTAATAGCCATGCCTTTCTTGAAAGGAAGAGGACTGCCACCCAGGGCAAAAGGTGTACAAGACTTTCCGAGTGGATAGTGACTTGTGACATAGCCGGGGGACCTTACTATGACCTCGGATATTGCCATGTCACTGGGGGCTCTTTCCCTGACTGAAGATGGCAGCCAAAAGAAGGCAAAAGATACAGGGATACTGACAAAAATGGCACATCATTGGAGGAGCCAGATATGAGGTCACGTAGAAAATTCTGGGATGAGCATTTAAAATGAGGGCAGGCTGAAAAAGAAGGGGGCCTGCCAAGAGGTCTGGTGTGTAAGGGGGAAGTCAAGGGGCTTGGAGTAAGAAAGAGGAGGCACACTGGGAAGCCTGCCTGGAGAAGTCGGTGGCAGAGCTGATGGAGCTGCAGGGACCTGCCTAACCATGCACGCATTCATGGAAGAGGCTTGGAGCTGAACTGTGACTCAGAATGCTGAGGTACAGACTTCTGCTTCTTTGAAGGATGTATGGAGAAGTCAAGCTGTTGGGACATGGGCCTGCCTGGACTCCACCATGATCCAGTGTAACGTGGCCCATGTTTCCCTGAACCACTGCATGGAGCCTGAGAACAGCACACTCCAGACCCTGAAGCAGAGAGCTGCTGGGAGAGGATGGAGACTCTGAAACCCACGAGAGCACATTCTAGAGAGGAGGGACACCAGTTTGTGTGGCCGGCATAAGAACAGATAAGGAAATGGGGAACCTGTGGGCATGGTTTTGGCTTGTAGCCTTTTGGGGAACACGGGAAGTGCTAGTTCTTATGGGAGAGGAGGGCTCAGAGCAGGAGTGCCCTCAGCTCCCCAGGGTTGGAGCCCTGTTAATAAAAACCTGTTACCTTCAATACTCATTGTAGGGTCATGTGTCAAGGTGCCACATGGCAAAACCCTGGTTTGCTTAGTTACATCAGGAGACATAGGTTCAAGCCTTAACACTTCTACTTTCTGGCCAACCCTAGTCAACTCACTACCAGTCTGGGACTAAGGTTCCATATCTGTCAAAAGAGGGGATTTGACTGATAAAAATTCTAGTGTTCCTTTTCACTCTCATAGTCTAGGATTTTTAAGATGGAAGATACCTACACCAAAGACTAGACAGCTCACCTTTCTACAGATGACCCTAAGTCTCAGTGATGATTTAATTCCCGCAAGGGAGGCTTACCACTTCTGAAGCACTGTTTGGTTTCTTCATTACACTAGTCAGTCTCACCCCAGCCCTCCAATGCAGTAAGATGTTCTGCAAATAGTAATAGCTGAAGGTAGGCAAACAGCTCTTCAGGCGGTTTGACATGGATGATCAATAATATCCTTGTGAAAATGCCAGCAAGTTTGGGTATTTTCCTTTAAAAACCTCTTTCTTAAAAAAAAATTGTCTTTTGAAACACCATGACCTGATTTTCAGGGACAGATTGATTACAAAGCCTGGGGTTTCTTACCAAGGCAGAATGTTTTTGACTCCCACTTGATGATTAAAGACTAAGAGAAAGCAAAACAGTTAGAGCCTTACATCCTTATCTGATGGAATCAGGCTGGATGGAGATAACATAACGGGGAACTGAACCTGCTGTCTGGAGACTAGGCTAGCCAGTCAGCATATACTGGGGATCAAGAGACCATGGGGGTCCCAGATTTCATACTCAGGCTGCTAGGTGCCTGACAACTCAAGCCCCCCCACCCCTTTTCTGAGGCATTCCAGTGTGCCTGGGGCTGTCTCACACCCTGAGATTCCACCAACTCTCCAGGCTTTGGGAACTGAGAACATGGGTCTTCATGAGTTCTGCGGGACATTTGAAGCTCGTCATTGACTAATATAAGTCTAAAAGAAGCGTTCGAATTAGATATTTGGGACCCCATTTTCCAGGTCAGGAAACTCAGAGTAACCCAATCTCACAAGACTAAGGCAGAGCAGAATTAGGTTTTAACTCATGTCTTAGAATTCTAAAGCTCACAACGTTACTGACACCAATGGGAGCTCCAGGGGGTTGCCACCACTCCTTCCCCTGGCCCCTGACTAAGAGAACAACAGTCCAGGGAATATAATAAAGTCTGTCCTTTAGGCTGGGCAGAGTAACTGCCAGCTTCATCCTCCCCTCAGGGCCCCGTGTCGGTCACTGAGCAGGAGTGGGGCTGATTGGGTGCCCCTTGGGGGCGCCAAATCACCAGGCTCTTGTGGGCTTTGCCTGAGGCAAGAAACACCTGGGAAAAGCAGTTTATTTCCCTGATCCCTTTTCAAAAAAAGGAAGTGATGAAGTTGGAAAGACCTGGCTTTGAGTGAAGGTGAGCATGAGGCTGAAGCACACCTGGAAGTACTTTGGAGGTGTGGCATTATTTTAGTCCGGAGTCTAGCACCAAGCTGAATTCATAGTGAGGAGTGGGGGATACACCAGTAAATCAACATGTAGATGCATGAACAGATTTCATGGGGAGAAACCCCTTGAAGGACACCATTGGTTTTCCCTCATCCTCTGTGTGGCTCTGTCATCTACTAACATGCTCAGGCATCCTTTATCCTCAAACACTCAAAGTCCTCTCACATCACTGTAGTCACCTTGAGCTACCCTTCTTTTTACTACCAAACTTCTGCAAAAGAATATTTTGCAACCACAACCTCCAGTTTCTCCTCCTCGTCGTTCCTACTCATGAAGGAAGGACATCCTTACTCTATTAGAATTGGACTGAATTGTATTCTTCTATTCTCAGCACCTGGCACATATTTGATGACATGGAGGGTCCATGCTTTTAGGAGAGTGCCTGCATTCTCTAGATGTGTCCCTTCTACCCCACACAGGAACTAGATACTCTACTCTGCAAGCTCCTCTCCATTGATCCTTCTGGTTGTCAAATTAAAGCTCTAGATACAGGATACATTTAGAAAGCATATTCTATTCCATGAACCCAGCAATCTCTCCACTACAGGCTCCTACATGAACTAACTTGTTTGAGCCCGAAGTCAGCAGCCAACCTAAGATCAAGCTATGTTTAAGCTAGACAATGGCGTATGCGGTAGCCTGGAACTAAAAGGTCTGCCCAACAGGAACCAGGTGGCCTGTTTGAAATTCTCTCTTTCATGAATTCAAATTGAAATTTATGGAAAGAGCCAGGTAAGAACTGAAGTAGAAGCTGAAAGGTCATGAGAGAAAGAGTGGGGCTCAGCAACAAGCTAATGTTTTAAATAAGCCAATGTTTTAAGGAATGAGAAACATTAGTAAGGGAAGCTCTAATGGCGATAGAAGAAGATGAGAAAGCATGATCAAAGCAGAATTGAGAAATCAGAGTAAGAAAATGAGAGGTGGCTGAGGTACAATTTGTGTTAGAATGTTACTGCGAAGATCCATGAACTCCTGAGCCACCAAGACCTGAGCATAAGTTGATGTGATCTAACCAGTAAGGGGACAGCCACAGAACGGTCTCTCCTGCTGGTGACCAGGAAAATCGGAGTTGCTCTTTCAGCCAGTCCTTTCAAAGAAAACCCCTTTCGGCCGGAACTCTCGGAGGAGACTCCATTACTTGCAAGCACACAAACCAAATGCAAATAGGTTATGCAGACATAGATGGAGCTCCAGTCCCCTCTGAAGGAAAAATTAACATCCCAGAAGCTCAAAATGCAGTTACTGTTCCTTCCAAACTCTCCACAACACACAAGGCAAGTTGATTTCCTGCTTTACAGAAACCTGGGAGAGGAACTCATCTGTACCCAGAAGACCATGTGACAGCAGGTGTCACAACTCCTCAGCCACATGTTCTCTTCGCTAAACCCTTTTTATCGACCTCAGTGATACCTGCCATTTCCTGTGCAGTTCTTCCCTTTTCCATCATTTATCTGGGAAAGCTCACAGTTTCAGAGGTGAGTGAGCTCAAGGAGTCCTAACACCATATGTATTAGGGAAATGCCAGCAAGGAGAACCAGGAGGTCTGCGAAGGACTGAGGTTATGACCTGTATCATTTTGAACCAGTAGGGTATAATGAAGATGAGGTGGTGATGGAAGGGGACTTCACTTGGGGGTGGTGAACACACAACATGATATACAGATGATATGTTATGGAATTGTACCCCTAAAACCTATACAATTTATTAACCAAGATAATCCCAATAAACTCAATTTATAAAAAAGGCGATGATATCTGAAAGGTATTAAAATGATTTGCCCCAAGAAACATTAAGCATTGAGTGACTGCTGTCTTTACATATTCAGCAGTTTGTGAACACCGACCTAAACGGAGCAGAGCTGAGGAACTGCACTTCCCTAACCAACCACCTCCACCTGTGCAGACAAGCAGGTTGACAAACACACCTGCCTCGCATTCTCCTCCCCTCTGCAGTTCACGGGGGAGGCGTTCAGCTTAGTAAATCAAATTCAGAGCAATAGTCAATCAATTGTTTGTTAAGTGACTGCTTCTTCCAGAAAAGTTTATTTTCTCTCCGCAGACTTGGCAAGGCAAAGGCAGTGTGACCTTCGTAAGAGAGAAACTTGAGATTCCACTCCAAGGAAAAACTTGCTGAGCAAACGAAGCCCCCAAATCTTACCACAAGTGGAAAAGGCCTTTAGCAAAATGATTCAGATCCCAGGCTAAAGCACAGCCACCTTCTTTGTCATGCCAGCCTCTGCTGGGCATATCTGGAGGATGAGACGACTTCCAAAATTTAGGAAGAGCAAACTCCATCAATATCAGACCAAATCCAAAGTAGGTTTTCCAAGAGTGGGAGTTTCTTCCCTTCCCACATCTTCAAAACAATGGTTTATACCAAAAGAGAAATAAGGGTAGCTTCTGGAAGAGGACGTTAGAATCATTTCTATTAAGCCCCATTTTCCTGGTGAGGGTTTTCACCCAGAATGTATGTCGCTTACTAACCGGGACAGGACACAAAAAGGAGGTCGATTGTTTGTCTTACCTCCTGCTGGTTTTGGTCGCCTGCACTGGCATCTCAAAGACAGGACTGCACAGAGGGTAAGTGAACAATCTGTCAGGTTGCCAGGGTTCAGAGTTCCTCCCTGCTGATTACTAATTATGCATCCCTTGGAAGAGGATGGAAGAATAAACTGAGTTAACGTGTGACAAGTGCTTAAAACAGTGCCTGGTGAATAGTGAGTGCTTACTCACCAGGATGCTAGCTAACATTGCAGGTCCCTCAGAAAGCTTGTCCTAGGGCTGTGAGACGGTACCTGCCAAAGGCTCACGACAGTACCCGGCACATTGTGATCAAACGGACGTGCTCTCCCAGTTTTACAAGAAGGGTGACAGAATGGCTTTCTTCAGTCCAGACCATTTACTGACCAGGGAGGAAATCGTAGTGAAGATTTTTATTTCAAAGGAGGGACATTTTGTTATTTGGAAGTACTTTTGTAACTGAAACAATATTGGATATAGAAGATTAGTAGAAAAGCCTTCAACTATTGCTTCCTTTCTAGACTGCATTTAAGGGAATTCCACAGCAATACCTGTCAACCACACTTCTACGTAACAGGGGAGTCCAGACCAGAACTATCATCTTGGCCACAGCGGTTAAAAATTATAACTACTTCCTTGGTAGGAAGGATTAAAAGATTCCCCTCAGAGCTCCCTTTGTGGATTTTAGCACTGAACAGCCATTATGTTTAGGAAACTCCGCGTAATTCTCCAGCCAGAGTGAGGAGTCACGTTACCAACAAGCCCGCCATCATAAAATACTACGTTAACCATCTTCCTGGAGTGCTGTTTCAGTAGGCACCTGGACTAGCTGGGGTCCAGCTGACAGCTGAAATCCGGGTTGTGGAGCTCTGAGTAGGGCCAACAGGACCAGGAGCTGCTTCCTGATGAGACCGCTCTTTGGGCGAACTTCATGGCACAAAGGTCACTCACCTCATCCTCACACTGATCAGCCTCAGTATGCATCCCCTTCCCCAGATTCCAGTAAATCCCCATAACCTAGCCTCACTGACCTGGTGTGAGTCCTGTGCCCATTCCCGAACTCTCCGTCTGAGGTCAGGTTGGTGTTGGAGTGGAGACACATTACTCAGTTCTACCAGGTTGGGTGGTGCCCACCTTGACATCTGGGAGTGTGGTGCCTCCAAATCACAGGAACAGAAAGGGGATGAGGGAGGATGCCCCAAGGAAAATATTTGTACTGTTATAAAAATAAAGAGCTATGGATGTTGTGTAGGTAAAACCAATAGTAATCCATTCCAACTGGCTCTCCTACTACCTGCTCTGTAGGACTTTGGTAAATCGTGTGACCTCTCTACTCTAGGACACAGTTTTCTCATCCATAAAATGAGAGATCTGGGCTAGAGTGTAAGTCTCCTCTGAAGGACTGATGAAAACACAGTTTTGGGGCCCCATCCCCAGAGATTCTGATCCAATAGGTCGGTGGTTATATCAAGCATGCAGGTGCTGCTGCTGCTGATCTGGGACCACATGGAGAGCAACCTGGAGCTAGATGGTGGCTCGGTTCCTGGCACACAATAATGCTGGGAGTGGCGGGAAGCCTTCAAGCTGAGGCTCACAGCTAGGGGTTCTGCTTCTGCCCCCACTGCAGGAAGGGCAGGCCTGAAACCTCAACTTGGTCCCCGTTACTGGAGATACTGACCAAGTCCAATCTGTCACTTCAGTAGTCGCTCATTCCAAGCAGATCACAATGGCGAGGTTAGGTGGGGTAAGAGCAGGAAAGACTTTTGCCTTCTCAATTCCAGATCTCCCTGGGGACACATTCTCTCTTTCTGATCCAAACTGGTCCTTATTCAAATCTCTGCCTAAGGCAGCCCAAGAATACGAAGCCTCCACAGAGAAGCAGTAGTGCTTTTGCGTTAAGGACACCTGCAGACCTGAACTCATTACAGACTGTGTGACCTTGGGCAAGTTAACCTCTCTGTTCCTTAGTTATAAAACTGTGCATGGTAGCACCTCATGAAGTTGTTGTAAGGATTAAAACAAATGAGAATATGCTGAAGTAAAGGATTTAGCACTGCAGCTGACATATACAAACTCAACAAATGCTAGCTATAAAGTCTTTTTTTTAAAAGATTGTATTTATTTATTTTTAGAGAGAGAGAAAAGGAGGGAGGGAGAGAAATAGTAATGTGTGGTTGCCTCTTGTGCACCCCCTACTGTGGACTTGGTCCGCAACCTAGGCATGTGCCCTGACTCGGAATCAAACTGGTAATCCTTTGATTTGCAGGTTGGCACTAAATCCACTGAGCCACACCAGCTTATGTTCAGGTCCAAGATGCCCCTGAACACTCCATGAGCATCCTGTAACAAGGTGTACTCACATCCATCCCCAATTATTAACATCTTCTTAGTTGCAAGAAGTCCGATTCTTCTACCCCTACAGTTGTGTTTTCTCAGGGTATCTGGGTAAAAGGGGTTTTGGGGTCAATGTGGAAAATGCTGAATAAAGGAATATTTTTTACTGTGGGGCTTCTAGTAGAGCCTTTACTATGGTAATTTGCATCAAGAATCTCCAAGAGGGACATTTGGTATTCAGTGGCTCTCAAACCTATTTGACCGTGCAACCCTTTATTGCAAGGAGCTCCTATTAATGAATGCATATTAACATTTTCTGACACTGCAGAACGCAGGCTGGAAAACTCGGCTCTGGAGCTAAGCTGCCCCGCCTCCCCAGAAGCTCTGTACCCTGATGCACAGGAGTGTTTGGAGAAGCCCTAGGGTCCCTGTGAATCGACACTGGCAATGTCAGGCTGAGGGCTGTGTTATGACCAGCTTGGTAGTTTCCATACTGTTCAGAACTGAGGATCAAGGTTATATTTTGGCAACAATTTAGATAATCACTTTTTGAGCAGAGGAGGGAAACATTTCAAAACCGAGGAGCTAACCTTTCAGACCCTGCTCTGTTGCCCTCTGAGGTGGTAGCATGAATGTCCCTGCTCTAGGTGGGAGGCGGGGTGGAAGGCAGTTCTGAGAATGTGGAGGGGAGTTAGTGGGAGCAGGTGACACTTGGCATAAGAAGAGGGAGTGATGGCACTGCTTCAGACTGGCTTTGAGAGCAGCTACCCTGTATTTCTCATGCTAGTTTTAAGCACTTGCAACATCACCAGGAGGTTTTTAATCTCCTAAAAAAATTGTTAGGGTGCTCTAGGTCAATAGCCAACCTTAAGTGCAATAAAGGTTCCATCAAATTTATCTAAGTCATAAAAATATGGTAGTGATGATTAAATTAGGAGCAGTGGCTTCCCCTTTTAGAATAGCATCTAATGCACCTGGGGTCTCTGAAAAAGAAAACGTGGAGGATGCGAGGGCCCCTGACTCTAGTTTGAGGGCCCTTGAGCTCAGTGCAACTGCCATGTCAGCACACCTTCGCAGGGTTGGGTGTGATTTGCTGAACTTTCTCAAAAACATAAAGTAAATGAAAACAGTGGTGGCAATATTGCTATATGCTTCTTATTCCCTACTGTTGATACATGGGTCTGGCTATCTCAGCCCCTTAAGGCAAACCGGACTTTGAGGAGGCCTGGGGAACACAGCACAGGCTGCTGGGGTTAAACACTTATCATTAAACATGCTCACCAGCAGCAAGGCTGTGCTTCCCTGCCTCTCCCCACGGCTCAGGGCTCCGACTCCCGCCAGCAGGCCTGTGTCGTCTCTCCATTAGTGTGGGGTTTGAAAAATACCTCCACAAATGGACTTAAGGTTGGGGGACCTGCCACGTACAGTTACTGGAATACAGTGATTTCCTTTCTGAGAGTGTAAGACACAAATATGTTACAAATAGGGGAAAGTGTCTTTGAGGCAGCAAGCATGCCAAAGGAGCCCCCCACAGCAAGCTCATTTACCCCAGGGCTGAGGTGACTTCTGTGGCTCTTCATTAAGCCACTCCTTCAGGAGCTGCCCCCTTCCTGTCTCTGGCTTTCTTTTCTCAGGTCCCAGATGGCCTCTAAAGACTAAGTGCTGAGCTCAGCCTGGGCACTGATTGGCGCATCTCCTCTCGGTACTCAGGGCTGCTGGGAAACGGACAGGGCAGGCAGATCATCCCAAGCAGCTGGGAAATCTTCAGCTTTCTTGGGTCCAGTGTGTTCTGACAGCAGATTCAACTCAATGTGCTCTCATTTCATTTTAGTGTGTCACTAAATAGGAGTCCTAAAAGCCAGTGCCATGGCGCTTGTGAGAAGAAGAAAGGAGTGAGGGCAGGAGAACAAAGAAATACTTGGATGTTAGAACTACAAGGGTCAGCTCAGCTCCTCCGGATTATGTCAGGATTCGCTGGAGACCAACCAGAGGGGAACTGGAATTTCAGGACAGGGCTGAAGATAGAACAGTTCTTCTAGAATGACATTGGTGTTAGCAAGACACTGAGTCTGCTGATCTCTCTGCTTCATTAACGGTTCAACGCCCTTCACAGAGCATTTCTTTCCACTGGCAGGATGTACTCGGGAGCAGACATCTAGGGACTCTGGGACCCACTAAGGAGCCCAGAGGTGCCTGCCCTCAATGGGCTTACATTCTAATAAAGAACCCAGCACGGACCAACCTGGTGCCAGTGGACAAATGAAGAGTCCAGCGGTGACAAGACGGAGATAATGAGACTGACATGTGATTATATACAGGGTGGGCCAAAACTAGGTTTACAGTTGTGAGGATACGAAACACAGAATTTATTCTTGTATTATGATTTCTTAATTACTGTATTATTTTCCATATGAACAACTGTTTTGCCCCACCCTGCATTGTAGCACAGAGAATGAATCCATGATTTGAGAACCAAATAGACAGTCTAAATGGAAATCCCTCATCCCTTGTACAATGTTGATGGGACTGCAAATTGCTGCAGCCACTATGGAAAACAGTATGGAGGTTGCTCAAAAAAATTAAAAATAGAACTACTGTATGACCCAGCAATTCCACTTATGAGTATTTATCCAAAGAAACCCAAAACACTAATTTGAAAAGATATTTGCACCCCTATGTTCATTGTAGCATTATTTATAATACCAATATATGGAAGCAAGCTAGTGTTCATCAACAGTTGAGCAGATAAAAAGCTGTGGTACATATACATAATAGAATATTACTCAGCCATAAAAAAGGATTGAATCCTGCCATTTGCAAGATTTAGCAATGGATGAACCTAGAGGCTATTATGCTAAGTAAAATAAATGAGACAGAGAAAGAAAAATACCATATGGTTTCACTTATATGTGGAATCTAAAAAAATAAATTAATTAACAAACAAAGCAGAAACTAATAGATACAGAGAACAAACTGATGGTTTTTAGGTGAGAGGTGGATTGGGGGACTGGGTGAAAAAAGGAAGGGATTAAGGAGCACGTGTTGGCTGTGATAAAAACATACACGGGGACGTAAAGTACGGCACAGGGAATGTAGTCAACGATATGGTAATAACGGCATGAGGTGCCAGGTGGGTATCAGACTCATCAGGGTGATCACTTCGTAAGGCATTTAAATGTCTGATCACCATGTTGTGCACCTGGTGCTAATATAACATTGTATGTCAACTAGAATTGAAAAATTAAAATAATTAAAAATAAATAAACTGCAATCCCTCTATTAGGTAGAACACTCAGTGTGCCCGAATGTTTCTTACTGGTGCCATCAGTAGATTGCCCATATTCTCTTTCTGGGAGACTAGAATCCACATGGAGTAAAAACCAGCAGTAAGACTTGAGGGCAGGAAGGCTGTCGGTGGGAGCTCTTTGAAGGCACAGTCGGTGTAACTTATTCATCCTTGGGCTGCAGAAGTTACGTTTAGTGATGAGAACATAGGTCACTAATAAATACTTGCTGAATGACATTGGGTCATCACTACCTTTCATTGTGTTGAGACTTTCTACTTTTACAAAACAGCTTTATATATTCATTCTTCCTGGAAGCCTGCGTGGTATAGCAAACGTTTTTTTGTTTTCTTTTTTTTTCCCAATTCTTTGAGGGCACAGATGGGTTAAATGACTGGCCCACAGTGACAGGGTGAGTGTCAGGGTGACACTGGAGCCAGCTGCCAAAGTGGGTGAGGCAGACATTTAAGAACGTGGAGGCTAATGCGATGTGCCAGGTCTTACAAATGTGTCCATTCATTTTTTTTATAAGGTTTTAGCCCTGGCTGGTGTGGTGCAGTTGGTTGGAGCATCACCCAATAACTGAAGTGTTGCAGGTTCAATTCCGGTCAGGGCACATATCTAGGTTGTGGGTTTTGACCCCCAGGCGCATACGGGAAGCAATCAATCGATGCTTCTCTCTTGCGTTGATGGATTTCTCTCTCCCTTCCTCTCTCCCTAAAACCAATGAACAAATATCCTTGGATGAGGATTAAAAAATTATTTATAAGGTTTTAAATTTGTGTTTACTCTTAGCATCTTAGGAAATGCTAAGGTTTTTTCAGTCGTAAAGGTAAAAGTACACAGTGATAAAGACCACCCTAGGTTGTAGAAGAATAAATGCCCTCCTCTGGGTTAAAGCTCTAAGACTTTTATTAAGCTGGTGAATAACAGGAAAGTGATCAGATATTACCATAAGGCACCAAACATCAGAAACAAACACTATCATTTCTGTTAGTAACAGAAAATAGAGCCGGTCACTGTGTCATCAGAAACTATTTACCTTAGACATAGTTTATTTTGCTAGGAAAGTAAACATTTCTGACTTGAATAGTAACGTATTTATCAGCCGGGGATTATCACGTGCCTGGCTCAATTAACATTATCCCTTAATTATTCCTGAAAACTATGAAAGACACAGCCAAGTCCATCAATGGCCACAACAATGTATCATTTTGTACCTCCACTATCATGCTAATGGTGCCATTTTGCTTTTACAGAGTAAATTATTATCATGCCCAAATTGCAAATGGTACCAAGTCATATTTGTCTCACTATAAACAATTCTCTAAAAGCTAATTCCTAGATTTTAGATCATGCATTCTCAGCTGAACTGAAATCACTGCCAAGGGTGACAAAAATCTCACCCCTTTTCCTGTATAAAGTGCAGGTATATCTACAGTACACTCACACACACACACACACACACACACACACACACAGCATATCTGCGGCATTAAAATTTCCTGGGAAGAGGACAATTAGGAAAAAATGTAGATCTGGAGGAGGGCATAATGAAAAATAGGTTGAGAAACACTGCTCTCGTTATATGTTCTCTAACCTGGCTATGCACCAGAATCTGCTTGGGAGTTTTAAAAATACTGAAGCCTGAGCTGCTCCTAAAGTTTCTGATATAACTGGTCTGGATGAGGTCCGAACTTGAATGTGTCAAAGCTCCCCAGATGAGTCTAAAGGGCAGCCAAGTTTCAGAACCACTTCTCTAAAGTGCATGTGACATAAGTCCTGCAAGCTTCCACCCCACCTGTGGCAGGTATGACTAAACCATTCTTCACCACAGAGCCCAGGTGTGACTTTGGAATTCTTTCCAAATATTACTGCAGCCAATTGGAGTTGACTTGTGAAATGAAACCTATTTGCCTTCCCTGTTCACATGGTCCCTTGGGCTAGACAGAATCTAAAACCATACCCTAATATTTTAGCACTCAGAAGTGTCTTATTGTCATTATGTCTTACATTCTCCATCATCATTTTACTGATCGAGAAGGAGGCTAAAGAACAACACTTGGTGGGGAGTGAGGAGAGAGAGAGAAGTTTGTTGAGTGTCTAAAGACAGTTGGGCAAACCTTATGTTTGGTTGTACCTACAAAGTGCTGGTTGATATTGTATTTCCTTTATAATGTACAAGGGGCAAATTTTCTGTTTTGGAGGCAAACAGACATATCCACCAGGGTGAGAATCAATCCCAACAGGTTTTATTTAATCTCAGGCCTCTTTGTGGGAAGAGTGGTGTGGTTTACTGCTAGCTTCTGCAGTTAGTTAACAGGAGTAGCATTCAGGAGGCATGGAGTGATTGATGGTCATTACCAAGAGCAGGGATGACTATCAGGTTTCAGAGAAGTTAGATCTTCAAGTGGAAAGTCAATGAAACAACTTCAAGAATAAGTGTTTCTGATTAGCTCCTCAAATTAAAAAAAAGTTGTCTGTTAAGTTAAATGTAAATTAAACAACAAATGTGTTCTGCAAAAAAATTTGAACACCAGAAATGACAAGTTTTCCTTGAATTTGATGGTTGAATAGGAACATAAAACTTGATATTTTTTGATCACTTAAAGGAACCTGAACTAACCCTATATACACACACATGCATGCCCGCATATGAGTATGTGCCCGTGTATGTGAAATAGTTTTTGGAAACAAAATGGCCAGTGTTTAGAAAGGTGCATACTCATCGGCCACCAGGGAATCATAAATAAAGCCGCTTCATGGGCAAAAGATTTAAAAAGCTGAAAACACGAAGTCCAGAGAGGATGCAGGATAATAGGATCTCTCATTTGCTGCTGGTGGGAATTCAAAATTGGTTCAACAACTTCAAAAAAAATAGTGTAACATTATCTAGTGAAGGCGAAGAGACACATACCTGGCGCCCCAGCAATTTCACTCCTAGGGATTCTCACTAGGGAAAGGTGCTCACGTGTTACTAGGAGACATAAACAAAGATGCTCAGAGCAGTGCTGTTTGCAGAAGCCCCAGTGGAGACAACGCATATGTTCATCTGGGATAGAATGGATCAGTAAGCACAGGATGTTCACAACTGTGTGGCCATCCAGCAATAAAACTGATAAATTGTTTGTACACGTAACAACATAGATGACTCTCACCAACATAATGGTAAGCAAAGACCAGAAGACTTCTTTCACAAAAATTTCAAAAACAGATGAAGTGAAACAACAGAGTAGGGATGCCTATGCAGGTGATACAACTGTGACGCAAAGCAAGGGAGTAATTATCAAGACTATCAGCATAGCCCTGGCTGGGTGGCTTGGTTGGTTGGAACGTTGTCCCATACACCAAAGGTGGCAGGTTTAGTTACCATCAGGGCACATATCTAGGTTGCAGGTTTGATCCCTGGTTGGGGCACGTACCAGAGGCAACGAATCAATCTCTCTCTTTCTCTATCTCAAGTCAATGAACATATCCTTGAGTAAGGATTAAAAAAAGAATGGAGGAATATCAGCATAGAAGTTTGAAAAGGGAAAGGTGATCGTCACCAGCAAGGAGGGGCACCAGTAGGAACAGTGAGGGCTCCTAGGCACAATGCAATATTCTATCTAGTGCCTGACCCAGGTGATAATGACATGCATGGGCGCTCACTCTGTGATTTTTTGTATTACCTTTTTATGTACTTTTCATGATGTGTGTTATATGTCACAATAAAAAATAATTGGTTTTTAAATTTGCTGTTTTCCATATGACTTGGGTATTGATGTATGTAAGTTAAGCAATTTAAAAAAAAGGTTTTGAAGGGGAAGTGGAGCAGACCCAGGATGGAGAAGAGCTCGGTGGGTGTTGGGAGGTACCAGCAACAGGACAGCTCCGGGTATCAGCTGCTTTGATCAATTTCTTAGTCCTGGGTTTGCACCTGAAAACCCTAGCTCCTGGATGACAGAATAGAATTGGTTTGGTCACATGCCCAGTGGTCCTGTGACCTGTCCCACCAAGCCACTTGAAATCCAGGAGACAGAGGGGAAAGAGACTATGCCGAAGAATACCTCCTATGGCCACCATCAGCTGGACACCCAGATCCAAATGTTCAGATAAGAATCACAGGCGAAGACAAGACAGATTAGTTTTTTGATGGTAATCAAATTGTTCCTGAAGAATTTGTCCCAGAAAAGGAAAGCAATTAATTTGCTTCATTCTATTGACCATTGGACTCTGAGACTGGAGAGCAGTGCACAGAGATAAAACTTTCCCCATTGATAATGCCCTAACTCAACATGTCCCTTCTCTCTGAGAAATGTGTGAGGATCAAAACAGTCACTCTGATCTCCCTTCCTTTTCAGAAAACCCAGCCACAGCCATCCTATCTATGGTCTCCTCTCTGGTGAGTTCCATGGCGGTCAGAGTAACGGGAAAGAGGCAATGCTAAGAATCAGTGTTCCTGTTCTCTGGGACCTCCAGCGACTCGTGTCATCTGCAGGTCTTCAGCTCCTTCAGTGGCTTCATTTCACAGAGTGGTGGGCAAGGCTTGTACATCAGGGGACTGATGGGGGGAGGGAGGTGGGAAGTATTACCATGCCAGTAGGAATCCTGACCATCTATTTTACTCATTCTGTATCAAATGCCATGATAAATTTTTTAACAACAAAAACGTATGCGTTAACATATCCTTTCTACTGTCCTGTGTAGGACTGAAAGGCTCTCAATCAAATGGTGAGAAACTGCATAGGTGAGCTGTGTATCTGTGAAGCATAATGAGTCGCTGCGGCTATGGAGGCCACTTTGGTTTAAATTAAGCATCGATGTTTATTCATGAGTTTCGATTCCTGAGAGTAAGGGTGTGGATGCCTATATTCCTATTTTTTAAGCAGTCCCATTAATTACAAAACACTCAAATACATATTTGGTCCCATTCTTCTGGAGCCTAGAGTACTTTATAATCATTACATCATTAGCATTAATTAAAAAGGATTTTATCACATCATGCTCCAGAGTTACCACTGAGTCAATTCTAAAAGCCAATGACCTGCCTTACTTTGAGCAAAAGCCTCCTTTATTGATGGCTTCTGTGGACAGAGCTGACACCTGCCCTCCCCCATCTTATCTCACTATTTCTGGTGCATACATCCTGGTGGGCTTTGGTCCTGGTCCCCTCGGTCCTAGGTCCTCCTGCCAGGTAAGCAAGAGTTGTTTCATTGCTTCCTTTCTGGGAATGGCATTTTGCCTGGCCTTGGCTTGATTTTGTGTTCAAGGACCAAAGCCTAGGCCCCCCAGTGAGGATCTAAAGGTTTTGGAGCCTCTCATCCGTGACCTCCTCCTGCCGGGGCCATTTCTCTTGAGAGCTCCTCTTGGGGGCCCTGAACAGGACTCTCCAAGCTGGGCAGGAGAGCTTGGCAGACAAGCCCCGGGATTGTTGTTGGAGACCTCAGGTCGCTTCGGGGCGGAGCGCGCCTTTCAGGAATCCAGGAGGCTGGGACCTGAATTCCGATGAGCGGGTTAACGTGCTGAGGAGAAAGCAGGCCTTCATGTATGCCCGCTGGACAAAAGCTGCCAGTGTCAGCTTGATTTGCAAGATCAACATTCATGAGTTAGACTGCATAGAAAGGGGGATTATCTGCAAACCAGGGCCTGAATAGAAGCCATAAATAAGTGATTTCACACTACCAAGCAGGAAGAATATTTCCCCTCCTAAATTATTCCAAACAGCATGTTCGGCCCCTCCCAGGTTCCCACCGGGAGCCCTTGGGGTTGTGCTCTAATGGTGGAGCTCTGGGGGCCTGAAACTGACGGTGAGTTTCGGTAATGGGACCGGGTACAGGGCTCCTGAGCCGCGCGGACTTTGCTTCCTAAGATCCACTCCGGGTTTTCCTTGGTGCTGCTGTGGCAGCCTATTCCAAGCCCCGCGTGTTCCAGACAAGGTTTGCCCTCTCACCCACCAGCTGCGCTGCTCACGGCTGGGGTTCCCCAGCCGAACTCGCCACAGATGCACATTTAAAAATGTGCTCCAGCGCGCACCCCCCATCAAAGGCGTTGGAAGGGTTTTTCATCAGCTGCCTGAGGAGGAACACGCTCCCAGCTACCCTCATTTGTAGCGGGGTTTACTCTGAAATGTAAATGTGCCCCCTGATGCAAAAAAAAAAAAAAAAGGTGGAAGCTGTTTTCCCCCCAGTCCGTGCACAGGGTTTCTCATTTTGCCTCACCCTCACCCACCCTTTGTGTATGCCTGGCTGTGTTAACCCTATGAGGAACCCGGTGCTCGAGCTTTCCTTTCTCCCTTGTAGTCGTCACTCCCTTTGTAGACTGACTGATTTCTTCTAGCCGCCCCCCCCCCCGCCCCCAGTTCCTGGAGGTAGTTTTGTGGCAGAATAGACACAGGTGGACAGATACAGATGCTGTAGTGCTGGGAGCTCTAGGGGGTGGGGGTGGGGCAAAGGCACAAGCTGGGGAAGCTTCCCGAATAGGGAAGAGCCCCAAGTCTTTGTGGTTCTTGGGCAAAGCTTCCTGGGACTTCCTCTTAAACCACGGAGCTCCAGCTGCTGAGCCCAGGGGCATCATCCCCCAAGGGCTGCAGTAGGAAAAGAATAGAAAGAAATGGCTTCAGAGTAATCTTCTTACTACAATCATGCTCCTGTGTTTAATGTTGATGAATTACAGGTGGGAATGACTCCAACCCTTTGCCCAGGGAGCCTCCCATTGTTTAGGGAAAGAGTGACCACTTCAAAGGGGTGTGTGTGTGTGTGTGTGTGTGTGAGAAAAAGAGAGTGAGAGTGAGTGAGAGAGAGAGAGAGAGAGAGAGAGAGAGAGAGGGATGGAGGGAAGGAGAGACAATAAACTGAGGTAAACTGAAAGGGGAGGAGAAGGGAAAAAGTTTAGCTTTGCTCCTGGAGGACTGGTTTTGTGTCGGAGGGCAGAATCAGCTAACAGAAACACTAGGCAACATGTCTGTACTGGACAGAGGTGAGGGCCTGCAGTGGGTCATGCAAGGCCTTGGCAGACAAGGGTCTGCCTGCTCAAACCATGGGGGACAATAAGGCACAGGAAAGAATGTGATGCCAGGAACCTGCTGGCCTTGGCTGGGTGCAAGCATACCTGAAAACAGCCTACAGCCTGGCTCGCTGTAGACACAAGGCTCACTGATCAGCATGTGCTCTGTGTGCAAAGACACAGATTTTGTAGACTCGTGATTTTGGAAATATGGGTATATGCATGTCTATGTGTGCATTGATGTGATATATATATATATATATATATATATGTATGAATATATACATAACTCTGTTCACTGTAAAAAAAATACTCCTGTAGCAATGAGCACACCTAACACCATGATCTTAGTTCTAATTCAGTTTTCTGACTAAAAGAAACCACACATCCTCAAAGAAATTCACACAGCATAAAATTAACTGTTTTCAAGTGTACATTTCTATGGTGTTTAGTGCCTTCATAAAGCTGAGCCACCACCGTGTCCATTCAAAGGGAGCCTGGAACATCTTGTGCCGGGATGTGAGGCAGTGCCTAACATGGAACGAGGGGGTGTGCTAAGGAAAGGAAAGCTAGCCTGAAGGGATTTCCACTGCCCAGGTCTGAGACAATATAACACCAAAATGAGGACTTTACTGAATTATGGACCATAAAGAAAATGGAATCCATACACTGACAAACAAAGGTATAAATAAATACATGACAAGAGACGGATCTTTTTACAGTAGGATATTGGTATACAGGGAATTGTGTCCCCTGCAATTCATATGTTGACACCCTAACTCTCAATGTGACTGTACATGGAGACAGGGCTTTTAAGGAAGTAATTAAGGTTAGAAAAAGTCACAGGGGGAAGGGGCTAATCCAATAGGACTGGTGTTCTTTTTTCTAAAAAAAAAAAAAAGAGAGAGAGAGAGAGAGAGACACACACACACAGGCACACCCACACATTTAGAAAGCTACAGGGAGGACACAGCAAGAAGGTGACTGCCAGCGAGCCAAACCCAGAGGCCTCAGGAGAAAGCTAGCTACCCTGCCAGCACATTGATCTTGGACTTCCAGCCTCTGAAACCACGAGAAAATACACTTCTGTTGTTAAATCAGAACAACAGAAATTTCTGTGGTATTTTTTTATGGTAGCCCAAACAGACTAATAAAAACACATAGTGCCAATTGGTAGATGTGGAAGGCATCTGGAGCTGGGAAAATTTTTTACTACCGTTGTAGTAAAGACTATTTAAGAATCATCCAGATGGTAAATCTAGAAGAAATTTTTGGTAAGGAGCAAGTTCTTTGCATGGTCTTAAACTGTCTTCTCAAAGATTGTGTGTTAGTTGCAAGGAGGAAAATTGTAATTATTAAGTGGAGAAATCATGTAGTACCTTCAGCAGGGATCAAAATTTACATCAACAATTAGGGGTGGATGGACATCATGTGTCTCTGGATGATCCCTGCATGCTATAGACTGAATGCTTGTGTCCACCCACAATTCATATGCTGAAACCTCATCCCCAAATTGTTAGTATTACACAGTGGAGAGATTGGGTCATGAGGTCAGAACCCTAATGAATGGGAGTAGTTTCCTTATAAAGGGGACCCCAGAGAGTTCCCTAGTCCCTCTGCCATGTAAATAGACAGTCAGAAGATGGCTATTGGCTATCTATGAAGCAGAAAGATGATCTTCACCAAATACTATATCTGCCAATGACTTAATCTTAGACTCCTCAGCCTTTAGAACAGTAAGAAAGAAATTCCTGTTGTTTATAAGCCACCTGGTCTTTAATATTCCTTTATAGTAGTCCAAACTGACTAAGACAATACTCTGAAGAGGAGACAACACTACTCATGTAATATTCAGCTGGTAATACATAGCCTAAATCTAATAATAAGGAAATAATCACTCTGACCCAAAATGAGGAACATTCTACTTTAAAAAGGACAATAGTGTTTTTAAAAATGTCAGTGTTAGTAAAAAAAAAAAAAAAAAACACTAAAGAAATATGTCAATAAAATGCAATGTATGATTCTAGACTGGATTCTGTACTAGAAGTATTACTGGGTGTGGTAGGCAGCCTCCAAGATGATCCCCAATAACTGTACCTCCTGGTATTTGAACCATTGTGTAATCAGCTCTCCTAAATGTGGAGTGCAATTTATTGACTTGCCTCTAATGAACAGAAAATGGCAGAAGTAATGAAATGTCTCTTCAAAGACTGTCATGAAAAATGACTGAGCCTTCCATTTTGGGGACTTGTTTTCTCGCTCTCTCCCCCTAAAGCAGGTCAGCTGCAATGTTGGGAGCTGCTGTATGGAGAAGCCCAAATGGCAAAGAACTGAGAAAGTCCTCTGGCCATCGGTAGTGAGGCACTGAATGCTGCCAACAACTGTAAGAGTGAGCATGAAAGTGGATCCTCCCCTACTCAAAACTTCAAATGAGACCACAGCTGTAGCCTGGCTAGAGACCCTGAGGCAGAGAACCCAGCTAAGCTACATTTAGACACCTAACCTACAGAGAATGTGGAATCATAAATATTTGGATTTTTTAAACTGCTAAGGTTCAGGGTAGTTTGTTATACAACAATTCATAACTAATGCACTGTGTTGGTTGACAAAATTGAAATGTAAACAGCAGGTTACATAAAAATATTACAGTATATCTGGGGAAAGGACAGTTTCTTCAATAAGAGGTGTTGGGAAAACTGGGCATCCACTTGCGAAAGAATGAAACTGGACCACTATCTTACACCATTCACAAAAATATACTCAACATATATTAAAAGACTTGAATTAAAGATACAAATCCATAAAACTCCTAGAAGGAAACATACAGTCCTTCTAGGAGTTTTGGTCAGTCTTGGTAAAGATTTTTAAAATTTGAGATTCCAAAAGCAAAGGCAAAAAAAGAAAAAATAAACAAGTAGGACTATATCAAACTCTGTATAACAAATAAAACCGTTAACAAAATGAAAAGGCAACTTATGGAATGGAAGAAAATATTTGCAAATCATACCTAATAAGGGATTAACATCCAAATTATATAGGACCTCATACAACTCAATAGAAAAAAGCACAATTTGCCCTGGCTGGTATGGCTCAGTGGATTGAGTGCGGGCTGTGAACCAAAGGGTCACGGTTCGATTCCCAGTCAGGGCACATGCCTGGGTTGCAGGCCAGGTCCCCAGTGGGGGCCATGTGAGAGGCAACCACACATTGACGTTTCTCTTCCTCTCTTTCTCCCTCCCTTCCCCTCTCTCTAAAAATAAATAAGATTAAAAAAAGAAAAAAGCACAATTAAAAAAATAGGCAAAGAAACAGAACAGACATCTTTCCAAAGAAGACATACAGATGGTCAACAGGTATATGAAGAGGTGCCCAACATCACTAATCATGAGGAAATGCAAATTAAAAACACAATGAGTTGTCATCTCACACCTGTTAGAATTGGCTAACAGGAAAACATAAGGATGTGTTGGTGAGGACCTGGAGAAAGGGCACTCTTGTGTACTGTTGGTAGAAATACCCCTAGGTTTGACAAGAAAGTATCCAGCCATATAACATGGAAAATAGAGACATTCATGGAAGAAGATACAAGAAAGAGGTACACAGGATGATGATGTCTCAGTCCCCTTCAAAGGAGGCACCTTGAGACCTCACGCACTTCTCCCAGCATCTCTTCCACTGTTTAAAACACACTGCAAAATCCTTTGTTGGAATTGCCATTAGCTACCCTGTTGTATTTTCCTGAATCTCATCAATGGTCTGAAATCTCTCCCCTTTCAAAGGTGAGTTTAGTTTTGGGAAAACCCAGAAGTCGCAGAGCACTAAATCAGGGCTGTAGGGGAACTGAGTCACTTGGGTGACTTGATGTTTTACCAAAAAACTCTGCATGTGATGTGATGCATGAGTGGGCACATTATTATGATGATGCTGCCAATCACCAGTTACCCTTAGCTGTGGCTGTTTTCATAGTATTGCATCTCTCAACTCACGAAGAACATTGAGGTAGTACTCATACTTCTTATTAATTGTTTGGCCTGAAGGGGTGTACTCATGATGGACAACACCTTCTCAATCAAAAAACACAGTTAACATGGTCTTGATCTTGCTGTGACTTTGCTGTGCCTTCTTAGGCATGGAGAACAAGGCAACTTCCACTGGGACGACTTGGCCTTTGTTTCTGGCTTATAATTGTAGACCCAAGATTCATTTCCAGTTACGATCTTCTTGAGGAAATCTGGTTCATTGGTAGTGGTGTGAATCAAGTCATTAGCAACTGCAGCACGATATTCCTTCTGCTCTAGTAGCAGAAGCTGCAGAATGAATTTTGCCACAACATGTTTCATGCCAAGATTCTGCATTGCAATCTTGGACTCAGTAGTTTTTGGAATCCCCAGATTAGCTGCTAGTTCTTGCTCTGTTAGTCGCTGATCTTTGTTCAGTGCAGTCTGTATACCTTCAACATTCTCAAGTGTTCTGCTTGTTGCAGGCCTTCCAGAATGTGGATCACTTTCGACAGATTCTTGACCATCTTTGAAGTGTTTGTACCACACTTTTATTTGCACCACACTTATTGCATTGTTTCCAAAAGCCTTCCGAATCATCTGAGTAGTTTCTATGGAGGAATGTTCAGGTTTAATGCAAAATTGAATGCAGATTCGTTGCTCTACTCACTCAGTCATTTTGAATGCAACAGCCACACAATACTTATGCTCACTCAGTGGCATCTACCACCCCCAATGACTAGTACAGTGAAGTCTTCATTGTTCACACATGCTCATTCCAGTCCACTCTCCCTGGCTGCCAGGTTACATTATCCAGCAATTCCACTTTTGGGTATTCATTAGAAGGAAACAAAATCACTACCTTGACAAGATTTCTGCAACCCCCATGTTCATTGCAGCATTACTTACAATAGCCAACACATAGAAATATCCCAACTGTTGACTGATGGATGAATGAATAAAGAAATTGTGCTGTATTCATATAATGGAATGTTATTCAGCCATAAAAATGAGGATATTCTGCCATTTCTGACAAATGGGTAGACCTTGAGGGCATTAGGCTAAGTGAAGAAAGTTAGACAGAAAAAAAAATACTGTACGATCTCGCTTATATCTGAATACATATTTTTAAAAAACTGAACTCATACATACTTAAAGCAGACTGGCAACCCAGAGGAGGGTGGTGGTGAGTGGGCAAAATGGGTGAAGGTAGTCAGAAGGCACAAACTTCCCATTATAAAATAAATCTGGGATGTAATGCACAGCATGGTGGCTATAGTTAACAATACTGTATTGTATATTTGAAAATTCCTGAGAGGAGATCTTAAAAGTTCTCATTACAAGAAAAATTTTAGCCCTGGCTGGTGTAGCTCAGTGGATTGAGCGCGGGCCTGCGAACTAAAGGATTGCGGTTCGATTCCCAGTCAGGGCACATGCCTGGGTTGCAGGACAGTTCCCAGCGATAGTTCTTAGCAGGGGACACACGAAAAGCAACCATACATTGATATTTCTCTCCATCTCTCCTTCCCTTCCCCTCTAAAGATAAATAAATAAAAATCTTTAAAAAAAAAAAAAAAAAAAGAAAGAAAAATTTTAACTATGTATGGTGATATATGTTAACTAAACTCACTGTGGCAATCATTTCTCAATAAACATATATAGCAAATCATTTTATTGTACACCTAAAGCTGATACAATGTTACATGTGAATTATATCTCAATAAAACAAAAAAAAAAAGTGGAAAGTCCCCTTCTGTTCCTTACTAGCTATGTGATATTGGGTAAGTGAATTTACCTTTCTGATCTTTTTCCTCTTCTATAAATGTGGAAAATAAAAATGATATCCTCACAGAACACTTCTGGTAAAGATGGCAAAGTAGGAAAAGTGTGAAGTCAACTCCTCCCACAATCATCAAAATTACAGTTAACTTATGGAACAATAATCATGGAGAACCAACTGAAGAGTAAATGAACAGAATTCCTATAACTAAGGATATTAAAAACTAACATAAAGAGAAATTAAGAAAACAATCCCATTTACAATTACATCAAAAAGAATAAAATACCTAGGAATAAATTTAACCAAGGGGGTAAAAGACTTGCACTCAGAAAACTAGAAGACATTAAAGGAAAAAATTGAAGAAGACACAAATAAATGGAAGGCTACATTGTGTTCATGGACAGGAAGAACTAACATCTTTAAAATGTCCATACTACCCAAAGCAATCCACAGATTCAATTCAATCTCTAGCAAAATACCATGGGACTTTTCACAGAACTAGAACATATAATCCTAAAATTTATATGGAACCACAAAAGACTTCAAGTAGCCAAAGCAATCTTGAGGGAAAAAAAGAGTTGGAGGTATTACACTCTCTGATATATCAAACTGTCCTACAAGTTTATAGTACTCAGAATAGTATGGTCCTGGCATAAAAACCAACACATAGATCAATGGAACAGAATAGAGAGCCCAGAAATAAACCCAGACCTATATGGTCAATTAATCTATGACAAAAGGATCAAGAATATACAATGGGGTATATATAATGGTGTTGGGAAAGATTACTAATTTGGAAAGATATAAGCACCTTTATGATTATTGCAGCACTATTTACAATAACCACCATAAGGAAGAAACCCATGTGGTCATCAATAGACAAACGAATAAAGAAGATGTGGTACATAGATACAATGGAATACTACTCAGCCATAAAAAGAATATAATCTTGCCATTTGAAACAATGTGAATGGTCCTAGAGGATGTTATGCTAAGTGAAATAAGTCAGACAGAGAAAGACAAATACCATATGATTTTACTAATATGTGGAAACACAAAGCAAAACAAATGAACAACAAAAGAAACAAACACAGATACAGGGAACAAATTGATAATTACCTGATGGGGAGATGGGTAAAAAGGCGAAAGGGATTAAGATATACAAATTGCCAGTTATAAAAAGTAGTCACAGGGATGTAAAGTACTGCATAAGGAATATAATCAATAATACTGTAATAACTATGTATGGTATTGGATGGGTACTAGATTTATCAGGGTGATCACTTTATAAGTTATATAAATGCCTATTCACTATGTTGTACACCTGAAAGTAACATAATAGTGTATGTCAACTGTAATTGAAAAATAAGTTTTAAGAAATACACAGGAAGAACCAGAAAGTGGAGTTGGGGCCCAGCATCCCCTCCTGGCCTTGTGCTGGGCCCCACCCTACCCTCTTCCTTCCACTTGAGATGAGCTCAGCCAAGAGCACACCAGGCACTCCATTGCAGCCTCCCCTCACAACACACAACTGGCTTGAAGGGTGGACCCACATTCACCTAGTGCTGGCATCATGTGCATTTCCACCCGGTGGAGAGCTATCCATAGTCAAACCTGCAAGCAGGGGAGCCACTGGTGCTGGAGAGTCCTACCTGAGGAGGACTCAGATCCCAGCTGTCCTACTCTTGGCATTACATGGACACCTACGAAGACCAGGAGCGGAGAGCCCCCAAGCCCAACTTGGTCAAACAGCTGGGTGAAGTATTTGAAACTGAAGTCTCCAAATCAAATCCACCCCTCAGAGCCTGTTCTGCTGCTAGAAGTACCTTCATCTTCTGAGCTGGAATTGCCCCTGGGAACCCAGTTTTCCCCTGAGGACAAGATGCCATGTGGGAGACAGACTGAGCTCCCTTCCAAGAAGGTGTTTTCTGAGGAAAAGACAGACAGCCCTCAGAAACCCTTGTGACCAGCCAGAGCTCAGATGAGCCCATGAGACCCCAAGGTGCCCAGATCTTCAGGTTCTAAGTGCAACAGACAGAAACCAAATGGCAAGGTAGTAGGGGATCTCCCCTCCCTGCCCTGTAGGATGACCACTCCCCTGGGACTCTGACACCCAGTGGCCTTCTCCCCTGAGTGAAAATGTTAAGGAACTGAAGGAAGGGGCCATCCTGGGAACTGGAAGACTTCTGAGAACTGGAGGACCAGTGTGAGAGCAAGGCCAGGACCATGACGAGGAAAATCAGCACTTTGCCTTTGTAGAGAGCTAAGCCACGTGTGGCCCCAGCCCTGGGTTCACCAGGAGTCCAGTGATATTCCAAGTCTTCTCACCCCTTTTTTCCTGGGAGACTGAAAAGGCTCATGTTCTTTGACTGCACCTAAACTACAACTCTGGAACTGAGAGCTTTCTTGAGCTTTCTTTGTGTGTTATGTGTTTCTTGTATGTTAAAGGAAGTGATTTAAAAAATACATGGAAAAGCACAAATAACCATTTAAGATTCTACAGAAATGCTCATATGATGATTACTGGTTGATTATATACAATCCCAATTCTTCTTTTCTCCCTTCATCCCAGTCCTTTGTTGTGCTTTTCCCTGGGGGAGAGAGTATAATTTTCCTACCTCTAGACTGTGGGTCTGGCCATGTGACTTGCTTTGGCCATTGGGAAGTCATTGGCCAAAGCAAGTCATGTGCTAGGTGTGACAGAGATGCTTGAAAGTACTTGTGCAATTTGGTTTGTCCTTTTGCTTCTCTGCTGCAGCTATGAGAAGAACATGGCCAGGCTACCAAAGAAGAGCCACCCCATCTGAGCCCAGCTTCAGTCAGCTGATTCCCGGTCACCTGCAAACTAGTATACTAAACACAGTTGTAAGCCACCAAGATAGTGTGATGGGTCTACTACGGCATTGACCAAATGGCACAATCATGATTTCCCTGGAAAGCAATAAGAAAATAGTAACAAATTTCAAAAATAGTAAAAAATTTAAAGTTTTCTTTTTTCTAGAAAGGAATTAAGATGGCTGAAAGTTTGTTTTTTTCTCATTTTTCAGTGATTTTGATATAATACTTGTTATAAATTTCATATAGCCAATCGATTTTCACAGAATGCTTTTGTTGTGTTTTGCCAAACTCTTATATCTATACCCAACCTATGGTTAAAAATTGATCACAATTTGACAAAATCAGCATATGAATAAAGGCTTGATTATTATCCAATTTAGTAAAGAAGTTGCTTATGCTGTTGATCAAGAAGGGTAGTTCTGACCTGAATGTCATCGTCATTTTCTTTTACATTTAAGACCAAAGTGAAACAACAAAAATACATTGGAACTTCACTTGTTTGTCAATGAATGACTTCTTTGACACTTTCCAATACTACAAGAAAATATCTTCACTCAGTTTTTTGTGCTATTTACAATGTATAGCTACAGACACAATACACTTGTAACTCCATTTCTCCATCACCTAAATGTAGAAAACCAACAAAACAGTAACACAAGCCCTAATTAGTAGTGTTTGCCAATTTCCATGGTGTAAATGCTCCCACAATGGACAAATTCAAGCTACCTACATGGTATCACTGAACATAAAGTTGGGAAGAGAGTTGTGCAATGGCATAGTATTTCCACCATGCAAATACAATAGCCATTCACTTTAAGAACACAGATAAAATAAATGAAGTGTTACAGCAACGTTAAATTTACTGAAGTTGGTAACTATACTATGGGTATATTAGGTAATATCTTTATTTTTTTTAAGGATAGCATACACTGCATACTAATATATTAACCAAAAGGCCCTGACATTTCCAAATACGTATGTGTGAGAGAGAGGGGTGGGCGAGAGGACAGAGATGATGAAGAAAGAAGTGTGTGCAAACTTAAAGGATGAAGCAATGGGGTGAAATGTCAACAGCAAGGTATCAGGGTAGAGTTAAAGGGTATATACGGGTGTCCCCTGTACTGCTGTACTGTTCTGTGCATTTGAAATTATTTCTACATAGTGAGTTTTTTTTTTTAAAAAAAATAACATCTAACATTTTAACAATATATGGAAATAATGATTCCATGATGTTAAGTTACCAATGTAAAGTGGCATATAACACCTCACTTCTTTTTTTCTTAGTTGAGACATTTTAGAGAATTTTTCTTTCTTTCCTTTAAAACAAATTCCCCACAACAGGGACAAAGCTCTAGACAGAATTTTGTTTTTGTGAATCTCCAATGTTCTGTCTGTGGTTTTTCTTCATTTCTAAGATGGATGTTTCACAATTTCACTCTTAGGAGCCAGCTTTCTTAGCAACTTTGGGAGAGTTATTCTTCCCAGGCTTTTCTTTTTTCTTTCTTAACAATAGCTTTATTAAGATACAATTCACTGAGTCTAAAGCTCACCTTTTTAAAGGGAACAATTTAGTGATTTAGGGTATATTCACTGAGTTGTGCAACCATGACTACTATCTAATTACTTTCATCCTCCCAAAAGGAGACTCATTGGTACCTGGGAAGCAGCCACTCCCCACTTGCAGGTTCCTCCAGACCCCAGAGACCGTTAATTTGCTGTCTGTCTCTCTGCATTTGCCTATGCTGTATATTTTATGTAAATGGAATTACACAATATATACCCATTTGTGTATGTCTTCTTCCATTTAGCATAATGTTTTCGGGGTTCATCCATCTTATAGCATGTATCAGTAGTTAAATCCTTTTTATTAAATAATATTTCATTGCATGGATAAAACACAATTTCTTTATCCATCCTGCAGTTGATGGACATTTAGGTTGTTTCTACTTTTTGGCTATGACAAGTAATGCATCTATGAACATTTTATACAAGCTTTTGTGTAGACATGTTTTCAATCCTTTGGGGTATAAACCTAGGAATGGAATTTCTGGGTCACGTGGCAAGTTTATGTTCAGCATTTTGAGATTCTTTCCAGGTTTTAATGTGCTTTTTAGCTGCTATCTTTTCCAGAAGTGCCTGCTGTTCTTTGTATATTTGTTTGCCTGAATTTCCCTGCATGGACTTCCTCATGAGTTAAAATAGTTTACGGGTAAAGACCCCAAAGTTATAAATCTTTCTCCACCGATGGATTCTACTGCCAGCTACCTTTGGTTTTTCCCTTGAACGAACAACTATGTAGACTCTCTGTGAACCACTCTGGCACTCGGCTTCCCCTGCCTAGGATCACATTTCACATATTTCAAGTGCTTACTTTGTCTTTCCCATGAATCTGTGAGCTCCTAGAAAGCAAGGTTCATGCATTATCTTTCTTTCATGTCTTTCACCACGTATGTGAATTAATTAAATGGTAAATGCTAAGCAGAGACTGTATTTTGTATTTCTCTTATGTCCTTTACAACACTTAGTTGAGTGTTGGGCTTATAGAAGGTATTTATTTAATGCTAAATAAATTGATTTAAGTTCCTGAGACTTTGCCCTAAAATTATTGATAAATCTTAACATGGCTCCCACTTGACAAATATAGCTATGACAGTCAACATGTTTATTCCCTCTGATACTCCAGAAAGATTTCCGTTTCTCTCCAAAGGTGGTGTCAACACATTCAATAGCAGTCTTTTGAGTTTGATGGGGAAGAGAGAGAGAAATGAACAAGGCATTTCTCTCCTTTCTCCTGCTCTTTCGCAACTTCTCTAAACTAAATCAGCCTTTTTTTTTAACTTGTCCTCATGGTATCACTTCTTATCCGTACCTTCACCACTTTATTAAGCAATTAAGGAGAAGGAGAACAAAAATATTCAGTAAAGGTGGTATTCTGGAGACTTTGGACTTCAGCTCTAAAACACATTATCTGGACAGGCTCTTATATAATCATTTTCCCTCCTTTTCCAAACCAAAGCAACTTGTTTTTAAACCTAGAAATATGAGTAGTGCAAAAACCCTTTTCTGAGAAGTATTTTATTCTATAACATACTTAGGGAATGGTATATTCTGTAGGTATATTCTGGTTAATGATTACTAATCGAGCCTTACTACATGCACAATGCCTGGAGGGCCATTTATAAAGAACTGGAATACACTAATATGCTGAGCACCACAGCTGTCCTGACACATAATTTAATCCTATTTTGATGATTCGAATGCTTTTTAGGATTTTTATGATATTTAATTATTCTTCTACATATGTGCAAGAATGCCAGAGAATAGAGCACTGTGGAGGGTGGCCTTTTAGGTAATTGTGGAAGGATTACCACGTTCGGACGAGATGGCCTTAGGTGTTCCTTGCTCACCCATGAGGTAGCAGAGCAATGACAGGGTCCAGGAGAAATCAGAAAAGTGGAAATGGGACCACTCTGAAAATCATCATCTTTAAAAGTCATACCTTTATTCTCTCAAAGCACCCATCTGTCCTTGTAATGAGAATGCAATTTGTCAAAATTTTTTTAAATTCCTTTACTGTGGATTGAGTTACAGGCACCTGAGGTGGTTGAGGGTGTGGTGGTGGGGGCAGTGTTGCTGTTTTCCGTCTCCAATGGGTGTGCGGCTTCATTGCAGTGGATGTGGTGTGGGCGGGGTTGTTCACCGATGCTCCGCCAGAGGATTGAGTGCTGTGGTGATTCACTTCTCCTGTGTTTGGGTCCTTAAGTTTTTTGATAATCACAAGCCCTTCCACATGCTGTAAAAATGGCTTTCAGCATAAGATACCAGAGACAAGGATGCAGTAACAGCTAAAGGAGGTTTGGGTCTGTCGGGAACAGGACTTGGATAATAGATTCCAGCGGGGGAGTTCCTTGCATAGATCTTTTTTTTTTTTTTTTTTAAATATTTTATTTTTTTTATTTATTTTTATTATTTATTTATTTATTTATCTTTAGAGGGGAAGGGAAGGAGAGAGGGAGAGAAACATCAATGTGCGGTTGCCTCTTGTATGTCCCCTGCCGGGAACTGGCCTGGCAACCCAGGCATGTGCCCTGACTGGGAATCGAACCGCGATCCTTTGGTTCGCAGGCCCGCGCTCAATCCACTGAGCTACACCAGCCAGGGCCCCTTGCATAGATCTTGAATGCATGAAGGACATGTCTGTCTGTAGCTTGTGCACCTTTGCTTGGAGCAGCTGGAATTTGGCATCAATAAGCTTGACCAGATTATTCATTATAACTTGTAGGGTGCCAGTCTTTTTTCCTAGTTGCTTTGGGGATGTCTTTGAATCAAAATGAGGGTCATTTGCCTCCTCACTTGACTATCATGGCGTTCAACACTTTTTTCCATTTTGTTCTTGGCACTTGCATAGTCAGTTTTTCTGTAGAAACTTTTTTTTAAACCTGTGCTTCTGTTCTTAGAGCGGCCAAGGCTGATGCTTGGTTCGCTGGCCCCTATACTTGTTTTAGCAGTAGTGCTGTAGGCCTCACATATCCCGGGGCTGCTCATGTATTTGCATGATGTGGCCCTGCTGGTCAGGGAGACCTTTGGGGATTGCTTGTTTGGGCTGCTCTTCATCAGTTTGGACATCTTGTGTTGTGCCTGTTGATTTAGTTTTTTAGTCATCTTCAGTGAAGCTAGAGGTGACCAAAGTGTATCTGTGACCATACCCTGTGTAATTCCGCTAGAGTTAAGAATTGCCCATTGTTCATCAGTAAAGGTTGACTGGTCTTTCCTTTTGAGCTTTTGATGGAACGCATCAACCAATTTGGTCTCTGGTATGCTTCCAGGGATTGGATGCTCTCACCTATAATTCTTCATAATGGTGCTTGTTTCGGTTGTGTGACAGAAAGCAGCAGATGCAAGTGTGGGGAAGGCAGATGGGGTGACTTTGGCAGCTTCCTGATGGCATGTCGCCTTCGCATATGGAAACAACTCGGCACCAATTTGCTGCTCCAAGTGCCTCCATGCTTCGCAGAATTTTGGAATCTCATCAATCACTCCAGGTACCAAAATGAGGACAGAGTTGAACTCCTTAAGAAATGCACTGATGGCAATGAGAGCAGTCATGTGTGCTTCCTTAGCAATCTTATGCACTTGAACAATTGAGGGCTGGGTTAATACTCCAACCTGTGTAGAAAGTATATCAACTAGCACTTGATGTGCCCAATTGTACGTAACAATTTTGGCCACATGAACTGATATCTCAAGTTGAGAATAAGTTGCATGCATTATGTTTAATCCTGCAGCTGCCTTAAATGCATTAAATAAATATTTGCAACCCATAAGTGAATTGTCTGGTGAATCTCAATATAGTGCCACCAGGATGTGCACAGTGGCAAGGTAACGTCCACTCTGGTGAGACGCATTGTCAGGAACAGCAGCAACTGGACTAGAGTTGGTTCCATACCCAACAGGTAACCATGCCAAGTCCATCACACCTGGCTTTCTTATGTAGTTTTTGACTTTGAAGAACTCACAGAATGCAGGAACACCACCACACAATATGGTGGTACACACTGTGGGAAGAGTGTACCTCTTCTGAGGAGCGTCACTGTAAAGGATGAGTGATGCGGGAGTGTAACCTTTGGAAGTAGGTAGTGCAACATGCAGAGTTGTAGGTCAATAATGGGGAGACTGTCTGAAATAGCTCCCTGCCCCATGTGCTGATTCACGACTATGGATCAGTCAGGCTAGCTGTTCGACGCGATGAGTACAATGAAAGGCCCTTTTCTTGTTCACATCCTGTAATTTCTCTTTTACATCCTCACCCGAGGACATTTTTTCACTGCTTTTGTTTTTTTTTTTTTTTTTTTTTTTTTAGAGAGAGTGGGAGAGAGGGAGGGAGAGAGAGAAACACCAATGCAAGAGAGAAGTATCAATCAGTTGCCTTCTCTACATGCCCAGAACAGAGATCATAAACACCTAGACCAGGGGCTGAACCCACAACCTAGGTATGTGCCCCAAACAGGAATTGAACCCACAGCCATTTGTCTATGGGACAATACCCCAGCCCACTAAGCCACACTGGCCAGGGCACATCCTGTAATTTTTACATTTAAGTATATGAACCTTAGTTTATTCATTGAAACTAAATACAATGAAAAAGTACAAGAAACATTTTCCTAAATCTTACAACTTAATTTACAGAGTTATTCTTCACATTATCTTTGGTCAGGTTCTTTTATTTGAATCTCTCAGTCCTTCTTCTTAGAACTGCACATGACATCTTGTCAAGCTAATTGCACACTCTCCAGTCTAACAAGAGATGTTATCAGAAAGAGATTTGTTTTAAGGAGTCTTCCCCAGTGGGATGATTAGACAGAAGCTGTTCTCTTGGTGCCTCCTCAAGAAATTTAGAGTATGAAGACTATTAAGAAGTTGAACTTTGTCTTCACTCAGCTATGAACTTCAGTCAGCTAGGACCAAACCTTTTGCTCATGTAAAATGTTTGTGTAATTTTTTTATCTTTAACATGACTATTAGGATGTATATGTGTGCCATTATTGGATAAAAATTCCTAATGTTACTGGTAGACAGTGTGTCTGGAGTGCCAGAGAGTCTCCTCCATTGGCCAAGGTGGTGGCAGTGGGAGGTTCCTGCAGAAAGCTAGAAATATCAATGGATAGGGACGTAGTGCACACAGAGCTAGCAAGATAATTGGACAGAAAACAAAAAATGTCCCCCCTACCAGACTGGGGGTGGGACCAGGGGAAGGCAGGCATATGCGCCATAATAGTCAAAATGGCACAGGGGAGCTGCTGGACAAAGGAGGTCTGTCAGTCTATCCCGGGAAAGAAGAGATTAGTAGGGAGATGGACCCACATGACGTGTACAAAAGTTTGGGAAACTGATTGGTCTTTTTGAGAAACATGTGGCCTATCCCACACCCAAACTGATATAATACCAGGGGAACTAAAAGGCTGGTGGGCTTGTGACTTGCTCTTGCTTGTGACCTGAACTCACACAGTGCACTGGCCTGTTCTCTCCACAGCTCGTGGCCTGCGGAAGGGAGCCTCTCACTCTCTCTTACCCTCCTGGTGATGCACCTGCCAGTACTTTCACATGCTGTGTCACCTGGGAGCACGCGGCCATGCAGGCCCCTCATGCAGGGTCAAGGAGGGATCCTGAAAAGAATGACCACTGGGAAAGACCTAAGCTACCTGGATGGGGACTGAAACCACTTATGAGCCACCTGCAGGCTCCACAGGACTGCACTTTAAAATGGAGCAAGACTCTGGACACTGGCTTTTGCCTTGGTCTTGCTGAGGAGGGTTGGGCTTTTTCAATGGCAGAAAGAGAGGGCTTTGAGGTGGGAGTCTGCCATTCTCCCAGATCACACAGCACCTGAAAAAAACCTCTTTCCTTTTGTACAAGCATCGGCCTCATGAGTTTGGCTTTTGTGGCAACAGGCAGCCTAATCTCCATTTTTTTGGTTCAGTTACACTAACTCAATAAAAAAATATTTAAAAAATCATTCACCACTCAGAAATCAGACAGCTGTGTTTTATAGCCAATTTGGCCAATAAAGTCATTAGGCAACTGAAATATTTAAACCAACTTTGCAAGCCTATCTGCATGGCTCACTCCCTTGCTTCATCCAAGTCTCTGCTGAAATGTCAACCCCTCTAAGAGCCTTCCCTCGATGGCTCTGTCTAAGCTGGTTATCCCCATCACACCCTATTCTCTCATCCTGCTTGATTTTTCTTTCTACCACTTCTCACTATTTACAATAATACAGGGTCCAGCACAAATGACACCCCTGTTTTTTATTACAAAATCATAAGCATGTCATTCTGTAATGTAACAATATCACACTCAAGCACACTATATGACATTTTAGGTGAAATGCTCAAATTAAAACGATAAATTATTACACCCATATTATTACACTACCAACCTCACTCAAACAGGCATTACTTCTGCCAGACCCTGTATAATACATAGGTGATGATTTCTTCTCTTTATACGCCAGAATGGCAGCTCCCTAAAGGCAGGGACTTACTTCACTGCTTGTTGATAAGACCTAGAGCCTAGCACATTGCACAATAGAGGCTCAATAAATATTGGTTGTGAGTGAATAATTATTTTAGCTTCATTAATAATATAAAGGTAACAAATTTCAGAAATTGCTAGTTGACACTAGAGGCAGCAAAATTTTTGTTGGACACCATGCTGTTTGGTTTAAAAACAATGTACTGGCTACTAGAAGTAGGAAGGGAGTGGAAAGCAGGCTGATTCCTGAAGACACTGGTACAGGACGTGAGAGGTTCACATGACCAACAGCAAAGCCAGGAGTCATTTTCTACGTAACAAAAGAGTTACAGGTGAGCCCAGCAAGCTATTAAAATTCAGAGGAAGGAATTTTTCTTGAGAATTGGGATGGCCGCAAAAGACTTCCTGAAGGCAGGTTTGAATTGCAACAAACTGTAACTGTGAGTATAAAATAAATAGCTTTCCCCAATAAAGTTAGAGGGAGGGTCCACACAGAACTGCCCTCTCTTTTGACGCCAACTTCAAGTTCAGGTGGTACTCTGAACCACCCTCTGTTTTGCTAAGTCACTAGAGGGCCGCAGAACTCACTGAGAGCTATTATGTACTCACAGTCAAGGTTTACTACAGGGAAAGGATACAGATTAAAATCAGCCAAGGGAAGAAGCGCTTAGGGCAGAGTCAAGGAAAAGTACAAACGAAGAGCTTCTAGTTACCCTCTTCACATGGAGGAAGGAAAGTGTTATATCCCTGGCATTGGTACGTGACCATACACGCTGAGTATTGCCGGCCAGGGAAGCTCACCCGAACCTCGGTTTCCAGAGTCTTTACTGGAAGCGCCATCACCTAGGCCGAGGGGACTGCCCACCGAGCTGATTTCAGTTGCCTGTCCCTCAGGAATTCAAGTTGATACTTACTGATCTAAAGTCCCCACCTTAAGTCACACCCCCCAACACTAAGTCATATTGTTACTCTCTGGCTGACCCAAGGCCCTCAAGCAAACGAAAACACTCTATCAGGCATGATACTCCAAGGGCTTAGAGATTGCCTTCCATAATGTGAGGGTACAAACCCGACCTCTTTGGGCAAGGTTAAATAAATTCTTTGCTACACAGAAGGGAAGAATTTAGATAAGCCAATGATCAGAACAACATTCAATTACCCAATAATTCATGAACAGCAAGCCTATGACCATATTATTTCAGAAAAAGTAGGAATTTGTCCATTTTGCTGATAATTTTTATAAAATATCTGCTTTTGAGAAATGGAGCTATGTATTCACAGTAAGCATGTGTGAGAAGTGAGATCACTCAGTATGAATAATCCAGATTGTTCACATTTTCTTTTATTTTTTTTTGAAAATCCTTACCTGAGGATATGTTTACTGATTTTAGAGAGTGGAAAGGTTGGGTAGAGAGAGAGAAACATGGATGTAAAAGAAAAACATCAGTTACTTTCTTTCCATAAGTGCCCCTACCAGGGATCCCATATGCAACCTAGGTAAGTGCCCCAACTGGGGATCAAACCTGCAACGTGTTGGTGTACGGGATGACATATTCCAACCAACTTAGCCACCTGGCCAGAGCCACATTTTCTAAATAATTTCTTCAATTTTCTTAATATTGTCCATAAGATTCAATCAGTGTGAATATATAATTCACTGATACCATATTTTCTGTAATTGAATGTGATTTTCTTGATCTCAGATAAATCAAGCACTAAACCAGAAATGAATTCTGTGGCTAGTAACTGTTACTGTGACATAAATCATCCTGTATTTAATGACCTAAAACAACTAGCCATCTTATTTGCTCCTGATGCTATAGGTCCGCCATTTGGGCTGGGCTCAGGATGGGAGTTCTTGCCATTTTAGCCAGGGGTCACTAGTACAGCTGCAGCCGCCTGGTGGTCAGCCGGGTTGGCTGGTCTAAGATGGCCTCTCTCAAATATGGGGACTGGCAGACTATCGGTTAGTGTGCCTGAGTTCTCCATGGGGCCTCCTTAGCAGACCAGCTCAGACTTGTTCACATGGAGGCAACAAGCCACAGGATTAGCGCAGAGCTAAAGGTGCCTACAAGTCAAGACAAAGACATCTCACACCCTCCTTCCTGATGCTTTCTGTTGGTCAAGGCAACCCTCTGGCCCAACCCAGACTCAAGAGGACAGGAATGATGCCACCTCTTGATAGGAACAGCTGCAAAGAGTTTGTGGACAACTAAAAAATATCACAGATCCTAACCACAATTTCTTTTTCCTTCTTAAATCTCTACTACAACTTTCTAAATAGATGGCTAGGCCTCTGCTTCCCCAGAGAAAGAAGAGTTTTATGCTGCATAAATAGAAAACAACATTGGTTTAACTTTTCTAGAATGCCCTTTAAAAGCATTTTCAAAAGCATCTGAATGATGGGTGTGTAATGGTACTTTCTGAGTCGTTAATAATTGGTAGAGAAATTTTTTTGTACTGTACTCAATTAGGCAGTCTTTTTATACTGGAGAAACTTGCATCTCTTAGAGAGTTTATACAATGACTCCCTGGCCTGCCCACGATGAAAATGCCTGCTTTGGGGCCCAGCTCATGGGGGTGCCCTGTGAAAGCCGAACCTGGTGCAGTACAGAGTGGGGATGGAGGGCTTCCCCGGAGAGCAGGCTGGGAAACTAATGCCCTGCCTGGCGGGAGAGGCTTCCCGAAACAACTTGAGCCACTCTATAAAGGAAAATGTTTAATCGATATTGCAGCTGGACTGTCAGGCGGGTTTAATTCCGAAGGATGGAGCATTGATTTTGAGGATGAAACACGCTCAGGGCCCAGAGGCAGGCAGGCAACGAGTTAAGTTGGGTGGTGAGCTGTGCCGAGTGCTTTTACCAAAGCTTTGTGCCCTACAGTTTTCCTGGCACCCTGGGACTTGAATTTCCAGGGAAGTTAAAATGAATCATCAGGGGACCAGAACTAAAATTTGAAATAGTAAAAGTTTTCCTCAGTGATCTTCATCAGAGCACACTGAGTCTTACTCTAAATTCCCCCTTGGTATTAAAATCTCTCTAAGGTGACATGTCCCTTTTCTGGCTCCTCTGGGGAATGAGCTGTATTTGCCTTCGTGCTGAGTGGTCAGCTAGCTGAACGGCTGTGCGTTCTGATTTCTAGCTATTCAGATCTCTCTCTCCTGCCACCCTGCCTGAAGGTAGGGCTCAGTTTTGAAGCAATCTGCCCTGGTGCCGACGAAATGATTAGGAGCAGAGAGGAATCACCCCACTCATATCAACAGTGAAATATTTTCAAGGAATTGACCTTGGAGTTCTGCCAGTTGGAAACCATGGCAACCACTGCTTGCCCCCTGGAAAATTATTTCTCCTTACAGCATCCCTGTCAATCAATGCAAGCTTCTTCCCACTTCCAAAGCTGCTGAACTCAGGATGTGGCAGGCAAACTCTGCTGTCCTAACACAGGGATAACTCGGTGTTTGGAGACTCAGGGAGACATCAGCCTTTTATGCTCCAACCTGGAGTCCCCAGGAAAGCAATACCAGCTAGTATTTTTACACGGCACTTAATATCTACCAGGAACTTTTAAAAGCATTTTGCACATACCATATTGACTCATTTAATGCTTGCAACAACCCTGTAAGAAAGTTTCTGTTATCTTTCTCTTACATGTGAGAAAACAGACACTCAGAGATCAGGAAACTTGCACGGGATCATGGAGGCAGGCTGCGGAGCCCGGGCAGCCTGGTCTGGAACCCAGTCAAAACACTGCAATGTTTTGCCCCTCATTAAAGAGGGAACAGCCTTCCAGCTTGAGGGGAGATTGTTGCCCTTTGCCCTAAGCTTCCTTTCCCCTTAGGCTATGTCATCCCTTGCCATCTCATTGTCTGCTTGTATTCACCTGGGTCTAACCAGAAAAACAGAAAACACTTCAAATATTTACAAAAGGAGGAATTTACTACAGTGCACTGGTTGCTCAGGTGATAGGCTGGGAGCCAGACATGGGATGGCAAGGTAACTCAACACTGGCAACAGCAGGCTGGAGAGCCAGCGGAAGGGATGGTGTTGCAGGAGCCCAGTGACTGAAGTCACCTAACAAAACCAGGAACCAAGCAGTGTTGGCTGCAGGCAGCTAGAGTCAGAGCAACTGCCACTTGTCTCTTGAATCTCCTTTCTATCCACGTCATTCTCCACGCTACTGCCAAGGTGATCTTTGTAAACGCAGACGGAATCCTGTCATGTCCTAATTGTCGTAGTTTACAAACCTGTGCTGCTTCCCCTGCTCCCTCCCCCAGGATGCCCTTTATATTGCGGCATCTCTGAGCTACACTACTCCTTCCAAGGATATAATAGTTTATCATTCTTTTTGTCTCTGCTCAACGTGCAACTCGGCCTGGACTGCTGCGCCTGGAATGCAGCGTCCCAGCTAGGAAGAGACTGCATGCTCGAGCTGATGTGTAAAGGGCTGATGTGCAAAGGGAAGGTTGCCCAGGAAGGGGGAGTGTCAGGGAAGAGAACCTCAAGGGCCAATGCATTAACGTAGGGTCAGGCACAGTGGAGCCATGCCATCCTATACTGGTGTTTACGCAAAAGGAGACAGTCCTGTAGGAGTCACCTTGAGAGGAGCAATGACCTTTGGTTTAATTTTAGACTGAGAAGCAACTTCTCAGGAATGAAACCAGGCAAGTAAAATACCCTGATCACCCTCCTCTCCCTGCAAACTCTGGCAGGGGCTTACCTACTGACTGGTCACAACTTAAAGCCAAAGGACAGAAAGTCTGTTGATGTGGTTTATCCAGGTCAGCTGGTTCTGTCACCCAGCAGAGGGCAGAGGTGAGAAGGATGACAAAATACCCAGCACACGCACCCTCTCCTGACATCTCTGCTGTCAATTTCTACACCTGGTCTTGAGGACAAAGCCCACATGTTACTTCTCAGTGAAACCCCCAACTGTTCCAAGCTGGGACAGTTACTTGTGGTCTCCACAGTCCTTTCCGTCCCTGGTGTCTGCATTGTAGATGGGGTGTAACCAATGCCTGTTAGTATCCCTATTAAACAGTGAGTCTCTGGAGCACATGAACTATCTCTGTTCATATTTACAATATGTGCACCTAATTAATTCTAGAGCTGTGGTGGAAGAAGTGAATGAATGAACCATCTAAGGTAACTTCTGTTCTCCACAGATGACATTTTCAATTAGCTCTGAAACAGCATCTCCTTTCACAGAGATGTTGCCTTTTAATACAGGCTTTTATGCTCTTAATTTAAAATATTATTGTTTAAGAATAAGCCAACTAAAATCTCTGCATAAAAACAGCCTGACCTGATTAATCACGAACATTATCCACCACAACTGGTTACTATATTTCGGAAAGAAAGGCTCCAATTAAACCTCCAATTAATACCCTCCATCTGTCTACGGAGATGTCGATGTTCCATGGAAGACAAGATTTCCTCTGCACCTCTCCTAGCAGTCCTAGTAACTGGGGTACGTGGTTGAGTTTATACGTTATTTTTCATTAACGATCAAGGATGTTTGTAAATAGCTGCTGGTTGTCAGTTCTACTGTGGCTATCTGCCCCAAAACAGCTCACTTATTGTTCATTTGATTTGAAATTAAATATCAGTAGGCCAGCAAATTAGGAGCAAGGGAATTTGGGGCACAGAGCAAACTGAAAATCTTTTCTGAGGAAGGGAATACAGATCAAGAAAGAATCTGGGTTTTCCTAGTGCCTACACCTCAAATAAAAGCTCTATTCTCTCCCTTTCTCTGGGGCTGATTAGAATTGCTAATGAGGCAAAATTACGAGTTTACTCCTGATGTGAGGCAGGTGGCTTTGTGTTTATAGATTTGAAATATCCACGCCAGAAAGGGTCTTAGAAGTCATCTCATTCAATTCTTCCATTTTATAAATTGAAAAAAAAAAGAATCCCAAAAGTCAGAGAGGTTAAGTGACTAGCTCTTTGTCATAATTATGTCTATGAACTGCTTTTAACCCCAGATCATGGCACACACCATCGCTTTTAGAGGAAAAAAATGTCCGAGCTCATTCTACAATATGCTGGTGTGCCTCTGATGGTTCATTTCCGTGCGAGGGACGGCACGGGCTCCGGAGTAAGAGTTTGAGAACGCACGTCCACCAGGGAGGTGTGCTGAAGCAACGTCGTGGGCACGTCAATTTCCTTCTGGCTCTTTCATCTTGGTTCTTCAGGAGGTCTGCTAATAAAGTGGTCTCTGACCCCACACATTGTTTTCCTTTAATGCACTGAGAGAACAATTATGAATGACAACAAAGAAATATGTGATGCCACAGCTGTTTTCTCTGAGGATGCAATGGACCGCAAACCGTTCCGCCATCAGCGAGCCTCTTCCATTTGGAGACTTGATGACAAACCCCAGGAGCACCTGTCTGTTGATGGATGTCGAGGTCCACGAATAATGCCCTGTGCTTATTTGAGCTGCTCAGGGACATGACTAGCTACTTTACACATCACTTATTTTACCCAAATTCATTTTCTCAAGATCATTTCAACAAAAGAAGAGCAAGGAGGGAGGAGAGAGGATTTGTACAGTGGATCACAACGGATGTTGAGAACTGGATATTTAACTGTCCTGGTTTTGTCAACTCTGTAATTTGGGGCATTTATTTGAGCCTTTATGTCCATTTCTCTATCTATAAAATGGGACAGGCTGGCTAGGTAAATGTGAAAACTTCTCTCAATATTTACATTCAATAGTCTTCTTTGAGAATAGAGAAGTAGCAGCAATAAGCTGACGATCTAGGGAAGGATGGGGCAAAAGTAGGTACATACAGTTGTTCACATGAAAAATAATACAATAATTAATAAATAATAGTACAACATTAAACTGTGTCATGGACTCACAACCATAAACCTACTTTTGCTCCCCCGTGCAGGAGGAAAACAAACTTGAGTCTCCTCCCCATTTCAACGGCACGAACCACAGCCACACTGCAACCCTCCTCTACCTCTTTCAGATAAACACTGTGTACGTCCTCTGACTCTGCTGTTACTCTGTCACACGGTTATTCAATCTTTACAGCAGAGCGACGACTTGGCCAAAAATAGAGCCTTGCCAGGTGATAGACAAAATCGAGGGGTGATGACAGCCGCAACCAGACCAAAACCAAACCAAAACAAACAAACAAAAAGAAAAACCCCACCAAAAATGGCTCAAACTGGAGAACAAATCAAAGCTCCAGAGCCGATTCCTCTAAGCCGTGAAGAGATAGCCAACCTATCAGATGCACAGTTCAAAGCCCTGGTGATCAGGATGCTCACAGAATTGGTTGATTTTGCTCACAAATTAGATGAAAAAATGCAGGCTACAATACGTGAAATGAAGGAAGATGCATGGGGAACCAATAGAGATGGAAGGAAAACTGGGACTCAAATCAATGGAGTGGACCAGAAGGAAGAAACAAACAACCAAACAGAAAACAAGGAAGAAACAAGAATTCAAAAAAATGAGGAGAGGCTTAGGAACCTCTGGGACAGCTTTAAACGTCCCAACATCCGAATTATAGGGGTACCAGAAGGGAAAGAAGAAGAGCAATAAGTGGAAAACTTATTTGAACAAATAATGAAGGAGAACTTCCCCAATCTGGCAAAGGAAATAGACTACCAGGACGTCCAGGAAGCTCAGAGAGTCCCAAAGAAGTTGGACCCAAGGAGGAACACACCAAGGCACATCATAATTCCATTAGCCAAGATTCAAATGAAGGAGAGAATTCTAGAAGCAGCAAGGGATAAGGGGACAGTCACCTACAAAGGAGTTCCCAACAGACTGTCAGCTGATTTCTCAAAAGAGACCTTATAGGCAAGTAGGGGCTGGAAAGAAATATTTGAAGTCTTGAAAAGCAGAGACCTACATCCAAAATTGCTCTAACCAGCAAAGCTGTCATTTAGAATGGAAGGGAAGATAAAGCGCTTATCAGACAAGGTCAAGTTAAAGGAGTTCATCATCACCAAGCCCTTATTCTATGAAATGTTAAAAGGACTTATCTAAGAAAAAGAAGATAAAAAATAGGACAGTGAGAAGACAGCAAATTCACAGCCATTAACAACCACACCTGAAACAAAAGCAAACAACTAGAACAGGAACAGAAACACAGAAATGGAGATCATAGGGAGGGTTAGCAACAGAGGAGTGGGAGGAGAGAGGGGGAAAAGGTACAGAGAATAAGGAGCATAGATGGTGGGTAGAAAATAGACAGGGGGAGGGCAAGAATAGTGTGGGAAAAGTAGAAGCTAAAGAACTTATGACCCATGGACATGAACTAAAGGGGGGAATGTGGGTGGGAGGGTGTGTGCAGGGTGGAGGGGAATGATGGGGGAGAAATGGGACAACTGTAATAGCATAATCAATAAAATATATTTTAAAAAATTTTTTAAAAGAACACACACACACACAAAATGAGGGCTGACCTGCAGAAAGAACTAAACCCGGGCTCTGTAGACTCCAATGTCTGCAAAACACTGCATGAAATAAAGCACCATGTTTGCGGCTGCCTTGCCATACACAGCATCCAGCTCACCATGCAGTCTTTAGCAATTGAAATTAGTTGGTCTTTTCTGTGAAATACCTCCATTTCCATATCTGTTATCTTGGCAGGCCTGAAGTACTTCTGGCAAGTAGAGCAAGTTATCTTTTTCCCCCATAACTATTTGTATCCACTCATATCCATGGAGACTTCTGGTCTTTGGGTAATCATTTACTATGTTAAGCCATTAAGATTTGGAAGTTGTTTGTTACTATAGCGCACACTAGATACTAAGCTATTGTAGCTAGAAGCTGGGTGTGTAAATAGAAGACCCTCTTCTCTTTGGAATAGAAGCCATCTCAGAAAGCCATAAATACTCACGTTCCACCAATTCTGCCTCTGCAGGGGGTCTGTTCCCATCCTGCTATGTTCTGTTGGGTACCCAGTGTAACAGCGCCCTAACCATTCTCCAATCTTTCCCCACCTCTGAGTCGTTCTTTATCCCACAAGTGGAATCCTCTTTGTAAAAACATTTCCCATCATAGGAAACACAAACTTATTAGACATTTACACTCATCTAGAATGAGCCCAAGAACCAGGCTAGCAAGTGGTTTGAACAGGGTGGCGCCCCCGTCCTGCCGGGGCGTGCATCGCTGCCGTCCCTGCGTGTGCCCACGATGACCCAGCTCTCCCAGTGAGGCGACTTTTCTTGGCCGCGCACCAGAAGTAACACTTCCCTGAAGTCACAAATAGGGAGGTTCAAATTCTAGTGAGTCAATCAAGACAATCTTTAACTCAATGAACATACTTTTAAAAGACTTTCAATTTCCTGCCTTTTCTTTATGAGTATTTATTTACCTGAGGCAAATTATACTTGCATGTGTATTCATACTTTTCTTAAAAGGTTTTTTAAATAGTAAATTTTAGTTTTTAACCCATGATCAAGGGTATGCATTTGAGTAGGTTTAATCAGTATGCAGATAGGACAGGCAACAAATAGGTTGCTTTTTAAAAAAATAGATGTATATGTATATTTATACGTACATATGTACTTATTAAATATATAAATATGTACTTTTAGTTATTGCTCAACATACTGGTAAGTGTCCTGTTTTGTGCCATTCTTTCTCACCTAAGTAGGATCCAACTTGCTGGGTGCAAAGAGCGTCTTGCTCCTCTGTGTGTAACCTAATGTCCTACCACAGGGCTCATCCTACACAGGACAGTATTTAGTTAGCATTGTTTAATAGATGACTCTGGTTCTTCTTGTACTGCCAATGTGTGGCCTGCCTTTGTTGTGTGCCCCTCACTGGGGTTTACGGGCTGTGTCAGTGTTTGTGGGTCTGCCTTTTTCTTTTTGTCCCCTACAGCTTCTGATGCTTTTGGTCAAAGATGGATGAAGGCCAGCTAAGCCAGTCCACTGTTTTCCCTTCTCAGCTCTGTGTGGCCACAGCTACTTGTCATGTTGCTCAGTGTTCTACTTCAGTGCATCCTCGGACTGTGCATTTGCTCCCTTTGTCTTGGCAGTAACTGGCTGTATTTCATCAATTAAATGCAGCAGGGTTTTACTGAGCTCTTTGCCCGCTCTGAGTCACCCTGCATGGACAGAAAGAGATGAATCAGAGATGGCAGCACAGTGTAAGGCAGAAACTGACTGGCATAGAACAAAGGGATGATGCCATACTTTAAGGAGGGCTCTCCTGCCTGGTGACTTTCCCCTTAGGGACAGGCGGTTTCTTGTTTCTGTGTCTGGGACACTTATTTCTGTTGAAATAGAAGTGTTCTATTCAGTCTCTGATGACATGAAATCAATGCATCCCAAGATTTCGGGCAGGCTCTGGGGCTTGCCACCTCAGAGGAAAACACTGACTACATATTAATGTGATCTGGGAACACCCAAGTCCCGACAGTGGCATTGACCCTGTGCCAGTGCGTGGCTGCGTTAGCCCAGCAGCATTCTGGGATCCACTGAGAGCTGGGGTTCTTTGATTCCTAACCTTTAAATAGAGGGTGAAGAAAGACTTGCTGGCAACCCTTGATTCATGCTGTGGTGGTGGTAGTAAGTTCAAGATCAAATGGCCACTTCATCTTCAAAGATTCCTGAGGCTCTGCAGCACTGAAGGAGACTCGGGTAGGCAGTGTGATTTTAATAGCCATTTGATCAAGGGCTCAAGTAACTTTTTCTAAGTGTCTTGTGTTAAATGAATAGCAGCCCTGCTTTCTTTGCGTAGACCCCCCAAATTGCCCTTTTTGAGAAACTCCTATCCAGTTTATCAAGACTTGCCTTTGGACTCCGAAGAGACAATGTTTGTAGAGACCCTGAGTGGCATGTGTTCACAGGTCCGTCATCTACACCAAAGATGTGTGCTCACATAACCAGTGTCTTCATTTCTTCCTCCAGGTGGTCTTGAGACGATGCAAGGCACATTGAAATTCCATGTTTTTCTCTGACTTCTGAGCAGCTTCAAGTGAACCACAGAAGTCTTGGAAATGGTCCTATAGAGGTGACAGGACACCCTTTTATTCTGGAGACGTATGTCAGGGCCTTCATCAGAAGATGATTTTAATTGACATAATCTTCAAGTAAATTGCCATATTCTTTATAGAATTCTCGTAGTGATTTTGTAATTTTTGATATTATGCCAGGAAGAAAATATTAGATACGTGCTTCTAACAGCTCTCTTTGACCACCTTCTAATCTGCTTGATGTCTGTGTCCATCAAAAACAAGACAATTGTAAACACTGGGATCTGGTAATCCTGGATGTTGTGGACCGTTCAGCCTGGTTTCAGGAGTTGTAACCCTCACCCCATGGTGGGCTGTGTAAGAGCCAAGGGACCCACTTCATCTGGGTCTGTTCTATCACGGGGACGTGACCTACTAAGGAGACAAAGCTTATCTCCCTGGCAGGAGTGCTGCTTCTGCCTCATCCATCTCTGGCCCCAATGCTTGGTTGGCAGTCAATGATGGGTAAGACTCCTCATGGGAGGGGCAACCTAAGCCAGACGCAACCACTTGGGAGGCCTCATGGAAGGGCTGGGGGGGGCGCGGGGGGGGGCTGCCGCAAAGAGGATGTGATGGACCCTCGCCCCCCGGCTATTCTGACATAGCCTGAGTCCTCATTTCCATCTGGGAGATGTCTCCTGCTTCTTAATCGGCTTAAAGCCTGAAACTATGACGGTGAGCGGTGCAGCCCTGTGCCGGCCAGGACGGTTCCCTGGGTGACCAGGCATAAGAAAGAATTCCTAAAGTCCTGTGAAACCTGCTTTGCTAAGAGTGCTCTCATTTAAATGGTAAGGGTCCAAGGAGGAAATGAGTATGTCTCCCAAAGTTTGGCAACCCCCTTTCTGGACAGACACTGACTCAGATTAAGCCCTCAGATTTCTTTGACATGTTAAACCTGTATTCCGGTGTATTTGAGCCCAATAAAAGGAAGTGAGGAAGTGGCTCAGGGTCATTCTCCTCTGAGAGTTTGACCACCTTTCCTCCCCAAGCAGTCATGTCTTGGTAGTTTTTATTTTCATCCATGATGGAGGGATGGGGCTCTGCAGGTGGAGCCCCCCCACATCTGGCGCCCAGGACAGGGGCCCCCGCACCTGGCTCATGCACCAGGGTCTCCATGCAGATTTTTTCTTTTTCTTTTTAATATTTTAATATTTTATTTATTTATTTTTAGACAGAGGGGAAGGGAAGAAGAGAAGGAGAGAAACATCGATGTGTGATTGCCTTTCAAGTGACCCCCACTGAGGACCTGGCCAGCAACCCAGGCCTGTGCCCTGACTGGGAATTGAACCAGCAACCCTTTTGTTCACAGGCCCACACTCAATCCACTAAGTTACACCAGCCAGGGCTCCGAGCGGATTTTCAAATATGTTTGGAGGATGTTCATTCTCTCTCTTTTTCTAATTTCATTACTTTGAGCAAGCAACTTTACTTCTTTGGCTTTTATTCAGTTTTCTGATCTGAAAAATAAGTGGGTTAGGCCAAAAGGTCCCTAAGTATGCTTCCAGTTCTAAACACTTAGCATTTTTTTAATGCATTACTCATCAGCTGTCACAGTTTGCAATTTTTGCAATATTCTTGAGGCAAACAAAATTTAGATTTTTCTCAGGACTCTTCTGTTTAAAAAGCATATTTATACATATTATTGTATTTGATCTCTACACCCCTGCTTGCTGCCCCCCAACCCCCCGATCACATAAAGTAGGTTAGGCAGGAATGACTATCTTTCCCACTGACAGATGGAGAAATTGAGGCTCAGGGAGGTTAAGTGACTAGTCCATCAGTCCATCACTATTAAGTGATCAGCCTCCATGAAGCCGAGTAAGGACTGATACCAAGCTACGTGACTGCAAACTCAGGCTCTTCCTTCTCTGCCCATCAACCTACTTGATTGTTCCTCACATTGACTCAAACTTGATCTTAGAGAGTCTGGGAAGTTAAAAGGGCTGCTAAAATATCAGGTATCACCAAGTGTCACTGTACAGTCTGTAAGTCAAGCCCACATTCCATATTGCATGCCAGCTCTTTTTGGTTTTGTCAGAAGAGAAGAGGAAGTTGGTGAGAAAGCTGAAACTTTCACCTATTCCCTCTTCCTTAGGCAACTCCTTGCAGCCTCTAGGGCTCTCCCTTTAAACACAAAGTCATCCACGAGGCAGAGGCAATTTGTCATCATAAGACCTTCGGAAGAAAGGCTCAGAGAATGAACCCTGACGGCTCCAAAGACACCCGCCTTCTGGAGCGGGCTGCTGCACTCTTCCAGACCAAGGCCTCAACAGTGGGAGGAAAAGCAGGTCTGAGCCGATATAAACAACTGCAACCTAAACCCAGGCCTTGGGGGTTACTCGCTTCTCAATGCTTTGCCACTTGGAGAGGACATTTAGGGAAGAGGATGGAAAAGCAGGACTCCGAGTAGACAGGTGAGCGGTTAGGCTCTTGTAATGGGATGTCAAGTCTTTTTCACAGTCATGCATATTGAGTGGAAAGAAGACTAAAGTATCACTAGTCTTGAAGGGGGCTGAGTGCAAAGCTAGACTCTGAAGTCAGCACTGAAGGAGTGCTGGCCTACAAGAAAGAGCTGGGTGCTAGGCACAGCTCTGCCAGTACATTTATTTCTCTGGTCTTCCTTATTCCCCTTCAACTGTAAAAGGAGGGTTTTCGAGCAGCATCCAACCAGTACTGTGCCAACTGTATGTCCACCCCTGTGCTAGGCACTGCTGGTACAGACATGGAAATGGCGAGATGAAGGTATCTGTTAATTTGTAAAACTGTTGGCCTGTGCTTCGATTCTATATGTGCATTAACCCCCCCATCATTATTATTTTGCACAGTCTATGTTAATATAAAATTATCCACATAGTTTTCTCTTCTCACTGATTTTCATTCCAGCCTGAAATTGTGTCATGTCTTTTGAACTCATCTTTCCTCTTCTTGAGGAAACCTCCCTTCCTCCCTTTTCCCCTTCTTCCTCCCCTATATAAGTACAGCTCTGCAAGTGATAAAATTCTATCAGTTCTTGTTTGACTGAAAAAGTCTTTAACTTTCATTTTTGAAGGCTATTTTTCCTGATTATGAATTCCAGAGTGGCAGAATTTCTCTCTCCAAACATTAAAGATGTCATTCTCTTGTCTTTTAGCTTCTATTGCTTCTTTGGGGAAGTCTTCTCAATTTTTGCTTCTGTGAAAGTAATGTCTTTCACAGAATGATTTTTGCTTCTGTGAAAGTAATGTCTTTCACATAATGATATGACGGCTTTTAAGATTTCGCTTTGCCTTAGAGTTTGGTGGTCATTTTATCATATGTCTAGGAGTGGTTTTCTCTGTATTTGACCCACTTGTATTTAGTTTACAGAATGTCTTGAATCTGTGGCTTGATACCTCTCCAAAGTTTTGGAACAGGGTCAGACATTGGCTCTTCAAATACTGCTTCTTTCCTCTCTCTCTCCTTCTCCTGGGATACCAATTACAATCACGTTAGAACTTCTCTCTCTGTTTTATTTGACTCATGCCCTTTTCTCTATTCTACATTTCTTTGTCAGTCTGGGATTTAGCTTTGATATTTTCTGCTGATTTAACTCTCAGTTAACTAACCTTTAGTTGGTCAATACTCTGTTAAATCCCCATATTGATATCTTCACATCAGTTACAGAATTCGCATTTGATCATTTTAAAACTAGATTCCAGCTCTTGGTAAAATTCTCCATCTTATTATCTACTTTCCTGAACTTGGTCAAGCCAATGTATTACAGACAATTCCATTACCTGATTTACCTGTGGATCCGTTTCTCTTTTCTGTTTCCATCTCTTTTTCTTTTTTGTCTCCTTAACCAATTTTTGTCACTTGCTAGACACACTGTGTGTGAACAATGGAAGGGGCTGCACATGATGTTATCTTCTTCCAGAAAGAATATACCCTGCCCTTTGCAGGCAGCCAGATTAGGGGCAGTTCACCTCAACCCAATGAGGGACTAAGGGAGCCTCAGTTGACTTCTGATTTTCTTGTGGTCCTAGGGTGCAGTCCTTGAGGATTCCCAGTTGAGATCCTGGGATATTTAATATTACCTCTCCTGAACTTTATTTTTGTCTCCCTAGGACTAAGAGACTGCAACAAACTCTACCCTGATTTTTGGATTGCATTAACTTGAATTTTAATTCTTTTACCCAATCATTAAATACCTTGAAAAGAGAAAACTGTGTTGGGTTCCCTTCTCTGCTTCTCCTTTCCTTTGGAGCTCTGGACCACATGAGTCCTGGATGCACTGGCAGGTCCAAAATTGAATTTTTTCTCCCTCGTTCTGGAGATTGCCAAAAGTTTTTGTCTCTCAGATGTCACCCTTTGTGTGGCTTCTCGGGCACTCAAATTATGCCCCAAAATTGGCATATTTCCTGAGGAGAAATGCACAGTGTGGAACACCAGGGTCACATTAATGTGTTCCCCTTCTTTCTGGAATCTCGGCCCCTCAAATCCCAGTTTTCTTAGTTGCTCTCTGATGTCTTAAAGCAGATAAAATTTTTAATACAACTTTTCCTGACTTATTGGTCTTCTACAAATTACTTTGTAGTAAGAAAACATGTGAAAAGCAAAGCAGTTGGAAGCTTCCAACATAAGTAACCAAGAGTGTGCGACTATGCATGCGTGTGTGTGTATGTGTGTAAAGTAAGTATTTCAATACATTTTTTTCTGGAAAAGAAACTTTAAGCTGGATTTTAAAGAAAAGGATATAATTAAAAGCCATAGAAATCATAAATAAAGGTATATACATGCATATAAATAAACCTTTATAATTCATTCATTCTTCCAAGGTATATTTATCACCACCATGCTTTATGCCATCCAGTGCGATATGCTCCTGATGAAACTGTCAGGTAGGATAGATAGTAAACCAAGGCAGGGAGGAGGAAGACATGTCACCCACTAACTCAGCAGTCCTGAGCCTGGTCCAGTAAGATAGCCAGGCGTTCCAAGCATCACAAGCAAAACCATGATAGTGCAGGAGGAGGGGAGTTCTTGCAATTCTCTGTGTATTGTTTACACTAGCTGGGAAGGAAAGCATGAGTAATAATTTCACTAGCTGGGAAAGAAAGCCTTTGAGACTGGATATTAATCTCAAGGTCTGGGAGGCAGAGGAAGAAGGGTAACTAGAAGCTGGCTAGAGTGTATTACCCCTGAACCCCAAGAGTTGAGGCACTCAGATTAGCTGGGTGCCTGGTTGCAGCTTCAGGCTCAAATATATAGAACAACTTACTAACAACTTTATTTCCTCTACACGTGGGACATTCAGACTAGCTGGGTGCCTGCCTGTAGTTTTGTGCTCAAGTGTATTTCATAAATAAACTTATTTCATTTCCACTATACGTGTTCTCTCGCACCTCAATTCTTCTCTTGATAGCAAGGCAAGAACTGAAGAGGGGGAGCCCCTGATTCGGGTCTCCCCAGTAACAAAACAGTAAATCTCTTAGAGCTTATAGGCTATAGTAATGCAGAAACAAGTAGGAAATTAAAATATATAAGGTGGGCAAAAGTAGGTTTACAGTTGTGAGTACATGAAACAGTTTATCTTGTGTTATTATTTATTATTATATTATTTTACATACAAACAACTGTAAGCCTACTCTTGCCCACCCTTGTATTATATTAAGTGCATAAGACAAGGAGCTAGTTGGTTGGAGCAAAACATGAGAAATAAGGTTGACAAAGTGTTAAAGAGAAAGACATAGCAAGAAATGATGTAGGATATTAGAAACAAATGATGGAAGAGTATGCTTGGGGAAGCAGGGGAATTTTGCTCCATGCTGAGCTGGGCAGTGTCATAGTGTCGTCATGTGTAAGAAAGACTATCCCAGTAATGGAATATGCAGATGGGCTGGGCACCAAGCCAGAAAACCACAGGGGTGGAGAACTCTGGATGATCAGAACATAGCAAAAACATATCCACTATCAGGACTTCCCCAACTGGATTTGTATGAGTCTAATACCCTGGGTCAAATTCTACTTTCAAATGATGCTAAAAGACCCAGAAATGATTAGACCTCTCGTTCCACTTGGTTACACTGTGACCTTCCAAGTCCTTTCCCCTTCCACTCTTTATTCTATTTCTTTCCCTTTTCCATCTGTCCTCACCTTCTTCCCTCTTTCTTCCTCATATCTCCTTCATTTCCCCTCTTTTCTTGCTTCACTGCTTTTATCAGAAGCATTGTCATTCGAGTAGTGTGAAATCCTCCACAAAAGCAAATTCTGGGAAACCTCACATCGTCCCTAGGTCTTCACAAACCAACGCAGGTGTGTTATTTGCAGCCCTCAAGATTTTACTGACTTTTGCACTGCACCGTGGTGCTTGGCTAAAGAATAATTTTTTGTGTGTGCTGTGTTTCCCAGGGTTTCCTTATTTTGTGTCTCTAAAGAGACACAGAAGGTTGGAGAATCAAGGCCACACCGTGATCCCCTCCAAAGATGGTGACTGGAGCTGGCTTCTGAAAACAGGTCCTCCTGGATCAGCGGCAGCAGCTCAGACAGCTCTGCAGAGAGGGCCTGCGGAGTCACTGTCCGCATTAGCCCCAGCAGCTCCCTCTCTCCCCCTCCCACCAGCTGTTCCTTTACTGTCCAAAGCACCCAGAGTTCAGATAATGAAGCACTTGTCAGGCATTTTACATTTTCATGAAACAATCAGCAGTGAATTATTTTTTAATGTGCTCATGCAATATACTCCAAGTTTCTTACCCACACTTTGCAGATGGGTCAGGGTGGATTTATCATGAAGTACATGAGGCTGGAACCGGCTTCTGACTTGTGGGAGCCCTGGCAATTTTGTATCTGTAGTTTATTTTTCTCATTTTTTATAGATTTTTAAAAGATGTTATTTATTTATTTTAGAGAGAAGGAAAGAGAGGGAGAGAAACGTCAATGTGAGGTTGCCTCTCACATGCACCCCAACAGGGTGTGAAACCCTCAACGCAGGCATCTGCCCTGACCGGGAATGAAATGAAACGGCGACCTTTGGCTTTGCAGGATGACACCAAACCAACTGAGCCACAGGTCAGGGCTATTCTTTTTCTTAATGAGTCTTCCCAAGTTCAACATCCAATTTTATAAGCTTGAGATCCCACAATAACTGAATCTATCTCTTGGAGAAACTAAAATATCCTAATCTGGAGATTTATGAAATAAGAAGTAGAAAGATTCATTTTCTTATTACCAGGCTGAGTCTATGGCCATTTGCACCAGTTCCTGTCCTACTTTCATCCCTCCTTTCAGATGTATAACTTTGAGTTTCTAGGCAATTTCTTCCCCATGTGTAGATGAGGGCACTTTTTATAAAGCTCTGTTTTGACTGCGGTGGTCATGAGACTGTATCTGCAGGATCCAACTACAGAGAGCTTAGCTGATGCAGGGCCAGCAGCTGAGCTCTGAAACTCGGTGCCGTATTTGCACCAAGACCGTGCTTCCGTGGGCTGCTCCCAGCTGGTACCAGGTGAAGAAGGAATCCTTGAGCAGAGCTAGTCCCGGGGGACTTAGCACTTTTCTGATGCACTTGAACACGAGAACTCCCTGCCAGTATTCCGGAACCTTCCTTAGACCTCACAGCAGTTGAGGATGTTTTTTATCCAACTTTTCTTTCCTTTCACCTTCACTTGGGGTCAGACTTGAATAGGGTCTGATGGATTTCCCGGCTTTCCCTGGCTTCTCCCCATCTACTGTCACTTGGGCATTTCCCTTAGTAAAAATCCTACATTGGATCCTGTTTTATCACTAGTATCTGCTTCAGAGGATGCAAACTAACACAGACTTAATTGGAAAAATAGAACTGGCTATTAGGACCATTAATTCAAGTCCCACCAAATCTCCAGGGATCTGAATAAGTTGAATTTTGAAAATAGAAACTCATTGGCACCTTCCTATCTTTAAGTTTTGCCCACACTTGAAAAATCCTTTTTTTCTCCTCTGTCTCATTCCTGTTTATCACTTGAAGCTCAGTTCCACTGCACCTCTTTCACGAGCCTTCTTGGTTCTCCCTCTTCTGAATGCTTATGGTCCTGGTTCTATGAACTTACATGCCATGGTAATCCCCTCTCCGCTGTGGTGACTGGCCACCCACTCTCTAACCCCCAGAGGCCTGCCTAACCACCTCTACATGTACTTCTCCTGTAAAGCTTATAGACCAGTGTTTCCCAAACGATGTCTCAGTGACAGCAAGAGCTGATGTGCAGCTTAGGAGAGGAAGTTTCCATGGTCAAATAAATGTGGGGGAAGTACCCACTATGTATTGTGGCTCTTTCTCAGATATTTAAATGCACAGCAGTGTACTGGAGGCTTAGTGATAACCTATGGGAACAGCTTTGATTAACTCTACATTCCCTCAACTTTTTGACTAGGGAAGCATTTTCCCATAAAATTTCTAACAGCCACAAGATTTATTATTTTTTTTTTTGCAGCACAAGGTGAGAATTATGGTTGAAGATATCTCTTTCAAGGATGCATTTATATCAAGCCATCCTTTGAACATGTTTAATAGAAATGGGGAGGCAGCAAATTAGTCGGTAACTGGCAGGTGGGGGGGGCCTCTGGACCTCGGCCATGAGATCAAAGGGAAAGAGGGTCAGGAGCCGAGTAAGGCAGAGTGCTCGAGGCCAGGCTTGAGCCAGCAGGTCCAGGGATGGCAACGGACTGCTGTTCCTTCTGCTCAGGAAGCACATGGCCATCACTTCAAAGAAAAACCCCGAGTTCTGAGGCCCTGCTTGCTTTGCAGGCTTTCTGAGCAGTCATACATACACTCTGCTTTGCAGCTAGATGATGAAGCAAGATCGGGGAAAATATCCTAAATTTGCCTCAGCTTTTAGCATCCCCCCATTCACTCATTTCAATACAAATTTATTAACCTCCTACCATGCACCAGGTGCTGTTCCTGGTGCTGGGGAAGCAGCAGTGAACCAAAGCCACTCTGATTGGGCAGACAGATAGTAAACCAAATAAGTGAACTGAGCTATAACAATATTAATAGCAAGTGCTATGAAGAAAAGGAAGCAGGATGAACAGTTAGAGAGTATACCGGGCAGAGCAGACCTGTTATAAATACTGACTGATTGAGTGTGGCCTTGTGGTTGCGTCCGTGATTCTGCTGCCCGGCTTGCACAGGTGTCATCACTTTCTAAAATGGGAGAACACCTCGGAGTGGGCAATACTTTGATGTCCTATACAACCCTGTTCCTGCTACTCACCGGCCAGCGAAGATTCAGTGTTGCATCTCAGCTGTCAGAGCTACATACAGAGTATTTAGCACCATTCCCCTTGGTGTGAGCATCCTGAAAACGCAGATAGATACCTTCCCCACCTCCGCCTTTTACCCATTACCCCCTTGTAATTACTGCAATGATTTCAGATTAAGATGTTAAAGTCAAAAATGTTTGTGAAAAAAATTGGCAAGCTGTCACTTCTGAATACCCAGCTGAATTGCTGAATGACTAATAATGCAAAAAGGCTTACTGCAAGAAGAATAAATAAACGCTCGTTGTTGTGCAATAAATCCTTTGCTGTGAAACACCGCTGAGGAATGGCTCTGGGTTTATAACATTTCCCTCCAAGTATTCAGGCCATTTTATTTAATTCTCTCCCGTGCTTTATTCTTTTCCAGGAGCTGGTATATGGTCCTACCCTATTGTTCCTCGTGACATACTAACGCTGCAGGAATATATGAGGAGAAACACCAGCTATGTGGCTGTGGATAGAAGCAGCCAGTGACTAGAATAAGTGATTAGTTCAGAAAGTGGCAGCCAAAGGGACATGTGACACAGTGGGCAGAGAGCGTTATTTTATTCATTAGTCAAAAGTGAAGGCTTTTTATTTATTTTAAACCTAAAGACCTAGGTGTAAGGGTCTCCATCTTGCCCATAGTAGGCATCTCTGCTTACGTAAAAGGGGACAGTTATGGAAGGTGATCTCTTTACCACACAATTCACTCAGGATGTATTTTAATCTCTCTGGAAGGCTCCACCTGGGCATTTATGCTTGGAGATCTTGGGCTACACTGTAAACCAGAGGTTCTTGTCACATCTGAGGAATTAGCAAGGCATGTCAGCTAATTAGGCAATAATTACCATTATGCAGATTCTACTTTGTCTACACATGTTGGGAGATAAATATATATATATATATATATATATAATGTGATTCTACTTGATTTCCCCAAATAATATAATCCTGGGAAGTAGAATTTATTTTCCCTTTTTTAAAATCCTCACCCAAGCATATGTTTATTGATTTTTAGAGAGAGAGGAAGGGGAAGGGAGAGAGGGAGGGAGGGAGGGAGGGAGGGAGAGAAAAAGAGAAACATCATTGAGGGAGAAACATCACATCATTTACACACTGGGACCTAGGTATACGCCTCACAGGGACTGAACCCCCAACCTTTTGGTATATGGGACCACACTCCACTCTAACCCACCTGGCCAGGGCTGTATTGCCTATTTTTAAAATGTATTTGTATTCGGAGAAGTGAGTCGTTTGCCCAAGGTCACACACCCAGCAAGGGGCAAACCTAGCATTCGCATCTAGGTCTCCCTGATTCCCTAAATTTGGGCTTTAGTTACCCCGTTATACTATCCCCTCTTCTCACCCAGGCTTGGAGAAGGAGCAACGGACTTTCTACAGCTTCCTCCCCATTGCACTTCCCCAAGTAATTGTTCCTTACTATGTATTATTTGAAACTTCCCACTGACATTTTTGTTTTTTAAAAGTGAATCTTGATAAATCGAAGGAATGCCCTCCCAACAGTGGGATTACAGAAGGTTTTTGAGAGTGCAGGGGTGGGGCAAGAACTGTGGTGTAAATGGTGTTCCCTGAGCTAGTCTATTCAGATTTAGATTTGGCTTCAATTAATGAAACCTTCAATAAGGGCCAGACCCCACGCTGCTCATCTTCTTCCCCCACCAGGATCAAGATCCAGAAGATAAAGTTAGCCATTTGAAAGTGCAAACATGTTTAGTTCATACTACTTTTAACAAGATCCAATTAGGAAAAAAAAAGTTTATAATCTGTTCAGTGATTTCTACAGTGCTGGGAAGTGGATCATTCCATAATTTTTAAGTCCTTATCCTGTTTGCTAATCAAGCATCCTTAAAGCAAGGAAATTAACTCATTTGCTTAAGGCCACCAAAGTTCTTTCAATACATCCAGAAACAGCATTAAATCCAAAACCGAGATTGCAATTTCAACCTAATGCAAACTCTTGCTTGCCTACGGGGTTAAAATCGGTGTGTATCAGGTTTGCTAATAATATCAACATTACGGATGGCAATAGTAATAATGACAGCTATGACAAAAGAGGTGATCACAATGCTGAAACCTTATATCACAACTTCTTAGGTTTTACTATCATTCCAAAATCCACTAAAATTTGTCAGAATTTTTAGAAATCTTTCATTGAATGCTCTGAAGCAGTATAATTTCTGATCAAATAGCACTACTGCTGAGATGCATTCACTGTGAAAGACAAAGGAGAAAAAAGAAATTAATAAATGTAGATAAGGACCTAATAAAGAAATTAGACAAGACTCATTGTAATTGCTAAAAGAACTGGAAAGCCTTTCATTTGATGCACATATGTATTCAAATCTATTTACCATATTTGTCACCTCCCTTTTTCCTTTTGCCTATTCCTTCTATTGTTCTATTGTTATTATTTTGGGGCTCTTATTTTTCACTCTTTTTCAGCAAACAAAACAGGAGAAGCAGCAGCCTCTTAGAAAATGAATTGTGTTATTAATTTGATCGGTTTTCAGGGATTCTGGTTCTGACTGAACATGTTAAATGAAGTTCCAGGATTTAATCAAGGAATGGAGGCTGTCAGGATAAAGAAAATCAACTCTGCAGGTGAGTAAGCTGGAAATAATTGGCACTTGGAGCTGTGCGTTAGCAATGTTTGGTCCAAGCTCTTTCATGAGGGAATAAAATGAAAATGATGTGCTTGGTTAGTTCAAAAGTCAGATCCTTATAATAACAGGGATAGTACAAAGCTTTTTTTGATTCATTCTGTTAGACCATCAATATCTGGAGTCATCTGCACTCGTAGACTGTTGGGAGAACCTTAATTGACTAAATGAGGCTGCGGTTATTGTCCAGGCAGCACTGTGCTTCCTCCTGAAATGGCTTGTCCTGACCTGGGCTCTTCATCTTGCCCCCTTGCGACTCCAGCTTTTCCGAGAAAGGATGGATCTACTGTCACAGGTCAAATGGTGCCAGGATGAAAAGCTTTGTCAATTCCTAAACCTGAGTACCTCCTGCTAGGATATTTGAATGTGGGCACCTTGGCTAGCATCTCACATGCACATGTGGGAGATCTTTCCTATAATTCAAAGCAAACAGAAGGAAAAATACATTCCTACTGTGCTGTAAAAATTGAAATGAAAAAAGAACTGTTGATTCTAATTTCTCAACCCAGGATTTCAGATGCTGATAATGGTCTCCAGGAATAAACACCCACTGAGCACATCCCAGAAACTTAATTGTTCTCCTGTTACTCAGTATTTACAGTCCTTAATGTGTACCAGGGCTGCTGGGCTCATTTAAAGAGCCAGGTCCTCAATGCACTGAAAGTAGTGAAAAGTTAGGAAATACACACATGCTAATATGGAGAGTGAATTGTTTTTCCTTTTCCTTCCTTTCTGTGCTGCCCTAGAAAGAGGTAAGCCCTCCTGGCCTTCAAGGTAAGGGCACTAGTTCCTATTTTTTAGGGTTCCATATGCATTGGGCCATCAACATGTACCATGAAAAGAGGAGGGATCTGGAAGATGGGGTAACAAGGAGAGAGATATTCAGAGGAGGAAGCGTGCAAGGACTGGAGATTTCCTTAAAAAGTGGGCAGACATGTGGACCCTCACTGGGCCTCCTTGAAGGGAAATGCTGGCACCTCAGACACTGCCTGGGTGCTGAATCATTGCTCTCACTTCACTTTTGCAGGAATGAATGAGTACACGTTCTCCCCACTGTCTGTGCCCAGGAACTAGGTAGCAAAAGACTTCATTTCAATAATGTCCTGGATCACACCTGAGATTTCATAGCAGTGCTGACCATGCTGTGCCTGCAACTTATGCTGGACCCCTGCTAACCTATTCCCGTGGACTTTATCCACCCTCCCCACACCCTATGTATAAAACCAAGAAAAGAAGAGAGGTCCTAAGTATCAGAGGTCTGTGAGTGTATGGGTGAGCTGGGGGTACAGAGAAGTGCTTCGCCTCTCCTTGGGGGCTGCCAGATGCTCATCACACTCACAGAGAAGGGTCAGTATAGTCGGTGTTACCCTGCTAAAACAACGGCAAGGACCATGACAAAACAAACTCTAGATTGTCAGCCCATGACTTGCTCTACCTGACCCCCTTCTATTCATGAGGGATTTAATTCTGCTTTAATTAAAGCAAGTGATAACCACACAATCTGCCATGTTCCATGACCTCTTGGTCAGCTCACCATCTCCTATGGATTCGGGAGTCACTTTCCCTCATGCTTCAGTCCTCTTGGCAGTGGGGTCAGACCTGAGGAATCAGGGTGGGGTGGGGGTGGCGGGGGGTGGGGAGTGGAGGGAGTGATGGGGGATGGGGGGCAGAGCGAACTGTGTGCTTTTGTGCAGGCTCAGCTGGTTGAGATCCCTAGCCAGCTTATAGCATCTTAGAAAGTTCTAGGACTAATGATTTGTTTTCTGCAGGTTAATTTGAAAGTGGGGAATAACTCTATAAAGAAACCAGTGAAATGCTTTCATTATTTCATTACAGCAAGATTTGCCTATCATTTTTAGGTTTTGGTTTGTAAGACTAGTGTTCATGAGATTTTTTAAAATTTCCCCCTACATACTCTGCTTTTAAACAGTACCTGGGATACAACCTCATCTGCAGATGCAGCCTTCCCCAGCATGTAGCCTGAGACAAAATGAATTTCCGATGCCTGATGTTACTGCACTGCTTTCAGCCCTCAGCCTATAGGTGGAATTCAGCAATTATCCACAGTCAATTGCCCTGGAGCTAATGTACCTTCTGTGATGGAGACAGGCAAAGCAGGGTCTGTCTTCTTTCTGCACGTAAACCACAAGCATCACCAGGCAACTGACAATGTGTGGGTGAGGGATAAATGCTTTGACCCTTTTAATTATATCAACCAGAGCAGAAATTAAGGACGCATGGCAACAGCCAATCATAAGCGTCTGTTACCGTATTTGTGACTTAGTCATGCCTTTTCTTAATCTTTGATAAAAATATATTTCAAAGAGCAAGCATACCAAATTCTCAGAGTTTTAACCAAGAGTCTTTAAAAAGAGCATAATTATCCCAAAGAAACTTTCATTGCAGGAACTTAAATGCAGCATGGTTTTCCTGCCTTAATCAGACAGACAGGGTGACACCTGGAAAGTGCTCATTGCCTTGTTATTTTTTGCTTATGAATAAGAGACAGATGTCACACTGTTGATCCCAACCTCTTCCATCGGGAGAGTGAAATTCTACATGGGGTGTCAGGAGTACAGGATTTGGGCTTCCTCTCCCTTCCATCCAGGGGACAGTTCGCTTGTTGCGAGAGGAATGCTTTGTATTGCCACCTCTGTTCTCAGGGCTCGGGAGCACAATCTCTTATAAAATAATCAAGATGCATATTGATTCACAGATAGTCTTAACCCATGCAGGTGAATTTAATGTAAGGATTCAAGGCTTTCATCGTCAGAGTTCAGGTTAAAGTCAGGCACTGATATTCTGTTCACTTGGAGGAAAAAAAGAAAATGAAACCCTGGGATTTTTTAAAAAGTAGGAGGAAGGAAATATTCAATATGGCCTGAGACCTTTGTATTAAATATGAGTAGGTTCAGCAGCATACAGTAGAAAACCTAATAGGACAAAGGAATTATTTTTTCTCAGGAAAAGGAATGCTGGCCGGTAGGAGGGTTCTAAGTTCAAGGGTTCAGTACCCAATTTCACCATGAGAGAGGGCCGCTTCCCCCCAACACCAACATTCAGCTCAATTCTGACACTGCCTACCTGGAGTTAACATCAGACCCCACGGGATAAAGATTGTCCCCCGAGACACCCACCCCCATTTTCAGATGCCACTCACAAGTCCAGGCTGCCAACTGTGCTTCTGGCCTACTGGCTATCACCTGGAGGATCCCCCTTCCTAGGGTTCACTTAACTTGCTAGAGAGGCTCACAAGACTCAGAGAAACATTTTATTCACTAGATCACTGGTGTATTACAAAGGATAGTAAAGAACACAACTCAATAGCCAGTTGAAGCGATGCAAAAGGCAGGTATAGGAAAAGGGCTCGGAGCTCCAAGCCCTGCCAGAATCTCATTGTGTTCACCAACCCAGATGCTCTCACTCTCCGAACCCCTTTGGGTTTTTAACAGAGACGTCATTACACAGGTGCGACTCATTCAGTTGCGGGTCATTGACTACTCCCCAGAGTGTGAGGGGTGGGACTGACAGTTCCAACCCTCTAATTACCTGATTGGTTCCCCTGGCAACCAGCCCCACCTTTAGGTGCCCTGGGGCAATCACAGTCACCTTATTAACATAACAAAAGACACCTTTATCTCTCTCGATTTATGTTGCACAGAGAGCAAATATTTCTTAATACGAATCACAATATCATGAAATTAATTGCAGGAATCCAGACTCCTTCTACCTTTACGTTGCACAATCCCTCAGGACTTTGGATATTGCTAGTCACCTTCCCCTCACAAACGGGCACCGCCATCGCAGCTGCAGGGCAGTATTTCTCGGAAACGCAGTCTCTGCGCCTGGCTCCTGCGGTTTCAGTGGATTGAGCCCAGGCCTAGGGCAGGCGAACCAAAATGTTGCCCATTTGGTTCGCAGTCAGACCGAGCATGTGCCTAGGTTGTGGGCCAGTCAAACAGTGGGTGTAACTCTCACACATCGATGTTTCTCTTTCTCTAAAGATAAATAAATAAAATCTTTTTTTAAATGCGCTCTCTAGAGGAGCAGCCTTAGCGTCGCCTGTGAGCTCATTAGAAATGCAAATCCTCGGACCCCCGCCAGAGCGGCTGAATCAGAAACTGTGACTCTGAGGGTGGGGATCGGCTGTGGGCGTTTCAACAAGCCCTCCAGGTGATCCTGATACACCCTCAAGTTTGAGACCAACAGCTCCAAGAAACGAGAAGGAAGACCAGCGGGTAGGCATAAGGATCCCCAGAAGCCGGGCCAAGTCCTAATCAGGTTTCCCAGAAACCCCACCAAATGACCTCTGGATTTCCCCCACTGCACCTCTGTAGAAAAAAAAGGGGGCCACGGACTTAACCCTGACAAGCTCAGGGGAGGCCTTCCTGGCAGCCTTACAATCTCAGAGATCTAAAGTAACCACACAGGATGATCTGAAATTAAAACTTTCCAACTAAAATAGGTTCAAGGCACATAGTCATGTCCTAGGCCAGTATTTTTCCCTAACAAAGGTCAATGTTTCCGTTAACTGAGCCTGTTGTCTGTTTTTTGCATCCACAGTAACATGCCTGACGACAGGAACTTTGGAACTCAAAGTAATTTACTCTCCCCCCACCTTCAATGCACAACCAGAGCCCCAAGCAGACCATGAATCTCCTCATTGTTGTTATCCTATTAGTTAACTGCTAACTGCCCTATACTCGACAATGTAAAAGAAGTCTGTCTGTTAGTTTTACTTTTTACCCAATCCCAGGGGCTCCCTCCTCTCTTTGCTTTCTCTTGCCTCCCTAATCTATTACCCATGAGTTTCATGTAACCCCTTACATCTTCCCCTCTGATTCTGATGTACGAAACGAGTGGTAAAACCGACATTTTCTCAATCCACTGAGATTGTGCTTCCTGGCAATTGTTGTCAGTTTGGCTCAAAGAAACTCATACAAAAATTCTGACAGGTTTAGATGTGCCTCAATGTTGACACCTCATAACCTAACCCCCCTTAATCCTACCCACACTGAAACAGCAAGGGAGCCTGGGAAATGTAGGTTTTAGCCCAGTACATTGCCACCCCCAACAGCAGGGAAATTCCACTAGAAAGGGGCCATAGATACCAGTTCTGTAACAGGGTGAGCATAGTGTCAGTAAAACTTAGGGCCAGGCACATTGTGTTACGGTTTTGAGCCAGGTATGATGTTGGTCAAGTAATTGTTTCAGGGGGAAAATGATGATCTGCTTTCCATTTGCAATTTTGTGCCGCAGTAACATCAAACGCCTGTGCGGATTATCTACCCCAACATTCAGCCCAGCTGAGTGCATAGGCTCACTAGACTGTTCACTAATTAAAGTTTTGCAGCCTTTTCTCTATTTTGAGCCCTTTTAGATTTTTCAAAAGTGGAAAAGGTGGGTAGCCAACCTAACAGAAATGCCCAGAAGTTGCTTTTGGACATCTAGTCACACAATTAAATATTGTTAACATGCCTTTCATATCCTTAAGTATTATAATTGATTGACTCATAAGAAAAGAAGATAACCAAAATAGAGGAAAACCAGATTCCAACTCAACAGAACATTCTCCACCTTCTCCTTCTTTCTTATCAGCATTGTACCTCTAGAGAAAAGAGCCCGATGGCAAAAAGTGGCCAACTTAATCAGGAATCTAATTTAAAAAAACTTAACTCACGGTATGTCAACTGGCCAGAGTAGATTTGTTGTCACCTTTTACTCCTCCACCCGTATACAGCTCTGTGTAATGCAGTTTGCTGTTCAGAATCATCTTCAGTTGAGTTCCCAGTGGAGAGACTCGCAGATGCTGAGATTTGTGTGCCAGACATTTATTGGGTAATGTTCTCAGGATCAACACCTGTGTGGTGTGGGGCACGCAGCATTGGAATAGACAGAGACGTCAGAGGGCAGTAAGGTCCTGGCAGAGGACCCAGCCGAACCGCAGGGTGATCTGAAGCTAGTCTGACAGTTATCCCTGTTGAGGTGAGGGGGTGGAGCCTCTATGCTCCCGTGCTGACCAGCCATTGGCGACCATTGGCCAGGGAATTGTAAGCTCCCTTAAATGAGCAATTCCCAGAGAGGGACTTGGCCTAAGACTTCAGCTGCCAACACTTCCCATAACTGGGGGAATGAGCACATAGATCCTGAGGTGTCATCAGGGTGTCTGGGTGGTTTAGAATAAATATAATCAGATATTTAGATTCTAGTGTCAGAAAATAGTGCTAATAATCAGAGACATGAGTAAAATCCAAGTCCTCACCATAACCTGCCTCACATGTGGCACCATTTTTTGGCCTCCCTGCCCAAATTCTCACTCTTCCACCCCCACTTTCTGCTCATTAAGCCTGTCTGGCACCTCAGGGCCTTTGTGCTTGCTGTTCCTCCTGCCTGGACCAAACTTCTCTGCAGATAACTGTACAACATGCTGCCCCATTTTAATGATAGATCTGCTCAAATGTCATCCACAGGGATGCTGTCTGGACCCTATCAAAAGTCTTACCATTGCCCTACAGTTCCTTACTTTATCTTCACAACATTTACCACTACCGGACATTATTTTATGCATTTCTTTTCAGTTCATTTGGTTGTTGTCTGTCCCCCGAAAACCCATGGTGTCAGGGCCTGTTACTTCATCAATCATGTGTAATAGTCCTACCATGGTGCCTGGAACACAGCAGAAATTCAGGAATATGTGGTGAGTGGATAAATGCATTCTCTCCGATGAATTTACTGAATTCACAGGATAAATTTACTGAAGTGGAAGAAGTTCTTTTTAGGCAGATTTTTTTTTTAATTAATAATGACCTTTATGTAACAAAAAAATTGTAACCATTTCATCATAGCCCTCACCCAGCAGACCTTTGAAGGAACTGTTACTGTGATAATTTGCTACTTTACATCAGCTTGTAATGAATATTTATGATATTATCTCTAGCAAATCATATTTTTCATTTTCCACTGAGCATATTTGTATCTTTCACTGCTTTTGCACCTTCCATCACTTGTTATGCTTCAGTCACCTTAACCAGGTCCTACAGGGAAGAACAACTGTGGTCCAAACTTGGAATAAAAGCAGACTCTATTCCAGCTTTTTCTTGTTTCACATGATAATTGAAACCTTGTTTTCAGTTGATGAACCACTAAGGCCAAGCAAGGGACTCGTCCACCCTGGAAGCAGCATCCCAGGGCCTCTGCCGATGAAGTTCATGTGTGCTCCTGCCAGGCCGGAGCCTTCCTCCATCTCAGATGTTTGCTGATGCCCTGGGGGGGGGGGGGGGGGGCGGTGGTCTTTTCAAAATGTGGGACACAGGGAGGAGTGTATGGAGCTGGCACAGCTGAGAAGGGAGAAGAGGACTTTGCAGGGGATGGCCTGGTCTTTATTCCATCAGGTCAGCTAAGTGCCTCAGGAGCCGTGCCATTTAAGGCCCGAAGGTGACAGCATTGATCTCATGAGGGACTTTGTGGGACTCTGACTACACACAGAGTAGCTGCTGGGCCCAGAGCACAAAGCGAGGCCCCCGCCAACAATTCTGGGGTCAGTGGAGACAGAACCCTTGGGCGTGGACGTGGGCACTCCGTGATATGCAGCAGCAACCGCAGGAGCACCGGGCGTGGGTGAATTTCCTCTCCACCCACCCAACCCGGGAGAGTGGGGTGGGGCAGGAGAAACGGGGAGAGGGGAGTGAGGCATGCCTCATCTCCAGTGCCCATGACATGGGAGACACCCTTGGAGCCTGCCAGCAATAACTGGGACAAGGGGCACTGGAGATCTGTTTGAGCATGGGGAAGCGAAGGGGCCACATACCAAACCTGACAAGCTCAGGGGAGGCCTGCATGGTGGCCTTACAAACTCAGAGACATAACGTAACCACATAGGAGGGTCTGAAATGAAAAGTTTCTACCTAAAAGCAGTTCATGGCAGGTAATCATGTCCTAGGATGGTATTTTTCCCTAACAAAGGTCAGTCTTTATCTTAACTGAGCCACACTTACTGTCTTTTTACATCTATGAATAACACACTTTTGGAATGTCAGGGCGATTACCTTTTCCCAGACCCTTAAGAGCACAATCTCCTGCCAGGGCAGGATACCACAGAGCCCCTCTTGTTATCGTTATTGTGTCAATTGTTAACTGTTCACTATCCTATTCCCACCTATGTAAAAGAAGCATGTGTCTATTCATCCATTTTACTTTTATCCAATCCCAGAGATTCCCTGCACAACGCCCCCAAACTTTGCTTTCTCCTCTTGCCTCTCTAATCTATCACCAATGAATTGCCTGTAACCTCCTTACACCTCCTCCTTTGATTGTAATGTATAAAATAAGGTGCAAAACTACCAATCTTAATCCATTGAGATTTTGCTTCCAGGGAGTTGTCAGTTTGGCTCAAATAAACTCATAAAAATTCTCTACAGGTTTGAACTGTTCTTGCATTGACAAGCTCTGTGGGGTTCAGGGGCACTGTAATTTGGCATCAATTTAGATGTGATGCCATTTGTATCCTCAGCTAGGTGACATTTGGGTTAAAGAGTGATTGGCCTAGAGTCCTGGTAATGCAATTATCCTGGAAAAGCTACCTCTTAAAAAGCTTCTTAAAAGGTTTAATTTACATCCCAAATAGAATGCATCTGTTTTTCAGCTTCTGATTTTTTTCACTTTCTGGACTGGTGATTTTCATAAGCTGAATGCTTGAAAATTCAAGTTCTAACCCTGTGGAGTTGAGCCAATATAGGATTAAAGGAGCTTAAAATTCATTTACTTGTGAGGCATTGCCCACAGGAGGTCTATATAGCGAGAATTTGTATGGTCCTTATTCTACACGTGCCTGTTTCCCTGGTCTTCATTAAAAAGATGCCTGGTAGTCTAACTCTTTGCCTTTATAATAGTGGGTAATTTGCTTTGAGCAAAGTATTTCAAACTTATTTCTTTTTAGTTTTTTCTCATTTAATCTTAAGTGCCCAATGACGTAGGAGGTAGTATTTATTCCTTTTTACAGAAGAGGAAACTAAGGTACAGGGACCGACATCATCCGGTTTGTGAGTGATAGTGTGGATTCAGACCCAGCCCATAGGCATTATCCCAACCACATTGTCTAGAATTCTTTATGGTGCGGTTCCTGGATGTCCCTCTTTCCCTTCCATCCTTGGGTTCTAAATCTGAAGACACACAGTAGCTACTCAATGAGCTTTTGTTGTGTGGTGGATGAATAGTTTGCTTATTAATAGTTTACCCCCTTTTGGAGCAGTGCCAGCAAATATTTTATGAACTTGCTGTTACAGAACCCAGCCAGTGCTGTTCTGGAACAGCAGTGGGATTCGATTGCCTGCCGCCAAGAAGTGTGACTCCCAAGGCAAGAGTTTAGTGAAAAAGCAAAGGGGCTGTTTATTTAAAGGTTATACAGGTTTAGAATGATGGCAGAAGTTTGCCATTAAGTCCCACTCCATTTGAAAACACCCCAAAACACGTAGTCCAACCTCCCTCTGCCAAACCAGACCAGTCTCAGAATACGCCACTCAGAGGTACCATCTTACAGAAAAAGAGAAGTCTGCAGCTCAGCACTCCTTGTCACAGTTCAGCTCCAAGCATCTCTCACGAGTCTGGGTGGCTAGGAAGGTGCCCCGCAGCACCACCAGCTCTGCCGCCTTCTCCAGGCGGACTCCCAGGCAGACCTCTCTGACCTCCTGCTGGCAGAGATGTCTCCCGCTACTGACTTGCAAACCTCCTGGCCGACCTCCTCTTTCACTGCAGACCCCCTGACTCTCCCCACTTCTGCCCTTGAGCCCACACTAATTTAAATGCTCGCTTTGGAACTTCCTATATAACCTCATATCCGGCTCTTCCTCTGCTGCATTAGTGTCTGCCATTTTTGTCAGCAACCTGGTGTCTTTGACCCTCTTTCAGCTGCCATCTTTAGTCAGGGCAAGAGCTCCCAGTGAAGCATGGGCATCTGCCACCCTGCCACCCCCATGTCCTAAGTCCCTGAACGTTCTCACAGTCACGTACACAATTTGCCCTGGGCAACAGCCCTCTTCCCTTCAGGAAGGCATGGCTATTAACTTGCCTTTTATTACGTAATGTGTGCTTAAATGTTGTACTGCTCCCTTTGTAGTCACCCCTCCTTCCACATATCCTGCCTGAAGGCAGTATTGTGGGGTTGTTCCCCTATTATCAGGGGACCCAATCTCTGTGCCCTGTTACAAAACCACTTGCAGACTTGACCAGGAACTAGGACGGGCTGCTACCTGCAGAGTACATACCTGGGCCCTCCAGGAATCATTTCACCGACTCTCATACTCTCACTGACGCTAGAGCCACTGAAGGCCACAGGAGGCTCTTTTATCCCCAGCAGTCTCTGTTGTATTCTGACAGGCAATTTGATTTATCTCTGGGCTTTTCTACTGGCCCTATCTGGAATAAAAGTGGCAAGGTATTTGAAAGAAAGTTAGAGTCTGCAATTGCTTTTATTGAGCACTGGGAGGGTCCCTGGAACTGATCTTTTAATTAAAATTCCAAAGGTTGGCCAGGAAGCCTGGTTTGGGGAAACATAGCCCCTGACTTTCAGCTTGGTTGAGTCTTCTCTGAGCTTGTCAGACTTTGTCTAGTTGTCCATTGTTTGAAAGTGAAAAACACCAGCGCCCACTTAATGAAGCTTCCCTTTGCCAAAAACTGGGTTTTCATCCTGAATCACTTGACTGCATCTCTGCCTCCATAACCTTTACTGGTGTTTCATTAATGAGCATAAACATCCTTCAGAATGATGCTACTGTGATTTGTAAAATCTCACCCAGTGTCCTGCAGGGACTCTAATTCACTTTCTTATCACTAAGTTAGAGTTGCTTCCTTTACTTTCTTTTTCCCTCTGAGTACAGGCAAGTTGGAGTTGCTGAAACATGGTGCAGCCCATGTTTTCCTTCCGCCTGTAACGCGCTACATGGTTCCCCGGTCATCCTACTCCCCGCCTTCCTCTTACACCTCCGAACGTTGGCCTGGAGAATCCCTAGTCACTCTATGCTTTCCTCAGGTTACTTTCTCAAAGCCTTTGAAACTCTCCATCCTTGAAATTAGGTGTCCTGTAGTACTGGCACATATGTAGTTGGTGCTACATAAATGTGATTGGATGGATGGATGAATGGTTGGATTGATGGATGATGGATGATGGATGAATGAATGGATAAATGGAGACCAAGCAAGGTGGTAAAATCCCATTCTGGGAAATTTTTAGGAAATACATAAGAAGTTGGACTCCCAAAGGGAAAACAGAAATATTTTGGTTTTGAAGGAAGAAAAAAGAAAGTTCCCTGTATATTGTGATTATTTTTTTTCAGGGACTGCTAAATTCCTTCCTAGCTAAGTCACCACTTCCGAGGGTGACCATGATCATTTTTTTTGTTCCCATCTGGCCCTACGACTCTGCAGTGTGAGGCGGTTTGGAACTTGGTACAGCCCAGAAAGATCATCTTGCCTGCCGGTAGGAGGGATAAAGGAGGGGGGTAGATACACCATCGAACCTCCTGAATTCTGAGCTATGGGAAGGCCTGGCTTTTAGTACAGTAATGAGCTCTGTCTCGGATGACTTCAGATCTTCTCTCCCTTTACCTTTCCCTCCCTGGTCCCTCCCCTTCCTTTTCCTCCAGTGACGCCTGGTCCCTCACCTCACAGGGCATCGAGGCCACTGCCTCCTCTCCCTGTGGGGCTCCCACTTCCTCTGCTTCTGCTGATCAACTCTCAGAGCAGAGCGGCCTCTCTAAGCAGCTCTGTGCTGCTGTGCTCGGCTGCTCCTAGCTCAATGGAGAATGCTCCCACAGCTGCTGCGCAGATTGCATTTACGCCTCAGCCTGAGTGCCCATTGACTAGGCTTCCCTGTGTCAACATAAGACATGTCCAAACCAGTGAGAATGTGTGAGTTTTATTTGAGCCAAACTGACAACAAATGACAGGAAGCAAAATCTCAACGGATTGAGAAAGTGCTCCAGAAAATGGCAGTTTTACACCTTATTTTATACATTAAATCAAAGAGGAAGGCATAAGGAGGTTATGTGAAATTCACTGGTGATAGATTAGGGAGGCAGGAGGAAGCAAAGTGGGGGCTGGAGGTGGGGATCTCTGGGATTGGATAAAAGTAAAACTAATAGGTACATACATCTTTTACATAGATGGGTATAGGACAGTTAACAGTTAATTACATGATAACAGTAACAAAGTAAGGGGCTCCCTGGTCTCTGTTCTGGCGGGGTGGCTATGCTTAGAGGAATACAGGGGGAAAAAAGGAAATTATTTGGATATTCCAAATGCATGTTACCAGGTATATTACTGTAGATGCAAAGAAAAAGGACATCAGACGGTCTCAGTTTAAGCAAAGATTGACCTTTGTTAGGGAAAAATACTAGTCTAGGACATGACTACCCACCATGAGCTGCTTTTGAGTAGAAAGTTTTAATTTCAGACCCTCCTATGTGGTTACTTTGGGTCTCTGAGTTTGTAAGGCCCCCCCACCCCCCCCCCCCGCCCGCCATGCAGGCCTCCTCTGAGTTTGTTGGGTTTAATATGTGGCCCCTTTTCTGTTCACAACTTTTATTTTATTTTAAAATTTCAATTACATACGAATACATTTGGCTGTAAAATTTAAAATCCACACATCAACATACAGCCTTGACCGTATGCTGCACCCTCCATCCCCCACGGTACCCCCTTTCCAGAAGTAATTGTTCTTATGCATTTAGAGTCATATATGAAAATACAGGGGAAAATGCCTTTGTTTTATAAAGATTTAAACATTTTCTTATTATGTATAGCTTTCAGTAAATTGCTTTCCTCTCCTGCCAATACTTCTTTCCTTGTCAGTATATATATTGTGCAAACCAGCCTCAGTTCTGCCTAACGGTTGCATATAGAATAGCAATAGGTGTAGTAACATTCATTTGACATGCCCATTATCAGTACTGGGTTGGCCAAAAAGTTCGTTATATTTTTTTCTGTAAAATTAAAGGCACATTTTTCATTTTCACCAATAACTATTGATTTGGATATTGATTTTCATTTTCATCAATAACTATTGATTTTGAGCATGTCAACTCTCTCCTGCTATTGGCTTCTAGTGGGGAGAGGCCAGGGGTGCTGCCAAACATCTTCTGATGCATAAGACGGCCCCACAGCAAAGAATCATTTGGCCAAAATGTCAACAGTACCAAGAAACTTCGCAAACCACCTTTGATACATTCGATCAGCATCAGTTATAGTGCTTTCTCCATACACTGCACACATCTTTTTTGCATTTCAGTTGCGTTTTTATCTTTCTTGAAATAATAATGCACTGAAAATGTTGTGTATCTTCTTACATCTTCAATATTAAAATGACTGCACAAAAATTTTCCAATTTTGGTTAGTTTTTTTGAAGCAAGCTGATATGACAGCTGTCATAATACAATCTAACAAAATGACTTCAAATGAAGTTAAAGACAACGAAGTACTGCGAGAGCCATCGCATGGAAAAAACATAACGGACTTTTTGGACAACCCAATATTGAGGCTGTTTCTAGTATTTGCCACTAGAGGTGACATGGCCATGAGTACCGTCATGCACTCCAGCGTGCCGCAAGGAGCACGCCTCTGAAGCGGACAGCAGGGGAGGGACCTACATGTAGACACATGTTAAATTTAAATATGCACCAACGCAAAATGTCCTTCAAAAGAGCTAAAGTAATTTACATTCCCCCAGCAAGAGAGTTGAGTACCATTTACTACATTTTACATAGTACTTGACAGTTTTATATATTAAAATTATTGTGTTTGGCATATCTTTATTATTGTTGTTCACTTAATTCATTCATTGGCTTAGTCCACAAACATGTGCTGAGTCTTGGCCATTGTTACCCATCTATCAATAGCATCCACAAGCAAGAAGGGTTTGCAAAGCTGGCAGCTTTGGAAGTAGCAACCTGTACGGGTGATTTTGGTATCAGGAAAGGCTCTGCCCAGCCCAGCCCCTCTCTTCTGTCTGCTGCAGACACTGGACACCTGAAGGCCTTTAATGGGGACTCCAGCTCCCAGGGCCTAGTGAGCTGTGAGGCTGTCAGAGCAAAGTGGCTCAGGGAGGGGTCACATCCCTGGAGCAAATCGTGTATATCAAGCGTCCATGGGATCATCCCTGGCAGGAGGCTTGGCTGGAGGATTTGGGGAGAGAGAACAAAATGGGGTGGGAGGGGAGCTACCGGTTGTAGGTAGGCAAGGACAAAGATGGGGAGGTTTTGTTTCCTTCACAGGCTCCCCTAGAATCAGGTGGATGCTACTCTGGGTTTGGTGGCATTTGGGTGTGTTTTTACTCACATTTTGAGGATCAAAAACATGGATTGTTATAAAGGACCTAGTATAATAATGCTGCTGCTTATAATAATAACCATAATAATAATGTTTCATTGACTTTTAACATTCCATCGATTATAACATAAGCCATTATTTTGGGAGCCACTGAGGAAAAGTGCTGCCAGTTATAACTGTCAGATGCTAGTGACTGTCACATCCTCATTTCACAGATGGAAAAATGTAAAAGAAAGTCCTAGCATCTGTGAAATATGGTATTAATTCACAACCCTCAAACCTCTGCTGTGTGCAAGATACTGGGAAGCCCTTGAACATGAATTATCTTTTTATTTCCCACAAAATGTTTTACAGCTGGCTCTCCAAGAAGAAAATGCTCTGGTTTGTAGGACTTCCCAGTTTCCATGGTGTAAATACTCCCGCCTGGCCATTTTCAACTTATCAATGTGAGGTCACTGAACTCAGAGTTGGAAAGAAAAGCACAAAATCAGCTCTTGCAAGCCGGTGAGAGCTGACTCCAGCACACTACTGGACAGATCCTGTTAGTGTTTCCATTTCACAGATGCAATAAGATGAAGTGAGGCTACAGAAGTTAGATAATTCGTTCAGGGCCGTGGTGCTAGCAGATAGTCAAACTGGTCACTTCACCATCATGTCCTTATGAAACTCGAATAATAGGGGTTTGAGCATTTGGGTAAAAGGCCCTGGAATCATTCGTACAATAATCTAATGAACAGTCAACTTCCGCTGACCACTAATCCCCACCGTGTGGGACTAGAGCGCTCCTGGGAGTCACAGAAAAGGCTGAGTCTTGTTCCCCCATAGTCCCTGTGCTCTTCCCTCTGTGGATATGTTCATTCTTTCTTTAGATTCAGTGCAGCAAGTATTTACTGAGCACTATTGACTTGGCATCCAAAGGTCACAGGAAGGTACCTGGCTCCCTCTCTTTTCCAGCTTCCTGGTAGAGGAAAGGAACTAGCTGCCTAATATATGTTAGTGCTGTCCAAAGTACAGGGATTCATCTATGAAAATTATGAAGCACAAATCAGGATTCTATGTGTGTTAAGATGGAATAAGTAATCATTTTTAGCCATGGAATAAAATTAAAAGTTACTTCCACCATATACCCTCTTCCCTTTCCCCAGACTTTTTAATTAAACTATCCAGTGGAGGTCATCAAGTTGAAAATAGGGCAGGTCTGACTTTTCTCCCTACCCATCTCCTGGAGACTAGAGTGGGATTAGATTGGTTGGCTCTTTCAAACCCAGAAAGGCATCATGAGAATTGTGGTGTCACTGAATAGATGTTTTCATTAGCTGGGTGAATACTCCAAATGTGGACACTACAGGCACACTGCAGAGATATTGGGGGTTTGGCTCCAGACCACTGCAGTAAAGCAAGTTTTGCAGTAAAGCAAGTTGTAGGTTTTTTGTTGGTGGAGGTTCTTGCCTTCAATTTGCAAAAAATGCAGTATCTATGGAGTGCAGTAAAGCAAGGTGCAATAAAATGAGGTATGTCTGTAGAGAGAATTAAAACTTTGCAAGTTCACGGATGTGAAATAAAATTTTTTACATCTGTGCATCTGTTACTTCTTGAATCTCTGGCTCTGCTTCCAAAGAGTAGATTATATCCAGATGGGCTGCTGTCACCTGGGTACACCAACAGCCTGCACCATATTTAATTTATTCCTTTGCAGCCATCCCCTGCGACCTTTTGCTCTGCCTGGCTATTTCCCACGTAGCCCATAGGCAGGTGTCACGTTCTCAGTGGCCTGATCCCTGTGTAAGAACACCACCAAGCAGACCAGGGCATGGCTGCCTGGGCAGCTGCCAGATGGGGAAGTATTCAGTGGAAATATTTGCAGGCTGAAACAGTGCCAAAGTAGCAGGCAGTCTTGTGAAACCACCATGGCTTTGGAGATGCAATGCCTCTGGTGAGTAAGAGGCACAGTGGTAGTTGTGGCAACCCAGCTGTTGCAGATGGTAGCGTTAACTTGCCCAGCTCTGGCGACAGTCACCTGAATGTGGGATCACTAAACCTTAATGGAGAATTTTTTTTTGTCCCTGATATTCTCTGTTGATAAATCACAGTCTCAGGTCTCAGCTACAGCTGGATATCTCTGAAGACAGACTTTTCCAGCTCTATCATTAAATAATAACCAGAACATATTAAATAACATGGTCATGTGTTCACTTCCAAACTGGAAATTTGACTTTAGTTGGGAACTGGCCTAGCAGGAGAACAAAGGCCATATAAGTTTAAGGAAGAGGAAATGGTTCTCCCTTGTGGCTCTTGGTGGCTGGGAACACGTTCAATGATTCGAGACTGCAAGATTCAGCAGAGAAGGTAAATGTACACTAAAACCTTGGGCCGCCCTTGTGGTCCCTTACAATGGAGAGCCAGCCTCACACTGGCCAGGTAGCTCAACCAGTTAGAGCTCTGTCTCGATGTGCCAAGGTTGCGATTTTATCCTCGGTCAGGGCATGTACAAGAATCAACTAATAAATACATAAATAAGTGGAACAACAAATTGATGCCTCTCTCTCTCTTTCTCTCTCACTCTCTCAAAACCAATTTAAAAAAATTAGAGAGCCATAAAGCCTGGTAAGTAGGGAGGTTGAGCTTCGATCTTCTAAAATACTCTTATACCTGCTCTTACACCCAGATGTAAGGAAGGCTGATAATCTCTCTGTTAGGTATCTATAGTTCCCTTCTCAGTCCATCTTCTCACTGGACAAACAAGTGAGTTTATCTCTGAACTCTCTGCTAGCCATACAACCCTACACAGGATTTACCAGGTGTCCATCCTTATGCTTGGCGGTGTGCCAGGAGTCCTGAGCGGCAGACCCACAGCACTTCTGTGTTTGAGAAGCCCTCAGACAATGAAATATGTATGTCTGTCCAGCATCAATGACAAAGGAAAGGGAGAGAGGGGAGTCCCTTTGAGTATGATGTAGTTTTCTCCCTGAAAGAGAGGCAGGCCCTGGCAGTGTCTTTGTCTTCTTTCATCTGTCTTCAGCTGCTTTCCTCCCTGCAGGAAAGGAATAAGAATTAGATGGGTGGCCTGTTCGGTGCGGCTCAGTTGATTGGAGCGTCATCCTGTAAACCGAAGGGTTGCAGGTTTCATCCTTAGTCAGGGCACATAACAAGGTTGCGAGTTTGGTCCCTGGTTGGAGTGCTTATGGGGAGGGAACCAGTCAGTGTTTCTCTAGTGCCAATAGTTCTCTCTCTCTCTCTCTCTCTCTCTCTCTCTAAACCCTCCCCCTTCTCTCCCTCTCTTCCTCTCTTCTCTTCCTCTCTCTCTGGAATCAATGGATATGTTCTGAGGTGGAAAAAACAAAGTACTTAAAAAAAAAAAAAAAGAATCGGGTGAATGACACTGGGCAGGTCTGAGAAATCCAGGAGATGGAATGGCCTGAGCTGCAGTGGATTGACTGGTTGAAGTCTCCAGTCTTCCAAACTGGTCTTGCAGCCCCAGACCAGGCATTGGTAGATTGTGCCAGGACTGGCTTTTCGGTTCATCCTCAGGCTCCACCTACCTCCCACCCCACAGGATCTTTCTCCAAATATTTAGGTGTCCACATATTGCTCTCTGGCTCTTCAAAATTGCTGTTTAGCTGCCATTTACTGATGTCCTCAATGTTCCATGGGTATTCCCTGTTTTTCTGAGAAGGCAGTGTTATACACCATTTCAAAGGCTTGGTGGGGCGGTGCAGGGAGGCAGTTGTACTCTGCCTGTATATCAGTAGCTGGTAGAGTCTCTGTACAAATCTAGGGTTGTCTGTTCTCAAAGCCTGTGCTCTTTTTCCTTTGGAGTTTGTACAATGTGAGTTTTTGTGACCTTGGGAATGACTGATGGTAAGATACCCACAGGGCACATCTGGGACTTTGCCTGGTAACTTATTAGGATTGTAAACCTCACTTGTTACAATTTCTTTAGATCTCAGATTCTTACTTTATGAAACAAGTGGTGTTGAGTGGATGGCCCCACTCCAGCCTGTGCTAGAGTCTGGCAGGACTGAGGACAGAGCAACCAGCTCTCCCCACTGATCCTGGGAACCCTGCCTCTTAGACTGGAGTCCTGGGGACATTGCTACTGGAAAGTAACCCAGAATGGACAATGAGCTTTGTAAATGACATTTTTCTCAGACTAGATCACAGTATTTCAGCCCTTTGTCCCCGTGAACACATGCATCCTTGGAGGTCCAGGAGACCTGATCTTCAGAACATGTAACAGCCCTTACCAGGTAAGCAATTCTGACATTTGAAAAGGTAAAGAGTCCAAAGCTGGGGTATATATTGGAGGAAAAATACCTTTAAAGGTGTGAGTTTACTACAAAGCTTTATAGAAAGAATGAAATTTAGGCAGTACATGTAGATGAGTTTTGAGGTACTGTTGAAATATAAGCCTAGGAAGAAAAGGTGATTTTATCTAATCATACGGAATAGAGATCAAAGCGGCAGCACTTTTATTGTCAAGATAGATGACAGGAATGATGAGAAAAAAGCTGAGAGCATATTACAGCAAGCTTGATGAATGTCATCCTGAAATCTAACTCAATATTTGAATGCTATAAATTGTGTTAAGAAATATAAGACCAAATAAACCTTTGGAACTGTTTGGGACTGATTCAAGGTGACTGAGAGTAAACTGCTGCTGATGAAATGGATGGAAGTAGAATAATGGTATTAGCAATTTGAGAAAATTCTGATAAATCATGGATGATCCTGATTTAAGTCACACAAAAACTTTTGCCAGAGCACATGGGCTCAGCTTAGCTAAAATCTGTGGTTAAGATGGGGGCCAGAGTTGAAGGCTAGAATCCCTGCTCTTCCAGACTCTTTTCCAAGCCCCCAGAAGGTTTGGTCAGGCCACAATTGTGCCCATCACATCAGCAAGGCTTATGTTTTCACAGCATGCTCACCTCACCCGTGTACCCCTGTTGTTGTGGAATCATCTCATCCACCCCCCAGTTACTACCTCAGGTGCAGACTTCAGCCCCAATTAAGCATAGATGAGGACATTCATGTACCTTCAGTCTTGAAAAGGTTCATGGAATTAACCTGTATTTAGAAATTTAATTCTAGGGTATATATACCCAACGGGGAAGTATATATATGTTCAACATAGGTCCACACAAAAATAGCAATATTTGAAGTTGCCAAAAGCTTGAAACACTCTCATATCATCAACAGTAGAATGGATACATAACTTGTGGTATATTCATAGGATGGAATGCTGTGGAGCAATGAAAATAGAAAAACTATAGCTGTGTGAGAAAAAAATGGATGAAAATAAAAATAATTTTGACCAAAGAAGATGCAAGTGAAAACATACTATAAAATCCCATTTTTATAAAATCAGGCAAAATGAATCTAGCTCTGGCTGGTGTGGCTCAGTGGATTGAGCACCGGCCTGTGAACTAGAGGGCCACTAGTTCAATTCCCAGTCAGGGCACATGCTTGGGTTGTGGGCCAGGTCCCCAGTAAGGGGTACTTGAGAGACAAGCACACATTGATGTTTCTCTCCCTCTCTTTCTTCCTCCTTCCCCCTTTGCCTAAAAATAATTAAATAAAATCTGTAAGAAAAAGACTCTTTAAAAAATGGATCTGTTATGATTGAAACAGGGGAGTGCTAAACTTTAGGGAACGAGGAGTTGCATGTTGCAAGGGGATAGAGTCTGGGAGGTAAGGTAGTTTCCTGTTTCTTCACCTGGGCAGTGGTGACACAAGTGTGCTCATTTTGTGACAGTTTGTCTAACTATGTACTTATAAAATGTATATTTTCTGTGTATACCTTATGTTTACATTAAAAAGTTAGGAAGTATCCCTGGCTGGTGTAGCTCAGTGGATTGAGCATGGACCTACAAACCCAGTCGTCACTGGTTCAATTCCCAGTCAGGGCACATGCCTGGGTCGTGGGCCAGGTCCCCAGCAGCGGGGCACAAGAGGCAACCACACACTGATGTTTCCTTTCTTCTCTTTCTCCTTCTCTTCCCCTCTCTCTAAAAATAAATAAATAAAATCTTTAAAAAAAAAGTTAGGAAGTAATGGCCAGGGTATAATGCCTACAGGTGTAATGTGGATTCTGCTTAGGTCTAGGCAACAGTTGTTTGTGAAGGATCAATCAACGAGGACCCAGCTTTCAGGACCCAGTTCAGATGCCACCTCATCTCTGAGCTGTCCTTGTGTAGTCAAAATTCTCTAAACTGATCTCTTCTCCGCTGCTGCCACTCTTTGCTTGTGCTCCCAGTTTAGTGGCTGTTGTAATTTGTTTGGAATAGCCAATTCTTTGCAGATCGGGATTTCCCCCCACTGAATTTAACTTTGTGATGCAGATATTATGATGTATTTACCTGCATAGCTGACTGTTGAACAACGTGGGAGTTAGGGGTACTGATCCCTGCAGAGGCAAAAAGTCCGTGTGTTTTTTGATTCCCCAATAACTTAACTACTAATGGCCTACCATTGACCAGAAGCCTTATTGATAACATAGTCAATTAACAGATATTTTGTATGTTATATGTATTATATACCTTATTCTTACAATGTAGCAAGTTAGAGAAAATAAAATGTTATTTAAAAAGCTACAAATCTGTGTATAAAAATCTGCGTGTAAGTGGATCCAGCAGTTCAAACGTATGGTGTGCAAGGGTCAACAGTGTGACCCTTAGAGCACCTAAAACCCTGACTGGACCTGTTCAGTAAGCATTTGTGAACTTAAATCGACCCCTCCACCACACAATGTTAAAGCCATACCTGTCCTAATTAAGATAGTTGATGTTTTATTAATCTGAACATGCGACTTGGAAAGGAGAAACCATCAAGCACAGAAAATACTAGATGTATTGACATTGCTATCTCCATCTTGGAAAATCCTTTCCTCCCACAAACATATTTGGAGCATCCGTTCCATACGAAACCATTGTGTTTTTTTGAAAAAGATAATATCGATCCTCAATATTAATAATAAACAGCCCCAGTTAGGAGACTGAAGAATAATAAAAAAGGATACCAGCGTGCCTCCAGTTTTCTTAGGAAAAAAAAAGAAGGATTGTAGGAAAAAAGTGTGAAGGGTAGAAATTATTTTTTTCCCAAGAATAATAGAGTAGAGCTAAGAACAAAAAAAGCACGTTAGTTGGTTAGTACACCGACTCCGTAGAGTGACAGTTTTATGTTGGGACCAGGCTACCAAGGAGGTTCAGGTACAGTGCTGAGGTAGGACCTCCCTGTGTCTCTAGCCATGCTCCGGACACTGCTGCTGCACCTCCCTCATCGCCCCACCCCAGGCCACGGCCCTGTCCACCCAGCTCTCCTGCTGGCTTGCCTGCTCTGTTGGGTGTGCTTGTTCTACTGGCTTCAGCCTGGGTCCCAGCATTTACTCTCTTCCTGGAGGCCAGCTACCTCTGTGTTTGCTAGACTATCACCCAGCCCATGAGAGCAAGGCTCCATAATCTGTCCACTTCCTCAAGAATCCCATACAAAAGGAGAGGCAAGCTAAACATTATTCTGCCCTGGAAGCCAGTAAACCCAGTGATTCATCCATCTGAGGGTCTCAGGATAGATCTCAGAGAGAGCGACAACCTCTGCATTTTGGTTAGAGCAGCATTTGGGGCCAGTAATTTTTTGCTGTTGGGGGCTGTCCTGTCTACTGAGTAGCATCCATGCCCCTATCCACTAGATAACAATGGCACCCCCCCAAATGTGGCACCCCAAAGTGTCTCCAGTCAATGACAAATGTCCCTGGTGGGGGAGAGTCAGTAAAAGTGTGCCTTGGTTGAGAATCAGTGACTTAGAATGTGAATCAATTCAACTGTCCAGCCACAATTTGATGAATAAGTATCAATTATTAATAGCAATTGAATATCTATTGGTGCTAATTTAATATTAATTACTAATATATTATTAGGGATTAGTAATGTATCAGGACCTCTTGGTGAAGATGGAATGGCGGCAGCTGACGGGGAGAGAGGGGAGGAGAATGGGAGCCTCTGGGGTGTGTGCAGGCACGTGCAGACCCTCTCGGGGCTCAGCCTGGGCTGCCCTGGTGAATCTCAGGAGCCCCTTGACCGAGCGGCTAATTTGGACAAAATTATTTTAGGCTGTAAACTTGAAGGCTTAGCTTTTAATGTCACCCTTTAATTGGTGAGAAGAGGGACTGGTATAGCACAGCAGTTAGGAAAGAAGATTAAGAATTAGAAAGACTTGAATTAGAAGATGTGAATTAGAGCCTCTTATTCAATGTGTACATTCAGACGAGTTATCTTACTGCTCCGAACCTCATCTTTCTCATTGACTAAATGGGGCACAGAACACAGACCTCATTATGCAGTTGTGTGGATTCCATGAGTCAGAGGGGGCCTGCCTGGCTCCTGCGAAGCACCCAACAATGGCTAATGTCGCATGTGATGTGCCGAGATACTCAGCCCTGGGCTCCTTGGTCCCACCTCTGTAAAAGGCCCCGTGGGGGTAACAGAGGGGAAGGAGTCATCACTGTTCAGACAAGTTTCTCTAGTTCTATGGAAGGCTTGAGCTGGAACAGTATCAAGGGTTGGTGAGTTAAACATGAGACCAAAAAAAATCAGAGAGGATCTTTCATCCTTTGTTAAGTTGTAAAATGAAATCATCTGTCAACAGGCACGCTGGAAACAACATAATTTTGGTTATTTTTTTAAAATTATATTTTATTGTTATGCTATTACAGTTGTCCTGATTTTCCCCCCTATTCTCCCCTCTGCTCAGCACCCCCACTCCCTCAGGCAATCCCCACACCATTGCTCATGTCCATGGGTCATGCCTATAGAAAGTTCTTTGGCTACTCTATTTCCTATACTGTACTTTACATCCCCATGGCTATTCTTGTAACTACCTATTTGTACTTCTTTTTAAAGTATATTTTATTAATTATGCTATTACAGTTATCCCATTTTTTTTCTCTACCATTTATCCCCCCTCCCCCTGGCAACCCCCAGCCCTCCAGCCTCCCCATCCCCTTAGTTCATATTAATGGGTTGTACATATAAGTTCTTTGGCTTCTCTGTTTCCTATACCATTCTTAACCTCTCCCCATCCATTTTATGCCTACCATTTATGCTTCTTCTTCCCTGTACCCCCCCATTCTTCCCCTCCCCCTCCCCACTGAAAACCCTCTATGTGATCTCCATTTCTCTGGTTCTGTTCCTGTTCTAGTTATTTGCTTAGGTTTTGTTTTTGTGTTTTTAGGTTCAGTTGTTGATAGTTATGAGTTTGTTGTCATTTCACTGTTCATAGTTTTTGATCTTCTTCTATTTCTTAAATAAGTCCCTTTAACACTTCATATAATAAGGGCTTGGTGATGATGAACTCCTTTAACTTGACCTTATTTAGGAAGCACTTTATCTGCCCTTCCATTCTAAATGATAGCTTTGCTGGATAGAGTAATCTTGGCCGTAGGTCCTTGCTTTTCATGACTCTGAATATTTCTTGCCAATCCCATCTAGCCTGCAAAATTTCTTTTGAGAAATCAGCTGACAGTCTTATGGGAACTCTCCTGTAGGCAACTAAATTATTTTCTCTTGGTGCTTTTGAGATTTTCTCTTTATCTTTAATCTTTGGCATTTTAATTATGATGTGTCTTGGTCCTCTTTGTATCCATCTTGTTTGGGACTCTCAGTGCTTCCTGAACTTCATGTCTATTTCCTTTATCAGATTATGGAAGTTTTCTTTCATTCTTTTTTCAAATAGATTTTCCAATTTCTACTCTTTCTCTTCTCCTTCTGGCACCCCTATGATGTTGGACCTCTTGTATCTGTCCCAGAGGCTGTTTTTACTATCCTCCTTTTTTTTTTGGATTCTTTACTCTGCTTGTTGCTCTGATAGGTTGTTTTTTTTGCTTTCTATGTTCCAAATCATTGATTTGGTTCTTGGCTTCATCCACTCTACTGCTGTTTCCCTGTAAATTTTTCTTTATTTTAATTAGTGTATTCTTTGTTTCTGACTGTATCTTTTTTATGCTGCTGAAGTCTTCATTAAGCTCCTTGAGCATTCTTATAACCAGTGTTTTGAACTCTGCACCTGATAGATTGATTATCTCCATTTCATTTTTTTCTGGATTTTTCATCTTTTCTTTCATTTGTGCCATGTTTCTTTCTTTCTTTCTTTTTTAAAATTTTATTTTATTTTATTTTTTAATATATTTTATTGATTATGCTATTACAGTTGTCCCATTTTCCCCACTTCATTCCCTTCTGTGCCATGTTTCTTTATCTCCTCATTTTGGCAGCCTCCCTGTGTTTGTTTCTATGTATTAGGTAGAGGTGCTTTGTCTCTGTGTCTTGGTAGTGTGGCCTAATATAGTAGGTGTCCTGTCAGGTCCAGTGGCACAGCCTCCCCTATCACCAAAGCTGGGTACTTGAGGTGCACCCTTCGTGTAGGCTGAGTACACCCATCTCTTGTAGTTGAGCCTTGGTTTCTGTTAGCAGGTTAATGGGAAGGATTTACCCAGGCCAGTCAGTGGTAAAAACTGGCTATGACCACTAAACACAAAACTCTGCCCTTCATGGAGGATCAGTGGTGTGGGGATAGTGTATTGGTGCACTGATGTGGTCTGTAGCTGTCCACTGGGTGTGCTAGCCCTTAAGTTTCCTGGGTGATGCAGGCCAAGGTCAGCCCCCACCTGTGTTTTCCCTGGGGCATTCTGTATGAGCTATGAAGCAATCTGAGGTGGCTGCTACTTGTGTTTGACTTGTATATTCCCAGGCAAAGCCATGCTGTGAATCCAGGCTAGTTCTGCTAGTTCTGGGCCTGCAACTCACTGAAACCAGCTGTTGCTTGTTTGATAGGGTTTGGGAAGTTGTAAAGCATGAGCCAAGACCAGCCACTCAGCCATGGAAAAGCATCTTGGGTGGGCTGGTAAGTTGGGTGGGGTGAAATCTCTGGGGACCTCCAAGGTGGGTCAAACAGTGTTAGCTATGTTGATGGAGTCTCAGATATGATACCAGCTTGCTGGCTCTGTCAGGGGCACGGGCCGGGGGTAGGTTAGAAAACGGACAATGGCCTTTGCTCACTTTGATGCCAGATATTTCAGTTTCTCCCTGTACATACCACTTGTGCCTTTCAAGCTGCTACCCTTGTGCTGGAACCCAGAGAGAGAGTCTGAGCAGGTGAGTCTGTGTGTGAGTTCTTTAAGAGGAACTGCTTGGGGCTCCAGAAGTTTCTTCCACTGACTCAATCCCCACTGGTTTCTTCCCCCAAACCAGGAAGAAATTTTGGAGATTTAATCTTCCTGGCACTGGAACCCTGGGCTGGGGTGCCTGGTTTGGGGTCAGGACTCCTAGTTCTTTAGATATCCCTTCCAAATTTTATCCACCACACGTGAGTGTGGGACCAGCCCACACTGTGTTTGCACCCCTCCTACCAGTCTGGATGGATGTGGTTTCCTTAATTCCACAGTTGTCAGACTTCCCTTCAACTTGATTTTATAGTTGTCAGATTTTCCTTCAACTTGAATTCTGATGGTTCTGAGTAATGGTTGTTCCATATTTTAGTTGTAATTTTGATGTGGTTGTATGAAGAGGTGAGCCGTATTTCCCTATGCAACCATCTTGACTGGAGATTTTGTTTGTTTGTTTGTTTTTAATCTATAAAGAATGGAACAAGAGATGTGAATCCCAAGAGCTACCTTCCATTATACTTATTTTCTGTTCACACCCCTTCCCTCCCCTTTATACACATGTCTTTTGTTCTAAGAAGAGTTCTCTTTCATCTGAGAGAGTCTTTTTCATTTGTCTAGTATGGCAGCTCCCCAGGATATGTGCAGAGCAGTGAGCAGAGGAAACCTTTCACATCGGTCCTTTAACTTCACTGAGAGGACTGACAGACCTTTGGCAAGTTTGAGAACTTAGTTGTTTAACAAGAGGTTAGAGATTCCTAGATGAAGAATAAATGTCTTCACCCATTGTGAACTATGTCCTAGTACCCCTAAAATAACACAATTAGATGAAAAGCAATACGAAATTTCTAAGGCTCTTTGGAACATTACATTTACCTACAGATAAACTCTGTGAGAAGTCTTAGCTTTCAGTAAGTCTCTGATGTTTCAGAAAATTCCAGTTTTGTAGAAACAACTAAGGACCCAAGAGTTGAAATTACCCATGTGTCCAGATGATGAAAACAGAACAAAAAAGTAGAAGAATAACTGGCTAAATTTTCAAAGAGATTGTAAGAATTGGGGAGGCTTCCCAGTTTTTAATTATACTTGATGTTTATTTGCCAATAAACCTAGGCAAAGGAAGCTTGACACTTGCCAGGTTGAATTTCCAGAAAGATACATGCAGATTTTCCTTTTACCCTTGACTCTCAGAGATTAAAGCCTAGCCTGTCATTATGTTTTATTAAACTATGAGCCAACTCATTCTTTTCTACAAGAATTACGAAGAATAAAACCAATATTCTTCCATTTCCTCCTGCCAGCAGTGGCTCTGTGTCTTCAAAATGAGTCTGTACAAAGAAGTTTTAAATACTTGTTCTAAGACAAGCTGGGCTACTCACCCCTGGGCCTCAGTGTGATCTCAGCACCCTCTTGGAGATTAAAGGTACATGCAGAACCCTGGCTGGGTAGTTCAGTTGGTTGAAATTTCATCCCAAACACCAAAAGGTTATGGGTTCAATTCTCAGTTGGGGCGCATACAAGAAGCAGTCTACTGATCTCTCTCTCTCTCTCTCTCTCTCTCTCTCTCTCTCTCTCTCTCTCTCTCTCTCTCTCTCCATCTCTCTCCATCCCCCCTCACTGACCCCTCTCTCTAAAATCAATAAACATATCCTTGGGTGAGGATTTTTTTGCAAAAGTACATGCAGAAATGACTATCACAGATTTGTGTAAAATAACTAATTAATTAAATATGTATTAAAAGCCCTGCACTAACCAGATACTGTGCTAGATTCTGTGACTATAGAAGTACTAAAAACAGAAAGCCAGTCTCTTCTAAACAGATCATTATTATATTGCATGCTGAGTGCTTAATAAACTTTCTTGTCATGCATGCAAGAAATTATGGGGCCTAAGAGAAGTTTAATTAACCAAATATGGGAGCCAAAGAGGATGTGGAGGAGGAGGACTAAGAAGAATTCCAGGGCAAAGTGACTAAAGTTGAGTTTGAAAGAATGAGGAGGCACTACATAGTTAAGGTGGGAGCTGTGTGAATCAAGTGCAACTACAAAGAGTCCGTGTAAGTCCATAGCCAGAGGTCTGCTGAGATCATCAACCACCTCACCTTAGAAATGATGAAGAAACTGTAGTCCAGAAAAGTGAAGTGACAATAAATGAAACAGCTGCTTAGCTGCTCAGCTGGACTAGAATGTAGGATGTTTCCCATTGAAATATGCTGTCCTGAAAGGGCGAAAATATGAGACTTAGCATTTCAGTTGCCTCACTGAGAAATGCACAGTGAAGCATACTTGAAAACATGCAGGCAGCTCATGACAGAAATAATCATGGCTATGATGAGAATGTACCCTTCCTTTATAAGAGTGTTAAAAACACTGAAATGTTGGGAAAATGGACCCTGAAAGAAGATAGTAGGCAGTAAATCCTGTATAAGCATAAGAAAGAGAAGCATTTATTTCTTAATTCCTGAGAGCCTTGTAATGCCACTATGTAAAAATCATGTTTATATATGCATATGGGGAAAATCATTTAAAAATATTTTTTGTGGCATTTCCATCTCTTGGAATGATTGTTGCCTTGGGGCTCCCCACCCATCATTGAAGTAATAGACTTAAGAGTTTCAGGGAAAGGTTGGAGACTAACTCTAATAATAAAGTTATCTCTCATCCCTGACTAGCAAATTGGACTTTTGAATCACTAGCAAGATAATAGTCCTCAAAGCTAGGCTAGAAGTGAATTTCTAAATTCCTTGAGTCCCCATTAACATAGCAGGAGCCAGGGTTTGTGGGCTAGCTCTCTGGTTTCTATAAACCTTGAATAGAGAAAACTCAGGATATAATGTAATGTAGGTCATAGTTACACTGGATGAGCAGGTTGAAATCTAGCCTCTAGTCTTAGAGGATTGGGGGAAGAGGAATGTAGTGACTGGGATGAGCTGAAAAATCAAACATATTTGTTGATGGTTTCCCTCTTTTGGGATACCTTGAGTGAATCCAGTATGGAGGTTGGTGGCCTGCTTTCTGTAGTTGAATCCCTGTTTTGTGACTTTAGGAATACCCATTACATTGTATTCTTTAGAAATGGCCTCTTCTGGGGGTTGTGCAGTGTTGTGGCCCTGTCCCAACAGTGTGACTTAGTGAACATTTTGGAGTCTCCAGAAGTACTCCAGTAGAAAGAGACAGTGCAACACTAGTAGAGAGAAGTGGCTCATGAGATAAGCCTGAGGATGAGCTGCTGAATCTTGGTGTGTTGGTGAAAGGGTCTGAAACTTTGACACATGCCCAAGTGAAAAGCCACAGAAGTGCTAAGAGGAGGGCCAGGCCAGCAGCAGCCTGTGGGCAGTAATAGGCAACTGCCAAGGGCATGAAATTATAACAAAGGTCAGTCATGAGCATCAGGGGACACTTTTATGCCATAAGGCTAGAAGGGACCATCCTTAGCAGAGGCTGATTCTGAGATTAGATCAACATAGCTGCCTCATGCCAGGTCTGCAGAGAGGGACAGTACTTGGGCCAGCTGCCTCTTGCTGCCCCTGTGTCCCTCCTGCCTCTCCACTATTCCAGTTATCAGAAACATCTCAAGCTTTCACTTTCACTTAAGCCATCTTGAAAAAGAGGGAGGAGGGAGAAATAACTCTGTTTAAAGAGTTTAGGAAGAAGATGGAAGTTGTGTCCACTTTCTCTAGCCCCCAACTCAGTTCTTGGCTGATCTTCTGACAAATAACCTGAACAATCAATGGAATCTTAGTTGATATGAAGTTCTGAGACAAGAAGTACAGAAGACACTTCACAACGAGTATATACAAGATGTGGCAGGAGTTGTGACTCCCAGTAAGCCAGCTGGAGAAAAGATCCCATCTATAAATGAGCCATCAATAATCAAAGTCCAAGTACAACAAGAGAGTCCACATTAACTGAATAAAGGGCATCCCTAGAGCATCCAGATCAGGAGATCAAAGAGACTGCACCACTGAGTCTCACAGAACTCCTATCACAGCAGTCCACTCCATGAAGGCAGGCAGTCAGAGTAGAGCAATTTGAGACACAGAAACAAAAAGAGTCACCTAAAATGGGGAGACAAAGAAATAATCCCCAATCAAAAGGAAAGGAGGGATTCCCGGAAAGAGAACTAAATGAAATTGAGGCAAGCAATCCATCAGACATAGAATTCAAAACAATGGTTATAAGGATGCTCAAGGAACTCAGTGAGAACTACAAGAAACTTTATGGGCAACAAGGAACTTAGTGGGCCCTACAGCAGCATGGAAAAGAACATAGAAACTATGAATAAGAACCAGGAAGAAATGAAGAATACAATATCTGAAATGAAGAATACACTAAAAGGAATCAAAAGCAGGCTAGAAGATCCAGTGGGCCAGATCAGACAGCTGGAAGACAGGATGGAAAAAAAAAAAATAACCAGTCAGAGCAACAAAATGAAAAAAGACTCTAAAAGAATGAGGATAGTTTAAGGGAGCTTCAGGACATGAAATGTAACAACATTTGGACCTAAGGAATATAAGGAGGAGAAGAAAAGTAAGGAATAGAAATCTGTTTGAAGAAATAATGACAGAAAACTTCCCTAACTTAGTGAGGGAAAAAGTCACACAAGTTCACAGAAGATCCTAATAAGTATGAACCCAAAGAAGTCCACTACAAGACACATTGTTATTAAAATGGCAAAATTTTAAGAAAAAGAGAGAATTTTAAAATCAGCAAGGGAGACACAGCTAGTAACATACAAGGGAGCTCCAATAAGGCTATCAGATGATTTCTCAATGGAAACACTACAAACTATAAGGGATTGGCATGAAATAATCCAAGTAATGAAAAGCAAGGACCTGCAACCAAGACTACTCTATCTAGCAAGTCCTCATTTAAAATGGGAAGGCAAAATAAAGAGCTTCCCAGACAAAAGAAGGCATCTCTACCAAGCCAGCACTGCAAGAGATGCTAAAGGGACTGTTTAAGAAGGAGAAGAAAGCAAGAGAGAGACGGGGGGGAGAGAGAGGTATGGAATAAATGGCAATGAATAAGTACCTATCAATAATAACCTTAAATGTAAATGGATTAAATGCTCCAATCAAAAGACATAGGCTAGCTGAATGGGCAAGAAAACACAACACACATACATGCTGTCTACAAGAAACCTACACAGGCTGAAAGTGAAGGGATGGGAAAAAATATTCCAAGAAATGGACATGAGAAAAAAGCTGGGGTAGCAATACTTATATCAGACAAAATACACTTCAAAACAAAGGGCATAAAAAAAAAGAAAAGAAGATCACTACACAACACTTAAGGGAGTAGTCCAACAAGAGGATATAACACTTTTAAACATATGCACCCAATATAGGAGCACCTAAATATATAAGGAAAAATTTGGAGGACTTCAAGAAAGATATTGACAACAACACAGTCATCATAGGGGATTTTAATACACCACTTCTGACAATGGATGATCTTCCAAACAAAGAATCAACAGGCACATTGTGGCATTGAACAACACTTTAGATCAAATGGATTTAACTGTTATATACAGAACATTTCGCCCCAAAGAAGTAACATATACATTCTTTTCAAATGCACAATGAACATTTTCAAAGATAGACCACATGGTAGAACAAGCCTTAAAACAAGTCTCAACAAATTCAAGAAAATTGAAACCATGTCAACCATGTTTTTCAGATCACAGTGGCTTGAAACTAGAAACTAACCTTAAGGAAAAAACTCCAAAACATTCAAATATATGGAGACCAAATAACATATTATTAAATAATGAATGGGTTAACAATGAGATCAAGGAAGAAATCAAAAAGTATCTACAAACAAATAAAAATTAACATACAACAACCCAAAACCTATGCGACACAGCAAAGGCAGTCCTGAGAAGAAGCTTCATAGCAATACAGGACTACCTAAAGAAGACAGAAAATCCAAATAAACAACCTAACCCTACTTCTACAAGAACTAGAGGAACAATAACAAAGAAAGCCCAGAGTGAGAAGACGGAAGGAAATAATCAAGATCAGAGCACAATTAAATGACATAGAGACTAAAAGAACAATTGAAAGGTTCAATAAATCAGGAGCTGGTTCTTTGAAAAGATAAACAAAATTGACAAGCCTTTAACCAGACCCATCAAGAATAATAGAGAGAGGACCCAAATAAATAAAATCAGAAATGAAAGAGGAGAAGTTACAACTGATACCACAGAAATACAAAGGATTATAAGAAATTACTATGAAGAACTATATGCCAAGAAATTGGACAACTTGGGCAAAATGGACAAATTTCTAGAAACATACAATCTTCCAAAACTGAATCAAGAAGAAGCAGAAAGCCTGAATAGATTGATAACAACTAGTGAAATTGAAGAAGTAATCAAAAAGCTCCCAGCACACAAAAGCCCTGGACTGGATGGCTTCACAGGTGAATTTTTCTAAACATTTAAAGAAAAAATGACTCCCATCCTTCTCAATCTATTCCAAAAATTCAAGAAAAGGGGCAACACCCAAACTTTTTTTACAAGGCCAGTATCATCCTAATTTCAATACCAGGTAAAGACATAACAAAGAAAGAAAACTACAGACCAATATCTCTGATGAACATAGATACTGAAATCCTCAACAAAATATTGGCAAACTGGATTATAGCAATACATTAAAAAGATCATACACCATGATCAAGTGGGATTCAGCCCAGGGATGCAAGGTTGGTACAATATTCGCAAATCAATAAATGTAATACACCACATAAACAAAACAAAAGACAAAAAAATCACAAGGTCATGTCAATAGATGCGGAAAAAGTATTTGATAAAATCCAGCATCAAGTGGGATATTTATCAAATATCAAATATCAGTGAAGTGGGAATAGAGGGAGCATACCTCCACATAATAAAGGCCATACAAGAAACCTATAGCCAACATTATTCTCAACATGAAAAAACTGAAAGATTTCCCCTTAAAATCAGGAACGTGGCAAAGGTATTTGCTTTCACCGCTTCTATTCAACATAGTATTGGAAGTTCTAGCAACAGCGATCAGACAAAAAAAAAAAAAAAGAAAGAAAAAGAAAAAAGAAATAAAAAGCATCTAAATTGAAAAGGAGAAAGTAAAAATGTCATTATTTGCAGATGACATGATAACGTACATAGAAAACCCTATAGTCTCCACCAAAATACTACTCAACGTAACAAGTGAATTTGGTAAAATAGTGGGATACAAAGTCAATATTCAGAAATTGAAGGAATTTTTGTACACCAACAATGAAATATCAAAACTAGAAACTAGGAAAAAATATCCCATTTACTATAGCAACAAGAAAAATAAAGTACCGAGGAATAAACTTAGCCAGAGAGGTAAAAGACCTATACTCAGAAAATTATAAAGCACTGAAAAAAGAAATTAAGGAAGATACAAATAAATGGAAATGTATACCATGTTCGTGGGTTGGAAGAATTAATATCATTAAAATGTCCACACTGCCCAAAGCAATCTATAGATTCAAAGTAATTCTTATTAAAATACCACTGGCATATTTCACAGATCTAGAACAAATAATTAAAAAATATATGGAAACAAAAAAGACTCCGAATACCCTCAGCAATCTTGAGAAAGAAGAACAAAGTAGGAGGGATCACAGTACCTGATATCAACCTATATATTATAAGGCCATTCTTTTTTTTTTTTTAATTTTTTTTTTTAAAGCCTAGAACCTTTAGTGTGTATTCTTTTTTTTTTTTAATATATTTTTTCTTTTAGATTTTATTTATTTATCTTTAGAGGGGAAGAGAAGGAGAGAGGGAGAGAAACATCAATGTGCGGTTGCCTCTTGTATGTCCCCTGACGGGAACTGGCCTGGCAACCCAGGCATGTGCCCTGACTGGGAATCGAACCGCGATCCTTCGGTTCGCAGGCCCGCGCTCAATCCACTGAGCTACACCAGCCAGGGCTTTTTTTTTTTTTTTTAATATATTTTATTGATTATGCTATTACAGTTGTCCCACTTCTCCCCCATCATTCCCCTCCACCCTACCCACCCTCTCCCACCCACATTCCCCCCTTTAGTTCATGTCCATGGGTCATAAGTTTTCTAGCTTCTACATTTCCCATACTATTCTTGCCCTCCCCCTATTTTTTTCCCATTATCTATGCTACTCATTCTCTGTACCTTTCCCCCCTCTCTTCCTCCCACACCCCTGTTGCTAACCCTCCATATGATCTCCATTTCTGTGGTTCTGTTCCTGTTCTAGCTGTTTGCTTAGTTTGCTTTTGTTTTAGGTGTGGTTCTTGATAGCTATGAGTTTGTTGTCTTTTCATTGTCATAGTTTTATCTTCTTTTTCTTAGATAATTCCCTTTAACATTTCATATAATAAGGGCTTGGTGATGATGAACTCCTTCAACTTGACCTTATCTGAGAAGCACTTTATCTTCCCTTCCATTCTAAATGACAGCTTTGCTGGATAGAGCAATTTTGGATGTAGGTCCCTGCTTTTCAATATTTCAAATATTTCTTTCCAGCCCCTTCTTGCCTGCAAGGTCTCTTTTGAGAAATCAGCTGACAGTCTGATGGGAACTCCTTTGTAGGTGACTGTCCCCTTATTCCTTGCTGCTTCTAGAATTCTCTGCTTCATTTTAATCTTGGCTAATGTAATTACAATGTGCCTTGGTGTGTTCCTCCTTGGGTCCAACTTCTTTGGGACTCTCTGAGCTTCCTGGACGTCCTGGTAGTCTATTTCCTTTGCCGGATTGGGGAAGTTCTCCTTTATTATTTGTTCAAATAAGTTTTCCACTTGTTGCTGTTCTTCTTCCCCTTCTGGGACCCCTATAATTCGGATGTTGGGATGTTTAAAGATGTCCCGGAGGTTCCTAAGCCTCTCCTCATTTTTTTGAATTCTTGTTTCTTCCTCGTCTTCTGTTTGGTTGTTAGTTTCTTCCTTCTGGTCCACTCCATTGATTTGAATCCCAGTTTTCCTTCCATCTCTATCAGTTCCCCATGCATCTTCCTTCATTTCACGTATTGTAGCCTGCATTTTTTCATCTAGTTTGTGAGCAAAATCAACCAATTCTGTGAGGATTTTGATGACCAGTGCTTTGAACTGTGCATCTGACAGGTTGGCTATCTCTTCACTGCTTAGAGGAATTGGCTCTGGGGCTTTTATTTGTTTTCCGGTTTGAGCCATTTTTGGTGGGGGTTTTTTGTTGTTGTTGTTTTGGTTTTAGTCTGGTCGCGGCTATTACGTAGTGAGGGGGTGGAGCCTTAGGTGTTCCTCAGGGCGGGGCAGCCCAGTCGCTGGGTTGTGACGCTATAGGTGGGGGTGGGGCCTGAGAGGAAGCAATGGCGCCTGCTCCGCTCTCTCCTGGATTCAGTCCCCTCCGCCACTTCCCCTCCGCCTGGACCGTGTGCGCTCTGGAATGTGAGACCACCTGGTCAGTCAGCCAGCCGCCTTGTGCGGCCTCACTGGGTCTGCACAGTTGCCCCCCTGTGCCCGGGGTCCGCCAGCTGCTGCCTGTGGGCCCGGGGACCGCCAGCCGCTACCTGTGCACCTGGGAACTGCCAGCCGCTGCTGCTTGCGTTCCTGGGTCCGCACCTCCACTTTCTCCTGCCGCGACTCCGCCCCTCTTACCGGTCTGGATGAATGGTTGTTGGACTTCCGTACAGTTCAGTTTTCTATAAGTTCTGGCTGTTTTCTTGTTTCTAAATATTTGTTGTCCTTAATTTTGGTTGTGAGAGGAGGCACAGTGTGTCCGCCTACGCCTCCATCTTGGCCGGAAATCCTATAAGGCCATTCTAATCAAAACAGTCTGGTACTGGCATAAGAACAGACACATTAGGTCAATGGAACAGAATAGAGAGCCCAGAAATAAACCCATGTCTCTATGGTCAATTTATATTTGACAAAGGGGCCATGTGCACTCAATGGAGTAAAAAAAGCCTCTTCAATAAATGGTGTTGGGAGAACTGGACTAGTACATGCAAAAAAAAAAAAAAATGAAACTAAATCACCAACTTACACCATACACAAAAATAAACTCAAAATAGATAAAAGACTTAAAATAGAAGTCATGACACCATAAAAGTCCCAGAGGAAAACACAGGTAGTTAAATTTCAGATATGACACATAGCAATATTTTTACCAGTGTAACTCCTGGGACAAGGGAAATAAAAGGAAAAAAAATAAAGAAATGGGACTACATTAAATTAAAACACTTCTACATGGCTAAAGAAAACAGTATTAATATAAAAAGAGGACCAACCGCATGGGAAAACATATTTGCCAATGATACCTCAGACAAGGGTTTAATCTCCAAAATATATAAAGAACTCACACAACTCCACTCTAAGAAGATAAGTAACCCAATTAAAAAATGGGCAAAGGACTGGAACAGATACTTCTCCAAGGAGGACATACAGAGGTACCAGAGACATATGAAAAGATGCTCAGTAATGCTAGCTGTCAGAGAGATGCAAATTGAAACCACAATGAGATAACACTTCATACCAGTCAGAATGGTCATCATAAATGAAGCAACAAACAACAAGTGTTGAAGAGGTTGTGGAGAAAAGGGGACCCTAGTGCACTGTTGGGGGGAATGCAGACTGGTGCAACCACTATGGAAAACAGTGTGGAATTTTCTCAGAAAACTGAAAATGGAACTGCCTTTTGACCCGGCAATTCCACTGCTAGGATTATATCCTAAGAACCATGAAACACTAAGCTAAAAGTACCTATGCACCCCAATGTTCATAGCAGCACGATTTACAGTAGCCAAGTGCTGGAAGCAACCTAAGTGCCCATCAGTAAATGAATGGATCAAAAAACTGGTACATTTACACAATGGAATTCTATGCAGCAGAAAGAAAGGAGGAGCTCCTATTCTTTGCGACAGCATGGATGGAACTGGAAAGCATCATGCTAAGTGAAATAAGGCAGGCTGTGAAAGACAAATACCATATGATCTCACCTTTAACAGGAACGTAATCAACAAAACAAACAAGCAAAATATAACCAAAGACACTGAAATTGAGCTCAGGCTGACAATGACCAGAGGGGAGAGGGGAGGGAACTTCAGGGGAAAAGGGTGAAGGGTTTGCAGGAACAATTATAAAGGACACATGGACAATAACAAGGGCGGGGGTTGGAAACGGAGGGAGGTGAGGAGGGCTGGAATGTTGAGCTGGGGTGGGGGGAAAAGGCAGAAAACTGTACTTGAACAACAATTTAAAAAAAGAAACTATCATCAGAATGAAAATGGAACTGACTGTAGGGGAGAACATATTTGCCAATGATGCATTGGACAAGGGTTTGATCTTCAAAATATATAAAGAACTCATATGATCCAACACCTGGAAGGCAAACAATCCAATGAAAAAAAGGCAAAGGACCTGAATAGACACTTCTCCAAGGAGGACATACAGATGGGTCATAGACATATGAAAAGGTGCTCAACATCACTAGTCATCAGAGAGACGCAAATTAAAACCACAATGAGATATCACTTCAGACCAGTCAGAATGGCCATCATTAATACATCTACAAACAGCAAGTGCTGGCAGGGATGTGGAGAAAAGGGAACCCTAGTGTATTGTGGGTGGGAATGCAGACTGGTACAGCTCCATAGAAAACAGTATGAAATTTCTTTAAAAAAGCTAAAAATGGAACTGCCTTTTGACTCAGTGATTCTGCTGCTGGTAATATACCCTAAGAATCCCAAAACACCCATTCAAAAGAACTTATGCACTCCTATGTTCATAGCAGTGCTATTTACAATAGCCAAATGCTGGAAATAGTGAAGTGCCCATCGGTATATGAGTGGATCAAAAAGCTGAAGCACATTTACACAATGGAATACTGCACAGCAGAAAGAAAGAAGGAACTCCTACCTTTTGAGATAGCATGAATGGAACTGAAGACTACTGTGCAAAGTGAAATAAGCCAGTCAGTGAATGATAAATACCCTATAATCTCACCTATAAGAGGAATCTAGTGAACAAAATTAACTAATGAAAAAAGAACCACAGGCATGGAAACATGGAAAAGACTGACAGTGACCAGGGGGGAAGATGAGGGGGATAATGGTGGAAAGAAGGGGAAGGGATTAGTCAAAGAACGTGTATGAATGACCCACGGACATGGACAGCAGTGTGGGGATTGACTGAGGGAGTGGGGGTTGGGGGTGGGCTGCGTGGAGGAAGGCAAAGGGGGAAAATTGGGACAACTGTAATAGAACAACAATAAAAAAATCTTTTAAAAAAGCGTTTAAATTTAAATTAAGTAAATATTTGTCCAAAAGAATAATTTTAATATGGATGCATTATTTATTAAGCTAAATTCTATCTGTTTCCCCAGCACATATTCTCACTATTTAACAGGATTGGGAGATAAGTTGGTAATGATGAAGATTAAATGAGTTAAAGAATAGAAAGAAGCTTTTTGTTTTCAGGGGTTTTTTTCCAGCAAAGTGAAGTACACGCACATTTGCAGTCCTGTTCTTTCGGTTTTGTTTATAACACTTAGCCCTTTAGATGAGCAGCTCTTAAAATATTCTGTTGTATTTTGTCTGATGTTCCTGGAAATTGTCTGCTTTCTGGTTGAGGAAGAATTACTGTATTTTCAGACTATAAGATGCATGTTTCTCCCCAAATTTGGGAGGAAAAAGGGGAGTGTGTCTTATAGTCCGAATGTAGCTTCCCTGGCTCTCTGAGGGGGGGGGGTCAGCCTATGTTATTTATGTTATTAAATATTTTACCACATTTTTTACTTCAAAAATTTTTTTCCTACTTTCCTCCTCTAAAACCTGGGTGCATCTTATGGTCCAAAAAATTCGGTAATTGCTGAGTACACAAATGCTGAATCAGAGTTCAAATGTGAAGCTGGGATTGGAGACCATCTCATCAATGCAACATTTTTATTTTCAGAGAGAAAACTGCTGCCCGAGAAGTTTCCATTTCTTGTCTCCTGGAACGCTCCCTGAGAGTTCTGAATTGCTACAAATGAAGACTGACTACCCACCTGCACGTGCTAGAGGCCATGTGTAGGTGTCGAGATGAAAGCCCCCACTAAGACCAGCCTCTTACCAACCCCATCAATGTGCTGGACATTGAGTGTGCTGTCTTGAACCAGACTTACTCACTCACTAGAGCACAGGTTGCAAACACAAGGCCCGAGGGCCGAATCCGGCCCTCCACCTTGTTTTACCCAGCCTCGCACCTTGTTTTACCCAGCCTCGCACCTTGTTTCTACCTGGCGGCAGTGCCAAGCTCTCGCTTAACTGTTAAGGAGTAGTTACATGTATACAGTCCTAAAATTATATTCTGCCTTTGAAGGCAACCTCGAGGCTGATGTGGCCCCCCGTGAAAAAATGAGTTTGACACCCCTGTATAAGCTGACTAGTTTTTGATGGTCCGTTATGTGGTAATAGGTAACTAGTAAAGTGCAACAGGATGTCAGAGAAGAAGAATTTAGTGCTAACTTTGGGGATCTCCGAGGTGGGGGAGGTGGGGCTTAAGTATGGCCTTGAAGACAGGCAGGCCATGGGCAGGTGAAAGGCACAGGAGGGCGTTCCCCATGTAGGAAGCAGAGTAGGGGAGCAGCGGGGAGCACATAGAGAAAGTGCTGAGCTCGTCCAGGATGACTGGAGGGAGCCTAGTGTGGATAGAAATGGAAGCGGAAAGAGATTTTTTTTTTTTTAAATCACTGGTTGTCAGGACAATGCTCGGAATTGGAGATGCTTGTTTGGGAGAAAGAGGTTTTCAGGTGAAGTACTTGACTCTGGTTATCGCCTCATTGTCAGAGGCTGTTCATTACAATATGTCATGGTGATCAATGAATAGGTTCGATTGGCCGGCCTGAGCTCTAACGTGAGTGTTCTTTCTCAGTGAGGGTACAAAAGTGGGGCTTGCATTAAATCCATCTCAGCTTTGGGTGGTTCCCTGGTCATGGATTAAACCTGAGTCTACATCCCGAGGCACCGAGGAGGAGCATCTGGTTGATCCTATGGTTGGCCTCCCTGCAGGGTACCCACAGTGCCCTGCGTGCAAGCCTGACGTCCCTCTGTGGAAGGTTGTTCCTTTGCAAATTTCAGAATCCCCCTATTAAGGCATATTCCATTCATTCATCTGTTCGACAAATATTTCTTAAGAACATATTATGTGCCGGGCTTTGTTCTTGGCACTTTGCAACGCTGAGCAAGACAGACAAGGCCCTGGTCCTGGTCAGCTTACATTCTAATTGGGGAAATCAATGGTAAACAAGTAAATAAACAAGATAATTGTAAGATGTACAAAAAAAGAAACCAGGGCGTGTAACTGAAAGTGACTGAATGTAGGGGGCAATGTTTGGTAAATGGTCATGAAAGATGTTCCTCGGGAGACCACGCTTGAGTTGAGATTTGAATTACAAGAAAGAACCTGCCTTGTGACATCTGCGGGAAGGGCTCCCAGGAAGAATGAAGTGCAAAGTGCCTAGACTTAGAGCCCGGAACCCAGTGAGTGAGTCCGAAGAACAGAAAGTGAGAGTGGCGTGGTGAGTGGAAGGGTGAGAGGCGGGAGGATAGGTCAGGGGTTCAGCTGGTGCCCTTGTAGGGCCTGGTAAGGAGTTGGATTTCATTTTGCTTCATGGGAAGCAAGAGGAGAGGGCACGAGTGGGTTTATTTTTTAAACAGATCATTGGCTGATAGAACAAGTTATCAATATTGGTTATGAAGCTACCACTTATAAAATCAAAGGTTGGCACACTTTTTCTGTAAATGGCCAGAAGAATAAATATTTTAGGCTTTACAGAGGTTTGGTCTCTATTGCAACTACTTAAGTCTGCCTGGTGAAAGCAGCCTTAATCAACAACACGTGAATGAAATGAGGGTTGCTGTATTCCAGGAGGACTTAACAAAAACAGGAGGTGGGCTGGACTTCACCCACAGGCTGTGGTTTGCAGACCGCTGGGTTAGAGAATGGGGTGTGGAAAGGCTGTTGGAGGTACCAAGCAGGTGGGTGGTGTCTATTTAGCGAGAGCACAGGAACTCCTCAGATCCAAGGCCACTGGCTCTGACGGGGAGGGGGGGAGGGAGTCAGCCACAAAGCTTTTACATTTCCTAGTTTTGCAGGGGCTGGTACAGTGAGAACACGTGTGTATATGTCTGCACATGTCTGTGTTCAAGCTGTGGACTGCAGTGGCTGGGTTTGTGGAACGTGATACTTGGGGAATAATTTGGGGGCTCTTCTGGAAGGAAATGAATGTAAAATTAAAAATACAAAATTTGGAACAGAGCCTTGGAAGAAACCTCTGCAAGTGACAGGCCCTGAAGCTTGAGCTGCACTAGCTGCAGGGTAGATCCGCCTCTGCCTGTGTGTGTTTTCCCCCCGAGCTCATGGCAACACTCTGAGCCTCATTACTGTAAGTTGGAATGCTGCAAAAAAGCCTCCTTTAGTGACATCTGGTGCTTGCCTGATACTTTGAAACACTCAGAATCCTACAAAACAAAAGAGGCCCCGTTCTCTGGGTACACAGTTGAGTCCTGCTGTGGCCGGTTTGCCAGTACAGGGTGTGGGTGTTGGGCCCCACTTTGTAGCACGCACCCCACCAACACAAAGAGCAGCAGCTTGGCACCACACTGCTGCGAGGCTAATGTCCTCACACCTGTATTACAAAAATGGCTCTGGAACCAGAAAGAATATATGCAGGTGCTTTGGGGAATGAAGTGGAAAAGAATTTGTGGACTGAATTTATTGTGTTTTATATTTTAAAATTTCTCCACGGGAGAACACACTCCCTTCTCTTGATTCTGAAAATCCTTATCAGGAAAATACTTGGCTAAGCACCTATAGTAAGAATTAAGTCTCCAACAAATCTAGGGGTGAGTGAGATCGCCCTGGGCGTCAGAAGGAGGTCGGCTTAGTAGAGGAAGGAAGAGAAAAAGGGAGAGAGGGGACTGGAGCCATGGGTGGTGGGAGGACATCGATCTGCCGTGTGTTCTCCCTGCTCCGTCCTTTCCCTACCACGCAAATTGTCAGTTAACTCTACAAAAGGGAGGAGTGAAGGAAGAATCCAAAGTGCTTGATGTGGATGGATTTCTTTGGAAACAATAGAAGTAGCTGAGTTCTGAAGCAGGAATGTGGAGGAGGCCCTGGCCAGGTAGCGCAGTTGGTCAGAGCACCGTCCTAACATGCCAAGGTTGCGGGTTCATTCCCAGTCAGGGTACATACGAAAATCAACCAATGAATGCATTAATAAGTGGAAAAATAAATCAATGACTCTTTTTTTCTATTTTTCTCCCTCCCTTCCCGTCTCTCTAAAAATCAATAAGTAAAAATTAAGAAAAGGAAGAAGAACGTGGAGGAGTAGGTTTGGAGGTGGGTGAGTGGTAAACAAGCAGCTCGCCATGAAAACTCACAGGAACCTGGGAAAAGGGTGAGGCCTCCACAAGCCCTGGAATGAAAGTCGGCTCCAAACTTAAGCACATCGATGAACTACACGGAGGGCCCTTGCCTGGTGGCTGTGATGGCAGCAGGCACAACATGGGCCTCGTGCAGTCCCTGTAGGGAGTGGCAGCCGTCAGCAGGCCCAGAACGTTGGCGAGCAGCACCGTGAGATAATCTCCGGAGACCCCTAGGAATGTTGGGGTGCTTAGCAAGAAGCTGAGTTTCTGTGCAAGTAGGTGCATCCTTGGAACTCAAGGAGGTATTGGTGTAAATGTAATTCGACCTCACTGGAGACCTCAGGAGAGTGAGGCCTAGGAACATTTGGGTCATTGTGGGTGGCATATTTGTCTCTGCCTCTTGATTGGACAGCCATTGAGGTCATGAACTTTGGCTTACTTATTTTTGTAACTCTCCCTATTCCCAAATCACTCCTATTCCATCCTACCCAGTGCCTAGCATAGCCTCTGGCATATATCATATTCACTCAATAATTGTATGTATAGTGAATAAATGAATGAAGAACGCATCAATAAAATGCTCTTACTCAGAAGTCCGTACACTGGCCCATGCCATTCTTCACTTTTGATCAACTCTAGCTTTTTTTTCCTGGGCCTTTGGTCCCTATCTATCTGCCGTGAGAGAATAATGGTGCTATCATAGCATTATTCAGTCTGACGTGTAGAATTATAGAATGGCTGAGCTGGAAGGGACCTTTCAGATGGAGCCCAAAGCTTATGCTGACATCTGAGCTCCATAAAAGAAGGCCTGAGGCAGATTTCAGTAAACTCCCATTTATCTGAAATCCAGAAACAACTATTAAATGCAAGTGACTGGACTCGTTTATGTATTCTATGCCCTATTCTTATCTGTAAGACTATCTTATAAGGTAAAGGTCTTTATGGGATATCCAGTCATTTCACTTACATTATCTCATTGAATTCATACAATATTTTTATAGGTAATGAGTGAGCTCCCCCATTTTACAAAGGTTAAGTTTCTTGCCCTGAGTCACTCAGCTAGCAAATGGCAACCAGGTTCCATGTGGTTTATCAATTCTGGGTTTACTGTGTATCCACCACGTGGTGAGAAGCTTGGAAGCTTGCCATTCCACAACAAATGGGCAAGCTGATCCCAAGCATCTCCTTGATAAGAAAACACAGCTTCGAGGTTTTCTCAATTGCTTCTACAGCTCCAGAGCTATATAGTAAAATTCCAGATACAAGCTAACAATGCTATTCCACTAATTCCACTAATTCTCCTGGGATCTGATAGGTTCTGAACTCAGTGGTACTTTGGGTAAGGTGGATACATTCGTTATCTGTTGCCGCTGTAGCAGATTCCCACAAACTTAGTGTTTCGGAAGTCTTATAGCTCTGGAAGTCAGAAGTCTGCAATGAGTCTTACAGAGCTAAAGTCAAGGTGTCAGCAAGGCTGATTTCTCCTGGAGACTTCAAGCGGAATCCCCTCCTTTTCTCTTTCAGCTTCTGAAAGCTGTTGGCATTCCTTGGCTTGTGGTCACATCACTCGAGGTTCCACTTCCTCTGACTGAGTCTTCCTGTATCCTTTTGTAAAGATCCTTGTGATTACATCAGGCCCACTGGATAATCCAGGATCACTTCTCCGTCTCAAGATTCTTAAATTAATCCCTCTGCCAAGTTCCTTTTGCCATTTTTATAGGTTCTGGTGATTAGGGCATGACTGTATTTGGGAGCCATTATTCAGCCTACCACAGAGAAGAATTTTATTGTCTTAATGTATTAAGCTCAGTGATTTTTAAAGAGAGATTTTAAAATTTTACTTGCCAAGGGATTTATATGAGAAGAGAAGGAGAGGACTGTAGTACAAAAGGCCACTTCATTCCCAGTACAGGGGAAAAGGGCATCCAGTCTCTCTCTGAGGCACCGACTGTTGTCACAGGTGTGTCCCCCTTAGTCTCTGAGTTCAGAGCAGAGGTGAAAGTAGCTAGACTGGTATCTTTGAACAAAGAGAACATTCCTCAGTCCTGGCCTTTTAGCCTACTCCTTCTGTAAGCACAAGGAATGCCAAACGCCAGTATTTACATGTATACTGATCAGTCTTTGGTATCAGTGTTTTGAGGGGTAGAGGAATGTATGGGTTTCAGCTTGAGAACCTCAGCTACCTTTTAAAAAATTTTTTAAACATTTTTTTAATTGTTCAAGTACGGTTTTCTGCCTCTCCCCTCACTCCTCCTTGCCATCCCAGCCTTCTCCACCTCCTTCCCCTGTTTCCACGCCCCCTCCTTGTTATTGTCCATGTGTCCTTTATAATTGTTCCTGTAAATCCTTCACCCTTTTCCCCATTATCCCCTCCCCTCACCCCTCAGGTCACTATCAGCCTAGAACCTCAGCTACCTCCATCTTAGGATTCCAACCTGTCTGAGCATATCCCAGGGACCAGTGGGGCTCACTCACTAGAGGCTTCTTTTCCTGCAGGACCCAGGAGCCTGCTGAACAAGACTCACCTGTGCACTACATGGAAGTCACATGCTCAGGGTACAGCAAATGGAATGACCTTGAAGGGCAAAGGGCTACATCTGTCACTCAGATCACCGTCTGTATAACCCCATGGGCTCACAACCAAGGATGTTAAATAGTGAGTACAAGCTCAAAGAGCTGCTTTTCTAAAATCCCTGGGAAACTTTGAGAGCACAGACGGCTTCACTGACTTGGTAGCCTGATGCTGTGCATTTGGGTAGCCCTGGCAAGTGGCACAGGCAGCTTTCGTAGTGGCCCCTGGGGCTTCCTGAGCCTTAGCGTTAGCAGGGGAAGGGGAAAACAGTGAAAGCACATTTTAGGATTCCCTGAGGATTAGTTGAAGGAATGAAGAGCTTTGAAGATGAGGCAGAGCTCTTAAACTTGTAAGTTATAATGAAACCAGGGAATACTCATCGTGGAATAATAATTGGAAATATTAACAGCAGTTTCATTTTCCCCATTATTTCCTGTTACTCCACAACCTCTGGACCCTTCCCTGTTTTTGAGCCCAGACTTTGAGGTGTTCATTGCCATGGAAAATTGATGTTATTGCAAAAATAGAAAAAGGCTTTGAGTTTCAAAAGCCTAGCCTTGAGGATACTTAAGGCACAAACAATAGATTTGGACTAATGCCTGGTGAGTTCTGCAAAGGCAACTTACCTTGAGTCTAGCTCAAATTCCTGAAATTTGGGTGGAGGGTTAGAGAAAGATAGATGGGAAGCCAAGAATGAGTGTTTGTTGTGATTGGTGGGGGGGATGGGCTGTGTTCTTCTGTGCCTATTCTGATGGAAAATGTGCATGCAGTTTAAAACAAGTGCAATAATATAAGATGTGGGCACCATTTAAATATTTATTAGATGGATTCAAATGTAGATAGAAATATGATTATTTGTACCCATGAGGAAAAGCTTACTGATTCCATTAGTGTAATATTATATGATCTCTTGATTACGGAGATCAAAATATATGAAGAGAAACTTAGCATGATCTCGTCAGACTGGAAAGCAACCTAATTAATTTATTGCTTTCTTTAAGAAATAGGAGATCTATCCAGAAAAAGTCCAACCATTGCTAATATAATGAGAACTGTTTGTGCTACACTGATGTAACCTGGCACCCAGGGAGAGGAGGTGGAATGTGCATGTGTGAGCAATGATGACTTCACTGTACTGGTCAGTGTGGGCGGTAGAAGTGGTTGAATAGGCATGTGTACTGTGTGGCTGTAGCATTTAAAATGACTGAGTGAGTAGAGCAATGATTATGCATCAGATTTTGTGTTAAACTTGAACATTCCTCCATGGAAACTATTCAGATGATTCAGAAGGCCACAGCTATGGGCAACTGGTGATTGGCAGCTTCATCATGATAATGCTACCGCTCATTCATCATGTCTCATGCAGAGTTTTTTTGTGAAACATCAAATCACCCAGGTGACTCAGTTCCCCTACATCCCAGATATGGTGCCCTGTGACTTCTGGCTTTTCCCAAAACTAAAATCATCTTTGAAAAGGAAGACATTTCAGACCATCAGTGAGATTCAGAAAAATACAACAGGGCAGCTGATAACAATTGGGAGAACTGTGTGAGGTCCCAAGGTGACTGCTTTGAAGGGGACTGAGGTGTCATTGTCCTATGTACAAAGTGTCTTGTATCTTGTATCTTCTTCAATAAATGCCTCTACTTTTCATTGTACATGGATGGATACTTTCTGGACAGACTTCATATAGTATATTCTCTATCAAGACAAACGAAGTTATACCATGGGGCGGGGGGAAGACCTCACTGATTTACAACAAAAGTTTATTTCTCTCTTGTTATATGTCTGACTCTAGGACCCAAACTGACAGAGTAGCCATCGTCTGGAATTCTTCTGGCAGAGGGAAAGAAAGCCCCAGAAGGTCTCATTTCAGGAGCCAAATGTACTGGCCTAGGAGTGAATGCTTCTGTTTAAAACTCCTTAGCTAGGGTGAGTCACATGGCCTCTACCATCATAGGGAACCCAGGACACGACAGAAGTGGAGTTCTGGGAAAAGAGGGTGAGCAGTACCATGTCCACCACAGTTCCCTCACTGTGGGGACCTTGGATGTATCACCACATGTCCAGGTTAGTTACTGGACTCATGAACCCTGAAGTGAAACAGGTACACATTCCAAACAGTGCAGATGTGGGTTGAAAAATAGATAGGATATTAAATTTAAAAAGCATGAGAAATATTCATGTACGTGTAGCCTATAGCTTATTATTTAAAAAGAATCAAATCTGATTGCATAATTACTAAAGTATCAAAACATTTTATTCAATGTTATATATTCTACAGTAATACGCACACATACAAACACACACATTTATGTAATTTATTTACTACAGTTTGTAGGAGAATTGATGTAATTCTCCAGATAATTTAAAAGTAAAGTCATGCTGTGTTCCCCTTATTTCCACATCTAAGATAAACAGTTTTATTTTGTGTTTGTTTTTTAATTTTTTAGGATAATTTTTAAAGCAGTTTTAGGTTTAGAGCAAAATTAAGAAGGAGGTACAGAGATTTCCCATGCACACCCTGCTCCCACACATAGCTCCCCCATTATCAACCTTGCCCACCAGAGTGGCATAATTTTCCCCAAGGCATGCCTCAGTTTCCCACAAGAGGGTGAGATAAAAAGGTTTTATGGGCGATAGTAGGTCATTTTGAATCTGGGTCCCTCCACTGTAACCAGAGGAGCCCATCAACCATCTTCATACATACTGTGGTTGAAGAGAAGGTTTTACTATGTGAAATAATGTTATAACATAAAATAAAGTTTGAGGTCTTTCTTGCTGATGACTTTAATGGTTATAATTCTTAATCTTCTGCTTACAGAATATTCTAATAAGCCCATCGTGAATGGAAAGAGAGTATAGAGAATCATACAGAGCTGGGGTCAAATTCCAGCTATTAAACTGATTAGCTGTGTGGTCTTGGACAAAGTGCCTCATTCTTCTCTCCTTATTCTGACAGCTGTAACAATGGGGATCGTAAGGTGTCACTGTGGTGGTTAAATGAGGTGATGTATGTAAAGTGGCTTAGCACACAGGATGTTTAATAAGTGGGGGTAGTTGTTTTTGTTATTACTATTATTTGGAAGGTTTGTGGAATAGAAGCAACTTTAAGGTAGAAAAATCATTTTAAGGAAGGAAAGAAATAGAGCCTGGGTCAAATCTAAACCTACTGGCTATGAAGTGATTGAGATATCAAATATCAACAATATCAGGGTGGTAACGGCAATACAATTTTCTGCACTGAAATTGCTTGTTTTAGCCAGAGGGTGGGAAAAATAGAATTAAGCTGTGTTTGCTCTTCTGGTGAGTTTGGGACAATAAGTATTCACTGAGCACAAAGAAGGAAGAGGCAGTATGGTTGAGAAAGAAAAGTGGGCAGAATTCAGAAATTGGTGAGTCTTCGTTTGAATCTAACATTCCTTCATTGAAACTGTATGAAGTGGAAGAAGATAGTTATTCTTTCTTTCCCTCCATAACCCTTATTTGTAAGAAGGTCTTAGCAGTCAAACTGGGCAGGCATCCCCCAAATTTAGTTAACATGGGGCTGTCGTCAGTAAGAACAACAGTCCACACAGAGTGAGTACTTACAAAGTACTTATATGTACTAATGCATTTCCCTGTGAACCACAGCGGTTACTATGACTATCTCAATTAGACAGATGAAACAGTTGAGGCCCAGAGGAGTTAAACTCCCACATCCAGGAAGCAGCGGAGCTAGACTTTGAGACTGAGACATTTCCAGAGGCTGTGCTCTTGACCAATAGGTTACATTGCCTCTCATGCTAGTGAATGCCAGGCCAAGCATCACGTACACAGAAGCTCTTCCAAAACTATTGCTTCTCTATCATGGGAAATGTACTTTGCCCACCCCCAAAATCTACACCTCATCAGGATGCAGTTGAAGGCCAGTTCCTTTAATAAGCTTTCTCGGATCACCTCATCCACTCAGCCCTCTTTTCTTCTTGAACCCCTGAGGTACTACAACTCTAAAGAGATCTATTAGTTGGATCTATTTACTACTGCAAGAAGGTCCAAGATCTTACAGCCAAAACCATTCTAAATATTCAACACAGAACACATGTTTGATGTTATAAATTGCCCCAACCCATGCCATGTGGAAAAAGACAGTCCTACCCGCAACATTATTTGAAGATGAGCTTTGAGTTTGATGTGACACCTGTCAGAAAGTTCTGTGACCTCTAAAGTGAGTGAATATGCTGATTTTGGGGACCCCAGCCTGTTCATGAAGGCTTTGGGGAATTATTTTTTGAAAATTTTAAAGTTGTAAAGGAGCCATAAGCAATTGGTGGCTCTGTGACACATCAATCCCTTTTGCTTTTGATGGGAATTATAGCCACTTAGTGTCCATATCAGAAGCTCTGACTGGCTCTTGAGAACTGGGTTTGTAAAACATACGTGATTATTGGCTTTGACAGAGTTATACGAGTGAGGAGTAAGGAGCGACCATGCCTGAGCAGCATGCTTCCAGAACAGGTGAAAATTTGCACAACACCCAAAAAGGCAGTGGCTACTGTACAAAGTTGGTTTGCTCATTTTACTCATTGCTTACTAGTCACATAGCCTGGCCAGGATTTAGCCAACTTCACTTTCTTTGGTGTCTTAGTCTGCTTGGGCTGCTATAAGAAAATATCATAGACTGGGTGGCTTAAATGACAGAAATTTTTTTCTCATAGCTCTGGAGGCTGAGAAGTCCAAGCTTAAAGTACTGGTGGCTTCAGTTCCTAGTTAGGACACCTTTTCTGGCTTGCACAACAGCCATCTTGCTGTATGAAAGAAAGAGAGAGAGGGAGAGGACGAGGGAAAGGGAGCGCACGCGAGAGAGAGAGGATCAAGACCTCTAGTCTCTTTTTCTTCTTATAAGTATACTAATTCCATCTTGGATGCTCCACCCTCATGATCTCATCTAAACCTAACTACCTTGCAAAAGTCACACCTCCTAATAGCACTACATTGGGAGTTAGGGTTTTGACATGTGGAATCAGGGGGAACACAAACACTCAGTCCATGGTCCTTGGTCATTGTGAATCCTTATGGAAAATTGGAATTATTAACTGCATCATGATGATTTTCTCTTTTTTCCCTAATGCCCTGATTTCTGAGCTCCCTTCTTTTCCCTTCTCTGTCCTACTATTGACCTAAGAAGCCAAAAGGGAGAGATTACTAGCTCTCCATATTCTAGTGGATTTAGCCAATGAGAAGCACCAACAGCATATTGGAAGGTGGAAGGAGAAAAACAAACATGGTATTTATTCCTTCTCACTCTCCACCTTCTTTGTGCTGTTCTGAAAATGGCTGCTTTCCTCCTTAACCACAACTTTCCTTAGTCAGCTCCCGGTTCTGTGGCCTCAGGTCTCACCTGGGCTGCTGTGCCCCTTTCCTGCCCCCACTTCAGGCCCAGGAGTATTGATGGCCTCCTGCTGTTTCTAGGTCCTGGGCACCTCACTACCGCTTGTCTCTTTCTTTAAACCAGGACTTTTCAACCTCAACACTCTTGACATTGTGGACTGGGTAATCCTTTGCCATGGAGCTGTCCTGGGTATAGTAGCAGGTTTGGCAATGTCCCTGGCCTCTAGCCACAAGGCACCAGTAGCAACTCCCCTAGTTGTACAACCAAAAGATGTTTCCAGATATTGTCACATGTCCCTTGGGTGCAGATTCCCTCCAGAGTTTAGAACCACTGCCTTAAACCTATTCGCATTTCAGTTAAGTCCTTTCGTTAAAAACATGGCTTTAAATATTCCACTTTTGTTGTGTATTTCCTGCCAGGATACTGATGAAAACATCTATAAATACAGCAGCATAAATTGAACTTATTTACTATTTATTACATGCAGGTTGGAGGAAGAATCCTTTAAAACATGGGATCCAAGGGAGAAAGGATGTGAGAGTCTTGACGGTGGAAAGCCTGGGACTGTTTGTCATCCCAGCGGCCCAATGGCCGTGGGCACCTCTACGTGGTCACCACCTTGAAGCGGTGGTTTCAACCTGGGCTGCAGCATGGGGAAGAGGCTCCCGGTCAGGTGTTGTTCAATCAAGCAGCATCTTGTGTGCTCTTCTAGTTCCATTCTGTCCATGCATTACTCACAATTGTACGTGTGTATGCCACTTGTGTATAAATGGCATAGTGACTGCTTCCTTTACCAACAATGTGTTTTGGATATCTTTCCTTGTCTATCACGCTATTTTTAAGGTAGGCACAGTATTCCATTTTATGAGCGAACCAAAATTTATTTAGGCTCTCCTTTATTAACATTTCCTAAATTTCAATTTTATTGCTATATACAGATTATGGTGTAGCCAACACATGTTACATAAATAGTTGCATGTACAGGTGACCATTCCTGTAGAATGGCATCCTAAAGGAGAATTGTAGGGTCAAAGGGCATACACATTTTTTATGTTATTAACAAATTTCTTTTTATTTTTGTATTTTACAGTTATTCCAATTATTTCCCCCTTCGCCCCCTCCACTCAGCCTGCCCCCCACTTCCACACCTGGTTGTCTGTGTCCATGGGTTCTTCATCTACGTTCCTTGACTAATCCCTTCACTTTCTTTCAATCAGTGCCCCCACCCTACTCCCCTCTTACTGCTGTCAGTCTATTGTGCGATTCTATGAAAGGGCATGTACGTTTAAAAAACAATAGATTTACAAAATTTTTTTAGAGATTTTATTTAATTATTTTTAGAGAGAGGGGAAGAGAGGGAGAAAGAGAGGGAGAGAAACATCAGTGTGTTGTTGCCTCTTGCACGCCCCCTACTGGGGACCTGGCCTGAAACCCAGGTATGTGCCCTGACTGGAAATCGAACTGGCGACCCTTTGGTTCATAGGCCACCACTTAATCCACTGAGCCACACCAGCCAGGGCAGACTTATGAATCTTTACCTGCTCATTAATAGTGCTATGTCACCAGAGTGCCAGGTTCCTCAAATTCTCATCAGTATATGTTGTCAAGCTTTAAAATTTTGGGAATGTGATGGGGATTGAAAAAAATAGCTCATTATAGTTTTAATTTGCATTTCTCTAATTACCAGTGAGGTTGAACATCTTTGCTTATGTTTATTGGATTTTTGTTTTTCTTATTCAAGAATTGCTTGTTTATATTTCAAGCCCATTTCTCTTTTGGGATATTTATCTTTTTCATATCATTTTGTAGAGGCTCTTTATAGATTCTGAATATAAATCCTTTGTTATGTATGTTACACATATCCCTGTTTGTCACTTGCCTTTTTAACTTAGTTTATGGTGTCTTCCATCACTGAGAAATTATGATTGTTTATGTGATCAAAACTGTGAGCTGTTACCTTGTCAGCTATGGAGTTACTGAGGCTGACTTTGAGAAGGTGGGAGCATTATACCTATGTGACTTTAAGTCAGAATCTGAATGCTTCCTTGAACTGAGATATCTGTGGTTTATTTTTCATCCTTCCTATTAAGTGTGGTGTACTTTTGTTTTGGGGGAAAATACTATACACACACAAAACTAAAACCCAGGATGCTAATACTTGCTCACATCCACTCAAAAATAGAAAAAGAATGGAGGCTTCTAGTCTCATAGCAGACAGCCTCATAAGACACACACATACACACAGAGAGAGTTTTCTCTGTTAATATGCAAATTTTAATAAGGAAGAATGAAAGGCCAGTGTGAATGGAGTGTATGTAAATGTTTTTATAGACATCTATTTCTCAAAAAGCAAGCCCTTAAAACTTATTGCGTGCTCTGTAGTAATCTAGCAACAAAATAATTGTTTAAAAACTGTCAGTCTGTGAGTAGGATGTTATTTTTTAGTGCAAGGCATGAAACTGTATCTCAATGATTATAGATAACTTTCCAAAGGTCATAAAGCTGATGAATGGCAAAACTGGAATTGGCACCCAGGTGTATTGCACCAAGCCTGGGGCCCTCCTCATTATGCTGTAGACTGCAGTTTACATAGAGTCAAGGGATGTGTGTGTGTGTGTGTGTGTGTGTGTGTCTGCGTAGGTGCATTTTTTGTCTCTTTGTCTGTGTATCTATCTGTGTCTCATGTGTTTGTCCATATGCAGAGAAAAATGAAGATAAATTTATTTTAAGGAATTGGCTCTTGTGCTTATGAAGGTGGGCAAGTCCAACATCTGCAGGGCAGGCTAGATGGCAAAAGACCCAGGGAAGAGTTGATGCTATAGCTCAAGTCCAAGGGCATCTGCTGGCAGAATGTCCTTTTCCTCCCAGGAGGTCAGTTCTTTGTTTTAAGGCCTTTAACTGACATGATAAGGCCCACTTACTTAATGAAGAGTAATCTGCTTTACTCAAAGTCCACTGATTTAAATGTGAATCACATCTAAAAAATACATTCACAGAAACATCTAGAATAATGTTTGACCAAATATCTGAATACCCTGCTCTAGTTAAGTTGATACATAAAATGAACCATCCCAGAGAGGGAACTGGGTCTCATAAAGTGCATTTTCACCATGTATTATATGATTTCACCCCTGTTGATACCGGTTACTTTATTATTTATTTAACAGATTATTTATTTAACAGATTTTTTAATATTTCCATCCACTTTCAGCACTTTAAAAGATTCAAAATAGTAAGTTTTGGCATGGATGCTAGGACATGGGTGTAAAGTGGTAAAGTCTTTTTGGAGAGCAAATTGACAAGATTTATAACAATTTAGAATACTTATCTTATGACCTATCAGTCCTATTTTTTCCTTTGTATTCTTGAAAACATCTTTACATGCAAATGAAAAGGCATGTTTATTATTGCATCACATGTAGAGGGAAAACCAGAAACAACGAAAATGTGTTTAGGAGGGGAAAGCAAACCGCGGACGTCTGAGGATTGCTGGCAGCAGTCAAACAGAATACGTGAGATCTGTACGGGCATACCCGGTTAGAAATCTGGAACACGGAGAGTTAGAAAAACAAAGCAAGTTTCAGAACAATGAGTGCAAACATGACATCACATATATTTAAAATTATTTTCATGTGTACATGATCACATAAATGCAAATAAAATAATTTAAATTATACCTATCACAGTGATGGTAACTGTTACCTCAGCAAAGGTATAATCAGGGAGGACTGCTACTTATCCGTACTGTTACATTTTCTACAATGAGAAAGTATTAATAAATTACTTATATAATTTAAATTCAATATTATAAGTTATAAATATACAAATATACTTTCCTGCCAAATATTAGAATTCAGTTTTGGTCCCTGATATGTCAACTATGTATATTAGTAGACACATTGCAAAGTAGTTGATACAATATTTTAAATTTATATTGAAAAATTAAATAGTGAATTATTAAAATATTATTTTAATCTATAACATACAATGTCTAATCTCTAGACAAAAAGTGAATGTATTTTATATAAAGTCTGGAAATGGTGCTTTGATAAGAATTTTCTCTTAGATTGCACAACATAGGGGGCCTAATTTTAGCTCACATGATAGTAATTTGAAAAGCAAAGACATATTACTCTTTCATAAAACATTAACTATGTTACTAAACAATTCCCAACGTGCTGAGCATTCTGCCTCAGTATTTCACAGTAGTAACAGAGAGAAGAGAGAAAGTAATAACAATATGATTTAATAAACATGCTCACACATAAAAAACTAACAAGTGGAAATATTTCTTTATAATTTCATTAAAGAAACTAAAATGTCTTCTAGGCAATCAAAAGTTGTAAGTTACCTTCTGATACTTTTATTACATATATAGCTTTCCTGAGGTTTCTTGGTTTTGAGAGAAATATAACAAAAATAAAATAATTTCACATTTATTTTTATTATTATGTATAAATGTAAGGTTTTTTCTTTTTAAATTGAAAAATAAAAGGTGAACAAGTCCCTTGTCTTGCTCCTGGGGCACCTTTTTTAAAATAACAAGCTATTTCCAGTCTGCGAGAGCCTTGGTCCATCACCCGTGACCTAAGTCCAATAGAAAGGAAGTCTCTCTTGAGACAGAATATGATTTCCCCTCTGTCTTCATGGTACCGAACGTGTGCCTCCTTCTGTTCACACCACCTGTTGCTCTCAGACTACAATCCCCTTCTGAACCTCCCACTTTACATGTCATTGTTCAAACACCCAGCACCGAGACCGCTCCGGTAACCTGTGCTGTCGCTCTGGGCCCCACGCCTCGAAGAGTCCCCTGCTTGGTTTTTGTGCCCTGTTGTTGCTGGTTTGAAATACTTAATCATTTTATCTTTGAACTTGTGTTTTGCAAGTGAAGCCTGATGGAATAGTGGCGTAGGCACATGAGCAGAAGAAATGTATATATACAACACATGGGCCTCTGTCCCTTGTGCCTCGTTCGCACAGTGTTCAAGATGACCCCGGAGCACAGAATTCTGGTGGGCCTTTGATGTGTGAGAGTTCAAGGTGAGTGAGCACAAGGTAAGTGTGTCACCTTTACAACTAACTGGGGGTGCTGATAGCCTGGAGAAACCACACTTCCTGCTCTAACCAGAACTTACTTTCAACACAGGAAGAAGGCAGTGATGTTCCAAGAAATAAGGACAAAGGAATCCTATCATATCCTTTCTTACCCATGTTCTTCGCTGCGTTAGCCAACCACATGAGCAGGAACCATAGGGCAACCCATGGCTCCTTTTCCTTCAGTCCTTCCTTCCTTACTCATCGATAAGTTGAAAGTGGAGAGTGTTGGTAGAAAGTGCCCACGTCAAGAAGTGAAATTTGAAGAGGTCAGTCAGGTTCGTGCAGTGTTTCCAATGTTCTGGTGGGAATGAAATGCATACATATGTATGAATTTTGGAATATGAATTGCATAATATCAGTGACTCCACATATTAATTAAGTGCTTTTAAATCTGCATTTAAACCTGGCATTGCACAATATAAAGATGAATGGTGAAATTCATGCACATAATTTACATTGTTTATTTTTCTTTATTTAGAATGTTATTAAAGCAAATAAACACATGACAAGTTGAAAGACTGAGAAAGGAAAGGGCTTTTTTATGTAAGACACACTTTTGCTCTTTTTTTAATAAAAGACCCCAGATTTTTATTTTGCATTGAACTCTGCAAATTATGTAGCTAGCTCTCACTCTGATGACCCTTTCCCACTAAATTTTCTTTAGTTCCTACTGCTGCCCATTCAAAATTAATTGTTCCCTGCCTTTCACTTCTAATTATTTTTAAACATGTACCTAGCATTGTATTTAGCCCACCCTGTTTGGAATTACAGTTACGATGTACTTCCCTGTACCTGCTGCTAGCAAGGTGTAATTTCTTCCAAATGTCACTTGTAAATCACCTACATCAGAATGACCTAGGGGTTTGTGTCGGGGCTCATAACAGACTCCCCCTTAGGTTCTGGGACCACTGCTATGGGGCAGAGGGTCTTCGAGAGTGGTCCGAGGACCAACAGCTGCAGGGTCACCTGGGACCTCAGAGGATGTGGCCCAGCCCTCTAGGGGATTCTGATACAAGCTGAGAATCTTTGCTAGAGCGGGAAGAATCTGAGCTCTAGGGCAGCTAGACTGGGGTGTGAATCCTGCCTGAATCACCTGCCAACTCAGAATTTTGAGCAAGCTTTCTCTCCCCAAGACAGGCTGAGAACCTGTAATCAGGGAAGAAAATTTATACCTGCAAGTGCCCTGTAAAAAGTCTCTCGTTGTTCATGAACCAACTATATTTTTTTGTCTGTTATGCTATTATTGTTGAAGAAACCTAATCTGATTGCATTAAAAGAGTTCTAGTTAGATATTCATGGTCCCCTGAGGGTCCTCCAGAAAGTAAGAGAGGGGATCAGAATACACCCCTCTGGGAATGGGGGCCTGAGCCCCGCTGTGGCGTTGGCTGTGGGAAGTAAACCCTCTCAGAGGTCAGCATCCAATAAGCCCTCTAGTGAGCTGACCCAGTCAGGAGCATTGAACTGGTGATGGTAGGATCCCATTCTCAGACAGAGGTGGGGAGGAAATTCTTCACGTATGAGTGCTGCTTGCATTGCATTTATTAAGAGACAAAACAAACTGAAACTCTTCTGGCCAGCTTCTATCTCCTGTTGTCCGACAATTTCAATTTCACTGTGACACAAGAGAAACTAAAATATAGCTTTACCCATATTGTGGTGATAGCCTTAATTTGATTTGAAGAACCTTGTTCAACATTCAACTTAATTAAATGGCAGACACTGAAATATAAGGGAGAAAGATACAGAAACCCAAGCACTAAATGGTCCCCCTATGGGGGTGTGTGTGTGTGTGTGTGTGTGTGTGTGTGTGTGAGAGAGAGAGAGAGAGAGAGAGAGCGCGCGCGAGAGAGAGAGAGAGAGAGAGAGACACTATGGGCTTTTATTGTTTTATTATTTGGTAATTACAATACCAAAGCAAAATGCCAATATTAGTAACTTGGTATTTATTTTGCATAACATTGAAATATTAGTATTGATACTGGCATTTTATGTTTTTTAATGTATTTAGAATTGATGAAATTAAATATTACTAATAATTTCAGTTTACATAATCTTTTCCACTTTCTACTTTGGTACAAATGTTTCCAGCTGTTGGTAAATTCTTTGCTACTTTATAGGAGGGATAACGGTGAAATTAGTGATAATCTGACTCTAAATATTTTCCCTTCACTTAACATTTTCAAGTAATCTCATCTCTTGTTTAAAAACTTTGAGGAGGTATTTTTGAAAAGCTTTTTCTTCTGCACAAATGCGATCCCCAGCCAGCTCCAGCTTTGTTGCGGAGACGTTGCCAGCTTGCCTTCGACGCTTAGCGTCGTCCTGTGCAGGTGGAGTATTGACGCTGAGTTGCCTGCATCAATTTTGATTCTGTCGTGTTTATATTCCACCTTCAGGAAATCTTTGAACTAGAGAAAGAAATATTCCTTGCAATAGAAGCTTGGCCTTCTCCATTGTCATTTTCATTCTCCTCTTGAGGGCTATGGAGGCATAGAGGCACATTTTCAGAATGAGTGCAGTTTTGTTGGGTTTGAAATTTTAATGCAGGGAATAACTCTCTGAGTATAGCTGTGGTTGTAAAAAAATCAGATTTCAGAATTAAAAAATAGTAATTTATATAAAAAAGTGTTGCTCCAGGAAAAATACAAGTACTTCATTACTTTAAAAACATGCACTGCAATTATTTACATAAATGACATAAAGGTCAACAATGTACTTGTTTGCACACAAATGCACCCCACTGTTTTTTAGCAAAATTTCTTGTCCATTTCACAGAGTTATCTCCTGATGATGTGAGCTCAGCACAAAGTGTCGGGAGAGGGTGTTTCTCCTAAGAACAGAACTTGTTCATGACGTCTGGCCCAAGACAGAATTGATTGGGGCATCGGAAAATCTGAAAGCTCTCAGTACCCATTCCAGATTCAGGTACCTGCCAAAATGCTCATTGCTGCTCCCCACCACACACACTCCCTACCAGTCTTGAGGGCAGCCGTGAAGTGTAGTGAAGACATTTCCTAAATGAAACACACGGGGTCACTCCCCCACTGGCCCACTCGGAGCCCCTGAGCCAGCTGAAAAGCTGACTTACCCCAGCAGAGTTTACGCCATATCGGAGCCCTGAGGGTTCTCAGTTCTGCTCCCAGTGTGGCACTGGACACCTTGACTCAACAGTCAAGGAAACACACATGTGAAGCTGGGAGGCCAGCTGAGTGGGCAGTATAGAGACTAAGAGACTGAGCGGGGTTCTGAGTCTGCCTCTGTTTCTGTGCTCCATAAAGCAGACATGAGGTGTTCAGTGAAAACGATCCACAGTTCTCTAGGCTCCTATCTTTTTTTTTTTTTTTTTCAATTTCCCCCAAGCTCTGAGTCCTGACTGCTGCCCACTCCAGCTTAGCCTCACTTTCAGTAAATATCGGGCCAGCAAGAGGTAGGGATGGGGTGGGGGTCCAGGATTTTCTCTGTCCCAACAGTCAAATCATCCAGGGTAATCTCTGGCAGCTGAAAAGCTAGAGAAATTGCTTTTTCAGCAGATCAAATCCAAAGCAGATGAGGGGAGGAAGGTCGGGGCTAAGGACCCTGGCAATTCTGTGACGCCTTTTCCTTGGGAGGCAGGTGCTTGTCCAGAACCGCACACTTCCCTGAGGCCATGGCATGCTTGCTGGGTGTCATGCCTCTGTACATGACTCTTTCCAGACTGAACTGGTAACAACTTACGAATTTAAATTTATTATTATTATTTTAGAGAGAGGAAGTGGGAGAGAGAGAAAGAAGCATTGATCTGTTGTTTTCCTTATGCATTCACTGTTGATTCTTGTATGTGCTCTATTGGGGATCGAACCCACAACTGATATATCAGGATAACTGACAAATCCTGGCATATCAGGATAGCACTCTACCCAACTGAGCTACCCAGCCAGGACAATGGCTTATAAATTTAAAACCAAAATATGAAATAAACTGAAAAAATTACATTTGAAATGTAATTTAATAAACATTTGTATACCTGTATATGTCAGGCATCATATTAGAACCTGCAATATAAAGACAGATCGAATATGAATCCAAGCATCCAAGAAGCTCCCACTGCAGAAGTGCAAATACTCACATGGCAATGAATGAGGAAGAGGCATGGCCAAGACACTTCGGAGTAAAGAAGAGGCGAGGCAAGGCTTTAGGTCCCACCAGGGAAGGGCACCTGTACTTGGTCTTAGAAGGCAAGCAGGACCTCAGCAGGTACTGAGGGAAAAGTCATCTACACAGAGGAATTGAAATGGACACAGGTTGGGAGCAAAAAAACCATGATCGTGTGTAAAAGTCATCAGGAAGGACCTTGAGGTTGGATATATGATTTGAGCAGTGGGGAAATGAAGTAAAGTTGGTAAGTGGGGCTGAGACTCAGCTGCAAAGGACGATGTCTGCCTCAATTTCTATCTGGAAGAAAAACATCACTAAATTTCAAGTGGGTGTGTGCAGTAACCGCTTATGTTTTAGGCAGTTCACTTTGGTGGCATTGCAAAAGAAAGAGAGAAAGGGAGACAGACGGCAGCTAAGGGCAACAAAAGGAAGAAAAGAGATGAGGTGGCACCTTTAAGGGAGAACAGTGTTGAGAAAGGTTGTTTTTGTTTTTGTTTTTTAAGCTGGAGGATATTTGAATAATTTACAGGCTGAAGATCAGTTGCCATTGGAGCTAGAAGGATGGACAATACAGGTGCCAGCAGAGATCGTTGAGGAAGCAAGAGTTTTACCCATGCCTAGCCTAGCATGCCGAATTTCTTTTAAATAACTATACCCAGGATGTCAGTATCGGTCACTTTGTAAAAGAACACAGTAAATACTCAGTGTCATCGTATAACAATATAATAATATAATCAAAAGACAGAAGTCACTAGGGAAATGCCCTCAACTCAGGGTAGATGGGCAGACTAGAACAGTGACACAGACTAGAACAGTGTACTGAGGAAGGATTTCGCAATAGATTGAACAGGACCCTGTCAAAGAACAGTTAAGTTCACAGTAAAGCAAAGTGATGTGAGGGGTGGGGAGGTGAGGAGGAGAGCAGGGAGGAAGGGGCCAATCATGAAAATAAGACAGACAGCACATAGCAAAAAACAACAGTCAGATAAGATGACAAACAAGGACAGAAGAATCTCCAAATTTGTGGGAAGGAGAATAGTGAGGTAGAAAATTCTAACCAGCCCACAAATCCTGCTGTCTCTTTACTGTCACCACCCTCACCTAAGGTGAAGGCTCCAAACGAGATGCCAGCTGTAGCTCGTAATATTGGAATCTGGAGGCCCCTGGAGCCTTTGGCAATGGATTTGTAGCATCTCTGGATTTCTTGTGTTACCCACAGGAAATTGGCTGTCTGTCTTTTCTTTTCTAAGGAGAGCCATCCAAAGAAGGACTTGGTTGAGATCCTGGAATACACACTAATTTCCCTTCAGCTTCAATCCCTTCTTGTCTCCAAAGCGATGAAAAAAGGAGTGCTATGTTATGCTCCACCGGTCAAGAAGTGTTTACCTCTCCCAAAGTGACAGACGGGGACGGTGATAGGCACAGCAGTCCTTACCCTTAACCAGACACCTCCATAAAGCGTGCTTCTCAAAATTTAAGTCACCTGGGAATCTTGCTGAAAACAGGTTCTGATTCAACAGGTGTGCAGTGGGAGTTGGGATTCCGAATTTTCAGTGAGGTTACAGGTGGTATCAATGCTGCTGGGCCATGAACCAGTCCTTAAACGAAGGGCCTAGGAACTGCTCCTTGGCTTCCTTGAGGAGAGCCTGCGTGGGAAGCATTGGATGTTGTCTCTGGTCGCTGCTCGCCAGATACCACCATGGGGCTGTGCCTGGCTCTGCTCAGGCATGCAGTGGACCTGACCACCACCCGGGGAGCCTGGGCTGGAGGGAATTTGTAAGTACAATTTCTTCCTCTTAATGGCACAGAAAAGGCAGGACTGGTGCTCGTGGGATTCACCCACTTAGCAGAGCAGAGAAGAGGAGCCCACAGAGAAATCAGATTTCCAAACGACTTTTGCTTATGACCTGATTTATGTCTCTGCAAAGAGCTGGGGAAATGAGCTGCTTTCTCAGTCCAGGCCCCACTCCATGCTGGATGAATTCCGTGTAGGAAATAGAACCCCAAACTTGATGACTTATGCAAAATTCACTTGAATTAACGAAACAGATGACATAACAAAACAGATGAAGGCGAAAGTTTTCTAGAGTGTTTATATTTAGGTTCTGCCCAAGCGGGGGGTTCCTTTTATCACCTGAAAGTGTCACTTTAAATTGATAAACAGCAGGAGAGGAGAGAATGGCATTAATAAAAACGATTTAACACTGCGCAATGCTTCACTTACATCTGGCTCAATGGAGTCTTATAAGAAGGAAGTTTTATTTTCAGTCCTGTTGTGTCGGTTTTGTTCAGTTCGACAAACTTGCACTCGGTGTCTGCTATGCAGCAGGCACTGTGCTGGGTGCTGAGCGAGAAATGGTTACTGTCCTTTGGCTCATGAAGTACTACGTGGAGATAGACAAGCAGAGAGAGAACATCTGTGTCGTCTTGTTGGTGCAGTGGTGGAGGTATCGGGTTGGCCAAAAAGTCTGTTTAGTTTTTTTCCAGAGAGTAAAAGACACATTTTTTATTTTCACCAATAACTTTCTTGATTTGGATATTTTGAGTGTGTCAACTATCTCCCCTTATTGGCTTCTAGTGGGGAGAGGCCAGGGGTGCTGCTAAACATCTTCCAATGCATAACACAGCCTCACAGTGAAGAATTATTTGGCCAAAATGTCAACAGTACCAAGAAACTTCACAAACCACTTTTGATACATTTGATCAGTCACAGCACCTTCTGCGTACACTGCACAAATCTTTTTTTGTTTTGCGTTTCAGTTGCATTTTTACCTTTCTTGAAAAAATAAAGCATAATGCACTGAAAATGTTGCATATTTTCTTCCATTTTCAATATTAAAATGGCTGCACAAAAATTCACAAATTTTGATGTTTTTTTAGATGCACACTGACATGACAGTTGTCACAGTGTAATCTAACAAAATTGTTTCAAATGAAGTAAGACAGCTAAGTGCTACTGGAACCATTGTACAGAAAAAAACAAACGAACTGTCTGGATAAACACGCTGTCTGGAGTGCAGGCGAGGTCTCCTTACCCAGCCCGGAGGTGGGGGAACTGGAGCAGGGAGGCTGGTGGAGAACACCTGACCTGAATATAAACATTTGAGTAGGAATTAGGCAAATGAAAACATTTGAAAAAGGTGAGTCATTAATGATATTGACTATTTCTGCTTTTTCTCTCCTTTGGCTGACAATAGCATGCCGCTTTTTTCTTAAATTTATGTGTGTTGTGCTTAAGCCAATGAAATGTGAGTGAAAGTGACCTATGTCCCTTCTAGGTAGAAGCTTTAAATACAGGTATGTGACTTACCATTTTCCCTTCTCAGTGCTACAGAACTGTGAGAACATATGTTAAGATGAAGCTTGCATTAGTCTAGGTTCTTGATGACTACAGTCAATGGAAATAAACCTTTGTTGCTTAAAGCCATGACATAGGTATAGTGGCACAAGTTAGTCTGCCCTGACTGACACAGAAGGACATTCTGGGCAGAGAGTTTTACTTACCTAGGCTGAGGTAAGTATGCATTTAACACTTGATTGGAAAGTGCGGTGGTTAATAACACCAGAATATGTAATGCGGCTTGGGGAAGGTGGGGATTGGGGTCTCAGGATAACAAAGGCATGGGCGATTGAAGTAAAGGGTTGGCCAGATGAGCATTTGAGTTTCCTTTTTAACTAAAGACTGATTTTACAAACTTGAATACAGTGTATGATCATTTCTTCTGGGAATACCTTTCCCAAAATTCCCAGACATGGTTGAATCTCCTCCTCTGAAAAGCTACAGCATTTTTAAACCCATATTATAGTATTAAATATTGTACAAAGTGTGTTTTTTTATCTTCACTAGACAAAGTTCCTTGATGGCAGAAAATATTTCTGTTGTATTCCTAAGATTCTGTACGGTGCTTAGGAGTGTAGTGTCCAAATAAACACCCAGCTCTTTGTGGGATGTATCTCACGCACCTACTCTCAGATTCTTTTGGCCTCGCCTGTCTCCTAGTCCATATCCTGCATTGCTTCACCTAAGCTACTCACATGGTCAGCTGACTCCTGCGAGTCCAATTGGCTCTACTGCCCAAGGACAGTCACCTGCAGCAGAGCCTTCAGTTCCTTCCATTTCCAGAACCAAGTACCCGCCTTGGGTTTCCCAAGTGTCTGCTGAAAAGGCAAAGAAAGACAAGTGAAGTAAGTCTTTGAGACAAGTTTTTGCCAGGGGGACATGGGAAGGAGCCATCGGGATAAACTCACTCTCTCTCCCTACAATGCACTGTTCCAAGGGTAGCCTGTGGTGTCCCACATGGGTGAGCAGGTGCACCTGCTGAGAGATTGGCTGAATATCCTCATGGCTCACTGCGAACCAGTGTCCAGGTGGTAGCACATCACCTTTCATTGCTTCCCCTCTACTGTGCCTCAGCTCTGTTCCCCATTATTCTTACTGCCCTGGACTCCAAAACATGTATTGGCATATTACCTTTGGTTCAGACTCCCTCTTTAAGGAACTTGGGCTAAAAGAGTTTTTAGCAGGGTGTCCAACCTGCAGCCCACAGGCCCCATGTGTCCCTGGGTGGCTGTGAATGTGGTCCAACACAAAATCGTGAATTTACTTAAAACATTATGAGATTTTCTTGTGATTACATGTAATGTATTTAATGTGTGGTCCAAGACAACCCTTCTTCTTCCAGTGTGGTGCAGAGAGGCCCAAATATTGGACACCCCTGTTAGAGAGTAGGTTCTCAGAATAAGATCTGGAGTTTGAGTGCACATTGCTCAGAGAGCAATAGGGACTGCTTTGCTTGGAGTTAGTGGATTGTTAATATGCAGTAACATCACAAGTACTACAGTTTTCACCTGTGGTTGATTGAATGTGGTGCGTGTGGAGATCAAGGTGTTGAGAGATCAAGTAACTGCGGTATTTCATCAGTATGAAGGCAGTGTTAATTACATATAATTGGAGCAGGGGTGTCAAACTCATTTTCACAGGGGACCACATCAGCCTCGTGGTTGCCTTCAAAGGGTCAAATGTAATTTTAGGACTGTATAAATGTAAGTATTCCTTAAATAGGGGCAAGGAGCTCGGTGCTGCCGCCAGGTAGAAACAAGGTGCCGGGCCAGATAAAACCAGGAGGAGGGCCGGATTTGGCCCACAGGCCTTGTGTTTGCCACCTGTGTTTGGAGTAACATAGGTCTTCTTGGCTTTACTGAACTACTTATAGAAAAGAAAATGATAGTTCCAGGGCAGGTAATTGCATAACTAAAGTTTCTGGGCAGGAAATGCTGAAAGTCTGGACTAGGATCTAATTACAAAGCATGATCTCTGCAAAGTGGACTTTTACATGTGAGATGTAGACAGGGCTCCTGTGTGAAAATCAGGGCCCCGATAGAGAGTGATACTGAGACATGGAGTGGAGACATCTGTGCGGGCAAACCTGAGAATTTAAAAACCCCAGATTCCTTTATCCTTCCCCGTTTGCGAGAGAACAGCTCACCTTGCCTGAACATCATGTAATGACTTCACCTGAAGCAAGTGTCTTAAAAGATGATGCTGATTCTTGTCAGTGTCTGCCCCTACACCTCTCATTGTTTTCAGACCAGTAAACAGTCATGAGTCAGCATAGCCCATAGGGAACATAAAAAAAATAGTTAAAAAATAGTCTACAAGCCAAGAGAATTGTTTGACCTGGTTGATAAATACCGACAGCATTCAGAAGAATTTGTATGGGAATGGATTCTGAGCATGGTGGACTGGGGAGGGAGGGAAGGCATGGAATGTATGTTGGATAGAGACGAATTTAAGACTCAGTACCCCATCAAAGATACCCAGAATTTGTTCTAATATCCTGTAGAAGTGGGACCTAGAATATGGACCATGATAGCAGCTTATATAAAAATGAGTTGAAGGTGCTTGAACTTCCTTGGCATAGAATTGAGGAACAGATTAGAATACTTAGGGAGGTAAAATGCCATGAACTTAACCCAGCAGTAGTCTCAATCACAACTGTTAGACCAGATGTAGTATTTTGTATTGATGGGAGTGTTTCAACATAGCCTTTAGTCTGTGGTTTACTATGCATTTAGTGAATATTTTCTTCTTGATGCACATCAATAGAGAGAACCAAAAGCAGAATATCATTGCAAGAAGAGGAGAGCAGTATGTTTGCTCTCTTGCTTGAAGGATGTAACCTATATTTCAGAGACCTTGATGCTCCTGGCATCCCAAGAGCACACACTGATCTATTGTATTGACGACATGTTAAGTAGACTGGGTGAGCCAGACATGGAATGTTCCCTAGCTTCCCTAGTAAGAAATACTTGTGCCATAGGTTGGGAGAAAAAAAACAAACCCAAAACACCGATATTTAAGATTTGCCTCATTTGTGACGTTTTCGGGTTCCAGTGGTTAAAGATATGTTAGGACACTTATTCTAATGTAAAAGATAAATTGTTGCATCTCTCACTTCCTACCATTAAGAAAAAGGCAAGATGCCCTGACCAGTGTGGCTCAGTTGGCTGGGCAGCATCCCATAAAGCAAAAGGTCGCTGGTTTGATTCTCAGTCAGGGCACATGCCTGGGGTGAGGGTTCAGCCCTTATGTTGAGGGTTTGGGTGTGAATGAGAGGAAACTGGTCAATGTTTCTCTTCCTCTTTTTCTCTATCCCTTCTCTTCCCTCTAAAAAATAAATACATAAAAATAAAATTTATTAAAAAAGGAGGCAAGGTGCCTGAGTATTTTTTTGGATTTTGGAGCTAGCAGATACTACGCTTGGAAATATTTTTGCAACCAAATTGTTATGGTTGACTCAGAGGCTTCGAGCAGGTCCTAGAGCAAAGGATCATCCTGCAGCAGGTCTGGGTGCTACAAGCTGCAGTTTCAGTGGTTGCTAGTGGCATCTGGATAGGTGGAGATGAAGCGTGGAGTCTCTGGAAAGCCACAGTAGGAGAGCTGAGAGCAGATCCATAGGGTTCTGGAGCAGGACCATCACTTCGGCAGCAGAGAGCTGCAATGGTTGACACACAGCTCCTAGTGTTTAAATGGTTCCTAGTGGAGACGAAACACATAGCCATGGAATAGCAAGTGACTCTGTAAACTGAGATGCCCTTCATGACACGCCTCTGAAATAAATAGTAGAGCAGAGACAACAGCAAATCATAGTATAATAGAAGTGGCTCTTTGAGGACTAAGTTCAAGTATCTCAAAAAACCAAAATGAAACGGAAAATAAACCAGCAACAAGTAAATGACATAATTAGGGGCCCCAGACCAGTATGTTCCTTACTGATGTTGCACTGATGCCTCTCCCTCACTCATACCTGCGGCCAGTAGTAGTTTTCCCACCAACAGAGAAAAGGACCCTGGCTTGGTTCACTGATGGGTTCAAGCAATATGTTGACACTAGTTGAAAATGGTGCCAGGTGTGAGTCTGAAGGGAAATGGTGAGGGGGAGTTCCCAGTGGGCAGAGCTGTGGGAAGTGCACTCATAATTCATGCAGAGGAGAGGTGGCTTGAGCGATGGCAGTACACTGACTCATGAGCACTGTGAATGGATGGTTGGTCAGGGACATGAAAAGAACAAGACTGGGTATCAGTGACCAGGGGTCTGGGAATGAGCTATGTGGATGGACCTGTGAGAATGAGTACACATGGTATAGATCTTTGGGTTTCCTATTAGTGTACCCCAAAAAATCAACTGCAGATCAGTCTATCCATCCTGGACAAGAATGATCCATCCTGAAGATGCCAATCAGCCTCTCTTGGCCCCCTCAGCTTTGGCAATGGGCCACTGAGCAGAGCAGCCATCGTAGCAAGAACAGAACTGGCCACCAGAAGTGATTAACTCAGGTTGATTATTTTGGAACCCTTCCACTCTGGAAAAGGCAATGACTTAGCCTTACTTGTACTAACATCTATTCCAAATGTAGAATCATCCTGCTTATCCCCAGTGCCTTTACCTTCTGAGGCTTACAGAATGCCCGATCTGTTGGCATTGTATCCTGCACAGCATTGCCTCAGACCAGTGTACACAAAATGTGTGACAGAGAGAAGCAAAACTGGACCCCATCATCACAGGTCCCCTGGGTTTGTCATGTACCTCATCATCCTGGAATCTCTGGATTCCCCTTCAACTCCTAGATTTGGGTGAAGAGTTATGCTATAGGGCATAGGTCAACCAGCTATAACCTGTCACCCAAATCTAGCCTGCTGCCTTTCTTTCTTTAATTTTTTTTTTTTGTAGTTAAAGTATAAAGAAAAACATCCAGTTGTGTTTCTTTATATATTGTGTATAGTTGCTTTGTTGCTGTAATGGTGGAGTTGAAGAGTTGTGAAGGAGACCATATGGCCTACAAACTCTAAATTTGCTATTAAGTACTTTATAAATAAAGTTTTCTAACCTCCGATGTAGGACATGGTCTCTTGTTTGCCAATGGGCTGCTAAAGGGACTAGGTAAAACAAAACAAAACAAAACAACTTTGACCAGTGGGATACAAGAGAAAAGAGAGAGCAAGCAATTAAATTTCCTGTCGTTTCTCCCTGCTCTGAAGTATGACTTACCTCACAAAGAATGGTTATAATCACTGCTCTAAAGTTTTTCTGCTAATTACTACTCCTGGGTCATGTTGGAATTGATATCTGTATTTTATTTGGTATGTCAAATAACTTTGGATTGTACCCTGGGAATTTCAAGTATTATGTTGTGAAGCTCCAAGTCTTATTAAAATATTCTGGAGAAAATAGATTTTTCTCTTTCCTTTTAGCAGGTAATCAACCTGACTTGCCTCCTGGGGGCCAGTGGTTCCAATGTCAGTTCAGTATTCAGGGCCTTAGCTGCTCCTTGGATACACCACTAAGGCGTCTGGGGCACGGGCAGTGGCCTATATGGAAGTTCAGTTCTCAAAGCTTATGCTGCTTTGAGTATGTTCTGCAAAGTGACAGCCTGGGGTGAACCAGGGACTTGCATCAATTCATATTCGGAATTGGCAGGGACCCTTTCTTCCCATTTCTTCCACTTTTTGGTTCCCCAAGGCCTCCTTTCTTATTCTTTGAGCTGGAAAGATGGGGTTCCTTTTGAAGCGGTGGCCACCATCACTTTTGCTCCCAGGGAGAAATGAAGAGGGAAAAGAAAAATAACAGGAATTTCCTCCACCCTTTACAGGGACCCAATTTCCTAGTTCATCTATCTGAAAAAATAGGTTTATCTCAGAGATTTTTGATGTTCATGCTATGGTGGCAACCACGTAACTGGCTTTGGGGCATGCTGGTAGAGAAAACGAGAAGGATTCCCCCCAAGCTCTACAGTTTTTAAGGGGCCACTATGTCAATCCTAAACCTGTCTAGAAACAAACATGGTTTGTTTTTTTGTTTAGTTTTTATTGCCTATTCCTGCTGTACAATTTCTCTATCTGGCTTGCCCTCCAGTCAAAACCAAGTGATAAAGGAGGAAAACAACCGGGAAACTCACTATCTGCATCTTAGTCATCTTTCGGGTTTTTGCTTCTCTTCCCAATCCACCCACTTGCTGCTGTTTACTTTTTAGAGTTCTTAAGTAGTCACTGTTCTCCTTTGTCCAGAGTTTTAGTTCTAATTAGTCAGAAAGATAGTGCTTACTCTATCTTGGCCAGATCCAGAAGATTCTAGTTCAAGTATCAGGCCCTCACCCCCAGCCTTCTCCCTACTTTTCATGCCAGGTCAGTCACAGACTCCTCTGCCGTTTGGAGGAGAGGTTACACAGGTCAGGGAAGACTGCGTGGGAAGGCCTGGTAGGGCCACGAACTGAAAGGGGAAAAACTACTCCTCGAAGGAGTTCAGCCTGGACATGGGATTTCTAAAACCATTGTTGTCTCGATGAAAAATCAGTCAGGATCAGAAACAGAAGTCCGTAAGGGATTCTTACTGACACAACCTTGTCGGAAGAAATGACCCTCCGTGGAGAGGAGGTTTCAGAAGTATAGCGTGGGGTGCCGGCTCTCCAGGCAGGGCCCGGAAGCGGTGTGGAGGATGCAGTTCCCTGAACCTGTGGGAGGCAATGTAATGAAATGGTGTAAATGAGGGCAGTCCCCAACTCTAAAAATATCCCATAGCTGAGTGATCTTTTTTGAAGGCCCCAAAAGTAGATTCCCTCCCCTCAACCACCAGCACCTCCTTCTAAATGTTTGAAACCTAAACTCTCGGCCTGTTTTAAAGTATCTTGCACAAAACAGGCCACGGCAGGGAGTTGAGTTCCTCTGTGGTCGGTTGGTGATGCTCTGTGCCATGGTCATGGTCATGGTCATACCCAGCCTTAGCCTTCTGTCTCATTAATGACTACAGTGAAGTGCAAGGGGAAAGAGGCACTGAGGTGAAGAGGACAGAGGGCCTGTGCCTGTAGCGGGCAGGTCAGGGATGTGGCTATCTACTGTTCAAGGAGACTTTGACTCAACCCCTCTCTGCCTTATCTATAACGTGGGAATAGTGATGCCTACACTGAAGGGTTCTGGGAGGAAATAAAATAATGCGTGCAACTGTTCCTCACTCCAGGTTCCACATGAGACTTGCATTAGAGATTATATTATTTGAAAGAGATTTATATCTTCAAATGTTAATTAAACCCTGCCTTTAAAGTATTTCATGGTAAACACTCTTAGAAGAGCTCCCCTTACTGAACGGATAAGAATGATTAAAAATCACCATGCATTTCTTACATATGAGTAGTGTGTCTCAAACATTCTGAGGCACACTCTCTAAAGTAGGTTAGCATTCTGTCTCTATTTTGTATACTCTCTTTAGGGGAAAAAAAAAACCCTTCAAATTAATAGGGCTAGAATGAACAACATTTTGTTTTCCTACCCTAAAGTACTAGCTTTACTTTGTGTTATTCAGCTTTTAAAGCAACACCACATCTTTTACACATTTTCATCAGACCATGCAAGAGACTGGCACCATACTTTGCACTTAGCAGGTACTTAACAAATATTGTTTAATTAATGACCAATCTCACTCTCTGAGTTATGACTGCTTAGATTGAATGGAGAGGATCTACTCAACTCAAATATTAATATTAAAATCAAGAAGAAAAAAGAGACTGAAAAGCATGGGTTAATTAATTTTGCATGTCTTCTTAATTTTGGTCACTTGGAGATTCAAAATTTCTCAGCATGATTGCTAATTTGCATCAAGCTTTGATCCCTGAGATTCCTCAGCTGTGTTTATAATTCCACCTTTTTCCAGCCCAGCAGCTCAAGCCCAGGTCTGGCAGTTTACAATTATTAGGGAAGTTCTGTGCAGGAAAGGAGGATGGCCCCTGGAGCAATGAGTAATTTATCACCATTTGCAGCCTTTAGGCTTTCTTTCCATTGTGATGGCACACTGTCAAGAAAGACGATTCTGGAGCTTTGTGGAGACGGAGGAGACCATTTGCAGCACTGAGGCCTATCAGTAGGCCATGGGAGACTAAAGGAGGAGGAGGGCATGACTGTTCACTGAGCACCTACTCTGTACCAGTAGCTTTGGGTACATTATTCCACGGGCCCCTCTCCATAACAAGCCTGAGAAGGAATAAAAAGCGATATTTGTTGAGGGCTTACTTTGGGCCCAACCCTGTACAGTCAGTATCTCAGTGAATCCTCACAACAACCCATGAGAGGCAACTCTCTGCATTTGGAGGTAAAGCTTCAAGGGTTAAATACCTTGCCCAGAGTCATAGAGCTACTCAGAGGAGGAAGCAAAACTTGAAAGCATTTAATCTAACTTCGAAGTTTGCACTTTGAAGTTCCTTTTTCCCCCCTCCCTAAAAATAAGTTCTATTACTTAAGGTATGCTGGTGACAATAAAATAAACCCAGAAAAACTCAAATATTTATTTAATTTTTGAATAGGTAATGCATGCACATCAAAAAACAAAACTTTTTTCAGTTGGTTGAGCATCATCCCACAAAGCAAAAGGTGCCTGGTTCGATTCCTGGTCAGGGCACGTGCCTGGGTTGCGGGCCTGGTCCCTGATTGGGGGCAAGTGCAAGAGGCAACTGATTAATGTTCTTCTCTCACATTTATCTGTCACTCCCTCTCTTTCTCCCTTCCTTCCCCTCTCTCTAAAAAGAAATAAATAAAATCTTCTTTTAAAAAGAAAAACACTGTTATTAATCCATTATGACTCCTTTGGAGGGTTTTTGAATGTACGGATGGATCTCGCCCTTTTTATACTTCTGGCAGGATATACACACTATCTCACACCTGTTCCCTCACTTACCTATATCTTAGAGACCTTTGCAAATCAAAACATGAAAACGTTAACTCTTTTTAAATTGCTGCATTGCATTTTATTAATTTATATAACAAATTCTATAATTCATTTAACCAACTTTTAATTGATGGGCATGGAGGCCCTCAGTCGTCTGCTCTTACTGCGCCTCTGAGAGCTAGTGTACCTGTAGGATGTACCGCTGAATCAAAGGTAAAATAAGGCAGGTGCCACCCAAATGTACTCCATGGGGTTGTGCCAATTTTTTTAACACTCACCTGAGGACATGCCTGTTGATTTTAGAGAGGGGATGGGAGGGAGAGAAACATCGATCAGTTGCCTCATATATGCCCCAACCAGGAATGAAGCCTGCAACCTAAGCATATACCCTGACCTGTGACCTTTCATTTTATGAGATGATGCTCCAACCAACTGAGCCACACTGACCAGGGTCCAATTTGTCCTCATATTAGAAGAGTTCAAGTTGCCTGTTTCCCCCATAGCCTTGCCAATAGGTTTTGTCAAACTTTTGAATTTTTGCCAGTCCAACAGATGAAAATTGATGTCAGAGTAGTTTGAATTATTTCTCTTACAATAAAGGAAGTTGAGCATCTTTTCATGATTGAAAGACATCTGTATTTTCATCTCATTGCATTATCTATTCATACCTTTTGTCCTCTTTTCAATTGGATACTCTTTTATTTTTTTTAAATATATTTTATTGATTATGCTATTACAGTTGTCCCATTTCTCCCCCATCATTCCCCTCCACCCTACACACCCTCTCCCACCCACATTCCCCCCTTTACTTCATGTCCATGTGTCATAAGTTCTTTAGCTTCTACATTTCCCATACTATTCTTGCCCTCCCTCTGTCTATTTTCTACCCACCGTCTATGCTACTCATTCTCTGTACCTTTTCCCCCTCTCTCCTCCTCCCACACCCCTGTTGCTAAGCCTCCATATGATCTCCATTTCTGTGTTTCTGTTCCTGTTCTAGCTGTTTGCTTAGTTTGCTTTTGTTTTATGTGTGGTTCTTAATAGCTGTGAGTTTGTTGTCTTTTCACTGTCGTATTTTTATCTTCTTTTTCTTAGATAAGTCCCTTTAACATATCATATAGTAAAGGCTTGGTGATGATGAACTCCTTGAACTTGACCTTATCTGAGAAGCACTTTATCTTCCCTTCCATTCTAAATGACAGCTTTGCTGGGTAGAGCAATCTTGGTTGTAGGTCCTTGACTTTCATGACTTGGAATGCTTCTTTCTAGCCCCTTCTTGCCTATAAGGTCTCTTTTGAGAAATCAGCTGACTGTCTGATGGGAACTCCTTTGTAGGTGACTGTCCCCTTATCCCTCGCTGCTTCTAGAATTCTCTGCTTCATTTGAATCTTGGCTAATGTAATGACGATGTGCCTTGGTGTGTTCCTCCTTGGGTCCAACTTCTTTGGGACTCTCTGAGCTTCCTGGACGTCTTGGTAGTCTATTTCCTTTGCCAGATTGGGGAAGTTCTCCTTAATTATTTGTTGAAATAAGTTTTCCACTTGTTGCTCTTCTTCTTCCCCTTCTGGGACCCCTATAATTCAGATGTTGGGACGTTTAATGATGTCCCAGAGGTTCCTAAGCCTCTCCTAATTTTTTTGAATTCTTGTTTCTTCCTCGTTTTCTGTTTTGTTGTTAGTTTCTTCCCTCTGGTCCACTCCATTGATTTGAGTCCCAGTTTTCCTTCCATCTCTATCGGTTCCCCATGCACCTTCCTTCATTTCACGTATTGTAGCCTGCATTTTTTAATCTAATTTGTGAGCAAAATCAACCAATTCTGTGAGCATTTTGATGACCAGTGCTTTGAACTGTGCATCTGATAGGTTGGCTATCTCTTCATGGCTTAGAGGAATTGGCTCTGGGGCTTTGATTGGTTCTCCCGTTTGAGCCATTTTTGGTGTTTTTGTTTTGTTTTGTTTTGTTTTTGTTTTGTTTTTGTTTTAGTCTGGTCACGGCTATTACGTAGTGAGGGGTGGAGCCTCAGGCGCTCCCCAGTGTGGGGCAGCCCAGTCGCTGGGTTGTGATGCTGTATGTGGGGGCGGGGTCTGAGAGGGAACAATGGCGCCTGCTCCGCTCTCTCCTGGATTCAGTCCCTTCCGCCACTTCCCCTCTCCCTGGACCATCTGTGCTCAGGAATGTGGGACCACCTGGTCAGCCAGCCGCCTTGTGCGGCCTCACTGGTTCTGCACAGTTGCCCCCCTGTGCCCGGGGTCCACCAGCTGCTGCCTGTGGGCCCGGGGACCGCCAGCCGCCGCCTGTGCACCTGGGAACTGCCAGCTGCTGCTGCTTGCGCTCCTGCACCTCCACCTTCTCCCGCCTCGACTCCGCCCCTCCTATCGGTCTGGATGAATGCTTGTTGGACTTCTGTACAGTTCAATTTTCTATAAGTTCTGGTTGTTTTCTTGTTTCTAAATATTTGTTGTCCTTAATTTTGGTTGTGAGAGGAGGCACAGTGTGTCCGCCTACGCCTCCATCTTGGCCGGAAGTCCTGGATACTCTTTTATATATTATGGAGTTAGCCTTACGTGATATGAGTGGCAAATAGCATTTCCTAGTTTCTCTCTTGTCTTCTGGATATGGTGTCTTTCCCATGTAAAAATTTCTATTTTATGTAGGTAAGTTTGCCAGCATTTTATCACTTCTAAATTGGAATTTTAATTACAGAGATCATGACCACTTCAAGATTATAAAATAAGTCTTCCATGTTTTTGTCCAAAAATGTATGGTCTCAGTGTTTGCATCTAAATCTTTGATTCATTTGGAAACAATCCTACTGTGGCTTCAGTTAAAGTATGCCTCCAATTTTAAAATTTTTAGAAAGTTCTCCAGTTATCCCAGTACCATTATTGATTTATTGAATCATTTCATGACTGATTTGAGATGACTTCTTTATCAAATACTGAATTCAACTTTCTAGAGATATGTATTTTTTGGACTAGCTATCCTTCCATCAGCCTATCTATTCATATATTATTACCATACTGTCCTAATAATTGAAGGTTTACACTATGCTTTAACATCTAATATGAGTACTGCTGCGCCCTACCTTCAACCATTGTTCTTCTTTTTCAGTTTGCTAAGTTATTCCAACTTATTGTCCATGTGAGCTTTAGAATCACATCTAGTTGTGTGTGCCTGATTGTGCATATTTTAAATAACTGTTATAGTATCTTTATTGATGTATTAAGCTTATAATTTAGGTTATGGAATATTGATATCTCTGTCATGGTGTGTTTCAATTTTTAAAATTCTCTTTAGATCTTCAAGAGTATTGTAATATGTTTTTCCTATGGGCCCTCCACATTTTTATTAATTTCTGTCTGGGTAGCTATATTTCATGTAGTCTTTTCTTACATCATTACATGGGCTGGGTATATGTTTCTATTTTTATATCCTAGCATCTTTCTAATTACTCTTATTTGTTATGGTTGTTTTTCAGCTGGTTTCCTCTTTCTAAATATATGGTCATAACATCTGCAAATAATTTTTCATCCTTCTTTTCAATTTTTAGAATTATTATTCCTTTCTTTTACCCAGTTGTGTTAGCGATTACTTCTAGTACTATATCAAATTCTATTTCTTCCATTAAGCATAATGCTAGCTTTGGGGTTATGATAGAAGTACTTTATCTTGTTAAAGACTTATTTATCTAACATTATTTTGTTGCAAAAGCAATTTTTAAAGACTAAGAATGGATATTGAATTTTGTCTGGTGTCATTTAATATTATTCTCTTATGTAATCTCAAAGGGGATTGTGTTTTTGACTTATAAAAATGGAGTTATGTTAAATGAACTAATCTGTATCTTGTAGTTCTTACTACACAATACTTTGTAGAATTCTCTCCAAATTACCTCATATAGCTTGGGCTCATTGTTTTACTGGCTGCACAATAGTCCATGGTTTGGATGCAGTCCATTTATTCACTCATTCTACTATGATAGGCATCCCTTTTCCCTCTTACTTTAAACAAATCTTCAGTAATCAACCTTGCATTTGTATTTTATGTGATCAGTCCTTTTATTTCTAAAGACTGTATTTCCGGGGATGGGAGTGCTGAGTTAAGATTGCATATGATTTTATTTTAATAGCCATTCTGCTTTACTGTCCAAGATCTCACAGCTATAGCTGGGATTGAATGAGGATTCTGACTTCAAAGCTCATTAAACTAAATTGGTGCCCAGTTCAGAGCCATATATAAAGCAAATTATATGAAGTTATTGTGGTCCTAGTAAGATTTCTGCCATACTTCATTCAGTAGAGAGTATAAACATCAGAATATATAGTAAAAAGAAATTTTACACCACAAACATTTGTCATTGTGAATCTTTGGCATTCAATGGGACTTGGTGTTGCGACCTTGGATGAGTTATTTTGTCTTTCCATGTATCTATTTTCTCATCTGGGAAATGAGAATAACTAACAGTAGTACCTAGTGCATAGAGTTGTAAGAGTTAGAGCTCATAGCACCTAAAGCCCATAGCAAGGTGTCGGGCTTTTCTTCAAATACATGAGACAGTAATTTATTTGAAGTTATCAGGCCCAAGCCCAATATTTGCTGTATGCTTTGAAGCTGTCCAGGCTGACAGGATGCATGGAGCAAAAAGTGTAGCTGTTGCTTGACCCTTGAGTCCTTGGGCCAGGGAGGCCTCCGTAGCTGTGACCAGGGTGAGAATTCACAGGCTAAAGGGACCACACAGCACTCTGCTCAGGGCAGCCTCTGCTGATTCACTATTGATGGAAAGCCAGTGGGAAGGACTGAGAAGGAGGGAGGAGTGGGCAAGGGAAAAGAACGAGGGAAGTGGAGAGGGAGAGATGCGCTATTGCTGCAACAAATTACCTCAAACTTAAGGGCTTAAAACAGCACAAATTTATCTCACAGTTCTGGACTAAAGTAAGATGTAGACAGAGCTGGCTCCTTCTGGAGGCTGTAGATGAAAAGCTTTAGCCTTGCTTTTTTCACCTTCAAGGAGCTGACTGCTTTCACTGGCTCATGACCCCATCTCTACCTTCAATAGCACCATTCCAATCTTTGGTTCCATTGTCATTCACTTTTTCCTTCGGCGACTGTACTGCCATCCTCTTATAAGGACCCTTGTGATTCCATTGAGTCTACCTGAGTAGTCTAGAATAATCTCCCCATCTCAAGATCCATGCCCTCAGTCACATCTATAAAGTGCCGTTTGCCACGTAAGGTCACTGAGCCACAGATTGTGGGGATTGGGACCGGGGCATCTTTGGAGGGGTGCATTGCTCTGCCTACCATAGATGTGAGAGGTATAATTTGTGGCACCAATACATCCACCCTCTGTTCCTTGAAGGCTCATCCTAACTCTGGGGAGCACCTGTATTGTTCACCTGCCTTCTCTCTGCTTCCCTAAGAACTCCCTTTATGCTTAGCTAAGTCCTGTTTTGTTCACAGAGAAAAGATAGCCTCCATTTTGCTGCCCACAAGGTGGGCAAAGCGTACATTAGACTTGGTAGCTCTGCCCGGTCTTTGCATGCCTTTTGAGTCTTGAGGAAGAGCCTGCTCTATAAGCTTAAGGGCTGAACAAAATGTATTCAGAAGAATTTTCCACCTGCCTCACCTCAGGACTATGTCCTGGGTTGCATCTGCTTGCTCCCCCGAGGGTGGACTTCTCTGTCATCTCACTCAGCTCCCACCACCTCTCTGTTATTCCTGGCTTCTCGTGTCTCTCCTCACCTTTACCTCTGTATAAGTCTGCTAGGGCTGCTATAACAAAATATCACATACAGGTGGCTTAAACCACAGAAATTTATTTTTTCACAGTTCTGGAAGCTGGAAGTTCAGGATCAAGTGGTCGGCAGGTTTGGTTTCTCCCAAAACCTCTTTCCTTGACTTATAGATGGCCACCCTCCTGATATGTCCTCACGTGGCCTTTTTTTCTCTGCATGCACAATCCTGATATTTTAATTTGTGTGTCCTGATCTCCTTTTCTTATGAGGATACCAGGTAGATTGGATTAGGGCCCACCTAAAAGCCTCATTTTAACTTAATTACCTCTTTAATAAGGCCCTATTTCAAAATACAGTAACATTCGAAGTTACTGGGTGTTAGGACTTCAATATATGAATATTAGGCGGATAAAGTTAAGTTCACAGCAACCTCTATGTGCCCCTCTTTCCCCCCTGGCTAAGCTTGAGCTATACACACTGCATGCCAACTCTGATCTCTCTGACTGCCACCTGCCCCCCTCCCTGACAGACAGCCCAGCTGAGAGCAGCCTCAAAACATGGTAACCTGCTAAAACTCAAATTAGGTAAACCCAGAAAAACGATTCACTGGGCTAAGTCATTATCGATCTAGAATAACACAACTTGGTATTTCTTAGAATAACATTTTGGTTCCTGAAAAGAGAAGTAGCACCTTCTTTAAGTGTAAAAGTCACAAATACAAGTAATAGAGTAAGAACTGAAAGATACATAATGAAATAATAGTGGAAGGTTCCATCATGTCACCTCCCATAGGGCAGCTTCGGCAGGTCAATAGTTCTGGGGCAGCAGAACCCACCCTGAGTTCCAGCCTTGGTTCTGCCACTAATAACAGAGAAAAGGGAACTCTCAGAACCTCTTGTATTTCAGGGTGCCCACTGCTAAAAATGGGCAACTCCACTTTGCTGCTGGCACAAAGTAAAAACTCTGGAAGCTGTTGGATTCTGAAGTAAATGTGTAACCCTGAAACTTAAAAAAAATCCCGTTATTGTGCCCCAGACTTCATCCTGTCACATGTGCCTCGGGAGGAGGCAGCTCGGAGGGCCTGTGAGAGGGAAAGCCTGGGAACGGCGTGGCCGTTCTCCTTGGCTCCCAGGGCCTGGAGTGGCCACCGTTAAGTCCTGGGTACCAGCACTATTTTCATTTCCCCAAAACACAAAGATTGAGTGAGGGGGAAGGGTAGAGAAATGAAACAAAGCTTTTCAATCATAAAAAGTGAATCAGTTTTTTAAACCATATAAGAAAAAGAACTAGGGTTTCCAGAGGGTTTCTAGAAAAGGAAACCAAGGCACAGACCCATTGATTTGGCCTCAGGTGCAATAAAACAACACCGCGTGTGCCTCCCATCCAGCTGCCGGTGGGCTGGGGGACTCACGAGCAGGGTAGGGAGGACACTTGTCCCCATAACAATTCTGCCAACTTTAAGGGTCTGAGGAAAGCAGCCCTGAGGCAGGGATTGTGGTTGGAGCCCAGGTCCTTGCCTTCGCCCAGAGGGAAGGTGGCTGCTGAGCTTCCGTCTAGTCCCGAGCCAGCATGAGTAGGGCCAGGTCAGCTGGGGCGCAGTGAGGGAGTGAGGGAGAGATGATTAGAGAAGGGGTGGGGGGCAGGGAGAGAAGGGAGTCAGGAGAAAGAGAAATCTCTTGGTCCTAGCCCTCTGGCACGTATTGGAAACATCTTTATAGGCTGATTTTAATTAGAATGCTCTATCTTGAGAAAGAAACTAAATATAATTCCCAAAAACCATAACCTTTTCCAAATGACTTTCTTTCTGTGGGGCTTCCCCAAATAAGTTCCTTGCATTTGCTACCACAGTAAAGATATTTCTTATTTTTCCCCCCTCCTCAGCGTAATTTTGGCTTTTTCATATTTTCTTCAGTCCAGCTCCCCCCTGGAAATGGGTGTGTACTTGTGCACATGGATAAGAAATGAAGAAAAATTAATAAACCAACAAGAGGATTGGAGGGCAAGTTGTGAAACGGGGGTGAAGAGCTAAATTTATATAACCTAGAAAAAGAGAAGGCTCTGGAGGAACATGATAAAGTTACACTTCACAGAAGCAATATAAATGAAGGGAGGGAATTATTCAGAGTCTCAAAAGATGTCAGAGAGAAGGGCTGGCCCTAATCCAAGGCCAAGAAGAGGAATCGTGATGGATGATAAAGGCAAGAGACCAGAGGAAGCTCCTGATGTGGGACCACAGCCCTGCCCTTGCAGTTCACATCTGATGGACACAGGGACCCAGCGACCTCAGAGGGTCAGCTGAGCAGGTCCACACGGAGCTTTCCCAGCCATGGCTTCCTCCTGGGCTGGGAAAGTCTCCTGTTCTCTTGGGGTCAATGTGGTCAGGGAGAGGGGATATTTTTTTGTCTCCAGTGTGGACAAATTTCCTCTTAAAGTAACTTTAAAGAACCAAACATCTCTCCCTAAACACAGAAATAATTGCAAACATAACACTCTAGTGACTTGTGTTCATTTTATATGCTGTCTTGCTCTGTTTAACTTTTGATCAACAGCACCAATTTGAAGGCTTGTGAAGTTTTTCTGGCTAGGCCAAAAAGGGAGGACACCCTTTCCACTCTGGGTGTGATGGCGTGCACGTCAGCCGGCTGATTGAAGGGTCTCAGTGCTAAAAGAACGGCAGTGCACTGTGTGATGAATGGAAGGCAGGAAGTGGGGGTTCTACTTCCTACTCTGCTATTGTGTTCATTATCTATAGCTGCTGATTTATAATAAGAAATATACGTCTGGCCTTTGTCCTCATTTCTGACATAGAGATCCTAAAATCCTTGAAATTTCCTAAGTAATTCCTAAGCCATAAAGATGTTTTTGTTATATTAATGGGGTGACTTTTGGATTGCACCTAAGGATGGGTCTGCTTCCAGGAGACAGGATCATGTGATTAGAGAGTTGGAACGTTCAGTCCCAACCCCGACCTCCAGGGATGAGAAAGGGGCTGGAGGTTGAATTAACTGCCAGTGGCCAATGATTTAATCAATCATGAGTATATAATGAAACCTTCACAAAAACTCAAGAGGATGGGGTTTGGAGAGCTTCCTGGTTTGCAAGCTGCGTGTCTCCATGCAGAGATGTGGGAGCTCCCCACCCCTTCCCAAATACCTTGCCCTGTGCATCTCTTCCATCTGGCTGTTCCTGGGTTATATTCTGTTATAATGAACCAGTAATGTAGCAAAAGTATGTTTCTCTGAGTTCTGTGAGCTGCTCTAGCAAATTAATTGAACCCAAGAGGAGGCTGTGGGAACCTCTGATTTATAGCCTGTTGGTCAGATGTACAGGTAACAACCTGCATAGGTAGTGTCAGAACTAAGCTGAATTGAGTTGAGTTGTAGGGCATCTGGTTTGTGTCCTGGAGAATTACTCGTGTTGTGTGGGGAAATCCCCTCATAGAATTGCTTGTTCATGTGGGGACCCCCCCACATTAGAACTGGTACCAGAACACTTTTAGCTGCATGACAAATTACCACAAACATAGTAGCTAAAACAACTTTTATCATCTCATAGTTTCCATAGGCCAGGAATCTGGGTGTAGCTTAGTGGGGTCTTTTGCTTCTCGATTTCTCCACAGCTGTAATCAAGGGGTTAGCCCAGGAGCTGGTAGAAGGTTGTTGGCAAGGTTTGGGCTGGGTTACTTCATCTCAAGGCTTGGGTGGGGGCAGTATCTACTTCCAAAATCATTCAGTGGTTATTGGCAGGATTCAGTTCCTCATAAGTTGTTGGACTGAGGACCTCAGTTTCTTGGAGCTGTTGGCCAGATGCCACCCTCAGTTCCTAGCTACATGGGTCTCTCCAATGTGGGAATAAGCTGAGAAGGCAAGAGAAGTGAGTGAGAGAGTGCCAGCAAGACAGAAGTCAATCTCGTATCACCCATGCTGGGAAGGGACTTCCCATCACTTTTTTTCCTGTATTCTATTTGTTAGAACAACTCTCTAGATCCAACCCCAGCATGAGGGGCACAGATTACATAGGAAGTAGGCAACAAGAGGTTGGGACCATTGGGAGTCATTTTAGAAGGCATTCTAGAATAGCATTCACCAGACAAATGTCCTTGGGCCATAATGATTTCTTCTTAATATTGTAATAAAAGATAAATTCTAAAGGTAGTTGAACTAAATCAGGATGGCAAATTCAAGTACCTGCCAGAACCTGGTAGGTCGCATCTTTCTGTAAAATGGGTCATATGTAAGATGTGAGGCACTGATATGAGGACTTCAGACAAGATATACTTGTTCTGCTGGGCCTGTAGTGTTCAAAATAAAATCTCTTCAAACGATATGTGTACCCACAAGTGGAATTGCTGGCTAATGTGGCAATCCATTTTTAATTGAGGTAACTCCATACTGCTTTCTACTGGGGCTGCACCAAACCACATTCTTGCCAATAGTGCTGAAGGGCTCCCTTTTCTCCCCATCCTCACCCATATTTGCTGTTTGTTGGTTTAATGATGGCAGCCATTCTGACAGGTATAAGGTGGTAGCTCATTGTGGTTTTAATTTGCATCTCTCTGATGACTAGTGACCTTGAGCATTTTGCACATGTCTACTGGCCATTTGTATGTTCACCTTGAAGACATGTCTATTCAGATCCTTTGCCTAATGAGCATAACAAATTGATGAACAAAATAGAAATGGGCATGGATACATGGAATAGACTGATAGCTGTCAGAGGGGAGGGTGTTGTGGGGGATAGATAAAAGAAAGTAAAGGGATTAAGCAAAAAAACCCATAGGCATATGCTTTATATATATAAAACATATAGACACAGCCAACAGTGTGGTGATAGCCAGAGGAAAATGCGGTGGGGGCGGGGGGACGGTAGGTAGAGGTAGGCAAAGGGGAGATAAATGGGGAAGGAAAGAGACTTTGCTTGGGGCGATGGGCGCACGATGCAGTGTGCAGATGGTGTTTTGTTGAGTTGTACACTTGAAACCTGTATGGTTTTGTGAACAAATGTCGCCCCGATAAATTCAATTAGAAGAAAGATATGTGTATTGTAGGGAAGATATACTGACTACTCAGTTCTCCTGGTCCATATCTAGCTCTAGTCGTACTCTTCATATCAAACCATTGATCACTAGCAGGAGAATTGTCTAAAAAAAGGTTTTGTTGAGTGGAGGCAGTACTTTCAGCTAATGGGTTTGACATATTATTTCTTTAATAAATACTGGTTGAGCCTGTGCTGTGCCTAGGGCTTCATTAGTTCTGAGGATACTAAGAAAAACAGGACAAGGTTCCTCAAGTTCTCCCAGGCTACAGAGGAGAGACACACTGCCAATATCATGTGACATGTGCTATTGAGAGGGGTATGCAGGGTAACGACAACAGGGGAGGGAATGGCTGGTTTTGTGGGGAGTTAGTGATATCGGAGGGGACAGTGGTGGGCTTCTTCCCTCCCCAGGGGCATAATCCACCACTCCTATTTTTGCTGTTGGTGTCAGAACATTTTAACAATGAGATAATCTCATCAATCCTCCCAACTCGGGGATTGCAGGAACGACACAGGTGTATCCCTCTGACTGAGAGAAAACTAGCTGAGTGGGGATCCTACAATATCAAGTAGAAGTCCCCGGAAAGACCACACCATCCATTGCCTAAGAAGATCCCAAAGTAGGGGTGCAATCCAGTCTCTAACAGCTGTTGGTTTGCTCTGTCATCCTGGGCTGCAGAGAAGTGCTGGCTGGAGATCGTATTTTTCATGGCATTATGCACTGTTACTCTGGGACTAATTATGTGTAACGGCAAGTAATTAAAACAATTATAGTAGCATTGCACTTTGCCTTTATATGGTGTTTTAAAATTTTCTTATTTGACGGCAATGCAACGGTTTGATTTTAGGCAGAGAATGCATTATGTTCTTTGATCAAGACTTGAATGGCCCAAATTCAAAGTTCTTACAGGGATCACCTAAATATTAGCAACAAATCCAAGATAAAGAAGGGGTGTTTATATGGAATATATAATCAATTTTGGATCTAAGAGATGCACACTTTTTTCTTCCAATATGCTACTTGAGAAATGTAAAAAAGACAGTTTTCTTCCCCTCTTCCTCCTATCCTAAACTGTTTGTAACCAGGTGTTATTTGCAAAGGTGCTGCTTTATCATAAAATACCTTTCCCCCACCCTCCTGCCAACAAAGCATTTGCATGTTGAAAATTATGCAGGAAATTTTCTCCATTCTCTACCTCGTATCCAATAAATTCAAAGTGCTGCTTTACTATCAGAGAGGAGGACAGAAGTTCTCTGTATTTATTCATCTGGGAGCTGGATGTACGTAATTAGTCATTCTTTCTACCGGCCCTGAAAGGCAGTGCAAACAGCATTTTTTTAGATTGGAGACCAATTAAATAATTATCAAAAGCATCAGGATAAGCAAGGATAAGACTCAGAGGAGCACAGGGAACCTGGTAGGTAAACAGAACTGCTGTTTTGAATTCTCCCCTCACGATTTTCGCCTTTTATTAAACCCTGCACTTCATCGGCCTCTGCATATCAAACAGGGCCTCGGGCAGCTCCTTTTTAACACACCGGCCTTCCTGAGCACAAAACAGTTTCCTCGTGTTTTGCAGGCTTAGGAGGAGATGGATTCTTTTTTTCTCCCCAGCGAAGTGGCCAGACCATTTGGACTTGGAAAAAAATGGGCATTTTGGTTCAGGATGCATGGATCCTGCATCCTGGCCAAGTGGTGTGTGGGTCAGGAGCTGCCTCCTTTGAACTATTCCCAGCACACCCACCTGGCTGCCCTAACGTGGCTGGAATCCAGGATGCTCAGGCAGAGTGGCAAATTTGGTGGTTTTCTGTGGATACCTTTGTTTCTTCTCTTGGACTCCTTTTCATTCTGTATTTGTCCTGCTCGAAGAAGCAAACCCAGGCAAATTTAAACCAGCAAGATACTGAAAACGAACCAAATCCAGCCTCCTATTCTGCACCTGGCTGGTCCTTATTCTGCTCTTTGTAACTGAGGCAGAAGTGTGGCAGTGTGCAGCCAGTCCTGCTGCAGACGGGCCCCACATATTCGTCCTTGCTAGAGAAACAAATGGTCAGCAAATGGCCTATTCACAGTGCGCTTGGAACTCATCATCTGTCTCAGAAAATGGGAAATCTCCGAGGTGGCCCAGCACAAAAGGATGCAAATGACAAAGGGTCAACCGCAGATGCTGAATAATGGAGTGGGAACAAATAGCATTCATGGGCTGCATGTTATTTGTGTCTCCCACAAATGGTGCCTCATTCTTCCCACATCATTTCCAATTTCAGCCATTCCTGTTTTCATGTCCCAGACAAGTGTGAGAGGGGCATCTGGGCTGATTTCCGCTTCAGCTTCTCTGCCCTTGGATTGAAGTGGGCCTTTTCTGTTTCCGTGCAGAATGGTGACATGTGTCTGAAGAGCTTTGTAACAGCTGCCCCTTCCTGCTCCGTGTCGCAGAGATGGTTAAATTTTCAATTTTCATGCCGAGTGTAAGTGATTTCATTGATGTAAAGTTTGCAGAACAATTTAAAATCCTAAATGAAGAAAATGTGGGCTTGCCAGTGTTGTCACTGACCTTGAGCTTGAAAAGACAGTACTGGGTCTGTAATTTTTATTAAAATGAGGCCATTCTCTGGGATCAGAAACCAAGGAGAAAATGTGGACGCAAACACATACCCACACCTCTCCCCTCCCTATGTAGGGGAGAGAAGCAAAGGCTACCAGCAGATTGAAACTTGTGTATTTAAATGAAATGACAGATAATAACACCAAACTCAGTCCATGTAGGGATGGGTTATTCTTTCACATGGAATAAGAATTATAACCATCAACATTTAATGAGGACTGTGTTCCAAAGACTCTTCTAAGAACTTCGTAGTATTATCTTATTTGATCTTCTTGATTACTAGGAGACACTTGCTCTAATTTTTCCATTTCTCACCTGAGGAAGTGAAGCAGGCACAAGGAGCTTGAAAAAATTGTTCAAGCACACAGAGGTAAGTGCGGGGAATCTGGATAGGACCCCCAGGAAAAGTCATTCCAAACCTAGCTCACAACTAGAGGACTTCATCAGTTAGGACTAGGAAGAGTTGCATATTAACAGAAAATTGAAAATAACAAGAGCCAGTACACATATAAGCTTATTTTCTTTTTCTCTCTGGTAATAGAAGCCTGAAAATGGCCAATCCAGGGTTAGTGTAACAACTGTCATTGGGGATTGGGTTTCTTCTTACCTTTCCACACCACCATCCTTACTTCATGCCGATCTTCCATCCTTAAGTTTACTTCATGATATGAAAATGTTTTCAGAGCCTCAGCCACCACATCCAATTCCAGGAAGCAAAGAGGAAGAAGGGAGAAGGGCAAAAATGTCCCCAAGCAGCTGCCTGGTCCCCCTTTAAGGGAAGGTTCCTGAAGCGCCACCCACCTGCTTCATGTCATTGGCTGGAGCGCCATCATATGGGTACCACTATCCAGGAGAGAGTGGGGGTGGTACAGCTTTCAAGAAGAGTCTGTTCTCCCCTTGAGTAAAGCTGACATTCATTTTCAAAGAAGGGAAGAATGGCTACTGGTAGGTAACCATCAGAATATTGTGAGGTCCCAGTGGGCCCTAACTTGGGATTAAGATACAATAAGCATATAGATTTGCTGTCATGCCCAACACCTCCTTGTCTGCCTGAACCTCTGATTATCATAGGCACTGAGGAGCCTTCCGGGAATACTTCATACCATGTCCAAAAGGGAGCCTCAGACACTAGCACCCAGCGTGCCCAATGGCTTGGCAGGGGTAGGGGCAAATGACCTCAGAAAATAGGCCCCTGAGAGACAGTTCCCCAAGGGGAAGGGATCCTTCCAGTCCAAGAGTCAGGTGAGCGCAACTCTGAAGCTTGGCAGCTGGCAGTGAAACCCTCTCTGACCCACCAACTTCGTGGGTTTGTCCACCCTGGGGACAAAGAGGTCCTTGTGTATAATAAACTCAAATGACTGTAATGCCAAACTCCATAGTTTGTCTGGCCATAAAGAGCTCAGCTGTGGAGCTCCCTCTGAGTGAACACAGGGAGGAAGCCATTCATTCTTATTGTTGGTTCTCGAATCACAGTGGAAATGTTGAGATGACTCCAGGATTAAGCAAATGACAGCCCGGGATATCTACAGGGATGTGCACCCACAGTGGCAGACACAAAAGGCAGCGTGACGGATCAGAGGGACAGAGGACAATGTCAAGTGATCTATGCTATTTAATCCTGGATGCCCTGCCAAGTGACTGGTGGGGGGTTCTCTTCATGGAGCTAGAAATAGGCACTGGTTGGGGCATTACAGTTTGTAACATTCATGTTTAATTGTTAATATGATATCATTTATTCATAAACATGCTGAGACCTGGGGATATTTAGTTCACACAGGTTTGGGCTAAGTTTTATTTTTTTTTTTTTTTTGCTCAAATACCAAATCCCGAGCCTGGAAAATAACTCAGGTGAAATTAACCTCTCCTCTCCTCCTAAATCCCCATGTTCAATTTTATCCAAACTCAAGTGGAAAGTTATCTATAGTGGGGAAAAAAATGGAGAAAAGACAGAAGAGAGGGGAAAATGAAGGGAGAGAGGGAGGATAAAAGAAAGGTGAAAGAAAAGAGCCAAACTCTTAAAACCGTAACCATCAGTAGAATAAGTGATAAGAACAATAGTGATAAAAATAGGCAATGAATGGTGTTTGTTTTGGGATGGGCAATTGTGTAACCTGTGAGAAAGTGGGTTGCTGTCAAGTGTCAGCACACGTTTATTCTCAGAGCTCAGTAACACTGGAGTCTTTACTGGGCAGGGCAGCTCCCAGGGTTTCATTTTGAGACTCTTCTGTGTAAGAGTTGTGATGACACAAGCGTTGTGGTTGAAGAACACTGGGTGAGGGGAATGAAGTCCAGACTCTGAGGCCCCCCTCTATGTTAGGGTTTCAGCCAATCCTCTGTGAAAGGGCATTAGCCATTCCTGGCCTGCTAGTTCACAAGAACATCGTGAAGGTCAAATGAGAAGTGATGGTTTAGGTGCTCTATATACTGAGAAGTTTCAGAAGTTGTTCCATTCAGCAGAGCCTTGAAACCCCAGCTAAGAGCAATGAAGGCAAATTCCTCAGTGTGAGTTAGCACCCATTGACAATCATTTTTACTTAAGGATTTTGGAGACGTTGTGGATGAGCTCTATCAAAGTAAGAGGTCCAAATATGATTTCTAACAATGTCACATTTTGATAGAAACACAGCAGTTTTGGAATGAAGAAGGTGGCCCTGCAAATTTCAAGCTTGACAAATGGATCCCCCAAATAATTCCCTGGTCATTTTAGGACACATCACTTCAAAGAGTCTCTCCTAACCATATTGTATGGGACATCTCTAAAACATGCACATATAGGGTTTTGATTCTCAGAATGGGAAATTGCTATCTCTAGACCAAAACTTTAGGTGAAAACAATTCAAAAATTTAAAAAATTCATGTTAACTGTCAAAGAGCTTATATGATCTAAAGGATATGGTTTATGTGAAAATAAAAATTGAAAAATTAAGAAGAGCCAGACATAGAAGCCACTTTGACCTTCTGGACATTTGATAATTCTGGCCATTTGAAAAAACATTCTTCCAAATCAAGAGGAACAGGAGTTAAGGTGGCCACATCTCTTTTGGACCCCAAATGGAAACTCTCAGAATAAGTGGGAACCAGGTATAAACTCTAATGATAACCACCACAACCTGCCCAAGGACTGAAGAAGATAATGCTCTGGTTCTAGACAGAGCAGCAGAAACAAAAGGAATGGAAACAATGCCCACAAAAAGTTGTGGCCACAGTCCATCCGAGCACAGATTTGCAAGCTGGGTTTACATTGCCAGGTGGATCCATTCGATCTCAAGTCATAAACTTGTTCTAACATGACTGATGACTGACAGTGCTCCCAACCGGGAGTAAAAGCAAATTCTCTTTAAAAGAAGGAACATTTATTGTAGACTTCAGAAAATCTCCATAGAAAAAAATGTACAGGGCAATAAACATTACACAGTTAAAAATAACCAAGTACCAAGGAAGTGAGGAACCCATGAGTGAGAATCAGGAAACAGCAAATGAAACAGCTCCATAAAGACTTCACATTTTATAATTGTAAAATATTGACTGTAAAGTAACTTTGATTACAATGTATATATTATTATAAGAAAAACTTAGAAATGTATACAAAGAGCAATGAACTATTAAAGCTGTTATGTTAGGGGGAAAACATATCATCTGTTAAGAATTGTTGATACAATAAAAAATAAATTTTAACTGATGAGTGAATATCAAAGAACTAAAAAATAGCTGTGAAGAACTTATCTAGAATGCAGGACAGAAAAAAAGACTAAAAAATATAAAAATATGGAAGAAAGTTATAGGGAAACATGAAGGATAAAGTGAGGGAGTTTAACTTAAGATTAATCAGGGGAGAAGGGAGATACTGAGGACAGAGGCAGTATTTAGACCTAATTCTAAGGAATTTCCTCAAAAAATTTCCTCAAATCTTTGAAATAACCCATAATTTCAAAAAGTCTAAGAAATCTATGAATGATAATAAAAGAGCTCTATACTTAAATACATCATGTAGAAACTTCAGAAAACTGAAGACAAAGCCATTAAATCAGCCAGGAGTGGAACTGCTAGATTATGTGGTAGTTCAACTTTTAATCTTTCAAGGAACCACCACACTGGTTTGGGTTGTTTTTTTTTTTTTTTTAATTTTTTTTGATAGCTGCGCCACTTTACATTCCTGCCAACAGTGTATACAGGGATCCCTTTTCACTGCATCCTAACCACTATTTACCTTTTGTCTTTTTAATAATAATTGCCTTCCTAACAGTTGTGAGTTAATGACTCATTGTGGTTTAAGTACTTTTTTTTTTTTTTTCCTTTTAGATTTTATTTATTTATCTTTAGAGGGGAAGGGATGGAGAGAGGGAGAGAAACATCAATGTGGGGTTGCCTCTTGTATGTCCCCTGCCGGGAACTGGCCTGGCAACCCAGGCATGTGCCCTGACTGGGAATCGAACCGCGATCCTTTGGTTCGCAGGCCCGCGCTCAATCCACTGAGCTACACCAGCCAGGGCTCATTGTGGTTTAGAGTTGCATTTTTCTGATTAGTGGTGTCGAGCATCGTTTCACATACCTATTTGCCGTTGGTATGTCTTCTTTAAGTAAATAGCCATTCAGATCCTTTGCCCATTTTGAAATTAGATTATTTGCTTTTTTGTTATTGAATTGCATGAGTTCTTTATACATTTAGATATTAACCCATTATCAGATGTATGGTTTGTGAATATTTTTGTCCCACTTTGTAGGCTGCCTTTTCAATTTGTTGATTGTTTTCGTTGCTATAAAGGAGCTTTTTATTTTAATGTAGTCCCAATTTTTTATCTTGTTTTTTGATACCTCTGCTTTTGTTTTATTTTTATTATTGTTTTTAAGGTCATCTGAGGATACGTTTATTAGATTATTGACTTTAGAGAGAGAGGAAGAGAGAAAGACAGAGAAACATCAATGTGAGAGAGAAACATAGATTGGTTGCCTCCCACATGCACCCCAACTGGGGATCAAACTTGCAACCTAGTTATGTGTTCAGACCAGAAATTGAACCTGCAGCCTTCTGGTATATGGGACAATGTTCCAACCAACTGAGTCACTTGGCTGGGGCGATACTTCTGCTTCTGATGTCTTATCGAAGGAATCATTGCCAAGACCAAAGTCAAAGATCTTTTTCTCTATGTTTTCTTATAGAAATTTTATGGTTTTAGGTTTTACATTTAAGTATTTGATTTATTTTGAGTTAATACTTGTGATTGGTATAAGATAGGGGTGAAGTTTTATTTTTTGTGTTTCAATATGCCCTTTCCCAATACCATTTATTAAAGAGACTGTTCTGGAACCCACTATGTGTTCTGGCACACTCATCCAATATTAATTGACCACATATATGCGGGTGTATGTCTGGGCTCACTATTCTGTTGCTCTTATCCACATGCCTGTTTTTAAGCCAGTACCATAGAGTTTTGATGACTACAGCTCTGTAGTAGAGCTTGAAATCAGGTGGTTTGATGCATCCAGCTTTGTTCTTCCTTCTCAGGGTTTCTTTGGCTATTCAGTCTTTTGAGATACCAAATTTTTTTAGGATAGGTTCTTCTTTTTCTTTTAAAAAAATGCTATGAAGGTTTTGATTGGGATTGTAAATCACTTCTGGTAATATGGGTATCTTCACAATATTATTTTTTTAAGCCTAGAATACTGTATATTTTTCCACTTGTGTCTTCTTCAATCTCTTCCATCAATGTCTCACAGTTTTTTAGTGTACAGATCTTTCACCTCCTTGGTTAAATTTATTTCTAGTGTTTTATTGATTTTAATGCTGTTGTAAATGGGATTGCTTTCTTAATTTTTCTTTCAGATAATTTGTTGTTGGTGTATAGAAGTGCAACTGATTTCTGTATGTTGATTTTGTATCTTGCAACTTTACTGAATTCATTTATTAGTTTTACCAGATTTTTAGTAGAGTCTTTAGGTTTTTTAAATATATAAGATGCATCATCATCTTCAGAGATAATTTTTCTCCTTCCTGATATGAATACTTACATTTCTTTTTCTTCTTTAATTGCTCTAGCTAGAATTTCTAATACTATGTTGAATAGAAATGGTGAGAGTAGTAATCCCTGACTTGTTTCTAAGCTTTAACTTTTCCCCATTGAGTATGTTAGCTGTAGGTTTGCCATACATGGCATTCATTATGCTGAGGTCCATTTCTTCTACAGTCAATTTATTGAATATTTTTTATCATAAAAGGATGTTGTATTAAGATTTTTATATATGTATTGAGATCATTATATGATTTCTATCTTTTATTCTATTAATTTGGTGTATCACATTCTGTGTATGTTGCACCATTCTTGTATCCCAGGGAGTAATCCACACTGATCATGGTGAATGACATTTTTAATATGCCATTACATTCATCTTGCTACTATTTTGTTGAGAATTATTGAGTTTACATTCATTAGCAATATTGGTCTGTAATTTTCTTGTAGTGTGCTTATCTGACTTCGATAGCGAGGCAATACTAGACTTGTAAAATGAGTTTGGAAATGTTTCATTTTCAATTTTTTGGAAAAGTTTGAGGAGGATTGGTACTAATTCTTTTTTAAGTGCTTGGTGGTATTCACCAGTGAAGCCATCTGGTTCTGGACTTTGGGAGAGGTTTTTAATTACTCATTCAATCTCTTTACTTAATGGTCTGTTCAGATTTTCTATTTCTATTGTTCCAGCAATGTTGAGTCAGAGCCACAGCTTGGGTCCCTGGGTAAGGTTCAGGACATCAGAGGCTGCCCTGGTAATGGTGGAACAAAGTCCCAACTGGGGAAAGGGAGAGGGTGTGGAGGTGGGGACATGGGTGGGCCACAAACCAGTGGCAATTCTGGTCCCATATATGGTAAAGTACTGTGGCATCCTGACCCTGGACAGTGGTCACTGCTGTGGCTCTGGAGCCCCTGAGAGGAGGTCTTGCCACAACCAGAGCTACAGCTCTAGCCTCCAGAAGGAGACACAGAGGCAGTGGGACACCAGGGCTGCTCTGTCAACTGGCATCAGCCTTGATGAAGATTGTAGTAAACTTCTGTGACAAAGACTGCACGTATTCACAGTGGTAGTGAGGCTTGCTGGTGTTCTTGTATTCTCTCCTCCATGCATGGAATTCAGTGTGGGGGATCCCTCCTGGTGCCCAGCTGCTCTTGAGTCAGGGATGGAGCGATACAGTTAATATGCTTTCTACACTTTTCTATGCGGTCGTCATCCGCAACCTTCACTCTCCTCAGTGGTTTTGCTGTTTCTTTGTAGTTCAGACCTTTCCCTGAACTGTTTTCTTCAATTTTTTAATATATTTTATTTTATTTTGTAATGTAGACAGGCATTAGGAACTCCTAGCCTTCCATCTTGTTCAAAAGATAAACTTCTGACAAAAGAAAAATTTTCTAAGACTTGAAGTCTAAAATGCAAAAAGGAATAAAAGGAAATACAGAGCAAAAGATTGTAATTATATGATTAAACCTAAAAGAGCACAGATTGCATAAAATAATAGGACTTTGTCTTATAAATTTTAAAAAACAAGGTACAAGTAAAATACAGACAATAGCATATGAGTCAGGGGAGGAAAGAACTGGATTTAAACACTCTAAATCCTTAATATGTTTCATGAGTGGAATAATGGTATTGATTAACCTCAGAATTTAGTGTTGTTATTTACTATCTGTAGTAATCACAAAAAGTAGAGAAACTATACACAACTCTCCTTCTAGCATGGAAAAATAAGTGGAATGAGAAAATAATCCAAAAGAACAAGGGATATGAGATTTAAAACAAAGAAATAATAGAATAGGCAAAAAACTAAATAAAATCAAAACCATTAAAATAAAATGGTAGACTTAAAATACATATATAAGTAATTAAATTAATGAAAGTGACCCAATCCTTCAGTTTACCATAGACAAAGACTGTAGGCCAGGTAGCAAATGAGAACAATAACTGTAAAATCTTCATGTCATTTACAAAATCCATACCTGAAATATGAGAAACAGGGAAGTTAAAAATGAAAGAGTATGCAAATAGTAACTAAAGTACAGCTGATTTGGTTTCTTCCATATTAAATAAATTTTAAGGAAAAATATATTGCTAGAGCTGAAAAAAGTCTTTTATAAAGATAACTGGTTCAAGTCATCAGATAGATATTCTACACTGTTTTAAATGTGTATTTATGTAATAATTTACCTTCAAAATACATTAAGCAAAAGTTGACAGATTTACAGGAAGAAATAACAAATTAATGGTCATGGGGAAGTTGTTTTTTTTTTTTTTTAAAACACATCTCTTAGGAAATGATAGGAAAAGCAAACTAAAAACTCTGTGATGATATAAAAGATTTAAACAAGATTAACAAATTTGATTTAGTGAAGTTATATGGAACACTATAACCAATAAATGCAAAATGTACTTTTTTTTAAAGTACACATGGGTTTTTTATAGCTATTTACCGTATTCTGGACAAGGCAAATTTTATGATGAATTGATATATACCATGTTCTATATGATACATGGCAATTAATTTAGAAGTTCATAGCATAAAGATAACAAGAAAATCCTTATTAATTTAGAAATTAAGAACTCTACATCCAAATAACCTATAGGTCAGAGAACTAATCATAAAAAAATTAGCATTTCTAATTGAACAATGAAAACGACTTTATTTCCTCCTTTCCTATCTGTAAGGGAACAGACATAGCAACAATATTTAGAAATTTATAACTGTAAATGCTTATATTAGAAACAAATTAAGCCTTCAAATTAATAAGTTAAGCATTTGTGTGAAGTCAGAATAAAAGCCAAAAACTCAAAAAAAAAAAAAAAAGGAAAGAATTAAGAGATCGAAAGTAACTTAAAAAGAAGACACACACAAGAGAATTCACAAAGTCAAGATTTTTCTTTGTCAGGACTGAGAAACTCCAGGCAAAATTGATCAAAGAAAGGAAAAGGAGATGCAAATAAGAAGTATCGGGGGGAAAAATTCAATATTCTGCAGATGTTGCTGAAGTTTTAAAATGTAATAAAGGGGGTATTATAAATACTTCACATAAATAAATTGGAAAATTTTATTAAATTAAATCCTTTAATAATATAATTTATCATAACTGAATAGTCTTACAACCACTCCTGAAACTTAATCAGAAGTAATAAATCTTCCTTCAAATAAAACTATTGGTGAGCTCTACCACAGATCTAAAAAAAATTAACAACTCAAATTTACACAAGTTCTTCTAGAAAATAAAAAAAGAAGGAACATACTTTATTTATAGGGGTAATTAATGGTATGTGATAACCCTCCTCCATCTTGTAATTGTACCATACAGGGGTGTCCAACCTTTTGGTGTCTCTGGGCCACACTGGAAGAAGAAAATTTGTCTTGGATCACACATTGAATACACAAACACTAGTGAAAACTGGTGAGCAAAAAAAGGTTTTATGTAAATTTATGATTTTGCATTGGGCTGCATTTATAGCCATCCTGGGCCGCATGTGGTCCCCAGGCCACGGGTTGAACAGCCCTGTTTGTGTGTGGCCTCTGAGAGAAGATATGGATAAGGCACAGTCACTCTTAACTGCCTTAAACTAGAAGTGTGTGTCTTTTTAACTCCTGTTTCTTTTGGCCACTAAAACTGCAAGGGAGGCTCAGAAAGGGAGACTCTTATATGTAGAGGATATAGAATTGGTACGGTATAAACGTAACATGTTTTTGCTGCACACAATTCACATTTTATGAGCTAACATAACCCCCTTCTAAAACTTCACAAAGACAGTAAGGATGGAAAACTATAGGCCAATATCCCTCATTAATGTTGATGTAGAAGTCCTAAATGAAACATAACCTCATTTAATATAGTAATAGGTAAAAAGGATAACACATGAGGACCAAATGGGGTTTACTCTAGGAATGTGAGGTTAATTTAAAAATCATTTTAGACTACCAATTAATATAAGTAACCACATAAGATGTTAATGGAGGAGAAAGCCAAATAACCATGTCAATAAATAAAGAAAATATTACAATAAAATGCAATATCATTATGATTTTTAAAATTTTCTTAGCATACTAGTAGTAAAAATGGAACTACCTGATTCAGGTAAAGATTATCTATAAAAACACAACCCAACAAATGCCATGCTTACTGGTAAAGTGTTGAATGCCTTCCCCTTAAAATCAAAAGCAATAAAGTAATTGTTATTGTTACTACTGTTTGACATTGCACTGACTAGGACTTTCAGTTCAATAAACCAGAAAAATAAATCAACTACTTTCCAGAAACCAACACCCTGCCTTTTGTGATCATGGACTTTGAGTCTGTAGATTCGGGTGAGAAGTTGCATGTCTTACAAGTTCTCAGGAGAGATTGACACCACTGGTCTGCGAACAACACTTTCAGTACCATCACACATTAAAACAAAAATCCAAACAAAAGAGCCTTTGGTTTCCATAGCAGTACAAAGGACGTACAGAAGCCCTGAGATGATCTTTCCCTTACCTTGATCTGCCCACTTTAGAAAGCAGTGTAATTCTGTATAGCTTTCCTCATCCTCCTCACTTACACAGAAGAGAAATTTGGGGCTCAGAGAGCTTAAGTAACTAGGAGACTATGACCCAGAGCCCAGATCTGCCCGATTCTGAAGTCCTGCCTTCTCACAGGTGTTCAGTGGGAAGTAAGCATCAGAGCTCAACTGATGATCACACACAGTTTCTTCAACAGTATGAGACTGGCTTGGTGAGTGGAATTCACAAACGTAACTCAGGAGTGCATCCAAAAATAGTTCATATCCTAGCAATATGATGTGAACCCTCACTGCCAGGATTCACTATAATTAATTGTTTGGAGAAAGTATGACAGCAATGCCATCACATGGATGGCACTTGGCAGGAAGCCCTGAGGTGACAGACATGGATCTATATACTGTATACGATAGCGTTGTGTGTCAGAGGAACCTGGCTTGAAATGTTTAAGATCCCTACAAAACTGTTGGCATAAATGGCATAAAATGGAGCATAAATGACCTTCAGGATAAAGGCTGAACAAATTGCAGCGTGTCAGGACACTATACATAATTTTCAGAGAACAGCCCACTGATGTTCTTCCCCGTTGTCCCCCTGCTCCCCCAACCCCGGGGAAAAAACAAACAAACAAGGTTAAGCTCATCATCTAGGTCACTGGAGTATCACAGTTTAATCCTGCTTGGGAATTCAGCTTTTAGGATCTAAGATTGATAAGTCAGAACAAAGTACTTCTTGAAAAGTACTGCTTCTGAGATTGCCTGATATGTTGCTTTGGATTTCTTCCATCTATATTCTTGACAGGCTTCTACATCAGAGCAACCTCATACACAATTATTACTGCCAAGACAAAAATAATTCCTATCTTTGTGGAAACGCCTATTTAATTATTAAGTGGGCAGAAAGTAAAACAAACAGCATGGAGGTGCTTAATTATCACAGACTACGGCCAATAATTGATAATTATGTGTAGAGTACAGAATTCAGTTCCGTTTGATGAAAACAATGTTCTGTATGCACTCAGCTCATATTTAGAAAGTACTTAGCCTAGTGTGACTTTGGTTGTGTACCAGGTACTACATGGAGTCAAAATTGTAGAAATAGAGCAGGCACACTGGCTCTGGTAGTGCTTGAAGTATAAATTTCCCCAAAATACACTGACTAACAAAGGGCCCTCTAAACAGACTTTTCTCGTCTTTGGATATGCCTTGGGGTCTGAATTATTTCAGTGGACCACCTGCCTGACCAGCCAATGCAAGCAAAGCAGAGAAGTGAAATAAAGACAGTACTTGGGACAAGAATGGTCAGAGAAAGGAAGTTTTAGAAAGGGATGGCGTGAAATGGAGAACTTAGGGGTAAGGTGGGCTGCGTGAGCTGCCTAGAGCTGCCAGAACAAAGCACCACAAACTCTGTGGCTTGAACAACAGGAGCTTTTGCTGTCTCCTGCTGCGGGAGGCTAGAGGGCTGCCATCAGGCTGCCTGGAGGGCTGGCTCTTTCTGAGGGCTGGGCGGGGAAGGCTCTGTTCCAGGCCTCTCCCCTAGCTCTGGTAGCCTCAGGCATTCCTTGGCTTGGAGATGCTGTTCTTGTCTTTACATCATCTGCCCTGGGTTCAAATTTCTGCTTCATAAGGATACCAGGCATATTGGATTGGGGCCCACCCTAATGACCTCATAATAACTGAATTACCTCTGAAAGACCCTCTCTCCAAATAAGGTCACATTCTGAGGTACTGGGGGTTAGGACTCCAGTGTATATATATTTGTAGGGAGGGGCAGGGTGGATACAATTCAACCCATAACAGGAAGAAAGAATTTTGGGTAGGAGAAAGGAAAAAGGGGAAGGGGAAATAGGAAAAGAGACTAAAAAATGAGCAACTAATGAAGACAAGAGAGAGTGAGAAGTGTTTTCCTTATCAATGATAGGACTCCAGGCACTTGCCAGCTCCAGGTTCTTGCCACCCCTGGCCAGCTGCTGACATCAGGTCTGCTGGTGTCCAGCCTTGTGTAAATCTGAGGTCAGCACCCCCTTGGAGTGGGCACAACACTGCAGGCCCAGGCACCTTCATCTTTGTGCATTGCCTGATCCATGAAGCTGAACGTTACAACTCCATCAGAACAGTACTGTGCACTTCTATTTCTCAGTGCCTTAACAGAATCCTCAGTTTTAAAAGCCAAACAACAGAATGCTATGAAGAATTTGCTAGGGCTTGGATCATAAAACTGTTGAACTCCGTAGATTTTGGTTCTGTTCTGCATGTAGGACATAAGGTAATAAGACTAAATGAGGTAAACAGTGCTATTCACCCATCAGTCTAGTTTTCAAAAACAAAAATGTAAGCCAAACTGATAGCTTTTGAATATTAATAGTTCCCACCTACTAGGTGATACATATATATATATAGAAGAGAAATCTAAGATTCCAAATTAGCTCTTACTGGCTTCCTGACTTTTAAATACAACGCAGAAGTGGGGAGGATTTCCTAGAAAAATAAATATTTATTTTCAAAAATGCATTTGCAATTGTTTGAAGGGCTGAGAACCTGAGTGAGAGCCAAAGCTGAAACAGTGGAGCTGTACAACTGGACAGACTCTGTCTGTAGGTCATGAACCTACACGTGGGAAAGAGTGCGAAGTAGCCAGGGAGACTAATTCGAGCTTGTCCAACTTTTCTTCTGCATTTTCAATTTCTTTCTTTTTTCTTTTAATTTTATTTTTCAATTCCAGTTGACATTCACTATTATTTTGTATTAGTTTCAGGTGTATAGTGTCATGTTTAGACAATCATATACTTTACAAAGTGATTTCTTGATACTTCAAGCACATGCCTGGCACCATACTTAGTTATTATAATACCATTGACTGTATTCCCTCTGCTGTACTTTACATCCCATGACTATTTTGTGATTACCAATGTGTACTTCTTAATTTCTTCACGTTTTTTACCCATCCCCCTAACCACCTCACCTCAGATTTCTTGGAGAACACTCTTCTAAACCTACTTGGCAGTCTTTAATCAAGCAGAAAACACTTTTCTGAGGTGCAAGTGGACTAAGGCTGATGGGCGGGATTAGTAAGCACCCTCTACTGACAGGGCTGAACACCACACAGCTGTAAAAGAGAAATGCTTACAGGGTGAAGCTACATCATCACAGAGCAGGTAATGAGGGTGGATTTGGAGCTGAGAAGCAGCAAATGATGTTGTAGCTATCACTTAGTGTTTTCATAATTTTAAATTTTGGATCTTCTTAGCTGTATGTAGTAATCATTTAAAAAAAAGAAATTTGTTGGGTGACATTGGTTAATAGTAACAGGTTTCAAGTGTAATTCTATGATACATGGTCTGTATATTGCATCATATGTCTACCACCCAAAGTCAAATTTTCTGTCACCATATATTTGATCCCCTTTACCCTTTTCTATCCCCACCCCCTTCCTTCTAATAAATACCATATGGTTGTCTGTGTCTATGAGTATTTATTTTTATCGTTCATTTGTGGCTTTCAGTGTTATATCTCACATATAAGTAATATCATATATGGTTCTTAACTTTTTCTAACTAACATTTTGCTTAGCATGATATTCCCAAGATCTATCCATGTAGATGCAGATAGCAGTATTTCATCTTTTCTTATGGTTGAATAATATTCAATTGCATATATAGATATGCACCAAAGTCTGTCCAGAAAAATCCAACCATTGTTAATATTATGAGAACAGTTTTTGTGACATCAATGTAACCTGGCAGCCAAGGAGAGTGGACTGGAATGCACATGCATGAACAATGACAACATCACTGTACTAGTCAGTGGGGGTAGCAAACACCATTGAGTGAGCATGTGTACTGTGTGGCCCTTGTACTCAAAATGACTGAGCAAATAGAGCAACAAATCTGCATCAAATTTTCATGAAGCTTGAACATTCCTCTGTGGAAACTATTCAGCTGATTCAGAAGGCAACAGCTCTGGGCAACTGGTGATTGGCACCTTCATCACGATAAAGCACCCACTCATGTATCACATCTCATGCAGAGTTTTCTGGTGAAACATCAAATCACCCAGATGACTTAGTCCACCTATGGCCCAGATTTGGCACCTTGTGACTTCTGGCTTTTCTCAAAATTAAAATCACCTCTGAAAGGGAAGAGATTTCAGACCATTGAGGAGATTCAGGAAAATACAACAGGGCAGCTGATGGTGACTGGGAGAACTGTGTGAGGCTGCAAGGTTACTTTGAAGGGGACTAAGGTGTCATTGTCCTATATACAACGTTTATTGTATCTTGTATCTTCTTCAGTAAATGTCTCTATTTTCATAGTACATGAGTAGATACTTTCCAGACAGACTAAATTTTATATATATGTGTGTGTGTATATATATAAAGTGTGTGAGTGTGTGTGTGTGTATATATATACAGTTTTCTTTATCCAATTATCTAGTAAATGGTATTTTGTTTTTAAGTCTTGGCCACTGTGAATAATGATTCAGTGACCATAGGGGTGCATTTCTGTTGTTTTTGTCAAAATTACTAAAGTAATACTCATCCGTTGCAAAAAAATCAAACAGTATTTTCATGCCAACAAAAAAGTAGCTTTCCTTCCTTTTTGTTTCTAATACATCTCTCCACAAAAATTCACTGTCCAAGTTTAGTATGTATGGTTCTAAATATTTCCCTGTAGCCCTGGCTGGTGTAGCTCAGTGGATTGAGCACAGGCTGCAAATCAAAGGGTCATTGGTTCGATTCCCGGTCAGGGCCTGGGTTGTGTGCCAGGTCCCCAGGGAGGGCCACGTGAGAGGCAACCACACAGTGATGTTTCTCTCCCTCTCTTTCTCCCTCCTTTCCCCTCTCTCTAAAATTAAATAAATAAAATATTTCCCTACAAAAAGTATACATTATATGTGTACACAATTTTATTTTTTACAGAGTGGGATGACAATCAATGTCTTGGTTTTCCATGCCCATTTTAGAAAGTTTAGAGAACAGTCAGAGTAGAGTTGAGTGGAAACCTACCCATTGTTTATAGCCCATCCCAAAGACAACCACTAGGAATAGCAGGTGTATGTTATTGTACTCTCTTCTCTACTCATGCATATTTGTTTTGTTCTTACTAATTTTGATTCTATTGAGCATTATCCTTTTTGTTGTTGTACAAATAATATATGCTTATATTAAAAATAAATTTAAAAAGCAGAACCTACAGATGAGCAAAAGAAGAAAAAAATCATCTAAAAATCTGCTGTTCCTAAAGTTATATTCATTGTTTAGATTTTTTGTGTACCTCACAAAGGAATTTTTAACATACTGTGATTTCAACAGAAAAGGATAAATACCATCCACAAATCTCTGTAGATGTGTGACAACCTAAATATAGTTTGAGTTACTTATATAAAACGTATATGAAGTTCTGCCCAGAAAGTATTCAGTCAGGTAATAAGAAAAATATAGACATTTATCAAAGAAGATATAAGATACAAGGAACATTGTACATGGGACAATGGTGTCTCAGTCCTCTTCAAAGTTATGATCTTCTTCAGGAAATCTCGTTCATTGGTAGAGGTCTGAATTAAGTCATTAGCAACTGCAGTAAAACGTTCTTTTTAATCTGGTAGCAGAAACCATGGAACAAATTTTTCTACAACACATTTCATGCCAAGATCCTGTGTCAAAATCTTGGACACAGTAGTTCAAAAACTACTGAGTCCCCAGATCAGCTTCTAGCTCTCGCACTGTCAGTCACCCATCTTTATTGATTGTAGTCCATACACCTTCAACATTCTCAGGTGTTCTGCTTATGGGCCTTCCAGATTGTGGATCACTTTCAACAGATTCTCGATGATCTTTGAAGCAATTGTGCTACACTTTTATTTGTGCTGCATTCATTGCACTGTTCCCAAAAGCCTTCTGAATCATCTGAATAGTTTCCGCAGAGGAATGTTCAAGCTTCACATAAAATTTGATGCTAATTCATTGCTCTACTCGCTCAGTGGTTTTGAATGTGACAGCCACACAGTACACATGCGCACTCAACAGCATCTACCACCCCCACTGACTAGTACAGTGAAGTTGTCATTGTTCATGTATTTCACATTCCTGTCCACTCTCCTTAACTGACAGGTTACACTGATGTTGCACAAACCATTCTTTTTATATTAACATGGCTGGACTTTTTCTACCCAGATCTCATTATATATGCTTCTAATTCTTGTCTTGACTCAAGGAAGGAAAGGATAGAGCAGTTTTCAAATTACGGTTATCACACTCACAGCACTTTGGGACCATTCCCTTCGTTCTCCCATCTCCTCGTTCCCCAGTCCCACCATGGCTGGCCTCGCCCCATCCAAGAGCCTTTCAGAGAATGAGGCATTTGCTGCCTGTTCATCCCTAAGAGTTGTTGTTTAAGTATTTTGGTTTTTAATTTCATCTGACTTTTAATCAGATGAAAACAAAAATGAAATAATCATGCTTCCAGGTCAGAAGTGGAGTTTCTTACCTGAAAGCAAGATGTTTATCTTCAGTGGTGTTTAAGATGCATATCTCTTTTCAAGTATCATCTAATGCCCAGAATTATCTGGAATTTTTCATATTCATTTCACACCTACCCACACACCGCCATATACCTTGTCACTAAAGTGTTTAAACTACATGAAATAATTACTACTTTTTTAAAACAACATTTTTTGGCAATAAACATTTATTATTTAAACATTATTAAATAATTCTTTATTTAAACACCATTATTTAAAATAAAGGTAATTAAAGTTACCTATAATCCTACCTCCTAGGGATAATCATTGTTAATTGATATTTGGTGTATTTCCTTCTGAAGGATTCTATGCATGTATATACTTTAAATCATAATGTATACATGATTTCAGTTGCTATGTAGCTTTTCATACAGTAACTACTATTGTGAATGCTAATATTTTAATAGAAATCAAAAAGTCAGCTGTATTTTAAAAATCTGTCTTACTAAACATTTATGTTTTTTTCATCAGTTTATTCCTGTCCCGATGACCTTGAGTTTGGTGTTCTTAGGATCCTCATCTTGGCTTTTAGCCAAAACTCCAGAGCTTCCACTTAGGGTTTTAAAGACTCAATAGACTTTGCTTCCCATCACCCAGCTATAGTCTTTGAATTTTTTTTTTTTTAATGCGTAGTGTTTCCTCCGTTGCTTTTGGGCAGTGCCAGGTAATCAAAGGTGTGTTTGCCTTTATAGGGGTTCTACTAAACTTGTAGTTCTAAAATAGATTCTTTCCCACCCTGCCACCAACCCTCCCTGCAAGGTTGCAGAATAATCAGCAGCCTCACTTGTCTCTAGTGTCTTCATCTCTCAGTTACATATTTAATCCCTCAACAAGCTATTGAGCACCTATGAAGTTCAGGCTTTTCTCCTGATGCCAGCTTCAGCAGTGACTAGGATCCCTACTAGCCTGGTACCTTTAGTCTGAAAAGCTTTTGTGCTTATTCAACTATAAGCTGCTTAAAAACAGGAACTATGCCTGTTCCATCTGTATCCTTCAGCTCTTAGCAAAGTGCCTTTGTCACAGTTGTAACTTAATACTCCAGCTATTTGTCAAACGAAGGAATGAAAATAGATTGCTTCAGAATATAAATTAGTTTCCAACAGTCTTTGCAAATTATTTATTTCAATGAGGGCAATCCAGTCCTAGTAAAAAATGCAAGTATCTCTAGGAGGAATAATAGATAACATCTCTAGCCATTAATAGGTTAGTGGGAATAAATTTTCTAACCAACTGACTCCTCAATTTGAACTGGGAGAGAAAAAGGAGGGAACACCTGCTCTGGATTGTCGCAGATTGCTTAGGACCAAAATGGGGGTAGTTAAGGGCAACCAGGGAGCAAGAGATGATGCCTACGCAGGCCAAAGGGAAGGGCACAAAAGCTTAAGAGGAAAATCTTTGCTAATCTCACAGTTATATTCTACTCAAAATTTTTACAATGTAGAGAAAGGTACCCTGACCCAGAGAATATTAAAAGTATTTGCAAAGAGCCTCTGGCAGTAATTATGAAAGTGATGAATCACATGCCTTGCCTCATGGGTGAGTTGGGAGACGAAGATAAAATAAGGGCCCCTCCCCTAGTGTCCCATCACGGAGAACTACCCTGGCCTACAAACACACATACTCATACTGATTTATTATCAGATTTACCAGAAGTAACCTAGTGGGAAATTCTCCCTTAAGCAATATTTAACTGCTGAAATTCTCAGTTTAGTGAAAGCCAGAATGTCAGCAAACTCAGAAATAGGAGCAATGGAGGTAAAAACCACAGCTTGGACGGAAACTAAAATGTGACATTCTTATAAATAAGACCTGGAATTTCTCTTTGTTGAGATCCTGTTTGTTAACCATTTCTGTATGCCTTAACGGAAAATAGACACAGAATCAATTTGTAAGAACTGGCATTCATTAACAAATCTATAAAGGTACTTTCACTACAGTGACAAAAACACAACTACAGAACCTAAATCTTCTTATAAAGTTGAAGCTGTATTGGCATGAGAGCTAATGTATAAAAAGAACTAGGTAGGGCAAATTTTAGGGAGGGTCTGGTCAATTTCCATAGGACTAACTGACTTGCCAGCTTGAAACTTGAGTGTCTTAGGTTTTACTTTCCTTTGGAAGCTTTTGACTGTCTTTGGCCAAAGTGGCATTATCTCAGTGTCTGGGGCAAGAAAGCAAATAAAACAATGGAAGAAAAAGCACATCTAGAATTTCCTAAAGGCACACACACATGGACATTTACACAAGCACTGACAGGCCCGTGCTCACAAATACTCCATCTTGAGTTTATTAAAATACCTTGGTACACTGTAAGTAGGGCATCTATTTAGAGAAACAGACTCACTTTTTAAAATTCAAATTTAATTAACTTCATTTCCGTACTTAAAAAAACCTCTAGGGATCTCTGTTGACTTTGGATTAAAGTTTAAATTCTTGGCATGTTGTATTCTTTATACTCTACTCTTTCACCTTTTCTCGTAGACAAAACTTCCACTACCTTGCCCCCTAATGGGCCTGGCTGCCTGTCTTTTCCTGGTACAAAGAGTACCTCCTCTGGAGAGTCGACCCTGAATATCCATATTGGACAACGTGGCTCACCTCTAACGTCGCCTCTACAGTCTCACATATCACCTTCCTCATAGTTCTATCTTATCGTCCGATAGTGACCTGTCCACGTGTCAGTCTTCTCCACTAAACTGTGTGTTCTCCAAGGGTACGGACACTGTCTATCATCCCTGTAGCTCTAGGATGTTGCCCAACACAGTGTAAGTTCAAAATAATTACTTCTTAATCTACTAAACAGAATTTCACTTATTAAAACACTTATTGTATGTAAGTGGCTAAAAGCCACCCAAGTGGAATGGAAGCTGAGATGACTCTCCCAATGCTGGGCAAATTTGCATTTGGACAGGCAACCTGTTGGACGTGATGTACACCTGTGCCAGAACGAAAGCAGGCTGGCTACAAGGCAGAAGCAGAGCCGACAGGTTCCATTTTTTATTTCCTCTCCCATCCTGCCCCTCCACCTCTCCCTCCACTCCCTGCCCCATTTTCCGTCTGAACACACATGCACTGACAGGTACCCACCACAGTAAACTGGTCAGCTGCCCACCGGACTAACTCTTGGCTAGAATATGGGAAGGATTTAGAGACTCACTGGTTTATAGGAAGAGCTGGCATAGATTAGGGAACACAGATTTCAATGCCTGTAAGACCCAAGCAGTAGATGTAACTATGGGAAGAGCATTCAAACCCAGATTTTTTTTAAAAAATTGCTTGCTGAGTAACCAAAACATGGCTGACACATATTTCATGGACTAGTTTGCAGGTTTGGGACCTCTAGCCTAGACACTTGGTGAAATATCCAATAGTAGTCCCAGGAATCAATGACTGGACACCCAGATCAGAAATGGAAAGTATTTTTAGGCAGAAAGTACTGAAAAAAATGGGGCCCTGGCATAAATATTGTTGGAAGGATGTGCCTCCTACATATAAAATAACCCTACTCTGGAGCTGGCCTCATAATACACACAGACACACACACGTCCAAAGTCCAGGCCTCCATGATGACTGCACTGTAGGTCCCAAACATGTTGATTCTATTTTTTTTCATTTTGTTTTTTCTTGGTTCTCTATTTGTGTTATTTATGGGGCACCATCCATAAGCCAGACATGGGCCAGATATTGGGACGGAGGAGTAGATAGACATGATTGCTCTTTTCAAGATTTATATGGTAGTAGAGTAAGACAGTCATCTATATGAAAAAGTGTAATAAAGTGGAATCTAAAGAAGAGAGCAGTTGTTCCTATGTGGTGAAGTCAGGACAAGTCTCCCAAGAAGACAGTCCTCAAGTTGAACCTTTGCTGGTGAATGAACTGGTGTTTCCTATGGGGATGTGAGCAGGGAGAGGTAGGTAAGTAGGGAGATAGATAGATAGATAGATAGATAGATAGATAGATAGATAGATAGAAGTTTGAACATAGTCGCTTAAACATAAAAATGATTTAGAATAGGGTGATGGGATTATTAGCAGTTCTGCAGGGCTTGAGAGAGATAGAGAAGAAAAAGACTAGAAAAACAGAATCCAGAGTATGAGGCTTTATAGGTCCAGCTAAGGATGTTGAAATCTAATCTGGGAAAAAAAAAGGTATTTTAGGGTATGATGGCAGGATGATTTTTGTGATTATTAATTTCATTTTCCATTTATAACTAACTACCCAACCCATACCACTCTTCTTTCAAGCAAGTGACTGGGGCTTCTCTCTGGCCTTGCCCTGGGGCGCTGGCAGGGCCCAAACGAGATACTGTTGAAAAAAGAGCATTATTTTCTGTTCAAAGACTCATGTCTTGGAGGAGATTATGCTCAGCATCTGAGGGGAGAGAGGAGGGTGCCTGAGAGGAGGAGGAGAGGAAGAGAGAGGTTCCGTCTGGCTCGGAAGGGAAAGGATATCAGCAGGTCACCAGAGTCAGACACGAACCTGGCGACTGGACCTAAGCACGCAGAGAGGTGCCTCGGAGAAGTCATCCCAGGCAGTGCTGCTCCGTCCTAAGCAAATACTGCAGTAGCTCAGTTGGCACAACAGCTGGAGAGATGTCTACGCTTTAGGAGCTCTGTAGGTTTGGCAAATGAGGATTATCAGTGGCAGCCGCCGACAGAATAAATCTTAGAAGCCACCTGCCAGTTTTCTGGGCACTGTGTAAACTTCCTGGTCCCTTGGACTAGTCTAGGAAAAGGGAAGGGCCTCCATGAAATACTGTGATTGAATTTCTAGTCAGCTGTCAGAATAAGGGCTTTACAGTTAGATTCAATTGGACTTTTAAAACTGTGGTATTTTCTGAACACCCAGGTCGATGGAGTAAAATTTATGTAAACATCACAAAGCATTTTATAAAGGAAAACAACATGATCAGACTTGTGTTATGGAAAGATGCTGTTGGAGAGAATTTGACATCCATGAACTTTATTGAGATTTGTGAATCAGGTCTTTCCAGAAACTAGTCAAAAGGGACAAGGGAACAGAGAGAAGGTCCACAAAGGAAAAAGGATATTAGTCTTCTAGAAAGGTTAGCCCTTCCCAGAGAGAGGGAGCATGTCCTGAAGTTTGCACCCAGGGAGTGAGAGGCCAGAGACAGGGGCCAGCACGGGGCACACACTCAGGAGCTCAGAAGTGATAATGCAGTGCGGCTGCCCAGTCCCGTTCAGTTTTGAAGACATCTGTGTCCAGGAAAATACGTATTTTAAGTTGGTCAAAGGGTACATGCTTTTCCTTATGAGTCTGGTCTGGGGATGTAGTGCACAGCACAGCGACTATCGGTAGCAACACTGCGCTGTATAATTGACAGCTGCAAAGAGAGAGATCTTCAGTGTCCTTAGCACACACACAAAATCACTGTGTGAGGTGATGGGTGTGTTCATTAACTTGACCGTGGTAATCATTTCACAGTGTATACACATATTAAATCACATTGTATACCCTTACTACATGCAATTTTTGTCAGGTATACCTCAATAAAGCGAGAACAATACATACAATTAAAAATAAGTATTTTAATGAAAACTTCAATGGAATTAGTTTTTGTTCTTAAATATATATCAAAATATTCTTGAAAGTCTCATGTGTAATCATAGATAAAAAACAAAAAGAACCTCAGTAGTATTGGGTACAAGTTCATACCTACAGGCACAAAGTATTGTTATTTCCACTTTAGGGTTAAAAACCTCAAATCTCAAAGAGAGGAAAGTCATTCAATAAACAGTTATTCAGTGAACATGGACTAAAAACCACCATATTCCAGACCTGCTGCTAAGAACCGCTGTGGAGAAGTCTAGTGATGGGCAACCTGTACAAGTAAAAATTGATGATACGAATTAAGTGCCATATACTTGTGTGTCTCTTTTGGGATACGCCGCCCCCAACAATGACCCCATTTTTCCAAGAAAGCTGCTTTCTCTCTCCCTCAGTTATGACCCCTGGCAGATGTGTTTTACAATTTGATCCAACACTCTGGCCTTAATTGATTGTGTCTGGTGTGGCCGCTGGACGAAGGAGATTCCAATTAAATTCTCTCCAGGGGATTTAAATCTAGCCCTGAGAAATAGTCTCTCAGTCTGAGCTCATCTCTCGGGTCAAAGGCAGTTTTAGTAAATTATACATTTCTGTGAATTTCATTAAAAATTTCTAAATTATTCACATGAAGTTGTCCAGAATAACTTATCTTTTTAATATCTGCAGCACCTACAGAGGTAGCCTTTTTTTATTCCCGATATTGGTTATTTGTGCCTTATCTCTCTCTCTCTCTTTTAAAGCAGTCTTGCCAGAGGTTTGTCGATTATATTAACTTTTCAATAACCAGTATTTGGCTTTGTTAGTCCTCTCTAGTTTATGCTTGTTTCTATCTCATTGAATTCTGCTCTTATATCTTTCTCCTACTTTTTTTGCTGTGTTTATTTTATGGCTCTTTTTTCTAACATCTTGAGATGGATGCTTTGCTCATAAATTTTTAACTTATCTTCTCTAATACAAGCATTTAAGGCTATAAATTTATAAGTGCTGTTGGAATTGCATCCCATATGGTTTGAAACTATTTTGCTACAGCTAAGATGAAAATGTTTCTAATTTCCATATGACCTCCACTTTGACCTTTGGTCTATTGAGAAGGGTATTTGCTAATTTTCAAATACATAGGAAAGTTTCTTGGTATCTTTTTGTTACTGACTTCTAGCTTTATTGCAGTGTGGTCAGAGAACATAGCTCCAGTCCTTTGAAGTTTGCAGAGAGTTGCCTAACTGAAACGCCATTCGTAGTTATTTGTTTAGGTTTCCCACCTATTACTACTTTACTTTCTTTTCCTCCCTTCTCGCACCTCAGACTTTCCATTTTAGATCATTTTTTAAAAAATGTAATGAACATCCTTTAAAATGTCCCTTAGTGAAAATCCAGTAATGGCATGGATTTTCAGTCTTTCTTTCTTTCTTTCTTTCTTTCTTTCTTTCTTTCTTTCTTTCTTTCTTTCTTTTTTATTTATTTTTATTTTTTTAAATTATTTTATTGTTGTTCAATTACAGTTGTCTGTATTTATCCCCTACCACTCCCCCCTCCACCCCACCCCAGTCAAACCTACCTGCCTCCCTTGCTTCCACCCTCCCCTTGGTTTTGTCCATGTGTCCTTCATTGTAGTTCCTGAAAACCCTTCCCTCCCACTGTTCCCTCCCCCCTCCCCTCTGGTTACTGTCAGTTTGTTCTTAATTTCAATGACTCTGGTTATATTTTACTTGCTTTTTTCTTTTGTTGATTATGTTCCAGTTAAAGGTGAGATCATATGGTATTTGTCCCTCACAATTTCACCCTCCTTATTGAAAAATATTTTGGATGGGCATAGAATCATAGGTTAGACAAGATTTCTCAATGCCTTAAACACATCACGCTAGTATTTTCTAGCTTTTATTTTCACTGTGGAGATATCAGCCATCAGTCTGTTACTCCTGAAGGATAATATGTAATTTTTATCTAGCTGTTTTCAGATTTTTCTCTTTGTCTTTAGTATCTTCCAGTTTGTTGGAGTTCCCCCCGCCTTTTCATGTTCTGTTTTTGTTCACATTTATTTTTGTTTATCCTGTTTGGGTTCATTCAACCCCTTGGAAAAAAATCTGTGTATTGGGCACTGAATCAATTGTAGCATGTATCCTATTGTTATACCTTTAAATACCGCCACTACCAGATTCCCCTTTTCTTTCCTTGTATGAAATTTAATTAGGATATATATGTTAAAACTTATTTTTGCCTTCAAGTCTTTTAAGCACTATTTCATTTTTCTATTTATATTCATTTTATGCTGCTTTGTGGGTACTTTTTAAAGACATCTTCTAGCTTAATATTTCACTCTTCAGCTAAATAGTTTGTTGTTAAACCAGCTGAGTTTTAAATTTTAAATATGTTTTTTAGTTCTAGAATGTGAGTTAAAACCTATATCTCTGCTTGGTTATATTCTTTATAGTTTCTTGTTCCTTGTATATCCCTTTAATTTTGTTTTTCAAAATGTATACATAGTAGACATAGTTATTTAAATTATGTATCTGATAATGTCAACATCTGAAATTTTTGAGGGTCTTTTGCTGTGGTTGTTGCTGCCCTTTGTGTTAATAACCAGTATTTCTGTGTGTGCTTGTTGTTTATTTTATTTGGAAAAATTATTTCTGGGAATTCTTCAAGGACTGAAAGGTGCATTCCTCTGGATGGAATTTGCTTTCCTCTGCCATGACCCTATGAGCTCTAGCAGTTTGGGGTCCTTTAATTAAAAAAAAAAAAAAAAGCTAGTGGTTTTTGATCTTTTTGGAGGACCTGGGTGATTTGGGTTGCAAATACACACAAGGTGGTTTACTTGCATGCTGTTACAGTGACAGTATAGCTGTTTGGGGTGTTCTAGTTATAGGAGATTACCTACTAGGCTCCCTACCTTGGGAAGTTCAGGGCTTTATCTTCTATCCATGTCTGTGCATGTGTTACCCATATGATCTCATGGATACTTAGACTCAAGTCTACCAGACTTAGTAAATGACCTGAAGGCAGAAGCAACTTCCTTGTTCCTCTTCTACTTCTGGGTTTCCACCTTCACTTACATTTACTGTGGTAGGGCTCCGCCCACAGAGCCCCATCCTTCCGTCACAGATGAGAATAAAACTATCAAGACATGATCTGCTTGGGGAGAAGAGGTGGCCAACCTCTCAAAGGAGAAGGGCCAAGAGCCCCTTCCTCAATGGCTTTTATTAGGTTCATAATACACAGGAATACAGGTATGTCAGGCGTCGAGGATCAAACAATGGATAATGTTTCAAAGAAATCTGAGGGCTTAATCTGAGTCAGTGTCTGTCAGGTAAAGGGGTTGCAAAAACTTTGGGAGACACACTCATTTCCTCCTCGGACCCTTATCATTTAAATGAGAACACTCTTAGTAAAGCAGGTTTCACAGGATTTTATGAATTCTTTCTTATGCCGGATCACCTGGGGAACCACTCTGGCCAGCACAGGGCTGCACCAATCTCTGCCATAGTTTCAGGCTTAAGCGGATTAGAGTCAAGAAGCATGAGATAAGGAAGACTTCTCCCTGATGGAAATGGGGACTGGAAATGGGGACTCAGGCTATGTCAGATAGCTGCGTGGCGGGGGGGGCGGCAAGGGTCCATCACCCCCTCTTTGCTGCAGCCCCCCAAGTCCCTCCATGAGGGCCTTCCAAGTGATCATGCCTGGCTTGGGTTGCCCCTCTCTTGAAGGGTCTTACCGGTCATTGGCTAACTGAACATTGGGGGCCAGATAAGGATGAAGCAGAAGTGGTGCTCCTGCCAGGGAGATAAGCTTTGTCACCTTAGTGGCTCAGGTCCTCATGATAGAACAGACCCAGAGGAAACGGGTCTCCTAGGCTCTTACTCAGCCTAGCCATGGGGTGGGGGTTACAGCTCCTGAAACCAGGTGGAACGGTCCCCAACAATTTACTATTGATAAAACCATTTTGTTGCTCTCTTTTTGCCTCTTAGATAATTTCAAAAGGTGTTTTCTATACTTTATCATTCATTCTACTTCTCAATATTAGAAGAGTTAGTCCAGATACCAAGCCAAATACATTAGTAAGAGAGCAGCCCGACTTTTACCTTTGAATAGTAATTCAGCTGTTAGTCCTTGAAGGAAATTTTCTTTAGAATTCTAGAGTGACAGATTTCCTCTCAAATTTTCAGGTATTTTTTTTTTATTATTTTCTGGATTCTATTTTTGCCTATATTAGTATACAAATATTTTAAGGTTCGTTACTACATTCTATGCCTAGTCGTTAAGGTTTTTATCTTTTTCTATGAAATTATATTGCAGCACAATTTTAGCTACATCCCACAAATTTGGATATATCCTATTTTTATTATAATGTAGTTAACATGTTTTCTAAAATTCACTGAATATTTTTAACCTATGTAATATTTAGAAGTATGTTATTTAATTCCAAAACATTTGGGGATAGTCAAAATGACCTTTTGTTATTGATTTCTATCTTCCTTCCCCTGTGGTAAGACAATACACTCTGTTTTTTAATTTTTAAATGTGTCAACACTTGCTTCATAGCCAGACATAAGGTTAGATTTGGTACATAGTACACGCACATTTGAAAAGACTGTACTCTGCAGTTGTTGGCTGCCATTTTTATAGATGTTCAAGTGTGTTGGTTTTGTTCTTCACATCTTCCTTCTTCTTAACTAATTTTGTCTTTCTTCTATCGCTTATTGAGTAATGTTGCAGGCCGTTTCCAAGAATGCTCCCAATGATCTCTGTCTTCTAGCCATTACGCCCTTCTGTAATCCTCTCTCTTAACTGTACACTGGACCTAGTAACTTGCTTCTAATGAGTAGAAATAGCAAAAGTGGTAGGATGTAGTTTCCGAGATTAGATCACAAAAGCCTGGCCCTCGTTTGCGTTCTTGCTCATGCTGAGGGAACTCAGCTGCTCTGTGGCGAGCTGCCCCTTGAAGGGGTCCTTGTGGCAATGAGCTGCAAAAGGCTTCTGGTGGATGACCACAGAGGCATTAAGACCACAAGTCCAATAGTCTGTGAGGAACGGAATCCTGCCAATGACCGGGTTGGAAGTAGATCTTCGCCTAGCAGACCCTTCAGATAAGATTGCTCTGTGAGAGACCTTAGCTCAGAGGACCCAACGAAGCCATGGTTAGACTTGTGATCTGCTGACTGAGACGATAAGTGTTCATTATTTAAAGCAACTAAATCTTGGAGCAGTTTGTTATGCGGCAATAAATAATTAGTACAAGAGAGATTTCACTGTAGATTTGTGTATTCTTTCAATTCTGTTAAAAATAAATTTTATGGTAAAATACACATAACATAAATTTCCCATCTTAACTATTTTTGCATGTACAGTTCAGTAGTATAAAGTACATTTACATTATTATACAACCAAACTTTAGAACTTTTGTTATCCTGCAAAATTGAAATTCTTATATCCATTAAACAAGAGCTCCCAGTTGCCCCCTGCCCCTAGAGCCTGGCAACCACCATTTTACTCTCTGTCTCTCTGAATTTGACTATTCTGAGTACCTGATATAAGTGGAATCATACAATACTTGTCCTCTCGCGAATGATGTACGTCACTTAGTATGACATCTTCACGGCTCATCTGTGTTGCATGGCGCACCACGTTTTGTCTCTCCACTGATCTGTTGATGTGGGCTCGAGCTGCGTTCACCTTTTGGCTATTGCGAATAACGACCCAATGAATGCATGTGAACAAATATCTCTTTGAGAGACTGCATTCAGTTTTTTAAATTATACACCAAGAAGTGTCATTCATGCATTATATGGTAATTTTATCTTGAATTTTTTTGAAGAACAGTCACACCATTTCCATAGTAGTTGCAGTATTTTATATTCTCACAACAGTGCACAAGGGTTCTGATTTCTCCATTCTTACCAATATTTCTTCTTTGCTTGTTTTTCTTTGATAATAGCAGCCCTAATGGGCGTGAGGTGAATTCTGTTACATTTTCGTGTGAATACTTTGAAATTATGTTAGTAAGTGCACAGATATTTAAACTTTTACAAAGCGTTGATTTACTCCTTCATAATGTCCATCTCTTTGATAACATTTCTTGCTTTAGCACATGTATGATCTGATAGTAGTAACGTTGCATTGGACTCCTTTTCACCGGTGTTTGCATATGTATATTTATGTTTCACTTTCAAATTGTCTGTGTCTGCATGTTTAATGTTCAGATATTTAGAGATTTAAAAAATCTAATATTGAGATTTAAAAAAATCTGATAATCTTAGTCTTTTATAATTGAAGTATTTTGTCCATTTACATTTAATGCAATTAATGATACATTTTGAATTTCAATCTACCATCTTTTTCTTTTCAGTTTGTCCACTTAGTTTTTCATTTCTCAGTTTTTCATATTATTACTACTTTCCAAGTTCTATTCAGTTCTTTTCAAATCTGTTTTATCTCTTTTTATAGTGTCCTCTTCTTTTATTATGTTTTTTTCTTTAACTTTTTTATTATCTTGAGCATGTTTATAAGTTCTTGAAGCTTATTATGTTAGTTTTTTATGAGAGTACCAATCCCACTTGTTTTGTCATCAATTCTGCTCTATGGTAGGCAGGCTTTTCTTTTCCATCATGTGTTTTCTAATTTTTATGTTGAGCTTATCATCAGCTTAGAAAATCAGTAGGCATTGAGTTAAAAATATCTTCTTTCAAATGAAATATTCTTCAACTAGGACCCCATGCTGAGCTGCCTTATGCCAGGGCCAATTTACACATTAATTTATTTGCTTAAGATTTCCATACAACATGGGCAATCTAAATCGATTTCACCACAGTGTATTATGCAAGTATGAGGTTTTTATATTCAATAGAAAACTTTTGCCTAACCCTGGGGTTAAGGCCAGAATATAGGGCTTTTCTAACCTTCTCTCTGTGTGGGCAATAACCATCTGAGACCTCAGCTTTGCGCGATTTTGGTGCATGCTTTGTACCCTAGTTGGACCCTGGACCATGTCTCCTTTCCTTGCATGCATGTTAAACTCTGGTCTCTTTCCAATATTACATGTGTCCCACTTTAGTGTTACCTTGGACTGAACAGCATTAGCCTCTGTGCTCATCATTCTGGTTATATACTCTTGTTGGAATCTAGAAAGTTTCTGATTCTTTTCATTAAGTTCAGCTACATTCATTAAATTTTTTTTTAAATCTTGCATTCATCAATATTTGTATCAGGCAGGGAGATGAAGAAATCCACAATTTTGTCCTCAATGATGCTAGAACTGTAAGTCCTGTGCCAAAGGGATCCAAATGATGTTTAATATTTCTGACATATTTGAAATTCTATTTTCAGTGTTAGTATTGACTCTAATGCCTGCAGATTCATAATAAAGTCCTTACCTGCTACTGATTCCTTAAATACCAGAGAATTTTATTGTAAGAGTTTCTACCAGAGAGAATTTTATCATTGTAAAACCATAAAATGCTGTTCTCAAGCAGACTCTTATACAAGCCTCTTAGTGAATGTATGACAATATGACTGAGTTTTTTGTCTATCTTCCTTTCCAAAAAGTAATCTCTGTGTTGGCTATCATAGTCATTAACCCTGTTTACAATGACTTCACCTCTGTCTTCTTTGAAGCATATGGTAAGATTGTCATTCCCCTCCCTCTTAAATTTAGGTGTAGCAATATGAATTTCTCTGGACAATGAAATGTGAGTAGATGTCATTTCCTGATGAAAGTTTTAAGAGCCAAGGTGTGCCTCAGCACGTTCTCTCTTTCCTGTCCCACGAAAACTGACAGCATTCCAGATAATGTTGCTTCCTTAGCCTAGGAACCCAAGTGAGGATTGTGCAGAGTAGAGTTTCTATCTGACTTGTCAGTGTGACATAGAGTCTGAGTGAGAAATAAACCTTTGTGGTCTGAGATCTCAGGGTTGTTTGCTAGTGCAGCAAAACTTAGCCTTTCCTGACTAATGTAAGAATAAATGGGGCAGCTTAGTTTTCACTGTATTTCCTGTATCTTAGCACAAGCTCTGGCACAGTGCTTATGAATTGTTGAGTTAAATGTTAAAATCACAGCTCCCTAATCCCTGGGCTGATGGTGCAAAGATGAGGACTGGTTTTCTGTGAGACTTGGTCTTTAATCCTCAATATATTCCATCCATCTTTCTAGCTGGAGAAAGAGAATTACATTTGAGTCAGTCACAAATAGAAATCATTTTGTTTGGTACAAAACCCATTGGGAAAAGAACTCCAGAAGACATTTTTCCCCAGTGCGTAGCCTGCTGCTGCATTCCTTACAAACACTAGAGAGTCTGTTGGTCTGTGAGAAACGTTGGAAGGTGGAAGAGGCAAGAATTATTTGTCTGTTTTTTGTTTTTTTAGCTCAAAAGAGTTGGGACAGAAACAACTCTGACTGCAAAGTTGTGTCCTTGGGAAAGATTTTGCCGTTCATTCAGGCTACCCTGTTTTCTACAAGTAACCTATCTCTTTAAAAAGGTGCATTATTCTCAGTGGCTTTGAGGTCATTCTGGTTCTATGAAGTAAGATGATTGGATCTACCCAGAGGAAGACATATTCTCTTTGTCAGATAAATATTTTATAGACTACTTTTCTCAAATAGGTAGAGTGGCCATATTGTTTATTTTGTTCAAACTTAGAGATATTAGGGAATCAAAGAGAGTACCTTTACCAATTATACCAGGACAATTAGCATAAACTGATTTTTGCCTGGGCAAACTGCCTGAACCTGTAACAAATAGCAACACTTGTGAATGTGGATTTCACAATCTACAATCAAGGCACTAAGTCCTTTGATCTGAGAGAAGCCAGCTGACTGAGGGACCAAAAAAGCCAAGGGATAGACATTTTAACCCTAGTCAGGCATTTCAAAGGCTAGCATCATTTTCCCATTAGCTGCTTATCACAAAACTTTATTTAGATATACCTCAAGGGAGTTTATTTAGATGTACCCCTAGGGAGATATACCTCTGTATAAATGCATGAACTCTTTGCCTGGCCTGGAAGGTCTGTTCCTCCCCAGCAACCCCCCACCCCCACCCCAAGACCCAGACTGAGTGTTATTTCCTCCGGAGAGGCTCCTCTAACATCCCTAGATGTAGCTAGTCTGACAGCTGTGTTCCCGCAGCGTGGTGTGGACTCTTCTGCAGTAGACTCAGCACACTATATCCTAATTCTCCACTTATGTCTGCCTTCCCTTGCAGGCTGCTCACAGGCAAAAGCCACATCTTATTTTCTACTGTCTTTCTGAGAAACACTTGTTTTTTGTGTATTTTTTTTTTTTGCCCCAAAGTAACTGCTCAGTAAATTATTGAGAGAATGAAGCCAGAGAAGTGCTTATTTAGAAAAAGATTACATTTATAAGGTGTAATCTTTCCCTGCTTGAACATGAGATAAAAGAAAAAAATGAGCTAGTCTACCAGCTGTTTCATAAGGGAAGAAATACAGAATGAATCTGAGGTAGGGGCAAGGGAAAAAGCAAAACACAATTCCTTCACTTTAATTACATTTGGCTGTGGTGCCATTTCTGGATAGAATTCACAAAACTGTAACCACTAGAAACTGTGTGTTTATTACTTAAGGGAAAAAGGTAATATAGTAATCTTGAAGGGATTTTGAAAGACTTTTGTGGTACAGCTTCTAGGAATGAAACTCAATGTACATCATATTCCCCAAGTGGTAATTGCAGAAATTAGAGATGTGGAGAGCTCATCGGGTCCACCCTCCCAGAACAGCACACATTTTTACGTGGCTCCTGTCATTTCCCAGAAGTGGGCAGAGCTCTTAGCAGAGAGGAGTACACTGCTATGGACACAGAAGGCAAATACGTGGCTACTAAGGCGAGATGGCCTTGGTCAGGGGTTGGGAGTTGACACATGTTAAATTAGCAGCAGAATTCTCCAAGCCAGGAGTAACAACTGGAGCCTAAAGTATTGAGATGTACATTTGCCCTCTTAAGCTGTTTTGCAGGATGCGAAGAGCTGATCTCACTGAGGCGTGTGGCAGGACGGGGCGGTTGTTCTCAGAGTCAGAAGTAACACCGTCCATGACAAATAGCACAGGGCACAGAGACTCAAGAGGTTACTTTGGGCTCTAATTCTGGGCTGACATTTCAAGTAGGTTAGAAACATGGAACATCTGTGTTTCTCCCCAGGGCTAAAGGTTTCATAGCACTAGTTTGCAGGAAGGAGTCCCACTGACGTGGGAAATGGCAGCAGGAGATGGAGCAGAAACACCATCATACGTCCCTCCGTGTGCTGAGTCTGCCTCAGCCCCCACCGTCCTCTCACTCTATTCCGTTAGCAAGTGTACCACGGGGCTCCAGTAAGCTCATGGCACTGTGCTAAGCAGTGCGGAACTAATGATAAAAGTGACAGCCGTGGCTCTCAAACTCTCACAGTCCAGTGGGGAAGGCAACTACATAAACAGATCATCATTTATTCTGATAGATGTGCTATTCAAAACGTGTATGGGAGGTTGTAGGACTATGGTAAAGGAAGTTGCTAACTCTGTGTGGTTATAATTATGGAGGAATTGGAATTTGGGGAGGGCTTTACATATGGCCCCCTGTTATAACACCCAGCCCTCCTGGCGTGGCATCCAGGGGTCTCCCATATGTGTGTCTGTCAGATGGGACTGCTCTAACCATAGACTGGGTAGCTCACAGAGAACATTTATTTCTAACAGTTCTGGAGTCTGGAAAGTCCAGGACCGTGGCACCAGCAAATGTGGTGTTGGGCAAGGCCTTCCTGGTTTGTTAGATGGCTGGCTGCCTTTTCTGAGTCGTCACAGGGCAGCAGGGGCAAAGGATATCTTTGCAAGCTGTTTAAAAAGTGCTCTAGTCCATTCACAAGGGCTCTGCTCTCATGACCTAGTCACCTCCCAAAGTCCCACCATTTAATCGCCATCACTTTGGGCATTCGGTTTTCCACACACGACTAGGGAAGGAGCACATACATTCAATCTATAGCAACGTGTCTCCACCAGTGCTATAGTCTTCCCACCTGTCGTGCCTGATGCTCTCTCTCTGCTCCATCCCATTTGCATTGTTCTCAGCTTTGATCTCTTTGCTCCCCAGAAATGCTTCATTTCTCTGAATCTTCTCTTTCAAAGATAACTTACGTCGTACCTCCTCATGCTGCCTTCTCTGATTACCTCGGCCCACGGTGGTCTCCCCGTTCTGGACTCATTGGGAGTTCTACTTTGATACTTGATTTTATCTGATACTGTGATAGCTCTTATATTGTCATTTAATGCTTCTAATTTTAATTTAATACCATACTTCCCTCCCCATCAACTAAAATTAAAGGCATTAAATGGTAGACTTCATTTTCTAATACTTCATATAGATTGCAGTGAAGTGTAGGACACAGTACTCAATAAATACTTGTTGAATGAAGAAATGGGACATACAGGCATTTTGTCCCTTGGGAAAGATTCAGGATAAAATGGTCTTTTTCCTTAGCATCAGATCCAATATGGGGAGCCTTCCCTTCCTGTGGCTACTAATTGGATAACGGCATTCCCCCCACCCCGATTGCTATCCATACATTCACCCACCCACTAAGTACTTGAGGGTTTCCTAGAAACTTAGTGCCAGAGAAACTAAGGTGAATGCGTCCCAAGAACTGACCATCTAAATAGGAAGGCCAGCACTTAAAGGGTTAAGTGGAATGAAGTGCTGTGAGTTTTACAGCTGCAAGGGTGGGCATGAGGACTGACAGTTCCCTCACAGGGTAAGTGTGAGTTCACAAGGCAAGGGATGCTTGAGCTTCTGGTGTCCAGGTGTCTGCCAGGGAAGGATGGTTGTGGGGGCTTTTAGGGACAAAAAGCTGTGTGGGCAAAAGAGAGGCCACAGAGCTCAAGGTGGCCCAGTACAGCAATACACACTCGTTTTTAAAAGGGGTTTCAGAGCCCTGAACACCAGCTGGGTGTTTTAGCTTGTCATGTTTTGGCCCAAGATGGCCCCTTTGTGCATTCCTGACCTGATTTCATCATGACCTTGCATAGCTGAACATGCCGTTATTCTACCCTTGCAGATGATTTGATGGGTACTTTGGCAGGAGATAAGAGTCTTTGGCCGGAAGTAATGTTCCCTCAGAATACTGAAGGAATTTCCCAATTATTTCTTGCTTTTAGTGAGGTTGGAGTTAGATGCCATTTCTGATTCTTGATATATTGATTCTTGATATGTGTGATCTATATCTCATCCTCTTTTGGCCCCAGAAGTTTTTAGCATCCTCTCTGTTTGCTGAGATCAATAATAACACACCTTGGCATATTTTGTTGTTGTTGTTAATTGACTTTAAATTAAATAAAAAAATTTAACTTTTAAAATGCTTAATGAGCCCTTTAGAAATGGAGAATCATGTTCTTATTTTATTTCTTTAAAAATTTCTGTCTCTCTGCCCTGGCCTGTGTGCCTCAGTTGGTTGGAGTGTCATCCCGTAAACCAAAAGGTTGTGGGTTTGATTCCTGGTCAGGGTACATGTCTGGGTGGTGGGTTCAGTCCCTGGTCAGGGCATGTACAAGAGGGAACTGACTGAAGAATGTTCCTCTCTCACTTCAATGTTTCTCTCTCTTTTTCCCTTCCTTCCCCTCTCTCTAAAATCAATAAGCATGTCTTTGGGTAAGGATTAAAAAAATTTCTAGCCCCATTTTCTCCTTTCTTTCTGAAATTTCTGTTGGGTAAGTCTGATCTTCTGAACAACTTTCCTAATTTTAAGTCTTTTCTCCTATTACCCATCTCTTTGATCATTTGTTCTACCATCTGAGATTATTTTAAACTTTGTATTCTAATTATTTTACTTAATGTTTTCTTTCTGTTATCATATTTTCATTTTATATTATTTCTTGTTTTCAATGTTTTCAATAGCATCTCATTATTGTTTCATGGATGCAAAATGTCCTCTTATTTCTCTAAGAATAGTAGTTATAAATAATTTTCTTGAAATTTTTCTGATAGACCCTTTCTTTTCTCCAAATATCTTTTTCTATTTGTTTTCTGGGCTCCCTCCCATTTTAGGAGGTTTTCCTTAAATAGCAGCCATCCCTGGGTGCCTGTTCATGGCGAAGAAGGTGTCACTAGGAAGCTGAATGGACAATCTATGTGCATGGACGGAACTGGTTGATGGGTGGGTAGTAATGTAAGGTGATCAGTTAGGGATCCAGTAATTCTCCTAGCAAATTGTTTGCGAATACCAGTAGGTATTTTCCCTTAAGCTGGGATGCCAGCAATCTGAAAACCCAGCAGGAAAAAGGAGGGAGTGGGGATCTCACCATTAACTATGTAGACTTTTAGTTAATTGTTCTTATTTCAGCATGGTATTCTACTCCTCTGTGCCTGATATGCTTAACCCTGGAGCCTCTCGTGTTTGTATTCTCCAGTAAAGCTCTCAGCCTCTCTGAGTTTGGGGCAGAGAAGGTACCTTGGTGGTACCTGTTCTGTATGCAGACTAATCCCTTCCTACACCAATGTCTTCTGAAGTCCTCTGTCCCCTACTTTCTGAGCCTTTTCAGATGTTTTGCAGCTCAGTTTGTTTCTCCCTCTACAAGCTTTTTCAATTCTGCTGTCTGGCACTACTTATGTATCACTCTGCATCTCCCAAATTTTTTTGAAGTATTATTATTTACTATCAAGTTCCATCCCCATTTCCATCATAATTTATGGGCCTTCTTTTTTACTCTCTTACTATTATTCTGGGTAGAGTTGAGATAGCCCTGCAAGTTTAATTTGCCTTATTTAACCGACAGTCCTTTTTCTTATGTAAGACAGTGTCCGAGTTCCACTGGCTGTCTCGGAGGCTCCTCTCGCCCTCATCTTCTGCCCCATACACAGCGCTGGGCTACAAGGTTGCCATGTTCAGCAAATAAGAATGCAAGATGCCCAGTTAAATTTCAACTTTAGCTAAACAAATATTGTATAGAACATAATTAAACTAAAAATCAGTATTCATTGTTTTATGGAATTCAAATTTATCTGGTCATCCTGTTTTGTTTGGCAAACCTACTGGAACAGAAACTTCTTACCCTAGCTTTGGCTCTGTCGACCCAATTGTTGTTGTTGTTGTTGTTGTTGTTGTTGTTATTGGAGAATTCAGTTCTTAATGTCTAAGAACTTAGCACCTAAGTCACCCTTCCTTGTTCTCCTACCTCCCCAACAGGGTGGTGCCCAAACTTACCCGGGGTTTCAGGCTGTCTACATCCTGCTAAAACAAAATGGGTAAAATTTCTGCTCTTTACATTTTGCTTATGCTAAGCTAATGAATTTGAACTTTAGCCTTAAAGTATTGGAGCATTGCCAAATATTTTTACTAATGAAGTAACATCAGATTTGAATTTAAAAAGTTATACTGTAGCATCAAGGGTGACAAGCCTGGGTGTAAGGAGACCTTTGGGTGACTGTTGTAGTGAGTAATTCAAGCAAGGAAATGTGGCATCCCAAACCAGGGCAGGACATGTGAGAACAGAGATGAGCAAATGCAAGGAATATGGAGGAAGTAGGAACTCCTAGCCTGGGAAAGGGAAAGGGAAAGCCCTGGGGAAGGGAGAAGAGGTGTTGAAGATGTTTGGTGAGTTTCTGGCTCAGGCAAATGACAGTGAGTACAGCCTTTCACCAAGAAAAGAAATTCAAGAGAACCTAGTTCAGGGAGGAGATTGTTGTTAGTTCTCTCCTCAATGGTTCTCCTTTGCACAATGGGAAGGGGATATTCTTCCTGGAATCATGAATCTGTCTGGCCTTGTTTCAAACTCTAGCAAAAAGAAACCATGAGGATGTTTCCAAGTTACTGAAGTCATTTACAGACCATTGCTCCTACGCTGCCAGTAGCTCATCTGGTGGAGGGAGGCCTCTGTTTCCCCAGTACAAGCAAGGAAGGGCCTTCTTATGTGATAGTTCTGTCCTTTCTACCAGCAGTGACAGCTGGTGGCAATTGCCAGCTCAGCAATACTGGAAGTGAGCTGTCTTCATTTTGCTCCAGGCCACAATGACAAAGAATGGCAGGGGCTATTCTGTGCCAGAGCTGAGCTGAAGTAAGCCATCCTGGACTGAGACCTGATTGGGTCAGAGCGGACTGACTCTCTTCAGGGACCATTTTCTCATCGCTTCCGGAGACTTCTCCTTTATTTTCTCCACTTTCAGATCACATCATTTGCATCTAGTTCTCTTCCTGCACTAAATCATCCACTTGGAATAATTATGTCAGGGATAGTTTGTCCGCTGTGATCAGCACATGTCACTTGCTGAGGTGTCGGAAAAAGTACAGAGTCTTCTGCGGTTGGTGTTGATTTTTTGACTCACACCAAGTCTCTTTTTTGAATTGAATTGGTTGAAAGTTTAACATTATCTTCAATGCCAGTTTTTGGTTTGTTGTTTTTTTTTTTCCCCTGTTAACAGCCAAGGCAATGAAGGCAACTGCTATCTCTGTTAAGCTAATGAGGCGAGAAAAGGGACAGAAGGAGGCCAGTGAGGCCAGTCCTTCATCTCTTGAATTTCTGTTGCCCAGGCAACTTGTCCCCAACTATAAGTGACAGGATTTTGCTTTTCAGTGTTGGTTGCCTGGGTCCTGTGTGAGCAGACCCACTGGCCTCTCCTTTCTGTTTCCTCAGAGTGTGTAGGATGAACTTGAACAGGCATCAAGGCAATTCCAAACATGGCTTCTCTATTGTTTTCTTTGCTGTCAACTTAATTTCGTTTAAAAAAGTTGTACAGAATTGAAAGCACAATTTTGCATGTGAGAACCAGCCCAAAGTACCAAATTTCTACAGTGCCTAGAAAAAGGAAGGTGGATGTGGAAGGAAACAGGTTTTTTTTTTTTTTTTTTAAGGGGGTAGAGGGAGAGCAGAACTAAAATTCGGATCTCCAGCAAGCACTACTGAGTCCATAAGAGAAGAAGGGAAAGGGTTTGCAAACTTGCAGCACTCTGAATTCAAACAACATTACTGTGCCAAGGTTGGCTTTTTCAGATAAATTGCCAAACTTAAGTCAAAGGACAGGGAAATAGTCATAATCAACACAATGGACTTTTTAAAAAGATAGACTAGAATTCAGGACTTCAGTGGAAGGAGAGGAGGGAACCCAAAACCTTAGCTTACGGGAAGAAACCTCTGTCAGCCAGGGTGAGATTGCTGTTGATCTTTAAATTAGCCCATCTTTCAGGAGATAATCATGAGTAACACGATTAATTGAATTTAGTGTTCAAATTCTTTCTCAGTGCACACGTGCATGTACACGTGCACACATGTGTGTGCTCTCTTTCTCACTCACACACTCCAGCATGGCCTGAAGCTGCTCCACTAGTTTTCAAGAAGTGCCATTATACAGTGGCTTAGAATCTGGGCTCTAGAATAAAGAGGCTGAGAATAGTGTCCCAGATCAATAAGCTGTTAAAGGATTTGGGGGAAATGGTCTCTGAGCCTCAGTGTACTCCTCTGAAAACTGGGCATGATTAAAAGAGCAAGACCATGAGGCCCTCGGGCTGGCAGCGGGCACACTCCACCAGCCACTTTGTTATTATTTGGGGAGACACCCTGACAAAGAACGTGGCCTTTTCATCTCTGCTGCGCTCCACCTAAAGCACAACACGCACCACCCCACTTCCTCTGTTTCCTCACGGGAAGTGCTTCCTACATCTTTGCCTTCCTGTTTTCTGTTGCTGGTCAGGCACAGAGCCTCTTGCTCCAATTGCGCTATTTGCCAGGCTGCAAGGAGGGATCCCCTTGGGACTGTCAGAGACACTAATGAGATCTCTGTTTAACCATGACTGTGAGCTCTCCGGGCAATCAAGGAGAGATGAAACACCTTGCACAACAATTAGCTTTTCACAGCCATTAGCAATTTGTAGTCATTAGCACTGCAGAAACACTGCAAATAACACTCAGAAAGCAAATATCACTGTGAGTTGGAACAGGGCTTCCGAGTAGCATCAGCTCCGAGAGAGGCAGGGGTGTTAGAATATGAGACCCCCTGTTTGTTTGTTTGTTTGTTTGTTTGTTTGCAGCAAATGAGATAGGACCCAAAGTGCCTTGTTCCTTCTCATCATATCTTTGAAAATGTCTGCATCAATCTCAGTGTTTGTTTCAGCAAAATGTAGATCTTTCAGAAGGAAAGTCCAGAAGATGTAATACATAATAAAGCAATTCTAAATTCCTTCACAGACCAAGAAATCGAAACTGGATTGGAAAGAGTGGTGTAAATAATTGAAATGCAAATTGAATGAAGGCCCAGGGCGGTGCAAAGATTTAGACTCAGAGCGGCTCCTAGCAACACTGCTAAATACTGGAACCATCTAGCTCTCCAACAGTAGGAATTGGTTAAATAGTTGTGTTACACCCATTAAGTAAATATAACACAGCCTTTAAAAACAATATCCTGGAATTTACAGGTAGGTTACACTAAAAAGGTTGTGAAACAGTAGTAACATGACTTTTTAAAAAATGATAAACACCTTTGAAAATACCAGCAGTAGTTGTTCTTGGCTGCTGGGAATGGAAATAGATAGCTATAAATTTTTATTCTTTAAATTTTAAATTGTGCTGTTCTGTTATGTATTATTTTTCTAAAATAACTATGTATATCTGTATAATCCTTTTGAGTTAGAAAAGAAGAGGGAAAAAAAGAGCTGAATGAGAAAATAGGTTCTGAATTGCTAAGTGAATTTAATATAAATGCAAAATTTTAAAGTAAATATTTTATTAAACCATAACATACATGCAGAAAAAGAGATACAAATAGTAAGTACACAGTTCAATGCCTTTTCACAGATTGTGTAAACCCATATGCAGAATGAGTCTTGAATGCATGGTGGTTCTGCTGTGGTTCCACAACCATGAGTTTAGATAGTCATTAGTTACAGTAGGAGGTCAGCTAAGAGGGGTCAGTGGTCCAAACTGGCAAACTAGAGGTCCATGATGGTAACTCTGGAAGGAAAGGTGGTAAATCCCCATTTATAGATGCAATAATTGAGACACAGGGAGTCAGAGTAACTTGGATCCCACAGCTACTAAGTGGAGACAGTGAGATTCATTAACAAGCAGTCAGGCTCTGGAATCAGCACCTCACTAAGAAGAAGCAATGGAGCTGGGATAACCAGTGAAAGGTTTGGGCATCCCTAAGAGCTTGGTGACTGAACACTGAGAGAAGAGAAAAAGATGAATCAGGAAGGGCAGGAAAGCTAGTATGTTAGAAAAGAGGGATGGAAAAAAATAGCTTTTGGCAATTTCTACAAAAGGCAGACCAGTGGGGAAATTAATATCTGTAAGTTTGGTGTCTTTGTGTTCTTAAACTCCATGTGGAACTGAAAGGTACCCTTGAGGCTGATGAACCAGGAGTACTGGGCGCAAAAGTTTCTGCCCTTGTTCAGAGGTCACAAGAGAGAATGGGATCTGATTTGTATCTTCTTTATATTTGCTGGTTTATAGAGAAACAAACATAATCCCATCTTCCTAGAAAAGTGACCACCCAAATCTTCACCCCATTACCAACTTGTTTTCCCCTCGAAATAACTGTTCTGGGTAAGCAATTAAGAGGGTGTACTGTGGGCAAGGGGTGCCTCTGGAGAATGTGGAGTAAATGTTGAGGACCGTGGATGATGGGTAGCAGAAAGTCATCTCTCAAACTTCCAGGGGAGAACGAAGCTTGGAAATTTTCATGAATACCATTTCATCAAAGACATATACCCAGGAACCTGGTTTTCCTAATTAACTCAGTGGTCACACTGAGGGTGGTTGGAATGCTCAATGATGTGTTAAGAGTACTGGATATAGTAGCTTGTAAATATCATCTATTTAGGTTGCAGCATCCTATTTTGTCACTGTAAGCTTTGCAAAGATAGTTGTTGTTCATCTCTACACCTCCAATGCACCACAAAGTGCCTGGTAGCTAAGACATGTTAAATAAATGCTTACTAAATGTATAAAACACATGTCCTAGATTTTCTAGGGCAATACCAATGTAAACATCCTATTGATTATATCGATTTAAATTCAGAAACATCAATCACTAGAAATTTAGGTCTAAATGTGGCTGATGGGAATTGTTGGGAATTCTTAGGATATATTTCTCAGCAATAACTACAGTACCAGTCATTTTTATAGTCCTTCTGAATCATTCTTTGGTCTCAGTAAAAGTAGGATCAGACAGAAATGATGAAGGTCCCTGGCAGTGAGGGAAGCAAGAATTTTATAGAACCTAAAATTCAATCCTGATTTTCACGCTTCAGCAACTTCAGAAGTTTATATCAATTTTAAACACCTTTTTCAACAGGCATTTATTGAAGTCTTACTAAGTACCAAGATTATATTCAATGCTAAGAACACAGAAATCAATAAGACAGGATCCACAGACATGAAAGAGATAAATTACAACAGTTGAATAGTTTGTATCATAAGATAACTTTGGTTACAAGTAATAACAACAATAACAACAAACTGTGACTAAAACAATGGAAATTTTTAATTATCTCATAAATCATGGAAGTCTAGAAGAAAATGGTTCCAGATTTGTTCACCAGTTCAGTGATATTATCAAAAAAATGCCATGTTCTTTCTTGTTACTATTTTATTCTTTGCCCTCTGGCTTGTTGCCTCATGGTGACAAAATGGTTGCTGTAGCTCCAAATACCATGTTCTCAGCCAATTGCATGAAAGTCAGGCAGAAAAGAACTTGCTGTTTCTCTTTGTATTGGGTTGGCCAAAAAGTCTGTTTAGTTTTTTCCATAAAATAAAAGACACATTTTTTATTTTCACTAATAACTTTATTGATTTGGATATTTGGAATATATCATCTCTCTCCTGAATGGTAGAATGTTGATTGTTCTCATGTAATGTCTCCATTTGATCACTATCAACTTTAACTGGTCTATCTGACTGTGGAGATTCGTCAAGCGAGAAATATCTAGCATGAAACTTCACAAATCACTTTTGACATGTTCAATCAGTCACAGCACCTTTTCCATATACAGCACAAATCTTTTTTTTTTTTTTGCATTTCAGTTGCGTTTTTATGTTTCTTGAAGTAATAAAACATAATATGCCCAAAATGTTGCATATTTTCTTCTATCTTCAATATTAAATTGGTCACACAAAAATTCAATTTTGGTTTTTTTTTTTTAAATGCATGCTGATATGATAGCTGTCACAATACAATATAACAAAACTGCCCTGGCTGGTGTGGCTCAGTGGATTGAGCACTGGCCTGAGAACCAGAGTCGCCAGTTCGATTCCCAGTCAGGGCACATGCCTGGGTGGCAGACCAGGTCCCCAGTGGGGGACATGTGAGAGGCAACCACACATTGATGTTTCTCTCCCTCTCTTTCTCCCTCCCTTCCCCCTGTCTAAAAATGGATAAACAAAACCTTAAGAAAAAAAAACTAATATAACAAAACTGTTTCAAATAAAGTTAAAGACAACTAAGCACTATTAGAGCCATCTTACAGAAAAAAACAAAGTTTTTGGCCAACCCTATAACAGTGTCAATGTAAGAACATACAACCATGTAGAGAATTCTTTTAAAAATTTATTTGAGCCAAATAGAAGATAAACCTGGAAGCAAAATCTCAACAGACTGACAAATTCTTCCTAGAATGACCATTTGCAGTTTCTTTTATGCATTTCATAGTAAGAAGAGAATATATGAAAGATTAAATAAAAGTGGAAGAAGGCAAGGTGGGGATTGGATTAAGGATAGTTAACAAGATTATGTGCTCCGTCAAAGGGTCTGGAAAAGAGAATTGTTCAAAGGTGCGTTTACCTCTGTGCACAAGAACAATGGGCAGGGCTTGCTTGAGGCAAAGATAAATCTTTTACTAAAGAAGTTATAGGCCTGGTACGTGACTAACGACCATGACCTGCCCAGTTCGGAATTTAGGTTTAGATCACCTTGTGAGGTTACTTTCCATTAGAACCCATTAGAAGCTCTTTGGTGACTAACGACCATGACCTGCCCAGTTCGGAATTTAGGTTTAGATCACCTTGTGAGGTTACTTTCCATTAGAACCCATTAGAAGCTCTTTGAATCCCATTTTCCTCCACAACAGAAAACAAAACATCTGAAAAGAACCCATCAACAGATTGCTCCTTTGTTCCCATTGCTCAGAAGTAGGTCCTGCGCCTACTTTGAAGTTAATCATGTGGAGAGGGGTGTGGGATTGCCATGCTTAGCAAAGCCAATTATGCTTCAGTCTCTCAGGCTGGGGGAAGAGTTCATCTTCCTTGAGCATGCTGCCACCCCTTAGAAATGAGGATCCTATAACCTGAAAGAGAAGATGTGAAAAGAAGAAGGTAACCAACCATGTTTGCGCCTGGATTAAGCATGGACTGGTGCCAGTCAATGTACCTATTTTCTTTAATTTGATAACATATCTTCAGCTCCAAATCCCTTCCTAGCATAACAGCAATAGCCTAAGGCTACTAGAAAGCCCTGGCCCTTTCCCTGACACTCCCCTGGCTTTGACTGCCCGAGTGCGGACACTTAAAATAAGCTGTCAGACTCAGCGCTGGCCCCGTCTTTGGGTTCTCATAACCTTAAGTTTTCACAGTTCCAACCAGCTTTAAAAACCACAGCTTGTCGATGTGGATGAGAGTTTGGGATGCTGGAGGGAGAGGTGAGAGTCAGGTCAACAAAGGCGACTGGAAGTGGATTTCCTTCCTCAGTGGCTTCTCCTGAACGAGGAGCAGGATACTTTTGGGGGAGGGCAGCATGGTCCAGCCACAGGGATAGCTGAACGTTGTTTGAAAGGAAGAACAAGTATATGTTTCTCCTTGAAGAGCCCTAGGTTCTACTTTCAGGTTGTACATGAGAGAGAAGTAAAGAGTGGTGTGAGTCTATGGAAGAATGTTAAGAAAGAAATTAGAGGAGAGCTCTATGGAGGGGGTGACTTTGGTCACCCACTGACAGACACTGGTTTTACAAGGCCACAGTCAATACATTACTGCTACGTATAACACAGTGGGGCAGAATGCAATGTGATATGATATGCAACAGGATGTAATATAACATGATGTAATACAATATAACCATACGTTATAATAATAATGAAAATTTACTGGGCATTCACTGTGTAATAGGATGCAAAATATTTTCCTGCATGATCACTTATAGTCATACTCACAGTGTAGGTTCCATGATTACCCAGAGGTTGGTAACTCATCCACAGCCACTTGGTAGAGTCAGGACTCTAGGGCTCAGGCTGTCTGCCGCCAGAACACCCACCCTGCTTCCTGGCTTGTGGTTTGCCTTTCCCCTGCCAGGGTGTTAAAGAAAAGTGTGGTGACAAGACCAGGTGGTGGCAACAGACAAGAAGACACTGAGAGAATTTAAATGAAAAATAGCTCAATTGGGTTCTGGATTGAGAACAAATGTTCAACTGCCTAAAAAAAAAAAAAAAGAAAGAAAGAAAAAGAAATAACATCAAAAAGCTATTTGAATCCTGCCCAAATGTTCTGAGAACAAAATAGTTAATTTACAAATTTCTGGTTCTATAAAGTTCAGGAGAATAAAGAACAAAAGAGGAAATGCTGCATTGATAGGAACTGGATAAACAAACGAACTTCTTCCTCCAGCACACAATTCATGCAAATATAAGCATGCATCATCAAGGTTCTGTAATTCCCTTGTGTATCTCCTCAATTACTCTCTACCTATCTAGTTCACTCATTTACTCATTAACTCACATACTCACTTTATTCTTTCATTCATTCATCTCTTTACCTAGTCATTTGTCATATGTTTGTTCACTCTCTTCTGCGTAGTGGGTACCAGGAAGGATAATGAAGTCTTAAGAATTAAAAAAAAATTTGTCCCCTCCCTTAAATGGGATGGAATTTAATATGGTCACAAGATGTGGTGATCTTCCTTTGGATCCACTCTCAGCTCTCAGTTGTCTGTGGATGGTTGTCTCCTGGGGGACAGACTTCCTTTAGTCCTCTGGCACGGCACTGCCATGCTGTGGGGAGTTGCCTGCCCCAGATTTAGGCCTGAGAGTGGAGGTCCGGAAGATGAGACACTGAAGAACAGAGCATGCATGATGTGTCCTCTTCCTGTCTGATTGGAGCAAATCCTCGTTCAGAGACCTGCTGTGAGGCTTTGAGATGCCTGTAGGATTTCGAACACATCAAAGCTTCTAGGAACTGATCAACCCATCTTTGTCTCCTAAGATGTCCTTCCCAGCTACAGAGGGGCACTAGAAGGCAGGTGCCTTGGGCGGTGTTCGTTCTCCACTCTCACTCAGGAGCTACCCCTGTAACTGGGTGGCTGATGGTCTCTTCCCTGGTCTGGCTTTCCGGCTTACCTCACAGATCCTAATGAATGTCTCAGCCCTCCAGGCTCATTTCTCCATACACTGGAAAAAAAAAAAGTAATCAGCACCATTCTTGAAACAGCTCTAGAATTGTCCGCACCTCTATGGCCTCTCTTAGGGTCTCTGTTACACAAAGTCCCAGACTGCCTGCTCCCCTTTAACCAACCCATCCTGAGGAAGTATTCTAGTCACTACAGATGGCCTATGTCAAAAACGGCTCCTGTGATGATGACAAATGTCTTAAGCAGGTTTCTATATCTGAGGCAGTTTGTCTCCATAAGGGGTACCCAATTGTTAATGATGCTCCAGAAAAACATACATCAATGTGCTAGAAAGGGTAGTAGGACCCAGGAGTCCCCACTCCCACCGCCAAAGCCTGAACATTTGTCCCTGCCCTTTTCTATGTCCAATTTTCTCTTCTACAAAATAAACAGTTGGGACTAAAGGCCTTGGGTCCTACCGAGCTTGTACTGCCTATCACTCTCTGAGTGTTTTGTGCACTACCTGCTTTGGCAATTTGCACTGAGAACCAGATCTGAGAGCCTTAGCACACTCTGATGTTTGCTCAACGGGTGAGTATAGTCAGTTTCCATGGGATGCATCTACAATATCTCTGGCTCTGGAGTTCAGGGGGCAGCTGACACTCCCAGAGAAGCTGCAGCAGCTCCTCTATAAAAGGATACTGGCTCTCCTTGGGAGCTGATCCATCCCTGTGGCAGACAGCAGCCTGGGGAGAGGAGACACATCTGTGTGCCCTGAAGCCAGGGCTGGATGTCTCAAGCGGCCTGTAATCCCAAGTACCTATGAACGGAGAGAGGGGAACATTCAGTACCAGGGTGTATATTAGGGATTCAAATCTTTTTGATTTTACAAACTTGGAAGCCTATGGGACCTAGAAATGCTAATGCCCAGAGGCCACATGATGTAGTGGAAGGAGCTGGCATTAGAAGTTCTGGGGTGAGACTTGGCTCTGCCCTTGCTAGCTACGTGACTCAGAGCAGGTTTCTCGTCCTGCTGCCTGTGGGTTTTCTCGTCTGTCCAGTGAGGAGCATGAGATCTTCCCTGATAACCTCTTAGAGCTGGCCTGTGCTGGCTACTTTTCCTGAACACAGTGTACAAACCCACGATGATGCCTTCATCATGAACTGATGACAATCTCGGGGCAGGATAATAGTAAAATTAGTATTAATTTTGTGGCAAAGCAGGTTTATGGTTGTTTGTATAGAAAATAATGCAATAATAAATAATTATACAAGTACAAACTCCACGTTTCATGTACTCACTACTGTAAACCTGCTTTTGTCCCACCCTATAACATTAATAATTATCATTACCAGTTGTAGAGCTTTTATTATGTACTGGACACCATGCTGAGGACTGTTGAAACATTATTTCATTGCCCCGGGTCACATGGCCGGTACATCTTACAGCAGGACTCAACCCAGACACCCCTGACTTCAGAGCCAAGACCTGAACCCATTGTGTGCTTCGTTCCTGTGACTAGCCAGCTCTCTCAAGCCCTGGCTTGCAGAGAATGAGTGAGCTATGCTGTCCGTCTGCTCACATTAATAAGCAAATAAATAAAATCGATTAATCAAATCTTTTAAAACAGCCAAATACAGCAACTTGGGATTAACATTTTAAAAGGCATTTCTGGAGCAGAGTTAAATAATTTTTTAGGATAAAAAATGATCCTATTTTCACTAATATGTTATCAACCTTGCTTGCTGTCTATGTAAAATAACTTCTTTTCCTAGGCTTAAACAGAGCGGGCATCTATCCCACCTGTCCTTCCTGCTTGTGAATTCCTATAAAAAATACTTGTCCAGCCCCTGCTCTGTGCCAACCTGAGAAGTGCTCGGATCCAGTGGTGAATGGGGGGTTCCTGCCCTTAAGGATCATTCTAGTGGGGAAAACCACTAGGCATACAATTAGAGAGTGAAAGTCCTTTGACTTTCTGAAAATAGGAAGCTAATGCAGTCTAAGCGCATCAGGGAAGCCTCCCAAGGACAGGTGACAGCTAAGTAGAGAGAAAAAAATGTTGAAAGGGAGGGGCAGGGAGGAAGAGGGAAGGAGAGAAAGGGGCAGGAAGTGGCAGGCAGCGGGAGTATTCTCTGCTGTGGGGAAGAGGTGAGAAGCACTCAGGGAGCCCAAAGTTCAGAATGGCTAAAGGACAGAGCCCAAAGACAGGGGAGGCAAGAGCTAAAAAGAAGGCTGTGTCATTCAGGGCCGTGCATACCATACAAAGGAGCTTGGACTTTACTGTAACCACACTGAGAATTAATTGAAGGGGCTTAATCTGTCTGGTGAAGGTGGTTCATAATTTGACTTGGGTATTATGAAGATAATTCTGAACACATCAGGGAGGATGGATCTGTGAGGGGCAGAAGAGGAGGGCAGCTAATAGAAGATAGAACTAGTTAGAGAGTTTCTGGAGCAATCCAGCTATAAGGTGGTGACTCCTCATGGGTACTGGCAGTGGGAATGGAGAGAAGCAGATGCTCCAGAGAATGCTTAGTGAGGAGGTGATGTGATTGAGTGGCCGAAGAAAGATGTGGTGGAGAAAAAGCGTGGCGTCAGGGATGCTGTGTCTGCGCCAGTCTCCTCAGTCCCCAAGAATAAGGGCTGATCTCTTTGTTCCACATTCTTCTGGGCTGAGATGGAATAGCTCCGTGTCCCCCAGTTTCTAAATCCATTACCCCACTCTTTCTGATGACCTTCATCTCTTCTTTTGCCCCATATATTCTTTCAGGTTTCAGCATATTAACCAGGGCAATGTGAGCTGCTGTACTAAACTAAGAATTTTCTGTGGTTTATCCTAACAGCTTATCTCTTGCTCATATAAGAGTTTTCCCAGGTGAGCCTGTAGCTTCCCTCCACATGCAGGTTTAGAAACAAGCCTCCTTCCACTTTGTGGCTCTGCTGCTCCCCAGGGCCCCAGTGTTCTCAGTATCCAGCGAGGAGAAGGGGCAAGAGACATGGAGAAAACGAAGAGTAGAGGGGGCCAACTTTATGATAACGGAAAGAGATTTGACTGGGTGGTGGCCACACAATACGATATACAGATGACATATCATAGAATTGTACACGTGCAACTTATATAATTTTATTAACCAATAGTGCCCTGAAAAATGTAATAAAAATTATACATTATATAAAAAAAAAAAAACCCCACAGCATTCATGAGCCCATTAGTGAGAACTTGCTGCACGGCCACTCCTGCCTGCGTAGTTAGGTCTGTGCATACCTGCGGGGGTGGGGCATGACGTTCCGCTGTGCAGCTAGCCACCTCTGGCATTCCCAGCAGGCTGAGGTGTTAACTCATTTTCCTCATTATTTTTATTTAGCTGCTGCTTCTACTAGCTGACAGTTCCAGATCATGGGGCTGATATAAACATGTTATTCCTCTGGCGTAGACATTGAAGGAGGATGACGCATGTCTAAATCACGTGTTGTATAATTCATGAGCTGTCCATCATAGGCAAACCACAAGCCTAGTGCTGCCGTTGAGCAAAACATACCTGCAAGATGGGAGATCGGGGTTCAAGCTCTGGCTCCATCAATAACTTAAGCATTCACTTCTCCTCCTGGGACCCCAGTTCCCCTATGAGCAAAATGAATGGACTGGGCTATACCAATGTTCCTCTTAAGTGTGTTTTATAGAACATTAGTTTCATGAGATGCTCTGTGAAAAAGTCTTCCCTGGCCAAATAAGTTTGGGAAATACTGTGAACTTCATAGGCATGTTGAAGGCTCTGAGAAGTCCTACATTAAGGAAACTTGTTTGACTGTCTTTAAGTTGACATGCCCTAATTGTGAGGTAAAATCTACATACCCAAGTATTCATTTATGTGATTAATGTTTTGCCACTCATCAGTGGGTCCATGGTACAAAGACTTGGATTCAAACTGGCTGAATAAGTTATCTTGGTAATTAAGACTCAATAAGGGCGGGGGGGGGGGAGGAGGCGGTGGTGGCAAGGGGGGCGTGGCGAAGCCGAGGATTGTGATAATGCAGAGGTACGTTCCACGCCGTGAGACGTTGACTCTGCACCATGTCAAAATGTCCCTCTTTCGTCATTATGGGAGTGCCACAAAGTGCCAGGGAACACCCACAGACAGCTGAGCATGTGAACGGAAGTGAGGGTGGTGTTACCCTGAGGCTCTGCCTGATGCCTCCTCCCTCTCACACAGGCCCATCTCCTGGAGACCTGCCACTAGTGAAAATCCTAGGTGCTCATAAGCCCCCCAAATCAAAATCAGACTTTGTCAGTCTGTGGGGTGAGGATAATGAAGGGAAATTTGCCTTCTGATCAAGGTGGGGCAAAAAGAACCATCTGAAATTCCGTCTGAGCCAGGGCAGTGGTGGAGAGCCCAACCTTACCATGTTTCCTTAATCACAGCAGAGGGTAGTTGAAGTTGTTTCCTGTGCTGTGACCCCACCTAAGCTCACTTGTAGGAGTAGGACCAGTCCCAGAAAGCTGGCAGCTCCCTCTCAAGCATCTGCATCTCTCTTTTTCTAAGTATGAAGGATTTCTTCAGCAGAAACTGTTCCACAGCAGGCAGGCACCGCCCAGAAGCGTGGGAGAGTTAACTCCTCCGGACTAGGCCCCAGTAAAGGGGAGACACGAGCTAGTGGATCCATGTACTACTATGGGGTGATTTTGAGGCACAGTCTACTTGTCTTCTCAGGACATCCCTAGCAAGATTGAGCTCCAGTTGCCCTCTTAGCAAACAATGTTTTTGACACCTTTTATTGGCTTGGCTTCCTTTGTCTTACTTTCTTCACGTATTCACTTGTTCTGTCTGAGATCACCACCCAGGAAACTACCTGGACCCAACTCCTTATCTCAGAGTTTGCCTTGGGAGAATCCACACTAATACAAACACCTGTTCACTGTGTGAACACTGGAGTTATCTATCACTTTTTCTAAAATTCTATGCGCACTTATTTGGCCACTTGTAGTGGCCAAGCCCTGACCCATTCCCCATTAAACCAGGAATAGAGAGGAGTTTTACCACCTTCTGACCTTAGCTCTTTGTTTAATTTCTTAAGGCTAAAAATAGTCTGTACAACCCTGGACCATTTTTCCAGAAGGGCCCAGATCAGTAAGGAATTGTGAACTTCAAACAGGAAAGAATATATTTTATACAATCAAACAAGTTATAATTAACTTTTATATATAAAAACTTTGTGAGTCCTGGCCAAGAAGCTCAGTTATTGGAGCATTGTCCGCATACCAAACTGTTGAGAGTTACAGCCCCAGTTAGGGCATATACCTATGTTGTGGGTTCAATCCCCAGTCAGGGTGCATTTTGGAGGCAGCTGATTGATTTTTCTCTCTCCCATTGATGTTTCTCATTCTCTCTCTCAACATCTGTCTCTTTCCTCCCCCTTCCTCTGTCTCTAAGATCAATAAGCATATCCTTGGGTAAGGATTTAAACAACTTTATTGAGATACAATTCACATATTGTATGATTCACCTACTTAAATATAGAATTCAATGAGTTTAGCACATGAGGTCAGTCTAGAAAGTATCCAGGTATGTACTATGAAAAACAGACATTTGTTGAAGAAGATACAAGGTACAAAAAACATTGTACCTAGGACAATGATGCCCCAGTACCCTTCGAAGGAGGCACCTTGGGACCTCACACAGTTCTCCCAGAGTCTCTTCCACTGTTCAAAACCCTCTGCAAAATCCTTTGTTGGAATCAGCTGCCCCTTCATAGTGTCCCTGTCATTGATGGTCTAAAATCTCTTCCCTTTCAAAGATGATTTTACTTTTGGGAAAAGCCAGTAGTTTTTGGAATCCCCAGATCAGCTTCTAGTTCTCAAACCATCAGTTGCAGACCTTTGTTGATTTGAGCCCATACATGTACAACATTCTCAGGTGTTCTGTTTGTTGCAGGCCTTTCAGAGAACATGGATCACTTTCAACAAATTTTTGACCATCTTTGAAATATTTGTGCCACACCTTTTAAAAATGATTTTATTTATTTATTTTTTAGAGACGGGAAGGGAGGGAGAAAGAGAGGGAGAAAAACATCTATGTGTGGCTGCCTCTAGAGTGCCCCCAACTGGGGACCTGGCCCACAACCCAGGCATGTGCCCTAGACTGGGAATCCTACCAGCAACTCTTTGGTTCACAGGCCAGCACTCAATCCACTGAGCCACACCATCCAGGGCTTGTGCCACACTTTTATTTGTGCTGCACTCATTGCATTGTCCCTGAAAGCCTTCTGAATCATCTGAATAGTTTCCGTGGAGGAATGTTCAAGCTTAATGCAAAATTGGATGCAGCTTCATTGCTCTACTCACTCAGTCATTTTGAATGTGAGAGCTACACAGTACACATGCGCACTCCATGGTGTCTACCACCCCCACTGAGTGGTGCAGTGAAGTCATCATTGCTCATGCATGCACGTTCTATTCCTTGGCTGCCAGGTTACATTGATGTCATGCTAACTGTTCTTGTTATACGAACAATGGCTGGACATTTTCTGGATAGACCAAGTTGTACAGTCATCATTATAATCAATCTTAGCACACCTTTATTACCTCTGAAAGAAACACCATAAAGCAGTCTTCCCATTTCTTCCCAAAACCCATAGCATTAGGCAACCACGAAACTTTTTGTCTCTATAGATTTGCCTAATCTGGGCATTCATGTAAATGGAATCATATAATAACATGTTCAAAGTTTATTTGTTTTGTAGCATGCATAGTCCTTAATTCATTTTTTATCATTCAGCTAAAATTCATTCAGCCATTTTTTATGGCTGAATAATATTTCACTGTATTGCTATAGTCCATTTCACTCATTTATTCATTCATTAGTTTATGGACATTTGGGTTATTTTTGCTTTTGGGCTATCAGGAATAATGCTATACTATGAAAAAGTTCATGTACAAGTTATTGTGTGGACATGTCTATTTTTCTTAAATATATACTTAAGAGTTGAATTGCTGAGCAATATGATAATTCTGTATTTAACATTTTTAGAAACTGCCAGATTATTTTTCAAAATGGCCATGCCATGATAAATTCCCATCAGTGTATGAGGGTTCCAATTTCATCCACAGTTGTTTCCATCTGTCTTTTTTATTATCACCAGTACAGTAGGTGTGAAGTAACATCTCACTGTAGTTTTGATTTCTGTTTCCCCAGCAACCAATGATGTCAGGCATATTTTCATGTGCTTATTGGCCATTTGATTGTCTTCTTAGAAAAAATATCTACTGAGATTCTTTGCTCACTTTTTAATTGGGTTCTTTTTAATTATCAAATTGTAAGAGCTCTATATCCTTCATCAGATATATGATTTACAAATATTTTTTCTATTCTGAATATTGTTTTTCAACTCTCCTAAAGGTGTTCTTTGCGTCACAAAAGCTTTTAAATTTTATGAAGTCTAGTTTATCTGTTTTTTTCTTTTTTTGCTTATGCTTTTAGTAGTATATCTAAGAAACCATTGTATAATCTTAGGGCATAAAAATTTATGTCTATGATTTAAGTATTTTTACATTTTTGGCTCTTATTTAGGTTATTGCTCCATTTGGAGTTAATTTTTGTATGTAGTGTATGATTTAGAGAAAATCATTTGGTATGATTTAAATTATGGTATAATAATTTGCAGATATTATACTAACCTTCCATCATCTTGCATCTCACTTAATCATGGTGTATAATCTTTTTAATGTATTGCTAGATATAGTTTCCTAAAATTTTGTCGAGGATTTTAGTATCTGTGTTCATCATGGATTTGGCCTATAAGTTTTTTCTTTGTGGTGTCTTTATCTGGTTTTGAAATTAGGATAATGCTGGCCTTGCAAATGAACTTAGGATTCTTTCCTTCTTTTGAATTTTTAGGAATAGTTTGAGCATAAAAGGTGTTAGTTCTACTTGGAATGTTAGGTAAAATTCACCTGTGAAGCCATCTGGTCCAGGGCTTCTTTTTGTTGGGAGTTTCTTGATTACTGAATCAATTTCATTAGTTGTAATCTGTCTATTAAGATTTTCTGATTCTTCCTGGTTCAGTTTTGGAAGATTGTATGTTTGTAGGCCTTTATCCATTTCTTCGAGATTGTCTAGTTTGTTGGCATATAGTTGTTTGTAATATATTTTTATAATTCTTTTTTTGATGTCACTTGTTACTTCTTTTTTAAAAGATTTTATTTATTTTTAGAGAAAGGGGAAGGGAGAGAAAAAGAGAAGGAGAGAAACATCAATGTGTGGCTGCCTCTTGCATGCCCCCAACTGGGGACCTGGCCCACATCCCAGGCATGTGCTCTAACTGGGAATTGAACCAGTGACCTTTGGTTCACAGGCTGGTGCTCAATACACTGAACCACACCAGCCAGGGTGTTACACCTCTTTTATTTCTGATTTTATTTATTTGGGCCCTCTCTCTTTTTCCTTGATGAGTCTGGTTAAAATTTTGTCAGTCTTGTTTATTTTTTTCCAAGAACCAGCTCTTGGTTTCATTGATCTTTTGTATTGTTTTCTAGACTCTTTCATTTATTTCTGCTCTAATCTTTATCATTTCCTTCCTTTTGCTCATTTTGGGCTTTGTTTGTTGTTTTTGTCTAGTTCCTCTAAGTATAAAGTTAGATTGTTTATTTGAGATTTTTCTTGTTTCTTGACATAGGCCTGTAATACCATTACATGCTTTCTCCCCTTAGGATGCTTTCATTGTGTCTCATGAATTTTTCGGTTGTTGAGTTCTTATTTTCATTTGTTCAAGGTATCTTTTGATTTCTTCTTTGATCTCACTGTTAACCCATTCATTGTTTAGTAATATGTTATTTAACTTCCATGTTTTGGGGTGTTTTTTTTTCCCCATTTTTTTTCTTGTAATTGATTTCTAGTTTCATACCAGTATGGTCAGAGAAAATGACTGACATGATTTCAATAGTCTTATATGTACTCAGGCTTGTTTTGTACCCTAACATGTGGTTTATCTTAGAAAATGTTCCATGTGCACTTGAAAAGGATGTATATTCTGCTGCTTTGAGGTAAAATGCTCTGAAGATATCAATTAAATCCAACTGGTCCAATTGTCATTTAAGACAGCTGTTCCCTTGTCGATTTTCTGTCTGGCAGGTCTATCCATTGACGTCAATGGAATTTTAAAATCTCCTACTATAATTGTATTACTGTTGATCTCTCCCTTTATGTCCATCAATACTTGCTTTACATATTTAGGTGCTCCTATGTTAGCTGTGTAAATGTTTACTAGGGTTATATCCTCTTGTGGATTGCTCACTTTATCATTACGTAGTGTCCTCCTTTGTCTCTTACTGTTGCTTTTGTTTTAAAGTCTGTTTTGTCAGGTATAAGTATTGTTACCCCAGCTTTTTTTTCTATTTGCATGAAATATCTTTTTTCCACTCTTTACTTCAGTCTGTGTGTATCTTTTGTTGCGAGGTGGGTCTCTTGTAGCAGTGTATATATGGGTCATGCTTTCTTGTCCACCCATTCAGCTACTCTTTTGATCGACATATTTAATATGTTTGAATTTAAAGTTACTATTGATGGGTATTTATCTATTGCCATTTTAGTCTGTATACCTATGTTCTTCTCTCTCTATTTCTTCATTATGAATGTCCTTTAACTTTTTTTGCAATACTGATTTGGTAATAAACTCCTTTAATTATTTTTGGTTTGGGAAGCTCTTTATTTCGCCTTTAATTTTAAATGATAGGCTTGCTACATAGAGTAGGCTTGGTGGTAAGTCCTTGTTTTTCATCACTTTGAATACTTCATGCCAATCCCTTCTGCCCTAAAGTGTTTTCGTTGAGAAATCAGTTGAGAGCCTTATGGGGGCTCCCCTGCAGGTAACTGCCTCACTCTTGCTCCTTTTCAGATTCTCTCTTTGTCTTTAAACTTTGCCAATTCAATTATGATGTGTGTTGGTGCGGGCCTCTTTGGGTTCATCTTGATAGGGACTCTGTCCTTCTGGAACCTGTGTGACTTTTTCCTTCATTGGGTTAGGGACATTTTTAGCCAGTATGTCTTCAAACAGGTTCTTGATCTCTTACTCACTCTCTTCTCCTACAGGGGCCTGTATGATGTGGATGTTGTTATGCTTGACATTGTCCCAGAAGTCTCTTAGACTTTTCTCACTTTTTAAAATTCTGTTTTCTTCTCGTTGCTCTGCTTGGATGATTTTTGTTATCTTGTCCTTTAAATCACTGATTCAGCCCTCTGCTTCATCTAACCTGCTATTGATTCCTTCTAGTGTATTCTTTATTTCAGGTATTGTATTCTTTATTTCTGACTGGTTCTCTTTTATAGTTTCTATGTCCTTTTTAATATTTATTATTTCTTCAAGTTCTAACTGAGATCATACACCCTTCCTCTAAGGTCCTTGGGCATTCTTACAGCCATTGTTTTAAATTCTGCATCTGGTATTTTGGTTGCTTCCATTTCATTCTTATTCTTATTCTGATTTCTCTTGTTCTTTCCTTTGGGGAACATTTATTTTTCTCCCCATTTTGTCTGCCTTTTTCTGCTTGACTCTTGTATTAGGTAGATCTGCTGTGACTCCAAAGCTTGTTAGGAGGGCTTTCTGTTACAGGTCTCTTGTGGGTCTCAGTGACGCAATCTTTAGATCACCTGAGCTAGGTGCTATGGAGATGTTTCTTATGTGGATTGTGTGTCCCCTTCTATTGTAGTTGAGTCCTTAATGCAGTTGGCCCATTTGCTGGTGGAGTTAACCTTCAGGTTGGCTGACTATAAGGATAGACCTTGTTTATTGTGCATCAGTCACTGTTCAGAGGCTGCCTCTTAAGGTGGACTTGTTCCCAGCCAGGTCTGGTGCCTGCTGGAGTCTCCCTTTGGCTGTGTCGTTTGGCTAGTTGGGTTGAGCCGTGGTGAGGTTTGAAGCCCTCTACAGGTTCTGTTGTTTCTGGGCCCACTTGGATGGGGTTCCTGTGCACGTCAGTGTCAGACATTGTATGTAACTGGGCTTGGGCTACTTGTCTGGAGCTACTATGCTCTTCACTGGTTGTAGCTCTGTCTACTGGGCCGGAGTGTGCATGAGAGGGGCCAAACTGTGTACAAGGGTTGGCTTCCTGCAGGTCTGAGCTGGGAGCAGGTCGATAAAATGTCCCAGGCTCTCTGAGGTCCATGGCCACCTGTAGGCTACTCCACCACTTCCTGAAGTCACCTGGACTTCCTCCAGAGTTTTTTGAAGAAAGGCTTTAGAGTGGGCCCAAGCTTGCTGCACCTTACTGCTCTTCTCACATGGCACAAGTTTGGTAGGGTGGAGCCACCAGGTTGGGAAGACAGGACTAGTGGGTCCCCTAATTGGGGGCAGCGTTGCCAGGATTCAGTGGGGAGAATGTAGCCCCAACTCCCGAGCCATACCACCCAGTTTCTACTAGTGTCCCCAACTGTAGTTCTCTGAGGAAGAACACACCATCAGTTCAGGTTTGGTGTCCACACTGCAAAGGCAAGCTCAGCAGGGCAGGGCTACTGGGACTTGGGAAAACAGATCAAGACAGTCTTCCATTGGGGGTGGCACAGGCCAAGGCTGTCAGAGGTGAATGAGCTCTATGCCTCTCCTTAGCTGTGTAATAGTGTCCACTTGAGCCCCAAACTGAAGCCTCTAAGGGAAACATGCTCATAGGTCCCAGCTCATAGCAGCCCTTTCTTCTCCCTAGGAACTGAGCTCAGCAGAGTGGGGCCACCAGTATTGGGAAGATAGAACAAAACAGTCTCCCACTGGGGGTGGTGCTGGCCAACCAGGCACATGGAGGGAGAAGCGGGGAAGAGGACTGGCCTGCCTTTTAAAGCCTCACAGTTCAATGTCTGTCTGAGTGTCTGCCTATAGTTTCTCCAGAGAAATAGTGCACCATAGGTCCCTGTTTGGTGTAGTCAACAGTCCTTTCTGCTGGACTGAAGCTTTGCAGGGTGGTGTCACCAGTATTTGGAGGACCAGGTTAGTGCACTGCAGAGGCTGATGCTGTAAGAAACGGAGTATTTAAACCTAGGAAGATGGCACCTGATGGTTGTGTGGAATGTTAATTCAGGATGAAGACCTCAGTTGCTGACCCTCCAGATCTTTCTTCGGGGCCACACCACACAGATCTTCTCTTAATGACTCCCATATGCTCTGAGTCACTTTTCCTCTACCAAGCCATGGATGAGAGCCTGAGAGCAACCTCCTGTGGGCTGGCCCTAGGAGTGCACCTGGTATTCTAGCATGCTTCCCCCTCTTCCCAGAGGACAGAGTCCCTGCTGATTTTCACTGACAGATGCAATACAGGCTCCACTTTCCCAGTCCTGGTGCTCTGGGTTGGGGGTCCTGATGTAGGGCTGAGACCCCATGCTCTTCAGAGAGGATGTTTGCAGCTGAGATATCCCTCTGGCTTCACAGCCAGCACTCATGGGTGCAGGGGCCAGCCTTCTCCACATCTCAGTCCTTTTTACCAGTCTCCATGTAGCTTCTTCTATAAATCCTTGGATACAATACTCCTGCTCAGCTGTCCTTCAGCTGGTCTTTCAGGTTGCTGGCTCTATAATTTAGATGTAAATCAGTCGGTGTCATGAGGTGAGTGTAGCTTCCACCAGCTCTGCTGCCGTCCTGAAAATTCCCCTAGCCATTATTTTATTGAATAATTTTTCTCTATCCCTTCTTTCTCTCTTCATTCTGGTAGTCCCATTATGCATGTGTTGGTGCTCTTAATGATATGTCATGTTTCTCTGAAGCACTGTCCATTTTTCTTTATTCTTTTATCTCTTATTTGGATTGTATAATCCGTACCAACCTACCTTTATGGTCAACTGCCACGTTCCTTCTGCCAATTCAAATCTACTGTTGAGTTTCTTCAGTGGATTTTTCTTTTCAGTTACTGTATTTTCAACTGTGGAATTTCCATTTGGTTTATTTTTATAATTTCTATCTATTATTATTCTCCGATGAGACATTGCCATCACATCTGCCTTTAATTTTTAAACCATGTTTTTCTTTAGTTCTTTCAACATAGTACAATGGCTTCTGGGAAGTCTCTTAAGTCTGACATCTACATCCTCTGACCGGAAGTTCCTGTTGCCTGTTCCCTCTCTTCCCTCCATGGATGTGTCATGATGTTCTGCTTTTTTTCCTTATTTCAGAATATTTTTATTAAAAATTGAATATTTTTATTATATATCACAGCCACTCTAGATGCTGATTTCTCTTCTTCAGGCTTGTTGCTGCTATTTCTTGTTTATTTAATAATTGGGCTGAAGTATTTTAGTGAAATCTATTTCTCATGAAGTTTGAAGCCTCTGATGTCATTCGTGGACAGGCACAGCCTTGAGCCGGGGCACAGCCACCCTGGGAAGACGGGTCTCAGCAAGGCTCCCTTCGACTATCTCCCTGATTTCTGTGTTAAACTGCTTGTCGGTATCACACCCAGCCATTAGGTTCCACTAATTGCTGACTAACTACTTTATTGTTTTCAGTGTATGTCCTTGTACATACATTATTCCACAGTTGGGTTCAATTAAATTTAAGTCACTTTATAGAGCTAATTTTTGAGGGTTTTTCTAATTCCAGAAAGACTCATCTTGTCAGTTATCTCTTTACTAGATTCTTTTTGAAAACCTAGCTGACCTATAGTTTTCTTCTTGCTTTCACAGAGCAACCAACCTCCTCTTAATTGCTTACAGCCCAAATCTCGAGCATTCTTTAGACTGCCCTTATGATTGAGTTTCCTCACATTTTATTTCAAATAAGTTCACTTTGACAACTTACATTCTTTGGGCTTGCCTCCCCCTCTAGACAAAATCTCAGAGCCTCTGCTTTGTACCTGGGAGCAGGGGCAATGACCCACCTCTTTAGAGCACTGTTCCTGCTCTAATGAGCAGGACACTGGGCAGGGGCCTCTGATCTTCTTAGCTTGTCTCCCCGTGTGGAATATACTCTCTATGATCGAAATGTGTTGAGAGTAATCGGCCCCAGTATTGTCTGACTTCTTTACCTTAGATAGAACCAGAGGGGCTATGAATGGGGCTGGATGGAGGAAGGAAGCACCTGACCTCTTGACCATCCTTGCCTAGAAATTAGCCTCCACAACAGGACTCTAGGGGAGGATGAGCAATGTTGGTGTCCGGTCATCCCAGAAAGATACTATAGCACTTGACCAGTAGGTTGGGGGAGAGGGATCCCTCTTTGGAGTGAAGGTCCCATCATGCTGATCTGGGTGAGGGAGGGACAAAGGAGGGGGTAAATCATAACTCAAATGATATAGGCTCTTATTGTTCTTATCCAGATTTAGTGGATTTTCTTGAATAAATGTTTCTTCATTCACTATACTCCCTTAGGCAGTTTATAGAAATTTTACATAGCTGGTTTTTACCAGTTAAGATTGTTTCATTGGATAGGGGTCTGCAAAGCTCCTTACACTGCTATTTTAGAAGTCATCCCTCTCTAATTATCTTTAGATGAAACTGAACTGATTAGGATAAAGAAAACAAATTAGTATAAATATAAAAAAGTCAGAAAAAACCTGAGTCAAACTAATTTGGCTCTAGTGATAGTTATTATATATGAATGGATAATTTGTTGCTCATTAACTTCAAACCTGCTTCATTTGTGTTGTAATTCATTAATCAAATAATATGTTGAGTGATGAGGCTATAGAGTGGTTTGAATTTTTAGATGAATTCCAAGATTTAGATATCAAGTTCCTGAGTAGCATTAAGTGACCACTTTTAAGGATTGAGAAATTGGTGACTATGTGAATTTTCCAGAATGCAAATATTTTAGCATCTTAAATGTCATTGTGCTTCTCTATGCCAAGTCTGGGCAGGCTTTTAACATACCAGCTCTGAACCAGGTCTCCTGTTTGCAGGACTGGCACACTGAGGAGTCGTTTTAGCTTATAGAACACATAGTCACTGATTTCATTAACAGCAAAGTATTTATAGAATATCTATTTGCCAGAAACTCACTGTGCTAAGAGGCAAATGTTGTACAAGATACCTGTCTCCAAGGAGATAATAATCAAGCTGGTAATACATTCTCTAAACACGAAAAAATAACTTCTAATTCAAGACAGCACAGTTCAATGACCAGTGAATAGTTCAGAGGGATTCAGAGGAGGGCCAGGCCCTTTAGGATTGAAGTCATGTGTTTTAGTTAAAACAATGGCTTAAAACAATAGCAATATATATTTTTTCTTTTTCTTCTAAGTCTTCAGTTTGGGCTACGCACAGTGACAAAGGCTTGTCTCTGCTCTGCACAGTGTTAGCTGGGGAGTAGCTGCTGGTCTGTGGTGACTCTCTGAGGGCTGGAGGGTTTGCTTCCCTGGTGCGACTGGTAAGGTGGTGCCAGCTTTTTGCTAGAAGCTCAGCTGGGGCTGAGAGTCATTGTTAGAAATGATGGTTTCTTTCTTGGAACGTTCTCGAAATGGAGCAAGGAAAATGAAGACTTAAAACTGTTGTTGGGATTGCCTATATTAGAGTCCAAGAACATTAGAGTTTTGGGGAAGAAATCAAATTGCAAAAAGATGAGGAAATGAGGGAGTTAAAGCAGGTTTATCTCTAATCTAGAAAGTAAACAGTAAAAGGCAAGAGAAAAATTAGTTGGTAGCCAGAAAGATGGTTCAATCAAATAAAGGGTTTCTTTCAAGTTAGAAGAGATCAAATTATCATACGAAACAGAAGAGAAAGAAAAAAGTTCAGTATGTGGCCTTCATTAGACAGGATTTTTAATGGTATCACATTTGAATAATCTACTTGGAAGGAAGTACTAAAAAATTTCTTGGGCTCTCCTGGAGTCTTGATTTGTTTAGGAGCTCCCGTGCTCCAAGAAGAGGAAGTCTAAGATTTGTACAGAATTCCATATTTATATAACGTGAATCTGATACTTTCAGAAGAAAGTCGTTCCCTGATCCCACCTCCTTGGAGAGTAGAGCTCTTTGGAGATAAGAGAAGGCTGAGTACTTTCTGGCCTAAAGCAAATTAAAACAGGGTTGAAGGGGCAGTCAAACGTATAACTAAACAGAAATTTGCAAAGAAATCGCAACAATTTCCTCCAAAATGCTGTGTGGCTTTATTTATAATCACCTATTGGGCAGCCAAAGCTACGTGAGACTGGAAAGCCCATAAAGGACTACACTGATGATTTGCCTACTATTTGCCCCAAGCAATCTCATGGTGAGGAGGGAAGGCAAGAATGGCAAGGTGGGAACTTCAGGAAACTTCAGAAGTAGTTCTCAGACTTCTGAGAGCAACTGCTGCTGCTGGGAGTTCCTGCTACAGGAGGGTATGGTGTTCAGTTGGAACCAGCTTCAGGTCCTGACAGTCAACACTGATGGAAGCTGACTCAATTGGGCTTTTCCTAGAGGTGCTCCTACCTTGGCTGGCAATGTCAAGAGACACTGCTGTGAGCCACTGAGAGGGAACTCTCCAGGGAGATGAATGTAGATTCAAAAATAGGGAGCATCCTTTGGAGGCCAGTGGCCACACCTGCCCTGCCAACAAGCATTGGCCTTAACATGGATGGGGAGAGTAGACTGACAGTTCATAGACTTCAAATGAAAAGCGGATACTATAGTGGAAGGTGTAGAAGCCTTGGAGCCTTTTTGAGGTGTGATTTTATTCATACTCTGGTACTTACTAGTTTGTGCCCATTGCTGATTTGTCTCAGTTTCCTTGTCACCAATATCGGGGGAAAAGAAAACCCACAAAGTCTTATCAGTATGTTAGAGAGAGGGCTGAATGAGATAATACAAGCAGTAGCACCTGGTATATTATTGCAGGTATTTAAAATGTGATAGCCAATAGTGTTCTTTCCTGAACCCCACGTGCACTGTAAAGCCATGAAACTCAAAGGCATCAAGCCAATTATTGAGCCCTTGAATTATATCCTGCTCCTTCTAGTCCCATGGAAATAATCTAGGGCAGTGTAGTTGGGGGGAAATGAAGCCAGGTGCCTGCTCGAGCCAGCACACCGTTTATGGAGATGGGCTTGCAATTGATCCTAGAAATTTCATGTACATCAGAGACCAACGTGTCCATTCTATGTGTTTCCGACGAGGACTCTAGGACATATTACCATCAACTTGTTGAAAGGGTTGTAGTCACAAAGGATTTCCTTTCTGGAAAAGGTTTTCAACGTGAGTTTTCTTCACTGCAGGCATAAAAGATGCAAGCCAAATTTCTCTTTTAAAAATGCACTGCTTGATTAACTTCCCCTTGCCTCGGCTCTGTGTGTAATAACTAGGTGATTTGGATATCACTTTGCAATTCAAAATCTGAGCCTTCCAAAGATGCTTCTTGATTTGATGTTCCAGGTGGCTGAGAAGAAATGGACAATAAGTGATTGCTGTAGCTTTGAAAGGTCATGAGTCACTTCCTTCAGCATGCTAGAGAATGTCAACTTATACCTGAACTTCAAGCCTCATATTTTTCTGATTATAGATCCAAATCATGTGACAGGGGCAAGTCTCTCGTTCTCATGCATATCGAATGCTCAAAGCTGCTGGGAGCCCCTCTGATTGGCCTTTTTGGGGTGTATTTATTTCAGTCCGACACTGCCTTTTTCACTGAACTCCCACATCAAAGGAATTTGAACAATTTGGCTGGTGGGGAACAGGGAAGGTAATTCCTCACTTTACGTCTAATTATTGACACACTTCAAGTTCTCAAAAAATGTCATTCTTTCACAACTTAAATTTTGCACATAATCCATTTGCTAAGGATAAAATGACATATTTCAAGGAAATATTGCAGGAATTATGGCCATGAGCATATGAAACATTGTTATACAATAAAAATCCATAAAGTTAGTAGAGATAATGCTGTTTTGTGTGTAGCACCAAATCATTAATCCACTATAGAACAATTTTGAACATTATGAAATATTATTGGCATCTAATGTCTGATACAGCTAAAAATACATTACAGTTGAAATATTTTTCACATGTACTACATCATTAATACTCAAGCTCAATGAAGTAGACACACACTTTTTTAGCATTTGTCAAGAGCCTATTTCATGCCCAGCCCTGAATTAGCACTGCATTTTAAGGTCTCATTAGAGCTGGGTGTACAGACAACAAATTACATACACATATAAATAATATAATTACAGAATGTTCCATGTATTACAAAGGAATGAGTGTTCGGGGTGGTAAATTTCATGAGGTGATTTATTCTAGATGGAACAGACAAGGAAGGACTCCCTAGGATTAAGTGAAGTGACATTTAAGCTGAGACCTAAAGAATGAGAAGCCAGTTATTTGGAGGGTAGTAGGAAGGGTATTTTAGGCGGAGGAAAAGTAAGAACAGAATCCCCGCGAGGGAAAGAGCTCGGCATGCTGCCGAAACTCCACCTGGTGTGACTGGAGAAGCGTGAGTAGGAAGGAGAGCAGAATGACACCGAGTGTGTTTTCTGATCATCCGGGTTTAAGACCTTTGGAAAGCAAGGCTCTGAGAGTGACTGCTTGGGTAGGCATACAGAGCAAACAAATGACAAACCTGGTTTTCTAAGTGTAAGTCCCCAGCCTGTTCTGCTCTTCTAAGGACAGGGCGATGAGGGAAAAGATGGATAAAGAACGCAAATGTCATCATGCTTGGCCCCTTGAAACTTGCAGTAATGCTGCATATAGGTTTACTGTATTCCTTATCAACTGATGTATTCCTGAGAGTACTGACAAAGTTCTAGTACAATAAAAATGAGAAAAAAATGATGGCACAGCAAAATGGAGATTAGCATTCTTTTTTTTAAAAAAGTCACTACATGGAAGGCAAAGGTAGCACCTAACATTTTAGTAACAATACCGGGTCCACCTCTTCAACTTCACTGACTGCTGGAAACTGTCCAGAACCTTTTAGTTACTAAAGGTATCATTTAGTTTGCAAAACACAAGCAAATTGACATGTATCTAGGAGTTCTGGCTTCTGTATTCCTTGGTATTTTGTTTTGACTTTGAAGCAAAATTATTTTTAATCTAAAATGTAGCAGATGCTGCTGGAAACGGTTCCTACTGTAGGAAGGGAGTGGTGTTATCGCCTGACATGCACTATCACACTATCACAGATTCAGGATCTCACCTGGGGCTGAGTGGAATGGAACCCTGGCAGTCACAGACTGGCTAACACTTGAGATGTATGGCACCAATAGTAATTATAAGGCCTGTGGAGTTGGTAGGCTCAGCCTAACAAACCACTAATTCAATAATACGCAACCCAGAAGGCCTCTCTCATGGCACGTAAAGAGACCCTCCACTGCTGAAGGCTCCAGAGGTGATGGGGCTGAAAACCAGGCTCAGGACCTGATGGAGAGACTCAAACTGCAGAGAAGGGTTAACAGGTAGCCCTCCAGATCTCATGTGCTCAAGCCAGGGCCTCAATAGGGAAGGAAGAGGATGCTCAAACATGGGACGGGGACATCTAGATGGAAGAATTTGGGAGCTCCAAGTCGTCAAAATCTCTTGAACCCTTGGGACCATCAGAAGTGGGCCCTTATTCCTAGCCTAAAAAAAAATGACAAAGGCGTCCCTTGAGGTAGTTGTCTTGGAAGATGATAACGTTCCTTCCTCAAGATCTGTTTCTACCTCCCTGACAATATCCAGTCCAAAACCAGGATCAACTCCAAAAATTGTCCAACTAGTAAAATACTGTTGTGAGGATTAGAAGAAAACATATGCGTTTTAGTTTTATATTGTTGCTGTAACAAGCTAGCACAAATTTGTAAACATAAATATTGCAAATTTGTTATTTCACATTTTTGTATGTCAGAAGTCTGACACAGTGTCACTGGGTTAAAGTCAAGGTGTTGAGGGGCTGCATTCCTTTTTGAAGGCTCTAAGGTAGAATCCATTTCCTTGCCTTTTCTAGCTTTGAGGACACACACACACACACACACACACACACACACACACACCACACATTGACTCTTGGCACCTTCCTCCATCATCAAAGTCTGCAGGCGCAGGCTGGGTCTTTCTCACATCACATCTGTCTGATCTTTCCTTGTGCTTTTCTCCTTTCACATATAAGAATTTTATTATTATGTTGGGCCCACCAAGATAATCTAGGACAATCTCCCTCTTTTAAGGTTAGCTGATCAGCAATCTTTATCCCCTCTGAGAACTTAATTCCCATTTGCCATATAACAGCAAATTCACAGGGCTCAGGTCCCAGGAACTAGGATGAGGACATTTTTGGGAGGTCATTATTATCCCACCTATTACAATACGTAAAGATGCTCTCAAATGCTCAATAAATGTTTATTATTTTTCTCTGCTTCTATCCTTGGGCTTCTGCTTGCAGGTGGAAAAAACCACAACCTGTGAACCAGAGGCATCTTAAATCCAGCGTTCTCCCCTGTCCTCAGTAATAGTCTTTTTTTCTGTTTCTTTCTCTGATGTCCCCATACTACTATTTTCCTGCAGCCCTTTCCCAGGCCCTATGACCTCAATATTGGCAGGTGGCTTTGTTGCCTACTTGGCACCGAAAACTAAAACCGTCTGGATCGACCTACATCAGCCTCTGGTGCTTCCACCTACAAATTCACCTACCATGGCTCCCAATCTGGATCTTCCTCTGCTGTCTTGGAGGAAGAGCAGTCCGCCCCTCACTCGGGGTCAACTCTTCCACCTGTACTCTTGGCCTCCCATCAGCTTGAGGGCATTGCTCCCATCTTTTGAATCTGAAATAGAAAAACCATGCAAAATGTACAAAGTCCTGCACCTACTCTTTCTTGTCCACTAGATCCACCATCTGCTAAAAATTATATATGTTCCATTATGTAGAAGATTTTCTAGAGAGTGCAATAACATTTTCTAACAAATGTTGCTAGTATCATTCTATTCTGCATAGACAGACAACAAAGCAAACTAAACTTTTTTAGGTCAATTAATGTATAATCATAAACAATTTGATGTAAAGTAACTTTTCAAATACTGGTTCCAATTTCTGTATCCAAAACACTTCCATTGCTCCACACATTTTGGAAGCCCATTTATGGCAAAGTTCTCATATTTGTGCAGTGCTTGTATGACTCTGAATGTCCACAGGTTGGCTTTTGTGATGCATGGCTGATTAAAAGCTCTGGAAGTCCAGAAAAAAGGTCAGGTTTGCACAATACGTAAGTGTAGCCTCCACTAAAAAAAAAGGTCCTTTCAAAGACAATGAAAGTTGGTAGCTGAGTTCATAAATTTCCTATTTACGTCAGGAAATCATGGAAGAGTAGATAGCTTTTTTCCCCTGACTGTCCTCTTAGCTCTGCTGTAAAATTATCATGGTCTCCTATGATGACTGTTTTGTCCCACTTTGTAAGGGGCATATGTTTTATTGGTGGGTGAAATGATCATTCTGCAGGCCAAATGTAATTTTGCAAAGTTCTAGCATAATAGATGTTACACAAAACAAGAGAAAATACTTGGAATAAATGGCAACATAGAAGTGCAGCTTCCTTTGGAGCTTTTCAAATCTGGGATATAGTGAGTTAGGAAAAAAGAGTTCAGTAGAATCAGTTTGTGGGTCATCCTTTTCTGAAGCGAGCCGAGCCGTATCTATGTACACTGCACTGGATAGCTTCAGAGAATAGTGGAAACATATTTGGGTCACCCGTGGAGTAACTTTTTTTTTTCTTTTTCCTTATTTTTACTTAGCATCACAGGATGGAAATTGTCCCAGCTTGCTTTGTCAGTACAGGAAACACTCAATAAATATTTGGTGAAATAAATCGAGGTCAGGTTATGTCCCCAATGCTGGATTACAAAGATAAATAAGACGTATCCGCCCTGGAGGAGTTCAGTTTGGCAGAAAAACCAGCGAAGCTAATAAAGGTGGTAATAAAATATGATATAAGCAAGGTGCTGTGAACCTAGTAAAGGGTGAGATTAATTATTAGGTGGAATCCAGGAAGGATTCAGAAAAAAGGTGACATCCTTCAAGACTTGGTGGGCAGGGAAGCTAGAGGAGAAGGGAGAGAGAAGGAGGCATTGGGGAAAGATCGATGAGGTCTCAATGAGAGCACTGAGTATATTCACAGAACTCTTTGTAGTTTGATTTAGATGAAGCATGAAGATGCTGGGGAGGAGGGGACAATAAATTAAGCCTGGAGAAGCAGGCTGAGGTTGAACTGTGAAAAGCATCGTAAATCATGCAAAGAAATTTGAATTTCATTCCCCCCACCCCTCTCCCCAGTTCAATTTTTTTAAGGTTCTGCATTGCCTAAAACATTGGAATTTTCAAAGGCTGTTCCTGGACAGGTTAGTTTTTTTGGATGTCAATAGGTGGTGCACTAAAACACCCATTCAAATTTTAGTTGAAGGTGGAAAGGTAATTGTCTGGAGCAGATTATGTGGAGCCCAGTTGTGAGAAATAACATTCATAGAGAATTTTCTGAAATGTGTACAGTCCACCCATCCCTTAGATAGATTACATTAAACCAAATTCTTCGATCCAGTAGGTCTGCCTCCTTTCTGAATGGATTTTTCCATTCTGTGTTTTCCATGAGGTTAGCCTCTGCTGAAAATTGTAAAAAGAAATGGTTTGGCGTGACATTTATGTGTGCTCTATCTACACAGCTGGTTTGTCTTTACCTTAAAGGCAATATGGGTGTTTGTCATTGATTGTGTGTCCTTTCCCCCCTAAATCATAAGCACTAGGGAGTCTAGAGCCAAGTTTGTGGCTCACTTCCAAAGGAGGGTCCTTAGGGCATGCATTCTTGGGTAGTAACTGAACCCAGGCTTTTGTTCGACTTCCCACATCTGTATTCCCTTTGCTACAACGCCTTCATCTACTCATTTGATCCTTTTGCAAACATTTTGCAACCTCTCTCAGATCCTTTGGGGGAAAATACCTAGGACCAAGAGGAATGATGGGCACATATTACCTGCCACAGCGTCTGGCACACAGTGCATTCCCACTAAGGTCCTGCTTTTGTTGTCCCACCTACTCGGCTTCACCGTCTCCCGCGTGGACAGAAATGGAAAGGAAGCATATATGACTGACAGAAATGCTTTCCAAATTCTATTTTCATGGTCTTAAGCCTCATTAAGCACATAATTAAACGGACAAGTGTAAGGTGAAGGATTAGCAATGCATGTCCCTGAGCCTTGTGCTGTGAGACAAGTCAGTAAGTCAAAGAGATGGTAAATGGAGCTTCTAATCTAATGAGGGAGCTATGAAAACATGACAGGCCTCAGTACCCTCATCCATAAAATGGGAACCGTAATACAACCTCTTATATGGAGTCATTGTAAAGATTCTGACTATACAAGTAAAGTGTCAAGAATAGTGCCTGGCATATAAAAAGTACTCAGTTAATGTCATTATTGCTGTCAATTATCTTTAGAATGTCCAGTCATCAGGGGCTCTAAAAATTCAGACAAAGTGGAAATCACTTCTAGCTGAAGTCACCCAAGAGGGCTGCCCAAAGGAGCGGAGATTTGAGCTAGACCTTGAAGGGTGGACATAATTCAACTATGCAAAGAGGAGCAGGGGCATTGATCCTTTCAGGGACCCAGTAAAGCACAGGTAGAGAGGAAGGGACTATCTTGTCAGGAAGAGGCCTCAGGGAGCAGAGGACTTGGTGAAGGGGACCAGTTGTTCAAGGCTGGCAAAGGCTCCTGTCCTCTGTGTCACTGCACACAGTGTCAGCACTAATGACTGCCTCCCGATGGGCCATCGGCCATCCCCAACTGTCCCCAGGGAAGAAAGTCCAGTGCTGTTCCTGGAGAGGATTTCTGAGCACTTTCCCACCTTAGAGCCAATAGGAGCATTAACTCAGGGTGGTAATTACAGGGAGCTTCCAAAACCCCTTCCATCCTCCTGCTAAATTCCTACACAGACTCAGAAAACCACAATTCTATTTTGGGCAGTAGAGTGTTTAGGAAGAAAAGTGCAGGAAATGTGAACTGAGAAGGCGGCAGCAGAATTCCCATCTGCACAGACACTGAAAGGTCTTTACTGCAGAAGGGGAGAGAGAAACCCACTGAGCTCCTGCAGCGCGGGCTGGCTGGGCTCCCGAGTGCCGGCTGCAGCAAGGGGCTGCAGCAACCCCCAAGGCAAGGATTGCCAGGCTCCATTGCCACATTTAACTGTTTGTTTAAAGAAAAAAATCTATTTTTAAATACGTCCCATAGTCTGGTATTTCTGGACCTCTTAAAATTTGGAGGAGAAAAAAATCCCCACCAACTGAAAGATGTTAATTTAGATAATTAAGCACAATCCCTATATCAAGAAGAAGAAACCCAGTTTTAAATGGCAGCAGTGAAATGTGAACCAGTGGAGCACATGGAAGGCTTGACTGATGTGTGTAGGCCAAGAAGCTCATGGCTGTTGGTGATAGAAGCCTTAGAGGCAGAAGGATGAAGATACCCAGCAAAGAGTGAAATTCCAATTATAGTTATGTGTTTATTTATACTCCGACCGATTCCAAAATTATTTGCGCTTGCTGAAATTCAAGTAGAGATGTCAACCTGTCCAAATGAACACCTGCTGACACTGCTGAGCAGCACATCTCTTAAAGCAAATACTAACTTCTAGACAGGGAGAGTTTTTGCCTTTTAAAACTTCTCTTTCTGCTCTGAGCAGGAAAAGGGCCTCGATTGAGCAGTCGCGTCTGCACTTGCCGTCTCTGTCACTGTCCCTAACACCACAGAGAAAATGTCTCACAAAGGGAACTGACTGAATTAAAAATTTTATTAAAGTTTTAGATGCAGATATGTACACCAATCACATATATTAAGCTGGACGAATTTTCACAGTGTGCAAACGTTCCATGTAGCCAGCACCTAGATCAAGTGACAGAACCTTACTGACATCCCAGACACACCCCCGTCAGTTACCCCGAGCCTTTGAGGGTAACTTCTCACGATTTCTTGCACCCCAGATGACTTCTGCCTCCTTCTGAGCTTATGTAAATGGAATTACACATCTTTTACTTTTTGTGCCTGGCTTTCATTCAACATTATGTTCATGAGATCCATTCATGACATTTATTCATTCATTCTCATCGTTGCATAGGATTTATTTCTTTAAAAAGCCATGATTTACTTGCCTGTTCTCTAGTTAACAGACATTTGGGTCATTTCCAGGGACTAATGGTTATTTGGGGACTAATCAAAATAATGCCGATGCAAATCTTCTTGTACATGCCTCACTTACATGTGTGGGGATTATTCCCAGGAGTAGGACTGCTGGGTACATTTCTGAGTGCTTACTATTCACTGCAAATTATGAAAGGTACTGGAAAAGTAGGCAAGGTACTGGGCTAAAACCACAGAAAAACCCAGTCCTTGCTTGCAAGGACCTTACGATTCACTGAAGGACGGAGCTGAGCTGGCAAATACTCTTAGATGTTTGTAGAGGTCGTGTGTGAGAGTGCTTGGGGCTGGATGCGGGAGAGAGGTCAGGAAAGACTTGCCGATGGAGCCGATATTAGGATTCACTTCTGAAGGACAAAGAAGCATCAGTGGGGACAAGGTGGAAAAGGCAAGGGAAGAGCATGGAGAAAAGCAGAGACAAGTGAGAACGCAGGTCAGATCCAGAGACCACGTGTTACAGCAGCAAAAGAAGGGGGGAAATGTGTCGTGACCGTAGGGGCTGAGTAGCTGAGTTGGGGGCACATCATGAAGAACCTTGATTTGCATTCTAAGCAATACATACATTACCCTGAATGTGAGGGAAGCTGTAGAAGATTCTAGGGCCATGGAGTGACACAGTTCATTCAGGTGATTATGTGGCGATGGGACTGGAGAGGGAGAGCACAGAAGCTGGAAAGTGAGGAGAGAGTACGCTCTACCTGGAAAGGGGGAGGAGAATAATGCATCTTAGCAGATGGAAACGAGGTGATTCTTTGAAGAAAGTCTAGCTTTGGCCCGATACCCAGGCCGAGAATCTGGATGACTTCTAACGGAATACACAGCGTGTGTGCGGGGAGGGAGGCTGGAAGGTGCCAAGTTTCAATGTGCAGGAACCACGCAGAGTAATGCAGGCAGAAAGCTTTTGGGGCCAGCAGCCCACCTGCTGACATCCAGACTGGAGCAGGCAAGGAGCCCTCTGCTTGAAAGCGGAAAGGCAAAGCATATGTGTGAGGAGTTCAAGCCAAAAAGCAAACGCACTGCAACGTGGGTCTGGAACAGCGCTGCCAAGATCTCATCACGCGCTCTCCCCTCTGAGACCGAGATGGAAGGCTGAGCGGGAATGAGCACACTCTAATCCTGCCCGGCTCCCTGCTAGACTCATGTGAGGATTATAGACCTCTCCAAGCTTCTGTTTTCATGACAGAAAGAAATCATAAATTCAGTAGTAATATTCTGTGCAAAATTACCTAACGTGGTGGCATGGTGGAGCCCAGAAACTTGGCATTAGGACTCAGTATGGATACTTGACACAGCAGAGAGGCATATGAAATAAAATAGAAAGGGAAGACCCTAATTACTTTATTAAGTTCAATTTATATTAAAAATAAATTTCTCGGTCTTCTAAATACAAAATTGTTAAGCATGAAAAATTCATAAAATAGAAAACCTCTGCCCCACATTCCACTGGCTGAGAACACTGCTGTTAGGAGAGATTATTTCCTGTTTTTTCCTTTTTAAATTTCTTTCCTTCCTTCTATCAATGTACCCAATTCTACATAGCTGTAGTCCCAAGGCATCCTTTTTTATTTTGCCATGATTAGCATTGCTCATACTGCTTAAAAATTTTGAAAATAACTATCTTATTTCAAAAAATTAAACTTTCTTTGCAAAATTTATAAATAGTATCATGCAAAAAAGAAATGAAAAGCCATCCATAAATTTCCACTACCAGACATAATGATCATTTCTTATTACATCTCCTTCTTGGCATTTTATGTCTTCCTATCTGTAATTTAATAAAATTATTGTTTTATTTCACCTTCTATTTTACAACTTAAAAGTCATTACCCAGGTAGTATGAATATCTTTCTTAATAATTTAAATAATTCCTATTTTTGGATGCTTAAATTATTTTCAATTTTTAATAATATAAACAGTGCTATACTTGGTCAATTAAAAAATCATTTATGTAAATTTGCTGAGCAAAAAAAATTATCAATTTTTAAGCCTTTGGCTACATATTACCAATGAAGGCTGGACAACTGTAACTGAATAACAATAAAAAGAAAAAAAAAAAGATAACCAAAAAATCTTAAAGTATGCATCAACTTGTGCTACCTACACAAAGTAGTGCCCATTTCTCTACACCTTCACCAACACTGGGTATTATTCTTTTTTTAAAGCTTACTATGAGTAAAAAGGGAATTTTATCATTCCCTTTATTACCAACGAAGTTGAATATTTCTTTGTGTTTATGGTACTTTTAAAATTTCTTTTGAGAACTGCTTGTTCAAAACATAATTTTTAACCTGGCATAGTTCTGTCATGTGGATATGCGCTGTTTAAGGGGAAAAGCACCGTGTGTGTGTGAAGAGTTGTGCCCAAAAGCAAATGCGTTATTACACCACGTCTCTGGGACAACATGCCCTCATCTTACTGCCCTGCTTCACCTCTGCAGGCTTCCAGGTTTCTGCAGCTTTATGTACATAACGCCGGAACAAGCAACTTTGAGTACAGCCACACCTCATTTCTGTGCTTCACAGATACTGCGTTTTTCACAAATTGAACGCAAGACCCTCTACCAGCAAAAAGATTATGACTCTCTTTATTGTGATAATTATTTTTTGTGGTGGTCTGAGACCATAGCCACATATGTCTGAGGTATGCCTGTATAAGGTTTTTTGTGTGTGTGTTGGGGGAGGTATTTAGAATAAATTCTTAGAAGTAGGACTATTAGTTCAAAAAGAATGGCTATTGTAAGTAGTTATACACAGTATTACTTTGACATAGAATGAGCCCTTATTATAACAGTTAAACAACCATTGATCTGAGAGCAGGTGTCCATAAAGGCAAAGCAGGCTAAATTTCTAGTTCGGGTGGGTTAACATGTCTTTTTGTATTTAATGTGAGATACCTAGTAAAATGGGAAGCATATCTTGCCAAACACTCTGCAAACATGAGCCATTCATGAGTCTCATCAAGTACACACAGAGGACTCTGGAGGTGGGGGGCAGGATGATGGATCCTCTGATTCTTACCATAGTTATACTGGAGATATAAGAGAAAGTGTGAGCTAGGAGGTGCTTCTACCAACTCATGTGCTTTTCTTTGGGGATCATCTTCTGGTACCACGTAGCACGAATACCCCAGAGATGGAAAGAAAAAGACTTTAGAAATGATCCTTGGTTAGGGATCCAGCTTCTCCATTTTTTAAGGGGTGGAGGTAGGGGATAATTTCACTAACATACTCCTGAGATCAGTGTGTATGAGTGTAATCCACCCTCCATATGTGCGGATCCCACATCCACAGACTCAACGGAAATATTCAACAAGACAATGTGATGTTGCTGCTGACAGGTACTATGCAGTTAGGCCTACGATGATTGAGTCTGTACTGGACATACACAGACTGTTTTTTTTTTTTGTCCATATTCCCTAAACAATGCAGCATAACAACTATTTCAATAGCATTTACACTGGGTTAGGTGTTGTAAGTAATCTAGAGATGATTTGAAGTATATGGGAGTATGCGAGTAAATTTTATGTAAATACTAGGCCATTTATATAAGGGACTGGAACATCCATGGATTCTGGTATCCGTGGGGGGTTGTGGAACCAATCCCTGGTGGATACTGAAGGATAATTGTACATGAACTTATGCGCGTGTGCTTATGTATTTGATGCTAAGGAATAAACGGGTTTTAAACCTACCTGATGACCAGAGCAGCTTTTTAAAAATGCATATTCCTAAATACCATCCAGAGTATCTGGGGAAAAAACCATAATATTGTATTTTAATGTGCTTCTCAGGTGATCCTGATAATCAGAGAGATTTGCCTTCTGGTCTCTATTTTGATGATGTCCACTATTATTCTAATGATCGTTCCTTTGTATACTATCTTTTTTGTTTACTTCAGCTAACGTTTGCTTGTCTTCAACGTTTTGCTCTTTGTATGATGGATCTAGGAGTAGATTCGTGTATTGTGTTCAGGACTCTCTGTTTCTTCATTCTGAGGTTTCGTGGCTGCTCTTAGTTCTGGAAAATTCACAGCCATTTTCACTTAAAATACTGCCCCTTCTCCCATTTTCTCCTTCTGAAATTCCCATTAAACCTAAATTGAATCTTCTAATTTAAACCTGTCTTCTGGATTTTATACCTTTTTATCTCTCTGCAGCACCACAGCACTTTGGATAATTTCTTCAGATTTATCTTTCATATCATCAATGTTTCTAACTGTGCAATCTGCTCTTAAAACAGGCCATTGTCTTTAATTTTATTCACAACTTTTTATTTTAAATTGTTCTATTGAGTTTTTTCATATCTGCCTGTTATTTTTTATACCCTATTCTTTCATGAAATTTTTAAAAATATATTTTATTGATTATGCTGTTACAGTTGTCCCAATTGTTTCCCCTTTGCCCCCCTCCACCCAGTACCCCCACTCTCTCTAGTAATTCCATTATTTCATGTCCGCGGTCATGCATTTAAGTTCTTTGGCTACTCCATTTCCTGTATTGTACTTTACATCCCCATGACTATTTTTTAACTACCAATTTGTACTTTTTAATCCCTGCCCCTTCCCCCCTATTCTCACCCTACTCCCTTCCAAGTGGTATCCCTCCAAATGATCTCCATATCTATGGTTCCATTTCTGTTCTACTTGTTTGCTCAGTTTGTTTTTTAGATTCAATTGTTGATAGTTGTGAATTAATTCTGATCTTCTTTTTCTTAAATAAGTCCCTTTAACATTTCATGTAATAATTTCTTGGTGATGATGAACTCCTTTAGCTTTACCTTGGCTGGGAAGCACTTTATCTGCCCTTCAATTTTAAATGACAGCTTTGCTGGATGGAGTACTCTAGATTGTAGGTCCTTGCTTTCCATCACTTTCAATACCTTTTGCCAGTTCCTTCTAGCCTACAAAGTTGCTTTTGAGAAATCAGCTGACAGTCTTATGGGAAATCCTGTTAGGTAGCTCTCTGCTTTTCCCTTGCTGCTTTTAAGATTCTCTCTTTATCTTTAACCTTTGGCATTTGAATTATGATGTATCTTGGCATGGTCCTCTTTGTGTCCATCTTGTTCGGGACTCTCTCTGCTTCCTAGACTTGTATGTCCTTCATCAAACAGGGAAGATTTCTTTCATTATTTTTTCGAATAAGTTTTCAATTTCTTGCTCTTTCTCTTCTCCTTCAGGCACCTCTGTGATTCAAATGCTGGTATGTTTGAAATTGTCCCAGAAGCTGCCTATACTATCCTTATTTTTTTCATTCTTTTTTTCTTCTTGCTGTTCTGATTATTTTTTCTTCCTTATGCTCCAAATCATTGATTTGATTCCTGGCTTCATCCACTCTACCATTGATTCCCTGTAAAATTTTCTTTATTTAATATAACCTTTATTTCTGCCCAAGTCTTTTTTATGCCTTTGAAGCACCCAATGAGTGCCTTGAACATGCAGTGTTTTGAGCTCTGTATCTGAAAGATTGCTTATCTCTATTTTGTTTACTACTTTTTCTGGAATTTTGTTCTGTTCTTTCATTTGGGCCATATTTCTATGTCTCCTCATTTTGGCAGCATCCCTGTGTTTGTGTCTCTGTGTTAGGTAGAGCTGCTTTGACTCCTTTAGTTTTGTGGCCTAATGTAGAAAAATGCACCCATAAGTTGGATGGGGTGGAGCCTTAAGTAATCACCAGGGTGGGGCAACCTGAGTGAATTAGGTCAACAGAGTCTCAGATATGGTGTTTCTGCTCTGTGGCTCTGTGTGGGGTAAGGCTCAGAAAAGGGTCAATGGCTACTGCCTGGCCTCTGGAGTTTTGTCTGGGAGGAAGCTGTGCCCTGGCTCACCCTGATGCCAGACACTTCAGATTCTCCCCTTATGCCACTGGTGCCCTCCCAGCTGCTGCCCCAGTGCTGGAGTCCAGAGAGAGCGAGTCAGTGTAAGTCCTAAGTCCATTGCAAGCCCTTTAAGAGACTCCCGAGAATCCCATGATTTCTTCAGTTGTCCCAACCCTCACTGGTTTTTACAGCCAGAAATTATAGGGGCTTATCTTCCTGGCACTGGAACCCTGGGCTGGGTGGTCTGGTGCGGAGCTGGGGTCCCTTGCTCCCAAGATATCCCTCCCTGATTTTCATCCACCACACGTGTATGTGTGGCACCACCTGTTTCGCGTCTCCATGTCTCTGCCCCTCTTACCTGTCTGAATAAATAGGACTTCTTTGATTCCTCGGTGGTTGGACTTCTACTCAGCTCAATTTTCTAACAATTCTGGGTGATATCTCTTTTGTAGTGTAGCTGTATTTTTTGCTATAGTTGTGCATGGAGGTGAGGCATGTTTACCTACGTCTTCATCTTCACTGGTAGCTCTTTTATGAAGTTTTTATCTCTTGAACTCCTGAATGTTTGTAAATATACTTAATGTAGAAGTAGCTTTCAATTGTCATGTTATCTCAGGTTGTCGGGGTGCTATTCCCCTCACATGTGTCTGTGGACTCTCCCACTGTGTGGACCATTTCTTTGATTTGTAATTCTAAATTGTGAGCATATTTTCAGCTAGGATACATTTTCCCTGTGGAATTCCTCTGTACTTTGAGATGTGGTGGTAACCCCTCAAACTAGTCTCACTTTTGATTCCTCCAGAAACGCCAGGATTTCACTGGTTTGAAACATTTACAGTATCTAAATATATTAACATCTGTATTTGGGAGTCCTATGCTATGAAAATAATCTAAAATTTGGATTCTATATCTATGCATGATACATATTTTTAAATTTTCATTTATTGTGGAGAAGTTTCCCATCCAGATACTTATTTGGTGAGAATTTCACCAGTGGTGTGTAGTGAGTGAGCAATGTTTTATATTCCCCTTATATGGTGGGAGCAGCTCTTCCTTGCTTCAAGCTTTATGAGTGAATTTTAGTTTCGACTTTTCACCTTTAACAGGCCCAAGGAGAAGTCTTTTATTCTAGATCTGTCTTAAAAACTCCAGCCCCCATCTGTTAGGTCCTATAGCCAGGTTTGATACCCTCGGCTTTGTTTGGCATCAGCTCATGCATGAGCCACGTTGCTCGTGGGGTAGTTCTTTAGTTTTCAGCACTTGGGAATTTTGTCCCTCCCTCCACTATGTCTGAAAAATAGTTTTTTAATGTATTAGCTAGCATTTCTATATGCCTGGAGCACATAAAAGGATGTCAGTATGCTAAGTAGATGGGACTAGAAACTTCCACCAGTCAGGTCTGTAGACCACAATGGAGAATACATGACTTTTGAAACTGGAATCGAAGTTTCAGCTCTGACGTCACCACTCTGTCTGAACAAGCTATGCTAAGTCATTTAACATCTCTAAGGTTTATTTTTCTGGTATGTTCTTGCTGTTGCTTTAAATTCCCTCCTATTTTAAATGCAAGACATTGTCTCCATGCTCCATTCTTACAATAGCTGGAGGAGATTGCAAGTTTGTTGGCGGCAGGTATAATATCTTATTCAATATCTTCCCTTACAAACCAAATAATGGATGAATGAAATAGTAGTTGATAAAGTAAGCTTGTTAGTTTCCTTTTAGCATGTACTTTTCACATGACAGAGCACTGAGAAAAACTCTGGTTAAAAAGGGAGACCTGATTTGGAAAGAAATGATAAATTCCATTTCTTAAAAAGTTTGCAGGGGTGGGGTGAAGGGTGATCACATTCTGTGGCATTTCACTACTCACAGTTCTCATCATTCTCTCTCCCTGGAGTGCAAATGAGTGAAACTATATATTGGTTTAGAGGTTCCACTTGAATAAATATTTAAGAGCCAATAAATATCTCAGTCTGAGGCAAGGGGGACAGCCTCACAGAAATTCTTCCAGCACCTCAGGGTAGCAGGTGGCAGGAGCAGAGGCTCTCAGCCCACGCCCTCCTCACCTCACTGAGATAGGAGACGCTTCCCTAAAATGTTGTTTGCCGTGTGCTAAAATCAGATTTTTAAAAATTAGTTAAAAAAAAAAAAACAGAGGCACATAGAAATAACAGGTCCTCTCAGCGATTCTTGTACTTCATAGACTCCAGGTGAAAATTCACTGTTCGTGCGGAGGCCGTTTAGTGCACAGGCCCTTTGTTTCAGCGCTCCACCTCCAGAAATTCGTGCGATAGCCAGACTCAGACAAAAGCACCACACTTGTCCACAGTAGCTTAATTTTCATTTTTTTTTGCAGTTTCTTTTTAGCAATGAAAAATCTGGAAGAGATGAAAATTCTCATCAATTGAGAGTAGATAAACAAAATACACATCATGCAAAGAAATATTCTGTAGGTACTAAAATTATACAGATCTCTACATACTTACATGGAAAGGTGTCTAAGTATGTTGTTTATAGTGACTAAGAGCGTGAACTTTGGTCCAGATTGTGCTCAAATGTATTTTTGTAGCTATGCAACACAGGCTTCCCACCTGTGTCTCAGTTTGCTCTTGCTCACATATAAAATTAGGATAATAGTAATATTTGAGCAAGGTTACTGTGAGTATCAAAATGAATTTATATAAAGTGTTTATAACAATGCCAGACTCGTAGTCAAGTACTAAACTATTTGCTATTTTTATAATAACTAAAAACAGCAAGCTAATGCTAACTGCTTCTGGCTAGGGCCGGGGTGTCAAGCTCATTTTCACTGGGGGCCACATCAGCTTTGCAGTTGCCTTCAAAGGGCCAAATGTAATTTTAGGACTGTGTAAACGTGACTATTCCTGAACAGTTAAGTGAGAGCTCGGCACTGCCACTGGGTAGAAACAAGGTGCCGGGCCAAAAAAAAACAAGGTGGAGGGCTGGATGTGGCCTGTGGGCCTTGTGTTTGCCACCTGTGGTCTAGGGGCTGCATTTGTGGTGTCCGAGGTGAAAGGGTATACTTTCAATTTCCATTTTTAACTTTTTATATTAGTTTTCCCAATTTTTTCCCCTTTATCACCCCTCCACCCTGCCCTCCCAACCCTCCAGCATTCCCACCCCCGCCTTAGTTCATGTCCATGGGTTGTACATATAAGTTCTTTGAGTCCTCTGTTTCCTATACCGTTTTTTATCTCTTCCCATCTATTTTACGCCTACCATTTATGCTGCTTCTTCCCTTTACCTTTCCCCCCTATTCCTCCCTTGCCCTTCCCCACCGAACTCCCTCCATGTGATGTCCATTTCTCTGGTTCTGTTCCTGTTCTGGTTGTTTGCTTAGCCTCTGTTTTGTTTTTCTTTTCTTTTAGGTTCATTTGTTGATAGTTGTGAGTTTGTTGTCATTTTATTGTTCATATTTTTGATCTTTTTCTTAGATAAGACCCTTTAACATTCCATATATTAAGGGTTTGGTGATGATGAACTCCTTTAACTTGACCTTACCTGGGAAGCACTTTATCTGTTCTTCCATTCTAAATTATAGCTTTGCTGGATAGAGTAATCTTGGATGTAGGTCCTTGCCTTTCATTACTTCAAATACTTCTTTCCAGACCCTTCTTACCTGTAAGATTGCTTTTGAGAAATCAGCTGATAGCCTTATGGGAACTCCTTTGTAGGTAACTGTCTCCTTTCCTCTTGCTGCTTTTAGGATTTTCTCTTTGTCTTTAATCTTGGGAAACTTAATGATGATGTGCCTTGGTGTGTTCCTCTTTGGGTCCAACTTCTTTGGGACTCTCTGGACTGCCTAGAAGTCTATTTTCTTCACCAGATTGGGGAAGTTTTCCTTCATTATGTGTTCGAATAAGTTTTCAATTTCTTGCTGTTGTTGTTCTCCTTCTGGCACCCCTATAATTCAAATATTGGAATGTTTCAGGTTGTCCCAGAGAGTCCTCAGCCTGTCTTCATTTTTTTTGGATTCTTGTTTCTTTGTTCTGATCCAGTTGGATGTTTATTTCTTCCTTATGTTCCAAATCGTTGCTTTAAATCTTGGTTTCCTTCTTGTCACTGTTGGGTCTCTGAATATTTTGCTTTAATTCATTTTGGGTATCTTTCATTTGTTCTTTTATTTTTTCAACCAAGTTCAATGAGTTCTGTGAACATTTTGATTACCAGGACTTTAAATTCTTCATCAGCTAGGAGAGGTTAGGAATCTTCTCATCACTTAGTTCGCTTTCTGAGGTTTTTGTTGTATTCTTTCATTTGGGTCATATTTCTTTGTCTTGGCACAGCTGATAGGTTGTAAGGGGGCAGGGCCTTATGTATTCACTTGGGCAGGGCAACAGTCTTTGCTACACTACTTGTGTGGGAGGGGCCAGAAAGGGAACAATGCCGCTTGTCTCTAGCATACTGTCCAATAGTCTCTCTTATCAGACTGGACGATGTGTATCTCACTGCAGCAACCCTAACTGTAGCCCACAGTCAGCTCTGAGTCTCAGTTTTCCCCTTAAGTCAATCCCTCCCATGCAGCTCTGCTGAGCAAGGCAGTCAGCACCACCCCCTCAGCCGCCTCACCTTGGTTTTTTTTGAGTCGGCCCATGGGGTCCGCCTTACTGGTCTGGTTGTTCTGGTTGATTTTTTCTTTAATTCCTCAGTTGTCTGAGTTCCATGCAGTTTGATTTTTCTGGCGATTTTGGTTGTTACCCTCCTTTTGGTTGTGCGAGGAAACGAAGGGTTTCTACCTACGCCTCTATCTTGGCTGGAACTCAGAGATGCCCAGTTTCCATTTTATACTATTTGTATTGGCTACAGTGAACCTAATTTTATGAAAAATAATTAAAAAGAATACTGGATAAGACCGTTGTTCTGAAAGTCTGACATATAACTGACTTTAAAAATCACAATTACTGATGGTTATATACTTAATACATTAGGAACTGATTGATATGAGCAATCTCTTACATTTAATCTCACGTCTGTAATGCATTTTACACTTAGCAAATGTTTTCATAAATTCATTTAATCCCACTAACTGGATTATTAATCCACTTAATCCCTGTGAAGTGAATTTCCTATTTATTATTCGAAACAGAGAAAAAGCAAGAGAGAATGAGCCAAGCTGGGGAGGCAACAAAATTGAAACTTAGCATTTTAAGAGCTTGCTTAAGATCAGAGACTTCTGAGTGATGGAAATAGATAAAAAACCAGGCTCTTTCCACCAAACCATAAGTACCCTGTAAACCAGGCCACTGAATTGATAGCAAAATAGATTTATAATTCTATCCTATGCATGAACACTATCAAGCTTCTAGTTTGATAAAACGTGGGTTTCTTGTGGGTTAACAGGAGAGAATAACCAAAAAGTCAGCTCTCACAGTTTATGAACAAAGCTTATATAACTGCCCTAAAATAAAGACGACCAGTCACTGGCAACTGACAATAAAACATACAGTTGGCTTCTGTCCATAGCACACTCAGACTGGATAATGCTGATAAGACCCTAGGGTGAGTCCATGAGTTGATCAAATTGGTGAAACTAACAGTTTAATTAAAAATCATCGTCACTGGATGTAGTTGAGGTCACTATAACAATGAACAAATTTAAAACAGGACATATAGTCTGCCACCTACATGATCTTTGGCAAGTTGCTTTTCTGATTTTTCTCACCTTAAAAAAAAAATGGACTAGATGGCTTCTAAAGTACCTTTCATTCACTAATCCACTCATTCAAAAAGCAGACATTGAGTGCTTTCTTAGTGCCAGACACTGAGGACACTATTTGAATGAGATTGATAAGGTCACTGCTCTTAAGGACTTTACATTCTGGTTGGGGCAAGACAGAGAATAACAAACAAGTAAACAATTAAACTGTCAGATAGTGATAAGTGTTTCCATTAGAATTAAAATAGGCTGATGGGTGACTATACGTGGGTGCCCAGGGAAGGGCTCTTTGAGGAGGTGACACTTTAGATGGGAAGGTAAGAAAGACTGCACTGGGCAAGAAGGAGAAAGAAGGTCACCCACTCTAGGCAGAGGAAGAGCTAGTTCGGACTCTGGGGAGGGAGTGAGGTTGGTGTTGTTAAGGAAACAAATGAAGGGTTGGTAGGCAAGTACGAGAGCATGAGTAGTTCTGTAAGTCAGAGAGAATGTTGTAGGATTTTAAACAGTGGCATGATCTGATTTGCACTTCTAAGACTGTGGTTTCCATGTGCAAGAAAAGAAGCAAGGACACTAGGTAAGAAACTATTGTAGTAGTCCAGAAGAAACATTATAAAGACTTTCTCTGAGGTAAGAGTCACAGAAATGTAGAAAATTGGACGGGTTCAAAGTATTTGTTGGAGTAGAATCAATAATGTTTGTAGATAAATGGGTTAAGTGAAAAAGAAGAACCATGAGTAATTGTCCTATTTGGGGATTGAACAAGTGGCTGGATGTTGGTGCTTTTTTACAAAATGAGAAAAAGAGGTAAGTGAGGGGTAGTTAGGGTGTGTGCAGATAGCAGTGACTCAGAAGTTCTGTACTGGTCATGCTAGGCATTAGATGTCTATGGAACATCTATGTGAAGATGTCAAGTAGGCACCTACAGTCAGGAGTCCCAGGGATATAACACAGTTAAAGACTGAGTTATCAGTGTATGGATAGAATCACCTGAAGAAAAGAAGTAAATACAAGATCCTGAAGCACTCTCACATCAGAGGCCAAATTGCAAAGATAGACTTAACAAAAAAGAAAAGAGTGGCCAATGTGATAGGAGATAGAGACAAAATCAGAAAAATGTGACATGCAGAGAGCAATCCAGTATATCAAATGTTGCTAGGCGGTCTAGTAAGATAAGACCTGCAAATCAAGTATTTCAGTCCACATAAAGGAAATCATGCTAAGGATCCGGCTATATCTACAACTACCATGCTTTTCCAGCACTTAAAGCCTGGGGAGGAGCCCTTAAAAGTAAATTTGCCAGGGTGTTTTAGAGAGTTAAACTGAAAGTCAATAGAATTTTTCTGGTGTGACTATTCCAATATGAAGAAAATCTCAAGAATACTCATCAAGAGGATAAACATGTGATTTTTAGCAAAGGAGATTGATGTACTTCAAGATACATGTAATTATCTTAAGAGTAGAATGCATCTACTTGCAAAAATTAAACATTATGAGGAAATGAAAATTACATTGAAGTTGGCACCAATCCAGAAGTCAACTTAGTCAATAGCTATCATATAACTATTAGAGTTTTTAACTCAACAACTGATGCTTGGATATATGGCACCAACTAAATAATTCTTTTTGAAAGAACTGTCTTCATTTAGGAAAACAATTTGTAGAGCCAATTAGGGGTAGAAAGATTTCTCAAATACATGGGTCAGTATGAACCAAGCAGCTCTACGTTAAAGTGAGCAGGTAGTGGGGAGAAGACAGTGCTAAGCAATATGGCAGGGAGGTGGAGTCCAAGTTACAGAAATAGCAGAAAGAGTTTTAGGAACCCCCATAACTCACATTGAATTTTAAGTTGTTTATGCTGTCATAATGTAACTCACCTTCACAAAACTTCAATAAAGTTTTATACAAGTAGCTCATGTGCCTGTAGGTACTGACATTTAGAAATCTACCAATAAAAAGCCAACTTATTACCCAATTATTCTACAGTACACTTTACAGTTGAGAAGCCAAGTCCTAGTACATATAGCTTTCAATCAACATTTGTTAACCTAACTTTAATATATGAATAAAAAGCCAAGGATCACTTGACATTTGCAGAAAATCTCTAACATAAAAGTGACATCAAACAAAGGAAACTCAAGGGATTACACACGAAAAAGAACATTTTAATGAAAATATAGGTAATGACCACAAAGAGAATAAGATAAGCTATTTATCCTTAAAACAAAGTCAGGGTGCTATTAAGAAAGTGAAAAAAAGAATAAGCAGAGATTATTGTTAGGATAAAAACAGTTCTCAAAAATTTAAATATGATAGCTAAAATTATATATTTGTAATTTATATATATTGTAAATTATCTGTTACATATGTGTATTTTGTAAATTTATATATTTGCAAAAGATTTAAAAAAGAAAGCTAAGGAAATATCTCAAATTCTTTATAAAAAAGTTCAGAGCGAAAAGAGATGAAACAAGGAAGACCCAACATCCTACCAACAGGATATACAAAAAAAAAAATGTCAAGAGAAATGTTAGAAGAACATGTTCTGGACCTGAGAAACATGAGCATACAGATTGAAATGGCCTACTGAGAACCCAGCACAAATGCAAAAACACCCACCACTGTTGTCAACGTTCAGAACATTGGGAAGATAACAAAAATTTCAAGAAAGTAGGAAAAAAAACAGGTCCCATATAAAGGATCAAGAATAACAATAGCAGCGAATACCATACCCAGAGCTAGCAGGATAGAATACAAACGTATTCTGACATTTGAGATCTAAAAAGTATTTGCCTCCTATGTACCTTTTTCTAAAGTCTGGCCCCACCTAAAGCAATGAGGCAAACCAAGAAAGAAAAAGCAACAAAATATTGGCAAACCGCATCCAGCAATACGTTAAAAAGATCATACACCATGATCAAGTGGGATTCATCCCAGGGATGCAAGGATGGTACAACATTTGGAAGTCAATAAACATAATACATCACATAAACAAAAGAAAAGACAAAAACCACATGACTATATCAATAGATGTGGAAAAAGCATTTGATAAGGTACAGCACCCATTTATGATAAAAATGCTCAGCAAAGTGGGAGTAGAGGGCGCATATCTCTCAGAATAAAGGCCACACATGAAAAATCTACAGCCAACATCATTCGCAATGGACAAAAACTAAAAGCTTTGCCACTAAGATCAGGAAAAAGACAAGGATGTCCTCTTTCACCTTTTCTATTCATCATAGTATTGGAAGTCCTAGCCACAGCAATCAACAAAAAGAAAAGGCATCCAAATTGGAAAACAGGAAGCAAAACTGTCATTGTTTGCAGATGGCATGATATTGTACATAGAAAATCCTACAGACTCCACCAGAAAACTACTTGACCTCATATGTGAATTTGGCAAAACAGTGGGATACAAGGTCAATATTCAGAAATCAAAGGTATTTTTGCACACCAACAATGAGAAATATCAGAAATAGAAATCAGGAAAAAAATTCCATTTGCTATAGCACTGAGAAAGATAAAGTACCTAGGAATAAACCTAACCAAGGAGGTAAAAGACTTCTACTCAGCAAACTACAGAACACTAAGAAAGAAATTAAGAAAGACACGAATAAATGGAAGCTTATGCTGTGTTCATGGATTGGAAGAATTAATATCAAAATGTCCATACTACCCAAAACAATTTATAGATTCAATGCAATCCCTGTTAAAATAAAAATGACATATTTCACAGATATAGAACAAACATTTCAAAGATTTACATGGAACCATAAACAACTCCAAATAGCCACAGCAATTTTGAGAAAGAAGAACTAAGGAGGGATCACAATACCTGATATCAAACAATATTACAAGGCCACAATAATCAAAACAGTCTGGCACTGACATAAGAACAGACAGATCAATGGAACAGAATAGAGAGCCCAGAAATAAACTTAAATCTCCTTGGTCGATTAATATTTGACAAAGGGGGAAGAAGCATAAAATGGAATAAAAATAGACCCTTCAATGAATGCTGTTGGAAGAACTGGACAGCTACGTGCAAAATAAATGAAACTCAACTACCAACTTACACCATACACAAAAATAAACTCAAGATGGACAGAAGACTTAAATATAACTTGTGGTACCATAAAAGTCCTAAGGAGAACATAGGCAGGAAAATCTCAGATATTTCCATGCAGCAGTATTTTCACCAATATGTCCCCTAGAGCAAGGGACATGAAGGAAACAATAAACAAATGAGACTTCATCAAGATAAAAAGCTTCTGCATGGTTAAAGAACACATGAGCAAAACGAAAGGGAACCAACCATATGGGAAAATATATTTACCAATGATACCTCGGACAAGGATATGATCTCTAAAATATGTAAAGAACTCACACGACTCCACTCCAGGAAGACAAACAATCCAATGAAAAAATGGGCAAAGGATCTGAACAGACACTTCTCCAAGGAGGACATACAGAGGGCCCAGAGACATACGAAAGGTTGCTCAGCATCACTTGTCATCAGAGGGATGCAAATTAAAAGTATAATGAGATACCACTTCACACTGGTCAGAATGGACATCATAAACAAATCAACAAAAAAGTACTGGCGAGGCTGTGGAGAAAAGGGACCTAGTACATTGTTGGTGGGAATGCAGACTGGTACAGCCACTGTGGAAAACAATATGGAATTTCCTCAAAAAATAAAAATGGAATTGCCTTTTGATCTGGCAATTCTACTACTGGGATTATACTCTAAGAATCCTGAAACACCAATTCAAAAGAATCTATGCACCCCAATGTTCATAGCAGCACAATTTAAAAGAGCCAAGTGCTGGAAGCAACCTAAGCACCCATCAGTAAAAAAGTGGATCAAAAACTGGTACATTTACACAATGGAATACTATGCAGCAGAAAGGAGGAGCTCCTACCCTTTGCAACAGCATGGATGGAACTGGAAAGCATTATGCTAAGTGAAATAAGCCAGGAGGTGAAAGAAATACCATATGATCTCACCTATAAGTGGAACCTAATCAGCAAAACAAGCGAGCAAAATATAACCAGAGACATTGAGATAGAGAACAAACTGACAGTAACCAGAGGGGAGTGGGGAGAGGCAACGAAGGGGAAGGGTCATCAAGGAGCATGTATAAAGGACACAGGACAGACAAAGCCAAAGCGAGTAGGATTGAGAGTGGGAGATGGGGTGGGTAGGAAGAGGGAAAGTGGTGGCAGGAAAATGGACACAACTGTACTTGAACAATTTAAAAAATTAAAATAAAAAAGCAAAACCAATACTCAGAAACCAAGTTATGGAGGGAAATGAAGGAAATTTCCTGGATAACAGTGAAACTAAGTTCGTTTGACAACTCAGTAGGAAACAAGCGATTCAGGTGAAACCAAGGGACAGGGCCTGACCAGGGTAGATTTGCTGGTCCTGGTTCTGCCTCACAAGATATCTGAGTCAGTCAGCCTCTGTGGTTCACATTTCCCATCAATTAAATGTGGCTCATAATGTACTTACCTCCCGGAGTGATTATAACAACTAAACATGGCGCTGCACTTAAGGTGTTAAAAATAGTGCTGGCGCTAAAAAGGCTGTTGGAGAATAAAGCCTAAGTGAGACCTGATTTTGCATGAGCTCCACGGATGTTTCAAAGCCAAGCCAACCTGTGAAGACCCTGATGGCAGTAGCCTCAGGTGTCACACTGGCTGGCACTTTTCTACCTCAATGACCCAGCCCGGGCTTTGCCTCCCTCCCTGGTTAGGCTCCTTCATGGTCTCAGCCCCCACACTGTCTTTAAGGGCTGAATAAAACCACAAGTCTAGTCCACAGGGAGGAAGTCACTTCATTAGGCATCTTCCTGTCTGGGGGACAGATGTGTTTGGATTTCAGTGAAGGAACTGAAATTGCAACAGCTGAGCTAGAGACAGCTGCTCCAGAAACGCAGAGGGAGGAGGGGTCTTGTGTTTTGTTTTGTAGCTTGGCAACCCTCCTTGTTGTGGCTGACCCCAGCAGAGGCCCCTCTCCTTTGCGATGGGCCCAGAGGCAATCCTATTTTTAGGCTGCATCAGGAAGAAACAGTATGACAGAGTCGCAGGGACTCCTTGCTCGGGTCACAAAAACAGTAAGATGCCACCGGGAAAAGAAATCCCACGCAAAATAAATGAATAGGCATTTATGACAGCTGTGGGAAGTGAGAATTTTTAAAGAAACAAAATAAGTGCAGATGAATTTTTTTTTTTAGAACATCTGAAATTCTGAGTAATGGCCTTGGATTTAGAGTTTGGGGTTTTAAATCCTTTAGAAATTTCTCTATAAAACCAATTCGTCCTAGATAGCCCTTTTTTCTAGAAAGTATTTTAGTTTACTTCCTCACTCCATTTCGTAACCCCACCCCAGGTGAGCTACAGTAAAAAGAAGGGAGATTACAGAAGGAAACAAAAGTACCCATTCTGTGCTTGGCATTGTGCTAGAAGCTTTGCCCACATAACTATAAAAAAAAATCATAATTCTAAGCCATGAATTATGATGATGCCAATTTTAAACAGGAAGAAACCAAAGCTCAGGCTAAAACCAGAAGGATAATGAGCAGCAGAGCTGAGATGGAAAAAAGGCCCTCCAGGATCTTCAGTCTTCCCATTCTACCACGTTCCTTCTCCCCAGCACAGGCCTTGGTTTTCTCTTACCCATAAGGCAGCACTGCCACTAACAAAGCCATCACACTCCATTTACTCATGGAAGTCATAGAAGACAGTCCCATAAATTCAAACTGTGAGGGTGAATGCACTGGTTACTACTTCATCAACTCAGATCTCTGCAGCAACACATTTCTCTATTTTGCCAAGGATTTTAAATCTTCATTATTTCTTGCTTCTCACCTTGCCCACTGAAAGTTAGCAAGCAGTATTATCCTCACTTAATAACCCAAGTTACCCAAGTAATCCCATCATAGCCTGGATTAGGGGCTATGATGCTCTGAGCTCAGGGATGAGCACTGAGTCTCCTGTTCAGATGCGATGCATAATTTGGAGGTCTATTTGGTAGGAAACCAGTGAGGAGTTTTGCAGATGTGATTGCTTCAGAACTTTGCCATCCTGGACACTTCCCTTGCCTTGGATTCCTCCTGTCTCTCTGATGACTTCTCTTTAGGGAGATTCCTCTTAGTCCCCTTTTCTTTAAGAGTTGGCATAACACAAGATTCTCTTCCCAGCCTTCTCCTTGCTTACTCTCTTCATTCATTCAACCAAAAATTATTTAAGCTCTTATTTCTTGTACATGTCAACTGCTGGTTGGCTTTCAGGTCTATTTCTGGCCTGTCCCCTGTTCTGCTCTGTGATACAGGCTCCCTTGCCCTATAGCTTCTGGTTTCTTACAGTTTATGAGAGAGATGGTATAACATTGGAGGATGGTTAAAAGAAGAATGCCTAATTTGCTCCCCCTCCCATCCTTCTTATGGATCTTCAGGTCTTGGATCCCACTGGTCATCGGTCCAGGCAGCCCTTACTGTGGTTCCAGCTTTTGAAAGACAGTAGGCGCTCCCCCTCCACTGTCCCTCCAGCTCCGGGAGCAATGGCCGCCTCTAGCTGCTACTGGTCTGTGGGGTGACTCATTGCTCCCCATTTGGCTGTCCAGCTTTTCCATGCCCCTTTAACATATTATGTCTATTAAATTCCATCTGCCTGAAAGACCTAGAGGACTGTTTTTCTGGCTCTACCCTGACTGACAAAGACAGACAGCATTCTTAGTTACAAGCTACAAAAACCAACCTTGACATTGGCAGGAAATAAATTTAGCAGAAAGATATTGGGAAAATCAAAGATTCTCTGATAGGTCCAAAGAGCCAGCATGCTCCAAGACCGCAAGGGAAGGAGCAGGGCTCAAAACCCTCGAAGTATGCTTCTGGGTGGAGGCGTGCTTGAAGGTTTTGGTCATACCGCATGTGCCCCAACACTAGATACTGACAGTTACCATTCAAGTTGTCTCTGCGCCATCCATCAGCAGAATCAATTCTGGGCATTTCCGACTTCTTCGTGACATTAGTTTCCACTTTAGAAAGTAGAATGGGGGCATCTGTTTGACAAAGCCAAGGTCATGGATCTACCCCTGGTTGTACCTACATCTGACTTTTTCAGTTCTTATCATCAGAGATGCACTCTTTATAGGTAGCAGAATTCCCTAAATACGGGAGACAGATTTGGATGCTGAGTGGACATTTTGTTTTGTGTGTAACAAAACCACAGAAACCACAACTATATGTGGTTTATTTGGAAGTCTCCCAGAAATCACTGGTATGAAAGGAAGGGAAATAAGATAAGGAAGGGAAGATAGACAATGGAGCATAAATGATCAATCAAGTTATTGCTATAGGGTACCTAAACCACATGTCTCAGAGTCATCCTACCCAGGGCCTGGGAGCTGGGCTATTATGCACCACTGTATCCCCCATTGCTGAGAGCAGTTGGGGTAGGGCTTAATTCTCTCATCTCTCAGCCTTCCTCCCTCATGTGTGAGTTGAGTGGGCTTCAGCAGCCAGAGCAAATCTTCAGGGAAATGAATGTGATGACTGGTGGTTGAAAGTTGGGCAGTTGTAAGCTGAAAAGATAAGGGATAAAGGTAAGGGATGAAGTGTATGGCAGGGCATCAAGGGCATCTGCTGCAGGGGATAAGATGAGAGACAGAGGTCTCTAGACACCAAGAACTGTTAACTGTTCCAGGTACAACAGTGAACCAGAGAGAAGCATTCCTAGCCTCACTAGCTGGTGGTCTCAAGATTCAGACATGAACAGGCAAGTGCAACACAGTGGGATGAGAGCAATAACAGAGGCAGTCTGGGGATACAGACCTAGAGCTAGATATCTGGCAGGAGGATAGGGATGGCATTCTACTCATTTCTGAATCCCCATTGCCTAGGATGGTATCCATTCAATACAAGTTTTCTGGCTCAAGACTGAACTGAGAAGCATATTCCTGGCGTTGTTATATTTATTGTCTCTATATATCATTATAACTCTACAAGGCAGATGTGTCCTCATTGTACTGGGAAGAAAGTGAAGGCACCAGTAGTTAACCCTGTGGAGATCACAGTCAAAAAAGTTACAGTGTAGACAACAGACTTCCCATCAAGATGGAGGCGTGGGTGGACACACTGTACCTCCTCACACAGCCAAAATTAAGAACAACAAGGATTTAGAAACAAGAAAACAAGAACTCACAGAAAATTAAACTGTATGGAGGTCCAACAACCATTCATCCAGACCAGTAAGAGGGGTTGAATCATGGCAGAAGGAAGCGGAGGTTGACAGACCCCAGGTGTACAGGTGGCGGCTAGCAGGCCCCGGGGACACAGGTGGCAAGGGGCAGACCGAGTGAGGCCACACAAGGTGGCTGGCTAACCAGGCAGTCCCATATTTGCATGCAGATGGATCCAGGCAAAAATGAGGAGCAAGACAGACCTTGCAATCCAGGGCCCCAGCACTGGGAAATAAAATCTAAAAACACCAATTGAGAACACTTGTGGGGGTTGAGGTGCCGGGAGAGACTCCCAGACTCAACGAGAGAGTTCATTGGAGAGACCCACAGGGTCCTAGAATGTGCACAAGCCCACCCACACAGAAATCAGCACCAGAAGGGCCCAATTTGCTTGTGGGAAGAGGCGAAGAGGACTGAAGTATGGGAGAGAATGGAGCAAGCGCCATTGTTCCCTCTTGGACCCCACCCCCACATACAGCATCACAACCCAGTGACTGGGCTGCCTTGCCCTGGGGAGCACCTAAGGCTCCACCCCTCGCTACATAACAGCCCCAAGCAGACCAAAGAAAAGAAAACCCCAAAATGGCTCAAATGGGAGAACAGATCAAAGCCCCAGAGCCAATTCATTTAAGCAACCAAGAGATAGCCAACCTATCAGATACACAGTTCAAAGCACTAGTGATCAGGATGCTCATTGAATTGGTTGATTTTGGTCACAAATTAGATGAATAAATGAAGGCTAAAATAAGCGAAATGAAGAAAAATGCACAGGAACCAATAGTGATGGGAGGAAAACTGGGACTCAAATCAATGGAGTGGACCAGAAGGAAGCAAGAAACAACCAAACAGAAAAGAATGAAGAAACAAGAATTCAAAAAAAAAAAAAAAATGAGGAGAGGCTCAGGAACCTCCAGAACATCTTTAAATGTCCCAACATCCGAATTATAGGGGTACCAGAAGGGGACAAAGAAGAGCAACAAGTGGAAAACTTATTCAAACAAATAATAAAGGAGAACTTCCCCAATCTGGCAAAGGAAATAGACTTCCAGGAAGTCTAGGAAGCTCAAAGTCTCAAAGAAGTTGGAACCAAGGAGGAACACACCCAGGCACATCGTAATTACATTAGCCAAGATTTAAATGATGGAGAGACTTCTAGAAGCAGCAAGGGATAAGGGGACAGTCACCTACAAGGGAGTTCCCATCAGACTGTCAGCTGATTTCTCAAAAGACACCTTACAGGCAAGAAGGGCTGGAAAGAAGTACTTGAAGTCTTGAAAGGCAAGGACCTACATCCAAGATTGCTCTATCCAGCAAAGCTGTCATTTAGAATGGAAGGGAAGATGAAGTGCTTCTCAAATAAGGTCAAGTTCAAGGAGTTCATCATCACCAAGCCCTTATTATATGAAACGTTAAGGGGACTTATCTAAAAAAAGGAAGATAAAAAATATGACAGTGAAAAAAACAGCAAACTCACAGCTATTAACAACCACACCTAAAACAAAAGCAACCTAACAATTAGAACAGGAGCAGAACCACAGAAATGGAGATCACATGGAGGGTTAGCAACAGGGGAGTGGGAGGAGAAGAGAGGGGGGAAAGATACAGAGAATAAGTAGCATAGACAGTGGGTAGAAAATAGACAGGGGGAGGGCAAGAATAGTGTGGGAAATGTGGAAGCTAAAGGACTTATGACACATGGACATGAACTAAAGGGGGCAATGTGGGTGGAAGGGGGTGTGCAGGGTGGAGGGGAATAATGGGGGAGAAATGGGACAACTGTAATAGCATAATCAATAAAATATATGTAAAAAAGTTACAGTGTAGTTTGCATGTATCTGAGAGATACATTCATTACTAATATGGGCTGAAATGTGAAAAAATTTAAAAATGCAAATTGGCATTTATTATATAAAATACATGATTTCTTGTTTCAGTTATAATCTAGAAACTATTAAACAAAGAAATATAAAAACATAGAATATAAGTTTTTCTTTTCAAATAGTGGAAACATGGATATCGCTAAAAAATACAACCCCAAAATGCCTTTAACATTAATCAGACTCTTCAATAGCTGGCTTTGCAAAGCATTTGTAACAGTCTTCACAAACAATCTTGCTGTGCTTGAGGCATAAGTACTTTTCACAACACTTGCAAAAATATTTTGATAAGCAACTCATTTTGGATGCATAGTACCTAACACATCTTTTCCTTTTTCTGCTTGTCGAGGGAGCCATAGCTATGTCATTAGAATTTCCTTCAATTTATGTTTGAAATTGATGAGGTTTTTAGGGGTAAGGCTTATGCACACCTGCAGGATTTCTGAACACCTTTTTGTTCTGATGCTGTTACGAGATTTCTAATAAGCATTCTGCACCTTATTTTCACAGTGCTGTTCAGCATATGAATAGCGTGAGCATCTACTTTTGCAATATTCAGAGTTGTGTATAATATAACCATAGGCCATCTTCTGGTGTTCCTGGCCACATATGTGCACCTATCATTTGGTCCACAGTATCAAACTTCGTTTGGCTATAATATTCTACTATGTCAGGCTTTTGTGAATATAAAGTTACAGTGTCATTGAAATGCACACTTGAAACTAAAATTATGGTTTTTTTCTCTTTTTTTGGTAGACAAGATACAAGTGTGCAATCTTCCCCCAAAGCAAATAAGTTGGATTTTGGGGGCCTGTTTTTAGAAGACACAAATTCAGGAGGTAGTTGGGGTTTATTCTTACAAACAGTACCTATGTACGAAAGTCGCTTACAAGACATGTATTATAACCAAACTGACAGTTTAAGTGTTATAGTTTAACATCAGTCGTGTACAAATGTGCAGCTAGTCATGACCTTAAACCTATGTACCCAGTATATGTAATACTATTTAAGAAAAGAGTTTGTATGTAGCCATGACCTCTGCAGGGTTACTCTTAACTGTCTGAATACTCCTAGTCATTCTTCATATCTCAGCTTTGATGTAACTTGTCCAAAAGGTCCACCTACACAGTGCACCCCATTTCCAAGCCTGGGCCATCCCCATCAGACAACTCATCCTCTGGATTGTAATGGGTAATTCATTCTTATGAACTGTCAGGAGCTGAGCTCTTTCAGAGCAGGAACTATGTTTATTTTGTTTAGCATCCAGACCAGTGCCGGCTCATTCTAGATGTGCAAACCTCACACTGATCATCTTTTAAATGACTTGAATGAATAAATAAGGCTCAAAGATGTGGGGTAACTTGACCAGCCTCAAATTGAAGAGATGGCAGAACCGAGACTTGAACTACAGTCAGTATCACCCCAAATAATCCTATACTCTGCTGAGCAGTAAGCAACTTATCCATCTATGACACCAAGAATACTTAAGTTGGCTTAAAGGCTACTGTTTGAAGGTCAAAGTAATGGGGCAGGACATGTCTAAGAACATCCCATAATCATCAGACAGATAGATTACAAAGCAGAACTCTAGACCTAAAGCTAGAATAAAGTTTGTATAGGACAGCCAAAGTTTTGCTGGACATCTTTAAAATATCCCCCAGATTTTAATATTCTAATTTCTTAAGTAGAAGAAAAATGATTCTCTCTAGCACCAACTAATTAGCATCCCAATTGGAAAGAAAAAGTGTGACTATTCGCAGGTTGCATAATTTTTATATAGAAACCTTTCAGACTCCACCAAAAACTACTTTAAATAGTAAACAAGTACAGTAAAGTTTCAGGATACAAAATCAGTATATAAAAATCTGTTGCATTTTCATATACTAATAACAAACTATCTGAAAATGAAATGAAGAAAACTATCCAATTTGCAATTGCATCAAAAGAATAAAAGACCTAGGAAAAAACTTAACAAAGGAAATGAAAGACCTGTACTCTGAAAATTCTGTGTTTATGAATTGAAAGAATTAATATTGTTAAAATGTCCATACTGCCTAAAGCACTTTGCAGATTCAGTGAAATCCCTATCCCAATGGCATTTTTCAGAGAAAAAGAATACTAAAATTTTTGTGGAACCATGAAAGACCCTAAAGAGCCAAAGCAATTGGGAGAAGAAGGAACAAAGCTGAAAGTAGCACACTCTCTGACTGCAAACTATACTACAAAGATATAGTAATCAAAACAATATGGTACTGGTAGAAAAAAAGATAGGCAGACCAATGGAACAGAATTAAGAGCCCAGAAATATGGACAACTAATTCACAGTGAAGCATCCAAGAGTGTAAAATAAAGAAAAGTCTCTTTAATAAATAGTGCTGGGAAAACTGGCCCACTACCTTACACCCCACACAAAAATTAACTCAAAATGAATGGATTAAAGACTTAAATGTAAGACCTGAAAAAATAAAATACATGGAATAAAAACAGGCACTAAGGCTTCTGGACATCAGTGAGTGGTGTTTTTGCGAATTTGTTCCCAAAGGCAAGGGAAACAAAACAAAAATAAACAAATGGGACTGCATCAAACTAAAAAGCTTCTGCACAGTAAAGGAAACCATCAACAAAACAGAAGGGCAACCAACTAAACGAGATACCGATGAACATTTAAGAGGAATATTTGAAATTGCATTGCAAAACATTCATTTTCATGAATCTCCTTTCTGTGCTTTTTTTTTTTTTTTTTTTTTTTTTTTTGCATTTGAGAAGTAAACTTAGAGGAAAAACAAATATGTCCTGAGTCATACAAAGCAAAGCTAATTTGTCAATCTGCCTTTTTAGGTTAAGATGAACTTGACAGGAGACAGGGAAATTACTTTAAAAAATGTGATGGCCAGCCCTGGTGTCTGAGTGATTTCCAGGGCCCAGGAAAAAAAAAATGTGGCTGTGCTAAGCATGAAACATATAATCCTATGTTACATTTTTTTAATTTAGTTAATAAGAATTATAGCTTTCACAATGCACAAATATGGTTTTGGAGTAAAGGTGAAGTTGAAATACTCACGTTCAGCTGGGCAGCTGAGAGGATCTGGCCAATTTTCCATATTTGCTCTGCAGATATGCGGTGCAGATCGAAAGGAAGAAGACTTACTGTGCCAGGTTGTATTTTTCCAAAATGGCTGTGTTCATATTTCCAGTCCCACACATTCCTGCAGAACTTGCTACTTTCCCCTAAAGAGGCAGAGTCTGTTTCTCTTCTTAGACCTAGGCAATGAGTTCTGATGACCTTGAAAAGAAGAATATAGAGAACGTGATGCTGTGTGATTCCAAGGTCAGGTCATAAAAGTTGATAACAGCTTCCACCTGGCTCTTTCTTGGGATACTTGCCTCTGGAACCCAGCCACCATGGTGGGGGCAAAACAAGCAGCCACAAGGAAGGGCCACATGCAGGTGTTCCGGCCACAGTCCCATGGTGGTCCCAGCCAACAGCCAGTATTCACCACCAGTCACTCTTCTTCAGCCTTCTAGCCACCTTACCTGATGCCACTTAGGACAGATAAAAAATGTCCCCATCATTCCTTACCCAATGCACAAAACTATGAGCAAAATAAACATTGTCATTGTCTTAAGCTATTGTTTTGAGATGATTTGTTCTACAGCTACTGTAATACTTATCAAGTGTTATAATTCTGTCTTGTCTTCTGTCAATAGTTTAAGTCACTTGTCACCAGGAAAACAATTTAACAATCATTTACAATCATATACAATGGTTCATATATTCTGATGTCTGACTCTCAAAATAACTGCTTTGTATCCACTGTACATTTGGTCACTGTTTGACCAGCATCATGTGAGAGCTATGCTCGTTCAGCTGGAACAATGCAAATTCTTTCTTCAAAAATTATAAAATTAACACATACTCATGAAAATTCAAACTTCACAGCTTTTTAGTAAGAGAAAAAGGAAAATACCACTTTGTTGCCTAACTTTCTCTCAGTTCCCCATTTTTCTAAGGTAACCATACCAAATCTAGCACACCCTTTCAGACACATCTCAGCTCTCTGACACTTTTATACACACACACCCTGAAGTTTATATCACAAGCAAATTCATGATAGATCATCGGTTTCTTTCAGTATGTTCTTAAAGCAAGCCTATTCATGATCATTATGATCAAGATATGAAGGTGATGATGATGGTTTCCACTTTTTAAAAATTCTTATTGCCAAGTTTATTAACAGGTTTGGCAGAGGAAAGGTACAGGAATTCAGAATAGAATATCTTGATTAAAGAAAAGAATTTCTTACAAGAACGGGAAAGATCAAGTCTGAAGATTCAAAAATAACTAATCCAATTGGTATCAAGTTGAATTTTACCCCCACCCTTTCACTCGATATTTAGCACTTTTTTAAAAAGTATTTTTGTTTTTGATATGTTTTTTATTAATGTTCAAATACAGTTGTCTCCATTTTCCCACCACCACTTTCCCCTGCCCTGCCCACCTCCACCTCCCACCCTCAATCCTACCCCGCTTTGGTTTTGTCTGTGAGTCCTTTACGCATGTTCGTTTATGACCCTTTCCCTTCTTCCCCACGTTATTTCCCTCCCCCTTCCACTTCTGAAAAACAATCTCTTACTATGTACCAGGCAACGCAGAACATGGATAGCTTAAAATTTGCTAATATGGGAGTACTTAAACAACAGAAAATGGAAAATAAAAAATCAAGGCTTTTGTTTATGGGAAACCAGTTGTTAAATTTACTAGCAAGAATCATGTCTGTATTTGCTGATTGATACATCCAGCACAGTGTCCGGACATGGAAGACTCTCCATAAATAAATATTCGTTGAATGAATGAATAAATGTTCTAATCATAGGCTCGAACAATATCCCAGTTGATTCACTTCTGAAATGGATGTGACCTACCAGTGTGTGAACGAACATGCTTCCAAAATACAAATTCTATTTATTCTTTGTTTTCAGACATTTCTTTAGGTAATTAAATCACCCTCTATGTGGGTTATCAAGACAATGACATAGCTAAAGTATGCAATTCACACGAGGGCAAGGTTCCCCTAGGGTCAAGTGGTTATGTTAAAGTAATTTTAAAACTCATTACCAAAAGGTATCATCTTTTGTATTAGGTGTTGCCATACTTAAGTGATTTTTCAGGAGGGACTGAGCTGAGAGGAAAAAAAGTAAAGAGTGTATACGGAAGTGCATGTGGTTATACCACATGATACATATATGACACATGTGCATGAGTACACATGGGCATATTATAGATCTTTTTGGAGGAATATACATACATAATAAATAACTTCTTTAAACAGAAATGGTGGGAGGGTTGGTGGTATATAGGGAAGAAAGCGTGAATAATAAAGTACATAAAGAATTAAGGATTTGTTTTCTGTCAGAGGAAGAAAATCATACCTGTAAGATGGTTGCCTACAAATTCAAACACTACCCAAATAAATATAAGCAACTTATGCACTTTAGGCCTAAAAAAGCCAAGGCACTGGTAGTAATTGGGTAGAGGACAAAGGCAGTCCTGGAAAACAAAACTATGGACATTATTTAACCATAAATATCTGCTCAGGGTTTCAGGTCACTAACAATAACTATAATTTGTAGAATGATAGATATCTACTTGGCACTTCCCCAAATTCCATCTCTGCTTAAAATGCAAATGCTTTCCAAAGCAGATCTATCTTTTCAATGAACGTTCTGTTACTCCAAGAAGTTCTTTGGGTCAGGCTGGTTACAAAGAAGATGAAGGATAATGGTATTGGTACTGGTTGACTTATCATTTATTCTCTAAGGCTGGTCCTTTCAATGCTGGACTGACAAATAGGCATTTAGGTGAATTATTTTTCTTTCCTTTTTGTTTGGAAATTTCAAGAAACGTTAGCAACCTCTGTTCTGTTTCTATGACAAAAACTCATTAGGGTATTCTAAGTAATAGTACAACTTAGTGTGAGATTCATACATCATCACTGGGAAGTGATTCCTTGCTTTTGAGACACATCAAAACTTTCCACCACTTAAAAAATGCAGTCGTCGTGCTGGTAGCATTTCCAAAACCAAGGGCACTGAAAGACTGCAAAGAAGCTAAGAGAAAGCCTTGTATTCCACCCATAGAAATCAAAGAGAATGAAATTAAGGGAATGTCTAAGAAAATTTCTAGCATTCTAATGGTTTGTCGGGTAATCAAACTAAATTAACTTATCAAGAAATCTTAAATGAAAGAGTAGAAAAATCAAAGCCAGGAACATTAGGAAAGTCCAAGGATGAGTCAATGTTAGAAAAAACCTATTACTATAATTCACTAAATTATGAGTCATGAGAGAAAAACAGCCTTCTCCTCCTATCCTCCCCCATCCCTTCATGAACAATTCAGTCCAAGCCCATTAGCTAACTCCAAAAAGAAGTGGTGGGGGGTGGTGTTAGAACTTGAGTGGTATGAGAAGGGCATACACAGGAAGAGGGCAGTGGCTGTAGATGGAAGATTGGTTTTACACAACACTTTGATCATATAGGTAACTATCTTAAGGATAATGGAAGTCAAGTTTCTTAATCTCAGAGAAGGGAATTATAAATGTGGAAAGGGAAAAATCTAGAACCAACACAATTGGATTGAAGTAAAAATGTCCTCATAAATTCATGATTTTCAATTAGATGGATGGGTGAATAGATAGATATACAGATGGATGAACAGATAATGCAGAAAATCACAGACAAATACATGTGAATATACACATAATCATACATATAGTCTCTCGCCCACTCCACTGAGAAGGGCTTGGCATCAGTGACATCCAAATAGCAGTGAGCCTACCTTGGAGATCAAACTGTGGTCTCTAAATATCATTCTTCACTAAGGGAAACCAGGCTTCTCTGAAAAATGGCTGGTTCCAGGTCTGAGGAAGGCAGAATAAAGATAAAACTAGAGGATCTTCTTATACTAGGGGGTATAGAAGTGGTCAAAGAATGAAGGGGGCATACCAAAAGAACACAGAAGCAGTTTGAAGGTGTTCTCACTGGTCAAATCTGGGATTTTGACATCAAAATAAGTATTTTAGTAATGGATCATATCGTGGAAAATTAAATATGAAAACATGGTTCATACTGATATACATAAATGAATAAATATTTGATAAAGAATGGAATATTTATATCATTTCAAAGTAACTTTTCACAAAATACAATTATTTAAAAGAAAAATATAACTGTATAGGAGATAAGGCTGACATATAACACCTTTGTCAAGTGATCAAATTGAGCATCGCCAGTAATGGGACAAATGAAAATAATGTACCACTCGATAACATACAATGATAAGAACACAGTATCTATTCTGTGATATTTCTGGCCAAGATGCATAATCTGAGTGTAATCATGAAGAAAAACCAGATAAACTAAAACTGAGGGACTATGTACAAAAGAATTGGTGTGTAATTTTCAAAAATGTCAAGAAAAGCTAAGAAAAGACTGAAAAATTGCTCCATAATGAAGGCAACTAAAGAGACATGATGGGTAAATTTTTAAAATAACAACTTTGAGATGTAATTCACGTCTTATAAACTTCACCCTTTCAAAGTATACAAATCAATGTTATTAGTAAATTCACAAACATGTGCAACTATCATCATCATCTAATTTTAACACATTTTTTAAACTTGGGAATAAATTTTACAAAGGTTGTAAAAGACCACTGGACACTGAAAATTATAAGACAGAAAATTATAGAAAGATATTACAAAAATCACAAACAAATAGAAAGATATTCCATGCTCATACATTGGGAAATTATTATAATATTATTAAATTATTAAAGTGTCCATACTTCCTAAAGCTGTCTACAGATTCAATGTAATCCCTATCAAAATCCCAAAGACATTTTTCACACAAACAGGACAAATAGTCCTAAAATTTGTGTGGCACTGCAAAAGACCCGGATAGTCAGAGATTCTGAGAAAAATGAACAAAGTCAGAGGAATAACATTCTCTGAGTTCAAACTATAGTATCCAGCACCAAAACATGGTACTGTCAGAAAAACAGATGCTTGGATCAACAAAACGTAATTGATAGCCCAGAAATAAACCCATACATATGTAGACAACTGATTCATGAAAACAGTAAAGGAAAGAACATACAATGGAGAAAGGACCAGTCTCTTCAATGGTGTTGGGAAAACTGGACAGTCACATGTAAAAGAATGAAGTAGACCACTATCTTACACCATACACAAAAATGAACTCAAAATGGATTAAAGACTTCAATGTAAAACCTGAAATCACAAAATACTTAAAAGAAAACATAGTTACTAAGCTTCTGGACATAGGTTTTAGCAATATTTTTGTGGATTCAACTTTAATGACATGAGAAACAAAAGAAATATAACTGGAACTACATCAAACAAAAAATCTCTGTACAGCAAAGGAAACCATTAACAAGATGAAAAGACATCCAACTGCATTTTATAGCAGTTAATATTCAACATATATAAAGAACATATTAAAAAAACAATAAAAAACAACCCAATCAAAAAAAGGGAAGAGGACTGAATAGGCATTTTTCTAAGGAAGACCTACAGATGGCAAGCAGAAACAGGAAAAGATGTTCAACATCACTAATGATTAGAGAAATGCAAATTAAAACCACAACGAGCTATCCCCCTATGCCTGTAAGAATGGCAAGCATTAAAAGACAAGAGATAACAAGTGCTGGAGAGTATGTGGAAAAAAAACTGTCATACGCTGTTGGTGGAATTGTAAATTAGTACAGCCACTATGCAAAACAGTATGGAAATCCCTCAAAAAATTAAGAATAGAACTACCATAGCATCTAGCTATTCCACTTCTGTATATTTATTCAAAGAATACAAAAACACTATTCAAGAAGACATATGCACACCTACGTGCATTGTGGCAGTATTTACAATAGCCAAGATATGGAAACAACCTGAATTTCCATCAACTGATATATAAAGATAATTTGGAATATATACACAGTGGAATATTACTCAGTCATAAAAAGGTAAAATCCTGCCACTTGCAACAAAATGGATTAACCTTGATGATATTATGCTAAGTGAAATAAGTCAGACAGAAAAAGACAAATATACGATGTAGTAAATGCAGATACCAAATAATGTTGCATATCTAAAACTCATGTTATAAACCAATCATACATCAATACAGATATAATAAAACAAATAAAATTATATTCACACACATATACACAAAATTTAGAACATTTTCATAACCCTGAAAAGGAACCTAGTACCCAGTTATAGTCACTTTCCATTCCCTCTACCAACAACTCCCAACCCCTTGGTAACACCAATCTATTGGTACTTTCAGTGTATGGATTTGCCTATTCTGGGCCTTTAGTATATACAGAATCATACAAAGTGTCATCTTTTGTGACTGGCTTATTTCACTTAGCATAATTTTTTCAAGGTTCATCCATGTTTTAACATGTATCAATATTTCAGTCTTTTTTTTAGGATGAATAATATCCATTTTATAAGGATGCCATATTTCATTTACCTATTCATCAGTTCATAGACATTTGGGTTGCTTCTATTTTTGACTATTATGAATAATCCTATTGTCATTTGTGTATAATTTGTTTAAAAATGTTTTATTTATTTTCTAGAGAAGGGAATGAAGGGAGAGAGGAAGATAAATATTAATGTGTGGTTGCCTCTTGCATACCCCCTACTGGGGACCTGGCCCCACCCCAGGTATGTGGCCTGACTGGGAATTGAACTGGTGACCCTTTCTTTGATTTGCAGGCCAGCACTCAACCACTGAGCAACATCAGCCAGGGCTATGTATAATTTTTTTAATGAACAGTATCTGATTATGACCTAAATGTTATTAGGATGTGGCTGGGACATTTGGTAGAACTTGAATGGAAACTAAAGATTAGATGACAGTAATATAGCTATCAGTGTTTATTTCCTGGTATTGATAGTTATATTTTGATAATCTAATATTTCTTGTTTATAGAAAATATACATTACAGTATTCAGGGTCGATGAAACATCATGCCAACAACATACTCTCAAATGATTCAGGAAAAACAGTTCTTTGTACTATACTAACAACTTTTCTCTAAGTTTGAAATGGTCTCAAGAGAAAGACTTCCACACTCATTTTATGAGGCCAACAAAAACCTGATACCAAAGCCAGAGAAGATGCCACAAGAAAATCACAGGCAAAATCCCTGATGAAAATAGATGCAAAAATCCTCTACAAAATATTAGTGACCAAATTCAACAATACATTAATAGGATCGTGCACCATGATCAAGTGGGATTCATTCCAGGGATGCCAGGATGGTTTGACATCCACAAATCAATCAATGTGATATACCATAAAAACAAAATGAAGGATAAAAATCACATACTTATCTCAATAAATGCAGGGAAAAGCATTTGACAGAATTCAATATTCATTTTTCATAAAAACTTACCAAGTAGGTACGCCAAGCCCAGAACTAACATCATACCCAATGGCAAAAAGTCAAAAACTTTTCCCCTATGATCAGGAACAAGAAAAGAATGCCTACTCTTGTCACTTTTGTTGAACATGGCATTGGAAGTCCTAGTGAGACCAATTAGGCAAGAAAAAGAAATAAAAAGCACCCAAATCAGATAAAGTAAAACTGTTATTGTTTGCAGGTGACATTATACTATATATAGAAAACCCTAAAGACCTACCCAAAAACTGTTAAAACTAATAAATGCAGTACAGTTCTAGGATACAAAATCAATTTACAAAACATCTGCTGAGGCACTCTTTCTCTCTCTGGAGCATGCCAGAGCCCTTCCCCTTCCACTTCCCCCAGGCACCTTCTCTCTGCTTATCTTTTTCCTAAGCTCCAAGAGGCTGCCCCTTTTTTGCCTCTGTAACTCATTTCCTGAGCACACATAGACCAGCTGGCTCACATTTTCCACCTCTGTGACTTTCTAAATAAATTCTCTCTTATAATTTGAAATGAAAAAAGAAAACCCAAAAAGTTGAACTTCTAGACATTTATAAGAAACTATCCAAATGAAATTAAGAAAAACAACCCCATTTTATAAATGCATCAAAAAGGATAGAATACCAAGGAATAAACTTAACCAAGGAGGCAAAAGATCTGTACCCTAAAGATTATAAAACATTAATGAAAGAAATTAAAGAACACAAAGAAATGGAAAGATATTCTGTGCTCATGGATTGAAACAATATTGTTTGAATGTCCATACTATCCAAAGCAATCTACAAATTGAATGCAATCCTTATGAAAATTTCAATGGCATTTTTCATAGAAATAGAACAATCCTAAAATTTATATGGAAGCACAAAAGACCCTAAATAGCTGAAAAACTCAAGAACAACAAAACTGGAGGACTCCATGTTTTCATACTATATTATAAAGCTATAGTAACTAAAACTGTATGGTATTGTCATAAAAACAGACACACAGATCAATGGAACACAATAGAGGGCCCAGAAATAACCGCATGCATATATGGTCAATATACTTATGAGCCAAGAATATACAATGGGGGAAAGGGCAGTCTATTCTATAAATGGTGTTGGGAAAATAGGTCGGTCACATACAAAAAGATGAAATTGGACCACTATTGTATATTATACACAAAAAAACTCCTCAAAATTAATTAAAGATCTTAGTATAAGAACTGAAATGATAAATATTATAGAAGAAAACATAAGCGGTAAGCTCCTTGAAATTAATCTTAGTAATGATTTTTTTGGATTTGACACAAAAAAACAAATGCAACAAACACAGAAAACAAATAACTTGGACTATGTCAAACTAAAAAAACTCTGAAGAGCAGAGTAAACCATCAACAAAATGAAAGAGCAATCTACTGGCAATTACATACCTAATAAAGGATCAATATCCAAAATACATAAAGAACTCGTTCAGCTCAATAACAAAAAAAATTCCAAACAATTTGATTTTTAAAATGGGTAGAAGACCTGCATAGACATTTTTCCAAAGAAACTATACAGGTAGTGAACAGGCACACAAAATGATGCTCAACATCTCTAATAAGGAAAATGCAAATCAAAACCACAATGAGATATGACTTCACATCCGTTAGAATGGTTATCATCAAAACCAGAAGAAACAACAAGTGTTGGCAAGGATGCAAAAAAAAAGGGAACACTTGTATGCTGTTGATGGGAATGTAAGTTGGTATAGCCACTGCAGAAAACAGTATGGAGGGTCCTCAACAAATTAAAAATAAAACTGCCATATGATTCAGCAATTCCACTTCTGAGTAATTATCTCAAGAAAGTGAAAACAGCCCTGGCTGGTGTAGCTCAGTGGATTGAGCACGGGCCTGCGAACCAAAGGATCGCGGTTCGATTCCCAGTCAGGGCACATGCCTGGGTTGCCAGGCCAGTTCCCGGCAGGGGACATACGAGAGGCAACCGCACATTGATGTTTCTCTCCCTCTCTCCTTCCCTTCCCCTCTAAAGATAAATAAATAAATAAAATATTAAAAAAAAAAAAGAAAGTGAAAACATTAACTCAAAAAAGCATATGTACTCCCATATTTTATGTTATTCTCAATAGCCAAGATATGGAAACAACCTAAGTGTCCATCAATGAACAAGAGATTTAAAAAACTAGTATTTATAGGTGTGTCTGGAAAAAGTCAGCCATTGTTAATATAAGGAGGTTTGCATGATATTGATGTAACCTGGCAGCCAAGGAGAGTGGACTGGAGTGCACATGTGTGAACAATGACAACTTCACTGTACCAGTTAGAGGAGTGGTAGATGCCGTTGACTGAGCATGTGTACTGTGTGGCCATTGCATTCAAAATGACTGAGTGAGTAGAGCAATGAATTTGCATCACATTTTGTGTTAAGCTTGAACATTCCTCCACAGAAACTATTTGGATCATTCAGAAGTCCGCAGCTATGAACAGCTGGTGATCAGCAGCTTCATCACAACAATGTGCCTGCTCATGTGTCATGTCTCAGGCAGAGTTTTTGGTGAAACATTAAATCACCCAGGTGACTAAGCCCCCCTATAGCCCAGATTTGGTGCTCTGCAACTTGTGCCTTTTCCCAAACTAAACTCACCTTTGAAAGGGGAGAGATTTCAGACCACCAATGAGATTCAGGAAAATGTTATGGACCAGGTGATGGCAACTGGGAGATCTGTGTGAGGTCCCAAGGTGTCTACTTTGAAGGGGACTGAGGCATCATTGTCCTATGGTACAATGTTTCTTGTATCTTCTTCAATAAATGTCTCTATTTTTTCATATTATGTGGCAGGATACCTTATGGACAGGCCTTGTATATCTAGATATGATATGATATGATATGATATGATATGATATGATATGTATCTTTATATATAAAATATTATTCAGTTTTAAAAAGAAGGAAATCTTGCCATTTGGCATAACATGAATGGACTTAGAGGGTATTATGCTAAGTGAAATGAGACAGAAAAAGAGAAATACCATTTGATTTCATTTACATGTGGAATCTAAAAAAATAAAAACACTGGTCAAGATGGTGGTGTAGGTAAACACAGCTTGCCTCCTCACACTACCACATCAAAATTACAACTAAACTACAGAACAACCATCATTCAGAACCTTCAGAAATCGAGGTAACATGGATATGGACAAATGTGGTGATAGCTGGGGGGAGTGGGGTATAAGGGGACTAAATAGTAATGGAAAAAATACAATAAAGATTAAATTTAAAAAAGAAATTGAGCTTAATGGAAGTCCTACAACTATGGAATTAAAGAAGAACCACATCAAGACTGGTAGGAAGTGTGGAGACACTGAACAGGCTGGTCCCACACATGAGGCAAATAAAACTCAGGAGGGATATCTAAGGAGTGAAGAGTTCTAGTCTCATACCAGGTCCCCAACCCATAGTTCCAGTTCCAGAAAGAGAAATCACCCTAACTTCTGGCTGTAGAAACCAACATGGATTGAGGCTGTGGAAGACAGAAGCTGCTGGACACATTAGCGGTTTCTTTTAAAAGGTCTGCAGAGTTACTCAGACTCACTCCCTCTGAGCTCCAGCATAGGATCAACAGATTGAAAGACATCAGAGGCAAAGGAGGAGGAACTGAATTGTCCAGCATCAGAGCAAGAGCTGGGGGACAGCTTTCTTCCAGACAGAAGTGCTGACAGAGGTCACTGTTCCTTTTCTGAACCCTCCCACACAGAGCCACAGAGCTGGCAGGCAGGCACCATATCTGAGACTCCATCAACATGGCTCACACCGTTTGCCCCACCATGGTGATTCCCTGATGCTCTGACCCACCCAAATTTTGGGCCAACCCATGCTGTTTCCAGTGGCTTTTCCATACAAATGGCTTGTCTTGGCCCATGATTCAGATTTGCCTAAATTCTCTCAAAAAAGTAGCATCTAACTTCAGTGAGCCCCCTACCTCTAAGTTTCCCCAGGCCTGGCACTAGTGGCAGCCAGCTGTGGTTCATATTTTGGCTGCCTGAGCACCTGCAATCCAAGCACAAGTTGCAGCCAACTGCAGGTCACTTTGTAACTTATAGAAAGAACACAGGTGGTGGCTGACCTTGATGTGTCAACATCAATCAAGGCTCAACTGCAAGAGGAGGGTGTACACAGCCCACACAGTGGGCACACTTTGAATACCCATCTTGGGTAGTAGGGGAGGCTGTGCCACTGGACTCTACAGGATACCTATTACGTTGAGCCACTCTACCAAGCTTAGGAGATATAGCAGCTCTATATAATACATAGAAACAAAAACAGGGAGGCTATCAAAATGAGGAGACAAAGAAACATGTCCCAAATGAAAGAACAGAACAAAACTCCAGAAAAAGAACTAAGCAAAATGGAGACAAGCGAACTACTAGATGCACAGTTCAAAACACTATTTATAAGGATGCTCAGTGAATGTAGTGAGAACTTCAACAGCATAAAAAAAGGTCAGGGAAACCATAAAAAAGAACCGATCAGAAATGATACATAGTAACTGAAGTGAAGAACAATTTACAGGGAATCAACAGTACAGTGGATGAAGCTGAGAATCAAACCAGTGACTTGGAATATAAGAAAGCAAGAAACACTCAGTCAAAACAGAAAGAAGAAAAAAACAATCCAAAAAAATGGGCATAGTGTAAGGAGCCTCTGGGAACAACTTCAAGCACACCAACATTTATATCAGGGGGTGCTGAAAGGAGAAGAGAGACAGCAAGAAACCTATTTGAAAAAAATATTTGGAAAAACCTATTGGAAAATAATAACAGAAAATTTCCTTAAACTGGTGAAGGAAATAAACATACAAGTCCATGAAATGCAGAGAATTCCAAACAAGATGTACCCAAAAAGGCCCACTCCAATACACGGGTTAAAATGCCACAGGTTAAAAACAAAGAGAAAGTCTTAAAAATAGCAGAAGAAAAGCAGTTAGTTACCTACTAGGGATACCCCATAAGTCTGTCAGCTGATTTCTCAAAAGAAACTTTGCAGGCTAGAGGGATTGGCAAGAAATATTCAAAGTCATGAAAATCAGGGAACTACAACCAAGTTTACTCTACCCAGTACTCTACCCAGCAAAGCTATCCTTTAAAATTTGAAGGTCAGATAAAAAACTTCCCAGAGAATAAAATGCTAAAGTAGTATATCACCACCAAACCAGCATTATATAAAATGTTAAAGGGTCCTCTTTAAGAAGGAGAAAAAATATATGAACAATTAAATGGCAACAAATACATATCAATAATTGAATCTAAAAAACAAGCAAGCAGAACAGAATCATAAATATAGAGAACTTTTTTTTATCTTGAAGTAACTGAGTTTTGTTTTATTATTATTTTTTATGGAAGCAAAATACAGAGAACATTTTAATGGCTGCCAAATGGGAGGGGGTTGGGGGTAAAATAGGCAAAAATAGTGAAAGGATTAAGTAGGACAAATTGGTAATCATGGGGATGTAAAGTGCAGCATAGAAAACAGAGCAGCCAAAGAACACATAGGCGTGACCCATGGACATGGTCAACAGTGTGGGGATGGCCTGAAGTGGGGGGGTGCTGGGTGGAGGGGAGCAAAGGGGGGAAATTGGGACAACTCTAATAGCATAAATAGAATATAATTAAAAAATAAAAATAATAATAGAAACAACAAGCTCATAGAATATTTTGGCAGTTGCTGGGGAAGGGGTAGGCAAAATGGATGAAGGGAGTCAAAAAGTACAAACTTTCAGTTATAAAACAAGTCAGTCCTGGGATGTCATGTGCAGCATGGTGACTGTAGTTAATATTGTATTGCACATTTGAACATTGCTGGGACAGTACATGTTAATTCTCTCATCACAGTAAAAAACATTTTTCTATGGACAGTAACAGATGTTAACTAGACTTACTTTAGGAATCATTTCTCAATATATACAAATATCAAATTGTTAATGTGGTACACTGGAAACTCATATAATGTCACATGTAAATTATACCTCAATTAATAAAAAAATTTTTTAAAGAGAGACAGACAGGCCACACCATATGAACAAATGCTAAAAGAAATGTAATATAATTCACCAATTACTGTTGATTTTTAAATAGTAAAAATATTTGAATAAATATTTTTAAAAATTTATATTTGGTTTGATATATATCTCAGATGGAAAGCTAGTATCATGCTTAATAATAAAACATTAAGGTATTCCAACTAAAGTCAAAAACAAAACAAGGATGCCCATTATAGCCACTACTATTTAGCATTGTTCTTGAACTTTTAGCTAATTTAATTAGATAAGAGATAAGATTCAAAATTAACTTGGAAATTATTTAAAAATTTCAGATGTTTAGCAAGTTTAAAAGTTAACACATACACACTAAAAACATAACTTTCTCATAAATCAAGAATAATCTGATAGAAGATACAATTCAGAACACATTCTAGTTATAATGAAATATAATACTAAAAAGCAAATAAGCTGCAAAAATTATGTGGGATAAATATTCTTTGCACTCAAATAACTACTATAAGCCATGAAGCCATTAAGAAAAATAAAACTGTCTTAATAGAAAAATAAACAGATATGAAAAGTTAATTCCTCAAAAGTAATTAAAATGACAATAGACAAATGAGGAAAAGTTCAATCTCACTAGTTATTAAAATGCAAAATAAAACAATGTGACACCATTTGTTTTTGTTCTTCAAATCATCAAAGATTTTTTTTAAAAACTTTATTTTTAGATAAAGGGGAAGAGAAGGAGAAAGAGAGGAAGAGAAACATCAATGTGAGAGAGAAACATCAAATGGTTGCCTCTTACTCTGACCAGGGATCGAAACCCACAAACCAGGAATGTGCCCTGACTAGGAATCTGACCTTTCGTTTTGTGAGATGACACCCAAACCAACTAAACCACATGGGGCAGGGCCCATCAAAGATTTTTTAAATATGATTATGAGGCAAGTGTGTAGAGAAATTGGTACTCTTACTCTTGGTGGTAACACGTACACATCAGTACAACTTTTCTACAGGACAATATGACAAACATATAAATGAATTTAAAAACTTTAAGCATTTTATCTTTTAAGCCCAGTATTTTCACTTCTAGGTATTTATTCTAAGCAAAAATATATCTGAGACAGGTTCATGGATATTTATTGAAGTATTGATTATAATGACACAAAAAATTAAGAACAACCAAAATGTCCAACTGGGGACTATTTGAATAAACTACTAAATTTTGATATGATTAAATATTATGTAGCTAATAAAAATGTATGAAACATTTTCACAGAAGATAGTTCAATGCCATTGCAAAGAGCTGTGAACAGTTCACGTGCATCCCTAAGGTAAAGGACTGTACTAAAGAAATAGACCCTAACACCTTGCAACTCAAAGTGAGGTCCATGGACCAGAGGCTTGAACATCACCTGGGAGCTTGATAAAAATGCAGATTGTTGCTTCCACCCTAGACTTCATGAATCAGAATGGGTATTTTCACAAAATCCCCATGTGATTCTTGTGTATATTAAAGAGTGAGCCGCAGACATGAAAGATACCCTGTAACTGTCCACTTCTCCATCCACTTAGGTTTTGGAGTCTCCATTAACTCTTCCTCCTCCACCTACTATTGCATGACCTACAAAATATCCATTTAATAATAATCAAGGAAAGGCAGTAGACCTAAGTGACTTGTAACCAAATCGGTATAATGAGCCTCCAAATTAATATATTCTGATGAATGGTTATACTCCTTAGGGGTTTGAATTTGGGGAGGGGGTAGGAGTTTCACTGAAATCCATGACAGAAAAATGGGTGTGATGTAGTCAAGTATTTTATATTCTTCTTGAACCCAATGAATCAGAACATACCAAAAGCTCTCCCCTTACTGTATGATTCTCATCCATCAGTCCTATACTCTAGTTAGCATTTTTCAGCTGCCTATCCACTCTTTGGTACTATCTGCAGAAATCGCATACTACCTTCTGAGTAGCACATACACATTCATTAGTTCAGCGATCCCCAACCATTTTGGTACCAGGGACCAGTTTCATGGAAGACAACTTTTCCACAGACCAGGGTGGGGGTGATGGTTTCTGGATGATTCAGATGCATTACATTCAAGCTCACCTCCTGCTCTACAGCCTGATTCCTAACAGACCTGGACCAGTACCAGTTCATGGCCTGGAGTTTGGGGACCCCTGCATTAGTCCTATCCTCCAGGATAGTTCTGTTCTTGTACAGATAAACTCCCAGTTGTCCACAGCTGATTGTCCAAAACTTTGAATAAACAGTGGAAACAGAACCTCAGCTCATGCATAAAACAAGAACATGGGTATTTAATGACAACTGGATGTTAAATAATGAGAAAACCAGGCCCCACTTCTCTGGTAGCTTCATCTTTCATTTCCCAACTCACCATACTTTATGCTCTTGAGCAACCAACAGATTTCAATACCCCCATCTTCTATGCCTTTCCTGTACCTCAATGTGGAATGCCCTTTAGATCTACCGCTGTCTGCATAACCTGTAAGACTCAGCTCAGGGTGCCTCTGCTCCTCCAGCCAGCCTCCCTTCAGCCTCCAGGCTGCACGACATGTTCCTGTCTCTATTCCCATAGCGCCCTGGTTTAAGCATCACTGTACCACGTCATGCCACTTCTGTCCAACAGAAACTTAACAGGAGCCACATATATTTAAATTTCCTAGTAGACCCATTTTTTAAATATTAAAAACAAGTGAAATAAAATTTAATTATGTGTTTTATTTAATCCAGCACATTCAGAATGCTATCATTTCAACAGGAAATCAGTACCATACTAAAAATTATTCTTTATATATTTTACAAGTTTTAAAGTATCAAGTCTTCAAAATCCATTGTGTCTTTTGTACATAGAGCATATCTCAATTCAGACTAGCCACATTTCAAGTGTTCAGTAGCCACCTGTGGCTAATGGTGACTATATTGGTCAGCCCAGCCTTAAACTAAAATGATCTACTAATGAGTTTGCCATCCTCACTAGAAGTAAGCTACTCAAGGGCAAGGTCAATGTCTTACTCATAGTATCATCAGTGCCACACCTGTGCTTGGTAATTAATGAACACTTGGTAAATATTGGCTAAAATAAACTGAAAGTATTTTGAGAGAAGGTGGGATTTTAACAGCTGTTCAAATGAAGGACTGTTTATGCATACTTGTAATAATTATAATGATAGGAAAAATAGTTAATGTTTTTGTCTTGGACAATGCTCCATGCTTTTTAAATGTGTTACCTCCTTTAACCCTCACAATAACCCCATGTTCTATGTACCATTATTGCCTTCACTCTATGGGAAAAGAAACTTGCCCCCAAATTATGCAACTACTAAGAAGAGCCAGGACTTGCTGAAATAGTTACAGAACAACAAAGTAAATGACCACCAAACCCACATCCCACAAGAGACAAGATAGAAAATAAGCTATAACCACAGATGTTGTACTCCTAAGTCTCCTTCACCATCCCCACTGGCATCTTTCCTCCAGCTGTGTGATCAGCTGAGTTCCGCTTTCTGCAGTAACTCTGTCCAAGTTTTTGAAGCAGTCCTTCCTGGTTGGAAACTTACCGGCTTGCATACTTGCCTTCTAAATTGCTTGCATTCTGCCTGTCTTGTCAAAGTGGCAGAGCTTTTCACAAACCACTTCAATGAATAAAGCCACATTTCTCAGAGCCTGATCTCCCAGGATCTGGAGGAAGAGCAGGCCATGAGCAGCTGGCTCTCCTTCACCGCTGCCCCAAGGCCCCAGTGTCACTCATAGGGGAGAGGGAGGTGAGCAATTATCGCTGCTTTGCGCTTTTGTTTAATGGAACCAGGCTAAATTGTGCTTCAGAAAAATGATGCAGATTGCAATTTAAAAAAATTTTTGGTGCACAAAAATTCCGTTATCTCTAAACCCTAGGAACCAGAACCACATCTGGCAAAGGGAATAAGGCTGGAGTCTTAAGGAAAGAATAGATTAGGAGAAGCCTTGAAAACAGGCAACCACATTTGTATTTGATGTGGTGGGAAATAAAGATCCCTGGAGGGTTTCTGAGCGTGGGAGTTATGTGATGAAAACAATGATTAAGGAAGATGAAATGCAAGCAGGACAAATTGAGGGGATGGGCTAAGATCAGAGGAGAAGCAGTCATCCAGGCCCCAGGAGGTGGAGAGCGCAAGGGAGAAAGCGGGGATGTTAGGTCAGGGAATCCACGATTCTATATAAATTAGTTAACATATGCCCACCCCCAAATCACTTTACTACCAAGTTACTACGAGATGTTTATGCTCTTACTGTATTTGGGAAGGCAAAAATAAACCCATGGGGAGCTAAATATTTACCTTAAAATGATAATAGAATTTCATCTGTGATTGTAACGGTTTAAACTGTATGCATACCCTGCTGAGCAAATGAGCTTATCATGAGCATGTGGAACAGTTCACAGGGCAGAAATAAAGCACAGAAAAATGTACCTTAGGCTCTTATTCACAGAGTAAACTAGCACAACCAAAAATAGTTTTTAGAGCAGCCTCATGTGGATGAAGCCCAAATGACAGAATAGAAATGGTTGTCCCCAAAGTAGCAGCCCCAGTCTAAGGGTGCCCCTAACTCTTTGCCCTACAGGACTCTAAAAGCACCCTAGCCAGGGCAAGTTCTACCATGGTAGGAGGTATAGATCAACTCTCAGTTGAGCCAACAGTATTTGTCAAAGCCCTACATCCTAAGCCATCATGTTCTTCAACTCTGGCTGCAATTTTAAATGGTCTAGAGACTTAAAAGTTACTTACTTTCAAGTTTAGATGTAGACAGAGCCTTGGAGAACATTAAAATCCATAGCATAAGAATGTTTTCACAATATTCTAGGAGTTCTGGCCAAGATGGAGGCATAGGTAGAAACACTTCACTTTCTAACACAACCAATCTAGAAACAATAAACAACCAAAAGTGCCAGAAAAATCAAACTGTATGGAACTTCAACAACCAAGGAGTTAAAGAAACATTCACCAAGACCTACACGAGATGGGCAGCTGAGCAGAGAGGACACAAGGTAAGGCCGTGGACCACATGGGTGAGGTGAGACTGGCTGATTGGAGAAACTTAAGACTCAAAGCTAGCTGTAAAATACTGCAGGGGTTGTCACAGTGGGAGAAACTCCAAGTCTCATATGAGAGAGTTCATTGGAAAGCAAGCGAGCTGCATTGTTCCCTCTATGACCCCTCCCCCACAGAAGTGCCACAATGCAGCAAAGACAGTCACCTCTCCCTGGTGAACACCTAAGGATCTGCCCCCTTACAACATAATAGGTGCACTGAGAAAGAAATACGGCCCAATGAAAGCACAGATCAAAACACCAGAAAAGTCTAAGCAATGAGGAGATAGCCAGTCTTTCTGATGCAGAGTTCAAAACACTGGTAATCAGAATGCTCACAGAACTGATTGAGCTTGGTCACAAAATGAAGGAACAATTGAAGGCCACCCAAAGTGAAATAAAGAAAAATATACAGGGAACCAGCAGTGAAGGGAAGGAAACTGGGACTCAAATCAACAATTTGAAACAATAGGAAGAAATAAACATCCAACTGGAACAGAATGAAGAATGAGGAGAGTCTTAGGGAAATCTGGGACAACTTTAAACACTCTAACATCAGAATCATAGGGGTGCTAGAAGGAGAAGAACAAGAGCAAGAAGTTGAAAACTTATTTGAACAAACAATGAAGGAAAATTTCCCCACGCTGGCAAAGGAAATAGACTACTAGGAAGTCCAGGAAGCCCAGAGAGCCTCAAAGAAGTTCGACCCAAAGAGGAACACACCAAGGCACATCACCATCAAGTTACCCAAGATTAAAGAGAAAGAGAGACTCTTAAAAGCAGCAAGAGGAAAGGAAAGAGTTACCTACAAAGGAGTGCTCATAAGACTATTCGCTGATTTCTCAAGAGAAACCTTACAGGCAAGAAGGGGCTGGAAAGAAGCATTTGAAGTCATGAAAGGCAAGGACCTACCATCCAAGATTACTCTACCCAGCAAAGTTGTCATTTAGAATGGAAGGGCAGATAAAGTGCTTCTCAGATAAGGTCAAGTTAAAGGAGTTCATCATTACCAAGCCCTTATTACATGAAATGTTAAAGGGATTCATCTAAGAAATAGCAGAAGATCAAAAACTATGAATAGTACAATGACAACAAACTCACAACTATCAACAACTGAACCTGAAAAAAAATGAAAACAAAAACTAAGCAAACAGCTAGAACAGGAACAGAATCAGAGAAATGGACATCACTTGGAGGGTTTTCAGTGGGGAGTGGGAGGGGAAGATTGGGGAGGGGAAATCTATAGGGAATAAGAAGCATAATTGGTAGGTATAAAATACATGGGGAGAGGTTTAGAATGGTATAGGAAACAGAAGTCAAAGAACTTACATGTACAACCCATGGACATGAACTAATGGGGCAGGGGAATCCTGGAGAATTGAAGGGTGCAGGGCAGAGCGGGGGTAAAGGGGAAAAAATTGGGCAAACTATAATAGCATAATCAATATACTTTAAAAAGAATATTTTAAAGCTGTACACCTTTTTTTGCCAATAAAATCTAACAGAAACTCAATAGATAAATATTAAAATGGACTCCTTGAGGAAGGATGGTGGTGAAAGCCCAGAATTCCACCTACTCGTTCTCTCCCCTTCCTTGTCCCAGCATCACCCTCATGCCCCCAACTTACATACACTGTGGCAAACCCGAAGTCCTCTCAAGGAAAGCAGTTTGCAAAAATACCAAACAGTCTAGCATTTCTGTTTTGTTTTGGCATGGAAAAATTGAAGCTGGAAAGCTTAATAGGACTTCCATTTCTAACCACATGACATACCAAATAACCTAAAATTTAAGCATCCTTCTAGAAACACATAGAATTCTAGCTAAATACAAATATCCATTTAATATATAACAGGAACTCACAAGGACAAAAACTCCTCAATTTGAGAATATGGGTGTGACCTATGACCCTCTAATTCCAAGTCTAGGTATGTGCTCTAGAACAGTTTTTTAAAATTCTTATTGGAGATACATCTTGGATCATGGATTCACTTTGGTAAATTCCAACCAGCATATTTTTTTTGGTGTAAAACAGACTAAACTGAATTGTAACTGAAAAGAAAATTAAAGTATTATTTTATTGAGTATTGAGTATTATTTTGAGAAACTTTTATTCTACATGTATGTGTATACACACAGACAAATGTAGCACATATATGTGCTGGGTTTCCATATAAAATGTATCTTTAACTTTGCATGTAGATAAAACTTTCTGAAAAGTGCTAATTTAGAGAAGCTTCTGTATGTTAGCATGGAAAATATACATTGGTTAGTACAGGAAACATTGGTTAAATAATGCAAAATTAAAAGTAATTTAAATAAATCTAGGACTTGCAGTCAAGATGATGGACTAGGCAAATGCTGTGCTTGTCTCCAATCACAACCACACCAAAATTACAACTAAATCATAGAGCAGCCATCATTGAGGATCATCTGAAGACTAGGTAAACAGAAGTCCTATAACTGAAGATGTGAACAAGGAGCCCCTATGAGACTGGTGGGAGGGTTAGAGATGCAGAATGGGTGGGTCCCACACCCAGAGTGTGGCAATTAAGAACAGGGAGAGATCTCTTGGCGGAGGAGGTCCCATCTGAGGAGCAAGTAGTCCTAGACTCAGCTTCCCAGCCTTGGGCACCAGTGCCAAGAAAAGGCATTCCCACGCCATATGGTTGTGAAAATTAGAAGGGATTATATCCAAGTAATGGAGGGCTGCTGGAGTCTCAGGTGTTTCTCTTGAGGGGCCTGCACACTGACTCACTCACAGACACACTCCTTGTGAGCTATAGCTCAGACATAGCCCTCAAAAAGCACCAGGGACACACAGGGAGGCACTGAAATGAAAGGTTTCAGGACACAGCTTATGGAGGGGAAGAGGTCAGGGCAGCTTTCTCTGGGATGGAAGCACTGGTAGACACCATTCCTCTTTTGTTGAGCTTTATCCTCACCTACTTGGCAGGTGCAGGTAGGCACTAAATCTCATTTCTCCATTAACTAGGCTAACACTATTCACCCAACCCTGGAGATTCCTTGAGGACTTACCCCCCCCCCCCCCCCCCCGCCCCGCCAACTCCAATTCAAGGCCCAAGACACTTCCAGTGGCTTTTCTACACAAGTGGCCTGCCTTGGCTCATGCTGCAAACTTTCCAAAAATTTCTCCACAAACTCCAAACAAGCAGTGGCTGGCCTCTGCATGCCCTTACCTCTTGCTAAGTTGCCCCAAGTCGAGCATGTATTGTGATCAGTCTCAACTTGCACAGCAACTTTCATCAAGGGGCCCCAAGCCTGGTATAAGCTGTGACCAGTTTTGGTTTGAAATGTAGCTTCAACTTAGCGGGACAAGCCCAACACAAGGGGCACCTGGCCTCAGCTCACATTGTGGCACTAATGGCAACTGGCCTCAGTTCACAGCATAGTCTCTCCCAAGTGCCTCCAAACCCAGAAAAAGTGGTAACCAACTGCAGATCACTTTGTAGTTCCCACCAGTTGGTTCCAAGCTGAGCACATATAGCGGCTGACCTTGGCCTGCATTGGAGCTCTTCCCAAAGGCTCTAGAACCCAACAACTAAAAGCTGGCCAGTGCACCCAGTGGCCAGCTTCCCATCACACCACAGCACCACCCAACCAACTCCACAAATGACCCACCCCAAGGGCAGACCCAGCTGCCAGCAGAACCCTGATAAAGTGACTCCTGGTTCATGGGGTCAGCCCCCACACAACAGCTTGCCTGTGGTAGCCACAGCTAGTCCTCACAGCCAGTCAGCCTGAGGGTTAATCCCATCTACAGATGTGCCAACTATTTAGATTCAACTACAATAGGAGGACACAGATAACCCACACAAAAAGATACCCTTAGAGCACCCAGCTCAGGTGACCAGGCATACTATGCCTTCTGGGCCTCAAGAACACCTACTACATAAGGCCACTCTTCCAAGACTGGGAGATGTAGCAGAGATACCTAACACATAGAAACAAACATAGAAAGCAGCCAAAATGAGGAGACAGCAATGTATCAAATAAAAGAACAGGACAAAACTCAAGAAAAAGAACTAAACAAAATGGATACAAGCAATCTACCAGATACAGAGTTCAAAACACTGATTATCAGGATGCTCAGTGAAGTCAGGGAAAGAGTAGATGAACTTCATGAGAACCTGACAATGAGATAGAAAACATAGAAAAGAACCAGTCAGAAATGAGGAATACAACAACTGAAATGAAGAATACTCTAAAGGGAATCATTCACAGATTAGAGGAAGCAGAGACAAGGTAGAAGAAAATACCCAATTAAAATGCAAAAACAAAAAAAATAGGATTAAAAAAATTGAGAATAGTTTAAGGGACCTCTAAGACAACATTGAGCATAACAACATTTGCATCATAGGGCTACCAAAAGGAGAAGAGAGAGAGGGAGGAAATCATAATGGAAAACTTCTCTAACCTGGTGAAGAAAATAGACGCATAAGTATAGAAAGTGCAGAGTGTCCCAAAAAGATAAACCAAAAGAGGCCCACACCAAGAAACATTGTAATTAAAATGCCAAAGTTTAAAGACAAAGAGAGAATCTTAAAAATAGCAAGAGAAAAGCAGTTAATTGCATACATGAAAGCTCCCATAAGACTGTCAGCTGATTTTTCAACAGAAACTTTGTAGGCAGATGGTGTTGGCATGAAATACTCAAACTGATGAAAAGCAATGATCTATAGCCAACATTACTATACCCAGCAGGGCTATCATTTAGAATCAAAGGCAGATAAAGAGTTTCTCAGGGAAGAAAAAAAATAAAGTTTATCACCACTAAGACACTATCACAAGAAATGTTAAAGGAACTTCTTTAAGAAGAAAAGATAAAAATATGTACAAGAAAATATAGAAAAGGAAAAATTCTCACTGACAAACACTAAAATCAACGGTTCGACCAATGATAAAGATAAAAAAAGGTTAAAGAGCAAAAGTAGTAGGATCGCATGGGATTACAACAATAAATTAAGGGATACATACAAACACACGTGCACCAAAAGAAGTAAAAAATAATGACAAAAACAAACATGGTGGAAGCAAGTAAACACTGTAGTGATTTTAGCATGTGTTTGAAGTAACCACTAACTTAAAATACACTGCTATAAACAGAACTTGGCACATAGGAAGCACAGTTAATCACAAACCAAAAATCTACAAGAGATATACAAGAAATAAAGAGAAAGAAATCCAAACACAAACTAAAGTCATCAACATATAAGAGAAGAGATTGAGAGAAAAAGAAAGGAACAGATAAGGACAATAAAAACAATCAGAAAAAAACAAAATGGTAGTAACTATATACCTATCAATAACCACTTTCAATATAAATGGATTAAATGCTTCAGTTAAAAACAGAGTGGCTGAAGAGAAGGATAACAACAAGATCCATACATATGCTGCCTATAAGAGACCCACTTCTGATCAAAAGACATACAGACACTCAAAATAAAGGGATAGAAAAAAATGGGCAAAGGACCTGAACAGACACTTCTCCAAGGAGGACATACAGAGGATCCAGAGACACATGAAAAGATGCTCGATATCGCTAGCTATCAGAGAGATGCAAATTAAAACTACAATGAGATACCACTTGACACCAGTCAGAATGGCCTTTATAAAACAAAGCAACAAACAGCAAGTGTTGGAGAGGTTATGGAGAAAAGGGGACCCTAGTGCACTGTTGGTGGGATTGCAGACTGGTACAACCGCTATGGAAAACAGTATGGAATTTTTCTAAGAAAACTAAAAATGGACCTACCTTTTGACCCAGCAATTCCACTGCTTGGATTATATCCTAAGAACCCTGAAACACCAATCCAAAAGAACCTATGCACCCCTATGTTCATAGCAGCACAATTTACAATAGCCAAGTGTTGGAAGCAACCTAGGTGCCCATCAGTAAATGAATGGATCGAAAAACTGTGGTACATTTACACAATGGAATTCTATGCAGCTGAAAGAAAGAAGGAGCTCCTACCCTTTGCTACAGCATGGATGGAGCTGGAGAGCATCATGATAAGCGAAATAAGCCAGGCAGTGAAAGACAAATACCTATGATCTCACCTTTAACAGGGACCTAATCAACAAAACAAACCAACAAGCAAAATATAACCAAAGACACTGAAATTGAGAACAGGCTGACAGTGACCAGAGGGAGAGGGGCGGGAATTTCAGGGGAAAAGTGGAAGGGTTTAGAGCAACAAGTATAAAGGACACATGGACAAAAACTAGGGAGGTGGAAATGGGAGGGAGGTGGGAAGGGCTAGGGCAGTGAGCTGGGGGGGAGTAAAAGATAGAAAACTGTACAAGATCAATTAAAAAAAGATATTCATACAATGGAAACATACACAAAAATGCTGGGGTAGAAATACATATGTCAGGCAGGTAGACTTTAAAAGTAGGACTAATGAGAGACAAAGAAGGGCATTTCTTAATAATAAAGGGATCAATACAGTAAGAGGACATAACTCTTAAACATCTAGACACCTAACATAGGAGCACCTAAATATAAGTACTGACAAACATAAAGGGAGAGATTGACAACAGCACAGCCACCGTAGAGGACTTTAAAACTCCACTGACATCGATGGATAGATCATCCACAAAATCAATATGGAAACAGTGCCCTTAAACGACACATTATACCAAACCGCTTTAATTGATAGCTTTAGAGCATTTCACCCCAAAGCAACAGAATATACATTTCCCCCCCTCAAGTGCACATGGAACATTTTCCAGAATAGACCATGTTAGGCCACAAAACAAGTCTCAATACAGTTTAAAAAACTGAAATCATATCAGTCATTTTCTCTGATCAGAATGGTATAAAATTAGAAACCAATTACAAGAAGAAAACAACAACACATGCAGGCTAAATAACATGCTACTAAACAATAAATGTGTTAAGAATCAGATAAAGGAAGAACTCAAAAGATACCTTGAGACAAATGAAAATAAAAACACAATGGCCCCAAATCCTTGGGACACAGCCAAAGCCATTCTAAGAGGAAAATTATAGCAACACAGGCCTATATCATGAAACAAGAAAAATCCCAAATAAACCATTTGGGATTATAAATAGAAAAAGAAAAATAAAGTCCAAAGTAAGCAAAAGAAAGGAAATAACAAAGATCAGAGCAGAAATAAGCAAAATAGACTCTAAAAAAACAATGCAACACACCAATGAAACCAAGAGTTGGTTCTTCAAAAAGATAAATAAAATTTATAAACTTTTAACCAGATTCATCAAGAAAAAGGACCCAAATAAATAAAAGCAGAAATGAAAGTGGAGAAGTGACAACCAACACCACAGAAATACAAATAATTATAAGAAAACACTATGAACGATTAGATGCCTAAAAATTGAACAGCCAGAAAAAATGGATAAATTCCTAGACACATACAATTTTCCAAGACTAAATTAGGAAGAAACCTAATTAGGAAGAACAGATCTATGACTACTAATAAAATCAAATCAGTAAAAACAAAAACAAAAACTCCCAACAAACAAAAGCCCTGGAAAAGATGGCTTCACAGGTAAATTTTTTTAAATATTCAAATAAGAACATACCTACTCTCAAATATTCAAAAAAAACTGAAGAGGAGGGAAGACTCCCAAACTCATTTTATAAGGTTAGCATTACCTTGACACCAAAACAAGACAAAGACACTACAAGAAAGGATCATATACCACGCTCAGGTGAGATTTATTCCTGGGATGCAAGGTTGGCTCAATATCTGCAAATCAATTAATGTGATACACCATGTAAACATAATGAAAGATAAAAATCATATGATCATATCAACAGATGCAGAAAGAGTAAAAAAAAAAGCTCTCAGCAAAGTTGGGCTATTGGGAGCACACCTCAACGTAATAAAGGCCATATGTGACAACCCACAGCTAACATCACAGCCAGCAGGAAAGCTGAAAGTTTTTTCATTGAGATCCGGAGCAGACAAGAATGTCCACTTTTACCACTTTTATTCAGCATAGCAATGGAAGTCGTGGCATAGCAATCAGACCAAAACAAAAACAAAAACAAAAACAAAAAAACAGAGAGAGAGAGAAAAGGAAAATAAAGAAGGGGTATCTGAATTGGAAAGGAAGAAGTAAAACTTATTTGCAGATGACATAATACTATAGCTAGAGAACCCTAAAGACTCCACCAAAAATTATTAGAATAAATTTAATGTTAATAAATCAGTTGCATTTTATACACCAATAACAAACTATCAGAAAAAGAAATTAAGAAAATTTCATTTAAAATTGCATCAAAAGAGTAAAATAACACCTAAAAATAAATTTAACTAAGGAGGTTAAAAACCTGTACTTGGAAAACTATAGGGGGTGTTCAACCTTTTGGTGTCTCTGGGCCACACTGGAAGAAGAAGTTGTCTTGGGCCACACACATTAAATACATTGCAACATGTAATCACAAAGATAATCTCAAAATGTTTTAAGTAAATTTACAACTTTGTGTTGGGCTTCATTTATAGCCATACTAGGATGCATGCAGCTGGCTGGTGGCAGGCTGGACACCTCTGATAGAAATTGGAGATTATATAAATAAATGAAAAGATATATCATGCTCATGAATAGGAAGAAGTAACACAGTTAAAAATATCCATACTACCCAAGGTAATCTACAGACTCAATGCACTCCTTATCAAAATACCAATGGCACTTTTCACAGAACTAGAACTAATAATCCTAAAATTTATATGGAACTACAAGACCCTAAATAGCCAAAGCAATCTTGAGGAAGAAGAACAAAGTTGGAGGTGTCCTGCTACCTGATATCAAACTATATTACAAGGCCATCATAATTCAAAAAGCATGGTACTGACATAAAAACAGACACATAGATCCATGGAAAACAATAAGGAGTTCAGAAATAACCCCATGCCTATTTGGTCAATTAACATTAGAGGTAGAACATACATTGGGATAGACATAGTCTCTTCAATAAATGATGTTGGGAAATCTGGACAGATACTTACAAAAGAATGAAACTGGTTCACTCTCTCACACCATAGATGGGAATAAAGTCAAAATGGATTAAAGACTTAAATGTAAGACCTGAAACCATAAAACTCATAAAAGAAAATATAGGCACCAAACTCTGACATCCCTCTTAGTTAATATTTTCTTTTTGGATATGTTTTCTCAGGCAAGGGAAACAAACAAACAAACAAACAAAAGCTGATGGGACTACCTTAAAGTAAAGAGATTTTGCACACGAAGGAATCCTTCAACAAAACAAATAGATAATCTACTGAATGGCAGAAAATATTTATCAGTGATACATCTGATATGGGGTTAACATCTAAAATACCTAAGGTACTCATATATCTTAACATCAAAATAAAAAAATAATTTGGTTTTAAAAAATAGGCTGAGGACTTGACCAAACATTTCTTCCATGAGGACATGCAAATGGACAATAGACCAAAGAAAAGGTGCTCAACACCACTACTCAGAGAAGTGAAAATAAAAACCACAGTGGGATATCACCTCATACTTATTAGAATGGCTATCCTCAATAAATCAACAAACAACCAGTGCTGGTTAGGATGTGGAGAAAGGGGAGCCTTGTGCACTCTTGTTGGGATTGTTAATTGGTGCAGTCAGTTTGGAAAACCATATAGAGGTTTCTTAAAATATTAAAACAGAGCCACCATATGACCCAGAAGTTCTACTTCTGGCTTATCCAAAAAAATCTAAAGCACTCATTTGAAAAGATATTTGCACCCATATGTTCATGGCAGCTTTACTTACTATAGCCAAGGTATGGAAGCTATGTAGGTGTCCTCCAATAGACGTTTGGATAAAGTTGTGGCATATCTCATACGTGTACACAATAGAAAATTAATCATAAAAAGAATGAAATCTGCCATTTATGATAACATGGATGGACCTAGAGGGTATTATGTCAAATGAAATAAGTTTGACAAAGACAAATACTGTCCAATTTTACTTGTATGTGGAATCTAAAAAACAAACAAAACAGAAACAAATTAATGTTTGCCAGATGGGAGAAGGTTGGCAGGGGGAGGGGTTGAAAAATATGAAGGAATTAAAAATACACACTGCCAATTATAAAAATAGTCACAGAGATGTGAAGTACAGCATAGGAAATGTAGTCAATAATACTGTAATATGTATGTATGGTGTCAGATCGATAATAGACTTATCTGGGTGATCACTTCATCAGGTATATGAACGTGGAATCATGAAGTGATATACCAAAAACTAATATAACAGTGTATGTCAGTTGTAACTGAAAAATAGAAAATAAATGTAAAAGAAGCAATCTAATTGTTCATCAACCGAAAAATGAATACACAGAAATAGTGGTCTATTCATAAAACATTGCACCATGTAGCAGTGAAAATGAATGGACCAGAGCTACGTGGCTGAAATCTAATGCTAAATTCAGAGAAAGCCTGTTGCAAAATATGTACAGCATGCTTCCATTTATTTAAAAGTTTAAAACATGGAAAAAGACAGTACCTATTGTTGAAAGATTCATGTGTATACAGAAGTCTTTCCAAGGCAGTGCTTTATCTGTGGTGTGGGAGGAAGGAAAATGGGATTGAGGAGGAACTGGAGAACTCAACCAGGTCTGAAGTGAACTTGTCAAAATGGTAGCATTGCTGAGAACTCAATGGTACATACGGTTTTGTTATTATACTCTTCCTATTTATTTTTGTTGTTGTTGATTCAGATTTTCTTTTCTAAGTCACAGGTACTCACTGAGACCAGATGGGTGATGGGGATCATCTGGAAGAAACCCAGAAGAGGATCCTGAGTGAGTTCCAACCTAGTCTTCTCTCCACATGGCTCCAGTTCATGATCTGTCTGCAAATAAAGGATTTGCATCATTTTGGTCCTAATCTTAGTAATTTAATTTTACTTGAAAGATATTGTTCCCCAAAGACCACCAGGCCACATCTGCTGCGGCCAGAAATAGCACAAAGCACGCTCTCTCCATGAGGCTGAGCTGTCGTTTCAGTTTGTCACTTGGCTCCCTTTCCAACCTCGCTCGCTCAGTGCAGCAAAACGCTGAACCACTGAAAGGTTATTGGAGAGAGAAAGAGATGATCTAAACAAGCAACAAGTACAAGGGAGCGGGGTGGAGAGAGAGAGGAAAAAAAAAAAGAGAAGGAGAATCGGCTTTGCATGAGGAAATAGACAAACTCACAGGGAGTGATCAAATTAAAGTAGGGATATTGCTGAGAAACTATAAAACAAACCCGGTGCATAGTTTAGATGTGTAGAACTTGAAATAGCAACACTTTTATAGCCTTCAAGCACAAACGCACAATCCAATGGGAGGGCGTTCATTAACTTTCTTTTAGAGTATCTTACAAGAAACAACAACCAGACAAATGATATTTGGACAATGACTGGAGACCATTGTGCAAAGAGATTTATTGCACTTTGGAAAAATTCAAGACAGTGGTTTTTAGCACGGCATCTTTTATACTTTCCAAGTTACATAAGAGGTGCTTCTTTTTCTTTTTGAAGCATAACTTCCAGGTCAGCTTTAGCTTCTCAGGTGGGTGAGCCAAAGCTTTCTGGTGTAGGAGGCGGTAATGCTGACAAAAAGAAGATAACACTTATGGTAGAGGGCCTGGGACAGATCGTTCTCTGGAGTCACACAGCAAACTGTACATTACCGTATCTATCAGATACTTCTCACCCTGAAATGCCTACCAGTAATATGCACTGTGCACATGTTCTTTTTGTATTGCTGAGAAAACTCAGCTCTGTGACAGAGTTCCTTTTGTTTTATCGAGAGCAAATGCAGCAACCACTAACTTTTATTGAGCACATTCTCTTGTAAATCTCTTACCTCATTTAGTGTCAACCACCTCAGGAAAGAGCTCTTTCCAGCCTCATTTCATAGAAAACAAAACTGAGACACAGGAAGGCTAAGTAATACACATCGGGTCCCCCAGAAGAAGTGGTAGAGCCAGGGGTCTGAGCCAGACGGTTGCTTCTAACACAGTTTACGTGCCACACTATGTCTGGGAGTAGGTACTTAAAATAAGTGGAGGCAGCTATTGGGATGACAGCACCAAGTTATGTTAGAATCATGGGACCTCCGCTTCAGATAGAGCAGCTCTAAGTGGGAAGTATTCACACATCGGTGAAGATGAGGATGGTTCACTAAAAATCAGAATCCTTTCCTTAGAGCTCCTAGAAACTAGGAACATCTATTCCAGGGCTCCTGTGTACCCTACCTAAGTTATGGTTAATTCTGCCATGTCCCTCAACTCTCAGAGAGCAAAAGTGGAGATGGACTTGAAAATCCAACTGGACAAAAGTCAGAATGCTTAAGCTTAAGGTCAGCATGGTTGCTTATTAAGTAAATTCATTTTCATTTCACATCATTTCTGTGACGAGAGAAAAAAGAATGCCTAGTACTTAAAATGGAGAGTCAAACCAGATAGGGCCACGGAGAACTTTGTATACATTTTGGACACACCAGTTATTTTCTGTTTCATAAGTCAAAGCAGAACACTACAACGAAATACTGGAAACATCTATGCAAGACCCATGCAGACCCCCAAGAGTCTTCCTTTGCATTTACTATTATTAACCTTGGTCAAGTCATTTTCCTTTTTTTAAAAGTTCCATATTTAAGAGGATGAATATTAATCACCAAAGTCTCTTCTAACTTTGATATTTTGTGACTTCCTTTGTCTGAGATCTAGGAGAACTGAACTGGGGTTTCCAAACGGTAGTTTAGCTATTGTACTTCCAAGTCACCTTATTCTTCTAAGGTAAAAAATCATCACATTCCCAGGCCCCCACCAATCACACCAGACCCCTGAGGAAACATAGCAGCCCACAGATACAGTTACAGTGCTTCTAAGTTTCCCCAAGTTCAAGTGTTAGAGAAAAGGGAACTGGATTCTTTTTTTTTTTTTTTATTGAAGATATGTATATTTTAAAATACATTTTGCCATTTTATTTTTTTTCTTTCTTTTTTTGACTTTATTTATTTTATTTATTTTTTTATTTCTAATCAGTATTTTTTAATTGTTGATATTATACAGTTTTCTGTCTTTTACCCCGCCCCAGCCGACCACCCCAGCCCTCCCCACCTTCCTCCCACTTCCACCCCCCATAGTTTTTGTCCATGAGTCCCTTATACTTGTTGCTCTAAACCGTTCCCCTTTTCCCCTGAAATTCCCTCCCCTCCCTCTCTGGACACTGTCAGACTGTTCTCAAATTCAGTGTCTTTGTTTATATTATGCTTGTTTGTTTGTTTTGTTGATTAGCTTCCTGTTAAAGGTGAGATCATATGGCATTTGTCTTTCACTGCCTGGCTTATTTCGCTCAGCATGAGAGCCCAGAAATAAACCCAAGTCTCTACAGTCAATTAATATTCGACAAAGGGGGCAGCAACATAAAATGGAGCAAAAATAGCCTCTTCAACAAGTGGTGCTGGGAGAACTGGACAGCTACATGCAAAAAAATGAAACTCGAGCACCAACTTACACCATACACAAAAATAAATTCAAGGTGGATAAAAGATTTAAATATAAGCCATGACACCATTAAAATTCTAGAGGATAATATAGGCAGGAAAATATCAGATATTTCACGCAGCAATATTTTTACTGATACGTCCCCTAGAGCAAGGGACATAAAGGAAAGAATAAACAAATGGGATCTCATCAAAATAAAAAGCTTCTGCAGAGCTAAAGAAAACAGTATTAAAATAAAAAGAGAGCCAACTGTATGGGAAAACATATTTGGCAATGATACCTCAGACAAGGGATTAATCTCCAAAATATATAAAGAACTTACAAGACTCTACTCTAAGAAGACAAGCAACTCAATTAAAAAATGGGCAAAGGATTTGAACAGACACTTCTCCAAGGAGGACATACAGAGGATCCAGAGACACATGAAAAGATCCTCGATATCTCTAGCTATCAGAGAGATGCAAATTAAAACTACAATGAGATACCACTTGACACCAGTCAGAATGGCCTTCATAAACAAAGGAAATGGGAACTGGATTCTTTATCAAAGGAGGTAGATATCTGGTTTAGCAGGCAACCTACGTAAAGTAGGGATGGTGGCGTTCCAACCCTTTTGTCGTAGGTAATGCCAGACACATGAGGAATGCAGGATAGGATGGACTGTGTGGGAGTTTTCCAGTTCTGTGATGTCATGTTGCTGCTTCAGTGATAAGCATCACTTGAAAATGATTCAGGTATGACCAACTGGAGCAAGCTGGAAGCCAGAGCCAGGGTTCCTGCCTCTCTGCGTTCGTCTTTCCACAGCAAGATGCACCAAGTGTGACAACTGTAACTTGAGGGAGTGACTGGACTGTGGTCCTGAAGCAGCTGTGTTTCAGCTGAAGGCTTTACAAGTCCCTCCAGAATAGGGCTGAATTCATTCCATGAGAAGCCAGCCCCTGGGGAGTCTAGGGATGTGGCTGCGAATGACAGGTCCATTCTCAAAGGAGAGGAGATGATCAGTCACTCAGATTACAGTCTATTACCTAGACCCACCCGTGGGCATCCCATCCCCTGGTTTTCTGACAGGCTGAAGCAGGTGATAGGAAAAGTCACTTATGCAGCATGTAGCCCTGTCTGCAACCTCGAGATCCATCATAATGCCACAGCCGGAAGTTAGAATGAGATGAACGTGGGTAAGCCTCCCAAATCACTGTGCAGTGGACACCCCTTAATGACTCATTCCGCATCTCTAGCAGGCCATGCTCATTCCTGCCTGAGGCTGCTGTCCTGGCCACTCTCCTCCAAAAGCTTGGCCCTCAGGTCTCACAGAGCTGGCTCCTTTCTGCAATTCAAATTTCATGTGGAATATCATTTTTTTTTTTGAACTGTCCTGATGTGCTCTTTTTTTAAGTATTTTTATTGATTATGCTATTACAGTTTTCCCAGTTTTCCCCCTTTATCTCCCCTCTACTTTGCCCCACCAACCCTCTAGCATCCCCCCACCTTAGTTCATGTCCATGGGTTGTACAGTTCTTTGAGTCCAATGTTTCCTATACCATTTTTTATTTTTCCCCATCTACTTTATGCCTATTAATTATGCTTCTTCTTCCTTGTACCCTTTTCCCTTCTTTCCGCCCTTCCCCCTCCCTACTGAAATCCCTCCATGCGACATCCATTTCTCTGATTCTGTTCCTATTCTGGTTGTTTGCTTAGTCTTTGTTTTCATTTTCTTTTCTTTTAGGTTCATTTGTTAATAGTTACAAATTTGTTGTCATTTTATTGTTCATATTTTTAATCTTCTTTTTCTTAGATAAGTTCCTTAAACATTTCATGTAATAAGGGCTTGGTAATGATGAACTCCTTTAACTTGAACTTACCTGGGCAGCACTTTATCTGTCCTTCCATTCTAAATTATAGCTTTGCTGGATAGAGTAATCTTGGATGTAGGTCCTTGACTTTCATGACTTCAAATACTTCTTTCCAGACCCTTCTTGCCTGTATGGTTTCTTTTGAGAAATCAGCTGATAGCCTTGTGGGAACTCCTTTGTAGGGAACTGTCTCCTTATCTCTTGCTGCTTTTAGGATTTTCTCTTTGTCTTTAATCTTGGGAAACTTAATGATGATGTGCCTTGGTGTGTTCCTCTTTGGGTCCAACTTCTTTGGGACTCTCTGAGCTTCCTGGACTTCCCAGAAGTCTATTTTCTTCACCAGATTGGGGGAGTTTTCCTTCATTATTTGTTCAAATAAGTTTTCAATTTCTTGCTCTTGTTCTTCTCCTTCTGGCACCCCTATAATTTGGATATTGGAATGTTTCAGGTTGTCCCAGAGAGTCCTCAGCCTCTCATTTTTTTGGATTCTTGCTTCTTCGTTCTGATCCAGTTGGATGTTTATTTCTTCCTTTTGTTCCAAATCATTGCTTTGAATCCTGGTTTCCTTCTTGTCACTGTTGGTTCTCTGAACATTTTGCTTTATTTCATATTTTGGGTATCTTTCATTTGTTCTTTCATTTTTCAACCAAGCTCAATTAGTTCTTTGAGCATTTTGATTACCAAGGCTTTAAATTCTCCATCAGATGGGTTGCCAATATCCTCACTGCTTAGTTCTGCGGTTTTGCTCTGTTCTTTCATTTGGGCCATTTGTCTTAGTCTTGGCGTACCTGAAATATCATTTTCTTAGGCTTTCGTGCATATGCCCTCCCATAACTCTCTATCACAACACTCCATTTTATATTTTCTATGAAACTTATTATCTGAAATGTTTGTTCATTTATTTTTCCAGTTTATTGTCTACTTTCCCTTTAGAATGTTAACTTAATGAGAGCTAACATCATCTCTGTCTTCTCCAAACTATCCCCATCACCTAGAAAAATATCTAGCAGATAATGAGGGATCAATAAAAATTACTGAAATTAATTTGTTAATGGCTTGATAAATTCTATTTAGGACAGATGGGTAGTAGCAGTGGTGAGATTTCAAAGCTCCAGGGTGGCTTTCATAGATAGACACCTTGAATATCTCACCATTTCATGAGCCATCCTGCGTCAGCTCCCCATGAAAGATCTGACACTCACTCTCTGATCCATAGGGATTTACTCTTCACAGCTGTATTTATACCACATAAATTTTTCACTTAGGAATGAATTTGGTTTCAAATAACAACAATAACAGTGATCTATCACAGTGCACTGTGATTTCAACAAATAAGTTATCATTTTTTTTCTCAAATAAGAACAAATCAGGAGGTATGCAATCCAGTGTCGGTGTGGCAGCTCAACTGTAGAGGGATCTTGGCTCTTTCTCCTTTGTGCCCTCTGTTCCCAGCACACAACTGCCATCTGGTGCTTCTCATATTGTGGTCACATGATGGCTGCTGCGCCACTAGGCATCACGTCTTAATTCCAGAGAAAAGGAGGAAAAGGAAAAGAAGAAAGAGCCATGCCAAGTAAATGTTATTTCTTTTTATTGGTAAAACAAAAGCTTTCCCAGAACCCATACCCAGCCACCTTCTATTTACGTCTCCTACATTAGTACTGGGTCACATGGCCACCCCTACACCAGTTGCTGACAAAGGGAAATGAAATTACTACACTTTCAGATTGTCACAACTCGTTCTCTGGGGCTGGAGAAAGGACCCAGTTTTCTTTCTTTTTAAAAAAAGATTTTATCTATTTTTAGAGAGAGGGAAAGGGAGGGAAAAAGAGAGGGAGAGAAACATCAATCTGTTGTCTCTTGCATCCCCGCCCCCCCCAGCTAGGGACCTGGCCTGCAACTCAGACACATGCTTTGACTGGGAATCAAACCAGTGACCTTTTGGTTCACAGGCCGATGCTCAATCCACTGAGACACACCAGCCAGAGCAGGACCTATTCATCTTGAGATCAAGGTAATGCCACACTCTCCTCAACAAACAGATGTGTCATAACTCAATGAACTAAAATAGATGTTTGACCCAAAGTTAGAGCTGTGGCTTACAGAAACTGAGAGCAGATTCCTGAGCTGTCATATTTTTAAACTTTAAGATTTGGTTGTGCAAATTGTCTAAATTCCATGATATGCTCAAATATCTCTACAATATATTATCCATTTTTTTTTCTTAAGCTAGCTCAAGACAGATTCTGTTATTTGAAACTAAAGGGTCTTTGTTATACGAGCATCTACCTACCAGCGTTTGACATGGACAGCCAGGATGTGCTCCACAGGTGCTGTGGAGCATCAGACAATCCAGCTACCCCTCCCTCAAGAATGATGGTTTTTGTAGCATTCTGCTCCTCCCGAGGTGACCCAAACACTGAGACATTATGTCATCTGCCTGACAACCTCTTCTTCCTCTTCATCTTCAGACAGTATTTGCTGAGGTCCCAAGTACACAGGGAGGCCTGCTGGGTACTAAAGACCTGCCTTGTGACAGAAGAATGTGGGATTGTCCAATAACAGCCACGCTAACTAGGTGAGGAGTGAGACTGTTAGGTCACATCACAATTCTACAACAAAGGACAAAAATATATTGTGCCTTCTGCTTATCAGCCCAGCACTTTTTCTTTTTTTAAGCACATGATTATTCAGGACACACACATGCGTGCACACACACACATAGCCATCTACATCCCGACAATTAAGAAAGATCCTCACGAGTGAAAAGCCTGGCCACCCCAGTTTAGCTCTGTGTCCCTGCTGGTAGCCACAGTGAATAGTCTGGGAGATAATAAGGATTGTCAGTCAATATCCTGTGGGGATAACTCTGCAGATCTCTTACTCTGTCAGCTATGAATTCGATCTGCATTCTTTTTTGATGTGTGTATCTCTTCAATTTATGCAAATTTTAGACAGGAGTTTTCAAAACGTGTTGCTTGCAACTTACATGTTTCACATGAACAAATGGTTCCATGATCATATGACTTAAAGAGAAACACCTGATTTTAAAAAAAATTAAATGACTTCTTCATTGCAAAACATTGCAAAGCCTTTAAGATTCCAATATGCATAATGAATAGCTAAGAGAGGGATTTAGTGTGTGACATTTTCTGAATTTGTTTACCCACAAATATTTGAAAAGCTGGTGATTGAAGAGCTATGCTTTGGGAAGCACTGCCAGCGGGGAAGGGTGCAGGGGTTAAATCCTAGAAGTACTACCTCTTTAAAGCATCAAGAGGCACACTCTATGACTTGGTGAAGTAGGCCATGTCCAAAGTTGTGTGTGCCCCTGCAGAATGTCACCAGCTAGTTAGGGCCATCCCTTAGCCCCCTGTTCCTGAGTTCTACATCACAGCTGTTGCCCTGGGTGAAATGCACATGGAGCTAGGAAGGAGCACACTTGTGGTCTTGAGCGGATCATGTTACTTCTCTGATCATCAAGTTCCCCTCCTTCCAAAGCAGCTTGATAGACCACCTGAGAATAAGGAGAATGAGGTCACTGCTGCAGGGTGAACACCCTATCATTTTTCTTCTGTTCCAACCTTAATCGAAGCAATTTCATCATGCAAGGGCGAGCAAGCCACATTGACCTCTGTCACATGACACACGAAGACTTATTTGTCTTGTTTAGATTCACCTTCTCTGAAAGACCACTTAGTGCAGCACACCATAAATATCCTGCCTCCCAGCGTACAAACATTCCCTTGAGATATCCAGCACCGTGTCCGCTGCTTCATAACCTTGCTATGCTTCAAGTATCCCTACACTGACAAAATTATTTTAGGAGAATCAAATGTTGAGACTGGCAATAGTCCTGCCAAACCTTCATTCATGGGACATCTAGAAGTAACCCTTGCTTCCCAGGAAGCCTTTTTTCCAGGGACAGAGAGAGCCAAGTCAAAAAGAAAAATAACTGGGAAAGCTCATTGATTATCACAATGTAATAATGTAAAACAGCAGTTTATGGAGTAAGTCTAGGAGAACTTCATCACTAACTCTAAAGTTTCAGCCATTTAATAATCAAAACTTTAATATTTCTCCTTATCCCTAAGATGAATATTTTCAGTCTATACTAAATAAGGATCCTTATTCCCTTCAACTTACTTTGACCTTATGTTCTCCTAAATTCAATCATGTGAAATGTTCTTGAGAAAACCCCCATATCCTACCTCTGTGAAAAAGGAAATAATCTCTGGAGTAATAGAAATAAGAATATTAAAAGCCACATGGTGTAATAGAAAAAAAAAAAACTAACAAGGGAATTAGAAGACCAAGATTCTAATCAGTGTTTAGACAGCTGTTGTTATGAGTTGAATCATGTCCTCCCCAAATTTATATTTTGCAATTCCAACCCTCAGTTTCATATAACCTGACTTCATTTGGAGACAGGGTCTTTAAGAAGGTAGTTAAGTTAAAATGAGGTCATTAGGGTGGGCTCCAATCCAATGTGGCAGGTGTACTTAAAGAAGAGAACATTTGGACAGAGACATGCGTAGGGAGAAGATGATATATTGAATAGGCGCAGGGAGAAGACAGCCATTTACAAGCCAAGGCCTAGAACAGATTCTTCCTTCACAGTCCTCAGAAGGAACCAAACCCTGCCAACATCTTGACTTTGAACTTCTACCCTCCCAGGCAAGGAGACAATAAATTCCTGTTGTTTAAGCCACTCAGTCTCTGGTACTTTGTTACGGCAGCCCTGACAAAAAAGTTGTGTTCTTGGATAAGCGTTCCGATATCTTTAGGTCCATTTCCTTATCCATAGCATGAGGAGAGAAATGACCTTTGAAATTGCTTTTATGTCTAAAGGCTAATGATTGAGGATGAAGGTAGCCTCTCACCAATTCTCCTGAGATGTAAACATGCACCATCTTCTGAGAAAAGCTTTCCCTCTTATCTACAAATCAATGGATTAAAAGCCATCTTTGATAGTCCTGTCTGGCCATCCTAATTTATATTTCAGTAATGACTTTGGGAAGCAAAATAAGGAAGAAGGAAGGCTCAAAGTAACTCCTAGGAAAGGTCACAACCATATAAATTTATATCTTGTTACAAGAAATCCGTCATTTGGAAAAAATTGGCTTATCATAGATTCTAAGGGAGGTGCTAGGGTGGGCTCAGCAATTGAGAAGATCAATAACAGATGTACATTTCATGGCAGGGTGCCTATAGCAGAGTCTCTGTAAAGTTAATAAAAGCACACATTCTGTGTTCTCTTCTCAACCCCTTTCTGGGGTCTCTCTCTCTCTCTGTCTCTCTCTCTTAAATACTTATCATGAAAGGAAATATGTTTCAGGCACAATTACTGAACTTCTGAGTGCTACTATCCTGTTCCATCTCACCAATAAAATGGTTAATAACCATGACTTTTTGCAACATTTATCAACCTCGTCTCAGCTTGTATCATCTTGGTGTAAATCCCAGGCTATTAATGCATCTTCAAAGCCTCGAATATGGTATCAATGCCAGAATCATAATGGGTAATGAGCATTTTGGCAACTGAAATTGCAATTCTAAATGCTATAAAGCAGAACTGATGTTCTAGGCCCTTCTCTTTACCTCATTGAATGTCTACTCTCCTGCCAAAGGAAATGCAAAGATAAGTATTCTATTCTATCATATAATTTTATCATTGCTAAGAAGCAGTGATAGGGTGACCTTCATAAGCAGCTAAATGGCTAGCTTTACATCAACTATATAAAAACAAATCAACATACTTGGTAGGCATCAATCCAACATTTAAATGCACAGTGCTTGTGTTAGTCAGGGCCCCAAGAAGATGGAACACACAAACCAGAACAATGCAAAGAAGGTTTATTTACTAGGAAATGTTTTACAAAAGTATACTCAGGGTGTAATAAAACCACAGAGATTGTGGGCAATAATCCAGGGTTAGGAGCTGAAGCACCGCTACTACTGTGGACATATCAGGATAGTCACTAACCAACTGAGCTACCTGGCCAGTGCTAAAAACATCAGTTTGTCAGTCTACTTACTTATGTATTCATTGGTTGATTCTTGTATACACCCTGACTTGAGATCAAACCCGCAACCTTGTTACCACCCTTCGGCACAAGGAGACAAGGATGAAGAGTGGTGAGCAGAAAGAAAGGAGAAAGCCATGGAGAGAAGACTGCCTTGAAAGGCGTAGTGGTATTCCACCTAGAGACATTACCCAATGTTTTCCCACAAAGATTGAGTGAGGGGAATAAACACCCTGATCTTATTCACCTCCCTCCCTTCAGTTTCCTGCCAGAGCTCCCACTGGTCAGACCCAACCAGGGAAAGAGAGCAGTGTGCCCATGGATATGGTCCTTCAGGGGCAGCTTCTAAAACCAAGGTGGGTAGCTCTCGAGGGACAATTGGATGACATGCAGCACAGTGCCAAACAACGTAACTCCTCACTGAGATATTTATAAACATTACAAGAGCAGAAACATCCTTGCTATTATACAACATTTTATGCCCCGACACATCATTCCAACACCAAGCAACTTTGACACCAAACTGGGTGTCCGATAATTCAATTGAATGCCACATTAACTACCCAGAGTTAGCACAGACCCCACACGTTAAGGGCTTGGTCTCACTTTAGACACCGGCCACAAATGGGGTCTCCAGGGGACTCGCTCTTCTGCCAAACTGACTACAAATCTGGAGATTCCTGTAACTCCCACTCAAGTTCAATTATTTGCTACAGTGACTAGAACTCAGGAAAGCTCTCTAGTTTCTGTTAGTTTTATTACAAAGGCTACAACTCAGAGAGTCAAACGAAGGAGCTGCCTAGAGCAAGGCATGGGGGCAGGGAGGACACAGGGCTCCCACACCCTCTGTGAGTGCGGCCCCTCCCAGCATGTCAGCGTGTGCACCAACCTGGAAGCTCCCTCAGCTTCGCTGTTTCAGAGTCTTTATGAAAACCCCATTATGTAGTATGATTCACTCTTCATGTCCTAGGCCCTTGCTTCTCCCCAGAAGCTGGAAGTGGGGTTGTTAGTTCTAATTCTCTAATCACTTGGTTGGTTCCTCTGGTGACCAGCCCCACATCCTGCAGCTGTCCAAGCACCCCATCTATAATATCATAACCTCATTAGAATACAAGGGACATTCCCATGACTCTGGAAGTTCCAAGGATTTTAGGAGCTCTGTGCCAGGAACTGGGACACAAACTGTATGTGTATACACTTCAAGCATCCCTTCATATTTTTTTATCATGCCATACCAGCATACTGTGCCACAGTTTCTGGCACATAACAGGCACTTAGTATTTGCTAATGAATGATTCAGTCGGCCACTCCAGAGTTCTTTATCCCTCTTTCCTTCTTCCTTTTGAAAAATTAGGGGGCTTTTTAAGCCAAAAATATTCATGGCTTTAAGATTCTCCTTCCCCTCTAGCTGGATAATCTAGAGAAGACAAACCCTAACTGGCTTTCATAATCATAGGGCGCTTCACACCACTGCCATCCCAAGCCCCGGGGAGACTCACAGGAGAGACATTCACAAAGATTTTTTAGAGATGGAATTTAAACTATTCATTTAGAATCTGCTTTAGTCTCCTCATAGTTTCATCCCTTTTTGTTAACTTCACAACCAACCGATTCTGCAGCTCAAAATAGTGGTTGGAAGCTAGGGCTGAGCATTTGCTGGAGGTGGTAGGCTACTTCTGCTTACCTAATACATTGTACAGTGTGTCACCAAAAGGACGTTATGTTCTGGGTAGTTCCCCAATGATATGAGTCCCACCTTATGCTTTTAATGTCCCAAGTGACTAACCTTTTACACAGCATAGGGAAAACTAAATTTCTAAGGAGAAAATCTGAAACCACGGATGAAGAAGATGAAGAATATAGTAAGGTCATTCTAAATCCATTAACAGAAAAAAAAATATGAAAAACAAGAAGGTCCATTCAGGGCTAGAGTGCCTTGAAAATAGGACATAAAGTTACAATTTAAAGGAGGGTTGGGGCAGGGGGAACAGTGTTGAAGCTGTCCATCAGCAGAGCTAGCTCTCAATCTGATGGACTCTTAGACTTCTCTACAGTAACAGCTTTCTAAAATTAAAAACAAAATGAGCCACACCCTGTGGCCAAACTCTGAACTCTCTAATGAAACACTTATCTAAGGGCTTCTTAAGGTCCTTTTGGGAGACTATTTTTAGCCCTGCTCACACACCCTCGGTGCACCATTCTGGAGAAGTGGGATACCCTTCGACCTGAGCAAAAAGCATACAGGGGGCTCCTGAATTTCCTTAGCTGATGTCCTGTTTAGCCAGCACATCCTTTATGGATGTGACACATCCTTTGATCAGAGCACACAGCATCATCATTTCAGGCACTTATCAGAAACTGCTCCCAAGAACAGGCTGTGATTCCTTGTGAGTGTTTGCTAGAGACACCTGATATTCAAGGGAGGGGAGGGAAATGCCTGAGGCAGTTGTTCTAAACCCAGTGGATCATTCTCAATGACCTAGAGGGGAAAGTAGCTGGGAACAACCAGTGGGTCATTTGCAAGAGGCCGTGATAAAGAACTGAGCAGGTATCTGGGCTGGCCAGACGTGTAGGGAATCATAGCTGGAGGTGGGGCTCAGGTGTCTTTTTTAAGCCTCACTCCCTCTCCCATCAAACAATGGAAAAGAGGTATGCTAATTTTCCTTTTCATATCTCTAAATTACAGTCACCTGGATTGGCTACAGTGGAATTACATGGGGAAGTTTTTCAAAACACACATGTGCAAGACCTTCCCAACTCATCCCTAATTCTAACAAACATCATGTGAGGCAACCTATGCATTTTGCAAGAGCCCCCCAGGCCATTCTGCTCCTCCTACCTCCTCCCTACCCACCCCTTCCTCAGCTGAGATGAACCAAACTTATCTCTACTTATCTCTTACACTCAATTACCAGAAAGAAATGTATTTAGGTCACATATCTTAATTCCCTGCTGACAAACCTTAATGGAATTAATATTTAACAATACACAATTGACTTGGATCAGAAATGCCTTATAGGGGTTATCTACTTGAATTTTACATTGTTACACCTTCTGGAAAATCAATTTCAATCATCTGATACATTACCCAACATCCATTACCCTTCACAAAATTCCATGTCTGACAAAAGATGGTTCCCCCCAAGCAGAACATGTCTGTGTCTTTTTAATAGACAATGATAATGAGATAATGTGAAGCATTTGCCCTGGTGTCTCAGCTGCTGGGGAACAAGTTTGTTTGTTTTTAACAGCAATAATAGCATACTGGTGAGGCTCCTTAGAATGGCTTGTAAGAGAAAGTACTATCCACTGGAACTGTGAGAATAGAAATGTTCTAATTTTACACTATCCAATTAGGTAGCCAGTTGGCAATGTGGCTGGTGAGCCCTTTAAATGTGATGGTGTGACTAAGGATCACACCATCTAATTTAAAGAGCCACGGGTGGCTAGCGGCCACCTTGCGCAGCGTGGATGTAAGGCTTTTTACACTTAAACTTACGATTAACACATAAATATAAGTAACATGATACAAGATGTTTCTGGTAGTTTCAACTTCAGTGCAAATGCCATGTCCATATTGTAAGAGTGTCATTGGCTTTTAGTAATATTATTTGAAGGATTGTGGGTTTCGGGGTTTGGCTGCAGACACTTGGCTGCTCTCAGTAAAGGGAGGGCTCAGGTGATCTCTCTGGAGCAGCCTAATTTAATAGGCCCTCTGGCCTCAGACGTTATGGTTAGAAGTGCTGACCTTCCTCTGACAGTGCCACCACACCCCACCTCAGTGGGACCCTCAGCTAGAGACCCTCCCTATTCAACCCCACCAGGTACAGGGAGGGTAGGAGGTGGCTTTAACACTTGCCTCGTTAAGTCACACCTGAAGAGTGTGCTCTCTTTTTACCGAAGGGCCCAGTGGGTCCGCAGATGTCTCACCCTCAGCGTTCCGACACTTTGGGCCCTGTGATTCTGTGTGGTGGAGGGCTGTCCTGGGCACCGGAGAAGGTTTAGTAGCACCCCTGGCCTCTACTCATCCACAATACACACTTGACTTAGAACAGATGCCAGCAGCATCCCAGAATTCCCCCACCTCGGTGGTGCCGACCAAATATTCCTCCAGACATTGTGAAGTATCTCGTGGGGGGAAAAAAATCACCCCTGGTTGAAAACCACTGATCTAGACAATAAGTTCTTGGACTATGGGATACTTAAGAGACTATCTTTTTTTTTTTTTTTTTTTTTTAAAGAGGGAGAGGGAGAGAAATATCAATGTGTGGTTGCCTCTCGTGTGTCCCCTGCTGGGAACCGGCCTGCAACCCAGGCATGTGCCCCGACTGGGAACCGAACCGCGATTGTTCAGTTCACAGGCCCGCGCTCAATCCACTGAGCTACACCAGCCAGGGCTTAAGAGACTATCTTAATGTTGTTGTTATTGTTTTTTGTTGTTGTTGTTGTTTTAATATATTTATTTATTATGCTATTACAGTTGTCCCATTTCTCACCCATCATTCCCCTCCACCTGCATACACTCTCCCACCCACATTCCCCCCCTTTAGTTAATGACCATGTGTCATAAGTTCTTTAGCTTCTACATTTCCCACACTATTCTTGCCCTCCCCCTGTCTATTTTCTACCCACCGTCTATGCTACTTATTCTCTGTACCTTTTCTCCTCTCTCCTCCTCCCACTCCCCTGTTGCTAACCCTCCATATGATCTCCATTTCTGTAGTTCTGTTCCTGTTCTAGTTGTTTGCTTTTGTTTTAGGTTCGGTTTGTTAATAGCTGTGAGTTTGCTGTCTTTTTACTGTCATTTTTTATCTTATTTTTCTTAGATAAAGTGCTTCTCAGATAAGGTCAAGTTAAAGGAGTTCATCATCACCAAGCCCTTATTATATGAAATGTTAAAGGGACTTATCTAAGAAAAAGAAGATAAAAAATATGTTTTAAAATATCTAGTACTAGCAGATTCCTGGTATGCGATATATACTCAATTAAGCATTGCTTGGGTGAATAAATAAAAGGCCACTATTATATTTTAACTTTTAAAATATACCCCTCAGTGTCAAGCAAAGTGTAAGACTCAATCAACGAATTTTCTGGTTGGTTAATGTTCTTATAGGTTTTCAAAAGTAGAAATTCCTGCTAATAACTACTTGTGAGGAAGCAAACTCATGGGGAAATAAATCTTTTTTATACCTTAATGTGCATGAAACAATTTCCTGCCCTGTTAGGGTTTTTAGCAAACAGCGTAAGTCTGAAAATATAGCCTCATCATTTCCAAATTACGTACCACAGCTGTCCATGCGTGAAGAAGCACAGCTCCATAGCCTCTCCGCCTCGGCCTCCGTCTCTTCACCATCCGGGTGCTGGGGTCAGAAGGAGCCAGACACCTCCAGCACCAGGTTATGAACCCCACGAACTCCTGCTGCCAGCTTCGCTGAAGGAGAAAAACAGATGGCTCAGTTCAGTTCGCAGTTTCTGAAACTTTAAGCTACATTTGCCAGCAGGTGTTGCTTTTATCTCATTTGTCACAATCAAAACCTGCAGAACAAGCCTACTAATTACAGCCAAACCATTGCACCTGAAAGTTTGGGGATGCTTTACTCCGTGTCCACACAGCCTAGCACTGCACACGGAAATGAAAGGCATTCCCACTGCATGCAGATTTAAACCAAAGATACATTTAGCATAGTCTGCCCTTCATTGTCTGTTCACCTAAAATGTTTATGGTACTTAAGCTTCTTGGACAGGATTTCTTATTTAATGAGAACTGTCACTCTCTAAACCCCATATTACTGGCTGTACATTTAAAGAGCTGTTGTTTTCAAACAACCAAGATCAGGAAGTCCTGATTTCACCACAGGCAACGTCAGAGCATTTATTATAATCAAACAAATAAAGGAGTAGGAAGACAAAGCAGTGTATTTGCAAAAGCCAACCCTTCCCTTACAGCACTGGTTTGCTAGACATTAGAATCACCTGGGTAGCTTTTTGAAGTCCAGAGAGTCAGGCCACACAGCAAACAAATTAAACCAGAATCTAGAGTAGTATCCAGGCATTGCAAATTATTTTAAGTAATTTTAGAACAGTTTTAAGTGTATGGAAAAATTGCAAATTTAGTACAGAGATTTCCCATATACCACATGCCCAGTTTTCCCTATTATTGACATCTTGTATCAATATGGTACATTTGTCACAAGTAATGAGCAATATTGATATGTTATGAACTGAAGTGCATGTTTTTTCATATCTCCTTGGTTCTCCCCTAATTTCCTTTTTGTATATCAGGGTCCCAATTACATGCAGTTACCATGGCTCCTTATTCTCCTCTTGGCTGTAACAGTTTCACAGACGCCCATTATTCTTAATGACCTTGGCAGCTTTGAGGAGTACTGGGCAGGTACTTTGTAGAATGTCCCTCAACTGGGATTTGTCTGATGTTTTCCCTATGATTAGACTGGGGTGATGTGCTTTCGGGAGGAACACCACAGAGATAAAGCCATTTTGATCACATCAAATCAGGGGTACATATATCAACATGACTTACCTATTGATGTTGACCTTAACCATTTGGCTAAGGTGTTTGTCAGGTTTCTCCAGTACAAAGTTACTCTTTCCTCCCCCTTTTCAGTCTGCACTCTTTTTAAGGAAGCCACCCTGTTCCACCCACTTCCTTGGGTTATATTCCACTTCCCTAAGGACATAGTATCCACATAAAACTTTTAGACTTCTTTAGTATAAGAAATGTCTGTTTTCCTCCACTTATTTATATATTCAATAATTTATTCATACCCATATGGACTCATTTATTTACTTCCTACTTTGGGTTTCATTCCAATACTACTTTATTTGGCGGCTCAGGTGTTTCAGCTTTGGGCATTGGGAGCTCTCTCAGGTGGCCCTGTGTCCCACTGACACAACCTCCTCACCGCATTGCTGTTGTTCCAAGCACCTTTTTACTTTTTCAGCACATAAGCTGCTCCATGCTCATTTTTCATATTTGCTACCCTAGGCCTAGAAGCAGCCATTTACATTGGCTCTGGTTTCTTTTGTTGGAGAATGATTAGAAACCAAGATCTGGTGCTGAGTATGCTCATTGCCACAGGGCTATCATTGCTCCCAGGCCCTCTCAGTTGACAGAACAAGAAAATATATGTGTGTGAGTATTAACCCATGTATACATATATGGGGGATGCCCCCAAACCTGGAATTATCTTCTCGAGGGTGGGCCCCTTGTAGTGCAGGCCTCTCTTACTAGGTGTGTGTTCTAGAAGCCCATCTGTATCAGTGTACCAGCTGGTGGTGTTGTGAGAGGCTGCATTCAGCTTCAGTGAATTTTTCTGAAGACTCTTTCAATGCATTTGCCCATTTCATGATGAGTGATTTATGAGTGCACCTGCCCACACCATGCTGAGTGCTCAGCAGTTTTTGACCAAAAAACAAACAGCATGACCCCTCTGTCCTACCCTCCCTATTCACCTGATCTTGCCCCAAGCAACTTTTTGTGTTTCCCAGATGACAAAAAGTCCCCAAAGGGAAACATTTTGCTGATATGGAAGAGGTGAAACAAAAAATGTCAGAAGCATTAAAAGGCATCAAAATTGATGAATTCAAAAACTGTTTTGAGCAGTGGCAAAAATGTTTTGATAGGTGTATTGCATCAAATGGAGAGTGACTGAAGTTTAAACACGTAAGAACACACAATTTGTTATAAATAAATTCCGTTTGGGGGTATCCTCATATAGGTATCTATAAGTATTTCTGTATGTGACCATCGGTATCCATATGAGGCTAATGTGAATCCATATGGATTTCTCCAACTCTAATGCAACTACCAGATCGATGATCCCAGCCTCTTCCTCTTGCTTATCTGTGACCTCTCACTCCAGTAGGGGGAGATGGGCTCCCACCACTGTCCATCCATATACTCGTTAAAGCCCAGCGTGCATGGAGGGTGGTGTCAGAACTGTTAACCTGTACCTCCATGGCAAACAAGTTTTCGGCTGGTGCGCAGTATGTGCAACCTGTATCTTGTCCTTTGATTCTCTCAACAGTATCCTTCACAGAAATTTCTAATTTAGATAAAGTTCAACTTATCATTTTCTTACTAAATCATGCTTTGGCTCATATATCTAAAAACTTGTTGTCAAATCCAAGATTTCATAGCTTTTCTCCACTGTTTTATTCTAACAGAGCTATAGTGTTGTATATTATATTTAGTTATGTGATCTATTTTTAGCTCATTATTATAGAAGTGTAAGGTCTGGGTCTAGGTTTGACTTTTATCTTGCAGATGGACCTCTCATTGTTCCAGCATCATTTGTTAAAATGCTTATTCTTTCTTCATGGAATTGGCTTTGCTCCTTTGTCAAAGGTCAGCTGACTATATTTGTGTGGGTCTACTTCTGGGCTCTCTATCCTATTCCATTGGTCTGCGTGTCTATTTTTTCACCAATGAACAGTCTTGATCACTGAAGCTTTATAATAAGTCTTGAAATTGGGTAGCGTGACTCCTCCAACTTGGTTCTTTTTCAGTGTTATGTTGGGTGTTGCCATTTTTTTTAAAGTTTCCCACATGGTTCCAGTGTGTAAGCACAGGTAGGAATCACTGCCTTGGAGGCAGCTGGGAACAGGAGCAGAAACATGGATGTCAAAGTGAAGCAGCCCTTTGTTCAAATTCTTGGTCTGTAGATAAGGCATTTGAAATCTTGGGGCTTCAGTTTCCTATTCAGGAAATGGGAGATTTAAATGTTTACTGGCTGGGGTTTTGTAAAAGCAACGTGGGGACTGGGATGTGCATGTAGCAACCGATCAATTTAGTCACATTCTCTTTCTCGGAAACTCTTTGAATATTTTCTTTGACTGTTTTCTTAGTGTATTCTTTGACCATTTTCTTCCAAATATTATGAAGGATTGGCATAGTTATTATTATGAAACATCTCCTCATAGCTGCATACGCATGTAAGATGGGTTATAATTCAGTTTTGCCGCCCCTGGAAACTGGCTGCCTAGACTAAAGAAATAAGCCTGTTTGACAATCTTTCTTAGAAGGAAGTGATTCATTCATGTGCAGCTCATGGGCAATTAATACCTGTCTATTTTTTAATGATTTGGGGAAAAGATGAACATTTACTAACTGCATGGAAACAATAATGAGAGTAAGAAGTAAATAGCACAAAAGGTAAAGAAATAAAAATGAGAGTGATGAAAGTGCTGTGTGTGTGTGTGTGTGTGTGTGTGTGTTAAGGCAAATGACAAGGAAAAACTTGTCAGTTTTTGAAGTGACATCAGATCTTTTTATGACTATATCTTCCTATGTTTTAAAATTGGATTTTTGTTTCAGTAGAAATTTATATAAGTGGGATTATAGGTAAAAAGTAAAAGCAGTTTAAAGATTTTTGGTAGACACATATTCTTGCTTTCCAAAAACCCATCCTTCTTTCTACAGAGTAAGAGATGCATATACAAGCAGGCAAGCAAACAACAATATAACTAAAAGTCAGAAAAGGTAAGAAGAGAGGAAAAAACTGCATTTATCAAGCGTATTTGTGCTCCAGGCATGCTAGGAATTACACGTTTAAATTATTTATCAGTCCTCATGATAAATTTAATACCATTCTCACTCATTAGATGAGAACTGAAGTCATGGCAAAGCTCAGTGCCTTTCCTGTATGGGTACCCTAAGACTTCTGGTCCCACCTCCTTTAGCAGTCTAAAGGAAAGAAAAGGAAAGAAATCTTTAATTTCTTATAAGACATGGACAGGTGGGTTTTCACAATGGCAGCTCCCAAGACAGCAACCCTCCTCCTGCATCTCTCCAGGAGTCATTAGCGAATCCCAGAGCCCTCTATCCCTGCTTCCAACAGATGTGCCAGCCCAAGCAACAGTGGCAGTAATGAGACTCGGCCGCCAAGTAACAGACACTGGTGACTCACCGGAGACAGGGGCCAGGTCTCGCTATGCCTCTTCTCTCGCTGCAAACATTCTGCCCAACCAAATTCCTTTCAATAAAACTGAGGACAAAACCCAAAGAAAAGAAAATGTCAGGGGGTCAGAAGGGGTCACAGAAACCATTGAAGAACCCAATTAAAAGTTGGTATTTTCCAACTTCACTTGTGACAGGTACTTTTGTCCACATTCCCCCCTCATTTCCCCGAGGAAAGGTGATGAGACATAAACCGACAGAGTGGAAAACACCGCTCTGAGAAGGAACTGCTAGAGAATTCACAGTAGCAGATGCAAAGAAATTAAGAGTAATTAAAGATACCCCAAGAGAAAACAATTCCCTATCCTGTAAGCTAGGAAGAGATGAGGAAATGGGGACCGTTACATTTTAGAGATTTTATTTATTAAAAAAAGATGGCTGTCTCCCCACACTTGTGCTGAGAACGCCAGGAGGGAGTGTTCTGAAGGTCTAGGGTCTGATCCTCCCTTAGACATGTCCAGAAACTGTGTTGTCCACATATTTGAAGCTGGAGGATTTCCATGATCATTGCCTTATAAGATCCTAAAGCACAAACCAGAATGTCAAAGTTTGTATGTTTTTTCTTTTATAACATTTTTGTTTGTAATTTTAAAAAACTTATAATGGTGAACAAAATTTTCTGTTCTAACATCAGAGACCCTCCTATATCAATCAGCCACTGCTATGTTACAACCACACCCAAACTCAGAGAATTAAAGCAATAAGCATTTGGTTTTGCTCACACGTCTAAGGTCGGGGGAGCATTTCTGCTGACCTGGGCCAGGCTCAGCTGATCTCTCCTGGGCCCACTCAGGCACTTGTGGTCAGCTGGTGGTTGAGCCACAGGTGACTGATCTAAGATGGCCTCACACACGTCTAGGGTTGTCTGGCAGTCAGCCAAAACGGTGTTAAGTAAATGGGCCTGGTTTCTCATCACTGAGCAAATTGGCCTGGGTGTGTTCCTACAGTGGCTGTGCAAGGTTTGGAAAGAGAGAAAGGAGTATTCAAGCCCTCTTGAGACTGAGGCTTGGAACTGGCACACCAACACTTCTTCCACGATCTACTGGCCAAAACGAGTAACAAAGCCGGTCCACATGCAAAGAGTGAAGCAGTAGTCTCCAGCTATCGATGTGACTAGTTACAAAGTCATATACAGGATACAGGAAAGGAAATAATTACAGCTATTTTGGCATCAGTCCTTCACACCTCCCTTTCTTAGGCTCTTGGAAACTGAACTGATAAGCAGAAGTCACCTGATAAATACAATATCAAACATAACTGGATAGTGCTCAGGGGTTATTCCAACCAGACTTCAAACGAACTTGATGAACTATACTTGCTCCAAATCCAGAATGATCTGAAACACCAGATCATCTCTTACCCTCTCCGGCCCTCTCACCCCCACGCCTGCAAACGTCCATTGGCAGATTAGCTCTCAGAGGGGTTTTTCCTGTAGGTGCCTGTCAGAAGGTCTTCCAGTGTGCACTGCTTTCCTGCTGGGTTCACCGTTATGTTTCCACATGACAGATATACTTTCTGTAGTCTCTACAATAATTACTATGTTTAGTTTTTAGTCAATAAAAATTTAACAGCTGCTAGAGGTGTTTCAGGAAGGGAGAGAGAAAAAACATTCTCTCTTTATCTCCCACCACTTCCTCAGGGGCTGGGAGGCAAAGGCACTTCTGGGATCTGGAAGGAGAATCTTCTTTTTTCTTTCCTTGCTGTCATGACCAGGAATTTCTGGCCCTGTGGTTCAGAATCCAGTGGAAGAGCCCAAACAGCTGTGGGCCACAGGGTTATTGCATACCCAGCAACGTTTCCTGAACTGTTCCAGAACCGAAGCCTAGTTATTCTGCAGAAATTTGAGGAGATCAAACCCTGTTAGAATAAATTAGCTTTGAGCTATTCAACATGGCTTTGGAATGAGCCTTCCTGTAGAAATTAGTTTTCTAGGTCGCTATTCCATTACACAGTGCCCTCCTTATGAGAGCCCAGGGGAGAAATTTCTCTCTGATCTCAGAATGGGAAATAGGCTGCTTCTCAGGACTTGGAGTGGTTTGGTGGTGGCTGTTACTACAGATACTGTTGATCACCTACGTGAGGGCATCTTCTTTAGCGCCAAATCTGAGACCCATCTCTAGAAAATCTGTAGAACTTTTGTTGTAAACTTTAGATATTAACCTTGCACCTGACTTGTCCTTATCTTTCCTAATTCTACATACTTTCTGTTCTGCTTCTGAAAAATAATCATTCAAATATTTTTATGCATATTTAGTCTTATTTACATTATTTAAGCAGACTTAAATGCCTTTTAGAGCCTCAGAAAATAAATAAACAAACAAATCTCTCAAGAAAGCTATAGTTTAATTTTTTTAAATCCTTTAAAAAGTTCTTCAATTTTATCTATTTTGATGGAACCCTTTCCGTTTGATTTCTAATACTGGGGCCTGAGTTAATGATCTCTCTCAGTGGTCCATTAACATTTTTGGTCTAAGAAGATGCCTCTCATTTTATTTATTTTTTCCTCTTTATTTTACACCACTCTTCCTCACCTGTCCCAACACAACCATTTCAATGTCATTAGATGCATGCCCTTGTGTATATGTTCTTATAAAACATAAAGTTTTATATGTATAGATGTTAGTGGTATGCATGTTTTATTGTTATAAACTTCAAGCCGTTCCTTTCTTCATTTAGCACTATGTTTTAAAGACCTGTATATTTTGCTATGGGTACATCTAGTCTGTTACTTTCCTCTGCTACATAGCATGAACTCAACACGTTCTGCTACTCCACTCTGCAAACTGCCTCCCCCTCCGGCCCACCACCACAGATATGCTGTGAAGACAGTTCTTATACACAGGGTGAACACTTTTTTAACAAAGTAATGTTTTTAACTCTTTTTTTTATTCTCTCCCAAGGATATGTTTATTGATTCTAGAGAGAAAGGAAGGGAGAGAGGGAAGGAGGGATAGAGGAAGGAAGAGAGACAGGGAGGGAGAGAGGGAGAGAGAGAAAGAGAGAGAGAGATGTGAGAAACATTGATCAGTTGCCTTCTGCATGTGCCCTGACTGGGGATCAAACCTGAAATCTTCTGGTGTATGGGACGACACTCCAACCAACTGAGCCACCCAGCCAGGGCAAGGGTGAACACTTTTGAGAATGAAAAGGAGCTATTAAAAATTCCACCAGGACAGCAGATGTACATTATAATTGTCAAAAGCAAGCTGCAACGCCTTGTCACCTTACTCATATAGGACCCTTGTAAACTCTGAAAATTCCTTCTGGTTGTGTACCCAGGAGTGGATTTGCTGCATCAGGAAGTATATACATAGATCTAATTTGCTATTACCACCAGAGTCCTCTGCAGAATTCCTACACAAGTTTACATCCTCATCAACAGTACATGAGCATTCTCATGGTCCCGCACCTCTGCCAACACTTGGCATTATCCTAATTTTGATAGTTTAGTGCATGCAAAGTGATATCGCATTGAGCATCTCTTCATATTCTGTGGTGTTTTGTTATGGCCGCCATAGAAGTCTAATACAACAATCAACATTAAGGAAACATCTTTACATTGAGTCATTTGCATCTTTCACTTAACATAGAATGAAAGATGCCCAGCTGCATCATGTACTAGACAGTGTTTCCTGGCTGTCTTTCCAGAAAATTATTTAGAGTCAATGGCAAAAGTAGCCACATTCCAAATGATGTCCTCAGACCCTAGCAAATCTCTCTTTTTTAATTGTAGCCATCAATGTGATCTGTCTTAGCAGCATCTTCCAAAGCAGCACAAACAATAGACCGTGGGTATTGCCAGCCAACTTTTCCCCGTCTTGTAACTCACCCTGATTATGTAACTACCCTGGTTATTCAAGGGTCTGAGAGAGGATCCTCTCTCATTATTTAAGAGTTTGATCAGAATTTCAGTGGAAGGGGTTTTCTTGAAAACACAAATTCTTCCTCCTTCAGGAAAAATAACACTTCCGAAGGCATGATGTTGGAGCAAGGATGGGAAATTGTTTGATTTCACATAACCCAAACAAACTGACAACGGTTATGGGGAGTGTTGTGTTCAGAAAAATTTGGAGCCCATTTATATGAATTGAGTAGGTGCCACGACAGCTCACGTTGAGGTACGGTGGCTCACGGGTGGGTGCACCACGTATCTGCCATCTCTATCTGAATAGACTGTTTCTTTGTTTTTAATGTTTGGCTATGGAAAAAAGTCCTGAAATAGGCATCCATCACAATTTTGTCTTGAATATTATGGGTCCGCAAGTCCCATATATTATTTACAAGATGAAGAAAACTGCTTTATGATATTACCTCTTAACTCCATTTTCTTTTCTGAAAAATGCTTAGTTAACAGTCTGAGTCAGCTGCAATGGCAGCCTCGAGCACTTCCCACGTGCCCGGTACTGCTGTGTGTACTTTGTAGCTATTAACGCATTTACACTCCACAGAATCCCCAGATTATAAATAGGGTGCAGAGGCCCAAAGTGCTTAAGCACTTTTCAAAGTCTTGGAGGTAATAAGTGAGAATTTAAACCCAGAATCCTTATCAGTCTTTAAAATTACATCTTTTTGATGCCTACAAAAAAAAATGATAAACACCTTTTTAGGAACTAATGCTTTTTTTCAGAGTGAGCTAACAATAAATTAGATTCCTTATGCTTAGGTAAATTTGTAGTACTGATAGGAAAATTTTTGAAAATGTGGAACTAATCAGAAAACAAATGTTGCTTATCCATCCATGCATTTCTGGATGTTTGGAATGTTTATTCTATCATGTCCTGTGGTGATTTTTACATAGATTATCTCACTAAATCCTCAAAACCATCCTATGAAGTGCTAAGTGCTTGTCCCCATTTTATGGACAAGAAAATGAAGGCAGAGGTATGAAGTAACTCAGTCCCAAGGCACATGACTGATAAACAACAGAGCCGGGATCCCAACCTAGGTGGTCTGATTGGGATCTGTACCCAAAATTTGCAAAGTTTTACTGTAGTTGGGCTTCAAGTTTAGATACAGCTAAAAATCTTAAACTGGTTTAAGTTGCTGACCTCCTCGGGCACTTGGGAGCACCAAACCTTGCTGTGTGACCCTTGGAGTGCTTTACAGAAATTGAATCATCTAGGACACTGTTCGGGATATACACTGTGTCCAGAAACCAGTTATTTCTTCCCCTGGAAAAATCAGTGAATTCTTTTCCAACTTCATGATCTTTTTTTTAAACTTATTTTCCAACATGATATCCTCCTCTGATATTACCAAGTCACCTAGGGGGAAATACACATGGCTCAAATACTTGTGTTGTCCCCCAAGTCACCTAGGGGGAAATACACATGGCTCAAATACTTGTGTTGTGTTAATGAACTTAACAAAATGAGGGATAGCTGTGATTTTTCTAACTGAGGGAAGTTTGTAATTGGTCTTGTAGGATGGTTTTGAGGGTAGTGCTAATTATTTTGCTGCTTGTGTGTATATTAACTCAGCAACTCATATATTCCTGAACATTATGATCAGTTCCTACAAATCTGTAGGGAACTAATTGCAAGTTGCCATCATAAACGTCACTGGAAATTATTTACAATACCTAATGCAACAACATATTGCAGCATTCTACAGAAATGAGCTTATCTTGCTGAATCGTTCTGTATCAGATTTCAAATCTCCAAGTCACCGAACCCTTTGAATTCCTGATGAATGTCCTGTGACTCTATCAAAATTAATAGGACTTGGCCCAAATTTTCATGAAAGGGTGCCCTACCCACCCCCCTCCACCACCACCACTTTCACTACCTCTATCCCTCACCGGAGAGCTGACTTCCGCTCCTGCAGGGTAGCGCACTCCCTTAAGCTTTAGACACCTAAATGACTATCTTTCCCCATTGTAGCATTGCTTTATCCTTTTTTTATTTGCCATTGTATTTCTTCTTTTACTTTTAATTACAATATCTGGTACTTATAATCTGCATAGCCACTCTGCTGTCTGTATCTGCCGCCCCCATTCACATACGCATTGCCCCTTTCAGTTGTGTCTTCTATCCCCTTCCCCTGTTGCGTCTCCAACGCCCCCTGGCTTTGGGATGAGCAGAGCATCCATTCGTGCAGTAGCTCTCACTTTAGCCCTGGAGAGTGACTCCCATTCCACCCCAACTTAGGAGAGAACCCCGCCCCCCGCACTGAAATTACCTGGCAAAACTGCGTATATGCACGTACCTGTACACGTGCTTGCACGTTTCTGAGGCGAGAACTGTGGCAGACCCTATGGATGACTGCCTACCCCCAAACAATTCCCAGTTCCCTATGTCATTGACGTCCTTTGCCACAGAGGCTGAAAAGCTAAACTTTTCAGTTTCCCAACTTCCCTCGTTTTGACCAATGAGAAGGGAAACATCCTTTCTAGAATTAAAAGCAAAACCTCACTAGGAGAAAAATCCTTTGCCCTTTATTCTTTCCCACTATTCCTATCTGGAATATAGATATAAAGCTCAGGTACACAGCAGCGATCTTGGGAACATGAAACCACAAGCCTGAGAAGGAAGGCCTGGATTTACAGTGGAAAGGCAGAAGGCTGGAAATAGAGTCCACCTTTGAGGGGATTCTGGAGCCCCCATCCCAGCTCTGCACTGCCCACCTCCAGATAAATTTTTACATGTTGTGAACTGAACACACACACAGAAACAAAAAACTTTAAGAAGAAGAGGTAAAAATACAAACAGAAATTCTAAAATTTTCTTCCTGCTCTCAGAGAGATTGCCTTACATATGCCCTAGGAGGAAACATCCTATTCTGGAGACCAAGGCATCGCTATTAACAAGCATCATTAAACCAGCAGATAATAAAAGGGGGGAAATACCCAGGAAAGTATATACTATAAGACAGGTTGATATTTTGAGGTCATTTTGTTTTATATATAAAACAAAAAACAAACAAACAAAAAAAAACCTGAAAGAACATACATAAAATGTTAATGATGGTAGCTTTACCCTATTGTGTTCATTGCTGTCTGTATCGACCATGTACTAATTTACAATAAGAAAAAATAAAAGAAAAATATTATTTTAAATATCCCAATAGTTCAAGAGAGGCCCACCCCACCTTCTAAAATTTGCTTTTTCCTTCATGGTGCCCTTGTCATGGTGCCGAGTGTCTCCCTGCCCTGCACCGACATGTGGTGACAGCCAGGCAGGTGTGGTGCTGAGGACTTGGGGCGATGCTGCTCATTTCTATCGGCCTCCAGCCTGCTCCAGGTGTGGAGGGGGGTTGGAGTGGGCAAAATGAACTCCCTGTGGGACGTCATGCTCGGTGAGCAGACCACCCTCCTACATATCAGTGCACTTTTCCCATGCCTCGTTCCACTTATCTTAAAATTGTCCTAATTCCCATCCTTGTCAAAGGATGATGGGCATTTATCCCTGTAACTCCATCTAGTCTACTCCTTCCTTTCCAGAGATGGGGAAGAGCAAGCTCTGAAAAGCTAAGTGCATGTCCAAAGTCAAAGAAGACACACGAGCAGTAGAGGGAGGACCAGAACCCATTTATCATTAACAACCACCATCACTACCGCCCAAATGCCATATAGCATCCTCCCTGCTGCCTGGGCATTGCCCTGGGTACCATCTACATAGTATCTTATCCTGCAAAAGCTCTGAAAGGTAGGTTTTGTTATCTCCATTTTAATATTGAAGACATTAAGGCTCAGACAGATTAGGTAATTTTCCAAGGCTAGAAAGAGACAGAACCAAGACTTGAACCCAGCTCTGTCTGGCTTCAAACTCTAGGCTATTTTCACCCCTCCAGGTGACTCAAGATAGTGTTTGTCTGAACTGCTATGCTCATGCCCACAACATATGCTTCCTCTTCCTAAAGAGGAAGCATAATTCTTCTCTAGATGTCCTTAGCTATTGGAGCCTCAGGAAATCCATTCCAATGCCAATTTCATCTCCCCTTTGGTTCAGGGAGTGCTTCCTGAACAAGCCTGTTCTCTCAGCAGCTGGTGATATTTGATTTGATTAACACCCTGGGACCTATCACCAGACTTAAAGAGGATGCCTAATTAATTGCTTACATTTAAGAGCTGGCACTTTCTGCATTTGATTCACACTTCTAGCCTCAATCATATTTTCACTTTGGCAATAATATTTACATGATTAGCAAATAGTCAATTCATACTCTAATGTGGACCTAATCTGTGAGTGGGACCTCCCAAAGCAGATGCCCTTAGCAGGTGTAAAGAAATAGACTTTTTCACAGCAAGGGCTATGAGTGAGATCTTCTGCTTACATTTCAATGAAAAATCATGCTTTTATCAATAAACATTAGTTGAGCACGACCTACTCTCTGTGTCAGTCATTACATTTCCAAGACCTCGTGGGAGCTAAAATGAGTCACATTAGACATAACTTCTTTCCCCCACCTTTTTTTGGTCTAAGATCTAGATGTATAAATCAGAGAAAAGACATTCTACATTAGACATCTTACATTTTAATAAGCATTTGCTAAGGTATCTCAAGAAATGATCATGAAAAAGGCAGAAATACATAGTCTGGATAATACTACAATTAAGTGAGTTTGTGATGTTAATGACTCCAGGATACAAATGGAGATCTAATTAGAAAAGGTGATGCGCCACAAGACAACCCCATATGGTACTTTAAATTAAGAACTTGGATAGTGATACAGAAAAGCAAGATTATATCTTCTGATAGCAGGAGGTCGGAAGGGATAAGGCAGCATTTTGGATGACAAAGTTCTTGACAAACTGAACAATGGGCTGAATTCTAACATCATGAAATTTAGTAGGAACAAATGCCAAGACCCACCAGAACCAACACTACCCAAGGGGAGATGTGACTTTGTGGTAAAGACTTGAGGATCGGCAGCCAGCCAAAAGCTTAACATGAAGCAATGGTGTGATGTATGGCCCAAGTCACAGATGCATCTGTTTGACTGTACTTGCAAAATACCAAGACTGGGGTGGTGAGAGCCCTGCTCTGATTCTTATTGTCTGTATCCATCCTTACACACTGCATTCAGTTCAGTTGAAAGCTTTCAGTTGAAAGCTAACCATATATGATATTGGTCAATCAGAACCATTTGGGACACTTTAGGATGAAAGGGTTTGTGGGTAATAATTAAACCTGGAAAATAGGTGTAAACTAAGACTCCTGGACAACCTGGGATGTATGTTACTCAGTTATAAGAGATATAGACAGATTGGAAGGTATTCAGAAGATAGACCCAAGACTATCTCAAAAAGGGGAAGGCCTCAAAAAGATAGATTGGGGGGGGATTTTTAATTTTTTTATTGTTGTTCAAGTAAAAAGATAGATTATGACAAATTTTTGAAAAAATTGTTTAACCTGAGGAAGAGCAGCATGAGGTTCATGTGAAAGCTGTTTTAAGTTATTCAAAGGGCAGCCTATAGGAGAGGGATGGGACCTGGGATCACCGGTCTTGAGAAGTTCTCCCACAGGGCATCCAAAGTAGAGAAAATGACTGCATCTTAGCAGAACTCCAGCCCAAGAGACAGAGAAATGAACAGACCTCCCAGTATGACAGGCTGTTCGAGAGCCTACCTGGGTGCATCCATCAGTTCCTGTTCATGTGCCTACTTAGCTCTTATAAAAGTCCATTAAATAGGAATTATTCCTTCTTAATAAAATGAGGCTCCTTTTCTTTAAAAATGTTATTTTTGTTTTAATATATGGTGGTCCTGCCCTCTGTTTTTTGTTTTTTTTTTTTTTCAGAGCAAACTTCCTTTAAAGTCTGTGATTCCCTGGATCTACTACATTTTTTTTTTTCTCACTTGAGGACATTTTTTTAGTACTTCTAGAGAGAAGGGAAGGGGGTGGGAGAGAGAGAGGTGGGGAGAGAAAGAGAAAAAGAAAGAGGGAGAAACATTGCTGTGAGAGAGAAACATCTATCGTTTACCTTCTCATATGTGCCCAACCAGGGTATATGCCCTAACCAGGGATCAGACCCTCAACCTGAGTATGTACCCTGACTGGGAGCTGAACCTGTGACCTTTTGGTCTATGGGGCAGTGCTCCAACCAACTGACCTACACCAGCCGGGGCCCCTATATGGTTTCATATATGCTTTAATTTTTTTTAAATTAATTTATATATAAGTTTTAAGTGTACAATTCTGTAATACATCATCTGCATATTGCATTGTGTTTAGCACCTAAAGTCAAATCTCCTTCTTCCACCATATACTGGACCCCCTTTACCCTTTATCATCTCCCCCCACATCACTTTCCCTCTGTTAACCACCATACTGCTGCCTGTGTCGATGAGTTTTTGTTTGTCTTGTTTGTTCTTTTGTTGTTTTCAGGTTTATATTCCACATACGAAGCAAAACAAAAAACCCCAAAAAACCTACATTTGCTTTTTTCAGGGGATTATTAAGAGCTGAGACTTTTCTTTAATATTTTGCTTTGTAAAGACCAACACAAATACCATATTACACTAACTCTAAGACACCACCAGTTGTAAGATGCATCACTATTATCTACCATTAAGGGAGAGGAAAAATATTGCCAATTAAACTACACCCCAAACTTCTTCGCATTTAAATTCCAACACTTGTAGGTCACTTTTCAAATCAGAATTTGCATATTGTTCCATTTTTCCACATGATATTAGTGCCTGCATCATCAAGAGCATTGAGAACGTAGAACTTCTTTTTAAAAAATTCCAAGTTCTGGCCAAGGTGGAAGCATAGGTAGAAACCCTTCGCTTTCTTGCACAAGAAAAGGGAGAATAACAACCAATCTAAAATCAATAAACACCAGCAGTGCCAGAAAAATCAAACTTCATGGAACTTTGACAACCACGGAATTAAACAGTCAAACAGAACAACCAGACAGGTAAGGCGGCAGACAGAAAACCTGCGGTGATGAGGTGGCAGACCCTGCGGGCGGAGCTGGCCGAATGGGAATCTGAGACTGAGAGCTCACTGTGGACTACAGTGGTTGCTGTGGTGGGAGAAACTCCCAGTTTCACACAAGAGTCCATTGGAAAGTACGCTAGAGACTAGCAGAGGAGCTGCAGTGTTCCTTCTCTGGCCCCTCCCCAACAGGCAGCACCGCAGGGCAGCAAAGAGGGTTGCCCTGCCCTGGTGAATATGAAAGGCCCCACCCCCTTACAACTTAACAGGGTCCCAAACAAAGAAATAGGGCCAAAATGAAAGAACAGAGCAAAACTTCAGAAAGAGAGCTAAGCAATGAGGAGATAGCTAACCTATCTGATGGAGAATTTAAGGCCCTGATAATCAAAATGCTCACAGAACTGATTGAGCTTGGTTGAAAAATGAAAGAACAAATGAAAGATAACCAAAATGAAATAAAGCAAAATATTCAGAGAACCAACAGTGACAGGAAGGAAACCAGGACTCAGAGCAACCATTTGGAACAAAAGGGAGAAATAAACATCCAACTGTATCAGAACAAAGAAACAAGAATTCAAAAATATGAGGAGAGGCTTTTGAATCTCTGGGACAACTTGAAGCATTCTAATATCCAAATTATAGGGTGCCAGAAAGAGAAGAACAAGAGCAAAAAATTGAAAACTTATTTGAACACATAATGAAGAAAAACTTCCCCTATTTCCAGGAAGTCCAAGAAGCCCAGAGAGCCTCAAAGAAGTTGGACTCAAAGAGGAACACACCAAGGCACATCATCATTAAGTTACCCAAGATTAAAGACAAAGAGAGAATCTTAAAAGCAGCAAGAGATAAGGAGATAGTTACCTACAAAGGAGTTCCCATAAGGCTATCAGCTGATTTCTCAAAAGAAACCTTACAGGCAAGAAGGGTCTGGAAAGAAGTATCTGAAGTCATGAAAGGCACGGACCTACATCCAAGATTACTCTATCCAGCAAAGCTATCATTTAGAATGAAAGGGCAGATAATGTGCTTCCCAGGTAAGGTCAAGTTAAAGGAGTTCATCACCACCAAGCCCTTATTACATGAAATGTTGAAGGGACTTATCTAAGAAAAAAAAGATAAAAAATGTAACAGTAAAATGACAACAAACTTACAACTATCAACAAATGAACTTTAAAGAAGAAAGAAAGAAAGAAAAACAATGAAAACAAAAACTAAGCAAACAGCTAGAAAAGGAACAGAATCAGAATAATGAACATCACGTGGAGGGTTTTCAGTGGGGAAGGAGAAGGGAGAAATGGAGGGGAGGTACAGGGAAGAAGAAGCATAATTAGTAGGCATAAAAAGACGGGGAGGTTAAGAATGGTAGAGAAAACAGAGAAGTCAAAGAACTTATATGTACAACCCATGAAGATGAACTAAGGGGGGAAAATACTGGAGGGTTGGGGGGTGCAGGGTGGAGGGGGGATAAAGGGGGAAAAATTGGGAAAACTGTAATAGCATAATCAATAAAATATACTTAAAAAATAAAAATAAAAAGCATTTCACTATTAGCTGCAGGATTTCTTCCAAGCCAGTAATGTTTGATCTGAAGGCTTCTATGTTGTTACTTTTTGTTCTAATCAGTAAACGACAGTAGTGGGTTTTCAGACAAAAAAAAAATGAGGATTTTTATTCTTTCTTCGCATAGCCCTTAAATTGCTTTCTGATGAAAACTTTGAGGGTTGAAGTTTCCCAGTCATGCCACCATGAAGAATGACAAGATTTGTCCTGCCCAGACAATGACAAATCCATCCAACTTGGCTCTGACCAACAGATGCCTGGGGTGTTCAAGTGTGAAATATGGATGCTTTAGAATTTATAAAATGCAGTTACTCAACCTTCCTGTGTGCCTTTTTGTCCTGGGTTATACCCTTTACTTGATCTTCCCCAGCCTGCATCCCTAGTTGGCTGTGATGACCTCCATGAGCCCTCCGTTACTGCCACCGAGAGTCTCCACAAGTGTTCTCCTGGCCTGTGCTTATTGCTATTTTTTGCCCAACCCTGTCTGCTTTAGAAGTATTCCTAATCTTCTTATTTCAGCTAGTTTCTTGTTTTATGCCCATCAACTGATAGAAAACAAAGCAAAAAGGGAAAGGTCAACCAAGACTTTGCATCTCAAAAGAAGAAATGCTTCATCTCTTGCTGTTCTTATTAAGAAAAGCTATATAGCATTACAGTTCAAAGTAGATCCTAGACCTAGCTGTGAAGTAAAGTAATTTGTGGAGATTTTTAAAATGTAGTTTCCAGTGGGCTATCCCAGACCCACTGACTCACACTCATAGCAGGCACTTGTGTTTTTTAAAGAGATCCACAGTTCTGGCTATTGTGGCTCAATACATTGGACCGTCATCCTATAACCAAAAGGTTGTGAGTTTGATTCCCAGTCAGGGGACATACCTGGGTTGTGGGTTCAACTCTTGGTCCAGCATGTGTGATCCCAGGTCCAGGTACATACAGAAGGCAATCAATTGATGTTTCACTCTCACATCAATGTCTCTCTCTCTCTTTTCCTCTCTTCCTCCCTCTTTCTCTAAAGGCAATAAAAAAATGTCCTTGGTAAAGATAAAAAAAATGTTAATTCAAAAGAGATCCACAGATTCATGTGATGTGTCATTCAGATTATAAAGCACTAGGAGCAGAAAGACAGTAGGCATTTTCCAGTTCATGCAGGGACAACTCTATGGACATACACTAACACACGTTTGAAATCAAGAGGCCCCACTCTGAAGGTACAACAGAAATAATTCATATGGATAGACCACAATTTTATTAACTCCAGCCATAATATTCACACCATCCTGTACTCAATGTGATTAAACTGAAGGGTATGAAGGACGCTGTAATGGCTGGGCGTGGGGATGAGCATGGTGAGAACACAGGTAGGAAATAAAGGATGAGTTTCCTTTCCCAACCTCCCAACAATCCCAAAGGCCACCTGGTCTGGGGCCATGGGGAAGGTGACCTTGTCCTCCATTCTCCAGCCACAGCTTTCCAGACCCATTTCAGGGACCAGATGTTCTGGGCATGATTCTGGTTCCCTGATTTAGCAATATTCTGTAACCTTAGAGTGGAAGGTTGTATTAATGAGAACCTGTTCTAAGAAAATACACAAATCCCTGCCCCAAAGGGCTCAGGAAATGGTTTTTATGGCCATGAGAGGGCCCTGAGTTCCCCTCCTAATCACCGCCATTCTTAGCACCGGTCTTCCGAATTTTAAAAGGGCCCTTCTGAATTTTAAAGAAGATGTAATAAGCATTACATCTTCCCTCTTTTCTGGGTGCTAGTATATAATTGATGATTCTGCTGTTATCTCTGGCCTTTTAATTGTGCCAGGAATTCAGAATGAAGTTTCCACACCAAAGCCCAGCTCACCAGTGAGTTAGCTCAGACTCTTACTCATCTTAGATCCAGGGACTTCTTGCTCATAACCAAGGAAGAGTCTGAGACTCATTGTCTTCTGTGAATTTGTTTCCCCTGGGCCTAAAGCAGAGGCTGGAAGCAAGAACACCAAACCACAAATCATTGCAAATAGGGCTGATGGCTGCAATAAACACTGATGCTGTACTTTTCCCCCCTCACCATCCTGTATCGAACACACACTGCACCCCAGGCCCTTTATCTCCATTCCCCTTTAATTCTCAGCGTGACCTATGAAGTAGGCTTCATTGTCCACCCCCATTTTACATAGTGAGGGCCGAATGTGAATAAGCAACACCCCCAAAGGCCATACAACAAGTAAGGAAAGGATCTGTCTCATGTTTCACAAAAATCTTAAATTCAGTTTAGTTGATGAATAGGCACTGAGGCTTTATTACATACCAGGCACCCAAATACCTGCCAGCCAAGGAGGTATGAATTCATGGAAGGTGCTGAGAGGACACAAGACAGAACACTTTTGCTGGGGGTGCACACCCAGCAGCTGACACTAACTTGCAATACAAGGCTGACCTTCATAATGTGACATATTGAATGTGTGAAGTGCTAACAAAACACGAGGATGGAGAAAATAATAATAACTGGAAAGGTATCTGGGAACAGGTAAAATTTGAATGATGCCTAGAAAAATAGAGAAAGCATCAAAAGGTCTCAACTGTTTTTACCCAAAACACTTCTGATCCCAAATGGGAGGGTTTGATTTTTTTCTTCCCTCTATACCAACCAATTCTCTGACATCAGCTTGGTGTCCTACAATTCCATTCAATTCTGGAACTTTCTACCCGGAAGTGGAGTCAGATCCCACAAGTTAAGGGCTCTACTCTACAAAACTGCCCCCACTTGAGAAGCCAGGTGTAAGTTGTGGATCCTTTGTGATGGCTCTGGTGGCAATTTTGGGCACAGAAGCCTCATTCTGACACTTGCACACTGTACTTTATAAACTCAACTCCCTGTGCCTGGCTCAGATTCTCTGGACCTTAGACACCATTCAGCCATTTCTGTGCTAAGGTTTTGCAGTCTCTCTGGGCTCTTCTGGGAAGTGACGACAACCCAAGTCATCTGGTGTTTCTGTATTCATCACCTTTCCCGCTGAGGAGCAGGGCACAGAGCCCCTTTCGAAGAGCAGAGAGAGGCCTTGCTGCTTCCCCTCCACCCTCACCTTCTCTTTGCTCCTCCTCACCTCTCACTAACATCCAAGAGCTCTTTCCTGGCCCAGATCATACCCTCTCTTCTCTTGCTGCCAGCACACCTGGAAAACGCCGTGTTCTACCAGAAGCTAGAGGTTGTGCTCCAACTCACCGTACAGTTTCTATGTTAAATGTACAAAGGGTCTTGACGTTTGACATTCAAAACTCTTTTTCCTGTTCTCGGTGAAACTCTTTTGTCCCCTGATACAAATGGTGACTGAATGGGTTTGGGGGGCGGGGGTGGGGCAGAGCAGTAGGAGCTGCCAGAGTGGGAAAATCAGCTAATGGTTTAAAAATGTCATTCTGCCAGTGTTCTCACCAAGTTCAAACCTGCTTCCTCCCCTGAGCAAAGAGGGAATAGTTTACTTCTCATCCTCCTTCATATTAAGAACTCCTTCCTGTTCTTGGGTCTCAGAAGGATTTCAGTTTCAGGCAACCTGCTCCAGACTGAACTGATGGCTGAATTCCAAGGAGACCCTAATGCCCACAGATGATGAATCTCACATCCAGAAAGCTGCCTCAGTAAGAGTAGGCTGTGGACTCTTGGAGATTTTCTCAAGAAATTTGACAGACAGCTTCCCAAGTGGCTAATCACCAAAGGGTATAATGATGTAGAAATATAACAGCTTATATTAGCTGTATGGCCGGTGTGCCTACTGTGCAGTCTCTGCAAAAATTTAACACAAGATCCTTAAGAGGAGTCTATGTCCTTCACGATCTCCACATGCCAGCAATCACCACAAGAACTACATATCCCTCATTCGGCTACGAGTTCATGCACAACTTGTCCCTGCCCCTGTTCGTTCATGGAGACTTGTGCTCCCTCTCGTCCCTTGTGGCATGCCTTTGGTTAGATGCTGTAGTCCTTTCTTTGGTTTCAGTCACTCTCTCTGTTTCATAGGACAATCTTCTGTATTGACCACAGGCCCTGCAATAAAAACAACTTATCAGTTAAAGAAAAATCAACCTGGCTGGTGTGGCTTAGTGATTGAGCTCCAGCCTGCGAACCAAAAGGTCGCTGGTTCAATTCCTAGTCAGGGCACTCACTGCCTGGGTTGCCCACGGGGTCCCCAGGTGGGAGTGTGCAAGAGGCAACCAGTCAACGTACCTCACACACTGATGTTTCTCTCCCTGTCTTTCTCCCATCCTTCCCCTGTCTCTAACAATAAAATCTTTAAAAAAAATTAAAGTAAAAAATGCAGATGTTTGAGAAAAATATTTACTTGGTTCTTTTCTCCACCAATTGCCCACTCCAAATGAGGACCCTAGGGAGTTCTACTACTTTTACCTATATAGTAGAAAGACTCCTCAGTGCAAGTTGATAAATACCCATAGGTCCTGCCTTCCACCGTAAACCCATATGGGTAAAGGGTCAGAGATGTCTCTCCTCATTAAGCAGAAGGAAATCTTTCTCATTACAAGTTAAAGTCCTCCCATGTGGCTGTGGATTTATCCACAAACCTGCTCCCAATGGTTCTCTTATGAATGATGATTGTGAATAATCAATCATTTCCTTCTCCTACAACAGCTGCTCAAATTGGTTCAATATGGCAGACTTCCTACTGGAAGGGGCCAATAATAAGACTTCTAGGGGAGAAAAGTGGTGGGGGGTAGTTGGATAGGGTGGACCCACATTTCCAGGATCTGAAGGTAAATATTCAGCAGCATCTGGCTTTACCACCTTACATGTATTTTTAAACACACCCAGAAGTGATGATGACCTTGAGTGTTCTTGCTCAAGATGGGTACTAGACTTCGCAGGTAAATCACTTCATAAGGTGTATAAGTGTCTAATCACTATGCTGTACACCTGACACTAATACAATAGTGTATGTCAATGGTAATTGAAAAATAAATTTTAAAAAGTTTGTGTTCATTTTACCCACCAAAAGAATTGACTATTATTTTAAAAGCTTTTATTAGTTAGTAAAAAGCTGTACGAACACACAAGGTGATTCACAGAGTACCTGTGTGCCTGACGAGCTAGTCCCTCTGTCCTGGTTTTTTGCCAGTGGTGGAGGAAGGTCCTTTTATTTCAAGAATGCCAATTTAGATCATATGAAAAATAAATGCTAATATAATATAACAAATACATTGATTGGGCTTTGCGATTCTGAAAACAATACCTCACCAATAGCTCAAAGCAGTGATCATTTTAAATAAGAGCCAGGAACATATTTATTTAACTTGGTATGTTATCAATCACTTCCATTGTCTTCTTTGTGCTGGGCAAAGTGCACAGGAAATTTCCTTCCCAACATCCCCCCAAATAAAGCACATGCTTACAAAAAATATCCCTCATCTAACCAGACAGCTTCTGAAAAGTACATACAGTATTTGAAACTCAAAGCAACATTCAGACCTATTAAGCATCTTTAAACTCTTCTCAAAACTTCAATAAAACAAGCAGAATTCATACACTTCACCTACTTAAAGTAGTATGAGGCAAAATTCATCCACATTTAGAGTTAAACGATCAAATTTTCCAAGTATACACATGCTGTGAGAATCAATGACCTCTTCTCAAACCAGCAAATTGGTTTCAAGTATTCAGTTCACTGGTTACATCCAACAGCCTGAATAAGAGGCCACCTCCTGATTGAAAAGGAGGTGGGCGATGAATTCTGGGAAAATGTGTTCTCATCAGAATTCCTGTGCTTCTTACTGCATGGATGGTGATATTTGTAAAACTCTTTGGAGAGAGTCCTGGATTTAATTTCAGTCAATCCTCTTTGTGGGAATTTTAACAAAAACACTTTTGCAGAGCACTCTGCACCACCTCTTTTCATGAAAACGATTTGTTGCAATGTAATTGTTTATATAAATTCATGTTTTCTGGACTTTAAACTGTAACTTTGCAGCCAGGTTATTCTTTCTAAAATAAAACTGATATTCTCTAGAAAGGTTTAGCTGCAGTAACTGGCACTTCTACTGACCTATGGGCTCTGGGAATATTTGTCAGAAAATATGGCCATAGTAACAGATTTACCTGCTCATGTCTATCACTCTCAGACAAGTCACTTGTGTTTTCTCCCCCTGCCCTTCTTGCCTTCTCACCCCCTGAGTGCCATCCCCGCTTCTCTCCAGCAATCAATATCTATCATCACCTCCACAACTTGACTTCTCTCAGAGGCTTCTGTACCAAACCTTCTACCTTTGGAACCTCTTTTCCTTTCTTCTTCTTGCAATGGAAAGTTTATGCAGAAATTTTAGCTCAAAATACAGTCAGTTGAAAGAAAGGTCTCTCTCCAGCAGGGTAACCTGTGCCTTCTGTTTGAGTGCACATAGTTTCATAGGGGCCACATGCCAAGACACAAGAAAAGGAACATATTCTAGCTAGTCATAGCAACTGGCATATGAGCAACTCATTCCTCTAATGGTCCCCAGGGCTGCCCTACGTTCCCACCTGCCCGGTCCAGGCTCACCACCAGAATGGCAGAACTGAGAACTCGCCTCTCAGAGCATCTTTCCTTCACGGGGCTGTGAGGGAGCTGGTAATGGGGTCTACTTTCCCTCCATCTCCCCAAAGTCCCTCTCAAGACTCCCAGAAGCTTAGATTTCAGGGCTTGACTACTGTTCTAGAGACACTGTGGGTGAAACAAGCCTTTGTGTGCTCGCCTCGGAGTCCTGCTGACATTAATTATATGTCATCTACTGATAACCTTTTATCTCTACTTGTAAAAGAAATTTTAGCCTTATTAATAACATTGTTCATAAATAGTCTAGTATCTAAGAGAAACCGTGAATTGAAAACAAATAAATTTTATAAACCCAAACTTTGAAAAAGGATATGAAAGTTGGAGGCTGCTTTTTTTGGTTTGTTTGCTTTCTTTTTATTTCTTCTTCTATTCCACATATTTATTCATTCTAGAAATATTTCTTAATCTCCTGTGAGGTATCGTGTTGGGGGCAAGGACTAAATCAGAGACTCCCTCCCCTTGTGGATCTTACAGTCTAATAGAAAAAATAGATGACCAAGTAGTGAGGAAAAAATAAAAGCAAAACTGCTACCATGACAAATGGCAGGGAAGATGAGTCCATAGTATGCCACCAGGAATAATGGATCTAGTTAGAGAAGCTACAGAAAGCTGGGTGAAGGTGGCAGAAGAGGTTGTTCCAGGAGAGAGAATGACGTGGGCAAAAGCCCCCCAAGTGGAGAGAGCCTGGAAAGATGAGGAACTGAAAGGAGGCTTATGGTGGGGCCTAGACAGGGCCAGGGGGTACCCAGATGGGACTGGACTGGTGGACAGCGGCTGTACCTTACAGGCCTTCATGGAGAAGAGGGAAAAAAATGCCGCTACAAGTCTGACCCAGAAGGGGTGACAGCACCAGCTGGGCTTCTTAGCACACCAGTCACAGTGTGGAGAACTTTGATGGCAAGACTGGCTGTTAGTAGTCTACTTACAGTGGCCACTGCGGGAGTCCTTACGAGAAATACCAGCCACTTAGAATGGATGGAGACAGACTCGGAGATTGTCAGGTGGGAAAATAGGCAGGGCTTAGCAGTGGGGTAGGTATAAGGGCAAAGGTTTAAGAAGCAAAATTAAGGACAACAAATATTTAGAAACAAGAAAACAACCAGAACTTATAGAAAATTGAACTGTACGGAAGTCCAACAAACATTCATCCAGACTGGTAGGAGGGGTGGAGTCGCGGCGGGAGAAGGTGGAGGTGCGGGAGTGCAAGTAGCAGTGGCTGGCAGTTCCCCGGTGCACAGGCAGCAGCTAGCGGACCCCGGGCACAGGGGGGCAACTGTGCAGACCCAGTGAGGCCGCACAGGGCAGCTGGCTGACCAGGTGGTCCCACATTCGCACGCGCAGACGGTCCAGGCAGAGGGGAAGTGGCGGAAGGGACTGAATCCAGGAGAGAGCGGAGCAAACACCATTGTTCCCTCTCAGACCCGCCCCCACATACAGCGTCACAACTCAGCGACTGAGCTGCCCCGCACTGGAGAGCGCCAGAGGCTCCACTCCTCACTACGTAACAGCACGCACGTGTGCGCAGATAATCCAGGTGAAGGGGAAGCAGCGGAGAGGACCGGAGTCCAGGAGAGAGTGGAGCAGGCACCATTGTTCCCTCTCGGACCCCGCCCCCACCTACAGCGTCACAACCCAGCGACTGGGCTGCCCCGCCCTGAGGAACACCTAAGGCTCCACCCCTCACTATGTAATAGCCGCGACCAGACTAAAACCAAAACAAAACAAAAAAAACCCCACCAAAAATGGCTCAAACTGGAGAACCAATCAATGCCCCAGAGCCAATTCCTCTAAGCAGTGAAGAGATAGCCAACCTATCAGATGCACAGTTCAAAGCACTGGTCATCAAAATGCTCACAGAATTGGTTGATTTTGCTCATAAATTAGATGAGAAAATGCAGGCTACAATACGTGAAATGAAGGAAGACGCATGGGGAACCGATAGAGATGGAAGGAAAACTGGGACTCAAATCAATGGAGTGGACCAGAAGGAAGAAACTAACAACCAAACAGAAAACGAGGAAGAAACAAGAATTCAACAAAATCAGGAGAGGCTTAGGAACCTCCGGGACATCGTTAAACGTCCCAACATCCGAATTATAGGGGTCCCAGAAAGGGAAGAAGAAGAGCAACAAGTGGAAAACTTATTTGAACAAACAATAAAGGAGAACTTCCCCAATCTGGCAAAGGAAATCGACTACCAGGATGTCCAGGAAGCTCAGAGAGTCCCAAAGAAGTTGGACCCAAGGAGGAACACACCAAGGCACATCGTAATTACATTAGCCAAGATTCAAATGAAGCAGAGAATTCTAGAAGCAGCAAGGGAGAAGGGGACAGTCACCTACAAAGGAATTCCCATCACACTGTCAGCTGATTTCTCAAAAGAGATCTTCCAGGCAAGAAGGGGCTGGAAAGAAATATTTGAAATTTTGAAAAGCAGGGACCTACATCCAAAATTGCTCTATCCAGCAAAGCTGTCATTTAGAATGGAAGGGCAGATAAAGTGCTTCTCAGATAAGGTCAAGTTCAAGGAGTTCATCATCACCAAGCCCTTATTATATGAAATGTTAAAGGGACTTATCTAAGAAAAAGAAGATAAAAATATGACAGTGAAAAGACAGCAAACTCACAGCTATTAAGAACCACACCTAAAACAAAAGCAAACTAAGCAAACAGCTAGAACAGGAACAGAACCACAGAAATGGAGATCATATGGAGGGTCAGCAACAGGGGCGTGGGAGGAGGAGAGAGGGGGGAAAAGGTACAGAGAATAAATAGCATAGATGGTGAGTAGAAAATAGACAGGGGGAGGGCAAGAATAGTATGGGAAATGTAGAAGCTAAAGAACTTATGACACATGGACATGAACTAAAGGGGGGAATGTGGGTGGGAGAGGGTGTGTAGGGTGGAGGGGAATGATGGGGGAGAAATGGGACAACTGTAATAGCATAATCAATAAAATATATTTAAAAAAAGAAAGAAAGGAAGGAAGGAAGGAAGGAAGAAAGAAAGAAAGAAAGAAAGAAAGAAAGAAAGAAAGAAAGAAAGAAAGAGGAAAAAAAAAAGAAGCATGCAGGAACGACTCTTAGGTTCCTTAGGTATTCTGCTTTAACTGTTCAGTCCTTTTTCAGTGACTGTTGTCTGGGGTTTCCAGGCACTGTTTGTCCCTCTTCATGTTGCTGCTTCATCCTGAAGGAAATATTACCTATTACGGTAATCTTTCCAAACTAGGAATGCACAGAGGCCCTCAGCATTATTGCACCAATGCCCCCAGGTGTATTTTTAATATATAACATTCCCAGATGATTTCTGTTTACAATGTTTAAACTAAGCTTGGTCTATAATATATATATATATATTTTAACTTAACAATTTATTTTATTGAAATAAGAAACCCAATATTTTGTTATAGTCATAAAATATTTTTGGTTATAAATAATCAAAACCAACCTAAACCAACTTTAACACAAAAGGGAATTTATTATAAGAACATAAGAGTGTCGAGGAATCAACTGTAGAAATGCAACCGAGACTTAGACATGGGCTAGAATCCCCCGGGCACTTCTCTCCGTACTCTGTCCTTCGTTATACAATCGATTTCAGCATTTTATCTCGGAAGTGTAGCTTTTTTTGATCTTCAATCCACAAGACAGTCTGTACCGCTCCTGTATTTTTATTTGCTCTGGGTTTAGCCACAGAGACTGACCCTCAGTCCCTCAGGGTCTCAATTCCAAATCTCCAGAACGGGTATTTGGCCCAGCCCTGGCCAGGTGTTTGAGCTTGGTCAGTCAGCTGTGGCTGGGGAGGGTGTGAGAGTTCAGGGAAGAAATGGCCAACAGCAATTCTGAGTTCCCAGAGAAGGGAGAATTGTTATGATCTTGGCAGACACTCTGTAAGGAGGAGGAGGAAAACAATAGCTCTTTTGCTTCAATAAACATGTGTGAAGCACCAACCATGTTCAGGGCCTGGCTCGGCTCACAGATCCAAAAGTAAGTGCAGCAAATTCTACCTCCAAGGAGTATAACACTCCACACTGCCTGTGAACACCTCGGCCCCGGCATGTGTTCACTGGCCTATGGCACATACCTAAAAACTCGCAGTACTGTATGCAGAACCAACACGTAAGGAATCCATGATGAGGGGTCAACATTTAGCTCTCCTCTAGGATAATGCCAAAACATGGGCAGACAGGAAGGCAAAGGTTCCAAGTCTTATTTCCAGTCGTTTTATTGTTGTCATGTGCTAACAAATGAACAGGATAAAATATACAATTTATAATGCAGATAACTGTACTTCTATCTACTGTCATTCATCCATCTTCAATGTAAAATGGTTATCTGTCTATATAGCTGTCACTAGATAGGAATGTTAATTGTGGATTTTACCACGTCAGTCAGGTAGCCAGGTAGGCCCAGACCGCCAGAGTACACAGAGTATACAGATTCTGCGTCAGAACAGCTACGACATTCTAGTCATACTAGCTACGTGACCTCAGGAAGTCACAAGCCTTTCAGAGCCTCACCTGCAAAGCGATATATCTCAGTGTGGGGAAGTGAGGAACTAGGAATGAAAAGAAATAATGAGTGTGAAGGCATAAAGTAAAGCACTGAGAAGGCAGTCCCAAAAGAAGTGTCAGTTACAAGCCTAAAAAAAAGTAAGGCCATGGGGACCCACAAGAACTGCTGGGAGTTGGGAGGCTGAGCTGACTGGAGGAGAGGGGCTGAGTCGCTGCCGTGGTCAGAGACACGGCTGAAAACTCAGCCAGGAGCCTGCTGCTGAGGATTTATAAGCAGGAGGCGGGGGAGTGAGGGACAAAAGAAGAGATGAAAACAGGCCAGGCAATCTCAAGATTCCTCTCAGACCTATGGCTTGATTACCAGCTGGATAACCTACGGGCTGTAAGCTTCCAAATTTCCCCAAAGACCAACATGCTTCTTGCTTTGTGGATTTAGCTGGGCTTAATCTTTCCTTTGCAAACAAAGCAGGAAAATGCTATCAACTTATATAGAAACTTTCACCTACAGAAAGAAAAGTTAGTATTATTTCCTTCCGATTCCTTATCTAGCGCAATTTCTCTGGCATCCTATTACCTCTCAAACCTTCATGTTTCCTCTTTATGATAAGCTTAAATACAGGTTAGCTGCTTCTCTAGAAAGCGTTCACCTTCTCTTCAATTTCTCATATTCTTTTCCTCTACTAAGTTTGATTTTTGCATTTTCAGATTTCACCAAATCTCTATTCATTTACATGAGCATTGCTATCTATTTAAAGTGTTACAGGCCTTATATAAGCTACAGGCATTTTAAATAGATGGTATTATATTTGAGTTTCCTACTGTTGTCTCAGTATATCCAAAATGCAGAACAGGTGCCATTAAGCCACTTTTAATTAAACAAGTAACTAAAACACTATAAAAAAAAACACGTTTAACTGTCAGAAGTCATTCCTGTTTTATTTCAGACAAGCATTCTCAATGGTGGTGGCACTGAACCAGGTGAGTAAAAGTTGGTTCTTGTGGCAGAAAAAAAACACACTTAGATATTACAGTGGTTTGTGACTTTCCGAACCACAACCCTCTTTGACTACATAAATAGATGTACAGCATACCTGTGGCATTAAAATTTCATGGTGGGAAGAAGCAGTTAGGGGAAAAAACTATCTAAAAAGGCACCTTAGTAGGGAAATTCAAAAATAAAAAGGTTGAAAAAAATGATTTAGAGCTAACCTATACTTATATAGCACATTAGTTTATACCAGTGTTAAATGCAATCTTTCATTTGTTCTGCACAAATACCAGGTGAATTGGACACTATTAGCCTCTTTTCCAGACAAGCAAATTGATGATCAGAGAGGTTACTTCCTAACTGTGTGATGTGAATGTCAAATCTCCCGTCCATCTATGACAGTATAACATACAAATTCCTTTAAAGCTGGGTTTCTCAAACTGAGCACTACTGACATTTGGGGCAGGAAAATTTTCTGTTGTGGGGGCTGTCCTCTGCATTGTGGGATGTTGAGCAACATTCCTGGCCACTCCCCAGTAGATGCCAGCAGTGCCTCTCCCCAGATGAGAAACCAAAACTGTACCTTGCCAAATGTCCCTTGGGGAATGGGTGGCGGAAATCACTCCTGGCTGAGAATCACTGATTTAAAACCCACCTCTACCAGGTATATAGTGTCATGATAGCTAACAGTTACTAAGTATTTACTGTGTACCAGGTACTTTCTGTGTACCGACTCATTTAAACCTCTCAGCAACCCGAGGGGGTTAACACAGTATCTTGTCCACTTTGCAAATAAGGAAACACAGTCAGGAAGGTTGGCAGTCAGTGAACTGCAGAGCTGGACATATAGGTCCTGGCGTTGCATTTATATCACAAAGAAGTGCTTGGACTATGGACCCAAATATAACCATTTGGTCCATACAAAATATCCTACATCATGATTGTGATTATCATGCTGACTTTGAATTTAAACCACATCTGAGCACCCAGCTGCCAGTCAATACTCTCTACTTCAGAACAAAATGCCGTCAGCTACACTCCTCAGTTCTATGGTATTTCCCCTCTGCTACACCGCTTTACATGCAGATGTCAGTTTCCGGTAGGTGCTGCTTTTAACCTACTGATTCGTCTACTCTTAATGCGCTCAGAATAGAACTCTAGTAAAAAGATGTCCAATGTAAGAATGTACATGTTAACAAATGTATTTTTAAAATTATAACTACATGCCTAATGCGGCCCCACTGCTGTAAGAGGTTACGTGTACTGTGGTCATCAGCACACACACAACCACACACACGCACAGACCGGGAATGGGGATGGGACTTACTATGGGAAGTAAGAAAGTGGGCATATCTAATATTTGTCTTTCTGCTTACCTATATTTTCAACCTTTTCTACAATAAGTTCACTTAAAAATTACTCAAGCAGTGATTTTTTTAAAAGATGATTTGATCAGTTAGGTGAAAAAGATACTTTAAGAAATAGGGGGGGAAGCATCCCACAAGGTCCCCAAGTTCAAGTTGCTTACACACTAGCAGAAGAATACTAGTGGGCCTCAAAACTCTAATTCCCTAATAAGACTGAATAATAGCCTTTTCCAAATTTTCAAGGATAACTGAATTTAGAGAAAGAAAAACTGTTTTGATTTTACATTTTCTTTAAATTTTGGATATCTGCCTCTGCTTGTAAGATTTAAAAAACAGACAGCATATGAACAAATGAATGAGCATCAAATAAACGTCTGGAGCAAAATTTGGATACCTGAGTACCGTAAAGCACTCACAGTGTTTTGCAAACTAGGTAGTCATGCAGTCATTGTTTCCTGTTTGGATGACAGAATGAACTACGAGCACTGCATGACTCCCAGAGACTCTGACAGCTAAATAAGGTTGAACTAGATTGAGCTCTAGAGTGAGCCCTGAACCTGATTTTTCTTTACAGTCCCCCTCAACTGACATGTTGTGGGAGCCCATTACATTATCAATGGGTTTCATAATTAATGAATGAATACAACGGAAAGTGTTACGATGTTAAGAAGAGTAAGGAAAGCATATGGCATGAGAATTCAGAGAACAGATACCAGGCTGCACGGGTGAGACAGACCAGCTAGTTGTTCACCAAACAATTTTCTTTGTTCTCATGGGCGCACAAAGTTAAACATTTGACAGCATGTGGGGCATTTAGGAGTAGGGATATGATTGATTTACATCCAAAGGAATGGAGCAGAAGGCAGGAACCACTTCTAGATGGAACCCGTAAGCCCCACCAGCTGAGGGAGGAGCACTCTGAGGACCTGGAGGCAGGCCGAGTCACCAGGCGGGAGAAGCAGGAGTCCTTGAAGCACTGCCTGCAGGAGAGCTGCAGGAGCTGCGTTGGAATGTTTATGAGGTAGAAAAATGTACAATGTTACACTTTTAGGTAGCCGTTTGTTATGTCAGTTAGCTATCCTGACAAATGCATTTGGTTCAGTCAGAAATCATCCAACCTCTTAGAACCAATCACGACACTAGAAGCTTTTTCACAAAATCCCCCAAAATGCTGCCTTCAGTCTCTTTTGCCCCTGGAGACACTAGTAGCACCATTATTAGGAAAGAGGTAGGTACGCAGATAAAACACCTAAGGTCATATTTGAACTAAGATAGGTGGAATAAGAAAATTCCCTCGAACCAAATGTACAAGGCATATCTTCATTTCCATACTATAAGCAAAGGGCATGCTTGTTTTCACCATGGGCAGGAGATGAAAAATTAGCACCTGGAAATGCAGCAAGAACAGAAAGCTGTCTGTGAAGAAACATGGACAGTGGTTACCTATCAGACTCAGGGTATTACTCTCAGCTCCTATCCTGTCCCTTCCCACATCATCCCATTTCCAGTTAAGGGTTATTGCATGTCCACTGTGTGCAAGTCGCTGTGCTGGTCACTGGAAATGTAAAGATGAAGGAGGCAGCTGCTGTACTCAGGAAACGCCCTGCTCAGGAGACTAGTGCGTATACAATCAATTCTATGGTGTGAAATAGTTCTCGTCTGTTCAGATAGGGCCTCTCGGGAGCACTGAAGAGCAAGTGCGGACCTCCACATGCGGTGATTTCACACAGGCAGTGATGCTTACGTGTCCCAGGTCCACCCTTGAAGTGGCAGCTTCTTTGATTTTTCTCCAGTTATACATAACTAAACATCTTCGAGTGAACACTAGCTAATTACCCAGATATGAAAATTTTTAAAAAGGAGACCCCCTTATCATCAAGAATTTGAGCACATACCACCTATGGACATGTATCAGTAGTCAACATCTGCTAATGCTTTAGAAATATTAGAAAAATATAAAAATAATGCAATATTAAATTGAAAATAAAAATAAATTTTGCACACTTGCTCCCCATAGTCAACAAATGTTTTAAAGGACAGACATTGAGACTATGCAAACCCTTTAATTCTCACAACTTTGCTCAGTATTTCATGATTAAAACCATTGGGGTAATATTACGAGAACGTAATGAAAAAGAAAGCAATGGATTTACAAGTGCATAATGGTCACTCAGAAGGAGTGAGTGGAGGGAGAAGTTGAATGTGAATCCTTCAAGAGTTAATGAGACTTCACTTCCCCCTTTCTTACCAAACAAATTCACCAGTTCATTTAGAACAGTAAAGAAGGAGAGAAAAACAAGAATAGTGATAAAAATAGAGTTCAGTTTATGGCATTTCATATGGAAGGCAAATTTCAATTTATGTATTTTGAATCATTATCAATATACATTAAATTATTTTTCAAACATAGTAACTCAGGTTTCTAAAAATTAACTATCTAATCACTAAGAAATTAAATTTAAATAATTAAATCTAGTAGTAATGGAGCAGAGCATAGTGTTAATACTGTGAGCACCTATCCACCTGAGTTTTCATCTTAACGTATGTTGGTCAAGCAATTTCATTCTCTGGGCTTTATTTACTCATTTTATAGTAATGAGAATGTAAGTCATGCTTCATAGTGTTGTAATAAAGAGTAAATGAAATAATTACATAAAATACTTGGTATAGATCTGGTACATAATAAGCACTCTATAAACATGAGCTATTATTATAATGTAACTTCCTAACAGAGAAATGTATACAGGCATCTGTGTGATTAATATATGAGGGAAGAAGACAGGAAAGAAATACAGCAAAATATTAACAGTGGTTATGCAGTGTGGTAGGATTATGGGTGATTATGTTTTTTTTTAATGTTTTCCTTCACTAGTGTTATTTTGCCATACTTCCTACAATGAATAAATATTTTGATAATCAGGAAACACCTCATTTTAAAAAACAAGAAATGTGAATGAGAACTGTAAATTCATAAATATATTCTTGTATGTCCTTATTGCCTGTCAATAAGACTTTATCTAGTCATTTCTGACCCAGGAAAAAAGTTAGGTATGGACCACTCACTTTTGCTTGATTGAAGGTAGGCTGAGTTTGCAAGGAATCTTCAAGGCAGGAAAGAGAAAGGAGAGGATGGATCGATGGGGGAGGGTGGCAGGCACAGAAGGGAGATCTCTCCAGGTACTGCAGAACTTGAAGAAACAGAGACAGAAGAGGAAGAACAAAGAGAGGGGACTCTGCCAAAATTCTCACAGGCCAGAGAGTCTGCCAACAGAGCAGGAGAAGAAAGAAAAGGCCAGGTATTTAGTGTGGAGCATTTTGTGCACGAACCATCCATAGGAATGTTTAAAAAAATCTGTTGTATATCTAAAAAGGAAAATATGGGTAGAGTGGACTGCGGCGAAGAAAACTTGCCATGCTGCTGAGTAACCATTCATAATGGCTCTTTTCCAGTCAAGCTGACAGGTTAATGATTATTTGCATTTCATTTCGAAATTTTGTGAAGAGACTTCTGACAGTGATAAGGATCCAAACAACCTACAGATTAGATAAGGCACTTTCTATTCACACTTCTCACTCCTAATTAAACACCCAGTTTATTCTTTATGATTGCTATTCTAAGTGTTACCCATACAATTACAAAACTAACCTCTCGTGGAAGAAACTGCCAGTGACCTCACATAACCCTCAAGATAAACTGGGAGCAAGTTCCACTGCCCTTCTCTCTTGGACTATGAACTTCCTTTAACAAAACATGATGCTACTGGCCTACCACTCATCATTGGGGTATATTTTCCATCAGGGCTAAGATATTTATGCTTACTCCATCATGCGAACTACTCCTCAGTCTTCCCCAGGGGCAAATGTGCCACAACTGACCATGGTGAAAAGTATAGCCTGTGGCCACAGGAGAGAAGCCAGTTGACAATATAACCAAGGACTGAATCCATGACTTGGTTTCATTGATTCTATGAAATGGCTGCCCATCCAGCAGGGAAAGGGTGAGTGGTAGGGTGAGACAGTTGCTAAAGACGATCTGGTTAGGCTACAAACAGAACTGAAATCGCAATGTAATTCCACTGACTTGTATTTTCATGAAGGGCTAGAGACTATTTATTGGTAAATTACTAAGTGAATTATTAAGGATTCCTAAGTGTGTTATTAATAAATTAAACTAGTGGACTACCAGAGTTTACTAAAGATTAATCTACATTTTCCTAAGATGGCTCAGTGCCAGGTAATGCTTGCCAAGGTTCAAAAGCTCCCACTGGGCACGCCCCAGGTAGAAACAGAATTCCTGCACACTTTTAGAAGGGACCCTTAGGGAGGAGCCTCACCACTGTTGATTTGGGTTGGTCAGGTTTTTAATTACTGTTAAGTTTCCTTTTTAATTATCAATTACCCTTAATTTAGCATCATCATTACAAATTTAGTTTCTTATGGGATGTTTGGTTCATACTAACAACTACTATTGTTTTAGTGGGCATCGTTTTTTTGTTGTTGTTTTATTTTTGTTTTGATTTGATTTTTTTAGTCCAGGCCCTTTGCTGAGATCTTTCCAAACTCACAGATGGCTCTTAGCCCTCCTTTGCTGCAGGGAAGATCATTTCCTCGTTTCACGGAGAGGCTAGATAACTTGCCCAAGATCACACAGCTGGAAACTAGAGCCAGGATTTGAACTCAAGGATTGTTATTCTGGGAGGTCATCAAACTTTTTCAACAAAAGACCATATGGTAAATATTTTAGGCTTTTTGGGCTGTCTGTTCTCTACTCAGCTGTGCTATTGCAGCCCCAAAGCAGCCATAGACAGTATATAAACAAATGGGAATGGCTGTGTTCCAATAAAACTTTATTTATAACAACAGGCATAGTATGCTGGCCCTTGCTTTAGAGCCCTCACTCTTGACCACTACGCCATTAACATTTGCCTTTATAGCTTCCAATAAAGCACACACACAGATTAGGAGACTAAAATATTGTAATAGCTATACTGACACACAAAGGCATTTCAATTCAAATAGTAATTCATGCCTTTATTGATAATGTGTAAAATATATATTTGTACTGAAGTACACTCATTGGTGATGTTGAAGAAATTTTGCTTCCTTTTTTTAATTGTGACATGTGATCAAGATAAGCATAAGATTATTTGATTATTTAAGATCATGTTGCAATGTTCTAAGTTGTGAAAGTCCATAGAGAAGCTTATCATTTGATTTAAAAATAAGCACATAATCTACATATTTTTGGTCCCATTTCTTAGCTGGAACACATGAACTAGGAAGGCCAATAAATCTTTTCAGCTACCTAGTGTGGCTACAGCTCAAAAAATGTTTGAGAGTCACCATCCTAAAGTACTAAACTAGGGGAGCTTCTGAACCCCAATTATATCTGGGAGGAGGTTCCAAATGGCAGCAGGAAGGAGTAAGGGGGATTTTATTACACTTAACAACAGTCTAGCACAGTGGTTCCTGTTACAGACTAAGTTGTGTCCTGCTAAAATTTATATGTTGAGGCCTGAACCCTCAATGTGACTGTTTTTGGAGATAGGGCTTTTGAGGGTGTACTTAAGGTCAAGTGAGGTTGCCCTAGCTGGTGTGGCTCAGTGGATTGAGTGCTGGCCTGCGAACTGAAAGGTCACTGGTTCGATTCCCTGTCAGAGCACATGCCTGGGTTGTGGGCCAGATTCCTGGTTATGGACATGTGAGAGGCAGCCCATCAATGTTTCCCTCGTACATCTGTGTTTTTCTCCCTCTTGTTCCCTCTCTCTAAAATTTTTTTTAAATTTTTTTAAAGGTTAAATGAGGTCGAAAGTGTGGGACCTTAATCTGACGGCCGGGTGTTCACATACAGTCACCAGAGCTCTCTGTCCGCACTTGCACAGAGAAAAGGCCAAGTGAGGACATGATGAGAAAGACAAGCCAGGAAGAGGACTCTCATCGGATATCAACCCTGCTGGCATCTTGACAAAGGAAGTTCAGCCTCCAGAACTGAGGAAATAAAGATCTGTTGTTTAAACCACCCAATCTGTGGTATTTTGTTATGGCAGCCAGAGCAGACTAATACAGTTTCCAACTTCTGAATGTAAAAAATTATATAAACTTCCACAAGATACTAATTAATTGTATATTCACTCCCTATTGACTGAGATCATATATAAATACATATATACACTCAAATATTTGGATATGATGATTTCAGAAATGCCTATATGTTACTAATGTAATCATAAGGGTATATAACTACCTTTGGGGAAAACACTTGTGTGCATATTTGGGAGATATTATTTTATTCACTCTGTAGATAATGCTTGATACTAACACATTTTCACAGTTGACCCCCTTATAATAGTAACTCCACTGATCCCTTGACATCCTTGGTTTTCTGGGAAGAAGTCATCTATTCCCAACCCCTTTTAAGTCTAGCTAAATTTGCACCACTCTTGGCTCAGTCTTTTTCTCACAGCTGCCCCTGACTGAGGCAGAATGAAATGTATTGGTTAATTTGATGAAATAATCTAATTGCAGGGATCCCAAGAGCCAGGGCAGATTTTAGGCCAGAGAAGAGTCATGGCCGGCATGGGACTGGATGCTGACCTGCTGCTATATAACTCATCACACATTACTTTTACTTGCCTGAGACCTCTGGAAGTTCTTCAGAAAGAAGCACCATCTTCATTTTAAACATGTTTCTATATCCCTTGTGGCATTTATCATCATCAGAGCTTATTTAATAGTATTAAACAGAAGAGGGATCTAGACTAGAAGACTTCCAAACCTGGCTCATCATCCATATTACCCTAGGAGGTATTAAAACTATGGGTACTCATCCCGACTCTGAGCATCTCTGGAAGGTGGAAATTTGAGAACCTGCAATTTTACTATGCTCCCCCTGGCAATTCTGATGCAGCTATCTTGGCACCATTGCTCAGATTTGTATATGACAATTTTGTTAGACAAACACAACCAATGGCCTCAATTAATAGCTACCCCATATCATTGTCTTCTGTCCTCTAAATTTGTGATACCCTACCACTCAGAACTCTCCCAAGAGACTCATTTTGGCCAACAGAATTTTAGCAAACTTGATGCAAGCAGAGACTTAAAGAAGCATTTGCTGCCCTGGCTGGTGTAGCTCAGTGGATTGAGCTCGGGCCTGCGAACCAGAGGATCGCAGTTCGATTCCCAGTCAGGGCACATGCCTGGGTTGCCAGGCCAGTTCCCAGCAGGGGACACACGAGAGGCAACCGTACATTGATATTTCTCTCCCTCTCCTTCTCTCCTACCCTTCCCCTCTAGATAAATAAATAATAAATTAAAAAAAAATAAAGATTTAAAAAAACACACACACACATTAGTGTGTTTAAAAAAAAAAAAAAGAAGCATTTGCTTGAATACTTGTTTCCTCTCTTCAGCCTCTGCCACTGCAATGACAATATCCCAGGAGAAACTGCTGGAAGGATATGAGAGGTGGGTGGAATAAAGCTGAGTCATCCCAGCCAAGGCTAGGCGAGACCAGCCACTCATCACTGCAGATACATAAGATCATCAGAATCACCCAGTGAGCTGTAGACTTGGGAGAAATAACAAATGGCTATTATTTCAAGCCACTAAGGACTGGGGTGGTATGTTCCACAATACAGCTCTGATATAACCACCTTGAGGCAGAGCAACCAGGGGAACACAGCATCTAAGCTAAAGACTGGACATTGATGATGACAGTTGCACAGGACAATTTATGTTTCATAGAATGGTACTGAAAAGAAAAAGGGATTTTCCAAGGTCAGATGTCTGGGAAATGCTAATTTAGCTGGGTTCTTTGCTGCAGAATCTCAAAGCCTTTCGTATGAGTCATATCAGTCTTCCAAAGGAAAAGCTTGTAAGCAATGTTTCCCAACCTTATTGACCACAGAACCTTCTCTAGCCCCCTACCCCACACTAAGCATCATGCAAAATGAATTTCCCATAGAGCACACTTTGTACATTATTTAAGACTAATTGGTCTTCATCCTGCTTCTGTGTTGTTCCAGAGGGCAGAACTGCACTTACGGCATGACAGTTACATGGAATGGGACTGGGACTTAATCAGTTCAAGCCAGGGCTTGTCAACTATGAGAGTTTTTCAAAGATGAACTTGCCTGCCTTGTGAAGCAGTGGCTCAAAACCCTAAGATTGAAAGCATACAAAGAGAAATGAATACAAGGGCTAGTGAATTTTTATGAATGATAGTAACCTTTACTGAGATTCTTATTTAATAACATGATGAAGAATTCAGATTACTTCTTTTAGTTAAAAGTAGTGTGATGGTTAATTTTCTGGGTCAACTTGGCTGGCTATGGTGTCCAGTTATTTGGTCAAACACTAGCCTGTATGTTGCTAAGAAGGTATTTTGTAGATTGATTAATATTTACAATTAGTTGACTTTTAGCAGAGCACATTGTTCTCCATACTTTGGGTGGGTCTTATCCAATCAGCTGATGGCCTTAAGAGGAAAGATTGAAGTTTGCCATAGAAGAGGATTCTGGTTCACAGGCAGGCCTGAATTTCCAGCCTGCTGGCCTACCCTACAGAGTTGTACTTGTCATCCCCCGTAACAACATAAGCCAATTCCTTAAATAATTCCCCCATCCCTTGTCTCTCTCTTCCTCTGAAGAACCCTGAATACAAGTAGATACCAAATACTAGTAGACATCAAACATCATTTATATTTTATCACAGCACTAGATTAAAATATAATCTAAAACTTCTACTTTGACTGCTTCCTAATACTTGCCTTGGGCAAATTGAAGTGTTAGGTTTCCCAGATTTCTCCTTTGGTTCCTCTGAGGACTCTTCTGGGCAGACAACTGAGCACTAGAGCAATTGTAACAATTGTGTTATAGTGACAGCCAGGAGATAAGATTTTTAATATTTCCTTTTTAAGAGGTGAGGATTTTATGAGCCATCTTTGGTAGCATAGTGATTCTGCAGCTGTATAATGTTTGTAAGAAACTGACAGTTCCTTATGAACCCCAGTGACCCAACTTGGCAGGGCCCTAGCACCTATTTATGGTCTGAAACATTGGGGAAGAGGTCACATAAGGTGGTTCTCTCTTCTGGAACTGAGTCAGATAGATGATAATGCTCCAGGTCAGAGTTAATACAAGTCGGATTTACTGCATCATGTTCTCTGAATAACTTCCTGGGAGATTAATGAACTACCACAGATCCTAGGTTAATATCCAATATTTTGTCATATTAAAAAAAAGAACTGGAGAAGATCACTATAAAAAGGGGATGTTAGAAGAAATAAGTAAGGAAAATACCAAGTGAAGTCCACTGACTCTGGAAATGTGATCTAGAACCACCACCCTGCTAGGGTAGGCACTCTGCTCATACATTCACCATGAGACTTCTCACGCCATTGCAATGGCTATCCATAACCCATTCCTAGAGGACAGATTGTTTTGTCAGTCATTCTTGTATTTCCTCTGGTTTCAATACTGGTACATAGCAAACACTTTTAAAAAATATTCACTGAGTGAATGAGCTAGTAGAATCATAAAGTATTTCAATCCAAGATGGCAACAGAATAGGTGGACACTACACTCACCTCCTTTCAGGACCAAAGTAGAATTACAACTAAATTATAGAAAATCATCCTGAACAACCAACTGAAGACCAGCTGAAGAGAAGTCTTATATCTAAGGATTTACAGAAGAAGCTACATGAAGACTGGTAGGAGGGGTGGGAGTGTGAAAAGGGCTGGTCCTGCTCCCAAGCACTGTGGCTGAGATTTAAGAGGGTTATGTCAGCTGCAAAAGTTCCTGCTGAGAAAAGTGGGTTCTCAACCCCAAGCTAGGTTTCCCAGCCCAGAGCACGAGTGCAAGGAAGAGGTGCCCATATAACATCTGGCTGTGAAAATCAGCAGGTATTCAGTCCACCATGGACAGACAGAAATCTGCTAGAGAGACAGGTGCCTTCTTGAGGGCCAATGCACAAAATGTTATTTGCAGCCACTCACCCTGGGCTCTGATGAAGGGAGGGCTGAGTAGACTAGAGTTGCATGAGGAAAGAATGGGGTTTGTGGCTCTGGGGAGAAATCTGAAGGGACAGCTGCGAGAATCCTTTTGCTGAGTCACTCGCACATACTGCAGATATCACCTTTTTCAGGTGGAGCACTCCATTCCAGAAGCATCACCTGGGGGAATGCAATAACCCCACCCTCTGCACTGCCTGTGGCCCCATCCTGTGGAGCTTGCAATCTGTGGAGGAGTCAGCTGCCTGGGCCAGGGTGTAAAGGCCTGGGCAGACTTAGGAGGTGTCAGTGACTGAGTGGTGTGGCTTTGGGACAGAGGCTATTCCCCCCACTTTCTTGCAAAACTGACTGGTACTTCCCCTTCATGGGAGATCCACTAGCCCTACTTTTCTAGTTCTGGACCATTGGCAACCCCACTCTCCCAATTCCTGGTGGCTCTGTCCTGCCAAGTCGTGGGCAAAATCTCAGACAGACTGAGTTGTGTGGCTCTGGGGGAGGGGCCACCTCTCCCACCTTCCCTCAAGCCTGATTGGCACCTCCCTATCATGGAAGATCCAATAGCCCCATCTTCCTGACCCCTGGTGGCCACGTCATGCTGAGATGTGGGCTCCTGGCAGAATATGGAACACACTGAGTTAGGTGGCTCTATGATGGGAGCCATTTTTCTCTGGTACGCCTGAGTGGTACAGAGCCCTCCCTTCACAAGGACAAATCTTGGTCCGTTTGAACCTGATATATTCTGCTGGCCTCACCTTGATGATTTACTGAGACTCTGTCCCAACATACAGATGTGTGAGGATCCCAGTGGGTGACAGTTAGACTTGGGACATTTGCTGAGTGGCTTAGAATCAAAAATGGCACCAATTTTGAACCTGTATCAATCTGGTGAACACTGCTGGCCCCTACCCAGTGGCTCAGTGAGAACTTTCCTCAAGCAGCTTGAGTACTGTCAGAGGCTGTTTCAGTGACTGAGCCTAACAGGCAGCCAGCAGGTAAATCAGGCAGAGGTGGATCTTGGGGTGCCTTGGAACTTTAGCTAACCTGCCCCTGAAACTGCTGCTAGTGAAAGCCAGCCTTGGTGCATTCTTTGGTCCTTCCTATGTATAACCAGGCCCAGCAGAAGCAGTTGCAAACTGTGGGTCGCTTTTTAGCTCCAAACAGGTTGCCCAGGCAGCATCTGACATTGGCCAGCACCAGAGTTCCTTTCAAGAGACCCTAGAACCTACACACCCAGTGGCCAGCTTCAGACAATATCAGAGCAAGATCCAATTAGTTTCACAAAAGGTATGTCCAAATCAGATTTCAGCAGGCACCAGGCCCTGCTGAGGTGAATTCTACCTCCTGTGGTCAGTACCTGCATAGTAGCTTGTACACTGTAGTTAGGGTTGACCCTCACAGTCAGCCTGCCTGTGGGTTGACCCACACATGAATGGGCCAATAGCAATCAAGACTCAATTATAAGAGGAGGGCCTACAAAACTCACACAAGGGACATTCTGGAGCACCCAGGTCAGGTGATCAAACAGACTGTCCTGGACCCACAAGACACTTACTATATAAGGATACCCTTCCAAGACTGGGAGTCATATCAGATCAACCTAATATATACAAACAAACATAAAAAGGCAGCCAAAATGGGACACAAAGAAACAGACCCCAAATAAAAGAACAGAAGAAATCTCCATAAAAAGAACTAAATGAAATGGAGACAAGCAATTTATCAGATAGTAGAGTTCAAAAAAATGGTTATAAGGATGCTCAAGAAACTTAATGAGAACTGCAATTACATGAAAAAGGATATAGAAGCCATAAAATAGAACCACTCATAAATGAAGAATATGATATCTGAAATAAAGAATACAATAGAAGAAATAAAGAGTATGTTGGATGAAGGAGAGGACTGAATCAGTGATTTGGAAGAAAAGGTAGCAGAAAATACCCAATCAAAGCAGCAAAAAGAAAAAAGACTAAAAAAAATGAGGATAGTTTAATGGACCACTGGGATAACATGAAGCATAACAATATCCACATCATAGGGGTACTAGAATGAGAAGGCAGAGAGCAAGGGATCAAGAACCTATTTGAAGAAATAATGACTGAAAAGTTCCCTAACCTGGTGAAGGAAAAAGACACACAAGTACAGGGAGTATAGAGAGGCCCCATGAAGATGAACCCAAAGATTCACACCAAGAAACATCATAATTAAAATGGGAAAGGTTAAAAACAAAGAGAAAATCTTAAAAGCAGCAAGAGAAAAACAGTTAGTTCACTACAAGGGAGCTCCCATAAAACTGTCAGCTAATTTGTCAACAGAAACATTTCAGGCCAGAAGGAATTGGAGTGAAATATTTAAAGTGATGAAAAACAAAGAACAACAAACAACACTGCTTTACCCAGTAAGGCTGCCATTTAAAATTGAAAGAGAAATAAAGGGCTTCCCAGGCAAACAAAAAAGTTAATTTCAAGAATGATAAAGGGCCTGATAGGAGAAGGAGGAGAAACAGAGGAACACAGTTAAAAGAATATAGTGGCAATAAATATATACAGACCTATCAATAATCAATTTAAATGTAAATTGCTTGAATGCTCCAGTCGAAAGATGTAGCATAGACCCAATTAAAAAAATGGGCAAAGGATCTGAACAGACACTTCTCCAAGGAGGACATACAGAGGATCCAGAGACACATGAAAAGATGCTCAGTATCACTAGCTATCAGAGAGGTGCAAATTAAAACCACAATGAGATAGCACTTCACACTGGTCAGAATGGCCATCATAAACAAAGCAACAAACAAGTGTTGGAGAGGTTGTGGAGAAAAGGGGACTCTAGTGCACTGTTGGTGGGATTGCAGACTGGTACAACCACTATGGAATTTTCTAAGAAAACTAAAAATGGATCGACCTTTTGACCCAGCAATTCCACTGCTTGGATTATATCCTAAGAACCCTGAAACACCAATCCAAAAGAACCTATGCACCCCAATGTTCATAGCAACACAATTTACAATAGCCAAGTGTTGGAAGCAACCTAGGTGCCCATCAGTAAATGAATGGATTGAAAAACTATGGTACATTTACACAATGGAATTCTATGCAGCAGAAAGAAAGAAGGAAGTCCTACCCTTCACAACAGCATGGATGGAGCTGGAGAGCATTATGCTAAGCGAAATAAGCCAGGCAGTGAAAGAAAAATACCATATGATCTCACCTTTAACAGGAACCTAATCGACAAAACAAACAAACAAGCAAAATATAACCAAAGACACTGAAATTGAGAACAGGCTGACAGTCACCAGAGGGGAGAGGGGAGGGAATTTCAGGGGAAAAGGGGAAGGGTTTAGAGCAACAAGTATAAAAGACACATGAACAAAAACTAGGGGGAGTGGAAATGGGAGGGAGGTGGGGAGGGCTGGGGCGGTGGGCTGGGATGGGAGTAAAAGATAGAAAACTGTACAAGAACAACAATTAAAATAAAAATAAATAAATAAAATTTACCTAATTAGTATAGCAAAAAAAAGAAAGAAAGATGTAGCATAGCTGAATGGATAAGAAAACAAGACCAATATATATGCTGCCTACAAGAGACCCACTTAAGAACAAAAGATATGCACAGACTAAAAGTGAAGATGTGAAGAAAGATATTTCATGCAAATGTAAATTAAAAAAATGGGTAGCAATACTTAGATCTAACAAAATTGACTTTAAAACCAAGACTATAGTAAGAGACAAAGAAGGACCCTACCTAATGATAAAGGAGGCAACCCAACAAGAGGACATGGCCCTTGTAAACACTTGTGCATCCAACACAGAAGCACCTAAATATATAAAGAAAACCTTGATGGAGAGGAAGAGAGAGATTGACAATAATACAGGCAGTAGGGGATTTTAACACCCATTGACATCAATGGGTAGATCTTTCAGACAGAAAACAAGAAGACAGTGGCCTTAAATGACACACTAGATCAAATGGATATCTTTAGAGCATTTCATCCCAGAGCAGCAGAATATACATTCTTTTCAAGTGCATATGGAACATTTTCTAAGATAGATCACATGTTAGGACACAAAACAAATCTCAATAAGCTTAAGGGGACTGAAATCATCTTCTCTGACCATAGCGGTATGAAAACAGAAATTAATCACAAGAAAAAAATGAAAAACACACAAATGCATGAGGCTAAGTAACATGTTACTAAACAATGAATAGATTAGCAATGAGATCAAGAAATAAATCAAAAGGTATCTTGAAACAAATGAAAATAAGAACACAACAACCCCAAAACTATGGAACATAGCGAAGGCAGTCTTAAGAGGGAAATTCGTAGTGATACAGGCCTATCTCAAGAAACAAGAAAAATCTCAAGTAGACAATCTAAAATTACAATGAAAGGAACTTAAAAAAGAACAACAAACAAAGGCCAAAGTAAGTGGAAAAAAATAAAATAATAAAGATCAGAGCATAAAAAACAAAAATAGAGTCTAAAATAATACGAAAAAATCAATGAAACCAAGCACTGGTTCTTTGAAAAGTTAAACAAGATTGACAAACCTTAACCAGACTCATCAAGAAAAAAAGAGAGAGGAACCAAATAAATAAAATCAGAAATTAAAGAGGAGAAGTAACAACTGATATCAAAGAAATACAAAAAATTGTAAGATAATATTATGAACAACTATATGTCAACAAATTGGGCAATCTGGACAAAATAGATAAATTCCTAGAAACATGCAATCTTACAAAATTGAACCAGGAAAAATAAGAAAATATAAATAAACAGATTACAACTAATGAAGTTAAAGCAATAACCACAAAACTCCCAACAAACAAAAGTCCAGAATCAGATGGCTTCACTGATTAATTTTACAAACATTCAAAGAAGAACTGACACCCATCCTTCTCAAGCTAGTCCAATAAATCCAAGAGGATGGAATACTCCAAAGTTCATTTTATGAAGCCAGCATTATCCTGACTCCAAAACCAGATAAAGATACTACAAAGAAAGAAAATAAGAGGACAATATCCCTGATGAACATAGATGTGAAAATCCTCAACAAAATATTAGCAAAACAGATCCAGCAATAACTTTAAAAAAATAGCAGAGCATGATTGAGTGGGATTTATTCTGGGGACGTAAGGTTGATCCAATATCCAAAAGTCAATTAACGTGATACACTACATGAACAAAGTAAAGGATAAAAATCACATGATCATATGACCAGAGGCAGAAAAAGCATTTGATAAAATCTAGCATGCAATTATGATGAAAACTCTCAGCAAAGCAGGAATAGAGGGAACATACCTCAACATAACAAAAGCCATATATCACCAACTCACAGCCAACATCATGCTCAACAGGCAAAAACTGAAAGTGTTTCTCTTAAGATCAGGAACAAGACAGGGATGTCTGTTTTCACCACTCCCATTCAACGTATTACTGGAAGTCCTAGTCACAGCAATCAGACAAGAACAAGAAATAAAAGGCATCCAAATTGGAAAGAATAAACTCAAAATGGATTAAAGACTTAAATGTAAGACTCAAAACCTTAAAAACCCTAGAAGAAAATATATACAGTAAAATCTTCAATATTTCCTGTAGAATTTTTTTTCTGATATATCTCCTTGAATAAGGAAAATAAAACAAAAAAATAAACAAATGGGACTACATCAAACTAAAAAGTCTTTTTCACAGCAGAGGAAACCATCAACAAAATGATAAGACAACCCACTGAATGGAAGAACATATTCACAAGTGACACATCTGTTAAAGGCCATATATCACAAACTCACAGCCAACATCATACTCAAAAGACAAAACCTGAAAGTGTTTCTCTCAAGATCAGGGACAGGACAGGAGTGTTTGTTTTCACCACTCTTATTCAACATAGTACTGGAAGTCCTAGCCACAGCGATTAGGCAAGAACAAGAAGTAAAAAGCATCCAAAACTTATAAAGAATTCATAAAACTCAACATGAAACAAACAAACAAATTTAAAATGGGCAAAGGATCTGAATAGACTTCTTCAAAGAAGACATGGGTGGCTAATGGACATATGAAAAGATGCTCAACATTACTAATCATCAGAGAAATACAAATTAAAACCACAATGAGATACCACCTGACACCTGTCAGAAAGGCTATCATTAATAATTCAACAAACAAGTGTTGGCGAGGATGTAGAGAAAAGGGAGCCCTTGTGCACTGTTGGTGGGAATGCAGATTGGATCAGCCACTGTGGAAGGCAGTATGGAGTTATTGCAAAAAATTAAAAATGGAACTGCCTTATGACCCAGCCATTCTACTTCTGGAAATATATCTGAAGAAACCCAAAACACTAATGTGAAAGAATATATGTACCTCTATGTTCGTTGCAGTGTTATTTACAATAGCCAAGATTTGGAAGCAGCCCAAGTGCCCATTAGTAGATGAGCGGATAAAAAATGCTGTTGTACATTGATGCAATGGAACACTACTTGGCTGTAAAAAATAAGGAAATCTTACCTTTTGCAACAGCATGGATGGACCTGGAGAGTATTATGCTAAGTGAAATAAGCCAGTCAAAGAAAGACAAATACTATATGATTTCACTTATGTGTAGGATCTAATGAACAAAATAAACTAGCAAACAAAATAGCAACAGATGCATAGATACAGAGAACAAACTGACAGCTGTCAGAGGGGAGGGAGTGATGCACTGGGTGAAAAAGATAAAGGGATTCAGAAAAAAACCTCATAGACACAGCCAATAGTATGGTGATTATTAGAGGGCAAAGGTGGGGGAAGAAATGTGGTAGAAGGAGACTTGACTTGGGGTTGTGAACACACAATACAATATACAGATGATGTATTATAGAACTGTATACCTGAAACCCACATAATTTTATTAATCAATGTCACTCTAGTAAATTCAATTTAAAAAAAGAATCATAAAGCACTTTACATCCATGTAGCTAAAGTATCCAGTCAGCATTATTTCTCATCTACCATTGAGCTTAGCAAGCCCAGAATGATCCAGCGCCTAAGAGTATTTCTTCCCAAAGTAGCTCTAATACATACGTACAGTTCTTTGAGTTCTTAAATCTTTAGTGCCACAGTCCTTTGATTTGCATATATGTTTGTATTATTTTGCTAGTCCTGCCATCACAAAATACCCCAGACTGGGTGGCTTAAACAGAAATGTATTTCCTCATAGTCCTGTAGGCCAGGAATCTGAGATCAAGGAATTGGGGGAACTGATTTCTTCTGAGGCTTCTTTCCATGGCTTGTAGATGCCTGTCTTCTCTCTGTATCTGCATGTGGTCTGCCCTTTGTGCAGTTTGTGTCCTAATCTTTTATGTTTATAAGGACACCAATTATACTGCTTTAGGTCCCAGCCTAATGACCTTGTTTAACTTAGTTACCACATTAAAGGCCCTATCTTTATCTTTGGAGCTCCAAAGATAGTCACATTTTGAGGTATTGAGGGTTAGGATTTCAATGTATAAAAATTGGGGGGTAACACACACACAAGATATATCTAGTATACTTGCAAATATTTTTAAGTATAATTTCCATTTTATTTTTTCTAGAGAACTTCAGTCTTTAAGGACTTAGCTTCTTACCTGGGCTCTAGTGGAGGTTGGAGGGCAGCACCTGCAGGTCTAAATCAGGGGCGGGGTGTTCCACCCTTCCAGGCTTCACCAGAACAATTCTTGACTACCTTGCTCTGAATGGCACAACTTGCACAGTCGTGTAGCTTCACATACAGCTTGGGGAGCACATAGGCATCAAAGACACTGGCTTTGGAAAGGTCCCTAAGTGCTATGGCCTCTACTGCATCTCTCAATGGTTTTGTCCTTGGGTGTACATTGAGTACGGTATAGGTCTAGCGAATAGGCTGCGCATGGCTGTGTGGCCTTTTTTGGCATGACAGCTATTCCTTCTTTACATGGCCATCTTGGAAGCAAGGACTTGAGAGCTATATGCAAGTATTTTCACTGCTTGAAGGCCAAGAAGGGAAAAGTCTTTTTTTTTTTTTTTAAAGATTTTATGTACTTATTTTTAGACAGAAGGGAAGGGAGGGAGAAAGAGAGGGGGAGAAACTCAAGTGTGGTTGCCTGTTATGCACCCCCTACTGGGAACCTGGCCTACTGGGGACCAGCCCAGGCATGTGCCCTGACTGGGAATCAAACCGGTGACCCTTTGAATCGCAGGCCAGCACTTAATCCACTGAGCTACACCAGCCAGGCAGGAAAGTATTTATATCTCTTCTATCTTAACATCTTCTGGTTGCATAGACCTCCTCATTAAGTGTGAAGGGTATCTTTCTTCTAAATAGGTGTTAAATCATCTTCAGACTAATTAATCAATTCCTTTTTCATTTATCTCAAATTTTTATTTCCCCTATTAGAATTCTTGAAAGTGGAAAGAAATAGCAACACAAGAGCACAAGAGTCCAAAAGAAGCCCTCAGAGAAGTCACTAGATACTGGGCCCTTTGAGAACTGGCTGGTTCTTAAATGTGTGCATGGCCAACGTATAACACATTACCTGGTATATAAGAGGTATTTTTAAAAATATATGGTAAAAATGATTTATGCAGGAAAAAGAACATCCTGCTACTTCCTGTTTTCAAGTTCCAGAGACACACATGCTCCCTAAGCAATACTCTCATATGCTGACTCATATGGAGCTCATCGTACCCTTAGTTTTTAAAAACATACAACCACTTATTTCCTGGAGTTTCAACAGACTTGTGTTTGCAGACATTTACATTAAAACAGGAGCTAGAAATATTAAAAATTTGTTTACTCCCATATAAAAACCAAATAGCGTTAATTAATGAGACAATCAGCCCTGTCCATTCAGAGATGCACCCCCTGATACATCCACCAACAGCCACCCACAGAGCCCTCTTGACTTCCCATAGCTGAGGCAGTATATTCAAGAGGCACACACCATCAGGGTCAGTCTGGCTCCTGACCTTGCCTGTGCTCTGGTCCAAGAGGCTGCTAACATCAAGAGTCAAATGTTTACTTGGTTAGTTGCCAGGGTCTTCCTTGTCTAACACCAGCCAGGCATTCTTGTAATGGGCTGAAATCCATTGATATGGAGACCCTGTTGCTGAAAATTTAATATCTAACATTCTATATCTTGGTCCTGTGGCTGGTTATTTGACTCTAAATATTGAATGAATGAGTCTGATCTGATTAATTTCCTGTCACCTGGCTCTTGACCCAAACTATATATACTCCAGTTCTGTTGATGATTATCTATCTTGGAGGAAATGAGTAAAAATTACTACAATGCAATGACTAATCAGTAGGTTGCAACCCAGGGGACTAATCTTCAGGTTTCTGACCAGTTTATTCAGCACAGAATGCCAAAAAAGCAGAAAACTAAACTCCATATCATCTATATGGAGACTGAGGAGTCTTGATTGACAGTTATGTGGAAGGTCAACAACTTAGCTCCTTGAGAAATTTTATCATCGGCTATAAAATCACATGTAAGCTCATGATTCTGTCCTGCCATTAGCACCAAAGGTCAAGTTCCGGAGTGCCACTTCCCAGCACTCACTAGTAATACCACAGCTCTTCACCACTAAATGGGGTTAAAAGTGTGGTGTTGAACGGTGAACTTAGGGTCATAGTAACCAAAATTAAAAACTCGACTCCATAATACCTATTTTCTCTAAGCAACTTACCAAGCCTGCTTTTTCAGTTAATTTACAAAATTGGAATACTAGCACCTAAGACCTTAAAGAAGTGCTCTGAGGATTCAATAAGATAAGAAATCATTTTGTCAACTAGCCAACAAATACCTACTGAGGGCATACTAGGTGTCAGGCACTGTTTTAGGATCTGGAAAATAGCTGTGAACAAGCCGTGGTGGGGCTTATGTTTAGGAGAGGGAGACGGATTTAAAACTGTATGAGCAAACAAATGAGCAGGGCGAGGAGAGACACTGAGCAATAAGCCATGGGAGCAGGAGGCCCTTGTTTTAGACAGGGTGGTCAGGGAGGGCTTCTCCAATGCGAGGACGTATGTACAGAGCTCAGGATGAAGTGGGGAACTGAGACATGCACATATCAGAGGGAAAGAACAGCCCTGTCCTGCAGAACACATAGCAAATGCACAAGCCCCAAGGCAGGAACATGCTTGGTACGTGGGAAGCCCAGGCTAGTCAACAGTGGAGGTGGGAGAGATCAGTTAAATCAAAATAAATATTTTTTTAGGTGAAGTTGCTAGGATTTGCTAATAGATGAGGACATGAATGAAGCATGTGGTGCATAGCATTGTTCAGCACCTGTTGATCTGGGAGAATGACAGAGAGGCATCCTCCTCAAGCACAGATCTGAAAGAGTAAGATGACATCCAGGCATAGACTCTAAAATTAGGACATAATGGCTCATGTCCAAGATCTGAAGTATGGCCTTACCAGACAGCAGAGCAGTACCACCAGTGAGATGAGACTGGACCACAAAGGCTTTAATATCGCTAAAGAAGGGACTTGTCAGACAAGTGGGGGTTTCTCAGAAGTGAAAACATACACAAAAAGAGAATTATGGATGCAGAAGTGCACTGTACCTTTCCAAACATCATCTAGTGTATGGGGAACCTTTGCCAAGTGATAACATTTATTATGGTCGCTTGGCAAGGCCATCTCTACCATAGGGACTGATACAGGGAATTGCAGCCAACTGACTTAGGGTATCCCAGACTTTTTGGCAAGATAAGCCTCATTGTGGAGAAGGATGCTGATCACATAGTAAGTGTGGCAGGCAGCGAAAAGGAACATCTGCTTGCTGCAGTCACAAGAGTCCAGCAGATGGTTACTCACAGGAGAGAAGGTGCTAAGACAAAGGGTAGACAAATCAGGAAATCACTGTCCCTTGGCCCAGATAAAAGAAAGCACTGTGGTCAAACATAAGTCCTCTCTTTTTTCAACCCCCAATCTGTATCACCACCTATAAATTAAAGGGCAACAAGACTTTTCATGCATAGGCACACTTGGATAAGAAAGCACTGTGATGCAGTTTTTCAACCTTGGCGCTAGGTAGTGAAAAATCTGATTAATGGTTTTCAGTGACTGAAGTTTCAACAGTAAATTTTGTTAGCTCGTGCATAATTCAGTGTAAAAAAATGTTCTCTGAAAATAGTATCTTGTTAACTGATCCTATAAAATACTTATTGTTTATTAACGCATAAGATTGGTCAGGTTTCAGGAAAACAAACCATTCAATATAAATGGACATTTTACATGATTAATTATGACCTGAAGACATGCTAGTATTTTAAGTACATTGACAAAAATAATTCTGAAAGAGTTCAGAGTACACTCTTCCCTCTTTGACAGAGGGTACTGGTTACTTTATCTTGTTAATGAATCAGCACATCAGCAATCAAGATGCTCTCAGGAACCAGTGTCCTCCACAGCGATAGGTCCCTGAACAAAATGGTCCCTTTTAAAAATGAAATGTTATACTAGTTTTTCTTTGATTTCTCCCTGTCGAAAACTGTATTTTTCTTTTGACTTTTGCTGGTGTATCTGACTTCAGCTGGATGCTATGGATAGAATTTTGTCCCCCTGAAGTTCCTATGTTGAAACCCTAAGCCCTAAAGTGATGGTATTTGGAGATGGGGATTTGAGGGAGTGATTAGGTTTACATGATAAGGGTGGGATCCTCATGACAGCATTAGTGCCTTTATAAGAAAAGACAGTACAGGGCTTCACTACAGGGCTTGCTCTCTTTTTCTCTCCTTACACGCATGCACTAAAGAAAATCCACACGAGAAGGCACCAGCTATAAGCCAGGAAGAAGGCCCTTACTGAAACCAAACTGGCTAGCACCTTGATCTTGGACTTCTCAGCCTCCAGAGAAGTAAATGATTTTTGATTAGGCCCCCCGGTCTATGATATTTTGCTATGGCAGCCCAAGAGGACTACGACATAGGGTGACCACATTTCCATTTCTGATTCGCTGCTTCTAATCCACTATGAACTGCTCGATTGAATTTAGCTTAGAATAAAAGTTTAAACATGATTGATGAGTGCTACTTCATGTAGTTTGATGGCTCAGGTGCCTGCATCATCTACTTTCAATTTCCAAGTTAAATTTTGGCATTTGGAAGTTTAGCATTAACATATGTTTTCTAGGCTGCAAATAGCTGGAAACTGGTGAATAAAAATAAAAATGTAGACCATTTCTAAGGAAAAGGGGGAAAGTGTTCGATTGTCCCTCATATCTGAGTAAAGAGAGATCTTAAAGCTTTAGATTTAAGTCAGGAGTTCTCTTTGAGAAATCACAATGACAATCTTTTACTTTTAGTATTTTCGGTGTAATTAGTTGAGAGATCTGGCAAGGGTGGGGGTGAAGTGGAGAAACAAATAGAAAATGTGTATGCTAGAATTGATTTTTGTCTTCAGGGATATAGCTAGCTATTTTTAGACATTTCGAAGTTTGGGAGTATAGAGGCAAGGGAGGGCTGTTGCTAATGAAACCTCTGGAAAAATAAAAAGTGGTAAGTATGCAGTGAATGTCAGACATATTTTTACTGTTGTTAGGTGACAGGATAAACATACACTGTAAAAAGCTATTATTCTCCCAGTAAATGATGTGACTTCTGACCAGCTGAACACTTGTTATGGGTAGGGAAAGCTAGAAGCCCACAGGGGGACCCCTGAGCTGTTTCGTCTATGATTTTTAGCAGACAGCTTAAAAATGAGTGTCAGTGGGCTAAACAGAACGGAGTCAAGGAATACGTGATGAGGAGTCTGCCTAGGAGATGAAATTTTAAGACTTCTAATTGCTAGCAAGGCACTGATGATGGGAGTAAGGGGGAAGCACTTTGCAAGTAGTGACTTGTTAGTTCCTGTATATTTAATGTCATGTATATATTCCGAAGGCTCCAGGTTGTAAGAGAAGAGAGGAAATGGAGCTTAGTTGTAAAGCAAATAAAGAGATCATTTACTTACTTCAACTTGCACCTTTGGGGCAGAGCCAAGTACGTCATGTGGGTAACACGTAAAATGAGTGCAAATATTCTGTGGGCCAGGTGCCAGAATCTCAGGAGTGGCAATTGAAAAATGAAAAATAAAAAAAAAAAATCAAGCAAGAAAATGTTGTGGGTCTCCCTGTTTTAAGCACAAGGCTCTGTGTGAAAGTATAGTTAGCTGTCAATTAACTCTCCCCCCAGCAGACTTTATAACCTGGCCAAGCATAGGAGCTTAGGTATAGTAGGGCAGCTAACAAATGTTTATGCAAGAAATAGCAACATTTCTAAGACAGTTTACTAAGCACTTTCACCTAAATAATTACAACATCCTGCTAATAGGTTGCATTATTCTTTCTAATTTACAAATAAGGAAGGCAAACTCAAGAAGTTAAATCCATAGGGATTAAGAAGTACAAATTGCCAGTTATAATATTAGCCATAGAAATCTAAAATACAACATAGGGAATATAGTTAATCATATTGTAGTAGCTATGGAAGGTGCCAGATGGGTACTAAATTTATCAGGGTGATCACTTTGTAAGGTATATAAATGTCTGATCACTATGTTTTATACCTGAAACTAATATAACATTGTATGTCAACTGTAATTGAAAAATAAATTAATAAAAAAGCTAAATTCATCACCCATGACCAAATAGCCAAGAGAAAGATCAGAGAGGGGTCTCTAACTCAGATCTGACTCCAAAGTCAATGTTCTTCCCACTGACTACATGAAGACAATACATACCAAGTAGAGACACGTGTTCCTCCCCAGCACTGGGCGTGAGCATAGCCTGGCAACGCAATAAAAATCAGCTACAGAGTAAAACATTCCCCATCAAAGGAATTGGTTTCACACTGTATCTTCTATGTTCACACTGTAACTTACTTCAGATTCCTTAGTCCATTCAAAAGTAGAGCGACATCCTGGCTAGCATCTCATCACACACCCATCGTGAACCCTTATTCACTGGAAAAATATATATTTGCTCAAGAGCTTTTTGACTATCATTCCTTACTCAGCTGTTCATCAGTTGTCCGTTGGTAGCATCTGAAATGCCAGCTCTTGTTTGCCATGAATGAGAGGTAATTTCTAGTGAAGTTCAAGGTTATGGATCAGTAAGACCAGATATGGAAAGTGAGATTGAAAATGCCATCCCATCAAACAGCTTTACATGTTTTTCAAGATTTTTCAAAGTATGCACAAGAATACCAAGTTGCTCACATCTATCATTAATTTAAATGGAAAATAATTTCAAAAGCGTGAAGATTTTTGCGTGAAGATTTTTGATGTGAAGATTTTGAACAAGGATTCATTTAAAAAAAAAATCTTATTTCAACTCCTTGACCCTGTCTTCCACCGGGAGCATGCTCTTTTCTATGCTACCCACGGTCCAACCCATCTCAGCTCCACCTACAGGTCATGAGGATTCCAGAGCCTTCTCTCTTCCTCGAGTTCCTTTGGCTCTCTCCTATAAATCATCAAGGCTGACTCTTAACGTGTGGTCATCTCTCATTTCTTCATATACCAATGACTTGGTTCCATCAAAATTATACCGTCCCTGAGAACAAGAACTGCATGTCATGCACATCATACAAAAACAAAACCTTGCGGACAAAGAAAGGAACTGCACCAGGTCTTTAAAAAAGAGGAATTATGACACGGTGAAAATTTGGAGGGAACTGATTACACAGTGACAGAGGCTTGAGAAGCCAAATGGAGAAAGGCAACCCACAGATGAGCAACAGTAAGATGCCTCTACCACCGTCAGGAATAGGGGAGGTGATGGGAAGAGCTGTGAGCACAGCCCAGAAGCCAGGGCCCTGCAGTGAGAGCTGGAACCACGGAGGAGGCTCAGCTGCTGTCAGAGACATCCGAGGAAGCCAAAACAGAGGAAAGGATTCCCTGACTTCCTCCCTATTCCTGCACCCCAATGTCTCACCAGTGCCTCCTTTTGGACACACCTACTGGAAGCCAAAGGGTAAGAGATCCTGTATCTATGATACAAATCGTAGTAGAAGAAAAGAAGCAAGAGATGAATCTGAGAGTAGACAAGCAGTTTACAGAAAGTGATCAATAAATTCTTACTGATAGACACAGAAATCAATTAATTTATATGCGATCATTGTACATTAGCATTCAACTTTCCCTTTTAAAGTGATAAGTATCAAGGACTTCAGGATGAGGTATTGTTTAAGAGACAGGTAGAATGGTCTATTGCTTCTAGTAACGGTAGACTAGGAGATTTGAACCAATTATCCTGCTGAGGGTAACTAAGGTCCACAGACACATCATATACATATACTACCTATACACATACGTATTCTGTTTGACACATTGGAGAGCTAACAGGAAAGTAAAGGTCTGACGTTTGGGTTTTTCCTCTGGGGAAAGTAACCAATTCAGGAAGAGTGGGCCAAAATGCTAGGCAGCACTTTCGGCAGTCTCAAGGGGATAGACTCACAACTGTTGTCATCTTGGGCTTGGTAAGAGAGACTAAGCCACCAAAATAGGGTGAACCAGAGGAGGCTGGCTCTTCTAGTAGCTTCAGTTCAGCTTCAAATCATCTTCATCCCTACAATCATCTGGAAGATGATTCCAGATGCAAGAGCTGTGAGGCATGTAGTAGAAAAAATATCCCACAGAAAGAAATTGTCTTGGACATCAATTATTTCAAATGGCTTTTCAGTACAATTTCTGAAACACAATAAAATAATAGCAAGAAGACAAAAACAGGAAACAGCAGAACCAACAATAAATGGAAATAGACCCACGGTAAATCCACATGCTAGACTTATCCGGCATGATATTCACCTTAAAATAACTCTGGTTGTTAAATGGTGATAACTGGGTGATAGATTCTCATGGGCTCATACACTTTCCCTTCTACTTTAGTGTCTATGATGTATTTTTGAGAATAAAAGTCTGTGAATCCATCCAAAGAGAACCTGGGCTGGCTCTCTGGCCCCCACCGTGTCGGGAGCACGCCAAGAACCACTGTGCAAGGGGGAACATCGCATCACGCCTGTGACATTCACGGAGGCTGCTGCGTCATGGGAAGCAATGAAATGTAGAAAACACAACAACAAAACCGTGCTTCCCCTGTCCAAGAAATAAAAGACTCAACTGTGAATTCAGCACAGAGAAGAAATTATTATTTTTTGTGTGAATAATGCCATTTTATTTTATTTTATTTTATTTTATTTTATTTGTAAAAGCCATATAATGTGCGTATTTTTTAAATGATTTTATTGTTGTTCTATTACAGTTGTCTGTATTTTCTCCCACCTCCTCCAAACCCACCTCCCTCCCTTGCTTCCACCTTTCCCCTTGGTTTTGTCCTTGTGTCCTTTGTAGTAGTTTCTGAAAAGAAATTATCTTAAAAGGACATATCAGATCAAAAATAACTTAGAAATTATAGAACTGAAAAATACAGTAACCAAATTAAGACTCAGTGGATCACCTGAGAGAAAGTGATACACAGCTGGAGACAGACTTAATAATAACCTAGAACTAGTGGAGAAGGAAAGAAAAAAATCACAGAGTGAAGCATAAAGAGATAAAAAGTTGGAAAATATTTTTAAAGCAGTGAAAAGGTAGAGAAATAGTAAAAGATCTAACATACTTCTGGAGTTCTGGAGAGGAAGGAGAGAAAGAAGGAGACCGAAGCAAGATTTGAAGAAAGAGGGGTTGAGACTATTCCAAAATGATGAAAAACAACAAACTGGGTGTTCAAGAAGTCCTATGAACGTCAAATTGGATAAATAAAGAAATCCTCACACAGGCAAATCATAGTACAACTACTGAAAATCTAATACATAGAGAAAAACTTTAAATGCAGTTAGAGCTTTTAAAAAACTGTTTTCAAAGAAGAAATGAGCCATCCTCTCAAAACAGAGAAATGAAAGCTAAATGAAATGATTTCTTCAAAACGGTTGCCTTTGGTGTGGGGGGGCTGGTGCAGGAGAAGGGACCAGGAGAAGACATGAGCGGGACTTCTGGGCTGCTGTCAATATTTTATTTCTTAACCTGGGTGTGCTTATATAGTTATGTTTTGTGCACTTTTCTGTATGTGAGAGGTCACAATAAATTTAAAAAATAGACTATGGCCCTGGCCAGGTGGCTTGGTTGGTTGGAGTATCATCCCATACACCAAAGGGCTGCAGGTTCCATTCTTGGTTAGGACACGTGCCTGGATTGCAGGTTCGACCACCAGTCAGGGTGGAGAAGGAGGCAGCTGATCAATGTTTCTCTCTTACATTGCTGTTTCTCTCTCCAGTAAACATACCCTTGGATGAAGATTTTAAAAAGAGGATTAAAAAAGATTGTGGTAAAAAATGCTATTATTAAATATTCATACTGTAACTGCCATATTGAATTAGCTCTATTTGAAAGCAAACTTCTCTGTATAATGAAATGTTAGGCTACAGAAGAAAAGGCTGAATATTTGAGAAAATTGTTATACGAGTCCCAGGTACATAACTAAAACTAGTGTAACCTCATTCCTTATTTGTGATGCTAAGAAGGCTGGCTATAGTGAACAAATAAATGTGCTAATCATAAACATTCATATCAACCATATGTTAAAGAGGCTTCTAAAATGTTTAGTTGAAATCTTTAAAAGACATTTCCCCCCCAAGCCCTTAATTATACACCATCTACTGCTCTTATTATTTGCTTGTCAAATTCTAAACAACAAAATTTAAGAAAGAAAGGGGTAAGAGTGGGTCTTTTTAAACTATCCCCTCATTAAATAAAAATGAAATAAATAAGTAAATAAATTATCCCCTCATTAATTGTACTACACTTGATGATTGACTTTTATCTATAATAAAATATTTAGACTGTTGGAATTGTAGTACTAGACATGGACTGAGTCATTCATTCTAGCAGTGGTAATGCTGCATTCACGCTGCCTATTACACTCCCCAGGGTTGCCATGCAAACATGAAGAGAAGCTAATTGCACATAGTAAGAGTTTTAATTGATGAGTACCTGACCATTACAGCAATTTCCACTTTCAAAAGCATCCCAGCTGGCATAGTTACAGAGTGTCATAACTGAAAAGAGTGGGACTAATTAGGGCAATTAATTAAAAATACACAATTAGTTTCCATGGCAGAGATTTTTTTTTTTAGTTCTTATTCTCATCGCTTGAGGCCTGTGAGAATTTTATTGTCTTACCACACTGGGAGTTGTCTGTGCCGATCCTTAACAAGGGGAGACCAACGGGAAAAGAGGGGTGGGGCTCACAGCCCAACCAGGTGATGGAGTCCGGCCAAGAACAGAGCAAATACCAGGAGTTGAATGGGAACGCGGGGCGGGGTCTAAAGGTTAGCGCTGAAACCGCAAGGTTTCATTCTCTAGACAGTCCCTCTGTCTGTAAAGAAGATAGCAGTTACCTATCTGTTTCCTACGAATACAGAGAAGATACATTGATGACTACAGTGCCGGCAGACCAGAACACTGCTCCTTCGCTGTTGCCCAGCCTGAGGTTGAGGAATTTCAAGGTTTAGCAGCTAATTACTAGAATAAAGTGGAATTGTTTTTTTTCCCCCTACTTGTGAATGATAAGGAGTCAGACATCTCCAGAAAGACATAGTGAGTCAAAAAGGGACATATTCTCCTCCATCCACATCCTGATCTGATCTCACAAAGAAGTGACCCAGCTCACACATGGAAATGAGTGAGACAAGCCAACAAGCCTGGGGTGCAGTGTAGAACACAAAAATCCCTTCCATGTATTTCAAATTATGATGTCAGGCTAAAGCTCGAACCTAGTTATCTGGCCACGAAGGAGGCTGAAACTGAGCAGATTAAAAGTAAAGATCCTTATTAGTAAGAGCCTTCTCTGAGAAAGATCACTACATGATCTCATGTGTCAGTCTGCAAAGGACCTGCCTGCGCTTTCTCTGCAACTTTTTCCTGGGAGTTCTGCTAGGAAATAACATCTACATACATTCTTCCATAATCAGTCTCTGTTCTGATCCGATGTAGCTGGACCATGGTGGCAGACCATGTATGGAGGATGCTCTAGTGAGCAAGTATTATGATAAAGTCTCCAAAATGAGCTTTCATAGCTGCTTTCATGGTGCAGTACATGCTACATCTGAAAAAGAGGATGAACTTGGTGATTCTTGGTTACAAATAAACCGGGTCTTTGTTTTAGCCTCTTTGTTCAAGCCCAGAATTGAAAATACTTATTTTTCCATTACACTTTTACAGACTTAACGTAACTTAAGTATAGTGGCAAAACACTGACCAGTTCTAGAAATCCCTACACAGTTAATAGAAACAAATAGTGAACAAGTAGAAAACAATGTAAAACCTATCTAAAAATGTCTTAGCTAAAAATTGGAAAAATGCCCTCACTGGTGTGGCTCAATGGATTGAATGCTGGCCTGTGAACCAAAGAGTCACTGGTTTGATTCCCCGTCTGGGGCACATGCCTGGGTTGTGGGCCAGGTACCCAGTTTGGGGCATGCAAGAGGCAACCACGCAGTGATGCTTCTCTTTCTCCCCTTCTCCCCTCCCTTCCCCTTTCTAAAAATAGATAAATAGAAATCTTTAAAAATATTTGAAACAGGTAAAGCTTGTGTTGATTAAATAGAGAAAAGAGATTAAATTTACCTTTATCTTCCCACTCTATTCAGCACTTAGCTACTCTAGCAATGAGTGAACATTTGATATATTTCTCTTTCCCCTCAAACATATTTGCTTTTCCTTGGCCATCTCCTAGCTGCATGCACATAAATTATATCTACTTATGTTCCGTAAATATGTACATCACATAGCCCATCAAAAATTATGATGCTTGAGTGATTCATGCAAAATGCCCAAATATTTTAATTTCTTTATATACACAAGGCTTCAAGCTCACTCTAACAAAACCAATTAAGGCACTGCCATAACATTTGGCAGCACAGAATAAATAGATGTAATCTCAAATAACATTCATTACCAGTCATTAAGGGTGAGGGAAATTGTGTCCAAATTAGAGCAGTATAGATCGTACTAGAGCAAGAGTACTGATAACCTGTCTTAGATCTCAGCCTACCCATGATACCAGAATTATAAAAGATAGAAATCCACAAGAAACACTAGGGAATAGGAAGCAAACAACTGTCATTAATTGTGTTTGTGGGACCAAAATTAAAGGTGAAAGCTTGAAGAAGTTGTTATAAACAATAATTCTCCCCTTTTTTATTTGAGTTAAGCCCAAATAGCTTTAGATTGAAGTAAGCTGACCTCCCAACATAGGCAGGAATATAAGCAGAAACAGACAAGCGGCAATGACTTTCCCTAGTGCTTAGCCCAATAACTGCCCCAAATCTGACCATTGCCTGAGGGAGAAGAAAATAAGGGAGATAAGATAGCTAGGCCTTGTCCCATTTAGGAATGGTGTTGGACTTTATAATTCTGCTCTAATATCAAAGAAATAGGAAACAGTAAGCTACAATCAATGGCGAAATGTGATATTGACTAATATTTGGGTGAGGCAAAAATGTTTTCAGCTAACGCTAACTGAAAATCCATCATCCAACACTGACTCCATTAAAAGCATCTGTTCCTTTTGAAAGAAGTCTGGATACAAGCAACAGCTAGCATAGTTTCATCAGCTCAAAGACAGCAGAGCCCACATCTCTGCTCTTCTCTTAGTCTTTTTCTCGGGTCAGCTACCTCATGGTTGTAAGATGGCCACTGAAATACATGCATCACATCAAAATTAAAGGCCAGAAGCAAGGGGAAGGGGTTCTAATTTCAATGTGCCTTTATTCCAAAAATGAAACTCTTCCCCCACAAACTGTCAGCATCATTTTATTTACATGCAATTGGACAAAACTGTGTTAAATGGCCACTCTTGGCTGCCAGAGTGCAGGGATAATGAGTGTCTGGGATGTGAGGTAGGGAGTCCTTGTCCTTCTGGGTGAAAGGGGAAGAGCAAAGGATGTTGATGGGGAAAGGTAAAGATAAGAAAATAAGAGATTTTAAGGAGGTGACATAAATGTTTGGCATCAAATTTTGGGAAAAGATTACTAGAAGTGGAAGGAAATATTCCCTTATTTCTCACACATAGGAGAATATTTCACCAAGGAACAGAATATTTCATATCAGCTTATCCTAACAGGGTGAACATAAATGGTTTCCCTGGACTAAATGCCACCAAAAGCAAGGCCCAGAACTACTTACAGTTTTCTTTAGTGTTTTTATCTAAAAAACAACAAACAAAATGAGGAAACAATGTCACGCTGGGTCCAGAACAACCCCTTGCATTGGCAGGGCATGGCCTGGTGTGGAAGCTGCTGTCTGAATAAATAAAATAATTGATGGATTTAATTGAAATCAAATTAAAGCTATCGGAACTTAAGTTTGCTACTTCTAAAAGAGTCTCAGAGATATAAAGAGTAGAGATGACATGGGGAAAAATAGAAAAGGCCCTGTAAAACTTTGCTAAAAACTAACGTAAGATGAGAAATGGGGGCGGGGGAGGGAAGGATGCTGCTTTGGTGCAGAGATAGCCTTATTTTTCCCCCCAAGTATGTGAAAATCCTCTTGGGGAAAAATATTTTTGCCAGGACCATAATTTCACAGTATATATTTTAAGCTAATGAGGCAAACATATACTACTTAGATTCTAATGTGCTTTGATATCAAAGGGCTTTGAAAGAGAATATTTTTCATTTACTCAATTAGCAAAGTGCTTCTATCAACTAGACTCATCTTGGAGCTTTTAAATTTACAGATATGTTGGGCTCCCAACTCCCTAGAAATTCTGACATAATTGCTTTGGGGTAGAGCTTAGGCATAGATTTGTTTTGTTGGTTAGTTTATTTGTTTAAAATTCCTGGATAGATTCCCAATTGAAGCCAGAGTTGAGTAAAATAATACCCAATGACATTAACGGTATGGATAAGTCAGAGCATATATAAACACTGATTAGTGAAAATTAGTCTCGTCTGTCTAAAATATGATTTGGCAATATGTCAGATGCCTGAACAAATTGAATCCCTTCCTAAGAACATATTCTAAAGAAATGGGCAGAGAGTCAAAGATCAATATACTGAAATGTTCCTAGCAACATTAGTTATTGTTGACAATATTTATTAATGAATACAATGGAATAGCCTGACACATTTGTGTTCAAAGATTCTCAAAAAGAAAACTTCAAAACCAAAACCCACCAAAGAGATATATGTAAAAGTAAGATGAAAGTGTACCTATTATGGAATGATCCAAATTATGTGAAAAATATATACATACAAAAAAAAAAAAAAAGAAAGCACATTGAAGTATTAACAGCAAAGTGTTGTCTTGTGGTGAGCCTATATTAGTAATATTCACTTTTTATACTTTTCTGTATTTTTTTTCAAATAATCTCTATCCACCTGTTAATTTTATACTCAGAAAAAAAGGGGCTTTTCCCTAAGTCTTTGGTTGCAATATTTGCGGGACCCTTATTTGGTTGGAAAATCCTCTAATTACTGCCATATTAACTGAGTATAGGGATTTCTAGAAAGAAAGCTTCTATAGCTCTTTTATAAAATTAGTTCTTCTCTTTTATGAAAAGTATAGTCTTAAAATTTTAATTTTAAAGGAATACAACTATATACAGTGAGTATGTGCAAGGAGAAAAGCCCAGTTTTTTTACAGCATTGTTGCCAAAGCTGTTAACCTCCTAGGAGAAATTTAACCAGAACTTTTTCTTAAACAAGTTAAATAAACTAGATAATGTATGATACAATAAATAGCATAGGGAAGCTGTGGATATTCATTTTTAAAGGCATTTCCCCAGACCTATGTACTCTCTTTTCTTCATTTTCTTCTGAACATTTCTCTTTGTCCCCATGATCCTTTCACCAAAAAAGAGAAGTTGTCCATTTACCATCTGAGCTATAATATTTACACTTGTAATATTTAGTTTTGCCTTGTGGAAACTCTTAGCTGAACCTAGCACACTGTAGCATTGGTTTCCAATTTTACATTCCTCAGGGAAACAGCTGGTTTAGTGTCATGGTTAATGAGTTAATTACTGTTTTGACGACTTGGAGTAATGACTTGTATAGCCCCCTAATTTAAACCATTTCAGTAAATGTGCACAGCACCGCTGGGGATGGGTAAGAGTCCAGTCTGCGTCACTGCTCCACCGAGAAAGATGGCTGCCATGCTGGCTGAGAAGGTAGTAGAACCTGGTCTTGCTTCCAGTGCTCTAGGTTAAGGGCCCCTGGCTATTTGCTTACCAGCCATGGATGAGGAAAAGAGCTCTTTGTCAATGGTTTGGGAGAGCCAGACTTGAGTTACTGTTCAAGTCATGAGGCTTTAAATGCTAGAGGAAAAGAGTGTGTAGTTACCACCAGACACACAGAGGACTATTGCAGCTTATATGGATTAGATTCAGCCCAATCAGTGCTTTGAAAAAGCCAAACTAAAAGATAAAGTGATGCAGGGGAATCCAACCTGCGGCCCACGGGTCGTATGCAGCTCGTATGTGGCTCGGGATGGATATGAATGCAGCTCAACACAAAATTGTAAATTCACTTAAAACATTATAAGATCTTTTTGTGATTATGTGTCACAATGTATTTAATGTGTGGCCCAAGACAACTTTTCTTCTTCCACTGTGGCCTAGCGATGTCAAAGGTTGAACACCCTTAGTTGGACACCTTTATTTGGCAAAGGTTGGATACTGGTAGAGTATCTCCATTTGTTAAGGGCAAAGACAATGGGCTATAGATTGTATTCTAGGCAGGCTCAACAAAGGAGCTGAGTGTAAATGAGCTCAGCAAAGCCTATAAAACAGGCAGTTGGTCATTGGCTCCTTCTCCCATACTCTACATTCTGGCATTGACTCTGTTCCCCAGGACCTATCCCAGGTCCTGTCTTTGCTTTCAAACAATTGTCAGTTAACTCCCACTAACTATGAATCAGCAAAGGGGTAGACCAACTGTCAACACTGCAAGCAGTGACCCTCCCCTTGAGTCTATTTACATTTTGGAAGGACAGGAGAGGGGAATGTGGAGAAAACAAGAAAAACAAAACAAAACATATTTGCTGCCTTACACAACCAGAAGCTCCCCTCCACATAACCCCTCAACGAAGTTTCTAGGAAGGGGACCCAAGGCAGCTCCATTTCTCTGCCACCATCTTGTGGGGGTGCTGTGTTAGAACTAAAGGAACCTGAGAGATCACTTAAGACTCACTTAAATTTAAATGAACAAACCCAGACAGCATGCCTTCTCTGAAAAGTCACCAACTATTCATCTAAACTTCATAAATAGTTTAATCCCCATCTCAATTCTGCAAGCACCCCAGAAATTTAGCAGGGACCTAAGACTTTGATCCTTAAGAGAATATTAATAATCATATTATAATAACAAACAATTATTGAGCACTTAGTATGCTCAAAGCACAATGTTAAAACTTGAAATGAACTTGGGTATATCATCATTTTCATCACCACCATCATCATCAATTTGTAGAGCCAGAAATAATCTCAACGAGGTAGAAGGTTCTGTCCCAGGTAACACAACAAGAATGTGCACCAGGGGTTGGAGGGAGGACAGGAGACACAAGAACAGTAAGCGTGAGTCAGCCGCACCTGACTGCTGACTCAGTGCCCACCTCCTTGCTAAGCACCTTTCACAGACTACCTCTGCTTACGGCAACATCCTAAGATAGGCTTGTTTCCTCAGCTCCTTTTTTACACATGAAAAAACTGAGGTTCAAAGGAGTTCGATGATTTGTCTGCAGTCCCCCAGCTGGTAAATGCTGGAGCAAGCATTAGAAACCAGACAGCCAGATGCCCCAGAGTCAATGGCCCCAATGTTCCTGCGGGGGCCAGGAAGAGGCATTCACTGAGAGGTCTGGCTGATAATTCAAATCTTGAGCATGTTCTAATATCTAGGAAATTAGGAAAGTTTTGTTTTGTGTCATTTGATATTTTATTTTATCTAGTTATGTTATTTGGTTTGTTTGTTTAAAAAGCATGAAAAAGGGACAGGTAAGAGGGCCCTCACACACTAGAACTTATCATAACCTTGAAGAGAGATGGCACAACAGCACGGAGGAAAAGCAGATCAACTACTCTTCGCATGGACTGAAAGTTTAATCACTGAGGGGGTTATAAGACCTATGAACACTAAAAATGTCATATGTAAAAATAAAGAGCTGTTCTTGAATAATATTATCTTTTTATAGACTCTAAATGGAATTTTCCCCCCAGAGCAAATACAATCAACAGTGTGAGTCCTGAATCTCAAGCAATTGTTGGAAATTATTATTCACCATATTATTTCCCTGGTATTTGATGAAAGTGAGAAGGGATAATGAAAAATTTGGCAGGCTTTATACAAGGCTGATCAATAGTTTCCATTTGCTCATTTATGTGCCACTACAATTCACCAGCTGAGAGGACAAGTTAACTGGATACAGCATGGGGGAAAAAGCCAAACAGATCCATAAGTCAATGCAAAAAGAGAAGGAAAAAATTAATGGAAAGTAGCTGGAGGGAGAAGGGTGAGAAGAATCATGACAACAAAAAGCTCATAAAGAAACTTGGGAATTGACTGCCTCACATATAACAAAAGTGGTGGAGTGGGTGAAAAGGTGCCCTATGTACACCCAGCAGTAGCCTAGCCTTGTCAGTCTCGGTCTCCATGTCACTGTCAACAATTCCTGGAGCTGGGGAAAGAAGAGGCTTTAGTCTCAGATTCAATACCAAGAGGAGGCCTAGAAGAGAATCTTGGAACTATGGCCAGTTTCAGCATCCACTCCCCTGCCTCTGAGATCTGTCTAGCTAGGCTGCAGGCTACCCAGTAGGTTGGATGTTGACAGCTCAGGCCCCAGGTTCCATGACACTGCTAACTTTTGGTGCCACGCTTTCTGGGTCCACACTTACACCCAAGGACTTGAGAGCTAGCAATAAATGACAAAGCTATGCAGATCTAGGGGCAAAGTCAAAGTTTAGGCAGGTAGATTACCAGCCCTTACCTCTCTCTGGTGGGTTAGGATGAAAAGACTATCTGACCCTATTGCTGAGTTTCTTCAACTAAATTAGGCAGAGCTTGGGGATGGTGTTAGATTTAAGAGCATCAGTACCAAACCAGGGAATCAGAAAACAGCCATGAGGCTAGGTAGGACCAGAAATGTGAACTCAGAATCCATAAGAAGCCAAGAGAGCATAAAGAATGTGGTCAGAAGTGCTAAATACCCAAATTAGGTTTCCTGGAAAAGAAAGGCAAATGAGGAGCAGTTGCAAAGGACCTAGCTGCCTACACAGATAGAAGACAAGGGAGACAGAACTCCAACAAGAACAGTTCTGTGGCTTGAAAGAACCTGGCTGCCATCAACTGAAGTCTCCTGCACATAATTCTTCCTCACAAGTTTACCCCGTAGGCCACTCGATCTGTTTATTTTCCCATACAATTTGGGTAAGAGTGGATGTTTATTAAATTTGCTTCTGGATACTCACTGTCCCCATCTAGTGCACAGCCCCCATTGACAAGTAATAAAGTAATGACCCAAAGTGAGAGGACAGCCTCCTGTAGGGCACCAGCTCACATGGCCATGCAGACAAAGAAGGGCCATCAGATGAGCTCCAGCCCTAATGAGATACACACCTGTGGGGTTACCTTTAGGGGGGACAAGGGAAAATACGTGTCAAGTGCATTAAAGGACTTCAATTTTATCTGTAATATTTCACTTTTAAAAACCAAATTTGAAGCTTAAAATGTTAATTGTGAATTTTGCACAGTGAAAAAAAAGTTTTTTTGTTATATCATTGCCTGTGCTTTTCTGTATTTTTAATGTATCAAAGCAAAAAGGAACAACCCAAAACATGCTGAGAGGAAGGGAGGAGGATTAAAAGAGAGAGAGGGGAGTAGGCTTAAAGGGGGAAATGAGAGAAAAGGGGGGAGTCCATAGGAGTAGAAGGGGGAAAGGAGGAAACCGACACCAAAACACAGCTCTACAGAGGTACTTCCAGGTACCCAAAGTAAGGGATGAATGAAGTTTTAGAAGACACAAATAGAGACAGAAATTTTTAAGATGCAGGGTAAGACCAGAGAAGTCCTTCTAGGAACAGAGCTACCCAAGACCCCAAGAGAGAGAAGAGAATTACAGTCAACAGGTGAATTCCACTGATGTTCCCTGAATTTCAGGGACCTGATAATCTTCTGAGTTTTTCATCAGACGTTGTGAATTCATTCGTATAACCTGGCCTGGCAGTGTTTCTCTGGCTTTAAAATAGAAGCCACTGAGAAAAGAGAGTGCACTTTACAGTGAACTTTCTGAACCAATTTGTCAGGAGATTGACCTTTTCTGTGATGCAGACCTACATTGCATTTACGTTTCTGAAAAAGAAGTGCAGCCAGTAAGCATATCACCTGATGAATGCCTACCTGTGTGCTAGAAGCACAAAAAGTCAGTCCCTTTTGATATAACAAAGGAAGCTGGAGTTCTTATCCGTGTAAGCCTTTAACATCCAGTAGTAAAACTAGCAGCTTATAAAATTTTCAGTGTTGGAGAGAAGATAAAATTCCAAACATGTATCGATTGTTTCCTTTCATTAACTGAACACGGGTAATGGAGGAGTCATAACTGCAGGCAACATACATTCTCTCATTAATCCCAGCTGCTTAATTAAATCAGTGGAAAAGTTCTAATTTCATTGTGTCTTTTCAGATACTTACACTCATTTATTGGGAAAGGGAGATTTTAGGTGGTTAAAGTCACCTTTGGTTGAATTTTCTCAGGGAAAAAACATCTTACTACAAAAGGGATTGTCTGAGATGAGCTCCAGATAGATCCCTCCTCTGACTTTTTAACCTGTCAGGGAATGAAGCAATCATGTACAGTGGGACTGACTTCTACAAGCCACGTAGGAGAAAAGAAAAAAGGTTAGCCTCTTCGCTTGATAGTCACATTTCATGAAGTCCCTGGAGAAAATGGAATTTTACCACAGCATCTGGCCAGCAGAAAAGGACCACAGTTTAAGAAAATGTGCTCATACATCCCTTCCTGAAACAGAAGGCAATTCAAAGTAACGAAGAAGAAAGTGACACATTTCAAAGCAAGATAATCAGAAGAGAAAAAGTCCGTACAAGGTCAACAAATGGAGTATCAGAACAATGGAGTATATTTATAAAGGAATGCCATTTCTGCCCCAGCTTGTATCTCCGCACTTCCCGTTTTCCAAAGCATTGCCTTCCAGGTACTTATCAGAGATGACCGCTAACTCTTTGCAAAAGTTAGAGGTCATCTAGAGGTCACTCAGGACATGACTTTGATGGATTCGTGGTTGTACTTCTGTGTTCTATGTCTTGGAGGGAAAAACACAAAGTTGAACAAAGTGAACAGTGGATTATTGAGAGGTATTTGCATTTGGGGACTAGTTTGAATGCAAACCCAGGGTCTCCCTCCATAAAAAAGTGACTTTTTGTACCCCCAAAAGAAGAAAAATTCTTGATTATGAGAAAAGGGACTGCTAGGAAAATTTCTTTACAAGAGAAAAACATTGCTAAACAGTACCAGTATATCTCATTACTTGACCCATCCAATGTTCTATTTTTACCTCTTTTTATGAAAGGGCAGATCTTATTCATGATGCTTGTATTTTTAAAAACATTAGAGGAGGTGCACTTGTTTCATCTTGAGATACATACAAATTGAAACCTGAGACCCACACTCAGTAGGCAGCCCCAAGAGGAGCTTATGTTCTCACAGCCATTTCTCCTTCAGATTCTTAGTTTCTGTTAAACACCTCCCCATGCTCAGGCATCATCCCTCCCCAACGACCCCACTGCTCTCTTTCCTAATCACCAGTCCATTTAAACAGCTTCTTTTCTTATTTTTCACAGAACAATGGCATGTGGTTTTATGATACTTTATTCAAAGTCAGCAGTCATGGTGGGAATTCTATCACAGCACCCACATATCAAAAATATAAAATACATTAGCTTATTTTATTTTATTTTGCTTAAAGAAAAAAATGATATAAAATTATATGCAAATTATAAGTTGTTAATATTACCGATTAGGAGAAAATGAAAGGAAGTATACAAAAGGGTTAATAGCAGTTACCTTAAAGTAATAAAATTATCATTCATTTTTTCTTCCCTTTCCCCCAAATTTTCTACATCTTCTTTGATGCACTTGCCCTTCTACATGAAGAGGTGGGTCGCCTTGTCTCTCAGCTTGCATACATTTGGTCTTCATTTTCATATTTATAAAGGAATGCCATTTCTGCCGCAGCTTGTATCTCCCCACTTCCCGTATTCCAAAGCATTGCTTTCCAGGTACTTATCAGAGATGACCTCTAACTCCTTGCAAAAGTTCAGTGGAAAATAGTATAAATGGAAAATTGCCTGGAGGTTCTTTCTCTACCTTTATAGAATTATACTTTAGCAAAATGCCAACAATGAGGGATGTTCTTTAACATAGTCGCATGTAATTCAAGTAGCAGTCACTGAGGGGCATTTGAAGAAATTAATCATCAGAGCTCAAAAATGTCCTCTTTATGAGTACCTGTGAGAAAACTTACCTTTGTTCTCAGTGTCAGGGGCAACTGAGCTCATCCTAAGAAGCTTCATTTTTAAAAAATTATGTAACCAAATGAGATTGTTCCTCTTTGCCCTGGTCACGAGGAAGCAAGCCCAAAGCCAAATTTTTGTTCTACAGGCACATATTTTCTATGCCCAATTTTGAGTTATTTCTCTTTCTTGTTAAGTCCTCATTATTCTTATTTTTCAATTGTCTTAACGTCTTATGAAACAAGACAGCTGTTGTTTTAAGCACCTGTGTTAATGTTGTAACTGTAAGCAAGTCTGGAAAAGTGCCGCTGGATTGTTGTGAGCATACAATCGGAACCTCCTTCCACTCTTCAGTGAAACATACAGCCGGGCTCTTCTCTGGCAAAAGGACACGGATAAAGGGGAAGAAGAATACTTCTCCAAACTTCAAAATTTCCTCTAAGAATCCTGGGCTGTTTTCCATAAGAAAGCTAGACTTCGTTAAGAATTTCTGAGCTAGGGAAGTGTGTCCATTAAATACATTCAAAAAGTTGTTCTCTGTGTTTTGCCCCAGAAATTATGTGTGCAGAGAGGTGCCTGGTTGCTTGTTTTGCATGAGCATAAGCATGCATAAATGTCCACTTGTTAGCAAAAGCATGTAGGTAAAGAAGAATCACATGAATTTCTGCTTCAGGACCCTCCCACACCGAGCAGTGGTAACAGGTGCTAACTCTGTTTGGTGGGGGACAGGCCAACATAACACGGCACACCTGTACTTCCACAGCAGCCATCGAATAGACCTGTGGTTGTTGTGTGACTGTCATAAGCACATGAAATACAGTATTAAGAGGAAATACCCTTAAGTATTAAGGGTCAGAAGGAAGATGCTTGCTTTCATGTTTAAAACATCCCCATTGAATATGATTCAGAACTGGTTCCCTTCCTCCTCAATCACTTTTTGCTGAAATAGAGCTGTACCGAGTCACAGCATTGTTCTATGAATCCTCAGTTGTAAATAATGCCTTTTCCCACAAAAATAAGTCCTCAAAGGATGACTGTATTACCAAAAGTGGCTATAGTTAAATGGAGTGAGTTAAATGCAGGGTTATCATGTGCCTGGAACCCCGCAAAGCTCTTGACAAAAGATCTCGTTACTGCTCACCACTAATCTTCAAGGTAAGTCTATCCCCATTTTCATGTTGTTCAGACCACTGAGTAACTTATCCAGGGTCACAGAGCTAGTTACCACATGACAGAAACAATATTCAAATCCAGATCTGCCCGACTCCCAGATACATGCTCCTAAACACGACTTCATTTGGAACTCTACTTGTCCAGAGGAACAAAGAAATCTAATTTCCCTTTCCAGGGTCTTCCCACCTCAATGGATCTAAGAACTCCCCAGGTATTTCCTCATGGACAAAGCGTCTGTCAGTCCTGCTTCCAGATAGCTCCTCGAGCCAGAACTCAGATGTGCCCCTTTGATCCCAGAAGATCATCACAGTTTCCATCAGACGATGGTTGCCTTAGAAAACAAAGGGAGGCCAGAAACCTGGCGTTACAGACTGAATGTCTGTGTTCCAGCCCCCCCACATCCGCCCCCCAAAAAACTCCTGTGTTGAAGCCCTGGAGGTGACATCTTGGGAAATAATTAGGTTTAGATGAGGACATGAGGGCGGGGCTTCCAGGATGGCATCAGTGTCCTTAGAAGAGAAAGAGAAACCAGAGTGTTCTTTCTGCCCTGTGAGGACACTGCAAGATGGCAGCCGTCCATGAGCCAGGAAGAAAGACTCTCCAGGAACCAAATCAAACAGCACCTTAATCTTGGACTTCCCAGCTTCCAGAATGGTGAGAAAGAAATTCCTGCCGTTTAAGCGCCCTGGTCTGTGGTACTTTGTTATGGCAGCCCAAGTTGACTAATATACCTGGTGTTCCATGAAGTTCGAAAAGGTCTTCTGTGGCTATCGCTGCCCTCACTGGAAGTCATGGTCACTTCAGCTGTGTCCAGAGCAGCATAGGTGAGGCTGGGCCTCCACCCCAGTGCTTCTCCAGGAGAATGGTGCTGCCTCCAGAGGGTGTTTTGGAACCAGAAGGACACATTTTGGTTGTCACAATGACTGTAGGTATGTTGCTGGCATTTAGTGGTCAGGGCCAGGGACCACCAGGCATTAAGGGTTTCTTCCTTCTTTATAATGCTCTGAGCCCAGATCCCGATTCTGTTTTATATATAAGCACAAAGTATCTTTGCATGGTTTTAACATATACCAAACTTTCCAGGAATGCAGTTACTGTGTCCAGTAAAGGGAAGACTGTTGTTTGTTTCGCTTGGAAGATCAGTAACTGTGGCTCATCATTTCAGAAAGTCATGTCACTACCAGCTGCACCACTGCACTGTGAGCCTGCCGCCCGCTGCATCTGCATCAGTCAGCCCACTTGGCCACTGTGTTCACTGAGCTCTGCCTGTGCAGTGTCTGACTGTGGCACTGTGTCCACGGGTGTGGTTGGGCCACACTGCTTTATAATACATGGTTTCCCTTCCTTTTTCATTTATATTATATGTAGGACAGCATTTTGATCATTTTTGCAGATTATATGCGTACATGATATTATCTATGATTTTCATTTCAGAATAGAGAAGGGGCACTTCAAGATATTTCTACGTGAAGGGGGCAACTCATAGTGTCTACTCTCCCATCAAACAGAGTGCAACCTCCTGCCTAAGCAACGTAGTGAACAGGAAGGTCCCTCACTCCATGTCATCTCAATTCAGGGTGCCTCATGTAAAAAGGGACTTGAGCTCCCAACTGCCATCTCTGTAGATTCACCCACTCAGGAGTGCCATTTGCTCAATGCTGAACCCTCTGCATTTTTGGAATAAGGTGACATCCAGCACCACTGCTCACATCCAGCCCAACTTTCCATCCTGAGAGCGTCTGCAGAGGCCTTGTATGCTCCTGTGGTGGTGGATCACCCAGCCCACCCTGAAGGTTTCTGTAACCTGAAATCGCAAGGAGAGGGGAATGAGATTTTGGTCCCTTCCTTCCCAAGAGGGTCACTGAAGTCCTTATGCAAATTTACTTACCCCTCCCTCTTGTTCCCCTATTATTTGATTCTGACTATCAATCCAACTGACACAGCAGAAACCTCACTGGATACTCCATGAAAACCACTGACAATCACGTTTATGCACATTCTCTCTTTGTGCCAGATGAAACACTGTAGTAGACAGGTAGACAAGAATGCTCTCCTTACCAAAAAGAAAAAAGTGAGGAGCTGGAGGAGGACCGGTGCTTTCTCCAGGACACAGAGCCTGTGAGTAGCACAGCCTAGACCCAACACCCAGTTTTCGAGTCCAAATGCCAGCATAGGTCACATCACATTGCAAAGCCACCCCAGAGTCAAAGCGAGCCCCTTCTCTGCACCCCTTTGAAAATGTATTCTTTCTTTTTTGAACAAAATAACCAGAGTCACCCTCTGGTTACCAGTAGGGACCAGAAATCCTCCTAAAACACACACCGTTAACCCCATCTTGCACCCATTACTTACTCAGCTGCTTATGAAGGGGACATGTCCAGGCAATTTAAAATTGTACCTTAAGGGCTGCAGGCTTCTTATTGAAATTAATCAAACACCATTGCTTATTATCCCCTGTGTTCCTAATCTCAGAGGTTCTGCAGAGCCTGGGGGAGAGCAGGAAGTTTCAAGACTGTCACATTTAGAATGAGTTCCTCACACAGCAGGAAAGCTGAAGTCTCTCTCTTCTCTGAAATCCCATGTTTGGGACAAAGGCCATTCTGCCTTTTCCTTAAGAAACATGGGCACCTCACCATTTCTCCTCTGAAGGCACCCCTGGACTGTGGGAGAACATGCCAGGTTCCGATGGAATAGCTCTCCTGAGCACCTGTCAGAACTAACCTGGATCTGTGAGTTGCCTGCAGCTCCAACAGTGAGAAAGGCTGTGGGCTTCTGGACACCGGAAACCAGAGCTTGCTACCAACAACAGGAGCATGCACCACCAATGCCCACCCATCAGCATTTACACCTTAACAGTGGGGCTTGTTCTGCACAATCTACATCAATGAACCAGTACCAAAGATCACATTCAGTGGTAAATCACACACAGCAGAATCCCACTGTTAACGACGTCTTTCCACAAAGCCACTTTAGTACGAGATGGCTTTCTCTTGTGTACAGTTCCAGACTCTATGCTGCCAAGGTACACAAGGATATTGGTACAAAGTGTCACATCTATAAGAATCCGTGCTATGTGTTCCAAAGGACAGGATTTTATGAAGACTTCCAACACTTTGAGTCTGAGCTTGGGTTCCAGTAAGAATTTCAGCAGGTTACGGAAGGCACGCTCAGTACAGGCCGGGTATACACTGTCCTCACTAACCCCTGACAGGGGCCTTTAAGTGTGTGCATGCTAGACCCCCTAAGTGTGGACTCCCAAAATTGCTGTGATCCCCAAAATTATATGAATGTCAATGCAGTTGAAAGTCTGTACGGAGCCTTAAAAAGTTAAAAATAACAAAAGGAAGGCAAAGTTGCATGGCAAACAAACAGTCATGATTTGTGATCCCCAGCCTTACCGGATATGATAACAGAATAGCAGAAGTTTCATAGACTCCCCTTCCCCACATGACAGGGGCCCAAAGGTGAGCTGAGAGGAAACGCCTGACTATAGCAGGGGGTCCCAGATGGGGAGAGGGTGTGACGAACTCATAGAGAATGGGCGGCGGCAGAAGGCTCCAAGTGTCCACACGCTAAGGGGGTGAGCCTTTGGGAAGAAAGACACTGGAAACTTCTCAGCAAGAGTAATGTGTACAACAAGGAAAGTTGCAAAGATGAACTTGGCAGTCCACTTATAAATAAATGACAGAAATCATTGCCATTTCTCACCCGATGCAAATAAATCAAAAATTCCCACCATGTCCCCAAGAAGATATTTTTAAAAATTAACAAGGGGGGATCTTGGGAGAGAAACACAGAGAGACCTCAAACACCCCAGATAGCCATGTGCCAAAGCAGCTGACTTGCTGCCATGATTGTAAACTGAACATGCACACTGTCAAGTCCAGATACAGAACAGGTATTTGTCATGGAGCAAGATTTAAAGGTCCAGGAATGTTCCCTGCCAGAGACAGTTTGGTGATTAAGAAAATAAAGATTCTAATGGAACAGCTAGTTTATCAGGGTATCAGACCTGTTTGTAGAAATAACTGAAATGAAGCCGGTTCATATCAGAGTCAAAGGAAATGGGAAGAGAATTGACCTGATAATAAATAGTTCCTGTTTTTGCCTTCAATTTCCAAATAACCCTTGTTGCAATATTTCCAATAATTTCTCCAGTGAATCTTCCCCTGAAGTGGACTTGATTTGAGGAAATGATATTAGATCTACAAGGCACAGTTCCATGTCTTTTCATATCCTGTGAACTTTTTTCCACGGACCGAAGCTCCTGAGATTTCTTAACAGAGCCAGGCAGAAGGCAGGGCGGGATGGGGGAGTGGGTGGGATGGAGGAAAGGCAAATAAGCAACTTTATTAGATGTGATTTAAATGTCCTTGCAAAGACAGAAAAAGAAATTACTGTACCCCCTTCAAGTTATTCACAAAATTTCTAACTATAGTACTCTGCCGCAAGGTCTAATCAAAACCGAGGGTAATAGAACATTTTCATTTCTTGTTTCAAGGCACCTTGTCTAAGACTCCAGGCTTTAACTGAAATGAGCCAACTTGGTATTGTCATAACAACACAAATACTACTTGTTGTCTCTTGTTTTATTCTATGATTTTTATCTTTTACTTGGCTCCAAAAGAAAGATGCTAGATGGAGGCCAGCTCTAAGCATGGCCATTTGGGAGAAAAGAATAAGAAACTATAAAAGTTTATAGTGTGCCTTTTTAAAGCATGAGATGTAGAATTCAACAAGAGACCTCACCTAGACTTCATCTAGCCACATTTAGTATTAACGCCCATCTTTCCGTATGTGAGACTTAGGATTCAAACAATCTGGGGACACCGGCTTAAACTCATTAAGGACACTGATGTGTGCTTGAGCTCCTCCGAACTGCTGTATGTAGAGGGATTGCTTTCCTGAGAGTCAGTCCACAGTCTCTACCCAGGGAGTAATGGTGTCATGTTTGCAGAGTACTTTGAACCTCCTCAGCAGAAAGGCAGTGTGCAAATCCAAGACATTCCTCTCGTACTACGTAAGCCATAGCCATCATTATTTTTTGTTTCACAGTTTAAAAACTGCCCCTCTAGCAGACAAGCTGTATGGAACCACTAGAAAAGGAGGAGAGGGTCCTCTGTGAATGACCCTCACAGATTGTTGAGTATTTTGAATAGTCTTTGTGCCAGCCAGCGCTCTCTCCCTCACTTCTTTGTTCTTTCTTGGTGTGACTGGCAAAGGAGAGGAAGAAAGAAATGAAGGAATGCAAAGGGAAAACTAAACAAGGTTCCATCCTCCTCACAGTCACTTATTCCCAGATGGGTGCCTTTCCTGCATTCACCAAAAGAACCTGATTAAAATATCTGTCTGTATATTCCCATTCAATTTTATACACATGGCAGGCCCGACAAGTATTTAAATGATCATTTTTGCCCTCAAAGTGCTTACTTCTTTTTTTTTTTTAAGTACTTTTTTTTTTCCTTTTAGATTTTATTTATTTATCTTTTAGAGGGGAAGGGAAGGAGAGAGGGAGAGAAACATCAATGTGCGGTTGCCTCTTGTATGTCCCCTGCCGGGAACTGGCCTGGCAACCCAGGCATGTGCCCTGACTGGGAATCAAACCGCGATCCTTTGGTTCGCAGGCCTGCGCTCAATCCACTGAGCTACACCAGCCAGGGCAAAGTGCTTACTTCTTACAGCAGGAAAAAAGTAAGTTTTGGTTTCAAAGGATATTAATGATGTAGGGTGTTACAGATAAAAGGTAAAAGGCAACCCTGGCTGCATAGCTCAGTTGATTAGAGAAGTATCTCGACACGCCAAGATTGTAGGTTCTATCCCTGGTCAGGGCACATATAAGGAGCAACCAATGAATGCACAAATAAAAGGAACAACAAATTGATGTTTCTTTCTCTCTCTCTCCCCGCCCCCTCTCTCTAAAATCAATAAATTTAACAAAATTTTTAAAAAGCAATTATTAGATTTAGTAGAAGTCTCAGGTCTCTCTCATTTCTCAAACTCCCTCATCCTAATCCCAATCCTTCCCCACCTCTCCATATCTAACTATGTAAAACCTCTAATCTGGGCTTCCAAATGGCCTTCCATTATCTTCTTCCCAAAGTAATTCCTAAACAATTTAGGAACAAGATCTGATTACGCATCAGTCAGCCTTCACTTTAAGTCAATAACCATGAGCCATCCTTCAACTCTAGAAGGAAATCTCTCGCAAAGGGTGAAGCTTTTTATTTCCCTCACGTGCAAGAATTGCCCATCCAGAAAAACAATCAGACCTCAAAAACTGTTGTGATAAACACACTCTCTGAGAAAGTTCAATTTCTCCTGGGGTGAAAAAAAAATAATCTTTAAGATCCCAAAACAGAATTCCAGTTTCTACCAGACGTTAAGTCTATTGCCACCATGCTTTAGCAAAACCACAACCTGCACTTCGTTATCCTATCAGATGATCAGCTAAAATCACTATTCCTTTTTATATTCAAAAATATACTTTCTCTCCCACACAACTTAATTCAAGGGCTCCTTTAAGGTTTCAGTGGAAGACCCAGTTCCTGCTAAAAGTGCTTCTCCAATTACAGTGAAATCCCCTTAACTCTTTGATCTGCCTATCCATTTATTCCAGACTTCTGACTCTAGGAATCATTAAGTGGTCTTTCCTCTTTAAGATGGCAAACTCTGTCATGCCTCATAATTGAGTGGGCACTCGATAAATGAATGCTATAGTGCTCTGAGGAATAATACACTTCCTATTGGCAGCAAATCCAAGAGAAAACTTCCTTAGAAGAAAGGACTGTCAATTACCACTTAACAAGCCTGATTTTGGCTCCTATAGAAAAAGCAAACAAAGCAATGACAACTCGCTGCCCAACAGCAACCACATTGCTATCTAGTTGCTGCCCTACAGTCACCAGGCATGTGGCTGGTCCTGCAGAAGGTACTCCACAGTCCTTGTTGGTAGATAGATTTGTAAAGAGATGAGATTGGTGGTATGTAACCCATCAGTGATAGGTAGACACCAGCTGGGTTCCTAACAGTCTGGCTGTGCCAAGCTTCTGACCACCCACAGTCCTTGGCTCTCTTACAGCTGAGAAGTCTGGCTGGATTTGAGATGCGAGGCCAGGAGCGGGATTCACAGAGTGAGGAAGGGGAGACGGTTCTGGAACACTGGCAGGGGATTGATTCATTCTCGCTTCTTCTGCAGCGGCCACCACAACTTCCCTGTCTCCCTGCGAGTAAAGTCTGTTTCAACTTCACCACACAGCTCTCCTTCTATTCTACTCTGGCCCAGGGCTTCAGGCTTGACCCCAAGTAGGTCACAGTTAGAATGCCAATCACCTTAGAAGCTTCAGAATGCTCACACCCAAGCCCCATTTTCAGACATTGTCACTGAATTGGTCAGAGTGGAACTCCAGTATTGATATTCTTAAAAGCTCTCCTGGGACTTTTAACCTGCAGGCAGGGTGCAGAACCACTGCCCTCCATTGTTCTAACCCTGGCCCGGTACCTCCGCCCCTGTTGCTTGTCTTTTCTACGATGCCTGCTGATAACAACAAAAACAACAATAATACATGTCATTATTATTAGCAATAGGAGCCAACAATTTTTGAGCATTTATTATATGTCAGGCATTGTTCTAACTCTTTTACTGGTATGAATACATTGAATCCTCAAAAAAAGTGCATGCACTTCTGGGGATCGTTCAGGTGAAAAAACTGAGCCACAGAGAAAGGTTGAAAAACGTGCCGAAAATTTCACAATTAGTGAGTGAGCGAGCCAGGCTTTGAATCCAGGAAGAATGGCTCCAGCATCTTCTCTCTCTCTCTTTTTTACATTTTATTTTTCAATTACAGTTTATATTTGATATTATTTTGTATTAGCTTCAGGTGTGTAGCCCAGTGGTTAGACAGTCATATACTTTACAAAATGTTCCCCCAATATGTCCAGTACCCACCTGACACCACACATGGTTATCACAATATGACCGACTACATTCCCTACGCTGTACTTTACATCCCTGTGACTATTTTCTAACTACCAATTTGTACTTCTTATCCTTTCTCCTTTCACCTTTTTTCACCCAGTCACCCCACCCCCTTTCCCTCTGGCAACCATCAGTATGTTCTCTGTATCCATAAGTCTGTTTCAATTTTGTTTGTTCATTTATTGTGTTCTTTAGATTCCACATATAAGTGGAATCATATCATATTCCAACTTCTATTTCACTTAATATAATACCATCTAGGTTCATCCATGCTGTTGCTAATGGTAAGATTTCATTCTTTTTTCTAGCTGAGAAATATGTCAATATATGCATATAATCTCACAGCTTTTTTTTATCCACTCATCTATTGATGAACACTTGTGTTGCTTCTACATCTTGGCTTTTGTAAATAATGCTACAATAAACATAGGGGCAGTGCCTTCTCTCCTAAACATTCTCCACATTCATTCAGTGCATGAAGGTTTGCAGGTACCACATGGGTGCCTTCTGGATCCTGTACAAACAACATAACCTTTTCAGATAGTCATGCTTGTAAACACACATATCTGATCCCACTGTCTCTCCATCAAAAACTTTTGATGGCTTACTAACTGTTTATGGGATAAAAGTCCAAGCCACATTCAAATACCTTCTGCTTGTCTTCCCACCTTATGCCACTCTACCCTCCAACAATTCTGAATTACTTGTACCTCCTTCAACCCACCAGAGAACCCTAAATGTAGGCATGAGAATTAGGACTCTCCTCCCCACTCCAGATATGGCCATTATCAGCATTGCAACTCCTCATAAATGTTTCAATGACAATTTAGAGATGCTAAGACAAAACCTTCCCAAAGAGCCACGTTAGAAGGAAGCATATCCATTCACTAACTCAGGCCTTCCGGGAGTGTGAGCAAGAGCATAGTACAAACTTAAACCACACACATAACAAATAAGAAAACATTAGACACATTGACTATCCACTCCCAGAAAATTCCTAAAAGTTTGAAAATCAAACTTTCATGGTTAAATGTTACATACCTAAAAACATGCTGCATTACTCATAACTTGCAACTTAAAGTGCTTTCGTCCTAAAAAGCATCTTCTATACTTACCTAGCCCTGTAGGGACCACAAAGCCTCCATTTTCATAGAAACTCCTGTTATAAGAGTGTTTTAAATGCTATAGCTCTACACTCCAAAACTTTCCATAAACTGCATTATGACAAATGAAAACAATCACATTTGGGGCCAAAATCATAGGAAGTAATTATTAGAGTTTCTGGAAAGTAAGGAGAAGTGGTCCAGCACTTCATCACTGCATTGTAAAACAAGCCAAACAAAACGCAACACTTTGCAAAATCAAGGACAACAGTGAGTTCACAAGGCAGCCAGAAGGCAGATGGCCTATGTGGGTCTATTCCAACTTAAATGCAAACTACTCGTGGGTTGCTTCACATCCCCCCATCTGTAAATCTACCCACTGCCCTGATACCACATTCGCCTCTGTCATCCACTGGACAAAACACACTTTGCGCTTTCTTTGTTCAGAGAGAGAACATCTTTTTACTGGGCCATCTGAGTCCCCCGCCCCTTCTCCAGATAAAGAAAAGCTCACACATTATAAAAATCATCTGACTTCTCATAAGTCTACACCAGGACGTCTCACTTATAGCAGCACTAACATTTTGGACCAAATAAATCTTTGCTGTAGGGGGCTGTCCTGTGTGATTTAGGATGTTCAACAGCAGCCCTGGCCTCTACCCCATAAAAGCCAGTAATGCCTCTCCCCAAGGCATGACAACTAAAAATGCCTCCAGACATCACCAAATGTCCACTGAGGGGCAACATTGCTCCCAGTTGAGAACCACTGGTCTAACCTCACACTCAACCCATTTTGAAGTTTCACTCTAGCCATAAACCCTTTACCAAATATCTGGCCATAGTTTTCTTCCTGAAATTGCTCAAAAGCAGTCTGCAAAATGGTCTTTGGACATGGGATCTCAAAAAAAAAATATCCTTATTAGGTCAGAACCCTCAATAGAGGTTCGCTAGTAACAAGTCTTCATTGAGCATTTGAGTTGGAGCTGATGTGGGAGCCGAGGGTTGACCTTGCCAGGGTGCCGGAGAAAGCAGTTGTTTAAGACGGTCCTTGCTGACACCTGCCTTCCTCTTCTGAATACCCTCCAGGAGAGGTGAGGCACGTCATTTCCCATGGGCGGCCATGTGTGGCATTTGCCTAATGATTTACAGTAAGCACACTGCATCCCTCAAGAGGGCCCCTCCGTCAGTCCGGCAGCAAGTAACAGGAAACTCGAAACAAACTGGCTTAGGCAATAAAAGGAATTTATTGGCTCAGGTAAGTGCGAAGCACCACAGAACGGCAGCTTTCAGGAAGAGCTAACCTGGGCTCAGGCTTGAGGTCATTTTGGATGCCATTTCTCTGGTTCTCTCAGCTCCTCTTCCCCATGAGTCAGTCTTCAAATTGGCTTCCTTCCTGGGGGCACAGTGGCTACAACAGTGCTGGCCTAATACCCACAGAGCACATTGCTTAGAAGAAGGTGCCTTTCTGATCAAGCAAAAGTCCCGAGCTTCACTGTAACTGTACCGACCTGTGCAATGTGTTAAGGGCTGAAATGCCCCATCAGTGTGGCCAAGAGAAGGCCACAAGCAGACTGGTTGAGGCCCTTGAATCAATCACAGTGGCTGAAGGGGGAAGTTACACTGATAGGTTTCTCAAAGTGTCTTCCTGACCAATGGCATCAGCATCACCTGGGATCTTGTTAGAACGATAAGGTAAATTTGTAGGCCCTACTCCAGACCTGGTGCATCAGAAACTCTTGGGGTGGGGTCCAACAATCTGTGTTTTTACAAACCTTCCAGGTAATTCTATGAAAGCTAAAGTTTGGGACCTACCGGCTTGGGGCAACAGGCCCTACCCGTGGACTCTCGAGTTGAGTAAACCCCACCCATCTCACTGGGCCGTCACACAATTAGAAAATGATGCAGTGGGGACCTGGAAAGTTACCATCAACTGCTTTAGAAGGGGGCAGTTCATGATGGCAAGGCCATGGTACAGGGAACACGTTAATCAGTGCTTCAAACTAGCAACTTGGTTTGAAGATTATTTCTCCTGCCCATATTTATTAGTTTACAGAATTTAAGAAAAAAATGCCCAACAGTAACCTTAGCTTTTTCTATGGAGAAATTGGACAAATCTATATATATACATATTTGAGAGAAGAAAAGCTGCACAGCAGTTAAAACTGTATTCGAGAAAAATTCTCTAAGGAAGTTTCTTAGGCGTGGCTACCCTAAGGATGCTCTGCAGTGAGGCTGCGCATATGGCGCCTGGGGCACTGCCTGAACCTCCTGAAAAACGACCCCTGAGGGGACCTGGGAATCTGCACTTTTAGCAGACATTAGCAGAGATTCTTATGCATTGTGCATGTTTGGAAAACACTGTGCTAAGAGATATATCCAGAGGACTGGGGAGGGAAACTCATGAAGGAGTCATGTGGCCATTTCTGACTGCCAGTAATACCTTCTCCCCTCCTCTCTTTCTGTATTCCCTCACCACCAGAGTCTCCACCTGTCCTTCTCTGGTCTTATCCTACTCTGCTTCCCAAATAAGTCACCCTTCACACCGCTGACAGAGTGAACTTGATGAAACGCACTGGAGGTCTGGCCTCTTGTCAAAAGCCATCACAACAGTGGCTCCCTTCAGGGGCAAAGGCCGGGCAAGGGGTACGCGGGGAAGCACCTGGTGGAGGTGCATTAATGTGAACATTCTATGTCTGGGGCTTTGTTAGTAGGCTCATGGATAGTTTGCTTTTAATTTACAAAAAGTAAATTAATAAATACGTAAATAAATAACAAGAACCTTAAGTGGGCCAATTATAACAATGTTAACTGTGACTTGTGAACAAAATTAAATACATTTTTAAATGGAAAGAAATAAAATATGTTAATAGATCTGGGTATGCAAAGTATGCTTTTTAAATTTTATTTTATTTTTCTCTGTATTTTATAATTACTCCATAATAAATTACATAATGTGTTTTTAAAAATTAAAAAAAATTATCACAGGTGTTCACCATGGCCTACAGGATGAAGTCCAAAGTGTTAGCATGACATACAAATCACATCATTCAGTCCCTGCCTGTCTTCTGCTTTACTTCCTGCCACTATCCACTTGACCCCACCCCTGAACCATCCTGAATCCTTTGCATTTCCTTGAATACTTGATGCTCTTCTGCCTTTCTTTCTTCTGCTCACCACAGCCTTCCTTCTCCCTTCGTTCCGAGTATCAGTTAGGTGAATGCTAGGTCATGCTAAGGTAACAAAAGCTCAGTAGATAAGACAAACACAGACTTATTCTTATTGATAGACCACACAAAACAGGCCACTGGACATTTGCTGACCTCTACTCTACATGACCATTACCAGAGACAGGTAGACAGCAGAGAACTATTTTAGTCATTCACACATTGGGCTAATGCAGCAGCCACCTCCATTGAACATTTCTTGTCATCATCTGGGCATATCCAACTTGTGGCCCATAGGCCGCATGCAGCCCAGGATGGCTATGAATGTGGCCCAGCGCAAAATCATAAACTTACTTAATCTTTTAAACAAAGTAAATTTATTTATTTTATTTTATTTTTTTTTTGCTCATCAGTTTTCAATAGTATTTGTGTATTTAATGTGTGGATCAAGACAACTCTTCTTCCAGTGTGTCCCAGAGACACCAAAAGGTTGGACACCCCTGAGAGAGGGTCTCATGCAAGTCATTAAATGCTCCAGTTTACAAGTGGCATCCTGTAATTTCTGCTCACAAATAATTGGCCAAAATTCTTCTTTTAGTCCCACGCAACCATGAGGATGACAGGAAGTGCAACCCTACTGTGCGTCCAGCAGAATGGAGAATTGGAATTGCTTGGTAAAAATGACTACTGTACTCACCTTGAAGATAACTGCTCCAGAAAGCCTTCTCAGTTGCCCTTGGCCCCAGCCAGATTAGCTGCTTTTCCCCATACTCTTACAGCATTACCATCCCTGGTGCTGTGCAGAGGGTACTGCAATTGCTATTGCTCTGCCTCCTCGACCAGATCCTGAGTGAATTTCCAGGGATAAGCATCCCTGCCTGCTACCCAAGGATGCTTACTGTGTGTTCCTCCAACAAATACATGAATATGGTGGACTATGGGAAGAATGCGATTGCCTGTGCATTGACCTGGACCCAGCAGCGTCAAACCTCTCTAAGCCCAGTTTGTTCAACCACACCAGTTTCCACTCATGAGAAATGTATCTTTTTGGTCATTCGGTTATTTTCTGTTTAAATCAAATGCATCCCTTTTTTTTTTTAATAATTTTTTTTTTCCTTTTAGATTTTATTTATTTATCTTTAGAGGGGAAGGGAAGGAGAGAGGGAGAGAAACATGAATGTGCGGTTGCCTCTTGTATGTCCCCTGACGGGAACTGGCCTGGCAACCCAGGCATGTGCCCTGACTGGGAATCGAACCTGCGATCTTTCGGTTCGCAGGCCCGCGCTCAATCCACTGAGCTACACCAGCCAGGGCCAAATGCATCCCTTTTAATAAACCTGCTCTTCTAAAAACCAATGCTTTACAGAGAGACAGTCCTTGAGGTCACAGAGCACTTTGATAGTATGTGGATTTGTTTTGTTTTCACTTTACAGGTCCAAGGCAGGCAGAGGGAGGCACAGTGATTTTCCCAAGTTATGCAGCCAATCAGAGTTGGAGCCAAAAGTTATGCTTTCTTTTGATTCAACAAAAAAGCTACAGGATTGAACGTAGAGCTGCAGCTGAATTCACCAACAGTTGATTTATATTCCTTGGAGAGATAGAAAGCATAATACATGTTTGTAAAGATAAGCCTTGTTATACCATATCAATGTTTAACTTGCAATGTACACTTGTCTCTGAGTAAAATATTAAAAACAAGCCACATGACTGTTTATCAATGTTGTTTTTGTTCACATTAAGACCACTCGTCCCCTCTACCACCCTTCCTCTTTTGTATAGTGGCCCAGCTCATTCCAGATGGTCTTTCAGAACTCCAAGAATATTGAAGACACCACTCCCCTATGGTTTTACCATCACACCTTAATGCCTAGTAAGTGAACAGCACCTGCATGCATCTTCACTGCTAAATGGCCTAAAACAAATTTGAAATCAGTTTCACACGCAACATGTGTGTGGCTGCTGCAGGTCTCTATCAAACATGTAACCACAGGGTGGGCAAAACAGCATTCGAAATGAGCTCCGGTGCAAGTCTTCGCCAAGACACACAGCTGTGCCCTTTTGTGTTTATCAGTCACAATCTGGATAGCCTCTGGTCCTACCAAAGGGTCTCCTCCTGGAATTTTCCTCTCCTTTTATCTCCTGGATGCAGTAAGTTCCTAATAAACATCCCACTTAACAACTAGCCTTGACCAATACCAAAGAGAACCAGGACAAGGAGAACGCAGCTAAGGGCGCCCGCCACTTCCCATGTCACCAACAGAAGAGCACCGGACATGGCCCTACTGAAACGGGCAGAGGCTGAGCATTTGCAATAAAACAACTTGTAAAAACATATAAATCCTTTCTTCAAGAAGGTGAAATAGCTCGGTGTGCCCACCGTGTCTTGTTAGATGCTTAGCAGACCACAGTAGGGGAAAGTGTGTAAGAAAACTGAAGTACACAAACAGCAAATTATGGGCTCTCCAGCCAGGCACAAAACAAGAGTCAATCCTTTACAGAAGTCATGCCTTTGCTCTCTTTTTGTCCCTTGAGCCATGTAATTAAATATTACAAACTATATCAAGAAGAATAAACCTCCGAGTTTCCCCTCCCCCAAACAAGAAAAGGTTAAGCTTTTAATTACAGGCCCTCAAACTATCATTTTGTGCAATTAGCAATTAACTCTAATCGTTGATGAGAGAATGCAGAGCTGCACTAGCAATTTCCCTCCTCCTCATCCCCAACTGAGTTATTTTAGTCCTGTTCTATTACAGAGGACAAGCCACAGCGCGCGCTCTCACACACACTTAAAGACACATTTAATTTTTTAGCAAAAATGGCATCTCAGCGTGCAATTGAGACAGGCATTCCGAACCCCACATTAGTGCAATCCAAATGTCGGCCTCTCTTCTCTTCACCACCATCTCATGGAAAGAGGAGGCCAGAGGAAGATGCTACCTACCAGCCTCACAGTACCAGCCTCTCTTTGGGGCGCAGGAGAGGGTGGTAGAGAGATGCTTGTTGCCCCTGGAAGCTGCAAGTCCCCTCCCGGGGCTGCAAGCTCTGTGAGTGGGAAGGCGGTGGCAATAGTAGCGATAGTTGCATCAGCGCTAACTGCTGCTGCTGCGGCCGCTGCTGCATTTACTGTTGGCGGCTGCCGGGAGGGTACAGTAAGGACTGTAGGGAGCGCACAGCTCCTGCGGCGGCAGGTTCCCTGGATCAGGAAATTAGGGCAGGCACCGAGGATTGGAGGCGAGGGCTGCGCGTGAGCCAACCAGCGGCCGCCCCGGGCCCCCGTGAGCACCCGGCAGACGCGCGGAGCAGCCGGGCCCCAGGAGCAGTCCGGGTGGCAGCAGCAGCGCCAGGGCCACTCACGCCCTCACACTCACACTCGCACACACACTCACGCCCCCGTCGCAGGCACCTGGCTGTCCCGAGCTTGTAAGAGGAGTGAGTCCATGACACCGGGGGCCGAAGCCGCCGCTCCCCTCGCCCAGCCGCCCGCTGACCACTCCCCCTCCTGACCCCTCCTCGCTGCTCACTCGCTCTTCCAGCCGCTGCCAGTGTCGGTGCTTCCTGCTGACCCCTATCTCTTCTGTCTTCTTCTCGGTTCTCGACTCCTCACCCCCGCCTCTCTCCCTGCCCTCCTCTCCCGTACCCTCCCCTCTTTTGCCCTTCCCTCTTCTGCAGCGCCTGCATTATTTTCTGTCCACAGGCTCGGCTTGCACTGCTGCTGCAGCCCGGGGAGGCGGGTGGGTGGGTGGGTGAGTGGGCTGGCAGGTGGGGTGGGGATTGTGCAAGTTGTAGGAGAGGGGGTGTCCTCTACTTCCCCGCTCCCTTTCCCCCTTTCCTTCCCCTCCTCCTCCCCTCTCCTCTCCCCCTGCCCCCACCTCCTTCCTCCTTTCCGAAAGGCTGGTAACTTGTTGTGCGGCGGCACCATCCAGCCGGGCACCATGGGCACGTCCGCGCACTGGGCGCTCTGGCTGCTGCTCGCGCTGTGTTGGCCGCGGGGGCAGAGCGACGCCACCGGAGCAGGTGAGTGAGGACGCGCCCCTCCGCGGGCTGCCCAGACCCAGCCGGGGCGCCTGGGGTCCCCAAGGCACGGTCTCCTTTTGCCCACCCCCTCCTAGGAGGCGCCTCTCCGCTCTCCTCGCCTTCTTTCCCTCCCCACCCTGGTGGCGCCTCTGAGCTGTCAGCGTGGGGTCTATAGGGAGCCCGGCTTAGGGGACAGTGGGGCTCGGGGTGTCCTAAAACCTTGCCTGAACTAGTCTTCATTCCCTTACACTCCCTCCCCCGGAGCCACAGCGTTGCCTCATTTTTCACCCCGCGTGACAGAAGCTGGGGAATGTGGGCTTCTGAGCCACTGAACAATGGTTCTGTCTCCCCTGCCAGGCGGAGTGTTAGAAAGGAGGCAGAGGGCCGGGCGGAGACGTGCGCGGCAGCCCGGGGCGTGCTCCTCGGACTTCAGGGAGGGTGGTGACAGGCCGTGGGTGAGGCTGGGCGTCTGCGGGTACGCTGGCCCGGATGCCGGGCGCCGGGTGCTGTGAGCCGCCCGCCCCCCTGCAGCAGCGGTGAGCAGGGGTGTGAGGGGGTGCTCGTTCGGTGGGCTGCAGCTGGTAGTCTCCGCGGAGCTGCGAGAAGTGCGCAGCCTGTGACTCCCTCGGCGCTGCCGGGCTGTCTCTCTGGAGTTCGGGTTAGAGGACGAGCGAGGCTTGAAATAGGACTCCTCTCTAAGTGTTTCTCCTGTCTCCCCTTTGCACCTCTCCCGCGGCATTCGTAAACCTCGTGGGTCTTCCCTACAGCTGAACGGGGGAGGGGAGTGGAACAAAGACTTAATCAGGTTAGTTTGCTGATCCTTGTTCCCGTGAGATTTCCTCGAGAGGAATTGAGCCCTAATCTAGTGGTTGTAATTAGCCTTTATTTTAAACAATAGATCAAGGGAGTTGAGAGCTGGTGTGTGGTGGGAGGGCGCTGGTGACTACTGTCGAGTCCCCGGAGTCTGCCACACTGGGCCTGGCAGCCCCCGCCCGCAGCCACTCTCCCGCTTGGAGCCGCACAACTTTCCTGGGCAAGAGATAGAAAGACCTTCTAAGAGGATTCGATCAAAATCCTGGCAGGTTCCTGAAGTGATCTGGACGGGACACCAATGGGGCTTGCTGGCCAGCTCCAGGGGAGTTAGGACAGAAAGCTGCCCCTGTCCTAAGTACCCATTCCAGTGTCCCTAGCTCCTGGCTGCCTGGTGGTTTAGGAGGCCCGTCTGCGTGCAGTCACGTGTCTCCCGAAGTGAGAGCGAACTTTAAAGTCTCTGGTCAAGCAGCCTCTCCGGGCAATACTTGGTGGTTTTAAGTCTCCACGAATGCCCCCTGCCCTTTGGCTCTGTTTGTGAAGCTCCGACGGACTTGTCTGCCCTCTGCGATTGGCTCGCTGCCGGGTCACGTTTAGGTTGGTCACATGGCTCCACAGCAGCCTGAGAAGTGTTATCTTCAAGGGAATGTACAAGACCCGACAGGCTGAGACCGACTGTTCTCTCAAATGCTTTCCCCTGCCGGGACTCCTCCAAGCGGCCAGGGTGTCCTGAAGAGGGCCTCTGGTGTGTAGCTCACCCGAGAGCCTGGAAGAGCCCTGCATCCAAGTTTGCAGACTCCAACATTAGCCATTAGTGGATGAGCAGTACTAACTTACTACACGATTCTTTCAGAATAGTGCCGTGACTTGCATTACACTTTTCACACTGTTTCGAAAGACTAAACTATACTAGCACGTACTGATAACTGTCCAGGGAAGCAGGAGAAAATACTCACTTTTACTCTAGTTTTACTCACTTTTAATTTAACACATAGCTTGCTTGACATTGGAGGTTAACTTCATCCTATAGAATGCTAGGAATGCACCTAAACTGTTGAAAATAGTTGAAGTCATATGTTTACCCTGTATTAGATAGGTGAGGATCCTTTTGCTCCACTAAGTCATGAAATATGGGACATGCCAGGAACAGTGGAAACAGAAACCCATGCAAGACTCAAATTCTTCAAAGGAAAGGAGGCACCTCCCCCTGAACTGGAGGGAACTTGGGGTCTGCTGAGGCAAGTATTGACCCCAAGGCAAACCAGACTGACTCCTGTCTGAAGTTCAAAGGCCCAGCGTATGTAGGCTGACTTTCTGGCCCTGTTCTTCTACACTCGTGGTGCTATTCTAAAATACTCTAGAATAGGGCAGGTATGCTCTAAGACCCTGGCAAGGAACTTAAAGCAAGCTAACAAGAGAAGTTAAAATTCAGTAGTATAGTACACCTGATTACAAAATCCCTGGAGTTCTAGGACACTTTCCTCCAGCCTAGGTAGTCAAGATCAGGACCTGGGGTGCCATATATTTGTTAAAGCCAAAACCTAGAAGGACAAAGGTTTTGTGAGAGCTGCTCAGATACCACTAACAACTAGCAAAAGGGTACACAGAGCTTTGCTTATTGTAGGGGGTGGGTTGGTGAAATGGCAGCACTAACAGACCTGGACTAGGACTCCAGGACTCCAGGGCTAGGAGACTGGAGGGCAATGGGAAGATAAACCTGGATCATCTTGTAGCACCAAGGGAAGGTGTGTCAACGGTTGTAATTCTCATCTAGGCCAAAAAATAAGCGTGTGAGCAGGGATCTTTTAAGGAGGGCCACCAGACAAGGAGGGTCACTACCTTACTGGTAGTGACAGCTTCTTAAAGCCTGGAGCAGCTTTGTTCCTCAAATCACCCCCTGGGCCACTTCATGTGACATTTAGCTATGCACCTGTCCTGTGTCATTTTCATTCTTTGTTTTTATTGCTTGAATCCCCAGATACCTAAATCACATACAATGGCCAAGTTCAGTAGAGCTGACAAATGTTAGGACTGTAGTACAATAAAACTGCATATTTTAATTATGGCAGCCTCCATGCTCAAAAGAAGTAAAGGCCTGTTTGAAGTGTTTCTGCTTTTTATAAAATTGGATAACCATAAATTCAGTTTAGCTCGAGTAGTTTTTATAATTCTAGAAAAGATGAAAAGCAGTCACAAGCCCCTTCTGTTTCAAGAGGAGTATCAAATTGGTAAGATGTAACAAGAACTCCTAGAGTAGAGCAGGGCCTTAAGATCAAGGGAACACATAGCTCCCAGCCATATGGCTTCAGGTTTTGATCCAAAGAGCAGAAGACTCAGAGCACAGTGTAGAGATAACTCATTAAATATCTAGACCATTTTCTGTTTCTCACAGAATGTGACCAAGGCTGTCCTTTTCAATAGAGGGAATAGTGATCAAGTGTAGGCAGTCCCCTATATGACTTTTGAGTCATAATTAAATTTACTTTGAATGCTGGCCTTTCTTTGGAAAGCCACTTTCACATACTAGCCTACAAGAAGTTACATGCCTCAGAGGGCTATGATAAGGTCTGTGATGATGCTCATGACAAACGCACCTACCTTAGGAGCACTACAGGGGTAGGCTAATACAGCTGCTCTCCAGATGGTTAGTCAATAGCCTCAAAATTGCTTAGGATGTTCCCTTCTACTTTAAGTTAATCTCATGAGAGTACTTAAGCCACAGCACGGGGACTACATTCAAGGCAAAGAGTCCAAGAATACCTTCTGCAGAGGTGATGGATTAGAGGTACCTGTTGAGCAAAAGTAAGTGGTTCAGGGACAATTTCTTTGCTCAGCTAAAGTGTTTTTAACTAGGAAATCAGAGGATAGCTCTAAGAGGACTTCAAGGCAGACTATGACTGAGCTCTAGGAGAATCTGGCTTTGTAAGTAAAAGTCATCTCAATTTTACTCTGTGCATGTTTCAATTTGAGTCAGTATCTCTTTGCTAAGCTCTTCTGTTGGCTTGCAATAAACATTCTAGACATCACCAATACCACCTATTTAGACCTGCTAGATGCACTGAAGTAGCTAAATGAGATGGCAGGTGATACCTTAAAGTTAGCACACTTTTCCCATCACATGGGAAAGCTTAGCTTTCCTAGGAAAGCTTGGGCCTGATGGCTATTTTTGGCTCTACATTAAGCAAAAGAGTGCCTGCTAGGGGTTGGGAGAGTTAGTACAGGTTCTACTTAAAAAAATGGTTTTATGTCTGCTTAGGAATCCTTTGCCACTTTTTATCTCAGAGATACTAGATGGATGTGGGGGGAGGGGAGGCTGGAGAGGTATTCATGGCCTTATATTTAAAAGATAGCTTTGCAGCCAGAAACTATAAGATGGGACCACTGGCTAGAATGGTTAATCTTGTCACCAACTTGGGTCATCTGGGTTGGCCCTGCTGGCTAGTAGCCTCTCTGTATCTAGAGGTGATGTGGGCAGTGGGGGATGGAGTGGGGCTTGCAAGCTGCCAAGCAACAGTGGTGACAAAACCTTGGCCAAAGATGATTTTTGCAAGTTCCTTCATGTGTTCTGACTTATTATGCCCCTTAAATTCAACATTTAAAAGTACCTTTATGTGTTTTAACTTAGTACTTCCCCCAAATACTACGAGTAAATAGGGTTTCTATTTTACAAACTGCCTCTAATCTTTAGTTGTCCTAAGAAGCCTTTCCAAGATCTGAGTCATTGACCGATCTGTAGGATCTCTAAGTAGGTGGCTGACTGGTGCTGACCCACTTTGTACATCTGCTTGAACCCACTTTACCTCTATCTACCAAGCACCTACCATATGGCATATGGCACAGGCATGGGGACACTGTGACCAGGTGGTTGGTCCCTTCCTTCCTGGCATTTACTCTAGTGATGAAGTCAACCTAGGAAATTAGTGATCCAAAGACAGCCTGGAAGAGAAGCACTGGATAGGAATGAGCAGATCCAGTGCCTCAGACTCAGTCATAAAGGAGGCTGACAGTTGCTGAGGATTGCTGGCTTTCCCATGTGCTGGCTACTTACAGCTTACGAAGCCCTCCTCCCCAAATCACCAAGAGCTTAGACTCTAATGTGACAAGGCCAGAAACTCTCCCATCTCTGCAAATGATCTTACCAAGGTGATTTGATGCAAGCACAATGGATCTTTGCCAACATTACCAACGAGCGCTCAGACATGTCCAAAGTAAAATCTGGGTTCCCTGCTTCAGATTTCTAACTTCACCAGTCAGCTGCTGCTAACTTTTCCTGTGTGTCAGCCTCTCTCCTTGCATGAAAATGGGGCCTATATACCCACATTGACACACCCTTCCCACAGATCAGTGCGGAAAAGCATACTACTAAATGATAAAGTGTCCAAAGATGAGGGGGAAGTACCCTCATAAGCACAAGGAGCCTTTGTAACCTAGGTTCTATCATAGAACTCTAGCTAGTGAAACACCTGGTCACACTTGGTTTCAAGTTCAGAAGAGCTGGGCAGAATGCTCGGGAAGAGTCTATAGACCAGCCTTATTAGTGAACCAACAATGCAACTAATGCATCCATGAATGCTCACTAGTGACAAAAGAATCTTTAGATGTCAAACACCAGGTCCCAAATTGAAAAGATAAATCCCAGGCCTCACGTCAGGAGATCTCCATGTGTAGATGGAAACAGGAAGGTGAGAGCATGTCAGTTCGTGACAGCTGTGTGACAGGCACAGGAGACGATGGAAAGCAGCCAGACCACACCTGACTGGTTAAGGAAGGAATCGAGGGCCTCATTCAAGGGGCGATTTCTGAGTCCACTCCTGGTAGGTGAGGAACAGCGGTAACACAAACAAAGGAAGACAAAGCAACAGTGAGGGCCCAGGCCTGGGGGAGTGAGTGGGGCCTCTTGGTGTAGCCTGAGCAGATGGCAGGTGGTAACTAACAGGGAAAAATCGGGAGGAATCGGTAGTGAACTGGATTCAGTTCTAAAGTCAGTGGGAAGCCTGGACATGATACCATCCTTGGCACTTGAGGCCATTCCAGGTTGCTTGAATCACCATCTTGATTTGGATGCAGAATGTGGTAGCCTTTGGGCGACAGACAGGAGACAAATTTAGATCAAATTAGAGATGAGGGCTTGGACAGGCCAGGGCTTGATGGCAAAATGTCAGGGGAGAAGAATCTGGACTCATTTTTGGACTGCTGATTTGGAGCAAGTGTTGGGGCCAATCGGTGATGGGACACAGGAGAGGGAAGACAGATTTTAGAAGAACCTCTTCACAGTGCATGCTGGTTAAGGCATCTTGGTAAATTTGTCCTACCTAATGGGTGCAAAGGCTTTACCCCAGGTTGTCACCCTAATGTACATTGTAAGACTGGCTTGTATCACTGATATCCATCCAGCGATGGGCATGAGGGCTTATGGGGTTGAGTACTGTACATACCAACCCTGAAGATGAAGTAGTCACCTCTACAGTAGGTACCATCTTAGCCTCTCACCCTTCCTGCAGTGGTTTCAATGTGTGGTCAGGGACCAGCAGTGACAGCATCACCTGGGAATTTATTACAAGTGCAAGTGTGGACCCCACCCTAGACCCATCAGATCAGAGTCTCTGGAGGCTGGGGCCCAGTATTGCATTTTATAAGTCCTCCAGGGGATTCTGCTGTGAATGAGAGCTTGAGAACTACCCACAGAAGATCAAATAGCTTCAAGAATATCAGGTGGGCCTTTGCTCTGACTTGACCAATATGCCCTAGATAAGAACGCCAAGCACTGCAGTCCTTCTAGGAAAAGACCCACTGAGAATACTCTAGCAGCATTTTTAAAAATTAAAATAGGGATGGGAGAAAGGGCTCTATCTCAACAATAAAGTTTTGTTAGGATTATGTCATTATGACAAGTAAACGATTCCTAATTATGGATTAATTTAAGTTGACTCTACTGCTCAAATTATAAATCAACAGAATATTCTAGAAGGACGTAGTCCTGAGTCAGGTGCTCTAATTTGTATGCAAGCTTAGTACACACAGTATTTGGAGCCTGACTGCTCAGGTTGAAATTCTAGTTCTTCCCAGAGTGATCTTGGGCAAGTATTCTACTTCCTTTTCCAAACAGGTTTCCTGATCTATAAAAGGGTAATAGTAACACTGACCATGTAGGATTGAGAAGAAAATGAATAAAGAGACTGAAGTTTTGGTGCAGTGTTTGACTAACAAATAAAAGAAATTAAGTTCTTTGTGATTCTTAAGATCATCTAAATTCAATGTAAATGGAAAAACTGTGACAATTGAATTGTAAGATTCACTTATTTCAGTGAATCAGAAGGAGTAACCTAGTATTTAACAGTTTTTAGTTGGCCCCCACCTGTGCTTCAGAGACCGACTTTAAGGTCCTGTTGCTTAGTTCCTCTCACTAACCTTCCCTGTGGGAAAATTTTGCTGACTAGGATATCTGCTTGTCTAAAAGCAAGTTTTCACCTATGAATAGAAAGATTGGCATTAAAGTGCCAAGCAGAAGTGAGTCCTACTAAAAATAAATGCCCTTGGCAGCCCCAGAAGTGCCAAAACAAATGGACTAGAGAAATTGCAGTAGCTGATAATACCCCTGTGGCCAAGCTGCGAGGAGGGGTGTGAGAGATGGGAAGTCTTGGCCTTGCCAGTCCCAGCAGTGTGGCAGCATGAGCCCCTCTGAGTAGCCTGAAGTTCATGTCTGAGCCTGATACTGAGAAACGTCTCTACATTCTAGGCATTCCTATTGGACTCTCCTGCAAAGGTGCTGCTGGGAGCCCTACAGGGAAATTTGTAGTCCACGGTGAAGGCTTGGTATTTATTGTAAGGTCTATGCAGTTTTTACTAAAGCTTACATATTGTTCTTCCATGTGACCTTTGCAGGGACAATTAGACAACGGCAGGCTGACTTCTATTTGCATTAAAAAACCTGAGTTTCTTGGAGCCAGCGACCTGCCAACATGTCTGGGTAGCAACGTTAACTATTTAGGTAAGCAAGGCTCCTGGGTTATGGGTGCCTTGAAGTAAGTTTGCATAGTCTAATTCCACCTGTGTAAGTGAGTAACCCTCAACATTTCTGGGCCTTCATTCATTACACATTTAAATAGCCACATGTGTGACTAGGTACAAGTGATGCAACACCCCCTGACGCAAAGGGGTTGGGGTATTCGTTCTGTATGTTAGAGCTAGAAGGAAACTGAGATCCAGTCCAACAGTTTGATTTCCTAAAGCAATAGAACCCTTTTGATATTCTTACACAGAACTCCAAGTCAAAAGAAAGCCTTCCTGCTTCAGACAGAGGTGGAACACCCAGGTTCCCACCATCATGCCTTTCCTTCCACTTCAGCCACCCCTTTGGTCCGAAGGCATTCCTGTGAAACCCTATGAGACCCACTAAAAATCACAGTTACACCAGCTTTTCAACTTTCAGGGCAGGGTAGCCTCTGGACTATACAGGGTGGGGCAAAAGGAGGTTTACAGTTGTTTGTACGGAAAATAATCCAATAAGTAATAAATAATAAGACAAGTATAAACCATGTTTCATGTACTCACAACTGTAAACCTACTTTTCCCCACCCTGTCGAGTGCCTACATCCTCTCCTTCTCAGATTACTTTCTGAGGCATCATTTGCTTTAGCTGAGCCTAAGAGTGAAAAGAACCTCGGGTACAGATGATGTCAAGCTCAATACTGAACTTGAGACTTAACTGTCATGGATGGAAATAGACTACAGCCCCACTAGCCTGTAATCCCTAAAGCTTTGGAAACCAAAAGCTTCTTAACTCATGCGGTGCTTTCAGTTCTCGTCAAGCCCTTGCAGCAGAGTCGAACACCAGGGGCGTGAGGGTGGAATCTCTTTGAAACTTGGACAGAAAACCGACACAGCGCTGCAGTCGGGTGGCCAAGGTCAGCGTTGGACTCTGTGTCTGAGCTCTGCACTCTGCATGATGCAGGCAGTTAGCAGAACCAGGGAACACCTTCTGCCCAGGGACCATCTCTGGAAACACAGTACTTAGGGAATGAAGAGACATGGCCATGAGCTTAAGCTCTTTCCTCACCTCACTCTCTAAAGGGTCCTTTACAAAGCTCTCTGGCCTTGCCCACCCACACCACATCTTGTTCCATGTTTAAACAAGCAGGGGGACATTTAGGAGTGCACTCTGCTTCTAACACCGCATCCCTCCTTCTTAGTGAAGAGTTGTGTGAGTCTTGGTAAAACACAGCTTCATGACAGTCAGGCAGAAGTCAGGGGTGAAGTGGAAACATCTCAGATAAGCAAAGGTAGAACTTAAACTCCTTTTCACCTTAAGCTATTGGAATAAACACTAAGAAAATGCTTATGTCTGCCCTGAGCCCACTCAACATCGACAGTTGAAGCAGCATTGCTGGAATTTCAGTATCATTTGTTACTGTGGATGGCTTGTATGTTACAACTACATTCAGAGATCTTCCTTAAGGGGACAGTGGGCTAAACATCAGCCTTAGGGTATTATGTGTCTATTTAATCCCAGGACAGTTTGAGCATCTATAACATAGGTAGCTTCCAGATTACTCATGTTTAAGGAGATTCCCCAGGTACCTAACCCTGAAGTGGAAAACCATCTTTGACACCTGTCTGATTATATGGCTACACTTGAACAGTGGAGATATTCATGTCAATGTTTTTGTCTCATTTTGACTGAACAACCTTTAGTAAATAAAACCTTTAAAAATTTTTCAGACCTTTCAGTTTGCATAGTGTCCTAACTGTCACCTGACTGTTCTTTACAAGTATCAGGATATATTTATATCTGTGTGCTCTGACTATAGATTGTTCTTTTTCTATTTTTCAAATAAAGTAGAAAAAGTACTCGACTAGATTCTTATCACTCCACAGTCCTCAAATGTAGTGGTGATACAGAACCACAGCCCACGGCCCCGGAGACAGGTACCCCAGCACTCAGCATGCTGAGAATATATAGAGCACAGGTGGCAAACACAAGGCCCTTGGGCCGAACACAGCCCTCCACCTCGTTTCTACCCAGTGGCAGCACTGAGTTCTCGCTTAACTGTTCAGGAGTAGTTACACTTATACAGTCCTAAAATTACATTCGGCCCTTTGAAGGCAACTGCGAGGCTGATGTGGCCCCGGTGAAAATGAGTCTGACACCCCTGGACTAGACCGAAGTGGGCAGCGGCCCAGTACTTCATGTTTGGTTCAGTGGTATAAAAACCAGCAGGTGGTGCTCCCTGACCGCAACCTCTACCTTTTCCTGTTTTCCCTTCTAAATCCCTAGTATCTTATTATTTGTGGGATGAATGAATAGTATGAAATGTATGTAGGAAATGCAGTCGAATCAATACTGCTTTGCACCTGGGTCCTAACTTAACTAGATTCTTGGGAGCAGAGTGATACATACAGGTTTTATATAGGTTTTAAACTATTACATTTAGTACCTAAGAAGATAACCATACCCATAGGGTAAACTTGACTAAGACCCAATTTTAATCTTCCCGGAAATTTGCCACAAAGCCCAGACAGAACAGAGTAGCTGTGAGAGGCCAACTAGAGTATTGTGTACATAACACAAGAGTTCCAGTCTGTGCTTGTCACTGCAGCATCTGTTCCCCTGCCAGCATGGCACAGCTGCAGATGCTGAAAGGTGGCAGGAAATCGGAAGGCTGTCTGCTTGGAAGGTCTCCCTCCCTAAGGAATCTGCAGGAACTGTATGGCTCCTCTGGGCTTCTCGAATATTTGAAGTATATTTACGTTAAGCAATTAGATCTTTGCTTTTTATCTCAGAGATCATATTCTCCAGAAGGAAAGACCTTCTAATGATAGGAAACACCTGGGTGTTAGCTGTCCCGTGCCAGGCAAAAACAAAAACAAGAGCAGCAACTAAGTGCCCTACTCACAAGAATTCGGTCATGGGACTGTGTGAGTTCAATACCCACACACTGGGCACAGGAAAGCTGACGTTCAGAGAAACAGAGTCCAAGTCTGTGGCTCTGCCTCACTTTGCTCTTCTCCCATCATTAAATTAAAAACTATTTCCATTTATCTCTTAACTGTACTTTCTTGATGCTTTTTATCTTATCTTGGAGCCATTTTGTAAACATGTCTTTTTTCGATCAGACCTCACGTTCTAAGATGAGGAACCATGGTATTAAACCTCTATGTCTCCCCTCTTCTTGCTGCCCCTTCTAAATCTCCTTCACTTTGCTTGGAACAGGACCATTATTTGTGAATAATGGTATGGAACATGGACCAGAAATGCCCTTAAAATGCTAGAGTTTGGCTGTGTGATTGTAGCCACAAGAGTGACTTTTAAACAAGTGAGAGAAATGTGTCCAGAGGCAGATGAAAATGCCCCTGTGTTCCCTGAGCAACCCAGGTTCCTTCCATCTTGCTCTGGCTGCGTTGGCCTGAGATCACTATTCCAGCCACCATGCCCAATTTTCAGGAATAAAGGGAAGGAAAATGGGTCCCCGGTCCCTTTGAGGATATTTCCTAGAAGTTGTTTCTACCAATCCTGCTTATATTTCATTAGCCAAAATTTACTCCCGTGGCTATTCCTCACCATGAGAGAGGCTGGGAAATCTAGTCTTACCTAGATGGTATGTGTTCAGCTAAGAGTTCAGTTATGGCCAGTCACAGCCCCAAGGCCCACCCAGCTCTGCCCTGTAGAATGTGTTAGCCTGCTGAGTCTGCAGCTGTCCCTCTCAGAGGACCCCTGTCCAAAGGTTTTGGGTAAATGTGCATCTCTAACTTACTGCCCTTCTACCCCAGGCTTAGCTAAGTGTTCCCTCCTGATTTTAGGAAGAAAAGCCAAATGTGAACCTTCCCAATTCCAGTGCACAAATGGCCGCTGTATCACACTGTTGTGGAAATGTGATGGCGACGAAGACTGTGCTGATGGCAGTGACGAAAAGAACTGTGGTGAGTAGAGATTGACAGTCTCACTTGGCACCGCACTAGGACCTATGCATTTTATTGACCAGTAATGATGTTATCTTAGTTTCTACAAATGTGTCAAGATTTGAAAATAGAATCTACTCCTAAGACTTCCTCTGAACCAGAGTCCAAAGATTTGGTACTCCCTGGTCTAGAGGAATATAATTGAATGGTTGACATGGGGTTATCAACTTGAGTACAGGAGTTCCTTTCAAATGACAGGACCTGGTTTATCTCAGGTCAGGAAAACATTTGGTAAATGAAGCCAGGAAGAAGGGAGGGGAGGACTAGAAGTGGAGATAGACAGAAGAAGACTGCTTAGAACAGACTTTCTTTCTTTTTTTTTTTTAATATATTTTATTGATTATGCTATTACAGTTGTCCCGTTTCTCCCCCATCATTCCCCCAACCCTGCACACCCTCTCCCACCCACATTCCCCCCTTTAGTTCATGTCCATGTGTCATAAGTTCTTTAGCTTCTACATTTCCCACACTATTCTTGCCCTCCCCCTATTTTCTACCCACCATCTATGCTACTTATTCTCTGTACCTTTTCCCCCTCTCTCCTCCTCCCATGCCCCTGTTGCTAACCCTCCATATGATCTTCATTTCTGTGGTTCTGTTCCTGTTCTAGCTGTTTGCTTAGTTTGCTTTTGTTTTAGGTGTATCAGACTGTCAGCTGATTTCTCAAAAAAAAAAAACCTTCCAGGGAAGAAGGGGCTGGAAAGAAATATTTGAAATATTGAAAAACAGGGACCTACATCCAAAATTGCTCTTTCCAGCAAAGCTATCATTTAGAATGGAAGGACAGATAAAGCGCTTCTCAGATAAGGTCAAGTTCAAGGAGTTCATCATCACCAAGCTCTTATTATATGAAATGTTAAAGGGACTTATCTAAGAAAAAGAAGATAAAAAATATGACAATGAAAAGACAGCAAACTAACAGCTATTAAAGACTTTCTTTCTTAAATTCTCAAATGGCTGATCCCCACTGCCCCCACAAAAGAAAGCCATGGACAATAAAAAAATCCCCTTAAGTTCCAGGGGGTTAATTAACTCCTGGCACAGAAACTGCAAGCCAGCACAGATCAAAGACCAGATAAGAATTATTTTTTTAATTCTCTGCCTACAATAGATGCTAATTCTAAACATTAGACAGGGTGGAAGACATCTCTCCCAAGATAATGGGGATATACCATCATACCCATTAATCAGCATCTATCAACAGATCATCATGAGAAATGCCTGTTTATTCAGTCTGTATAACCTCTTGTTGAGCCAGAATAGCTGAGAACTGCATGTTCCATGTAGGTACCTTGAATGAATGCTGGAGTTTGCTTTATGGCCCCTTTGTTCTATGTTGTAAAAATCCTGAAACAAAGTTGTGTGTGAATGCCGGTGAGAACACTGTCATCTGCCTTTGAAAAGATGTTATGCAGAGCTGTCCACTCACTATACAAGCTATAAACAGAGAAGAAAAATAGCTTAATGTAGATTTCATCACTGCCATCTTGTTATGCCATTACCATATTTTGACATGTATAATGCACACCCATGGTATAGTACTGCCCATGTATCCTGTGAATCCCTGCTTCTCCCTCAACAATTTTGGGGGAAAAGTGCACATTATACTCGGTAAAATACAGGTACCTGCTTCTTCAGGGACCATTACTAAAATGTTACCATATAAACATCATGGCCTGCTGTCCTCTGCTCAGGCTCTTGGAGCAACACCATGGATATATGTGTTCAGCCCATGTGAGGATTAGTAGCTCATCTGGAAGCATAGGAAGGCCCTTCTACAGTCTCAAGGAAGAAACTCCTCTCCTGTCTGAAGACAAAGATAGTTCTGGGTACAATGCCTTTCCATCATTTGCATTCTAACACTAAGATTTTCATCTACTCTCTAAGATGTGAAGTTTTGTGCTATTTCTGGGCTACCTAGGAAATAGCATTCCCTCACTAAATGTCCCACCAGCAGGACCCCACTCTCGTCAACTGTTTTCTTGGTGTGGATAGCAATTCTTCCTCCAGTCTAAGCTTATTGGTTTGTCAAAACCCATTGTTTTTTTTTTTTCTTATAAAATAATTATTTTCTTCATGTTTGGGAAGTCTTTTACCATCTGACTAACTCTGCAATGGTAAGTCAGCTAAAAGCTGACAATGCACTGAAAATTTAAAGGGACCACTTCAAGCCAGGGATTTCAACGAGGTACAACTCTCAGAGGGTCCTAAATGAGAGGGCCCCTCTGATTTAGCCTCTGATATTGTAAAGCAGGGAGATAGTGATTGGAGTCAATTTTTAGTAGAAACTAACCTGGGTCATCTTAGGGGTTATCATTGGCTTTTCTTAAAATAGCCTTTGCATATATGACTTCTAGACACATGGCAGAAGGGTTTGGAAGAGGCGGGGAGGAACACGTGTGTACAATTGAGATGACAAAAGGGGAAAAATTAAATATTTCTTGAACAGACATTGTCTCTGCCTCTCAGGTATGAAAGCAGAGAAGAAAGTGGTAGCATTGCTCAGAGAAGCTCTGAATGCTTATTTTGGGGTGTTCTGAAGAGAAAAGCTACATAATTACTTGAAACCTATAACACCACTTTCCTATTCTTCACATCCAACATCTTGATATTGAACTTGGTTACAGTTTTGGCTGGGATCTTTCTTTCAAGCGTGTCAACTAGCATATTTAGTCAACTTCAGCTTGGATTCCACAAGCCATGTGTTCCTATTGGTCCTAATAACTCATTCTTCTGTATTAGGCTGAGCTGATTCATCAGTAACGTAGACACCCTGTGCATGTAACTGGTAGCTCTCTTGCCCTGTGGCACATCTACATTTCTATCCATCTCAAGGCCAAGTTCAAATAGTCTTCAGTTACCCTCCTAGTCTATGCTCAGAATGGAGAGAGATGAACTCAAGTGATGTGCCTGTCCCTATTTATCTTTTGCTTAAACACTTTATAACACAGCCCATCTTTCCTATTCCTGCCATATTTTATACTTTTAAAAATCATGTGGGTTCTTTACAACCAACCATTTCTTACTCTGTCTTTTACAACTTCTAAAGAATATCACAGGTTGAATTACAGTAACTGGCCCTGCAGAACCCCCCATCCCCAACTACATGCTCAAGAGAACATGGCCTTGGATATCATCTAAATGTTAACACTGGGGTTTCAGTATTTCGACGATTTTAGAAACGGGAGAATCGAAGAGCTAATGTGACCTTTCTTGTTTCCTTGGCTACACAATTCAAGGAGAGAAGACTTTTCAGATAATCGTAATTCACCATGCTGAGTTCTAGAAATAGACTCCAATCACTGTCTCCCCTCTTTACAGTATCAGAGACTCAACTAGAGGGGCCCTCTCATTTAGGATGCAGAGAGCTGTATCTAGTTGAAACCCCTCACTTAAAGTGGTCCCTTTCAGATTTTCAGCACATTGTCAGCCTTTAGTTGACTTACCATTACAGAATATTTGTTAGAGAAGGATGTTTTAAACTAGAAACTCAGATAGAACATATGTATACATGGACAAGGAAGAATATAGTTTGAGAAGAATGAGCCTAGCATAGCCTATGTGGCTACTTAATTTTAAGACTCTTCTTAACCCTCTGACTTCCTCCTGGGTAGGGTGACCAAGTTGCCTGTTTACTTAGGACAGTCCTGGCTTTTGCTTATCCTCCTGGTGCAATTAACAGTGTCCCTTTCTTCTGGGATTGTTCTAATTTGGACAAGTTGTATGGTCACCCTAATTATGGGAGTAAAGGCCTGCCCTGGTAAGAATTAGTAGCAGAATTGATACCTTGCAGGCTCATTTAACTCTAGCAGTCAGTTCTGGATATTCTCAGCTTCCATAGCAGCACCAATCACTGTGAGTTGGTTGATGTTAGCCCACCCTGGATTCTAAACACGACCTGTCCTACACTTGCATTCAAGCTTCCTTTATTTCTTACTGGATGGGTTCCCCTGCACCAATAGATCTGTAGGGGTGACAGTATTCAGTCCTGGGACTTCTCCTATCTCTAAACTAAACCTACGTGTTGTTAAGATATGTCCCAGAGCGGTTATACTATGACCCAGTCATAAGATGGAATGTTTGGCTATTAAAGCTATAAAGAACTCGAATGAGTTGGAAGAAATGCAGGAAGAGAATGAAACTATCACTTAGTCTTACCATTATAAAACAGACAAGATGTAAGCCATCCCTGAGTTGTAACGTAGTGGGAAACCTTCATCTTACCATGTCTTCAGTATCCCGCAAGTCTCTCAAATGAGCACGTTTCTTCTCTGGGAAGGAAGGGGACTTTTCTAAGGTTCTACTCGAGATCGGAAGTTGTGTGCTTACTGACCCAGCTTTACTTTGCAAATCAAACATATCAAAATACAGTTTTACCCCCAATGGGAATATAGGGCTCTTGGGTAAGTGACTTCAACTTTAACCCAGCAAATACACTTTTGTAGTGAAGAAGACGTGTGCCGAGTCTGACTTTGTGTGCAACAATGGCCAATGTGTCCCCAGCCGATGGCAGTGCGATGGGGATCCTGACTGCGAAGATGGTTCTGATGAAAGCCCAGAACAGTGCCGTGAGTGGGACTTGCTCTAGACTTGAACCTTTCCAAGCTGTTCTGTGTCTCACAGCTCTAAGTGTTGTTGAATCCAATACTTGGTATTAGTGCCCTCTGATTCCCTTAAAGTGTAGGCTGGCTGACTCCAGAGTCAGTCAAGTCATTAACAGTTGACCAGTGTCCTTTAAAGAATGCTCTCCTTAGTCTAACAAGACTGACATTCTCTTGGGTAGCTTCACTATTGAATATTTAAGACTGAAGCCAGCAGAATTCATTAAGAACTCCTTGACTAGGTGCACAGATTTTCAATGTTTGATAATGATGAATCTGAGCAGATGGTACTCTGGTTCTGGAAGCCAAGTCAAGATGTGAGGGTCCCTGGTAGGCCAAATATAAGCTTTTGGATACACAACTTCTTATGTTATTAAAAAAAATCTACTTCTGAAGAGGTAGAGTAGCTAGAAGTAGAGTGATATAGTGATTTTGAACAAACTTGTAACCTTAAGTTATTAAATTATGGAGCTTATGGCTTGTTCTTAAATAAGAAATTTCAGTTATTCAAATGTGTCTGTGTTCCTAGGCTGATATTCAGGAAGGAGACTATGAGACGATAGAGGAGGATGATTTGGGATTATTTGAATGTCAAGGTAAAGACAGACTTGGAGTTCATTTTCAGGCGGTGGAGACCTGTTTAAGCACTAAGAGTGGAGTATTAATGAACAAATTTTCAGTCTGGAAAATGGTTATGGAAGGAAATCAGACAAAAATGGAAATAAATCTGTGATACCAATTTCCTAGGCAAGAAGTGAGGGTCATTAATAAGAATATTGGTCGAGGCAGGTGAGGACCACAGGTAAAGACAGGTTCCACAAAATTCAGCCCCAAGTTTTAGTAGAGGATGACCCAGTAAAAAGTTGAAACTTACAGGATGTTCTTATTTCACAAAATGTAAATCTAAAGGAGGTTGTGAAGAAAGCCTGTAAAAGAATCTAGAAGGAAGATTTCATGGGTGTTAGACCATCTGGCCTTTAATGAAGTTGGGATTAGATACCTGGGTGTGCCACTTGATATCCAGCAGATAAATAACAGTCAAGGAGGAGGCCAGCAAATAAACCTAACTATGCCAAGTAAAACAAAAGGCAGAACTGAGCACACCACAGAACCTTGAAGGAGAAACACACGGTCAAGGCTCTCAGGTGTACTGCCAGGTAGCATAGGTTGGCATGGCTTCTAAGCAATGGAGCTGGCAAAGGATCTACCCAGGCTTCAAGTAGTAAGTTGAATTTCACCAGTATGCCAGGCGACTGAGTTACAGATGTACCACTTCCACGCAGCACAGGCTGATGAGTCTGGAGGCTGTTTTGAGACTGTATATCATCAACAGATATGAGAACATGCCGCACAAATGAAATCAGCTGTGGCGCCCATTCTACTCAGTGTATCCCAGAGTCCTGGAGATGTGATGGTGAAAATGATTGTGACAGTGGAGAAGATGAAGAAAACTGTGGTAAGAAGATCAGTGTTGAGTGGCTTATCCCAAAGACCCTTTTGCTCAAAGAAGGGTGGGCAGGGGAAGCTAACTTAAGCATGAAGATGCAGTTACATTGACTCGCTTTTTAGTGACTTCACTGTCTGCTCAGCTACTTGTCCTTCCTAACTGCCCTAAAAGTCTGAAAGAAGTTCACGTGGTAATTGACCGCTGCTTGCTTTGGTGTTTCCTCTAAACAAATAGAAATAAAAAAGGTAAGTCACTCAAGGCACGTACATTTAGACATAGCTCAGTGGAACACCAAGTGTGTGAGCTTTCATCTCTGTCAAGACAATAATTCATGGGCCTTCCTCGCACAATGCCAGAAAGGGAGCGGGGCCGGCAAACACATTCCTGGGTCTAAATTGGATCTTCTTGTTGAAATAAATTACTTGAATATCATACAAGTATTTCTTAGCCCCCAAACCAGATTCTATTTTAACCCTTCCAGAAAGTCAACTGGCATAGAAGTATTAATTAACATCCTGCTAGCAGATACCTGAAGAAAACTCTACCTAACTGGTGGTATCTTTATCTTCTGTCACAGTTTCTACCTGTAAAAGCCAACTCTGTTTTCCTACCCTTTCATGCTTCTGTTCTTGGAAAATGTGTAATAAATGCTACATGTTAAAGGTGAGGCCCTGGGAAAATCTCTAGGTTGAACAAACATTGTTTAGAGTGCTCTTTCAAGCTACCGCCCTTTTTATAGTGCCTCTATAACTCCAGCTTCCCAGGGCCACGTTCCTCCTGATGTGATGTACAAGTGAGCTAAGGATATTTGTAGTGAAACAAGTCTCGTGTGTAGAAATTACCTTCTGATGTCAGTGCCGCTGCACCTAGTCCAATGAGTTTTGGTGTTTAATCCCAGAATTGAGCTTTATGTATTGGTATGCCCCAGAGCTGCCAAGTGCTTCCCTCTAAAATCTAGACTTTGCTTCCCAAGAGAGTTGTAGTCTCTACCCTAATTACCACCAAATTGTGACCCTAATTCATTTGGCCGGAATTTGAATCAAAGTACAAACTGGCTTATCTTTGACTCTGACTAGCTTATCATTATTAGCATACCTGGCTGCTAGACTGTGATTCTAGTCCTCCAAGTGACTTTCTACAACTCCTAAGTATTCAAGACCTGTTATTCCTGATCCTCATTGGAAGGATCTAAAGAGAAGGAGCCATGTATGTGATATAACATAATGGCTTCTTTTTGATGATAGTGCCATAGTGCTCATTTTGAATATATATTTGCCTGAATACCTAATGCATGATAGTCTCAGCTAATGATACAGTCTAGTCTGATAAGCGCTATGTCCATTAAAAGATAACTCAGTCTCTGCCTTCCAGAATGAAATCCCCTGTTTAAGTTATTGATCACTTCCTGTAAGAGTCTACTGTGGCTCTCGTTTCAAAATAATTTCTGTTCTTCAACTCTTTTCTTGGTCTTTTATTTCTGTTCTTATTTGAGTGTTCCTGAATCTTTTAAATGGTGAGACTGTTCCTAGTAGTACAGGAACTTGGATATTGATATAATTGCACTTTAGCTTTTAAGTTAAGCTAGAAAGTTAGGATTCATGATCAAAGATCCGCAGGGTAGATTTTGGGACAAATGTCTTAAAAGGGCCAGTCCTGATACACTTTCAACAGGGCATCCTCTCTCTCAATAGGCAACATAACATGTAGCTCCAATGAGTTCACGTGCTCCAGTGGCCGCTGCATCTCCCGGAATTTTGTATGCAATGGCCAGGACGACTGTAACGATGGCAGCGATGAGCTCAACTGTGCCCCACCATCCTGTGGCGCCCACGAGTTCCAGTGCAGCGCCTCCTCCTGCATCCCCATCAGCTGGGTGTGTGACGATGATGCAGACTGCTCGGACCAGTCTGATGAGTCCCTGGAGCAGTGTGGCCGCCAGCCAGTGATCCACACCAAGTGCCCAGCCAGTGAGATCCAGTGTGGCTCTGGTGAGTGCATCCACAAGAAGTGGCGATGTGACGGAGATCCTGACTGCAAGGATGGTAGCGACGAGGTCAACTGTCGTAAGTAGCACCCTTATCACTAGGACATGTTCGATTCTCTTCCATGTCTCTACTGGGGACTGGCTGGCTAGCTCTGTTCCACAGTGTTCCCTGTCTTTGTAGCTTCTCGAACCTGCCGACCTGACCAGTTTGAGTGTGAGGATGGTAGCTGCATCCATGGCAGCAGGCAGTGTAATGGAATCCGAGACTGTGTTGATGGTTCTGATGAAGTCAACTGCAAAAATGGTAAGGGCCTCTTCTCGTGGGTTTGTCGAGGGACTGCTCTGATCAGACCCACTCATGGAATCTCCCTTCTGTGTTTTCTTTGTAGTCAATCACTGCTTGGGCCCTGGAAAGTTCAAGTGCAGAAGTGGGGAATGCATAGATATCACTAAAGTATGTAACCAGGAACAGGACTGCAGGGACTGGAGTGACGAGCCCCTGAAAGAATGTCGTAAGTGAAAGGGTTGCTTAGGGACAGAGTTGGGAAGGTTAGCTAGATCTAGCATGGCTAATGCTGTTTGGGCCTCATACAATGTCTGGTTAAACTACTTTTAATGAACTAAGTTCAATTGTTGGACTTACAAGTGAATTTTTATGACTTAAAAGTCCAACCAGTGACAAATTAGTTCATGATTTACCTCCTTGAAGATAAATGATCAGTAATAGAGAAACTTGACCAAATCCTGCTTAACCTGCTGGCCAAGGAGATGGGGTCTATTATTCCCCAAGAACATTCTAAGCTTCATATCTATAAGACAAATTATTAGATCTTGGAGAAATCATAGGTTTGACTAGACTAACTAGATAAGTTATCATAGATAGCCTGGATTTTAAATGTTAATAGGACAAATACCAATTTGGATTAAGTTGTCAAGTAACTCGACTACATTTTTATTTCAGATGTAAATGAATGCTTGGTTAACAATGGTGGATGTTCCCATATCTGCAGAGACCTAGTAGTAGGCTACGAATGTGACTGTGCAGCCGGGTTTGAACTGATAGATAGGAAAACCTGCGGAGGTGAGTCAAAGAAGAGACCCTGAACCCTGGGGGCGATGGAGAAGGACAGTGTATCTCTGCAGATTATCTAGGAACAGCACGACTAATTCTGATTTCCTCCTAGATATTGACGAATGCCAAAATCCGGGAATCTGCAGCCAAATTTGTATCAACTTAAAAGGCGGTTACAAATGTGAATGTAGTCGTGGCTATCAAATGGATCTTGCCACTGGCGTGTGCAAGGCAGTAGGTAAATGGACTTGGACTGGTGTTACTCTGGTAGCTTTATGAGTAAGTGCTTATGAAAGGTACAGCCAATGAGTACAACAGTCAAACTAAATATGAAATTTAGATGGTACTTGAGAGTGATGCTACGAATCAGTGCAGTATAATAGCTTAAATAGAGATCATTTCCCCAGACTCCTGCCTTGATCAATTCCTTTTGTACATGATACCATGAATACCTACCAGGTTTGCTGACTTTCTGCTTCCGAAACTTGACTGCAATTCAAATCAGTAACTTATTCATCACCAGCCTATGTTGAACACTGAGACCTCAGAACTGCCTTCTTAAACAGTGGGAAGGCCTTGCAGGTCCTAGGGGCACAGACTCAGGCAAGAGTGCTCCTAAGATGCTCAGCAGTGGCTTCACTTTTTAAGTGCTCCTCTGTTAGGAGGAGGTAACTTAGTAGGGTCTTGCCTTCTTACAGCAAAACTAAATAAACCTGACCTGTATCTTGCAGGCAAAGAGCCAAGTCTGATTTTCACGAACCGAAGGGACATCAGGAAGATTGGCTTAGAGAGGAAAGAATACATCCAGCTCGTTGAACAGCTGAGAAACACTGTGGCTCTCGATGCTGACATTACTGCTCAGAAACTGTTCTGGGCTGATCTAAGCCAAAAGGCCATCTTCAGGTAACACTCAGTTCCATTCTTGGTATCTTGGCCTAAGTCATTGTCACTTGGCCTTTGGGAAGGTTTGGAGGAATTTCTCCTGTCTCAATCTAACATCTTAATTAGCTGGACATAGTAAGTCTAAATACTGATTCTTTAACTTTTAAATTACTATCAGTATCTCATTAGAAATTAACACATACCTATGAAGTAAAAGATGGCTACAGCTGTAAGATTAGAAAAGATGACATCTTAATTTCTCTTATTTTCTCCCCTTTCTCTACAGTTAATTGAGAATTGTTTGTGGTTGCTATAAGAAATGGTAGTGCAGCTTTTTATTAATAGGAACTATAGAAACTCAGATGATGGCTACTGAAACTAGTAGCTTCACTTAGAAGTATGTGGTTCTTGCCTATAAACTACATACAGCAACTAGATAACCTACATTATCGTTAATTTAGTCTCAGTAAGCAGTATGGTTAAATAATTTGAGCGGTGAGTGGTGTTACTAGATTCTTTCGGAACCAAGTTGCTGCCCATTTTGTAAGCAGAAAGTCCATTCTCCAGGTTCCAATGGTGTCAAACTCTTAAATTTCTTGTGACCTATTCTGTTTCAGTGCCTCAATTGATGACAAGGTTGGTAGACATGTTAAAATGATCGACAATGTCTATAATCCTGCAGCCATTGCTGTTGATTGGGTGTACAAGACCATCTACTGGACTGATGCGGCTTCTAAGACTATTTCAGTAGCTACCCTAGATGGAACCAAGAGGAAGTTCCTGTTTAACTCGGACTTGCGCGAGCCTGCCTCCATAGCTGTGGACCCCTTGTCTGGGTGCGTATTCTGTGTTTTTCACCACGTCGCCTTTTGGATGCTGTCTACACAGGCCAGGAGCTTTCCTCATGCCTGAAGTAGAACTGAAATACCAAGACATATCAGCTGCCCACAAGAAGGAATTGGCTTGTTCAAGATGTCATGGTGCCACCACTGTGCAACCCCAGGAGGGCCCCACCCCTAGGACAGGACTTCCCAGGGCAGTATGACTGCTAGCTGACATTACAGAAACAATGTTTCTGATTTGATATACACCAAAAGGTGTATCTGTACCCTTGTACTCACCCAGCTTCTACACAACTGATTTTTAATTTTTGTCTGAATGCTTTGTCAGGTTAGTTCTGGATGATCAAACCTAAGCATTAGCATGAGTCATGAGGATTTTAGTAACCAGATCATCTCACGGCTTTCATCTAAATGTGCAAGTTGTCCCAAAGTCCAGTTGAAATCAACAGACCTCTCTAGAAACATTCCACTAAGAGGTTTCCTAAATTGCTGCTAAGTAAAACACACACACACATTTACACACACACACACACACACACACACACACACACACACACACACACACACACACACACCAGCTAAGGAAGCTAAGCATGCGGTCCAATCAGAATTGGATCCGTGCAACCTCGCTAGCACATAATCAGCTACCCCTACTATAACCCTTAACAGATAACCATCTTCACTCCTCTGAAAGAACTGGCTTTTTGAAAACAAAATTGTATAAGCTGTGACTTTTGGCTGACTTAAGTACATTCATATAGTCAATGAGCTTGTAGTCTTCGTGTTAGCTTTCATTTACGCACAACACACTTTATAGCCTAAAGTGTTACTATTTGTCATAATCAATCCCTAGAGTTTTCTGTTCACTATTCAAACACTTTTCCTAAGCTATACATTTATTTTTTTCTAAACCATTGAGGCTTATTTCTAATTTAATTCTTCCCAGATTTGTTTACTGGTCAGACTGGGGTGAACCAGCTAAAATAGAAAAAGCAGGAATGAATGGATTTGACAGACGGCCGCTGGTGACAGTGGATATCCAGTGGCCTAACGGAATTACACTTGGTATGTATGGTCTTCCTACAGTGACCACTGACTCAACGGTCTTCACGGTTTTAACGTATCTCCATAGTTAATTCTGGACTACAACAGACAGCTCAATAGCAGTGATTTTGGATGAAAAAAAAAACTAAGCAATACAAACAGAGTAGTGTATTTAAATTACCTACCCCATAATTACTAGCTTTTATTTCCATTTTGGCCTAATATGTGACACAAATTCAGTGAATGTAGGGCCTTGGAAATTGTAACCCCGAATCCTCCTGGCCCAGGTGCCTGAGTGTTTCCTAAATTGCAGGCTTGTAACACTTTTCTTCTGGCTCACAAGGGGAGAACCACAGTATACTAGCCTCTTTTAAAACCTCTGTCATGGGAGTGACATTTCTCAAGTCAGTTAGTTTGAGAATCTTAGGTACCCCTTCAGTCTCCCAAAGTGAGTGTATAGCTTCGGCATGCTGCTGCACCAGGTTTGTGGGACCCCATTAAGAATCCCTGCTGGAGATGAAACCATGAAAGTTGAATGTTGGATTCCTTACATATTTTAAACGGAAGCCAGAGTAATACTGCCTTACTATACAATGAAATTTTTTTCCTGCCTAGACCTTATAAAGAGCCGTCTCTATTGGCTTGATTCCAAGTTGCACATGTTATCCAGTGTGGACTTGAATGGCCAAGATCGTAGGATAGTGCTAAAGTCTGTGGAGTTCCTAGCTCATCCTCTCGCACTAACGATATTTGAGGTAAGACACATGCCTCACATCTAAGTGCATACCTTTGAGTTGCTGGGGCACCTTGGGGAGAAAGTACAGGCATGGGGGAAGGAGGGAAGGGCAGAGGAGCATGACTTGAGAAGCTGCTTTCACTTAAAACCTGGGGGCCAAGTTAGATACCGATTCCTTGTAGCACTTTAAAGAACCTGAACTTGCTTCTCTTACAGTTTTACATCCAGTATCACAGACCAGCCTTAAATGAACTTGGCCCATTAAATTGCCAGTAAATAATAATGACCTTAGTTAGATGGTGACTTGTGTTAATCTTACATGTACATGCTAATTTGGGGGTTCTGTTTTAGGATCGTGTCTACTGGATAGATGGGGAAAATGAAGCAGTCTATGGTGCCAATAAATTCACTGGGTCGGAGCTGGCCACTCTAGTTAACAACCTTAATGATGCCCAAGACATCATTGTTTATCATGAACTTGTACAGCCATCAGGTAACCTGGGGAAGCAGGGCCTTCCGTGGCTACTTTAAGGGCAGGAACATGACCCACTACCTGCTAGGTATCAGTAGCTCTTTAGAAATTCAACTTGCTCTAAAATGGAACTTTTCCCTCCTGTGCCCTACCAAACACTTCAAACTTGCTGTTTGGTATATTTTCTTTCTGACTTCCTAGTGAAAGAGCTTCAGAACTTCAGCCCTCGTCTTCCCTCCCAGCCCTTCATGTTCAGTCTTTTATTTCCATCTTTTCCCTTTCCCCCTGGCCTTCATTCCTCTTGCTAAGACTATGGCACTAGCCTCCAAAGTAGTCACAGACTTTCCCTTTCTCCATCCAACATGATACATCTTTCACAGGACTGCGTAGATGCTCAAACACATGTGCTCATATTATCTCCTGCTCAAAGTACTTGACTGGTTCTATCTAAATGAAACCCTTACCATCAAACTAAAAAGTTTTTGCACAGAGAAGGAAACTCTCAACAAGACAAAAAGATAGCCTCCTGAATGGGAGAAAATACTTGCAAATGATATATCCAATAAGGGGTTCCTATCCAAAGCACATAAAGAAGTCTTATGACTTAACACACAAAAACCAATCAACCCAATTAAAAAATGGGCAAAGAACTGAATAGAAACTTCTTCCTGGACAACATGTAAATGGCCAACAGACATGAAAAAATGCTCAACATCACTGATCATTAGGGAAATGCAAGTTAAAACCACAATGAGATGTCACCTCACACCTGTCAGAATGGCTGTCTTCAGTAAATCAACACACAACTGTTGACAAGGATGTGAAGAAAAGGGAACCCCTATGTACTGTTGGTGGGTTGTAAACTAGTACAGCCATATGAAAAACAGTATAGAGATTCCTCAAAAATGTAAAATAGAACTGCCATATGATCCAGCAATTGCACTTCTGGGCATTTACTGAAAGAAAACAAAAACACTGATTCAAAAAGATATATGCATTACTAGTAGTAGCCAAGATATGGAAGCAACCTAGATGTCCATAAATAGATGAATGGATGAATGGATAAAGAAGATGTGATACACACACACACACACACACACACACACACAAAATATATACATATATATGTACACAGACACAATGGAATATGATTCAGCAATAAATAAGAATGAAATTTTGCCATTTGTGACAACATGGATGGCTCTAGAGGGTATTATGCAAAGTAAAATAAGTCAGACAGAGAAAGACAAATATCATACAATTTCACTTATATGTGGAATCTAAAAAATGAAATAAATGAATAAACAGAAACAGACCCATAGATACAGAAGAGAACAAGAAAATGGTTGCCAAAGGAGAGGGGATAAGGGGCAGGAATAAAATTATTTAAAAACTCTATTATGTGACAGGTGCACTTTCAGGCCCTGGAGATATAAGGTTGTAAAAGACTGTGCTTTAGAATCCATAGAATAGAATGCTCACAATTTTTCAAGAGCCCTAAAGCACATTCATTTGAGAGAGAGAAAGAGAGAGAGTGAGAGAGAGAGAGAGGGAGAGAACATAGCAGTAAATCATCATGACTGTGAGTTAATGGTTTCTAATATATTATACCAAAAGCAGAATGACAGATGAAATAGATAAATAGAACTTTATCAGAATTTTTTAAAATTTTGTGATTCAAAGTACGCTATCAAAAAAGTAAAAAGGCAACACAAGAATGGGAGAAAATATTTGCAAATCATAGAGCCAAAAATAATCTATTACCCAGAATATATAAAGGACTCTTACAACTCAAAAATGTTTTAAAATATTCTCTTTTAAAATGACTGAATGATTTGAATAGACATTTCTCCAAATAAACTGTGCATGTCCAATAAGTACATGAAAAGGTGCTCAAAACCTTTAGTCATTAGGGAAAAAAATGACTAAGCCACAATGAGGTTCACTTCACAAATCTTAATATTGCTAAATGAAAGAGAGTTTGAAAATACCACATATGGTATAACTACATCTATATGACACCTTGGAAAAGGGAAAATTATAGAAATAGTAAACAGAGTCATGGTTCCCAGGGGCTGGAGAGAGGAAGGCTGACTAGGTGAAGGGAAAATGTGTGTGGAGTAGGTAAGGGGAGTATATGTAATGTATGAAAATGTATTAAACCTCCATGTATCTGGGTTCCTTCCACATTGTGGGAACAAAGCCAGGAGAACATGCTTATCTCTTTCCTCTGAGCCTTGACTATAAGCTTTGGACCAATAGTGAGTGCCACCCCGGTTACTCATGTCCATTCTCCACCTGCTCCCGCACCACCTGTCTGTTTAAAGCATCACACTTGTTCTACTTCCAAGAAGCTTTTCTGGATTTGTGGTTTCCTTAGAGCATGCTGCCTGTACCATTATATTTACTCTTCATTGGTATCATTTTTTTGTTCATTTTTAGAGAAAGAGAAGAAGGGGGTAGAGAGAGAGAAAAAGAGAAACATCTATTTGTTGTTCCATTTGTTATGCACTCACTGGTTTATTCTTGTTTGTGCCCTGACCGGGATCAAACCCACAACCTCGGCATATCAGGATGATGCTCTAACCGACTGAGCTACCTGGCCAGGGCCAATTGGTATTGGTTTAATTTGAAGGTTTGACAGAGTAGACAAGCTGAAGCTTGTGGGGCACAAGGGCTCATGTCTTCATCATATAAAACAGGATGTCATGTGTATAACAGGCACTGGCATACTTATAAAGGGCTTTTGTTTCTGACCAGGTAAAAATTGGTGTGAAGAAGAAATGGAGAACGGAGGATGTGAATATCTATGCCTGCCAGCACCACAGATTAATGATCACTCTCCAAAATATACGTGTTCCTGTCCCAACGGGTACAATCTAAAGGAAAATGGCCAGGAGTGCCGAAGTAAGGCTTTTCACTTTTCGGCAAAGGCAGAACATACAACAGGCAATAAAATTTAGACAAGAGCTATAAAAACTAGCCTGGTTTTAAAAATTAGGTTTTAACTAACTCTGGGAATAGATTTGAGAACATATCTGGTACTGTTGCATACCAGTGTTGAAGTCATTACTTTGGAATTGACTTTTAACTCATTCCAACATTAGATGAGTCTACAGATGACACTTTAGTCAGAGCATTAATGTGCCTCATACTGATTTGTGCCCATCAGTTCCATAACAACACTGAGCTAGCCAACTTGCACAAAACAGAACAAAGCCTTAACATGTTGCTCCAAAGAGAGAGGCCTGAAATTATGCTTAAAGAAGGTTACAGTTACAGGAAACCTCATAGTCCCAGTGGGTGGCATTATCTTAAACTCACACTTAAAACTGAATTTTAGTCTTCTGTTCTTAGCTTTTGATTAAGTGGCAAATTAAACTCACATGTTGTGAGCATGAAACTCGTATTATGTGGCTCTTATTAGTTTAATACTTTGTTCCTGCAGAGACTAGCTCAGTTGACTGGGAAAGTAGTTGCAAGACAATCTGGCAGTAAGAGTAGCATGCCTGGTAATCTGTTTTCAAGAGCATTTCTTGTAACTTTCAGGAGCCTGGACATTGCTTAGAGGGGTCGTGAAGTGTGGCTGTGCATCTTTTTGAATTGTCGAATTTCAAGTGCTCACTCTTCTACCCAAAGTCTCAGGTGTCTGGTTTGCCTGAAGACTGCTGTTTCTCCTAGTTTTGATACATTCATCATGCAACTTACTTTAGCAGTGGTTTGTCTATTTCCCATGGTGTTAAAATAACCCATCACAGGGCCTGTCTGGACTAAACAGCTAGCCACTCTAGAACCTTGGCATTAACCAGGTTCTTGGTTTTTATAATTCAGGTACTGCAACTACTGTGACTTACAATGAGACAAAAGATACCAACACAACAGAAATTTCACCAACTAGTGGACTAGTTCCTGGAGGTATTGGGTTCAGTACTGCAAACTGTTAATCTTAACTAACAGCCACACTCCTTGTATCTATTGCTTAAATTATTAATACAGCCTTTAACCACTAGTTCTGCCTCAACTGGTAACCTACACTTCAGCTCCAAAGACTAAGAATCTGCAAATCTTAGCCTGACCTGACTTACTAAGGTTCGTCATGTTAGAGAATTTTACTGAAATGGCTATTGCAGCATGTGACTCTGAGATACTTCTAGATTGGCCATTGCTGGTATACAACTGCAGTGGATACTGAACATTAATGATGGATGCAGGGGCACTGGGTTCTCTACCAGATGCATACATTTCTAAGTCTGAATTTAGGGTCCTTCTAAACTGACTCTCTTTGTTCCCCTATAGGGATCAATGTGACCACAGCAATATCAGAGGTCAGTGTTCCCCCCAAAGGGACTTCTGCTGCCTGGGCCATCCTTCCCCTCTGTGAGTAAATTCTTTACATACCTGGATTCCACAAACTTCTTAGAGACCAGATGGGCATTTCTAGTTCATCCAGAGACACCCCTCCCATAGTCCCTGTTCACAGCACTCGTGACACTGAGTTACACTGGCTCCTTCCCCAACAGGGCACACTGAGGTGAGAGTCCATACCTTTCTCTTTGGTGGTATCCTTTGCATGGTGACTGGCAGCGATAAATGCCCAGCTATTACATGAAGGGTACTTATTGCTTTCTACTTCCAAGTGGCTGGTGTGGCTTACCCCCTTTCACAGTAAGTCACTTTCAGTGAAGAACACTGTTCTAGTCCCCATTAAAATATGTATATTGCTTCACACAGAGGAGATACACAATGCTTCAATGCTTTCTTGAGGACTTATAGGACTTGTAGAGAGTACCATATTTTTGGACTATAAGATGTACGCCCCCCACCAATTTGGGAGGAATAATGTTTGTTAATGCTGCTCTTGAGTTCTGTTTACATTTACATTGGTGAAATATTATGTTATTTATGTTATTAAATACTTTATCACATTTTCTGCTTCAAAACTTTTTTTCCTATTTTCCTCCTCTAAAACCTAGGTGTGTCCAAAAATATGGTAAATTAAAAATAGTTAGGCATTTTCAAACCCAGGGAGAAGAGCCTCTAAAGCTACTAATGGGCATGTAAATCCTAAGGCATTATGCTATCATGGCCTTTTAAGGCTAAATTACTGGATTCCAAGCTTAGCTGTCACACTAGGAGGACCACTTGAAGAGCTCTCCACAAGCGTCTGCAATTTTAATTCAGCCAGCCTGGGGAGGGGCCCAGAACACTGCACTCACCCAGATGGGTGTGTAGAGTGTAGCACCAGTCCATAGAACAACACTTCATCACTGGTCTGAACTTGTTTCAAGCTCCTGGCTCATTTATATTCTAACTTCTAGTCATCCCAGCTTCAGAAAACATGAAACTTGTGTGAACGTCAATTATCACGGACTCATGAACATGATCTTTTTTCTGTGTTTTGAGAGTAGACCTTGCTTAGTTACCTTCTACCTTCTTCCAGTGCTCTTAGCAATGGCGGCAGTGGGTGGCTACTTGATGTGGCGGAACTGGCAACACAAGAACATGAAAAGCATGAACTTTGACAATCCCGTGTACTTGAAGACCACTGAAGAGGACCTGTCAATAGACATTGGCAGACACAGTGCTTCTGTTGGACACACGTACCCAGCAGTAAGTCAGCTTTGTGTCTTTTATGCCATGGCTTGCAGGAAGGCTATTTGGAAAGGAGACTTCAAACTTAAGCTATGGCTGCCTGGGCTAGGGAGAGCCAGTGGATCGTGGACCCGCCATATGCTTCATCTACTGGAGATTAGACAGTTCAGCCTGTGAGAACACAAGTCCGTCAGTTGATAAGCATCTGCCCTGTATAGAACAACAAGTAAAGTCAACTTCAGGTCATCGCTGTACTATTTGAGATATTTTTGGTTATAGGAACCACATATAAATATTTGCATGAACCAAGTAGCTCCTTTTTGAATGATTAAATCAGGTGTCTACTGGGTACTTAAAAGTAAATTAGCATATTATATATAGGGATGCTGACTTAAAGGCAGTGTAGTGAGCAAGATTCTTTGGGCCAAAATTACCAAATGCTTGGAAGTGTCCGATCTCACCTAGCATAGCTAGCTTTTCTTTCAGCAGCAGAGTCAGTCACTTGTTCTTTAGCTGAAACCCGAATAGGGTATTTAGCCTTCACTTAGGGAACAGTCTGAGAAAAACAAGTGCTGAGCACTCCGTCTCAAGCTCTCTGGCGAAACAAAGGATGGTAGCCAATTCATAGCACCCATGTGTCTTTGCATATTTTTCTCCAGGACTTCAGATTATTAAGTAGAACAGGCAGAATCAGTCACATTCTTTCCTCTCTCTACCAAGTAGATACAGACAGTTAAATTCAAGTTAAAATACATCAGTGACACAACTCAATACTGTTCTGAATCTGACTTCCCTTCTATGCACCTTTGATTCTAAATGACCAAATTAAAAGCAAGTCCATTTTAAACACTAGAGCAGCCACCAATGAGTGATCACCAGCTCACTCCCTATTTTTTTTCTTTTCCACAGATATCAATTGTAAGCACAGATGATGATCTAGCTTGACTTCTAAGACAAGTCTCTACCTTTGAAGTCTAAACCAATAATACCCCAATCTGGAATGGTAACCGCACCAGCAGCTGAAGTCTCTTTCTTCCTCCAGCCTGGAAGAATATCAAGATATCTTTGCGTGGATCAAGCTTGTGTACTTGATCGTTTTTATATGACTTTGGTAAATATTCCTGTCCACATTCTGCTTCAGCTTTGGATGTGGTTACCTGTAGCCCTTGAATTTCCAGACAGTATTGCCACCTCTGGCCAAATCTGCACTTTCCCTAGAAAGCCATATTCCAGCAATGAACCTTGTGCTATAGTGTATACCACCTGTACATACATTGTATAGGCCATCTGTAAATATCCCAGAGAACAATCACTATTCTTAAGCACTTTGAAAATATTTCTATGTAAATTATTGTAAACTTTTTCAATGGTTGGGACAATGGCAATAGGATAAAACGGGTTATTAAGATGAAATTGCCAAAAAATTTGTAAACTAATTTTTTACCTGTGAATGAAATCTTTGACCTCAATGGAGGTTTGCAAAGACTGAGTGTTCAAACTACTGTACATTTTTTTCAAGTGCTAAAAAAATTAAACTAAGCAGCTTAACCATGGTTTGTGCCTATTCCTCCAGGAAAAACTATCAATGGGCTGAGTAGTATCAAACGTCCTAAGTAAATACCCGAACTATAGATCTGGATGTTGTATAACCAAGCCTTTGATATTTCTAGTTGTTAAAGTAACCAAACACTAAAAGGAAAAGGTACCAACTAATATTTCCTCTCCAAATATTTATTTTCTTTAAAAAAACAAACAAACAAACAAACAGTGTAGCCTGTACCTAGATTTCCTCTTGCTTGGAGAAATGTTTCTTTTCTCATTAATTTGTTTTCTGATCTAGAAACATGTTAAGATTTCTATTAATTCTGCTTCATCATACTGAAATCTCAGTTGTCCATGTTCTATAGTTATATATAGTTCAAGGACAAGTGACTTCTAAGGCATGCAAAAGGACTTTCTTCTTGTATAAGTCTAGACAGTCTACTATGAAGAGGGCTAAGAAAGGTAACAAGCAGTGCCATGCTTGAACAATCTAAAGCAGTGATTCTCACTGGAGTTAGGGTTGGCAGCTGTATCACCTGGGAATGTGTTAAAAATGCCAGATCAGAAACTCTGGAGGTGGTCCAGGAATATGTGTCTTCACAAGCCCTTCAGGTGATTCTGATGTAAACTAATGTTTGAAACCCACTATTCTAATGTTATTTCACAAAGAATCTGTAATATCTTCTAATTTTTCAGTCTGGCCGGCATAAGATGAATTCTTTCTATGGACAATTTCTAAGAATTTAGTATGAAGACGAGATCAGGAATTTAGGTAGAAGAAAAAAAGTAGCACAGGGATTTAGTTAGTTTTCCATCAATTGGCCATGACTTCCTTTCTCTGAAGGTTCAGGATGTCATCAAGCAAGGGAAGATACAAGGCTTGAAGCCCTGGGAAGAGGCTCTAAGTCCAAACAAGATGGGGAGTCAACTGCAGATGGTGCAGCAATTTCTCTGGGGATGAATGACCAATGCAGAGACAAAAGGATGAAGAGATGTCCTGAGTAGCTAAACGGATTGGTGGATGACTCCTATTCCACTTGCATCTGGAATATAAATAAGACAACATCTTGCTTATGCTTAGGCAAAGAGATCAATAACTCTAGATGAATAAGTTGCCTCTATTGTTTAATACATCTCTCTTGTGTTTTTGATCAAATGGATGAAAGTGAAAGATAGGCATGGATCCTTTTTTGTGGGGGGGTGTGGAGGCCAAGTATATAGAAGGAAAATGCTGTGGTCAGGGAAAGTAGGACTCTATGCTGTCCACCGACTGTTTCCTCTTCAAATAGTCACCACACTACAGGTGATACGGCCTGTTCACATGAGGTGTCTGCAGTGCCTATTTGATCAGCAGGTTAGTGCTCATCGTAGCTAAACTCTGAAGTCCATTTAGTTGATATATGTTGACCCTGCTGTGGTACAAAACCCATTGGTTTATATTTTTGGTTGGAACAATACAAAATTCTCTCTTAGGAAGCTTCATAATACCAGTATCACAAGTATTATATAGTATTGGTCAACTATAAGGTCCAAAGTCATCATTTTTAAAGAACAAAGTCAAGCATTATTCTCCATTATCTTCTCTTGGATTCCAGTCTCCAGTGTGTTATTTCTTGTTCTAGGTCCCAATTTCCGACCTTCAAAGAATCTAGTAACCCATCTCATTCTTGTACCTTGGCCTCCCCAGTAAGTAGCCAAGGACAGAAACTCTAACTTAAGAGGAACAAACTCATTTGAAGAAATAAAATAACTAGATATTTCTATTGAAATAAGAAGAGTTATATGGCTCATCAATTCTGCATGTAGTAGTAATTCATGAGGGACTAGAGCCTTGGGCTTCAGTATCCAAACAAGAACTTCCAGAATCCTGTGTGAAACGTATCGGTGTAAGTTTGCTATGTCTCTAGAGTTTACTGCAGGAGATGAGAATTAAGAGGTAAAATATGAAGCTTATCAAACACTAAGGTTCATTTAACTCCTATCACACAAAATCACTGAAAGTGCATCCTCCAGAGACTTTAGGAATGGCTACTAAGATTGATGATAGGAATAAATACATTTGTGGCTCCTGGTAAAGAAATCCAGCCAAGCCACTGAGTCCAAATTTTTAAGCAGCCTTTGCAAGCTCTCTCTTTGGCAAGAAATAGTCCCAGTTGTTCAACAAGCTCCCTTAAAACATTCTTGTAGCTATTTTAAAGGTTTGGTATCATTTCCAAGCCTCTGGTGTCCTATTCTTGATGAACACAAGGCAAAATAATAATAAGGCTTCCACTTTGGCTCTTGCCTCTGTCCCTTATATCCAAGCCAGATAGCCCTTCTCAAACAGCAAAACAATAGGACATTAAGAGGACTAACTCTTCAGTTAGCACTTAGAAATGTGAAACTTAACTAAAGCTTAACTTTTAAAACTACCCTCACCCACAACCAGAAAACTCTGGTGGGATGTAATCCTGTATCAGGGAGTCTGACTGCAGTAATTTCCTAGAATTCTTAACCTAAGGAAGCGATTTATTATTTTGGACCCACACAGAAACTAGAATCCTTGATTTGCTTTTATGGTGGGGAAACTTGCAAAACAGACACAAAAAACTATATACACCTTTGTTATATAACTTAGGTCCAAGGATGAAGAATACAACCTGCCAATCTTATTTCCAAATATAGGAGGAATGAATATGAAGGTTAAACAATGGCTTATGGTTCAGACTCATTTCTCTCAAATCAGGCCTGGAAGCTTTGCAGCTCAAAATAGCTTCACGGGAAGGGTTATCAGCCTTCTTTGTACATTGCTCATTCCCATGCATGTTCACACATGAAAAGCTGAATGTGAGTTAGCAGTAGGGCTCTGTATGTGAAATTTGGGGGTCCATAGATAAGCTACTAAGGGATAGGTTACAGTAAGTCGCATCTCTCTATTGTGTGCTGAATCTGTTCAGCATTTTTGAGGCTGGCTCCTCAGGGAAACAGGAACAAACCAGCTGACAGCCCCTGTAAGTCTCCAGCCATGCTCACTGAGGCAGGAGTAGGACAGGCTGAAGGTAGGGGTGCCGCTTCAACAGGTGACCCTGGGGCACACTGTAAATGGTGTTTTCTTCACTGTGCTTAAGGAAAAAGTGAGGCTGGTGGGGAAGAGATTCACAGCACTGACTTCTGCATTGGTCTTGCATGTGGTACCCTGGCAAGTTACCAACCTTCTGTGTAAATGCAGATGATGGGGGCTGTCTTCTGTGACACTGTGCAGATGAAGTGCTCAGCACAGAGCCTGGCATATAGTAGGTGCAAGGCAAATGTCACTGCTAAATGTCACTCTCGATGATATGCCTGTCTTTGTGTGTATTGTGTCATAGTCTAGAAACTGATAAGTGGCTTTGCCAGTAAGACATAAAGGTAACTTGACTCATTACTGTGGGTGCCACACATTACACCTCGTCCCAAGTGTTTTCCACTACACCTGTCTGACGAGACCTAAGGCTGAAGTTCAAGTAGTGCTGTCACCTGTAAATAGTTAAAAAGGCTGAAAGGATAGCATGGCTTAAACCCCAGAGGCATAGCTGCTATTGTCCTGCCTCAACCTTTTGACTTGACTGCCTAAGACATGGAAACAAATGTTTGGGGGACTGCACAGTCTCCCTTAACTTCTTACGTTATCCTTCCTAGTGTACTAAATAAATGCTCTCGTGTATTTTATTTGATCTTCACAAGAACCCACACAGGTAAGTATTACCTCCAATGTGGAAACTGAGGCTACAAATAACGTGATTTAACACCCTATGAGCTTACTTCCATCTTCTCTCAGAAAAGGGGGCAGTCCTGTGTCAAGGTTAAGTTGGATGTCATATTGTCTGTTTGCTGAGTCCCCTTTACTGCTAACCTTGGGAGGCTTCAGCAGTTCCTCAGGTGTCTCAGTGCCCATAATGGCTGGTTTCTGCCATGGCTGTGTACTGAGAGGACAAGGCTAGCCTGCTATATCAGGTCAGCACAGAGTAACTTTGATGGTTACATGTCAAGCCTACAAAAGGCTAGAAGTTCCAGAATCATTTTCCTTTGTCATCTATGTGAAGCAGAAGTAGAATACTAGATTGCAAGGTGGAAAATAAAGATTCCCTAAAGGAATTGATAGTCATCTAACATCATTCCTGTGTATGAAGATACTGGGGAAAACACACTGTCATACAGCAAATCTTAAATTTTTAAGACTTTCATACAGAAACATTTGCCCAAGAAGGCAGGAAGAACTGCAACTTGTCCGCTGAGTGATAATGCTGTAAGTCCTGGATTAGATATGAGATATAATAGAATCTACACCCAGAGACCTTGGTATTTCTCCATGTACACAGGGAGGAAGGAATTCTTTGAACAAAATGAGTGGCTTTGGAAAAACTATCTTCCCCTTTTAAAAATTCCTCTTGATACCAAAATGTGATTTAAGAGTAAGTGTGCCTCAGGAGTCCAGTGCGTGCAGCCACATTATCACGCCCAGGATTCTTCGGAACTCCAAAGGAACATGTTGGAGCTCATCCAGTCCTGCTGACCTGTAGATAAATATTTTCCTTTTATTAATGAACTGTGCATTCAACTTAAAGTTTATTTTTTTTTAGATCATCGTTGCAGGGCTTTTTCTAAAAAGTGTTTGCTTAGATCTTTGTCCTTTTCTCACTGAAGGTGAGAAAACCCCTCACTGAATCACTGAAGGTGGCTCGGTCATCCCTTTCTAGGAAAGGACTAGGACCATCCAGCTCTGGACCCATCAAGTTGAAAGAATGACAGATGTCCCCTTTCTTGCCATACTTGGAAGTACAATTAGTGCCTTACCACAGGCAGCCACTGTATTTCCCTCTCAAACTCTCCTTTTCCACTCCTTCCATGATATAAATGAAAAACAAAACTACTATGACCAAGGAAATTTAGGCCCCAGCTTCCTCCCTTGGGTAATTAAGAATAAGTGGTGCCTGGTGAAGGGAGGATGCCCCACCGTGGCAGGACAAGACAGGCCTTGCCACACAGTAAGGCCATTGCAATACTTCCCCCTCGTCAGCTCTTAAGTCGCCTGTATTGAAATTCATTGACAATAAGGCTATATTTTTGAGACTGTAGAGATATTCCACATGAAACTTTTTCCAATCAATGGCCCCCAATTACTGGAATTATCTTGAATGCTAAACCTTGAAATTGACTCAGCAAATCCAAAAAAGTAGTGAGAGAAAAATAAGTAAATCAAAGGCAAGAGAAACTGTCCAAAAAAAAAAAAAAAAAGTCTTTAAAAGCTTAATAGTTGGATAGTCCTTAATGAATTTAAGGATTCACTTAATGAGTAAAATGTTGAGTGAATACCAGCTCTGAAGTGAATTGGGTATAAGTTTGGATATTTCCTGTACCATTTAACTAACTATGGCCACAAGTAAGTTGTTAACCACTCAACTTCTATCCTCCTCCAAAAATTATAATACCTACCTGTATAGGGGTCTCGTAAGAGAGAGAGGCAACACATAAAAAATATTTTACTCAAGTGATAGCTGCTATTTCCCTCTCTAGGGCCAAAAAATCATGATTCATGTAAAAAAAATAGTAAAAATTCTTTCCTTGTGTCCATTTGGAGAGCTGATTTTAGTCTGCACTCATGAAATCTCATTTATAAGGGCTCCTTCTTGGGTCTCCCCTTGAAATGCTAGCCTGTGCTGATTTTTTTTTTTTTTTTTTACTCCAAGAAATTGAGATTCATCATCCTGCACCTTTAAGCTTAAGAAAGCCTCATGTGTGTGACCCTGTGCTGATGACAGAGCACAGGTGACTGGTTTAAGTTCACCAATTACACCCAGAGATCTGTTTAATCAGTGGGGGAAGAAGCCACTGAAGCCGGCAAGGTTAGCACTCTCTTTGAATTTACTATGTTCATTGAACTGATGGGCGTGTAACCTAGGAAATGTTGAAGAATGCTAAATTTTGGTTCAGAACATTTCATAAATTCCAGGGTTATGAAACCCATTTCTTGCCTATTGGTTCGTTAAAGACAGAGAGTATGTTTTAAGTCCCTAGTTATTTATATTTCCTTAAATTCACCTCTTTACATGTGAAATTTGTTGAGAATTAGTTCTTTAAAAGTAAAAACAAATTTGCCTTGTTACTTGACCCCAAGCAAATAGCATTGTGATTTCCTGAGAAGGGCCTGTAAGTGCTGGAGGCTGATTTTAGATAACAGTTGGCATTGCTTCTCAAGTCTCAGGAGATTTAAAGTGGCAGTTTCCAAAACATTCTAGGACAGTCCTGGCATGAACATCATCAGTTCAGGAAATGCAAAAAGTTCTTGAGGTTTTAATGAAATTGAAGAAAGATATGTATGGATCAGCCCCTGCAGAAGCTACCTCCCCACACACACACACACACACATGCACACACACACTTAGTTCTTATTTCATTCATTTGTTCATGCATGCACACACTTAGTTCTTATTTCATTCATTTGTTCAACCACTCTTATGGACCAAGCTTTATTTTGGATTCTGGAAAAACAGTGGAGAACAAGATAGACCAAAGCTCCATCCTTCATGGGCTCATTCTACCTGGGAGTCAGGCACAAAACAGACATTTAGCATAGCAAGTAGTGATAAGCTCTCCAAAATAAAACAAAACAAATCAGGCAATAGAGAATGACAGAATGTGTTATTTTAGATAGTAATCCAGGTACCCTCCAAGGAGGCAACTTGAGCAGAGAAATTTGAGGGTGTGTGGAGTGAGCCCACTGAGGACAAAGCAAAGACACAAGCCCCAGGACAGGAGCCTGCCTGATTCAACAACAAGAAGCAGCTATATAGCTGGAGGTGGCCAAGGCAAAGAGCGAGGAGAGAAAGGAGCACAAAGACCAAACAATGTGGACTTCAAGGGATGTGTTCAGAATTTAGGGTTTTACTCAGAAAACTACACAACACTAAAGACAGAAATTAACATCATCAAAATGGCCATACTACCCAAAGCAATTTATAGATTCAATGCAATCCATATTAAAATACCCATGACATATTTCACAGATACAGAACAAACATTTCAGAAATTTATATGGAACCATAAATGACCCTGAATAGCTGCAGCAATTTTGAGAAAGAAGAACAAAGCAGGAGGGATCACAATACCTGGTATCAAACTGTATTACAAGGCCACTGTAATCAAAACAGCCTGGTACTGGCATAAAAACAGGGACATAGATTAATGGAACAGAACAGAGAGTCCAGAAATAAACCCAAGTCTCTATGGTCAATTAATACTTGACAAAGGGGGAAGAAGCATAAAATGGAGCAAAAATAGCCTCTTCAACAAATGGTGTTGGAAGAGCTGGACAGCTACATGCAAAAAGAATGAAACTTGATCACCAACTTACACCATACACAAAGATAAATTCAAGGTGGATAAAAGACTTAAATATAAGTCATAACGGCATAAAAGTCCTAGAGGAAAACATTGGCAGGAAAATCTCAGACACTCCACGCAGCAACATCTTCACGGATATGTCCCCTAAGGCAAAGGACATAAAGGAAAAAATAAGCAAATGGGACCTCATCAAATTAAAAAGCTTCTGCATGGCTAAAGAAAACAGCATTAAAATGAAGAGAGAGCCAACCATATGGGAAAACATATTTGCCAATGACACCTCAGACAAGGGCTTGATCTCCAAAATATATAAAGAACTCACACAACTCCACTTCAGGAAGACAAAAAAAAAAATTTAAAAATGGGCAAAAGACTTGAACAGACGCTTCTCTAAGGAGGACACACTGAGGGCTCGGAGACACATGAGAAGATGCTCAGTATCACTAGCCATCAGAGAGATGCAAATTAAAACCACAATGAGATACCACCTCACACCCATCAGAATGACCAACGTAAACAAATCAACAAACAAGTGTTGGAGAGGATGTGGAGAAAAGGGAACCCTAGTGCACTGTTGGTGGGAATGCAGACTGGTGCAGCCACTGTGGAAAACAGTATGGAATTTCCTTAGAAAACTAAAAATGGAACTGCCTTTTTATCAAGCAATTTCACTGCTGGGATTATACCCTAAGAGCCCTGAAACACCAATCCAAAAAAACCTATGCACCCCTATGTTCATAGCAGCACAATTTACAATATCCAAGTGCTGGAAGCAACCTAAGTGCCCATCAGTAAATGAGTGGATCAAAAAGATATGGTACATTTACACAAAGGAATTCTACGCAGCAGAGAGAAAGAAGGAGCTTACACCCTTTGCTACAGCATGGATGAAACTAGAGAGCATTATGCTAAGCGAAATAAGCCAGGCAATGAGGGACAAGTACCATGTGATCTTACCTTTAACTGGAACATAATCAACAAAAGAAAAAAGCAAATGAAAAATAACCAGAGTCATTGAAAATAAGAACAATCTAACAATAGTCAGAGGGGAGGGGCGAGGGGACAAAGGGGAGAAGGGTTTTCAGGAACTACTATAAAAGACACATGGACAAAACCAAGGGGGAGGGTGGAAGCAAGGGAGGGAGGTGGGTTTGGAGAGGGGGAGGGGTGGGTAGAAAATACAGACAACTGTAATTGAACAACAATAAAATAATTTAAAAAAAGAATTTAGGGTTTTAAGTGACTGGACAACTTGGGAAGGTTTGGGAACGGCAGAGTGACATCCCGTTTTTAAATGATCATGCTGGCTTATTTGTTGGGAACAGACAGCAGGGTGGCAAGGGCGAAAACAGGTGCTATATCAGGAGACTATAGAAGTAGGGCACACAGATGGCCCTGGCTTAGGCTGGATTGGTAGAGATGGAAGGAAGCTCTACTCCACATCCAGCCCACCGTGGGAAAGGGGCTAGCACAGGCTGTGTCATGATAGATGGTCCCCTCATCTGGAGAAATCCAGCTGGTTCCTCTCTCAGCTGTACCCTTTGCCTGTGGGATATCAGTTTGGCTGGGCCCTGACTGGGCCAGGATGACAGGCACAAGCCCAGCGTTAGAGGGAAAACTCAACAAGGCTGCATGGAAGCTGGAAGGAAAGCATTCCCCTCCCTAGAAGAGGAAGTCTGAATCCAGAAGAGGCTGGGACGGAAAGCCAGTCCGGAGAAGTGCAAGTGTTTTGCCCGTTCAAATGGAGTCCTTTCCTATTATCAAGGTAAAGCCCTTCCAGGTACACCTCTTGGCAAGGTCATTTTGGTACAGAGTTCTATGCTAGATCTTGAGTAATGTGCCCTAAAAGCACGTTTTCTGTGGGTGGCACTTTCTTTGTTTTTTTTTTCTTTTCTTTTCTTTTTTTTTTTTTCTTCAGTGTATTGGCTTTGGAGAGTATCCAGCACTTTCCATCTATCCACCCTCTGTATATTTTCCCTGTTAACTGCCTGTCCCCTAGAGGCATTGGAGGATCATCAAAAGTTGTTTACCCAAGAAATTTTAGGGTCCTGGTATTTCTGAGTTAATACGAACCTCAAGATCACTGAGTACTTGTCTGATAGAGTTGATAACAGGCCCCAGTTGGGGAGGCAAAAAATGTCTGCCTGAAGTTACCTGGCAAGAAGACCCCATTCACCAGACAATGCCTTCCGTCATCCATGAAATAGTAATTACTCTCACAAAAAGCCTAGAAATTCTACAACAGCTTATGAGCCTTTAGTATAAGGAAAAACAGCTGTGGGGGAAGGCGAGGAGGTGGAGGGACTGAGCAAAAAGGAAAGACTCACAGATATGGATAACAGTGTGCTGATTTCTGAGAGGAAGAGGGAATAAGGAGACTAAAAGGTAATGGAAGAATACAAAAGATTAAGCAAAATTTTAAAAAGAAAAAACAGAAAAGGACACTTAGAAAACGAGAGCCTCCTAGGACCTAAAACTTCAGGAAAGAATTCTTTTTAAGATTTTATTTATTTATTTTTTTAGAGAGGGGAAAAGAGGGAGATAGAGAGGGAAACATCAGTGTGTGGTTGTCCCTCGTGCGCCCCCTACTGGGGACCTGGCCCACAACCCAGGCATGTGCCCTAGACTAGGAATTGAACCAGCAACCCTTTGGTTCAAAGGCCAGCACTCAACCACTGAGCCACACCAGCCAGGGCTTTTTTTTTTTTTTTTTTTTTTTTTACTGCATTAAGAATGGAGGTAAGTCTCTGAAGGGCATCCATGCAGGTCATAGAACAGAAGCCACATATCGACAAACAGCTTTGAAACAGAAAACAGCCTCTTCCCAGGCTTTAGCCCCAGTACCTGTTCCATTCAAGGAAGAAAACCAACCTCCTATGTCTCAGGACCCTGTACCTCCAGAAAACACAAGGCTGAGAATAGAGACTATACACGTGCTGCTCGCCCGGGCCTCCCCTCCCTGGCAGCAGGCAGCACGTCCCACTAGTCTGTGACCCATCACCCTTATGAGACAGAGAAGATTTCAATGGGCCTAATTAATAGTGCCAATTCACTAAAAGTGGCACACCAGTTTGTATGGAATCTCACATTCTCTCAGAAATCAGTGATTTGGGGTAGAAAAAGATTATTTAAAAGCAAAACTAACCATAGGCTTTTTTTTTTTAATTGTTGCTTTGGCAGGAGGGCTGGGGAATGTCCAGAGAAATGAAATTTTTATACTGCCATTAGAGAAGGAAAAATCTTTGGATTTGCCAAAGGAGGTCTGGGGCTGGGTTTGGGGAGTTGGCTACAGATTGCTAAATCCTCTGCATCCATGAGGAGAGGGCTCAGGTTTAGGGGTGGGGGGGGGGGCGGGGGCGGTGTTAGGCTGCAACAGGGAGCAGAGGGTGGGGCACCGTGGTGTGCATGGGCATTTGGAGCTGTGTGTGGAGCTTAAGGCTGACACACAGAGCATCCAGTGTGCAACTTTGGACTGTTTACATTTTCTTTACTTTAAACCCACCCCCCACCACGCCCCACCCCTAGTCCTTCAGTAAATTGTATGGCACACACTGACACCCTGTGTGAGTGGCTTTTGATGAAAGTCATAGAAAGGAGTCCAGTCCTAGATCTAGGATGACCTGGCAGCAGAACAGGGAAGGGACTTAAGAATAATCCATTAACTGAACTGAACTAACTTGGTAGCTGCCACAGCTTAGGTGCAGAAAGCATAAGCACCCCAGGGACTCAGAACTCTTTAGCCTGACAGTGGACTTTCTACCTGCTGTGGAATTGGAAGTTCAAATCCTTATTCTCTGGAGCTTACCGGGCAGAGTGACTCCAGATGATGTCACAAATTACTAACCTTACTAGGTAGAATCTGGCGGCTTTCAGATGATACGAACCCAGCATTTTGCTAGTCAGTGTACAGAACTTATTACAGCAATGGACTCTAGGGACTGGGAGTATTTCAAACTGTGGCACTGCTGAAATCAAAAGCAAACAGAGACCAGCCTGGAAGCTTCCCTGAGCAGACAATCAGTTTAGTCATTAATTTAGCTTGGTTACCAACCACTGTGAAGACAGTGCTTTCTCACTCTGTAAGAACAGCATACCCTGAGCCTCACTCCACATTTACGTTTGAGCTCTCCCAGTTTGCAAACAGTTTTCTCGGTGTGTGCACAATAAGTTTTTTCCAGTAACTACCTCAGTGATTCATCCATTTTACTTTGACTACTTCTGAACCTTTGATAGAATCATTTCTTCAAAGTGCAAATGTAACTGTCACTCCCTCTCTGAGGTGACCTCCTTTTGTCCATGGGAGGAAAGCGAAGGTCCGTAGGCCCTGGCTCAAGGCCACCATCACCCGATCACTTTGACATCATAGTCTTTTGGGTTACAATGAAAATCACTGGGCAGGTTGTTCTGAGTTTAAAATAACACCACCCACACTGACATTGCCAAGTCATTCACACTGGTGCCAAGGGAAAGCCATTCCCTAATCTGTTGCATTTTCCACTGATGTCAACTCTGCTTCCCTACCAACAGCACTTCATTGTTTTAGAACGGTGTGCTTGCTTTACTAATGCACGGGCACTGAGTTGCAGCACAGAAGAAAATACTGAAAGATATTCTCATAAAACTTATATTCTGGGAAATATTTTCACTCATGATCTGAAACAGGCTTATAACGTGTGGTGGTTTCAGTTTGAAAACAAATCCACATTGTTATTTTTGCAGTTTGAGTTACTAAGCTTTTTGGTTGGCACAGACCTATCCTATCCTGAAAGCTGATGCAATAAAGTGAACTCATTCAAAGTGGCTGCGGCGATCAGACGATCCAATTGTAATGTTGTTCCTAAAAACAATAAACCATGGAGATGGAAATATGAAGAATACCATGTCCAGAACGGAAGATTGTGTTTATAAAAAATGACAGCTCTTCAGTGTTGTGGGGAGGCAGCAAATTTATAGTTGTGTTATGAACAAGTCCTAAAGATTTGTGTTTGTTTCATGATTCTTTAACCTGTATAGAAAAGAAAACCTCAAATAATAAACTTTCCTTTAAATAAAATTCCAGTCACTTTAAAAATGCTGCAGTCTGACTCTGGTCTTGGCACTTCATAAAGCAAGTGTCAAACGAGCAGGATTGATCTAGCTGAACTAGAAACCCTGGGCACCAAGCGTAGTTTTTCATGACAATAGTTGCAGCCCACTCACAGCCTCTCCACAGAGAAAAAGCATCTTCCAGCCTACGTGTGGTTTTCAGCAAATGGGGTCCCTTTCCTTCCTGTGTGGGGGATTCCATCAAGCCTGTGAAACCCTGAATGAGGTTTTATCTGTAGGAAGTGTGGAAATTAGAATGTAATGTTTTTCTTGGTGCTTTTATCTAAGCCCTCACTATCAATACGTCTCCTCCCACAGCTGCCAGATTCATCGTCCCAAAACTCACTTTGCAGACATCTTTCTACCATGAGAACCAATGAAGTCTCAGAGCAAAGGCTCAGCTCCTGAGCCTGGCATTCAAGGCCCTCCAGATGGATTTTCTGGTGAATTCTACCAAACATTTAAGGAAAAAAGATAATTGAAAAATTTCTACCTAATGTCTTCAAGAAAATTGAAAAGGAAGAAGTATTTTCCAACTCATTTCAAAAGACCCTGTGCCAAAATCAGACAAAGATATTACAAGAAATGTCAATACCCCTCCTTGTGAACACTGATGCAAAAATTCTTAACAAAATATTAGCAAATCAAACCTAATGATATATAAAAAGAATACTGCATCATAACTACATGAGGTTTATTTTAAAGATGCAGAGTGGTTTACCATTTGAAAATAAATCAACATAATTTATTATATTAAGAAATTTTTAAACTGATTAAGAACAGATACTACACTTGATCTTAGCCACAAGGCCGAGCAGCGATGATATTAAGAGATTTAAAAAAAATGTTTAAATGGGCATAGGACCTGAATGGACTTCTCCAAAGAGGACAAACAGATGGCCCCAACATATGAAAAGATGTTCAACATCACTAATCATGAGAGAAATGCAGGTTAAAACCACAATGAGGTATCACCTCACACCTGTCAGAATGGCTATCAGCAAGAAATCTACAAACAAGTGTTGGCAAAGATGTGGAGAAAAGGTGTGGATGAGAATAAAGATTGGTGCAGCCATTAGGGAAATCAGTATGGAGGTTCCTTAAAAAATTAAAAATGAAACTGCCTTATGATCCACTGACTCCACTTCTGATTATATATATATATATATATATATATACACACCCAAAACACTAATTTGAAAGAATATATATGCCCAAATTCATTGCAGCATTATTTATAGTAGCCAAGATATGGAAACAACCCCAAAGCCTAACAATAGATGAATGGATTAAAAAGCACTGGTATAGCAGCCCTGACCAATGTGGCTCAGTTGGTTGGGTGTCATCTTGCAAAGCGAATGGTTGCAGGATCAATTCCCAGTCAGGGCACATGGGTTGCAGGTTCGGCCCCTGGTTGGGGCATGTATGAAAGACAATCAATCAATTTTCTCTCTCTCACATTGATGTTTCTCACTCCCTCTTTCTCCCTACCTTCCTCCCTAAAAACAAATTAGTAAAATCTTTTTTTAAAATGTAAGGGTGCACCTATACGACAAAATATTACTTTGCCATAAAAAAGAACAAAATCTTACCATTTGTGAGTATGGATAGATCTAGAAGGTATTATACTGAATGAAATACGTCAGTCAGAGAAAGAAATATATCATATGATTTCACTTATATGTGGCATCTGAAAAACAATGTAAACAAGCAAACCAGAAACAAACTCATAGATACAGAGAAGAGACTAATGGTTGCCAGAGGGGAAGGTGTTTGGAGGTGGTAAGTGAAAAAGATGAAGGGATTGAGAAATACAGTTTGGTAGTTACCAAATAGTCATGGAGATGTAAAGAACAGCACAGGAAATATAGTCAGTAATGCTGTAATAACCATGTATGGTGCCAGGTGGGTAATGGAAATGATTTCTAAAGCACATGATTGTCTCACCACTATGCTGTAGACCTCAAACTAATACAAAGTAATATTAAATATAAACTGTAATTGAAAAAAATAAACTTCAAAAAGTTCAGTAGAAAATTCATTAAGCATTAATTTAAATAAAATTCTTTGAAAACCAGGATTAGAAAGATATTTCTTTAAACTAATAAAAATATATTATTAGCAATCTTGAACCAATAGCCATTTTTAAACTTAATGATGAGAGAAGCATTCTTTCTGAGGTCAAAAATAAAACAAAAATGTTGCTTTTTTCCAAATGTGTCTGTAGCCTGCTCATTTTCTTTCTTCATTTAATATGCCTTCTGGCCCCAGGTCCTTGAGTTTGCTGAGTACATGCCAGAGATAGCTGCTCCTGAGCACCAGGTAACTGGTGTCACAGGCCTTGTACCCCACTTCCTAATTTGGCCAAAGAATCAGGCAAAAGCAGGTGTGAGCCATACAGATTTAAAAATTAGAAGTATAAGTAGAAAATAAATAGCCAAAATGAGTGGGAAAACTATTTCCTTACAGCTGTACCGGATGCAACAAAAACTTCTTGAAAAGACATTTTGGTCTTATTTTTAAAGGGCTCTATTTCATGGTTTAACTTAACACATCCCTTGTCTTACTGCTGAAATATTTAGAGAGATAGAGAGCATATAGTGGAGAAGTTTCTGGCTTTGTTTTAATAAAAAAACACGATCATATTACACTTATCTTATAACCTGCATTTTTTTACTTAGTCATCATTATGACCATTTTCCTATGTAATATGCCTGTATAAATCATGACTTTATAGGCTATATAATACATCAAGATAGGGCTGTGCCACAATTTACTTAATCTTGTCCCTATTGATGAGCATTTACTTAATGTCCAATTTTTCTACATTTGGCATTTTAAAGAATATTTCTATCTCCTTCCACCCACACAACAAATAAAAAACCCATAGATTGTCCTCATATCCCAGATGACTTTCTCCCTAATCCTGATAAAAATCTGCAAGTTTACACTCTTGAAGTAATAAACCAGGAAGACCTTAGATAAAAATAGTGTAATCAATTTGAGAATCAACATTGTCCATTTTCAGAATCCCGACCCTGTTAGTTCCCAGAATGATTCTCTCATTTACACACATACACACACACACACACACACATCATAACACTTTAGAAAACTGTGGGCATTAAAGATCATAAATACTTCCAGAAAAAAAAGTAGGTCACAAATAAAAGGTCTGACCTCAGAGTATCCCTGGACTTCTCAACAGTAATGCCAGACAGAAGAACAAAATGTCATAATAGTTTTAATATTCTGAAAAAAGTATTAGTTTAACCTATACTCCTACATTTATGCTATTAATCAAATGTGGGAATAAAATAAACATGTTTTCAGGCATGCAAGGTCTTAAAAAGATTTACCAGGATGAACTGATAAAGAAGATGTGGTATAATACAATGGAATATTATTCAGCAATAAAGAAGAATGAAAACTTCCCATTTTAGAACATGGATGGACCTAGGGAGGATTATGCTAGGTAAAATTAGTTAGATAAAGACAAATGCTATCTGGTTTCACTTATATGTGGAATCTAACAAAATAAATGAATAAAACAAATGAACAAATGAAACAAACCAGAGATAGCCTCATGGAGAACTAACTGATGCTTCTAGCAACTGATGGTTGCTAGAAGGAATGTGGTACAGAGAAGGGTGAAAAGGTGAAAGGGACTGAGAGGTACAAACTTCCAGTTATCAAATAAGTAAGTCATGGTGGTGTGATGTACAGCACAGGAAATGGAGTCAATAATATCGCAATAACTGTGCATGATACACATACTGTGCTGATCACATCGTACAGATGTAGAATTACTATGGTGTACACCTGAAACTAATATATGATATGTCAACTATACTTTAATACAAATTTTTAATTAAAAAAAGATTTACCAAACAAAAGGTTAAATGATTATTATTTCCAAGGAAATAAAAAGTAGTTCTCAAGAAAAATAATAAAGATACTATAGTTCCACACAGGGTTCTAGGATATACACAAACCCACCCACACCGGAATCAGCACCAGAAGGGCCGAATTTGCTTGTGGGAAGTGGAGGAAGTGACTGAAAGCTGGCAGAGGTGGAGCAAGCGCCACTGTTCCCTTCCCAACCCCTCCTCCTTGCTCCACCCTGGTGAATACCTAAGGTTCCACCCCTCACTACATAACAGGTGCATCAACACACACACACACACACACACAAAAAGGCCCAAATGAAAGAACAGATCAAAGCCCCAGAACAAATATAACTAAGGGATGAAGAGATAGCCAACCTATCAGATGCCCAGTTCAAAACACTGGTAATCAGGATGCTCACAGAACTGGTTGAATTTGGTCACAAATTAGATGAAAAATGAAGGCTATGCTAAGGGAAATAAAGGAAAACGGACAGGGAAAAAACAATAATGATGGGAAGGAAACTGGGACTCAGATTACTGGAGTGGACCAGAAGGAAGAAACAAACAACCAAACACAAAACAAGGAAGAAACAAGAATCCAAAAAAATGAGGAGAGGCTTAGGAACCTCCAGGACATCTTTAAACATTCCAACATCCGAATTATAGGGGTACCATAAGGGGAAGGGGAAGAGCAACAAGTGGAAAACTTATTTGAACAAATAATAAAGGAAAACTTCACCATCTGGCTAAGGAAATAGACTTCCAGGAAGTCCAAGTCCCAAAGAAGTTGGACTCAAGGAGGAACACACCAAGGCACATTGTAATTACATGACCCAACATTAAAGATAAGGAGAGAATCTTAAAAACAGCAAGAGGAAAGGAGACAGTTATCTACAAGGGAGTGTCCATAAGACTGTCAGCTGATTTCTCAAAAGAGACCTTACTGGCAAGAAGGGGCTGGAAAGAAGTATTGAAAGTCATGAAAGGCAAGGACCTACATCCAAGATTGCTCTATCCAGCAAAGCTTTCATTTAGAATGAAAGGGAAGATAAAGTGCTTCTTAGATAAGGTCAAGTTAAAGGAGATCATTATCACAAGCCCTTATTATATGAAATGTTAAAGGGACTTATCTAAGAAAAATAAGATAAAAAATATAACATTAAAATGACAGGAAACTCACAATTGTTAACAACCACACCTAAAACAAAAACAAAAACAAACTAAGCAAACCACTAGAACAGGAACAGAACCACAGAAATGGAGATCACATGGAGGGTTAGCAACAGGGGAGTGGTGGGGGGAGAGGGGGAAAGGTACAGAGAATAAGTAGCATAGACGGTAGGTAGAAAATAGACATGGGGAGGGTAAGAATAGTGTGGGAAATGTAGAAGCTAAAGAACTTATAAGTATGACACATGGACATGAACTAAAGGGGGGGAATGTGGGTGGGAGAGGGTGTGCAGGGTAGAGGGGAATGATGGGAGAGAAATGGGACAACTGTAATAGCATAATCAATAAAATATATTAAAAAATATAGTTCCAAATAAAATGTACATCATTCTGAAAATATAAACACCAACAGTTAATATAATCCAAAATCATGTAATAAAAGCATGCAGGGAAAGAAAATACAGAGATAGAGATTTGGAAAAGATTTTTAAGTGAGTAAAATTTTCATCTTTTATTGTAATAAGTCAATGGATAATATCTAGCTCAAGGAAAAACTATAGCAACAACACGTTTTCATTTGGAAAGTGGAGTGAAGGATCAGCAGTAAGGACAGTAACAGTTAACGGCACCTGTCTCTGGGTGGTTGGGATGCGGGGAGGGGGGAAGCCACTGTTTTTCATTCTAATCATTGTAGAGCTTCTTTACTTTTAGAGCTATGCCTATATAATCTTGTAATAAAGTAACTGTAAAATACAGAGTGAAGCAAGGGCTCCAATGGCGTGAATTCATAGGGTTGAGGACATTCCTTCAGGCTTTGTTGTAAGGAAAATAAGGTGATGTTCTGAGAATCTGGTTGGACTCCGAATTCCATGATTCACCAAGGAATGCAAAGGTCGCATCAGCAACACCGGAAGCACAACAAAAGGAACAGAATCCCTAGTTGAAAGGGCTGCACAGAAAGTTTTCAGAACACATAGTGGACCAGGAACTGCTTTTTCTTCGGGAACTCTTCCTCGAGCCCACCCAAGACGAAGGCCATCTGTTAGAGGTGTACGCCCTGGATCAGGAAACCGAATTTTGCAAAATGGAGGAAAAATGGAAGAGATGGAAAAGGATGCTGGGAACAGTGGTGAAAACATAAAAATGAGGGAGAGAGTGGGAGAGATGTGAATTGACCTTTCATTGCCTGCCTTCCATGTGTCAGGCAGTGTGCAAAAGCATTTACATAGACAATAACATTTATTCTCATGTCATAATAATCTGCTATTTCTATTATCTTCATTTTACCAAAGAGAGAACTGAAACTCAGAGGTTAACTACTTTGACCAAGACCATCACCTTAATGAGTGGAAGGGCTTGGATTCAGCCATTTCTGTCCAATGTGGAAGTCCTCAGTACCACAGCAGAGGAAACGAAAGAAAAAAGGAGTTTCCTTTGCTTCCAGGACATATTAAAATGTTAGGTTTTTGTGTATGTTTATTTTTTTAATTGTGACAAAATATACAAAACACAAAATTTACCATGTTCACCATCTCTACACGTACAAAATAGCGGCACCAAGTTCATTATACAATGTTGTCCAACATCACCACTATCCATTCCCAGAACTTTTTCACATCCCAAATAGAAACTGTACTCACTAAACAATCCCTTATTTCTCTTCCCCGAGCCCCCGGTGACCTCTATTTTTCCTTTCTTTCTCTATGAATTTGTCCACTCTACCTCACATAAGTGGAATCATATGCTGTTTTGTTTATAGCATATTTCACTTTCACAATGTTTTCAAGGTTCATCCTTGTTATGACATAAATTAGAAAATTCATTCCTTTTAACGGCTAAATAATTTTCCATTGTGTGTGTGTGTGTGTGTGTATGATACATTTTGTCTATTCATTCATCTGTTAAGGGAGAGATGAATTTCTTCCATCTTTTGGCTGCTGTAATTCGCTACTATGAACATGCGTGTGCAAGTATCTGTTCAAGCCCCTGTTTTCAATTTTTTAGGGTATATACTGTTTATTTTTAAGCCTTTTCTTCTCCTTTGATCTTATTCTCTCAAATTTCCAAGTTTTCTCAAACCTCTCCTCAACCAATTCTTCCACCCCCACTCCACGCTTCAAACCTCTCAGCCCACAACAGTAGAACAGAGGAAAGCTTGCTTTTTCAACAGTTCCTTCTACTCTCCAGAACTGGAGAGAGTTGGTCATTAATTAATGAACAACACACTTGCATCTTCATTCATTCATTCTTTTATTATTCAACACGTATTTTGAGCACTTATTCTGTGCCTAACATTGTTCTAAGTGTTTGGGATACTCCAATTGATAAAATAAAAAAGGCTTTCATCATTAAGCTTCCATTTTACATGTTGGTTTTTCTGACCCAAGTTTATCAGAACAGCTCCAAAACACAGGAATGATTTTTATAGGACAGCAGAAGATAAGGAATGTTAATCACGCAAGAATGCAATTCATAAACATGAATGAATGGGTGGGAGACATGGCCCTTCTGAAAATATCTGGACCCCTTCAGAAGGAAGAGAGTGACTATTTCACACACACACACACACACACACACTCTCTCTCTCTCTCTCTCTCTCTCTCTCTCTCTCTCTCTCTCACATGCACACACACACATACACACCATCCTAAGGAACAGGCGAAAGTAGAAAGAGAAAGAAGCAAGAGGATGAAACAAGGGTCCTAGTTGTCAGCAATGGCAGCTCTCACTTGATAAGTCCCATTTCCAAGAGCAAGCTCTGAGGACATTGGGTCCTTTCATCATGCCGTTTGAAAGTTTAGATCCCTCAAGTGCTTTTACTGAACCGCTTAGTCAATGACAGGTAATATTTTCTGCAGGACTCAAAGTCCACTGAGATTCTAAAGGAAGTTTCCAGTCTCTAATAAATAGGAAAATATGTCTTTTTGCAACTTTGCTCCATGTAGGCACAGCATCAAACATTATTTTTTTAAAAAAACATTCTGGGAGTGGTGGGGGGTAAATGCAGACAATTGTAATTGAACAATAAAATAATTTTTAAAAAAATCCTGGCATCACTATATGTAGTACACTGCTGAATGTCCAAACTGCTTTGTATATAAAGAGCCATGTCTCTCTTGCTCTGAAGTAACTTGAAAAGCACTAGTTCCATTGCAAACTAGAGCATTAGGTTTCCCCCAAAAGGCACAGGCTACAGTTCAGTAACTGGCATCAACCCAAAAGCAAGTCTTGGATGAGTGCAGCCCCAGCTGGCCTGTGGGCAACGCAGCACAGGGGTTCCTTGAGCTTTTCAGGGCATCAGCTAGAATTCAGTGTACATTAGCATTTCCAGGTCGAAATCCAGATGACAACAGTGCATGTGACACTGAAAAATGATCTTTAAAAAGTGTGCTTCTCACAGACATCAGCATGGTGATTAGCAGAGGGGAAGGGAAATGAGGGAGGTAGAAGAGGGTAAAGGGGGAAAATGATGACAGAAGGAGACTTGCCTTTCAGTGGCAAACACACAGTACAATATGCAGATAATGTATCTCAGAATTTTACACTTGAAACCCATATAATTTTATTAGCCAATGTCACCCCAATAAATTCAAGAAAAACATTTTTTTAAAACGTCAAGGAGTTCCGGTTTTGAGCACTAGCTCACCATTTTCCTGGCTTGGTGCCCTGCCAATTAATAGCTTTAATTTCTTTACCGCTAAAGTCGATGGTTAGTGCTTGACTCTGCTGCATGTCAAGTGGGCAGACCCCCTTATTTGGTAACATTACCAACATTAACCCTTCTACCAAAAGCAAGCCAGGACTGCCAAAGTTGGAGCACCATGTTCCACTACCAAACAGCTTGCCTGGAAATTAAGTCCAGCAAAGCAAATGGAAACAGGTTAATCCACAGCATACTGTCGAAAGCGTGCATTGGATTTGCCCTCTAGCCCAGAAAGCAGCTGGAATTCAGTTTCTGAGGCCCCTTTCTCTTTTTCCTTCTGCCATCTAACTTTTCCCTAAAGGTGAATTCTCTCTATTCTGATTTTTCTGAAACAATGATGTTCTTTAGGGTACCAACATAGTATGATGTTCTCAGGCAGGCTAGTTTCAACAAATGGCTCTTGAATTTTAAAGCCAGGTTATCCTCAGAAGAATGTTTATAACACAGATGTTTAAATGGTACCTTCCCTTTGGAAAGCCTTAGGACACAAGAAGTAAAAACATGTGCTAAGGTCTGGAAGGAAGTGGAAAGCTCCCTAATAGGGCATGAAATCGGTGTACTGTAAAGGTGATCATCAGTCACAGTGGTTGGGCCCTGTTTCAAGTTGCTCTTTGTGCCAACTCTGCACATTTAATGAGAGTGACTAGTTCGTGCACACCCTCTGCAGCCAGAGATTACTTATTAGGTTATTTATTCAGTTACCCTAATTATTAAGGGGGTCCTGAATCCTCTTCTTTCTTTGCAAACTTTACTCCTGTCTTCCTACTCTGTATCTGTGTTTACCTGTTCCTTGACCCGTGGGTATCATCCTCTATTCCTAGTCTTCTCTCACTCTTAGATGGGCTTCTATTGGTCTTTTGGGGCACCTAACCTCAGACTCCCTCCGCTTTAAAAGCCATAGTCTAATCCCTGGCTGGTGTGGCTCAGTGGGTTGAGCACCAGCCTGTGAACCAACGGCCTGCTGGTTCGATTGCCAGTCAGCGCAAAAACTTTTTAAAAAGCCGTAGGCTAACTACTTCACCCAGGCCTGCCAATGACCCTTCAGCCAAACTTCAGTGGGTCTGCCTGTGCCTTCCTACCCTGTGGGGAGACTATGGCTACACTTTTCACACTCTCTAATCCAGACTATTCCACTGTGGGTGCCCCTGCGGGCGCCCCTGCAGGCACTGAGGTTGAGGTCAGTGTTAAGGTCCCATACCAAAGGAAATATGAGTGCTACAGGAGAACATCCTAGCCTTGGATTTAAATAACCTGAGTTCTACCCTAGATCTTGTAAGGTGAAATATCCACTTCCTCAAACTTACAGGAAAGAGAAAGAGAGGGGGCAAGTGCTTGGGGGAGAAGATATGGAGTGTGAAAAGAAAAAGCAAAATAAATAAAATAGTAATGGTTATAACAATCACACCATTTAATGAAAAGGTCCCTTTGCGGCAACTGGTAGAGCTTATCAGTCAAGGTTTTAAAAATATTTTCTTCTAGCCCAATAACCTAGTTGCTGTTTTCCTTGTTTCATTTGTTTTATTTTTGTAACAACCTCATTTGTGTGGTTTTGGGACTATGGTGAGACCTGTATGATGCCTTCTCTATATAAACAAAGATATATCTGGAATAAGTAGGTCAGAGAAGGATTTTTGAACACCTGTCACTAGAATCCTGAGAACATGCAGTGTAACCAAAAACTCAGTTGGTAGGGTTTTTTAGGTAAGCATGTACCATGACTGTGGTTTGGACTGTGGGGGGAGGGGCTCAAAAGAGAGAGAGGGAGCTGCTGTGTTGAAGCAGAGATCAGATGTATGTGTTATCCAACAATTAACAAAAATTGACAGGTCTAATAATAGCTTATCCTCAGCTAATCCTATAATTTGCTCCCGTAGTACTATAGCTAATTACGTAGAGGCCTGAACTCCCAGCCAGCTTGCCTCAGCATCTACTTTGTTCCTGCAGTGAGTGGGACACTGAGATACTGAATTGACATGGCTCTATTTTAAAGATACTGACACACCTGTGTGCTTTGCCTGGGTTCTATTGATTCAATTATTAATACCAGCATCTTGTTTTTGCCATGAAATTCACAGAAAATTGCTTTCACCTACAACCTTAAAAAAAAAACAAAGCCAAAAAAATCTATGTAAACAATTACAAATGCTACCCCATTTTAAAGTAGACATTTATTCTCACAAATCATATTTTTAAATGCACAGATCTGTAATATTTCTACATGATTTATAAAATTGCAGTGAACGTGCCTTTTTAAAATTAATATTAGATTCTTTTCTATTTTAGCAATTTTTGCTTATGACTTTCCCTAGCACAAGAAAGAACAAGAAAAATTCATCTTTATTTTCTACCCATTAAGCTCCAAGTCACGAGCAATAAAGACTTTAATTTTCCCCAAAGTCTTCTGCATAATAACTATAAAAGTAAAATATTATTAGGATGATTTTGGCTGCAAGCAACAAAAAGAAGCTTGACTGTCTAAATCATAAAAAAAGAAGTTATCATTGTATTTAATACAAAATCCACAGGAAGGGCTGCTCCAGAGTTGGCTTCCTCAGGGCTTCACAACTGTTATCATAGACTCAGATTCCTTCACATTTCTGCTCCACCGCTCTGGGCTTCTCAGCCTCTCCTCAACTGGCTCTCACGACCATGAGACGGCTGCAATGATTCCAGGAGTCAAGTAAATATGGCAACAACCGGGAGGGTGCTTTATTCAAGGAGTCTCTTCTTCTTAGTGGAGGAACTTTCCTAGATCCCTGCAGCACTTTCTCACTGGTATATCATTGGCCAGAATTACATCACATGACCATGCTTAAAGCAATCACAGACAAGAGAAATAAATCACTAAAATCACTACAATCACCCATAATCCTGGGTACAATGTCATCTTTTAGCACTGGGTCCGAAGACCATGTTTTTTTAAACTTACGGCAATGTGGAGGAGGGTGCACACTTAAATGCTGACAGCATTCTATTACAAAGGAGAGAGGAGGAATGATGAGTTAAACAACTAGAGAGTCGCCAACAATTGCAAAAGTTTCTGCAATATGGTCATTTGATACATTCATTTTTCATTCATTTAACGAATGTTTCCTGGGTACCTACCAAATATGCTATACACTATTCTAAGTAGAGGAAGGACACCATAATAAGGAAAAATAGACACAATTCCTGCCTTCATAGAACTCATAATCTATTGAGCGTTTATTGATTGTCCACATTTTGCATAGTCCCGAAGCTAGAAGGGGCCATAGAGAGAAAATATCCCAACCTTCTCATTTTAGAGGTGCGGAAACAGAAACTAGGAGTGATTAAACTGTTTGCTGGACCAGGAATAAACCTGATTTTGGATTATCTGTAGTTTGTACTTTATGTGGCACTAATTATGCTGGGTGCAAAAGCTTTTTATAGGTTTAAATACAAGTTATCATATACCAACCCAAAATATGATATTAAAAAACAAATCGCTCTATGAGGAACTATTTACTCTAGGAAATGATCCACCACAACATTCATTTAGGTAACATCTATATGCCATTAAAATAGAATTTAATTTCTAATCAGTTTATAATCTTTTGGGGAGGTGATCTCTTTGTAAATCATGAAAATTCAAAATTTTTTCTTTCATATCCCATTCCAAACCCCATCCTTCTCCAGTTTCCAGCTCTGTGCAGTGCCAAGCAGTCCCTGGGGGTGGTAAGGGAGCCTCTGATCTGTGCCCCTGAGATTCATCTGGAGCCTTCAGAATCCTCTGAGGGACGGGTCCACTGTGTACTCCTTCCCCTTCTACCTTGCACACTGGTAGTTAAATAATACCCACACCTAAAAATTGAGGCCATACCCTCTGGCATTGCTATTAACAGGTGACTCCTGAAAAGCGTCAAAACCACCCAGGGCTTTGGTGTGGTCTGGACATGACCTATAATGAACTGTAATAGAAGTGGCCAAATCTCTCCTCAGAAACTGTACTGATATTTATGCTGAATTGTTAGTTGTTCTGACTACTTCTTTGTGAATTTATTCTATAGCACACAATCACAGAGGTGCACACATGTACAAGGATATCCACCGCAACATTACTTTTAGAAGACAAAATTCAGAAACAACCTTCATGTTCCTCAATTTACCACAACATGTGCCTGAATATTGCATGACCAATAAAATAACAGATGAAACTCTGTGAATGGATATCAAATAACCACCAGGAAGCCTTATCAGAAAAACCTCAGTGAAGAACATTGCATATAATATGCAGTTTGTTTATAAATAAATATACAAAAAACAAAAGAAATATGTAATGGAACATGCATGAAATGCCTTCAGAAAAAGTCATCAAACTCTGGCCTGAGGCCCAGTCCCGTTCCCCATCTGCTTTGTAGGCTATGAATGGTTTTTATACATTTCACTGCTAGAAAAAAAACAATGGAAGAATAATAGTGAAAAGATGAATAATGTAATTTTATTAAATGTACATGAAATCCAAATTTTAGTGTCCATAAATAAGGCTTTCTTGGATCACAGACAGTCTCTTTATATTGTCAATGGCCGCTCTGGGCTACAATGATAGAGTTTAATAGTTGTGATAGGAAGTAAAACCCACAAAGAGTAAATTACTTACTATTTGGCCTCCTACACAAAAAGTTTGCTGCTGGCCTCTGTTCTAGAGTAACTTACAGCAACTAATGGCTACAGATTCTTTTTGAGAAAGATACTGGAATATAGAGACAAGGGCTGGAGGGATTTGTTTCATTTTTTTATACTTTTGCACCTTTTTAAATTTAGTATAATGGGCAAGATAAACAGTGATGTTAAGAAATACATACCTTTCTTAAATTATTTAATTAATGCTTTCAATAAATTTTAACTATCTGTTTAAATAAGAAATACTAAGTCCTTAAAGTAGCAGGATATAAATAAATGTCTAGAAATCATTGCATTTTTATATACCAATAATGATCTATTGGAAAGTGAAACTAAAAAAAAAAAAAAATGCTGTTTACAATTACATCAAAAAAAATACCTAGGAATAAATTTAACAAAGGAGGTAAAAGACCTGTACTCAGAAATTATAAGACACTGAAGAAAGAAACTGAAGAAGAAACAAATAAGTAAATGCACATACCATGCTCATGGATAGGAATAAATAATATCATTAAAATGTTCATACTACCCAAAGTAATCTACAGATTCAGTGCAATTCCTATAAAAATACCAATGGTGTATTTCACAGAACTAGAACAAATAATCCAAAAATTTATAGGAAATCACAAAATACCCTGAACAACCACAGCAATCTTGAGAAAGAACAAAATTGGAGGCATTAAACTACCTAATATCAGGCTATACCACAAGGTCATAGTAATCAAACAGCATTGCACTGGCACAAAAACAGACATATAATCAATGAAACATAATAAAGAGCCCAGAAATAAACCCATGTCTTTATAGTCATTTAATATTTGACAAAGGAGGGAAAGACATACCATGGGATAAAGACAGTCTATTCAATAAATGGTGCGGGGAAAATTGGACAGATACATGCAAAATATGAAACTAGACCACCTTCTTACACCATACACAATAATAAACTCAAAATGGATTAAAGATTTAAATACAAGACTCAAAACCATAAAAATCCTGAAAGAGAACATAGGCAGTAAAATCTCAGATATTTCTCTTAGTAATATTTTTTGATATACCTCTTTGGCTAGGGAAACAAATAAAAAATAAACGAATGGGACTACATCAAACTAAAAAGGTTTTGCACAGCAAAGGAAACCATCAACAAAATGAAAAGACAACTCCTTCTCAAGGGGAGAATGTATTCGCCAATGATTCAGTACATCTGATTAGGGGTTAATATCCAAAATTTAATAAAACCTCATCAAATAAACACCAAAAAAACAAACAATCCAATTAAAAATAGGCAAAGAACCTGAATAGACACTTCTTCAAAAAGAACATACAAATGGTAAATAGACATGAAAAATGCTCAATGTCACTAATCATCAAAGAAATGCAAATTAAAACCTCAATGAGATATGATCTCACACATGTCAGAATGACTATCATCAATAAATCTACAAACAGCAAGTGCTGGCAAGGATGTGGAGAAAAGGGAACCCTCAAGCACTGTCGATGGGAATGCAGATTGGTGCAACCACTGTGAAAAATGTATGGAGGTTCCTGAAAAATTAAAAATGGTACTGCCTTATAACCCAGTGATTCCACTTCTGGGTATATATCCAAAGAAACCCAAAACACTAAATCAAAATAAAATATGCACCCCTATGTTCACTGCAGTGTTATTTACAACAGCCAAGATATGAAAGCAACACAAGTTCCCATCAACACACAAGGGGATAAAATGGTGGTGATACATATACACAATGGAATATTATTCAGCCCTAAAAAAAAGAATGAAATCTTACCTTTTGCAACAGCATGGATGGATCTAGGGAGTATTATGCTAAGTGAGATATGTCAGTGAAAAAGACAAAAACCATACATTTTCACTTAAATGTGGAATCTAAGGAACAATATAAACCAACAAACAAGAACAGACTCATAGATACAGAGAACAGACTAATGGTCACTAGAGGGGAGGGGAATTGGGGAAATGGGTGAAAAAGGTGGAGGGATTGAGAATTACAGATTGGTAGTTACAAAATAGTCACGGGGATGTAAAGTACAGCAGAGGAAATATAATCAATAATATTGTAAAAACTATGTATGGTGGCAGATGGGTACTAGAAGTATCAGGCAAATGCTTTGTAGAGTATATGATTATCTAACCACTGTGTTGTACACCTATAATTAATGCAAAATAATATCAAATGTAAAATGTAATTGAAAAAAATTAAAAATACATTATTTTTAAAATAAGAAAGAAAGACTGTGTTCTTAATGGGAAACATCTGTCACTGGCTAACCTCCCAAAGGAGGTCCTTGGGAGTGTATGTATGTGTCCTGTGTTATTTTACCACTATATTTAACATAACCATCTCTGTTATGAGAAAGAAAAAGGAGGGGATGATGAATTTCCATATTTCTTCTCATGGAGAAATAAAAATATATGGCTGTTTCTATGTTTCATGCAATATCACAGCTCTTCACAATCATCTTCTCTGTAGCTACACTGGAAAAGTAAATTAAAATCTTCCCTATGGTTGGCTGAACCAAGCAACACAGAGGCCGATCGATGCCCTGACTCCTCTGATGGAAGAAGGGAAGGCATTGGAGAACTGCAAACAGGCAACTGGGCAGCATTGATCCGAAAGTCAACCTGGAGGATGAGAAGAAATCCCAGGAATGTTTCCAACTTTCGAATGTTGATTTAAAAATGGTGATGATTGTTACTGGTGTATGTCCTGTGTTGTATTTCCATTGCACTCTTTAAAAAGACTATTATAAAATAATGGCTTGAATTTGAATAAGAATTGCTGGAGATGGGACTCTTTGGCTGCTTCTAAACTACCTCCAGGGTTAAGAACACTTAGTCCGAATTACCATAATTTAGAGGAAAATATGAGAAAAATAAATAAAATTCATGACTGTAACTAATATCAAAACATAATCTTAATGAGAGAACCATGTGACCTTATGCATAGAAAATAATGAACCCTACGTTAAAGAAGGCTTGAATGAATATAGAGTCCTATATTCCATGATTCAATATTTGAAAGATATCAATTCATTGCCCCCCTAAAAAAAAACACCCATAGAATTTTTAAACTTGATTAAGTGATTCTAAAATTATAGGAAAGAAGAACAAAGCCAAAATATGTAAAATAATTGTGGAAAACACAGCTGCAGGGGATTCTGGGAAGACAGTGCCTGGAGGCATCTTGCCTTTTCCTACACACACAAATCCTCACCAGATTTCTCCCACTTGCCCTGAGCTGTGCATCAATTCGGGCGGGAGACAGGCAAATTGAACACTAGTGGGTACTTTAACCTCTGGGCCAGGTGGGATCCTGAGGGGTAGGGGGGCAGCCAAAGAGCATCTTAGGGCAAGGATCTGAAGCAGTAAGCTTTTGGGGAGAGCTTGATCCACAGGGACCCATGGACTCCAACACTGAAAGGTGACATTGTCCAACCTGGGTGTTCTGAGACACTGGCTGGTCTCTGGAAGCCACAAGGAGCCAAGGAGGGGATGAATGGGTGATCCCTATCCTTGAGGCTCGGACAGTCCTGGGAGAACCTCTCCTCCCCTCACCCAGTGCCATGGTATTCCTACAGCTCTGCCAGCCCTCAGAGGCAGATCACCACACCCTTCATGGCTTGTTGGGCCCACCCCACTCCTGCCCAGGTAAGGTATGCCAGCCACTGAACCGCAGTAAGCAGCAAAGAAAAAGAAGCAGACCCTGAGGGAGCATGGCAGAGAGAGGAAGGATAACATGGATGACAGCAGGTCCCTGATGAAATAAAGCTACTAGAGCCAATGAAGGGCAGCCTTAAAAAAAATTAAAATAGTGATGATAATAAGAGCATTTAAAGAGATTCTAAAACACATTTAAAAAAAAAAACAGTACATGAATTTAAAGAGAAGATGATCAACAGCAATACTCAAATTCAATGACCTGGAAAATCATAAGGATGAGATGAGTAAAACTATAAGGCGAAAATTCAAAGACCTGAGGGAAAGGAAAGGAGGCATGGATAACAGACCCAGGAAACTACAATGTGGACAGTAAGAGCCCTAGGGAAGAAAAGAAGAAAACAGGGGGGAGATGAAGAAGGAACAAAATTTTTAAAACTTCCCTGAAAAAAAAAAATCCTAATTTCAGCTTGAAGGAGCCTAATGAATTTCAGGCAAAATTACTGTAAAAAAGAGGGGCATTTATCCACGTTCTGGACAATTCGCCACCTCCAAAGGGAAGGAAAAAAAATCTTAAAAGTGCCTAAGTAGAAAGAACAGTTCCCTTAAATGGGAGGAACACCTGTAAGCTTGAAAAATCTTTATTCTCATGCTATTTAAAACAGAAAAAGAAAACTGACACATTTCTATAAGTAGAAGTATTACTAAGAAAATGGTAAGTTTATGCAAAATTTTATACAACCATTAAAAACAAGAACTAAAATGATGCTAGTTTCATGGAAAAGCACAAATGTAAGGTGAGACTGTACATTATACAGTAAAATAGCCGATTATGAAGCTAGGTGCAGCATGATTAAATGGGTTTTAAAATGTACATTAAAAAGAAGGAATAAAGGAGATGACAACAGTTGGGTTAGGGTAATTAGGACTTTGATGTGTCTTCCCTCTTTGTTTTATAAACTTCGAGTAATGCAGTATTATATCAATAATTTCTGAGTTAATAGTTAAATATAAAGTTCAGTTTTTTAAAGGAGTCATTTTTTTAAAAAAGAAAGAAGTAACAAAAAGTCGTGACTATCATCAGCGGGTGCTAAGGTAAATTGCACATACGGCAGAGGCCTTGCAGCCAGAGCACACGATGCAGGGATGCAGCATCCATGTGCCAGTGTTAATTTTTAGGGTTGATACTGCCTGGGCAAGGGGTTACCATGAAACATTTGGGGCGGGGTGTAAAATTATTTTTATATAGGATAAAAGAAGCCCTCATTCACCCATTTTCCTGTGAGTTTGAGCAGACTTGAATGAAGTTTTAAGGAAAAAATCTTGTCCCTTTTTGAAGGCATTCCCTCCTCCCCGCAGTTTAGTAGGGTGTTGTGGACCGTTCAGCCTGGTTTCAGGAGCTGTAACCCTCACCCCATGGTGGGCTGTGTAAGAGCCCAAGGAACCCACTTCATCTGGGTCTGTTCTGTCACGAGGATGTGACCTGCTAAGGAGACAAAGCTTATCTCCCTGGCAGGAGCGCTGCTTCTGCCTCATCCATCTCTGACCCCAGTGCTTGGTTGGCAGTCAATGACGGGTAAGACTCCTCATGGGAGGGGCAACCTAAGCCAGACGCGACCACTTGAGAGGCCTCACGGAAGGACTCCGGGGGGGGCGGGGGGAGGCGCCAGATGTGGGGGGGTTGCAGCAAAGAGGATGTGATGGACCCTCACCCCCCCGCCCCAGCTATTCTGACATAGCCCGAGTCCTCATTTCCATCTGGGAGATGTCTCCTGCTTCCTAATAGGCTTAAAGCCTGAAACTGTGGGGGCGAGTGGTGCAGCCCTATACCGGCCAGGATGGCTCCCTGAGTGATCGGGCATAAGAAAGAATTCCTAAAGCCTTGTGAAACCTGCTTTGCTAAGAGTGCTCTACCTTAGGTGACAAGTGCCCCAGGAGGAAATGAGTATGTCTCCCAAAGTTTGGCAACCCCCTTTCCTGACAAACACTGGCTCAGATTAAGCCCTCAGATTTCTTTGACATGTTAAACCTGTATTCCGGTGTATTTGAGCCCAATAAAAGCCTAGTGAGGATGGGGTTCTGGGTCATTCTCCTCTGAGAGTTTGACCACTCTCCTCCCCAAGCAGAAAATGTCTTGGTAGTTTTCATTTTCATCCATGACGGAGGGATGGGGCTCTGCGGGCAGAGCCCCCCCCCCACATCTGGTGCCCAGGACAGGGGCCCCCACAGTAGGGTCCCTTCCAGATTAGGCTCTGACAGCTCTACAGTGTGACAAAGACAAAAGCAGCCCCTGACAGCAGGGAGCCAGCCTGGCATAGCAAATTGATCTTGGTGCTGCTATGAGGCAACGTCAGTCAAGGTCACTCTATTACTGGGATAAAGTGAGATAAAAATAAATGCAATCCATAATCACGTCTGGGCACAGACAAAAACAAGGTGTAAACGCCACATTTCCTTCTCTCTCAGCTTGTAGGCAAGATTGCCACTTCTTACCAAAGTGTTAGCTGTGCTTCAGTCCCCCCACACTCTCTATAAAAATTAAGATACCCAATCATAGAATGACCCCAAGTTCCTGATAGCACCCAATTGAGAGCAAACTCCTGCTTCCGTGAACTCTCCCCCAAAATCATCTAACACAAGCTCAAATCCTATAATATAAACCTCCTAGTACCTTTTTTTTTTTTTTTTACCAAGACTCTCTACAGTTCCTTCCCATTGATGTGTGGTCTCTCTCAATACAACAGCCAAGAAACCCAATTCAGCTCACCTGCAGGTGTGTTCCTGGTGGTTGTTGGCTTTACAACACAGACAAATGAAACAGCATCTTTATTCTGGGTTTAGGTCAACTCCAGGGAGAGCAATCTGAATTTCATTGGTAACCCAGGATAGGTTTGGGGCCATTGTATAAAAACTGAATTCACCGTTCACTGCATTCACCAAGGCTCAGTTGAGAGAAACAATATAATGGACTGCCAGAAGCATATGGAATCCCTCTCTTTCTCCAAGACCTCTGAAACCTATTCCTACACTCAAGGAGACCAGCCAAGTACTCTATAGCTGAATCCTACTCCCCGGCATCCGTGGAAGTGCTGTTACTGAATTCAGCTTTGGTGTAACATTGTGAGGGCTCTCATAAAACCTCATCACTTGGCCACTGTCAAGATGTCCATGATGCCATTCTGTGGCAGACCCTTCTGCGTGGCATGGGCCCAGCTCCCACTTGGGGATGCACAGGACTCATGCCCACAGATAGGTTCTCTCGTGGATAATCAGATTTGCAATATACCTAGGCTGCTTTTGAGACTTGCTTCTTGTTAAAACTCCCTCACCCTGCAAGTGCTAAATAAACCTTGCAGGGACCAGTGTAACCGGCTCAACCACTTTTGCCTTTTCATTTGCTAACATCCTTCTTCTGTGATGTGATGAGGGGCATTGGCGCCTTTTGTTGTAACTGGGGATAGTGAGTGAGGACCATCTTGTAATGTGAGGAGATACAGAATAAAGGCCTGTCATGGTGAAGGCCTCGGCTTTTGCTCCCCTTGGGAGAAAAGCCACTCTGTCATCCTTTTTCCTCCACCAGATTCCGTAGTCCATGAGTATGTTTTATTTCATCCATAATGATGCGGACACTGCTAGTCGGTGTCTGCATCACCATTCATTGCATAAAACAGTTCGACAACTCTCAGGAGACATTATTTCTTTCGATAACATCAGGAACAGTTCCACTGCTTCTGAGCAACAGGTTTGTTTCCATCTGACATATAGTGTGAATTGTGTAACTGTTAAGTTTTCATTTTTCAAGTGGGTTTCTTGAAAAGCGAGCCAAATCTGTAGCAAGACTAGTGTGCTTTCTGATGTTTGTCTCATTCCTGGCTCCCTTCTATAACTCTGCTGCTGTTTTGTTTTTGCCCCTATGCCAAATATATGTTTTTCGGTATCTTGCTGCATTTTATGTACCTGTGTCAGCTGCCTGAAATACTATTTTTTTAAAAATTGAGCAGGCTATAAAAAAACAGAGATAGGGAAATCAAGCCTGAATGGTGTGGCTGAAAAGATCAAGCAGGGTAGGCATTTAGAAGGTGAGCCCCTGCCAGGGCAGACCGCAACCGGCCCTGAAGGCTGGACACGAGGAGAACCTGGAGCACATTCCAAGTGGGATGAGAAGCACACTTTCTCTAAAAGCTGAACCCAACAGAGTGTGTACAGGAGGTGGGGCGAATGAGACTGCGAGAAGACTTGACTGTCAGGTAAAGTGCACGCTGGGGAGATAAGCCCCGGAATGCAGAACAGGAGGGGAAGACTGTATGGGACTTGGAAAACAGGAGCAGGTGTTTAGGCTCAATGTAGGCTGCATCTGTCCTTCCTTTTTGTGTGTCTAACCAATACAATTGTTCTGGTCCCTGCACTCGGGGATCAGAGATGTTGGTAACAAAAAGGGGACTATATTAGCCTTCTAGGGTTGCCATAGCAAAGTACCACAGACTAAAGGATTTAAACAACAGAACTGTATTTTCTCATGGTTCTAGAGGCCAGAAGTCCAAGATCAAGGTGTTGGGAGGATTGGGTTTCTTCCAAGGCCTCTCTCTTTGGCTTACAGATAGCCTAGTCTGTGTCCTTATCTCCTCTTCTAATAAGGACAGGCATCGTATTGGACTAGGGTCCCCCCTGATAACCTCATTTTACTTTAATTACCTCTTTAAAGACTATTTGAGACATGAGTGATAGATGTTTCTCTTTCACGTCAATGTTTCTCTCCCTTTTTCTCCCTCCCTTCCCCTCTCTCTAAAAATAAAAATCTTTTAAAAAGCCAACATCTGCCCAGCTGGTACAGCTCAGTGGATTGACCAGAGGCCTCTGAGAGCCTGTGAGCCAAAAGGTCTCTGGTTCAATTCCTAGTCAGGGCACATGCCTGGGTTGCGGGCTAGGTCCCCAGTAGGGGCTGCACAAGGGGCAACTACACATTGATGTTTCCTCCCTCTCTCTAAAAATAAATAAATAAAATCTTTAAAAAAAGAGTTAAAACTTAAAAAACAGAAAAAGCCAACATCTTTTAAAAAATAGTTGTATATAGTCACACACATTATATAAAGATTGTACTGTAAAAAAAAAAAAAAAGACCCTGTTTCCAAATACACTCATGTTCTGAGTCACTGGGGGTTAGGACTTCAACATATGAATTTGGAAGAGGCACAATTCAGTCCATACCAGGTACCTAGCGTAGCTTCTGAGGAAGGTTCAGAGCGTATGGCAGCCAAAATACAAGGGCCAACATGTAAAATGCAATTTATTTCTGAGAGATGGGGCACCCCCTGTTGAAAGGAAGTTGGGACAAGTAACCTTTCTGAACAGGTGCTGCCCACCCACCTTGGCCCTTGGAAAATCAAGGAGGGTTCATCTTTCTCAAATACCTCTAATCAACGATATCAAGAGGGAAGAGTGAACTCTGGGCTTAATGAAGACAATAAAATAACTTTGCTGACACTGACTTATCATGAAGACTTTGGACAATACACGATTCATTCCCAGACACCGTGAGTGATAAAGGACACGCAGTGACTCAGGATAGTCATGGCAAGGCTCTCGTCACCAAGCAGGTGGTAGAGCACAACCCGTGTGACTTGGACTGATCGCTTCCTGGCCCTACCTACACTGTCTTCCACAGACACCACACCGTCTGCCTGAGACAGTGGGTGAAGTCTGTCTTCTCTAATTACCTGTCAGAGGAAAATGTTCATACATTGTGCTCACCTATCATTTCAAAGTCTTTAACTGAGGGGGCGTCAGGTGAGTTCTATGACTCTCTACAGAAAGACGCACGGCTGCTTTGCACTGCACCCCGGTCAACCCTGGGCTAGCCTGTGTGCTGCAGGCCTCGCTGCTTCTCCACTGGGAGCTTCAGCTTGGCTGTAGCTGCTGCATGCTCTTTGTAGAAACAGCATTTCCTCTGTGGAAATATCATTTCTGGCAAAATCGCCCAATTCCTGCCTGCTGTATGAATAGGAAGGAAGTATCACATCCTTTTTAAAAAGATGATTTGCTTCCAGTGCTGGTCCTGTTGGAAAAAAAACATAGAGCCCATGAAATTTTCTATGCTAGCAACTAAATATTCTCTTCTCGATAATAACTCCTGCCATTATAATTTAATCACTTCAATACTGGGGCTGTTAGATTAGCAAGTAAATTCTCTCCCTGCCTTTATTGTGATCACTTTGGGTTGACTTTGCCCTCTGTGCTGCCCCATCCATCCATTATTTCCTGAGTAGACTGCCATCCCTGAAGGTTATACTCTTACTAGTTCAGTTGATTAAAGTTGCCCTCAGCTTTTCTTCTAAATGGATATTTTTTTCCTAAGATGAAAACATTAAATGGATAAAAGTGGGCCTCAGATCCATCTAAAGCTTAAGCTTCAGAAACAGAGAATAATCAGAAGTTATTGAATAAAAGATTGAGAATAAGAAACTTTTGATCGTAGCATTCCAGACAGATAAGCCCAGGAAAGAACCAAAAAGGAGGAGGGATGGTTGCGAGGCATTTACAGCAACCCCAGCCTGAGGTTAGAGCTCAAGTACTTGAACTCCCCCAAGCTGTGGGGAAATAAAGGACTGCAGAAACAGGGGCAGAAGCTTTGGAAACAGCCACAGTTTAAGGAGAAGGAAAAAATAGGCCAGGTAACAAAGTAGGACAAAGGCTGTTGGGAAAAGATGACGCAGGCAAAGTTTTCAGCTAAAAAACTTTAATACTATATAACCCAAACTCCTTTACCATATTTTGTCGTATACAATGTGCACTCACATTTTGTGGACATTATACGTGGGATCATTATACCATGGTATATAATCATTATACCCATGAATAACACGCATCCCTATTTTTCCCTCAAAAATTTGGGCAAAAAGTGCTCATTATACACCACAAAATACAATAATTTTAGGTGAGGACTCAGCCTTCAAAGTTAAACTCAATGTTCCAAAATCTTCAGTCCCAGACCCTTCCATACCCCCTGGTAGAAAACCAGGATATGCCACATCAAAACACACCAGCGAGCTCATGGAGGAGAAGACATTCCTGACCAAACCTATTGGTCCCCAGCATCTCTCCGTGATCTGCTCCCTAACTCAAGTGGCTTTCCAGCCTCCCTCTGTTTTGATACTGATGGGCTGATGCATGTTGTCATTGAAGCTGCTCGGCATCATCACCTGGCTCCCTCCACTGATGGGCCGCCACTGACCTAGTGATGCTAACCTTGTGGATGGGAACAAACAACAGCCAAAAGTCTGGAGTAAGAAATAAAAGTCATTGTTTAACTTCTTGGGGATTCAGTTTCTTCATCTGCAAAAAATCAGGATAATAATCCTTCCTCTACAGGTTGTAAAAAAAAAAAAAGTATGGTTATTCTGACAGTATGGGGGGTGCTTTTATTTTTTTGAGGCAACCGTTGCTGTCATTAAGAGAAGTGAAATTTCTGGACCACATATTTTGTGCCAGGCACTCTTTGCATAAATTACCTCACTTAATCCCCATATCTGCATTATGCAATGGTATTAATATCCTGGTTCAGAAAGGTACAATTATTTGCTCTAGGTCGTTTGGCTCTAAGGGTTACGTAACCCCAGCTGTCAGCCCAGATCAGATTCTTTCTAAGGCTTCTTCTAGTAGACAACAGGTTTAGCCAGGGTTCAATGGCCCGGGCCAGGGCATTTGGCAAGGAACATCATTATTTCCCTAGACTCTTCCAACTTCCCTGTTAACTAGCTGGTCCTGTGGAGTTATTACTTCGGAGACAGTCCAGGTCACTGCACACGTTCAGTTGCCCCTCGGAGGGGCTGGGATGCACATTTGCTTTACGTTCTGCTGCCCATGCATTCTGTCAAGCAAACCCGTCTTTCAAGTTGTTTCACTGACAACTTGAGCTCCTTCCCCTTGGATTGGCACAGAGTCAGTACCTATTTTAAGCTATGTATTTGTCCTCCTACAGACACATGGAGCGGGGTGGGGTGGGGGGGAGTTCTGTGTGTATTTGTGTCTGTGTGTGAATGTTAGCAGATTAACTTCTTTTCTTTTCAGCAACCAGATTCATGACCTATATTTTGGGATCCTTTCCTGAGGCGAAAATGCCTCCTTGCCCATTATTATTTCTTTGCATAACTAATATATGTCCTTGTAATTTCCATCAGAAACTTCCTCCTGTGTCCTTTCACATTTTGCAGACAATTATGCGTTTTCTGCATATGAAGTTACCTAGTTTTCCTGACCCTCAAAATCCAGCTGAAACCTTGCCTCCTTTGCTTGCGATAAAAAAAAAATTGCTGTTAGGTACTAAGATTACAAAAATGAATAACAACCCCTAAAACACAAGACCCTTGCTCAAAACCACTGCATTCTGTCACTTCTCACTGATGCCAGCTAGGCATCATCACTTGAAACAATAGTGATCAGAAGGCAGATTAGAGGCCATCAGGGCTGGGGGAAGGGGGAATGAGAACTTATTGTTTAATGGATACAGAATTGCAGTTTGTGATGAAAACAAAAAAAAAAAAAGCGTGGAAATGGATACTGGTAATAGCTGCATAATATTGTGAATGCGCTAAATGCCACTGAATTGTTCACTTAAAAATTGTTAAAAGAGTCCATTTGATGTTACACATTTTTCTGTAGTGAAAAAAGGAAGCCTAAAAAAAGAAAGTGATTGCTACTAGTGTTGCAAATTCACTTAACTTTTCCAAGCCTCAGTTTCCCTATCAGCAAAGTGGGAATAACAACACCGATAGCTACCGTAGAATATTGCCATGATAATTGCTCAGTAACGGATGGAATGCACCCAACCACACGTGTGGCACCTGCGATGCTCAGTCTGCGTTCAATCCGTTTGCACTGTCCAACATTCATGTGCCCACTAATTTATACTCCCTGAGCACAGCTCGGGAGTTGGGGCATGTGTGAGCTAATTGGGAAGGCTGTCTGCCATTTAAAAGCGGCAGCATATTGCAAACTTCCAGCACTTAACAGGCATCTAATAAATGTTTGTATAACTAAATTCGATTGAACAGATAAACCACAGGGGAACAGTAAAAGGATGCTGCTGCCCTATTCTGAGACATTTTTTGACCCATGTATCAGGGCCTCCTAATCAGAGAGGATATAAAGAATATGTGTTGTTGATGAGGCAACTCAGTGGTTCACTGGATTTCTTTTCAGATTTAGGCTATTTTTAAAAATCTGACTTTTTTTATGGGCAGTTTTACTATCTTGAACAACTGGAGCCAATGGGAAATGGGTGTTTTGGGGACCATATATAATAAAGGAAATGGCATTAATAGGTACAAGAAGCAGATTCACAGAGCACATATTACTTAATCCCCAGCTGGGGATGTACAATGAAAACTGAAAAATGAAAATAGGCATTAACTGGATCCGCCTTTCATTTTTAAGGTTTCATGGAGTCTATACAGAAGTGAACATTATAACTAGGTAATTTGAGTCACACTGCCGTTAAATTCAGAGCATGGAGCATAAAATTTATGCCAAAAATATATAACTTCTAGAAGTATTCGGTACTTTCATTTCACATTCTGGTAGGTAAAGTGAAGAAGATGAGGTGGAGCAGGAGAAGAAAGGGAAGTAATAGAGCAAAGGAAAGACAGGAGAGAAAGTATAAGGTAGGTCAGACAGAGGAGGAAAAAAAAGAGAGAGAAACCCATTGAGGGAAGAGACATAAATACAGGGAGAGAATGAAGCATATAGAAGACCCAGGGTGAGTTTTTAAAAAATTCTCAATTAGTTCTGGGGTAAGTGAAAGAGTCAACTACTGGTGTCACCAGTAGTAACGCTGGTGTTACCATTGATCTCTATCATTATCATTTGATGGCCATGGTGCTCACAGTCCTCCGGTTTCTGTCCCTGTGTTCCTGTCCCAGAGAAAGGCTTCATCATTCACTCAGGCACTTAAGGCAGAAACCTAACGGCATCCTGGAGCCCTCTCTCCCTCTCCCACATTCTGCTGTTTTTAGCATCTGTGTGTGTTACAAGTTGATTCACCCATCTCCGTCTCCGCTGGCACTGCTCTTTCCCTCTCTCACCTGGACAGGGAAATCATTGTCCATCAGGTCTTTGCCCTCTACCCTGGCATCTACACTGCTGATCATGATCTTACAATGGCAAACCTAGTTGTCTTGGCTAAGGTTCCTTTGTCTCCAGTAGAAGCTTCAAGTAGGAAAAATATAATACGTATAATTGAGTGCAGTGTTTTTCCTTCTGCAAGAGATGCCTCTTGTTATACGAGGTTCAATGGGCATCATTTGGGGAGAAGGAAGGGAGACAACTTCTAGGACTGGGGTGAGGGAAAGCGGAGATGAGAAAGGAAATAGGATTTCAAGCCTTGAACTTCAGATCTGAGCCAGGACCCCTGGAGGCTGCTGGGGCTCTGGGAGGATAAATACACTCCCTCCTGGATTCACAGCCCCTTCCACAAACAGATTTCAACAGCCTGCTTTGTTGCCTTCTGCAATCACCAAGCTGCTTCATTCTGTGTTGCCACATTGAACGTGTTGGCACTTTACGAGGTTATATGCACAGGTATGAATCCCAGCACATTTCGCACAAAGGGGCATTGTCACACATTGGCTCATCTTAATGGATTTTCCCATAAAGGCTGACTCGCCTTGCGGCTGCCTCCACTTCACACTCTAATACAAACTAAGAAGGTGACAGGGGGCTCCAGATTGAGCAAAAACTTACTTTTATAATACACCAGACACTCATAGGCCTTGTCTTATCTTAGCTTCAAACCAATCACGCAATGTGGGCATTGTTAATCCTTTTCTCCAGACAAGGAAACAAAAGACAGGGAAGCAACATGTCACAGTTAGTGTTGGAACCCAGAATTCAAATCGACAGGTTTGATCGATCACAAGTCATCTGTCAAGATCAGAGAACAGAGACGACCCCACGGCAACACAGCCAACAAACCTACTTGTGCCTCGAAGTCACAGTGGCACTTGTGTGCCCCCATCTCTCATCATCTTCATAGGAAACATGATGACTTCCACACCTTCATGGACAACTTTCCTGAGGTCCCACCACCACCAAGGTTTTTGAGAACAGGGCACTGCAAACATTTTTTTGCCTATTGTCTGTCTTGGATCTGGGCAGAGACTCCCCTCCCAGGACACACCCTGACCCAGCAGTACTTGCATTCGTAACATAAAGACAGCAGAGGAGCAGAGAACTGAGCATTGAGAGTTTATCAGGGAAACAGGGTTATCCAGCCTCAATCACATAACTCTGACTGGGGGGCATGTGTTACATGGATAATGCAAATAACCTCCTAAAATCATTCACCTATATTCTCCCAAAACGATTGACCAGAAAGGCAGCTATTAAAGTGATTTAAAACTGGCATGCTGCCATTGTCCAGAAAACTATACTGAAAACAGGTTTTCATGGGAAAAAAAAAAAAAGGAAGAGATCATTAATAATGGGGGTGAATAGCACCTGGAAAAGAGGCATTCCAAAAACCAGCTTAGTTCCCAAACTCATTGGTCCTATACGCCTTACTCATCGTTATCTCTAAGCCATGGTTCTCACACCCAGCTGTGAATTAGCATCTTTTTGGGAGCTTTTAAAAATGCAGTTTCTCAGGTCTGGTGTCAAATCTGAAGAATAAGGATCCTTGCAGAGTGGGACTAAGAATTGGTATTTATTCAAGTTTATTTATCTTTAGTGAATCCTCATGTAGCCAGTCACTCCAGAAACCAGCTATTTTAATGGACATTGGCACACAAGACAATTTTCTGGAAGAAAAATGTCCTCCATAATTTAAATCAGAGATGCCTGGCATTTGAAATGCCTCTGGCAGGTCTGAAGACATCTTCCACAGCATGCCAGCAGGAGTTCCTTAGTCCAAGTCACCTCTTCTACCAAGTCCGTGAAACCTGTTTATTTTTAACATCTTTTCTGTGTAAGGAAATTGCTAATAATTTGGAAGCATAATATTTCAATTTGTATTCTAGACCACAAAGAAGGCGACACTCTGCTGATGGATAAACCTGTCATATTGCCATGGAGAGACACACTTATAGAAGGGAAGTGGGATCCTCGTGCCAGCTTCCCTCAACCCTTCTCTTTGTTCAGGTGCAGGCGCCACAACTAAAGCTCGAACCCTGGCTGAGATCAGCAATAAAAGGAGAGTGAACAGTTTAATTCACTTCTTATTCCCAAAGCTAGGTTTTTGCTTAAGTAAGCAAAGGCTTCTGGCTGACTCCTCTTTGTGGAATAGTTATCTTAAATAACATTTGCATAGCATTTACAGTTTGCAAATAACTTTCTCTCTCATTATTGTCTCATTTAATCACTAGAACAACCCAGAGAAGCAGGCATTACTTATTCCATTTAATCTAAAGAGGCTGATGCTCACACAGGTAAATGACTTACCCAAGGCCACGCAGCCAGGACATGGAAAACAACAATTTGGAATCAGGTCTTTTGATTTCAAGTCTTCTCATGCATTTACCCTGCCTTTAAAAGGCATAACAAATATAGTTGAAGGGATAAATGAAATGATGGATGGATAGTTGTATGGATGGATGACCTTTTATGAAGCAAACACAATAGTAAAGATTAAAATTAACTTTAATATACACTATTGGATACAGAACAAAGACACCAAAACCAAAATAAAAATTCAGCATCAGAAATGGACTGACAAACAGAAACCTAATCTGAACTTGCCAAATGGTCTTTTCTCAGTAACAGACTTGTCAGTAATTTGTCCTCTGAGCTATCACAGAGGAAGAACATGTGATTAAGACTGGAACCAGAGCCTGACCTTTGAACCCCAGCTCTGCTATTTACTAGCTGCATGACCAAGGGCAAGTTACTCAACTTCACTCTGCCTCGGTTTCTCTGTCCACAAAATGGGAATAATAATTATCACATATAACTTACAGAGTTGGTTAAAATTTTAAATTACGAGATATGTAACGTATTTTGAATTGTTTTGTACCTGGCACCCAGTAAATTATCACACAATTCTTTTACATTAGTAAAACATCTGTTCATCATAATCAACTCTCAATTGTCTATTATTCACTAAATGTTAGATTTTAGTTTGAGGCTGGTTTTGTACCCTTGCTGGTGGTGATAACAGCACCAGGTATTATACTGGTGGAGTCAGACCAGACCATGGTTCAGCAACCCCAGTACTTGAGTTCTGGCCAAGAAAGAATTCAGAGCCAAGACACAAACTATAAAAGAAAGTTTACTTAGAAAGTCACAAAGGTAGGAGGAGTCAGTGGTAAAAGAAATGGGCTCAGGAAACAAATTACAGAGGCAAAAGAAGGGACTCTTTAGAGCTTAGGAGAGAGAAAGGTAAAGGTAATGAACGTGGAAGAAAGAAGACGGGGCGGGGGTGGAGGTAAAAGAGACCATGCACTGCGTCCTCTGTCCTAAGGGCTTTTTAAGGGTGAGCATTTTAGGGGAGGTGCTAGGGGAGGATCCTTAGAGAATACTCATCAGCTTTCCAGGTGTATCTTTTCAGGGTTGTAGTCTCCACTGATTGGTCAGTGCCAGGGCAGAGGGTCATTAATCAATGCAGCTGATCCTGGGGTCAGCTATGGTGTTGCTTGTTTGTTGCTTCTCTGGGATTGGAGCTGAAACATAACTGAGGTTTAGATGTATTTGATGAGGGTCAGAACCTCATTGTTTGGGGGACTTAATGCTTAAGGGCTATTCTCCAGCCCCCATGTTGATCCCCTCTCTAAGGGGGATCTAACGTCCATGACATGCCAGGGGAGGAAAGATCAGGGGTGTATCCCAACTGCATATGAAAGGTCAGGGAGTCTAAGCCGAATGACCAGTGAATGACCAGCAATATGCTAGGGGAGGAAAGGTCCTTGTTTTCCCAGTTTTGCCCGTTGCTAGGCATCCAGGGCTTTCTGCCTAGGTGACCTTCTATAGCTGGCCTGTTGTCCTTGCTCTCTCTACACATGTCTGTCTAATTGCCTACCACACCCTCACACACAGAGATCTGTGGTCTTGATACACGCCTGTTTGGGGGAAAGAATAAAGGAACTCACGCTTACGGGCAAGTACCACCACATGCCAGACAGCAGGTCAGATGCTTCACATGTGCCAGTTCACTTAATTCCTACAGTGCCACACCATTGCTACTATTGTCTGTGTTTTACAGATGAGAAAATCTCACTCAGAGATTTGAAAAACCCTGGTAAATGGAAGGGGAGATTAAATCCAAGTCTTTCTCTTTTCCGAGCCCTTGCTCTTTCAGACTGTCTTTTGTTCAACACGAATATGAATGCTGAGCATACTAATTCAAACAACCACGTGTCTTTTCTTGAATCATGCAGTCTGTCTCTTCTAGCCTCATCCCCCCAGAAAATCTTGATGGCCTGTAGGAACCACTTCTAGAAAAATCAAAAGGCATAGGAAGGTCAACCACCCAATCAAGCCACTATCAAACCAATGTTTTCACTCATGAACAAGTGTGTAATGTGCTACAATATGCAATGTACCAGGGATGATAATAGTACTTACCCTTATAAGGTGATTGTGATGATTGAGTTACAACCACTCTTGCCACATGGCAAACACTCAATAGCTGCTAGGTGTAAAGGGCAATCCAGCATAAAGTTTAAGAGCATGAACTTGGGAGCCAGATTGTTTGTGTTAAAGTCCTGACTATGTCAGTTACTAGTGTGTGACTTTAGACAAGTTATTTAGTCTGTCCATGCTACAGTTGTTCACCTGTATAAACTGGGGATGACAAGAACACCTACCTAAAAGAGTGGATGTGATGATTGATGAGCTAATATAAATGACACCTTAGAATGGTGCCTGGACCACAGTAACAGCCATATAATGTGTTGTTTTTTAAATTAATATTAAGAAAATGGGGGTTGCATTGGGGACAAAAAGAGTTAAGTGAAAGATGGAAAAGCATGCATTTACATGTACTATTGGTGGCATTTTATGCTGATGCAATCTTTTTGGAGGGTGTATTGGCAATATTTGACATCATTTTAAATGTTTGTGTCCTCTGATGCATAATTCCCATGCAAAAAATGGAAACTACAGATCTGCCAGCACATGTGTGTGTGTATGTGTGTGCGTATGTGTTGAGGAAAGCAATGAGAGGTAAGCAATAATTGCCTTAACCGAACAAGGATATATTGTATACCAGAAACAGGAAGCAACAATATTCCTAGGTGGAAATATATCAAAAATTCCCCTTAAAATCAGGAACAGGATAAGAATACTCACTATTATTTTTTCTACTCAATATCATACTGAAGATCAAGCTATTTACATTAAGAGAAGGAAAATAAAGAAGGATTGAAAGGAAAGAAAATATCTGCCATTAAGTGTATATAAGATGATTGTCTACACAAAACCCAATAGAATCTATAGGAAATTTATCATTACTGACATTAATAAGAGGGCTTAGCAGCCCTCACTGGTGTGACTCAGTGGGTTAGGCATTGTTCCACAAACCAAAAGGTTGCCAGTTCAACCCCAGGTCAGGGCACATACCTGGGTTGCAGGCTAGGTCCCCACTTGAGGCTGTGTGAGAGGCAACCAATCAATGTTTCTCTTGAATATTGATGTTTCTCTCCCTCTCTCCCACCCCCTTCCCTCTCAAAAAATAAATTTAGAAAAAAGAGCTTAGCAAAGTAGCTAACTACAAGAACAATGGAAAAACTGCATTTATGGATAGCAGCAACAAACAGAAAACATAATTTTTAAAGAGATGTATTAGTTATGTATTTTTCTGTAACAAATTATCCTGAAACATAATGGCTTAAAAAAACATGTTTTCTCTTACCTCTTGAGGCATCTGAGGGTTAGGAATTTGGGAATGGCTCAGCTGGATGGTTGTGGCTCAAGCTCTCTCACAAGCTGCAGTCATGTGTTGGTGGGCCTGTAGTCATCTGAATCCATGACTGGGGCTAGAGGATCCACTTCCAAGATGATCTACCCTTGTGCATGCAGTCTACAGGCCTCAGTCCTTGCTGGCTATGAGCAGGTCTCAGTTCTCTCCATGTGGACCTCTCTATAAGGCTGCTTGGGTATCCCCATGGCATGGCAGCTGCCTTGCTATGCAGAGGCTGATCTGAGAAAGAGTAAAGAAGAAGCCATAGTACCTTTAGGATCTAGTCTCTGAATTACTTCTATTTTATTTTTTTCTTAGCAGGGCATCTCCAAGTCCTTCCCATACCTAATAAGATTGAAATTAACTCCACTTTTTAAAGGGAAGCATTTCAAAGAATGTGTGAGAATACTTTAAAACCACCAGAGATGTCATTATATGTGTATATATATAACTTATGTATATATATATAACTACATATGTATATATACATATATATGACTTAAATCTAATAATATATGTGTGTGTATACATATATAAAACTTAAATCTAATAAAAGATGTTCAAAACCTTAAGAAGAACATTTTAAACATTAGAGAAAGACATTGGAAAAGTCTCAATAGCAATTCTCTCAAATTGACTTATTAAATAAATTGATTTCTAACCTAAGCCCCAAATAGAACTTTAAAAACAATTTTTTATTTGAAAAGCACATTCTGAAACTCATATGGAAGTTCTAGGATCCAAGAATAGCAAATACATTCTTAAAGAAGAAAAACTACAAGACTGAGGAACATGCCCTACATATATCAAAACTTCTGATGAAGCTTGATATCAACAGCAGTTAATAACAGTGTGGGATTGTCTCAGAAATGAACAAACTAAGCTGTGTTACAATATAAAGACCTATACAACTATACAAATGTGATATTTTCCCAAAGGAACACTGTAAAGCATTTGAGGAAGAAGTTACTATTTAATAAATAATGCTGTGAAAACGGGTTATCTCTCTATGGAGGGGGTAAATGACAAGGTATCTCTGCCTCAGGTCATATTCCCAAATGAATGTATTCCATGTAAATTTAAAACTTAAGTCTAAAATATGAAACTCTGAAAGTAAAAAATTACATAAGGATATGTCTGTGTGATTTTATGGCATGGAACAGCTTCTTAAGTAGACATAAAAATGATAGCTATAATCCTCAACAAAGTACTGGCAATCCAGATTCAGCAATACATTAAACAGATTATGCACCTTGATCAAGTTGGATTATCCTAGGGATGCAAGGATGGTACAACATTCATAAATCAATAAATGTAATATATCACATAAACAAAAGGAAAGACAAAAATCACATGAGCATATCAATAGATGTGGAAAAAGCATTTGACAAAATCCAGCACCCATTTATAATAAAAAAAATTCAACAAAGTAGAAATAGAGGGAGTATACCTCAACATAATAAAGACCACGTATGAGAAATCTACTGCTGACATCATACTCGATGTGCAAAAACTAAGTGTTCCTCTTTAGTTCAAGAACAAGATACGGGTACTCACTTTCACCACTCTTATTCAACATAGTAGTGGAAGTCCTAGCCACAGTGATCAGACAAGAAGAAGAAATAAAAGACATCCAGATTGGAAAGGAGGAAGTAAAACTGTCATCATTCACAAATGACATGATCGTGTACAAAGAAAACCCTATAGTCTACACCAAAAACACTACTCGACCTAATAAGTGAATTCAGCAAAGTAGCAAGATACAAAGTCAATATTCAGAAATCAATGGCATTCTTGTACATTAACAATGAATAATCAAAAAAAAAAACTAAGAAAAAATACTGTTTACTATAGCAACAAGAAAAATAAAGTATCTAGGAATAAACTTAACCAAGGATGTAAAAGAGTCAGAAAACTATAGAACACTGAAGAAAAACTGAAGAAGACACAAATAAATGGAATTATGTACCATGTTCATGGATTGAAAGAATTAACATCATTAAAATGTCCATACTACCCAAAGCAATATACAGATTCAATATAATTCTTATTAAAATGCCAATGACATACTTCACAGATCTAGAATAAAAATTCCAATAATATATATGGAATCAAAAAAGACCCCAAATAGCCTCAGCGATCCTTAGAAAGAAAAACAAAACTGGAGGAATCACAATACCTAATATTAACCTATACTACAAGGCCATTATAACCAAGACAGTCCAGTACTGGCAAAAGAACAGACGCATTGATCAATGGAACAGAACAGAGAGCCCAGAAATAAACCCATGTTTCTATGGTCAATTAGTATTTGACAAAGAGGGCGTGAGCATACAATGGAGTAAAAACAGTCTCTTTAATGAATGGTGTTGGGAGAACAGGATTGGTACATGCAAAAAAAATGAAACTAGACCACCAACTTAACCATACACCAGAATAAATTCAAAATGCATGAAGGACTTAAACATAAGTCATGATACCATAAAATCCTAGCAAAAAACATAGACAGTAAAATTTCAGACATCCCACATAGCAATATTTTGGCCAATATATCTCCTAGGGCAAGGGAAATAAAGAAAAAAATAAACAAATAGGACTACATCAAATTAAAAAGTTTCTGCAAGGCTAAGGAAACCATCAAAAGGAAAAGGGAACTGGCTCTATGGGAGAATATATTTGCCAATGATACATCAGACAAAGGTTTGATCTCCAAAATATATAAAGAACTCACACGACTCAACACCAGGAAGACAAACAACCCAATTAAAATATGGACAAAGGACTTTAATAGACACTTCTCCAAAGAGGACATACAGATGGCCCACAGACATATGAAAAAAATGCTCAACATCACTAGCCAACAGAGAGAAGCAAATTAAAACCATGATGAGATATCATCTCATACCAGTCAGAATGGCTGTCATTAATGAATCAACAAACAACAAGTACTGGTGAGGATGTGGAGAAAAGGGAACCCTAGTGCTCTGTTGGTAGGAATGCCAGCTGGTACAGCCACTGTGGAAAACAGCATGGAATTTCCTAAAAAAATTAAAAATGGAGCTGCCTTATGACCCAGCAACTCCACTGCTGGGAATATGCCCTAAGAATCCTGAATCACCAATTCCAAAGAACTTATGTACCCCTGTGTTCATAGAAGCACTATTTACAATAGCTAAATGTTGGAAACAGCTCAAGTTCCCATTAGTAGATGAGTAGATTAAAAAATTGTGGTACATGTAAACAATGGAATACTATGCAGCAGAAAGAAAGAAAGGAATCCCACCTTTTGTGACAGCATGGATGGAACTGGAGACTATTATGCTGAGTAAATAAGCCAGTCAGCAGAAGAAAAATCTCATGCCACCTCACTTATAACTGGAATTTAATGAACAAAATAAACCAACGAGAAAAATAGAGTGAGAGACATGGGAACATGGAACAGACTGATAGCTGTAGGAGGAGAGGGTGGAAGGAATGGTGGAAGGAAGAGGAAGGGACTAGTCAAAGAACATACATGAATGGCACATGGACATAGATGATGGGCAAGGACTTGACCGTGGGCTACAAGCATAGGCTGGGTGGAGGGGGGCAAAATGAAAGAATGGGACAATTGTAATAGAATAAACAATAAAAAAGAGAAAATATGATAGCTATAAAAATAATTGATTTATCTAGCTACATTAAAATGAACACAGTTGAGCATCAAAAAACAGCCATAAAGAAATTGAGACTTTAAGTAAAGATAACAGAGTGGGTAAACGTGGTACTTGCATCCTCCCACAACCACGTCAAAATTACAAATATACTATGGAACAATCATTATTCAGAACTGCCTGAAATCTAGCTGAGCAGAAGTCCCACAACTGTGGATATAAAGAAGCAGCCACATTAAGACTTGTAGGAGGGACAGAGATGTGGAATGGGTTGGTCCCACACCCATGTGTGGCAATTAAAAATCAGGAGGAATATCTCAGCTTTGGAGGTCCCCCCTCTGTAGCCAGGGGTTCTGCTCCAAACCAGATCCCCAGCTCAGGGTTCCAGTGCTAAGAAGAGAAGTCCCCATATCTTCTGGCTTTAAAAACCAGTGGAGATTGTGGTTGATTAAGACAGAGCTTGTGGAGTCCCAGACATTTCTCTTAAAGGGCCCATACACAGACTTACTCATACTCACTCACTCTGGGCTCCAGCACTGGGGCAACAGCTGAAAAGGCAACATCGATATACAGGGAGGAACTGAATTCTTTGGTATCAAGGCAAGGGCTGAGGGCAGCTTTTTCCCAGAAAGTACTGCTGGTAAAGGCCATTGTTCCTTTGCTGAGGCCTCCCCCTGCAGGCACAGGCAGGCACCATATCTGAGTCTCAACCTACCTAATACTGTTCACCCAGCCTTGGTAATTCCCTGAGACCCCACTCCACCAAACCTTTGAGCCTACCCAAACCATTTATGGTGATTTTTCCATGCAAACAGCCTGTCTTGGCCCATGCATGAGATCTTTCTCACATCTCTCAAATGGGCAGCATCTGGCCTCAGCATGCCCTGTACCTCTTGCTCAGTGGCCCCAGGCCTGGCACTGGCAGCAGTCAGCCTAAGTTGGCAACTTGGCCTCTCCTGTGTACCTCCAAGTCCAGCACAAGTAGTAGCCACCTACAGATTGCTTTGTAGCTCATGCTGGGTGGCCCTGGGCAGAACACAAAAGTGGCTGACGTTGGCCTGCAACTCTCAGGAGGCTCCAGAGCCAGTGAACCCAGTAGACAGTTTCAGACCAGGTTAGAGCACCAACCATCTCCATGAGCAACACACTCAAGAGGCAGGTTTGGTGGGCACCAGAGCTCTGCTGAAGTGAGTCCTGCTCTGTGGGGTTGGCCCCTGCACAGCAGATCCTCTTCTGTAGTTGTGACTAGTCTCCTTAGCCTAACATCCTGGGGTTCAATCCCTCACATGGATGTGCCAACAACAATCAACGCTTAACTACAACAGAAACATTGACACAGCCCACACAAGGGGTGCACCTGGAGTGCATGGCTGAGGGGTAGTTTCAGGGACCTCTGGAACAATATCAGGCATATCAATATTTGCATCATGGGGTGCTGGGAGGAGAAGAGAGAGAAAACAACAGAAAACCTATTTGGAAAAATAATGATGGAAAACTTCCCTAACTTGGTGAAGGAAACAGACATTCAGGTCCAGGAAGCACAGAGAATCCCAAACAAGCTGAACCCAAAGAGGCCCACATCAAGACACATGACAGTTAAAATGCCAAAGGTTAAGGCAAAGAGAGAATTTAAAAGCAGCATGAGAAAAGCTGTTAGTTACCTACAAAGGAGCTCCCATAAGACTTCCAGCTTATTTCTCAACAGAAATTTTGCAGGTCTACAGAGATTGGCATGAAATATTCAAAGTGATGAAAATCAAGGACCTACAAGCAAAGTTACTCTACCCAGCAAAGCTGTCAGAGTCAAAGAACAAAAAAAGAACTTCCCAGACAAGAAAAAGCCAAATGAGTTCTTTAAGAAGAAGAAATAATCGAAACATGAATAAAATGGCAATAAATATGTATCTATCAACAATTACTTTAAATGAAAATGGATTAAATGCTCCAACCAAAGGACACAGGGTGGCTGAGTGGATAAGAAAACAAGACCCTTACATTCGCTGTCTACAAGAGACTCACTGCATATCAAAAAACACATAGAGCCTGAAAGTAAAGTGATGGAAAAAGATATTTCATAAAAATGGAAATAAAAAAAAAGCTGCAGTAGCAACACTTATACTAGACAAAATAGACTTTAAAACACAGACTATAGAAAGAGACAAAGAAAGACCTAGCAATTATACTTCTGGGTATTTATCTAAAGAATCCCAAAACACTAAATCAAAAAGACATATGCATACATATGCTCATTGCAGCATTATTTACAATAGCCAAGATACGAAGAAAACGTAGTGTCCATCTATAGATGAGTGGATAAAGAAGTGATGCATATATACAATGGAATATGACTCAACCATAAAATAGAATGAAATCTTGCCATCTGCAACAACATGGATGGACCTGGAGGGTATTGTACTGAGTGAAATAGACAAAGACAAACACCATATGATTTTATTTATATGTGAAATCTAAAAAAAACAAAATAAACGAATAATCAGAACAGAAACAACCTCATACATAGAGAACATTTTGATGGCTACCAGATGGGAGGGTGGTTGGGGGAATGGGTGAAAAAGGTAAAGGGGTTGAAAAGTACAAATTGGTAGTGACAGAACACTGACAGGGATGTAAAGTACAGCATAGGAAATATAGTCAATAATATCGTAGTAACTATGTATGGTGTCATATATATACTTGATTTATCAGGGTGGTCACTTGTAAGTAACAGAAATGTCTAATCTTGTATACCCATAACTAACATAATATTGTACATCAACTGTAATTAAAAAATAAAAATTGTTTAAAAAATAATAAAACAAAAATAGTTAAAAAGTGAAAAAGACAAGCCATACATGGGAAAAATATTTTTAAGGTAATCAACAAAAATATTAGCATCCAAAAGATAAAGTATTTCTCAATTCTCAGGAGTAGGACTGCTGTATCAATGTATATCTGAACTGTTCATTTTAATAGATATTGATAGAGAATATTTGAAGAAGCTGTTAGCACTTCAGGGGGCTCATCTCCACCAGCAATAGATGTTCTAGCTCTTTTTACTTTTGTCACTTCGAAACATGACTAACAATGAAACTGAATATCTTTTCTTTGTTTTTACTATGGTATATTGTGTCATATAAAAGTGGGATATGGCACCATTTTCTTGTTCCTGGCTCAACTGAAATGGCTGCAGCCTGTGTTTATTGGGTATTTCCTATGGCACACCAAAAGATCACGGGTTCAATTCCTAGTCAGGGCACCCGCCCGGGATACTTATGAGAAGCAACCCATTGATGTTTCTGTCTTACATTGATGTTTCTCTCCCATGCTGATATTTCTTTACCCCCTCTCTCCCACTCCCTCCCTTCCCTTTTCTTAAATCAATAAGCATATTCTTAGGTGGGAGTTTTTTAAAAAAGTAAATTTCCTATTTATATTCTTTTTTCCTTTATTACTCAATAATGTCTTGGAGCTATCAGCAAATTCAAATATAAGAAAATAATATAATCTGTATACACATTTAAAAACTGAGACAACTCTCTTAATTTATTGATATGGTTTTCTTTCCAGAAACTTTAGAGACTCTAGTTAAAAAAAGAAAAACTGCTAGAATAAGATAATTTGATAAAATGGCACAATACAAGTATACAAAAATCAATAACTTTTCACCATGCTAATAATAAGCTCCTAAAAATGGAAATGAGAGAGAGAATTCATTTGCAATGGCTGATAAAGTGAATAAAATATTTCAGAAGAAATTTAACATGGCAGGCTTAGAACTTTTGTAAATAAGTCTATAAAATCTTACCTATTTTGAACAATTCCTCTACAATTCTATCTGGCTAAAAGCAAGGAGGGGAAATGGGCTGGGCACAGGAGAATAACTCAGAATGCAGGGAAGCTGGCATTTTCCTTCAGGCGTTCAGCCGATTTTATTGGGTACTTACTAAGTGCCAATCTCAGCTACACGTGAGTAACAATCCAGACCTACTCCCTCTTCTCATGAAGCTAATTTAAAAATAATGAAGACATGGTTTTAGAAAATCACACACATGAGGGCTGGTAGAAGAGTCATTGAATGTCACCTATACTCATATATTATTTGACAGATGTCAAAACTGAGGCCCAGACGGGAGACACAATTTATTGAAGTTTGTATGGCTAGTAAGTCATCACACTAGGACTAGAACTCAGTTCTCTTGATTTTCTTTCTTTTTTTTTTATTGTTGTTCAAGTTGACTTTCTAAACATACCATTCTGCCTCTCGGAGTAGTCTGCGGGGTTTAGACCATATTCCTTAGTCTAGCCTAATCTAGTACTTAGATGCTGTAGTATAATGATACACATGCAAGGCATTAGACATGAGGAAAATGAGGCATTGCAATGGTTCTCAAATTCTTTTAATATTTTCTTAGACCATGAGTAGGATATATATAAACAAGGGAATACCAGATAGTCATTAAAAATGATATAAATCTGAAAATAGATTTACATAAGGAAAAATGACTGTGACCTGTCATTAAGTAAATAAAGGTTACAGACTATTATATTTATCATACCATATGTGTAAAATTATATATATAAATATAGGTGTGTGAAACTATACAATATGAAGAATTATATATGTGTGGACATATATGTACGTGTATACTTATAGTATGTATATGTAGAGATAGATATACAGAGATATAACAGTTTCTGGATGAACATTTGTCGTAACGTTAACAAGTTATTTGGGGTTATAAAATATAAGGTGGATCTGATTTTCTTCTTTGTACATTTTCCTATTGTCAGTGTTTTATATTAATCTAGTATCTTTTTTAAAGCAATGGAATTTAAAAGATACATTACTCCAAATAACTTCTGGTACCAGGCGCACAACCTGGTTGGAACAAATACTGATGTTAGAACATGGATGTTGGATATAGAGATCACAGCGGGACATACTCACCCAGATACAGGGGTGAGGAAATGAGTCTATATTTAGGACCAAATGATACACCTTTCTAGTTTACAAATAATCTGGAGGAGCCTATGTCGCTAATGATACCTTCAGCCTCACCGGTGGAGACTGCCAGTCTCTGAGCGTCTGGCCACAGAAGGAAAACAATGCCTCCAGGCAGAAGCCCTTACTTAGCTTCTTTCAGTTTCCTGTTGCTGAATGTAACCCTGAAATATGCCGGCAATAAAACCTCTTCAGATTGACTCTACTTAGTCATATTTGGTGGTGTTCTTACATAGCAGGAGCCAAAACGGACTTGTGCCAAATTAATTTTAACACAAATCAAAAATAAAATAATGGGGACCAGCAAAACCATTCTTTCTTGAAAGAATAAGCTGCTTATCAATCACAAGCCCTTTAACAGCACCAAGCACAGGGTTACATACAAGTAGACACTATTCGATTATAATCATTTATATCTATTCCATAATTCTTTTTGGCAATACCTTGCTAATCCATTCCAATTTGATCCTTAGTCCAGAATACTGACTTTTCTCATGAAGTTCTCTAAAATCAGTTGCATTGCTTTAAAGTTTAATCTGCATCAACAGGTACAAGATAACCACAAATGTATTTATTTATACCTCTTACTTCTGCTATGCTTTTCAGTGAGCGTAATTCCCACACACACATTCATCAACTAAGGTCTAACTCTTCCGTTCTGATTCTATGAGTAAACTTTGCAAAGCAGAGACATGATATTTTACAAAGATGCACAGAAAGAGGTAAAAATAATTTACCTCTATTATTTAATTTTGCCATGACTGATAACTATTGACCTATACCACAAAAAATATGGTTTTTGGAGTAAAACTACACAGGCAATTTGAATAATACAATATAATCATAAATCACTTATAATGCCTTCCTTTTGCCACATTTGTTAATCCTTAGATTTTCAGAGAAGATTTTCAGAGAATGGTTCTGTTCCAATATTCTTCACATACCAACTGTTCTAGCACTTTCATTATATTCTTACTAGGTTTTCACAGATGCCACTTTTTAATCAGCAAATGTCCTCAGGAGCATCATCTGGCTCCTGTCACCCCCACCGCAGGGACCTCCCAGTCACCTCAGTAACACCAGTATCAGAGCAGATGTCCCACGCTCTGTGGCATTTTTCCCCTCCTGGTTGTTCTGGAATGCAAATTTTGAAATGGAAATAAAAACCATCGGGTACAAGCATTTCCTGCAAATGTGTTCTCTCTGTATCAACTGCAGTGCACAGTAGCCTCACTTCTGCTCTTCTGGAGACCTGGTCAGAGAGAGTCTCTGCTCAGAATACAGGAAGCAGAAACAGAGAGACAGGGAGAGAGAACACTGGAAAACCAAAGGAAGTGAGGTGCAAAGTTGCATCGAATTCTATGAGGCTAAACTTTTGCAAGATCAGCTGAGTCTACTCCACCATGGAAATTAAGCAATGTTCTGGTTTGGGCAGAAGAGAACAGATTGTTTTGGGGAGGTATGTGAAATACAACTATGACTACCTACTCAATACAAAATGGAAGACAGTGAAGTTTTCCACGGAATTACACCACTGAAGACAATTACGGTAGTTTCGACAGCTGAGCCCAGTTCTTTATTAAATGACAGGATCTGATATTTAAATTACTCAAAAACACTCCTTCTAGATCAACAACTCACTGTTCCACACGAACACAACCTCAAAGTGAAAACTACATGCAGTGATGCTGAAACCATGTCACAATAGGGGGAAAGGGCACTAGCCTGGTGTAGAACAGGGTCCTAGAGTCAGGCATGTACTAACCCACCTACCCATGGCACCCTGGGCAAGTATGTATGTTTACACTTCCTATTGAATTGGGTTGCATCTACTTCCAAAGTGGCGTCAAGATAACTTTGCATCGTCTGGGGCAAAAAGAACCATGTTGAACGTCCATCTATGTAGGTTAAGGAGAAACAATAAACAAAGATCAATGAGGGAAAGTTTTTGCTCAGTGAGGCACTCATCATTACAGGCTGCCTATTCTGTGCTGCACAGGGAGGGGAGGAAAGAGCCTGGAGGAAAGGAGAGTGCCTGGAGTGGCTGCTGGATGCGCCTCGGAATTTGGATCCCGCTGGGCCAGCCATTCACCGAAAAACATCAGGCAAGAAAGCTGCATCTCTCAGTTGGAGGTTCTTCATCTTTAAGAGACAGCATTAAAGAGGATGGATATGCTTTAGGAAAGTGTGTGGGCCCTCTAGATTTAAGCCTGTTACAAGACATTGATAAAAAGAAGGTTTAGTTACAGATTTCTCTTCTCCCCATCATACCCTTCTTCCTTTTTCCAAACTCACAGACAACTTTGATTAGTCAGCAAGAACTTCAACTAACTAAGTAAGACATGGCAATCAATCGCTGTTCCCATTCGTTGCACATTTCATCTATAATGGGACAGGAGGCAAATCTAAAGAGAAGGAGGTAAACAAATACCTAAATAATTCAAGTATTGGAAACATTCACCAGGCTTAGCAAAGACTTTTTTTAAAAAAACACCTTTTGTCTCTTTATTGGAAATTGGAGAGATTGTTGGATTTTTTTTTTTGGTGATTTGTTTTGGCTTTGATATTCAATTATGATCTTAGTACTTTGTTGATAGGAACTTCAAAGGCCTTTGTGAAATGCAAGTAAGTTTTCCAAGTAAATGCCAAACCTCTCTCTTTCTCTTTCTCTCTCTCTCTCTTTCAGGATTAGATCTGGGCAAGTTTACAAAAGTATTTATATTCAGCAACCTTGCAGTTCTTACCATTTGCCTTAGTTTCTCCCTTTTATTACCACTCTCTTCCCAAGCCATTCTGAGACTGAATCCGTTCTGAAACATCCCCAGTCCAAGTCCCCCTACTCAGACTTCTCAATCCCATCCCATTGCTTCATTCATTGTCCTATTAAGATTACTTTCCCCTGTGTCATTCCCTTTAGTCTTAGAAGAGGTAGGTCGGTTCAGGCTGGCTAACTCATATGACTAATGGGTTAACGTCTCCCAAGTTCGTTGCTCTTGTGGCACCGCATATTCACAAGCACCTGGTCCAGACATGGGCGATATCTTTACACTGCCCTGTCCAACATGGTAGCCACTATTAAAGTGGTGTCACCCTTTAAATTTAAATATAAATTGCCCTGGCTGGCGTAGCTCAGTGGATTGAGCGCGGGCTGCGAACCAAAGGGTCGCAGGTTCGATTCCCAGTCAGGGCACATGCCTGGGTTGCAGGCCAGGCCCCTAGTGGGGGCCACGTGAGAGGCAACCACACATTGATGTTTCTCTCCCTCTCTTTCTCCCTCTCTTCCCCTCTCTAAAAAATAAATAAATAAAATCTTTAAAAATAAATAAATAAATTTAAATATAAATTAATTAAATAAAATTTAAAAGTCTGTTGCTCAGTGGCACTAGCCCTGTTTTAAGCCATAAGAATATTTCTGCCAACACAGAAAGTTCTATTAGTCAGCACTGCCTTACCAACAACAGCAAAACACACGTGAACTTTAGTAGTAGACTGTGAATATGGCCATCATGTCTGTGCTGAGAAAATTTACAGGGGCTAAAAATAAACATATCTGTGTATTATAGGCATATAATCAGGACTGGGGTAGGAAGTAGCTGGACGAGGGAGAGATGAGAGTCTTTTGATGAGTGCTGCATGCCAGGGCAGAGGCAGGCCAGTCAAAGGCAGGCCTTTTTATACTAACAAGCAGTCCTCTAACAACCCGTTTTACAGATGAGAAAACTGAAATGAAAAGCAGTTAAGTAATTTATCCAAAGCTTTGAAGCCAGAATGCAAAATCAAGACTGAATCCTGATGTCCTTTCTGTTGTATCAACCAAGCTGCCAATCAAACTCACCAAGGAAAAGCCTGTGGGACTCCCAGGCGCCGTTTCTCAAAGCTCATTAGTTTTCTCTCCCCTCAAAATGGGGGCTGGGGCTATATCAGTACAGAGCAATAAATCTTTAATATTTTCTCTTGAGATGATTATAGATTCACATGCAGTTGGAAGAACTAATACAGAGATATCTTGCATATCCCTTCAATATGTATATTTTTAATTGTTACATATTCACACTATATCTTGGCATTATGAAGACAAGATTGTCTTTATTCTTGAAGACTTCAGAGGCCAGTGGGGAACATAGTAATAAATCATTTATATAGAGTTGGTTAAAACAAAAATGTAATGCCATTTTCATCTACCGATTAGCAAGTAACAATAATGGTAATGATATTCTACCTAAGTGACTGTGAAACACTCCCATATTTTATTGATAAAAGTGTAAATTGAGGCGAATAGGCAAGCAAGGTGGCAATGTGCGTGGAATATTTTAATCTTTCAGGTAATTTTTTTGAGTCCCTGCTACATGCCAGGCACTGGGCTAGATCCGTGGGGAAAACACTGACCAAAGCAGACACTGTCCAGCCCTTCTGGAACTTTCACAACCATGTCTTTATAGGCAGACAAGCTTCTGTGAGAAAAGTCATGAGAGGCAAGGTAAAGATTTTAGAGAAGCACTTGTGAGGGAAGCTGCATTCAGCCATAGGTGATTAGGGAAGGCTATTGTAGAGCAGAGGACTAGAGGAGGTAGTCTTCCAGACGTAAAATGACGAACAGGAGTCAGCCAGAGGAAGAGGACGCGGCGTGGTTGGAGAAAGCGTCCTAAATAGCATGACCAGCAAGCGCATGGGAAGGATGTGCGTTAACACAGAATGGCCTAAAAAATCTGGCAAAACTATCTCAAGGAACAACCCAGAATACAAAATAACAACAAAAACCAAACCTTGCAAACATAAAGATTTTCACTATATCATTAGTCATAATAGTGGAATATTAAGAAATCTATGTTAATAAAAGAGACTTGGTTAAATTATATGTGGTACATCCACAATATAGAATTTCATAGCCATTTAAAATAAGGCTTACAAAGCATTTTTATTCTTTTTTTATTGTTTTCAAGTACAGTTGTCTCTGTTTCCTTCCACCCCATTCCTCCCCACCTCAGCCATCCCACCTCCCACCCCTGATCCCATCCCCCTGTAGTTTTATAGTGTCCTTTATAGTTGTTCCTGAAAGTCCTTCCTCCCCCCTTCCCGCCATTATCCCCTCCCAGCTCCCCTCTGGTTACTGTCTGTCTGTTCTTAATTTCAAAGTCTCTGGTAATATTTTGCTTGCTTGTTTGTTTTGTTGATTAGGTTCCACTTATAGGTGAGATCATATGGTACTTGTCTTTCATCTGACTTATTTCACTTAACATAAAGTGTTGGAGAGGATGTGGAGAAAAGGGAACCCTAGTGCACTGTTGGTGGGAATGCAAACTGATGCAGCCACTGTGGAAATTTCCACAGTATGGAATTTCCTCAGAAAACTAAAAATGGAACTGCCTTTTGACCCAGCAATGGAATTACTGGGATATTACCCTAAGAGCCCTGAAACACCCATCCAAAAGAATCTATGTGCCCCAATGTTCATAGCAGCACAATTTACAATAGCCAAATGCTGAAAGCAACCTAAGTGCCCATCAGTAAATGAGTGGATCAAAAAACTATGGTACATTTACATGATAGAATACTACACGCAGAAAGAAGGAAGGAGCTTCCACCCTTTGCAACAGCATGGATAGAACTGGAGAACATTATACAAAGTATTTTTTAAATATGAAAAATGGTTATGTTAAAATGTTAAATGAGAAAGGCAGGCTATGTAATTACATGTTCTACATGACCACAAGCATGTTAAATATGTGTGTGTGGTTAGATGGAAGGAGACAGGTTAAAATATTAATAGGACTGTCTTTGGATAGTGAGATTAGGTGGTTTTTACGTATATGCTATTTTATAGCATGATGGTTAGTCTGGAGACAAAATTAAAAATACGAAAATAATAATACCTTTCCTCTTGATGATAATATAATTGATCCTGAAGAAAAAAGGTGAATTTACGTAACATATAAAATCAATTGTGACAAGTAGTTGGCACAATATAAAGAAGATATTGAATTTGGAAAAACTGTTAAGTATGTGGCTATAGAAACAACATCAATATTGTATGCCAACAGGACAACAGTAGAAATACATTGAGGAACTTAAAGACTAATCCTGGTGAGAGGTTTTATTTGAAGTTTGCAGGCCTGAGCCCTACTGGAAGTCAAACATCAGTAATACTAACAGGTACAGACCCTCGATACTGCAAGTGTTACCTCCTGACACCTTTGAAGTGTAGTTAAAACGGAACCACATGATAAAGATAGCTCTACAGTTCAGTGTGGAGAAAACATTATTCAGTTAATGTGTTGGGACATCCAGATAAAAAGCTGGAAATAAAGTTGGGTCTCCACTCTTTACATCAAAATTAATTCCTGTAGATCAAATTCTTAAATTGAAAAATGAAACCATAAGAAGAATTTTTTAAAAGAATTATAGAGAGGTTAAAGCTCTTCTAATATCACATAAACCCAGAAGTCACAAAATAAACTCAGAAAAAAATATTTGTAGTCCATATCACAGGCAAAAAGTCTGCGTTAGTGATACATAAAGCTCTCCTACAAATCAGTAAGAAAATACCAACAACTCAATGAAACAACAGAAAAACTACAACTCAATCACATGAAAAGATGTTCAAGTTCATTCATAAGAGAAACATGAAATTAACCCACAAATTTTCACCTATAAAATGAAAAGAATTCATGAAATGTGATAACACACTCTCATACATTGATAGTGAGTTGAAAATTGGTAAGCTTTTATGAGGGAAATTTGCCATCATCAGTCAAAATTACAAATATGAGGTCTTTAATCTAGAAATGCTACCTCTAACAATTTCTCCTTCATATATTTTAATGTATATAAAGTAATCTATGTATAAGGTTTTTCATTGTACCATTGTTTATGAGAGCAAAGACAGAGTGTCTGTCACTATCAGACTACTAAGTAGATATTTTTGAAGTGAGGCAGATATTTATGTTCAGATATAAAACACCTCTAAGATATATGGTTAATTGGAAAAAGCAAAGTGTATAGCATACTATGATTTGTGTTAATAATAGCGAGCTATTCAGATGATAGATGTAGATAGGTTTTTGCTTGCGTATGTTTAGAATATTTCTTGAAGGCTAACCATAAAGTACTAATGGTACTCCTCAGAGGCACACTTGATAGCTATAAGTTCGGGTTGAGAGAGAGAAACTTTCTACTACAACGCACCTTTCTACCCTTTGAATTTTATCTCATAAATATGTATTAGCTAATCAAAATAAATTGAATTTTGAAACAAATTCCCTGCTAAAAGCAAATCCTTTGCTCTTCTCTGATACTCCTGTATTTTTTTCTTGTTCTTTCATTGTGTTTGCATATTGATATCACCTATAAAACCATGAGCAACTGGAGGTCTGCAACTGGGTCTCCATCGAGTTTCCATCTCCATCACCTAGCACAATGCCTTACATATGAAAGAGACTTCAAAAAATTGTGATGTCTTGAAGAGTGGTGGAGACCTTTTCCTTGGAAGGAAGTCTGGCCACCTTCACATAGGGCCTCACAGGGCAGCGGAGTAGAGCTGCAAGGCTCTAAGAACATCCACCCACCAATCCTGGGGTTCTACCTTTACAAGACGGGAGGGTGAGAGACACAGACAGAAACAGAGAGACAAAGAGAGTTTAAAACTGAAATTCAGCTGTATTCTATAGCTAATTCAGTTGATTTCATCTGAGCATAGGTACACGGAGCACTTCTTAGGGGAAGACCTAAAGGGTAGCCCACATTTTTATTAGCAATAATCTCTGCCACCTTCCGATTAGCTACAGATTTAAGACCACATAATCATCCTCTATGTCACCAAGTGGAGGGAGAAGGGGGGAAAGAGGCTAAGAGGTTCTAAATCCCTTCTAACACTTGCTTCTTCCTTCTCAGCAAGATTAGAGCAGTAAACAGCTGTCTCCATTTGTGTTCAGACCCAGCAGCCTGAGCTGGGTTGCCCAGAGCCTGAGGCCAGGCCATTCTGAGGGCCATGCCTGGGACCCTTGGTCTCCAGTCTTCTCTAAGACAATGCAGGGCACATGATCCATCCTCCTAGCAGCAGTGAGCAGGCCAGGGGCCCTCCAATAGCCAGGAGGGAAAAGCAAGGGGTCTGCTTCCCACAGCCATGCTAAAACACAGCGAGAGGAGGCAGTCTTGGAGCTACAGGCCTTGGAATACGCCCCAGTGTGAGGAGGCACCCAATTCAGGGAACAGCCAACACCGCAGGAGCATCTGCTCGTTGGGGGCCCAGTCAGTCTCTCAGTCCAGCATCCCACAGTGGACCGAGGGCAACTATAACTACTACTTTGAGGAGGATGAGGATGGGGAGGAGGAGGAGCAGTGGAAGGACAATCTGGTGGAGGAGGACCAGCAGCCAGAGGAGGCCACCACCACCCAGACAGAAGTCCGTACAGAGATCTCCATGCTGAAGGTGAACGTGGGTGGACAGAGCTACTGCCTGCACTACACGGAGCTGGCCTGCCACCCCAAGACGCGCCTGGGCCGCCTGGCTACCTCCACCAGCCGTAGCCTCCAGCTGGGCCTCTGCGACGACTACGAGGAGCAGACAGATGAGTACTTCTTCGACCGTGACCCCGCCATCTTCCAGCTTATCTACAACTTCTACATGTCTGGGGTGCTGCTGGTCCGTGACGAGCTGTGTCCACGCAGCTTCCTGGAGGAGCTGGGCTACTGGGGCGTGCGGCTCAAGTACACGCCGCGCTGCTGCCGCATCTGCTTCGAGGAGCGGCGTGACGAGCTGAGCGAGCAGCTTAAGATCCAGCGTGAATTGCGTGCCCAGGCACAGGCTGAAGAGGCAGAGGAGCTCTTCCGAGACATGCGCTTCTATGGGCCGCAGAGGCAACGCCTCTGGAACCTCATGGAGAAGCCCTTCTCGTCGGTGGCTGCCAAGGCCATCGGGGTGGCCTCCAGCCTCTTTGTGCTCATCTCCATCGTGGCACTGGCACTCAACACGGTGGAGGAGATGCACCAACAGGCAGAGCAGGGCGGACGGTGGCCCATCCTGGAGCATGTGGAGATGCTGTGCATCGCCTTCTTCACGCTCGAGTTCCTGCTGCGCTTGGCCTCCACGCCCGACCTACGGCGCTTTGCACGCAGCGCCCTCAACCTAGTGGACCTGGTGGCTATCCTGCCACTCTACCTACAGCTGCTACTGGAGTGCTTCACGAACGAGGACCAGCAACGTGGCAAGGGCTCCTCCAGGGAACATGACCTTGAGACCGTGGGCAAAGTGGGCCAAGTGCTGCGCATCATGCGCCTCATGCGCATCTTCCGCATCCTCAAGCTGGCGCGACACTCCACCGGGCTGCGCGCCTTTGGCTTCACACTGCGACAGTGCTACCAGCAGGTGGGTTGCCTGCTGCTCTTTATCACCATGGGCATCTTCGCCTTCTCCGCCGCCGTCCACTCCGTGGAGCATGACATGCCCGGCACCAACTTCACCAGCATCCCCCACGCCTGGTGGTGGGCCGCGGTGAGTACCATGACCTTGGGCTTGCCAACATCTTCCCCAGCCTTCCCATTCTTTGGTTATGAGCTGTCTTCACCCCCTGATCTTTCTCTTGTCTTGGGCAAGGACCACCCCACTGCTGCCTCCAGCTAACAGAAACAGAGGTGGGTGGTACAGTGTTGGACTGCAGTCCAGGAAGTAACCGAATTTGACTTGATCCTAGGAATCTCCGAATCTAGATTTAGTTTCAAAACCATAAAAGAGGATTTAAGGAGGATTCATGATTGATGTATGTGGGAAGCTTCCTCATCATCATTCTTGTTGTTAATTGCCATTCATTGAATATCTATTATCCTAAGTAGCTTTATATACCTTTATCTTAACCCTATAAGGTGGTTATGATCACTATTTCTATTTAAAACAGGACACACTGGAGGTGGCTTCCTTTTCTCTCTCTCTCTCTCTTTTTTTTAAAGGAAACTGTATGTTTGTTTAGGAGGGGAAATAGACTTGGCTGAACACTGTCAACCCTAACTGGAATCCCACTGGTTCTAGCTAAATCTGAATGTGTAAAGAAGCATCTAAAAGTGACACTTGCTCCAGTGTCACTGGAGTTCTTTCAGGATCTGGTATTATTACCCTGTTTTATAGGAAGAAGTACTGAGGCGCAGAGGGTTTGAGTGCAGACACACAGCTAAATCCAGAGTGAGGACTGAAGCCCAGGCCTGTCCAGGTGCAAAGTCCATGTCGCTTCCACACCCTAGCACTTCCTCTTTCATTCTTTAGTTCTCCTGCAGGCCTTGAACAGTTCATATACTAGCTATTTTTGTCATTGTTTTCTTTAGTATTTGCCTTTTTATAACAATTTATACCATTTACTCACGTACTTGTATTTCTGGGATACTTAACTAAATGCTTGGAAAATCCCTGAATCCCTGGAAGTGTTGATTGGGTCTTCTTAGGTCAACCAATAAGCTGACATGTACACATAGGAAAGTACTAGGTGTGTGGTTTCTGTACGTTCTTAAGTAGATTATTGTAATGCCTTTAAAGACATTAAGCAAATATGACAAGCTTTTTCCATGTTAGAAAGTCGATATTTTCAACATTAACATTGGGTAGGTCAGAGCCCAAAGTCTCAGGTGAACATCTGAACCACTCCAGGGTTACTAACAATGTAGTTTGGTAGGATGGAGATTTCTATCTCAGTTCTAGTGTCAGATCTGGCCATAATGAACGGCGACCCTAAATGATGAGCTGTGAAACCTCACTCCCTCACTCCCCATCCTGTTTCCTCATCTCTAAAAGGGGAGGATGGAGAGCTCTGCAGTTCACTGAGGCTTCCTTCCTCCCCTGGAAAGTGAGTGCTCACATGCACTACAGGATTTGTGAGCTTTCTTCGGTGAAGGGATGACGTTAGACTCTTGCAAACAAAATAGCGAAATGCCACTCCTCTGATCATATTCCACATGACAAAAGGTCATCTCCATGGTAGATAAACTGTGTGTACAGATGGAGTAATGGAGGATAATTTGTCCCCAGCAAGTGACATTTACTTTGGAGGTGAATAAAGTAGGAAGGGAAAAGAGCAAATCCACAAGATGATGATATAATTCCAGTTTTAGAGAGTCAGGTTTCCCTCTATTTTTATGTCTTAGGAGATTAGCCCATATGGGCTGCACCTAGTAGACTCCTTAATACTATAATTTTAACCCACAAAACTTCTTTCACCTTTTGTATATTAAGGCAAAGATTTTTATTTAAAAATTGCTTCTAATACTGGATTTTTATTTTTAAAAAATTTCCTGAAGTGAATGCCCATTGATCCCATTTAATTTCTTGATTAGCTTAATATACAAAGATGTTTAACTTACAAATTATCCCTTTTTTATATTAGCTGAAATGATTTTACTCAATACCAGTGCTTTCCATAAATTTCACAGCAAAAAATTTAACCAATGGTCAGGGTTGATCTGCAGTAAATTTTACCAATTATTACTTTTACTACTATGTGTTTTCTTTTGTGGCCTTTCTATCAGGCACTATTTGCATAGACCGAAATTGGTACATTTCAACCTTGCCATTTCCTAATGTCAACCTTTACCAATGGCCTTTGTCCATCTTATTCTCTGAGAATTATTTATAGTATTAAAAATCATTAAGACTTAGATAAAAGACTGATAATGTGTATTTATTTCTAAACTAATCTGTAAGAACAATTACCCTTGAGCATTGGAGGACTACTCTGTTCCCCAGGACTGATATTTATTAACCCAGTTCTTATTACTTATGCTAACATTGCATATTGGGTACTGAGGGTTTGTATTCTCAGTAGAGCAAAAAGAACACTGTCAAAATGATGCAGACAAAACATCTTGTTTCCTTACATAGATATAAAGCAAAAAGGTGCAAAATATTAGGGCCAGTTCCTCATGTTACCCACAAAAGTCCATCTCATTCATTCACTGAGCAAGAATTGTTTGAGCACCTCCAGGGTTCCTAGTATTCTAAGCACTAGAGATAGAAAAAAGAAAAGATGAAGTTCTTTCCACCATGGAGTTTATGTTCTAATGGAGAAAGATAATTATTTCAGATATTTGTATGCCTTGTATTGGACAATAGGATTGAGAGTGACTTGGGTGGCAGAATCTACCTTCTTGGAGAAGATGACATTTAGGTAAAATTTGAACACTGAGAAGAAACTCATATAAATACACATGACTGAAAAACATGAGAATCTGAGAAGTGGAATCCTAGAAGTAATGGATAGAATAGTCTTTAATATTTTATTTAAAATTTTTGAGCACACACCCATGATCAATGTGTGTTTAGTGATTCATAAATTCTAAGTTCAGCTGAGTTCCACTAGGAGGTTCTTCTCATTTGGACTCATACCATTTCAGCTGGCTGATGGCTGGAATGAAGGAGGAGACTAGGCTACATATCTTTCATTCTCCAGCAGACACGTATCCATGGCCATGGCTAAGGACAAGAGAGAGTGCAAGCCGAAACTATGCAAGCACTGTAAGCTTTCCTTCAATGTCATTTGCTCAACCCATTGTCCAAAGCAAGTCACAAGGCCAAACTCAGAGTCAAAGGGCAAGCAGGGCAGGTTAGCCCACCCACTATAGGGAAGCACTATAAAGTTATATGGCAAAGAGCTTGGATACAGGAAGGTATAAAGAATTAGTTCCAGCAGTACAATCATTCAATTGTAGTAAGAAATTTCTGCTCAAATATATTATACACATCAGAAAACGTACACTCATACACTGAAATTCTAAAGATAAGGTTAAGGATAATAGGATTGGTATTTTCTTCCACCACTCCAGTGCTGTATCACCCACATTAGATTCTCTAATCCATTCTTCCATGTCTTTAGTGCTTTCAGATCACCCCAAATTTGACTTGCTTTTAATAATCTTCCCTCTCTCTATGCCAAGGATCCTGCAACATTCCTCTGTTCAACTTGGGGTTTTAAGAGGAATACAATAAATATCATTACTGTGATTCTCCTACAGCTGCAGGAGAATTCCCTCCAGGACACTTGTGGACACTATGCAGATGCTTCTGCATTAGGATACAAAATAGATCCATCCTACTCGTCTGTCAAATGGCAGTTATTTGTGAGCACTAATGTAGTAGGAAACATATGTAAAATGCTAGCCTGTAGTACACCCATAATAAGTAGAAGCTATCATATCTGACTAGTTAATAGTCTTTATCACATGGAAGCGATAACCTTTGATTCCAGATTCATTTGAGGGAAAATAAAACAAAAATGATTCCTTTGCTACCGGAGAAAGAGAAAGACTGCGGGACATACAAAAGGGTCAGCTGTTCTATCTTGGGAGAACTTCTCAGTGTCCAGATAAATAGGCCCATGCTCGGAGCGGCCGCAGCCACACTGGGGCTTTCAGGGTTGCCTGGGTGTGGGAAATGCATGGCATCGCCCGACAAGTACAATTAACTCTGTGATGAAACGGTAATCGTTGTCTCCAGTGTGGCTATGTTTTTACGGAGAAAAGGGCAATTGGCTGTTCAACAAACCATTTCCTTCTGAGTTTTTCAGAGCAAGTTAGAGCAGTAGAAACTAAACAGGAAATGATGTCATGAACTTATTCCTTCAAAATGTGACAAAAACTCTTCAAAAAGAAAATTCATCTCCAGCTGAGGCATCTGATAATTATGCCCCAGAGACCTTGCTTCTATCCTTGTTTTCCTAAAGTATGATATCATTTCCTTGCAAATAAGTGGTACTTATGAGATCACTGACATACATTTTATATTATTTTATTTTTACTCATAGACTGCCTGCTTTAAGGAGACCCTTTTAGGTGAATCAGTCAAGTTATACTGAGGAAAATAGAAAACATTTTGGGTGTTTTAAACAGAGGAGATTTGATACAGGGAAACAAATACATAGGTATAAGAAGGCTAGAAGCAAAAAGGGGAAACCGAGATAACCTAAAGATTGGTAAATGTAGGAAATACCTGCTGGCCCTAGAACTGGAGGAACAAGAAGGAGAAGGGAGAGGTACCAACACGGGAGTACAGAGGTGGAGCCTCCAGGTGGCTGTGGCTGGGACCCCTAAGGTGAGGCTGGTGCTGAGTGCTGAAAGATGCCTGAGCCATAAATATCTGCTGTTATTGGAGGATGAGGACCCTGATCTCATCTCAACTTCCAGTCTCCCAACGGTGTCTCTCCTGGTCTGAACACACCAGAAGACAGCGGGCAAAGGAATTCAGAAAATGTAGTTTGCAGACTCCCAGTTGCAGAATTACAAAATAAAGTACAGAAGGGTGTCAGGCATGGGACCAAGAGACAACAGGTAGATATGTCTGACCCAGAAGGCATGACAGCTCTCCTAGCTCCGTCAAAACTAGCGCAGGAGCTGTCGACGGCCAAAGGCTATTAGGCACTTTTATGACTTTTGATCTTGAACTCATGATTTGGGGATAGTCCCCTTCTGTCTTTGTAAGCTCCTCCTGTTGACCATTAGGACTCGAATGGGACATGATAGAGTTGCAGAGGGCGAGCAGGGAGAAGTGCTAGGTAGGTGGAAGATGCAGACGGCATCATGTTGTTCTCGACCTTTCCATGGGTAGATGACTAGGTCCCAACCTTGCTTTAGCTTTTGCACACCCCCTCCTTGTTGTACAATTTTACGCAATGTAAGAACTGTACTATATGGCTGAGCTGGCTGTTCTCCTCAGGGTGGTCACCTATGACCTGATTCTAACATTGCTTTTGCTGATCAAAACATTCTTTGAATTCCACTGAGGAATTATCTTCAGAGTTGGTGACATGTCCATTTGCTTCTTTGTAATGGTGCTCAAACTTTACCTTTTTGAGGGTGGATTCAATATTTTAAAATAGTCAAGACCCAACAGACTCATAGATAGAGAGCAGGCTGTCAGCTGCCGGGGAGGGAGGAGGGGTGAAGGGATTGAGCAAGAAAAGCAAAAGAGAAAAAAAGTCACGGACATGGACAACAGTGTGGTGATTGCCGGGGGAACAGGGTGGGGGCAGTGGAGGAGGTTATGGGGGATAAATGGTGATGGACACACAACACAGTGTACAGATGGTGTGCTGTGGAATCGTGCACCTGAAACCTGTATAATTTTGTGAACCAGTATATTGAGGTTTGTTAACCTCAATAAGTTCAATAAAAAGGAAAAAATGAAAATAAAATAATAAAGTAATCAAGACTCTTGAGTTTAAGATTGGCATCTAAAGTTAACCCTCTAGGTATAATAATCTCTAGTAGGGGCATCAGACAATTATGCCCTAACGTACCCAACAAGACCACTCGTTTCAAGGTCATAACACTGAATCTGTGCAGATTATAATCCAAAGGAGGAATTCCTAAAATATCTGTAGCAACAGCAGCATGGATGGGCTAAGTGTAGTGTTTGAAGCTAACTCTTTTGAAGAACTGAGGTATGTAGTAATTTTAGCCAGAATATGTTAGTCTTTACCTCCTCAAATTTTTTTTTGAAAAACTAGAAGGGGTGGTTAATTATTTTTGAAAAGTCAGTTTTATTTCTGGGGATAATTCCAAAATGCATGGATTACTGGCTAGTGATATACGTCTAGTTCATTATGAAGTAAACAAGCATTCCTTATTGAGGGAGAAATTCAAGTATAGCCATTCTCAACATTTTTTGGAGAAAAATTGGATGCTTATCCTCCTTGTAATGTTTAGCAGGCCACGATTTGCTGATTAGAGGGTAAGATGCTAGAGGAAGGTCACATTCTTGCTGTTGGGACCCAGGGAAAATATGTAAGTTGTCGATGGAATGGTAAATTTCCCATGTACAGAATGGCTGAGCCAGCTGGGGGTTGTTTTTTAGAGGGTGTTGGGGTTTTTTTGTTTTTATTCTGTAGGTTTGTTTTTTTTTTTTTCCAGGACATTATGATGGATTGTAGAAATTTTGGTCACATTTCCAAACTGAACACATCCTAATGTGAGAACTCGCTCTGCATATTCAGATGGGTCAGATTGGGGCCTTCCACTTTTAATCCAGGGAGAAATAGTTTGGCCTGTGGCACATGGAGAAAAGGTTCCCTAAAGCCAAAAAATCCTGAGTTCCTCTTAGAGCCAAGGAGCAAGCAGATCACTGGTTGAGTTAAATTACCCACAGAGCCGACAATGCATAAATTAGCTATGCATTTTGAACAAATTCTTCAATGCCAGCATACATGGCCTCCTAGCAGAAAAGATCTTTTCTCTAAAATGAGAGATCCAAGATATATAAAAATATTTAGACCATATTATGCATATCAAATACTTAATCTTCCTTAAGCCAATTTTCTTTGCTTTTAACTTTTCACTCAAAGTTCAGCCAATAAAAATATGAAGTTGCATTTGGGAGTAAAGCAAGGCCAGTAAAAGGATTGAGCAGAAGCTATAAAAAGGCACTTTGTCTCAATTATTTTACTTCCTCAGCATCCTAGCCTCCCCCTCCCCACCCCAATCCTGCACCCCGGAGGGCCTGGTTTACCTAAAACTCTGCTTTGGCCTTTCATGGAAGCTTCTTGTTCTAAAACTACCCTTCTTGTCACTTACCCCTGTTATCCAACTTCCTTTAGGCCTCCTCCAGGGAAAGGGGACTAAAACTAAACATACGCAGGTGCGAGCGATGCTGTTAGTGACATATGCTCAGTTCACACCCCTGGCCAGACATCTGACTCTGGTGCTTTTACTCTTGGTGTGGCCAGTGTCAAGAAACACACACACGCGCGCGCACAAGCATTCTTGGAGACTGGAAAAAGGGAATCTGTCCTGGGGCCAGGTGTGCCCCCGCCACCCTCCCTCAGACAACACCAGCAGGAGCCAGGGAGAAGCCTGTTTCCACAGCCTGCTAGTGTCAGACGTGTGAGAACTGGTGTTCTGTGCCAGGCACTCTTCAGTTCCCACAACAGCTCTGTAGGGTAGGCGGTGTTATTCTCCCCTCACTTCGAAAGTGAAACAGGCAGAGAAAATTTAGGTGATCTGACCAAGTCACACAGCTGAGAAGTACATTCAGTTCCACACAGCCTAGTGCCATACCTGTCTCCTTAACCTAGTCTACACCGTGCATGCTGCCGCTCTTAGATGCTTGCTTGTATACTCCCGCCATGGGAAGGACCGTCTGTTCCTCAGCAGGTGTCTCACCAATGAGGGAGCAGTGAGAGGCAGTGGGTCACCCACCCTGAAGGGCTGGATGGAGCTACTGTTCTTCTCAACTCCACCACGTTTGCCCAGCTGGCCATGGCTCCATTTCATTCTAACTAATAATCACACTCATTCTAAGTTCAAACTAACACATTTTTTTTTTTTAAGTTTACGTTTCTAAGCTAAAGGCCATTTTGAAGCAGGGCAATGGGATGACGTTGCACATTTACTACCATCTGCTGGAAAGTTGTGGCCACCACGCACAGACTGACAAAGCACACAGTGCCCCTGGAGTTGTGTGATGTGCGGCTTTTTCAGCTGTAAGCAACAGCCCTGACTAATTCTGCCAATAGTCTGGGGACTAAGGGGAGTGTTAGTACATGAGGCATAAAAAACAACCCCCAAGAGGTTTTCCAGGGTTTTCTGTAGCTACCCTGACTGATAACTAGTTTTGTGGGTATTTGCATGTTAAAGCAGAAGCTTGTTAACCTAAATAAATTTCTAATTAGTGGAATTGAAAGCACTGTGAAAAGAGTGATGGGAAGAATCTCATGCAGGGTGAACATACCTTTGGTTGGTGGTGTCTTAAAAAGCAAGTCCCTTTGCAAAATAACAAGTGTGTTTTTCCTTGCGATTAAAGCACTTTTATGTAAAATACTTCTGAACTACATAATAATTCTGAGAAGTGTTATAATTGTCTCCATTTTAAAGATGAGAGAAGGAGAACAGAGGCGGTTGCTCAATGTCTTCTGTGTGCGTTACACTGTGTTAAGTGCTTCAGTTTTTTACTTAGTCTTCAAAGGAATCCTGAGAGTTAGGTAATACTGTCCCTCCTGTTTCGGATGAAGGAGCCAAGGCTTAGAGACCCTGGTTGTTTTGCCCAAGGTCACTCTGCGGGAAGAGTCAGAGTGAGGACTTGAGTGGGGTCCAACTGGTTCTGAGCCTGAGCTCTTTTCAGCATGTACATTATGTAGGCCAACCCAGGGCTCCCAGTCCTAACGGTGGCCCCAGCTGAGGGGAGGCAAAGACTAACATTTGTTGAGCCCTCTCTACACCAGGGACTTCACAAATGTTGCCTTATATGCGCCTTACAACACCCTCTAAAGTAGGTATTTTATGTAAGAAAATTTAGAAGAGTCAGGATTTAAATCCAAGTCTTCCACCTCCGAAGCCTGTGTTCTTTCCATGACACGGGTCCTGCAGGCAAACTTTCTGGTACCTGAAACTGGCTTCATGGGGAGCTCCTACAGGACCCATGTGCACCTTCAGGAGGACAGGTCACTTCCCTGCCTGTTCTCTCTCCCCTTCTTCTCCTCCCTAGCAGTGCTAACAATTCCGTCCCACTTTCCTTCTTACACAGGTGAGCATCTCCACTGTGGGCTACGGAGACATGTACCCAGAGACCCACCTGGGCAGGCTTTTTGCCTTCCTCTGCATTGCTTTTGGGATTATCCTCAACGGGATGCCAATCTCCATCCTCTACAACAAATTCTCCGATTACTACAGCAAGCTCAAGGCTTATGAGTACACCGCCATTCGAAGGGAAAGGGGAAAGGTGAACTTCATGCAGCGAGCCAGAAAGAAGATGGCTGAGTGTTTGGCTAAAAGCAACTCACAGCCCACTGCAAGGCAAGAGAATTAATATTCCATAGGAAGGGTGGCTGGTAGGTCCCGTGACCTTCCAGGCTTCCTTCCTCCTTCCTTTCTTTTTTTATCATCAGGATTGCCAGGGAAAGGACACATGAGGCAGATGGACACAAAGGGTACTCAGTGCACAGATTACTTCACAGATGTTCGTTTTAACCCAAACTCAGACGGCCGCACACTGTGCTGTGGGGGACTCTGACCTCTCCGGAGACATTGAGATTGAAAGCTCCTTGGCACGAACGACATCTTAGATTTTTCTCGTTGCATCTCATGGCTTCTCAATAAATATTTTTGGACCTGAGTGGACTAGAGAAGAATTTCCTTGCATTAAAGACAAGAAACCCTTAATTTCCCAGAGAGAGGGAGTGTTGCGGCAGGAGCAGTATGAGCGTTGGCATCGGACCAACCTCAGTCAGAAGCCCAGACCTACCCGCTGTAGGGTTTGGGACAAGTTACTTTAACTGTCTGAGCTTCAGTTTCTTCAACTGCAAAATGTAGGTAACAAGAACTACCTTGTAATGTGAGCAAGGGGAATGAGGATAACATTTGCAAATGCTCGATAAATGAAAGCTGTTAAAACTGCTTGAGTGGGTACTATCTAGTAGGTTCTCTAGGTCCATGGTTCTCAGTCCAGGGAGATTTGGTTGCTGTCCATGCCCCAGCCCCCTGGTTATTTGTCAACTTCTGGAGATACTTTTGATGGTCACTATTGTGAGGGAGGATGAGGGGGCTCTTGCATCTAGTGGGTGGAGGACTGGGATGCTGCTAAACGTGCGCAGAGAGCCCCATAGCAAGGAATTACATGGCCCAAAATACCAATAGAGCCATTGAGAAACTCTGGTCTAGATTTAACCTGAGAGCCCCAGACCTGACCTGTGAAACATGGTGAAGTGTGAAGGTACCACCTCCCTTGACGGGAGCCCCCACATATCCTCACCTCTCCAGGCTTCCTTTCCCTTCCCTTTCCTAAATAAATAAATAAAATAAAATAAAATAAAATAAAATAAAATAAAATAAAATAAAATAAAATAAAAATCCCTGCCTTTGGGGGACTGTTCTGGGCAGAGCACTGAGCAAAGGGAATTAGATCAACATGGCCCTCCACTCTGGGCTCTGTCTGTGGGTCAGAAAGCCATTCCCCACAGGTGCCGGTCCTTTCTCTCCCCATCCCCTGTTCCTCCTAGTTCCTCCCTTTTTCCATGGACTGTTGGAAACTGAAGTCCTGGAAAGGAAAGGCTCATTTGAACTGAGCAAATGCTGGTTGCCCCAATAACTAGAACTTTTGCTGTGCTGACCATCAGTTTGTCTCAGGGCATGACTGGACCTATGCTTATGCTGTACGAATGAGTAATTATTTTGCATGTTCTTACAATTACAGGCATTGTGGGTTGTACTTTATAATATATAACTTCATTTCATCTTGATATATCCCTAAGTTAGGTATTACTTTCCCTTTTTATTTAGAAAGAAACATTTTTTTTAACTTAGGAAGAAACGGAAGCTCAGAGAGGTTAAGTAATTCAGCCAAGTTGACACAGTAGTAAATAGTGAGGCTGGGTTTCCAGCCCTGGTCAGTCCAATTCCTAAGGCCTGTGGTCTGAACTTGTGGTTCTCAAATGGCACCAGCCTCATCAGAGGGTTTGTTAAACACGAATTACTGGGCCAACCCCCAGAGCCTCTGATTTGGTATGTCTGCATGATACACAAGGATTTGTATTTCTACGGAACACCAGGGGATTCTGCTGCTGCTGCTGCTGGTCTCGGGACCACACCCTGAGAGCCATGGGTCTAATGAACTTCCCTCTGCCCCTCCCACAGGGAACTATGTGAAGCTAGGGTGCAGCTGGGAACCCTAGATCTAGAGCTCCCTCCCTTTTACTCCTAAGTGCCCATAACATCAGCTTAACTGGCATCTGAAGGGTAGACAGAAGCCCCAAGTTTATTGGAAGGTTGCTAGATAAAATACAGAATGCTCAAGTGAATTTGAATTCCAGATAAGTAACAAATAATTTTTAGAAGTATGTCCCAATTATAGCATGGTATATACTTCCACTAAAAAAAGATCTGTTGTTTTTCTGCAATTCCAATTTAATTGGGCATCCTATGTTTTCATTTGCTAGATCTGGCAGCCCTATACCATTGCTTCTGAGAGACAAAGGTTCCTCCTATGGATGGAAATTACCCCCAAATCCTTAAACCCCTCCCAAATAGCAGAACCCTCCACCAGGGGGACTTCTCCTCCTCTTGCCAAATAACAGGGAGGAATTTTGAGTCAGGCTCCTTGCCAGCAAGAGTCACAAAAACAGAGTCACAGCAAGCAGGAGGTCGGAGCACAGCTTGTACAACCACCTGACCAGCTCAGTGCAGCGGCTGCCCCTTCCGGTCCACCTCCAGCCTTCCAGCTCCTTCTGAGGTCTCTAGGGGACGGGTTAGTTGATGAAGAGCATCTGCTGGGGCTGTTAAGGACACAGGGGAGAGGAAGAGCCAGTGCCCATCACCCCTGCCCCTGCTTGAGACCCAGAGAGAATGGCCCTGAGCAGCCCAGCAAAAGAGACTCCCTGAGGGAGAGCTGGGTGGAGCCTGGGGGGCCAGCTGCAGGTGGTCTTGGTGAGGAAGATGAACTTTTCCAGGTCCCTGGGAGGGGATCTGGTAAATGACAGCAGCCTCCTCCTCCCAATCTCAGTAGCCACATCTGTTTAAACAGCTGTACTCTGCCTCCCAAGAGAATGAGACTGACAGACAGAAGGGAGTGAAAACAAAAACCTGACATTCCATGAGCCCCATTGTGCACCAGGCACAGAACCAACATCATGCAATCCTTAAAAAGCCCCCTGAAGTAGCTGTCAAGGTGTCACTCACAGAGGCTTAGCCACATTGAACCTGACATGGTCTTTGGATCTGGATTTGAAACCTGACTTGGCCATGTACTGTGAGGTTGAAGTGTGTGAAATTGCCATTTTCATCAAGAACAGCTGAATATTGGCAGTGTTATATAGGGTAATTTAATAGTGTGTGGTCACTGCATTTCTCTAAGCCTCAGTTTCTGCATCACAAAAATGGAAATAAAACCCTTAGAACACGGTAGGGCTCGTGTTAAGAACTAAACACCTGGGGGCTGCCATTATCATCATTAATATTTTGCTGGCTGCACAGGAAAACCATACAAGCCAAGACAGAGTCACTTGTCATCAAGGAGAGGATTCTGTGGTCCAGGATTCAGGTTTTTGAACCCTGTTGCCAGCCCCCAGCCTGTCCAGGGCCATGCGCAAGGATCCAGGCCAGTCTGCCCGATGGAGCTGCCTCTGGTGATGGAGACGTTATGCACTCATACAGTATGTGTGACGGTCAAGCAATTACAGTGTGGCTACTGAGATTCAGGAATTACATTTTTTAAAAGATTTATTTATTTACTTTCAGACAGAGGGGAAAAGAGGTAGAAACATCAATGTGCAAGAGATACATCAATTGGTTGCCTCTCAACTCATCCCCAACTGGGGACCTGGCCTGCAGCCCTGGCATGTGCCCTGACTGGGAATCGAACCAGTGATCTTTTGGTTCGCAGGCCGGCACTCAATTCACTGAGCCATGCCAGCCAAGGCAGGAATTACATTTTTAAATTTTATTTAATTTTAATTAGTTTCATTTAAAGTTTAAGTGGCCACATGTGGCTGCAGGCTGCCGGGCTGGGAAATGCAGCTGTAGGACTCTTTTCTGCCCTCATGGAGGCATCTGCTCTGTGGTCAGCAGGGCGTTTGAAAATTAAAGAAAAGCATTAGATTATCACTCCAAAAAAAATGTTCCTAAAAGCTTCCAATTCCCTCCTCCCAGGCTGATGCCTGACCCCCAAATCAAGATGAATGTGGCCCCCACACATCAGTGCTCCCTCTTTCTTCCTTGTTCCCCTGTGATGTGACACCTTTAAATGCACGATTCTACATGTTTATTCCATGTTATATGTCTACTTGTGGGTGCTAGGCCTTCTCGGTTTGTCTTTCTGGAGACATTATTCACTCTGCCCTGCCCTGCTACACGGCCCAAGGGGTCTGTCTTCCATGTCTGTACCACCCAGGCTCCCTTACCCTCTGACAGGCTGTCAGCAGAAGAGAAGAGAGACCATTCTGGAGATTAGTCCCCACCCTCTCCCTGTGCGGCAGTAGTCTGGGCAGCAGCTAAGTCGCTGGGGCCATGGCTAGGTTGGGCAGCCTTCCTGATCAGCCAGGGCACTCACAGGTTCCACTAACACCTGTCCCGCCTGTCATTCCCTCAGGCCTATGAGTGGTAATGGTCCCTTGCATTGCTTGTCACTGATTATCTCACCCCTCTTGTTAGTTCCCTTAATCCTGACCATCCCCCACCCCCATACGTAGAATCTCAATTAAAATCCCTTCACACAACTCTTTTGAGTATTCCCCCTGGGATTTTGAGAGCATCTTGTCTATCTTAAGAAAAATATATTGCTCATATTCCCCAAATCACCACTGAAATGATGAGGCATGTTTATGAAGATTCATGTCTCCCCAACATGTCGCCCCAGACTGAGAAGTACAGGCCTTGGACTTACAGACCAGGGGACACAATCAGCTCACAGATGGTTGTAGGGCAGTGATGATTGGCACCTTTAAGTGCCAATAAATGAGTCGTTATTTCTGTCAAAGTCTCTGCTCTTTTCAGGAGCAGTTTTCAATGACTCAACCTGTTGAGTTCCCTTCCGTAGCCCCATTCCACACATATTAATGAATTTCCGTGACTACGTGAAGAAACATATGCATGAAATGAGGTGGAATATATGCACCTAAGGACAGAAAGTGCCCTCTGAGGACATCCAAAAATCATCTTGGCCAGTCTCCTACCTTCACTCAGGTAAGGTTTTATTAACTTTGTTTTGTAAGTGATGTAATATACCCGAGAAGTTAAAAACATGCCTGGAAGTGATAAACATCTGTTTTCCATGCTGCCATCTCCTTTACTATGCCCAGAACAAACATTCTTCATCAATCACATCGCCCTCTGCCACTGGACAGCCTTCTCATTGCAGTTCCCCAGCAGCCAATGCAAATCTGTCAGAGTTGACACTCAAGACCTGTCTGCTGTCCTGGCATGTGCTCAGACTTTAAAAATGAGTAAGTGAAACTAGATATCAGTCTCTACAGCCTCCTACTACACTGTTCTTTTTGAAAGATTTCCCTGTAAATCCAGAAAACCTGCGCAGACTATACTCATGCTATCCTTATTACCATTAAGCCTTTGTAATCAAACTTCCCTGAACCTCAGTTTCTACATTATAACATGGAGATTATTAAGACCTCCTTGGGAAGATTAACTGATATATGAATGCAAAGTACTTGACATGATACCTATCACATAGATGCTCAGTTCATGGTACCTCTTACTATTCATTCTATATGAACGTCAGTGAAGTCCACATGCCCTTCTGTGGTGCTCACTAGGGTCCACAATTATTGGTGTGTCCACAAATATTTTCGTTCTCCTGGATGCAGATTGCATTTCTCCACTACATTCAAATTATATGTGGACAAGTGGCCACAATTATATGTGGCCGTGGCCAAACAAATGTGAACAAAGGAGACATGTATTACTTTTGGGCAGAATAATTTAATTGTTGCTTCTCTATATCAGCCCTCCTTTTTTCTGTTTCAGTAATTGTGGAAACAGGTGTCAAGATGAAGCATCCATCCACCAATGACTCTAAGTAACAGTGATGAGCAGAACCCCAGGCTGATCCACACTGGGCATTTAGTCTAAGTGAGAAATATACCATTGTTAAGTAAAAACCTTGAATTTTTGGAGTGTTTTCTGCAGCCATAACCTAATCCATCTTGGTGAATATTTCTTTTTGTATCAAGGTTCCAGAGAAGCTGATTCTTCTCACAGCAGAAAAGTGACTTGAAATATTCATGTGTGTTAAATGTTCATGTCCCTGAAGTCATTTTTTCACTCTCCAATGCAGTGCTGGATAACAATGTCACTTAGAATGTGTCAAATGCCTATTATGCGCCCAGCATTGTTCTGGGCACTTAATGGGAGCTAGTGTGCACACCTAGCGCAATGTCTGGCAGGGATATACCCAAATGCATGCTAATTATCAGTGTCATCATTATTATGTATCATCTCCAGTCCTTATGATAACACGAAGAGACAGGGACTGTTATCATCGCCATCTGACAGACAAGGAAACTAAGGCACAAAATAGTTAAGCAACAGAAGAAGGTTTTGGAGGCAGAAAAAATGCAGCATGGATTTGAATTCAAGCATGCCTGAAATCAAAGTCCATATTCTTTCCATGCTGCCACACATCCTGGCCAATGAAGACTGACAAATTCTGTGGTGCAATTCCTTGACCCCTCTGCTTCCCACTTTGGGGGCCGGTGCCCCACCATCAGATCTGTCCCCCTCCTTCTACTACATGCAACTGTTGTAGCCTAATTCATTAAGGAGAAAGGGAAACTGGCCTCCCTCAGGCCCACTCATCCATGGACAGAAAAACTTGCCATTCAAGAAGAGGATTATGTTTGTCTATTGCTTCAAATTCACTATCAAAGGAGGGTTTCTCTCTGCCTCTTCTTTCCAATGTCTTTAAAATCACTAGGCTGTCACTTATGTCTATTTTAGAAGTAGCACAACCCAAGGAGTCACTGACAAGTTTGCTGTGCCCTGTCCATGGCCCTAGACTACACAGGCCATACAGGGAGGAAGAGAGAGAACCCAAACATGGACACACCTACCAGCTGACCTCCCCTCCCCATGTCTTCTCCAGGACATTTATTTCATTAAAGCACAGCATGCTCGAGGGGACCTCAGGAAAGGTGACAATTTCATTTCACCTACACCTTTGAAATGAAAATTCTTTCCAAAAATAAATAATTTTCTTTGTTCTCTGAGAAAGCTGGGAAGAAAAGGAGTCAAGGAGTGAGAGGTAAGAAAATGAAAGGCAGAGGGAGAGGGAGGGGAAAAAAGGAAAACAGAAAGATAAATGAGGTCTGTCCAGAAAAATTCCAGCCATTGTCAGTATAACAAGAACAGTTTGCACAACACCAAAGTAACCTGGTAGCCAAGGAGAGTGGACTGGAATGCACATGTGTGAACAATGATGACCTCACTGTACTAGTCAGTGGGGGCAGTAGATGCCATTGAGTGAGCATGTGTACTGCGTGACCATTGCATTCAAAATGACTGAGTGAGTAGAGCAACAAATCTGCATCAAATTTTGCAATAAACTTCAACATTCCTCCATGGAAACTAATCAGAAGATTCAGAAGGATTTTGAGGATGATGCAATGAATGCACTGCAAATAAAAGTGTGGCCCACACACTTCAAAGATGGTCGAGAATCTCTTGAAAGTGATCCATGTTCTGGAAGGCCCACAACAAGCAGAACACCAGAGAACATTGATGTGTACAGGCTGCAATCAACAAAGATCGGTGACTGACAGTGCAAGAACTAGAAGCTGATCTGGGGATTCCAAAAACTATGGTGTTGGAGATTTTGACATAGGCTCTTGGCATAAAACACATCATGGCAAAATTTGTTTCATGGCTTCTGCTCCCAAAGTATCATGCTGCAGTTGCTAATAATTTGATTCAAACTACTACCGATGAACCAGCTTTCCTCAAGAAGTTCATAAGCAGAGATGATTTGTGGGTCTGTGCCTATGATCCAGAAATAAAGGCCCAGTAGTCCCAATGGAAGTCACCTAGTTCTACAGGCCCAAAGAAGGTGCAGCAAAGCCACAGCAAGATCAAACCCATGTTTTGAACAGTGGAAGAGATGCTGGGAGAACTGTGTGAGGTTCCAATTTGCCTACTTTGATGGGGACTGAGGTGTCACTGCCCTATGTACAATGTTTCTTGTATCTTGTATCTTGCTCAATAAATGTCTACTTTTTGTATTACATGGCCGGATACTTTCTGGACAGACCTTGTATACAATTAGGAAAGAGAGAGAGACTGACATGGGAAGGAAGGAAAAGAAAGAAGAGTGAGAACAGAAGGAAGTAGCAATGAGACTGGTTCATGCCTTCATGAGATCAGAAATCCATCTGAATTTTCATCTTTTTTCAAAATTGTAATTGGTGCTATACTGACAATCACCCACATCTGTTCGACAGATCCCCCTCCATGCACTCCCCCCACACCTTCAGAAAAGCTACTCACTCAGTGGCTCCCACAGTCTAGTTCATAACTGTGGTTTCTTGAAAGACAAGGAACAGTGGGGAGGAGGAGTTTTCTAGTCCAACTGACCTAGGGCTCAAATGCAGCCAGCCCTAGGACATCTTTTCCATTCAACAAATATTTACTGGTGACCATCTCCATGCTAAGGACGGCTTTAAGTACTGGGTTAACAGTGTATAAGATTCTCTGTCCTCATAAAGCATCCATCCCAGAAGAATAAATGAAAAGGAAAATATATAGTATCTTAGTGAAAAGGACAATGGAGACAAATAATCCATGAGGAATAACAATAATGGGGTGAGGGAACCTTTTACCTCAAATGATCAGGGGAAGCCTCCCTTTGAAGGCTGGTACTGGAGCAAAGCCTTGAATGAGGTATGGAGTTAACCCTGTGGATGTCTGAGGAAGGGCAAACCTCAAGTGCAAATGCCCTGGGGCGAGAGCGCACTTAGTGAGGGCAAGGAATAGTGGAAAGGTGAAAAGACCAAGCAAGGGGTTGTAGGCCCTCGTGCCACAGAAGAATTTTTGAAGTTTAAACTCTAGGGTTAACTGGAAAACTAAAGTGATGAACAAAGAAAAAGGGTAGTTGGAGGTGACTTTAGGGAATCGCTGTGGTTTCCTTGATGACACGTTCTGGAGTGAGTGTCAGAAGTAGGATAAAAGATAAACCCATTAAAGGAGACGAGGTGAAGGACCTCAGAGACAAGGGTAAGAAGTTTTGTCTATGAAGATATTAAAATGGCCAAGAATTAGAGAGGAGTGGTGACAGTGAGCCAGATCCTACTCTTCAGAAAATTGGAGGAGGGTCTGGAGGGCAGTAGATGGTTGTGATAAGAAGAGACTTGCAATGCAAACTTGGTTTGGAGCAGTTAAGGAAGAGAAAGGCAGGATGATCTGGAAGCAGCAGTAAGGACCCAGGAGGGCACCGATCTTACTCCAGCCCCTGTGGGTAAGGGCTGTTGGAGAGAAAACCACCACCACTCAAGATGGTTTCAAGGGAACAGGGTTCTTGGGGAGAGTCATCATCATTTCACTGGTATTTAATGTGCAGATGGATGGAGGATGCTAAATGTCCTGCAAAACACAGAATAATCCTGAAACAGGGTGCAGCCCAGAGCAGGGCCTCAAATGGGGATTTAGAATGGGGTCCAGAACTCAAGGTGTCCAGGAAATATTAGAAAGATATATAGGATGTTCTCACCCCTTCCCCTCACAGGTGTGAGTTGGGGGAAGGGACACATGGAGCAGGTACATGCAGGGCTGTTTTGTACAGCAACAGCTTTGCAGCTAACCTCTGGCATGGTCATTTAACATAGCTATAACCTTTAACTGGTTTCATAGATATGTTAAATAGCTGTGGCCATGCTTTCAGCCAGGGGATGGAAGTGACTTCCACCCAAGATGTAACTGGGGGGCAGGTTCCCCTGGTTACAGCACCTGCGTGAGAGCTTGGAGAAGGCTGGCTCCATGCCATGGGGACACACCTGCCCAGACTCATGATGGCAGCCCTGTAAACTTGGAATAATTCAGGAATGCCGGCAGGTATAACTGATTGTAGGAGGAGTCAGAAATGGGGGTGCAGAGGAAGGTTGGCGAGGGTATTTACACCCAGATGCGGCAGCCATGCTAGAGAGAACCACACGGTTATGGCAGTAGGGGAGAACCATGCAGCTTTGGCCAGAGTGGGGAGCCCCGCAGCTTTGATGGGGGGACCCACGCAGCTTTGGTAGAAGAGGACCACGAGGCTTTGGGGTGCTCCCTTTGCCCACATGGCCTAGGAAGCAGGAGGGACTTTGCCTGGAAGAAGGGTGCAAGGACTCTTGCCAGTAGGCCATGGGAAGATGCCGTATGACTTTGGATTAACTGGAGATCCTGCCTGGGTGGCGACACAGCTGATGGTGCCAGGACCCTGGATCATGAGCCTCTACTTTTCCTGAGATACGGTACCCCAGTTTAGGGCAGAGGGAGAAGGAAGGACTGTGTGCATCTGTGGGTATCCTAAAGGACTCTGATATTTTAATAAAGACATTGGGTCGCTACTTTAAGTCTGTATAGCTTTAAATAAACATTTCCTTCCCTTTTCACAAATCTCTGGCATTAAGAGACATCTATCCTCTGGCAGCAGACAAGCAAACCTAGTGGGGGGTCCTTTTGGTAACGGTATATGGTAGCCCCTTTGGCCCTGTTCTGTAACAGTCCCACAAAATGAAGAGCTGTCCTATGCACTAGTGTCCCCATTGCAAAACATGTAATAATGTCAGAAAGCCAGAGCCTTCAATTTCCAGTGGACAGGTTAGAAGTAGTGGGGGACTGTTGATCACTGACACTAGTGGAAAGGCTGTAGACTTTGGGAAGGGTAGGAGTTGGAGTCTGAAAAGGGGGTGGCAGAATAAAAGTCTGGGGGGCTGAATGATGGCCCAGGAGTCCTGTCATACACGTGGAAGAAGGGGCAATGAGATGGCCCTGCTGGTCTCAGGGCAGGTGGTGGTGGTGAAGCTGTGATTGTGAAAGGTGGAAGCGACACACAGCCTGGGACCCACCTCACTCCCCCACTGAGGAAGGCATGGAGTCTTGGCAAGGAAAGATCTGATCTGCAGCACCCGGAGCTCGGAATTCCTTCTCGGCCCTGGAGACTGCAGGAGAGAAAGCCCTCCAAAGGCACTTTGAACTTCTCAATTCCTGCCATGTCTAAGCTCTGTGTCCTTCAGAGCTAGTTACTTCATCTTGCTCATCCAGTTTCATGATCCGCAAGTGGCACCAAAACACCTAGCCCACAGGATTGTTTCAAGAGTTAAAACTAGACCATGTCTAGAACATCCAGGAGATACACAGTGTGGCATGTGACAGGCACTCACCCCCATCAGGCCCACAGCAGAGGCTCAGGTTACACATATCTGAGTTAAAATCCTGACTCTGACTCACTATTTGCTGCCCTGGGGCTGGTTATTTACCATCTCTGAGGCTCAGTTCCTTGTTTTTAAGATTGGGAGACTAATACCAGGTGCATAAAGTCTGGCAAGGAACAAATGGAAGAACAATGGAAGGAGTAAATGGAAGGCTGATGTAATAAGCTATTAAGTTGTCATCTTCTCCTTACTGAAAGAATCTCAAGAACATAAAAGAGAAAATTTCTCCTCCCTGACCGCAACAATTTCTAAAGTGAACCAGCAGGCCTCTGCGTTCCGGGCTCCCTGGTCCCAGGGGGAATTAGGAACTTCCCGAACAAGTTTTCAGGGCTGCTACTCAGCGGCTTTGTTTGGGAGGCCAGAGCACTTTAAGGTGGTAACCTGCTGAACTGGAGGGCAACAGAGACTGGAGTCTGGAGTTGACCTTGGGCTATGAGTAGCCCAACCCCAAGAGAAGAGAGGGGAATTCCCTGAGATGGGGGAGAGAAGATGCCCAGGTTCTGCAGTGAAGCAGCAGATGTTCGGATGGTGTCTGTCCTGAGGCACACCTGGGCAGGGGCAGGTCTGCTGCTGAGCATGTGCTCAGAGTCCTCACTTCCCTCTCCAGCCCCTCCACCCTGGCACTGTTTCTGTCTTCTGGAAGTCAAGGGCACTGCGCTGTGTGTAAAGCAAACACGTTGCATTTTTCCCCCATCTTGTACTTGGCTCAGAATATAGCAGTCCACTAGTTTGAGATGCAGTCAGATAGCTACAGAGCCAAGGTCACCCTCTACACAGGTGTCCCTGGAGGTTGCGTCCCCCATTCAGCATGGGGAGGTGGCAGCTGCCTTGCCAGAATCTGTGAGTGGCTGCAATGAAGTCACCCTGCATCGAGTTACCCTCCACCCAGCCTCCCAATTTCAGACTCTTGCTTTCCACTCCTTTCTTGTTTTTTTCAGGGCCAATTATTCAGGTAAAACTCAGTAATGGTTAGTTTTTTTTCCTCCTGTAAAATTGAACTATTCCTATAGCATAAGATTATTGTGACTCATATAGATGCTATAAAGTCTTGAAATGGGCACGGCAATTAGTAGATGTTAAAGGAATGGCAGAGGTGGTGATGGTTAGTGGAACTGGTAGTAACAGCAACACTGCTAAGACAACTACCGATGGGCTGGCTGGTGCCGAGTTAACCAGTCCCAGTCATCTTGAGAGCGCTCTTCTACTCCGAGCTCTGCCAGAGGTGCCCAGGCGGGTTGGGTGAGCCCCCCAGCTCTCTGCCGTTGTTTCTGTCAAACGGGGATCGTCCCATTCACTTTAGGAAAAAACACCTGCAGCTAGAAGGGTCCTTAGAGAACAACTGGACCAACCATTTCTCCTCTACACCCCATTTTATAGAGGCAAAAATGGAGGCTGAGGATGTAAAGCAGCCTACTTAATCCATGCAATGAATGCTGCTTCCTTTCCCAATACACAGAAGCTCATTCTGGGGGGTTTTTTGCTCACTGGTATGGGTTGGGGTGTTGTGGAACAAGGGAAAGGAGTGACCTGGAAATGCGACATTCTCTTCCCTAAAGAAGCTTTTGATTTATTGGAAAAACAAGATAAGCCTATGGAAAATTTTTTAAATGAGACAGTGTATGAGAAGCTCTCTGAAAAATGTGAAGTATCTGTGTAGACAAGCTGTAGTAGCTGGCCTGCAGGATGGCCCTCAGCAACCCCACACCTTGGCGCCCGGCCCCTTGTGCCGGAGCTGGTGTCAGTGTGATCCACGGAACACAGCAGACGTGGCGGTGGGACTGCTGCCGCGGTCTCGGGCTCTTTCTCAAATCACCTGCTCCAGAGGAAGCCAGCTGCCATGCCCTGCGGACCTCCAGGAAGCCAGCGCAGAGGCCCGTGTGGTGCGCTATCCCGCTGACAGCCCGAGAGGAACTTCACCCCTGGGAGTGAGTTTGGAAGCAGATCCACCAGCCCTAGATGACTACGGGCTCAGGTGACAACTTCATGGCCACCTCAGAAGAGACCCTAAGCCAGAATCACCAAGTTAAATCTTGCCTGGGTTCCTGCCCTGCAAAGGCTGTTGTTTCAAGGTTCTAAATTTGCGGTCATTTGTCAGGTAGCAAAAGCCTGCCAGACCTACACACAGACCACCCTCATTCTTCACAGAGCACCTCGCGAGTGCCAGCCATGTGCTTCCCAAAGTAGAACAGGCAGCAACGATTCAAGACAGAAACCCCAGCAGGAATTAAGACTGTATTGGGCTGAGGCTTCCTGTGAACTGGGGGCAGATCATGGTACACGTGGAGGGGAGGACGCAGAACCCTTGAGAGGGCTTATCGAAGCACAGCCACGCTTTCTTCCCTGGAGCGAGATCGCAAGGCTCCTGCGTGTGCCTGGATGGATGCATGTGAGAGAGAAAGGTGCACGTGAATGCCAGAATGGGGCGGCGATCTAAGGCCTGGCTGTTTCCTGCCTGGGCCTTAGAAGGAGACAAATTCTGAAAGGACCCTAACAACAGGCAAGAATAAAACACTTTCTCTAGATTAGGACCTTTAGCAGCTCCCCTGGAAAAAAGTCCACCTGCTTTTGTGGACTGGGTTTCAGTCCCATTACTTACTCATCCGCCAAATGAAAATAAAATCTATTCTGTCCTTCCAGAGGCGCAGTAAAGATGCTTTGCAAACTGTAAAACACTGAGTATGATCATGAAAGTAAAGTGAGATCTTACACATAAAGTCCCTAAAAGAGGGCCTGCCTGGCTTGCTGTTTAGAGTTAACAAAGGATAAGGTTTCCTCCGAGTGCTAGGCTCCCATCTGGTAAAAGGAGAAAGAAGCAAGTGAAGTGATGGCAGCAGGTGTTTTCTGACCTGGGCCTGTGACCAGCTGTCCCGGGAAGCCCCATCAACGTCCCGAAACACCCTCACCCGCCCCACCTCTCCTCCGCAACAGCGCTGTGCCGCGGCGAACAGCAGAGTTGGGATCACAGAGGAGGTGACAAGCCAGGAGGGGTTAGCAACTTCCTCTCACTAGGATCTGAGGAAGCTGGGAGGCCTGAAGACAGGGAATAGAGCGATAAGGAACAAACAGACTAAAAGGGCAGGAAAAACCTGCAAAGATTCCTTGTAACCGTCCGCCCAGGGCCTGGGTGCCCACCGCAATCTCCAACTGTAGGACGAAGGTGACGAGGCAGCACATTCTGCACACAGGCATGCTCCTCCCCGCAGGGCTGCCTGCCCTTGGGGTCTGCTCCAGGTTGAACCGCGTCCTTCCCAACGACATCGAAGTCCCTCCCCCGGGGTCTCTGAATGTGAAAGAGGGTCTTTGCTGACAATGATCAAGCCTTGAGAGGTCATTAAGGTGGGCCCGGATCCAGGATGTCCGTAGAAGGGGGAAATTTGGACTCCGAGACAGACACACAGTGAAAACACCATGTGGAGGTGACCGCAGAAACCAGGGGGATGTTTCTACAAGCCAAGGAGCGCCAACAACTGCCTGCTAACCGCCAGGGGATAAAGGAGAGGCAGGAACAGACCCCTCTTTCACCGCCCTCAGGAAACCAGGCCTGCTGGCCTTGATCTCAGACTTCCGGCCTCCAGAACTGGGAGACAACACAATTTCTGCTGTTTAAGCCACTTTGTTCAAGTAGCCCCAGGAAACTGATGCAAAGTCACTGGGTGCCATCAGCACAAAGCCACAGGCTCAGGCAGACCTGATTTGAAGCTGTGCACTCGTCAGCAGCATGACCTGGGGCCACCTCCCTGCCTCCCTGGGCCTCAGGTTCTCATCTATAAAACCGCAAATTCCATACGCTTTACGATTGTTGTTGGGAATTAAGCGAAGTAACCAACGCAAAGCACGCAGCTCCAGTGCTGGCTCCTGGCAGCCACTCGCCGGTGGCAGTGGGTTTTCATTGGCAGAGATGACAGCGCAACTCAAATTGCTTTACCTTTCTGAACCAGTGGTTTCCAACCTGCGTGCTGCGGAAGCACGCTGGTGCACTGTAAGATTCTTTAAAGGTGCCACACCCGACCACTTAGTCAGGATCACCAACCTCTTTTCCCTTAAATGGTCAGATAAAAAAATGACAGCAGTCAACACAACAATAGTTGCTGGGTGTGAGTGAATCATAATTATACCGGGTTGGGTTTTTTTTTTTTTTTTTTTTTTTTTGTCAGATTGGCAAAATATGTATGTTTTGGTGTATTGCAGAGTTTTAGATATAGTTTATATGTGCCGTGAGAGAAAAGTTGAAATCGCTGCTCTAAACCAGTTCACCCCTCACAAAGAAAGCAGAAGGACCAGCTTTACTCTAGTCTGTGAAAACACTGAGCCCTGTGAAGGCAACAGGTCACAAGGCTTTGTATTAGTTTCGGTTGCTACTTAACAAATTGCCACAAATCTAGCAGCTTAAAACAACACCCATTTATCATCTCACAACTCTGTAGGTCAGAAGCCCAATGGGACGTGGCTGGATGCTCTGCTTAGGGTGTCACAAAGCCAAAGTTAAGGTGTTGACCAGGTTGGGTTCTTACCTGGAGCTTCTGTGGATCAACTGCTTCCTAGCTCACTCAAGTTATTGGCCAAATTCAGTTCTTTGGCATCTGCAGGACTGAGGTTGTGTGTGGGGGCCCCTGTCCTGGGCGCCAGATGTGGGGGGGGCTCCGCCCGCAGAGCCCCATCCCTCCGTCACGGATGAAAGTAAAAACTACCAAGACATGACTGCTTGGGGAGGAAAGGGGTCAAACTCTCAGAGGAGAATGACCCAGAGCCCCTTCCTCACTAGGCTTTTATTGGGCTCAAATACACGGGAATACAGGTATGTCAGGTGACAAGGATCAAACAATGGTTAACATTTCAAAGAAATCTGAGGGCTTAATCTGAGCCAGTGTTTGTCAGGAAAGGGGGTTGCCAGACTTTGGGAGACATACTCATTTCCTCCTCGGACACTTATCACCTAAGGGAGAGCACTCTTAGCAAAGCAGGTTTCACAGGGCTTTAGGAATTCTTTCTTATGCCGGATCACCCAGGGAGCCATCCTGGCCGGCACAGGGCTGTACCACTCGCCCCCACAGTTTCAGGCTTTAAGCCAATTAGGAAGCAGGAGACATCTCCCAGATGGAAATGAGGACTCGGGCTATGTCAGAATAGCCGTGGGGTGAGGGTCCATCACATACTCTTTGCTTCAACCCCCGAGTCCTTCCATGAGGCCTCCCAAGTGGTCGCATCTGGCTTAGGTTGCCCCTCCCATGAGGAGTCTTACCAATCATTGACTACCAACCAAGCATTGGGGCCAGAGATGGGTGAGGCAGAAGCAGCACTCCTGCCAGGGAGATAAGCTCTGTCTCCTTAGTAGGTCACATCCTTGTGACAGAACAGACCCAGATGAAGTGGGTCCCTTGGGCTCTTACACAGCCCACCGTGGGGTGTGGGTTACAACTCCTGAAACCAGGCTGAACGGTCCACAACAGTTGCTGTCCTCCTCCTGGCTGTTGGCCAGGGAATAGACTCAGGCCTGTGGTCTGTTCTTCCTGGCAGCACTTCTGATGTGAAATGTGTGGACTTTCTACACCAAGCAATTCTCCATTTTTCTGCAGACACCAACTGAGGGTCCTACAACTCATTTCGATTCTGACACTGACTACCCAGAGTAAACACGACTCCACAGGTTAGGGGCTCAGTCCCACAAGAGGCCCCCACTTCAGACTAGTCACCAGTCCAGGCCACTAGCACTTCTAACCAATTGGCTATAAATTTGGGGTTGGGGAGGAGTACCCACTAGCCACGCCTCAGTTCTTATAATTTACTAGAACTCACAGAATGCAAGGAAACACTCCTTATATTTATCGGTTTATTATGAAGGATATTTAAAATGACAGAAGTAAACAGCTAGGTGAAGAGGTATATTGGGGAGACTCGGGGAGAGCCCTGAACACAGGAGCTTCTATCTCCCTGCAGCTGGTGTGCACCGGCCGCCTGCCACGTGGCGTGTTCACCAACTCAAACTCTCAGAACGTCATGAGTTTGGGTTTCAAGGAGGCTTCATTACACAGCACTAGTTGATGAAATCATTGGCCATAGATGATTAACTCAATCTCCAGTCCCTCCCTCCTCCTTGGATGTTGCAGCAAGGGAGCTGGAAGTTTCCATCCTTTATCCTAACCCTAGAATCTAGGGGCCTAGACGCTATCTAGGGGCCAGAGAGTCATCCCAAGAGCATAACTTCAGGTGGGGCTGACAGAGGCTTATCTTGACTAACAGAACACTCTTCTCACTCCTGTAAATCAGGAAGTTACAATGGTTTTAGGAGCTCTGTGCCAAGAGCCAGGCCAAACACACATTTCTTATCATATCACAAGATCCTTCCACGTGGCCCCTCTATCTCAACAACAGAACTGAGAGCTGAGCAGCAACAGAGCCACTGTGCTGAACCCACCTCACGCTTTGAACTTTTCTGACTTCTTCTACCACCAGATGGAGAAAACTCTCTGCTTCTTGGGCTCATGAGATTAGAGTAAACCCACCTGGACAATCTCCTGCTTGTCTCAGCACAGAAGGAACACCAGGGAGCTAACGTCATATAGGTGCCATCTTTGTATTCTGCTTTGACACCGGGTTCTCTTTTTGCCTCTGCCACTGAGGAAATGAGTAACTTTGGAAAAGTCCTTTCTCCCTCTTGGCCATACATTTCCTTGAACTCTAATATTTTTCTAGCTCTTCCCAAAATCAGATTACATTTTTTAACTTTCTGGGACATGTGTTCTGTTCGAGGGTAACACATTTAGAAGGAACCTTTGTTCTCTGAGAAGGTTTGCAACCTCAGTGCAGAGTTGAGCATTCCTTCCTGCAGATGGGAATATCTGAAATCTCTGAATACCCAATGCTGGGGGCCATCCTCAGAGACTCTGGTTCCCAGGAACTCCAAGACAAGACACGGGGATGGAGGAGGGCACGCCCTTCCATATGGTAGGAGCATGAATGAAGAGGGATGAGAGTCTTCTGTTCATACTTTCAAAGATGGGAGGGCTAGGGCTGTGAGCCATGCCTCTGGACTCAAGGGTGGATTTTAGCACAAGATCTCCCCACAACTCACACAGTTTCAGCTTTGTATGTTCGCGTCTCCTGGTGTCCCTAGGCATGAGTTGAGGATACAAGTTAGTAAAGGCTGTTCCAGACGCGCAGCAATCTGGGTGTTGTATCTGTTAAGCTCCAAAGCTCAAATCTAGGCTCTGAGAGAAATGAATGGACTGTACCTTCTTTATCTTAGTAACTCTGTGTATATATATGTAGGCATGTATAGTGTGTGTGTGTGTATATTTCCACATATATAGAGTTTATAGATATAAAGTCTCTCTCATTTGATAACAAATGGACAGTTGAGAACAATATTCTTTGCCAAGGTCTTGGTGTACACAATTTTGCCTTATGGATTTTAAATTCATATAATTCTAAAATGCCAGGAAAAATTGTGAAAATTTTTGTAATGGACAAAAAGATTATTGAGTGTCCTTTCACAAGGATGCTAGATATTTAGAGAAACTTTCCAGGGTTATCTGATTCTGAAAAGGTCTGTACCTTAACTGCCTTTGATGATTTTGCAATTCTGCAGCAATAGAAGTTAACTTCCAGAGGTCTAATAGGGTTTGTATTAAAAGAAGTGCAAAATTATGTTAAAGACACAATGCAGTATTACCATATGGATATTAAACAGTTTTGTATCTTTCAGCAAATTTTTGCAACATTTTATTCCTTGCCGGGGGGCGGGGAAGGCCCACTTTTCTTTGAAGGGGAAAAAATACATTTGTTTGTTTGTTTGTTTGTTTTAAAGGAAAGGAAGGGGACCTGGCAATATACAGCCAGGTAAATAAGAGAGTCCTAGTCGTTGAGGGAGGGTGGAGGCGAGTCTTATCTGAGACTGTAAGAAGCAGGTGGTCCCTTACAAATAAACTTCCCCAGGAACACAGGGCTCAGATCAAGTTTAACATTGTCAATCCCATACAGCAGAATGAAGCAATAAGGGAAATGGCCATCTCTCATATTAAGTTACAATGAACCCAGACTTTCGATTTAATGTAGCTGGAACGCTATCCATCAGGATGAAAACTGATCTTTGTGTGGGGAGGAATTCTTCTTTGACAGATGTAATTAATAGATTTAAAAATATCCATATGGTAAATTTAAATTTTTAAATCACAAATTGACAACATTTCTCTGTAAACTTGAAAGTCCTTTGATATAAAATGTACCCAAGGTATTAATTGAGTAGTATCTTTTATATCACATATAAGTCATGGCTCGTATAAAGCTAAAGAAAAATACAGTTTTGCACATTTTAAATTAACCGATCTTTGATATTATTAGAAAAGTCTGTATTCCATGAGAAATTCTTTGTTTGCTTAATTCAAGATTTCTTGCCTTTAGAAAATAATTTTAGGTTTCTCCTAAATGTCTAACAAAATATCCATAACTGAAAAAAAATTTTTTTGCCATCTCTTCATCTAAATATAGGGCTGTGTGTATGTGTGTAAGAATTCTAGCAAAGTTTCAAGGCATTTGAAACTCATTTAAATTTTTTTCTGCTGAACATTTCATTCTGATCTCAGGTGACTGTCAATTCTTTCTTGATTGGTAAGAGGGAATTTCACTATTTCTGGCTTAAAATGTCTCAGTTTTTTTATGCAACAAACACCTCTTTTCATTTTGTTCTGCTGTAGCAACTTGCAATCGCCATTCTTTGTTAAGTTTGCAATTATATACCTCCTTCTGGTCTTTTAAAAACTGTTCTGGTTGTATCCTACAGACTAAAATGTTTGTGTCCTCTCCAAATTCATATGTTGAAACCTCTCCTCACTGTGACAGTGTTGGGAGATCAGGCCATTGGAAGGTGATAGGGTCATGAGGGTGGAGCCCTCAGGAGTGAGATTAGTGTCCTTATAGGCCTCAGAGGGCTCCCTTGTCCCTCCAACCCTGAGAACACAGCCATTAGGAAACAGGAAGTTGGCTTTTGTCAGACAGCAAATCTGCCAGTGCCCTGATCTTGGACTTCACAGCTTCCAGAACTGTGAGAAAGAAGTTTATTACCTAAGGCACCCCATCTCTGGTACTTTTATTACAGCAGCCCAAATGGACTAAGGCACTATAGTACTAATTTCTTTGTCTCCACTCAAGGTTGCACCAATATTATGCCTTAATTTTAAATTTAAAAATGTGTTCACTTATATTTGTTAAACTAAAATACTGATTTAATTATAACTACAATAATTATTTCAGCTTAATTGTCAATAACAATTTATATGGGTATGACTAGCTCATACTGTCTACATAAAATGTTCATAAAATTTACAATCCTCTATCAATATGTAGAAAAAAATCAGTTGAACTGAAGCAATCCACTGACACTTTTAGATCCATTGAATCCATTATATCAGTGGTGGATTTATGTGGGACACCAGAAAAATAAAAGTGCCCAGCCCACACACTATAGTGAGATGATAGCATACTAATGTAATTTAAATGAAATTTAGTCCTACTGAAAAAATACATTGTGCTTAATGGAAAAGTGCTTTACACTGCTTTGGCTTTTAAATTAATTAAAATTAAATATAATATTAAAACTCAGTTTTTCAGCCTGCCCTGCCACACTTCCAGTGTTCAATGACCACATTTAGCAGTTGCCACTGTATTGAGTGCTGTTTAGAAAGCAGAGAAGGCAGATCTGGGCTGCTGCCGGGAGATGTGGAAGTTGGAGAAGAGGAACAATCACAGAAAAGAATTTTAGTTTTGTTGCCGTGCCATCTTATCTTCCCTTTGCTGGTCCCTCAAGAAAATCTACAGAAAATCTTTTTTTTTTTCATGGCCTGTAGAATTAGATTCATGATTGTAGCCTTCCCAGACTGCTGTAACAAAATCCCCCTCCTGGACAGCATCTCTTCTTACAAGGAAACTGACCCTATCCATTCGGGCCCCACCCTCATGATCTCCTTTAACCCTAATTACTTCCTCACTCCACTTACAGCCACAATGGGAGTTGGGGCTTCAATGTACGAATGAGCAGACACAAACATTCAGTTCATAACTGTTACATAGGCCAATGGAACAGGCATATTTTATTTTATTCGCTTACCATTTAAAATTTTAGGAGTTTTGTTTTGTTTTAAGAATTTTGTTGACTGGAGAGCCATAGAAAGGTGGATCCAATGAGAAACAACAAGCTGGCCCAGGATTTCATAACAAACTCTCTTAAGTGGTAAAATAGTAATCTGGATTATCGCCCTCTCCTCTCTCATTCTAATAGTGGCACCTGGGTTCACAGGAGGCTTCTACAACAGCATGACACGGCGGATGGGTGCAAGATGGGCGTCTGGCCACGCTGTTCTCTGTTGGCCTCCTCCATCCGCTGAAGCAACTCATCCCGTCTGTTCTTTGCTCATCTCGTAACCTAAGGAATCCACGTTCAGGTGCCCTTGTTCTCAGAGATCCTGTTTCTTTCTGGTCAACACAGGCTGCTCTGTGCCTACCTCATGTGCCCCACAGAGCCTCAGGGCCACCCACAGTGCTATCTGTGCCCTTGCACCGTCCCAGGTCAGACTTGGGGTACTATCTTAGACCCTTTTGCCTAAACTTGCCCCTATTTCATTTTGCTGTGACCAGTGCTCTCTTCTAAGACACTTGCTGTCTCCCTCAAACACACCCTTAGGATTGGTGACAAATTTCCTTCAATACACTTACTTGGAAGTTTCAATCCAGGCAGGTAGGAAGAATGTCATTCTCCTCAAGAACCTATCACAGTTGCTCACCTCTACTCTCCTCATTAAATCCTCTCAAATATCGCCCCACCACCACCCCACCCTTAAATGAGATAGAGTTTCTACCACCCTCAGCATAGCCTGGTCTTACACCATCACATATGTCCCCTCTGACACACACCCAGTGTCCCGAGTCCTCTAGATCTGGTTTTACCCACCTCATTTTTATCAGAAAAAGTAGAGTGAAAAGTAGGAAGAACAGTAAAATGAAAATCTGGATATCCTCCACCTAGATTCAACACCTGTTAACATTGTGCTATACCTGACTTGAGCAGGCGCTCTCTCTCTCTCTACACCTTTTGCAGCTCTTTGAAAAAAAATTAAAATTTACACAAAGAATCAAAAATATGCAATGAAGTAAAGACAATCTATCAATAAATGGCGTGGCAAAACTGGATAGGTACATGTAAAAGAATGAAAGTGTATCCCTTTCTTACACCATATAGAAGAAGAAACTCCAAATGGATTAAAAATTTAAATGTAAGACCTGAAACCTCCTAGAAAAAACTCCTAGAAGAAAACATAGGCATAAACTCTTTGACATCACTTTTATAACATTTTTTTTTTTTGGACATGTCTCCTCCAGCAAGGGAAACAAAAGAAAAAATAAACAAATGAACTACATCAAACTAAAACATTTTTGCACAACAAAGGAAATCATCAACAAAATGAAAAGACAACCTACTGAATGAAAAGATGTTCACCAATTTTATATCCAATAAGTGTTTAATATTCAAAATATATTTAAAATCTCATATAACAATCCCCCACAAAGAAACCAGTCCACTTAAAAAATATGCAGAGGACCTAGAGACATTTCTCCAAAGAGGACATACGGATGGCCAAGAGACATACGAAAAGATGCTCAACATCACAAATCATCAGGGAAATGCAAATTTAAACCACATCAAGTTATCACCTCACACTTGTCGGGATGGCTATTATCAAAAAGGCGAGAAATAAGAAGTATTAGCAAGAATGTGGAGAAAAGGGAATCTACAGAAGTGTGTGGTTGGTAGGAACATAAATTGGTGCTGCCACTGTGGAAAAACAGAATGGATGTTTCTCAACAAATTGAAAATAGAACTAACATATGACCCGGCAATTCTATTTCTGGATATTTATCTGAAGAATTCTAAAACTCTAACTCAAAATGACATATGTACCCCTATGTTTATAGCAGCATTATTTACAACAGCAGAAATATGGAAGCAAACTAAGTGTCCATCAATAGACAAACAGACAAAGATGTGGTACATATATATACAATGGAGTATTAGCCATATAAAGACTACAATTTTGCCATTTGTGACAACATGAATGGACCTAAAGGGTATCATGCTAAGTAAAATAGTTATAAAGAGAAACACAAATGTCATGTTTTTTCACTTCTATGTGGAATCTAAAATGAAAAATAAACAAACAAAACAGAAATAAACTCATAGCTACAGAGAACAAATTGGTGGTTGCCAGGTAGGAGAAAGGTTGGAGGGATGGGTGAAAAAGTTGAAGGGATTGAGAAGTAAAAATTACTAGTTATAAAAATAGTCTTGAAATGTAAAGTACAGCATGGGAAATATAGTCAATAATATGGTAATAACTATGTATGGTATCAGATGGGTACTAGACTTATTGGTGTGATCATTTCATAAGTTATATAATTTATATAACTGTCTAATCACTATTTTATACACCTAAAACTAATATAATATTGTATGTTCACACTAATTAAAAATATTTTTTATAAAAAATTTAAATTAAAAAAATTTAGGCTTTACCTTTACAGAAAAATTTAGCAGACAATATAGAAAGTTCTCATGAACCCTCTTCCCACTCTCATTCACAATTTCTCCTATTATTAACATCTTACACTGGCGTGGTGCATTTGTCACAATTGATGAACTAACATTGATACATCATTATTAACCAAAACCCACAGTTTACATTAGGGTTCACTCTTTGTGTTGCACAGTTCTATGGGATGTGACTAATGTATAATGTCATGTGTCCACCCTTACAGTTCCACACAGAATAGATTCACTGCTCTAAAAATCCCCTGTGCTCCACTTAATCATCTCTCCCCGCTCCCACATCACCCTGTCACTCCATCTCCACCAAACTCCTGACAAACACTAATCTTTTTTCCTTTCTCTATAGTTTATGCCTTTCAAAAATATCATATGTAGTCTTTTCAGGCTGGCTTCCGTCACTTGAATAAAATTCCTCCATGTTTTTCCCTGTCTCAGTAACTCATTTATTTTTATTGATGAATAATTTCCCACTGTAACGTTTGTACCACATCTATTCACCTACTGTAGGATGTCTTGGTTGCTTCCAGTTTTTGATAATCATGAATAAAGCTGCTGTACACATTTGTGTGCAGGTTTTTGTGTGGAAGTAAGTTTACAACTAGTTTGCGTAAATAGGAGCATGATTGTTGGATTGGATTGTATAGCAACATTGTATTTAGTTTTTTAAGAAACTGCCAAACTGGCTTCCAAAGTGGCTGTACCATGTTCATTCCCACCAGCAATGAGAGTTCCTATTGCTCCACATCTTTGTCAGCATTTAATATTGTCAGTGTTCTGTATTTTAGCCATTCCAATAGGTGCAGTGGTGTCTCATTGTTGTCTTAATTTGAAATTCCCTAATGGCATATGATGTGACGCATCTTTTTATATACTTATTTGTCATCTCTATACCTTCTTTGGTTAGGTTATCTGTTCAGATATTTTGCTCACTTTTTAATTAGATTGTTTTATTGTTTTGCTTTAAAAGTTAGTTCTCTGTATACTGAGATGCAAGTCCATCAGCTAAGAGTTTTGCAGATATTTTCTCCCAGTCTATAGCTTGTCTTGTGATGATGTAAAAGTATGTATCACAGAGCAGAAGTTTTACTTTTAATGAAGCACAATTTGACAACTTTTTCTTTCATGGATTATGCTTTTGGTGTTTTATCTAATAATTCATTGCCAACCCCAAGGTGACCTAGGTATTCTCCGGTTGTCTTGTAAGAGTTTCATAGTTTATTGATTCATGATGCCTTTTGAGTTACTTTTTGTCAAAGGTTTAAGGTCTGTGTCTAGCTAGGTTCAGTTTTTTTTGCATGTGGATGTCCACTTGTTCCAGCACCACTTGTTCAAGAGACTATCCTTTCTCCAACCAAGTCTTTGCTCCTTTGTCAAAGATCCATTGACTACATTTGTGTAGATATATTTCTGGGTTCCCTATTCTGTCATATATTTGTCTGTTTTTTCACCAGTACCACATTGTCTTTAATTAATACAGTCTTACACTAAGTCTTGAAGCTGGGTAGAATCAGTCCTCCAATTTTATTGTTTCCCCTTAATATTTTGTTGGCTATTTTTGGGCCTTTTACCTTTTGCATGTAAACTAAACTCAGTTTGTCAGGGTCCATAAAATAACCTGCTAAGACTATTTGTTGGGATTGCATTAAATCTATAAATCAAGCTGGGAAAAAAAACAGTATCTTAACATTAATCTTCCAATCCATGCACACAGAGAGTCTCTCCATTTTAGATCTTTATTTCTTTCATTAGAGTTTTGTAGTTTTGCTGATTTAGTTCTTGTCCATATTTTGTTATATTTATACATATTCTATTTGGGGGATGCTAATGGAATGATGTTTTTATTTCAATTTTTAATTTTTCATTGCTGGTATATAAAAAAGTCATTGACTTTTGTATCCTTGTATCCTACAATTCTGATAATCAATTTAGTTCTATGAGCTTTTTGTTGGTTACTATTTTAAGATTTTCCACCTAGACAATCATGTTATATGTGAACAAGGATAATTTTATTTCTATGTTTCCAATCTGTATATTTTTAATTTCCATTTCTTGTCTAATTTCACTAGCAACAACTTCCAGTACAATGTTAAATAAGTGCAGTTAGAGGAAATGACCTTGTTTTATTTCTTAGAGGGAAAGCATATGGTTTCTCAAGATCTAAATTTTAAATGGGGGAATTATTTTAAAGAATTCTGAGGTGTCTGAGATTTCACCCACCTACAGGCTAATGGCTACAGTTTTATGGATGCTGGTAGAAGATGTGGGTCAGAGACAAAGGACTTGATTGCTCACAGCATAGCAAGTGGCATGAGCTTCTTATTCACATTGGTTTCTCTTGTCCTCAGTTCACATGGGAGTAACACAATGTCACCTGTATGGGTGGCTACACATACAGTGAGTTTCTGTTACACTTAAGGAAACTGAAGCTTAGGAAACTCAAATCTTTTGTAATGGACTGCAAGGAAACATGCTTGACTTTTGCCCCAGAAGGAGATATTATTTCCATTTTTAAGTATATTTTATTGATTATACTATTACAGTTGTCCCAATTTTCCCCCCTTTTCCCCCCTCAATCTGGTACCCCCCTTCCCTCCAGCAATCCCCCACCTTAGCTCATGTCCATTGGTTATGCACATAAATTCTTTGGCTTCTCCATTTCCTATACTCTTCTTAACCTCCCCCTTTCTATTTTGTACCTACCATTTATGCTTCTTATTCCCTGTACTTTTCTCCCCATCTTCCCCTTCTCCCTCCACCCCCCCCAACTGATAACCCTCCATGTGATTTCCATTTCTATGATTCTGTTCATGTTCTAGTTATTTGCTTAGTTTGTTTTATTTTTAGATTCAGTTGATAGTTGTGAGTTTGTTGTCATTTTAAAGTTCATAGTTTTAATCTTCTCCTTTTTCTTAAATAAGTCCCTTTAACATTTCATATAATAAGAGCTTGGTGATGATGAACTCCTTTAGCTTTACCTTGTCTAGAAAGCACTTTATCTGCCCTTTCATTCTAAATGATAGCTTTGCTGAATAAAGTAATCTAGGTTGTAGGTCTTTGCTTTTCATAACTTTGAATATTTCTTGCCAGTCCCTTCTTATCTGCAAAGTTTCTTTTGAGAAATCAGCTGATAGTCTTATGGGAATTCCTTTGTAGGTAACTCTCTGCTTTTCTCTTGCTGCTTTTAAGATTCTCTCTTTATCTTCAACCTTTGGCAATTTAATTATGATGTGTCTTGGTGTGTTCCTCTTGGGTTCCAACTTGTTTGGGACTCTCTGTACTTCTTGGACTTGTATGTTTATGTCCTTCTCCAAATTAGGGAAGTTTTCTTTCATTATTTTTCAAATAAGTTTTCAATTTCTTGCTCTTCTTCTTCTCCTTCTGGCATCCCTATGATTCAAATGTTGGCACTTTTGGAGATGTCCCGGAGTCTTATTCTCCCCTCATGTTTTTGAATTTTTGTTTCTTCATTCTGTACTGGTTGACTGTACTTATGTTCCGAATCATTAATTTGAACCCTGGTTTCCTTCCTTCACTGTTGGTTCCCTGTGAATTTTTCTTCATGTCACTTAGCATAGCCTTCATTGCTTCCCTTATGCATTTGCCATACTCATTGAGTTCTATGAGCATCCTTATCACCAGTTTTGAACTCTGCATCTAATAAGTTGGCTATCTCCATTTTGTTTCGTTCTTTCTTTGGAGTTTGGGCCATATCTATTTGTCTCCTTAATGGCAGCCACCCTGTGTTTGTTTCCATGTATTAGGTAGAGCTACTATGACTCCCTGGCTTGATGCACCTGTTATATTGTAAGGGGTTGAACCTTAGGTATTCATCATGGTGGGGAAACCCACTCTGCCACTTTATGGCACTGTGTGCAGGGGAGGGGTTGGAAAGGAAACAATGCCACTTGCTTAGCCCTTGCCCTGTTTCCAGTCATTTCTCCCACTCCAACTACAGGGGGGTGACTGACACCCCTCTAACTTTTGCCCTGGTGGTGGTTTCCAGAGTGGGTGGGTTTGTGTATGTTCTAGGACCATGGGGGCCTTTTAAACAGACTCTTCTGAGAGGCCGGCAGTTTCTTCTGCTGCCCCAATCCCCACTGGTTTTTACAGCCAGAAGTTATGAGGCTTTATTTTCCCATCACTGGAACTCTGGGCTATGCTGTCTGGCCTGGGGCTGGGATTGCTCACTCCCCAGATATCCCTCCCAGTATTTATCTGCCACTCGTGAAAGTGGGACTTCCCGCTTTGCCGTCCAGCGCCACCACTGCCTCTTGGCCACCACACTATGTCCTCTCCATCCCAGCTCCCTATCTCTGCCCCATCTACCCATCTGGATGAATATTTCTTCTTTAAATCCTTAGTTGTTGGACTTCTATCCAGTTTAATGTTCTGGAAGTTCTGGTTGTTTTTTGTTTTGAGATTACTTGTGATCTTTCTTATGCTTGTGTGAGGAGGTAAAGTGTTTACATATACCTCCATCATGGCTGGAAGTCCAGGGAGACATTAATTTTGTTATGTTATGTTATACCTGTAAAAGTATTCTTTCTTTGACTCACAGAGAGATACTCTATCTTTGAAGGCTGTGTGCCTTAAAAATATTGTTTGAAACAAAAATTGCTAGTGTCTTGTGCAAAAATACAAGCATGAAGATTGTCTCCCACAAAGATTACACATCACCTCTAAATACTTCAGCATGTACACCCTAAAAATAAAGAAATTCTCATGCATAATTACCATATCATTATCACAAATAGAAATTTGACAATGATTTCATAATATCACAATTTCCGCAATTGATTAATGTCCAATCCATATTAAAATTCCTATTATCCTAATAACCTATTTTATTGCTTTAAAAAACACCAAAATAGAATCCTGTCAAGGTCAACCTTTATATTTGGTTGTCTCTTTACTATCTTTTTATCTAATACTGCTCCTTTTCCATTATTTTTCTCAGGGTAAGGGGAAGTCCCGTATTCTGACTTTGTCTGAGAGCTTTCCTCTGATATAATTTAACCTGTTCCTCTTTCCCATATATTTGTGATAAAGTGGAAATTGTGTCTGGAGACTAGATCAGATTCAAATTAAGTCATTTTGGTGAAAATACCTCATAGGAAACTTTTTAAAAATACAGTGAGAGCTCAGTTAATTTCAGGGTTCCTTGCTACTAGTGATATAAAGTTTGATTACTTGAATAAGATGACAACTGCAAGATCTCTCCTTCAAAGGTACCATCTTTTTTTTGAAATTTGTTAGAAATTTGAGATGTAATCCTTTTGGCATCAAGTAAATAGCTTATTCTCCAACAGGTTTTAGCATCCATTGGTGATTCCAGAATTAATTATTACACAGGGCTTAGGCTTTGCTCTTTATCACAAAAGTCAAGCTGTTAACATAGATTTTTTTTTAAAGGGAGAATGAAAAGAAGGGAAGAAGTAACAAGTCTCTCTTCCTGTAAAAATGCCTGTCTCTTATCCTGGATGGTGTGGCTCAGTAGACTGAGCATCAACCTCTAAACTAAAGGGTCACCAGTTTGATTCCCAGTCAGGGCACAGGCCTGGGTTGCGGGCCAGGTCCCTAGTACAGTGTGCATGAGAGGCAACCACACATTGATGTTTCTTTCCCTCTCTTTCTCCCTCCTTTCCCCTCTCTAAAAATAAACAAATAAAATCTTTTTTAAAATGCCAGCCTCTTAAAATCAATAGCTGTGTCTTTCGATATCTTACTTGGGAATAGCACATTAAGAATTTTACTCTTTTCTTAAAGGTCTTGAGCATCCACCCCAATCCTGGGAGCAATGAGACCTGGCCTGAGTCCTAGCACTGGAAAGATTATAGAATAAAGAGGAATTGTGGAGAAGGAAAAATACATAAGGGACTATTTCAAGTATTATCTACAGCTATAATTAGATAGCAATCTTTTGGAATAGTAGAGTTAGAAAACCATCGACGAATGCTAAAACCAGTGGGCAAAGGTTGGATGAGAAGCACAATTATTTACACAGTCTTGGCATACATCCCTATACATTACTTTAATTTATAAAATAAAAGAAGCAGCTTGAAAACTGAGTAGCTTTAAATTGCTCAAATTTAACATCACCGATAATAGGACAAGCTGAAGGCAGGTGCACCTGGGCTATAACAATAGTTCCATGATTTTCTTCCCAAAATGCAAATTCTGGACTTAATTAGACAAATCCAAGTTGAGGGCCATGCTAGGTAACTCTTCAGTGCTCTCCTAAATGTTGAGGTCAAGAATGGCAAAGATCAACAGAAGGATTATTTCAGATTAAAGGAGACTAAAGAGGCATAGCAACCAAATACAACATGTGATTCTGGACTAGATCCTTTAACAACAACAAGAAGAAGAAAGAAGGAAGGAGGAGGAAGAAGAAAGAAGAAGAAGATGAGGAAGGAGAAGAGGCCGCTGCCACTGCCATAAGGGACATTACTGAGACAATTTGCAAAATTGGAAGATGGAGTATGGACTAGAAAATAATATCATGTCCATGTTAAGTTTTCTGATTTTGAGAATTGTACTATGATTATGTGAGAAGATGTCCTTGTGTAAGGAAAGATGCTCAGAAGTATTTAGGGATAAAGGGACATATCACCAACTTACCACCAAAAGGTTCAAAAGTATGTAGGCATAAGTATATTTAGAGAACAAAAGAATGAATATAGGAGGCAAATATGAACAATTGGTGAATCTGGGTGAAGAGTACCATGTATGACTCTTGCAATTTTCCTTTAAGTTTGAAGTTATATTATTCCCCACCACCACCATAATAAGCGATTTCTGTTTCTTTCACTTTCCTTACTCTCTGCTCTAACATTCAACCAGGACTTGTTGGAATACCTTGGGCTAGACACTTTCTCTCTGTAGGCCTCTGATTTTTTTAAACATATGCATAAAAGTGAAGTAGGCCCCTAAGGTTCTAAGGATTCCAGGACAGCCTGCCAAAATGGAAAAGTCTGGGTATTTTCATTCAACTATTGGAATTCTGCTATTGGCACGGCCAGCGTGGCCCTCATCTGAGAGTAGCCGTTCACTTTTCTAGCTGACCCAGAAGCTGCAAGAAAAAGTTGAGCTCATTGTTTTTGAGTTTCCTCATCTCAAGGTGGATGAGGTAAGGGACGCAGACCCACATTTGGACAGGTGTACCCTCCTGGACTGTCAGGGTAGGACACTACTTGTATTTAAGGTCTCATACCTGACCATCTTTGGTTTGATTTCAGGCTCACAAAGCCGTTGTTTTTTCCTTTCTTTCTTTCTTTTTTTTTTTTTAAATCACAATTAGCTTTTTGGGTGGTTTTTTCCCTAGAGAGAGAATGAACAGACCACCAGAAACTAACCTGTTTCTCTTGTTCTTGTTCTCTGTTGTATTCACGTTACCTGGTGCAGAGCTTCATCAAGTGGCTGAACACAAGCTTTGAGCACTTGACAGCTACGCACTCATGACACAAATCAGCACATTGACTTTGTGGGCTATGCACTAGGCTGAGAGAGATCAACTATCCTCTGGATGATGACAGAATTATGATTCAGAATTTGCAAAGCTGACAATCAATAAATTTTCATGACATCAGCAAGGTCATGACCCTCCAGAGCCCACACTCGGCTACAGGCTGACCCTCCTCTACAGCTCTTCCGTCTTGCCTCATTTCTCAAACTGCTAACTAGACAGAGTACCAAAAGTTAGGTCTACATTTCTGCACTTATTCATATATGCCATATTTATATTTTTTCTACTACGACTTATTTTTGTTAATGTAGGAGACTCTTAGAATGAAAAGATAGTCTGTACAATTATTTCCTCCTTCATAGTAGGATAACCACATATTTGTTTCTTGTTGCTGCTTTTGGTTTTGGTAGTTTTGATTCTCTCTTTGACTCAGTGGGTGACTTACGACTTTGGTACTTTACAATCAAAATCAAGAATTACCAGAAGACTCGGAGAATAAGTAGCATAGACAGTGGGTAGAAAATAGACAGGGGAAGGGCAAGAATAGTGTGGGAAATGTAGAAGCTAAAGAACTTATGACACATGGACATGAACAAAAGGGGGGAATGTGGGTGGGAGGGGGTGTACAGGGTAGAGGGGAATGATGGGGGGAAATGGGACAACTGTAATGGCATAATTAATAAAATATATTTTTTAAAAACGAATTACCAGAAGACTCCACTGTATAGCTTTTTTTGAAACTGCCAGGGTGGGAATTATGTGGAGACCCAGAGAGGAAGAGGCTGAAGTTGGTGTTCTGAGTTAAAGAGGCGACACTGGCTTGGTCTGGTGGGGTGATAACTTTCCAAGCCCAAGAAGAGAGTAAGAATGCTGTGTTCCCAAAAGTCACCACCGCCTGTGCTCAGAGTCCCTAGGGGAGGGCATCCGTGGGCTCTAAGCACTGGAGCTTGGAAGCAGCATTCAAGGTCAGAGAGGAAGACTGCTTAGAGGGGCCCTGTGGGGTGAGGAGAGCCCACCGGGTGGCAGAGGGCCAGCTCTACAGCACCTCTGGCACTAATGGTGACTCCACAGTCTAGCACCAGGTTTGTCAAGGACTCGTATGTGAACGCATGGGTCAGAGGCCACAGGGCCCTAATGATGACTGAAAACTGACTTCTTACCTACACTGATGGCAGGTGTAATTTGTCTAGGAAAACATTTTTCTTACAATGCTGCTCAAACGTATTTCCACCATGTGGGACATATCTACGTATGTGAGCGAGAGCTGGAAGGGGATGTTAATTTGTTAGGACTGTAGATGCTTCCCCCTCTCCAGACTTGCTTCAATATTACTCATTCCATGCCCTGTGTTTTATAATCATTAGTCTTCCCGACTGACATTATTCACACAGTAATATTCACATGTAACCAATGACTTTTAAATTACTTTGCTTTAACTTGTAAATCTCTTGTAAAAGCCTGTTTCCCACTGTGTTTATTTCAAGTTGGTAAGGAATTATTGCACAGGCCCAGCCCAAATCTGCCACCTTTCCCTTTCCTGAGACTTTATGAGTAACCAGTGGATTCTAAAGAAACCTAGACAACCCGTTGATAAGGGAAGCAATTAATTTTATCAGTTGTAAATTACCATCATTAAATTACTGACATGAAAACAAGCCAATATTTTTATCTCCCTCCTTCTTCCTTCTCTTCCCAGGAGCCAGGAATGGAGAAAAGCATTTGTTTAAAATGATAGCAAAGCAGTAAATGGTCGTGTTTATCAGTGGGCACTGCTGCTTCACCGAGGCTTGACTAAAAGTAAAAACGGTTCCGCTGATCCAGAAGTTCCTTTCTCTGTGTCTATTTGAGTGACTTTGCTCATGGAGGTGCGTCAATTAAAGATGAAATGAAGATTAATAAGCTCAGCGAATTGATTAGTCGCTTTTTCCACTGTGGTATTGTATTGGTAAAATAAGAACTTCCAATCATGAGCGGGTAATGATATGTTGAAATTCCACAAATCTAGCTTAATTTCACAAGAAGCTTTGGTAATGCCTCCGACAGAGGCTCACCTGTGTGTATCGCTCCGCCCACAAACACTTCCACATACACACCTCATTTCACTCCGAACACAGCTGTGATACAGGCAGGGCAGGCATGACAGCTTTGCCTATCAAGTGAGAAAAGCAAAGTTCAGAGAATTAAAGCCGCTTGTCCAAGGTCACAGTCAGCAAGTAGCCAAGGCAGGACTAGAAGCCAAGAATAACGACTCCCTTTTGAATGCTATAGCCATTATGCCCTTCTGCTTCCTGGTTTGGCAAGTGAGGGACTTGGTTGTGTAGGTCTTACTTTCGTGTTCTTTTCCCCAAGGAGAGTTGCAGGAAGGGATTTGGGGATTAGCTCCATGAAGAAGGAAAATGACTAAGGTAAAATGGCAGTAATTCCCACAAGGAAACCATGGAGAAAGCGTTACGGTCTCAGATGTCTTTATACAGATGCAAAAAAGATTAGGAATGATCGCAGTAAACATGGAATTTTAACCCAAGGCAACTAGTAGTCCTACAGACATCAAGAAAACTTGAGGATCTTACTTAAAGTATGACCCAGTGGAAAGTTGAATCATTCAAAACAAATATCTAATAGTAGGGAAAGCAAAGTCACATGAAATGTCAGGAGGATATAGTCTGAAGAAAGACTGGACACAGGCAATGTTCAAATTTGCCAAGTGGGGAGAAAGACAGATTCCAGAAACAATAGGCCATTGACAAGCAATTAAAATCCAAGCCCCAACTATTTAGCTTAGGGTTCGTCGTTTACAGTGGAAAGCAGTGATCTTCAGTGGGGCAACATGAGTCACGGGAGCAAGCCCGGACGAGGTGACTTCATTTCTCAGGGTGACTGGGCTGACAGAGCAAAGGGGTGCCAGGATATAGAGGACTGGCCATTAGCAAAATTTCTGGCATTCTCTCATGATGTTGGACGAAGTAGAGACATGAGCTGGAATGTGAGTAAAAAGAGTTCAACTTGGAGCTTGTTGCACTTGCCCCAAGTGTGTTGACTGGCGTGCTCACGGCAACTTGGGCAGCAAAGGAAAGTTCTCCAGTTGGCTCCTGAGCTGGATCTTTGGCTCAATCTTGATCAAAATTTTTATTGATAAGTTGAGTAAAAAAGCTGGTCTGTGAGAGCAGATCCTTACATTTTCAGAGAATGTGTGAGCAGGGCAACACCACAGGTTAGACTGTAATTGGTCATGGTCGGGTATTTAAACCACAGAAAATAGTGAGAGTTACAAATCAGTGACTTTCCTTTCCCCTCGTCACAAGAGAAGACTGGCAGGCATTTGCCACCATACCACTTAACAGAAAATAGGTACGCTAGTCGGGACTCTGTTAACAAAAGCTAAAATTGGTTTAAGCAAACACACAAAACCCAGAAATTTCCAGTAATTGAAAAGTACAAGTTAAATCTGCTACAGGCAGAATTGCAAGCTGAGCTCAAATGATGTCACAAAGACTCAGCGTCTGTCCCTCTACTGACCTTTCTTCCATGTTGGCTTCATCCAGTAACTGAAGGTCTTTTGTTTTTATCATGTCATAGCATATCGTATCATTGAACACCAGTGAAAAGAGAACCCCTCTTTCCCAATAATTGAAGCAAAAGATCCAATCACTTTGATCAGGTGAACGGAATGCTGATTATTCAGTCCTGCGTTATACCCCGCTCCCCTGTGCCTGTGAACAGAGACTGACAACGAGGAGAGGGCTGGCCAAGGAGAAATCTTAGTCTTCTCATCAAGTTACCAGGAGAAAGGGAGGTGAGTGCTAGGCATGCGAGGAACATGTGTCCACTGAGTGCATTGCTTAATCTGTAAATGGTGGGGACATTTTAAATAAAAAGGTGGGGAAATTATAATTAATCTTAAAAAGCGTAATCAGAGAAGGACCGGATTAATGGGCACAGATGTCAGATCAGACAAGAGAACGATGCTGCAATTGCACAACCACGTTCGGAGCACTGCACTCCATCCCGGGCCCTGTGCTGCACAGAGGGGCGCGATGCATCCGTGAGAAGGCTAACAAGGCTGCCCAGAACTTCGTATGTGGGAGAATGTAGGAAAAAAAGGTTGAAGAGATAGGGATGTTTGCTTCGAAAAGAGTATGACTTACAGCACACCGGGTCTCTGTCTTCAAGCACCGTAAGTCCTCTTCTAACAGAAGTGTCTTCTGGGCGCCTCCAGAGGGTGGAGTCACAGGACCAGGGGACAGACTTGGCTCAGCCTTAGAAACTACTCTGTAACCGGGAGCGCTGCCTGACAATCGAGTGGACTGACTCTTAAAGCAGGGAGCTCTTAGTCACCAGAAATGTCAAGTTTGGAGGGGCAAACTTCTGGAAAGCTATAGAAGAGCCTACTTGGGATAGTGCAGAGTAGAATAGCCTTTACTTGGCAGGTGGGCTATAAAAGTCTGTAAGGCAAAAATCATGGATAGCCAAAGGCACCCTGAAAATCACTACCAGTAAGCCAGTCAGGGAAACACAAATACCATATGGTTTCACTTACATGTGGAATCTAACGGACAAAACAAAGTGATGAACAATACAGAAACAGAGGCGTGGACACATGGAACAGACTGACAGCTCTCAGAGGGCAGGGGGGCACCGGATGAAAGTAGATGCAGGGATGAGCCAAAGAACATACAGTTAAAACTCACAGACACAGACAACACTGTGGTGACAGCCTGAGGGAAGGGGGTGGGGTGCAGAAATGGGGACATGTGTAATAGCGTCAACGATAAAGGAAAAACAGAAAATTACTACCTATAAAGTATGGTTATTATACAGCTCATGAGTTTGTATGCATGATATATATGCACAGATGCATACTGCAGTTAGCAATGCACAGCATAATAGACCACGATCTTTTAAACACAGGGGTCAGTCACACAGCCCTGTGATAAGTATGTGGGGACCAAATAAAGCAACCACTGATTCAAGTCTCTCTCACACTCACTTCGGGGCATCTGTTGACTGGGTGTAAGAGTGGGCACATTGTAGACAGAACTTCACCCCTCCCTCCCACTACTCTACAAGCACATTTGTTTGAATCATCCCACTATATAATAAATTTGACTGGCCTTTGTCCCTGATTCCTAAGGAGAATCTAAATCCTTGTAATTTCCCAGGTAATTGGAGTGTTTTGTTATTCATGAGTTTTGGAATCACACCTGAGTTTACACTGAGAGATGAGATGACTCAGGATGGGGGCTGGTCACCAGAAAGACTGCATGATCAGAGGGTTGGAAGTTTGCACCAGCTCGACTTCCAGAGAGAGAAGGGGACCGCAGATTAAGTTCAAGCGCATGGCCAATGGTTCCACCACTCATGTCCACATAACAAAACCCTGGCAAAAATTCTAGATGTTGAGCTAAATGGAGCTTCCTGATTGGCGAACACAGATGAACAGACAGGGCGATGGGCCCCAATTCCACTGGGCTCTGTATTGGGGACCCTTCCACACCTCAGCCTATGCCTCTGATTAGGGGCCCATCCAGTTAGTTAGTCCTGATTTGTATCCTTTGCGATAAAATTGTGGTCTTGAGCCTAGTGCTTTCCTGAGTTTTGTGAGTCATTCTAGTGAATTATTGAACCCAAGGGTATTGTGGGGACCTGTGAAATTTGTACTCAGTGGTCAGGAGTACAGGCAGCCTGATGACTTCCACCTAAAGAAAAGACAGTCTTGCTGGGAACCGAACCCTTTAAACCTATGGAGTCTGACACCAACTCTGGGTGATTAGCATCAAAATTATGCAGCAGGACACCAGTGCCTGTCAGCACAGCTGTAACTTGAAGAAACAAGAGATATAATTGTACAGCACCTCTCATGAGTGTTTTAACTCCAAAAACTTTTTTTAAAGCAAAGACCAAACAAAATTAACACTTTTATCTTTGCCCACAGAAAAGCCATTATTAGGTAATAATCTCTTACTGTCTCACTTTATGGAATTTATGTTCAAAAGATGCAAGAAAACTGGAACCTAAGAGTCTATAATTTAGCTCCTGTGATTTCACAGTACTGACTCATGTTACCAAGGTCTAGTGATGGGACAGCTTGTGAGGTTGCAGAGAGAGGGCAAACCCCTCTTTGTACGTCAGAATGGGCCCTGGGAGACCCCAACTCCGTAATGACAAGGTGAGCATGTCCACAGCCTCCTGCCTTAAAGGTTGGCAAGATCTTTCTTTTTCCTTTTTCTTTCAAAGAAGTAGGAACCAAAGATATCTACTGCCAATTTCACAGAAATTCGGGGGCAGGGGAAATCCACCTGCGAGCTCTCCCAGGGCCACAGGATGATGTTACTGTCCCAGTCCCTTCAGTCAGAGGCCACCGGCAGCGGTGTTCATCTCAAACACTTCTATTCAAATCCCTTAGGATACCCTCAGGGACGCCACCTGCTCCCTTGAGAGTGAAGGGTAGCATGAATTCCTCGGGAGCAGAACTGGGAGCAAAGAAAGGAAGTGACATCCTTTCTGGGTGAAAGGATGAATTTCCTGAGTAGAGGGGGCTTCTCGGGAGATTGAGAATGAACCAGCAGAGTATAAGCTGAGTGTCACTACCACATCATGGGGACACGCAGACAGGGAGATGGGCATACCTGAGAAGGGGTGAGGACACCAGACGACACCTGAGTCTCCGCAGCTCTGACAGCCTCTGGTTCTAACTCAACTGTGTGTTCCTAGCACAGCCAGAGAAAATAACCCCAGGTACGGAGACTTGCAGCTGTGTCCTCACAGATATTTCTCAACAATAAATCCTGCGTGATGTTATTTAGGGCAGTTAAGAGAGATTTTGAAATTACTTTGATGATGTTTAAATTCATTATCTAATGCTAATTAAAATGATCTGTTTCCCTGTGGCCAAGGAAAATCTCGTTAGGGAAACTGATGAGCTGCAGCGAGCTCTCTGTCACCGCGCTGGGAGCAGAAGCTGCTTGGAGCACCATACCTCTTGTCATTGATGATTAAAGCCCAGGGAGAATCGGCTGGGCCGTGTACCCAGCCTCGAGAAGGTTTTAAGAGCCGGCCAGGCATCTGGGGGGCACTAGGCAGGAGGCCAGCAGACCTGCCTCTGACCCTCTATATCATCTTGGGGCAGTCACCTCATCTCTCTGGGGTGGTTTAGGTCAGTGCCTTTCAACCCAGGATACAACCTAGGTCCACACCCAGACCCCACTCCAGACCAGTTAAAGTCCTGAGACAGGCCCAGGCATTCATATTTTAAAGCTCCTCAGATGATTCCAAAGTGCAGGGGAGGTTGATCACCACTGCATTTGATGCTCTCTAAGGACCCCTCCAGTCCCGAGTCCTTCCCCATTTCCAGACTGAGTGACAGGAAATCATTGGCTGAGTCCATCACTCTCCTGCAGACACTAGTTACAATGAGTCTGTCTGAACTGAATTCCTCGAGAGTATCAGCAAAGAGGTAACTGCTGTTAAATCATGGTCCACATCTTATTCTGTATATGCCTAGAGCATATTAGGTGCTCGCTACTCATTTGACGAATGAATGGTGCAGAGGCTAAAAAGTCCATTTGCAATTCACCCCATCTGTTTTACTTTGAATGGCATTTTAATAATTTTGCTTTTTATCACATAGCAGAGCAAATAGTTACTAAAGTTAAATAATGTATTAGACTCGTTTTAAATAACAGAATAGCCCCAAACTAGGAGTGGCTTAAACAAGATAAATGTTCATTTCGCTAACATATAAAATCTTGGCTTTCAAAACAGTCCTAGGACCAGTACACCATCCATATCACCCGTTAAAAATGCAGTCTTAGGCTCCAAACTGTACCTACTGAGTCAGAATCTTTGGGGGCAGGGCTCAAAAGTCTGTTTTGTTTTTCTTTATTTTAAATTGTTATTGAGAAAATTTTTAGGGAGGGGACGGGAGGAACAAAGGCAGAGAAATATCAACATGAAAAACATCAATAGGGCACCTCCTGTAAGCGCCCCAAACCCAGAATCAAGGCATGTACCCTGACCGGAATCGAACCTGTGACCCTTTGACTTACAGGACAATGCTCCAACCAACTGAGCCACACCGGCCAGGGCAAACACCTGTTTTAATAAGCCCTCCAAGTGATTTGAAAACCGTGCCTTTGTAAGAGAATTTAAGAGCAGGCATTCTGAGGCTAGTATAGGAACTCCATGAAGTTGTCAGGGACTCCCTTTTGCTCACCACTCCGCCTCTAGGGGAAAATCCTGTCTCCATGATCTAGCACAGCTGCTAGAGTTCCAGTCATCGCATCTAAGTTCAAAGAAAGGATGTCGAAAAGACCAGAACCTGACTTCACATCTGAATACAACACTTGGCCTTACACCTCACTGACAAAAAAACTTTTCTGTGAAGGCTGGAAACGTCCGAGTAGGACGCAGGCCCCCACCTACAAGTTGGGGTTGTTTCTGCCTGAATAATTACTCATCCACAGCAATAACTAACACCTGTGGGTGCTTTCTGTGTGCCCAAACACTGTATTAAAGACATCACGACAGTATCTTGTTTAACTTTCACAGCTCTACACAGAACTGTTATTTTTGTAAATGGGGGGAGGGGAGGTGGACTGGGTCTTGCAGAAGTTGGTTAACGTGCCTGATGTCACATAACTAGAAAGTGATGGAGCAGGATTTCAACCAAAGCCGTGTAGCTATGCTTCTCTTAGAAAAGTGCTGGTGGAGGAGATGAAAGATGAGTAATGACAGATATTTTACATCCATCCCTCATTAGCGGAAGTACTCTTAACATTGGTTTTGCCATCACTTAGTAAGTCTCAGCTTGTAGGGAAGGCCCCGCTCCACTCCAGATGCCTGTTCTTTCTAAGGCCGAATTCCAGTTCACTAGGACAGGTCTGCGGTGGTGTCTGAACAGGAGGAAGCTCGGGCCTGATGCGGGGAGGATCCAGGGTTTCTGGGGCCTGAAGTGCGTGCAATTTAGGACCTCCCTCTAAGAAAAAAAATTAAACTATGAATAAAATATTAGGTAGTAATATTAGGCAGCAGGCTTTGGAAAGCCCAGCAAGGGGGCTCTGATGCTTAAAAGTCTCTGGCTTCCAAGGACATTTGCTTCCAGTCCCGTCACTGTTTACTGTTTGCTGATTTCGAGGGGCATTGAACACATGCAGGTGATTGCAATCAGACACTCACAGAAGAGACACGGGAGACCGGGAGACAGTGTTGAAGAGCAGATTTCTAACTTTTTGTTTTTAACAGCAGAACCCTGTTACAAAAGGAAATCTTACTCGAAGTCTGCTCGTGTTAAACACGCGTAAGTGGGGCTGCTCCGCTAGGGTTCCAGGTAGTTGGTGGAGTCCCATCCACTCTGTTGCTACCTCCCACCACGTCGCAGCCCCCATGGCAACTCAGGGCACGCTGGGTCTTCCAGGATCCCATAGAAAATCACCCGATCTATTTCAAGCCCCTTTTCTTATAGAGGACAGAACTAAGACCCAGAAAAATTCAATAGCTCAGCCTATCTCACATACCTGGCTACTGGCACGCACGTCTTTTCACTCTACCGTAGAAACCCTTCAACTCCCAGGACAGCCCTCAGATGCCTATTGCCAAACTGTCTTTCTCACTTATCCCAAACGCAGTACTTGTTACATTGGGTTGGCCAAAAGGTGCATTTAGTTTTTTTCAGCATGATGGCTGTAGTAATGCTTAGTTGTCTTTAACTTCATTTAAAAAAAAAAAAAACCACCAAAACTGATGAATTATTGTGCAGCTATATTATTATTGAAGATGGAAGAAAATATGCAACATTTTTGGCTCAGGCTTTATTATTTCAAGAAAGGTAAAAATGCAACTGAAATGCAAGAAAAGATTTGTGCAGTGTATGGAGAAGGTGCTGTGACTGATCGAATGTGTCACAAGTGGTTTGCGAAGTTTCGTGCTGGATATTTCTTGTTGGACAATGCTCCATGGTCGGGTAGACCAGCTGAAATTGACAGTGATCAAATCAAGACATGAATTGAGAACAATCAACGTTGTATTATGTGCGAGATAGCTGATATACTCAAAATATCCAAATCAATAAAGTTACTGGTGAAAATGAAAAATGTGTCTTTAATTTTACGGAAGAAACCATAGGGACTTTTTGACCAACCCAATACTACAGAATCAAAGCACAGGCATTACCTGCTTCTATGGCCAGTCAGAACATCCCTTCCCATCTCAGCCCTGGTAGAATGACTGGGTACTCCTTCCACTTAATTCACTGGCGGTTATTCCCCTGAACTGCTGGTCCTTTCTCCCTTTGGCTCACCCTGCATCTCTGGCCAAGTCCCTGGGGAAGGTGAGAGGCACAGAATGGAACAGGTGGGCAGTGTTTGTACCTCTGAGAGGGAAAGACTGGGAGCCCCTGGAATTACGGGGTCACGAAATATGTTTAAAAACGGAGCGTAGATAGAAGCTATCTTAATAGTATGAAAAGGAAAACAGAGAGATTTAAAGACATATCACATGTAGGCACCACAGATACCTTCTTTTTCATCTTAGAACAGTAGAGTTCTTTATTCTTCCTCTAATACATATACATACATACACACACTCATACACATTCAACGAAAGACTACTAAAATAAGACTGCAAGTTCAGACCAACATTGGTTAATGTTCTACAAGGCAACAGAACTATAATCTTTGAGATGTCTCTACTTTAGACAGAAATAGTTTGCAATTTATCGATATTCTACTTATTATGACCCACCATTCCAGAGTCTGGGTCCTAATTAATAGACAATATGAAAACAAAGTTCTAGCCCCCCAGAAAAGTCAAAGAGCCTGTGGTTTTGTAGATAATGCTTTAGGATGTCTCTGAACGGAGCAAATTTTCTTGCCTTAGTTCTAGGCTTTGAGTAATTGTACTTAACAGTATTGTATTTTTAATTTTTATCTGTGCGCTGCAACCCCGTGATGTGGGGATCAGACCACGAAATATCTGATCTGTCTAGGGAATCGCAAACACTGGCAAAGTTTGCAAGGCACCTTCTCACACACAATCTCATTGCTTCCGCCCCCAACCCTGAGACTTTCAAGTATTATCTCTACTTTTACAGGTTAAAAAAACCAAAATTCCATGAAGATTGTGACTTACCCACATTCTTGGTCAGACCCAGGGTCAAGCCTCAAATCTAATCTTCTAAAGACAAATTCCAAGCGCTTTTCACTGAGGTACTGTTCTCCACAGTCGTAGAGAATCTTACTGTGTAAAAAGTCTTTGTAAATTGAGGGATTGCGAGCAGGCAGCTTGTTTCAGATGAAAAAAACTGAGAACCAACATAACCTGCCTAGCAAGTGGGCGAACTCACACAGGATCCAAGATTCCCAAACAACTCTAAGGCTCTTTCCTCTGCAGAACCATCTATCACCTGGAGTTAGCCCAGTGACTCCTGGTGCTGACTCACTCTCTCACTCTCTCTCTCTCTCTCTCTCTCTCTCTCTCTCTCTCTCTGCCACGACCAGTGCATAAGGTGAAACCCCATGAGGTCTCTGAGTACCTAAACCCTCGGGCCCTGATAAAATGACCTCAAATGACCTCCTACTTCTTCCCCAAGGACACAAACTCCCTTTCCAACTTGCCCAGCACCCAGCATTCTACTTGAACAAGTTGATAGCCTTCGAAGGAAGATGTTAACCACAGGTAACAACAGCTCAAGGTGCTGTTCCTAACAAGGATTGCCTGCATTTTAAAAAAGTCAATTTGGACTCAAGTCCCTTCGCCCTGTGCTTGCTAACCTGTGGTCAGAAATTATGCAAGGAGCCTGCAAACCCCATCCTCACCCAGGTACCAGCTGCAAATGAAACGACAACTCGCAGGTTAAGTACTGTGCAAATAGGCACAGCTGTTTCAAATTATAAACTGTGTATCTGCAAGTGGTAATGAACCCACCAGTTTCTATGTGATTTCTTGGCCAGTAATATGCTCAAAAGTACAAGTATAATTTTACATTGTGGGGCAAGGGTTGCCGAAATGTTTGATATTAAAAACCTCAAAGATGGAGATTTTATTTGACTTCCAAGTCACGGTTGTTAAGGAGGCCTTTTCAGAAGTCCCCAAATCTGCCGTGATTCCACCTGCGCGAGTGTAGCCTGGCCCTGAGTGGCCCCATCTGTCCTTTATATACATAAGCTCACTTCATACAGCGACCCAGTGAAATGTGCATCATCTGCTTCTTATAAATGAGGAAACAGAAGCAGAGGGGCTATGTGTCTTGCTCAAAAATCACAGTGTGATTCTGAGCCAGTGTTCCAAGTCACTATCCTACACTGCCCCTAATTTCACCTGGTTTTTAATTTCCAAAGCGGTATGACTTGTATGAAAATATATAGCAGGAGACACGTAGGAATCTAGCAATGAAGAAAAGTTGTGAGGAGTAAAATCTACTACAGAAGAGTAAGCAGGCTGTGTAGAAAGGATAGGATACCGAATTCTATCAACCGGGACATGACCCATTATTTCATGTCACTAGGAAGAAAAGCTGCCTGTTAAAAACGGCCATGCTAAGATGCCAACCACTGTAAGATGCATCTTTTCAGGTTTGTCAAAATATGACCAAAAGTGCACTTGGGCAGCTGCCGGAATACCAGGATACCCGGCAGGCAGCACTGGGCAGCAGGCGAAGGGGAGCATCTTTCAGGACTGACCTCACAGAAGCCCCAGAACTCCAAATGTCCTGGGGTGTGGTCCCACGCCAGATTCGACTTTGATGCTACTTATTAATAAGAATACACTCCACCCATAAAGTAACCCTTGTGCCAAGGGAATGGTGCTGAATGGACCTGGTCATGTGCACCCGGTGGAAGCAGGTTGTGATGGCTTCACCTCACCCAATAGGATGATGGCAAAATGTGGGAGACAGACCACAACAAACATCCCCCAGCTTATTACAAGTCCAACAGATCTGTGTTTAGAACTAGGCTTAAATATTAAGCAATACAGATGGGATAGGATAGTTGCTTTGGCAAGAAAAATAGAACCCAAGACTTATCCATTTCCTCAAAGGCACTTTTTTGCTCTTACACAGGTCTTTAAGAATAGAATCATCTGTACTCTTTCCGGCACTGCCCACTGTTGAATGTAATAGCAGCAAGTCAATGTCTTTACTGGTAGGCAAATCAGTGAGTTTTAAAAATGCAAGAGAATTTCTATTTAAAAGGAAAGTCTGTTTTCAAGCATCTGGAAGTCATTTAAAATATCTAAATTATTCATTTTGAATGCTGACTTATAGTCACCAACAGCACAAAGCCAAATGATTCCCATAACCCCCCCCCCCAGATTCCTATCACCTCCCACTCGAGTTGTCGTCACGTGGCAGGCAGAGCTGAGAGCCAGTCACTGCTCCCCAGCACACAACTCCCCTAAGAATGAGGCAGTGTGGGCCAGCACGTCTCCCTACCACGTCTTCGCAGCTTGCTCTGTCCACTCAGTGTTGGGCATGAGTCCATAATTAAAACTGGATAGGACATTTTGATGAAGGATTCCACACACCATTCCTTCATAGGGATGGGAAGGGAAATATGGGTACTGTCTTCCAAGGCCCCATTTTGGGTACAAATATGTACTCAGCAGTCAGCATCTGTCTGTACACTTTGGAATGCAGGGCAGAGTAGCCATTCAGTCACTGTTCATAAAAGATACGCCAAGGAATGAACAAAACGTATCCCCTGGTAAAGAATGTTCATTCTGGATATTCACACAAAAAAAAACAAAACTGTTCATCTAGGGACTCAGTGTTGGTGTGGTGTCTAAGGTTAGAAAAGTAAAGATGGTATAGTTTGCTAGGACTGCCTTACAAACACCATGGACTGGGTGGCTTAAACAACAGAAACATTTCTCCTCAGTTTCTGGAGGCTGAAGTCCAAGGTGGAGGTGCTGGCAGGGTTGATTTCATTTGGAGGCCTTGTTCCTCGGCTTGTAGCTGGGATCACCTTCTGCCTTCACCTGGTCTTTGCTGTGTGTGTGTGTCTAAATCTCTTATAAGGACACCAGTCATATTGGATGAGGGCCAACCCATGAGTTCGTTTTACCTTCATTACTTTAAAGCCCTCTCTCCAAATATACTCACATTCCAAGGTTCTGGGTGGGTGGAAGAGGATTTCAACATGCAAATTTGAGAGGGGCAGGATTCAGCCCATAGCAGCTGGAGGTGATTAGAAACTTGGTTTCCTTGGTGAGAAAAGAGCACACAAAGCTGCTCTTTATTTAGTTCTTTAGTTTTGGTATAGAAATAGTTTATGATTAGTAACTCAGAATTAACTGCTCCACTTTTTGAGTTTTTGTGCTCTCGTAACCATTATTCTAAATATACATATGTCTTCAGAGTGATTAACTGCTATAATTAAGATGTAACCTTTTCAGATTTTCACTGAAAACAGACAGAACTGCCATCTCACATATTAAAGAGCCTTGAGTTCGGGCAGGCAGGAAGCTGATCCTTTAAGAGGCCCTCCTTCCTGTTCGCAAACTAACATTACCCCAGGCTTAAAGGAAAAAGGAGTTCTTCCTTCGGCAATATCCGATCGCTGGGGAAAGCACAGGGTTGATGCAATCCGAAAACTACAAAAACCTCTATTTGAAAATGCTAAGACAATCCCAAACCCAGCAAGCTCATACTGGGAAAATAAAACCTCCATTCAGCCAGGTGTGTTGTTTTCAGTTTGGTTCAAACCATATTTGTATGTAGATTTCTGCTTAGAATGGGATACACTCACAGGAACAAAGTGATCTCTGGGAGTGCCAACAGCAACCAAGGAAGCTGCACAGAAAGTAGCAGGGCTGAGAAAGCTGACTACCCGGTGCCTGCAGAAGGGAAGGTTAGCTCTCACCAGGATGCATAGCGAATCCCCGCAATTAGAGGTGCCAGACCCTGGGAAAAACCGGGTAAGGCCCGTAACGGAAACAGGGGTAGTGGCTAAAACTGGTGACTACCACTGCACACCTTGGCAGAGAGCTGATGGTTTATTTTATGGAATTCCTTTGGTTTAGTTTCTCCAGACTAGGGGGCTTTAGGTACAAAGGAGCATAAAGGAGGCACTGAACTGAGAGGAGGTGGGTTCATTTAAAACTGCACACCGAGTATTGAGCAAACAGAACAGGGACTGCCAGGGATGCTTCTGTCTGCTGGCGAGGAAAGGCCCCAGGCAAAAGGCTTACGGATCCCCACATTTGGAGGGCTCCAGTGAAACAGCGGCATCCACACCTGGTCACCTGGGCAATGAACAAGTCAACCGCAGAGAACTGGATGGGCTGGCCCTGCTTCCGGTCAGTTTTTAGCTATAAGGAGAGTCGAAGCTCTCCAAAAAAGGCTCAAACATAAAAAAGAGACCAAAATAAACAAAAAGAGCAGACAACAGAAAAGAGACAAAGCAAAGTTAAACAAAACAAATAAACACGAAATATAACATCCCCAGAGACAGAGACATTTCACCCCAGAAACAAACAGAACACTTGCAATGGACAGACTGGCGGTGTGTGTGTGGAGTAAGCATCTCACCAGAAAAGCCCAACGAAAAGCCAAAGAACTGAAAAAGAAAACTAGAGGATTGAACCAGCACTCAAAACCTCCACTACAGGAGTTCCAAAGAGAAAGAACAGAGAAAATGGGGGTGGGGGCATGAACAGAGAAACAATACAAACACAGCTCCTGGAATGAACAGGCTTTGTTTTCCTGACCAAAACACTTCATCAAGGGCCAGCAGGAAGCATGATACACAGACACACAAACCAGTTCACATGCCCCTGAAATCCTGGGACCTTTCAGAAGCCTCCCGACCCCAAGGCCACAAAGCAGAGACTCAGGAGTAGGATGTCATTGGACTTAGCAACTATGCAAGCCAAAGAAAATACTGACCAATGCCTTCAAAGTTTTGAGGGTGAGTTAATTTCAAACTAGAATTCTATATGGAACATTTTAAATTGGGTACCCAGGTATGAAAAGGGAGAGTAAAGACATTCTGACTTCCAAGGTCTTAATATAACTTTTTACCTCACGTGCATTCTTTCTCAGGAAGCTACCAGCTTGAAAAGAGGCGTTAATCTAATTAAACAACTGACCCATTCAACAGCAACAGTGGCAACAAAAGGTGTTCAGCAAGAAAAAGAAATGACAGAGTCCACGAGGGGGTCCTAGAATGAGCTTCCCACAGCAGAAACGAGGGGAAGGTCCGGGATGACCTGGTGGTTGAGCAGCACCTCGGGAGTTGCTTTGTTCAGCAGTTCAGCATCGCTGAGTTCCAGATTCTTCCCATCTGCCGTTGCTCGGCCGTGCTCTGCATGCTTTTTATCTTCTCCTGGCTCCAAGAGCCTGCATGCAACACCTCTAAGCACCTGATCTGCACATGCCCAAGTTGGCCACAGGAAAGGGACCCTCTTCCACGTGGCCTACAACTTAAGAAACCTGCCCTAGGAACGCCACTTCTCTTCTAAGGCTCACAGGCCAGGCTCCTTCCCAACCCGTGGCTGACTGAAGGGGTGGGCCCCCGGGGTTAGTTCACACCCATGGTCTCTTCCACTAGACACACACGGGAAATGCTTGCACAGCCTGACAGAATAACAGAAGAGGCGGTGAAAATCTCAATGCATCCAACTAAGTGTGACAAGCTGAACTGCATCAGTCAGGATCCTGGAGCCATGTGGTAAAGGGTAAACATCAGAATAACATGGGAGCCTCACAGGCTGGGGGAAACAAAGAAGAAAATGGTATCCACCAGAGAAGAGTTTAAGCAATTCTGATAAAACATTTGGGAAAGCCCTGGCCAGTGTGGCTTGGCTGGGTGGAGCACTGCTGCATGGCCAAGAGGCTGTGGGTTCAACCCCCAGTCCGAGAGCGTACAGGGGGCAACCGGTGGATGCTTCTCTCTCTTGCATCGATGTTTCTCTCCCTTCCTTTCTCTCTAAAAACAATGAAGGAAAAATGTCCTCAGGTGAGGGATTAAAAAAAAAAAGTTGGGGAAAAATTTTTAAGAATGTAAAAAAGCAAATGAAAATAAATGAGGCAATTATTCATTCCAGGGAAATTAAAATGATTTAAGAAATATAATGACAGTTTGCTATTTCAGTATTTAACAACTTATGTTGGTATAACCATGTAAACGCCAAACACTAATTTATCAAAAATAATGCAATTCTATTGGAAACACAGAGAGAAACAAAGTGGGCGAACAGGGGTGGCAACGTCTTAAATCTGTATTTTCCCATAATAGGAAGTTAAAAGAAAACCTAAACTGATAGATAAAATTTTTTTAAAAACCCAAAAACTTTATCTTTAAAAAATTAGCAGAGCTAAAAGAAGTGGAAGTAGTTGCTTCTGGGGAGGAGTGACATGGTGGCGGGGGGGACTTCTGTTATATGTTTTATAGAACTCTAACTTTTAAAATTCTGTACGTTATTTTATTATTTTAGTCTCATGGGTGGAACAAACAGGAGGGTTCCCTCTCCACCCACTTTCTGAAGGGGCCATTTATACGGAAAACACAAACTCACAACGTATGGCTCTAATGTTGCCCTCTCTCCATTCACCTGGCCCCATGCCCAGTTCCCCAGGCGTCCGGCCCCCACCTTAGGCCAGGCTGGTTGGCAGGGGTCTGGGTGGTGGTGCCAAAGCTCTTTTACTCTTCAGGCAGGGTTCAATGTTCCGGGCAGGAGCAGGTGGTGGCTTGTATGCTGGGAGTAGTCCTGGACCCTGCAGTCTGGTCAGGAAAGACACAGCTAGTCTCCAGCCTCCAGCAATTGTAATTACAGTGATAGACGCAGAGGGGTCATGTTACAGCAGGCTACTCAGAGGAAGCACCGAGGCAGGCGGGGATCTAAAGTCGTCAGGGCAGGGCTGGCTGCAGGAGTCTGCGCGACTCACCAAACCCTCCTAAGCCCTGCTACTAAAAACCAAGAGTAGTTATAAAATTCAAACATCCTACCTGAATTTAAACTCAAACTTCTGTACTGTTAAGTTAGCACCTCCTTCCAAACTCAAACCGTATAGGCTCCAACTACTTTCGGGACAGTCCCAATGAAGAAAATCTCATCCAAACTATTTACTTGGAGGCCCTGATCCACAGACAGGCAGATTTTCCTGGTGACCTTGACCCTAACGCTGCTACTCATGCGGCCCCCTAATTCATCTGGCACATTTCTCCCTATTAGCCTTAATTCACTCCAGTAGCTTTCAAACACAACCTAACGTAGAACCCAATCCACAAGGCAGCTAGGAATGTGGCTGCCCGGGGTGCAAGGTATCCTCCCCTCCCTGCACCCATCCGGGCCCTAAGGCCTCCTGAAGTTCAGTTCAAAGCCATTAAGTTCCACTTCACTGCTCCCAACAAATACTCCTCCCATCAGCTCTTTCCACACCCTGCTTTCCTCTGAGGTTCTCTCAAGCCCCCCCACCCCCGCCTCCATGAAGCCTTCTTAGACTACTGCTCACAGAGGATGTCTTCCCCTGAATCAACTCACACAAACACTTTATATGTATTTGGTTGGTCCCACTATATGACTATTAAACCCTTTATACATTGCTGTCTCACACTGTGATTTACTTACTACTCAAGATGATAGGGAAGACGGCTGGAATTTTTTTAAAAGAGCATTTTTAGAAAGCATTTTATAAATAAGTTCTCATACAAAGAAGAAACACAAAGTACAGTCAGATGCCCCCCACCCCCGGCCCTTCTTTTCCACAATGGGGAAACAGATCAGAACATAAAAAATGAATCCGTCTTGAAAACTGCTTCCATCTATACTGACAGTTTCTCAAGTAGCACTTCTATTCCTTTGCTGGTGTTCTTGTTTTTTTCCAGTGTGGGAATCAGGCTCTTCAGTCCAGCTTTGACTTTGTCTGCAACTTCTTGATCAGGACTCTGGACAAGGCTGAAGAGAGAAAACAAAAAGTAAATTTCATAGAAATCTAGATCATTTGCAAGTGCTACCTGCATCCACATTATACACAATTTATTGACTTGTGAGACAAGTCTTGTAACTAGAAATACATTTCTTTCTTCAGATAAATGATAGGGGCTAGTAGCCTAAATTCTAAAAAACACAAATAAAAAACATTTCATAATCTTGCTAGTGGAGTCACTCAAGCAAATGCAGGAGCAACTCTGTTCCATAGAACTGGTCCTACTTTCACTCTGAGGACCAACACCCTGCCTCAGAATGATTTACTGCAGTATTCTGTCTCACCTTCTCCACCTGACCTTAAGGGCGGAAACTAGTGTTTTTCTCCACAGCACCACATGTACAGAACAGATGGCCAAGAAGTGCTTGCTGAGCGTCTGGAGTAACATAAACAGCTGCACAGAGAGGAAAGGTGGGCCGTGAAAGGGAGGCAGTTAATGGCCTTCTCACTGAACTCTGCGGAGACAACATTTACTCCAAGGGGTGAAGAGCTTTACCTCCGAGCTTCACTGCCTGTGTCTGAAACCTGCCTCTGCCACTCGGAAACGGCACAACCAAGAACAAGCTATTTACACTTCCTAACACTCTTGATCTGTTCAGTGGGATCAACAACAGAATCCACCTTCTCCCTCACAGGGCTGTGTGGGGGCTCGAATGATCGTGCACATAAGGCACCCAGCCAGAGCCTGGCCCTCAGTGAGCACTCAACTAGTGTGAGTCTATTAAGCAGAATAACGTCGGGTCTGCTTCTGAGGCCTTGCTGGAGTGCCACAACCAGTGACGGGAGCCCTGGACACGGCTACAAGCAGGCTCTTTCTCTTTACACAGGGGCTGCAACGCAGGCCTTCTGAAACATATCCTTGGCAACTTTTTAACTGCTTGGTCCCAATACCTTTCATCATGTCCAGAAGGAAGAAAGTAAGCCAGCAGCCTCATGCAGCACTACCCCACTCATGGCACACAAGCAACAAGTACTGCTTGCTGCCTATACAGTCAAAAAGTAGGGTACCCTTTTAACAGATCTATGACTCATTAGGCATTTTTATTTTATATATCTTAGCTAAGCACATAGTCACGTAATGCATGATAGTAATAAAAGTTGATATTTATTGAACACATATATTAGACATATACTAAGTAATTTATATGTATCATCTCACTTAATTTTTTCATAACACAAAATTATTATCTATTTCATTTTATAACCAAGAAAATTAAGACTCAGAAGAGCTGAATAATTTGCCCAAGCCTACACGGTGAGCTGGGACTGGAGCCCAGACAGTTCGTTCAGAGCCCATGCTTTTAAAAGCTAGACAATGCTGCTTCCCTGAGCTGTCTATCATACAGGCTGCACACAAGGCTGATTTTTTTCACCCAACATGCCTTCTCACTTACTATAAAAAAGATAAAAAACATTGCAAAGGTTTGAAGTCAAAATAAACAAGCAGAGAATTTTACCAAACAAGTCAAGCACATGACAATATTCTAAGAATCAAACAACTATTACTGTATTCATCAATTATTAGGTTATTTAGAGTTCACTTCTCTTCAGAACTCCAAATATTGCATGTGCTCCATTCCAGTTCTAAGTAGTGTTCCATAATAAACCCATAGTGTCCTTCCTATGTTTGAAATCCACCCAAGGGCAGCTCTGATTGATGAGCACTCTGTATAAATTAACTTTATGACATTGCTGAAATTTTTGGTTAACTATTAAGTACAATGAAAGAATGTGTCAGTAGGTGCTAACATTCCAAATGCCTGGTCAAGAAATTTGTATCAAAAGAGTTCATGTTTCAGCTAATGGATTCTGAGTGTTAAACATCAACTGGAAAATTAACTAATTTTAATGGGAAACAAACAAAATGATCTGCATCACCCATGTTCGGAGATACTGATATTCCTGGAAAAAAATGAATGTTCATATGAAATGTGATGTTTCTAAGTATATGTGTACCAAACCAAATTATATATTAAGCAAACACAACATTTACAAACAATACAAATTAAACTGCATGGCATTTGCATGGGAAACACTGAGGGTAATTCTAACACGGGTATCTGTTTTCCAAGCCTCGGTAACACAGCAAGGAAAAAGATCAACAGCGACTGCTTCAAAGCAGCTCAAAAACCTCCTATTTTTAAATGTTCTTAAAAAAAGTTTCATCTGGAAATAGAAGGCACTGAAATTCTGATGAGCTGTAAATTATAAACTCAGCATACTTTGTCCAGAGAATAATACGCAAGTTAAGTATATGCCTCAATTCACAAATCATCAGTTTCCTATCAATTTTAATTAGAAATAAACAATTCATGAGCAGACTTCAGAAGCAAATGTTCTCAAATCCTTTTAGAATAGTTGAAAACAATAAATGAAAATTACTTGTAAAGTCAGTCACAATTTAAAAAATAACTGTCATCCTGACTTGTGTAGCTTAGTAGATTGAGCGCTGGCCTGAGAACCAAAAGGTCACCAATTGATTCCCAGTCAGGGCACATGCCTGGGTTTCGGGCCAGGTCCCCAGTTGGGGATGAGCGGGAGGCACAAGCAATCAATGTACTTCCCACATATTGTTGTTTTCCTCCCTCTCTTTCTCTCTCCCTTCTCTCCTCTCTAAAAATTATTAAAATCTCTAAAAAAATAAAAAGTAAGTGTCACAGTTTTCATTAGGGACAAGACTAATTCATTAAAAAGAATACACTCCAAAATATATAAATAACTCACACCACTCCACTCCATGAAGACAAACAACCCAATTAAAAAATGGGCAAAAGACTTGAACAGACACTTCTCCGATGAGGACATACAGAGGATCCAGAGACATGTGAAAGGATGGCTCAGCATCACTAGCCATCAGAAATGCAACTTAAAACTACAGTGAGATACCACTTCACACCGATCAGAATGGCTATCATCAATAAACCAACAATCAACAAGTGCTGGCAAGGATGTGGAGAAAAGGGAACCCTGGTGCACTGTTGGTGGGAATGCAGACTGGTGCAGCCATTGTGGAAAACAGTACGGAATTTCCCCCAGAAAACTAAAAATGGAACTGCCCTTTGACCCAACAATTCCATTGCTGGGATTTTACCCTAAGAACCCTGAAACACCAATCCATAAGAACCTATGCACCCTTATGTTCACAGCAGTGCAATTTACAATAGCCAAGTGCTGGAAGCAGCCCAGGTGACCATCAGTAAATGAGTGGATCAAAATATTCTGGTATGTTTACACAATGGAATTCTATGCAGCAGAAAGAAAGAAGGAGCTCCTACCCTTTGCAACAGCATGGATGGAACTGGAGAGCATTATGCTAAGTGAAATAAGCTGGCGGTGAAAGACACATACCATATGATCTAACCTATAAGTGGAACCTAATCAACAAAACAAACAAACAAGCAAAATATAACCAGAGACATATAAATTAAGAACAAATTGACAGTAACTAGAGGGGAGGTGGGAGGGGATAATTAGGGGAAGCAGGGGAAGGGTTTTCAGAAACAGCTATAAAAGACACATGGACAAAACCAAAGGGGGGAAGGATCAAGGGTGGGAAGTGGGGATGGCTGGGGTGAGGGGAAAATGGAGACAACTGTACTTGAACAACAATTTCAAAAAAGTGGGAAAAATACATAAATACATTTTAGTCAAAATCATAAATGTGGTGAGACAAATGATTCCTTTTAATGTCATAATTTTATGATCCTTGACAACCAAAAGAGGGCAGATGAAAAAAAACTGTACGAATTGATTGAAAGAGTTACATTTGCTTTCTAGTATTTGGTATATCTGTCTAGACAATGAGTGACTGAGAGTAATACTGAGCTACAAGGAACAAATGTTACGAGCAGAGAAACAGATGGAGAAACTAATGAACAACAGTTCAGCATGGGGACACTGCACAGAGAAAGGTACACTTCATACATACCTGGAAAGAATAATGGCGCCTCGGTTCACACTCGCCCAGGACTTCAGGTTCTTCACACCAACATGCTCGACAAGTGTTTTTGCAAAACAACCTGTAAAATATACTGAAACTTAGTGAACATCATATGCTGAGATTTAAACTCCCCATCTCCCTCTCTAAGGCTCATAAATCTGCAGGTATGTTTTAATAAAAAAGCTAGTAAGAAGTCTCACCCAAACTCCCATACCAGTAAAAATTCCAGTTCAGGTTTATAGAATGCATTTTTAGTATAGCCATTTCCTTCCAATCTGATCCAAATCCTAACCTATGTTTAGCAGTAATTACTCAAGGGAAACAATGAATTCTTATAAACCACTCACTTGGTCACGTTTGCATTTCTTGGTACTGCTGAATGAGTCCACCCTGACGCGAAAGGTATTCAGGGAGTAAACGTTTGACAGCAGCATCTTGGGTCTGATCAGAATGAAGGTTTCCCTCACGGAACACCCTCACTCAGAAGGTGCCATGGACATGGCTAGTGGTGCTTATGCCTGGCAATTACTCTCTACATTATTAGATGTTCACCCATCAAAAATACCATCCATCTTTTTGTTATAGTATATTATCTTATTCAGTGTGCTATCTAAGTGTAACTAATCCTTGGATAACGGAGAAATCCTGAAGGCCAGGATTTAGTGCAAATGGAGACAGAGACGACTTGTCTTGAAAGCAAACAGCTTACATAGGCAGCATGTATCATTCATTGAAACTTAAATGTAAGGAGTCTTTTAAAAGCCAAGAGGCATATAGGTCTATATATAGTTTTCCATGGCATATGTAAGGACAGAGATAAGCTAGTGAGACAGTTGATGTTTTCCAAAGGTGAACACGGTATCTCCTGTGTGCTCTTCTAGAATACTACCCCCAGCTCCCAATCTAGAAATGAAATCAAAGTCTTCTACTTTTGCACCTTGGTGGGTCTTTAGGACTCACTTAACCAAGGGAGTATGATAAAAGTGATGTTAAATAATTCTGAGGCTAAATCATGAAAGAACCACATGCCTACCTCTTCTCTTAAAACTGAACCCACCACGTTGTAAGGAGGCCCAGCAGCCTCGGGAGAGGAGCTGTGGCTGTCGGCTTCAGCCATTGCCAGCCATTGTGAAAAGTGGATACTCTGAACCTGAGCTAAGAAGCACTCTGTGCAGGAAGAAACAAGCTCCACCCGGCCCTGACCAAATGATTATTGTTTTGAAAGCTAGTGTTTTGAGGTAACTTGTTATACAGCAACAGACAACCAAGACAGCTAGCCACACTCATTTGGTGCTACATGAAAATGACAAACGCCTCAGGCCCAAGCAGGCATGTTTTAGGGCCACTGGTGCATTTTAATTAAGAGGATGAAAAATCACTAGAAAATTCCTGGACTTCACAAGTCCAACAACTTTTCTGATATAAACTCTGCTCAAATGTGCACCAATTTTTTAATAATGAAAAAACGATTCAATACATTGGTTTTTTTCTTCAAAAATTATAAGAAGCTTTCTCTTCTACACAGAATTTGGTGGAAGAGAGCTCCAAGTCTCTGCTCTAAAGGCGGAGTGAGAAGCGACAGCTCAGTCACTGTACTGACTGCCCTACTCGCCATTAGAACTGCAACTTGCCCAAAGACATAAATTCATAATCTGTCATTTTTTTCCCAGATACAGTAATAGTAAACCCAAAGTACTCAAGGGGGAGAAAATCTCTTTTGTGACTGAAATACCAGATGAAGTTGAATTTACTGAGAGAAGGTCTGGTCAAATACAGGACTGAGAGGGGGATGGTATGCAACTTTTCAGTCAGATAAAAGATGCTGTCCCTCTCCTGAGAGCTGCATTTCTACAGAGCAGCAGTGAAGTTTATGCAAAAACCAAGGACTGGCTTGCCCTTTGGTCACATGTATTTCAGTGTCAAACAGGCACCAGTTCAAAATTCTCTGCTGCTAGTTTTCTTCTACTTATCCCTTCCCCAATACTAGCGATAAATATCATGCTTTTCAATCGGGGTGGTGACACTCACAAATGGGGCTCCCGTACTATAGTGCTCTCGCCATACCCAAAACAGAATGGCGTTTAGAAAACTGGCCAAGCCCAGTCAGAATTCTGAAGTAGCACAGAAAAGAAGAGTAAGAGTGAGGGGGGTAGGAAAGAGAAAAAAATTAAAGGAGTCTAGGATACAAATTTCTAGCATTTACTTAAGCAATACTTGCAACCACTAAATCATTTCTTATTCAGACATTCCTGAACACTCAACAAAGTAATCTGAACTTGCGTGGCTGACATAAAGTTCAGGGACGCCAGGAACTACTGAAATTTCACATAGTCTACAACAAAGGGTCACTTGTAACAACCTACCTTCTCTTGCATTTTCTTTCATCTTTTTATCTTGCTCTATTAACCACTTCAGAACAAGGTGTCCTGCAGGATGTTCTGCAATGTGAAGCTATGAGAGGTCAAGAAAACATTAATTTACAAGCTGATTTCACCCATGCCTTGGCCTACAATCCACTCTGTATCACTACACACAGACAAGGACTCAGTCAACTTCCAAGTTCCATAAGGCTCATGAGATCTTTATCTAGAATGACTCTACCACCTGGAGGGACCAAAAGTCTATTCTAGCCTAAAACGAAGACAGTTATTCAAGATAGCACAGCCACTGAGAACTAGTTCAGGCTCGGCCCCATGAGCTCCAGTTCAAAAGCACCACCACAATGTCCACCTTAAGGTCATGCTCACGTTTCAGATTGCCAACATGCAGTTCTGAGGTACAAATACACCTGTGGGATAGAACGCTACAGCAGAAACATTAAAACGTAATGCTGAATAATTTAGTACATCAGACTACATATGGGTATTATTTGATAAGTAGGCCAAGAAAGTGTCTTTTTAGCTCAATCTTACTCCTTTTTAAAGGCCATATCATTGTTCCCATTGCACCCAGGATCTCTCCTTATCAAGCATGAAGACCAGGGGCACAATTTCTTTAAAAAGAAACTTTCATTATGCATGCACCTTCCCAAGCTGCTAATGCGATCGGCTCTATGAGGGCAAGGGGCCAGAGCTTCTCTAGGACCCACAGCCCATTTCTCTTCTCTTATCTCGCAGGTCAGAAAATAGTAGGCTCCCCACACACATCTGTTTGCCAGGAAGGCTTTCTACACAGAAAGCGAAGGGACACAGAGATGTGGGAAACACTTGAGAATGAGGGAAGATGCATGTACAAGCACGGAGAAGTTCAAAAGTCCACGGCAGATTCAAAACAGAATCGCACAGGATATACTAGAAAGACAGCTTGGGGCCAATCATGGACAACAGAGAGACACATGAAGAGGATTTTATTTTTACTCATAGAGTCACTGCAAGCCATTTTTGCAATAGCACTGTGTTCTGAATTCAATTTTCAAACATGCTTAACATGAGTTAAGATAATTATCACTGAAATCCTCTTTATGGCAATGTTCTCAACGACCAGAGTTTTTTCGGCCACTGCAGCTTTCCTGCCTGCCTTATGATAGCACGTTACCTCTCCATCTTTGCCACCAGGATGGAGTTCTGCTGCTGCCAAGCTGGCGATGGCATTCATGGCAGGCTGAATGTCTCCAACAGCAGCTCCCAGAATGTCAGACACCAACACACAAGCAGACTTATCTAGCACCACTTCTTGGGCGTGACCTTGCAGGTAGCTTAACAAGGCTGGAGAGATGGCTTCTAGGAGCTCTCGGCGTCGGATCTCTGGATCTTTCTTACTGTTGGAATAGGTTGAATGAATATTAAGGTATGATAAATGGCAAAGGAAAATATGGTGATTATATTTTCAAAAAACCTCTAAGGGCTTACAATAGTCTGTGTCACGTGCTACTGTAATTGCCTATATCTTCGTAATGCATGTACATAAGTGATTTGAGGGTGGAATATGTCTTTCATGTTTGTGTCCCCAAGATGTGACTAGTGCCTGGCACAGAACAAGCACTCAGTAAGTGAAGCTTGTGTTATGTTATAAAAACCCCCAAACCAATCCAAAGCCAAACACCAACAAAATATCTTATAAGACAACATATGTTTTCACTATTGTGGGGTCAAAAGGACATGGCCTGAACCCCCTCCCATGACTGAGAGCTGGTCTCAGGGCCACCAGCCAGAGGCAATGTGTATTGTTTTGGGAATGGAATGTAACTCCCTCCTTATCTCCTTTTGGGAGTGGCTTCTCATCCTGTGACTGCTTCTTGCTGCACATACACATTGAGGTCATGCAGTTTAGTATCACAGGTAGGACACGTGCCTCCTTTGTCTGGGCCCCTCATAACGCACCTCAGACCGGAGAAGGCGCAGTCTCTCTCACACACACCCACCGCGGTCAGCGCAATCCCTTGCAATGTGAGTAATAAACGGCACGTCCCCATCGGCTAGTCCACCAGGTGGCTTTTTCTGGAATATCATGAACACTTAAGCAGCTCCCTGGTTTGGGACTCCCGCACTACAACTATTTTATGGACTCTACTCTCTAGAGTACTTAATTATGTACCAGCAGCTTTAAAAATAAAGCAAAACCAAAACAAATCACACACCTAAGTGCCTACTATGTGCAAGGTGCTCACAGGTATTCAAGATAAAAACAACTACAGGTTTAAAAATGGAATTCCCTTGTAGAGTCTGAGAAAGAGAGGGAGCATGAGAATGGGTGTGCCTGTGTACGAGCAGATTTCTGGAAGCACGAACTACTGAAAGTTAACAAATCAAAGGATCAAGGGCACACACCATTCTACCTGTTCATACCTGTGTGCATTTCCATCTCCTTTCTGCAGAACCTCAATGATTTCTCGAACTGTATGTGCAGGATCCCTGGGGCTTAGTAGGTACAACAAGACCTTCCTTCCATATTTGTCATTTACTATGTTATGCAAGGAACTAATAATTTCCTGTAAAATTATAGAAACATAAAATGAATGTGTATGTTTAAAGGATACTTGGAGTCTGAATGGCAAAGAGGATACACACTTAACTATTTTACCCAACATACTTAATGGAAAATGTGGAGCTAGTTGTGAAATCATCTCATTAAAGTACAAAGAGATTTACATTCAGAACACAGAACAGAGTCTCTACTATGACCAGCATTACTGAAAAATCCATTTATATAACTGACAAAGCTCACAGAGACTTCAAAAATATTTAAAGCAGTTGCCTTTATTCACTACATAACTGGTATTTCATAGGCCATATTACTAGGGACATGGCTTGCTGGGGTCACTGAGCACAGATCAGTTAATCTGCAGCTGCACTTAAATGTAGCATCAGCATTGATGAAGAACATTCTTATTAGAATTTCCCCATTGAGATGTATGTGAAGGGAGACAAAGAAACTCTGTTAAACACAACAAGTAGATAAAAGGCTTTTACAGTTAGGTTGCTTATTCATGGCAAATGAAGGCTATTTAAGTATTCCACTGAAAACAAAAAGAGGGAGAAGGGAAACAAATGTAGAAAGATTCTATGAAGCAGTTAAACATACCTACACTCTGACAATTTCAATGAACTTAATCAAGACCAGTAACCTCCACTGTTAGTTGCATGAATTTAAGGAACAAAGCCAACATCCCTACCCCAGCTAAGCTCCTATGTAAATTTGCTGATGTTTCCATAGAAAATTCATTGTCAAAAATTCCTTTAATGTTTTTAATCATTTGTTTTTATCGTATTTTTATTCCATTACCATTTATCCCTCCATACCCTCCCTCCACCCCTGCCCCGCTGCAATCACCATGCTGTAGAGTTCATGTCCATGAGTTCTTTTTCACTTAATCTTAACAGAAAATACACAACAGAAAGATCAACAGTTATTCCCGCCTCTAACATTCCTACTTCATGAAACAAACCTAATATATACTCAAAACTAATAGATACTCAAAGCCATGTTTGAGCACCAGAGATCCTTCAGAACTGGCTGGGGCCATAGAAAGAATTCAGTGCCATCACCCAGGCTCACAGATGAGGAACTGAGACAGTGGAGAGGTGACTTTGCCAGAGAACACAGAGTGTCAGTGGCAGGACTCTGACTAGTGCTGGTCCCTGATTCCAACTCTAGTATCTTTCAAACACAACAGACAATCTCTATTAAGGAAAGGAATTCTCTGTGAGATGATATACTCAGATCTGCTATTCTCTTAAGTGCCTATTTATCACAATGAGATTAGTAATTTTAGTGCAAGGAGCCAAGCTAAATATGAAGTCATCACCTCTCCCAAGAAGCCATAAAACTGACCAACAGATATGAAAAAGAGAAATGCAAATCAAAACCACAATGAGATACTACCTCATACCTGTTAGAATGGCTGTTATCAACAAGACAAGTAATAACAAGTGTTGGAGAGGCTGTGGAGAAAAAGGGACCCTCATAATGTAATGTAAACTGGAACAGCCACCATGGAGTATGGTGGTTCCTCAGAACAGCATGGAGGTTCCTCAAAAAATTAACAGAGTTACCATATGAGCCAGCAGCAACCCCTCTACTAGGTACGTCCCTGTAAAACTTGAAAACGTTTACTTGTAAAGACACATGTACCGCTATGTTCACCGCAGCGTTATTCACGGTGGCCAAGGTAAGGAAACAACCAGAGTGCCCTTCGCTGGATGACTGGATAGAGGACGTGTGGCGCACACACACGGCGGAGCACTGCTCAGCCATAAGACGCAATACTGCCACTTGCAACGACATGGATGGTGCTTGAGAATAGCATGCTAGCAAAGCAGGTCAGATGGAAAAAGTCAAGAACCATATGATTTTACTCATACATGGTATATAAAACAGAAAGCAACAAATGAACAAACAAGACAAACGAACAAACAAGCAAAACCTCACAGACACACAGACAACAGTGTGGTGGTTACCAGAGGGAAAGGGGGTGGGGAGCAATAAAGGGTAAAAAGGGTCAAACATATGGTGACGAGAGGAGATCTGACTATGGGTGGTGGGCATACAATACAATGTGCAGATGATGTAGCATAGAATGGCGTACTTGAAACCAATGTAATTACATTAACCAATGTCACCCCAACAAATTTAATGAAAAAATAAAATAATAAAAAAAGAAAAAAATTATGTCAGTCACCAACCACAGGATCACGCTACAGCAAAATTCATGGCCCCAAGGCTGATGACACAGCTCCAGATTCCAGACACATTTCTCTTTTTAAAATCCCAAACTTCCCTACTTTTCTGCACAAAAAATATATTGTACTTCCTGTAATTAACAACAGCAGCTACACTTGAGTGCCCACTAGGAACCAGACCCTATGCTGAGAGCAGTATGTCCATCATCTTAAATGCTCCACATCATGACGACGAGGGTACTATAGCTGACTCGCATTTTACTGGTAAGAAGCCCAAGGAAAATGACTTAAAATAAAGGTCACTCATCCAGGACATGATCACTTCTTTCCATGACTCCAAACTCTACTGTGATCTACTTTTGAAGAAGTTTAAGGCTACGTATACAGATTTCCCCGTACAACATAAAGGTTTCCAGAGATTAAGTGCAATAAATCTAACCACCTCAAAAATGAATATAAATTTCAACCATCCATGAAAAATAAAATTTCAGTAAAAAGGGCAAGACAAAACAAAAATGGTCATATCACAATAGAGTAAGCTTTTTTGTAATTTCAAGGAAAACATGCCCCAAAGTGGACTCAACAAATGCACACTTGATAACGAAGCGTTCAGTGCCACATATATGGGCTACCTTTATTACAGCTTTTCCTCTTTAAGCTTTAACCAACTTGTAAAGGAAGACAGATGCTTTAATTTGTGGAAAGAAGATAGCAAGAAAAGTACATTGCTTAGGCCAATTTCCATATCACTGAAAAAACAAAACAACCCACAACTTTGCTGTCATTAAAATACCACCCTTGGCTATAATACCTTTAAAACAGTTGCTTAAAAAAAATAAATAAACAGGCCTTGATTGAACCATTCAGTTGATTAGAGCATCATTCCGATATACCAAGGTTCAGGGCACATACAAGAATCAACCAATGAATGCATAAATAAGTGGAATAACAGGTCGATGTTTCTCTGTCTCTCAAATCAGTAATTAAAAAAAATAAATAAGTAAAATTAAACAACAACAGAACTCAAAACAGGGGCAGTATTCTTTTTTTTCTTGCTGTGAGGAGGAAAAGGGGTGGCATGCAGCCAGTACCACGGTGCTCAATGCACTCACTTTTCCTGTGGGTTCCACGCTGAAGGGCCGGGCAGTTCACATGTGACTTGGGCAGGAAAGGTTTCACCTTCACATGAGAAGCATAATTCCATCTACAAATACTACTAAATGATTAGTGCCCAAATTGATTGAATTTGACTGCCTTTAACTTTGCACTTAAGGAATCGAGAAGCTAAAGTTACAGTTGTTTGAGTGTAATACCACTTAATTCTCCCCACGTCACCCTTATTCCAGCTTCCCTACAATCAAAAACAGGTATCTAAAAGGAAACCGTGTGAGTGCTGTAGTACGCGAGCACTCATTCATTTCTCTTTAACCTTCCGTTACACACACAGAGGAGAAATTTCTACAGAGGAGAACACTAACGAGTACAGAAACATGTAGAAATAGGTAAAAGCATCAACTAGCTCTTGGTGCAGTTGATTTTTTGCTGAATTCAGTCTTTAAGCTCAGGTAGTGTCGTTTTGGGCTCATCTTCTACCCACTCTTCACATCGGTCCCATTCTCTACAGAAGGAAACGACACACCCACCTGACCTTGTGGGCCATGCCCAGGAGCAAATCAGAAAATTCACACTGCAAACTAAGACCTGCTGTGAAGTGATTACTTTTATTTTCCTATTCAACCACACCTCTCAATATACAGCATCTTTACAGAGATGAAATACAGCTGGTAGAGTTGTGAGTTTGGCATTCTTAACAACAAAAGTTCAATTTTACAGGTTTTCAACTTAGCTTTCCATTTATAAGAATTAACTTAGAGAAAAATCACCAGGCCCTTTTGCTATAATTTCCTTTTCATATGCTTTGCTCTAAAGCAGGCACATGAACAGAAAGTGCCAGAAAAACAAAAGACCAAGACTTCCCTTCTTAAGTAAGACACGTCTGGCCAGTCTGACCTCCTTGAGTTGGACCCTTGTCAGAGTCTTTGACACTCATTTTGCCAAACCTCTTATAAAAAGGAAGGCAAAGGTCAAAATGAAGGGTACACTCTGAATGTAGAGTTAGGGTGCAAGTGCATTTTCAGCAAAGGAAAGAAATGCAAAAAGCAATACACGTTACTGAGAACTGAACCAACAGTACATACACTGTCATGGTAGGTTGTGTGTGGGGACAAAAAAAAAAAATACAGATTGGCCTGAAGCTAAAAATGCTGGATCTAGTGTGAGCAGCAAGAAAAACTTACCCGTATTTTTCGGATCATAAGACACACCTAGGTTTTAGAGGAAAATAGGAAAAAAATTTTGAAGCAAGAAATGTGGTAAAATACTTAATAACATAAATAACGTAATATTTCACCAATGTAAATGTAAACAGAACTCAACAGCAGCATTAACAACCATTATTCCTCCCACATTGGGGGATGGGGGATACATCTTATAGTCCAAAAAATACAGTAAATAAGAAATGAAAATACAGCATACTAACAGAAGTAGAGAAGGAGGTTAGATCACTATGCAGTGATTGCAGCCTCCTGAGGGTTTAGTTTTAAAAATATCATTTTTAAAAAAAATCTAAAGCCCACCTTTTTGCTGCACTGAAAAAAAAACTGAAATATGTAGTTTAATGAACATAATTTTGGTTTTGCAAGATAAAAAAGTTCTAGAGAGTGTTAAGTGTAAGTGAATATACTGAATACTGAACTACAGATAAAAATGGTTAAGATGGTAAATTTTATGTTATGTGTATTTTACCACAATGGAAAAGGTAAAAAAAAAATCAAGAGGTTATCGCCATGGAGCTCACACGCCCAGGTGCTGCGGGCTGCCACCCTGGGCAGGAGACGCGCCCTCTCCTTTCCTCATGGTCCACTCCCTTCACCTGGCCTGCCTTACTTATTTATCTGGTCAATTAATGTTTCTGAATTTGTGAGCCTCGGTCAGATCACAATTACTGTTAAGTGAAAGGATGGCAAAGATAAACTACAGGAACTGAGAGGATGGGGAGACCAGGCATGGCTGGGAGGTCAGAGAATATACTATCTGCAGATTAAACTGGAGCTTGGTCTCAAGAGAGAAAAGGAGAAGTGTTTGGTGGGCTCGTGATTTCACCCCGACGTTTCAGGAACTCCAGTTACTCTGAACAGAATGCTTAGCAACCGTAAGCTTTCTTGGCTATTTTTAAAAGCACTGCATAATGCAACAGGTTTTGGAGTGGCTGGGTGGGGCGGACATGTGACTCTATACAAACATGTGCAGCATATTTGGCAACCCAGTGATTTTGCTAAGTAAATGCTTCAGAGAAACAAACAAGAATGCTCACAGAATTATTTGGAATAGAAAAACAAAGTTTTAAATGTTTTTAAAATTATAAATGTCCATCAACAGAAAATGGAAAAATAAACTGCAGCATACAGTAAAACCCTATTTGGTGTTGAAAAATACATAATTTAGAACAGGAGGGGGCAAACGAAGGAAGGCTCGTGGGTCAACCTGCAGCCTGTGTCTTTACGCCCTACAAGGTGAGGATGGTCTTTACATTTTAAAGGGCTGTTAAAGAACAGGAAAAGAACAAACCGAGACAGGCGACAAAGATCATATAGAGCCCACAAAGCCTAAAATACTATCTGGCCCTTTTTAAAAAAGGGCTCGCCAACCCCTGGTGATGAATTTCATAAAAATAATGCAAAAAAAAAAAAAAAAAATCAAGTTGCATGAGTAAACATACAAGATATCGTTTACATAGAATTTGTAAACATGAAAAATAGTATCATATACCTCTATGTAAAGCAAAAGGATAAGGAAATGCACGTGAATAATAAATACAAAATTCATCACCAGGGTATGGGTGGGGCTGGACATGCAGTCAGGGCCAGCTACGCAAAGGGCTTCAGCTTTAACTCTGTATCTATCCGAGTTTGAATTCTTAATCAGATAGTAGGAGGCTGGCTATCTACTGTACTATTTTTATACTTTTCCTTATATTTTAAAGACAATATATTTTAAAGTATGCATCTATCTTTAGTCACTTTCAAACAGTGGTTATACATTTCAAAGCAGCTATATTATACCAACAATTTCAGGGTAAAATGAATTAAATTTTATAAGCATGTTTACTTTGGAAAGTAAAGTAGATGAAAGGACTGTGTATCCATTCTGAAAGGTGAGGGCTCAGCTGACCAGGCAGGTTGTGATTTCAACCTGGTATTTCAGGAAGTCTGGTTACCCTGAAGAGAATTCTTAGCAACACTAAGCTTTCTGGGGAATTTTTTTTAAAAGAACTGCAAACTGCAACAGGGTTCTGGGAAGGGTTGGGAAAAATGCAAGGGCAATTAGCATTCCAGAATTCTATCACTAGCTACAGAGTTTAATGATACACTGAACCTGTTGAGCATTTGTCATTTAGAGGCAAGAGATCAGTAAATTGCGCCCTTCTCAGAAAGCTGCCCTAAAAGTCATGAGAAAATCATTAGGAATGTGGGTTAAGTAGTGGTGAGAATCAAACTGATAAGCACAAGAAATTAAAATTGTTTCAACAATAAGTTTAAGTGGGATAAATCTTTAGAAAAACACTAGCAGACAAATTATGGCAAATCCTGAAGAAGTGTGGTTTCTCTTGAAATCTATTTGGAGCAGTTATGCAAATCTTAGTTGTCTTGAAAATATTAAACAAAAGCAAACTTTGAAAAGCCCAGCCTGTTTCCATTTTCATGAAACAACTTGATTCATTAGCAAATCTATGGCCTGACACCAGTGTCACCAGAATGAAAAACAATCATTATTGATTGGAGTCAAAGGGTAATAAAGTCACAAGGAACATGTCAAAATACTCAGTTTATGACAAGAAAAGTCTTGCCAGATTTTTCCTTCCCACAATCTTATCCCCCAAAAAGTCATCACAATCTTAAAATAGTCGAGGGGAAAGCTGGAAAAATGGCAACAAGGGCATGAGAAATTCACATGCACTGAGACCTACAGTTGGCATCTAAGAAAAATCTCCTTCCCCTTCATCAGCTGATACATTTTTTCTCCTGCAACTCAGCTCTACTGGTCCGGACAGGGTAAAGAGAGAGGCCACAGCACCACCACGTGCCAACAGGTAAAGTCTTTCTGAGCATCCATCTGCTTCCCCCTGCAGATAGTGTAAAAGTATTATAGCTCTTGTCACTAAGATTTCCCCAAGGGTCCCATCCATGTGTATCAAACAGAAATGCTTGTGTAGTTTTCAGACAATACAGATTATGTGGTTTTCAAAATGTTTCCAAGTTTTATCACGACAGCGAATGTTGCAATTTCTCAGCCTTACCCCTGCAACCTCTATTACATACCCACGCTACCCGTACAATAGAAAGAAAAGGAGGGAAGAGAAAATCACAGATTCAGAAGTCAATAATTGCGGAACGAAGGGAATTGTTTCAGAATGCAGTTTTTACTTTGGAGTTGACTTTCAAGTGGACAGCTCATTTTTTCTGAAGGCAAATTTAGGGTTAAATAAGTTGCGTTCAATTATTACCACTTTATGGTCATTATACCAGGCTATGAGGAATTGCTGAAATGTAAAAAAGAAGCTAGTATTTGCTAATTTTTCATTTAGTATGTCATATGGTCTAATTTATCCTACTTTAACTATCCCTTTACATATTTTAAACAATATTAATTATTAATATCAAGTTGTAAGATTATAGCTTATACAGGAATACAGCATTTCCCTAAAATAGACTTAACTGAGTAAACTAATAACAAAATACTGTCAAAGTGCATAATTCAAAGTACTGATATGTATGTGTGAAATAACACAAACCCACAACTGATATATCAATTTAAGTTAAATTCAAGACTATGAGAATTACTTACTGATATGATTATCTGCTTCACAAGCTTAGTATCATCAATACAATCAAATGCCGCCAATAAAACCAAATGGGAGTACTGGCCCTGTAAGAATCAAAAGCCAGGAAAGTCAAAGAAATGCATGGTTTCTCCCTTTAATTCCATCCACAGAGCCACTGTGTAAAGGTTACCAATCTGACAACCTGCCCAACATAATATAAGTAAGAGGGATAAAAACCATTCAAAGATATTCTTACCAGGACCTAGTAAATTATATTCTAGGTTGATTGAAGAAAAAAAGAAACACAAACAGAAAAACACATTCTTCAATTTCAAATAGCCCAGACTCATTTTTTTTTAACTAGTGAGGATATAATACTTTTCAAAAACAGGTATCTCTGTTAAGGAATAGCTACTAAAAAATCAAACTAAAAAAAAATTTCAATAGGTTAAAAAAGAAAAACAAGAATATAAAACTATTATATAGAAATCCAATCATGTAAAACATATAAACTCAGATAAAATTATATACAAAATATACATAATACATGTATACAGAAAATCCTTGAATATTATAATGTAATAGTTACCTCTAAGTCGAAGGATAAAAATGACTTTACATTTTCTTTTGTATACAGTTGTCCCTTGCTATATCGTGGTTCACTTATTGAGGGTTTACCTGCGATACAGTGAAGTCACAATAAGTGAACCTCGATACAGCGAGGGACGACTGTATACTTCACTGGTGAGTACCCATATAGAATTTTATATGTTGTTAAAATTACGTAAATTTAAGAGTGTAGAAAGTATTTAAGAGCATATGAAGTATTTATAAGAGTGTGGAAAAGGTTAATAAGAGAGTAGGAAAGGTTTATAGGAGTGTGGGAAGGGTTTATAAAGCCTTAAAATATATAGAAATAATAAAATAAATATAACACCACAACTACGTGGATTTTTTCACCTATCGCAGGGGTCTCTGGAACGTAATTTCCGCGATAGGTGAGGGATCACTATATTATCCATTTCTTTAAAATAATCCTATATAATTAGAAGAGAATTCTGAAAATACACTAGAAGAATATACTTATATACTGAATGGGAATAAAAAAAGTTGCTTTTATAAAGTATAACAGCAAGACATCATACAAACATACACTGTGACTTTCCCAATGGTCAGGTCAGCACTTGAAATGATAGAATTATTCCGTGATGCCAATATTGTTCCAGAGTTAAACTACTTTATGTAAAAAAGAAAAGCAAAAAGAACAAGTGCTTTCAGAGTTTGTGGCATATTCTTTTTGTAACCTAGATAATATGAATCTTTTCTTACTTTGAAGGGGATTTGGATTTTGACAACCCTCATTCAGAGTCAGGTCTAATGAATACGGCAGTTAATAACATTCAATTAGAAACAAAGTAGAGAAGAATAACAAAGGTCTAACCTCTTTACTATATAAAGACCAATAATCTACTAAAAACGGGCCAAGAACATGAAGTCAGTTCACAGAAAAAGAGAAGTACAAATGGCTTCAACCACATGAAATAATGCTCATAAGGGCAATAATTAAAACAATAAAATACCATTTTCCACCTATTCTACAGGCAGAAGTGAAAACCCTTGATGATATACTAATTTAGCAAAGGTCTAGAGAAAAGCAGACACTTTTATGTCGCTGGTGAGAATGTAAAGTAGTTCAACTTTTTTGAAGGGCAACCGACATCTAAAACACAAAATGCATGCACCTTCTGACCCGCACTTAAGTTCTGGATTCATCTTCTAGACATGCCCCTGCATGTGTACAAAGGACATGTACTGGAATATTGTTTGAAGTAGCAAAAAACTAGAAGCTACCGCAGTGTCCAATAGGGGGGACTGGTTAAGTGAATTACGTTAGTTGTACAAAAATATGACGAAGTCATGAAAAACGTGAGGTAGACAGATATATATAAATGGAAATAAAATGGCCCCTGAGGTAAATTAGGTGAAGGAAGCAAAGTAGAGAACAAGGTGCGTGCAGGACGCAAGTCCTGGTTTCTGATTTCTGAAGTCCCACACACAGAAACACGCCTAAAGACAAAACATCTCCGGATGAACACAAAAGTAGTTGGAACCGAATTTAAGTGAGAGATAGACAAGTCTACAATCACGGTTAGAGATTTTAACAGGCTTCTCTCAGCAACTGATATAACTAAGCAATGATATATAAATCGGTGAAGACTTTGATGATGTGAACATTACCAACCACCTTAATCTAATTGACATTTACAGAGTACTATACCGTTTAACTCCATGAAACACATTCTTTTCAGGATACTAAGATAGATCATGTTAGGCCTAAAATAAGTCCTCATAAACTGAAAAGGACTGCAATAACAAGAGCATGTCAAGAAACCCCCAATGTTTGGAAATTAAACGCTCCTAAATAATCCATAAATCAAATCTATGGGTTGTATTAATTTATCTTCCCCCGTTGGAAGCAACTCCTTGAAATAAAAATATATTGCACTGTTAATTTGTTGTTACCATCACAATGCTTATTAGCAGAGATTAGTTTCTCAAAACAAAAATTGTTATTGTAACTAAACTATAAAATTAAAACCTAATTTTATTACTTAAAAATGTCTTTTACTCCTAAACATTTTAGAACTTTCTAACATCCTATTTTTACACATTTCCAATTTAAAATATTCAAATTAAAATATTATACAAAAATACTTAATGATGAATAATAAACCATAAAATATTATCATACCCTGGAAACAACTCACTAGAGAATCTTACTTCATTTTGTTACAGAAATGTTAGCTGCCTTTTAAGTGGCTTTATACTCTCTTCCTGATCTCCAGCCCTACAGAAGACAGTATGTAGGAGATCTGTCTGGAAAAAGTCCAGCCATTGTTAATATAACAAGAACAGCTTGCAGGACATCAGTGTAACCTGGCAGCCAAGGAGAGTGTACTGGAATGCACAGGCATGAACAATGACTTCACTGTATACTAGTCAGTGGGGGCATTAGACACCAATGGAGTGAGCATGCGTACTGTGTGGCTGTCACATTCAAAATGACTGAACAAGTAGAGTAACGAATCTGTATCAAATTTTGTGTTAAGCTTAAATATTCCTCCATGTAAATTATTCCGATGATTCAGAAGGCCGCAGCTATGGGCAACTGGTGATTTGCAGCTTCCTCAAGAGCACACACTCATGCATCACATCTCATGCAGTTTCTTTGCAAAACATCAAGTCACCCAGATGATTCAGCCCTGCTATAGCCCAGATTTGGTACTCTGTGACTTCTGCCTTATCTCAAAACTAAAATCACCTTTGAAAGGGGAGAGATCTCAGGCTGTTGATGAGATTCAGGAAAATATGATGGGGCAGCTGATGATAGCTTGCATCTTCTTCAACAAATGCCTCTATTTTCCGTATTGCATGGCTGGATACTTTCTGGACAGACCTTGTATGTTTATGATCACACAGCAGCATGTGTTTGAATTAGCATTTACTATATGAAGTACTTACCAGATTGGTAGTTCTCATTACATTTTTATAGGAAAAGTTGTTGGTACCAATAATTTTAGTTCACCAGTAAATGAGAAACTATAAAACATATAAAATAACTAAAATATTTTTATATTGTTTGCTACTACACATACAGGGTGGGGCAAAAATAGGTTTACAGTTGTGAATACCTGAAACAGTTTACTCTTGTATTATTATTCATTATTATATTATTTTCCATATGAACAACTATAAACCTATTTTTGCCCTACTCTGTATCCTAGAAATACTATGGAAAACTATTTAGTATTTAAATACATGGAACTACTATTTTTTGAGTTCATTTAATGCCTCAAAAAAACTCTGTGTATCCTCATATTTCACTAGGAAAGCTGCTATAGCACCTCCAAAGGATTCCAAAGAACTATAAAACTAAACTAATTTATTCCAAGCAGTAATTTCCATGTTTAATAATATGATTAACAAGCTTATTTAAATAAGGTTGTAAATATCAGGTCTTCAAAAATATCTAATAAAAATGGAAACTTTTGTCACTATACAATGTTAAATGAATAAAGGAGAAATCTCATTTTGTATAAATATATAAAAATGAATCCATATGCATAGAAAAAGACTGTAATAGAACAATGAATAAATTTCTTGGTAATTTTCTGAATTTTTCAAATTTTCTACAGTGGACATGATTTCATTTTATTAAAAATAATTTTTTAAATATGTAGTTTTTTTTATACTCACATTAGCAATTTTTTCAACATAAGTCTTCATTGTTTTCACAATCACTTTCCTGTCCTTAAAAAAGAAAAACTGTCTCAACTTTTAATTATAAAAGTATTCACAGGCAAAAACTTTATATAATTTTATATCGTCATTAGAATGGGATACTTTTCATTGGTGAAACAGTTCCAGAACATGCAGCCCGAACAGAAAAAACCCTGCAATATACTATTAGCCCTTCCAGAGCTCTTAGAATCTTAGACTTGTATGTCCTTTTACAGTGAGGACTGAGAGATCCCCTTCCAGTGTCTGAACGGTCTTCAAATATATAAAGTCTATGGCATTCAATACATGTTTGTTGAATAGAAATTAAATTTGCACTAATTTTAAAGAGTGGACAAAGTACAACTGTCTTCTAACAGCAGAATTATACTGATCAAAGAAATGAGAATCGGTTGTTAAACGTCTGTAATTAACATGGACATCTACCTTTCCCCACAAAGTATTTAACACCCATATGAGCAAACGTGGAACTGTTCACTATCTTTGCCCCTCCTTTCCCTCCCCAATTAAGACCATTAAATAAGGAATTAAAGAGCCTGACAGGTACCAACACTTCTACAAATGTAAGCCTAACATAAATATCGTATTTATTTGCTTGGCAGGAGGTCCCTTTCCAAACAATGACAACTCAAGTTTTCATACTTGATCGAATACTCCAGCAGAGAAGAAACACTAGGCCCAAAGAAGGCCGATTCCTGTGAGGCCCTGAGACACAACTTTGCAAAGATAAAGCTGCTTACGCACAACAGGGTTAAGATGAAAGGAGGCAGAGAAGTCTGAGGAAAGACAAGCCAAGCCCTGACACACTCACCTTGGGCGTGCCATGCCACAGGCAGTGCATGGCCACTCTGGCGCCATCGTGTGTGTGCGCCAGGTACACCACCGCTTCACGGATGGCTTCGATCACTTCCTGGGGAACAAAGGGGACCGAGGCTTTGGTTTATTTATAATTTTTGCTTTAAAAAAATCTGTTTACTAGAAGCAGTTAAGCTCAGACAATGAAAAAGACTATAGGTAGCAAACAATTTAATTTTTCATTTTGCTGACAAGCACAAAGATACATCTTTCTAGGAACATTCTTTTCCATCAAGAGTGGAAAATACTGCCAGCAAGCGATTTCTATTAAAATGTCTGTCTATTTTACAAAATATGTCTATATTAAAACACAATGCTTATTCAAAGAATGTATGTGTATAGTGTATTGTAAATGATATAAAAAAAAGAAGGCTAGGATGTGGCTGTGATAAGAAGGTAACAGAAAAGCCAGATAAAATAAATAAAATGCTATTTCCTGAAAGAGACATGTATATAAGAGTAGGGAACCAAAACACTAATTCTGGCTGAAAAAGTTTCTCTTTTTAGTTTATCACTGGGTTACTTCCAGAAATCAAATTAATAACTCACCATAAAAACATTAAATAACATTTCCCTAATTAAATTAACCTCTATAGTAGACAAGGCCCACACTATCAATGACCCTTTAGTAAAAACCCAATCATTAATTGCTTACCAGCTAGTTTAGCTTACTTTTAATCTTTATTCTTCACTGTCAATGCATACAATTTCTAAATTATATTTTGGAAGTCTAGCATGAGTTCCGGCAGTTAACAACTGCAGGGGCCCATTCCAGTTCATTCTCAACTTTAAAATATATATTAAATAAATAAGTGCAAGGCCCTTTGCCAGGAGAGAAGGTAAATGCCTATTTTCATCGATAAGGAACAAGCAATTTCACCCTTATCTATCTTACAATCCTTACCCAGGATGAATCTCAACAACACAGCTTTCAACTTACGTACCCAAATGTGTGAGTCTGTTCAAAGCTATCCAGTTGGAGAGCTAGACACATATTCCAACTGTGCTTCCACAATCCCCAAAGGTTTTTCCTAAGTCTCTCTTGAAAATACCCCAGGGCCAGATTTGACTCATTACTTTATATTCACACTAGGTTCTCAATGACTTTTTTTTTTTTTTTTGCTATTACTAAAACACATTTAACACTAAAAAGAAAGATTTCCCACTGCTGAATATATTCAAATGATCATTTTTCTAGTTGGGAAAATACAGTCCTGCCTCAGTAAATCTAGAACTGTGAGATACTGCGCTCTGTAGGAAAGGGAGAGAATTCCCCCAAAGAAAGGCAGCAGCTGCTAGTCACTGAACCACAAGCGTAGGTGGGTGGCTATTCAGAGAAAATTATTTTTTATGTCCATTTTGGAATGGTCAAAATTCCTGTGAATGTTTAGTCTGGTATATTTGTTCAGAAGTGTCTGGGGGGAGGGGGGATATAAGGGAACTAAGTGGTGATGGAAAAAAATCCAATAAAAACTAAATCAAAAAAGAAAAAAAAAGCCAGTGTGACTATTTTAGTTATCCCTTAGTATTAGAATGAAGACAAAAGGACAATGAGTTCACTGAATAAGGCAGGCAAATTTCAGGGAATTAAACCATGAATTCTCATTGGTATTCCTGTCACTGACTTGAAGGGCAATGCTATTTACCTCAATCTGTTTCTTTTCCCTCTATCATATAAGGTCCAATTTTTTTTTAAGGTTTCATTCATTTATTTTCAGAGAGAGGGGATGGTAGGGAGAAAGAGAGGGAGAGAAACATCAGTGTGTGGTTGCCTCTCATGTGGCCACCACTGGGGACCAGGCCCACAACCTAGGCATGTGCCCTGACTGGGAATTGAACTGGTGACCCTTTGGTTTGCAGCCTGCACTCAATCCATTGAGCTACACCAGCCAGGGCTAAGGTCCAATTTTTCATGGTCCATTTAGTTTTACCTAAGTGTCTTCTAATCTTTTAATAGCAACAGAATTTTTTTCTACTGGCACAAGTGAATTTCAAACTACCTGGATGCTGAATACCCTCTATTTGTTGGTTAATTTTTAGGTTAGGTTAGCTAGAGGATACTCTGAGTTATAATTAAAATATAAAAATTCAGTGGAGTTGATAAAACTATGATCAATTCTATTGTCTTCTAGAAAAATCTAAAGGCAATTAACAGACTTCCTCAAAAGGAAGTTCAGTGTATTATGTTCTCTAAATAAATAAGTTTTACAATTTCCAAAAGACAAGGTATATCAAAGCAAGTGTTTTACATATTAACACGGCACTTTTGTTTTAAAAACTAAAACCAAGAACTTACTGATCTTAGCTTTGGGGGTGCATAGGTTAAAAAAGTCCAGGAATACTTTATGTACCAACTTTTGTTTTAAAAACTAAAACCAAGAACTTACTGATCTTAGCTTTGGGGGTGCATAGGTAAAAAAGTCCAGGAATACTTTATGTACCAATGAGTGCTTAATCACAGCTTCCCTGAAAACAAAAAAAGGAAAAGAGAGTATGTCAGACCTGATGCTACAGTACTACAGATCTGGGTAACCTCCACTGTCCTAAAAGAATCAAAGCAAGTGAAATGGTTTTAGCAAATGTAATTCATGAGATGACAGACTGTATCTTTCAGCAATATTAAGATTTTAAAAACCTTTTAGATTATAAAAATATTTTAGTGCCTGCCAAAACCAGGGTACAAATTTCTAGTGTTTAATCAACAAAGATAAAATCATTCAAAATACACTCTCTTAAATAAAGACATTGTATTTTGTTGCCCAAACAATGGACATACGATTAGAAATCTATATGTGGACCTATTTTTTATAGCTATTTTCTTTCCGTCAAGCATCCTTCACGATGTATCAGTTTTATAAAATAATTTTAGCAAAGTTAAAACCTGAGTAGATCAAAATAGAATCAGCAACTGCAACACCTAATTGATCCAAGCTTCCTGGTGTGACACTTGGTGAATTCAGATGTACAGTGGAGGCTGATGCTCAGGCACCGAAGACTTCAAGTTCATCCTGAGTGTCTGTGTAGATGGCAGAAACATGTTGCCTTTATGGGCAAAGCATTATTCTGAGTGTTTTGGAAATATCAACTCATTGAATCTTCATAAAATTCTAGGAAATATGTACTATTATCAACCCAGTTTTACAGATATGGAAACTGAGGCACAGAGCAGTTAAGTTACCCAAGGTCACATAGTGATTGAGGGGCTCCAGGGTTCACAGCCAGGCCCCCTGGTCTCAGGCTACACCTTAACCACTCCACTGTGGCTCAAGAAGATCACATGCCCTATTTGTAAGTCTTACAATCCAAATGAAATAACATTGTGTTTGGAAAACTATCCACCCTTTCTATACAAGGTCTATATAAAACTTTCCCCTTCAAATGTCATTTGTTAAGGAAAGCAAAAGGGGCTTTCTTACTTTTGAGCCATTGGAGTTAGAATCTGTTTCATTTCATCCATGATAAGCTCTAGTTTTTCTGGTTGCACCTCTAGTACTTTGTCCAGAGTTGGGTGATCTGCTGACTGCAAAAGAGTAAAACAAATACTAAATTTCACCAAGTTTCTTCAGCCTCATAACAAAGAAAATCAATTGCAGACAAACTTAAGGTTCGGATTTCCATATTCCTATAACAAAAGCCCTCCTGCAGATATGCTCACTCAGGGAGTAATTCCTGATCATCTGATTCTCAGTGTACATGCGCACCAATGCACGCAAAGAGCTATGCTAACGAACCAACCAACTCAACCAGCCAACAGGTACTCGTCAAGCACCTAGCATATGCCTAATCTCAAGATCAAGTAATCAGTTCACAAATCCTTGCTACCTTGTGTTTCGTAGTTACCTACACATTCGTACAGTGACTATTACAAAAGAAATAAGGCACTAAATTCAACCCAGGAACTGAATCTGACCAGTAGAGGCAACCCAGTTATTAACCCATACCCCTGGAGATAAGTGTGGACATTTATGTCCCAAGGTCTGACATAAATCCTTTAAATGCCGTAGTCCTTTATCGGCCTTTTCCAGATTCAGTCCCTGTACTATATCCAAGGTTGGGTCTCTCTACACCCCTTCCTCTCTAGATATGACCTGGAGAAGGATAATCCACACAGGTGAAGGAACACAGGAAAAAGCTGCAACAGGGAGCCCGATGCACTTCTGTCAGAGCTGTAGGGGTGCTTACGAAGCGACGCTAACCATTAAGAGTCTTCTACCTCAGTCTGACTACAGATGGAAGTCTGAAGCATTGCACACAGCACTTGGGAAGGAGTTACAGAGGTAGCTCAATTTAAAGCAGATTTAAAAATAGTGCTCCGGATGAAAGAGAAAATATAATCACTTGCTCACTACACTGGAGAAAAAATAATCCATGAGGAAAAAAGGTCCTTCAAGATTAAAGGACCAGCCAAAGTCAAAAGACATTCTGAAAATAGGCTATCAAAAGGTAAGTAAGAGCACATACAGAAAGTAAAAATGCTGGGGGAAAAAAAGCCTTAAAATGTTACCTTGTAAAGCTGAAATGTGTTCCCATAGAGCTCCTCTGCCAACATGTTCCTCTGCTCCAAAATGGCTTTGTCATTGTACGCGTACTCCACGATGGCCGACGCCTCCGCATGTCGGAGCATCTTCCTGACGTGGCCTTTAAAACTTCTTATTATCTCTGCAATCTGTGGTTTACTCCTAAACCCAATGCAGTAATGAGGGGGGGGGGGGGAGTGGCACAAGGAGAAAGCTGGGAGACAACAAAACATAACTGGACCCCAACATAGCCCCCAACCCACTCATTGTGGGGCAATGGCAGGGGTCTACCACAGAGAAATGCTTGTAAGAAAATCAACTGCCCTGTATTTTCCATCTCAAGCTTTGTAAGTTACTCAGTAGCCAAATCCTGGCTCTGCTTACCAGCTGCAAGACCCTGAACAAGTTATTTAACCTCTTTATACCTCAGCTTCTTCGTTCATAAAATAGAGAGAATAAGGTTGATATAAGGATTAAATGAGTTACGTACCAAGAACTGTGACCAACCTGTAATACAGGGCCTGGCACAAATAACGCCCCCATTTTATTACAAAATCATAAGCATGTAATTCTATAACATAACAACACCACACTCAAGAACACCATATGGCATTTTAGGTGAAACGTTCAAATTAAAACTGTACATTATTACACCCATATTATTACCCTACCAACCACACTCCGGCAGGCCTTACTCCTGCCGGACCCTGTAAATACTCAATAAATGTCAGTTCCTATTAAATTATTCAGCTTGAAAAAAGGAGGGAAGGAGAAAGGAGAAAGCAAAAGTCAGCATGGAAATATGAATAAAACATATTCTAAGGATGCTCTTTTAAAACAGAACTTAATCACAAGTATTTATGTTACAACTTAAAATCAAGCAGCTGATAATTACAGTCAGGAATAGTTTTTGAAAATTTTGTCAATTGTACTTTTTTTGTTGTTGATCAGCATACTTTGGCACACTATCACAGTCAAAAGGAGAAATCATGACAAGTATCGATTCCACCTAACTCAGAAAATCCTCCCATCTCGACCTTTCCTGACCCAATGACTCTGCCTGTGTCTATTCACCACCCCCTCCCAACCCCCTACCCTCTAAACACTGGCAACAAATTGCAAGTTCATCATCCTACTTCTCTTCTTCCAGGACTTCAAGATATTATTCCTAGGAATGGTGACGACAGCACCATCATTTTATATTAACTTCCATAATTGTTTTTAAGACTACATTCCCTGGAAACATCACAAGCATCTGTTGAGGGTCATTATTATGGTGACAGACTTTTAAGTAACATTTACAGACAAGCAGTATCCACACCTTTAAAAAACAAATAAAAATATCATATAAGTAAAACAACTCACCCATACATGAGAAATTTTTTAACAACATTTCTGGAATATTTAGCTTTACTTAATTCAACCAAATCATCTGAAAAACAAAATACATTACAATGATTCCTTAGAAACAAAGGAAAGAACTAAATAAATGCATAATCCTGGGAATACAAACAACTTTGTCTCAGGCAAAAAGAAAAACAAAAACAAAAAAGGTTCTACAGAGGACACACTACTTTCCCACAACAGAATTATTTCCCAGGATAGTCTTGGGTATTTCAAGAGAAAACAAGTGATGCATGACAAATGACTACAATTAAACTTCAAAATCTAAGAAATACCTCGCAGTTCTTCAAAAGCGTGCTTTCTCTGTTCTTCATTGCCATACTGAATGTAACACTGGATCACCCGAGTGGAATCATGTGCAAATGCAATCTGTGGGAAAGACAGTTTGGGCCTTGAGACTAATGATCCCTGAGATCTATGTTTCTACTGTATTATTTATTGTTACCTCTTTCAGAACTCCGTGTTAGAAAAAGGTAGGGTCTTCATGGATAAAATTAAATCTAGGTTACGAGGGAGCAGATACACTCATTTTAATCGTACAAAATGGCATTCTCTGGTTTTGCTGCCAACATATGGCATTGAGACAGGGACAGATTTTACCATTTTGCAAGATTCCTTTCACTATTAATTAAAACCAAAAATCAAACCAAACTTATCTAATGATTATGCACACTGTATTTCTCATTCCTCTGAGAGTTACTTTCCTTACAAGGGGAATTTTCCAATTCAAAAATCCTACTATTGTATGATTTTTTAAATCTAAGAATTTTGGCTTTGGCAACCAAAGATAAAGACATAAGATAGATCTAAAAAAAGTCTTGCTATGCAAGGAAATAAATCTATACACACACTGGATTATAAATTAATCCCTCCATGTCTCACATTTTCATTGATTCCCTGAACATATACCCAATTATATTCCCAGAAATTTGTTATATTGCAAATCTGATTTCCCAATCCACTCCCCCACCCCCAACTACTGGATGGATTAAGTCCTCAGTGAAGGACTTGCTGATCAACTTTCTGTAGCAATGACCACAAACAAGCAGTAATACAAAATTATTTTTTAGTATACTACAATATAATCTACTTCAATAGTGATTATTTGTGGCTCAGTCTGTCTGTAAAATTGGAATGTGAAGGCACACACCCATCAAAGCCATAGATTTCAGAAGAATTTCCTTAAGGGATATTTATATAGACATTTATGATTAAAACCAAAAAATATTGTTTTAAAAAATAAGGCTGCTTCTGTGCATATATTGATTACTTACTATATAACCAATATATGTACTATAAGTATATTTTTCTCATTTAGACCCCAGAGCAACTTAAAGAGTGGGCTATTGTTATTTCCACTTTACAGGTGAGAAAAGTAAGTTTATGAGAAGTTTAGGAATCTGCTATCTCTGTGACCCTAGAGATGAAAGTTAACTTGTCTGAGTCCCAGATATATGAAATGTGTAACAATGATAGTGACCTTTAAGATAAAGAAGGCAACATATGCCTTGGCTAGCACAACTCCCAGCACACAGTAAATAAGAGAGGTTGTCGCCATGTAAAGGCACATGTATGTTGAGCAGCAGAGTGATTTGAACACCAGATCTAAACACCAGACTAACTCCCACATCTATGGGCATGTAGTAAACAACCTCAAAATAACTGGAAAAGGATCTGGAGTGTAAAATATTTATAAATAGAAAATAATAAACTGCTGGAGCAGAGGAACAGTTCTATTGTAAAAAGATCTTGCTGGAGCCCTGGGAGGCTAGCTCAGCTGGTTAGCGCATCATCCCAATATGCCAAGGCTGTGGGTTCAATCCCTGGTTGGGGCACATTCGAAAATCATCCAATGAGTGCCTAAGTGGTCAACAAAAATTGATATTTTCTATTTCTCTCTCTCTCTTGTCCTCGCTCCCATTAAAATCAACTTAAACATTTTTTTAAGAATAGACCTTGCTGGATTTATAAGAAAGCAGCAGCTGGGAACTTGCTATTTCAAGACATTCCTCTGAACTGCAGTGCAACCTGTGCCAGACCTACGTGTACAGTTTGGCACATGCTGCCACTCCAGAGTTCCCAAAGCTACTGAGCCCGTTGTCTTCCAAGTGAACGGTCACTTGTAAGTACTGATCCAAATACACACCAGTCAATGGAGGTTTATTATAAAGCAGGACTAAACAGCAACAATGAAAACAACTTGAGAACTCCCAAACTGATTACATTTTAAAGAGCTTTGCATGTTTATAAGAGTGTGAAAAAAAAAGAAGTAATCTAATGGTGTTTGCATCTCTCACACACACACAAAAAAGCCAGCGACTGTGAACATACTAAAGTACTTGGAGTTATGACCCAGTGATTTCGCTTCCAGGAATTTATCCTAAAAAATCATGATACATTAATTTTAAAAATACATATGCACCCCTATATTCATTGCAGTAGCCAAGGGTCGGAAGCAGTCCAAGTGTCCACCAGTAGACAAAGGGCTAAAACAGCTATGGTACATTCACACAGCGAAACACTACTTGGCTGTAAAAAAAGAAGAAAATTTTACCCTTTGCAAGAGCATGGAAGATGGACCTGGGGAACAATGTGCTAAGTGAAAAAGCCAGTGAGAGAAAGACAAATACCACATGACTTTACCAGTATGTGGAATCTAATGAATAAACTGAACTAACAAGCAAAACAGAGACAGGCTCACAGAGATCAGGCTGGGTGGAGGGATTGAGCAAAAAAGAAGAAAGAGAGAAAGAACTTATGGACACAGACAACAATGCGGTGACTGAGGCAGCGGGGCTGGGGGCAGGGAGTAGAGGTGGAAGAGGGTGTGGGAGGATAAATGGTGATAGGAGAAAAGTATGTTGAGTTCAGAGCAAGACATTCTAACACATACTGTTCAAGATAGCTTAAAGAACACTGATTTATTTTAAGTAAATTATTTAAAAATGACACAGCCAAATACTTGACAGTCTTTTTACAATTTTCTAGCAGTAAATTCTGTCATCATTAAACTTTTAGTCAGTATTTGAAATTTTTGGCCAAATACATTTAAAATAACAACAATTTCCCCTGTCACAAACGGTCAGCTACACTTCACTTGAGACTAAGTCAATTTTAATTGTTAAAATTGCAACTGTACATATGCCCTACTTACAGTTTTAATTTTTCCTTGAATCAACTTCTGCAAATCACTTATCAACTTTATTCTTTTTTCTTTGTCACAGTCTTTTCTATAAAAGAGAATAAAAGAAAGAGGAAATGGCCTTGGCTGGTGTAGCTCAGTAGATTGAGTGCAGGCTGCGAAACAAAGGCTCGCTGGTTTGATTCCCAGTCAGGGCACATGCCTGGGTTGCAGGCCAGGTCCAGGTCCCCAGTGGTGGCCACGTGAGAGGCAATGACACATTGATATTTCTCTCCCTCTCTTTCTCCCTCCCTTCCCCTCTTTCTAAAAATAAACAAATAAAATCTTTAAAAAAAAAAAAAGAGGAAACGTAACTTAAGTAAAGGCATTATTTTTTTAAATTATTTATTTTTTAAAGATTTTTATTTATTTATTTTTAGAGAAACGAGAAGGAGAAAGAGTGAGAGAGAAACATGAATGTGTGGTTGTCTCCTACACGCCCCACAATGGGGACCTGGCCTGCAACCTAGGCATGTGCCCTGACTGGGAATCGAACCTGCGACCCTTTGGTTTGCAGGCCCGCGCTCAAACCACTGAGCTACGCCAGCCAGGGCTAAAGACATTATTTTAAACATGCAAAACAAAAACCTGTTTCCGTCTACGTTCACCCAGTTAAGTGTGCTTTTCTCTTTGGAGGCAGCCACCCTTTGACATTAAAATTACTATTCCAGAGCAGCCAGAGAAAGGTAATTTTTTCAAAGGCAGAAACTCATCTCACAAGATATTATTTCATGCCTCAATCTAAACCTTAACAGCTGGAACTTCAAAAGTAAAAAAATAATAAAACGAGTACAAGATACCAACTACTTAAGTATCTCAAAATTAAAATAAGAAATTGTCCTTCATTTTTTCAGAAGTCTTTCAGGAAGAATTTCAAATCCAATTTAACTCTCATGCATTTTCATAAATACATCTGACATCACCCTGATTCCCCACATGTGTGCAGTGAGCAGACCTCCGAACAGTGCGGCCGGCCTCTGCTGGAGCACTCCCGTCGGAGCACCATGAGTGCTCCCTCAGTAGCCTCAGGTGCCACGTCATTTGCTTTAGGACATCTCACTCTGCACAGAGTAACAAAGACGCCACCTCATAGCATTACCTCCTTATGATCTCCCAAATCTGCTTCGCCCGAACAACAATGTCATAGTTGGTTCTATCACTGAGTTGTCTGCTTTGCTTCAGTTCTTTCTTCTTCTTTTTGAAATCATCCCATTTGGGTTTCTTGGCTGCTGATTCTAGTCATTATAAAAATTATTTGCGATTACATTTAACATTCTGAGTGCCACAAACAAATACCAATCAGGTACACAGAGTGATCACTGATCAGGGCTTATACATACTCAATGAGGAAACTTCATAAGGGAAAATATTCTCTATAAACTTATACTTTATTTCATTTTCTGAGCTGTTTATATACTTTAAATTTGGTTGAAACTAGCCATCCATTCATTCAATAGCTATTTATTGATTCTTAGGAAGACACCTACTAAGAAAAATAAAAGGAAACCAAAAAGATGGTAAGAGCAATTAAAAACTTTTAAGTATCTTTTTAAGTTCATTAGTTCTTAAGACTTTAGTTATAACCAGTCCTTAAGACAAACAAAAATTAGTCTAAATTAGTCCAAATAAGAAAGGGAAAAACAATGTAATAAAAAATTCACTATTTTGTGTGCTGTTATATATTAAGTCATTTAATTCTTACAACAACTCTACTGGAAGGTGAGCACTGTTTTTTTTAACAAGATGAATTCTGGGGTAGACATAGGAAAGAATAATGTAAAATCTTACATGTAGAATCTAAAAATGTCAAATACATTGAAGCAGAAAGTAGAACAGTGGTTACCGGGGGCAGGGAGATGGGAAAAATGGAATGATGCCAGTCACAGGGTACAAAATTGCAGCTCCGCAGGATAAGTAAGTCTAGAGATAGCAAGACGCGTACCAAGATGGCTATCCCAAATACTGTACTGAACACTGGAAATCTGTGCCCCAGCCAGCGTGGCTCAGTTGGCTGGAGTGTCGTCTCATAAACTGAAAGGCAGTGGGTTTGCCGCGCACCGCCCACCCCCTGCACCTTGGGGCACATACAGAGACAACCCATCGATGTTTCTCTTCCCCTTCTCCCTCCCTTGTCCTCTCTCTAAAATCAATTAGCATGTCCTCAGGTGAGAATAAAAAAAAGTTCCTAGAAATTTGCTAAGGGGTAGGTACTATTATTAGCCTCGCTTTCACACTGGGGAAACGAAGGCATCAAGCAGTTAAGCTCCAAGGACACACAACTAGTTCGGTGGCAGAGCCAGGATTCAAATCCAGAGGCAACTCGGAAACTTCCCGCTCAGCTGCCTCTCACTTATGCACCGTCAAAATTCCTAAGCTCCCTACAAGCAGAACATTTCTATAAAAGTCAAGTTTCTCTCTGTTAGTATTTTTTTGTCCTCAAAAATCTAAACTTACCAACTGAATCAAAAAGCCTGAAGGAGGTCAAAGAACAACTAGATAAAATGCATATTGTTAATATGAGTATCCTGCAAAGAACTTTTTGGAGAATTAATTTTAACTCATACAACTTAACACAAGAAAGACAAACAATCCAATTTAAAAATTGGGCCAAGGACCTGAATAGACACTTTTCCAAGGAGGACATACAGATGGCCCATAGACATAGGAAAAGATGCTCTATAGGAGACCTTTCTGTGTGGTGTGGGCGCACACAGGACCCATGCCCACGGATAGGTTCTCCTGTGGGGAATCAGGCCTGCATTGTACCTAGACTGCTGAGACTTGCTTTTGCTAAAACTCTCTCACCCTGAATTGAGGCAGCAAACGTTTACTGTATATCTTTAAAGTAACTTCCTAAAATCCATGCTAAATCTTCCAAGGATGAGTGTAACCAGTTCAACCACTTTTCCCTTTGCATTTGCAAATATCCTTCTTCCATGATATGATCAGTAGCACCCTCTCCTTTGTTTCCTGTAAAAGGTAACCACCTAAAATGAACCTCTGCATAGGACCATCGTGTAATGCGCCCAGAAAAGCAATAAAAGCTTGTCAAGGCAAGGGTCAGCGCGCTCTCCCCTTGAGAGAGTGGCTGAGGCACTCCAAGGCTTTTTCTCCTCTTGAGAGAGAAGCCATGCAGTCCCTTTACCTGCACAGGACTCAGTAGTCCATGTGAATTTATCTCATCTCATCCACATGCCGCAGACCCCACTAGCCGGGGTCTGCATCAATGCTCAACATCACCAGCCATCAGAGAGATGCAAATCAAAACCACAATGAACACCACTTCACACCAGTCAGAATGGCCATCATAAACACAGTAACAAACAGCAAGTGCTGGAGAGGATGTGGAGAAAAGGGAACCCTAGTGCACTGTTGGTAGGAATGCAGACTGGTGCAGCCACTGCGGAAAACAGTATAAAATTTCCTCAAAAAACTAAAAATGGAACTGTCTTTTGACCCAGCAATTTTGCTGCTGGGAAAATACCCTAAGAATCCTGAATCACCAATTCAAAAGAACCCATGTACCCCAATGTTCATAGCAGCACAATTTACAATAGCCAAGTGCTGGAAACAACCTAGGTGCCCATCAGTAAATGAATGGATCAAAAAATGGTGGTACATTTACACAACAGAATTCTATGCAGCAGAAAGAAAGGAGGAATTCCTATCTTTTGGAACAGCATGGATGGAACTGGAGAATATTATGCTAAGTGAAATAAGCCAGTCACTGAATGACAGATACTCTATGATCTCACCTATAAGAGGAATCTAACGAACAAAATAAACTAATAGTAAAATAGAACCACAGAGGTGGAAATATAGAATAGAGTGACAGTGACCAAAGGGGAGGTGGAAGGGGGATAATAGTGAAAAGAAGGGAAGGGACTAGTTACAGAGCAGGTATGAATTATCCATGGACATGGACAACAGTGTGGGACTTGACTGTGTGAATGAGGATATGATGGACAAAGGAGGGCAAAGGGGAAAAAATTGGGACAACTGTAATAAAACAACAATTAAAGAATAAAAATAAAAGCCCTGGTTGGTGTAGTTCAACAGACTGAGTGCTGGCCTGCAAACCAAAGGGTCACTGGTTTGATTCCCAGTCAGGGCACATGCCTGGTTGGGGGCCAGGTCCCCAGTAGGGTGCACACGAGAGGCAACCACACATTGACGTTTCTCTCCCTCTCTTCTTCCTTCCCTTCCTCTCTCTCTCTAAAAATAAATAAATAAAACCATAAAAAATAAAAAAATAATAAAAATGGGCAAAAGAAAAAAAGCTACAGAAAAAGCTAAAATAATAAATATTACTAACATTTCAAAAAGAAGTTTTTTTCGAAGTATCTCTCTCCCTTTCTCTGATTAGAAAAGACGCTCATTATGAATAACTTAGAAAATGCAAAAACAAAATCCTCCTATAGTCCCCAAACTTAAATATAACATGTACACTTTATCCCCTTGTCTTTTTCCTATGTTTTATATTACTGTTTCTAAAAATTCAGAATTTACTGTCTTCACTTAAACTTAATAACTATATTTTAAGTGTGCCTCCACGGAAATAAATATTCCTCAAAACCTTAATTTTTAATGTCTGTACAACATACAACATATTGATTCCCCTTACTATTTATTTATTCCTGGTAACGGAGAGTTGTAGGAAACAGAGGGCATATTTACTACTACTGTTAGGCCATCATGTACTATACAGCAAATGTCAACAACTGACTCAGAGCTCAGAACTCCACAGACATTTGGGCACCCCTGACATATGCCAGGCTAGGTTGCAGTGGTATACCAATTCTGGGGACATCTAGTATCCAATCCCCCTTGGATGCTAGTATAAAAATATGAGAAAATAAGATCAGAGTTTCATTTTGAGATGTCAGGAACATACCTCCCATAGCAAAAGGAGCCAGACTACAGCATGACAGGATCTTAATGGGAGAATGTAAGTATTTAAAATGCAGGTGCCAAGAATTCCAGTAGGAAAAGGAAGATTTAGGTGCTTTTAGAGAGGGTAGCAAAGAGGAGATAAGAAAGGGAACCTGAAAGGGAAACTATGGGGTGTGGGAGTGGAAAGAAGAGGAAGAGAAAGGGAGCAAGAGACAACATCAGAAATGGAGCACAAAAGGACCCGTAGGTCTCATGGGAGACAATGACAAATTTCCCTCCCTTCCTCTCCCCCAACCTCCCTGTCTTAAAGCTGCTGTCCCTCTAGTGAACAGCCCCCAGTGGAGCACAGAGCAGGCACCAGGGCTGGGGAACTGGAGAGAGAAGGCCACATGGCAGTGGACTCAGCTGACAGCAAAGGAGCTGGGTTAGGATATGCCATGTTGGAGAAAAAGAGAATGAACGACGCCAGAGAGATTCCCATGATGCTGCAGAGAGGGTGCATATATAGCAATGCATGAAACCTGGAGACAAATCCAAGACAACACACAAGGGGGCCCATTCATTGTACAACAGACAGCAAAGCTCTGGGTTAGAAACGACCCCTGGGGTATCAGGACAAAGAGATTAGCAGTTTGTTTCAATAGACAAACAGGAGCCCTGCCAGTATATCCCATCAGTTAGCAACATATCCTGAACCACTGAAAGTCAAATATGCCATGTGTATACTACGCCTTCCTTGGAACAGCCTGATGGGCTGACTAATACATTAGAGTGGCCTAAGCTCTGTGAAAACAGGGTCTATATGTCTCTTGTTCACCAAGGCCTCCTTGGCCAAGGAAGATATATATTAAGGTGGACACACTAACTACTTAAGGCCGGCTTCTATGCTGATTAGACAGCGCTTATACACTTACAGGTTGTTAATCCCCCCGCCCCCATCTCCAAGGATAGTGGCAAAGAGAACACAAATATTTGTTTGTTTAATAAATGACTGCATTAGAAAATAAATAAATTTTAGTCTACGAAAAAGAAGAGTTTAATCGAGGTTCCTCTGTATAAAGCCATTACAACCCCAAAGCTAGGGTAATTTAGCAAGGGACTAGGACATAAGGGAGCCTAAGCACCAGAGGACATGTATGACCAAGGAAGATGCTTTTGGTTGTTTATTTAATCCCATCTACTCTTCACCCCCAGCCCAATGTTGCCTGTCAGGGCACAAGAACAGGAGGTCTCTCGCAGACTCCCAGAGTCCCTGTGCGCGGCGGTTCTGGCAGTAACTCAGGCAGGACGAGGCTTCCACAAAACTACCCTGAAGGAATCAGCTTACCATCGCTTTTACCGTCCGGCTGGAATTTTCTTTTCTTGTTGATGTTATTCGCCTGCTGGAATTTGTTCTTTGGTATTTTATCCCCTGACTGCTTATTCCTGAACTGCTTCACACCTTTTTTCCCTGGTTTTGTGGCACTTTTCTGAAAGTTCTTTGATGTGATTTTAGGCCCACCTTCCTTAACAACTTTTCTTGGGAATGTCTTTGAAGAACCAGAATCTAGTGAAAACAATAAATAATTATTAGTTCAATGATCCTGAGCCTAGATCTCTCTTATCTACTGAGATGTACTTGTTATAGAAAATTTTACCCTTTAGTGAAGCATACGGTACTTTTTCTTACTCTCAAATATGGAGCAGAGTAAGGTTTTAAATACCAAAACAAAATTTAAAAACTTTCTCTGATTATAGAATTATAATAATACAGATTCATTATAGAAAACCTATGGAGAAATGCATAATAAAAACTATCTATATCCTGCAAACCTAAGGGCTGCTGTTTGTATTCCCAGTTAGGTCACTTGCTTGGGTTGCGAACCAGGTCCCCAGTAGGGGGCGCGTGAGTGGCAACCACACATTGATGTTTCCCTCTCTCTCTCTTCCTTCCTTCCCCTCTCTAAGAATAAATATAAAATCTTTTAAAAAAAACTATAATTCTAAATATAGTCAGTCTGGTGTATTTCTCTATCTTAAGCATAGAATAGAAAGGAGGTAGTATTTATATACCTTTGTATTCTACTTTAAAGACTATGTCATTAAAGACTTTACATATAATTTCACAAGTCTCAATAACATCATAGGAAACCAAAAATAAAATAAACACTTAGAATTTAGGAGATAGGCCATATTGTCAAATTAAAGATACCAATTTTCAAAATTTCTAATTTTGAAAATAATTTTCAAAGATAATTTCAAAAATCTTCTTTGGTCAACAAAGCCTGCAAATTAAACACTCAACAAATGAAATGAAAATGGTAACAGCCATGCCCTAAGGCTGTTGTTAAGGAAAAAAAAAAAGATTGCTTATGAAATGTTTACTCATTTACACAAACTCTGACTTTTCTGTTTTGCAATACTGACACCTGATGGAATAATAAAGACACCACAATTAGAAATCTTGAAGGTAAAAGTATATGGTTTACCAGCAGTACATATTCGTCAGCCACAATTTATCAAGCATTAAAATAAAATGTGGTGAATCAGTGTGACTAACATGTTAATTGTATCAGTAGCTGACACAAGGAGTCTTTTATGAGTATAGTATCCCCCAGTCATGCTGGCAATTTCTGAAATGTCTTGGTTTCCCAGGGGACATGGACACTCATACACAGTAATGCTTACTGTTTCTATTATTTTAATCCCAATCCTAACCCACAAATACAGACCGCAATCAGCTTCATACCCCTCCATCCTACAAACCCTGTTCTTCAATTATAACAGCCAAACAAGCCACATGGAAAGCATATTTTCGTAAGGCTATCTTACCGTTATTTTTATAAAATCTGTTTTTTTCTTGGGATGTCTTTGTACCTTTTCCTGTGATTTTTTTTTTTGGTTTCATGTCCATGATGACAACTCTGGAAAACAAAAAACCCAAAAGGATCACTGAATTGCTCTCATCTAAGAGTCATTAAGTAGCCATGGCCACATTTAGTCCTGGAGTTCACAGATGCAGGACAACTCACATGGGCACCCACACACATTCAGGAAGAAATAATCACTGCTTTTAAGATTTTGCAACTGACAATAAACAAGATACCAGCAAGAAAAATAAGAATACACACAAAATGCATATCCTGAATAACGGGTGATATGTTTGGAGGCAATACTTCAGCTATAGTACTGGCTAAACATAGCCCATTATTTGTTTGTGCTTCTTATAACCTGGGAAGACTTTGTGATGAGAAACTGACATTACCATTTGTTTTCTTGGGTCTCTACCCTAAAAAGTCAGAAACAAACAATAGGTTGCACTTACCGAATATTCAAATTCATTGAATGAAAATAAAAGATTATCTAAAAGTTCCTTACATAGCATAATGTAGCTAAAACAACACCTAACTTCAAATGTTTGTTATCCTTTTAGTGATTTTCAGTGACCTCCAACATAGGACTACATTGAAACACTTAATATTTTGAGGAATCTGCCTAACAGGTTACTTCTGGGTACAGAAACCCCATAGCACACAGAGCAGGTAACAGATAACCCCTTACTTACCCAAGATTCCTGAATGCAGTGTATGTCAAGAGCAAAAGTCATTTGGCTATTTCTCTGCCTTCCAAAGTTCTGCATTCAATTCATTCCTAAATTGTTCTAAAGTTGACCTTCTAACCCATGTCCAGAATCTCTACACAATACCATATTTCTGTGAGTTTGTCAGTCTTTGCTTCTTTCTCACAACTGAGACACTTGGAAACTACTGGCCAGACACTTTGTAGAATATCCTTCATTGGGGTTTGTCTCATATTTTCTCACTATTAGACTGGCTTTTTGGATTTTGAGGGGAAGAATACCACAGAGGTAAAGTGGCCCTGATGTCACAGCACATTACGAGGAGCATTGTATCAACACGACTGGCAATGCTAACCTCGATCCCTCGGTTAAGGTACCGTGTGCCAGGTTTCTCCACCACCCAGTTACTATGCGTCTCTTTCCATAGATTGTTTATTAGAATTAAGTCACTGTGTTCACCCAGAATGAAGGGGAGAAGAATGAAGTTCTAGTTCCTCAACAGAGAAATATTAATGAATGTTAAAACATGTATACTGAAATCAGCATAGCAACTAATAAATGTTTTGGGTGATATATTTTGCAATTATGCAATATTCTATATAGCTCCTGATAATTTTAGCATTCTCCAGTAAATCCTGCCTGCACCAGTTACTATGGTGTTTTAATGTTGATTTTCTATTTCCCTCAACAGCTCTACCTTTATTATTGTGAATTCTTCTGTAGGGAAAATTTATTTCTTCTTCCTCATTTATTTAGTAATTTACTTACATGAGTGGTCTCATAGATATTTTATTACTTGGGTTTATAACCTAACAGTATTGGTATTTTGCTGTTCAACTTGTTCCAACACTGGCTAGTGGAAAATCTTTCAGGTTGCTGTGACAGTTTGACAAGCCCCATCTTTTTTTTTTTTTTTTTTTTTAAGCATGTCCTTACTTCCTAGTACTAGTTCTAAATTCACCTTGTACTTTGCCTGTGACAGCATGAAATCAGCCATTTCTCCAAGAAACCTTTGTTCCTTTTACCGAGGATATTTAAAAACCAGGATATGAATGCTAGGTGTGTTTACTGTAGTGGGTGGGGGGTGGGGGGTGGAGGGTGTCACTGCTTCCAAGTCTTTTCACTAGACAGGACTAGTACATGTGCGTATGCAAACTAACCTGTGTGCACAACACAAAACTCTATTTCTGTAACTATTAAATAAGCTCCTACTGATGTCTCCAATTCTAATCAAGTGCTACAGGGTTCACTACTCTTCCTTTCTTGATTATTTATAACTTCTTTGACAGTGAAAAACTTGCCTGTAGTATCTACAGTTAGTGTATTGTTCAGTACTAACACACATGTAGCTTCAGAACTGCTAACCTGCCAGCCCTGTAAGATACAAATTTACCAACTATAGTACACTGTTTATAAGCATAACTGAAGTATATATAAAGTGTTCAGGGAGCCAGAGAGCTGAAAGCCAGATTGTGCCTTATGAGGGGAAATGGCAGAGATTTCCCAGAGATAGAGGGACATCTGACTAATCCTTCTTTAACTCCTTTCAGCAGACTTAGCATTACAGTTTCAGGGTAGTAAACAGTCAATAACAAACCTCAAAATGTTGACATTCCTCAAGTCTTCCCCTCTCCCCACACTTCATCCAATCCTGTGGCTCTCTATGCTGAGGACTCTCCATTAGGAACATCTCCTTGGGCTCCAGACTTGGGCATATAACTGCCTACTTGATACACCCATTTATGTTCCCTACACTTACTAAGTCCAAAACATAATTCTTTAACTTTGTCTTCTCTGCAAATACCAAGTCCAAAACATAACACGGGGTTATGTTTTGGACTTGTTCTTTATCTTCACTGCAAACAACACCCAAACAATAACCCCACCCCCTTGTCCATCTCAGCCAACGACACATCATCTGCTCCATTGCTCAAGGGAAAAAATCCCACGTCTACCTTTGACATGTCCTTCTCCCTTGCCTGCTACATTCAGTCCTTCACTAAGTCTTCTCCAATCCCCTTAAAAAACACCTCTAACTTTCCAACTTTGACCTCCACTAACACCACCTTAATCCAAACCATCATCAATAATCTCCAATTATATAACTAGCAATAATACAAATTATGTACATTTTCTAAAAATAATCAGGGCCTATCATGTTACTCCCTTGCTTATAAGCCTTTGCTGTTTTCTACAAATGGGAATGTATTCCCACTGTAGAGAAAATCTGAACTCCCCTACCATGGCCCCATCCCTCTAATTTTATCTTGCATCGCTGTACCACCAGTTCACTACATTGGTTCCTTTTCTATAGCTCCCACCTCAGGGACTCAGCCCCAGTCACTACTTCTACTTGCAGTAATTTCCTCCGGGCTTTCAGATTTCAGGGTTGCTTCTCCTCATGCTTTAGACTGGCTTCACGATCACTTCTTCAGACTCCCCCATCTCAGTACCCAGTAAGTTTCCCTCGCAGCGCTCAGAACTTGCAACTGTACATCCAGATTGTAACCTGGCACCTGGCACTGACTGTGCGCAGAGTGGATGCCTGTCAAACGTATGATAAAAAAAGCTAAACGCAACTAACGCAAGCCAGTTTAGACCGTGAAAATAGTCGGGCTAGTCCTGCACTCTCAGGACAAGGTGGTAGAAAGGAGTCGCGAACCCGCCTCGGTCGCCAAGCTCCCATCAACCTCCGAACTCCCAGAACGGAAAAGACAGAAGGTTGTCCAGCGAGTGACAAGTGTGAACACCTCTAGCCTCGCTGGCGGCCCCGAGACCTCCCCACTCCAGCGCCAGGCACCGGGCAAATCCCTACCGGGAACAGCAGCCGAGCCCGCCACACTCACCGCACACGTGTGGTTCAGTCAGAAGCTTCCTGCTCACACCACCACTTCCGCTTCCTGGATTTGCCCCGCCCCCGTGTCCACTCTTTTCTTCTTCCGCAGGGGAGATTGGGTTAAAGGGTGGGGATTAGCCGGAAAAACAGGAATTTGGCATTTCTATTGGTCCGCTCTCATTTACCTCCTCTAGAAGAACGAAGGCTGTGCCACACGGGCGTTTTGGCCCTTGGAAAGATCCGTCGGCGAGGACGTGATTGCGGCTCCTGAAAGTGACGTCATTAACCCTATCGCTTCCGCGGCCCGGAAGACAGTGCCTTCTCGCGAGGGCTGACCAGAGTTTTGAAACCCGCTGGGTTGGCTCGGTTAATCCTTTAATCTGAACTAATACTACAATAGTTAACGTTTTTGTAGCGCGTTAGTTTGTTTCCTCTTGGCAGTCTAGTGCAGAGGCTACAAGAGATACCTCGAGAGTCGGTTTGAATTGTAATCCCGTTTTTCTTTCCCCCCGCTTGCTAGCTCTGTGGTTTTGAGCAAATTACTAAATTTCTCTGAGCCTTGATTATCTGATTAATAAAATAGAGGCAGCTAAGTCATCCATGGAAAGCTCTCAGTTGAGTGAATGATCATGATAAGCACTCAATAAATGTTGCCATTTCTAACCTCTGCTCGACTGCATTTATCCCATTTTCCACTTCAGAAAATGAGACTGGTTAGGATAGTGTCTACATTTTACAGATAAGAAAACTGACACCACAAACTCGTGTCAAACAACACAGTTTGTTCTCTTAACGGTTCTGTAGGCCAGAAGACCAAAATCAAGCGCTGGCAAGATTATGCACCTCCCCGAGGCTTTAGGGGAGAAACCTTTGTCCCTTGTAGCTCCTGGTAGTTCCAGGCATCTTTTGGCTTGTGACTGCATGATTCCAATTCACGCCTCTGTCTTCATATGGCTTTCTTTTCTGTGTTTTCTATCTTTAATAAGGACACTGGTCATGAGATTTAGGGCCAATTGGAATAGCCCCGGATGATCTCATCTGGAAGTCCTCACTTAATTGCATCTGCAAAGACCCTTGTCTCATGTAAGGTCACTTTTACAGGTTTTGGTGCTAGGACACTCACATACCTTCTACAGGGCCACCTGGAAAGTTAAAGAATTGGAACTTGATACCAGATGTGTCAAGCTCAGGTTTTTGCCGTTTTCCAAATGACACAGTTTACTGCCCCTTCAAGACCTGGTAATTCTCTAGATTTCCTAAAGGTAGGGCCACGGTTACTTTAAACACACCTATCCCACTACTCAACACACAGATGTTTGGCAAGTACCTATTGTCTTCCTCAGCCATTATGTTTGCATTTCAGCTCATTTAACTCACATAAGAACAGTTCAATTACTGGCAGATCTTTTCCCCTCATCTTATGTAAAAAGAGGAAATAAAGTACTTTTGATCTGGTGAGCCTGACTCCAAACACTGTATCGCTTTTCTGAATCCATTAATTCTCTAGTAAATGCTCAAGAGAAGCAAATACAGTACAAGAATTGCATATCTCTCAGCAGTGCCTACTAGGCAAATAGTATGGTATATACTAGACACCCTCCAACCAAAAAAAAAAAAAAAAAAAAGTGCTTCACAAATATACCCTACCACACAAATACCTGGAAGGGACACATTTGTATTTTCAGCCACAGAAGACAGCACCTCACATCCTCTCAGACACATCCCCAGAGCTGTCTTAAACCTATACATCAAAACCCTACTACTCATGTGCCTTCACACTAAGAAAAAAAAATCATATACCAAAGTCCTACATTAATATTCATAATGTTATTTTTCAAGTCTTTTATGCTGTGAAAAAGTAGATTCACTTGAGTGTTTTTGTTTGTAGTGAACTGAAAGTGTCTTGTAGTTTTGCAGAACAGCAACAGAGCTTCTTCTATAATTTTGCAGTTAACCAAGTTAAACCCATCAATTCTTCAAATATCTAATAATCTAAATGGCATATGTCATAAGGTGACTGAAGTTTAAACATGTAAGAATAAATACACAATATTTTTATAAATAAGTTCCATTTTTCTGGGGGTCCCCCCCTACATATTTAAGAGGTTTGCATCAATGTAATTAAGAGGATTGACATTTGAATCAAGTGAATCCAACTTTGAGTCCAAGGTCTTTATGACCATGGACAAGACAGTTCATTTGTATGGGCCTCAGTTTCTGAATATGTAACATGGGAATAACAACACTTATCTTTTAGGATTGCTCTGTGGCTCAAAAATGAGAATAACTGTAAAGTCAATAGCCAGTAGTAAATGTCAAGTGATTCATAGTTTGACAGAGATAGAACCAACTTATGTCTATTAGAGATGCTTTTGGCTACAAGTAATGAGAATTGAGCAAATTCTGTGGCACAGCAAAACATATATTTTTTACCAATCTGACAAAAAATAGGTATAATTTTGATTCATTCACACCAGGTGCCTATTGTGTTGGCTGTTGTCTTTTTTTTATTATTATTATTATTTGACTATCTAATACAAAAGAAGTCAGTGCCCCGGCTAGTCAGGTTCTGCATGTTTCAAAAATGCTTGCAGTACACCAGAGTGCCTCTTGTGGCATAACAGTGGACATTCCCTGGTCTAGTTCAAAGACTCCACAATGTCATCAGAGACTCACGTTCTGTCACAGATTCCATGCTCCACCATGCTCAGCTTGTTAACTTCATTTTCACAGTTGCTGCTTTCTCTCCAATTTGTACATTTTGACCACCTTCATCCATCCCCCCTGCTCACCCCACAATCTTTCTCCCCTCCACCTCTGGCACCCACTACTATGTTTTGCTTCAGTGAGTTCTGGTTTTGTAGATTCCACATTTAAGTGAGATTGTACAGTATTTGTCTTTGTCTGGCTTATTTCATTGTTGCTTTCTGATTGTGAGACGTACTTCTCAGTTTCAGGATTTCTATCAGAGTTCAGGGCTAGAAGAATGGAGAAAAGAATGAAATTCACTCCCCCCACCCAGTAGGCTACTATCCTTTTACCTCAGAAGGAAAAGAATCAGCAAGGTTTCCCTTCTATTTCAGTGCCTAAAACTGTATGACAGGGGCACCTCCAGGGCTGGAAGTCCATCAGACATAGTGTTAACCAGGCACTTAGATTTCACTCTTTTTCCAGCATGCTAGGAAAATTAAAGGTCACTTGGCAAATATGCCTCCATCTAGCGGTAGAGATTTAATTTGTAATTTAAACTAATCTGGTTTAAAACTTAAAATTTAATAATAATAAGCTAAAACTTAAAATAATTGCAGTATCCATGGTGGTGAATCTCAATCTTGGCCACATATGAGAATCACCTGGGGAGTTTAAAAAGCAAAAAACCAAACCAGTAATTCTGATTTAATTAGTCTGAGTGGGGCCTGGGCACTGAAAATTTGGAAAGTTCCCCAGACCATGCTAACATGCAGCTGAAATTAAGAGCTACTTGTTTGAGGCATGGAGTTCAAGTTGTTGACTTGATTTTCTAGTTAAGTGAGGATTAAACCCTGCAACCGTCTGATCCCTCTTTGGCAGTCACCAGAATCAAAGAATTAAATGTATAATACACTTGTTTCTGTAAGTAGAATGTCTTGGACATAACTATAATCTCTCTTGTTCTTTGAAGCCTCCTGTAGTGATTTAATATTATTAGATACTGAAAATGGTTTAAATTTGAACTATACACTTTCAAATGTACTCTGAAAAATATTTGCATTGTTCAATTCTTCATGATTTTGTGTAATTTTTCCCTTTTCCATAAAAATAAAGTGTGTTAGGTGTCAGATCCCACACATCTCCCTTCCCCCAAATTGGTTCTTTAGAGTTCTAATTAGTGGATTTTTAACGAATTGGCATTGTTTCTGTGCTTCCAAAATGCATAAGCAGGGATAAAGGGCATGTTGTTGATATAAAGCATAAGTGAAGTTTTGGCAAAGATTGGATTTTATTTTCAGGACCTATTAGAATTATAAATCCATGGAAATAGAGCAGTTGCCAACATTTTTTCTTTAGTAAAAAAGAATTGCTTTGGAGGAGAGAGGATTATGTTTTTCAATACCATAAATTTGCTGAAAAGCATACTAGTATAGCCTAAACATTAACCATGTATTCATAATATTCTGGTTGCTGTCTAGTAAACACAAAATTGACCTTGCTTTAATTTACTTTCTTTGGTGAAATGCTTAGGAGCAGCAGAAAAATCATAGGACCAAAATGAAAGTTTATCTGATTGTAGCACAAAGTACCACTTTTACTGAAATATCATGTCAGCATGTGATAGAGAAATAAAAATGATTAGTTAATATCACTCAAAACCCACAGATTATCATGTATACATAGAGCACTTAAATTGCCTTATGATTTTGTAAAAAGGTAACTCCTCGAGCAACATGGACCAGCTCTGGCTTTTATCTAGGGTGAAAACAATGTGTTTCGTGGGGGAGGTTTAAGTTTTTGTTTAAATTTGGTCTTTAGGCTTGATCTGAGGTACTTATGCATTGTTCTACACTCTTTTACACATGGGCCTGGAGCATCCATGGATTTTGGTATCCACGGGGATTCCCCAGAACCAGTCCTCTGATCGTTGGCCAGTGGCTCACACAGCTGTCAAGAGGCCTGGAAGGAAAAGGACAATGGGAGATAAGGAGCTCCATGGTAAAGGCATGTGGATGAATATATGGGAGTGGATACGAAATGTGGACATTTTCACATGTTAACACATGCCTTTCACATGCATTGAAGGGCATTCATTGTGAACACTGAACAATCAAGTAGACCAAATGGCTCAGCCCCTTTGACACGAGTCAGCTTTCAGCACTGGGCGCTCTACAACTGGCACGATGGGCACAGGAATGGAACGGCAGGGATGGAGGCTACACATGGGCCCGATAGCATGAACTTCCACTTAACCACTCTAACTGCTGCCTCCTCTGCAGTAGAACCTGCCAGCAACAGAAACCACTGCTGAGACCCTGATCTGGCAGTACTTCCCAAAGGGACCAACACGCCACCTGCTGGTAAATTGATGACATTGGGCTCCTTTTATTCGGGAAGAGCCCGCGGTTTCTCCTCAGAGGGACAGAGTCCTGTTCTGTGCGCTTCTTTCCACAGAGCCTGAGCCAGCACCACTGCCTAGAAGTTCATGAAGTGCCTCATGCTTAGGCATGGATGCCACATAACATAGCATCCGAACAGGGGACACGCTACACAGCAAAGGAGGTCATGTAATCCACAAGTCCTATCCCACGCCGCACCACTTTTCCTTCCGTGTAAGTGGATGGTCACACACACTTGCCTGCCTGTCGGGGAAATTTTCTCTCTTCACTGTCTTTCAGTCTGACCGAGGCTAAAACACTGTGGTCTAGGTTCAGTTTGCACTTATAAACCAAGCCAACTTATCTGAATGCTATGCTTGGGCTTTTTCTTCCTCCTGCAGCTATTTGTACCGCACCCTGCTCCATGGCCGCGACGGGAGCAGAGGCAGGGGGGCTGTGCCGTCACGCGGGTCGCATGGAAGTCTGCGCTGCCTTTTCATGCAGCTAACTCAGGCCCTGCGGTCTTACTGGAGCTCAGTCCGTGATACACCATTTGCATTTTACAGTGGATCGTTGCTGAGTCCATCTGGCTTTCTGAATTGACAGGTGAAACATAGCTCACATAGGCACTTATAGAAGGATGGCCCTTGGCACTTTATAGTCAAGCATTCTCTGTCAGGGCTCAGCAACATGCCAGGAGCTGTTTTCTGAGCTGTGTGTAATTCAGTCCAGATGGCACGACCTGGCTCTGGAACCTTAAGGCCCTGGGTTGTAATCCTCCTGGTTGGGCTGAACTGCATCTCCTCCCACCACCGCCACCTCCCACCCCACAGTGCCTTCCAGACGTCCTGGTCTAAATGAGCAGGCTGCTTTCACTACCACCAGGGCCTGCTGTACAGCACCTTCCTGAGTCAGGCCCACTTGAAGCCAGCAGCCTCCCATGTCCTTTCGTGTGCAGATGGAAGCACAATTCCTAGATGTGCAATATGTGGCCTCTAGAAGCTGAAGAGGCCCCGCCCCCAGGCACTGCACTTCCTTCTTTGTGTTAGGAATGGAGATGAGGCAATGTGCCTTTACTTTGGAGTGGATGTCATGACATGCCCCTGACCCTAAAAATATGCACCTCATTTTTTAGTCCTAGCTTTTAGGTTTTATGAAAGCTTCAGTGAAGTGCCCATCCCTGAATTTCTGTAGTTTGTCTCCCACCTTCTTGAATACATGTTTCTTACCAAGGTCTCTAGCATACAAGCCGTGTCTTTCTTTTATTGATGTAATGGATCAAAGTTCTGCGGAATGTCCGGATGGTCCGATCTCTTTTAATTATATTAAGAAAGAAGGTGGGTGAGCTAACATAGCCCTGGTACAAAAGTGTAAATGAATATTATTGTTTATTCCAAGGAATATGAACTGTTTCTGATCCTATTTTGTATCTATTTTTTATCTTATTTTACCATCTGCTATGACAACTTAGGCATTTCACCTTTGCTTTCCAGGGTTAGGAAAGCCACATAGGAATATGTTTGTCCCGTCTCCCAGGGTTCTTGCTATGGTGTTAAATACTAAGCCCCCAAAACACTGACCCCAAGTCAATGCTTTTCTCTTTGTTTACTTTTACCTTTGAATCCTTTGGTCAAGTGACCTCATAATCCAGTACCGAGGTACACTTCTGCTCTTGATGGTATATATGCTGGCCAATTCTTACAGGTCCTTTGGGGTATAGTCACTTTTCTCACTCAGAAGGACCGGCATGCCTCAGCTGGCTTCTGCTGGATTTAACCCCAGTTCTTGGCCTGACCACCAGGAGAGGCAGTGGGGGCAGTTCCTGAAGGTAGGGACCTGGGGGAGCTGTTGTCTTGAGGGGGAAGCCTGCGCACTGTCTTCCTGCGCATGGAAGTTCGACTCTTACTACGGACATGTGGGCCATTTCTGCAAGCTCCACAGTGCCCGGGCGGTCAGCAGAGCCAAAATCTTCACCCACATTTCAGGGTCTCAAGTTTCCCCAACCAGGTTACTGGTTTCAGTGTAACAGACCACCTCGGCTGAGCATTTAAAAGATTCAGGAGATTCATGACTTGCTCTTCAAGTTGTCCTTTTTGTAAGCTCCCAAACATGCCTCTGGGTCTACCACTTGCCTTTGACTAACTGCTTTCAGTTCTCATTACCACTGCAGGAAACCACCAAGTCCACCATCCTTATAGACATTGCAAACCACCCCTACACACAACATAACTTCCAAATGCCTGAACCATTGCACAAGCAAAGGTATTCCTTTTCAGCAGATGTCCTCCTGGTCATCAGTGGTGACTTTTTTTTTAAAGCAGTTGAGCAACCGCCTTGTGCCAAGGACTAGCTGTGCCCCACATACCACTTGGATGGTGATCCTCCTTGCCAGCCCATGGTGAGTGATCCAGTCCCAAAATCCCATCTCATTGCCAGCTTTCTGGAACCACTACAGGGACCAATTGTGTTATTTCAAGTTTTCTGGGGAAAAAAAGCAAAGACAGAGTTAGAAATGTAAGAGATTTATGCAGGGACTTGCCTGTGAGTGATAAAGGAAAGAGAGAAAGGGGTTCATGGGAGAAGCTCTGCCTTCAGTGTGGGAAGGAAGGGTTGTCCAGGAAGAGACCTAGAGAAAGGCTCTGAGGGAGATTTGGGCAGGCGGGAAGGAGCCTCAAAGCAAAGACTGACCCTTAGAAGAGTCCCAAGTTGGGAAGGAAAGTCCTGGCTCTCATACCCCAGCCACATTCTGTTGTTGGTTTGGAGAAGCCCCAGGAGACTGTTTTTTTTTTTCAGCCTCACCCAAGGACATTTTCCCCCATTGGTGTTAGAGAGAAAGGAGGGGAGAGAGAGGGAAAAAAATTGATGCAAGTGGTTGCTTTCTCATATGCACCCCAACCAGGGATCAAACCTGCAACCTGGGTATGAGCCTGACCGAAAACTGAACCCACATGGACCTTTTGGTCCACGGGATGATGCTCCAACCAACTGAGGCACGCAGGTCAGGGCTGTGACTTGCTTTGAATGCTGTGGTGAGTCCTGAAGATATGAGAGCCAAAGGCTTTCAGCCAACCACACCTCTCAGGTACCCAGTCGGTTCTCTGTTGGAAGGAGACCTGAGAGCACTCCACCTGCCACAGTCATATGACTAGTTCAGTGGCAAGACCAGGACAGAAACCAGAACTACGATCAGGGTTCTAGAAGCCTGATCCTCTGCCCTTTTTCTATTTTGGGTGACAAGATTAATTTCTGTCACGTAGTCTTTGATGTACTATCTAGTGTTTAGCAACTCAAAGCAGTAAGGCCTCAAAAACACTCCTTGAACCATCAATTATATAAGCTACTGAATCAAAACATGGCATAGCACTGGAAGTAGAAGTGAGGTTTTGGGGAGCTACACAACCCGGTGTTTGTTCCAGCACACTGCACTGTTGAGATGTATTACGTGTGAGGCAGGGAGCTCTTAGCACCTGCCCCCAAGACAGGCCACTAAAATAACAGTCCAGAGTTTTCAGTTTGGTGGCTGACAACTTCCTGTGTATGAATACACATATTTTTATAACATCATCAAATCATTTCACAAGAATTAGCTGTGTGAGAGCAGGGAATCGTCTTTTGTTTGCTGCAATAGCTCCAAGGCCTGACAGATTGCCCAGCACCTAATTGGTTGTCAGTAATATTTGTTAAATGAGCATAATCACTAAATTATAATTCCACAAGTGTAGGGATCATAGCCATTTTATTCACTGGCATACAGTAAGAACTTAGTCAACAAATTTAGCAACTATATTCAGAGGTTACTCTGTCTCAGGCACCGTTCTAGGCACTTGCAATATATTAGTCAACAAAACGAAGGTTCCTTGCCAATGAATGTAAAACAAAAACAAATAACAGATACGTTCATGGTACGATATGTTAGAAGCACTGCAGTTAAAAAAAGAGCTGGAGAAGAGAGAATCAGGGCGGGTGGGCGAGTTACGATATTAAACGAGGTGGTCAGAGCAGGTCTTGTTGAGGACAGATTTGAGGAAAGACTTGAGAGGTTTGGGAGTCTGCCAAGCATGTCTGGGAGAGGAGCCGTCCAGGCAGAGGAGAGAACCAGCGTGAAGGACCCAAGCCAGGAAGCAGCACCCCGCAGGCCTCGTGTCTTTGAGGAAGAGGGAGGGGCCGGCCTGGCTGGAGTCAGCTGTGGGAGAAGAGCGGCAGGGAGCAAGGTCGGAAGGAGGGTAGGAGCCGTCAGTAGATAGTGGGAAGATTTTTTGGGCCATTTTAAAGACTTTAGGGTTTACCATGAGTAAAAAGACGAGACACCTCAGGGTTCTGAGCAGGAATGAAAAATGATCTGACATCAAAAGTAAAAGCTTTAGTAGAATTAATGAATATACGAGTAGATATGATTATGCTGTCTCTTGCTCAGGAGTTGGTTCTATAAAAGTCAATGTTACACACACACACACACACACACACACACACACACTCTTGATGATTTTTTCCTGATATTCACATTCTTTACCTCCAGGGAACAGCTACTCTTATGTCACTTTATGATTCCTATTGCCAGCAGCAGGTATTTGCCAACCACTTAACATGACTAATTTTGTATAGTATTGATAGATGTTAGAGAATTTTTCATATTTATTATGTCATTCAAATCATTACCACAACTCTATGTAGGAAGTATTACATCTATCACAAATATATCACACATGAGGAAGCAAGCGCAGAGAGATGGTACATATATCACACGCAGCCACACAGTTAATAAATGGCAGAGTTCAAATTTTGCCTCATTATCTACTGTGTGTAGAGCTGAATCCTGGGTATTACAGACAATGGTTCAACTTCCCTAGGAGCATTTTACAGTCCAGATGGGAAGGCCAGGGTAGGAATAAACAAAATATGGTAAATATCAGAATTAAGAAGTCGAGGCAAAGTGCCAAAGTCACGGTGTGTTCAGCAAAACGGTTCAGAGAAGGGACGGCAGTTACGAAGGCTGGCAGTTTTAGATATACTGAAGTGGGGGGAGGGGCGTTCATGTGGGGGGAGCAGTGCCCACAGATGCCTGAGGATCAAGATGAGCATTGTGGCCCTTGGGAATGGGCCAGGGGCCCCAAAGGGTGGAACCCTCCATTGGAAGTGTGGCTGTAGGCTGCAGGATTGCAGCATGTAGAGAAAGTTATGGCACAGAGTCTCAGCCATAAACCAAGACCACTTGTTTGTCTGCGTGAAGTGGCCAAAGATTTCTAAGTGGAGGTGGTGATGTTTCCAAAGTTGAAAAAAAATCTCTTTGAACTTTTAAAGAGACCCTAAAATGAAGATTCAAGTAAACATACCTGATATTGGGGGCGATGCCAGGAAGTACTAGTATGGAACTGAGGGAGAAAGACAGGAAGGGAAGGCAGCCAGGTTCATCGTCAAGCTGCTCATCTTCGTGGACCACTGAGATTCATCCCACTGCGGGACTCGGGGAGCCAGTGCACCCAAGGGCTCCAGGAGCTGGGCTCTCTGTGCGTGAACTCCCACCAGTCAGGGGTTGAGGGCTATTCCTGGGGGCAGGGGCTTGTGTTCCCCAGAACTTCCAGCCTAACAGGTGGGCACCAGGAAGGCTTTGGTGGCACTGGAGAGACCCTCAGACAAAGGTGCACCTGTGGGTAAGGGGGGCGGAGAGTGTGCGATGAGAAGTGAGGGTGGGGTGTGGACAGCCACTGGCAGGTCGGCTGCAGGCAGGAATGACAGGGGCCTGTTTCAGTCCCCTAGACAGAGAGCCACACGTGTCCAGACCAATGTGCTGATAGCAGAGAGTGAAAGGAAGGAACAGACTTAGTTTTCTAAAGGAAAACCTGTGAGGAGGTCTGACAGACTTTTGCCTTATAAGGCAGCAAGTGGCTCTGGCCATGTAATGACTTTGCAGTTAACCTCAGGAAGGTGTTGGCTTGATCCCACATGCATTCTTTTAAATACATTAAGGAAAATAAGTGTTCATACGACTGATCTTTTATAATGCCTATACATCACACATATTAGGAAAGGACCTGGGGAAAGGTAGGCAAAACATATAAACACACTCAGGGGAGAGCAGTGCAACATTCACCCTAATTCCAGACCTGCTTGTCTCAGGGACCTTTTTTTCATGGGAACAAAAGAAAAAGTAATACAAAGATAATGCACCCTGGCTGGTGTGGCTCAGTGAATTGAATGCTGGCCTGTGAACCAAAAGGTCACCGGTTCAATTCCCAGTCAGGGCTCATGCTTGGGTTGTGGGCCAGGTCCCCAATAGGGGGTGCACGAGAGGCAGCCACACATTGATGTTTCTCTCCTTCCCTTCCCCTTGCTAAATGGAAATAAAATCTTTTTTTAAAAAAGAATAGCTATAAGTGTATAACCTTAAAAAAAAAGAAATTATGCAAACCCAGAAACAATACCAAAAAATAACTGAGATTTAAAAAATAAAGTAAAAATAACCTAACAGTTTGTTCAAGTATTTCAAGCAGGAGCTTTTGAGAAAACTCTCCAAAGTCTGAAAATCGGAAAATAGAAGTATGGGAGAATAACTTACTCAGGCATTCATTTAGTCTCATTCTCAGAGCTGTTTCCCCTTTCCTCGCACCTCAGCTTCTCAGCAAGACAAGGAGGTGGAGAAAAGAGGAAGAGGAGGAGAGGAGAAAAAGGAGGAGGACAAAAAACCTTGGCTCCTGGAAGAGCGGAGCTGGAATCTCCAGAGGGAAAACATGGCAGGTGTTAGGAGGGCAAAATCAGGGTGGGACGGGAAGCAAAGTGCAGGTTGGGGTGGGAAGGGCGGGGCTCCTGAAATGTGGGGGTTATGAGGCGAAGCGGAAGCACCTGCCTCAGCAGGTCACAGGCCTTGGGGAATGGGTATTGTCTTGGCAACCATTTGAACTAAAAGTGAAGGGCTCCGGGCACCTCAGTGCTACGGACAGCTGAACTTCTGCAGAACTCTTTACGATCCATGAGTGAGAAAGTGGTTTCCAGAAACCCAATAGAAAATATTCACTATTCTTGGTGGGGGGGAGCTTAGCCAAATTCATCTGATTTAAAAAAGAAAAAATGTTGATTCTTGCAACAAATTCATACCTGCAGTAGAAGGAATAGCTAAGATATAACCTTTACTTTGGTTTTTCTGTTTGCTTTTTGAAGTTATGTGGTGGGAGCCCCGTTTTGAGATTCGCATGGGAGGCAATGAACAATATTTGCCAAGTTCATGGTGGGGACCACCCTCTGCATGTTCCCCACACCTTGTCCATCCCTGTGTACACTCCCGCATGCTGACCTTCTCAGTGACCTAACAAGAACTGACCTTTTCTACCTCTTCCTCCATGTTTCTCCCCATCCTCCCATCAGAGTTTGACATGTGAGCAAGAATGGGTGCCTTCGATCGAGGGGCCGGAGCTGTTTGAAGGGCCCGTACTTGAAAAGACGACGAAAGGAGAAAGGAGAGTGAACAAAGCCTGCAGAACAGGAAGACAAAGTAAGAATGAAGCAGAAAAAGAGGACGACAAACACGGGAAGGGGACATGGAGAAAAAGTGAAGAGGAGAAAAGCCGAGGGACAGGAGGGGGAGCTAAGAGAGGGCCGTTGCACTTGGGATCCTTCTGCCCTGACAGATGCTGCACGCGCTTGAATCCATGGGGCTTGTCCCTCTGCCAGCGAGAGATGCCCCCAGAGTGCCTTTGGGCCTATTTGGTCACTTAACTTTTTACAGATGCAGGCAAAGTAGCCAAATGCCTCCTTGTGCTATTTATTTAATGGTAGGAACATATTTCAAGCCACATGTAAAAATGACATACAAATTCAGAAATATTCCCATTCTTACGCTCACATTTCATTTAGTGAACCCTTCACACTCATTTCTGAAGGGAGCAGCTTTGCCATCAGCGCAGGCACTTTCGGAGCCGCCCACCACCGTGTTCAGGAAGGACTTAGGCCGCGAAGGTCCCCAACTCAGGAATAGTGACCGTATTATTTGTCTCTGCTTTTTTCTGGTAACTGATTCTCTCAGATGCCCTGTATAAGCATTCAAAATCTACCTTGATTTAGCTACTTTTTGGCTCATCTTCTCCAAGTGATACTTTGTTTTTCAGCATAATTGAGAGAGAGCCCTGTAGACGAGAGTGCTTGTAAGGACTGCACTCAAAGGCGGATCACCTACATTGCTCTTTGAAGTAAAATCCAGGCACATATAATGCAGTTCTTCTAGAAGAGAGGATTTTATGGCTCAAGGTGAGGGCTAATTCGTTTTAGCTGAAGCTATTCCAGAGATTCCTGAGACCTCTGCTTTTAGGTCAGGCTTGGGACAAACTCTAACCAAGTCACATGTAGAAAACACCTCCCAGGAGGTATTTTAGCTTCCTCTAGGTTCCAGACTATTCTAGTTGGGTCAGCCTCTCTAGGAACTGTGCCCCCAGAGAGTGCCAGCCTCATCTGTGCACAGCTGTGGGTGAAACTGAGACCATTTTGCTCCCTAGTCATCCTTCGGCAATGCCTGGGGACATTCTGGGGATGATGAATACCAGAACTGGGGGATTAGTCACAATTCTCTAGAGAAACAGAACCAATGAGATCTTTATACATACAAAGAGAAAGACAGATTTTAAAGAATTGACTCACATGTTTGTTGAGGCTGGCACATCCAACATCTTCAGCTCGAGGTGAAGGCCATCAGGCTGGAGACCCAGGAAGAGCTGATGTTGCAGTTCAAGTCCAAAGGTTGTCTGCTAGTAGAATTCCTTCTTGCTTTGGGGTTGGGGGGCAGTCATTTGTTCTCTTTAGGCCTGAACTGGTTAGATGAGGCCTACCCACATTGTAGGGAGCAATCTACTTTACTCAAAGTCCACCAACTGAAATGTCAATCTCATCCAAAACACCCTTCCAGGCACATCCAGAATAACGTCTGACAACACAGCCGGGCACTGTGGTCCAGGCCACTTGAACACAATTATGTCGTCATGGGGGAAGGCGTGTGTATGTGTGCATGACTGGCATCTGTGGGTAGAGGCGACAGATGCCGTTACAGTCCCACAAGGCACAGGACAGCCCTCTGCAATACAGAATTACCCAGCCCCAAAGTCAACAGTGCCGAGGTGGAGAAACGGCGGTCCACAGGCTGGGGTCACAGACTCAGTAACGTGACTGTCACAACACTGACGGGAGGTGATGGGATTTTCCCAGTGTTTGGGGAGCCATTAGCTTCATTTGGAAAGACATCGATTGGTGAAACATCTTAATGAAAATCATTCTTCCCTTCTCTTTGACTTGCTGAGAAAGAGAATTATTCCACTGAGACCTACTTATGACAAAGCTGCTGCTGGCTGGGGATTTCTGAGCAGACGTAAATTTAATTTCTTCATGCCAATGGCTCAGTCAATCTTTCAGTTGCAGAAATGTTCTGAGGAAAAGTAAAAAAGAAGGTTCCTGGAAGCTCCTCTGAACTGGGAAAAAGATGAGCTCAGATGTCCCTGGAGTAAAGCCAGCGTATGAGTGTAACTTTCTCTGGGCAGTGTAGCCACCGAGGCAAGACAAGAACAACCAAAGTGACAATGAACTTGCTGAGGACAATAGAACAGATGGGCCAATGGCACAGTGGCTCTGTTCATCTATTGGTTCATTCGTTCATTCGTTCATTCATTCATTCATTCAATAACTTACGGAGGGCCTAAAATGTGCTAGGCTCTGAGTGAATAAGGCAACCTGGATTCTGTTCTCAAGTTTTGCAGTCCAATGGAGAAGACAGACAATAAAATGTGATTAGCAATGTGTTATTAAGGAGGAACAGAGGTTGTTATGCATGGGTGTATACCCTTGTTTAGGGATGATTTTTGCTATACTCTGGTGGGGAAAAGCCCACCAGAGTAAATGGTGGATTTGGAGCTTAGTTCTTAGACTTCCTGGCTGCCAAGTAAGTTATCCTCTTGGATCTTCTCTAAAATGGGAACAAAAACATCAACCATCCCAACATTCACATGGAGGTAGTGTGAGAAGCACATGCAAAAATGCATGAAAGTGCTTTGTTGCTTGTAAAGTCATCACCTGGTAGCTCTTAAAAATACAGACACCCGACCCTCTAGCTCTGACTAACTGGGCCAGAAGTCTTTAGTGGGAAGGTCTAAGCATTGGTGTTTTCCAACAGCTCTCAAGGGAAACTTAAGCACAGCCACCCTATACAAGTATTTGTCAATTTGCAGACTGTTACTTCCCCAAAGTAACCACAGTCAAGTCTTCCAGTTTAGTGATCCCTGTGTCTCAAGGGTGGTCCAAATTGGACATGAAAGTAGATTCGGGCCACTGTATGCAGCAGAGAAACATGTTATTGCTCAGAATGTGAGAGGTCATCCCAAGACCTCACGGGCCTGGAGGGTCTGGGGTGGGGGTGGGACAGACCCCACTGCTGCCAGTGAAGGAAGGTCCACCCACTGGGTAGAATGGGATCGCCCCATGGCAGGAAATAGGGGTCTTTCATGCAACGAACACTGGAATTTTTGCTCTGTGACTGGCACGTTTTTAGACATTAGGGATGCTATCATTAACTGGAGAGACAATCACTATTTTCATGGAGATCATATTCTAGCAGGAAGAGGAAGACAACAATTAGTACTTACAAAACAATGTTAGGTGGTGATAAGTACTATGGAGAAAAAATAAAATAAGGTAGGGGTGCAGGTCTCTGGTTCTGTGAAAGTGAGAGAATGAGCCGTGTTGGTACCTGGAGGAACAGTGTTTTAGGCAGAGGGAACAGCAAGTGCAAATGTTCTGAGACAGAGGCATGCCTGGCTTGTTTGAGGACCAGCAAAGATGCCTGTATTGTTGGTGAAGGTGAAGGTAGTAGGAAAGGAAATCCGAGAATTATCTGCAGGCCTTATACAGGGCCTTCAAGGACACTGGGAAGATTTTTATTTTGCTATGGGTGAGAAGGATTTTGAACAGAGGAGTGGTATGATTTGACCTGTGTCATTAAGGATTGCTCCTCCTGCATGTGGAGAATGAGCTCAAGGGGACACAGGTGAGGAACAGGAGACCAGTTAGTAGGCTTTTGCTATAATCTGTGAGGAAAGATTGGGCAGGGAGCAACAGAAGTCATGAGAAGTGGTTGGGGAGGGGAGAAGTAGCAGAGCTCAGCGAGGAGCCAGTACTGCAACTGATGAGTCAAGGACAAGCTGAACAAAACTTGGAAGCAAGTCCAGGATCAGTGTGTCAGAAACCTGGAGTCCACTAAGATCAATGCCACCTGAAGGCTGTGGACAGATGCAAATGGACTCCTCCCACAGCCTCCTATGTCTTCGAGCACCTTGCATTTGAAATGCTCCAAGCACTATCACAAATGAAATTTTTTTTTTGAGGAAGAGAGACCTTCACCGTAATTGAAGCCTTGTGAGAACTGAAATTCAAACACTGCCAATCACTGCCCCCTGCTGAACATTTCTATATAGGAGACATAAAGCATGATTCTGCAGAACCTTGCTTGAGTACTATCTTGCATCAAATCTGTGAGAAGGGGAATTGGCAAGACTGGACACATGCAGTGAGTAGAAAGAAGCTGGACAGAGCTATATGCACTGACCGTTCTAAATGTCAATGTGTTTTGCTGTGAATGTTGATAACCCCAAGACAAATGGAAGTGTGCAGCAGAGGAAGAACATCGGCCACCAGGTGGCACTATTTCCCCTGAAATGTCTGACAGTGCCCAAACCCTCAGGATGAAGTACTCCCAAGTCAACTAGAAAGGAGAGTAGTGATCATTATTAATCGCCCCTAAATTGAGTGTCTGGAGCCACAGAGGCAAGGGCTGAATGTGGTCCTGTCTGTTCTTAGGCAGCTCTGCAGGCTTCCCTGGCACGAATGACTTGAAAGATTCTGTTCTTCCCAATCAAGATCTTGGCGGAGTTTAACATAGGGGTTCTTAGCCACTTTGGAGTCTGCGGAGGATTCTGAATTCCTTCTCAGCATTGTATATTTAAAGGCATAGACCATAGTGTATAAGATAACAAAGTAATCCAATTACATTGAAATGTAGTCATTAGAATATTTATGAAAATGTGAGATATAGTAATATATGTGCTTCTTTATTAATGGTAAAATGAGAAGCAGAGGTAGGCCTCCTGCCCATTATAATTTTGGAATAGTAATGAGTAAAATGATATTTCAAGGTATCTGATATCTGCAACAATTGTAATGCGGTGTTTGTGGCCTACAATCATATTTGATGAGACTGCTTAATTTTAGTTAGAAGTCAGTAAAAATAAAGATGCATTTTATGCTCTCAATACTTTTTAAAGATTTTATTCATTTACTCTTCAAGAGGGGAAGGGAAGGAGAAAGAGGAGAGAAACATCAATGTGTGGTTGCCTCTCACACACCCCCTACTGGGGACCTGACCTGCAACCCAGGCATGTGCCCTGAGTGGGAGCTGAACCAGTGACCCTTTGGTTTGCAAGCTGGCACACAGTCCACTGAGCCTTTCCAGCCAGGACTGCTCTCAGTATTTTGCGGTTATCTTTTCTTTCCTTGTTCCTTCCCTCCCTCCTTTCCCTCCTCTCCCTCCTCATCTTTTTTTTAAATGTTTAAATTCTTGAACCTCTGTACTCCATTCAAAGACCATCTCTTGGAGATCAGAAGACCCCAGATTAATAATCCTTGGTTCACTGCTTCTTTAATCAGTCTATCATGCGTTTTGCCAAGTGAAGGAAGCAACTCCTCACACAAGCCAGGCTCACAGTAAAGAAGGAATGAGTGCATCACAGAGCTCTCACAGCCCCCTTTTCTTCGCAGCCCTCCCTGCTATTATCCAACCCCAGCCCACAGCTCTTCCTCTCCCAGGCCTCCTTTCTGTCCTCCCCCTGAAGCACCAAGGTTTCTTCTGTACCACCTTCTCTTCTTGGGGTCTACCCTCTCTTCTCTGGCAGCTGAAGCCAAAGCCATTTCCTGGTAGCTCTTTGCTCCTCCTCTTTCTTTAACTGAAGTCGGGATTAGTCTCACTCAGTCCCAGGAATACCACTCAGTCATGTGTCCTTTGATCTTCCTTCCCTTTCTTCTCCCTCCAGAGGTGGAGGAGGAAGAGGGAGGATGTAGGCTTGGATGAAAGCCAGCAGAGGCCGATGTTAGAGTAACAGAAAATGGGGCAGCGTTTAGATCTGCATCTCACTCCACCTGAAACACTTCCTTCCCTTTCTCCCCTCTCCCCAGCACTCTCTCTCCTCTACTCTGCTTTTTAAAAATTGTCTGTATGGTTCTTATCCTTACCTGAAATGTTTTATGTGTTACTTTATTACTGTCTGTTCTCAGCTAAAATACAACTATTCATGAGGGCAGGGTGATCTGTCCTTCTCACTGCGACCTCCCTGGTGTCCACGACGGCTGCGCGTGTGGGAGATGTCCAGATGGTAAGTGTTAGAGGAACGAACCAGACTGGAGTGGGATGGAAGTGCATATAATCCTCAACGGTTCCAATTTATCTTTTTTTTTAACCATTGTATCTGATTGACTCTACAGGTACAACACCACCCTGAGTGAGCTCCACGGAGTGATTGTGATGGAAGGAAAGGCGGTCTGTAGAGAAGGAGACTTCTCAGGAGTTGGAGGAGTGAAACAAAGGATAAGCTTTGGTTTGGTGGTTCTAAATAATATAATATGCATAAATATCTTAATTTTTTGCAATGCCAATACACTTTTGACTTTACATATAGACTAGAGAATATTTAATGAAAACAAATATTTTCTTCTCTCTTTTTGAATTATGGACAAAGAATCCCCTCTGTATTTTACATTATCTCTCCACAAAATGCTTAGTTTGGGTCATGAGTGACTATTAAATATGAAATAGAATACATATATAGAATAATATATATAATAAGAATATATTGCTAAATACTAGGGGCTGGGATAAATGATACTTTTTTATAGAGTCTGTCTGGAGAAAGTCCACCATCATTAATAAAATGAGAATGATTTGCGCAACATCAATGAAACCTGGCAGCCAAGGAGAGTGAACTGGAATGCACTTGTGTGAACAATGATGACTTCACTGTACCAGTCAGTGGGTGGGTGGGTGTTGGTAGACTCTGTTGAGTGAGCATGTGTACTGTGTGGCCATGACATTCAAAATGACTGAGCAAGCAGAGCAACAAATCTGCATCAGGTTTTGCGTGAAGCTTGAACATTCCTTTCTGGAAACTATTTGGATGATGCTGAAGGATTTTGGGGGGTGATGCAATGAGTGCAGCACAAATAAAAGTGTGGCACAAATGCTTCAAAGACACTCTGGAAGGCCTGCAACAAGCAGAGCAGCTGAGAATGTTGAATGTGTACAGGCTGCAATGAACAAAGATCGGTGACAGACAGTGCGAGAACTAGAAGCTGATCTGGGGATTCCAAACTACTGTGTCTGAGATTTTGACACAGGATCTTGGCATGAAACGGGTCGTGGCAAAATTTGTTCTGTGGCTTCTGCTACCAGAATAGAAGGAACATCGTGCTGCAGTTGGGAGAACTGTGTGAGGTCCCAAGGTGACTGCTTTGAAGGGAACTGAGGCATCATTGTCCTATGTACAGTGTTTCTTGTATCTTGTATCTCCTTCAATAAATGTCTCTATTTTTCATAGTATGTGACTGGATACTTGCTGGACAGACCGTGTGTGTGTGTGTGTGTGTGTGTGTACACAATCTTTCAATACTACAAATTAAAGTTGGTAATTTTATTAATCATTTAATTTCTTTGTAAATTGTTTTACTGTCTCATTATGCACAAATGGGTAAGGATATTTTATCTTTGTGAATCTTGGCCCAGGCAAATCAAGGTATTGTCTGCTGATACACCAAGATGCTGCTGCTGCTGGGACTTTTGCAACTTCATGCATCATACAGGTGACAGAAGACTGTAAGTAGGAAGTTCACATCATTTAGATTTTCTAAGAAGGGAGAAAAATCCCGTAGACTGCACACGGAAGAGCTGTCTCAGTTCGAGAACGACAGAAGCTGTAAGAGACCCTATAGCCAGTGGGGGGAGCCAATGAGCAGTCAGCACGGACAAAGGGCCAGTTTCTTCCCCAAACAGGCAAGCCAAGACTCCTCTGAAAAACGCCCGGGGTCCTCGCTGGGGGTATATTTTTTGACATGTGGAGATATGCAGACTAACCGCAAATTAGGTAAATTTTGAGTATTTAAAAAATAAATAATTGGCCGCTCTCGTATTTTGTCAAATCATAAGCTTTGCTAACCTATCTTTCTATGACCAATTAGTTTCTACAGTCACACTGGAATTTGAACTTGTTTTCCTCGGATAAATTAATAAGAATCGGAGGGTCGAGATGGGAAATTTTAGGTTGTATTGAGTGAAGAAATATAATGTTTAGAATAAGAGAGATGATGGGTCTGCTCTGCACTGGGCTGACAGACCACTTAGAAACTTGTACTCAGTTTGGAATATCACATATTCTTTAAGTGGATTGTAGACAAATTGGAACACTATATGCGGAGTGACGAGGTCTGTCCAGAAAGTATACAGCCACATACTATGAAAAACAGAGACATTTATTGTAGAAGATACAAGAAACATTGTACGTAGGACAATGATGCCTCAGTCCCCTTCAAAGTAGTCACCTGGGTGATTTGATGTTTCACCAAAAACTCTGCACAAGACACGATGCATGAGTGGGAACGTTGTTTGATGAAGTTGCCAATCACCAGTTGCCCATAGCTGCGGCCTTCTGAATCACCCAAATAGTTTCTGTGGAGGAATGTTCAAGCTTTACACAAAATCTGATGCAGATTCATTGCTCTACTCGCTCAGTCATTTTGAATGCAATGGGCACACAGTACACATGCTCACTCAACAGCATCTACCACCCCCACTGACTAGTACAGTGAAGTCATCATTGTTCACACAAGTGCATTCCAGTCCACTCTCCTTGGCTGCCCCGTTACATCAGTGTTGCACAAACCATTCTCATTATGTTAACAATGGTTGGACTTTTTCCAGACAGACCTTCACATATACACAAAAGACCTGGGATGTTTAAACAAGAGGAGGAGCAGGAGTAATGGAGTGTGTGTTGTGGGGAGTAGTGTGCTGCTGAAATTTTGAGACCGACAAGTAGAAGACTGCACGGCCTACATGGTATGTGCATTTGCTGGTCTAGAACCAGTAAGTAAAAGTCAAAGAACTGGCATTAGGTTCAACACACAGAACATTCAACCAGTTGTAGATGTTCAATAACGAAGAGATATCACTAGAAGGGAGGGAGTTCTCATTCCCCAGAAACTAGGCTCTAGCAACAATTTTCGCAGATTTGGGGGGAAATGGCTACAGCATTAGATGGACAGTAGACGAGGTCAGGGGTCACTGCATGCTACTCCAGGGACTGGTGGTGGTCCCTTACGAGTTTTTGTTTTTCACTAAGTCCCTAGAAGGAGATGAGCAACATGGCTTATAGATCTTAATGTATTCCATTTAAAGGACTATCGTTTATTCTGATATCCTTTTTACTTCTCACATGGTAAGGGTGAAATGCCATTTCTTTTATGACTTAATGGTAATGAGAGATAATAATAGGTTTTTAAATATACCTTACTTGGCAAAGTAAAAAGTTTGACAACCCTTTATTGAAATCTCTAAGTGTCTTGAAATGATAAAAATTGAAATTTAAAAAACTCAAGAGGTCTACTTAGCTTAGTGATCTTTAAGGTTCTTTCTAATCCGATGATGCTATGATTCTAGAAAGTAATTACTCAGCATCTTTAGGCAGTGAGATTCTTTGAGACTTGATTTATCTCCCTAGTGAGTCTGGAATGGTGTTAGGGCATGTGGGCTCCATCCCCACCCAGCCCCACCCCCACCCCCTACATGGCCTGTGTCTTTTCTGCTCATCATTTTCTGGCTTTTCTTCACTCTCTTACCATGTATGTGTGTGTTTCTAAGCACTGCAGTTTGGATTTCACATGCCTTCCAACTTCACAAATGAGTTAATAGAAAACATATCCTTTATTATTCGTCTTCTTTTTGATCAACATTAAAGGAAATAAAAAGAGCAACTGATCCAGATTGTTATCTGTAGCTTGTCTTTTGTGGCTGAATATTGCCAGAATATAGCACAATTTATCTATTTCACCTTGATGGACACCTTTTCCAGTTTTGGGTTGTACTTTTTTTTTTTTTTTTTTTTTTGCTTTTTTGAATAGTGCTGCTCTGAACATTTTTATTCATGTCCCCTCATGCAAGGAAAAATTGGTGTAAGTTGAATATTTTGTATGAAATACAGTTTTTGTGAAAATCAATTATTCTTCCCATGCATAATCACTGACTGAATTGTTATTGCCCAAGAGAAACTCGTGATGAAAATACAATGTGTTTACAAAACCAGGACACAAATATCCAAACGTGTCATGAACATTGCCTGAAGAGGCCATTTACCGCTTGCCAATTTTCCCCAATTCAGGTATCTGCCTCAATTGAGTCTCCTCAGGTTTTCTTTTCCCCGACTTTTAAAGTTCACTTGGGAAAAAAATTACACGTGTACAAACACGCAGGAGACATAAACCTGCAGCTTAATGAATTAGCGCAAAGCAACCACCTGCGTAACTGCCATTTGTGTCAGGAAATGCATTTCCCGCCCCCTGAAAGTCCTGATCACATTCCCTTTCTCACCCCTTTTACATTAATTGCTTCCTTGATTTTCTTTGCATCTACCACCTAAGTGCGCCTCTCTCAACATTATGTCCTAATTCTCGCCATTTTTGACCTTGATAAAAATGAAATCATATGGAATTGTTTTAGACTGAAGCGTGTGCCCCTAAAACTCCTATGCTGAAACCCTGTTCTGCCACGCTGTGGTGTAAGGAGGTAAGGCCTTTGGAAGGTAATTAGGGTTGGATGAGGTCCATCGGAGCAGAGCCCTCCTGAATGGGATTAGTGCCCTTATGAAGTCAGACAGAGCTTCCTTCCTCTCTGCTCTGTTCTCTACCACGGGAGGACACGAGAAGGAACCCAGAAGGGGGATGCCAACCAAACCGGACTGCGCTGGCACCCTTGGACTTCCAGCCTCCCAGACTGTGAGAAATACCATTCTGTTGTTTATGAGCCCCCTAGTCTTAGGACATTTTGTAACAGCAGCCCAAACAGACAAAGACCTTCCTTTGCCCAACAGTAAATAAATATTTATCCATATTGCTATTTGGAGCTCTTGTTCATTGTTTTTTGTTCCTGTATGAAATGCCATTATATAGAAATCTCAGTTTATTTATCAATTATACTTTGAAGGTCACCTTTTCTCATCTTTTGCTACTGTAAATAATGTTGCTCTGCTATTCTTTACATGTCTCCTGATGTGCCTATTCAGATGTGTTATAGGGAACCTGTCTAGGAGTCAGTTTGCTAGATGAGGAGGAATACGTATCTAAAGCTTCACCAGACAGTGCCACACTACTTTCCTATGCAAATATACACATTTGGATCCCCACCGACAATGCATGTGAGATCCCAGTGCTTCACATATTACCAACGTTTGACACTGCTAGACCTTTTAAATGTAGCCCATCTAGGGAAGGTGCGGTGACATCTCACTGTGGCTTTGATTTTTACTCCGCTATGTATTACTGAAGGTGAGCACATTTTTTAAAAATTATATTTTATTGATTATGCTATTACAGTTGTCCTGAATTTTCTACCTTTTCCCCCTCCACCCAGCAACCCCCAGTATCTCAGGAAACCCCCACACCATTGTTCATGTCCATGGATCATGCATATAAGTTCTTTGACTACTTCATTTCCTATACTGTACTTTACATCCCCATGGCTATTCTGTAACTACCTATCTGTACTTCTTAATCCCCTCACCCATTCCCCCACAGCCCTCTCCCATCTGGCAACCATCAAAATGTTCTCTGTGTATCCATGATTCTGTCTCTGTTCTTCTTTTCTTAGTCTGTTTTTTAGATTCAATTGCTGATACATATGTATTTTTTTTTTTTGCCATCTTATTGTTCATAGTTTTGATCTTTTTCTTAAATAAGTCCCTTTAACATTTCATATCATGTTTTGGTGATGATGAACTCCTTTAGTTTTTTCTTATTTGGGAAGCTCTTTATCTGCCCTTCAATTCTAAATAATAGCTTTGCTGGGTAGAGCAATCTTGGATGTAGATCCCTGTTTTACACAACTTTGAATATTTCTTGCCAATCCCTTCTAGCCTGCAAAATTTGTTTTGAGAAATCAGCTGACAGTCTTATGGGAACTCCCCTGTAACTAACTTTTTTTCTCTTGCTGCTTTTAAGAGTATCTCTTTTATCTTTAACCTTTGGCATTTTCATTATGATGTGTCTTGGAGTGGGCCTCTTTGCATCCATCTTGTTCAGGACTTTCTGTGCTTCCTGGATGCACATATCTATTTCCTTCTCCAAATCAGAGAAATTTTCTTTCATAATTTTTTCAAATAGATTTCCAGTTTCTTGCTGTTTCTCTTCTCCTTCTGGTACCCCTATGATGCAAATGTTGGAATGCTTGAAGTTGTCCCAGAGGCTGCTTATACTCTCCTCATTTTCTTGGATTGTTTTTTCTTCTTGTTTTTTTGCTTCCTTATGTTCCAAATCACTGATATGGTCCTTGGCTTCATTCACTCTACTGTTGTTTCCCTGTAAATTGTTCTTTATTTCAATTAGTGTATCCTTCATTTCTGACTGGATCTTTTTTATGCTGTCAAGGTCCTTATTAAGATCTTTGAGAATCCTTATAACCAATGTTTTCAATTCTGCATTTGATAGATTGCTTATCTCCATTTCATTTAGCTTTTTTTCTGGAGTTCAAAACTGTTCCATGGCACATTTGTGCCATGTTTCTTTGTCTCCTCATTTATGCAGCCTTCTTTAGTTTGTTTCTATGTATTAGGTAGAGCTGCTTTGACTCTGTGTCTTGGTAGTGTGGCCTAATGTAGTAGGTGTCCTGTAGGGTCCAGTGGCACAGCCTCCCCTGTCACCCAAGCTGGGTACTGAAGGTGCACCCTGTGTATGGGCTGAGTACACCCTCCTCTTGTCGTTGAGCTGTGGTTGCTGTTGGCATATCAATGGGAGTGATTTACCCAGGCCAGTGAGCTGTAAAAATTGGCTGTGACCACTGACCACAAATCTCCACCCTCAGTGAAGGATCAGCTGTGCAGGGGCAGGGTAGTGGTGCTCCAGCATGGTCTGTAGCTGTCCACTGGGTGTACTGGCCCTTGGGTTTCCCAGGTGATGCAGGGTAAGAGCAGACCCCACCTTTGTTTTGCCTGGGGCACCCTGTCTGAGTTATAAGGCGATCTGAGATGGCTGCTACTTGTTCTGGGCTTGGAGGTTCCAGGGAAAGCCAACCTGTGAATCTAGGCCGCTAGTGCCAGGCCTGGGGCTCACTGAGACCAGCTCTTGCTTGTTTGAGAGGATGTAGGACATTATGAAGCATGAGCCATAACCAGCCATCCATATGGAAAAGGAGCTTGGGTGGGCCTACAATTTGGGTAGGTGGAGTCTCTGGGGGTCTCCAAGGTGGGTCAACCAGTGTTAGCCAGGTTGATGGAGTCTCAGATGTGGCACCACCTTGCTAGTTCAGTCTGGATGGATGTGTTTTCTTTAATTCTGTAGCTGTCAGACTTCTGTTCAGCTTGATTTCTGATGGTTCTGAGTGATGGTTGTAATTTTGACAAGGTTGTGCAAAGAGGTGAGCCATGTTGATAGGTAAGCACATTTTTACTTGGATTCCCTCATTTGTTCAGTGCCTATGTCTTTCACTCATGTTTTCTACAGAATTGTCATTTTCTTATTTTAGGTAGGAATATTTCACATATCCTGGATAAATGCTCTTCATTATTTACATGTGTTGCAAAATATCTTTTTTCACTCTAAGGTTTGCATTTTCATTCTTTAATGGTATCCTTTGATAAAAAGTTTTAATTTGATATAGTACAATTTATTAATATGTTCTTTCAACAGTGGTTTCTGGGTTCTGTTTACTGTTTTTATTCTCTGAGATTATGAAGATAGTCTACTACATTGCTTTCCAAAAGACTTAGCGTTTTGCCTTTTACATTTAGATCTTCAGTCCCCTAGAGATAGCTTTTGTGTATGGTTTGAAGTAGGAATCAAAACCTACCCCTCCTTCCTTCCTTCTTCACTTAAGGATATCAATTGTTAGCACCATTTATTAAAAAGGATCCCCTTCCCCTATGAGTCTGGTGGTTCTTCAGTGAATATCTTTAGTGATCATTTATGTATGAATCTGTACCTGGGTTTTCAGTCTTCTACCATTGTCTGCTCGTCTATCCTTGTACCACTACCTCACCGTCTTCATGTCTATAGCACTATAATCAGCCTTGCTATATGATAAACTTCTCAAATCTTCTCCTGCAAGTGTATCCTGCCTAATCTTTGCCCTTTGCTTTGCACTGAATTGATTGAGCTTCATTTCCTTCTCTCCTCCCTCTTTCTATTGCTTGCTCCTAGGAAGTCTTTTCATCCAAATCTGTTTTATAACAACATACTGCTCATGTAATTCTTACTTTCTTTTAGTCTTGAATTTGAATTAGAAAAGAATTACCCTGTCTTGTATTTTTTTTCAGTAAAAAATATTTTTTCTATATTAATAGGGCAGGAAAGAGACTAGCAATGAACTCTCCTTAATGTTTTAACATCTCATTTACAAATGACTCCAATCAATCATTCGCACCAACTTTAAATTTCATTTCATTTTAAACGTGAAGAAATAAAACAGCAGAATGCCAGAGTGCCACCGTGCCTTCCCCCTCATCGCAGCACGCCAGCCACTTGGTTGGTCCCTTCACCTCCTTCTCTTCTCCCAATCCTTCCTTGCCCCCAGGAATGTTTGGCCTCATCTATCTGTAAAATACATTTTACAGATGTTCTTTCCATTTGAACAGTTAAAGCCCTTTTAACATCTGCTCACCCTTGTGAATTATTTGAACAAGAACTCTTCATGGATCATCAACCACCTGTTCCAGAGTGGCCACAGAAAAACTAGATTTGCAAAATTTAACTAGAAAATAAACTACTCAATGATTAATAGAAGTTGCATAGTATTTCAGGAAATGGGTCTCAGTCTCACACAAATGCTTGCAACCAAAGAGAAATGTATGGCAAGTGTGCTAGTGAATACAGCTAACTAAACTCAAAGCCTTTAGCTTTAAATCACATTTGACTGCTGGTAATCAGAGACTTGATCTGAGTGGCTTAAACTGATGAAGGGAATATTTTTTGATATAAAAAAAGATCCGCACATAGGCAGTGAGAGGCTGGTATGGCAACTCACTTTCACCAGGAACGCAGGCACCCTCCTTCTTTCTGCCTCACCACCTGGGTACCTTCAAGGTTGGTACTTTATTAACCAAGGGGACTTCCACAAGGCAACCACTCTAAGTCCCAGGATGAGAGAGAGGAGGCAGAGGCTTTGCCTTTGAGAGCAAGAAGAGAGGAGAGGAGATGAAGGAAACTTCTCCCGACAGAGCAGAGGCTGAAAGTCAATGGGTGTCACAAACGTTTGCCCACATCTCTGTACAGATCTCTGGGTTGCTAGGAGGTCAAAGGATTTGATTCCTGTTTTGCATTTGTTCTCTAGAGAAGCTGGGAGCCAGCAATCTATGGTTGTGCCAACTTCCCTCCCCCCACCCCTTGGCCATACCTGGCCTCATCTCTCTAGGTACCCAGCGTACTCACGCTCTCCCTTCGAAGTTTTCTATCAAGCCCCAGTTTCAGGTGGTACACTGAAACCTGTGTCAGTGACAAAGCCCAAACTTTCCCAATGATATCTCTATTTAAACACTCATTAAAGACATTCCAAATGGATTGCTGTAGTTGCTGTACATCTTTTCCAATTTGGGATGACCACAGCATTTCACTGCTTTCTTTTACATCTACTTTATTTCTAGTGGGTTTGGGTATTTTTTTTTCATATTTATTGGCTTTTCCTATTTCTATTGATAAATTCTGCTTATGTCCTTTGCATGTTAACAAGTTGGAGTGTTAAGGGGTTTTATGTTCAATTTACACAGATTCTTCATACATTAAATTTACCAGCCCATTTTCTATAGTTGTTACAAGCTGATCTTCTAATTCACTGCTCCGTTCTCCAGCTATACCTACCCTATTATTTATTCCATCTGTTAGAGTCCCTATTTAGAACATCCTAGTTTTCACCTGGCTCGTTTCTCGTTTCTCGTTTCCTGTATCAACGTCCCTTGTCACAGGCACTTTCGTGTTCATTTTAGACTGTTCCAGCAGTCCTGCTCTGGATGGGATCTGCGGGGTCACTGGTGTGAGTTCAGACGAGTCGGCAAAGAGGAGAGAAGGATTAGCCCGAGGCAGAGCTCCAGGCACCACAGCTCCACGATTTGCTGTCCAGGCCAGGGGAGCATCCCCAGGTCGGGGGGGGGGGGCATCTTTAAAAACTTGGGGAGAAGCAGCACTGGGAGGAGGAGTCTTCTCCCTGGGTTGTGGGCACGTAGCTCTGGGATTGGAGGAAGAGGAGGAGAGGAGTGGACCCTCGAAGCCTGCCCAGCCCTGCACTCCTCTCATTCAATGCCCTATCCGCAAGCCTTTGGTGCTCGAGTTCACGCGACACCAGCAGAGCAAATCTGAAGGGCCAGGAAGGGATTTCTCTAAGTCGCCTGGAGGAGAGACAAGTGCAGAATTTGATAACCTTTCCTCCAACTTCTCTTCCACTGTTGCCTCCAGTCACCCTCCTGGCCACAGCCACCTGACCTCCAGCTGAATGATACAACCTTCAGCCTCTCAGGGACAGCTTACTTTTTTTTTTTTTTTTTTCCATCTCTGGTTTCTAGAATCCATGTTCTTCTTGGGTTCTAGAGTTTCTCCAGGGTTGGTTTAGGAGGAGGGAGTCAACAGGCTGTGTAGACAATTGGTCATTATATTAGTTTCCTAAGGCTGTCTTAATATTACTCACTTGGCAGCTTAAAACAACAGAAATGTGTTTTCTCACAGTGCTAGAGGGAAAAAGTTGAAAATAAAGCTGTCAGCCGGACTGGTTCCTCCTGGAGGCTCTGAGCGAGAATCCGCCCTGCGCCTCCCCACGGTTTCTGGTGACTTCCGGCAGCTGTCAGGTCTCCTTGGCTGGCCCGTCTGTCTCTGCCTACACCTTCACATCGCCTTCCCTCTGTGTACGTTCTCTCTCTTCTTATGAGGACACTTGTCATTGGATTTAGGGTTCACTCACAATCCAGGAAGATCTCCTCTAGAGATCCTTAACTTAATTATGTCTGCAAAGATCCTTTTTCCAAATAAGGTCACAGGATCACCATTCAACCCACAATAGCCCCCTTGGCAGGTGCTAAAACTCCACGGGCAGCTGGTTCACCTGTACCTCATGTTCACCAACTCCTTCCAGCAGGGCCTTCGTGCCACTCTGATTTCACCTGCCCCTCCTGCGAAACATGCACCCTGAGCTCAGAGGCCAAATTCCTCCCAAATCCACCAAAGGGTCCCTCTCTATCTCTCAAGTCTTCAGGACATCAGAAGAATTCTTGTTAAGGAGACACATCTCAGTCTGGCTTGGAGGAAAGCCGAATGCATCTGTCCCAGGCCTTCTGACCTTCTCTGTCCTTTCTTAACCCTAACGGAGGCCTAACACACATGCCTATGAGGACCAGACTATGTAAAAATCTGAAAGCCATTAACCACAGATATATAAAACCAATAAGAATCAATTCCCACACTTGACTTCAAAGCACACTAAGCTTCAGAAGTGACCTAAAAGTGACAGTCTGCAGCTGGGCTTGTGGCTGGAGGCGGCTGGCCGGGAAGAGCCAGTGCCTCAGAGCTCACCAGTTGACCTACCCTCAGGAGAAGGCTCCCAGGCTTCACCTTAGGAGGTGATTCAGGGGACGCTGAGAAGTTATTTTTTAACACAGAGAGGGAGTGGTTAAACAGGAAGGGTTAAACAGGAATTAGCAATGGCTAACCTCCTGAATAATTGAGCTTTGAAAATCCCAAGTTTTGTTTTTCACAATGGCTCGGGGTTGCATTATGCCCATTGATCTTCCTGAGCTGTTGCTGCCTGTAAGTGATGAGCCTTTTTATCGCGCCCCATGACTGAAGGGCGCATAACTGGGAAAACAGCTCATTTCATTTTTTTCAATTTATACAAAAGATGCTGTGGCCCAAGCCCTCTAGGCTCCCATCTCAACTCGTAAATATAACAATTAAGCTAAATGGAAATCCTGCAGGTTAAAAGTGCCTCACAAAAGGAGGCTTTTTCCAAAGCCAGAAAGTTTATCCACAGAGGAAATACCAAATCAACAAGAGCAGGTTTGTGCCAAACCATTAAGGTCAAAGAAATTAAGAATTATGGGATCCAATGTGAAGAAAGAACATTTCTCTCCAAAAGCAGAGAACAAATACCTTTAAACTGTGATTTCAGGATTCTAAGCAACTGTTGTTACTGAATTTCTATTCCTGTCAGGGGCTGGCAGTGGCGGGGTTAGGAAGGGGAGGCAGCCGGCCCTAGAACTGAATGGACACCAAGAGTGTCAGGTGCCCACCAGGTCACAGTGGTGAGTGTGGGCAAACCAGTGTCAGACGTGCTAGAGCCTTGCCACTCAAAGTAAGGGCCCTCACACTGGTGCCCCACAGGGTAAGCATCAGTTCCACTGGGGGGCTCGTTAGAAACAGAAGATCTCAGATTAATCTCAGATTCACCCAGATTAATTTCAGCACAATCCACATTTTGGCAAGCTCCCCAGAGGATTCTCAGGCACATTAAAGTAAATGGCCAGTCTGTCACTCACCATCTCCCCTTGCACAGTTTGGGCTATCTCTGACTAGCCGAAAGCACTCACAGGGAGGGAGGGGAGAGGTCTCAAACCAGGTCATAGGCTGAGGGGAACAGACAAATGGATGTTCATCCAGCCTTCATCAATTTAAGTATAAGAATCTCAAGATGTTGGGAACCACCCTGTCTGGTTTCAGAAGCTGTAACCCCCCCGCCCCCTCCACCCATGGTTAAGGCTGAATAAAGAGACCTTGGGACCATAAGCCACTAAGGAGACAAAGCTTATCTCCCTGGTAGGGGCACCGCCTCTGTCCCCTTCTACTTTACCCTGCCTGGCCCCCAATGCTTGATCAGTTAGCCAATGATGGGTAAGATTCCTCAAGGGAGGGATGACCTAAGACAGTCATGGTCATGAAAGGACCCTCAGGAAAGGACTTGGAGGGCTATAGAAAAGGGGGTGATGGACCCTCACAGCTCTCTGACATAACCTGAGTCCTCGTTGTCTGTGAGAACTCACCTAATCTCTTGGCTGCATTACTTCCCCTGCCTGATTTAAGCCTGAAACAATGCCAGAGGAGGGTGGGGCCCTGTGCTAGAAAGGGTGGGTTCCCTAGGGTGATCAGGCCTAAGAAAGAATGCATAAAATCCTGTGAAACCTGCTTTGCTAAGAATGTCCTCAGTTTTCTTTTTTTAAAATATATTTCATTGATTATGCTATTACAGTTGTCCCTTTTCTCCCCCATCATTCCCCTCCACCCTGCACACCCCCTCCCACCCACATTCCCCCATTTTAGTTCATGTCCATGTGTCATAAGTTCGTTAGCTTCTACATTTCCCACACTATTCTTGCCCTCCCCCTGTCTATTTTCTACCCACCATCTATGCTACCTATTCTCTGTACCTTTAACCCCTCTCTCCTCCTCCCACTCCCCTGTTGCTAACCCTCCATGTGGTCTCCATTTCTGTGTTTCTGTGCCTGTTCTAGTTGTTTGCTTATTTGCTTTTGTTTTAGGTGTGGTTGTTAATAGCTATGAGTTTGCTGTCTTTTTACGGTCATATTTATCTTTGTCTTAGATGTCCCTTTAACATTTCATATAATAAGGGCTTGGTGATGATGAACTCCTTGAACTTGACCTTATCTCAGAAGCGCTTTATCTGCCCTTCCATTCTAAATGACAGCTTTGCTGGATAGAGCAATCTTGGATGTAGATCCTTGACTTTCACGACTTGGAATACTTCTTTCCAGTCCCTTCTTGCCTGGAATGTCTCTTTTGAGAAATCAGCTGACAGTCTGATGGGAACTCCTTTGTAGGTGACTATCCCCTTATCCCTTGCTGCTTCTAGAATTCTCTGCTTCATTTTAATCTTGGCTAATGTAATTATGATGGGCCTTGGTATGTTCCTCCTTGGGTCCAACTTCTTTGGGACTCTCTGAGCTTTCTGGACTTCCTGGAAGTCTATTTCCTTTGCCAGATTGGGGAAGTTCTCCTTTATTTTTTGTTCAAATAAGTTTTCCACTTGTTGCTCTTCTTCCTCCCCTTCTGGATGTTGGGACATTTAAAGATGTCCTGGAGGTTCCTAAGCCTCTCTTCATTTTTTTGAATTCTTGTTTCTTCCTTCTTTTCTGTTTGGTTGTTTGTTTCTTCCTTCTAGTCCACTCCATTGATTTGAGTCCCAGTTTTTCTCCCATCTCTATTGGTTCCCTGTGTGTTTTCCTTCGTTTCACTTATTGTAGCCTTCATTTTTTCATCTAATTTGCAACCAAAATCAACCAATTCTGTAAGCATCCTGATCACCAGGGCTTTGAACTGTGCATCTGATAGGTTGGCTACCTCTTTGTCACTTAGAGGAATTGGCTCTGGGGCTTTCATTTGTTCTCTGGTTTGAGCCATTTTGGGTTTTTTTGTTGTTGTTGTTGTTGTTCTGATTGTGGCTGTTACGTAGTAAGGAGCAGAGCCTTAGGTGTTCCTCAGGGTGGGGCAGCCCAGTCCCTGGGTAGTGATGCTGTATGTGGGGGCAGGGTCCAAGAGAGAACAATGGCACTTGCTTCCCTCTCTCTTGGATTCCAGTCCCTTCCACCACTTCCTTTTCACCTGGATTATCTGCACGCGAATGTGGGACCACCTGGTCAGCCAGCTGCCTTGCATGGCCTCACTGGGTCTGCACCGTTGCTACCCCATGCCTGGGGTCCGCTAGCCACTACCTGCATGCCTGGGATCTACCAACCGCTGCTGCCTGTGTGCCCAGGTCTGCCAACCTCCACTTTTTCCTTCTGCAACTCCTCCCCTCTTACCAGTCTGGATGAATGGTTGTTGGACTTCTGTACAGTTTGATTTTTCTATAAGTTCTGGTTGTTTTCTTGTTTCTAGATCTTTGTTGTCCTTAATTTTGGTTGTGCGAGGAGGCACAGTGCGTCCACCTATACCTCCACCTTGGCTGGAAGTTGAATGTCCTCAGTTTTCTGATAAGGGTCAAAGCATAAAATGAGTTTGTTCCTCACAGTTTTATGACCCTTTAGCTATCTGGCTCTGACTCAGAATAGGCCCTCATAGTTCTCTGTATGTTATCTATCATTTGATCATTACTGCCTGACAATGATTGATGAGCTTTATTTGTATTCCTGTGCAAATTGAACCCAATAAAAGCCCACTGAGGAACAGGCTCCTGGCCCTACTCCTTTGAGAATTAGGCCACCTTTCCTCCCCAAGCAGATCATATCTTGGTAGACTTATTCTCATCCGTGGCGGATGGGGGGCTCTGTGGGCAAAGCTCCCCCACATCAGGAGATGCTTCTGAATGTATTTAAATTCTCAGACTCACATTCATACAACGTCAAGTCCTTGATGATCAGCTTCCAACCACAACTGATATTCCTGGGTCTTCTCGGACTGATACCGTATTCCAAATCTCAGACAACTGGAGGATACTCAGAGTATGGCTGTTTAAAGAGTCATGAGTCACAGACAGTAGCAGGTGAAAGGGTTTTTATCTAATGCTCTAGGTTAAAATGTGGGTTTTGGGGGGGGGGCTGAAAATGTCTAATTATCCCAATTTATCTTTCACCACTATTACAAAAAAGGTGTGTAGAAGCCACAGACCCCACATTGTCAACATCATCAAAATCATTCAGTCAAACTCAAAGTATCTTCACTCACTCAGTCATTGATTCAGTGGGCATTTATCAATCATCTTTGACAAAAACTCATTGCTGTCCTTCTCCTCTACTTTCTTTTCCTGCCAAGCTTCAACTAGTCATCCGTAACTGCCTTTATTTCCTTAAGACATTGCTCCATTTCTCTGCCATCCATCTCTGCCCTCATTTCTCTGTAGAAACAAGTCTTGAAAGACTTGACTTGTCTCAGAGACCCTTATCTCTTTGCCAAATATAAGACAGAGACTCTAGAATGTCCACAAGGAACTAGGAACCGAGGATAACACTCTTTCCTAGGCTTCCATGACATTGCATTTATTTGCACTCTTACCTGCATAACTCCTCTCCCCATTTGCTGCCTCTGTTTCCCCTAATCATCCATCTTTTCCACAAGAATGCAGATTTTTCAGTCTCCCACCACAGACTGATAATAGCTACTACTTTTGAGTAGATATGGTGTGGGGGCAGGCACTGTACTTGACATTTAACTCACATTTTATGTAAACTCACAACATACACTGAAGTACTCATTCTGTTTTTAAAGATAAGAAACTTGAGACTCAAAGAGGTCTAGTAACTTGCCTAATGTTACAGAGCTGGTTAGTGGGGAGCCAATGACATCGCAAATATGGCCAGCAGGAGCCCGGGAGCTGGAAGCACTGACCAAACCTTTGGGACAGCAGGAGCCTTGTGGCTACAGTGCGTAGTGGAGGGGGCTGGAAGGAGCCTGCACCTCAGGCGGAGTCAGACGGGACTCACTTTTGGGACTGTGAACTGACGGAACAAAGCTGGGAAGGAAAGGTGCTTCATAGAAACTGACGCTGAGATACGAAGGAGTCGGCAGTGTCCACTGGGAAAAAAACAAGTCCAGAGACAAAGTCTTACATGTTTTATTTCTAAGCTCCATGAACCCACAATTCCCAATTTCCAATTAGGTATTACAACAATTTGATTCAGTCCAGTGGACCCCGCTGAGGTCTTTCTCTGTGCCGGATGCTGTCTGGGGAGGAAACAGGTAGAATTACATTGATTCACGTGCCCAAACTTTGACAGCAGAGAGACGTGGGTTCCAAGCCAGACTCCATCGCTGTGTCGCTCTGTGAGAGCCACATGTCTCCCTGACCCTCAGTTTCCCCATCTGTAAGTGGAGGTAATAATCATGCCCAGCTCATTCCATTGATGCGATGTCTAAAGAGATCATGTGCGTGAGGCACTTGCTACATAGAAAGCCTCCCTGAAATGTTTAAGAGGCTGGAGGTTGGGGAGGGAGGCTATAGCAGGAGACAAAGTCTTTGCCCTCAAGGGATCACAGTGGGATGGGGGGAGGGGGAGGGAGGAATAGGTCTGGAATCAGGTCATTCACCTGTTAGCCATATTTGTTGAATGGGATTCTCATGGGGAAGCATTTCTTGGGTGAACATGGGAGGTGACAAAGTCTACATCACACAGAAAAGCAGAATGATTTTTTTAAAATGGAAGCTGTAGAAAGTTTCTAGATTCTAGCTCATCATAAAAATTACCTTTCTAACGCTAAACGCTGTCAAACAATTCTTGACTATGAAGGAGTTTGCCAACATTGGATTCTACAAGCCAAGGATGGGTGGCCCCCAGTAGGAAGTGCTGTCAAAAGGCCTTCAGAGAAACGAACGACTGAATTTAGGTTGTTCTGCTCCTACCATCTGCCTGACCTTTATGTCTGAGAGACTGGAGGTTAGGACTTTGCCCTCCTCCTCCTCTCTTCTTTCTTCCGCTCCCCCCAACAATGCTGCCACTTCTCTCTTTGAGGGTTCTCTTCTGAGCTCCGGACACGTGCATCCTACTGCGGACTGAACTTGGAAGGCTCCAATTCCCCAAGTCCCAAACAGAACCTATGATCTTCCCCCTGGTCCTGCTCCAATCTGTGAGCAAGGCCTCAAAGGCATTTCATAGGCCTGCCACTTTCAAAGGACTTCCCTGCTGGGTTCTAAGGGGAAAGTGAGAGAAGGCACTGTCAGTAGAGGGAGATGTCAGATAAGAAAAGAATCTGATAGGCCCTATCAACATGTTTTAAAGCCCTATTTTTTCCCCCTTAAGTAAAAAAAAAAAAAAAAAAAGATTTTAAAATTTGCTGGTTTTTTGAGTTCTGAAAAATTAATGTTGTTTTATAACTTCTGACAAGATATGTTCCATAATTGGGCGGATTTTGCTATTTTGCCTCATGCAAGTGAAGCAATTTGCATTTGGGTTTCAGTATATACTGTCCTCACAAACACACACATTTCGATCTGCTTCCCCCACCCCACATATCAGGGCCACCCACAAAGTCCAACCGGGCCTGCAGAGTCCAAGCAGGACACAACCACAGATGCATAATTGGAGAGGAAGACATGTCACAGGCCAGAGACCCAGGGGCAGCAGGATGCTCACTTCGGTGATGTGTGTCACTGCCCCCAGCGTCAGAGACAGCCCCTTAGAGAGGCACAGTGGCACAGAGCAGCAAGTGCGCGAGCTCAGCTCCACTCTTGGCTCTATTTTATCCCCATCCTTATATTTCTACATTATTCTACCTAATTGTAGTTTATACTATATCATCATATACAATTTATCCTTGGAAACTAAAATCCTTTTGGAAGGCAAAATGGATGAATAGATGAGTGATGGGCAGATGAGTGCGTGAATGACTGGATGGATGGAAAGATGTTGGGTAGGTATTCTGCAACACCCACTTGTTTCCATTGACAAGTTCCCTGCCTTCTTTTCTCCTAATACAAATTCTCTTTGCATTCATTCACCTCTCCTGCCCTCTGTGCCCCATCCCTGCTCCTCTCCTCATCTCTGGGCAAGGACAGGGTTTGGGGTAACTGCAGGTTTGGCACTGTTAGAACTTTACAGGAAAAAAAAAAGGCCCCTCAATTATGTTCCAGAAATGCTAGCCCAGTATTCATTGCACCGGCAACTTCCCCATGCTTGTTCCATTCTCTTGTCCCTCCCTGGTGGTCATTCCAGAGAGCTCACCTCCACCTGTGCCCTGCTGGGACGGCCTGAGTCTGGTTTTCTTCAAGGATTTAGATCAATTTTTACTTGAGGCATGTGGGTACAACTGTGATAAGGTGGAGAAGACTTCTGGAGGGAGGGGAGTCCTGAGAAGAGAACTGTCAGAGGAGAAAGAATTCTAAGTGCTAGCTTCTGCTGAGAAGGGTACCATGCTGGGAACCCCACAGTCCCGGAATCAAGTAATAACGCCTATGTGTTGCACTCACAGCCAGACTCTCCGCATTTCAGTCATGTGGTTAACCCTCGCACATTCCCATACGTTTACGCCCAAGGGGGAGAATCAGTCTTTTCAACGATTTAGCTCTCCCTTTCTCACCAGGACAATGGCTTCCCAAAGGAGTTCATGTGAAACAAAGCCTATTGAATCAGTTCAGTAGCGGAGCCTCATCACACTCCAAGGAAGAGAAAACTTTCATTCAGTAAACATGCATTGAGTACCAACTGTATGCGAGGGAACCCAATAAGCCAATGGAGGGAGGGTGGGGAGTGGAAACACAAGGATCTGTCTAGTCCAAATCACAATCACTGGACATGGCTGATCATGACCTTGCTTAGCCTTCACTGCTGGCGGGACCATCGTCAAGCCAAATTCTTTCCGAATGTATGTGGATACACTCTACATTGCAGCCTCTGAGACAAAACAAAACTGAGTACCAACCCTTCAGGAGATGCAGTTATCATTCATTAAGTCCTTACTGAGTCATCAACAGGTAGAAATGTTCATTCTGAAACCCCTGGAGAGGGAGTAGGTTGGACAGGGAACTGGTAAGTATTTTTCAGGGGAAAAGGGGAAGAAAGCAGCACAGATTGGGGGTATCGATGGAGACGAGTATTGGGCAACTCTCTCCAAGAACATGGCCAGAAGAGAGGCTAGACAGAGAAGCCTAACATGCGTGGCTCCTTTCTTTTGGTTTATCTGCTGTTGTGATGTTTGAATACAAAGCTGTGTATTACCTGTGTAATAAATGAAAGAACAAACGACCTGGCCTGATCACATTGCTGTTCCACCCCACCCTGCTCTTGAACACCTTGTGGTGGGACCCCCCATCTGTCTTGACCCTCCTTCCATGACGTGTCTCTCTTGAATTGGCAATGTTTTCCTTTCAGCACCTCTAGTCTGGCACTGTTAGTGCTCATTCTTTTGTGCTTACCACTGGGGTCTTCTTTTGATACTCCCTTTTGTGAGAACCTGGCTGTTTCCTTCCTGTTTCTCAGCTTAGGCAGTAAAAGAATTCCGTTCCGTTCTCTCCTTGGAGCCGCCATCACTGCCGTATTATGACAGTGCACATGAAATGCTTTAAAAATAGTAAAGCAATGCACAAATGTTAATTGATGTGATTATAAGTAGCTGTTTTAAGTATCTCAAGTTGATTTCTAATCACAATTCCTGTTATCAGGTCAAATATGAGATAAAATTGCCCTCCTTGCTTCTGTGATGACTGAGCCATTCCGGTACAACACTATTATGACAGCTGGGAATCATCTGAAAATGAGCTGCACTTCACTTGGCATGTCAGATGGCAATTTAAAAAACTAGGTCCTATTTTTTTTTACATCAGAATTGGTTCACATTCAAGAAGCATATGCCCCCTGCTAGGAGAGGGGTTCACACATGTGGCTGCTGGTGGGACATCAAACCAGGAGCACAGGGACCGGGTCACACAATAAATCCAGATGGAGGCACCGCAAGGATGGTCAGCCAGGAGGGATGTGTTTGCAGTACAAGGCCAGTTTTGACAGGGGACAGGTGGTGATCTTGGGGGCTGAATGACTTCAGAGAGAGCCAGCCAAGACCCCCTGTGGGTGTGCAGGCAGGAGGGCAGAGCCTTCCCAAAAGTGCTGAAAGGGACAGGGCGACAGTGAGCAAACCCATCAGCGAGGGCGAAACTCCATGACAGTCCTTGGGAACAGGCATAAAAATGCTTACATGTCACATTTCCTACTTTTGTTCTCCTAGGCATCTTCCACCTCCTCACAGGTCCACCCCACTCAACAGACCCTGCCCCAGATACATGAGGGCCCAATTTAGACTCCATTTATTGTGCCTACCACCTAACAAGAACTGCTTTCCTAAAAATATTTAGCATGAATCCATGATAAATTCATTAGGTGAAGTTGCAAAAATCTACTTCTCTCCACAATGCCCTAGCTTTGCAGATGCAGAATAGTATGTGGGGTATAATACTGCTTGCTCCAAAAGGTTGGGGGGCGGGGAGAATGCATGTGCATTTGCATGTGTGTATGAAAGAATGGACAAGAAACATTACTTTGAGGACATGAACTGGAAGGCTGAGGGATAGGGTCCAGATGGATACTTCCTTGTACATCCTGTATACTTTAAAAATTTTGAATCATGTACCCTGGCTGGCTGGCTCAATTGGTTGGAGCATCGTCCACCACAGTGTTGTGAGTTCAATCCTCGGTCAGGGCACATACCTAGGTTGTGGGTTTGATCCCTGGTGAAGGCCCATAGAGGAGGCAACTAATCACTGTTTCTCTCTTACTTCAATGTACCTCTCTCTCCTCCACCCCTTTCTCCTCTCTCTAAAGTCAATAAATATGTCCTCAGGTGAATGTATTGACAACTCAAAGGATGAATTTTAACGCTCCCCAGCACTGTGACCATCTGTCACCCAGCTTATAATTGCTGATACTCTGCAATCTGACTTTCTTACATCACCACTCATTTCACCGATGACAGTGGTTCTGGGGGCTGAGCATTGGCAATGCCTGTCGTCAAGTACACGGATCACTTCTGGTTTCGTGAAGACTCCTCTTCTTCCTCTTTTTGTCCATGTCTCTCTTGGGTATGTGGTTTAGTCTTGCTTGGAGATTCTGATAGGCAGAAATCTGTCCTCAGGGTAGTCTGGCAGACAGTTGTACATTCCCAGATGTGGGGTTGCGATTCAGGAAAAGGCTGGTGCCCACACACAGCTGGAGGGTACGAGGTGTGATACGTGTGATCAAGGCAGAGATTCAGAGACAGGGGCCCAGCTCGTGCCCATGTTTCGGCTGTCGTTCACATCAAAACCCCTGGGAAGAGCTGTCTGGATAGATCTCCTCCACTTTGTCATCATCACCTTCACTCTTCACCCCTACAATGGCTCTTACCCGGGACATCAGTAACTTCCATGTTACTTACTTCAGTGGTCAAACCTCCTTGCGTCATATCCAACCTCCTAGGCACATGTCGCACACATTCCTCCTCTCCGAAGCAAAGTCTTCTTTGGTTCCACATCATCACAGTCTCTGACCTCACTGGGCAGACTGCTCAGTCTCTCCTGCCGGTGCCTTCTACTCTCTCCAGCTTCTAACCATTTGCATTCTCTGCTCTTGGCTCTCCTCTCTACACTATCTTCTAAGGGGTCTCACCCAGGTTTGTGCTTTAGCTGCCATCTGTATGCTCTGTGAGTCTCCAACCCCTGTTTCCAGACGAAGCTCTTCGAGGTTCCAGATGCACACATCGGCCTCCTAGACAGTTCCACTTTGACATCCAGTGGCCATCTCAAACCCGACATGGTCAGAACAGAACCGTTGATGTTCACCACCTCCCCCTGAACCTGCTCCTCTCTGTGTCTTCTCCAGCTCACTAAACGTACTGAGTTCCTGAGACCAAACACCTGGGAGTTGGCCTTGATTGTCTGCCTCCTCTCCTGACAGCCAACCTAAGAGCAAGTTCTGTTACTACTCTCCAAAACGGGCCCTGAATCTGGTCCCTTCTCAGCATCTTCAGTACTGAAGTCTCGCCCTGACATCCCATCTGTCATTTGTTCTATGATATCAGGATTTTTCTCTTTCCATTCTTGCCCAAACACAGTCTGCATATAAAAAGCAACCAGAATAAACCAGTGCACAGGATAATTCCAGCCACACCACCCCTCTGCTTCACCCCTTCGAACTGCAGTCTTCGGTGGGGCCTCTCTGAGCACCACTGCCTGAGTGGCAACCTCCAGGGCACGATGCATTCCATGCCCCAGTACTACATTCTTCAGACTCTCTGCATATTTAAATATTTGGGATACTTATTTGCTCACATGTTTACTGTTTGTATCCCTTCTGCTATAATATAAAAAAGGAGAACTCTATCCAGCTTGTTTATTTACACAGCCTCAGTGCCTGGGATGACGCTGTTACTAGTTAGAACAGGCTCAGTAATTCTGCAATGAGAAATACTCCCAAAGCTCAGTGGTAAAACAACAAAGGCTGGTTTTTGCTCAAGCTGCACGTATAACGTAGGTCGACATGGGAGTTTTGAGATATTCGGAGAGTGATAGATTGGTTCGGGCTGAAGGCAACTTTACCGTGTAATGACACGTCATCTTTACAGGACTTCCACAGTGACGGAGGGAGGAGGAACAGACATGGGGAATCTCCCATCATCTCTTAAATGCTTCTACCTGCCTTGCTCCTGCTCACAGGCCAAGAAAGCCCCCAGGCCATGCCTAACTTCCAGGGGTCTGGGAAAGTGATCCTCTTTCTCCTGGAAGGAGAGGGAACCTGGAACACCGGCGGGCAGCACTCGTGTCCACACACGTGCAAACCCAGTGTGCCCGATTCTAAAGCTCACGGTGCTAGCCCGTCCGTTTTTGAGAGCGCGGGGCCCTAGAGTTTTTGTTTTGATGGATGCACTCTCTCACTCCAGTTTCGAGGTGTTCCCTAACACCTGGGGAACAGTGCCAGCGGCCTCTGGGGCTTCCAATGTGCAACTGTTTTGTTGTGTTCCTCAAATTACATGTGTTCCGACAAGTTACAGATAAGAGGAATTTTTATAAATTACTTATTACATGATTATAACAATGATAAATTCTGTTTTCAATGGAGACAATACACTACAAGTATTAAACTGATTTTGTTGTTTCTTTCTTTCCTGTACTTTCTTCCTTTCCTTCATCATCTTTAGATCTTCCTTTGCTTAGGCTTTTGGACTGAGGGGTAGGGTAAGAGGAGGTAAATGAATGAGGAAACGAATAAATGAATGAGGTGACTTCTTTAGCGAGACAATGTGTTTAAAATTAGGCTATGAACAGAATGTGGATTTTTCTAAATTCCTTTCGCACATAAGGGGCTCAGCTAAGCGTTCCTTCTGTGGATACGATGCTGCTCCCTACTGGACGGCTAGATATTGAGGCTGCTGCCCAAAGGCAAAGGACAAGGCTATGTGGTAGAAAAAGGAATAAAAAATAGTCACCCCTTCTACCCCAAAGAATTATGGGTTGCACAGAGGAAAGAGACTGGTAGACGGGGTTGGTCAGGCATGTACCTCTCTCCCTGTTGTAACTGGGAGCACAGCAATTTTAAAAAGGATATAACATGGAGCTGGGAGGAGAAGCTAAGAACTCATTTTCTGTGATAAGGTGATACAATAACAGCTACATTTAATGACCCAGGCACTATGTTAAATGCCTCATATGTATGATTTCATTCAACCATCACAAATATATTATTATTATTATTACTTCCTTTTAGCCAATAAAGAAAATGGAGCTTAGGAAAAACATATGATTGGCCCAAATCCATATTACCTCGTTAACTGACAGAACCAGGATTTGAACCTAGACATGCCTAAAGAGCCCGTACACTTAAGTACTGTGCTATAATATCACTTTCAGTAATAGCTGATCTAGAATTGAGTTGATTTTTGCACAGGGTGGTATGAATTACGTAGTCTGCTTTGTCTCATGGCTCTCTGATGTGTTTCTTTAAATATAGTGGAAATGTCAAGTCATAATAAAAATGTGACATTAATGTTACCTCCAAAGGTGCTGAGTGCAAGACACTAACAATTTAATAAGTTCAGGCTTTTGCATTGACCTATGTTAATGTATGATTTCATGCTATTTTGCATGGCAAGGAAGTTTCTCAACTTCATTTGATTGCTAGATCAATGTGAAAATGCATTATCTGCCTGTCTTGAGCATGGCCAACTGTTGACCTCTCCAATTAAGTAGACTTGAGAATGAAAATTCAATTACAATGAACAAACATTTTTCTCGAACACTTTCTATTTGCAAGGCCCTATGCCAGGTCCTACGGGGAGCATGCAAACTTGCTTCAGTCTTCGGAGCGCTTGCAAGCAAGTGGGTGGAGGCGGAAATACATGCATGGAGGACTATGGGGCAGCATGCTCTCTTACCCTATGAAGGCAGAAGAGATGGGATTTAGTACAGAGGTCCTTCAAAGCAGGTATTGCCAGTTCCTGGCTTTCTGTCCATTTCTCTTCTTTGGGAATAGAATTATTTTTTATCATTTGGGAACGATGAGTTGACATCCAGTTCAGTCATAAAGCTTGTCTGGTTCAGCCTCTTCATGATAATTTCATGGCTCTTGTCAGTGAGTTTAGAGGGAAGGTGACCAGTTTTGGACAATGAAGCCAGAAGGCCATGGTGCTTTGGGAGGTAGAACGAGCTTTGTGGCTACAGGCACAGACTCTGGAATGGACTGCCTGGTTTAACACCCCAGCTTCCCCACTTGTAAGCTGTGTGTCGTTAGGAAAGTTGCTTAACCTTTCTGCCCCAATTTCCTCATCTGTTAAATGGGATCAGTAATAATATATACCTAATAGGGTTACTGAAAGGATCAAAATTAGTTAATATAGCAGGTCCTCAAATAACATCCTTTAGTTCAATGTCGTTTTATTATAACATTGATGAGATGTTGTATGCACTTTTTTTTTAAGAACTGATAGTCAATTTATTAAAAGGTTGATTTAAGCATCTGCAACCTTGATTCCTCCTGGCTCAGTACTGATGGAAGTAATCTGCTTAACAATCTCAGACAGGGCTGTGCAAGTCAACGAGTTGCTTGTAAATGCTCATCTGAAAGAGATCCCAAGTCTTAGAACCCTCCCCACAGGGAGTTTTTCTTGTCATGATTCTTGGTAGGCATCTGAAATGCTCCTTTCACTTTGAGATTTTTTTCCTTTGTGCCTCTTATCAAACCAGCATACACCTTCTCCAAAGACTTTTTACATTGTAGCTAGTTAGAGTAATTCCAATTCGGTGAATCACCATCTCTGGTTCCATGGATGTCTTTCCGGTATCTTTAAAAGCCATTGCTGCAGTGTGGCTTCCTGATGACTTGTTCTTGGTGAGAGCGCACAGTGGTGAGTCGGGAGCAGGAGTGGGCTGGACAGCCCTTTGCTGCAGCTGCAACCACATCTTCCTTAAAAACCTTAACTCCTGTTATGTCAGTTAGCTGATGATAAAATTGGTTTCCTTAGATGCCAGTTGGTTACGGTTCCAAGGACCTATGGACAACAGTAAGTGAGGACTTACTGTATTTGTAAAACACTTAAAACAGTGCCTGGCATGCAATAAGTGTTATAAAAATTTAACTATCCGCATCCTAACTTGTAAAGAGGAGACACCAGAAGTGATAGCCTGTTTTTATGACTCTGGACATGGGTGTGGTGGGATGAGAGCCTTGTGGCTTCCACGGGGGCTGGGCTCTGAGGGAGGACGGCAGGGCAAAAGAAGAGAACATGGTCCTGGAGGACACCCCCGAGCCGCTGGCTCATCAGTCCGGGAGTCCACTCTACCCCTGGACGTCTCGTTCTGTGACATAATGCCTCTTTGTTTTGTTTAAAGTACTTTCGATCACGGTCTTGGGTTACTGGCAATCGAAGGCACGGTTTCACCTCTATGGAAGCTTCCTGGTGTATGTCCTGCTGCTCCTCAGCCTGCGTGACTTCAAAGAGCCTGGGTGTCCTGGGGGCGTGTCCCAGAGGCAGGCTGCCTCAGCGCAGCCCCTGCCGCCCATTCCCGATCAACGTGTTGCCGCTCTCTGAGGTGCTGGTCTTAATTACCGTGAGATGGTTTCATGAAAACGGAGGCTTCCAAGATTTCCCTAAATTTGGAATCTACTCTTAAAAACCTTCTCAGGGTGTTTGCTTTGAGGTAACTTTCAAATGTGAAAATACATGGTAATATGATTGCCCCCACCACACACAGTCAACTTGCACTTAGTAAGGAATGCCCTTTGATTCTCAGTGATTCTAGAGATATAGGACTGGAACAAGTCACGAAATTCCTCCATGAAAATAAAACCTACCCTATATTATCTTAGCTCATTTTTAGCAACATTTACTAAGAACACACAAATCTCCAGAAGAAAAGGTGAAGAGGAAGAAGAACAAGTTTTATGGAACACATCCTCTGAGTGACGACGGAAAGACACCCAGTGCCCACACCCACCGTGCAGCGTGTGTTGGAGTCAAGTTCGTTCTTCATGTTCTTTTCTTTATACTGGTTACATTGGGATCTTTTATTTCTTGTTTGTTTAAAATGGCTAATTACAACAAAAACTTAGAGAGCCTTTGTCTAGAGGCTGAGATCTCCCCTACTCAGAGGTTAGAAGCCAGGCGTGCCCTCAAGGAGGGGACCCAACATCACACGGAGGTGGCTGAGGGGTAACCCCCAACATTAGAACCCAGGGGTGCCCTCCTAGGAGGGGACCCAACATCACACTGAGGTGGCTGAGGGGTAACCCGCAACAGACAATTGGAGGGGCCTCAGTCTGCTATTCTTCTCTGTCCTCAGATTTTGGCATGTGATGAAAATACTGCTTTTTGAATTCTTCTCTCCTGGCCTTGGATTGAAAATAATGTTAACTGTGCGAGTTTGGGGAAGACTTGGAGGAGCTGGTTAAAAAAGTCCACCCTAATCCCTGTCCTCCACGCAGGGGGGCGGGGCAGGGTTATTCAATACTCTTTCTGGAGCTAAGCCAAGCTCTTCCTGATCTTTGCACCACCACCAAAGTCATGGGGCTAATTACAAATTAATAAATATTACAGATCTTTGGGATTGCTCAAAGACTGGGAAATAATATCAATTTTTTGACTCCTTACAAGTCATAGGTTTCATCTCTTATGCCCACTTCTATAGACTGATAATGGCTTTCCAGGGCACTGGGCTGAGAAGGACAGTGAAGCTGAGTCAGGGTTCAGCAGGAAAGAGTGCTGGGATTGATTATGCATGTCTGCCCTGGGTGCGGGTGGAGACTGTGGTAAAATCCACATTGGGCTTCTGCAATCCAGGGTTTACACAGTTTCTGTCTCCCATACTTGAAAGGCAATTAAAACAGACCTGATTCTAAAATTCCAATTACTCTAACTTCAGGATAAATTTATTTAATCAGTGTACATTTATTGAGCACGTTTGATGCCTTAGGCAAACTCTTAGGCACTGTGGGAAATTAAAAAAATGAATTGGACTTAGATCCAACCCACAAAAAATTTAGTTAAGAGAAAGATAATATGTATATTTAGGGTATGAAGTGATAAAATGCTGCAAGAAAGGATTAGATAAAGGGAGGGACAGGAGATCCGTCAAAAGTCGGGTGTGTGAGTAGGGAAGCTGGTCAGCGAGTGTGCTGGAGAGGGCGTGCTGAACAGATCCTCGCAGCGCTGTGAGACTGCTGGAACGGACAGACGGAGAGATGGAGAGACGGAGAGATGATCTCGCACTGAGTGGCTGGGATGAGGGAGCGTGCCAGAGTGGAAAGCTGAATGCTGTGGGAGACCGACTGACTGATGAGAATCTGTGGTTGCTGTCTATTCCACTTCCCCGGACAGAGTGAGTGGGTTGCCTGTTGGGCTTCGTTAGATTGTCGTGCTGATGTGACATCCCATTTTTATAAGGGTGTTTGGGGCCAGGGGAATACTTGCTCTTTGGAAAGATCATCTTTCATCACCATTTGACATGTGACATATAACAAATGTCTTAAAGTGAAGGAGAGGTCCCACTGGTCCCTCATGCTGAACACTTTATTGTAAACCTAAGAGAACTGACAAAGGTTCCATCTGTACTTTCTTAACTATGTACACAGTCATCAAATGTTGCCAGTGAAGACCATTCCTGACATCATATTATTCCGTTACATGAATAAGGCAAAGATTCTTTAACACATTGCTGAGCTAGGAACTAGCCATTGATCTGTTGAAAAGATTTGCAAAAATAGATTAAAATTGCAAATAGAAGATCACTTCTAACACAGTCTATGTCATGTCATACATATGCATTCATATAAACATGAGGTAGTGTTAACTTTCTTTTTTAAATACTTCAGAAATGGAAGCAATGCTGATGGCTTTATTAAAATAAAAATAAAGGGAAACCACAAATTAAAAAAAATTGTTCCCCAACTACATGCAAAAAGCTATAAAAAAACCAATCTAAGAAGCTCCAAGAAATAGACTTGTCAACAATTTTAGGATGCACAATTTAGAGTTAGAAAAAACAAAGAAATTTAAATAAACCCAATATTCTTATAAAATTTGGAATGCATGTTCGAAACGTGAACCATGAACTTGAATGCTGAGGGACTTCTCAGGCCTTCATTTTACTTATCGGTCTTCTACGCAAACCTAAAACAGAGAAGATGATTCCATGACACCGAAACCAATTAAGTTCCACCCAGATCCATACATTTACACAATGGAATTCTATGCAGCAGAAAGAAAGAAGGAGCTCCTACCCTTTGCGATGACATGGATGGAACAGGAGAGCATCATGCTAAGCAAAATAAGCCAGGAAGTGAAAGACAAATACCATATGATCTCACCTTTAACAGGAACCTAATCAACAAAACAAACAAACAAGCATAATATAACCAAAGACAGTGAAATTGAGAACAGGCTGACAGTCACCAGAGGGGAGAGGGGAGGGAATTTCAGGGGAAAGGGGGAAGGGTTTAGAGCAACAAGTATAAAGGACACACAGACAAAAACTAGGGGGGTGGAAATGGGAGGGAGGTGGGGAGGGCTGGGGCGGTGGACTGGGATGGGAGTAAAAGACAGAAAACTGTACAAGAACAACAATTAAAATAAAAATTAAAAAAAAAAAAAGTTCCACCCAGATCCAAAGCTACAGGCAGGCCATGTGTTCATGCCCCCGCCGTCCCTCCTCTCCCCTCCCCCTTCCCTCTCCCTACTTCCATCCCCTCCCCTGAAGTTTTTATGGGCAGCCTTAGATCTATATTTACCCACTATATTTAGTAAGTTTGATTATGCATAGCCTAAATTCAGATCTGAGATGATGATCTAGATTTCTGTTCACTGAAAGAACTTTTTCTTTTTATAGGTTTATAGCAAAGGCTAATACACAGCGACTTCTCTCTCTCCTCGCTCTTCCCTGGGCTCACTTTGCCCTCACCGTTCTCCCCCCCAGGAGGCTCTGATTGCATGTATGTCCGTGTAGGCTCCTTCCTGCCATCGCTGTCTCTGCTCAGCCACGCCCTCTGCGGAGAGGCCACCCAGCCCTCCCGCCACAAACAACCCCCACCTCCCATCACTGGCCTTGCCACAGGCTGGCATAATCACTGTTAGTTTTCTGCTATCCCTTTATGTAGTCCTTTTTGGGGGTAACTTTTACATTACTGAAAATGTTTTTTACATACAGTACATTTAACCCTTTTCAGTGTACAGTTCCAAGAGTTTTGACAAATGCATGTGGCCATATACCGCTACCATTACAATCAAATTCAGAGAAATTCCACCATGTGAAAAATGTCCTGCACACCTTTATACAATAGTTAGCCTTTCTCCCAACCCCAGCTCTGATCTGTTTTCTGTATCAATAGTGTTGCCTCTTCCAGAATGTCACATAAATGGAATCATGTAGTCTGTAGTCTTTTGAGTTTGGTTTCTTTCACTCAGCATCATGTGCTTGAGACTCATTGGTCCTGTTACATGCATCATTCCTTTCGATTACTGAAAATTATTCAATTGTATAGATGGACCGCAGTTTGTTCATTCATTCTCTAGTTGGAAGACCCTCTAGTCGATTCTGTTTTTTTTAGTAGTTACAAAGAAAACTGCAGTGAATATTCAAATGTAGTTTTCATTTCATTTGTATAAATACCTAGGCATGGGATGGCTGGGTCACACCGAAGGTGAACATTTAACTATGGAAGAAACTGTAAACATGCTTTCTGAAGCGGCAGTGCCACATTGCATTCCCCGCGGCAATGACCCAGAGGCCCAGCAGCTCTGCCTCGTTGCGGGCACTGTCAGAACTGTCAGAACTTTTACTTCAGCCATTCGTCCAGGTGTGTAGTAGTATGTCATTAAGGTTGCAACCTGGGTTTCCATAATGACCAATGATGTTGAACATCGTCTCATATACTTATTTGCTATTATTTTTTTTTGATAAAGTGGTCAAATCTTTTGCCCTTTAGAAATTATTTTGTATTATTGGGCTTTTTTTTAGTTTTATATCACTATTTTTTTTTATATTCTGGATACTAGTCTCTTTTCTTTCAGATATGTGATTTCCAAATATTTTCACCCAGTTTGTGACTTATCTTTTCACTTTCTTAAAATGTGCCTTTCAAAGATCATAAGTTTTTGATTTTGATAAAGTAAATTTATCATTTTTCTTTTTGCGTAAATTGTGTTTTTGGTGTCATATTTGAGAAATCTTTGTCAAGTCAAGGTCACAAAGATTTTTTTGCTTTCTTCCTAAAAGTCTGACATTTTTAGGTTTTACATTTCAATCTGTGATCTCTTTTGAGCTAATTTTTATAGACGGTGTGAAATATGGATCAAATTCACGTTTCATTGCTCACTGATATCCAATCATTCCAGCACCAGTTTGAAAGACTTGCACTTGTCCAGTGAACTGCCTTTTCAACTTCATTGAAAAATCAATCAGCATAGATGTCTGGGTCTATTCGTGACCTCTGTTCCAGTCCATTTGTCTACACGTCACCTTTTCATCAATCCATACCACCCTTCCTTGATTACAGCAGCTATATATTAAGTCTTGGAATCAGGTTGATATTACTCTGTTTATCTTTTTCAGGGGAGTCATGTTTTAAAGCACCCTCATCTGCTTAATTAAATATGTCAGGCAGACTTGCTGCTGAGTGAGAGAAAACGGGAAAGAAAAGCACCTGCCCTTCCTTCAACAACAACAGTCCAGCTGTTCTGGCAGGGCCATGACCATCCGGGCATCTTGGTCTAGCTCTGATGAGCTCTCACTTTGGGACATGGGAATGGTACTGGGACATGGTATGGAGATTCTTGCAGTCTCCCAGCAACATTATGTTGTCTATCCCATTTTACAGATGAGAAAACCGAGGCCTTAGTAAGTTAACTAGTACTAGTGAGTAGTCAGGCCCACACCTGTGTCCCTTGCTTTACATGGCAGGACTGTGCAGAGCAGGGATGGGCACAAGGGCTCCTCCCTGCCCTCAGAATTAGACATGAGATCCACATACCTAACTGGCAATGGGTTTCAAAGACTTGTACTATGTGTAACAACTGGCATACACCACACAAAACTGCGGCTTGGCCTGTTTTTTTTCCTCCCCTGCTTCAAGGTCAGAATTTCATTCTCCCATCTCTGCCAAAGAATTCTTGGTTCAGTTTCAGAGTTTTCTTTTCAGGCTTTTCAAGGCTATAGAGACATAATGCTTTGAATAAAAGTCTTAGGGAGACAATATGATGTGAGGGAAAAGCCTCTTTTCTGTAAGGAGGTGAAGAGTAACAGCATCCAGTGGTTTTCTTTATGTGGCTCATTTCGTGTGTGGATTTTAATTACCTCATACTGAATAGGTAGAAAGATTGGGCGTTTTTCCAGAACATTTGTTGTATCCATCTCATTATGGCAAGTTCTCTGTACCAGACACAGTCTGCGTACTTCTGGAGAAGTCTGTCCTGACTCACATGACCTCAAAAAGAGTCTCAAATATATACTTTAAAAGGACTCATGTTTTAGATGTGCACTGGAATACTACTATGTAAAAATCATCCTAGTGAATGCAGGTCAAAGGGGATCATCCTTCAGGTGAGAAAACAAAATACAGAAAAGTGACTTTCCCGGAGATTCCACAGCCTGTCACCGCTCTGCTGAATGGGATTTCATTCTACGGGACTCTCCAGGGTTCTTTGTTTCAGGACCAGGTTGTCATACGTTGAATTTTGTTTAATGCTACATAACGTATTCAACTCTATATCAGGATCCAAGTCTCCTCAAAGAGGAAGAGTAGATGTTTCACCTCCTCTCAGGAAAGATGGAACAATTCTGAACCTCTTTACCTGGTCATATGGTCAGTTATGATTTTATATACACAGATGTAAATGGATCAAAACATTCTTACCTAAAGAAAGGGTTCTTCAAGTCGAGGATGTTCCCAGATCTGAAGCCTGTCTGGTTTACCAGCGCTGCGATCTGGATGTCATAGCTCTGTCTGTAGGGCGAAGACCACAAACACATCTTCTCACAGAGCTGGTTGGCTATTCACACACACTCAGGGCATCTTCTGCACATGCCTATTTCATGAGGGTTTTGAGTACATACTTATCTTCTACATGTCCGAATGTGTTGAGTTAGAAGCTATTAATATTAGTAGATGCAATTACAGGCTTTGTTTATTGTTAGGGGTGTTTAATAGCTGTCGTTTCTTGATCTAAAAATTACAAAGGTAATGGTACCTCTCAATTATCAAAGTGATTTGGGGGGTGCAGAAAAAAGCTTTACCAATATCAATGACAGGAATGGCTGTAAGTATCTGTTGTGGACCATTCAGCCTGGTCTCAGGAGTTGTGACCCTCACCCCATGGTGGGCTGTGTAAGAGCCAAGGGACTCGCTTCATCTGGGTCTGTTCTGTCAAGAGGATGTGACCTACTAAGGAGACAAAGCTTATCTTCCTGGCAGGAGCACTGCTTCTGCCTCATCCATCTCTGGCCTCATTGCTTAGTCGGTAGTCAATGACAGGTAAGACTCCTCATGGGAGGGGCAACCTAAGCCAGACATGACCACTTGGGAGGCCCTCATGGAAGGACTCAGGGGGTGCAGCAAAGAGGATGTGATGGACCCTCACCGGCCAGGACGGTTCCCTGGGTGACCAGGCATAAGAAAGAATTCCTAAAGTCCTGTGAAACCTGCTTTGCTAAGAGTGCACTCATTTAAATGATAAGAGTCCGAGGAGGAAATGAGTATGTCTCCCAAAGTTTTGCAACCCCTTTTCCTGACAGACACTGACTCAGATTAAGCCCTCAGATTTCTTTGACATGTTAAACCTGTATTCCTGTGTATTTGAACCCAATAAAAGCCTAGTGAGGAAGGGGGTCTGGGTCATTCCCCTCTGAGAGTTTGTCCACCTCTCCTCCCCAAGCAGATCATGTCTTGGTAGTTTTATTTTCATCCGTGACGGACGGGGGGTTCTGCGAGCAGTGCCCCCCACAAGTATCAAATATACTTTATGGGTCACCACTGATATACCAAAACAATCTGAATCATGAAAGGATGGCTTAAGTTAAAATAGCAAACTGATGTGAACCAGCTGACAAATGTGATTGATTTTAAGAGGCCCCAGACGAGGGCTCATGCAATACAGAAAGAACAACTGGCTAAGAACAAATAATGTGACATGCTTGGTGATTAATCTTGAAGGGACACGTTTGTGGGATTTTTATTAGTCATTCTCAAGAATAAATGTATTTCTTATGATTATGTGTTACATATTCACTGTAGAAAAAAATGAGTAGAAAAAAGAAATAAAAATAATCCATAATGCCAATAGAGAAAGATTCAACTAGCATTATAGAGTACTTCCCTTCTATGTACTTGTACATTTTTTTTTACCAAAAAAATGATGCTTAAAAGTACCTTCATATCTCCTTATTTTATTTAACAGTAGCAAGCAGTTATTCTATAATTCTTGAAAATGTGTTTTTCAATAGCTTTATATGAATATAGCATGATTTATTTAATAACTCCCTATCACGAAATATTTATATTTTTATAATAACATATTACTTATAGTAGCACATACCTAGTTTTAGGACAGAAATTCTGCTGCACAGGACAGAAATTCTTGTAACACATCTCTGTGTCCTATCTATGACCACTTACTGAAAGGAATTCTCAGACAGACTCATCAGGCTAAAGCACGTAGATGTATTTGAGATTTCCAACACCTGTTGTCAAAATGTTTTCAATTACTTCCTTACTGACAAAGTATGACAGTGTGAATTTCATTACACCTTTTCCAATTCTTAATATTTAAATGTTTGGGGGTAAAGACATTATCCATTATTTTAATTTAAATTTCCTTAATTACCTAGCTTCCTTTTCAAATTCCAGAAATTAGTGACTGATATAAAATCCTCCATCTCCACTCCCACTTTGTCATTGCCAGTAGTGGCATGAGTAGGCTTAAATATAATGTCAGATCCTGTGTAACCAGTAACTCAAGTTTTAGATCTCATTGGGGCCAAACAAGAGGGAAACACAACCATACATAAAACAAAACTATTATGTCCTTTGATCCTATTTCAATTCATCTAATTGAATCAGCACTTCTTTTAAAATGTTTCCAGCAGGAGGCCTACATTTAGTAGTTCTTGCTGTGATACTTGATGGCAGATTTGAGGTGAACTAAGCGTTGAGACAAGGAGCTCCTTAGGAAACACAGAAAGGCTGAGAGATCAGCCTGGTAAAGAAGTCAGGGAGGGGCGAGCCTACAAGGTCTGTCCAGAAAGTTTCCAGCCACGAACTATGAAAAACAGAAATATTTACTGAAGAAGATACAAGAAGCATTGTACACAGGAAAATGATGCCTCAGTCCTCTTCAAAGTAGGCACCTTGGCACCTCATATGGTTCTCCCAATTGCCACCAGCAACAGCCCTGTCGTATTTTCCTGAATCTTATCAACAGTCTGAAATCTATTCCCTTCAAGCCAAGGTGATTTTAGTTTTTGAGAAAGCCAAAAGTCACAGGCCTCCACATCTGGGCTGTGGATGGTGGTGGTAGTAGGGGCTAAGTCACCTGGGTGATTTGACATTTTGCCAAAAAACTCTACACGAGATGTGATGCATGAGCAGGTGCATTGTGATGAAGCTGCCAATCGCCTTAGCCATGGCCTTCTGAATCATCCCAATAGTTTCTGAGGAGGAATGTTCAAGCTTAATGCAAAATTGGATGCAGATTCATTGCTCTACTCACTCAGTCATTTTGAATGAGACAGCCACACAGTACACACGCTCACTCAATGGCACCTACCACCCCAGTCACTGACTAGTACAGTGAAGTTGTCATTGTTCACACATGCACATTTCAGTCCACTGTCCTTGGATGCCAGGTTATGTTGATGTTGCCCAAACTGTTCTCATTATATTAACAGTGACTGGACTTTTTCTGGACAGACCTTGTATACATTTTGCCAAATGAAAGACACCTTAACAATATTTGAAGCAATTACTGTATAACCTAGAGCAGACACTGAGTACTCTGAGGTAAATGCAAATGTGTGTATTTATGGATGCCCATGTGCATCAGACCCATCACGACCAAGACCTGAATGGTTCCTGTGGTGGCAGGGAAAACTGTCAGTGGATTCCTGTCACAGGGTCTTTAGCAAGGCTCTTTTTCAGAATACAATGACAACATTGTCGCTTTACAGTCACTTTTCACAACCCACTCCTCTTCTTTGCCCATGATCTAAGTCCCATCTTCCCTTATGAAAGGGAAAAGAGCTTCAAGTTGTTTCACAGCTCAGTGAAAAGCTCAGATTTGTTCTCAAAGCCCTTCCATGGTGGTAGGGGGTGGGAGCTTGGGGGTGGTCAGAGAGTGGAACAGGGGATGGTTAGGTTCACCGACTTTTTATGATTCACTAAACAAGTGAAAATGTGCCCTCACCTAAAATTTTAGGAAAATAATGCACTTTTCTATCCCAGAAGCAGCATTGGAGCTAGTGCAAAGATATTAGGAGGCCAACTGCAAACCCAAAAACTAATGTGCAATAATAAACAACTAGTAATGGATAATCTTCTAAGACTAACTACAGGACCTTAAATAACGATCAATTCTTCTGAAGCTGTTATTTGACAATGTGTATTAAAAACAAAATCAATCCCCAGTTCTTTTACATTTTACATCTTACGGAGACAGAGCAGGTGACATAGGTGGGATATAACTTAGTTCAATGTCTGAACACAAAATCATCGCTTTGTATACCAACATGTCTTTTGTAATATTTAAGAAGAATCAAAAAGTTGAGAACAACATACACAGGACATGTCTTTTCTGGAAAATGTAGTAATTCCTGGTCATCTCATCTAAGAGAAAAGAGAAGGTGCGACAGTGAGACAGCTTTGGGCTGCCCATCAGAGAAGCACGGGACGGGGAGACAGAAGTGGCAGGGAGTGTGGGGAATATAATAGCCCAAGTCACGTGTAGGTGTACCGACAGATAAAGGAAAGACTGAGAATCTCAGGGCAAGCATAGACTCCAGGCTGGTACTCTTCAAGGAGGTTTGAGTGTGCCCTAGAGAGGACGTAGGACAATACGCTGGGTGGGGTGTGAAAGAAAACATTGAACAGTCATTTTCATTTTTTCAGTTAGTTGTTATCATGGATTGAATCATGCCCTGCCAAAATACATGTTCATCTACTAACCCCTGTTGCCTGTCAATATGGTCTAATTTGGAAATAGGGTCCCTGCATGTGTAATGAGTTTAAAGGAGGTCCTTCTGGATGAGGGTGGGCCCCAAATGAATAATCGGTGCCCCCATAAGAGAACACATACAGGTACACACAGGAAAGAAGGCTGAGTGAGGACAGGCAGAGACTGGAATGGTGCAGCTGTAAGGAATAGCAAGGGTTGCCAGGCACCATCAGAAGCTCAAAATCACAGCAAAGCTTCTTCCCTGGAGCCTGCAGAGGGGACATGGCCCTGCTGACACTTTGGTTGCACACTCCCAGGCTCTAGAAGTGTAAGAAAATAAATTTCTATTGTTTTAAGCCACCTGGTTTGTGGCAATTTGTTCTATCACCCCTAGGAAACTGATACAGTTGTTTACCAAATATGTGTTGAACACTAGTGAATTTACTAGGTAGATGCTGGATTCTAATCACCAGCTAAGAGTTAAGATTATCTGTCATGTTCACAGTTTCTCAGGTTTTGCAAAGATAAGATTCTGCTTGTATCTTAAATAATGTGGCATAACATTTCTAAGTAATACTAATCATGTGATAGGCACATGCGTCAGAGCTAGGAGATTCTCAGTAACATTGTAGAATAAAGAAATGTCACTCAAAACTACACCAACACACACTGTTACTTCATTGTGCCTTGCTGTGCACAATCATTCCTTCTGAAGCAGCCGTCTAAACACACAGCTATCCTAGGTGAGGTCCAAGGTTTAGTGATGACCATTAGGAGCAGCACTTGAAGCTTCTACAAGCTTTAATTCTTTTTTTTTTAAGATTATTTATTTATTTTTAAAGAGAGAGGAAGGGAGGAAGAAAGAGTGAGAGAGAAACATGCACATGCGAGATCAATCAGTTGTCTCTCACACACCCCCAACTGGAGACCTGGCCCACAACCCAGGCATGTGCCCTGACCCGGAATCAAACCAGTGACCTTTTAGTCTGCTGAGCAGTGCCCAACCCACTGCACCACACCAGTCAGGGCTAAAAGCTTCAGTACTTTCATCAGCATTTCTTCCAGTTCTATAAACCACAAAGCTCATCAAATTCTGCAAAACAAATCCTCTGGCAAACCTGGGCATAGCAGTCCTTCATAGGGATCCTCAAACCATAAATTATGTTTCAAAACATTTTGGCACAGGACAAGTGGCTCAGCTTATGTTTAATTTTCAATTCATTCTTTTTTATCTCTATTTTTGTATGTCATATACATTATATGAGTTTCTATATGCATATAGAGACATGTCTATGTATGTATATGTATGTATATATTTATATTATATATGTATGTATGATGAGGTCTGTCCAGAAAAAGTCCAGTCATTGTTAATGTAATGAGAATAGTTTGCACAGCATTGATATAACCTGGAAGCCGAGGAGAGTGGACTGAAATGCTCATGCATGAACAATGACGACTTCACTGTACTACTCAATGGGGTGGTAGATGCCATTGAGTGAGCATGTGTACTGTGTCATCACAGTCAAAATGAGTGAGCGAGTACAGCAACAAATCTGCCTCCAATTTTGCATTAAGCTTGAACATTCTTCCACAGAAACTATTGGGATGATTCACAAGGCTGCAGCTATGGGAAAGTGATGATGGGCAGCTTCATCACAACAATGCGCCCACTCATGCATCACATCTCATGCAGAGTTTTTTGGCAGTACATCAAATCACCCAGGTGAGTCAGGCCCCCTACAGCCCAGATTTGGTGCCCTGTGACGTCTAGCTTTTTCCAGAACTAAAATCACCTTTGAAAGGGAAGAGATTTCAGACTGTCAATGAGATTCAGGAAAATATGACAGGGCTGCTGATGGTCACTGGGAGAACTGTGTGAGGTCCCAACGTGCCTGCTTTGAAGGGGACTGAGGCGTCATTGTCCTATGTACAATGTTTCTTGTATCTTGTATCTTCTTCAATGAATGTCTCCATTTTTCACATTACATGGAGGGATAGAACTTGTATATCTATTTATCTACATATAGAGTTTAGTTTGGTGCTGTCTATTATAATTATTGTAGAACACACGAATAATTAAGAGAAATATTAACATACTTGGGAGGCACATACATAAAGTGTTCTTACTCATAGGTGGATCTAATAAAAAAGCTTTGGAGGCCACATCTGTGACCTTTAGAGATATAAATTTCATAAAGTTCATAAAAAAGATAGGTTCCATTTTATCGTCCACAGCAATAAAATGAGTGACAGCTCAAGAATGATGGGAGGCTGTCAAAAATAAAATGCTAACAATACAATCATAAATGGTCCTTGCAGGGAAGAAAAGGTCAGTCATTGTCACACCTGTGTGGTTGCAGCGAGAGTTCTCCCGGGAGGTCAGAGTTTAGAAGATTATTTGACAGTAAGGGAAGGCAGATTCTATCCAGGGCTGAACAAAGACATAGCACCTTACTGAAAAAATAGTGTGAAAGCACTGACATTCAGAAAGTGCTGAGGTCTGTAGAAAATACCAAGGAAAACAGTAACCGTAAAATAAAAAATCTGATGAGTTAGAATGAGAGTAAGAAGGGAAGAGGAGATAAATGGAACTAAGATTTACTGTGGACCTACTATGCATTACTTACTATACTATTTTCTCTTCTGTAATATTTGTAAAAGCCTCCTGAGATAATTATCATAAATTCTACTTTACAGATGATGAGGTCAGGATACTGGGGGCGGGGGGGAGGTAGTCCTAGAGACTATACAGAACCGGATACATGAGAGACTCCAAAACTGGCCTCATTTTCTCTAGTAAGATAAAAAGAACTTCCTCCCTCTCTTCCTCCACCCCTTTCTTCCTCCTGCAAAGTAGTGCACACCCATGAAATGTTAGGGTCTTCTTTCAATTGTACCGGACTAAATTCTTAATAAGAAAGGGATCATGAGCTTATGAGTCCTTCACTCAGGAAGTCATTCCATGACATTGCAAAGTCTCTGGAATGTGTTGTATGAAAGGAAGAGGGATACACCGCAGAATAAGACTCAGGCCCTCGTTTGGGAAGTTCACATGGAGGCAAACAACAGCAGCGCAGCAGTGGCGCAACGCCTGGATGGCTGTGCGGCCCTGGGGGTCACGGGCAGGTGTGGGAGGCAAACGGTTTGCTCCCTTCTCGCCTGTTAGGGAAATGAAGGCGAAAAGAGTAGATTGCTACCAATGCAACCCAAGATACGTTACCAAAAGGTAATGAAAGAATGAGGTGATTTAAATTTATTTACCTAATTACACCCTAAGGTACTTTAAAATATAAATATTTGAAAGCAGAAGATTGTTATACTGCTTTGCACAAAGCAGATATGGCAAAGTCCAAAATTCCAGGCAGATGTTGGGTACTGCTACTGAACACATTTTTTTTTTTTTTTTTAGAACTGGTCATTAAGCAGATGGCTTATAAGAATTTTAGAAGAAAGTGGTAACTTCCATGAAGAACATGGCATAAATCAGCATTTTCCACTTTTCTCCCTGGAATCCATCCAAAAAGCAAGAAGAGAAAAATCCTGTGGACCACAGGCTCCCTTTTCTGTAAAATCAGGGGAAGATGGAGTCTGCTGTCTCCACCTTCTGTGCCAGGGCTGCAGTAGCACTAGCGGCTGGTTGTAAGCCACGTGAAAAAAAAAATACAAATGTGCAAAGAGGGACAGGAGAGCCCAGGGACAACGCGTCTCAGAAAACGCTCGCAATAACAAACCCAAAAGCAAAGGGCATTTTCTGAAATGCAAAAGCTTTATTCCTCTTTTTCTGCCTCTGCTGCCACCATGGCACCTGTGAAAAAGCTTGTGGCAAAGAGAGGGCGAACAAAAAGCAGGTTCTGAAGCTTACCCTTGACTGCACCCGCCCTGTGGAAGATAGAGTCAGGGATGCTGCCAATTTTAAGCTGTCTCTTCAGGAGAGCATCAGCGTAAATGGAAAAGCTGAGACTCTCAGCAGAGGGGTTTAACCATTGAAAGAAGCAAGAGTGAGAGCACTCTAACATCTGAGGTGCCTGTTCCCGAAAGGTACTGGATGTGAAATATCTCACCAAAAATATCTGAAGAAGAATAATCTTTGTGATTGGTTGCACATAGTTGCTAACAGCAAAGAGTCGCGAACTGTGTGACTTCCAGATTAACCAGGGTGAAGAAGAGAAAGAAATTGAGGATAAAAACTCACTTATATGGCATACTTTGTGTGGGTTCTTGAACAAAACTTGGAAACCAAAAAGGAAAAGCTTTATTCCTTGTTTTTAACATTTTGGGCAGGAAGTGGGGGGAGTAAGACTCAGGCAGAAATGCTTTTGGAACTTTTAGGTAGTTCCTGTGGAACTACCTAAAGATGCACAGAACAGCCATGTTTGCAGGAAGCAGAATGACTCTGTAGCAGCACAGGAGGAGAGCGCGAGTGAGAAAAACACACGGCAGGCAGACGACCACATCTTTCCCCACCACAGGAACTTCTTTCTTGCAAACTGCTGTCCAGAAGTGTCCTTTTAATTGCATGATGAACAACCGCAATGTTAATACAAAGATATTGTTAGAAAAAGGTAGAAAAAGGTAGAAAAAGAGTAGCAAAATATACCAACAGATGTAAAACACGCATCAGATAAATGATGTGTTGGCACACGTAAAAGTCAAGGAAGAGGAGAGAATATCTCCATGTGCTCATATGGAAATATCTTGGAGATGTCTTATTAAGTGAGAAAATTAAGATGTGGAAAACAGATATAGAATGTTGCCATTTAGGTATAAAAACGGAAAAATAAGTTTCACTAAAAACTAATAAGAACTCCATTCAGTTAGCTTCGTTTCCCTTTTTGGTAAGGTTACTGGACTTGGCCATGAGAGTGAAACCAGGTATTCAGCTTATCTGGAGATCACATTCAACAAAGGTTGTATCATATTTATTTCTGGACTGGATGGAGCATGTGGCTGGGTGTGAGTACAGGTGGGTAGATTCTGAGCTCCTTCCATGACCAAATTCAAGGGGTGTAGGTTAGGCTATGCAAATGTTGAAGAAGGAGTACGTCCTTGGCCTCTTTCTGCTTAATAAGTGTTGAATGAAAATTCACCTGTTAAATTTGCAAATGATACAAAATGGTAGGACTCACTAATATGACACACAACAGAACTTTCACAAATAAATGAAACAATCCATTGGCTCTAGTAAGGATCTAAAAACAGCATGATAAATGCATGGGTGGAATAAACACAAAAACTTGAACCAAAGCTGACAAAAATCACCTGAACACTAACTTAAAACTAGATCACAGAAAGACACATTTTTTAAAGTTTTAATTGACTAAACAGTCAAGTAAAATGACCCCTAGACTTAATTTAAATTTTAATTACATTATTATAAGTATATACTCAAAACTTCAATGGCCACTGTTATTCTGTGCCCAGCACTTATCAGAACACATATGTTGTCCTATATTTAGTTTTAGTGAAATAGTTCAAAGCAGATTTTGAAAGGTAGTATTTATCAGACTGTAACATGTACATACTCTTTGATCCAGTATTTCTATTTCTACATTTCTAGGCGTCTCAATTTAGAAATATTCCTGTCACTGTGCAAGCTACATGTTCAAGAATGTTTAGTGCAGACATTTTTTGCAATAGGAAAAAAAAAAGCAACCTAAATCAGGAAGTCCTAAAAAACATTATGGTATATCCATGCACTGGACGCTTATGCATCTATTAAAAGAACAAAATAAATCTGTCTGTACAGATTCAGGACTTGCTACTAAGTGAAAACTTCAGCTTCAGACTCCCAGTATAATCTCCTTATAAAACAACAAACCCACGACGATGTTATTTGTTGGCAAAAGCACAGAAAACCACCTGAGAGAACATGGACAAGGGGTCACATCTGGGGAGTAGGGTGAAGTATGAAAGTATAGGTGGACGCTAGACACTTTTGTCATTTGATTTACATAGATCATGTTGGGATTAGTGAAATAAAGACTTAAAAAAAAAGGAAGGGTTGATTTGTGAGGTGGTGAGCTTTCTGTCACTGGAGTGTGCAAGCACAGGCCCAAGAAAGAGTGGGAGGTAGGGAGGGAAGAAAGTTCAATGAGATGACCTCTGAGTACCCTTATTATCCTGAGTCCTTGACCCACTCTGCTATCCCTTCCTCCTCTAACATACCCAGGAGAAGCTCCAACAAGGCAAAAGAAAATAGAGCATTTTAAAAATGAGATAAATCAAAGCAATTGGCTGCAGAGACATCATGAAATCCATTAGCAGAGGAAAGCAGCCAGTCCTGCCTGACACATACCATACACCGTTCCTGCAACACAGATTGATTTTACTGCACTAAATTTGGGGGTGAGTGGCTGGATAACTGTAAGTAAGGCCAGGGAGCTGACATGGGATATAAAGCACCTGGTAATTCAAGCCTTTGGCAAGAGCTCCCATGAGCTGATGGATTTCCTTCTTTCCTCCTCAGTCAGGTGGACAACACTGTCCTTGAGTTACCTGAAACTCCTCTTCCTTGCCACACTCAGTGCTAAGGTGATGCCTGCCCTGCCAGCTTTGTGGCCGAGGTTACCTGTGCAAGCTTGGCCAGGCCTTTGGAAAGTGTGCTGTCCGTGTCTCGGAGCTGGGGCCCCGGGGGCCTTCCAGCTTCCTCCTGGCCCAACGCAGCAGTTCGAGAAAAGCAGAGGTGGGGTATGGCTGGACTCTCCTGCTTACCGTTTATTGGCCACAAACAGCACTTTCCCTGAGAGGGTTTCTCCTTCCTTGGCAAAGAGAGGAGTCTGAAGAAGGCACCGCACCTGGTACCAGTGTGTCAGAGGCTCGGTGGGTGCTGTTGACAGCCAAACTGTGACCCTACAGGGCAAGAAAAAGAGTTGAAATCCCATTATGTGCCAGGCCTATGTTAATGTCTTGGACTAGTGACTTAGGTTGGTAAATAATTTTCATTGGTTTTGACTCATGGAACCCTTTTAAAATAATTACAGTTCAATTTATTGAGCAGTTATTAACTGCTGGGTACTGTACCGAGAACTTTATGTATATTAGATCATTAAATCTCCTCAAGAACCCTACAGAGTAAGCCCAGAGAGGTTAAAGGACTTGCCGACATCACACAGAGGGCAACGAGAGAGCCAGGCTTCCCATCCACTGGCTTGGCCACGCTGTCAACCTGTCTTTCTGAATCAAAGTTCGTGAGAAGCCCAGTGACAGAGTTAAATTGGGAACTGATTTGTTTGAGAAGTTTGAAGTCTGGCCTCTGATTGTCTCAGGCCAACCTGTTTGGGGGTCCTGACAAAGCTTCCAGAAGCAAGAAAAGCTACTGGGGCCCACAGCCTCCGCTGCCCTTCCAGTTCAGATGCCCTGTGCATGTCTGTGCACGCAGGCACTTTAGATGGAGGGTCTTCGTGTCAGGTGAGAAGTGAGAACGTCTTGCTGTGCTGTGAACACCAAGCTCACCGGCCCAGAGTGAGGCAGTGAGTGCCAGCTTTGGGAAGAAACGTGCACAGTAAGCCTGAAGATGTGGGGGGAAATTTTACATAATTTACTAAGTAATGGAAAGCACTTTTATATCAAAATATACTCTCTACATTATGGAGTAGAATGTAAATTTTCTGCAGCTTTTTGAGATAACGCATTTAACTTCAAAGAAAGTTCTCCCTGGAAGCAGGCCACTTTATGCTTATCTCTTTAACCTTTTGCAGGAACAAATTCATTTCCTTGGGATATACTGGGGGAAGCCTGAGGGGAAAAATGTATGGATTCTTTGCACAAACATGCTTATGTGGTGTACGAATGACTTGCATATAATTTTCTTTCTCTGTGTCAGCCCAGACAAGGCTTCCAGGGACCCCTCTTCCCCCGAGCCTCCAAAACACCTGAGCCCTATCACCGGCCTGTGGGTACTTCTTTCTCAGCAGGTGCAGAGATTGCCTGGATGTTTGTATAAGGGATGGAGGAGAGTGCACTGCAAAATTTTCCTTTTGCCTGGTCATGTCGCTCAGATCAAACCTCTTTGCTAAGCCGGGAAGAGAGCAGAAAGGTCAGGAGAGCAAAGATTTGGGGATGTGGGAGTAGCAAAGCCTTTACAAGGACCCCTAAACCTTACCAGTCAACTTGTAGGTGGCCTTTCTCTTCTTTTAAAGCCCTGCAACTTTCAAACCTTTGCAAGAGGGAAAAGGAATGCAGGAAAGGACAAGTTACCTAATGTTGCAATTAGCATTTGTACACCAACCTGCCTAATCATGAAAAAAGAATTCTAGGCTGGGACACTGAAGGCTGTGAATGGGAGAAAGTATGACTTGAGGTATTAACCCAGGCACCAGCGGTTCTAGAGGCAGGTGTGATGGATGTCAAGGCAGGGGTTGCCCCTCCCCATCTATTCTGGAAAAAAGCCAGAGGGTTGAGAAGGCATGGACCCTCTCTCACTCCTTTATTTTAGCCAGAGTTGGTATGAAAAACAGTCGCATTGTCACGTCACCATAAAATCTAAAAGCCACATTAATATCAGTGCTTATTTCCTTGAAATGCATAGAAACCAGTATTATTACTGTAGAAATTAATTTTTTAAAATGTTAAGGTTATGATTATAACAGTAGAGGACAGCATGGGACAGAGTAGATGAAGAAGGGGGTGATACTTACACAGATCCGACGAAGGCCACATCAAACCAGAACGCCAGGCCATGGATGAGGCCTGACTGTGTCATCTGAAACACAAAGGGGATTTCTACTCTGCAAGGAGACAAAAAAGAAGGAAAGAAGGAAGATTTTCTTGTTGACGCACATCCTAGATACACTTGTGAGATGAGTGAGAACATTCACGGAATATTTTCTTTTCCTCTTAAGTGCTTTTGCTTTGGCAGCAAGATTCTCTCAGTGTGATTAATGCTTGGATGATGCTGCACATCTGAGATTGTTGCTCCTTGACAAAATTCTGTGAGCAACACATTACTGTGTTGCAATGACCCAGCACACCACTGGCCGAGTGGAGCATCTGGAGCTGGGCCTGACTACTGCAGAGGGGGACAACCCAGGACACAGGTGACCACCATCCTTCAAGAAGCCAAAACATGGGCTGTGGCAGCTCCCCTATGCAGCTCTTCAAATGGAAAGGCTGCCCAGGCCTCCGGAAAATGAAGTGGATCACAAGGGGGAAATATCCAACTCAGAAGGGCATTGCCATCGTTCATTTATTTTTTCAGGGAGGCAATTTAACTTCCCAGCAGGCTACAGCCAGAGTCATGCAGAAGTGGCCTTGGTTTATGCCAAATGCAGAATTAATGGGAATAGAAAGAATATTGGGAAAGATACAACAAAATCTAGATGCTGGATCTGCTTTAGCTGTGGAACCTTGGAAAGCCACTTAAATTCTCAGAGCCTCAGTTTTTTCATTTGCTGAAGGGTGACAAAATATCTCTCCTATTCTCCTCACAAAGTTCTTGTGAATGTCAAATGAGACAAAAGATGTATATGAGTGCTTTAAAGTGTTTTGCAAACTTTAAAGTGTTTTGCAATTAAAAGGTGATATTATGGGCCCATTGCTGGGCTGTATCGCTCCAAGGAGACTTATTTTAGTGAGTGCTCTAGAAATTTTCAAAGGAAGTTGTACATTATTTACATTTATGCTGTCCCTAAAGGGCTAACTTCTTCCGCTCTGCACCAGTCAGCCCATTTCTAGAGGTTTCCATTGTACTTGTCACATTGAATTTGTTGGTATTGCATTGTAATTACTACCTCCCATTTTTGGCATTCCTCTAAATGGATGATGAGCTCCTCAAGAGCAGACTTTAAAAAATTACGTTTTGTGTCTGTGCATTCACCAGCACAGTAGCAGGCATGTGGTGGGATCTCAATACACATTTGTTGAATCGGTGCACAAATGAATAGATGACATCTCTGGAAAACCAACACAGAGTTTCCAAAGAAGTCCTGGGACAAAGGGAGTAGCCCAGAGCAGTAAACAAAGCCCACTGAAGCCCACTTTTGTCTGGACCTGTGGAATTTATTACAGTTGTTCCTGCACGCCAGTTCTCTTGCTCCAAGTACACAGTAGGGTTGCATTTATCCACTCGCTTGAGTTCAGTTACGGACATGCGATTTACGTTGACCAATTAAATGTGAACAAAAGTGAGATGTGTTGTCTCCAGGCACAAACTTTAATTTCCAGGACATACTTTGCCACATTCCTTCCTTTTCCTCAGTAACTGGCACCATTGCAAACACAGGGTGGCACCAGCTCGACCGCAAGGGTGGGGGATGCTGGCAGAGCTGAAGCTGGTGCACAATGGGTAAACAGTGTAGGAGAGAAAGATACCTAAGCTATTATAAGCCACTAAAGGACTTTTTTCTTACTGCATGTTCTGGCCCATCCCGACCGACTCCCTTTGTCCCATGTGATCTCAAGATAGATGATGCTTTGAATCAGCCAGCTGCGTTTTATAAAATCTGACCCTACTTCCTTATTAGTCTAAGCAAATTATTACCTGGCTGGGTCTTAAATTTCTTACCCAGGAAAAAAAAATAAGAATATCAATCTTCTCAGGGAGAAAAGGACAAAACACTAGTGAGAGATTGCTTAAAGAGGATTCACATCACCATCTGAGAAATGAGTCTTCAGGGCACAGCCTCTTTAAGTGCAAGGAAAGAGGGCAAAAACTAACATTTATTGAGCAAAATGAGCCAGTTCCCATAAAAGATTTAGCACAGTACCTAGCATGTTGTAAGCAGTCAACCAACTGCAGCTCTTCTTGTTGCTGTCATGGGCACCGGCCTGGGTGAGGGGTTAAAGAGCCCAGCCTCTGGAGCTTTCTGAACAGTCCAAATCCTAGCTCTAATGACACGTTAATTCTGTGACCTTATGCAATTTATTGTTCCACTCTGCCTCATATCTGTCATTGGTAAAATGGACATAACAATAGTGCCATTTGCATAGGATTTTTGTGAAAATTAAATGAGTCATATGTTGAGGGCTCAGAACAGTGTCTGATTGCATAAGTACAAGCTATAACTGTTTAATTTTTCTCATTCAATTCTTAAAACAATCCTATGAAGGAAGCATCATTATCCTTATTTTGCAATAACTGAAACTAGTGCTAATGTACCATTACTGTGTGTGACTCATACCTAAAGTCTCTTGCCTGCGTGAGCAGCAAATCTCTGCACTAAAGTTTTGGGGATGGGAGAGGCAGGGAGGAGACTGAAAAATCTGGAGCAACAGTGAGTGGTACAAACCTGTGGAGATCCGCCTCTTCTGCATCCATAAAATTTACTGTGTACTTGACTGATCGAGCCATCAGAATCCTAATGTCAAAAGTGTCCTTGAGAAAAAAAAATACAAAGATATTATCTTTCCGTCAGGATAAACTGAACTCAAGCAAGACTGCAGTCTAGCTTTCTTCCTGAAATTTTAAGTCAGTAAGAGTAGGAATGTAGGAGGTGTGAGCTCAATGAGAATAATATTAATAATGCAAGTTAACATTTATTTAGTGGTTACTATATGCCAAGTAAGTAGTTTGTGGTCCACTAGGTTATATCAATCTTCACAGATTCTCTGGTGCAGGCATTTGGTGGTTTTTGACCATACAGAATTTACCTCTTCATATTTCAAGAAGTTCTATAGGAACTAGGTTCACTGGACCATCAAGTTTTTATCTAAACTCATTCTGGGGCTTTTGCCCAAATTATCAGAAAAAGGCAGGCTCTGCCTGGGGACTTAGAGATGTAAAAAACCTAAGCCTGGAATTTCTGCAGCCATCTTACTGCCTGGAGGGGAGATCTTCCCTAGGAACAGACTTCAATCAGAGGGAATGGAGATGAGTGATGAGGACAGAAAAATCAGATTTCGGTGACACTCTCTGAACTTCTACAGCAGGTCCCTGAAGAAAGCACTATCTCTAAGATTTGCATTCTTGAGTGCTGGTAATTCCATTTTAGCTTAAACCATTAGAGTTACCTTTCCTTCCACTTATAACTGAGTTTCAGACGATCCAAATTTAAAGTTGTCCTAGGTTACACAGCTAGATGTGGCCACAGCTGAAACCCAAATCTGTTCAACAGCAAAGCTTTTGTTATAAGCTATTTATTTACAATGCTTCCTCTTCAATTACGCCTTGGACCACTAGAATCAATGAAAGGATGTGAAGTATTGAACAAGTATGAGGACTGAGCGTGTGCAGGGGGTGGGGCTGAGCAGTAGGAGAATTAGAAGTTACTTATTGAAAGGTAATCCTCAAATCTCCTTGCTTTCAACAGTATCAATCTGAGAGGTTTAGACTTGAAAACACAGTGCTCTTCTGTGATGGCTTAGCACAGAGCCTGGGAGCACAGTGTATTCCATGCTCATGAGTGAGTGAGTGAATAAATCAACAGATAAACACATGGGGAGAAAGCCTGTAGAGGACACACTTACTACTATTGGTTGTCTGAAGTATTCATCCACTGCAGCGCCCCGGAGACTGGACAGGTTGACCCCATAGAAGCACTGCTGGTTCCTGAAATAGCAGCATAAAGAATCACCATGCATCTTGTCCCCCACCCGAGTTCCCAAGCTCAGCACAGAGGTGGTGTGTAAAGTTCTCCACAGGTCCTCTCAGTTAGCCCTGGGACAAGTACGAGACCATGTGAAGGTCTTCCTACTGACCAGATTCCAACTGTTTAGTAGGAAGTGGCAGAGAAGAAAATGCTTTCTAAGAATCTGTAAACCTGTATTTGACCTGTAGTTGGACAAGAGAGAAGGGAGGAGGTAGCTGAGGTAAAGGAAATTACTTTTGGGGAGATCACTGAGAAGGATATTTGGGAGCAGGAAAGCCTTTGGGCTCCTATCCTTGACTACATGCCCCAAGATGACTGGTGGATCTGTGACATGTTGTCCAAGTCCCAAAATACAATTCTTGGGCCCTCTCATGATCCTAACCCAGAGCATAATTTTAGATTTCCAAAGCCTCCAGACACTCCTGTTGTTTTAGAGTATAGATTTCCCTTCTCTGTTCTCCTGCAGCCACTGGTCTGCATCTGCATGATGGCATTTGCTGTCATGGCAGACACTGGCAGTCACAAGTGAGGGATGGCTGTGTCTGGTGGTGAACTGCAGCTGGATTGTCACAGCCCACTGTGCACGTTTCTTCTCAGTTCTGTGGTCAGTGACAGCTGGCTCATGGAAACCAGCAAGTGCTACAAATCCTGCCTCCTGCCTTCAGTGAGCCATCTGTAAAGCATTCACCAGCACACACTTGGTACAGGGGCACAGCATGTACTCTTTGTCATGTTGCCCAATGGCCTTGGCTATTTAGGGAAGAGATCTAGCAGCTGGATTTAAGACCAGCTTTGTCCAAACTCTGCCACTGAGTAGCTGTGTGCCTTGGGCAAGGCAGGTGGACTCTGTCTTAGTTTCCCTATTTCTAAAATGGAAATAATGGAATGCTCACTTTGTAGGGTCTCTGTAAGGGTTAAATGAGTTACTACAAGTAAAGCACTTTGAACAGTGCTTGGCATTTCGTTACTGCTGTGTACGTGTTGACTATCATCTTCTGAACTTCACTTCAGATCAGCATTGGGCACTAGGGCCATGGCTCCCCATCTGACTGTGCCACAAGATTACTTGGAGGAGCTTGTTAAAAATGAAAATTCCCAGGCCCAACTTCAGAAAGGCTTGGGGCCTCACCACTAAAGATTGAAGGCCTTTATCCTGAGATTGAAAAGATGCATATCTAAGGGTTTGTATTATATAGCCTGTGAGTCAGATGGGAATTTAATTCATCAGTCTCCATCCTCCCTTAATCCCATGCACAGGAACATGAAGAAAAGAGAGAGACAAAAACAAACAAAACACAGAATAAACATTACAAAATTGTGGTCAGTTAGATTTTGATGGAAGGACCAGCCAAAGTAAAACTCTAAATCAGGAGGCGAAGTTTCAGATACCCCATGAGAGGCAGGGAAGCCTAATAATGTGAAGTCAACAGTCAGTCCTCAACCTCCAAGTGAAATGCAAGCCCCACTGCGCCACTTATAGATCCTGAAGGGCTTGTTCTATTTCTCATCTCCGAGCTTTTGCTTGTTCTCCCTTCTACCTAGAATGCCCCTTTCACTCTTTTACCCTGTTAATTCCTACTCAATCTTTATGAATCAGATCAAATATTTCCACTTAAAGTGTAAAACCCTGTGTTAAAATAAAATATTCAAGTGTTACCCAATTAAAAGAAGAAGTAGTTTCTTTTTCTTTTTGTTTATTGTTCAATTACAGTTGCCCCAATTTTCTCCCAATTGCTCTCCCCTGCCATGCCCCCCCATTCCCACAGTCAACCCCAACCCCACTGTCTTTGTCCATGGGTCCTTTAAACATGTTCCTTGACTAGACCCTTCCCCTTCTTTCTCCTGTTATCCTTCTCACCCTTCCCTCTGCTCACTGTCAGTTTGTTCCTTATTTCCATGTTTCTGGTTCTATTTTGCTCATTTGTTTGTTTTGTTCATTGGGTCCCACAAATAGGTGAGATCATACAGTATTTGTCTTTTTTCACCTTGCTTATTTCACTTAGCATAATACTCTCCAGTTCCTTCCATGCTGTCACAAAGGGTAGAATTTCATTCTTTCTGCTGCATAATATTCCATTGTGTAAATGTACCACAGTTTTTTGATCCACTCATTTACTGATGGGCATTTAGGTTGTTTCCAGCATTTGGCTGTTTTAAATAATGCTGCTATGAACAGCAATGAATCACGCTTGATCATGGTGTATGATTTTTTTAATGTATTGCTGGATCAGATTTGTCAATATTTTGTTGAGGATTTTAGCATCTCTATTCATCACCAATATTGGCCCATAGTTTTCTTTCTTTGTCGTGTCTTTACCTGTTTTTGGAATTAGGATAACACTGGCTTGTTAAAAAGAGTTCAGGAGTCTTTCCTCTTCTTGAATTTTTTGGAAGAGTTTGAGAAGGACAGGAGTTAGCTTTTCCCTAAATGGTAAATTCACCTGTGAAGCTGTCTGGTCCAGGGCTTTCATGTGCCAGGAGTTTTTTGATTACCACTTCAATTTCACTAGCTGTTAGTGATCTATTCAGGCTTTCTGCTTCTTCTTGAATCAGTTTTGGAAGATTATTTGTTCATAGAAACTTTTCCATTTCACCCAGGTTGTCAAATTTCTTGACATATAGTTGTTCACAGCACTTTTTCTGACATTCTGTTGTATTGCTGTGGTATTGGTTGTAATTTCTCCTCTTCCATTTCTGATTTTATTTATTTGGGTCCTCTTTCATTTTTTTTTATTGATGAGTCTCTGTTTAAAGCCTTGTCAATATTATCTTTTAAAAGAACCAGCTCCTGGATTTATTGATCCTTTGAAATTGTTCTTTTAGTCTCTATATCATTTCAATCTGCTCTGATCTTGGTTATTTCCTTCCACCTGCTCTGGGCTTTGTTTGCTGTTGTTCTTCTAGTTCTTGTAAATGTAGGATTAGGTTGTTTATTTGAAAATTTTCTCTTTTTTAGGTAGGCCTGTATTGCTATAAACTTCCCTTTCAGGACTGCCTTTGTTGTGTGTTCATTTTCATTTGTTTCCAGAAACTTTTTGATTTCTTCTTTGAGCTCATTGTTGACCCATTCATTGTTTAATAGTATGTTATTCAGTCTCCAAGAATTTGAATGTTTTTCAGTTTTTTCCTTGAGGTTGGTTTCTAGTTTCAGGCCATTGCAATCTGAGAAAATGCTTGATATGGTTTCAATTTTCTTGAATTTGTTGAGGCTTGTTTTGGGCCTACCATGTTGTCTATCTTTGCGAATTTTCCATGTGCATTTGAAAAGAATGTATATTTTGCCTCTTTGAGATGAAAGGTTCTGTATATATCAATTAAGTCCATTTGATCTAGAGTTTTGTTCAGTGCCACAGTATTCTTGTTGATTCTTTGTTTGGAAGATCTATCCATTGTTGACAATGGGGTGTTAAAATCCCCTACTATAAATGCATTGCTGTCTATATCTTTCTTGAAGTCTTCAGACTTTCCTCACATATTGGAGTACTCCTATGTTGGGTGCATATATGTTTACAATGGTTATATCTTCTTGCTGGAATCTTCCCTTAGCATTATGAAGTGTCCTTCTCTGTCCCTTTTTATGGACTGTGTTTTGAAATCTATTTTGTCTGATTGTATTGCTACCCTGGCTTTTTTTTTTTTTTTTTCATGTCCATTGCTTGGATTTTTTTCCCCATCCTTTTACTTTCAGTCTGTGTAGATCTTTTGTTCTGAGGTGGGTCTCTTATAGACAGCAAATATGCAGGTTATGTTTTCTTTTCCATTCTTATCTTTTGATTGGAGCAGTTTACAATTTAAGGTTATTATTGATAAGTACTTATTCATTGCCATTTTTCCCTTTGTCCTCTGTTCCTCTCTCTCTCTCTCTTTTTTTTTTTTTTTCCATTTTCTTAAAGGAGTCCCTTTAATATGTCTTACAATGCTGGTTTGGTGGAGATGTATTCTTTTAGCCTCTTTTGTCTAGTAAACTCCTTATTTAGTCCTCCATTTTACTTAGTCCCCCATAAGTAAAAAGATTTTACTTATTTATTTATTTTTGGAGAGAGGGGAAGGGAAGGAGAAAGAGAGGGAGAGAAACTCAATGTGTGGTAACCTTTTGCATACCCCCTACTAGGGACCTGGCCTGCAACCCAGGCATGTGCCCTGACAGGGAATCGAACTGGCAACTCTTTGATTCACAGGTCTGCATTCAATCCACTGAGCTACACCAGCCAGGGCTTAGTCCCCCATTTTAAATGAGAGCTTTGCTGGGTACAGCAGTCTTGGTTGTAGGCCTTTGCTTTTCATTACTTGGAATATTTCTTGCCATTCCCTTCTGCCTTATAGTGTTTCTGTTGAGAAGTCAGCCAATAACCCTATCAGAGCCCCCTTATATGTTAGTGTCTATTTCTCCCTTACAGCCTTTAAGATTCTCTCTTTGTCTTTGAATTTTGCCATTTGAATTATGATGTGTCTTGGAGTGGGCCTCTTTGGGTTCATCTTGATCAATACCATCTGTGCTTCCTGAACTTGCATGACTTTTTCTCTCATCAAATTAGGGAAGTTTTCTGTCATTACTTTTCAAACAGGTTTTCTTCTCCTTGTTCCTCTTCTTCTCCTTCTGGTATCCCTATTAAATAGATATTATTACATTTCATGTTGTCCTGCAGCTCCCTTAACCCCTTTTCACTCTTTTTGAGTCTTTTTTCATTTTGTTGCTCTGTCTGGAAATTTTTTTCTACCTTGTTCTTCAGCTCACTGATTCAATCTTCTGCTTCATCTAACCTGCTTTTAATTCTTTCTACTGTGTTCTTCATTTCAGATATTGTATTTTTCATTTCTTCCTCTTATTGATAGTTTCTACATCCTTTTTCATCCTGATGTAGTTTGCACTAAGTTCCTTGTAGCTTCCCTGGAGTTTTTTGGAGTTCTCATTGAGCTCCTTGAACATCTTTATAACCATTATTTTGAAATCTCTGCCTGTTTGGTTGCCTCAATTTTGTTTAGCAGTCTTTCTGGGGATTACCCCTTTCCTTTTGATTGGGAGTTGTTTCTTTGTTTCCCCAGTTTAGGTGATTCTTCTTGTTTGTTTCTGTGCAATACTTTGATCTGCTTTGACTCCTGGTCTTCTGTGGCAGGGGACCTGTGGGACTCAGTGGTACAGTCTCCTTGATTTCCTAAGCTTAGTGCTCTTGGGCTTCCCTTTATGCAGTTTATGTGGGCTCTCTGGTTGAAATTGGGTTTTGGTTGCTGGGTCATTCTTTGGTGGGTCCTTCCCCCGACCTGGCTGACTTAGAGTCACTCCACCCACCACATCTTGTGTACTATTGTACAGGTGCTGCTAGAACAGAACCAAACAGCCCAGGAAACAAACCCACACCTGCAAAATAGCCCCCACCCACAACCACAGTATCAAGAGCACATGAGCCAATAGTACTAAAGGTGTAAAAAGATTAAGACTATTATAAGAGAGGAAAAATAAATACGAGGTTATTAACTGCAAGAAAAGTGATTTCGAAAAGGTAGAGAGAGGAGCAATAATAAGAGTAGGGAATGGAAATAAGGTGGAGAGAGAAAGAAAATAAAATTTATATTGTAAATAAAAAAGGAAGGAGGGGAGGTGGAATGGAGTAAGAGAAGGGAAGTGTATAGTATTAGATTTAAACTGAAATTTTTATATTCAGAGTGAGAGGAAGAGAGATAAAAGAGAAAGAGGGGAGGGTCAGACAGAGACAGAGGAAGACAGACAGACAATTTCCCAGAGAGTCCAGAAGGAAGCACACAACCTTGTCCTACCTTTAGAACCCCTTGTAAAGGTTTTTTAAAAGTGCTGGTGCCTGGACTGTATCCCATCCATCCCCCACCCCCACCAAGTGAATTATTTGATCTGGGGGTACAGCCCTGGTTACTTGTTTGTTTCCAAAGTTCAACAGGTGATTCTAATGTGCAATCAGGGTTGAATACTACTAACTTAGCTATTCTAGAATCCTGGCCAAGTAGGTGAAAGAGAAAACCCCAAGAGCAAAGACAGCCCTCCATCTGGCTGTGGCTGAGGTTGAGAAAGGCTTTCTATTCTTTGCATACAACCATAGCTCTCGGGAGGGGGGGGGGCAGGCTGTGCCATTTGCTTTGTGTGTTCAGTGCCAATTAAAACCCAGCAGCCATGACCAGTGTGGTGCAAATGGGCACCATTCCTTGGGCAGACGGAGATTTGTGGGCACAGAGCCCACTGCCTGGGTTTTAAAAACTTTCTGGCTGGACCATTTTTCTAATTCTTAGAAATCTCAAATCTTCTTCTGAAATGCATCATAAAATAATTAAAGCAGATGGGAGCCAGCATCTCCCTGGGTCTCTTAAGATGTACTGGGGGAGGAGGGTGTATTAGGAAATGAATCTGTTGACTTGCAAGCTGGGGACCAGTTCCATTGTTTTCATCATCTGTGGGTTTTATTTTCTGAGTTAACTTATGACTCCTTTATGAGTGCATAAGGCAGAATCGATGTGGGTTTTTTTTTTTTTTGTTCTGACTTCCACATTCCAAGCTTACTCCCCCTCCCCTCTCCTTCTCCTTCTCCACAACACATGTGACATCTGGAAATACAAGTCCTGCAAATACGGTCTGGAAGGAAAACCATCTTACTATTGGCTATGCCTAAACATACCCAGAGTGCAGAAAAAGAGGCAATCCACTTCCCATGACATTAATTTCTGCACATTCTCCCCGTAGGGCCTTGCCTGGGGAAGCGTCCGGGAGAACCCCTCCCTCTCCGGTCTCATCTGTTTTTGTTGTCTCTCCTCTAGCTCACCTTGGTCTTTTGTTCTTCTTCCCCCTCCACACATCTCCTGTCCCCTCCAGTGTCCCGGATCTGTCTCAGGTGGAGGGTAGTAGAGCCTTAGGTTCTCTTGCAGAAGTTAGCACTGCTCTTCCAGGTTCAACAGATGAGAGCTTCTTTACACAAATGCTCCTCTCTTTTGCTAATATGAACGCACTCTCATCGTGTAACTCAGATATGTTACTTTAACAAAAATCTTTGCTTCTTCATTCTAACAAAAAAATTCAGTCATCCCTATTATAAGCTTCCTTCCTTTAAAAAGACCAAAACAAGAAAGAAAAGGAAGGAAGGAGATAAGAGGGAGGGAAAACCCTATGCTGCTGTTTGACAATTAAACAACTTTCGGGTATCTCCATGTGCTACAACCCACCAAAATTAACAGCCAAAGGTATGCCAAACTTAGGGTAATATGAGAGATGCATATTACCCTATGAGCTAGAAACCAAAAACAAGGATCACAGAATGTCAACTAAGTCAAACCTGATGAAGATAATGCAGTGCTCTTGGGTGGTTGGAATGGCCTGGTGGGAGTGCCTGATAGAAGGATATATGTCTAGGAACAAATCGCATCTTTATTCAATTTTTCACATAGGACTTAAAGCTTGGTTGTTTCTGAAACTTTCCTGCATCGACAGAATGCAGATATATAACTGTGTAAAGTGGTATTTATAAAGATGCCCAGCTCATTATGCAGCTTATATTTTACATGTGCTATATTTATATACATTTTGTGTTTGTAAAAATACATTTTTTAGTGTAAAGGAGAGGAGGACATGAATGCACAGGTTTAAAAGAAACCAAACTTCAGCCTGTGCCTCTTCTGTAAGAAGTGAGAGAAAGTCTGTGATTCTATAAAGGAATCAGTGGAGTATTTCCTAGGTACACCAACATGAGTCTAGACATAACCGGCTTGCACAGGAATTGGACCTATGGAAGCCTGTACCGAAAGGAAGAGTGGATCAGTCAAGACAACTGTGGTGGACATCTTTCGTTCGCTCCACCAGCAAATAGTTGCTCTTCTTCTGGCAATGGCACCAGATCTTCTGGGAGGTACCTCTTTCCCACTCTCAGTTCTTGTGGTCTGGATGGTCTTGACTCTGCCCTTAGCTCTGAAGGTTAGCATGTGGCTCAGTTGCAGCCAATCAGAGCATCTTTTCTCCCTGGCCTTGGCAATGGAGCCAGAGTTAAACATCTGACTCAATGAAAGTCAAGTCTAAGTCATTTCCTCAGACTGTTACAAAGGAGAAGTAGACATGGAGCTATGAGGCTATCAATCCAGATTTGCTGGAAAACACGTTTGCTGCCATGAGGAAAATGTCTATTGAGAATAAAGCCCAGCTGACAGAGAAAGCAGAAGGAGAGGGAGAGAAAGCAGAAGGAGAGGGAGAGAGAGCGGGAGATGGGGAGAGGGAGACCAACCTGACCCCATGAGAGGGTCTGTGCTCTGAGTCCATTTGTACCTGAGAAGGTAAATCTGCTCTTGGGCTTTTCAGATACATTAGTCAGAAATATTCTTCTTCTTAAGTCATTTTTCACTGGGTTTTTGGTTTCTTAAAACCAAAAGTGAAAAGAAAATAGTTATACAAGTCTGCCAGCATATGCTATGAATATAATTCTAATGAATAGTTTTGCCTAATTCAGTAGACTCCTAATTCTGTGAGTACTGGACTAGATTGTTTTAGCAATTAGAACCAGGCTGGGGCACGGTCAGGTGGATGTCTGCTGGATGTGGCAATTCTTCCTGGAAGTGTGCATCTCTGTTGCCAGAGGATCCAGGAACTGAAATACTACATCCCTGACTACACAGGGCTGGATGTGCATGGGCCCGGTGGCAGAATATTATGGGAGAGCTATGAATTTGGCAGAGGTTACAACAAAAGATAAATATAGAAGTTGAGGCTTATTGTATAAAGAAAAACCAGATGAGCTCGAGAGTTGCAGATACAAATAGAGAAGCAAAGGAAATATCAAGAAAAAACACTGGGTAGTTCAAAGGAAATTAGAGTTCCAGGAATCACTGAAATATAATGAAACAAGGACAGTGGCCTATGAAAGTCCAAACATGTCTCTGATGATTAGTGACACTGAGCATTTTTCATATGTCTATTGGCCATCTGTATGTACTCTTTGGAGAAGTATCTATTCAGGTCCTTTGCTCATTTTTTAATTGGATTGTTTACTTTTTTTGTTTGCTGAGTTTTATAAGTTCTTTATAAATTTTGGATGTTAACCCCTTATAAGAGGTATCAGCAAAAATGTTCTCCTATTCAATGGGTTTTCTTTTCATTTTGTTGATGGTTTCCTTTGCTGTGTAAACCTTTTTCAGTTTGATGTAGTCCCATTTGTTTATTTTTTGTTTCCTTTAGGCAAGGGAAACAAAACATATCAGAAACGATATACCAGAAAAAATATTGCTACGGGGTGTGAACACATGAAACAGCGGACAGATGATGTGTTGAAGAATGTGCACCTGAAACCCGTATAGTTTCGTTAACCAGTGTCACCCCAATAAATTAAAAAAAAGAAAGAAAAGAAATGTGTCAACATAACAGCTGTTAAGACTGTGATAAAATAATGTTCAAGTAAGGTATACACAAAGGATGTCAATAAATATCTTCAAAGAATGTAAAAAAAGAGAATGCCAACATGATTGTGTTGGTCACGATAGTATTTGCACAAAAGTTCCTTCTCTGTGCTACTCGGTGCATTTCCTTAGCTTCTGACAAAAATACGGCTGTACCACATGGTCATTTGAAAGGTTCTTTTTTGGTTCACATGGTATTTCCATGAACCAGTGATTCTCAGGGCCAAATACGTTTTCAGGAAAGACCAAAAGGCCTAAAACTCTACCTACACCGAAAGAATCTTTAGTAGAAATTCCAGTTTGGGGGAAGAATTAGCCTAGGAACAAACCGTCCATTATTTTCACAGCAGAATTTAGCAGCTTATCCATTCAGTTGAATGGACTTCCTTGAAAGTAATGTGTTTCTCAGCAGTACCATGGTCAACAAGGCATCTGGCAGACTCAGAGCAAAACAACTGTGACGGCCTTCCTCCACTGAGGTCGCTGGCACCACACAGTGGGATCTGCCCTTGTTGCGTGTGATGGGTGCGTACCACCCACTCACAATTCTCTGATAAGGAAACTAATTTCTCTGTGTTCCTTAAGTGGTGTATCGCCCTTTAACTGTCAGATCCACTCAGTCTTACCTGTCTCTGGAATCCTCAGCTGTGTGTCCTGCTCCTGCTGTGTCGAGGTGTGCACTCACCTGACCACACATGAGCGCACCCCAACAGTGCTTCCCCTCAGACCCACGCCATGTGTCTCTCCGCTCCTTCCCCAGGGCGTTGACTTTGGGTCACGAGATGCCTTGACACCCATCTGGTGTCCACGCATGCAGAGCCCAGAAGTGTGCACTAATGTTGGAGGGTGAATAGCTGACCAATGGGGAGATAAGAGCCAGTGGATACATTTGCTTCTCTCCCTCCCTCTGCAAAAACTGACCTGAGATGTGGTTCAACTGACCTCTTGAAGACTGTCCTAAAAATTCAAGGCAATCTCTTGGTGTTTGACACCACATGGTGGTCAGCTCAGTAATGTACTTTTGTATTCGCTCCCTCCTCACTTGTCTCACTCTTGTTTCTCCTCATTCTTGTTTCACTGGGATTGCATTGGGGTGGTGGCTTATAAACTTTGTCTAAGATCCTAATTCCTGGGACCCCAAGCAAAGACAATTAATATGAGGTGTGGCACTAGAATGTAGACCCTCAGGATGGAATTACTCACCAGTTTGATGACAATAGAATCCTCATTGCTAGTGGGGAGTGATAACCCAAGCTTGGCATGTGGTCTCATCAGAGTTACTAATGATCCCACCGGTGGTTAATTAGGAGGCAGTGAAGGTAGAAAGTGAAGCATTGAGCTATATGATAACTGTGTGCTCAAAGTTTTGGGGTGATAATAATTATATAGATTCAGGAGTAGGCAAGTCTTTGTTAACAGCACTGGAAGCAATGCAAAAACAAAGTTACATTCTCAGGCCAGCCAACTCCCAACTTAAGACACACTGTGAAATCCAGAGGGCTTCCTTAGCAGAATTTAAGGGAATTCCTATCTCCAGGCCTGCTGTGCTGAAGGTCAGGCACAGAATTTGACAGTTCCTGAAACTAGAATTGTGCCACTTCCCCATCCCAAAATGAAATAATAAAACAGTAATAATGGAAGAGCTATAAAGGAGATTGGATGTACAACCTTGGCAGGTCGCCTGTATCATAGCTGGGGCTTGAGGGAAAGAGTAGGGCTCTGAGACCTGGGGTTGGGATAGGAGAGGGGCAAGGCAGAGAACGCTGAAGACACATTCCCAACTCCCTTGACTCCTCAGGCCAGTAGGAGCAGAATCCCTGTCCCTGTCATCAGTAGAGAATAGCTTCCCTTTGCCCAAAGACTGCACAGCTCCTTCTGAAGCTTGTGCCTTGCAAGATAATTTTGTTCCCCTCAGGATCTGCCTCACTATTGACCATGGCCTCCAGGCTAATGGTCCCTCACTGCTGTCAGGCTGATAACTCCAGCACAGCCTGAGCAGTAAGTACGATTCCTATTCCAGGAGAAAATAACTTACACACCTAAGAAACTGCAGAAGCTGGTTCATATTTTCCGCTGAGAACTAGGAAAACATATATGGGAATGGACTAGGGTGGAATGTAAGTCAGGTTAGGTACATGGAGCACTCACAGGGATTCAATGCTCTAGCAAGACACCTGTCCTGATGGTCTACTGGGAAGTCACTTTGAAGCGTGGTCATCAGGATGGTCTGTCCCTGAGACAGAGACTCCAGACCTTCGGCAGCACAGTACTGAAGGCAGGATCAGGAGGCTCAGAGAGGTGGAAATAGGAGAGGAGTTTACTATACAACACCTAAGAACGTTCCACCTATGTTCTCAGGCAAAGCCCAGAAAACCCTCCTTTTATAAAGGTAGCCAGAAATAAATCAGTGAGAGAGCAGTGGCATTTTTGAAATGCTTGGGGTGGTTGTCCTCAGTAGATCAATGATAGGTGGTGTCACTGCTGAGTTGTGCTCCCAACGAGCGCAGCTTAGATAGAATTTCAGAATGGCAGAAGCAATAAAGCAGGAATGAACTGTCACAGACAAGAATGTCACAATTATTGTGTTGGACAGCAAGGCTAGAGTAGCAATAAGGGCACCTTGACTCACAGGGACCTGTGCTGGTTGCTAGTATCGAGTTGGCCAAGAAGTTTGTTTAGTTTTTTCTGTATGATGGCTCTTGTAGGGCCTAGATGTCTTCAACTTCATTTGAAACAATTTTGTTAGATTGTATATTGTGACAGCTGTCATATCAGCCTTCATTTTAAAAAGTCTTCTCAAAATTGGTGAATTTTTGTGCAGCCATTTTAATACTGAAGATGGAAGAAAATATGCAACATTTTCAGCGTATTGTGCTTTATTATTTTAAGAAAGGTGAAAATACAACTGAAACAAAAAAAAAAAAGATTTGTGCAGTGTATGGAGAAAGTACTGTGACTGATCAAATGCGTCAAAAGTGGTTTGTGAACTTTCTTGGTACTGTTGACATTTTTGGACAAATATTTCTTTATTGTGGGGCTATCTTATACATTGGAAGGTGTTTAGCAGCACCCCTGGCCTCCACCCACTAGAAGCCAATAGAAAGAGAGAGCCGATATACTCAAAATATCCAAATCAATAGTTATTGGTGAAAATGAAAAATGTGTCTTTTATTTTGCAGAAAAAACATAACAGTCTTTTTGGCCAACCTAGTAGATCCTAGTTACCAAAGAGGTGAAGGAAGTGTACAGTCTCTAGCATAGCACTCAATTCGTACGACAACGACAACAACTTGCTGCCTGGTGAAAAGGCTGATAACCAGCTGTCACAGTGGAAAGAGTGGGTCCCTCACCAAATGTGCAGATCTAATCTCCAGATCTGGCTTATGGCTTCAGAGACCATGACCGGAGTGGAGGCCCAGTCCCTGGCAGGACTCTGCTGCACCACCTCAAGCACCTGTGGCCAATGTGCCCCACTGCTTTTCCACAGGGGCCTGGGTTTCTGTGACAAAGCAACTATGTTGGAGAAAGGATAGTATCTCAATTTTTAAAACAACGTTAGATAAAAAGAGTGAACTGATACTGGGGAATGTAGGGCACCTCCGGTTAGTGAGGGCTGGTGGAGGACAGGCAGTACATGAACATTTGGAATGCCCACCCGTGGTTATTGCCGTGGCCCCTGGCTGCACAGGTGGGGTAGGTATATGCAGCACCTGGCAGAACCCGCACACTGCCCTGAGGCAGAGACGCCCCCCCACCCCAGGTAGGTAATATTGTTACCTTCAATTTATAAATAGGGAACTGTGTCTCAGAGAGATCGAGCCGAATTGGCTAAGGTTTTATAGTTGGTAACTGACAGAACCAAGAATTAAACACAGTTCAGTCTGGCTCCAGAGTCTGATTCATCCAGTTTTTAACTGCTGCCTGTTTGTCCAAGCTTTTATGTTCTGTAACTGTAATAAATGTAATAAGTGTAATAAATATTCTCAAACTACTTGAGAATATTTGGTTATTCCTCTTAATCGATCCTATGAATATATATTCTTTTATATGAAAATATATGAGAATCCATTTAAAATTTTATTTAAAGGCTTTGGTTAAAACCCCTGAACCAATTATTTTCAATACTGCCAGTAGTACCCATTGCATAAAGAAGTTTTACAGCTGAGAATGGTAATTCTTCATGACTGAGCCTTACTCTCAGGAGATACTTTTCAGAATCTTAATTAATAAGGGTCAGGGAATCTTAATCAAGTAAGAAAATTATTTTTATAAGTGGCTACTACTAGGATCAGAATGTAGTAATCTTGTCTACTAAGAGAGAACCCCATCATTGGTTATTTAGAGAGGATAAAGTTATATGCTTACCACATACTTAAAATAAAATAAATTTTAGAGTTAAATATAAATTTTAAAGTGTTAAATGGAAAAAATGAAACATGAAAGAAGTAGAAGGAAATTAATACCAGACTCAGGGTAGGGAAGCCCTTTCCCAAATAAAAGGGTAAAAAGGAAAGTATAACAGAAAATATAGGTAGATCTAGCTACATAAAAAACTTTCACTTCTTTTGTGGCAAAAACCATCACAAAGAAGATTGCAAGGCAAATTAAAAATTTTCAAGAAAATACAAGTCTTAATATCCTTAATATATAAAGAATTATTGTAAATCAATATATTTGCCTTCTAGTTAACAATAATGTATTGAACAACTACTATTAGCTATGCTAGATAATGGGGACAGAGCAGTAAACTAAACAGCCACTTTTTTGGAATGTGTAGTCTCTTGGGGGAGACATAATAAAATAAGTAAAAACATATAATACATAAGATCATAACAAGTGCTATAGAAGAGAATGAAGTGAGAAGTGGGATGAGAGTTTGCAGGAGGGAAGAGATGACAATTTTTAATTGCTAGACAGTCTCTCTGGGAAGATGAGATGTGAGCTAAGACCTGGAGGAGGAGGGAGCAGTCACAGGGCCGTCATCAGGCAGGGGGAATAGCACTGAGGTGGGAGCAGGCCAGGTGTGTTCAAGAGGAGGCAAGGAGACCAGTCACCCAGGCCAAGAGGAGAGAATAACAGAGCAAGTAGCAGGAGATGATGTCAGAGGGAGACTAGACCACGCAGAGTCTTAGCATCCATTCTGTGAACTTCTGCTTTCACTATGCATATAATGGGAACCCACTGGAGGGTTTTGAGCTGCAGAAGAATATGGTCTGAATTATGTATCATTAAGATCATTTCAGTTGTTTGAAAAGAAGAAATGAGCTGGGAGACTATCGCAAGACTGTTGCAGAAGCAGTGTTTTTAGTTTTGCTTGTTTTATTTTGCAGGGGTGGGCAGGCGGTGGTGATGAAGATCAGCAGATTGCCTTTGGACATGTTAAATTTAAAATATCCGACAGACATCCAAGCAGACTTGTTAACAGCCAGATGGACATCTACAGTGTACGTTTCCAGGGAGAGATCTGGGCTGGAGTTCTAACTCTGGGAGTCGTCAGCCTAGAGACAATATTGACAGCCAGGAGACTGAATGAGATCAGTCAGGAAGTGAGTGTAGACAGAAAGAGGAAGCCATCAAAGAACTAACATGGAGCCAGTCCAATGTTAAAGATCTGGACCGAGAGGGGGAGGAGACTGAGAAGGTGGGGCCAGGATGGGAGCAGGACAACCAGGTTTAGGCTTCAGGAGAGAAGAGCCAATGGTGTCCAGTGTTCTTGGTAGGAAAGTCAGGTGAGGACTGAAAACTATTATGCCTGAATATCTGAGGATCTTATTTATGTAGCCTGTTAATTGTTCTTCAGTCTCTCAGCTCACTCCCTCAGAATATACCCAAACTCATTTCTATTCTTTTTTTTAATCCCCCTCCTTCGTCTCAGCCGGCATTTCTACTTCTTTGCCTCTTTTAACAGAAATCATGCAAGCTTTCACCACCTGTTCCCTGGATCAATGCAACGAAAGGTCCACATGCTAGGAGTCTAATGCAAAAACTGCTCAAGAGAGGCAAGCAAATTAGGAAGAAAGCAAAGGCTGTCAATTTTGATAACGATATGTTTTTTTAAATATTTTTGTGTTTATTGACTAAAAATAAAATAATTCAAATGCACCAGCTATCAAAGAAGTACAGATTAAAAATAAACTGGCCACCATTTTTCTGCAAATCAAATTGGCATTTAAAAAAAATAAAACATATCCCGTATGGGCAAGACTCAGCAGACAGTCTCATATACCACTGGTAGAAGTGTTAATTGGTAAAACTTTTCCACAGGGCAATTTGGCAATATATAAGAACAATTTTTTAAAGTTCCTTCTTCACACCTTTTGGTCCAGTGATTCTGCGTCTAGCAATTTATTGTAAGGAAATAATCAGAATGCACACCAAGATTTCCATAATAAGAAACTTACTTTAGCATTGTTTCTTATACAATTTAGGATCTAGAATTCTATAAAGTTCTATATTCTTATAGAATATAGAAATACATTAGTGTTATTTCTTATAGAATTTCTGTGATTAAAATAGTAATTAAAGTAATTTAATATCCAACATTGGAGCTTGAGTAAGTATGAGAGAGCCATAAAAAATACTCCTTAACAGAAGAATATCTAAAATATATGAGAGAATGTCAATGAGGTATTATCAAAATAAGAAAAAAAAAGAAAAGCTATAAAATGGTATTTATGGTATGATTCTAATTTTTGTATGGTATGATTCTAATGTATGGTATGAAAAAGAACAGAAAAATTCAAAAGATATCAGTTAACATTATAATAGTAATTATTTCTGTACATGCTTGAAATTACTGAAATTTTACTCACTCAACAAATAAACATTTATCGAAGGCCTGCCATGCGGGAGGCCCTGTTCTGGGTGCTGAGGAGGCAGTGACAACTGATAGAATTCTGGCTCTTGTAGTTGCTGACATTCCATCAGGAGGGATGCAAAAATAAACAACGATAAATAAAGAAACTGCATATCTCTTAGGAGGTGATAAGTGCTAGAGGAAAAAAAGAGCAGAAAATGTGAGATTGGAAGTGGGATGGTTGGCATTTTAAATCAGGTGGTCAGAGCAAGTGTTATTGAGAAGGTGGCATTTAATGAAGACTTTATAGTGGTGAAGGAAGTAGCCATGTGAATATTGAGGGAAAACTATTCCAGATGGAAAGGTCAGCAAATGCAAAGGCCCTTAGGTGGGAGCATGTCTGGAGAGTGGCAGGAAGTCTGTGTGGATGGAGCTGACTGAACATGGCAGTAGGAAAGGGAGAGCCAGACTGGGTCAAACCCACTGGAAGGTTTGGGAAGTGTTGGCATAGATGTGTTAAGAAGCTGTTGCAATAACTGAGATTAGATAATAGCGTTGGGATCAAGGGAGAACAGTGAATATTTTGAGAATTGGTCAGGTTCTGGATATATTTTGAAAGAAGGACAAACAATTTCTTGATGGTTTATATATCAGGTACAAAAGAAAGGCCTTCAAGGTTTGGGGCCCCGGTGCCTGGGAGGATAAACTTGTCAGCAACTGAGGTGGAAAGACTGGGAGTAGAGCAGATTTGGGATGGGTGTGGAGTTTTGAGAGTTGAGTTTTGAACACGGTAAGTCTCTGTGAGGGGAGGTTTCCAGAAGGAAATTGGCCATGGAAAAATTTGGAGTTCTCTGGACATGTCTGAGCTAGAGAGATGCACTTGAGCATCATCAGTCTCTAGATGGTGTGTGAACTTTGGGAATGGGAGAACTCACCAAGGGAGTAACCACGGACAGAGAAGAGGTCCAGAGACTGTGTCCAGGGAACTCCAAAACCAGGGGTTAGGGAGTCAAGTAACGACCAGAGGAGGATTGAGAAAGTGACCAGTGAGACAGAAGAAAAATCAAAAGAGTGTGGGGCAAACAGTGTTTCAAATTCTGCTCAAATGCGGCTCAAATGCTGGCAGGTTACATAAGTTGAGAAGTGAACGTTGATCACTGGATTTAGCATGGTGGAGGTCAGGGCACTGGTGTACTTGATAAGAATGGTTTTTACGGAATGTCTTGAGAGACACTGAAGGTGGTAGTTGGAGGTATTTGAGTACAGACAACCCCTTTGAGGAATTTTGCTGCAAAGGGATTTAGAGAGATGGATGGTAGCTAACTGGGGGAGTGAGATATAAACGTAGCTTTGCTTTTATTTTCTTTTTAGATAGAGTAAATAGCAGCATGTTTGTATGCTGATGCGGAGCCTAGCCACTCCATGGTGATCATTAATATTCTCCTGGTAGTAAGCTGCCCACAGATGGCATGGCTGAAAGGCCACACAGGCAATGCTCAGGCAACCAACCTCTGCCACTAGTCCAGTCCACTCTTTTATCTGAATCCCTGAGTCTTCAACTTCTCCACTGAATCAGGAGGCCACATTTAAGACAAACATTTAGGGCAGGCATTACCTTACAGGACAATAATCACGATTAAGTTCTCCCCCATCTCACCGCCCTCCACACACCAAGAGGCCATTCACCCCCACTGGAAAGTCTCTGGTTTAAAGTTTCAAAATTACAGATTGAGCAGAAGCCATAGAATGCTATAAGAAAAAGAAAAATGTTAGCCCTTTGACCTTCATAGAATTCTGTAATCCAGGAAACCAAAGCACCTCCTATTTGCTTTCCCTTCACCAAAGGGTAGAATTACAAAGAGAAAATGTGGAAAATGAACTTTGGCTATCTCGGTGGGAGGGGTTCTGCACACCTCAGCTAGAACTCGGAGCGTACATTTTAGCATCCATCCTCATCCATCTGCCAGCAGAGGCCTGTACTCCCTCCTTCGTACACAACATTCCTACAAGGATGATATCTGGTCTGTTTCTCCCTCCCATGGGTCCAATATCATCATTCTTCTTCCTTTTCCTTATAAAAACCAGTTTTCAGAAGAATGCCTTTTGAAGCAGCAACTCCACTGCTTGGATTATACCCTAAAAATCATGAAACGCTAATTCAAAAGAACCTACGCACACCAACGTTCATAGCAGCACAATTTACAATAGCCAAGTGCTGGAAGCAACCCAAGTGCCCATCAGTAAATGAGTGGATCAAAAAACTATGGCACATTTACACGATGGAATACTATGCAGCAGAGAGAAAGAAGGAGCTCCTTCCCTTTGGGACAGCATGGATGGAACTGGAGAGCATTATGCTAAGTGAAATAAGCCAAGTGGTGAAAGGCAAATTCCATATGATCTCATCTACAAGCAGAACCTGATCAACAAAACAGACAAGCAAGCAAAATAAAAAACAGAGACATTGGAATAAAGAACAGACTGATGGTAACCAGAGGGGAGGGGGAAGGGGGAAAATGGGGTAAAGTAGGGGAAGGGTCATCAAGGAACATGTATAAAGGACCCATGGACAAAGCCAAAGGTGGATTTGAGCCAAAGGATTGAGGGTGGGAGGTGGGGGTGGGTGGGGCAGGGGGTAGGGGATGGGGGAAAATGGAAACAACTGTACTTGAAAAGCAATAAAAAATTAGAAATTAAAGAAAAGAGCCAAGAAAAGAAAAAGTATGCCAGAAGGAATGCCATTTAGAACAGGCAGGGGTTTTGTGTTAGTTCTCATTTTACAAATGAAAAACCAAGTCTCAGAGGGTGAAATGAACTGCCCAAAAGCCAACAGTCAGTTAGGAAAACTCCCAAACATTTTTTGATCAGCTCATTTACACTGAGGTATATTGATTGATATGTTCTCTAACAAAGGCAAGTTCTAACAGAAGCCATAGCCCTGAGCTGAAGAAATGGATGCTGAGAATCAGAAATGGAGGTACAGCAAACAGGGGAAGATGCTGTCATGTTAGCCTCAGGGCAAGTCTTCGGGGGGCGTTTGATGCTGCATAAGCCGTTCCCTGGTGTGTCCATTCTAGTTCTCAATGGGCAGGGATTTTGCCCCTGAGGGAACATTTGGCAATGTCTGGGAGCATTTTGGTTGTCACACTGTGGGGAAGGTGCTGCTGGCATCTAGCAGGTACAGACTACAGATGCTGCTAAACATTCTATGGTACAGAGAACAGCCCTTAACCCCAATATATGACCTTGAATGTCAGTCATTTTAGAAATTCTGTTTTACTCTGAAGGAAAAGGAAAATAAGAAAGAGTATTACCAAAAGTTGGCTCTGGAGTAGTGTTCCATGTAGAGCTGGTCATCAGAAAATGGGGCCAAGTGGATGTCGCTGAATGTCGGGAACATCATTCCTGATGAGCAAAAGACAACAGACCCAAAAGTTGACTCCTACTGCCTTCTGATTAAACGGTCCACTTACCCACCACCTGACCAGTTCCATTCTTTCACCTGTTTCAGTTATCAACAACAAGCTAAAACACAATTTTTCCTCACAGCAAGGACACGAAAATTAGGCAGGAGATCAGAGGGGATATAAAAGGACACCAAAGCAAGTCCCAAAGCGCTGTGATGACAAAAGCCTGGGGAGTCCCACGTGAGAGTCGACCTGGCATATGCGCCCTCCCAGCTATTCACTTTTTTCTTTCCTGTATGTCCTCTGCTTGAAATCCTGGGCACTTCCTTTATCTATTTATTTTTCTCTTATTGTAAAAACAACTTGGCTTTGAAAATAATCAACATTTCATCATTCTATCACATTATTATTTCCCTTCTCAGACTTGTCCACATATAATCATACTGCCTCTCTTTTTAAGCACTATTAGAATCTGTGCTCATACGCAGGCTCGCCACCCTCCATGCCAGTACACCCACACTTGTGTTTTGTACACCCACACTTGTGTTTTGTTCCTGACATCTCCAGTCACTGGGGCAAAGGCAGATTCTTTGGCCGGCAAATGAACACCTAGACTAGCATGCCTGAAATCAGGCCTTTCTGAGCAGGCAGACTTGGTGATCAATGTTATTATTCTTGTCATTTTAGGGAGACCCTTTTTCATTGTCATTATTAAACTGCACATAAAAGACAGATAAACTATTAACCCTATTTCAGAAATGAGGATTGCCTAAGAAACTGATTAAAGTAAAAAGTAATAATACCAAAAATTTCTTGATTTTGTTAACGTTGCCATGAGCTTTTTCCCGAGCTTTCTCTGTACTAATTCATTTAGTCCTCATAACAATATAAAGTGGCTTCTATTATTTACACCTACTTTGTAAATGAGAAAAAAATAAGGAACAGGGAATCTTGAGTGTCTCAGCCACCATCTCAGAGCTAAAAAGTGAAAGGACAAAATCCAGGGATGGAATCTCATTCAATAGTCAGTGGCCCCGTACTTTAACTCAAAGTTTATTAAAATAGAACAGATTGTTTTATTTAGGGTATTTTCAGCGGTAGTCACAGAAAAAGCATGAGTGTAAGATCATTCATATGTCACAATCTAAATCTCATATATCAGTGTCAAAACAATAATGACTGCTTGGTAATTTTCCAATTTCAAGACAGAAGGATACTAAAAAACCTTAGAAAAATGGTGTCACTATTTGGGTAAACTTGAGAAGCTTCAGAGAAGGATGTTCTGAGCCTAGGCCTAATAGGGATTCAAAGATATCAAGTAAAATGGAGAAGAGGAAATCATCAAAGGTAAAATATAAAACAATATTCTAAAAGTTAAAGAAAATGTCTTTTGATTCAACATATTCACTACATGCCCATCACAAGAATTTTGGGACAACCGTAATAGCATAATCAATAAAATATATTTAAAAAAAAAGAATTTAAAAAGTTTTACACGAAGGAGATTAGAAATGAAGACAAGATACTAAAAATGTCCACGGGGAAAACCGTGTCATTTTAAAGCATCAGGAGTCAGGATGGCACTGGACTTCTCAGTAGCAATATTAGAAACCCAAAACCAGAAAAAGATGTCTTAAAAATACTGAGTAAAAACTTGTGTTTAATTTAAAATACGCTACCCAGCAATGTGATAATCCATGGGCTCAATAAAAAGTAACTTCTCAAGCTTCCTTTCTGCAGCACCTGTTAGAGAATACTCTTTGCTGAAGTGGTGGTGTGAACCGAGAAAGAGGGAGACATTGGGATGGAGAGAGGGGCAAAGTATGGTAGCCGTGCAACAGGCGTAGTACAGAACAGAGGGTCGGAGGAGGAAGGCGGCCGTAGACTAAATACTGACAGGACCTGCACAACCCATTGGAACGCAGAAAAAATTAGTCATGAGTAATAGAAAACTAAGCTAATGAATAAACAAGACAATTAACTCCAGAAAAAGCAAAAGATTTCACGAGAAAATATATAATCATATGTACATATTATACCACCTGACTCAGCACCAAACAATATTTATATTTTCATAATGAACATTGATTACTGATTTAACCAAATAATACTCAAGGTCCATATTTATTTACATTAAATTCTGAAATCTAAAAAGCTCTGCTCTGCAAAGCAACAGATTTGTGTAAATTTGCAACATCATCTGATGACAAAACCTAACCTGAACTGGTGCTAGTCTATTTGTGGTCCCTATTTCCCTTACTTGATGTCCATATGCATATTTTGTTGCAGAAATACATATAATGTGGTTCACTATGAAGTGTTGCCTCGCATGCAACTGGAGATGTTACATAATACATGGTACATGAGTGTGTTACCTTTCTAAAGTCCTCCAGCTTCTGAATTCTGAAACGTATTTGGCCCTAAGGGTTAGGATAAGGGATTGAGGACCTGTATAAACATATTGAGAGGATTGGGGGTGGGGAGGGTGTGTCAAGAAGGGAGAGAGCCGCGATGTAGAAAAGCTAACTCCTCAACCACAGAATGACAAGAATAGCACTAGGATAACTTTATATGGAAACATGCAGGTAAATAATAGAAGAAACAGAACAGAGTTCAAAGGGATAGCCTCTGGGGAGCAGTCTCAGGATAGGAGGAGATGAGACAGAGGGTTCCTAGTTTTTCATCATAAGCCTTTTATTACTATTGGATATTGTAAACTATGTCTTCTTTCAATGGAAAAGAAAAATAATTAGAAGGAAAATCAATCATCTTTCCCTCAGGAGCACACAGGGTAGAAAGCTGATAAAATCAGTATTTATTTCTACTCGTCTAGTTAAAGATACATAACCCAATATAAAATTTCATATCCATTTCAGTCATCTCGGGAAATATGCCACTTAGGCTCAACCAGATGCACGTTAATTAACCAGGTGCAAAATCTCACCACGTGGAAGCACCTTACCATTAGAAACACTCCAGAAAAAGTACACAAATTTTTCCTGGGGAGCACCAAGGAGGGAATCTGAGCAGCCTTGCTCCTTCCCTTCATCTCCCACAGTTCAGTTTTATTGCTTGAACACAAGGCTTCCGGCGTCATCCCGGGCTGCTCTGCCACAGGGACACCAACGAGGTTCTTGCCATCAGGCGTGCTTTGCCTAAGTTTGTTTGTTTATTGTTGACATGAGGTTTCTCAGTGCATATTTCTGAATCCCTACATTTTGAAAACATGTACATTATAGATGAGTCTCAAGGTTTATTGATATAAACACAGTATATATTGACATATACTGTGTCACTTGGTTAAATATGAGCTGCACTTTTACTTGCTTTTTTTTTTTGTCTTCACTGGATACCCAGGTAGGATGCCACAACTCTGGTAATTTAAAGTAAATACAATTATGGTAAGAAGCTGTGATTCTCATGAGAGATACAACTGTTAAGATTGGCCAGTTACCTTCTACATCTTCACTGAAAAACATGAGCTGTTAGAACGTGCCCGCTCTCTCCGGTGAAGAGTGGGAAGTCAGGGCGTGTGCAGCAGCTGTGAGTGTGGTGGGATGCAGGCTGGACTGACCTGGGGTCAAACTGCTGCTCTGTCGCTTTTTGACTTTAAATAAGTTTTTTTCAGTTACAGTTGACACACAATATTATACTAGTTTCAGGTATGCAAATCAGTGATTAGATATTATATAACTTACTAAGTTACCACCTCGATAAATCTAGTTCTTAAACCTCAGTTCTTGAACATCTTGGTTCTCAAACAACTGGGGTCTCCACCAACTAGTTCACTTCAGTTCTTGATTCTGTACCCAAAAACCCTTTCATGCTGATACCTGTGTGATCAGTCTCAGGTCTCTCAGACCACAAACAAAGGTGATTCAGTTTTCAAACAAATCACTTCTCAAACAATTATCTGGAATGAATTAAGTTCCAGAATGGAGTTTGCACTATATTATTGATTATATTCCCTATGCTGTACTCTACATCCCATGACTATTCTGTAAGTACAATTTGTACTTCTTAATCCCTTTATCTTTTTCACCCATCCTTTAACCCCCCTCCCATCTGGCAATGTCAAAATGTTCTCTGTGTCTGAGTCTGCTTCTGTTATGCTTGTTCATTTATTTTGCTTTATAGATTTCACATATAAGTGAAATCATATGGCATTTGTCTTCCTTTGTCTGACTTATTTCACTCAACACAATACCCTCTGGGTCCTTCTGTGTTTTTGCAGATGGCAAGATTTCAGCCTTTTTTTTTTTCCTATGGCTGAGTCATATTCCATTGGATATATGCGAACCCTTTCTTTATCCACTCATCTACTGGTGGACACTTAGGTTGTTTCCATACTTTGGCTATAGTAAATGACACTGCAATGAACAGATATGGATATCTTTTCAATTTAGTATTTTGGGTTTCTTTGGGTAAATTCCCAAAAATAGAATTGCTGGGTCCTTCTTTGTCTCTTGTAATATGGTTTTTGTTTTAAAGTCAATTTTGTCTTGTGTAAGTATTGCTACTCCAGATTTTGTTTTTTGTTTGTTTCCATTTTCATGAAATATCTTTCCATCCTTTATGTAGTCTGTGTGTGCCTTTCCATCTGAAGTGAGTCTTCTGTAGACAGCATACATATGGGTCTTTATGTCATTTATTAAAGGTGTGTCCTTGCTAAGTTGCTTTCCTCATTGTGCCAGGTCTTTTCAGGTCTCAGTCTTGGCACTACGGGCAGTTTAGACTGGACACCTTTTTGCAGCATAGAGGCTGTCTCGTGCATTGAAGGATGTTTAGCAGCATCCCGCTGGCTTTTCCTGCTAGGTGCTGGTAGAATCCCCTCCCCCAGTTGTGAAACTCAAAATGTCTCCAGATGTTGTCAAATGTCCCCTAGGAAAGGAATGCAAAATCATGTAGAACCTCAGCAATAACTCTTCAAATAAGTTAAAAACCTTCATCATTCACACTTTGTAAGGTTTTCATAAAATAATTCATGCAAATTGCCTAGTACATGCAGACAGTTGGTAAGCACAAAAATTATTAGAGTTCATATTTTTATCTTGATTATATTCAGCAATCATATGGAAAAAGGCAAAGAGTAGAAAAAGGGTAAGTCAGAAACAACTACCAAACCCCAGAGAGTTTATTACCTTATAGAAGGCCAACACCTGAGAGGGCTTTAGAGATTGCTTTTAATATTATAGATGAGAAAATCAAAGTCCAAAGGTCAAGTATTAGGCCACGTTCCCTAAGGAGGAGAGGAATAGAACTAGGACAAAAACACCTAACTCTGAACTGGTGCTCATACAACATTGAATATGGTGCCACACACTGTCACTGTGTCTTTTAAGATTTTACTTTATTCATTTTTAGAGAGAGAGGAAGGGAGGGAGAAAGAGAGAAACATCGATGCGAGAGAGAAACATTGATCATACATGCCCCAGCCAGGGCCTGACCCTGCAACCTGGGCATGTGCCCTGACTGGGAATTGAACTACCAACCTTTCACTTTGTGGGATGCTGCCCAACCAGCTGAGTCACACTGGTCAGGGCACCATCATCTCTTTATGGTTGGAGACTATCTCATTCATTATGGAATAAGATGAGAAATTCAAAGAATTGGTGTAACAGAAATGTTCTCTCCCCCTTTCTGTCAATAATTAAACATGAAGGGAAAAGATGGCAAATTTTAAAACATTAGCTTGTTTTCTAAACCAGGATTGGCCAACTCACCATTCGCTTTCAGCCATTTCTTAGAATGAAGGTAACTCTCCAGCATCCTTTCATTGAACAGCATGTACCCCATTGGTTCAGAAATAATCACATCTACAGTCTCAGGAAGTGAGATTTCCTCAATTTTCCCTGGCAGAACAATGATCTTGTCTGAAAGGTGATTATTTTTCACTAACATCTGAAAAAGATAAAAGAGAGTACTGTTGTTCTCATCACACAGAATCTGTTAGTTCTGTAGGTGAGGGGTTGACAGGGTCACAGGGATGAGAGGGAAGTGGCACATCTGTTTCTATAAATGCTGTAAACAGTTTTCTACTTACTGCACAGATATTTCATGTTCAATATAGATAGAAGATTCAGATACGGGACAGGTAAAAGCAGCTATAATTGTACCACATACAAATAATAACTATTAATAACTTGATGTATACCCTTCCGCACTTCTATACAAACAAATACTGTATGTTTATACGTGTGAGTATGTGTGATCTGTGTCTGCATATACACATGGGGGGCAAAAGTAGGTTTACAGTTATAAGACAAATAAAGAATACAATAGTTAATAAATAATAATACAAGAATAAACTGTGTTTTCTGTACTCACACCTGTAAACCTACGGTTTCCCCACCTTGTATACATACAGGTACTTTTTGGGAGATAGTTCTTTACTGATGGTTTCAGCTTATTTCCCACTTTTCTGCCTGCAGAAAAGATGCCAAAAAGTTCTGTACAATAACCTTGCCCTAATTAATGATCCTGATCCTCATTAAATTATCCCTTAATCTTTTGATTCCAAAAATAATACCATGTGCATTAACCTGTCTTTAGGAGTACATTTTACAGTTATGTAGTCATTTTTCTTTGATGTCCTCTGTTTTATAGAATAACTTTGAACTCACTTAAAAGAAGGGCTTTGAAGAGAAATGTACTTATTATTTTTCTAATATAGGTCTTCTTAGTGCCAAATATGATGAGGTAATTGCATTATGACATTTATGTCTTTCTAGTGCCTGAAAGAAATGCTTCCTAGTAAACATCCTACATACACCAGCATAATATACAGCACATTCCTTACTAAGTCGGGGTTCCCTAAGACTCATATCTTTACTCACTGTATTTGTACATAGTCAGAGACCTTCCATTTTGTATTTTCCTAACTTGATCCCTTCCCTCATCCTAAGTGCAGTGTACCATAAATTTATCATGATTCCACTCTCAATTTCTGATCACTTCTTCACATAGCTAGAGTATCTTTCCCCTCAAATTCTATCTTCTAGGGTGCTGCTCACCACCAGGTGCCCTATACACTTCTTAAATGTCTTTTCTACTTTTACTTTTAAAAGAAGAAATCAAGTAATCTCTAAGGAAACTATTGGAAAATGTCACCCTCTGTCAATATTTGTCCGTGCAGAAGGACTCAGAATTCTATTCTATCATCATTCTACATGTTAGTCAAGTTCATGGGGCTGTATAGAGACAAGACCTGAAGGTCAAAGTCTTCAGTGTCCTGCTTTTCTCTGTACATCCTCTTCCCAAGAGAGTCCATTCATCCCCGTGGCTCCAACTACGACTCCATGTGGATGACTGTCCACATGACGCCTTTAGGTTCCTCACTGACCTGAGCTGAGGCCAAACATTTCCACCAATGTGCTTTCTCATCTCTTCAATATGGACAAGTAAAGAGCCAAACTCAGGTTCTTCTTGAAAACTAACCATTTCTCTAAATGTCATTTGAACCTTTATATAAACTTAGACTTCCTTGATTCGGTTTTTATCACTCATACTATAATCCTCAATATCCTGGAGGCACACAAGGTTGTTTTCCATAGACAATTAGTTACTATGTTTTCTTATTTCTGCCTTTCAGATATGACTCATTTCCACTTTTTCCTCTCTGCCTGCACCAACTTGCCTGGTTCCTAATAGCTTCAAATCAGGAATTTAAAAATAGCATTTACATAATGAAAATAATAACAGCAGTGCCTACTTCATAGGCTTGCATGAGGCTAACGCAAGATAAAGCTAAGTGCTAAGTATTAACATTATAATTGTTGTCATGTTATTTTTATTAAAAATATTACTAAAAAAAGAAATGTAGATGAGAAAAAATATAAAAATAAAAATCACTTGTATTCTCATAGTCCAGATGAAGGCAAGGTATATTTTCTAGCAGACATTTTAGTGTATCCCTATTTAAAAAACTATATAATATTTTGCAATTATATATTAATTGATTAATATAAAATAATCTTTTTCTCTGTAATATGTTTTAGACCAGTTGGCGTGATTAAATCAAACACATCCAAACTTATATGAATACTTTGCAGAGCTTTTTTTTAATTGAACATTTATTTATCTCCTACATATCAACCTAAAGGAAGCAATTAAAATAGTTATTTGGTAATCCTAGGTTTGAATACAATTTCTTGACAAAGATAGTTGAAAATACGACATAAACTCAACCAAGAAGAGCTTGAAGACACAAGAGCAGCTAATTCCAGATATCAACATATAATATTCGTTGAGCCAGCCTTGCTGCCTCCCTTCATCTTTGGTTATGACATTCTGAGTGCAGATCATTTATGTCACTTCATACCCCTTTCTTCCAAAACTGAAACGCAGTAGAACTCTCCTTTCCAGGACAACATGAACTTCAGCATGTCCCTCCAAGTGCTGTAAAAGGCCTCTCCTGCAGCAGGCTCCATCACCCACCATAGTCACTGTTACACAGATTTTTACTGTGTGACCTGGTCCTTCAAGGTAGTGGGAGTTGAGGACAGAGAGAGATTCCAAATAAAATCTCTTCTCCCCAGATACCATCAGGGTACAAGTAAACTATCACATCTATTCTTGTTTCGATCCTGCTTCCTTCTTATTACACTGGGTTTCAAAAGCCTGCTTCAGTAGTCCTGTCACTTGTCATCAGTTGCTTAAAATACACACAAACACCCACCCACACACACACTTTAGGTGGTAGCAGCAGCAGTAGAAGTCATCCTTTTACTACCAGAGTAACTTCCAACATAGATCAGTGTAATTTCACCTGGTACCCTGCCATTCTCATCTCATTTTGGAGGTTTTTCAATGAGTTATGTGCATTAAATATGTGTTGTTTATTTATGCCTGTTCAGTATGGAAGCTTAATCAGTTTTAGAGGCTGTACTAGACAATATAGCATTTAATTATATTTTATCTCAAAGCAGTGAAAAGAGCAATTGTTTGGAGGTAAAAGACTTGGCCTGAAACACCAATCCAAAAGAACCTATGCACCCCAATGTTCATAGCAGCACAATTTACAATAGCCACGTGCTAGAAGCAACCTAAGTGCCCATCAGTAAATGAATGGATAAAAAAACTGTGGTACATTTACACAATGGAATTCTACACAGCAAAGAGAAAGAAGGAGCTCCTACCCTTTGTGACAGCATGGTTGGAACTGTAGAGTATTATGCTAAGTGAAATAAGCCAGGTGCTGAGGGACAAATACCATATGATCTCACCTTTAACTGCAACACATTCAACAAAAGAAAAAAGCAAACAAAATATAACCAGAGACATTGAAATTAAGAACAATCTAACAATAGCCAGAGGGGATGGGGGAGGGAACAATGGGGGAAAGGGTTTTCAGGAACTACAATGAAGGACACATTGACAAAACCAAGAAGGAGGGTGGAAGAAAGTGAGAGAAGTGGGATTGGTGGCGGTGGGGTGTGGGGGTGCTGGTCATGAGTCCTCTACTTATTAGCTGTAAGACTATGGACAAGACATATAATTTCTTGGAAGTCCATTTTTTCACTTATAAAATGAGAATAATAATAGTACCTATTCCATAGTGTTATTTCAAGGATCAAATCAAATGAGAAAGTATAAAGGAATATACAAGATAAAGAGAACATTGATTAAGTAGAAGAAGAATTTAAAGATAATAAAACAATAAAACTGAGATTTCTTCAGTTCCTTTGTTCAGTGTCTTATAATTATCTGAGTACAGGTCTTTCATATCCTTGGTTAGATTTACTCCTAGGTATTTTATTCTTTTGAAGCAGTCATGAATAGGATTGTTTTCTTAATTTCCCTTTCTGATAGTTTATTATTGGCATATAAAAATGCAACTGATTTCTGGATGTTTTGTATCCTGCTACTTGACTGAAGTCATTTATTAGTTCTAGCAGTTTCTTGGTGGAATCTTTAGGGTTCTCTATGTACAGTATCATGGCATCTATAAATAACAAAGTTTTACTTCTTCCTTCCCAGTTTGGATGCCTTTTACTTAATCTTGTCTGACTGCTGTGGCTAGGACTTCCAGTATTATGTTGAATAAGAGAGGTGAAAGCAGACACCCCTGTCTTGTCACTGATTTTAAGGGGAACACTTGTATTTATTGCCCGTTGAGTACAATGCTGGCAGTGGGTTTGACCCAGTGATTCCACTTTTAGGAAATTATCTGAAGAAACTGGAAACACTAATTTGAAAGAATATAAACATCCCTATGTTCTTTGCAGTGTTATTTACAATCACCAAAATATGGAAGCAGCCTAAATGTCCATCAGTAGATGAGTGGATAAAACAACTATAGGAAATTTATACAATGGAACATTACTTGGCCATAAAAAAGAAAATTTTACCCTCTGAGACATCATGGATGGTCCTATAAATATTATACTAAGTGAAATAAGCCAGTCAGAGAAAGACAAATACTATACGATTTCAATCATATGTGGAATCTAATGGACAAACTGAACTAACAAGAAAAAGAGAGACAGGCTCATAGACAGAGAGCAGATGACAGCTTTTGTAAGGGTTGGTTAGGGATTGAGCAAAAAGGGAAAAGAACTCATGGAACAACAGTGTGGTGATTGTGGAGGGGAGGGGTGTAAGAGAAATAAATGATAATGGAAAAAATACAATAAAAATAAATTTAAAAAAATACAATGAGATACTACCTCACAGATATTAGGATGGCTATTATCTGCAAGGCAAGGAATATGAGATGGAGAGGTTAGAGAAAAAGGAATTCCTACATACTGCTGGTGGAAATGTAAACGGTACAGCCTCTATGGAAAACAGTATGGAGGCTCCTCAAAAAATAAGAGTTACCATATGTTCCAGTAACACCTGTTGTGGGTATCTACCTGAAAATTTTGAAAACATTTATTTGCAAAGATAGTATCCCTATGTTCATTGCAGCATTATGTATGGGGCCAAGACATGGAAACAAAGTGTTCTTTGATAGATGATCGGCTCAAGAAGATGTGGTACACACATACAATAGAATACCAGGCCATAAAGAAGATGAAATACTGCCATTTGTGCCAGCATAGATGGATCTTGAGAATATCATTCTAAGTAAAATAAGTCAGAGAGGAAAAGTCGAGAACCATAAGATTTCACACATACATGTGATATAAAACTGAAAGCAACAACTGAACAAAGAAGATAAACAAAAACTCAGACACAGACCACAGTATGGTGGTCACAGAGGGAAAGAGTGGCAGAGGGCTCGTACAGGGTAAAAGGGGACAAATATATGTTGACAGAAGATTTGACTGGGGGTGGTGAACACAAAATGCAATATACAGATGATGTATCATAGAACTGTACACTTGAAACCTATATAATATTTATTAACCAATGTCACCCCAACAAATTTAATTAAAAAAAGAGGTAGCAGTGAGTAGAAGTTTTGAGGAAATTTTAGAAGATGGGAAGTAGATTGGGTTGGATTAATGGAGAAAACAGAACACAGTATTCTGAACCCCAACATATCAGAGCTAAAGCAGGTTTCCTGTAAGGCTGTTTGGGAGAAAATGCCAAGAGCAGCAGTAGCCTCCAGTACTATCTTGTGGATTTGTACCTGGCTAAAGTTCTTAGCATTGCCTTTTGTGATACATCTTAGTAAGGATTCTAGTATGGATACTGAAGACAGAAAGGGAAACAAGGAAGAACTTGGGGTAACTGGATCCCAATTGCAGACTCCGAGCAAAGAAAGTTACGAGGCAATGTCATCCAAAGTGCCATTCCTAGGATCAAATTTTTATTTTGGCGGTAGTCAGGCTCCCAGGCTACCGGAGAGCTCCATGTCCTTGCATTTTACAGGAAGCTTACCTGTCAATACATCCTCCCCACTTGGGCAAAAGCTTTGGTCTGCTCTCCCTCTTAGGAGATGGGGCCGTGGAAAACACGGACCCATCAACTATCCATACTAAGCAATCTAGTTCTTTATTCATCAGCTAAGAATGAGTAAACAAGGATCACCATACATTGGAGGGAAATAAATAACAAAAGAAAAAAACTAATGATTAACAAATATAATATTAATAACCCCAGAAGATAACTGTTTTTAAGTACTATCCTTAGAGAGTAGGAGAGATTATTTTTGTCCATAAAACAAAAATAGGCTGCTATAAAATTAAGAATAAAAATATCTGAAAATAATTATGTTGGTAAATTGCCAAAACTTAAGACAGTGATCTCTAAGATAAATTTGAGGAAATCTAAGAACATAGAGCAAACTTGAAGACAGAATAAAGCAATTAAAAGTACAAAATAATAACCAAGTGGATATGAACATAATAGCTAAATAGTAGAAAAAATCCCAGAACTCAAGAAAGGGACTACTCTTTTGACTGAAAGAGCCTACTGAGTATAAAGTAGAATGAATAGCTTGAAAAATTCATCCAAATCTAGATACAGCATGACAACATTTGACAACCCAAGGAATAAAAAGGTAAATACCCAAAGCTCTCGGAGTTAAAAGAATCATAATTTGTTTCAGATAAACAAGAATTATACTGATATTGAATTTTCATTAGCAACATAGGACATTGGCAGATTATAAAGTAAGTTCTGAGGGAAAATGACTTTCAGCCTATAATTTTATACCCAGGCCCAAATCCAAAAACCATGAGGGAACAGAAAACATTTTCAGACAAAGAAAGCCTCAAAGGTTTTTTTAATTGTGTCACAAATGAAAAAATAGAAGGAATCAGTCAAGAGGAAAAGATATAACAAAAAGCACAACATGAATAGAAGAAAGGGTAGCAAGCTGAATGTAAATTAGAAGAGAACAAATCTGAAAAGAAATTAAAAGTTTATTCACTTTTGTTACAGAGAACATTCTTCTTGGAGCAGTAAGAGTTCAGGGACACAGGGTGACATTTCCCTTTCTATGGGTCCAACGAAACTACATGGTTCAACAGGGAAAGATATTTATACGATCATCGTACTTCATTTGCTTTTTGGGGGGTTAAATTCTCAGAAGGGAGCTACAGACAAACCATTAAAGACATAGTATTTTAAACCTTGGCAATCTAGGAACAACATAACCAGACCAAATTGGGAGGTGCATCTGAAGAGGACAGTCCCTCCTCTATTAATTTTACTGGGAGTCAATAGTATACCCACAGTAGGTAATTCAGGAAACAGAAATAGGTGTTTGATGATATAAACTTACGATGGCAATCAGCTGAAGAACTTAAAAAACAAAAGTTCGGAGAGGTTCACTCGGAAATGTGATAGGGCCTGAACTGGGCATTATCACATTTTACTTTAGACCTATCTAAACTGCTCGATTCTGCTTCCTCGTGTCCAGTTTTTACTTTAATATAAAAGAAAAAATGTAGTCAATGAGCAGTCCGTCCCTCAAACAGCAGGATACCTAACCAATCTTTCTTTAAAAATTTTTTTATTCCATGTATAAATTTTATTTTTCTAGGACCATTTTTTGAAAATCTATCAACTCTTCAGTGTATATTTTTACCTTCTCGGTCATAGATTAGTTGTTCATGTTACAGCCAGGCAATGAAAGACAAATAGCATAAGATCTCACCTTTAAGTGGAACCTAATCAACAAAACAAACAAGCCAGCAAAATATAACTAGAGACATTGAAATTAAGAACAAATGGACAGTAACCAGAGGGGAGAGGGGAGGGGATAATGAGGGGGAAGGGTTTGCAGAAACAACTATAAAGGACACATGGACAAAACCAAGAGGGGTGGAATCAGGGGAGGGAGGTGGGGATGGCTGGGGTTGGGGGAAAAGGTGGGAGTAAAAGGCAGAAAACTGTACTTGAACAACAGGAAAATTTAAAAAAATGGAAAAAAGAACCCCCCCCCCAAATTCAACAAAATTAATAGAATCAGTAACATAATTCATTATAAAACAAAATACAAACTGAATATACAGAAATCTGTCATATTCATAACACTAATAAACAATGAAAAAGAAGTAAAGAAAGCAATCCCATTTATAATTGCATGGAAAAGAAATAAGTGCCTGTGAATTGGAATAAACAAAGTTGTGAAAGACCTGTACTCTCAAAATTATAGGACATTGAAGAAAGAAAGTGAAAAGAACACACAAAAAATGGAAGGATAAATCATTACTATATAATGGGAAGATTCGATTGTTATAATTACAATATTTCCCAAAGCTATTATTTCCATTCAAACCTTACCAATCTTTTTTGTATATATCTCTTCTGCCCCATTCTTGAATAGGCAATTCTGAACATCTGCTCAATATTTTAAAAAGCTATATTAAGCTTACTGTTAAAAAGTTCATTGGCTTTAATTTCCTTAAACAGAATATTTAAGCTAAAATTCTTTGCTCACTACCTGTTCTGAACCCATCATTTTATAATTCAGAAAACTGAGTCCTAGGAAGGTCAGTGTCCAACTAAAGGACATGCCTCTAAACAGACACAGATGTGGACAAAAGCAATTGCATTTGTAGTAAACTAAGCAAACAACTAGAACAGGAACAGAAACACAGAAATGGAGATCACTTGGAGGGTTAGCAACAGGGGAGTGGGAGGAGGAGAGGGGGGAAAAGGTACAGAGAATAAGTAGCATAGACGGTGGGTAGAAAATAGACAGGGGGAGGGCAAGAATAGTGTGGGAAATGTAGAAGCTAAAGAACTTATGACACATGGACATGAACTAAAGGGGGGAATGTGGGTGGGAGAGGGTATGCAGGGTGGAGGGGAATGATGGGGGAGAAAAGGGACAACTGTAAAGGCATAATCAATGAAATAGATTTAAAAAAAGCAATTGCATTTGTGAATGTGTTTCAATAGTTTAGTTCACAACTATCACTGGCGATAGCAGCATATGGCTTGATTCCTTTCTGAGAAGAATCAACAGAGGAAGTACCCACAGTGACTGTCTCTCTCCCGTTGTCCTTCCCCTCAATACACACCTGCCCCCCACCTGTCATCAAGGTGATCACAGCACTGAGCAGGGCACATGACCCCTCTTGGGCCACTGGTGCTTAATTATCAGTGTGCAGAAAACAGGGCCTTCTGAAAGCTGCTGCTCTGAAAGAGCAAATAGGCCCCTGGAGGAACCTGCCAGAGATGTGAGCACAAAAAAACCTGTGCAAATGAGAACCATTTGGCAGGGCAACAAGGACAACATGCAGAGTGAAAAAGAGAATGACTGACGAGGGAGACAGACTCGGAAGGAAGGTAAAGAAGGAAGGGACAGACTCAAAGAAAGGGACTTATCTCCTCGTTTCTCTGTGGGATGACTTAAGGACAGAGTTAGAGGAGTCCAGAAGCTTCTTTGTACTGAGTAATTATACCCCCTTTATCACTTGCAGAATCTCCAAAGGTGACAGAAGGAAGTCACATGAAGCTTTTGTGAGGGAAATGCTGTCAATCCTATAGTTTGGCTGCCAGAAAAGGAAAAAAAAAAACAAAACCACACACAAAACAAACAAACAAACAAAACAACGACAACAAAAACCATCCTTTAATAGACAAAGTTATTTCCTTTTGAAGATGTTCCAGAATGCTCAACAACTGGGGAAGACCATCAAGGAAGCAGACAAGCCATCTAGGCTTAGAAAGGATGCTTTGACCAAGTTTACAGCAGGCACTAAGAAATATTGTAACATCTATAGAAGCAATTCACAGCTGTGTGTGGGGGGGTGGGGGGCAGCAGGGGTGCACCTTTTACATCCTGTCAGCCAGCATATTTGCCTCTGTTGGTAGTAAGTTCTCTCTTTTGAACTGTATCTGACAGCAGATGCCATGTCTACTATGCTCAGCCAGCAGAGTATCTGGCACACTGAAGGCACCCAAGAAGTCTTTGTTAATTACCTCTCCAACAGTGACATGCCACCCTTGGTTCAGTTTCCATCTTAGTTTGGAAAGTTATTATCAACACACAGGGGCGGTTCAACGAGAAAAGATCATTCTTTGCCTTTCCAAACTCTTTGCTGGTCCTCTGATAGCAGGTGAATAAAAGGGAATTGGTTAAAATGAATTTGGGGGATATTTTTTATGTGTCTCTAAATGCTGGCATATCTGGCAATGGGGAAAGGGTAATTTTGGTGTGTCAGAAAAACATTTTAAATTATGAGACTTTAAAATGGACAAAAAGGTTACTGAATGTCCTGTCTAGCATTCCCTTCCAGGTTATCTTTGCTTTTCAGTGTGTTAGAGCTATTTTGTAACTCTGTAAGAAAAATGGATAATGACGCAAGTAATTCTTGTCCTTAGAAATAGGGAGAAATTGCATCTGGTGGAATGCAATTGATGATTGCCCTGTGGATAGGCCAGTCTTGCATCTATTTGTAATTTTTTTCATTGCCTGTATAAATATGGTTCTCTGAATTCTCCTTTCATGAGGTTCAACATCTTCCTGGTTTACCCACTGATAAATTAAATAAAGTATTAGTCACATGACCGCTTTTCATGACCGCTCCTCTTCCTTGTCCCTTCTCTTCTGGGTGTGATGTGGTGTAGCTGGGGTCCCCAACCCCAGGGCCGTAGACCAATAGGGTCCATGACCTGTTAGGAACCCGGCTGCAAGTGAAGCTCTCCTGAGCTCGGCCTCCGGTCTCCCTGCACCCCCCTTCACAGTGGTCCAGCAAGCAAAACTTTGCCCTTCACCCACAGAGGGTGAGCAAAGCTCTGGAGCTACACCTCCTGTCCACTTGGTACCCCCCAGTCCCCCCATTTTTCAGGAAACTGGTCTCTGGTGCCAAAAAGATTAGGGACTGCCATAAAGCATGTTTGTTATGAATATTTGCTTCTGATATAATAGATCTTAGTTCAAGTCTCTGCTTCTCTGCTTTTTAGTAATCTTTGTAAAACTAATCTCAAGCTTCGGTTTCCATATAGGTGAAATAAGAATAATACTAGCACTTTCAGGGTTGCTCTGAAACTTAATGAGATCATGCATGTAATGTGATTATACATGGCTTGGCAAGTAGCAAGTGCATAATAGATGCTAGCTATTATTGCTTTTTTCTTTTTCCCCAATGGTCAGAGGTCCAGGCTATTAGTGATCAGTTTCCAGTAAGAGGGAAAGTGTGGGTGCAGACAGTTGGCCATGCCACCAAGCAGCAATTATCCTTAATCAAAGGTTTTTCTTTCTATTTTTTCCCCAGAAAGCCCCCAAAATTTAAACTTTGTGTGGCAACTGCTAATTGCTTACACAAATCCACTTTTACCTTTTACTTACCAATAAAATACCTCAATTACTGAGGGTAACAATGCACAAACTAAAATACTATATCTCCCAGCCTCTCTTGCAGCTAAGTGTGGCTAAGTTTGGCCTATGAAATGTAAGTGTGAATTGCCAGGAAGGGATTTCCAGGAAGGTTCCTTAAAATAAGGAGAAAAAGCTTGGGAAAGACATTATTTAAAAAGATTTTTTAGAGAGAGGGGAAAGGAGAAAGAGAAAGACCTATTGGTTGCCTCTCATACAAACCCTCAACACAGGCATGTACCCTGACTGGGAATCAAACTGGTGACCTTTCACTTTGTGGGATGATGTACAATCAACAGAACCACACCAGTCATGGCTAGGGAAAGGTATTTTTAGTCCTTTCTTTCTTTATCCAATTGCCTAGAACATGAATCTGTAACTGAAGCTACAGCAAACACCTTGGAAACCGGGGTGACCTTCCAGAGATAAGGCACATACCAGGACCGCATAGTAGGAAGATGCAGAGAGTCTGGGGCTCTACAAATTTTGTGGAGTTGCCACCCAACACAAGATAGGAAAGCTCTTATGTGTTTAAGTCAGTGTTGATTTGGGTTTTCTGGTATGTGGAGATGAACTAGCAGATAAATGTGGGTTTCTTAATACCACACAATTTCACTTATCTGTGAAATCTAAAGAACAAAACAAATGAATAATAAAACAGAAACAGACTGACAGATACAGCACACAAACTGATGGTTGCCAGATGGGGTGGGGGTTGGAGAACCAAGTGAAAAGGGTGAAGGAATTAAGAAGTACAAATTGGCAGTTATGGAATAGTCCCAGGGTTGTAAAGTACAGCAGAGGGAGTACAGTCAATAACACAGCGGTAACTATGGGTGGTGCCAGGTGGGTACTGGACTTATCAGGGGGATTCCATCCTAAATTATATAAATGTCTAACCACTATGCTGTGCACCTGAAACTCATTAAAATAATACTGACTGTCAAGTGTAATTGAAAAAATCAAATTAAAAAACACTGGGGGTCTTGTTAAGCCCACAGGGCCTCTCAACCATAATAGTCATAATAGAACAGTACAGTTTGAGAACTCAAATCAATTTCCACCCGCTGCTATTTACACATGGGTTACTGTGGGCCCCAAGAGAGCATGCATGGTAGAGGACTGTGTGGAAGGATGAAGAGTCTCCTCTCTTTTCTACACCTCCCTTTACACAAATGAGAAATTTCCCGTTGAAGAATTTTTTGTCTACTCATGAGCAATCTTCAGGGTGTGGAGCGCTATGAGTGTCCAGTATAATTACGGGCTCTATAAGAATGCTAAATATTAGTATATCAATAAAAATTTAATTTTGATTTGCCTCCTCTGGGTACATATATCAACAGTATGCAGTTATATGCCTACATAAGTATAGTTAAAATTAGGTTATATAATTACATGTTTATTTGATTATAATTTGGTTGCTTTGCTTTTAGTAAAATCAATAATATAGACCTTTACTTTTCACAAACTGTGTCCCATTTATCTCATATCTACTCCACAACACTGTAAGAGAGACATTTTTATTTTGACTTTATTGATATAAAACAATGAAATTCAAAATGATTAAATAATTCTATCAAGCTTATTGTTTCTTTAGAGCAATTAGTCATCAAAGAAACTGTTGTGTAAATTGAGGTTTTTTTAATAGCAAAAGTGATTTTAAAACTTATACCAAAGGATTATTTGAAGTTAGAGTTTTCAATATATATAAATGACTGACAAACTATATGCTTGATTTTGCTGATTTTGAAGCGAGAAAAATAATACAAGTAAACAGGTTATGGGCCACATCAAAGTGAGGAGCTTTGTTGACAAAAATTTGTATGTCTATAAAATAATTCAGACAAAGTGATATTTTAACCTTCATTTAAATATGAAGGAATTAGGGTTATTTGGATTTATTTTCCACCAAATGTTATGTGAGATAAAAACTGTCTCAGTTTTACCAACCCAAATGTTTCATATTCTCAGATGGTTTTTCCTCAAATGTGAAATTCAGCTAATTAGCCCATGCTTGGCTTTGAGAGCAACCAGTGACTTGGGAATATCTAGTGGCCTGGTCTGCAGCCCACTCGGCAGAGCTTTGAAGAGACAGCAGATGAATAAATAGAATCGCTCCTCTGTAGGGAGGGCTGATAAAATGCATTTGTTGTAAAAATGTAGCCAAGGGAGAGGGGGAAAAGGTACAGAGTAGCATAAACGGCGGGTAGAAAATAGATGAGGGAGGGCAAGAATAGTGTGGGAAATGTAGAAGCTAAAGAACTTATGACATGTGGACATGAACTAAAGGGGGGAATGTGGGTGGGAGGGGGTGTGCAGGGTGGAGGGGAATGATGGGGGAGAAATGGGACAACTGTAATAGCATAATCAATAAAATATAATTTTAAAAATGTAGCCAAGGCATTCTGAAAATTTTCTTCTAGTCCTTCTTAAGGACAACTATACCTAGTCTAAGAAAGCTGCTCTGAAAGGTCAAGCCGGCAGCAGTATGCACGGGTGGAAGTATGTATGACAACCAAAGCTGATCTAACAAAAAGTGTGAGCTCACGCAGACCTTCATTATCAAGTGAATGGAACTAGGAACTTAGAGAATGAAAACATGGGGGACTCTCATGAGAACCTAGGTCTGAATAAAAGCACATTTACTCTATTCTTAAAAACCAGAGACTAGACTCCTAGAATCTGGGTCTTAATGTGTCTTCCTCCTTCTGCACCCCACCTCTCTTCTTACAGGGATTGTTTAGGAAGACCGGAGGTTTCAGAACTTCTTCCACATCCACATTCCCTTTTGCTTCAGAGAAATATCCGCTCACAACCTGGGCAGAGTGAATCACTTCACTCTACCCTTACAAAGTATCTTTCTTCCAAGATGATCAATCCCAAACCACACACTGCTTAAATTAATCTTGCCCCCACCAAAAAGAATCATCCCCAGCCAGTTGGTGCCTTAACTGAGTTGTTACCCCTTCAGAATGTTCCAGCAAGCTCTTTCAGCTAGTGACCCACTGACATATTTCTGGGAGACCCTTCATTTGTTTCTGTCAATTATCAATAACCTGTATCCTCCTGCTGAGAAGCCCTGAGTTAAAGGTGAGGTTCAGAGATGCTTTTCACTCTATATATTTCCTTCTCTCTATTTCTATTTTATTCCAAGACTTCACAAAGACACTGGGATATAATAAGAAATACATATATTTAGTCTCTGCCTGTCTCTGATATAGAGTTCCTAAAACCCTTGTAATTTCCTGAATGACAGAGGTGATAGGAGCATCATCTACACTGCTCCTAAATCCCTTTCAATTTCCTGAGTGACAGAAGCATTTTTTTTTGTCCTAATGAGATGACTCATTGTTGGCTCCTGGATGGCTGCAGAATGGGGGCTGATCAGCAGGGAGATCAGCCAGGATTAGAAACTGGGAACTTTTCGCCCCACCTGTATTCACTGGGGAGGGCAGAAGGGCTGGAGATTGAGTTAATAATCCCTCATATCTACATAATGAAGCCTTCATAAAAACCCCTAAATGGGGTTCAGAGAGCTGGTGGGATGGTGCTGGGAGGGTACGGACTCCACAGGGAAAGAAGCTCCTGTGTGGGGGACCCTGCTGCACTTTTCCCTATTTACCTCATCATTTGGCTGTTCATCTGTATCCTTTATAATATCTTTTATGATGAATCGATAAACATAGGTAGATGTTTCCCTCAGTTTTGTGAGCTCTTCTAGTAAATTATTGAAATTGACTAGCTTTGTGGGAATCCCCAACTTACTATCCAAGATGGATGAAGTGTGGTGCCCTGGAAACCCATCACATGCTCCTGGCGTCTGCAGCTAAGGGCAGTCCTTATGGGACCGAGTCCTGAACCCTGTGGAATTTGGCATTGATTCCAGGTAATTAGTGTCAGAATTGAAATAAATTATATCATGCCCAGTTGGGGCCCAGAGAATTGGAAAATTGGTTGGTAAAGGGGGAAATAGAAGCCCACACATTTGGCGTTGGAAGTGTTGGGAGTATAGACACAGTTTTCCTTTAACATACATGCACAATGACGATGAACAGTCATCCATCTTACACACGGGGCCACTTCTTTGCTAAGCCACTTGGATAATTTCTCCATGTTAAGAGTTGACCTCACCTGTCCTTTTTTTCCTTTGATTCACTTATAATACAGGCCCAGGCTCTTATTCAAGCCTTGAACTTGTTTGAGACAATGCAATTTAGAATACATAAATATTGGCACTGAGATCCAGGGGAGTAATTAAATGGTTAGTTGTCAGAAACTTAAGTGACTGTTACCACTTAGCCTGGAGTCAGAAGACTCTGGGTCTACAGGTTTATAAAACGTGATGGAGGAAGTGAAAGCAGAGAAAGGACCTCAAGGATTACAGTCATAGTTCAACAACCTCATTGTGCAAAAGAGGGAACCGAGACCCAAAAAAAGTAATGCGATTTGTCAATTTCAAGAAACTAATAGGCAACCCAGTCAGGGTTAGAAGCTGAACTTGCTGTCCTCCACAGAAGCATTTTCTCACCCCAGCACTTGGACTCCCACATGGACATGACCTCCACAGTTGCTGGAATAAGATGAAGATCTGAGTTGCTGTCTCAGTCAGATCCCAGCCTGTGCCTCATATGTGCTGAATGACACTTGCACATTGTTTTCTCGTCCTGACTTCATGCAGAATAATTGATCCACCTTTTCCATCATTAGGTGCTATTCAGACCAGCTGAGAAATTCTTGTGCTGATTTATTACTCTCTACTGGGCTGTGTTCCACACAATTTTCAAGCAAAGGAGAGAAAAGATTTCCACCAGCTAGGAAGTGGCGTGAAGCACGGAGGTTAAAACAACATCTCCCCCGAATAATACATTTATAAAGTCACCCAAAGCATGTTATTCAATCTGGCACCAAGATTTAAAGATTGCCAGATGGCCCACCCAGGACTCTGAGGAAGAAATATCACATAGCTCTTCCCTTCTTTTTCCTGCCTTGCACTGATACCACAACCGAGCAGAGAAGCACAGAACCGCAGCATTCAATTATGCCAATAACCAAAGGTAAGACGCTCAGGCTGGATGGTCTCTCTCTACCTGGACACGAGATGGCATTTGTATGTGTAACACCAAATGTCTTAAGCATTTCTAAGAAAGCAGGAAACTTCAGGAACAGACCAAGAAAGAGAAGGGTGTTCTAATCCCTCCCAGAACAAGACTTTGGGACCAACTGTGCCAATGGCATGATAAAGTGTCATCTACCAAACATACCAAATCACACAAGTCCAGACAGACTTTCAGCTCCAGCACAGGATCACCCTGACTTATGTTTGGTTTAATAAATTCAGTTTGAAGATTCCATATCAGGTACAAAGTGCTTCGCTCTATGTTGTACTATACAGGATGGGACGCCATTAGAAGTGTGACGAAGCAGAGTCCCCATCAACATAGGTTAGGGAAGGAGATGGACACATGCAGCCAGAACCGAGGCAGGGCTTACGTGTGCCATGCACTATTTTAAGTGCTTTACAAATGTTAATTCACTTAATCACACAACATCCCTACAAGGTAGACTATATTTTTATTCTATTTTACTGACTTGGAAACTGAAACCAGGTGATTAGCCAAGGGTCACTGTTACAGGTTGAATGTGCCCCTACACACACACACACACACACACACACACACACACACAGAGTTAACATGGCTGAAGGGCCAATCCCCAGTAGCTCAGAATGTGACCTTCTCTGGAAATAGAGTCACTGCAGATGAAACTAGTCAGGTTGAAGTCATATTGCAGTAGGGTGGGCTCCTAATCTGACTGGTCTCCCTGTAAAAATGGGAAATTGGATGCAGACATGTGCACAGAGAGAACACCAGGTGAAGATGGAGGCAGAGATCAGGGCAAGGCCACAGAAGCCAAGGAATGACAAGGATTCCTGCAAACCACCAGAAGCTAATACCCTTCTTCACTGCCCTCAGAAGAAACCAACCCTGCCAACCCCTAATCCCAGGTTCCTAGCCTCCTGAACTGGGAGATGACACATTAGTTAAGCCACCCAGTTTGTGGTACTGTGCCATGGTAGCCCTAGCAAACTAACATGGCCACCTAGCCAATAAACCGGGGCTTTGAACCCAAGCAGCCTGGACTTGAGTCTGCATTCTTAACCATTTCATTAACCTGCTTAAACTTCTTAAAGCACTGAGCGCACTGTAGACTTCCCTATGTGCAAGACAGAATGAGAGACACAGAAGGGACACATAAGCCAAGTGAGTTCAAAGAAAGATTGTGAGCAACCTAATTCAAAACATTCATTGAGTAAGCATTTGCTGAGAACTTGCAACTGCAGAGACATTAAAATGACAAGGTGTATCACTGTTCTCATGGAATGTAATACTCTAGCTGGATCTCTGAACAGCTAAATTAAAATGTACTGAGTTGGGGAGACTTTTCATCAGAAGTTAGTAAAATCTAGATGGTCATGCAGGGGCTATCAGGTTAATACTGTGGCAGAGGAGATTTTGAGTAGAGAAAGCAATGTGTATAATGTCAAAGAATTATGAGTCAACAAGGCAAGAAAGAGAAAGCCCTATGCAAGGCTGGGTTAATGCCCATTCTGTCTCAGGTTCTTATGCCCCAGACTTCTTGTAAGCAGCCATGGGCGAGAGCCTGCTAAGTCTGTGCTGGCCCAGAGGGCCCCTTGTCACCATAGTGATTTATCGTTCCCCATTTGTGTCCTCGCTGGCTGCCTGACTCCTCAGATCTAAGCCTCAGCTTCTGATGACCACCTCAGCCTCACCAAGCTTCTCACCCCCTGCTCCAAGGGCTTCTTGGCTTTGTCTCTCTGGCTTTGGGGGAGGGAAACCATTTAGTTTCCTCTGGCTCCACCCAGTTGGCAAGCAGGGACCTGGGTCAGCCAGGCCCTCCCCGGATTAGGCAGTTAAGGGAAGTGGAATGGCCAGGCCATCAGTCAGGGTAGAGGGCAGGGGGAGTGTTGTTACAGGCTGATTGTGCAACTCCAAAATTCATGTTGGGATGGCCAAAAGGTCCATTTGTTTTTCTCTGTAAAATAAAAAACACATTTTTCATTTTTCACCAATAATTTTATTGATTTGGATATTTTAAGTATAGGTTGGCTATCTCCCACCTGGCATAACGTTGATTGTTCTCAATTAATGTCTCAATTTGATCGCTGTCATCTTCAACTGGTCTCCCTGACTCACTGTGGAGCCTTGTCCAGCAAGAAATCTCCAGCATGAAACTTCGCAAACCAGATCTGACAGGTTCGATCACTCACAGCACCTTCTCTATACATTGCACAAATCCTTCTTGTGTGTTTTAGTTGCATTTTTACCTTTCTTGAAGTAATAAAGCATAATATGTTGAAAATATTGCGTATTTTGTTCCATCTTCGAAATTAAAATGGCTGCAGAAACATTCATGAATTGTGACAAGTTTTTTAAATGCATGCTGATATGACAGCTGTCACAATACAATCTAGCAAAATTGTTTCAAATGACGTTTAAGACAACTAAGCACTACTATTACCATCATATGGGAAAAAAAAATTTTTTTTGGCCAACCCCAGTAGGAGTCCTAATCCCTTAGCATGAGGTAATTAAATTAGAATGCGATCACTAGGCTGGGCCCTAAACCCCACACACAGACCCCATTCCTGACACAGACACACACAGAGCGAAGACCACGTGAAGACACAGGGAGAGGATGGCCATCTATAAGCCAAGGAGAGAGGCCTCAGAAGAACCCAACCCTGCTGGCAGCTTGATCTTGGATGGACGGCCTCCAGAACTTTGAGAACATAAGTTTCTGTTGTGTAGACCAACCAATCCGTGGTACTTTGCCATGGCAGCCCTGGCAAACTAACACCAGGTTGACAGAGGAAAAAGAGAAGATGCGGTCAGTGAAGCCTCACTGTCTCTGATGCGGCTCTGGTTCCTGGAATGGAGTCAAGACCGAGAGACTGGCTGGGCCTTGTGATACCCACTCTGGGACAAAGTCCCCAGCCACATGAGGTTTTGGGAAGTGGGAGGCCCGTGAAGACATGAATCCCACATCACTGTCCCCTAGTCTCACTATAAAGACTGAATCAGACTTTCTCCACCAGGCCTGTTGTCACAATAAGGTTAAGTGTGATTCCAGACACCTCACCCTTCCCCCCAATAGACACTCATTTTCTTAGAAGTTGTCACTTACCACAGTTAGAGTTCAAGGCCTAAAATGCAGTGCTGTTGAGAGGGTAAAAATCAGTAATGCCAAAGTAACCCAGCTGATTCAATGAGGGAAAGTGACACGTATCTTGTTTTGATTAGAAAAGTAGGAGGCGTTGGGTGCTGGAAGCAGGAGTAGGATTCACAACAGAGATGGATACAGTGTACGCACGTGCGTGCATGCCGATATGTGTGCATGCACCTGTATGTGTGTACCAGGAGATGGATACAGGAATGCTGCTTGGAGACACAGCAGTCAGACTTAAAAACTCTACCTAGTATTGGCCTTATTTACCTTCAACGGGGTCATTTGGAAGTATTGTGCTGCACTCACCCGTGCACGCCAATGGGCTTCCAAGGATGTACATGTGAAGATTTCTTTTGTGACTTCATTATAAGGGCACTTCCTTCCCAAGGGATGCATCCATCAAGGCGTCACGGCAACGTGCTGCCTGCCTCTGGCCTCGGTGCAAAAGCCCGTTCACACAAACCGTGCACAGCTGCCACGCAGAGCGTGCTGCCTCGAGCGCATGAATTAAATTAAACATCATTCAGCACGTCTGAGGAGCAGGCTGTCAAGGCATCAGGAGGAAAAGTGAAAAATTCAGTCAATTTGTCCTGATCCTTCCTTGACATAATCTGCATATTTTGAGCTATTGGAATCTGGTTACAGCAAAACACTTCTTCAGGAGCGGGGCTGTGCCTTATTCTTTTAGAATACCCCCAACCATCAAGCCAGGGACATAGCAGCACTCGGAAAATGCAAATTGCAGAACTCTTCACATTATCACTCTGCAGCTGACCTGCAGGTGCAACCTCATTCCGAAGTAACGAGCATCATTTCGAGGTTTAATACTAACCAGTTTTTGTCATTGACTCACTCAATTTGCTGGTAACCTCTCGTCTATTTATTGCAACTTTACTTTCACCTAAGTAAGTGTAGGGAACAATACCGACCTGCCACCAGCATTGATTTACCCTAGTAAATAATGGGGCTTTTATTCAACTCGAAAGGAATAATAACAGCAATTAGCATTTGGACAATGCTCTACAGTTTACAAAAGGCTTTCACATACTTTATGGTATTTAGAGCGAGGCAGGTACGTGTTGGAGCCCAGGATTGATTTCACCTGCGCAGGACCTGCTCTTCCTGGGTAATTGTGAGAAGTTCTTACTCCCCTATTCTGATCAGGTGGGGCCGCTGAGAGGCTGCTAGTGCCAGCCAGCAGCCACACCGCAGCCACAGACACGGCACATGATCCACATCGAGGCCATCATCACACTCTCTTTCCTCTAGACCTTCTAGAGGACCCTCTGGGAGAAGGTCACTTGTTTTCTCAGTCATGGATGTGAAAGGATGTTACTCGGGGCCGTCAGTGGCCACCCCTTTCACGTGTGGATGGGCTATCTACAGTAGGAAAATAAATCCAACACAGAGATAGGTGGGCCTGGGCAGGGTGGGCACAGAGACGGGAGGGGAGAGAGGGAGGGAAGGAGGGAGAGGAAGAGATCGAGCGAGTGCACCTCGTTTGGGTCACTAGTCCCTCCTCTCGGCTACCTGGTCACACAAGACAACAACTTCTCTTTCTCTTAAGCCAAAGTGAGTTACCCTACTGTGATTTGCAACCCAAAGCCTGACCAATAAATTTACAAAGTTGGACTGATTTTTGAAGTGGAAGAAACCCATCTGTCTTCCTATTGCCCATACATATTCTCTTCCTTCCCCCTGTGTTTCATTCCTGTCAGGCTTGGTCATGGGACTTGCTTTAGTCAAGAAAATAAGCCATAGCCATGGACATGTATGTGAGCAAAAGAACAGGCCCGGTGTGGTCGTTAGCCCTGGGAAATCAGAGTCTTTGTTCCTGCAGCCTTGCTAAATTGAAAACCTTGCCCATCCTGACAGACACCTACACAAGTGCTACCGCCCAAATAGCAATGCAGGCTGTTTGGTTCCCAGTTGTGTAGCTCTTATTTACACTCTGCAAGGCTGCTTCTAGCAAACCTAAGATTTCCAAGTTTTCCAGAGCATCTCTGAAAAATCAATACCACATCATTAAAAACCCAAACAAGCAAGAAACCATGGTCTCACAGCAAGTGCCAGGATGACCAATAATAAACAATGACATTCGCCCTGGCTGGTGTGGCTCAGTTGGTTGGAGCATCATCATATAAACCGAAAGGTTGTGGGTTCAATTCCTGGTCAGGGCACGTGCCTAGGTTGAAGGTTCAGTCCCCTGATGGGTGTGTTCGGGGGGCAACTGATCGATGTTTTTCTTGCACAGATGTTTCCCTCCCTGCCTCCCTCCCTCTCTTCCTCTAACAATTTTACATTAAATTAAAAAATAAACAATGACAATCATAACAGCAAGAACAGCTAACATCCATGTCCACATAAAGACCACGTTAAAGAGAGCAGGGCCCTAGGATGTCCTGCTCCCCGCTACACTGCTCACCATCACACCATCAGAAGTTAGCACAGTGCCTAGCAAACTGTGAAGCTCAATAAACACCTGTTCTTGTTGAAGGGAACAGTTCCCATTGCAGACACTATGCTGAAAGCTTTACCACACTCCCATTTGTATTCATTTACTCATTAGACATGGATTATGCACCTCCTATGTGCCAGGCTGGTCGTAAACACTGGGGACCATGGGGACAATAGACCAGGTCCCTGTACTCATGCCACTTACAGTCTACATCAAGGTTTCTTACCTCAGCAACACATATTGACACTTTGGGCCAGATAATTTTTTGTCGTGGCAGGGTCTCTCCTGGACATTTTAGGTGCTTAGCAGCATTTCTGACTTCTACCCCTTACCACCAGTGTGACAATCAAAAGTGTTCCCAGGCATTGCTAGATGCCCCCCTGAAGGTAAAATTACCCCAGGCTCAGAACCACGGGTCTAGTGGTAGCAGAGAGATAAGCAAGTTATTGATTTGAAATATGTTAAGTATCAAAGTGCCAGTGGTAAACATGAAGCAGGATCAAATAATAGAAAATGACCCAAAGCGGGGTGCTACTTCAGACTGAGTGATCAGGGAAGACCTCTGTTCTAAGGTAACGTTGAAGAGAACCCAATGGAGTCAGCGCCAGCCCCGTGGCTGCATGGCCACTTAGAGCAAGGCCATGAGGCAGATGTGTGCCTGCTGTTTTTGAGAAAAAGGACAAGGCTGGAGAGGCTTGAGCAGAGTGAGGGAGAAGCCTGGTGGGAAATGTGGTCACAGAGGGAATGGGAAGCCAGGGTGAATGGTCTTGCAGGACACGTCACAGACTGTGGATTTAATTCAGAGTGGAGTGGGAAGCTACTGGGAAGTTTCAGTGGACACGTGCCAGGTTCTGACTTATACTTTTAAAGAATTCCTCTGGCTGCTATGTGGAGAACAGAATAGGAGGGACAAGGGCAGAAGAAAGAAGGTGAGTTAGGCGACTACTCTGCTATTCTAGGTAAAAGCTAGCTTTGCCCGGAGAAGTGGATGGATTCTAGATTTTGAAGGTAGATGTGTTATTTTGGGTTGGCCAAAAAGCTTGTGCATTTTTTCATAAAAGATACCTTTTTTCATTTTTACCAATAACTTTACTGATTTGGATATTTTGAATATGTCACTATCTTCTATATGGTATAAAATTGGTTGTTCTCAATTAATGTCTCGATTTGATCCCTATCAACTTCAACTGGTCTACCTGTGGAGCTTTACCCAGCAAGAAATCTCTACCACAAAACTTTGCAAACCACTTTTGACATATTCAATCAGCCACAGCACCTTCTCCATACACTGTACAAATCTCTTTTGTGTCTTTCAGTTGCATTTTTACCTTTCTTGAAACAATAAAGCATAATATGCTGAAAATGTTGTGTATTTTCTTCCTTCTTTAACATTAAAATGGCCACACAAAAGTTCACCAACTTCGATAAACTTTTTTAAAATGCATGCTGATATGACAGTTGTCACAATACAATGTAACAAGATTGTTTCAAATGAAATTAAAGACAACCAAATGCTACCAGAGCCATCTTACAAAATAAAAACCAAATGAACTTCTTAGCCAACCAATATATGGACAAAGAGGGAAAGGAGTCAATAATCGGAGGTACTATTAATATCCTCATTTTACAGATGAGGAAACCAAAGTGCAGAAAGTACAAATAGCCTGTGCAAGACCATACACCTCGTAAAAGGGACTGCTAGGCTTTCACCCGGACACCGATTCCAGAGCCTACCCTCTTAGCATCCATGTGCTACTGACAGTCACATGCCTGGCAGCAAAGGTGTGGGGGAGAGGAGCAAATTGAGGAGCTCCAGTCACCCCTTTTCTTCTTACTCAGCACCCTATCACCCTCTTTCGGGTTCCAGCGCATCCAAGAGATGTCCATATAGTCCTAATGCAAAAAAACAAGCAAACAAAAAAATGGCAGACCTGATCCTCTGGCTATTAGCTCTTGTCAGGTTCATTCTGATACAAAAAGCACAGGTATTTAATTCATACAAGACAGCTTTCAAAATTCAAAATTACTAGGAAATCTTATTGAAATGTATATTTACACCACACATCATTCACCGCAAAGCTCAGCTTAGGGTTGTATATAATGCTAGTGAAAAGTATGCAGACTGGTTACACATTTAAACAGATTATCACCTGAGTTAGGAAGCCAAACTTTAAAAAACAAATTTTGAGCACTGTTTAAAGGTATGCATTATTCAACCTAGTGCTGCATAAGGTTTCCCCAAATTTCTCTCTATATAAGCCACTTTTGAGGTTCCTTGCATAATAACAAAGGATAAAAGCCACTTGTCAATGAGAAATACTTGTTCTTTCTGCTGTGGTAGAAATGACTGAAATAACACATGGAAATAATATAGCAAAACACTAGTATTCATGCATCTATTAGCAAATATTATTGAAGATGCAGATAAAATATTATTGATGATTTTAAGAAACAATTCAGAAAAAAAAACAAGATGCTCGGTAGAAGGTTTGCTACATCCATTTTGTATTACATGCAAATGTTCCTAGTATGAGATGCTGTATTCTAGATTCTGTTTGAATGATAGATACTGGAACAACTGCTTTTCTCAGGGCCAGCTGAAGCTGAAGCAAGATACTGGAGAAGATTCATGATCTTTCACAATATCAGTGTTTCATGGGAAGCTGTGTACCCCCCATGGAAGTTACTTTGGTGGGAATTTCTAAAATGCATACAAAGAGAACATTTCAGAGATAATCCCATGTGTGAAATTCATTCGCAGCATCACACATCAGCAAGGTATTACAGACAAGTAGGTGGCCTTAAAATGGCGCTATGGGACGTCATCAATATGAACATTTTGTGTGTTTTAAAAAGGCTTTTAAGAGGCAATAGACTGTTTACAAATTTGTAATAACACGAGAATGTCCTCAAAAATCTTTACAGCAATGAGCTTTCACTGGTTATTTCATAGCAAAGTATTTGGAGGAGTTGGCTCACTTACAGATGAATCACGAAATTTTCTTGTTAAAGACAAGAGTTATAATTTGATAAAATTTTCTGTGATGACAAGTAGTTGTCAGAATTACTCTATCTAGCAAGCACTTTGAAAACATTAAACTCAATTTGCCCTTCCAAAGTAAAGATGACTTTTACTTTGTAATGAATGAGACATACTAGTTTTCTTTTCTTTTCTTTTTTTTTTTGAACTAAAAGGTCTTTTATTATCTTCACATGAATTATGTACTTTGTAGGGTATCCATGGTGGTTATTAAAACCATGCATAGTGCTGTCTCACTTCTGAGCACCTTCTCCGAAGGTCAATCCATACAATGCCCAGAGATGCAAGCCACACTCATTTTATAGTCAGTGTAAACAAACATAATTAAGGAGACAAATTTACTTCACAAATTATCTAATGCCTTCTGCATTGAAATAGAAATGACTTTTGGCTGCTCCCATATAGTCATGTGAATCATTGTTAAATTCAGATTTGATTTGCCTGGAAAAACAAGTTTGAAGCTCAACAGGCTGGGTCTAGTTTCCCATCCCCATGTTCCTCACAGTGACAGGTAATTTATGGAGATTACTGTCTCAGAATTTTAAATACAACATTCTTAAGATCAGAGGCAAGATAATCTTATGCAGATAAGATTGTAGACAAAACGGTTTGAGAAGTAGTTTTGTTTTTTTTTTTTAAATCCTACTATGGAAAGAACATTGTGAAATGGTTGTTTGGGATATTTCATTGATACATGATTTTATTTCTGAAAATGACATACAATGTCTCATATCTGCAAAATTTAAAAAACTTGTAAACATAATTTTCTAATTTTTCCATACGAAGAATTTTAGTAATTGAAAATGCATTCTTGCCCTGGCTGGTGTAGCTCAGTGGATTGAGTGCGGGCCTGTGAACCAAAGAGTCGCTGGTTCAATTCCCTGTCAGGGCACATGCCTGGGTTGCAGGCCAGGTCCCCAGTGGGGGCCACGTGAGAGGCAACCACACATTGATGTTTCTCTCCCTCTCTTTCTCCCTCACTTCCCCCATCCCTAAAAATAAATAAATATTTTTTAAAAAGCACATTCTTAAAATTGTAAAACTGCAATACCTTCTAATTAGTTTGTAAGACCTTCTGATTGACATGAGAAAAAAAAGAGAAATGTATTAACTAATTTCATAGATTGGTTAAAAAATGAGTATTGTGATTTAGCTCAACCCATTTTGCCTTTCTTCCATTTGAATTTACATATTTTTTTAATGTCTTCACTCCAGCGGCAAAATCCCTCATATTCAAATATCAGAATAAATTTAACATAGAACCAGTCCCTTAAATCACATCATCTCCAAATACTAAATATTTTAAATTACACAATTCTATAAGTTTTTGTGTGCTATTAATGAAATATGTATACTTTAAAATATATTGACTTTCATATTTATCTCATCCTTTCCTCCCTTTTGAATAATTTTATTTCTGCTTCCTATATGAGGGGTAACTGAAAAAAGCCCGGAAATTATTTATTTAAAAAATGTGTATTTATTCTTACATGCTTAAACTTCAGTCACCTTGAAAGTACTCTGCATTTGATGCAATACACCTATCAAGATTTTTTTCCACTGTTCAAAACAATTTTTGAACTAATCAATTTTGGTGCCTTTTGGTGTTTCTGCCATTTTTTGTTTCACCTCCTCCACATCGGCAAAACATTTTCCCTTTGAGGACTTTTCTCATCCGGAAAAACAAATCACTTGGAGTGAGACCAGGTAAATAGGGAGGGTGGGGCACAGGGGTCAGGCTGTTTTTGGTCAAAAACTGCTGAACACTCAGTGTGGTGTAGGCAGGTGCACTCGTAACTCACCCACCAGGAATTGGGCAAATGAGTAGAATCTTCCAAAAAATTTCACTGAAGCCAAACACAGCCTCTCACAACAACGCTAGCTGTTGCACTGATACAGATGGGTTCCTAGAACACCAACCTAGCAGGGAAGGCCTGTATTAAAAGGGGCCCACCCTCCAGAAGATAATTTCAGTTTTTTCTGGGTGCCCCTTCTTGCATAGACAAGACCACAGAAGTGAATAGAAGTTGACTTTTGTTTTAATAAGCATCTTTAGCCCTGGTCAGTGTGACCCAGTTGGTTGGAGGGTCATCCTGTAAACTAAAAGGTTGCTGGTTCGATTCCCAGTCAGGACACATGTCTAGGCTATAGGTTTGATCTCTAGTCGTGGTACCTACATGAGGCAACTGATCCATGTTTCTGGCATTGATGTTTCTCTCCTCTCTCTCCCTCTCTTCCTCTCTAAGATTAATAAGCATGTCCTTGGGTGAGGATTAAAAAAAATAAAGAAATAAAAAGCATGTTTACTCAATGTTTGTTGAATAATTTACATGTAATGAAATACACTCATTTTAAATGTATGTTTAATGTATTTTAATAAATATATATACCCATGTAACCACCACCACAATCAAGATATAGAAAATATCTATTACTCCCAAATTTCCTTCATGCCTCTTTACAGTCCTGATCCCCTGCATCCCACTTACTACCACCCAGCCTCAGACAACCACTGATCGGCTTTCTGTCAATATGGATTAGTTTTTCCTGTTTCAGAATTTCATATAAATAAATTTATATGCTCTTTATATCTGGGTTTTTACTTAACATAATGTCTCTGCGATTCATCCACAGTTATGTGCATAAGTAGTTTGTTCATTTTTATTGCTTTATAGTATTCTATTGTTCAGATATACAATTGGCTTGTCCTTTCATCTGTTGATGGACATTTGGGTTGCTTCCAGATTTTCATGTAGAGATCTTTGTGCAAACTGGTATTCTCATTTCCCTTAGGTAAATGCCAAGGAGTGGAATTGTTGGGTCATAGGCAGAGTGCATGTTTAATATTGTGAGAAACAGCCTGACTGTTTTTGAAAGTCCGTGTGTCATTTTTTATTCCCCTCAACAATGTATGAGGCTTTTTTTGTCAGCCTTTTAAGTTTTAGCTATTTTGGGGTATATGAGGTCTGTCTATAAAATATCCAGCCATGTAATATGAAAAACAGAGACATTTACTGAAGAAGATACAACATACAAGAAACACTGTACACAGGACAATGATGCCACAGTGCCCTTCAAAGCAGTCACCAGGGGACCTCACACAGTTCTCCCAGCATCTTTTCCACTGCTCAAAACACTCTGCAAAATCCTTTGTTGGAATCATCATCAGCTGCCACATTGTATTTTCCTGAATCTCATCAATTTCTTGAAATTTCTTCCCTTTCAAAGGTGATTTTAGTTTTGGGAAAAGCCAAAGGACACCAGTTGCAGGACACCAAATCTGGACTGTAGGGAGGCTGAGTCACCCGGGTGATTTGATGTTTTGCCAAAAACTCTGCACAAAATGTGATACATGAGCAGGCACATTGTTGTGATGAAGCTGCCAGTCCCCAGTTACCCGTAGCTATGCCATTTTAATCAGAATTACATCTCTCAACTGATGAAGAACACTGAGGTAGTACTCCTTAATTGTTTGGTCTGGAGCAGTGTACTCATGATGTACAACACCTTCCCAATCAAAAAACACAGTTAACATGGTCTTAATCTTGCTGTGACTTTGCCATGCCTTCTTCGGGCATGCAGAACAGGCAACTTCCACTGGGATGCCTGGGCCTTCGTTTCCAGATCAAAGCCATATGAGTAGACCCGCAAAGCATCTCTGGTTATGACCTTCTTGGGGAAATCTGGTTCATTGGTAGCAGTTTGAATCAGGTCATTAAGCAACTGCAGCACAATGTTCCTTATGCTCTGGTAGCAGAAGCCACAGAACAAATTTTGCCACGACACGTTTTATGCCAAGATCCTAAGTCAAAATCTCCAACACCGTAGCTTCATCGTTCTACTCGCTTAGTCATTTTGAACATGACAACCACACAGTACACACACTCACTCAACGGCATCTATCACTCCCACTGACTAGTACAGTGAAGTCATCATGGTTCACGCATGCATATTCCAGTCCACTCTCCTTGCTGCCAGGTCACATCGATGTCACACAACCTGTTCTCATTATATTAACAATGGCTGGACTTTTTCTGGACAGACCTCATAGAGTAGTATTTGATCATTTTCACTTTGGAGTATGTTTATAACATACATAATGTATGAGTTCAGTAGTACATACGATCATTTTCAAAACAAATTCATATGTGTATGTTGACAGGATTGCTAAAAATGTTCACCAATCATGATACACAACCAGACCCTCGCAGAAACCTATACACAGTAATGACCTGGTCCCTGCCGTACGTAGTGGCCACTCCAAAGCCTAGGAAGTTGCTTTCTTAGATATGTTATAAAGGTGGTGAGGTTTCAAATGTTCTGTTTTTAGTAAGAATTCAGAAAGGAAAGAGAACCATTTCCTGCTTCCACCTCTAAGTTTGGTACCTGGTAGCAGAGGCTCCGGTCCACTGGAGTGGAGGGGAGACTGTATTGCATGTTTCGCTCCAGCGACATCACCCGTGGTGCTAGCTTTGGTTTCACCTGCGATTGAAGTTCATTTGCACAGAGGGTGACCCTAGAGAAAAACACGCTCCCCCTTCCAGCATTGCCCCAGGAGGTGGCTGGGCCCCAGCAGTTCCTTGGGCACTTCACTTGCCATTCACTCTAAAGTGTGGGGTACTCATCTGTCATTTTGTGGCGTGTTGGCAGGAAAGCAGTGGTGCACATATGGAGGAACCTCAGCAGTAAGTCCATTTCAAGCAGGTCAGACGCCCAGTAATATGCGCAGTGTGATAGTTTAATCAGAGAATCGTGCGGGATTACCGCTTCTGCCTGAGAGGAGCAAACTTTCCTTGCTTTTCAAGGAAGCTCTTTTCAGACAGCTATTAGGTTGTTGAATGAGGAACTGCACAAAAGAAATGCCGGCTCCTTGCGGTCTTTCAGATCATTAAAAAGTAACCTGGGTGGCGGAACCAGTTGTCATTTCCTCAGCGACAGTCGATGAAAAGAGCAAGATTGGACACCAATCTGAGGCTACACGACAGCTGTATCATTTGCCCAGAGTGAAGTGGATTCATCAATTCCGTGGAAAATAAGGAGTCAAATGGATCACTAAGCATTGTGTGGGGAAGCCAACCTGTTGATCTGAGTGAATTTTTTGCTCTTCAGCCGTTGGTCTGGTCTTGAAGAATCTTCCACGGCCCAACACTGATCTCATTTCTTTTCGCTCTCGTGGGGCCTCCTACAGGGCCAGACGCTTGGGCTACCTGGAACCGGCTGGGAAAGTAAAGTGGGGTTGTGGGGCGGGGGGGTGAATGTGAAGCACATTTATTGAGTTCGGAGGCATCAAGACACTGTTAGCAATGATTAGTAATCAAGCATCTGAATGCTTTTCTGCTTCGTTCCCTGGGAGAGTCCACATGATGGCTTTCTTATTTAGGTGGATTTAAATTACAGACTGTGTCAACTTCCCTGCTCTGCTTGCCAGGAAAATGTGTGGCCTAATCGCAATTCCCTGAAAATGTGTAGCTTCCAGGGCAGAAAAATGCTTTAGGTCAATAAGTACTTTCTGCAAACATGCTGCTTTTCTTTTCTAATGCCCAGAATCAAATTGGCCCTTAAATAGGGGCCCAAAACTGCTGTGCACAACGGGGCTGCTGGAGAAAAGGGAGGAACAAGAAGGCGAGTGGCTGTGAGTTAAGGCTTTCCATTAAGGAGAGCAGATTTTGGAAGCTGCAAAGTGAGCTAAGGAGTTGCTTAAATTATGATTTAAATATCGAGATGATGAACACATCAATGTTGGAAGTGAGGACAACATCCCTCAGATGAAAGACAACTGTGGACCCGGGCAAATCCCTTATTTCCTCTAAGTCACCTCTGTAAACGGAAGAGATTGGACATCAGTCTCAGAAAGGGTTCTTGTTGTTGCTGCTGTTGTTGTTTTGGCTTCCAGATCCTTCTTCAAAGAAAAGTTGACTCAGGAGCCCAATAAGTAAAACAGATAAAAAGGGTGTTGCTCTTCTAACCATCAGGAAAACACTATAGATCAACACCACAATGAGATATCACCTCACACTTGTCAGGATGGCTATTTCCAAAAAATAGCAAACAGATAAGTGTTGGTGAGGATTTGGAATAACTGGAGCCCTTATAAACTGCTGGTAGGAACAGAGAATGGTGCATCCACTGTGGAAAACAGCGTGAATTTCCCATGAAAATTAAAGATAGAACTACCACATGATCCAGCAATCCCACTTCTGAGTATATATCCAAAAGAAGTAAAATCAGGATTTTGAAGAGACACCTGCACCCCTATGTTCGTTGCAGCATTATTCACAACAGCCAAGATGTTGACACAGAAAATACTGTATATACACACAACAGAATACTGTTCAGCCTTTGTGACATGAATGTAGCCATAATGCTCAGTGAAGGAAGCCAATCACAGAAGGATAAATACTGCATGACTCCACCCACATGGAGTATCTAAAACAGTCAAACTCGGAGAGACAGCGTAGAATGTCGGTTGGCTGACAGGGGCCAGGGGAGCAGAGAGTGGAGAATTGTTTGTCATGGGCATAACACTTCAGTTGTGCAAGAGGAATGAGTCCCAGAGGTCCTCTGTACAATGTAGCATCTGTAACAAACGATGCAGTATTTTATACTTTAGAACATGTTAAGAGTGTTCTTATTAAGAAAAAACAAACATACACACAAAATACAAAAAGACAAGGAAATGTTGGGAGGTGATACACATGGTTAGTACCTTGGTTGCAGTGACAGTTTCATGGGTGCATCTATACGTCCAAACTCTTCAATATCTATACATTAACCATTCACAACTTTTAAATATAAATTACACCTCAGTCAAGCTTTAAAAAGGTGACACCGCTCTCACTCTCGGGGGTTCGGGGCAGGCAGGTTCAATGCTGCTGTGCAGACCCCTTTGTCTCTTTCAGTCCCTGAAAGGTTTCTTTGGTGCATCTTCCAAAAACACTGCGGATACTCCCTTTCAGGGGCTGTTTCATTTCTGATGTTATGTAATTCCAGTGGTCCTCAGCGTGCGGTCCCCTAATCGAAAGCATCAGCATCACCCCAACCTACTGGAAATGCAAATTCTCAGTCCATATCCTGCTGCTACGGAATCAGAACCTGTGTTACAGAAGCCCAGCAAGGGATCCTGATGCCTCCTTGTTTGAGAGCCGCTGTGTTATTCTCTGAGGCTGAAGAAGTTGTGTTCCCCTCGAACAGTCACCAATACTGAGGCTGTCTGAGGAGAACTTAGTAGATTTAGGTCAGCAAGGGAAGAACCTCCTGGGGAAAGGACTTAAGGATAGCTATGAATTTCTTCTGCAAACTGAATACCAGAGGCTGCTCGACACACCGCCCTGCCCAGTCTGTCTGCAGGACCCGTGAGAAGAGCTGAGACCTGTGCAGAACCTCTGCATCTGCTAATGTTTTGTTTCATTAAAAAAAAGTAATAAAGAACAATGTAAAATGCAATTTAAACAACGTGCTCTTGAAAAAATGTACTAGGCTGTCCCCATGTTTCCGCTGTTGCCTGGTGACCTCCTCTTCCCTGATATCTGTTCAGCAGATTCGCACAGAGGCAAGATGAGGCCCCGGAATTACATTGATGGTAACCTCAGTGACAAGAGTAACACTAGGTAGAGTACCAGGCACTGTGCCAATTTTTTATGGACTTCCTTATTTAATCCTCAGACTATGTTCATGAGGGACTATTATCATCTACAATGTAGAGAGAATGATGAACTCCCAAAGATTTCCACATCCTCATCCCTGGAGATTGTGAATATGTTACCTTACACAGCAAAAGGATTTTGAAGGTGTGATTAAATTAAGGATGCTGGAATCATCCTGGATTATCCTGGTGGGCCCAATATAATCCCACGGATCTTTATGAGAGGGAAGCAGACCGGTAAGAGTAAGAAAAAATGTGATGATGGACACAGAAGTCAGAGTGATGCAGTCACCCGCCAAGAAATCTGGCAAATAAAGGAAAGGAACAAATTCTCCCCTAGAGCCTCCAGAAAGAACACAGTTTTGTGACACCTTGATTTTTAATTTTACTAGACCAATTTCAGATTTCTTACCTCCCAACTGTAAAGTAACAAATTTGTATTAAGCCATTAAGTTTGTTACTTTGTTACAGCATCGGTAGGAAACTAAAACACTGTGGACGCCATTAGGCTGTGAATCGATACAACTGCACAGTGTCTGAACTTGCATCCTCAATTTTAATCCTGGCAAAGGTATTTAGGGCCTGCCTTATGGGAAGTGAGTGCTGAGTGAGAAGAAGAGGCATGGATATTCTCTTCCAAATTGTCTTCCATTCTTGTTAGTCACCAATCCAGCTAGAAAAAGGGTTCTTATTTCTTGGGTGGGGTTTTAGGGCATTTCACGTGGATGATTTTAAACTGCTTCTGTTATTACATGTGTTACTAGCTGACTTTTCCAAAGAAGGGGAATTACTTCTTATATGGCAGATCTGTCTGCCTGTTAACATGTTTCACAGTAGGTTTCTTGAGAAGAGTAAGATAGTTCTTCTCCTGGATCCTAGATGGAGTATCTACAGGAGTAGATGCTCCAGCTTGTAGCCAAACATTGTCATCCTCACCTCCAAAGGAGCCACTAGCCCCTGCTCACCTGCATGTTCCAGATGGGGTGGCAGAGGCCTTGTATCTCACAGGCCACATCCCCTTCTCATGCTTTCACTACTCTAAAGTTCCTCCTCGTCTGTAATACGGGAACAATATCATCCGCTCGAAGCACCTCACAGATGCTTCCTCAAGATCTATGTGTTTATAGATGTGGAAATACATCCTAAACTGGAAAACTTCAGTTATGAAAACATGCATATTATTGTTTCCTGAACAGAGTCCTCATTGCCACCTTTGAACTTTACTGTCAGTATAAATACAAAAGGTACTGATGAGCTGGATGGACTTTTCTGACTCAGGCATTTGGTGTCTATGATAGAGAGAGAAGGAAGTGGAAGTTAGCTACTGCAGACACTAAAGAAACTGGAGGAAAACCCCAGCTCAGAGAGTTGAAATAAGAATAAATTGATATTAGAAAACTTCAATGGTTATGCTCTTCCTAGCATTCAAGATGAAAAATTAGACATGCCTTTCTGAACACTGGCCTTCAAAGCATCTGTGCAGAGATTGTCAACACATTTAAGGTGAGAAACCCCATGAGGACCCAAGGGTTTTCAAAAATCTCATCGTCAGCAGTAAGAGGTGAAAAATGAAAAGAGCGTCTCACTTCTCATCCTTCAGCATTCCGTTCAAGTCGCACCTCTTCTCTGAGGCTTCCCGAGCCCGCCCAGCCCCTGGCAACTGCTCCTCGCCGTGGCACGGCTCATCTCTGCCTTTCACGGGCACCTGGCACTCACGGTCTTATGTCGAGGATTTCACTTGCTTGAAACCCAACTGGGTTCTAAACTACTTGAGGGAAGAGATGTCTTATATGTGCCCTGTGTCCTCTCAGGGCTTAGGATTTTACAGAGAACATCGATGTACTTAGTTTCTAGGAATTTTCTGCTCAACCAAAAGCACACATAACAATCACCCTGTGGCTTCACCTAAGCTTTCAGTATCATCCCGTGTTCCATGGCTTCAACTCTCTCCCTTGACTTACTATTATTATCTTTATTTACCTTTATTCTCCATCAGCTTCCTGTCAGTAGCTCAAGGTTAGAATCCTAAATCTTGAACTTGCAGTGGCATACCATGCCAAATCTCCCTTCATTGGAAAAATCGGCCAGTAATGCACTTGCCTCAGGACCGAGGCACTTGTTCTCCCAGCTCCTGGGAATGTTGGCAGATGATGGTTCTCAGCTGAGTCTTGTTCTAGAAACTTCCCTCAGCCCAACAGTGCCACCTTACCAAAGTCACATCCCTTCCTGAGGGAGCACACGTCAAAAAATGTGAAACATATGGACACTTGCCTTAAAGTGGTTCCACTCAGAAGGGTTCCCCCAGCTCAAGACAACTCTGTGGGGTGGGCTGAGCCCTTTATTACAACTGTATTGTGGCTCCTTCCTCTGCCCAGTTCTGTCTTGCTCCTTCCCTTTCCCCCAAGGCAGGTTTCTGAGAGCCCTCTGCATTAAACTCCCTGCATGCAAACCTCTGTACTAGAGTCTGTTTCCTGGGGAACCTGCTCTATGACAGATCTTGGATCTTACACATCAATGAGGAAAGGATAAACAATGCCCACAGCAAGAGGGGCTGGGAGTGAGGCCTCACCTACCGTCAAGCCAGACTCGACCTGGCCTTGGCTGCCAGCCCCTGGCCGTGAACATAGCCATCAGCCTGGACATCGTATGTCAGTCAGCAAAGTGAAGTTTGGCCATCTGCGTTCTCTCCATTGGTGCAGCCTATGAGAATGTTCTGCAATGAGGGGCGTGTTCTGTGTTCCATGCCTGCACTGTCCAGGCCACTAGCCATTAACTATTTGTGGATACTGAGAACTTGACATACGGCCAGCGTGCCTAAGGAACTGACTGCTTTTAAAATTAATTTATATATGTATAGATATATAAAGCCACCTGTGTCTAGTGGCTCTTACAGTGGACAGCCAGCCCTCAATTACAAACCCAGCAGGTCCAGAAAAGCAGTGTCACATTAGACCCAATTCCACTTGCCTTTCCTTCTCCCACGACCCAGAAGTACTCGGTCTGACTCCTCAAAAATCATCCTAATGAGGCATATATAGGAGCTGTGTATGAGTACAGCCTAATTAGCCCCAAAATGATTATGAACATTGTTAAATCTAAGTGCCAGAGAGTTTCACTGTCAGTTTAAGCTGATTACAATGCATAAATCCACTCATGATTGCTCACCCTCCTACTCTTTCATTTTCCCGGCTCTCCGAGGAGTTTTTCATCTAGATGGGGAGACACAACATGCATTCAGGTACGATTTTAAATTGAGGAGTGCCCGCTCCTCATTTATACATACATGCCTAAGTTTAATTAATGCCCACCCCCCACTTGGTCTGTCTGGGGCTTTACCTCTGTGCTTCATATACAGGAAAAAGAGAAAAAGAGCAGGGGATAGCTGCCATTTTGACAGGGGCAGGCTCCCAGCTGGGGCCCATGGAAGACCTTTTGTTCTGCCCTGTTCCTTGGACGAGGATGATCTCTTATTACTGACTCAGAAATGTCAGATGGGGCCGAGGGTGAGAGCACATGGCTGTAGCTGGGCAAGTTCATGACCATTTTGGAAAAAAAAAAAAAAATGACTGAACGTGCATGCCCTCCAGACAAAGAGTCATTCACACCATCTTGTCATCTGAGGGCTGGCCCCTACCAAATCCGGCTGGGCCACCGAATGCAACCGAAATTGAATTCAACACAATTTGAAACTATTCTGTTTACTTAAAGCCCAGAAGCCTCCCGTGAGAAGAAGAATCCAGGGACAGGCGATGGTAGTTAAATTTGTACATTTTTCTTTCTTGTTGCAATTTTATCTTTTCCGAGCAATTTAATGAAGACTCCAGAGGAAAGAATTAAATGTCTGCTGCTTCAATTACCAAATAATGAAAAGGTCGAAAGGAGCACCATGCACTGTATGCTGAGCTGCTATAAAAGCCTATTCTTAGAGTGAATCTCTTTTGTGGGCTGTTCACACTCACATTTTGCCACCTACAAATTGTACAGACGAGTGTCAGTGTGAGAAGCAGAAACCAAGAGCTGGTACAGATCGTCAGCACCAGTGCGGAAGGGCCTCAGCCCTCAGGGGGCATCTCATGATGCCCACGGCAGCAGCAAGGGGCATGGCGCGGGTTGCAGTTTTCATCAAGAGGGCCAGGCTGTCATTAAATTCGCACTTTGAGAAGACTGTAATCATCCTTGGTTCTGAATGCATTTTTAACTAGCCTGTCCTTGGGGCTGCATCCAGGGAAGGCCTCCCAAGCAAAAGAAACTCCAGAATTTCAAGGACACCCTGCAGTCCCTACAGCATTTCGAAAGCTGCCCTTCCCCCAACCTGCCCCCATTTGTACACAGAAAAGAAAGACACAGCAACACAAACATCCTCTACAGAAGCTAAAACCAAAGACCAAACTGCACTATGGTGCTTTGGAATTCATCAGGACATTGATTTTTCAAGCTTTAAAAAACCAAGTCTTTCTGGAAATACTACCCAAGCAGTTAGGTACAGGGTCTTCTCGCCTCCACGCCTGCAGTGATAGCCTCTCCGCTCACGCTGGGGTCTCCCCAACACCTTTTGATTGGTGGACAAGTCGTTGTACAGTTTCTTTTTCACCTTAAAATAGGTTCTTTTTTGGTTACATAAGAGAATAGCCTCATTCTTAGGACATACACACTGGACTGTTTAGGAATAAAGAGTTATACTGTATATAACTGACTCAGAAAAACACGTGTGTGTGCCTCTGTTGCTACTCACACACATGGTGATATATTTACACGTGCGTGTGTGTGGTGATAGGGGGGCAAGATAAAGCAAGTGGGGTAACGTGAACAACAGGTGGATCCAGGTAAAGAGAATTTGGGTAGCCTTTGAAATATCTTTTTATTTTTATAACTTATCTGTAAGTTTGAAATTATTTCCATGTTTTAGATAGTTTAATAGTTTAAGAAGTTTTAAATACTTTAAAAGTTTTAAATGTTATGTTAGATCTCTTTTCTTCTCTGTATTGGCTTCCTGCTAGAGGCCTTTATAATTACACAGCGGCCACACCCTGGGTAAAAGTGTCCACGAGGGGAGCCCCACTCTGCACGATCCTGCCGATGTGTTTAATCAGAATGTGGATGCTCTAGGAGAAACCAATCACACAGACATTTCCAGCACGGCTCCTCCCATGGTGTGCTGGTGATTACTGAGAGTTTTTGCTGGGGATGGAGGCAGGATAATGGCTAGGGAATGCAGGAACATCTCTAGTTAACTTCTTCCTCTCTTCCCTTAAAATACTACAGTCAAAAGTATTAGATTTTTATAGTTTTAAAAATAAATATCTAATGTGTCACAAACCACATTAATTGTATGAGAAAACAAACTACATGAGAAAAAGAAAATCCCTAAATTATGCCACTCTTTTTGGGGGGTTAGGGGGGCAGGAAATGTCTGTTATGAGACAGTAAGATTAGATTCTTAAGAACGGAAGCTCTCTGAATACAGAATTGACCGTAATCATACTGTTTCTCCTATATTCCCCAACAAACAGAAGCAGGGGTGCAACAGAATGCAGGCGTGATTAAATGAATAAGCAGCACCAGAGGCAAAGCTCTGCACTCAACTCCTCATCGTTAAGAATGCATGTTAAGGTTCATGTTAAAATCTAGGAGACATTTTTATCTGTGGGGTTATCTCTATACAAGTTTATATTCTTCTCCTCTCTTTCATTTAGAATTCCACATTTACAGTTTCCTAGGACCACAGAGAAAGAGAAAAGGTGAGGCACAAACTGGAGAGGATATTTTCCACACATAAAACTAAATAGGATTAATATCCAAAAATAGAAATCATTCCCACAAATGAATTCAGATTAGAAAAACAATTCAAAAGAAAAATTGTAAAAAAGCCTTGAACAGGCATTTCCAGGAGAAACGGGCAAAATACTTTACAAAGACGCTCCGTCATTAGTAAGCAGGAGTACAAATTAAAACCACCAATATCCTGTCATAAACACAGATCGGCTAAATCCAAAGCCTGACAACATCAAGTGCTAACAAAGTTGCATGACCACAGCATTCTCATTCACTTCTGGAGGGAGGGAAAAGTGGTACAACCACTCTGGAAAACAATTCCGCGTAACAGAGCAGAAGTGAAGGCAAGCCTGCCCCATGATCCAACCACTGTGCTTTGCGTATGTGCTGAGAAACTCCAGCAAAGAGATGGTGGGGAGTACGTGCAAGTGGATTCGTAGTAGCAACACTTTTACAAGGGAAGCCATCTAAACCCTGCCAGCAGCACAGGGAACCAACCGCTCGCAGCATTTCATATAACATAACGCTGTCCCGCATCGAAGATGAATAAAGAACAGCTGTATGTATCAACAAAATGAACCTCAAGAACATAGTGTTGGGTTAAAAAAAAGCCAGTTGCAGAACACATATATTATGATTCCATTTTCAGAACGTTCATAAGGGTTTGTTTTTAGGGACAGAAACATATATGGTAAAACTATAAGGAACAAAAAAAGATAAACATAAATTCAAAATAAGAGTTACCTCTCTTTAGGGCAGAAAGGGGAAATGATCAGAAAGGGACACATGGACCTTTCCCGGAAGTGCCAATGGCCTGTTTCTTAAAAGAGGTGTTTGCACACATTTATTGCATTGTTATTCTTTATACTGCACATATTTAACAAATATTCTTTTGGGTACATCCGCTATTTAATAAAAATGGCTTTTAAAAATAGTCAAAGAAGCAAATGACCAAAAAATTTTTATCCAAAATTTGTTGAAAGAAGTAAAATGAGCGTAATGACATGCCAGCCATGAGGCCCTGGCGGTCTTTCCTTCCAGCACGACTACTGGGCTACTTGCCTCAGTTTCTCCCTGCTTCCTCAACCCGAACCAAACATCACTCAGAGCTACCAGGGGTTCAACAGAAGCAGAAGCCCAGCTTTCCTCTCTCTGTCATACCACCCCTCATTAAAACCCAGGCCTCCTTCACGTGTGAATGACAAACCCATCGCCCTGTTCACCTGAGTACATACACACCCAAACGCAGCAGCTTGATTGGGTTACTATTATATCCAAATGCCACCAAAATCTATGACTACTCATCTATTGACTTGGACTTATTCCCTCTTTGTACATATTTTGTAATGATAATAGAGCACTACGTTTAAAATGAAGCATCTGCCTGTCCTCCAGTTGGAACCTAAAATCCCAAACAGCTCCTTGAAGTACAGACAGGTGTCTGTGCTCAACCATGTAGCAATAGCCCCTGAAAGCAAAAGTACAATTTAGAGTGAGTGGTACAGCTATTGTCCGAACAGCACTTAAGAAAAAAATTAACCTAGCTCCAGGGAGGTGTGGCTCCTCCCCTTGGTAGGTCATTAAAGGTCAGAAAACATTCATCTCCTTCAGGCCCACCTGTAACCTGGTCAATGGGGAGAAAGAAAGTTGTGTTATAGTTCCGAATTTTTTAAATAATTGTTTTCCTATTACTTACTACAATGAAGTTGGACTCTTTCATCAGAAACATCTTAATAGGAAAAAAATCAAACTGGTATAAAAATACCAGTCTTCTAAATTACCTACTTGGAAGAGTCGATCACAAAGTCCCCTGAAGCCTACCCAAGACCTAGTGAGGAGCTGCTGTAAAAACACCACTTACCTCTGCATATTGGGCTACGGAGCTGGCTTCAACGGCATAGACTCTCCTAGCTCCAGCCTGTACAGCAAAGAATGACAGGATTCCTGATCCACAACCAACATCTAGAACGACCTGGAAGGAAAGGAGAATGCAAAACAGGGTGAAAACACAGATAGGCGCTTGCCTGCGGGCACCATGCCAACCTTGAGCGCTGGGCTCAGACTTAATGTTAGCTCTGATATTTTCAAGTGGTCTTACCTCAGTCAAGTTAGGAATCTCTGAGAGACTCCATTTTTCTCTTATGTTAAACAGGGTTATTAATATTCACTTCTTAAGGTTTGCTGCAGTGATTAAGTAATATGAAGTATATATGAAGCATGCAGTCCATAATTGGTGTTTTTCAAATTGTTGCTATTATTATTATAGTTTTCTTGTAGCATGGATTGTTCTTAGGATGGTTAGGGCCAAAGCAGAGTGACATGAGTGAGCTTGCTTACCAAATCAGTCCATGATCAAAGTGAACACTGTCTCAATAATTTTTAGAATTACATATATTATATATTAAATTTTCCACATGTATATAAAACTTTCAGAAATAACTGAAAATAACATCTTTAAAAATCCTAAAGTGAGGTGTCTGCTTTTTCCCAGGCCCCCTCCACAAAGTTGGGGAGGTTTATGTGGAGGCCATCAAGGCAGTGGACAGATAGAATCTACGGAGACTTTTCCTTTCTTCTCTGTGTTCAGACCTGGGACCAAAGTCAAGAAAACCATGATTCACTGGCACAAAAGGTCCAACACTTGGACCTACATGCTGACAGGCAAGAGGTGCAGAGTACATACCGGGCCCCTATCCCCAAACACTCCTGAAGCCATGGCCTTGTCCAACCATCGAAATTTCAGGTTGTTGCATTTCTGTCTCAGCAGTGACTGCTATTCTTAGCATCTTTTACAACCAGCTTTGAGAAAGCCATTTAGTTTGGCCGTAATTCCTTACAATAAACATAGGAGTAGACAGCATTATGATGTCTACTTTGTAAACAAATGAAACTGAAAATCAGAGACACTGAACAACCAGCCCAAGGTCACCTAGTGGTAAGTACAGGAGCTAAGAGTTGAATTTGGATATTTATGCCTTCCAAGCTCATGTTCCATAAAATCGTACACTGCTTACTTAAATTCATCTGCATAAATATGACATGCTTTTCTTTTTTAGCTTGTTTATTGATTGGCATTTTGTAATGAATGGAGATACTTATGCTAGCATACAATAATTAGCTTACAAAGTATTTCACAGTAGAAGTAATGAATGACCTAATCTACTGAGCAGCTAGTTACCTCATTTGTTTTTCTCCAAACCCTTTGTAAGGTTGGGAACCCAAATGGCAAAGATAACCAAAAAGACCAACACAAAAGTGGTCCCCCTGAGGCTTGGGAGGTTTGATAATTCAAAGGACTAGCTTTAGTGACATGTGAGGCTCTTTATACTTACTTCCCTTAAGCCTTCTACATTTGCGAAAAGAATCTATTTGCTGAAGAGCATCATTAATTAGCTCAATAAGGATTTGATGTTAAGGATTTCAATGCAGGAATTGTTTTACCAATATTAAAAATGTAAATATGACATTTTAACACAGAATACCATTAGGCAATGTTTGACAATGAGACAAAATACTACTTTTTTAAGGAAAACTTAGTTAAGGTGGTTTTTTTTTTTTTGATAGCAGGAAAATTTTTCCAAAAGTTAGGAAATCTGGAGGGTGTGTGTACACGCGCATGCGTGTGTGTGTGTGTGTTAACTGCAACACCACACTGTGCTGACACAGATCCTGTGCCATTATTTTAAGAGAACATGCTGTTAGTAATGGGTTCACAGTGCTCGCTTGTATTAATTCTAGAGCTGTGACTGTATTCCATATGGTTTCCTAGGGTTTGGGTAATTAGGAGCATTACCAATTTAAATGTCACCCAGCCTCCGGAATTTGCTCTCGGGCTGCGTATACTTTCAGCAATACCAACGTCCGCGTCTCCTCGTCCTCCCTGGGGAGTCCACCATCTTCGCACGGCCCTGGCCCACTGCAGGAACACCCGTGAGTGCTATTTAGGGAGTGGGAGCTGTTAAGTTGGAGGTCATAATCCATGATCATCAAAAAAGACGCATCCAGAAAAACCTTTCCAGAGCCTTCTTCAATTACAAATATAACACCTCAGATTCCATGTTCAACACAAAACATGAATATAAAATTAAGAGATGGCAGATACTGCATGTGCTTGGTCTGGTGACGGTGCCCTCGAACGGGTCAATGGAGCTCTTGGTTCCTTTCATTTGGGTATCATGAGGCACATCTTAGAGCAGCTGTTTTTCAGTTCTCCTGATCCTACAGACTAAAAACCAAAGACATTTTTACCACCAGGCCAGAGACATAGGAGAAAGGGAATGGGGTAAAAGAGAAAAGGGACAGAGATGGGAGGGACCCTGATGTGGTTCAGCTTTTGGAAAATTAGTTCCTTAGGTAGAAAGATGCTTTTATAGACTTAGATGTTATCTACAGGTGAAAAATTACAAACTGAGGCAATTTCCAAGTACCTTACGTCTATCTAATTTCAAGCCAAATTAACCTTTTTTGTTTGTCTTTTTCAGAACCTTTTTCAAGGTATAAGCCCTGAAAAAGAATCTGATCTTTTGCTAGTATTATCCAGATAAGGCCAGCTACTTCTAACCTGTGTGTATATTTAAAAAGTTAGTAAGTGAATATTCAGTCTAGGGCTGGTGGGAGAGGGTCAAGAGAGGGAGGGACATTTTGCCTTCTCTATGTAAGCCATGCAGGAACAGAAGCAAAGCTGTGGAAGGCTGAGAATAAATTCTCTGGTGAAAAACCAATGACCAAAGCAAGCATTCAGGCTTTAATGGAAATATACTACCTCAGCCCTTTCCAGCTGGCGTTTCCAAGACTGGGAGGTAAGGGAACATTAGCACAAAAAATTATGTTACACTTTCTTGCATGACATCAAAGGAAGCCTTGGAGCTACCTCTAGTCATATTTTCTTGTCCTCACAGAAGATTATATTGAACTCATTTTTTATTGTGCCATTTGTAGACCATCACAGAACTGGGTATATGTGAGGACTTTGGCAAACAGGATGTTATACATTCTCGCCCTAGGGAAAAATATCTCCCCTCCGGCAGAGGCAGAGGCGAAAGAGAGTAACAAAATCCCCTTGAAACTGTAAAGCAGTTTACGGTTTCCAAAGGACAGTCAGCTGACACTATCTGTTTGATCTTCAAGCCTCCCTGGGATGGAGAGCACACAGTTGAGTCCCCATTTGTTGATAAGGAAACTGAGCCTTAGAACTGTTTTCAGCCCAAGGCAACAAGGCTGGTAAATGGCAGAGATGGAATGAGAAACCAGTGCTCAACAATCGGCACCATCACAGCTCACTTTTTTGTGTAAGGGGGAGACACACACACACACACACACACACAGACACAGAGGTAAACTGTGAAGGTACGTAAATCTAATCATATCATGCTCTGGGTAACCACCGCCAGTGTCCCATGCAGGTGGAGAAGAAGGTCTGGTTTTCTTTGGTGTGTCATCCTTGGGCCTGAGCAATCCAGCAATGACTGACTTTTTTTGCCTCTTTTTCTGTAATTCTCTTCTTTCTTCCTCCCCACGCTCTCTAGGCTCAGCAACTGTGTCCCTTTAGCTGATTCTAGGCTCCCACATGTGCAGTCCCCCATGGTAGAGGCAGCTAACAGCCTACCAAGAGCTTCATGCTCTCTTAGAGTAGAGTTGTTGGGATGCAGTTGCCCAGCTGGGACTACATGCCCCACCCTCCTGCATCTACATATGGCCATGTGACTAGTTCTGGCCAATGGAATGTGAGGGGAACTGATGAGTATCACATCTGGGCCAAGGTGGTTGAGGGTTTTGGGAACCTTCCCCACGCTCTCTGCTGGGCATTGGAAATCACATGTTGGATTTGAAGAAAGCCTGAATCCCTGCATCAACACTTTGGGAAGAGCTACTCAGAACACACTGAACATGGTGTGAGCAAGACTTAAACTTTATTGTGTTAAACCGCTGAGATTTAGGAATCATTTGTTTTAGTAGCTGGCATATACTGACAAATACATTCCCCTTGGGTAAATACTTCTTCTCATTTTTCTACCTGGAGAACTGAAGACCCAGCTCAGACATCACACCTCGGGGGTGCTTTACCTCATGTCCCCAGTCAGTCTGTGCTGGGCTCTCTCGCACCTGGGACTTAGCTCTTCAGTAGCACTTATGATAGGGTATGGCAAATATTTCTTTACATGTTTATCTTCCCTGCTTAGCCTTTGAGCTCTTCAAAGACCAGAATCACAGCATTGGTCTCTTAACACCCAGTGCACTGGGAAACATAAAAAGCATTAATAAATATCTGTTGACTAAATGACTGAATGGGATGGCTCAACATGGCAGTTTCCTACTTCCAAGATTACCTTGAAATGCCTATGGAAAAGGCTTATAACTTTTGTCATCCATTTGGGCTCTGGTGGTGTTCTTGCATCCCAAAGCTGGCACTCAAAGACGATGTGCTCGGGATGCCCTTGCCTTATATCCTGAATGGTTTCACCCAACCTTCTCTTCTGCTTCCCATCCTATTTCTTATTTCTTGGCCTTCAAGTCCCTTCACAGACCTGACACTTTCTCCCCTGGCTCTCTTCCTGACTTCTGTCCTTCCTCCTCGACTCTGATCCAAGCATGCCCCTTGGGTTCCTCCTCTAATGGCCCGAGGCAGGCTTTTGCCCTAACAGTGGCCCTCTGTGAAGGGCCTGACACAGGACCCTAGCAAATGGTGTTCCCTTTGCCTGGGGTGCTCCCCACTATACTATGATGTCAGACTATGGTGATTTAAAAAAATATTTACCTACTCAATGCCCATTGTCTAGATTTCTTCAATTTGTTCCACCAAACCTTGTCTCTACTCTTCTCCATCCTGCTCTTCGTCAAGAGTCTGACCTACATAGACTGCACCCCTGGGCTTCCCTGCCATTGGACTCCAGTTGGGATCAGTCAAGAGAAAAGACAACAGGAGGTCGGAAGGAGGGAGGACAGTGAGGTCAGATGATTTATTCTCCCGGCTTCTTCCTTCCTGGATCTCCACAGATTGGTTGTGCCCCCCACCCCCACCCCCAAAAGCCACAGCTCTTGTTGGGCCTTCAACTTTTAGAGCTATGACCATTCTCTCAGATTTCCAGTAACCACCCCTGCCCTTTGCCCCTGTAGGTCTAATGGTGGTAACAGATTCCCACTCTTGCTAGTGTCAGGGTGTCATGCCACCCCATGTTCATTCCCTTTGCCATGCCCACATCTTTGTCAATAGTCCCATTATTTAACTTTCCTAAACCACTGTGTCAGGTATACCACCTCTCTCCTTGCAGGGCCCCTGGCTGGTATACCAACTCATCCTTCAGACCCCAGACAGCTCCTCATCAGGGAAGACTTTCCTAATCTTTGCTCGTCTCCCAGGGTAAGTCCTCCTGTTGGTGCTTTCTTATCACCACTTCCTTATACTCTTCCTTCATAACACTCACCACAGTCACACTGCTTCACTGAATGACTGATCACTTGATTAGTATCTGCCTCCTACCCTGGATTGTGAGTTTTATTAAGGGATAGACCACTATCTGTTTCTCACTATTGAATCTATGATATAATATGGGGTCTGACACATAGTAGAGATACCCACTAAATCTTTGTTGAACAAACTAATAAACAATAATGTGTTTCAGTACCCCAAACGGGGAACAGAGTCACGGCCTAGAAAATACGGTGCAAATGTTACCTCCCTGAGAAAGCACCTTCCACCATCGATGCCAATTTAGGGATCTTAAGCATCCTTCAAAGTATAACTCACTTTTGACATTGCCATTTATCATATTACAATCCAGTGAGTTCTGTGCACAATGTTCCTCTAGAGAGAGGATTCACCCTCAGCTGCCCCTGGATGCACAGGCAGTAACTGCAGATGTGATTAATTTGGGGCTTACATGGGGGACATAGGGGAATGCCAGAAAATGGTGCGAAATCCCTGCCAGGACTAACCGGGAAAAGTCAACAACTGGTCCATGTATCAGTGGCCAAAATGAATTTATTTGTAAGTAAAGTTTAAAAATTTTTCAACATTAGGATCATCATTTCACTTGTACAGATGATTTTAATTATATGTTCTTGTTTCCTGGGCAAAGAAATCCTGCAAAATGTTTGGACAGGGCTAAAAAGGTTCCAAGTGGGTTCAAAGCTATTTAATTGGGTTTACTAGCTTAAAATTAATAAGGAATATCCAGATCCTTATGAAAGTGTGAAACAAAACAACCTCGGATAATAGAGTAAAAATAATTATGTACCATTTGTTTTATACTTATTATGTGCTATGCCTATTTTGTAGTTCGTAGGCATTAACTTATTCACTTGTGGTGACAAGTCTATCATGTGGACAGGAATGTGTCCTCCATGTTGTACATAAAGAGGCTGAGAATAAGATGGAGTTAAAGTCCTATACTTAATAAATTGCACAGATGAGATAAAAACAAATGTATCTATTTCAAACCTATGCTCTTAGCCACTTCCCTCATCTTCAGTTCTAAGTTATTCTTTGTACTGTTCATGCTATAGTAATATTGGTCATAATAGCTTTTTTACTCCAGCATTTTCATAATTTTCTTCCAATACTGAGGTCCTGATTATTTCACAATCAATTCCTCAAATTATGCCAGTTATTATTTATTGATTTTTTTCTTTATTTTCCTGAGCATATCAATGGCTGCTCCTAATAGCAATACTCCCTACTGCCATTTTCATGTGCTTTTTACTCCTAAATTCCGTGTCCTACCCACCTGGGCACTTCTACCTCCATCGCTGCTTCTGTCAGCCATCATTTGATTATATCTGTAGATGAGCAGAAGGTTTAGATGCACCCAAAGTTACATGCAGCCCATGTCCTGCACAGTGCCATGCATTTTCACCATGATTGTTACCTGGCAGGGGCTGCCTATCTCCATGGGCCACACCCAACTCTTCCAATGCTCAAACCATTGCCTGAACAACTTCTAGGCAGTAACAGAATAAGCACAGAGCGTACAGCCTTTGCAGCCCATCACAACTCCTACTCTGGATTTTATTAAAGAAGAAAAACTCCAAATCATCTCAAGGGCTGCAGAAGAGATCTCTTTGTGGATGTTGCAGCTTAGATTCGCATCTTATTCAGAAAATTAGTACTTTAATTGTGGCAGAAAATTCTGCAGAGACAGCTCCACATAAGACAGAACTCTATATCTGCTATGCGGTGAAACTTGCTTTCGACCCAAGGGCTGCCTGTGTTTTAGTAATGAGAATTCATGCTTATGAGCACCCCTGTTTCGCTCTGCCTGGTCTTCTGGCAGAGGATAAGTAAGCCCATCACCAATCTTTGAATCACTCTTCTCCCAGTTCTCCAACTATTGTCCTCCAGTATTATGGAAAATACAATGTGTGTTGATCACTCTGAGTCTATCTCACCTTCAAAGGCTGCCAACAGACTCAGACCAGGTCACTCAGCTCTAAACCTGTAGGCTCATCATTCATTCATCAGACATCTACTAGGCATCTACTGTTTACTCATTTTGCCAAGCACTGCTAGGTTCTAGGAATGCAAAGATGAATGCAGCACGACTGTCCAGTAAGGAGAAAGATGTATGTGAGAAAGCAGTACAATGACATGTGCAGGGGCAACGCTAGAGTTGTATAGAGCACATGTTTAGAGTATGAAGGAGGAATGCTCTACTCTACCAATGGTTCTGGAAAGACCTGAGGTGGCCTGGGTAGTGAAAACCGAAAGGTGAATCAATGAGGTACCATCTGAATGATGGGAGGTCCAGGAAGAAGGATCCATGTGAAAAAAGGCAGCCAGGAAGGATAGACCAGTCCCAGCAGGAAGATGGTAAATTTCTGTAGGAGCATGATGTGTGCCTTAAGGGTGGAGGTAGGAGTGTGGTTGAGACATGAACATGGCAAGAGCAAAAACTGGAGAAAGTGGCAGATACTTGATCATAGATGGTCTTGTACACAAGGCTAAGAACTACTTAGACTTGATCCTTAAGCAAACAGGGATCATGAAAAAGTTTTAAACAGTGTAATTATTGCACAGTCACATTTCAACAGCATCATTCTGGTGATGGACCCTGGGTCGGAGGGCACAAGATCAGAGGTAGCAGAGCAGACACGGGTGGTTCCCAACCATCAGACCCTTCCTCCTTCCTACCAGAACCTCAGTTGTATTGAGAATTTACCCTCCTTTATGTGGTTATCCACCCCCAGTCCCAGGGAGGGGATAGGATTGGTCTAGGGCAATCATGGATGGTTCCATTCTTCTTGCCAGTGATGGCTTTAGGCTTGGGTGTGTGACACAGTGTTGTTAATGAGACCTGAAGGAAAGTCTGCAGGTAGGCTACTGGCAAAGATTTCCTCCCTTCTGATACAGAGACAGAGAGAAGAATCCTCTTCTTTCCTGAACGTGGTTAAATTTGGACTCTGATGCTCAGAGTAATTGGATTATAACACCTTCTTGTCACACTGTCTCCAACTGTGTTAGCTAATTTGAGTGGGAATTTTCTCCTACTTGAAGCCAAAGATATCTTAACTGGTGTAAGTGGAGAAACTAATTGGAAAACTTTTGCAATATTTTAGGAAAGATACAATAAGAATGAGAACTAAGAATTAGTGTGGAACAGAAGGAAATGGAAGAATTGTAAGGATGCTGAGTTAGCAGATGCTAAAGAATTTGGGGACTGGAAAGGAAAGAAAATCTAGACTGACCACCCCCTTTGCCCAGTTTCCTGGCTTGGATGATGTTTATAATACAGTAGTAGCCCCTTATCCACAGGGGATATGTTCTAGGACCCTCTGAACATATGGATGCCTCTAGTAATACTGAACCATATGTGTGTGTTTTCCTATACATACATACTTATGATAAAATTTAATCTACATTTAGGCACAATAAGTGATTAACAACAAAAACAAAAAAGAACAGTTATAATAATATACTGTAATAAAATATGTGAATTAACTTGGGGCCATTGTTAAGTAAAATAAAGATCATGTGAACACAAGCACTCTGATATGGTGACACTCGGATAACCCAGACCGTTACGGAGTGACTAACGGGCGGGAACGCACACTGCAGGGGTATGCTGGACAAAGGGATGAGTCAAATCCTGGGCAGGATGGAGCAGAGTGGCACAAGATTTTATCATGCTATTCAGAACAGAGTGCAGTTTAAAATGTAGAAACTGTTTATTTCTGGAATTTTCCATTAATGTTTTTGGACTCCAGTTGACTGTGTGTAACACAGGAAGCGAAACCACGGAGAAGGGGCAACTACTGTACATCTGCGGCGGACTCTGGCCAGCAGAATCCGCCTGTTGCGGCTGGAGATGAGAACAAATGCACAGGCGACAGCAATCCTGTGGGGGAAAAGGGACAGGCATGGCTATTCTCTCAAGGGGAGAGAGCCCCGACCCTTGCCTAGACAGGCTTTTATTATTTCTCTCGGGTCTTACATCAGCGAAGGTTTTATTATCTATTACACAGAATAATATTGTCTACATTTTAGGTACAATCAAGGAAATGAGAATAACATGTGAAGGAGAATGGCAGCGAGTCGATTAGCTCTATCCTTGGGGAGATTGACACAGGCTTTGGAAATTACCTTGAAGATAGACAATACACATTTGTTGTTTTAGACCAGGGTGAGGGAGTTTTAGCAAGAGCAAGCCATAACAGTCTGTCTGCATTCTCTAGGCCTGATTCCCATGGGAAAACTCCATTTGAAGGTCTGGCTCCTGCCCACCACCTCGCTTCTGTAGGTTTTCCATACAGAGCTGAGTCATATTTGCCAGACTAAAACAAACCAGTCCCCTACATACATCCATTCAGTGTTTGTATCATGCCACCATGGAACACTTGCCTTGCTCTCTGGCCAGAGTGGCTCTAGAAATTGCCTGTGCTGACCTTTAGAAACTGGAGCTGAGTCTCATTGCTGCCCCCGCTGCTGCTATAGCCACGACTGCCCAAGGAGTCTGTTGCAGGGGCTTCTCCTAATTCCTCATGGCATTAAAAAAACAGTGCTCACCTCACCCATGCTATGTGCATTTTGTCCCTTGCCCCCACCACAGAACTCCCTGGTGCTGCTGAGGCCATGCTCCAGAACCCATGTGGCACTCATGGGTGTGCACCCTAGAGCAGCAAGGGGGCTAACACCTTGGACCAAGGGGAGGTGGCAGCCAAAGGATGAATCGTTCTCCCTTTTTCCCCTGGATGAACTATTTGAAGATGGAGTGGCTTCATATGGCCTTTTTGTAGATGTCCTGTGACATGGAACGGTTTTTCACAAGTGCGGGGGCTCAGGGATTGGTGCGCTTACACGTATTCTCCCTTCCTTCCCTGCCTCAGGCCCCTTTCCCTTACTGCTGCTTTTACCTGTGATTGAGGGAACCTAGAAATGGTGGTAGCTACATGCAATTCACCATATTGATTGACAGATTTCTGGGATTCTATCTTTTCTGGGTTTCCGGAACTTCTTACCCACCACTCTGTAGCTGAGTGATGGTGTTGACACCTCAGACTGAAGAAAGTAATGAAAAGAGGATCTGGGTGCAAGCTCTGCATTCCCTGGAAGCCAATGCCTGGTTCATTGCCAGAAGAGACTAGGCTTTAGTGTAGTACTTTGAACTGCCCATTCTTTGATTGTTTTGTCCAATTTAACCATTCTCACTGACTTTATCTTCTTTATCTACATACGTTCTTATCCTGGCAAGCAATATTTAAAAAGCCACCTACTTTAAAAGTTACTGTTGTACAGAGTCTTCTTTATAAGCCTTTGCAAAGTCAGTAGTTGACCCTTCGCAGTGCTGTCTTAGAAGCAACGTGAAAGGTTTAGAAATGCAACCCTAGGATCTTTCTAAAATGCCTTGCACTCAGTGGGTAGGCAGTGCACCAGGCAGAAGTTACCAGTAAGTTAACCAATAAACCCTGCCAGTGAAATATTAATCCTTCAACCCCCTCTCGTGTTCCTAGTTCTCTCCCATGCACAGATGATGAGCTGAGAATATCACCTTAGCAATCTGTCCCTTCTTTAATGATTTTGCAAAAGCGCCATCTGTTATGATAGTCATTAGTGCCATTTAACAAATACTTCTGGTTCTCCTTATGGGTACAGAGTAGAATTGCACTCCCTTGCCCTTTTGAAATTAGCAGTGGTCACATGTCTTGTTTTAGCCCATGTAATATGGTCATTAGTGACATGGGTCACTTTCAAGAGGAAGATTTGCCCCTTTCTCCTTGTCTCTGCAACAGGAACTAGTATGTGTCACACTGTTCCTTCAGCCTGGATCCTGGAGTGAGAATGACAGCACAGCCTTTGCTGACCCACAAGAGATGTGGACCGTAAGCAAGGAATAATGATCTGCTGGTTTAGATCACTGAAGTCTGAGGGCTGATTGTTACAGTGGTATAACCTAGTTTATCCTAACAAGCCCAGGCCAGCCATATCCATGCAGTACCAATATCTTCTGATTCAGATTCCCCAGCTATGTCCACAGCATCCTGATGCTGTCCTGAGACTCTGCGTATGGTAGCACTAAACTCTTCCAGCCACCATGTGTTATCTTATCCCAACTTAAAAATAACTTCAGAAAAATTGAGGTCACATGTCACTAACTTGGAAGCCACAGAGTTGGGCTTTCAGTACAGATATCTTGACTAGAAATTCATCAATTGCATTAAAGCCTCAGCTCTCTCCCAAATACCCTAAAAGCAGTCTATGGCCATCGTTTATTCAGTCTTCTTGGCTCTCCTTGAAAGCTGCACTTTGTTTTCATACCAAATGAAAGCATTTTCCTCTGCCAACTCTGGTATCTTCCTCCAGTACGCTTTCAGGAGCAGAGTCTATTCAAGTTCAGGAGAACCCTGGCACAGACATGCCATCTGCTTCATATTCGCAATCAGGAAATACATGTAAAGGCCCTCTTAGGGCTAAAAAGCCAAAGAGATCAGTTAAAAAAAAATTATTTCCTCTCTCTCTCTCTTTTCAACCTCTATTACACAGAGAATTAATTCCATGGGTGAGTTCTTATGATACAGGACCTAACATAAACCTTGTCCTCTGTCCTGGGTATAATCGTACCCCCCAAAATTCATATCTACCCAGAACCTGTGAAAATGAACTTATTTGGAAATAGGGTCTTTTATGGATATATCAAGTTAGGATATCATACTGGATTGTGGTGGACCCCAAATCCAATATGACTGGTGTCATCATAAGGAAAGAGAAATTCATACACAGAGACAGATGTATGGGAAGAATGCCATGTGACAATGGATGCAGAGATTGAGTGATGCATCTACAAGTCAAGAAACACCAAGGACTCCCAGTAACCAAAGATGGTGAGAGAGGCAAGGAAGGAACTTCTCTAGAGCCTTCAGAGGCTGCTGCCACCTTGCTTTCTGCCTGCTGGCCTCCAGACCTGCGAGACGACACATTTCCGCTCTACACTACTCAGTTTGCGGTAGTCTGTTGTGGCAGTACTATGAAACTAAAGCAGCTTCCAAAACCCAGATCACATGAAAAATAAAACCATAAAAATAATATGCACACAGATATACTCATTTTTTTTTCAATAAATTAATAGTCCTCCCTCAGTATCTGTGGGAGATTGGCTCCAGGACCACCTGCAGATACCAAAATCCATGAATGCTCAAGTCCCTTACATAAAATGACATAGAACAACACATACGGTTGGCCCTCTGCATGCAAAAATTCCCAGCTATGGATGTGAAACCCAGTGATACAGATGGCTGACTACATAAAATCTGCATATAAGGGGACCTGGCAATGCAAATCTGTGCCGCTCAAGAGTCAACTATATACATACATATTTCTATAGGAGGCTGTTTTTCATTATCTTGAATCCCACCCCCATACACATTCCAAAAATCACACAGATAAATAAAATACCAGTTTGATTATCATATAAAGAATGGCTTTCTGTTGCTCCCAAATCACCCTGCAGTGTATATAGGCTTTGACACAAATAGACCTGAGTTTGCGTATAGATCTACCACTCAGTAGATGTGAACAGAAAAGAAAGTTAATTAAAATGATATAGATCTGGTCTCTTTACTGATAATGCTAGACTATCAAACACATGTCATTTTTTGTACCGCTCTGCATTGGACCCTTCCCTATGTTTGGGCAAGTGTCCGCCTGCGAGGCCGCAGCAGCCTCCGGCTGGGGAAGCTGAGGTGTCTGACGCTTCCTCCCAGCACCCTCATGGCTAAAGCACAGGCATGGCTGAGGCTCTGCCAGCAAGATGCACGGTGCACAAGAAACTCAGATTGTGAGGACCAAGGCGGTGCAGAATTCACTGGGGTGAGGTCACAGCTACTGCCAGATTCCAGCCCCTCAGAGGGAGGTGCTGAGGACAAGGCTCGAGGCAGCACCCGGACGGTGGTGCACGCGCGGGCAGCCGTGTCCATGGCTGGTGGCACTGCTGCCTCCCTGAGGTCAATTCTGCAGCACGAGTTTAGAAATTCTTTCTGCTTAGGTAACCTCTAAGCCTAGTTCCTCAATGTTCCTCTATCCTTTTAGGAAATTCTTTTTATTTCCCTTTAAAACTTAAAAAAATCAAATTAGCAGAGTTGGTTTCTAAATCAGCTGTCTAACATGCAAAGATTAAGTAAGATTAACTGAGAGAGGAAATGCAAAGGACCTCAGCAGGAATGGTGAGTAGTTTCCTTTCTCCCCACTTCCCTACACAGCTCTGAACAAGGGTTCTGTCACCCGGTTCACAATGATGCATAGGAGCAAGAAGTGGAGAATTCAAAGAATGGATAAAGAGAATGTGGTATATATGCACCACAGAATATTATTCTGTCTTAAAAAAGGAGATCCTGCCATTTGTGACAACGTGGATGAACCTGGAGGACGTTATCGAAGTGAAATAAGCCAGACGCTAAGGACAGATACAACATGATTCCACTTAGCTGAGGTATTTAAAATAGTCAAACTTATAGAAGCAGAGAGCAGAACAGTGGTTTCCAGGGACTAGGCGAAGGGGGAGACAGGAAAGTATTAGTCACAGGGTACAAACGTCCAGTTAGGCAAGATGAATAACATAATTCTTAATTTCTAGAGATTTATGGCAAAGCATAGTTCCTAGAGTTAACAATACTGTGTTGCATACTTAAAAATCTCCTAAGGAGGTAGATCTTATGTTAAGTTCTTATCATGTAATAATAAAAATAATAATGATAATGGCAGGAGAAAACTTTTGGGAGTGATGGATAAGATTATGGTGATCATTTCATAGATGTATACTTATCTCCAAACTCATTGAGTTGTGTACATTAAATATGTAGAGCTTTTTGAACATCATTCGTACTTCATTAAAGCGGTTAAGAAAACATAAGGAAGGAAAAGCTACTTCATCATGTGCAGACAGGACCCCGTGGAAGGTCTGTGCTGCAGCTTTTATTCCCACCGATGATTAAGGTCAGGCCCCATTAGTGTGCCAGGTTAGCCCAAAGTGTGCAGTGTTTTAAAGTGGGAGGAGAATTTCACAGCAGGAATAGAATGAACTCAAGGGCCTTTGACCAAACCGATGGCAGTAAGTCCAAAGGAAGCTCACATTGGGAGAGCCTTAAGCCCAGGCTCTGCAAATCTGAATATCAGCTGACAATCTGAACAGGTTGCTTTGCATGTTTGTTGCTGTTATTTGTTTTATTTGAAGGCTTCAAATCCCTGAACCCCTCCTGCCTAAGCCAACATTTGGATGCACTAAGCAGCTGTTGCAACTGGGGATTCTCTTCTCTGAAAACACTGACTTAAAAAAAAAAAAAAAAAAGCAAAACCAAAAACTAACTCCCAGCTCCTGCTTATTTTCACAAGTTTCCAGCAACTGGTGCCCTGACAAATGAAGTGTCAAAACATTTCCAGATTAAAGGCCTACAGCTCACACAGCCCCACACCCTCCACAGAATGGACTTCCCTCTCGTACCCAGCACACACTTGGAGAAACTAAAAATAGCCAGATGGCAATTAACAGAAACTCTGAGGAGGGGACTGGGGTGGATTCCAGCAGGGTCAGTTTCTTGAATGGATTCCAAATGGAGTTCTCAGCCAGCAGTGCTCTGGCCAAGAAAGGGTTTTTATTAAAACTGCATGGAAAAAGCAGAATAAAAAATCAAAATTTGAAAGATTCAAAATTGTAGCAGAGGTGGAAACTACAGCACCATGTCCAAATCAGCAATAATAATAATATTTGCTACTATGTACTGAACTCGTATTTGAGTCATGTACTGAGCACTTCATATGCACGGTATCATCTCGACCTTACAAGGACTCTAGGAAGTAGCTGCTGCTCTTACTGATAAGGAAACTGAAGCCCAGAGATGGTAGACAACCTCCGAGAGATTGCAAGGCAAACAGGATAAAGGTCGAAGGCAGGTGCACGGAAAGTGGCCAAGCTGCAGCTTCAGCTCAGCATTCTGGCTCCAGAACTGATGAACACAACCACTGGGCAAGGCTGCCTCATGCATACATGAGGAGGTTTAAGAAACCACAATGTTTTCACCCCGTCCTTAAATCCAAAGAAACAAAAGTCTCCCTTGGCAATTTCAGCCAGCTTTCCCACAGGCAGTACTATTCAGAAGTTATGCGTATGGCTTCTAACATAAGACTAACTGGATTCAAATCCTTTCATTCTTTTCATTTACTAGTTGTACTAAATCAAGTACCTAAGTTATCAACATCCCCAGGCAACAGTTCTCTCATCTTTAAAACAGTAAAAATATTAGTAATGAAGCTGTAATGAAGATGAAAGGAAACTGGTACAGGCTGAATGTTTGTGCCCTCCAAAATTCTAATCCCCAACGTGATGGTATTTGAGGATGCGGCCTTTGGGAGGTAACTGGGTCTCGGGAGTGGAGCCCTTGTGATGGGATTAATGCCCGTATAAAAAGAGACAGGAGAGGGCTTACTTCCCCTCAGCCATATGAAGATGCAGGGAGGAGGGTGCTATCTACAAGCCAGGACACAGACACCAGTTCCACAGGCACATTGATCGTGGACTATGAGAAATAAATGTTTGAAGCACCCAGTCTGTGCTATTTTTGTTATATCAGCCTGAATCGACTAAGACACAAACAATGTATGAAAAGCTCTTAGCATGGTGCTTGCATATACTGAGTTCCTCAATAAATAATAGCCACTGGTATTAATCATTCCCTTTTAGGTCAGCAGTTTCGATGGGAAAGAGTACAGGGGGTTAGTGAAAAGATAGAGTCCTCCATGGCCACAAGTCATTTGGAACGGTCTTCAGTATAATAAAGCTAACAAAAAAGGACTTTTGAGGATCTGGATTCGTGGTAGATTTGGAGTTAGGGTAACCAGCCATCCTGGTTTGGCTGGGACTAAGAGGATACCAGAGACACTAAAACTGGGACAATTTGCCCTTCCAGTTTTCAGAGGGGAGGGGATATTGACACTCAGGAGTGGGAAGTACTGGAAGGAAGAAAAGCCATCACCTCTTCCTTCTTTCCTCATGACAGAGGTGACCCTTCTGACTGAGACACAGGGCTAAGCCTGTCCAGCCCAGTGCTCAGTAGCAGCCAGCCTGCCCACTCCCTACTCAGGCATGCGCTCTAGAGTCCCCTGTGTGGAAGCTTGCTGCGTAGGGTCTGGACTAGTCTGGGGAGACCAGCTGTTTAGTGGGTAGAAAATTTTATTTTGGAGGAAAAACAAAGTAGGGATCTCTATTAGGACACAGGTCCAAACATTGTACTCCAAACAGCATTTCCAACAGTAAAGCTGGCATTACAATTTCTACCTGACATCTGTGTCTACTTCTAAATCAGTTCAGAACTCAGAGAGAGAAAGGGATTTAATTAATTATCAACCATGTGATTACTCATCACCTTCATAACCCCCAGCAGATGGGTGCCTATTTTATTTCACAGGCAGATAAGCCCATTTCAGACTGGCAGAAAAGGGGTATTTTATAGACTCAAACAAGGTTAGAGCTGGAAGTGACCTTAAAGAAGACCTGATCCAACATCTTCACTTACAGAGATGAAAAGAGATACAAATAAACTGGTCAAGTAACATAGTCCATGTGAAATTCTGAGAAAGAGTCACCTAATGCAAATTAGTATGATTAGTAGTTTGGGGAGTGGTTTTTAAAAGCTATAAACAAAATTAAAATCAGATTATAAATAATACAGAAAATATATTATAGATAATAGAAAATTGATTATAGATTCAAACTAAACAAATTCAGAAGGAGGGAAATTTCCATAAATAAAAATATTATCTCCTGAAATCATCCTCAAGCCATGGATTAATAGCTCAGGTTGAATTTTATTTTTTAATTGACAGGAAACCTATCTTAGGTCAATTAGACAGCTTGCCACCAATCTTGAGTAACATGTAAGGTGTCAAAAGAAACAAGCTTTTCTTCTCCTCTCTCCTCATTAGGAATGTTAGCGTCATAACTGTTCAACAGACATAAGCCCCCTGGCAAAGCAACGGTCCTGGCACCTCAAGACAAATGACAAGACATATGAGACCCTTCAGCCAAATATGGCCATTTCTGTCTTACCTTTGTCTCTTACTGGCACCCTCACCCATCTGCGGGGGACCCTGTCCTGAGCACCAGATGTGGGGGGGCTCCACCCGCAGAGCCCCATCCCTCCATCACGAATGAAAATAAAAACTACCAAGACATTTTCTGCTTGGGGAGGAAAGGGGTCAAACTCTCAGAGAAGAATGACCCAGAGCCCCCTCCTCACTAGGAATACAAGTTTAACATGTCAAAGCAATCTGAGGGCTTAATCCAAGCCAGTGTTTGTCAGGAAAGGGGGTTGCCAAACTTTGGGAGACATACTCATTTCCTCCTGGGACACTTATCACCTAAGGAAGAGCACTCTTAGCAAAGCAGGTTTCACAGGACTTTAGGAATTCCTTCTTATGCCGAATCACCCAGGGAGCCATCCTGGCCAGCACAGGGCTGCAATACTCGCCCCCAGAGTTTCAGGCTTTAAGCCAATTAGGAAGCAGGAGACATCTCCCAGATGGAAATGAGGACTTGGGCTATGTCAGAATAGCCGGGGGGGGTGAGGGTCCATCACATCCTCTTTGCTGCAACCTCCGAGTCCTTCTATGAGGCCTCCCAAGTGGTTGCGTCTGGCCTAGGTTGCCCCTCCCATGAGGAGTCTTACCCGTCATTGACTGCCAACCAAGCAATGGGGCCAGAGATGGGTGAGGAAGAAGCAGTGCTCCTGCCAGGGAAATAAGCTTTGTCTCCTTAGTAGGTCATGTCCTCGTGACAGAACAGACCCAGATGAAGTGGGTCCCTTGGGCTCTTACACAGCCCACCATGGGGTGAGGGTTACAGCTCTTGAAACCAGGCTGAATGGTCCACAACACCCATCTAACTACCTGGATTTGTCTTCTAGGAAATGTCGTGTCCTGGGTAAGTTGTAGGGAGCCACTTCGCCCTGTCTTTCCCACTGGGTACAGCTGCAAACCCTGATCAGAATACATGAGGTAGTTAAATACTGAAAATTGAACAGTAGCGGGTAGATTGGGAAAGAAGACCAGAATATGAAATACTACTGAATCATATCCCCTGATGCCCAACTGATGGCCTGGACTCCACACACCAAAAATGGGCACCCGTGTGCAGACAAGAGAGCTCCTGGAGATGCCTTCTAGTTCTGGCTCCAACATGCAGAAAGGGAAATCCTAATGCTCAGAGAGAGTGTGGAAACCCTCAGTTTTTTTTCCTCCTCATCCCTGCTTTCCTCCCTTTCCTCCTCAATGCTCCCGCCCCCAGCAATATTGTGGTAGTCATATTAGTCTTCAGGAGCCAAAACTACAAGAGAGGGCAACCTTCATCTGCAATCACTGCTGCCGTCATTCCCAAAGGCTGGGACTAGCCCCCATTGCTTTTATTCTCTCTTTGTCCCCTCTCTCTCTGTTTGGCCAATATGTAGGCAAACTCACAGAAGCACATGGCAGAGTGAGCTTTCTGGCCCAGAGGCTAAAAAGTGTCCCCAGGGGACCAAAAAATACCAGGGAAATCATGGAGAGGCAATCATGGAGAGGAAGCCACCCTATAAAGGGTTGTTTTTTTTTGTTTGTTTTTGTTTTTTGGCATCTAGAAATTCCTTGGCTTATCCTCAACTTATATATGCATGGATTTGATTGCAACTAGCAAACCAGAACTGAGAACTCTGTCTAGGTGCCAGACTGACCACTGGGTGACGTGCACGTGGGACAGATGCGAACAGCACTGCTACGGCTTTGAAAACTGAGCTGAGGTAAGAACCAGGGGCCTCAGAAGACCAACAGGTAGCATGGAACTCACAGCCTGAACCCAATCCGGTTGAATGAATACTTAATGAAAAATATCGACATTATCCATAGGCTTTAATCAAGACCTAGAGTCCTACAACATGATATGGAAAATCTGCAGAATGCAATCCAAAATTTCCTGGCATGTTAATAATCAGGAAAATCTCAATTCCCTGGAAAAGATCACCAACTGAAACCAACACAGCAGTGACACAGACATCAGAATTATCTGACAAAGACATTTAAGCAACTATTGTATATAAAAAAAGCTCTAACTAGTAATCATGAACACTGCTGAAACCAATGGAAAAGTAGAAAAGTATCAGTCAAGAAATACATGACACAAAGAAGAGCCAGATGGAAACTTGGAATGGAAAAATACAATAATCAAAATAAAAAAAAATTCTGATGGGCTTAATAGCAGAACGGAGATGGCAGAGGAAAGAAAGTCACAGGCCGATCAGCTGGAGGATCATTTGTCACGACTTTTTCACTCACCATCTCTCTGCTTTACTTAGCTAGTGCAGCATAACAAACCCATCACAATGAAGTGGCTTAAACTGGAAACAATTTACTATTTCTCCCCATTCTGGTCTTGCTTGGATCCATTCATATTTCTGCATTTGGCTGGAGGGGTGGTTGGGCTGGGAGGCCCAAGGTGGCCTCACTCATAGGTCTGGCGCTGGTGCTGGCCGTTGCCTAGATGGCCGCAGTCCTCCTTGTGCCCTCTCAGCCTCAGGAGGCTAGCTGGGGCTTCCTCACAGAGGGGCAGTCTCTGCATTCCAAGCGGGTGAGACCAGAAACCTCAAGGCTCATTAAGACTAGGCTGAAATTCACCCAATGTCACCTTTGTCATATTCTACTGATTAAAGTATATCACAAGGACAGCACAGAGATGGGGGGAAATTAGACCATTTCTTGATGAAAGCAGCAGCTACACAACTTTGCAAGTGGATGTGGACACAGGGAGGCATGAGTCATTTGGACCATTATTTCGATGCTCCACCACACCCTTCCTGGGGAATTAATACGGCAGTCCCAAAGGCCACAGATCTACAATTACTATGGTAGTGGAATAGTGTGAGGTTCAGAGAAATGTAGTGTTTTGCCTAAGACTGCACATGGGGAAAGTATGAAACTAAATCCCATGACTGCTGATTCCACTGAACAGTAGTACTCTTATCTGTGAGATGAACTGTATAGCATTTTGAACACTTTGTTTAACAGGTAGGAGAATAATGAACAACATTTATATAATGTCTTCACAATCATTCTTCATTCAGATCCATTTTGTACAGGAAATAAATGCAGGCACTTGTGAAGTCTATGGAAAAAATGAAGTAAAGTGATAAAATAAGAGCTAGTCCTTACGTAGCAATAAAGCTCTTAACCTGTTCTGTGCACCAAAGCACAGTGCATATAGTCTCCAGAGTTTCACTCAAAGCTTAATTTCTTGATTGAGGTACAATTCACATAACATGAAATTAGCCACGAATCATTTTAAAGGGCACAGTTCAGTGGTGTTTGATACATTCCCTATGTTGTACATCCATCATCTCTATCAACTTCCAAGACATTTTCGTCACCCCAGGAGGTGACCGGGTACCCATTCTGCAGCCACTTCCAATTTCTCTATCCCCAAACCTCAGGGAACCACTAGTCCACTTTCCCTCTGTGGATTCACTTATTCTGGATGTTTCCTATAAATGGAATCATCTGAGCTTTTGTAACTGGCTTCTTCACTTAGCATGTTTTCATGGTTCATCTGTGCTGAAGCGTGTATCAGTATTATGTTCCTTTTTATGGATAATGGGAATATAAGTAACAGCCTAATACTTTGTTGTGTGGCTATACCACATTTTATTTTTCTGTTTATAAGTTGATGAGCGTTTGAACTGTTTCCACTTTGGGGCTATTGTGAGTAGTGCTGCTTAACATTCATGTACAAACAGTTGTTTGAATACCTGATTTCCATTTTGGGGGGTATATAGTTAGGAGTGGAATTTATGGGTCATATGGGAATTCTATCAAAGCTTAATTTTGATTCTGGTTTTTGACACAAAGACTTCTTAACACAGTTAGTAACCACTAATAAGAGATTAATCACCTGCTATCATTATTACCTTATCTCTAAAGTCAATGTGGTTCTGGAGGATGGCTCTGTGGTAGGTGGCTGTCCTCACAAAATCTTGCATCATGTTCTGCTGCTGGGAAATGCAGCCATAAAACTGTAAGGAAAAGAGAACAGAGAGAGAGAGAGTGAACAACCCACAGGGTAGCACCTTCAAGAACATCTGGTTCTTACGGCCACCCTGGGTCGGTCAGGCTTAGCCTAACACCCAGGGAAGCTGAGGCTCTGGAAGAGGCAGTGATGGTCCACGCTGACCCTATTTGTGAGGCTTAGAACTCTAAGTAGACTCCAGGCTTCTGACTGCTACTCCAGACAACAGTCTGAGGCCTAGATCTTGGCCAGGTAAGTGCATGAATGCCCTTCCCAAAGCTGATGTTATAAAAGAGCACAGACCAAAAGTAGAGATAAGAGAAAGGGGCTAGGGCCAAAATGGATGGTGCCAATGAGCCCCATCAGCCTCGAGAGAAAAACAGCTCTTGGAGAGAACTCCTGGTTGAGGGTGGGGGTGGAACCCAAGGTAGTGATGGGGATAACCCCATGAGGCCAGCCGGGTCAGGGAAGTGGGGCACACAAGTTTATGAGCAGTGACAGCGATGGGTATCTTCTTTGTAACTGCCATCATTTGTTAGTTTTCTATTGCCAGGCACCATTCTAAGTGCTTCACATATATCCTAACCTCAAATTAAATCATCACAACAATCAGATGAATTTTGTTCTTTGGCTGAAGAAACTGAGGCTCAGAAACATACAGGAACTTGACCAAGTCCTGACAACTTGGTAAGCGACAGAGTGGGGCTTCCAACCCGGGGGATGTATTGTTGCTGCCCAGGGGCCATACTTTCAGAAACACTGCAGTGCAATACCAATTGTCTGCTCTCCTCCCGCTGCCCTGCTCAGGTGTATTCACAGGTGTGCGTCACCTTGAACAAGTCAATTCCACTCGGGACAACTTCCCTGACCTGAAAGTATTGTGTGGCAGACGCCTCTTCTGTCCGCTGGCTAAACACTGAGTATTTCTTTTTTTCATCCCGGCATCTTTTCAAGGTTTTTGAAAATGCGCTGAGTTCTGCAAGGAGAAAGAAGGAAATGTGTGTCTACACCTTGGAAACCACAGAACTCACCACTGCACTCTACAAAATTCCAACTGAGAAAATATTGGAAGATTATCACAGCATGTTCATCCCTGAACACACGTATGATAAGGAATGGCAAGGTGGAAATGGGTACTACTCCGAGGTGTGACACCCTTATTTACACTTGTCAGACATATTTCCATTCACAAATGTCAAGTGAGAGAGCATAATGGAACACAGGCAGTGACGGGCTCATAGAATTCTCCCTGCCACTGTGCTCGCAGAGCGTCCGGGCTTATTCTCAGTATGTGCCCTGGGGACTGTGACTGCTGATAATATAAAAAAAGCTGTATATGTGAATACAAAATATATGTGAATGTAAATGAACATATATATGAAATCTCATTCTGTTACATAGTGAGAGGGTTGTTTTTTCCCCACAGTATTCTCTAGGCATATAGAGGAAAGTTAAAATAGCTGGGGTATGTGAATACAAGGGAATGCTTTCTATTTCAGGAAAAAATGTAAAAGTGAAGGCTCAAAAAAACTCAGAAACGATGTTACTAATAGACAACACAGCATGTACAGTTGTCAAATTTAGTGACTTCTGCCTTAAAAATCTCTCTCAAATCCTGCCCTGTGGCCTCTTCTGTCTCCACCAGGAGTTGTGACCAGGTCTCACAGCCCACGCTGGGTCCCTGGTGCCCAGCACTCTCCGCTCACCGTGAGCTCCAGCCCCGCACGGTCTTTCTGCCCGTGCGGGCATCCACGCCCTGTCTCCTTTCACACACACAACCTGCGCTGCATCCTCCACGTGTCTGTCACGCCGAGGCACTGACAAAGTCCCATGCCAACCTGGTCCTGGCCTGGCTTCTGGACTTTGAATCTGTTTAGATTACCTTTTGACATCAAACTCCTATTCATCCTCCAGTTCCAGTTCAACCAGCATTTCCTTTACAGTGGGCCTCAACACTTGGCTATAAATCAGAATCACCTGGGAAGAATTTTTAAAATCTGGATGCTGAACCCTCATCCTACATCTGCTAGTTCAATGTTGTGGTGGTGGGATGAGGCATGCCTATTTTTTTTTATCAAAAGCCTCCAGAGCTGGTCTCCATGTGTGGCTAGGGATGACAATGTTTGCTCTGATCTCATTCACTCAGTGGCTTACCATTGCCTTTCACAGTTTACTGAATTTCTTAATCTTAAAAATGCCCATCTATCTGTATCACACTGGCATGACTTAGGGGTTCCAGCTTTATTTATCTTATTTATCTCTTCAAAACATGGTGCGTACAGAGCGGCCCCCCAATAGAAGGTCTAAAATGTAAATTTGGAGAAATGACTAATGAATTTGGTGAAACTGTTTTCAATTGGTGAGGCAGCCCTGTGAAGCCCTGGAGTTATTCCATGTGGGGGCAGTTAAAACACATCTTTTCGGAGAATAAATAAGTAAACACACCTAACACGGCTCCTTTTGCTCAAGGGAATGCCATCTACGCTAAAGAAACTTGGAGATGGATAAAGGGAGGGAATCTTGGTGGAAATATAAATCAAGATTAGATAAAATATATTCTGAACAATCAATGTTTCACTACATTATACAGCTCATTCCAATTTATAAACCCTTATTTAGCTAGTGTTCCCATATGGATGGATCTCTCTTTCATGAAAATAGGATGGTTCTTTAAATTTATCTCCATTATGAAATTTTCTGTCAATTCTTTACCTTTTGCAATTATGCCCTTATAAAGGAAAGAATGTAAATAATGATTTAAAAATAATTATAAAACAAACACATGACAAATATTAAAAAGTTACAAAATTCAACAAATAAAAAAAGAAAAGAAAAATCCTATTATGCAAGCTATGGATTATTATTAACATTTTGGTATGTTCTTTTGAGGTGTGTGTGATGTATGTGTGTGTAAACATTTCTCTACTTTACAAAATTGCATATTATTTTATAACCATATCTTTTTATTTAAAATTCTATGAATAACTTTCCAAGTCATTGAGTCGTCTCTCCTTGACCTCGTTGTTAGCGGATGCACGTTTTAATGCCACACTCACAGGAACAGAGAACAGAAGAGCGGTTGCCAGGAGCTGGGCCGGGGGAAGGAGGGAGACGGTGGTAAAGGTGTGCACACGTTCAGCTATGAGACGAATGAGGTCTGTCTGAGATGCTAACACCTAACGCGACGACTGTAGTTGCCAAAACTGTATTGTAACTGATGTTTGCTAAGAGAGAACTTAAATGTTTTCACCAAAAAATAAAATAAAATTCTCAGACATACTAGGAAAAAAATTGAATAACGTTAACCAGTTCTAGTGCCCCGACACCTCTCCAGCTCCCTCTGCGCTCCCGGAGGCCGCCAGCGGTGCTCTGCCACCCGTCAGGGAGCCCTTTGGCTCACCGTTTGGGTTTTCGAAACCTACAGTAAATTCACTTGTTCAACAAATCGTCCTTTTAGCCTACTGAATTTACTGGGGTGACATTGGTTAATAAAATTATGTCGATTTCAGGTGTACAATTCTATGATACATCATCTGTAGATTGTACTGCGTGTTCACCACCGCAAGTAAAGTCTCCTTCCATCACCATTTATCCCCAATTTCACCCGCTCCTACCACCCCCCATCCCTATTCCCTCTGGAAATCACAATAAGGAAAGTGTCTATGTCTGTGTCTATGAATGTGGGTTTTGTGTTTGCTTATTCCTTTCACCTTTTTCATTCAGCCCCCAACCCCTCTCTCCTCTGACAGCTGTCAGTCTGTTCTCTGTATCTACAAATCTGTTTGTATTTTGTTTTTTGGTTTATTTTGTTCACTAGATTGCACATATAACTGAAATCATATGCTACTTGTATTTCTCTGACTGGCTTGTTTCACTTAGCATAACACTCTCTACATCCATCCATGCTGTCACAAAAGGTAAGATTTCCTTTTTTATAGCTGAGTAGTATTCCATTGTGTAAATGTACCACAGCTTTTTCATCCACTCATCTACTGATGGGCACTTGGGCTGCTTCTAAATCTTGGCTAACATAATTAATGCTGCAATGAACACAGGGGTGCACGTATTCTTTCAAATTAGTGTTTTGAGTTTCTTTGGATATATTCTCATTAACTCTGGGAAAGAAGAGATGGTAATGCAATAAATATAAATAATTAAATGTGAGGTTTGACATGTCTAGAATGCTTGATTTATTTAAAAAAAAGTCTGTAGCAGATGTGGGAAAATAGTTTTACTAAAACTCAGTGAATGATATGTTGGCTATGTTACTTTCTACAATTTTATTTCTTTTAGAAATATTCCACAATTAAAAAGTAAACAAAACAGTAAAAAAAAAAAAAAGTGGGGTTGCTCAGTCAAAAGACAGATCCATTGTTAATTTTTTGAGGAAGGTCCATACTGCTTTCCATACTAACTAAACCAATCTGCATCCCCACCGACAGTGCATGAGGGTTCCCTTTTCTCTACATCCTCACCAGCACTTGTTTGTTGATTTATTGATGATAGCCATTCTGACAAGTGTGAGGTGATATTTCACGGTGGTTTTAATTTTCATTTCTCTGATGATTTGTTATGTTAAGTATCTTTTCATATATCTATTGGCCATCTGTATATCCTTGTTGGCTAAGTGTCTATTCAGGTCCTTTGCTCAATTTTTAATTGGATTGTGTTTTTGGTGTTGAGTTTTATAAGTTCTTTATGAATTTTGAATATTAACCACTTATCAGCTATATCATCGATGAATATGTTCTTCCATTAAGTGGGGTATCTTTTCATTTTGTTGATGGTTTCCTTTGCTGTACAAAAGCATTTTGCACATCAGTCCCATTTGTTTATCTTTTCTTTTGTTTTCCCTTGCCTGAGGAGATATATCTGAAAAAAATATTGCTGCAAGGAATGTCTGAGATTTTACTCCCTATGTTTTCTCCTAAGATTTTTATGGTTAATATTTCACAAAGGAGGCAAGAACATGCAATGGGGTAAAGACAGTCTATTCAGCCTTGGCTGGTATGGCTCAGTGGATTGAGCACTGGACTGAGAACCAAAGGGTCACAAGTTTGATTCCCAGTCAGGGCACATGCCTGGGTTGTGGGCCAGGTCCCTAGTGTGGGGGGAGAGACAACCACACACTAGTCGTTCTCTCTTTTTCTCCCTCCCTTCCCTCTGTCTAAAAATAGAATAAATAAAATCTTTTTTAAAAGTCTATTCAATAAATGGTGTTGGGGAAAATTGGACAGATATGTACAAAAAATGAAACTAAATACCCTTCTTACACCATATACAAGAATAAACTCAACATGGATGAAAGACTTAAGTGTAAGACTCGAAAGCATAAAAATCCTAGAAGAACAAAGTCTTTTGAATGTTCTCCATAAATACACAGATATAATCTTCTCTACCATACAGATACTAACCAAGCTCAAGGCATTTCCATGCCAAGGCCATAATTATTTCTTTTGATTCTCAGTGTTGACTTAGGTTTCTTCTTGACAAACCATTACTTCTCAATTTTACCATGTAGTTATTATATTCAGGGATCAATAAAGACTCCTGAGACATACCATTTGTTTTTCCTTAAAGACCATATTGAAGGGATCTGTTTTTGTTTGCTTGCTTCTCTTAAATAGCTTCTATTTACAAGTGATACAGTCTGTGGTGCTTTACAAAAAAATTTATTTACCTAGATACTAGCACCTTTTTGTGCCAAGGAAGGGTAATACCTGCCTGCCTGCCTCAGCTGTTCTGGCCACATGTCCCATATTATACCAGAAAATCTACAACTGACAATATGATACTCATGGTGTAGATTTTTAAACAATAATACATCAGACTATTGCCTGTGTCCATGGGCTATGGATATATGTTCTTTGGTTGATCTCTTCCAATCTGTACCCCATCAAGATCTGCCAGTTTGTTCCATGCATCCATGAATCTGGTTTTATTTGTCAGTTTATTTTGTTCATTACATTCTACATATAAGTGAAATCATATGGTACTTGTCTTTCTCGTACTGGCTTATTTCACTTAGCATAATATTCTCTAGGTCCATCCATGCTGTTGTTGCAAAGGGTAACAGTTTCTTCCTTTTTTATAGGTGAGTAGTATTCCACTGTGTAAATGTACCACATCTTTTTTATCCATTCATCTACTGATGGGCACTTGGGCTGTTTCCAGACTTTGGCTATTGTAAATAATGCTGTTATGAACATAGGGGTGCATAGCTTCTTTCTGATTAGTGTTTCGTATGATTGCCTAACCACTATGCTGTACATCTGAAACTAATACAGAATGAATTATACTATCAATAAACAAACAAACAAACAAACAAACTCACTCTAGACATTGTTGCAGAACTGCTTTTGGGTTGTCTTGAATGATTTATAGACAGCCTATTTCAATTCTCTCCAGTCTATCAGCTCAAGTTTGCCAAAGCTCTTTTCACTGGGCACCTAAAGAAGCTATCTATTCTCCTGCAGTTAGTATACAAAGAGGAGAACAATGTTGACCACATGCCCTGTTCAGTTCTCCTTCCCTTGGCTTTGTGGTGCTTTCCCCTTAGAATGGACGTAGCTTAGGACAGACTGTATTTATTCCCCCTTCTCCTACCCTGTCGGGACTGGAGACACAGGATGGCACCCTAGGGTCTCGTTCTGGCAGGATGAATGTGCTGCCAACAGCTGCGACAGTCTTGTCTCCATCACCCTTTATCAGCTCTCTGCATATCATGTGGCATAATAATTACTACTTTATTTGTCTAGATGGTATTTTTTTTCTGGCTTACCCAGTAAAATGTAGAGTCTATGAAGGTCAAAAGATTTATTCACCATTAAATCTTAGTGCTTAATATGATACTTGGCACATAGTAAGTATCCAATAAATATCACTGAATGAATGAATGGATGAAAACACTATTTCTCATTTCCCCTTTCCTATCTTCCTATTACTACTACTACTACTACTACTACTACCACCACCACCACCACCACTACTATTATTATTATTATTATTATTATTATTATCTTGGTATCCCTTTCCAATCTCACTTCCTGGCTGGTCCAGTTCTCCCAAAGTGATTACTTTAGAATTGATGGTTTATTTTTCTCACTGACTCATTTATTCTCTAATCAGAGGTGAACTTAACTTTTTGGTCTCAGTTGCTCTATCTTTTAGCAACATTTAATCAATCAAAAATTTCTTCTAGTTAGGTATTACTGGCAGAACCAAATTATCTTTTGTCTACGATCCATGTTAAGTCAAAATGTATTATTCACCATCTGAACTCCTAAATCGCAAGACTACTATGCTTCTCTCTTAACAAAGAGGAACATAATATTTGCATAAGATAATTTCCATACCTTCTTCATCCCAACTCCCAAATTGAGGCAACTGCCAACTGGATTTTAGGAAATTTTCTGTACAGATATATGGTGCATGTGCGTAGGAATGTGTATACACACCCACATTCCCAGAGAAAAGCATCGCAGTTTCATATGGTGGGAGGTGAAGCAGGAGAGAAAAATCAATACATTCTAACCATAAATACAGAGAACTCTGCTGCTGAGTAAAATTAAACATAAGGGTGATCCTAAGAAGAGACTTGTATAAGCAGGTTTACTTAGGGAAGTAGTAAAAGGATTTAGAAATGAGGTGGATTCTCTGAGCACCCACCATAGATAGATAGCATTATTATGAGACACTGTATAATTCTGTTGCATATGTGAGAAAACTAGAAAAATGGACTACTTCTCCAGACTGAAAGCTAATGTCTCCTTTATTGCTTTTAGATACTTAAAAAAATTAATTTGCCCTCATTCCTTGAAAGCAATTGCCAAATCAACCTTTCTTAAAACAAAGGTACTTATAAGCTCTAAGAAATTCAATGTATTATTTGGCTTTTCTCTTCTCTCGAAGCCTTACAATTGGCAACAAAACCTATAATTTGCAATCTATATTAACACTTACCTAACACTACTTTTGTGCAATCAAAACATTAGTACAGCAATTTGCAACCTTTTTCATGTCATGGCACACATAAACTAAATACTAAAATTTTGCAGCACACCAAAAAGTATATTTTTTTGCTGATCTGATCAAAAACACAGGCCTAATTTTGATTCATTCACACAAGATAGCCATTGTTGGGTTGGCTGTTGTCATTTTTGTGTACGAAAACCTAAGGGGAAAGAGGTCAGTGCCCCTAACTAAATAGTCAGGTACTGCATGTTTTCAAAGTTCTTGTGGCTCACCTGTGTGCCTGCCACAGCACACTGGCTGAAAATCACTGCACTAGTACAAAGCACTGGGAAAGACTATGGGGAAGCATTTTGTGTATTTGTCACATCCCTAAATGTCAAAAATCTTATGCAAAATAATTCAGCCAGGGATCTTGTCAAATTTCAAAAGCAATTTTTATGCATGTCTTCAAAACCAATTAAACACTTACTGAGATGAGCAGTGACTTAAACATTAATAAAAGATAGAGCTTCACCATTTACGAAAGGACAGATTGTTCATATGTTTGAATGCTGAGCCAGGTCTCTGATCCCTGTGGGATCTTAGAGCACTTGCCCTGACACATTGCCCATCAATGAGGAAAGGCACCATCTAAAAACTGTGTAGTCTCCAATAAGCAGAAGCATCAGGGGTCAGCCTTGGCCAGAGGAATAACTGACTGAGCCAGAGCAGAAACAAGATTCTAAAGAAAGGATATCAACGAAAACTGTTGCTGGCAAGTGGTGGAAACTCAACTTAACCGAAATAGGAACTTTATGGCTCACAAAACTGAAAAATCCAGGATTAAAATTTTATTTTCAAGAATGCTTGTGTCCAGGAGTTCGAATGATACTGTAAATATTTTCTTCTCTCCTTTCCTTTCATCTCTCCCCACTCCCCTTCTCTTTTCCTTTCCCTTCCCTCCCCGTCCCTCTCTCCCTATTTCTCTCTTTCACTATTATTATTTCTATCTATGTCCCTCTTTCTTACTCCCTATTTCTCTGTTTTAGCTTCACGCTTAGGCAGGCATCCCCCTCACAGGACTAGATGACCATCTGCATCTCCAGAACTACCTTTCTACTAGCTCAGCAAGCTCAGGACTTCCAAAATATTCCAACAAAAGCCCCAGATTGAATCTCATGGAACCAGGTTAAATTAAAGGCCCATAGGCCCATCTCCGAATCAGTTGCTATAGCCAGAGATCAGCGCCAATTGACATGACTTGAGTTGGCCCTATCCAAACCCAAAGATAAATTGAGCTCCTGTTATCTGAAGCAAGGGAAGTAGATTAAAGACAGGCCAAACCACAGGTGACCACCACTGAAAGAGAAGTGTGGACTAAGGTGAAACAGGGAAAATAGGAGTTAGAAAATCTGCACTTCAGGGACAGTGAACCATGGAAAATAGACATTTAGATTCTTGGTTCCTGCAATCTCTGAGCTTGGGCTAGTCTGAACACCAGTTTTGCTCCCAGCAGCAGACTGCTACTGTGGAAGATCACTACAAAGCAACTGACCCAACATCTCTGGTTCTCTACCATGTTGAATATATGACATTGCCAGAGTCACCAGCTTTATTTTCCTGTCCACACTCCCTGAGTCTTGCTCACAGCTCCTGATGCTCTGTTTCCACTACTGGACCCCATATTCCACTCAGTAGATTGGTTGAGGGTTAGCTACTGGTCAGAGGAGATAGCTCAGCCGGAAGCAGGAATCCCAGACACTAATAAACAGACCCCAGATCTAGGGCTCAGAAAGAGGGTAGGGTGGGGAAGGTGTGCATTTACAACTTGTTTTGCCCAATTTATGCCTGTATCTTGGAGAAATTATTGATCACATTCCACTTCACACTCAAAAGAATCTTGTTTTCAATGATAAATAAGTGAGTCATCCTAGCTATAAGGAAATGCAGTCTTGGGGGAGGTGGCCAGGCTGGGTTAAATACAAAGGGAAGTGGGGCCTGAGAGAGATGATGAGACAAGAAGATGCAGATGAGGGAGACCGCGCAAGGGATACCTGCTTCCCCGCAGTTGTTCGGGACTCTGCTCTTCTGCCTCAAGTGCCACAGGACATGCCCTTACAGTGACTTCCCCTTTTGGACTTGGGCTACATACTTTGTACAGATAGCCTTGACCAGAACAGAAATCCCCCCACTCACTTTGCAACAGTTTTTTTCCTGAGTCATTGCCGGTTTACTGAGAAGTTCTTTCTTCTTCTTCTTCATTTTTTTTTTTTTTTTTTTGGTTTTGATTTGGTTTGATTTTTGGTTTTACTAACAATTTTTATGTTGTACTTATTTCAAGTGTATATGTGTGTTTTAACCTACATCATACTTTATTCTGGAGAGGAATCTTCCAATTTGCCATTTGGCTCATCTCAACAGTTATGTTTTAAACCTATTACAGTGAAGATCCTCCTATATTTACATTACTTAGGATCAAAATTGAATTCCGCAAGCCTTGATCACTTGAAGGTCACCAGACTTGGAGGTCACTTGAAGGTCACCAGACTTGGAGGTCACTTGAAGTTCACCAGACTTGGAGAAAGACAAAGTATCTCAGTTCACTAAGTGAGGTAAGAATGCACCTTCTGGAGCATTTAACATGTATTCACAGAGGGACTAATTTATTTATGCGGCAGCATAAGCCATTATTCAATTAGTTTCCGTGGTTTCCAAGGCCTCAGCACGCCTCCCAGCAAGCAAAGCAGCACAGGTGAACACCAAACAGGTGGCACATTCCCGATCTGATTAGATTTACACAGTTTTTTAAATGATGTTTAGTAACTTAAATCAACATTTTTATAGCTATCTATGCCCTACTCCATACATTCTCAAAGCATATCCTGACTTTCGGTAAGCATTAGTATAACCTGACATAAAATTTAAAAAATTGAAGTAGCAGCCTGTAGCTTGAGCACACACTGTTTGGGCACTTCATTTTGCCAAGTGGACAAGTAGGTTCTTTTTGTTTTGCAATGCACTTTTAAGATTTAGCTTTCTTCCTGCTCAAACATGGATTTAACAATAATAACTACATAGTTTTGCTGTCTTACAAGAAATTAATAATCTTGTCTTAATTTTTAAGAAATCAAAATACACCTACTGCAGTTTGTTCAACACCATGAACCTGTAACTGTCTAAAGACATGGATGTGTTGTATCATCTTAGCTCAATCTCTTTGTTCTTCTCTCATTTTCTCTCTCACATTTGCATAGCTGGTCCGCTAGGTCCAAAATGACTGAGCAGAGACTACATCCAGCCCCCCAGGCATTTTAAAATTTGACCATCGTGTGTCTTAAAAATCAGAAACAACTCATAGGAAATGTGAGTTTCTGGCCAAAATTGTGCAGCCATCTCCCTGGGCCTGAATTTCTCTGTGGCAATCATCGGCGCAAGGGCAATGGCCGACGCCACCTTTTGAGTGAATACCACATCTCCAGGTCCCCACAGCTGCCCTCTTCTTTTATTTGTGATCAGCTCATTTCATGCATTTTCATGACCTGCCTGGACACTGCAGGCATTTGAGTCTGTGTGCCCATATCCCCAAGGATCAATTACAAAACTCAGTGGACAGCAAGTGTGCAATGTAAAATATCCATTACTTCCCTTCTATTTGTAAGCATCATGAAATCATAAAAGCTAAATGACAGTCAAACACACTTTATCATGCCATCTTTTTCATCAACAATTTCATCTTAATCTTATGGGAGCAGTTACAGAGTTTCATGGCACTCCCTTTATTTGCCTGTTTTGTGCAGACACTCACTCATCAGGGCAGGTTCAGAGTCTAGAGCTGTTAGGTAATATCCTATGGATTAGTCACTGCCATTCCCAAACAACCTCTTTTCATATGGATAAGGTTACCGTGGACTGACCTACAGTGTGATTTCAGCTGTGAGGCTGAGTTTTTACTAGACCGCCCATACCCCTAACCTTCCCCTGTAATCGTGGATGACCCAGGGAACTCAGGAGTGTGACATCTGCAGTTGAAGGCCAATGCTAATTAGGAAGCATGCCCACAGCACTGCCCTGCATTACCATCATCCTCTAACAAGTGGACCCAACCATCTACTTTGATTACAAGAAGCCAATGGATTTAGCAACAGTTGAATGAATGCTTCCTGGTTGACATCCATCTGCACTATTCTCATATGAAGTGGTGGATAACATGGACCTAAAATCAGGACAATTAAATCCAGGGCTACTGGTTATCGAAAGGGTTTTCACAGCAGTTCTTTTTATATGTGTGGCTTACCTGAAGCTTTAACTGCACCCAGCTCTAGCATGAGTGTCGAGTTTAGAACCCTGATACTCTGATCTGAAAGATATTCCACATCTTATTCAGAAGCCACTTGAAAATTTTTCTTCCGCTCTAAATGTCAAAAGAAGCTTTGCTTGACATATTCTGCTTACTTGCCACTGTTCCCTTACGGACATTGGGAAATCTGTAGATCAATAGTGTTTCCTCCTTTGCCTGGGTGCCAAGATTCTCAGAGCCAAAATTATGGGCTGGAAGTAATATGTGTGGGTCTTATAATATGCAGATTTGTGTTTTAATTTCCTCTTGGCCTCGGTCTTCTGTGCTTTCTGTATTTCCCTTGGACTTGTATAAATGGGTATGGAAACTAAAATTCTCAGTGGAAAATGTTGGCATGTGCATGCATAGATGAATGATGGATAAAAAGATTGATCTATTAATTCCATCATGTTTATAGAAAGACAAACACTGGTTAAATCATTCTTCAATTTTCTGCCTCACTTTCTACACAATAACCAACCCTGCTCTGAACAGCAAATACAAGAACTTTGGAAGCAACAGTGTTGGTCCCATATGCTGAAAGCAGATGGGAGCTGCACTGTCTTCACAGTAGCAGCTGCCCAGGAACCAAAGTGAAGAGGAGGAGGCTGGGGACAGAGCATGAGGGGAGAGAAACACAAGAGAGCAATCAGGAGCCGAGAAGAGGGATGCTTCCTGCTACCAGTCTCAGCCATGGCTAAAAAGCAAGCACACATTGACGAACTGCTCCATTTGATAGTATTTTCACATTTATGGTCTCACTAAATTCAATCTCACTGCCAAGAGGTGTGATGATCTCCGCTGTACACATGAAGAAGAGCTACAGACACAGTTTCCTCCGAGTCAAATTAGCAAGGCCAGTGTTCATTCCAATACCAGTGTCTACACTCCAGAAAGTGGGGAATTCTGAAACATAGGAAGTCCTTGAGTGGCATGTTCTACTTTGGAAGATGCTGTCTATACTAATCAAGGATGGCAGGGAAGAAAAGGAGCAGAGATAAAATTAACATGTAGCACATTAATGTAACATAAGTAACAGAGAAATGACTTAGCGGAAGCCAGAAAGATTGGCTAGACAGGGAAATGTTTTTGATTCCAATGTTATGAAATCATGACAGAAATGGATACTGTGGGTATAACTACAGAATTTTCTTCGGAGATGTTTCTTTTAACTCTAGTTATTATTCTAGATTGGTGAAATTTAGCCAAATTATAAAAAAATTACTCCAGCTGACTCCTCACTATTCTTATGAACCAAGTAACTGTCTATTTTATACTGTGTGATTTATCACAGTAAAACAACAAGAACATCAAGTTTAGAGTGATGTGAACAGCACAGCTGAATAAGACATCGCTCATTAGTATACCCCTCCGCCCACCACCACCGGTAATAACCATTTGGTGTCCATCCATCGACAACAGTGCCTTTGTGAGAGCTATGGGACCACCATCATACATCAAGTGACCCAGGAGGGTAGTGGACATACAGATCTTGGTCACAGCTGTGCACCCTGCAGTGGCCCATGATCCAGATCCAGCCCCTCTTAGCCATGGCCCAGGAACACCTGGAAAACTCTGTCCTAGAAGTCACCCATGCATGAGAGAGTCTTTATGAAAGTCCAGGTTTCCAGCACAGAAGTGCCAGTACATGGCTGGAGCAAAAAGGTACGGATTTGGATCCATCAGAGAAGACAGTAAGAACAGTTTGACTTTACCTGCATCACTCCTCCCCCCAGCCAACACAGCCTAAGGACAAGGGATGTCTTCTTAGCTTTTGATTGCTACCATGAAAAAGGTGAGAGCATGTAAGTGAGCACCTGGCTTCCCCAGCTATCCAGGACATTGCCAAAGAGGCTCATTTCTCTCTTACCACATTCATAGAAGTGAATCAGGAGAAGCATGACTTGGGGGATGGGAAGAGATGGGGGAGCAACATATAGGACTCTTGGAGGGCATTAAAGGAACACAGATATTTCTAACTACCTCATGGACTCCAACAAGAAGCCTGTCCATAAGCTACTGGTAATACCTTTGTCCGCTGATCTCTCCAAATAGCCTATGGACATCCCCAGTGCTCCATGCACCTCTTCCACACACATCTCCACCCTGTGGCCAGCTCTCTGTGTAAGTTCCCAAAGGAAGCAGTGACAACAGGTAGCTAGTGAGCATATCCAGAGAGTTGGCCCAAATTTGTGGGCTAGGGAGAAACCACAAGGTTAAGCTTTAGCACCACCTTTAGGAAAACAAAAGGAGTCTGTAAGCACTCAGCCTGGTGCATTGCAGGATCAGAAAAAAAAAGTGTGTGTGGGGGTGTTTAAGCTTAAGAATTCTGCCACAAGGGGGAGGCAAGAAACATGGGCAGGTGTATTTATAGAAGGTCTGAGCCTCAGAATCATTAGCAGGGCTGATGGAAGGTATAACACTCCCAATTAGTAAGGATGCAGGCAGTGATGCTACTTCAGATGGAAGACAGCAACACATAATGTCCAGGAACATGAAAAGTGAAGAAAACATGGCATCACCAAAGAATTACAATAATCTTCTAGTGACCAGTCACAAGGTCATGGAGATCTGTGACTTACCCAGTACACAATTCAAAATAGCTAGTTTATGAAAACTTGATGAGGTATAAGAAAACACAAAAACAATTTAACAAAATAAGGAAAACAATATGTGAACAAAATAAGAAGATTGTCAGAGACAGAAATCACAAAAAAGAATCACACATAAAGTCTGGACTAAAAAAATGAATGAAATGAAAAAAAAATGCAATAGAGAACATCAACAGCAGAACAGATTAAGCAGAAGAAAGAATCTGTGAGTTAGGAAACAAAGGGAAAAGAATAAAAAAGAATAAACTAAGCATATCTGAATTGTGGGATTCCATCAAAAAATTTTGCAAATTATTGGAGTTTCAGAAGGAAGAAAGGGGGTGCAGAAAGCTTATTTAAAGAAATAATGAATGAGATTTCCCACATGTGGAGAGAAATTTGAGCATCAAGTTCATGAAGTTCATAGGTCACCAAACAATCTCAACTTAAAGAAATTCTGTCCAAGATACATTGTAAAAAAAAAAAATCAAATACAGAGAATTTTAAAAGCAGGAAGAGAAAAGCAGCAAGGAATTTATAGCTAGCAGACTTACCCCATAAGAAATGCTAAAGGGAGTTCTTCAGGCTGAACTGATAGAACACTAGACAGAACACCAGTAAAGTAACAACAGACTTCACCACAACTTACCGTATTTTCCCATGTATAATGCACACTTTTTTGCCCAAATGTTTGAGGGAAAAGAAGGATGCACATTATATGTGGGTAGTATGTGAAATACCTTGTATCTGTTCTTGTGTTTTGTAATTATTTGTTACATAAAATTTCTTGTACCATAATATGTTCAAAAATAAAAGCTAAAATTCCTTTATAATACAAAAAATCTAATTATAAATAAATAAAAATTGAATTAAAAATTAAAAGATTTTTCCTGAAAGTCTGGGCCAAAAACGTGGGCACACATTACACAGCAAAATATGGGTATTTATGGGAAAAATGATCTGAAAGTACGTTTCTTTTGAAATACAGATTGTTAACCTGTTGATTCAACTCTGGCAAAAATGTTAATGAGAAATTCTGTCATTTTCAGAGAAAGAAACAAACATGCTAACATTTAAAATAATTATATCAAAAACTTCAAATGTAAAAAACATTACAGGAAAGTGCTATATCAAATATAAAAGGTTTGCATTTTTATGACATTATTTACTGCTATATTTGTGTAAATTTATAAATAAATGGATTCTGAATCTGTGTTTCTTTGAGAAAATCAATGAAAAGCATCTCCTGGTCACCTGTGGTGTCACACGCATAGAGGGGCTGTGGGAGGGACTGCAGTTGAAACCAGGGACTGACTGTGTGGCCACACGCACACACACCTACAGGCAACGTGCTGCTACACATGAACTGACGGAGGGTAATTTGCATCCGAAATTCAAGGAGAGGGACTGGTGTGTCCTCACTCGTCAGAGAAGCCTGTGCTCAGAGGATGTGAAAGGCTGGCCAGAGGTCAGAAGAATCTGGACAGGCAGGGAGGGCAGGGGTCTGAAGCAAAGCTCCCAGCAGGGAGGATTTTGATTCTGTGCAGGCCTGGAAGGGGCCTGGTTTTCCAGTGTGAGGGGTGGAGATAAGGCCTTATAGAGAAAAATTAGAGCTCATCAGAAAGGCCATTTGGTGACGTAATGTTAAATGCGAACTTGGATTTTTATCTCATGCAACAGGTAGTCCGTGTGGACTTTCTGAGGAGGGTCTGATGACGATTTTAGCAATTTTCTTTGCTTTGGCCCTACCACAGATATCATAGTTGATTTTTTTTATAAGTTCCATCAAAATCCATTAGGTTGCAACCTGTATGAGGGAAGGAAGGCTGTTTCTGGCCTGTTCTGCATTGTCCAGGGCAGGGTCTGTCTGAAGCACCGTAGGAGCCAATCTTGACTCCAGTGAGTAAGGAAAAATCTCCCATTTAGGGATTAAGTGTTAATACATGTAAAGTGCTTAGAAGAGTGCCTAGCACAATAGAAGCTCTACAAAAGTGGTGTTACTCTCTCTTCCTCCTCCTCCTTTGCCTCCACCTGCCCAACCCCCCTAAAAAGGCAGTATCAGACAAAGTATGCATCATAGCTCAGTGGGCCCTGTCCATGGAGCCAGGGTAGCTGAGTACCACCACGCAGGCTGTGTGCTGCACAAGGCACATGGACTCTGAAGAGAACTGTGTTGTCTGGAACCGTTTTTGCACAGCAGCCCTGCACAGGCAAGGCCTCTGTGCCATACCCAACTTGCAAGTTCCTTTCATACTTCAGAATTCCAGAATAACCTCGAAAACCCTTCCTGCTGTCAGAGCACAAGGCAAATCAAGGAGTGGACAGAGCAGAAAGAAACAGTAACAGTGCAGAAATGAGAAAAGTACCATAATTCCCAAAGTAACTGGCAGCTACAGCAGGTGTTTTGAAGTGTATTGGAAGAAAAGGATCCTCCTAAAGGGTTTGCAAAAAGGAAGAATGGGAAGATCACTACTTTGGAAAAAAAAAAGCTTGAAATTGAGTAACTGTCATCAAATCAGAGAGAAAGCTCTGCAATTGGCATAAAATACCTCGCTCAAGAGCATGAGAAATCAACTTGGCACGGAACAGCACCGGCTACGAGCAACGTGGGACGCGGCAGGATTCGCGGGTGAGGTTGATTCCAAAAGACTTCAGGAAACAAACTGAAAAGCATCCACGCTGTTGCTGAGGAATCTACCACCTCTTTCTGGAGGTCCAATCAGCTGAATATCACTATTTATTATTATAGTTTCAGATGTGTGTCTGTGATTTCTACACTACATAAAAGAAAACAATTTAGAAAACTGTATGCCGTTAAAACCATATGGAGGCTCCTGTTATGCACAATGAGTTGCTTTGTTGTCTTCTGTCTTTAAGGCCTGAGTTAAAGAAATTCCATAACTAAGGACAGGAATACAGCCTAGGTGGTCCCCAGGTGATAAGCCCAGTTAAGATTCTAGTTGGTGGCCAGATGGGGCAGAACAAGTAATCTTACAAAGAGGTAAGGATAAGGTTGGTTTTTAAGTGGAAGTTAAGCAATGCAAACACAAGAAAGTGTCAATGACCACGTATTGTATCTTGCCTGCAAATGACTTACTGCCAAATTGTGCGTATTGAATTAGAATGATAGAAACCATTTAATAGAAACTCACCGACACGGTGACATTGGCCATAGCTCAACTGGGTTATACTACAAAGATAAAAGAGGCTGCTGAGGCCTTGAGAAGAGGACAGAGCAGGATGATGGGGAAGCGAGGCACCCAGTGCTGCAGAGCCTCCTCGGGTGGCAGGAGACGTGCAGAGGTGCCTGGACTGGCCTCTCCATGGCAGTCCCCGGGGGGCTGCCCTTCCTTTCAGCAACTACCCTGAGCATTCCAAAACCGCAGAAGCAGCCCCGCAAACATTGCAATGACAAACTGTCCCTGCTGTGCCTCTCCTACAGTTATGATCACTGTGTGTGTCACAGTCACTGGGGCACACAGCATCTCCCTGCTGGACTCCACGCCCCTGGAGAGTGCGGCTGTGTCTGGTTTGTTTGTGGGTGTCCAGCCCAGCGCCAGATGCACCGTGGACACTGAACAGAATGCTGGGCTACCACCTGCAGCACATCCAGCATCTCATTTAATCCAGCCACAGTCCTCTGTGGTATATACTGGAATTATCTCCACTTCAAGAGGAAACAGAACCTTAGAAAGATGAAGTAACTACTATTAAGTTACACAGCTGACTGGTGACAGCACCAGGATTTACACTCCCCCAAGAAAACCCCTCTGGTTTTTAACTACCATATAACCTTGCCTCTGGATCAGGGGTTGGCAAACTATTGTTGTTTAGTCTATAAGCTAAGAACAGTTTTTACATTTTCACAGCTTTTAAAAATCAAAGCAAGAATAATATTTCAACAAATGAAAATTACATGACATTCTAACTTCAGTGCCTCAAAATTCAGTGTTGCTGGAGCACAGCCACACTCAGGCTTCTACCTGTTGTGTCTGCCTGCCTCCCTGCCATGGTGGCAGTGCTGAGTAGTTAGGCTAAAGGCCATACGGTTCACAAATCTGAAAACATTTACTAGCTGCCCTTTAAGAGAAAAGTTTATTCACCCCATCTCCAGATACATAACCGAGAAGTAGATACTTTTCTGCACCCAGCTGTGCAGGCAGACTGGCACCCAAGGTGAGAGAAATCGTGGCGTGATGAGGATCAGGTCAGCTGGAAAGCACCTCCATCTGAAGGCCCTGGCTGCAACCTGGCCATACCTGGGAGCAGGGAGGCAGGCACAAGACACTTGGCTCAGGTCCATTTGCTGGCAGAGGAGGTATAGCTGAAGGTCAATGAGGATGCTCAATAAACCATTGATTGATTTGGCCAACTTGTGAGTAATAAGGATCTTATGGATGACTGAGCTCTGCAGATGATATGAAAATCCCATTAAGCCTTGAGTCAGCAACCTCCTCTCCTGCTGAGCTCTCTGTGGAGATGCCAACAAGTTGCAGAATTGACAGATTTGAGCATCACCACCCTGTGCTAGGGATGCTAATTGAACAGTGACATAGCTAAGAGGCACAGAGCAGAGAGGAAGGGGGCAAGCCAGATGCCGGCCTGCACAATCTTGTAAGCATAGCCTGAGAAGGGCCTGGTTGAGCTTTCTCTTAGCATAGCCAGAATAGCCAGAACCACCCAGTGGAAGCAGCCTGAGGGAGCCCTAAAGGCAAGAAACTAGCCCCAGCCAGGGGTGCACTCAAAAGAGGGGAGGAGATGAATGCTTGCCCCTATGTTTTCTGGGCCTCCTGTCAGATGGTCAAGGCAAAGGACACCAATGCCCATGTAGAAGCTGGGGCAAGGTGGTCATCACATCGGTTGTTAACAGATATTCCATACAGGCTGTCAGTAACTGTAACCTAGACTCACAGTCACTGTCAGCATGATGGCTACTCTGAAATGTGCAGCATCAGAAAGGGGGAGGTAGCAGAAACCACATCCTTGAAAAACAGTGATGAAATAAATAAGTCACAGGGCTTGGGACCAGAGTCCCCCAGCTTCAGTTTTGTCTCTGACACCACTACCCCCTGCATGAACGTTATCAGGTCACTTAGTTTGTCAGATCCTTGGTACACTCCTTTGCAAAATAACTTAGAGTTAATTGATGGGTTATGTACCCTGTATGACTCAACATTAGGTTTGTTTGCATATACCAAAACAACCCCAAATAATAGTGGCTTAAATGAGTGTGACTTATTTTCTTTCACATATGACAAGTCCTGAACTAGGCAGACCAGGGCTGGTACAGCAGTTCCACAGTCGTATGGACACAGGAACCATGCATCCTTCTCCTCTGATGTGCTCAAAGCACACTTGGCATCCTCAGGATACCTCATAGTCACAAAGAGACTGCTACAGCTCCAGCGATTATTTCTATACTCCAAGCAGCAAGAAGCTGAAAGTGGCAATGGACAAATGGCATACTTTTCTGAATCAGCCCCTGTTAAGGAGATTTCCCAGAAATCCTATACAACAACTTCAGCTGTCATCTTTATTAGCAAAACAGCCTGCAAGGTACACATTTTAGCCACCCCCAATAATATAGGGCTTCTGATAATGTGGAACAAGATTATAGAACGAGAAGGCAATTAGCAGTCTTGGGCACAAGTGCTAGCCTCAAGGGCTGATGATGTTCCCAAGTGATACCCCAATGTATACAAAGGGATATTGTGAAACTGCAGAGTCATACAAATAAGATCCACACTCTTTGGCTTCCCATACAAGGCCCATCATGACTGGGCTCCACGGTGCCTGACAAGCCACATCTCCTTCCACTTCCCACTGCCTTGCCCTCTGCACTCACCTCAGTGAACTGGCGGCACTTCCTTGCATGGCCCAGCTCTGTACTTTGGATCTAGTCTTTCTCACTCTTCTTTGCCCAACCCAGGTGCCACCTTCTGGAAGCCTCCCCAGAACTCCAGGTTGAGCTAAGTGTTCCTTGATTTTTTTCCTCAGTGTCGCATGGACATTACATCCCATCAGCTCCTTCCTGCCTTGAAATAATCAGTCTGTGGCCTTACCTTTCCCCACAGACCTGTTCTGTGCAACATGGTAGCTGCTAGCCACATCTGGCAGTGGAGCCCTTGACATGTGGCAAGTCCATAGCTAGATGTTTCAAAACCATTGTGCAAAAAAGAATGTAAAGTAACTCAATAATTTTCTATACTGTTTCATGTTTAAGTGATAACACTTTGGATTTACTGGGTTAAACAATACTATAAGAATTAATTTAATCTGTTTATTTTGGCTTTAAAATGTGTTTATTAGACCGCTTACCTTTCCATATGTGGAAAGAATTCTGGAGATGGGTATTGGTGATGGCTGCACAGCAACACAAACGTACTTCGTACCATCGGACTGTAAACTTAAAACATGACTGAGATGCTGAATTTTATGTTATATGTACATATGATGAAAAAATAGATAAACAGATATATTTTTTAAATGACCATATGTGGTTTGCTTTGTGACTCATACTGTATTTCTATTGGTGGGTCCTGCTCTAGAGCAGCAATTTTGAACCAGGGAGCCATAAGAATTTTTAAAACATGCAACACCTGACTACTTAGTCAGGGGTACTGAACTCTTTGCCCTCAGATCATCAAATAAAAAAATGACAAGAACTAAAGCAACAATAGTTGTCCGGTGTGAAGGAATCAAAATTATACCTTTTTTTTTGTCAGATTGGCAAAAAATATATTTGTGGGTATGCAGAAGGATTTTAGTACTTAATTTATGTGTTTCATGAGATAAAAAAGGCCCATTGAAAATGACCCCTCTTGAGTATAAGCTCCCGGAGGGAAACAACTTCGTATGTCTTGAGCCTGCAGTGACTGCTTGCTAAGTATCATGTGTAGAAAAAAGATCTTTGATCAGAATAAGGTGAAAAAAGCAGGTGAGAGGAAAAGGTGATGGCAGTGAAGGATGCGGGCTGGCAGAATCAAAACATAGCCGCTTGGGGGCATCGAGAAAGTCTTGGATGAGACAACGTGGCCCCTGTTGTGCACTGGCAGGAGCACAGCCCCACGGAACCTGGTTCAAATCCCAGTGCTGCTACTAACTAGTGAACAGCCTTGGCAAGCGACATTTACCCTGAGCCTCAATGACCTCATCATGTGGCAAGGAGAAATAAAGGAGATTGTCTTGGCACAATCCTGGATGCATAATGAACAATCAATAAATGCTAGGGTTTTTTTTTGTTTTGTTTTGTTTTTTTTTAATTTGCTTTTATGGGCCTGTCATGGAGGAAAAGCAATCTTTAAAGTGATGCCCAAAGCCTACCTGCGTTGTCATTTCCCTGCTGAGTATTAGAACAATTTTTAATCTGAGATGACAAAAATAATGTGGGCTGGCAGATGGCACAGTGTTGTCATCCACTTTGTTGACTGGAATTGAATGGATTATACATAAATATGACCACACTCCTTCCTTGTTTGGAAAAGCACTCGACTGTAAGGTCTGCTGCGTGTTCTGTGGTGCTGAGAGGCCCTGCACGCTGGTATGACGGCACAGCAACGAGGTCTGGCAGACGGGCCACACCGCGGAATCCGATGGGACAGGCAGGTTATGCTTCCTAAACCCAATCACCAAGTCTCAATGGCTTAGAACCACAGTGCTTCTCATTTTGCTACATGTTCACTATAGGCATAGCTCAGCACAGGGCCTTGCTTCACGTTATTCTCACCAAAGGCCCCCGGCCAGAAAGTGCTCAGGATTGTGACTGCAAGAAAACAGCAACATGGTGAGTCCCACGCTGGCTTGTAAAGCCTTCAGGCTGAAATGACCCATCGTTCTCACTCACATTCACTGCCCAAAACGAGTCATGTGTCCACCCCTAACTCCAAGGGAGTAGGGAAGTGGGATCCTATCATACGGCTGGAAGGAAAAGTAGAATGAATATCCGTGAGCAGCCACTGCCAGAGCAGATGTTCTCACAGTGGCAGAGATATGATGATACCACCCAATGTCCTGCGATCAAACTCTGGGATACTAACAAAATCCCCCTTGATTTCACATGCATAGGAAGCAAAGAAATGCAAATAGAAATGATTCACTGTTTTTTTTTTTTTTTAAACAACTGAATTAGTAAAACCTACAATATCCAATTTTACTAAGGTTTTAGTAAAATGATATACTCTTAACACTGCTGGAATCGTCAAAAATTAGAACATATGTTTTTTTAAAAAATAATACTTGTTTCAGGCATATAACATAGTGATTCAACAATTTATAAACCTCATGAAATGATCCCCATGATAAGCTGAGCACCCATCTGGCACTCTACCAAGGCTTGTCCTGAAAACGTCCAGCCATTGTTAATATAACAAGAATGGCTTGTGCGACATTGATGGAACCTGGCAGCCAACAAGAGTGGACTGGAATGCACATGTGTGAGCAATGATGACTTCACTGTACTAGTCAGTGGGGGTGGTAGATGCCATTGAGTAAACAGGTGTACTGTGTGGCCATCACATTTGAAATGACTAAGCAAACAGAGCAATACATCTGTGTCAAATTTTGTTAAACTTGAACATTCCTCTGTGGGAACTATTTGGATGATTCAGAAGGCTTTGGGGGATGATGCAAAGAGTGCACCACAAATGAAAGTGTGGCACAAATGCTTCAAAGATGGTCGAAAATCTGTTGAAAATGATCCACGTTCTGAAAGGCCTGCAACAAGCAGAGCACCTGAGAAGGTTGAATGTGTACAGGCTGCAATGAACAAAGACTGGTGACTGACAGTGTGAGAACTAGAAGCTGATCTGCGGATTCCAAAATCTACTGTGTCTGAGATATTGACACAAGATCTTGGCACGAAACATGCTGTCACAAAACTTATTCCGCAGCTTCCGCTACCAGAGCAGAAGGAACATTGTGCTGCGGTTGCTGATGACCTGATTCAAACCGCTACCAATGCACTAGATTTCCCCAAGGAGGGGATGACTTTGAAGGGGACTGAGGCATTATTGTCCTGTGTAGAATGTTTTATGTATCTTGTATCTTCTTCAATAAATGTCTCTATTTCCCATAGTACATGGCTGGGTACTTTCTGGACAGACCTCGTCCATAGTTACTACATTTAGAGGATGGTCTGTCCATGATAGTTGTAATAGTGCAAGCTCATACATACTAGGTACTCAAAAAACATTTATTGTATAAATAAATTTAAAATGATAAATGAAGAAAAGATAAACAGCAATAAATGAACGTTGAATGACGAACATAAAAATGAAGGGATCATCTCTCTTAAGAACCCTGGCTAGGTAACGTTAATCAGTAATGAGAGAAGGAGTTTTCAGGCCTAGGAAGAACAGTCTCCTGGGATCAGTTCTGTGTGGGCAGGACGGTCCTGGCAGCCACAGAGACTCCCGTTTCTTCCTTCCTGTCACCACCACCTAACAGTCTCTTCCGCTTTCATTGCCTTCTCCCTCTCTGCCACCCCTTCTTGAGTTCTACCCTTTCCACCCCCCGGACAGGTTCAGGGCAGAGTCTGAGTTGGGACACGCCTATTAGAAAGAGCAGGTTATTTTCCTTCGACCGCAGGGAACAGAAGAGAAGAGTGACCTTCCTGTTACTGTGATCTTCCCCGTTCTTTCCATGACCTGTTCCATGAAATTTAATCCAGTTTAATGAAACTCCCAGTGAAGGCTAAATCTAGGTTTTCCCGTGAAATACGGACCTTCCTTAACGTGAACATGTAAGACTGCCACAGATGTTTCTGAGGAACACACGCTGCACAACCCCAGAGCTACATTACTCATCAGAAGCACCGCAGACTTATTCACTACAATTCTTTAGCAAATGGCAGTAAATTGTCTTATTTTCTAACAGAAGCAATATATTATGATAACTTCCTGTCTTTTTTTTATTTTATTTTAATTGTTGATCTTGTACAGTTTTCTATCTTTTACTCCCACCCCAGCCTTCCTGTCTTAAGGAAGGTTTTTGTTTTTGTTTTTCCCAGTTCGGGCAAAGCATTATGTGGTCTTCAGTGGCTCTGTAGTGGGCCCCACGAGCACACATTAGTCCTTGCCCTTCCTCCAAGGTCTACTCTGGAAAGAGCTGGCACACTCAGATACTTCATGGGTCAGGCAGGCTACGTAAACAGGGGAAGCAGGCCAACTGTGTGAGTCTTTAGAAAGTAGAAGGGATGGGTAAGAACCTGGAGTGGAAAGTACAGACCTAATCTAAAAGCCTTCAAGCTTAATTTAAAAACAAAATCGCTCTGTAGGCTAACTGTAATTCACCTTCTGATAAGTTAAATCCTCTGGTCATAAGTTTGCACACCGTGGTTCTTGGTCAAATAAGTGATGGGGATTAAAAAAATAGAAGAACAACAGAATGCAGCTTATTTGTTGAACCTTGATCTCCATCCTTATTTCCAGAGTCAAATCCACAGAAACCTCAAAAAGTCTACAAGTTAGTGTTCTCATCCAGGGGTGATTTTGCTTCCCCCAAGGAAGGTTTGGTGATGCCTAAGGACACCTGGCTGTCACAGCTGGGGAGAGGCGTGCTGCTGGCATCTGCAGTGTGCCCAGGAGAGCTCCCCACAGCAAAGAATCACCCAGCCTAAAATGTCAGTGGTGTCGTTGTTGGAAAACCCTGGCCTAAGGAGTTTGTGAGAATTTAGAAGGCAGAAAAAGGAGACTCAGCCTAATTGAAGAGAATCCTTAAATACTAAGCAGTACCTATATAAAGGTGTGGTTCGTAGAAATGCAAAAGAGTTAACCAATTTCTGGCCCCTGCACAGTGAAGGGGATGACCAAGATATTAGAAGAACTATAGGCATTACCGGGCAATGCTATTTCGGCTCCTCATTCTGGGGACTCCTGGAGGTACCACTTCACCCCTCCCCTCTGTCCTCGCCCACATATCCATGTGATGGGCAGTGTCCTGCACACACTGCAGGTGCCACTATTGTATCTGCAAGTTGCTGGGAATATGTTTCATTAGCACACAAACTGTTGGGAGAAAATGTTTTGACGTCTTAAATTTTTCCTCCAAGAAATCTCTCCCCACATTACTATTCTCGCTGCTGAATACGGATGTTATACTCTATAACACTACTTGTTTATAAAGAGGTTGAGTATTACATTTCGGCTACATTGTGAAATTTGAAAGCTGGTCTGAACACATGCCTCCTGCAAGTTACTTCAGTAGAGTGGTTTTGAATTTCAGGCTACTAGAAGAGATTTTAACTCAATTTTGATATAAGATTGCCACTGATGACACATCTCAGTAGGTCTGGCAGTTTTTTAAATGGGCAAACCGACATGTTGTCTCATCAATAAATTCTTTGTACAGAGTTCCCTTCCCCAAGATGGGTTTAATATAGCATATTGCCTCTTCTTATATTGTCCACGGCTCCATAAGGATACACTATAATATCCTAAGACGACATGAACCGAAGTTGTTTGGGGACATCACTACCTGTGGTTACTTGGGAACCACAAGGAGTCTTCTCTTGTGAAGGGAAGGTGCGAAGATTGGGGGAGGGAGGCTCCTGCATGGTGACAGAGTGGTCGACCAATAGAAAACCAATGAAAGGACATGTATATCTAGCACCCAGTGCAGTGCCTTAAGTGCTGAGGGTTTCGAACACCAAATAAATATTTTTAACTGAATGATAGATGGTACAAATAATGCCTCACCTTTTAAAACATTTAATTGAATAGTACATCTAGAAGCACTGTTCAAAAATAAGCAGAGATTTTTTTTTAAACATCTGCATGGTATTCCAAATCACCATTTTGGTTGTTTTCAGTATTTTGCTGTTGCAAACAAGGAGTCAGTTTATTGAATTTTCATTTCTCCTATTTATGAAGATGTTTTAGGTTAAGTTACTAGAGATGAAATCAAATCATGGGCCCATTTTAATTTTTAAATGTTTTGCCAAATTGCCTGCTACTGCGTGTTATAACCTACACCCTGCAGGGGTGCATGACAGTGTCCCCTTATTTCCCTACAGCGCCATCAACACAGTGCATTAACAATTTTTATAAATAAATAAATTTAAATATTTTTAAAATACTTAAACTTTTTTTTGCATTAACCAGTTTTATGATATGTTCTTTTGACACTCCCCCGTGAGATAAAGCATTGGAAAGACTTCAAAGAACAAGGCGGGGAAGGCGAGAATGTAAACAGTAATGTTGAGCTCTCACTGTCCTATATTAAATGATCTTGTCCTGCTTTTCCAAGAGCTATCAGCCACATTCATCAAAACCCAACTATAAAAATTCTGCAGCTCTGTTGTTCAGTCACCTCAGCTTCCTGCCATTGCTACTATATTGTAAGAGAACATTTCCATGCAGCTATGAAACTCTTGATCAATGCACCTCAGATGACCAGCAGGTGGATTAATTTACAGGTAAATGAGATTTGTTTCCTGGAGAAATATTTGTAGCTCTTGATATTGTATGGACTTTTCCACCCATTTTAAACTTTTTATTAGTAAGATTTTCAAATGTACATAAAGTACATAGATTGATAAAAAGATTTCTACCATTAAGATTCAAAACTTACTAAGATTTTTGTTAATCTTAATTCATTTCTACTGCCAAGTATATTTTGTTTCCTTGGCTAGACATTCTAAGGCAAATCCTAGACATAATGTCATTTCAACCATAAATATTTCAGTATCATGCAGATATACTGTGCACGTGTTCAGCAGGAAACAGAGGCCAGAGAATATGGTTACTGCAATAAATACTGAGAGTAGGGAGGCATGGAGCAGGCGTGCTCCAGCTGGCTTTAAAGGAAGTATGAGTTTTCCTCATAAAAGAAAAGAATTAAAAAACAGCTACTAGAAACTTGGCCTTTTACTTTTTGCTTTCTTGAGTCATTATCTGAAGCATAACCTCACAGACACTCAACAGAACATCAACTTTCATATTACAAAGGGTCATAAACAATTATAACAGACAAATAGTTGGTTATAGTTAGTAACTCCAAATTTCTTCTCTCAATAATTGATAAATAAGTAGACCAAGAATCTACTTATTCTTGGTATAAGTAGTTCTACTTATTAGTAGAACCTAATAAGTAGATTCTTGGTCTAGTTATTATTAAAAATCAACCAACTTGACCTAACTGATATTTAGAGAACAGTCCAGTCTACAATAACAGAAGACATATTCTTTTTAAGGGCACATGCAACATTCACCAAAGTATGCCATTCTGTGAGCCATAAAACAAACTCCAACAAATTTGAAACCACTGACATTATACAAACCACATTTTCATTCACATCCCAGAAGAGTTCAACAAAAATACAGAAAGCGACCTGCAAAATCTCCAAATGTTGAAAATCAAATAATATAATTCTAATACATGGATCAAAACAATTCATAGGCCAAAGAACAAATAACAATACAAATTATTTTGAATTATAGGACAAGAAAAATACAACATACCAAATTTACATGGTGCAGCCAAAAGAGCATACAGAAAGAAATATATAGCAGTAAATGCATATATTAGAAAAAGAAAGGACTCAAATTAATGATTTAAGTGTGTACCTTAAGTTAAAGAGAACAGAGTGATCAGAGAATCAAAGTAATGAGAAGGAAAAAAATAAAGACAAAAGCAAGAATCAGTAAGATACAAAATGGACAAAATAGAGAAAAATGAATGAACCGAAAAGTTGTCTCATTGACAGGATCAATAAAGTTGATAAGCCTCTAGGCAATTAATAAAAAACATACATTATCAATATAAGAAATGAGAGAAAAAACATATTACAAGTCATACTGATATAAAGGAATACTACAAATGACTTAATAGCAACAAGTTTGACAACCTAGATGAATGAACAAATTGCATAAAAGGCAAACAATTAAAGCTCACTCAATAAACAGAAGATGCATTTAAATAAATAGACATGTTTTAAATAAATTGACTTTGTACTTAAAATCTTCCCACAAAAATACTCAAGGTCTATTTGCATTAGACTTTTAATTTTAACAAATGTTTAAAGAAGAAATGATGCCAAATTCTATACAAAGAATTCACAAAAACAAAAGATTAGGGAACATGCTCTGATTTTATAAGACCAATATTACTCTGATACCCAAATCAGACAAAGATATTAAGAAAACTATAAAGCAATCTCTAAGAAACAGAGACACAAAATTCTTTATAAAATTCTAGCAAATCTAATTTAGCATCAAACAAAAAGAGTCATACATCATGACAAAAAGGTCACTTAACTCGGAAATTCAAAGTTGTTTCGATATTCAAAAATCAATCAGTTTAATTTATCATATTAACAGGCTAAAAGCAAAAGTGACAATCATTTTAATTGATTCCTATATAGTTTCTACCTTGGATTGAAACATAATTTAAGGTAGAAACTATTAGCAAATTCGGAATATAATGGACTTTCCTCAACCTGATAAAGGACATCAATAAAAAAAAACTACAACTAATGGTGAAAACTGAACGCTTTTCCGGAGATCGTGAGGAGATAAGGATTCTCACTTCTTCTCTGCATCATTGTACTAGAGGGCCCAGCCAGTGCAATAAGCAGGAAACAAAAACAGACAGACAATAAAGGAAAAAGTAAAACTATCTCAAATCACAGATGATATGGGCATTTATGTAGAAAATCCTAGGAATCTATAAAAGAAACCTACACAAACTAAGTGACTTAGTAAGATTGCAGGATTAAAAAAAATCAACTTCATATCCAAAGCAATGGGTAACAAATATATACTGAATTTGGGCTGTGTGATTAAAAAATGGGACATGTGCATGATACTGAAGTGCCTTCACCCAGATTCCTTATCATCTATATCTAACAGGGAAAGCATAGTAACTTCACAGTGGAAAAAATAGAAAATATCTTGGCCTGGTGTTCAAAATTCACACCACCAAGGGGTAGAGCGACCTCATTGCTTTCTGAGGTGATATCCTGAAAAGGACGCAATACCAGGCAGGTGGTTTTCTGACTGGGGATGCATAACCTGAATCTTTTCATAGGGAAACATAGGAAAAACCCCAATTGGGGAATATTCTATAAAATAGCTGATCACCATCCTCCAAATACCTCCATGTCATCAAAGGAAGAAAAGGGGTCAGGAACTCTTCCAAATTAAAGGAGTCTAAAAGACATGACAGCTAAACATGTGGCATGTAGACCAGCTGTGGTGTGAGAGAGAAGAAAGATGCAGTAAGAGACATTACTGGGACAATGTAAACATTGTATAGATGTCAAATTCCTGAATTTGGTCAATCTACTACAATTACAAAAGATAATATTCTTGTCCATGGCCTATACATGTGAAGTACTAAGGAATAAAGGAGTATGATATATGCAGATTATTCCCAGATGGTTTCAGAAATAAAATGAAAGTGTGTTTACATATGTACACACATGTTACAGATAGACACATCGGATGTGTAAATATTGCACATTAATGAATCTGTTCAAAGGGTATCCAGAAGTTCTCAGTTATGTTTATGAAACTTCTAAGTTGGCAATGTTTTTCAAAATAAAAAAGAATAAAAAGTTTTCCTATGCTTCATAAACTCCCAGAATATAATCCACCAGTATCTTTATGTCTTTTTCTCCATTAGTGAAATGTTGATAAAAGTTGGCTTTCCATGGCTGTGCTATAATCTCAATTAATGACATGAGTTGAGTTTTCTAGATTCTACGTCAACCAATGAAGAGTGAAGGGACAGTCTGGAAGCTGTTGAAAGAACATGGGCCTTACATTTCCTTTTTCGTCACTGGAATTTCCTTCAAATCTACGAGCCTTCGTGTCTTTGCTTAAAAATAGGAATAAACAGTAATGATACACCAATCTCACAGGGCTGCTGTGAGAATTACTAGAGAAGGTATAAATACATACCTTTAAAACTATATAAAAAGTCAATAATGCTCAGACAATGCTAGGCCTCTGCTTGATGCTTTCGGTTTCCCTCAGAATAAAGCAAGATGCTAACTGTGGTCTCACCTCATCAGGCCCTCCAGTTCCCTGATATCGTTGTCCTTCTCCTGAATTCACTTCATCTAGGCCCTCTGTTCTTAGTGCCATTCTTCAAATGCATCCTGCCTTAGGGCCTTTGTGGTCTGTTCCACTGTCTGGACCACCCTAGCCTTGACACACACGGCTCTTTCCCTTCTCCACTTCTAATTTACAGTCAAATGTTGCATCAGTGAGGCTTTCCCTCCGAAAGTACCTACAAAGAGTATACACACATCCCCCAGTCACTCTCTGCCTCTTTCCCCAGTGTATTTTTCTTTTCAGCAACTTATCACACACAACTCACTACATATGCTCATTTATTAATCTCTGTGTCCTGTTAAAGTGTTTACTACATATTTGTAAAGACTTCTATTTATTCAGTACTATATCTTCATCACCTAAATAAGTGCATGGCACATAATAGACTCTCAATAAATATTTGAAGAATGAATGAATGAACAGGAAGTAAACCTTGCACATATCTAGTACATTCATAGTCAGTATGTCATAGATATGAAGTTCATTTAATTAAAACTTTTTCTCTGTTGATATCTGTCATTATGAAGTATCCCCACTACTTCTGAAATACAATGAATTTTAATGTACTGGATTTCACAGTGGTCTTTGAGATTACTGGAGATTATTTGACTGGTAACCAAATAAGGCTTGGAAAGCACTGAGTCACAATTCTGAAAAAGGAAAGTAGGAAAGAAATATTATTCATAGGTATATTTGGATATTTGATCATTCCTTTCCTAGCGATGCCTAATTATCACTATAGGTGAACTTCCCAATAAAGTTGGGTTTTCTTTCTTACCCAAGTAACAGATAATTGGCAGCTGTTCACTTCTAAATATAAAATAGCAGCCTCACATTTCAAATGCTATATCCTCTTAACCAAGCAGAGCACATCTCAAAAATTTAACAATCATGTCTGATGGACAGTGACACCACTACACAGCTTTCTGTCAACACCCACGCTGACAAATGACAATTAAGATCCCATTGCCACCTGGGAACTGGGCTATCTGGGACCCACTGAGTCACAGCCAGCATGTTCCTCACTTGCCACACTACTTGCCTGCAGCTGTGGACTCCGGTCCTTTGCGTCCCAACCTGCCTTGACAGATCCAGAATGAGAGATCAGCTGCTTGGCTTGTTCAGTGTCTAGGGCCAGGAAAATCAGACAGGCAATCAGACTATCCCGATTCCCCAGGGGTAGTTATTGATTTTGAAAACTATTATTGAAGTAAACTAAGGAGGACCATTAATTTGCAAAAATCTGTACTTCTAACCCATTTGGCACTGGGATTTACTCTTAGCAGAAACCAAGAGACACATGAACTCCAGAATAGGAAGGAGTTTTAAGGCACTCTTGGGAAAAGTCTTAAGACTGAAATTCTTGGTATTGATTATTTTTTCTTCCTACAGAACAAATGAAACTAATCAATTATTACCAGGGTTCTAAAGCAAGATGGGCCAAAGTGTTTGTGTATATTCCTGAAACACAGGTTACACACTGAACCATTGAAGAATTATATCAGAATTAGTCCACCTATGAACTCCCTACTTAGAAATTTTCCTTCTTGCTTTTTGACTGGTATAAACAATTAAGTAGAACCTCAGTCATTTGAATCCACATTTCATTATTGAGGGCAACATCTCTGCATCAAGGAATGTAATGAAAAGGGTCAGTCCACTCTTCTTGTCAGAGAAGGCATCAAATATTACTTACAGGGCCTTCATGCCAGATCAATAGACTCCTGCCATTGACCCCGACACTGAGAGAGACATGTTGGTTCTGGGCCTCATGATTACCCAGGCTATTTAAGATTCTCTTAAGTTGAGAGCTGGAAGCAGTACAGGCAGTGAGTGCGAGGCCACTGGTTGTGATAGGGAGTGAAATGCATCCATTATCTTTGAACTTTGTCTCCTGCACTGCAATTTAAAGACTCAAAGAAAGGTTTTTGTTCAGAAAAAGAAGGAAGTCCAACTTGAAAGTCCCTAAAAAGTAAAATTCTCAGATCTGTTTAGTAGCTAGCTACCAACTCTGAACACTACCCTAGGCTTGAAACATGGACACTGTGGAAATACGCATTCTATTTAGAGTTAGTCATCATGACTTCCTTGAACACTAAGTGTTGCACGTGTGAACACATTAGAAGGAAGGTTTTCTATTCATCTTTATACTGCGCAGCCACTCCTTGTTCTTTCACTGGCTATTTCTTTCTTAAAACTGAACATGTCTCCCGCGGGAGGATGTGTGGTGGCATGGGAAGAGCCAGTTAGCTGTGGACTTGAACCCTTCATCAGTTAATATCAATCATAGTACCTTGAAAAAGTAACTGACTTTCTTGAAATCTCAGTTTTCTCATCAGTAAGATGATCCAATTAAATTCTTCCTCAAGTGGATAGTGTGTTAGATGAGACAATAGGTTAAATGATTATAATAAAAAGTAAAAATAGCATTTTGCTCTTAGCTTAGTTATGTCCCATTACATAGTTCCCCACCCCCCACAATTTTCCATTTCTTATGGAAATCAATGAAATGGAAAATAGATAAACAATAGAGAAAAATCGTGCAACCAAAAGTTGAAAAGACTGATAAAATTGATAAACCTCTGACTAGGCTGATCAAGAAAGAAAAGACATCAAAAACAATAAAAAGGAAACAGGAGATATTACAGAATTGCAAAATTGAAAGAAACATGCAAATTATGAAAAAATGCCACTAAATCTGACATCTGAGATGAAATGAAAAAATTCTGTGAAAGAATATAAAATATAAGATTGACACAAGAAAGAAAATCTGAAGATTCCTATATCTGTTTTATTATTCCCATTGATAAAACTTCAAGCTTTAATGATTCATGGGTGAATTCTATCAAACATTCAGTGGAGAAATAATACCAGTTCTACTCAAACTATTTTATAATAAGCATTTCACCAAATTCATAGAATATGATTTCAATAAAGCCAGAAAAATAGGGAAATTTAATGCCCAATTATGATAAAACACATGCAGCAACCTAAGAGGTAAACTTTCCCAATCTGATAAAGGGCACCCACAAAAAACATACAACAAGCATTGCACTTAATGGTGACTTTCCCCCTGTAATCAGAATGTCAAGGACAACTGCTCTCTCAGTGTAGTCAACATTGTATTGGAAGTCATAAGAATTTCAAAAAGTCAAGAAAAACCATAAAAGTCATATAAAGATAAGAATTAAAGCTGTCTCTGTTTATAGGTGACATCTTTTTTAAAGTGTAGAAAATGCTGAGGAATCTAAACTATAACTACTGAACTAGTGAGTGAATTTAAAGGATTGTTGTATCCAAGATTAATGTTGAAAATTAATTTATTATATACTTGTGGCAGGCAATTTTGTACTTTCAAAATTTTATTTATAATAGGTTCAATAACAAAACATTGAGGGATAAATTTGTCAAAAATTGTGTATGACTTCCACACTGAATACTACAAAACATTTCTGTGGAAAAATCAAAGACCTAAATAAATGGAGAGAAACACTCTATTCCTGAACTGGAAGCAATGGGATGTTGGTGAAAATTTAACAACTGGTTGTCCCCATAAAACAAGAGAGAACCCTGTTTATGAAGTCTGCAAATTCTGTGGTGTAAATTCTCTCGAGCTCACTAATTCCAAGCTACCAAATTCCTGAAACTTTAAGGGCCTCTGAATTACAATTCAGCATGCACTGTCTTCAGCTTACCGATGACTGAAAGTCTTAATATTGTTCCAATGACAATTCTTGCCAAATTGCTCAATCTCAAGCATAAACAGACCAAGCACTTTTGTAGAAAGTGACAACTTAATTTTAAAAGTTTTATGGAAATGCAAAGTATCAAAAATATCCAGAACAATCTTGACAAGGAAGAACAAAGTTGGAAGGCAAACTATCAGACTTACTCCTTTAAAGGTAATTCAGACCATGCGATTGGCACAAGGATAATCAATGAACAGAGTAGAGAGCTCCAACACAGACTACGTCTACAGACAGCCATTTACCTTGCAAAAGTCTTTTCAACAAACACTGCTAGAATGTTTATTCATATGGTCTAAAAATAACTTCTAACCCCATACCTCATACCATATAAAAATAAGATGGATTATATTCCAAAATATAAAGCTATAAAACTTCTAGAAGGAAATATAGGAAAAAATAATTTGCTATTTGAGGGTAGGCGAAGTTCTCTCAGGACACAGAATGCAATAAACAAAAAGGAAAAAATGGTAAACTGGACTTCATCCAATTTTAAAACTGCTTAACATAGATATCATTATGGAAATAAATAAGAAAGCTATAAAACTAGACGGTAACATCCATAAATTATTTATCTGATACACAACTGGTCTCATATATAGAAAATAACAACTCCATAGATAAACAACCAGTTAGTAACAGCCAACCAATTTTAATTCCTAAGCACATGAAAAAGCACTTAATATCATTAGTCATCAGCAAAATTTAAATTAAAAACACTATGAGATAGGATGAAACCATCAGTGTGGTAGAAATTGAAGACTGAAAGACCAAAGGTTGGCAAAGATGTGGTACAACCAGAACTCTTGTCGATTATTGATGTGAGTGTAAAATGGTACAATAACTTTGGAAAAAAAGATTGGTACAAGAATATTTATAGCAGCTTTATTGCTCATAGCCCAAATGTGGAAAGAGTTTCAATGTCTATCAAAATGAGAATGGAGAAACTGTGACTATTGCTTAGCAATAAAGAACTGCTGCTACCTGCAACAACATGGATTAGAATATATACCAAATAATTTCATTTATAAAAAGTTCTAGAAAATACAAAGCTAATTCATAAAAGGGAAAAAAATAAAAACAGTGATTATTTCTGGAAGGATGAGAATAAGTAGTAGCTAGGAAAGGGCATAGGTAACTTTTAGGAATGCTGGCATTCTCGAGGATTTGTGTATTTTAATGCACATAAATTTAACCACAGTGGAAAAACTGAGAAGCGTAAACATAATATGAGGTCTAGTTAATGACATGCAGATTGAAGTATTTATATAAGGGGGTGAAATGTGCTGGACATAATTTACTCTGAAATGCACCATAAAAATAAGATGGATTGATGGATGAATAGATGAATAGGTATATGATAAAACAACTTCCACATTCTGGCTGACCCTGAGTCAGTTTAGAAACAAGAAACCAGGCCAACTTTTTTTACCTCAAGTAGTTACCATAATGAAACAATTTTGGAGATCCTAAACACCCAGAGGAGAATAGGTACCATTGCTAATACTTTTCATTGACTGCATTAACACTGTAAGATGGAACAATTTATATCTAAGTTAAAGAAATGACAACTGAGCATCGAAGGCAGACCCACGACATCATTAGTCCTAATTATCGTTATCAGGCTGGAAACCTTCCAGAGTGCCCTGTAGTCCTTTCTTACAATGGTTCTAGTTACACTTTAGTTTACCTCCCTATTGCTTGGCATTTGTTGTCCAGAATATAAAAATGTTCAACGAGTGACTCAAAGACCCACAGACAAGGATGAAGTCATTCTGACTGACACAGAAACTGAAATTCACGTTTCTGCAAACAACCTCATCTCCAAGGAGAGTCGACAACAGTGGTGAAGACCTGGACAACCTTGAACCTCTGGATGGAGGACTAAAAGGGCAGCTATAGTCTAGGAAGAGGCTGAGTGTTCTCTAGCCTTGATATCAAGTAAGCACCAGAATCAGTTTTAAATCATCATTTCAATCATGATAATTCACATCAGAAAACACGCCGTCGAAAGCCAACCAATCAGTAACAGTGAAAAGTGAAGGAATCAGGAGATTCATTTTCAGAGAAGACGGGGGTCATGACGAAACTTACCAGCGTGAGACTCAAACTTTAGCAGAGCACTGCTGTAGCCCAGAGTAATCAAGACGGACTCCTTCCCCACACGGCAGCATTCGGTGTCACTGTTGAGTAAGCATTTAAAGACACAGGCGCCATCAGCTATAAAAGGTGGGGAAAAAAAGAATTAGGAAAATCCATTTTGAGCATTGCAGAAAGGTTCATCAATGCCATTCCTACATTTCTCTCATGTTCTCAGGCCCCCAATTTCTTCTTTCTTGATGTAATCCCTCCTGGGACATATGGGACTATGAGGATCAGAGATAAAGAGATGAATCTAACTATAGCTGAACACCAATTCTTTTTAGGTGAGTTAACACCTCTCAAAATGGGCACTTATTGGCTTTTGCCTTTATGTCCAGGGCTCCATTACCCATAACCCTCCATTCCCCAAATCATTCTGTATCTCTTGATGCCATCCTAGGAGAGTCCAGGTAATGCCATTGTAGGGGATTCTTGAGCATTTACTATGTGCCCGAGATATCATAAAAATCTCAATTCTAAGCATCATCACTGCCCATATTCCTAGGTGACGACAAGGCACTTAGGTCCAAATATGCACAGCTAATAAGGGGCCGAGCTGGAAGTCAAACCCAGGGTTGAATTTGACTCCAAACCCCATGTTGCTCCTACCACATGTGCTGAGCAAGTGTGATTTAAAAAAAAAAAAAAAAAAAAAAAAAAAAAGGGAGCTTGGAGTCTGCAGGAAGGGCCCCTGGTGATTTGCTAGGCTCTCATTAGGCTCATCGTAGATAATTGGGTACTAAGTCATGAATGCTGTTAGCACTGGGGTTGCTGCAGTGTGGTGCAAAGAGCAATGACCTTGAGTTTTGCTTTAATCTTTTCATCTTTGATATTTACTAACTGAGGATCTTTAATCACTTAATCACACAGAGTCACATTTTTTTCATTATGTAAAATGAAAATATTGATGCTAATTTCATAGGCTTTTTGTTAAAACTCAAAAATAAAATTTAGATCATTTAAAAAAATCTTATTAAAACAATAAGAGACTTAATAAGAGAGAGAAATTATTTCTCATTAAAAAGCAGATCTTAGCTCCTACCTTCGTCTTCCATTCTTCCTTACAAAATCAATGGCAGTAAATGGTTAAATTATAATTAAAAACATAACTGTATATAAAATTCCAGTGTTACATGTAAGCATATGCACATTAGTGCACACACATTCAAAACACACACACAGAGTTAAGATGATCAAATACTTTCAAATATTTTCAACCATTACTTCAAATGAATGAGTACCTCCTGACAGAGGCATTCATAGATACTGTTCACAAAATGTCTTGGCTGGTTAAATAGTGCAGATGTTTTGAAAACACTTTCCTGGCATGAAACACGTTACAGGTTGTTATTGCAGCCAGTCAGTGCCTCAAAGGCATCGGTGTCTCCTTGCAGGGAGGCAGTTGTGAATACAGATGCAGAAGAAAGGAGACAGGGGCTCTCTTAAACAGTATGTTTTCTTAAAATCACAAGTAATATTTTTTAAGAAATCAGGATTTTTAGCATTCATCAATTGTTTTTGTTATGGTTTTGAAGTAGGATAAGATAGGATGAAGAAGGAAGGAGGATCCAGTCTTCCTAAGTCCCTTGTGCAAACACCACTGTTATAGTCTGCGAGCTCTTTGTGAGCAGGGGCAATTTTACTTTATTTTTGGGTTCATTATCTTTTTTTTTCTCTGGGCCAAAACCTAGCACAATCCCTAGAACTTAAATATTGTTTGAAACAGTGAAAGCACAGCTCCCTGTATTGATGATATCCCACCCCAGAAGAGATAAAAAGTTTCAAAATTTATATGACTCAGTTCTCCTTAACCAGTTAGTTCAGACTTTTTCTTTTGTTATTGTTTTTTGGTTGTGATTTAGTTTGGGTATAAATTGAGTTGCTGTTTTTGCCTACTTTCATAAATTGCAAAATGTCTTCCCTTGCATCCTCTTTTGTTTATCTTCTCCCCATCCTGTTTAAACATGGTGGGGAAAGTCTTTTTAAGTATGCCACAATGTCCAGAAAGCACGGGTAACTACTTTGAATATTAGAATATACCTATGACAAAATAACTTTTAACACTTGAAACAAAATTAAAAAGCAATGATAAGTTAGGAAAAGGCTCTCAACATACATAACAACTTAATATCCCCAATATATAATTAGCTCTAAATGATAAGAAGAATAAGCATTTCTATTAAAAACTAAATAAGAGGGGTCATTAGACAATTGACAACTAGGAAATACCATCAGCAAATTTAAAAAATATATATGTTGACACTATCAAATATTGGAAAGGCTGTACAAAAACAATGAGTGGTCACTACTGGGAAAGTAAATTTGTATATTCCTGAAATGTATTCTGTTCATATGGCTTAAAATTTTAAATCTATGTACTCTTTGCTGGACATTCTATTCATAGCAAATTCTTGTAGAATGTACTTTATTGATAAAATGTGAATGGATGTATATGCAAGGACGTGCATCTTAGAAGTATTTACTATAGCTAGAAAATGTCCATTACTTATATGGTTGGTTAAATTAAACATGGTACCTCTGTGTTCAGGTTGCAGGACAGCATGTTTATTATCACTGTAGCAATTTAATATTGTGTTTATCTTTGTAGAATGCTGTTTAAAAAGATACACCAAGATGGCTGCATAGATAAACATGGCTCACCTCCTCACACAACCACATTAAAATTAGAACTAAATTATAGAACCATTACTCAGAATCGTCAGAAATCAAGTTGCATAGAAGTCGGACAACTATGGAATTAAAGAAACCACATTCATCCAGACCAGTAGGAGGGGTAGAGATGCGGAAAGGGCTGGTCCCACAACTGCATGTCGTGGATAAAAATTTGAGAGGGATATCTCAGGAGTGAGGAGTCCCAGCCCACACTAGGCCCCCTAGCCCAAGGTCCAGTGCCAAGGAAGATACATCCCCACAACCTCTGGCTGCAAAAACCAGTGGGGACTGAGTTGGTAGAAGAAACTTCAAGAGTCCCAAGCACCTGCTCTTAAAGAACTCACACAAGGACTTACTCAGACTCACTCCCTCTGAGCTCCAGCACCAGGGTAGCGGCTTGAAAGGCACCAGTGACATACAGGGAGGAACTGAAGTGTCTGGCATCAAGACAAGAGCTGGGAGACAGCTTTCTACCAGACCAAAAGGCTGGCAGAGGCCACTGTCCCTTTTCAGAGCTCTTCTCCAACACAGCCACAGAGCCAGCAGGTAGGTGACACATCTGAGAGTCTATCTACCTGGCTCACACTGTTTGCCCCACCATGGATCTCCAGAGACTCCATCCCACCAGACTTACAGCTGTTAACAGTGGCTTTTCCATATGAATGGCTGGTCTTGGATAATGCTTCACAACTTCCTAAATCCTCTCAAATAAGCAACAGCCAATCTCAGTGGGCCCCCAGCCCTCATTCCTCTTGCTAAGTGGCCCCAGGTCCAGCATTAACAGCAGCCAGCCTAGATTCACAGGTTAGCTTTGCCTGGGAATCTCCAAGCCCAGCATAAGTAGCAACTATCTCAGATTGCTCTATAGCTCAGGCAGGGTGGCTCCAGCCAGAACCCAGATGGGGGCTGAACTTTGCTAACACCACCCAGGAAACCCCAGGGCCAGTGCACCCAGTGGACAGCTACAGTCCATGTCAGAGCACCACCACCCTGCCCCTGCATAGGTGATCCTCCACAGAGGGTGGGGGTTGGCGGTCAGTGGTTACAGCTAACCCTTATAGCTGACTGGCCTGGGTAAATCCCTCCCATTGATCTGTCAACAGCAACCATGGCTCAACTATAAGAGGAGGATATACTCAGCCAACACAAATGGCACGCCTTAAGTACCCAGCTTGGGTTATAGGGGTAGCTGTGGCACTGGGCCCTACAGGACACCTACTACATTACACCATGCTACTAAAACAGGGAGTCATAGAGCTCCACCTAATACATAGAAACAAATACAGGGAGGCTGCCAAAATGAGCAAAGAAACATGGCTCGAATGAAAGAACAAATCAAAACTCCAGAAAAAAGAACTAAATGAAATAGAGATAAGCAACCTATCAGAGGCAGAGCTCAAAACACTGGTTTTGAGGACCTCAACAGCATAAAAAAGACTCAGTCAAAGACAAAGGATACACTAATTGAAATAAAGGACAATTTACAGGGAAACAACAGTAGAGTGAATGAATCAGCCAAGAATCAAATAAATGATTTGGAACACAAGGAAGCAAAACAACCACCAATCAGAACAACAAGAAATAAAAAGAATCCAAAAAAAAATAAGGATAGTGTAAGCAGCATCTGGGACAACTTCAAGCATTCCAACATTTGCATCAGAGGGGTACCAGAAGGAGAAGAGAAAGAGCAAGAAATTGGAAATCTATTTGAAAAAATTATGAAAGAAAATTTCCAATTTGGAGAAGGAAATAGATATGTACATCCAGGAAGCACAGAGAATTCCAAACAAGATGGACACCAAGAGGACCACACCAAGATACATCATAATTAAAATGCCAAAGGTTAAAGATAAAGAGATACTCTTAAAAGCAGCAAGAGAAGAGAAGTTAGTTACCTACAGGGGTGTTCCCATAAGACTGTCAGCTGATTTCTCAAAAGAAACTTTGCAAGCTAGAAAGGATTGGCAAGAAATATTCAAAGTCATGAAAAACAGGGACCTACATCCAAGATTGGTCTAACCAGCAAAGCTATCATTTGGAATTGAAGGGCACATAAAGAGCTTCCCAGACAAAAGGAACTAAACCATTATTATATGAAGTGTTAAAGGGACTTATTTAAGAAAACAAAGATCGAAAGTATTAACAATAAAATAGCAATAAATATATATCTATCAACAATTGAATCTAAAAAACAAACTAAGCAAACAAAAAGAACAGAGACAGAATTATTGATATGGAGAACATTTTGATGGATGTTAGGTGAGAGGAGGATGTAGGGGAATAGGTGAAGAGGTGAGGGGATTAAGAAGTACAAAGAGGTAGTTACAGAATAGCCATGGGGATGTAAAGTACAGTATAGGAAATGGAGTAGCCAAAGAGCATATACATATGAGCCATGGACATGAGTGATGGTGGGGGGATTGCTGAGGGAGTGGGGGTGCTGGGTGGAGGGAGGCAAATGGGGAAAAATTGGGACAACTGTAATAGCATAATCAATCAAGCTGCCAATCACCAGTTGTCCATAGCTGCGACCTTCTGAATCATCCACATAGTTTCCATGGAGGAATGTTCAAGCTTAATACAAAATTTGATACAGATTTATTGCTTTACTTGCTCAATTTTGAATGCAACGACCACACAGTGCATGCTCAACTCAGCGGCATCTACCACCCCCACAGACTAGCACAGTGAAGTCATCATTGTTCACTCACACACATTCCAGTCCACTCTCCTTGACTGCCAGGTTACATCAATGTTGCGCACAGTTCTCACTATATTAATGATGGCTGGATTTTTTTCTGGACAGACCTCGTATCATTTCATAAGAAACTATTCAATTCTGTTCCATCTAACATTCCCATCAGCAATGGACAAACAAGCCGTTTTTTCCCCCACATCATTGACAACATTTGGGTTGTCACTATTCTCTCCTTTAGACATTCTTATAATTGTGCAGTGATATCTCACTGTGGCTTTAATTTGCACTTCCCTGATGGCTAATGATGCTGAACATCTTTTTATGTGCTTATTTACCATCTGCATATCCTCTTCAGTGACTGTGATGTCTTTTACTCATTTTCAAATTGGACTGCTCTTGTTTTTTACTATGGAGCTTTGAGAGTTCTTCATGTATTGTAGATACTGGTATTTTGTCAGATACCTGGTTCGCAAATATTTTCTCCCATTCTGTAGTTTGTCTTTCTTTTTCTCTTACGAGAAACATATGAAACAAAAATTTTAAATTTTGATGACATCCAATCTATCACTTTTTCTTTTTATGAATCATTTTTTGTTGTCAAGTCTAAGAACTCTTCACCTGAATCCCTTGACCTTGCTCATTCTATGCTTTCATTACGTCTTAACTAGACAACTGTGACAATCTCTCCACTGCTATCTGCTCCTGCAATTGAAAATGAGTTCACACTATCACAAGCCGCCAGATTTCAATTAATGAAGCACATCTGCAGTGGTTGCAACGCTCTGCTCAAACCTTCAAAGATTCCTCCCCTGAATATTAAAGTACAGATTCTCCTGCACAAAACTGGGAACCCCTCAGGCACCATTCCTGCTTCTGCCCAGCTAACCCCTAACTCCCTAAACATATACCAAACTCCAGCCAAACTGACTATCAGCTGCTCTCCAAAAGGACAGAATTACGGTGTCAGCAGAGATGTGAAATAAAAGATCAGGACTTCTGAAGTGATAAAGCTCCCCTTCTGCCACCAAAATTACCTAATTTATTAATGTGCCTTCCAAATGGCACCCTTCCTGACTGCCCGATGAGTGGCATGCATTGTCTCCCTCACTTCACTAACCCCCAGCCTTCCTGCCTCCCTCACAGTAGTCAGCTTGTTTTCTCATTGGTACCCCATTCTTATGCATTTGGGAAAGTGTCAGACTGTCCATGGGCAGTGTGTCCTTCTTATCTTTGATTTCCTGGAGGCCCCGTGCACAGCAGGGACCCTGAACAGTCAATCTGACTGAAACCACCATCAACATCATTCCAGTACTTACACATAAGGCCCATTCACCATATTCACTGTTAAAAATGAAAAGGACAGATTTTGCTCATCTTTCTAGCCTCTGAATCAGCTTAAAAAATGTTTAACATTCTCTCTTTTCACTCCACATCCTTCTATCTACACATGATCATAGCAGAAAGAACAAATAAACACTGAAACCAACTCCATAATGAAATTTTAAACACCTCTGTGACCAATATTCTCAAATCAGAAGGAAGTAACATTTCATTCTGCCTTTAATGAAAGAGTATGTCACTTCCCTAACAGCTTTTCTAGGAACATACTGTTCTCTCCAATTTATTTGCAGTGCTTGTCTGAGTAATGCTTCAGCTCCCCTGGGAATTTCTCAAGATAGGAAAGTGACCGGGGGCTAGGGAACCCAGGGTTACTAGGAATTCTAGATAAAAAGAGATCTTTTTCTTTTTAGGTCTCAACTCTTTCTGCCAAATGTATGTCTACTGTTTCCAGCACAGCACTCGGCACGTAGATTATGATTGATAACGCTTACTGAATTAAACTGAGTTAATACCACCATTAAAGTCTTGATCACTTCCTAAACCACATAAAACAAAGAGAATGAAATCTCAGAGCATTACGGATGTCAAAGTGACAATCAAATGCTTGGTATTTTTAGCTGATTTTTTCTCAACTCTGACAAATGCTGTTTAGATCTTCTGGTTTATAAAATGTTTTTCCAATTATGATGTGAGGTGAAGAAAAAGTTCACTTTCTCATTTCTCCATAAGAACTTAAAATTCTTCACACTTTCCCTAAATAAGCTTTTCCTCTCAGATTTAAACTTAATTTCATTGTGAATGTTTCTTTAGGGAAACTAAATATCGTGGTGTCTATGTTCTTTTTGGGTAGAGTTTTCTCAGATCACCAGCTTTCTCCTTGTGGTTTCTAGAGATTATAAACTATCCTCTTGAATTCACACAGTTGGAGATAATTGTTCTGATGTGGTTTCACCAGCTATAACAACAAAAAAAGCGTGAGCTTCCAATGAAAGAGTATAAAATAACAACTTGGCTGTCAAGAGCTGTTCTAGAGATTCATTTGTGTTTTTACCCTGCAGCTGATATGGTGGAGCCAGATGTCTGCAAGCCTCGGTTTGGGGATTCATTCATATGTGCACATACAGCTAACATTTATGAGCATCTGCTATAAGCCAGTCACTGTTGATTGGCAACAGAAAAAGATGCAAAAAGAAACTGTAGTCACAGCCTTCAGAGAGCTTGGAGTGCAAGAAGAGGTCTACTGAAACGCAGTGGTACCCTAGAGAAACAAGCAACTCATTCTGCCCGGGACATCCCTCATAGGAGGCATTATACTGGACTCGAGCCTTGTAAGAAAAATAAGAGCTTTCCACGTAGAAAGGAAATAAGGGGAAGAGGTCATTCCAAGCAATAGGAACAGCATATGTAAAAGGCTAGTGAATGAACACGCCCTGAATGAATATGGTAGATCTGGAAATGAGGAGTAAGTAGTCCCACATGGTTTGTAGGTAAAGAGTGTTGATACATTAATCTGCATAGGGTGGTTAGAGTAGGGATTTTAAAAGGTTTTCATTTGCTGCAATTCATATTGCCATTTTGATGGACAATGGTGGCCTGTAACACAAAACAAATGGGGCAACTGAGCAGCCAGCTATCTTTGTTGAGCGTTTTTCACATTTTTATCTCATTTGTTCCACACTGCCATAGCATGAGGTGGAGTTCCTCATGCTCATTCTAGCAACAGGAAAGCTGAGTCTCAGAGTCACTGGGGGATTTGCTTAAATTCACCTCCACCTAGATTGCTCCCAAGTCTATTCTCATTGCTCTGCGTTACATTGCTCCCTATGACAAGGGAAAGGGAAGGAGAAAAGGACAAAGGCATTTCAAAATTTCTCAGTGTATGAGCTCTGAAATCCTGCTTTCAACGTGATCAGGTATACTCTCCCCTTCTCTTACTACTTAATCTTAGCTACGCTTAGCCTGCTTCAAACCACACCTGCTCCGTAAGGGGTACGGGATCACTCTAGCCCTCAAAAATTACCCTTTCCAAGAATTGATTAAGCATAGCCTTCTTTCATTACCTTAATTTCATTTTTTTATTTTTCATTTCTGTTTAGTTTTTTGTTTTTACTTATTTTTCACACTTTTCTTTATCTTAATTTCTTGTCATACATTGTTTACCTGCTCTTTTTGAACTTCTCTCTACCTCTTAACCAGCTTGTAAACTCCTTCAGGTGCCTTACTCCTGTTTTTTCACCCAACACTCTCCAGCACAATCCCTCGCACACCATACATATTCACTAAACCTTTACACACAATATTCTTTAAATACATATTCTCTAAATACATATTCACTAAATATATATTCACAAAGTACATATTCATTAAATATTCCCTAAGTATAGATCAAGACTCTTTGACTTGGCTCTGAGAATAATTTTGAAGCACTGTAGAATTTCTTCCAAAAGAATTATGGAGCCCAGATGGCCTCCAGGCAATATTTTATCAAACATTTGAGGAAGAGGTAGTTTCTATACTGCTGAACACTGGTCCAGAACAGAGGAAACGATTGAACACTACCTAGATCATTCACAAAGCCAATGTAATACAATAATAAACTGGGCAATGCCACTCCCAAAATGAATATTGAATTCCACTATGAGTAGGGAAAAAAGATGGAGGTGACCTAGGTTGAAATCTTGGTTAGAACATTTACTAGCTTTATCTTCTTAGGAATATTATTTATTCTTTCTATAACTATGACTTTATTCATATTATAATACATAAAACAATAGCATAATATCATAATATAAGGTTAGCCCAAACCCTACAAAACTTATGATGCTGCTGCTTACACTTACCATTTACCTGGCACTGTTCTGAGAACTGTATATGCATTAAGATCCAGTCTTCGCAACAACTCTGAGGTATGACTCTAACCTGCACTTTCCAGGTGGGTGACTGAGATAGCAAGCAGAAAAGCACCACAGTTACAAAGCTCCTGTAAAGGAGAAATAAGATTGGAACCCACGGAGTCTGACTCCAGGTCCCACACAGCAACTCCTCTAGTCATTAATATTCATGTCGTATTAACATGTTGTAGGAAAATATGTAATACATTTTATCAAAGCAGGAAAAAAAGAGCAGGGGGAAAAGAAAAGCTTTCACTAAAATACTTCTAGCAATATGGGGTAAATCTTTATTACAATAAGGAATATTTGCATTGAATGAAAGGTCAATATTGGACTTCAGTTTGAAATTAATTCAAAGTCACAAATAAGACCAACCGCAGAGTTTGCACAAATCCCTATTAATTGACATTGTTCTCAGATTTCCAGCCAATGTAGTCAAGCATGAAAATAAATATTAGAAAAGAGGTGGTTTGATTGTGGATTTGACAGAATCAAGAGAATCAACTTAAAAGTTACACTAATTAGAGAGCTGAGAAAGGAAACTAGTTACAAAATAAAATGAGCAAATAGTTGTTCTAGGGAGCAGCCCTCCCCCTACAATTGTTAAATCTACAATTCTATTTTAAATAGCAACAAAATTATAAAGCCATTAGAAATAAATTTAGCAAGAAATGTGAAGAACCAGACCATATGAACAGAACTACAAAAGCTGGGGTGTATAAAAGAGAAATAAATGCAAAGTCTAGAGGTTGCCTGTAATTCCAAGATTTTCAGTGTTGTGTATGTATATGTGGAGTGGAAATTAACCCATGATTCTAAATTCTTTCCAAGAAAAGTAAATGAATGAAAATAGCTATGAGTTTCCTTTTTTTATGGTGGGGGTGAATAGTAGTAAATAAATAACCAGATACAGTATTATCATAAATTAAAGGTTCAAAATGAAAGCTGTGTAGTTCTGATATAACACTAAACAAATGGATGGATATACAGGAGGAAAAAACTCAGAAATAAAGTTATCTAAGTATTTAGTATTTCCTAAAGATAGCATTTCAAGTCAATGTGCAAAGGATTGCTTTTTAAACAAGTGATACAGAAGAAGAACTTGAAAAAAATTTAGTTTACCCTTTTTCTACAGATGTGATGCCTGGGCCATTTTGTAATGATTTATATGGGTGGCATTAGGTGACAGAGTAGTGAGTTGAACTGAAGCTAGGTTCCCGAAAATTTCCTGGAGCCAACTCTGGACCGGTAACTGCTGGATTTCTTTTATGTGAAGACAAGTATACTTCCACTTTTTAAAGACAGGGTCATCTGGGAGTTTCCTGTTGTGTGCGGCTGACTTGAATCCTAACTAATACAGATCCCTATGTAACATTTCATGCCCAAATAAACACTTTTTAAAGAATAAATAACGATTTTCAAAATAAGCCAGGGTATAGGAAAGTATTTCTCAAATATTAGAATAGAGAAGGTTTAAGTGTACATCCAAAGAAAAATGTGTACGAATTAAACACTTTTAAATGGGATCATTTATTTCCTGTTCAGCTCATTTGTTGCTAGCGTAATGCGTCTTTTAAACGATGATGACACAGGTTCACGGGAAAGTGGACGCGATAAGGAAAGAACAAAAAAGATGAAGAAAGCATGGGTGGGTTTGCACTAGAACCCAACAGAAATTTTAGAAATTAAAAAAAACTAAAATAATAGATGAGTTTAAAAACAGCTGAATAAAGATTTAATGAAAAGAAAATACACCACAGGCAATCTTATAAAGTGCCCCAGGAAAAGACACAGAGGCGGAAAACACGAAACCAGTTATGAGACAGAGAACATATCAAGAAGAACTAATTTACATCTAATAAGAGTCCTATGAGGAGAGAGAGAGACTAGGGGACGAATAATACTCGAAAATACAATGGATAAGAATATGCTAAAACTTCCATAAAATACGAATCCTCATATACTAGAAGCAGGAGTTACCATCAGGATAAAGAAAAAGAAATTTTGTGTTGGGATACATTGTGGTGACACTTCAGCACACCGAATCAAACAGAAAATCACTGAAGCAGCCAGGCAGTAAAAAAGCAAATCAGCCAGACGCGAATGGCACTACACTGACAACTGCCCCAAGGAAGGAGGCTGGCCCTGCTATAAACACTTTTCAAAATCAGCAGCAAAGCAAGTATTTTTTATTTAGAAAGCTGACCCTCTGGGCCTACCATATGAAATGTATTAATTCCTCATGAAAATAAAAGGTTCAAAGCCCAAGTTTAGGTTTTATACGAAGCTCTTATGATGACATCATTGACCTGAAAGACATTAGAGGGTGTCTTGCCCAGCTCACTCACTTCATGAATGGGTACCTGAAGCCCAGGCTGTGAAGTGATTTGCTCAAGACCATACAGTTAGTTAATAAGTAGATCTGGGACTAGACTTTTACATTTTCCATTAACCTCCTTGCAAGTAGAAATCTGGAAGTTGGAATTTTCTTCATAGCTGGTTATATTTACCTTAAAACACATTCAAAAACCTTAGATAATCTGCCAATTCACACACACAAACATTCACACTTACATAGCCTCTTGTGCCTAGAAGAAACCAAAAGGATGGTCAGGCAAATCAGAAACTCCACAAATCAGAAGCAGCTCTTGTGTGGTTTGTATGGGTTACTGCAGAGACTCCATGGTGACTGGTCTCTGTACCCAGTGGCAGAGCTTGCGCAAGTCTCTCCTGCATGCCCTGTAGTCATGTTCTCATTGCCCAGCATTAGCGAAGTCCCACTGGCTATGTTGTAGTTCTACTCCTTTGGCCTGTAGAAATCTGAGAACATGCTATCACCATCCTTATTACCTTCAGGGGTAACTCACTTGAGGTCAAGATTCTGGTTGTTAGTATGGATAATTTGCATAGTGAAATAGAAATATATTTAAAAACAAAGCCCAAAGTGTCTCTTTACCAAGAAAATGAGGAATCCCTTACTTGGTTAAGCCTGGAATTGTAGAGCCTGAAAAGAAGTCAAAGTCAAATTCCTCTAAATTATTCCCGTTCAACCTGTGTGTGCCTCATGGACCGGCAGCCTCGGCATTGCCAGAGGCTTGTCCGCAATGTTGACAATGTTGTTACCTGATGGTGAATCAGAGTGTGTGTGCCCGTATGTCTGATCAAGACCCCAGGATGACTCACACAAACAGAGTTTGAGAAGGACCGCTCTAACCCTCCGAAAGCGGGGTTGTCCATCCTATTTTTTTGTGTCACAGCACACATTTCCTTCTCATATGTCTTTCTGCATATGTGCCTCTATTTTCAGCACTTTTGCTATTTGAAAAAGAGGGGAGGGAGGAGAGGGATAACAGGGGAAAATAGGGGGAGGGTGGTCAAGGAACCTGAATACAGGACAGATGAGCAAAATCAAAGGGGGTAGGATCGAGGGTGGGAGGTGGGGATGGGTGGGTGGGGGGTGAATGGAGGGGTGAAAATGGAGACAACTGTACTTGAACAACAATAAAAAAATTTTTTTAAATCTCTAAATCTGAACATGAGACCTCAAAATACTATTAGAACCATTAGATTATTGACTAAATCTCTGTCCCATTCCAAAGGAATTTTCTAACACTACCAAATTAAGCTTAATTTAATAATTGCTTCAGTTATCCTTGAGAAATAGACAATTTAATACATTTGCTCTTTTGGGTCCATAGAGGTTAAACTAAATTCCTGATACCAATTCCAATGTGTGTGTGGGGTGAGGTCTCCACATCTGCAAGCAATTCTCTAGACATGAGCAAGTTATTCGTGAATTCATCTCAATTGTGCCACCGTTTATCCAGAGATAGCATTAGATCCCACAGGTTTGGCTTCAGTCCGACAAGTCTGCCCCCAACCCCCACTTCAGATGCCAGAAACAAGTCCAGGGTATCCTTCTGCTTACAGACCAGAGGTTCCTAGGAACCTTGCCTTGGGTTTTATTAATTTACTAGAGCAGCTCACAGAACTCAGAGAAGCATTTTTCTTCCTAGATTACTAGTTCACCGTAAAAGGATATAACTTCGGGACAGCCGATGCAAGAGATACTAGGGCAGGTATGGAAAAGTGGCAAGAGCTTCCCCACCCTCTCCAGGCACACCACTCTCCCAGCACCTTCACGTGCGCACCCAACCAGAAGTTCCCCAAACCCTGTCTTTCGGGATTTTATGGAGGATTCATTACACAGGCATGATTGATTACCCTTGGCCATTGGTGATTAATTTAACCTTCAGCTCCTCACCCCTCCCTGGAGGTTAAGGGGTGGGACTGGAAGTTCCAATCCTCTGGGTGGGCTCCATTGGCAACCAGCCTCCATCCTTAAGTGCGTTCCAAAGTCACCTTGTTAATATCATGAAAGACACTTTCACTCTCAATATTTAGGAAACTCTAAGGATTTGGGGAGCTGTCAGCCAGACACTGTGGATAAAGACCAAATATTTGAGGGAACTAAATGTTGGCCTTCTGAATGACCAAATACATATTACTTCTTTAAAAAATCAGCACAGAACTTTAATTGGCATTTTATACAAGAGAAATGACCAGTAAACATTTTTTTAAGCTCAACCTTAGTGAGGGAAATATAATTAAAAGCAAAATGAGATTCCATTTCATATTCATCTACCAGATTGCCCTAAACTTAAAATACTGACAATTTCAAATGTTAGTAAAGAGAATAGAAAAATTTTCAGAAAATATTGCACGTTGTCTAGTCAAGTTGAAGATATTTGCGTGCTATGTTCAGTGATACCACAAATACATATTTCTTATAGATTACAATATTGCGAAGGTAAAAATGAGACAAAAATCTAATCAGTTATTACATGAATTCAGCTGTTGCTCCAGTTTTCATCATAATCAATGATTTTAGGAGGCATTTCCAGTTTTACTTAGCAATATTAATTTTTTAAGAAATGCAAAAAAGCAGTGTTCTATTTTTCAAAATTGTTACTAAGTAGACAGATAAGCCATCTAGAATTTTTAAATGTAGAATATTTTAAATATTCTTTTACAATTAGGGAGCAACTAGAACATATTTTTCTCTGATGATTAGTGATGCTTAGTATCTTTTCATATGTCTATTGGCCATCTGTATGTCCTCTTTGGAGAAGAGTCTATTTGGGTCCTTTGACCATTTTTTTTTAACTGGATTATTTGTTTGTTTGCTTTTGGTGTTGAGTTTTGTAAGTTCTTTATAAATTCTGGATATTAACCCCTTATCAGATGATTTGGTGAGTATGTTCTCCCATTCCATGGGTTGTCTTTCTATTTTGTTGATGGTCTCCTTTGCTGTGTAAAATCTTTTTAGTTTGATGTAGTCCCATTTGTTTATTTTTTCTTTTGTTTCCCTTGCCTGGGGAAATATATCAGATAAAATATTGTGACCAGCAATGCCCTAGATTAAATTAAAACCACAATGAGATATCACCTCACATCTGTCAGAACAACTATCATCAATAAATCAACAAACAACAAGTGCTGGCGAGGATGTGGAGAAAAGGGAACCCTCGTGCACTGTTGGTGGGAATGCAGCCTGGGGCAGCCACTGTGGAAAGCAGTATGGAGATACCTCCAAAAATTAAAACTGGATCTGCATTTTGACCCAGCAATCCCACTTTTGGGAATATATCTGAAGGAACCCAAAATACTAATTCAAAAATCACAAGCACCCCTATGTTCATTGCAGCATTATTCACAATTACCAAGATATGGAAGCAGCCCAAGTTTCCATCCATAGATGAGTAGATAAAACAACTGGAACATTTACACAATGGAATACTACTGTAAAAACGAAATGGAATAAGCTATAAAAACGAAGAAAATATTACCCTTTGTTGACAGCATGGATGGACCTGGAGAACATTATGCTAAGTGAAATAAGCCAGTCAGAGAAAGACAAATATCATATGATTTCACTCATATGTGGAATCTAATGAACAAACTGAACTAACAAGCAGGACAGAGACAGACTCATAGAGGGAGAGCAGATGACAGCTAGTGGGTGGAGGGAAAGTTGGTGGAGAGGAATCAAGCAGAAAGGAAGAAGGACTCAGGGACATGGCTAACAGTGTGGTAATTGCAGGGAGGAGGTGGTTATAAGGAGGTTAAATACTAATGGAAAAATACTATAAATTTTTTTAATAAAGAAAATATTTTTCTAATGTTGTTTAATGCACCAGATCTTGCCTTGGAATTTTCCAAGAAATTTAGGTTTAAAGAAAGGGTAACAAGATTACTAAGAAGCCCTCACTGGCAGTCATTTAATAATTTTGTCCCGCTCCTTCACTTGATAAAGGATGGAGAATTCTTTTATGAAAGGCATTAAAAGACTCTATATGACACAGAGCTTGCATTTTTACTGCAGTCCGAGAAAGATTCTTAAATGTTTAGATCAGCATGTGTTTTTATAGAATGCAATGCAGATTTTTGAACGGCTGAATTACTCTTCAACTTTAGAAAGCACAAGTGGGGACAGAATGGTGTGTGCAATGAAGGTGTTGAGGGAATTGGATCAACACTTGAGGAATAAAAACAGTTGTATATCTATGTCTTACTCTTCCCTCCAAAATGATTAGTAGGTTAAAGATTTTATGTTAAAAAGCAAAACAGTAAAGTAATAAAATAAAACATAGGTAAATCGCTACAGAAACTTGGGCTGCAGAGCAGTTGTGTACATTTCCCAAGCATGATACCACAGACAGCAGCCATAAGGGCAAAAACCAAATAACATCTGAAAATCTGTTCTTTAAAAGCTCACAAATTCAAGGCAAATTACAAACTGGAAATATGCTGTGATATATAACAACAGATTAAGCAAATTTTTATCTATCAAATTTGTGAAGACATTTTTCAATGTTTTTAGTGAATGTGGGTTAAAATACAGAGAACTAACACTTGTATGATGAAAATGTAAATGATAGTATATTTTGGAAGGGCCATTTGGTAATATATTTATTGGGTTGGCCCAAAAGTTCATTTAGTTTTTTCTGACAATGACTCTAATAGTGCTTAATTGTCTTTAACGTCATTCAAAACAATTTTGTTGGACTGCATTGTGGCAGCTGTTGTATCAGCATGCATTTGAAAACAACATCAAAATTGGTGAATCTTTGTGCAGTCATTTTAATATTAAGGATAGAAGATATGCAACATTTTTTGGTATATTATGCTTTATTATTTCAGGAAAGGTAACAATACAACCAAAATGAAAAAAAAAAATCTGTGCATTGTATGGAGGTGCTGTGACTGATTGAACATGTCAAAAGTGGTTTGCGAAGTTTCTTGGTACTATTGACATTTTGGCCAAATAATTCTTTGCTGTGGGGACTGTCTTATGCATTGGAAGATGTTTAGCAGCCTCTACTCACCAGAGGCCAATAGCAGGAGATAGCTGACATACTCAAAACATCTAAATCAATGAAGTTATGGGAGAAAATGAAAAAACGTGTCTTTTATTTTACAGAAAAAACTAAACGGACTTTTTGGCCAACTCAATATATCAAAAGCTTTTACAATTATCATGCCCTCTGACCCAGTAATTTCAGTTTGGCAAGTTTATCCTTAGAATATAATAAAGGTTGTGTGAAAAGATTTAATTACATTTCTATTCATCACAGTACTGCTTGTACTTTTGAAAAATTGGAAAATTTTAAATGTCAAGCAATAGGGGATTAATTAAATAGGTCACGGTAATCCACATAAAGAGACATCGTGAAACTGCCAAAAATAATGTTAACATGGATAGCTATTCCTCTTGTATTCTAAAAGAATAAAATGTTTTGTACAATTCTAATTTTATAAGGAAAAATTATACACTTAGAAAAGTGTCTAAAAGCTATAACACTATTTTTTCTGGTAGGTAGAATTACAGGTTATCTTCTTGCTTATCTCCATTTTTTTGATTTCCCAGTAATTAATATCTATTAATAAAAAGCTATGCTTTTTAATAATAGAAGAAAGTAAAAGTTATTTTTACAAAAAAGAGAGAAACATAGCATATATCTTATACGCCTTGAAGTGGTAATAATTACTTAGTATTTTATCAAATTGAAAGGCACATAAAGTGAATCTTATGCATGTATAAGACTATACTGAAACTGCAGTCTAGGGAATTACTGGAATGCATTTGACAATGAACTCAGTAAGTATAGCACAAAGAGTGAGAAGTGTGCCTGTCTTCCCACATTTCCTTAAAAATTCACATAGGCCTCCAAAGAAATGAGTGTAATTTCATAAATAGTATGGTATTTATGCATATCTTCCCAACTCACTATTATTTTAAAATACCATGCTGTATTTTGAATACTGAGCGTTCTGAACTTTGCCATCTGCCTTTCTTATTCTCTTGCTGTCTCCATTTCCCCCCATTTTCCTCACCTCCACTCTCTCCCCACACTCCTGTCCCTCTGGCTCTCACTACACTGTTGTCTGTGCATCTGCCTTTTTCAAAAAACTCATTTTTATTCCATTCTTTGATAAATCTAGAACTTGATGCATGCGTATAGATGCGGGACTCTGAGTGACCAGCCACAGACTAAGGCCGCCCTCTCAAATACAATAGGCCCAAAATTTCCCTCTTATTTTTTTGCTCTACCATATTTATTTTTTAATCCTACTCAAGGATATATTTATTGACTTGAGAGAGACAGAGAGACAGAGAAACATTGATCAGTTGCTTCCTGCATGCATCCCACTGAAGGATGGAACTCACAATCTAGGCATGTGCCCTGACTAGGGATCGAACCCACAACCTTCTGGTGTACAGGATGATGACACTCCAACAACTGAGCCACCCAGCCGGGGCCGTGTGCCATATTTCTAATCTAAAGTTTTCATCATTACAACATTGATGAGGACAAGCCTTCAGACTGTAGATCTGCAACACTTAAAATATTTTCCCCAAAATATATGTACATATATTTATAAAAATATACTATATATCTGTGGTAACTTGCAATGTGTTTACCATTCAATGATCATATCACACTAATTTTTGACCTTACCACTTATATAAGTAGATTAAAGTATGCCCTAATTTCACTATATTCAGAGTTGTGAGATAAATATTTAATGAGCCCTTAAATCACCCTGAAGAAGTAACTTAAATTGAAGAATAACTGTACTCTATCATGGACCTACAAGTACAGCCCCAATTTATTATCTTTTCCCTTGTGTATAATTCTAGTACTCTTCTTTCTCAAGCTGGTCTTTAGTCCTTGTTTGTTACAAATACACACACACACACACAAATACTAGGAATGTTCAAAGGCATACATTTAATTCTGAAAAGCAAGCACTGGAGCTAAGTGAAAGGGTAAGAGAGAGACTGTGACAAGGTTCTGCCCTCCAGGTGCTCATAGTCTCAACTTACAAGCAGACTGCTGCAGTACAGCACGGTGTTAGACGTGGCGGGCAGGGAGGTGAGTTGCAAGAGACCTCCCGGAGATGATTCTTCCAGATGATGACACTTCCCGGTAGTGATCGAGGTTTTGGAAATGACTAGGCAGAGCAGTGAGAATGACACAGCCCAGGCAGAACTGACAGCAGTACAGAGAGGCACAGGGGCATGAAAAAGCAGGGTAAGAGGCTGGCAGGAGCTGCATACCCCATGGTCAGGCTAGAATTAAAGGAACAAAATTATTCTAGCTAGATTAAACAAAGACATTGATTCAAAGAAACAGAGGCTTAGGAAAGCATTGGGAGGGCTTTGTAGGAAGGAAGCTTCTAGGCTGATATTTAAGGAACGATCCGCACAACCACCCCTCCCAAATGATCCTCCCAGGTGCCATCTCTGCCAGGCTCAGAAGTGGGGGAATGACAAGCTCCTGCGGCAGCTGCTGGCTCCAGGACCACACACATACCTTCCACCACAACTGATGTCTGCAAATACATGTTTCAGTCCTGCCTCCCAGCACCCATGAGACTAAGGAACAGACCCTGGGAACTCTGCTGCCATGGCCACTTTTAGCATAACAAATTTAACAAGCCAAGTGGGCTCACGGCAGAACGATCAGAAGTCATGCCTCTGCATCACTCCTGGGTCTCAAAAGTCCTCCTGGGCCACTGGCTTGAGGAAAACCTGTCTCTAGCACACATTCAAGCTTGCTACAAGGGAGTTGATATGCATTCACGTCATCAAAACTATAATCTTCAGCACATCATGATAATAAGCCTGGAATTTTTTGAGATGTAATTTACAGGCCATAAAATTCACCATTTTAGAATGTACAATTCAGTGGTATTTTTACTTTGTAAGGTTGTGCATTCTCACTAAATCCAGAACATTTTGTCATCCTCAAAAGAAAGTGTATACCCATTACCAATTGCTCCCCAATCCTTCCTTGTAGCCCCTGGTAACCCCTAATTTACTTTCTGTCTGTATGTGTTTGCCTCCTCTGGACATTTCAAATAAATGGAATCATGTAATATTTCAAGGTGCATCCATGCTTCATTCCTTTTATGACTGGGTAATAGTCCAATGCATGGACACACCACTGCCTATCCATTCATCAGCACACCCGTTCATCCATTGGATTATGTTCATTGTTTTGCTATCATGAATAATGCTGCTACAGACATTCTTGTACAAGTTTTTGTTTTAAAATACCCTTTTAATTTTCTTGGGATATAGCTAGGAGTGGAATTGTTAGGTCATGTAGTAATTCTATGTTTAACTTTTTGAGAAACTGTTTTCTACCACAGGTGCACCATGTTACATTCCCACCAGCAATGCGTAAGGTTTCCAATTTATTCACCTCTTCTATGATAGTTATTATATGTTTAATTATATTTTCATTTTGCCATCCTAATGGGTGTGAAGTGGTATCTTGTTGTGCTTTTTATTTGTATTTCCCTTATGACTAAGGATTGTTAATGTCTTTTCATGTCCTTATTGGCTATCTTAGATCTTCCTTAGAGAAATGTCCATGCAAATCTTTTGCCTGTATTTTCTCCCACTCTGTTCTTTTCATTTTTTAAAATAATATTCTTTGATGCATACAAAGTTTTTAATTTTTGTTCAAGTCCAATTTACCTGTTTTTTTCCTTTAGTGACTTGCACTTAGTACTTTAAAGTATCACATCTCAGAAACCATTGCCTAATTCATGATGTAAGCCTATGTTTTCTTCTAAGAGTTTTATAGCTTTCGGTCTTACACTGTTATATGAATTAATTTTTGTACTTGGTGAAGGGATCCAAATTCATTTTTTTTCTTCACATGTAGCTATCCATTTGTCCTAGCACTATTTGCTGAAAAACCTATTTTTCCTCATTTAATTGACTTGACACCCTTGCTGAAGATCAATTACCATAAATGCATGCGGTTTATTTCTAAACTCTTAATTCTAGGTCCATTGATCTAACTGTTTTTATGCCAGTACCATTCTGTCTCGATTACTATAGGTTTATACTAAGTTTTGAAACTGAGAAGTGTGAGTCATTCAAGTTTGTTCTTCTTTTGCAAGATTGTTTTTGTCTATTCTGGGTCTTCTGCATTTCCATATATATATTTTAGGAACAGCTTGTCCATTTCTGCAATAAAGGCAGTTGGATTTTTGATAGATATGTCACTGACTCTGTTGATAAAATTATCAAATTTTGTCATCTAAATAATATTTAGTCTTCCAACATCATCTTAATAATATTAAGTCTTCCAATCTATGAACACAGGATAGCTCTCCATTTGTCTTATTTCTTTCAACAATGTTTTTTAGCTTTCACTGTGCAAGTCTCACATTTCTTGTGTTAAATTTGTTCCTAAGTATTTCATTCAAACAATTTGGAATTTAAAATATTACCTTCAGATTGTTCAGTATACAGAAATACAACTGACTTGGGTGTGCTGATGTTGTACACTGCAACCTTGAACTACCTATAGCTCTAATAGTTTTTTAATGTGTGAGTTCCTTCAAATTTTTAATATGCATATAGAAATATTTTCACTTCTTTCTTTTCCATATGGAGCCTTTGATTTCATTTTCCTATCTAAATTCCCTGGATACAAGCTCCAGTACAATGTTGTACAGAACTGGTGAGAGTTAACATCCCTGTCTCATTCTCAGGGACAAAGTTTTCAGTATTTCACCGTGAAGTATGTTAGCTATGGTCACCAAGGATTTTAAGCAGTGAACAGAAGAGTTACAACATTGAAAGCATAGAGATTCCAGTTACTACCTGTAAGACTTACTTTCTCTGCTTTATAAACTAAGGCCAAGTACATACAGTATCATTACACTGCTGGCTAAGTTTTCCAGTCTATCGCATCTCTCCATACAATCTCTACAAGGAAGAGGCTGTTCCTAGCCTCCTGTTTCCAGTAAGTTCACTTTTCTCCCAAACCCCTACATCAAACTCTCCAGAAAGACTAAGACACTACGCCTCACAAATCCAGTCACTGAGACAACAGTTCTCTAAGAAGACTTTACCCACCTCTTTGCTGCCACTGGCCTGGAACTGCAGAAGAGAATTATGACCCAGTGGCCCCTGACCTTCCAGCTGGTTGAAAACTTTCCTCACATTCAGACTTATTCCATTATGCCTCACACTTTCATTAACCTCATATAATACTATAATTTTAAGCCTCTGAAGTCATTCATTTATCTGACCCAGTATCCCATAATTCCTTGGCCTCCAAAACCCCTATTCTGGACCCCTGGTCTTTTACTCCATAACCTTAATCTTGGATCTGAAGTTCCCCTCATCTTTTATGACAGAAAACAGGCAGATCGTTAATGGCTCCACTTCTCTTGCAGGCCTCTGACACCCCTTATGTGTCACTTATCTACTGCTGGCAAGCACATTACCACAGCCTTAGCAGTTTAAACCAACACAAATTTATTAGCTCAGTTCTGTAGGTGAGAAGTCCTTTTCTTCATGCTGGCTCCTTTTCCTCGTTCAAGTATCAGTTTTAAGCATCAGTTCCTAATAATGCACTTCCCAATAACACCTCCCCACCATTCATCCTTAGTCTTTCAATGATTCCCTACCACATAACCCTATTTTAATTCTCCACATAGCTTTACACTGCCTAATGTTTTTATTTATTATTTATATCCTAGAATATTATAAGCACTCTATTAAAATATTATTTGGAGCATTTCCCCCCTATACCTGGTAATTTTACCAAACTTCATTATTATACCTAATAGCATTTTCAGTTGATTCTAGATAAATAATCTAGCATTTCAAAACAATGATAACTTTGTAATTCCCTTAAAAAAACACCCTTCTTTTATTGACCAAAACAACATTGATACAATGGACTATACAGCAGTGGGAGTAGACAGCTATGTCACATTTTTAAATATTAGATTAAAATCTTTATAGCATGGCTATTTATTTACTTACTTACTTAGAGGGGAAGGAAGGGAGAGAAAGAGGGAGAGAAACATCAATGGGAGAGAGAAACCATTGATTGGTTGCCTTCCATACACATCCAGACCAGGGACTGAACCCAGAACCCAGGCATGTCCCCTGGTCCAGGAGTCAAACCAGTGACCTTTTGCAGGATGATGCCCAACCAACTGAGCCAAACTGGCCAGGGAAGCATGACTGTTTAATATGAAATTTGTTATAAATTTATTATATAAATTCTTCACTAATTTAAGGAAGTTTTAAAAAATAACTAATATTTTCACTGATATCACTAAGTTTACTAATATTTCATCACAGAGGAAGCTTAAATTTACTAAACTAAATTTTAGGATCTATTTATCTTTTACTCTCCTTTATTCTATTAAAATGCTAAGTGAAAAATTTTATTCATACATATTCTGTTAAACTATTCCTAAATTTCATTGACAACCTGGCTTGGATATTGTTAATTATGTTTTAATAAGCTAATGTACTTAGTTTGTTAAGAATTTAGTATATTCTCACATTTTTCTCCTTCAGAATATGCATCTCTGGCTGCTTTGCCCTTTTGGCCATATTTGACTATCAGAGGCATGCCAACCTCCCAAAAATAAACACCATATCTTAAGAAACTGGCCAAAAGACTCTAACTCTGGGTCAGTTTTAATAACATTGGAATGACCTGTTTCTTAAGCACTTGATGAAAGTGTCCCAACTGACAAAGTCCAGCCCCCAAAAGCGGTATTTAAATTTTTTTTCTCCAGAAGTATATAACCTTTCTTACTTTTCGAAATGCTTTCCAAACCATATACTGGTTTCTAGCTTGATAAAGCTGCACACCAGGGTGTCTCAGGTTGATTTATCCTCAAACAAGAAAGAGAGTAGAAGGGCGGGTGAGAAGGTAAGTACTCAGTCATCCCACTCCAGACTACATGATACTCTTTATCAGGTCTGGAGAAGTCTAAACGGGTATGTGCAAGACTGTCTGTGACTTCTGCTGTTCCCTGTCCTTGTTCTTTGCCTCTGGAGGCAGGGACTCTTTGTGGATGAAAAGCTACTTACTCTCAGTGCAGACGCTGGTTTCTGATGTCGGTCAGGCTCCCACCATTCAGCTACTGAGAGAATAAGGGATCTAAGGAATTATCTCCATGAATACTTTTGCATAAATCAAGTTTCTCTTAACCTATTTCTTTTCAAATTTTAAATCATGCTCTTTTAAACTTGTCCTTTAATAACTGGATAGTCCTTTTGAAGTGGATGTGCGTATTGTTTCACGGTTTCTTTTCTAATCATAAGCAAGGTAAGCCTTCAGGAGAAATTGATCCTGTCTAAACAGTGCCACCACAAAAAGCTTCAGATAAACTATCACTTGACTTTTGTCAAATAACTCCGTATAGTACATCACTTCAGTCACTTTGGTTTACATTTCACAAACAGTTAATCTTGGAGACACACCAGGAGGTTGTCCTGCTCAAACCTAGCCTTTTGGGTGTTTTAATGAGTTATGACTATTGTGGATATCTGGTTGCACCTGCTTTAATAATTTTCCCAGACTAAACTTTACGTGGTCATGCTACACGGAGTAGACCTTGCTTGGTCTGAACGTATTGCCTCTGTTAGCACAGGTGGACATTTATCCTTACAATAACATCAATCCTGCCTCTGGGTCTCTACTCTCCACCCTTGCTCTGCAGGTCACTCCCAAGCAGAGCATGTGTGCATGACTGCACGGGTGAGCAATGGAACAGGCTGAGGATACAGGCCTGTTCTACCCAGGCATGCAACATTTTAAGAGAATGTCAACAGCATGCCTTGTTCAGCTGATAATTAAAGCATATGACTCTTCACTTGACTGGCTACATCAATGGCTGCACAAAAGGAGTTTATTCAGAAACAATTTTGAACTCTGTATTCCCCAATACCTATGAAAATATGGGTTAAGAGTAATAATATTTATAAAATATTATTTCTGAACTTTTAATGTCTACCTCTATATATTAAGCCAAATCATCAGAAAGATGTATAGTGCATATTCATCCTTTCTTCTATACCTCCTCCTCTTCCTCTCACCATTTTCACCTGGTATTTTATGGAGATTGTGACTTGATTGTATTTCCATGTTCCTGTTGGTGGCTTACAACCAAGCCTGTGAGGCAGCCTTCGCGCGCATATAGCACAGCACCCTGTTTGCTGTCCTTGTTTTAATGTTGGCAAGTTCATGTTCTTACCCTTTTCTTCTTCATGTCCTACTTGTAATTAAATAGGGAACAGATAAATCACTGATATTCCTGCCTCTGAAATTGCCTTGGGAATATTTATCCTCCCTGTGGATACGGAGTGAATTTTCGAACATACTTTTTTTGTCATCCTGCTACCCCCTGCCCTTGAAACTTTCTGAAGGACCTCATAATACAGGGTGAGGCAAAAGTAGGTTTTTACTTGCAAGTATGTGAAACACAGAATGCAAGATAAATACCTTGTATTGTTTATCTTGTATTAATGAATAATACAAGATTTATTAATTATTGTATTATTTTCCATATGAACAACCCTCACCCTACTTTTGCCCACCCTCTATATAGAACTGATTTCAAATTCATTTGTATGGGGCCTCCAAGATTTCTTTCTCTAAACTCTTATTTCTTATTTAAGAACTATAGGAGTTAAGAGTTCATATCCTGGCTGTACTAATTACCATATACAGGTAGCTAGGCAAATTATCTAATCCCTCTGGCCTCAGTTTTCTCATCTGTGTAAAGGTGATAAGAGTAACTACAATATAGGTTGTTGGGAAGGTGATAAGAGTTGTTATATATAAAACATTACAAACAGTTTCTGAGACTTAGTGATTAAATCATATTAGCTATTGTTATTAGTCTTTACCACCTTCATTAACTATGGTCTGTTCTGCTCATAACAAACCACTTAGAGTTAGTTACAGCTCCCTCTGCATTTAATAATTTCCACAGTTTTCTATGTTATGTCCCTATCCTTTGCTCACCTCTTCTAGTATTTCTCTTTTGCTCGACCCTGTCCAAGTATCTAAACTCTGAAGGAGGGGAGGGGAGGGGAGGGGAGGGGAGGGGAGGGAAGGGAAGGTCCTCCCCTTTTGAACGAGGACCCTTCCCAAGTTGGGTAAGGGTCTGCTCCTAAGGGATAAGGGCTTTTTCTTCCATTTATTAGTCATTTGGATATCTTCTTTTGTGAAAAACCTATTTAAGCCTTTGCCCATTTGTCTATTGATATGTTTGTCTTTTTCTCATTGATTTGTAGCAGTTCTTTACATCTCCCAGACAAGACATCTTCACTGGATGTATACATCAAATACATTCTGTCCTACATGTTGTCTGTCCCCTGCCAAATGCACGCAATCATCTGCACCCCAGAGAACACCTCCCCTTGATGCCAATGACTTTGTACCACGAGCTTCTGTGTCTTTTCACCTGAAAGCTGTGGCTCAGATACACGCTTAGCTCATGCTCAGAGTAGGTTAGGAGAGTCAGGGAGTTCGTGCCCTTAGGACCAGTCCTCCCCCAGAGTGGAGACCCACCAACACTTTCAAACAAAAAAAGCCAACGCTTGCCAGCAGAAATGCAGAGTGGCGCACCGGGAGTAAATGGTGTGAAATGTGTGCGCCAAGCAAACGCAGTTACACACAGCCTCATGGTCACTAGCAAGGTCTTTCATTCTTCCCTCTGTAAACCCCATCCCAGGCTTCATGCAGAGATTATCAGTCGTTCGAGGTGTGGGAGCACATAACAAACAGCCAGCTAGAGCACTGCCTCCTGTTAGAGTCCATCCCACGAAGGGACAATCAGCTGTCATCTAAAGACTCAGCAGGGCTGTCCTGAAGTCCGAGCATTAAATGTAAAGTTCTGATGTGTTTCCTGATGCTCAGTGATATGTGCCAGTGACCACCAGCTGGACACTGCAACTGTATTCACCAGAATTCACTGAGAACAGTGCTCGACTTAAAATAGTAGTATAACAGTTTTTTTCAGACTAGCTTTATATAGGCTAAATATAATCTAGACAAAGGATACTGAATTCAAGATAAAAGACAAAATTAGAGAAAGAATGTATTAGAAAGACAGTGAGTAGAGGCACAGTTATTAATTCCAGTTTGGGAATTTGCCTTTTTTCCATATTTGTATCCCCAGAGTCTAGCAAGGCCTGGCATATAATAGAACTAAAAAATATAATGAATAAATAACAAATATTATTATACAAATATGTAATATGTTAAACATGTTAAATGCCTGGAATCTACTCATCTAATATGTATTTATAAAATACATATGACATGGTTGAAGAGAGAAACAATCTTATAAAGTGTAATACATCATGATATAAAAAACGTCACGAAGGGAAAATATAAGTGCAGTTAGAGATTACAACAGCAGACTGGACAGACTGCAAAAAGAGAACATGAGCAACTGAAGTCAGCACACACTTATTGACCACCTACTATGTGCAAGACACTGCTATCTACCCTAAATAGAAGATAAGGATGGAAGAGACAAAAATGTTGCCCTCCCGAAAGACACATAAGGAACCATACAGTCAGATGATACATGCGAGAGAAATTAGAGTTGCAGAACATGTGTTGACTATGATTAGTAAACAACTAAGATCATAGGCTTTAAAGGCAAGCTTTGTGAGTTCAAGACTCAGCTCTACCCCCTCTGACGGTCACTTGGTACATTACTCAACCTCTCTGAGAATAGCCATAGTTATAAAGTCCTTGCACAAGGCATGGTATTTTGTAAGCGTTCAACAAATGTTAGCTACAATTATGATCATCCTTATTATGGGTGCTATGCTGCAGATGAAAATTAGAATGAGAGTGGGATTTTCACGGTAAAAAAAATCTCAGTTAGTTACACCATGATATTACTGAGACCCAGGTCATATATTTGACCCCTCAATGAGCTAATGACTTCTCATTCCTTTTCACTGTCATAGGCTTTAATTCTTGCTGCCAAATCAGTGCACATAACTGTTCATAACAAACTATATAATTAAGAGCAAACAAAATATGAAAAATACATTTGTGTACTGCAGGAAGAAGTCTAGGACCAAGGCCTAACCATCATTCTTTTCCACCACTCCTACGATACTCCTGTTTAGTTTTCCATGTTTAAGGAGCATTGAATAAATTAGATTGAATGTATAAAGACTGATACAGACTCCCAGTCAAGATGGAGGCATAGGTAAACATGCCTTACCTCCTTGCATAACAACAGAAAAAATTGCTAAATTTCAAAACAAATACCACCCAGAATTGTCAGAAAACTGAGCTGTGTGGAAGTCTGACAACCAAGGATTTAAAGAAGCCACATTCATCCAGATGGGTAGGGCCAGTTCTACAGGAGCTTAATCAACTACTATCAGGAGTCCAAAACTCCATCTTTTCTTAGGTTGTAGTGTTGATGGGACAATATCACCATTGTGTACAGGTGCTATATTGTATCCCTTGAATTATGTATACCAGTCTTTTAAAAATATTTACTACTATTTTTAAATATATTTTATTGATTATGCTACTACAGTTGTCCCGATTATTCCCCCTTTATCTCCCTCTACCTGGTACCCCCATTCCCTCCAGCAATCTCCCCCCTTCGTTCATGTCCATGGGTCATGCATATAAGTTCTTTGGCTTCTCTATTTCCTATACTGTTCTTAACATCCCCCTGACTATTTTGTACCTACCCATTTGTACTTCTTAATCCTTGCACCTTTTCCCCCATTCTCCCCCTTCCCATGCCCAGCTGATAACCCTCCAAACGATCTCCATGTCTATGATTCTGTTCCTGTTCTGATTATTTACTTTAGTTTGTTTTTTCTGATTCAGTTGTTGATAGCTGTGAATTTGTCACCATTTTAATGTTCATAGTTTTGTTCTTTTTATATATATATATTTCCCTTTAACATTTCATATAAAAATGGCTTGGTGATGATGAGCTCCTTCAGTTTTACCTTATCTGGGAAGCACTTTATCTGCCCTTCCATTCTAAATGATAGCTGTAAAAAAACATATATACATGACACATAGACACAGACAACAGTGTGGTGAGAGCCAGAGGGAAAGGAGAGTTGGGGGATGGTGGAGGTGGGCAAAGGGCAGGGGGAATGGGAACAGAAAGAGACTTTGCTTGGGGTGATGGGCACATGACACACTGTGCAGATGATGTTTTGCTGAGTTGTACACTTGAAACCTGTATGGTTTTGTGAACAAATGTCACCCCAATAAATTCAATATAAAATCTATCAAAAGGAGGCAAAAACCAGACAGGAGTTGACCCTCGGAAGAAAGGAATGGCATTGTGTTCCTTCTCTACTTTTCAAAGTTTCTAGCCTGAGAGAAAACCACAGTCTGTGCCATGCAGGGTGAGCAAAACTCTAAAAGCACAAAAAAAGCTGTCTGTCTGGATTGAATATAAAGAGAACATGATTTAGGGTATGTTGCGGACCATTCAGCCTGGTTTCAGGAGTTGTAACCCTCACCCCATGGTGGGCTGTGTAAGAGCCTAGGGACCCACTTCATCTGGGTCTGTTCTGTCACAAGGACGTGACCTACTAAGGAGACAAAGCTTATCTCCCTGGCAGGAGCACTGCTTCTGCCTCATCCATCTCTGGCCCCAGGGCTTGGTTGGCAGTCAATGACGGGTAAGACTCCTCATGGGAGAGGCAACCTAAGCCAGACTCGACCACTTGGGAGGCCTCATGGAAGGACTCGGGGGGCTGCAGCAAAGAGGATGTGATGGACCCTCGCCCCCTGGCTATTCTGACATAGCCCAAGTCCTCATTTCCATCTGGGAGATGTCTTCTGCTTCCTAATAGGCTTAAAGCCTGAAACTGTGGGGGCCAGCGGTGCAGCTCTGTACTGGCCAGGATGGCTCCCTGGGTGATTGGACATAAGAAAGAATTCCTAAAGCCCTGTGAAACCTGCTTTGCTAAGAGCACTCTACCTTAGGTGATAAGTGTCCCAGGAGGAAATGAGTATGTCTCCCAAAGTTTGGCAACCCCCTTTCCTGACAAACACTGGCTCAGATTAAGCCCTCGGATTTCTTTGACATGTTAAACCTGTATTCCGGTGTATTTGAGCCCAATAAAAGCCTAGTGAGGATGGGGCTCTGGGTCATTCTCCTCTGAGAGTTTGACCCCTTTCCTCCCCAAGCAGATCTTGTCTTGGTAGTTTTTATTTTCATCCGTGATGGAGGGATGGGGCTCTGCGGGCGGAGCCCCCCCACATCTGGCGCCCAGGACAGGGGCCCCCGCAAGGATAACCACAGCTGCTACCTAGTGAGGGGATAATCCCAGAAAGACAGCCTAAGGAGGAGAATCAATTCTGTGGATAGACTGTACAAATACCTTCTACTTTCTGACAGCTAAATCTCACACACACACACACACACACACACACACACACACACACACACACACGATAAGCACTAACAGTTTAGTTGAAGCAAATGAACTAAACTGAGATTTAGGCTTCTAAACAAAAATCAGAAGTGTTTGTGTGTCCAACCAAGATACCGCCCTGCTTAAAAAAATTTTTTTGAAACAATACTATAAAATCAAAAGCTCCACAATATAACATTCACAATGTACATGATACAAAGTTATTAACTTACAAATAGAAAAAAGTAATCTCACTAAGAAAACACACTCAACCAAAAATGCTCCCAAGATGACCTAGATGAGGAATTAGCAGACCAAATTTTATTTATTTTTTAAAGTATATTTTATTGATTATACTATTATGGTTGTCCCATTTTTTTTTCCCCTTTAATCCCCTCTACCTTGCACTGCCCCTCCCACCAGCATCCCCCCCCACCCAGTTCATGTCCATGGGTTGTACATATAAGTTCTTTAGCTTCTCCATTTCCTATACTATTTTTAACCTCTCCCTGTCTATTTTAAACCTACCATTTATGCTTCCTATTCCCTGTACCTATTCCCCCATTCTACATCCTCCATGTGATGTCCATTTCTGTGATTCTGGCCCTGTTCTAGTTGTTTGCTTAGTTTGTTTTTTAGGTTCAGTTGTTGATAGTTGTGAGTTTGTTGTCATTTTACTGTTCATATTTTTTATCATCTTCTTTTTCTTAGATAAATCCCTTTAACATTTCATATAATAGGGGCTTGGTGATGATGAACTCCTTTAACTTGACCTTATCTGGGAAGCACTTTATCTGCCCCTCCATTTCTAAATGAAAGCTTTGCTGGGTAGAGCAATCTTGGATATTGGTCCTTGCCTTTCATGACTTGGAATACATCTTCCAAGCCCCTTTTGGCCTGCAAGGTTTCTTTTGAGAAATCAGCTGACAGTCTTACGGGAACTCCTTTGTAGGTAATTGTCTCCTTTTCTCTTGCTGCTTTTAAGATTATCTCCTTATCTTTTATCTGGGTAATATAATTATGATGTGCCTTGGTATGTGCTTCCTTGGGTGCAACTTCTTTGGGACTCTCTGAGCCTCCTGGACTTCCTGGGAGTCTATTTTCTTTGCCAGATTGGGGAAGTTCTCCTTCATTATGTTTTCAAATAAGTTTTCAATTTCTTGCTCTTCCTCTTCTCCTTCTGGCACCCCTATGATTCAGATGTTGGAACATTTAAAATTATCCTGGAGGTTCCTCAGTCTCTCCTCATATTTTTGAATTCTTGTTTCTTCATTCTGTTCTAGTCGAATGTTAATGTCTTCCTTGTGCTCCAAATCATTGATTTGAGTCCTGGTTTCCATCCCTTCACTGTTGGTTCCCTATATATTTTCCTTTATTTCACTTTGTATAGTCTTCACTTGTTCCTCTATTTTGTGACCATACTCAACCATTTCTGTGAGCATCCTGATTACCAGTGTTTTGAACTCTGCATCTGATAGGCTGGCTATCTCTTCATTGCTTAGTTCTATTTTTGGAGTTTTGATCTGTTCTTTCATTTGGGATATATTTCTTTGTCTCAGTGCACCTATTATGTTGTAAGGTGTGGGGACTTCGGTATTCGTCAGGGCAGGGCAACCTACTTCCTTGCATTGTGGTGCTGTGGGGGAGGGGTCAGAGAGAGAACAATGCTGTTTGCTCAGCTCTAGCCCTGCTTTCAGAGCAGAAAAATTTTAAAGCAGCTACTCATATATGCTCAAGAAAATAACAGAATATATAATTATAATGGGTAAAAAGATGGGAAGAATTCAGAGAAATAGAAACTATAAAAACAGCAAAGAAAATTCAAAAAATAAAATATTTGGAATTAAAATCTTACAGATAATAGAATGAGAAAAACAATCAGCAAACTTGTAAATCGATAAAAATGATCCAACATGGAGACAAATATTTTACAAATTGTGAAAAAATTCTCAATAAACTGTGGGTAAATATATAAAGATCTAGGATGCATGTAATTTAAGTATCAGAAGGAGAAAAGAGAGAGAGAATAGAGTGGAGAAGATATTTTTAAAAACAATGAAGGGATGTTTCCCAAATTTGACAGCAGTGTTCTAGATATAAAAAGTTCAGCAAATACAAAATAAATATCAAAAATGGCCTAGTTAACCTTTTGAATCATATAGAAATATATAAATATAGAATATAATAGAAATAATAATAGCAAATATAGAAATAAAATCTTGAAAGTAACCAGAGAAAAATGACACATAACATCCAAGGGAACAGAAGTTTGAATCATCAGTGACTCCTGTCTGTAACAACAGAGTTCAAACAGAGTAGAACATCTTTAATACATTGAAAGGAAAAAATAGCCACTAACCTAAAATTCTATATCCAAAGAAAAATATCCTCCAACAAAGAAAGGAAAATTAAGATATTTTCAGACAATGGAAAACTACAAGACTTTGTTGTTAGAAGAGGCTAAACCTCAGAAATGGTAAATATATGTTTTAATAAAAATATCATTTCTCTCTTAATTGCTTAAAATAGCCGTGATAATTTAAAATAAGATTTATAGCATTGTGTTCTAAGGTTTTGAACATATGGATATGTGATACAAATGACAAATATAACATAAACAATAGGAAAGTAAATTAAATGGTACAGCTGCAAATTTTCTACATTTTATATAAGTGGTACAATAATTATTCTAAGTGAACTGTGAAGACTTAAACTGTATATTATAATTCCTAAAGCTACCCCTAAAACTGCAAAGAGATATTCCTAAAAAATCAATAGATTAATTTAAATGGATTTCTTAAAAATATTTAAATAATCCAAAAGACGGCAAGAAAGAAGGAACAGAGGAACAAACTACAGAGGGGACAAAGAAACAATAAAGTGACAGATGTCTATCCAATCATATCAACAATTACATTAAATGTTAATGGACTAAACAAGCTAAGAGGCAGAGATTATCTGAATTGAACACTTTTTTTTTTAAAGATTTTATTTATTTATTTTTAGAGAGGGGAAGGGAGGGTGAAAGAGAGAGAAACATCAATGTGTGGTTGCCTCTTGCATGGCCCCCACTGGGGACCTGGCCCACAACCCAGGCATGTGCCCTGACTGGGAATCGAACCTGCGACACTTTGGTTCACAGCCCGCACTCAATCCACTGAGCTACACCAGCCAGGGAGAACACTTTAAATATAAACATATCGATACATTGGGGTAAATGGATTTTTAAAATAAATAAATAAAAATAAAAATTCATACATATATGTGCAATCAGTAATGTAACTGTGGATAAGGCATACCAATAAATAAAGTATATTTCAACGAAAAGATATTACTAGAAATAGAATAATTTCATAATGTAATAGGGTCATGTTATCAGGAAGACAAATAATCATGAAAGTGTATGTGCAGTACCAGAGTTTCAAAATACATGAAGCAAAAGTTGACAGAAATAATAGACAAAAAGTCAGTAAAAGCATAGGTGATATGAACAACATTATCAACCACCTTGACGTAACTGATATTTACAGAACACATGCCCCCAAACTGCTGAGTATGCATTCTTTCCAAGTATATAAAGTACTGTCACCAATATAACCATATCATGGACCATAAATGAAGTCTAGAAAATTCTGAAAGGCATAAATTATATTGACTATGTTATCTGACATCATAGAAGTAAAATGAAAATAAATAACAATTACTATCTATTTTTAAAAATCTCAAATTCAACATTTAGATTAAGTGAAGAAATATGTTGAAAAATACAATTTACCAAATCTGAAACAAGAAGAAATAAAAAATCTGAATGCCCTACATACAATAAAGAACTTTCACCTGTTATTAAAAACCTGAAAGAACACTTCATCCTCACAGGCTCAGATGGTCTTCTTGCTGAATTTGATGACAAACATTTAAAGAAAAAAATAACACCAAACTCACAAAACTCTTTCAGAATATAGAGGAAATAGGAATACCTCTTTAGTAATTTTTGAGGCCAACATAACTGTCAGGCTTATTCAGAATAACTCTGACAAAGAAGCAAAGACACAGAAAATTATGGCTCAATTTCCCTTATGAACACAGATACAAATTTTGTTAACCAAACAAAAGCAAACTGAACCAGCAGCATGAAAAATAGACAGGTATCATGACCAAGTAGGGTTTCCAGGAATGCCAGGCTGGTTTACCGCTGAAAAATAAATCTCTGCAATTCACCACATTAATGCTGCAATGTTTCAGTGAACAACAGCAATAGAAATGGGAGTGATCCAATAATCACTGACTAGAAAAACTCTCAGCAAACTAGGAATAGGAAAAAAACCTCTAAATCGGATAAAGTGCAGCTACAAAATAACCTCAACAAACATCACACTTAATGGTCTAAAGTGTGAGTAGGCAAGCCACAGATTAGAAGAAAACATCCTCAAAACATACAATTGGCAATATACTGGTACCAGGATTTAAAAAGTACTCCCACAACTCAATCATAAAAAAACAACTCCCTCCAAAACAGGCAAAAAAAACCCTTAAAAAGATAATTCTGAAAAGAAAATATGTATAGCAAAAAGTGCCTGAAAAAGTTCTCAACATCAGTAGTCATCAGGAGAATTAAATTGAAACCACAAAGAGACACTACTAAACCAGGCCAGAATGGCTGAAATTAAGAAGACTGATGCACTATCAGTGAGCATGGGATGCATCCAGAAGTCTCCAGCATCACTGGTGGGAATGCAAAGGGGTACAATTCCCTTTAGAAAAAGCCTAGAAGTTTCTTCTCGGAAGACTCAACAAATACCCACTCTGTGACCCCGAATTTCCAATCCTACATATTTCTACATGATAAATATATGTCCATCAAAAGCCATTTTATGGATAAGAACATTTATAGCAGCTTGCTTTCTTTTCTTTTTTTCCTCTTTTCTTTTCTTTTCTTTTTTCTTTTCTCTTATCTTCTTCTCTTTCTCTCTTTCTCTTTGTCTTTCTTTTTTTCTTTCTTGCCAGAAACTGGAAATCAATAAAAATGTATAAACAAACTGAGGTGTATTGATATTCAATATAATGGAATATAATCCAACAACAAAAAGGAACAAAGTACTGATACTCAAAAAAAGCATGGATAAATCTCAAAAATATTATGTTGAGTAAAAGAAGCTTTACACAAAAGAGTACATATTCCACAGCATGATGCCACGTAGAAGGCAGGCGAAACTAACCCACGGGGAAATATATCAGAATAGTGGCTGCCTCTGGGAGGAGGGACAGGTGCATGGCTGGGCAGCTTTCCGGGGTGATGGTAATGCTCTCTAGGTTTATAGGGATTGGGTTACATGGATAGAAGATTTTGTCAAAACTCAAATGGTACATGTAAAATTTATACATTTTATTTTATGTAAATTTTACCAACAAAGAGTAAAGAAATATCGAACTTTATAATAGGCATGCTGAATTTTATGTAAAATTTACTAACAAAGAGAAAAAAGGGTAAACAAATGTTAAACTTTAGAGTAGGCACACTGAGGTATTCAGGGTGAAATATACTGACATCTACAGATGATTTTGAAATGTGTCAAAAACACAGAGGTGGATTCATAAATGGAGAGATTAATGAACAGATGTGTGATAAAGCAAGTAGAGGCAAACATTACTGATAAAATCTAGGTTTGAGGTTTATGGATGTTCACTCATAATATAAAATTTTCATATTAGAATATCCAGGGACAAAAGAAGTTTCATTGTACTTATAGATAGATATTCGGGTGAAAATATTTGAAAGCAGCATTATGTTTAAAAATTGAGGATTTGTGGTACTATTAATTTTTTTATATTCATTTTTAATCTGGTCATTTAACTCTTGATAACATTAAGTTTTCTGTTGATTCTCCTGAGTTTTTCTAGACAACTAAATCATTTATAAATTTTATTTTTTTCCTTTTCCTTTTGACACTTGTCATTGAATTTGTTAGAATTTCCCAGAATAATCATTGTTATAGCAGGTGTCCTTGTCCTGGCCCTGACTCTAGAAGGAAAGGCAGAACGAATTTTCTGCCAGTCTATGGGTAAGGCATTCTGGGCTGATACGGAGCTGCTGCCCGGACACCACCAGGACACTCTCGGTCTCCTCCTCAGAGAGGTTAATGCCTCACACAGCAGGGCCCCAGCGGGCTCTGGCACAGCTCACAGGCTCCTGGCCACCCTGTCTGGTGCTGTGCTGACCCATGGTCAAAGCTCCTGATATCTCATCATTATGAAATAGGCTATTGGCTGAAACTCTGTGACCTTAAAAATATTTAGAACCCTTCTCTTCCTTACTTTAATAGCTGAAAATTATGTTGGATAGTTCTTAGTGCAAAACCATAGAGTCACTGCACTTAGAATGGCATTTAGAAAGGGTTTTATTTTTCAGCATGGAAAATTACTGTTATGATTAATGAAAAACCAGAGCACCAATTTTATGTACATTGTAAAAACAAATATGTATAAAAATATGTAAAGGCACATAGAAACACAAAATTTTAATGATGATTATCTTATGGAATATTTTGGTTTTGTCCACCTTCCACCTTTTTATACTTTTCTCTTCTCCTTACATAATGAGTGTGTCGTACTTCAACTCTGAGACAAAAAAAATACCAAAACTTTACATTGGAAAATGAACATAACTCAGTGCTTTAAAAAACTTTGAGACAATTTGCACATACATGAACTTAAATTAAAAATAACAACTGATGGCCCTGGCTGGTGTGGCTCAAGGGACTGAGTGCCAGCCTGAGGGTCGCTGGTTTGATTCTCAGTCAGAGCACATGCCTGGGTTGTGGGCCAGGTCCCCAGTAGGGGGCACTCGAGAGGCAACCACACATTGATGTGTCTCTCCCTCTGTCTCCTTCCTTTCCTGTTTAAAAATAAATCAACCTTTTAAAAAATAACAACTGAGCAATATGTTAAAAATGCAAAAAGCTGGCATAAGCTGAAGTAGAGCATGCACTAGAAGGGAGGTATTGGGCACTGTACAGCATCTGTGGAAATTATTCATTTATGATTTACCTTACCTGCTTCTGATAAGAATTTTAGATCATTTATAAAATTTGGTGATGTCAAAAGAGGGAAAACGTTGTGGCAAACTTCCCTGGAGAGTCCAGGTGAACTTGGCACACACCAGCCGCCATGCCTTCATGATGTGCTTTTTCACTGGGCCCCTGTGAATACAGGCAACCCTGAGCACTGCGGGGCTCCACACCAGGCAATGTTAAATGCTGACAACATTCCGAAGGGAGTAATCATGCTGGGCCACAGAACCAAACCAGTACCGATAAATGACATCACTTGAACCCACCTACCCACTTCGCTCTCCTGACAGAAAGGCTGAAAAGCAACGTCAGATGAATCCTGTTCTCTCACTGTTGGTCTGTACACACACAGTGAAAGAAATAACGACTTCAGGTTTCTGGGCTGTTTTGAGGTGTAACAAAAGAAGGGAACTGGATGGAGTGTCCTTGACCATGGAATCACAAAACACAACTGAGGGGCCTTGGTGGCCGTGCACTCAGTAGTTAAGGAGCTACGGCTCAGGCTGCGCTTATTTTGCCAGCCCAAACCCAGAGCTTTGACACAGGAATAGTCAAACTTCACATGGTGTCTAAGACATTTCATCAGGCCTGGGTGTGAATTAATCTAATAAAAGCTAGGCACTCTCCTTGAAATTTATAGTAGTACAGATCTCTGGGATGTTAGACTATAGAAGTGCATGTGTGACTGAAGAACATATTCCATGTACCTTTATAATTTCTACAAACAAACACCAAATAGATGCTAGCTAAGAAAGTTTACTAAGCAATAGAAATTGGCTTATAAGACTTGGGGTATGTTATTTCACCTCTCTAAGCCTCAATTTTCTCAGCTATAATTATGAGATAATAATGACAACGGTGATAATAATAATAATAATAATACCTTCCTCATGGGGCTGTTGTGAGGCTTAAATCAAATGCCAATGTGTGGGCTTGAAATCACAGCATAAAGTTGTGCTAGGCTCTGCTTTTTTCCTTGGACATTTCATTTCTCTGTTTAATGAAGAGATCATCTTGAACAAACTTCTACAATGCCAGCCAGTATATTTCAAAACAAGCAGAAAGCAAGCTGAAACCCAGCAATACTGCAGAATGGTTTTAAATTACTGGGCAATGGCCAAGGGACCTGCCCCCGAAAATAGAGGAGATGACAGCAGAACCCGGAGGGACTGCTCCTTAACACGCGGCTTGAACCTGCAGCCTTGGTAATGTGCCTAAAATGAATGGAGGTCAGATAAGCAACACGATTTCTAAAATGCTAACAGGAAAATGGGAAACAAATGTAGGGAACAGACTGTGAGAATAGACAGGCTGAACAGTGTTTCCAGATCCTTGCATGGGAAGCACAGCCACAAAGAGAGGATTCTTTAAAACGTAAATGTATATTCCATATTCCATCTAACTAACTAAAAGCATTTATCATGAATTGACAGGACTCTTTTTCTGACCATCCCATTGTAAAAAATTTAGTTGCTCCAGAAAAGCCAACTCATCTACGCAGCGGAAGGCTGGCCCACTCACTGTCCCAGGTAAGGACCAGAACTAGAACACTGGGTAAATTGATGAGTCAGGGCTCCTGTTCTTTGTCGAGATGTTCTGCCTTAATGAAACCACTGGTACCTGTGAATGCAAGAAACGAAATTTCCAGAAATAACCTCATTTTCATTTCACGCCTCTTGTAACTCTCAGATCAGAAACCTAGACTCTCCTAGGTCTTCCGTGTGATTCTTCTGTCAGCAGTTACGACTAAGCCCTTACTCAGGCTACCAGATCACTCTCCTTCAGACAGCGCAGTAAACTGATTACTACATTCAAAAATTCAAAGACCATTAAAGTGGAAGAAACGTAGAAATTTCATCTGAACCCCTCATTTCCCAGATGAGAAGGGAAAAAAAAGCACAGAGAGGCCCAGGCACTTGACCAAGCTTGCACAGCAGGCTAATTTCTAAATGATTAGCCGACACAGGAATAAGCATTCCAATGGTCTTTTCAATACTCACGGTTTTCAAATAATTTTAAAAGGATAACTCTTACTTTAAAATGAAATCTTACACAGAACTCCTATTTCCATAATAGAAACGCCAGCTACAGAAAGGCCATGGCAGGGACTGGCTGATCCCGCCTCTCCTTCCTCTTCTTCCCACTTGTCTACCTCCTTCACCCTGTCCCCAGCTCTGACCTGCATGACATCTCTGCAGACCGCTGAGATGTTGTAGAACAGAGTGTGAACCTTTGCATGTATCATCAGGGGACTTCCGCTTCTGCCGAAATACTGAGGCTCCTTGTCTGCTCCCTCACTCTTGGGCTATACCTTCCGTGAGCACAGGCTATACCCTGGGGCCAGAGGCTCCTAGACTCCTGTTCCTCTACCACCTTTCCTCCTCCTCCTGCTTGTACACAACTCAATTATTCCTCTGGTGTCTTCCCTCCTTTAGGCCATAGCCATGGACAACTCTATTAATGGCTCTAGATGTCTGAGCAAGTCTAGTTTATTTTAAAACGTATCAAAGCAAAGAAAAACAGATTTTCTGGTTCAGAATGTCACTACTGTTTTATAGTTGGCCCCTTCTTAACTTGGCAGTTTGTGGAAAGAAAAATAAAAACAGGAAATGTTCTTTCCTGGGGTTTTCATCCTTCTGATAGTGTTGTGAGTGGACTAATTCTCCAAGAGCATATTTAAGCCAACACACATCATTACAATTACGCTTTGGGAAAGTCGTGGCATTGAAAAACCAGTTCAAGGCATTCCAAAAGAAGTAACAAACAGGAAAAATTATTCTCGCTAACTGCCTTTATTTTCACAAGTGCTACAAGTTCAAAGCAAATCTTCCCCCCACACACACCCTATAGAATACACAGGACATAAATACCACTCCCTTTGTTTCCCCTCAGCCCTCAGTGTTTCTCAACCAGGACACCACTGACATTGGAAAGGAAAACTTTGCCATGTGGGACTGTCCTGTATATTAATGGACATTTAGCATTACTGTCCTCACTCACTCAAGACCAGTAATGCCACTCCCTAACCATTGTGACAACCAAAAATACCTCCACATCACAGGTGGCAAACACAAGGCCTGCTGGCCAAATCCGGCCCTCCACCTGGTTTTATCTGGCCTGGCACCTTATTTCTACCTGGCGGCAGTGCCAAGCTTTTTGTCCCTAGTTAAGGAGTAGTAACATTTATACGGTCCTAAAATTACATTAGGCCCTTTGAAGGCAACCACAAGGCTGATTTGGCCCCCAGCGAAAATGACTTTGACACCCCTGCTCTACATTTTCTAAATACCTCCTAGGAGTGTAGAACCACTTCTCATTGAGACCCAACCCCTCTTCATCACCTCTAATTTTCCCTTCCTTCTTTCCCCAGGGTAGGCCAGGGGAGCCCTTCTTCCTGTCCCCATAACCCCTCTGCACTTCTCTAACACTGTCCTAACACAGGGAATTGCAGCATGATTTGTGCCTGTCCCCATCGTTCTCCACTCCCAACTTGGCAAACACATGAGGGTGGGAATCACACCCAAACCTTTGTATCCTATTAAGTGCTCAATGAATGTTCCTCAAGAAAAGCGTATGAAACAAACAAATGACATATGCAGAGACTTTGGTCTTGCTAAGGAAAAAATGTGAACATGTTTTGAAACATGCAAAATGTTGGAGCCTCTATCTTCTCAACTTACCAAAACTACCCCAAAATTTGTAATGTGAGAAACTATGTAGATGCATGTTCATTCTGTGGGGTAATCGGTGTTATTGCTTTAGTTTCTGCCTTCTCTCAAACCCATTTACTGTTAACAGGAAGAAAATCTGATTCCCCTAACAACCACAAATCCATTCGAACTAGTAAAACTATCCTTGCAATATTTGCATAGTCAAATTGGTTGCTAAATGGAGAATAAAAATCCATGTTTTACCGTAAGGAAACTTTAGATGATGTCAACATCCCATGCAGGGGCGCTCCGCCCCCAGAGCCCCATCCCTCCGTCACGGATGAAAGTAAAAACTACCAAGACATTTTCTGCTTGGGAAGGAAAGGGGTCAAACTCTCAGAGGAGAATGACTCAGAGTCCCATCCTCACTAGGCTTTTATTGGGCTCAAATACACGGGAATACAGGTTTAACATGTCAAAGAAATCTGAGGGCTTAATCTGAGCCAGTGTCTGTCAGGAAAGGGGGTTGCCAAACTTTGGGAGACATACTCATTTCCTCCTGGGACACTTATCACCTAAGGGAGAGCACTTTTAGCAAAGCAGGTTTCACAGGGCTTTAGGAATTCTTTCTTATGCCAATCACCCAGGGAGCCGTCCTGGCCAGCACAGGGCTGCACCACTCACCCCCACAGTTTCAGGCTTTAAGCCTGATTAGGAAGCAGGAGACATCTCCCAGATGGAAATGAGGACTTGGGCTATGTCAGAATAGCCGGGGGGGTGAGGGTTCATCACATCCTCTTTGCTGCAACGCCCCGAGTCCTTCCATGAGGCCTCCCAAGTGGTCGTGTCTGGCTTAGGTTGCCCCTCCCACGAGGAGTCTTACCCATCATTGACTGCCAACCAAGCAATGGGGCCAGAGATGGCTAAGGCAGAAGCAGTGCTCCTGCCAGGGAAATAAGCTTTGTCTCCTTAGTAGGTCACGTCCTTGTGACAGAACAGACTCAGATGAAGTGGGTCCCTTGGGCTCTTACACAGCCCACCATGGGGTGAGGGTTACAACTCCTGAAACCAGGCTGAACGGTCCGCAACAATCCCAAACAGGGGGTAGAACGGTGAAGCAAAAGCCTTCATGAGGGTGTGCGGATTGTGAGAGAAACACCTGAACTACAAGGGCACGGGAAAACATCCACATGTCCCTGACTGCATGAAGTTCCTCTGTGCTTCAATTTATGCAGCCTTCACTGTTTAACCCCTTAGGTACTATTACTATCCCCATTTTACAGATCAGGAAAATAAATTTCCCAGAGATTAAGAAATCTCCCCAGAATCACAAAACCCATAAGGAAGACAGCCAGGATTGAAGCTCATCCAAGCTTGAATTCATTCACCTCCAAGTTCCGAGTCACCACACTTAACCATCTCCCATGCACACAGGGCATGTACACATAAATAAATGGTGTCTTTGCTTCAGAGTCATGGGTTACACTCAGTCTTCATGTGTCACTGCTCCTGCATCATGGTTACTTCCTCAGGAAGAAACGTGGAAGAGAAAAAAACCATTATCTGATTCCCTCTGCTGTGTCAGGTAAAGTGCATTCTCATTTAATCCCCATAATGAATGTACCCGTGTTTTCAGATAAGGAAACTGAGATTCCCCAGTCAAGTCACCTGACAAATTCCATCTTTCTCTGAGGTCACACAATGGGGTAAGACTAAACTAGGAATTCAGTGCAAATAAGTCCTCCTATTCCTCAATGCCACTCATGTAATATTTTAAAATAAAGAAAATACTGGGAGAAACTGGCTTTTCTAAAGTGAGTTGAAACATTGATCGGCTCAGGCACTATACACAGGATACCAAAACACCAAACAAAATGGCCTGTTCTGTTAGGGTGATCATTTAGGCTGCTGAAGAAAACGAAATGGTACAAACTTTCTCAAAGAAAAAGACTTCCACTGAATTTATTTGTGTGTTTGTGTGTGTGTGTGCGTGTGTGTGCGCGCGCGCGTGCACGCATGTTTTACATAATTAAGAAAAAAATCCAGCATGGTATTGTTGACTGATTTTCTTCACCTTCAAAATCTGGCCTGTTAGCCAGCCCATCCTCAAAAACAATTTCCTGATGGATAATTATATTAAATTATGCAGATAGAGCTGTAGTTCTCATTTGACTATATTTTGTGCTTTATAAAAGTCTTTTCTAATCAGTAAATATTAGCTACAATATGTTTTGTATCAGTGATTATAAAACGGCCACGGTATTTAGTACACTTCATTATATTTTCAAGCATCAGATTCTCAGGTTATTAAATTAGACATGCTGCCACTGGGGAGTCTGGCAATTTTCCCTAATTAACAATGACAAAGGGAGACAAAGAATAATATTATTTCATGGTCCAAATGTATTCTGAAGCTAATATCCTTCTAAAAGACACTACACTTGGTGATACTTGTAGAAAATACACACACACACTCACACACACACACACTCACACACACACACACTCCAGGCTTCACGTTCACCAAATAGCACAAAACTCAGCAAAAAAGGAGTTCTAAATGAAATCTCTCTTTTTTCCTATTTGTACTTTGGATGCTATTTTAACACAATTGCTGTCAAAATGATCATTGAAAGTAATGTTACAAGTTATATGTGGTCACCAATGAAAATCAATAAGGCCACTTAAATAACACTTCCAATGAAAGAAATTACGTATAATTCTTACCTTCACAACTCAATGATGCTTGAAATGAAATCCCTTTATACCCTTTATGCAAGTATGTCTTAGCAGCAGTTAATGACTTGAAAAAGGGCGTTTTTATCAGCGAGATTTCTGCTACTGCACGTTTGCCTTGACTCAAGGGGTCAAGACGTGCTGGATCAATGTATGTAGGTGCTTGAAGCACTCTGCTGCTTAGCTTACAGGAAAATGCCACCCACAGGGTCTCCCTGCTCTTAATAGGGGTGAAAAATGGAAAGGAATAAATAATCCTTTTACACAGAGGTTTTAACTGTCTCAAAATCTTCGTAAGTCTGAAAATTAGTTTTTAAAGGGAAAATTAGAGAAACAATTCTTTAATTTCCCTTCTCTCTCTAGTTTTCAATATAAAATATCTTTCATAGGCATATTACCAGAATGAAAGTCGGTAAGATTAGATACAAGTGTTTACACAAAGTCATGGAAGTCATATACGCGTGTGTGTGTATGTATACATTCATATAAGTACCAACAATGATAAATATATATGCATGTAAATAAAATCTATGCCAATGATGATATAGATATACACATGTATAAAATGTATACTGTAATAGATATATACACACATATAACACATAAAATGCATGTAGGTATAGACCATCCATATATTTCATATATGTAGATGCATATATGTGTCATCAGAGGCATATCCAGATTTCATATATACACGAATCCCGTGACTTCGTGACTTAGTGAATACTTCAGCGCATCTCGCCTTGGCGATGCGCCCCAGAGAGAGAGAACAATAGCTGACAGCTATCAGTGCTGTGTGCTAAGCACTGCTCTAATGCTCTTCATACGAACGCATTTAATCCTAAAACAGGTACTAATATAATCTTTGTGTGACCAAGAGAAAAATGGGACAGAGAGACTTTCTAAAGCCACCCAGGAGGTAAACGCTGGAGCAGGATGCAAACTCAGGCAGCCTGGGCCCAGGCAAAGGCTGCTTGCTGAGCAGGGCCCAGAGCACACAGCGTGCCGACGCTGACTGCTCGCCACCTTCTTCAATATGCTCACCCTTGCTCCTGCTAGTAGCCCTGATTACCTCTTTTTTTTCTTTTTAATCCTCACTTGAGGATATATCTATCGATTTTAGAGAGAGGAAGGGAGAGTGAGAAACATCAATCTGAGATGAGAAACATCGGGCTACCTCCTGTATGCATCTTGATCGGAGATTGAATCCGCAACCCTGGTATGTACCCTGACCAGTGATAGAACCTGCAGTCTTTCTGCGGATGGGACAAGGCGCCAACCAAATGAGCCATCCGGCCAGGGCTGCTGGCCTTTTAATGCATTCTAGTCCTTGTGCCAGCCTCAGGGTCTTTGCATGTGCTATTTACTCCTGCTGCACCACTCTTCTCTCTCTCCTCTTCAAGCTCGGCTCAGGAGTTACTTTCCCAGGAGCAGTATTTCATGACTTTCCCAACTACCTACTGCCCCATCAGAGTTTCCCTCAGCATCACGGATTTTTCCTTTGGAGAACAAGATCACGCTTGTCTGTACAATCATGTGATTAGTGTCAGTTTCTCTCTCTAAACAGTGAGCTCTAAGAAGGTAGAAACTGGGTCTGCTTTTGTTCACCCCCAGTGTTTCTGCCAGTACCTGGAACACAGTATGTATTGATGGACAAGGGAATAAATAGACTGCTATTATATCCTCTGAGAAGGTAAGTCTTTCAACCTGATTGACTTACCTTCAGATGGGTTTTTCTGAGTTTGGAGAATTAACGTTGTTAATATAAAAGAGGGCCAAAAGGGAGGAGGGTGTGTCAGAGAATGAGGGTTAGAAATGCATGGGACGTGAACCTCATTTATCCATTTCACCGACAATCGCTGAGCACCTCCCTATTAAGTATCAAGTCATGTGGATGTCATGATGAGGACAATTCTGGAAGGAAATAGCTCTCTAAGAGCAATTAAACAAATGCAATACAATTTAAGGGCAACATACAGGGGGAGGAGGATGGAGGAACAAATCAGCTCACCATGGGAATGGGTTTAGTAGCAAAGAGATCTCTAGCTAAGGGTAAGAGGAGGCAAATGTATTTTTCAGGTAATGAAAAACAATTAGATAAAATCTTATGTTTACAGTTATAGGCACATGAGAGAAAACGGTGTTCAAGGTTGGAAACGCAGGAGCGCACAGTAACGCTGGGGGTTGGTGGGGGAGCTGGAGGCCAGCGTATGTCATGCATGACAGTTCTCATTCTGTCCTAGGGTGAATGGAGAAACTTTGAAGCTATAAATGCAGGACAAATGTAAGATAAAATGGCACGCCTACTTCCCAACTACCTACTGTAACAACAGTGACAACAATTCCCACCTAAATTGTACTGTTTTCTTCTCTTAACTTCATAAATTCTTCTTGCCTTTCCCACCCTTCGTGCGTTTGTCAAGGGTGTACTCCCTGCATCCGCCACCCCAGTTTCTTTTGCCCTCATTGTTGGACAGGGCAAGGGGCTCAAGGTCTGGGAAGTTCTTACTCAATGCTACTCTTGCTCAGTGTTGGAACGCAGCACAGTGTCTTGCAGATGCAGTTGTAAACAAGATGAGCTTGACAGGAACCCAACCGACTAAGTGTAGTCAGCTACAAAGAGGAAATCAAGACGGAATTAACTAAATAGTGTGTATGAGCAATGGCTAAGCCTCCCTTCAGGGAGACGGAACTTTGGATATGAACACCCTCCTTCGCTTGCTGCAAGTAAATAAAACTATCTCATGGCAAACACATCTTGTTCTTGAATAGGACATCCCAAGTGGCAAATCCATGGAGTTCGCTAATAACATGGCTTCAGGGTTCACTTCCACTGAGGTGAATCTGCAGACACCGTCTCTAGCCCTCCCTTTCCTGACTTTTACCCTCACACCTCTTAGCTCATACATGGGCGTTTAATGTCTGTTTCAGCCCTTCCTTGCCCCTCCCCTCCAGTAGCTGCCCCCATGACTTCCACGATCTATTCACGTAAGTTCCCTCAGGATTGAAGCCTCACACTCACACCTCCCCCTGCTGTTGGACAAGTGAAAACGTCACATTTATAAAACTAGGAAAAATTTGCTGGTAGCAATGGAGAAATTGTATCTAGGTGGGAATTGGAGTGGGTACTAGAAAGGCTACTACAGCCTTCCACCTATCTCCCTTCGCCTTTGCAGAGCTTCTGAAAGTGAACTCCACTCTGGGGAGGCTCTCAGGTTTTGGATATAGGTAAGGCCACCACATACAGGTGTGTGGGCTGTGCGCTGCACATTGGTTCCCTGCAAGGTATTTATTTACCTGGGGCTGAAACCCAGGCCATGCTCTTGTGAAATGTATCTTTCCATCTGTGCAGAGCAAGGTCCCTTCTTCTAACTCTACAATGGTGCTATATGTAGAAGTGTATCAGACAAGCAAACAAAGCTGAAGGTAACTCTGGAATCACACAACAGACACATAGGAGGGAAAAAGGAGAGATCATTCTGCCCAGTAACAACCACACTGAAGTCCTGAAGTCATCTGTACTCTGGCAAACAGCACCAAAGGTGCAGCCTGCTGACCGACACACCTGCCCTCTTGCCCAGAACCCGTGACCAGGCTGCTCACTGAGCAAACGCTTGCCAGCAGAAACTCACGCCAGCTTACCTGCCAAGCAATCTAGTGTTTTTTAAAAAACTTAAATTAATATAAACAACTAATACAAAATATAAACAACTAAGGAAAACCAATGACACAAAAGAGAAAGTCCAACAGAAATAATCAGAACAACTGACACCAGAAGAAAGAGAAAAAATATGCTAAAAAGAGGAGGATATTTTAGGAGGTTTGATGTACACATAGAGGTTCTGAAGGATATTGTACCAAATGTTAGTGATGGTTGAATCCAGTTGGGGGGGTGTTAGCTATTCATTAAACCCACTTTTCAATATATCTTTGTGTTCAGAAACTTTTTAAAAAGTCAACAGGAAAAAAGATATTGTATTTATATAATAAGGAAAGTCATTGAGGAATGAAATATAAAAAAGGTATCTGAAATGGAATTAGGTGATTGTGAAAATGGTATAAAAACCAAAAAGGTAAAATGCTACCAAATGGTAATGAAGATAAATTCTAAAAAAAATTTTTTTAAGATTCATAATGTTTCAGAATACCAAGTACAGAAAAAAAAATAAAGCAACTACAGATAAAACAAAGATAGATTACCCATAAAAAACTAGGTTAAACTGAGAACAGACTTCTCGACACAACACCAAACACCAGAAGACTGTGGAAATGCATCCAAATGTCTGATGGACAGTAATCATGAAGCTAGGATTGTAAAGCCTGTAGTTGGAAATTAACTTGAGGACAAAATAAAGACAATCTGAGTCATGTGAGACTCGGGATTTAGCTTCTACGTGCCCAGGACAGCACTCAGTGGGGCCAAGGATAACTTAGTAATGGAAAGAAAGCTCAAAAGAAATTTAAAAGAAGCAACGAGTCCTTGATATCGGCACATTCTTTGATTATCAAGGGTTTAGAGACATGAAACTAATTTGTTTCTCTATGAGTCCTAACCAGTATTTGGCACCATCTTAAGTATAATTTAGATAATCATAATACTATGCTATTTTATTGAATTTATAGACAAAGCAAAAGAGACTTAGAGAGATGGAACAAAATATAAATGGTCAAAACAACAATAATGAGAAAAACACATGCTTAACAACATTGATAAGGTTAGAGCAAAAACAGGCGGACTCTCTCATCTTCCACAGGGAAAGCTAAAAGTCTGAACGCCAACTGGGCGTCGGAGAAAGTGCGTCACTGAAAGCGTGAACTAGGGGATATGGCTACACAAGAGGCACTGGGCAGCGCAGTATTAAGATAAAAGTTTTAAGACAGGAGGCCCTAGAACACTGTCAATTTTTTTAAATATAAAAGGGACATATTGTAAAGTGAGCTTACATAAAATGGCAATACACGTTCCTTTTAAAATATTTTCTCTGGTCCTGGCCTGGCAGCTCAGATGGTCAGGGCATCGTCCCAATACCCCAAGTTTGCGTGTTTGACCCTCGGTCAGGGCTCATACAAGAATCAGCCAATGAATATGTACATGTAAGTAGAACAACAGGTCTCTGTCCCTGTCTCTCTGTCTCTCTCTCAAATTAACAACTAAAAACTAAAGAAAAATAAAATATCCTCTCTTTTCATCACAGGAAGCCTTAATACAGTAGCAGGTATGTTTTACACGAATGACCAAAATGTAACAATACAAGTATGCCTCGCATCTTGCTCTCCGTCTGTTTCTCCATTAGGAAATACACAGCCTTGTAGCAGATAGTCCTTTCACAATTATTCTTTCAGATGGCCTCCGTGCGTGGCATATTCATTCATTTGAGCCTTACATCTTAAGGTAAAAGTGACCTCTTTAGCCTTCGCACTTGGGACACACGTGTTTTTCCAACACAGACACTGTCTTTATATTCTGCCGGCTGACTATGAAATTCACTTGACTACAGTGAAATCTGGCTTTCACACGGAGTTCAGGAGTTAACTGTTACTGAAAAAAAGATCTGTGGGACGGAAAGTCCGCCATGGTTAATGATATGATTTATTGCAATTACGGAAAACTACCCTGATTGTTCAAATTGCGGTCTGCGGACCTCAGCCAGATTAAATGCCAGGCTGTGACTAGCACCAGGGAGGTAATCAAATAATTGCTTTTGCTAAATAACACTTCTTAATTCACACAAAAACTTTTAAAGTACAAATTAGTATGACATGACTAAGAGAGACAAAACAGCAGCATTTAAAAAATTAGATCATCCAATGAAAACTGACCTGGTGTTGTTGACCCAAACTGATTTTTAAGGCAAGTTTTTAAAAAAATAGTTGAAGTTTAATGTGTTATATACAGCCAAATTTTTCACATAACCTAAGATCTAGTCATTTCAAAAATATAACATTGCCATTTATAAATGTTTGTGTCTCCCCAAAATCCATATGTTGAAATTCAAACGCCCAAGTGATGGAATGAGAAAGTAGGGCCTTTTGGAGGTGCTGAGGACGTGAGGGTAGAGCCCTCATGAATGGGACTGGGGGCTTATCACTGAGACCTCCTTCCATCCGCCACATGAGGGTACGATGAGAAGCCAGCCCTCTGTAACCCCGAGGAGGGCTCCCACCAGACCCTGACCATGCTGGTATCCTCATGTCCTTCCAGCCTCCAGAACTGTGAGAAATAAATTTCTATTGTGTCTGTGCTACTAGTCTATGGCATTTTGTTACAGCAGTCCAAAAACTAAGACCCTCATCATTCAAGAACTGTGATGAAAAGAGAAAAATTGTGAAAAATCAAGGTGGTGGGTAAGTTTAACTTGGAAAGAAAAAGAGGAAGAAGTGAAACGGAGGTGGTACCTATGTTTGATTAGATATTATCCACTCAGAAGACAGCCTGCCTGGTCTAACAGGCTTGAGAGCGAGGAAGGAGGTAGCGTTTTGAAAGTGTGTCAAGTGTCACAGTTAATTTGTTCTGCTTAAAAGAAGTGTCAGCCACCTATGTCATCAGTGATAAATGTGGATGATCAAATAGTCCTCGGTGGTTAAATAATTATGGACATACTTTTTTAGTCCCAATAGAAAAGATAATAAGAATAGTTAATACTGATATTTGCTATGTGTATTATCTTTCAAAACCTCAGTAAAATCACTTTTTATCCAACTCATTATCATCCCTAGTATGTCTAGACTCAAGCACTTCCAGACAACTACTAAAGGGTATACCTTAATTATAGCTCACAATGAGGGCACCGGAATCATACAAGGCCTTACTGCCTCCTCCCAAGAAGCATGAAATTGAGCTTTGTTCTTGAGTTAAGCAATGGGAGAAGTTTCAATCTTGTCTGTGCTGAATTTACAATCTACTGAGGAAACGGAAAGGATAGAGAGCAAAACCACCAATAACCCACTAATGCCTCCCTAGAGACAAACACAGATTCCATAGACACAAGGGTGATGTTAATATACATACATAGTTTCGATAATCAACACACATATCAGATTGAGTGAATGAGGAAGTATAAGATGGATCTAGATGAAAGTAAACTAACCCAGAAAAAGCCACTGTGAAATAGAGATGTGAACTATCAGAGGAAAAGGCGGAGTGTAGAGGTCCTGATCTGATTTGGAGCATTGGCCATGGAATGGGGCTTGATTGTATGAGGGGTGTTTACCCACAGAAGCACTCGACTGTGGGAAGTGGTGACAGTGAGGCCAAAATTAGACATGAGGATGATGGCTGAGAGGAACCAAAATCAGAAGCAAAGTTGGTGTTTTGTTTTTTTTTTTAAATAAGATTGAAAAATAAATCAGAAACCCAGAGAAACAGTTACAGAATAGAGGCTAGGAGAGACGAAGAGTAAGAAAATGCACCATGAATTTCAACAGTCTTGTTGCTATACGCACTTTTAAAAGACTGGACTTTTCAATCGTCCAGCTTGGCATTTAAATTTGCATCTGCTTGGCTTGTGTTGTGTTCTTCTCCCTAAATCCACTACTCATGTGGGGTAGGTACTCTGGTAATACAAAACAAAGCCCCAGCTGTCCTTAGGAAGTCTCTGAGGTGAGAAACTCAGGTTAGTAACTACTCTCAGAAATGTATTCTGTTTACAAAAAGCTTGATGATTTTTCCTCCATATGTCTTTAGTACAGCAAGATTTGTGTTCAAAGGATTGGTTTCTGTTCTGTGTACTGGCTTATTAATTAGAGCTCCTCTTTCAGACCTGAAATACTGTCAAATAATTTTCTAATAAATACTCAGTTGTTTTCAAAATGCTACCACTAGGGAGTAACCAAGAGTAAATATTGAAATTCTTTATACATAGAAGATAAAAAAAAAATAGAAAATCTTCCAATTAATGTAACTTGATATGTCTAGTTTAAGCCAATAATGAGTGTGTTAATAGGAGAGCTATACACAATTAGTTGTTGTTACACTGATGCATAAACCATAGCTCCTGAGTTCAGGGTGAAGAACATCACTCCAACCATCACTATTTGTATACATCATGCATGTGTGTGCGCGATGGTTAAGTTTTCATGTCAGCTTGACTGGGGGTCCAGACAGTTGGCTAGGCATTATTTCTGGGTGAGTCTGGATGAAATTAGCCCTGGATTTGGTGGAATCAGTGAAGTGGTTTGCCCCCCGCGCCCCGCCCCCCCCCCCACACACACACACACACACACACTGTGGTGTGCACCATCCAGTGCTTTGAGGACCCGGATAAAATGAAAAGGTAGTGGAAGGAGGAATTCGGCCCTTCCTGACTGACTGACTACCTGATCTGGGACATTGATGCTCTCCTGCCCTTCACGCTCCTGGGTTTCGGACATTCACTCGGACTGAACCACAGCACTGGCTCTCCTGGGTCTCTGCTTGAAGTTAGAAGATGACGGGGCTTCTCAGCCTCCATAAATGCACAAGCCAATTATATATGTGGGCCTATGTACACACATATGTGCACATATGCATGTGTGTGTACATATAACATTATAATATTCTATTTCTCTCTATAAAACCTAAGGTTGAGGTTACAAAGCAACCATGCAACCTGAAATCAAAAAGTTGACAAATCCCTCTGAGGAGAGATGGGAGAGACAAATTGTTTTACTCCTGGCAGACTAGGGGAATATTAAAAGCAGGAAATAAAATCAACTGAAAGAGTAATGGGTTTTTAAAGACTAAAGGTGAACTAACGTGAGAGTTTAGAATCCCTGGAAGCCCCAGGCACAAATGGAGTCCTTATGCACTCATCAACTCTTTCCTCCCTACGGGCCTCCTCTGGATGCACACAAGCAAGGCCAACAGCAGGACAGGCCACCTGGGGGCGCCACCTCCCACAGGGGGCACTGGGTACAGAGCCTGACAGCACAGCAGGATGACCTGGAGCAGGCAAGGGTCTTCACCACATCTACGGAAATCATACAACTAGTTTTCTCCTTAGCTCAATTAATACAATAAATTAATGGTTTCTCAATAGTCTAAGAATGAAACCTAATTGGTTGTTTTTAAAATACTCTGTTGGAATCTGTTAAGTAACTTTTTTTTTTAGTTGAATGTTTTTTATTTTTATTTTTATTTTTTTAATCAGTTTTTTTTAATTGTTGATATTGTACAGTTTTCTGTCTTTTACCCCGCCCCCAGCCCACCGCCCCAGCCCTCCCCACCTCCCTCCCATTTCCACCCCCCATAGTTTTTGTCCATGAGTCCTTTATACTTGTTGCTCTAAACCGTTCCCCTTTTCCCCTGAAACTCCCTCCCCTCTCCCCTCTGGTCACTGTCAGACTGTTCTCAAATTCAGTGTCTTTGTTAAGTAACTTTTATTTAAAATTTTTGTATCAATGTCATAATTAGATTAGTTAGCAATTTTTTAATTATTTTTTTATTATGTCCTCATGCACATACATTAATCACAACAAGTCATGATGTGAACAGCAGTGGAAAAAGTTTAATCATTGGATAGCAATTTTTATAACTAATACATTTCTGTGAAATCATCAGTTTGGGGATCAATAATAATGTTTCATAAAACAAATTTGAAAGATGTCAACTGTTCTGCTTTGGAATAATTTAAGGATTCATAGTGTTGTGACCTACAGGAATTTTGGCAGACTACTCATGAAACTTCCAAGGTCTGCTGCTTTTATTGGGGGAACTCTTTAAAATATATGCCCCATTTTCTTCTGCGATAATTGTTCTGTTTAGAGTTTCTGCTTCTAATTAGGTCAGTTTTTAAAGCTGCATCTAAAATAAATTATTCATGCTATTTATTCTTTCAGTTTTTCTTTTTCATAAAGTAGCACAAAGTAGTATCATAATTTTTTTTATAACTTCCTCTTTTATTTTTCAATTATAATTGACATTTTAATACTATATCTGTTTCAAGTGTCCAGCATAGTGGTTAGACATTTATATAATTTATAAAATGATCGCCCAGTAAGTTCAGTGCCCCCACCTGGCACCACACATAGTTATCACAGTATGAGTGACTATATTCCCTGTGCTGTGCTTTACATCCCTGGGACTATTTTGTAACTGTCAATTTGTACTTCTTAATTCCTTCACCTCTTTCACCCAGCACCCCAACCCCTCTACCATCTAGCATCTATCAGTTTGTTTTCTGTATCTTAAAGTCTGTTTATATTGTACTTGTTCACTTATTTTATTCTTTAGATTCCACGTATAAGAGATATCATATGGTACTTGTCTTTCTCTGACTGGCTTATCTCATTTAGCACAATATCCTCTAAGTCCATCCATGATGTCACACATGCTAAGATTTCATTCTTTTAAAAAAATTTATTGATATTACTTTTTGTGTTTGCTTCAGCATTATTTTTATATACTCTTTATTACATATTTTCCATTATCATTTAGTGCCCTTATATTCCCTTCTCCCCAGCAATCATCACATTGTTATTCTTTTTCGTGGCCAAGTATTATTCCATTGTATATAGGTAGCACTGATTTTTTATCCAGTTGTCTATTGATGGGCACTTTGGTTGCTACCATATCTTGACCATTATAAATAATGCTGCAATAAACATAGGAGTGCATATATCATTTTGAATTATTGTTTTGAGTTTCTCTGCATATATAATCAGAGGTGGAATTGTTGGGTCATAAGGCAGTTCCATGTTTAATGTTTTGAGGAATCCCATGCTGTGTTCAGAGTTGCTGCACCCATTTACATTCTCACCAACAAAGCATGAGCGTTCCCTGTACTCCATATCGTTGCTGACATGTTGTTTGTGGATTTATTGATGATGACCATTCCGACCAGTGTCAGGTGATATCTCGTTGTGGTTTTAATTTGCATTTCTCTAATGAATAGTGACATGGTGCATCTTTTCACATGTTTACTGGTTATCTGTATGTCCTCTTTGGAGAGTTGTCTATTCAGGTCCCCAGCCCATTTTTTAATTGGATTGTTTGGGGGGGTTGGTGTTGAGTAGTATTAGTTCTTTACAAATTTTGGATATTAACCCTTTATCAGATATATCAATGGCAAATTTCTTCTTCCATTCCTTAGGCTGTCTTTTCATTTTTTTGCTAGTTTCCTTTGCTGTGCAAAAGCTTTTTAGTGTGATGTAGTCCCATTTGTTAGTTTTTTTCTTTTGTTTCCCTTGCCTGAGAAGATATATTAGAAAAAAATATTGTTAAGAGAAATGTCAAAATTTACTACCTATGTTTTCGTCTAGGAGTTTCATGATTTCAGGACTAACATTTAAGTTTTTAATTCATTTTTAGTTTATTTTTATATGTGGTTTAGGAAGGTGGTTCAGTTTCATTCTTTTGCATGTATCTGTCCAATATTCCCAGAACCAATTATTGCACACACTGTCTTTAACCCATAGTATATTCTTGCCTCCTATGTCATACGTTAATTGACCATATAAGCATGGGTTTATCTCTGGGCTCTCTATTCTCTTGATCTATGTGCCTGTTTTTATACCAGTGCCATATAGGTTGGATTACTATAGCCTTGTAATATAGTTTGATATCAAGTAGTGTGATACCTCCAACTTTGTTCTTTCTCAAGATTGCCATGGCTATTTGGGATCTTTTGTGGTTTCATATAAATTTTTGGATTATTTGTTCCAGTTCTGTGAAAAATGGCATTGGTATCTTGATAGGGATTGTGATAAATCTATAGACTGCTTTGGGTACTACAGATATTTTAATGATGTTAATACTTCCTATCCATGAATATGGTATATGCTTCCATTCATCTGTTGTCTTCTTCAATTTCTTTCTTCAGTGTATTATAATTTTCCAAATGCAGGTCTTTACCTCTTTGGTTAAATTCATTTTTAGGTATTTTCTTGATGCAATTGTAAATAGGATTTTTAAAAATTTCTCTCTCTGATAGTTAAATGTTGATGCATAAAAATGCAACTGATTTCTGAATATTTATTTTGTATCCTGATATTTTGCTGAATTCATTTATTGGTCCTAGCAGTTTTTAGTGGAATCCTTAGGGCTCACTATATGTATCATGTCATCTTCCCAGTGAGGATGGCTTTTACTTCTTTTTGTTGTCTGGTTGCTTTGGCTACGACTTCCAGCACTATGTTGAATAAAAGTGGTGAAAGTAGACATTTCTGTCTTGTTTCTAACCTTAAGGAAAAAGATTTTAGTTTTTCCCCACTGATTTTAGCTATGGGTTTGTCATGCATGGCCTGTATTGTGTTGAGGAATGTTCCTTCTATTCTTACGTGGCTGAGAATTTTTATCATAAAGGGGTGCTGGAGTGCTGCATGTTATCAAAAGCTTTCTCTGCATCTATTGATGTGAGCATATAATTTTCATTTTTCATTTTGTTTGTGTGGTATATCACAATAATTGATTTGTAGATATTAAACCGAATTTTCATCCCAGGAATAAATCCCACTTGGTCATGGTGTATGATCTTTTTAATTGCTTAATTTGGTTTACTAATATTTTGTTGAGGATTTTTTATTCTATGTTTATCAGGAATATTTGCCTATAATGTTCTTTCTTGGTCTTTATCTGGTTTTGGACCAGGATAATGTTGGCCTCGTAAAATGAACTTGAGAGTGTTCCCTACTCTCAAATTTTGTGGAATAGTTTGAGAAGGAGAGGTGTTAGTCCTGTGAATGTTTGGTAAATTCCACCTGTGGAGTCATCTGGTCCAGGGCTTTCATCTGTTGGGAGGTTTTTTTTTCTTATTACTGGTTTGATTTCATTGTTTGTAGTCGGTCTGTTCAGATTTTCTGTTTTTTCTTGATTCATTTTGGAAAATTGTATGTTTTTAAGAATTTAACCATTTAGTCCAGATTGTCCAATTTCTTGGTGTATAATTAACTGTTCATAGTATTTTCTTATAATCTTTTCTATTTCTATAGTGTCAGTCCTCTTCATTTGATTTTATTTGGGTCCTCTTTTTTTTTCTTGCTGAGTCTGGTTATAGATTAGTTTAGCTTGCTTATCTTTTTGAAGAACAAGTCCTTGGTTTTGTTGAGCCTTTGTCTTTCTTAAACTCTGTTTTATTCCCTTTTGATCCCTATTATTTCCTTCTTCTACTCACTTTGGGCTTTATTGTTTTTTTCCCAGTTTCTTTAAGTATAAGGTTAGATTGTTTGAGATTTTTCTTGTTTCTTGATGTAGGACTGTAATGCTGTGAATTTTCCTCTTAGGACTGCTTTTGTTGTGTCCCTTTGATTTTGGGTTGTTGTGGTTTTATTTTCATTTGTCTCCATATGTATACCTTTTGATTTCTTCCTTGATCTTGTTGTTAACCCATTCATTATTCAGTAACATGTTATTCAGCTTCCCACACCTGTGGGTTTTTCAGTTTGTTGTCTTGTCATTGATTTTTAGTTTTGTACCACTGTGGTGGAGAAGGTGCTAGATATGAGTTCAATCTCCTAGAATTTACTGAGACTTGTTTTGTGGTTTAACATGTGGTCTATCCTGGAAAACATTTCATGTGTTCACTTAAAAAGAATGTATATTTTGCTGCTTTGGAATAAAATGTCCTAAAAATATCAATTAAATCCATCTGGTATAATGTGTCATTTAAGGCTTGCTGTTTCCTTGTTGATTTTCTATCTGAAGGTCTATTTGCTGATGTCAGTTGGGCATTAAAGTCCCCCTATGATGTGGAGATACACTCTTTTTTTTATTTTTATTTTTTGTCTTTAGAGGGGTAGGGGAGAGGGAGAGGGAGAGAAATATCAATGTACGGTTGCCTCTCATACGTCCCCTGCCGGGAACTGGCCTGCAACCCAGGCATGTGCCCTGACTGGGAATCGAACCGCGATCCTCTGGTTCGCAGGCCCGCGCTCAATCCACTGAGCTACACCAGCCAGGGCTTGGAGATACACTCTTGATGGGCTTTAGAGAACACCCGTGCCTTTGATTTGGGGTATCAGAAAAATCAAAGGTTAATGAGAACCTGTATTTAGAAAAAGAGGAAAGTGAGTCTGAACTGTGTGCAGTGCTCTTAGTCTAACCAAGTCCAGCAAAGGATACTGTAGATCCTAAAATATTTGTAAATATTTCGAATTATCGTGAGATGCTCTGTAAGTACTTGGGAAAAGATTGAGGCACAGTTTAGAAACCGGCCCAACACGTCAGAGGAAAGAGCAGAGCTGAGATGCAAACCCAGTCCTGGGGGGTGCGGCTAGTGTCCGAACCTTCACAATGCTTCTCTGCACTTGAGGGGAATGTTCTGTGTAATTACTTCATGAGTTTTCTTTGGATAATGCCTATTTCTTCCTCATGGGGAGACTCATTTCTGATTTCATATTTTTTTCTTCCTCAGACAAGGAAATTTCTTATCCTGTTTCCACAGATGACAAGTCCTTCAGAATACAAATTCTTTTTCTTTAGATTTTTAGGACTATCATTCTTAGAAGAGCAGAGAAATGCCAACTATCGGCAGTGAGTATTAATTTTATACCCTACAGAATAAAAAGCACACTACAAGAGACTATGGTTCCGAGTGGGGGGATGAATCTACAGGCTCACCTAGCCAGTGCCTACTAGAGCCAGGCCAGCGCTCGGCTCCCCAGTGCCCGGTTCAGCGCTCGGCTGCGCTCTCCTTAAAGCATGCCTAGAATGCACTCTCTTAGCTAACTTATTCAATTTTTGTCTCTTGAATCCCAGGAATAGTTGTGATTTTTCTTTTTTCATTTCCAAGAGGCCTTTATCTGCTTGTTTCATAAAACGTTCGATTCCTTGATGTTCTGTGCAGAATGGCCGTGCATTACCTTGTGTGAAAGCATTTCAGCAGTTCTACTTTTTTGGCATTTCCCCCACACTATGATGTGGCCCTTTGCATACAGCTTTGTTAGGTTGGGGCTTGCGTCTTAAACATTTCTGCATTTCTAGTTCTAGTGGGTAAAGTCATGCAGCTTCTGGGTCAGAAAGTGTAATTTTTCCAAGGAAAATAGGGACCAAGAATCCATACCAGCTTTACTTAACTGTTATTACAGTGAAAGAACTCCTGTAAACTTTCTCAAAAATTAATCACATTTCTCCTGGCTACTGTGAGCTAATTTTGTTCCATTTGGAGTGAATTCTTCCTAATAGGAGCGTGAACCTGAACTCTAAAATAGTAAAATACGATGAGTGAGGGAAGCGAGTGAGCTAATGTGCGATATCTGCCCTAAAAAAGCATCATTTAATGTGGTCACCTCTAAGTTTTCGCTCCGTTTTCCCAATTTCTTTCTCAAATGTGCCGTTATGCTGTCGGTTAGCACAGTTTACGTGGGGCCACACATACCTGCGATCTTTGCACAGCACCCACCTTTTCCACAGTCCGGGGTTTCTGACTCATGAAGTTCCTCGGAAATCTAGAGAAGGAAGTTTTCTCCGTGCAGCTTAGATTCCAAAACATGAGGACTCCGTGTCATATGAAGCAGAACAGCAGCCTTGGCATAAACCTTTCCCAAAGCTGCATGTTTTGTCATTGGCAAGTGACAAGAGTGTGATATGTCAGGGTCATTTTCACTATTTCTGATAGTTTTTCATTCATTTGTAATTGTTTTTTGAGGACCTTTCTGTGCCTGTACCATTTTACCACCTTATCAGGATCAAAAATAATCAATTATCTTATATGATTCCTGCTCTTGATGATTTGACCTCAGAGAAACAGAGACTGTTGCCAGAAGTTGGTGGACCTAGAGCCTCCAACACACGAAAAGGTACATTCTTGCCCTTACACTTCTTAACTTGTTCCTCCCGATTATCTCTTTGGAGATCACTAGCTCTTAAATTCATAGAGTAAAATTTCTGTTAAAGAAACCAGTAACACAGTATTTATAGAACAAGAGACAAGAAACATAACACAGAGAAGCTGAGGCCTGAGAGGTGGAGCAGCAGAGGCCAGACAGGACCATGAACCCACGTCCACTTCTTCATAACAGCAGTCAGCACGCATCTTCACTGGACACCTCTGCACATGCCCCACATTCTGCTTTGCCTTTACATGTCACATTTTTCCACCTTTCGCTAGTTATCTATCAGGGTGTGCAGTCATGGGCACACCTCCAAACACACCTACATCTTCTGTGATTCTGACACTCTCAGTCTTCGGTGTCGTTTCAGGTATGACAGTACACATCAACCATGTGCCAGGCCACCAGCGGCAAACACACGGCCCGAGGGCCAGACCTGGCCCTCCACCTTGTTTTATCCGGCCCACACCTTGTTTCTACCAAGCAGCAGCACCGAGTTCTCGCTTAACTGTTCAGGAGTAGTTATGTGAATACGGTCCTAAAATTACATTCAACCTTTTGAAGGCAACTGTGAGGCTGATGTGTTCCCGGTGAAAATGAGTTTGACACCTTGTACTAGAGAATGACAAGAGCAGAAAACTGGCACCCTCACAGTTGGTCATTATTAGAAATGTTTCATGTGGTGGCACAATATTATTCAATATTTAATTTTTTGGGTAGTTGAGGGGTGACCTCAACTGCCCAGAAAATAGCACCCACAAACAAAACTAGCAAGAAGAACTTAAACTCGTGCTTTCAGCATCAGACAAATACTGTCTAAACTTCAAAATACCTGCAACCACAAAAATAAATATGAAATACCCATGAGTTATCTCCATCCTCCCGCCATAAACCCTTGTGGATTACATGGGCAATCCCTGAGGAACTGCATAGAAGAGAGAAGGAAGAACTAGCAGCAGGCATGGTGCTGACCTGACACTATCACAGCGAAGAGAAAGTCCACCATAGACTGAAAATTCTGGGGGATAAAAAGTGATCCTGTAGATCAGGAAAATCACAACACAGGAGACACATACTGCCAAACAGTGTGTCAAGAGGCAATTTTGGAAAGGTAACAACACTTAAGAAGACAAGCAGTTTAAAATAAAGAGGCACCCTTTCAAACCACATGTTGAAGAGGAATTTTAAAAAGCACACTTGTGGTCGCACAAGGCAAAATTAAAAATGAAAAAGAAGGAACACAACAAGGAACAAGTCCCACCCCCAGGGCCCTGGTTCCTCACTGAAAGGAGCCATCCAGTAAGTTGCCCACCGTCACTGCACTGGCAGCAGAGGGCGCTCTTGACCTGGACACCTCTTAGACCACCGCCAGCCACAGGCCTGTCCACGGACAGGCAGAGGCACAGAGAGTTTTCATTTATATATAACTACCATAAAAATATAGCTGGAAATGAGAATCAAATTAATTCAGCTGATGAAAATTCCACTAACTGAAAAGGAATGAAGTAGTCTCAAGTGAGCATTTGGGGATTCGAAAAGCAAACCAAACCACTTTGCAACAGAAATTTTAAAAGCCAAAACAGAAATGGACACAAAATAACAGACTGAAACAAGGGTTGATTAAATTCAGGAAAAACATAGAAGGAATAGTTTAAATTATATAAGAAATGAAGAGTGATATAAGAACTCCTTAAGGAATGAAATATTCAAACAAAAAGTTAATACGAGCATTGAAGAAAATCAGAATAAAAAGAGAATAAAGGCTTTAAAAAGAAATATAAAAGATAAAAGAGAAAGTGCTTGAAATGAAATATATGCGAAGATAATCCAATTAGATAAAATGGCATCCCTGAAAGAATATACAAAACAAGGAACAGAATTAATACTTTAAATTATGACTTTAAAAAAATCCTTCACTGAAAGAAAAGGTTAAATGGGCCAATTTCCATCAAAGAAATTGAGAAGATCATGAGAGAGCTACCCCACACGGAAGCACAGACCTGGATGATTCACAGGGAAACTTCTCACACATTCAACGACCAGACAGACCCAAAGCTCTATAACTTACTCCAGCATCATCATTCTTTTAAGGAAATAAGCTAATGACAGCATAATTATAAAACCATTACCAGTATCACTTATGAATATTAATACAAAAGTACTTAATACAACATTAGTAAACAAAATCCAACATCACAATAAAATCTAAAAAACATGAATAAGCAATTTTTTAAGGAGTGCAAGCTTGTTTCCATATTAGGAAATCCAGAAAAATAATACATTATATTAAACAATCTAATGAGAAAAACATTATAGGAATATCTCCAGAGGTGTAAAAAAAAAATCTTTGGACAAAATTCAACTTAATACAAAATATGTAATTCATTCTTAAAGCAAGCATCCAACTTAACGGGAAAATACTAGAAGCACTTCCACTAAGATTAAGAATAAAGAAAATATATCCTCTATCTCCATTATGATTCATCCTCATCCTGGAAGTATTAACCAAGACAATGAAAGGGATAAAAATTGGCAAGAGAAAGCAGTTTCTGTTTGCAGATAATGTGATCATGTACCTGGAAAACCACAGGGAAACAATGGTAACACTTTCTCCAATAATAAAAAGAACCCAATATAGTAGCAGAATATAAAACTAACATGATGGCATTGAATTGCTAGTGTTTAGATGCAGAAGCAATAACCAGTTTGTGGATACTATGGAAGAAACCCATTTAAACAGCAACAACGGTGAGTAAGCACTTAAATTCAACATTAAATTTGTAAAGACTAAATAAGGCAATCTTTAAAACACTCCTAAAAGACACAAAAATATGTGAATACATTAAAGACTGCCTCCTCTGTTCTTGGAAAGGATGACTCACATCGTAATGATGTCATTCTAAATTATTATAAAATGTTAACACAATCCCAAAAAGTATCAACAAACTCTTTGTTTAAGTGGAATTGGACGACTTACTATGAGAGTTTATATGGGGACAATACAAAGCCAGAGGACCACTAAAAAAAAAAAAAAAAAAAAAAAAAAAAAAAAAAAAAAAAAGGTATGCAGGAACAGCACCCCTAAGCATCCATTAAAAAATACCACCAAGTCTCAGTAATTAAAACACCAAGAGCCCTGGCCAGGTGGCTCAGTTAGTTGGAGCACAGTCCCATGCACCAAATGGCTGCAGGTTGGATTCCCAGTCAGGGCGCACAGCTAGGTTGCAGGTTTGATCCCCAGTTGGGGCATTTATGGGAAGCAACTGACTGATGTTTCTTGCTCACATTGATGTGATATTTCTCTCTCTCTCTCTCTCTCTCTCTCTCTAAAATCAATAAACATATCCTCAAATGAGGATTAAATGAAAAAAATGAAGATAATGACAAATCAATGAAACAGAATAAAAGTCTAGAAATAGAACCAAGAGTATCTGGAACTACAGTATAAAGATGTCATCTCAAATCATCAGAGTAAAGATTAATTTTTGATGAATAATTCTGGGACCACTGGTTAGCTGTTTGGAAAAGATACAGCTAGATCATACACATCATACACAAGAATAAAATCCAGATGGATCAGAAACCTAAATATAAAAAATAAAATCATATGAGCACCAGAAGATAACATACATGATTCTTCCTTTACCTGTATGGAGAAAAACGTATGTGGAACTCAAAATACTGATGCAACTTAAAAAATTATTAATAAAATATAAAGCAGAAAAAAACATTTACAGTTCAAAACATAACTGACAAATGGAAAATTTTGCCATATATATCACAAAATGCTGATATCCTTAATATATAAGGGGATCTTAAAAATGAGGGGAAAAGACTGATATTCAGTAAAAATGTGCAAAAGACATTAACAGACAATTCACAGGAAAGGATATAAAATGGTGTTTCCAGACAGAGGGTAGCTGAATGGATAAGAACACAAGACCTACATATGTGTGCTCTAGACAAGAGACCAACCTCAGAATAAAATACACACGCAAACTGAAAGTAAATTTGGTTCAGCCTCTTCCTTCCACTGAAGGTTTCTCATGAAATACTCTTGTGATTTCTAGCCTGTGATTCCAACTTCAACCTTCACCAAGAGTACATAATTTTTCGAAAGTTTCTCACTGCAGGCTGTGAGCACGGCTCTAAAGGTGCGAGGGCCGACCCCCAGGCAGTGGGCACAGGACAGGCTGTGCTTCCACGATGAAAAGTCCTTTCTGAAACGCAGCTTTCAAACTTGCAACTTATAGAGGGTGTGAAGGACCCAAATGTACGAAAGGCTGCGAGGAAGATGTGGGCATGCAGCAGCATTTCCAGAAGAAGGAAGAGCACATTGACGGCACAAGGAAAGGTTCCCCAGCAGAGGGGCTGATGTACAGAGTCAGCCATATTGTGAACGTGGGCAGCAATTCTTACATCGGGCAAAACAAACTTTAAAACAAAGGCTATATAGTAGGAGACAAAGTAGGCCATTGTATGATGGTAAAGGGATCAATCCAACAAGAGGATATAAGTCTTGTATCCATTTATGGACCCAACATAGGAGCACCTAAATATATAAGGCAATATGACTGGGTCAATGTCAAGGCTCGTAAAACATGCCTTTGTGAATTAAAGCCCTAAAACATGGACTGTACCAAAAACAATAATGTCCATGGAGCATGCCAATTGCTTATCTGGTAAGATGGGACAAATCCACAGTAAGGATCCAACTTTCTTTCCTCTTCCCTCACTTCCTTCTTTCTTCTTTTTCCTTTCCCATCTTGTACTAACTTCTTTGTTTCACTCTATAAAATGTCACTTTAACTTCTAGTATTTGAAACAACAGCTCACTCTGGCTCCTGTTAGCAACTTAATAAAAGTACTTCAGTGTAAGAACATAAACACAAGGAAAAATCTATCTTCAGTGCATCTCCTGCCCACAAAGAAGAAAAGCTAGCTAAGCCCCAAAGACACAGGAATGAAGTCATGATTACGTAAAGCTGCCTTAAAATTAAACAGAAGCTACTGCAATGGGAGTGGTCTTCGCAAACAGGGGCCTCTCCCATCTGGCTACCCAAAGTAGCGCAAAGGTTCTAGAAGCCAAAAGCACACTGGAGCTCACTTTCTATTTCAGTGATCTGTGCAGGGCTGCTGAGAGAGGTAGCATACTTTTATATCCGTGTTTTAGTCCTGCAATTGAACCGCAGGCTCCCTGAGAGTTTTGGGACAGGACTGCATCTGATAACTAGTCTGAGAAAGAAAAATTCCTCATGTGGTGTTTAGCAATTTGTGTTAGAAGCACAGATGTATTTTTTTTTTCTCAGACAGGCCTAAGAAGGGAAGCCCAGCACAGACAAAAATGCTGATGCTTTCTCGGTGGTACTGGCAGATATGCTGTTTAAAACTGGTGACTTTGTTCTGCTCGTTCCCGCAGCAGGCAGCCTCCAAGACCACCCTCAGCAAGCGGAGTGTACCTGCCGGGGTGCACTCCCTGCCCCTCAAGTGTGGACTAGCCTAGTGACTGAGGACTGTAACGCAGGCATGCTACATAAGACACGCTACATAAGACCGAGCCTCTCACTTTGTCATCAGACTCTTTCTTGCTGGTTTTGATGAAACAAGTTGGGTAGGCTTAGGTGCTGAGGAACCGAATGGGACCACCGACAAACCGGCAGCCAGGACCTGATGACGTACTGCAAATGTGAACCTGTTCGAATCACAAAGTATAATCTTCGCACCCAGGCCTGCGGCAAGCCCAGCATGGACAAAGTCTCCCCATGCTTTCCGTGGGGCACTGGAATGCTGGCTCCAATAAAAGCGGTAGTTTTGCTTTACAATTGTTTGTAAAATGTTTTTGAGTTAGTTTTATTTGACAATTTTGACTTTATATCCTTTGAAAACTAATAGAAGTCATTTTGAGATTTTTAATGTTTCATCATTATGTTTATTTTTTTCCATGGTTTTATGAGGTACAAATTACTTCAACCTCCAGGAGAGAAAACTCAGGTTCAGGCAGATTGAGTAAACTTGCCCTAGGTCGCAAAGCTAATAAATTCAGGGACTGATCTGGTTGATTCACTCACCTTACGGCCTCATCATAAAGCAGATTAAAATGGTGAGATGCAAATAACAACCACCACCAAAAAAGTCACACAATTTTATATATAGATGGCTGGTCTGGAGTTTAGAAAACCTCAAGTCGGTCTAAAATATGCCAAAAGCCATGCTGTCAGTCCTTCTGCCTTCTCACTAAGGTTTCTAGCTCCCTGAAGGATCCAGCTCCCTCCAAACAATAAGCAAATGTTTCCTTACTCTACAGGCAAATGCAACTCTGGATCTGTGGCTGGACATCCAGCTTTAGCGGGGTTAAAGGCTGGGTAGCTAAACACTAGATGGGAATCATGGAAAGTGGGAATTTTGAGGATAGTATATCTGAGACAAAATGAAGCAATAAACTACCTTTGATATTCCTGATATTTCTGTGAGGCTAGAAGTAATGTATCTAGCACCTACAAAGAAAGAGTAGCTTAGGTTAAAGAAAGAGGTAAAAATAATAATGAGAAAGTGACCTAGAATACTCTGTGATCTCTCAAACCTGGAAATAAAAAGCCCTTATTCAAGAATCTAAAGTCCTTCCTCTGAGACAAGGATTTGTCTCTTATTAAAATAATAATGCACTGGGAAACACCTTTTGTTGGAAATTCTTCAGGTTGAAACACTGGCTAGAAAGAAGAGGAATTTTGGAGTGTGAAGAAAGCCCCCAGCACTAGGCATTTATGAGGGAGGAAAACCCTGGGAAGACGGGATATCGAGGACAGAATGCACTCACTCCACAATTCCATTTCAAACCGCCAGGGTGAGAGTGCTCACTGTCTGTGGCCCCAGGAGAGGCAGGAAGCGGTGGAGAGGGATTTTCGTCATCGGGGAGGTTCTAATCTGGTACATGGTTATAAGCCTTAGCTTTTAAAGTTAATTATTTCAAATATCCAGTGGCCAGTCACACCACAAAGTGCAAATATGATGTCAGTGATATTTCCTTTTCTTACTCAATAACCACTTTGTTTTGGGTACTAACTCTTAAAGCAAGCGGACAACGATGCTGTCTACAATTCACTCCCAAGTTCCACATGCCTCTCCTTCCCAGTGGCACTGACTTGTAAGTATCAGTGGACTGCCTGTCTTTGAACTGCTGTCTTCCTCAGCTGAATACAGACCATATCTTAGTACCACTATTGAAAATGGGGGGAGAAAGGGATCGTAAAGGGGCTTTATTTGAGCAGGAAAACAGATCTTTTCATTTATCTTCACTTCTGGTCTTTAGACTCAGATGTGCAAGGGCCTCGGACAGTTCTCTGCTTGCCGTCCGTTCCCGGTGCCATTACTGCCTGACAGAGGAAGGGAACGCTTTCTCCCCACTGACATGCCCTGGAATGCCAGGACACAAAACCAGGTCTCGCGGAAGGTCTCCGTTTAGTTGCATTACATATATTTCTTGGAAAGCTATAATGGAATCATGAAAATGTTGCTCCTGGTAAAATAACAATGAAAGAAAGAAGTCAGTTGGCAGGATTCCGACTGTATTGCACATGCTTTAACAAATCCTCCTTCAGTGGAACAATATCTAAGCAGTTGCTGGGATTAAATGGTAAGCAAGGTGGGCTTGGACTGTGAATGGAAGCAGTAGTCTGTGGCTGTGGGGAGGGACCACCATGCCAAAGACCTGTGTAGTGATTTTCAGATAGTTTAGATGGAAAAGTGTACCGGTTTTCCAAGTTTGTGATTGGGCAGCTGTGCAGGGTTGGGGGGCGGTGCGGGGCGGGCATCCAGGGAAAGATTCTGCATTTTTCCTCCCTCCTGTGTCCATATGAAAGGTGTTTTACTAGCATGCATGAAAGTTGTTCTTCATTGTCCCAGAAACTGGGGCACAAGAGTGGGGGCTGCTGTCATTTACTGGGAAGGGACCAGGGTGCTGACCACTCTGCAGTATCTCTCGCAATGAAGAATGTCCCAGCACAAAAGCTACTCACGCCGCAGTGAGAAATTCTGTATCCCAGGACAATTCCAGCCTCTCTCCCCACCTCACTCTCCCCATCCAAGGTTCTCTGCGCCTGAGGCTTTTGGGAGAAAGACAGGCGCCTGCCCAGCCCCGCCACCTGCCTGCCCTCTTGCTTCCTGCTCTGCCTGCCTGCAGAGACGGTGTTTCCTGGGCTGCTCTGTCAACGTGGTAGGCCCAGATGCGCGTGGTGTTTTCCTTCCCTTTTGGAGTAGGGGGCAAGTTCATTTAGGAGGAAAGAATTAGGGAGTTTACTGTGGTATACGTGAAGGTTCATGCTCTCTGATCAGCTTTTTCAGTGATTATGATGAAGAGGACTGTTAGTATAACCCCTCCAAAACCAGAGAGAGAAAGGCAGCCAAAGGTGGGGCAGGGGAGAGAAGGAGAAAGAGAGAGACGATTACGTCCCACATGATCTGGTTCATCTAATTTTAACACATTGTCCCCAATTACTTTGACACTCCTCCCACGTAGAGGTGAAGTCTACATCCTCTCCCCTTGAACCTGGGCAGGCTTGTAACTGCTTTGACCAATAGAGTTTGACACAGGTGATATAATTGATTCTCACAGATGGGTCACAAAAAGTAATGCAGCTTCTGCTTTACCTGTCAGAAAACTCCCACTTGGAAGCATGAGTCTCCAGGGAAGAAGCGTATGGGGCCAGGAAACCATGCAGGAGGAAGGCCAGCCACATGGAGAGACTATGTGTCCGCTCTACAGTGAGTCACTCCGTTGCACTCACGGAGGCTCTCCAGAGAAACAGAACCCATAGGATGTGTGCATATAGAAAGAAAGTGATTTATTTCAAGGAATGGACTCCCACAACTACGGCGGCTGGCAAGGCCAAAATCTGCAGGCTAGGCCGGCAGGGTGAAGAGCAGGGAATAGCCAGTGCTGCTATCCAAAACACCTTCACAGAAACATCCATGATAATATTTGAACAAATATCTGGGCACAACAAACTAACACAAAAAAATTAGCCATCACACCTGCCCAGAGACCAGCTCAGGTGAATGAAGCCTTTTTGGCTGCCCCAGACCAAGCTGGCCACCAGCTGAGTGCCGATGAGAACACTCCTTGGTGCCACAAGGAGTGAAAGAATCACCTCGCCAAGCCCAGCGTGGCTCCTAACCCACAGAGGCTGGGAGCGCTACACAATAGTTATTGTAAGCCACTGGGTTTAGAGGTAGCTTGTTATGTTCCAATAACTGGGATGCTAACTTTAACTCATATTACTCCCCATCTCTCTTAACAAGCAAGCATCAGCTACACTGGCCATCTGAAACACACCGCCTCCCTCCGTCTGGCCTCAGTGCCTGCTCGCTCTCATTCTTTCTGCCCGTAACACTTTTCCCCCAGCTCCTGGCAGAGCTGGCTCCTTTCATTCTTCCTGCCTCAGATCAAATATTACTTCCTTGGAGAGATCTTCACTAACCACACTGTCTAAATTGGCTTCCCTATCTCTCTGTCTCAGTTTTTTTACCTTCTCTTTGTTTTCTTCAAAACATTTATCTCGATCTGAAATTAATTATCGTGCTGTGTCTTTGGCTATTGTCTCCCCCCAGTTAAAGTATTAGAGCCATAAAGATGGGTATTTGTCCAACGGATTCGTTGTTTGCACGGTGATTTAGATAGCGCAGATATATGTTCAATAAAGATTTGTTGAGTGAAAAGTAATGAATGCTTATGTGGTTGTAGGTGACTGACTTCAGTATTCTGTCCATGGCCCTCAACTTAATAATTGTTTCCGCAGAATTTAATGAAGGAAGGTTAAAATTCCCATGTGATGCAAAGGATGTTTTTCTCTGCCTTTTCCTCTGTTCTTTTTTTCCACTTCTAATGAGATGAGCAACTACTAGGGAAAAACAACAACAATGACAACAAAAAAACAACCTAGAATCCTTTTACAATATCTCAGAGACAAAACTACTGCATTTTTTTACTTGATTATCTATGTGGCTTATTTATACAATTTCCTATTACAGATGAATCAAAAGGCAATTCTAAACTGAAAAAGGGAAACAAACGTTCTCTTCTCTCCTGGAGATCCACTCTACCCTTAGCCTTTGTGTGGTACAGTCTCAGCTCTTGATTCCCCCAGCCCGGGGCTGACAGGGAGCTTGGAGAAAGAGGTGAAAAGCAGACCCATCCCCCACCCATTTTTTGGTTTCCCTTTCATTTTCCAGTTCTTTCACACACTTAAGGCATGAAAACAATATAGACATACTTTTCCCATCACCTGCACTCAAGTCCTTATCTGCAAGCCCTTTGCACCTGCAGCCATCCTCCAGCCCAGCCGACCCACTTACTAATCCCCCGTATTCTAATTCTTCCTTGTATTAACCACATCTTTTATTTTCTGTATTCTGATACTTTGCCATTTAGGGCCTGGCTGCCCCTGGAGAGACTGTCCCTCCCAGGTGAGCCAATTCTTAGAGACAGTAAACAACTCACCTGCAAGCACACTTTTCAAATACCAACCAATCCAAAGCTCGCACTCAACCACCAGCTTCTCAGGGCTCATACTCAGGGCTACTATCCACTGCCCTAGTCACCACATGAGCAGGCACCAAACAATGAGGCCCAGCCCCTACAGCCCAGAGCCCACAGGTATTATCCACACTAGCCCATCTACACCTGCTTACCCGGCCGCGCCCACTCCTGCCCCCAGTCCCACTTTCTCTGTCTGCCTCCTGAGCAACTCGGGAGCTTCTCCTGGTACGCCCACCGCAGTGTGGAGTGCCCCCTCCTCTTAGAAACTGTGAGGAACATGCAGGCTGGCCAACAGCAGTCATCCCTGACCTGCTGACCATGCTATACCTCAAATGTTCAATTAATATGCTGTATGTAAGACACCCCTCTGGACTGCAAGTCACATCAATGTCTCAGTCATTTGGGGGCAGCTGAAATTCTACACTCTCAGTGCTCAGTATTTTAAGTGGGACTTTAGCAAGATTTAAAAATTCTTGATTTAGAGCATGGATTCACTCAGGAAACATTTATCGATGCCTTGTATAACTAGGTATTATGGAAATCTCTGGGACAGGAGGATGAGGTAAACATTGTCTCAGGCAGGCTCCTGGCAGGATAAAGACTCAAGAAATATTTAAGAGAAGGAATGAATGAATGAATGCCTTCCCCAGGTTCACCAGCTGGACTGCATTACTTGTTGGATGGTCTGGTGTGTTCCATTCACAAAATCATTGTCGACATTGGAGGCTCAAAAAGAGAATAAATTGATTTGTCTGGTTCTGCTCCATTCTTTATACAAGCTATTGAGATTTGAGATCTGCAAGATTATTAAATTTTGCCAAGATTTAATTTGTCTTCTTTGAAATATCTTCACAAAACTATAGCCTAGCTATTCCTCAAAACAGCCTGAGGAAAATGTTTTTTGGGGGAAGAACATAAATATAATATTAATAATAATATTGAATACTTAGGCTTTTAATATATGCCCAGCATTGTACCAAGCATGATGTATGCATTATTTTATTTAACAACATGCCATGTATTATCATCCTTACTTTACAGATGAAAAAAGTCAAAGCTTAAATAGGGTCAGTAATTTGCTAAGCACAGCACAGCTAATAAAACACAGCGCCAGGATTTGGCCCAGGTGGTGTCACTCCACAACACACTTATTTACCAACTGATTCCAGATGTGAACTAAGAAACCAACTTTCTCGAGGTGCACTGCTCAGACCCATTCTTAAAGCCCATTAAGGAACTTGGGCCAATCTTCATCCCAGGAGATATCCTACCCATTCAAAATTCTGCTACTAAATCTACAATATTTGTGGATAGCAGAATCTTTCTTCTACTAGTTTATTAGAATTTGGTTTTAAGCTTGCTCTGTCTGGCCACCGTCCGCAGGGGTCTAATTGGTCACAGAATAAAATGAGCTATTAAAAAAATACAAACTCCAGAATAATCTCCCTCCAACAACTCTCCACAGAAGAGTGCCAAGCTTCAATAACTGTGATCATATACAGAACACATTTTAGGGCCCAACTTGTTAAGGGAGTGAGGTGTCTGCTTCCTTATTAGTGAATTTTCCAAGGAATTTAGTTAAAAATCTGGTGACAATGACTGCCTGCCTAAGCTTTAATTATTCTTTCCATTTCCCTTAGTCTGGCTTAACACATACCACAGAAGAAGTCATCTACAGACTCAATTTACTGCATTGAGGGGAAGCTTATTCCTCTCTGTAAGATAAATATATCCTCATAGGCCAGCCAATGGGTAATGCATTGGAGAGTCTGCATCTTCAGTTACCTTGAACCTAAGATATTTCTTAACACGCATTTGCAGGAAAGAAATTCATAGGACACCAAGTAACGTGTAAATCTCAAATCTGCACTTTCATTTCTCTCTATGCCTGGCTACAGATTAAACAAAATTACCATAAGAGGCAAACTGAACTCTTTTTTTGGCAGCTTGTGTTTCAGAATTCCCAGGAGAAACACTGAAAGCGACTCCTTTTTCTTTCTTCATCTAAGAGAGAAGTCAATGAGTTGCCGAGTCAGCCTTTTGATCCCTTGCCAAGCCTCAAGCTTCCTAAGACATTAGTCAAATGGTATTTAATACTTCTTTTTTAAATATCCAAACCTCCCCATCCCACATTAACTTAAAGGGAGAAGATGTATCCCAAGGATTTCTTTCATTCCACAGCATTTATTGAGTGCCTACTGTGTGACTCTGGTCTAAGGCCTTGGAGGTGCAGCAGCGAATTTGTATTCTACTGATCACCGAGGGGCCTTAGACAGTACTTGTGAGTTATTTGAAATTCCCAGTGGAATCACACCACAGTGCAGAGGACTTTGAACTTGACATCTTATAATTTAGGGTGAGAAGAAACCCCAGGAGTCTTTGGAGTCTTGCAGCTGCCTCCAGCTCTGGTGCCTACACTTAACTACAACCAGGTTAGAAGCTGCGGGGAGGAGGAGTGAAGCCCTCATGTTTGTATGCAGGGTCAGTGCACAAGTAAGTGCATTTTCTGGGGCCGGGTTCTGTAGATTTCCTTGAATTCTCAGAAAGGTCTGAAACCCTACAAAAACCGGAAGCAGTGCTTTAACGTACCCACAGATGGAGCAACCCAGGTGACTGCACTTGCACTTGCACGTCCTTGGTGAAGAGCAGTGTTTGAACCAAACAGTAATGCCTAGTGGACGCCACACTGGCTGCATCAGCGGCTCAGACAGGTACACGTCCCCCACCCCCAGGTGCTCCCTGCATGTCCGATTTCGCTCTCAGAAACCCAGGTGCGGCGGGCCTGGAGGTGAGGCACATCTGTTCCGGTCCTACTCTGCCCGCGAAGTAGTTCCCAGCGAGGGCGCCTCCCGCCTCCCTTCTCAGGGCCCAACTTCTGACATCTCTAATTTACGGCCAAGCCTCTCTGGGAGCCCTCTCCCCGCGGCGCCCAAACTCTCTGAGAGCAATCAAGACTCAACTGGACCGACCGGGCCTTTCCGGGACAGGGCGGTCGCCCCGCGGTTCCCTGAGCCAGCTGTGCGGGTGCACACCTGCGCTGAGCCCCGAGAGTGCGCGCCCGCGCCCCTCCACGCGCGACCGGAGCCCACTCACTGCCCGCCCTCGCACTTCCCTTTCGCCCCGCCGCGCCCTCTACCCGCGCGCCCACGGGCCGCAAGTTGGGAGCGGGACTCGAGCGGGTGGGTGGCGCCCAGTACTTCACCGTCAGTCACCGTAGCGTCCGCCTCCTCCCCTGCTAGCTGCACCTCCAGCCGCAGAGACTTCGGGTTGGGGGGCAAGAGCGGCCCAGTGGCGAAGAGCTGCTCCTCCGTCAGGAAGCGCAGCTGCACGCGGTAGTGCCGGCGGGCCGGGACCGGGGCGGGAGCGGGGGCCGCGGCCATGGTGCGCGCGCCTCGGCCGGGAGCCCTGGCGGCGCCCGGTCCGCCGGGGGAAACCGCCGCGGAGGGGGAGGGACTTGGCGGGGCTAGCCACCTTCCTCACCTCCGCCGCGAGCTCGCCCTCGGAGACGCCCGCGGCTGCTCGGACACCTGCAGCACTCCACCCCTCACCCCCCAACCCCCACCCCATCCCCGGGCGCGGGAGCGCGCGACGGACCGCACGTGGGCGCAGCCACTCCGCGGGGCCGCAGCTGAGAACACTCAAGTTTGGAGAGCGCGTGCCACGCACCTGGAGGCAGTTAGGGTTTGGAAGCAGAAGGGTGACACCTGCTGTTCGCCGGGATCGCTCAGCGGGCCCGGGCGTCTGTTTGGAACCCGCCTTGGCCCGGATTCTCCGACGGGCCTCGCTCTTGTGGAGGTTTTGGGACTACCGGCGCCCGCTTAGGAGCAACGGGGCCAAGTGCCGTATTCTTTCCTCATTGACAGGGTCCCGACAGCAGCAGGGAGGTGTTGGGGACTCCTGGGTGTTCGGGCAACTCGCTGAGTATGAGTGACGAATGATCGCTTTCGTCTCCCCTCACTTAACTTGGACTTGCAAACTTGCTGCTGGACCGTGAGCATTTCCCTAGAAGAGGGTCGGAGGGCCAGGGACTCTTGTCCTCAGGTTGACGCCTGACGCCAGCAGCTACCTCCCCTGGGCAGCCGGATCCAGCGGCAAAGGATGAAGGCTGGAAACCCTGGGGAACCAAGTCACACCTTGTTGGTCTCCCATATTGTTGCAAATGATACGATTGCATTCTTTTTTATGGCCGAGTAATATTCCATTATGTATAGATACATATAGATATATAAGGGCAATATGTCATATTCCCACCATACTCTCAACAAATCTGGAGTTCTGTTACTTAAAATAAACAAAAATAATGGCAGTCTTCCCCCGCCCTCCACATTAATGCATAAAACAGAAACTCAAGTTAGACTAACCTGAGCAAAAACTCAAAATATCATGATTCACTAAAGCGCTGGGAAGTCTAACTGTTGTTCAGGCCTGTATTTAGGGACTCAATTCAAGCTGACCAGATGGTTTTGTCGCCAACTTACAGACAGGCCTTAGGCATGTGCTGGAAGCAGTCGTCAATGTTCAACCTGGCGGCAAAGGCAAGGCTCCTTCTCTAACTACAAGGCAGCTCAGGCATTTGAAAATGACTGGCTTGCTGTGATAGGTCTGCCCCACTTGTAACTTGGATCAGGGAGACTGGAAACCTTCCCAAACTCCCATCACCTGACTGAGGGATGGGCAGATAACCGAAGGGCAGAGGCAGCTGGGGAGACAATGTCTACCACACACTGGAATGCTCACTCCATGCCTGGCACTGTTCTAAGCACACTACATACATTAATTCATTTACTCTTCCCCTTCCCTGTGAGAGACACACTATTATCACCCTCATTTTCATTGATGAAGAAACTAAGGCACAAAGATTAACTTCCCCAAAGCCACAATTTACAAGAGGCATAAGTCCCATACAACAGAGCAGATGGAAAAGTAAGACCATGGATAGCCCCTGCATCACTTCTCAAAGTTAGGAACTGGTAGACTAAATTTTTAGTATTCCAAATGCATACAGCGCGAGACCTTTGAGCCCCCAGAACTATGAGCACAGAAATATTTTAAAGGTTCTCGCTTCCTTTCCTCTCATCCTGCCGCCCTCACACGGATTGTGAAGAATTGCATAGACTTTCCCTCGTGTTTCACCTTCCAGTAGTTGTTTTGCACCTGAGACGTTTTCACCCCATGCAAGCATGAGCAGCAGAAAGTCCAGGAATTGTATTTTCTTACATCTTTATTGAGTGTAAGGTAGATTCAATCACATCAGCTATTTGAACCACCACTGAATTTGACTTTGTATCTTTAACTTACCTGGAACTTGTTTTCTAACAGCCATCACGCTCCTCCACCTCTTCATTTCTGTCATCAGCACCTTCTTCTCAGGCTCACCCAACTTTCTAAAACTAATTCCAGAATTCCCGAGGAGAGAGAGGCTCTCCTGCCTGCAGTTGGACGTTGATGAGAGCATATGGGTGGGCTTACCTGCTGAGCTCCTGTCTCTGCTCTGCCAGTTGAGGCGTGTGCTGGGCGAGGCTGTGCCTTACTGGCTATGTGCAGAGATCGAGCGGAAGTCAGAGGATTGAACTAGGGAAACCAAGCCATGCTCCAGATTCTTCCTCTTTCATATCCTCCAGAAAGAGTAGGTAGCTCCTGCACGTTCCCAGCTGATGCTGAACAAAGTGATGCTCCACCTTCTAGTTTCAGCTGTTGTATTTGCAGGTTGTTACTAGCAAGAGGAGAAAGGGAGCCCCACAGGTTCGGAAGTCCAAGGATGGCACAAGCCATGCTGAGTATACTGGGAGGCTTGGCAGGAGGCAGATTTGGGGTCCAACATCAGTCCTGCTCCTTATCACCTGGGTAACCCAGATAAATTATTAGATGCTTTGAATTTATGGAAGCTTGCAGGGGTGTCCAACCCACAGCCGGCGGGCTGCATGCAGCTCAGGATGGCTATGAATGTGGCCCAACACAAAATTGTAAACTTACTTAAAACATTATGAGATGTTTTTGTGATTACGTGTCACAGTGCATTTAATGTGTGGCCCAAGACAACTCTTCTTCCAGGGGGGTGCAGAGACGCCAAAAGGTCAGACACCCCTGGAAACTCACAACAACCCTGTGAGCTTATTGTGAAAACTACATGACATTGTTCAGCAAGCACTAAATATGTAGTGGCTATTAGTAGTATTACTCAATGAAGAAAATATGAAAAAGTAAAAGGACACAAGTTTAAATCAACCCTATTTCCTTACCTGAAAGCAACCATTAGAATTATTTTAGAAGCATTATTTCTAACATTTTTTCTTTAGCCAGCTAATCTTAGCTTTCAGTGAGCTTTTTATTGAAGGAAAATACTCACAGGTATGAGAGATGTATGTAGAATTGACTCCATTTCCCCCAGATAAGAGAGTAAAGACTTACTAGTTACAAAGGCATGTGAGTTTCAGCTTTTACTTAGTTTTGTTTTCGTTGTTCTGTCATTTATTTATGGCTTATGACTTATATGGTACTCATGTCCACAGGCACACTGGCATATTTTATAAACTACCGAATGGACAATGGTGTTTTCCCAGATCCATTTGTATGAAGGTGAAAGCAAACATAAAACACAGTTTGGAGAAAACTGAGAAGAGGGTTGGCGGGTAGGAGAGGCGTTTTGAGGATTAACGTGATCATTGTTAATCTGCCAATCCATCTGCAAAGCCAGGGTCAGACCCCTTGTAATAGTCAGTTGCAAAGCAATGACTTTGCTGATCATCTGCCTGGAGTTTCACCCAGAGAGAAGGTGTGTTTGTATGAGATCTACGCATGAATTCTCAGGAGGCTCTTGGTCTCCAAGCAGGAATTACAAGACTGACACAGCAAGCTTACTGACCCACCTCTAATTCTCTCAACAACTCATCACCAACCATAACACACTTGATTATCAGATTTATTAGAAAACACAGTAGAAAGAATAAAATGAATGATACCAAAATATGCATCAGCATGTATTTCACTAATGCACGGTGTTGCCACCCTTCAAGGCCAGGCAGCCTCACGGCATTCGTGCAGATGGAAAAATATTCACAGAGCTGTTGGCATGTCTGGCGTGCCTTTATTCACAGGTGGGAGAGCCACACACGCTGCGAGCTGCCTGTCTGCATGTCTCATGTCGTGGCCCCCGTCCCCTTGTGTGTCTCTCATCATCACCGCCCCCAGCGGGGAGTCCCTACCTGTTTAAGTAGTAGAGGGGAACAAAGCCGGAAAACTGCCAGAACATTACATAATTCTGCACATGCGAGCCCACTTCATGTTATGGGAACAGTTATCGGACCCAGTCTAGAGGCCATGAGAACACCGGTTATCAGGCCCCTCCAAGGCTATGGGAACACACAGACACCTGGGTGAGGAAGCCAGACTGCCTCCACTTACCCTACATGCACCCATACTGTTTTCAACTTCTTCCAGTTAATGCTTCCTGCTGGTTCTATATGTAGAGAAATAACTGATATTTATTCATTGGTCTACATTCATTCTCATTTCAAAGTATCAGATGGTTGCAGATTTACCTTTAGGCAAGTATGAGCGCTAGCCCACATTTTAAAGGGCAGTAGAGGTCAAATTTATCATGCATAAGAATCTCCTGAAGAGATGGTTAAAAACGCAGATTGCTGAGCGACGCTCCTGAGTCTGATTTAGCAGACCTAGTTCGTGCCCAAGAACTTTTATTTCTAATTCTGTTTCTAACATGATCTCAGGTGTTGCCCGTGCTGCTGGTCTGCCTCCTGTGGGCCGCACTTAACGTAGCTCTGTGCTAACCTTGGGAGGAGTTGTGGCTGCAGCTGGGCTGCGTGTCCAAGCATGCGGCAGCTCGTCCAGGCAGCTGGCAAACTGCACGCAGGAAATGAAGGGTAACTGCATCCTTCAGTTACAAGTGTGTGGTATTTGCCAGTGGTTGGTTTTGCCACAGACATTGTGAACTATTTCCACATCATTTCAAAGTTATAATAATGGCATGTTTACCTTTTCAGGGACATGTTGACACAAAGTTTCCAGAAGGGGCAAATACAGGGCAGTAGGATGGTTTTAAAGAGCTCATAAACCAACCCATCAGCACTTCCCTTTCATTTGTATTTAATTGATCATGAGCATCTGGGGTGTAGTACAACGAACACTTTAACTTCTTTCGTGTTTTCAGGTTCTCATCCGCAAAGTGAGGATGGTAACTAACATCAAAGACTGGATGTGAAGATTAAATGAGTAACGCTTATGAAAGCAACACCACTGATTAGGGAAAAGGTCCTTGACTCCCCCATTCTCTCAGACACTTCACTCTTTTCCTTCAGAGTGCTCATTGTAGATTATAACTATATAGATAGGAGGTGTGAGATATATATATACACACACACACATATATATATATATGCGCGCGCGCGTGGGTGTGTGTATAATTTAACTAATGTCTCTCCGTCCCCCCACCCCCGACTATTGAAAACTCCATGAGCATCACTGTTGAATCCACAATGCTTAAAGCCAGTTCCTGGTGCATAGCAAGCAATCTAAAAATATTTATTGAATGAAAGACGATATTTGGCCCATGGTAGAAACTCAGTAAATGTCAATGTAAAAATGGGCAATTAAAGTGAGAAATTTGAAGAAGCGAGGCATTCTTAATAATGAAGGATCTGAATCTGACACCAGAGCTGGCTGCCAGGCTCGCGCGCACTTGCAGGGGACCGCTGCAGTTTCCAGCTGCGGGCCGCACGGCAGAGCCCAGAGCCGGGCACCTGGGTGTTTAGGAGTCACTGCCCACTTCAGGAGAGAAACGTGGCTGAGCCACTGATCGTGTGGGTCCTTTTGTTGTTGTTGTTGTTCAAGAATCTGGTATTGTCTCCGATTTCTACAAATGTCTTGTTTTTCTTTCTGGCTTTTCCTTCTTAATGGAAAATTTAAATCAGCAATAAGCAAAGAATCTTAGACTTTGCTAACAATATAGACTTTCAGCTCAATAGCTCCCACAGGTCTGCCAGATTTGTCAAATTTATCATGATGGTCTGGGAGAAAAATTGCTCAATTAAATTGCCAAGAACAGTGACACACACGGGGCACATAAATTTTTACCTTTCGATGATCAAAATTAATTTTTGGTCTGAGGACATTATTAGTATGACACTTTTACTGTACACGTTAAAAATAGCAGATGCAGAGCAGGACAAAGATACTGTATCACCAAGCTCTTCGTCGAGGTGTGCTACAACCTGTGTTTTCTGAGGAGAAACAAACACCTCAATTCCTGAGGCAGAAGTTGCCCAAGGAGACAGCGTATACAAGTTAACTGCAGACAATAAAAATAAATCTTAAAGCAATGTTTCTATATACATAAATGCCACGCAGGCCACGTTAGACAGCTTTCCTGAGCTTTGAAATCAGAACTTGTGCTGTTTGTCAAATACAGCAGTAGTTTGGAAAGCTTTCAACATGAATTCAAATCTTCTGTAGTTCTGCATTATTCTCTTTCTTCCTCCACTAATTTTTATACTTCAGTCTCTATTAAAGAAAGGATTCCTAGTATGTACATGCTGATGAGACAGTATTTGGGGTATTTACGTCGTTTTCAGTTTAGTCTGGCGCAGAGACGTGTGCTTCCTTCTCTCTCACAGCCGGCACACTTTCTTAATCCCTGTGCACCTTGGTCCCTCAGCCTCCTTTGTAAGAGGCGGGCAATACTGAAGCTAACTCACAAAATAATGGCCAGGATTATCTCCTATTTGGTCTACTTTAAAATTTGTTTCCAGTCCCCAAACAGGCCTTGTTCTCTAGTGTAAAGTATGGCAACAGGAATAATACATGCAGAAGTGCTTAGTAATATGAAGACCCAGACAAAGAATTTTATTAATGTTATTTTTCATAACTTCTCAGATAAGGAACATAGCTGCTAGCCATTGGTAGGAACAGTCCCAGTAGTCACTCGTGAGCTAAGCTTCTGCAGTTTTACTGAGCCCACGCCTCCCTAGGTCTTTCAGAGTGGACAGTGCTGAGTACTTTGCATCGACCTTCAGTGGTACCTGCCAATTATCTTCCCCAGGTACCTGCTAAGCAGGGCTGTACTCTACAACAGCTGCAATTTCTGCTCTTTAAAAATAGAAACCACTTTAACCTGTGTACGCTTAACACAAGTGGGGGCAGAGAACTACCTCGACCTTTGTTCGCTCAACATTTTCTCCTCTGTTAAGTGCACTCCGTTTTTCTTCAAATAATGAATTGCTGTTCTGAAAATTAGAAATGAATTGGTCAAATAGGATATTTATTGGTTAACAAACTACACACAAAAATGAATGACTACTACTTTCCTACTTTCTTTATGCATATTATTGCAATTGACAGAAACAATCAGCCTTGTGGGTAATTTTCAAAATCGTTTAGTCCACAGACTATAAACCAGCACATAAAAAGGAAATACAATTTTTTTGTCTGTGTGTATATATATATATATATATGAGATCATTTAGTTTGGAAAATGTGAAATAAAAATCTAAAGAAAATCTATTTCTGTTTCACTTTGTAAAGTCACAAAAGATTTAAAAATTGTATTGGTTAAGAGACAAGCATCCTACTTGATCATGGTTATATAAATCGGTAAATCTCTGCAGGATAGCATCTATCAAATTTCAAAATACCCACCTCTTTTTAGTCAGCAATTTCACTCCTACTAATGGACTGCAAAAAGCCTGGAGTCAAATCTTATGAGGAGACCAGATTTTAAGGTCAAAATCTAAGCAACAGTCACAAATTTACCCTGAAATCCCTATAATTCACCTCAAAGTACAACATACCCCATAGAGTTGTAAGGTAATCTACATGTAAGAAATGTATAAATGTGTAGAGACACCTTTGCAAAATATAATTTTACAGTATTTCTAGCAACAAAGGATAATGAGACCACCACTCAGTACCTAAAATAAAAAGACAAAGCTAGATGTATTAATGATTACAGTAAAGGGGAATCATGCTCAGGCACATTGCCTGTGCATCGATCAGACTGCTGAACTTCCATGGGGTGGTTCGTTTTATTTAAAGCATGAACCAAGGGGTTGCAGCTGTTCAGAGGTGTAAGTAGACTGACATCAGCTGCAGAGGCCTGGTAATTTGGGTGAGACTGTTGGTTGGTTGGAATTTAGTATTTGCATATGGAGTGAATTCCATCTCTGATTGGTTGGTTTTTAGAAGGGTAGGGTTGACATTAATTGATTGTCTGGTTAAAGAACGTATTTAGGTTGTTGATTTATTGGATTACAAGGCATTCTGGAGGTTCCTTGTTACCATGGCTATAGAACAACCCATTATTTCAGAAATTTGTGGGAATTTTTTCATTCTCACTAGCTGAACTCATTCAAATATCTTTTGCTGTAACTGCATTTCATAATCACACAAGTGCAGGAGATGTGTAGACAAGGAAATTCACTGCCTAAAGAGACTGCAAAGAATTAAAAAAATAAGGTGTTGAAATAATTCAGTATCTTCACTCTATGGAACAGAATAAAAGTCTTGTTTTTTTTTTTTTTTTTTTTTTTTTTAAGAAAGGAAACTAGATGTGCTAATATAAAACAATTTCCATGAAGCGATGGTGAGTCAAAAAACCAAGGTACAGAACAAGTTCTTATCTCTAATAGAACTTTCTGGAAGGATAAAAAGGAATGGATAAAAAGTAATTACCGCAAGAGAGAGGAACTGGGAGCCTTTTGCTGGGGAGAGCGGAGAAGAACCTTTCATCAGAAAGTCAGCAGTTCAAAACCGGAGATCTTGGACTCCAAGTCCCATTCTTTTTCCGTATCACCCTGCCAAACTCCTCCTCTATGGTTTTTTCAGGTCGAGGTTCCAGACAGCTTTGCATGAGAGTACCTCCAACATACGCCATGAAGTGGCCTTTGGAAACTTACACCAGGACACCATTAGCTAAAACCCCACTCTTTTTTTTCATCCCCATCTGCTTTGTTGAACGTTTTCTCAGTATTTGGCAGACCAGGGGTGAACACCCTTCTTGGAGACTCTCTGGAGGCAGGCTGTCCTAGAGAGCCCTGTATCATAGTTTCCCCAGCCCACCCCCTGCTCCGTACCTCCCACAGGGGTCTCACCTGCCCTTATGGAATTCTCCTGGTGTTTACATTCTTCATGAACCAGAAGGCTGTTTCCTCCACGTTCCTGATTTAGTCAGTGCAGAGCTGACAGATTCACACGTTGTGTCTTTCAACCACCTCCTAAATCAGTGCCTCTAGGGCCCCTGAAGTACTTTCAGCAATCTCCTCTCAGATCTCTCCAGCCTCCTCCATGCCCTTGAGAAGCTCCTCAGAATTAAACCCAGCCAGGGGTGTGGTCTCTATAGAGCTCCATTGCGGATTACTACTACAAGGAGAAGGGAACTCGTTAATGCAAAATAAAGTGGCTGGAGCAGGAACAAAGTCCTGTCAGAGCAACTGAATTTTCCAGGGCTGCTCAGTGGGCACTTGGGGACGGGCGGCAGGAGGAGCGAGAGGGGACGCAAACTGTCAGCAGAACACAGAGACAACCTGACCTGAGGCCCATGCACGGTCCGATGGCTACAGGTGTTCTGAGAACAAAATATCCACACCCCTGAATGTCCTCTTGGGTGTAGTAGGGTGGATTAAGTAGGTAGAGTTACTCATTTTTACTTAACTTTCCACAATGACACTGGCACTCCACGGGCACTGTAAAAAGGAGAAACTGCATACAAGCAAGATGAAGCAAATACAAGCTCTAACTTGTGCGTCCAGGGACAGTTAACACCTTGGTGCAGATCCTCCACATGTTGTTCTCTGCACATAGATAGATGTTTCACATTGTTTTTAATCTGCATTGGAATCCAATAACATACGATAAATATTAAATTTATTTCATAACTTCCTTCTTAATTATTGCAAAGCATTCTCCATTGTATGGATTTCACCACATGTTGGACATCTGGTTTACCCATGTTCCCTCTTCACCACGTCCTCCTGCTGTAAGTAACAAGGTTTTAGCGATCTTGTTACAAACCTCTTCTGGGTCAGGGTGCCCAGGGATGGAAGAAGTTTGTTGGTGGTGGTGGTGGCCGTGATGGTAAAAGACTCAGTCTCCCAGGAAGGTAAAATAATTTTAAGTTGCTATATTCCCAACAACATTGGCAATAAATAAGTAAATAAATAATCATGGAATTACAAAAGGAAACAGACAAATCCACAATCAGAGTCCATGATTAAAACTCACCTCTCTGAGTTATCTATAGAACAGGCAGACAAAATATACCAGCATGAATACTGAAACTATGAACAGCATAAAGACAAAGTCAAGCAAAGGGACGTACACAAAAATCTGCACACAGAACTGGATAACACACCTTCTTTTATGGTACACACACTATTCAAGGACATAGACTGTATACTAAGTCATAAAGTAAACCTACAGACTTCTGGACACGCTGTGCCTCCTCTCACAACCAAATTAAGGACAACAAATATTTAGAAACAAGAAAACAACCAGAACTTATAGAAAACTGAACTGTATGGAAGTCCAACAACCATTCATCCAGACCGGTAAGAGGGGCGGAGTCTCGGCAGGAAAAATTGGAGGTACGGACCCAGGAACTCAAGCAGCAGCGGCTGGCAGTTCCCAGGTGCACAGGCGGCGGCTGGCGGTCCCCGGGCCCACAGGCGGCAGCTGGCAGACCCCGGGCACAGGGGGACAACTGTGCAGACCCAGTGAGGCCGCACAAGGCGGCTGGCTGACCAGGTGGTCCCACATTCGCGCGCGCAGACGGTCCAGGCAGAGGGGAAGTGGCGGAAGGGACTGAATCCAGGAGAGAGCGGAGCAGGCGCCATTGCTCCCTCTCAGACCCCGCCCCCACATACAGCGTCACAACCCAGCGACTGGGCTGCCCCGCACTGGGGAGCGCCTGACGCTCCACTCCTAACTATATAACAGCACTCGAGCGTGCGCGCACAGGTAATCCAGGCAAAGGGGAAGCGGCGGAAGGGACGGGAGTCCAGGATAGAGCAGACGCCATTGTTCCCTCTCAGACTCCGCCCCCACCTATAGTGTCACAACCCAGCAACTGGGCTGCCCTTCCCAGAGGAACACCTAAGGCTCCACCCCTCACTATGTAATAGCCACAACCAGACTAAAACCAAAACAAAACAAAAAACCCCCACCAAAAATGGCTCAAGCCAGAGAAAAAATCAAACTCCTAAAGCCAATTCCTCTAAGCCGTGAAGAGATAGCCAACCTATCAGATGCAGAGTTCAAAGCACTGGTGATAAGGATGCTCACAGAATTGGTTGATTTTGCTCACAAATTAGATGAAAAAATGCAGGCTACAATACGTGAAATAAAGGAAGACGCATGGGGAACCAATAGAGATGGGAGGAAAACTGGGACTCAAATCAATGGAGTGGGCCAGAAGGAAGAAACTAACAACCAAACAGAAAACAAGGAAGAAACAAGAATTCAACAAAATGAGGAGAGGCTTAGGAACCTCCGGGACATCTTTAAACACCCCAACATCTGAATTATAGGGGTCCCAGAAGGGGAAGAGGAAGAGCAACAAGTGGAAAACTTATTGGAACAAATAATAAAGGAGAACTTCCCCAATCTGGCAAAGGAAATAGACTTCCAGGAAGTCCAGGAAACTCAGAGAGTCCCAAAGAAGTTGGACCCAAGGAGGAACACACCAAGGCACATCGTAATTACATTAGCCAAGATTCAAATGAAGGAGAGAATTCTAGAAGCAGCAAGGGATAAGGGGACAGTCACCTCCAAGGGAGTTCCCATCAGACTGTCAGATGATTTCTCAAAAGACACCTTCTGGGCAAGAAGGGGCTGGAAAGAAATATTTGAAGTCTTGAAAGGCAGGGACCTACATCCAAAATTGCTCTATCCAGCAAAGCTGTCATATAGAATGGAAGGGCAGATAAAGTGCTTCTCAGATAAGGTCAAGTTGAAGGAGTTCATCATCACCAAGCCCTTATTATATGAAATGTTAAAGGGACTTATCTAAGAAAAAGAAGATAAAAGATAGGACAGTAAAAAGACAGCAAACTCACAGCTATTAAGAACCACACCTAAAACAAAAGCAAACTAAGCAAACAGCTAGAACAGGAACAGAACCACAGAAATGGAGATCATATGGAGGGTTAGCAACAGGGGTGTGGGAGGAGAGAGGGGGGGAAAAGGTACAGAGAATAAGTAGCATAGACAGTGGGTAGAAAATAGACAGGGGGAGGGCAAGAATAGTGTGGGAAATGTAGAAGCTAAAGAACTTATGACACATGGACCTGAACTAAAGGGGGTAATGTGGATGGGAGGGGGTGTGGAGGGTGGAGGGGAATGATGGGGGAGAAATGGGACAACTGTAATAACATAATCAATAAAATATATTAAAAAAATAAAGTAAACCTACACAAGTCCCAAAAGATTGAGATCATTCAGAACTTATTCTCTGATAGCAATGTAATCAACTGATGAATCAATCACAAGATAACTAGAAAGTCCTCACAGATGGGACAGGGAGAAGCGGACTTCCAAGTTGTCCATGGGTTAAAGAGGAAACAAAAATTAGATGATGTTTAGAAAGTAGTGACTACAAACAAATATCAAAATGTCCCTGAACGTCTTTATGCCAATAAATTGAGAGACTTAGAGAAAATAAAAAATTTTCTTAAAAAATATAATTTACTAAAATCGACTGAGTTAAAACCTGTATAACATAACCTGTATGATGAACTAGTCATTTAAAATCCCCCTAAAAAGGCAACTCTGGGTCCAAGCTGCTTCACTGATGAAGTCCACCAAATATTCAAGGAACGCATGAAAAAACAAAACAAGACAGAGGGGATGGTAAAGAAGCATTATTAAAAGAAAGCATATCGGAGAAATACCCAGTGGAAGACATTAACTTCACTAGTCAGTCTTTGTTACTGCACGTAATAATGAGCTCTCCAAAAGAATTGGTTATTAGCTTATTAGCAGTCAAAAAGGAAAGACGGAAACTCCTCTCACATGATTATAGCAATGACTCACCGAGCCCTTCCTCCTGCCCAGCCCGGGGGAATGTGGGTGGGGGAGGCGGCAGCCACTCCCACAAGTGTGCCCTTGGTCCTGCCACTGAGCTCACCTGGTCCCCCGCTAAACTCACGCATTATCTCATTTAATCCCCACCCGTTCCCTATGTGGAGGTCCTATTCTTACCTTGATGTTATAGCTAATGAAACAGAACTTTAGAAAAGTGATTTTCATGGCCACATAACCAGCAGGTGGCCTGGCTGAGTGACTGAAAAATGCATACCTTTCACTTCTCCTCCATAACTATATCACAAGTGGTACCATCGAGCCTCCCAGTGCTATCAGTAAGAAATATTTGCTTTCCCACCACAACACAGCCCTTCCTTGGCAAAGGTAAACCGGTGCCAACTATTTCAAAGAAGCACATGATGCCAGGGATTGATCTTTGGATAGCTATTTACAGAATGCCCACATTATGATGTTTGTGCTGTGTAAACCAGTCACCCTTAACAGGTGTTTAGATAACAGCAGTTACCCTTAACAAGTGTTTAAAATAGCACTTGACAAATATTTATTATCACCATAAAACAAGGATTAATAATAGAAACTCTCCCACGGAGTTTTGGGAAGTGAGTTAATAGGTAAGTTCTTCATGTTGCCCATCAAGATACCAGCAGCCGGAAGGCATCACCACAAAACACCTTTCAAACCTCCCACTGCAGCCAGCCAAGCCATTTCTTTTAGTGTAGGGTACTGCCCTGCCTGGTTTCAGAAGCTGTAACCCCCATGGCTAAGGCTGAGTACAAGACCTTAAGACCATAAGCCACTAAGGAGACAAAGCTTATCTTCTTGGTAGGGGTGCCACCACTTCCCCTTTCCACTTTACCCTGCTTGGCCCCAGGCGGATGACTGGTTAGCCAATGATGGGTAAGATTCCTCAAGGGAGGGGTTACCTAAGACAGGCATGGTCACAAAGGGGCCCTTAGGAAAGGATTTGGGGGACTACAGAAAAAGGGGGTGATGGACCCTCACCCCTCCGCTTTGACGTAGCCTGAGTCCTCATTCTGTCTGCAAGAAGTTTCCTAATCTCTTGGCTGCCTGATTTAAGCCTGAAATAATATCGGAGGTGGGTGCAGCCCTGTGCTGGAAAGGGTGGGTTCCCCAGGAGATCAGGCCTAAGAATACATAAAATCCTGTGAAACCTGCTTTGCTAAGAATACCCTCAATTTAAATAATAAGGGTCCAAGCATAGAATGAGTTTGTTTCCCCAAAGTTTTATATAGCCCTTTAGCTATCTGGCCCTGACTCTAAATAAGCCCTCAGAGTTCTTTGTGTTATCTATTGTTTGATCCTTACTGCCTGACAATGACTGATGAGCTTTAGTTGTATTCCTGTGCAAATTAAACCCAAAAAAAGCCCACTGAGGGACAGGTCCTGGCCCTTCTCCTTTGATAGATTGGCCACCTTTCCTCCCCAAGCAGATCACATTTTGGTAGACTTATTCTCATCTGTGGTGGACAGGAGTCTCTGCAGGCAGACCTCCCTGACATTTTGGATGCTCTGTCCAACCAGCCCCAACTGCATTCCATTCTGATGAGCATCCATGAACATCAAACAGCCAAATCTCAAGATTGCTGTTCCTCTTAGAGAAGAAATATCCTGATTCTGAAGGAGTGTTGGAGGTTGATCAATTCAATTGCTAAGCATACCCCTCACCCAGTCAGAGCTCTTGGCTTCATCATCATGACTTGCTATCTCCATTCTGGAATAAATTTTCCATGTACACACATCACTCTAACTCCTCACATAGCTGTAGCAGGTTCAGTACTTTAATTTCAGAGATTTTGTTACGTGACTCAGTCCAGTGTGCAACTAAGTCTAAGGAATCATGAGTCATGCATCACTTTCATTTCCTGATTTTATCTTTGTTTGGTAGTACGTGTTGTGGGTTTTCCAAATAGATCTTGGCCTTCTTGAAACTTTGCTTTCAAACTCATTGGTTGAAAGAGAAAACTATAAAGTCAAATTTGAAGAACAGATTTCACACACCCACGCTCTTGATGGGCAGAAAGAGAAGCCCCACAGCAGGTCACCGGGGTGGCAGAGCTGCAGTAGGCACTTCCTGTTGGCACCTGCTGCTGCTTCTCCAGTCCTGAGCAAGCAGGCCAGAGGACCAGTGTCCCCAGCACATCTTGATACCATAGACACAATAAATGAATGCATTCATGCTTCTGAATAAATCGGGCATACAAATATAAACAAAAACATGAAACTCTGAAATACACTGAATTTTAGAGAGGGGTGCCACTTACAGGAGGTCATTACTCTGACCCAGTAATTTTAGTCTCTTAGGTACAAATTTCATAACCCATAAACTCAATTCTGTTACAAAAGTATTTTTTAAATCTCTATTTGCAGCTCCCATTCAGCTGGTGAGCAGAAAATTGAATCGCTGTTACCTGGGTAAAATAGCATTAAATTGGGAGGAGGAATTTTTATTTTTACTTTATATACTTCTATATGATTTTACTTTATTATTTTATGAAAAAGGGTCCAGTCTTTCTAAGTCCTAATGAATCCTCTTTGGACCATCCCCAGATAAACTCTTGTAATTTATGGAAAAGCAGCTGATTGATGACGATTTTCAGCATATTCTAGGTTCTCCCAGCGGAACGTGGCAATACTATGTTTTCACCTTGTCAAATCAAATGCTGACTCAACCATCTACAGACTACGGTGAAGAAATCGAACCTCTGATAAGGTAGAGAAAAGATCTAGTGCCAGAAAGTAGAATTCAACGCAAGTTTGAACAGTGATGGGAGTGGAGGAGGGGCAGACGGTGAGGGGGACCTCTCCGGTGGCTCCAAATCAAGAAACAGCAAGGACCAGCCAGAGGAGTAAGGTGGACAAGCCCTGGGAGTGTCCCCTCTCTGGCTCCTTCATTTGTGTGGCACTGCGTAGCAAAAGCATTCTATGCACGAGCACGACTTGCTGTTTCACTGGTCCTAAGCTGTGTGGCATTCTGGATTCTACAAATCATTCAGGATGGCCATGTGGCATCCTCAGTTTAATTGCCTGGGGTTGGGCTTCTTGCAGTGATAACACACCTATCAAGCAAATAAACCACCCTGTCTCTGCAATACAAACAGTGTGATTTCCTGCCCTTAGGATCTGCTGTTTCTTAAGGTTTCCCCTTAGATATAGTGTGATCCTGGTTTGCTGCTAACTGCCACACTGAGGCCTCTGCATTCTAAAGATCACAGGACAACTCTAATGCACAGAGCCTGCTGGTGTCAATCATCTGAATAACCATTTGGGCAAAGCAAATGAAGAAACAAACAAACTAACTAACTAAAACCACCCTAGGCACTCTGGACCACTGAGAAGTATTTCTGCAGAATAGGGACAGCTGCTATAGCTTGTGCATTTGGGAAACTTTCTAGAAATTCCTGTTACAGATTGTATCCTTTACTCTTATCAGGCACCCAGAGATTTTTTTTTTAAGGAATATTCTTAGTATTTGTTAACTCAAATCAGTTTCACCAAATACACCCCTTTGTAATAAGACATAAGAAATCGGGTAGGCAACATTCATTGAAGCAGAAACATTTCACGGCTCTTTCTGGTTCAGGACACCATTCATTCACGTGCCCAAAGTGAAGCTGAAATGCAGTATTTGGGGCACCTTTCAGTAGAAATGTATAATTTAAATGCTTCTCAGCTTTAGAAAACTGTTGGGTAGATTTGAGATTTTAAGCCATTAAGCTCTGATTGAAAGGTGAGTCTGGACCCAGACTAGTTTTAACTTTATCAGCATTATAGTAGGTGAGCTCAGAGCAAATATATAGCTAACTAACTACTACAGAAATCAAGAAAGAGAAGGTTGCTAGCACCCAAAAGCCTCCTGCTCTTTCCTAACTCCCAATGTTTTCTCCTTTTCAAAAGTAAACAATATACTACAGTAGGGTTCTTCCTGTTTTTAAACTTTATAAATGGAATAATGTAACATGTATTCCTTCATGTTTGGCTTCTTTTTTCCATGTAATGTTTGTGAGATTTATCATATATGTTACTTGTACTTGGTCTAATTCATTGTGTGGTATTTCGTTATATGAGTAACTCATAATTTCTTGATCCATTCCACATTTGAAGGAAACTAGTTGTTTTCAGTTTGGTAGGATTATGAGTCTTTTTTTATTTTATTTTTTTTTAAGATCAGAAGGTTCTTACATTCCCCTCCCCCATAATTTAAATAACAATTCCCCTATTTAATACATATAATGAAGTGTTCTGAGAATAGGTAGATTTACTGGGTTGGTCAAAAAATCCATTTATTTTTTTCTGCGAAAGACACATTTTTAATTTTCACCCATAACTTTATTGATTTGGATATTTTGAATATGTTGCTGTCTCCCACTATTGGCTTCCAGTGGGTAGAGCCCAGGGGTGCTGCTAACCATCTTCCAATGCATAAGACAGCCCCACAGCAAAGAATCATTTGGCCAAAATGTCAACAGTATCAAGAAACTTTACAAACCACTTTTGACACGTTCTATCAGTCACAGCACCTTCTCCACACACTGCTCAAATCTTTTTTTGTGTTTCAGTTGCATTTTTACCTTTCTTGAAATAATAAAGCATAATATGCTGAAAATGTTGTGTATCTTCTTCCATCTTTAATATTAAAATGGCTGCACCAATTTCGGTAAAGTTTTTAAATGGACACTGATATGACAGCTGTCACAATACAATCTAACAAAACTGTTTCGAATGAAGTTAAAGCCAGCTAAGCACTACTAGAGCCATCCTACGGAAAAAAAGATAAACAAACTTTTTGGCCAATATTAATGGGCAACAATTAAAATGACAGAGATGTAATGATATGTTAACATAAGTGCTTAGTGTTGTATTTGTAATTCACATTACAAGTTTAACTTCAGGATGATTCCTTGGGATATAAAATATTAATCTGCCCGAAATGCATCTATAATTAATATGGCAGTTGCTAAGGGGGGTTTACAAATAATCAAATATCATTTTGCTAAGAAATCAATTTGCCACATTATTTAGGATTCCTTGAAGTCTTGATTTTTCTGCCTGTAAAATAGCAAACAGTCCTAGATCAAGTATAAAACTTTTTCAAAATCTTTTCTCAGTTAATTGGATTCTAGGGGTTTGATTAGAGGTATTGAAGGAATTACAAGTTGGTTCAAGATTTCACAACAGAGTTCAGCAATATAACCCCCCACAAAAAATCCACAATATATTGGCCCCTAGATTTGGTTTCTAGAAATGAGAAAAATAGGATAAATACACAGATAAAATGTTCAAGAGGAGTCATTAAGAATTATTAGTAATAGCAGAAATAATCAACCTTATTTAGTAAAACCTTTACGTATAATTAATTATAAGGGAACTGGTTCCTTAACTCATATAACAAATATTTGTTCAATAAATTATATACCAAGTACACTGGGTATTCCATAGTGATTAAGACAGAGCCCTGGGGTTCTCCCAAACTCACCTCCATCCACAGTCACTCCAAATCTACAGCTACATAAGGAAAAATTCCCTCTGCAATAAACCCTAAAGACTGGCTGAACAACTCCAACACATCAGGCAAACAAGAAAAAAACCACATCTAAGCACGAAGGAAAGGTTGGGACGCAGTCTCACCATAAACTTCAATCTAGGTGCAGCAACCCACGATCAGGAAGGAACTTAAAACCTGGAGCTTCTCCCTGAGGAGCAAGGGTCTTACCCCACATCCAGCACCCGATTGTTAAGACCTTCACCTTAGAGATGAGCTTCCGAAACATTGAAAACATTTGAAAACCAACAGGGATGTCATTCTCGAGGGCCACAAGTCTATAGCAAAACCGAAATGGCCTTAAAGGGCTCACATGTTGGGACTCACCATCACCATCCCTCCCCACCCCCCCACCCAACCCCGGCCCATACAGAGGAAGCGGATTGTGCCCACCCAGAGCCCAGACTTCGCTCATTTGCTTACATTGAAGCGCTGGCCTAAGAGGCAGGCATTTAACAAGTGCACTCACATTTACTTTAATTACTGATATACATGTGTTCAGACACACCTTCCCATGTACCCAGTCATGCCCAGGATATTTCCAGTCTCAGAGCTAGCAATGAACTGGTGCAAAACAGGTCTCATCAGCATGGGAAGCTATTAGGTCTTGGGGCCCTCAGCCCGAATACTCTGCTGGCCACCCAGCCGTGTCAGGGTGAGCAGACCCCTCCTCTTGGCCCAGACATTGTTCCAAAGAACAGCAGACCAGAGTCAGGCCAGAGAGCTCTCCTGCTCCCTTCCCTTGATTTTAAAGGGCATTAACCTCAGCAATGTGGCAGCCACACTACTAATTATGGTGACACTCACACATAATCTGTGCCTCAGCCCAAAGACAAGTGTCTTCATGCACTACTTTTGGACTATAACAAAGAAAAAATAGTTGGTGGATTGACATGAATCAATTAATGAAAAGCAGCTACATTTCCCAGGCCGAATTCAAGTCTTAAAACATACGAGTTCCAAGGGAGAAGAAACTAATATTAAGAATCCATGATAGTTAGAATATTGTAACTAATAAGTACACACACTAATCATAAACTATTTAAAATACCTCAGATTTCCAGGAGAAACCAAATATAAAGATCAGGTTAGAAACCAGGAACTCTTTTTTTGGGTATAAAAATTTCCAAACAGCTCACAAACGGCAAAGGCCACAACATAAACATGCCCAGACTGGTCACTGATTTTCTTTCTAGCATAGTATTGTCTTTAATGTTGTCTACAATCCTGTCTGTATTCCTTTTAAGGATATTTTCTGTCTTGAATTTCTATCTTTAAAATAAACCCAAATGAACTGGCTATTCCATGTTCCAGGAGGAGGGCTTATATACTGTGTAGTTTGTTGAAACTCAGAAATGGACACTAAACATGGCGAATTTTCCTCTATGGAACTATATGAGTCAAAGATGGAAAAAATTGGGGCAGAGAATCTTCTTAAGTGCATTAAAACGCAAGCAGCTTGGGTGCCAAATATCAATGTGAAGTGACATTAAACAAACACATTATGAACATCCAAAAATCTGGGTTTACAATAGAAATGACAGCTTCTGAAATTAAACAGCACTCAAAATCACTAATTTTCTTTGAGGGTAAGATTTGTACCCTGCTGAGCTTATAATTTTGTTTTCTCTTTCTGTGCTGTTCATGTGTAAATATTGCCAATTTCATTTGACACAAAAAAAGGAAAACAACTTAATTTTGTTTCTGAGCTAGTGAATGACACAGAGACTACCCCCTACAGGAGGGACTGCACTGTTTGCTTCCTGGCAATGATTTAAGGGGGGAAAAAAATCAAGCCATTCAAATGTATTTGTAACAAGGAAACAAATTTATTGATTTTAAAAGACAAGACACCATTTTGTTTTGAAAAACACAAGAAAGCTAGCCTGAGTTCAAGTCTGAAATATTCAGAAAAATCCTACTAATATCTTTAGTATGTTCCAGTCATTTGTTTAAACAACACACTAAAAGTTAATATATATTTTTATAATTATAAAAGTTCCCCAGTTATTGTACAGTACACAATACAAATTGCCCACAAACTATTATTCAGCTCCTGCCAATTTTGAGAGGACATGATATACTAAAAGATTTAGCATTTCTCACAAAAATCACATCAGGAAATACGTATTTACAAAATCAAATACATTATACAAAAAAACCATCACATGTTATTCGGTAAAGATGTTTTTAAATAATTAAAAAGTTTATTCAACTGTAGTCCAAAAACTGGAAAAGAACATTACATTATCTCACACACATACTCTCTACAAAAGTTGCTTACCTCATTTACATAATATATTCAGTCGACTGTGAAATAAATGTTCAAACATCTCCTAGTGTTACTATGTTTCTGTGCTTGTGGGACTGAATAATGACATCTGCCACTTACTAAGTGAAATTTAAATGATGGCACTTAAAAAAAATACAGTATTTAAAAAAAAACACAATGAAAGAAGTTTTACCTAGAAGGTACGAAAGCCCTGAGTGATAGTAGAATTACTGATTGGTAAGCACTACAATTAACCTAATTAAAAGTTTACCACCCCAGGCACAAATTTCCAAGTTTTCTCAAGGCACTCACTTAAAGTTTCTGTAACCAACACATTGGCCACCACCATAGGTCCCAATTGATGATGGAGATGAGTAGAGAAAAAAATTTGCTTTGGTACAAAAGATGCTTTTTAAACGAATAAAATTCAATACCTCCTTTATTGGGTTATTTAAAATTGTGGTTAGCAGGTTTAAACAAGGCAATCATTTGTTCAAAACTATTAATTCATTGAAGGAACAATTTACTTGGTCAGCAACAGTCAATGGGAGTTTTTATTTTCTCTTTCCTCCCCAGAATCAAAATTCCTCTAACAATGATTTGTTGTCCTCATTATTGAGCTACATACACAATTCTTACCAAAGATTTCATTACTCAGGGCTTCCAATCCCAACATCGTAATTTATTTAAAGAACAAAGGAAAGAGGGAAAGAAAGAATCAAATACCAGAACCAATAAAAGAAGAGACAAAACACATTTTTGAAAATAACATATTACCAATTACTTCAAACAAAAGGAAAAAATCCTAGGCAGTCACTTTGTAAGTGGCTTTTACTATTTAAGTAAAATTGGTAAACTAAACTCAGGTCTACTGGCACATAAAATCACTAGCAGCAATGATCAGAGCATGCAAACTGAGAAGCATTTACAGTAAATCATCATGAAGAATTCAAAAGAAGAGTTAAATCAAAACCCTTTGAGTATTGCATGTTAACACATGAGTATTTGCATGGTTTGACCTCCTCAACTGCCTAAAAGCCATGTTTACGGCAGACTTGCACTAGGCTACGGATGTCCTTTCACCAGACATCGGAGTAGGTCACACTCTCGGGTGCACCTGGCTAGGGCAGCGCAAGCACAGGTGCAGACGGCGCTGCCCTCCTGCTCCATCTCGCAGGGGACACAGGAGTCCAGTGCATGCAGAGCGCCCCTTGAACAGAGTCGGCAACTGTGTGAACAGACTGGCATTTACAGACACCAGAAGCAGTAGTTAGAGCATCTCCTGACAGATGAGCTTAAGATCAAGTGCTTTGCTCTCCATTCTATCTCTATATAATTTTTTGACAAAGTATTAATCTTTTGGAGCATAAATAAAATTATGCCCTGTATGAAATTCCCAAACAATATGCTATGAGAGATCTAATTCCAGATAGATTACCTGCCCCCAAAGAGTTCAGCTTTCTTTAGCCACTCAAACTCATTTCTTCCTAAGGCTTCACTTAACAATTGTACTTTCTAAAGCTAAATAAATGAGATCTTTTGTTTTGTTTTGGAAAAAAAAAAAGTAACCCTTCCTTTCTCATACCTTGTAAAGGCAATCTAGGTACTTTCGATGTGCAGAGATCGGCTGTGACATGGGTCCACAGGCCCACGTACTGTCCTCCTTTTCTAGAGTCGTGCTGTGATGCTAGAAAAGTCGATTTTGTTTCTGTAAACAGTACACTTACTTAGATGGCAGTGAATATTTGGGAATAAATATATCAAGCCCTCTTGAAGAAAATTAAGAGTTGTATATAAAATGCAAGTGTTCAGCATGAAAACACTTTCTCTTCCTACCCCCCCTTTAAAAAAACAGCATAATTAGACATTTGGATATAGAGTATATTTTACCAGTCTAAGTCTAAATAAAGGATCCGAAAGGCTTTTGTCCCCCGCTGTCTATCTTACAATGCTCAAAGGGTTAATACAAGGCATTACATCAAAGGGGTTTTCTAACACTAGAACTAAGCACTGAATTAATGCTTCTATTCCAGTTTTTTAAAAAAATCATCAAACTTGCAGAAATACGAGGATTCCATTAATTGATTTTTTCTAACCATATACATGGAGGTTGATCTGATCTGGTGACAAGCCCAGTTTTCAATAGCACTGCATGACCACCTCTCCCCTGGGGTTCGGGTGCGATTCGCACCAGTCCCAAGGGCTGGTTTGATTTTCTGATGGTTGCTGTCCCCTCACCAAGAACGAGGGGGAGGGGAGGCTATAGTGAAGGTCAATTTGCTGTATATAACCACTGCCTCAAATACACCAAGGTGACTTGCCAAAGTGTTTTTACTTTCTACTTGTGTCCACACGGGGAGGACCAACATCACAGTGACACACATTTTTTTTCTTTTACACTAATGTTTCAAGCACAGCATTATTTTTGACATCTCAAATATATCATCTGAAGAATTTTTAAAATTTGAAAATGCATCACATTTAGCACTTCTAGAGAGTGCAGCCATGTAAAAAGGTTCATGATTACAGCAATGAAACCGTGTTCATTCCTGAATGACTTCGACAGCATTCTACAAGAACGTGTTCATTTTCACTCTTCTACTACAAATCAAAGGCAGTCAATGTCGCACACTATTAATTTTAGTTATGCAGTGTTAAAACCATTTTCTAAATTTTACTTTTGTTTTTAAAGTACACCATCTAAAGAGAGGTGCATGAACCGTGCTATACAGTACAAGAAAAAGCACAAAAAGGAAAGCAGATTTCTGAAAAGGCAGTAAGACTTATACAGTCAGTCCAAACATAGTTTGGAAGAAAATCCTGAAAAAGTGACCAGCTACTTAATATCCAAAAAAATTGTTTAAGTTGGATCCTGTGTTCCAAGGCAATGGTTCCCCCATTTCACCCTCTTGTTCACTGGCTTTACGAATGCAAATCTTTTGGGTATGATTCTCAAAGCATATGTGAAGATCAAACTACTCATGATACTCAATCCTATTATGTGAAAAAACCTTCTCTGTAACTTAAAAACAGCCAACATACTTTCCTTACATTTTTCCTCACTGAAAGTGCATCACTTGGTCTATGCAGATATTTTCTGTGACTACTGTTTGATGACAATGCCAAGAAACATTCAGAAGTTCTTAACATGTGTCCTTGTCACTTGTCAATAAACCTGCTGAGAGTTATTAGTGTCTAATATTACTTAGAAAAGTCACAGTTTCAATGAGTGAAAAAATGGAACTAAAATGTCTAATAAATGCAGTTGATTGCAGTTGCTCCAATCTGCTCAAATGTATAAATTATGTTTGTATTTTCTAGTGTATTTCATAATTCAAGTTCAAAACTGTTAAGATCTTTGTGATTGTATGTGTGCATGTCATTGTGGACTAGAAATAACAGGAAGTAGCACAGATCACAGAAATTATTTGTCTACTGGTCAGAACTGTCTATACTAATACCGAAGATTAATGTTTCTAATTGTATTCATAATGGAGATCAGAATATTTTTAGTGAGTCAAGTTGAAATGTAATAATATTTATTAATTCCCAATCTGTCCAAATTTAGACCAAACCATGAACAACTGAAAGAAATGTTGAGTCCTGGAGCATCCCCAACCCCTAACTTTAATTAATCTACCATTCCTGTTATTATCAGATTCCTCTAACAAAACAAATACATCCAACATTAAATTAAAGGAAACAATGATCATAAATACACTTAAAACTGTTCAATAAACAAGATGACATTGTAAATACATTTGGTCCAACACAGATATAATATAGTTCTTGGGGTGGTGGACAGGGTGAGGAAGGTGAAAAATCAGAAAGGAGAGTCAGATGAAGAGTGTTTCTTTAACTTTTTTTGATTTAAATTTACCTGTAAACGTTTCCTAATGCACAATAAAGTAGGTACAGTCTTTGCAGCTTAAGGTGTCCTGCTTGCCTTTTTTTGTGCGTGTGATGGTACAAATTCATTGCCTTTTTGGGAGAAAAAAGGGGGATGATCATTTAAAAGATATTTAGATAAAGGTGATAAGCTAGTAAAGGCTTTCAAATATATGAGTTGTATAATACAAAATTTGAATCAATTAGAAAAATTACATCTAAAACATTTAAGTTTACCTAAGAAGCGTGTTGATCTTAGCTATCTGAGTAGGTCTAAGGTGATCGAGCGACGGCAGTTGAAACACCCTGTACATCACCCGATAAGCCATTTGGTATTTTTAACTTTACAGATTGGCTCACCCTCTTCTTTCCACCCCACCCTCCACCCCAGTAAAACAGGAAAGATAAACATCTTGAGTTTAATATAGGCCCCATTAAATAATCTGTGAATTATTTTGTGCTTTCCCTTTTTTTTTTGGCTTTATGGTATTTATTCTTCTTGATTAGTTTTAGAACTATTTAAATGAATGGATGTGCCTGCTTTTTTTGTTGTTGTCAGTAATTTGAGTGTTTAAAAGAACCTTGGCTCTTCACGTAAATTAAAATGGGGAGGGGCGTATCCACGCTGGGATCGCACCTTCTGACTCCGCGGCCAACTCCTGCCCACGGGCACCGTGTGTGCAGGGGCACAGACACCACAACACACAGACAGACATTTAGACTGAAAAGATGCACTTCGATAAGTACCTACTTATTTTAACTGTCTTAAATCATAACTAGAAAAGAATGATCTAACATATATATGATTTTATGTAACAAGTTGGTAATTAAAACTAGCCTGCTATTCCACATTCTTAAGCCATCTGATTATATAATCAAGTAATATTCGGCTCTAAAAACAAAACATAGGTTCACGGTCACTCGAAGAGGGAAATTGACTTTTTGTCTGTTTTGCTTTATTTGCCCTCCATTTCCTTTGAAGAACGTGTAACCTGTCCTTACTTTGAACATCTGAAAATGACAGGCACGACTTGTCAAGTGGATTGACTGAAGAGGAATTGACAGGACCAAAATAAGCCTTACTAAACCTTAGCTTCAGTTCTGTTTTAAGGCACCATGTTATAGCCGAGGTACGATGATCCCTGATGTACATTCTTCGATGGCACTGGTCCATCCGGCCACCTACCCAAATCCTACAGAATTGGGGATAAGCAACAGTACGGTGTGCCAGTTACACTGCCTTCAGGTTCTGTTTAAAATTTAAATCCACATACTTTAGAAACCAGGAAATATTTTTGAAGGAAATAACGATATGCAGGTTGCTACATTCCTTGCATTCTATAAATTTTCTTTTATAATAGCAGCATATTGAACTACTATTAGGAAAAAGACCTGGAATAAAAGAAAGTCATCCAAATGGAATGGTTTCCTGTACGTCCAGCTCAGCATAAGTAGCATGTACACTTAAAAAAAAAAAGTCAAGTCATTTTTTTCAGCTTCAGTATCTAACTATAACAGCCCCACTCAACAGCAGAATGCATCTGTGCAGTGGTCCCAAATACAGAATCAGTAGTCATTAAACAGAGGAATTGGTATGCAAATAGCAGTTAAAATTCAATGTTTAACGGAAGCTTGCATTAACATGATTTAATAATTATGTACACAAATTATGTACATATTAGCATAATCTCTTGCATTTCTGTCATTTACTCTGAACTGATAAATGCACAGCTCAATTTTTCTTCAGAGAAAAAATAGATGACCTTCCCAACCCTCTAGCACTATAATAAAAATGCTCTGTATTCTTTGTCCATACTCCAAAATGTTATCAAAATAGTGTCTTGTAGTTCTGTCCAATGAAAAGCACCTTTCAAAAGCAAATTTGATGCATCTGCTGCCAAATGGGCATGCCTCCAGTGTAAATCAAAGAAATTAATTTCTTTTGATATTTCACAGAAGTGCATCTAATTAAAAACTTACACATGAAGTACACCAAGACTAACGATCAACAATAAAATATTTTAAACTACAAAAATGTAAATTATTTTTAATTATAAGAAAACAAAAATATTAAGTGTTGTAAAAATCCTTCTTGACACCTGAAACTAAGGAAAAAAAAAACAAAACTCTTATTATTAAGAGGCAAATCATTTGTTTACATTTAAAAAAAAAAAAGACCTGGCAAAATACATACACCCATTCCATTTCACAACTCCAGAAAGGTAATGTTCAGCACAGATAGAATTTGACAACAGTTGACCTTCAGGCTTATTAAATTTTCAACTTAAGCCCAATATCAACAGGGTTAAAGTTAGCTGGAAAAACACACTTTAATATTCCTTAGACTGCAGTGTAGGTGTTTCCTGTAGCGCTGCACTGTCGGATAGTCTGAGTACTTGTGACGATGTGCTCACTGTGCATCGGGTTCAGGAGGCTCGGTTGCACGCTGCTCTCAAGAACAGGCTGCAGACAGCCCACTGGAAAGGCTTGGTTCAGCTCGGTTTTCTCTCTTTTGGCTTGAGGTTCTGAAGAGTCATCTAGTTCTTCATCCATTTCACTTTCCACTTCACTGCCTTCATCTGCACAAACAAATAATACCAAGACTAATACCAAAAGGCAAATTGGAAAATGGCAATCAGCACATGCTTTAAATACGCTTTAACAGGTGAGACCTATAATGATATGATATCATGTATAAGCATGGATTACTATAAAGACTTTTTGGTGCACACGAATGTGTTAGATCACAATGTTAAATAGGCCTTTAATTTTTATTATAAAAAATGATAAAGACAGAGGCAGTAGTATCAGATTAAAAATGCACAATGAATTTCCATTCCTGGCAACACTGATACTCACTGTTAATAGCTGGTATTCATTTCTGGAAATTAAATGTATTAAATATAGTAACTGTTACCTCTAAATTTTAATACATTTTTATATTAACTAAAACATAATTATAAAGGAATACCATTTAATTTTTTCCAGCCGCACAGTTACTATTCAAAAGTAGAGAGAAATGCTCACACAGCTTTACTATTGTGTAAGATTCTCTTCAGAAGAGTGTAGAGATTACCTCTTCATGAGTGATTTTTAAACAGTGAGGGATACATTTTTGCCTTAAAAATCTTTCTACTTTACCTTCAACATGTTTTACTATTTACCAAAAAAAAAAAACCAAACAAAAACAAATGTATAATCACATCAAATACCTCATCTATAATTAAAATGCTTGTATACCTAAACTTATTGTTATGTTTTGACTTACAGTGACTTGTAGAAGCACAACCAAACCTCCATGACATTCTCTCCTATGGCACATCATGTACGAGTAGCTCTTCAGTCAGACAAAGTTGGACTCTTTCTAAGGTTGAGTCTAGTTTTAGCATCTGGGCCACACCTACAGCAGAAGTCCCTGCCAGTGCAACTCTTAATAGTAATGTGCCCCTTGACTTTTCTTATTATCAGCTGGGGCAAAGATGGTTCCAGAAAACACTGGTTAGGAGTAACAAGGACTTCCACATACAGGTGTGCTGTACGCAGTTGCCAGGAGCAAAATCTCCTGAGAAATGGTATACATAATTAAAAGGTAGAGTTTAGATATAATGACTAGAAATGATGTCTGTAGAATATCATTAAGTGATAAACACAGAACTCTTAGATGAGGCAAAAGACATCTTGTCCATATATTTTATATGGGAAATGGACTTGATAATATTAGATTTGTTAGAATGAGCACACTGGAAGGGCTGGTGGGCTGCAGGGAGGATACATTGGCAGACACTTGCTGCATCAAGAAGGTGTAATTGAAATGTGTGTGATACTTTCTCTTGTTAATACATTTGTGTATACACATAAACAAAAAAAGGAAGGGTCCTCACACAAAATTCTTAATGCTGGCAGTCTCTTAAGAGTTGTGACTATGAAGCTTCACTTTTTAAAGTTTCCAATTCTCTGGATTACTTGAAATTTTTATACAAAGCTATTATTACTTTTATTACTGGGAAAAACATTAACATTCCTGTTTTGTAGAAAGAGTCCACAAAAAGTCTTAAAGTTTTCACATTCCAGCCGTGGGCTCTGATCACACCCTTTGGCTGTGTAGCTCTAGAAGCATCAGGTCCAGGTGTGGATGGGACCGGCAGGGCCACACCGAGAATGTGAGGTAAATCCCGTTGCTTCTCAGCTCTTTCTTTACCTACTGCCCTATGCCTGAGAAATAGTGTCAAAATAATAATAGTAAGCAAAACAAAACAAAATAAAACAGCACTGAAAGGGAAAAAAATCATTTCAAGATGGTACGCCAGTGAAGAGTGTGTGAGGAAAGCCCTCTCCTCTGCCCACTGCAGGCGGGAAGGGTGGCAGTGGGGGGTGTGCTGAACCAACGGCGGGGCTCCAGGCCATGTCTGTGTAGGTCCACATGGGGGTGATAGGGTGCCGTTGGGCAGGCTACAGAGCAGTCCACAAAAGCGAGCCCTTTGTCCAGTTCCTGAGGGCCAACGATTCCATAGATGTTTTATGCACCTATAAAGACTCGAAGACATTTCTGGGAAACCTGATGTGATTATGAACACTTGGTGTACAAAAATTAAAATATGGTGCTGCTGGAGTGTAACTGAAGACTCTGCTTTGGCTCAGCACTTTACAAAGAAGACTGGCTGCCATACAGTGTTTGGCCACCTAGCAACACTCGTAGTGCACCTCTGGGCACCCAGGGACAACACCCCAAATTTGGGTCATGAGGCTTTGGGGTCAATGTGCCAGTAGGGTTGCCTGACATTGGACATGGGTTTCAACTGCCACCATTTTTGCTCTGAAATTACAAATAACCATCATCCTATAACTGACGTAACTTTTCTGAGGGTTATCTGGTTACTCATGTAGAGTATGTACTTGCAGCAACAGTAATATCTGGGCTGCTTTCTGCTTTTCCTGCTTTGCTACTATGTAGGTCACTCTAACAGGAACGAATGCATCCACAATTGGGAGAGACCGACAGGATTTCAACACGGGAGTGCTGTGGGTTCAGAGGTGACGTTCCCTGGCTCATTAATGTGTTCTACCACCAAGGAGGCACAGAAGCTGGACCCAGCCTCTAGTACAGGACGCTCCAGAAATCAGCGCTGCACTCACGTGCAGATTCCCCAAGTCCTTCCTCTTGCCTCAGGTGCCCACTGGCTCCTGCTGTGTCCCGGAAGGGCTGATGGTGTTGTTCTCACCGGTCTTTGTGCATATTGTCCCTGACTATAGAACCCAATTGCTTAAAACCTTTTTTTTTTGTTTGCTTGTTTTTGAAGAAAGGCCTGTATTTTCTACAGTGTTTGTTTACCAGAAATTTTACATGTTTATAAAAACTAGACTGGTATTTTTTAAAGCAATTTTTTTTTTGCTTGAATTTGCTCTACTCCAACCTTATTTTCCCCTAAACCCCATTCCTTTTACTCTGGTTTTGGAGAACAAAAGGTTCTTCAGGAACATGTATCCTATTGTCACACTGGTGTGGTGATGCTGGTAGTAAAATTTAAGAAAAAACAGGGACAACTGTAATAGCATAAGCAAAGTATTAAAAATTTACGAACATATGTTATCCTTTTCATCTACACCGCTACTGATCTTGCTTTTACAGTAAACATCATTGCTCTTTTTGAGTTATTTTTCCACTGAAAAGTGTGAAGTGGTGACAAGAAGAATGAGGGATCTTTTTTCTTGCTAGGTAGGCCTTAAATAAAAATATTTTGACCAATTTTATCGCTTTTCTCTAGGACTCTGGAGATAGAAATAATTTGTCACTTATAATGAATTTCAGGCAAAAAGTCAAAATGAGCTTGTAACGACACTTAAATTTAATTCTTGCATTTAAGGCACCTCATATAAACAAAGCACAGAAATGGAGAAATAGTGCAGGATCCCAAAGACATAGTCACATTCATCTAGGATTGTATGCCATTTCCACAGAATATGAGGGCCACAGACATACACCTCATTTTCTTCTATGAGAATTTTCTGGTTAAAGAAAGTCCTTGACAATGTACATTATTTTCAATTCTTACCTTTATCCAGATTTCCAGGAGACACAGCATTTAAATCACCAAACTGCAAAACAACAGTCATTTGTGCAAAAGTTACTACCAGGCAGAATAAAATAATATTCTCAGTCTGTGGTAAAAAAAAAAAGACACCGCACTATGACTTTTTAAAACTATAAACTAGTGACCATTTTGCTCTCTAACTACACAGGTCATGTAATTTTTCAATCAAACTTGCCAAATTTGAACAGTTTAAATTGTGTCACAATTTAGCTGTCTTAGCCACTTTGCCAAAGGATAACAATTTTCTCTGCCTTCCACGTCCCATTTCACTTTTATTATTTCAACTTGGCAGTGCAGAAATTGGGGCCTGGCAGCCGGATGAACAAGGATGTGGTGGAATAAATGTGAAAGCACCGACGAAGCAGGACGCATCAGCTCAACTCCCGTGCCCAGCCCGTGAGTCCACCTGCAGTCTACGCTAGAAAAACACGGTCCCGCTGTTTGGCAGAATTCTGTTTTTTAAGCTTTTATTAGTTGAAATGAAAAACATAATAGGAACCCCAAAGTTGATAGTATTTACTTTTATAAAAAGACTTTTCTATGTGTAATTTGATGTTCTTATTTAATAGGATAATGGGGTTCCACTTTTAAAAAAGGAAAGGCATCTGGTCATTACTAATGCCAAAAAAAAAAAAAGCTTAAAATAATATGAAACAATTAATAACCTTAGCCTAGACTTTATCTTCTACCTTGGTTCAAGAAGTTGATGGTAATTTTAAAATGAGAAAAATACATTTTGATTCTCAAGGTGAACAAAGATGAGTACACTAAATAAAAAAACTGAAGAGCAGAGATAATAAAATGAGTCAGAAAATGGTGAAGTTAAAACCTAAACTCATCCACTTTTTAAATGGCAAACATTACATTTTTTAAAGCTGAAGATCAGAATAAGTTATTATTAGAAATTCAGATTTCTCAAGAGACTTAAAAAGGTGAGACAGAAATTCTACTTACATTCAGAAGTTTGCTTATAAAGAGTTCCATGATAGGAGTATTTTTTTCATCTACAAGGTATGTCTATAAAGTAATAAAACTGATCTTATTTTGCAAACATACACATTTTTTTCAATCTAAACATGTATTGTCTTCATAGTAGCTACCTTGGGAGCTTATACATTTATTCCAAGGTCCAAGGTTCTGGAATTCCTCTTTGACAATTTCAAGAGTCAGTTACCATGTTATTCAAGAAAGCCCACTTTATTATCCTACACCAATTGTAACTCCAAATGACACTCCAAATTTTATTCACTGTAGTTGGTCCTCAGATGATTTCTGCCTACTCACCAAGATCAAATTCATTTGTCACAATTTAGGGTATTCAAAATAATGTCATTATACTCTGTATTATTTCTTAGCAGTTCAGAGGCAGTTTAAAAAGAGGCATTCCACAACATTTTAAGCCGTAACAGCATTACTGGAACAAATGTGTGGACTTCCTAGGTGACTGCTTTGAAGGGGACAAGGGCCTCCCTAACACGTAACTCCTAGTATGTTTAGAAGACTGTCCCATTACTTTATAGGTGCATCCCTTTGGGAAACAAATTATAAAATCATGAACCCTGAACTGTCGTTTTAAAGTTGGTCCTGATCATATGGGTCAAAATAAAAAATTCAGAGTTCAAATTACATAAAATTTCTTGAATTAAAGGATATAATACAAATAACAAAAAAAATCAATGAGACTCTTTATTTTGGTATTATTTAAATATTACAGAACTACAAGCAGAGCATTTCTAAAGCTAAGGGATCATTTATAAGTTATTTCTAATTGATACAACTCAAGAAGATTTTTGTTTCTTTTAAATAAATACTTAATTAAGATCCAGCTCTAGAAACAAGTTGCCAGTGATAATTCTAAACATACCTCCATATTTATAAAAATAAATATTCCACTAATAATCTGAGAGTAAATATTTATTACCATTAATGAACAATAATACCACACAAAGTGAAAAACCATACTCTGTACATATTTGGAAAATTTCTTTAAAAGAAACACTGCTTTTAGTTGCTGTTTAACTGAAAATATGACAAATTCCTCAACACAAAGATTTTCCTTAGAAAGTTTCTGCTTAATCTAAATGGATACATCTGATTATTCAGGATGCCAAAAATAAAGACCAAAACAATTGGAATCTCAGCAATTGTTATTACCATTAGCAAAAACACATTTGCACACTAAATTCTGTGCACTTGTGGCTACACACTGTTCTGAACACCATTACAAATCCTAGAGACATTGCCAATGCCTCTAAGTATCTCTAGGATCAATGATAAAATTTCACCTGAACAGCAAATGGAGAGAGTAGATTTAAAATTAAAATATCTTGTAAATAAAGGGTAAGCTTTTGATATCCTATATAGCTAAAGGTTTTTATATGCATTTTACATGTGAGTAAAGAATATACATATAATTAAGAAAAAAAAAACCACAGTAATCCTCTAGGTAGCTTGAGTAAGATTAGGAAAATCAGCTCATTATTCAATAAATATTTATTGAGAACTCACTATGTGCTAGACACTATGCCAGCCAGTTCCAGTCAGCTCAATCTGAAAATATTCCCTCTTTCTGGAGGTGGGTATCAGAAGTTGCTTATATTATGAAGATAGGTAGTTTTACCAAAAATGAGGCAACCTGGAAACCTTCAAGCAGTTTTAGAAGTATGGGGTTATTAGAAAGGAAAATCGCTCACAGGGCTTTTGGAGTGAGCGGGAAGGAAAAACACGACTGGTGGCAGGGAAGACTGTGAGCAGGCCTGAGCAAGATGGTGTCACAGTAGGGACCACAGGACAGGCTCCTCAATTAGGCCAGCACAAGCCAGAAACAGAAGAGGAGGAAAGCTAAACACTCTGGATGTAAAACTGGAGGTTTATAAGAAAGTATAGATTTCAATGTAAAGTTATAGTTCCAGAAAGGGAGAATCTGTTGTTGCTTTCTAACTTCCCCACTGCCCAGGGGATCGGAGGGGGTACCACTCACTGAGACGACACCTTGCAGCTTAAGGTGATAAAGAGTACTTTCGTGGTTCAGTATATGATGGGCTTGCCCTCAGATATTAGGACCTCTAGTATCACTTTCTCAATACGGCCTCCTCAGAGAGGCTTTTCCATACAGCCTAAGTATCGCCTTTTCTGTCATTCTCCATCATTTTCTTCAAAGCCTCTATCACAATACCCAACACTCACTTTGCTTCCTCATCTAATATCTGTCTTCCCAGTCCTAATGCCAGTGCAATGAGGGTAGAGACAGACCCTATCTGTCTTCTTCATAACTATATCCCCAAATCTGATAAACATGGCCTGATAAACACTAAAGGCTGAATAAATACCAAACGAATGAATCTGTTTCCTCATTGAAGCCTCACGAAAAAAGAAAACACATATGTTTGGCAGGGTACAGAGCTTAGGTTTAATCTTATAGCTATTGAAAACAATGAACTGATTTGTCTAACATTATGTCAGAAATACAATGGTGTTAGATTTGAGACCAGATATTCTGAACTTCAGCTTAAAAACTAGAGAGGGGTGGGAAGGAGGGAAGGAAAGGGAGGGAGGGGAGGAAAGGAAGAGAGAGAGAGAATGTAGGTTTCATACATGGAGGAAGGAATATAAATTAAGGGATTTAAAATGTGTTCTGGGGTTAGAAAGCATATGGCCTTTGATGGATGTAGGAATTAAAATTCTGTCAGGTAGACAGAAAAATAGGGAATGCTATAAAAGTAGAAATAGACTGGAACACAGAGAAAGGATATCTATTGTTTTCAGGGAAAAAAGACACGCTATCCTAGAAACCATTCCCTCCACATCCTGACAAGGGGTCATACCAATGAGCACCCTTCTGGACAACAGCAGATTAAAAAAGCGATGGTCAGGTCAGCCAGTGAGAGTCTAGACCATAAATTCATGATAAGACTAGTAATGGCCATGAGATGTAAATGGGCACCTGGTCAGCACAGCCAATGAAACTGCGGACAGGATTTGCTGAGAGACACCCTGATAGTGACCCTGACCTGTGGCTGAGCAGCTGCGGAGGTTCATTACAGGACTGTGAGGCCTAATGCCTGTTTTTAAGCACAGGCACCATGAGAGAGTCGGACTCAGAAGGGACAAGTGCAGCCTGTACGTGCACCGAGAGACCACGGCACACTGGATCCAGCAGCAGGAACTCTGCACGGCGAGGGAAGCGAGCCTCATACTTGGAACACTTGGAAAGTGAAAGAGTGCAGAGGAATTTATGGAGCCCTGACAGCAAACAGCAGAGGGCTCACAGGAGGCCCCCACACGGAGACTGAGTACAGAAGAGGGGAGAAGAAGTGAGAGAGTTCAGGAACTGGCGTGAAAACCTTCCTTGTGGAGGCACTTTCCCCGTGGAAGTTTACCTTAGGACAAAAAGATTAGTGAGTAATCGTAGCCACATCATCTCAGGTGGCCAGGTAAGTGTTCCCTGGAACAACTGCATTTTACTAGAACACCTGTTAGTATATCCAAATTTGTAGATTTACAGGTACAGATACGATCTCTCTTTCTCTCAAAATGTATGGTCATGAGTGGGGGTTAGCAAACTTTTTTTTCAGTAAAGGGGCAGATAGTAAATATTGTAGTCTCTATGGTCCTGGTAGAATTATTCAACCACCACTACAGTGCCAAAATACCCATAGGCAATAGGTAAATGAATGTGTGGGGCTGTGTTCCAACAAAATTTTATTTACAAAACAGATGATGGGCTGACCCCTGGCTAGGAGAAGAGCTTATAAACCCTAAGAGATCTGCTTCAGTTCACAAACAGTGATAGGAATGGAAGATTTTGCCTTTAAGGTGTGAAGACCTTGGTGACAGGAAGGATATGGAACCAGAGGCTTTAAGGGTTAGTGGGACTCATTGGCAACTGAGGAAGGTCACAAGGAAAGAAACATGGGTCAACTCTTAAAGATGGGAAGCCATTTGGAAGCCTAATCTTCCTTTTTCAATGGAGGCTTGCACGTATAGACGGTAACAGATCGTGGTTGGTGTTTAAATTGTGTGAATTAGTGGGTGAACAGTGAAGAAGTCTAGAATGAAAGAAGAGATTGTGCTGAAGGTTGAAAAGAAACCAGGAAAAAGGTCACATGTGTCTTAGTAACTCAGATGGGGCAAGCCTCCCTAGGGGGAGGTACATTTGAATTGGGAATTTGGATGATAGGTGAAGTTGTAAGGCAGTAGCCCAAAAGCATAAATTCTTCATTGTTAAGAGCAAAGGGGGAGTAGTTACAGATGAGGAAGCTCCTCAGGGTGGAGTTATCAAGGGAGAAATGATGGTGAAATGTATGTTGAGAGGAAGTAAGAAAAAATAATATACTGGAGGAAGAGTCTACGACCCACAATAAATGACTTCATTCAGAGCAATATAGCTTTCTTACTTTAGTTTTGTTTCTTATTGCTGCTGTAACAAATTACCACAAATTTAGTGGCTAAAAATAATACAAACATACTATTTTAAAATTCTGAAGGTTAGAATTCTAAAAATGGGTCTCACTAAGCTAAAGTTAAGGTGTTGGCAGGGTCATGTTCCTTTCTAAAGATTCTAAGGGAAAATTTCTTTTTTCCTTGTCCAGCTTGAGGAGGCTGCCCGCAGTCCTTGGTGTGGCCCCTTCAGGGCCAGCAACGTCAGCTTGAGCCTTTCTCCTGCTCCATCACTTTGACGCTGCCCTTCTGCCTTTCTCTTGCACTACTGAAGACCCTTGTGATCACAGTGAGCCCATCCAGATAATCTAGGAAAATTTCTTCATTTCAAGGTCCACTGATCAGTAACTTTAATTCCATCTGTAACCCATTATAGTCACAGGTCCCAGGGATTTGTAGGTAGGCATCTTTGGAGGCCCATTAAACTGAGTACCATGCATATCTATTTTTTAAAAATATTTGCCTGAAGCCAAGATATGGAAGCAACCCATGTGCCTATCGATAGACAAGTAGATAAAATAGCCGTGGTATTTACATACGACGGAGTATAACTTGGCCAGAAAAAGAAAGAAGAATGCTGTCTTACCATTTGTGACAGCATAGATGGACCTAGAGAGTATCACGCTAAGTGAAATAAGCCAGTCAGAGAAAGACAAATAGCATATTGTTTTACTTATATATGGAATCTAAAGAACAATATAAATGAACAAACAAAATAGAAACAGACTCAGATACAGAGAACAGACTGATGGTTGCCAGAAGAGACAGGGATTATGGGACTGGGTACAAAAAGTGAAGGGACTGAGAAAAGCACAGATTAGCGTTACAAAACAGTCATGGGGATATAAAGTACAGCACAGGGAATAGAGTCATTAATATAGTAATAACTATGTACGGTATCGGATGGGTACTAGAAATACCAGGGAGAATGCTTTGTGAAGTTTACAACTGTCTATTATGCTGTACACCTGAAAACTGATACAAAATAATACTGAATGTAAATTATAATAGAAAAAAATTTAAACAAAGAAAACCATGTTCCTAAAGAAAAATATTGAAAGGTTAAAAAAAGAAAGAAAATAAATAAACATCTGCCTGAATGAGACCACTGGTCATTTTTCTATTATTAAAGGAAACACACCTTCCAGGTTAAGCTATTTAGGACATAGTAATTTTTCCCTCAATTTTGTTTGTTTTGTGTTTTTCACTGGGGTCAGAGTGGGGTACTATATAGGCATAAATTCATGTTTTATGATATATAGTTATCATGATATAGTTATCATGAAGGGCATTTGTAATTTATTTTTCATTTACAGACTTAGAATTTTTTTTTTAAGATTTTTTTATTTTTTTAAGATTTTTTATTTATTTATCTTTAGAGGGGAAGGGTAGGAGAGAGGGAGAGGGAGAGAAATATCAATGTACGGTTGCCTCTCGTGTGTCCCCCACTGGGAACTGGCCTGAAACCCAGGCATGTGCCCTGACTGGGAATCGAACCGCGATCCTCTGGTTCGCAGGCCCGCGCTCAATCCACTGAGCTACACCAGCCAGGGCACAGACTTAGAATTTTAAGTACAATTTTCTACCAGTCTGAATATTTTTTACAGCACGCATTTCAAGGTCCAGGTTTGCTGAAACCAACCATACATCCAAAAAGTTGACCAGGATCCCAGAAGTAAAAGTTGTTAATGATACATAGGGAAGTCATTCTAGACAAAGAAGTAAAAAACAAAATTGAGGAAATCAAAAGCTATTCAATTTTCTCAATCAAATAGCTTTTTGTAGTGGGACCAAAAAATCCCAAAGTGTCACATCTTAACAGAAGTCCATATTAAAATTAAACACTATGTTAAAATTATACACTATGGAACAGGATACATCCCAGTCTTTGGACAGTTTTATGGGTTCGACCCATACCAACAAATTGCACCACAAGTGGCCCCAAGGCCTCAGAAAACCCCCCAAAGTTGAGTGGCACTACTCAAGGGTTCTGTGAGGATTCAGGCTTCACAGAGGCCAGCAGCCAGAAGCCAACGTGCTCAGAGCTGGTTAGCTGAACGAAATGACCACAGGCAGCACATGCAGCAGAATCCACAAAGCAAAGTTCACCATGTGACCTTAGGCTTTCCTGCTGACTTGGGGACCGAGGTCAACAGCTGACAGACCGCACAGCTGAAAGCCTGAACTAGAAAAGACTAGTGAGTGGGCCTCAGCTACTCTTTAGGCATGGGCTTTACCTAGATTCGGAACAAAGTTGCGCTCTGGTCTGATGCTGGAAACCAGCTCTGCCAGCAGTGGTACCTTTAAATGTTTACATCGGGGGAAATGTATGCACGTGTACATATGTACATTTTTTCCAGGGTTTGCCCATGAATCATTTGCTCTGGAATGAAGATCATTAAGCTGTCATCGGCACTAAAGGCTATAACATTGCTGAAGAGGTTTCTATCTCATGGTTGGACTAAGATGTCTCTTTAGGATTTACTTTTACCTTAATTTAACTTGCATACATTTTATTTATACACTATATAATTACATATTATAATTACATAGAGGGTGGGCAAAAGTAGGTTTACAGTTGTTTGTATGGAAAAGAGTGCAATAATTAATAAATAAGAACACAGGGATAAACTCTGTTTCACAGATGCACAACTGTGGATCTACTTTTGCCCACCCCTGTATGTAACCCTTTCTCCCCATTTCACAAGTACTCATTCATTCCCTCTAGTTAAGCTTTACTACAAGTTAAAGCTAATTATGTTTATGCTTTTTCCCTAATGTTGCCATCTTCTTTTCTAATCGACTTATTTGCTTATTGTATTTTGTTGGCTGTGCTCTACAAAGCACTGGATTAGTTTGCCTCTGATTACCACTTTGGCTAAATCCCAAACAATGCTGTTGGATTCTCTGTAATTCCGTGAAGCATTTGACTTAACATTCACAAACTGTCTACAGAGTGTCTCCCCCCTTCCCATGCCTCTGTGTTACTGTTTTATTAACTTCAAGTTCTAAACTTATCTTTGCAGTGTAAAAAGTGATGGTTTTGTTGTACACATTATTACTTGGACTATCAGTGCAGAAGCAATATTTAGAAATCTAATCTGGAGTCTAAGGCAATCAAATCTAGTCCCTCCTGAGTAATACTCACAGCTGCAGATATTTATAGACTTGTGGAAAAGAAAGGGAAAAGAAATGAAGCTAACAAAATCAGGGACCTACTATGCGCCTATCTGCCTATCCACCCCCATCTACTTACCTATACCTACCTACCTACCTACCTATTTAATTTAATCCTCACGATAGCTGTGTGAAGTAATGATCCCTACGCTTATTTTGTTGATGAGAAAATTAACACTCAAAATTAACACTCTCTCTCTCTCTCTCTCACACACACACACACACACACACACACACACACACACGACTTGACCACGTTCCAAAGGTATTAAATGGGAAATATAAATTCAAATCTGGGTGTGGAGCACACACAGGAGGAACAGTAGGGTGTAGATCCAGCCTGACCTGGGTTTGAACCACAGTTCTACCAACAAGTGACCCTTTGAGCCTGAGTTCTCCTGATACATGAAATACACAGCAACTACTGTCTTCAAAATTCAATGGTCAGATAGTTTTTAAAGACCTATAATTCCATTCAACTGTAAGGCCATAAGAAGTTCTCTGCCTGAGAATGGGAGTGTTCCTTAGGCTCTGACTTAAAGGTTATGGACATTATAAACTCAATCTAGGGCTGAAGTTGAAGTCAGCTTATTCATATTGACCAAGCCATTTATGACATGAACACGCATGCACACACTCAACGCATGGAGGTGATCACACAACCAGAAACAGCTGACGAGCTCAGATGACTGTTAACATGTAAACCCTGGCCTACGCAGTTGTTGTCTTCTCTGCTCTTCTGAGAAGTCAGTGAAGGAGTAAGGCCCTTCAAAGCTTTCCCTAGAGCAGCAGATGGTTCACATGTAGATTTGACACTTCCTCATCCAATTCTAATCTCTGAACATTAGCTTAACTTTGTAATGTTCTGAATTTTACAAATCTTACATATCTGAGCATTCTCCTATAATTCAGTTCTATTAACCAAAGTTAGTAGAACCAATGACAAAAAGATTAGGTAGCTGCAACTATTTTGGATGTTTTTGATGGTGGAGAGAAACAGCTTGAAATTTCCATTGTAAGGGATTTCAGAGTATTGTTATTTAAATCTTCCAAATAGAGCCAAATTAATCAAAGTATTTAATAGTAGCTTTGGTATGGTGTTTCACAACTAGAAAAAATAGTTGCAGACTTCAAAGCAATTTTCAATTTTATAAAATTTTCAAGAAATGTTAATGTTCCATTTGGTAAAATCTTGTGTTCCTTGGCTACCTTTTTCCTGTAAGTGTACCTTTCTATGTATTTCCAAAGTTTTATTGAAGACTGCTAAGAAGGCTATGATTTCTGCCAGTTCGCTTCATACCGAGACGAATTCTGCCCTACAATTGTCAGTCCCGCCCTTCAGGCTAGCTGGCTATCCTGACAACAAGTGCTTTTGGCCACTCTGTCCAGAGGTAGCATATTTTCATTATGATTCCAACTGTTGAGGCTTTGTTTTTGTACCTCTCTGCCCCCTGAGAATAGAGCAGTGTATGTACCTTTATATTGTTTCAAATCTCTAAGAGCTCTCATGAGTGAGCATGCAGGTTGTGAAGAATACAGGCCTTTGAAGGAGAAAAGCAGTCTCAGAAATAGAATACCTGGTCGAAACAAGAAGTCCTCTGTCCTGAGCTCCATAGTATATAGAGTCCTGCTCTGGCTTTCCTGTGGCTGTGCCCTCCTTAGAGTGCAAGGAATCGACTGGGCCAAGTGGATGTGCCCTCCTGGAGCCTGGGTTTCCCCCCTACTCCCTAGACCATAATCCTGTTATCTGTGACTCTAGAATTCCCTGACCATTACTATATAGGTCTCTTCTCCAAGTCTACCCTTCAAAGAAAGAAGGAATAGCCAAAGAGGGGCAGCTATTTGCAAAGGATGGACAAAATCTGAACATTGGGTTGAGGAGTCCACCAGCACGAGCACAAAGCTATTCATTCTATAGGCTGTGAAGCGACACATGAAGAGAAGGTAAGTGATCCAGGGGCCAGAGGCTGGGCCAGAAACAGGCTCTGCCCATGTCACCATTTTCTGGAATGGATCTAGGAGAATCCTGAGAATGTGAAATTTAAACCCAGCCTTCCCAAGTTGCTCTCAAGATGTACTTATCAGCTTAGGTGGATAGAATAGACTTCACTTATAGTTTGATTCATAACTTTTAAAATATTTAGACATAGGGCACCCTAGGCCCTGCAAATGTCAGGGTTGGGCCTGCCAGTATATCTCTTATGTAAATAAAACTGGGTTGAAAATAAATAACCTTGGTGCTCCTAAACTAAGACAGCCTCCCCTTAAAGTCACTTTCAACAGGAAACCATGGCATTAGTTTATTGCATCACATAAGTACTCCTTAATTTTTATTATACCACCTTTATTTTTTGCAAATTATTAACTGGAGACAATGGAGGTTGGGGTATGAAAATGTGTTCTCTTTGAAACAAGAAAACCTTTACAACTAGTAATGTTTTGAATGTCTACTAACAAAAAGTAGAAAGGAGAAGCGAGTTAAAACTATCAAGATGCATCCTGTGAAGTAGAGAAAAGAAACCTGGAACAAAATAATGATAGCTGACATGCTAAGCATCTGGTTTGTGTTTGAGTGTGTGTGTTTTGGGGGAAGCTATACTGTAAAGATAAAAATCAGTCCCTGTTTGTTCTGAAATTGTCCCTAAGCAGTTTATATGGTAAAAAATTAAAGTGTTGATTGAGCCGTGAGTCTTACTTCCTAGACTTAGCTCTAGCACTTGACAGTTTTGATTCTGGGCAACTTTTAAACTGTTTTCCTCATGGGTGAAGTAGGGACACTAACGTATCTCTTGCAAGGTTAGGGTGAATATCAAATGAGAATGTAAAATACCTAGTACGGTGACTGACACAGGTCAATCCCCAATTAAAATATTAATAAACAATAAGCTTTATTATAAATAATAAGTGTAACTTTAGACAAGTAGGCATTACATTTCTCAGCTACTACTATTCCAAGGTAGTGTTTTTTTCTGCAAATTATTTTAACTTGTGATATGATTTATTCCTTTTAAAACATTCTATAATAAGTCTACTATTCCACAGGTACATTATCTATTTCCTAGCTGCACTAGAATAAAGTTCCCTGAAATTAATTTTCACTAATTTTGTTTTACTTTAAGCATCCATACTTATTTACCATGATTGTATGTCTATTAAATTGGACTTTTTTCACTTAAATCTTATCCTAAAAGATTGACTTAATACCACCATTAGGTCAAACCAGGAAGTCCTTGAATTACTGCTCTTCTTAAGTTCTTAGGTTTTGAACATTTTTTCTTTTCTACTCCAAGTATCTCAATTTGGATGAATCCATGACATTTTTCATTTGATGGCAAATCCTTAAGGATTCTTCAACTTTTCCCCTAAAAATATTACTAAAATATTATCTTTTTATACTTATATTCATAATTAAAAACATATTTTGGTTTCTATTTTTATTTCACAAAGTTGGTTATATTGGTGGCTTAGATATAATATTAAATAAGTATAATTAAATTATGATAAAGAGAATTTAAACAAAGTAGATTAAATATAAAAATGTTTATCAGAGAATCCTTTTATGAAGCATTCAAAATTTATAGATTTGGTAAATATATTAATGGACTACGTATATTTTTAAAAAATAAAGCATACATGCCATAAACTTCCAAACAGATTCCAAACAGTCATAAAATTCAAGTAAAAGAATATTTTTTCTGCTCAATTTTTCTTGTCAGAGCTGCATAGAAAGCCTTATTATTATATTTTTAACAGGTGCGCAAAGAGATGCAACTTGTTTATTTTGTTCCTACTCTTAACATTTTACCACTGTCACAGGACCTGTAGGCACATTTGTAATATTTAAATAATTCAAAAAATTACATAAATTTTAGCAGTAAATACAATCTGTTTCCTTTTAATAATCTAGGTAAAACTAATACTGACGAAACTCTGGAATGGCAAATGCTTTAAGTAACTTACTAGTCAGTATTAACATAGTAGCACCCTGACATGAAGGTTAGACTCGGAGCTGCGACGCTGTCTCATTTGGGGCTCCTGTATCCAGCAGCCTTCACTTCAGAAACTGAAATGATGATGTTACAGTGAGCGCAAAAGTAATATAGCGTATGACTGTGTACTGTATTTGTATGTAAAACATGCAGTGGTCTCTCCGGCCTGTACAACTAATGTAAATAATGTTAATTTTAAAACTCATTTATTCACAGTAATGAAACAATACATTAATTGTCCTTAAGTTACATTAAAGGGAAAGCCTTTTTCTTTGCTTCTGAATCTATTTAGCTGTCTGACACCTCTCTCAGATAAGGCACCCATTAAGGCAAAAGCTTGTGACTATTTTCTAGGTTTCCTCACACTGATTTCTGAACTGTTCTTGCTCATTTTCACCCCATCCTGTAGCAGGTAATAAACGCGGTAATTAGCAGCAAGGACAATGCTGGAATCAAACTGCTTGATTTCTTAACCCAATTGCATAACTTAGTAGCTATGTGACTTTGGGCAAGTTACTTGATAGCTCTATGGCTCACTTCATCATCTGTAAAATAACTTACTAAGAATATTTGCTCATACTATTGTTGTGAGTTGCTCAGCTAATGTATGTAAAGCAATTAGAAGAGTGCCTGGAACCTAACTTTTTGGTTGTCCATCCTAATCCAATTCTGCCTTTCGTGTGCTGATTTTGATGGAGTGCATTTGGTTTCTCTGGTGCTTGAACCTCGGATTTCCCATGAAAATGTCATCTTGGCCATACTCCCGTCCATTTCAGGTGGGACCCCTGCACACACTTCCCGTGCCTACAGTGGTCTTCAGCCCTCACCCCCACATTCTCACTGTCTTCACATGCTTAACTTCCTTTGTCTTGCAGATCTCACTTTAAACAGCTATGTTTGGGGGAGGCCTTCCCTGGCTATCCCAGGCAAGAAAAAGTTCCTCATGATTTAAGTATTCCTTGATCTCTTTGATTTTCCTTTATAACAATCACCAGACTTTATAGTCTGGTGTAGTAATTGGTGTGGTGTAAAATGTATTACTGTGTAGTAATGTGAATATTTAATAAATAAAAATATGTATCCTCTACTCAAGCTCCTTGTTGAGGAGGGTACAAATCCATCTTGTTCATCATTATATCCTAATTGTTACAATGTTTGGCCTAGAGTAGGTAAGAAGTGTTTGTTAAAGAAATGAATAAATTATATTCAAAGATTAATCCCTAGGGTTCAATATAAGTAAACATGATTTGCCCAAAATTATACCACTAAAAATGAAAGAACTATAAGTAGAATTCCGTTTTTCTGACCCCAAGTCCTCCATTATTTCCAGGCATTTAATCTTCAATTACACAAATCATACAAAGAACTATGCAATTCCTATTGTGTAGGTTCTATAGTAAAAGTAGAAATTAGAAAGTATAGAACTGGGCCTCCCTAAGTAACTGCTGTTTAAGATATGAAGTAGGAGTCAGCGTTGTGGCAAGGAAGAGTTAGGCAGAGAGTTCCAGGTAGAAAGAACCATTTACACAGTGGTCTAATGATGAGAAAAGTTTGAGGAATAAGAACATAAAAAAGATCACCGAGAATGCAACAGGAGTAAGAGGGAGGCTGAGGTTTAATCAAAGTGGCAGGGCCAGACCTTCCGCACCAAGGAAAGAATTTTGTTTCTTAACAAAGAGAAGAGAAAGACACTGAAGGGTTTCAGTGGGGGTGACACAATCAGCTTTGTGTGTTTTGTAAGATGACACTGGCTGGTCTGTGGGGCGGGTAAACAGCAGACTTAGTGATTGGTTGGATGTGGGGTCTGGAAAGAAAGAAATGTAAGGCTGACATTCAGGTATCCAGCACGATCACCAGGGAGCACTGTGGTACCATTTCTGGAGAAAGGACATTAGTAGATACATCAAGAGTTTAATTTTATTAAGTGTATAATAGCTCTCAATAAATAGTGACAATTACTGTTTTTGTGGTGATTTTTAGGTGTTGCCCCCATTCTGTGCATAGGTACTTCTGGACTTGGCGTTTGGAAAGGAAAGTCACCTAAGGAGCCTCAACATGAAAAACCCTTTTCCTTCAATCTCATTTCTAGGGTAGACTTAATATAATATGTGAGAGACACATAAATAAACAGCATTCCTATTTCTTGAATTTCCTTCATTTCCCAAGAATCAAAAAAGTTTAGATGTGATAACATGACCATGGTGAACCGGTCTATTGGGGCTAACAGGTATCTGAGGCATCAGTGTTTATGAGGAGATAAACCTACAAAATTAATCTTAATTAGCCTGGGCTAAATAATGGATGAGCATAGGCAGATCAAAGGATTTTCTTACAAATTGGGTAAGGGGACCGACAGTAAGAAAAGAAATCAAGAGGTGCACTTGCTTAGCTCTTTGATTTTACAGGAAGTATTTCATTCCTTATTTTATGATCTAGATTTTATTCATATCATATTTTTGCCTCATTTAACAATTTGTTATATTTATATTTACTATTCATAACAGTAGAAAAAAAAGGAATGCCTGCTGGAATAGTGAGTTGGCAGTATTGACTATGTAAGGCCATTCTCGTTTCCGAGCTGGTGCCACCTGTACAAGCACAAGAGATGGCTGCTCAGTCTTTTCACACTGCAGCGCGTGATCACTGCCTTGCTCTGTGGAGATGCCAGGCAAGCAAAGACCCCGCATCAGGAGTAGCCGCATGGTGCTAAGGAGAATCCTTGCTATCATTATCCTGATCATTGTAGTAATGAAGTTCAGAAGCATACGAGGTGAATGGCAAAATGTGTTAAATATACCAAAAGGCATGTTAATTCATAAGTTTTCAGCCCAGAGTTGAGAGTTTTTTCAGTACTTAATCTGCATGCCAACTGGGCATTTTGAAACCAGGCATCTATAAAAGAACTAAGAGAGGCATTAAGGGCAAGTCAAGTCTAAGACAAGCCCCAATTGTTTTGGTCACATGAAGTCCTGATTAAAATGGAAGAGGTACAGTGACTCTTGCTTGATCTCACACGATCACCATTAAGAAACATTAAACAAACACATATAGATCAGCATTCAAGAGATTTTGAAAGAGAAAGAGGGATATTTTAACTTATATTCTGAATAGGTTTAACATGTATTTCATTTATATTAGAATGCTTATAGAGGTCCTTGAGGTATTTCATTTTATTTATTTTTATAAAGTTTTTAAAAATTATTTATTTAATTTTACAGAGAGGGGAAGGGAGGGAGAAAGAGAGGGAGAGAAACATCAGCTGCCTCTCCTACGTGGCCTGACTGGGGATCAAAAGGGAGACCCTTCGCTTTGTGGAATGATGCCCAACCAACTGAGCCACACCAGCCAGGGTGCTTAAAGTATTTTAATGTATTTTTATACCTTTACCTTTATATCATATTTATTAAACTAGAAAAATTATCTCACATATATTTTCACTTTTTCAATTTAAAGAAGATAAAAATATGACAGTGAAAAGACAGCAAACTCACAGCTATTAACAACCACACCTAAAACAAAAGCAAACTAAGCAAACAACTAGAACAGGAACAGAACCACAGAAGTGGAGATCATATGGAGGGTTAGCAATGGGGGTGTGGGAGGAGGAGAGAGGGGGAAAAGGTACAGAGAATAAGTAGCATAGACAGTGGGTAGAAAATAGATAGGGGGAGGGCAAGAATAGTGTGGGAAATGTAGAAGCTAAAGAACTTATGACACATGGACATGAACTAAAGGCGGGGAATGTGGGTGGGAGAGGGTATGCAGGGTGGAGGGGAATGATGGGGGAGAAATGGGACAACTGTAATAGCATAATCAATAAAATATATTTAAAAAAATAAATAAATTAGGATATACACAGAGCTTAAAAACGCATGTCTTCTTTACTGCTGTGGGTCATTCGTAATAATGCCTAACCTGATATAATCCAGCCAAATCTCAAGTACCCCAGTTCAATACAACAAAATGAGCCAGTGCTGAATCATTCGAGCACTTGCATCTACTACCCTAATTATATGAACAAACTCTTGCTTATATTAACTTCAGAGTTTTAACTTTTGACATTTGTTGAAAATCAGACATCTTGCTTACTATCTAAAAATTCTGAAGAGGAGAGCTTTTTTCTTCCCATCTTTAGTGATTAGAAGCGTGGCTTTGAAAAACTGACAGGGTATTCAAACCATATCTTCCTCTCTTGCTAGTCATGTAACCATCTAATCTCTCCGTGTCTTAGCTTTTACCTTGAATCTCAGACACTTACCTGTAAAACAGGATAAAGGAGTACCCATCTCAAAGAACTGTTAAGTGTTAAATGCTCTGTTACATTACAGGACTCAGAACTGTGCCTGGTACATACCAGTGCCCACAGAACATTAGCTATCATTATCATCATTGCCTTCTTCATTTTCATTTTTAGATACTGAGCAAAAGAGTCTACAAAATACACACTTAATTTTTTCCACTGTATTCTCAACCTTTAGTGTTATCAGAAGCATCAATCTTATTTTCCATTTTATTAGCTTTCTTCTTTAGTCCAGTGACTCTCAAACTTTTCTTTCATATAACTACCTTTATAACATATTCAAACATGAACTTTCACATGATATAACCTATAATTTTAGAATCCTTTGATTAAGAAAATGCTATGAACCAAGGGATTAAGAACCCCCTGAAATTAATCCATAGGCCCTCCAGGTTCTAAAGCTTATTGATTAGGAACCATTGCTTTAATAAATAATATATTTAGTTTAAAATGTAATTCAGGCCCTTTTTAAAAAAACCTTATGGGTCGGTCAAAGCTCTCTCAGCTTCTCTTACCTCGCCCATGACTGCTATGGGTGTTTCTCCTGTTGCCTGAGCAACTCGATGTTCTACTAAGTAGAACATGTACTCATCGTAGAGTAGACGGATCAGGTGGAAGGAGCCAAAGCTAGCAGCACTGCGTAAGGTTAAGTCCCGAATAACCATTGAGCTGTTTCAAGAGAAAAGACATATGCAGCCAATATTAGTGACTAGGATTTGAATTCAATGTACTTTTCCTCTTAAAAGAAGTCAAGCTGAGGTCTGCAAGGGTGGTATGGCACACAACCTGCCATCCAGTAATTTCACTGATTGAAAGCAGTTGGCTCCACTCTTTGAAAGAGGCGGAGTAAAAGGGCTATTGTAGTAGCATAGTCAAGTCTGCTGATTCCATTAAACTCCCACATGGGTCAGAATTGAATATAAATTTTTGAAAGGTTGATAACTCAACACTACCATAAGAAAAAAGCAACTCAAAGTGAAAATTTAATTGAGGGGTAAACACTGTGTTACCACCTCTGCATGATAGTGACATTGCTGTATACTTTTGGAAAACTATATATCTCTGCCATACAAAGGTTACAAAATGTACCAAGCAATATCCTAGATGTGGCAATGTACAATGTAGGTGAGGGTGTACAAGGATCCGTACAAGTTTGGTTGGAAGGCAAATTTATTGTGATTACAGTTTCTTACTGATTTCCACTTATATTAAGGTGATTTTCCATGAGAAGTAAGTGTAATAAAACCAACAAAGAAATGCATATGTTTGGAAAATGAAGATTGAATTTATAAAATATAATACCAAAATATGAACACTATTATTCAGAAAATGCTAACAATAAACTCAATTATATTTAAAAAGTAAATGAGTCCAAAATAAAATTTTGGCTTTGCTGAGGTGAGCCAATCATTAGCTTGCCTGTACATATCAAACCTCTGTAATATTTCTGACTCAGAATCAGAATAGGGTGTGTACAGAGTGTCTTGGTGTGTGTGGGCATGTGCATTACTTCTATTCAGTGATTTTTTTCTAGAGATCTTTGGCCTAGAAAAACTAAACAGCCATTATATTCTTTTTTTTAATAAGATAAATGCATGGTTTTTAAATTTATCTATCTATCTATCTATCTATCTATCTATCTATCTATCTATTTATTTTTAGAGAGAGAAGGGAAGAGAAAGAGAGGGAAAGAAACATTGATGTGTGAGAGATACATCAATTAGATGCCTCTTGCGTGCCCCCAACTGGGGATCTAGCCTGCAATGCAGGCATGTGTCTTGACTGGGAATTGAACAGGCAACCTTTAAGTTCACAGGCTGGCACTCAATCCACTGAGCCACACCAGTCAGGGAGCCATTATATTCTTAATATACAGCTGATATATTATAGAATTGTACAACTGAAACCTATGTCACTTATTAATCAATGTCACCCCAATAAATTCAATATATAATTTTTTAAAAATGACTATTCTTATTCAAAATTAAAAGAAATTCCAATTAAGATAATAATCTATTTTACTGTAAGAAACTGAAAGATCCAGGTTGCAAAGGGTATGGCAAAAGAACTCTCATGTACTGTTTCTGCAAGTGTAACTTCATGGAACGTCTATAGAAGGAAATCTGGTAATACTTGTCAAAATTTAAAATGCGTGAATCCTTTGACCTAGCAATTCCAATTCTAGAAAGTTATACAAATGAGCAAGGACAGTTTTAATCGCAGCAGTATTTATACTTGTAGGAAACCACTGTGAAAAAAACTAAATGCACATTAGAAGGATGCTGATTAAACAATTTTGGTTTGTTCATATTTGGAATTTTATGCAATAGTTTAAAGAAATGCGGTAAGTAGACATAAAAGTAGTAACCTGGAAAGAAGTCTATAATATAATATTAAGTTAAAGAAAAAAATAAATCGTAAGAGCTCAATTAACAATAAAATCTACCCATATAGTTTTTTAAAACCCTACCCCTAAATAGGAATGTTTAATACTTCATTAGCGTTGGGATAGCACAATGGAATAAAATAGTATTAGTCACTTTAAAAAGTTCAAACTCTCCTAACAGAATTTATTTGAGGACATATGTACAATTTTATATAAATATTATCACTGACGTATTTTCATAATTGTATCACACCAAAAACTATGTAAATGTTCAAGAATAAAGTAAAAGGGAATATTTAAATAATTGATGAGATATACACATAATGGAATATTGTGAGGACATTACGTTTCTAAAAATATTTAGTGAAAAGAAATGCTCAAGACATAATGTTAAATGAAAAATGTTAAGCAAAGATACAGATAATAAACTGTGGTAAACAACTAGATCCCAATTTTATATAACGCTAAAAGAAAACACTTTACCAGTGGTTATTTTTGGGTAGTAAAATTATGAATGATTTAAGTTATTGTAGGCCTTTATAGTTTCCTTAAAATATAATAACCCTGAAATCATATAAATGACTAAGGAGAATATTCACATTGATTAGCTTTTTAATATTATTTAAAAATGCAAAGTCAATTATTTTTTCCAAGAGAATTCACATTCACTCATTCAATAGATATTTACTGTGTTTCTCTATGCCAGTCTCTTGTTCTATAACAAGAGAGAAAAAATTTGGTTTCAAAAGAGCTCACGTTCTAGCAGGAGAGACAGTGAATAAAAACACCAGTAGATATAAAATACAAAGTTCGGTACTGATAAATTCTATGAAAAATTTCAATCAGGATAAGAGGTTGGAGAGTGATAGGGGCAGGCATTTTAAGATAAGAATTCGGGAAAATTCTTTCTCAAGAGGTGATATTTAAGCAGAAACTGCACTGAAGTGACAGACTGAGCATGTGAATACGTGAGCTTCCCTAGAGGAAGGAACCTAGAGCGAATGCAGACTTTGAGGCAGAGCTGTCTGATGTGTTTTAAGAACAGCGAGGGGAGACTAGACTGGTTACAGCACAGTGAACAAAGAGAAGAGGAATGCGAGATGGGGTCTAGAGGTCGCTAGTAGCTCTCACTAGCACCAGCTTCTATGGGAAGATGGAAAAAAAAATCTGCTGACCTTCAGTTATAATACCTAATTATCTTTTAAAAATACTGATGAGCATACATGCCATGAAATTACTGTCACACTTTTAGAAAAGAATCAGTTGAATTATACTATTAATGCTATGTCTACTTTATTAGCTCTGTGTTGGGCCCCTGCCCTACAAGCAAAGTATTAAATGACACAATTAACAGTTTAACTGGAAACCTATTGTCCAATTCAGACTTCTGTAAGATATGTTGCAAAATTGACTTCATCGAATTTCATGTTGCTAAGTTACTATGAATTCAACTCCTTTCCAAATCAGTTATAAATGTTAATTATTTTATAATGGATGAGGAACACCCTTGTGTATTTATCTTATAATTCATGGTGTGGAAACTGAAACATTTACTCTAACCCATGATACTCAATCCACCTCCTTGTGTATTTGGGGGATGTATGACACTATTCTAAGAAGAAAGGAGAAACATCACACCTGTGATCCAGTTGTGAAATCTTGTTTTGAACAGTGCTTTACAGTTGATTCTAAAAGAGTATTACTTTTTGGAAGGTTTATGCATTTTCTACTTGTATGCAAACTAGGTTCCCTGTGCCCCCTTTCAAATCATTTTCAGAGCTATAAATTTTGGGATATTTCAGAGCTTAAAAATGGGGTATTTGGTGACCCTCACAGTGGCCCTAAGTAATACTGTGCTCTGTTATGCACAAAATGTACAAGCTGAGAAATGGCCCACATAACTTCTCCACTTCTGCTCAAGAAAGACAGGGATTATTTTTTCCCACCTCACTGGGAGCTAACAGTAGCCATTCAAAGCCAGGTTAGGCAAGGAGAAGCCCCCATTTGGAAAACAGGTCTTTGCAGTGATACATTGACTGCTAGTTGATATCATGATTCTCTGCCAGTCCATTTCTGTATTTGTATGCATGTAAATAGACACACAGGATTTTAGATATTGTCAGACTAACCGACTTCAGAGATGAATAGTCTGTAGAAGTGACTGCCAAATTCTTATTACAATGCCAAAACATTTAAAAAATACTCTGTATTTCTGTGTCTCTGATAGTTTGTGAATGCAGTTTTTATTACTCAACATGTTCTTATGCCTTAGTAAAAAACAGTTCAGATTTTAAAGGCTCTTAAGTTTTTAAGCTATTGACTTTGCCTACCAGCAGGAGGTATGCATCTGTCTGAATATGCCTTTCCTTCTGTGGCCCTGAACTGTATGCCTTCAAGTCTTTTTGAAATGAAAATAATAACCATAATAGTGTCTAATAATAACAAGCCAATTATCCCCAACTCAGGGCTGACAAAGGGCAGGCAAGTGATGATCTAGGTTTGTATATCTGCGAGAACAAGAAATACAAGTAAGTAATTTTCTCTTTTCAATATACCTGTAACAGATCTCTGGGGAGACAAAGGCTCCAGGGGTGTATTTCTAAAATGTTATCAACTAAATATAGTAAAAATAAAAACCCACAGGAAGAAGTAAGGGCAGGTCTAACATAACAACATAATGAAACAGTAAGAATGGGGAAAATCCCTTGCTTTTTCTGATATAGAGGATGCACTCTGCTTCTGGCCATTTAGGTTTTAGAACAACTGGCTAGTATAACTTCTGTTTCATGCATCATTCATGAAGCACATATACCATCTATATAATTTTTTGGAGAAAAAGTGGATGAATAAAAAATCAACTTGCAAGCAAATGGGAAAATAAATAAAATCTTCTTAAGAAATATTCCCAAATTAAATGTTTGACTTCGACTATTACCATTCCTCTGAGAACACTGTGACAATGTCTTCTAAATCTTCCCCATGTATCCACAGGAAACATACTTCTCATTAACACCCAGATCTAAACCTAGCATTGGTTTTACTGAAGTATACTAGTGGGTCACAGGGTCAGACAGCACCTTAATTAGGTGCTTCTCAAATCACGTGGGCTGCAGGTATTAAATATGTATATGTAAGACAGAACTTCGGAATGATTTCATTCCAACAACAAAAACAACAACACAAAACTGGCAGGCTTTCTTTTATTGCACTTGAACCTGTGCTAGACACTAGAGAACTATTTTCAGGATGAAAGAATAATTTTACTCTTAATTAAACATATATAGTAGATCTGCAGCTGTACTTTGGTTTAAGCAATAAGAATTGGACCATGTCACTTAAGAAAAAGAAGTCACAATGAAAACCAAAGCAACCACCACCCTAACTGAAAGCTCTCTGGGTCCAAGTAATCTGAAGGCCTATCTCTTCCAGGGTTCTTCTATGCCTGCAAAAATTTCTATCTATATTATTTTAGTCAAAAAGTGATTCATTTCATACTATTAGATTATTGGATATTAAACTAGCTATGCATTCAAATCAGCCCAAATAAGTTTTTGAAATAAGAATTTCTGATTTATTCCTAATCGGGACTCCCTAATCAATCAAGATTTTGATCCAGCGAGTTTTGGGAGATACCTAGGATTTTTTTTTTTTACACTAATTCTGATATGTAGCTAGGTTTCAAACAGTTGTAATTGGTTGAATTAAGAAATTAACTAGAATCACCTGGACAACATTTGAAGCCACACCCATTATGGGGCCTCACCTCTGCTGTTTCTGATTTAAGCAGATTCGGTGGAGGGACCTGAGAATTTGTATTTCTAATATGTTTCCGAGCGACGGTGATGCTACTGGTCTCCAAGAATCACTGAACCAGAGAATAAAAAGAAGATTGGTGCTAAATCCTCAAGAAAGAAGCCTAAATAATGTATGTTTGCCAGCGGCAGGACTGTAGCCCTTTTCAGACTGTTGCTGAACATGTTATCTAGACTGGAATCTTAGATGTTCCCATTGGACAACTCTCGTGCTTTGAGCAAGAGGCTTTCTTTTCCTAGCAGAAGGCTGATGTTCATGTTTCTTGGTACAAATCCATAATGCTGTAATCACTGAGTTGGGGTGAAGATACTCACAGCAGGAAGTTTCTGCAAATTGAAGTCTTCACTCATTTATTTTCTTTTGTCTGAGAAGCATGTATATATACACATATTTGAAGATGATGAAAATAACACATAGTAAAAATTGAGATCATACCTGTAGAAAGACCATTTTAGCAGAAATTGCCTGGCAGCTTTAGGAAAACTGGGTCTTCCTTCATAGGGCTTCAGGGCTTGCATCATCACATTGTCGAGCCACGCAGCCCATTGCTCCAGGGTGCTCTGCTGCTGGAGAGTCATCTTGAAGTCCGTTTCTAGTCTCTGAACCATGTTGTCATCACACTGGCACACCCAGGAAGCCTGCTCCTGGGACAACAGTACACAGAAAGCAAAGGAAAAGTTCAACTCAGCATCTTTTCATTGAATGTCAGCAATCAAACCTTATGCATGAATGGGAAATTACAATGAAAGCTTCAAATAACTTAAATGAATTAAGAAAATGAACAACTAATTAGTTGTTAAGGATAATACCATTGTCTTTGTGCATGAAAAAATGATGTGATGTAAGAACGTGGCTTGGTTTTTCTACTGGGTTGGCCAAAAAGTTTGTTGGCTTTTTTCCATATGATGATACTAGTAGTGCTTAGTTATCTTTAACGTGATTCGAAACAATTTTGTTAGATTGTATTGTGACAGCTGTCATATCAGCTTGTATTTTTTTTTTAAAAAATCAAAATTGGTAAATTTTTGTGCAGCCATTTGAATATTGGAAGATGGAAGACAATGCACAAGATTGTTGGCATATTATGCTTTATTATTTTAAGAAAGGTAAAAATGCAACTGAAACGCAATAAAAGATTTGTGTCTGATTCTGTTTTGCTCGCTGACTCAGGGAACAGACTGACAGCTACCTGAGGAAGGAGGGGGAGGAATGGTGGAAAGAAGGGGAAGGGATTAGTCAAAGAACATGTATGAATGACCCATAGACATGGACAATGGTGTGGGGGTGGACTGTGGGAACAGGGCGTGGGCTGGATGGAGGGAGACAAAGGAAGAAAAATTTGGGCAACTGTAATAGAGTAAATGAGAATAAAAAAAGAAAAAAGATCTGTGCAGTATATGGAGAAGGTGCTGTGAATGATCAAATGTGTCAAAAGTGGTTTGTAAAGTTTCTTGTACTATTGATATTTTAGCCAAATAATTCTTTGCTGTGGGGCTGTCCTATGCTTTGGAAGATGATTAGCAGCACCTTTGGTCTCTACCCACTAGAAGCCAATAGTGGGAGAGAGCCAACATACTGAAAATATCCAAATCAATAAAGTTATTGGTGAAAATGAAAAACGTATCTTTTATTTTATGGAAAAACTAAATGGACTTTTTGGCCAACCTAACACATTGGCTAGCCTGTACGAAAGACTGAAATACCTGTTTACTGAAGAAAAATAAAAGCCTGGACCTACAGTATACAAGGCCTTACATTCTATTCTGTTTTTATGCTGCCTGCAAAAGTTGTTCTTTTTGTTTACTTCCAATCAGATAAAACTTTAAAAATCCAATTCATTTGAGAGGATTTAGGGTAAGTCAAATAAATAAACAGATATGACTGACCAAAAGTAGTCCTCCAGGATTAAAACAGAAACCAACACCGCACAGCACCAGGCAGGAGCATACGCTGTATGCATTTTATAAACTGGAAACGAATCTCAGGGGCTGCTAGGGCCACACTATGAATGCAAATTAATTTACAGAAGTGAAAACAACAACAACAACAACAACAACAAAATACATTTGAGAAAGTGTAGCTATGCTATCTGCCAAGAAACTCAATTACAACAGTTTTCCTTCTGGTTCTGATTGGGAAGTTTCATGTTTGGTAACAGCGATGAAAATAGGAACTTTTAAGGTTATTTTTCATGGTTGCCTTAAGTTTTATGTCTCCGGTGCTACGTTGTCTTTTAAGATTGAAAAAAAAAAAATCCTACACTCTCAAGGTCAGAATATAATCATTTCATAATATAATACTTGACTGAGAGCCAGATGACATGGATTTTAATATAGGCTCTGAATCAACTAAACCAACCTCAAGCAACTCATTTAATTTCAATAGACTCATTTTCCCTCATTATAAAATTAGAAAAATTAAATCTGAGAACAGTTTTTAAGCAGGCTCATTGTGTCCAGATAATATTTTCAAGATAGGTTTCTGTGGAGGGGTGTCTTCGAAGGTCCTAATTCTACACCTAAAACATGGTGAATATGTGTGTATATTTCTGTAAAGAGTGTCTGTCTATATCTTTTATTCCATCTACTCTCAAAGGACAAGTGCACTCAAATCAACAATTTCAACTGAATAAACCCCTAATCTCCACTATCTGGTTCCACTATCTCTCCTGATCCTATAAACTTTACCTGTTTAAGAGACATTTCAACAGGGATGTACGTCAGATACCAAATGCCAAACTTCATTCACTTGACTTCCCCAGGTGATGATACCATCACAGGGAAATCTATCGTTTCTTCTATATTCCCAGCCAATGATACTATCTACTATCCTTTCTCTTATCTAATTAGTCATAAACACTTTCAGATTTTACCTCCTAAACACCACTTGTAAACATTTTAAATGCATTAAAATGTGACTGTAGAAAAATTGAAACTACAAATAATCAGAAGGAACAAAATATTAAGAATATCTGAATGCTAACATGAAGAAATGACCACAACATGCTACTGTATATACCTTTCAGTCTTCTCACATGTAATATGAATATGCATATGCAAATATAAGTATTTAAAAGAAAAGAAGATTAGATTATACATTCTACTAGATATTCTGCTTAGTCTCAGTTAACCATATATAATAACTATCTTTCCATTTAGGCAAATATAGAGATATGTTTAATGTTCAATGATTAAATTGCTTCAGTGTATAAATATAGCACCAGTTATATAACCAATTCCATACAATTATACATTTCTGTTCATTCCAATTTTTACTACTTGGAATAATGTCAGAATTAACAATCTTATAACTAGATCTTTGCTGTCTTTTGTATTTCTTTTCACCTGTATCACAGGATAATATAAGAATAGTTATGATCTTTTAAAATTCACTGTGAAAGAATTCCCAGAAATTTTATATCAATTTAAGAGTCCAGGAGAGTACCCATAGAAGAACTGAGGCCTTATGGAAAGGAGGGGGAAGGCTGTTTTTGGTTATTTCATTAATGATCTAACCATTTTTTTATTGTGGAAGAAAAACACGTAAAATTTATCATCTTAACATTTTTAAGTGTACAATATAGGAGTGTTAACTACATGTCCTTATTGTGCAAAAGATCGCTAAAATTTTTTCATTTTGCAAAAATGAAACTTTATACCCATTATAGGGGATATTGTTTTGTTTGTGCATGGATAACTGGGAGGAGGAACTTATTGGTAGCCTCAAAGAATTTAATTTCATTTCTTACTATAAACTCAAACTCACTATTTCCTTACAAATTAGTTTTTGCCAAGAAAAATGATAATCTAAAATTAAGCTTAGAGAAATAAAGTCAGGACATTATTCTGGCTTTTCAAGTTCGGCTTTATATTATACTTCATTTTGCTGCTCTCAACACTGAAAATATACTGACAGCAGAATATACTGTAAATATTTCCTTGTAAAAGGAATCTGAATACTTTAATTTTATAATGGAAAAGCTAAGGATGAACATTGAAGATGTTCTTAACTTAAAAATAAATTACATTCAAGATGACAGAGTTAGTAGCTTTAAAATCAGATTTTTTTAAAAATACAGAAACACAAGTACATACAATAGTTAGGTTATCAGGTAAACCCATCAAAACCCATTTTTGCCCATAATGTAGATGAAAAACTATCCTTTCACACATGAAAAAATTAGAAAATAATACCGCTGTAATGCTATCAATTAAAAAAAAAAAAAACCAATTATACCGCAACAAAAAAATTATCCTGAATGCACGAAGAAAAGAAGATACAATCAGAGAAGACTGAAGTGGTGAAAAATACATGGATCTCCAGAAAGAAACTTTTTAGTATGTTCAGGCTGCTAGAGTATGATAATATTGATCCTTATATGTAATTTCACTATTTTTAATTAAAGTTTCCTCATTAAAAGACAATCAGCCTTATATGTGTCAGTCTCACTGAGGTTAATCTTGAGGGACAGGAGCAACTTCCAAATGAACAGGAGATAGGTGAAGACAGTGATAAAGGTGGAACACTAGGCGGTAGACTGAGAAAACTAGAGGATCAGAAAACCAGGCAAAAGTGGAACAGAAAAGGGAAAGAATGAAGGGAGCTAAAGATGGAATATGCTACTCTAAGAAAGATTACTCATTAAAATGAAAAGTGATGTGAGAAGTAAAATGTAGGGGGAAAGAAAGGGTACAGCACTGTCTCCATGGTCTTCTGAGGAAAGCCAAGAGGATCTGGAGAGTAGATGGTTAATCACGTCGTGTGGACCCAGGAAAACTTGGTAGCTGAGAACAGAGGGAGGGAAAAGGTAGCCTCAACGACGGTGGGTGGAGAGTGAGTAGTAGAGTAGACATATAATTGACCATTTACATGCAAAGATGTTATGAAGGTTGGTGTTTATAACCTGGAAAAATTCCTTTCTGTAAATACTTCTTAGGGTTGCAGACATACAAATACACAAATAAAAATAATGCTAACAAAAAATTTTAAATCTCAGCTATTATTAGGAATCATTAATTTATTTTCTGTGACTGAACTCAATCAAACCCGTGACCCTTTGGTTCATAAGCCAGCACTCAATCCATTGAGCCGCACCAGCCAAGGCACCATTTCATTTTTTTGATTGTCTCTTTTGAAGCACAAAAGTTTTTAACTTTTATGTTTGGTTTATGTATTTTTTCCTTTTATTATCATTTCTATTTTTAGTGAGCAATGGCACTGTTTTATATGGTAACTATTAGCTTTATTACTTTAATATATAAAACGAACTATTAGTTGGGATTCCAAATAATATTCCTAAATTAGCTCTTTTTCAGTGTACTTTATATTTTTTCCATTTGGACGATCAAAATAGCCAAACATGTTGCACCTAATTCCTTTCAAATGAACAAATATCAGGCACCTACAGGAAACTCAGAAACAGAGTCATTCTTAGTTCTTTCTAGATGGGGCACTATTATGAACAAATACTTCTTGTGTGTTACAATGTGAAGGGCTTACTAAATATGTAAACAATAATCTAAGATAGATGTTATAAAGTACAGAAAGTAAAGGCCAGAGCGGTTAAGTAACTTGCCCAAGATTCCACAGCTAGAAGATGGAAGAGTTTAACCTCCTGCTTATCTAACTTCAGTGACTGTGCGTGTCCTTAGTCTATTGACTATTCAGCAAACCCTGGTAACATGTGTTCTCTTCTAGTACAATACACCTTAGCAGATTTTAATCACAAAACGGAGGAGCAGTAAAGTCACAGCTGAGTGAAACTCTCCTCTTTCAGGACATTGTGAATAGAGATGTTGCCTGTGTATTGGTGAAACTTTGCAAAAAAAAATATGATGATCCTAACTAAGATGAAAAAAAATTAAGTGTCTCCCCTTAAAAGACATGTTTTGCAAGGAAACAGAGTACCTGGACATTGGCAAAGTCAACACGGTTGAGGTCATTGAGCATCTGGTTGATCTGAGAAGTGTTCTGAAGCACTGCACGAGCTGCCTGGGCCAGGTGATTGAGCGACGTGTATCTTCGCAGAGTCTGGGCAAAGGCACTTACAGCGGCAACCTGTAAAGAAATCCAATTAAATTGGGATTTTTTTCCCTCCAGTAAAAGAAACCACTGCAAATGTTCAAACCTTTATTCTCTTGCCAAATTTTAAATGCTTCCCTCTGAAACTTATTGCAAATTCATTTGGTGAGAGAGCTAACTTGTGAATTATGTCATTTAACTCTCTAAATGAAGTATTATTTTCCTTTTAAGTGGGTTGAGGTCAAGACTAAAACAAACTCCCACATTCTTCAACATTTGAGTGTAGCATTAATTAAACCAGTTTTACAAGTAACTACTCATCCACAGTAAGAAATGACTTTCTCTAGGGAAGCAGGAAAAATGTTGATTTTCCTTTTTTTCTATTCTATATAGAATAGTCAACTACAAACTTAGCAAATAATTTTTTTCTTTTTACTTGGAAAACCAAACTATAGAGCCTTACTTTGTTAAGTAGATAAAAGTATACACTTTCCAAAGCACTGTCATTCAGATTCATTTACTACCTTTATGTTACAGAAATATGAGTAATTCTGAGGTGAAAAAAGTGTCAACAGCCTTTTTAACAACATATATATAGCTGGTAAACTTATTAGATACGAGCAACAAGAACTCTTTCAGAATGTAAATTTCCATAAAAGGGCTAGTCAGAAAACCTTCATCTGCCCTTCACCCTTCACAATCTACTTTCCACCCTTCTTTACTCTGCTCTGTGCCAGAAAGATCGGCCTGAATGTAAAATACTACAGTAACCATCCTCCTTATACTCTAACTTCCAGGTGGCTCCCAATGATGGGCACTGGAAAAACACTGAACGATGGGAATAAGAGTGGTCAAGTATTTACTCCCCCACAATTACCATTTTCTCCCTGTTTTGGCAGAGGCTTCTTTCTATTTCTAAGACCACATCCTATAGCAAGAAGAGGCTCTCTTAATGTCACAACTTTCACCTCCTTCCCCTTCAGGCCTAGGGATATTCAGGACTTCTCACTATTGCTAGTCCTGAGGTATTTTAGCATTCCTTTTCTTAACTCTGTTTACACCTTTGGAAATAAAACCTTCCTAAATACTCTTCAATTATTGTAGCCTTTAGATATACCATTTGTTTCCTGCTGCAACCCTGAATGAACTGGGTTACAATGAAAGATATCAAAGGTAATGCCAAAAAATTGAAGTCTAGGTAAACATGTAAGTCTCATGATCTTATGTAAACTTGTTACATGCACAGCAGATCTAATGAGCATTTAAATATATTTATAGGAATGTATGGCATGGCGTTAAATCACTATTGATACAGAAGAAGCAATTGATTGAATAGTCAGATGGTGAGTGGTAGAATGCATTCACAGGTCAAAGGATGCTCTACAGTCATAGTGAAATGTTTTAGGACTATGTGGATCTTGGGGGAACTTCGCATACCCTCCAAACAGAATCTTACACTTTTCCTTACACAGAGTAAACTATCTTCATTAATTGAGTATTCAGCTGAAAAAATGCTGCACACCAGTGAGAGAGGAATAGCAGAAGGTGCCTTCCACCAAGGTAAATCAAACACAATCTGGAAATCAATGGGAGGGCCAATATTGCAGCTGGATTACTACCACATCCACTTTGATGACATGGAAAGGGAGTTGTTTTCAACTGTTCGATGTACTATTATCAATATGACTGACTTTGCTAAGTTGGAAAGCATTCCATCACAATCAAATAGCACCTCCTTTATTTGCCTGCCTCAATGTGGCACTCCAGAATAGCACTGCCAAGAGAACTTTCTATAAGGATGGAAATGCAATACACAGGTGTTGCCAAATATGGTACCCACTATCCATATGGTGCTATGGAGCACTTGAAATGTAGTCAGCAGGACTGAGGAACTACATTTTAAAGTAATTTAAATTTAAAATTCAAATTTAAGTAGCCACATGTGGCTATCCCTACTGCATTAACAGCATAGTTCTAAAGCAAAAATATAAGCTGGAATATCAATGAAACGTCTTTTCTGTATGTTTAGAAATACACAATGTTACTGCAAAACTTTAGTCCAAACAGAAAAACTGGGAGCTGCTTGTGTCTGGACACAGACTTGTCAGTTACAAGAGCATCACTCTATCAACCAGACCCCCAAATTCAAAGATAATGGATATTGTTGGAATCTGACATTGGATGTGTTCATTGACAAAAACTCATAAATGTAATCTTTGGTACGAAAGTTTAGGCAAAATGAGATCAATCCTGCTGTGGGCCATGTTTACAGATTAACCTAAAGTGACATGGTCTATAGCAGATAAATGGAGACTGGAATTCACATTTCTGGTTAAACAGTCCACATTCCTGATGTACACTGATTAATTATGAGATAAATTGTTCACTTTGAGAAATTGTTACTTGATTCACAAAAGCATTCCCCAGTATTAAAAAAAAGTCCTGAAAGTAAAGGAATATTAATTTCCATGGACTTTTCACAGCATGATGAGCATAGCAGGGGACTTAAAAAAATCTAAAACTCATTAAATTGAGAACTATATGAACATTCTAGGCTATTCTTTTTAATATCTGGAATTAAGCAATGTGAAACATATACTTCATATAAGGTGTATAAATACACATTTAAAATGCTTCTCTAGTCTTTTGGAAAGATGTATTATCAAACATCTCTTTGTAAGTTCTTATTATATGGCTATAAAATACAACTATAAAAATTAGTTTTAAAAATTACATATATTATAATAGCAATATTTTAAATAATGTAATTTCATAGGACACATAAAATTCATAGTCCAAAATAATTTCCTAAACACAAAATAAAAAGCAAAGAAATAAAAGTGTACCTTGGTTTGTATCATTCTCTGTGGAATATTGTTCATGGCATTGGAAAGCCAACCTTCAAGGCTTTTTGCAAAATTTCGAATGGCTTGGGTCAAGGCACCTAAATGTTAAAGAATAAAAGTAGAACGAAAAAGATGCAAAAGAACATTAATCTTTATGCTAGAATAAGGGAAAACATGCATATATGACATTTGAAATAGCACAGAACTTGTATTGTCCTCACTGATGAAACTTTATTTAACATTATTCCTAACCTTGAAAGCATTCAAGAATTCTATTTTGGGCTTTTTTTCCCCCTTTTTAAAGCTATATTGCTCCCAGATACTTATTATACTTGGCTGGGAAATAGAAATATTCAAACATTTTTGCTTATAGCAACATATACCAGTTGTGAATATACTTATGGGATTTTCTATCTCAGACAAAACACTTTTCATTTACAGTTCTGTGTTCAAAGGCTATTTCCCTTGTAAGTTCTTCATCTTGATTTTTCATGCTCTTAATCTATTTTCTTTTAGTTAAAAAGAGGATAACAAAAAGCTTCCTCTCTTTCTCTAAGCCTCTGTTTACATCAGAACATATCAGTTAGAGTAGTTATTTCTCAATCTTACTGAAAAAAGGTAACAATTAAAATTGCCTAACTTGAAATTTTGAATATTCTCTATTTCACTTGGCAGGTAGAGATAAAAGATCGGTGTGATAAAATTGCTGTCACGGAGACCAATATTCATAAGATATTCCTAAAACAGTCCATTCCATATTCTTCACGTATCTGTGTAAAAACCTGAAACAGGGATAGGTTCCATGGGAGTAGCTTTCTGTGGTGGCCATAAAACGATCAGCAGCACCTTCAACTGTCAGGGGTGACTGACTATTTTATAAGAAGGAGTATGTTTACTGAGATTGCTGTACAATAGAAGATGGAATTCCCTTGTTCAACAAATAATTCAGTCAATAGCATCTTACTTCATCTGTGCTCCAGTGTAGGAGCAGTTTTAGACACTTATAAATATTTGAGGCATTCACAAAATAAATCTTTGTGGGTTCCCTATAATAAAGGTATGCATTACAATTGGTATTCTACTACAAAAAAACAGAAGTTACATTTTTGTCCAAGGCTCCCAAGAATATTAATGTTAATGATGGGATTAAATTTCTTGGTTTTTCTTTCTGTGCTCAAATAAATCTGACATGTTTCTCTATTACTTTTGTTAAGCAGAGTTAGACAATTTAGTTTGCCTGAGTTACTTGCAAAATAATACAAATATTACTAATCCAATAATAAAAACAACTATTTTTTTTAAACAATGACTTATTTAACTGGTCAAATGACAAAAGAGAAATTGAAATGGCTAAATTTTGATTAGGAAAAACACTTGAGAAGTGTAGACTATTAACCATGAGAATCATCTATTGGAAACACTGAGTTGGAAATTTCTTGAGAACTAATCTTTTGAAATTTCCAAAACTTCCTACTTTAGCCAAAAAAGAAAAAAGAAAGAAAAAATATTTTTCTGCTGCATTATGTACTAGAATCATGGAGGGCAGGCATGAATGGAAATGAAAAAGAGTGAAAAAAAATTAACAACGCTTTTTGAAACTCAGAAAAATTTTTTGCAAGATTCAAGTATCTGTATTTTGCATTTCCTATAATTAATATTATAATAATTAACCTGAAAAAAATCAAGAACTAGGAAAGGTTACCTAAGAAAATTGAGTCTTGTGTTATCTAGACAAATTTGATGCTAGAGAGATCATAAAATACAGAGATATGTTTAAAATAAAGAGATATCTACAGATTTTAAAATTTTACTTTTTTGTACTAAACCAAATTTTGAGCCTTTAAGTCTTTAAGTATACCTCATAATTGTACATTTAAGTGTTAATAGTTGAGTTCTTATACAATTCTTTGCACTTAACTTTTTTCATTTTCAGATAAATATATTTTAGAATACAGTAGCTTCAAGCCGACTTTAAATTAGTGTGAGATGCAGACATTTTTTTGGCTAAAAAAAGGAATCCCGTCTGGACAGTAAATGATAGAGTAAAGAACTAGTAGCCACAAAATAACGATTTTTAAAATAAACTCATGTTTGCTCTATGAGTTCATATCAGATCAAACTGTGCACATGAACTTTGACAACCTTTCTCATGAATGGATGTTCGAAATGGAAAATCTACTGCAAAGCTAACGTGTTTCAACCTGCTCATGATTAATATTAAAATGCATACAACAGAAAGCTAGCTATCTAAACTGTATTTTATGCTTTATTTTGTTAAGTCTTTTTGTAGAATGGGAATTAAATTTCCAAATTTACCTGGCATATTAATAAGCCTTGTAATTTCAGAGAAACTATAAAACTATATTTATTTAAAAATTCCTGAAGATGAGCTGTCTGCTGAATGTAGAAACAAAGTATTTGACAAATAAATTGGTTTTTAAATCATGATTTACAAAAAACAAATGTTAAATGTATTATGTATTTAAATTGTGGGGCTTAAAGTTAACTTAAAATCGATCCATGATTTAGGTTAGAAAAGTTGAATTTATAAGTTACAGCCTTGTGAGGCTAACATGGAAGCTTCAGATTTTAGAGTTAGTTAATAAATATTGATGTTGTTGAATTGCTTCAATTAAGAAAGTGCTCACTGACATGTCTTCTTGCATCTTGTGAGAGAAATTGGTGGGAAGATGTCATAGACTAATGAGCTATCCTATGCAACTTCTCTGAAACATCTCTAGAGATTGTATCTCAGAGCGCAGGGAGCACGATGAAATCAGAAAAAATCATTCAGTTTCTGAAACATAAATCAGTAGAGAATTTATTTACACATTGAAATTTTCATGACAACATCACTTTTAATCAATCCTTAGTCAGGAACATGGTGTAGATAGACTAGAAAATATTAGCAATTGAAAAAAATGTGAGACAATAGCAGTTGGACTTTTGAAAACAAATTCCTATACAAATTTATGTGTGTTCATTGATATTATATGTAAATGTGCGGTTAAGCACGTATTTTAAAGAGGTGAGGAACATATGAAATAACGTATCTTCCACTGTTATCTATCATATTTAGAAAAAAGCATATAAACATAAAAATGTTAATTTCTTCACTATTTGTTCTATCAAATCCCTATTTAAATATTGTCTGAATAATTTAATACAAACCACCTGTGAATGGTGTACTTAAAGTACATGATCACCAATTTCAAAAGCTGAAAGACTGCTTTTACTTTATTAGTGCCACGTTAGAGAGGAAATTCTGTCCCTAGTCTTTAAAAGTTAAGGTCACTAGTATGTGCTCATAAAGACATAAGCATGAAATCATTCCAAGTGCTCTACACAAGCATCCAGAGTAGCATTTACATTGACACGTGCAGAAAACAGCTTTGTTTGCTTTGTGTAAAAAGCAACCATAACTTCAAAAAGTAATCTAACTGATCTATGTAATTCCTATTTGCTTCATGATGGAAATGCAGTGCTTGTGTAGTTACACAGATTTTTTTCTCTCAAAATGCCAGTTAGTCATTGCTGTTAATAAATGGAAATTGCATTTGTGTTCTTAACAGGATGTAGGTGACAAAGTGAATGTTTTTACAATACAGAGGAATTCAACTTCAGTAGAAACCAAGATAAATTCATTTAAAATAAAAAGCAACCATGAAAGAGGCTGGCCTGAAAATTACAGATTTCAAAAAAATTTTGGCTCTACGAAGGAAACTGTATCCTTGTGTAGAGTAATTTTTACATGATTGACTGACTGGCTTGCCAGTGTTCTTGCTGTTACATCCAGAGGTTAGCTTTTATTTCAAAAAGAAAACTACTAAGGATTGAAAAACAGATCATCTGTTCCCCTTTTTCTACAGTTCTGCTCTAGGCTGCTTTCAGGCAATACCCTGCTTTGCACACTTTCTACGTGGCAAACCTAAATGAGATTAGAATCACTCTAGATCGCAATGTCACTTCCCCAAACTTCCTAGGTGGAATGTATGAGAACAAAAGCATCCGTATTTGTCTGCATTTAACTTACTAGGAATAGGTCTAAGGACGTCGGGGATGAGAATCTCCACCAGAGCCTGGTACATCCCATGGTCACAGTTACACATCCATTTCAGGATAGACTCATGTTTGCACAGAGTTATCAGCTTTGCTTTCGGAAGTCGACTTTCTATTTCACTCAGATTGCTGGTGTGAATAAATGTAGCAAATGAATAGATGGCAAATGAGGATAAAAAAGAAAATGGACTTTAAAAATCGTTTTAGTTTATCAAATATTACTGAGGTTAGAACTATACCACCATCGCACTGGTGTCATACGGCTGGATATACATAACACTCCCCCAGAGCTGCCTATGCACGTTAATACTTTCTGACGGTATGAAAGGCAGATAGGATGCTAACTCCATGAGGATGAAAGCTCTACCGCAGTCCCCCAATTCAACAAAATGGGAGCTATAACACACACGCTGAAACCTCAAGAGAGCAGTTTGTGGTTTATTTCAATCTATTCATTTAATGTTATCAGGTAGGGTTCACAACTGGTATACATATCTCTAATTTATTAGCTGTGACATCTACTCAGCCATGAAAATGAACTGGAAAAGCACATTGATTCTGACCTTGATTCAGTAATGGTAGTGCCGTCAGCTGGAGTAGAGGGAGAATAGCGCCAGAATGTTTGCCACAGTTTTTCTATCAGGCTAAACTGAAGATTCACAACAACGTCCAATATTGCCTAAAAGACAGAATGGTTATTGGTATTACCTTACAATAATTCTTATTGGAGGTGTGAGGACCACATAATGTAATGGGACTTAGATGGTAAATATACCTGTGGGTTCATAAGTTAACATGGTAAAACTGGACTAAATTGGGCCCCATGGAAGTAGGAAAACAGAAGAGATTAGCTAGGAAGAAAAGGTTTTAAAAACAACTCTTGAAAGATTAAGTAGGATGACTCTTATCTTTTCCATAGCGGCCTTGTATCTCTCACCCTCACTTTCACCTCTTCTCCCCACCACCACTGTAGTGCTTGCTTCCTTTCCTCTCCACTTTTTCTTACTTTTCTTCGATGCTTTTACCCACTGCTTTCCTCTGCCTCCAGAGTTGCTGCTGCTCTTCTTATTCTCAGACCCCAGGGCACAGAACATAGACTGAATTCACATCAGTCCTCACTGGGCTAGGTGTGCCCACTGGACATCAAAGAGGCCAGAAGTAAAGGGTGTGGAGGTGCTCGTGTGTGGCAGACAGAGTTAAGGCTGAATTAGCCCTGTCTAAGGCTGCCGACCATGGGTTCCAGGGAGGCTGGGTCAGAAACCACAGAGTCAGGCAGGCCATCAGATGATAGCGCCTGTCTGGGCAGAAAAAGAGCACAGCAAGTTCCTCTCGTTGGTCACACAATGCCTCCCACTCAATCCTATCTCTGCACATTCTCTTTAGAGAGCAGTTTTAAGAATATCCCCCTTTGTAATCTTGGGTCCAGGACTTCACTTTCTCCTCCAGTTGCATCAAGGACTTATTTTTGAAGATGCTAAAATTTGCCACTTTCATGAACTTTTGATGATCATATAAAGTTTCACCCTGCCCTTGCAATTAGTTTGTAAATTCACCTTTAGATAAAAGCAGTCAAAAAACCAAAGGATAACTTGTTTGTGCAATGAACATGTGATTCTGTGATTATTTTGAGCATAAAAGACAGAAGTTGTCAGTATATGTTTAATATCCTCGGCACTGAGAACAGGGAGAGGCAAAACAGCCCTGTTGAAATCTACAAAAATCACAGGAGCTAAGAGACAATAAGGGGATAATTGAGAGAGTCAATATTAGGATTTTAGGGAAAATACAACATTGTAATTCTGGAGTCTGTGCTCCCTGAGTAGATTGGCCTTATGCATAATGCAGAGAATAACTGATGATGTACACAAAAAACTCTGAGAACAATTCAAATATTAAGCAAAGTCTGTTTGAGACATATTCTGGGAACTAGTAGAAAAACTTGCAAGTAGTTAGTAATGAAAATGGAGAGAAGGGGGAACATACTCTTCAATCTTTTATATCAGCAACAAGAAAAATGCAAGGACAAGCCCTGAAAGAAAAGGGCATACAGGCGCCCCTCCTCCCTGGCAAACACTAAAATCTTCCAAGAGGCAAATTATTATAGCTGCTTTCTCAAGTGTAGCTTAGGCACATTCCAAGAGACAGCTACTAATGAAGTAACTATTAATATCTTATATAATAATCTTACCTAATTCTCTCTATGATATTGCTGTAAGAACACTATGTATATGTTAAAAGAAAAAAATTAGTGTTGCAACATCTTGTACAGAAAATTATACTTGTTCCTTACCTAACACTAGTGGTTGTTACAAAATATCTTTGATAAAAAATTGTGAGAATTTCAAACAACAGGAAAAACAGATATACTAATCTTTCTCTAAAATATAAACCATAGGAGCCCCAAATGGGTAGCTCAGCTGGTTAGAGTGTTGTCCCACTATGCCAAGGCTGTGAGTTCAATCTCCAGTTAGGACACATACAAGAATCAACCAGTGAATGCACGAATAAAAACAACAAAAGTCTCTTTCTCTGCCCCTCCTCACTAAAACCAATAAGTAAAAATTTAAAAAAACATAAATCACTGTAAACATGATATAAAATAAAGTAATTCAGTACATTTTAAGTTTAGTAACTCTTCAAATTAAATAATCTCTAATTCTTTCAAAGAGGACATTCTTCACAACAGTCTCTTAAGGCAGTTTTATACATGAATAAAAAACACTTATCATTTGTCCATTCACTCACTTTCAAGTGTGGTCACATTTAAAATATATGAACATATATTTCAACAACTCACATTCTACGGTCTTAGAACAAATGACTATTTACAGGACTGGGTATGAACTCATGTACCTGTACTTTATAATGTTGGAAATTTCACAGAAAAAAAATAGAGTTCTTATTTTTCATATTTGCTCCTATATGCCATAAGAGATGGCACAGATTCTGGTTAACCCTGAAGTAAACAGGGCTCATTCTATGGACTTCCATTTCCCACTAAGATTGATTTCTTACATGTCTGTCTCTCTTCATACAGAGCAATCCTGAAAACTAGAATGTTAATGAAAATTTGTAATCCAAAGAATATTTTCATCTTCATGGGGGAGTTTTTCACTTAGAATAATCTTACTGTATGTTCTTTAGTAATATAAATAATCACATTCCAACTTATATTTTGAATATGAGAAAGTTTAAAAATATCCAAATTATATTTGTGTAGACTGGTTTGCTTAAAGCAAGATTCAGAGGACCCAGAGAAATAAGAAACTGCTTAGATAATCTTTCTATGAATCTTTATTGAATACCTATATATGATATCTATGTAGAAAGAAAAGTATTTTCTAGATGTGTAAGTATAATCCAGAAATTCTCTAATATTTGGAAAAGTACAGTCATCAGAGAGAAGCGGATATGAAGTGTTCTCATCCCAAACGTTGGGGACAGACTGGCGGGACGTGTTGAAGAACACTCTGGCACATGGGTCGCTTACACAGACAGAGCTCAGCCCCGGTTGTTAATAATCTAGCACCCTTGACAAGCACTCGGATTTACTCAAGCGGTTCTTATTTCTGGAGTGGGGAGAGGTCTGTGAATGCTACGAGCTGAGATTTCTCATTATACACTGCATTGTCAGCAGTCTGGAGGGCAGACTGTGAAACCCAAAGGATTATCTTTTACTTCTAAGTAGATCACAAATAGCCCTGAAATAAAGCTACTTAAATTCTAAACATACTCCTTTTTCAAAAGGAAAGGCACTTATAAAACCCTTACTGTGATCAATCATCCCCTCGCCACCAAGGGAGTGACAGGGGTCTTAACAGCTGGCTTGGAGAGAGCGCCCCTCCTGGAGACCTGCAGCCCATTCTAAAGGGGGACACTCAGAAAGGGAGTAGGAGGTAGGGATGGAAAATACCGAGGGAAACCTTAATTGGCATAAAAATAAACAAAATTGAAGCCTCATTGGTCCCTGGAAGGAACACCTAATGTGCTTTATCAAACATCTGTAGAAAATATTTTTGATAGAAATACACACTGATGGTGTAAAATTCAAAAGATACAAAGGGTGTATTAAAAAATTAGGGCTCTTTCTCCTGATTCTCAGTCACCAGTTTCCTTTACAAAGGCAACCACCATTAATATTTTCATGTTTTTTCTTCTGTAGAGATGTATGTACGTGTTCTTTTTCATTCCAATGATAATATGCTATACACACTGTTCTGCATTTTGTTTTTTCCTTTAAAAATAAATCCTAAGTCTGTTCCACATTAGTACATTTAGAGTTGTCTATTTGTTAGTGGATGCATAATATTCCACTTTATAGACCGCACCATATTTTATTTATTCAGTTCCCTACTAGATATTGAAGTTACAACCAATCTTTTGCATTAAAAACAATAATGCAACAAGTTCCCTTGTATACTTATCTCTTTACCTTTATATAAATTTTTTAGGAAAAAACCTAGAACTGGAATTTCTGCATCAGAGGATTCATGTAGGATAGGCTAAGAAAATGGACAGTAAAATTTATTTTCTGTATTCCTCACTTCTCCACTCTGAGACAAGAAGAAAAATTAACTTATTAGTGCTCAAAGAAATATGCACTAACTTCACAGGTCCCCAAAGAATAAATACATTTTGTTTTATTAGCAAGTTGTCCAGCAAAACTTAGCATGTGACTGTACTATGTTCGAAAAGGTTTACCTCACAGTGCTCTCGATAAAGACTCTGTAGTGACTTGATATCCTCAAAGGTAGTACCATCTGGCAGAGAAGAGATTTCAACTTCTCCAAACTCTGGAAGTGCTCGAGATGCATCTGTTACCATGACAACACAAGAGAAAAAAGCTTTGTGGTGGTGCCAATTACAGATTAATGAAGGAAAATTTAAGAATACTAAAAAAAAAAAAAAAAAAAAAAAAAAAAACAATGAAAGGCTGGCAGTCCAAAGAGCAAGGATTTTTGATACTAGACTTTGCAAGCAGAACCTGGCAACATCATCAGCACAAAAGAATAGAGGAAACATAAATTTCGGGGAAACTACATTTTCCCTATGACTATACTAGAAACAACATATCGCAGTGTCTTTTAATATATGGCCCCTAAGGGAGAATAAACGGTGATAGAAGGAGGCTTGACTTTGGGTGATGAAAGCACAACACAATATACAGACGATGTATGTAGAACTGTACACCTGAAACCTATGTAATTTTATTAACCAGTGTCACCCCAATACATTCAATGAAATAAATATAAAGTAAAACTAAAACTGTATCTTGAGCTCCCAGTATCAATTTTGATTACTTTTACTATTATGCTATTTAAGTATGTAAAAAAAAAAGATCTAGTTTTAAACTCATTATGCTCAAACCTCTTACATAATTATAAACCACAAAGCTACAAAATAAATACAAAGAAAACTACAAAAATAACATTAAACTTAAGAACATTAATTTGTTATGTTGGATGATGCTGTTGTCCTACACGTAAATTACCTCTTACAACATGAATACAGTACTGACTGCTGTGGGACAGGATCTTTTGAGTTTGACAGGCCTGTACCAACACGTACTTCATGGTGGCTGGTTCTCCCATTACTCTTCTACATTCAAATAAGCTGTGAGGCTTTCCTCCACATCATTTAGCCTTCCCTTGGGACGAAGGCATAATTTACATAGTAAGTTTCTCTGTGTTCTTTCTCATTAGATATGGACAATTAATGCAACACATTTTGGTGCCCGCCCTAACATAAATTCAAATACAAATGTGGAAAATAAAGTTGCAGAACAATATTCCTTCTAGCTTTCTAGGTAATCCAGAATATGCTTTTATTTTTTAAGATTATAACAAATAAAAGCATGTAATAAAAAATATTCATCTTGAGAGCTCAAAGGTCCACAAAAAAATACCTGAGGACTTTAGTTTGGGAAATGTTGTCATAATATTTTTAACTTCTCTGACAGAGAATCCACTTTACTTGTCTTTCTCATGAAGTGCACAAAGACACACACACACTCTCTCTCTCTGACAGCTTCCACCTGTTTGATCTGTTATACAGAAACTATGCATGTTCATCTCCAGCAGAGTTATCAATTAAAGTGCCACTTTTCACCTTTGGCTATGACAGGAATATGCAAAATGTTTTAAGTTCCACTTCCTAACTCTTTAAATAAAATCTATAAATTTTTTTTTTTACAAATCAAAAGTGCAGTGATCAAATTAAAAGAATAAGTTACTTCTTAAAAGTTTATAATAATTTTTTTCTAATCTGAGGCTGTATGCATATATAACTTTACATATAGAAAATAATTCTTTTTGGCACTTAAGTTACTACTGAGAGTAAATACAATATAATTTTGATCACAAAAGCCCAGTTAATAAAAATTCTGGAAAACAATTTCACAGCAATGAGCCTTTAATTTGTATCCACTTAAAAGTCCTATATAGCTCAAGAGTTAAAAATGAGCTACAGTGAACATGAGAAAATATAAATGAACTAGAAATATCATATGATGTGCAGTTTCAGCACAAAAATGTCTTTTTATGTAACTAACATCTGTAATAGAAATCACACTTGGATAAAACACTACTATTGTTCTTTTGTTTCACAATCCTAAAAGCAACTAATATGCATCACACCTTAACGTACCTAAAAACTGCTGATGATGTTGACTTTGGGCAATTACAGTTTGCTCAACAGATGTGCCTGTCTGTTGACCACTTCCTGTGAAACCATCTGCAACCCCATCCACTTTCTGCATAGGCTTGTACCTAAAAATATTAGACGGGGGAAAAAACACAAATAAACCAAATTATTCCTTGCTTTTTTTGTACTACACAGAACTCCCTAGGCATTCGATTTTATTCTATCTCCTTTAATGTCCCATGATAGTTGGAAGATTTTTTTCCTCTATAGTATCATAGAGCTAAAATGAAGAAATTTTCTCAATTGTGAAAAAGAAAAAGGGGGAGAGGCTAGGAAGAAGACCCATTTTTGAAAATTCAGAAATTTACCTAAGAATGAAAGAGTCAGGAAGTATTTCCTTAGACACCAGCAGCAAAAATGTTCATGATTATAGTTTTAATACATGGTTTGAACATAACTTTTAATGGCCAATGGATCAAGGGGAAAACACTTTAAATAATTGGAATTTTAATCTGAGTTAAGATCTAGGAGCTAGGGCCTGAGAAATGTTGATGAATGACTTTCAATTAACTAATATTTCTAAAATATGAATCAGCCTACAAACTCTACCATATTGCTTTTATATCTCCTAAAACCTCCCATGCATCTCAACACATTCATCTGCCTTGACTCCTCTCCACATCTGCAAACAGAAAGCCCCTAAGCATCAACTTGCAGCGAAATACATGCAAGAATCCACCTATAAATTGAGTTTACTAAATTAAAAAATAATCAAAGTCACCTATAGTTACGTATTTAGGTCCTAGTCATCCCAACTCATGGACTTTCCATACTGCTAAGAAAGAGAATGTATATTTAGCAGCATGGACAATAAGGAAAGCCTACTTGGGAGAGAAATATAATATACAAAAACAAACAGACATACAAACAAGCAAAAAACTGGGCAATCCTCCTAGGATAAACAACTACGAAGTAAGAAATAAGCAGTAACTATAACTTTTTTCTCTTTCTTGGATTTTCTTTTTTAAAGATTTTCTTCATTTTATAAAGTTAGAAAAACTATGAAAAAATTAAAATCAACAATAAGCTTATGTCCTAGAGATACCATCATTTACTTTATAGTGTTTATTCTTCCATTCTTTTTTACCCTATTTCTAATTATATTTGTAAATCAAACCACCCTAATATTCTCACCACCCAGACACTTGCCTCTTACACTAATATCATAGGACAACTGGATCATTAATATGAATTACTGTGAACAACAATGTCCCTAATATAGGAACAGGATATACTTTAAAATGCCTGCACTCTGGTAACAGGTATAGAATGAATGGACCTGGTGAAACACTGTACAAACTAATGCTCTGACTGCCTTAAGGAATGATTCAATCTTAAATGCCATTAATTACAATTCAGGAAAATGAAACTTCAAAGAAAAATTGCAAAGTCACTTGTAATGATATTTACATTTATTTCTTACATGCCAGTATGTCATGAAAAAACTATGAAAAGCAAAAAAAAAAAAGTCAGAAGATGAACAGGGTGAAAAAAGGGTACAGCATACATCATTCTTGTTATCATTTTAGTGATGACCCCCCATCACGAGATGGTGGTTGCTACTTTCTAAGGACATACAAGAACTCAAATGTTTTCTTTTCCTTAATGGAAAAACCACCTGAAAGTACCTTTCAACTGGGTCATACCAAGAGATGGCAGAAGGGTTAGTGTTGTGATGTTCTAGAAGTACTCTTTAGGAAAAATTGAATTTTTATCATTGTGTTCCTTAAAAAATTATCTTACCGAGGCAAAAAAATTTTGTGAGGCAAGTACTTTGAGTTCTTGTGTGGGGGAATTTACTCACCATTCTGTCACAGAAAATTTGAATAATTTTATATTTTTTAGGAAAGTTTCTTCTCCTCATTGATCCATTCTAGGTTTCATTTGATTTTAGCCTCCCTTTTTCAGCTATGAAATTTTATATCACTAATATAATAAGCTAAAATTGTTTAACCATGTTTCTTCATTTAAGTTAATGAAGTATGGCATTCATAGAGTTAACAAACAAAAGTGGTAAAAGGAATTTGAATTATTTACCCTGGAGAAGAGAAAATGGAAATATTTCATATAGAACTCAATTATATTAATTTTTAATATAGGATTAGAGAGTAATTATGAGACTTTGCCAAGCTATGCTTTATAAAATTTCCTTTGTCCTTCATGGCATCTAGTATACTATGGATGCTTAATGGGCACAGCAAATATCAAGGACAAGTGGCATTTCACCTAAAAGCAAATGACCTTTTTCTCTCAGACTGTACGTTTTCAGAGGATGCATGCTATGTCACAACCTACTGCACACAGTGCTTAGCAAACCTGTAGCCTGTAAGCAAAATCATCTGCTTCCTTAGAAAGATTTAGACAGTGGATATTCTTAAAGGAAAGAGATATTCTATGTAATAAGCACTCAAAACCATAATACATTATAATTAACGTATGATTGAATAATAATTATATTGAGTGGGGAGCACTGATTATAGGTACACTGTGTTACTACACAGGAAACAGAAAATGCATCAATATTAATTTGTAGGAAAAAAAGAAAATTAGTTGGTAAACTCTGAGAAATGGTGCAGATCGGTACTTAAACACAAATATACAAAAGAGGTCACAAAAATACAACTGACAACTAAAAATTTTTATTCTAACCATAAAATTAAGGGTACAAAGCTAAATACTGGATTAAATGGATCAGGCAAAGATGAACTCAGTGCATCCATTCTTGGTTGCTGTGTCAACAGGACCTTTATAAGCCAGAATTTTACGTTGTACCTCCTCAGAGAAAGGTGTGGGGGCAAGTTTGGGAGGGGTCTGTAACCAATAAGGATTACATCATTAAGGGCAGAAATATGGCTCACGTACAAGAACAGTATTAATGAAAGCTAAATATGAGACAGCTTCCAGGTAGTGCTGACTTTTGCTTTTTCCTGCTATGTTTTAAATACTGAATTACATGGTAGCACAGTGTATTGTCTGGCACTGCACTGGTACTTAGAAGGAATCCCCTGAAATTATAAACATTGGACTAAGGAGAACTAGATGTTCATTTTCCTGATGCTCTAGGAAAAACATCCTATCCCTGCCATCGCCTCAGAGGGTTAGGTATTCCAGGAGAAGAGTGTAGTTTAACAGGAGGTCAAGAATAGAAACATTACAAATAGGCTGAACAAATATCTGTGGTAACTGATTCTGCTTGAAGAAACAGTTATAAATATTATACTGTATTAGGTTTGAAAACTAGTTGCATGCCAGCATCTGGGTAGTTTTCAAAAAATTTCAAAAGCTAGACTCACCCTAGATATACTTAACAAAATCTTTGAGAATGGGGCTTAGAAACTGATTATTTAACAAGTTCTAAGATATTACTTAAGGAGCCTGCACAACACTTGTCCATAAGGACTGACAGAAATTCCTTCAGCCCACTGTTGTAGGATGTCCCTAACATTAGAGACAAGTCATTTTTAATATAATGTCACCAATTTTCTTTTTCTCAATGAAGTACATTTGGAATGTAAGTCAGTATCTTAGAATGTATAATGAATGAATGAATATTCAGAGTAACATATTTCATTTTATCATACTATTAATTGATCTTAACATATATCGAACCAATGTAACAAACATTTATTGAGCATTTACTATAGTCAAAGCAGTTAGGGACATGGATTTGAAAAGGCTGTGTAGGAGTAAAATTTTTCCAGCATGGTTTTTAATATTCTATTGACTTACATGATAATCTTACATTCTCTTAACTCCAGCTGAATTGCAACTGGCATCTCAGAATTTTCACATTCCCTACCTTCTTCGCAAAACAATTACCATTTAAATACCAAATTGTAAAAACCAGAGGTACTTTCAACTGAAAAATTTTTTTATTGAATCCTTTAAAAAGGGGAACTCTTTAGTATAATTCTTTAAACAACTCAACTCGCTCCCTTTCCCATTTACTTTACAAATGTATTATTTTAAAATTAGGCTTTCTTACAGCAGATCCTTAGTGTTCCTGAGTTGTATATGCTCAGAGAAAGACCTGTGCTGCATCTAATGAAGAAATAGCTCTTGGTTTCAAAATTAGTAAGAGGCAAATAATAATTTTAACAGCTTGCAACTCCATGGGCAACCAGAACTAAAGTTGTTAATGATTAAGAAATCAAAGAAACGCTAATGCTTTAATAGCTGAGTGTATGCATGAAACCTGTCACTACTGCAGAAAACTTGGAAAATTATTAGGAATCTTCCCCCCAAGGGTTAGTCACGGCTAATATTTAGAACTTGGACAGCTGTAACTCTACTGTAAAATAGTATCTAATTCTCTCAATCTCACATGGAAGGACCCTGAAGGAGTCCGATGGAAGCCAAAGAATGGTATACATTTGCCATCACATTCAACTAACAGCACCAGGTGGAAGGATTTTCAACACATTAAATGCAACATTTGGAAAAGTTCCTTGGCAGTAAGGAAAAAATGTACATGCAAAATCTGAATTGTACAGAGTCATTATTAGGTATATAACTCTAGAAAGTATACAATCATTTAATGTGCAGAACAAATCTCTATGCTGAGCTCATTATCAGGAAAACAGGCTAAAATTTTCTTGGAATCTTGAGATTCTCTTTGGAAAAATTGGACCAGAAAATCTTTCTATGACTTGAGGTCTGAAGTGAACCAAACGGTATAAACATGAACAGATCAGAGAAAACAGTGAATGTTAAAGAGTACCATTTTTTCAGAATAGTAACTGACTCCTTGATGTCACACTGAATGTCTGTTTCTAAATGACTTCTAATATCAACCCTGCTGGTTAATGATAGTTATTCCATCTCCTCAATTCTTATTGGTAGCCCTTAGAGTGTTTGTCTCTTCATTAGTTCTACATCTATAATTGAGCAAGGAAAGGGAAAAAAGATTATATTCAAATGGGGTGGTTATATTAACTGCAGCTACAGTAGAAAATTTAGGAGAGGTAGGGAAAACATAAGGTTGAAGCTACTGGCTATATGGGTCATTCATTCATTTAACACTGGCAATGTGCTCAGTGCTCTTCTAGGTACCGAGTGCGCAATGTTGGAAGAGGTAGACAGGATTCCCTCATCACGTGAGTTTCTTCACTGACTCCCCTTAGCATGGGTAATTTAAGGTCAACTGTATAGAAATGGTATAGTCTTGTTACAAATACGCATGGTACTTTACCGATAGTTCTTTTATCTACAGCTGACCCTTTCTGTTAAACTGATTCTAGAGGGATGCCCCCCACTCTTCCCTTTATTTGGAGAATAACCACCTGATGACAAAACAGCAACAAAAACAAAAAAGGTATCTGAGGTTCTATCTATAAAATAAACTAGTAAGGTTCTTGCATACAGCAGAACTAAATGGGGATCAATTCCCTTATCAGTAAATAACTGCCAAAAGAGATCATGTGTATTAAGCACTTACTGGAGAACATTTCACATGTTCAATAAATGCTCATCAGAAGGGTAAGTGATAACTGTTAGTATTATCAAAGTTTACATTAATTATTGTAGCTAATAATTACTGAATTGTGATTCCCCTGTCTTCAATGAAAACTATCTTTACATCAGGGACTGCTGCAGTGGCACAGCGAATATTAAATACCTGGGAGCCAAGATTCCTTACTTGCCTCTAAAAGCCAAATGCACAGGCACTGATCATCTCGCCACTAAAGACTCCTGCCACCCTCAGCTGCCTCAGAACAACTTACCAACACTAGGTGCTCAGCTCTTAAGTGACTCCAGGGAATTCACAATCCAGGAAAGAAATGCTAAACTATTAACATTAATCAAAGTTGAAAACCACTGGCCTGGAGGTATAAAGAAATGGAAGCCATGCTTGCCCAATGGCCAGGCCTCACTCTTACCCAAAACAACCTTATTCCTAAAGAAATATTTTTCTCTAGTGCACAAGTATTATAATGATAATAATTACTTATCTAACACTTGCATGTTTCCAGTTTTAAGGAAACTTTACATACTTTTTTCCACTTGAACTTCAAAATAATCTGTGGGGTAGTTTATTATTAATTTCCATTTAGCAGATCAAGAAACTGAGGTTCAATGAAGTTCAGTCACACACTCTGTAGAAGTGCCAAAGCAACCTGTACTCAAATCCATGCTTCCCAATTTTAAATATAGAGTTCTTTCACTTGTCTATGAAACCTGTATTAAGAAAGGCCTTCTAATAACAAAGGTTCTAGTCCTCCCTCAAACCTTAGGAACATGCATGCTTTCACAGCTGTCCACAGCCAAAGCGAAAGTAGCCTTGTTGTACCATCTTTCGAATTGGCCTCTATTTCCTTCCCCTCAGTGCCACAAAGGTTCCATTTTTTCACAGAATCCAATTCCTCTGAAGAGACCATTTAAAGAGGCAGGAAGTGGCATACTTCCTCATTTATTTAGGACATACTAAAGTGTGACTTTTTACTTTATTTCATATGCAAAAATTTTATTACTATGTTCATTTCTGTTTGGGTTATCTTACCTCTTTAAGGGTGGAATTCTTATAAGAATAAAGACTAGAGGACTGGAGTCTAGTCCTGATTGCTCTATGATCTTGGATAAGTATCTACCCTTCATAGACTCCAATTTTCTCATCAAGAGGATGACTTGGATTAGGTGATATCTTCCTTCCAGCTCTAACATTCTACGATTCTGTGACATCTCTTTTAGATGTAATGGGCATGTTCAGTACACAACTGTTGGTTGATAAGTATTTGTGGAAGGAATGATAAATGCAATTTAATTTTGAGAATGGCTGCTGGGATTGAACACAGCCCAGCACACTGTCAATGCACTTGGCTCCATTTCACCACTTTTGCTACTGGGATTTGAAAAAATACCTAAAACAGCTTCTCTGTGCTTCTTTTAAATATTAAAAGTAAATTGCAGCAAACATTCTAAATTAGTTTGTAGATCTGAAAATTACGGATTTCCATTTTGCTCTATAATAACCAAATTTATTTATTCTCTAAATTATAATTAAATTAGTTCATGAGTGAATTTCCTTGAAAACTGAAGATTACCACATGTAAGTACGTTATTTTCATATCAGATACTTTCAACAGAAGATATTAAAAAATCAACTATTCCACATTCTTCTGCTTCCTTAACCAGAGTGCTTTACTTCTTCTCGATGACCTATAATTCTATCAATTAGCAAACAGTTATCCAACTGTGTTAGACTTGATTCTAGTCACTAGAGTGATACTCAAAGGGCCTCGGGGAGCGCCTACATCTATTTCTCCCTCTGTTGAATGTGCACAGACTGCTGTGTTGAATAACCCAAAGCAAATAAAAGACCTTTGTCTACTTATATTTCCTCTTGCCAGCTGTTACATCTAATGATTTCCTGTGAATCAAGTGTGCTCTAATCTGCATCTGTGTTTTAGGTAAATGGCTTGAGGATGGCTTCATCTTTTCAATTAAGCTAAACTACAGGCTCTATGACATCTGTTTTTCAATCAGAAGCTGTTTCCATTTATTTCCAGGCTCATGGCTATGTTCTATACGGTGGTGTTGCTGCAAATCTGATTTGTAGATAAGAAAAAATTTCCCTTAATGCCCTATCAAATCTTAAAGTGGGATACCACCTGTAAAGGAGATCTAACAAATATAAAGCTATACAAAACAATAATCATTATTACTGCTACAAGTACTATGATTCCAAACAATCAGAAAATGTACAAATTGAGATTTAAAACTTCTTTTATTTGATGAAATAATCATTGCATATACTTGATGTTGTTACTGTAAGAATATGTGAAACATGAATTTATACTATGGAAGATGTGCACATTTAGATGAACACAATAAACCTCGAGGCGTTTAAACAATTTGAATATTCTAAAATATTAAATACTAGTACCACTTACAGAATATTTTAAACCTTTCACGTGTCACTTGTATTTTACCAGGAGAATGCCAATCTCTTCATGTGTGAATTTAAATATATCCAATGGAATCACTTGAGTTTTGGAATTATCTTATTAGCCATAACACAAATGATGTATGTAGCTCTTTTTCCATTGTTTTCAACAGATATTCTTATGCCTTACATTGAGAGTTAGGAGAGAAACTCTTCCTCTCCTATCCAAATGTTTCTGCACAATGGGTAATTCTGGCTTCACTTCAGGCCTGTTGATGTTGCCAGCTGATAGGGTCCTGCAGAGACAACAGAAACCTCCCTCTGTCCTGCTAATGCCAATGAGGGTCCCTGAGGTTGGTAACACTAACACTGCAACCAGGCAGCAAAACACCATTCCCACAGCAACTGTCTATAATCCAAAACTTCTGTAATTAAAAAAAAAAATCAAAGAAAATTTCAGTACTTTGGTTCTCTAACATTCTTATTTCATGAGAAAGCAAACACTAACTAAAGTTGTAACAATTAATATTACTGAGAATTTTACATCGCTTCTTAAATACCTCTATACTATGTCTAATTCTAAAAGCATTTACTACTATACTGAGACTGCAGGGTTTTCATGGCTTGTTAACCTTCATAGCTCTGAAATCTTTTAACTAGGACACCTTTGTTAAGTCTTAGATCTTGCTTACCTAACCCAGGTTTTTTAAATAAAGAATGTCTCTTGAAGGCTTCCATTTCCATGAAAACTTCCCAGGTAGGATTCTTTGCAGTTATATCACAAAAAGAAGTAGGCTTCAGCTGTCTTAGGCAAAATTCACTAAGTTTTTTCACATTTAGGTTTGAGGATGTATTATTTTTTAATCAAATTTCTTTTCTTACTCTCATCACGACCCCCACCGTGTAGTGCTGCGGCATGTGCGTGCCAAGACCTCATAAAGTAAAAGCTTTAAATGTTGCCCTAACAGGTGAAAAAATAATCATAACCCAAGACAATAACAGTTTATTACAACTCACAAACTTTATCTTCAAACATATTAGGGACTGTTCTATGATGTACTATATTTTTAGAGTCCTTCTTACTATCTTCCATAAACTATATCTCAAAAAATAGGGATCAACAATTTAAAAAATAAGGTTGTGAATCTCTGAATTAAAAATCTAAAACCCTTGAGATACCTTTATATAATTATCCAATCTTGTTCTGGCTCTTCAGCTGGGGACACCTGCATTATAAATTATGACTGTGTTAAAACCATTCAACATGTGTCTTTACCTCTCATCTCTCCCCATTAAATATGTCTTACCCAAAATCAAAAAGTCATCTCTCTTAAAAAAAAAAAAATTGGGAAGTTCCATTGTTTCGCTTCAAGCCTTGCTCAGCTTCAAAGCTATGTTCTACACAAAAACTTCATATATAACTAAATCCCTTAATCTATGATCTACACTACTTTTTAAATCTCATCTGCCACTAAATTACTCAACCTTCTCAATTCTTCTACTGCAATGCCAACCTCTCCAAATCAGAACATTTAGCAAAAACATCCTGAACTTTTTACCCCTCTACACTTTTGTTTACATTATTGCCTCTGCCTGAATGTCTTTCTCTTTCTGATCCCTCAAGTCCCTACTCAAATAGCAATTTCTCTATTAAATTCCCCAATTCTCCCAGAATTTTATAAAAATTCCTCTCTATTCCAATAGGTCCTTGACCAAAGCTTTATTTTAGTACTTCTCACACTGTAGTACTTAAAACAAACAAACAAACAAAAAACAACAACAAACCATGTACCTCCTGTTCTAATTCCTTAACTATATAACAGCTATATAACAGCTCAGCTATATAACAGCTCGGCTATATAAAAGCATCATGGGTTTGTGTAAATCATTTGATTTCTCTGGGACTTAACTCAAAAATAGCACTATTAGTATTCTGTCACAAGGCTGTGGGGCCAGACTAGACTGAGGTATTTTTCAGTTCTACGATCCATGATTGATTCCTTCCTTCCTTGACTCCTTGACTCCTTGACTCCTTCCTTCCTTCCTTCCTTCCTTCCTTCCTTCCTTCCATGAATGAATGCCTGAGATCTCTTACAGCTCTAACATCTACCATTCACATCTATGAAGGCTCGATTCTAAGAAAGTGTAAGAAATCTCAAACATTCTGCAAGAATATATACTGTGTCAAAAAGGATGACTTGAGGGGTGTGCAAAACAGCAGTTAAAAAGCTCATAAATATTGGAACACATTTCTCCAGGTGGTGTTTGCTTGGGTGTACACTTTATGCTTTGTGTTTAGTTTCCCTGCCTGAATAGCTTGGGATGTCACATTTAACTTAAAAGGGACTAAACAGGCTGCCTGATAAGTAAGTTTAAAAGAACTGGAAAATAGGATGAAGACAATTCTAAATCATATTTGAGAACTGTCTGTAGTGAAAACATGCCAACAACTTAGGTATTTGTTCTATTTGTTCAGGGAAAAAAGGAGAGCAAACATTTAAAGAAATACATAGCTTTGACATGTCAGTGATAACTCCAGAGTCTACCTTTGTTTCTGCTGCATGGGCTGTTGCCTCATAGCCATATACTGCATGTCTTCTTGCAGACGATTAAGAGGGGAATCTGGCTTGACTCGAATCCCATAGTAATGGTACTTGGAGTTTCCTCTTCATAAAAGAACAACAAACATTAGAGAAACAAAACGTCAGTCAAACCAATATTAATCACTTAGGATGTCCATATTAACTTCACATTTGGGAAAATATATAAAAGCTGCATATGTTTTATATTTGTGATGTGTTCTGCATACTTATATATTTTGACGGTGGCTACATTTGAGGAATCAAAATAAGATTCTGAATCTATCAGCTCAAGGCCCTAAAAAAAAAAACTTTCCTTATAAACTTTCTTTTAAATATTGTCAAACAGTCCATTTATTCCATTTAAGTTACATTTTACTTTCAAATTTATGTTTTGAATTTAATTTGGAAGGAGTAATAGTGGGAAAAAAAATCTGGCCAACAAAAATTCATTAACAGGATAAAGGGTTGCACACTAAAGAAGAATTTATAATAAAGAGGTTATATAGAACCAACAGAAAAAAAAATCTTAATTCTACCTTTCTTAGGTAAGTTCTACATTTTTCAAGTTCTATTACTGCAGGGATGATGAAGATAACTTCACTGATGCAAGATGTTGTGATGAAGTCTATTATATTTAATATTTTGAAACCTAAAAAGAAGCATGCATTTACTCATTTTGAAACATATTTTATTCATCTCTGTTTTTATGGATTCATATTACTTTTGCAGGCTGAATAAGATGCATCACAACAGACATGAGGAAATTTTCTGTGAAAATGGCAAATTTCCATCTGGAATAAAAACATCAGAATTTTCCCTTGTTCAGGAGAAATACTGTGTTTGTTATTAGAAATGACAAAATTTAGCTCTGAATGAAATTTGAAACTGTTGCAAAAATAACATTTTAAATACGTAAATTTTTGCAAAGAAAAAATAGTTTTTCACAAGCCTATATATAGCAAGATATCAGGACTCTTCAATTTTTTCCTTTCATTTACAAGAAGATATGCAAGGGAAATACAGACTAAGTATTTTATATAAAAATAGAACACAATATAATATACAATTGATGAATTATAGAATTGTATATCTGAAATCTATATAATTTTATTAACCAATGTCAACCCCAATAAATTCTATAAAAATATAATAGGAAAATAAATAAATAAAGTTTGTGGGATAATTTTAATATGAAATACACATGACAATGATATTATTGAATTATAGTTAATTTTCTTAGGTTCAAAATGAAGATGATAAAAAAACAGAACAGAATTTTATTTCCAAGCTTAAAGAATATATACAGGCCCCATAAATTTAAAAAGTCATTAAAATTTTATTATATATATAATATTGCTAGTTTTAAACAAATGTAGGCCATCTGAATATCTATGTACTTTCAGCAAAATAAGCCAGTATGAAAACCTAATACTTCTAAAGATAGGCCTTCCACTTGCAGAGATTAGAGCTTCTTTCTAAAATCTACCATGGAAGAGAATAAAAAACAAAGCTGAAAAATACTACAAACCCAATCAGTAGTGTTCTCTTGTACAAAGTGGAGAATGATAGGGAGTCGTGATGGGGTAGGAAGCAGAAGACACTAACTACGGAACACGGCCAATGACAGGACTACAGAGTGAAATGATGTCTCTCTCTTGAGATCACAAAACAAATGAAGCATCTACTTTCTTTTCAGTTTCCTACAAATCAACATTTGTTTGGGTGGGGGCAGGGGAAGTGGTTCTTTCTATTCCGTGGATTATGGGGGAGGTCAGCATGGCCCATGGTCTTGGCTTAAACTTAACTTGGAAATGCAATCTACAAAAGGTAGTTTTTCCATGTCTTTGTTTACAAACATGGTGATTTTATTTACTTTCTATTTAGTTCCAAAACTTGAGAAAAGGTCTGGTTTTGGTTTGAATGAATTCACCACTTAGTTTTATTAGTGGATAAATACAAGTTCTGCACACAGTTTGCTTTCAAAAAAAGTATCTGAGTTAAATTGTCTCATGATTTATACTGATTCACTTTGTGTTCCCTGTGTTAAAGGTAGAAAGTGGATGCTAACCCAGTTTCCATGGTAGAAAGACTCAGCACTTTGACCCCTACCATTGTCAGTTTTTCTGCATGAGAGTTCTGCTATCCTCATAACACAGCATTTGTTTAAACTTTCCCCAAAGGCTTTCTTTTCTCCTTATTCTTCTCGGCTGTGCTTTCCATCCTAATTACAAACACTATACAACAATTTTAAAAGGAACAGAGGACATATTGTTACATTGAGGGGGGGTTGGTAAAGGCGGGAGAACACCAGAAAATAAATGCTGTAGTATTGCAATATGTACTTACAGAGTATGGATTCTACTCATTCACAAACCCAAACAACCCTAATTTTGTCACTTTCTATTTTAAAGATGTGTTTCAAGGTTTGAATGGAGCCTCGAAATAGGATCCATTGAAATCCCTTTCAGTAACAAAAGAAGCACAACAATACAGCTATTAGAATGTTGAATAAAGCCCAGAGTTTTAAAATATAGGCACAGTATGCATAACTACCGAGCCATCAGCTAGGAGATAGTAGGTTAGGTCCCAAACAGTGAGTGATTTGGGGTTCTGGGGGAAAAATACTTAAGAAACAAAAAGCTTATTTTTTCTCCCACAGGACTGAAAGCCAGGTAGAAGAAAATACACTTATGAGAAAAATAAACCTCCAACAATCTGAAAGATGTGTAATCACTTGAAATGCGACAGAAAAAAATAATTCACACACTGAATACATACAGACCTTATAAATTTCATAAAATTGACACACTCACTCCTTTTTTCAGTATAAATTTATGAGGTCAATTACTTAGAATAAAATGAAGCTATGACTTGTAACTAAAGGTAGATCATCTAATGTTACAGGGTATCATCTTTATTTTTATACTACTTTATGTGGATTTCTGTAAGATTTAGGAAATAAAAGCTACTGAAAATGTGTGTTAAGATAATTTGTAAAAATTATAGGAAAGTAAAACTGAAGCTCCACAGTAACTAAGTGTTATTTCTATCACATATTTTTAAAAAGGAAACAGAGTAACTAAGAGTCTTCTTTTATTGGCTTCCACGCAATAAAACTATATTTTTTCTTCCATAGATGTATGGTTTCACATTCAAGAATTTAAAAAGGCTAAAACGAGTAAATAGGGCCATCTCATTATTGAGGGCTTCAAACAGCCATATTTTTCAAGTTCGCCAAATGATTCTTAATTGATCTACAGAAATGAAATAAAAAAAAAAACAACTCAGCTTTAATCTCTTACTCCATTCAAATACAAGAGTTATTTATAGACATTCCAATACAATTTTTCAAGAGATACACAGTTTTCCACTTACTATGTTACTTTACTCATCATCTTTAGTATGATTATTTTCAAAAAGAGAAGACTGATATATACTAATTTTTAAAGCATCATATGTAGATCTTGCATTAACAGGTTTGTCTGCTACTTCCTATATAATTTGAGAATCAGTTCTCAAAGCTTTGCTCAGTTGATGTTTAAGATAGTGAGTGCATCAGTCTGATTTGGTAGTATTTATTGAGAATCGAGCTTTCCTTTTCCCGGGGGGGGCAGTTTTTAAACTGAGATAATTCTGTATTTCTTCTTTACGTATTACCTTTAGTCAAGTACTTTTGCTCAAACAATATACTGAACTGCTATAGCTTGAAAAAGATTAATTTATGAACTTATTTTTCAGTACTAACCTAGTTCCCAATCTCCTGGTTCGTAGCCCCATAAAAATTGACCTTATTAGTTTTCCAAAAGAAGCAGCATTGACTGGGTCCAGTTTGTGTTCCTGACAGTGTCGTAGGTAGTGGTTGTAGAGAGTGCTTCTGGGAAGGCTCACTCCTTCTGCTGTCTCATAATTGTCCAACAGCCACTGGAGCTAGTACAAATAAGACAGAGTAAACACAGAGAAACCATGCAATTTACAGGAATAAAAAATACAATATCTGCAAGTACAGTATTCAGAAATGCTTCGATCTCCATCAAGCCTTGTAAGAGGGTAAGCTGTTGTAATGCAGAGGCCAGTGTAAACTGACTTTAAAAACTCTCAAAATGTAAATGGTTGTGCATCCCTTATGATCTCAGACCATCTCCATTCCTGCAAACATTCAAACACATGTAGAGACAAAATAATTTTCCACGTATTGGTTGCTATTTTGGAGACAAACACCTCTTCAGGAAATTCAAATAATCCCATTAACTGGTCATAAAAAGAACTGATAATTGTTACAGAACAAAATATGTTACCAAACCTAGCAGCATGACACAAAATAGGTCTTTAGTGTTGGCTTGTTATAACACATCAACAGCAGGCTTCCTTGTATGAGTTTTTATATTAAAGTTCTATTCACTTCTATAAAATTCTAATTCACTTACGCAAAATAATACAATAATAATATTAACTACTGGGAGGTAATTCTGCAAGCATAAAGAAAAAAGAGTCAGTCATTTCTTCCCCAGAAGGAAAGAAACTTAATACATTTCAGTTAAAAAAAAATGTATGAAAAGGAATCATTACAATCATTTGAATTTTTCTACCTCAAAACTATGTTTTTTTTCATAACTTGGAAGACACACTACAATAGTAGTTGGTAAAGCAATATTTTCTCAGTCTATAGTTCACATTTTAAAGTTTTATGTTGTCCCGTGTATATTTTCAAAAAATAACCTTTAAAGTATAGAATGAGCAGGAAATTTTTAGAAAATCTAACACAGGTATACATTATTGAGCTTTAATATTAGCAAAACTACATTATGAATTTGTTCATTTATTTATTTACAAAAGAACTAAAATTGATTTAAATTACTTTCTTAAGGTTGCATATGATCCCAGTGCTTGAGTCTGGTTTCCAACACATGTTGCCTAGTTACTCACATACCAGTTGTTATTTCCACAAAAGCAGCACAATTTTTTTCACATTACTTGACCCAACAAAATTCAATGCCATATATAAGTGGTATGATAAAGAGCTGATATTTTACATGCAATTCAAGTCAAGTTATGGAAGCCAAGGAATTCCTTTATTAAGCATCAACAATATGCTAGGCAATGTGGTAACTAACATCTAGTGATATAAAAATGAATGTGATTCCACCCCTGTCCTCTAGGAATTTATAATCATATCCTTAAAATGATATTACGGATACAAATAAAAACATTTCTCCATTTTGCTTACATACTTTAAGATTTGTAATCAAACTCAGAACCTGAACTTTCAGACTCAATAAAATTCACTAAAACCATTTTCATAATATTTGCCTTTAACCCTAATAATTGTGCTTTCCAGAACCATTATAATTTCAAATATTCCTACATTAAACTCATACTGATGTTGGTTTAGAAAATTATAGCCATCAAGATTATAAGACAAGCACAATACTAAAAGGAAAAATCACGTTCTGGTCAGGAGGACTGAAGTTCTCTGTCACCTCCATCTGCACATGAATATACATATTTAAACATGCCTATTGCCTCTGCAACATATACAACAGTCCCTATAAACATTTTTTAAACTTACACAAAATAAACATTCATTTTATTATGACTTATTATGACAAAATAAATTACATGTCGAAGAATTCTTTTGATATGAATCAGTTACGACCTGTTGGTAAACATATTTCAGAGGCACTGAAATATGATTTCTGAGTATTCTAAATGATGCACAGATAACATGATCAGTAGTGTGAAAGTGAGGAGGTGAACTGGGAAATGAAGCTCTTAAGGGTCAGACTAGTATTTTGCTTCCAACTGTGGGTCAGAATGTCTCTCTAGCATTCCTTTTTAAATTTTAAGACTTGGTTATAAATGCAACTGATGGAGATCACACACAAAATGTGGCAATCAAACCTGCCTCACATACTTCTACCACGCACCTCAATGACAGGGCTGGGATCTGAAAGCACGGTTTCCTCGTCTCAATGGTGCTGGTGCAGCTCACGTGCGCCACACTGCACAGAGCGCTCACTCTTGTTTGTGTGCAGAGACTGGATTGAGCCTTCCATCATTACTCTTAACATATTAAGAATAGAGAAATACAGAACATAGAAATAGAGAATACAGAATTCTTTGAGAAGTTCAGGTTCTTGAGATCAAGAAATATTAGGGAACACTAAGGAAAAGCCATCCCCAGAAAGGCAAATATAAAAACTGGAAATATTTTTTGAAAAACAGTAATATTTTATAACTAAACTAGTGAAATGCTCACATCCACAAGCATAGAACACATAAGTTAAAATTTCAAAGGTATGTTTGTATGTATAGCTGCGTATCCTGGTAAAATAATGCATATTGCCAAAGCCTAAATTATAAGATTTCTTTAAAAAAATTTAAAAAATAAAATAATTTGTCCTTGTTAATGAAAACACATATATCTATATAGAAAACGTTGATTTAAGGACTTTTTTCAGAAATGGTTAATAATCAATGTTGTAGTAAATAATAAAACATATCTGATGTATTGGACTTGAACAATAAAAATACATCCTATGTAAAATACTTTGAGTAAGATACAAAACAAATAAAAATAATTAACAAGATATAAACGGGACATTTCTGTAAACTGCTTTAACTGTTTACTAGTATTCTTCTCATATTTTATTATGTAAAAATAAAGGCTAATATCTAAAAATGAGATTTTACTAATATCTCACAGTCAAGAAAACTATCTTATACAAAAAAATTATAAAAGGATTTGAAAAGGCAAATCCAATAAAATATTTGATGGTTTTATCATAACTTATCTTTTATAAAAGTAAAATATCATGCAAATATTTAAGTTCAATATAAAATATTTTGAGTCCAATGGTATGTTCATACATATGAGTTAGACCATTTTTTATTTAAATTTTTTTCCCAGAATGAGAAAATTACAGCAAAAGTGGGCTTTAAAAGAACTCAAAGTCTAAATAATATTAGCCAAATTCAATCAATAACTTAGAGAAACTAAAGCTTTTATTGGATTGGTTATGTGGTCCTCCGAAATGACTAAGCAAGTCAAACAATCTGGACTTTTGTAAACTGTTCTTATAATGATTTACATTTTTAAAGATTCTTCATTTCTAAACCAATTTTTAAAAATCTATGTTTATTTGTTATATGTGCACGCACACAAACATGCACATACCTATTTACACATGTGTTCACATGTTGCGTGTGCACACACGTGTGCACATGTGATCGGTTGGTTAAAAAATTCCACAAGTGTGGGTATTCTAGTAACTATAACTTTGACAATAGCAAAGTTACATTTTGTCCCCTTCCTCCCTCGTTTGCAGGAGAGCTTTTATTACTTGACGGAAGCCTAGAGATCACTTCGGAAAAGCAGAAAGAAGTCCAGTGGAAGTAAAAGCCCTAAAGGGTGGAGGTGGCTCTGCTGCAGCCAGGACTGTCCTAGAGAGGAAGCCTGCCAACAGCTGAACTGTATCACCTATGGGCAGTGCTCCAAAAACTCACTGGGTATCTGGAAAGTGGTATAGGACCTACCAGATAACACTTTGAGTTTTAGCTGGGAATTGAAATCTGCATTCTACATGTTCATATTAAACCTTCAGGTTTTGACAGTGATAAAATTATAAATCAGACATTTGAGTCTAAAATACAGTATAAGAAAGGATTAATTTTCGTGAAGAGAAACTTGGCAGTTAAGTATAATTTAAAGGCATAAATACACTCCACGTGTTGCCCAAAGAAAGTTGACGCCTATTATAAGATGTATTCTTTTTCTTGGGTATTGTCTTTAATAAAATGTATTTTGACACTAGCATTCAACACCTTTAACATTAAGTAATTTAGAACTAAACTATAACCATTTCTTCTATTCTTTTATAAGATGTCTTGTAAAATATTTGTATATACTTGTGATTTTAAAAGCCCAATAAAATACCACAGGAACTTTTAACCTTTATCTTTTAAAGCTGATTATTCTACTAATGAACTAACATAAATTCCTTTAAGGGTGGAAACCAAGATAATTTCACCTTTCAAGCTTTGCATTTAACTTACATTAATCAGGATAGATTAAGGAAGATGAACAGGTCCTATTTTTCCCAAAGGGAAATACTGATTGACAAAAAAAAAAAAAAAAAAAAAAAAAAAAAATACACCTTGCATTCTCCAATTAACATCTAAATGTAACATTTCTCACTTTTCCCAGATGGATTATTATCCATTAGGATTCATTTTAAAATCAGTTCACTGATTATATGCATTTTGACAAGTCTTGTTCTGTCATAACTTATATTTACACTACAGCAATGGCAAGCGAAAGTGAGTATAAAACAAGGTTTTGCTTTGAGCTCAATATATTTCAGTAGCTAAAACCAGTAATATTCATGAAACAATTATTTGCTAGATTGTGAAAAGTCTGTAAAATAAAATGCTTAAAGCTTTTTATATACTTTAGATGGAATTTTTTTTTTTAATGCACAAGCTAAAGAACATTATATGAAAATTGGGAACAATTAAGAACATTTCTACATTCAAACTTATCTAAAATATCACAAATTGGATACAATAAAAACCATTAAATATTAATTTATATTAATTATATCACAGAAGAAGTATAAAATAAAGTCTCCAATAAAGAGAATTACAATATTCTAATTTGATTTAGGCAGACTAGAATTCACCTGTAGCATTTTCACATACAAATATTTAGAAAAACATTTAAATAAAAATTATCATAATAACAGATTGACGTAAAGTTAAATCAAAAGTATCATTCTAAAAACATGGAGATGAATATCACCCTTGGCTATTACTTTTCAAAGGATTAAACTGTTGGGAGAAAAAAAGGAACAGGGTCTACTTTTAAAATGATGGTAGCACACGGAGAGAGTGAGTATACTTTTACTTAATTGGTACGCCAGAAGAAGACCACTCTCTACCAACAGTATACACACATATGCCCACTGAGGCACACTGGACAACAAAACAGTGCATATCAAATAAATGTACACATGATTGGTAAAGTTACTTAGAAGACTGAAGGTAAGATAAGGATTGTTCCCTTTTATTACTTGTTTCTTACATTCATTCATTTAAAATATATTTAGTGAGCATCTGCTATGTGCCAGGCACTATTCTGGACACGAAGGATGCATCGATGGACAAAATATGTAAAATCCTTACATTCTTGGAACTTTCACTTGTCAATAAATGTTTTGTTTGCCTATAAAATGCTACTACTAAAATAATTGCCATTATGTTGTTGTTAATAAGATAAAACATGGCATTCACTGTCACTGTACTCAGTCACAGGTGGGGACACTTTATAGATTATGAAACAGACAAGTTAGACATGCATTTCGACCTGGATGATAATGACACAGTAATTATAAAAGCATAGCAGCAGTACTAAAGACTCCTAAGAATATGCTGAAAAAGGGACATGGAATTTAATGCCCCGCTCCACTGTCCAGTGTGCAGAAAGAAAGATGAAAACCAAAGCAATCACGTTGGATTCCACTAAGAGGGGATGATTTCTGTGATTTGACCCTAATGAGAATTTTCTGAATTACTATGAATAATCGAATGCATAAAGAGAAAATAGGAAATCTGTTCTAGTCCCAATTCCAAAATAGAATGACAATAGATTTGAGCTAAAAAATCATAATTAAGATCCTTCTTTAGAAACTGATAAATATGGGATGCAAATTATCGACAATTTCTCTGAACTTTCTGCCTAATAAAATTAACCCTTTGTAGAAATGGATAAACCAGAGAACTATTATAAAGTTGAATTCATGTACTCTTCAAAGAATCCCACGAACTTCAAATAATTCTTTATCGGTCCTATACAGGGAGGGGGTAAAGGCAACTTATAGTTTATTGATATTTAAAATATTAACTATATTTCATTAAAAATCTCTACCAAAACTTTTCTATACAACTGAAAGTCACCAATTAGGTTAACAGAATTTAAAATACCCTTAGCAGGCGGTTTTCAACTAGAATGCCTGCAGTAATTTATTCTAGTTGCTTAGATAAGTCTAATAGGAAGGAGGAGCATCACTAACTTTGCAAGAACAGAAAGGCAACAGGATCTTCCGTGCTCAGGGAGAAAGGAAAGCTGTCTGGTCAGCAGAAACACGGATCCCTTCTCCACTCTTGACACACTCTATAAAAATCACTTGTGTTTCTGAAGACTTGCCTGTAAAAGTGTTTTTAAACGAATTTAACTGTATCTCAGAGGTGTAATAACAATGAATCAGGACATCTAGAAAGAAAGATTATCACTACATTAGCAACATTTACACCCGCTCTTTCTGTATATCGAAATGCCTCTGGCAGTATGGAAGATCTGTCATGCCACATAACAAAAAATATGAAGCCATGGAGTACACTCATTTAACTGTTGCTTATGCAGCTTAACTCACACATTCATGACACTATTACTTTACGAATTCTAGAAGAAAATAATAATTTCAAAAAGCCCAAAGTATTTGAAAAGTTTTGAACAAAACAACAAATAAAAGTATACAAAAATTCTCATACCCACAATTATTATTCATGAAAATACTAATGAACATGAATAATTCAAGTTAGACTTCAACATACATATTTTACTAAAGTATGTATCTCAAATGAAAATGAAATGCGAACTGAATATCGAAGCACAACTTCTTAGATTCCTGAAAGTTCAAAAAAGGTAACTGGAAACTTGAGGGTTTTTCCCCTTAAGTCCCTGGATATTTTGATTAAAAGTGAACAACAGTTTTACTTGCCATTCTCAAAACACAAACACCAGTTAGTATTACCTCCTCCCCCAAACATATACCCTAACAACACACAGTAAATCAGCCTTTACACACAACCGCAGACTCATGCCAACACAAAAGCTATATACTTATGAAACATATAAACGAGTGACACGTTGCATACAAATTTTCAGAAAACGAAAAAAATATGTATTCCTTAAAGTGTTTCAGAAACAAGGGCCAAAACAAATGTTATTTTAAAATTCATATCTATAATTTTCACTAAAATTGCAGGCATTATCCAAGTTGGCTAACCTGTTTTTATTTGACATAATTCCTCTTGAAAAAGAAACAAGATAAAATATGTCATCTAAAAACCAATGTGTAAGAACACAGTCTTTAGTGCTGTGTTGGAATTTTAAATTTAAATGTTTGAAAATGCAAATCTTTAAAAAGCATAGTGAAAACATTTTCTATGAGCCAAAGGTTGTAAGTATACTGAAAGAAGAACAGTATTTCTGAAATTTCATTTGGATAATCCAATTCTGGACTTTTCAGTCACAAAATATGAAGAACTTTAAAAAATCATAATAACATATCTAAATTTAATACATACACATCTTTGGTTTGGGAGGGAAAACTAATTCTTACTATATTGTCACTGCCATTAATTTAGCAGATCTAATTCAAAGGTCTATTTACCTTTTCCCCATATATTCAGAAATCAGGGAAACAAAATAAATTTTAATCAGTATTTTCATTGGTTCCCCCAAATTTGAACATTTGCTGAACATATTTCTAGCAAACTGTCACCAGTTCTAGCAAACTGTTACCAGTCTTCTTACACTTACCAGTGTTCTAGTGATGCTGCATCGGGAACCATTAAAAGCTTCAAGAAGTAGTAACACTATTCTTGTTTTGTCTCAAGTATTAGTAATTTATGCCTTATCTATAGCCTCACTTCTCCTTTTGGACCAGTTTCATTTTTCTTTAGGTCTTAGGTCCTGAGCTTCTCCAGGCAGCTGTCTCCTGCCCATCTTATATGACATAAATAAATAATTTTCAAACAGTTTACTATTAGGTTTGGATCAACAATCCTATTTTCCACTTAAAGAATATTACTGGACATACAAGACACATGATAATCTCTGTCTCAAAAAGACGTAGAGATGCAGTAATAAGCATTGGCTTCATGTTAAATAAATAACAAATAGAAAACTTTAAATGTTGAAAATTCCCATCAATTACACTTTACAAATAAATAGCAGCTTGTTATTAACTTGGAAATGTTACAGTTGTACCAAAACAGTACAGAAACCTAGTAAAGCAGTATTCTGGGGACTCTACTTTTAGATATTCCACTGTACAAAATAGCCATTAAGTGATACAGAATTATAAGGGGCTGAGAAAGGAAGGTTAAGAAGCAAAATAAATAAGTAAATAAATAAAACAAGCATTTAGAAGCAAGCAACACATGCAGAACAAGCAAGAGATTAGTTTACATGAAGAGGCAACTTACATGGCTGTTGAGAAGAGAGCTCCTGTGAGTGGACAGACCGTCAGACTTTTGCAGCGTCTCAATCGCCATTTCAATCTGATAATAGATGTCATTAAAAAAAGGGCTCAAGACAAGATAGTAATAAAAGGCTCACTAGAGAATTTTTGATAGATTTTTTTAAGTTCAATTTCTTCCTGAATGGTGGCAAATGAACAGCTCTTACTAAATGTGTGTCTGCCATCTTCCCCACCCCCAAAGGATAAAATAAAAATAAGCCCAATCACAAAAATAAAACTTTTTAAAAGACATTCTCTAATTAAAAGCAGAATGGAGACCAGAGGAGCAAGAACCCCAGGAGATTTTTCTAGTTGTGAGAAAAAAATTCTTCATTTTCATAATTCATAATATGATATGACTTCATAATTCAAGATGTAGAACAGTAACTACTCTTTCTAAATAGCCTCAAGCACAAAAAGTATTTAGTATCTTTTATATTCTGTCATAAAATTATAGTGCAGATTTTGCTTAAAATGCATTAATATTTTAATGCAAGTGTACAAAGACAATTAATGTTCAAAAGGTACTAAATCTATCCATCCCTCTCTTAACCTTATATTAAAATCTGTAAGTGGAGGGTCTATTAATATGAAGAAACATTATAAGATGTAATCATGGCCTCTACATTATGTTTTAGGATATGGTGGTGTGGAAGAGCTATTAGAAACGACAGCAGAAATGGAATGTAAAAGAGAAAATAATTTAGAGCCAACAAAGAAAAGGGGCAACCACAGAAAGTTTTATTCCAGGTCATCTCAGCACACTAAACAGAATCTAACACCTTAATTAAGTAGCAAGTGCCAATAGCATCTGAGACGTGCTCTTGATAACCTCATATTTAAAAGATATCTATCCATCTGTTCCTACTACCACATGTACTATAAAGACAGGTTCTGAACACCCTGTATTTGGTTACTAGATACTATTAACACTATTAACTACAGCTAAATAAAAATCACATTATGTAATTTAAGAGAGAAAATCCATATTATTATTTTTATTTTTATCATCTGATCAAATCAACAATTCAGTACAGGAAGTCATAAAAATGTTTAATGTTTTAAAGCACAGTTAACAATTATATTGGGTTGTCCAAAAAGTCTGTTTAGTTTTTTCTGTAAAACAATAGTCACATTTTTCATTTTCACCAGTAACTTAATATATTGATTTGCATATTTTGAGTATGTCAGCTATCTCCTGCTATTGGCTTCTAGTGGGTAGAGGCCAGGGGTGCTGCTAAACATCTTCCAATGCATGAGACAGCCCGACAGCAAAGAATCATTTGGCCAGAATGTCAAAAGTACCAAGAAACTTCGCAAACCACTTTTGATATATTTGATCAGTCACAGCACCTTCTGCATACACTGCACAAATCTTTTTTGTGTGTTTCGGTTGCATTTTTACCTTTCTTGAAATAAGTATAATATACCAAAAATGTTGGGTTCCTTTTTCCATCTTCAATATTAAAATGGCTGTATAAAAATTCACCAATTTTGATGTTTTTTTAATGCACATTGATATGACAGCTGTCACAACAAAACCTAGCAAAATTGTTTCAAATGAAGTTAAAGACAACTAACTGCTACTAGAGCCATCGTATGGAAAAAATGTAACAGACTTTTTGGCCAACCCAATACTTTACATTGGCTATGGAAATTAATGATTCCTTGAAATTTTAACAAACTGCCACCTCCCACCACAAGAAAAGAAAGGATGGCAATAGCCAAAGCAAAGTCTCTCTTTTTTTTAACTATCAAATTACCAATTTCTTTATGGTATAATACTTTATACACAAAATAGTCTCAATTATACTTAATTTTCTTCAAACAACGAAAGAATTAATAGTTTTGATTTTATTTTATATTCTTTCCCAAAGTTACTGATTCTTCTTCTTCCCTAGAGTTAATAAAATGTAATACTAAGGAGAATGTTATATTAGAAATTATAGAAAAAACATTCTTAAAATACATATTAATTCATAATATATACTGCATTTTATTCTACTGTTCACTTTTGTTTCAGATCTCAGATCACTAAATTAAGTAAACTGGCTTCTAAAACATTCTCTCTGCCAAATGGGATATTAATGCAGTTTATCATTATAGTTGAAAATAAATTGAAAATAGTGCTACTGCACAAGTGAAATAAGATACATTAAATAATGTAAATATAATGAGTAAACAAGTATTTCACCAAAATGTTAAATTAAAACTTTGAAGGACCTCAGTATTACATCTCTTACAATGGCATCAATAAGTGATCAAACTGAACTAACAAGCAAAAATAGACACAGACTCATGGAGGGGCCTTTTAGGGGATGGAAGGAATGAGCAAAAATGAAAAAAGACACATGGACAAGTGTGGTGATTGCAGAGTGAGGTATAAAGGGGTTAAATGGTCATAGAAAAATACAATAACATTTTTAAAAAAATAAGTGTTCTTTTTTATGATTACTAGGTCTTTATTAAAGTACCTATATTTGAAATGGCATCAGGAAATTATTTTATATTTATGAAATAGGATGGGAAAGGTATTTTCAAACCTAATACTTAAATACATACTTAAGGTTTTACTACTTTTTCATTTTTTTTAATTGTTGTTCAGTTAGGGTCCAGCAGAAGTAAGGCCCGCTTGAGTGTGTTTGGTAGGGTAATAATATGGGTGTAATAACTTATAGTTTTAATTTGAACATTTCACCTAACATGTCATATGGTGTGCTTGAGTGTGACATTGTTATATTACAGAATTACATGCTTATGGTGCTATTTGTGCCAGATCCTGTATTTAAAAGCTGAAATAACTTTCATACACTTCTAGGAAGAATTTGCTCAAAACTTTAATTTGCAAAAATGCCTACATTTTCACTAAAGTTTGAGGGTGAAAAAGGGGGAGTTAGACTTCAGTCTACCAAATAAAAATAAAATGTTCTGTTTCTTGTAATTTTATACATTTAGATGAAAGGTAAAAGCTATCAAAGAAATACAATAGCTGAGCAACACTGAGGGAGAAATCCATGTCTGGGTTTGTTAATCAGCAACTTCAAATTGAATAAAATTTTTCTATCTCTGACAAAAAAAAGGTTACATGATCTGCTTCTATTACTAAGTTGCTACTCTATGGTGGCCTGAGACAACTCCCTAGGGGGCCAGATTATTTGAAAATGTCCCTCTCATTTCCAGCCAGCTTTTGAAAAACTTTGGGGAAGGCATAGGGTCCAGAAAATAGCTTGGTTCAAATTGGATTTCCTAGAGATATGCTGACTTTCTAGTATTCTTTGGATCTTGAGAATTTTGGTTATTCATGTCATTGTGTAATACAGATTTTTAAAATGGAGTATTTCTTTTGGCTGTACAAATATTCTGCCCTAATTGACTTAGGCAGTGCTGAATTTATAGAGGCCAAGGAACAGAAAGAAGAAACATGAAAAGAGAGGAAAGCAACAATTAAACTTTGAGTGAAGATGATGACCAGCTTCTAAGCAAGCACATTGTAGCCTACTTGGAAACTCACAGGATTCCAAGTACCCATTAATTTTCTGAGGCTCATTAATTAGTCGGAAGAGAAGCAAGAATATCTGGTGAACAGCTAAATGATAAGAATTTCTGAAAAACATACAAAAACTTAACATGTCTTTACCATATTTATAGTGTCAACAACAACAACAAAAAACATTGAAGGGAATATTTACTTCATGAAAGGATCACAGCCTCATTCCATTTTTTAAAAGATGGGTTTTGAAAAATGCCAGTTTTCAGATAAACCCAGAAGGGTTTTAATAGGTATAACAGACTATGGCCCTGCTAGTTGAAAGGTTAAATATGTAAGGGCTGAAGTGTACCTAATAAATGTTTGTTGAATACAGCCTTTCAGGAAACAAGAATATGAGGAGAGATGAACACCCATAGGAATGTGTTATGGAAAGTGAGAGTGAAGGAGGAGTTAGAGAAACAACAACAAAAAAAAAAATGAGGAAGAAGAGTAAATATGAGGCAAAATTTGATATTAGCATTATGGAGGATTAATCAGCTCTAATATTCCCAATGGATCACTGAAGTCAATTGTACCAATTAGCCCATGATTTGGTCTTGTCATAGTTTTACGGGGGCTATACATATCTATGTTAGTGGCAAGGGTTGGATAGAGGGACAGCAAACTAGTTAAATAAAATATGACAGTGAATTAGGATAAATTTCTACTAGGCCCACTGAGGATGAAATCAATTTGTTAACTTTTCCATTATAGTGGATCAGATATATGAGCAAATATTGGCCAAAAAGATGGTACACAATTTTCTCTAAAATAAGATACATTTTTCATTTTCACCAATAAGTTTATAGATTTGGATATTTTTTAGTATGTCGGCTATCTCCTGCATGGCAGAACGTTGCTTGTTCTCAATTAATGTCTCAATTTGATCACTATCAACTTCAACTGGTCTGCCCAGCTATAGAGATTCATCCACCCAGTGAGAAATCTCCAGCACAAAACTTCACAAACTGCTTTTGATAAGTCTGATCAGTCACAGCACCTTCTCCACACACTGCATAAACTTTTGCATTTCAGTTGCGTTTTTACCTTTCTTTTTCTTTTTTTTTTTTTTAAGATTTTTATTTATTTATCTTTAGAGGGGAAGGGTAGGAGAGAGGGAGAGGGAGAGAAATATCAATGTATGGTTGCCTCTCGTGTGTCCCCCACCGGGAACCGGCCCGCAACCCAGGCATGTGCCCTGACTGGGAATCAAACCGCGATCCTTTGGTTCGCAGGCCCGCGCTCAATCCACTGAGCTACACCAGCCAGGGCCGTTTTTACCTTTCTTAATAAAACATAATATGCCAAAAATGTTGCATGTTTTCTTCCATCTTCAATATTAAAATGGCTATACAAAAATTCACCAATTTTGATGTTATTTTTAAAAAATTCATGCTGATATGACAGCAGGCACAATACTATCTAACGAAATTGTTTCAAATGAAGTCAAGGACAACTAAGCACTACTAGAGCTACCTTATGAAAAAAAAAATGAACTTTTTGGGCAACCCAATATTTGTCCAAGATTCTGGGGTTTAACTAATCTTGAGAAAAAGCATACTTCAGAATTTCACACCCAAAATACTGGGCCCAAAGTGAACTGATAAGATCATAGGCTTCCAGTTTACTGTAGATCATTCAATCTTAACATCAGTCCTTTCTTCTGACTAGAAATATACTTAGTATTTATTGTACTAAATTACATTCCACAGTACCCATAACTGTCATATTTAAGATAGGAAATGATAATGAAGTAAGATTGATGGGAATTTGCTTAAAAGTAGGTTCATTTATCTGAAAGATCATTGGCTCAAAGGTTCAACATAATCTTCTCATATACCCTCTACAGAAATGTTTCTAATCTCAACAAAGATATTATGTCACTGTAGTTTCATACAATAGCAATGATTAAATGGCTAGAATATCAGCTAGTTAGAATTTGAAAGTATTTCAAAATCAAGAAATATGTAGGGTTTTCCCCCCAATAAAAATATAAATAAAACCGCCCCCCTCCCCGTATAAAACAACTATGGTGCTTGCTACAATAATGGGAATCATTAAACTAGTGGATTTTCATGAGATTTCCTTTCATATTGATGAACATGGAGCTCCACTGTATATAAGGTGCAGTGTTAGTTCTGTGTGTAAGTGTGTACGTGGAGAGAGAGAGATGGAGAAATAGAGAGAGGGAGACAAATGTTTGCAAAGACATTCAAAACATAGCCCTGTCAACCAGATCACAATGGGCCTGACTAATCGTAAAGAGTGACACAGCATCTAGTCATGTACAAGGAATTTCTCTCTCTCTTTCCCCCACTCTCCCTCTAAATGATTAAGGGCAACCAGAATGAATTAAATAATTAAATATTACTAGAATACAGAGGGAGGGAAATAGAGGAATTACTACTTGCTGGTGAAGTTAGAGAACATGGGTAAAGTGGTTCTTCAGCAAAGGATTGACAAATAGTGCCTGGCATTCCAAAAGGGGCAGGTTAGTGAACATTTTAGGAACAGCAAACAGAATGAATAAAGGCAGATAAGACAACAGAATGTAAATTCAAGGAAGGGTAAGACTGGCTAAAGGATATAGTTCCTTTAGGGATAGGTAAAATTAGACTGCAATTTATTGGCTGGGATCTTCAATTAAAAAAAGGGAATGAAACACTGTTGAAAAGCTGTTAGGGAACTGATCTAATATGACAGTACTTTATATTTCAACCTCGGATATAATGTAGGAAAGGAAAGAATCTAAAGACAGGAAAGCCACTTTGGAAGCTATGGTAATAAGATAGCAGTGAGAATGGAAGGAATGAATATAAAGATACTTTTGAATTACAGATCTAAAGGTGGAAAATCTGAGGCAGAAAGCTTGGCAGTGCCTTTTTTTTTTTTACTTGAAATGAACACAACAGTCTTTATACCATCACTGTGTGATTAGAACACATCAAATACACATATCAAACACACTGACATGAATAGATTCTAAAATGTTTTCCTGCTCATTTCTCTGCTGCATAATCTTTATTCTAAGACTTCTGATCATTTTGTTATTGAAATTTCAACTCTACTGCAACTATTATAATCAGATTAGCAAGAGGCCCTGTGACAACCTGAAAGACTAATTTGAGGCACCAGTGATGTCTTTCCCTCCTTTCCTCCCTCCCTTCTTTCCTTTCCTTCCCTTCCCTTCCTTACCTTTCCTAATCTTTTCCTTAGAGTCTTTTCTTTTTTTTAAAGTCCTTTTGTCTTTTTCTATTTAATAATACAGAGCCAAATTTTTAATGACTAAATGATTTATGGATATTGTTTTTTACAATTAAGAAACTGGCATGCTAATAAACATTATTCATTTTCTACTTTAATTAAGCTATAGACCATGACTACACCTTATTTAAACAAACAAACAAACAATGCAATTCTCTGAACTAAGGCATAGCATACATTTGTATGTCTTTCTAAATAATCATCCTAAGACTAAGTTGCCAAAAGCGTACACATCCTCTCCATGATTACCTAATGCTGGGATAACTAGTGCTTGGGAGTTTAAACTGGTTCATGGTGATCCTGGACTACTGCCTCATAATTAGGCAAGAATCTGGGAACTCTTCTGAGATCAAGTGGTGGGATGTTCCACTTGAAATGACATGTTTAGCCTGGAAAGACAGGCTTATAGAGCACTGAAATTATTCAAGTGGGTGAGGAAACTTCCCATGTGAAAGAGAGAGTAAGAAACTACAAGCACATGACTTGTTAGAAAAATAAAAAAAAAAGATCCTTTCTGGAAGATAAAAGAAGATCCTTGGGAACACATATATGTACATGTATACAATGGCCCAAATAGAATATCATATATGAACAATTAGGACCTTCTCTTAATGTAAATACTGACCAGTCACTCCATTACGTGCTAATAAGACAGAAGGAAAAATTAGAATTACATCATCTTATTTATTGTCTTTATAGGTCAAGGTATATTCTCTTGGCTCTGAAATGGCTTTTTAATTGTTTTTAAAGCCTAAAGGTCGAGATTAATATATTCAACTACCATTATAGTTAAAATTTGTCTCATGGTTAAAAAAAATTCCTTTCTAGAACTGTTAAAGTGATTTTAAAATAGAAGTAATACTATATGCTTCATAATTTATCAAGTCTTTAGTTCTCATTTGATCTTCATAGGATCTTTGTAAAATAGGAAAGTCAAGCAATATTATTTCTTTTCCATAGATAAGAAAATTGAGGCTCTCTGGGATTGAGGTATTGTACTTTCTTAAGATCACATAGGTACGCACTATGAGATTGGAATCCAAGATTTAGTTCTGTAAATTCAACATCATTTCCATTTTATACAAATATAACATGAACACAAACCAAGTGGAAATAACTCAAATTGTTTTAATGACACTATTTTCTAAAGAGTGGCTTATGAAATTAAAATTTGCTAAATGATTCACACTTAACAAACAAGATTTACTGTCTAATAGGAAAGGGCTGGGGTGGTGGGGGAGTGAGGGGGAGAAATGGAGACAACTGTACTTGAACAACAATTAAAACAAAGAAAAGAATTTCAAACTGATCAAGTTACAAGGCAACAAAAGTTTTGAATGGATAGTTAAATTTTAATTATAATATCCATAGTTACCCTTAATGTATAATACTGCATTTTCTTGTTAATACAGGTTACTCTGTTAACCTCACCAGTTACACTCTCAGAGAAACAGCATTTCTGTTTCCTAATGAAAGAGCAGTTAAGTGCTTTAGAGAGACCCAATGAAGAAAATACACTTAAGTCTGAAAATTTACTTTTGGGTAATTTCTCCCCTAAACTCTACAACTTTACATTCAGTTTGCATTTGAGATCAAAACAGAAACATTTCTACTTGGTGGCTTTTATGCAGGAAAGGTATCTGTGATTGCTGATGTGAGCATGTAGGCATTGCCTTTCCTCCTGCTACAAATGACAGCCTCTCAGTGTATGTGTATGTGTATGTGTATGTGTATGTGTATGTGTACGTGTACGTGTACGTGTATGTGTATGTGTATGTGTATGTGTATGTGTATGTGTATGTGTATGTGTAGTGGGGGGACTTTCTATAGGCAGCACTTAATCCAGGAGCATCAAAGCAAGGAACACTTTCACTTTACATTTGGTCCATATATAATCACCATAACACAGGGTTTTTCAAAGTGTGGTCCTAGAAAGTTGTTAAATCATCTGGGCACTTGTTATAAATGCAAAGCAACAACAATGACAACGGAGAGTCTGCATCCAGGTCTCTCCTACGTGTATTGCTAATGCTTTGATCTCTTCAATTTGCCTAAAGCGTTCCTTTTCAGAATGTAAGGTGCAAACACATTAGTGAGTTATGAAATCAATTACGTGGGTCCTGAAAAGCATGTTTTAAAAATTAAACACATCAAACAGAGCAGAAAATAATCAGATGTCCTTGCATACAGTATGGATAAGTATTGTTTTGTGGAACTTTGATTTCAGTCATCTGTATATGAATGTATGTATTTATATACATAGTCATATACGAGTATATAGGTAAATGTGTACTCATGAATGTATATATGCCTGTATGTATATGAGCATGGGACATTGTAGGTTATAGCCCCAAAACTTTGAATGCTCTGCACTAAAGAGTTAAATTAGTTCCCTTCTAGCCATTGGAACCCTTCTTCTAAGGATCTATCGGTGTCTGTTGGGCACAGGAGGCCCAGTAATGCAGACAGAAAAGTCCCCACTAACGCTAAGGCTCTGAATATGATATAGTTCTTCCTTGTATATCCAAATAATACAGAAATCAACATATAAAATGCATTATTCCACAGCAATGTTGAAAAGAAACTTAACTGTGAGAGATTCAGGATAGATTTTTTTTTAACTCAAAAAAATTTAAAATGCCCAGAAAACACACCTAGCCAGTTTTGTTTTTCATCTCAGTTTGAACCAGAAATTAGCTGAAGACAAAATTTTAATCTTACTAAGCAATTCAAGTTTTAGAACTTGCAAAAGTTTAATTGTATGAAATCTTTTTATTCACTGACAATTTTATGACATCTAGAGAAAAATTTTAAATTATTATGCTTTCAACCTGAAGTTTTAGCAATTTTATACCACCTGAAACAATCCTAAAATATTTGCAGGAAAAAAACATTTGGGTGAGAAACTAGCATAAACTGAACATGTTCTGAGAACGTTTGGTCTAATTAGAGCACTGCAAACAAGACTGTTGTTTTGGGCTTCCTCTGATCATCCTGTAAAGCCTGGGTCCCTTGACCCTCCCCAGCACCCTATGAGACGGGAGTTATTAATGAGTGGCAACACAACTACCTTCTGACACATCAACTGTATCAGCACTTAGGGCTAGAATTACCCTTCAGAAATCTGCTGGGTTAGGATTAAATGATGAGGTTAAAGGCCAAGCTTTCATTTTAAATGTATGATTTCAAATCTGCCTTTTGCAGACTATTCTGTATACTAAGAACATTTTCCCTTTGTACTTAAGTCTATATACGATTATTAAAACAGAGGTTTTAACAGTGTGATCCTGGATCAGCATTAGCAGAATCACCTGGGTGCTTATAAGAAATGCAAATCTTGGACTCTTCCCCATATTGAATAAAGAAAAAAATCCCCTAAGCTGGGGTTCAGGTATGTGTTCCATCAATGTTCTGGAGAAGGCACACTCAAGTGTGAGGACCATTGCACTAAAACATGATAAAAATGTTTTTCTTGGCCAGGATCAGAATGCAATTCCTACTTCAGGGGAAATAAGTGGGAGGTATAGGGTACTCCTACATGGTGCTAGCTAAATTTATTTAACGAATGGTTTTGAAATCTATGTATTACTTGAATTTTTGCTTTTCTTTCATTCTCTTGCTATTTAATCCTACCCAATCTTTAGGCAATTTTCCAATTTATTTCAGCAACAAAAGAGTATAAGCACAATTTTGGTGAATCTAAAATTAATCAATTTACAATACATTGGTATTTGTGATTTAAAAAATACTGTGGTGAGAAAGGATGAAACTAACCACTTAAAAGAAGTTTAGGAGCTACTTGTGAGTTTACATTTTTGCCTGGAAGGATCAGTAGTTGCTGAAACTAGCTCCATTACCCATATTGTAAACCATTATATTCTCTGAAGCACAGTGCCTGGTCAAGAGTGATTGCTCAGTACATGTTTGAGAGTGAATGAATAACTGAAGAAAATAATCCAGACTCTAAGTACATGAATACAAATACAAAACATTCACTTTCGCTCCAAAATATTAAGTAAGGATGGCTCTAAAAAATTTTTACTAAGTGTAATGGCAATTTTCATTCTTTAAACTTTCAACTGTCTAATACAGGGAGGACTTTTTCTGAAACCCAGTATCGAGGTTTAATTTGAATGGCTACACATCTTAGAGAGTTTATATTGAGAACATAAAGAGTTGTTTCCGCAACATGCATTTGAGGAACACAACCAAATAGATGTACTCTGTAATCAAGAGCTGGCCTCAGATTTTTGAAAATAGTAAATCACTTTTTTGAATAAATACTATATTCACATGCTTCCCACCTTTTTTTACTTCGTGCATCCCCTAGCAAAATCTTTGTGCTTCTATAAGCATATACAAATGCATGTTTCTATTTAAAGACACAAACACAAAACCCCTTCCTTTTTTATATGTTTGGAGATTGTAGCTACCTATATCAATATTTATACCTATATCTATACATCTGTATTTGTATACATGGCCTCAGTTTTTTAATGGTTATATAAAATTCTACTGAATGGACAAATGCACCAAAATTTATTTAACTAGTTCCCTGATGATGGACAATTAAGCTTTTTCCAAAAAAATTTGTATTGCAAATTACTGTGTAATGAATATAGCTGTTTACATAGCATTTCACATATGTAAGAGTATCATCAGTAGAATAAATTCATATAAGTACACTCTCTGGGTCAAAGTATATGTGTATTTTCAATTTTGATAAAAATTTCCATATTGTTCTTCAATTCTGTGTCAATTTGATTCAAATGAACAATGAATGAGAATGTCTGTTTCTTCACACCCTTGCCACCTCTTACTTTTTAAGCTTTCCCTGTGTGAAAAATTAAAAAATGGTATTTCTTTGTAGTTTATTTTTATTTCCTTTTCAGTGAACTTCTTGTTCATATAATTTACCCTTTTTGGTCTTTTTATTTTCTGATGGATTTTTTTAAAGTGGTCTATATAATAAACAAATTAGTTCTATGAATATAATGTCTCAAACTTTATGCCAGGTTGTCATCTCACTGTTGCCTTTGTTTATTGTGGTTTTTGTCATATGAAATGTTTTTACTTATGTAACTGATTACATCAATATATTCTTTTTAGATTCTAGATGTTAGTTACATCATGCCTCCCGCCATAGGAGAATAATAAAATACATTTTTCCTTCCAAGTAAAGTTTATTTTTACATAAGGAATAATGTATGGAACCAATCCAGTTTTCTAAATAGCTGTGCTGTTGTCCCAAATATCATTTATTGATAATTCCTTATTTCTGCACTGACAGGCAACACCTCCTTTACAATAAACTGCATTCCTATATGCATTTGGCCTATTTATGGCCTTTTCCCTCCTGGTCTATACTGGTCTATTCCTGTGCCTTAACAATTATATTTTAATTATTATAATTTGATGTTTGAATAATTGGTAGGGTTGTTTCCATCCCACCCATCCTCCATTATTATTTTTTTTTTACAAAATTTCCTTCACTATTCTTACATGTTTACTTATATAAACAGCTGCTCTTCTAAAAGAAAAAATCACCTGGCCCTGGCTGGTGTGGTTCAGAGGATTGAGCACCAGCCTGCAAACCAAAGGTTTGATTCCCAGTCTAGGGTGCATGCCTGGGTTGTGGGGCCAGGTCCCCAAGTAGAGGGCATGTGAGAGGCAACCACACATAAAATGTTTCCCTCTCTCCCTGCCTTCCCCTCTAAAAACAACTAATAAAATCTTTTTAAAAAAGAAAAAAATCTATTAGTGTTTTGATTGGGATCATACTGAGATATTTTAATTTAGAGAAATACAAAATTTTTATAATAAAAATTCTTATTTTAAAAGATTTGAGTTATTTTTTAGAGATAGGGGAAGGGAAGGAGAAAGCGAGGGAGAGAAATATCAATGTGTGGTTACCTTTCACATACACCCTACTGGGGATGTGGCACACAACCCAGGCATGTGCCCTGACTGAGAGGCAAACTGGCGACCCTTTGTTTTGCAGGCCCGTACTCAATCCACTGATCTACACCAGCCAGAGCTAAAACTTCTCTTTAAATTATAAAAGCTCCTTTCTGTATCCCTTAGGACAGGGGTGTGAAACTCATTTTCACCAGGGGCCACATCAGCCTCACGGTCACCTTCAAAGGGCCAAATGTAATTTTAGGACTACATTTATATAGTCCTACAGTATAAATGTAACTACTGTATAAACGTGACTACTCCTGAACAGTTAAGCAAGAGCTCAGCGCTACCACTGGGTAGAAACAAGGTGCTGGGCTGGATAAAACAAGGTGGAGGGCCAGATTCTGCCCATGGACCTTGTGTTTGCCACCTGTGCCTTAAAAACTTTTAAAAGTTTTATTCAGCACGTGAACCTTACACATATGTTGTTAGTTTACTGCCTGGCAAATTTTGAAGTTTTTATAAGTGAAATCTTTGCTTCTATTATATTTTCTAACTACCATTGTTTGCATCTGGAAAAACTACTGATTTCTTGGTATATTAATCTTAGTTATAAGTTCTCTTATTATTTGTTCTAGTTTTTCACTGGATTCTCTATGATTTTTATCAGGTATACAATCACATTATCTGCAAATTCTGACCTCTTTACTGCCTTTCTATTTTTATATTTTACTTCCTTCTCGTGTTTAATGCATCTTTCCTACAATTTCTTATAGTTTCTTTCTTATAAGGCAAGTGGAAAGTTACTAAAATTTATACTAACTGAATTTAAAGTAAATGTGTAAAATTATTCCTAACGGTCTGAATGAAGGTAGATTACAAAACCCTTAGCCTATGAAATTTGTAGACATCAACAGTTATAATCAAACACAATAGCTAAATTTTAGGAGGTCAGAAAATTCTGCAACGAATAAACACAACCGCAGTTACGCATGCTGAGAAAGTGGTGATCAAATCACATGCTTTTGGGGAATGAACCGATAACATGGGGACATACAATCCCTCCCATTTGAGACTTGAGAACTGTACACAGGCATTGTATTGTTTTTCCCTCATTAAATTAAAAGACATGGGCTAGTGGGTAAGGCAGTATTAATTTTATGGGTCTAAAATTGACTCATGTATTTCACAGACTATGGTGTATTTTAATTTGCCACCAATACATTTCATATTTTATTGGATTACCTGGTCTCCATGACTGAAATATTAGTGATTCTTTTCCTTTAAAATTTATAATGATTTCAAGCTAGTAAATTAATTTGAAATTTGACATACAAGTATAAGGATCAAGCAAAAGTTATACTAAAGGTCACCTGGAACATAGCTTACTTCCATATTTACAAGTAGAATTTATAAACATCATTAAACTTTCCTAATATAAATTTCACATGAAATAGAATCTAGCCATTTCTGGTATGTTACAACACAAATGTGTTCTGAAATGTTGTTTCAGTATGAAATAGCTGAATACTAAAATAACTCATTATACGAGTATTTTGCTTTAGAAATGCAGGGGAATAACATCAGCTCTGCTCAGGATAGGCTGAGGCCCCTGTCACTCTATTGTCGTAACCTTCTAGTTGATCAAGATTTCCAGGAGTGGAATGTCTTACAGCCTTAAGGGTAAAATTACTGCCTCTAGATCTTATCAGCTTCAAGGCCCGAGCAGTGTGGGACTGACTGACAGCTGAACGGAATATAGGTGAAGTGATTGAGATCATGAGTCACTCAAAGTCCGATTTTATTAAGTGCTTTAAAACTGAGGTCTCAGAACCTTCAGTCAATTTAGGATTTAGTGCAGGAAGGGGAAGATTCATGGGACTTTCTCTGAGGAGTTTCATTTGAGGGCTCACAGTGGCCTAGGGAAAACAGGACACAGGGAAAAAGAAAATGCTAAGATCATAATGGACATATATGCCTCTGCCAAAATAAGTGAGGAAGTATTTTTTTTTATCATTGAGGGTAACTGAAAGACTAAGAAAATTATTTAAAATAGAAATTACGTTGTAATATATAAAATATACCTGATTTATGCATAATTTATACACTCTTCTAAATTAAAATTTTTTCTTCTCAATATATCTTTATACATAATAATAAACAAAAGTTTTCACCTTAAGTGACTATACTGCTTTTCTATCTCTATACAGCAACAATCAACGATCCAACATAATTTTAACTTTTTTTCCCTTCTGCTAAGACATGGGCAGCTCAGCTCCTTCTAATATAGTTGTTCTCCATAAATATGAGGAAGCCCTTCAAGTAGACATGAAAAAAAAATTCTGAGATATACTGCTAGGGGAAAAAAGTAAGATGCAGTATATTTTATCATTTATATTCAAAAATGATAAAAAATACAATAAAAAATGGTAATGAGACAGGGGAGAGACATTCTGCTTGTACATTCCCAGAATATCCCTAGAACAACACTCAAAGGAGCTTGAAAACAGTGGTTGCTTTTAAGGAAAAGAACTGAAGAGCAGGGTGAGAAGGAGACTGTATTATGTACTTTCTTTTATTCTTTGAACTGTGCAATTCAAGAATGCATAACTAATTCATATAAATAAATTAATAAAATTTTAAAACAAAACAAATGGCCATTGGTACCACTCCACCAAAGGAATAAGATGCTAAAATCATTTTCTGAGTTGTTAGCTATACATATTCATTCTTAGGAAAACCCCATTCCCTACATCAAATCCATAAATACATAAACCTCTGGTTTATGAGGTTATACATACTTATAAAAGATGTATCTATAATTCTTAAATGAATTCTTAACTTTCTATAAATTGTACAAGCTAGGCCAAACTTTTACTTATATAGCAGCAGATGGACATTCAAAATTTCCCCCAAGTAACTGAAAAAAATTACAATATTTTACATTAATCAGAAGGAGAGACATGAACAATTTTAGTTTCAATACATTTTCCTTGTGCCCCTTAGTGGGATCTAATTTTAGCAAAAACCTAACATATTTAATTACTAAATGTATAAACAGGAAGATGTAAAAATTATCTTTCATATCCCAGTCTCAACAGTGATTAATATAATCTTATTTAGCCAACAAAAAGAAAAAATCCTCCATAAATAAACATCCAATTATAAGCATACAAATACCATTTTCTGGAGTAGTGAGTAAATAAAGCTTGTTAGAGCCAACTTAATTATTGTATATTGTGGTGTAAGATAAACTGTGTTGGGACCAGCACAAAATATCACCAACTACAATCACAAAATTTTGATACTCAAGTGCAAACTGTATTCAAGTTTCAAAATTCTAAAATTCTGTAAATGATATTGTTATACAAATAAATAATGAAGAAAATAAATTAGAGTTTCAAAGGAATAAAAACATACTAGGAAATTTGGTGATGCAGTTACAAAATCATAGTATAGTAAGTTCAGAATTATGACTGGAGCCAACTCTTCTACCTAAATGTCCATATACTACTCAAACATTAGCAATAATTACATCCCGAGAATTAATGTAATGATGTGTAAGACATTGATTGACTCAAGTGGTAACTCAGCTGAACTCATATCCTGAGATGTTCCAACAAAAAAAGTTACATAATGTTTTGAAAATTCTTATTTAATACTATCAGCAGGAAGTGCCTTTTAAATGTGTGTATATGTTTGCATATGTAAAACATACACATGCATATATATAATTTATACATACATGGACTACACTGACCAAATAAATGGAACACTGGTAGTTTAAAACTAGTAGTTTGTACCCTAACATATTCATAAAAATAAAATTTAATTTGTTACTATCATAATTTTTTTAAAACTCTGATACTTATAGGTACTTTGAAAACTGACAATTTTTATAATGCATAAGCAAAAATTAAACTCTAAAACATATTTATGTTAATTTTTTTTCATTTAAGGTTATAAAACTAAAGTAAATAATATGCTCAAATAAAAATTCTCCATAAATGCCTCAAAAATCCTTCAAGTATGAGAAAGATGATTTTACATTGACTATTAGGTGAGGAGAAAATATTAAAGTGCTAATCATTTATTTTTCTCAGCAGTGGTTTCAATTTCAAATCGTTATCTTTTTTCATTGGCATATCTTGAAAAACTGGTTTGAATAATGAAGTAAACTTTTCTTTGTGGTGGGAAGTTCTTCCTAATAACTTCAAATGAAAGAATTTCAGTAACAGACATAAGTTAAGTGTAAGAGAGAGTCAAAGCAATTATTCAGAGGACCAGAGCAAGAAACCTTGCTACCCAGGATATGAATGAAGGGATTAGGTTTGTGTTACTTCCAAGTACTCATACTTAACTAGTTTGACATCAAATGAACTAACTGACCATACACTGCAATTATCATAGGCTCTTATGGAATGGGCCAATTGCAGTCCAGAATTTTGTCCACAGTATAGGCTGTGCTGTTGAATCAGGAATGCTCTATATAGGTGATAAGTTGGCTATTAAACAGGTAGAAGAACTAAATTTATATGGCACAACATTGGCTCAACATTGGGAAAGAAATGGCTTGAGTGTTGACTAACGAGTTGTTGAAGATGGTGCTCACAGACACAGACAACACTACAGTGACTTCCAGAGAGAAAAGGCAGGTGGGAGGAGAAGGAAGAGGGTAAAGGGGGATAAATGGTGATAGAAGAGGACTTGACTTGGGGTAGTAAACACACAATACAATGTACAGATGATGTGTTATAGAATTGTACACTTGAAACCTATATAACTTTATTAATCCGTGTCTCCCCAATAAATTCAATAAAAATTTTTTAAAAAGAAAACATTGTATTTATATAAATTCCTTATGGTTCTATAGTGAATGAAACAGATACATAAAAATAAATTCCCTTTAATGACAAGGCACCTACCAAAACATCTTGTTAGCAGTCCAAACAATCAAAGAGCTACAAATATTCTAACACTTGGCAAGAGGGGGATGGTAGGAAATGTTAAATAGGTCTCACGGCACTTAAACTTTGTGAACTTGACTATAGTAATAGTTGTGAATTTGTAAACAGAATCATCACCTCACTGTGAATGAAGCAGATGAAGATCTGCAGCACAACTGAGAGGGGAATCTAAACCATCAAAGATAAATTTTAGTAAGAAATACAAAGTAACAATAGCAGATGTATATTTAGATAATATAAATTTATCATATGGCACTATCACATGTACTTTGATGAGGATACCTATGATTGTTCCAGGCAGTTATTTTTTTATTTAAATTTTACACTACTTTTACTAAAAAGAAAATTTTCTTGTAAAAAACAAAAAACATTCTTAACAAAACATTAAATATTAATGCATTTTAAAAAGTGTAAATTAACATGTACCACTGATACTATAAATTGATTTTTAGTAGTTTCCCACTATTCCCAGTTGTTATAATTCAGTTATTTTAAGTGTTAGTTTTATTTACCGATTAATATAATAGAAATCACACTGCAAATTTGTGAAATGGATAACTTAAGGAGTCATGCTACTTTTTCATACTGAATATAGAAAAAATATCAAACTACAAAATTTACCCTGTTAATGTTTGCACCTGTATTTACATGACCTGGAATAATCTGTTTAGTTCGAGGACAGCACTAATCAATGTACTAAACACATATCCAGTTGATACGGACGTTTAACAGGTAGCCAGAAACCAGTGTGAAGGTAAACAGAAAACCCTGGAGAAAATAAAGTAGGGGGATGGGGGCCAAAGAGATGGTGTGCTATCATGAGAAAGGATGGATGTAATGAAAACGGGAAAATACTATTTCTCCCATTTTTCAGTTTTCCTAAGGGCTTGATAAGTGGCAAGTACTTCCCTTTCGGCCAGCAATGACATTCTGGGTGGCCCTTCTCAGGAGCACTATAAAGTACTGACACCTATTCTACTGCTTTTTATTTTATGGTAAAGATACAGTTATTTTTGCATCTACAACACTTTACAATTATTTTGTAAATATTATGATTTTAAAGCTGGGAGGAAATTAGAAAACCAACCATTTAATCTAACTAACCACTGATTTTGTTGATGGGGAACCTGAGGTCAAGAGAGGCTATGATTTAGTTTCTAATCTACATAAGTATATTGTGACTAAAAGGTTTAGACATACTGTACCTGTTGTTACGAAAAGCAAGAGATAAACATACATAAGATATGCTTTAAAAATGCAAAGAAAAGTTTACAAAAAAAGGAACTCTCCACTGAGAACTGCTAGAGACCTATTCTGGTGTTGGTAAGAAATACTGCACTGAACAGTAAAGGGATCCCAAACTGGAACAGGGAAAAGGCACTAAATGCTGACAGTGTAAATAAGTAATTGTTATAAACAGAAAAGTATATATAAAGTACTTATCAAGTGCATGTTATATCTTGAAAATCCATTAAAATGAAAAATGTAAAGCTTCTCATATTATTTTCTAACAAATTGGTTTCTACCTCTATATTATAAGGACAAAGTATATGGTAAGATGATAAAAAGGGGGTGCTTGTGCTTATTTCAAATCCCTGGGCTCCTTTTACACAGTACATTTGGAAAATCAATTCCACTGCTGCTTTACACAGGTAGTTCTAAGTGACTGCAATCTTTTATATGCTCAGCTGAAGTGAAAACAGAGAGCTCAGGTTGCAGAGTTTGATGATATTGAATTCTACATAGCTTTCTACGACTATTTCTGTGGCATTATTTCAATACATTAAAATAACTTGTTTCAAAATAAATGTATTTATTAAATTTTAAAAACTTGAAAAGCCAAATGTGTGTGTTCCTAAGATACCGTTTGCTCATAGCAATGATCAGAGCCAATACAGATATTTTTTCATTGAAATTACCTAGATCACTGCTTCCCAAAGCATCTCCCTGGCAGAAAGCAAAATGGCTTTACATATGGCACATAGGTAAACATTTTTAATTTACTTTTAAAGAATGACTTTTAATATACATTAGAAAAACACATGTTGTTTTCTACTTTAAAAGTGAATATTTAAAACATACATTCAGTAAATAGTAGTATGGATGGCATGTGAATATGACCAAATTTAAAGTCTAAAATGCAGCAGGGGTGTCCAGCCTTTTAGCCTCTCTGGCCACACCAGAAGAAGAGTTGTCTTGGCCACACATTGAATACAGTGCAACACGCAATCACACACACCAAAACAATCTCATTGTGTTTTAAGTAAATTTACAATTTTGTGTTGGGCAGCATTCACAGCCATCCTGGGCCACATGTGGCCAGTGGGCCACAGGCTGGACACCCCTAGGAGGTTTGGGAAATGCTGTGCTACGTAAAGTAACTTCTCCAGCAATAAGCTAGTATAGACATCACTGGTGATCAACACTTTCCTGCCCCAGCCCAGCCTGTGTTTTTTCTTCCTATATTGGGAAATGTACAATAACAACTACCAAGAAGCTAAATTAGACAAAAACTCAAATACTTACTGTCGCTGGGGAGGCCCGAGTGGTGTGTGTCACTGAGTGACCAGAATTCTCCATTGAATTGCCAATCAGATAGGTTCCTCCAGAACTGCTGATGAGTTGTCCTCCCGTGACGCCCATCTGAATCCCTCCAGTGCCCACCATACTGTGGGATGAGACCACAGTCGTCACCTGTGCCGAACTCCCTTGAGTATCAAAGTAATTCCCTCCAGTGTTTTGGCTGTACATCTGTGTTTCTGTGTAAGGATAAGTTGTTGTTCGGCTTTAGAAGAAGAAGAAAAAAGAAATTTACTAGCTTATTTATATTATCTTATTTAATTTTTTCTAGTGTGTACATATATCTAAAATATATCAGTTAGTTTAGCCTTTGAAACATCAAGTATTTTTTTAAGTTTTGTATTTTGTATGAAACTTCATTTCTAGAAGTAGTTGTGTTTACTTTCCAATGTGAAAAGACATCCCTTTATTAAGTAAGTACCTCAACACGTCTCTGTACTTGAGAGCACTTGCCCTCTACTGTTGTCTACCTCCAGCATATAAATAAGTTCAGGTCTCTTGCCTCCAAAAATTCTTGTTGAGTGACTTCTTCAACTCCTAAAACTCCCTCAAATCCCAGTTTTAGAAAAGCGGGGTTCTGGCATGTGCTGGGGCTAATAAGCCAACTCCCCACGCTACTTCACCTTTTCGGGTGATTTGCAATAGAACTCGTGGTTAAGGAAGCTTGCATAGATGTCTCTCTTGGCACCACAAGGATCTTGAGCAGTTTAGTCTCCTTTCACCCTATATCCCTATCTATCTCTCTCTCTTCCTCTATATTCGAGATTCTCCTGGATGATTGAATACAAGAGCTCTTCATGCCCTCCCTTTCCACTTCCCAAGAACTGCAGTAAACCTTCTGCCCTTAGCCTTTCACTGAAATTGCTTTTAATAAGGTCACCCGTGGCTAAGTCTAAATACCAAGATATAAGACTTCTGTCAGTCCTCATCTTTTTTGACCTATTTGCAAAATACTGTTCTTGACCACTCCATGTTGCCCTTTCCCTCCTTCTATTCTGATTAAGCTTGTCTGAATTATTTATTTTTCATTTTCAACTGATAACATATTTTAACATGACTTTTGTTTTTACTTTTTTAAAATATACTCTATTTTTTAAAAGATTTTATTTATTTAGCTTTAAAGAGGGGAAGGGAGGGAGAAAGAGAGGGAGAGAAGCATGAATGTGTGGTTGCCTCTTGTGTGTCCCCTACTGGGAACCTGGCCTGAAACCCAGGCATGTGACCTGACTGGGAATCGAACTGGCAACTCTTTCATTCCCAGGCTGGCACTTAATCCACTGAGCCACACCAGCCAGGGCTGTTTTCACTTTTTAATTTAAGATAATTATATGCTCACGAGAAGTTGCAAAAATAATACAGAACAGTATAAAGTACTTTTATGAATGGACCTGGAGATTATTATGCTAAATGAAATAAGCCAGTCAGAGAAAGACAAATATCATATGATTTCACTTATATGTGGAATCTAATGAACAAAATAAACTGACAAACAAAATGGAAACAGAGGCATGGACACATGGAACCGACCGACAGCTGCCAGAGGGGAAGAGGGTTAGAGGACCGGATGAAAGAAGGTGAAGGGATTAAACAAAAAAACATATATGTATACATAACATAGACACAGATAACAGTATGGTGACAGCCAGAGGGAAAAGGGGTGGGTGGTTGGTGGAGGTGAACAAAGCGGGGAAGTGGTGATGGAAAGAGACTTTGCTTAGGGAAATGGGTGCATGATGCAGATTATGTATTATTAACTTGTATACTTGAAACCTTTATGATTTTGCAAACAAAATTTACCCCAATAAATTCAGCAAACATTCAAATATTAAATTAAAATTCCCAGGTTTCTTTTGTCATTCTCTTCAACCCACATCTTAGAGCTAGCCACTACTGATAATTTAATGTGTATGTTTTCAAACATTTTTTACATATACACAAGGTCTCTTTCTTAACCTCTCCTGTTCCTTAGTTTCTACGGCATTTCTTTTCCACTTTTTACTTTTTCTACCACTACCTTTCAAGAACATTTCAAAGCTCCATTTTTCTGGCACTTTAAACACTGATATTTTCTGAGGTCTCTGTGTTTAGCTTTTATTTTTTTCTCATTTTATTCAGACCATGTGCCTTCACTATATACCATATGATCATATAGATGCTCACAGTAAACTTTGCATAAGTTGACATCTCCACTCTCTTTATTTTCTAGCTAGACTTTAAGAATTTTAAATCTGGGTTTATAACAGCCACCTGGTTATCTCTATGAGGAAATCCTACAAGGAAATCCCATATATAAAACTTAACAAGCAGTTCCTTACCTCTCTAGTTCTTTTTTCCTGTATTACCCTTCTGAACAGAGCGCAGCACCACCATCCTCAGCTTCAGAATTATTCCTCTTTCCTCATTCAGAATGACATCAGTCACTAAGTCCTACTAATTTTACCTTCTAAATAATTTTCCAATTCTCCTTTTCATTCTCATAGTCAATGCATTAACTAATAATATTGTGCATTATAATTGCCTTCTAATTGATTTTCCTTCCTCTAATTGGCTCTCTTCCAATCTACAACTGTCCTGCCAGGGGAATTTTTCTAAAATGGAAATACGAAAATAAAACTTGTCTTAAAAACATTTCCATGATTCTCTCTTGCCTGCAGGAGAAATTTAAAACCGCTGTCTGACCTTATAGGAGCCAGCAGGGCTGGTGCCTATGTAACCTTCGGTCTTGGTACTAGCCGTGTCCTCAAGTGCTTTTTTCACTCACACCATACTGACCTTTGTGCTGGTTCCCCAAAGTGCCATTTTCTCTTGCCTTTCTGCTTTGTAGAACATGGTTTCTGCTGCCTGGAAAGCCTCTACATCTTTCTTTAACTCCTTTCCTTTGTCCTCATCATTTATAAACTCTCAGCTCAAGCACCACCTTATCTCCAAATTATTTTTCTGTAGCCCCTCGCCCTCTGTGATCACTTTTCTCAGGAGTGTTTTGCTTTGTCCTCTGTATTTTCCTAATGCATACCCTGTGCAGACCTATAACTCTCAACATATTTATTGTTAAATTCTTCATGTCTTCATACTCCTATGAAATTATGTTTTATTCTCACCTGTGCCTCCAGTACTTAACACAGTTGCTGGTACACTGTAGACACACTAATCAACAGATAAAAATATGGTCTGATATAATAGCTGGTTTCATAAATTTTTAAAACATAAATCTTTTGTTAAAACAGAAATTATGCTAAACTATTCAAAAAATTGTAGCATTTAAAACAGGTCGTTTGAACTCATTACAAATTACACTTGTTAAATTTATAATGTAAATTTTAGTACAATAATAGTGCTTTGGAAGCATTCCACACTGTAATGCATTCCAGAAAGAGCCACTGCGGCAGAACTAAATACAAATTTTAGCTGGGATGATGACAGAAACAACCCAAGAACATCTCCTAAAGAGAGAAAAAATGCCATTTTAAATACAAAATCAGTTCTTCTCTCATCGTTGCTCTATTTTCTAATTGGAAGTCTCACCTACATATCTTTCGTTACATTTTGATAAAATAAAAGTCATGATGATTTCAAGTTTAGGTAAAAAGAAAAAGGAGGTCATTTTAATTTATGTCCACTGAATATGACAGTGATCCTATTTGACTGTACTTAAAATAACACAATCTGATGTTGATGTTTAAGTATAGCCAAATAAGGTATAGAAATAGATACAGGACAATAAATACTCTGACAGATGCAAGACATGGTGCCAGCTTTCATTTTCATAGTCTCAGCAAAATGCTTAAGCATGCTCCCTAGCACTAAGTTGATTTCACAAACAAAACATATAATAATAACAAATGATAGTTAACATACTGACCATTTACTATTCAATAGGCACTATTCCATGTGCTCAGGTATTGACTCTTTTAATCTTCATGGCAACTCTATGAGATAGGTAATATTATAATTCCTATTTTACAGACAAGGTGAAAAGGTTGAGTAGCTTTGTCCAAAGCAAAAAGCTGGTAAAAAATGGATGTGGAACCTGCAGTGAGCCCATGCTCTCAACCATTTTGTCACATAAAAAGAACTTAGCTTTTTACAGTATATGTCAAAGATATTTGTGAATGACTATTGGGGAATAGCCCTAACAGGTAGTACAAGAGGCCATATGAACTTTCCGCTACTACTTCAGATTTCCTTACACCTTAGTTTACTGTTTATTGGCTCAACACCACTCTCCTCTCTTACCCAGAGTAGGATCTGCAGATGTACTCACAATAGCAAAGAGGTAGAAAAGGTGAAACTACTTCAGAGGATACTTACACTATCACATGCCTGGAATTTTTAAATCCTATGATCATGGAAGTTGCTTCTCTTATCACAAAAGAAACATTTCAAGGAATTTATAGCACTCCATCTTTTGGGCATGCCTCCTTTACATAATTAGTTCTCAGTGAACATTAGTAATGCAAACAAATGCATCATAGATATATAAAATCTATGTCTGCAGCCCTCAAAGCAGTATAAAAATAGGGCAGCAAAATGCAACCTGCTTTAATTTTCATACTTCTCTCCACTGGAGATGATTCAAAAGCTAAAAAAATGAGCAAAGAACAAGACAAGGGTGAAAGTCACTGAAGAGTATGTCTAATCCATAAACTATACTTATTACTGAGTCATGACCCATGGGACTGAGAAGGCTTGGCTACTGCATAAACATGCCCTGGAGTAAAGGCTGGCAATTTCTAGTGGAGGGAAAAAGGACAATTTTATTAGGAAATGAATTTGTCTCTGACAAATAATGTACACTTGCATTGAGAAATAGAGGGGATTTTAAACACTGGATTGGGTAATAGAGGCAGATCACACTATCTTTAGTCATTATTGTTTAAAGGTAAGAAGATAAGCATCTGGAGCAAGAGCCAGAATTATGCACAAATAACTCCTAAAGGTCTTTTTGTGGTTCAAATGCTTTAAAAACCCTTTAATTAATACTGAAAAATTTATGTGAAAAAAAGAAGCACCAACAGCAATAACAAGCAGTTCTTTCTTAGGTACTACAAATAATGACATTTAATTCTGACCCTAAGATTAACTTATCTTTCACATTGCATAATGAATACATCTGAGTTATTGTTTGCACATTATTTATCTCGGGAATTTCCAAAATACAGGGTGGAGCAAAAGCAGTTTTACAGTGTTCGTATGGAAAATAATACGATAATTAACAAACATTAATAGAATAATAAACTCTGTGTTTCATGTATTCACTACTATAAATCTACTTTTGTCCCATTTGCTATATGTTTGAGAAAATAACTCAATATTTGGCATATCTTATTGAAAGCAGCAACTATTTCTGGACTGTACGTTCCTGAAACAGCTAAATTTCCAAGCAATTCTGTTCCCATTTGAAAGATGCTGCTCTGTTTCTTTTGTTTGTTTATTGATTGCTACAGACTGTTATGAAAATGTCATATTATTTCTATAGCAGAAAAGAACCTTTCCATTGTTCTGCATATGTATCCAATAATGAATGCAAAGCCATAGATATGTGCATACTTGCTGACAGAAGCTTCTTCATAGCTGACTCTATTATAAGGTTCTATGTAAATATCAGGACTCTGATACATTGAATTCAGGAAATTATTGCTGTTTGCATCCCATCATGCCTGAGCATATACCTTGGCTAAGCATGACTCTGAATATTCCCTGCTTGCTTATTCACTTGGATGATTATGTCAGTTTACCTCAGCTATAAGCAATTTTTCTGTTTTCTTTAACTTCATGTGTCTTATCCACAGTTCCAGATATATAATACCTCTAAATTATGTGTTTTGTATTTTATCCAGGTCTTGAATATCCTCTCCCACCAATAATGTAGTCAATGAAAAAAATCAAGCAATGGTATGAAAACGGCAAATTAAGAAAATAGAATATCTTCCAAACTTTATACTATAAAATTTATTGTGAAGATAGAATATAGTAATGTTGGTCATTATAATATTTTATACTGGTATAATGTTTTATGTTTTCAGGCTATTTTGTATTCATTCTTTTAACAAATATTTACTGAGCATTTATTCTGGCTCCTAGAATAACAGGAACAAAATAGGTATAACCTCTACTGTCAAAAAGGCTACATAACTTAAGCAGTAACTGGTCAAAAGAGAAATGGAAATAAGATAATGGAAAATTTTCTTAAGTCTATGACAGAGAAAAATAGACTATTAAAGTGTAACAAATGGGTGGGGTATATTCAATGCGTCAGTCAAGAATGTTATCCCTAAATAAGAGATTTAAGTTGAAACTAAACAATGAAAAGCAATCAGCCCTATGGAAATCAGGAGGAAAATATATCAGGAAGGGAGTACAGCACGTAAAAAAACCACAACACTGGAAAGATCCTGGTATTTAAGAAGAAATTACAAATCTAGAATGGTTGGGTATAACAAATGAGAAGGACAGTAGGAAGCAATGAGATTTTAAAAGGTAAAAATAAGCAGTTCAGGCCAAGATGGAGGGGTAAGTAGAGACGCTTTGCTTCTTTGCACAACCAAAATGATAACAACCAATTTAAAAACAAAAAGCAACCAGAACTTCCAGAAAAATAAAAATTCATGGAATTCCAACAACCAAGGAGTTAAAGAAACATTCATCCAGACTGGTAGGAGGGACAGAGACAGACAGCTTGGCAGAGAGGGCGCACAGCAAGGCCTGTTGAACCGTGGGCAAGGCTGGGGATGGCTGATGTGGAAATTAAAGACTCAAAACCTCTCACTGTAAAATCCTGTCAGGGTTGCGAAGGCAAGAGAAACTCCCAGTCTCAGAGGAGAATTCATTGGAGAGGTCCACAGGATCCTAGAATGTACACAAACATCTGAAAGGGCACAATCTACTTGTGGAAAGTGAGGTAAGTTACAGACAGCTGGACAAGAGTGGAGCAAGTGGCATTGTTCCCTCTCTGACCCCTCCCTAACAGACAGCACCACAACACAGTAAAGAGGGTTGCCCTGCCCTGGCGAATATCTAAGGCTCCACTTCTTACAACATAACAAGTGTGCTGAGACAAAGAAATATGGTCCAAATGAAAGAACAGATCAAAACTCCAGAAAAAGAACTAAGTGATGAAGAGATAGACAACCCATCAGAGGCAGAGTTCATAATGCTAGTAATCAGAATATGCACAAAAATGATTAAGTACAGCTGCAAAATAAAGGAAGATGTGAAGGATATACAAAGAGAAATAAAGAAAGATATATAGGGAACCAAGAGTGAAGGGAAAGAAACTGAGACTCAAATCAATGATTTGGAAAAAAAGGAAGAAATAAACATCCAACCAGAACTGAATGAAGAAACAAGAATTCAAAAATATGAGGAGAGGCTTAGGAACCTCGGAGACAACTTTAAGCACTCCAACACCCGAACCATAGGGGTGCCAGAAGGAGAAGAGAAAGAGCAAGAAATTGAAAACTTACTTGAAAACATAATGAAGGAAAATTTCCCCAATTTGGTGAAGGAAATATAGACTTTCAGGAAGTCTAGGAAGCTCAGAGAGTTGCAAAGAAACTGGACCTAAGGAGGAACACACCAAGGCACATCATAATTAAGTTACCCAAGATTGAAGATAAGGAGAGAATCTTAAAAACAGCAAGAGAAAAGAAGACAGTTACCTACAAAGGAGTGCTCATAAGACTAACAGCTGATTTCTGAAAAGAAACCTTGTAAGCAAAAAAGGGCTGGAAAGAAGTATTTGAAGTCACAAAAGGCAAGGACTTACATCCAAGATTACTCTATCCAGCAAAGCTATCATTTAGAATGAAAGGGCAGATAAAGTGCTTCCCAGATAAGGTCAAGTTAAAGGACTTGACCTTTATTGCCACAGCCTTATTATATAAAATATTAAAAGGACTTATCTAAGAAACAGAAGATCAAAAACTATGAACAGTAAAATGACAACAAACTTACAACTATCAATGATTTAACCTAAAAAACAAAAACAAAAACTATGCAAATGACTAGAACAGGAACAGAATCTCAGAAATGGAGATCTCTTGGAAGGTTATCAGTGGGGAAGGGGAGAATGGGGGAAAAGGTACAGGGAATAAGAAACAAAATTGGTAGGAATAAAATAGACAGGGGGAGGTTAAGAATAGTATAGGATATAGAGAAGCCAAAGAACTTATATGTACAACCCACGGACATGAACTAAGGGGAGGCAGAATGCTGGAGGGTGGGAGTTGCAGGACAGAGGAGGATAAAGGGAAGGAAAAAATTGGGACAACTGTAATAGCATAATCAATAAAATATAATTTAAAAATAAACAGTAAAAACTAAATATTCAAGTCATGTAAATAAAATTTGTTGGTATGTGGATCATGATCAATAATTTTAATTGTTCACAACAATATTAAAAGAAGAGATTAGACAAAGTTAGAGTGTATTTCACCTAGTAAGTATAGGAATTACTTTCACAAACTTTTGTTTCTTTCATATATATATATATATATATATATGGTATATGTGTACATACTCATATGTGCATGTATTTACCTGATTATAACATAAACATCTAATTTTCTCACTGTGGATGGTAGTTTAAAAAGCTTCAAACACATTATTATAGATTATGGCGAAAGGTCTGGATTTTGATTTAAGCTGGGATAGGCATGGTAAGGGGGAGGGGTAAGGCAAAGTTCTAGTCAGAGAATTTTAACAACCTTAAAAAAGGCCTGAGGCCAGAGAGACAATGGAAAATCAAGGGGAAAGTATGCAGGAAACAGGGTACAATACTGCAGACGGGTTATGTGAGATGATTCTGGAACATGTTCATTAGATATAATGATAAGAGGTGATCTTAATTGGAAAGTTTTTTTTCATGTAGTGATAGCAATATATATGTGATTGGACTATATTAAGGAAGTAAGTGAAGGCAGCCAGAATGAACAACTTTTTAGATATTTTTGAAAAGTTTGAGTGGACATGAAGGAACTAAGAGAACTGGGGAGCTAAGGAGATTTTGGGGGGGACTGGGGAATACATCTTCTCACTTAACTTATATTAAGTGAACCAGACAGATCAGGGATTACTACCCCTCTTGTAGAGCCATGATGAGAATCCACTGCTAGCAACGGTGGACAGTGGTAGGGACAGGTGCGGTGGGGTGCTGTGTGGTTTTGTCTGTGATCTGGCTGCCAGTATTGCTTGTACCTTTTTTAGTCTATTTTCAGTCTATTTTCAACTGCTATTAACAATAAGTAAAAAATAAAAGTATTAACCAGCTATTGTCACTAGGGAAGAAATGTAAGAATAAATGTTTAAGTCAATAATAAAAATTCTTGCAATAACTAATTGAGCTTTGTCATCATATATAGTATTTTATTACCATGTATGTTGATAATATACAGAGTACTGGAGTCATAACTTTATATACATCCTATTATCATGACCAAAAGACACCTAGACACTTACACTTGACTTTGTATTTGAATTCTTTATTTCTATAACAAAGAAATATGGTTCTCACACTTCAGTGTGCAACAGAATTACCTGGAGGGCTTTTTTTAAACATAGACTGCTAGACCTGACCCTAAAGTTCCTGATTCTGTAGAACCGGGGAGGGACCAAAGAGGGCATTTCTAACACATTCTCAGGTGATGTCAATGCTGCTGGCCTAGACACACTCTGAGAACCACTGCACTGGAGGACACTAAAAATGTGATGCTCGACTTTCACAGGTACAAAGGAAAAACTGCCATTTCACAACTATTAGTTTTTTAAGTCTATTTCAGTTTTTTTGTAAGTCAAAGTCTATTGATATAAAGGAGTTTTATATTCTGGCACAGCTATCCATGAAAGCACTACCAAAACTTCCTTTGCTTTAAGAGTTTTTGATTGGGTTGCTTGTCTTCTTTAGCTGTGCAGAGGACTTGAACAGACACTTCTCCAAGGAGGACATACAGCGGGTCCAGAGACATATGAAAGGATGCTCAGTATTGCTAGCTATCAGAGAAATGCAAATTAAAACCATAATGAGATACCACCTCACACAAGTTAGAATGGCCATCATAAACAAAGCAACAAACAAGCGTTGGAGAGGGTGTGGAGAAAAGAGACCCCTAGTGCACGGTTGGTGGAATTGCAGACCAGTGCAACCACTATGGAAAACAGTATGGAATTTCCTCAGACAACTAAAAATGGAACTGCCTTTTGACCCTGCAATTCCACTGCTTGGATTATACCTTAAGAACCCTGAAATACCAATCCAAAAGAACCTATGCACCCCAATATTCATAGCAGCACAATTTACAATAGCCAAGTGCTGGAAGCAACCCAAGTGCCCATCACTAAATGAATGGATCAAAAAACTATGGTACATTTACACAATGGAATTCTATGCAGCAGAAAGAAAGAAGGAGCTCCTACCCTTTGCAACAGCTTGGATGGAACTGGAGAACATTATGCTAAGTGAAATAAGCCAGCCGATGAAAGACAAATACCATATGATCTCCCCATTTATAGGAACTAATCAACAAAACAAACAAGCAAGCAAAGTATAGCCAAAGACACTGAAATTGAGAACAGGCTGACAGTCATCAGAAGGGAGAGGGGAGGGGATAATGGGGGGAAAGGGTGAAGGGTTTACAGGAACAATTATAAAGGACGTACAGGCAATAACAAAGGTAGGGAGGTGGAAATGGGGGAGGGAGGCGGGGAGGCCTGGGTGGTGGGGATGGGTAAGGGGAAGTGAGAAAACTGCACTTGTACAACAATAAAAAAAACAAATTTAAAAAATAAAAGAGTTTTTGAAGCATACCAGAAAAGGTACACATAGTAAGTATATATACAGGTCATTTGAGACAATAGAAGTCAGGGAAGTGGATTTATGAACTTAAATCAACTTTGGCAGAAATAGATGATAAAAGATTTAATCCAGATTTACTGGTCTAAATTTGCAATTAAGAAAATCTGAGCTGGAACATATGGTGGTTCTGTTTTTAATTTTTTGAGCAACCTCCATACTGTTTTCCATAGTGGCTGTACCAATTTACATTCCCACCAGCAGTTTACAAGGGTTCCCTTTTCTTTGCATCCTCATCAACTCCTATTATCTTTTTTCCTTGTCTTTTTAATAACTGCCATCCTAACAGGTGTGAGGTACAGTTTTGTTTTGCATTTTCCTGATGATTAGTGATGTTGAGCACCTTTTTATGTACCTGTGGGTCATTTGTATGTCTTTTTAAAAAAATGTCTATTCAGATCGTTTGCCCATTTTTAAATCGGATTATTGCTTTCTTGCTATTGAGCTGTGTGAGTTCCTTATACACACACACACACACACATATACATATGGAATATATATAGCTTTATATATATAAAACAATAAAAATGCACACAAAATAAAAACTATATATATATAGCATTTTTTACTGTTGTTCAAGTACAATTGTCTCCATTTTCCTGCCACCACTTCCCCCTGCCCCGCCCACCCCCACAGGTACTCAATCCTTTCCCCCTTTGGCTTTGTTCATGGGTCCTTTATACATGTTTACATAACAATCCTTCTCCTTCTTTCCCCATTATCGCCATGCCCCCTCCCCTCTGGTTACTGTCAGTTTGTTCTTTATTTCCACGTCTCTGGTTCTATTTTGCTTGCTTGTTTGTTTTGTTGATTAGGTTCCACTTATAGGTGAGATCATATGCTAGTTTCTCATATATTTTGGATACTGCCCCTTATCAGATATGTGATTGGCAATTTTTTTCTCCCATTTTACAGGTTTCATTTACATTTTGTTGATGGTTTCCCATTGCTGTGTACAAACTCAATTGCTTCATGTAGCTCAGCTTGCTTATTTTTACTTCTGTTGCCTGCATTTTTGGTGTCATATAAAAAATATCATTGCGAAAACTGATGTCAAGTAGCTTACCCTCTACATTTTCCACCAGGAGTTTTACAATTTCAGGTCTCACATTTAAGTCTACCTATATTTAGTTAATTTCTGGTGAGGGATATGAGATAGGTGTTCAATTCCATTCTTTTTCATGTTGATATCCAGTTTTCCCATCATCTTTTATGGAAGAGACCATCTTTTCCCCGTTATGTATTCTTGGTGCCCTTGGATTATTTCACCATATAGGCAAGAGTTTATTTCTGGGCTCCCTACTTTGTTCATTGGTCTCTATGTTTGTTTTAGAACTACCACATAATCCACCAATGCCAATTCTGGGTATATCTCTGAAGGAAATGAAATGAATATCTCAAAGAGATATCTGCACTCCCATGTTCATTGCAGTATTATTCACAATAGCCAAGACATGGAAACAACTGAAGGGTCCACAAAAAGATGGATAAAAGAAAATGCGGCATATATATGCAATGAAATATTCAGTCATTCACAACAATGGATGAACTTTGAGGGCACTGTACTAAGTGAAATAAATCAGCAAAAAAGAAGTACTGTATGATCTTATATTTCATACATAAAAAAATCTAACTTATGGAAACAGAGAGCAGAATGGTCCTTGCCAGGGGCTGAGGATGGGAATAATGGTGGATGTTGGCAAATGTACAAACTTTCAATTATATGATAAGTAAATTCTGGGGATCTAAGGTACAGCATAGTGACTATAGTTAATATTACTGTACTATATACTTAAAAAAATAAAAATAAAAAACTGAGCAACCAAGTATATGTGTACATGCTCAAAAGAGTTTTGCACTGAAAATTATGTTTAAAGATGAAAAAGAGAAGAGAAAAGCAACATTAGGCTTTTGCTCAAGATGGCAATGTAAGCAAACATAGCTCACCTTTTAACTCAACCACAACAAAATTATAACTAAAATATAGAACCACCATCACTTAGGAACATCAGAAATCCAGTTGAATGGAAGTCTGACTTGCGTAGTTTCTTCAGCTACGGAACTGAAGAAACCACATCCATCCAGACTGGTAGGAAGTGTGTGAACACAAAATGGGCTTACCCCATACCCACGTGTGGTGGATAAAAGTTCAGGAGGGACATATCGGTAGCGAGGAATCCCAGACCCACACTAAGCTCCCCAGCCCAGGGTTCCAGTGCCAGGAAGATAAGTCTCCACAATTTCTGGCTGCAAAAACCAGCAGGGATTGAGTTGGTGTAGGAAGCTGCTGGAGCCCTAAACAGTTATTCTTGGGCAACCCACACACAGATTTACCTACTCAGACTCACTCCCTCTGAGCTCCAGTACTGGGGTGGCAGCTGGAAGGGCATCAGTGGTATGCAGGGAGCGACTAAAGGCTTGGGCATCGTGGTAAGCAGAGGCCATTGTCCCTTTGCTGAACCCCCCCCCGCCTGCACCCCAGAACTGGTAGGCTGGTGCCATATCTGAGACTCCAACCTAGCTAACACAGTGTGACTCACATTGGAGATCCACAGAGGCTCTACCCCACCCAACTTATGGGCCCACCCAAGCTGCTTTTCTATAAGAATGGCTCTTCTTGGCTCCCAAATCCTATCAAACAAGCAACAGCTGGCTTCTGTGAGCCTTAGTGGCAGCCAGATTACAGTCACAGCTTGGCTTCACCTGGGAATCTCCAAGCCGGATACAAGTAGCACTGATCTCATACTGTTTTACAGCTCAGGCAGGGTGCCCCGTGCAAAACACAGGTTGACTTGGGCTGACCTTGGGCTGACCTTGGTCTTCACCACTCAGGAAACCTCAGGGCCAACACACTCGATGCACAGCTACAGATCACACCAGAGTGCCACCACCCTGTCCCCGCACAGCTGAACCTCCAAGGAAGGCAGAGATTGGTGGTCAGTGGTCAGAGCCAGTCCTTACAGCTGAGTGGCGTGGGTAAATCTCTCCTATTGATCTGCCAAGAGCAACCAAGGCTCAATTACAACAGTGAGGTGTACTCAGCCCACACGAAGGACACACCTTGAGTACCCAGCTTGCGTGAATGGGGAGGCTGTGTCACTGGACCCTACAGGACACATACCACATTAGGTCACACTACCAAGACATGGAATCAAAGTAGCTCTACCTAATACATAGAAACAAACACGGAGAGGCTGACAAAACGAGGAGATAAAGAAACATATCCCAAATAAAAGAACAGATCAAAACTCCAGAAAAAGAGCTACACGAAATGGAGATAAGCAATCTATCAGATGCAATGTTCAAAACACTGCTTATATGGATGCTCAAGGAACTTAGTGAGGACCTCAGCAGCATAAAAAAGATCCAGTCAGAAATGAGGATACAGACTTCTGGCCAAGATGGAGGCGTAGGCAGACACACTGTGCTTTCTCTCACAACCAAAATTAAGGACAGCAAATATTTAGAAATAAGAAAACAACCAGAACTTATAGAAAATTGAACTGTACGGAAGTCCAAAAACCATTCATCCAGACTGGTAAGAGGGGCGGGATCGCGGCAGGAGAAAGTGGAGGTGCAGACCCAGGAACGCAAGCAGCAGCGGCTTGCAGTTCCCAGGTGCACAGGCGGCGGCTGGCAGTCCCCGGGCCCACAGGCAGCAGCTGGCGGACCCCAGGCACAGGGGGGCAACTGTGCAGAACCAGTGAGGCCGCACAAGGCGGCTGGCTGACCAGGTGGTCCCACATTCGCGCACGCAGACGGTCCAGGCAGAGGGGAAGTGGCGGAAGGGACTGAATCCAGGAGAGAGCGGAGCAGGCACCATTGTTCCCTCTCAGACCCCGCCCCCACATACAGCGTCACAACCCAGCGACTGAGCTGCCCCACACTGGAGAGCACCAGAGGCTCCACTCTTCACTACGTAACAGCATGCTTGCGTGCCCAGATAATCCAGGTGAAGGGGAAGCGACGGAAAGGGCCGGAGTCCAGGAGAGAGCGGAGCAGGCGCCATTCTTCCCTCTCAGACCCCGCCCCCACATACAGCGTCACAACCAGGCGACTGGGCTGCCCTGTCCTGAGGAACATCTAAGGCTCCACCCCTCACTACGTAATAACCGTGACCAGACTAAAACCAAAACAAAACAAAACAAAAAAACCCCACCGAAAATGGCTCAAACTGGAAAACAAATAAAAGCCCCAGAGCCAATTCCTCTAAGCAGTGAAGAGATAGCCAACCTATCAGATGCACAGTTCAAAGCACTGGTCATCAGAATGCTCACAGAATTGGTTGATTTTGCTCACAAACTAGATGAAAAAATGCAGGCTACAATATGTGAAATGAAGGAAGATGCACGGGGAACTGATAGAGATGGAAGGAAAACTGGGACTCAAATCAATGGAGTGGACCAGAAGGAAGAAACTAACAACCAAACAGAAAACGAGGAAGAAACAAGAATTCAAAAACATGAGGAGAGGCTTAGGAACCTCCGGGACATCGTTAAATGTCCCAACATCCAAATTATAGGGGTTCCAGATGGGGAAGAAGAAAAGCAACAAGTGGAAAACTTATTTGAACAAATAATAAAGGAGAACTTCCCCAATCTGGCAAAGGAAATAGACTACCAGGATGTCCAGGAAGCTCAGAGAGTCCCAAAGAAGTTGGACCCAAGGCGGAACACACCAAGGCACATCGTCATTACATTAGCCAAGATTAAAATGAAGCAGAGAATTCTAGAAACAGCAAGGGATAAGGGGACAGTCACCTACAAGGGAGTTCCCATCAGACTGTCAGCTGATTTCTCATAAGAGACCTTCCAGGCAAGAAGGGGCTGGAAAGAAATATTTGAAATCTTGAAAAGCAGGGACCTACATCCAAAATTGCTCTATCCAGTGAAGCTGTCATTTAGAATGGATGGACAGATAAAGTGCTTCTCAGATAAGGTCAAGTTCAAGGAGTTCATCATCACCAAGCCCTTATTATATGAAATGTTAAAGGGACTTATCTAAGAAAAGGAAGATAAAAATAGGACAGTGAAAAGACAGCAAACTCACAGCTATTAACAACCACACCTAAAACAAAAGCAAACTAAGCAAACAGCTAGAACAGGAACAGAACCGCAGAAATGGAGATCACATGGAGGGTTAGCAACAGGGGTGTGGGAGGAGGAGAGAGGGGGAAAAGGTACAGAGAATGAGTAGCATAGATAGTGGGTGGAAAATAGACAGGGGAGGGCAAGAATAGTATGGGAAATGTAGAAGCTAAAGAACTTATGACACATGGACATGAACTAAAGGGGGGGATGTGGGTGGGAGAGGGTGTGCAGGATGAAGGGGAATGATGGGGGAAAATGGGACAACTGTAATAGCATAATCAATAAAATATATTTAAAAAAAAGAAATGAGGATACACTAACTGAAATAAAGAACAATTTCTAGGGAAACAACAGTAAAAAGGATGAAGCCGAGAATCAAATCAGTGATTTGGATCATATGGAAGCAAAATACAACCATGCAGAACAACAGGAAGAAAAAAGAATCCAAAAAAAAAAATGATAATATAAACAGCCTCTGTGACAACTTCAAAAGGTCTAACATTTGCCTCATAGGAGTGCCACAAAGAGAAGAGAAAGAGCAAGAAATTAGAAATCTATATGAAAAAACAGTGAAAGAAAAGTTCCATAATTTGGTGAAGAAAATATACATGCAAGTCCAGAAAGCACAAAGTCCCAATTATGATAGAGGCAAAGAGGTCCACTCCAAGACACATCATTGTTAAAAGGCCAAAGGTTAAAGATAACAAGAGACTCTTAAAAGCAAGAGAAAAGAAGTTATTTATTGGAAAGTTTCCAGATGGGAGGGAGGAAAGGGAGAATGGGTGAAAAGATGAGGGGATTAAGTACAAATAGGTAGTTATAGAATAGCCATGGGATATAAAGTATAGTATAGGAAACAGAGTACGCATGACCCATGGACATGAACAATGGTGGGGGGAACCACCTGAGGGGGTGGAGAGTGCTGGGTGGAGGGGAGCAAAGCACAAAAAATCAGGACAACTATAATAGCATAATCAATGAAATCAATTTTAAAAAGTGATATTAATACTATGGTTGGCAGCATCTAAATTTGGTTCCATTCATTTCCCCATGCATATGTAAAACTACCAAATAGTCTGCTCCTGTCTCACCTATCAATACATATTCTTTATTTAACTCACTCAACAAATATAAATTGAGGATTTACCATACACACACAACTCTTTTAGGTATGATAGGGATAATGGGGAACAAACAACCAAGGTACCTGGCCTACCTGAAACTTACATTCTAGTGAAGGAAAGACAAATGTTGGATAAATTTAAAATAGTCATGAGAATAACAGTCCTGTGGTGGAAGAAACATGGTTTCTGTTAGAAAACAGTAGGCAAATGTACACAGAGCTTAGACCACAGAAAAAATTACATGGCCAATAATATGACTGAGGAGGATACAGTAAGATAGGAAGAAAATCCAAGAATATAGCCAGAAAGGGCCAAAAGAAGATAGTGATTCGAGTATGGAATAGCTGGCTGGTTGACTATTAGAGATTAAGAAAATTTAATCTAGAAGTATGTCTATTATATTTAAAAACTAGAGGTCACCACTGACCCTTATAAGAGCAGTTTCACTGTAATGCAAAGAAGCAAGCGACCTAGGAAGAGGCTGAAGAATATGAGGTCAATCCTGAAAGGTTTTTACCATAAAGAAGAATACAAAAATCAGGGACTTGTTAATGAGATGGATATATAGTCCAGTAAAACTCTGAAAAATGGATGCAGCTAAAGCATGTATGTATGCTGCTGATGCCAAATACACTATTAATCTGGGAAAACAGGTGGCATGCCCAGTACCCAAGTCAGGTACACTGCTGAACTAACAGCAGTTCTGGGCCCCAGAGCATTCCCTGAGAGGCAACTCTAATAGTCTGACTATTTCTGAGTGCCAGACTAGGATTTGCTCGTACTGTCCTCTCTAGAACCTTCTGGTCTTTACAAAACTCAGCCTTCATGAGTTAGCCTTAGACTTATATAGCTGGGGGACTATAATCATACCCTAAAAGACTTTAGTCTCTGTTAGACACAATATCATGATTCCCAACCATTTCAAATACATACTCCCCAGCTAAGATGTCTAATTTTAGTTTCCAAATTTTTGTTCAATCAGAAATTTTTAACATGTTTTACTTTTGCAGTTAGTTTTCTAAGAAGAGTAAATACACTAAAAGTGAGTACACTTTTTCAGACCATATAAGACCTGGTTAATTAAGTAGTGCTTTTAACTCTTAATCCCTATTTTCTAGATTAGGAAATCTGGTGCAAAAATGTTATTTTCCTGAGGTTATATTACAGGCAGCAGGAGAAATGATGCTTGAACATGGGTCTCTGAAGTTCATGTAAGAAAAATTAATAACAGCATTTGGTTCCAAACCTAAAAAAGCATATGTGGATTTCTTTCATTTCCTCCTTTCTTAAGAAAAAGGAGGGAGGAGGAAAAGAGGAAAAAAATGAGCATTTGAAGTCTTCCAAGTATCATGTGGAACCAACTATCCTGCATGTCAGATATAGGATATGAAAATATTAAAGGATATGAAAATATTAAAGAACAAATCACCCTTAATGTGTATCACTTAATTTACTAATGGAAAATAATAAAAAGGTATATACGCCGTGCGAAGAATAGATTTTTCTCTCAAAAGACATTTGACTAAAATATTTGATGTTAAAACCTAGTACATACATACTTTTCCATGTATTTTATGAATACGGAAAGAACATTCTATATTCATAAAATAAATTTAACTATAAAAGTATAAGATGGGTTTGTTATTTATAGGAATAACGAAAAGCTTAGCCTTAAAAAGTCACAAGTTCAATTAGGACCTATGACATAAGATATAATAATATAATAGTAAAATGGATAAAATTTACTATTTTTTAAAGCTGGTCAACTCTTCTTCACTAACAGCCCAAATAATTCCATCACCTGCAGATCACTGAAAAGAATCATGATTGAGGGTCAGAAAATAGGACTTCTATACGCTAACTAGCCAGGAAAATTCATTTACCTCTCTGAGCCTCAGTTTACTCATCTGTGAAGTGGCAGAACTGAGATAAATGATCTCTATGACTTTCCTAACTCTGACATTTGAAAGCCTTCCATTTGAGGAGAGTAGTAGAACAGTTATGGGATTTAGAAAATAGGCCCCTTCTAATTGTTGACAGACCTTGGTGTTCTTTTCTACAAAAGGGCAGTTCTCTCTGGCAACTTCCTAAGTAACCAGCCATATATTTCCTAAAATCCACAGATAAACCAGATCCTACCAGGGGTGTCCAACCTGCGGCCAACAGGTGGCATGTGGTCCAGGATGGCTATGAATGTGGCCCAACGCAAAATTGTAGATTTGCTTAAAATCTTCTTTTTTTTTTTTTGCTCATCGGTTTTCATTAGGGTTTGTGTATTTAATGTGTGGCCCAAGACAGCTCTTCTTCTTCCAGTGTGGCCCAGAGACACCAAAAGCTTAGAGACCCCTGTACCTACAACAGTGTGAATGTGTGTATCAGTAGAAGAACCAATAAAGAAAGCATCCTCTCCATATCAATTACAGAAATTCCATATAACCACTTCTTCAAGCAAAAAGCAGTTTAATAAAAAGTAAGAAAATTTTTACCCTCAAATCTGGAAACTAACTATTGCACTAAAAGACAAAAAAAGAAACCTGAAAAATATCCCTTTTAAGGTTCCTTATTAATGATTTTTAAAGTGTAAAGGAAAAAATATGATGGCTTCAAAAAATGTACTAGCCATACGATTTTCAAGCAATGACTATTTAAAAAATGGGAGTCCAGTACACATGCTTATGGATTTTGAATAAATCCATTCAATGTCAATATATTAATAATATAACACCACCCAAAGTATGTCATGTGCTGTTATTAGATATTACTCAGATAAAAGTGTTCTGTGGTTCAGTTTTCAAAACTTTGCATTTCTTTCCTACAGGACAACTCAGAGCCTTTCAAAGACTAGTAACAGGAATTCAGAGCACTTTGCAGAAGGAATTCACTGCAGAAAGAAAGGCCTTCACACAGTATTTCCCTGCTGTGTAACCATAAAATGGACTAACATTTTGTGAAACACAGTTTGATAAATTCGATATGGGCATTGCTGAGAAATCAATATACAGGAAGACATGAGATGGCTTTCTATGGGTCAAATCTTATAGTGAAAGATACCCATACCATGAACATTTGAGCATTTTAGAACAGATCAGCTCTAAACAGTGGATAAGCTTCAAACAGTGGCTGATAGGAGAAAATCCTTTAAAACAAAAACAAAGTTTTTAAAAAACATTTCTTAGTTTGGCCATGAAATACTATGATATCTTTATTTCTACTTTGACTAACATGACAGAAGAGTGAGTGGGGATGTATGAGTCATAAAGGAGTGGGGGAAAGAAAATAATCATTTCTAAGCTACAGCTAGAAATTTCAATTGAATTGGACTCTCTCTACATGATATGAAATGTTTCTCAGCAGGTTTAATTACAGTATTCTAAACGACTACGCATCATAAATTGAAGAATCTGTAGAAATGAAAGAGACTAATTCATTCTTTGAAAAAATCCTCTTGGGAAACACTGTAAGAAAATATAAAGATGGTGGAGCCTGGGTGACTACGGACACGATGATAAAATAAACAGGAGCAAAAGGGAATTAAGTTACCTTCTCCCCTGAGTAAAGAGTTATTCTACTCCAACTCCCAGCACTGCAAAGCAGTCTCAATTGTTCAGTTTAAACATGTGCTCACTCACTAACTCATACTGTTAAGCCTGTCATGCTGGCAGTAAATGTCCATATTCATAGTGAGAACCAGGTAAACACATTAGTATCTCCAAACTGAAATGATTACACATTTTCGTTAAGTGATGACACATCTCTGCGAGGGCTATCATCACCTCTTAAGTAAGACTTGTGCATTATGGCCACTCGGGACAGGGATGCTGGTGATAGGAGCATCAGTGAACCAGTACTGACGAAGCATACACAGGCTGTAGGCCCACGTACAGGGTGCTTGAGAGTTCATAATAAAGCTGGGTATGCCAAGCTTCTGGGAGTATCATCAGCAAAAAACATTTATTACCACACAGAATGTGTGTGAATTTGACTATGACCCAAGTCAGGGATCAAACACTAGCTGGCTATTATTTCGGAGTGGTGGCAGAATATAGAATAATCTTTCCTAACACACATGGAAGGATATTAAATAAAAAGAGGGAGTACAAAGATCCTAAAATGAACATCAGAGACAAAAACTGTATATACTAAAATGTCAGTCAACACTACAAAATGAAAAAAAATTGGAATGGCTAATGCTAAAAAAGAATTTTGTTATATATAAAAAACATTCATAGTCCCCCAGCTACTAAAATTTTGAATATAACTCATAGCAACACAATGTTTCTTTAGTAAATCTGAAAATGATGCTGTAGAATCTTTAGTCAAAAATTTACTTGAGCTCTGGCTGGCGTAGCTCCGTGGATTGAGCACAGGCTGCGAACCAAAGGGTCATAGGTTCGATTCCCAGTCAGGGCACATGCCTGGATTGCAGGCCAGGTCCCTAGTGGGGGCCACAGGAGAGGCAACCACACATTGATGTTTCTCTCCCTCTCTTTCTCCCTCCCTTCCCCTCTCTAAAAATAAATAAATAAAATCTAAAAAAAAAATTATACTTGATAGTAATGAAAGGTTTTTAAAGATGCATCTTCTCCCTTGACCAAGAGTGCACATTTATGACATGACTGGCTGGGGGTGAAATACAACCTGGGCTCATATGGACTGAATCAACACTAATTGGACTTTATGGAAAATGAACTCATGACCTAGACCTCATTACTCATGATCTAACCAACTGAGCTAATGGGCCACAGAAAATACCTGTTAGCATGAGATATTTACTTTGAATCATTTCTGCACTTAAATAAGCCATATAATTTTAAAGAGTCAACTTTAGAGACGTTGTTTTTCCAAGGTTTTGTGCGTGGATTGACTCACTGATCATACATTTACCTATTATGTGGAAAACCCTAAAGTCAGTGGTGGAGTAGTTAAAAATTGCACAAGGCAATATGCAGAATTTAGAATACAAGTAAGAGAAAAAATATAAAAAATACCTTAACTATAGTACATAATTTTACAGCAATAACTAATGTTTGAGTGTTCACTATTTCTCGATATTACACAAAGCAGTTTTTATAAACTAACCATATCTGTTTCATGGATAAAAAAAAAGTGAAGAAGATAGTGTAACTTTCACTAAGTCACACAATAGTAGTATCTCCCCCCTACCTTGGACCAATGACAAATGACTGTGATAGATACTGTAGTTAACTCTCTCAACACCCACCCCAACTGCCCTTTGCCCTTGCTGCCTTCTAGCACACAGACATGAAAGCTACAAATTCTCATTCCCAGATTCCCGGGCTGCTAACAATTCCTAGGTGACACAAACATGGCCAGTGAAATGAAAGCAAAAGGGAGCTAGATGTTTCTGGGAAAATCTGTCTCTGTCTCTGTGTGTGTGTGTGTGTGTGTGTGTGTGTGTGTGTGTGTGTGAGAGAAAGTAAGAGAGAGAGAGAGAGAGAGAGAGAGAGAGATATTATTATATAATGTATGCATACCCTGGACAGCAAGAGGAATGGTGAAAAAACGTTTTCTTTTTATAAAGCACACATTATCTTTGTTTAATAATCTTTGATATTTAAAATACAAGTCAAACATCCATATTAACAATGTAGTCCTCAGTATTCAACAGTGTTTTAGGAACCTGGTTTTTTTAAGGACCAGACAGGAAGGTTTGTATGTATAATGGCAAAAGATCTCAGGGAGCAGTACCCACACAGAAAGGCTACAGTTGGGTCCTGAACAAATGACACTGACACAGTGCACTTGTCTCATGGCCACAAGACAATGCCTTTAAACAACAAGATTTTATTTATTTGTTTTTAGAGAGGGGGGAAGGGAGGGAGAAAGAGTAGGAGAGAAACATCAACTAGTTGCCTCTTATATATGCTCAGACTGGGGACCAAACCTGCAACCCAGGCATGTACCCCAACCAGGAATCAAACCTGTGACCCCTTTGCTCTGCAGGAGGACACTCAACCAACTGAGCCACAATGGTCAGGGCAATAGTGCTTTTTTATTTCAGACTTTTCTGTACTTGAATTTCAAATAGTTTATCTTTGCAGAACAGTAATTTTAAAAAAGTTACTCCTAGTAGTCCAGCATTGTAGAAATTAGATAATCATATTTCAAATGTATGTTTTCCTCTTTTGAAAAAAAAAGGCATTAAAAAATTCCTGGAAACATTTCCTTTTGAACTATGCAAAAGACAACTGAAATGCTTTCTAAGTTATTCAAGAATTTCCACATGTATTTCATTATATTTGGATTTTGTGTGTATATACTCTTATGTACACAGTCCAATTACTCACAACTATATATAACATGTGTGTGTGTGTGTATACATCCCATGGGTATAATGTAGAATGGGTATAATCCCATTCTACATTGTGAAAATCTCTAGCACCATGTGGTGCAAATGTAAAACAAGCCTTATTGGATACATCTTCTACTGGAAATTGCTCCAGTAGAAGATCTCTGGCCCCATGCTGCAAAATTAAAAAGATTCCCACACACAGACTTACATTGCTCCATTGGTATAGACAGTATCGCTTCCTTCCACATACTGCACCTGAGCTGGATAGACGTGTTGTACCTGCTGCACAGTCTGTACCTGCTGTACCTGAAAAACAAATATTAGGACTTTGATGAGAGATAGATATGAAAAAATACACAGCATTAGATTTGCCTCAAAGATTCCTCTTGGGTGTTGATGAACATGAGAGTGGCTTATGATGTGATCCTTAAGATCTTTCAAGGTCAGGGCATGTTGGTTGGGCCAAAATCAAGTGTAGCGATCAGGCTGAAAAAATTCGAACATTCCTACAGATACGTAAGTAAATATGCACATGCTTCAAATATTTAGGGTGAAAATTCTGAAAGCTCCTCGCTTATTTTGACAATTATGACATTCGTTCCCCTGATTTATTAAAGCTAAAGTTATCATGTAATTAAAAAATTCATGATGAAAAATTTCACTTACATGTAGAATACTATAATAAACCTCATGCATTCATCATCCAAGATAAATATTTTTCACCATATCTCCCTTCAACCCCTTACAAGATTATTTAGAAGTACAGATTATATCATTTCGCTGGTAAGTATTTCACTTGGTTTCTAAGACATAAGAACTATTTTTAACATGAACACAATGCTAGTATCATATATAAAATAATAATTCCTTAATATAATCTAAAATTCAATCATTGTTCAAATTTCTATGATTACTCCAATATCTTCTTATTGTTGATTTGTTCATATTAGGATCCAAATAGGGTCTACGCATTACATTTGTATCTTTCCTATCTTTCTCTTTTAATCTCTAATAGTTTCCCACCTTTTTACTTTTTGACCATTACTTATTGAAGAAACTGGATCATTTATAGTGTAGAATTCCTGGAATTCTAGCTTTGGCTGATAGCATCCCTGAGATATACTTTAACAAGTTCTTGTGCCTCCTGTATGTCATGTACTCTAGTAGTTAGACCACGGGCCTTAAACAAGTTCAAATTTTGAAAAGCTGTGTACTTCCCATGGCATTGTCATCAGCTGGCATGTAACAACGGGCAGTCTCTCTGCAATGACAAGCAGTGGTGTCAGGTGTCGTCAGCTGGATCAGTTTATTATGATATTCCCTATCCATGTTTTTACCTGGGGATAATAGTAGCCAATGACAATTATTTTTCCAGAGACAGTATTTCAAATTAATAAAGGTTGCAAAATTTGATAGTCTAGTTCTGTTACACATTTTCACTTATTAGTAGACATCTATAAAAAAGTTCTTCTCATTAATTATTTGGTTACTTTGAAATAGGGTTTGTACAGGAAGAATAAGATAAACGCATCACTAAAAACAAGTAAAAAAGAAAAATAATAATAATAAAAAACATGATTCTTTTCTTTACCCAGTACAAAGAATAATGACTTTATCCTCTAGCTCCCTTCCCATGTAGTTTTGCCAGGTAGTTTCCAGTTTGGTTTGGGTTAGTTTGTATCCTTATGATTCTTGGCTTTTGAACATATTTGATGTTTTTCAATTATAGAGGTCTTTTCTTCCAAAAATGTTCCATCTTTGACAAACAGTAGTTCCTTCAAATTGGATCCTGCATCTTGTGACATGACCACAGTAATCTTTAACTCCCCTGCTTTCTACCATAAAATATCCCAGATTTATCTCTTACATTTCCTGTCCTAGATCTGGAATCAACAATATCTTCAAATACCTGGCTCCTCTTAGTAAGGAGAAACATGAAGATGAAAGCTGTTTAGGAAGGCAATTTATAAATAGGCATACTATTTAACCACTTTGTGACTTCCTCTATAGAGATCTTTAACATCCAAGGAGTCGCTGTAAACATTGTTAAATAATGCAGTCCATATCAGATAATCCACATAACAGCACAACACATGCTTTCTAATACACCTGAACATGCAGCACGAAAACTCATATGCTGAGCAATAAAACAAGTCCTAACAAATTTTAAAGGATTAAAAAATACAGAGTATGTTCTTTGACTAAAAATAATTCAAATCAAAGATAAAATCTGAAAAATCCTCAAATACTTATATAATGAGCAATACACTTTAGTATTATCTAAGATTCATAGACAAATATCACAAGGGGAATTAGAAAATATTTTAAATTAAATGATACTGAAATACAATATATCAAAATGTGCACAGTACAGTGAGAGCTGTGCACAGAGGAAAATTTATAGTTTTAAATATTTTTATAGAGGGAAAAACCCCAATGCAATAAATCTAAAGTTTCAACATTAAGCAGCTAAGAAGAAGAAGAAGAAGAAGAAGAAGAAGAAGAAGAAGAAATAATTAAACCTAAAGTAGAAAAAAGGAAATGAAGAGCAAAAAGAACCAATAAAATAGACAACTAAAAAAAAAAAGAAAAAAATCAATAAAATGATAAACATTACAGCAGACTTAGGAGGAAAAAAAGACAAAATTATGAATACCAAGGAGGAAAGGCAAAACACATTCTAAAGACAAAAAAATGGGTAATAAATACAAATTAATGCCAAGCAATTCAATTACTTGGATTAAATAAATGAAGTACTTAAAAGATACAAAATACCAAAAAAACTGAATTATGAAATTGAATACCTTCCCACAGAGGCAACAAACTCTAGATCAATAGTGAATTCTATCAGACATTTCAGGAAGTAAAAAATAAGTCAACCTAACGTAATGTTTTACAAAATAAATAAGGGAATATCTCTCAACTGTTTTTATGAAGCTAGCCTTACCCTGAGACTAAAACCACAAAGACACAGCAAGAAAAGATGACTATAGAGTAATTTCTCTCCTGAACATAAAAACAAATATCATTACCAAAATACAATCCTCCCTAGGTATTATAGGGGAGCTGGATTCAGGAACCCCTGCAGGTACCATGATCCAAGATGCTCAAGTCCCTTATACAAAATGGAGTAAAACAATGCATACCAATCAGCCCTCTACATCGAGAATTCCCAACCATGGACAGAAAATACTGTTTGTGATATGTGGTTGGTTGAATCTGTGGCTGCAAAACCCAGGGATACAGAGGGACAACTGTGTTTTATTGAAAAAATCCACATATAAGTGGACCTGTGCAGTTCGAACCTGTGCTGTTCAAGGGTCAACTGTATTCTAGTCCAGCAATATATTTATGAAACAATACATCACCATCAGGTAGGGTTTAGCCAAGATGGCAATGTCATGTTTAGTATTTTAAAATCTATAAATGTAGCCTGCCAAATGAACAGTAAGAAAAATGGTATGACCACCTCAACACATGCTATTAAAGCATTTGACAAAATTAAAGTTCACCCATGATAAAAAACAAAATGAAAAACATTTCAGTAAGCAAAAGATAGAAGGGAACTCTCAATTTGACAAAAGCCATCTGTGAAAAAATACAAATATCATACAAATTAAATGGTGGAAGTCTGATCTTTAACACTTAAACAATATCCATTGTTTTTTTCATAAACTCCTCTGCTTAAATTCTTCAGTGATGAAAAATAATCAGAAAGACTGGGATACAAAAATTCTATTAATGCCATATAAACATTAATGGGTATTTTTAGACACAGCTTCTCTGCTCTTTTATAATTATATATTAAAATATTGCATATTCTTGCCTTGGCTGGATGGCTCAGTTGGTTGGAATACTGACCCATACACAAAAAAGTTGTGGGTTCAATCCCTGGTCGGAGAGAGTGTGGGAGGCAACAGGTTGATCTCTCTCTCTCTCTCCCCCCCCACCACCCTTCCCTCCCTCCCCTTCCTTGCTCTCTAAAATCAGTAATTGAGGAGGGTAAAAGTTTATTTTGTGCATTCTTGCTATTTTCTCATGGCTCATATTGTCTTTTTCTACATAAATGATCACATCAAACAACAGAAATACACCACTTTCCTTCCAGGCCTGATTAAAAATCTGGTTTCTCTAAAAATCCTTCTATAACTTAATTTATCCCATGAGAGACTGACTATTCCTATCTTTTTGATCTCCTAGAACTTATTTATACAGGTGTTAGCACATAGCTTAGTATTCATTTATGTTCCTAACTGGTAGAACTTTATGTAGCCAATATAGAGAGATGGAAAATCCATTAATTTTTAAGTAGGAGAAATAATTTTAAGTCCTTGTACTGATAGTTGCTGTTTTTATATTGGGATAGCCCATGTAGTTCTTTAAATAATAATTACCTTGTGTGCAAAATAGAAAATACACCTATTCTATCACAAAGAATTTTTGTGAGGATCCAAAACTATTAAATAAAGATACAAAACATAGTATAGGCATATATAATAACTACAACCCATCTTGAAAATTAGTGAAATTATTAAATACTTTAAAACTAAGAGTCTTGTCTTCCACATAGGTGTAAATTTCATCTTTATGTCCCATTTGGATTCAGCCATAAGTATGCAGAATGTATGTTCACCAAGGGTTCTTTCAAATCACGTAATACTATAATTAAAGTAGAAATGAAAAGCGTCAAGAACCTTGGCAAAGACGTCTGGATAGATACTGGCTAACTCATCTAGGATGGCAATATAAAATATGTCCCTTGATCACATTGACATTTTTACTACATGTAAAAATAGGGCATAATTCTTTATATTATCTACCAAGTTAAAGAACTGACAAAGTAAATGAAAAATACTCAATAGTGAAAATACTGAATTTTAGCATATTCTGGAGGTAATACAATTTTCATTATTATTTGTTTTTCTACCACCCCCTAGAAACTGGACTGAAGATGCCCTTGGAACAATTCAGTGACAGTGAGATGGAGAACTGCACACTGTGCCTGTGATTTGAAAAGGTACTCCTTCAAGGGTATAATGGTAGTGGAGGAAATAAAAAAGAGGAATGAAAGGGACAGAAAAGGGAAAAAAAAGGAAAAAAAAGAACCTTATGTATACATGTCTCATTTCACCAATGAAGTTTAAATACTAGTAAAGTCTTTCAGATTTTAGTTGAACATTTGTTTCCTTCCTTCCTTCATTCCTTCCTTCCTTCATTCCTTCCTTCCTTCCTTCCTTCCTGGAAAGTGGGACTCTGTTATTAGTTGGAGAGCCACAGAAATGCTCCCTTTTATCTTAAATTAAAGTCAGATCCAGGAAGAGATGTGTGTCTACAGAACCAGTGTGTTGAGATTAACAAACCCAGTTGCAGGATGGAAAATGAGAATGGCAGAACTCCCTACCCCTGGCCCAAGTTCACACGTAAAGAAGCAACATTTATATTGTTAGTATATTCCCAAAGACCCAGTACAGTGTAAACACATTGTAAATATTTAATAATTACTCAATAATTAAATACTGCCTTTACCTAGCAAAGGAAATGACCAGCATCTATAAAATTTGTCAGTATCTTCTTAATGTGGATAAGTGTATTAGTCTTTCAAAAATATAATGAAACTACCATGGAATGCCTAAATGAACTGGTATGATCACTTTTAATGCCATCTAATGCATCATTAATGACCAAAGGTAAAATTTAAAAATAAAGTTGCACATTCTTTTCTTGCCTAAAATAATTGTGATTCAACTTGTTCAATTACTATGTGATACTCTTCTTATGTTAAACATTAATTTCTGCTCAAATATTCACTAAATTATTGTCTAAGTTTATTTTTTATTTGCCATACTTTAGTGCAGGAACTACTCAGGTCATCTTGCTGAAAAAAGAAGAAACTAGCATTCTCTAGGTATTTTATTATCATTCCCAGTGACTATATTTTCCATCCATCTTTGAGAAATTTATTAAACTATCACAGCTTCCAAGCCCTCTGGGGAGAGGAAGAAAATGATTAAGTGAATTCTATGAGAAATTAATTATCTTAATTTCATTGTCTTTACCAAAATAAATTTTCAGATGTGTTTCCAAAGAGAATAAACAAATATTATTCACCATTTTTTAATTTTAATAAATAAGAAAGTGGTGAGAATGTTAACTGAAAAGAGATGAACAGAGATAGAATTAGCTGAAATAATCAACAATTTCTACAATTAATTGTCCAATGAATAAAAATGACCTTGAGGTAATTTCTAAAAGGTTATTTAGTCCATCAGAGTGTTGATAAGGAACTTGAACCATAACAACATTCTGTTCCAGAAATTTCTCCATTCGTTGTCAGCTGAGGGGAAAAAATTATTCCCAAAATATATGTAACAATGTATTTATTTATGTTCACAGATACTAGATGAATTAAGCAACGCAACACTTTCATATATATTTAAATGAAAGCACCACTTATTACTATGCAAATACAGTACTACAAATTTACTTGCTTATTTTTGTATATTTTTATAATTATTATTTATAAAAGAAGTGCACACCAAAACAAATTACATACCACAGGAAAATGTGCTAGCTCAACAGAATCAATTAGTATATTTTGAGGATAAATTTATGCAATATGTTGTTTTGAATGTGCTTCAAGAAAAAGAAAATGAATCACACTTCAAAACAGAAATCCTTTTCAATAGTAAATGAAATCATTTATAATTGTTAAGCTCATTAGTCAGCTAAGAACAATACTAGACTCTTTATAAAAATGTCTTTATTATGTCAAGATCTTCTTGCCTTTCTCATTTAAGAGTATTTTTTCCTTACACATTTGGTTAGCATCAAACATTTCAAATCTTAGTACCAAGAATTGTCAAAAATTACTTCAAGATGGCTTTAACAGATCCACAAGAGATATGAGAGAGCTTTTAGCAGATTAAAAAGATGGGGTGTTAAGAGTATCTTCTAACATGGGAAATGTTACAGGCTATTATGTGACTGACCAAAAGTGAAACAAGAGGAGAAGGATCTCATTGGAATAGCTATTAATAAAATATCAGCAGAGAAGTAAAACATCCAGAAAATCAACTCATTCAATATTTCTGATCCAGTCAAACTGTAGGGAATTGAAGAGATTCAAGAAAGATAAATCAAAAATTTGAGAGAGCACATTGTGAGTATGCTAGAAGGGAAGATGCAAGGGGAAAAAAAGCATAAAGAAAGAACTAATTTCCTCCACAAGCATGCGTAAATGGAAATAGAAATCATACACCTAAAACCATGATCTTCAGTCTTGGTTAAAAGTAAAATAGATTAGTATAGGGAACTGTTCTGCGTGGCATGGTCCCGGCTCCCACTCGGAAAGACCAATGGAAAGAGAGGTCTGGTACACAGGATCCACGCCCACAGACAGGTTCTCCCATGGGAAAACAGGTCTGCCTTGTACCTAGGCTGCCTTGAGACTTGCTTTTGCTAAAACTCCCTCACCCTGAATTGAGACAGCAAATGTTTACTGCATACCTTTAAAGTAACTTCCTAAAATCTATGATAAACCTTCCAAGGATGAATGTAAGCAGTTCGACCACTTTTCTCTTTACATTTGCAAATATCCTTCTTTTTGATGTAATTAGCAACATCCTCTCCTTTGTTTTCTGTGAAAGGTAACCACCGAAAGTGAACTTGTGCATAGTAAATGAGGACCATCCTCAATGTAGTGTGCCCAGAAAAGCAATAAAAACCTTACAAGGCAAGAGCCAGGGTGCTCTCCTCTTGAGAAAGTGGCCCTGCCATCTTTTTTCCTCCAAAGGACTCAGTATTCCCTGTGAATTTGTCTCGTCTAAGCCACAATGTCACGGACACTGCTTGCTAGTGACCGTATCAGATCAGCCCTGGCTGGTGTGGCTCAGTGGACTGAGTGCCAGCCTGAAAATCTAAAGGTCACTGGTTCAATTCCCAGTCAGGGCACATGCCTGGTTTGCAGGCTGGTCCCTGGTTGGGGGTGGGCAAGAGGCAACCCACATCAATGTGTCTCACACATGGATATTTCTCTCCCTCTCATTTGTTCTCCCTTCCCCTCTCTCTGAAAGTGAATAAATATTTTTTAAAAAGTAAAATAAATCATATGTCACAAGGTTATTTAATATAGATCTTGTCCAGGAGGAATCCTACAAATATTTTGAATGCTCGAAGCAATTTGCTGGTAAAGGATGTTTATACTTAATGATTAAAAAATCACAGTGAACAGAGTATGGTTAAGTGACAGGGCAGGCTGGAAAAAAAATTACTTAAATTTTCTCTCATTGGGCTGGCTTTTTGGGAAAGAACAAGAAGCTTCTTTTAACATTAAGTTACAAAGTTCTTCCTACGATATTTAGTAACTACGAAATTCCTGTTTAATCTTATAGGAATAATAGTCCTTCCACTTCAAAGAATAAAGATAAATTCACATTTATCACTAAATGTAAACTGTTGGAAAACAAGGTATTGCTCATTTATATGACAGAATTCATTTTATGTAGAAAATAAAATTTGTTCACTTACATTGTAAATTCACTCACTGGCCCTGTGTCAGTTGATTCTCTCACTTATAAACTAGGCAGCTTCTTCTGTTTTTCAAAAACACTCAGATTTTTGGATATGCTTTTCTCCTAGTAGACTTCAAGTAAAATAAATGATGCATCTAGCACATTCAAATCCAATAAATATCGCAAAGCCTGATGGTTCAGCAGGGCTGGAGTTAAACATGACACTTAAGCTTCATAGGAATTATTTACTAAAACTATGTGATTGCTATGAGCAACTAAAAGTTGTTAGAAAAGTGTAACTATTATTGTAATACTTAGACTTCAAGTACAATCATATGAAAGCTAATGTAGTGGAAAGTAAGGTCCTGGCTCACTCTCTAGCACTTCTGACCATTTGAAAGTGAGGAAATCAATTGGGAGTGAATTAGTTCAATAAATCATCCTTTACTGCCTATTATCTATCTCCTCAAAATACCTGACTAGCATCAGAGAGCAGAAGCTACTTAAAAGGGGTAAAGCATGTTTGAAAGGCAAGAGGGGAAGTGTTTCTGGGAGCAGGGAAGTAACTCACAACAGACTTAGTTTAGAATAATTTCTCAATGACAAGTTCAATGGATATTACATAAATATATATACCTATTTGTGTAAGTCAGAAGGAACGAAGTAAAAACTAACTCCTATAAGTGAAAAACATTTTTTATCATGATTCCTACTGTCTTAAACATTATTTCCCTTAGGGCCCAACAGGACTAATCAATACTAAGATTCTATTAAACTAAGTAATGATTTCTGGAAGGAATTTACTAACACACTGGTGACCAGAAAGAGCAATTGAGCTCAGGATACCAGCCCTACTGCAGTATTTGTAGAGGCTCTAAATGGAACAAGAGAGTCCTTTGGTCTTTCTAGTAATAAATGAAACTACAGAAATATAAAGCATCACTTAAATGTGAGCAGCACATCAGAAAATCTAACTCTGCAAAAAATTAAATGCTGCAACTCCAGACTCATCATTAGAATATGGACTCTAAAATATTTCCTGGTGAGAATACATAGATACAGATTCATACTCTCATTGCATTGGTAATGGAGCAAGAGAGTTAGAGATGTTGACTCCCTTGGGGAGGAGCGCTGGGAATTAAGAGAATGAATTATTAAGCCTTGGCTGGTGTGGTTCAGTGGACTGAGTGCTGGCCTGTGAACAAAAGGGTCGCTGATTCAATTCCCAGTCAGGGTACATGCCTGGGTTGCAGGCCAGGTTCCCAGTAGGGGGCATGCAAGAGGCAACCACACACTGATGTTTCTCTCTCTTGCTTTCTCCCTCTCTTGCCCTGTCTCTAGAAATAAATAAACAAAATCTATTTAAAAAGAGAGAATGAATTATTAAACTTCCAGGTTGGTAGCCAAAGCACTGTAACCTAAACAACAGAACCTCTCAGTTATATATTGCTGGGAACTGCCCTGCCTGGTTTCAGGAGCTATAACTACCCCCATGGCCAAGGCTGAGTGAGTGACCTTCGACCATAAGCCACTAAGGAGACAAAGCTTATCTCCATGGCAGGGGAACCGCCTCTGCTCCTTTTACTTCCTGCCTGGCCCCCAATGGTTGATTGGTTAGCCAATGACGGGTAAGATTCCTCAAGGGAGAGCTGACCTAAGACAGGCATGATCATGGGGGCCCCCAGGGAAGGATTTGGTGGCTACAGAAAAGGGGTGATGGATCCTCGCCCCTTGGCTTTGACATAGCCTGAGTCCTTATTCTGTCTGCAAGATGTCTCCTAATCTCCTGGCTGCCTTACTTCCCCTGCCTGACTTAAGCCTGAAACAAAGCCTTAAGCCTGAAACAATGCCCGTGGTGGGTGCTGCCCTGTGCTGGAAAGGGCGGGTTCCCTAGGGTGATCAGGCCTAAGAAAGAATATGTAAAATCCTGTGAAACCTGCTTTACTTGGAATGCTCTCAAGTAAATGATAAGGGTCCAAACAGGAAGTGAGTTTGATCTTCAAAGTTTTATGGCCACTTAACTATCTGACCCTGACTCAAAATAGGCCCTCAAAGTTCTTTGTATGTTATCTATTATTTGATCCTTACTGCCTGATAATAATTAATGAGCTTTAAGTATACACCCTGTATTCCTATGCAAATTGAATCCAATAAAAGCCTGTCAAGGCAAGAGTCCTGGCGCTCTCCCTGTGAAAGGGTGGCCGAGGCACTCTGAGGCTTGCTCTCCCCTTGAGAGGGAAGTTGCACTGTCCCTTTTCCTCCACAGGACTCAGCAGTCCATGTGAATTTATTTTGTCTCATCCACAATGCCGCAGACACTGCGGGCCGGTGTCCGGGTCAATATATATTATCAAACTACCGCTAATACTATTATTAATAGTGATATGCAGTATTATTTCACTTGTTCCTCACAAATATCCTGAGGTGAAGTAAATATGGCTGGCATTTTTACCCCCATTTTATAAATAGTGACCTAAGTACAAAGACATAGTGACAACCTAAAGACACAGTCAGTGACAGCTAACAGTGATCCCCAGGCCTTCTGTCTCCAATGCTAGAATTCTTTCCACAATACCAGTGTTTCCCCAAATGTGGAATCAGTGACATTGGAGGTACAGAGGCAAGGAATTAGACAGCTAGGAACCACATGCTCTGAACTTATTCCACGTTCAGTTATCTTTAAATCATTCTGCTCTGTCAAGAAAAGGTCTCAGTCTTTACCACCTGTGACATTTAATAATCCCACTTTCACAGGAAAGCAGGCCTCTGTGCTGAGTTCTGTCAAGCAAGAGCAGCCAGCCAAACTATTTAATATCTCATTTTTAAGTATTTAATTGTTTTATATTTACCTTCTGTTTATGTCAAGGGATATTAGTTTCTAATTTTTAGTATAAACTTAAGGTTTTCTTTTTAAAGTAATTCATTTAAGTAACTTTATAGATAACCAGTAAGTAAAAAGGCAGTTTGCTGAACATTCGAAAACACTGTGCTACATATCATAGACTATAAATCATATTCTTAATAAAGACAAATTCCACCCAAAGACTTTCTACTTTAGAGAGCTTTACATTTCATATGTGAATTAAAACAAAAATAGTTATTTATTTCAATTTATTAGTCACCTACATCCCTAAAAAAATGAGCAGTGGTCATACTACTACCATAGCAAGGGTCAAGTTAATTTAAGCAAACTGTTGGTATATACTACTTTTTTAGCAGTATCACAATTTATTTATCCCAATATTTTAAGTTAGACATAACTATAGTTTCACAAGGTTCAAACAAATGAAGAAGTAATCAGAATAAAATGTGATTGCCTCTTGCTTTATACACACACTCACTTCCTGCTCTTCTCCTTCTGGGAGACAATGACTAACCGCAGGACAGCAGGCATTCTCCATTCCCTGACCAAGAAATTCACTTTCATGTGCGTATATGTCTCCGTACTAACCGGGAGAGTTAACAGTGACTGCAACAAGAAACAACTTCCAAAATTCAGTGTTTTTTTTTTTTAAATCTGTAAACATTTATTGACAATTTTAATGTTTTCTTCAAACTCAGTTCTTTGTTTTGTGTTTCAACAAAATTAAAAGGTACAGAGAATAAGTAGCATAGATGGTAGGTAGAAAATAGACAGGGGGGACTTCCAGCCAAGATGGAGGCATAGGTGGACACACTGTGCCTTCTCTCACAACCAAAATTAAGGACAACAAATATTTAGAAACAAGAAAACAACCAGAACTGATAAAAAATTGAACTGTACGGAAGTCCAACAACCATTCATCCAGACCCGTAAGAGGGGTGGAGTCACGGCAGGAAAAAGTGGAGGTGTGGACCAGGAACACAGGCAGCAGTGACTGGCGGTTCCCCAGGTATGGAGGCAGCGGCTGGCAGACCCCAGGCCCACAGGCAGCAGCTGGAGGACCCCGGGAATGGGGTGGCAACAGTGCAGACCCAGTGAGGCCAAGCAAGGCGGCTGGCTGACCAGGTGATCCCACATTCCTGCACCCAGATAATCCAGGCGAAGGGGAAGCGGCGGAGGGGACTGGAATCCAGGAGAGATCTGAGCAAGCACCATTGTTCCCTCTCAAACCCCACCCCCACACACAGCGTCACAACTGGGCTGCCCCGCCCTGGGGAACACCTAAGGCTCCACCTCTCGCTATGTAACAGCTGCGACCAGACCAAAAACAAAACAACAACAACAAAAACACACCAAAAATGGCTCAAACCGGAGAACAAATGAAAGCTCCAGAGCTAATTCCTCTAACCCACAAAGAGATACCCAACCTAGATGCACAGTTGAAAGCCCTGGTGATCAGGATGCTCACAGAATTGGTTGATTCTGCTCACAAATTAGACGAAAAAATTAAGGCTACAATACGTGAAATGAAGGAAGACGCATGGGGAACCAATAGAGATGGGAGGAAAACTGGGACTCAGATCAATGGAGTGGACCAGAAGGAAGGAACAAACAACCAAACAGAAAACAAGGAAGAAACAAGAATTCAACAAAATGAGGAGAGGCTTAGGAACCTCCGGGACACCTTTAAACGTCCCAACATCCAAATTATAGGGGTACCAGAAGGGGAAGAGGAAGAGCAACAATTGGAAAAGTTATCTGAACAAATAATAAAGGAGAACTTCCCCAAACTGGCAAAGGAAATAGACTTCCAGGAAATCCAGGAAGCTCAGAGAGTCCCAAAGAAGTTAGATCCAAGGAGGAACACACCAAGACACATCAGAATTACATTAGCCAAGATTAAAATGAAGCAGAGAATTCTAGAAGCATCAAGGGATAAGGGGACAGTCACCTACAAAGGAGTTCCCATCAGACTGTCAGCTGATTTCTCAAAAGACACCTTACAGGCAAGAAGGGGCTGGAAAGAAATATTTGAAGTCTTGGAAGGCAAGGACCTACATCCAAAATTGCTCTATCCAGCAAAGCTGTCATGTAGAATGGAAGGGAAGATAAAGTGCTTCTCAGATAAGGTCAAGTTCAAGGAGTTCATCATCACCAAGCCCTTATTATATGAAATGTTAAAGGGACTTCTAAGAAAAAGGAGATAAAAAAATAGGACAGTGAAAAGACAGCAAACTCACAGCTATTAACAACCACACCTAAAACAAAAGTAAACAACTAGAACAGGAACAGAACCACAGAAATGGAGATCACATGGAGGGTTAGCAACAGGAGAGTGGGAGGAGGAGAGAGGGGGAAAAGGTACAGAGAATGAGTAGCATAGATGGTGGGTAGAAAATAGACAGGGGGAGGGCAAGAATAGTATGGGAAATGTAGAAGCTAAAGAACTTATGACACATGGACATGAACTAAAGGGGGGAATGTGGGTGAGAGGGGGTGCGCAGGGTGGAGGGGAGTGAACAGGGGAAAATGGGACAACTGTAATAGCATAATCAATAAAATATTTTTTTTTTTAAAAAGGAGAAATAGACAATTCAACAATAATAGTTGGAGACTTTAATATACCACTTTTCTTAAAGGGTAGAATAACTAGGCATAAATCCAACAAGGAAATAAAAGACCTGAACAATATTATACATCAACTAATACTAACAGACATAATAGAGCACTCCATCTAACAACAGCAGAATATAAATTATTCTTAGGAGCACATGGAACAATCTCTAGGATAGAGCATATGTTAGGCCATAAAACAAGTCTCAAAATATTTAAAGTATTTAAATTACATAAACTATGTGTTTTCTCAAATAGAAATTTTAAGGGAGAAAATTTGGGAAATTCACAAATATGTGGAAATTAAACAACACAACCCTTTTTAAAAATATATTTTTAAATTTACCTATAAATTTTTTCTTTTATTCAAATACAGTGTTTCCTGCCACCACTTCCCCCCACCCCACCCACACCTACCTTCCCACCTTCAATCCTTCCCTCCTTTGGCTTTTGTCCATGGGTCCTTTATACATGTTCCTTGATGAGCATTCCCTATTTTTTCCCCCTCCTCTGGTTACTGACAGTTTGTTCTTTATTTCCATGTCTCTGGTTATATCTTGCTTACCACATGATTTCACCTATAAGTGGAACCTAACCAAAATTTAGTGCTTTAACTCCTAAGCTACCTAACAATGGGGCAGCAGGAGGTCCTGTTTCACATGGTAACTTAAAGACCCTGGTTAACAAAGGCTCTAGCATCTCATAGTTGTGTCATCATTGATGTAGACTTGTAGGAGCTGACAGATTTTAGAGGTAGCATAAATAGCTCCTAAAAGCCTTGACTCATAAATAATACATGCCAATTTTGCTCACAATTTACTATTCAAAATATGCCACAGAGCCCAACCTAAATATTGGGGAAATACATAGGTGAACAGTGTATGTTTCTGATACATTATCTTTTTGTTGAAGAATACATATATAAACCATGAACCAGGTGAGATATAATGTGTTTCCCTACTACTCACTTTTCTTCACTTAACATCTTGGAGCTCTTTTCTTTTAATTTCTTTTTTTAAAAAACATTTTTAGACAGAGGGGAAAGGAGAACAAAAGATGGAAAGAGACATCAATGTGTGGTTACCTGTTGTGCTCCCCACAAAAAACCTGGCCTGCAACTTAGGCATGTACCCTGACTGGAAATAGAAGCAGTGAGTCTCTGCTTCATAATCCAGTGTTCAATCCACTGAGACACACCAGCCAGGGCACATCTTGTAGCTCTTTCCAAGTATATTCACAGCAGTCTGCATATACATGCTTGCTCAACTATTTTTAATGATTTTACAGTATGTCATAGTATAGATGAAACATTTAACTATTCCACTATTGATGGACATTCAGGCTCCTTTTTTCTATTATTAAAAATTTTGGTAAAGAAGGAATACATTTGGTTTTAATCAAACATTTTATGGGGTTAATCTCCATATGCTTACTGGACATTTGTTTTTCATGTTTTGTGAACAGCCTATTCTTATTCTTTGCCCATTTAATTATTACATTGTTTGTCTTCCCTTAATGAATTACAGGGTCTTGATAAATATGATAAAATGTTTATTCCTATGTATTTCATGCATTTTTTCTTTACCTGTGTTTATGATATTATTAATTATTACTTGGCAAAACATAGCAACTTTTCTATAAGCCTTGTGATGTTTGTCTACATAAGATGATCTTCTCTTTCCTAAGATTATGAAAAAATAGTCTCCTGTTTCTAATTGTATTGTTTTTGTAGTTTTAAACTGATTATGCCTACAATCTATTTTGGATAGTAAGATAAAGGTATACTTTCAGTGTTTTTCTAAACAGATACCAAAATTTCCCCAACACCACTAATTACACTATGCATTTTTTAAAATGTGAAGTAATATGTTAATCATGAACTGTGCTCTCATTTATATATACATCTGCTTATTTCCTCCTGGTCTGTAATCACTCAGTTTTTATTACTGTAGCTTTATATTATCTCCTGATTTTAGGCAGAGCCATTTCTTCCTCCACTGCTATTCTTTTTGCTTAATTTTTTTGGTTATTCTTTTGTATATTCTTTTCCATGAACTTTAGAATCAACTTTTCAAATTGCAAGAAAACTCTGCTGGATATTGTAGTTGGATTATATCGAGATTGCACATTTGTTTTAAAAAAGAAATCAGTTCTGTATGATACTGAGTCTTCCCATCCATCAACATAGTCTTACCATATAGCCTTTGTAGCAAATATCTCATTTTAAAATTTAGGCCTTCTTAATGGCCTTTTCTATGCAAGTTATTTGCTTCACCCTAATTCACTTGAATACGTGAGGTTTAATAAAGATTGATACTAGATATCAGACTAATGTGGTAGGCAGAATTCCAAAAATTCCCCTGCCCCCAGATTCCAAACCCTCATCCCTATAACCCGTGGATATTATGTCTGTGGTTACATCATGTTATATGGCACAGTAGAGTTCAAAATAGGGTAGAAGTGAGCTAGCCTCAAGAGCCCTTAAAAGTAGAATGCTTCTCTGGCTGGTGGCAGAAGAGGAAGTCAGAGAGTCAAAGGCCTCAGTGTGTCATTGTTGCTTTGCAGGTGGAGGGGCCACAGAAGAAGTAACTAGGAGCAGAGAGCAGACCCCAGCTGACAGCGAGGAAACAGAGACCTCAAGTCCTACAACTAAGGGAAGAAAATGAAGTCTACCAACAACCTGAATGAGGCTGGAAATGAATTCCTGCCCAGGACCTCTAGATAAAAGCCCAGGGTATCAGACACCTTAATGTCAGTCTTGTGAGACCTAAAGCAGAGACCCCAGTGGACCCACATAGACTTCTGACCTACAGGAATTGTGAGATAATAAACAGGTATTGTTTTAAGCCTCTCAATTTGTTGTGATTTGTTACTCAGTAATAGAAAACTAATCCACACAGACTCCAAAGCAATAGTTACTAGTATTTTCCACCACCACAGATTTTCAGGATTCCAGGGAGAAGCAAATATCCTCAGAACCACTTCCATCTTCCTTACTTGTACTCTCACTGATATTATATTCCTCAATTAAAACTGACATATATACCAACATAATCTTTAATTTTCTGCTACATTTAAAAATTTTAGGGAAATAAAAAGCTAATTCTTTTTCAAATTTTTTGAATATTTAAGGTACAATGTAAAAAGAAATATCAAAAGATGAAAAAAACCTCACAGTTATTGGGTAAAGCACCTACTGGAAATTTAGGAGTATAATATTTACTATCAAACCTTAGAATGCAAAATCTATGTCACAAGATGGCAGGATATATACAATCACCAGAGTTCCTTCAGTATTTTATCTCCATGTATGCAGTGAGTACAATTTTTAAAGCATTGACAGACAGTCCTATCAAGATTATGGATAGGGAACTTACTTCCTTAATTAATCTATTTTATTGTATCCATGGTTTTCAACTCAGTAAACAAATAAAAGGTATTACTAATCTAACTATCAAGATGTCCCTGACAATTTTGTGAAAGTTCAGCCACCTAAAATCTTTTTCCCACCTGGCTGCCAAAATGCCTGGAACCTCACAAAGGAGAATGATTCCTTTGAGCTAATTACCTAGACCTTTCCTAAGCACTGTAGTTGATCACTGAAATCTTATACTTTTGTCATCCATTTACATCTTGTGTAACTGACTTACCTGCAAAAACAATGCTAATTCTGATGTAAGGAGAAGAAAAAGTTTGTTTCATAAGTAAACCCCATGAAGGCAGAAACAATGTCTATTTTCCTTATCACCTATAACAATGCCTGGTACACAGTAAATCTTCAATAAGGATTTGATGAAGGAAAGGAGGCAGGCACAAGCCGAAATTCAACAAATAGCTCTGTGCTGCCAAGGAACAATCTGAACAAAAAATCGCCCAGGCAAATGACACACAAGGTGAGGGAAAATAAGGGGAAGATAACAGTGAAGGGAGTAGGGAAAATTCAGCTCTAGTACTATTCCTAAATAAAGCAGTTTTATTTTTCTTTACTTCATATATTTCACATACAATACCTCCACCCATAAATGTTATTTTAAATAAAATTCACTGGAATAATAGAAAAAAAATTCTACCATGAAAGGCCTGCTTCCATAAAATTAAAAAGATGGAGCCCTGTAAAAGCACTGACAATATACTATATAACTCTTCAGATGAAAAATACTTTTACACTAGTACAGGCAAAAATGTATTCAAGCCAGAGACAACAGACTAAAGACAAGGATCACAAAAACAGCTAATGGCTAACTTGGGCCTGAATTAATAACCAATTGGGTTTACAGATGAGTTTTTTTTAGATGGCCAAAAACATTTTAAGTGATCTCTAGAAAGTTATTCAATGAGCGTATGCTGGCTATATGTAGGGTTCAATTCAGTATAAATCCCAAGTACGAAATATTTATAAAGTCCAAAACAATATTAAAATTACTCATTACATATCTTTAATCACTGCTTTTTAGAATCACAGTATCAATATTCAGCCTTAATCAGTCATCCAAAACAAACTATGATAAATTATCAGCTCTTTCACTATAAATTATTCTATGAGATATGAGATTGTTGTAAGTGAAACAAAACATACTAATGTGAATTAGAACAGTGCTTACTTCTAGGATAGGGAGTAGGGAGCGAAGAGGGCAGAGATGGACTGGGAAGAGGCACAGAAAACTTTCTAGGGTGATAAAAGCATCCTATATCTTGATCCAAGTGTAGGTTATACAGACAGAATCACTTCTCACAGCATACTGTGTCACTTAAGATCTGTATATTGCACTATAAATAAATTGTAGCTAAAACTATATAAAAGGCAAAAAACTATATAAAATATTTCTGCTTTTCTCTACTATTATAAAATACACATACAGAATATAATTAATTGCCACTGAGAATTGATGCTTTATTTTACAATGTCCAGATAAGCAACTGGTGGTGGGTGTGTGTATTTTAGGGGGAGGGGTAAATTTTCCCCCCAGAAAAGTGAAGCAGTAATTTATTAAGTTTCCCAAAATAATATGTGGCCATAGTGGTATGGTAAAACATCTGTAGGAAAAATGGCAAAGAACATAATTAAACAAAAATTCTTCAGATTATTATGTTTTAACAACAAAATGAGTCCTTTTGTAATGAAACCAATTACTGAATTATTTCACTCTGTTTAAGGGAAAAGCTGGTTAGAGGCAAAATCATTCAATTTATTTGCTATTATGTGTGTGTGTGTATGTATGTATGTACACAAATATATATGCACACACATACACATATTACTGAAATGGGCTATTACCAGTCACTATCAAGGGTGAGTTACCTAAACAGCAGTTGTCTGTTTACAATGCCAACAATACAGTACTTTTTCTTTTTGCCAGGAGTTAATGAGATAAAGCAAATGAATTTAGATACTTACAAAATAACGTAGCCAATTCAATGTCTTTAGCAGCATAGTTAATTACTATTGCTAATTTTAAGTTTACATTAAAGCAAAGTACTTAAGATTAAATCAGTGTTTCCACTTACACCACTCTAAAATACAATATACTAACTACTGAATAATTGATACAGATTTGCTGTGACTTGGGGATAATTTCAGTAATCTGTTTAACTAAAATAACTTAAATTACTATTCAAATAATGATAAATTATTAATAAAGTATGAATTTTTACATGTGGCCAGAAATTCAAATTATATAAGACTTCAATAAATGTATTATCTTAAAAAAGCAGTAATGGAAAATAGACCCATCGACTTAAGTATCATGAGAAGTTGAAGAAAGTCCAGGAATAAGTAATGTAAATTACTAAATGACTGGGAAATGACTTAACAAAGAAAGCTTACAATCATGTGGGTTAGTAGGGAACAGAAGGTTGGGGTGAGAATAGGTAACAGCATTTATTCAACTAGATGAGGTAATGTTATGCAAACAGACCTTCAGTACTCTCTGCCTATTGAGAAAAGAATCTAAAAAGATAAACTCAAGCAGCAAAAAGAAGAGCTACATTTAGGTATCAAGAGAAATTTCCTTTGCTATTTCAGGACTTTAGAGCCTAATATCAAAGATGGGTATAAAATCCATCTTTCTGAAGAATCTAGCTGTGACAGAAATTACCAAAAGCAGTCATTCTTCTCACACATATACAGCACATGCAACACACACTGTACATGCCATGCCCAGAGATGCTCACTCTTACCGCTTCGGTGGACACTGGTCTAGCTTCAAACTACGGTACCTCTTTGCCTAAGAGAGTTCTTAGATACTTAGAGTCCTATTTGCCTACCTACACATTAGCCAGAAATATCAAGAAATTTCTTCTCAGGGGAGGACCTTCTGCCAATGACTGATTGGAGTCCATGTACATACCCTAGGCTTCCTCTCCCCTGTGGTGGGATAACTCTGAGATGCAGCATAAAACTAGCTCCTAGATTACCCCAATGCGGTCCAGTTCCAATTATACACGGTTGTAGTTTCATAATGATAAAAGTTTCCCAATATCTTATTGCCCTTTACAGGGATCATTTCCCAAACAAATACTTGAATGAAAATCTTTGTATCCAGAGTTTGCTTCCTTAGTACCGGAACTAAAGCCACAATATGCCATTTCAATGTACCACCTGTCTTTTAATACATTCAATAATTTCTTTAAATGTTTTCCCAATTTCTAAATTTCTTGAAAAATTTTTAGAACACAACAAAGAATGAATAACTAGTATCTTGCACCTTTCATTATTACAATACACTAAAAATAAGTAACGTTGTAACAGTTACTTAATATCAGCCAGGTATTGTTGCCTGTTATCTCTGAGTCTGAATCCTGCTCCTTTGTTTTTAGCGTGCATGTGGGAGTGGGGGAAGATCAGCAAAATACTTGTGAGGTATTACAGATAAGTTACACCAAACTGACCTTGTTGATTACTTCAAGTGAATGGCAGAGGATGGAAGAGGGAATAATTTCCTCACTCTGTGACTTGATGTTTTCTTAAAGCTCTTTCCCAAAACCACCTGAAGTTCAACATATTATCTTAGATACTTAAAATCATTTCACACCCCACATTCACAGTCATACTTCAGAAAATATTAAGCTATACAAGAGATAACCCCAAGAAAGCTAATAAGTAATCTTTCTTAGAAAAAAATTATTAGAGGTCTGTCAAGATTTCTTTAGCCCCTATAGCTTCAGAAACTATTAAGTAATAAGTTGAGAATTCTAGTCTTAATTTTCTGTGTGGCTGTGGCCAACTCACATCACTTTTCTGGGTCTCAGTTTCCTCAACCTTAAAATAAGAGTGTCAAAACAGATCCATGTTTTCTCTTCTGTTCTTTTCCTCACCACTTCAGGAATAAAGGTGGGTGGGAGGGAAACTATAGTTTCCCAGACCCATTTGTTCAAAACAGTTCTAGAAATAACCATTTTACATACAAATCTGTTTACTAGGAAAAGGAGAGGGAAAGAACAAAGAGAGAAAGGAAAGGGGAGAGAGAAAGCGAGAAAGAGAGAAAGAGAGAAAGAGAAGGGAAAGGAAAAAGATTAAGAGGAGAAAAAGAAAAGAAACTGACTTAAAAAGTAAAAATACCACTTTGCACTTGCTAGGATGGCTACTATCAAAAAAAGAGAGAGAGAAAAAATAACAAGTGATGATAAGGATGTGATGAAATTGGAAGTCTTATGCACTGTTGTTAGAAAAACAAAGTGGTGAAGCTTCTATGGAAAACAGAGTGGCAGTTTCTAAAAAAATTAAAAATAGAATATACCATATGATCCAGCAATTCCAATTCTGGGCATATACCCAAAAGAAATGAAAACAGGTTCTCAAAGAAATGCCTGTACACCCATGTTCATATCCGTACTGTTCACAAGAGTCAAAAGGTGAAAGCAACTCAGTAAAACTAAAGGTGAAAAAAACATGCAATCATGGGATCAGATGACATTTAGGATCTCTTTCAGCTCCACAGTCTTTGAATTAGCATTGACAATTATGTAATTTATTGTGAGCAAAATTAGAACAAAAATTTATTTATACTATAAATATTCACAGTATTTCCAGCATGCGTATCCTAACAATATCTATTTTCCAAGGAATGAGCTTCAGTGGCTAATACTTATTCATGTTCTCTACATAGATTCACTAATACCTAAATGTTGGAGATCTTATGACCAAATAGAAAGTTCTGCAAATGTAAGATTACTACTAATCTCTCTGCTAAACTGTCACCTCCAACATGAAAGCTATTAATCCCCAGTCAGAATGAAGGGCAGTTTATTCTGTGTTCCGGGAGTAAAACATTGTAACACTCTCAGGGTCAAACCTAAATCAGGATGAGCTGTACATATCTGCCACTCCACCTTGATTCTGAGTCCTAGTGAGTAAGTCCTCACCATGCTGTAGCTTATTCATCTTGTTCAGCTCAGTCCCTAATACACTGTAACCACTCTGTCCTTATTAAATTGATTTGAAGTAGCATATCATGTACTCATAAATTCTCAGTTCTCTCAACATGAACTGAAAGGAGGATTTCCAAAATTAAATTAATCATTTCATGTCACTTTATTTTACAATTCTATTTATTTCTTAGTGAAAAGATAAAACCTGACTCAACTTATCATCATTAAATTTTCTCTTATTTTCTTTGGTTTTAACTTAAAATTTTTTAATTCATTTTTTAAAGATTTATTTATTTATTTATCTTTAGAGGGGAAGGGAAGAAGAGAGGGAGAGAAATATCAATGTGTGGTTGCCTCTCATGTGTCCCCTGCTGGGAACTGTCCCACAACACAGGCATGTGCTGTGACTGGGAATTGAACCGCGATCCTTTGGTTCATTCGCAGGCCCGCACTCAATCCACCAAGCTACACCAGTCAGGGCGTAACTTAAATTTTTTTAAAAAAATTTGAACTCATCTAACTGTATTTTAGAAATATAATTAGATACAAATTAGATACTTATTGGTTTAAATAAACATAGATATGGAAGGTTTTTACCTTCCATATTTTTCCATAGATTTTTGCCTACTACTATTAGTAGGCAAAAGCACTGCTGGCCAATAAGCACATAAAACTTGTTCAACACCATTAGTCATCAGAGAAATACAAATTTAAACCACAATGAGATATTAATACATAACTCACTATAATGACTAACAAAAACAGTGACAATTCTAAGTTTGGTAACCATGTCAAGCAACTAGAACTGTCATACACAGCTGGGGGGAATATAAAATAGTTTAACCACCTTTTTTTAAAAAAAAGACTTTATTTATTTATTTTTAGAGAGAGGGGAAGGGAGGGAGAAAGAGATATAGAAACATCAATGTGTGGTTGCCTCTCACGTGGTCCCCACTGGGGTCCCGCAACCTAGGCATGTGCCCTGACTGGGAATCGAACTGGAGACCATTTGGTTCACAGCCTGCGCTCAATCCACTGAGCTACACCAGCCAGGGCAGTTTAACCACTTTGAAAAGCAGTAAGGTTAAATAAACTCTTACCATGTGACCCAGCAAGTCTAATCTTAGGTAGAAATGAAAACATGTCCACACAAAGACTTGCATATAAATGTTCATAACATTTTCCAGTTAAAAAGTAAAAACAAACCAAATTCTCAACAATAGGTGAATGGAAAAGCAAATTGTGATATATTGTTCTAATGGAATATGATGAATCACAATTCATCAATAAAAAAAAATGAACCACTGGTAGGCATTGAAATATGGAAGAATCTCCAAAATACTATGACGAGTAAAAGAAGCCAGACACAAAAGAGTAGATGTTGTGTTAATTTTATTTATTTGAAATTCTAGATAAGACAAAACTATCTAAATAACAGCACACCAGTATTCTACAGCTGGGAATGGGACAGAGCAGAACTGAAAGCAAAAAGGCATAAGGGAACTAGCTGGCATGATGAAAATGTTGTACATTTTGATTGTGATGGTGTTTATACAAGAATATATATGTCAAAACTCAAACTGTATGCTTAAACGGCGGCTTTTATTATATGTAAATGACATTGTCCTGCGTATGGTTTGCAGTATTTTAGTTCAGCAGTTTCTAAACAGTCTGTGAGGGAAAGGTGCACGGGGCTAGGAGACTGCATAATAGAATGACAGTCTAGTTTGGGGATCACACACACCGCCCAGGACCATGACTGGTGACCTCTAGTGTTCAATTACATTATTGAAACGTGCACAAATGTAAACCAGGGTATAAACAGAGTTGTGGGGCCAACTAGTATGATAAAACTTTTGTATTTAGTCCATCTGTGTTATCACTTAGCCTTGATTATTTTCATAGTAAGGCGGGCTCTATTCCTCCACATTAGTCCAAGACAATTGTAGTTCAACCTAGCACCAAAAAGATCATAGACATATATGAAAACACACAAAAACTGAATGGTAATCTCAGTTATACTGCAGTAATTCAGATAATATAGAATATATTCATAGTTTCAATATAAAGATTATCTAAACACATACACACACAAACACACACACTGGATTCCTGAGAAAACATCATACACAGTATAATGCTTTGAGAAACACTACTCTTTACAATCATTTTCCTACCTCCAGTCCCAGTCTGATATATGAATCAATAGTTTGTCCTCGTATTTGCAAAATGCTTTGCAGTCTACCAAGCAAGATTTTCTCATTTGATCCTAATAACAATTCTAGGTAAATGATCTACTTTAAAGATAAGGAAACTAAGGCTGGGTGATACTCCTCCAGGAAGTTTCCCACAATTATCCCCTCCTACAGCTGCTTTATACATACTCTTCAGACATTATGATTCTCCGTCATCTTTTAGTTTCCTGTCAGTCTTTTTGGCCTAACTTTCAAGTTCTTTACATACCAGTAGCAAGCACAGTTCCTGGCACATAACTGAGGCTCAATTAATGTCTGCCAAATTAGCTCCCACAATGCAGTTATGACAAGTCAAAGACAGGGAGGTTAAAGTAACTCGCTCAATACCACAGAGCCTGTACATGGCAGACCTGGCATTCCAACTCACATCTCCTTAAATCAAATTTAAGTCACTGTCCCTTTAGCCCACATCACTAATATTTCTGGGAAACATTATCACTGCTTCATAGGAAGCAAAAGAACAAAAACCACTTTCTTTTAAAACTAACTTACAGTATCATCTACCAAATATAGGTAAGAATATAACTTAAAATAAATATTAAAAACATTTTCCGTAAGTGAAATAAATTGTCAACATTGTTAGTAATCAATTTTTATGGAGTATTTAAGGAGTATGGGTTTTGTTTATTATACTAGCTTCTCTATATCATATTTTTTTCTCAGAGTTCCTTAACTTCTCTGAGGCTCTATTACTTTAATGTTTTAAATATTATTTAATATAAATAACTAAAGAAACAATCTGTTTTTGTGAAATGTATTCATGAAATTTCTAGGAAAAATTTAAGAATAATGACTTTAAAATTTATAACTGTGTAATTTATCAACGAAACCACAGGTAACAGCTTTAGTGAACTTCGATGTCAAGGCACAGCCTTGAAAATAAGCATAATAATAAAAAAAAAATATTTGTAAAAATGCTTTGTTTAGAAGAACTGTTATCAAGGACCATAAACATGACTGTAATCTATGATCTGGTCAATCTCATAAAAATGCAGAAAAAATACTAATATAGGAACTAAAATTAGGTTCATTCAAAGTAAAATCAACTTATTTACTATTACTTTCCAAAAATCTCAGAAATAATTTTGCTTGCTTATTTCAACCTATAGATACTTTCATCTAGGGGAAAAAAACTCATATTTGTTTGTATTGTACTTTAATTCAGTTAGTGACAACATACAAAGTTAACCTAAGATTCACAAATGGGAAAATACCTCTTTTTTTAAAAGAGAGAGAGAGAGAGAGAGAGAAAGAGGGAGAAGGGAAGGGAGGGAGAAAGAGAAGGAGAAAAATATCAATGTGTGGTTGCCTCTCATGTGCCCCCTACTGGGGACCTGGCCTGCAACCCAGGCATGTACCCTAACTGGGAATCGAACCGGCGACCCTTTGGTTCACAGGCCCGCATCAATCCACTGAGCCACACCAGCCAGGACAGAAAATATCTCTTCAAGCATAATTATTTGATAAGTATTTTTATTTAAGATTTATTTTTCCCCTTATATTTTAAGTACTTAATGTATAAGTTTTCACTTCATTTCTTTTTCAATTCAACTATTTTTTAAAAGCTAAAACTGCTAATTATAAGAAAGCACAGATTGTATAGGATCCAAAGCTATAGATAACCCAATCTTAAATAACCCAACATCAAGTAGTAAAAAGAGACAGAAAAAGAAAAAAACATGGCTTTGTTTAGCTGTGTAGATTTATGAGAAACCTCCTGATCACTTGTTTTTATTTTGGTTTGTTTATTTATTTATTTATTTATTTATTATTTTTTAATCAGTATTTTTTAATTGTTGATATTGTACAGTTTTCTGTCTTTTACCCCACCCCCAGCCCACCATCCCAGCCCTCTCCACCTTCCTCCCATTTCCACCCCCCATAGTTTTTGTCCATGAGTCCTTTATACTTGTTGTTCTTCAAAAGTTTATATGGAATCATAAACGACCCCGGATACCTCCTGATCACTTGTAAACCAGAAATGAAAACTTCTGTATATTAATTAGTTTTGAGGCCTACCTTTTTATTACCCGTTAAAATGATATATTATAGAAATGAAAGGTAATATTTTAAATCAATCATTAAAATATTTACTATGTCAATTATAACATAAATTTGGGTGAATTAACTTTTTAAAGCTGCCTGGGTCTTCATGCTATTGGGATACATATTGCTATTAATTAAAACAAAAATCAAAGCCACAAACTAATTATTCACTCGAGATTAGTACCTAATTTCTAATACTTTTATCTTTTTTCTTAAGAATAGTTTAGTTTGCATTTCCTAGCAACAAAGTTTTTAAAGTAGTTCACCAATTCTTTACACACCTGGGTTCTTAATAGTCTTAAAAGCATCACCAATTTTTTATTGATTATTTGCTTTATGCATTATTTACACTTATTTATGTATTTATTTATTTATTTATTATCTTGACAATAATTATCAAGACTAGAGAGTTGATGGAAAATAGATAATTGGGCAAAAATCTCAAAACTGAATTTGTGTAGACTTTTTTTTTTGGCTGAGGTGAGACAAAAGTTTAAATTTGGAATACTTCTTTGAAGACAAGTATGAGTGTTAAGTATAAGGCAACTTTCAGGTTTTATTTATTTAAAAGATACAATACTAATGCCAATAGGCATAAGTAAACACTCATGTCTATTGAACACAATGTCATGGTTATTAGCTCAAATTAACAAATTTAGATTGGTAAGGTTATTTTTAAGTGTTTTTCTTTTTATATAATTTCAGACTTCTAGAAAAGTTGCAAGCTACAAAAATATTCTTAGATATCCTTTCCCAGATTATCTGAATGATATTTTAGTACATTGATTTTATTATTTTTCCCTTAGTTTTTTTAAGGCTCTATATTTACTGATGCTGATACTTAGGGTATGCATTTAGAAAAGGCTTTAAGAAGTTCAAGGTTCATAACTGTATTATTTGCTAGTTATTTTACTCAAATAGCTCTTTATACTCTAAATGCTCATCTGCTTCACTACTTTTGCTTGTGGGATTTCTCAAAAATGCATTGTGATTCATATAGCTAAAATGAATCCTTCTTTTTTTAAAGATTTTATTTATTTAGACAGAGGGGAAGGGAGGGAGAAAGAGAAGGAGAGAAGCATGGATTTGTGGCTGCCTCTTGCATACCCCCAACTGGGGACCTGGCTTGCAACCCAGGCATGTGACCTGATGGGGAATCAAACTGGTGACACTTTGGTTCACAGGCCAGTGCTCAATCCACTGAGCTACAGCAGCCAGGGCAAATACTTCTTGGCATAAAGTATATTATGTTCTTTGCCACAGGAGTGCCATGTTTAGTACTATGTCAATACACTTAAACCATTTAACAGTTTTTCTTGTCATAACTCACCTGACTGCTTTATCTGTGCAGGGTATAACTTAAGAGTTCAGAATCTGAAGTTGGATGACTGAATCCTGGCTTAAAACAAAATCATGGCTGAGGAAAAGTAATATTTTAGTTTAAATGTCAGGTTTAGGATTTAGCACAGAGCTACTAGTCATCCAGGACAAAGAGGGTAGCTCTGTTTGCTCTAAATAGAAGTCTATCAGCTTCTAAGGGCTGTATGTAAGAAAAACGAGCCAACATAGTCTCTACAGAAATGGCTCTGACTGATGTCAACACAAGTCTTTAAAGAAAATAAACAGGTATTACATGTGAGTCTATTTCTAAAATCAGCCCTAGAAACAAGGAAAGGCAAAAATGATAATTTTTCATGGATAGGAAAAGATATGTGTTAAGTGTTCATGGAATTAATGCTCTGATATGTAGTTTTGATGCAGGTATTGAGCTAGAAGAATTCTTTCTACTACAAAGGAGTCCAGGAGAGATGCTTTTCAAGCTGTGCTCTATATAACCCTAGAGGTTCCACAAAAGCATCCGAGGAACTGCTGTCAGGAGCAAGAGAAAGCTAAGTGGGATGAAGCTCATGTCCTCTCCCCTTGACACGCACACAATGATTCAGTTAGAAGAGCTCAGTTTTTTATATTATTGAGTATATTCTATGAAAAAAGACTTTGTAAAAAAGAATTATTTGTTAAGTAAACAATACAAATAAGTCCCACTCCCAAAAGAAATACATCAGCCCCCCACACACACATTTTGTAATTACTGCCTTAGAGTAGTATACTTCTCAACTGTAAGCAGAGGCTGTCGAGGCCGAATGACAATTATCCAAAGTACATAATTTAAATTCTTTGAGGCTAATTTTCCTCACCTGTAAAAGGGGTATAATACCATCTACTTTGCAGGTTGTTATATGCTTTAGAAACAAAGAGCCAAACATCAACACAGGAAATGGCACACAATCAGCGCTCAGGTCATGGCAGCTACTACTATTATGATTCGTTGCTTCAACTGGATTTCTGACAAGTAAAATATTGAAAGTGATAGTTGGATAAGCAAATTGGATATTCATAGGAAACATACAATGAGGTCTGTCCAGAAGGTATCCAGCCATGTAACATGAAAAATACAGACATTTTTGAAGATGATACAAGATACAAGAAACATTATACACAGAACAGTGACAACTCAATCCCCTTCAAAGTAGGCACCTTGGAGCCTCACACAGTTCTTCCAATCACCATAAGCAGCCCCATTGTATTTTCCTGAATCTCATCCCTTTCAAAGGTGATTTTAGTTTTGGAAAAGGCCAGAAGTCACAGGGTGCCATACCTGGGCTGTAGTGGGACTGAGTCACCTGGGTGATTTCATGTTTCACCAAAAAACTGCACAAGACATGATGCATGAGCTGATGTATTGTCACAATGAAGCTGTCAATCATCAGTTGCCTATAGCTGCAGCCTTGTGAATCGTTGGAATAGTTTCCATAAAGGAAATGTTCAAGCTTAATGTAGTATTTGATGTAGATTCATTGCTCTACTTGCTCAGTTACTTTGAATGCCACAGCCACACAGTACACATGCTCACTCAACAGCATCCACCACCCCCACCGACAAGTACAGTGAAGTTGTCATTGTTTACGCATGTGCATTCCGGCCCAGTCTCCTTGGCTGTCCCATTACATCAGTGTTGTGCAAACTGTTCTTCTTATGTTAAGAATGGCTGGACTTTTATCAGACAGACCTCATATATTCTAAGAACAAAATGCTGAAGTCAACTAAAATAAGTCTAACAAATAAGTGAATTGTTAAAGAAGAAAATTCAGCTGTGGAAGGTCCTACAGAATAGCTGAACAAAATGAATAGTTTTAAGTTTCTCCTAACTAGAAAGCCAAATTCCAATCAGGCTAGCAAAGATATTATTCTCACCTTAATTTGCCACAACACCACACATGATCAAAAATTATTATATTTCTTGAGCTGAATAAAATACTGGAGATATTCCTGATCTTTAGTAAGAAATACTCTGGCATTTTCTGTAATCACCATGGGTAACTGTGCTGAGTTTCCTCTCAGCATGGAAAAGACTAATACTGCCCCTGTTGGTCACACCACACCAAGTTGGGGTCTATGCTGATCTTGATCCTGAGCTTCCCTAACTCACACAAATCCAGAGACATATGAGGAAGGACCAGAGGTTATTGCTTAGCAAAGCAAATGGAAGCAACTTGAGATATAAGACTAAAACAGATACAGAGGATGAGTTACTTGAGAGTGATGAGAAACAGAAGACCACAGATCAAATCTTATATAAAAGGGAATTAAAAAAAAATATTAGTCATATAATGCAGACAAGTATAGATTTCTTTATCAAGAAAGTTGGCAGTAGAAGAATTCTTAAAGAAATATGTCAACTGAGCAGGGAACAGACTGAATATACTAGGGAAAAGACAGATGTAAAGACACCACAGTGGGTCGTCTGACTCAGCCTCCCACAAGAGGTTCTTGTGCAACATTGTTTTACATCTCTCACTTCCTAGAACCCTCACCTCCCTACATAGATGCCCAGATTTTCCTTGAGCTCTTCCATGCTTTTCTCTCTCGGAAATACCCTTTTCCAGTTTGTTTTTCTTGTCAACTCCAACTTTTCCTTCACCACACAGCTCAGAGGTCCTACCTTGGTAGGGATATTACTGTGCTTTATTCCCAAGAACAATTTCCATCTTTACTCCTGAGGCACTTTATATCCAATTCTATAACAATATTTATCTCCCTCGAAACTTCACTTCCTATAGTTATGTATCACGGCAAATTACCTTTCAAACTCCAGTATTTAACATGGTGCCTGGGATATTCCTCTTAAAATATGGCATCCCAAACTATGATAACAATGATCTAATGCTAGGTAAGAAAATACTTTTAAAAATCACTTACCAGAGTAAAAAAAATATTACTGAACTATTTAAACAGTGGAGACCTTAATTTACAAATATTCAGTAGAGAGACTATTCTAGAGACTTCATATTGGATTGGTACAGCAAAATTTATTTCAGTTGTAGATCAGCTTGTTCCTTCAAAACACTTTACATTTTATATTGAATACTAAAAACTAGCAGTTCTGGTTCTAAAATTAATAAGCTCTTAAAGAGCTAAAATCATTGCCTTTTGTTTTTTCACAAAAAGACACTCAACTGGGATTCATTTAAAAATGTAATCCCATCTTTCAGCATGTCTGCCACAGTCTTAATTATGAGAACACTGTCCCTTTAGGAACCAAGCCAATGGGAATCAAATCCTGAGTAAGAGCAAATCAGAGAAAAATATCTTTGTGTCTATTGATTATATGAGATAATAGTCTCAAATGAAAGGAATTCTATTCATGTCCATCAAAGCTAGTATGCTCAGAAGGCAAACCTCTTGACCCTGAACAGAAAGACAAGATAAATACAAGAATGATAGAGGGCACTACCTCAGGTTTCGCTCTCCAAACTACTGCAGAGACCCACTTAAGATACTATTGATCAAATTTTGATCCAATAATATTCTATTATGGATTTAACATACTATAGGCAATCTATTTTTGCCTTAATCACTGCTCATTGCTTCCACAAAAAGAATTTTTCATGGGTATATTATAAATTATCATGGTTTCTTTCTGGTTATGATGATATACTACAACACAGGAATGAGGAGAGAAATGATACACTGTTGAAGCTGTGTTCTAAAATGAGGGTCTCAGGAGTATTCATATCAAACATTAACTCCTAAAATCTATTTCTTAAAGGTTGTGGCATCATTTTAAAGATACTCCAGGATCTACTGGAGAAGATTAATTTAAAATTTATCCTTCTGGAAGACTTTTCCTTTGTGTCAAACCTAATTGACAATTTTGATCAGATCTGTTTCCCAAACAAAATGTCACTTACCCTGTTGACCACAGGAATAATAGACTCACTCCCCAGGATATACCATAACTCATGTGGAATGCTAAATATGGGCAGACTGATAGAACCAAAAAAGAAATTTTACAGCCAGATAGCTATTCTATTCTTTGATAATTCAAATTATAGACAAAAAGTCATTGTCTGAATAGGGAATTTATATAAGAACAAAGATTCTTATCTAAATACAATCTTGAAATGAGCTTTTATCACATTAAAAGAGATATCAATGTCCTGGTTACACGTCAAAGACCCTCTAAAAACAGACTGAGTCCCTGGGACAGAAAATGTAAAGACTGCAATCTGTGATGATAAAAGAATTAGAACAAAGTCAGCAGATTCTGTGGGGGGGAAAAGAATCTTTCTTTGGACTCAGATAAAATCTCAACCCCAGGGTTCCACTGTTCCTCGGGTGTTATGTTTAGAAGAAGCAGTACACAGACAACACACTTGCCCACTTTGAAAGAAATGATAACGTGCCCATTCCAAGGAAAAGGAAAAACAGGCAGAGGTAGAGAGAGGAGGAACCACAATTGAGAGATCTGAAAAATGAGAAACTAGAAAGGGAGAAAAAAAGTCTTGGAACTTTGGTTAAAGGTGGTTTGGGAATTATTCTCAATGTCAGCAGCATTTGTGGAACAACTGAAGCCCAAGATTAAAACAAAAAAATGAAAGCCTAGTTTTTATTTTACAAAGACTCTAAACTGCCAGCTATGGGAAAGAATGGAATAATAGGAAGGCATCTATCTTTTTACCTCTTCCAGATTTTTAATTCAGTTCTAGGGCAATCAGGATCAGAAGACCTCTCGTATTTACACATAAAATGACCAATCTGAAAACTAATGTGTGAGGAACTCTGAAAAATAAGTAAAGGCAGGGGAAGGGGAAGGAAGAATAACTCATTTCTAGTCACAGTCTATAGAGATCCATCAAGCCAAAGGTCTTCTCATAAAGATCATAGGATAGGTAACACCAAAATTTTAGTTTCTAATCAAGATACAAAACTTGAATATTTTTACAGGTTTTAGTGAATTGGGCAACAACGCCTATATTTGGAAGCTGAAATTCTACAGTGTTTTATGAAATAGTGAAAAACTGCAAAAGAAAAATTTTAATGAAGTATTGTATAACAAGACCTTGTGATCTTTGCTCAGAATTTCCCATTCCTGCCCATCGTCTAAGGAAAGGTGGTAAGTTGATTCTGAGAACACTTAGAGTAAATGAAAAATGAAAGAAGTAATTTTAGAATGAACATTTTATTTGGTAGTGATAAAGTGAAATTAGAACACTTAAGAATTTAAAGAAACAGAACTATATATTGTGATCTTAAATTTTCATATATATAAAAATATACATAAATATATATAAATTTTCATGTATATTGGAAATATATGTATTAAGATCATATTATAAGCTGAAAATGTTCACTTAAATATCAATATTCCAATATATGTAATTTTATATATCTCAACATTTAAAAAAATTTGCTATAGGCTTTCTCTTTACATCAAAGTGGTCAAAGCAAGGACACAATGAAAAGTTTAATCAACAGGAGTAACTACTCTTGACATCAATGCCATGATTTCAATACCCATCTTGGGTCAGTGACAAAAGCTAGAAGACTTTAAAAGGTATTCTACTACAGTTTAAAAACTCACGATGACATTAGCACATTAATAATAGAAAGATTATAGACAGGTCAGAGCAATAAGAAATTACTATAACACAAATCTCATCAGTTATAGATAATTTACACCCACCGGGACACTGTCATAATGCACCAGGGAGATTCAAAGTTAACACTGTTCTAGTGAAAAAAATTACAGAGGAGAAAACAATCCTTCTAAATAAGCCTGGAAGGACAACTAAACAGGCATCTCCAGATAAATATCACACTAATCTACTCTGTGAAATAAAATACTTTGCTGACAAAAAGAAAATGAGAGTTCTTGGTATTAAGAGGATGTAAGGTATCACCTGCCTTAAATGTCCAAGAAGAAAGAAAGAAATTAAGGAACTGAAAAATATGCCTTTGGGAATGATCCATATGGCATAGTACAATGTCTTTCAAAGTGTGGCCCATGTGTACATGAGATTATTTTTTATGAGATGAACAAAATGTATGTGTATGTATAATCTTCTATTTATGGCTGGTGATACTGATTTTTCTCTTCTAGTAGCAATTTAATTTTGGGTTTTTAAAAGATGGATCTAATCTAAAAAGTGACTCTATTTAAGTAGCAAGCAGATCCCCTCCATCGATCCCATGCCATGAGATGACTGGCCCCCACAACTTTGGTCAAAGTTTGGAGGTTTATGTTTTCATTTAATCTCTGCACTGAGGAAGACCAAGCACAGGTAATGTTGATACTGTATAAAAAAAAAGAAGGATTAATTGAATTAGTACAAGAAATGCCCAGTTGTCTTCCCGTACTCATCTCCTAGGAGCAATTCATCTGCTAGGCAGGAAGCTAGAGAACTCTTCTTTAAAAACATGACCAGCCCAAGAAGAAAAACAAAGATCCTAAATATCAGAGGGTCTCCAATTAAAAAGCCTGGAAGATGACTCTGTATTGATTCAACGAGACGGACTCACGCATTCAAACCAGCTTTTTATCCACAGAATTTTAAATATGAATAAACATCCAAAGATTATCAGACATTGAGAACAGCTTCTAAAATGAATGACAGAGATAAAGAAAAGTAGCTTAAAAAACTGGCTAAATAAACAGAGACAGACCCTGGCTGGTGTGGCTCAGTGGATTGAGTGCCAGCCTGCGAACCAAAGTGTCTCTGGTTCAATTCCCACAAGGGCACATGCCTGGGTTGCAGATAAGGCCCTCAGTAGGGGGCACACCAGAGGCAACCACACACTGACATTTCTTTCCCTCGCTTCTCCCTCCCTTCCCCTCTCTAAAAGTAAATAAAATCTTTAAAAAATAAACAGAGACTAATGTTTAAAAAATTAATATCTTCAGAAAGATAAAAAGGTATAATCAAGAAATAAAATGATATTATGAAAAGGTACAAGAAATTTTTTAAAGTTCTTGAAAATTACAACTAAAATAGCAGAAGTGAAAAGTAATAGATAAGCTGGAAGATAAAAATTCAAAGTAGAACAAAAAAGTCCAAAATGTGAAAAAGGAGAAAGAAAAGGTAATCATAAATGAAAAAAATTGAAAAAATTTTGCCAAAACTGAATAACATGAATGTTCAGATTGAAAAGGACCACCGATGTTCTAGCACAATGTAAAAAAATAGGCCCACATCAAGGCACAACGACATAAATTTCAAGAAACTGGGATTTAAATCATTCTGTAAACTTTCAGAGAGAAAAATAAATCACATAGGACACATACAAAGGATCAGCAATCAGAATAGTGTTTGACTTTTCCATAGCAGTCCTACAAACCAAAGCATACTGAAATAAGCCTTTCAAAATTCTAAACAAAATTATTTCCAAACCAAAAGTCTGTACCTATCCAACTACCAAACAATTGATAATTAAATTCTTTCTCAGACACATAACAGCTCAAACATTTACCATTTGTTAGGAAGTTACTGGAAGTTGTGCTCAAGCAAATCAAGAATTTAAGACTCTGATCCAGGGTCTTAAGGAAAGCTAATATAAGAAAACCCCAGAATGATGGCAAAAGGAGATCCCACGGTAGGAGCTGACTATAACAAATTGAAGCCAGACTGGAGTAGATCAGAGTGCTCTGCAAGACTTCCCTAAGACTATCTGATCATTAAACCCAGTAAGTTTTATAGGTAAGAGAGATAATCACAGCTTACTACATGGCTAGATTTGAATAGTGTGTGTGTACACACACACACACACTCACATGCAATGAGTAAATGGTCTACCAAAATTAAAATATAACTATTAGGTTGCTCTGGCCTGGTGGTTTAGTTGGTTGGAGCATTGTCCTATACACCAAAAGGCTGCCTGTTCGATTCGTGTCAGGGCAATTAACCAGGTTGCAGGTTCAATCCCAGGTTGAAACCATATTTCTCTCACACTGATGTTTCTCATTCTTTCTCTCCCTCCCTCTTCCCCCCTCTCTCTCTCCCCCTCTTCCCCCCCTCTAAAACTCAATACATATCCTTGGGTGAGGATTAAAAATGTGTGTGTGTGTGTGTGTATGTGTGTGTATGGCTGAAACCTATGAAATTGTTTTTGTAGATAAAAACATGCATACAGTTCAATCTAGTATACTAGGAGCACAAGGGATGGAAAGTGTGTATGTGTGTCATAGAGACCAGAAAAAGGGCCATGGTAAGATAATTCTTAAAACTAAAATAATCAAAAAACATTAAAATAAGTAGTATTTTTGAAGACAAAGTAGCATTTTCAAAGACATTGAAGTCAATATCAAAATAATAGGAAGAGACAAAAGTCATTGCCTCTGAGACGTTCATGGGATTAGAGGGAAGTTGAGGGCTGTTTTGTTTTGTTTTGTTTTGTTTTTTAATGACATACTTGCTGAACTATTTGACTCTTTACACTACTATATAAGACCTGAAGTAATCATCTCATGATATCTCAATTCAATAAAAAATTTTCTAAAAAAAGGGGAAAAGAAATGGAGGGAGGAAGAAAGGATCCAGGAGAGAGGGCCATGTTAAAGTTGCAAGAAGGCACTTTCTGGAGCTAGAACGTGATGTCCACCACCTTGCTGTTAGAGACAGACACTTCCGAGGCCAGTCTTCATCCACAAATGAGACAAAAACATTGACCTCACTGTTCTCCACTTGGTCTTTGGGTATGTCATAAGCTACCCTTTTCTGAATAATGTTTATAGAGTCTTGAAACAGAGATGACATCAATAATAGCAGAGGCTTTTAAAACACCATTTTGGGGAGATTAATTTTTAATAATGAAAAAGAAAGGTAAAAGGTGTAAGAAACACAATTAACAGATTGAAACATATGAAACTGTTGTTTTGATAGATCACAACTACATATAGTTCAACCTATAACCTGCCAGTGTAAGAATGTGTATGTGTTTTATGTGTTTGGGTGTGTGTGGCAGGGAGTAGACACCAAGAAGAAGTTTGTGCTACAGTTAAAAAAAAAAAAAAAAAAAAGAAGACGACGACGACGTCAGATGTCTATTTACCCTGGGTCTCAAAGACCCTTCATGATTCTTAGCACTCCCCCTGCCAAGCCCATCTCTATCTCCTGGAAAGAATAAAACCTTGAATCCCTCCACCTATCAGTTAGGAAAAGATATTACTCTCCCTAACAGCTTATTTATAATTGCAAAAGCAGCACTTGCTAAAGATTCTCCTTGATACTAAGAAATTACAGGCAAAACTCAAATTTCAAAATACTTCATTACATGATCTTTCTCACTTATTTTCTCGCCACCCTTTAGAAGAAATGACAGACCAATGTGTTCACAACCCACATGCAAAACTATCAGCTGGCATGAATAGCATTATTTTGTCACTATCTTTCAAAAAAAAAGAAAAAAAGCCAAGTGTCAAATATGAGTAAGCCTTGTAGTAAACATGTGATGAAGAATTCATTCTCAATTTTTTGAATGGAATGAATCAGAACTCCAGACCTCTAAGGTAATTTAATTTTCATTAAATAGTATTTATCAGTCACCCGGGCACTTTCTAAAATATCACAAAGGCAAAATCTCTGCCCAGTAAGTTATAGTCATTTGCTCCTTTATTAAGAAGTGCTGTGAGTCAATTATATAAAAATATTATTGCTCACATTTCGATATGAAAAAATAAAAAGTTAAGATAAAGAATAGGAAAAGGCAAAGAGGAAGCTAAAACCTTAGGGTGGTCCAGTCAGAAACAAATGCTCTCCTTAAGAGTTAAGAGGCTCTTTTAGGATAGGAAGTATGGTTTGAATATTTACCTTTGTATTCCCTACAGTCCAGCACAAAAAGAACCTAGAATTGGAAATGCTCAAGAAACATTTGCTGAATTAGCCTGTAAAGTGAACTAGGCTTATCTTAGCACCCATTGTGCCAGAAGAATAATCCAAGTCATCGCTGAACACAGCCGTGTCTGCACGATGAGAGCCACAGCATCTTCTCTGAGAACAGCAGCTCCTTACCTGTTGTTGTACTGGTACTTGCTGTACCACCTGTGTAGGCACTGCTGCTTGACTAGCCACAGATGTCTGTAAAGTCACTGTCGAACCTGTGTCAGACCCAGTCTCTGATGTCTGCATGATGGTCTCTGAAAAATTAAAATAGAAAAAGTTCAAAATACTCCCTTTGCATGACTAGCGGCATTACATTTGTTCTCAACATCCTATACTGACACTTTCAACTCTCAGAATACTTCTTACTCCAACACATTGTCATGATATTCCATGCATATTTATAGTTATTTTCACCACTTTTCAAATATAGAAAATTACTAATCCAGATTTTTTAAATCCCCATTAGCACCTCATTATCTTGAGGTTATAAAGGTTGAACTTCATTGAAATGTACCTTCCTTAGTTAGGTCTTATCTGTTATAAATTGTTTCAACTAATTTATAAACTATAGCCCAAAATTATGTCAAGCTATTCAATTCTCAGAACACAAACTTTAACTGTATACAAATATGTCATAAACTATACATTCTAGACTATTAGAATGTATAGACTATTAGGATGTCGCCAGAGGTGTACAATTTAGGAAAAACTATTTCTAAGGTCTTTCCAACTTTCAAACTTGCTATTCACTAATCTAAAAAGATTAGTATATATCCAAAAAAACAATTGATATACCCTAAACTAAGCCAAAGGATCAAGCTCACTAATTTTCTGTGATATGATATGGTACTAAAATCAAAATTGAATTACATTCTTACACAAAAAACTGCTAATATCAATACTGTGTAATACTTTGAAAAATGGGTAAAGACCACTATTATATAAATGAGATTTGTAAACAAAGACATGAAATATTTTCTCTTGTCATTCACAATTCAAAATGGCACCGTTTTCAGTTCTAATGTGCCGACCTACTAACACAGGATCAAATTTTGCAGCATGTACTCTAACTAAAGTGTGGTTTCTCAGACCTCCTGGCCGTGACATTCCCTTGTGCTACTTATATAGTGAATAGAATAAACATTAATTTTTTTGTTCATGAGCAGGGACAAGAATTCTAATTTTCTTTCCTGAGGATAAACAATATTTAATTGGAGCCTAAGAAAATACTGCATTGTGGTTTAAATCTGTGGACAATATGGTAAACATTAATTTTCCGTAAGAAAATTCTAAAAGCATATTCAGTCCTTTCAAGTAGAAAATTAACCCCTCTCAGAATCTTTTGTTACCCAAACCTTTTCTATCATCTCAATCAATTTTACAAATGGACCTCTGAAGACATCTAATCTACTCTTCTATTTTATAAATAAGGAAACTAAAGCCCAAAGAGGTTAAGAGACTCACTCAAGGTGAAAGCAGTAGACATGGGATTAGGCCTCTTCACTTTGCATCTGGGCTTATTTTTCTTTCAAGGCCTTGACACTGGCATCACTTTAGGTGATTATTCTTATTCTTTTGTTAGTCAAAACCCTAAAGCAGCACAATAAATCTTAGCACATACAAAAGATAGAGTGGTAACAGCTAACATTGACTGAGTGTTTAACATATGCTAAGGACCCTTTCTAAATGCTTTATGTGTTAATTCATAAATGAATTAGCCTATGTAGCAATCCAATATTGCAGGTATGATCAGAAATTCCATTTACAGAGGAGGAGCGTCAGGCACACAGAGTGAAGATGGCACCCAGAGGCTTCAACAGAAGAAATGTGATGGGGACTATGGCTACCACCCATTTATTTGGGTCAGCTAGTGTTCAGCTCCAAAAAGTTGTGAATTTGTAGGAAGGCTAAGCCATAGCTGCCAGTTCTTCCAATTTTCTGAAAGAAGCTAAAATTTCAAATTTTTACTTGAAACGTCTCAAATGTTGGCTCATTTAAAAACAAAAAAATGTAGCATTGCTCTCCATGCAAATGCACATAAACACATACCACTCTGTATAGTGTTAAGACCATAATATGCCCCAAAATGTTTGAGAATGACAGTATTTGCTAGATAAAACTCTTGCCTAATTAAGATTACTGAAAGACCATGGTTCTCAAAAATTGGGGAAGGGATACACATATTAGGAACCCTATCTGTGCTGTTTCTTTTTCTTTATTCTATCACAAAGGGGAAAAGAATACCCCCTCTCAAAAAAGCAAAAGCCGGCATCCTTTGATTCATTACATACTTAGAGACTATTGATGCCATTTCTGCTATAGCAGAGGAGCTATTAGTGAGAGTAAGGCGATGCCTTTCTACAGGGAATGAGGAATGAACCAGATGTTAGATATTATCTTCAGTGGGGCTTTCTTAGCCCCTCTTCCCAAATATAAGATAGGTGGTAGCCTTTGTCAGCATAGTACCCAAGTAAGGAAGACTGCAGTTGTCAATTATGGCTTCTTCATTAAGCTACTTAATCAGGGGTGGATGAGTTTCTTGCAGTAAAGTAACTCACACACAAATTTCCTATTTATCCAAATGCTAGCTGGGAGCTTTATCTAGGCTCACTTATGTGTCTGTGCATTGTATTGCATACCAGTCCATAGCTGTTTATGATCTACGACCCATAATTTACCAAATGAACTGGCACATAAAAAACCAATCCAGGACAATCAAGTAATTGTCCCAGAACATTTTCTGTTTACTCTCAGATTACTGTTCATCATCTAATTCCCTTGGCTCCTTAATTATAGGGTCATGCCAATTGATAAGAACTTAAGTCTCTTAGACCTGTCTCCATTTTTACTTAGTAGACACAACTTCATTCTCCTCTTATTTCATTGTTGTCCTCAATGTTAAGAGGCTCTTTTTCCAAGGCCTTATGCCCTGAGAGGGTCTCAATCACATCCCTTCCAGAGATTGTCTCAAAAAAGTCATCAGCATAATTGATTCTCTCATTTAACAAGTCTTTCCCAGGTACCACACAATGTGTTAAGTGCTGGCAGTACATATTACTTAATCCTCCAAAGACCCCCATTATGGAAGTGTTATGTTTTTAGAATATTTTATTTACTTATTTTTAGAGAGAGGAAATGAGGGAGAAAGAGAAGGTGAGAAATATCAATGTGTGGTTGCCTCCTGTACACCCCACACTGGGGACCTGGCCTACAATCCAGGCATGTGCCCTGGCAAAAACTTTGGTTCGCAGGCCAGTGCTCAATCCACTAAGCCACACCAGCCAGGGCAGTGGAAGTGTTATTATTTCTACTTAATAAATGAGGAAACAGGCACAAAAAGACTAAATATCTTGCTGAAAGCCACACACAAAGCTTAGTACGGGAAGAGCCCAAAGTCAAACCTAGGTTTGTAGAACTCCAAAGCCTATCATGTCACTGCTACATATATTTATTTTGCACTATCATGATGACAGGGGTTCCAAAAACTAGAACTAGAGATTATTGGTCTGAAAAACTAGAGATTATTGGTCTGAACAGCAAAGTCTTTGGGACTTATAATCAACTGTATTTGATCTATACTTCCAATAACAAAGGACAGACATCTCTTTCATCTCTGAAAGAGATGAAAAGACTTTTCCTAATTTAAGTTAGGAAATATCCTCTCTCTTTCTATTGAGGCCATAATAAAACCCAACTAATAAGAATTTTTCCAGGGGTATTCTAAGTGATTAATTCTGAAGACCTGATTTAACTGCAGATCAATTAGAATGTTAAAGCATGTTTGAGGAATATAACCCTTCTGCCAAATTTTACTCAACAGATCATTGAAATCTACTGACACATTCAGAGTATTCTGGTAGCTCATTTCTGTAGAACAAAGATCATCATATGAGGGTAGCATCTTAGCACGCTTTACTTGGAGGTTTTGTTTTAGACCCACTACAAAGGTTTGTGTGTACATTTGAGGCGTAACCATTCATCTACCGGGGTTTCTGGTGCTTTGTTTATGTTTGGGAGTAATTTGGTTAGTTTAGTTCCTTCACAGCCTCCTTTCAAGTGATATTTGTTTATCAGCCACAAATGCAGTCACATTAATCCATTTTGATAAGCTAAATAAACCCCTGTAGTTTGTCCATGATGTAGCCCATATGTAAATGAGTTATATATTCTTGCAGGAGAGACATGTACAATTTCAGTCCAGTCATCCTTGTCTAATGTGGCTGTCAGGTGTGTCAAGAGCAACAGATGCTTGTTTGACAAAGGACCTTTTTATTCTGGCTAATTAAGCAGTTGGACACACCCGCCTGTTAACGGTTCTGCTTTGTACAGCCAGCTCTGGTTGAATCATGTGAATCTACAGCTAAATAGGCCACATTTTGAAAGAAGGCTAATTAACCCCTAGGAGAAGGAAAAGAATATTGAAAAAACCCAGCTGCTGAATGCGACAAGATTAGCATTTCTTCAACCTGATAGGCAAAACCTAGGCAAAGCAAATGTGTTTGGAACAAACATGCATTATTGCAAGTTTCAAGGCATTCAAATGTTCTTTGTGGAACTTCCTGAAGATTATTTAATACACTCAAATTCACAGTTGGATTCCTTTTATCACACACAATGTACATGCCAGATTAAATGGCTTAATAGTCTGACCTAATCAATTACTTATCAAACAGAACTATATTGCTGCTTAGTTTAAAAATAGGTAGTATCCACCTACTTTTTATTGAAGTTTTTCATACTGAAATAATTTGCTCTCCAAAAAACAGCAAAGTCTGCAAAGTTTAGTTCTACTATACCAGCTATCTTTTTTTTTTTTTTTTTTGCACTGAGGAATGTAACAGGTTTAAATCAGTATAGAAAATAAAGACATGTAATGTAATTTTCAGGTATAACAAAGACTTTCTTTTTTCTTAGTAAAGAAAAATAAATATGCTAATTTCAATTTGTACTTAAAACAAATTAAACAAAACTATGATGATAGTCACTTATTAGATGTAGTAAAAATAAATCACATTTAAAATGAGATATTCAAGAATAAATTACTTACTTAGAAACCTGTTTCAATCTAAGAGTATAGGAATGCTATCTACAGGAGAAAAATTTTGTCATAATTTAAAATTAGTACTTTTGAAATACAGAACAAGGAGTTTAACACTGATGTGCTTTTTACACAGAGAAAGATCTCAAACCATAACTGAAGTTTGTCAGCATAAAAATTTTATTACTGAAACTCTGTTTAAACATCATCTTTCTCAAATAAATGTTAGAAAATATTAATATACATAATGCCCATAGCAATTGAAATCGCTATTAAAATTAGACAACTAAAATAAGCCATGTTTTTTGGTGTGGAAAGGTGAAGGAGTTGCCAATATATACATTCCTGAACATAAAAGTAATATAAAATATATACATTTCTGACTATTCTAGAGTAGATGATTAAAAAATATTAAGATTATTCCAATTCTTAAAAAAATTAAAAATATTAAGCAACTTTCAAAGGTGATACAATATAAAATAATGGGACATTATAGAAATTTCATATATACAGTTAAATAATCATGTGAAAATTTAATTTTTTAAAGCTTAAAAATATATTGAGCTGGTTAATTTACCTACAAATGTAAAACATGATAACTTGTGTTTTTTCCATGTCACCTCATACAAATGAAAGAAACTGATTAAGCTATAGATTGTAGTTGGACTTTTTTACTTAAAATACACCTCTGTGAAAAGTTTATTCATGGTAAAACACAAGGCTTTATCAAAACAATAAACCAAGTAACTAAAGGGATGTGAAAAGAAAGTGCATGATTTTCTATATTATAAAAGTTCTGCTTCTTTATTTAAGTTTGATGTTGTAATCCTCATAATTGTATATAGTTGATCTTTTGTACTAAATCGATTGGTAGAAAAATGATGGAATGATAATAGTGTAGAGCGTTCAGCAGTCATCTTCCTGTGACAGTGATTAATGCTGGTGATGATTAATCAGCACAGTGGTAACATATACAGGTTGCGTGGGAAACTTTTTTCACTTTTCAAACAAAGATTTTCTCTTAACTAAATCTTACCTTGACTCAGAATATATAAAAAAATCTATTTCTTTGGAGAAGAAAAATTAAATTAAATTAATTTCATCTATGAACATATTACTGAAGCCAAACTGCTGGAGTGATGTAACAATTATTTTATTTATTTCTAGTTATCAAGAGAAGGTGTCATAAGTCACAGAGGTAATTTTGGGGAAAAGAGAACCAAGTGCTTGTCCAGTCTACTGCAGGTGCCATCCAGCATTTTCTCTCACTCGTGTACATGAATTAACAGGCAAATCAGTCTTACCTAGATAACATATGCTAAAAATGGGCAGTGCTCAGGTAACAGCTGAGACAAAAGAAAACTAAAATCAAACAAAAGCTTTTAAGTATCCTACACTCTCTCCTAGTGGAAGGAGGATCTGAGAACAAAATGATAAAATATACAGAAAGATTCTTAAGCAAAATCTGTGACATAAAGCTGTAAACATATCTTCTTATTGGTTAACCCACTCCTGACAGTGACTAGAAACTATGGGATGGGACATTTAATAACACTTAGAATTGAAAAATGATGAACAATAAAAATGTTATCATAAACCTATCATCATCTTAATTATTAGAGATAATAATAATGGCTACTATCTGTTGAGCATTTACTATGTGATAGATGCTATGCATATATTTAACCATAATTTCACCCAGGAAGTAGATATTCCCATTTTATAGTAGAGAAGAACAAGGTTTAGAGGTTAAGTAACTTGCCCAGGGTTACAGAGCTATTAAGACATAAAGCCAGGATTCGAGTCTAGGTCTATCTAACTCCAATAATGGTACCCTGTCATTGGCCCCTAGACAGCTACACAGACAGCAGCAGTGAGGCTATTTTAGCTAAATCAACTTTAAAAGAGATAAAGAAGTCTATGGAGACATGAGGCACTAAGAAAGAATTTTAAATTTGAACAAATAGACACATTACTTGCAAATATGTACTGTACTATTCTTAATATGTGATCAATATACTTTTTTCTAAGTCATCAAATCTATAATTTTTATGGTATGGAAAGGTATATCATGGGTTAAAAGATACCTTCACTAACCTTTTATTCACAAAATATTTTATAAATCAAAGAAGAAATAATAGACTCATTTGCTTTCAAAAATTAAGTTTTTCCTAAAAATAAAAAATCAAAAAAGGGCCCAGTAAAGTGAATTTGTACTCTCTTGCCCATACAATATATTTTTAAATTTTTCTCTATGCTTCACTTCTTTTTCTTTTTATAAAAATGGAGAATAGAGCCTTTTACAGTTTCTAACTATTCTAATGACAGGCTCAAAGAGATCAACACATCTAAAAATGGAAAATAATACCATATAATAACATTGCTAATAATAGATATAATGTACCCTACGTTAAATATACAGTATCTTAAAGAACTGAATTCTCATTACTGCCATTTTTTACTAAACATAGTGAATGTGGGTGTGTGTAAACTTGAAAAAAAATCTATTCACATACATACACTCTGGAAACACTTGCTGTAAAACTCAATGCTATCAATCAAATGAAGTTTCTATACTGACTTTCATTCTAAATGCATACGAATGGACTTGGGATAATGATTTGGCCAAAGAATGAAAATTAAAACAGATTGAAGATTGTAGCCAAGTTTGTACTTCACAAATTTAACTGAAAATTTATAATGAATTAAAGACACTGATCCTTTGGAGCTTATTTTATGGGAATAAATTCCACTTTCCCAGATAGCCTCTTAGACCACCACACTTCTTCACCAATTCCCATACTCTATGCATCGCTGTCCTTCCAACTCATTTGCTCAACTCCAAAACAATGGTTGCTTCTAAAGTGAGTTATTTTAGGACATTTCATAAATCTATGGTTAATAATACCCCTAAACTGTGGTTAGTAATATGCTTAAAATCAACTATAAGTTCTTCATGATTAAAAGCAATTATAATTATGTAATATTTTATAAAAGTGTGAAATTTCACATAAGTGTATTTTCCACCATTGCTCCTCTTACATTTTCATGGTCTTCATAGGGTGCTAAAATAGGGGACAGAACTCTTTCTTTACCCTGAAAATATGTAAACAGTGACTGCCTTATCCCAATTGTACCTTTCATCACCAAACGTTTTCCTTTCCCAAATCTAATCAATCACTGAATCCAATGATTCTGCTCCTTAATATCTCTCAAAAATCTACTTATATATCTTTATCTCTTCAGCTCCTTAGAGTTCAGGCTACTCCGGTCATTAGGTCCCAATACCCTCAAGGTAAACTGCAAATCCCTTAAGAGAGCTTATCAGTCTCTTAAGAATATAGCTCCTTCTACCTTCCAAAGAGTATATACAACCCAGCCATATGGAATTACCCTTCAGTTCTCCAAAGTTGGGACTTTTGAATAAGAAGTTCCTTCTGATCAAAATTATTTTTCCTTCCCACTTCCTCTCATCTTCCTCTTTCAGCTCTCAGAATAAATTCCACTTCTCAGAGGCTATCCACGCTTCTTAACAAATCTGGGTCTGGAGTCCTGTCGTTATTCAGTGCACAACGATTATCATTCTGTACTATAACCATCTCTCCCACCAGATTATAAACACTACAAGCACATGAACTATCTTTTTCACTTACAAATAGGTAACAATGCCTAATGCACAGAGGATCTTCGATACATTGTACGAACAAATGAATCTACAAGGGGATAAGTTTAAGACCCTGCTAAAACATTACTGTTAGAGTATGCTATACCAGAGGCATCCAACACTTTAAAATTACATATAAATAAAGTTTTCTAGTAGAGCCATTTCCAATCAAGTTACTCATTATGAATATTTTCTCTTAATTTTCTAATACAATTTCACTCTCAGTTGCCATTATGGCAGGATTTTATACAATTCCCATAATCCAAGATTTGTAAGCCTCAACAGATTTGTGTATAATTTATGTAAAGAAACAAGGATTAAATAAACCCAAATGAGCAAATTAAGTCTTCAGCTATTGCTCTTAACCTCCTGACATATCCTTTATTGCATTTTAATAAGTATACCCGATTCACTAAATTGTGGATTCAGAGCCAATGCTTTAACCATATCATCTTAGAAAAGGTGGGCTAGTAGGGTTCCTTCGTTTTTATGAGTCAGAAGCACTCAGAGATCTTTAATTTTCCTAGCTAAAATGCTAAGAACAAGTCATTAGTCTAATAGTAATTGTTCTAACTTCATTAATTAACCACTTGAAATTTAGTTGAGCTTGGCCATATTTAACGGACATTCTTCTGTTTCTCTTAACAATCACTGGAACTTTGCACATGCACACACACACACAAGGGTAGAAGCCTCCAGTTACAAATTAGGTAACACATCTACGTAAAGATTTTACATATATTATTTCATTTGTCCAGAAATTCTGTGAGATATGTACTATTATTATCCCATTTTTATAAGTGAAAAAAACTTAGGTCCTAAGCTTAAAAAATATGAGCCCAAAGTCACACAGCTAGAAATACTCAGTGAGGACTCGAATATACTATACCATCTATTAGGTTCCAGGAGCAAAAATTTGTTTTCTTCTTTCATTTTTCAATGCAGCCATATGCTGAATTAGGCTTGTGACAATTTAAATGTTTTTCAGACCAAACATTATGTTGTCCTGTCAAAAGTAACAGTCTTTTCTACATTTTAATCTATGTCATAGGAATTAGACATGCTGTAATTTTTTAAACAAGTTACTAATTTTCCATATGTAGTTATCATCAAAAAAATCTTAATTTCATTTCCAACAATGCAGAGTACCTGACAAGATGGCTGTCTATTCTATTCTGTAGATCTCAGCAAAGACTAATAAAATTTCTGAATTTTGTGGGTTCTATCCTACCTTTGCTGAGGCATCAACACAGATAGGCTTGTTGGAACTTGATTCAGGATTAAGAAAATGTTTAAAAATTATAATGGCTTTTTTTTTTGTAAATCTTGGAGTTGAGCTCTCAGGTACCCACCATCAATTCCACTCCTCTGACTGGCTTCAGCTTCTCAGATGCCACAAGAAGGGACAGTTTCAACTAGTTAATTCTCAGAAAAATGGGATTGGAGTCTTTGGCATAAGAGCCAGTGGTTGCTACTCCCTGACCTTTATAAACAGTCACAAACTTCCTTCAGCAACTCCAAGAAAAACATATTTAACTCTGCTATCTAATGACATTGCAATGAAGGACATTAATTGAGAAGTAGAGCTTTAAGGAAGGTTACAGCCAAAGACAGTGTTGAGGGACACCAGAGCAATAATGTAGAAATGTCTTCCAGTCCAACTACCATATTTATTCCTGCTTGAGCAACAGGACCACCTTTCCTCGATAAATGTCAAGTACTTCATCATGTATCTTGATCTATTCATTTTGTTCCTTCAGTCAAATACTCATATGAGACATATTTTGCTACAGATCATAAGAGCAGAAAAATATAAAATCCCTCAATTCTCATCCAGACCTTTTATTGTACTTCTTCCATATCCCAGTCTGTGTTGTGGTAGCCATATCACAAGCACACACACGCAAACACACAAGGAAGCAGAAGACCTTCCAAATGGTTCCAACTGTGGCTACAAGGTGTGGCTGAGGAAAAAACACTCTAATTCCAAAGATGGTAGAACTCTTCCATCACAGCTTCACTGTTCCCCCACCCTGGCAGATGGTGATGAGGATAAGTAACACCAGGTCTACTCTGCCAAAAACCAACTTGCTAAGGATCATTTTGCCACCTGGCCAATTTGACAAATTGAACAAATCACTGAAAACTTTTATTTAACCACATATACTGATGATATAATATATATTGAATGAAAGTCTTAAAGGGCCTTTTAAAATCTTTGATGCTTACGTTGATGAGTTTAAGGTTTTAATTTACCTGAAATGTTACTGCAAGTCAGCACCGTAGCCTACTATATAACATCATAGTTCTATAACTATATTCTGGAATTCTACCTTTTTCTGGGTCAGAAACTTGAAAATGAGAATTTGTTTACTTTAAAACAAAGGGTTGTGCATATCTTGAATGCCATGGAGTTTATAAATGATAATAGGGAAGGTTTATTTCTTTCAACATATTTTCATCCATTAAAAGAATTCTATACTCAGGATGGCGTTCTAACCAACTGAGGCACCCAGCCAGGGCCACTATTCAATTTACAAATTTGTCAACATGTCAATTAAATGAATATGTTGCTTCTGTCTTAAGCAATTGAAAGATCATCAGTACATGAAATATCAATGATAAATTTGGCACTCAGTTGACAGTACTAGTACTGATAATTATTTCAGTTATAGATGTGTCTGTAGGGAAATTGTTAAAAAATTAAAACTAAGTTAAAATTGATACTTCCCACCAAAAATTTCAAAGGCTTCTACAATTATTTTATGCAGTGTGATTTATGATGAATTGTATATGTAATTAATAGAAACATATTTTGGGCAGTTGATGATTTAAAAACTGGTTCTTGGCAAATTTAACAAAATAACTATTCAGTAAATTTCTATTTCACCAGAGAGCTTTTAGGCAAGCTATCAATTCAGTAAATTGACAACTCAAAAAATTGGGAGTAGGGAGGTATTGTAATAGGTTTTCAGATAATTGGCCTATTTCCTAATATCACAGTATTTTAAAGTTAAAAAGTATCAGGAGATCATTTAATTCAGGCTCTCATTTCACAGAGAATCTGAGACCTAGAAACCAAATGGATCCATTAGTTAGTATCATCACTGGCATTAGAACTCAAATCTCCCAATTGCCCATCAATAGCTCTTCTAACAGACTATCATTTATAAATAAAACAAGAAAGAAGAAAGACACTCAAAAAGAAGAAGGAAAGCCTGCCAGAAGCTCAAAGTGCTCATTATACAATGAAAGAAATACTCATAACATGGAGAGTGCAATTCTAAAGTAAAAGGGGGTCTTAAATGTTTCTAAGTTTCCTTCTCACATAAATGAATAAGACACTTTCAGAATGTTTAAAAAGACTGCAAATAAGGCAATCTGTGTGTGTGGAGACATCAACTAAAGTGGTTCACTGGATTTTATGTTCTGTGGGGATTCTGGATCATTTTACAAAATTGTTTTTTTCTCAAATAAATGAAGCATTATGGTGCTCCAGGTTCAGTATTTTCTTATTGAATAGAGGAAGTATCTGAGTGGTTCAGGTTCAGAAATTTTTTATTGCACTATGTTCATATGTAACCTATAATAAACAAACTGATTAACTGTGTTTACAGTGAAATAAAGAAACCAACAAGACTAATTTCTAGTTTGCCAGAAAGAAGGGGAGGGGAAGCAAAATTCAACACCATAGTAACTGCCACCAAAATAACAAATTTTGAATTTTCACTTGCAGTAAATAAGTATAATTTTGGGGTATGAGACAGAAACCTTTTAAATGTAATGGTTTGTGTAACAGCTTTTGTAAGGTGCACTTTTTACTGTCAAACAGCATGAGATGCCCAAAAGGGTAATCAGTTTTAGATGGCAGGTTTACAAGCTTTCTGCAACTTGTACTATTTATCCATGTTAAAATGTTTTGCAATTACCTCTCACATATTATGTTCATGCTTTCTTTTTAAAAGATTTAAAACTTGTTTTGTACAAATGTAACCCTGAAACCAACCATATTGCTTGATTTCCTCAATCACCTGATGCATATTGTTGGTTGTTGTTAGCTTACAAGTTGTTCACACCTAATTTACATAGTAGTACTTCTGCTAGGTATACTGAATGATATTAAAGCCATGTAGCAGTAAAGACCTGCCAATATAACCTATCAAAAATTATATTTTTAAATAACCTTTCTTATGAAGGTAACGTAAGTGACTTTCTTGTTGTAACAAAATAGTAAGCTAACATTTACACATTATATTCAAAGCTATATATAAATATGGGCTTATTAGTTCTCATGGTTCCATGGAGTCATTTTTCACACAAAACAGATTTATAAGAATGGTGTTTTTTAAATGCAACCGAAAGGGTATTTATATATGAAAAATCCATTCAATTTCTTTATAACATTTACTCAACATTGAATGGTATATTCTTTTAAATTAAGACAACACTAGAATTTTTTTTAAATGAGGCTAAACAATCATTTGTCCTTACTGTCTCTTCCTCCCCACGGCTCCCTGTCCTCTCTCCCTGGTCTCCTGCCTTTTACTCACCACCACCCCACCCCTGCTGCACCTTGCCAAAAAAAGTACCTAGTCAAGGCCCATAGTTGAATAGTAGCTACACAACAGCCTCTTCAAACCGCTCTAATTATATAAACTGAGTCAGCAGTGTAGCTAATTATAGCAATAATTTTTTCTTTCAGATTGTTTTTGTACATCTTAACAACTAATTCTGACATAATCATGGGCTTGAATTACAGTCACATCATTCCAATCTACATAGACATCAAAATAAAATCTAAATTATTTTCAAGACTTATGTATAAGTCACATAATCAAAGTATTCGGTGTCTCAAAACACAGCTTACTGTGAAATCAGATAACCAGTGCTAAATATTCCTGACTTATACTTTCCAGACTACAGTAGAACCATTCTATAATAAGATCACTAAGGTCAATGCCAATCATATTGTATTACTTCACTTCATGTAGCTATGTTCAGAGTAATGTAGTCTCAGAAAGTTGAAGGTTGGACAGACCTTTAAGGTAACGACCCTGGCTCATAGTTTGGGCCAGGAGCTATCTGTTTGAATCTCCATAAAGAAATTCTACTTAACAAGTGCACTAAAATGGGGAGTCAAAGCAGCTCTACCTAATACATAGAAATAAACACAGAGAGGCTGCCAAATAGAGGAGACAAAGAAATATGTCTGAAGTGAAAGAACAGAACAAACCCTCCCCACCAAAATAACTAAGCAAAATGGAGATAGCCAACCTATTAGATGCAGAGTTCAAAACACTGGTGATAAAGACACTCAAAGAACTCACTGCGTATGGCAAAAGCATAAGGGAGGAAACGAAGGCTACACTAAGTAAAATAAAGAAAAATCCACAGGGAAATAACAGTGAAGGAAAGGAAGCCAGAGTTCCAATCAACAATTTGGAATATAAGGAAGAAACAATCAGCCAGCACAGAATGAAGAAACACAAATTAAAATTTTTTAAAAAAAGGAAAGAATAAGATGACTCTGGGACATCTTGAAAGGTGCCAATGTCTGAATCATAGAGATGCCAGAAGAAGAGGAAGAACAAGAAATTGAAAACTTATTTGAAAAAATAATGAAAGAAAATATCCCTAATTTGGTGAAGGAAATAGACATACAAGTCCAGGAAGCACACAGAGTCCCAAATAAGTTGGACCCAAAGAGGACCACACCAAGACACATCATAACTAAAATGCTGAAGGTTAAAGATAAAGAGAGAATCTTAAAAGCAGCAAGAGAAAAGGAGTGAGTTACCCACAAAAGAATGCCCATAAGATTATTAGCTGATTTGTCAAAAAAAAAAAAAACTTTGCAGGCAAGAAGGGGCTGGAAAAAAGTATTCAAAGTTATGGAAAGCAAGGAACTACAACCAAGATTACTCTATCCAGCAAAGCTATCATTGAGAATTAAAGGGCAAAGAAAGTGTTTCCCAGACAAGATAAAGCAAAAGTTCATCATCACCAAACCCTTATTATATGAAACGTTAAAGGGACTTAATTAAGAAAAAGATAAAAACTATGAATATTAAAATGACAACAAACTCACAACTACCAGCTGAACCTAAAAAACAAAAATAAACATAAAAACAAAACTAAGCAAACAGCTAGAACAGAAACAGAATCACAGATATGGAGATCATTTGGTGGATTATCAGCGGGGAGGGGGAAGGGAGAGAATGGGGATAAAGGTACAGGGATTAAGAAGCATAATTGGTAGGTACAAAACAGACAGGGGAGGTTAGGCATAGTATAGGAAATGGAGAAGCCAAAGAACTTACATGCATGATCCATGAACACGAACTAAGGGGGGAACTGATGGAGGGAATGGGGGATACCAAGTAGAATGGGGCAAGGGGGGGAAATTGGGACAAGGAATAGCATAATCAATAAAATATATTTTTTAAAAAAGAAATTTTACCTACCACTTTACAAGAGATATTGTAAGTTATAGAATTTAGCTCTTGACTCCAAGGTAACTCCACTTTTTTGTTTGTTTGTTTGTAAGTGCAGAAATCATAATTAGAGTATAAAGGTAAAAGAGGCAAAGGCTTCAAACAATAAGGAAAGATTAGTTCATTTTTACCATCGTTTCTTTTTTCCTAATGTAAATGTAAATTGACTTCCTAAAAAGTCAAAAAGACATGCCAACCTGATTACAAAGTTATTTTTAGAAAGAGAAAACCCTGAGTATCTTTGAACTTCCAGAAAAAATTTTAAATTTCTTACTTTTTCCTTACAGTTGCTGGCAATTCTACTGTTAAATTATTTTTCTTCCAAACTGAATATTAATAAAGCTACTACCAATGCTCAAAATCTATTTTTGTTGTTAAATGTGAATTGATAAAAACCAATAAATAGGGCAATTTTAAAAAATATTTTTTTTGTATTGATGAATCTAAAAATCACATTTAAGTTGGTTCTTAAGGCAAAGGCTTTATATATATAAACATTTATTTCAGTTTTATAAGGGAAAAAACCCAAAACTCTTCCCTTGGGAAATACATAAAATGCATAAATTTCTACAAAATTTGTTCACTTTATAGAAACATCTAAATTTTTTTTTTAGTTACCACCTTTTCTCAAGAGAACTTGCCCAAAACATAAACATCTACATCTTGTTGGGAGAACATTACTGAAATATTTGTTTAAAGTATAACACAGTACATAACAAGTAGTGCTTTGTAAGTGTACTTTTTTCTTAACAAATAAATTATTTGCCCAATAAATTATTTTTATTAAATATCATGAAAACTCGGGAATAATTAATAAATCATAATTTAAGTGATTTATGTTCCTTCCAAAGACTATACAGTCAAATTATTATTTTTTTTTTTAAAGATTTTATTTATTTTTAGAGAGGGGAAGAGAGGGAGAAAGAGAGGGAGAGAAACATCAGTGTGCGGCTGCCTCTCACGTGGCCCCCACTAGGGGCCTGGCCTGCAACCCAGGCATGTGCCCTGACTGGGAATCGAACCTGCGACCCTTTGGTTCGCAGCCCGCGCTCAATCCACTGAGCTACGCCAGCCAGGGCCAGTCAAATTATTTTTTACATAGGAGTTAAATCAATATTTTAGGGATAGCATATTACAGTTTATGATTTGTCTGAGTTGCTTAGGAGTGAATTGTTTTCCTTTTATCTTATTTTTAAATGGTCCACCTTTAGCATTTAATTATGCTCTTTTTCATGTATACGTTTAACATGAGGGGAAAAAACCCTCAATAGAAAATATTATCTAAAACTACTGTAGACCCTAGACACAGTTTCTTTAAAGAATTCATCTTTGCTTCCTTTTCTTTTTGCTTCGAAGACAAGAACAAATGCTCCTGAGTGTGAAATTTAACCTAACAGTTCACTACTTTAACACCTTCACAGTCAAGCTAGCTGGAGCAAATATGAGCTAACTTCTATAGTACAAAAGTTCTCTTAGCAACTGTGAGTAAAGCTGCAAGTGAAAAACTTTTTACGCATTTTTTTTTTTTTTTGGTATGTATCTCTCAGTGTGGGAGGATGAATACTAAGAAATAAACCAAGAAACGGGGAAAAAGAGATACCCTCCACCACATATACACACAAACTTTTAAAATGTGTTTCTCTCTACTTCATAAAATGTACAATAAGGTCTAGAAAGTGAAATTTACCAAATTTCACCACTAATAGAAGACAATACCAGGACCCAAAATGAACTTCACCTAACTATAAAATCTATGTTCTTGCCATACTGCACTCTGCTTATTCTTTTTTTTTTCCTGCTGTTTTTTCATATTTTCAAGTTCATGTAAACAGTTTGGGTTTCACACTTGAAATTTTCAACTAGTATGAGAATGGCACTCTGAGAGTAAAACCATCCTGCAAAGTCAATGAGAAATTTAAAAACACCACGAACTTCTTTAAGTGTTCATTTTACACACTAGTTTGAAATACCCAAATAAATATTTGCTGTCTTACTGAAAGAGCACATTGCATTAGATAGCATTTTAATAGGTATAATAATAGTTCCTTATCTATTTAAGAATAAAGCTAATAAATTATGCTTATCACCTACATCCACCATAAATTCCATAAATATTCACTCACTGAATGCAGGTCACTGTCATTAGATACTGGGAAAAGATGGCAAGGTGAAGACAGTGTTAACTTCACTACCTGCCTCTTCTTTTTTCTCCCCGTAACAAGGGCTATATCCTTGTCCTTCTGAGTTCCACCCTGTACACACTGTTCCTCGAATATTTTGCTGCATCAACATTCACTTACTGTATAATGACTTTCAAATATATTGTCCCAGCTCCTCCTCCTCCTTTACCTAAATTCTAATTCCATAATAACAAGCTGCCTCTTTGCAAATGCAACACAGTGAGATCCAAAATGATATTCTCCCTCACACCCTATCAGTGCTGACCCCTCAACCTCTCTATCAATTTCCAAAAGACAGGGGTGATGTCCCTGATTGTCCCAGCCTCTTGTCTTCCCAGAGCTTCACTGCTTAGCTCTACCCCAAACTCTGAACCTATTTGGTTTAGTTATCATACCCACTCTTGGTAACCTCACCTGTTTCTTCTTTGAGCCACATACAAATGTTTCTAGGTCTAAAGAGGAGAATAAAGTTTGTGAAGATAATGACTGTGAAGGTAAACTAAAAGTACTTACTTGGTAGTCAGGTAGTAATCTTTACATGGCAAGGCTTTTGAAGTTCCATAACAGGCCACACAAGTTAACTATATACTTTATAAACACTATTCCATTTAATTGACAACCAAGGTAGAAAACAAATACTATATGAGTACATAGGACAACAACCCAATGAGGTAATTATTATCCACATTTTAGGCATAAAAGTTAGAGTGGTTAAATAACTTCTCCAGGGTCATATAGGTAGCAAGCAATTTTGCTAGAATTCAAATATAGGTCTAGCTAGCTGACTTTAAGGCCAGTATTTCTTATATTGCCATCTACTAAAATCACTTTAGAGTCTCAGTATTCTCAATCAGAAAAAGAAAGTGCATTATCAGTGTTCCCTAACAGAACAAGAAGCCAGTATAAGTGCATCCGAAGTGAGGCATTTTTCCAAGTTCCCACACAGAAGCCCAGCCTGATGCAGGACGTTCCTCCATCCCACTGCCCCAGCTGCTGTTTGGGTCACTGGCTTTTCTTCTACTATAAGTGAAGTGGTATAATAATAACAAAGGTATTCTACACTAAGTTAAAGCAGCATACTGTAAACAATATAGTAACCACTAAAAAAGTAGATACAGAAATACAGCAATAAAAGAGGTAAAATGGAATCATAAAATTATTCAAGTCATTTAAAACAAACATGGAAAGAGGAAAAAGGAATTAAAGCACAAATAGGACAAACAGAAAACAAAGAGCAACATGATAGATTTAAATTCAACTATGTCAGTAATGACATAAAATATAATTTAAACACACAAATGAAAAGACAGAAATTGTTGTATCATGTAAAAAAGACCAAGACCAAGCTAAATGCTGTTTATAGAAATCCACTTTGGCCATAATATCACAGACAGGTTAAAAGTAAAAGGACTGAAGGAGATATATCATACTCTAATAATACCAGACAAAACAGAAAAAAATATAAGGGGAGTCATTTCATAATAATAGGAGTCAATTCATGAGAGACCATATGATCCTAAATATTTATGTACCTATTATCAGAACTTCAAAAATACATAAAGTAAAACCTGATTGAACAGAAAAAAGAATAAAATACACTATCACAAATGGAGATTTTAACACTCATCTTTCAATAATTGTTATAATAAGTAGACAGGAAATCAGTAAAGATATAAAAAATTTGAACAATACCATCAATCAACTTGGCTCACTGACATTTATGGAACATTCTACCCAACAACAGAAGAACCCACATCCTTCTCAGGCACATACAGGACATTTACCTCGGCAGGCCATATTCTGACCACAAACAAATTTCAATAAATTTCAAGAACTCAAGTCTCATAAAATAAGTTGTCTGATCACAACAGAATTAAATTAGAACCAATAACAGAAAAATATCAGGTGGGGATGGCTGCTGTCAGGGGGAGTAGAATGAAAATGCAGACAATTGCACTTGAACTACAATAAAAAAATCAGAAAAATTGCCATATCTTTGGAAACTGAATAATATACTTCTAAATAACCTTTGGGTCTAAGAAAAATTAGGAAGTATTTTGAACTGAATGAAAATGAAAATGCAACCTACTATAATTTATGAGATGTCTTTCCACCTCAATATATACGAGCGAAGAAAAAAAGAACTAAATGAATCAATTAATTAACATATTTTCAAGTGAAGAAAATCAAGAATTAAAAATACAAAAAGATCATGAATTCACAGAATATTAAAACTGGATGAATTATAAAATCCTTGTAAAATTTGTGAACTCAAAATTTACAGAGAAAACAGCTCCAGGAAGAACAGATGATTTGTTTAATAGAGTTTAAAACAGTGAATATTTAAGAATGAGCAGTCTTTGCTAGTAGCAACATTATACAAATATCTGAGCTCTTCAAATTCCTATTTTCATGTAATAAAAGCAGATAAAGATTTTGTAAAATGGAAGTGTACATGCCTGATTAAGGTGAGTTTTTGTGCCTTATATGTATGTTTTCCATATCTCCACACATAGCATAGCAATTAAGAGTACTAAATTCTCAATCCACACTGCCTAACATCATACTTGGGCTTCGCCACCAGTAGCCATAATATTAGGCAAATTACTTAACCACCAGCACCTCTGTTTTCTCAACTGTAAATTAGCAATAAACTATAAAATGAGAATAAGTAGCTTCTACCTCCTAGACTGATCATAAGGATGAAACAAGTTAATGACTTTTGTGGGGTCACAACAGTGCCTGGTACTCAATAAAGGACAACTATTTTTACATAGCACTGATTTATAATTACCTGAAGCTTACTAGTCGACAAAACAACTTTAATTTTTTTAATTAGGTGACATCAATTAAAATAGAATATCAGCTCAGAGAAAAAAAGTTGCTTCTAATTCATGTGTTTAAAAAAAGGCTTAGAAGCTATTTGAAAGTAAATGTCAAAACAAAGCTGGGCAAATTTCTTCTCGAAATAAGAGACAATGATGCAATGAAAAATTATCTATTACATGGAGTGTTTGGAGATCATCTGACAAATTTAATACTATCACATATGAGGTAATACTATGCCTTCAACTATTCCTTCTAATGTGATCCATTTAACTAGAATTTATAGATTTAAATATTATAATTTTTAAAAGGTTAAAAATATACCTCTTAAAACATTTATTTCTAAATTTGTTTTTAAATGGATACAAGGCAGTGTTCAGCAGTATAGTACTTGAGCAAATTCCATTTGGTATAAGAAAACAACAAAATAAATGTAGAACACATTTCACATTTTTTATTTTATGCAACTTCAATGCTTTCAACACTGCATACATTACTAAAAGCACAAAAATAAATGCTGTACTATGAAACTGTAAAGAATACAAAACTGATATAATTATACTTTATAATTTCTTCCAAATATCAAAAGAACAAGTTTTTTTAATTAAAATAATTTCATGTGTCTCTTATCTGTTCTACAAACTAAGGTAGAATAAGTATATTTTAATAAGTTTCTCCAAAATTTCATATTTTAATAAAAATTAGTTTTGCAATGTAAGCTCTGTCTGACTGATAATGATGCCATGCCCCCACTCAGCTGGGCTAAATAAGCATGAGCCTGAATGAATGCGGTAATAAAGTATCAAATGAGTCTGACTTATTATTCTACTGTCGTGGAACTAGGTGAGTAGATTTTCTACCTTTAGTAACATAATTAAAATTTCACCTATCACCTTAACATTTGTAAAATCACCTTTCTCTTCTCCTCATGCCATACAGGCACTTTTTCCTCAGGCCCAGAACTATGTATGAGTAAGCTTGTCATGGCGGCACAGAAAGGCAATGAGCGAGACTACCTGGACAAGGCAGAAAGCACATGTGCGACCCACAGCACCACTTGTTCCTCTGCACAGCCTGTCAGCCTCCATCCATGCTTAAGTCAGCCAGAAGCAAATTAAAGCTCTCAGCATGTATGTGGCCTTCTTTGAGCTCTGTGCAATGAACTGTATCAACCAGTACTTTGCACCACTGGGAAAAGGATCGAGGCCAGGAAACACTCATATATCAGTAGAATATGAATAGGACACTCTTATGCTTCACTGAGCCTAACATCTACCAAGAGAACACAGAAACCTTAAAACGGAAGCCCAGAGCAAACAAAACTAAAATGGCTTTGAGGGCTGAGTATGATCATCAGTCATTGTCATCAAATAATTAGCTAAACTTTACCACTTACAAAATATTTGTACATACATTATTTTATTTGATCCTCACAACAGTCCTGTGAAAACATATATGTATTTTTATTAATTAACTATATTTTGCAGGTAAAGAAACTGAAGCAAGAAGTTTAAGAGGCTTGTCTAAGGTCACTTTAACCAGTAAGTGAGCAGAAACTTGACTTCAATTTTTCCTAAAACTAACTGTAGATTTCAGTCTTTCATCTATATTGCTGTATTCCCATATAGATGAGGAGGGGCAAATTGAAGGAAGTAGGTTCCACACTGGACAAGGTCAGCAATTATTCCTACAATCCAATGCATTTCTCACTACCTTTAATCAAAAGTTCCATTCCTTCCTTTACTTCATTACCTCCTTCATTCTGGTTCTTTTTGTCAGATGATACAAGATGACAGAAAAAATTTTGTCCATTTAAATCCCTAAGTACTGATCTGTATAACCAAAGATATTCCCTAGGTCAAACCTGTAACCAGCAAATATGGATCCTTTCTCCCATGAAGTTCTATGGGCATATCAGAAACTGACCTAAGGAGTAATAAAATTTTTGAAAAATCTGAGAGGCAAATATTTTCACTAAGTGCCATAAAAAGCAGGCAGGAAATGAATAATCTACAGGCTATCTCCTGGATCTAGACTGACTGTCCTCTACAGGCTGGCTACACTCAGTGACTGAGCTAGAATAAACACTGAGAAATAATAAACTAAGTCACAAAAAATTGCAAAATAAAGTATTAATGAACCTCTGAAGAACTATCCAGATTATCATATTAAGTGTTTACAATGTGTTCTAAACTCAAAGCTTACAATGTCCTGAGAAGTCTGTCAAAACTAAGAGGAAGATGTTAGCAAAAATAATGGAGAAGAAACCCCTATTGATTAAATATAATTGCTTAAAGGGTAATACATTTGCTAAAGAGTTGAGTATCTTCCTTTCATCTAAAACTTAAAATTTAATACAGAAAAAGGAACATTTAAATCACCAGACAACCAGATACAAAGATATAATCACTGTTAACATTTTCTAGTCAATTTTATGAAAATATATGAGAGAAGGAATGTGCATTTAAAAACAAATACTATTTAGCACTTTTATTGTATAAAATAGTGGGTTAAAACTCTAACATTCCAAGTCCTTTATCCATATGAAATAGTTTGATCGTCCCACTAACCCAATGCCAGTCCAATTATTCCTAGGCACAGATGGAACTCAAGGCATGGAACTTTTATACTGTAGTTGTAGAGATACTATGTGACACAAATGAAATATACAAAGTAACCCTGATAGAGTAACTCTTTCACATTTCCTTCTACTACACTTTCTCTCTGCTCTTCTATACCCAACACAATGCACATAAGAGCCGAATGCAATGTAAACTGCAGCAGGTAACTTGAACCCATAAACAGAATCTATAATCCTGTTGATGGGAACTAATCACTCCAAAAGTCAAAAAGATTGTACAGTGTCCAGCACAAATAATGCCCTTTTTTTAATGAGCTGGTAATCTATACCAAATCTTTTGTTACAAAATCATAAGCATGTAATTCTGTAACATAACAATATCACACTCAAGCACACCCTTTGACATTTTAGGTGAAATGTTCAAATTGCTGTCCGTCTCGTGTGAGACATTCACGTACCCTACCAACCACACTCAATGGCGTTACTTCTGCCAGACCCTCTACTTTGTTATAAGTGAATTTTATAGAACGAAAACTAGAAAGAGGGGACAGGCATTTGGACAAGGAGAGCAGATTTGTTCTTTTGAAAAGATGAGTAAGGAAAGGCAGGAGTGAATGCCAAAAAGACCAGTAAAATAGGAGGTTAAAGACAAGTGCCAATCCATTGGATTTATTACAAGTAAAAAATCTTTAAACTATGCTGGCATATATACTTCTCACCTGAGATAAAGACTGGTCTTCTTTCAGCCTGGTGGGCTTTTCCCTACATTTTTGAACTGATCCTGAAATAAAGTTGGGTTGTTGCAGATCATGATGGTGGTGCAGGAGGTACATGTGGATACGTTTATGTTTGTTTTTTTTTTTTTTTTTGAAGACAGAAAATCAAAGGCAAAACACTATGACTCTTCTTCCCTGGCATGGAGTGGATCTGCCCAACCTTACAGAATTCTGACTTTACGAGTATAAATGAATTTTGAATTGTTAAGAGAAGAAGAAACCCTTCTACTGCCTTGTCAGAAGCACCTCTTCTCTATCCTCTTATGCTACTGGAAACAGAGTATCTTCTAAGTGATACACAGATCAAAATCAACAATTTGAACCATCATTATGCTAGTTAAGAGGTTCCATGCTAAGTTGGTAAATAGTCAGTTCTGCCCAATTTAGCTACTTGCTTGGAAAGTAAATAATATCATATGTTGGAGTGAAAATATGGTATTCAAGAATGAAGAAGACATAAACTGAGCACCTGCTGTTTTTAAGGACTGCTATATATAAGACGTACTGGGGGGCGAGGGGTTTTACAAAAATAAATAGCTTCAAAAGGAGAAACATATTTCAGAAATGTGCTTACTGTGTGACTTCAGTATGATTGCTAACTGGACTGTTACAATGGAGCTATATTTAAAAAACAAACATATAAAAAAGAAACTCTACAGAAAAAGTACTTTTGTCAGAAAACTAAAATCTGCAAGAAAATGAACAACTCTGAGATGATAAAATATGAAAACTGAAGTTATTTACTTATTGTAGGACCAATCAAACTACACAGAGACTCTGGATGACTACAGACTGCTTTCCCAACATCAGCTTCCTAACACTATCCAACCATATGCTAGGAATTCTATTCAGCTTTAAAACAATGAGAGAATGTTTATGAATTTGAGCAATTATACACTGTGGTGAAAATGTAAAATGGTACAACCACTTCAGAAAAAAAGTATTGGGTTGTCCAAAAAGTTCATTTGTTTTTTTCTGTAAGATGGCTCTAGTAGCACTTAGTTGTATTTAACTTCATTCAAAACAATTTTGTTAGATTGTATTGTGAAAGCTGTCATATCGATGTGAATTTTTTTAAAACCTTATCAAAATTGGTGAATTTTTGTGTAGCCATTTTAATATTGAAGAGGAAAGAAAACACACATTTTCAGCATATTTGCTTTATTATTTCAAGAAAGGTAAAAGTGAAACTGAAATTAAAAAAAAAAAAGATTTGTGCAGTGTATAGAGAGGATGTTGTGACTGATCAAACATGTCAAAAGTGGTTTGTGAAGTTTTGTGCTGGAGATTTCTCACTGGATGACACCCTACAGTGGGACAGACCAGTTGAAGCTGATAGTGATCAAATTGAGACATTAATCGAGAACAATAAACACTGTACGATGTGGAACATAGGCAACATACTCAAAATACCCAAATCAATAAAGTTATTGGTGAAAATGAAAAATGTGTTTTTTTAATTTTAAACAGATTTTTTTGCCAACCCAGTATCTTCTAAAGTGACACACACTAACCATGTGACCCAACAATTCCATTCAAAGTTATTCATCCAAGAAAAACAAAAACATTTATCTGAACAAGGACTTGTACACGATGTTCACAACAGCTTTGTTCATAATAGCTACAAATGGAAAATAACCAAATGTCCATCAATAAGTGAAAAGATAAATGTGGTATACTCATAAAATGGAATACTAACCAGAAATTTAAAAACAAAAATTTGTACACACTATAATATGGATGAATCATAACATTCTGTTGAGCAAAACAAGCCAGACACAAAATAATGCATAATGTATGATTCCATTTACATGGAATTCTAGAAAGAAGACAGACCAGTGCTTGTCTGGGGCTAGGGATAACATGACATTGAGTAGGATCACAAGGAAGCTCTGGGGGTTCTATGGACCTAATTTTTTAAACTTAATTGAACACTTTAAAGGGGTATATTTTATTTTATCTATTCTGTATTTTACAATATGGGTACTTCAACTAAGGTAATTAAAAACCAACACAATATTGGAAGTAACATGTTTAAAACAAGGAAATATCCCCACTACACTAACTATGATGTTCAGATCATACTAAGGGTATGGTGTCTATTCTAAGAACGTTTTAAAGAAAAGTGAAATTACAGAAATTTAAAAGGAAGGTAAGTTGAATGGTGAGTGCATCTAGCAATTTTAACACATATGAGAAATGATTAAATGTTAAGTCTAGTGACAAGAAGATGAACTGGGGACACATAATTATCCTCATATGTATGAAGTTCTACCCTTTAGGGTAAGGAATAGATTCCTACTGAGCAGAAGTTATAAACATGTAGATTTTGCTCTCATATATAGAAGACAATAATTACACTAGTTAGAGCTAAACTTAAAACTCAAATCACACTACTGTGATTTGAATATTTGCTATATCCCAGATATTCACAATGGAATGTGAGTCTTCTAAAAAAGTACTTAGATATTGATTTCTCATTGTTAAGCTTACTGACAAGGACATTAGATAGGACAATTGATTAAACATACTGAGTTTTTTTTTTAAGTATATTTTATTCCTTTTATAAAACTTAAAGTAAATGTCATGCTTTCAAATTACTGAACTTTATAGTTGCTACTGGTACCATGCCTTTTATATCTTGGCGTTTAGGAAATATTTTTAAATTAAATAGTGCTTTGCTTTTAAAAATATACTGTTGTTCATTACTAACATAGCCAATGCAGAGTTCCTGTTTGCTATAAGCTACCGAACAATAAAATTAGACTGAATGGGAAAGTAAAATATAGTTTAGAATCATTCACTTTCTGATGAAATTTCAAGTATTTTTTAACAATCCAAAAAGAAAATGGTTGACAGAAAAAAATAACAATTTGTGTGTTGTATAAATGTAAAATGATTGGCCAGGAAAAGAGTGCATAACCAAATGTCTGTAGGGGAAAAAGAACTTTCTAATAGTGTGAATAAGACGAAGTTTACATTTATAGCAGATCTTAAAGGTAAAATAAACTACAAGTGGATATAAAAGAAGAAAGCTTTTGTGATGAACATTAATCACCTCCCTTCACATCTACTCCCCCCTTTTCTTTTCCAGAAGCCAGAACTTCATATGGGAGTCCAAGCTTTCCAAGAAAATAACTCCATTCCTTCATTCCAGGGATGAAACACTCAATCCAGGATAAAACAGTTGGGGCTTTTCCACCATTGTGGCCACAGTGATTAGTTCTAAGGTGGAAATATGACCTACTCTGCCTGATTGAATTAGAATAAACATCAGAACTTTTGTTAGAAATACTAGACAAAAAAACTCTTTTTTGCCAGTGGAGGTAAATATGGAAACAATAAGCTTTAAGAGTTACTAGAAGCCATATCAGAACCAAGACAGGAGTATCAGAATCCAGTAAACATCAGGAAGACCGAAAAAAAAAAAAAATCACTGAGATAGACAGGGCCAGCTTATCCATTAGGCACATTACCTAGGACCTATAACACTTTCAGGGGCCCATAACAATATGGGTTTTTTTTTTTTAATCAGAATAATAACTAAATTTTAAGTAAACAAAAATGTTTAACATTTCTTAAAATACTTATCTTCACATCAACAGTCATAAAATATACTGTAATTTATAAAAGTGTGTGTGTGTGTACAGGTAGACATAAATTGGCAATTATTTTCAGATTGGCTAGGAACCTTAGTCTCTCACAAAACCTGACTCTTGTCTGACTCTAGCAGGGGTGTCCAACCTATGACCCACAGGTCATATGAGGCTCAAGATGGCTACAAATGTGGCTCAACACAAAATTGTAAATTTACTTAAAACACTGAGATGTCTTTGGGATTATGTGTCTCAATGTATTTAATGTGTGGCCCAAAACAACTCTTCTTCCAGTGTGGCTCAGAGATGCCAAGAGGTTGGACACCCCTGTTTAAATATGAGGCCCTCAGGCATTCTTTTCTTTATTTGCTATTCTCATTCTAACCCATTTCCCTCTTATCTTTTATTTTTTTAAGTTTCTGTTGGACATATTTTTTATTGTATTTTTTCTACTACCATTTACCCCCCTTACACTGCCACCCCCACAATCACCCTCTGATCTTTCTGGTTTGGCTGACCTGCACCCATTTACAAAGTAATTGGATGATACTGGGCATATAGTGCTCTAGGTAGCTGACATCTCTATGGCCTTTAAGTTACCAGGTAGTAAATGTTATCTTCATGGCAGCTTCACATATCATTAACATTTTGCTTTCTAAAACAGGGAAGTGAACTTAGAGTCTCGTCCTATTTCAAGGCCTCAGTGTTTTTGGAGCAGCACACAGTCGCAAATTCCTGTCTAAGCAGAGGGTTCCAACCCACAGGCCATTTGCAGAACCAAGATAATAATCACATTAAGAACACACTAAGTCCCAAACCTTAAATGTCTTAGGTTACTAGTGTCACTCATTTTTCCAGGTTCTCTTAATTTATCACTCATGGGTGCTCAGGCAAGTGATTTTGTGTATTCAAATCATCACCGTCTTATAACAGAATATATGTTCAGAGTAAAAACCATAATTTTCAACAGGAGAAAAAACATTTAAGAGAATAAAATGTTTCCAATGACATTTCAAAGGAAATCTTACAAGTGTACCTAATATTTAGGGTAATAAAAGCAGAGTGCTCTTGACGCTTGGCATGAAAGATGGATAGCATGTTAGGAACTATCCACTGAGCTTCAAGTTAACTTAAGTCCTAAATCCTAGTTCCAGCTCCACTACTGTAATATTCATTGGCAAAAGATTTGACTTTTTAAAGTCTCAAACCTTCGCAAGTAAAATAGACACACAAATATATGTCTTAGTAATCTATGGAATATTTCTAGCATCAAATGAACAACTGTGCCTAAAAAGAATTTGGTAAAAAAACTTTTTAAGACTAAACCACTTTATACTATTATATTCTTAACATTTCACCATAATGACACCAGTATTCTTAAATCTCCTAAGGCCTGTCCTCCATTGTCCATAACTGTATCATGCACAAAGTCTGACTCATTTTTTAGATTTTTTAAATGTTTTATATATCAGACTACAATGTATTTCATTTGGAAAACAAATTATAGGCTGAAGATGTGTTAAACCACTGCTTTTTAGTTCAAACACTACCTATTCCCTAACCTTTTCACAATCTAATAAATAAAATTTAATCTTCATTGTGAACTCTAAGCAAGTGGTTTATATTCTAAAACAAAATGCAACACGTGTATGCCATCAAGGGCCAAATAACTGACATGTTAGACATGGTAGGTCCACTGAGTCTCTCCTACAACCACTCAAATTTGCCATTGCAGTGTGAAAGCAGCCATAGATGACATGTAAACAAACAGGCATGGCTGTCCCGATAAAATTTTGTTTCCAAAAACAGGCTATTAGCTGGATTTGGCCCAAAGGCTGTAATTTGCCAACTCCTGTTCTAGAACAGTTCTTCTTAATCTTTATTGTGCATACTAACCTATTGGGGATCTTAATGGAGATTTTTGATTCAGTAAGTCTGGGTAGAGTCTGAGATTCTGAATTTTGAACACTATCCCAGTTGACTGACAAGGATGGTGGTCAAAGGCTCCTATTTTTGAGTGGCAAGGTTCTAATAAGCTCCATAAGAGCTAATTATTTACTATGTAACTACAGTGCCTAGAATAATGAATGAATGAACAAATAAGCTTCTAATATTATATCATGCTCTGCCTTGTATCACTGTTATGGGTGTGTTCCTTTTTAGTTTCACCTTAGCTTTTAAACCTACCAAATCTAGCAGACTTTTTAACATGGTAGAGTTTCTGATCATTATTATTCAATTAAATCATGGTCTTGGTCCATGTAAACAGTACAAAAGCTAGTCATTACTGACAAATTCATCCCAAACTCTTCTTTCTTCTTCCATCCACAATGATCTTCTTTTATTTCCTTAAGGATTTCATGTTCCTTATACTCCCAGGCCTTTGTATATACTCCTTTCCTGATAGGAACATCGTCCCCTTATCCTTCGCATCCACATATAAGCCTCACCTCTTTAAAAAGCAGTGCAGAAAGGAAGTGTCCTTACCATCTCCCAATTTCCCAACTCCCCACCTGCTTGAAATGTGCTTCCTATCTCAGCTTTATGTGTCTTCTTAAAGCATTTACCACATTTTACAATTATATAGTTGTATGCTGACTTAGTAAAATTCCATTTCCGCTACTAGAATACAAGGTCCTCGAGGTCAAAATATGCATTTACCTCATTTAACACTGAACCCCTACCAATTCACACAGTTCCTGATATATGTAGGCACAAAAAATATTTATGGATAAGTAATTATTTATGTTCACAGAGTTCTTTCATCACCCTATTTTTACAATGCAGATAAACTCTTCAGGTAAAAAGACCACCATTTGTTTGAACGGAGCTGCAGCAGCCAGATTTGTACTTTATGATGCTGCCCTCTCAGCAATAGCTATTTAGATCAAAGGTAGATGGATACTGACCCAAGCTGGATAATATTCTCTCTCTTGGAACTTTTGTAAGTGGGGTCTCTGTCTAGTCTGGTTACTCTGATTGATGAACTAAGTAAGGCCTAATGAGATGCTACTATGTTTGGTCATGTGCATCTGAAAGTAAATTTATAGAGTATGAAGAACAAAGGATATGCTGATAGAAGCAAACATAAAAGATGAGGAGAGTATTATCTAAGTTCCTAGTGTCTTTACTGATGGAGAATTTCAGTTGCTCATGAGGCTAAGCTGTTTTCTGGGTTTTCAGGAGTTGTCCCAATATCCTTCCAGATTTCTGTTTTCAGATAGATTGAAATGAGTTTCTGTATTTAAAACCAAAAGAATATTAAAAAATAAGACCATATTTTTTCTTATTCAATATCTTCAATTCATAAAGACTACAGCTAAAAATATATACACAAAATATGTCAGAATTGCAGGAGTAGAAAGTGTCAAATTGAGGAATCATCAAGTTCTCGATAAGCAATGCCTAAGAAAATATATTATGATTAAATAGATTATATTTATAGTGAAAGGGTAAATATTATCAATAGATAAGAGTATTTATATGAAGAGTAACATACCCTAAAACAAATAAATACTTCTATAATTTTTCTAGGGAAAAGTTTGCCATCACTGAACTTAGTTTCAAAATTACTCAAAATACTTCATTCCAGGTGGCTGGTCCTAACCACATTTTTTAAAAAGTTAACAGTGTAACAATTATTGGAATGAGCTGATAAGGATAACAAATATTTCTTTAAACAACAAAAAACAGGGGAAGAGAGAAAAGGTCTATGCAATACTTAGGAATACGAATGAACTTGGGAAAGGATAGGAAACTATCACACTCAACTGGAATTCTATTTATCAGACATACGGGCATGGAGATGTAAAACCAATGTGTATGAGCCAATAAACTCCCTTAGAATCTCCCACAAGCCTATCACTTCAAAATATGAATTAATTCTGGTCACTCCTACAGCCAACTATTCCTACTTAATTTAAAAATAAATATTGCTAATTGAGGAATCTACATTTTTCTTGGGAAGTTAAAATGGAAATGCTAAAATCCTACCAGTTTTCTTTTACACCACAATTCAAAGTATCTATTATTTTCCAAGCAGCAAATGAAAATGTCAAAAACATTCTTGCTGCAGATATTTAGCTGTTTTCTGCCAAATTAATGAAAGGAAAATATTGCACTTTGAATTAGTTAATTACCATGAATACTTCTGCAAAGGGCTCCTGCTTGTAAAATTAAGCCAGCTCTAGTTGGCACACTGCCCTAATATTCATGGAGACTAGACTATAGGCTCCACTGTATTCAAGAGGCATTTAGTTTTTGGCAGCATTCATCAGCTTACAAATCATCAGTCCTAACCATTATAGACACTCAACTGTCTCAAGTAAACAGGGCAGAAAGCACCTGCATTTAATATGGGTGTACCATATTCTGCTTCTTTGAAATTTTAAGAGCTAGACTTAGAATACAGAAAAAACAAGAATAACCCAATTTACATATCCTCTAGAAAGTAGAGCTACTTCAAGAAAAATCCTCTAGTGACAAACTGCTTCAAGGAAATAATACTCTAGGAACAAGGCAATTTTAGGAAAGAAGGAATTTAGAGTTCTTTTTCCTCAGTTCCAGGCCAGGGTGAATGGACTTAGGCCTCTTGGGAAATGACACACAGCTCATAACTTGCCATTTTCTAGAATTCAAGGTAGATATGTGCTGATCTACCTATTGCTAAGTCTGGAATAACTACAGTATTACTCAAGCCTAAGCACATCTCTCTTTTCTCTCTTCTTTGTGCCATTCCCTCCTATACAGAAATTAGAAGACCCTCTTTCCATGTTGGATGACATAGTGGATATAATTCTCTGAAACTGAATAGGAAAATGTTTCTTAATTTTTTGAAAAATATATTCCAATTCTTTTATTTGAGAAAAAAATGAGCAGGGACATGGAAGCAGAAAATAGCTAATGGCTCTTCTCTTCCTTCTATTCCTAAATAAAATGGAAGAAAAGATCCTGACTCAAGACAGATAACTAATGATAAACATAGGAATGCAAGCTGGCTTCTCCATGATGGTCTCCATATGGTCTTCAGGAGGCTCCAACTGTCTTGCATCAGGGAATAAGACATGCACAGAAGTCAATACTTGATCCTAAAAAAGGTCATTCAATACCAACTAAAACATTAATCTACATTAGCATCTAAGTTTTAGGGCAAATATAAAATTAGCAAGTATGTTTTTTAGGATTATCAAAATAACCCTTAGTTTTCCAAAAACACTTAGAAGACATGACACATTCAGGCTTTAGATTATATTAAGTCTACACTTATATTTAAATAAATTGAAGCTAACCCAGGATGACAACCAGGATGATTAAAGGATCTAGGAACCATGAAATAGTATCCAAAAGACAAAACAGAAAAAAGAACAGAAGGGACAAAGAAAATAGTAAGATGACAGACTTAAAATGAACCATATCAACAATCACAGTAAATATATATGATCTAGACACTCCAATGAAAAGGTAGGTATTGTCAGACAACCTAAGGCAAGACTCAACAATACATGCCTTTGAGAAATGTACATTAAATAGACACAAATGCATTAAAGCAAAAGAACAGGAAAAGACGTATCATACTAAAACTAGCCAAAAGACATCTGGAATGTCTATACTAATATCAGAAAAAGAAGTTGACTTCAGAATAGAACCACTACCAGGAATACAGAGGATAATTTTACAATGATGAAATAGTCAATTGATCAAGAGGAGATAATAATCCTAAATGTTTAAGCACCCAATAACCAAGCTTCAAAATACATGATGCAAAAACTAAGAGAAACCCAAGGAATACAATATTCTGACCATAAAATTAAATTTAAAAGGATTCAAGTCATACAAATTATGTTCTTTGCTTATGACTGAACTACATTAGAAAACAATAATGAAAATTTTTGGAAATCTCTCAAATATTTTATAACTACATAAGATAATTCTAAAAAACCAAAGGGCCAAAGAAGAAACAAAAAAGGAGCTATAAAGTATTTTAAACTGAATAAAAATAAAAACATGACGTGAAAATCTGGGCTATGCAGCCCAAAGCAAGCAAAAGGGAGGAAATAATAAAGATCATAGCAGAATTCAATGACACAGAAAACAGAAAATAGGGGGAAAAATCAATGAAAGCAAAAGTTCATTCTTTGAAATGGTCAATGAAATTAATAAACTTCTAGACTGATGAGAACATTTTAAAAAATATATAAATTATTAATATCAGGAATGAGAGAAGTGATACCACTACAAAAATATAGAGATAATATGGAAATATTATAACAACATTATGCCAATAAATTTTACATCTAAGAAGAAAGCTCAATTCCTTGAAAGACACAAATTACCAAAGCTCACTCAAGAATAGTGTGAATTAAATTTTGTCTATTAAAGAAATAGAATTTGATTATTTGACTTCCAGCCAAGATGGAGGTGTAGGTGGACACACTGTGCCTCTTCGCACAACCAAAATTAAGGACAACAAAAATTTAGAACAACAACAACAACAACAACAACAACAAAAAACCAGAACAGATAGAAAACTGAATTGTACGGAAGTCCAACAACAATTCACACAGACCGGTAAGAGGGGAGGAGCAGCGGACTGAGGAGAGGGATCGTGGCAGAAAAAAGCAATGGCTGGTGGTCTTGGATGCACAGGTGGAAGTTACCAGGAGCCAGGAGGCAACGAGCAGACCCAATGAGGTGCACGAGGTGGCTGACTGTGGTCAAACATTCAAGCACGGATAAACCAGCCAAAAACAGGCAGTGAGACAGACTGCGCAACCCAGGGCCCCCAGTGCCAGGAAATAAAGCCTAAAAGCACCAATTGAAAACACTTATGGGGACTGAAGTGCCAGGAGAGACTCCCAGCCTCACAGCAGAGTTTGTTGGAGAGACCCACAGGGTGCTAGAACATACACAAGCCTACCCACATGGGAATCAGCACCAAAAGGGCCCAATGTACTTGCAGGAAGCAGCGGAAGGGACTGGAATCCAAGAGAGCAGAGCAAGCACCATTGTTCCCTCCCAGACCCCAGCCCCACCTATAGCGTCACAAAACCCAGCAACTGAGCTGCCCCACCCTGGGGAACACCTAAGGCTCCCCTCACTATGTAACAGCCACAACCAGACCCAAAACAAACAAACAAAAAAACAAAAATGGCTCAAATGGGAGAACAGATCAAAGCCGCAGAGCCAATTCCTCTAAGCAAGGAAGAGATAGCCAATCTATCAGATGCACTGTTCAAACCACTGGTTATCAGGATGCTCAAAAAACTGGTTAATTTTGCTCACAAATTAGATGAAAAAATGCAGGCTACACTAAGTGAAATGAAGGAAAACACACAGGGAACCAATAGAGATGGGAAGAAAACTGGGACTTATATAAATGGAGTGGACCAGAAGGAAGAAAGAACCGAACAGAAAACAAGGAAGAAACAAGAATTCAAAAAAATGAGGAGAGGCTTAGGAACCTCCGGGACATCTTTAAACATCCCAACATCCGAATTATAAGGGTACCAGAAGAGGAAGAAGAAGAGCAACAAGTGGAAAACTTATTTGAACAAATAATAAAGGAGAATTTCCCCAATCTGGCAAAGGAAATAGACTACCAGGAAGTCCAGGAAGCTCAGAGAGTCCCAAAGAAGTTGGACCCAAGGAGGAACACACCAAGGCACATCATAGTTACATTAGCCAAGAATCAAATGAAGGAGAGAATTCTAGAAGCAGCAAGGGAGAAGGGGACAGTCACCTACAAAGAAGTTCCCATCAGACTGTCAGCTGATTTCTCAAAAGAGCCCTTCCAGGCAAGAAGGGGCTGGAAAGAAGTGTTCCAAGTCATGAAACTGAAGGACCTACATCCAAAATTGCTCTATCCAGCAAAGCTGTCATTTAGAATGGAAGGAAAGATAAAGTGCTTCTCAGATAAGGTCAAGTTAAAGGAGTCCATCATCACTAAGCCCCTATTATATGAAATGTTAAAGGGACTTATCTAAGAAAAAGATAAAAAATAGGACAGTGAAAAGACAGCAAACTCACAGATATTAACAACCACACCTAAAAAAAAAAGCAAACTAAGCAAACAGAACAGGAACAGAACCACAGAAATGGAGATCACATGGAGGGTTAGCAACAGGAGAGTGGGAGGAGGAGAGAGGGAGAGAAAGTATGAAGAACAAGTGACATAGACAGTGGGTGGAAAATAGACAGGGGGAGGGCAAGAATAGTAGGGGAAATGTAGAAGCTAAAGAACTTATGACACATGGACATGAACTAAAGGGGGGGGAATGTGGATGGGAAGGGGTATGCAAGGTGGAGGGGAATGATGGGGGAGAAATGGGACAACTGTAATAGCATAATCAATAAAATATATTTTTTAAAAAATTGAAGTTGTAGTAAAACCCTTCCCACAAAGAAAACTCCAGGCCCAGATGGCATCTCAGGTCGATTCTATCAAACATTTAAAAAAGAAAGAATTTCTAAAAATTCCTAAAAATTTCCCTATGAATAACAGAGTTAAAAATACTTTCCAACTGATAAGGAAAGCATAGACCATACTCTCATTAACGTAAGTGTAAAAATTATAAAAAGTTGATTCTAACCATGTCCATAAAGGATAATTATTAACAAGATAATGTGGTCAATCTCAGGATTTCAAAGCTCATTTAGAGTTTTAAGGATGGTTTACATGTAATTCAACATATTAAGAAATTAAAAAAGGAAAGCCTTATGATTATGTAAATAGGCACCAAAATCAAAATCCATTTCTGATAAAAATTCTCTGCAACAAGAGGGAGTTTCCTCAGACCGATAAATAGTATCTTGAAAAATCTACAGTTAACATCATACTTGTAGATGTAAGACTGGATTTTAAAGAAAGTAAAACTTTCTTTATTCACAAACAACACAACCTCTATGCAGAAAACCAGGCAGAGTCTATAAAATAGCTACAGGAACTAGTGAGTTTATGAAGATTATGGGACACGAGATCAATATTCAAAAATCAATTATATTTCTACAAACAACGAAGCACTGGAAGTTGCGATTAAAAAGCATACCATTTAGAATAGCATCAATGCATATGAAATACTTAGGGATAAACCTTACAATAGATGTGTAAGTCCTGTATACCGCAAACTACAAAACTTTTCTGAGAGAAATTAAAGACATAAATAAACGAAGAGGTATTATTTGTTCATGGCTACACGACTCAATATTGTTAAGATGTCATTTCTTCCAAAATTGATCTAAAGACTGAATGCAATCCAAATGCCAGCTGGTATACCAATGCAGATGGGTTCCTACCACACTCATGTAGCAGGGGAAACTTACACTACAAGGGGCACACCCTCCAGATTATTCCACTTTTGGGGGATGCTCCCTCATATATATATGCATGTATACATGCATACATATATGTATACACATACAAAACATTTATATATGTATTCATATACACATATATGTATGTGTACATATATGTATTCACAAGATATGTATACATATACATGTGTATACATACATACATACACACACATTTTTTCCTGGCTCTGGGTGCTGAGAGAACCTAGACATAGTGACATCCCAGTAGCAGCAACTGGAATATCTAGTGCCCAATCTTAGTTTTTAAATAATATACCCACAAAAAAGGAATTAGGAATCCTTTGAGAAATGGCTGATTGTAGGCCTGGAGCACTGGAAATATAACATGAGCCTCAGGTACCTTGTGTCAGAAAACAAGGAAGTGCTAGAAAAAGAGGGGAGCAAATCCAAAAGTCCAAGGGATACAGGAATCAACTAAAAGAGCTCTCAATGGCCAGAGATGGAAAAAGTTCAGCAATAAAATAAATAACATATATTTTTGTTAGGACTTAACGTATAAAATAAATATATACATCCATATTGATATAAAATGACTCAAAAAATAAATGTCAGAGAAGAGACAAATAATAAGTACCATTTAAAATAATCATCTTACAGAAGAACTCAAAATAATTTGTGTAGACACCCATCTCTGAGAGGTAGAGCATAATTCCTGCCCCTGCATCTCTTGATCATAAACTATACTTAGTGACTTGCTTCCAGATGATAAAGTATAGGAAGAGCAAAAACACTAACTCTACAGCAGAGAAACTCAGCAAGCATTACTGTGGTCAGGTAACCAAAGCTAAGCAATACCAGTGATAAAACATGGTGACAGAATGTATCCACCTGAGCCAAATATATGAAAGGAAGAATTTTTAATTCTACTAAAAATTAATCCCAGTTGAATCAAGAGAAAAACCATGAGACAAAGAAATGCAGGTAAATTCTGTAAAATATGTGACCAGTACTACTCAAAACTGTCAAGGTTACTAAAAAAAAGTAAGACAAAGACTTACAAACTATTAAGAATCAGAGAAGACTAAGGAGACATGAGGACTAAATACAATGTGAAATTCTAGAACAGAAAGCAGAAGTGTAGGTAATACTAAGGTGCCAATGCTGGTTGTTCAGTTTTGGCAAATCTACTACAGTTATGAAAGATGTTAAAAGGAAAGAGAGAATGAGAGGTACACAAGAACTATCTGTACTAACTTTGCAACTTTTCTGCAAATCTAAACTTATTCCAAAGTAAAAATTGTATTATAAAAGTGGATTATAGATTTAAATGTAAAAATACAGCTATAGAACTTCATGAGAAAATAATTTTGACCTTGAGTTAGGCAAACATTTTTTAGATAAGATGCCAACAACACACAAAAGGTAAAACTGGATAAACTAGACTTCATCAAAATTTAAAAATTTTTGTTCTTTGACAGATACCATTGAGGGAAAAGATGAGCTGACCAGGAGAAAATACATGCAAAGTGTATAACTAACAGGGGACTTCTTTCCATAATGTATAAAGGACTCTCAAAGCTCAATAATGATAAAACAAATGATTAAAAATGGGCAAAAGATTTGAACAGCTACAGGGGAATATATAAACATGATAAGCACATAAAAATGATGATCAAAATTATTAACATTAAGAAGATTACAGCATTATTTATAATAGCCAATAGATTAGAGCAACCCATGTACTCATCAATAGAGGAATGGATAAAAAAGCTGTGGTACATACATACAATGACATAAAAACGAATGAAATGTTACCATCTGCTGACAGCATGGATGGATGTAGAGGGTACTGTTCTAAGTGAAAGAAGTCAGTCAGAGAAAGACAAATACCATATGATTTCACTTATACGCAAAAATCTAAAGAATATAAACAAATAAAACAGAAACAGACTCACCGACCACTGTGTTGCATACCTGACACTAATAATATTGAATGTAAACTTTAATTGAAAAATAAAAAAGAAGAAGGAAGGTGCAAATTAATACTACAGAGAGTGAGTTTAAAGACTGACCATATCATGGGTTGGTGAAGATGAAGAGAAATGGAACTCTCATACAATGCTGATGGGATTATAAAATGGTGCAATCACTTTGAAAAACAGTTTGAAAATTTCTTAGATTCAAACATACCTACAATATGAAGCAGCCCTCCACTCTTAGGTATTTACCCACTGCCCCAACAAAGAAAGCATATATCTGCCAAAGTCTTGTACATCAATGATCATAGCTGCCTTAATCACAATACGTAAGAACTGGACATGACCCAACTGTCCATTAACAGGCAAATGGACAAATAAATGGTGGTACATCCTGAAATACTACTCATCAATAAAAATAAATGAACTACTGTTACATGTAACAATATAAATGAATTTCAAAATAATTATGTTGAATGAAAGAGGCCAGACAAAAAGCATCCTAAATGATTTCATTTACATAAAATTCTAGAAAATACAAACTTACAGTGGAAGAAAACAAATGAGTGGTTGCAGGGGGTGGAGAGTAGGATCTGTGCTGAAGGAGCAGGCAGAAGTGGAAGAGAGAGAATATGACGAGACACAAGAAAATTATTGGAGTGATAGTATATTCACTATTTTTATTGCAGGGATGGTTTCACAGATATACTCATATACATACATTGGGTTGGCCAAAAAGTGCATGTGGGGTTTTTTTTATGTTAAATAGGACACATTTTTCATTTTCACCAATAACTTTATTGATTTGAATATTTTGAGTATGTTGGCTATTTCCCATGTGGTATAATACTGATTGTTCTCAATTAATGTCTCAATTTAATCACTATCAACTTCAACTTGTCTACTCAACCATGGTGCATCTTCCAGTGAGAAATCTACAGCATGAAAATTTGCAGATCACTTTTGACACATTCGATCAGTCACAGCACCTTCTCCATACACTGCACAAATCTTTTTTTGCATTTCAGATGCACTTTCACCTTTCTTGAAATGATAAAGCATAATATGCCAAACGTTGCATATCCATCTTCAATATTAAAATGGCTACACAAAAATTCACCAATTTTGGTAAGTTTTTTTAAAAATGCATGATGATATGACAGCTGTCACAATACAATCTAACAAAATTGTTTTGAATGAAGTTAAAGACAACTAAGTACCACTACAGCCATCTTATGGGGGAAAAAAACAAATGAACTTTTTGGCCAAGCCAATACCAAGATTATACATTTTAAATAAGTGCAGTTTATTGTATGTCAAATGTACTTCAACAAAACTGTTTTGTTTTGTTTTTTAATCAACAACCACAAAACCTGGAAAATCTGAGAATATGCTAAGCCTGAAAAAGGAATGACAGCTTTTGGCAAACAGCTTATGGTAGAGTGAATGAAAGGCTGATCAGAGCTGGTCTATATGGCTTCAGAAGAGAACTAGTACTCAGAGAGGAGAAATTAAAAAGAAGTAAATCAGCTACACAAAAAGAATATTCTGACAATTGGAGCTGTCCAAACGCAAAATGGACTGCTTTGTAGGGCAATTCTCACAGTCACAAACATTTTCAGCAGAAATTCAACTGACCACCTGTTAAGTAGTGAAGTACTAGGAAAAATTCCAACTTCAGAGTGGAAACAATATTTCTTAATCTTTATTTTATTTTATTTCTTTATTTTTAGAGCGAGGGGAAGGGAAGGAGAAAGAGAGGGAGAGAAACATCAATGTGTGGTTACCTCTCACATGGCCCCCACTGGGGACCTGGCCCACAACCCAGGCATGTGCCCTGACTGGGAATATTTCTTAATCTTTAAATTCACAAATTAGAAAAACAGAACATGTATTTTTCACTTGGGGAGAAATTTAATCATATTTCTCAGACCACAAAGCCAACAACACCAAACATTTTAAGTGCTTTAAAGTATTTGGGAGCACATGAACAAGGGTAATGAACACACTTGCCAAACTTCAAATGAGTTATCTTTTCACATAGAGAAAGCAATAAAGAAGGCTTCACAAATAAACATACTTTATAAAATGTGTATTTTTCTTGTTTCTCATTTTTGTATATAACAAATATAAAATTTGAGGGAAAGGAGTATTTATAACATTTACTATGTAATTCTAAGTCCTTAGAGGTCAATAACTAATAATAACTACTATTTGTTGAATATATATTAGATGCCTACAAATATAAGCAAAGCAGTTTGAACACAGGAACTTGACAATACTGCAAGATAGCTATCATGTATATTTCACGGATTAAAAAAACACCTATGGGCTATGGGGTTTAAGGAGATCTTAAGATTGAAAATCTGAAGTTAATTAAGTCCGTATGGCTCCAAAACCCAGTGACACAAGATTGCCTACTAGTTCACTGAAAATATAGGGGCCATATGATGATCACTGCATGCAGTCTCTTTCTTCCCTCTACAAATATTTCCTACGATCCTGCTCAATTTATTTTTAAAAAACCCACAAATTTTCTCATGTTATTCATGCAGCTTCATTTCCCTTAGTGCGTTATAACTCCTCACAAGTAAAGTCTAAATGCACCAACATGGTGAATGAGTGGCCTTCCTTCCTACTTTTCCAGGATCATTTCCAATTATTTCTCCTGTATATTGCAGAAATACTAAAATATTGACAAATCTTTTTTAAAAGCGATGAATTTTACTTGTTGTTCTCAATTTTCTGTATACCCTTCCTCTTATTTTTGGCCTGATCAAGAAACTTTTTTTATCCTTCCAGACTCAGTTTAAATATTGTCTCCTCTGTTGAAGTCTTCTCTGACACTCCAACAATAATTAGATAAACCTTCTTTTACATGTGCATCATTCTACTCATACTAATAATTCTTAGTGAATTTCTTCCCCGCAAAAAAAAAAATCTCCTCAAAAACAGTAATTCACTTCTGTATCAGCAATATTCAAGGCCATACCTGATATATGGGAAAGGTTCAGTGTTTACTGGCTGAATGGTGGATGAGTAAAAAATTAAATGGATATACTAACCTCTGTATAAAATTAAACAATAAGAAATACTTAAGGGTTTTCCCTTTTTTGCTATATAAAAGAACTCGTATTGCCTATGACAGAGATATAGTAGTTGTCGCATTACACTCTACCTTGTTAATTCTACCTTAAATCATGTCTTAATTGAAGCAACTATTATTATCTAGCCTACTTAGTGCAATTCTGTTAAAACAGTTTATTTAATCAAAGGTATGGGTGATATATAATTTGATGCAAAGATTCGTTCTCAAGACTACAAAATGGCTGGAAACCAGGAGATCTGTGAACTACTCTGATTACTTGTCAGGAAGAAGAAAGCCAGAGAAATAACCTTTTTGTGACCTCCTCCCACAAACAAAACTATTCACAGATTTTAGCTTTTCAAGATGTAACCTTGTTTAGTGTTCTCGCTCTGCAGATAATATAAGACATCAACAAAATTCCTACCATTTAAAATTTCAGGCTCCTTTCCTCCTCAATTCTTTATGGTTTTAAATTAAAATGCTTTTATACTTGGCTAATGTGTTTGATTATATTCCTGAAAACAGGCTTACTATAAAACTGGGATAGCTTATGGTATATTTTGGTTTGAGAGACTTCTTTTATCACCTTATTCTTTTGCCCAGAGCTGACTTGGAAATAACGTGGGTTCCTCTTGGACACTGCTGTTTCGTGTTCAAATACAACCAGAATTAATTCTTTTAAAAGATGCAAAATAACACAGATCTAAAAAAAAGTCAGTAAGTTTTGAAAACCACTCTCAGCTAGTGGAAAAAAATATTTAAATTAAATGAGAAATGTTCTAAAGCAGCAATTTTCAACCAGTGTGCCACCAGAGTCATACTGGTGAGCCGCAAGAAGTTTTAAAACATGAGACACCTATTCAGCCAGGGGCACTGTCCTCTTTTACCCTTAGATTGTCAAATCAGAAAATGACAACAGCCAACACAACAACAGCCATCTGGGGTGAATGAATCAAAATTATACCTTTTTTTTTTTTTGTCAGAACGGCTAAAACTATACTTTGGTGTGCTGTGGAATTTTAGTAATTAGTTTATGTGTGCCATGAGATGAAAAAGACTGAAAATCGCTGTTCTAAAGTAATCTAGGTGAAAACAAAGCATTACTTTGTTGCTGAGGAAAATGCATTCCCCAAAGAAAATGTCCATGTGTTCAGAAGCCCTTAGTCTCTTGAGAGTAATGCCTTGTATGTAAAAGTGAAAAAAAAAAAAAGAAAGAAAGAAAAATCACACCTAGGTAATCTTCTAAAATGTTGCCTCATTAGTACAATAACATTTTGATTCATGCTAAAAAGGGCTCCTTTCTGAAGAACTAAAATGCATTTTTAAAAACACAGGAAAAAACTGAAGTGCTCTATGCAGTACTCAAACAGTCTACAGCAGTGGACATAGCTTTAAAAGAACAAAAGAAGAAGCCATTTTGAACCACATTAAATGTAATCTTTTTTTCTTTTCTGAGACAGAATAGTAAAAATGGGATAAGAACTGTCTGGTTTCAGAGCCCAGAAACAGAGTCTGGGGCCGCAAAATGAAAAGACAAAAAACTTTTTAAAAAGCCTTTCAGTTAAGATGTCCATTAAACGAAGACTATTTTCCAAAGACTGGTGTAATTTTTCTCAGATTAGCCTGAGAAAACAGGATATGCAATTTGTTTTGATTTTTTCCCTCACTATCTTCAACTTCACTCCTGCATTTCCTTTTATAAATAAACTGGTTGACATAAGGAGGTAACTGATTGTTTAACTTATAACATTGTGATCCTTCAAGGGAAACATTTCAGTTCATTCAAGTTCTGGCTCCTCTCAACATTTCTTGTCTCCTGCATGAGAAGATAATATTCCATAAAAAGAAAGGAAACCATGTACGACTTAAGTAAGAAAGGTTCATGAGAGAACTGGAATCTAATTACATAAACACACTTCCCTACAGGTGGATATAAATTCAAAAATCTCTGAAATCTCATCTTTACAGGCTAGCAGTGCTTTTTTAATTATGCTAAAAGTCCCTTGTCTGCTTGACCTCTCATGAACAATTTTAATCAGGCAAGCCTAATACACTCCGTCTCACAGACAACTTAACAGAGCTCTCAACTATGAGCTAATGGGAAGAAAAGGAACCACAAGCATTTTTATTAAAAGGGAAAAATGGCCAGCTTAGAGATTTGGACAGCAATAAAGCAAGATTAAAATCATGTTTTTTCCCTACTTAGCCTACTTAACTTCAAGAACTAAAGGCATATAATTAATTTGCTCTTGAGATTTACTCTGTAAATATAAACACACCATTTTAAAAATATTACATCCTTACAATTCATAGTGGGGGATTTTTAAAGAGTTTATTTGTTTATTTTTAGAGAGAGGGGGAAGGGAGGGAGAAAGAGAGAAACATCACTGTGTGGGTGCCTCTCATACGCCCCCTACTGGGGACCTGGCCTGCAACCCAGGCATGTGCCCTGACTAGGAATCAAACCAGTAATCCTTTGGTTCGCAGGCCAGCACTCAATCCACAGAGCCACACCAGCCAGGGCCACAGTGGTTTGTTTTTATTATTCTCCTTTCCCATTCACAAATGGACTGACATACTAATAACCAGTTTGCTAGAATCTAAAAATAACTCAAATATTAATCTTCCCAAAAAAAGTAGAGTCCAAAATCACTCTCTTTAGTCTACAGGAATCATGACAAGTTCAAAGAGAACATGAAATAATTAAAAGAACCAAAAAAAACTCCTTCTACACCTTTCAGCCAATCCCCAAGCCCATTAACTATACCAGCTGTCTCTAAGAGTAGTCCTCAGTCCACTCTGAGGCCCTCTTGATAAAGCAGCCTACCATAACCCTCATTTTCCAATTACTCTAAATTCTCTGAAACTAATACCTACCATTTTAAACTCCTTTCACTCAGAAACTCCAAAACCTCTTAGCGGTTGTCCCAGGCCCTAAGAGTTTACACCTATCTTATACTGAATTGGTTTTATCTATCTTGATCCCGAAACTACTCTGAAATTCAAAATTCCGAATTTTAAATCCTGGTGTGAGTTACTGTGTGGTTTACAGCATTTTCTCATCTCCCTTTGTGCCTCAATTCCTTCATATGTAGTACTATAATAAAAAATAGTACCTTTCTTTCATTCATATGTGGAATCTAACAAACAAATTGAGCTAACAAGCAAATTAGAGGCAGATTCAGAGAACAGTCTGACAGCTCTGGGGAGGGTAGAGGAGGGTAGAAGGATGGAGCAAAAAAGGAGAAAAAGAGAACATGGCCAACAGTGAGGTAACTGAGTACAGGTGTGAAGTGGACAGAGGTAGAAGAAGGTAGGGGGGGCTAAATGATGATGGAGAAAAATTAAAAGTTAGATAAAATTTAAAAAAGGGTTGGTGTAAGAATCAAATGACATAACACATGAAAGAGCTGATATAAGAATTAAATGAATAGTACACCTAAGCACAATGTGGGTACAATACACTTAAGTTTCCTTCCAGGATGTCCCCAGATCAGTGTTTGTTTCCAATCTCTCAAGTAAAGGTTTTATCACTTTCATTGAACCCTGAAGAGGATGCTCAGCTTCTCACATTCTCCCTAACAATCTTTGCCAGTTTCAAGGCTCACCAGCAACTTATACCCAGACCTTTCTTTTAAGATTTCCCCATCTCTACACTCAGTTTCATTCCTCTTGAGGCTTTCCAGCTATTTTCATCTTAGGGCTGGCTCCCGGGGCATCTCTGCCTCACTCAATTTGCTTATTCACTAGAGATGGCTTCATTTGCCTTTGCTTCAGTTTTTACCTGCCTGGTTCTCTTCCTCATTAGTGCTGTGCTTCTTACTAATTGCAATCCCACACTATCAGTTTAACTCAATGCTTTTCTATTTACATTGATTTAAAAGACCATTCTTTACAGTTAAACTAAGAGATAGAAAATTAAAATAGATTAGGACAAGTATTGATGACTAGAGCCCAGGAAAAAAAGCAGTTGGCTAATTCTCAGAAAATGATTTTATTTTTACAATCAATATACATTTATGCATTTGCCTATCAGATCCTGTGATTCTTCTGACCTGGTTGCTTGATGAGCTGTAAAAATTCAACTTGCTTAAGTGAATGGTAGCTACTGAAGAGTAAAATAAAATACTTGCACAGCAAGGCAAAGCAAAAAATAAATAAATTTTCAAGAAACATTCATAAGTACTAAAATTGCAACTTTACACATACAAATTGTTTTAAGCTTCCCCCAAAATAGTAGTCTGATCTACATGCAAATCTCCCAGATTAAGAAAAATCTCAATTCTAGAATTAGAACACGCTATTTCTAATAGGGAATATTCTTCTGCAATAATATAAATCAGTCAGGACCACTGTCCAGATATTTTAATTATGCTCAATGGTCATTGTTTTTCTATTTTTACTTTTTTTTGTTTCCTCTTAATATTCTCTCTCAGTTCTGCTGGATATACAAATATAAAATGCTCACTAATGCAAAAGAAAGTATTATTCTTTACATAAATATGAACTACTTGTCTTTCATAGATTCTATGCTTGCTAATTTTCCTAATGGAGTATAAAGTCTTTCCAGTATCCCCAAGTTAATCTCAACCTGCTTCAAATTACCATGGTTTGAAATTTTGCCTCAAATACTGATTAAGGCTATCAAAAAATATCTATCAAATAAAGTGCCATCAAGGACAGTGTTTTTTTTTTTTTTTTTTTTTTTTTAAGTAACAAGAAAGAGTAATAAAATATTTCTTAGAATTTTACCTTAACAATTCTCAGGACCACTCTATTCAACTCAGGTAAATTTTATATTGCAGTAATCTTAACAAATTATTACAATGACCTAATTCAGCACTACCTGAAAAAAAAAAGGCTAAAATTGTCTTTGCATCTCAGTATTTGGCTTTAAAAGAGCTGCTATTACATCTGACACCCAGATCTTGACTTCTAATACCATTTTCCAGTAAGAGAACCAGGGGTCTCTGGAGAAATGATGAATTCTAGGAGTGGAGTAGAAACTATAAAGGTGAGTCTGATGTACCCCACAGTGCCAGAAACTACAGCAGTGCTCAAAAAGAAACAAAACAAAACATAATGATAAGGGTGTGTCAAAGAATTAGGAACCAATTAAAAAGATCACAATGGACCAAGTTAGAATAATTTGAGCAACAAAATAAAATAGTTAGATTATAACCCAAGGTATAAAATAAATATGTATGACTCCATAAACATAATTAAATGACTGACTAAAGAAATAAATGCGGGAGGCAAGACAAATCACTCATGCACAAGTATTCCAAATAATTTATGAAGATACTCCACCAAAATTCCCCACTCTTTTGGAGTGGGCTGCACATACTGATTTCCTTGTAAAGAGTAAAGACTGGAAAGGAGGGCAAAAAAAGTAACTTTATAGTGGTAAAACCTGTTAATATTACAGAAAACTGGGAGGGAGGTATATGGGAACTCTGTACTTTCTCATAAGCTTTCTGACAATTTGTATCTACTCTAAATTTTTTAAATGTATTTCATTTATTTCTTAAAGATTTTATTTATTTTTAGAAAGAGGGGAAGGAAGGGAGAAAGACCGGGAGATAAACATTGATGTGTGAGAGAATCATCGATTCACTGCCTCTCATATGTGCCAAATGGGAACCAGGCCCACAACTCAGGCACATGCCCTGACCAGGAATCAAACCAGCAACCTTTCACTTGCCCAACCGAGCCACACCAGTCAGGACTAAAAATGTATTTCAAAAGTTAAAATAAAGCTGCTATTACCTTTGACTTTGTGATGTTTGATATCTAGCTTACCTGTGGAGACTCTAGTTTAGACCACTTCAAGGATACAATTCTTCACAACACTCTCAAACCCAAAGTCACTTGCATTGCACTAGAATGGAAAAATGGGCAGCAGAGCCCTGCATCTGAGTTCTGCTCTTCAACTATCCATGTGACCAAAATAACCAACTTTCTCATCTATAAAACAAGGCACAGGTGCATGGAAGGCTTTCTGTGCATGGCCTGTCTGCATTATCATCAGTGTCTCATCTCTATCCGGCTCTGGTTTTCTCTGACTTGGCCTATTCATATGTCAATTCAGGGCCAGACCTGGCTGTTTTCAGTTTGTGTCTTTAGACTTTCTGATTATTCTCCCAGAATAACCAGAAATCAGATAAAATTGTTGCCTCTATGTAGGGGAACAGGAGGCTAGAGCGGGAGGGAGACATGATTTATACTGTATATACTCTTGGGCTATCTGGATTACTTTTTTACTATGCATATACATTAGCTCTTTAAAAACATATCACAAAAGCAACAAGAAGCCCATTATTACTCAGGGATTACTATAGTTTTCTTATTTCTATCTTTGTATCAACCATCTGTGTGCTATAGTACCATAACAAAAAGTAAGAAGTATGGTTGCAGGAGATTAGTTTAAAATGATTTCAACCAACTTCTTTTGTACCAAATCAGCTGTTTCAAAAGAGCATAGAAGTCCTGGAATCAAAAGTGACTTGGCAGAGAACCTAGGCCTGTCTATTTACTAGTTAGTTAACCTCCCTAAACTCCAGGTTCCTCATCTGTAAAACTAGAATAATGATAACCAACTTCACAGGTTTGTTGGAAAGATTAAATAAAAATATGTGTGAAGTCCTTAGCATATTACCTGGTCCACGTATTACTCATTATCAGCGTAAATGGAGTCTGTGGGAAGATTTGAGTTTTAACTGAGCCCCGGAACCAGAAGCAAAATGGAAGTTTTAACATCCCTAAAATGCACTTGGTTTTCAGCAATTATTCTTCACAGTTCCCTAAAGAAAAAGTTTTCAATAACTAAAATGAATAGTATTTCCTTCTCTGCACAGGAACATCTCAAATTATAAGAAACGTAAAAGTCACACACTATTGGTAATATCTTTAGAAATGGATCATTCTTATGGACTATAAAACCAACAAAATATTCAAGGACAATAACATAAAACTTGATTAAATGTGCAGAATGGTACAGTTGAAGTTGTCTTTGGGATTCTGCCAGAAGACTACATTAGTTTAAAATTTTAGGTTCTAGCCCTGACTAGGTGGCTCAGTTGGTTGGAGCATCATCCCATACACTAAAAAGTTGCAGGTTCAATTCCCATTCAGGGAACATACCTAGGTTGTGGGTTCAATCCTCGGTGGGGCACATATGTGAAACAACCAATATGTGTTTCTCTCACATATCAATGTTCCTCTCTCTCTCTCCCAGCTACTTTCTCTCTCTCTAAAATCAACAAACATATCCTCAAGTGAGGATTTAAAACATTTTAGGTTATATTTGCATCCTGGCCTTTTGCCTTACTTTACTGCAAAAGGGCATATCATATTTTACCTAGACACAATTTTTGAGACTAGTGGCAACATATGCAAATAACTTTAATAAATACAGGTTGAGAAAGGCATATAAACATCTTAGATACCCAATAAGTATTTGCTGAATAAATTTTGTATCCATAAATATGTGAATAAATAGTGTTACCAATGCATAATTCTTCCTATGAGTTATTAGAAATATAAATATCCCTTTCCTGTCTCAAAAAAGTAGCTAAACAATGCATTTTACCCTAATTTCTATTTTATCATGGGTTTTAAATTAAAGCATATCAAAAAATAAAGTATATTTCTACTTACAAGATCTTTTGTGTATCTACACAGATTCACACATATACATACATGTGCACAGGCAACACTCGAGCAGAAATACTATGTGTACAGCTATGTACTTGAATGTAACTAAGATATGAAAGTATTGCCTTACCAAAAGATATATTTGAGAATTTTCTATAGTTTCTAATTTTTTGCTTTAAAGTTTTGCTACAAAATTTCTTAAAACCGTTTCTTGTTTTTGAGAGCACATAAAAACAGCTTATGTATATCTGATTTTAAACTGCATCTAACAACTGCTACTAGAAAGTCAGAGCATGTCATCACTGTGAACTTTCTGACTATGTCTGTTAATGAATGCTTCTTACTTTTTGTTATGATGCAGTAACACACAGATACTGCTAATATATTACTTGTCTTCAATGAATCCAGAGGACAAAGACTTTTAGGCAGAAATATTGGCTCCTATATTATCAAGGTAAAAGTGCTGTGTGAGCAGAGTATAAAACAATTAGCTCAAGCACGAAAAGGCTACAGAAGTCTTCACCAAGAAAATAATATCTGAATCGACTCTTGGAAAGTACATAGTCATTAAAAGATTGCAAGTATGTGTAAAAACATGGCAGTATAAAAAGTAGATTACTTTCATTCAAGAATAATTAATTTCACGTAGCTGGGATTTAAGTTGCACAGAGTACAAAAGACAGCCTGAAAATATGGAGTCAGTTACAAAAAGGCCTTGTAATCTAGGTGTTCAACACATAGGGTAAATTAAAATGAAGCCAAGGTTCCCTATAGAATTCTATGCAGCAGTTAGAAGAAATGAAAATATATATCCCAAAACACAGACAGATCTTTAAAATAGTGCTGAGGGGAAACAAAATAATGTATACAGCATAAATACCAGTAATGCAAAATTAAAATACATGCACATCCAGTGTTTGTGCACACAGAAAATAAATCTCCATGTTTTATAGGGACAGATACAAATAAAAAGATTCAGATAAAAAATATGAGAACAGTCACCTATGGAGAGGAAATATAATAGAGACAGGGAATAGAAACAAAGAAATTTTTTTAAGTGGGTAGGCTTCTGTTTGATATCCACAGGCATCAAAAAGTGTAGTTTTCCTATGAGAGAAGTTTTAAAGTCTGGAAATGGCAAAATCTGATGTGATTTTTAGAAGAAAGCTTGGCTCAGTGTGAAGTACCCAGCCCTGTAGCTATAGATTCTTCTGGAGTCAAAGAGTGTGAGTTTACTACCCTTTTTCTGCACAGGCTGAGTAGATCTTTAGCAATCTGTAAGAAAAGAATAAACTGCCAATAAGTAAAGATGGGTGTGTAAGTTTTGATTATAAATGAAAGTGAATACTAGGTTGGACAGGGAGTCAATTGCCACAAATAAAAGCAGTATCTGAAAACTCAAATTTGACTATTTTCTGGGCATATTATTTAAAACATTCCTGCACTGAAGTAGATTGATGCTGGACTAAAATAAATTCTAAAGTTTTCATCAAGCTGAGTTTCTGTTCCATTTTCTTATAAGTGTGCCAAAGAAAACAATGAGAAATTAAAATAAAGCCTCACTTAGTATGTCTTGGGAGCTTAGAGTAGAGATAGCTGTAATAAACTCAAGCCCTGTCACTTGAGAGATGAATCTTACATTACCAAGAACTGCTTCATCTGTACAAACAGACTTTCTATAGAACTGCAACTGAACACTACAGGCAGTGAGCCAACATTTTAAAATTTCATCAAGTTCTAGTGCCAGGTGACAACTGTTGGCTGTGACATGATTTATGCAACATATTTCATCTAGTTATCTTAGAATCAAAGAAATTTTACCGAAGTGTTCTCATTCAGATAAACAGGAATGATTTTTACCCTAATCACATTTGTGAGAAGTGGAAAACACACCTGGGAAGTTCGAGGACAAGATCCTACGGGTTAAAATCTGAGAATTTAAAATTGGCACCCACGTGGAGTGGTCCTCTATTGTGAAGACATTGTTTTTTCATTTGGATGTAGAAAACTAACTAAAAAGCAACCACAATCAAAACACAGTTTAAAAATTGTATGTGCTATGTGTAAATAATATGTAATATGATTAATAACACTTTCTATTTTTATAACCTTTCATTTCCATAGACATGCTCAGAAGGGTCAGATGTCTGTTGTTCCCTTTTTGGTCTGTGCTTCAGTAATTTGACAGGGCATCTCTTCCTATGACTGTTTTCATGAAGTACCCTTTCGGCCTCTATTTATCCATCATCACATCCTACTACCTTCTTACGCTACTTAAAATAAGGTGTATTTTAATAGAAGGTGGGATGTAAAAGAGGACATCTTGCAATCATGATAGTAATACAATTTTATTTTTAAATACTACCTAAAGAATGTAGTTTATGTTATTTATGGGTGATGAGACAGGGATACTAGTTCCTTCCCCCTTTATAAAATATGTGTTGCTTTTATAATTAAAAAAAAAGATTTAAATAACTATGCAGTGATGTGATAGGAGGAAAACTTTAACAAGTTCTCAATTTTAAAAGATATATATCAAAGAACCTTAGTCTGAGCTCCTCCTCTTGCTTCTATCATTATCCTGGCTTATAACCCAACTTAGATATGAGTGCGCAAACTCACTAGCTCTGTCATGGGAGTCTGTGACAAATTGGACAATTGAAGGCAGAGCTGAGAAAATCCAAAAGTTACAAATCAGGTACCTATAGAAGACATTAAATCTATTCTGGGGTTGTAAAAATTAAATTCTATTATAATAAAATGCCAAGTTTCCTTATAATAAGACATTAAATCAGCACCTCAGCAATTTCTGCTTAAGCCTAAATAGTTTCAAATAAACACAATAAATCTTGAACCTCAATATATATTCATGCATGAAACAAAATAATATTCAAAATGTCACAAAATGGATTTAACATTATTGTTACAAAAAGTTCAATGAAACAGTTATCACCCTGATATTTGCCCAGTTTTTCTCTATTATGTGCTGACCAAATAAGATAAACCAACATTTCAAAAAACAATATAATTTTTAATGTTCAATTTTACTTTCATTAGCATTAAACCTGAAACTAACACTGAAGTTGTATACCCTGTTCATGTCACTCACCTCATTCTTTGTACACCTTAACTGAAGCAGGATTTCACAGAATCTCAGAGCTAGTTCCTTCCCTCTCAGCCTCCCAGACTTAGGAGTAATAAGAGGGGCTAAAAGAGTCCTCTAACAATAATGTAATATCACTAATCACATTCAGACATGACAGTAGTCAGTTATAAGCTATACATGTGCACTATTAAAATGCTCTAAAAAACTGCTCACTATTGTGATTTCTAAGTACACATATTTCTATTTCTAGTTATAAAGGATGATACGTAGATGATAATTTAACCAACCCATTTCCTAACAAGCGACATATTTTTACTATATAAGCAACATATTTTTACTATACGTGCAACAGAGAACTACAAATGCCTTTCAATGCTTCTATTATATTCTCACTTTGATGTAATGTTCCCAGAGAATGAGTTTACCAGTAAAATCACAGGTTATCATAATCTACAAAATCTGACATTTCCCAGTAGGTTATAACATCCATCCCTGAGATTTACTATTTCTTTATTTTTGTTCTTTCACTAATATTCATGTAAAACATACATTATGGAAGTAGTCCCACTGATTCCTTCAACAGCACAATTTGTAACTTGGCTTTTTATGTCATTTCATACAGTAAATAAATGTAAATGCAACTCAGGGGTGAGATACTTCATACAGTATAATCATGCAAAGTATTAACAATATGCTTAATGATTTAGTTACAGCTATTGATTTATGGTTACATATCAAATAATGATTCGGTTATACCTATCTTATGTAATTATGTAGGTGGTATTCACTACAATGTAAGCATTTAGCAAACTCATACCTGAGAGAAATTTCAAGTTCATGATTATTGCAAGAGGGGGAATGAAAAAGGATCTACTTAAGCGTCTCATGAAATTCTATTTCATATAATTTAAAATTTTTCAGGTAGATCTGAAATCTCATTATTCTAATAAATGTTACATAATATTTATCAAAGCAAGAATATGCTAATGATTTACGGGACATAGATTTTTTTCTTCAGGGAGTTTAGTCTAAGCTAGATACATAAGCATATACAGAATTTTTTAAATATATTTTATTGATTATGCTATTACAGTTGTCCCATTTCTCCCCCATCATTCCCCTCCACCCTGCACACCCCCTCCCACCCACATTCCCCCCTTTAGTTCATGTCCATGTGTCATAAGTTCTTTAGCTTCTACATTTCCCACACTATTCTTGCCCTCCCCCTATTTACTACCCACCATCTATGCTACTTATTCTCTGTACCTTTTTCCCCTCTCTCCTCCTCCCACACCCCTGTTGCTAACCCTCCATATGAGCTCCATTTCTGTGGTTCTGTTCCTGTTCTATTTGTTTGCTTAGTTTGCTTTTGTTTTAGATGTGGTTGTTAATATCTTTGAGTTTGCTGCCTTTTTACTGCAAAACTAAACAGTTAATATTGATAGAAGTATATTAAAAAACAAAAATTTCATTGCATATTAACATAAATTAAGTTTTGTTACTATAATTTATATGCATTTAATGCAATTGTCCAAATCTCCAAAACAATTTTAAAAGATACTGTGGTAGTCAATAACTAGCATTGGTCATCCTGATTATAAAGTTTACAGAATATATTCTGGTTAAAGATAGAACAGTTTTAACACCAACATGTAAAAAGTCATCCAATAAGGTTAAATCAAATCAACGACTAAGCAATTGGAAACATCTACCAGTCTGCTCATCTAAAGAGATAATTTAAGAACTATTGTACTTGCAAGGAATAGGTTCTTGCTAGGAAGAAGTAAAATTAAAACAATAATCTGTTGATTGAAGCTTTAAAAAAAATCACTGTAATATAACAATTACCACAGACAAGTCTGTTAAGAACTCATGGACACCAACAACAGTGTGGTAATTGAGATGGGGGAGGGAGAGAGGTGGAGGTGAAATTGGAGATGGTGGAATAAATGTTGATGGGGAAAAAAGTTTAAAATTTTTTTAAAGAAAGAAGTTAAAGTATTAACAAAAAGTATGACTTAATGATAACATACAATAGACTTCACAAAATGTTTCAATGAACAAAAACATTTCAAGTATTAGTAACTGAAATATCATGTATTTTGGTTTACTGATATTAAATTCACATTTAAAGTTATTAAATTTTCAACTTGCATATCAAGTTTTACAAATACCTATATGAACATACTAGCATAAGCTATTCTGTTTTCTTTTTTATTTTGTTTTTAGGTACCAATGAACATTGACAAAAACTGAAAAAAGAACATGCCCTTCATTATATATTAAAATATTTCTTATTTCAGTGACAAGAAATAAGTTGTTAGAGTAACACAAGGGAATTTCTGTATTTCCCAGTTCATAAATCAGTTGGTATTTACTCTTTTCAAAAACAAAAGAAAGGGAAACATTCAACTCATTTTATGAGGCCAGCATTAACACTTGATTTTTTAAAAAATGACAAACACAAGAAAATTTAACCACTACCAACATTCCTCAGGAAAACAGACACAAAAATATCTGTAACAAAATCCTAACAAATCAAACCCAGTAACATTTAAAAAGTGTAGTAAGTCATGACAAAATCAGATCTGTCTCAGAAATCAAAGTTGCTTTATCATTTGAAATGAGAGACTAAAGAGAAAAAGCATAAGATTATCTTAATTTAACATTCCCTTATAAATGAAAACTGTCAGCAAACAAGAAATTGAAGGGAACTTCCTCAACTTGAGAAAGGGCATCTACAAAGAACCGATAGCTAACAGCAAACTTAATGGTGAATGTCAGAATGTTCTCTTTGTGAGATCAGAAAGAGGACAAGGATATCCTCCCTCACCATTTCTTTTCTGCACTGGAAGTACTAATCAATTCAATAAGGCAAGAAAGATTAATAACATGCAGAAAAAGTAGACAGAAAGATGTAAAACTGCATTTGCAGACAGCATGATTATCTCTGCAGAAAAACCTAAAGAACTTCTTTAAGCTATTAGGAATAAGTACATTTAGTAACATGACAAGGTTTATAAAAAGTCAAACATATTTTAATATCAGCCAAGTTAGTATAGAAATTTATATATATAATAACATATAATTTATAATAGTATCAAATACATGATATACTTAAAGATACACTTTAATAATATATGTAAGATTGATACACTGAAAACTTGAATATATAGGTAAGAAAAATCAAAGACCCAAATAAACACACAGATATATCATGTTCATGGATCATAACAGCCAACATTGTTGAGATTCTGATTTTCCTGAAATCAACAGAGTCAATGTAATTCCAATCAAACTCCCAGGAAAGATTATGGAATATGACAAGCTAATTCTAAAATTTATATGCACATTAAAAGAACTTGGAATAACCACAAAAAAAAATTTGAAACACAAGACTAAGTGGGAGGAATTATATACAATCTACTTTTAAGACTATAAAACTACAGTAATCAAGAAAGTTGGGTATTTGTGTAAATATAGCAATAAAAAATTGGAATAGAAATATACCCACATGTATATGGGATACTGATTTTCAATAAAAATGGCAAGGAAATTCAATGGAGAAATTATGGTTTTTTTCTAAAAAATGGTGCTGGAAATATTGATACTCATATGGAAAGATATGAAACTTAACTCACATTATATATAAAAAATTAATTTAAAATTTATCATAGATAGACAAGGAGATAATATAGGGCAAAGCAGAGTAGGTTTACAGTTGTGAGTTTGCAAAAACAGTTTATTCTGTATTATTATTTATGATTGTAGGATTTTTTTATACAAACGACTGTAAACCTCCTCTTGGCCCACCCTGTATTATAAGTTCCTAGAAGAACACATGAGACAATTTAAGTAACATTAGGTTAGAACAAAATTTTTAATATTCCACACAAAGCCCCCAAAATAAAACTGATTAACTTGATTAAAATGAGACTTTTGTTCTTGAAAAGACACACTTAAGAAAATGAAAGCACAAGCCCACAGATGTAGGAAAAAAGTTTGTAAAACATATTTCTAATAAAGGATTTATATCCAGAAGATGTAAACATCTGAAAACAACTCAATAAGGAGACCAAAAATATATAATTCTTTTAAAATAGGTAAATGGTTTGGACACTTTACAAAAGAAGATATGCAAATAATCCACAAGCATATGAAAAGATGCCCAACATCGCTGATTACTTTAGAAACACAAATTAGAACTACAATGAGCCAGCACTACGTATCACTGAACTAGAGGTAAAATTAACAGCACTGTCAATACCACGTGTTGACAAGGATGCAGAGGAATGTCAAGGATGCATCCTTACACTTTAGCAATGGGAATATAAAATGCTACAGCCACTTTGGAAAACAGTTTGGCAGTTACATATAAAGTTAAACATATCCTTATCATATGACTCAGCAATCTCTCTCCTACTTAATCACCAGAGTGAAATAAAAACATATGCCCATACAAACACTTGCAGAAAACATACATAACAGCTTCATTCATAATAGCCAAAAACTAAAAACAATCCAAATGCCCACCAACTCGTAAAAAGGATAAACAAATTGTGGCATAGCTATACAATGAATTACTACTTACCAATAAAAAGGAAAAAACTGCATGAATAATGTACAATGTAAAAAAAGTCAGGTAGCTTCAGATGGACAGAGCATCATCTTGATAAGTCAAGGCTGCAGGTCCCATCCCCAGTCAGGGCACATATAAGAAGCAACCAAAGAATGCATAAAGAAGTGGAAAAACAAAATGATGTTTTTTTCTCTCGAGAAAAATATAAATAAATAAAAAGTAAAAGAATCCAGGCACAAAAACTGTATACTCTGCCTCCATTTGTATGAAATTCCAGAAAAGACAATAATGACAGAAGATCTACAGTTGTCAGGAGCCAGTGGATGAGAAGAGAATTGATTACAAAAGGACAGATACTAACTTTTGGAGGTGATGAAAATGTTCTATATCTTCACTGTGATAATGGTACATGACTGTATACATTTGCCAAAACTCATCAAAGTGTATATAGTAAATTGGTAAATTATATTGTGTGTAAATTACACATCAATAAAACCAGTAAAAGTAAATAAAATATATGTTGAAGATATACATTGGTAGGAATATCTGACAACTTACCCATCCAAGAAATAAGTACAACTTGTTTGAATATGTAAAAATGCTATAAAAAACAGAGAGAGAGAACGCAAAAGGGTATCAGTGGACAAGTCAGTCTCTCATCCTACAATTTCTATTTTCTATGCCTGTTTTCACTTCATTTATACTCACAAGGAATCTATGTTAATATCTGAGTACCTGGTTACTAATTAAGGTATCTATATTTTAAAGGATGTTTTATCAAAATAGAATGCTTTAACTGATAACATGTATGTCAGTCTTCTCAAGACAGGGACTTTCCACAAACCACTTATAATCTGAAGTCTTCACCCTATAAATCAGAGTATGGGTGGTCTGTCAGCATATTAGTATCTCCCTTCTAATAACTTGCTAAACCATGCACTAAACTTTTTCTCCTGGAAAATAAACATAAACCATTACTCATCAATATGTCAATGTGCATATATTACAAGTCACATTAAAATATTCTTGCCCTGGCTGGTGGCTCAGTTGGTTGGAGTTGTGGGTTCGATCCCCAGTCAGGGCACATACCTAACCTAGGTTGCGGGTTCAATCCCAGGTCGAGACATTTACCGGAGGAAACTGATCAATGTTTCTCTCTCTCCTTCTTCTCTCTCTAAAATCAATAAATATATCCTCAAGTGAGGATTAAATACATATCCTTAGTAAGTAATTACAAAAATCAAAGGTATTATTCTTGTATTCCGGGAGCTTATTATAGCACACCTTAGAAGAGAAGGCATATACACAGTGTACTTTCATTAATACAAGATACTATATATTTTAAAATATATATCGTGTGTGTGTGTATTACACACAGTGATGAATGGTAAAGACAGTAAGATTGCTACAATGAAAAGAAAGCAAAAGTGGGCTAGAATGAGCTGTGAGGAACTTGACTGTTCCTGAACAACAGGTGTGAAAAAGATGAATGAGCATGACAGGACACAGATGTGACTATGTGAACAACATTTTCAGTGGAGAAAGTAGAGACTCCTTATCTGAATTGAAGGTTAGAGAGAAGTACAAGATAAGACTGGAAAGATAGGATTCATTTATCCAAGAAACATTTATTGGGTACCTATTATATGTCAGGCACGGTACAGAAATGAAGCTGTTTGGAAATTCTAGACAGGAATTTGGTCTTTTTATTGTGCATCAATAAAAGTAATAGAGTTCTACATAGCTCACGGCAATTTCAGATACATTATCTCAACCAATCTTCACAACAAATGTTTTAAACATAGGGGTAAAAGAGGCTTAGGAAAGTGTATTTTTATGCTTAATGCCATACAGTCAGAAACAGAGCAAAAAAAAAAAAAAAAAATGATCTTCCTACTCCTAGCCCAGAGTTCTTTTCTTGCCTCATTTCTCATACCATTCGGCTCCTTTTCTCGAGAAAATACGGCATTTTTAAGTGTAACATGATCAAAGCAACATTGTAGTCAAATACATATGGTCATATTGCACAGATTGATTCAGAAGGCAATGAACATGGAAGAAAGGAGATCTCCCAGTACTCTAATAACCCATGGATAGGTGGAGTAGTAGGAATAAAAGTCATTGTCTTTGAGACTGTATAAAAAGATTCAAGTGGGTGTCTATTTGAAAATGACCAGAGGAGACCAGTACAGCCACTGATAAAGTTGAAATGTCAACAAGTGGATCTATTATATAGAGGAAGTCATCTGAGGTGGTCAAATTATCCCCCAAATACAAAGATATCTGGTCAAACATTATGCAAGTCTCCACCCCTAAAACCAGAACAATCCAGGGTTTACTGCCATTGAATATTTTGTTCACAGTTTATTTAATTATTTCTCTATTCTTAAAAGTCTAGACACTCCACCAGCCCACAGAAGTATCAATATTCATAAAGCCCAATAAGAGTTCATGCCCAGTTTCTGGATTATGCTTTCTAAGATAGCTGGTACCCTAAATCTATGAGAATTAATAAACATGTGTTTGATTAAACCTGTCATTGAGTCATGGCTTTCTTTAAGGGGTTTGGTGTTATTTGCCAATCACAGGTAAATGCCTAATCAAAGCTGTGCAACTGAGAAACTATTTTAAAATCTACAAAAGGATGAAATATATCTTATCTTTTAGATGGAATTATTTCTCAGGGCAGGGTTATACTTGTAACTTCTCCCAAGAGTCTAAAGAACTATATTGTTTTATGATACTGGTTTATTGATGAGAACATTGGACTAGCAGCTCCTTAATAACTATAAATTGAGATCCTAATCCAACAGATAAACCAGCTTTTAAAAGGGGATAACAAAGAGGGTTAGGATCAAAGAAGTGAGGACTAAGCCCAACTAAAATCAGGGGCAACATGGAAAGAAGGTCATTGCTGCTCTTTGCAATGGCCAGCAGAGGCTGCCAATGTACCAGGACACAAAGGCCTTCCCCCTTCACCTCACAGATACACAAGGAGTTGTCACCAAAACAAAAAACGTTTCCATCTATAGCATGAAGCCCAGCATTCAAGGCTCTTCACAGAGCATTATTTAACAACAATCACCAAGTTTTCTTTGTAACTGCAGCTTCTGGGCACGTGTGGCAGGAACAAAGGAACTGCAGAATACATTGAGTACTTTTCAAAGATGATCACACTTAGCCACTCTCTTACCAAAAGAAACCACCAAGCTTTATACAATTACCTTTCCAGAAAACAGACCTCAAGCTTACTTTTGAAAATGGATATTTTTACTGAATAGCACAATTTATGGTCTTAAAATTCTTATTTGAAAAGATGTGTTATTTAGCTTTTTCAAATAAGGTGAACCAGTTATAGTTGAAGGAAATGTTCACTTACTAGGTACAAAATCATAATGTGATCCATACTATGGAAGTATCAATCTTAAATTATAAATACTAATATGCTTTAAAGGAATTTCCTAATATTCAGCAGCCAGGTGAGATGCTGTCCATCTGTGCTTCTCCCCCAGAGCCAAGAACACAGACACTCAAATACACCTAGGGGCAATCACATTTCAAAATTCATTTCATGATTCTGCTCTACAATTTTAAGAATTATGGATCTAGCCCTTTTGAGTTCCACACACTGCTATTTCTTGTAGAGAGGAACTCTGCTGTCAATCACTGCTCCCTTTTGCCACGCAAATATGTGCTGCAGCTTTCACTTGTCACTCCTATTATATGTAATGTAGGCAGCTTAGCACTAAATCAATTTAAGGAACTGCAGAAGTTAAATACATACATTATTATTATGATGACAGAAAAGGCAATGAATGTCTTGCAGCTCCATTTGCTTTCTTTGTTAAGGAAGAAAAAGCTAATTATCTGCAGCTGTCAACCATGAAGTCCTAGACCTATTTAAGTCAACATTAGCCTTGGACAACTGAAAACATTTCTCATATTTCTGCCCAATTGTTTTCTTTTTTGTGAAATATTAAACATTCTGAGGACAATGTAAAAACAAGTTGAAAATGTGAAACTACATATTTGTATCTATTTTCATAACCAATTCATTTTATTATTTCAGACAACTGCCAATTTTTTGTAATATCCATTCTCCAATTAGTGTAACCAAAATTTAGAACAGATATAAGCCCCTCCACAAAAAATTCGTATTAAAATTCAACTGAAAGCACAGACTGTTGGTTACAATGAAATCATGTTACAGATGATCAAGGGAGAAATTCTATTCATTTATTTAATTAACAAAAAGAGATAGAGAAGAAATATTTCCCAAAGTTGAAATGCTGATAAATGACAGAAAAGTCACACTGAACATAGACATCTGTTTGTATATTCTCTTTACTAATCATCAATTTTCCAATCTAGTCCCATTAGAATCTAGAACTATTTAATTTTAAATTTTCTTTTTTCAAATTTTAAGATTGACTTCTATATTTCTAGGATATCAAATACAAATAAAAAAAGAATATTCTTTTTTCTTTTTTTAAACTTTTATTTTAATTGTTGATCTTGTACATTTTTCTCTTTTACTCCCACCCCAGCCCACCGCCCCAGCCCTCCCTGCCTTCCTCCCATTTCCACCCCGCATAGTTTTTGTCCATGTGTCCTTTATACTTGTTGCTCTAAACCCTTCCCCTTCTCCCCTGAAATTCCCTCCCCACTCCCAAAAAGAATATTCTTAATAAGCCCAAGAAAAACAAACATCGATATATAAACTACGGAATCTCTTAATATTGTGCTCTAAAAAGTACACAAGGTCATTACTTTTTTGAATTCTTTTTTTGTATCATTTTTAAAATTCTTACCTGAGTATATGTTTATCGGTTTTAGAGAGAGAGGAAGGTAGGGGGAGAAACATCAGTGTGAAAGAAACATTGATCGGTTGCCTCCCACACATGCCCTGACTGGGAATTGAATGTACAGCCTAGGCATGTGCCCTGACCAGTGATCAATCCTGCTACCTTTTGGTGCAGAGGACAACACTCCAACCAACTGCACTACACAGTCAGAGCATTTTCATTCTTGATGACGAATATAAATATTCTCAGCATTTGCTCTGAGTTTTCAGTAATACGACACTATTTTCTTTAGAAAAGCTCTTCTCACAGAAAAAGCCTCAATAAATATTAATTTTAAATTTCGTACAAAATCACTGCCCATTTACCTTTCTAATGAATTTTTAAACACACATAACATCTATAGATGTTACCAACATAAATAGATCAAAATCTACATAATCAATAATGTAAGAAAAATTTTGACATATGGACTAACAGAATTATCATTTAAGAAATTAGAGCCCCATGTTTAAGTTCCAACCCAGCTTGAAGGGAAAGCCTTTTCTAACTACAGGTGACCCACAACTTTAAGATTCTGATTTGCCACGACCTCTCCTTGTAATCTTGAGGAATCACTACTGTATTTGCTGGAGACAAGGGAGAAAAAGTCACGAAACGTAAGTATAATAGTATGACAAGCAAACTCATCTCACATTCAATAAATCACATGTGAAAATTGTTAAGGTATGATTTGTGTCTCTCTCACACTGATGTCTCTCTCTCTCTCCCTTGCTCTCTCTCTAAAACTGATGGACATTTCCTTGGGTGAAGAGTAAAAAAAAAGGATAATAACCTTTGTGTACTTGTTTAGAGCACAATGTTAACATGGCCTATGGGGTGTCCAACCTTTTGGCATCTCCGGGTTGTCTTGGGCCACACATTAAATATACAAACAGTAATGAAAGCTGATGACCAAAAAAAAAAGGTTTTAAGTAAATTTATGACTTTGTGTTGGGCCACATTCATAGCCATCCTGGGTTGCAAGCAGCCCGCACACCTCGGGTTGGACAACCCTGGATATGATACATAAAGAAATAGTATAAAGCATATGATTGTCTAACCACTATGCTGTACAACTGAAACTGATAAAAAATAACATTGAGTATAAACTGTAAATGAAAAAGATGTGCAACCAAAAAGACACTCAATTTCACTAATCACCAGAGAAATGCGGATTAAAACCACAGTGAGATATCACTCACATCTGCCAGAATGGCTATCATCAACAAATCAGCAAACAAGGCTGGCAAGGATGTGGACAAAGGGGGAACCCTTTTGCACTGTTGGTGGGAATGCAAATTGTTGCAGCCACAGTGGAAAGCAGCATGGAGAAAATTAAATATGGAACTGCCTTATGACACACTCTAGTTTGAAAGAACATAAGCACCTCTATGTTCACTGAAGTGTTACTTACAATCGCCAAGATTTGGAGGCAGCCCAGGTGTCCATCAGTAGATGAGTGGATAAAACAACAATGGGACATTTACACAATGGAATAGAACTAGGCCAAAAAAAAGAAAGAAAAGTTTACCCTTTGCAACAGCATGGATGGACCTTGAGGACATTATGCTAAGTGAAATAAGCCAGTCAGGAAAAAAATACCATATGATTTCACTCACATGCAGAATCTAATGAACAAACTGAGCTAACAAGCAAAATATTGACAGAATCATAGAGAGCAGGTTGACATCTCTTGGGGAGGAAGGGGTGGAGGGATCAATCAAAAAAGGAAAAGGACTCATGAACATGGACAACAGTGTGGTGACTGTGGTGGGGAGGGGTTGGGTGGAGGCAGAAGAGGGTCTAAGTGGGATAAATGCTTATGGAAAAAATACAATAAAAATAATAAATAATAAATATGGGAAAAATAATTAAAATTGCAGCCAAAAAAATAGTATCATTAGGTAACTACACTACACAAGACTCTAAGTACACTTCCCAGGGTCCCCAAACTAGTATTGACAGGATCAAGATTCCATCTCAACTTGTTTTTTAATTTATTGGGATGACATTGGTTAATAAAATTATATAGGTTTCAGGAATATAATACTACAATACATCATCTGTATATTGCATTGCATGTTTACCACTCCAAGGCAAGTCTCCTTCCATCACCACTGATTCTCCCCTTACCCTCTTCTATGTCCCACTTTCCTCCCCCTTCCCTTTGGCAATTGGGAAACCATTTGCCAAAGACCATACTATTGTCTGTGTCCATGAGCCCTTTTTTTTTTAAACTTAATCCCTTTAGCCTTCTCACCCAGCCCCCAACCCCCTCCCCTCTGACAGCTGTCAGTCTGTTCTCTGTATCCATGACTCTGTCTCCACTTTGTCAGTTTATTCTGTTCATTAGAGCCCACATATGAGTGAGATCATATAGTATTTGTCTTTCTCTGACCGGCTTATTTCACTTAGCATAATGCTCTCTAGGTTGACCCATACTGTCACAAAAGGTAAGATTTCCTTCTTTATTACAGCTGTGGTCCATCTCAACTTTTGACAATGACCAGATTCTTTATACAACATAATACTACCTCCTAGCAGAGTTCTTCTCTAGCTTTACATTTTTAGAAATTTGTTATCTATCAGATTGAGAGACAGTTGCCATCCTTTACAAATGATGCTGGTGACCATGTTATCCTATATAAATATAAACATGACAGAAATGAGAAAAATATAATTAGGAGGCAATCCTTAGTTTTGAAATGAAAAGGATATGACTGATGACCTTCAAGGGTCCTTCTTGCATTACCGTTCTAATATTTCTTGGGTTGTTTACCTTGCTAAGATATTTGGGAACAGTTAAAAAGCCTCTGCCTATTTCTTTTCTAACTTCCTGAAATCTATTCAAGATAACATTACAATTCCTACTCAATCACTACTCTATAAAAATTTTAAGACAGCATTTACACTAATGTAACTCTCACAACTGTGAGAGGGATGAGGTGAGAGGGGTCAAAAAGACTGTGGTGAATAGCAGAGCAATTCCAAATGCATGTCTGTCCTATTCACAATTTAGAATATTTCCCATGACCTAGCTGATACAACCATAAGAACAGCATTCATTTGTACATCACCGTAACTTTGTTACATGCCCCCTCGATTGGTCCTCAGAACAACTCTGTAATAAAAGGCAGGTAATGTTCTAAATTCATTTTACAAATAATGAAAACTGATTCCCAGAAAATTTAAATCCTTTGCTCAAGGATCCTTAGGGAGGCCTCAAACACAGTCCTCCAGACTCCAAATCCAGTGCTTCTTTTCTTAACGTAATTTACTTACTGTCAGTTACAATATATCTTCAATATATCTTTCAAACATTTGTATGCCTATCCTGTGTAACCTGGTCTCTCTAAATCTGAACTTCACTAAGTGTAACTGAGCTCATGAAAGCATTATGTTTATGCTTATGTGTGATATGGTAACTTACATTTCTAATATAGTAAGTTTATGAGACATACATATATTTTCTGAAGATTTTTATGTAAGGCCATCAAAAGGATTTCCACCCAGATTTTGAAGGATCAAGAATAGGTTTCTAATTATTAGAAAATCCTACTTAACTCCCAACAGGAAAAAACAAAGACACCTAATTTGGCAATATATTGAGTTATAAATCAGCCTTTTCCTTGCTTACATCCACTTAATAGGACAGATAGTAATACTATTGCCTTTCTGTTTTTAATTCCTCAGAATCTTCCTACCCAAATGCACTGCCATTACTGAAGCCTAGAATGATCTCATTTAGTAAAAGTTTCTTGCCCTCTCATTAGGCCCTAATCTAAATCACAGTATAAAGACATAAGGTTCTGTTCTCAGGACTGGCTCCTGATAAAGGGCACTGGCTTGCCATGTGCCCTGATGAAGTCCTGGGACACAGAAGGATTTTTTTTTTTTTTGGGGGGGGGGGCGGATTTTATCAGTCTCAGAGCAGGCAATTTATGTTTAGCCAGAAAAATAAAATATAATCTTTGGCCATCTGGCTCTGTAACACTCTATATTTGTTTAGAAAGGTCACTGTTGTCAAGTTATTGAATGTTATCTCTGGAAATGACAGGAAGAGAAAAGTTTTTGAAAGCAGGCCAGGAATATTAAAACACCGGATATTAAGTTGTAAAATAGTATTTAAAAGGTTGGGCTTTACTGTTAAACAGACCACTGTTCAAAGCCCAGCTCTACCACCTACTAGTTAAATGTTCTCTGGCAAGCCAGCAGCTTTTAAAATCCATTTTCCCATTGATAAAATATAGATAATGATAGTTTAGAAAGACAAAGCCATGATGAAATGATTAACACATACATAGCACTAGCTTATAGTTACCATTCAAAACTTACTAAATAATTATCTTGTGTTGTGTCCTCATTTTTCTTTAATTTTGAACAAAACCAAGATTTTCATTATTGAAATATATTTCTCCAGACAGAAAAGTAAATTTAAAGACTCAAAATTTATGCTATGTATATCAAATATGTGGATTTAGAGCCTATCTCTAACGAAAACTTCAATCCCTCTTAAGCATTTAAGCAACAATCATTCTTTTTCCATCAGCTTTATAGCACCTATTACTTTGTTGGGATGACCAGGTTGCTGTGCTCACTGAAGAACGAACACTAAGCGGTATCAAATCCGCATCTGAACAACTTCAGTGGGACTAGTACGGCGGTCTTATTCGTCAACTGTTACAATATCCTGACTTTGTTGTGCAATAGTTAACTTTCTTTGCATTATGTAGTTTCTATTAATATTTCTATTGCAATAACAAGACAATCCACATTTGATTTAGACAGGCTATTCAGACCCTTTCCTTGTGTGCAATTAGCAATGTAGTTAATAATATACAAATAATTAAAATTTACATTTTAAAAAGCAGCTCAATCAAAACTCCAACCAGAATATTACCAAAGAGCAATATTTTCAACTCAGTAGGCCAGATTTCAGGTCGACTTATGAAAACTCTTATATTTCACCTGCACTATGACAGGAATGGCCATGAGGAACTGAATTCTCCCACCACACATGACTCGTTTCCCTAAAATCAAAGTAGACACTACAAGATAGGGCAAAAGCTACAGTCTCAGGCTAGAAAGAATATTTTCATGTTTTCTACTTTAAGAATTAGCTGTTACACATTTTCCTGTTTGGAGTCAACAATAAAATGCACACATCCTCCATTTGAACCACTGGGTGGATTCTCTGCTTTCTCCATAATACTGACCTAGGAGATCTGGGAGTAATCAAAAACAAATTTCAAACTTTAGGATCCAGCCAAGACTACTTACAGACCAACAAAAGTCTAAAACATGCATACTGAATTAAGGACTATACAGATAAATAGATCAGAGATATCCATAAGCTTATATAGAAAAAAATATAGCTGAGAAGATCTCCGTACCAGCCTTCACCTGTCCAACTTACAGACCCACACTTTCCATTTCCTTTCCAACCACACCAACAGACGCCCACAGCACGATGAAAACTCAGTCTGTCAACTACTCTTTAGTGTGCCCCCACAGTTCTACTCCCAAAGGCTGAGTTGTATGTTTTCCCAAAACCAGTAGTATTAATTTCAAAACCCCATTAGGGGAGTTCTATCATTACTGTAATTAGCTAATTAATTAAACATTAGATAAACTATGAAACCAAAAACAAAAGGTATCTTTAAAACTAAGGTCAAAACTTTGAAAAGACTACTTGATAAAGGCAAGTTACTATAAAACATTTCTGTTGCAAGAGGCAAAGGTAAGAGAATATAAAAACTGAGGTAAAGCATAAAATACATAGCGCTTCTTAAACTTGAGCATGGAGGCTGTGTGAAAACATGCACTGCTGGGCCCCGACCCCTTAGATTCTGACTCAGTAGGTATGGGGGAAACCAAAAATTTTACACACTGAGAAATTCCCACATGATGCTAATGCTGCTGGTCTGGGAACTGCACTTTGAGAACCATGGCTTTTCAATTGTCTAAATTTTTAATCTACATTAAAGAACAAAATGTAAACTTGAAATTGTTATGAATATAGATTTATGAAAGACTTGAAGTTCCAATTAGCAAACCTATACACTACAAAGGAAGGCCTTGGGCCTAATGAAAAGACAGTTCATTTAAATGTTGGTGAGATACACACATCATTTTCTACGGCCTACTATTTTAAATGACTTTTTCAGTTAATGTATAAACTATGAGAACTCAAATTATCAGAAGAGATCTCCTGTCAAATATGGTTCATAAAAGTACCACTAGAGTTTGAAATTCCTTTCGCCTTCACTATTTGTAAGAAGGAAATTCTAATGTGATAGCCTCTTTGGTTAAAAGGCTTCCTAAAAACACAAGCTCACAGTATCAATGAAGCCTTAAAAATAAAAGGTATCATTATCTTCAATTTACAGGTGAGATTTCTGCCTCAGGGAGGATAAGAAACATCTAAAGGTAAGTCAGCCAACAAGCGCAAGAGTCAAAACTTGAATACAGATCTGCCCCCAAATTTAATGAGTTTCTTTTCTTTTTTTTCAACCTTACACTATTACAGTATAGTCTTTAAAAGAGAGAAGTTAGAAGCAACATTGAGGTCCCAATCCATCTAAACACCTTCAAAACAAAAAATGCTCAAATACATACAGCTGTGGGAACTAAATGAATAAGCATTATTATATCTGCTTTGAACATAATTATAAATATCACCTATAAGCTATACTTACTATTAAATGCCTAGACAGGATCATCAAATACAGGACACTAGAAGGGAGCTGATTACCAGCAATGAAGCAAAGTCTTTGGCAACACAACTCCACTTAGCAGGACATCTGTGAAGAATGGCTGACAGTAAGATTCACAAGCAGATACCACAGGGGAAGTGAGGTGAAGAGACAACCAAGTTCCGAGAGAGCTGCAGAACACATTAGATACACACTGAAGTAATACATTCAAAGATGGGGCATTTATGGACTGCTTGGAAACCAGAGCAGACAAGCCAGCCCAGTGACAGCAATCACTATTATGATAATGCTATTATGGCAAGTTTATAATTTTAGAAACTATAAGTAGAAACAAAAAAGAACTGTGTCTCACCATTTCTGTTAAACTGTGAAGAAATTCAAATGTCCAGTTTTACACTATATTCAACACTGAATTCCAGGATCCAGCTCTTTCCATGGGTTTGGGACCTTCTCATCAACTGTTTGAAACAGCTTTCTGTTCCGTTTTCCCTATCTTCTCCTCCTAGTATACCCATTATTCTTATATTGCTCTTTCTGATGGAGTCAATATAGTCTTCATAGTGTTCTTTTATTTATTTATTTATTTTTTGGAAAGAAGCTCAACTGCATTAGCCATTAGTGAAATACAAATAAAAACTATTAATACTTCATACCTGTTAGAATGCCTATTATCAACAAGTAGTAACAAGTGTTGGAGAGGTTGTAGACAAAAAGAAACCCTCATTCACTGCTGGTGGGAATGTAGATTGGTACAGCTACTATGAAAAACAGTATGAAAGTTCCTCAAAAAAGAAAAAAGGGAAGAAAGAAATTGAGAATAGAGGTACTTTCATATGACCAAGGAAACCCTCTTCTGGGTATCTAACCAAAAAATTTGAAAACATTTATTCATAAAGATATATGACCCTATGTTCACTGCAGCATTATTCATAGTGGCTAAGACATGGAAACAACCGAAGTACCCTTCAACAGATGAATGGATAAAGATGTGGTGCATATCTATACAATGAACTACTAAAATAATAATAATAAAAGATGAAATACTGCCATTTGTGACAACATGGATGGATCTTAAGAACACTGTGGTAAGCAAACTAAGTCAGCTGGAAAAGAGTCAAGAACCCTATGATTTCACTCACATGTGGAATATAAAACTGAAAGTAACAAACAAAAACTCATAGACACAGACAACAGTATGGTGGTTACCAGAGGGAAAGAGGGGTGAGGGAAAGTAGTAAAGGGTAAAGGGGTCAAATACATGGTCACAGAAGATTTGACTTTGGGTGGTGAACATAATGCATATACAAGATGATATGGTATAGAACTGTACACTTGAATCCTATATAATTTTATTAACCAATGTCATTTAATAAAATTAAAAAAATAAAGAATAGCATAAAACTTAGAAAATAACTAAAGCCATCTAGGTCCCTTAAAAATAAAATAAAATAAAATAAAATAAAATAAAATAAAATAAAATAAATAAAATAAAATAAATAAAATAAAATAAAATAAATAAAATAAAATAAAATAAAATAAAATAAATAAAATAAAATAAAATAAAATAAAATACTGGCCCCAAATTATGTTCTAGTGTTTGAGATCGAGGAAGGGTAAAGATCTGCAATAATTGTAGAAAACCTCCTAAAATAACTATTCCGTTTCTTTAGAAAGTGAAAAATGAGTAAATGAAACAAAGACTTAACATGTTAGCAGTAAGTTAAGAACCTAGGACTGGCTGGTGTAGCTCATCGCGGTTCGATTCCCAGTCAGGGCACATGCCTGGGTTGCCAGGCCAGTTCCCGGCAGGGGACATATGGGAGGCAGCCGCACATTGATGTTTCTCTCCCTCTCTCCTTCCCTTCCCCTCTAAAGATAAATAAATAAAATCTAAAAGGAAAAAAAAAAAATTTGCCCTGGCTGGTGTAGCTCAGTGGATTGAGCGCGGGCCTGCGAAGCAGAGGATCGCGGTTCGATTCCCAGTCAGGGCACATGCCTGGGTTGCAGGCCAGTTCCCAGTATGGGACACACAAGAGGCAACCATACAGTGATATTTCTCTCCCTCTCTCCTACCCTTCCCCTCTAAAGATAAATAAATAAAAAATCTTAAAAAAATAATTAAAAAAAAAAAAAAAAGAACCTAGGAATGGTTAGGATAGCCACTATAAATTTTTTTTAATTTTTGTGTTGGTATGGATTGGAGAAATTAGTGCCACTGCGTACTGTTAATGGGAATGTAAATGGTACAACTATTATGCAAAACACTACGGAAGTTCCTAAAAAAATTAAAAACAGAATTGCTATATAATCCAGCACTTCTAGATGTACATCCAGAAGAATTAAAAACAAGATTTCAAAGAGACATTTGTACACCCATGATCATTGCAGTATTAGTCACAATAGCCAAAAGGTGAAAGCAACTTCAATGCCTATCGGTGGGTGAACAGACGAAAAAAATGTGGTATACAAATACAATGGAACATTACTCAGCCTTAAAAAAAGAAGGAAATCCTGTCATATGCTATAATGTGGGTAAACCTTGAGGAGATTATGCTAAGTAAAATACGACAGTCACAAAAAAATAAACATTGCATGATTCCACTTGCGGCATATAAGACATCTAAAGTAGTCAAACACTTAGAAAGTAGTTTGGTCATTACCAGAGGCTGAGGCGAGGGGGAAAAGAAAGTTATTCTTCAATGGGTAAAAGGTTTCAGTTTGTACCATGAAAAAGTTCTAGAGATCTGTTGAACAAATGTCCATATAGTTAACTCTAGTGCACTATATACACTTAAAATGGTTAATATGGTTTAAAAACACTAAGAATAAAAATGTCTTGAAAACTCTGGTAAAGTTAATAGAAGTATTAAAAGATTTAGTATTACTGAAGAAAACAAAATAGTCTCACATGAGTAGATTCAATTTTAATCATTGTAATCTCTTAATGATACCAATTTCCATAAGATTCTAGGACTCTATGCTTTAAATGTATAATTTATGATGAAAAGAAGGTATACCGTATCAGAATTGTTTGGAAGTATTTTAAAATATTACTTATTCTAAGCCCTGGCTGGTGTAGCTCAGTGGATTGAGCGCGGGCCTGCGAAGCAGAGGATCGCGGTTCGATTCCCAGTCAGGGCACATGCCTGGGTTGCGGGCCAGTTCGCGGCAGGGGACACACGAGAGGCAACCGTACACTGATATTTCTCTCCCTCTCCTTCTCTCCTACCCTTCCCCTCTAAAAGATAAATAAATAATAAATTAAAAAAAAAATCTTTAAAATATTACTTATTCTCACCCAGAGAGATGCTCCCAGTTGAGTGAGCCATCATTACTGATGCAACTATGCTTTATTCTTCAACTGTGCTGGGACTGAAAACAGATTGAAAATTTCATTTTTAAATTATAGTTTAAATCATTTGTAAGAAAATTCATTTAAGTAAACTTTTCTGTAATACGGAAATTACATATATTGTTTGATATAATTAAACTTTCTTCACACCATAAAGCTAAACATGGTTTTAACTTTCTAAAGGCAAATGTAGTAAATTATAAATGAGGCAGCTCTAAATTATGTTGAAAAATCCATTTTGAGATCACATCTCCACTGAGCTAGGCACTTTTAGAGAATAGAACCAATAATATATAAAAAATACAGACAAAAATACTTCTCATGACTTCTGAAATATTCTGCCCAGGTCATTTCTCTTTGTCATAGCCCATTTTTTATGTGTATTTATCTCCAGATGCCTTTTCCCCATGATCTCCTCTATTCCCCAAAGCCCTTTTTGTTCATCTTCTCTCCCTTCCCACACATTTAGAAGAAGAAAGAACTAAATTTTCTATACCCAAATTTCAGAAACAAAATCAAGGATATCTTCAAGGGCATCTCTCATTTCCACATATAGCAGTTTCATCTCCAAGCAACAAAGGCACATTTAAAAACTGAGGGATCATGAAATCTATTCACACTGACTTTACTTTGGTGTATTTTTCTTACACTATATTTGTAAAATCTATTGATAAGTGCCTAGTAGTGTTGTACAATTAAATCTGTAAGAGGCTGCACGAACCAAAACGTCCTACTGCTAACATTTCCTTAAAGATTACATAAATGGGCCCTGGCCAGATAGCTCTGCTGGTTAGAACACTGTTCAATAAGCCAAGGTTGCAGGTTCAATCCCCAGTCAGGGCACACACAAGAATCAACCAATGAATACATAAACAAGTAGAACAACAGCAAATTGACGCTTCTTTCTCTCCTCCTCAAAAACAAATTTTTAAAAATTTAAAGATTACATAAATACATTATTTAACATGAAAATTAGAAACTATAACCTTTATTCTTAAGAGTATATTTCAACTCTGTAGTATCTTCTATTCCTCAATTCCTGCTTTCTTTGTGTTAGATATTTTCTAATGCACTTTTTTCATTTCCTTGTTTCTTTCATTAACATTTTTTTGCATTATTTCCTTAAGTGGTTGCCCTGGAATTTTCAATTAGCATTTTAATTTAAAACAATCTAGTCTGGCCCTAGCTGGTATAGCTCAGTGGATTGAGCATGGGCCTGGGAACCAAAAGGTAGCTGGTTTGATTCCTAGTCAGGGCACATGCCTGGGTTGCAGGCCAGGTCCCCAATAGGGGGCATGCAAGAGGCAACCAAACATTGATGTTTCTCTCCCTCCCTTTCTCCTTCTCTTCTCCTCTCTCTAAAAATAAATAAAATCTTTATTAAAAATTTTTTTAAAAGGACATCTTACCAAAAGAATATAAAAATAAAAATAATAAAATTCGAGTCTGAATTCTAATATATAAAAACTTTCTTGTAACACACCTCCATTCTCTCACCTTTCTTTTTACCATTATCTTCAAACTATATCTCTATATGTTATAAGCTTGTCAGCAAATTTTTATTATTCCTTCATGCAGTTGTCCTTAAAACAGGAAAAAAGTTTCAAAGAAAAATGCATTTATATGTATTTTTATGCATGTCTTTCCTAATACTTATGTAGTTACTATTACTATTGTTGTTTCTCGTGTGGGTTAGTTTACAGTCTAGTTTCTTCTGTTTCAAATTGAAGGACTCCCCTTAATATTTCCTGTAGGGTAGGTCTACTAGCAACAACTTCTCTCAGTTTTTATTTGTAAATGTCTTAACTTAATCTTTGAAGTTAAGCTAAATACAGAAATCCTGGTTGATGGTCTTTTTAATACTTTGAAAATGTCTTCTAGCCTCCAAGGTTTCTGGCAAATCTATTTGCATCTATTTGCCAGACTAAATCAGCTATTAGTCTTACTGGGGATCCCTTTTATATGTTATTTTTCTCTTTCTGCTTTCAAAATTTCTTTCACTTTTGTAAATTTGACTGTGATGTGTTTAAGTGTGGATAGCTATATTCAACTTGAAATACACTGAGTTTATTGAATGTGTTAATATTTTTAATTTCAGTTTTCTGCCGCTATTTATTTAAGCGTTCTCTCTCTTTCTTTCACTCTTCTCCATTTGGGACTTCCGTTGCGTGTATGTTGGCGCACTTGATGACATATCACATCGATCCCCTGCAGCTCTGTTCATTTTCTTTATTTTCTTACTATTCCTCCGAATAATTATCTTCAAGTTAACAAATTATTTCATCTGTCGATTTATATTTGTTAAGCTCAAGCAGTCAGTTTTTCATTTCAGTTATACTTAAAAACTCCACAATTTTTATATAGTTCCTTTTAGATAATTTCCACATTGATTGATATTCTCTTTGGCAAGACATCATTCTTATACCTTCATTTAATTCTTTAGACATGGTATCTTCAATTCTTTGAACAGATTTAGAAAAGCTGACTTAAAGTCTTTTCTATTAAGTCCAAATCTGGGCACCCAAAGGGACATTTTTCCCTTGGTCGATTTTTGCATGGTTTTTTTTCCTGTGTATGCAGCATACTTTCCTGTTTCTTAGATCTCATAATTTTTTGTTGAAAACTGAACATTTTATAAAATGTATTTTAACAACTCTAGTATCAGAATTCTCTACACTGCTCTCTACCAAGGCTTTTTAACATTGATTTTGTTTTTATTGATGCTGATTATTTGTTTAGCACTCTTATGAACTAATTCTGTAGATTCGGCATTTATTGCCTGTAGTGTGTGGCCACTGAACTCTCTGATAAATTATCCTTTAAGTTCTTATTTTTATTTTTAAGCCTGTCGTCCTAGGAGTCACACAGGGTCAATATAATTTAGTGGTCAACCAATGACTGGTCAGAGGATTTCCTTAAATGCTTGTCTGTCTGTCTTCCACCTTTGCTCAAGGAATCTTTCTGAGAAGTCCCACTTCAATCTTCAGGCAGTTTATAAGACAGTCCTCATCTTCATTTTCTACTTATATAAAACCTCAGCCAGAGGTTATCTCCTTTCCCAGGTCTCCCCTGGGAATGTGTACACTCTTGCACATTGTGCAACCTTTTAGATACCCAGGAATATGTTGGAGCTTTTCAAAATCCCTATGGTTGGCTAAATCTACGGGATTCCTTTTAAAGTCCTGGCCAGACACTGCCCAAACTGAAATCACAGCCTCAAGCAGTGAATATGTTGCCAACAGTTGCTATTGTTTCAGTAAAGCCCTGGGGGGTAGGCTTTTTCTTCCCCCAACTGAGCTGAGCTCCAAGTCAAATCAAATAGCCAACCACTCAGAGAATAGTTTTTCCCAGGGAATTGCGGTTAGGACAAAATAGCAACTGCGCTTTGGAGCTGCTACTTCTAGTGGATCTCCAAAAGTAGTAAGATCTCTCCATTGTCTGTAATGCTGTCAGCTTCTGCTATACCACCTATGCTGGGGATGGAGGGAAAATGGAAATCACCTCAAGTTAAAATGTCACAGACCCCAGTGTTTTCTCAAGGTTCAGTAGTTTTCTGTCGGGCAGTAGATTTTCAGTTCATTCTCTGGTTTTGGTTAATCGCCAGAATTCTAAAATGGTTCACTGTAATTGTTTTGCCCATGCTCTTGTTGTTTTAGAGGGAGAGCAAATATACTGAGGCCCTCACTCCACTGATCTAAAAGCCAGTCAAGGTCTGTAATATTAAATCTATCTTCATGTAGTTTTTAAAACAAAACAGCACTTTAACAAAAAAAAATTTGTTTAAAAAATATAAAATGTTGGATCACTGATTCTTATCTCCAGTAGAAACATGAAAGAATTATATTTCGACAGGAGAGAAGCTAATCTCTGAGAGGGAAAAAATAAACTGCATGAGCAATGTCTCACTGTACTGTATCTTTTCTGCTAATATGCACATAATCAAAAATAAGATGATTCCTGGTCTGAGATCCACTCTCAGCCCCAGAATACGCTCCCAAGTCTTTTTTGGACAACAGAAAACAGTTCAAATGAGCAAGAAAGACTACTCCATCTTGTCTTACTTGCCTGAGACAGGCCAAATCCAATTCAACTCTAACAGTGGTAAAGTAGTCACAAAAGACTGGGAGTGAGAAATTTAACAGAGAAGAAGAATCAGAGACCTGAACAGAGAGCAACCCTATCACTTGAGATTTCTCTGAAGAGATTCAGTACAGCGAGATTGGTTTACCTCAGATTCAACCAAGTATCAGCCAACCCCATGTAGTTGTGGCAGAATAAGGTGAATGTCTGTAAAGGAAAAGAGTAATTCATTACTATTATCTCTCTTCAACATTGCCTGGTATTTCTAAGCTATGGAAAAGACCAAAACTGTCAGAAGAGGACAAGAAAAGTAAATATCCTTTAGCAAAGCTTTTATTTTCAAGAACATGTTACACTCCTTTCAGTTGTTGTTTATTAACAAACTGTCCCAAAACCTCTGGCTCAAGAAAAGAATCATTTTATTCATTCATAATTCTGCAGTCTGAGCTGGGCTTAGCTAGGCCGTTCTACTCAGCCTGCTGATGGTCACCCATGATAGCTTTCAGCTGACAGGTGGGAAGTGGGCTCAGCTAGAATACTAGGATAACTAGGCTTCTCTTTCCACATAATCTCAGGGCTTCTCTGTATTCATGTGACCTTTTTTCCAAATGGTCTCTCTGGGAAGGTAGCCAGATTTCTGACATGATTATTCAGGTCTCCAAAAAACACAAAAGCAAAAGCTACTTGGCCTTCCTAGGACTTACACCCAGACCTGAAACAGTTTAATTCTGTTGCATTCTATTTGTTAAAGTAAGCTACAAACCCAGTCCAGATTGAAAGGAAAGGGTCTTCACAACACAAGAATACCCAGAGGTGTGATTCACTGTAACCACCACCAATACTACAGACAGTGATTTCCATCCGCTTTGCAATACTCGACTATTTAGTCAGGGGCACTGACCTCTCAATCTGTCAAAAAAAAAAAAATGACAACAGTCAACACAATAGCTGGGAATGTCCTGTCTTGAACCATAAATACACAGGTCACATAACAGAGTTACATCCTACTGTTCACATCACATAAGGTTGTCTCCCATTGGTTAATGCTTGCTTGTATTTATTTATTTATTTACTTAAATCCTCACCCAAGGATATGTTTATTGTTTTGAGACAGAGAGAAGGGAGAAAGAGAAACATAGGTATGACAGAGAAACATCAGTGGGTTGCTTCCTGCATGCGGCCCCACCGGGGACAGAACCTACAATCTAAGTATGTACCCTGACCAGGGATTGAACCCACCAGGGTTGACTGGTTAATTCCTGGTACCAGAAATCCTTATACACAAGTATAGGCACCTAATTTTTTATAAAGCCACTTTGGAGTAAAAAGGGGTAGGTAAACACTATTTTTTAACAAATCAATCAAAATTCTATCTTGTGTTTTTGTCAGACTGACAAAGAATACATTTTTTGGTGTGCTGCAGAATTTTAATAATTAGTTTACATGTGTCATGAGATGAAAAAAGTTGAAAATCACTGCTATAATAAACTAAAACATTAAGGCCAATGTTCACATGACTGAAATGGGAAAAACAAAAGAAACTATAAAACGGCTAAAGCTAAGGGAAGATTAGGCGGTTATAATCTGACCCCATTATCATGCGTTCCCATACTGAGGGTCAATCTAGGTTCACTGAGAATCTTAAATATAGGTGGAAGGAAAATTTGAACCTGATTAATCACTTATAAGCCATACAACTTTGGACAAGTCATCTTTCTCTCTGTATCTCAGCTCCTCAATTGTAAAGTGAAAAATAAGACAAAAAATAAGAAAAAGACTTTGAAAGCTAAACTGCCATACAAATATATGAAAGTATTATTTGTATAATAGGATTCTAAGTATAGACAGCTGAGCTAGGCTCAATTCTATTAATAAAATTATAATAATCATAGCTAATTAACCCGTGTGCTAAATTACTACCACAGCAATGATATTACATATAATAGGCTAAAATTACACTATGTTCAGTTACTATAAAGAATAACAACACCAACATTAACTGATTTATTGTTTTCCAATTATACGTGTATGTCAGGTGCTGCTAAGTACTTCAGGTAAAACTATAACTAACCCTTACAACAACTCAACAAGGTAGGTATTATCCCTCTTTTACAAAAAAATAAACTGGGTCAAAATATCAATTGCTTGAGTAACCTACCCATGGTCACACAGCTAGTATATAGAGAATCGATTATGAATGTTTAATGTACAATTAGTACTTGATAGATATTTGTTGTCTAAGTTAATGAAGAAATAAAGCCAGGACTATCTGGCATTTAAAGCAAGGAGTCTTTCAACTATATCAAATTATCTCACTCTCACAATTCCTATTTTATATGCAGCTACTGAAACTGTAATCACCATAAACATATCTAATTATCATCAGCAATTTATCACCTTCCTCATCTGCAAAATGGTTTCCTGTCTAAAAAGTAACCTTCATTTTTTAAAACATCTACAGCTTTATTCCATCTACTGAGTTTTTATGAGTTATATAATATTATAATGTAGAAATACCAAGTGGAAAAAAGTGGTACATTTACACAACAAAATATCTCTAAAATAATATCAAAAAAAGCAAATATTTTCAATGGTAAAATATGTGCAATATTAACGACAAATAAAAAATCATATCCTTATATTAGGAACAGGTCTTGAAATTTAAAAGGAGGAGGAGGATTAGAAGAAACTGTCCAAGAGAAAAATGGGCTAAAGATATAAATGACAGTCAACAAAATAAATACAAACAGCTAATAAATATGCTTTTTAAAATTTTTTAGTCATTAATTATCAAAAAATGCAAATCCAACTAAGATTTTTTTTAACTATCAGATTGGCCAAAAAACAAAAAAACATAATGAAAATACAAAATTTGATCATGCCCAGTGTTGAAGAGCATACAAAAAAATAAATATGTATATGTGTGTGTATTAAATCACTACTGGTGGGAGTTTACAATGGCATGACCTTTTTAAAGAGCACTCTAGTAGTTGATTAAAACATTCAAAATGTGCCCACATCTTCTAGCCAGCAATTCCATTCCTAAGGATTCATATAATAGAAGTAAATGGACAGTTGCACAAAAGAGCACATATAATTAATTAATCATAATATCAAAATACAGGATACCACCTAAATGCCTAGCTAAAGAATTGCTTAAGTAAATGATACATTCATATAATGCCAATAGATATAAAATATTATCATAAAAGATGTACAAGATATGATTATCAAAATTAAACAAATTCTATGACTCAATTTTTATAAGACCTGCATTTGTACAGGAGAGAGAGCACAAGTCTGAGCAGAAGCATGCTCAAGAGCACCCGAGTGAGCACACAGGCAGACACTGAGACAGGCCCTGAGAAAGTGTGGCAGCAATCTTGTGAGCAGATATGCAATCATCAAAAAGAATGATTTTTTTTGCTTCCTTCTTTGTAACTTTCTGAATTTTCAGAATGTTTTACATTGAGCATATGTAATTTTTGTGATCTTAATACAATATAATTATTTTCATTTAAAATAATGTCAACTGTGCCCTGGCCAGATGGCTCAGTTGGTTGGAGCATCGTTCCATACACCAAAAGGTTGCAGGTTCAATTTCCCGTCAGGGCACATACCTAGGTTGCAGGTTCAAGCCTCAGTTGTGATGCTTATGGGAAACAGCCATCTGATGTTTCTCTCTCTCACACTGATGTTTCTCTTTCATTCTCTTTCTCTTCCCCTTCCTCTTTGTCTAAGATCAATAAAAACATATCCTCGGGTAAGAGCTAAAAATAATAAGAATATTGTCAACAGTCATAAATCTGAGACTCTACAAACTTTCAAGTGTTATTTTTAATATAAAATACTGGTTAAAAATCAGTCAACATGGGTACTGAATGAATATGTGTATTCATTCCTCTTTCAAATGACAGATTCAAAATCAAAATCCTTTATACTAGTTTCTATCTTCAAATCATTTAGAATATGTAATTTCCTTAATGTCACTTCAGCCCTAACTAGTGTGGCTCAGTTGATCTGTCATCTCCCCACAAAGCAAAAGGTCTATAGCTTGATTCCTGGTCATGGCACATGCCTGGGTTGCAGTTGGGTCCCCAGTGGGGGTGAATGCATATGAGAGGCAACTGATAGATGTTTCTCTCTCTCATCAGTGTTTCTCTCCCTTTCTTTCTCCCCCCATTCCCCTCTCTCTAAAAATAAACAAATCTTTTTAAAAAATTAAAAAAACAAAAATGTCACTTCAAAATTTAAAAGTGAACGAGAAATACATGCTATAAAATATACATGGCATAAGTATGCTATATTATGTCTTTGAAAAATAACTTGTATATATAAAATCCTAGAGATTTTGATTCTATAGCTCAAAAAAATCTAGTGTCACTTAGTATGTTAAATTGGGAGCCTAACTTATACTTATTACTTGTACAGTATAATGAGAATTCTTTTTTTTTTTTTTTTAGCAAATTGGAGCATTGTTATATTAGTTACATTTCCAGAAAGACTCAGAAATTGTTTTTTCTTGCAGAAGAGTAAAGTTTCTTTTTTAAAAAAAATATATTTTATTGATTATGCTATTACGGTTGTCCCAGTTACCCCCTTCATTCCCCTCCACCCTGCACACCCCCTCCCACCCACATTCCCCCCCTTTAGTTCACATCCATGTGTCATAAGTTCTTTAGCTTCTACATTTCCCACACTATTCTTGCCCTCCCTGTGTCTATTTTCTACCTACTGTCTATGCAACTTATTCTCTGTACCTTTCCCCCCTCTCTCTTCCTCCCACTCACCTCTCAATTAGCCATGGGTAAGATTACCCACAATTAACTTTGCTTTTTTAAAAAAAATTCTCACCCGAGGACATGTTTATTGATTTTAGGGCGGGGGGAGAGACAGAGAGATACAGAAAGAAGAAAAGCAACATTGATGAGAGAATCATCAATGGGTTGCCTCTCATACGTGCCCCAAATGTGGATCGAACCCACAACCTAGGAGTATACCCTGACCGAAAATCGAACCCGCAACCTTTTGGTGTACAGGTGATGCTCCAATTAACTGAGCCGCCCAGGCAAAGCACATAATTAACCTTGTTTTTAAGTTTAGCTATTGTACTCACAGGGTAAGCAGTTTAGTTATTTGCTTTGTAGTTCTCTCCATTATATTTACGTTGCATTTACTTTATTTTACTTTCCAGGAAAATAAAAAGACTTAAAATAAATTATACAACTTGGATAGTGGATGGGCAAGTGGGCTGCTACTATCCTCAAGACTGAGAGTAAATAACACCCAGATATACCATAACCCTGTTTCCCACCTAGGGACTTTGGAAACTTTGGAGCCTATTTTGGTTGCCACAACTGAGGAGTAAGAGTGCTTCTAATGCCACTTTGAACCACATATCCTTAAACATGGTGCTACTTGGGGACCCCCCAAGAACAGTCCCATCCACAATGACAATAGTGTCCCTGTTAAGATAGGGATCATAATTTTCCTGTTCAATATTGTATTTCTAGACTACTACACGGCAGGCATTAAATAATTATTTGTTGAATAAAGTCAAAACAAGCAATTTCTAGCTTGAGTGAGAAACAAATGATAGAAAATAATGAAGACTGACAATAGAGAAACTTCACAGTTTTCTACCTCAACACGAGACAGGACTTTGTGGCTGTGCTCCATTACACTTAGGGGAATTCTATGATCAGACACATCCATCCAAAATACGTAGAAAAGCATAATAGTCCACATCCAAATACAAATTATAAGAGGATTATCTTCCATTAAGATATACAGGTATATGCCTTCTTCTATTAATAGAGCGAAGCAACTATGTCAACTTAAGATGTACACATCCGTGCCAACAAAGCTCAATCTTGCCGTGGCAACTGAGTGGCAAAACAGCCTTGTGGTTTAAAAGTCTGGGCTCTGAAGTAAGACCACTGGGTTTAAATTTGGCTTTACTGTGCTTTATCTGAGTAATTTACTTAACATCTTAGCATACCATTCAAATCTTGTTAATTTACTTAACTTCCTCTAGTGCTAGTGTTCTCATACACAAAATATGAAACAAGTTCACCATACCCTATTCTTAGCCACTGGGGCAGATATGTCACATGGCTTAGAAATTTTTGAATTTTAGAAAGTAATACATATATCACCCCAGGTGGATCTAGAGCAGCAATCCATAATCATACACATTAACATTTCTGTACCTAAATGAAAGATAAATAAAGACCATTAAGTAGCCGCATCTACTTTAGTGCAGGTTTTTCGGCTAAACTAGTTTTGCCACACAAACAGGGAAGCTGGTGATTTTTAGAGCCTTTTGAAATTAAGAAGTGAACATAAGGGATCATGGATCTGTGGTACCTACTTATCTCAGACAGATAATATGAAGATTAAGTGAGTATATATAAGCTACTTACCCAATGCTTCTTACATAGGTAGCACTTAATAAATATTAGATACAGTTATAAAAGTATTAAATGAGATGCATGACTATCCAAGATTACCAATGGTAGTCAGCTGACTTGTATAGCTAGGGTGGGGGGGTAGGGGTAAGGAGTGGTTAAAAGGAACCCTAATACAATTATGCTAATTAAAGTTTAAAAAAAAAAGAGAACTGACAGACTCTAAATTAAAAGAAAAAAATGCATCTGTGACATTGCTCTTTTTAAACATTTATTTCCTTTTGATAAAAGAGAGTTTCTCCAGGTGTTAAGACCTGAAGGCATTTCACATTTTCTGCTTTTCAAGTGGTTTCCTACTTACAAGGCTACATGGCTTTCCTCCTGAAAGTGGGTCTGATAATAAAGATTTTGCTCAGGGTAGGACCAAAACTGGTTTCTCCTTAATGTAAAAAAGCAGTAAGTTCTTGTTGACTACAGCAGGATATAGTAAAATTTAAGTTAAATAGTAAATGCAAAAAATATGTTGAACTCCATCTCCCAAATATGTCCATTTATCCCTTCCCTGTCCTATTGTTTCCTGATCAAACTTCTAGAGAAACTCTAAGGCTTACAGGGGAAATGAAGTGACCCAGCATTGATAAGTGCTACTCTACGCCAAGCATTAGATTATGCACTTCATATGCACCCCTTATTTACTTTTATGACAATTTTATGTCTTCTTTATGATGATTTAAAGTCATCCTTGCTATAATTTAAGCTCGTTAAGTAATTTTCACAAGTTTTCCAGGCAATAGTTATTATCCCCATATTATATAAGGATACTGACTTAATAACTGGGGGAACTAAGATTCAAGATCACGTTTGACTAACTCAAAAACCCACGGGCTGTTTGCACTAGACTGACTTGCCAAAGGACAGAGCTTCATTCTCACATTCCTGACTAACTATTGGCTTCCTTTGTATTTCTATTAAGTATTTTTAAAGTGTACAGAAGATGGAATTTATATTATCCCTTTGATTAAGGGCATTCTAGTTCTTTCCATAATCCAAAATTTTAAATCCACTTGCAATTTTTAACTTACTTTATCTCTGAAAAAATAATAAAAGGATATCCATAAACTAGATGTATTATCTTTACTTATAAAAGCGTATTTATGAGCATATTGCATTACATTGCCAAGAAATTACAGAGCAATCATAGTCAAAAAACTTTAAATTTGGTGGATGTTTTAAATATAAAATGTATGTTTAGCTGAATAACCATTCTGGTCATAAAGACTGTTATATGGTATAACCTCCCAAATAGCTCTACCACCATTCCAGAGTTTAATAACTTTTTAGGGGGTGTCTTCTTTATGACAAATTAAAATCACCCTTTCTATAATTTAAATTCATTCTATTTAGGTCGAGCTTTCAAGGAGATACAAGGCTTTCTCTAACACACTTGTCATTTTGCTGCTTCATTGATTTTTGCTGAAAGTTTGTGACAAAAAAGAAAAATACAAATAAATTTGAAAACAGATTTTCAGTTTTTCTCCTCCTTTCTCTAGACTAAATAAGTAACTTCCATGGCTTGAATATTTCTTCACTCCTGTCAATACCCATTTTTAACTCCCCTTTTCAGTGCTGCTCCATGCTCAGAATGGACTGTAGAAAAAATAACTGAACACTATTACCATGTTTATTATAGCATTCTAACAGATCAATGACTAGTTTAAGAAAAATAATACTCCATAGTCATGCTCATTTTTAAAAGTGCAAAATTATTGACACATATTCAATTTGTAGAATGCTATGATTTGAGTCTAAACAATTACTCTAGTCTTAAATTTGTGTGATTAACTTTTAACCATTATTAAAGTTCACGTTTTTGTTGGACCACTGATTGGATCTATTTTCTATTTGCAGGTAATTTCATAGATTTTTACAATGTAATTAGGCTTACATGCATACTTAGTTAAGGTGAAAATATATTTTGGAATCCATTATTATCAAAGATTCTAGAATTCTATATGATGAAGGAACCATTCCTTAACACTATTCCCATTACTCATAAATGTAACTATAACCTACAATTTTCAAGGCTCTATACATATACAGTAGTTTATGGAAATTACTTTTAAGAGCCAATCTGATAGGCTTGAGATTATAAAATTGAAGCAATATTTTAAGTTATGTAAAAATAATGATGCTGGTATACCAGACTTCCAGCCAAGATGGAGGCATAGGTAGACACACTGTGCTTCCTTTCACAACCAAAATTAAAGACAACAAAGATTTAGAAACAAGAAAACAACCGGAAATGATAGAAAATTAAACAGTGCGGAAATCCAACAACCATTCATCCAGACCAGTAAGAGGGGCGGAGTCGCTGTAGGAAAAAGTGGAATTTGGCCAACTGGGGCGCGGAGGCAGCAGCAGCTGGCACATTTCCAGGTGTGCAGGTGGAGTCTAGCAGACCCCGGGCAAGGGGTGGCAACAGTGCAGACCCGGTGAGGCTGCACAAGTCAGCTGGCTGACCAGGTGGTCCCACATTCACACACAGATAATCCAGGCAAAGGGGAAGCCGCGGAAGGGACTGGAATTTGAGAGAGATAGTGGAGCAAGCGCCATTGTTCCCTCTCAGACCCTGCTCCCACATACAGTGTCACTACCCAGCAACTAGGCTGCCCCGCCCTGGGGAATACCTAAGGCTCCACCCCTCACTACATAACAGCTGCGACCAGACTAAAAAAAAAAAAAAACCCCAAAATGGCTCAAATGGAAGAACAAATCAAAGTCTCAGAGCCAATTCCTCTAAATGACCAAGAGATAGCCAACCTATCAGATGCACAGTTCAAAGCCCTGGTGATCAGGATGCTCACAGAATTGGTTGATTTTGCTCACAAATTAGATGAACAAATGAAGGCTACAATAATTGAAATGAAGGAAAACACGTAGAGAACCAATAGAGATGGGAAGAAAACTGGGACTCAAATCAATGGAGTGGACCAGAAGGAAGGAACAAACAACCAAACAGAAAAGAAGGAAGAAACAAGAATCCAAAAAAATGAGGAGAGGCATAGGAACCTCCGGGACATCTTTAAACGTCCCAACATCCGAATTATAGGGGTACCAGAAGGGGAAAAGGAAGAGCAACAAGTGGAAAACTTATTTGATCAAATAATAAAGAACTTCCCCAATCTGGCAAAGGAAATAGACTACCAGGAAGTCCAGGAAGCTCAGAGAGTCCCAAAGAAGTTGGACCCAAGGAGGAACACACCAAGGCACATCGTAATTACATTACCCAAGATTCAAATGAGGAGAGAATTCTAGAAGCAGCAAGGGAGAAGGGGATAGTCACCTACAAAGGAGTTCCCATCAGACTGTCAGCTGATTTCTCAAAAGAGACCTTACAGGTAAGAAGGGGCTGGAAAGAAGTGTTCCAAGTCATGAAAGTCAAGGACCTACATCCAAGATTGCTCTATCCAGCGAAGCTTTCATTTAGAATGGAAGGGAAGATAAAATGCTACTCAGATAAAGTCAAGCTAAAGGAGTTCATCATCACCAAGCCCTTATTACATGAAATGTTAAAGGGACTTATCTAAGAAAAAGAAGATCAAAAATAGGACAGTAAAAAGACAGCAAACTCACAGATATTAACAACCACACCTAAAACAAAAGCAAACTAAGCAAACAACTAGAACAGAACAGAACCACAGAAATGGAGAGCACATAGAGGGTTAGCAACAGGGGAGTGGGAGGAGGAGAGGGCAGAAAAGGTACAGAGAGTAAGTAGCATAGATGGTAGGTAGAAAATAGATAGGGGGAGGGTAAGAACAGTGTGGGAAATGTAGAAGATAAAGAACTTATGACACATGGACATAAACTAAAGGGGGAGAATGTGGGTGGGAGGGGGTATGCAGGGTGGAAGGGAATGATGGGGGAGAAATGGGACAACTGTAATAGCATAATCAATAAAATATACTAAAAATGATGCTTATTAATGTCACTTTATGAGGAAGACATGTTTAACATGCAGTTTATCTTTTGATTCTTATAACTTTTTTTATATTTTAAATACTATACTACTACTACTATTTTAAAACCGTCATTGGCCCTGGTAAAAAGGTTGTATCTCTTGTATCCTGTGTACTATGTTAATTCAGTAAATATTAGTTGAAAAGAAACAGAAATAAAGAAATGTCGAGTTTAACATTCATTCCTAAAGCCACAATGCCAGTAGGGGAAGGTATAATAACCTTGATCACCACTTTTAGCAGAATGCAAGAACAAAAACAGATATAGTTTGCTACTCTAATTTATAGTTTTTGGAAGAATGAAAACAGTCTATCTTCTAATGAAATACTACTCAGAGTCCCAAAAGAAAAAAGACAGAAAAGGACCTGGTCTGTAGGCCACCAACATTCCCAAGGTGGCTCCTGAAGAACTTTTTTGATGGTAAAATATAACTTGAATTATTAAATAATTTGAACATAGTTATTAATATAGTGGATAAGAATACTAGAGTAAGAGTCACAAGACTAGGTGCACAAGCTATATCTTCCAGTTACTAGCTGTGTTAAGTTTCAAAAGTTTTTCTTAACTTCTCTGGATCTTGGATTTCTCATCTATATTATGAAGACAAATCCATATTCTATAACTGAACAGTTGGGAAAAGTTAAATAAGATGCTATATACACAAAAGAACTTTGAAAGCTGTAACGTACTATGTAAATTTAAAAGATATTGTAATTATTATAGTATACACTATACAATATGTAAAAACAATCATTTTTCCTTCCCTATCGCTCCCCTTTACAAGTCATTTTACATATAACAAAGGATTTAATCCTCTCAAAATGAAAGGTCTAAAAATCAGATTAAAAGAAAAAAGTAGGAAGAACAGACACATACAGAATTGTTCCCTATTGCTCCCTAGGATAATTCAAGATTAGCTTATCTCCTACTACTTTCCCACGAGAAGGAAGGACTCCACAGACATGTCTTTGGGATTTTACTTTAAATTTCCCCTAAACTACTTTTAATAAACATTATTTGTAAGCCCCTTTAAGAGAACTATGCTATGGAAACTCTTTTCTCCAGGCTCATAAAAGCTTTCACAATTATTAGGTTCACAGCTAAAAACAGAATAAGGAAAAAGAATGTCAGATTCATTTGTTTGATACAGACAACTCAAATGGTTTGAGAAATATGATGAATTTGCAAGATTTCCTAGAAAACTATTTGAGAGAATTGGTATTACATCCCTTTAAATATACTGGGATAAAGACTATTATAACTCAAGATCAACCAGTAAAATAAAAATTAAAAAAAAAGACTATTATAACTATTAAAACTTCTACACATAAATGCATCATTTTTGTTATAAATCATGTTATAAATGTCTTAGATAAAACTATTCAATTTATCTTTCTTGCAACCTCATATCCAAAAGAAGGAAGGAAGGAAGGAAGGAAGGAAGGAAGGAAGGAAGGAAGGAAGGAAGGAAGGAAGGGAAGGAAAGGAAGGAAAGGAAGGAAGGAAAGGAAGGAAGGAAGGAAGGAAGGAAGGAAGGAAGGAAGGAAGGAAGGAAGGAAGGAAGGAAGGAAACCATCAGGGAATATTTAGTGCCACATTTGGAGGACTTTTATAAACCAAAGTTTTGAAATGAAGGATATAACTCCAGTTAATTTTTGAGTCTTGGAAGTTTCTTAACCAAAAGATTGTATATTGATATTCTCATAGAAGCTAAAGACTGAAGAAATGTTAAAATAGCAATGTTTTATCATCTTAAATGTGCTGGCAATTTCATTTCAACTATGTGGAAAGGTAAGGAAGTAATCTGGGTACAAATATAATCTCAAAAATCACAGGAGATGACTCAAAGTCTACACCTATCCCTCTGTTGCCCCTCCCACAACTCACCCTATCCCCACCCCCTCTTTTCACCTTTCTTAAGGCCTCTCTTTAAAGTACTGTTATGGTGGAAGCACAAGTTCACAGACCAAACTCCTGCACCTAACTACATAACCAACCCATTATTGAGTAGAAGAATTATGACATCAGCACATGTTAGCCAATTATTCTACCAAATAATTAATATTCAATGATCCCCAACACTACCATGTCGTTGGCTGGATTTCATAAGGATAGCTACTATATTTTACTATCTTTAATTTGAATTTACTGTGGCAGAGACATGATGTTTGGAACTCTGTGAAACAACTGTGGAAATACATGTAGCATGTGCACTTAGTGGAGTGCCATTTTAGAATCTCAAACCCAGGCATCATGGGTACAAAGAGATGAGAAAAAAAACTAACAAGGATCTTGTATGTGTTTTCTCGTTAATCAATCCTGAGTAGTGTCTAAGAATTTCACATTATAGGAGCCTCAAGGCTCTTTCTCACTATTTCCCTATAAACCATGTGTGCTCCCCATTACTTTTCAATGCAGCATGCCTTTAATCCTACAGGGGCAGGTTGGTGAGGCAAGTAGGAAGAAGGAGTTCTCTTGCGGTTTCTATAGCTCCACAAAAGCCAAGCTATTCAAAGCTTTTAAAAATAATAACTGTAACCACATAACAGAGTGAAGAACTGTCTAATACTGTTTTGTCTTAAACACATACAAGAAGTGAAAAAAAAAGTTCCTCACAATATTAACTATTGCCAACCATCAGGAAAGGAAAACCTATCTCAAAATCATATATGTAACGTTACTAAAAAATTCAAACATAAGACCTCATATTTGACATATTAAAATAGTCTATATTTCACATACGTATAGTTCATAATTTATAAAAAAACATGTAATCAATTACCTCATATTCTCACCATGAGCCAAACTCAATGTATACTTTACCATAAAATGCTAGAATGACCATAGGGCCTAAAACACAGGTCGCAAACGCAAGGCCTGCAGGCCCAACCCGGCCCTCCACCTTGTTTTATCCGGCCCAGCACCTTGTTTCTACCCAGCAGCAGCGCCAAGCTCCGGCTTTACTGTTCAGGAGTAGTTACATTTATACGGTCCTAAAATTACATTCGGCCCTTTGAAGGGAACCGTGAGGCTGATGTGGCCCCCCGTGAAAGTGAGTTCGACACCCCTGGACTAAAATGTTGAAAGATTAGTTAAACATTAAAAATAAATTCTTTAATATCTAGGAGATATTTCATTATTTTAAATTAGTTTATGAAAAATATTAAATGTAATGTAACTGAATTATTTTTGTTTATTTTTACTTACAGTTGACATACAATAGTATAGTAAAGTGTAAAACATAGTGATTAGACACTTATGTAACCTAAAAAGTGATCAACCTCAATAAGTTTGGTACCGGTCTGATACAAGAGTTGAATTACAAGGTATATTTAAAGTATTTCTTTGCATGACTGTATTTTCAAAAGTTTCCTTCTTAGCCAAAAAAAGATACTATTTTGGTGTTACAGGGAAGGAAAGAGAACTTCCATTTTTTTAAAGAATTAGAACTCAAAGAATAAGCACACTGTTCTAATAATCAAGAAATATATACATTAGGGAAAATAATAGAAGAATTCTTGAAAAAATATGCACTTTTAAATTGTAAAGATGAGAGATCAAACAATTCTGAGAATCAGCCTGCCAATTTCTTATATATAGAGAAGTAAAAGTGACAGGGAAAGAAGGGGAAGGGTCAAGTCAAGGAACATGTATAAAGGACCCATGGACAAAGACAACGGGGGAGAGGAAGAGTGAAAGTGAAAGGGGGGGTAGGGCAGGGGAGAGTAATGAGGGGAAAATGAGGACAATTGTAATTGAACAACAATAAAAATAGAAGAAGTGAGAATGGATTAGCAGCTGATACACCTTTGTTCACTACTTTATAAAATAAATGAGATTTGTTTCTTAAAATTAAACAAGATGCATAAACAGGTTACAAAGCTGAGGAAACTAAGACATGAGTGATTATTCACTTTTATGAAAATTTTAAAAAGAAGTCTGGTTCAGGGAAAAAGAGCAAAGTTATTTTTAGCTAATGATTTTATTGGCTAATAAAGTAAATTTAGGATAACACTGCTATACACACAGATATATAAACAAATACAACTAAGTGTGTGTGTGTGTGTGTAATCTTTTTTGCCCTAAATTTGGCCCATAATATCAGATATCAATTTAGTAGAGTATATCTGATCTTTTAGTCAACTATAAACAGCATCATAGCTGCCTGGCATAATTTAGTTTTGTTTCTTTTTTTCTTTAAAGGTAAAGATGACATTAAGCAACAGTTGCCATAATTTTTATGTTGGTCCATTAAACTTAGAAAAATAACACAGCAAACAGGTACAGCTGAGTATATATGAACAGGAAACAGTCTAAATACACATATTTGGGGTTACTTGAACAAGACAAGGATCACTAAAATAATCACAGGTGTTTGCTATGTATTTAGGCGATCACAAATAAGATACAGCAAAAATGCAATAATCTATACTAATAAACACACCAGAGTTCTCAAAAAGAACCTGGCAATTTTAGTCCTATTATCAGATTTTCCTGTTACTGTCATCATGAAATACTGTATATTTTCTGACATGCAGTATTATTGTACACATTTTTTACAAACTAAGTGACTAAACAATGCTTCAGAACAACTTTGAGCAAAATGACTATGTATTATACATACCTGTTTCTAAGATAACCAAGCTCCCTGTAACTAACTTAAGTAATATCAAGTTAGAAAATTAAAGCTAACAATCTACAGTTATCTGCATCTTCTACTCCTCTCCAAACAGGTTACAAGTAATACCTTTTCTTTGAACACATCTTTCACCACTTCATTCTGCTACTAACACAACTACTCAAGAGCTCTTTTTCTGAATTATTACATTTCTTAGCCACCATACCATTTCATTAATGATACAAATTTGTCTTTGCCACTTATCACTTTAACTTTAAAGTCCAGTTCATTTCTTAAAAGCTGTTTTGATATATTATTCAGTTATTCATTTAAGAAAGAATAGTAACTCTGTTAAGTACCACACATACAATTATTAAATATATTTGTTCCAAACATACACAAGTAGCTCACACACTACCACACCAATCACAGCAAGACAGTCCCTCCCCCAAAGCTCTACACTGACCCCATGAGAATTTATTTTCCTTCTTTCTTCCTATATTCTACAATGACTTTCTTCTCGCACCCCTGGCACAGCTCTTCAAAATACCCTCATCTTGCCCTTCAACATTTATTGAATCACTACAATGTGCTCTAAGTTCTCTAAGTTGATTAGGTGTTGGAGGACATAATTATTTTGCATTTCGGTCCCACCTCATCTGCTCCCATATATTGTCCTTTCTCAATGGCTTTATAGTTCTCTTGGAACCTGTGATCTTGCACGTTTTTCACTCTCATTTTCTCAGACCTCACAACTGATAGTAAACAAGTCCTGCTGATTTGGTATTCATGTCAGATCATCCCTGCCAGTACCACCCTGAGATCCAGGCTAACAGTGCCACAGCCCAGGGCCTTGCACTTTAGAGAATCCGCTTTGGACCACTGGCCAGGTACTTCCTCATGAAGTGAAGTCTGCACAGGCCAGGGCCGCGTTCTCTGACTGTTCTGTAGTCTAACTCAGCAGACTCCCAGAAGCCTGAATTCTCATGCAGAGTCCTGGATTATCAATCCCAGGGTAGACGGAGATGTAGGCATACCCACCACTAAACCTGAAGAGTAGTCAAGAGATAGCTTATAAGGGGTGAGGCAAGGTTGCTTGGCAAGTGAGCATGTGGACATGTTACTGCAAAGAGCCTAAGATATGGGGAAAGGGAGGCAGACCGCAGGACAAGGATGAGGTAACAGAAGGCCATTCACACTTTGCCACTCACTATTTTTTATAACTGAAAAGAAAAATCTGAGAATTCTAAATGGTCTTCTATAACATTATAAAGCTATACTTTAAAAATTAAGAGGCAAGAGCATATTTTAATAGTTAGTTGATTTGCAACATTTAAGTTTGTAGAAATATAATGAGTTTTCATTTGTATACTTTATATCCCTTAGTGTTAGGGATGGGCCTGGTTTCCACATCCTATTTCCACTGAAGATTCCCCAGCTCTATTTTCATTATAACCTACCAAATAATGATATAATTGTAGCAACAGTTTTCATAGTATTAAAAGTTGCATTGATAATACCTCTCACTGAAGGTCCTAGCATAGTACCAAGCATCTAACCTATACTAAACTCTTTCATATTCTTTTTTGTTACTTACAATCCCATTGGCTAGTTATCTACATCTTATCTATAAATGGAAAGGAACAAAACAAGAATTCTAACCATGGTCTTTCTGAATTAAAAGGCCAGGTTCTTCACTCCTTAATTCCTTTCAGATGACTTAGAGGTTTACCTGGCTTTAGACCCACTCCCTGCTAATCTTCACAGATCTCCCAGATTAATCTCTTAGAAGCATCACTTTCATCTTCACACTTGATCCACTTTAAATATATACACTGTCTGATTATGCTCTATCCAGTTAAATTTTAAATCCTTAGCCTGATTTTCTTTCCACACCATCTGCTTCCTTATTTCTCAACAAACTCTTCAAACTTTTCACACCAAAATCTACCTCTAGCATATGCTTAACCCCTTCCTCACAGTCAGTACCCACCTCTCAAACTTTCAAGATCCATCTCATGCAATACCTTCTTCCTGAAGACTTCTCTAACAGCTTAAACCCAGAATCTTTTCTCCCCCATTTTTCTATATTGCTGTAATGATAATAGTTTCTAATCATTCAGCAAATAATTAAGCTATGTACTTAGCACGGCAAGAAAGACAAAGAATATGGCATACCCTTCAACTTCAAATTACTGTATAGACTTAATCTGGCTGGAATGCAGTAAAGAAGAGACTAGTATAGTGGCTCGAAAGATGGCACCTAGCTGGAAATCTGCCTCTGTTATATATTACCATAGACTTGGCTGTTAAATTTGCATAGTAAACTAATTAGCAGCAAGACTTTCATAATAAGCAGACCTCTTGCCCTGGAACCCATTTTGATCTTAATTTTGAAAACCCCAAAGAACTTCTTTGTGAAAGATTTTTTAAAATTTTTAGACAGAGGGGAAAGAAGGGAGAAAGAGAGGGAAAGAAATATCAATGTGCAGTTGCCTCATGTGCAACCTACTGGGGACCTGGCCTGCAACCCAGGCATCTGCCCTAACTGGGAATTGAACCTGTGACCCTTTAGTTCGCAGGCCGGTGCTCAATCCACTGAGCCACACCAGCCAGAGGCTAAAAACCCCAAAGAACTTTTATGTGCATTGTATCTAGTCATGCACTGGTAAGTGTTTAACAACCAGCTCTTCCCTCCTTCCCCTACCAAAAAGCTAGATACGTCATTTCTCCTCATTTCCATAGTGTAAAAATTCCCCATATGACTGGTTTCAAACTAGCATGTCATATCTAAAAGCAGAGATGAGAAAAGATGAGCAACATTAGCTCTCTTGAATTGGTAACAACTGGCTATAGTATACCACTAGTTATGTCTATTCATATTAATCATATCAGAAAATAAAATGGAGAAATGTAATAAATAATAATTTTAAAATAACAGTAATGTCCCTGCTGGTGTGGCTCAGCGGGTTGAGTCCAAGCCTGCAAACAGAAAGGTCACCAGTTTGATTCCCAGTCAGGGCACATGGCTGGATTGTGGGCCAGGTCCCCAGGTTGGGCATACAAGACGCAACCAATTGATGTCTCTGGCATATCGATGTTTCTCTCCCTCTCTTTCTCCTTTCCTTTCCTTCTCTCTAAAAGTAAATAAATAAAATCTTTTTCTAAAAAGACAGAAATAGCCCTGGCTGGTGTAGCTCAGTGGATTGAGCGCGGGCCTGTGAACCAAAGGATCGCGGTTCGATTCCCAGTCAGGGCACATGCCTGGGTTGCAGGCCAGTTCCCAGCATGGGACACATAAGAGGCAACCGTACATTGATATTTCTCTCCTTCTCCCTCTCTCCTACCCTTCCCCTCTAAAGATAAATAAATAAATAAATAAATATTTAAAAAAAAAAAAGACAGAAATAAAATAAATCATATTAACATGAATATGTTTTTGTGAAATACATCTAAATTTTTCAAACCAAAAAAAGATGAGAAGAATGGCATTATTTTATATTTATATAAATTTTTCTAGTATCTTGCTTAAGAGAAGACAATTAGCTTCTCACATCTCCTTCTGCACTTGATCTGCTGTTTTGGTTGAAGTTTATGAAGAAAAGGCAACCTCACAGATATTTATTTGAAAAAGTTGGAACCTCTGGAGCTGGTGATCTCAGGGGTTCTGCATTCACACTTGGGACAGCATTCACATAGAGTATACAATTTGCATAAAAGACTTTGAGGTGTAAAGATCTTACCATTAGTGACAGTTTGGACTACTTTGGTAGTTTTAATTAGTTTTTCTCACCTAGCAATTGCCTCAATATGAAGAATTCCAAATTTAGACTGAACTGAAAAGAAAAAGTTTATGCTATTTCATGTGTGTGTTTACAAACATATGTATATGTACACATATTAAATTTCCCCAATTCAACAACTCAAAGGGCTAAGAATAGCAAGAATAAAAAGATATCCATAAAGTAAAAACTTCAGTTTTAGAAGAAAAAATTCTACATAGAGATTACTTATGAAGCTAATGTATGAACGTTCACTGAGCTGTACATAATATTCAATTAAGTTAAAATGTACAATTATGTTCTACATTTTTACTAGTGGACCACTGCACCACATATACAAGATGATAAGTCCGAGTTACATAGTCATTGATGTCAAAAAAGGCTTTTATCAGAATAGAATTATATTTTGCTTAACTCGCATATTTAAAAATTCCAAGTTTAATGTTTTTGGCAACATTTAATTCATCAAAATAGCACTGTTAAACTTAACAATATAAGCACATAAGTCTTACTCAAAAAAATTCATTATTTTAAAACTTCCAAGATTACTGGTAACAGAGCTAGTGTTCTCAGAAAAACTGATCTGTATAACATTAAGCACTAATGTCCCTTGGCTCTAAATACCACTATGGCTTGGCATTCTTCTCATTGTTAAAATATCAAGGCACCATTAAGCATCGTCTTCTGTACCTCCTTTCCTGAAGCTCAGGCTGACATTAACCTCTTCAAAGAATTGAAATAGGATAGCCATTGCCTAAACCAGTTGAATCCCACTAGCTACTTCAAACTGTTATATTTCAAACCATTTATTTTGCAAATATATTTTCAGTAAATTAAATGCCTTGCCCTGGCTGGTATAGCTCAGTGGACTGAGAGTGGACTGCAAACCAAAGGGTCGCCAGTTAGATTCCCAGTCAGGGCACATGCCTGGGTTGCAGGCCAGGGTCACATGAGAGGCAAGCACACAACGATGTTTCTCTCCCTCTTTTTCCCTCTCTCTAAAAAAAAAATAATAATAAAACCTTTAAAATGAAATAAATAAATAAATAAATGTCTTTATGGTCCCTTTAGCAACAACAGAATACATTAAAATTTTAACTTTGGCAAGCATATTGAACATTAAGGGGTAGGACAAAAAGTACCAACGGGAATCAGATTTTCTTGTGACTTCACTGTTGGCCTTATCTGCATAAGCTACTGCTATTCATTTTCGGTTCTTTATATCTGCAATGTAAAGTAATGGCACAAGGCAGTTTACTCACTTCTGCTCTTACAGTTTTTACAAAGAAAAATTTGGAGAGTGGCTAAATGTTGAAATAAAATATGGCTCACTGTACATATTTACTAAAATAGATTTGCCCTATTCTTTAAATTCTACCCTTTGTACAAAGTAGTAAGTATTTTATTTCATCTTTTTAGTGCATTTTTCCTATTGATTACTGCTCTTATAATCTTTTTTTAAAAAACCCTGCCCCAAGATTTGAACATGTGAAGAGGGGTCACTTGATAAAAGTTTACTCCAAGAATTCCTATAGTGACTGATAATTGAAAATGACTTAACAAAATATATAGTGCTTATTATCCTTCTTTTGGAAACCATTTTGTTTCTGATTATATCTAGTACCATGTTACCACTTTTAGCTGCCACCCTTTCCTGCAAAACCTTCCTCACATCCTAAGACAAGGAGTAAACTAGAAAGATGATAATGGCAATACTAGCTACCAGTCTGAGTGCTAAATCTAGACTGCCATACTAAGTTTTATCTTTCACTAGTTTCATTTTATAACCCAATTGAATAGAAAACATCCCTATATTTACATAAAAGGAGATCAAAATAGTTAAGGAATTAAAGATAATTTGCTATCAAATGACAAAACCAGGATTTTAACTCAGATCTGTTCTTATTCAAAAGTCTAGGACTCACACCTTCTAAAAATTTTGCAAGCTGACAAACTTAAGCAATCAGATATTATTTTTTAAGCTAAAGACAAGTAGTCATGAATATTTGTCTATGTGGAATTAGCATGAGTGTCTCGCATAGCACAGTTTGGGTTTTTGCGGAAAATTTACACTACCACACAAATACGACAGACTTATATTAATATTGTGACAGTCCTGAAAAAAATCTATATTCGAGATTAGCCAAGGGAAGTAATCTTCCCATAGATCTGCTTCATACTAAACTTGTATTTGTATCTTCAAGAGTGAGTTGTGATTTCATATTCACAGACTGAACTACAGTGCATAGCCATGACTCATGATATACAAGATAGGGTAAGGTCATGAAATGTTAACACTGTAGCAGTGTGGCAGGTCAGGCTACTTAACTGCTAAATTACAATTCAGAATAACTGATAGGCAGAACTGTTCCATAAAGTGCTATTTAGCCACTATGTACAATATAGATAGAACAAAGTAAGCAGCAGTAAAACTTCAGAAATATCATTAAAGATTAGTAACAAGGAGGGGACAGCATGAAAGAAGGTAAAGGGATTAGCCAAAGAACATATATGCATAACCCATAGACACTGACAACAGTATGGTGACGGCCTGAGCGAAGTGGGGGAGGGCTGGGTGGAGGCGGGCAAAGGGGGAAATTCGGACATGTGTAATAGTGTCAACGATAAAAAAAGATTTAAAAAAAGGTTAGTAACAAGAGCCACATAACACATTTTTCTCTAGAAAGGCAGACAGTTAAATGTGATGACACCAAAATTCAAGTATTAAACTCACTGTGGCTCTACTGGATTAAGAGAAAAAGAAAGTTACAAATATTTCAGAAATTGATAATCCAGTGATAAAACTTCCTTGTTTTAGTTCTGCCTTGTAAAAATAGTATTTACATTGAATGAGGATAATAATTCACATGACAGAGGGAGAATGTTTCTCTATGGTGCCATGCAGACCTCTGGATCTATAACCACCTCATAAGATCCTCTAATAGGAAGCTAGTATATTAGGTGGGTGTATTCAAATCTCAAAGGGCAATGCCACTATAGGTAAATTATTACAGAAATGCAAAAAAGCATGCTACTTATTCACTAAAAAAAAAAATCTCTACCTAAAGCAAATTTATTGTTCAAAAAAAGTTTATACTGTATCGTTTACTTGTTTTATTCCATGCACTTGCTAAAGAGGTTGATTTTACCTTTAGCTAAAACTGTGTATTTTCTAATGTGTTTAGGGCAGCTGTCAAGTAATCAGAATAAGCAGTGTCATTTTAATAAGGAAGTCTTTTAATAAAATATAATAGGTCACAAATACCTAATTTCTGCTCTTTACTGTAATTGCCAGTCTTTACTATAACTGCCACTTTAACAATCTTTTCCAAATGCTGACACAAAAGATGAACAAATCAAGCGTATTAGCACGTGTGTATATTTACAGCTTATTGCTGTCAGAGGCTGTAGTCTACTCCCTACTTCAGCAACTATATGAAGATCTGTTTCCCCTCATGGAGGCATCCTATTTCAGGTTGTGAATGTATCTGCATTAATCTCTTTTTCATCGTTATATAGCAAACACATATTAAAAAATACACAAAAGAAATGCTGACAAAGTTATAGCACAATATCACACCTTTAGGAATATTGCTGACACTTTTACTGTCCTTGTGGAGGACTGTACATTTTACCACTTTATTCTTCTTTTTCCAATAAATTCTCTGCTAAATTAGTTATTAGTTCATTATTTCAAAAACAGTGCTTATATATAACTCAAAGAATATATTTTCTTAAATTTTAAGTTTATTAAAAGCATTAGTTATATGCACATCCACTTAAGTTGTGTACATAAAAATACCAGAGCTGCTACAAGATTAAAATAAATAATCTCAATAACAGATAAAGCACAACTATTACTATTTTTATTTTTAAAAAGCACATCCATTATACTTATTTTGCTACAGGCAATTTTAAGTTATGATAATTTTTTTCAATTCCCTGAAAACATCTTTATATGGTAATGTTTTTATGTTTTTTATTTAAGTATACTGTTTTTTTAACCATTAGATTTTAAAATTGAGTACTATTTTTGTTGCTGGTTTAATACCAGACGTCCTGTGCACAAACAGTACTGATTTTATGAAAAGTTTGCCCATTTTTTGAAAGGCTAAGCTTCCCCAAATCAAACTAGCTTACTGTGAAAAGAAAACCATGACAACTGTTTGTACCTCTTGCTTTATTATTACATCCGGCCTGGTCACTCAGAAATTCAATCTATTATGGTTGCTAGGAGTCTGTTGCTGTGCAACCTAGAAGGGTATGCTGTGCTTTCAGGCTAAGGAGTACTAATAAACCTGTAGGTTTCCCTCTATGGGTCTGACCAGTGGGTTTAAAGGGTTTTAATACTTTTCAAGAGTGATTGGAGACACATCCTATGAAAAACAAGTTATGCTGAGAGATTTATAACAAAGGGACAAAACACTAAACACACACAAATATTCAAAAAGTATCCTCAGAATCCCTAACTAATTTGGTAAAACAAACAAAACACAGATTATGATCTATATTTCAATTATACCACCTATCATACCCAGGTTTTTATTTGCATTTATAACCGCTAAAAAGTTATAATGGATATAGATGAACTCAGAAAGTTTTAGGGGGAAAAAAACAGTACTGTTGACTTTGATTTTATATATATTACACTACAATAATAGAAATATACATTTAACCTAGGAATCCAGAAGTCATGAATTTTGAAAATTAATAGGCACAACCTCTCCAAAAAAAAAAAAAAAAAAAAAAAACCCTGAAAATCTGATGAAGTTCTGTATTTTAATTTTACTGTAAAAACAGATGATTTTTGTTTTTCTTTTCATACCCTATGTCAATTCTAAATCTATCCTATCCTATCATATTCGTATTCTCTATAGCTTTAAAGATTAACACTCAGCAAGTTATTCACATACATTCACTACAACTAGATAGCACTGAATGTAAATTTAAAAAAAGAAAGATAGTGGAAGGCAATAAAATACTGATAAGCAAACTGTGTGAAACAGAACTGGAAAAGTGGGCTGAGGATAAGACAGAACTTGTATCAATATATACTTTAAAAGAAGAAATTGTTTTGATTTTTATTTCCTTATGTATGATAAGTCTTTTTCATAAATTATTTGAAGACAAAAATGAAGTTGGTCTACCATAAAATACCAAAGGCCACACAAATAAAACTATTATATGATTTTATAATAATCAGCTTTTAGAAAAATGTTTATGAGATAATCTGGACCAAGCTGAGGACATATGCCAGGGAACAAGGTTTCAATTGCTCCTCAATAATCTTCTTAACTATGAACATTTATCCATAACTTTCCAAGGATATTTTAACTACACTAATACCGCCTGCAGCTTGAGAAAGTTAAAAATAAATTTTTGTAAATGCCAGACAAGATTTTTCTCTTTATTCATGGCAACACTTAGCCCTCCTATCTAACTACTCTGAGCTGGGAGCACATTCTAAAATTTGTCAACTACACCACTTTTTTCTTTTTTCAAGAACTATGTTTAATATCTGTCCTACAATGTTTTTATTTCTTATTCTCATCACACACCACAGGAAGCAGAATAAAGGAAATTAACTATTTATTTAAAAGTACCGAGAAACAATAAACACAAAAAGGCAGAACAACTATCCAAAAAACAAAGACAATGAATCCAATAATACAGGAGCAGAGCTGAAGCAAGCTAAAGGGTTCAAAAGGCAACATCAGACCAAAGAACTGAGATTGAGGCAGGAAGAGAACAGGTTGGCTGAGAAGGTTTTGAACTGAAACAGCCTATGCCAAACAACGCCAAGCAGAACAAACAACAGCAAAGGGGAGAAAAGGGACAGAAAGGATGATAAAGAGAGACTAGAATGTATTAGAGAACAGCTGAAAGAAAATTTGCACAAAGGAACATGATTCATTTTACAAGTGAGGAAAAAATAAAACAAATGAGACTTTTATATTCAATAATTACATTTTGATCCATTCTTGTTTCTTAGGAAGGCATACAACTCAGAAAACATTTTTAAAAGATGCAGTGATATCAGTAACATTTATGGTATAAAAAACAAGTAAGCATTATTAACTTGAAGACTCAACTTGATTAGACAATGAAATAACTTGAATGCTTTCCAATTCTCATGTAAAATTAAGAAAAATTTAACTTAATTTTATAGGTACGAGACCTAACACATGAAAACCTTTTTTAAAGTAATAGATTTTTTTCCAAACAAGAAAACATTAAAACACACACACATTACACATACATTAGTCAATAAGTTATTAAATATACCATTCAGAGAGGCATGTTAGGCAAAACTGTTCACTTTTAAAGTAGTTATTTAATAGTTGATCAATTACTAGTTACCTGTAGTACACAGGGCTGGAAGACTGCTCTGAAAGACAGTTCTCGATTGGCTACATTAATATTTACCATTCTGTCAGGCACTATTAACTAAAAGGAAATGGGACAAAAATAAGGAATGAAAATTCTTTTAATAGAGATGGAAATTCCATGTGGAAGTTTTGTTGGAAAGAGCCTTCTGGTGTTTGTTATGAAGCTGCCATAATTATACAGTGTGGCACACTGATTCATATTCATCCATTGGAATTAAGTCTCTTTTTTGCATATCCCAGTTTTCTTGGATTTGCAATAGCCTATCATATTTTATTCATTTCCAAATATCCAGTTTAAAATTTAAAAAAAATCAAAAATCCACAGCTAGTAAATGTTGCTGAATAGAAATGAATTATTTTCTTTTTATTTTCATAAATTTTTATCAAGAATTGTAGGTTCTTTGATAATTCACATAATTAGGGTTGGTAACAAATGAATTGCAGGTTAGAATTCTTTTTAGCAGTCATATGTTACCAATTATAAAGAGTATGAGAGTCATAAATATAATATTATTTCTCCTTTCTGCTAAAGGAATATTTCCTCAAATTCTTTTTTCAAATTACTTCTACAATTTCTTTAAACAGAGTCAAAAGGATATTGAATGTACAAAAAAGGTATTTTTTAGTGTTAAGCTTTATAAAAGAAATGTGATACAAACATCTGATTAGAAAGGTAGTATCAGTTAAAAACATATTTTAAAACTTCTTGAAACCCACGTTCACTTTTTAAGTACTACTAATTACTTTAATACAGTTAAAAACTGAAAAAGGTTTTGGATCAATTGATTTTTATAATGCATAACTGAGAATACTGAAAAAGGCATCGTCAAGTTTTTTCTACAAACCCAAGGGACAATTTCAGTTGTATCACATTATAAATGCCAAAAACCTTAAAGATATATATCTCACATTTTTATGAAAGGAAATACACAGAAAACCTTAGGAAAACATAAAAGAAAGAAATCATATTAATTCAGAGATAAATGTTACTTTCTCAGAGAGCACTTAGCAAACTGTCTTTGTGGAATCTGTACTTAATTTAGAAGACTATATTTAATTCCAACTCAAAATCTGAGACTAGAATTATTACAGTTCACTATTCAAATCTCAAATGATACTCTTCTGGAAACTAATCTTTATTCTTTTCAAGATTTTTTTTCACCCATCCCTCCTTCCACAAAGGAGAAGACACAACATGGCAAAGCAGAGCAATGGTGGCATCTGGGAGCTCAGCCTGACTCAGCTGTTTTGTCACTTCCCTTAGGTAAAAAGTGCGGGGAGTAATAATGGAGTAGGTGGAGAGTGAAGGGAAACAGCTGCAACAAAATTAACCACTAGTTGTTAACTATTAAAGCAGAGTGATGGATACATGGGAATTCATTTCATTACTTCATCACAGTATTCTATTTTTGTGTTTGAATTTTTCGTAATGAAAAAAGTTAGGGTAAAAAGAGAGTAGACTTGCTCTCCAAAGACCTTTATAGCTCTCACATATTTTTTCACAAATGTGGCGGGAAAAACAAGTGGTGATACTAAGGCTTGTAATTTTTAATTTATTTATAAGTGGTAGAAATACCAGTTACTCATGTTCAATACACTCTAGCCTACAGGCTGCTAAAATGTAGATACATCTGACTCATTTAAGACACAAATGCCTAAGCATATTTGCAAGTATAAGCATTTAACCAGCCTTTAAGGATGCAAACCAGGAATAGAACTAAATATTGTAAACATAATTATATAAATTCAAACAGAGAAAGGTAGTTTTTGTATGTTTGTTTAAAGTTCCAAAACAGTTTCTACTTCCTTAAACATATTAAAAGCACACACATTACATTATATATTTGTACCATTTCTGAAGTATTCCAATACAGTACAATGGCCTTGAATACTGTCAAACTGTACATTTCAAAATAGATGACAGGCACATATGCTTAATATTTGACACTGAACTGAAATTAGAAAATATGATTTTGACATTAGTACACTGAAAATCTCATTCTAAAAATATCAGCTTGACAATCTATTTGTCAAAATAACAGAATTCAAGACAATTTGCCTCCATTAGTAACTTTTACTAAATAACCTTGCATTTATGTGTTTTTGCATACACAAAATTTTAAATTCAATTCATAAATCCATGATTAAGGATGACTAGATAATGATAGACAGCTATGCTATATAAACAATGACATTCTACGTAATTTCACATTTTCTAAGACACTGAAGAGCATTCTGATCATAGAATCCATTGTATACAGATACTTACTTTCGTTTAAATTAGCCACATAAGCACACAGAGGGTATAACCAACCAAACTAGCAGTCAGGCAATTTTAATTTCAATTCGACTATGTTAATTGTGATTTTTACCTTGAATATTTCATGTATCAATACTTCCCAACTTTTTAAGGATATATTTTAGTGCTAAGTACAGATGTTTCAGCACAAATTCCAACTAGGAAGCAAGTAGAGTGGACTGAAAAATTTAATATCCACTACCACCTCAAAAAATTACATTAAAAGTAGTTTTGAAAGTTTCTTATTCTGCTTGTTTCCTTACCGAAAACCATAGTTTTCATCACTATACTTCAAAACAATATAAAATGGAAAGGTTGTGCATTCAGGGAAAGGCTACAAAAATAATAGAAGGCAACAAAGGAAACTACTGTAAGGGCAGGTGTAAACAATTAGGGCTCTAGTACAGAAGGCAGGCAGGAATCAACCAAGGCATCATCAATATTATAAAAATGTAGTTACATTCGAAGAAATACATAAAACTTAACTTCTGTCAGGCTTTGTTCAAAAGTTACCTTCTCAGTAAAATCTTCCTAATCATCTTATTTAAGATTGCAAGCTCCTCTACCCTCATCGCCTACCCCCTCTAGTCCTCTTTATTTTTCTCCATATCATTTATAGCCACCTATTAAAATAGTAATATATCTTCTCTGTCATCATCAAATGTTTCAATCTAAATTTCTCAAGGGTAGAGATACAATAAGTTCTGCTGTATTCTCCATAGAATCTTCTCACTGCTTCACCAATATTGTATGTGCCAATATTCACTCAATAAATGGATGGATGAATATAAAAAGTGAAAATGAGCTTTGTACACCTAAATTGATTCTAGAGATTGAAGGGAACCCCTTGAGTCTAGAAAAAGGTTAAGATGACTTCACAACTAGTAGTAAATTCACCAAACTCATCACTTCAAGAAATGATACAGAATAAAAATACAGATTAAAAATAGAGCTGGACAGATTTATGAATGACATCCATTTTTTAAAGTTTTTTTCAGCAGAAAGTTTCAGTAGTAGACACAAAGCAGATAACCCTACCTTTCCACAGTGCAACCCTTAATGGTTATCACAAATGCAACCACAATCTGACTACTCTAGGATTCCATTCTGATACCACCAGTTGACTTGGTATAAGCTTAGAACTCAAGTCCTGATTCTGTACTTTTGACATCCCAACAGGGGAGACTGACGTTAGGTGGCAAAAGGTGAAATGCAAGAGGTTTGAGGTATTCAAAAAAGCACAGTTCTCACAATGCCCCCTGTGGCACTCCCCTATTAAGCAGCATTCGGAGTCCCACACCTGCCACAACCAGAGAACAGAAGGAAGATAATGGATCCCTAAAAGGCAGTTCCCAACTTCTAAAACTACCTAAAAGTCTTGACAGACACGAAGAAAATCCCAGGTAAGTACAGAATTTCACACATACATACACATACGCACAACACATGTATATAGGAAATTCATATATACATACAAAATTAGATAACAAAGTCGCTTGAAAAGATAAGCAGAAGTGACACATTGATTAAAGTTAGCCCAAATCTATCTAGTAGGTGACATATTTAAAGAAATCCAAAGTTCATGAATTCATGCTATTAAATCCATTTTAAGAAATAGGAAGCAATAAACCCATTTGGATTAATAGAACTGCATTGCTTTAAAGATCATCATAAAATCAGGGCTACATAAAATTATAAAATTGTTAAATTTAGAGATAAAGATAATGTGAGGCTTAATTATTCATTGCTTCTACGAGGAAAGGACATTGGGTTTTGTGCTGAGTTAAAAAACTTACTGTGTAGTCGTCAGTTCTCAGGAAGCTTACAAATTTTTTTTTTTAATCAAACATTCACAAACAACTCTAAATCACAATTTTCAATCCATATCAGGGTTGATAAAAATTTCATTAGATGTGAACTTATTCAAGTTAGGAACACTCTAACTCTAGGAAAGAAGAATTCAAGTGTGGGAAACATTCTAAGTAGAATAAAGGAATGAGAACCACGTTACAGAGAAAAAAAACAACAAAGCAGAATTCAAGGGACCATACGGTAGTAATAGTAATTGTCATTACTGAGCTTTTATGTGTCACGCACAGTACTATTTCCCTATGTTACCTAATGTACAAGGGGGATCCCCCCCCAAAAATTGGAATTATCTTCTGGAGGGTGGGCCCCTTGTAGTACAGCCTTCCCCCACTTAGGTGAGTGTTCTAGGAACCCATCTGTATCAGTGTAGTGTACTAGCTGGTGGTGTTGTGAGAGGCTGCATTCAGCTTCAGTGAATTTTTTTGAAGGCTCTTTCAAAGTGTTTGCCCATTTCATGATGAGTGATTCACCGCGCACCTGCCCACACCACGCTGAGTATTCAGCAGTTTTCGACCAAAACCTGCATGACCCGCATGCTGCACACTCCCTATTCACCCCATCTTGCCCCAAGAGACTTCTTTTGTTTCTCTGGATGAAATAAGTCCTCAAAGGGAAAAGAGTTTTGCTGATGTGGAAGAAATGAAATAAAAAACTGCAGAAGCTAAAAGGCATCAAAATCAACGAACTCAACAACTGTTTTGGGCAGTGGAAAAAGTGTCTTCATAGGTGTATTGCATTAAATGGAGAGTACTTTGAAGGTGACTGACATTTAAACATGTAAGAATAAATACACAATTTTTAAAAATCTTTATTGTATTTTTCCTATTACCATTTAGTCCCCCTATTGTGCTCTCCCCCAGCAATCATTACACTGTTGTCCATGTCCATGAGTCCTTTATCCTTTTTGCTCAATCCCTCCATTCCCTCACCTCCCCTTCCCCAAGCTATCATCCTGCTCTCCATCTATAAATCTGTATTCTCAGGGGTTTTGCCCCTGCCCCGCTCATAATCTTTGAAACAATCTTTCAATGCTGATTTTAGTAACCCCATTTCACAGAGTTAAAGTAACCTGCCTAAGGTTAAACTACTAATGAGTAACAGAGCTAGAATTCAAAACCAAAACTGTTCATTCCAAAGTTATTGCTCTTAACCAGAGATTTTTTAAATGGTGTGCTACAAGAATTTTTAAGACATGCAATACCTGATAGTTTAGTCACGGTCACTGACCTCTTTTTCCTTAGATAGTCAAATTAAAAAACAACAGCCAACACATCAATAGCCGTCCAGTGTGCATGAATCAAAATTATACCTATTTTTTTTGTCAGAGTGGGATAAAGTATATTTTGGTATGCCACAAAATTTTAGTAACTAATATATATGTGCCATGAAATGAAAAAGGTTGAAAATCACTGCTTTTAACTAACTACATAACCATAAATCAGACTGGCCCCCCCAAAAAAGTTAGAGCAAAGTGTTGAAACACAAATTTGAAAAGGTAGACTGTAAGCTCCCCAAAGCACAGCCCAACGGTAGTTATGTGGCACTCCGTAAATATTTCTTAAATGATTCTGATGAATAGGCAACGAGGAATCCTGAAAAACTCTCACTCAGAGAAATAAAACTTTGGGCTATTCAAAAATATCCAAAGTGCCTTGTTTTTAGAAGATTCCATTAATCCATATTTAGAAATTGTTTAAGTAAAAATTTATCCAGTTCATAAATTCATAACATATTAAAATATATTCCATGTTTTAGATTCTTCCTTGTTATATCCAACAAATACAGCAGTCCAGTATTTAGTTACTCTGGTAACTAAATCTCTGCATTCAAATCTCAGTTTAAAACTTCCAAGTATTTAGCACTCCATTTTCAACTGAATTACAATCTTAATATTTGTATTTTCCATTCTGTTTTATGGACCAGTAGCTATGTTGGCAGATCAGGAGTATAGTTACACCTAAAAGTAAATGATTTAAATTCTGCCCATCCTTCCCCAAAACGATCATTTTCTTAACAGAAAGAAAAATAAATTTAATGCATTGTATTCTAAGTCTCTCTTAATTCAGATAAAACAGCAGCATTAAAGTTAAAAATATCATAAAAATTAAGAATGAGAAACTTCTAGGCAAAAATGCAAGAACTAACTAATATTTCATCATTCTTTTGTTTATCATTAACTCCTTTTTTATTGAAGGCAAAGATAAATCCAAAGGGAACCGTTCTACAAGAAAGGTTCGTCCACGGGGATTTACCTTATTAAGAACAAATGACAAATGGTTTTCTCCTATAGGAAACCTACTTCTATTTTATATAAATGATTTCAGATTTGGTACCACAAATGAGGATGGTAAGAGCCTCAGGTTACCACTAGAAAGTGTAGTTGTCATTTTCTTGGTCTCCCTTAAAGGGACTGTTTCAGATAATCAACAGGGTTAGTGCTCAGATTGTGCATTTTTTTATCACAAAACAGGATACCAAAACTATTTTCAAGCCTGACCTCACAGATTTACTTCCAATTCTAACACACACACACACACACCCAAAATCTTGGTGATTTCTTATTCCTGCCACCAACTCGTACTATTATTTAGTAAACAATATATCCTTCCAAAAATTCAGATTAAGAAAATAAGCAGCCATACAACAGCATGACTGCTGGTATTGCTTCTCGTTGCTATGGAATAAAGGGCAATCCTTTCGGGTTCTCACTCTGTTGGTTCTCACTTACTTAAGAGTGCTGCAACACCTTTAAAGCCCAACTGGGCAAGTCTCAGCTTGTACCACAGATATCAGCTGCCAGTATTTTACTTTTGTTCCACAAGAGAATGACCTACAGGAACAAATGTTTCCATTTTATAAATTAATAATTCAGTAGTTTACAATAATCTTTAGGTAGACTAGTTGAATCACCCTTACCCTCATCAAAAAAGTAGAAGTGCATACCAGGACTGAGAATTATTTATGCCAACACATTGATTATTACATACATCACTAACACCTAGCAGGGGAAAATACAAATGATAGTGACAAAAACATATTTTTCTTTTTAAAAAAATCTAGCAAATACGGTATTTCCCCTTATTATACAGTCTACTGATAGTGTGGAAAAACATTTAAAATTTTGTTATAATAAAATAAAGCAATTAAATGATGATCTGTATACCAAAATTACAGTCAGAGATAAAAAATATTTATTCAGAATGCAGAATTACAAAACTTTAATTTACTTTTTCCAGAAAATATATGAGTACAAATTTGTAAATAAAATAAAGTGTCCTGAGTAGCAAAGGTAGCACATCTGGGTTGTGTGCCACTAAGACAAGTTTTTGCACTAGTAATGATGTAACAGGAGAAAGCTGGTAGAGCAGTGAGACATTTGGGGTCCAAGAGCCCCAGCTCTGATAAGTGCTGTCATTGTCCAGGTCACTTACCCTGTTTTCTTGCCTTTAAAATAAGTGGGGGACAGGGTGGTCGGTTGAACTAGGTAACTTCCAAAGTCTTTTCCAAATTCTGGTTCTAAAAGATATAGATTCTAATTATGTCTGTACTGGAATCCTACATATTTTTGCCATTTGGAAGCACGTATAACTCTAATGACAGACGTTTTCACTTCTTTACTCTCTAACACCCTGGCTCGGCAGTCCCTTTTTTGGTTGGCTGTGCAGAACTAGACATAGTGAATGAGCAGAAGAATATGACAGCAAACAGTAAAGTAGAAACAGGGAGAAAGGCTGAAGTTGAGCCCCTGACCTCATCATAAGGGTTTTCAGTTCCAGCTCCAGACCTAAGAGTTAGGTCAGGCTCTGAAATACAAGTCAATTCTTGGATAAAGCTTTTCTTTACATGGTGTCCTTCCAAATCAAAACATCATTTGCTATTAGGGAGCTACTCCAATATAAAATAAGTAGACCAATATTATAGTTCTCATATTGGAAATGGCTTGTTTTTAAATGATACACATGGCATAAATGCAGTGGTAGTTAAATTTTTTAAAAAGAAGACTTTTAAATACTAGAATAAAATCACTACTGCTTGAATTCAGGAATTTTCAACAGGTGTGCCACAAGAATTTTTTAAACATGCAATACCTGACTGTTTAGTTCGGTATACTGACCTCTTTTCCCTTAGATTGTCAAATGAAGAAATAAAATGACAAGAACAAACACAACAATGGCTGTCTGGTGTGAATATCTACTTTTTATATCAGATCAGCAAAAAATATGCATTTTTGGTGGGCCACAGAATTTAATAATTAGTTTATGTGTGCCATGAGATGGAAAAAGCTGAAAATCACTGCTTTAATTGATGCTATCTTGAATGTAAAATAATGAAAAGCCAAATAATACTTCAATTCTGTACTCAGAAAAAAATTATTAGAAACAACATTTACATTGGTATTATATTAAATCCATAGTAAAACTTTTAAAAATTCATAATAAAGTGTTCTATGAAGATTACTGAAATTAACAGGTATATTATGTGACCTTTTGTTTTTCAGGGTTGCATTTATATTTTGACCAAGCATTGTTTGGATGATTAAGCTTTATACTGGTATTCTTTTGTATATATTACATCTTCTATCTACTTTTAGAAAGTTTAAATATATGAGAATGTAATATACAGATGACTTGACTTAGACGTTTTGTGGCAGAAAGAATTAAACATAACCCTTTGAGAAAAGAACTTGTAGTTTAGTCATAGAATAAGATCACTTAATTATTGCATCACTTTGGTTATTTTATATCACTTTACTATTCTATCTGGCTAGTTAGCCTATAGTAGAAATATTTTCAAAGACTGCCAAAATATTTTAAGTCATATAAATTTCTACAGAAACTTTTGGATCAGAAACAAGTTTAGCAACTGAAGTTACATTACTGAAAAATGCAGGACTATTAATGTAATGCACTTACTTCTTCATGCCTAAATCATTTAATTAGATTCAAACAGGGAAACATCAGCTTTTAAAGAAAGAGATCTGGGTCTACATTTTGTGCTTATTAAAGTGACCTTAATCATTACTTATTATACATATTAGTGAGCTCATTAAGAATAATTTCCAACATGAATGGATTTTTTCCTATAGATTCCAGCATTGGAAAATAAGATTCTTTCTGCCTAACTCCAAATAAAAACAAACTAAAAACCTCAGAGAACCTCTTCATTCCCTGAAACTGATGAATCAGAAAATATCACACCGCTGTGAATGATGTTTTAAGTTATCACTACATTAGCTCTTACCCATGGATGTCTCTTCCTTTATATTCTTCTATTATGTCCCAGGAACTAAGTAACTAACTTTGAAGGGAATATTGCAGAAGATAATTTGTTTTCTTCTCTTACCAACTTACAAAATGGCTCTTAACAGTTCACCCAAATCTACACACAAGCAAATTAAAAGAATGATGTACAAAAGATTTGCATCACTTCAACTCTGAGAGGTGGATCTCAAGACTAGTTTTCCTGTGTGCTTCAAACCTTATGCCTGCACCCCTTGTTAATGACAGGTCAGATTTCAAGTAAAAGTCTAGAATTCCTAAACAAAAAACTACGACTGAGCACAAACTTTCTGATTTACATAAATGCTGCGCTGAGGAGAAGCAACATGATCGATCAGAACTAAAATATTTTGTCTTAAAAATAATATAAGCATTGTTTCATGTCCACATTTAAAATTAAATTTCTTTCAGAACAACACAAGATAAAGGATTCAAGTTTATTTCAATAAACAAATATTTCGAATTACATATACTTAAGGATAGAAGGTACTAATTGTTAAATCTTTGTGATGAGCACGCACATGAGGATTCAGTACACTATTCTCTTTACTTCAGTGTAAATTATATAAGTTCCAAAAGAAGACAATTTAAGACTATATACAATTATGATACACAGTTATGCAATTATGCATTGGCTTCCCAAATGTAAACTGCTTTAGAGATCAGATAAGCTAATCAGATATCTCAAGTGAATATATTAATTATATATACTTTATATACTAATATATAACTGTAATAAAATAATTACAAGAAAGCTCTGATATAATATCTCAATTTAACACTTTTCTAAACTCAACAGTAATAATGAAACCCTATAATAGTCAAAGGTCTTAGAGGTTTATTATATTTCCCACAAATATAAAAAAACGGTGCCCATAGAGAAATTTAAGTACAATCTGTTCCTCACTTTCCCCTATTAGTTAAAATCAGAGTAAGGAAAGAAAAAGAAAAAAGAAAAAAAAAAGACTTCTTCCAACAAATTAGTTCACCATTCATACTTTCATTTATTTCTTATCTTATTTTTACCTTTATTTCAAAATTATTCACTAATTTCATCTAACTACATTTTCAATACCTCCTCCTACCCTTCTTTTTTATCTATTGATTCCCAAGTATCATCTCTGTCATTTCTGTAGTCTTCTACAATTTGAAACTTTAAAAAAATGTCCATATAGCTGGAATATGAAAGCTGTATCTAATACCTCAATCCTCTCATTTTTTTCAAAATGTTCCTTAAAATTCAATAGAAATCTGAGTCACTTCATGATTTTTAAATTAACTAAAATTGTACTGGCACTAAATACACATTGATATAAATCTTTTAACCTCACTCAAAAGTAAAAGCTAAAGGACAACTATGTAAAACTACAAGCCTATAGACTGATATATCCAATTATCTCTTAGGCCTCTGCTAGAATGTTTTTGAATCAAATACTAGAAATAACATTATTAACAGCAGCAGTGGTAATTTACTAGATATGCTGAATATGGCAAACTGGGTTTCTTATAATACCTATAGCCCTTAAAATGACCTTTTTCTCTAAATTATATTTAATCATTTTTCATACCCTAGCTTTCTCAATTATATGCTCCTACCCAGATTTACCCTCATTTCTTACCCCATTCCTACAGATTAAGTAAGGCATTGTTCTGGGTATGGCAAAACCTATTGGCATTTTTTTCCAAGGTTTGTAAACCAACAGGTAAACTGGAACTTCCAAAGCTCACACATAACACCTTACAATCTTACAAGACTGTGCTGTAAGATTTGAGCATTTTCAGACAGCAATGTAAACTAACAAAATCACAATACAAGAGAGAGGCTAACATTACCCCCCAAAAAGCTTTTACTTTAAAGTTTACCAAGGGCAGTAGGACTGGAGGTAAATGAAGTATCAGGATCACTGCAATGACTTCCTCTCAAAAACTACTTCTATCCACATCTTCAGACCATGGTCACTTGCATTTCTGTCAACATCAATAATGATAAAGTCTAACCCAATTAAAACATTAAAATACACTGCCTCCCAATTTCAAAACTAAAATCCCACATGATGTTCAAACCATATGATTCTCAAACCTTTGCTGAAACATAATCCACTTTTATTATACAGCTCTAGTCATTCAACATTATTTAAAAGGCTTTAAATTTCAAAATTTGACAGAATTCTAAAAATAAAAGAACAGATCAAACACTGATCCAGCAATATGATATCTTAATCTATAATAATAAAAAAGAATCACATTTTTTGTTTTTATGATATAATTCAACTTCAGTATTCATGGCCTGTATTAACTAAAAGTAGTCTCTAAATATTATCATATAATGTGAGGCACTATTAAAAATTGTTCCCCAGGTCATACAAAGATCAAAGAATTTAAGTCAAACATTTCTTCTAATTTTCTCAGCCTCAAGAAAATAGCACTGGAGCTGTTTCTAAAACTGTTATGCGATATGTACAATACAAAAACAGTAAGCAAAAATGGCATGAATAGATCCTAAGGACCAAGCACAATGTATATTAAAATCATTTTCTAAACATCTACACACACGCATACACAAAACATAGTATCTAAGCCAAATTCCATTTTTCTTAATAAACAAACCCTAAAAATATAAAGTGACTTTTTAAACAAAGTTTTAAAATGTCCTTTAAAGTATACAATATAATCACATTGTAAAATAAAGGATCTGACTTCATCTAGTGTCTGTATATTAATATTTCATGTTAGGCTTTCATTTTCATCAAAATACATACTACAAATTTAAATTGGTAACAGTGATTTTCAGATCACTAATACAGTATCTTTCCATATGTTTTTTATTAATGACTCTTACGCCTACACTTCATTAAAACTTATCTCCAAGACTGTCATCAGATATAATCAGATGCCAATCAGTGAAAGCCTAATGTGAGAGATTATATACTCTTTGGTTCTTTAAATGTCAGCCTAAACAGGAGTAGGGGGAAAATATAGATTCTTTTGAAAAAATACGTGTGCATGTATATGTGTATATATGTATGTATATATATACACACACACATGTACACACATATATACATAGACACACATATACATACACACACACACTTGTATACTCACAAAACAATCTACCCAAAGCAAAATGCAGACAGGTGGAAGACATTATTTCTGTTATCTGGCACACAAACTAGTTTTCTCAGTACTCCTTTCTTCCATTGCTACTTTTCTAAAGCTGTGCATGACTAAACCACAATACAGATTCTTTAAAAGGGTATTATTGCACATCCACTAATGTACTAAGGGACAGACGTACAGACTTAGGAGAAAAGGATCACAAATATAAAGTAATTAAGAACCCTATCCTCATAAAAGTGTATGTACTAGGCACAATACTACCTCAGGAAAGTAGAGAGATCTGGAAAAAAACTCTGATCACCTTAGTCACTTCTGTCTACCCCTTCCCTACACCTCCAGTCCCCACCTGAAACTCCACCCCCACCAAAATATTGTTCAAAAAACCAAACTGGATAGAATATACAATGCACCAGTATTTAACAATGGAAACGGGATAGGATTTCTAAATGTGTCTGCTTCTTCCTGTCTCTCTCCAGCATCCTCCCTCACCCCCCTTCCTCAACTAAGGCATGGCAAAAAGAAACTTAACCAGAAGAAGCAAAGCATTTCTAAAATGGGTTTCAACATTAAGATAAAATATGCTGATTGACACTGAAGAGGGCCAGATACATATTTAAGGATGCTAGTGATTGTACTGAAATAAACTAATGCTATCGAGCATTCGAATCTGAAAGTAGTTCAGACTCTTGAATATGTTTAATCAATAATTATTCAAAAATAATTTTAAAAGCAGCAATAATTACAATCCATTTAACTTTCATACACTCTTTATTAGATTGGTGAAAAAGGTGAGATATAGCAGAACATAAGACATCTTGAACTAATGCAAAAATGCTTTCTTTCATAGTCTGCAATGCTCTAAAATCTTGATAAGTCTGTTTTAAATTAACATGAATGAGAAATTTTACAAAAATGTACAATTCTTGACCAAGAGACAATTTTTCTACCAAACCTGAATAAAAAGAATGTTCATCCAAGCCCTGGCTGGTGTAGCTCAGTGGACTGAGCACAGGCTGAGAACCAAAGGGTCACCAGTTCAATTCCTGGTCAGGGCACATGCCTGGGTTGTGGGCCAGGTCCCCAGTGGGGGACACGTGAGAGGCAACCACACATTGATGTTTCTCTCCCTCTCTTTCTCCCTCCCTTCCCCTCTCTCTAAAAATAAATAAAATCTTTAAACAAAAAAACATTAAAATTAAAATTTAAAAAAAGAATGTTCATCCAAGTATAAATAATAATCAGAATAAAAGGAAAAGCGGTAAGTATTACCAATGAAAAATATAAAAGAATAGTAGTATGGATGATGGCAATGCTTCCCAGAGCAGGGTCTCAAAGTACTCCAAGGCCCTATGAACTTGCCCAGATTGCTTCACAGGACTTTAGTTCTTCCAAAACCACCTGAATAGCACAAAGGGAAGAAAAAGTCAAGGTTTTAATAACTGAGGAAGAAATGTTGAAAAAAATGAAATAGAAACCTAAATTAATTTTTATTGCTTCTGATGAGAGAAAGCTAGCAAACCCCTCCCCTTCCATGTGAAACTGCCTGTCCACATTCTTGAGAAATTGTATCCTGTTTTAAATATCTCATTCGTGAGCAACAGGCAGGAGCCCCAACTGTCAGACACTTGTCTGGAACACAGACATAGAGGAGCTGGCTGGTTAGGAGCTCAGGCTGTCAGATGAAGCTAATTTCTAAGTGGGTGAAGAAATCAGGGCATTTAGCCTCAGCTCAGAAAGAGGCCACTGAAATAGAGGGAGCCTCTGAGGCTGTCATAGGTATGGCCATTATGCTAGACCTAGGCTCTGGGTGTTCTTTGTTGCTCTTATCAGAAGAAACAATAGGCAAGCAAAATGCTAGCCTTTGAGTCCATCTGCAAAGGAAACACCAATTTATTTTTCCCCTTTTTTTATTGTTGTTCAAGTACAGTTGTCTCCATTTCCTCCCCTCTTCCACTCCTCCCCGACCCCAGCCATCCAGAAACACCAATTCCTGATTCCATATTATTGGCATGTTTCCCTTTTTGCAGTGCCAATCATGGAATCGTAGCCTATTCATGCTAAAAAGGGCTTTAGAGATCACATAGCCACACTGTTCATTTTACAGATGGAGAAACTGAGAGCTAGAGGCTGTAGCCTAAACAGAACCTCCACCCTCCTTTGGCTGGCACTTTTAAAGATCTTTATTTCTTAACCTAATCGCTCTCTCTCCTTCCATGTAACTTTTCAATACATTTCCGCTCACCAGCTCATGGTATTTTTATTTTCAGGCCAGCTGCCTCACACTTAGCTTTCCTGGATTCAGCTCCCATTAGCCCTTACCAATTTTTGCTTAAATAGGAAGCACCAGGAACCTCTGATAGACTTGACCAGGCACTGTAAAGCAAAGGCAAACAGTACTGACTGGGTATTACAGCTTCTATTAACACTAGTGAGAAAGAAGAGTCCAGGAACTGAGAGTCAGCAATAAGCAGGTATATGTGATTATGCAAACACAGTATTCTCGGACTAGACTAGAGATTTGACCTAGAGTCCAGACCATAGCCAGGACAGGGAAGGGAATGTTCTGAAACGAAATCATGCTTGGGGGTTATATCTTTAGTGGGTGAATATTATATTATTTGTTCAAAGGGGAAGTCAGATGTATAGAAATTGTAAAAAAAAAATAATAGATTGAAATGGTGAGAATGACATATAACTTTACCATCTAAGTTACATTTCCTAGCCTTTTCCCAAAAATTCCTTTAAAAATATGCGTCAAATTCATTGGAGAAAGGAAGCAGAGGAGATGACTGAGCTGAACCTGCCTACTTTATATGTCAGGGCTAATTATCTATAAAACAATGTAAAAAGAGTCATGTAATTAATTAAACACTTAACAGGGTTGGGAAGGATGGCAGCAGGTGAGATGAGAGGCACACAAAAAGCCTGTACAATATACAAGGCTTCAGCAAAGATGCCATCTGGTATCAAGCAAATTTCCAATCGGAACATATAAATGACATTTCCAGTTTGAGAAAGATTAGGGCTCTTCTAGATTACTCTAAAATGAGAAAAAAAATCCTTTCTTAATAAATTGCTTAAGAAAAATCTATACTGTAAATTACTAAATAGCAACTTTATATTTAGCAGCCAAGTAAAATGTTTCTTTAAACATCTTTAAATTCCAAAGAAATGGAGCCAAAGTTGATATTTTCCTGTACAATTTCATATTATAAGTTTTACTGCATAATGTTCCAAGGTTACTATACCTCAAAGTTGGTAAATTATTCCAAAATTACTTATTGCTACAGGTATACAAGTGGTGACTTCATACATTTTTCTACACTTAGTAAAATAATTGTAAGCAATGCATTATAAAATTATAGAATAATTTCTTAATGAACTCATCTTCATACAACTATTTATTGTTATTGCTTCATATTGATGACTGTGTTTTGTATAAAGCATATAAATAAGGCTCAATATGTTTTATAGTGAATCATCCATAAGAGATGTGAAAAGGAAAATATACATTGGACAACAAAGTAGACAATGAGAAGTGGAAGAGTTTATGAAATGTTGCACCATTAGTTCCCAGTCTAAGATCCCTGGAACAGGAAAAAGAAATCCATTATAATAAGGCTTCAGAGGAAAACTAAAATATCATTTGGGTTAGTGTCCTATTAATTCAGTGAAATGACAAGATTGGTCATCAAATGGTAATCCAAACTTGTGGTTGACAGTTTGGTGTCTCTATTTTTAAAAAGGGAGGGGGGATAACTATTTAACGAGCGTAGATGAGTGGGCACAGTCTTTCAAAACTTAGGGCCCACTGGGAAGATGATTAAGAGCATACTGAAAGGATTCTTAAATGGCATAAAGATTAGAACAAATATCTTCTAGTATTCCCTAGTAAGAACCAATATGTACTGAGCATGTATTCTGTATCATATATTGAACAAAGCATGTTAAATGATTTATCCCTTTAATCTTCACAGAGCCCTTGTTAAGACTGATCCTATTTTTCAGATGAGAAAACTGAGGCCAAATGAAAATAAATAACTTGTCCAAGGTCCCACTGCTAATTAGATTAACTGAAATCTGATTCCAAAGTCTGTGTTCTTGACCAGATACTTCTGCCCTTGATTTGAAGAACGAAACACAGACCTACTTGATCCTCTAAATATATTTCAATTTTAACTGATTTGCTTTCATTAAGTACATCTTTTATTTTGATATGAAATATAAAACTTCAAATATAAAAATTTAAAACAATATCATGATATACTTTAGAAATCTTGGTGGCATAAGCTAAACGGTAAACAGTAGGACCACATTTTAAAAGACAAATGCCTAACTTACCTTAATAAGATTAGTAGTTAAAAATAACGTTATTCTCTAAGAATGTTTTGGATTTTTTGTGGCCCTCCAAAACTTGGATCCTATGCCTGATAAATGTACTTCGTAAAAATATCACATTTTGCTGATTGTAGTTAAATGTTGGATACAGTATAGATAAATCCATTACCTAGAGGAAAAAACGTTTATATGATGTAATCATAATTTTCTAAGCTACCTGAAGATGGTGACTACCACTGTTTCAGTTATATATCTTTTACAGTACACACTGCTGAGAAAGGAAAATTGATGATGCAACCAAACCCCAAGAGATTGGATTCAATTATTCTCCTAAAAAATCTCTCAATGAACAAAATATTCAGATAGATCACTTCCAGTTTAGGGAACCTAAAACTTTTTAGCCCTGACCATTGTGGCTCAGTGGGTTGGGCATTGTCCCACAAAGCAAAAGGTCGCCTGTTTGATTCCAGGTCAGGGCACATGCCTGGGTTGCGGGTTCAGTCCCCATTTGGGGAACATAGGAGAAGCATGTTTCTCACATCGATGTTTCTCTCCGTCTTTCTCCCTCCCCTCCCCTTTCTCTAAAAATAAATAAATAAAATCTTTGAAAATAATAAAACTTTTCAGATAATAAAGCCCAATTAAATATTCAAACCAGGCTACTTCAACATCATGAAGTGGGAACTGCATTCTCCCTATAATTTTTAATATTACTATTGTTGATTTAATTAGCCTGATAAATATTATTACCATTTGTACTTTTGAGGTAGCTTTTTTAAAGATCACCCCATAAAAAGCATATCACTACTCATGTCATATAAACATGTTAAAGAATATACAATACATTGCTATGTGCCAATAATAGCAAATTTACAGAGTACAAAGCCAAACGACCAAAATAGCATGATTCTCAAGTGAAACTAAAATTTTCACATGGAAACTGAAATACCTGCCTAAGAAGATGATCGATGTATATGCCTATAGGACTAATGCTGACATTCAAATTATGTCAAAGATGTCAATCTTGGTATTGATCTTGATACAGTTTTATGTTGTGTTAATATACATTTGTACAGAAAAAGGCAGGCTTTTGATATAAAACTGCCAATTAAGACAGTATATTAAATTTAAAATACATAGAAATAAGATTATTACATGATTGAATGCACATATAATTAAATTTTTCTTTAAAAAAGTTCTAATCAGTTCACATTCTTATTGATAATAATCTCCTGTTGCAAACAGCACAGCACCCTCTGGTGCATCTGTTATAAGATATATAAAATTCCCACACGGATAGAACCAGAGTAAAAATGAACCTTATAAATCAATGTTCATACTCTTTTATTTATTCCAGTACATATTTTTAAACATTAATGCTTAAAAACAATTTTCATTTAAAAAGAGCACTAAAAACTTTATACTAACAATTCAAGTACGTGAGAAAAATGTTTTGAGTTTGAAAAATATTTAAAATAATGAAACAACAAAAACAACACTGGTTTCCAAGATCTATCATTCAAATTAAAACAATGCTATCAAAAAACATTCTTTCCGTATGGGATGGCAAGAGTTAACCTGTCATGTTAACCAAATTTTACTTATTCAAATCTTGCCTTTGCTTCTTGCTTCGGATGAATTTGACTAATTGTGAAAAGTGCCCCTGAGTACTGTTTCTGAAGTCAAAGGGAATGTATCACCACTATTAAGGATTTTTAGGTGTTTTGTGAAAGTCTCTGCAACTCATATAGCTTGAAAATAGAATAATACTCAGAAATAAGAATTATGTTAAATTACAAATCTTACTATGAAAAGATCAAAACTTTTACTTAAAAAAAAAAACTTTTCCTAGGAAAAGAATTAACTCCAAAAAGTATATTTTACTAAGGACAAAGCAAAGGATGCCACCTGCTTTAGACAGTCCTTTTGTGAACCACTGGAAGTCCCCAACACAATGCACTAGAAATGAAAGTGACACCTGTTTAAAGCAGCCATCTGTCCCTAACAAGCTTGATTTAGTCAAATCTATTTAACCCCAAATATGGGAACACTATGCACCTGTGAACAGAAGGGAATTTAAAATCTGGTTTTTGATGGCCAGTGGGAATTTATAACAAAGAGTTCATGGTAAATGGTTACATTAGGGAAACTATTTTTAAGATAACAAAGTAGATTTTTAGGCTAGTACTCCATATAAAAACAAACAGACTCCTCATAATTTAAAGGTTTACTTCTTTGGAGACCTCTAAATTTAAAAGTTTACTTCTTTGGCATCCTCACTTCTTTTAACACAGTCTCACTACAATATGAAGAACAAACTAACATTCCTATTAGACTGTTCAGAAAAATTGGGTTTTTTTTTAATCTCTTCCCACACATCTGATACTATATATCCACCCTTTTGAATGAACACACACATGCACTCCTGCACACACAGTCTTCATAAAATTTGAAAACCAAAAGGATACTCTACCTATTTACGGATTTCTTTAGCTGGAAATTCAAGGAAAGCACACACACAAAATCAACTTTCTCAAGAATAACATGGTTTACCAAAAAGTAACACATATCATTTAAATAATACATTAAATCTATCTTGATTTATGATTCATTCACTTTTAATTGCTAAATTTTAAGAGTAAAAATGTCATATCTGCTTAGGGTAAACGTATTTTTTGTTTAGGGTTAAACTGTATTAAACTCATGAACTATAAACCTTTTGAGTGCTTAAGCAGAGTAGGAGACTACTTGAATACTAAAGGAATAAATATTATTTTTAAAATTAGGTATATGTACCCTATATAATGAAAAAATCATAAGATGATGCATTTTAGGAATGTGCTTTAGTTTACTATATTATACATGTGAATGTAATATAAAAATATGCCTAAACAGATCAATACAACTCATTGGCCAAACAATCTAAAAAGACTGAGATAAGCATTATGACATAATGATTCATAGATATTCATCTACTAAAAACAAGCTACAAGTGATTCTTACTTAATACGTTTAGTGTTAAAGTGTGGTCACTCACTCTCAGAGATTTCTGTTAGTCTAACAACTGAGAACAGAGAATACCAATATATAATATAGTCCCTCCTAGGGTAAATACCACAGAAAGAATAAATGAAGGGCTAAGTATTTATCCTTGTGTCACACTTTAAAATTTATCATTTTCTACTATTTCTGCTTATTATTTTCTCAATCCATATGCATAATGTTGACGTACTTGAGTCCACAGCAATTTTTATACCATATATGTGCTTTTAAAAATAGAAAACAGACTTCAATTTAACTTCTGCTCTCAAATCAACTTATGAATGAAAGTATAAATTACTGAACCTGAGATCACTGTAATAAACGAAATGCCTCAAGAAAGTTCTTGGACACTGCAAATAAAAATATTAAACCATAACATTATAGCATATAATCTACTCAACTGAAAAGCTATTATGTAAATGGCATAAGGTCTGATGCTGTCTCAAGATAGCAAAACTCCTATTAACTTCAGAGAGAGTTTATGGGACCCAGGAGCTTCACCATCCAAAAGTGTTCAGGCATTTGACACTCATCTGAACAGAAAAAAAAAATACAAGTTAGTATTAGTGATTTGCATGGAACCCAGATTGCAGAGGGAAGGCTGAATAAAATATAAAGGAATTTGAGTGCTCTGAGAAAGACTTTACACCCAAGTACCATCCTCATTTAAAATAGCAATCATAAGGAAATGAACTGGAAGAGAAAAAAAATTTAAACCCAACTTTTATTTTACAAAGTATTAGCCTTAATAGCATTGCAATTACTCAACCTGCTCATTGACAATCTCAAGAATAATTAATACTGTCACATTATTCATAGGCTGCTCTGTCAGGTAAATCAATATATGTTTACTGTTAAAAAGACTACTTAAATAAGCACTTTAAACTCTAAACTGAAAACCTCAATATGTACAAGCATAATATTATATTTGTTTTAGCACACATTCATTACCAAAACTTTTTACGGATAATCTATTAATTAAACGTTAGAATGAAAAATGATCTAGAAAACAGTTACCTCTAGCCAAGAGCCCTACTACTTGAGGACTGATAAGTACTCAAATCTACAGAGAAAAATAGTTTTTTTTTTCCTTAAGAGACCTGAAAAGGACAAAGTTCTCTCCCCTCACCAGGTTTAAGTCACTGTCCAAAGCAAGCCAAAAATAAGTAAAGAATATGTTAAGTACACACATGCCTAGATCTTAACAACCATAAAGAAAGTGAAATATACACACGTTTCAAGTTGAGAAGCTTCATACATTCTTTATGAACAACTTGACTTCAATTTCAACTCTCAAAGAAAAACGAACACAGAAGATGAAGAGGGTAAAAAAAGAAACCTCTTTAAAGTATCATAACTGTCACAAATAGCATTGTAACCTGAGTTCTCACAAAGCTTCCTCCTGTCCTTTCCCTGTGTGTTTATCCACACAAAGTCTTATAACCACAACGAAAACTGTGAACACTCCACGGTGGGGAAGAAGGTTCATCAAAGTGAAATGGAACCTCACTCTACCCCTCCCGGCTCCACATGAAAGATAAAGCACTGTCAATAACTACTAGCCCAAGTATCACAGATGCCCCGCATCCGGTTTAAATCACAAGCACACACACACCCCAAGACAGACAGAGGAGACTTTTTAAAAAATCTCTTTCCCAGTGCAGCGAAGAGGCCCCAGGTTTCGATGTGTGCGAGGGGTGTGGGGGGAGAAGAAAGAGGAGCAGGGAAGAGTGTTGAATGGATATTAAGACTGTTTGCAGCACAAAGAAAACACAGTTTTAAAAGAAAAAAGAAGAAAGAAAGAAAACCGTGCAGCTGATGACGGGAAAAGAAGAGCAGACCATTTAGCACAAGGCATAGAGGGGCAAAAATGAAGGGAATGGGCGGTGGGAAAAAGTTCACCCTTGTACGAGGGTAAAAATAACAAAACCCTTAACAAGGCCCCACAAAGTGAACAACAACAACAAAACATCGGCTCTAGTGTCCCCCTTGCACATTGTTGTCTATTTCGGTTTTGAAAGAAGCAGGAAACAAGCAGCTTTGAAAAAGAAGAAAATTAAAGAAAATTCCCTCTGCCTTCACCTGACTCGCCTCCTCAGACAAGACCTAGGAAAGAGCTCCACCGTCCGCAACGGAAAACTGGCTCCCTCTCCCGCTCGCCTCGTAGCCCCCCGAGCTCCCACTCCATCCCTGAAGCGCGGCCGTGGAGGGCCGGGGCCGGCGGGCGGGCGGCACGGCGCCCACACCCCCGACCCAGCCGCGGCGCGCACGGTCCATTGTAAACAAGCCCGGGGGACCGATCCCCTCGGCAGCGGCGCCGCAGCGGCACAGTCCCCAGTGTCAGGAGTGAGACCCCGCACAGCCACACTCGGCTCGCACACACGGACACACACACGCACGGACACACGCGTTCACACGCATCCACACACATGTAGAGACCGCAGAATATTCACCTTGGCTGTGGATTATTGTGGTGTTGTTGGTGGGTGATGGAGATGGTGGTGGTGGGGAGGAGGAGGAGGAAGAGGAGGAGGAGGAGGAGAGGAGTAGTTGTTGTTGATGGGTAACAGTCGCCAGGACTACGGTGACTATGGCGCTTGATTCACAAGGCAACGGTTGCTATAACTCACAAAAGAGAGAGAGAGGGAGAGAGAGAGCGAAAGGGAGAGGGAGACACTCGCAAGGGGAGGGGTGGGGGAGGGAAGAGAGGAGGAGGCGGGCCAGCGAGTCGCCGGAAGGGGCGGGCTCAGCCCCAAGACTGACAGCCCCAGATCCGGGTTTGCGGGACAGGTGGCGAAGGTTCTGTGGAAGGACTCCGAATAAAGATACTCAGAGGTTTGGCAGAGTGTGGAGTTACCCCAGAGCCTTCTCATTGGTTAACTATTACATGCTCTGGTGAGCCTAGACTGGTGGTTTAGGGGCATGGTGCGAAGGGTACATTTTGTGAAAGGAGTACCTGCCAGACCCAGCAGCAAGCTTTGTGCAAAAAAAAATCCCAGAGTCGACAGAGCCTGAGGGACAACCCCAGGGAGGAAAATGTAGAGGGCAATTCCAAACACTTTCTGGAGAGACAACATGAAAGTAGAACCTAATTTGAAGAGCGGCCTCCTCCCCCGCCCCGCCTAAAACGTCATTTCCGGGGCGGAGCGGGCGGAGGGTCCCGGATGTGCTGTCGCTACTGCCCCCCACCTCCCCCTTTTTTCCCTTTTTAAAAATCTTTGGTTCTAAGGCGCAGGCGGTGTTCCTAGTTGTATCCGCCTCCTGGTGCCTAGCATGCCTAGGCTCTGCAGGGCTCCGGAACCCGCGCTGCACTGGACGGCCCGAGCCGCCTTCGCCCTTTTGGTTTCCGCGCGCTGGCCGGCTCCCGCCTTCTGAGGCCACGACTCGGAGGAGTGCGGACCGCGAGGCGTGAGCGAGCGGCCGCGGCCGCCATCTTAGAGCATGCGGGCCCGGGGGCGAGTGGGCGGCGCGCGGGTCTCCCGCAGTCCCGCCGCGGCTTGGCGCGCAGATGGAAAGTCGGAGCTCGGCCGGCCCTCCAAGGCGGAGACGCGAGGACATTACTCCCTGCCTCCCTGCGGGGCGGGGAGTTAAGTGCTAGTAAGCAGCAGGAAACTGCCCTCGGAAGATGTGAAAAGGAATGGCAGCCCCCCTCCGCGAAAGGCGCTGAGGGGTGGGTTGCTAACACCTTCCTGAGGTAGCACCCAGGTAGTTTATCTTTAGCCCTTAAGTAAAGTGCTTGTCCCGCTTTAAAGTTGACCCAGCTGGAATTTCAGCTCAACCCGGTTACTTGACAGCCTGCTATATTGAGACACATGAATGGCTTTCGTTTGGGATGGATGCTGTTAGCACTCAAGTAGCTCTCGCTATGACCAGCCTTGGTATCCTCCAGCCTCTAACAGCTCACGGTCCCCAATCCTCTGCAGCCGGAGTCCTGCAGGCGCTTGCCCCAGGACCCTGCCAGTACCGCAGAGCTCCAGCCCGTGCGGCTAAGCTGCTTATCCGAGACAATAACATTACAAGCAGAACCTTAGGAAGTCGGTCTTAACTCTTGAGGCTTAGTTGTCTGCACCTGCCAAATAAGGGATTTGGGCCAACATAAATTCACAGTGCTAAAATAATAATAGCGACCGCTACTAAACTCTTACACTGCCCTAGACATTGTGCTTAGTGTTGTACGTACGTTATTTCATTTAATATTCACAACAGCACTATTCGGTACATAATATTTTAGAGAAAACAGGCAGTCTTTAAAAGTCAGTGGTTTTAATTTACGGCTCGTGTCATGGAATATTAGGTAAGGGTATTTTGGACCCAACTATTTAAACGATCGATTTGAGAAAGTTATGTGGTTGCCTTTGGTAATTTTGTAATGAGTTATAGAGGTTCTTATAATAATGTATTACAATTTAACAGTGACCAGTGGTGAGCACAAAACTAAAGCTTAAATGTTGCATGACTCGCCATGGTATTAGGCTCTTCTAGTCTGAGAAAAATGACAATATGCTGACCAACAACAGTTAAACTCTTCAGATTTGGAAGAATAACTTCGACATACATATACGAAATAAGGTGTGCACCCCAGGTGAATGAAAACTGGTGGTCATTATGAATACTCACTTCATTACATTTGCAGATGGAGTCCTCTGTCCCTGTACTGGTGTGTGGAGCTGTTTGCTCACACTGCACAGCTCTGAAAAGCTTTGCTTTTTTGGTCCTATTGTCTGCGGTAGTTGGCCTGTCCCTTTCCCGACTGTCAGCTGTTGCTTCTTACTGCTGTCAGTGAACATAGTGCTATTATCCTCTTCACCCTTTTAATTTACTGCTTTTAATCCGCAGGCAAGAAAACCACATAATGAAGCTTGAGCAAAACTGTCTCAAGAGTATAAATAAGTACTTTGAGGAAATCTTTAGAAAAAGTGTGTGACTTTTGTTCAAGGACATTGTAACATCAGTTTTAAGCTGCTTAGAGACTTTTTAAACCTACTTCCTGATCTGACCTATATTCTTGAGTTAGGATATATAGATAAATTTTCTAAAGTGAGTTCTTTAAAAGTTAGGATTTATTTCCCCTTGTTTTAGGATAATTGATTATATGACTTCGACCCAGAATAAGGTTACTATAATATGAACTTTTCAGTTATTACCACCACACCGAATCAACAAACCAGCCAGTTCAAGCTATAGATTTTAGAGCATGCTGGGGTTTGCATGCATATGTGGTTTTGTGCTACAACTAATTATGAGAGAACCTAGAAATACCTTTCCCTATAATCAGCCTGATAGGATCTTCTTCTTGGTCGATTTTAAGCTAGATAGTTGTATCTTTACGTAAATTGTGCATATAATTCCGAAATAAATTATTTGTTAAGAAATCACAGAAAAGATCAGCAGTTTCTAACATTTAGTCCCTGTTACAGGACATTACACACTGGGCTTGATAATAAAAGGTATCTAACAAAAAACTATCTTACATTCCTTGACAAATTCAGTAAACTGTCAATGCAGTAACTATTTGTTCAGTATATAAAGTCGGCCAGATATAGTTCCTGTCTACAAAATGTTCAAAGTCAATATCTAAGAATTTAAAATTTTCTGTCCTTTGAACTTAGATTGTTTTTGCTCTCACCTTGGAATGATTGGTAGAGACATCAATTAACCCATTTGAATCTGAACCTCTTGAAAAATACAAAGCCCTCATTATGGATGGATTAAATACTTTATAAATTACTTTAGTACATTCTTAAGGGTAAATTTCCTTTTCGGTGTTATCTATTGTTATTTCCTCCTGTTGATATCCATAAGAACTAATAAATTAACATCAGTTTTTGTTGAAGGAATAACTGCACTCGAAAAGGTAAAATACTGATAGGCTTACTTCCGGACACTTGTATGTATGAGAGTTTTGAAATTAATGTATTAGTCTGTGGCAGCTTACCATTCAATTTACAGTGAATCCTTTTATAAAGCAGAAATCACACCTGTTTAAAAACTTTCCACTTGATTATATTATTGGTTTTCTTCAATTGAGAGGCATCTAGAGTCTTAGTTCTCATGTGAAATAAATGATTTTATTTCAACCAATATGTATTGATTACTTATGACAGGCAGAGCACTGGGGAATTTAGACTACTGGATTAGTAATTATCTTTACTAGACCTGAAATTCTGTGGATAACATATATTGGGTTGTCCCAAAGTTTGCTTAGCTTTTTCTGTATGATGGCTCTAGTATTGCTTAGTTGTCTTTAACTTCTTTTGAAACAATTTTTTTAGATTGTATATTGTGACAGCTGTCATATCATTGTGCATTGAAAAAAACTTACCAAAATTGGTGAATTTTTGTGTAGCCATTTTAATATTGAGATGGAAGAAGATATGCAACATTTCTAGTGTATTATGCTTTATTATTTCAAGAAAGGTAAGCACATAACAGAAATGCAAAAAAAAAAAAAAAGATTTGTGCATTGTATGGAGAACAGGCTGTGGCTGATCAATTGTGTCAGAAGTGGTTTGCAAAGTTTCTTGGTACTGTTGACATTTTGGCCAAATCTTTGCTATGGGCTGTCTTACGCACTAGAAGATGTTTAGCAGCATCCCTGGCCTCTGCCCACTAGAAGCTAATAGTGGGAGATAGCTGACATACTCAAAATATCCAAATCAATAAAGTTATTGGTGAAAATGAAAAATGTGTCTTTTATTTTATGGAAAAAATAAAATGGAGTTTTTGGCCAACCCAATATGAAAAATAATAGGGAGTGATAGATGCCAATATAATTCAAAACTATACATAATTTGCCACAATAGAGCACCCCCAATTCTACCCATCCCAACCCAAAGTATATTTTGTTTTTGAAAACATTGCAATTTTTTCTAGTAGATTTGTCCTTCTATATGTGTTTTCTTTAAGTAATACCAACCAATTGTTTAATCAGCAGTCCTGAGATAATAGCCTTCTTTATATATAACCTGGAGTTTCATTTTTACCCCAGCACAGAAAGATGATAATAGAAATATAAATTGACTGTCTTTTCTCAAGATCAAAATATCTTCTGAAAAAGCATCTAGCTTTTTCTCCTCAATTAATTCAGAACATTAAATATAATATTTGCATGTTTGAAACCAAATAATTGGAAAATCTCTATACTAGGAGGATAGAAAAACAAATTGTGATATATTCATACAATGAAATACTATGAGCAATTAAGAGGAACTACCGATATACAAAATCATGAATGAATTACAAAAACATGTTTAGCAAAAGAAGTCAGGCACAAAAAATACATATAGTATGAATCCATTTATGTAAAATTGAGAAACAGGAAAAACTAATCTTTATTTAGTGTTTCCCTATGATGGCAGCGGTGATGAGGCAGAATTTACTGGAAAGGAACATGAGGGAACTATCTAGGGAGATAGAAATATCACCTGTCCATCTTGGTACTACTAGCTGCATGTAGCTATTAAAATCTAATTATAAATTAATTAAATGAAATCTAAAATTCATTTCTACAGGCATATTCACCCCATTTTGAGTAGCCTTATGTGGCTAGTGGTTAGCATGTGGACAGTAGAAATACACAACACTTCTTGATTACTACAGATGTTCTATTAGAAAATGCTAGTCTAGATCTTGATTCGGGTAGTAATTACATGTGTGTTTACAATTATCAAAATTGCATATAATGCGCATTATATATGCATTACATGTCAATGATACCTGTTCTCAAACTCTAATCTAGAAATGCTAAAAATTTATTACTGTATTACCTACCTAATTTTTTCTTAATATTTTCATTCAACACTACAGAGAAAAGGATAATAGGTAATAAGGTTATCCTTGGAAAATTTTCAACTATGTGTTTAGTATGACCATACAGTAGGTAATGTTGATTTGCTGCTGAAAGAAATGAGTTTTACCACTTTTTAATCCTGACTAAATCTATAGACCAAAGGAATTGCTTTTGAGGGCTTAAAATGAACTCTAGCTGATTAAAGATAATTTTGCCTATATTTCTATTGGAATTGCAATAGCTTAAACATGGTTGAGATTATTTAACTTTCTTCTGAGTAACATTAGGAGTATTTGAGAGATTTTGCTTTGAAGTGTGACCAAGTTGAGAAAGTCATGTAAACTCTCTGGGTAACAGTTAACACTCAAGGTTTTGGAGGTGGAAGGAAACATTAGCAAATCAAGAATTAAAAGACTTTAATGATCTAGTTTCTCAAATTCTCATGTTCATGGATTTTCAGAGATAGCACATTAGGTGAATTGGTTCAAAATACTTAACTATATATGTTCATGTAATACTTTTGTGAAATTATGAATTTTTTTTTGTGAAGTAAATGCTTACTATAAAGTTAATAGCCACTTCTATCAGCATTTCTTAAGAATTTTTTGACCCTCAAATAGATTTTTACAAGATAAACTTGAACTGATTTAGAGATTAATTTCTGTAACTTAATCAGCAATTAATGCTAATAATATATGCTGAAAAGTATTTTATTCAATTATTATCAAAAAGTTATCAAACATGATTTTATTTGATCTAAAGTCTTCAACAAAGAAATCAAGTAGACTTTCCCTCTCCCTTTACCTATATTTTTTTCCCTTTAATGTAAGGTACAGGCTGGAATGATATCCCCGAAGTTTCTGTAAGGCCATTATTCCTATTTTAAGTATACAAAAAGAATCTTCCCACTAGAACATGTCATATGTCTCACCCTCCCTACCCCTATCACAATGCATTATAAAGCCTACAGTTAAATTGTTTTTCAATACATATGTCAACTCTTAAAACGTGACTGAATCTTTTTACCATTCTAAATTTTTTTACTAAGTTCAGCTACTAATAAAAAATAAAGATCACTGACTCAAATTGCATGAATTTGTCCCTTTTGATGCCTCTCTATTTGTTTTGAAAAGGGAATTTATACATATGGAATATCTTTGCAAAACTGTTTTGTTTGCTTAATAACTTGAGAAACAAAAAGCACAAAAATATACATCATACAGTGGGATGTTTAAAACCGTTGCCTCCAAGTACTATTTGAAATTGAGCTTAATACTTTCTTTAATAAAAGAGACTAAGGTCATTTTTAAGACTTTCAGCCCTGGCTGGTGTGGCTCAGTGGATTGAGCGCCTGCCTGCAAACCAAAAGTTTGGTGGTTCAATTCCCAGTCAGGGCACATGCCTGGGTTGTGAGCCAGGTCCCCAGTAGGGGGCATGTGAAACCACACATTGATGTTTCTCTCCCTCTCTTTCACCCTCTCTTCCCTTCTGTCTAAAAATAAAATCTTTTAAAAAGTAAAAAGACTTTCATAAACCTGGCTTAATGTGAAAGTACTGATTAGAACTTGGTTTCAGAGACTCCCCAGTCCCACATCATATCAAACATATTAAAAGAAGATCAGAACTATGAACAATAAAATGGTGATAAATACATATCTATCAACAATTGAATCTAAAAAACAAACTAAGCCAACAAGAAGAATAGCGAGAATCATGGATACTATGAGGATTTGACAGTTGTCAGATGGGAGGGGGATGTGGGGAAATGAGCAAAGAGGTGAGGAGGTTAGGATGTACAAATACGTAGTTAGAGAACAGCCATGGGGATATAAAGTACAGTACAGGAAATGGAGTAGCCAAAGAACTTATACACATGACACATGGACATGAACATTGGTGTGGGGATTGCCTGAGGGAGTGCGGGGTATTGGGTGACAACTGTAATAGCATAGTTAATAAAATATAATTGAGAATAGTAAACATTAAAATGCACCCATACAGCACATTTTAAAAAAACAGCTAAGAATTTATAAATAGCAATTTGGTAACTATTGTAGACATCTAATTATTTGTTTTGATTTGCAGCTTTCTTTTCATTTTTTTTCAGATCCCCAACATTTTGAGAGGACCTTGAGAAACATATAGGCCCTGAATAGTCCTTGATGAATAAAATAGCCATAGAATATAGTAGGAAAACTGAATTTAACATGATTTGTCCTAGCTTGTTTTTCCTTCTTATGGATGGAGGAGAGGGTTGTTAAGCAGAATATATAGAAATCCACTAACATAAAATTATGTAAATTCTAGATACTAGTTTCACAAAGATCAGGAAAAAAATAAAAAATAGGAAAATTATTTTCTAAGATGATTTAAGTGCACTTGAACTCAGTACACTAACTTGGCATTATAATCTTTACCTAGTTATTAAATTACACATAAAAGAAACTAAAGACAACTGTATTTATAGGGATACCGTAGCTTTAAGTGTGTGACACAATAATTATAGACATATTAAATGTGATAACATTTTTCATCCAGAAGAAATAACTCTTAAGAAAGAACATTAATTTGTGAAGATTGATGAAAGATAAGGAATGTTAATGAGAATAATTTTAAAAGATATATAAAGTTCCTGACAATAGATTTTTCATAAGTTTAAACTTGCCTATTTTTGAAAATGAATAATTTTTAAGATTAAATTCTTGCTCAAATAAAAAAGATGAAATGTAAATTTATATAAAATAACCATATCATTTTCTTTTGAGTCACTATTGATTCAATGTCCCAATAATGTAATACAACCCAGAAAATACATCAGCTTCTGAGAAACCAGCTAGAAAGATAACAGAACTGAATGATGTATATACAACTAGATCTAAAATGGAGCTTTATCTGAATAAGTGTTCTCACTGCTGACAGTAAACCAAGGAAGTATCCAACATAAATAAGAGAAATTCTTGGGAGAATATTTTTGTTAATTTAGTTGTACAGTGAAAACATTACAACTTATTAGCATTTTTTGAAAAAGCCACATTCTCATATTTGGCAATCATATTTGGAAAAGAACTATCCTAAAAGTTTATTGTAGACTTCAAAAGATATGCTTACCTGTCAGAAACAGGTGAAGTAGGCTGGAAGTTTTAGCACCTTTGGAAAGGAAATTGACAGAAACCTTACTCAAATATCCACAATCTTAATCTGATGTCAACTATAAAGAGTTGGTATAAAGGTGAGAGAAGGAAAAAGGTGATCAGAAAGTCTAGTTAACAGAGGTGATTACTGTGACCTTTTTTAAAGTGTTGTGGTTTCATGCATTGATTTACTTTGCTCGTTTTTCATTTGTGGAGGATGAACCAACAAGAAACCATGAGGGGAGTAGTAGTCCTAGAGGCCAAACATAGTTCGGACTTGGATTAAGGCTATAATATTCAGAGGATATATTCTAAAAACTAGTGGAAAGGAAATATTGGCAGTACTTGAAAGTTACTGAGAATGAAAAACACTCAATTCCCAGATGTTTACTGAGGACCTGCTAGATGAGCTATCGTAGCTGTGGACACATGTGGGGCAAGATGTCCAAGGCAGGGAACAAGGGAAAGAAGAAGATAGAATAAAAAAAAAATCCACTAAATGTGAAAGTTCCTCCCTGTACTAGATATCTTCTCTTTGTTTCTTCAGATTCATTCGCTCTCCAGTCTTCTTCACTCTTTTTAGAAGACTGGTCTTCATGGACCACCACAACATTGCATTCTCCATGGCTTCCATCAGTGGGCAGTACTGACAGAAGATTAGGGAGGGGTGGAGGAAAGTGAGGTCAGGGTATTTATTCTGTTTCCCTCCTGCAGAGTTGCTTCAAGGTACCTGTGTTCTATCACCAAACTCCTCTCACCTTTGGGTTTAGTGGTGATAACACCTCCCCTCTTCTCCAGGTTAATGCACCACCCTTTTTTGGTTCCCCTGCACCCTTATCTTAGTAAATGGACCCTTTGTACTTTAACTCTCCTCAAAGTGCTCTTCAAATAGGGTCACAAACTACGTATTACTTTCCTAGGGCTGCCATAGCAAAGTACCACAGGCTGAATAGCTTCAACAAATTTATTTTATCAAAATTCTAGAGGGTAGAAGTTCAAGATCAAGATGTTGGTAGGATTAGTTTTTTTGGAGGGCTCTCTCCTTGACTTGAAGTTTGCCCTCTTCCTGTATCTTCAAAATGTCTTTCCTCTATGCGTCTGTGTTCCAATCTTGTCCTTTCATAAGGAGACCAGTCATTCTGGATTAGGATCCACTCTAAAGAATTCATTTCAATGAATGGACCTCTTTTTCAATTTTTTTAAATTTATTGATTTGAGAGAAACAGAGAGATTTACTGTTCCACCCATTTATGCATTTATTGGCTGATTCTTGTATGTGCCCTGATTGGAGATCAAACCCACAGCCTTGGCTCTAACTGATTGAGCTACCGTGCCCAGCTAGGGCATGAATTTACCTTTTTAAAGAGTCTATCTCCAATTACAGTCACATTCTGAGGAACCGGCAGTTAGGGCTTTGACATGTGATTTTGGTGGAAGGGAGCATGATTCAGTGCACAAACAAGTCAGTCCAACAACTGGTTGAAAAAGAAAATAAATTAGAAAATAATATTTCAAGATAATTATTATAGTATAAATATAAGGATAGGATTAAACTTACTCTAAGCAGAACATTAGAAATGGCAGAAGAAAGGAAAATGTTTAACTGAGCATCATTTTATAAATATGTATATAAATTTTATAAATTTTTCAGTGGTAGATTAAAGTGTAGAAGCACAAAAGAAATTACATGAGCTAGGAAAAATAATCAGGTCTGGAGAATGAGCAGAAAACCATCTGGATAACAAAGTAACAATAATAGCTAATATTTATGCAGCATTCTAACAGTGATTACTAATTACCTCCTCCCCTTCCTCTGTGATAAGAAAAGGACTCACGTTTTAGCTGGACCTTTTCCACAAAATGACCTCTCCAGACTCTTTTCTGGACTGTGTTGAAACTAGATGGAGACTGACTAAGCTCTGGTCAATGGGAGGTATTCAGAAGTCTTCATGGGACCACATCTAAGAAATCTCAAGAGTTACCTTGCTTGTCTCCCTTGTCCCTTTATCCTTTCATCTCCTCCAACCTGCTGCTTAGAACAAGAATGCCACAAACTTAGACAAAGTCAATCACATAGGACAACAAGAGACTAAGTCCCTAGTGATTGTGAGGCTACTCTACTGCCCTGTACTATCTGTGATTACATGAGAAAAAAACAACCATCTTGTTTTCTGTCTCACAGCAGAAATGAATCCTAATTAATATGACCATTTTCTATGTGTTAGGTACTGTTCAATTTTTTATGAGTACCACTTCACTTAATCCTATAACAATTCTATATGTAAGTGCTATTATCCTCCATAAGGACACAGACAGACACTAAATAATTCCCCCTAAACAACATACCTTGTAGAGTTTAGGATTAAACCAGACTAAGAGAATCTGACCCCAAGACTATCTCTTATCCACTATGTCAAACTGCCTCCCTCTTTTCTCTGATTCTATATTCAGCTATCTCCTATATGGGGAACACGGTGACCTTTGCAAGCTGCAGACTAAAGACGAGAATCATACTTGAATTTGAAATAATGCTACAGTCATCAAGGGAGGGTAAGTAAATGAAATGAAAAACTTTGGTAAAGTTTTCTACATATCTATAATATTTTCATTGATTATTTTAGCCTAAAATTGGTCAGTTTACTCACAATGTGTCTCTATTTTTTTAAAACTTTACAGAGCCTGTTGTGAAGCTCTATAAGTCTAAAATGCATTTTCTTTCTAGTTATCTGGCTGTGATCAGCCCCATAGGGCAAGAAGGTATTTTAATCTGTGCCACAAAGGGGCTTCTCCTTGGCCATATTCTGCCAGAGTCCTTCTCAGAACCTCAGCTGAAATAATCTTTGGTGCAATCCATGGGCAACATCCTCACTTAACGGTCAGATTTCTCTTGAGAAAGACTCAGATCTCACCTATAAGTGGAACCTAATCATCAAAACAAACAAGCGAGCAAAATAGAACCAAAGACATGGAAATAAAGAACAAACTGACAGTAACCAGAGGGGAGTGGGGAGGAGGGTAACAGGGGAAAGAAGGGGAGGGGCCAAGCCAAGGAACACAAATAGAAGACTCATGGGCACAGACAGGTGGTGTGGGGACTGACTGTGGGAGTGGGGAAGGCAGAGGGTACAGGGCAGGGGAGAGCAATGGGGAAAAAGGCATCTGTAACTGAACAACAGTAAAAAATAAAGTAAAATAATGAAACAAAATAGAAGTCAATCCTGATGGTGGCAGTCTCTGCTACACTCCCTTTAGTAGCAGAGGGCTTTAAGAGTGTTACTGTGCTGTGTTAACTGAGAAACTGGAGAAAAGGGATTTTAAGGGCATCCTGATTTTTTTTCTTTAATGTTTGGAAAGAGGAAAAAACTGGACTAATGGACATTTTTCTATTCTCTTCCCATCTGGCCACTTAAAAGCCTTCAGAAAGGCCATTGGATCTACTGAGATGATATTAACACAGTATAATTTTCTAAAGAAGGCAATAAATAAGGGATCTATTTATTCACTTTCAGTAAGAAGTTCTAAAGGCAGAACACAGGAGGTGAAGGACCTGTGATGGCTCTCATACTATATGCTTTCAGGCAATAAATAATACTGATCCTTAAGAATGCTTTATTAGGATGAGATTTTGAAATGAACCTATCCCTACACCTACTGAAGTTTTTAACTTCTACTCCTTATAACCAATTTTTACAGCTAACACAGATATTTGAAAAGAGCATTTATAATCAGTATTATGCCATCTTGGGATAGAAATAAGTATACATTTCTTTTTTTAAGTCAGCTTTATTGAAGTATTATTCCCATGGAGTAAAACTCACCCATATTAAGTGAATAATTAGGTAAACTTCAGCAGTCATTTGCACACCACCACAATTAAGCTATTAAACATTCTATCACCTTCAAAAATTCCCTGTGGTTCTGCAGTCAATCCTCTAACCCCCTACCTCACTCCCACCCCTCACCCCAGGAAAACATGGATCTGCTGTCACTTTCTTTTTTCTTTTACTAGAATGTCATAAAAATGAAAACATACAAGATTTAAAGTTTGGTTTTTTGTCCTGGCCAGGTAGCTCAGTTGGTTAAAACATCATCCTCATATGTCAAGGCTGTGTGTTCGATCATTGGTTAGGGCACATACAAGGTCTATCCAGAAAAAGTCTAATCATTGTAATATAATGATAATGGTTTATGCAAAATTGACATAACTGAAAGCCAAGGAGAATGAACTGGAGTGTGCATGTGTGAACAATGATGACTTCACGGTACTAGTCAGTGGGGGTGATAGACTCTGTTGAGTGAGCATGTGTACTGCATGGCCATTGCATTCAAAATGAGCAAGTAGAGCAAGAAATCTGCATGAAATTTTGTGTGAAGCTGGAACATTCCAACATGGAAGCTATTCGGATGATTCAGAAGGCTTTCAGGGATGATGCAATGAGTGCAGCACAAAAGAAAGTGTGGCACAAACACTGCAAAGATGGTCAACAAGCTGTTGAAAATGATCCAAGTTCTGGAAGGCCTGCAAAAGATGTATGGGCTGCAATCAACAAAGATCCGAGAACTGTGTGAGGTCCCAAGGTGCCTACTTTGAAGGGGACTGAGGCATCATTGTCCTACATACAATGTTTCATGTATCTTCAATAAAAGTCTCTATTTTTCATATTACCTGGCTGGATCTCTAGACACTAGACAAACCTGGTACAACAATCAACCAATAAATGCATAAATAAGTGGAACAGCAAATTGATGTTTCTCTCTCTCCTATCAATAGAATAATAGAAATGTTTTTTTTCAATAAATGTTTTTTGTTTGTTTTGTTGTTGTTTTGGTATGGCTTCTTTTGCTTGGCAGGATATTTTTGAGATTCATCCATATTGTTGTACATATCAGTAATTCATTTATTTCTCCTGCTGAGTTGTGTTCCATTGTATCGATAGTCCACAATTTACTTAAAATTTTTTTATTATAAATTACATTGCTATGAGCATTTGTGTATGTGTTACTGTGATTACATGTTTTAATTTCACTTCAGTAGATACCTAAGAGTGGAATTTCTTTTTTTCAATAATATTTTTTTTATTTCAATTGTTCTTGTACAGTTTTCTGTCTTTTACTCCCACCCCAGGCCACTAAGAGCGGAATTTCTGTGTCATATGGTGTGTGTTTAGCTTTGTAAAAAAAACTGCTAGAATTCTTTCCTAATGCTTTATTATTTTATATTCCCACCAGAAAAGTGTAAGAGTTCTAGTTGCTCCACATTCTGTCAATCCTTTGGCAAGCATTAAAATATCTTTTTAATTTTAGCTACTCTAGTGAATGTACGGTAATATCTCATTGTGTTTTTAATTTGTATTTTCATAATGACTTGTAATTTGAGCATTTTTATGTCCATTCATATATCTTCTTTTGTGAACTATTTTGTTCATTTTTTGAGTTGTCTTCTTATTGAGTTTAAGAATTTTTAACATAGTTTAGATACAAGTCCTTTGTTGGATACATATTTTGCAAGTATTTCTCTCAGACCATGGCTTACCCGTTCATTTCCTTAAAGGTATCTCTCAAAGAGCAAAAGATTTTATTTTTGATAAAGTCTAATTTATCAATGTGTATTTTATGCTTTCTCACTTTTTTGTTTTATCTAAGAATTAACCTCAGTTTACTTGCTTTTTCTCCTCTATTTTCTTAACAAAATCTTATTATTTTAGCTCCTACATTTAGCTTTATGAGACATTTGAATTAACTTTTATGCAGGGTGTTAGATAAGGGTTGAATTTCACAATTTTCCTTACAGATTTCCAATTGTTCCAGCACCATTTGTTGAAAAAGACCATCCTGTTCCATCAAATTGCCTTTCTCATTCTGTCAAAAATCAGTTGTTCATACATGTATGGGTCTATTTGGGTAGTCTCTATTCTGTTCCATTGGTATGTTTGCCTGTCTGTGCCCCAGTGCCATACTATCTTAACTACTATAACTTCATAATAAATTTTGAAATCAGGTAATATTAACCCTACATTTCTGGTTTTTTTCAAAGTTATTTTGGATACTCTAAGTCCTTTGCATTTCCATATGAATCTTAGAATCAACTTGTCAATATCTACAAAAAAGTTTGCCAGGATTAGAATTGGTATTATATTAAATCTATAGTTCAATCTGGTGAGAAATGACCAGACCTATCTCTCCTATTTAGCTCTTCTTTAATTTCTCAGGATATGTTTTTTAGTTTTTATTATACAGGCCTTTCATATCTTTTATCAGAAATATCTCTAAATATATCAAATTTTTGCTGCTTTTATAAATGATACTATTTTTAAATTCCTTTTGTCCATCATTAGTGTAGAGAAATGTAGTTAATTTTTCATAGAGACCTTATATCCTGATACCTTGTTGAAGTCAATTATTAGTTCTAGTAGCCTCTTTGCTGATTCCATTAGATTTTCTATGTAAATAAGTATGACTGCTGTGAATAAAGACAATTTTACTTCTACCTTTACTTACATTGTATGGATTTATAACAATTATTTTCATTTCTAATCATATAATGGGTTAGGTAAGCTAAATAAACCTCTTTCAGTAAACACCTAAAAATTCTGGATAAAGTATTTTGAAACACCTTGTTAAATGCATTGCTAAGCTGGTCAGAAAGCAAGGGAAATTCCCAAAAACCTCTAAAGGAACAAAATCCCAAATCAAATGAAGTAAATCAGTGTTGAAGACAGAAATCCACTGTTCCTTAGTAAACCAGAATTTCAATGTTAATGGTGTCCTAGAGACTGGAGACAAAAACTTGAACCTTATGGGGTAGAAAAATTAAAATCTGAAACCCCTCTACCAACTCAAGACCTGAAAGCTACACCTTCGGTGAAAACACGAATTAGGCCTTGACTGGTGTGGCTCAGTTGGTTGGCCATCGGTGTTATTCCTGCTCGGATGTTTCTCTCTTACACTGATGTGTCTCATCTCTTTCTCCCTCCCTTCCCCTCTCTCTAAAAAATAAATAAATAAAATCTTTTTAAAAGAAAGTGTGAATTAGGTAGAAGAAAACAGTCACATAAATGGCAAGCAAGAAGGCATGGAGGGCTAAAGTCTTGGATAAAAGAGGGTCCTCTACAAAGTCCTTTCCAGGGACAATTAAAACCACCTTTATTTTTATTTATGTAATTATCATTTTCAATGACTATTGATGATTGGGGTCTCATTTTAACATTTTCTGTATTTTGCCATTCATCTTAATCTCTGAATACTTTTTGCCTCTGGTTGTTGGATAGTGATGTTTTCATGAACAGAAGAAAAAATAACTTTCTTTACTTTCAACCCTAACCTTCAGCTAATCCACAGAAACCGAATGTACAATATATACCATTGGGTGACCTGATAGATAACAATATATACCATTGGGTGAGCTTACAATAGATCAAAATGAATTTAAATTTAATTTTTTAAATGCTTTTAGTGCTAGCTAAAGAAACTGGTATGCTGTTGTTTGATTTTCTTTCTTTTTTACTCAGTTGAAATCTGACATTATAAGATACTGAGAAAATATTGGAAAATTCTATCTGTACTTTACAAACGTTTAACGTCACTTTACATACTTTCCTCTCTATGGAAAAAGGGAAAATAAATTAACTATCACTTTGACAAATATATTAGCAATAGTGAGTTTGTATCAAAAACTAGGAAATAACAGTATAGAAATTAAAATACCAAGTGAAATTTTAAAACTATATATATTTTTTAATTTCAAAACTAAATCTCTTGCTCCACTACAATGTCATTCCTTTAATATTCATGGTATGGGGTCCTTTCAAATCTTGTAACTCCCCACAAATTGATTTATTGGTTTCATAAATTTTTCTTCACAGAAAATGTGGAAAGTTTCTTGAAGTCTAATTACCTATCATGCTGTAGTTTTTCTTTTTAATGGGTACATGTATTTTGTTAATTCTAAGTGGCTTTTTCTGAGAAGCTATATAATTAAGCATTTTTTTTTCTAGTCCTGAAGTATGCAAATGGAGCTTTTAAAGGAATAAGAGTGGTTATCATCTTCATCCAAACATAACTTTCTTTGCTAGTGTGATACTAGAGGTAAGCCATCTTAAATTTAATTTTTCACTAATGGCCTCTAAAATGATTTATAATCTGTTGTACTCCTTATTAAGAGGGCTGCATATTATTTGTAGAGCTTTCTCCTGGTGATCTAACATCATAAGATTTTACCCAACTTACCTTAGATTTTAGAACTAGATTTATTACAGTGTTATTTTGGGAAAATCATCTTCTTGATGGGCAATTTTTTAGCTTAAAGAATGGTCCACTTTAAAGTTGATCACTCTAAAATATGTGAACACTGTAGTGTTTTTACCATGAAGCTATAATTTAAAATAGGCTACTTGGTTATTGGTGGAATAACTTATGTAGTACCATAATGTTTGAGCTGCAGAATAGATACATATGTATTTAAATGCACTTTCATTTTTGAATTTTTATAATTTTAATTGATGTTTAAAATTCTACATTCTACTTTCCGTTAGTAAAAGTGAATATGGGAAGATTGCAATTTACATGCTAGAACTCGAATTTGTATAAACTCTGGACCTTATGTAAAAATTCTAACACAGTAAATTTTTGATGAAACAATTCTTCATTAAAGCAAATTTTCTCCATGTTATTGATCTAATTGAAGTAATTATGTTTACCATGGCAAGGTGTGCTTGGATGGTCCATATTTCTTTCTGTAGACTTAAGCATGACAAATTATGTCCTAAAGGTTTTAAGAAGGTTTTTGAAGTATTACTGAAGTTTTTAAATACTTAGGAAAAAAGTTAAACTCACAAAGTATTTTGGATTCTTTGTGTCCAAAGAATTGTTTAACTATTCTTATTATATGTTCACTCCAACCACTCTTGTGTCTGTGTTTCTCTTATGTTTATATCTCTCAATATGTATTCTGTTTGTTAGCAATGTAATATACACACCATAATATGTATAGTATTATGAAATTAGTATATTAATTTATAATGTAATATATGCCTTCATCATTAGTTAATATAATATTTTTACAAAAATTAATGTAGCATATAAGTTTGCAATGTTTTATACCTATATTCATAGGGAATATGAGTTTACTTTAAGTGAAATTAAAACTATGCAATGGTAAAATGAGATGCTTTACAATGGAATTTTGCTGTATTATTTTGGATAATAATGATAGCTAACATTTATTGAGGGTTTGTGCCCATCACTGATCTGTAAAGTAACTCAATTTTCACAACAACCTGGAAGATGGCTACTATTATAATTGCCATTTTGACATATTGAGAAAATGAGGTCCAGAGAGCTTAAATAATGTTTCCACAGTCATAGAGTCTGAATGCACTGCCAGTGAAGGGCCTGTGTTCACTGGGCTTCCCCTCCAGGGCACTGATCCTTGTTCAATTGACTGAATGAAAATCCTTTTTTCTCCAAATAAATGAGTAGACCAGTGTGAATTAATGATGAATTCAGACTTCTAAGCAATGCTTTAAAAGATATGCCTATAAACACAACAAAATGTAAAGTATATGATTGATGAAACTTTTGGAATGCTTCAGTTAATCCAATGATAATCAGACCCTTAAAAATGCAGTCATGCATCTAAAATCACCACACCCTGATTCTAGAGCAAAAGTATTACTCACTTATAATAGAAAATATATACCTAGTTTGAAAACAAGAATCATCATTTTAATAAAGCACATCTCTTCACATGTTCATTCAAAAATCTGAATGTTCGAGAAGCCTGGCCTCCTCTGCTGATGGGCTTATACCATACACCTTCAGCCCAAATTACCCAAAATTTGACCTTATAATCTTTATCTTAAAATTTGATTTTTATCCTGTATTCCAATTCTTGATCGAGGGCATCACCACCCTTCCAACTAGTTGCCTAAGCTAGAAATCTGGTAGTAATCCTAGACTTCTCTTTACTTTTTACCTCCCATAGCAAATGAGTCACCGAGTCCCAGACATTCTATTTCCATTATCTCCTTTACACTCACTATTTTCCATCTTCTTTGCTGCCACTGAAAAGGTCCCATCCCACTGGGATTACCTGAGCAGACACTTCCAATCCAATGTGTGCACGTGTGTGCGTGTGTGTGTATGATTGAGCAACTGTTACTAGAGTGATCTTCTTAAAATAGAAATCTCGCCCTGGCTGGTGTAGCTCAGTGGATTGAGCGCGGGCCTGCGAACTGAAGGATCGCGGTTCGATTCCCAGTCAGGGCACATGCCTGGGTTGCCAGGCCAGTTCCCGGCAGGGGACATACAAGAGGCAACCACACATTGATGTTTCTCTCCCTCTCTCCTTCCCTTCCTCTCTAAAGATAAATAAATAAATAAAAAAATCTAAAAAAATAAAAAATAAAAAAATAAACTAAATGTAAAAAAAAAAAAAAAATAGAAATCTGATCTTGCCTTTCCTCTATTTCAACTTCTTCAGTGGGTCACAGATTTTAGGAAAATGTTCAGATTCCTAAGCTGAATACATAAAGTTCATTATCATTTGGGGAGTATTCAGAAGGATGGCTGGAGTTCAGCAGTGAATCAAGCATATCTCCACTGTCATTGTAGTTTACAGAGCCAGTAGGCAAACACAAGGAGTCGTGTCCTCTGAAATACATAGTTTTGCAGTAAACAATCCAAATTTGAGAGTTAGATTAAAAGCAGAAACCAAAGAAGGGAGCCACACTGATTCATAAATTAGAAGAATGAGGAATGAGGTATGTTGGTAGGGTGGTGGATTACAAATTACTGTAGCAAATGTTTAATGTTATTTACATGTTAACTATGAGGACATGCTAGGTTTAAAGAAAGAAAATTAAAGTAGAATAGGGATAAACCACTTACTGTTACCAAGTGTGCTATATGTTCAAGTCTCTTTTTCTATCCCATGTAACCACTTGTCTCTGAAATGTTCTCCTCCACTTCCCTGTGCTCTGTTACTCATCTCGTAAACTCATTTCAAGTGTCATCTCTTCTGTTAGTACTAGCCAACATAAATTGATCATTTACAACCTACAGACACTACACCAAGTGCTTTATTTTAATTATATAATCTCATTTAAATCTCATTAGAAAAGGTACCTCTATTTTCCTCCTTTTACAGATTAAGAAACTGACATTTAGAAAGATTAGTGAATTTGTACAAGCTTACAACAACTAAATTATGAAGTTCGAAATTAGACCCAGACCTGTCTGGTTCTAGAATTTGAGATTATTAACCACCATTGGCCTTAGCTGATCTGATCTACCTTTCCATACGCATCTGTGTTTGCATCACCATAGCCCCAACCCTCTCTAATGTAATATTTTATTTATCTGTCTCTCCCAATGGTTGAGAAACTCTCAAAATGCAAGCTACAAAAGTAGAATTTCAATAAATGTCTGTTTCATTAATTATTACTGTCCACCAAGTTGCTTGGTGGGCAGTAATTAAGGTCACTGGGCATTGAACCAAGGAAATTAATATCAACTAAATGTGGCCTGTAGTATTATTCTGTAGTATTACTAATTTCTTTTGTAAAATATGGGGTCAACTAGAATCAGAATATTCTCTCACCTAGACAATATTATATATGGAATAAATATTTTTCTTTGTCTTTTTTATATTTCATGTAATTAATTATTTGTTGCTTCTGGTAATCATGATGTTACAGTTTTAAAGATGATTACCCACATATAAATAGTATGTTTACCCGACTTCCAGCCAAGATGGAGGTGTAGGCGGACACACTGTGCCTCCTCTCACAACCAAAATTAAGGACAACAAATATTTAGAAACAAGAAAACAACCAGAACTCATAGAAAACTGAAATGTACGGAAGTCCAACAACCATTCATCCAGACCAGTAAGAGGGGCGGAGTCTCGGTAGGAAAAAGTGGAGGTGCGGACCCAGGAACGCAAGCAGCAGCGGCTGGCAGTTCCCAGGTGCACAGGCGGCGGCTGGTGGTCCCCGGGCCCACAGGCAGCAGCTGGAGGACCCCGGGCACAGAGGGGCAACTGCGCAGACCCAGTGAGGCTGCACAAGGCGGCTGGCTGACCAGGTGGTCCCACATTCGCACACACATACGGTCCAGGCAGAGGGGAAGTGGCGGAAGGAACTGAATCCGGGAGAGAGCGGAGCAGGCGCCATTGTTCCCCCTCAGACCCCGCCCCCACCTATAGCGTCACAACCCAGCGACTGGGCTGCCCCACTCTGGGGAGCGCCTGAGGCTCCACTCCTCGCTATGTACCAGCACGCACGCTTGCGCAGATAATCCAGGCGAAGGGGAAGCAGCGGAAGGGACTGGAGTCCAGGAGAGAGCGGAGCAGGTGCCATTCTTTTCTCTTGGACCCCGCCCCCACCTAAATCGTCACAACCCAGGGACTGGGCTGCCCTGCCCTGAGGAACACCTAAGGCTCCACCCCTAACTACGTAATAGCCACGACCAGACTAAAACCAAAACAAAACATAAAAAAAACACCAAAAATGGCTCAAACCGGAGAAAAAATGAAAACCCCAGAGTCAATTCCTCTAAGCCATGAAGAGATAGCCAACCTATCAGATGCACAGTTCAAAGCAATGGTCATCAGGATGCTCACAGAATTGGTTGATTTTGCTCACAAATTAGATGAAAAAATGCAGGCTACAATACGTGAAATGAAGGAAGACGCATGGGGAACTGATAGAGATGGAAGGAAAACTGGGACTCAAATCAATGGAGTGGACCAGAAGGAAGAAACTAACAACCAAACAGAAAACGAGGAAGAAACAAGAATTCAAAAAAATGAAGAGAGGCTTAGGAACCTCCGGGACATCTTTAAACGTCCCAACATCCAAATTATAGGGGTCCCAGAAGGGGAAGAGGAAGAGCAACAAGTGGAAAACTTATTTGAACAAATAATAAAGGAGAACTTCCCCAATCTGGCAAAGGAAATAGACTACCAGGACGTCCAGGAAGCTCAGAGAGTCCCAAAGAAGTTGGACCCAAGGAGGAACACACCAAGGCACATCGTAATTACATTAGCCAAGATTCAAATGAAGCAGAGAATTCTAGAAGCAGCAAGGGAGAAGGGGACAGTCACCTACAAAGGAGTTCCCATCAGACTGTCAGCTGATTTCTCAAAAGAGACCTTACAGGCAAGATTGGGGCTGGAAAGAAATATTTGAAATCTTGAAAAGCAGGGACCTACATCCAAAATTGCTCTATCCAGCAAAGCTGTCATTTAGAATGGAAGGACAGATAAAGCGCTTCTCAGATAAGGTCAACTTCAAGGAGTTCATCATCACCAAGCCCTTATTATATGAAATGTTAAAGGGACTTATCTAAGAAAAAGAAGATCAAAAATAGGACAGTGAAAAGACAGCAAACTCACAGCTATTAAGAACCACACCTAAAACAAAAGCAAACTAAGCAAACAGCTAGAACAGGAACAGAACCACAGAAATGGAGATTACATGGAGGGTTAGCAACATGGGAGTGGGAGGAGGAGAGGGGGGGAAGGTACAGAGAATGAGTAGCATAGATAGTGGGTAGAAAATAGACAGGGGGAGGGCAAGAATAGTATGGGAAATGTAGAAGCTAAAGAACTTATGACACATGGACATGAACTAAAGGGGGGAATGTGGGTGGGAGAGGGTGTGCAGGGTGGGGGGGATGATGGGGGAGAAATAGGACAACTGTAATAGCATAATCAATAAAATATATTTAAAAAAACAAAAAAAATAAAATAAAAATAAATTTAAAAAAAGAATAAACAGTATGTTTAAGTAAAATTTTTTTTAATCATTCTTATTTTGCATTCTCTTCTGACCTTCATGAACTACTGTCTTATCCTTGTACTAACTTTTGTGTTTTGGAGTTTTAGTGGAGTCTAAGAGAGTGGCTGTCTCCTTTGACTTTGACCCTGAGTTACTATTAGACTCAGAATACACATGGCTTGATCAAAGATGTTTTCAATGAATTGTTACAAATTGTAAGCTTTAGGGCTTTATTTCAGCCCACTGGTAAGTATCCCTTTCAAGCTTCCAAGGCAGTGATTTTCAACTGGTGTACTGCAAGAATTTTAAAACATGCAGTACTTGACTATTTAGTCAGGGGTATTGACCTCTTTTCCCTTAGATTGTCAAATAAAAAAAAAAAATGACAATAGCCAATACGACAATAGTCATCCAGTACAAATGAGTCAAAATTATACCTATTTTGTGAGATTCATGAAAAATATATTTTAATATGCCACAAAATTTTAGTAATTCATTTATGTATGCCATGAGATGAAAAAAGTTGAAAATTGCTATTTTAAAGAAAGGAAAAATGAAGAGGCAAAAAACTAAAAATTAAAAAAACACTAACACTAAAACTAAAACACTAAAAACACTGGTGGGAAGTGTGTGCATCTTCTAATTCCAAGTAGGCTCACGAACATTAGCCATTGGCCTTATTAAGACAGGTGCCCTCTAGACCCAGAGGAAGGAAGTGAGAAGCAGTGCCACATGCAAGCAGAGAAGCTTGTAAACACTTCCAGGCGCCCTGCCTGTTCTTTCATCCACACCTCCAGGGTCAGCAAAGTGATTTCACCCTGGGTCAGAAGGAGCACGAAAAAATTGTTCTCATTTTCTTCCAAATGTAATGCTGCCCAGCATCAGTCAAACTTTAAAGACAGCTGTTGGGCAGGGTGGGTGCAGCTGGGAGTGGGGAGGTATTGAGCAAAAAAAGAGAAAAGAGAGAAAAAAACTCATGGACATGGACAACAGTGTGATGGCTGGGGGTGGGGGAGGGCATGCGGGAGAAGGTGGAGGTAGGTAAAGGGGGATAAATGGTGATGAACTGAGATTTGACGTGGGGTGAATACACAGTACAGTGTACAGATGATGTATTGTCGAACTGTGCACCTGAAACCTGTGTAAGTTTGCTAACCAGTGTCACCCAACAAATTCAATAAAAGGGGAAAAAGGAAGAATGGTATAGCTTGACAAAATATGAATACTCACACAAAAATTTACAATGCAAAAAAAAAAGAACTGGCTTAACTTTTTTTGTGAGCTAATTACTGTACTTCAATTAGAAAGGAGAGAAAGACATTGGAAGCTTTCCAGTCAAGACCACAGACTTCACTAGGACCACTTGTTAGATACTAAGGTGTAATGAAAATGTGAATAGAGTAGGTCCCACCTCCAACTATTTACCATCAAAAGTAGAGGGCAGCCTTGGAGCCCCTGCCTTTGTCTCTGGTGCTTCTATCAGAGCAACTGCTCCATGGCCCATAACTGCCCTTAGCTTCTGACACACCAGGGCAAGTCTCCAGATCTTTTCCTCATCTGTCATGATGTAGCCAAGCACTGAGACCTTGGAAGGTGAATGCAAGATGGCCAAGATACAAAGTGGAAAGAGCCACAGGAAAGCAAGAAAATAGTCACCTATTGTGTCAAACTCTGAGATGTTAACAGTCTATCTGCTCCAGGAACCAGCTTTTTTATCTTAACCTAATTAGGCCTCTACAGAATTGGAATGAGCCTGCAAACCTAGAGGAAAGACTATATTTTCTGAGTCAGATCACCTAATTTTAATTTAGTTATCCTTCAATCTTTAATAAAAAGTATTTTGAATGTCTCAGTCCTGACTGTTTCCTAATGTTAAAGGAAAGATCCCAGGTCAACATAGGGGCAGACTGTTAAGGAGGAATTAGGGTTAGGTGGTATCCTAAGAAGAAATATTTTTACATTTTTGGTGGTAGGAGCATCGTTAGTGACAGACATCAGTAGAAAGACAAATTTTGAGAACAGAAGCAGGACTATGGAGTCCAGTTCCCTCTTCCAAGGGAGATTTTCCACTGAATTCCTGCACTGGAAACTCTAATCTTTCAATTTTATGTAGTTTTATTTCAAGGTTATTTGCTTCCTTTAGCTTTTATTTTTATTAAGGAAGATTGCATATTTTTATTAAGATCTTACCAGATATAACTTTACACATTTTAAAGTATAAACAGCTATTACTGAAGTAATTTTAGTGCAGCAAAATGTTTTTCTAGATTAAATTTCCATTGAAACAATATTTACAATTTTGTTGGATTTTTTTAATGATCGTATTTATTTATTTTTAGAGGAAGGGGAAGGGAGGGAGAGAAACATCAATGTGTGGTTGCCTCTCACACACCCCAACCTGGGGACCTGGGCCATAACCCAGGCACATGCTCTGATGGGGAATCGAACCAGCGATGCTTTGGTTTGCAGGCTGGTGCTCAATCCACTGAGCCACACCAGCCAGGGCTAATATTTACAATTTTATGTACATAGTTAAAACCCAGTGAGGCCTTTGGTCAAACTGTCATGCATTAAAGGGTTAGTGGGATATAAATTGAGTTTACTGTTATCAGTATAATCAACATCTATCCAAATTTATCAATATAAAGTCAACAAGGCAGACACATACATTTGAGAAATGATGAACCCTTTACAGTAAATATTATGAAAGTTAATTGAAAAAGTAAGTGAAATGTATAAATTAAAATACCTTTCATATTTAAAATTATTACAAAATCATAAAGCCAGGAGAAAACAAGCTTGCACAAACCAAATGCAGCAAAAACCAGAAACAATCAAGTGAAAAACTGTAGAGAAAAAAATCTGTCTTTAAATTAAGAAGTTTCATATGTTGGGGAGTCCCAAAATACAGTTCATCAAAACCCTGTTGTTACGGGAGGAGAAAATATGCAGAGACAGAAGCACAGAAAAATGACTTCCTTAAATATCAGAACAGGAGGTTCCTAAAAATGCTTAAATTGCTTAAGAATTAGATAGAAAAAGTTCCTGATTTTCCAAAGAAGTTTTGGACTTTGGGTACTGAAAGCTCCCAACAGGACTAAGCACCAAATCAAAATAGTCCAGAAAGGTAAACTCTTTGTCAGGTCATCTGAACAAGTTCCTTTTTTACCCCTGCTGACATTTACAGTTCAAACAAGTAAAAAATTAAAAATCGACATTCTTTGAGGCATTGGAGTGGTTGGAAAGGAAATATTTTCTAATGAGTTTTACAATGCACTTGAGTGGAGTTAGCTGATCTATTTTAAAGCTTAAATCATATCCATATAGCTTTTTAAAAGACACTAGGAGCAGAACCAACTTAGAAAACAAGAGACACTCATATCTGCACAGATTTCTAGTTAAACATTAATTGTTCCTTTGTCTTTTATAAATCACTAAAGAGAATAATGCCGTTAATTAATGGTGAATCATGCTCCAGTGATCTATTCATATTCTCTGGCATGTTGCTCTGGAGGTGGTAAGCAGCAAAGTGTTGATAACTATATTGACTCAACTTGGAAAGAGATTAAGAATCTCAGTATGACAACAAAATATGTATTTTCTTGTTATAGAAATATTTTACTCTTTTGTTCAGAATCTACAGTGGCTTTCTTAGTTTTTTTGCATAGTAGTCAAATTTCTCTGCCTAACTTTTAAGGTCCAGTTCACACCTTATGTCCCTCAATTTACTTGCTTAGACTCAATTCTATTTTAATTTTGCACACGTGTCCTTCTGCATCATTAAAATTTTTCCACTCTTTCCTTCTATCCATGTCCACTGTGACTCAAACTGTAGTTATTACATGGGAGGAAGATGATAACCAGAAGTGTAGAAAGACCTCTATGTTTTACCTAGTAAACTTCATCATGTTTGTGGAAGACACTAGTTGTCTACACAAAATCTATTCCCCCTCAGTTGCAGGATTCTAATTTTGTTCAGAGTGGCAGTGTGCTCTTCTAAAAATACTTCTCCAAGCTCCCCTGCTGCTAAGGGTGGCCATGGGACACAATTCTGGACAAAGAAACAGAAGTTAAGGTTTTCTTGGAAAGCTGTCACTTTTCTCACAAGGAGCCCCTTCCAGCTTCCTCCTTCCTTCTTCACTTCACCAGAAAGTGCATATTGATGTAATGCCTGGAGATACAGTGCCTTTTTATCATCTAGACATGGCAAACCTGAGGGCAAAGACCTGCATGCTAAGGATAATGGAACTGAGAAAGTGAAAAAAGTCTGGGCCCCTAATATTACCACTGACCTGCTGTGAATGGCCCTATTCAACCTATCTTCCTCTTTCCCAGTGTAAGTCAGATAGAATCTCTCTCTCCACTATTCATAGGGTTTTACTGCTATTATAGATAAACACATTTCTAACTGATGCAACTCTTATATTTTTAACTGTAAGAATGCATTACTTTTATAGTAATAAAATAATTATTATTTTAAATGAAAAGAAAGTGCACAAGAACCCAAGCTTTGGAGTTTGATAGGGCTACATCAGAATCCAGATTTTCCACATACTAATTGGCTGACTTTGGCAACTTACTTAATATTTCTGAGTCTCAATTTTTCTCATCAAAGTGGATTACAATACCCAGCACAGCATAACAGAATTGTTGTAAGACACGTGGTGAGCACTCAATGAAGTACAGTTGTTATTACTACTACCTACCAAGTAGCCCAACACACACCTCTCCTCTGCTTTGCTGCCTGTTCTTGAAACGCTCATGACTCGCATTAAAAAGCACTGGTGATCAACAGCGTCAGTTTCTGGTCCTCTACCACTGCTCTGTGAGGCTGGAAATATTATTACTTGTCTTGGCCTCAAAGTCCGCATATGAAATATGCATGGGACAAAACTACTACTACATCATTTCCAGCTTTAAAATTCTAAAATTATAAAAAAACCAGGAAAGAGATTTTTAAAAAAATCAGAATAGTTGTTTCTTCTAGGGGACAGGAAAAGAGTTATGATCAGAGAGAGGCATGTGGGGGTAGTGGAAATGTTTATGATGGTAGAAATATTCTATTTACTTACCTAGTTGGTGGTTACATAGTTGTTTGCCTTATAATTATTCATCAAACCGTATGTGTATTTGTGAGTATACTTGTATGCTTTTTATATGTATCTTATACTTTATAATTTTAGAAAATCCTCAATATTTATGGTTACATTTATAGGCATATTACTTGTTCTGGCCTATATTATGTTACAAACATTTTTCTACTGTGTAATTGGCAAAAAAAATTTGTGATACATTTCCCTAGGCATCCTCCTAGGCAGAAGGATGGTTCCTTTTGCTCCTGCCTTGTACCTTTAACTCCTGGTGAGAGGAGAAGGAGGGGCAATTATGCCCCCAAGAAGGAGGAGGTTGTGACATAGGGTAAGTTCCTAAAATCCAGGAAGGGTAAAGTAAGAGATAGCCTTTCAAGTGTCTGGAGAGGCTAGAAAAAGACAGATGATCAGACACAAAGTCTTTGCTCAACTTCAAGCTTGAAACCCTGGAAAGGGCTGGTGTGGGAAAAAAATACACACTTGAAGAGCTCCCCATGGAGGTCTGTTCCATGCCTTTTTTTCTTAATTAATAGACTATATTTGGAGTAGTTTTAGGTTTATAGAAAAATAGAGTGAAAAACACAGTCTGCTTATACCTCCTTACCCTCTGCCCACAGTTTAGCCTATAATTAACATCTTTAATTTTTGTGGTACAATTAGTGAGCCAATAACGATACATTATAATTAACTAAAGTCTATACTTTACATTAGGGTTCACTCTTTGTGTTGTACTTTCTATAGGTTTTGACAAAAGGCTTGGACTTGTATCCAATGTTGTAGTATCACACAGTTTCACTACCCTACAAATCCTTCCATCTTCATCCCCACATCCCCTTGAATTCCTGGCAACCACCGATCTTTACTCTTTCCATATTCTTGTCTTTTTCAGAATGTAATATGGTTGGAATCTTACAGTATATAGCCTTTTAAGATTGGCCTCTTTTACTTAGCAACAAGCACTTAAGGTTGTTGTACACCTGTTTAATCATTGAATAATATTTCCTTGCATGGATGAACCACAGTTTATTTAACCATTCATCTATTGAAGGACACAGATATTGCTTTCAAGTTTTGGCAATTATGAACAAAGCTGCTAATTAACATTTGTATTTAGGATTTGTATGGACCTAAGTTTTCAACCCCTATGGGTAGTGATGTTCCATGCCTTTTTAGGGAGACACAGCCTCTGACCTGAAGCCATCCATCTTCTCCCCACTCCAGTTAGAAATGGCAGAGGGGCATAGTAAATCTGGTGATCATCCCCAAGTTTGCACTGGAGCCACTATTGGCTTGACCAGGATTTCTGAATGTCATGGTCTTAAGAAGGTCATGTAAGCAGTGTATCCAAGAATCAGCTCACTAGTCAGTGCCTATAATTGCGTCCCCTTTCTCCCTCACCTGAAAGGTTTCCAGCAAGGAAAGGGGACTTCATGGGAAAGCTTTGGAGAGAGCCACCATCAGGAATAAAGAAAAGCAAAAATAGCACCTGTAAAGATCCCTGATACCAGGAGGCAGTGGCAGTGTGTGCCCCAAAGGTATTTTATAAGCATTAAATGTGTCCCGTGATAGAACCTGCTTGCTGGACACCACTGCTGACAGGAACCAGATCTGGTGAAGGAAAAAGAAGCCTCAGCCCAGGAAGAACAAAGAGCTCAGGGACTGCAGCAGGAGATGCCAATCTGGTACCTCATGGTCAAGTGGGACAAATGTCATCATGGAACAATCAAAACACCTGAAAGGCAAAAATAGCAAAACACCCATATGGGCTCCCGAAGCCCCTTCTCGCTACCATAAAAACACAGTTGCTTCCCTTTTGAACACAGACTTAATGTGTGAATATATGAAGGGAGGAAGGAAACACACCTAATAGGGATATAAATTTTGATTTAAACATTCACTTGAATGGGTCTAAAAATCTTTCAATCAACATGATTAAAAGTATTCTCTCTTCCATCTCCTTGCATCCACCTGTCATTGGTAATGAAGGCCATGAAGGGATGGGGATGGGGAGAGACAAAGAAAAGGAGCTGGTAATCTATAGGAGGGAGTGTGTTACATATTCATTATACCATGGGTTATATTACATATCCTATTTTGCATAGGTGTGAAGCACTGGTCAAAGGACAGAAGGACTTAACCTAAAGACAATGTGGTCCACCAGCTAAGGGCTCAAACCTTTAACTCTGTGTGTGTGTGTGTGTGTGTGTGTGTGTGTGTGTGTTTGAATCCCAGCATCCTCACTTACCTTGAGCAAATGAATTAAACTGGCTGAGCATCAGATTACTTACCTATAAAGTTTTTTAAAAACTACTAATGTGTACTTCATGGGCTGCTGTGACATTTAAATGAGAGATGCATATAGTGTTCAGCATCCTATAGTTCTTGGCACCAAGTATTAATAAGTTCCAAACTTTAGACTTTGTCTAAGTCAACCAGGCTATTTGACCCTCACTTTTTAATTTGAATACGAGGAAATGACTGCCTCTTTCACAGGGTGGTTGTAAGGATTAAATGGGGTACCTAAATAATGGGGAACACCTAGAGTATGCTCAGAACACGTTAGTTTCTCCCTTCATCTATAATAACACCTAAAATAGTGCAATATTTATTATAGCTACTTACAGACTTTAAGTATCTATTAAGAAACTAGCTTGTTTCCATTTCTGAAATTTCTACTCTCATTAGCAACTTATGTGCCTGGGGAGACTAAGCTACAGCTGCATGGCCCTTAGCGAACCAGAGCTGAGCCTGGTTTTTCAAAGGGAGTACACGTATACGTATGTTTCCTGTGCCCTTGTTTCTCTCAGCACACTTTTCTTTTCCATCTTCCCTCACTCCCATCTCCCTTCACTCCCTAGAGTCCTTATTTCAGCCCTTCCCAGGACTCCTTCCCCTACGAGTACTGGGTCACTATAACTCTTTTCCTATCAAATCTTGTGCTCTAAGGACCTTTGCTCTGCTGTCCAGTAGAGGGTTAGTGGACTGAAAAATGGGTCCCTCTTGGATTCTTTACGGTAATGGGTTAATTAGTGTCATCATTTCTTTCAAGGTGTTCCACTTGAACAAAACAGTCATTAAGATTTTGTATTTTAATCTAAAAGAATAATGTTTTATAGTCCTAATATCACTCTTGAGTGCTAATAATGAAATATTTTGAACTCCTTTCAGGCACCTCGCATCATATTTAGAGCCATCTACTCTGCCAACACACAGTAAACTCCGATCAGGACAGTGTACACACTGGTATCCTAGAGACCTGAGAATGCCACTTTATCTCTATTATACAGTGCCAGGGAGTGGTGAGGGCACTGCAAGCCTAAGCCAAATAAAGGAAAGTTATTACATGGAAATAATTTTAGTGACCTAGAGATAAAATTCTGCCCTCAAACCCTTGCTGGAGTTCTAAATTTTATATTGGAAACCCAGAAACACTATAAAATTCCCCTTTCAAATGGACACTTCAAAAAGGGAGCCTCTATACTAATGTGCTCATTGGGAACATACTATATTTTAAATGTCAGCTTTGCCTGATACTTGCGTCTGAATTTAGCACATTAAAAAGATCTTATACCCGTGATGCTACTATGGGGGGTTTTAATGCTTATCATCTCTGTTCTTTCCATGAAATGTGGGTGCCATTAACCTCATCTCTCACCTGTTCTCTACAGAATGTCTTTGGCCGCTTATGTACAGAAGAAGGAAACAGCTCCTGCTCCCCTTTGCTTCTCATCCCCAAACACAAGCTTTCTCCTCTCTCCCCAGCCTGTAGGGCCACAGATGTTGCGTTCTGCTATTGCTTTCTGATGAATTACTCACTATATGCTGAGACTAAATTGTAAGAACTGATTCATGACAGTATTACCTTGCTTAAAATTGGAAAACTGTCTTCTTAATCATGAATTAACTTACCAATATTTGTTGAGCCTATCTATTTGCAATGTACTACATTAGCAACTGATAAATACAAAAAAATTATTTCTTCCCTGAATGGCCCTTAACAACCTACTGGAAAAGCAAGATATACACAATGTAACTGGATTATTCCACTAACACCAGGGGACAAACTACTGCTCTTGGGACAAATCTACACCTTGGCTTCTTTTTATATGGCCTACCAGCTAAGAAAGTTCATTTCTATGTTTAAGGAATTGTAAAGAAGGAAAACAAAGCAAAACAAAAGAATATGTGACAGAATCTGCAGGTGGCTCATGGAGCCCAAGATATTTACCCTCTGGCCCTTTACAGAGAAGGTTCACCCACCCCTGCTCTACACAGTACTAGTCGTAACTGATAGGATACGGTCCATCCCCAAGGGCAAATACTAGAGCACTTTCTCATAGTCCACTTACACACGTTACCCAACCACCTCCTTGAGGTGTTTCCAAGGGTCACATGTTTCTCTATATCTTGAGAATTTCAATCTGTCTCAGCACGGTCTCCCAGAGCTGACTTGTGCAGAAGGACATTTACAGCAGCATGATAATAGCGGCCTTGACTAATTGTTGTGTCTCAGGTACAGAAGTGGAAAGAAACCTCTTCAAGGTTTTGGGAAATGGCAAATCCCCTGCCTGACCCCTCTATGCCCTGCTGAGCAGGAGCCCAAGGTAGTGGAGCTCTTAGTCATCGGATCTAGTTGCTGTATCAGCCATTTCCAGGCACTGAGTTTCAGCACCCACTCCATCACAGCCTCAGAACCTCTGCTCTCTTGCCTACCATCGTGTATCTCACCCCCCATGTGGAAGACTTCTCTTCACACTTGAGATTCTATATTGGCATGCTCTCATCCAAACCTGCTTGCCTAAAGAATGTAGGCTTGCAGAGGGCTCTAAATTCAAACCCATTATTCAGTGCTTAAAAATCAGATTTCATTTATTACATGATCTGTCTCAGCCCCAGTCCTTTGGAACCGAGTCACAGCTGCCATAGGCTCTTCAAATGCCCACTATATCAACCCCTTCCTATGTTTCTTAGACCCTGAGGCTGAGTGTCTGGTGCCACACACTTTAATGCCTCACTTGTTGGAAATTACCTCTTTGGTCTTTGTGGATGTTTGAGTCTGTAACTCTCATTTGAAATCCTCACAAAAGATTCACTTTGCACACATTAGGATGGTTACTGTGTTAAAGAAAAATAACAAGTGTTGGAGAGGATGTGAAGAAACTGGAGCCCTTGTACACTGCTGTTGGGGATGTAAAATGGTACAACCACTGTGGAAAACAGCATGGTGCTTCCTCAAAAACTTAAAAATAGAATTACCATGTGACCTAGTAATTCCACCTCTATACCTAAAAGAATTGAAACAAGGAATCAAGCAGATATTTGTACAGTCATATTTATAATATCATTTTTCACAATAGCCACAAAATAGAGGCAACCCAAGTTTCTACTGACAGATAAACAGAATATGGCATATACATACAATTGAATATTATTCATATTTTAAAAGGGAGGACATTCTACACATACTACAACATGGATGAATCTGGAAGACACTATACTAAGTGAAATAAGCCAGTCACAGAAAGGTAAATACTGTATGATTCCACTTATATGTGGTACCTACAGTGGTCAAATTCACAGAGATTAAAGTAGAATGGTGATTGCTAGGAGCTGGGGAAGGAGAGGGTGGGGAGTTATTGTTTAATGGGCACAGAGTTTCAGTAGTACACAATTTTAAGAAAGGTTCTAGAAATGGATAATGATGATGGTTGCACAAAATATGAATGTATTTAATGCCACTGAAATGTATACTTAAAAATGGTTAAGATGTTAAATTTAAAGATATATATACATTTCATCACAACTTTTAAAAATGCAAAAGATCTTCTCAGGATCCATACCCCTTTCTTGAAAAGTAACAAAATAACATTGTAACTAAGCTACTTACTGGTTTTATAATATCAGGCCACACATTCTATCAATTAAAAAAAAAATCTAGTATCTACCTATTCATGCATTGATTGTAAGAATTAAATGGGTATCCATTGTGATGTGAACTGAAAGAATAAACCACATTCCGGGGGGATAGATGTCATGTGAGTGCTACATGTGAATGTGAACTTTGCATGAAGTTGTGATAGATCACTTCAAAGGGGAATAATATAGAGGCTTTCATGCAGGACCTAGCATTGGAGCTGAGCTTTGGAGAATGGGAAGAACTTGAAAAGGGGCAGATACAGAGGAACATTTGGAACAGAGGGAGAGGAATAAGTAAAGGATCTGAATTAGAAAATAAATGTATTTGATCAAATAAGCACATTTGACAGGAGGATAGGATGAAGAAACAATGGCAAGAGGTTATGTTATGAAAGGTTTTGAAAGCTTGCCTAAGAAGTTTGATTTTCATTTAGTAGACCATAGGAGACCATTGGGTTTTCCAGAAAAAGACTTACTGGAGCTTTACCAGTAGTATTGCAGAGATATACAGAAGAGATTACAATAGAGATAGACTAGAATAAAAGAGACAAATTAAAAGGCTATAGAAATTTGTAAGTCATGTGTTATTCAGGACTAAATTAATATGATGGTGGAGGAAATAGAAAGAATAAGATACAAAGCCTGATGTGATACTTGTAAGAAAGTCTCATAACTTTTACCCTACAATCGATAGAAGGTTCACAGTAATTTTAGATCTAACAGAAGTTTTCAAAAAGAGGATTAGATACTCAGTCCACACCTGTATTCCAGTCTTCAGAATCATGCTTCCTTCTTCTGTTTAAATATTGTCATCTGAATGTTCTCCAGTCCTCTCAAATTAGATATTGATTCTTAAACTCATAAATCTACATATTCCCCAGTTTTCTGATTCTTAAAGAAATAGTGTTTGTGCTAATATATTGTCTTTGCTGAACATTTGGAAAAATCATCACAGTGCCAAAAAACAAAAACAAAAACTTATTTTACTCCAAAATAGATTTTTTTACAAATGTTTATAAATATATTTATAGTCACTTTATACATATGATTAACTTTTAAGTAAAAAGTAATTAGTATTGAACTTTACATACTTATTTTGTAATTCTTTTTTAAAATTTTGCTGACTTAGTATTATTATAAAATACAATAAAACGTCATCATTTTCTCCATAGCCACACTGTGAATCATTAACCATGTAACCTTGAGTAAACCAATCTCCCAATTCTATATTCTTTTTTCTAAAATGTGTATGCCAGTATAGTTGATTCTTGAACAACATGAATTGAACCATTTGGACCCACTTATTTCGATTTTTTTTTCAACTGACCTGTGCAGTTCAAACCTGTGTTGTTCAAGGATCAACTGGCAGTTGAGAATCTGCTTCTGCTGAAGGCTGACTTAAGTGGCATGCAGATTTTTGACTGTGCTGGTGGTCGGTGCCCCTTACCCGCCATTGCTCAAGGGTCAACTTTACTTCACTCTGCCTTATTGTAAGGCAGTGGTTCCTAAATGCGCTGTGTATTAGAACTGCCTGGTGGGCTTTTTAATATCCCAAACTGCAGGTCATACTTCCTAATGTCCGGGGGTGGAGCTAGGCATCAATAATTTTTAAGTTTCTCCAGGTGAATCCAATTAACAGCAAAGCTAGGGCATCCAACTTGTAAGACTGAGGCAACAAATAAAAAAAGCACCTGGCAGGTAGAAGGCACTCAATAACATTATTTCTCATTTACTGAATATCTACCATGTATCCCACACTGCACTACTGTTCTGTATTTATTATTTCCTTGAACTCTCATCCCTTCTCTATGAAGTTTTACTGCTTTAATTTTATGAAGTAGGAAACTTATTTTAATTAAGAAACTTGTTCAGTGTTACACAGCTCATAATAAAGAAACCAGGATTCAAACTCAGGTCTGTGGGACTGAAGTCTTTATCTTTTTATCATACTGCATTAGGCTACAGAAATACTATTTTTTTCCTTTTTCTTTTTTCTTTCTAGCTTCTCCAGTTCTACCTACACCAGTTTACCATAGCATTTTTCAAACTAAGTTGCATATAAAGAAAAATTAAGTCTGTTTCTCGTGGGTTTTTATACATATATACACCAATCCAAAAGAATCTATGCACCCCTATGTTCATAGCAGCACAATTTACAATAGCCAAGTGCTGGAAGCAACCTAGGTGCCCATCAGTTAATGAATGGATCAAAAAACTGTGGTACATTTACACAATGGAATTCTATGCAGCAGAAAGAAAGAAGGAGCTCCTACCCTTTGCGACAGCATGGAAGGAATTGGAGAGTATCATGTTAAGCGAAATAAGCCAGGCAGTGAAAGACAAATACCATATGATCTCACCTTTAACAGGAAGCTAATCAACAAAACAAACAAACAAGCATAATATAAACAAAGACACTGAATTTGAGAACAGTCTGACAGTGTCCAGAGTGGGAGGGGAGGGAATTTCAGGGGAAAAGGGGAACGGTTTAGAGCAACAAGTATAAAGGACTCATGGACAAAAACTATGGGGGGGTGGAAATGGGAGGAAGGTGGGGAGGGCTGGGGTGGTGGGCTGGGGCGGGGTAAAAGACAGAAAACTGTACAATATCAACAATTAAAAAATACTGATTAAAAGAAAAAAAAAAGAAAAAAAAATATACATATCTTCTGTAACTTCACTTGTTCCTATTTTTAGCTGAAGAAAATATGGTTAATTTGTGTGGCAGAGCAAGATTTTGAATGACTATTTGACATATAATGTTAACTGAGTTTAAAGTAGTTTTATCCCTTTACGTTTAGGTCAGTTAACTATGAACAGATTAGAAATGATTATACTCACAGATTCCACCTGGAGCCCTATTCAGCCATCTAAGTACGTAACTTTTGCTGTAAAAGAATTTGTGTTGGTTTAAAGAAAACTAATCACCTCCACTAGAAAATTAATCACATGTATACACATTCCACATACACATGTAACTGTTTTGAAACAGTGTAAAGCCCCGGCTGTGCCACGATCACAACGAGGCCTGTGACCCTGACACCATTCTAACTCAAGCTGGGGCGGCACTTCCATCTGCGGGAACTGGGGAGTCCTGTCAACTGCTATCGGGTAGTAAAACACAGATTATTTCCATAACTTTGAAAGTCACTCATTCCACATTTTCTTTATTATTTTCTGGCATCTGAGGCTATTTTATTGCTCTGACCAAATGTCTATGCCGTGATAGCAAAAACAGTTGCTTTCTCCTCATCTTACTCGGTATTTTTGGAAGAACAAATTGACAACTCCCATGAGTGATTCTGAGTTAGCAGGAGAGCATCTGCTGCAGGATGGCTCTTCCTCTTTTGAAGTTCACTGAGAAGCCAATTTCATCATTTTAAAAGTAAAAATATTGCCCAATATGCAGTGACAATAAAAGGAATCTAGATTCAAAGATTGACGGCTCACACCCAGAAAAACCTTAAAATGTTAATGTTTAGTTCGGTAGATGCTAGCAAATGCTAGTGACACTAATAATGCACACCCATAAGTATGACTTCCCAAAATGGCCCATCTTGTATTCACTTATTTTGGGGGTTTTGGGATTTATCTTTGAAAATCTGATACCCAGGTAGATTCTTTCAAAGGACTTGTCACACCTAGTTGGTAACAACACAGGGTTTGTTTTTTTTTCTACATTGTTCATACTGTGAATTTTCTTCATCTAATTTTTAGCATTCTTTTAGTGGCCCATTTCTGCAACATGCTTACTTTATTGCCTGATTTTTTAAAAAGATGTATCTATCATTAAAGATCTTTGGGAATATGTTCAAAAATATTAAAAGACTGGGCTTAGTAAAATTACAACAGGCTACATAAGGCAGATTGAGAAATATCTTGCCAAATAGTATTTCTCAGCAAGCCATTTGGAGAGACTAAAATTTTTTAAAAAGTAGTTGATACCTGATCAAAAATATGATTTCTCACTTCCCTCTTTTTTGACATTACTGTTCATATATATATATATATATAAATCCCTATATGGCTACAATTCTAAAATATTCCTGGCATTTGTATGCAATTGTATGTGTTTGTCTTCAGCAATTCGAAACTAATTGTTCCAAGCTGCAGAAATTATCTTTAGAAAATTAATTTGGAATTTTGTTATAACCTTTGAGCTCTAAAACCATTAACTTTTTCCAAAGTAAGGTGGAGACAGTGGATGATTTTCTTAGTGACCAATCCAATATGTTTCAGAGTTTTCCCTTAAGAGGAAAATATATTTGAGTGTCTGTTGATAAGTACACTCAGCCTTTTAACAACCAGAAAACAGAAAAATCACTGTCTACTTTTGGGTAGCAGTAAGCATAGAGTGGTCAGGTATTGCCTCAGAGGTGGCAAATTTAAAAACCTAATTCTGAAGCAAGGAAAATAGAAACCAATGGAAAATGTTGAGGGGATAGATTCCAAGCAAAGGGGAAAATCTGTAAGAAGATGACTCTGAGAAAAAAAGATTCCTATATTTGAGGAATGGGCAGGTCATCGATGTGTCTGAATGAAATAGTAAAGGAAAGAGCACCACAAGAAAGGGGTGTAATGGGTAAGACAGATCATTAGGGGCCTTGTAAGCATGGGAAAAAGTTCAAATTTTATTTTATTTTATTCACTGAATAAAGGGTTTTTTTGGTTTGTTTATTTTGCTGCTGGAATAACACAGCATATTGGGGTGTTTTGTTTTTTTTTTCTATTTTTTAATCTTCATTGCATTTTTTTTCCATTATCATTTAGTCCTCTTATACCACCCTCTCTCCAGCAACCACCACACTGTTGTCCATGTCCATGAGTCCTTATCAGGTAGAATTTTAAGCAGACTAGTGACATGATTTAACTTCAGTTTTGAAAAGATTATCCTGACCACTAGAATATAAACCAAAAGAGGTAAGACCAATCAAGAAACCATTTAAAAAACCAGGAATAATCAAAACTGGCTCAAGAAAATAACTACAGAACAAATCACAAAGTTTAAGATTAATAACTTAAAAGAGACCCCAGGCACAGAAGGTTAGAAATGAATTCCTTCTAACCACCAATGAATATAAAATTATTTTTAATCTACCAGTTCTAGGCTGTAGAAAGACATGAGAATCTTCTGAATAAAATTAGAATAGCCTTAATAAAATGTCTGCTAAAAGTAATGGAAAAAGTTTGTACTTTTTATTTTCTAACTGAAGTTATCCATTAAGATAACCCAACACATTAAATACTACAGGAAAAAAACCCTATGATTCTATCAATGATTGCTATAGACGAATTTGATAAAATTCATTAGACATCCCTGTGAAAAACTGTAGGTAAAATAGAAATAAATGAAACTTCATGACAAGTATTGGCAGCCAGTGGAGTATGCGGTATGGACAAATTCACCCACACCAGAAACAGCCAAGTTTCTCTACCTGTCAAGCCCATGTTGTACCTACAAGATACCTGCCAATGACAACAGGGATGGAGTCCTTCAGCACCATTGGCATAATGGCCCAGTGCAAAGATTGATACCACTAACATGACATAATTCAGTTCGAAGCACTACCTGAACAAATTTTTAAAATTTTAAAAACAATCCCTACCTAAACCCAACAACTACATTATTACAACAGTTATTGCTTTATTAAAATCAGTAATAAGACAGGGATATTTGCTATTATTTCTGTTCTTCATCTCATTTTGGAGACTAACAAGGCTAGAAAATTAAAGAAGCAGTTTAAATATGGGGGATTAAAAGACAGCATTATATTTTCAGTTGGCATAGTTATATACTTTGAAAATACAAAATATTCTGTTAAATATCTATTAGCATTAATAAGAATTTGGTAGTATGGCTGGCCAGACACAAAATTAATAGCTTTCCTTCTACTAATATGCAATTAGAAATTGAATTTGGATATATCCCATTTATAAGTACAGTAAAAAAGATAAATTGCCCAAAATAAATCTGAGTAGACAGGAATTGGATCTAAATGAAGACAATGATAATATTTTGTTGAAGGAAATAAAATAAGATCTGAAATTGGAGAGACAGTCCTTTCTATATTAGTATATAAATTAGCCCAGGCCAGTGTGATTCAGTTGGTTGGAGCATCATCTTGTGGACCAAAGGGTCTAATTCCCAGTCAGGGCAAATACCTAGGTTGGGGATCCCATCCCCTGTCAGGGTGCATAAAAGAAGGCAATCAAGCAATCTCTCTCTCTCCCCCACCCCTTCCTTTCTCTTTAAAAGCAATGTAGAAAATGTCCTCCGGTGAGAATAAACATATATGTGTGTGATGTGTATATATCTATTGTAGTTCCAATCATAATCTCAACAAAATTTTTTCCCAATTCATCAAAATAAGTTTAAAATTTATTCTAAAAAAGAATAAATTTCCATTTCTCCATTTTAAAATGTGCAATAAATTTCCATTTTAAAATTGATATTGAGTGGATTTGTTGTATCAATATTAAAATTGGTATAAATCTATAATGAAAGCACTATACACTAGTGTTTTCTAATAGACATAGATAATTGACATAATATAAAACCTAAATTTAACATAAATGATAAAGTTGACATTTTATTTAAGAAAAATTTTCTCTTAAATGATGTTAGCCTTCCTAGTTAGTTATCTGGCAAAATATAAAAGTAGTCTGCAATGGCTAAAGATATGTATAAAAAATTACAAGACAAAACTATCATAAAAATAATTAAGAACCTTTTTTTAAACAAATACCATATGATCTCACCTTTAACAGGAATCTAAACAAGAAAACAAACAAACCAAATATAACCAAAGTCACTGAAATCGAGAACAGGGTGACAGTGACCAGAGGGGAGAGGGGAGGGAATTTCAGGGGAAAAGGGGAAAGGTTTACAGGAAAAAATGTAAAGGACACATGGAGGAAAAACTAGGGGGGGTGGAAATGGGAGGGAGGTGGGGAGGGATGAGTGGGTGGGCCTGGGCTGGGTGTAAAAGACAGAAAACTGTACTTGAACAACAACTAAAATAAAATTAAAAAAATTAAAAATAAAAAACAATAATAAAAAAGAACCTTTTTTAAACCTCAGAAAACAGAAAGCAAGACAGTAAAGTCTTGAAAACATATAGAGAAAGCAGTAAATTTGGTTACACTAAATTAAGATGTTTCTGCCCAAGAAAGAGAAGTTGCTGTTCTTGTCCAAATGAGAGGTAACAGTGGTGGCAGTGGAGATGGAGAGAAGTAGACAGACTCAACAGGATTTCCAGATAGATTGGATGTGGGTTTGAAAGTAGGAAGAAAGTTAAAAAAAAAAAGAAAGAAAGGTGGAAATAAATTAGGATTAGATCAAACTTTTGCGAGATAATTTTTAAGCAAAAACAAATTAGATACAAAAGTATTTCTTTAGACTGATAAAAGAAAGTACAACAAATTACAAATTTTAAAAAGCTGCCAGATACTATGAACATTACCAAAAGAAAAAAAATTATGATATACTTTTTTAACCAATCTACTGCTGGAAATATTTTGGCAGAAAATTCTCTGATATTGATTTTCATATGATAATGATTTTATAAGATAATTTTGTATATAAAGAAAAGAAAGATAATTCAATCTTTGTTTAACATGGTTGATCAACTTTTATTTGTTTTGATTATTTAGAACTGGGATATATAAACCATTACACATGGACTTATTATTTGTAGTAATGTTTCATACTTGTAGTCTACATAAAATTTCTGGTAAATTCTATTTCACTATTTATTTATGACTGTATGTGTTGCATTATTGAATATCTGTGTCAAGAGAGAACTTCTAATTTGACTAAGCACCATTATATCTCAAATGTTCCAATATTTAGCTAAATAAATGCTCTAATATTTAGCTAAATAAATACTAAATATTACCTATCTGATGACTGGAAGAACTTTTGACAGACTAACTCCTGACTCCCCAGATTTCAAACATTATTCCTCCTTTCTACACAATACTTCTTTTTTCAAAAATATTTTATGTATTTATTTTTAGACAGAGGGAAAGGGAATGAGAAAGAGAAGGAGAGAAACATCAATGTATGGTTGTTTCTCACGCACCACCTACTGAGGGCACACCTTGGGTCACAACCCAGGTATGTGCCTTGACTGGGAATTGAATCAGCAGCCCTTTGGTTCACAGGCTGGTACTCAGTCCACTGAGCGACATCAGCCAAGGCTATACACAATACTTCTGAGTTTGACAGGTCATGCTCATATTGTAAGACAACTGTAGGTCCTGAACATTTGTGTTGCAAAGCTGGGTGAGTCAGCATAGTGGGTGGTTAAGAACTTTCCTACAGCCACCCCATGCAAGAATAACTAGCAATGACAACTATATACAGAGTATCTGTGGGCAACATAAGTTTATCCCACCAAATTCAAACAAATTTATCCCTAATACAGCTTCCTTATACCCAGCCAGATCTCAGAAGTACCTGGGGCAATGATATGTGGGGAATGTGATAAAGGGGAAGTAAGAGAACAAAAGAGATATGGTTTTAAAATTAATTGCAGTTAAAATATGCTACTTTCCAAAATTTATGAAAATATGTGATCCTGTGAACACGTATAGGTTCCAGGGTCTTAGGAAGAGCTCCTTCACTGAGAGGCACTGAAATCTAAGCTTTATTAAGCCTTGATAAAGTCACTTATGGTTGACAAAGAAAAGAATCATATGATTTCCAGGTTTCAGGCTTGACTAACAACAAGTCAAACCCTTGGATAAAGACATCTTTTTTTTTTTTTTTTTTTTTTTTTTTTTAGGTTAATGCCATTCACCTAAAAAACCAAGTGGCTGTGTAGCACCAGGAAGGGAAACCCTGACGTAACTGGCTGCCTAGTCCAGGAAGCTTTTTCTCTATAGATCCCCTTCCTCAATATAGAGGCACCAGGCAGCCTGGCTTGGGGAAGCTTTTCCTACCTCTTCAGGAAGCAACTATTGTGGACCTTTGGGAGCTCAACTAACATGAAATAAATTGTGCAGATGAAAGCAAAACCAAAACAGCTCTAAAAAACTAAATTGTCATTAGTACCACAGCCTACAAAGTTGGCCAGGATCTATGTGGTAAACCTAAATATAGTGATTTGTCACTAAAATAAAATATTTAAATAGAACCCACGTTGTCATACATAGCTAAAATGCCCAGAATATTTTTTTTTAAGAATCTAGGAAAATAACAACTTCAATGAAGAAGTACAATAAAGTAACGCTATAATCAAGATGAACCAAATATTGGAATTATCCAGCCAAGTTTTAAAGCACCCATATTAAAAATGACTCTGTAAGCAATTACATATTTCGTTGAAAGAAGAAACAGAAAAAATCACAGAAGAGAGATAGGAGGTATAAAAAAAGAATGACATGGAAAATATAGAACTGAAAATATAGTCTTAGAAATAAAAATTTGCTGGATTGTTCAATAGCAGATTGGAGGTGGCAGAGACAGATTCAGTGAACTTGAGGATAGATCAATAGAATTAACTCAATCTGAACATCAGAGAAAAAAATAAAGTGAAAAAAAACAAACTGAACAGAAACTCAGAGAGATTTCAGACACTAACAAAAAATCCAAAATTTGTATAACTGGAATCCTAGATGGTATGAAGAAAGAGAGTGGACTAAAAGAGCATTTGAAGAAATAGTAGTTGAAAACTTTTGAAATTTGTTTTTTTTTTTAAAAAAAAAAAAACAGAAGAAAAGCCCTAAAACTACAGAAGAAACCCCACATAAGATAAATTCAAAGAAATCCATGCCAAGATATATTTTTCAACTTCTAAATACTAAAAACATAAGAGAAAAATTTTGAAGTAACCAGAGAAAATCGAAACATTAGCTTGGGAATACCACTTTGAATGAATGTGGATTTCTTATCTGAAACCATCTTGGCCAAAATGAAGTGCCACAATATTCTGCAAATGCTGAAAGAAAATACCAGTAGCTGTCAATATAAAATTTTATATCTGGAAAACCATCCCTCAGAAATGAAGAGGCAATAAAAACTATAAGAATTTTTTCTAGTATACATACCCTTCAAGACTGTTAAAGAATTATTTTCAAGCCCTAGCCAGGTGGCTCTGCTGGTTGGAGCACTGCCCCATGCACCAAAGGGCTGCCAGTTCAATTCCCAGTCAGGGCATGAGCACAAGGTGACTGATCAATGTTTCTCTCTCACATTGATGTCTCTCTCTCTGTCCCTCTCCTCCTTTCTTCTCTCTCTAAAAAGAAATAAAAACACCCTTTGGCGAGAATTTAAAAAAAAATTTTTTTCTTTAAATAGAGAAAAAATGATAAAAGAATCACTTTTGAGCATTTGGAAAAATTTTACAAACATGGAGAGAACAGAAATGTGGGTACCGGCAATATCCCCACATGAGTTTTAAAAACTTCCCATGAGTTTTTAAAGTCATATTTGACTAAACAAATATTATAATACCATCTTATACTCAACACTATATAGAAGTGGGGAAAGTAAAGGGAACTAAATGGAAGTCAGGATTCCACATTTCACTCAAAGTAATAAAATGTTGATACACATAAACTGTTATAAGTCATATGTATTTTATAAAACCCAGAGCCACCATTATGAAACCTACACAAAAAGATATGCTAAAAACACACTATAAAAAAACAAGATGGAATTCTAAAAACAATACTTCAGTAACCAGCAGAAAGGCAAGAAAAGTAAAACAGAGGAATAAGAACTAAAGGAAACAACTAACGAAAAGCTGATTTAAGTTCTAATATATCAATAATTACCTTAAGTGCACATAGTCAATTAAGAGTGCATCAGAAAACACAACCCAGGGATTAGGTTCAAGATGGCGGCATGGTAGGAGGACGCAGATTGTCCTTCCTCCTGCACATGGGAGAAAAACCTAACTGATCTACAGAGGAACAGAGCAGATAGCCAACAATACCACAGTATATATGAAAATAAGAGATCAAAATCCGTAGCAGACATTGGAAAACTAGACGTGGCAGCCGAGCGACCGGAGGTGGCCCTGAGACGGGACAGAGGCGACCCGGCGACCGGAGGCAGCTCTGCCACCGACCGGAGGCGGCCCGGCGACCGGAGGGGCCTCTGCCACCGACCGGAGGGGCCTCTGCCACCGACCGGAGGCGGCCCGGCGACCGGAGGCGCCTCTGCCACCGACCGGAGGCGGCCGCAAGACCGGAGGGGCCTCTGCCACCGACCGGAGGCGGCCCGGCGACCGGAGGGGCCTCTGCCACCGACCGGAGGCGGCTCTGCAACTGGGTTGGAAGCAGCCCTGCGGCCAGAGGCGACCCTGCAACTAGAGAAGGGGACTCTGGAAGACCAGGAGCTCACATCTGTGATCCTGGGGTGAGTGCGCGCAACTCGGGAAACTCTTGGAGCCCACGCCCGTAGTCTCAGGCGGGCGCCTGCGCCCTGTAGGAGACCCGGAGCTCACAGCAATAGGCTCGGGGAGGGATGGATCTGTAAGAGATTCCAGCTGAAACCCATAAACTCTGGAAAGCTCGCCCCCTGCAGGAGGCTCAGAAATCACACCCAAGGCCCTGCATGGAGAGTACGCCATTAGCCCTGGCGACAGTGCTGGGCTGGCACTGAGGACAGTAGCCCAAAGCTGACTGAGTGAGGAACAGGGAGAAAAGCGGTACGAGTCGGCTCGAAGCCTGCTACAGCTAGCAAGTCCAGAAAATCCAGTTTGGCCTGTGTGAAAATAGCAAGAGATTTTTTTTTCCTTCTTATTCTTTTTTTTTTTTTGGGGGGGGGTGTTTTGTTTCATTTTGTTTTGTGGGTTGTTTTTTTTTTTTTTTTTTTTTTGATAGTTTTTTTTTGTCTGTTTAGTTGGGTTTTTTGATTGTTTGTTTTGGTTCGTTTTTCGTTTTTGTGGGGTTCTTTTTGTTTTGTTTTGATTATATATTTTTTATTTTTTTATTACTTCTACTTTTTTTATCCCTCAATTCCTTTTGCTTCTCTTCTTTCTGGCTTTATTCCTTCTTCCTTTCTTTCCAATTCTATCTCTCCTTCCCTCCTCTTTTTTTTTTTCTTTTTTCTCTCTCTTCTTTTTTCACTTTATTCTTTTCTCTTTTTGAATACCCACGAGTGAGGCAAAGAAATCCTAGAACTGTGGAAAAACCAGAGTTGGACCAAAAGAGGGGGTATTCCCACAGCTGAGACAGTGGAAGCTGTGAACACCAGGATACCTGAAGAAGACTATAACACTGAATCTCACAGGTATTCCACCACAGAAGTTCACACCATAAACGCAGGTAGCCAGAACAGATCAACTTAAGAAGCAGAGGTTTACAAGAAGAGTCTCACCAACAATGAGAAGACAAAGAAACAATCCCCAAATGAAAGAAAAGGTGGAAGCCCCAGAAAGAATGCTAAATGAAACAGAGGCAACTCAACTATCAGATAAGGAGTTCAAAGAAATGGTTGTTAGGAAGCTCCATGAGCTCTCAATGAGCTACCAGAAACTACAGGGAAGCTACGATGAACTCAGTGCAAACTATATCAACATGAAAAAGGAAATAGAAACTATCAAAAAGGGCCAAGAGGAAATGAAGAATACAATTTCTGAGCTGAAGAACACAGTAGAAGGAATGAAAAGCAGAATCGATGAAGCAGAAGATTGGATCAGTGAGTTGGAGGACAAAGTAGAAAAAAACAGCCAGATAGAGCAAGAAAAGGAAAAGAGGCTCAGAAAGAATGAAGAGGGTTTAAGAGAAATGCGAGACAACATGAAACGTAATAATATCCGTATAATAGGAATACCAGAAGGAGAAGAAGAAGAGCAAGGGATAGAAAACCTATTTGAAAAAGTAATGATGGAAAACTTCCCTAATTTGGTGAGAGAAAAAGCCACACAAATCCAGGAAACACAGAGAGTCCCTATCAAGAGGAACCCAAACAGGCCCACTTCAAGACACATCATCATTAAAATGGCAAACTGCCAAGACAAAGAGAGAATCTTAAAGGCAGCAAGGGAGAAAAAGGAAGTAACATACAAGGGAGCCCCGATAAGGTTAGCAACTGACTTCTCAATGGAAACGCTCCAAGCCAGAAGACAATGGCAAGAAATATTCCAAGTAATGAGAACCAAAGGCCTACAACCAAGACTACTTTATCCAGCAAGGCTTTCAATCAAGATAGAAGGACAAATAAGGAGCTTCCCAGACAAAAGAAGTTTAAAAGAATACACCTCTTCCAAACCAGTACTACAAGAGATACTAAAGGGACTGCTTTAAGGAAAGAAAGGAAAAGAGAGAGTGAGGAACACAGATACGAAAATGGCAATGAATCAGTACCTATCAATAGTAACCTTAAATGTAAATGGATTAAATGCTCCAATCAAAAGACATAGAGTAGCTGACTGGATAAGAAAGCATGACCCACACATATGCTGCCTACAAGAGACCCACCTCAGGACAAAAGACCTACACAGACTTAAAGTGAAAGGCTGGAAACAAATTTTCCAAGCAAATGGACAGGAAAAAAAGGCCGGGGTAGCAATACTCATATCAGACAAAATAGACTTCAAAAGAAGAGCTATAAAGAGAGACCCAGAAGGTCACTTCATAATACTCAAGGGAAGAATCCACCAAGAAGACATAAACATTGTAAATATATATGCACCCAACATAGGAGCACCTAAATACATCAAGAAAATCTTAGAGGACTTCAAGAAAGATATTGACAGCAACACAATTATAGTAGGAGATTTTAACACCCCACTGTCAAAAATGGACAGATCTTCCAAACAAATTATCAACAAAGATATTGTGGCATTGAACAGTACTCTAGACGAATTGGACTTAGCTGATATATATAGGGCCCTCCATCCCAAAGAAACTAAATACACATTTTTTTCAAACACACATGGAACATTTTCAAAGATAGACCACATGATAGGACACAAAACAAGCCTCAACAAATTCAAGAAAATTGATATCATACCAAGCATTTTCTCCGACCACAAGGGACTAAAACTAGAAACCGACTTGATGGGGAAAATCCCCAAATCATCAAAATCATGGAGATTGAATAGCATGCTATTAAACAATGAATGGGTAAAGAATGAAATTAAGGAGGAAATCAAAAAGTTTCTGGAAACAAATGAAAATGAACTCACAACAACCCAAAACTTATGGGACACAATGAAGGCAGTCCTCAGAGGGAAGTTCATAGCAATACAGGCCTACCTAAAGAAGACAGAAACATTTTTAACAAATGACTTAACCCTACGCCTACAAGAACTCGAGGAACAACAACAAAGACAGCCCAGGGCAAGTAGAAGGAAGGAAATAACCAAGATCAGAGCAGAATTAAATGACATAGAGACTAAAAGCACAATCCTAAGGATCAATGAATCCAGGAGCTGGTTCTTTGAAAAGATCAACAAAATCGACACGCCTTTAAGCAGGCTCATCAAGAAAAAAAGAGAGAGGACTCAAATAAACACAATCAGAAATGAAAGAGGAGAGATTACGACTGACACCACAGAAATACAAAGGATTATAAGAAATTACTATGAAGAACTGTATGCCAAGAAATTTGAAAACCTAGGTGAAATGGACAAGTTTCTAGAGAAATATAACCTTCCAAAACTCAATGAAAAAGAAACAGAAAGCCTGAACAGACCAATAACAGCTGGTGAAATTGAATCAGTAATCAAAACACTCCCGGCACACAAAAGCCCTGGACCAGATGGTTTCACAGGAGAATTCTACAAAACATTTAAGGAAGAGCTAACCCCTATCCTTCACAGACTATTCCAAAAAATCCAAAATGATGGAAGACTCCCAAACTCTTTTGATGAAGCCAGCATCATCCTAATCCCAAAACCAGATAAAGACATAACAAAGAAAGAAAACTTCAGGCCAATATCACTGATGAATGTAGATGCTAAAATCCTCAACAAAATATTGGCAAACCGCATCCAACAATACATTAAAAAGATCATACACCATGACCAAGTGGGATTCATCCCAGGGATGCAAGGATGGTTCAACATTCGCAAATCAATAAATGTAATACATCACATAAACAAAAGCAAAGACAAAAATCACATGCTCATATCAATAGATGCAGAAAAAGCTTTTGATAAAGTACAACACCCATTTATGATAAAAACACTCAGCAAAGTGGGAATAGAGGGAGCATTCCTCAACATAATAAAAGCCATATATGAGAGACCTACAGCCAACATCATACTCAATGGGCAAAAACTGAAATCTTTCCCACTAAGATCAGGAACAAGACAAGGCTGTCCACTTTCACCACTTCTATTCAATATAGTATTGGAAGTCTTAGCCACAGCAATTACACAAGAAAAGGAAATAAAAGGCATCCAAATTGGAAAGGAGGAAACAAAACTATCAGTGTTTGCAGATGACATGATAGTGTACATAGAAAATCCTATAGACTCGGCCAAAAAGCTGCTCGACGTAATAAATGAATTTGGCCAAATAGCTGGATACAAAGTCAATATCCAAAAATCAAAGGCATTTTTGTATACCAACAGTGAAACAGCAGAAGCAGAAATCAAGAAAAAAATCCCATTCGATATAGCAAAAAGAAAAATAAAATACCTAGGATTAAACCTAACCAAGGAGGTAAAAGACCTGTATGCAGAAAACTACACAACACTGAAGAAAGAAATCAAGGAAGACACAAACAAATGGAAGCATATACCATGTTCATGGATCGGAAGAATTAATATTATCAAAATGTCCATATTACCCAAAGCAATTTACAGATTCAATGCAATACCTATTAAAGTTCCAATGGCCTATTTCACAGACATAGAACAAACACTTCAAAAATTTATATGGAATCATAAACAACCCCGGATAGCGGCAGCAATTTTGAGAAAGAAGAGCAAAGTAGGAGGGATCACAATACCTGATACCAAACTGTATTGCAAAGCCACTGTAATCAAAACAGCCTGGTACTGGCACAAGAACAGACACGTGGACCAGTGGAATAGAACAGAGAGCCCAGAAATAAACCCAAGTCTCTACAGTCAATTAATATTCGACAAAGGGGGCAGCAACATAAAATGGAGCAAAAATAGCCTCTTCAGTAAGTGGTGCTGGAAGAACTGGACAGCTACATGCAAAAAAATGAAACTCGAGCACCAACTTACACCATACACAAAAATAAATTCAAGGTGGATAAAAGATTTAAATATAAGCCATGACACCATTAAAATTCTAGAGGATAATATAGGCAGGAAAATCTCAGATATTTCACGCAGCAATATTTTTACTGATACGTCCCCTAGAGCAAGGGACATAAAGGAAAGAATAAACAAATGGGATCTCATCAAAATAAAAAGCTTCTGCACAGCTAAAGAAAACAGTATTAAAATAAAAAGAGAACCGACTGTGTGGGAAAACATATTTGGAAATGATACCTCAGACAAGGGATTAATCTCCAAAATATATAAAGAACTTACAAGACTCTACTCTAAGAAGACAAGCAACCCAATTAAAAAATGGGCAAAGGATTTGAACAGACACTTCTCCAAGGAGGACATACAGAGGATCCAGAGACACATGAAAAGATGCTCGATATCTCTAGCTATCAGAGAGATGCAAATTAAAACTACAATGAGGACTTCCGGCCAAGATGGAGGCATAGGCGGACACACTGTGCCTCCTCTCACAACCAAAATTAAGGACAACAAATATTTAGAAACAAGAAAACAACCAGAACTTATAGAAAACTGAACTATACGGAAGTCCAACAACCATTCATCCAGACCGGTAAGAGGGGCGGAGTTGCGGCAGGAGAAAGTGGAGGTGCGGACCCAGGAACGCAAGCAGCAGCAGCTGGCAGTTCCCAGGTGCACGGGCGGCGGCTGGCGGTCCCCGGGCCCACAGGCAGCAGCTGGCGGGCCCCGGGCACAGGGGGCAACTGTGCAGACCCAGTGAGGCCGCACAAGGCGGCTGGCTGACCAGGTGGTCCCACATTCGAGCGTGCAGACGGTCCAGGCGGAGGGGAAGTGGCGGAAGGGACTGAATCCAGGAGAGAGCGGAGCAGGCGCCATTGCTCCCTCTCAGGCCCCGCCCCCACATACAGCGTCACAACCCAGCGACTGGGCTGCCCCGCACTTGGGAGCGCCAGAGGCTCCACTCTTCACTACGTAAAAGCACGCGCGCACGCGCAGATAATCCAGGTGAAGGGGAAGCAGCGGAAAGGGCCAGAGTCCGGGAGAGAGCGGAGCAGGCGCCATTGCTCCTTCTCAGACCCCGCCCCCACCTACAGCGTCACAACCCAGCGACTGGGCTGCCCGCCCTGAGGAACACCTAAGACTCCACCCCCTCACTACGTAATAGCCGAGACCAGACTAAAACCAAAACAACAACAAAAAAACCCCACCAAAAATGGCTCAAACCGGAAAACAAATAAAAGCCCCAGAGCCAATTCCTCTAAGCAGTGAAGAGATAGCCAACCTGTCAGATGCACAGTTCAAAGCACTGGTCATCAAAATGCTCACAGAATTGGTTGATTTTGCTCACAAATTAGATGAAAAGATGCAGGCTACAATACGTGAAATGAAGGAAGATGCATGGGGAACTGATAGAGATGGAAGGAAAACTGGGACTCAAATCAATGAAGTGGACCAGAAGGAAGAAACTAACAACCAAACAGAAAACGAGGAAGAAACAAGAATTCAAAAAAATGAGGAGAGGCTTAGGAACCTCCGGGACATCTTTAAACGTCCCAACATCCGAATTATAGGGGTCCCAGAAGGGGAAGAAGAACAGCAACGAGTGGAAAACTTATTTGAACAAATAATAAAGGAGAACTTCCCCAATCTAGCAAAGGAAATAGACTACCAGGACGTCCAGGAAGCTCAGAGAGTCCCAAAGAAGTTGGACCCAAGGAGGAACACACCAAGGCACATTGTAATTACATTAGCCAAGATTAAAATGAAGCAGAGAATTCTAGAAGCAGCAAGGGATAAGGGGACAGTCACCTACAAAGGAGTTCCCATCAGACTGTCAGCTGATTTCTCAAAAGAGACCTTCCAGGCAAGAAGGGGCTGGAAAGAAATATTTGAAATCTTGAGAAGCAGGGACCTACATCCAAAATTGCTCTATCCAGCAAAGCTGTCATTTAGAATGGAAGAGAAGATAAAGTGCTTCTCAGATAAGGTCAAGTTCAAGGAGTTCATCATCACCAAGCCCTTATTATATGAAATGTTAAAGGGACTTATCTAAGAAAAAGAAGATAAAACTATGACAGTGAAAAGACAACAAACTCATAGCTATCAAGAACCACACCTAAAACAAAAGCAAACTAAGCAAACAGCTAGAACAGGAACAGAACCACAGAAATGGAGATCATATGGAGGGTTAGCAACAGGGGCGTGGGAGGAGGAGAGAGGGGGAAAAGGTGCAGAGAATGAGTAGCATAGATAATGGGAAAAAAATAGACGGGGAGGGCAAGAATAGTATGGGAAATGTAGAAGCTAGAAAACTTATGACCCATGGACATGAACTAAAGGGGGGAATGTGGGTGGGAGAGGGTGGGTAGGGTGGAGGGGAATGATGGGGGAGAAATGGGACAACTGTAATAGCATAATCAATAAAATATATTAAAAAAAAGGAAAAAAAAAAAAAACTACAATGAGATACCACTTGACACCAGTCAGAATGGCCTTCATAAACAAAGCAAGAAACAGCAAGTGTTGGAGAGGTTGTGGAGAAAAGGGGACCCTAGTGCACTGTTGGTGGGATTGCAGATTGGTACAACCACTACGGAAAACAGTATGGAATTTTCTAAGAAAACTAAAAATGGACATACCTTTTGACCCAGCAATTCCACTGCTTGGATTATATCCTAAGAATCCTGAAACACCAATCCAAAAGAATCTATGCACCCCTATGTTCATAGCAGCACAATTTACAATAGCCAAGTGCTGGAAGCAACCTAGGTGCCCATCAGTTAATGAATGGATCAAAAAACTGTGGTACATTTACACAATGGAATTCTATGCAGCAGAAAGAAAGAAGGAGCTCCTACCCTTTGCGACAGCATGGAAGGAATTGGAGAGTATCATGCTAAGCGAAATAAGCCAGGCAGTGAAAGACAAATACCATATGATCTCACCTTTAACAGGAAGCTAATCAACAAAACAAACAAACAAACAAGCATAATATAAACAAAGACACTGAATTTGAGAACAGTCTGACAGTGTCCAGAGTGGGAGGGGAGGGAATTTCAGGGGAAAAGGGGAACGGTTTAGAGCAACAAGTATAAAGGACTCATGGACAAAAACTATGGGGGGAGGAAATGGGAGGGAAGTGGGGAGGGCTGGGGTGGTGGGCTGGGGCGGGGTAAAAGACAGAAAACTGTACAATATCAACAATTAAAAAATACTGATTTAAAAAAAATAAAATAAAAAATGGGGAAAAAAAAAAGAAAACACAACCCAACTATATGCTGTTTGCAAAAAGTAATTTAAAATTCAACAATATAGGCTGGAAGTAACAATGGAAAAGTACACCATACAAATATCAATTTAAAAAAATAGCCCTGGCTGGTATGGCTCGGTGGATTGAGCATTGGCCTGCGAACCAGAGGGTCACAGGTTCAATTTCTAGTCAGGGCACATGCTTGGGTTGTGGGTCAGGTCCCCAGTAGGTGGCGCTTGAGAGGCAACTACACATTGATGTTGCTCTCCCTCTCTTCTCCCTCCCTCCCCCTCTTTAAAAAATAAATAAATAAAATCTTTAAAAAAATGAGGATCTATATTAACATTAAAGTAGATGTCAGGACAAGGAATATTAAAAGAGGCAAAGAGGCATATCACACAATGATAAGAGGATCAATCTACCAGGAAGTCATACTGATCCTAATGAGTATATGCACCAAATAACAGAACCTCAAAAAATACAAGAAACAGAATCAATAAATGGAAAAAAAACAAACTCACAATTATTGTTTGACCTTGAGTACCTGCTTCTAACAAGCAATAGAACTAATAGCCAGAAAAATCAGCGAGGACATAGAAGACCTGAACAATACAATTAACCAACATAAAATCGACATACCACCTGATAAGAGCAGAATAGATATTTTTCAAGCATTCATGGAATATTTACCCAGTGAATCATATCTTAGGCATAAAACAAACATCAATACAATTTAAAATAAATGAAATTACACAAGTATATTCTCTGATTATACATGAAATCAAACCAGAAATCAACAACAGAAAGACAATAAGAAAATCTCCAAACACTTGGAAATTAAACAACACACTTGTAAATAATGGTTCAAAGAGAAAGTCTCAAAGGAAATTTAAAAACAGAATAAAAGTAAGTAAAAATTAAAATGCACCATATTAAAATGTGTTATACAGCTCAACTATAGATGAGAGGGAAATTTATAGTACTAAATGCTTACATTAGAAAAAAGGAAAAGTCTCAAACTGATAAGTTCCTATCACAAGAGTTACCCAAAATAAGCCCAAAGCAAACACAAGAAAGAAAATACTCTCTTGTATTACCAGGCCTAGATTCCATTGTTCAGCATTATAAGTATTCCCTTACACTAATTACTTGCTTCTTTCTCTTACTTTTAAACATAGCCAGAGAAGATCATAATTTTTCTCATACAAACTCCTCTCTCCACATTTGTCCACAAACATCTCAATATTACTGGAGAAAATCACAGCAGTGCTGACCAGAGTCATTCAAACCCATGACCACTCTCCTTGAATGGTCATTTGACATTGACAGTCAAACCTATCCCAATTCTCTAGCAAATTCACTTTTCCATTATCTCAGCAGATGATTTTAAGTCAACAACATCCTCTTCTCCCTTGTTCTAAGCTAATAACCTCTGTGAATTTTATGTACAATAGTTCCACTCCAATAGGAACTGCCCTGTCTTTCAACCATCCCTTAGTGTTGTAACAGAAAAGTCACTCCTATCTTAACCTAACCTTTCCACTTAGCTTTTTAAAAAAAGACTATTTACTGCCATTTTTATATCTCTACTACATTATTAATTTCTCTCTTTACTGGACCCTCTTCCCATCCAAACTGAAGCATGCTTTAAGATTACCCATCAACACAAACAAAAAAGCAAGCAACAAAAACTTTCCTTTGAATTCACACCCTGTTTCAGATACTGCCCATTTTCTGCTCTACTTCATAGACAAACAGAACATTGTCTATACTAACTGTCTCTAATTTTTCACATTTTCTCTTCAAATCATCTTTATTGGGTATTTCTTTTGACGTTAATAAAATGTACCTCATGTCACCAATGACCTCATCTTATTAAAGCTGATGTTCAGTTCTCTGAGATCATCTTACTGGAACTCTTAACATTTGACACCATGTACTCTATCTCCTCTTTCCTGACTCCCATTCTTCATTTGGTTTCCAGCACAACGTGCTTCCCTAGCTTTTCTCTCTTCTCTTCAATGGCTACATCACACACCTTTTATCTCTTTGCCTAGACCTCTATTTTGGTGACTCAGGGACCTTTTATTCCTTCAGCTTTTTTTCCTCACCTCCATGATCTAATCTGGGTAATTTCAGCTAGTCCCAGGCTTTTAAATCGCATCTTTATCAGACAACTCAAATTTATACCTTCAACCTAGCCTTGTCTGTAGAACTCCAAACTCTGGTATTCTACTTGGCATTTCAACTGGGATGTCTAACTGAAAACTTAAACGTGGCCAAACAGAACTATTAACACTCCTTCCAAATTTGCTGCTCTAAAGTCTTTTACCTCTCACTAAACAACTTTACTGTCTACCTAATTGCTTAAAAAAAAATTTGTAAGTTTTGTAATCCTTGACTCTTCTTTCTCTCATAAACGACTTGCCATCCATCAGCAGGTACTGTTGGTGCTACTTTCAATATGTCTTTGATGTGCCCACTTACTCCCGTCTCCATAGCTCTAAACTGAGTCCACATCACCTACTTAGCTCATATTTCCTTAACAACTGATTTTATGAATTCACTTAAAACTGGGACATGGCTGGCAGGTAATTTTTAAATGGTAGTGCCTTAAATTTCTCCAGAGTCACGTATTGTATTTGCTTTTAATTTGGGCCTTAAATAACACTCTTGGAAGAAACTATTTTAAATGTTATTTTAGAGTGGAAATACCTGAGCTTATATTTTGAAAAGATAAACAAAAATCAGAAAGAGGAGTGGATAACTAATGGTGGATTGAAACTATTTCTATGGGTCCTTAAAAATAAATCAAGGCGTAAGTTCTCATAGAACTCAACAGTATAAAATAGAAGTTATAGTAATGGGCAAGAGGAACAAACGGGAAGGGGCAGGCTCTGCTCAACACAGATGGTGATAACAGATGACAAGAAGAAAGCAGGACCACTCTGTTCCTATTCTGCCTGTCTTCCGTGGCAGAGACAATGAGCTTCAGGCTGGAGAGGGCAAACAACCTAGTGTGAGAGGGAACTGATGTCAATGATAAGTGGGAAGACAGAAAACACCCAGTGTCCTGGCTGAGATGAACTTCACTGCAGGCTTGGAGAGACCTGGCGGATGAAATTTCTGAACCACCCATTGTTACCTCTGAGGAATGACGGGAAAAGGGGAGAGTATCACAAGACTGGAGAGAAGCAAATACGGCACGATTTTTCCATAAGGGAAAACAGTAAATTCTGCATTACAGATCAGTGAGCCTCACATAAATTCCTGTGAAAAATTATAGAACAGGTTATTAAAATGGATGAGTTTTCAAACAGTATAAAAGGAGAGCATGTAAATTCTTACGCAGGGAAGTGGTATTCATAAGATACAGCGAGGGCTCATTAAGATTCAGTCATACCAGACTACCCTCATTTCTTTTTGGGTAGGCCAACTATTACCGTTATGAAGAGCTAATATTTCTTTAGCATTTATTCAATATTAGGCTCCAGATTAAATGCTGTATAGGAATTTTTCATTTAACCTTGAGTATTAATTCCCTCCACTTTATAAATGAAGTTACAGAGGTTTAGAACAATAACTAGCCCAAGACCACAAAGTTAAAACAAGGGAAGCATGACACATTTCAGAATTCATGGTGTTAATCTCTATGATACAATGTCACTAAACAGTGTAGGATAGGTATATCCCAAGAATGTTATTGCACAGGTTGAATAGAACAAGAGGCAATATGTTAGGAATAAATGTAAAATCTATTACTCAGGTTTTTCGAAATCTACCTAATATTGCATGGAGTAAAAAAAGAAGAGCTAAAGGCAGTTCATAAATAGCTCCTTCTCACATAGCCAGGGCAAACTCAGTGGTATCACAGCCCAAGGGGAAAGCATTTTACCAACTCCAGACAAAATTATTAACCTGATTCTTTATTAAAAGGATCCAAGATCATATTTTTATGTATTGAGAAATGATCACCACAATTTCTAGTTAACACCCATCACCATGCATAGTTACAACATTTTTTATTACTGCGATGAGGACTTTCAAGATCTATTCTCTTAGCAACTTTCCAATATACAATACAGTATTGTTAACTGTACTCACCATGCTGTTCATTACATCCCCAGGACTTACTAAGTTCTCTTTCCTCTCTTACATGCGCAGTGGAAGGCTGCCAATTACTGAGAGCTTTCATTCTCTTTCTTACCTGTACTGTCAGTAGGCGTTCAAGTGGCTTTTGTAGCGAACATTTCTTGATTTATTATTTTAATATTTAAAAAAGTTTTTAGTTTTATAAATATTTTCACAAGTGTACTATTTTAAAGGACTGTAGGCTTGAATATGTGTGTGTCCCTTGATGTTAAGGAAAGCCCATTTTCAGATTATGGCAGCTGCTCTGAGGCTTCATTTATTTTCATGTGGTTCCTGGTAGGGTTTGGGGGAAGTCCATATAGCAGCTCCAAACAGCTTTGAGTATTGTGAAAAATACATTTGATAAAAATATGAGTAAAAGGTGTGATGTGACTGCCAAATAAGCTAAGGTGAATTGATACTACATTAACAGAATTATAATATATATATGAAGAAGTTCCTTCTTTCTATAATCACTTGTTATAATCATCCCTATATCTATATACCCAATTTCACACATGGACTAGCTCTTAGTTCTGATGCTTTAAGAGGGTGAATAGATACCCTTGTATTTCCAGAGGGGAACTGGGTGATGAGGAGACTTGGAATCATGTACTATGAGCAACTTTTGAAGGTATTGGGATGTTTTCCAAGAGAAGATATTAGTCACCATTTATTATTCTGTAAAAGTGACTGAAGAAATAATAGGTTATAAGAGCAAAAGGAAAAAGTCTGAGTTTTATCAGTGGGGAGGTAAAGCAGTAGCTGAAATCACTGATTCTAGAGTTCACCAGCCTGGGTTCATAGCCTGGCATGACTACTTACTCGCTGTTTAACCTATTCAGGTGATTAACTGCTCTGTGCTGCAGTTTCCCCATCAATATGATGGCCAGAATAATAGCATGTATGTCATCAGGATTAAATGAGTTGAGCTATGTAAAAACAGAGACTATTGGCTGGCATGTGTTAAACACTTGATACACATTAGTTATACATAAAGCACAACAGAAATTTTCCTTTTGTTGGATAACATAAGCTAATCATTGGACTTCTGACAATGGTTCAATCAAGAAAAAGAGTGATAGGAAAGGAAAGAATGATAATGGTCAGGTTTGAGAATTTGCGTTTGCTTCTGTTTATCATGGTATAAATTTGGTTGAAGGAAAATTAACCATAATTACTAAAGTTAGGATACCTTAAAATATCTAGTGAGGTCCCATAACCCAGCAAGATAAAACACTAACTGAATGCTATTTGACTTTTAAAAATTGGACTGTCAAGTAGATAAGTAATATAGCAGACCTCGGCAAACTTCTTGGGCTTTGCATTAAAAGCCAATACTATAAAACCTGTTGAGACTATCCTATCAAAATTACCATGAACAGAGGTGGCCATTAGAATAAATTATACAACCTGTGGATTATATGAAATAAGAAAAATACGAACATACAAATTAAAGCCTTCTATTATAAAGTAAATTTTATTACATCTCTTGGCAATTAACATTTCATGTCTACTATATGGTTTGCTCTAGGGAAAGTCTTGCTCTTTAGGGAAAGTCTTCCTTCCCTAAAAGTGACAAACATAAATACAGAAGCTTTTTATTTGATTGTTAACAGGTGTCAATAGTTGAACTTTTAGTAAGGTGTTAGATATCATAACAAGAACACCAACTTATTTCTTATTTTTAAAAATCCTCACCTGAGGATATGTTTACTGACTTTTTTAGAGAGAGGGATGGAGAGAGAGAAAGAAACATCAATGTGAGAAACATCGATCAGTTGCCTCCCATACACACCCCAATTTGGGATGGAACCTGCAACCTTTTGGTGTATAGGGCAGCATTCCAATCAACTGAGTGACCCAGCCAGGGCAAGAACACAAATTTAAATAACAATGAATTTCAGTTTTATCCTGGACATTTTGGCTGTTATGTTATTCTTCTGATTCCTTCATTCCTATAGCAAATTTTTGTTGAATATTTACTATGTGCTAAGCTCTTTTCTAAGCCCTGAGGAAAAAAGACAGGAACAAAACAGACAACATTACTGCTCTCATAGAACTTACATTCTGGTGAAGAGATACAATAAGTCTGTAAACAAACAAGAAAAATTCCAGAAATTGTTGTGTTAGCAGAGAATCAAATAGGACATAAAGATAGGGGAAGACCAGATGGCTACTTCAGATTGAGTGGCCAGGGAGTCCTATCTAAGAAGCTGACATCCCAACCGAGACATGAATGGCAATAAGGATTCAGAACTGAGGATCAAAAAAATAATAATTCTAAGAAAATGAATAGCTAGTACAAAGATCCAAATGTAAGGGAGAAGCCTAGCTTGGCTGAAAAGTTGTGGACAAGGTAGATATTGTTTGTCTGAAGTTTGGCAATGCAGAGTCCAGATCATTTGTGGCACTGTAGGTTGTGATTTTCGCTACCATCAGAAGCCAAGTATTTGATGAATTTTAAGCAGAGGAGTGGTATGATCTGATTATGTTTTAAATCAATTGCTCTTGCTATTACATGGAGAATAGAGTATAGAAACCAAGAGTGCAAGAAAGGAGGCCAATTAAAGATTACAGCAATAGTCCAGTCAAGAAATGGAGAAGTCTGCTCTGGCTGGTGTGGCTCAGTGGATTAAATACTGAACCACAAAGTAAAGAGTTGCCAGTTCAATTCCCAGTCAGGGCACATGACTGGGTTGTGGGCCAGGTTCCCAGTAGGGGGCACTCAAGAGAAACACAGTAATGTTTCTCTCTCTCTCTCTTTCTCCCTCCCTTCCCCTCTGTCTAAAAATAAATAAATGAAATCTTTAAAAAAAGAAATGGAGAAGTCTTAGAGGGAGATAGTAGTAATGTACATACAATCTAATAGTCAGATTTGGGGTCACTTTTGGAGTTAGAAGTAATAGAACTTGGGGACATATTAGAGAGAGAAAAGGCTAACTTACAAATGTATTCTAAGATATTGCCTGAGCAATCTAGTAGGAATGGTGCTGTTTTCCAATATTTGAGAGCTTGGGGAAGGAATGGGTTTGGGTGTAAAAACAAAAAGCTCTTATGGACAAATTAAGTTTGAGATGCCTATTAGCCATCCGAAAAGCATAAAACTGGATATTTGAATCTAAGTTTCAGAGGACAGGTGACAAATGGAAGATATTAATTTGGAAGCCAAACTACCTGAAGCCAGGAGAATAAATGGTATCACTTGAGAGAATGGGACTAAGTTATTAAGCCAATGGATACATTCAGACATTGGATAGAGGAAAGGGAGAACCAAAATACAAGACTGAGAAGGATCATCCAGTGAGTTAGGAGAAAAGGAAGGAAATATGCTAACTGGGAGGCCATGAGAAGAAATCATTTCAAGAAGGAGGGAATGATCAATTGTGTCAAATGCTGTTCAGATATGAAGTAAGGTAAGAACAATGCGGAGACCATTGGATTTGGCAGTCCCAGAGGAATGGTGGGTAATAAAGCACAATTGGAATAAACTGAGGAGAGAATGTGAGTTGATGAAAGAAAGAGAGCCGCTACTGACAGGAGAAAGTGCCTCTGGACAATGGAATTATTAGAGCCCTCTGAAATGGACAGGCTTACTCGTGATGTTGGAAGAGTTCAAAGAAAGGGTTACAAATTATATAGTGAGGGGATTTGTGCATCTGTTTGTGAGTTGGACGGGATGACCCTGAAAATACTTACCACACAATGATGTTCTAAGATTCTTTTATTCTGCAGCATTTATCTAATATAGCTCTCTTGCTTGCCGAAATTCTAAGTGCAGTGCCCCTCACCTGATCCCTCTGCAACCTTATTAAGGATAGATAAATTATTTTCATTACACTTTATAAAATACTGGAAATAGCTCTTGAAATTCTATTACTTTCTCAGTAGACTCTAGATTGGGAAAAATTGATCTCATTCAACTGTCTCATAATGTAGATAAGGCAATTAAGGCTCTGAGAAGTGTAATGGTTAGTAAAATATAAAATTCAAAGATAATAGTAAAGCTAGGACTAGAACCTAGTTTCCTTGTTTTATTTCTTATCTTATTCATTCTCTTTTTTGTTTATATCTTTCAAATTTTTATAAACTATCTTCTTATAGCAAGAACTTTCCAAGTTATGTTGTTTAAAATAGAATAAATAAAAAACAAGCAAAAATAAGAAACACCTGAAATTTTCAGCATCAGAGAATTGAAGTAACTTTTTCAGGAATGAGCTAAGGCATTTATTACTCCAGCTGCTGGAATATTGGCAGCTGATGGCTCTCAGCTGACTCCTTACCTGGGAACTGTCAAATCATAGGGTCAGATGGATGCAGCAGCAATCCATCAGAAAAGATGGAAGTGGTAAATCCAGCATCAAGCATAAGCAGGTTGGAGGGCACAATTAAACAGCATTGGTACCTTTATGGCCATATGAAGGGTCCCTGATGATTAGCTCATTGAGGAGAAAATAGCCCAACAGATGGTTCACAGATGGGTCATCCTGATATGAAATACAAGCTAAAAATGTACTGCAGTTGCACTATAACCTCATTCACAGAGTCTCTGAAAGAAAGCTGTGCAGGGAAATCCTCACAATGAGCAGAACTTCAGGCATTGCCTCTGATCATCTACCTTTTATGGAAAGAATGGCGGACCAAAGTAGCAATATATACCAATTCATGAGCACAGGAAAATAATTTCACTGGTTGTTCAGGGACCTAGAAAAAGAAAAACTAGAAGACTGGCAACAAGGGCATCTGAGGGAGATGGTGTGGCTGAGCCTATGGAAATGAGCCCAAGTTGAAAGATCTTTATATTATATGTTAATGCCCTCTGAAGAGCCTCCTTCCCTCCTTCATCATTCTTTATAGACGAGGCACTAAAGAACCAAAAATATAGAATGGCAGGGCCAGTTACTATCAACTAGTTTCTGTCATCAGCCACCCCAGTACTGGCATAATGATCAGATAAACAGAGAAGTCACAGTGGCAGGGATAAAGGCTATGCAACCCAAAGCCCCCACTTACTAAGGCTAATCTAGCTACTGCCACTGACAAATATCCCACCTCCCAACACAGAGACAAATGCTAAGTCTTGATATGGCCTAATCCTCAAGATCACCAACCAGCTACTGGTGACAAATTGGCTACTCTGAACCCCTCCCACCCTACAAGGGGCAGCATTTCATCTGCTGCCCCTGTTGATGGGGGGAATCAACATGTATTCCAGGTATGGGTTTGACATTGCCATCCACAGGACCTCAGTCAGCATTCAAGGGCTGACAAAGTTTCAGATCCACTCACCTGGGACCAAGAGCCCCACTTGACAACAAAGGAGATATGGCAGTGAACACATGACCATGAGATCCACTGATTTGATCACAAACTACACCACCCAGCTGCCAGTCTGATAGTGGTAGAAGAGTCTTTTGAAAGTGTAACTGAGGCACCAGCTTAGATATGAGGTTCTACAAGAATAGGGGGCTTATGATCTATAACCTTGTTACACCCGAGTTAAATGGCCGTTGTGTGATGATGCATCCCCAATAGGTAGAATGTATAGGTCTTGGACCCAACAGAGGGAAACAGGAGTATCCCTGCTTACCATCCCCGCAAGAGACCATCTTTTAAAATTGGTGCTTCCCATATCTACAACTCTGGATCACGTGGGTCTGTATCTCAGGGTTCGCTTCTCAGAGGGAGAAATGTTCCATCAAAAGACACAGCAAGCATCCCATTAAACTTCAGGTAAAAACTACTGTTGTCACCTTAGTGTTCTCATGACAAGAAGAAAGCAAAGAAAGTAGTAACAGAGGAGTCACCATCCTGGTACAGGGCTTGACTCTGATAATCAGGTAAATAGGACTGCTGCTTAACCATGAGGGCAGGGAAGAATATGTTTGGTACCCATGCAGTCCAGGGGGGAATTTCTTGCCCAGTTTTGACAATGATTGTGTAAGTGCAACAGATTTGGTCTAAGAAAGTCATGGTGAACAGGGGTTCAGACTCATAAGGGACCAGCACAGATATTAGCCAAGAGTGAGTGAAACGTAGAAAAAAACAGAAGGAAGCTACAATGAGAACATAATGCATATTTAAGTAAATTCAAGTCACACAGGCAATAGACTTTAGCAAATACTATTTTATTTCTCTGAGATTCCCTCTTTGCAATGGAAGAATTCATTTCCTCGGTTGCTGGTAGCATTGACAGCTAACAGCTTTCAGCTGAATTTCTATCTGTGCGTTGACCCTTAGCTGAAAAGAACTGCCTTGCCCCGGGTCATACCTACTCCAGGGGCACAGTCCTCATTCAATTACTGGGTAATAAGTGATTTCAAAGACTCAGCCCCTTTGCTTCAAGAAGGGACAACTGGGAAGGGTGATCCCTTCCCAGAGCTCTCCAGGGTCTTTATTGCAACTTTATTGTAGTTTCACTCTTCCTTCCACTCAACCCTCCTTCCTTTACTTGCCCATGTAAGAGTTTATCCCAAGAGAACTCACCAACAAAATTACTGCACACAACACAAATCCATGTCTTAGAATCTGTCTCACAGAGACAGGTAGTTCAAAAGGCATATGGCATGTCCATGTGAGATAGTATCCTCTAGTAGTGAGAATGATATTGTAATAGGTCATTTCATGAAATTGGGAAAGTTAAATTAGGACAATTGTGAGGTCTTTGCTCCCACTTTTATAAAATAAAATAAATATATATACATATATGTAAATACATCCTGAGGAGAAGCATGAAGCAGCAAAATATTAACAGTGGGTCTCTGGACACTAAGCTCATGATGTTTTTCTATATTTTAATAATCAACACTAGGTATGTTATTATTTTAATCAGATAAAATATTACTTTAGTAAAAAACTTGAGCATATATTATACCTATAAAAACAGAAACATGTGTATAATACAGAGGAGGTAGAGACAATAAACAGAGTCCAATATAATTACTGTCTATTCCAGATGACCCTTGATTCAAGAATAGGAAATAATTTCTCTCTCTTCCTTCATTCATCCACTGGACTAATTGAAGTTACCAGGTGCAATGGACAAATAGGAACTACACCTGCTTAGTGGAATTGCTAGCAGAATTGCTGAGTCATATGGTCACTCTTTGTTTAACCTTTTGAAGAACTGCCAGAGTGTTTTCCAGAGTGGCTGCTGTACCATTTTACATTCAGCAGTTATTTACTATAAGCCACACTGTTTGTTAACCCTCCTCCAAACAGATTTCCCTTACGGTCTGAATACTCTGCCAGGTACTGATTAGTTCATTTGTCTTAGGTGAGTCTGTGCAAGATCCTAACCAAGGGAAAGGCTTGGGAAAGTCAGAAGAATTTGGTTGGTTCCCAAGGCCATCCATATAGTTACAATAAGTCAAACATTAGTTTTTCTTTGAAATACTTAGCTCTTAGAGCATTTCCTTCACTATTCCAATCCAGCCATTTAAGACATACATTCATTAGCCGACCCACTCAAGAACCACGACTTTTCTCATTGGCTGTTTATCCCTAAAATCCTCTGAAAGAAAGGAGCATCATTATTATTTACTCAATCGTTTTGCTTTATTAGGGAGCCAAATTTTGATTAAAATCAGAAACTGTAAAAATTGGTATCCAGTACAAGAATGGTACGTTTGCTCTTTAAAAATTATGCTGCATAAATTTTATAAACAGGTAATGCTTGCTTTGTCTTTCTCTTTTCTTAACACTAAATCATCCCAAATTTTGTTAGGAAATTTGCCATATACTATGGTTGAACGTCAAATTCAGCTCCCAGGTTCTTGGAGGCAATTCTCATCTGCTACAGTTCTAAAAGCATACAGTTCTTTTAAGCATACAGTTCTTACAGTCATTTTCTTGTATAAGAATTTTAATGATGAAATTATGATTTATATAAGTGGCATCATGGAGCCCAGTGGTCACAATGTCTTTAACAGTTTCACAGAAAATGCAGAAGTGTTTTTCAAGTGGGTGTTCCTTGATCAACTCTAAATAAAAAGTAAATGAATCACATCAAAATGTATTTTCTGTGAAGATTTTTTTGAGGAGGTTAATCAAATGTAGTTCAAGAACAATGTGGCTGCATTTAATGTGATTTTGAACTTCACTAATTTGAAGTGGTATGGTATGAAAAAATAATAAAATCTCTATGTATATATTTTGAAATAATTCATATTTCTTCCAATTATAAAAGTATGATCTCACCTGTAAGTGGAACCTAATCAACAAAAGAAACAAGCATGCAAAACAGAACCAGAGACATGCAAATAAAGAACAAACTGACAGTAACCAGAAGGGAGGGGAGGGGGGTTAATGGGGAATAGAAGGGGAAGGCTCATCAAGGAACATGTTTAAAGGACCCATGGACAAAGCCAACAGGGTGGGGGTAGGATTGAATGTGGGAGGTGGGGGTGGATAGGGCAGAGGAGAGTAATGGGGGGGATAATGGAGACAACTGTAACTGAACAACAATTTAAAAAAGAGGAAAAATCAAGAATTATATAATTCAAAGCTTTCTGAATGAATAAATTATAAACTATGTTTTCTCAGTTTTCATTAGAAGGTGGCAGACAGATCCACTGTCCTTTGTTAGATCTATTGAAACTTAGTCTTGAACTATGCAGATTAAAAATAAGTAAAATTTCCAGAAATGTATCATTTACATGAATGCACCTGCCCTACATCTACCTTTCTGGAGCTCTATCTTCATAGAAGGAGAATTCTTAATCTCTTAGAAACATGGATATGCTACATGTTATATATACAGCATTTACATATTATTACACTAACATATTGCATATTATATATTTTTGGCCATTAGTTAAAATCCTGGCTGAACATCAGAGTTACCTGGAGAGTTATTTATAAGCCATATTTTGTCATGAGTATTATAGAAATAACATTTTTGGTTATTTCTGAGTATGTAATATTTTAACTTTTTAAAGTTAAATTTTAAAATTTAAATTTCAAATTTCAAAAGGTGTAAAAGGTTTTGCTGTGGAAAAATCCCACTCCTATCTGACAACCACCCAGTTTTTCTCTACACAGGCAACATCAATTCTATCAGCTTTTCGTGTAACTTTCCAGAGATATCAAATGCATATATAAGCAAATATGTATGTTCATCCTTTTTTGCTATCCACTGGTAGCAAATGATACAGCCTTGCATTTTACACTTGATGAAACATCTTAAGGACTGGCCCCTATCCATAAACAATTTCCTCATTCTTTTTTACATATACACTTGTATATTATAATATGGATGCACCATAATTGTTTAGTCTACTAGGAAAGTTTTTAAAAATGCATGTTCCTGGGCCCTGTCATAGACCTATAAAATAAAAATCTATGGACCAGAGTCTGGGAATATGTGTCTTTAACAAGCTCCTTAGGTGGCTGTCATTAAGTCAGCACAGCAGATTGGTTCTGGAGAATCACCATTTCAGGTTACCTGCTCTGAAAATCACTTTTTCCAACTGTGTTTTTCACTGAGGCTAGAAAGCTGAGGTCATATTTTCTGGGAAGAGCCTGAATCATTGGTAGTACATGTTTCTGAATGAAAGGAAGTAACATAATCTTTATCATTCAATTTATAGGACATTTTCAAGAAAAGGAATTATTCCTGTAGATCGGTGCCAGTATAGTTAAGTCAGCTATTGATTTGCCCATATCACCCAGCTCAGATAAGTCTCAGTGAACCTCAGCTTTTCTTCTGCTTTACACTCATCCCCACCACCCCCAGCAGCTTGGACTTCCGTCAGCAATTCTCAGAAGGGAGCTGTAGCACACAAACAATGACGGCCACAGTTTTTGCAATACAGAAAGGCCACAGTGGAGACTAGATTCAAATCCGCAAGGAGAGTGCACCCACCCAACCTTTGAAGAAGAACTGATTTTGATTCTCCAAGAAGGTCATGAAATATCCTAGGTCCTCATTGTATTCATTTGGTCAAGAGAAGATCATTTACTTTTATCAAACAGGAGAATCAAAAGCATATGATGATATAGCTAAATCTACTCTCTTCCCCCACCCTTACCAGTAAATATTTGTCACAGGTTTTGGGTTTTGGTTTTTGGGTTTTTTTTTTTTTTTTTTTTTTTTTTGGTCTTTTTTCACCTCCTAGTAGCTTGTGGTACAGGACAGTATATTAGTCAGTAATCTCTCCCTCAAAGGCCCAATCATCTAATACAAATGAATACACTTTTTGGTCAGTGTTTTGGGTGGGAATGGATTAGGAACCACACAACTTCCTAAGAACATGTAAAGTAATTAAAACATAAATACATACACAGGGTCATTTTGATTTTTAGCAACTTCAAAATTATTGCAATCACATATGTATAAACACCCTCTTCCCATCCATCCCTAAACCAAACCCTTTATCGTTTAGTGTTTGCTGCCATTCTGTTTCTGTCAGGTGCATTATCAGTGGAGAGGCATAAGTAGAATGGTTAATCAGCTGAGTTTGCCTGGAGGCCCTGCAAGTAGATTTAGAGCCCAGCTATAACCGATAGGTTGGTTTTGTTTGAGCAATTTGAAAAAATAAATCGGTTGCTTAAAACAACTAAAATAAAAGATGCAGTGTTCCTTACTGCTTTGGATACTAATGGTTCATAGGTTTTCAGCATCTTAATCAATGATAGTGATCTTTGAGGTGAATTTTATTAAAATGGAAAGGAACTAAGGTATTGATCACATTCTACATAGGTTACTTAAACTTATTATTAAGGTGTAATCATATGTCCCCATTTAACAGATGAAGAGATTGAGGTTCAAAAGGTTATAGTTTACCCAAATCACACATCTAGGGAATGGCATAGCTAAGGCTGGAAACTAGTTCTGACGCTAAATAGTGTGCCTCCTCCACTAAATCATGTTTACTATCTAGACAAATTATATAATTTGCAGACACGCTTACCAGAGAAAAATAGTCAATGTATTTAAATAAAAACCTATTGAATATTTCATCATGAATCCCCAAACTGGATAATTGGGGTAATTCAATTTCCTAGACAAGTATTTCCATGGCTGAATGGATAATTATTGAACCAATTGTGCTATCAGATCATTTAGATTACATGCTACCAAAAAGAAAAGCTATTCTAGATATAGTACTATACATAAATTGGGCATCATTGGGTTTAGTTTTAGAACAGTTCTAGCTACAACTGAATGTAACAGCTTCTTTAGGAGATTTCCAAATGAAAAAGTGATTTGTACTTTTGTTGCTAATGTTAGTTCTATACCAGATTTAATCAAACATTTGAAAGTGTATAAATTTAAATTTTGGCTTTAAATATAGATTACTGACACACGCAGTTCTGTAACAGCATCACACAGAAATAAATCAATCTCAATAAGACAACATTTTTAAGGAGACACCCGTTCCAACCTCTCTGAGTTTCTGAATGTAAGTTAAATTTATGAGTATGTACCTTTAAAAAACCTGGAAAAATTGTAAAATGTTAGACTTCTACAAAAACAAGAAAAAGAATTTGTTTTAAAAGAATTAAACTCACAGCACTGGACTGAGAAAAATACATAGTCTATGCCTAATCTAGTCACAAATATACTTACACATGCGTGCATGCTCGAATGTATCTGTGTGTGTGGTGAGTAAGTGAGTGGCTGAGTGAGTACATTACGCTGGTGATTGATATCATCTCCAGCCCTTAGTTAGGTAAATGGAACATCTATGCTGTAATCTGATCTGGATTGTTCTTTCATATTCCATCTATTCTCTTCCTAATATCTCACTGTCTTGCGCCATAGCTAGATGAAATTTCAAGGCTTTTATTCTCAGTACCTATGTATGCATTTAAAACAATTCACTCTGAGGGTACTCTTTTTAATTCTGAAACATTTTAATATATTTTAAATTATAGTCTAATCCAAGAAACACTGAGGTATCCAACTCCAGACTCCATCAAATTTAATTTTTTTAATATATTTTATTGATTATGCTATTAGTTGTCCCGTTTCTCCCCCATCATTCCCCCCACCCTGCACACTCTCTCCCACCCACATTCCCCCCTTTAGTTCATGTCCATGTGTCATAAGTTCTTTAGCTTCTACATTTCCCATACTATTCTTGCCCTCCCCCTGTCTATTTTCTACCCACTATCTATGCTACTCATTCTCTGTACCTTTCCCCCCCTCACCTCCTCCCACGCCCCTGTTGCTAACCCTCCATATGATCTCCATTTCTGTGGTTCTGTTCCTGTTCTAGCTGTTTGCTTAGTGTGCTTTTGTTTTAGGTGTGGTTCTTAATAGCTGTGAGTTTGCTGTCTTTTCACTGTCCTATTTTTGATCTTCTTTTTCTTAGATAAGTCCCTTTAACATTTCATATAATAAGGGCTTGGTGATGATGAACTCCTTGAACTTGACCTTATCTGAGAAGCGCTTTATCTGTCCTTCCATTCTAAATGACAGCTTTGCTGGAAAGAGCAATTTTGGATGTAGGTCCCTGCTTTTCAAGACTTCAAATATTTCTTTCCAGCCCCTTCTTGCCTGGAAGGTCTCTTTTGAGAAATCAGCTGACAGTGTGATGGGAACTCCTTTGTAGGTGACTGTCCCCTTATCCCTTGATGCTTCTAGAATTCTCTGCTTCATTTGAATCTTGGCTAATGTAATTATGATGTGCCTTGGTGTGTTCCTCCTTGGGTCCAACTTCTTTGGGACTCTCTGAGCTTCCTGGACTTCCTGGTAGTCTATTTCCTTTGCCAGATTGGGGAAGTTCTTTATTATTTGATCAAATAAGTTTTCCACTTGTTGCTCTTCTTCTTCCCCTTCTGGGACCCCAATAATTCGGATGTTGGGACGTTTAACGATGTCCCGGAGGTTCCTAAGCCTCTCCTCATTTTTTTGAATTCTTGTTTCTTCCTCGTTTTCTGTTTGGTTGTTAGTTTCTTCCTTCTGGTCCACTCCATTGATTTGAGTCCCAGTTTTCCTTCCATCTCTATCGGTTCCCCATGCGTCTTCCTTCATTTCACGTATTGTAGCCTGCATTTTTTCATCTAATTTATGAGCAAAATCAACCAATTCTGTGAGCATTTTGATGACCAGTGCTTTGAACTGTGCATCTGATAGGTTGGCTATCTCTTCATGGCTTAGAGGAATTGACTCTGGGGTTTTCATTTTTTCTCCGGTTTGAGCCATTTTTGGTGTTTTTTTTTGTTTTGTTTTGTTTTGGTTTTAGTCTGGTCTCGGCTATTACGAATAAAGGGTGGAGCCTTAGGTGTTCCTCAGGGTGGGGCAGCCCAGTCGCTGGGTTGTGACGCTATAGGTGGGGGCGGGGTCTGAGAGGGAAGAATGGCGCCTGCTCCGCTCTCTCCTGGATTCAGTCCCTTCCGCCACTTCCCCTCTGCCTGGACCGTCTGCGCGAGGGAATGTAGGACCACCTGGTCAGCCAGCTGCCTTGTGCGACCTCACTGGGTCTGCACAGTTGCCCCCCTGTGCCCGGGGTCCACCAGCTGCCGCCTGTGGGCCCAAGGACCACCAGCCACCGCCCTTGCACCTGGGAACTGCCAGCCACTGCTATTTGCGTTCCTGGGTCCGCACCTCCACTTTTTCCTACCGCGACTCCGCCCCCCTTACCGGACTGGATGAATGGTTGTTGGACTTCCGTACAGTTCAATTTTCTATAAGTTCTGGTTGTTTTCTTGTTTCTAAATATTTGTTGTCCTTAATTTTGGTTGTGAGAGGAGGCACAGCATGTCTCCCTACGCCTCCATCTTGGCCGGAAGTCCCCAAATTTAATATTTTAGAAACAGAAGCATAGATACATGGAACAGGCTGACAGCTGCAGGAGGAAGGAGGGTGGAGACTGGATCAAAGATGGTGAGGGGTCAGCCAAAGAACACTGATGCAGGACCCATGGACTTGGACAATGATATTGGGATTGACTAAGGGAGGGGAGTTGTGGGGCTGGAAGGAGGTGGGCAAAGGAAGAAAAAGCAGAGAAAACTATAGTAGAATAAATACAAATTTAAAACATGATAAACATTTAATATTTTGCTTTGCTTTCTTTTATTTTCAAATTACAAGACATAGCTATAGTTGGTTTTTAAGCTCCTTAAATCCCTTACGAATTCAAGTTCCCTTCTCCTCTTCTCACATAAGCATGACCCTGAATTTAGAGTCTTTCATTCTTAAGCATGTTTTAATTTGCTTACCTAAAGTGTTTGAATCCACAGACAATATTTAGGACTCCAGTTAAACATGTCAGGTTAAACACACACATTTATCTTCATCCCCTAACAACACCCACTTAAAAATGCTATAAAAACATAGTTATACAAAGAGAACAGGAGCAAATCATGCTTTGCCCAGTTGCATGTGGGAGTATGTGGAAATGGAGTGTGGATTTTTATTCCATCAAGAGAAAAAAAAAAGGATGCAAAAATATCTGTCCCTTTTATCAGGAATGCAAAAACTTCCCCTATTAAACGGAGTCACATGACAACCATACACTGCAATAGTCCTAGGATAGAAAATATTTTGCTTTTCCACCTTTAAAACAGAAGCGTTGTGTAGCCAAACTATGAATTTGCTGTAGGGCCCAAGAATCTTCCTTGGCTGAGGAGAGAGATAGGAATTATTAATTGGGCTCTAGGAGATTGTTACCTTAGGTAAGTTCCAGAAAATGCAAAGTGCTTGCTTTGCTTATTAACAGTGTCCGTAGCTCAGATTTCTCCAAAGTGTTCTCCTTAGAATAGGATTCAGTGGGATGTTTGTTAAGATTACTTGACCACAGTGTCAAAAAGACTGAAAAATTAGAACTGATTTGCTACACTCTTCAAATATATTTGTATAATAATAAGCTATATGTAATTTCTTTCTGCCTCAAAATTCTTACTTCCAATGAATTAATGGTAGTTTACTGCTTCTTATTGATTTTCTTTCTTCTTTTTTCAGTTTGTAAATGTTAAATTCAATTTATATGAAATTATAGCATTTCAGATCTCTTAACTCTAATTTGTTCATTTATTCCCATTCCCTCAAGTAATAACAAATCCAAAACATTATTTTATTATCATTTGAGATTAAAATCATAGTACTTCATGTCCTTTCCTTCTAAAATTTTTAAATTTATTTTGACAGCTAAATTTTATTTTTAATTTATAAAAGTAATTCATGTATATAGTTTATGAAATCAGATAGTCTGAAAATGTTAGACTATGCTCATAACATAATGCTCATAATAAAAACTAGTCCTATGCCCTCTTTCTCTCCCTGTTCAAGCCCCTCACTGGTGCTCCTGTCCAGTTAGTAACCCTGCAGGTGTAACCCCTCTTCTAATGACATAGATTTCTTTCCTCTGTTTTTGTACATATATAAATGAATTTATTCAATGTGTACTTTTTTGATGACTTCTTTCACTTAGTACTGTATTTCTTTTTTTAAGGATTTCTAATGTTTCTTTCTTTAAAGACCTTTTATTTTTTCATTCATTCATTTATTTATTATTTTTTATTTATATTTTAGTTGTTGTTCAAGCACAGTTTTCTGCCCTTCCCCCCATCTGAGCCCACCCCTCCAGCCCCACATCCCTCCATTTCCACCCCTCCACCCTTGTTATTGTCCATGTGTCCTCTATACTTGTTCCTGCAAACCCTTCACCCTTTTATTTCTTTTTAGACAGAGGGGAAGGGAAGGAGAAAGAGAGGGAGAGAAACATCAATGTGTGCTTGCCTCTTACACGTGCCCCCTACTGGGGACCTGGCTCACAACTCAGGCATGTGCTCTCACTGGGAATTGAACCAGCCACCCTTTGCTTCACAGGCCAGCACTCAATCCACTGAGCCACACCAGCCAGGGCTGTATTTCTGATATTCATCCTCATGGCTATCTGCTGTAAGTTGTTCTTTCTTATCACTGCTTAGTATTGCATTATGTAAAAATACAATGGGCATTTCAGTAACATCCACTCTTTTAGCTATTTTAAATAGTGTGGCCATGAACATACTAAAATGTTGTTGATGATCATATACTTGTATTTTTGTTGGGTATACACCTAGGAGTGAAATTGCTAGGTCATAGAGTATGTATATGTTCAACTGTAATACATACTGCCAGAAAGCTGTCCAAAGTTGATTTAATATGTATTCCCACCAATAGTGTGTGGGAGTCCCAGTTATTCCCCCTCCCTGACAATATACACTTTTGTGTTTCATTTTAGCCATTCTGGTGGGACTGTAGTGATACCTTACCATGGTTTTAGTTTGAATTTCTCTGTAGACTAAAGAGGTTGAACACATTTTAATATGTGTTTTGTCCATTAGGATGTCCTCTTTTGGGGAGTGTCTGATTAAAGCTTTTGACAATTTTCTTTATTGTAGAAATTCTTTGTTTTGAATATGAGTCCTTTTTCAGATATATTTTTATTGGATATATCTTCTACTATTTGGGTTGTATTTTTTAAGCCCACAATGGTATTTTCTAATAAACAGAAATGTTCAATTTTAAAATGGTACCATTAAATTTTTAAAAAACAGTGTTATTAAATTTTCTGTTTCCTGTTTAAGAGATTGTCTATCTCAATTCATAAATATTCTCTCCTTTGTGTAATTCTAAACTCTTTATTGGTTTACATTTCACATTTAGAATTGCAATCTATCCAGAATTTTGTTTCTAGTATAAGACAGGGAGAAGTCAAAATTCACAAATATATACATATATATGGCAAAAGTAGGTTTACAGTTGTGAGTACATGAAACAGTTCATTCTTATTTTATTATTTATTAATTATTATATTTATTTGTATTATAACTGTAAATCAACTTTTGCCCACCTCTGTATATATAGTATATATAAATTCTAAATTGATCCAGCACTACTATTTATTGAAAAAATTCCCTTTCTCCACTGCACTGATATATTGTATGTGTCATAAATAAGCTGACTATATGTGGATTCTTCTGGAATACCTTTTTTTTTTTATGTAGGCTTGTTCTTATTCAAATGCCACAGTTTTTGTTATTGTAGCTTTTAATAGATATTGGCATCTGCAGGTAAGCCCTCTGGTTTTCTCCTTTTAATTTTTTAAAATTTTATTTTAATTGTTCAAGTACAGTTTTCTGTCTTTTACTCCCATCCCAGCCCACCCTCCCAGCCCTCCCCAACTCCCTCCGATTTCCACGGTTTTCTCCTTTTTAAAGACTATCTTAGCATTTTTTAGTTCATAGTATTTCCATATTAACTTTATAATTAGCTTTTCAATTGTTTGAAAACACAATTAACTGCTAGCATTTTTATTGAACTGAATTGCATACATAGATGAATTAGGGGATGATGGACCACTTTACAACATTGCATCTTCTGACCCATGACTATGTTATACATCGCTATTTATTCAGATCTTTCTTTCTTTACAAATGTCTTGCATTGTGTAGTGTCAATGTTTCAAACTTCTTGATGAGATTTATTCCTAGTATTTGATATTTTTGATACTGTTGTAAGTTATATACTTTTTACATTTCTATTTTCTCTCAATATGGCTGTAATACAGAAATATAGTTGAACTATATACATGACCTTGAATTTAGCAATCTCATTAAGTTTACTGGTCATTTAGATTCTTTGGGATTTTTTAGGTCCACAATCATGTTATCTGCAAGTAACGATACATGTCTTTCATTCTTTTCATCCTCCTTAGTTTTTCTTTCTGCCCTAATTTTCCTGACTAGGCACTCCAGTATAATGTTGAACAGAAGTGGTGATAGCAGGCAGGCATCATTTTCTTGTTCCCAATTTCACAAGAAAGGTTTTCAATATTTCATGAGTATCATATAAGTTATAGATTTTGGACAATTTTAAAATCACATTAAAGAAATTACTTCTATTTTCAGTTTGCTGAGATTTGTTTTTTAAGTCATGTAAAACACATATCTAGATCAGGAATCAGAAAGGTGTAGTCCAATAGCTGACTGACCCTTTAAGAAAAAGTTTGACAATCTCTCATCTAGATGATCAGATACGTTTTTACTTTTCATGTTAACATAGAAATCCACTGATAAATGGGAATGGTAAACCAATCTTGCATATATAAAATAAACCAAGTAAGTCCCAATTGGCCATTTTTTAAATAATGTGCTGGATTGGATTTGCTTCTATTTATGTATATAGTTTTCCCCTTTTAACTGCATTATAGTTTTTCACAGAGTGAAGTGGATACATTTTAAGCATGTTTTGGTGAACCTGTTTGACAAACTTATACATACATGTAACCCACATGCTATTCAACATACAGAATATTTCTATTACCCCAAAGTGTTCTGTCATGTAACTGCCCAGTCAACTTCTACCCTCCCCACATCAAATGTAGTTCCTACTCTGAATTCTTTCACCACAAATTAATTTTATATGTCCTAGAACTTCACAGAAATTACAGTAAAATATATGTATTCATGTGAGTCTGACTTGTTTCACTTAGCATATTTTTTGAGATTCACCCATGTTATTGCATATGAAAGTGGTTCATTTCTTTATATTGCTGACTTGTATTCCATTGAGTAAAGACACTACCACTTTCTCCATCTATTTTTCAGTCAACATTTAGTTATGAAAAAATCTGTTATGAACATTCTGATATGAGTTTTCACATACATATGTTTTCATTACTCTTCAGTAAATAATACAAAGTAGAATTGTACTTTCATAGTGTACCTATATATTTATAAGAAACTGCCAGAGTAATTTTTCAAATGATTGTACTCCTTTATACTTATACCAAAAAAAATATGAGAAATTCCCCAAATATGGGAATTTCACATCCCCACCAGTATTTGAGACAATCATATTATTTAATTTTAGTCATTATAGTAAATATAGGGTGGTATCTAAATATAATTTTAAATTGTATCTCTGATGATTTAATGATTTTCAGCATTTTCATATTTTATTAGATACTAGTATATATCATATTCATAAATACCTGCTTGACTTTTGCTCACTAAAAAGTTTTTAAAGTATTATCCATAAAAAATGAGTTGTCTTTTTATTCTTGAGTTAGAGGAATCTCTACATATTCTGGATAGATCCTTTGTCAGAAGTACGGCTTCTATTTAATTTCTTTAATAACAAAAGTGAATTATGTTGAACAGAATCTTTTTATTTTGATAAAGTTCAACTTACCTACTTTTATTTTATTTTATGGTTGTTTTTTCTGTCCTGTTAAAAAAAAAACCTTTGCCTATACCAAGGTTAAAATAGTTTGTTTTCTCCCAAGAGTTTTAGTTTCAGAATTTATATTTAAGTTAAAATCTAGCACTCATTTATGATAAAAACTCTCAGTAAAGTGGGAATAGAGGGGACATACATAAACATAATAAAGGCTGTATATGAACAACCTTCTGCTAGCATCATACTCAACAGGCAAAAACTGCAAGCATTCCCCTTAAGATTGGGAACAAGACAAAGGTGTCCACTTTCACCTTTCTTATTCGGCATAGTACTGGAAGTCCTAGTGCCAGCAATCAGACAAGAAGAAGAAAAAGTAAAAGGCATCCAAACTGGAAAGGACGAAGGAAAACTGTCTTGTTTGCAGATGACATGATACTATATACAGAATTCCAAAGACTCCATCGAGAAACTACTAGACTGATAAATGAATTCAGCAAAGTATCAAGATACAAAATTAATATCCAGAAATCAATTGCATTTTTATATGCCAATAATGAACTAACAGAAAAGGAAATTAAAAAAAAAACCCATTTACAGTTACTTCAAAAAGAATAAACTACCTAGGAATAAATCTAACCAAGGACGTAAAAGACCTGCACTTGGAAAATTACAAGACATTGAAGAAAGGAACTTAAAAAGGTATATAAATAAGTGGAAGTACATACTATGCTCATGGATAGGAAGAATTAACATCATTAAAATGTCCATATTACCCAAAGCAATCTATAGATTCAACACAATTCATATTAAGATTCCAATGATGTGTTTCACAGAACTAGAACAAATATTTCAAAAAATTTATTTGGACCCATCACTAAATGAGTGGATTAAAAAAATGTGGTATATCATTTACACAATGGAATACTATATAGCAGAAAGAAAAAAGGAACTCTTACCTTTCATGAAAGCATGGATGGAACTGGGGAGTATTGTACTAAGTGAAATAAGCCAAGCATCAAAAGAAAAATACCATATGATCTCACCTATAAGAGGAACCTAATGAACAAAACAAACAAATGAGTAAATTAGAACCAGAAGCATGGAAACAAGGAACAGATTGACAGCAACCAGAGGAGAGGGAAGAGGGAGATAAGAGAGGAAAGAAGGGGAAGGGATTAGTCAAGGAACAGGTATAAATGACCCAGGAACATGGACAACAGGGTGGGGATTGACTGTGGGAGCAGGGGTGGGGTCAAGGGGCAATGGGAGAAAATTGGGACAACTGTAATAGAAAAACAAAAAATAAATTTATATGGAACCACAAAAGGCCCCACATAGCAACAATGATCATGAGAAAGAAAAAGTTGGAGAAATCACACTACCTAATATCAAAATATACTATAAGGTCATAGTAATCAAAACAGCTTGGTACTGACCTAACAACAGGTACATAGATCAATGGAACAGAATAGAGAGCCCAGAAATAAACCCATATCTTTATAGTCAATTAATATTCAACAGAGGAAGCAAGCATATACAAAGGGCTAAGAATTGTTTATTCAAGAAATGGCTTTGGGAAAATTGGATAGATGCATGCAGAAAAAATGAAACTAGACCACATCTTTACACCACACACAAGAATAAATTCAAAGTGGATCAAACTTAAATGGTAGACCCAAAACCATAAAAATCCTAGAAGAAAACATAGGCAGCAAAATCTTGGACTCAGCCATAAAAAAATTTTACCTTTGCAACAGAATATATGGACCTGGAAAATATTATGCTAAGTGAAATAAGCCAGTCAGAGAAAGACAAATACCATATGATTTCATTCATACGTGGAATCTAATGAACATATTGAATGAATAAGCAAAACGGAGACAGATTCATAGATGGAGAAGCAGATAACAGATAGTGAGGGAAGGAAGTTAGGGGGTGGAGGGATTGAGCAAAAGGAAGAAGGACTCATGGAAGTGGACAACAGTGTGGTGATTGCTGGGGGTAGGGTGTAGGGAACTAAATGGTAATGGAAAAAATACAGTAAGGATTAAATTTAAGATAGGAATTTTGGTTTTAGAATTTATAGTTAATCATTCGCTTCAACTTTTTGCATATAGAATGAGGCATGGATCAAGGTTAACTTTTTTTCCATACAGATATCCAGTTGTTTTAGCATTATTAATTGAAAAGAATATTCCTTTTGCCATTGAACTGCTTTAGCATTTTTGAAGAAGATCAGTTGATTATTCAAGTGCGGATCTATATCTGGGCTCTATTTTCTTATAAATTGGACCATTTGCTAGTGTTACAAGTCCCTAAGGCTCTATTCATTTTCCATCAGTTGTCTTCCTAACTGATCTGCACATTGGATAATTTCTATGAACTTTCTTCAAGTTAAATGATATTTTCTCCTTTGGTATCTAATCTATATTAGAACCCATCTAGTAAGTTTTTAAATTTCAGATATTATTTTTTCTTTCTAAAATTTCCATTTGTTTTTAAAATATTTTTATTTCTATATTGAGATTTCCTGTTAGTTCCTTTCATTATGTTTAAATTTTGCTTTGTATTCTTAAAGATATCTGTCTTAACACATCAGTTTGCCAGTAAGTCATCTCTGTCATATCTGAGTCTCTATTATAAATTCATTTTTCGCTTGGTTGTAGGCCACCTTTTCCTGCTTCTTCATGTGTCTAGTAATTGGGTGCTGGACAATTTTGTTTTGTTTTGTAAAGGGGGTTGAACTTTGTTATGCAGATAATTAATTTACTTGTGTATCAGCTTGATCCTTTAGAGGGCTGTTTATAAACTCAATATGCAAGATCTATACTAAGGCTAGAATGACCTACTGATTAGATTTGCCCTTTTGGGGGTGTCAATGAATGCCTGAGGATTCCTTGAGGTCTCTTTATTCTAGCTAGGAGGAACCCCAACATATCCTAGGTTGTGCAAACTCTGGCATCTTCATTCAACTCATAACATTTCTTGGCCTCACAGAATCTTAACTTGTGCTTCCACAGCTTAGTCTTGGGTCAGATATTCTACGGGACCAAGTTCAGATTTCTGAAGTTCCTTGTCTTTGCAACTCTCTCCTCTTCCCTGCACTTCACATTTCACTCTTTCAGAAGCTATTGTTCTTATTTTATTTTATCTTATAATAAAATTGTATGGAATTCCATTGTGATCCTTCTCTATTGGTTGTTTTAAATAAAATTAGATTCCCTGTACTTTCAGAATGCAGGAGTACATCAGGATAACTTTTCTGGTAGTATGGCTTTAGGACTCACTTTTTACTTTTTCCAGAAATAGCCTCTTACTTTCTAAAGTCTTCTGTCTCTCATTCTCCTTCTCACTTTTATCTAGACCTTCTTGTTCCTGTGAGTCATTCTAATGAATTACTGAAACTAAGTGGTATAGTGGGAACCATTAACTTTGTAGTCAGCTCATCAGAAGTGAGGGTGGCTTGAAGATTCCCAACTTGGGCTGGTGTATAAAGTGAGGGTATTCTTGAGGAGGATCATGCCCTCTACCCGTGAAGTTGATCCAGCTTCCAAGTCAGCAATATCATAGCTTTTGATAAGCAATTTTGGGAAATAATATATTATACAAATAAACACATATTTTTTGTGGAGTAATATGATGTGCGCACTGAAATAACATCTTGTTATTAGAAATATCCAAAGAGAGAAAAATTAAACACACAGGAATTAGGGTAAGATTTGTTGCTAGTTGACAGCATTATTGCTATGATTTTAAAATGCTAAAAATCTTCCCTGCTAGTCATCCTCACAGGGTTCATGATGCATCTCTAACAATGAAGATCAATAGGAAAATGGGAATCAAATGACAATCAGCTACAACCGTAATGCACATCTGAGGGAAATGAGAGGGTCATTGGCTCCCTAACTATATAGCTACCTGGAAAAAGGTTGAGAGAGCAGAAGATAACCAGGGAGGCAGAGCTTGTCTAGCTCTTCTTGGCATGTAGAGAAAAGAAGAAGAACGTATAAAAGTGAAAGGATAAATATAACCTGCACCAATGTATTTTAAATTACAATTAACCTGACTACTGGTATTCATAACTAGTATTTGTTTTGGTCCACTGAGTTGTGTTGTATTCTGAATAGAGCCCTCTTTTCTCTCTTTGGCAAATGTGGTAGGCCATGCCAGACCTACTACACTGGACATTCAAGTAGGCTCAATGATATAGCAAGAGCTACAACATGGAAGCACATGCTCTAGCACAGCACGAATTTTCCTTCTACCCAACCCAAGTAATATAAATGCCACAACCAGTGGGTCTGTGCACTCCAGCAGATTTTATTTCACTCTGGGCCACAGGGATCACCAAACTTCAGATATACCCCCATGAAAAATAGTAGGAGGTATTAAAGACATGTCGACTCATTTTCATTCTTCATCACATATGATTTTGCAATTCATAAGTTTATTCTGGTTTGATAATTTACAGGAGAAAGTCACTTTGGACTAAGTTTAAGTTGTCATTATCATCACTATTTGAACTTATTCGGATCCAGAGCTCTGAGTTGCTACTAATGATGTTGGTAGCTGTGGCTGCAGTGAGTGACTGCATGATTTTCAGGAAAGTCATTCTATTTGCTCTGATACACTACACTTAACATGTGGTTTATCTTCCCATCACATCCAAGAGTGTTTTTGTTCTTAGTTTCAGGATTTATTATGTTTTGCAACCTCTTAAAGGAATAGGGATATGTACAGAAAAAGAAAGGAAGGAAGCGGGAAGCAAGGAAGACCAGTACTAGATAAGGCAATGATGTACAGTTTTTATTAAAACTCTTCTAATATTTTATTAAATATGATATTCAAGGATTAAATCCACTTAACTGGCAGATGTAAACTGTTCTTGGTTGGAGGGAAGAAGCTAGGGTCCCCAATTCAGTGAGTGGCCCTAAAACCTTCAGTTCCCTCACAGATAGTCATACCTGCATTTTCTTTCTCATTTCACCATTTCCCCAGCAGTCCCTTTTTTAAAAAAATATTTTATTATTGTTCAGTTACAGTGGTCTGCATTTTCCCCCACCACTACCCCCTACCCCAGCCAAACCCACCTCCCTCCCTTGCTTCCCCACTGTTCCCTCCTCCCTCCCATCTGGCTATTGTTAGATTGTTCTTAATTTCAATGACTCTGGTTATATTTTGTTTGCTTTTTTCTTTTGTTGATTATGTTCCAGTTAAAGGTGAGATCATATGGTATTTGTCCCTCACCGTCTGGCTTATTTCACTTAGCATAATGGTCTCCACTTCCACCCATGCTGTTGCAAAGGATAGCAGCTCCTTCTTTCACTCCCCAGCAGTCATTTTTATCACTACCAGTATGAAGAATACAAAGATGAGGACACCCACTTGGTTTGTAACTCTTGAGATTTGGTCATATTACTGAGTTTTAGTAGGCTTTTATTGACTTACTAGCATGGTTTCTGGGGTGGTAGTGTAAGATTAGGCACTGTTTCTATTAGATTTTCTATTCTGCCCAGGATCCTTATGTTTTCTTATAATTCTAATATTTCAAATGAAGAGGATGAACTTGAAGACTAACAACAACAATAGCTCCAGCCTCTGAAAGTCTCCAGAGACAAATATTACTGTATTACTTTGTGAGGAAAACCCTTCTGTTGGTGAACATCTTCAATTATAAGAAGTTCTTCCCTATGTCAATATTGGCCTTTTCAAACTTACATTCAGAACAGTGTGTGATAGATGTACTTCCTTTTCCAGAGGGCCAGACTGAAATATATAGACAGCTATATTCTCTTTGTTTCAGGCACTGTAAACATGTCCAATAACTTTGTATATTTCTTTGTATTGCAGAATTTAGCAATCTATAAATATGATCCAAGCAACTTCATAATAATACAAATAGGTAACTGAGGCCCATACCAGTTGATGAGGAATAAAATCTGCTTTAAATTCCAGTTAATAAATGTAGAAGGAAAGACAGAACTTGAGAAACATCATTTCACAAACTTTAGCTAACTTATCAACTCAGATAAGATTTATCAGAGTAAAAATCCTTAGGTTAATAGTGAATGGGAATCTGGACATTCATTTAATCCAAAGTAATACCACACAGAATACTTTCTAATCACAAGAGGTTAAATAAGATTGCACAGTATAGGGTTTAGACAGCTGTCACTCCAACAAAGGTCAATTTTAGCAAATTAATAGTAGATGAATTAAAAGTTCTGTGTCTTCTGATGTGATACAACAGGCATGAAGTACACAACCTCCTCTGTGATATTCTATCCATGGTGTTTCCCTTGAACCCACCAAGCCTTTAAAGGGGGTGTATCTAGACAAATCCAAAAAGGTAGGATATTCTGGAGGTCAACTGGCCTTTTGTCTTCAATAGTCATAAAAAGGGGGCTATACTATATAGATTTTAAAAACTTAAGGGATATAAAAACATATATTTCAGAAAATATGCACTAAAGTGTAACTGTCAATTTCTGAAAGGTGAGATGTGACTTTTTTCTTTGTATTTTCTATTTTTTCTACAATGTATATTGTGTATTATCTCTATTATAATAAAATATGTTTATTTTTTTATTTTTGTTCAAGTTGTCTCCCTTCCCCTCCCCAGTCTTCCCCACTCCAGCTTGATCCCCACTTCCCACCCTTGATCCTAACCTCCCCTTTGGTTTTGTCCATGTGTCCTTTATACACGTTCCTGAAAACCCTTCCCCCTTGTGCTACCATTATCCCCTCCCACCTCCCCTCTGGTTACTGTCAATTTGTTCTTTATTTCCATGTCTCTGGTTATATTTTGCTTGCTTGTTTGTTTTGTTGATTAGGTTCCACTTATAGGTAAGATCATAGGGTATTAGTCTTTCACCACTTGGCTTATTGTTTAAAATTAGATATTCAACCTGACTAAATGGCTTGCCCGGTCCATATGAGATGTTTTCCAGACTGCTGCCATGCTTGCCATTCTTCCCTGGTTGAATTTTTATTTGCTATTGCCCTTTTTGAAATATGATACCCATTATTTGACAATATTCCTGAGATGCAATCTTTTGGTACAAAGTAGAACTGCTGATCTGACCACTTTATTAAGGCAATTGAAGACTACAGAGCCTTTCTGGAAAGTCAGTCATCTTATCTACTCTTTAGGATAGACCACAGACTATTTAGAATACAGGGCAGCTATTTAGAATAGACTATTTTGAAGAAAAATCTACTATTTAGAATAGAGGTTAGGAAAACAGGTTCTGGAGATCTTGGGGAAAATTAATTTCACTAAGCCTCATTTTTCTCATCTATAAAGTTAATAAAATACTAGACCCTGTTTCACGGGTTGTTATGAAGGCTAAATGAGATAACATAGCAAAAGAGTTGATTCATAGCATATAATCAACAAATTTGAGTTAATATTATAATTACTATTATGGTTACATAAAAATCTCAGCATAAGATAATACCATTTAGATTTTCTCCAACACTTCAAAACTCTTTGATTGAAAGTGATGTATTTGGCCAGCTTTCTCATGCAAATATCTTTTAATCAGAAGAATTGGACCAAATAAGTAATTTTCTTCACCTGACAATAAGTATATCACTAGATTCCTATTTTGCTTATGCTGTGAATTCCTTCATTAACTCACCAATGTTGGATCCTTTGAATGTTTAGGACCAATACAGCTCAGAAAGCACTCACTTGAATGGGAGTAACCACAAGATATCAAGGGAAACTTTAGGGGGCTGTCACGTGCACTGACACTCTTTGAGAGTACAAAGTAGAAACTTTAATGAGGCACCTGGATGATGGAATGCTCTGAGGGTCTCATCAGAGCCACACTGTTTGCTCTGCATGGGCTTAACACACTCACAATTAGTAACTGAAATCATGGTCCTAAAGACACAGGAGACAAAAATCTCAGAATTTTTTAGAGCATCTATTAAAGTGCAGAAATAAGTAGATGGCCATCTGTGCAGGAGGTAAAGTGATGGAGAATCTTAAGTTTTAAAATAATTGCCTGGCTGGTGTAGCTCAGTGGATTGAGCGCGGGCCTGCGAACCGAAGGATCGCGGTTTGATTCCCAGTCAGGGCACATGCCTGGGTTGCCAGGCCAGTTCCCAGCAGGGGACATACAAGAGGCAACCGCACATTGATGTTTCTCTCCCTCTCTCCTTCCCTTCCCCTCTAAAGATAAGTAAATAAATAAATAAATAAATATTAAAAAATAAATAAAAATAAAATAAAATAATTGGTGCCCCTCCAAACTCCAAACAATTAGGCCAGGATCAGAAAAGTTTAGAGAAGCTACATTACTTCAAAGTAGACAATTTTCTTAGAGTTTTACATCAGATATTCTAGTGATTTCAATGGGATCACTAGTTTTGTTGTATATTAATTAGATTTCTTTCCTCAGCTAGACACAGAAACTAGTGGTTTAAATAATAATGGAATGTATGGACCAGTGTAACTGGAAGTCCACACCTAGGGCAGACTTCAGAGTCAGCCTAACCTGGCAGCGCCGGCTTTCGGTCCCAGAGGTCGTTCTTTTGGCTCTGCCCCCTCCTCTTTTTGCCTTCGTGAAACAGCAGCCCCAGCTTTACCTGTGCGTAACTTCTTCCCATGTCTCTTACTTAAAGGTGAGTAAACATTTTCCAGCAACTCCCAACCAGTTCCCTTTGACCTCCCAGGCTAGTATGGTGTCTCAGCTCCCATTTCTGAGCCAATCGCTAACCAGGGAGTGCAATTACATCTGAAACACGTGGCTTCAGGTGAGGGAGCTATAGGTGTATGCATGAAATCTAGGTACTCCTGGTAGGAGAGTAATCAGTCTGGGTGGGTAATGAACAAGGAGTAATGAAAAACAGTTCAAGGTTGGATGAAGCAGGGAATTATTTTAATTTCAGAAAATTAGTTTTCCATGTTAATGAAATTTGGCTTTTAAACAATTATGAAGGAAAAGAATCCAAACCTTTTCCCATCTGGTTTTCCCTTTGCTGAAATGACAATAATAATTTTGCGTAGAACTAACAGTATTTTTGTGTATCCTATCTCTAGCCAGGTTTTAGAATTCTCAAATGGCTCTGAGCACTTTCAAAATGTTTGAAGTTTTGAAAAACCTAAGTGATAATTTCCCTTAATTTTTAGAACATCAGATTTTTAAAAATGGAGATGCAATCTGTATATAATAACCTAGACTTCAAAATGTTGTTATGTAACAGCTATTTGATGTTTGACAAGTTTTGACACTCCTTAATGAGCTTGTTTATATCTTTAATCTTAGAATTAAATTTACCAAGTATAAATCTGAGCATCAAGTATGATTTTATTCTTGAAGAGGTAGAGTGGTGTCTAAATTCAGCAAGACAGTTTTTAATTCTCTTAAAGTGAAAACAGACCTATATTCCTTAATTTCAACCTAAGTACTTTTTCTTTGGCTTTCATTATTTTCAACCAAATTAACAACCATTCTCCTATTTTGGGGGACTTCTAAGCCATAGTTTGTGATGAAAAGTTTAATGACCTGATATCAGGAATGCTGTATACATGTCAAGCTAGTTTTAAGGTTATAGGAAAGCCATTTTGGCTCTCCAAATCACAATGTTCTCCTCAGGTCATTGGACTCCATGAATCATTCATTTATTCATTTAATGCAAGTTTACTGACTGCCTATCATGGTCTTGGTAATTAAGAAAATATATAAGACCTGACCCTTGGCTTTCGAGGAGTTCACAGTAAAGTGACACAAGCTGACATATAGCACAAAGGACTTTTTAGAAAGGTTAAATGCATGGATGGAACTGGAGAGTACTATGCTAAGTGAAATAAGCCAGGTGGTAAAAGACAAATATCATATGATCTCACCTATATGTGGAACCTAATCAACAAAACAAACAAGAGAGCAAAATAGAACCAGAGACACAGAAATAAAGAACAAACTGACGGTAATCAGAGGGGAGGGGGGATAACGGGGTAAAGAAGGGGCCGGGTCAAGTTGAGGAACATGTTTAAAGGACCCATGGACAAGACAACGGGTTGGGGTAGGATTGAATGTGGGAGGTGGGGGGTGGGTAGGGCAGTGGAGAGTAATGGAGGAAAAATGGGGACAACTGTAACTGAACAACAATAAAACACACACACACAAAAAAAGAGAAGGGTTAAATGATGGAGATGTAAACGGTGTATTTTGGAATTACCTAAAAGGGATCCTTAAGTCTGGAGATGAATGGAGGAAAAGTTTTCTTGTTAATGATAGATGATATCTGAGCTGAATATTGAAGGATGATTAGCATTAGCCAGGCAAAGGGAGGATGGGGAGGAGGGGAACACGCTCATACAGAAAACACAGTGTGGTTAAAGGCGTGAAGCAAAGACACAGCCTGGTAGAAAGGGATATTATAAGCAACTCATGTTACTGGAGAAACAGCTGTGAAGCAGGGGATGGGAGAAGATGAGGGTGGAGAGGTGTGCGGGAGCAGGAGGTCTTCAGGGACTTTGCTCCCTGTAGGTGCTGAAGAGCCACTAGAAGGTGTTATTTAAGGGTTAGACTGAAACACGTGGGAGTTCTCTAACATCTCATTCTAACCTTCTTTAATTCTATGTATGGCTTCTGTCTGTAACATTTAAAACTATCTGAAGAAAGCAATCTATAGTTTCTCCTATAATTTTCTACCTTCCCAACTTCACTAGCACTATGTCTTTATTTGTGTGGCACTAGGATATTTATTAAATTCAAGCTTCTTTATCTTATTCAACTGAACCAAAATAGTTGTGTAGCTATTTTGTTTCAAGAAATATAATTGTCAATTAGTAATATGTTTGTGAAAGGAGTTTAGCAAAAAACCCTCACTATTACCCTGGATTATGCCACCCTCTGTTTAATTTTGTTTCCACTTTCTTAAAGTTAACGGTTTCCCCAAACAACACAACCTTAAGAACTAGCAGAGTAACCTGTTGCCTTTGCACTCTCTGATACATACAAAATTATGGGTATTAAAAGCAATTTTCCTCCTTTTCCACCTTCTGCTTTCCTCCTCCTCCTCCATTTTCACTCAGAAAAGTCTATTAAGATGCAAATTCTAGAAGTGGGACTCATTAAGCTATTATTAAATAATGGCAGCATGAATTAGTTGACTACTGGTGCCCCTTCAGAAGGGAAATGTGCTTTCGCTTCCTGGGATCGAGTGGACAGAGGTGAAGAAAGGCCTGGAAGGCTGGGAAGGAAGGACCAAGTGAAGCTTTGCCTTTTCACTGCAGAGAACCATTTTCAGCCCATATGGCTTTTCTAGTAAAGCAACATGGAGTTAAGAAGTGCCTAATCTTGGGACAAAATAACAGAACAGTCTATTATTCAAAAGGGGAGGTGTTAAAGAGAAAGCTACAGACCTGAAATGATGTGATTTGTGCTAAAGCCCAATATACCAAATCTAAATTTACTCCTGACCTAACTGCTGTTTCAACATTTTCTGGAATTTTCTGGTCAAGCACAAGTCACATTGTCTGTCACTTGAGCCCTCTCCATCCCCCATAGAAAGAAAAGGCAGTCTTCATGATAAAAACAAACAAATGAACAACCACAACAAAACCCTCTTGCCATTCCCTTCCCCCTTCAAAAGAGGATGTCCTGGTCTAAAAATGATCCTCTCTTTTGTTAATAGCCGCCTTGCCCTGCTCGTCTTTCTGTCAAGCCTTCCATTTTGTACAATTCCTGGGGAGTGCCCTTGTAGTTGCTAGAAGTCATGCTGCCTGATTCATGAATTGCTTAATAAAGCCAATTAGATCTTAACCTTAAGCTTTGTTGGTTTGAATTTTGTTCCTTATCAGGAGTAAGCCCAAAGCCACTGAACAGAAATTCATTTCCTCAATATGAATACGAACAATATTGTCTTAAACGACAGAAAGCTTGCTGTGCTGATGTGCTAACCTTTCTCAGGTTTCATGTTAGGAAAAGTTATTTGCAGCTCACTATGAGGAGGATAGTTTCCAGAAATTGGAGTATCTGTGGTCATCATCATCCTCGCTTACAGGATGAGTATTTGTCCACCCCCTAACACTCCCACGCTTTTGCATGAATGAACAGATAAGCGATTCCATAAGTCCTGGCAAAGAATGGACCACATTTCTCTCAGAATTCCCCAGTAGAAGAAGAGTAACTCAACATCTTAAGGAGAGTGCCGTGGGGAGGTTTGAACAGAGAAGTTTGGGGGCAGTTTATAATGTATGAAGGTTGTCTTAATTTTTCTTTCAACTTGTGTTTGATAAGAGAAGCGACAGGGTAGCATGCGCAGAGGAGAATGCATAATATGGCAATATGCGTGCGTGTGTGCTGCCCCATTTCTGCCACCCCCCATGCCCAGTGTTTAGGAAGCCCCATGAGCACAGAATTCCTCTGGAATCGTGACGAGTTGGAATTCCCTGAGATTCAGGGCAAGTACAAAGTAAGCTTCCTACATCTACGTCTGAGTAAGCAGAGACTCTGATAGTCACAGAAGGCCAGGCTTTCTGTTTGAACCAGCACTTGATTCAAAAAGTGCTGAAATAAGACAGAAAATAAGACAATGGCATTCTAAGGAACATGAACTACCAAGTATCGTATCTTTTACCACTCCTGTTATGTCCCTGTATTAGCTAACCACTTATGCTAAAAATGATGTCAATTAGTCTTTCCTTACTCTTCAATAACTTAAAGTAAAAAGTATTGGTAGAATGTGCACAGATCAAGAAATGAAATAAAAACAATAGTTTCAGGCAGTGATTCCTCTATTCTAGTAAGAACAAAAGACATATATGCAAGTATGAGCTTTGAAGTACAGATTGTGTAATTTCAATGATTCTACATCTAAGTCCAATGCTCTTATATTTGTATTTAAAACTGGTATTGCACAATATAAAGGATAGTAAAATTCATACTAATAATTTAAAATTTTTATTTATCTTAATTTAGAACAAGATTAAGTAGGAAACACCATGTCAGTTTGAAAAGTCTTTTAAAAAGGAAAAATCCTTTAAGTTTTAATACCATCAATGATACTCTTTTTCTGCTTTTTCAACAACAGGCCCCACATTTTTTGTTTTGTACTAGACTCCACAAATTATGTAGTCAGCCCTGCGGCCCCACCTCTTGAGATCTAGTGGAATTTGCATTAAAAAAAAAATTGTGTTTCTCAACAGAACGTATTTGGTCTAGTGGGGTCTTGCTTTCCAGCATGGCTCAGTTTGCCAATCCCATCGTCCTTTGTCTTGCTATCAGAAGCAGAGTGGGGAGAGCACTTTACTCCAATCCCTAGTCATAGGCATTATGAACTATAGGGAGCAATTGAGCTATAGGGAGATCCACGTGGCTTCAGAGACCATCCACTGAATTCCTTGATGACATTCATAAATAAGCAAAGTACAACCTTAAAAAAAGACAGAAGGGAAGGCCTAGACCACCATTCATTTTTTTAAAAATACATTTGATATATAACATTGTGTAAATTTAAGGTGTACAGTGTTAATTCAATGTTTCTGTAGATTTTAATATTGCTATTGTAGCAATATTTAGCACTATTATCAATTTACATAATTATCCTTTCTTCCAGTCCACTGTTCTCAACACTTGTGATTAACTGTCCCCAACAGTATGTAGGGTCCTCCATATTTAATTCTAGATTTCGCTAAAAACAAGCAAAGGCTCATCTGCAACAAAATTCATACTTCTAGCTACTTGCCTCCAACTTTAAGAAACACTATCTTCCTTAGTTAGGCTTTGGTTCACCTGCAAGTGACAGAAAGTAACCCTAAAATACTGACTTCAGCAAGGCTGAATTCTTTCCTCTCTTAGTTATAAGTCTGGAAGTAAGTGGCTCAGAGCCCGTATGTGCTGTACAGTGAGAGTAACCCAGGTCCCTCCTCTCTTTTGCTCGGCTGTCCACGATCTCTATTTTCAAGGCTAACTTGAGGTTCAAGGTGTCTGTAGCCATCAAGCCTGTCTGCAGAATATCGGGAAAACACAAAACGAAGGAGAAGGGAATATCCCTTCAAGAAAGTTCTAGAAATTGAACACACCACTTCCATTTACATCCTGCTAGCCTAAATTTAGACATATAGCTATACTAGATGTAAGACACTAGAAAATGCAATACTATGTTCTCAGCTAAAAATATAGGCTTCTGTTACCAAGAATATTAGGAGAATGGCAGCTGTAGGAAACCATCACTGTGCCACATCATATTTTCAAGTCAGCCATAATCTCACCATTCTGAAAAGAGTTCCCATATTTGTAAATTCCTCTAGCACAGTATTTAATACATGACATAGGAGGAAATTAATGACTGTGGTTCAACTGGTTCACAAATTGTATCATTACACATTTATAAAGTTTCATAATTACTCTAAAGTCTATTTACATTGATTGACAACTCAGGAATATATGAAAAGAGTATAATGCAAATGTGATAAAAATATTTTTAAAAAATAATCACACTCTATGTTATAATCTAGGCTTGTTTTCTAAAATCAGATATTTTTAAAGTGCATTCTACCTGAAAATGAAAGACAAACTTGAATATGCATGGAGTTTCTTTAGGCAGCTTTTTAGGGAGTTTTTTTCTGGAGCTCCCTAAAGCTGATTTCTGGAATATACTCAGTACTTATAATGATTAATATTATTGTTATTCATAGTTCTGATTCAGAAAGTCTAGGGTAGGGTTCAGGAATCAGAATTTTCAGCAGGTGCCCAGTGTAATTACCATGAGAAACACTGGCATGAAACGTAGCCGAATGCACTGTGTTTACCTGTAGCTTGTTCTTAGAAAGCCCAGCACAGGACCAAATATTTAAAGATATGATTATGAAGTCCAGAATATCATATTTCTACCTATACCTTCCATAAATTACTGCTAACTTCAGGCCCTTATTTTTGGACTTTCCTGTCTATTAGCTGCTCCTTCTTATTTTTGCTTTATTCCTGATATTTTTCATACAATGTGCTCTGAAGTTCTTTATAGCATGGGGAAAGAAGCCAAAGAAGCCTCAATGACCCACTTGGGGAAGTGCTGGGTTGGCAATGCAAAGGCAAGAATGTGTGCGTGTTTGTACAGATATTCGAAGTGTGTGAGTGTGTATGTGCATGTGTGAGACAGAGAGGGGGAGGAAGCTGGGTTTAAGGGGGCCATAAGGACTTGGAAAGGCTTTACACAGGAAATAAAGGTTGAGTGAATTTTTCGAAAGATGAGGGTGGAGGAACAAATAGTTAGGACAGAGAAAGCAACTGGAACACAGGCACAGAAACAAGGAAAAGCCAGATTTTGTGAGTATGACCTCTTTGTAGGATGTAAGCACCTCAGTGTAGCTTGAATGTGGAGTGCACACTGGGGCGTGGGTTAGTCTGGAGAGGTCGGAACCAGATCACACAGAGGCTTGATGCCGTGTGAGTGGGGTAATGGGTGCCACTAGCAAGGTTCAAGAAAAGAAGTAATACTGTGAGGACTGTGGCCTTGGAAGACCACTAGAATGACAGTGTGGAGGATGTTCAGTTGTATGAAACAAGGGACCGTTACCATGGTCTAGACCAGAAATGAAGAAAACCCCCTAAGCAAAGGCAGTTGCAAGTAGGGGTGAAGAGAAGGAAGTGTGCGGAAGGATTTGGTTGTTACTGGAAGTTTAGGGAAACTGAGAAGGCAAGGTTGACTTCCAAGTCACTGAACTAATGGAGAATCTAGAAAACAAAAAGGAGACCCTTTGGTGGCAGCTACAGCAATGGTGAATACAATTGGAACTTACTGTATTTGAGGCGCCTACAGGACTTCTAGGTGGTCATTGGTCGTGTGGATCTATGGGGGTCTAGCCAGTACTCAAGGGAGACAGAGGTATAGGTGACTGTTGTCTCCTCGTCTTAGGATCACCTCACATCAGTATGTTCTGGTTAAAAAAAAAAAAAAAAAAAAAAAGCTTCTCTGAAAAAGTGTAATAATAAATCAGTACAAATGTGAAGATGGCTTTTTATTTTGTTCTTGTGGATTCATTCTTAAGTCATCTGTGTCATGCTCCAGCCTCGCAAAGTGGGTATGGTCTCACTACTTGAAGGATCATTCATAACAGCTCTAATTTCAGACCCCTCTGCTTGTTATTGATTGGTGGTCTGTCACTCCCACCTGATTAAGCTGTCACAACATACTCCAATAGTTAGGCCAGGAAAGGTTCTGAGACTTAATTCCTATTCTGAGAGTGAGATGGGCCGGTTTAGAAGGGGTACTAAAATGAAAGAAATCCCCAAAACGCACAGCAAATTGGTCTTTCTCATACCCTGGCTATTTAATTTATGGAAACTCTAGCTTTTGCAGTTCTTGAGGACAGGAATGTTTTTAAGACAACAGTAAAATCTAGAACACTTTTTAAGGAGAGGCCACATACATTACAGTGGGAATAGTATGGCATGCCTGTGAAAGCTTACAATACGCTTGGCTTTGCTTGGTGTTGAAAGTGACCAGAACTATTCAGGTTCAGAAGAGCATTCGGTGAAGCTGCTTTTCTGACTCTCTGCCTCTGCCCTCCCTGCTTCGGCTTCTGAGCAGATTGTAAGAGACTGGTGCCAACTCTACATTGCTTAATAATAATTCTCATTAGCATGCTGCCTTGGATGTGCATTGCAGAGCAAAATTTAGCTCCTCCTCAGTGTGAATCAGAAGAAGAGCCATGAAATACTCAGAGTGAGCAAAGGGCTGGGAGACCTCACAAGAGGGGACACCTTTGGATGGACAAAGAGTCTTCTCTATTCTCTCCCTGACATGAGGAGGAGAGACAAAGACGAATTTTCACACCGAACTGGGAGCCTTGTGTCCTTTCTGCTTTTTCACTTGTGCCCCCTGAGATTTCAGTTGTTTGCAGTTTCCTGCTGCACAGTCTGATAAATCCCAAGTGTCCAGAGCCTGCTCAAGCCCAGCGCCCCCTCGGACTGAGTGCTACTAGCTCTGGTCTGTGCATTTGACCACAGGGCCACGGGCCGTGTGGACCTGCCGCTCCATGACTTTCCTGAAGTCGCTCACATTAGCTTTCATTGTGAAAGTGAACGGAATGCTGTTTATTCTCCTGCAGATGCCAGAGTGACTGAATGACACTCTGAGGAGACACATACAACCTTACACATTCACAGCCTATTTAACAGAGGCCATACTTCCCACAAAGGCTTTCACATACCATCTGCTGTCACATGATACCACGTGCCAGGTCCTTATAAGAAATGTATTTGATCACCCAGTTTCTCACTTCTCCTTTAGAAACACCAAATTGAACAAGGCATTAAGTAGATTTAACACTGAAGGAATTATGTGCATATCAAATATAGTGAATTAGAAGGGAATTTTTATTGTAATCACTGGTTGCAAAATGGCAATCACACATCCTTATGAAAAATTTAGAGAAGTTGTACTTAGTGGCTAGCAGAGATATATTTAAATATCTTGTGAATTTACTTGCCGACAGAACAAAAAAAAATGTAGAAGGGGAGTTCAAGGTGCTTTATGGTTCCATATTGTTTTCATTCTGCTGGTGGCATGCCATTTCTCCCGTCCGATCCCACGCTGAACCCAGTGGTAGAGAAGCGCCACATTGTGAAAGGGTGACCGAACACGAGCAGAGGAGAGAACTGGTGCAAAGTGTACCAGGAAACAAACGAATTAGCACATCCTGCCAGGTCTCGTTCTTGAAGGATGGCACCTTCTTTGTTAATTGAAAAGAAATGTTAAATGGGGGAGATAGCAAAAACATAATAAAATAAAAGGTTTCTGGCTCTTCTTTCCCTCTCCTCTCTCCTGACCTATGACAGCACACTGTTATGTCTCATAGTCTTGCATTTTCATGTATTATTCTGATACTGTCTGTAGGGAGCCTAGAACGGTCTGCCGGAGAGACAGTCATAATTGAAAGTTCTTTCAAGAGAAGGATTTCTATCAGGTCTGCGGAGGGAATAGGAGCTCCACCTGCTGACTTTTTTATGTTTGCCGACTGAAAGAATGCAAAGCATAAAGAAATTGAATGGCAGTTATTTCTTTTATAATTTCTCAGTGGAAAATACTTTTCAAAATTATTGATAAGATGTAGCAGCCTAACAAGGGCTTTCAAGATGAAATTGCAATCTATAACTTGTTTTAACAGTGGGGATTATATTTGGCTTCCCTGAGCCAGTCTAAGTAATTACTTTAATTTGTAACAACATATAAATTCCTAAGTTGTTGCCACCATGGCTCTTAGGGAGCACTTGACTTTTCAAACCCTGCATTTCTCAGCCATCAATTTATACTACACTTCTGGCCCACAAGTGTGTTGTTTTAAGAAGCTGCAGTCTCTTGTCATAGATAGTTTGGAAGAAGTGCTAGGTGTGTTTGATCTAAGGAATAAAGATAAAATCCTAGTGAAAACATTAAGTATTTTCAAAATTATAGACATGATTTGACTATTTGTTGTCTGCATTTCAGAGAGAGGCTTTGCAGCTATGTAATACCCATATACAACCTTTAGCCATTCATTTGCCTTTTCCTGGTAAAAACTGCCACAAAGGAACATGGAATGTATCATAAATGTCTGGTTGCTCAGCTCTCAGGATGGTGAGGTCCTTGAGGGTAGGCACATCCCTTAACCCCTTACAATCTCTATGTTGTGAGTTTCATTTCTTATCTAGATTTGATCCATTAACAAATGATAAGCTCATTATTAGCCAGATTCAAATGAAAAAAAAAAGTGAACCCTTTGTTTATGACTTGGGTTTTGTGCTTAGAAAGACATGTTTATATTATTCTTATATGTAAGTATTATAAATCCTTTTTTGTGCTCATATGAGCAACTAGAAGTGGCAAAGGTATGCACATATACTCAAGGACCCCCTCAGACCCAGAATGGCCAGATGACTGCCATGGAGGTCTTAGTGAGTTGGGTTTTGGTCTAACAAGGTTCCCCATGACCCTTCCTCTGGTAACACACTGTGCCCTCCATGAGATGCCACCGACTCCTTCTTCAAGGATGGCACATGCCTCATACCTGGCCCCATCCCTCTGGCCCTATCAGAGTTCTTTCCTGGGATTAACACAAAGACAGTGGGAGGAAGATGCTATTGTCTTCCTCTGGAATTGCCAAACTCTAGGGCTTGTGATCCTGTTCTCTGCCTTGTGGTGACAACCTGGCTGAAATGGGGAGAATGAGCCACTCATCAAAGCCAAGCCCAGACTGGCAGAGACAAGAGCTGCAGCGAGAGAGGAGGAGTTGCAGCAATGTGGACTCTCCAATCCCTGTCCCCGAGGCTCTGGATCCTCACAGCGCTTCCTTTGTTTCTGTGGGATACCCCTCTGCCTCCCCGTGAATCCTGCTCCTGGCTTACATGACTTGGCTGTGAGATGAACTTTCTTCATAACTCAAAGAGGCCTGACTCCCTCCATCCAACAGAAATGAGAGTGATGTGGCTGACGGTTAAATATGTATGGGGAAGTAAAGAGGCCTTATTTTCTCTATTGAGATCAGCATGACAAAGAATGGAGAAAGAGGACAGAAACATTTCTCAAGAGTATCAGAAAACAACAAAAACTCTCATCTGTGTAGTGCTCTACAGTTTTCAAAGTACCTTTATAATCATTTTCTCCTCTGACCCTCACAGTAATTCTGTGAAATAGAGTACAGTGTATAATTGCACACATTTTACAAGCATCACAGAATGGCAAGTGGAGTTTTTCCTGTGTTCTGGAATTACTGTAGATACCCACTGCTGAACACAAAAAGATCCTGAAATGTTCCACATTTTAGGTCCAGGCTCCCCCATCCCCAGTTTTGTGCCAGCCCCACTCCTCACTGGTTTATGGGGAAGGGCCAGTTCAGAGAATCCACACAATAAACCCCAAGCCCAGGGAGAGCCAAGAGAAATCACTTGTGAATACTGAGCAGCTGAAAGAAGTGGAGACTGGAGTATCACTGCGCAGCTGGACATCAGTTTCATCAGCAGTCCTGCCTTCCTGTCTTTAAATGAGAAGAGTATGGAAAAGGACAATGGAGAAAGTGGAGTGAGAAACCAACGCTCAGGGAGTTTACTGTCTAAGACCACGAACCAAGGGAGCAGCTGAGCTGAGATTCGAATATAAACTATTGATGCTCACACTTCAGCATGTGTCAGAACCATGGTGTGTGTTGTGGGGAGAGATGGTAAAACACAGATAGCTGGATCCTGCCCCCAGTATCTGAGTCAGTAAGTTTGGGGAAGGACCCGAGACTGCATTTCTAAAGCATTTCCAGGTAGTGCTGGTGCTCCTGGCTCAGGAACCCCAACTGAGAGAACCACTAACCTAGACCATCTCACTTTACATTCTGGATGTTTTGTACTCTGTCTGCTACATCGCAACCCATCAACAACACCCCGAGAAGTATCCCACTCCCTGTCCTATTGCACTACTGGCATCAGTATTCTGAAATATAATATTTCATATTAAATATAAGCTTTTAGTAAACCTCTGGAACTTTGTATGTTGGATCTGAAATATAATGTAGCTATTCTGCACATTAGCTACAAAAGCTGAGGTTGGAAGTAAAGATTCTAAGCTCTGAAGTACATGTTACTCTGAAGTAATTAATTAAGAAGAGTATGGTTTAAGAGCAGGGCTAAGCAGTATATATGGGAAATGGTAACTTTGACTTTGCACATGAAATGTACATCAGGAGAAAAAATAAGGCAGAAAATAAACAGGATGAACTCAAAATACTGTAGCAAATGTTAGGCTGAAACACTGCCAGGTGTGGAGGTGTAGAAAAACGCACACACATTTCGATGGCAAGGCACAAAACTGTTTAAATCCTTATGCAGAAGTTTCTGAAAACTGTAATTTTGGCATGGATCTAGGAGCAGAGTTGCTGGATTTATCACACAGGCAAACCAACAATATTCTGTCTGAAGAACTGTCCCGTCCAGCCTGGGATGTTGCATAACTCCCCTAAAACATCACCTCCACATATGCCAAAGAATGGAATACAGAGAAAGAAATTCAGAAGTTTCTCTGTACAATAAAAATATACCAGAAGGTGTGAATTCTCAATAAATGGTAACTAGCTCATACTCCCTTAACAAAGTAATATTCCTACAAAGGACTCAAGTGGATATTTTGGGGTATGTGAGAATATGTATGCATAGATGTATATAAATGTGTATCATTTTCTTTAAAATGTTTTGTTCTTCTTCTGGTCATTATTGATGCAGAGGAAAATTTTGAGGTGGGAGAAGTCAATGTCCACAAGTATGGTAGTGACCAGCAACTTTTAAATAATGACACCTCAACTATTCATGTACTTCCTAGAGAATGGTTGATCAAGGGCAGGGGTAGAAGCAGGTACAATGAATTTACCCTGCAAAGAAATTAAAAAGTGCTGTAGCCACAATCTAGTCATTGTCACTCTGGGGGATGTTCATATCAGCCTCAAGCTTCTGACTGTAGAACTCAAGGATGATCAGGGAGGAAAAAAAAGCAAAGAACTCCACTATCCCCATAAGTAAGCCCCTACTGCCTTTCTCACCATGAGGTCAAGATCCAACCTCACAGAGAGGTGGAGAAGAAGAGCCCTGAGCCAGTTTATGGCTAGGTATGAAGGTAATCCAAACACATTTTTACTCTCGCAAGCACAATAACACCAATCATGTTGTGTATGTATGTGTCTATATGTACGTATGTTGTTATCTATGTGCAAGATCTTATAAACTTCTAGTCATCACAACAGTGTTCAGAAGGAGGTAGTACCATAGTCCAGTAGATGAAAAACTTAAGGGTAGGGGCGTGTCCACAATTTAAAAATGAGGGACCCGGGATGATGCAAAGCCACCTCTCAGACTCCAGAGCCCCTGATGTTCTCACTGTACTGATTGCTCCATGCACATGGGGGCATTTTACTGGGATCTGGGAAGTGAAGATATTTGTTGGTAGTTAACATCTTGTGATGAATTTGAGTGGTACCTACTTGAGAGCTGGGACGTGGTGTAAATCTAGGATAAGGAAAGGAGAGAAAGTGAGGGGGGTCCTTCAGAATGACTGTGGAAATAGTCCTCCTAAGGGGAAGGAACCAACAAAATTGAACCAGTTTTTTAATCTAGCCTAGGACTGTCCATGGCTATGCTATGTAGGACATGTATTAATCAATTCAGTGCATATTTATTGAATGCTTGCTGTATATTAAGCACTATATTTGGGTTCACAAAACATAGTTCCTGCTTTTATGATGCTCATGCAATGGTTCTCAAACCATTTTGGTTAGAATACTCTGAGAACTTGTTAATAGGTCTGATGTCAGGGACCCATTCCTGCTGTTTAGATTCACTTGCTCTTGGGTGGGATGTGAGTGTTGTTGTTTTAACTTCCCTGGTGATTCTAATGTACAGCCAAACGTGCAAACCTAGTGGGTGAGAACAGTTCCCAGTGGAAGGGTGGGAAGGTGTTGTAAGTGCACCAAGATAATGTGCCCCTCAGCCTTTGTCGTTACTGTACAAATACCATTTTCCATATCTGCTCTGGTATGTGAAAGTATGGGAAACACTAAGAAATTATTAGTGCACACATCACAACACACAAGTGGGAATGTGTGTCCACTTGTCTCTACAGTGGGGTGAAGAAGGGAAACCTACCACAATTTGAGGTCAGCACTCAAGCAGCCCATTCCAGAATCTTCCCCAGAAGGGAAAAAAAACCCACAGAATTCAGAGGATCAAAGACTTCATTTTCTAGCCCAACTCCTTTGTCTGAAAGATAAGGAAGCTGCTTCAAATCATAGAGCAACTCAGGGGTGGAGAGGAAGAACCTCATTCTTCCAGGCATTCCTCAAACAGTGTAATGGTAAATCATAACCCTGCAAAGGATATAGTATTTAATTGCAGAAAGTGAAAAATTAAATGTCTGCCCGAGTCATATTCATAATGAGGTGCTACACTATGAGGACTTACTCCTCTTTGTCCTCTGCACTGCACACACTAAGAGTGACAGTCCGTGAGACAGACGCTCAAGTGAAAGGATTCCAGAGAGGCTGATTATCTCCTTCAGCCCCACAAGACGAAAGGGAAAGAAAGATACACAGAGCTTTCCCCAGGTAGGCAAAATGTCAAGTTCCTGCCAAGCCTTCTTCCCTCTCTGGGTTGCCTCTCCAGTCCCTCCGCCAGCTGCTGTTTTCATTGCTATCATTATTTCTGTTTCTCTAAGAATAGGAAAATGCTGCCAACCTGCTTCTGTCCTCCTCAGACTCTCTCATCTTACTGTTCTCAAAAGTGCCTTCCATCCAGCTTCTAGCCCGTTTCTTTTTCTAGCTTTTACATTATTCCTCATTCTCCCCGAGGTCTTAACTATCACACCACTCATTTTCTGCTACTATTGCTGTCCCTGCTGCTATTGCTTCTGCTCTCAGCTGGCTTTTTGCCTTTAAGCACCACCATTTCCAGTGGAAATTCTGTTGTCCTGACTGTGAGATTCTGAGCACCAGACCTCCATCCTCAAGTATGTTTAGTGTATCTCTGCTAACACAGGGTCAGCACACATACAGGGTAGGCACACCGCCAGGCTCTGCCACAAGTTCAATTGCTACCACCTGCCCTGGAGGCTCTGCTCCCAGGACCTCACAAGTGAACTCAAGCTCTACATTATGTGAAGGTATTCCTGAGTAACACTCACTGCTGTTATAGAAGTAAATTAATATATTCTCAGGAGGAAGACATCACCATATCAGGCCTCAAATTTCCTCCAAATCATTTGTAAAATATACTATACAACATGCAATGAAACATAACCAGGCTTCTAAGAGGAGAAGACGCAATGGGTGAGTAAGAAAGATAAACAATAGAAAGAAGGCCCAAAACTTGTTATCAGAATTATCAGATATGATTCATAAAATAACCATGATCTTTATTCACACATTTATTAAATAAAGGCCAAGCTTAAAAATATCAGAAGTAAAGTGAAAACTCTAAAATGCAATGTAACACATTAAAAAATTAAGATGGGTTTATGGGCAAATTAAATGTAGCTAAATTGATGATCTGTAAATGGAAGACAGAAATAAAAAAATATCCATAATGTAGCACAAAGAGACAAAATGGAAGGGAACTGCCAAAGAGAGGGTGAGGGGTACATGGGATATCAGTAAGAAGTTTATCCTACCTACAAAGGGTGGAGTGAGAAAATGGGACTGAGGTAAAATTTGAAGAAACAATAGCTCTAAATTTTCCAAAACCAATAAAGACATCAAAACACAATTTCCGGAATCTCAATGAACCCTAAACAGAATAAATTATAATAAACCCACACCAAGGCATTGTAGTGAAACTACAGACAACCATAGACAAAGGGAAAATCTTAAAAACACAATGAGAAAAAAAGAAAAATTACTTTCAAAAGAACAGACTGAGAACTAACTTCTCTATAGTAACAAAGGAAGTTGGAAAAAATAGAATGATATTATCAACTGACATTAAAGTTTGATATAATAAGACAATAACTTATTTGTAGTTAAATCACTTCAAAAAAGGTAAAAGATTTCAACCTGGAAGCTACTAGGGACAAAAACTAGAATTGTAAAAAAGATAATCCAAAAAGAACACTTGGGGTAAGTAGCACAAAATAAGACCACAGATTGAACACAACTATATCTGTAATTACAATGGGTATAAAAGACAAAATATTCGATTTGAAATAGAGATGTGCAGATTGTATTTAAAACAAAAAATCCTCAATGATACACTGTTTATAGAGATATTTAAATATGAGAATGTAGAGTTTGAGGGTAAAAGTTAAAAGAAAAAGAAATCAATGGTAGCTATACCAATAACAGAGCAGACTTTAACATAAAAGGCATTAGTATAAGCCCTATAAAAATGGCATTTCTACATAATGATAAAATGTTCATTCATCATGAGGAAATAATTTAAAATTTGAATGCACCTAATAACATGGCCTAAAAAATGTATGAAGCAAACATCAACAAAACTAAAATGAAAAAAATAGACAAATCCACAATCATAGTGAGAAATTTTTAGTAAATCTATCTCAGTAACTAATAGAATAACAAAACAGAAAAGGTGGGATATACAAGAATTAAAAAAGATGATTGACAAAAGTGACCTAATGGACACAGCTTCTAATACACATTCTTTACAAGTAGACACAACTACAAAGTTCTCAATAGAATGTATTCAATAGATTGTATTTCTAAAACAATGAAATTATAGCAGACACTGAAAATAGTAAGTAGAAACTCCATAAGTTTAAAATTCAGAAATATTTTTATAAATAATTAATGCATAGAATTAGAAATCACAGCGAAGATTGAAAATAATTGGCGCTAAACACTGATGAAAACACAATAAATAAAAACTTGTGGAAAGCAATTAATGCAGTATATAAGAAGAAATTTATATCCTGAAGTGAATATATTAAAAAAGAAGAAAGGCTAAAATGCCAGTGATCTAAGTAAGCATCCTTACAAAGAAATTACTAAAGAATAGTGAATTAAACCCAGAGAAATTAAAAGGAAAAAATAATGATCAGAGCAGAAGTTAATGAAAAAGAAGACAGATTCAATACTGAGGATCAACAAAGCCAAAAGTTAGTTCTTTGAACCAACTGACAGAAGAGAGAATGCCCTGGAAGGAGTGATGTAGGAAAGAAAAGAGAAGGCCATTGACCAATATCAGGAATGAGAAACGGGATCCCACTACAGATGCCACAAACATTAAAAAGATAAAAAGAGGATGCTATGAGCCACTTTCTGTCAAAACTTCAAAACTTAGATGAAATGGAGAAATTCCTAGGCAAATTTAACTTACCATTTAAGAAGCAGAAACTGTGAGTAGTCATATAAAATTGACTCAGCCATTAAATTCCTTCCCACAAATAAAACTCAGGCCCATTCAGATGGTTTTAGAGGTGAGTTCTATTAGGAAGAAATTATTATAGGCTTAAAAAAACATTTCAGAGAATAAAAAATAGGGATCAGTCCCAAAATCTCTTTATGAGACTAGCATAACCTTGATACCAAAACCTGACAAGTGCAATAAAAGAAGAGAAAGTTACTAGTCATTCTCACTCATGAATATAGATGCAAAATCCTAAATAAAATATAAGCAAGCTTAGGACCAAGCTATATTTTCTCAGGAATATAAGGTACAATGTCATCAAATTCAATGGCTATTCTAATAAGAACATTAAAAAGATTAAAAAGGAGAACTTGCTTATTCTGAATAAAGGTATCTATAGAAAGAATAAAAGAGAATCCTTAAAACAAACATTCTTAAAGTATAAAGTTGAAAATTTTACCACCAAGATTTATAACAAAGATACTATCTTTCCAACATTATGCTGTTTAACTTCTTACCAGTGTGGCACAGCAAGAAAAGAAACTACAGAATTGGAGAAGTAGCAGAAAAACTGTTACTACTCTGAGTTTCAATTATAAATAGAATTGAAATACTATGGACACAGGAATACATTAAAATAAAAAATGCCTAAGGCCTTTGCAGATAGAACTATAAAAACTTATTAACAGGCATCCTAAATAAACCTGAAAAATGGAGTGCTATCCTATGAACAAAGAAACTGAATCCCATAAAAACTGTAATTCTTTCAAAAGTGATATGTAGATTAAATGTAATCTCAATCATAATCCCATGTGATTGGTTGGTGGAATTGGTTAAACTGATTCCAGCTTTATTTGAAATTTAAAAAGGCTTAAAATAGCGAAGATATTCTTGAGGATGAAGAACAAATGGGAGTGCTTGCTCTGATACCTTATTGGCCTAAGAATAAACAAATAGACGTAGGTCAGGAGACAGGCACAGACATATGCGTATTTGGACGCTTCAGTGATGACCAAGGAGGCAGTGCAGGGGAGAAGGGAAAAGACAGCCTTTTCAGTACATGGAACTGGTACAATTAGATGCCCAAATGGGAAAAAGAACGAAATTGTCTGTATCCTTACAGCACAACATAGCTAAATCAATTACAAGGGGATTATAGACCTAAGTGTGAAAGGCAAGACAATCACACTAATAGCTGACAATACAGGAGAGTATCTTCATGTTCATGCTTTGGATTAGTGGAAATATTATGCACCTGCATCCAGACCAATACACTCTTTAATCAGATGGGAATTTTACTAGAACCCTTGCCAGCTCTGTAGGAGCAATACTTGTCCGATTCCACACGTCTTAATGTCATCACCACCTGGCTACCCTGTAAGGATGCTTCCCTGCTGAACTGAACCAGGAACAATGAGACCAAAGGGCACCTCTGGCACCTGGTGAGAGGGAGGGCAGCCCTCCCACCTTTATTTGTGGGTAGAACAGGCCTTAGTACAGCACTAGGACCTGAACATGTGAGCATGGGAAGTCAACTTGACAGCAACAACAAACCATGCACTGCTAAAAGAAAGACAACGGGTACTTCTTTCCACCGACTCTGTTTTATATCAATAATTTTTTGTATGTAAGTTAATTGGAGGGTGTACAGTGTGGAATTAAAAGCAGAAGAAAATGAGGTCTCTGCCAAATTAATAGTTTTCAAAAATGCTGGCGACCTGCTTAACTGTAATTTGTTTTAAACAAGAAAAGCCTCAGCATGTAAGCAAAGTAAACAGGACTTAAACGGATTTGGAATGCAAAACACACGGAGAGTCAGGTTGATCCTGAAGCAGATACAGATTGGGCAACTTTCCATCATCTTGAAACAACAGCTATTAGAGACAGGCAAACTTAAACCATGTCTTATTTGAAAGATACAGGAGTACCATAAAGTACTTCTCTCCCTTTCCTCTTACCTATCCCTATTCCCCAAAATTTCTCTGACCTTTTCCATGATGTTTGAAATTCCACCTTATAAGTATAGCTTTAGTTTAAGGTTTGATCCCTAATATGGGAACCAAACATGGGCGCGGGGGGGAAGCAGTGCAGTTGCCAGCCTTGTGGTATAAACTTACCATAGAGAATAGGTTCTGATGAGGAGAAAGTATGAAGCACTAGCAAGAGTGGAGACTGGGTTACTACAGGGCAGAGGCCAAACAGCAATACTGGAAGAACAGGTGCCCCAAGAAAAAGGTGGGGTGGTTGTAGCTCAGGTAAGCCTGCGCACATCTGGGTCAGAAGTATGGCTGTACTGGGACAGTGACTTCAGCAAGTCAGAGCCTCATTTTCCTCAGCTGTAAAACAGAGATATACACTACCTGCCTTCCTTCAAGGATTAAATGAGATAATTCTGTTAAAACACTTTGTGCAATGTTGGGCCCAGAGTACAAGTTCATTGTTAGGGGGTTTTGTTTCTTATCATTTTTTCCCACCAAGACCATTCTCTTTCAGAGCCAGTTCCTTTGTGATACCTTACATCTACTCATACACTTAACAGCCTTCATCAGTCCATGGCATTTGGGTGATTTAGGAAAATATTCTTTAGAAAAGAGCAGAATAAATCTATTTTGTATTCCTCATCTCAATATTTTTGGTACTACCTTTCAGAGGAGCTATAAGGAATCAGAAGAAAATGAAAATATCATTTGCTTTCACAATTTTTTTCTTACTTCAACTTGAAAATGTTTCTTGTATCTCCCTCCTGATGAAATGTATGGAAGTATTGATAAAGGTGCATCGTGGTCTGAAATAACATGTGAATAGTTTGGACATGACTCAAGGACAAGGATATAGAAGATAGAAGTCCACCTTCCCTAGAAGCAATGACACTGTCTTTGAACAAGGCCAAGAGAGAATCTAATTTACTGAAAAGGAATGTAGCTATTTCTTTTCCTTTTGAATAGTGGCTTTTAAACCTTTTTTAAATCTCAACTCACAGTAAGAAATGCATTTTACATTGTGACCTGATACACACACATACATTGTGTGTGTGTCTGTCTACAATAAAAGTTTCATACACTCTGAAATGTTCCATTCTACTTGACTCAGTCTTTGTAAATGCTGTTTGAGACCGTTACGTTGATTTTGTGTTTCACACTTTAAAACTACAGCTTCAGGGTTTTACTTATTTTGCTTTTTTGAGTAAAAAGAATCCTCATGTTGGTTTTAAATGCACTTAATATGGTACCATTCCCATTTCTGGGATCTGTGTTTCAAACTGAATACATATGTAAGCTAAGATAGAAGAACAGAGAGAAAAATCAATTTATGATTATCTTGATTAATCTACCTGACATATAAGTAAATGCAATAAGGAAACCATCACTATCTTTCATATTTCTTGCTTATTCAACTTCTTGTATTTTTCTGTTTCTTTCCTTTCTTATTTTCCTCAATGACTAATTTTCAGTTTTTATTAGGCATACAGGATTACTGAAGGGAGGAGATTAACATTTAATGAGCACTAACTATACGCAAAGTATATTTTCTATATGTTATTTCCTCTCAAAAGTCATTTAAGGTATTTTTTATTTGCTCACTTACTATAAGGAAGCCAGAATTTAGAGAAAAAAAGTGACTTGTTCCAGGTTAAAAATATCAAAAAGCTGCTTCATGGCAGAAATGACCCAGGTCTAGCTAACACCCAAAATCACTGCAATATATTTCCTTTATGTCAACATAAAGTTTAAAGCACAACAACAAAAAAGAAAAATCAAACCTTATGTTTTTAATCTAACTCTAGTAAAGCATGCTTGTATCACTTCTCTTTGAATTGTTTTTATTGTTGTTGTTGTTAGACTCTTCTATTTACCAATTATTATACAGAACATATGTTGAACTTTCCAACATGTATATGTATATACATTTTCTCAGCACATCATTTATTCATTTAGAGTACCCTGGAGCTTATAACCTACTTATATAATTTATCCCACAAGGATTCCACATTTTCTATGGGCTTCACAAAGATTCTCATTTATCTTCACATTACAAAATTCACTCTAATATTAGCCCCTTTCCTTTGTAACCTTTAATTCTAAGTAGAGTCCATTAGGGACTTTAAAATAATCACATTTAAAGCAGAATCTTGCATTGGTAAACACTTTGCATGAAGTTAAAAAAGCTTTGCCTCTTAAAATTAAATTAAACGGCAGTGCATGTGACTTGCCTGAAGTACCTGGAATAAAGAATAGATTGTACACACTCATTTATTCCCATTATGCTGCCTCTTTTTCCTGAAATTGGTTTGAGATTCTAGAACATCTCTCAACCTACAGGAGACGTTGGATCTCAAACTGAAGCAGGTACCCCGTGCCTTTCTTAATTAACTGCTCTATTGAGATATAATTTACATACTATAACCCAGTCCCGTTGCAAAATCTCTACCTGTGAAACCTAAATGGGAAGGAATAAACAATTGTTATGCCTTTACAAGCTTACACTCGGTCTCCCTTACAATTTTACCCATGTCCTCGTCCCCATTTTTCTTTCCCACTGACCCACTAAATTTCTACTCCACATGTAGTATATTGACATATCCACCATGGTATTTTCACAAGTGAGCTTTCAAGAATTTCATACCGATTATGTTTTATTCCACCATCAGAGCAACCATAAAATAGCACCATTATATTTGAAAATGCAATCATCCCTGTGTTAGGAAAAACTATAAATACACCTTATGCTTTCACTTCAGAGAGAAATAAATTGACTAGAGGTGGGGGAATTGAGGTTTAATTTTTCGCATCACCATTAACAATTAATATTGAGCTTTCGCCTCGCAGGGTTTGGACAGCAGGACAGGTGGAAATGAACCCCAGTTCAGTGACTAAGCAAAAGGTGAGAATACTAATCATGCCAAAGTGAGAACCCCAGGGTTATTTTCTGAATGATGTTTTCAATGGCGATATCTTCTTTAAACTTTTGATACTCCTTATACCAACTCTCTCGAACTTACCCAAAGCTGTTAGGTATACAAACATTGTTTCAGTGTCCAGAAGATCCTATTAAAACCACAAAAATTTTAGTCTTAGCTGTATCACCTGTGAGTCTACATTATTCTCAGATTACACAGAGAGATGCCCTCCCTCAGATGAATTACCTTGTGCCTTTTACCGTTATATAGAAAAAGAACGTGCCAGAAAGTCAGCTTCAAAACCCACATCTAGAAAGAGGGGAGATGAGGGAGCCATAGAATCCTCAAGTTAGCTATACTTCAGGAGGTCGAGCTCTGACAGGTGTGGTTCAGGTGGTTGGGCATCATCCTGCAAAGCGAAAGGTTGCCAGTTTAATTCCCAGTCAGGGAACGTACCTAGGCTGTGGTTCGGCCCCCAGTTGGGGTGAGTGGGAGAGGCAACCAATCAACTGATGTTTCTCTCCCTCTCTTTTGCCCTCCCTTCCCCTCTCTCTAAAAATAAATTTAAAAAATAAAAACAAAAAAGAGGTTGGGGCAGGGAAAGTCACCCTGTCTTGAGGGGGAAAGGGTAAACTGAGGCTCTGTGCACCCTGCCATTATAGAGGAACAGAAGCTGAGTAGTCTTTTGTCCCCCCAAAGGAAGATTCATCAGGCAGCTTAGGTTTTCAGGTTAGAAAAGGAAAAGTTATGTAAATCTTGAAGGTGTACATTCCTGAAAGGAAAAGAGATCAGTGGAAGAGCTGAGTATTAATGAAGCAATTGGGGGAGAAAACCTGTAGGGAACTTTTATATGAAATAAAAATTGAAGGAGCTGTATCTCTTAAAGGGAGACAGAGGCTTCCATGGGAACCTGGACACTGCAGCAGCACCTCGGAGAAAACTGGAATCTTCTGTGGGGCTGCAAAGAGCAAATTCACAACAGCAACTAGCTGGAAGAGTGAGAAATATCTCAAGTATAGAAATCATACTGACCTCTGTTGGACCTAGGATTTTTTTTTATATATATATAATTTAGGGAGACAGGATATGTTAGTTTTATATTGCTGTTATAACCAATCACCACAAACTTAGTGGCTTAAAACAGCAGAGATTGATTGTCATAGAGTTCTGTACTTTTGAAGTCTAAAATGGGTCTCACTGGGCTAAAATTAAGGTGCTGTCGGGGCTGCATCTCTTCTGGATGCCCCAGGGGAGAAGCCATTCCTTGCCTTTTCCAGCATCTAGAGGCTGCCCACATTGCTTCTCTGGTGATGCCCTACTCCAGCAGGCCAGGCTGAGTCCTTCTTACATGGCCATCTCTCTGGTTCTCCCGCTCTGCCCTCCTCTTCTACTTATAAAGACCCTTGTAATTATATGGGGTTCACTTGATAATTTCCTTATTTTAAGGTTAGCTGATCAGTAACCTTAATTCTATTTGCAACCTTTATCCCCCTTTGCTATGTAATCTAACAAAGTCACAGGTTCCAGAAACTAGAAGACAGACACCTATGGAGAGGGAGCAGGCATTATTCTGACTGTGACACAGGGAGACACTAAATGTCCTGCTAATGTGGAAGGAGGGTAAGGGGAGCCTGTGAACTGAGGGATGCACTCAACCCTGGTTCTCAATGCCGGCTGCATGCATAATTGAGTGGAAGCTTTAAAAAACACTAGTGCTTAGGTTGCAGCCTCAGATGTTCTAACTTAATAGGTTTGGAACAGGTTCCAGATATAGTAATGTTGGGATGCATAGATCTGAAAGACCCAGGTAATTTTTTGTGTGCAGGTAGGGTTGAGAACACTACTAACTGAGAACACAGGAGTTGCTATCCTAACTCCAGGGCGCCATGACAGAAACCCAGATCACACCTGTTTTAGAATTCTGTGTTCTTTTCTGACTTTCATCAGTTATTTCTGTTATATATCAAGTCCCACTTCTTTAATTTAACTCTATCAAATTTAACATACAGGCTTTAAATATTTTTAGAAGAAATCTTTCCCTAGAAAAATATTATTTTAAATTGCATTTTATACATTTTAATTTACTTTCCCAATCTGTCTAATCTTGTTTTCCAAAAATATTTTTAACTGAAAATTACATCACTAAGAGTTCATCAATGATAGTTGATTTTGCTATTATCTAGCTTGTTTGTAATGAAGAGTTAAACTATATTTCATTTACCTTAATAACATCTATTTTCATGAGTCTTCACTCTAAAGTGTTTATTCCATAAATACTTCATGGTATTTCCATCAGTTTATGCTTTTTCTATTTTGTTACTTTTCTTATTTTATTTTATTTCATTCTTGCATATAAAAATGTTGGTAGTTGCCATGGCAATTCTAATTGATTTCTTTCTGCTGTTTTTGTAGGCTTTTAAAAAGATTTGCACAATACATCATTCATATTATTTTTATCTCTGTGAATTTGTAATGGCCTCTCCAAACAAACAACAACAACAAAAGAAATAGAAAAGAAAGAAAAGCTGTGTGATGAGAGCATCAGATATTACTTTGCTCAGTGTTGGAGGCTGTGAGAAACAGAAGAAAGCTGAGGAAGAAATGCCAAGCAGGGAAAGGCAATGAAGAAGGTTAGAGTTCAGAAGTAAAAGTGTGTGCCTCACAAAAGAAAGAACTCAGGTATGCCAGTGAGCAGCAATGCAAGGGCAAGAGATGTGCTTTTAGAGAGAGAATTTAACTTGTCAATGTGACCCAGTTTTAAAAGACTAATAAATGATGAAGGGAGATGCAGGAGTGGCAACCAAGTCACAACATCACCATACTTTTTGTTTATCTTGTGGTGAATCTATAAATCACCCCTGCTTCTGCTACGCACACATGCACACATGTGCATGCACACGCACACATGCTCATGAGCATGCACTCGTGGAGTGCATCAGCATATTTGCTGTCAGGACCAGCTAACATTCTTGTTTCAGTAAACCAGAGATGTGTTCCCTGGCAAGATGGTGTGTGTTGTAATTAATTACCACCTTCTAAGGAATAAGCTACCGTACAATTTACAGCCCTAGAGAGCATGAGGAAAAGAGAAGAAATTCTTGGATATCTGGAATGAACTGGATTTGGTTTTAGATTCACTGCAGAACTCCAGATAGTTTACATATTTTTAAAATTGCACCTCATCTTTTTCTGAAAGCTAATTGCAGTGGGTGCAAGAGAATACAACAAAAAGAAGGAAAGTAAAGGTAATTTTGAACCATTATATTGTAAGCTGAAATTAATACCATGCTATATCTCAATTTTACCTCAATAAAAAAAAGAAGGTAAGTACAGACATACCTCAGAGATATTGCATGTTCAGTTCCAGACCACCATAATGAAGTATTGAAATACAGTGAGTCAAAATCTTTTTGCTGGTGCAGGATATTGCCTTCAATTTGTGTGTGTATACACATACAACAAGGTCTGTCTGGAAAAAGTCCAGCCATTGTTACTATAAACAGAACAGTTTGAGCAACATCAATGTAACTTGGTAGCCAATGAAAGTGGGCTAGAATGTGCATATGTGAACAATGATGACTTCACTGTACTAGTCAGTAGGGGCAGTAGACACTGTTGAGGATCATATGTGCTATGTGGCCATCACATTCAAAATGAAAGCAAGTAGAGCAACAAATCTGCATTGGATTTGGCATTAAGCTTGAACATTCCTCTCTGAGACTGAATGATTCAGAAGGCCACAACTATGAGCAACTGGTGATTGGAGGGTTCATCAATACAACATGCCCACTCATGCATCAGGTCTCATGCAAAGTTGTTTGGTAAAACATCAAATCACCCAGGTGTTTTAGCCCCTGCAAAACCCAGATTTTGCACCCTGCAACTTCTGGATTTTCCCAAAACTAAAATCACCTTTGAAAGGGAAGAGACTTCAAACAGTCAATGAGATTTAGGAAAATATAGCGGGGCAGCTGATGACAATTGTGAGAACTGTGTGAGGCCCCAAGGTACCTTCTTTGAAGGGGACTGAGGCATCACTGTCCTATGTACAATGTTTCTTGTATCTTCTTAAATAAACATCTCTATTTTTCATATTATGTGGCTAGATACCTTCTGGACAGACCTAGTCATATATATATGGCAACACCTGTGAAGCATAATAAAACAAGGAGCAGTAAAACAAAGTATACCTGTAGAAGTACCTGTAGAAAAAGAATAGAGTGAACTGGACAAAATTTAGGTCACTGACAGGTGCACTAGGAGGTCTGCATAATGATTAAAACCATTGTGAATTTGCCTCTGAGCTTCTTATTGGACAATGTGAAGAGAAAAGCATGATCACAATCAAGACTCAAAGTGTCTGTGAAGGAGACATTTATCAGGTGCTTCAGAGAAAGTCTTTCCAAGAAAGAAATTCCCCCAGAGGAGGGAATATTTTGATGTAATGAACAATAGCCCCAGTAATATCCCTGCAACATGAACAGCAAGTTTCAGATAGGCACTTTTTGAAAACTTCCATTAACTGAAGTCAAGTGTATAATGATGAACACAACTCAGAGAAAGCTATTTAATGAGGGTGAAAAGTTCTGAAAGCCAAATATCCACCTCTTGGATGATTTTGGTAATCCAGAATGTGGATTACAATGAACTACAATGCCAGCATATCTGTTGTAGAGAAATTTTATGCCTCATCCATTGCATGGTAAAATCAAGAGATTTGATGAGATTTTACCCCATAACCCATTTCAGACTCTCATTTTACAACAAAGAAGCATCATTCTTGGGTACTCAGATGAAGAAAGATCTCAAAGCTAGTAAGTATGATTTGTCTGAAGAACCCATTGTAAAAATTACATTACACAGGCCTATGTGAAATATGCAAACACTTTGGAAAATAAATGCCTAGCATAATCCACCATAAAAGTCTTAGATAAATTATTATGACCCTGTTCTTCTGGAATAAGCATAAATGTGTTTTCGATAAATGCATTTTATTACGTTTTGTTTCATACACCACCCTATTATAAATTCAGGGTGGTTAAAAGAAAAAACTGAAGGCCCTCTCTTCCTTTGGCAGTAAGAACAAGGTTTTTTAAACCAAAAACATACGTTCAAATGTAGTTCCACATGTGCCAGCTGCTTATTGACTGATTACTGACATGTGTTTTAGATCTCCAATCTCTCTCTCTGCTTCTCTCCTCAGCTCCTCAACACCACGCATCTCACATATGTGCACACTACTCTGGGAATTCAGATATTTAGCAGGTGACCAGGACCTAGTATTTAGAGTAAGCACATTCCTTGATGAAAGAATAGTATGGAATGCTGTATGTAGGACCTTACCTTGGGGGGCACAAAGAAATGATTCTTGCCAATTTGTGAATAAGCCCCTGAAGTTGTCTTTCTCATTAGAAAATTGTTTCCCTTAAAGGTTTCTCAGTTACATCCAAGAAATGCTTAAAACAACGAATTTCTTAATCAGTTCTTCCCTAGGTAAGTGAAATCAACATTCTGCTGGTGGAATAATATTAGCAAGTTACAGTGGGAACACAGCTTTGTAGACAATTTAGTTTTGTTCCTCTTGATTGCCAAATCCTGGGTCTGATGGCCAGGGTCATGGGTCATACAGACTCCAACTATGAAGAGCAAACTCACCAGCTGGGACACTCTGAAATCCATCAGCGCATTTGTTACTGGTGCCAAGGCCATTTCCAGTCACTACATTCAATGGCTGAGTAAGGAAGGGATACTAAGGCAGATGCATTGCTGGCAGACCTAGAAATATGACAGCTCCAGGACTTCCCTGACAGTCTTGTGGCCAAGGTGCTTCTATTCATCCTTCCCTGTTTCTCTCCTTCACTCGCTGTCAGACTTGCACCTGGTCTGAGGACCTTTTCCAGCTCCCTCTCTATCTTTCTCGCACAGGCTTTTCCCCTAAGAAAACCTTCACCTGTTTAATTCTGTCTTGGCATCTGCTTCTTGAAGGACCAGGACTAACATAATATACTCTGTTTAGTTTTAAAGACAGGTTACGTTACCTACACTTAAGAAAATAACATCTTCAGAGTCAAGGACTGTGGCTCTAAATCAGTCTTTTGCTGGAAAAGGATGTATTACATTTTGAGCATAATATTGCCACCCATTGGTTTGGATCCTGCATTGAACCAGATTAAAATTCATTATAAATGAATTATAATTCACTATGATATTCTAAAATAAATTCCTAATCATTCTCTTGTCCAAAAGCCACAATACTTCCTCCATTCCTAAATTCATTGCTAATACATTCTTACCAAGAAATATGAGATTTTGTTTTCTAGAACCCTACTTTCACATAATCAATATCAGTAAATTCTGCCATTTAGAATGTGCCAACTAGAATGTTTTGTGGCCTGAATTTCAACCCTTTGTGTGATTGCTGATACTGACAATATTTATCTTTGTATTATTGCTTATATGAGAGATCCATACTGAATAATATGGACAGGTCATAATAAATTTAACACCACTCAAGGAAATGCAGCTTTTTAGGGTTCTTTGAAGTAAGTAGCAGACAAACCCTATTCCCTCTCTGAATTTGGAACCACTTAAAAATTAGACTATTAGTCATATAGAGACCAAAGTCATCTTTTAATATTTGGCCAGCCTTGTACCTAGACCATGGGTTATCCATCCAACTTGGTAGAGCAAATACAGGCTTCCGGCTATAGGCCAGAGCACAGAAGTGGACAGAATGCTACATGTGGCCAATGGGAGATTCCGAAGAGAAGAGAAAGTCCTGTTTGAGGACTGTTCAGCTCAAAAATAAAAGTATTAGTCTGTTCTCCACCTCATCACTGAGGTAAGTTACTTTTCTTCTCTTTGAGAGTGGTGAGAGGGGCAGAAAGAAGCTCCCTAGTTCTCCTGAAAAGACAGCAATTTTATTGTGTTGGCCATGGTGGAAAATCAGAGAGGGGGAAATAGTTCATTCTCCAAATGCCTGAGCCCTGAGGTCAGTGGCATGAACTCTGTACATAAAGGCCAGAGCATCACTGGACCACGTAGCTATGGGGCCTGGCACAGCAAACAAACTTTCCTCTCTTCCATTTCATTACTATTCCCATGTTTCAGAACAATTCATTCAAGATTCACATAAAGTTAGCTATGGGCTTTTCTAAATAGAGCTCTTACATCTTAAAAATAAATCCAAGGCTTTTAAAGCTCTGTAATTATCTTGTCTATTATCTCATCTGCTGCTTCATCTTTCATTCCCTCCCTTGATCTTTTATCTGTATGAGAGTTTGCCACTTTTTGCATAGCTTTTAAAGCAAATTCTGGATATTTTCAGAGATGGGAGGCTAGGAAGAATAGATATGTCATAATTTGTGTTACTCATTTTTTAAAAAAATTAACTCCTCAAGCTCCTGATGAGTAACAAGCACCTGGGCATTTGGATTTTGAATAAGAATTTTAATTGCTGTGATCATAGTTAAAGATGAAAATTCTTACAATTTCCTACACTGTGGATTTTATCTGTGGGATTTTATCTTTGTTTAAGTCACATGTGTAAATTGCATATTCTTAGAGACTCATCCTCAATAGTCTGTATAACTAAGTTAGAGCTTAGTGACCACTGCAAAGTAAACTAATCCTTATGAAAATGTGTAGAAAAAAATTCAATATATCTCAAAAAATAATTCGTTTGATTTAATACCACATAAACAGATGTAAATCTATGTATTGTTTTCTGAGTTAAAAGGTATTACATACTCATTCAAAATTTAGAAATTACAAAAATATATAAGGTAGAAGAGAAAGAATATAAAGTAAAATAAAGACCATCTTTTAAATTATCATTTGATACAACCACTAACATGTTATCTTTCTTTACAATATTTTACATCACACACACATACACAATATATCATACTAAGTGGAGTTTTAATTATTTTTCATATTATGAGCATCTTTCTATATTATACAGACATTAAAGTATGTTTTTTAATGATAGGAGACATAAGAATTTATCATCAAGTATTTTACCAGACCACTCTTGAACATACATTTGTTATTCCAAATTTTTCACCACTGTAAATAATGCTATCATAAACATTCTTATATAAAGTTTTTTACTATATTGCCAATTCTTTCTATAGACAATAAAACAAAATTACTAAATTTACAGATACAAATATTTGAAAGGCTGAGATCAAATTACCAGTTATTAACTTACTCTTGGGGAGAACCCCATGGAGAGAGACACTTACTTTCTAGTTTCAGAATTATTGGGGAGCCAAATTAATAGGGAGAAGTTCCTTTGGGGAGTGTAGAGTCAGGGCAAGAGGTGGTAGTCTTGAAGGACTTTTCTTCCATGTCATGGTGAGCCCTGATATCCAAGCCTTCTTCAGTCAAATTGATGTCCTTATACTAAAACATTCTGTCATTATAAACCTTATTTATACCATACTTTAGATAGCTCTTGGCTTGTATTTAAAATATTATAAAGCACTTTAACATTCTGCATGTGTCCAGGTCACTCTGCACAATCATAAAGGGCTTCATTTGTCCCAGCTGAAAGGTCAGCAAAGGGCGCTACTGGGCTTTAGGATTTCAGACAAGAATATGCTGATATGTTACTGATGATCGCCAAGATATGGAAGCAGCCCAAGTGTCCGTCAGTAGATGAGTGCATAAAACAACTATGGGGCATTTACATAATGGAATACTACTCGGCCATAAAAAAGGAAAGAAAAGTTTACCCTTTGCAACAGTATGAATGGACCTGGAGAATATTATGCTAAGTGAAATAAGCCAGTCAAAGACAAATACCACATGATTTCACTCATGTGTGGAATCTAATGAACTGAACTAACAAGCAAAATAGAGACAGACTCAGAGACAGAGCAGGATGACAGCTAAGGGGAGGCAGAGGGTTGGGGGTGGAGGGATTGAGCAAAAAGGAAAAAGGACTTATGGACATGGACAACAGTGTGGTGATTGAGGGGAGAGGGGGGCACAGGGGAACTGAATGGTAATGGAAAAAATAATCTTTCAGGAAAAAAAGAACATGCTGATGTAAACCACTAAGAGAACAAGGCACACTGGAGAGTTACAGTTCGCTAGCCTTGAGGGAAACAAAGTCACATAGCAAAAATTGAAGATAAGGGAATAATAATTGCTTAGACATAGTTATACCATATATTTCTACTGGTAAAAGATTGTAATGTTAATTTTTCCACATTTTACATAAATAACTAATTTTCTATATACTTTCGACTAATCTATTATTCTTTTGACAGTTTCTATATATTTTCATTCTCTCACCTCAACCCTCACCCAAAGATAGGGGAGAGTCAGATGTGAAACCAAATTCAATATATGTGGAGACTGAGTAAGAAACTAGCAAGGAAGGGAGTCCAGAACTGTCCACACCTGAGAAACCCACTGTTGTCTTTATATATATGGATACATCTGCATGTCTAAATGGGGCACAAGACAGTTAGGCATTCAGATATGTAGCTCTTTGGAGGCTAAATTTGATTAATTAACTCCTTCAATTGTTCCCTTTTGGGAGTTTACAGGCTATGGGAGTATCCCTCAACTAGGTAGATCTTAAAAAAAAATACAGACAATGGAACCAATAGTCAACAAATACAGGATGAACAAAAACTTAATGAGATGAGGAATGTTCAGAATTTTGAATTCACTTGCCTGAAACTCATTCATTCATTCCTTCAGCAAATATTTATTAAGCACCTACTACGAGTGATGCTAAACTAGATGCTATGGATTTAGGGATAAACAAAGACAAGATCCTTGTCTTTTTTGAATATATATTGGAGGAGAGAGAAAATAAACATACGCAGAGGCAGTACAATTTTGAGGAGTGATAAGAGCTATAAAGAAGCAGTGTAAGGAGATGGAGAGTGACTGGGGGTGAGTTTCAGACTTGAATGAAGTGAGGGAGCAAAGCCCTTAGGAGGCACAGGAGAAGAACTTCCTAGGTGGAGGGAACTGTGAGGTAAAGGTCCAGAGAGCAAGAAATTTGGCTTTTTTTTTTTTCTATAGCACAAAGGCCATTGTGGTGGACCGAGAAGAGAAAGTAAGGGACCGAATACTAAGCAGTAAGTTCAAAAAAAAATGGAAGAAACCATAGGTTTCAAAGTAATGGACTGAAGTCTAGATTTTATTTTTATCGCTTTATAGAAAGCTGATGGAGGGTATGATTAGACACGCATCATAACCTCATGTGCAAATGGAAACTATAACTCTGGCTGCTCTATGGAAGAGCAAGAACAGAAGCAGGAAGGCCACTGGTAGTAATGGTGAGAACAGAGGGTGACTTGGATGATGGATGTGGTAGGAGAGATGGAGAGTAGTAAGGTAGATGGATAGTTTTGAAATAGTCGATAAAACTTGCTGAAGATTGGCTATGGGTTGTGAAGAAAAGAGAATGAAGCATAGTTTTTTCCTCCAGCAGCGGAGATAATGCTGATGTGATTTACTGAGAGTGGGAGTCCCAAGAGAAGAGTGAAAAGATGGAGGGGAATTGAAAGTCCTGAGTGGACATGTTAAATTTGAGATGACCATCAGACAAGTGCAACTACCAAATAGGCAGTCAGGTGAGTTTAGAGTTCAGAGAAGATGTCAGAGATGGAGGTATAAATCTGTGAGCCCTGCAAAGATAGAGAGTACTCAAAGCCATGGGACAGGATGAGATGACTTATGGAGAGAATATGGGTAGAGAGGAGAGGAGGGGAGGGATGAGGGGTGATTTGAAAGCCTGGCAGAGCGACACCATTTAGAAGTCAATGAAAAGCACAGCCAGGATGTTGAGAAAAATAGCACAGAGAAGTAACCATTAAAATTTGCAAGATGGAGGTCATTGGTATAATGATTTATAGACCATGTAATTTGTAGTTCAAACCATGATTTTTTAAAAAAGTGAAATGGAAGTTATTAATAATTCTGCCAAATATTAGTGTAAACTGGGACTGTCTTGGGCAAACAAGAACGCATGGTCACCCTACAATTGGTGACCTCTGTAAGACCAATTTCAGCAGAGTTGTACTGAGGGCAATCAGATTGGGGTGGGCTGGGGAGAGAGAAAAGGTGAAGAAACAGAAACAGCACAGAAAAACCTTTTGAGAAATTTCATAATAAAGAAGGTAGCAGAAAAGTGGGACATGGCTGCAGAAGATATGAAATCAAGAAAAGGGTGGGAGTTTTTATTTAATGGGAGATATTATAGCATCTATGAATGCTAATGTGAAAGATCTAGGAGAGAGGAAAATTTTGATAATGCAAGAGGAAGGGAATAGCAACAGAAGCAGAATCTCCAAGCAGTAGAGCAAGGATGGGATTCTGTGCATGAGTGGAGTGGCTGAAGTCAGGTGTGGATTGATTCAGTTCATCCATTGTAATGAGGGGAGGTGGAATGTGTGGATACAAGTGCACATAGTTGCAAGATTTGGCGGTGGCAAAGGAGTTAACTTCTTAGTCAAAGCAAGGGTGATTCCATTTTTCATGAAATCCTCTTTCCTGCCCACAAGAAGTCACAGTTTACCTTTTGGGGGCAATTTCCTTCCTAGGCATTAAGAAGAGATATGTGAGCTATTTCTTCTCTCTGGAAAATGCTCCAATATGGAAACTTTAATAGTTTACCAGCAAATGTGGAAATTCTCCCAGGTTCAATTTAGATCTGGCAGAGAAGATGAATATTACTAGTCAGTCAGCAACTGCCTATAACAGATGTTTTTGTTGAATGTGAACATTAGCAGTTCTCGGTTTTTTCAGAATTTGAATTAAGAAAAAAATTAAGAATTTGAATTAAGAAACATCAAGACCCAGGTGGAAAAAAATCCTTTGACCAGAGACACATAATTTAACATGTAGTGAGAACTTTAATACTCAAGCACTATGTGACCCCTGGGGAAATCATGCACCCTGATTGCTTAATCTGTAGGAGGGGGCCGGGAAAGCGTATATCTTACAGAATTCAGGGGTTGGGGATACAGCCTCTGTCAAACAACCATTAGTAGGGATTTTAGGGAAATGCAAGCTATTTGTTGGGGCAACACAGAATAAGCCAAGCAAATGAGTATTTCTAGTGATTTAATGTCTAGGAAAACTAAATTCAATTGACTCAGCAGATAAAACCAGAATTAAATGGTTCAGATTCCAAATTATGTTCTTTCTAGAATCAAACCCCCTTGAATCCACTCCAAGGAAGGAAAAATGGCAAAGACCATTCTTTCCCTTTCTTATGAATTAAATTTCCATTTCCCTAGTCAGCCAGGTAAAGTGGAAGAAAGACAGTTTACTCATTCGGAAAATGGCATCTGAGTAGTCCTTTCCAGATGTGCTTTCACTTACTGCAGACGTTGCTCCATGGCAATAGAATTTAGTGCAGATCCTCTTTGGCATTCGCCAGTGTAACAACCACACCTGCTAAGGTACTGCAGGTAGGTCCCAGGCCTTCACCAATGAGATGCTCCTGCTCAAAATACTACCCTATCATCTATGCACACTACTGCCATGATGAGAAATCAACTATACTTGGACAAGATCACTGCTCTGTAAATTACTTCATTATACGGTTCAAGATGGAGTTTAAAGAACCAGCTAAAGTTCTTAGTTATTGATCCTATGAACCATTCTGTTATTCAATGACTAAATTTAACCTAAGTATACAGTGATCCCTCACCTATCATGGGAGTTACATTCCAGAGACCCCCTGAAGTAGCGGCATTATATTTATTTTATTATTTATATATATTTTAAGGCTTTATAAACCCTTCCCACACTCCTATAAACCTTTCCCATACTCTTATAAACACTTCATATGCTCTTAAACACTTTCTACACTCTTAAACCTGCGTAATTTTAGAAATTACGACATAGAAAATTCAATATGGGTACTCACCAGTGAAGTATACAGTCATCCCTAGCTATATCGCGGTTCACTTATTGCGGCTTCACTGTATCGTGGGTTAAACCCACGGGGGACGACTGTAGTTGCTATCCATTACATCCAAAACCAGCTGCCCCATTCTCAATGGGGTAACAGCAAAGAGTACACTTTATAGGCACATGTAGATAAAATCAGCTCATCATCTTATTTTGATAATGCTAATTACTGAGAAATACTCTGTGACTATATACCATCGACAGCACTTGTTTTAATTGAAACATGTTTTTTTTAACTCTTTTAAAAAATTAAAATGGTATTAACTGAAAAAATAGATTAACTAAGAAATATGGTATTTCTTGCCAAGTTCTTATTTAGGGGTCAGGCTCAGATGCTAAGAAACCACTGCAGGTGGAGCCATTTCCCACAGACACTAACCCGCCACTCAGAATTCATTTGTGAAGTGCAGAGATAATGGTCTACTGCTGTGAACCATAATTGAGCACAGAGACCAGGTTGTTTTGATTTTTCACAGGCTCTACGAACTCTTACTTTTGGAGGTCACCTTCCTTTTATTACACATATTAAAATGCACTCACATTCCACGTTAAATGTAACATATACAGAAGAGCTGAGTTGAGTTGCCCTCAGCTACTTGCCCTAATGCCACAACACTGAGACATTTAATTACAGACAGTTCATTTCAATGCCTCTGTCTTCTTCGCATATTGTGGAGCCAATTAAATATTTTTTAAGTTTTGAACATTTTTGTAGATGTTTAAGTAAACATTTGCTAATTTTAACACAGTAATTTTCTTTTCTTGAAGTCGATGATTTTTATTTTTTTGTTAATGTCAGAAATAATTTCATAGGCCCTTGAAAAAGTCATAGACTCTAGGCATGGCTTAATGCTTAATGGGTAAAATGGACCCCGTGTAAACAGGCCCTGAACAATGTTTGGAGATTTACTATGCAAGATTTCAGAAGGACTACATTGGGACAGAAATACTTCAAGTGGTACCCCACCTTCCGGTTATCAAATGCAATGGAACACTTCTTTAAAATTTTCCTATTCAGACTCTTCTTTCCTTTCCTTCTTCCACCATCTTTTCATAGGCCTCTGTTATGCCAGACACAAACTATTACAATAGACTCTTATTTTGTCTCCCTGCCTGAAGTTTGCCCCTCCTTCAACAGAGGGCAAAGACATTAGGTTTGTTAAAATGGTAGTCAATCGCACGATGAAGTATAATTCAACTAAACAACTAATTAATCAATTAAATTGAATGGCATGGGTGTTTTGTAGTAATATACTATGTATGTTTGCTGTTTAAATGTAAATATTCAGCTTTGTCTTCTAGCTTTCCAACAGAACTTTTCTACACACTTTTCCTTAAATATACTTAACAAATTTTCACCCTTGTTTGCTCATTAATTCAGTCATTCAACAAATATTAAACACCTACAGAGTCCTAGGCATTGTTAACAGTCACTGTGAATTTGATGATGAGTAAGAGCATAGGTAGGCAACTAGCCTAGGTTCCCCTGTTCTACTGGAAGACATACTAAAATACAGGCACCTGAAATGCTACTGGTGCTTTGATGGAGGTAAGTATAGGCTACGGTGAAAAGCACAAAGGCAGAGTGGTCAATTCTACCTGAGGATAGCAGGTAGAAGAGCATGGTTCATGAAAAGCTTATTTTTGGAAAAATGTCTCATCATGTATCAGGCACACATTTGGGCAAGAATATTCCAGGCAGAAGTAGTAATATGAACAAAGCCATCAAGGCAAGAAATAGATTTCAAAAATATTATTGAATTGATAAGTATATTCATCAAAGCAAGGACAGTAAAATTATAAAAAATTTATTTTTGCTATAAGTAAAATATCAAAACTTGATAATGTGAGTTTTAATATACCTACTTTACAAATTTTCAATATTTTAAAGCTTTCTTAATGTTCTAAAAAACCAGTTTAAAAATACATAAAAACATGTATCTGGGGGCACGCCTTTTTCATTCTGTCCCAGACCCCAACATGGCTTAGCATGGCACTGTCAGATCCTGTTTTTATTTAAAATTTTGAATTTTCTTCATCGTGAATTTTTGCATTGATTTTTCACTTTGTAAATTTTTTTAAAAATTAAAACATTAGTTATCTGATTACTGGTGGCCCTTAAATTTTGCACCCAAGGCGAGGCTTTACTCACCTCACGCTAATAATCCCAGACCTGGAAAAAGACATTACATCTATATTTTAAAGATCTTTCTCTCATAATTTTGGGTATAAATTGCTGAAAACTGGTGGTTGCCTAAGAAGTGGGGGCAAAATCAAAAAGAGCGAAGTGAAAGCACAGGTGAAAGGAGTCTCAGGAATGAAGAATGGGGAGAATTTGATTAAAAAAAAAATAACTGGGTAAATGGGAATGCTCTCTGTCCTGGGATTCACTCTCCAAATTATGATTACTAAAGCCCAATGGAGTCCCCCTCCCCTAGGCATCTCCTTTAAACCATTTAACTCCATGGAAAATTCCTTCATCTCTATATTTTTATCTCTTAAAGTGGATTATAATCTCTTTGCTGCTAAAGGCCATATTTCACATTTCTTTGTTTCTCCTATAGTGTTATAAGCACATGCATGCTCAATAAATACCTCTTGAAAAACCTAGAATCATCAATGCTTTTTAACATAGCTCCAAGGCAGTGCCCAAAATAATTAAGCCAATGAAAGAAGAGCTTAAATCTTCTTTGGATATATTTTTAAGGTTAGAATACTCATTTATCTCCCCAAGATGGCATAAATGACTTCTTAGGGCCCTTTCCAATTACATGATTAATAGCCCTTTTCTGAGAAGAGTTTTATATATGTTACTGCTAATAGCAAGAGAACTTCTCTTGGGGCCTTTTTCCCTTTTATGTGATTACACTGATATTTTAGAGAAAATGAAATTACTGCATACCATCTGGGAAGTTCTTTTGAATTTATAAAATGCAAAGGTTGCTAAAGGACTGCAAAGTTGAGGCAGATCTCTTATCCAATCATCAATAGATAATTTTGGTTTTTATAACGCTTAGAAAGTCCTACTGTGGTTAGCAATGTCCAACATTTGACACTAGTGATTCCCTTGACAACTGACCCAGAGAGTTTCTTTACAAATTATTCCAGTTTTAATAAAAAGATAATTACAGTTATAGAAAAATTGAACTTCATATGTCTGAGTGTAGCTTTGTCAGATTTCCATTTGTGGTGGTATCTATATCTATTTTACCAGATATTGTTATTGTTATTATTTAATGTTATTACTATTATTTTAGACAAGGGGCTTCAATAAAGCTCCTTTAAAAAGGGACTAGATCAATACTGTACACACCCCCTCCCCGCTTCCTCTCCCCCTCTGGATGAAGGGTGAAATGCTGAAGTCCACCTGGTACAACTGTGGAACTGTCATACCAGCCCTGTATTATTACATCTAGGCTTCCAGTTTTATGGGAAAAACAAAATCATTTATGTGATTTTACTACTAGACTTTAACTTTCTGTCATTCAGAGCTGAATATGTAACTTCTAACTGATAACAGAATTCGGTATGTAAAAGTGGGATGCTTTAAGTAAACCTACAGTGTGGAATTGATTTATTGGCAGAAATAGGGCTTTGGGCTATAAGGACTAGGATACTTTTGAACTGGAAAGTTGGCAGTCTTTGTTATGTAGTGGAAGGACATTTGATGCGATTGTCGCCAGCTTTACCTGGAATGTAGGCAATGGACTGACTGAGGCTGTGGATTAGAAGAAATGAAAGCAAACACTTTATAGACTGGCAAGTGCTACCTCTCCCACTTTCAGCAAAATTCTACTAAAGAGATTACACCAGATAAGAACTGCTCAGGCTGCAAGTAGAACAAGAAGGAAACACCCTTTTCCCAAAGGAATCTTTCCTCACCTGTGGTCTATGGTGAAGCCAAACGCTTCTGTTCTTCAGCCTCGAAGCAGCTGTAAACAGTGATGGACAAAGAGTAGCCTAAATAATGGTGTTCAAATGGAAAGCACAAAGCCTCTGCAGTGATGGGATTGAGGGCATTGCCTTCCCACCTCAGCCTGTTGACTCTAACGGTCTCAAGGCAGCAGCCATTGGGCCAAGCCAGGGTGATGAGCAGAGTATAGAGACCTATAATTAATTAAAGGAGAAGCCGCCTCAGGCTTAAAATCTACATCTAGACAAGACCTTGGGCTATTATTTCTTAAACTTGGACTTTAACAGCAGTGAACAGAATGAAACTGTACTAAGTTGACTGTATTTCAAAAGTGCTTTCATTCCTCCTCCAAGACTTGCCTGAAACATCCTATAGCTAGTAAACCTTTAGTACAAGTTCCTGGTCCCTAAAAATGCACCAATTAGAAGTTGGCTTTGAAAGCATTGTAGTCCCAAGGAAGGCTGCTTTACCAAGCCACATCAGAGGAAAGAACCAGAGGATCGGGAGAACAGGGATCCTGGGAGATTGTCCCAGAGAGACCAACCACGTTCAGATAGAATGGCCAACCCAGGAAGTTACCCCATGGTAAGACAGACAATCCCTGCTACTGACATAAAAGATGGATAGCACGCAATTTGTAAATAGTATGTAATATTCTTTATCATAAATTCCTTATAGCCAATTGGTTCTCACAGAATGCTTTTTTGAAAAAGCTGTTGAGAAATGAGTATAATTCTAACATGTAGACATGAAACTGATTGATATGTATGTTTGTTACTGAGCAAAATGAAAGTGAAGCAATAAAGATGGTTGTCAGGATTCCTGTTGTTCATCAATGATGTGAGCAACTTTCAAATCCTAAAAGAATATTTCTGCAATTTTTGGTGTTATTTACAATGCAAGGGCTATTATTACAACATGTTTTTTTAAATATATTTTATTGATTAAGCTATTACAGTTATTCCATCCCCCTCTTTATTCCCCTCTGCCCTGCACACCCCCTCCCACCTGCTTTCCCCACCTTTAGTTCATGTCCATGGGTCATACATATAAGTTCTTTAGCTTCTCCATTTTCTATACTCTTCTTAACCTCCCCCTGTCTATTTTCCACCTAGTATTTATGCTACTTATTCTCTGTAGCTTTCTCCCCCTCCCCCACTCCCCCACTGATAAGCCTCCATGTGATCTCCATTTCTGTGATTCTGTTTCTGTTCTAGATGTTTCCTTAGTTTTTGTTCTTGTTTTTTTAGGTTCAGTTGTTAATAATTGATTTTGTTCTCATTTTACTGTTCATATTTTTGATCTCCCTCTTTTTCTTAGGTAAGACCCTTTAACATTTCATATAATAAGGGCTTGGTGATGGTGAACTCCTTTATCTTATCTGGGAAGCGCTTTATCTGCCCTTCCATTCTAAATGATAGCTTTGCTGGATACAGTAATTTTGAATGTAGGTCCTTGCTTTTCATGACTTAGACTACTTCTTTCCAGCACCTTCTTGCCTGCAAGGTCTCTTTTGAGAAATCAGCTGACAGTCTGATGGGAACTCCTTTGTAGGTAACTGTCTCCTTATCTCTTGCAGGTTTTAGGATTCTCTCCTTCATTTGAATCTTGGCTAATGTAATTATGATGTGCCTTGGTGTGTTCCTCCTTGGGTCCAACTTCTTTGGGACTCTCTGAGCTTCTTGGGCTTCCTGGAAGTCTATTTCCTTTGCCAGATTGGGGAAGTTCTCCTTCATTATTTGTTCAAATAAGTTTTCAATTTCTTGCTCCTCTTCTCCTTTTGGCACCCCTATGATTCGAATGTTGGAACATTTAAAGATGTCTTGGAGGTTCCTAAGCCTCTCCTCATTTTTTTGAATTCTTGTTTCTTCATTCTGTTCTGGTTGAATGTTTCTTTCTTCCTCCTGATCCAAACCATTGATTTGAGTCCCAGTTTCCTTCCCTTCATTGTTGGTTCCCTATATATTTTGCTTTATTTCACTTTGGGTAGCCTTCATTTGTTCCTTCATTTTGTGACCAAACTCAATCAGTTCTGTGAGCATCCTGATTACCAGTGTTTTGAACTGTGGATCTGATAGGTTGGCTATGTCTTCATTGCTTAGTTGTATTTTTTCTGGGGCTTTGATCTGTTCTTTCATTTGGGGCTTCCCCCCCCCCCATCTTGGTGAGCCCGTCAAGTTGTAAGGGGCGGAGACTTAGGTGTTCACCAGGGCGGGGCAACCCATGTAGCTACATTGTGATGCTGTGTGTGGGGGAGGGGTCCGAGAGGGAACTGTGCTGCTTGCTCTGCTCTCTGAGGGCTTTCAGTCACTTCCCCCACTTCCCACAAGCAAATTGGGCCCTTCTGGTGCTGATTCCCCGGTGGGTGCTTTGTGTACATTCTAGGACCTTGTGGGTCTCTCCAGTGAACTCTGTGTGAGGCTAGGCGTTTCTCTCACCACTGCAACTCCCACAGGTGTTTTCAGTCAGAGGTTTTTGAGACTTTATTTCCCCACACTGGAACCCTGGGTTGCTTGGTCTGTCTCACTCCCCAGTTGTTCCTCCCAGTTGTCTGCACGTGAATGTGGGATCGTCCAGTCCACCAGCAGCCACCTCCCTGAGTCCACCAGCCAACTACCGCCAGGAGTCCTCTCTGCCCAGCTGCCCATCTCCACCCCTCCTACTGGTTTGAATGAATGTTTCTTTAACTCCTTGGTTGTCGGACTTTCATATAGTTCAATTTTCTGAAAGTTCTGATTATTTTTTGTTTTTAAATTTGTTGTTGTCCTTCTTTTGGTTGTGTGTGAAGGCACGGTGTGTCTACCTATGTCTCCATCTTGCTGGAAGTCCTATCACAACTTTTTTAAAGTATAATTTGCATTTGGTAACATTTGCTTCATTATTCTTAAGTCTACACAGTCAATAAAAGAATAAATTAAGCCCTGATTTATAGTACAATATTTGCTCATTTCCATGGTGCAAATGCTTCCACTGTGGCTGACTTCAAGATAACAGCAGGATGTCACTGAATGCAGAGTTGGATCAAACATGCTGTATATTATTTTTAAATTATATTTTATTGATTACGCTATTATAGTTGTCCCAATTTTCCCCCTTCCCCTCCTCCACCAAGCACCCCCTACTCCCTCAGGCAATCCCCCCCACCATTGTCCATGTCCATAGGTCATGCATATATGTTCTTTTGCTACTCTATTTCCTATACTGTCCTTTACATCCCCATGGCTATCCTGTGACTACTCATTTGTACTTCTTAATCTCCTCACCTTTTCACCCATTCCCCCATACCCCCCTCCCATCTAGCAACCACAAAATGCTCTTTGTATCCATGATTCTGTCTCTGTTCTTATTTGCAGTTTGTTTTTCAGAATCAATTGAATGGTTTGGTGATATTTTAAAGTATCTTGCCCTGGCTGGTGTGGCTCAGCTGGGCATTATCCTGTACACTGAAAGTTTGTGCAGTTCAATTCCTGGTCAGGGCACATGCCTAGGTTGTGCATTTGGTCCCCACTCAGGGCACGTACAATAGCCAACCAATTGATGATTCTCTATTACATCGATGTTTCTCTCTCTCTGCTCCTCCCTTCTCCTCTTTCTAAAACAAAAAGTTTCTTCATCATATCACTATGATAGATACAAACTTTAAGAGCACAGATCATAGCAAAATATAATAAAAATAATTAGGACATGATGAATTTTGAGCATGGGTCACCTTTGCTCTTAATATAATGTATTTAATTGTAGTTTATGTAATTTAATTTTTAATAATAACTGTGTATAACCATGAACTCACAAAATTCTTGAACTTTTAACAATTGGTTTTGTGAGTTGATACAAGTCTTATTTCCACACTATGTGTCTGAATGAAAGGTAACCAAAGGGGTAACTGTAGCAAACAATGCTAGCTGCCTACCCAAATAGCTATCCTATTTTCCATTAATAACAAAATCTGATGTTATTAGATGCAACATATGTCAAGTTAAGAAATACATTTCTCAGCCTTCTATTTAGATAGAGATGGCTCCGTAACATAGTTCTAGCTAATCAGATGTAAATGAATGAGGTTTAGTGAAACTTTGTAAGATCCCCTTAGAAGTAGGCAAGAGGAAGTTGGCATGTACCTTCTGTCCTTTGCCCTTCCCCTTTCTAATGGTCAGGTCAGGCTAGATTATGATATAGTAACAATTTAATTCACAAATATGCGGCTTAAAATAACAAAAGTTAATTTCTCACTTCTTGTCTACTACAGATTGCTGGGGCAGCTCTGATCCACAATCATTCAGGGAGCCAGGTGTGGTGGCTCCACCAGCCGGAACACACAGGCTCCTCAGGTGATATGACTACTTTTCTGTGTTGCAGCTCAAAATCGAAACACTTCATTCCCACATAGAGGTCAGTGGTCAGAATTATTTACATGGCTCTGTTTAACTGCAGGGCAGGCTAGTAGTGTACCTTCATTAACTAGGAAAATAAAACATCTAATTTGTTGAAGGCCATTACTTTTGGATTTCTGTTATAATAAAATGTAATTCCTGAGCAATACAGTTGATATTAATTTTTTAAAGTTTAGGTAAAGTCAATAGCATATAAAGGGTGTTATATTGTAATCCTGCCAGAAGTATATTTAAGACCAGCAAGTGGAACAAAGTGCAAGCATATGGAACTGACACCTAGCCTTCCTTTGTCAGGAGGAAGACACATTCTAAAAAGACATCACAGTTCTGTTGTACTCCTAAAGCAGAGTGAGTCATGAAGAATTCTGTTTTTACATGAGGAATAATTTTAAGCATTAATGTCATTTTCCTCTTTTGCCTTTCTAAGTGTAAGACCTTTACCCTAATTGGCCTTGGGTATCTATCTGTCTGAGAAGAGATAAGACATTAAAGGAGAAGGTATGCAAAAAGAAGAAGATGTAATAAATAGTCAACTCTTGGCATTAGAAATCATATTGTGCAACAAGACAATGTTCTGCAAGCCAGGTTACTTTCTTGAGTGAGGATTTTCCAAATTCCTGGTGCACCATTTACAAATCAAGGCCAAGTCTGTCCATAAGACTGATCTGCAGCCAGAAAGGAAACAAGATATGACACAGAACTGAGAGAAAATCCCACCCTTTTTGGACCCTGAAAATAGTACAGAGAAAGAGAAAGAAAGGAGACAGGGAAGGGGAGTGTTGCAACCAGACATAAATGTCTTGGTTTTGTCCTCTCTGGGCTTAGACTGAAAGGCAGTGGGAAATGCATCAAGTCAACAATGACAGACCTAAAGGGAAGCCAGGGCATAGCCTGGAAACATGACAAACAGGGTTAGAGAGAGTAGTGCTTACAGTTTAGCATTGCCAAGCTTTTCTTAATTCTGATGAGGTACTGACTTTGAGTTGAAATCAATGGGCATTCTGTGGGGTCTGCCATGGCTGGGTAAGATGCTGAGGGTGAATGGACAAGTCAAAAGACAAGACAGAGGACATAGTTAGGGGCCCAGTGGGATCTGGAGCTGCAGGAACTGAGTGAGGAGGTGACGAGGCACAGAACACCACAGGCACATCGCTGAGTTGAAAGAATGGATCCTGAGTCAAAGCAGCCATTGAATGCAGCATTCAAAGACAGCAGGACAAAGATTGCACACGTGGGCACAGAACATCATCTCAGAGCCCCGGTGGGTTCTAGCCAGCACACACTCAAGAAGCAGCAGGTATTTCTTCCCTGCTCAACTTCACACTCTCATGAGAATGTACCAGCTTCCTTACCTCTAAACACATGGATGTTGTTTGAGAAAAAGGAACAGGAGATAGGGTAGGCTCTTTAAAGAAATAAACATCTTTTTCCCAGAGCGACTACACTTTACTGCAAGGGACCATTTAAATTATTGGATTGGACTAAATTTAATCTTGAACAGATTAGTTAATTTGTATGCCTACTAACCAGTTAATTTATATTGATCTTCAGGAGGCACGTAAGAATCTACAGACAAAATAAAGGAGCCAGACTATTCTCAGTGGTGGTGTGAATTAAATTTTGTGACCTCAACACAAACTATTTCTGCTGTTGGTCTGTCACAAGAATATGCAAGGGAGGAAGAAAATTTTCTCTATTCTCCTAGGTTCTTCCAGCTAGCCTAACACTTAAGTCAACATGAGACAAATTAACAAGAGAAAAACTTAATTTCCTATGTACATATGGGAACCCCACATACACAAGAGTATCAGAGAGCCCTCATACATAAGAGGTCCAGGGATAGACAGTAAAAATGAGGTGTATATGGCATTTTTAGCTAAAGATAAGATAAGTCTCGTTTTCAGACTGGGGCTTCAAACAGGAGGAAGGTCATTCCAAGACAATCAGAGGAGCAATGCTCAGTATTTAGAAATTTGTCCTGTCATAGAGACATGTGATAAATAGTTATTTCTGGCAATAACTTCTGTTATGGGCAAGGCCCCACATTTAAATTTTTTAAGGGACAGGTAAAAGTTTCTCTTGAGGTCCAACAGAGTACATTGGCCTTCAGCTCAAAATAATTCACATGCCAAAGTGGCACATCTTGGGGAGGCCTGTTCTGAACCCCTTTGAATATTTTGAAAGGTATACTGCTAATGTCATCAGGGGTATAAAACAAGCAGATTTGCCCTAATGCAGGGCTGGGTGCTCACTGGCAAAGATGTTCTATTGTGCCTCGTACACAAATAGTTTAAAGACTCAGTACTACCCCTCCATCCATTCACTGTAGTTATCGGGTGAATTATCTGGGATGCACTGGTAAACAGCCACAATTTCACCGTTAAGTAATGACTAGGATAGGGACCTCTTGTGTGTGTGCAAATGTGTATAGAACTGGCTACATAATATATAGGACCTGGTGCAAAATGAAAATGCAAGATTCCTCATTCAAAAATTATTAAGTATTTCAAGATGCCTGCAGCAGAGATTAAACTAAGTGTTGGTTCCTTCAAGGGGCAGGACCCTGTGATATTGCATAGGTTGCTCACCCACGAAGCAGGTCCCGTGTGTGTGTGCGCGTGTGTGTGCATGTGTACTGCATTGTGCTGTTCTTCTTGGAGGACTTCATGATGTAAAGATATTGTTTTCTATCTCCCACATCAGGTTTCAGAATTCATACAGATCTACAAATGAGGGCTGGGCCCTTTTTTAAAAACAATTTTAAGCCTAGGCTAGTGATGGAAAACATGTGAACCCTGGTTTAATTTCCACTCACTAGTTGTGAAGTTGTGGGTACATTACTTATTTTCTCTGTGCCCCCACGTCCCAATCTATAAAATGGGAATATAAAAATATGAGGGGGTGGGTGGAGGTGCAAGAGGGCATAAGGGGGATAGATGGTAATGGGAAAAAATACCATAAAAATAAATTAATCAATAAAAATATACCTAGCCATGGAATTACTAAGCATATTAAAAATTAATGAATTCATATTTGTGAAGTGCTTAAAATACATCTTTTCTTATAGTAAGGACTATGTATTTGTTCAAGTAAAAATATTAGGAGCTCTATTATATAAGAACTTAACCTAATTTTCCTTCTCCATTCAGGACTATGGAACTATTAACCTTCTCCAGAAGGGAACCATTTACATTCAGAAGGTTATCTGAGAAAAAAGGCATGTTGATTTGAGAGTCTCCTTAGATGTTAATGGATGGGAACAAAAGAATTCATGTTTGGGAAGCAAAGGACACCTGCAGCTGACCATCCCCAAAACTGCATTGGTTTCCTACTTACATTACATATAAAGTAAATAACTCAAAATAAACAAAAAGGAAGCCAATAACAACAAAATACCAACATAGTTGTTTAGTTGCCATGGCTCTGTGAAGGACTTGAGTATTACATGGAGGACTCTTCAGTGATTTTATTGACACAGTCCAGGAGAAGGGCTAAGAGGTTACAACACCTAGCTCAGCAGCGTGGAATTTGGCAAAGTGATGTCTTGCAATGTCCCAAGAAGAAGAAGACAGAGATTATGGCCTGAGAAAGAGAGAAACAGAGAGATTGAGAGGGAGAACATCTTATTATTTACTGTTTACCCATGCATGTGGAGTCCAGGTGAATGCCTTAATCTTTCTTTATGTGGACCATCAAGTATCCTTTAATTCCACACAGTCTGATTCAGATGTCCTTGTTTCTTGTCTTCTCCCTTCATTTTGTCTTGGGTCTTCAAAATAAACTTTAAATGGATTCACTTTGTTTTTCCTCACTCTTATCCTTTGCAATAAAGAATCCATTGATGGGTTGATTTTTTCCCTAAAAATTATGTTAAAATGAATATACAAATATTTAATTTTTTAAAAGTTAAAAAAATACATACCTCCTAAAATTATAATTTCTGATCTAAGAGCATCTAGAATCTACAGAGGTTAGTGCAGCTAGCTAGGGCCCAGAAGCATGAAGCACCAAAAAGGCATGAAGGGGGAGTCACATGTAGAAGTGAGATGTGGGTCTGGTCTCCTCTCCCTTTTCTCCATGAGGAAGGCAGATAGGCAAATGGTAGAGTAAGAGTTCATTCCAAGCTAGGAATTGGTGAGAGGTGGATTGGGTAGTGAAGAAAAATAACAAAAACAACTAGGGCTGGACTAAATAAATGTCTAGTCATTGAACTAAAATCTCAGCAGCAACAACTTGAGGATCTCAAGAAGTCTTCCTCACAACCTTCTGCCCTCATGGCCCTTGCCAGAGTAACAGGAGTAGTGGGAGAACAAGGAGGTCAGAGAATCCAGAGTCCTAGAAAGGGCAGCATCAAAAATAGATGAGCTTGGGATCCAGAAGGCACTGATGGACAAGGAGAAGCAAGAGTGTCTCTAGGTCAGTGTGGGCTGAGGAAGGCCTTCAGTGACAATAAGCAAATGAGATCAATTAAACAAAGTAAAACACATCCTGCCCACCACCCCCACAAATACCTTTTTTCTCTCCAACTGAGACAATATTTTGTCTATGGACATTCCATTTGATATTTTATTTTATTTTTATTTATTTTGTACTTTATTTTTATTGTTTACACTAGTACAGATGTCCCCACTTCCCCCACCTGTGCCCAGCACCTGCCTCAGGTTCAACCCCCCCTTCCCTCTGGCCATCACCACACCATTGTCTGTGTCTATGAGTTATGCATATATGTTCTTTGGCTAATCCCTTTACTTCCTTTCATCTAGTCTCCGCCTTAAATCTCCTCTTTAAAAAAAATAAAAGAACATCCCTACTTTTGACATAAGCTCTGGAATGCATGAAAAGTTCCTTGTAAAAATGTATAGTCTTTTGTAAAAATTTAGCCTTTTTAAAACATTTTCAATTACAGATTTATGACAGAATTCTTCATGGGCCTGAATTGTCTGTTTAATATTAAAATGATTCTTGTAGGGAGCCATCTGTTACATGATCAGGCATGGAAATTCTTTACCGAGCTTTACATCAGCACTCACTGCAGTGCTTGTCATGCTTCAAATATCCTCAGGCACTTGTGTTTCCATTTAGAGGAGCAAGGTGAAGGACTTAAAGGCAGGACATGATGTCTCCCTGATTATTCAGTGGCTGTTACTGAAAACATTGTGTTCAGCATATGGTTTGCTAGATTGTCTTTTTCCCTAAACTAGACTCAACATTTTCCTTTACTATGACAAAATGATACCCTGAGAAAAAGGACACTTTGATCATCTTTGAATCTCCTGTCAGAACAAACTGCTCATTGCATTAATCAACTCAGTTTTTCTTTAAAAACATAGTTTTATCTTTCAAAAACATAACAGACTTCAGTTCACTTTCTCCCCTGAGTGAGAGACAACTTTATTTTACCAAGTTTCTTCTCAAGTGCTCTGAATCACTCTGAATCACTGGGCTGGAAGCTGCCTGAAAATGTGTATTAGGAAGGATTTTGAGACTGTGTTCAGGCTTAGCAGGAAAGAATATCATGATTGATTACTTATGTCTGGCATGGCCATAGGAGTAGTAAGTATTGGTTACATGCAGAATTTATTTATGATCTCTTATTCTTTTCTCTGTCCCCCATTACTGTGCTCATTAATAAGCATTGTGAAATGGCTGACCTTGGTGCGAACATACAGAATAAAATTTACTCCTCTGTCTGGAAACCAAACTTGAACCTGACTCCACAATAATAACATTAACAGTGACAATAATAGAAGCAACATTTGTTGACCATTTGCTATGTTATCGGCCAATTACTATAGGTACTTTACAAACATTCATTAATTTTATTTACTCCTCATAAGCATTCCTCAATATAGATATTATCCCCCCAATTTCAGAGAGAAGAAGACTAAACCTCAAAGAAGTAAAGTAACTGTACTAAGTTCACCCTTCTACTCAAAACATACTCATAAATTTGCTCACATCGCCATTCCCCAGAAGAGGACTCACACAATTCTTTTTCCAGTCTTACTGAAACATAATGCCATGTGACATTGTATTAGATACTAGGTTAAGGTGTACAATGTAATGATTATATTTACCACAATAAGTGTAGTTAACATGCACCACTTTACACAGTTATAATTTTGTTATCTGGTACACAATCTTTTGGATTGAATAGTTTAAAGAACCATCTTATACAAAAGAAGACAGGAGAAATAATTGTTTACATTTTTATCTTTGCTATTCTCTTTCCGATTCAGAAACTGTAAATCAGTCCACTTCATTTCACTTCATCAACGCATTCATGGAAGAATTTAACAAACATTCACTGAGTGTTTTTTTTACGCTAAGTACTGGAGATTCAGACATGTACCAGATCCTTCCCCCATATAACTCAAAAGAAGCATTTCTGTTCTCATCTAACCCTCTTCTTCATAGCAGTCCACACAGACAACCCCTCCATCCTTGAAACACTCTTGATTTCATCCCTGAACACCACTCCCTTATTTTCCTGCTCCTACATCAGCCACTCTTTCTTTCCCTGTTGCTGGAATTCTGTCCTCTACTCGATCTTAGTCCAGGCCATGTTCTCATCTCTGAGTACTCTTTCTAGTCCAACAGAAATGTAAGGCAACCACATTTGTGATTTAGGTTTACTAATAGCCTCCCTTTAAAAAAAAAAAAAAAGAAAAAGGTAAAATTGATTTAAAAAATACATTTTATTCAACCCAGTATATTCAAAATATTGTCAGTTCAACATGTAATCAATATAAAAATTATTTTACTTTTTTCCTAAATTTTCCAATTCCAGTATATAATTTATACTTTATACTTCACAATTTCAAAGCTAAATTTTCATTGAGAATGCTTGATCTGTATTTAGAGTTCATAAAATTTGCTATGCAAAAAGTAGATTCACATACCCAAGTTATGTTAAACATTTTAAAAAGTTTACCAATAACTGAATTATTACTTTTTCTATTAAATTACTTAAAATTAAAAGTTCAGTTCATCAGCCACACTAACTACATTTCAAGTGCTTGATAGCCACATGTAGCTAGTGTTCACCATATCAGACAGTGCAACTCTAGTTAGCTCATGTATTTTCATGGATTCAATATCTCATGTGTGGAATGCTCCAGAATTTTTACCTATAGCTGGACCTGTTCTCTGAGAGCTGAACTGTATACCTAAAGACCAATTTGGATGTCTCAAATTTGGTTTTTCTAAAATGGGACTATGATTCATATTTTGCCATATATAATATACACTTTTTTGCCCACATTTTTGAGGCAAAAAATAAGGATGCAAATTATACATGAGTAGTACTAATTCTGTATTTATAGAAATGTTTTAAAATCTTGTATTTATGCTTATGCATTAATAGTGTGGCTCTAGAAAGCAATAATGATATCTGCATGCAAAATAATACCCTGGAATACAATAATTATTTTTTCCTAAATATAAATAAATAATTGAATTAAAAAAAATTAAAATGAAAGATTTTTTTCCTGAAAGTTTGGCCCAGAAATGTAGGTGTGCATTACACATGCAAAAATACAGTGTTTTGCATGGATATATAATTTATTTTTTATCAGCTTTATTGAGGTATAATTAACAAATAAAATTGTAAGGTTAAGTGGAAATCTTGATTTCCCAGCTCAGACCTGATCCTCTCAGGTTGCCTTAGGTTGGGCTTTCTGAAAAACAGACTTTGAGAGGAATATTTGCATGCAGGAGGTTTATCAGGGAGTATTCTCAAGACCAATGCCTGTGAGGGAATCAGAGCAGCAGGAATGGGCAGAGGGAAGTAGAACTGTGTTAGAGTTGCAACAATGGCCTCAGCTGATTTCATGGGGAACTACAGAGGTGGGGCCTACAGAGACATCCCAACCTGAGATAAGGGGGCTAGGCCTTTGGACTCCTGCATCTACCAGGCATCGGCTATGGGCTGTGCCTGAGATGAGGTGTTAGCTTGGGTAAGGACAAGACCCAGAGAGCGATATACCTATCAGCCCTTAGCAGCCAACATTTCCTGAGGCTGTAGGAACAAGGGCCACCATCCTATAGGGGATCTGACAGGCACGCCACAGCAGCCACCTAACAGTCTTCCTCATCTTGGTAAGAAGTCTGATTCCTCAGACATTTTGTAAAGCTGATATCCTGGGAATCATCCTTTACTTGCTACTTTCCAAATACTCATATAGTGAATAATTGAAACATCAGTCAACCTTCCTTATCTTAGGCCCTTTATACTTACCCTTCCTGCATTCTGGAATCCTCCAGCCCACCCTACTCAACTCCTTTCCTCCATCTAGACCCCATCCACTCACCTACCTACATACACATATACATACCCTTTTCCTTAAGTTCCAGATCTCAGCTTAATTGCCACATCCATGGGAAGCTTTTACCTGATTTCCTTATTTAAAATAAGTCATTTCAGCTTGTAATTATTTTATTGTTAGTTTCTTTTCTGTCTCTCTCAATGGAATTGTAAGCTTAGCGAATAAGTGTGTTATCTGTCTTATTTATGTAACCCAGGTACCTAGTACCAGGCACCATGTTCAGAGCCTTTGGACTCTCAGTCTGGGTTTATAGAAAGAATGTCTGGGAAAATAATGTATTAGTGTCGGCAGAGTGGAAAAACCATGGTCATAAATGAACATGACCTGGTGGAGGTAGGCCATGGTGCTATGAGAGCATAGGCTGGTGCAGGTACCTAAAAGATCAGGAAGAATATCCTACAGAAAGGTAACAATAAACTTAATTTTAAGCAAGCAGTGGGGCTGAGCTGGACAGAGAAGGGAGAAGGTAGACATTCACGGCACAGAGAATGACTACCTCATTACTTCATGTGTTCCTTTAAGACCTGTTCCTTTCTTATCCTGGATACCTCGAGCCAACATCCCCTTCCATATACACTCAACCAATTTCCTCCTTACACTCAAGTCCTAGCTCAGTCTCTCCTCTTCACATTGCTCCCTACTTGGAAAGACTCCCTTAATAAAGCTAGAAAAATGGCAGCCTAAGCTCAACTAAGTTGGAAATTCTATAGGGTAATGATGAACTCTTCTTTGTGGTTACATTACCCCATATGACTCATTTTGGCTAATTTGGCCAAATCACCTGTTGACTCAACACGATTTTTAAAATTCTTCTTTAATTATTTAGTCAATTGTCTGTATTACGAGTTATATATCTGAACCAAGTTGTCAATCTAAAACAGTTAAGTGGATTCAATAGTTAAGTGAGCTTTTCAATAGCTGGTCACAGTAAATAATCAATGCCATCTACCTAATGGCCCTTCCAGGAAAATTAGTTGTGATCTTAGTGGTGATAACCTGCTGCAGTGACCTTATGGTCATATTCCTCAGCATAAGAATGAAGTAGATAATAATTTTCAAAAAGTGGTGTATCCAGTTCCCTAGTGTATCCACTGATGGCCAAGAGAGCCAGAAGACTGGTAGTGTTGACTGCTGGCTTCAAAATCTTCCAATAAACATTAGAGTCAAATTTATGGTCCCATCTAATTTTCCTAGTGATATACAGATTAACTGGGTCTCCATTTACATCTTGTCAGGAACCAATAACAGCTCATTTTCTCTAGGAAAAAAAAGAAATATCAAAGGGAAATTGCCTTTATGGGCCAGAAACAGGATTGGATGAGTGGCACACTGTTGTTTATATATAAATCAAATAAGAGGAAAGGAAAAATATCAGCCTAAGTGTATTTGTGTGTCTGTTTTCAAGGTTGTTCATGCCCTTTCGCCTGAGCAAAGTTTTTGTTTGCCTCGTTTAAGGTTTACTCTGCTTTGAAGCAAAATTTGAGAAGTGAGAAATTCAAACACATAAAATGCTAAGATATTTGTTTTTTTTTTTTTTTACTAAAATCCATTTCCAGGTTCACCTTCTTTCATATCAGTTCACCTTCTTTTTACCCACCAGTTGCTTGGACAAAAGATGTATGAACTGACCCAATACCATATTTTTGGACTATAAGACGCACTTCTTCTTCCTGGCCCCCCCCCCCCCCCCGTCCTTGCCACAGTGAGCCAGGTAAGCTACATTCAGACTATAAGACTCACCCACCTTTGCCTCCCAAACTGAGGGAGGAGTGCATCTTATAGTCTGAAAAATACGGTGTCTATTGTTTGCGTTTCAGCTGATCTACCATTAACAATTAAGCAGGCCAGTTTTCTCTCCCCAATTTTTTTCTCATGAACAGAGTAAGATTAATGTAAAGAAATTTTCATCAATGCTTTTCTCTATTTCTGTGCTTTACCAAAATGAAACTATATATTTTTTGTCTATCACTTTAGAGGCGAGTTCAAATTCTAACATCACAATGACTTTGACTGGAGCTCCTCAGCTTACTGAAAATCAAGCATCTTTTCTTAATTTCCCATCATCTAGCTTAGTGTAATTCTGAAGCCCTTCCTGTTTCTCCTCCTCTCAGTTTTAAGAATATAAGTCTCTTCTGAGGCCCAAATCAAACATGCTTAGCACTCTCTTTTACCCTTCTGAGGCTTACTTCCCATGTTTGTATCCTTAGCAAGTGCTGAGTCTTATTTTCATATCTAACTTAGGTACTTTTTTCCTTTCTCCTTTGCCCACAGACTCATTTTCTACTTATCAATAAGTACACTGAGTTTTTTCATCCTCTCTGCTCACATTCTACTTCTATATCCTATGCAAAGTATGTGGAAACAGGATTTCCATCTCCCGTATCACTTGGATTGTGTCATCATTTTTAAAGACATTATTGATATCTCCTATTTTTTCCACATGCAAGTCAAATTCTCTGTTTCACAGTTCTCAATCACCCCCTTTCCCACCACAGGGTTCCACATCCCTCTGCCTGCCATCATTTCCCTTTACATTCCACAACCGCACTGTTTTCCTGGATGGGAAGGGGGGCATATCATTCCCTCTAAATCACCTTGACCTCTCCTAGTATGCATTTTTGCTTACTTGACAACTGGAATGATATGAGAAGGGTTTTACACGAATGAGGTCTCTCATTTTTCCCAAGTCCTTTAAAGATCTACTATGGTTAAATAATTTTTGAATTAGTTGAGTGGTAACCATGACTCAAAGATAGTCTTAAAATCCTTTCATCTATTTTTAGCCTTAATTCTTTTCCATTAAAGGCTTTGTATAATATGTTAGCACACTTTTACATTTTTTGACTTTGGAATGAATTATAAATGTTAGAAATTGATTTTGGGTTATGCTTCTTGGGGCTGAGGGTATGTTACCAGTTGATTTTCCACAGTGCATAGAAGAAGAATGTAGGCTACTTTCCTCCCTCAGGAGGTAGGTGGAACAGTGTGCCCCCATCATCTGAGATTGCAGGAAGAGTCTGTAAATGTGTATGTCCACTGCATCATGTACCTGACAGAGCAAAAATACCCGCTGTTCTGTCCAGTTCCATAAAGGAATGTGTCCTGTGTAATTAGCTCACCTTGATGACTTTTAAATTAGAGAACAAACTACTGGCTCCTTTTCTGCTTTTTGCCTCCTTCCTGCTCCCCACAATTCAAATCAGCATTATTTCATAGCTTCCAATTCAGTTCATATTCTACCTAATTAACTTTATAACTCTCATCGCTAATGCTTATAAAATTTCAATCTTAACCACCTTTGGTAACTCTTCCTATGGGAGTACAGGAGCCAAAAGAGAGAATGTTTAATAATCTTTGTACACTATATTTTTTAGCAGTTTTAGGAAACGGTTTGATTATTCCAGTTCCATTAAAAATTACATGGGAAAAATTTCCCTATCAGCTGTTTTCAGCTAATCTCTTTAAGCTTTGTTTGGACATTTATCTATAGATGTTTACCTTTACCTTTTGTTTTTCTCTCTTTTCACAGACATTTGTTGGATGGTAAGGTACCTTTTTGATTTCAAGATAAGTCACCTTCTGAGAATAAAAATAAAGAAAATCCAATAATGTGGTGGAAGACTATTTCAAGAAACAGAATTGTGCTTATACTATGTTTGGTAAAAATGTTAAAGCAACATGTGTTGTGCAATCTCATTTTATCTATCTATCTATCTAACTCACACACTCTCTCTCTCTCTCTCTCTCTCTCACACACACACACACACACACACACACACACACACGCACACAGAATGCCAGATAAGGCAATACACAAAATCGTGGAAGAAAGTAAAATTGTATGGCTGATCTTTATATCTTTTTCCCCAAATTTTTTCCCTTTAGATGATGCATTATTTGTAGTAAAAGTATTTTTAAAAGAAAATAGTATTTTTATTCTCCTCTTCCACACGCCATAAATTGTGACCAGCAGAAAGTATATTAGGAAGCTTCCATTACCAATGACTGAACGATAAAGACTGTCCTTTATGGTACTCATCCCACTGAAAAAAAAATTTCAACTGGTAATTTACCAAAATCAACAAGAAAAACAGGCTAACAGAAGGATAACAGAGAGTTATTTCACTTTTCGGAAAGCATGCAACAATTAGAGAACACACCGCTCTCAACCAGCTGTCTGCTCTAGCAAGTGGCAGAGGGATGGCTGTTCTGTTCCCGACATGGAGAGAAGGTACATCAGGTTTGGAGAGGATCAGAAGCCTCCTCCTCCATTACTCTATAGCCCTGGCCCCAGAAATGTGATAAAAAGCTAACATTTGTTGAGCTTACTATGTGTATTCACTTTTCTAAAAGCTCTGTGTGTGTCAGCTCATTTAATCACTCCTCAAACTCTATGCAGTGGGAATTGTTATTACCCTGGTTTCATAGATAAAGAAACTAGGCCATAAAGACACAACATCTCACCAATGAGTATGAAGTCTGGGTGTGAATCAGGCAATGTGACTGGCACCAGAGCTCACTCTTTTAAGAGAGTCCTTTACTGCCTCTCATTCCTATTGAAATTGGTTGCAGTCTTCCAGGAATAAGAAACACTCAGGCTCCAGTGAAGACTAATTCCACCATGAGATTCTCTGTCCCACTCAGAGTTGTACCAAGATATATGGTTGCCCAGACAACAGAGTAAGTAGAGAGATGACTCTGGGCATATCCCCCAACCTCAGAGCAGATCCTCCTGGCTGGAGGACTTGTGTGCGGGTAATTTATTTGAAAGTGATTTGGGGGAGCAGGAGCGAGGGGGTGGAGAAAGTGAGACAAAGAAGAAAAATAATAAAGGGAGCATTAAGTTTGCTATGGGGCATTGAGCCTTGATCCTCCAAGAATCCTCTAAGGTATCACAAAAAATACTGCCACAAAACTGTCCCAGTCAGGGCTGGGGAAACTTGACTATTTCCCCATAAACAGTATCTCTTGTTGGTCAAGCAATTTCACTGAGACTAATGAGTCCCCAGCACTTCTGGGCAGGGTGAGCTGGTGCTGGACAAGCCCTCAGGCAGAGGAACAGAGAGGCTCATGGGCTGGGGTGGGAAGCCATCCAGGTGGACAGCACCTGTCCACCAGAGCTACAAGGGCACTCAGGCCATGGGTTATGGGGCAAGGCCTCAACAGTGCCTTTACAAGTGGGTGTACCATCAAACCAATCTTGCTAAAGTTTTCTTCAAGATGTTTTTAGAGGAAAGTACTGGTACTAAAGATCCTGACTAGTACTTACAGGATCTCAGAATGGTCCCAGACCAGCAGCATCAGCATCTCTTGGTAGCTTGTTAGAAATGCCAATGCTTGGGCCCTCTCCAGACTTTCTGAATCGGAGACTCTGGGAAGTTGCCCAGCAATCTGTGTTTTAAAAAGTCATCTAGGTGATTCTAATGAACATTCAAACTCTGCACACCACAACTGTAATGATGGAAAGAGCCCCTTCCATAAATCAATTTATCTTCCCAGGGAAGACTGAGATTTAGAACTTTTCCAATACCATATATCTATAACCCAGGTCTCAAAACCTTAGTTCCTCCTTGAATGATTCATTCATTTTTGTCTTATAGGTTTGTGTATTAAAGTAAATGGCAAGCTGCTATAAAAACAAAGAACCCAAAAGACAATGGTTTAAATAAGATAGGAATTTATTTTTTGGCAACAGTCTAGCCAATATAGGCTGGTGGAGCAGTTCTACTCTATAAAGTCATTCAGGGACCCAGGTTTTTCCCATCTTGGGGTTCTGCTGTCTCCTTTGGTGACATGTGCATCTGGGTAGCCAAAGGTAAGTTGCTGTATTATCCAAATTCTAGCCATAGGGTATGGTGCATAGAGACAAAGTCCTGAGCCAGAAAGTTATCTTAATTTGCAAATGACACAGTACTGGAATATATCATATCCTCAAATATTCTATTGTTCAAACTTAGTCATACGACCACATGTAACTGTAAGGGGGTTGAAAATGTAGCCTCTACCTTAGCAGCTCTGTTGCCAGGGGGAATAAAGATACGGAGGACATGCAGCAGATAGTCGTAACAGGTGTCACGATATCAGATCTTCCTAACACCAGAGCCGTTACTGCTATTGTTATTTTTTTGTTTTACTTTGTACTGCGTTTACCTATACCCTACCTTATTCCAGGGAGGCACTAAGGCACCTTTAATACATGAGTTAGAAGATCCCATTCAGATGGCTAGTTAAGACATACATATTACTTTATAGGGGTAAAGTATAATTCATTAGCAGCTTTTAAAGATATCCATGCTCAGATGTAACAGTCCAGACACCTTCATCCCATGACGAGTATGTCACTGTGACTGTAGTTTCTCAGATCAGAGCGTTCTGAAGAGAATGTAAGTGCCCAATGGCATCGAAACTTCTAGAGACAAGGGAGAAGGAGACGGAACAAAGAGAGGATGAACCCAAAGAAGGGTTATGTTATCTGAAGTCAAACCTGTTCTCACTGCAATTTTGCCCAGACTTGGCAGGGTCAAGGGGCAGATACATCTATCCCTCACCTACGGGTTCCAAATACACTCAGCCAAGACACCGGTCCAGCAGGTTCATTCCAAGGTTTGGCTAGCAAGGGACAGAAACTGGGTGAGCAGGTCCTGGCAAGATTGGGAGGAGCCAAAAGTCTGAGTCCAGAATGAAGTGCTTTAGGACTCCAAGGTCTGTGGACGAAAGTATAATGAACTGCAAGTCTAAAAGGAAAAAGTTTAGCTTAAAAAAAAAAAAAAAGAATGGAGCAAAAACCAAGTAAAAAGCTAGGTGGAAAGCAAAGTTAGGTGGGTGATTTCTTGGAATGGAGCTGGATGGTCACATTTTTTGGTTGATGGACAAGTTCTGTGGGTGACTTGGAACATTGAAAATAATCAGGGTGGGTGTGGGAAAGGAAATTGCATTCTGAACAGTGTAACTCTCAGAGCTAAAGGCAGAGAACCAAATCCCTATTACTTCTAAAGTAACACTCACCTCAGCACAGCCTCTGGGCATGGATTTAACATAATAATTTAGACTAAATCACAATTAGAAAGCTAATTACCTGAGGCAATGCATAATAAAACACATAGGCCTTAAATTGTGTCTCCAAAGCCAGCTGACTTGTGCTTTTATGTTTTTTCTTCTAGGAAGAGGGACCATAGATTATACCTAAATATATCTCAATAAACCCAACAAATAAGCACGAGCGAGCGCAATTAAGCCCCTCCAAATAAAGCAAAACCTCTCACCAACAGCAGCAAGTGACAAAGTCCTTTTAAAATTAAAGCTTCTATAAAGCCTAAAAGGAAATACCAATCAGCAACCCTTTATCCTTTTAATGAAGGCCAGCAGCTCTCATATTTTTATCTCTTTGCTTTACACACACAGAAATAGCCTTGGCGAGTATGTTGTTTTTCCTCTGATCACCACAGAATTAGCAGAAAATTGCATACCCAAAACTATTACTCTCATCCCTTCATCATTTCTTTTAATAGACAAGAAATCTTCAGCATGATTTAATTATGCTCACCTGCAAATATAGCATGTTGAGTTTCAGATATGCAAAAAAATTTTTTTTCTAGATATTATAAAGATTCCAGCACCCTCTGGGTTTCCATTCCTCCACACAGCTTTGCCCCTGGCAAAACAGTGCAAGATTGTCTTTTCTACCCCTCCTTCCTGTTCCTTATTCTGTGCCTTCTTCTCCCACCTTCTGCCCAGCTCTCTATGCTCTCTCAGTCTGACAGAGTTATCTAGAGCTTAGACTCTGGAGCCACTGTGCCCGAGGTTATATTACCATACTGCCACTAATAAATTGGTTGGGCAATTTACTTAAGCTCTGTGAACTCCATGTTCTTCATCTACAAAATGATGACAAACCAAATAGATTTGTTGTGAGGATTAAGTCATTTACTCACTCTAAAGCCCTTTAGAGCAGTTCCTGGCACTTAGTATGTACTTGGTACATTAGACTTCTTTTTCATCTCCCATTGATTAATAATACATACACTGTGCTACCCCACGCTTGCCTGAGCCATGATAGTTTTTCAAGCTGTCCGATTAACCTGCCTACCTTGATTTAAATCTCATCTTCCTTTAAGTTCTTCCCTTATCCCGTTGATGGGGAGAACAGGTTGAGCGTAACCTGGAGCAGGGCTGCTCAAACAGGTGCATACACATCACATGGGGACCTTACAATGCAGGGTTGGATTCAGCAGGCCTGGAGGAGAGCCTTGGAGTCTGCTGATGCTGCTGGCCCATAGACTGTACATTGAACAGAAGAGGTTGGTGTCATCGAAATCTACATTCTAATCCTCTCAAGAGATTGGGACCTGGGGCAAATTCCTCAACTTCTGCCAGTCTATTTGAGCTCAAATGTACCTCAAAGGATCAATACGAGGATTAATGAATTAATGGGTGTAAAATGTTTAGCAAAGTGCCTGGCATATAGCAGTATAGTTCCAATAATTGGCAGCTATTAAAGTGTTAGGAGCAGATTATTAGACATTAATTCCAAAGGGAATTTGCATTTTAAAAGAGATGACATAACTGAATTTAACCGCTTTAATTTTAACTTGTAATATCAAATAAGGAAATTATAAGGTACTCCCAACCGTGGGTGTTACTGTAACCAACTTTCAGGCCAAGGTTAAAATAATACAAGGCAAGGTGTAATTCCTAAAACAAAATTTCAGCTCTGCTAACAATAGCACAGCACCTATGGCTCATGAATCTCCACACAGAATTCTTCTACTTCCAAACTTGACCAGTGACATCTGGTTCTGGCCAATATGTAGTAACATTTACAGGTAATTTCCACCTGAAATATCCAAACAAACAAAGAGACAAAATTCATAAAACAAAGGTTTGCAAGGCACTAGAATCAGGCAGTGAAAGACAGTAATTCTTGATAGTAGGGAAACAAATGGCTGCCTTAAGAAAATTTCCAGACCACTGTGCAGGGAATAAGAATCCAGGTGAGCCCAGGAGACTCCCTCTTTCAGTCAGAAGACAGAGCTAAGATTCCGGGGGGACCTTGGTGGCTTGAGTTCAGTTTTCGGAATAGAGTAACAGAGAGGAGAGAATTGCAAGGAAAAGGAGCTCTGGACACCTGAAGAAAACACAGATTAGCCCATCTTAACAGAATCAGGTCAAGGAATAGTAAAAAAGAAAAGATTGCAAAGAACTGAGAAACTCCTGGGGATGATGAACATGTCCATTGTCTTGATTCTGTATATATGTATGTCAAAGCTCATTAATGTACACTTTAGTTCAGTTTATTGTATGTCGATTATACCGAATAAAACTATCAAACAAAATACTCACCTGTGACCCAGTTTCTACTTGTTTGCCTATAGTTCTGCGGTGCTGCAGCAGTCACTGGGGGTGGTGAGGCTTGGACATGACTCACTCACTCCATCCTCTTGATTATCTAAGCTCTATTCCTTGAATCATGTCAAGTCTCTGATTCTATCACTTGAAAGTGACTTCAGAATTACAATTTCACTTCATGCCTTTGCTTTTAACACCAGGAAGGATGTCTAGCACTTTTTAAGTAACTCTCATTAAAAAGCCCTGTGGAGCACACCCCCCAGGAGTGGGCCTGGTGCAAGTGAAAAACAACAAACTATACTCTTTATGGCATCCCAGCAAGGGCAGACTGTCTAAAAAAGCTTTAGACAAAATTGGTATTGACCTACTGTGTAGCAGGGCCCTGGAATTTCTTCTGGACTCTTGGGTCCTTGTTGTATGTACTCACCATACCCCACCCCCACCAGCTGCAAAGAAACTCCCCATTGCCTGGTTCCATAATCTCTGCAGAAATATGCACAAGATAATTCACCGCTAGATGTTTAAATGATGGATAAAGTTTATCTCTAGATGAAAAAGTAAACATCTTATTATTTGATGTTGAAAATTAGGGAACTAAGAATGTTCCTGTTTTACTTCTCCACACAGGAAGCATCTTGCCCAGTTATCTTTACTGCTACACTCCACTGCTTTCACCTTGATTCAGGCAACCATCCACCATTCACCTGATTACTGTAGCAGCTCCCTAACTCATTTCCCTGCTTCCACCTTCCCTCCTTCAGTCTGTTTCCAACACAGCTGCCAGAGCCATCCTTTAAAAATAAAAACCTTTCCTTGCCTCCCATTTTACTTAGTGTAAAATTCAAATCCTTCAGTGTATTCAAGGCCCGTGGAGACCAGGTCATTATTACCCCCAACTCCTCATCCTGTCATTTCCCTCATTCTCACTCTTCTCGGCCTTCCTAGCCTCAGCTCCATTCTGGGACCTACCAGGGATGGTGCTGACACAGAGCCTTTGCACTTGCTGTTCCTTTTGCCTATAAAGTTCTTCCCAAGGTCATTAGCACACCTGGCTCCTCCATCGGTCTACAAATCTTTGCTCAGATGGCGCAGTGTCAGTGAGGCCCATCCTATTTTAAAGTGCAACCCATGCCCCATTTAGATTATTTGTTACTTATTATCTGTCCATAAAGGTGGGGATTTGAGTGTGTTTTTGTTTTCTGATATACCCCAAGCTGTTAGAAAAGAGCCTAGCACACAGTAGCAGCTTAATAAGTGTCTGTTGAATGAGTGACTGATTATGTATTCCTTGATCTAGACATAAATTAATACTTGAATGACCTGGGCCTGCTATACATAAATAGGCCAAGGTAACCTTCCTTTAGGAGGAAAGAAACTGAATTCTGATTTGAGGCAGGTTAGGGGGAATATAAGTCACTTCCAGTCACACTTCTAGCAAGTTGGGCATTCAAGCTCTTAGCTTTATAACAATTCTCCTTCAACTGCTTTTACAATTTTATCATTATGGCTCCACTGCTTGTTCTGAGAGAGGCTCGTCCATCTCATATCTCTTCCCAAATCCATCTGTTGTCTCACTGCTTTCTCTCCCATGCTGTCTCTCCTGCTTTCTCTCTCTCTTTGACCTTATGATTTGAGTAAGTGCAAAATGTCTTTGGCACTATTTGGACTGAATTAAAAGCTGGAGGTTCTTTCTGTTGAAACAACAAAGGGAAGCCAAGAAAATCAATTAGTGGAATGGAGTAGAAGGAAGTGTGAGGTGAAAAGTTTGTTTGTTTATGTGTGTGTTTGTGTAAACTCCACTTGATTCTAAAAAAAAAATTTAAGCTGAGCCAATGATACTGTTTGTTTTCTTCCTCCTTTTTAGTCTAAGGAAGGGAACAAGCATTTTTAAAATCTACAAATTGTGAAAGGTGCTCTCCACAAAAACAAATATAAAGTATACATTTCATATATAATGTAAGTGTATTTTACATTATAAAAATCTCACATATACAGAAAATTAGAAGAATGAACACCCATATACTGTCTATGATTGCAACTTTTAACAATCAGTCATATTTGTTTTGTCTATCTAAATTTTTGCTGGGCTATTAAAATTTATAGACATCATGATTCATCACCCATAAGTATTTCAGCATCCATTTCTAATAAAGAAATTTTCTATAGAACCCCAAGACCATTATCATACCTAAAAATATTTCTAATACATGAGTTTTCCTTGTTATTATTATTTTTGATTTCTAATTCCCTGATTTCTAATCTGTGAGTTTTCCTTATTATTATTATTACTTTTGATGTTCAAATTGTCCCAAATTTGGTCTGTGGGAGCTTCTTAAATCTGGCTCCTTTTCACATTACTTCATTAATTTTTAAATATTTTTTAGCTTCCAGACTCAGCTTATACAATTACTGCTGCAGACCAGAAATCACATATTTCTTAAAGATCTGATCCCTTTTAGCAGGAAGTAGTATTTAGAAACCAAAATCTGGGCACCAGGGATTCTTACTACTACCACAATGCCATTGCTTCTAATTTAGGTCCTTTCAGTGGTTATATTTAGGAAATGTATTTTCAAAACAGTATTAATTAATATAGGCATACCTTGGAGATGTTGTGTGTTCTGTTCCAGACCAATACAATAAAGTGAACATGGTAATAAAGCAAGTCTCATGAATTTGGAGGGGTTCCAAGTACATATAAAAGTTGTTTACATTATACTGTGTCTACTAAGAGTGCAATAGCATTATGCCTAAAAAACCCAATGTACTAACCTAATTTTATAATACTTTATTGTTTAAAAAAAATCTCTAACCATCATCTGAGTCTTCAGCAACCTAGTAGAAGGTCTTGCCTCTGTGTTGATGGCTGCTGACTGATCGGGGTGGTGATTGCTGAAGGCTGGGGTGGCCGTGGCCATTTCTCAAAATGACACAACAGTAAAGTTTTCCACATTAATTCTGTCTTCCTTTCACAGACGATTTCTCTGTAGCATGTGATGCTGTTTGGTGGCCTTTTACTCACAGTAGAACTGCTTTTAAAATTTAAATCAATCTTCTCAAACACTGCCAATGCTTTATCAACTAAGTTTATATAATATTCTAAACCCTTTGTTGTCATTTCAACAACTGTCACAGCATCTTCATCAGGAGTGGATTTCATTTTAAGAAAAAACAATTTCTTTGCTCACCCATAAGAAGCGCCTCCTTATTCATTAATGTTTTATCATGAGATTCTAGCAGTTCAGTCACATCTTCAGGGTCCACTTCTAATTCTAGTTCTCTTGCTATTTCTACCACATCTGCAATTTCTTCCTCCACTGAAGTCTTGAACCCCTGAAAATCATTCATGAGAGTTAGAATCAAACCCCACATGATTCCAAACTCCTATTAATGTTGATAGTTTGACTTCTTCCTATGAATCACTAATGTTCTTAATGTCATCTAGAATAGTGAATCCTTTCCTGAAGGTTTTCAATTTAGTTTGCTTAGATTGATCTGAGGAATCACTATTTTTGGCAACTATAGCCTTATGAAATGTATTTCTTAAGTAAGGCTTGCAAGTCAAAGTAACTCCTTGATCCATGTGTTGCAGAATAGATGTTGCATTAACAGGCAGGACACATTATTTTTTTAAATTAGGTTTTAATTTTTTTAAAATGCAGACAAGTACAGTTGTCTGCATTTATCCTCCACCACCCCCCACCACCCCCAGCCATCCCCACCTCACTCTCCTGCTTCCACAACCCTTGGTTTTGTCCATGTGTCTTTTATATTTGTTCCTGAAAACCCTTACTCCCCGCCCATTATCCACACCCATCTTCCCTCTGATTACTGTCAGATTGCTCTCAATTTCAATGTCTCTGGTTATATTTTGCTTGCTTATTTGTTTTGTTGATTAGGTTTCACTTAAAGGTGGAATCATATGGTATTTGTCCCTCACCTCCTGGCTTATTTCACTTAGCATCATGCTCTCCAATTCCATCCATGGATCACAAAGAGTATGAGCTCCTTCTTTCTTTCTGCATGTAGTATTCCATTGTATAAATGTACCATAGTTTTTTGATCCACTCATTTACTGATGGGCACTTAAGTTGCCTCCAGCTCTTGGCTATTGTAAGTTGTGCTGCTATGAACATTGGTGTGCATAGGTTCTTATGGATGGGTGTTTCAGGGTTCTTAGGATATAACCCTAGCAGTGGAATTGCCAGGTCAAAAGGCAGTTCCATTTTTAGTTTTCTGAGGAAATTCCATATTGTTTTCCACAGCGGCTGCACCAGTCGGCATTCCCACCAACAGTGTACTAGGGTTCTCTTTTCTCCACATCCTCTCTAACACTTGTTTATTCATTTGTTTATGATGGCCATTCTCACTGGTGTAAAGTGGTATCTCACTGTGGTTTTAATTTGCATCTCTCTGATGGCTAGTAAGGTTAAGCATCTTTTCGTAAGTCTCTGAGCCCTCTGGATGTCTTTCTTGGAGAAGTGTCTGTTCAAGTCTTTTGCCCATTTTTTCATTGGGTTTTTTTGTCTGGAGTGGAGTCATGTGAGTTCTTTATATATTTTGGAGATCAACCCCTTGTCCAAGGTGTCATTGGCAAATCTGTTTTCCCATACAGTTGGTTCTCTTTTCATTTTAATGCTGTTTTATTTAGTGATGCAGAAGCTTTTTAATTTGATCAGGTTCCATTTGTTTATTCTTTCCTTTATGTCCCTTGCTCTAGGGGACGTATCGGTGAAAATATTGCTATATGGAATGTCTAAGATTTTCCTGCCTATGTTTTCCTCTAGGACTTTTATGGTGCCACAACTTATATGTAAGTCTTTTATCCACTCTGAATTTATTTTTGTGTATGGTGTAAGTTAATGATCGAGTTTTATTTTCTTGCATGTAGATCTCCCAACACCAGATCTCCTGGTGTCCAGACCTCCCAACACCATTTGTTGAGGAGGCTATTTTCACTCCATTTTCGGCTGCTGCCCCCTTTGTCAAATACTAACTAACCATAGAGACTTGGGTTAATTTCTGGGCTCTCTATTCTGTTCCATTGGTCCTTGTGTCTGTTCTTATGCCAGTACCAGGCTGTTTTGATTGCAGCAGATTTTTAATACAGTTTGATATCAGGTATTGTGATCCCTCCTGCTTTGTTCTTTCTCAAAATTACTGCAGCTATTTAGGGTCATTTATGGTTCCATAAAAATTTTTGAAATGTTTGTTTTATATCTGTGAAATATGTCCTTGGTACTTTAATAGGGATTGCATTGAATCTATAAATTACTTTGGGTAGTATGGACATTTTGATCATGTTAATTCTTCTGATCCATGAGCATGGTGCATGCTTCCATTTATTTGTGTCTTCCTTAATTTCTTTCTTCAGTGTTACATAGTTTTCTGAGTACAGGTCTTTTACCTCCTTGGTTAGGTTTATTCTGAGGTACTACATTTTTCTTGTTGCTATATCAAATGGGATTTTTTCCTGATTTCTGTTTCTGATATTTCATTGTTGGTATACAAAAATGCCTGATTTTTTAATATTGACTTTGTATCCCTCTATTTTACCAAATTCACTTATTAGGTCAAGTAGTTTTTTGGTGGAGTCTATAGGATTTTCTATGTACACTATCATGTCATGTGCAACCAATGATAGTTTTGCTTCCTCCTTTCCAATTTGAATGCCTTTTATTTATTTTTTCTTGTCTGATTGCTGTGGCTAGGACTTCCAATACTACATTGAACAGGAGTGGTAAAAGCGAACATCCTTGTCTTGTTCCTGATCTTAGTGAGAAAGCTCTAAGTTTTTGCTCATTGAATAGGATATTGGCTGTAGGTATCTTGTATATGGCCTTTATTATATTGAGGAATGCTCCCTATGTTCCCGCTTTGCTGAGTGTTTTTATCATAAATGGGTGCTGTATCTTATCAAATGCTTTTCCCACATCTATTGCTATGATCATGTGATTTTTGTCTTTCATTTTGTTTATGTGATGTGTGACATTTATTGATTTGTGAATATTGTACCCTTCTTGCATCCCTTGATGAATTCCACTTGATCATGGTGTATGATCTTTTTAACAAATTGATGGATGTGGTTTATCAATATTTTGTTGAGGATTTTAGCATCTATGTTCATCAGTGATATTGGCCTTAAGTTTTCTTTCTTTGTTATGTCTTTATCTGGTTTTGGGATTAGGATGATGCTGGCTTCATAAAAGGAATTTGGGAGTCTTCCATCTTCTTGGATTTTTTGGCATAGTCAGTGAAGGGTAGGGGTTAGCTCTTCCTTACATGCTTTGTCGAATTCTCCTGTGAAACTGTCTGGTCCAGGGCTTTTGTGTGTCGGGAGTTTTTTGATTGCTGCTTCAATTTCATGAGCTGTTATTGGTCTGTTCAGGCTTTCTGGTTCTTTTTCATTCAGTTTTGGAAGATTATATTTTTCTAGAAATTTGTCCATTTCACCTAGGTTTTCAAGTTTCTTGGCTTATAGTTCTTTCTAGTTATTTCTTACAATGCTTTGTGTTTCTGTGATATTGGTTGTTATCACTCCTCTTTCATTTCTGATTGTGTTTATTTGGGTCCTCTTTTTTTCTTGATGAATCTACTTAAAGGTTTGTCAATTTTGTTTTTCAAAGAACAGGCTTCTGGATTTATTGATCCTACAATTGTGCTTTTAGTCTCTATGTCATTTAATTCTTGATGAATCTACTTAAAGCTTTGTCAATTTTGTTTTTCAAAGAACAGGCTTCTGGATTTATTGATCCTTACAATTGTGCTTTTAGTCTCTATGTCATTTAATTCTGCTCTGATCTTGGTTATTTCCTTCCTTCTACTTGTTCTGGGCTGTTTTTGTCGTTATTCCTCCTGTTCTTGCAGGTGTAGGGTTAAGTTGTTTATTTGAAATGTTTTTATCTTTTTTAGGTAGGCATGTATCACTATGAACTTCCCTCTCAGGACTACCTTCACTGTGTACCATAAATTTTGGATTGTTATGAGTTCATTTTCATTTGTGTCCAGAAACATTTTGATTTCTTCCTTGATCTCATTCTTCATCCATTCATTGTTTAATAGCATGCTATTCAATCTCCATGACTTTTAGTGTTTTTGAGTTTTTTCCTTGAGGTTGGTTTTTAGTTTCAGTCCCTTTTGGTCAGAGAAAATGCTTGATATAATTTCAATTTTCTTGAATTTGTTGAGGCTTGTTTTGTGACCTATCATGTGGTTGAAAATGTTCCATGTGCATTTGAAAAAAAGTGTATTTTGCTTCTTTGGGATGAAAGGCTGTATATATATATATCAATTAAGTCCCTTTGATTTAGAATATTGTTCAATGTCACAATATCTTTTTTTATATTTTGTTTGGAAGATCTATCCATTTTTCTGGATAGGGTGTTAAAATCCCCTACTATAATTGTGCTGTTGTCAGTATCTTTCTTGAAGTCCTCCAAGATTTTTTTTTATGTATTTGGGTGCTCCTATGTTGGTGCATATATGTTTATAATGTTTATGTCTTCTTAATGGACTATTCCTTTGAGTATTATGAACTGACCTTCTGGGTCTCTTTTTATGGTTCTTTTTTTTGAAGTCTATTTTGTCTGAGATGAGTATTGTTACCCCAGCTTTTCTTTCCTGTCCATTTGCTTGGAATACACATTAACCTTATTGTACATCTCCATCAGAGCTTTTGGGTGATCCGATGCATTGTTAATGAGCAGTAATACTTTTTACGTTAATGAACACACATACAAAAGTATGTGTGTGTTGGGGGGGGGGACTTGGAATATAAGATGGGTCTGGAGTGCTGATAAAAAGTCCAGTTGGAATGGGTAAGTTACAAAGCTCCACTGATTATAGCCCTATCACCTGGGGCTTTGCCCTTTTCCTATCACTTTCTGAAAATATGCCTGATCCCAGGTCAGCAGCATCCACACCACCTGGCAACTTGTTAGAAATGCGGATTCTCAGGCCCCTTCCTAGACTTATTTAATCAGAAACTCCAGTATGAGACCCAGTGATTTGTTTTCACAAGCCCTCGGGAGCTTCAGGTTCATGCTAAAGTTTGACAAGCAGGGCTCTACACCTTAAGATTTCTGCTTTGTCGAGTTCCCAGAAGCTTTCTAGGAAACAAAGGGTTTTTAATTTTGTGTTTCCCCATCACACATGTATATCAACTTGCCTATAAATAATACACAGAATCTTCTATAAATATATTTAAAATGAACATACATATTATTCCACACATCTTATTTTGCTTCTTACCCTTTTTCACTTAACATTATGTTTAATATACATGAGAGTCAGTATCTTTTGTGGTAATGAAAAGACTGGAAAAGGAGAGTAAGGAATGAAGGAAAAAAAGATAATATAAAAGAGAAACCTACATGATCAACCATAACCATATGCCACAAGCCGGGAATTCTGATCGCTGTGAAGCACGTGGTCATGTTTTAGTTTTTAAACTTCTGCCATGCAGAGATAGCCCCTCAATGTCATGATAAAGTCATAATATACCTCAAATTCAGTTTTATATCTGTAAAATGGGAATCAGTAGAGTCTACCTTATGAAGTGGCTGAAAGAAACTTGTGCGAGTGTTATGAGCTGCAAAGAGCTATATAATCATAAAGTATTATGAGTTAGTATCCATTTAAAAATAATTCTCATGGAGTGAAAGCTGTGAGGCATGTAGTTAAAAGGCAGTTTTCCATGTAATATCAAAATCAAGAGACAACGAAAAATGAAGCTTGCTTCTCACAAAGAAGCACTTCCCTAAGTTAAAGTATGTCAGTGATCAGGCTAGTGGCACAATAAGAAGCACTATGTGGAATCTTAGCATACTTATTTCTTGTGATAAGAAGGTTGTTATTCATAATGTTGTTTTAGCTTATACATATTTATGTTGCTTTGCCCTGTGTTCTGCTTTCCTCATATTCAACAGCCTTTGACTCTCAAAATAGCATGACTGATGAGGGAGAAAGATACTCTAAAAATCTCAAGTATTATTAGGCATGAAGTCAAGACTCACTGAAAATCAGCAGTAATGTATTTTCTGTCTTCATTACTCTTCCTTCTCTACACTTTCTTTTTTACTGTAGGGTCATTTATATCATTTGCATGGGGTCAGCCATCACCTCTATGCTGATGATCCACAAATTCACACTTCTTGTCCACATCTTTTTTTACAGATCTCAGACCCACATATCTAACAGTTCTGTAAACATCTCTGAGTCCCAGGGATCCATCAAACTCAACATATCCAACATACACCCATTCACCTGCCTTCCAGAATCCCATCCTCTGGTTTCATTAGTTTTTTTAAAGATTTTATTTATTTTTAGAGTGAAAGGAAGGGAAGGAGAAAGAGAGGGAAACATCAATGTATGGTTGCCTCTCTCACACCCCCTACTGGGGACCTGGCCCACAACTTAGACATGTGCCCTGACTGGGAATCAAACCAGCGACCATTTAGTTCTCAGGCCCAAGTTCAACTCACTGAGAGTACACTAGCCAGGGCTTGTGTACTTATTTTTATAACATTATTTTTCTCTTAGATGTCAAGGCCAGAAGTTTCTGACTCTTCTGAATTCACCTAATGGTGATGAAGTTATTTCCATTCTACCTTTAAAATGTTATCTGAATATAATCCCTTTTCATGCCTATAGTCTCTTTCTAAAGTAGGACTTTAATCTTTTTCTAGACAATTGCTACAGCTTAATTTTTTCCTTTACTTAAATTTCTCCCTACCTTATTTCTTCTGCCAGAAAATCTCTAACTATAATAACTAACATTCTTTGAGTATTTGCTATTCACCAAGCACTGTTCCAAGCACTTTCCATATATTTCTCATTTAATCCTCATATAACACATGTATTAATATACCATTTCCTTCCCCTGCCCTAAAACTTTCAACATTTCCCATTACATCCCCCATAAAAATCCAAGGCTTTCATAGTGCTCTCAATACAGGTCTTCAGAAAACGCTCATACCATCCCTTCTCATATTCGCTGTTACAGCCAAACTGGATTACTAACCGTTTCCCTGACAGGTCATGTTTCCACGGCTCTGATTGACCAACGCTACTTCTTAGCTTTCTAGTCTTTTATCACTGCTCACCTTTTAAACTTCAGCTTAAATACTACTTCCTCCACTAAACTTTTTCTGTGTGTTAAAATAAGTCTCTCATCATCAGTCTTTTGTTCTTTTAGTATTTATTCAACAAATATTTGTTTCCTTCATTATTTCTTTTTTAACAAAAACTTTACTGCTAGGCACATATATGTTCCCATAGCACTTTGGATCTCTAGTGAGATTAACGTGTCTATTTCCTCCCCATAATTATAATGATCTTGAGGATAAATACCATCTCTTCATTTTTGTAGCTCAGTCTACCATCCCTTTGACACAGTGTTAGAATTTATGCATGTATGTGTTCATTCATTAAAAAAAATGCTTAAAAAACGAATTACGTTCCAGAAACTGGCAATGAATGACCAATAACATACTATTGCCCTTTGGAGTTTATAGTCTGAATGGTTATAAAAACCTGTTTACGAATGATTAGAATGCAATGTGGCATATGTAGGAAAAACAGTTATTAATCATGCCTTCTCAGGGCAAAGACAGATGACAAAGGGCATTTGCGCTGGGTCTTTAAGAATGAGTAGGAGTTCACTAGGGGAGGGAGACAATCCAGAAAAAAGAAGCAGTAGGTCAATAGCAGAGGTATGAAACAGCATGATACATTGAAGCAAAGGTAAATAATTCTGAATTATCAGAACTCAAGCAACCAGTGGAAGGAGATACAGCAGACAGACAGATGTCACATTACGGAAGGCCTTCACTACCAGGACAAGCAGACATCACTGCAGGAAATTTAAGGTAATATCAAATGAATATTTGTTGAACACAAAGAATATTTTCTCCTTCTTTGTGTGGTTCTAGAATCTCATACCACAGCATGAATCAATTCCTTTCATCTACTTGAACCCAAAATTTGCAGCCTCTTTCCTGGCTCCATAGGGTTCACATGCACAACTCACATACACTAGCAAACAAGCAGTTATGAAAGCAAGTAGTCAATTGAAGAGAGGAAACGGACAAGTACCATACATGCCTGGAGGAGGAAAAAGCAGCCTCCTCCCAACCCAGGAGATGCAGACACAACCCTCCAAGGAAGACTGTACTGTTGAGCACAGTATAACTCTTGTCACCTTTCCGTGTGTTAGGTTTTGTTTGCTTGAGTGTTTGTTTCAATGTGGGAAGAATTTGTCTTCAAAACTGTTAGAATTTTCAGTAAAATTATTAATTTTCCTTAGTACAATTATGTAAGAAACCTAGGCTTCAGGCTAAATGGCTCAGGTCAGCGTTATTTTTCAAACCAATTGACCCTCCCCCCACCCCCCAAAAAACACCTGCCCTTTTAGGAAGAAAATCTGGGATCAGTCATTTGATGCACACTTACTCCCCCTCCCACACCCAACACCCACATGATGCGGACCCTGGCTCGTGGGGTCTGCCATTGTGGATGAGGCATGAGACATTCACACAGACTACTGAGTCCGGTGGAGGAAAAGGGACAGCATGGCTGTTCTCTCAAGGGGAGCAAAAGCCCACGGTCTCTGCCATGACAGGCCTTTATTGGGTTTCCCAGCACATTACATGATGGTTCTCATTTACTATACACAGGTTCAATTTAGGTGGTTACCTTTTACAGACAACGAAGGAGATGATGCTACTAATCACATCACAGAAGGATGTTTGCAAATGAAAAGTAGTTGGACCACTTACACTAGTCCTTGCAAGGTTTAGCATGGACTTTAGGAAGTTACAATAAGCACTTGCTGTCTCAATTCAGGGTGAGGGAGTTTTTAGCAAAAGTAAGACAAAGCAGCCTAGGCACATTGCAGGCCCATTGCAGGCCTGTTTCACCACGGGAGAACCTATCCATGGCCCTGGGTCCTGTGCATCTCCAAGTGGGAGCTGAACCCATGCCACAAAGAATGGTCTCCTACACCCACACATAAAATGTCCAAGCACCTCAAAGTCTTGTTTGGACAAAGGAGAGGCTTGAAAGGCCTTCGAACTATAGGTGTCAGCCTTTGGCCAGTGCTACACACTGTGGCCACTGAGCCTTGGTCCTGCCCAGTCCAAGGGTCCTGCTTGGTCACTCCCGTGGTGACATTCTTGCTTTGACATACAGTAGGCTCCACAATTAGATCTAGGTCACACGCTTGAGCTGTGGCTCTCTAAATCATTACCCTGTGAGAGGTCCAGGATAATTTCAGACTATAGCCACATATGACAGAGCCAGCCTTCTTTAGCCCCTCCCTATGTTGAGCTCATGGGGCTAAATAATCTGTCCAAGTTCACACAACTACAGAGAGTGGAGTTTGGATGCCAAGTCAAGTCTTCAAGTTCCCAGTACTTTCCTTTTAAGATCTACTACCTCCAATGAGAAAATTGTCTTGGTTCAAGGGATTGAGAACTGGGAAACAAGCCTCGATATCTATAGGGACACCTATAAAATATTCTGAGTTCAGTTCCTGACCATCCCCCAAAAAAGCAAGTATCACCATAAAGCGAGTCATAATCTTGTTGTTGGGGGAAGTTCTTGCCTGCAATTTGTAAAAGTTGCAACATGTGAAGTGCAGTAAAATGAAACAATAAAACAAGGTATACCTGTACAAGGGGTTTTACGAGATGCCTGAGCCTTCAGGATTATCAACACCTGGATCAGATTACTAGCATTGTGCCCAGCTGAAAGGAAGGGATTCCATGAGTCTAGGGTGGACGGTCTCATGTGTTGGTGGCTTAGAGCACAGGCCTTTAGTTTAAAGGCATTTTGGACGTGTCTTCCAACCTTTTACACCAAGCTACTTTTATGTGAACTGTTGGCATCATGCAAGGAGAGCCTTTTTAATGCTACATTGGCTCAATCAAAATATGTACTGCACATAAACACGAGGGGTGAGCAAACTTCAAGCATGACGTGAAGATTTCAGAATGCATCACATTTGTGTGAAAAATCTCAGAAAATACGTTTAACAATCGAGACTTATGGTATACAAAACCTTAGCAATTCCTTTGCGCTTTAGCCATACGGTAGAACAGACATGCCCAATCACATCCATAATAATATTATGACAAACTTTTGTATGACAAACCAAATTATAATGTTCTATATATAACGTAACTCCTTATTAGAAAATATAATGAAAAAACAAACATAAATGGATTTTCTGGTTAAAATCAAAACATACTTTCTCTTAATTTGAAGAAGGACTTTACAATGATTAAATAAATGTACCTCTAAATTCAGTTGTTTCTCAAATTCTTATCCACGTTTCATTATGTCTCCACCCCTCCCTTGCTTTCCCTTCAACAATTTATCCAATACTCCCAAGGGCGACATGGGTCCCTTCACACAGACAGGGCACATCCAACATGACACGAGGAAGGCAAGGCTGTGTGAAGGATGGAGTGCTGCACTGGGGACCGCAGCGCCTGTGCTTGACTTCGCTGCGTCAGCAGCGTCACCCCACTCCAGGTTTCAGTTTTCTCACTTGCAAACAGAGCAGGCGGTGGAAGGACTGCATTAAACAGCTTCTAAGATGTTCTCCACCTTTGAAATGTTAGGTGGTTGGCCAGCTGATTAAATTATCTGAATGCCAACCTCCTCATCCGGAAAGTGAGCACTGCCTCATAGAGCTGTACTGAGACCTCATAGTTTTCTTATTGCTCAGCTCTGCGTGAGCCCAGTAATCCCGGTGAGGAGAACAAGATGCCACCCACAAAGCTGAAAGAAACATTTGGAATATATAGTGCTTCTCATGAAAACATTTTAATTCAGTTGATGTTTTAGGAACAAAAGCATTACTTAGTTTGTGGTGATTAAAAATGGGGAGGGGAGAGGGAATAAATTCGACAGCTTGACACTCTCTGTATACCAATCTTAGAGATATAAACCATATTTCCAGTTCAGGTGACAAAGACTTAAAAGCCAATGCCATGTTACATAAACAACCAACAGGCTAACCTGTATTAACAGTATACACTGTTTAATATTCCACCTTATGATAATACTATCAGTAGGTTCCCTTCAGGGTAATTAAATAGGTGCTTGGAATTATCACCTTTGTGATTGGATGCCAGGGTATACACTCCCCTCCCCACCCCCATTTTTTCGTACTAACAGATTTCTTTCCTGTCCTGTAGGCTACCAAATACAGCCTGCTTCCTGGCTCGCATGTACCACACACTACCGATACACAACCGTTTACAAAAATGCAGACTTCTGCTGGCTAAAAGAGCATTTTAGCTGGTATTCAGGAGTTACAGAGAAGTGATTACCTTTAAATTCTGATTTTAAATTTGCGTTACATGAGAAAGTTGCTTTATTCTTCTTAAGTCTTCCATAAAACAGTACTAAATACATACCTAATCTGCAAGAAAGTGATAGACCTTACTTTATGAATTTCTTAGTGTTCCATAAACAACACTGTTGTGCCTAAGGGGGCTCAGAGCACAGATAGAAAACAGTGCCTGCACACACATTTTTCAGGCTACCAACAGAGATCACTCAAATCAGATTTGCTCAGAGGGATACAGATGCCTCCAGTCTGTAATGTATTCCTCTCCTGCAAATGAAACAGGCACTTAGGAAGGAAAACCCTTTGCCTCACTTGAGAGAGAGGGGAGAGAGGTCCAGGGGCTCGCCTGCAAGGGATGTCTGAGGCTCCAGCTGCATTTCAATGCAGTGCTTAGTTTATTCACCAGGGGTCATCAAAGGTCTGGATTTTCTTTGTCTACTTGTTGACTCCAACGTACACTGTGCACGAGAATCACTGAATTCTTTAGCAATGTGCCTCAGAAAATGTGGCTGGGTGTTCCTTCCACCCACCACTGCAGGCCCACCCCCACTACCTAGCACTGAACTATCACCCTTTCTAGATGACTACCGACACACTGCAGCACACAGTCGGTTAGATGCGTGACAGAGAAGGTTCTAACCAAACCAACTTAATAAAAGGGAGGAAGAGGAAACATGTTACCTAGTTAGTTTTTTAAAAAAGTAATCATTCCTTCCATGTTTTCAAGGTGGGAAAATGGAAGGCTTATCACTATGGTTTTCTGGGTCCACGAACTGAATTGGATGCTTGTAAAGCAAGTGAGTCACCACTCTCCTGCCAGGTTTCAGTCAGTAGCTGGGTGCCTACAGCACGTGGACAGGCTGGCAGAAGAACAGGTTAGCGTTATTCCACGAGGCTTTTTCAGACCCATTGAACAAAGAAGTAATGGAAGTCTTTTGTTTTGTTTTGTTTTGTGTTTTAATTGGAGGATTTTTTTCAATGAAAATGTTGGCTGCTAGTCTGAAGAATAAGGATGCCGTAAGTCTTGGGGATCCTGCTAATGTCTGGATCAAACACCCCATTTGGAGCAGCTGAAAGTTTTGTCTCAGTTTTTATGTGACAGCACTTTTAAATACCTTTAGCGTGAAGCCAGGGGACCCAATTTGATTCTTTCTTACCTGCACCCTCTGAATAAACCAACTGCATCATTTTAAAGCTCTAAAGTGAGACATGCTTCAGCCACAATGAGACAGAATTCTTCCCAGGGCTGCAGGGCACCTATTTAAGAACCAGCAGTGGCTTCGTATACCCTTCCTCCTGCCCCCAAATAGGCAGGGACACAGCCTTGTTATTCAACTAGAAGCATTTGAGCTGTATTCCTTTTATGTTCTACTTTAAAATGTGATATGAGTCAAAAGTCACCTGATCACAGAATGTGGGAGCTGGAATTACCTCAAAACCTAATTCAATCCTCTTCTCTCAGATGTTTGCAAACTGAGCCTCAGAGGAGGCAAGTACTACTTCAAGCCATTTGGTGACAAAAATGGACCTATTCACTCTATTCTGTTGCAGCCTGCCTCTTTCCAAATTAAATGTGGAGAAGACATACAGTACAAAATACATAAGGTAATGGTGTTGAAAAAGGTAATAAAGACCATGAAAAAAATAGGGGAGTCAATCATGGCTGATGGGACCGTTGGCAAATCTCGCTCTGAGCACTCAGAGAGAACCCAGGCCTCAAGGTCTCACTCAGAGCCCTGGACCCTCAAGACTGCTGGTCATTTTCTTATGGCCTTGTTAGTTATGAAATAAAAGTACCGGGGGGCACATGGGGACCACAGTTGTGTCAACAAAAGAAGATGGTTTATTGGAAATCTCCACTCCAGTCTGGAACAAACGTTTGGCCAAATGTACAACAATGCAGTGCCTGATTTTTACGTTAAGAAACCACTGACTATGACCTATTAATTATGACCTAATAACCTCCTGACAGAACATGGCCTTAGGATCATCAAAAAAAAGTTGAGGGGTTGCAAGGCAAGGTCAGCTGCTTTTTATTTTCTCTTGGCACAAATTCTTAAAAGATGAACTAAAAAATCCACAAACAGCAAGATTGGTCCACTGACTTTATGCTGTTTATGAGAAAACATATAACCCAACATTGACTCCTGCTAAAGTACTACTTTTTCAAGCATCCTCAAACTAAATATCAGAGACAGTTATTGCAATGTGACATTTACACCGTCAAAGGGAAACTGAATGGCTGAAGGGGAAAATAGTGATGAAGAGAAGGTTTAATCCCAGGACAAAGAGGTAGCAAGTATCTGGAAAAAGCAAAGAGAGCCTGGAGCTGCACAGCTTCTTATATTTAGACAACTGGAAAACACCGCAAGTTGCCAAAGGGGGGGGTGTGTGTGTGTGTGTGTGTATTTTCAGAAGGAAAAGAAACTATTGACTTAGCCCAATATTTTTAACTTGCTTCTTCATTACTGTGTCTGATGATGGTTGATTTTCTTATCATCAGATGCATTAGTTTTTGCCCACTCTCCCCACACCCACGAAAGTATGTCAGTCAACAAATATTTTATTGAGCTCACTACAAAGAATGGGATCTATTTTTAAACCCATATGTCTTACCTCGTTCTAGTTTTGGGGATGTAAACACTTTGGGGTGTATTTCGAAAGTCTGCTTTCTCTTTCTACCAGAGTTATTGTTTATTTGATTGTTTGCTTTTGTTTGGGAGGGTGTTTCTGTGTCTCCTATTTGATAGAGTTCATACATTTTTAAGGGGCTTAAGGAAAGACGAGGAAAACCAGTAAGCTTCTGTTTTGTGGAGAGGAGGCTGCAGGGGGCACTCATCGTAACCATCAACTATAGAAAGTATAATTATAGCAGATGTTGGCCTCTGTTTCCTGTAAGGCACAGCATGATAAATGGGTTTTTGCAAAGAAGACTGCTGACCAATTAGAATGCATCAATGAGCAATCAGAAGGGTGAAAGGACCAGGAACTACCTCCAAAGAGAAATAATTGAAAGAACTTAGGGAATTTAGCCTAAAACTTAGATGATGCTAAGGCAACATATTAACTTCCTTCAATAACAAAAAGGGCTATTAAGAGGAAATGCACCACTGTGGTACTATAACTAAGTAGGTAGAAGTTTCAAATATGCAGGTTCAAAATTAACATAAGGAAGTTCTTCCCATCAACTGAATGGCTACCTTACATATTTAGTACTTTCTTACCAGAGTGTTTTTGCAGAGGCTGGATGACCGACCATCTTACAGGGGATGTTGGGCAATGGATTCCTGAAATGGACAGACGCTGCATTAGTTCATTGTAAAGGTCCTTCCTGCCCAAAGGTATGTGTACTCAACATCAGATAACATAACAAGAGAAATCAACATAAGCAACCTACTGCAAACATTTATACTCAGAGCTAAAACAGATATGAAAGAACTAAATATGACTGTTTTACTTCTTGCAATTTTACTTAATATCAAACCTGAGACTTTTTTCCTCCCTGCTCCCCACATCACTGATCCACTTCCCATATTGTCATAGTCCAAAGCAATGAGTAAAAGTGCATGCCATGCAAGAATCAGTAATAGATTTTCAGCAAAAATTACAGGGTATATTAGATAGAATTATGCTGTACGTATCAGAAAATGCTGAGATAAAATAGTTTTAATGGGATAATTACTTATATTTGTCTTTTATGCAAAAAAAATTCAACAGTAAGCATTTTGATGCTGCAATAAGAGCTCGCTGGTCATGTCAAGGATCACGTCTAGCCTTCTCTTCCCCATCCTCCGCAGAATATGATTTCTACCTCATGATCCAAAATGGCTGCTGGAGATTCTGCCCACTTAGGTAACAAGGAGGGAGAAGGAGAGAAGGAGGCATACCTCCCCTCTTGTAGTCAGCTTTACTGAATGCTCACAAAACATTTCACTACATCTCATCAGTCAGACATAGATTCAAAGACATAGACAAAGATTAGCAGAAAACACATTTATTTGGACAGCACTGGTCCAGCTAAAAACTCCACCTTCTGTTACTACGGGAGAAGGAAAGAATAGATATTGGGAAGCATCTGGCAGTTTCTTCTGAAGAAAGTTTAGGCATTGTACAAAACAACATAACATTATTTTCTTGATTTCTGTTGTTCTCAATATTTTAAAGTGAATCCACTTAAAGCAGAGACTAAAATTTTATATTACATGGTGGGGGGAATGTTTCAAGTGCAATTTAACCTTGAAAAATTATAGTAAATTTCTGAAAATATATTTAATCCTTTCTTAAACAAAATTCAGGTTATAATATCAATTATTCATTAGTTTTTCCAAGAATGGGTGCTGATTCTTTAATTTGATGTCATTTAATTGTGAAAATAATTTCTTCTAACAACAGGGTATTCTTTGTCTTTTTTCTTTTGCTACATGATCATGGAGATAATCTGTGAAAATATATATCACTTTTAGCAAGGGGGTCTCTTATGCCTCTGATGGTCAAGTCATTCTCTTAAAGAGCCTATCCTACTATCAATATTCCAGATGTTTTATTTAAAAATTTGTACTAATCTGCTGCTGCCAGACTCTTATTTGTCAGGGATTTTGAGAGTGCTATGAATTTTTCAACATCACTTTAATTAACTTCATGAAATCTTGTACAGTTGCAAGATTTCTAATCTCAGTTTACAACTGATCTTGTACCAGTTGAAAGATTTCCAACCTCAATTTACAATTGATTTTTTTTACCAGATGTTCATAATTTCTAATCTGGCAGAGATTCATCTACAAATATTAAGATGAATGGATAGAATTAGACTCTACTGTTTAGTGGGGAGGGATGGCTGAATGAGTATTGTTTTAAGTGGACAGTTTCTTAGTAAATACTTTTGTGTTATTTCCATAGACAATCTTGTAAATACAGGATTTTAGATAACAAAGTTTTGGATAATGAGGACTTTCTAATATACAGGGAAAGAGAGTATGTGTGTGAAAAAGAACCTACCATGTATTGGGTGCTATGCTAAAAGCATTTTGCATGCTATTTCATATAATCCTCAAAACAGGCCTATGCCATAAAGCCTTAATTTCCATTTTAAACCAGAAAACTTAGAAAATCTAATTTACAAATGCATACAGCATTGTAGAGCTCTAATTTAAGCCAAGAACTGTCTGTCCCCAGGGCCTGTGCTCTTTACTCTCCAAATAGGTTATGCTTCAAGATTTTGATCAACTTGTTTCTACAGATTGTCATTGTTAATGGAAAGGAGAGTCAGGATAAAACATTTCTTTCTGGTTAGCTTAACATAAATCAGGCTTGAAACTTCTTGGAAGGCAGGAGACCTTTTGTCTTAATGTGTTCCTCAGTACATATGCATATAAATTAGGATGCTTTCAGCTGCAAGTAATCAAAACTCCTGACTCAACTTTTACACCAGTATTGTCAAAGTGTGATCCCTGGACCAGCAACATCAGCATCACCTGCCAACTTGTCAGAAATGCAAATTCTCCATTTCTACCCTGGTTACACTGAATTGGAAACCCTGGGGGTAGAGCCAAGCAATATGTTTTAACAGGCCTTCCAGGTGATTCTGTAACAGAAGGTGAACAGAATAGCACCAATCAGCCCTAAATGATAAACCGTCAGTTGTTTTCCACAGGACTAGCATGGCAGGTGGAGGTCTCATGTGACAGCCAATGGGAAAGTGAATAATCTCCCTACTTCCTGAAATGCAAGTCACAAAAATCCAGAGGTCTCAGCTAGCCTGCAGAAGCTGTGCAGAAAGAAAAATCTTGCCTTAAAGACTATCTTCTGACATCAGGAGGTTAAAATAGCCAGCAAACTACAGTTAACATCCCCTATATTTGTACATGGATCCATGATGTTATAGGAACTGCCCGTGCTTGCACAATAAGACCTCATTATACCAGATAATGTAGTCCCAGTGAATAAGTATAGAATAAACCACAATACTTCCCTACTTTTACCCCTGAAGTCTTGCCAAAAGTCCCCAGTGGAGCAAAAGGGTAGACCAGTTTGAGTTTTTTCCTCCTGTTTCTCTGCCAGTCAATGTCACCATAAAAGTTTCTTTTCTCAAAAGCTGGTGCCATAGTATTGGCTCCCATGTGCATCAGACAACAGGCCATTGCTTGGTAACAATTTTGCTGAATGCTAAACTTGAGAACTACTATTTTAGACAATAAAGAAATTCATTTTCCCACTAAACAGAAGTACAAAGACAGAGTGTCTCTGGGAGCAGCAGGATCAGGGCCAGGTTCTGCCTCTCTGTGATGCTTCTCTGTCTTCCTTGGGCTGACTCCTCTCACAGCCACAACACCCAAAGCCAGAAAACAAGCCATCTCCTCCTTTGTCTTTTTCAAAGGGTAGAGATACCTTATCCAGGAGTCCTTCCAACATGCTTGCCCTCATGCTTCCAAGGCTAGAATTCTATCAACTGACAATGTCTTCAGCCAATTACTAGGAAGTTGAATAGGGCCAACATAATTGCTAAAATCAGTCAAGACCTACCCTTTCCCACATAGCTATACTAAGGTGGAAGAATACCTGAATAAAATGAGGTTTTTGTTGGAAGAGGAAGGCAGAGCAAGGATGTAGGATATGGAAACTGATACTGCACAGGCTACTGAGTGTGCCACCAACAGCAATGAGCACAGCTGATTTCACACTGCAGAAAAGTCTTAGCTGCACAGGACTTCAACCGGGAATCCGTGAGTTCCTTTCAGTGATCTGATCGTTCTCATCTGTTAGCCTTTAAAAATTTCTGGTCAAAAGCAATAACTGGAGATCATATTTTTAAGTTTCAGCAATTATAGTCTGACATTTAGAATTAGGCAAAATAATATATTAAATCAGAGTTCTTGAGTAGCACTATTTAGTGATCTGTTTCATCTATCTTAGATAAATGTTGTATATTTTTATATCAGAGCTCCAAGATAATTATAATTAAAAGGACACAAAATTATGATTAAAATATGTATTTCCTTCTACAGTCTTTGAGCTTCTTCGGATGCCAGGTGTTTCTTAAGAAAGGAAATTCTACTCATGCTATTTTTCTATAACAAAATGAATTTTAAATGTTTTTAAAAGATAAAATCCGAAACGATGAGCAGAGTTCTTTGATCACTGCTTTGCTGAACAACACAGAGTTGTTTGGAGACAGGTAGGAATACAACAAACATTTAATTTTTGCTTGATTCAAACATGAAGCTATCAGTCGGAGAGTAGTAATTATCAAATCCTCCACTCAATCAGACTAGAAGGCCACGTAGTTCTGGGACTGTTTCGCTATAATATGGAATTGATCTCAACAGATGTAATAAACTAGTTCATATTCATAACAGTCTTTAAAAAATTCACAACTCTGCATTTCATGTTGCTGTGTACTGCAGCCCTCTCACTTCTTGAGTTTTTCAATTAAGTGCTTTCCTCATTTATATTCTACATCTGATCAGATACCAAAAAAATGTGGATTAGTTACATTCCTACATAAATTTAAACAGTGTGTAACAAGCATTCCTGTCATTTGAGAAGGAACCTCAAGGTGGCATATTGGAAAGAGCTCTGGCCTGGTGTCCTCTAGCTTCTAACCCCAACCATGCCACCAACCTGTCCTATGACTCAGGGTCATTCAATTTACACTTCTGAGCCTCAGTTATCAGCAGACAAGTAGGAGTTTAGCACTCATCCTCTCTAAATTTCCTGCCAGTTCTACTGTCTTTGATGGCAGAAAGATCAGAGTAGAAGCAACTTGGCATGGTGTGAAAAACCCTAGGTTCAAATCTCAGCTCAGCTACTTATTAACTGTGTGACCTTGGGCAATTTATTTAAAATCTCTAAGAGTGTTTTTCTCTTGGATGGAATAGAGATAATATCAACCCACCTCTCAGATTGTGATAAAATTTTGAAAAAAACTTGTTAGAAGTGGCTGGCATTGTTGATGCTGTCCTCATCACTATTATAATTTAAATGAAGAGGCAGAATTCCACCTTATTTCCCCCATCCTTCATTACTAAAATTCTTGGGACAAACAAAAGCCCACCAAAAACAGAACATGGAGCCAACATGTTCTGTCTCCATTTTCTTGTCACCCTTTCATTCATTAACCCCTTACCATTAAGAAATTGGCTCCTTGGACTAAGACAATGTTTTATGTCAATTATATCTCAGTGAAACTGGGGGGAAAAAGAAAAGTCTTATTATTTCAGAACATACTTTAAGATGTTGTGCCTCCAAGAAAAACTCAAGAAGGGCTCTATCTCCTCCACCCTATAAAAACAAAAAGAGAAAAATTGACAGCTAAGTACATTTTCCTACCCGCACTCTACTTGAATGTGCTTCATAATCACTTGGAGTGTTTGTTTAAACACAGATTGCTGAGCCCCAACCCCAGAGCTTCTGGCTCAGGAGATCTGAGAATCTGGATTTCTTATAGTCGTAAGTGCTGATGGTCTGAGGACTACACTCTTGAGAATCACTGAACTGGCGTGCACCAGGCCCATCATAATTTCTTTGAGAAGTTTCCAAAACAATACATTTCTACACCCACCATTGGAGGTTCTTATTCAGTAAGGCTGGGTTAGGTCCTAGAAATCAGTTTTTAAAAGCGCCCTGGATGATTCTCACGTGTCACTGGTTCTAGCTCTGTGTGTTTCCCAAAGCCAACCGGTGGCTTTGTGGATTCAGCATTTTCCTCTAACAATCTGCAGTTCTTCTGGGTCTCTCCTCCAATTTTACTGTCAAATTATTATCATTCGGAGTCACCACAACTTTTGTTGATTTCCAGATGAAAGTGATTTCTTATTCTGATCCCTGCTATTACCAGAAGCTGGAAGTTCTGATGTCTTATTATAATGTGTTCTGCCTCTGAAGACATTTATCTTTCTACATCTTTTGTGTTGTTCACTCTTCCTCCCTTCCACTTCTCCCCCAAGAGGATTAATAAAATCCTTCAGGGAGAGGATTGCATCCTATTCAAAGGATGCCCCAGTGTAAAGCCTTGTAATTAGTAGGTGATCAAAACAAAGACTTGAAACTAAAATCCAAGAAAACCAGTTGCCACAACCTCTACTGTTGCCATCATAAATCCATGTTTTTCCCCAGATGTTTCAGTAGTTATAGCTAACATTCATGGAGCTGTTTTATGAACCGAGTGCAAGGCATTGTTCCAAGTGCTAAGTCTGTATCAACTCACATAATTCATTTAGTTAGTTCAAGTCATCTTGTAGTCATCAAGTCATTTTCCTCCCTTGCCACCCCTAGAGAGTCAGAGCAGCAATAACCCTCTTTAGAAGGTAAGCAAAAATGAAAAGACTAGATGAAAAAAAAAATGTGGAAATGCCGGAAGTTATAGCTGGATAAGGAAGCTACATATCTACCTTGTGAGTCAGCAAATCCTAATTCTGCAATGCTGACTCAGCAGCCCTCAATACAGTCCGAAAACACTACCACAATGCTGGAAACAAATCTTCATTTTCGTTTAAAATATGAGCATGGGGGCAAACACTAGACCAAATAGAAAAAGATGTGTGCCAACACCACTAATTATGCTGTACATTAGTTAGTTAACCTCTATGAGCCTATTTGCTTCCTGGTAAAAAATGAAAATAATGGTATCTATCGTGGTGCTGATCCAGTGAGACGCTACTGGAGAGAGCCATTTTGAAAACTTACTGTGCAAAAATGGTGGGATTCAGCAATTGTAGCTCTATGATTTGGAGAATACTTGGTTGCTGGGGATCAGAGATGCTATACAATCTGAAATGTTCAAGTAGTCCTGCGCAATGAAGCGCCGTACTGTCTCCAGTGAATTTCTAAAGCCACAGACTTTGCGAGAAGCCAGACTTCTGCGTAAGTGAAACACTTGTTGCCATAGTCTGAGTGTAGACCCTCTCACTTGGATTAATATACACACACCAAGTAGTTTTGCATGGTTGAAATATGCACTGAATTTTCCAGGTGAAAATTGCTATTTATATTAAGAGAATGTAGAATTTAGTATTGTTCAGAATGTTTCCAAGAGTTTCTTGCCATTTCGAAATCCCTGTCACTGCTGCTGCTGCTCGCGGCATTGCATCACGAATACAATACGTGCGTTTCAGTAGCTTTGTAACTGTGGTGTTCACAGTGACTTATATGTGTGTGCGTATACACAGCCACATATATGCAAATACACATACCTGCATTTAGATACAGACACATATGGGTTATATAACCTTTATTTTTAAAATGTGGGAAATATTTTAAACAGAAAGATATTAGCTTAATATTATCTTAATTTTGAATTTATAAATTTTAAGTATGTGTGAGCATTTGACTACATAATTCTTTTTAGTTGTACCTAAATACTTCCATATTGAAACATGTTCTCTGATTATAAATTACTTTCATCATCATTGCCCTTTATACTATAGTTAAAGCATTATTCTAATGTTTTTGAAATGATGCTATTTTATCCATGAATTTAATTTCAGAATAGTGAAAGGGCAATGCAAAATATACACCTCATAAAAGAAGAGCTGGGGCTAAGAAGCTTGAGGACCACTACACTAAAGAAGTGTGAGCACTGCTATTTGTCCTTGATTTTGCATAAGAGATCGACTGAATTAGAATTAGCGAGGGATAGATGGTTCCCTGCTTTTTGTGATGTCAAGGCCGTTATATTAACATCTCCCTACTTGCTTCCTTTGTTTTCTGGTGAGTGTCCATTAGCTATGCTTTGCTAGGATAATCTGTGGACATATCATAGACAGATTTCTGAAAGAAAAGGCAGCTCTGGGTGTGAGAGATCATCCCAAGGCACAATGGCTGCTGGCATAACTGGACCCTTAATTTGATATCCACCTGTGCATTTGTGCCAGGGGACTCCACGAAAATGCCACTTTCTTTTGTCAGCAGCTCTGCTAAGTGCCAATTAACAGCATTTCTTCTAATGCAGTTATATCCTGGGCTGTGTTTAAAATATTATTCTATTTCTAACCACTTACTGAGAAACCTTTTTTACTCAAATGTGTTAGTAAGTATGTTAAAATGTATCTGAACATTTGAGACAATAAAGGAAATATAAACCAAAAGTCAAGAATGAGACACATTTACTAACCTTAGCCCATGTGCTAGACACTCCCACAGATAATAACTTGATTACTCTCTGGACTGTGAATTATCACCTCAATTTATACTTGAGGAAACACAAATAAAGAATTAGGGGTATATTTAGAGCTCATAGATAAATGAAAATTTTGGGAATCAAAGCCATATCATCAGATTCCAAAGCCAACAGTTTCTCCAAGATATGTCCCTACTTTCTGCCCACAGCCTGCACAAATCTATTTGTTTATCCAAATTCTACAACTGTTACAAGGACATAGCAATGAACATGAGTTTGCCTTTGCCTTTTGAGAAGCTCATGGAATTATATGGTAGGCAGGCAAATAATAAGAGATCGTTAGGACTAAGGTTATTGCACAGCTATGAAGGGCTATCTATAAAGGTGGCCCACCATCAATTCCTTCTTTTCTGTCTGATCACAGTGCTCCTCCCATCGAGAGGTGAAGTCCTTCTCCTCTATCCTTGAATCTAGATGCCCTTGTGATTTTTTTTTTTTTTTTTTTGCCTACAGAATGCAACAGAAGTACCCCTATATCAGTTCAATTATTAGGTTTTATGAGACTAGAAAGACCCCATTTTTCCTTTTGCTGAAGCGCTGAGCTTCTCTGAACAGAAGTTCAACTACCCTTCTGGAAAGTGAGACTTGACCATCTGCCAGATATTCCAGCCCCACCAGCCAAGGTGCCAGGCATGGGGTGAAGCCTTCTGGGATCCTCCAGTTCCAGTGGATCTGCCCCAGCTACTATCACATAGAGCAGAGAGGACCGTCCCTGTTGAGCCTTGCTAAAATTCCTCACCCACTGAATAATGAGTAATGAAGTGGTTTTTACTTTAAACCATCCATTTTGACATGGCCTATTACATGGAAACACAATCACAGATACAAACACCATGAAATAAATATCTTGATGTAAGAGAGAGAGACTATTGGGGGACCCTCAGAGGGATTTGCAGAAGAAGCAGAATTTGAGCTAAAACTTACAGGGCTGAGGAGATCCTTGGGGAAAATTTTCTATAGCCTCCCCGAGGAGCACACATCCCATCTTAGTAGCAAAACACAAAAAAAAACAAGAATTGATCAAAAGTACAAGGAAAAGGGCTCAAATGACCAGAATTTTTGCATTTGAGATGAGGAAGAATGCCTCCCTCTGCAACAATCTGAAAGAGACCACTGTGGAGTAAACAACCTTATTTCACACGTGTTCAAAGCAAGCCTCACTGTGCTGCACTCCTGGCTCAAGGTGCATTTGCAGGCTTTCCTCTCCATTAAGGTCTGTCCCGTATTCCCTTAGAAGATTCTCCCTCGACCTTACCGAGTCACTGTATTTGCAGCCATAAAAACATGCTAAAAAGATTTTTCCTTTAGTTAGTTTCTTAATTTTTATGACTTCCAAAGGAAGTGCTTTCCAGTGCTTCTTTCCTAGTAGGTACTCTTGAAATGGGTGTGGAGTTATATGGTACCGAGTATGCAATTAATTTGTCATGAAAAAAAATTTTTTTTGCAAAGGAAGCAATAAAAGCCAATGACTTTTGCTAAATTTCTTCTCACAATTTCTAATGAGTCAACATGTGTTGAGAAGAAATTAGTCAGAGAAGAATGTATCCTATTATACAGCTTCACTTTTGCTAGGGTGAGTCAGAGATTCCCCTGTTGTGGTGTTCTGGGCACCTAGCTGGGATGAGTAGGTTTGGAGGTGAAAGAGAAACTCTCAAAAAAAAAAAAAAAAAAAAAACCAACAACAACAACAAAAAAAAACCTTAAAAGGAAACTCGAGTAGAGAATCTTTCCAAGAGGGTCCAATCCAGAGAAAAACTGTAGCTGGACTTTGGTCCTCTGACTGTGGAAAAATGTTTACTGTTGTTTCCCCGATCCCATAAATCATCTCGGTTCCTCCTCGGTCTGGCAAACCTGCCGGACTGGACAAACAGAAGTAAGATAAGCATTCAGTCTGGTGATCTCATAGAGACCTGACCAGGTAAACAGTTGTTTTTACTGGTGTATGCCACATGAGTGTGGTGTGAGAAACAACTGTGTGTAAAGCACTAAGCAGGGGTGAGGGAGCCCCACATAAACGAAGCTCAGCCAGGCTTTGAGGGGTTGATACTTTGATACAAGACATAAACACACAGAAAGTACAATGATGGGAGTGAGGGGGAGTGGGGCATGAATTTGCAGAACACAGTCTGAGAATGGAAATGCCAGAATGGAAATGCCTCTACTGCTTCCAGGTTAAAACGGGGAACTGTTTATTCCTGTCGGAGATGCGTTTAAACCCTGCCCTAGGAGTGTGAATTGAAGGCAGGAGAAAGGAACACAGGCTGCTTTCTTACACATGTACAACCATGTCTATACAAAGCGCATTTCCAGAACCAAACCTAGGAACCTGTTATCTAACACATTCTGACAAGACAAAAATCTCTGAAGTATGTATTATGGACTGAACGTTTATGTCCCCCCAAAATCCATGTTGAAATGCTAATCCCAAGTGACGGTGTTAGGAGGCGGGACCTATCGGAGTTAATTGGGTCATGAGGGTAGTGTCTTCATGAATGGACTTAGTGCCCTCATAAGACAAGGCCAGAAAGCTGGCTCTCTCTTCCATGAGAGAAGAGGCCCTTCACCAGAACTCAGCCAGGCTGGCACCCAGATCTTGAACTTCCGGCCTCGACACTGTAAGGAACAAATTTCTGTTGTTTATAGGCTGCCCAATTTATGGCAATTTATTTTAGTAGTCTGGGCTAAGACAGTATGAGACTGAGGGTTGGAGTAACTGCAGCACAACGAGACAGGATAATGTGTTTACCTCAAGGCCAAGTTCAGGACCCCTACCAATCTATGTGTTACTGTACTGAGCTGAAAATGTTTTTTATAAGTCCTACCTCTGCAGGGATTAATAATATTAGGGTAAGGATGGCAGTGTGTTTGAATGGTGCTTTTTCATTTTCACAATCTTCATTAAAAAAAAAAAAAAAAAAAAAACAACCCACAAGTATATCAGTAACTGGAAGGAGAACCATATGGGAGGGCACAGGAGTGGTAAGCAATTATTTTTAAGTTGGATACATTAAAGCTTTACTTCAGCAAGGGCCCAACCAGTAAATATCAGTATGGGAACGCTGACACAGAAACTGGTTTCATCTTTGTTTATTTCATATTTATAAACATTTATGGGGAAGCTGCATGCACGGTATTGTGCCTCCTACAGACCTGCTCTTCCATCTGTCTGGTCAACCTTTCCACAGAAATTGATTGCCAGGCACAAGCTCAGCAGGTCCAAAATGAAACTTATCTGCCCCCTTCCCCAAACCTGTTCTTCCACCTGCATTTCTTATCTCAGAAAATGACATCACCATTCTTTCAAATGTTCAGGCCCCCACCTGTGGAATCATCCTAGCCTCTCCTCCCTCACTGCTCCCCACCTATCATATCAACTGCCAAATTCAATCATATTTCCTGTTTATCCCCTTGTTTCCATTTAAATTTTTCTAGCAATTTCTTGTCTAATCTGTTCAACCACCTCCTAAATGACCTCTCCACTATAAATAGGCAACTCTTAATTTTTGCCACTCATCCTCTTCTTTTCTGGTGAACCAGTAGCAGTTTAGCTATTGGAGAGAGAGAAACATTCTGTTCTTGTGGATTTGAAGAAAAGAGGGTATAAGATCTAGAGTGGCTTCGTGGCCTTATGACCGCACTGGGAGGGCCTTGTCTGAAGATGGAGCTAGCACAGACAAGGTGCAGTTGGTTCTAATCACCTGGTAAGAACTCAGATAGAGTTGTTTACCTGCTTTGTTTTTCTCCTCCTTCCAAGCTGATCCATACATCCTAGCTTGTTGTTACTCTCTCCTAGCATTCTACTCACTTTTCCGATTAAAATTTGTCGTGACTCTATCAGATAAGGAGTAATTTCTAAACTTTTTGGCATTATTTAAAAGTCCTTTACAATCTAACTTTAACCTAATTTTCTGCTACCTTTAAGTTTTTAAAAACATTTTAATTCACTCCTACAAATAGGCTCTTGACTCTCATGCTGTTGTAATTTTCTCCTCAGGCTTTTACCTCTACTTGGAATCCCTATCGCTCATATTCGTTTGCTGGATTCCTATTCAAACTGTGAAGCCTGTCTCAGGCTGCTATTACTAGTATGAAGCTTTCTCTCCAACTCCCTATTCTCAGGCCTAATTAATAGTTTCCTCCCCTGTGTACATCATCCATTATGCTACCATTTACCACGTGTTGTTGGGTGTTGCTTATTTGTGTACCCACCTTTCCCTTTACATTAAAGGTGCATCCCTTTACAATGTACAAGACTGTTCATGCCAGCGTTGTTTGTAACAGCCCAAACTTCCCAGATAGCCTTCAGCAGTAGAATGGATAAACATAATGTATTTTATTCATACAACGGAATGCTACGTAACAATGAAATGAAATGAACTGCAGTTTACCCAACTTCACAAACAAGCTGCTGAAGGAGAGAAGCCGGTTACAAATGAACATATGCTATCTGGTTTCATTTAGATAAAATTCAAAAACTGGCGAAACTATACTGTTGATAAATTCACTTTTGGTGATAAAATTAAAAATTAGCAAGGGGGTAATTACTAAAGGCTAATAGTTACCCAGGTGAGGAGAGAACTGCAATCAAACAGGAATTTCTGAGCATTGACAAGGGACGATTTCTTGACTCAGAAGGTGGTTATACGTGTGTCCACTTTAACATTAAACTTTAAATACAGCACTTCTCTGCATGTCAATGACATGTCACTATGAATAATGATTTTTAAAAAAAGATAAATGAGAGAGAACCGAGAGAGAGAGAGAGAGCGAGCGCGAGCGCGCAGAGGAATTGGGGACATTAGAGAGTAAATATCTTGTGCCCTTGTCTTTGGGTCACATTCAACATACAAAGATCCAGGAGAGATCCTGTTGGGTCAGCCTAGACCATGTGTCTGAAGTGGCCAGAGCAGGAGCAATAAGGGTCTGGGCTATAGTATGGGACCCACCCCTCACCAGAAAGGATAGCAGGTATCAAAAGGAAGGGGAAGCTTGTACTCTAGGACATGCCCACACCAACCATATCCAGCAGAAGACCTAAAATCTTCAGAGCTTTCCCCCCACTCCTGTCAAATGGGGATGGGGATGGTAATAGTTCACATCCTCATTATCTCATCTTAGTGAGGTAGAAGACCTAAAATTCCTCAGATAATCCAAAAGTGGTGCATAAAACATGAAAGTTTGTTCATAGTAGTGACCCAGAGAAGCCTAGGCAAAGATGTCTCTGTTACATTTTGCAGTAAACCCTTGAGATTGCTAATCCCATTTCTAGAAACAAAGGCAGGTTGTGGCCAAGTTGGATGAACACCCTGACTGGAAAACAAACAAGGAAATTTTTTTTAAAAAACTTCATTTTATTCTTTCTGTTTCTCTTTAGCAAAGAACAATGAAGCCACAGGCTGGTGAGTTTTGGCAACTTCGCCGCAGAATGAACCACAGGAGCACACTACCCTATAACACACGTGGTGATGGTGGCCGTTGTTCTACAAGTTGGAACTTGCTGTAACATTCATTTTGAAAAGCTTTTTACGGCTTTTGCTTGTTTTGTTCTCCCTTTCAACAAGAAAATTAGGGAACAACAAAATTCCACAGATTCTTTCACATAAATTATTGACCAGCTTTTAGGGTAACCTTTGTTATGCTGGAATCATCTGCTACAAATGCACTTCCCAGAAGCAAAGCAGAAAGAAATGAGCGCCCAGCTCTGGTGCAGAGAGAGCCCGTGGTCCACTGGTAGTGGGAGACTGGAGGCTTCTCCTTCCACACATCGTATTAAAGGAAACAAACATTGACTCAATAGCCCTCAAATGAGATTAAGATTTGTTTGTAATTTGTTAAGCATTTTAAATTGTTTCACTTTTTCTTCATTTCCTGTACTCATTTTGTTCTCCTGTCTTGGGTAAATTCGGCAATCTGGCAGTATGAAAGAATTCACACCAAGGCAAGAAGGTCATTGCCCTAATTCGAAGGAATGCGACAAGGGAGAGTGTGCACGGTTGGGAGTTTATGAGGCTTGTGTTTTTCAGCTTGCATCGAGCACAGACACAACCACTCTCCAATAAAGAATACCCCTCGTTGCACAAATAGGTGCAGTGTAACAATCTTGAAATGATGGCAAGTATTATTAGGGGAAAAATAAAGATACATTTCAGCACTGTGGTTTAGTTAGCAATTAAAATGTTTCAATTTGCTTTTATTGTAAAACTATAGGCACATTGAGGAATTTCAAAAATATAGAAAAAAGAAAAAAGCACATATAAGAATAAAAATTACTCATAACCCTACTATCCAGAGAACTACATAATATTGTGATATAACTTCTCTTTCATAGTATTTTTTTTTCTGTTTCCAATTATGTTTATTTACCTTGTCCAATATTTCTCACTGGGAGTTTCAAAATATGCCTAAATAAAAATTGAAGAAGTCCCAAATGTGAACACATTAACTCATCCCATTATAAAATTCAAAGAAATGATATCTGCAATCTAGTTTATATTAATAGCAAATCAGTTAAACTACAATATTCCCTCTCAACTTCCCATACTGCTCTGGTTCAGCTAGTGAGTTCTGACTGGGGACCCAGTGAGCTCAGAACTCCATCCACCTCTTGGTCTGTCATCCACTGAAATGGGCAAAGCTCTGTCAGTATTTCCTCATTTTGATAGCCCCTGGATTCATGTATTCATAAAATGCAGGTCAATCCTTAATTACTCCAGCAATTATCCTAATCAAGATGACTTCCCACACTGGCATCATTGTGGTCCATTTAGATCCCAGAAGACTCTATTGCCATTTGTGGGAAAGGGGGCACAGTCGTTGCAAATATTTCCTCTATTATATTGTTTGCTTTTTAATCTGGCTTATTCTGTTCTACTCTTGAAACAGGATATTTTTTAATTTAGGTATACATAATTAAATCTATAGATATTTTGCTCTGTTATTTTATTCCATTGCTTAAGTTTTTCCTTACTTAATTTTTAGAAAAGTTAGAAAATACCTATGTCAGGAGAGGTTGCCAACTACTCATTTGGGTGGTCCCATCATCATTAGTGTAGGGACCGAATTCTCTCTCACCCCCCACCCCCAGGCACAATTTCTGGATTGAAAATATTTTGTGACACCGAGAGGAGTGGATGTCCATACCAAGTAGTGTACCAACAACCGACCTAGTCTCATGACACAGTTGGGCACAACCCCTGACCGTCAGGAAACTGGTGAGGCCCAGGAGGTCCCACTTTCTGCATGCACCTGCTGGAGAATTTATTGCTGTGGGTCCGCATTCTGGCAATAGAAGGTCTCACTCTGTCTGAGCAGTTGTCGAGTGAACACTAGGCTCTCCCAGGCTTTCGAATATTGTTCCTCTAAGTGGCCCTTCTCCATGTCCACTAGCCTCTTTCTATCTTTTTATTTTTTGGCTACCTTTCCCACAATTAACTCCCAGAATTATGGGTGTCTGTCGGGTGATGTTCTTGCTTGTTCCTTCTTTTCCCCAATTCTCCATTCCCCAGTTTTCACCTCACATTCAGAGAAAACACACTGATTATTTCACTATGGTCGAATCTTCAAACAGAATCACTAGCAACAAGAAAGCTGGCTCTCCTCTCCTTCAGGGCTTACTCTCCCTAGTCCTACCAGGAATAGTTGCAGGCCAGCCTCTAAGGAGCCCTGCCCCTCCCCAGCTTAAGTGGTTTAGTCTTCTAAAGTAAATAAGAAAAACAGAAAGAAAACCAAAGTAGGTTTTTTTTCCATATTAAAATAACTTACTAAAAATAAAAACTCTTCTAAGCAATGGGGCTGCATTTACACAGCGTTTTTAAAGTCAACGTTAAAAATCCTTTCAGTCACTCAAAGTAGAGGTTACTTACATTAAACACACTACCATTTGAGATTTATGTTGTAAACTAAAGGAAGGAATTAAAAGATAATCTATATGCAGATACCCAGTCATTCATAATATTCTGCCTTTAAAATAACAGTGAAATCCCTAGCAATAAACTAAGGAATGTGCAGAGAATTCTAGAGTGTTTCTGCTTTCCTTCAGGGGTCATTCCACTCTATTTTGGTCCTGAACCCTGTAACTTTAATTCATGGTATAGATGTGTTTGTTGCTTTGAAAATTCAATAAGATAGTGAAGTGGCAGTTTACCAGGAATTAAATTATGAAATAAACAAGTAAATTAAATACATATATACCTATTTATCTTTCTATCATAGTGTAATTTTAGCCTATTATATGTAATAGAAAGATTAGATTGATTGACAGGTTGACAGATACAGATTATTGCAATCCTACTAACAAAATATAACTGTTGTTAATATATTAGTGTTTTCCTTCCAGATTTTTATATACACACACATTGTATACATCACAGTGAACCTCTTGTAGCTAAATATTTTCACACTCCCTAATTATTTCTTAGATTCTTTATCATTGGAACTTGTATATTCTCTTTTTGGACATGCAACTTTGATATAAAAATTTTTGTAATCAAATTATAACATTTTAAATTCATGCCATTTCTCTTTGTGCATTGTTTTTAAAAATGTCTTTGTACTCTAAAATAAAATTACTATTAAGCCCTGATCAGGTGGCTCAGTTGTTTGGAGGATTGTTCTGTATACCAAAAGGCTGTGAGTTCGATCTCCACTCAGGGCACATACCTAGGTTGCAGGTTCAATCCCTGGTTGAGTGCATATGGGAGGAAACTGATGTTTCTCTCTTACATTAAGGTTTCTCTCTCTCTCAGATAAACAAACATATTCTCAAGTGAGGATTAAACTTAAAAAAATAATATTAACCTATACTTTCTTCCATTAATTTATCTTATTATGTGTTTTTCTATTTTTAACCGAGTTTTCTTTTCGTGTAAGGTTTGTGAGTTCTTTGTGTTTGGCATAAAGTATGTGTGGTATAAGGTCTAAGGTGTGTGGGTTCTTTGGAAAAGACAGTAATGCTGGGTAAAATAGAGGCAGCAGGAAAGTTAAGACCAGCCATGAGATGAATTAACTCCTTAATAGAAGCCACAGACACTAGTCCACAGGAGCTAGAAGGGCTGCTGAGAACAGAGCACTGACTGACATCACGCTTCCACAGGGTCGCCAGGAGTCAGAGCTGACTCAGGGCGTGTCTCACATACACACACAAGATGTGTGGTAGGAAATCAAGCCTTCCCCCCCCAAATGTTAGCTGATTTTATCATCATTATTTATTCAATAATCTATTCTTTCCCCACTATTTGAAATGGCTCTTATAAAATAAATTCTTACTCTATTTTTAGAGTTTTATGACATTCCACATATCTATTGCTATACCAGATCACATTGTTTTAACTACCAACATTTTATAATGCATTTTATTATTTAGAAAATCTTTTTCGCTGTGTAAGTATTGTTTTTCTCTAGGTTGCAAGCTTTTTAAGAAGGACTACATCATTTCAATACTGTGTTTATTGAGTCTGTACATGGGTGCAATGCAGTGTTAAGCAATAAAAATACTTTTTATGTTCTCCTCTAGGACTGTTATGGTGTTGTGACTTATAGTTAAGTCTTTTATCCAGCTTGAATTTATTTTTGTGTATGGTGTAAGTTGGTGGTCGAGTTTCTTTTCTTTTTTTTTTTTTTTGCATGTAGCTGTCCAGATCTCCCAACACCATTTATTGAAGAAGCTATTTGTACTTCATTTTATGCTCCTGGCCCCTTTGTCAAATATTAATTGACTGTAGAGACTTGGGTTTATTTCTGGGCTCTCTATTCTATTCCATTGGTCTATGTGTCTGTTCTTGGGCCAGTACCAGGCTGTTTTGATTATAGTGGCCCTATAATATAATTTGATATCAGGTATTGTGAGCCCTCCTACTTTGTTCTTCTTTCTCAAAATTGCTGCAGCTATTCGGGGTCATTTATGGTTCCATACTAATTTTTGAAATGTTTGTTCTGTACCTGTGAAATATGTCATTGGTATTTTAATAGGGATTGAGTTGAATCTATAAATTGCTTTGGGTAGTACGGATATTTTGACAATGTTAATTCTTCTAATGTTTCCATTTATTTGTGTACTTGAACAACAATTAAAAAAAATACCTTTTATACATAGGCTACTTTGGTTTTCAAAGTTTTCTTTATATACTTTTCATATGAGATCTTCCACATTTAATTCCCTTACCAATATGATAAAGGTTAGACCAAGTGGTCGAAAGCTCCTTATGCCTCAAATATGGGCACACAGTAGATATTCAGAGAATTCTTACCGGTTGTTCCACACTGCCTCTTATTCTATTCGAGAAGGATAAGCTGAAAAACAATGAGAACTACAATTTAGAGTCAGGGACTTAACATATTGGTGGAGTGACTAACAATTCATCCTGAACAAAATTAGAACTCTCCTCAGACTCTGCTGGATTTGTTGTCTGGAGCTGTGATTGCCCTGAGCAGGTGGCGCTGTGAGTATGATGTCTGTGAAGAGCAGCACAAAGACACCATGGTGAGTGTATGAGTTCCCTGTGCTCTCACAAATTACCACCAAATTGTGGCTTAAAACAAGACACATTTACTCTAATTCTGGACATCAGAAGTCTGAAGTCAATTTCACTGGGCTGAAATCAAGGGCCATGCCCACTCCTAAAGCTCTAGGAAAAGATCAACTTCCTTTCTTTTCTTCCTTTCTCTAGAGCTGCATTTTTTGCATTTCTTAGCATCTGGCCTCTTCCGTGTTCAAAGCCAGCAGTGCAGCATCCAGCTTCCATGATCACATTGGGTTCTTCTGTCATCAAATTGCCATCCACCTCCCTTCTGTAAAGATGACTGTGATTATATCTAGGGCCCACATCAGATAATCCAGACTGATGTCCTCATTTTAAAATCCTTAATTTACTCATATCCGCAAAGGCCCTTTTGCCCTCTAAGGCAATATTCACAGGTCCCAGAGGTTAGAACCTGGATATTGGGTAGGACCACATTGTTTTTAGTCCACCCCAGTGAGTGATCCCAACCGATCTGAGCCACGGGGTTCAATGAATGGGCCAAGATAATATATTATTCTCCTGAGGTACTACCTCTATCCAGGGTGTTGCTTCTTCTTTATTCACTCACAGAACAGACTATGAGTGTTCACGAGGGTTATAAAACATTGCCATAGTTCTTGAGTTCAAAGGGCTCCACAGTTTTTGTGGTTTTATTAATTTTATTTTTGTTGTTTTTAAATGTAGACTATATATTCTTGACATTGGAAACTACTGATGGCATTATTTATGCTATAGGGGAGGGAAAAAAAACTTTTCCTCTAATCTCTTAGGTTCAGTTGCTGGGACATATAAATTAAATTGATGAAAGACGGATTAACAAGAGAAAATGTTTATTCCATATGCCAGTGATTTTAAACCTTTTTGATCTCATGGCACACATTAACTAATTACTAAAATTCTGCGGCACACCAAAAAATGTATTTGTTGCCAATGTTAAAAAAAGATGTAATTTTGATTCATTCATACTGGATGGGTATTGTTGGGTTGGGTGTTAGCATTTTTGTATATGACAACCTAAGGGAAAAGAAGTCAGTGGCCTGGATGTAACTAGTCAGGAATTGCACATTTTAAATATGCTTGCAGCACCAGTTGAAAAGACTGTCATATGCCCACAGGGGCCTCACAGATAAGAAGTGAAACGCCCCCAAAAGCAGTTTAGCCTGGGAACTTATATACAATTTTAACAAAAGGTGATAAATTTTGGAGATCTGACAAGACAAAGAGGATTTGGGTTTCAATGGGCAGCAAATTTAGGGAAGGTAAATAAATATATGGGGAAAACTAATAGAAGATAAGGATTATTTTAGTATAGTATGCTTTTGCAGACCCATTTGCTGCTGACTTTCTGTCTTAGTGATAAGGGTTGTTTTCCTCGTGGTATGGGGGAGGGGAGGGAGAAACACTTTCCCAAAGAGAAACTTATGCCCTGCTTTTCAGCAGATAGGAGGAAGGCAGAGAGTTCTTTATGCATTTGTTGCTTCACAATTGCCTTTAGCTCAAAATAATGCTTGTGCCAAAGTGATATATTTGGGGGTGGCATATTTTGAGCCCCTTCAATGCAGATGTCCCCAAGACTTCTAAACATTATTAATTCTTGCCTATTATTCTTATACCTTGGAGACCTGTTCTATAACCTCCAGTTTGGTTGCCAGAAAATGGCAATACACACATACCCTTAGTCAAATAAATACGCATATAAAATAATAAGAGCTATTTTTTAGAATAAGAGAGATAAAAAGTGACAGGGAGTGGTTGGCAGTACCATTTTATGTGGGGTAGTCAGAAAAGACCTCTCTGATTGGATTACAGTTTAGCAAAGACCAAAAGGAAAGATAAAGGAGCAAGTCAGACAGCCATCCAGGGGGAAAGAGCTGTAGGCCAAAGAACTAGCTTGTGCAAAGGCCTTGGTACTTCACTGCACTCCTGTGTTTGAGGTAAAGAGACCAGTGCAGTTTCACCCCCACCTCAACATCTCACAACTCTTCTTCCCCGACTCTCTACCTGTCTGTTCTAATTTCAGCCAGCTCAGCCCTTTACATACCAACAGTGCTGTTTCTCTGAGTTAATTCCTACTATTGTTTACTGTGTGTTAAATAACATTCTAACCACAGTAATAAATTTAATTCTATTTAACGAAAGGGCAGACTGAAGCAGAAAAAGGTTAAGCAAATTGCCTAAACTCACACAGCCAGTAACTGGCTGAACTGGAATTTGAATTAGGGTGTTTGGTTTGGGAGACTGATCATCTACATCATTATCTAGCCTTTTCACGACATCAGAACTTCTCCATCCGTGGGACTGCCCTTAACACTCAGATGTTCTTGTTCCTCTGGGTCACTCCCATGAGATTTTCCCTGGCCCTCTCTCTCATGGTGTTCAGCCCAGTCCATTATGTTCAGGTGGGTCTTTGCCCTTTAGTTCCATGTGTGATAGTCCTATTTACCCCCAAGGGCCCCGCATTTCAGCCAGAGCCTCTAAAGGAGCTGGCACAGAGTGTTCAGGAAAGACTTGTCAACTAATGACTACTTGTCATCAATTTGAAGATGCACACTTTTGTTACATTTAACATTTCTGAAATCAGTCATCCAATTGATGGTGTGTGAGTGTTAATCAGCCGGCTTCTTTTCTTTTGTGGCGGCCTCAGAGATTTGATAAAATGCAGTCATTAAAATATCTTGACCTTCACCATTCATTTGGTGACTTGGTATTATGAGAATTTACTCTGCATGGTGGAATTGAAGAGAAAGCGACCTTTCTCTTTTCTAACCATACCAGTGCTGTAGCACAGCGGTTCCTAACCTTTTTGACACCAGGGACAGATTTCCAGGAAGATCAAGGTTGTTGGGGGCAGGTGGCAGGGACATAAGGAGGAGCTCAGGAGCGCTTTGCTCCCTGGCCCACTCTGGAGTTGGCAGGGAGGAGACAGGAGGCAAGCTTCGCTCTGCAGGTTCCTAACAGGCCAAGGACCCATACCAGGGGCTGGGGACCACTGCTGTAGCAGAAAGCTAGTTGATACTTACTATTAAACATACACTCAGTAAAATTCCATTAACTAGGCTATATTTATGTGGCTTATGAAATAAAGAAAAAAAAATCCACATGTAGAAAACAGTGGTGAAAGTCTCAGGACTTTTGTTAAACATTCAAGGCCCCTGTTATGGGTGTTACAAAGAGGAGCCTACCACCTGACAGAGAAAGTTTTTGAAGTATATAGTGTCTTCTACAATTTATTTTCTCTGCTGAAAAAAAGAAACTCATGCAGGAAACATTTAAAAACCAAGTAAATAAAGAGATGCCCACAATTTCCTGCGAGTCTGATTAAAAATAGGAACTCTGCAATCATGAAAGTCGCTCATCTGGCAGCTGCAAGGCCATACCTTGGGAGGCTGAAATCGCTGGCAGCTGCAGAAAGCAGAACATGGCAGGTGTTCACACATGCCCTCCGGAGGGGATGGAAGTGCTACATTTCAGAGGCTTATATGGACAAATATATAGATGGCTTCTTAATAATAAAAGGTACCTGTCAAAAAATTGTTTGATTTACCTCTTTCTTATTTCCATCTCCACCCCAATCCTCCAATTTTGCCCTACCCATGTTCTCCAAAGTGAATTCTGATTCCTTGCACCTAAGAGATTGACTGAAATTCCCCCTAAAAAACAAAAACAAAAAGAAACAAACAAAAGAAAACACAGGACTGCAAATAAACAGAGCTTTACTCTCCCATCCTTTGCCATACCAAAAATATTGCAAACCAATGCAGATATTAGCTCCATCACAAACATTTACAGCTGTCTTTGTTTTTTTGCTTTGTTTTGTTTTTTTGTTTTTTTTGCTCCTGAATTACAGATTACAGGCACATGGATTGGATCTTCAAAGCAATGTACAGGCTTTAAGCTGAGAGATTCTCGTCAAGTCTGTGGGAGGCACACAGCAAGAATCCTGTAATATCTCAGAGGATTTATGCCTTTTAAAGTTCTTTCATAAGGAGCCTTTGCTAAGGGATTTACAAGAACTAAAGATTATTTAGTGATAATGGATGAGAAATGTTGCTGGAAATGTAAAAGGCAGCCAGATTCCCACCAAAAGAATTCCTTATAAATAATGCCATTATGGAACAAAGAATACCAAATGAATTTAATCATTAGCTTTTAATTGAAGGGCTCTGCCAAATTTGCTTCTCTTTGCTACGTTAGCGATTTTCTGTTCAGTGGGGCTCCGTCAGATACAAACAAAGAGTAGGAAAAGGAGTATGATTAATCACAAAGCTGATGAGACAAGCCTGGACCAGTGGGTTGGTGCTGGGAATTAGATATCGCATCTTTCCTTTCTCTCGTGACCACACACTTCCCTATTAATTCTCAGAGGGGCCTCCTAATCGATGGATTTTGGCCAGTGGAAGTCAAATGGTGGCTTATTAAGGGATGCCTGGGCCAGATTCTCCTAAACAAAGCAAGGGCCAAATAATGCTTCCAGACTGAAACAGAACACTGTCTTAAAGTGAATGTCTTCACTGAAAGAAAAAATAAAAGTAACTTGGTTACATGCCACATTTTTAAAACAGACTTTGCAGTTAAACATTTCTAGGAATTCGTAAAGCTGGCATGTATGTGTGCAGCTATACAGGTGAGTCCTCACAAGGTCTCAGCTGAGAAAGTTCCTGGCCCAAATCAACAGAATTGTGTAATTAAATAATAACCAGTACATTTCTTAATTAAAATTTTGAAAAAATTCACTAAAACATTTTTATAAGTGCTTAGTCTTCTTCTATGTCTTAATTTGGTATGGTAGTAGAGAGACGACACCTGACCCTTTCTTTTGAAAACTGACGCTTTTCTAGCTCCTGAGGGTTATTGCTTTGACCCTCCAATTTTTACAGAAATAAAATCTACAAGGCAACGTGACCTCAAGAAATGTCCTGGAAATTATTTTAAGATTTTTTATATGAGTTCTTAAAATTTCACACCTTCTCCTCAAAGAGGGAAATTCAGTTTATTAAAAGTCTTGGTTAAAATAGAAGTTGAATGGCTATAATTCAATACTCTTCCACTCACTCAATTCTTATCCACACAAAACTATAGTTGAAACTTTATTTTAGGATATTCAAATAGACTGCAATCCTTTACCACAAAATGCTTCATTGAAAACTAAATCAGACTTACTTCCGGCCAAGATGGAGGCGTAGGTGGACACACTGTGCCTCCTCGCACAACCAAAATTAAGGACAACAAAGATTTAGAAACAAGAAAACAATCGGAACTGATAGAAAATTGAACTGTATGGAAGCCCAACAACCATTCATCCAGGCTGGTAAGAGAGGCGGAGTCACAGCAGGAAAAAGTGGAGGTTGGCAGACAGGGTGCACAGGCAGCAGCAGCTGGCAGATCTCAGGCATGCAGGCGGTGGCTAGCAGACCCCGGGCACAGGGTGGCAAAGGTGCAGACACAATGAGGCCCTGCAAGGTGGCTGGCTGACCAGGTGGTCCCACATTCACGCACAGATAATGCAGGCGAAGGGGAAGTGGCAGAAGAGACTGGAATCCGAGAGAGACCAGAGCAAGCACCACTGTTCCCTCCCGGACCCCACCCCCACATACAGCATCACTACCAAGTGACTGGGCTGCCCTGCCCTGGGGAACAGCTAAGGCTCCACCCCTCACTACATAACAGCCTCGACCAGACCCCCCCCCCCCAAAAAAAGGCTCAAATGGGAGAACAAATCAAAGCTCCGCAGCCAATTCCTCTAAGCGACCTTCAAGAGATAGCCAACCTATTGGATTCACAGTTCAAAGCCTTGGTAATCAGGATGCTCACAGAATTGGTTGATTTTGCTCACAAATTAGATAAACAAATGCAGGCTACAATAAGTGAAATGAAGAAAAACACACAGGGAACCAATACAGATGGGAGAAAAACTGGGACTCAAATCAATGGACCAGAAGGAAGAAACTAACAACCAAACAGAAAACAAGGAAGAAACAAGAATCCAAAAAAATGAGGAGAGGCATAGGAACCTCCAGAACATCTTTAAACGTCCCAACATCTGAATTATAGGGATACCAGAAGGGGAAGAAGAAGAGCAACAAGCGGAAATCTTATTTGAACAAATAATAAAGGAGAACTTCCCCAATCTGGCAAAGGAAATAGACTTCCGGGAAGTCCAGGAAGCTCAGAGAATCCCAAAGAAGCTGGACCCAAGGAGGAACACACCAAGGCACATCGTAATTCCATTAGCCAAGATTCAAATGAAGGAGAGAATTCTAGAAGCAGCAAGGGATAAGGGGACAGTCACCTACAAAGGAGTTCCCATCAGGCTGTCAGCTGATTTCTCAAAAGAGCCCTTCCAGGCAAGAAGGGGCTAGAAAGAAGTATTCCATGTCATGAAAGTCAAGGACCTACATCCAAGATTGCTCTATCCAGCAAAGCTTTCATTTAGAATGGAAGGGAAGATAAAGTGCTTCTCAGACAAGGTCAAGTTAAAGGAGTTCATCATCACCAAGCCCTTATTATATGAAATGTTAAAGGGAATTATCTAAGAAAAAGAAGATAAAAAATATGACAGTAAAAAAAGACAGCAAACTCACAGATATTAACAACCACATCTAAAACAAAAGCAAACTAAGCAAACAGCTAGAACAGGAACAGAACCACAGAAATGGAGATCACATGGAGGGTTAGCAACTGTGGAGTGAGAGGAGGAGGGGGGGGAAGGTACAGAGAATAAGTAGCATAGATAGTGGGTAGAAAGTAGACAGGGGGAGGGCAAGAATAGTGTGGGGAAAGTAGAAGTTAAAGAACTTATGACACATGGACATGGACTAAAGGGGGAAATGTGGGTGGGAGGGGGTGTGCAGGGTGGAGGGGAATGATGGGGGAGAAATGGGACAACTGTAATAGCATAATCAATAAAATATATTTAAAAATAGAAATAAATTTAAAAAAGAAAACTAAATCACTTAAATTGACCTATATGAAAATACATCACTTCCAAGGTAATTCTATTGTGAGAAATTACCAAATCCTCCCCCCACCCTTTTTTTTTCACAGCTGAAGCCAAAGCCGTGTGTGCAGAGACCCTCTGCTGTCCCACATTTGGCAAGGACCAGAATGTCTGGAACTGAGACAAGATGGCAGATCATGGACAGTTTAGGTGAGAGAACTGGGTGCCAGAGCCATCAGTTTTGTTACCACGAGAAAACGGGTACTCTCTGATGAGAAACATTCACTATTTGATACACCCTAAGATCTATACAAATCTTTTAAGGGGCATCATGTAGAGTTAGACAGACCTCACTGTGTTCTCAGACAACTGAGTATTACATAATGACAGAGGAAATTCACTCAGGCCTATATACAAACAGGCATCTCAGCGAAATGGCAACATCAAACATGCAGAGGGAGATTTAAAGGACCAATGTTTCTAAAGCAATTACCTCCAAGCCAGTCAGCATATAGAAAAATACATACACCACTTCATTCTAGAAATTTCCATTGAAAGCTAGAGCTCTGAGTTCCCTGCCACTCCTTCATGGTCTGGCCTTGTTGAAGAATTTAGTCTGTAGAGGAGACATGAGGGGAAAAAGGAGAGAGGAAAAAACATCCCTCTTATTTCTACTTTCCCTTTTAGTCAGAACCCAGGACAGGTGAAAGCTAGGAAAGTTAAGCATAGAAAAAATTCAGGGGTTTCTCAGGCCACTCACCCATACTATCAATCCCATTTGATCATTCTTCTGTTCGACCTTAGTTTCACTAAGGGTAGAAGAGCCACATACAATCTCGTTCCCTTCCTGCTGTGGTGTGGCAGTGATGCAAAGCCACCCTTGGGAATCCCACAGCATATGAAATTCAAATGGAGTTGTTTTCAGAGAGGAAAGAGAGGAGGAAAGTTATAAGAATGTAAGCAAACCCTGTAAAATCATTTATACAGGACTTTCTGTTTTCAAAGTATATGGGAGTTTAAATATGTGAAGAATGCATATGTAAGTTGAGTAGCCAAAGGGGTAGACTGTGTCATTGAACAATTTATCACCTCTCTTCTGAAAATCCAGACTTCTTTGACTGCTCTGTGCAAATTGAGTTTTAATTTTTTTTTTTTTTTTTGCTAGATGGCACAGTGTTTCTTATTCATATGGAGGTTTTTCAATTTTTTTAATTGAGATAAAATTGATATAAAATTTACCATTTTAACCCTGGCCGGTGTGGTTCAGTGGGTTGGACATTATCCTGCAAAGTGAAAGGCTGCTAGTTGTAATCCCTGTCAGGGCACATGCCTGGGTTGCAGGTTTGGTCCCAGGTCAGGGTGCTTATGAAAGGCAACCGATAGATGTTCCCTCTTATAATGATGTTTCTCTCCCTCTCTTTCGTCCTCCCTTCCCCTCTAAAAATAAATTTAAAAAATTTTTAAAAATTCGCCACTTTAAAGTATACAATTCTGTGATTTTTTCAGTGTATCTTATTCCATAACACTTTCATCACCCCCCAAAAGAAATCCTTAACTGTTAGCAATCCTGACTCCCCATTCCCTGACAGTAACAAATCTACTTTTTGTCTCTACAGATTTATTTATTCACTATGTCACCTTCCTTGTGTTCAGCTTCTTTCATTTAACACAGTGATTTTCAAAATTTTGATCTCATGGCACCCTTAAACAAATTACTAAAATTCTGCAGCACACCCCAAAATATATTTTTTGCTGATATGACAAAAATAGGTTATAATTTTGATTCATTCACACCAGATGGTTATTGTTGTGTTGGCTATTGTCATTTTTTAAATTTGACAGTTTAAGGGAAAAGAGGTCAGTGCCCCTGACTAAATAGTTGGGTATTGCATATTTTAAAAATTCTTGCCACACACTGATTGAAAATGGATGACTTAACATGATGTTTTCACATCTCATCTATGCTAAGGCATATATAAGTACTTCATTTCTTTTTTTAACTGAATAATATTTCATTTTATGGATATGCCACTTTTTATTTATTCACATTTTTGCTTATTTGGTCGATGTACATGTGGATTGTTTCCACTTTTTGGCTCTTATGAATGATGCTGCTGTGAACATTCATGTACAAATTTTTGTGACAGCATTTGTTTTCAGTTCTCTTGGATATACAAGGGTCCGGCAGAAGTAACACCTGCTTGAGTGTGGTTGGTAAGGTAAAAACATGGGTGTAGTAATTTACAGTTTTAATGTGATTATTTCACTTAAAATGTCATTTGGTATGCTTGAGTGCTTGAGCATGATATTGTTATATTACAGAATTACATGCTTATGATTTTGTAATAAAAAAGGGACATTATTTGTGCTGGACCCTGTATATCTAGAAGTGGAATTGTTCATGTAGTATTCTATGTGTAACTTTTTGAGGAACTGCCAAACTGTTTTCCACAGCACTTACATCATTTTCTACTTCTACCAGGAATATATGAAGATCCCAAATGCTTTACATCCTCACCAATACATACTTATTTTCTGTCTTTGATTGTAGCCATCCTAATAGTCACAAAGTGATACCTCATTGTGGTTTTCACTTGCATTTCCCCAATGACTAATCATGTTTGTATGTTTTTAATTTTGTATTATGAATAACCTTTAGGTTCACAGAAAAGTTTCAAAAGTAGTACAGAGAGATGCCATATGTACTTGGGCCGAATTCTGAACTACATATCATATTTCATTCGTCTATAGTATTCGTCTACTCATGTGTCCTGCCACACCACTTTCATTATAGGAGATTGATATTACGTTTTAATGTCTGTCATTACTTGTCCTCCCTGCTAGGTGTTCTTTTTCAGTGCTTCCTAATGGTTCTTGCATATTTGTTTCTTTACAAGAACTTTAGTATCAACTTAACTATAAAATAACCTCTTGGTATTTTTTTAATACCAACTGGAGTTGCATTGAATTTATAAATAGACTGAAGGGGAACTAAAACTTTTAAATGTTGTCATCTTAGCTAAGAACAGGGAATTGATTTCCAGTTTTACAGTATGATTTTGTATCTTTCGGGAACATTTCAAACTTGTCCTCATACATGTTTTGCCCAATTCCGGTTAAAATATTTCTAAGCATTTAATCCTCTTTGCTGCTCTTGTAAATGGGATTTTCCTTACCATTATGTCTTCTGTGTATTGTTTTATATATGAAAGCTATCGCTTCTGTATGTTGATTTTTTTTATCCTGTTACTTTATGGAATTCTTTTATTGTTTGAGTTGTTTTTACCATTGATACTCTGGGTTTTTCAAAGAGGAATATCATATTATCTTCAACTAAATGTAGTTTTACTTCCTCTTTTTCCCATTCTTGGGAAAAAGACCTCTAATTGACCTCTTTTGTCTAATTAGGAGTAGTGGTTCCCTTTCCCATCTCGTCTCATAATCACTTTTCTTTCCTTTGGTTTTCTCATATTCTTTTTCTTTTTTTCCCCTTTCTCTACTATTCCATTTTTCTTTCTGCTTTTAATATCCTTTGCTCTCTTGCTGGTGACATTGCTGTGGTGATCAGGGGTGTTACTTGGTTTGGTGCTGTTTTGTGCTGTTTTGCTTTGTTCTGTCAGCACCAATATAACAGCATACAACACATGGTGGGGGTTGAGCCTCTTAACCAGCCGGATAGAGGTGAGTTACCACCAATGAATCAGAAAATAATAATTAGGACCCAAATACAGCAGGAGAGACCACACATACCACACAGGAGTCATTTATAGAGCATCCAGATCAGGAAATCAAAGAGTCTGCACCACTGGGTCCCACAGGTCTTTTAACACACATGGCCACTCCACAAGACAGAGTCAAAACAAATCAATCTAATGCATAAAAGAAAACATAAGAGACAACTAAAATGGGGAGACAAAGAAACAACCCCCAAACAGAAGAGGGAATCTTCAGAAAAGAGCTAAGTGAAATTGAGTCAAGCAATTTATCAGACATAGACTTTAAAGTAATGGTTATAAGGATGCTCAAGGAACTTAGTGAGACCTACATTAGCATGAGAAAGCTCATAGAAACCTTGGATAAGAACCAGTTGTAAATGAAGAATGCATATCTAAAATGAAGAATACACTAGTTGGAATTAAAACCAGGCTAGACAAAGCAGAGGATCGAATCAGTGAGTTGGAAGACAAGGTATAAAAAACAACCAATCAGAGCAACAAAAGGAAAAAAGATTCAACAAGAATAAGGATAGTTTAAGGGAGCTTTGGGACAATAAGAAATATAACAATATTTGCATCAAAGGGATACCAGAGGAGAAGAAAGGGAGCAAGTGATAGAAAACCTGTTTGAAAAAGTAATGAGAGAAAACTTCCTTAACTTGGTGAGAGAAGAAGTCACACAAGTCTAGAAAGCAGAGAGGGTCCCAATCAAGATGAACCTAAAGAGTCTTACTCCAAGACACACTACAATCAAAGTGACAAAATTTAAAGACAGAGAATCTTAAAGGCATCAAGAGAGAAATAGCTGGTAACATACAAGGGAGCTCCAATAAGGCTATCAACTGATTTCTCAACAAAAACACTGTAAACCAGAAGGGATTGGCATAAAATATTCCAAATAATGAAAAGCAAAGATGTGCAACCAAGACTACTTTATCCAGCAAGGCTCTCATTTAAAATGGAAGGTGAAACAAAGATCTTCTCAAACAAAAGAAAGCTAAAAGAGTACATCTCCACCAAGCAGCAGTGCAAGAGATGCCAAACAGACTAATTTAAAAAGCAGAGAGAGGAAGACAGACAGACAGACAGAGAGAGAGAGAGGAACACAGGTACAAAGGGAAAGAAATGGCAATAAGTAAGTACCTATCAATAACAACCTTAAATGAAAATGGATTAAATGCTCCAATCAAAAGACACAGGGTAGCTGAATGGATAAGAAAACATGACCCACATATATGCTGCCTACAAGAGACCCACCTCAGAACAAAAGATCTATATAGGCTGAAAGTGAAGTGATGAAAAAAATATCCATGCAAATGGGCATTTAAAAAAAAGCTAGGGTAACAATATTTATATTAGACAAAATAGTCTTCAAAACAGGCCATAACAAGAGACAAAGAAGGTCACTACATAATACTTAAGGGAGAAGTCCAACAAGAGGATATAACTCCTATAAATATATATGTAGCCAATATAGGTGCACCTAAATACATAAAGAAAAGATTGGAAGACTTTAAGAAAAAGATAGCAATATAGTCACTGTAGGTGATTTTAACACCCCATTGTCAACAATGAATAAATCTTCCTAACAAAAAACAAACAAAAAAAAAATTGCAGACTCGAACGACACTCTGGATCAAATGGATGTAATTGATATTTGTAGAACACTTCATTCCAAAGAATCAAAATACACATTCTTCTCGAGTGCACATGGATAATTCTCAAAGACAGACCACATGATAGGACACAAAACAACCCTTAACAAAGTCAAGAAAATCTAAATCATATCAAGCATCTTCTCAGATCACAATGGCTTAAAACTAGAAACCAATGTCAAAAAAAAAAACAACTTGAAAACATTCAAATACATGGAAGCTAAATAACATGTTATTAACAATGAATGCATTAACAATGACATCAAGGAAGAAATTTAAAAGTATCTGGAAACTTTGAATATGGAAACAAATTAATATGAATACAAGACAACTCAAAACCTGTAAGACACAGCAGAGGCAGTCCTGAGAGGGAAGTTAACAGCAATGCAGGCCCACCTAAAGATGGAAGAACCTCAAATAAGCAATCTAATCTTACATCAAAAGAACTAGAGGAACAACAACAAACAAAGCCCAGAGCAAGCAGAAGGAAGGAAATAATCAAGATCAGAGCAGAATTAAATGATACAGAAATTAAAAAAACAAAAACAAAAAGCAATTCAAAGGATCAATGAATCCAGAAGCTGGTTCTTCGAAAAGATAAACAGAATTGACAAACCATTAACCAGACTCCAGAAAAAAAGAGAGAGGACCCAAATGAATCAGAAGTGAAAGAAAAGTAACAACTGACACCACAGAAATACAAACGATTGTAAGTAATTACTATGAACAACTATGTGCTAAGAAATTAGACAACCTGGGCAAAATGGATAAATTTCTAGAAACGTATAGCCTTCCAAAACCTAATCAGGAAGAAGCAAAAAACCTGAAAAAACTGGTAACAACTAGCAAAATTGAAGCAGTAATCAAAAACCTCCCTGCAAACAAAATTCCTAGACCAGATGGCTTCACAAGCAAATTCTACCAAACATTCAAAGAAGAATTAACCCTATCCTTCTCAATCTATTTCAAAAAATTCAAGAAGAAGGAAGACTCCCAAACTCTTTTCACAAGGCCAGTATTATCCTAAGCTGAAACCAGGTAAAGATACCACAAAGAAAGAACATTACAGGCCAATATCTTTAATCAACATAGAAGAGGGTATGCTTGTGCTTACTCTCCAGAAGGACGTTTAGAGCTCACTGACTGGAAGCCTTCAGTCACTTAGGCCATCTACAAGAAATCAAGACTGATAATGGCCCAGGATGCATTGCACAAGCTATTCAGGCTTTCTTAGAAAAATGGGGAATTTGACATAAAACAGGTATCCCCTATAACCCTACGGGCCAAGCAATTGTTGAAAGAGCTCATCAGATCTTTAAAACATTATTTAACAAACAAAAAGGGGAGTCATTCCCCAGGAATTTAACCATGCTAGCAATATATACATACAATTTTTTGAATTGTGATGATAATTTGAAGTCACCCATAGACAAGGACCTTGTGTAAAACAGGCCTGCAGGCCCACACCCCTGTGGTCTTATACAAAGACTCATTAAGGGAAGGAAGATAAAAAGGCCCAGTTGAACTATTAACTTGGGGAAGAGGGTATGCTTGTGTTTACTCTCCAGAAAGGCGTTTGGAGCTGCCGGCAAAGAGGGTGAAGCCACATCACAGAAAAGGCTTCCCTGGCCATGACCCACCTCCACCCATTGGACCCTCCTGATCCAGACTTCTCCAAGCTATGTCACCACACCCCAGTGTAATTCCAGCCAGCATTCCTGGGGCAATATTCAACATCACCTAAGAGGGACCTTTTCTACCAACTTAAAGGGACAAATTGATACATTGCAGCTAGAGCTACATCAGCAGCTGCAGGACATTGAATGCTGCCGGTTGTTTACTGATTCTAATAATGCTTTGTGACTTGCTCTTGCTAAAACTCTCTCACCCGGAGTTCAGGAAGCAAGCCCTTGCTGCATATCTTTAAAGTAACTTCCTGAAGTCTGTGCTAATTCTCCCAAGGACTGACGTGTAACCACACCTGTTACTCTTATCATTCCCTTGCATTTGCAACATTTTTCGATGGACTGAATTTACAAGTTTGGGTTATGGCAGCCCTTGAGTGCCTCCTTGTTTTAATCCTTATTTGTGCTTTACGATGTATGGGGAAGTTGTTTTCTCGTGATCGCATTCGAAAACAACAGACAGTAAGTTCCACAGGCCTAACAGCTACAATTGATTTTAAAAACAAAAAAGGGAGAGATGTTGGGAACCGCCCTACCTGGTTTCAGGAGTTGTAACCCCCATGACTAAGGCTGAGTGAGCGACCTTCAGACTGTAAGCCACTAAGGAGACAAAGCTTATTTCCCTGGCAGGAGCGCTGCTTCTGCTTCATCCATAACGAGCCCCCAATGCTTGGTCGGTTAGCCAATAATGGGTAAGATTCCCTCAAGGGAGGGGTTGCCTAAGACAGGCACAACCACTTTGAAGGCCCTCAAGGAGGGACTCAGGGGGCCACAGCAAAAAGGGGGTGATGGACCCTTGTCCCCTGGCTATCCTGACATAGCCTGAGTCCTCAGTCCATCTGGGAGAAGTTTTCTTATCTCTTGGCTTCCTGGCTCTGCTCCACTTAAGCCTGAAACATTGACAGAGGGCGGTGCAGCTCTGTGCTGGATAGGGTGGGCTCCCTGGGTGATCAGGCATGAGAAAGAATTTGTAAAGTCCTGTGAAACCTGCTTTGCTAAGAATGCTCTCATTTCAATGATAAGGGTCCAAGCAGGAAATGAGTTTGTCTCCCAAAGTTTTGTAACCCCTTAGCTGATAGACCCTGACTCAGATTAAGCCCTCAGAGTTCTTTGCCTGTTATCTGTTATTTGATCGTTGCCGCCTGAAAATGATTGATGACCTTTACCTGTATTCCTGTGTAAAACGAACCTAATAAAAGCCATTGAGGAAGGGGCTCTTGGCTCTTCTCCTTTGAGAGATCGGCCACCTCTCCTCCCCAAGCAGATCATGTCTTGCTGGTCTTATTCTCATCCGTGGCAGATGGGGGGGCTCTGCGTGCAAAGTTCCCCCACAAATTAACCCTATCCTTCTCAAACTATTTCAAAAAATTCAAGAAGAGGGGAGACTCCCAAACTCTTTTCACAAGGCCGGTATTATCCTAAGCCAAAACCAGGTAAAGATACCACAAAGAAAGAAAATTACAGGCCAATATTTCTAATCAATGTAGATGCCAAAGTCCTCAACAAAATTCTAGCAAACTGGTTCCAACAATACATTAAACAGATCATACACCATAATCAAGTGGGATTTATCCCAAGGATACATGGATGGTATGATATTCATAAATCAATAAGTGTGATGCATCACAAAAACAAAATGAAAGACAAAAATCACATGATCATATCAATAGATGCAGAAAAAGCATTTGATAAAACCCAGCACCTATTTATATTAAAAACACTCAGCAAAGTGGGAATAGAGGGAGCATTCCTCAACATAATAAATACTACATGTGAAAAACCTACTGCTAACATCATGCTTAACGGGGAAAAAAAAGCATTTCTCTTAAGATCAGGAACAAGACAAGTGTGTCTGCTTTCACTACTCTTATTCAGCATAGTACTGGAAGTCCTAGCCACAGTGTCAGACAAGAAGAAATAAAGGCATCTAAATTGGAAAGGAGAAAGTAAAACTGTCATTATTTGCAGGTGACAGGCTAGAAAACCCTATAGGCTCCACCAAAAAAACTACTTGACCTAACAAGTGAATTTGGCAAAGTACCGGGATATAAAGTCAATATTCAAAATCGATGGTATTTTTCTATACCAACAATGAACTATTAGGAAGAGAAACTAAGAAAAAAATCCCATATACTATAGTGATAAAAATATTTAAAAAATAAAGTACCTAGGAATATATTTAACCAAAAAGGTAAAAAAAATTATAGTTGGAAAACTATAAACACTGAAGAAATTGATACAGATACAAATAAATGGAAATATATACTCTGTTCATGGATTGTAACAATTAACATCATTAAAATGTCAATACTACCTAAAGCAATGTATAGATTTAATGAAATTCCTATTAAAATACCAATGGCATGTTTCACAGATCTAGAACAAATACTTCAGAAATTTATATAGAACCAAAAAAAGACCCTGAATAGCCATAACAATCTTGAGAAAGAAGAACACATTTGAAGGGATCACAACACCTGATATCAAAGTATACTACAAGGCCACAGTAATCAAAACAGTCTGGTACTGCCATAAGAACAGAAACATACATCAATAGAACATAATAGAAAGTCCAAAAATAAACCCATATCTCTATGGCTCAATATTTTATAAAGGGGGCATAAGATACAACGGAGTAAAATAGCCTCTTCAAAAAATGGTGTTGGGAAAAAGGTACAGGGAATAAGTAGCATAAATGGTAGGTATAAAATAGACAGGGGGCGGTTAAGAATAGTGTAGGAAACATAGAAGGTAAGGAACTTACATGTATAACCCATGGACATGAACTCAGGCGGGGTGATGCAAGTGGGAAGGGGTGTGCAGGGTGGAGGGGAATAAAGGGATAAAAATATGACAACTGTAATAGCATAATCAATAGAATATATTAAAAAAACTCTCACCTAAGGAAAATAATACACTAAAATTTTGATAGCAATTCCCCTCTTATAAAAAAAATGGTGTTGGGAGAACTGCACTAGTACATACAGAAAAATGAAACTAGACCACCAACTTACACCATATACCAGAATAAACTCTAAATAGATAAGACTTAAATATAAGTCATGACCCCATTAAAGTCCTAGCAGATAATTTAAGCAGTAAAATTTCAGATATCCCACATAACAATGTTTTCACTGATACGTCTCCTAGAACAAGAGAAATAAAGGGAAAAATAAGCAAATGGGACTACATCAAATTAAAAGCTTCTGCATGGCAAAAGAAACCATCATCAAAATGAAAATGGAACTGACTGTATAGGAGAACATATTTGCCAATGATACATCGGACACGGGTCTAATCTCCAAAATATATAAACAACTCACAAGGCTCAACACCAAACCACCCAATTAAAAAATGGGCAAAGGACCTGAATAGACACTTCACCAAATAGGACACAGAAATGGCCCATACACATATGAAAAAAATGCTCAATATCACTAGCCATCAGAGATGTAAATTAAAACCACAATGAGATATCACCTCACACCCATCAGAACGGCTATCATTAATGAATCAACGAACAACAAGTGCTGACAAGGATATGGAGAAAAGGGAACCCTAAAGTACTACTGTTGATGGGAGTGCAGACTGGTGCAGCCACTGTGGAAAACAGTATGGAATTTCCTCAAAAAATTAAAAATGGAACTTCCCTTTGACCAGGTGATTCCATGGCTGGGAATATACCCTATGAATCCTGAAACATCAATTCAAAAGAACTTACGCACCCCAATGTTAATAGCAGCACTATTTATGGTAGCCAAGTTTTGAAAATACCCTAAGGGTCCATCGGTAGATGAATGGATCAAAAAACTGTGGTACATTTACACAATGGAATACTATGCAGCAGAATGAAAGGGGAAGGAATTCCTGCCTTTTGAGACAACATGGATGGAACTGGAAACTCTTACGCTAAGTGAAATAAGCCAGCTGGTAAAAGACAAATACCATATGATCTCACCTATAAAGGAATCTAATAAACAACATAAACTAGCAAGCAAAACAGAATCAGAGACATGGAAACAGGGAAAAGACTGACAACTGCGAGAGGAAAGTGAGAAGAGGGTGAAAGATGGAAAAAAAGGGGAAGGGATTAGTCAGAGAACATGTATAAAAGACCCATGCACATGGACAACAGTGTGGGGAAGGACCGTGGGAGTGGGGGTGGGCTGGACAGTAGAGAGCAAATGGGGAAATATTGGGCCAAGTGTAACAGAATAAACAATAAAAAATAGAAATAAGAAAGGAAGGAACAGTAATTTGAAGTTTATACCAGCTGTAATGCAGGTTATTCTGACTTTAAGGTAGCATCACATAGCATACTTCTGAGTCCATTCCTGAGTTATTCTATTGTATTCATCTCTGTCTGTTTTATAGATCTGTGCAATCTCTCACACTAAGGGGTCGTCTAGGTTTGGATCACAAAGTAGTGAACAAATGGATAAAGGAACTTTAGAAATAGATAAAGCAGGACACTACAGTGACCTTAGAATATGGAGACAAATGATGCCATTACTGTTAGTATTTGGATGATAAATTCTTGTAAATGCAATCTTAGGTGGTTTAAAAGGGTAGTCTGTAGGAAAATAAATTGTCAAAAAAAAAAAAAATACACTGCCTTGATATGGGCTGTCATTAGGTCCCATAATTGTGACTTGCCGATGAAACCTATCATCCCCAAATGAACCTACAGAACATTGTACTGGAGGGTCATGGGCCAAATCACTAAATTCCTTATGAATGCATTCCAGCACCACAGTCTGTGCTTTGCATCTGGCTCCTCACTATCTCAGTCCCTGCTCAAAAGTCCGGCCCAAGCTCTTCATTATCCCAGCTGCAGGGAAGGATTGTGTTTTCATCTTACACTGGCTCTGCCAGACACAGGCGCTGAGGGGCCAGAGCCTCCCTCAAGCCAGGACCTTGGCCTTGGCCTTCTCCCTGAGTGGCAGCTGGTGCCTCTCTAGCCCCTTATATTTAACTTTTCCATTCAAATTACTGTGTGATTTCTGCCCCCTGATTAGACCCTGACTGACACATTTGCCAATCTTGGGTTTGTTCTCTGTTTCTACCCACTCAACTACCAGCTTTATCCAGCCTTATCAAGTCTAGATAAATGCAATGTTCTTATAATTTACATTGATCTTCAAGTCTTTAGACAGGGCTCCCTCTAATCTCTCTTTCATGATGACATCAGATCACTGTCTCTAAAATGCTGTTAATCTAATCATGCCAGTGCTTAGTCTAAAAGCCCTCATCTGGCTACACTACCTTAAATATAAGTCTGAACTCCTAAGTATGGGACACAGGCCCTGTATGTTCCCTCATCCTTCTCAGCTCACCTTAACAAATCTCTTGCCTTGTCTCCTTTCTCTCCCCCTTTCTTTTGCACTTTAGGCACAGTGAAAAATTTGAAGTGCCTTGAATGGTTGGATTATTTCTCTATCTTCTTTCAACCATTGTTGAATTGTTCCCTGTCCATATAATTCTTTCTCCAATTCCTGTCTATTGTGAATATCTAACTTATTTATTCCTCAAGACTCAATTCAAGGATTCATCCTCATTTATTGAAGTCTCTTAGAATGGAACTTTTCCTCAAGTACAGGAACCATGTCTTACTTGTCTTGAATTCCAAATTCTTTCCCAAAGTAGGCACTAAATACATGTGTGTTGAACGTTGAATGAATGGATGAATTTTTATAAATGCAATCAGTCTGGGTATATGCTGTGAGGTTCAGTTACTTTCAGATATCTAAGAAATAACTAAGGATACAGAGGGGATTATTATTCCAAGACATTTTCAGTTCTCCATGAGAAGACAGGAGGAGGGTATAGGGTTTCAAGTGCTGAGTTCAGCTGGCTCCTCTACATTTTAAGTTGGGTGATCTCGTGCAAACCACTCTGAGCATGATGCTGTAATGTCACAGTTAGGATCCCAATGAGAAAGAGAAGGTATCTTCAGCTTGGATTTTGAACAAAATTAATTAATGGAGTCTTTATACAGATCTAGAAGGGGTTAAGGAAACCAACAGGGGATAATGGGGCATTTAGCAACCAGCAACAGTTCCCACCTAGTCAGTCTTAAAGGGGCAAGTGGAGAAAACAGTGTTCCTGGAGCCTGTTGTGAACTAGAGCTATGAAGAGAGGCTTCCTGAGAGGAAGTGCAGACTCAGAGACAGAGTTACTACCAGCACAAAGTAGCAAGGCGGTAGGGGAAGAAGGACCCTGACCTCTCTCTCCTTCTGTCCCTCAGCTCCTATAGGCACATTCCCTTGACTAAGCCCATCTCGGAGCTGGAGCCGAGGACACCAGGGTGATTCCATCTGGAGAGTCAGCCCCATCCTCCTGCACGCACAGAGCAGGGTGGATTGAGGTAGAGGGAGTGCAAGTGAGCAAACAGAAAACTTTGTGTTTGGTGGGGGCAAAATACATAGGAGAGTGATAGTGAAATTATAACCTTTCTGCAAGAAAGAGTATTTACCAAATTCAACATCATTATAAAATACCAAATAACTTATAGTTTATCTTCCTCTAAAAGGGATTCTTGAAACAAACATGGGAAAGGATTATTCATCTTCAGCCTGTGGTTGGATAGCTTTCTTGGTTACAGCACGGTGTGGATGAGGCCAAATGAAAAGGTTCAGTCACATGAGCACTGGTGTTACAGGGACACAGGCTACAGTCCAGGTCTGGCTCAGCGTCCTGCCTTCATCACCGCTCCCCACATAATTTATGTAGTGTGTGTCCTACTGTAGGTATATGTTAGATGTGAGTCCCTCCAGCATTAGAAACACTCTTCATGCAATGTTTTTAAAAGGTGATATAAGCCAGTCCTTGTAATTATCTAAAACCACCCACACACTCATGTATTATACTTTCTACAATAAATGCAAAGAACAATGCCTCTCAGAGAGTGTCAGGGGGTAATTCCGGGGCATGATTTGAGGAAGACCCCAAGAAACCTTTCCCAAAAGGATCTACCCTACTCTTTGTCCCTACATTCTAATGTGAGAACTCCCAACAATTATCAGTCCTTTTTTGGATCACTTGCAATTGCTTCAGAAGTCCCATCCTAAAATATACATAAGGTACTTAGGTTGGTGGCAAATTTGCAGTAGTCTACAGTTTCATTTATCAGATCAGGTAGATCACTCGTTCACTCATTCAACAAGTTTTTGCTGAGAGCTTACTTTGTGCCAATTGCTATACTAGGTCATTTACACAAACGAAGAACAGCACAATGAAATAGGTTATTTGGACTTCCGGCCAAGATGGAGGCGTAGGTGGACACACTGTGCCTCCTCTCGCAACCAAAATTAAGGACAACAAATATTTAGAAACAAGAAAACAACCAGAACTTATAGAACACTGAACTGTACGGAAGTCCAACAACCATTCATCCAGACCGGTAAGAGGGGCGGAGTCGCGGCAGGAGAAAGTGGAGGTGCGGACCCAGGAACGCAAGCAGCAGTGGCTGGCAGTTCCCACGTGCACAGGTGGGGGCTGGCGGTCCCCGGGCATGGGGTGGCAACTGTGCAGACCCAGTGAGGCCGCACAAGGCAGCTGGCTGACCAGGTGGTCCCACATTCGCGAGCGCAGACGGTCCAGGCAGAGGGGAAGTGGCGGAAGGGACTGAATCCAGGAGAGAGCGGAGCAGGCACCATTGTTCCCTCTCAGACCCGCCCCCACATACAGCGTCACAAGCCAGTGACTGGGCTGCCCCACACTGGGGAGCACCTGAGGCTCCACTACTCACTACGTAACAGCACGCGCGCATGCCCAGATAATCCAGGTGAAGGGGAAGCAGCGGAAGGGACCGAAGTCCAGGAGAGAGTGGAACAGGCGCCATTCTTCCCTCTCGGACCCTGCCCCTACCTATAGCGTCACAACCAGGTGACTGGGCTGCCCCGCCCTGAGGAACACCTAAGGCTCCACCCCTCACTACGTAATAGCCGCGACCAGACTAAAACCGAACCAAAACAAAACAAAAAAACCCCACCAAAAATGGCTCAAACCAGAGAAAAAAATGAAAACCCCAGAGTCAGTTCCTCTAAGCCATGAAGAGATAGCCAACCTATCAGATGCACAGTTCAAAGCACTGGTCATCAAAATGCTCACAGAATTGGTTGATTTTGCTCACAAATTAAATGAAAAAATGCAGGCTACAATACGTGAAATGAAGGAAGACGCATGGGGAACCGATAGAGATGGAAGAAAAACTGGTACTCAAATCAATGGAGTGGACCAGAAGGAAGAAACTAACAACCAAACAGAAAACGAGGAAGAAACAAGAATTCAAAAAAACGAGGAGAGGCTTAGGAACCTCCGGGACATGGTTAAACGTCCCAACATCCGAATTATAGGGGTCCCAGAAGGGGAAGAAGAAGAGCAATAAGTGGAAAACTTATTTGAACAAATAATAAAGGAGAACTTCCCTGATCTGGCAAAGGAAATAGACTACCAGGACATCCAGGAAGCTCAGAGAGTCCCAAAGAAGTTGGACCCAAGGAGGAACACACCAAGGCACATCGTCATTACATTAGCCAAGATTCAAATGAAGCAGAGAATTCTAGAAGCAGCAAGGGAGAAGGGGAAAGTCACCTACAAAGGAGTTCCCATCAGACTGTCAGCTGATTTCTCAAAAGAGACCTTCCAGGCAAGAAGGGGCTGGAAAGAAATATTTGAAATCTTGAAAAGTAGGGACCTACATCCAAAATTGCTCTATCCAGCAAAGCTGTCATTTAGAATGGAAGGACAGATAAAGTGCTTCTCAGTAAGGTCAAATTCAAGGAGTTCATCATCACCAAGCCCTTACTATATGAAATGTTAAAGGGACTTATCTAAGAAATAGAAGATCAAAAATATGACAGTGAAAAGACAGCAAACTCACAGCTATTAAGAACCACACCTAAAACAAAAGCAAACCAAGCAAACAGCTAGAACAGGAACAAAACCACAGAAATGGAGATCATATGGAGGGTTAGCAACAGGGGCGTGGGAGGAGGAGAGGGGGGAAAAGGTACAGAGAATGAGTAGCATAGATAGTGGGTAGAAAATAGACAGGGGGAGGGCAAGAATAGTATGGCTAAAGAACTTATGACACATGGACATGAACTAAAGGGGGGAATGTGGGTGGGAGAGGGTGTGCAGGGTGGGGGAATGATGGGGGAGAAATGGGACAACTGTAATAGCATAATCAATAAAATGTATTAAAAAATAGGTTATTTGGTGAGGGAGAAGGGTGGAAAGATATCACAAAATGTCTAGAGCTAGGGGGCTTATCAGCAAGGACAGGATGTGTGTGCCTGGTTAATCTAATTAGGAACTAAGAGAGAAAGCTATGGGATTCGGCTAAAGATAAATACTGTGAGCTCAGTTTGGTTAAGAGACATGTTCGAGGATATTGCATAAATTATAATTACACTCACAATTATGTGAGCACTTATTATATTCCCAAAAGAATGTTAATATGTTAGATATTTCTGTAATTCTTTTTTTACACTGAAGGTATTGTGATGCCCATTCTTTTGATGAGAAAACTGAGATTCCAAAAAGATATGGTTCATCGTATACAAGCAGTTATAAGACGGCAGAGCTGGGAATCCAATCTAATTCTGTCTTCAGAGTCTGCACTCTTTCTATTCTGTAATGTCCTCTTCCTATGGGCTTGAATTCATAAAACATCTTCACTTAATATTTGGATATTTTAAAGAACTGCACAGACTTCAGTGGTCTTTTAAAGAACAAACACTAAAGAGGTCTCTCATTCTTACAGAAGGCCTGCCATGGTTTTGCGCCCTCCTCAATTGTTTTCTGAGGAAACTGAGAAGACACTAACAGATTACTCAACAAATGTCTGGTGAGTGACTAGCACCATAATTAAGCATTTAAAAATCACGCAACACTTTATAACATGCAAAACACAAAAAGATGTCTCAATTTCTCCCTAAGACTCATTTCCCATTAAATTCCAATTTTCTGCTTGATGAACTGCAGACCCTCCCAGTATCAACAAAGATTAGGCAGGGTTTCCTTGCTAGACCAATGCTGTTAAGAAGCAAACTGTAACAAATTAGGGCTGGACCAAATAAAGGTTTAGTAAACAAGCAACTTTGCTCAATGACCTTCTGTCTTTCTTGGTCTGGCACCTTCCATGGAGGGGAAAAAAAAAGGCAGAGATGATGACCAAGGAGTTTCAGGAAGTTCTATCCCCTTTCTTAGAATTTGTTAATGGGGTTGGTTCCAGGGAATGGCTTGTCTCTCTTAATTACACATTGGCAGGCTCAGCACACAAAGTTCCATGGAATGGGTGAGTCTGCTGACAAATGTTTGTCTCTACAACAGGCTTAATGGAAATCACCAGGACCGTGCCCACCCAGACCACACCGGAAGAGCAAAGCCTAGGTCAGTTGCTTCAGGAGATATGGCTTGTCCTAACAACCACTGTTTGTTTCTAGGATAGGACTGATGTAACTCAGTAGCAAGTGTCCACTCAGTGTGAAAGTGATAGAAACAGAACATAATTTTCCCAAACAAAAACTAGCAAAGCCTGATGAAGCCTCCAAATCCTGGGGAAGGATCTTGTACTTCTCTGGACTGGCTGAAACACTATTTCTATTTCAATTCCATGAAGAGCAATGAATAGATCTAGGGCCTTCATAATATCCCCATCTACGTATTCCTACCTATGATCATTGTTGCAGTCCTGGCTGCATGGATCAGTTGGTTGGAGTGTCATTCTGTGCACTGAAAGTTTGCTGGTTTGATTCCCAGTCAGGGCACATACCTGGTTTGTGGATTCCACCCCTGGTTAGGGTACATACTGGAGGCAACAAATTGATGTGTCTCTCTCACATTAATGTTTCTCTCTCTTTCTCCTCCTTCCTCTGAAATCAATGGAAACATGTCCTTGGGTGAGTATTTAAAAAAAAAAAAAAAACAAAAAAAAAAAACAGCGATACATTATCATGAACATATTTTGGTTCTTGCTAGATTAAAAATGGGAACAAGAAAGAAGCCAGGGTTTCCTACTTCCCTTACTTACCTCCTGTCTGCCATCTCCATGGTTTCCAGTGGTGGCTGAGTTTCCTCCTTGTCTCTGATTCCCACCAGACAGACCCACTATGTTTCTAGTTTCTACCAGGTAACCTAGGCTGCTAGGCTCCTGTATTACCACCTCCTCTTTTTGTCCTTGCAGCCCTAGGGATGACTGTTGCTTCCTGTGGTTGCTAATCTCTGGTTTTCCTTGCCATCATATTCGGCTTCTCAGTTCCTCCACCACCTGTGTAACCAGTTTCCTGAATAAGTCTGCTCTGTTGTCAACCAGTGCACTGGCTTTCTGATTAGACCCTCCCATTTTCCCGATTAGAACATGACTGATGCATGTGTATTTTTCTCTTTATTCTGATGGCAAGACATCAAACACAATCTCAAGTTGCCTACCTCCAAAGCAGGAAAACCTGCTCTCTACCTTCCTGCCAGCTAGATGTGGGTTCACATCAAGGGTGTGAGAAATTGGAATTTCACTTAGAGGCTTCTCAAAGAATATCTGTTAAGCAAATAAGTCTCTCAGGTATCATGTGATATCCTGGGTTTCCTGAATCCTTGTGGCCAGGAGGGAGGTGATGCCATTGTGGGATGGAGGAGCACGGCACCATTCACCTCTACAACCTGGGGTAAAGAAAAGAGCCTGGCCTACTATAAAATGCTTTATAAATAGGAGTTACTTTAGGACACTTTGTGTTAGGACACTTTGTTGCAACAAGAGAGAAATCCAATCAAAAAAGTACGTTGACACAAATGACTGAAAAGTCCAGATGTCGCACAAGCTTTAGTTAGATATGGCCGGTCCAAGAGTTCAAATAATGTCTTCAGGAATACGCTTAAATTCATCACTGTCCATTGATGGCTTGCTTTCCTTTGTGCTGGTTTCTTTCTCACACAGACACTTGCCCTTGACTGCTACAGGGCCTCCAACACCTCCAAGTCACGTGGAATTCTAATGCCCTCAGTCTCAGGACAGACATTTTCTCTTGCTTTCCGTGCTGCTGCCGTTCTTAAGAGAGGACTGGTAGGCCCTGCTTGGCTTGTGTACCCAGCCTTAGGTGTCACTTTTTCCTTAGAGATCAGAGGCTCTGGGAATAACTCACTCCTCAGCCACCTGCAGCAAGTGAGACAGAGTCCCCTGCCCAAAGAAACCAGGGAAGGAAGAACACTGGGCGAGTGACAACAACCTGTGTTGTTGCTGTGTGCCTGTGTGATGCTGTGAGGCAGCCAGGTACTGAGGACTTGAAATTATGTCCTGACTCCATCATCAGTCTGCTCAGGGAGCGCCTGCTGAGTGTTTCACCTTTCTCATCCTTGATTTCCTCATTTGTAAGATGTGTGCACTGGGCTCACAGTAACTTGTAAGCATTTTTAATCACAAAACTCTGTGTCTAAGTAAACTGTTGTCAAAAACACACAGAACCTCAGCAAAGCTGGCTGGAGAAGTGGTGGGGGTCTGACTTCTCCTTCCATCCCCCGGATGGGGCTGCTGGAAATTCCTGGGGTGGCTCAGAACACGATTTGAGAAACCTCGATGTGGCTAATCTCCAGGGCCTCATCCAGCAGAACTTTGGGGAATTCTATGTAAATAGTCCAACCCTCTTTAAATCTAATTTTTCTCACTTTCCCTCTATTATTTTTTGGCTAAAATTATGGATGTTGGCTACGCAGGAGAGGCCACTTAGGAAAAATAATCATTTATTCAAATGTCCAGCCAATTTACTTTGGCCTATTTGGAGCTTGCTTTTCCTGACGGGGAGGGAATAAATTTTTAAAACCCACTTTCAAGTTTGGGCTAGAAAAGCTGAGTGTACGAGTGAGGAAAAGTGGGCAACGGAAGTTGCCAAAGCTGAGTTGAGCTGGAAGCAGTAAATTCAAACAACCTCCGTCTGCCCCATACATGTGCCCTGCTGGGCATCCAAGGCCAAATGTACTCTCTGGAACGGATGGCAGAGGAGGATGTTGTGGGTTTTGGCTTCGCCACTTGTGAAAACTTGCTTTGAGGGAGACACCTTCAGCTCCAATATGAGTGTCTTTGATTGAAATAGAACATCGGGCAAGAGGAAGGAGAGGGACTAGGGACTTGGCCTTCCTAGAGCCAGCAGGCAAGCTGGGAGGAGGGGTTCTTTGATCTAGGCAGCACCAGGAGGGAAATTGCTGAGGCAATTTCACAGGAAACCGGGCCTTTTCTTCTCTTTCTCATGTGAGTGTTTATTCAGAAACTATCTAAAGAGACGCTGGTTGATGTCAGACACTCTTTGGGGGTATGGAGATGAGTAAGTGGTGGTCTCCAGCCTGTGGGACCTTAGAATCAAGAGAGGCGATCCTCACTGCATGACACTGTATGGACATGCTGACATTTGTCATCCACCAGCTGGCAATAGCTTGTGTCTCATGTGATTGGTTGATGTCCAGGTTATACCAACTGTTAAATATTTTAATATCATCCTGCTCTGTGGTGTGTGAGAAGTACACCAGATATATGTGTGCACTCCATAGTAGTAGCACACAGCAGGAAAAATAACGCTGGAGGAGGTGAAGAAAGTTCTACAGAGGTGGTGGCATTTGGTCTGTGTCCTACAGGCAGAGTAGGACACCACTGAGGTGGGTGAGGAGGGAAGGGGCCATTCTAGAGGACAGAGGGAGGGGGACCATGCTCTGTGGCCTGAATGTGCATATGGAGGGTGGGGAGAAAACACGTGGCCTGATATGAATTGAGCATAACTTGCTGGGAAGTGACTGCTGGTAGGGCTGGAGTGGACTGTGATGGGCCAGTAAACTCTGCTTCAGAAACTGGCCTTGATCATGTGGCAGCTGGGAACCACTGAATACAAGCAACTGAGTGACATGACCACGCCACTGTTTGGGAAGGTGCAGGAATTGCTAAGCCTTGAATGAAACTGCAGGAACAGGAAGTGGGAAGGTCAGTCTAAATCACTCACACTGAAGCACCCCACAACTCGCTGAGTGTTTCTTTCTGTTTAATGAAAGCCGAAGTTTGTTGAGCATTTACTCTGCTCCTCGCCCTTGTAAAATGCTTCCTTCCTCTCATGTAATGCTCAGCACATTCCTGGCTCTGCTGACCCCAAGTTAAAGATGAGGAGACTAAAGCTTAAATAAGCTCTCTTGGCCCATTGGGAGGCGATGAGAGGAGTGAGGAACAGAGTTAACTCAGAGGCCTTTAGAGGGAAAAGGGACATTTAGTGAGTGCCTCCTGTGTGCCAGGCTCCACGGATGTGCTCTCCATTTAATCCTCATGGAACAGTTGCACCTCATTTGATGGCAGTTGCATCTACCAGTTGCTTAGGCCAAAAGCTTTGGAGTCATCCTCTTTCGCACCCACATCCAATCCATCAGAAATCATTGTTAGCCCCCTGCCTTCGGAATGTATCTGAATGCAACAGCCTCTCTCCCTTCACTGCTGCCAGCCTGGCCCAGCCCATCCTCATCTCTCTCCTGGATTCTACCCCTTGCAGACTGTTCTCCATACAGCGGCCAGGGTGATTCATGTTGAACTCAGGTCAAACCACCTCAAGCTTCTTCCTAAAATCTTGCTATGGCTCCCCATGGCACTGAAGTAAAGCCAACGTCCTCATATTTGTTTCTGGTGACCAACCTAATCCCACCCTTCAGTTACCTCCTGACCTCCTCTCTTACTTCTCTCTCCTTTGCTTGCTCCACTCTAACCACTCCACTTCCTTCTTTTTTTTCCCATCTCATTTTATTTTTATTATTTTTTTCTTTCTCAAATTCACCAGGAATACTCCTGCCTCAGGGTCTCTGCTCTCACTGTGACCTATGCCTGGAACACTCTTCCTCTAGGTAACCCCATTGTCTAAGTGTTTTATCATCAGACCTTTGCTCTTGAAGGTTGTGCTAACCACCCTATCGAATTTTTCAACATGACCCCCCATCACACATCAATCTACCCCTGTGATCTGATCTGTGTTCTTTTCTTATAGCAATTACCACTTTCAAAGAGAGTATGCATTTTCTTATTCACTATATTTTCTTGCTTATCTTGTTCTTGCTGGAATGTAAGCTCTGAAAAGGCATATACCCTTGTCTGTTTAACTGACAAATTCCAAGTGTCAGCATTCAGTAGGTGCTCAATAAATACTTATCAAATGGTAGGGAATAGTAGATTATTCAAATAACTGGTAGAGCCAGCATGTGGACTCAGGTTTGCCCCATGGGCCATATTCTGGGCTCTCGTAGCCACACCTGAGTGGGAATGGAAAGCCAGCTGAAGTCTTGATGGACAGTAGTGTTGGAAGGCAGCATGATTTTACTCCATTCGTGCTGATATGGGGCAATGCTGCAGCAAAAAAGAAAACAAGCTTGTTTTGCTCAATTTTGTTGCTGTAGGTTTTAAAAAATAAATAAATAATAAAACTCATGGCTGAGAAAACATCCTGTGTGTGCATGTGTGTAGAGACATTGGCTTTCATCCTAGAGCCTTACCTCATTCGCCAGGCATTTAACAAAGGCGGCATTATTGAATACCAACTAATGATCTGGCAACAGAGGGAGAGACGGATGGGGACAGAGCACACCTGACAGGATGAAATGTTTAGTCATTCACAGCCGTCTTTCAGAAGGAGGAAAAGCCAACAGAGCCTGCTTTGGGAGGGCTCTGTAGAAACTCTACTTCATCTGGGGTTTTCGAACCTCAGAGGTGAAGCTTATTTGCAGGAAAGAGTCTCAGAAGTGGGCAGTGCTTCGGACTCTCCTGGAATTGCTGCCTAGCACCTGGTCCGGCTGCCACCACCTGCCATTGTGGTTTGGCTCTGGGGCCAGGTTAGCTGTTTGTCTAGGCTCCAGGTTAACACTGTGTGTGTTTGCACTGGCTAATATTGAGGACTGTCCCTGAGTATGGAGAGAAAGCCACCACCACAGTATCCCTATCTAGAAAGAGGGCTGGACTGGGAGGAGGCAGGGTAGCCCTGGCCAAAGGAGTTACATTCTTCATTCAACATCAAGCTCCCTCTGAATGTTACGGATCAGATGGATGAATGGATGCTAGGGGAGGCGTGTTTTGCTAAAATATGTGGGCTCTGTTGAATATTCAGAAATGAACTATACTTTCCACTGCAGTGATCCATTAAGTGGCTAAGGACACCAAACACGCTCAGTGATCAAAAGAGATAAGGAGTTTCTTCCTGGTTTCTAGCAAATCACAGGCAGGGAGCAGGATAAGATCGGATGCTGTTGGATACGCTGCTGCTACAACAGAAACTAAATTTGTTTTGCACAGAAATCAAATGATTATTCTCCAAACTGTCAAAATTACTACACTGAAACCACACAAGATGATGTCAAAATATGATTTTCTGGGAAATTTACTATTTTAGGAAATAGCTGCTTTACAAGTGGTTTCTTCCATGGGGGAAGAAAGTCCAAATCTCTTCTCCACTCCCGCCCCCTCACCCCCTGCACTTTTCTCTTCCAGCTTATTTGTATTGGTGTGCAGAAAAACACAAGGGCTTTGTTAAGTCCTAACCCAGTTTTGGTCTCCACAATTGCAAAATGTCATATTTGACTTACTGTATCACTTGAAATTTGTAATCTTTGTGTCATAAAACATTCCTGATAAGATACCATCCTAGTCTTACTATTGCCTTTTCAAATTCCCTCAATAAATGTGAATTGTGTGTGTTTCATAGTCTACAATGACTGGGCATAGCCTACAATGACTGGGCATAGCCTGGAGCTTCCGTTCGCATCTGAATCCCGTGAAGAGCAGGCTAGATACCACATCTCAGGGGTCCCACCCCAACACTTTCCGATTCAAGAGGGTGGGGCTGGGGCTGGAAAAGTTGCATTCCTGACTTGTCCTCAGGTAGTGCTGATGCAGCTGGCTCTGGGATCACACACTTTGAAAACCTCTGTTCTCTGCTTTCTACTTTAATTGCTCCTTGAAGAAAATCAAGCGAACAGTATAGAATTTCCTCAAAAAACTAAAAATGAAACCGCCTTTTGACCCATCAATTCCACCACTGGGATTATAGTCTAGGAAACCTAAAACACCCATTCAAAAGAACTCCTGCACCCCAATGTTCATAGCAGCATTATTTATAATAGTGAAGTACTGGAAACAGTCTAAGTGCCCATCAGTAAATGAGTGGACAAAAAAACTGGTACACTTACACAACAGGAAGAAAGAAAGGAGCTCCTACCCTTCGCAACAGCATGGATGGAACTGGGGAATATTATGCTAAAGTAAAATAAGTCAGGTCGTGAAAGACAAATACCATATGATCTTGCCTATAAGTGGAACCTAATCAACAAAACAAAGAAATGAGCAAAACAGAACCAGAGACCTGGAGATAATGAACAAATTGACAGTGACCAGAGGGAGAAAAGGGATAACAGGAGAAAGAAGGGGAAGGTTCAAGCCAAGGAACAAGTATAAAGGACACATGGACAAAGACAATGGGGGGTGTTGAGATTGAATATGGGAGAGGGGGCATGGGCAGGGCAGGGGAGAGTAATAGGGGGAAAATGGGGGAAAAGAAGTAAATAATAATTATATAATAAAAAGAAAAAGAAAATCAAGCAAACACTTGTTTTAGAACTGAGCCCAGATGGAGTTAGCAAAGTTGGCACAGATGTGAGGCTGAAAAGCAGCAGGAGGATGACCTGAGAACTGAGAGGTCTCAGCATGGAGGTGAAGGTGGATGTAGTTTATGTTACTCACAGTTTTTTGGAAGATCCTTTTTAATAGAGTAAGGACCGAAACAGGGACATGATCAGCATCAGCTGGGATTCTTTCAGTTGCAAGAGAAAAAGAAAAAAGAATAGAGGCCATTTATTGGCTCATATAAATGAAAAGCCTTTCAGGCATGGTGTGATCCAGAAGCCCAAATAAGTTTTTCTCTGTGCCTGTCCTCTTCCTCCTCTCGATTTTCTCCATTCTCAAATGGACCCTTAGATCCTGGTGATGTTATAAACGAGAACAAGTCCCTCCCATTGGGCAAAGTCTTTAGGGAGTCTGCTCTCACAGAGCTCATGGATCAGCCTGTGGGGATCATCCCATCTCTGCTTTCTAGAATAAAGAAGGGCCAAGAGTAGACCAACCCACAGGAGTATATTAATCATAATGGCCATTATCTCTTGAACACTGAGGAAAGTCTGTAACACTCTAAAGATACCACAGTACTAGGGTTACACACACCCAACTCCATTCAACTAAGAAAATAACTTTTACCTTGGGAGTTTGCACACAACTTTTATCTCCTTTGCCATCATCAAATGTAAAGTTTTACTGTTGGGCTTCATGATGGAAACCTGTCATTATAATGAGAAAATGTGCCAGAGAGGGTGGCACAGGCAGGTAAAATTGTGGCCATTATTTTCCCCAGATCCATGATAACTTTCTTTTTAAATCTTTTCTGCTGAAAAACACCTGCCTAACTACAGAGTTGAATAGGAGACTCTGAGGGAACTTAATGCTATTTTAAGTGCTATTTTTGGTCCTGTGGAGTTTTCATTTAGTTCTTCATGTAATAGGCACATGTACAAAAAAGCAATTAAACTGGAACAAAGCAGAAAATAACAGCAGGCAACTTGCTGCCTTCAGTGACAGCGCTTCCAATCTGGAACGCTGTCAGTCATTGGTGGGGCCTCAGAATTAAATTAATTGGGGGGGGCGGATTTTTTTGGCTGAGTCAGCATCCAAATATAGGAATCTTTCTGAAGGATTACAGGTTTCTCAGAGGGCTATGCTAGAGGCAAGGAATAGATTGATTTTAAAAATCTATCCAAGAACAAAGAATTATTGCAAAATGTGCTAGTTTTTGCAATGTGGTCTGGAAAATACATTTCTGGGTTCTGGAATCTTGCCTCTCTGTTTGAGACCCTGGACTTCGTCTTTATTTCATTATGCTAAGCCATCATTGCAATCATGTCCCTAGCGTGATATAAGCTAAAAGATGGGTTGGGGTTGTATTTTAGTTAAGTTAGGTTGCAATTAATGGGAACTTAAAGCACTAACTACTGAGGGGGTGTATTAGAAAGACCCTGGAGGTTAACAGAATTGGGGGAGGGGAACTGCTAGACTGACAGGGTTTGCTACTGCCACAGCCTCTCACTTGGATGCTCTTCACCATCTCTCTGCCTCTCCACCCCGCACCTCTGCCTGGCTTCACTCTCTGCTACTGAAACACATTTCCACAGGAGGTGGAAGGTGTCCTCCAGTGTCTACGACCCCAAAGGCAAGACTCTCTCCCTCTCTCCACTTGAGGACAAACTCCAGAGGAAAAGAGGTCTGCAAAAGGAGATGGAAAAGGATGCGAGGATGGGAGAGAGCCCAGCAGAGAGCTCTGCCACAGAAGCCAGAGTGCAATGGAGTTTGGAGCAGGAGGCAATGGTCAAAAAGTATGAATGCCACAGAGGAATCAAGTAGGATTCGAGAGACGACGAGTTAGTCCCTGACAAGGTCTTTAACACAACAAAGGTCAATGCTGCATTTATCTTTGCACATGACATGGGGATGTGAGAACAGGAGTATCACAGTCCTTTTCTTGAATGTTCATGCTCCAGTGCTACCACTGGACACAGAAACCTGGGAGACTGCCCATAAATTTGTAGCTCCATGTGAAGGTGGTTTTTACGTGGTTTAAATTATTAATTGCCATAAAAACAAACTTTGATAGAGAACCCATGAAGAACAATGAAACAAATCTTGGAGAAGAACCATGATGGGCCTAACTTGGGTCACATGCCCCACCCTGCCCCGCCACCCTGTACTCGGGGAATGGAGGGCAGTGAAACAGCCAGCAGGCTGAGTCACACCTTAAGGCTACGCCTGCAGGCAAGGGGCTGAGTGCTGTGGCTGGCAGCCCCACCAGGGTTGTATAGTTGGAGTCAGGGAGAAGCTGTTTCCCAAGAAAGAGAAGAAAGAAAGGCCTGTGGATGACCAAGAACAGTGGTTACAGGAGCACAGCTAAGTGTAAACACATCCACAGTCAGCCAGTAACAACAATGATCAGTTATCCGTATCCACACTTCTGTTGCTCTTACTATGGTTCCCACCTGTGTTTGGTCTTGCGTATACAAAGATAAATGGGACAAGATTCCAACTTTTCAGAGTTCAAGTTGTTGCTGGATAGATAAATGTGAAAATTGGGTACTATAAGATGAGTACTATAGTTGAATAATTTGAAAAGTAATGTAGAAGAAAAGAGAAAGAGATGAATTCTCTTGGGGAGGATGGATCAGTGTGAGCTTCACAAGGCATCAGCATTCAGAGGAGGGCTTTCATGAAGGCATAGGAGATTTCCAGGTGGACCACATGGATTCCTAAAGAAGTCTCCCCAACTCAATAGATCACCGACCCCAATTTCATTTGTAGGTTTGCTTGCACAGAACAATAGGGAAATAATATCTAATCCTAATTTCGAATACAGGAACTAAAGCTTACTGCAATTAAGTGATTTGACCAAAGTAATGCAGCTCAGGGATGGCAGGGCTAGGGCTAGAACACAGGCTTTGACCCCCTGAATGGTGCCTCTTCCATTCCTCCCCACAGAATCCCAAGTATCCAGGGGAAGGCTGTGCCTTGTCCTGGCTTTCGACAGGTACAGGGTAGAGTGCCAGATCCAACCATAGTTATCACATGCCTAGAGTGTTACCAACTCATTAGCCTTGAGTAATTCTAAGTGACTTGTAAATTCACAAATATGTTGTTGGAACAAATCTGTTTCAGAAAAACACAACCGACCACCAGACCTGTGAGTGCCCCTTATGTTATATATGTAAAGTACATTCGATTTCTTTTTAAAGAAATTGATGAGAACTGACTTTTAAGAAAAGCTATTTCCTTACTGGAACCATGACTCATGGTGAGAGTGAGGCCTCATGGTTTCCATCAAAAAACAAAAACGCCAGGCTGAAATGCTTTCTTTTACTTACATGAACTGGTAGAGCAGTCTGGCAGAACTCAAAGGTAGCCGGTACTGGAGAGGTGAGTGCTTGGAAGTCACTGAGTTGAGTCAGCTGCTATAGCTTTCGCATTTTCCTATGGAAGGCTGAGCTAAATTGAAAGACTCTTTCAGTTATTTGAGCAGAGGTACAGGAGCCCTGTGTAGAGCCAACACAGGACTGGGCTGAGTTGGGCTGCGGGGCCAGACGGGCAAGGTGTAGTCTGGAGGGCAGCACTAGAGAGGGCCGCGGCTGCCGTGCCAGGTACAGCAGGCGCGGGTGTCATCGACCCTTTCTGGACTGCCTGCTTGCTACAAGCAGCCCCAGCTCCACAAACTTAATTCCTAAGCAGAAACGGGCTGAGGGCAGCAGGTGGGACCTATTATTAAGTTAAGGAAAGGAATGTTCTCACCTGGGGGGAGGGAGATATGGTCTAAGCAGGAGTGTAAGGAATTGCATAGGCGTCATCTTTCAGAATGAAGAGGCCACCAGAGTGGTGACAGAGAAGCACAGACAAAGTGTTGTTTGTTTGTGGAGAGCTGGTGCGAGGGAACATAAGCTTCCCCAAAGTCTCAGTGTAATAGCCTGTCATTCCAGAGGAAAGATCAATACTGACAATTGTCAACAGTAGGGGAAAAACTGTCAAAAGCACAGTAAACCAGCATGTAAAATGTGAAACGAACCACCACTCCCTGCAGTGGGGTAAAAATTCCAAATTGGAATTACAATAGAAAATGAAAACAAAGCCTATGAGTGCCACCTCATGGAGAGACCTAACCCATCCAGGCCCAAGGTTTCTGCCAGCCTCTCCTGCTCACCCATTTGGCAACATATACGTTTATCATGCTAGAGTCGTGTTACTGGTCTGTCTGCAAAAGGTTGGAGAACTCAGAGCCATTTCCTTCAATGGACTGGGCTACCTAGTAATACTTACTGGGTTATTTGTTGTGGTTTGATAGACTCTCCAGGGTATGAATACTGGCTTTGTCATTTACTGGTTGTGTGACCTTAGGCAAATTACTTAACCTCTGTGAAACTTAGCTCAAGAGTCTTGGAAAGTAATGATTATATGAGATAATATCTACAAAGTGCTGAACACAGCACTGGAACATAGCAGGTGCTTAAAATGGTAGCTGTTAATGTTTTTATTATTAAAACTCAGCCTTGCCTTTGAACAGCTCACAGTCTACAGGAAAAGCAGACCTAGGTATGACTCCTGCAGGGCGTAATAGAACAGCTTTATAAGTGCAGGCTGTGATTATTTGTAGGTTTAAGATCACTTTTGTGTAGCCCTGGCCAAGTGGTACAGCTGGTTAGCATGTTGTCCAGACAAGCCAAGGATGTGGGTTCGATCTCTGGTCAGGGTGCATACAGGAACTGGCACATAAATACGTGAAACAACAAATTGTTCTCCCCCCACCTCTCTTTCTCCCCCACCCTTCTCTCTACCCCCTTCCTCCCCCGTCTCTCTCTCAAAAAATAAATAACTTTTGTATAATCTGTTCCTTCTGGAGGTTTCTGTCCAGACAGATTGTGACAGCCCTTGCAAAAACTCCAGGGAATAATCACAAAGACTCTTATCAGGGTAAGAAAGTGTTCTGGATTTTAGAACATATCAGAGCTTTTTCTAAAGGTAGAATGGAAGGGCAGAAGAAACCTAATGACCTTTAGACAGCTTGGATCTCAACTTTGTCTATACCAGGGGACTTTTTAAAATTCTAGTATCCGTTCAACAAAGTCAAGACAATTCAATGAAAAAAGGATATTCTCTTCAACAAGTGGTGTTCGAACATGTAGGTATCCATACGTGCAACCTCACAATATACTAAAAACTCAAAATGGATCATAGACCTAAATGTAAGAGCTAAAATTATGACAATTCTAGAACAAAACATAGGAGAAAGCTTTCACGACCTCAGGGTGAGCAAAAAGTTCTTAGGTTATGACACTAAACACAATCCATAAAATGAGAAATTGGTATTTTGTACTTCAATAAAAACATTTGCATTTTTTAACATTTTATCTTACTTTTAATTAAATCCATTGGGGTGACATTGGCTAATAAGATCATATAGGTTTCAAGTGTGCACTGCTATATGATCTATAGATTGCATTGTGTGCCCACCGCTCAAAGTCAGTCACCTTCCATCACCATATATTTGGCCTCCTTTACCCTTTACTCCCCTCCCACCTCCTCCCTCTGGCAACCACCACACTGTTGTCCACGTCTATGAGTTTCAGTTTTATATCCTACATATGAGTGAAATTACATGGTTCTTAACTTTTTCCAGTTGACTTATTTCACTTAGCATAATATTCTCAAGGTCCATCCATGTTGTCACAAATGGCAGTATCTCATCTTTTCTTATGGCTGGATGGAATTGCATAGTACATATGTACCACATCTTCTTTACCCAATCATCTGTCAAAGGATATTTTGGTTGTCTCTATTTCTTGGCCACTGTGAATAATGCTGCAATGAACATAGGGTTTCACATATCTTCAAAAATAAATGTTTTTGAGTTTTGGGATAGATACACAGAAGAGGAATTGCTAGGTCATATGGAAACTCAATTATTAATATTTTCTATAGTGGCTTAATATTTTCCACAGTGGCTATACCGGGTTATATACCCACCAGCAGTGAATGAGTGTTCCTTTTTTGTCAACACTTGCTATTACCTGTCCTATTTATAAAAGCCATTCTAATAGACATGAGGTAGTATCTCATTGTAGTCTTGATTTGCATTTCCCTAATAGCTAGTGAAGTTGAGTATCTTTTCATATATCTGTTGGCAATTTGTATGTCTTACTGGGAGAAGTGTCTGTTCAGGTCCTCTGTCCATTTTTTAATTGAATTGTTTGTCTGGTGTTGAGTTGTATACGTTTTTATATATTTTGAATTTTAACCCCTTGTCAGAGTTGTTTGCAAATATCATCTCCCATTTGGCTGACTGCCTTTTTGTTTTATTGTTGGTTTCTTTCACTGTGCAGAAGCTTTTTTGTTTAATATAGTCTCATTCATTTATTTTTGCCTTTACTTCCCTTGCCTTTGGGGTTAAATTCATAAAATGTTCTCTATGACCACGGTCCATATGTTTACCACCTATGTTTTGTTCTGTGTACTTCATTGTTTCAGATCTTATATTTAGGTCTTTGATCCATTTTGAATTCATTTTAGCACCTGGGAACAAACTGTAATCTAGTTTCATTATTTTGCATGTGGCTTTCTAATTTTCCCAGTATTTATTGAAGAGCTTTTTTTCTCCATTGTGTGCTTTTGGCTTTTTTGTCAAAAAGTATTTGCCCATATACATGTGGTTTTATTTTTGGACTCCCAATTCTGTCCATTGGTCTGTGTGTCTATTTTTCTGCCAGTACCATGCTGTTTTGTTAAAAAAAAAAAAAAAAAACAGAAAAAAAACCTTGCAAATCATATATCTGATATAAAATTTGTTTCTAGAATATATAAAGAACTCTTATAAGTCCCTAGTAAAAAGATAAACAATTTGATTTAATAAATAAATAAAAGGCAGCCCTGGGTTGTGTGATTCAGTTGATTGGAGCATAATCCTGTACACAGGTTCAATTCCCAGTAGGGATGTGTATGAGAAGACAACCAATAGATGTTTCTCTCTCTCCTTCTCCCTCTCCCTCTAAGAAGCAATGAAAAAAAAAATATCCTTGGGTGAGGATGAAAAAAAATAAGCAAAAAATTTGAATAGACATTCACCAAACAAGATATACAAATGACTAATAAGCCTTGCAAAGATATTCAGTATCATTAGTAATTAGGTGAGCACAAATAAATAATTAAAAACACTGACAATACTGTTGGCAAGGATGTAGAAAAATGGAGCCCTCAATCACTGCTATTGGGAATGTAAAATAGTACACATCAAAATATAGTTTGGCAGCTTCTTAAAATGTTGAACATAAACTTAACAATGACCCAGCAATTCTGCTCCTAGAAATAGACCTAATATAAATGTAAACATATTTCCACATAATAGCATGTATGCAAATGTTTATGCAACATTATTCATAATAGCCTCAAACTGGAAACAACCCAAATGTCCATCAAATGCTGAACAGATAAATGTTATATATCCATACACTGTTCATTAATAAAAAATGAACATGTTATACATGGATGACCCTCAACAATATTATAACAAATGAAAGAAGCCAGATGCAAAAGACTACATGTGGTCTGATTCTGTTTATATGGATGTTTACAAAGGAAAAATGGATAGAGATATAAAGCAAATTAATGGCTCTCATTAAGCTTTTTAGAGGCTAAAAAGAGACACTGAATGTAAAATAGTAAAAGGATGCAGAATAATGTCAAGTGGAACAATTGTTACATCTTGTATATCCCCTGACATCAGCAAGGTCTAGAGTAGAGATGACAGATGTATGATGTGATTATAAAATCTGAAAAGTCAGCGACGGGTTTGTTAACAGACACTGACTACCAGACATCCTGGGTACCAGGGTGTCCTATAAGGCTACAGCTCCAGGGTTTGTTTATAAGGTTATTTTGATTTATGCCAATTTGGGATGATTTATTAATCTCCCAAAGACTAATAGATACTCAAATGTCTTGAACTAATTAGGGAGTGTTGAATTGCAAGTAACAGAATACCTGATTTTTAATGTTTTAAATCATGATTATTTTTCATCTAGCTGATAGTCTGGAAGTAGCAACTGCAGTTCACTTTGAAAATTCGGTGGTGTCATCAAGAACCAAGGCTGTTTAGATTCTTGAGCTTTGTAATTCATCCCTGACATGTGGGCAACTTAACTCCCACAGTCAAAAAAGGACTGCTGGATCTTCAAGCAACTCATTCTCACATGACAGCATCCCAAGGAGAAAGCTGGGGGCAGGGACTAAAAAGTTTTTCTTCCCTGTACTTCTCTCTTATTAGGAAGGAATGAAAACTCTTTCCCTGAAGTTGCAAGAACATATCCTTATATCACTTTAGCTGAAAATTGGATCAAGTGCGCACACTGTTAGTGAGGAAGAATGAAGATCTGCTATGTTACTTACCTGCATGTGGCATTTTATAGCTATGCATTTGTAGTAGACACTGTTCCTAATTATAAGTAAAGTGAAGTGTTCCTGCCTCATTTGCCAGGATTTTGAGTAACTCAGAGTTGTCACGATGTTTGACGTTTGAGGTTAAGTTGCCAAGAACAATGTCCAAAACCATGCTTGAGAGACATTCTAATGAAGAGGCCCCTGCTGCCGTCAGTCACCATGCGCTCAACCTATAGTTTGCACCCTGGCTGATTCTCTGATGAGAACTTGATCTTGGTTTTACTGTGAGTGCCAGGGCAAGCGAGAGAGAGAGAGAGAGAGAGAGAGAGAGAGAGAGAGAGAGAGAGAGAGAGAGAGAGAGAGAGAGAGAGAGAGAGAGAAGGAGAGGGAGAGGGAGAGAGGGAGGGGGGGAGAGAGAGAGAAAGCGCGCTCGCGCGCCCCCCCCCCCAATCCCTTGGCTATTTTGTCAGTAGCTCCTAAGTCCAAGTGTACTACTGTGAGTGTATCTGATTGGTGGAGCTCAGTTCATATGATTTTGCCTGGCTGCAAAGGAGTCTGGGAAGGTGAATATCTGGCATTCAGGCTACTTCTAATGGAAGGAAGTCTTTGTCCTCAACCAAGACTCATAAAGTGAAGAACTCCTAACTTTGGTAGAGGTTTAGATATCAGGGAGCTAGAGCAACGCATGTGTATCACACTGCTGATTTATTTCATCTAATTCTCACAGTCTTCTAGAGTTACCCTCATTTTATAGAAAAGAAATCGAGGTTCAGAAGTGCCTTGCCATGTCTATGTAAGCTCTATGGAAACACACTAGCAATCCTTGGATTAACATCCAAGGATTTTCACTATGCAATGTTATAGCAAATTAATTAAAAACAAAGCAGATGTCCGTCGTTAGATTTTTGTTAATAAGTTGTGGTACATTTATACAATGGTACACTATGTAACATTTTAAAAATGAGGTGGACTCATATGTGCCAACAAGAAAATACGTTCAGGATGTATTATTAAGTGGAAAAAAGTATCTAAAACAATATATACTACACTACAGTTTCAAGAAACTCAAGTTATATATATATAATTATACATAAAATATGATATATAATACATATTATACACACACACGTATATATATATATATATATATACACACACACCAAGGTGTTAACAGTGGTTGTCTCATGGAGATGTGAAAAATAAGAACCTTCTGTTACATATTTTTGCAATTTTTACAGTAAGTTTGTATTATTTTGTAGACAACAAAACATTCAATGAATGCATTTTTTTCAAGCCAAACCTATTAGTTGCTAAATTGGCCATAAAGGTAAGAATCCCACCTGTTTAGAGGAAGGGGTAGGGCTTGTCCCTGTCTCTTAAAGGAACTTTTGCCTCTAGAGCTGAGAGACTAAAGTGAAAATTGAGGAGTCACTCAAAAAGTATAGTCCGTGAGAGAGGAAAAAAAGCAGGGAGCTCCACATTCTCTGAGAGGCTGGTCAGCAGCAGCTGAAGGTGAGGGAGGTCACAGAATAATGAGAGTCTCGGGCAGCAGGAGAGTCAGGAACAAGTACTTGGTCATAGATTAGGAGAGGATCCAGGCTGAAGTACAGTCAGGCAGAGGGATCAAGACCAAAGCAACGTGTCAAAGAGTCTGGACCTTAATGAAAGATCAGGACGAGAGAGCCCTGTGAAGCAGAAACGGGGGCCCAGTTCTGGCAGGGCGAGGCTTTATTCTCCGGTACTGCTGCTTGGACAGGAAGCTGAAAGTTACATTGTGGAATGCTTTCTTTCTTGTTAGTAGGAAATATTTCTAGTGCAATGTATTATCGACGAAACAGATTTCTAGTTATAGGAATCAAATATGCCAGTACCATAAAGGGTACGATTAAATGTACAAACACTGAAAGAAAGGCTTAGTGGGGAAGGGTGGGAACTGGGATGTGGTGATGTCTCAGGCAGCGTTAGACAAAGAGTTGACCCTGGGTGACTCTACAGGAGAGTCTCTAATTGAATGGTTTGGTTTTTGTCAAGTTCCCTTCAGAGAAATGACTTCAGTGTTGGAGGGGACATCCCAACTCAGGCTTCCCACGATCTGCGTACAGTCTGGGCTGCGGTTGTGGGAGCTGTGTAGGTGGGAATTCACCATGCTCTAACTCTAAACACAGAGAAGATGCTCAGACTTTGGCTATAGAAGACCAAAGAAAGCAGAAGTACAACTAGACTCCAAGGTGTGCTATAAATCCTGTTGATGTGTCTGAGTGGAGAAAATCAAAGCAAACAGCATTGCTCATTAGCAAGTTAAAATGCTTGACACACACTGAACAGAGGAGAATTGAGGAAGGACACTCTAGCTGAAAGTTCCAGCGTGTTGTTCCCTTTCCTTTTGTTTGAGTCCTGATGTTAGCAGCTCACCTCTGCAGTCCCCACGACATGAGTGGTGTCTATTAACACAAGTATCATGAATAACTGGTGAGGAATTCCAACTGCTGAGGCATAAGTCTAGAAAGATCATTTGAGCTAATTAAGGAGGAGTGTTTGCCCTGGAATGATCCTTCAACATCCACGTGGATTTCTGACAAAGTCTCCTTGATCAATTCCCATGCTGAAAACATGACTTTGGGACAGTTTGCAGAACAACCTGGCATATACCACATACATGTGTTAGGGTTTTTCCTTCCCTGTTTTGTTTTGCTTTGTTTTGCAAATCAAAGCAATGCTAAGCCACTAGACATAGCTTCCATCCACTGACTTCAGATGAACAATTTCCAGATGTGTTTTTGTACTCTCTCCAAAATACAACAGTTGTAGAGCAAATACATAAATGTCATCAATCCCTGGAGAACTGTAACATAACACTTGAGAGGGCAAGCTCAGGAGTCAGACTGCCTGGGATTGAATCCTGACTATCACATAGGCAAGCATTTTAACTTCTTTGTGCCTCAGTTTTCATCTGTTAAATGGTGACAATTATAGTACCTACCTCATAGGGATGTTGTGGGGATAAAACTCATTCATTTTATCTTTTTCAAAAGGGTATGTAGAATAGTATCTGTCATATAGTAAGTGCTTGATGCATGGCAAGTATTGTTATCACTCAAGAATCCCTGCCTGCTACTTGTACAGGACCTCAAAGGATGGGAGTGAGTGGATGAATGGACCCTGAGCATCTCAGTGGGAGGCTCAGCATTATAGATCTGGAATTGTGATCACCTCAGTGCAATCACAGCAAAGTGGGTCCAGGGACCATCCCACATGGACTAAACTCACAAACTCACAAAAGGGTTTATTGCCCCTAGACCAAGGTGCTCATTTACAGCAAAATAGAGAACTGGGAAGGGGTAAGCACATCAGTGTATCCTTTCCTAGCATGAAAGTCTGCATGGAAAATCAAGTTTTAATTTGAAGGCTACTTGTGAGAATGGAAGTGGAAGTGGAAATGTCAGGCTGTGTGGGTTTAATGCAGTCATCCCCACTATACAAAGAGAACGTTCAGTGTTTACCATCAAACAGGGATGAATCTTCTGGTCCCTCAGGGCAGGAAACTACCACTCATGAACAAGACAGACAAATTCTGACTTATTTTCTTTTTCTCTGGTGTCACACACAACATCCCATCATATAATGTGCTTTCCTTGGATTGTGGAGAAAATAAAGGGGCTGGGATCAAAAGCTTTAAATATACTAATATAGCGCTTCTGGAACTATATTTGAGTCAGACCCTGGGTATGTCTGAAACTTTTTAGATATTTTGGCCCCAGATGACTTTCCTTCAACTGAATTAGGGCCAAGTGAAATTTCTAGCCCACTTATTGAGGAGATGAAGCTTTCAATGTGTAATCGGATGGAGAAATGTGTCTTTACTTGAACTCTTCTGAAGGACAGCTCTTTACAGAGTTGAAGAATTATTTCATAAGGCTCTTGATGTATGTGTGTGGAGGACTGTAATACTCAGGCAATAGATGATCAACAAGCTGCATGCTAAGGAGTATGCTACTATTAACTATAGGGCTTTCATTTTACAAAATTGGAAACAGTTTACCCAAGCGAGCATTGTACGAGGGTCAGAAAATGGAGGAGGAACTGTCAGATGCAGATGTTTGAGGTGGTTCTCCACAGTGGGGGCTGGGGTCTGAAGTGAAGACATTCTCATCTATTTCACATGTGCAATCTTCAGTTAGGCCTGGCCTTCAGATAATAAAATGTGTGTGTGACTGTGGAAAGGGACAAAGGGCTTGAGGTCTGCTAAGAGTTGAGACCACACAGATAAGAAGGCTGCCTATACCTGGGCTTCTCATGGAAGCTGCAGTGGGGTTGAAGGTGCTCTTTTTCTTGAAGCTTCCACAGAATTCTTGCTCTCTTTTGGACTAGTTCTTTTGTTTTGCTTCCACTCTCCCTCCCCTCCCCTCCCCTCCCCTCCCCTCCCCTCCCCTCCCCTCCCCTCCCCTCCCCTCCCCTCCCCGTCCCTTCCCTCGGTTCCTCCTGGACACGGGCTGCCCTACTGTAGTGCTGATCACCCAATGTCTCTGAGACATGGCCTACTTTTGAGCTTCACCTTTCCCAATAATTATATGTGCTAATAGCCTTCCCATTAATTCCTTCTTAATCAAATTATGGTGAAGCCAATTAGAATTGCTATCATTTGAAACCAAGAATTTTGAATGATACATTCTCATTTTTTAAAGTATCTCTCCCTTGCCTTGACCAGGTGGCTCAGTTGGTTGGACCACTGAACACCAAAAAGTCATGGGTTCAATTCCCAGCCAGGGCAAATACCTGGGTTGTAGGTCAGATCCCTGGTTGGGGTGCATATGGGAGGCAACTGATTGATGTTTCTTTCTCACATCAATGTTTCTATCTCTCTCTTTCTCTTCCCCCCTCTCTAAAATCAATAAACAAACACTTAGGTGAGGATTAAAAAATAAAAACTCAAATATCTGTATCTCACTCTGATTTACACAAACACAAATTGGCAATGAGAAAAAAAGTGAGAAAATCATGTCAAAGAGAAAAATACAGTAAGACACATGAGACAAAGCCAGAGGAGAGTTCAATACACAAAATTCATGTTACGTATTTCTGTGCCTTTTGTTGTAGGTGGGTAGCAAATGAAACCTAAGCTTCCTATTAACCAAAGAAATAACAGGAACATAATTTGTCACACAATTCTGTGCTCATAAGAAACAAACAAACCAGCAGCTCCAGGCAGTCACAGCTGACACTGACACGGAAGAACAATGTTTTCCAGGGCCTGCTGAAGGGGGCACAATAAGGAAGAGTGAACGACATCTTGCGTGATAACTACACAATGAATACTGTATTGGCCAAAAAGTCTGCATGGATTTTTTTCCATAAAATAAAACATACTTTTCAGCAATAACTTTATTTATTTGGATATTTTAGGTACGTCAGCTATCTCCCATGTGGTATATAACAATGATTGTTCTCAATATCTCAGTTTGATCTCTACCAACTTCAGCTGGTCTACCTGGCCATGGAGCATCGTCCAGCTAGAAATCTCCAGCATGAAACTTCAGAAACCACTTCTGACATGTCTGATCAATCACAGCACCTTCTCCATACACTGCTCAAATCTTTGGGGGCTTTTTTTTGCATTTCAGTTGCATTTTTACCTTTCTTGAAATAATAAAGCATAATATGCCAAAAATGTCACTTATTTTCTTCCATCTTCAATATTAAAATGTCTACACAAAAATTCACCAATTTTGATAAGTTTTTTTTAAATGCATGCTGATATCACAGATGCCACAATACAATCTAACAAAATTGTTTCAAATGAAGTTAAAGACAACTGCTACTAGAGCCATCTTATGGAAGAAACCAAATGAACTTCTTGGCCAACCCAATACAATACAGTTTCATAAAACCACAGACAAGAATATCTGAAACTAAGTATAGCCCTTTTACCAAAGCATAATTCAAAGAAATCACTTTAGTGGACACTAAAGCAATACATCCCAGTTTGGGGGATGGAGTCTGGCTTAATTTCGGGATAGATTTGGAAGAGAAAAACTTCAAATAGCTCTCATTTAACAAGGTGTATTTCTAAACTTATCTTCTGAACGGTACTGAAACACATTAAATATCAAATTATACTATCTGACAAGTACCTGGACTACAGCTATTCAGTGTTCTTTAATTAATTGTAAGTTCATATATTCCAACAGCTGACTGAACTGGGGTTAGAACTGCCACCATGTGAGCGTGATGTTAAGAATTCAGGAAGGTGATCTGCTTGAAGAGAACACAAACCCAGTACTATCAGAGTTAGATCAAGTATGCACCTACAAACACAGTGAAATCTTGTCCTTAACAAATACATTGTGCACACTCAGCTTCAAAGCAGCACTATTCACAATAGCCAAAAGGTGGACACAACCTAAGCCCATCCACAGATGAATGAATAAACCAAGCGTGGTCTAGACATATAATGGAATATTATTTAGCCTGAAAAATGACGAAATTTTGACACATGCTACAGTATGGATGAAACTTGAAGACGTGTTAAGTGAAATAAACAAGTCAAAAAGGACAAATATTATGATTCCTATCACATGAAATTTCTAGAGCAGAACACTTCTTAGAGACAGGAAGTAGAGTGGCGACGCCCGGGGCCGGGGGAGGGGAGAGTGGGCGCTGCTATGTAGCAGTCAGTCACGGCAGCTTGGTTTGGGAAGATGAAGTTCTGCAGCCGGGCAGTGTTGACGGCCACACCGTGGTGTGCATGTACTCGATGCCGCAGAGCTGCATGCTTTAAAATATTTTAAATGGTAACTTTTACACTCTGTATATTTTACTAAAATTAACAAAGAATAAATGAAAAAAAATTAAATCAGGAACACTCCAGAAAATGGATACATGTCCACAAAGCTGGACACACACTGTAGCCACAATAATTTTAAGTATCTTTAAAACTTGGCATTGCCAAACGCCCACTTTAGCCATTCAAAAAAATCCCAATCAATCTCCCAGGTTTAGAATGGCTAATTTTGAGCAGCAGAAGTGAGTCTTCCAAGATCAACTGATTCCAAAACACACATTCGGGCAAATGAACCTCTGAGCCTGAGGCTACAGGTCATCATCACAGTCCACTGAGGATGTGCTCTGGTTAATTCCCACAGCAAGCAGTGCAAGTCAGGTCCGTTTCGCAGATAAGCAAACTGAGACTCAAAAAGATCAAGTAGCTTTGTTCAAGTTACACAGCTAGTCGGTAGTAAATCTTGAATTTGAACCAACCTTCTGCAAGACAGATCGTGCCCACATAAGGCTATAAGAGAGACCCCAGCTCCATTTCTTTTAATTACACTTAATGAAGCCTCAAGCACTGGAAATAACCACCCTGGTTTCCCTTTGCTGGGTTTACAGGTTCTTTGGGGCTAGTACAAGACAACTAGAAGTGCCCTATTTGTAACTAAAGGTAGCCTGCTCTGCCTTTTTCTGCCAGCACCCTCACGGTCATACTGCATAGGGGATGAAGACAGTCAGAAAATGTGTGAATTTCCTTCACCATTTCATTTGACTTTCTTTCTTTATCAGTTAACATTATCAAAAATCTCCTATGTGTCAGAATGGCCTAGAAATCAGAGCTTTAAAATAGTTGATAGAGAAACTGTTTGGTAAATCCGAGTAAGAAAATCCCTTTTAATTTTTCAATCTCTGTCCTCAAGCTTTTGAGCACAGAGCTCGTAGCAAAGCAAGTTGAGAAAAGCCCTCAGCAGCCACCTCCCGCAATTCTCCAGGGAAGTTATTACCCACTCAAGCCTGGACCACATTCTATCCCACTCCCCTCTAGCCCTTGCTAATTGCTCCTAATTATATATCTCAAGAATTCCTCTTTCCCTGGGGTGTGTGTCCGGAAAACATTGTGTTTTGACTTCTGGTGGGCTAATTAGGATGTACTGAAGGAAGCAGCGGAGCTTGGAGCTCTCTGACCTTCCAGAGAGGCCCTGCCCTCGTTTGTCTTCCTCACTGAATTTCCTCCACTCCGTTTGTCTTTCTCTTATTTAGATGGTTCAGCTTCACGGGGAGGCAGGTGTAGCCATCCTGCGCTGGGATGAAAAGGATCTCTGCTCTTTGTTCAGGTACCTTGTACCTTGGCATCCTAAAGAGTGCTTGCTGAACGTGCTAGAAGCTAAATTTATGCCGCTTTTCCCCTTTTGTCTTGCTTCAGTGCAAGCTGTATTTTATGAAGCTTCAGGGGCATTTTTCAAAGTAGAAAGTAAGAGGTCTCTCTCTATTCTTTGTGTGTGTGATCTGAGCAACTCTGAATTTTTTTGCACAACGTCTTCTGCCACACTGGTGCATGCAATATTGACTAACTTCAAGTTTACATTTCATCAACTTTTTGATTTATTTCTTCTTGGTGCTCACCTGCAGTGTAAATAACCAGGTATCTCACATCTTCTGTGTCTGTGTCTTTTTCTGGTCAGATCTTTTTTCTTGGACCCTGCTGCTATTTCTGCAACCACACTGCACCTCCCAGTGCTGTTAAGAGTTGCTGTGCTGGACCAGATTTGAGGGCACTGCCCCAACTGTGCTCTGAAGACCTTTGGAAACAGCACAATCTATTGGAAAGGGTAATGAGCAGAAAGTCAGGAACCCAAGGATCAAACTCTAATTCCTCATTAATATCTTTGGACAGTTACTCCACTTCTCTGCACCTCAGTTGTGCCACCTCTAGAACATAAATGTTTTACTAGATGACCTCCTGTGTCACCCTGTCTTCATTTTGTTTCATCCACTCTTTGTTCATGTTGAGTTATAGAGTTTTCATGAGTTTTGTTGACACAAAAATTAAAGAAAGCGACTTCCGTCCAAGATGGAGGTGTAGGCGGACACACTGTGCCTCCTCTCACAACCAAAATTAAGGACAACAAATATTTAGAAACAAGAAAACAACCAGAACTGATAGAAAATTGAACTGTACGAAAGTCCAACAACCATTCATCCAGACCAGTAAGAGGGGCGGAGTTGCGGCAGGAAAAAGTGGAGGTGCGGACCCGGGAACGCAACCGGCGGTGGCTGGCGGTTCCCAGGTGCACGGGCAGAGGCTGACAATCCCTGGGCCCACAGGCGGCAGCTGGCGGACACAGGGAGGGGGCACAAGGGGGCAACTGTGCAGACCCAGTGAGGCCACAAGGGTCGGCTGGCTGACCGGGTGGTCCCACACTCACTCACGCACACAGTCCAGGCAGAGGGGAAGTGGCGGAGGGGACTGAATCCAGGAGAGAGCGGAGCAGGCGCCATTGCTCCCTCTCAGGCCCCACCCCCACATACAGCGCCACAACCCAGCGACTGGGCTGCCCTGCACTGGGGAGCACCAGAGGCTCCACTCCTCACTACGTAACAGCACGCTCGCGTGCCCAGATAATCCAGGTGAAGGGGAAGCGACGGAAAGGGCCGGAGTCCAGGAGAGAGCGGAGCAGGCGCCATTCTTCCCTCTCAGACCCCGCCCCCACCTATAGCGTCACAACCAGGCGACTGGGCTGCCCTGTCCTGAGGAACATCTAAGGCTCCACCCCTCACTATGTAATAACCGTGACCAGACTAAAACCAAAACAAAACAAAACAAAAAAACCCCACCGAAAATGGCTCAAACCAGAGAAAAAATGAAAACCCCAGAGTCAATTCCTCTGAGCCATGAAGAGATAGCCAACCTATCAGATGCACAGTTCAAAGCACTGGTCATCAGAATGCTCACAGAATTGGTTGATTTTGCTCACAAATTAGATGGAAAAATGCAGGCTACAATACGTGAAATGAAGGAAGATGCATGGGGAACCAACAGAGATGGAAGGAAAACTGGTACTCAAATCAATGGAGTGGACCAGAAGGAAGAAACTAACAACAAAACAGAAAACGAGGAGGAAACAAGAATTCAAAAAAATGAGGAGAGGCTTAGGAACCTCCGGACATCGTTAAACCTCCCAACATCTGAATTATTGGGGTCCCAGAAGGGGAAGAAGAAGAGCAACAAGTGGAAAACTTATTTGAACAAATAATAAAGGAGAACTTCCCCAATCTGGCAAAGGAAATAGACTACCAGGAAGTCCAGGAAGCTCAGAGAGTCCCAAAGAAGTTGGACCCAAGGAGGAACACACCAAGGCACATCGTCATTACATTAGCCAAGATTCAAATGAAGCAGAGAATTCTAGAAGCAGCAAGGGAGAAGGGGACAGTCACCTACAAAGGAGTTCCCATCAGACTGTCAGCTGATTTCTCAAAAGAAACCTTACAGGCAAGAAGGGGCTGGAAAGAAATATTTGAAATCTTGAAAAGCAGGGACCTACCTCCAAAATTGCTCTATCCTGCCCTGGCTGGTGTAGCTCAGTGGATTGAGCGCGGGCCTGCGAACCAGAGGATCGCGGTTCGATTCCCAGTCAGGGCACATGCCTGGGTTGCAGGCCAGTTCCCAGCAGGGGACGCATGAGAGGCAACCATACATTGATATTTCTCTCCCTCTCCCTCTCTCCTACCCTTCCCCTCTAAAGATAAATAAATAAATAAATAAATATTTTAAAAAAACAAAACAAAACAAAAACAAAAAACAAAATTGCTCTATCCAGCAAAGCTGTCATTTAGAATGGAAGGACAGATAAAGCGCTTCTCAGATAAGGTCAACTTCAAGGAGTTCATCATCACCAAGCCCTTATTATATGAAATGTTAAAGGGACTTATCTAAGAAAAAGAAGATCAAAAATAGGACAGTGAGACTTCCGGCCAAGATGGAGGCGTAGGCGGACACACTGTGCCTCCTCTCACAACCAAAATTAAGGACAACAAATATTTAGAAACAAGAAAACAACCAGAACTTATAGAAAACTGAACTGTACGGAAGTCCAACAACCATTTATCCAGACCGGTAAGAGGGGCGGAGTCGCGGCAGGAGAAAGTGGAGCTGCTGACCCAGGAACACAAGCAGCAGCGGCTGGCAGTTCCCAGGTGCACAGGCGGCGGCTGGCGGTCCCCGGGCCAACAGGCAGCAGCTGGCGGACCCCGGGCACTGGGGGGCAGCTGTGCAGACCCAGTGAGGCCGCACAAGGCGGCTGGCTGACTGACCAGGGTCTCACTTTCGAGCGTGCAGACGGTCCAGGCGGAGGGGAAGTGGAGGAGGGGACTGAATCCAGGAGAGAGCGGAGCAGGCGCCATTGCTCCCTCTCAGGCCCCACCCCCACATACAGCGTCACAACCCAGCTACTGGGCTGCCCCGCACTGGCGAGCGCCAGAGGCTCCACTCTTCACTACGTAACAGCACACGCGCATCGCAGATAATCCAGGTGAAGGGGAAGCAGCGGAAAGGGCCGGAGTCCGGGAGAGAGCGGAGCGGGCGCCATTGTTCCCTCTCAGACCCCGCCCCCACCTATAGCGTCACAACCCAGCGACTGGGCTGCCCCGCCCTGAGGAACACCTAAGGCTCCACCCCCTCATACGTAATAGCCGCGACCAGACTAAAACCAAAACAACAACAACAAAAAAAACCCACCAAAAATGGCTCAAACCGGAAAACAAATAAAAGCCCCAGAGCCAATTCCTCTAAGCAGTGAAGTGATAGCCAACCTGTCAGATGCACAGTTCAAAGCACTGGTCATCAAAATGCTCACAGAATTGGTTGATTTTGCTCACAAACTAGATGAAAAAATGCAGGCTACAATCCGTGAAATGAAGGAAGATGCATGGGGAACTGATAGAGATGGAAGGAAAACTGGGACTCAAATCAATGGAGTGGATCAGAAGGAAGAAACTAACAACCAAACAGAAGACGAGGAAGAAACAATTCAAAAAAACGAGGAGAGGCTTAGGAACCTTCGGGACATCGTTAAACGTCCCAACATCCGAATTATAGGGGTCCCAGAAGGGGAAGAAGAACAGCAACGAGTGGAAAACTTATTTGAACAAATAATAAAGGAGAACTTCCCCAATCTGGCAAAGGAAATAGACTACCAGGAAGTCCAGGAAGCTCAGAGAGTCCCAAAGAAGTTGGACCCAAGGAGGAACACACCAAGGCACATTGTAATTACATTAGCCAAGATTCAAATGAAGCAGAGAATTCTAGAAGCAGCAAGGGATAAGGGGACAGTCACCTACAAGGGAGTTCCCATCAGACTGTCAGCTGATTTCTCAAAAGAGACCTTCCAGGCAAGAAGGGGCTGGAAAGAAATATTTGAAATCTTGAAAAGCAGGGACCTACATCCAAGATTACTCTATCCAGGAAAGCTGTCATTTAGAATGGAAGGGAAGATAAAGTGCTTCTCAGATAAGGTCAAGTTCAAGGAATTCATCATCACCAAGCCCTTATTATATGAAATGTTAAAGGGACTTATCTAAGAAAAAGAAGATAAAACTATGACAGTGAAAAGACAACAAACTCATAGCTATCAAGAACCACACCTAAAACAAAAGCAAACTAAGCAAACAGCTAGAACAGGAACAGAACCACAGAAATGGAGATCATATGGAGGGTTAGCAAAAAGGGCATGGGAGGAGGAGAGAGGGGGAAAAGGTACAGAGAATGAGTAGCATAGATGGTGGGTAGAAAATAGACAGGGGGAGGGCAAGAATAGTATGGGAAATGTAGAAGCTAGAAAACTTATGACCCATGGACATGAACTAAAGGGGGGAATGTGGGTGGGAGAGGGTGGGTAGGGTGGAGGGGAATGATGGGGGAGAAATGGGACAACTGTAATAGCATAATCAATAAAATATATTAAAAAAAATAGGACAGTGAAAAGACAGCAAACTCACAGCTATTAAGAACCACACCTAAAACAAAAGCAAACAGCTAGAACAGGAACAGAACCACAGAAATGGAGTTCATATGGAGGGTTAGCAACAGGGGAGTGGGAGGAGGAGAGAGGGGGAAAAGGTACAGAGAATAAGGAGCATAGATGGTGGGTAGAAAATAGACAGGGGGAGGGCAAGAATAGTGTGGGAAATGTAGAAGCTAAAGAACTTATGACACATGGACATGAACTAAAGGGGGGAATGTGGATGGGAGAGGGTGTGCAGGGTGGAGGGGAATGATGGGGGAGAAATGGGACTACTGTAATAGCATAATCAATAAAATATATTTAAAAAATTAAAGAAAGCATGAGTTGATATTTATTTAGCTTATTCTCCCCTCACCCACACCCCCAAGAAATGGTGGCCTGGAACAAGCTATTTCAGCTCAGCCAACTTGTTTCTATTGACCACAAATGAAATTCCTTTCTGCTCCACCTGGTATGTGACTTCCCTTCTCCAGCCTGCACGTCAGACTCTCCTGGTTCTGGATTGCTGCCCTCTCTCGGAAGGTATGTTCTCTGCTTTTTCTCTGGTGGGAATTCATTTATTCCTTCTTCAGTGTTAATTTTACCCTCCTAAATAGAAAAAACTCACCCATGTTTCTCTAAAAGATCTTTAAAAGTCAGAGAGTAGTCTATGAAAAACTTGAAGTAAATTCTTATGACCATTTGTTATTCATTTGAGATTAATCACACTAAGTCTAAAATAGACTTTTTTTAGAGAAAAGAAGTACCTGCCTTGGCTTGCTGGTTGCCATTTTGGACAGCAATGTGAGTTTCCTTGCATCGTTTTTCCTGCCTCTGTGAATAAGGAAGTGCCAGAGACCTTACCACCCCCTCAGCTAACCCAGCACTCTCTGTTCAGGTGCTTCTGCCAACTAATTAACACCTCCTTCAAAAGCTGTAATTGGACAGCAGATGCACATGAAGGCAGAACCCAGTGGGGAGTCTCATGCTTTCTATACATACATTTCATGAAAGGCAGGAAGTGAAATCAAGCAGGCTGATGGGAGATTCATTTTGCCAAAATGGCCGCCCCCAGAATCTTAGAGTAAATTTATGGAGCTTTAATGTAAAATAAATTTCTCATATCTTTGGAGGAGAGGCCCATTTTTGTTGTTTTTCATGTAATCCAGTGTGTTCTCAAAGTTCTGGAAAAAATCCTAAACACCTTTGGGCATCCCTCAGACGGTACCAGAAGCGCAGGCACATTTGCATGCCTGCCCACCCCTCCAAGGACCATTAAGTTCCTGCCTCTTGTCTCAGCCTCCTCTAATCTAGCCTTTATTTTGTTGCCAATGCTCTGTGTGTGACCCAAACAGGATCATGTCACAGGCTTAAATAGTTTTATGCTTCTCCAGATTTCACAGGATACAGTCTAAACTATTTAGTGTGTGTGGTGGGTGGGGTGGGGGTTCACAGGCCCCAAGTACCTGTCTCTTGCTTACCTTTCTCTCCTGACACCCACTCACATTGTACCCACTTGTCCCCTGTATAAGTGATCTTCTCTCACAGCTATGTATTCTAGAATTGTCCCTGCCCCATTCTCACTCCATAAGCCATAGTTTCCACTTTCTCCAAAGAGCTTGGAAATAATTTTTTCATTGACCTGCAATTCAATCCAGTTCAAGTCAACAAAGTCTATTAAATATCTATTCCATATCAAACACTCTGCTATGCTCAAAACATATAGTGATAAGCTCTCTTCTAAGAAGCTTACAAGACAGGGGAGTCATCAGTAAATCGCTATGATATAGGTTGATGTACCCTCCTGCAGGGTGTGCCCCAAGGCCTGTGGCAGCACAGGCCAATTTATTCTTCAGAAATGGGAGCCAGAGTTGGGAAGGCAAATGTATTGGAGCAAACTTCAGAGAAGAGGCCAACATGGGGATGGGTCTCCTGTAGCTTCTTATCTCTCTGCTTTAGGTCCATGCGTCCTGGTGTGTGTAGAGCAGCTCTTTGCATGAAACAAAAAGAAAGCAACACGGAGGAAGATAAACCAAATCACATGGATTGGGTGCAAAGTTCTCCTTAAGGAGAACTTATCCTCCCTTCTAAGGGAGGAATGTCTGCCTTTTGTGCATATATACATTATAGGAGAACGTTTGTCATGCTTTGTCTTGGAGGAATAAATGAAAACAAATTGCTGTATACAAATTACACATTAATATCTATAGCAAATTGCTAAACAAAGTCTGTTGTGTATGCAAGCAAAATAGTAGAGATTTGTAACCTATTGCTAAAAGAATTTTAACCAAAATTTCAGAAAATTTTGCACTTCTAGGTAATGTGTGAAATAACGAAATAGGCAGGTGGCAACACATATAAAGGGGGTGTACTGAAGCTTCCACTCACCCCTTACTAAGAAGCAAGTGATGACCTTAGCCAGGTGTGCAAGGGAATAGGCTGTGTGTGGGTGTGGCCAGTATCTTCACTACTACGTGGGTTGGTCTGTTTGGCAAGTCTACTTGTTGATTTAGGTGTCGGCCTTTCGTTCTCAAAGTGTGGTCCCAGATCAGCACCAGCGTCGCCTGGGAACCTGTTAGAAATGCAGAACCTCAGGCCCTTCCCCAGACATACTGAATCAGAATGTGCATTTTATCAAGATCCCCATGTAATTCAAATGCACATTAAAGTTTGATGATCATGCTTTCAAACTTCACAGCACCCCTCTGGGGTTCTGTCTCAGCCTCAGACTTCAGGCACCCTGAATGCTTGATCAAACCCCTGGTGGTGTGTGCCTTCGTTTGTGCAGAGCACTACCGTTCAGAAAAGTACCCCAGATTGTATTTACTTGCATTTCCTCCCCCATCACATATGTGCACCACACACATTTTGAGAAGTAAATCAATAGAAAATGTTTTCCCCATTAAAACTTCTCCCCTGACTCCCCCCTAATGTACACACACACACACACACACACACACACAACTTGTTACCAACTTTTAAATAGCAATTGAAAGCCAGTAGATGGAGAGGAGAACATTTGTCAAAGGGGTACGCAATTTGTCTAGGAGGAATAAAGAAACACTTAAATTACTCTATACAAATTGCAGTGGGAAGGGAAGCCTAGTTAGCCCTCACTCACTTCCTGTTTGTTGTTGGTTTTATTCTCTTCTTCAACAGTGGGATGGAATTGCCAAACAACCTCTAACCCCACGGAGGGCAATCAACAGTGAGCTGAACAGGGAGGGACACCAGCAGCCCTAACACTTCGCATCCTTCAGTCCAATGAGACTTCAGTTGTAAACTGTATTTAGATAGAAAAGGTAACATACAGAGATGTAAACACAGTCAATCTGTGCAAAATTTCATTCCCTCTCTTTCTTAAAATCTCTCTCCCTGCTTTTTTCTTAAAGCAGCCCTATTTCTCGCTGAGTGGGAGAACCGAATCTGAGGAACTATCGGGAGGAGCAGGTCTGCCTGACAGGAGTCAGTCCAGCCAGGTTTGGAGAAGCATCCTCTTGGCTCTGGTTCCTTCTCCCTTTACTATGGTAGATGGTGATCCTGGGACCTTCGAGCTCTTCCAGATGCTAAGTGCCATGATTCTGGCTTTCAGAGTGGCCCCACTTGTTAGGCTGCCATGGACACTGTTAGAGAATATGCTCAGCATCATAGAGGTTCCCCTTTATCCCTACCCTTCCTTTGGGCGTCTCAGTTAAATATTACACCAAGTGACATGAGCAACTGATCAGACCAAGGGTGGGCACCTGAGGCAAGATGGGTACCTTGGAAGTTCTTCTTTGTGGATTTGAAATCCAGAGTGATAGGACATAACTCATTACCTATGTCTACATCTACACCTGCATCTCTATCCATGTATTTATCTATGTGCAGAGAGAGACTGGCTGTTTTCTCTAAGCAGGCAAAGCATGAGCCATGGAATGTGGGAGGGGCATCATTTGCCGGTTACATGGATGTGGATCAGAGGTGCTGAGGAGGCAGGTCTGCAGAGACAGAAGACTAGAACAACCTGGCCAAATGAGCAGAAATGAAAGATGAGAAGCAATGAGAGCTGGGTCAGCATTTCAATTCCATTCCTGATATCTCCTTATGTTTGTACCCTATGTCTTTCAATCCCTTTCTCTTCACTACTTAAACACACACAGGTTGGCTTTTGTTACTTAGAGTTCCTGCTTTCTGTCTAGCCAGGCAGCACTGTCCTTTCACCCTCTGACAGATCAACATGAATCCCAGTCCTCTGCCCTCTGAACCAGTCCTGAGGCTGCAGCCCAGGGGTAGTAATTAAGGCCAAGAGGGAAAGGTGCCTCTGAGTGAAAAAAACCCTGCCCGTGTGGCCCTTGTGGTCCCACGCTTCAGGATGCCGTGTCCTGCTGACTTCAGAGCTCTCCTGGGAGCTCTTTCAGGCAGCAGAGAAGGTGATCTTGTCACAGGCCTCTTCCTGGATCCAAGTAGGCTGGCTCTAGCTGCAAAGCCCTTCCTGCTGGGACAGTGGGGGACAATAGTTTCACAGCAAACGTTCCCATGAACACGGCTGGGCTGAAGAGGGAAATAACTTGAGAGGGAAATCACTCATGGGTCCTGGAGAAAATGCTGGGATAGGAAGCCAATGACAGCACAAAAGCATGTCAGAGCTGAACAGACCATCTGCTTCCATAACCTGATTTTACAGGTGGGGAAGGGAAACCAACATTTACTGAGGGCCAGCCATGTGACAGACATGTGAGTCCCCAGGAACACTGTCATCCAGGTATGATCCTCATTGAGTAGATGAAGAAACTGAGGTTCAGAGCGGTCAAGTACATTGATTAAGTGGTGAAGGTGGAGTGTATTACGAGGCCTTCTTACTCTGAGCTCGAGGCCATAGTCACCAAACTAGAGGTGACTCAGGACTGGTCTCAAAACTCTCAAACCAGAGCCCTTCTACTTCACCATGCTGTCCACATCACAGTGCACTTTTGCATGGCTGGAGTAGCACTGACTTCAGGTAAGATGGTCTGAGCCCAGCCAGGCACCCTGAGACCTGCTGCAAACAGGAAAACAAAGCAAGAGCCTAGGATTTCCCATGGCAGCTTTGTCTCTAACATGGGCTGTGAGCAAGTCCACCCAGTGATAGCTCAGCACAGCCAAGTTAGTTTTGATAAGGGCTAAGGTCCTAGGTGGTGTGGGGAGAGAGGAAAAGAAGTGACCACAGAGGACACAGAAGCACCCAGGCTTCTTGTGCTGGTTGTCTCACCTCCTAGCTGTCATCTTGGATAAACCACTGACTGCATCTTCGGCTCCCCTGTGGTATCATGGAAGGCACCTGGGTTCGACAGCGGTCAGTGACAGAGCTCTGGACTCCTCAGGCCTGGATCACAAATGGGCCTCTTCCGTCATGGGTCCTTGGCCTCAGGCATAAATGCTGTCTGGGGACAGGATAACAGTCTTTTGAAAGCCTAAGCATAAGTGAGCAGAGGGTACATGCCAGGGAGAAGAGAGAAGATGACTTGGAGTTGATGACAGGAGACCCAGCTGTGTAGTTCAGCTACACAGATGTGCCCCACGGTACCCTGGGGAGACTGTTAGCTTAATGTGCCATGCAGATGTAAGGGGCATTCCATAAAGCAACTCTGCAGTAAACAGGTCACGCTATACACACAGGCAACACAAAGACCTGCGCCATACAGATGTTCCATGCACTGTGCCCGGGGACATGGTCTACAGATGTTCAATGTAGACCAAAGAGCGCAGCCAAATCAGAAAGCTCTTGGATTAGAAATAACAATACATTATTTTGTTTTTAGAAGTATCAGACTATCAACAAATGTTTGCATTGTACACCATTTGCTATCTGGCAACGTCAAGATATTTGTTGAGTCCTGATGTTGTGACGTGCATGAGAGTTTTCATGGCCTTTAGAATCTCCACTGTGCACCTTCTCTCCCAGTTCTCTGGGGGGTCTTCTGACTCTAGGCTCCAGGAATCCTCCCAGGCCTACCCCCTACAGGGCCTGGGCAGGATTACAATGGAGGCCCACAAATTCAGAGACCTAAATATTTAAAAATTCCAAAGGACGCTTAAAAAACTGTTACATAAAGTATATTCCCTCCCCTTTTCTTAACAAATGTACTTTCATGGCAACCCGAGAGGCCACAGTTGATTTGGGGTGATCAGAGACTCCTTGGGTTTCTTGGCCACAACGTGACAACACCAGTCCCTGGCCTCTGCCTATGACTCACCCCCATTCTCTTCAGACTCCTGTTTCCACCTTCAGGCATGTGGAGGCTTCGTGTTCACACAGGAAAAGCTATCTCCATGTCTAGTTCCATCACAACCCCACACGGCCACCCCTCAGGCCCAGGGCCATACACACTGGAGACCTGATCCACTCTTGGAAGGATGGGCTGGTGAAGTCTGTGCTGGCCCTGGAAGCAGCAAGGGAGCCTTTGGACAGGGAACTGGGGTTACAGACACCTGGATCGAATCTAGAAGTGGAAGGAGAGAAGGTTTTGGGTAAAATCTTCCCTTTGGTCACATGAGCTCCTTCTGTGGGGCGGGGCATGGAGGACAATCAGAGTGGAGCCTTTGCAGCACCGCCCCCAGCACAGGAGGTCCTCCTGTTTGTCTCTAAAGGTGACTGTATCTTTCCTGATGGTCCCAGGCGGATGCCAAAGAAGCATAGGTGTGTACTACAGGTTGCTCTGAGCTTATGATAAAGACAGAGCTTTGCAGGCAATGTCATCTGGAGGATGTCATGACTCACTTGCACTCCAGGCTAGCTCGTTTTCTTCCTGCTTCTATGCGCAGATCTCAGAACCACAACCCTTTGCTGGGACCTCCTCACAAATGATCATTCCATTCTGGGTGCAGGACCGGTAATTTTTAAAAGATGATGGCTACTCCTTAACAAGTACTTGACATGTGCCTGGACTGAGCCGGATAATCTATGTACTTATCTTCCTGCTGGAAGAAGAAATGGGCTCAGAGCAGCATTGTTTAGGAACTTACTTCTGACACCAAGAAGTACGTAAGTGGCAGAGAACAAGGTTTACCTGGCACTAAAGCCTGTGACCTGCCTCCCTGCCTCCCCAGATGAGAGAAAAAGCAACAGGCCCTTTTCAGAAGTGTGTGTGAGTGTATGCGCCCAGTATACTCTGTATTGCACACTGGCCAACCCCATAGGGGCCTGAGCTTTTCCCCATGCCCTCGCAGCAGGCAGGGGAGAGCGGTGCCGCTCAGGTTCCCAGCCACATCATGTGTGTGCTTAGCTGGCAGCTGATAGCATTAACTTCTTCAGGTTCCTCTGAAGCATGAACTTTTCCGGCTCCTTGGAAGAACCTCAGCCAGTAAATGACCAAGCCAGTGACAGCCCCGGCATATCTTTCTAAGGGTGGGCTTCAGCAACGGGATGATGTGATGGCTTAGTTATTCCACCCAATATGGAACTCTTTGACTGGGCAACAGCCTCCGTCCTGTTGGCATCACAGGCAGCTGTGGTCCCTGCCCAATCCTGCTTCCACCATTTCCTGTCCCAGGTGTCACTCTGCAATAGCCCTTTTGTACTCCCAACTGTCTCAGCATCTGCTCCTGGACAGCCCAAACCTCAACGTGCTCCCAGGGCTCTAAACTGTACAGACAACCAAAATAAACCCTTTGAAATGCCAGTCTGCTAGAACAGAATGCCACAGGGACAGGCATGATAGTGTGCTTTCTTTTCTGCATTGTCCCTAGGATAGTAAGTGGCACCCAGTGCTGGGTATGGAGTTCAGTGAACAACTGCTGAACAAATGAATGAAATCCAAATCTCCGCATTTGCTTCTATTGGGACTGGCTGGCCCCACGCTAATGCTTCTTGTATTTCCCTCTAGTCCACTATATTCTCTTCTCGCCACAGTGACATCCTTTTCTCGCCCTTCCTCAGTTACTGAGAACTGATATCAGGCACAGTGTCACCTTCTGCAGTTGCTCCAAACCACCCTGCCATCTCCCTTCAGCTCCTTTTCCTGTACAGCTTTCTCAGCAAGCCAGACTCCACTTCTAGCCACCTTTTCTACCTGTCAGGGGTATATATTCATCCCCTCAGGGCTCTGCTCTCAGCTGCCCTGGTGCAGGCATGCCCAAAGTGTAGCCTACAAAACACACCTAACAAGATGCTTTTTTCTTCTTAAATTATCTTCTAGCTGTCAGGCACCCTATTTGGTGCTCTGCTTACATTATCCTTGTTTTGTTGTAAAATATTAAACACTTTCTATTTTAATCATTTTTAAGTGTATAGTCCAGTGACATAATTACGTACGTTCCCAATGTTGTAAACCCACAGAACATTGTCCCAAAGAGACAGTGTGCGCCCATTAAACATTACTGCCCATTCCCTCCTCCCAGGCCTTGGTCGCCTCTGTTCTACCTTCTGGCTCCATGAATTGGTCTGTTCCAGGTAGCTCATGTAAGCAGAAGGACACAGTATTTGTCCTTTTGTGTCTGGTTTATTTCACTTAGAGTAATGTTTTAAAGGTCCACCCATGTTACAGCCTGTGTCAGAATTTCCTTCCTAAGCTGAATCATAGTCCAATATAGGTATAGATCATTCTTTGTTTATCCATTGATGGATATTTGGGTTGTTTTCTACAGGTTGGCTATTAGACATAAAGCTGCTAAGAACATTAATGTATATCTGTTTTTAGTCCTTGTTTTCAATTCTTTTGAATATATACCTAAGAGATATATGGTAATTATATTTTTCATTTTGGGGGAAGCTGCCAAACTTTCTTCCATAATACACTGCAGCACGGAAGAGTCACAACACACTGCAGTGAACACAGTACAGGCTTTGACAGGTCCTGAAGTAAAGAATCTGTAGAATTTGACCCACCATTCTGCAAACTAATTTGACAGTGGAACCATTTTTTTTGCAGAGTAACTGGTGGTATGCCATCGCCTGCTGGATTGAGGAACAACGCCCTCGGGCCTGCACAGCGGGGCTGGGGCTCAGGGAGAGAGAAGAATCACTCAGAGCCCAGGGATGGGACCACTTCTGACTCTCCAACTAACCTGCTGGGTGACCTTGGCAAGTTATTTTCTTTCTCCTGGTGGCTGTGCACGTGCCTAGCCTATCCCTCCTCTGCTTCTTGAACATTAACTATCAGGACTATCTTGGACACCCACCCCTCCCTCAGGAAACTCTGATCCTGCTGTCATCTCCCCAGGCAGGGAGTGGAAGCCCCTCTTCTGCTCAGCTCTTATCATACTGTGTCGCCCTGTTAAATGGTTGGCCTCCTCCTCTGTTTCAAAGGGGGGGGGGGTGTCAAATTTGGTTTGTGTAAACAACCACCTTAAGAGCTTATCAAAAATGCAGATGCCTCTGTCTTACCCCTAAAAATTCCAACTTAGTTGTTGTGAGGTGTGTATTCAATAGCTCTAGAATGTGCATTTTTAACAAGCAATTCGGTCAATATTCTCAGGCAGATGATTATTTGGAATCCCTGTTACCGGCTCTGTAAGGGTAAGAACCACTTCTACCTGTTAATTTTACACAATTAATGTTGAGTGAGTGAACAAATGAACGAATGAATGAATGAGTGAAATGATGCCAGTTTCCTCCTCTGTGAAATGATGAGGTTGCACTGGATGGTCTCTCAGCTGTCTCTTAGTTAACCTCTTTATAAAGTGCAGGTTCTTTTACACAAGCTACCGTGTTCCCAGCCTCTTTAAGATCAATCAGAGCCATACACAATGCACAACCCTAAGCACATGAAACCACCGGGGAGGTCTGCTGAAGACGAGTTAGTCTAGTCCATGCTATGATTCAGCAAGTGACTCACAATTCATGAATAACCATATTTTGAAACTATCACTTTTATCACAAGGTAAAGATACAAAGAAAGACATAAAGCTGTGCTCCTGTGAATTTGGTCTCATTCTTGGAGTAGCTGAGAAGTAGCCCTGCCAGGGCTGACAAATCCCCAACTTTGGGAATTAGGGAACAAGGCATTATGGGAAACCAGGGGCCAGAGAAAACGCTGGGGTGTCTAACAGCTGTCCAGCTGGGTGGAAGGGGTACAGCCATTAGCTCTGTCAGAGCCCCCTGACTCTGCTCTCCCTGAGAAAACCGCAGGTTTTGAGAGGTAGCTCCAGCTTTTCACAAGAGCTATGGCCTGAGAAAAGTGAAGTCTCCCATTACTATAACCTCGCAGCACTTCAGAGGAAAAGGCTGGCTATGGCTGCCAAGATCCAGCAAATATTTGGTTAGCTTGGAAAGAATGGGTACTCATTTTCCAATTCTCACAGATTTCTCCAAGCCCAGTGCCTTTTATTAAAAACCTCAGCTCCAGAAATACAGTCGAATGAAACTTCAGGCTTGAAGCATTCATCTGTATCCCAGGAAGCAGAACCCAAAATCTAAACAAAGAAAAGCTTAATCACTAGAACTCATGAATTTCCTCTAAGAACAGGGCCCGGTGTAGCTGAAGAATCATCTGAGGGGCTCCCGACTGCACTTTTCTTTGGGTGGATGTTTACGGGAGAAATCGGGAGTGTCCTTCAGTTGACTAGGGTCAGCACACCATGACCCATGGGATAAATCCTGCCTTCAGCCTTGTTTATTTGTTTCTGCACAGCCTCTGGGTTAAGGATTTTTTTTTTTTTTAGATTTTTAAATATTAAAAAATATCAAAATATTTCATGGCATCTGAAAATTATAGGAAATTCAAATCTGTGTCCATCAGTAGAGTTTTATCGGAACGTGGCCACACCGATGGGCTTCTGCTGTGCATGGATCCTTCTGAGCTACAATGGCAGAGGTGAGTAGTCGAGACAGACCTATGGCCTTCAAAGCTTAAAATCTGTCCTATGTGGACCTTTGCAGAAAAAGTTTGTAGGCCCCTGAGTAGGGGATATAAGACTTGATCTTCACTGGCATTTGAACTAAAAACTATAGAGCATATATGCCCAGTTAAGTAATTATAAAGCACACATTGTATAACCTAACGCGCGGGTCAGGAAAGACGACATTGTGGGTCATCGCCTCAGCGTCCTCCCCGCGTTCGCTCTCCCTGAGTAGAGCTCATCAGTATCCGGTCCTCTGTGGTCCCTTCCTTGCTGTTGCTTACACTTCTACCTCGCGAACTCCATACCGCGTTCTCCTTTTATCCACTGGGAGTATGTTCCAAGACGCCCGGTGGATGCCTACAACTGCGGCTAGTTCTGAACCCTACATACACTATGTTTTTTCCCGCTCATACATACCTATGATAAGGTTTCATCAATAAGTGAGGCACAGTAAGACATTAATAAAAAATAGGAGTATAACAAAATCCTACAATAAAAGTTCTGTGAATGTGTTGTACTACACTCACCTTCTTGCGATGATTCCAGGTGATACAACTGAGTTGAAGACGAAGGCATCGCAATGAAGCGTTAGGACACTGACCTTCTGACGATACCAACAAGCACGTTGCAACTTCTCTTCTGCTCATCCGAATGGCCATCCGAATGGCCACGTTGGGTTGGGGGGCCATTATTAATTAAAACAAGAGTTACCTGAACACAAGCACTGAGAAAGCTAGAGAGTCAGTCTGATCATTAAAATGGCCACCCCGCCAACCCGTGATGGACAAGCGCGAGCACGTGTTCCTGTGGGGCGTGAGCGCATGCGCCTGTGGGGCATGAGCAGGTGCGCACGTGAGCCTGTGGGGGCGTGAGCGTGTGCAGCGCAGAGACGCTGGCCAAAGGGACCATTCCCTTCAGGACAGATCAGAGCAAGACATTGCGAGATTTCATCGCGGTACTCAGAGTAGCTTGCAATTTAAGTTAAACCTCCCCTCACCGCACACACCCATGGATGGAAGCTCATTGTTTACTTCTGAAATTTTCTTTAAATTTTTTTATTGATTTTAGAGAGAAGGAGGCAAGGTGGAGAGACAATTTGTTGTTCTGTTTATTTATGCATTTATTGGTTGTTTCTTATATGTGCCCTCACAGGATATGAACCTGTAACCTTGGTGTTATCAGGATGATGCTCTAACCAACTGAGCTACTGGATCAGGGCTGGAATTTTCCAATCAATGTTTTTAGACTGCAGTTAATCACCGGTAACTGAAATTGCAGAAAGTGAAACCTAGGATAAGGGGGACTGCTTACTGTAATTGAATTTTACTTGCTTTTGAACTGCGTATTTATAAAATTTACACTACATTTCTGTGTTGCTTCTTTCTTTCAATGTAGTTTGTGAGACTCAGCCCTGAGTTAGTTAATGCATGTTGCTATAGTTCTGTCACTGTTTAGTTGCATGGTATTCCACAACATTTCTTTAGCATAGTTCATTTATTCATTTTAATGTTGATGGATGGTTGGGTCATTTCCAATTTTTGACTGCTCTGAATAGCATTGCTATGAACATCTTGTATCTCAACCATCGTTGATTTATGTGAAAATCTCTGGAGTGGAATTATTGAATTGTAGGGTATGTGTATCTTCAACCCTACTGGTTAATACCAAACTATTCTCCAAAAGGGTTGGACCAAATAAACTCCCGCCAGCTGCCTCCTAGGGACCAGAGAAGCTTAGTGTCCGGTCAGTCAGCACTATTTCCATCTCTAAACCCTGAACCACACCTGCCCCCCAGCACCCTGAAGAGCCCGAGTGCACAGGAGCTGTAATCTCTTCTGCTTTTTATCTTCCCTTAATGTAATCCTCAGGTCTTGAACATGTAGCAAGAAAACAGCGTTTTAAGAATGATCCTTGAGATAATGAGATTTATTTTAGACTTTGTGCTTGGCTAACTGGCCAGCCAGGTGTGAGAATGTCCTGACCACCTTCTCCTCTCCCCTGCACCCCCACTGGTGGGAGCTGACGGAGGAAGGCCATTGCAGCCAGTGGGTCAGGTGGCCTTCCAATGCCTGCGGAGTGGACAGGATGAGCAAGCAGGGAAATGGTCATTGCTCGTTTCTCCGTCGGGAAGTCAGAGGATTTCCAATGTCAGGGTGTCAGCTAACCGCAAGCTGAGGCTTGTATCTTTCTCGACAGGATTTTAGAGAAACTGGACAGAAAGCACCCACCCCGCCAATAGCCTGCAGGCAAAAACCCTGTCACCTGGAGGGCCAAGTACAAGAGGCATTTCTGAGGCATTATGTAGCACTCCACTGAAAAGGCACAAATAAACCCCAAACTCCAGCACACATTTATCCCGTTTGTGAAGCGGATTAATAGAATAACCAATAAAACATGTATAAAAGCTTTAATTAAATCTGATGAAATAAAACTTCATGTTTTATTTATGGACACTCCCAACATGTAAAGGATTCAGGGACACATTCATTTTTACTGCCATTCCATCCTCATATCTATAATTAAATCCAGGCTGCAGCTCTGGCCCAAAGCAATGCAGCATTTTAACGCTGGCCCTGGACACTCCCTCCCCCACCCCATCTGCTTTTAATTATAATTACCATCCCGATATGAAGGAGGCTTATGGTAAAACAAAATAATAAAACAAACAAACGAAAAACAATTGTTGCCATTGTGTTTTAAAATGGTGTGCTGAGGGAGGGTTTCAGGTGGGCGGGCATATCCTCTATTTCCAGTTTTATTCTGTACCAAGTACACAGTCCCTTCACTTTACTTTTGACATAAAAAAGGGCTTCATGAAACAAGACAAAATAACTTATGATTATATGAAACATAACTGTGACAAATCACAAAACTATACATATTAATAGAAAAAAGTGTACCTAATTCTTTAAAAGATTTATGACAATAAGCACCAGATGTGCCCTTAGAGTAAAATCGGCCCCATATCCAGGATGATATATGCAGTTCATTTCTCTACGTGAGTGTATATAACTATGTACAGGAGTCTGTGTGATTTATGGAAAACAGATTTCCACTTTTCCCCCCAAAGTGCTTTATGTCAGCAACATAACACAGGATGCTCTGCTGTCTGTACAAAATAAATCTCTTCTTTTTTACACTCACCATTTCTTCCAATGAGTGTTTTTTTTTTCCTTTATCCATTGGGGGAAAAAAGTGTAACCGCAGAAATTCCATACGACCAACAAAAAAATGCCATTAAAAAATTCTATAAAATGACATGGTCAAAACAGTCAAATAAAACACCAAATAATTAAATTGGACATTTACATTCACTATTCCCAATACTTCAAGGCAACTGAAAAGTCAAGGTTCCTGGACAGGGCAGACGAGCATCTACCTCTGTTCTAGTAGCTGATGCGCTTGACAGCTGGTCATGCAGAAACCACAGAATACCGACGCTTGGTTTTGTCAGTGGAAAGTACGCTGTGGTCCACTGAAGACCGACTATCCATTTTAGAATCATATCTGTAACTTGGGGGAGACATAGGTAAAGGGACCCCACAGGATTAGTAAATATTTAAATAATATTTAACAGCTGATCAGAGGCTAAATTACAACTGACACTTTGATGCAGTCCCTTTAGGGAATTAACACAATGCAGTAAATGAAATGTCCCTAGGCATACTGATTTTTTGTTAATGTAATAGGATAATTAGCTTTGGGCTGCATGTATTTTCATAGGCACCCGTTTTTACTTAAAAGGGTGGGGAATGACAATCACTGTTTGGATGTTTGTGAAAATGGTTACATATAAAGACTAAAAAGGCCAGGAAATGGAAGGGAATGAATTTTCGAACATTCCATCTTTACTGCTAAAATATAATAATGAAAGCATATATAAGTCCTGTGCAATGCGAAATCAAGCAAGAAACAAATTTTAAGGAGAAGCAAGATTCTGGAATCTAAAGGCAGCATGAATAGTCTAGAAGGAACCTGGGTGTCCTGTCCTGGCCTTAAGCTCAAGCCTGCAGCCATCAGGAAACGCTGAGTGGATGTGAGGGGCTCTCAGCATTGCCTGCAGCACTGGGCTGTGCTCCCTATACGATCCCTCTGCCAACAGGAGTGCCCCCTCCCTGAGGGGCTGGCTCTGCAGGTGCTGCTGCTGCCTGGCTCCCTCCAGCCACAGCAAAGCAAGAGAGGGGCGGGGCCTCTGCGAAGCCACGAGAAGACCAGAGACTGGCACAGGAGCATCTCCTCCAGCTTCTGGCTTTCTCTTCCTTTCCCCTTCCCATTTCAAATGATCTAAAAGCTGTAAGGCGGGGGTGACAACATCAGCTGCAAGAAAAACCTTGCCTGTTCCCTTTTTCCTCCTCACCACACAAATGAAATGCATTTTGAGTTCCTCATAAAGGCTTATGGATAGATGGCCTCTCTAAAAAGCTTTCTTTTCTTTCCAGATGGTGCCACATGCGAGATGTTAGTGTTATATGCATGTGTCCTTGCTTAGGCCAAGTGATACACCCATAAAGTCTGCAAGGAGGGTGGTACCTCACATGCAGTCTGAGAGAGCTCACTTGGAAAGGGAGCCTAATGGGCATCCTTTCATAAAGTAGAGCAGATTTTTTGTAAAGTGAATAACTTGTTTCTTTCATTGACTTGGACGTCTGCATATGATGGCTTTCCTCAGATCAGAGCTCACAGAGAAACTACACTGACCAAGTGCACGTAAGAATGGACCCACATTTGGTTCTTTATTCACCCTATTCTACTGCATGTTTGAATGAGGTCCAGACTCAAGCAGAATACTACTGACTGTGCAGCCAGACTAGAAGGACCCATCTGTCAGGACATAGCTATCACTGGGTACCTCTGACACTAAGCTGGTTAATTGCCTTGTTGAAGATTGTAATTATTTCTGTTTAACAAACAGCATTGTTTCATTTTTGTTCAGAAAACATTTTTAAAGAGAGAAAAAAGGAAGTGTGAAATGTGACAGTACTGGATACCCTAATTTACTGAGTGTCTTTGGGGTCTGGCTAATTTTTAGAGCCTAAGCCTTAGGACTCAGGAGGTGCCATGGAAAATGGCTTCGTCTTCAGGCTTGATCTCAACTGGCCAAGTGCTCTGTGAAAATCCCAGGCCCTCAAACCACATTTTCGGAAAAAATGGTTGCCTTCTTTGGCCCACCTTTCCAGAACTGTTTCCCCTACCTGCCTTAGGTCAGACCTGGCTAAGAGTGGATGATCAGACAATGGTGGGTGGTGGTCAGGTCTGAGCCACAGTCAGGAGGAGGGAGAGAACAATGCAAAACGAGGGAGAAAAGTACGGGGGGGGGGGGGGGGGGGTGGGCGGTGGCCGGAGGTGGGGAGACAGACAGTCAGACAGTAAATCTCCTGAGGGAGGTGAGCAGAGGCTGTGCAAAATAACTGGATATAGGGCATCTCTAGTTTGGTTTTCCAAGAAAACCAAGGGACACAACTCAGTGTGTCCCTGTGCTCACACCTTCTAGCGTGTCTCTGGGCAGAGCACCAGAGAAGAAGCAATGGGGAACAGGTCTTGACCTTGTGCTTTGAACAAGGTCTTTGAGGTGGAGTTGCTGAACAGTTACCCCTCTAGGGTTCCTGCTCCAGCACTGGGAAGAGGGTGTGCCCACCCCATTTCCCTCAGGTAGCCTTTGCTAATGCAAAACTAACATTCCAGGAGTGCTCACAGGTGCTGCATGGGCTGGCTGGGCAGAGCTGCACAGCTGGGGCAAAAAACGTATGTAGCTGGCTGGGGTGATTACAATAATTTTTGCATCCAAAAGACAGACTCCTAAATATTTTTTCCATTTAAAGTAAGTGTAAGTAACAAGTCTTTAAACATGAAAGAACTAAGATAGGTTTTTGAAATATAAAACAAGCTGTAGTGCCTTTTAAAAGACTACTGGACAGAACCTTCTTATTCTGCTTTTGGAGAAACGCTGAAAAGCAACTGGTTAGCATGGAGATATGTAAAAGGAGAGAGGGAGGCAGCCAGTTCACTGAAATGCCGGGCTGGTGCTGGAAGCCCGGGGCTTCCCCAAGAGTGGAGCCCACTCTGTGCGGTGGGCCCTGGGATTCCTTTGTGCCTGGCTTGGCATTGGCCAAGCAGTGAGGATGAGCACGGGCCGAGGCAGTTCACTGTACTTCTGGCAATTCGTGTTGTCCTTCTCTATTCAGGGTTTTTAGCAAGGGTGATTCCCAAACTACGTTTTCAAAAGCACATCATTTCATTGGTGTCCTCTGACAGTTGACAGCCAGGAAGTAACAGGTATCCGGTAGAGTGAGAGTCTCAATTCCCTTTGGAAAGACAGTCCTGCTGTCACCAGCGAACCCGGAGAGAAAAGGGAGCAGATGCAAACATTCCTGCGAAGCTCAGCTATGACCTGAGGTCAGTCCTGCCTTCCGAAACACATCTGTGACTTTGCAGGTTCCGCTGACTCGGTCGACATACTTTCCATGCAGTCTATGAGGGTGTGAGCACAACAGGTGGCAAGCAACGAAAAGGTTCTGCGTGCCAGTGGGAGTGGAGGCCAAGGGAACATTTAGCCTTCAGTATAGACAGAGGAGAGCTGGCTAGGACAGCGGTCCACAGCGCTGATCTGCAAGAACGTGGTGTCTTCAGGCCCACTGCGAATGGACTCTCCAAAGAGGCTTGAAGAACCCGAAGGCAAATCATACACTGGAAGAGAACAAACACACAAGTCAACGCCTGCCTCGCCACTCCCCCAGGTGTGCAGTGAGGTGACCGTGCTGAACTAGGCCCCACAGCAGGCACCTTAGTGGACAACAAGGCTGATGTGCATGAAGACAGATGGCCAAAATAAGTCTTAGCACAAAACGTGGGCTGAGTATAAGCAAAAATGAAGTAGTCTGGGAAAGGGTGAGGGTGGTCCCAAAAAGATGTGATATTAGAGTTGAATCATAAAGAAGGATGGGATTTTTACAGATGGAGACATTTTAAAAAAAGAACATTCCAGAAGCAGGAAATAGGGAGCAAAGAAAGAGAGGAGGGGCATGTGGGGCCAAGTGTGATGGCAAAGCTCAGGGGCAGAGCACGTAGGGAGACGTCTGTGAAGGAGGTCTCGAAAGTCTGGTCTGGCCTAACTCATGGGCGCTTTGAATGCCATGCTGAGAACAGTGGACTTTATTCTCTTGGCAACTGGAAACTAAGGTATTTGAGCAGGAACATCACTTATTTTATCTTTCATTTTGGAAGGCATTGGTTACGGTAACATGGAAAGCAGAATAATGGCAAAGATAAGGAGCTGACTTCGGGAGACTCGTTGGAAGACACATGATGGCGCCCAGACTACAGTTGTGGAAGTGGGGCTGGGAGAAGGTAAGAGGAGTGAGGTTTAAAGGGTAGATGCAACAGGATTTGATGCAGTCAAGTGCTGGGTCAAGTGTAGCCCAACCGGTCATAGGAAACAATTGGTCTCTCCTGCCAGTCTTCGCAAGTTTCAAAGTCACAAACGCCAACAAACACACCTGTAATGCCCGAGTGAGTTGAGAATGCTCTGTGGAAAACATCAAAGCCAGCCTGGCCCATGGACGTGGGGACCAGGTAGTCCTCAAAGGAAGGCACCACACTGCAGGAGCTGCTGGGCGGCATGGTTCTCTGGGAGTCCGAGTAATGTGGGGGGCAGAATGTCTGCAGCTGCCCATAAAATCCTGAAATGCAAGCACGGCACTGAGCTACTGCAAGGCACAACTTCCAAAGATCGTTCCAGCTTTGCCAGACCCTCATTCAGCCTAGCTTCATATGACAAAATGCCTTTAACTCTTAAGCTCACCCGTAAAACCTTCTAAGCAAGAATTTGGAATGCACTTTTTGGGCAGAAGTGCTTCCATCTTCAGGGGCTTTCAAAGTTTATTGGCTTATGAAATTTTTATTTCTGCTGTAGTGCCTGAAGCAGAAGGGCATCTTACTTCCCCTAGACTCTCCAAAGAGTCCTGGACGCTGAAGGCCTGACCTTCAGAGGACATTGCTACCCTGGCTCTCCCACCAGATTTGGAGTGCATCTTCCTAACTTTGTTCTGTTGTTCACATTTAGTAAAAATCTGAAGAATTAAAAAAAAATAAATAAACAGAGATCTAATCACTCACCTGTCCTTCTAACAGATAAATTCATACACATTTATATCTTCCTCACTACTTTGAATAGGTACATAGTATCCCACAGTTGGATTACTGCAATCCAATTACTGCAATCTGCTCAACTATTATTATTGTTAATCTTGGTAATGAATGAGAAAACTGAAAGTGAACAAATAGTAAAATGAAGAAACATGTGGAAAGATTTCTTAATACTTTAAAATGATCATCAATATATTGCTAATCATGTTTCATTTATCTCTTTCAATTTTTTTTTCTCACTTAAGGGGAGTTTTCTTTGGGACCTTATGTGGTCTTTTTAAAATAATGTTCCACACCTTCCTTTTCCTTTTTCATCTCTGCCTCAAGATAAATTTAGGCCAATGGATCACTTTCTTGGCATATAGTATGCTTTTAAAAATATAACAATGAATCTTCATTTGATACATTAAAGGGAGAGCTGCAGCTCTGCTGGAAACTCCAATACACTGTGTCTGTTTCTGCAAACGTAAAGCGTGAGCATCGCCGTCCTTGTCACCAGGCTCTTGTGAAGATTAAGCAAATCATTAGATAAGGAAATCCGTATATAACATTAAAATGCTTTATAAACATCAGTTATTATTGCTATCACTACTCTGGTTTTGGTAGGAAAAAATGAGGGATTAGTAGAGGAAGTGCCCCAGGGTCCCTTGCACAAATACTAAATGATCGAGAACACAGAACTAATCCACGAGCTTTGGGCCCTGGTCCTATGTGCCTTCCTCTACCAGAACAGCCTCTTCTAAAGATTGGAAGGCTTTAATGGTAGGTGGAAGATAGACAGGGGGACAGTACGAATAGTGTAGGAAATGTAGAAGCCAAAGACCTTATATGTATGACCCATGGACATGAACTAAAGGGGGGGAATGTGGGTGGGAGGGGGTGTGCAGGGTGGAGGAGAAAAAAAGGGGGAAAATGGGACCACTGTAATAGCATAATCAATAAAATATATTACAAAAAAGATTGGAAGGCTTTACATTTGGTTAAAGAAAATTAAGCTCCTATCAACAGGCAGGGAAGTGCTATCTGGGTTCTTTTTGGCTCTTTAAATATAACCAGGGTACACTGACATATCCAGGCTACCATGCTCACAACCCTTCTCATTTCTGACTGGTATTCTAAAGTGTAACTGCTCACGTTCCCCTTGGCTGGGAGGCCTGTTCTCTGGTTGCTAGAAACATTACCGAAGAATATGAACTGAACTATCCATAAAGATACAGGCTGGTTCTCTAGGAGTTTATGATCCAAGACAGAGAGACAGTTGCAGGTTTATACACAGGGCACACTCATAATAGAAAATAAGTAGTAATCTCCTTCATAAGCAGATGGTTGTATAGTCATATAGAATCAAGAAAAACTCCATATAAATTTTGGGGAGAATATTAAGTGCATGTTAGCAGTATATACTAGGAAAACCCTTAATGAAATTCCATGTCAAGGCAGGAGAAGAAAAAAGGGAAAATTATTGGCTCTTCTCTTTTTGACACTCCAAGGCTTCTATATGCTCTCAATAGAGAGATGGGCAGAGGACCTGAACAGACCCCTCAAATGTGCCCAACCAATATGGACAGTCAGTCAGTCCCCTGGCCACCAAAGAAATAAAAATCAAGGTGAAGATAAAATACTATATTCTACCTATCACACTGACAAGGATTTCTGAAAGTCACTCTGGTGCTAAGTCAGAGTGGTGGAGAAGTCATTCCGCAGAAGCGCCGCGGACATGGCAAAAGAGCATGAGCCTTTTGGAGAACAATTTGGCAAGCTGTATCTAGAACCCTGAAAGTGTTCATGCTCTTGAGTATGAAAATTTTACTTGTGGGAATGTATCCTAAAAGTGTAGTCCAAAGAACAGAAGAAATTCTACACAGATGGTCATCGCAGTGCTGGCTGTCGTAACAGAAACCTGAAGAGTCAAAATGGTAACCATAAGAGAACAGTTAAGCAAACAGTGGTACATGTACATGATGGGAATATTAAATAGCCATTAAAACAATGATTATAAAGAATCATTACAGCATGGAAAGACTATTACAAGGTTCAGTTGGAAAAAAACCAAGATACAAAGCTGAATATGGAGACGAGGCTCAGTTAAGTGGAAGACTGTGTATAGGATAGATTGTAAGGCAACATAGCTATAGCTGTCCTTGCTTTTGTTTATATTTTTCTGAATTTCAACAGTGGTGAAGAGCAAGTACTCTGGAGCTAGATTTCCTGGGTTCAAATCCTAGCTCAACTACTTACTAATTGTATAGTCTTGGTGAATTACTTGACCTCTTGGTGTTTTAGTTTTCCAATTTATAAAATGGAGTTACACTTAATACCTACACCTCACTGAATTATTATGAAAATTAAATGAATATTTACATGTTATATAATATAACCTGCTAATATAATTAATCATATAATTAATATGTTAATAATATAATCTATATAATATATAGGTTTGCTCAATAAGGAAAACAAGTAAAATTATTTCACTATAATGTAGTTCTCAAAAATAAAAAAAAATTTATGAAGAGAAATAAAGTTTTCAAAATGGCAGTAAGTCCTTCAGCAACAACCAAACATAAGAATGAACACAGCAGTGGGCCTGTGGCTCATGTACAGCTCCCAGATGATTTGAATCCTCCGGAACATTCTTGGCCCTCAGGGACCTGAGCCATATACCTCTTGCTGATACTGGTTCCCAGATCGTGCACGAATTGACACAGATCCTGATTTCTTCATTCACTAAGCACGGGCTCAAAACAGCAACAAGTTTGAGTGGTTTGATGAACCCCAGGATGTGCAGCTTTGTGGCTTGTGAGGTCCCTTGAACTGATCATTACTTTGGGTACATGGTGGCCAACCACACGTAATCATGGCACACCCATCGGGAAGAAAACATTACCATGAACCATCATGGTTGGTTTATTAGAATGCAATGTCTCCTCACTGAGCAGAATAGACAATATTTGCTATTTATCCCTATATTTGCTATGCTTAAATTTGTCACTCATAAATTCCCTGTTAGCATTCCTCAGTGTAATGTCACTCTTCCAAGAAGAGAAGATAATTTTCACTGAACTCTTCATCTCCCCAAAGAGGGACATTAATTATTCAGGTGTGTCAGGTACAGTGATAGAGACTTTCACCTGCCTTTTGTGAAAACCAATTCATTCTTTCTTTCCTATCTTCTCTCATGCTTCTACAATAGAGCAGAAATGTAATATGGCTTCACACTAGATTTGAGCGTTGTGATGTGTAAGAGTATACAAGGTTGGAGATGCAGTGAAATCCACCCCATGTTAAACATCAAACCCAACATTCTGGGCTCCATTTCCCAGCTTCCCCTTGTCCATCTGGACCTGCATAAGAGGGCAGAGTGGACTATAATTCCTGCCTGTGGGTGTCTTGGCTGACACAAGAAATAGTCGAAACCAGAATGGCCCCACAAGCATGTTTTATCACTCTCACAGCCAACTCAGGGAAAGAAAATCCTCTTTATTAAATCCCTCCCTTCAAGAAGCCAGTTACTAGAGATGCCAAGTGCACTGGTGTGGAGGACTGTGGTCACTGAAATCAAAGAGCTTTAACATATCCTCTTCCCAGTGCTATTTCCAATAAAACTAATGAAATTTAAAAAAATTCTATTAGGGTCTTGCCATACACACAAACTGAGAAAAAGCTTAACTCATGGTTTTTTTTTGTTTTTTTTTTTTTTGGATGAATGGCTCCTGTATTCCAGCTGTTGGATTTCACATAGTAACTTTGGAAGAAACACTACCTCTCGGACCCAAAGCAAAATGAGGCAAGATGTTAACACATTTGGTGAGCATAAAACATAGGAGTGATGGCAAGGTCAGCCAATCTGTCAGTCAGTCAGTCAGTGGTAGTTATCAAGTCTCGTCAAGGTACCTCCAGAGAGACCAGAGCAACAGAAGACAAGACCTTGTCCTTGAGGAGTGATAACACAGTTGGAGTGAGAACGCACACATTTGTAATAGCATAAGAGTGCACACATGAATTTATGTTGACAATAAGTGTGGGTTGTCCCATTTAGTTATAAAATCACCTCCCCCCCCCCATTTTAGAAGTTATTTTACCTCCAAGAATGGAGGGGATGGAATGGTGGAGTGGCAGTGGGGAGGAATTTGCAGACAAACTGATTCTACCCAAGCTGCAGCTCCTAAAGGTCAAGGAGAATCATTCCTCCTCTTGTAAATTTTGGGAAGTTTTTTTCCCTTCTAAAAACTAAGTTGTTTTTATAACTGTAAAGATATTTGGAATTAAATATACCAATTAGAAAATGGAGAATAGTATAAACAAATAAAGAAAAAATTATTTGTATTTCTACAATTCAGATATAGCCAGATATATACACATAAAACTGGAATTTTATACATAATGTTTGATATCCTGTTTTCTCCCCTAATAATGCCTATGAGCTTCACATATTAAAATTCATTCTTCAAAGGCCCTCCTCTTTACTTTGTCACATGGAGTCCCTAATGTTTCTATGATGGTAAGTTAGATCAAGAGTTCCTGGTCATTCCTTCTGCTAACGACGATAAAGCAGCCCCGTGAATCTGAGTGAGGGTTTCCTTTGCAAGGTGGGAGGGGAGTGGAGGAAGTTAGAGGAGAAAAGAACTGTGTGACTCACTATGATAAGAGAAGAGTATTGTCTAGCGCAGCATCATCCAATAGAACTTTCTGTGATGGTGGAAATGACCTATATCTCACTGTCCAATACAGTAGCTGCATGTGGTTACTGAGCACTGGAGATGTGGCTAATGTGATTGAGGATTTGACTTTTACATTTTATTTAATTTTAATTAATTCATATTTAAATAGTCACATGTGATTCCTGGCTACTGTACTGGACAGCACAGATCTAGGGTAATCTGCATTCCCAGGTTTAGCAGACTTGTTTCCAGAATGTTTCTGATTAAATTACCGAGAGAAAAACACATGGATCCACCTAGAGTTCAAATAAAAGCCAGATAATGATTCTTAGACTCCTGGCCTTCAAGATAGGAAGCATATTAGACTCTTTATTGTACACATCTTTTACTTACAAATTTACCAACCCAGTCTTTATGGAAGGAACTGCAGTAAAAATGTATCTGTAAGTCCTGGCCAGCATGGCTCAGCTGGCTAGAGTGCTGTCTGGTAGGTGGAAAGGTTGTGGGTTTCATTCTAGGTCAGGGCACCTGCCCAGGTTGTGGGTTTGATCCCCAGTTGGAGCGTGTGCGAGGGAAACCGATCAATGTTTCTCACATAGATGTTTCTCTTCCTTTCTCCCTCCCTTCCCCTTGCTCTAAAAATCAATAAGCATGTTCTTGGGTGAGTATGAAAAAAAAATGTATGAATAAGTAGACAATGGTCACCCAACTTACAACCCTGAAGAGGGCGGATGAGCATTGTTCAAGCTCAACTTTCAGGGCATTGCAGCTCTCCTGGAGCAGCACTTGTGCTTCTGGAAGTAGAAGAGCAAAAGGAAAGGTGTCACCCACTGTGAGACTCGGTCACCTTACCCACTGCTGCGATCACTGGAGGAGCCATGATAGTGGAGTGACATTCGACACAGAGGCTCTACCCAAATCTCACTCACATGGGTGCACCTTGTTGAGGTGCTATGTCAGGAGCTGTGCACTCAGAGGATTTGTTTATGTAGTAGGTGGTTTTGCAAACAAAATTCTTGTTCTTTTTGGTGAGGCTGGGCACCACCACCAAAATCTGGGCAGAAGGAACAGTGCGGGATGGACAACATCCAGAATTGAGGCTGATTCGTCCCTGAAGTAGGCACTGCCCAGACCATGATATGGCCACATACAGATGCAGACTGCCCATGCGTGGACCATCAAGAAGGCTGCCCCCAACTCCTTCCCCAGCCAGATTGTAGCCTGATCAGGCCTGGCAAGATCTTTTGTGAGGGTCCTTGGAAACAATGCTAACAACATTCACTTCCCAAGACCCTTTGGTATCTTTGGATGGGAAAACCCTTCAACTCCTGTGTGATCATTGGAGGGGCCGGCCAAGCACTGTAATTTTCAGCTACAACCCACATTCTCAGGAGTCACCTGTTCTCTTGACCTTTCAGAAGAAACACTAAGGTGTACGTTTCACTTTGCGGTTGTAGTTTTGTAAAATGGGGGTAATCACCGTATCTACTTCATGACGTAACTACAAAGATTAAAGATGATTAGAAAAGATGATCCAGGAAAAGTACTGAGCGTGAGCCTGGCATGGAGGTAGCACACCATAAAATGTCACTCTTTGCTTTTCTCTTCCTATTCTAATAACACAAGCATTCCAACATTGATGCCTTCCTTCACTCACCAACAGTTTACTAAACACTTACTCCAGTGCTGGAGACACAATGATGAATGAAACATGCTCTGTGCTTTCTTGGTGTTTATGTTTTCGTGAAAAAGAAAGATAAGCATATACATGAAAAAACAAATAATGTAATTTCACAGTATATATGATGATAAAAAGAAAATGTCTTTTAAGCAATATGTAGAGATGCAACTTTTTCTCCAGACTACATTTGAGGTGGGAAGAGAAAAAGGCAACAAGTAAGAAAGAAGTGTGGGTGCTCTGAAAATGCTGTAAGCAGAGTGCTGGCTGCAGTTCCTTCTGCCTGGCCCTGTCTGGTGAGAGCAGGTATAATCAGGAGCCCTCTCACAGCTCTGCTGAGCACCAGCCCGGGCGGAGTGGTACTGATCAGTCTGTGGCTGGGTAGCACATACCAGTGGCAGAGGCAAGGCTGCCAGTGCCTCAGCTTCTTGGTGGTACAGTTGTTCGCTAGCCAAATGGAAGGAAGGTTGTCCATTTATGAGCTTTCTGACTCTATTTTTCAGCAGAGTTTGTGGGTCACTTCAGGAAGTGTCAAGTTATACTCCTCAGCCATATGATTGCTGTATGTGCAGGGACCTGGGTAAGCCCAGGAGATGAACAGGAGGGCTCAAATCATAGAGCTCGGGGACAGGGACATATAAGAAGACATATTATCCTACCCACCTTGGATCACTAATTTCTTCTTTTCCAGCACTCTCTTGGTCTTTGTGGATTCCCCCCTAGTCTCTGGGGGCCCCTGAGCCACCCACTTTGAATAACTTTTATAGTCAATCCATGACACAAACCAATGACACAAAAGAGGAAAACAGAGGTGAATGTGTTGTTAAAGCTCCTAAAAACCCTAAGATTAGGATCTTTGGGGTTACTCTTGCAGCCTGATTTTATGCATTAAAATTTCACCCAGAGAAAGGCCCAGGGAATCACATACTTCCTACTCACCTGGTACCTTAGTATTAGAGAACTCTTAAGATTCCTTCTTAGGTAGCCATCTGACATTCCTGTCTTGTGCAAAGGTAACTAGAAAAAAATGTTCTCATTTTACAGACAAAGAGATGGAAGCAGAGGGACTTTTGAATCCCTTGCCATTATAACCAATACTTTGTTTATATGATACTATGCAAATAAGAGAAAAGTGGAAAATTCATACAAGCATTTTAATACTTCCAAACAATCAGATACTTGGAATGATTCACGGATCTAGCCTTTCTCTTAAAACAATGGGCAGCAGGGCTGAAACAGCCATCACGGGGTCTCCTGCTAAGCCCTGAGTGCTCTCATTCACAGTGCCCTTGCTTTGGCACTTTCACAGAACATTTTGGGTAGTGCTATATCAACCACTCAGAGAATTCTGTCAGAAGGAAAAAAAACCCAACTAATACTTATTTACTCTGAGAAGGGATTGTGTTTGGCACAGAAAATCATCCTTACAACAGCTTTTCAGTTAATCAGTATTGTTTCCAATTTATAGACAAATAAACTGAGAGGTTACAATAATTTACCCAAATCCTCATAGCTACCAAGCTTCAGAACGTAGTTCCCACAAGACTGTGAGGGCTTAGGCTCACGGACGCAGTCAAAACAAACAGCACCTTGCCGTCTTTGTGAAGGCCCCTCCCTGCCAGGTCACAGGCAAAGTTATCCAAGCTGGAGTTACATTTCATAAAGTACAAACATTTTCGTTAGGGAACAAATATTGGATTAATTACTAAAACTGATGAAATAACCTAATCACTAAAAAATTCTAAAAACCCTCAAGAGTAGAAATAGACATTTTAGAAATTTGTTTTGGCCAACTTTCTGATTCTGTTACTGTTTTATTTCTACCCATTGCGAACAACTTGGATCTGGGTTTGAATCCTAAGTGACCCATTAACCAACTGTGTGTTGCTGAGTAAATTATTTTCCTTCTTGAGCCTCATTTTCTTTTGAAATACCTATTTTATATGGTGTGAAAACATTATTAGAATGTTTATAAAGCATCTAGTGCATTCCTTGGCATGTAGTAGGCCCTCAGTAAATTGTGGCAATTATTATTACCACAAAAAGCTTGAAAGTACCTATAGAGTCTGTATAGTGCACAAATTATTCTTAAGCAATTTTTCTCTCATAACCCACCACCCTCAAGTATAAAATGATCCCACTCTTAAAAGTGAAATCACCAACATTTGATTGTCATTCTTTTATCTTGGCTCCTGGTCTTGGCCATCAACATCACCCAGGTCTTATCTAGCTAGAACTCTACTCAGCGGGTGGAGAAACTGACTCTTCATTTTAATAGACACTATAAATGGGGAAGCTGTAGGAACAGCTCACAGACTGTGTTAAGAAGACAGATTTTTCTTCAGGCTGAGAACTGAACCAGCTTGCAAAGCATTCGAGCTATTTACAACTGACATTTAAGCAACTACTGTACTAAGAAAGAGAAAAATAATGGAAATAATAACCCTCTAAAATTCCATTTAGGCACGCTCCTACAGAAGGCACCCCATGCCAATGGTTCAAATGCTGACCCCCAGAGCCAGTGCCAGTATGAGGGCTCCTACTTAGAAAAGTCCACTTGGTTCCAAGACGCAGGGCCATTTTCATCTACGGCTTCTGCTGTCAGCTCACAGGCCACAGTGAGAAGCACTCTGAACACCCTGGGTGCTCTCTTCCTCCTGTGCCCCTCACAGTACTTCACCCGGTCTGCAGCAAGCTGCCAACAGCATTTATCACTGTGAGCCACATCCTCAGCACTGTATCCTCATTTCCAGGGGGTGGGGTAAGGAAAGAGGGACAGGGTCTGCTGCTGATGTCGGCAAAGGTTCAAGTAAGGAGAGGGGGGTAGGCAGAGTGTGCTGCTGAAATGGAGCATGAGGAAAAGGGAAAAAGCAGAGTGAGAAGAAAGGCATGCGTAAAATTCTCTTGGTTAAAAGATGTAATTGATTTTCACTTAAATATCCCCAACCCACTGAAAACCCTAATGCGTGGTGGCCTATGGCTTCCAAATTCTCAAAATGATAAGCTGCCAAAGTAAACTAATTGCAATGTGTCTCAGTAATTGCCATGTGTGGGTATATACAGTTATAGTAAAACGGTTCAGTGAATCCTGACAGTGATAATGCATATTTGGAAATTACATAAAATACAGTCTCTTAAAACCAGAAGCCCCGAGGAGCCTGAGATGGATTTGAAGGCCAGCTTTGCCCCTTCCTGGCTGTGTGGCCCTGGGGAGACCATAGCCTCTCTGAGCTTATGAATCCCTATTTGTAAGAGGGAGATAATACCATAATCCTCGCAGCAGGAAGAAGCAGCAGCATAGGAAATAGATGGAAGGGGATTTAGTGCCCAGTGGCTCATGAGTTGTCACCCACACACCGTCACCTGCCCACTGCTCCCTGTGATTCACAAATCCTAGATACATGTAAGGTCTGGGATGGAAGGTGGAGGATCTGGACATTCTGTGTCTGATGGCTGCGTGAACACTTCGCTCACTAGTCGAGGTTGATAAGAATTGGTTGGGAGTTTCTGTGTGAGCAGGAGCCACTCTGTTGCTGCAGGTATCAAATAAAACAATAAGTGTGAAAATATTTTAAAAAGAGTAAAATGTATTGAAAATTATAGTTCCTACTGTCTCATTATAAGCCTGGTGTTACGTACCATCCGACCTTCCCCGAGTACAAAGGTAAATCTGCCCATGATTGTGTTGAGCTCTGCTCTATAAAGCTCAAGAGAAAAAAGAGGAAAAAAAAAAAGGCTCACAAGCAATCCTTTGATTCAAGGCTACTTGGGCCTAAAGCAGAACAAGGGAAGCATGGCAAAGAACGGAGATTTAATTCTATCTGCCCATGTCCTTCCAAGCAAACTTTGCTGTAAGAAAGGTTTGGTAGAGAAGAGGATTCCAGACAGAGATTTAAGGGGATGTTAAAAAGAAGTGCTGCAGCTGCCCCTGAGGTTTGTGAGAGCCATCTGGTTCTCTATAGTTTTTAGGTTGTTCTGCATTTATAGGACTTCCCCAGGACCTAGAAGGAGAAAGAAGCTGAAAAGTATTCACTTCCTCAGTTGTGGGCCAACAGCATGCTTTGGGCCATCCCTGACTGGGAAACCGTGGTGAGGGAGCCTTGAGTCCTGCACGTGGGTTCTAGGCCAGCGATTCTCACAGTGGATGCCACAGCATCAGCGCCACCTCGGCTCTGTGGCAGACTCCGTGAGTCAGAATCTCTGGGCAAAGGGTCTGGAAATGTTCATGTTCAACAGGTATTTCTTATTTGAAAGATTGAAAGGCTCTAAGAACATCTTTAGATGATTTTCAATCATTTGAAAGTTTTCTAAATAAATCCTGTGAGAGGCTCTAAGAACATCTTTAGATGATTTCAATCATCTGAAAGTTTTCTAAATAAAATCCTGACAGTAAAAAACAACAGCTATGATTTCATTTGACATGGTGGAGGAGAGCTCTTCTGATGGGCATCTCCTCCCCCTCCGCTGGTCCCCGGCCCCTTCTGCTGACCATGGGGCTCTTAGTGAAAAAGCTTTGATGACTGTAATAGAGTGACCTTGGATTACACTCTCAGCAGATATGGATCAAGATGACTTCCCTCCCCACCAGGGTCTTTCTCTCACAAGTAAATTCTTGGTCAAGGTGAAATCATGGGGCCTCATTTGAGTGACTCAGAAGTAATGGTCTTATTTTGACCCCATATTGATCCTGTGCCCTAGACTTCTGTTATTTAACTGTAACCAAACTACCACGTTGTATCTACTTCACTAGCTAGGTGACTTCTTCCTCCTCCGAATTTAAGTCTACGATTATATACTTTTCCAGCACTCTAATCTCTCAAACAGTGGGCCCCAACAGCTTCATTACTTCTCCCACTGAACCTCTGCCTCACAGCTAAGTTCCTGTTACATAACTGCTACCTCCCTAAATCCTAAAATGTTACGTTGAGATGAAACTGGGCTTGAAGTAAAAAAGTACAGAAATCTATATAAGTGGGTTTGATATACCAGCCTGGATATTGCACTGGAGAAACCTCAAAAATGTCACTGGATCCCAGGGCTCCTGGCAACCTCCTTCCACTTGACTTCCAGGAAATTTAACTTTTATCTTGTTAGGCCTTGTGAATACTGACTACTAATCTGGACAATCCAGTTTATGACGTCTGTCTCTGCTCTACCCCTCCAGCCAGACAAACTTCCTCCTACTGCCACCTGGAGGCCATGCTCTGGTAGGTGTGTTTAGACTACAGGGTCCTTCCTTTCTTGCTTAATGTCATTCCACACCAAACTCTTGATTTTTAAATTTGCAGTATGCATCTCAAAATGTGCTATGGTGCTACAGGAAATAACTAGATCAAATGCTTCCCTGCTTACATGGAGACCAAGAGGAATATTCTCTCACTGTTGAGTTTAAACACTTTGCTTGCCAAGAATCACCCCTTAGATATAAGCTCAGGTTTTTGTCTGTTTTCTCTACTGGTGTAAAATTAGCATCCAAAACAGGACCTGGAATACAATAGAAGCTGAATATTTGAGAATGAAAAAATGAATGAGTGAATGACACCACAGCGAGAGGCTTTGGTGAAAATACTGAGGGTGAGAGGGCCATGACTGAATTCAAAGATTCTGACTTAGGACCCTTACACACAACAGTCCATCAGGGTTTCAGAAAAATAAAGTGACTTCCCTTTCCATCACTGATTCTTTTTAATCCTCACTGGAGGATATGTTTATTGATTTTAGTGAGAGAAGAAGGGGGAGAGAGAGATTCAGAGAGAAAGGGGGAGAAAAAGAGAGGAGAGAGAGAGAGACAGAGAGAGAGAGAGACAGAGAGAAAGAGAAAGAAACATCGATGTGAAGAAGAAACATCAATCGGTTGCCTCCTATTGGCACCTTCACTGGGGATCAAACACACAACCTGGGTATGTGCCCTGACCAGGGATCGAACCCACAGCCTTTTGCTGTATGGGACGACAATCCAACTGAGCCACCTGGTCAGACCTCACTGACTTTTTATTTTTTGGTTTGTTTGCTTATTTAACAGAGTTAGAAACAAAGATGGTGAAATTGTGACTGGGCCTGTCCAGTTGACCTGGAAGGTTTTTTTTTGCTCCAAGCCACCATTTTCTGCCAGGTGCCAGAGAAGCCACTGAACCTGAAGAGGAAAAAGAGTGAGTGGGAATATTAAGCAACTCATCTCATCCACAGAACACCTTGTGTTCTTTTAGGAAACCATCCCAAGGTCATAGAACTTAATAAACTACCTGCGTTTCATCTCTAAATAGGGGCGGAAATATATTTCCTACTTTCTTCACAAAGTTATAATGAAGATTCAGGTATTTATCTAACAAATTAGTACTATAAAGTTTTTTATAGCTATAGCTACTAAGAACTAATAAAAACATTTTATCTAAGAACAATTTATAAAACATATATTATAATATAAATGTAGGTACTGACCTCAAAGGTATCGATAAAAACACCGCATCAGCCTAGATCCACGATGCAAAAGACCTTGGGTAAGTACCTGGATCATTCAGATCCCCTAAATCATTCTGCCACAACAATAAGGAAATGTAAGAACTTGAGTAAAGGTTTCACTTTGGGATGTGATCTGAGATTGCGTTTGATGGAGAAATGAGGGAGTGGAGAGGCTGGTTGTTACACTTAAATGATCTAGAAAAATGCCTGAATGTTTTTACTTCAATAGATTCACATCTTATAAGGTCTAGTTCTCAAAGACCTTGCAAAAGAATGAAATGGAAAGTTTAGTCAGAACAATGTGGTTAGAGAGGTAGAAACTCCTGAAATCAGAAGGAGCCCTCACGATTGTAAGTAAACCAAGTAGAAATTCTAAGAGAATTGGGATTGTTTAGCAAAATAGTCTGAGCCCAGGTGATCTGCACCGGCACAGATCAAGCCAGGTCTAATGTTTTATTACTTTGTTTTGTTAACACAAGTGGCCTTGTTACCAGTGACTTGGATTTTCCTGATGTGTGGGGTTTTCCCCCTTTATTTTAAGGAAACTCCACCCACAGCTATTCACATTTTTCTTCAAAACCATCAATTGCTTATCATATCAATGAGGAAAATTCCAACTAAAAATACAAGAATTATAAGACACAGATTGCCATTAATGTGCTCATCCTTGAAGAGTGCAAATGGGCAGTCCCTAAAATAAAGTTATAACTAGAAAATAACTTGAATAGTTGATTTTAAGAGCTACATTCATTAGAGGATAAACTTCATGACTTTCAGATATAAGACAGAACATTTGCTTCTACAAGAAATGCCATTACTTCCCAAGAGAATGAAAAGCGCACTAAATCTTTAATAATAGCCATAAACACTTTTCTATAGGTGTTTTTAAGTGAACTGACAGAGAAGTCCCAATAGTCAACAAAGTAGAAATTTTCTGGATATTTTTCTTCTCTTCAATATGTTTTTTGACTGCCAGTTAAGAAAACAGAATGCCATGTTGTACATGCCACAACCTGATTGGCAGAGTGAAAAAACAGGCAAACTACGTAACAAATAATATAAATGCCCAAGTAGTAGTTCTTGTTACTTAATCCCTGTTATAACTAAATTACCTTTAGTGTGCAATAAAAATATGAGAAGATGCTGAGTCACATTATTAACCAAAAGAAAAATCAAAACAACTTAGCTCTACAAATTGCCAGGAATTACAAGGATTGGTGATGTTTAGTGTAGGGAAATGGGAACTTAAATGCACTGTTGGTGAGAATCTGAACTGGCATTGCCTTTGGGAAGGAATACATGCCAGTAGCTATCCAACTTAGATATATATGTGTGTGTGTGTGTGTGTGAGAATGTTCATGTAAAAACACATATACACACACGAGGACATTTAACACAGCACCCTTAGTAAAAACAAAATAAATAAATAAATAAATGTCTATCACTATGTAAATGATTAAAAAGATGATGGTATATTCCTGAAAGTATTATACATTTTTTTTCAAAAGGAGTTGATCAGTATACATTCACCTATAAAACAAAAACAAATACTGTATCTTGGTAAGTTAAAAAATGTAAGTCATAAATTACAGAATGTGAGGCCATTTTTATAACAGTGTGGGTAGGTATATGCATATATACATGCAAGTAGATGTAAGTACATGACTGAGATGTCATTTCTGTAAGCATCTAAAGAGGTCTAAAGATACTCACTATCTTAACAGCCATTACCTTTGGGCAGTGAAATTGAGGTGAGCATAAAAGGCTGGGAGGTGACTTAAACCCTTTACATTTAAGTAGCCTAAGTACTTTAAAAAATGAAGAGGGAAAAGTTTTCTTTTCGATTTAAAAAGTCTAAAAATTTTAAACTGTACTTAAGGATGGTGCTAAGAGCCCAGTAACCCTGGTGTGTCAATTTAGTAGTTGGACCTCCAGTGTGCCCCAAGTGCACGTGCCTAAGTAAACGTGGCATATGAGAAGACGAGACCACTCTCACACAGTCTGCAGGCAATCCCGCTGAGGGTGATCAGAGTGGGCACTGCCTTCCCTAAAGTGACAACAGCAGCAGAGCCACTGGCTGAGAACACAGACTCTGTTGTCAGGTGGTCCTGGGTGCAGATTCTAGCTCCACCATTTCACAACGAAGAAATTGTGGGCAAGTTACTCAATGTTTCAGTGATTCAGATTCCTCTGTAAAACGGGAGTAAATAATGCCTTCTTTACAGTGGTGTTATGAGGATTAGTGAGAAATTCCATGGTAAGCATTCATTACACTGGCTGACAGAAAAAAAAAGACAAAAATTTTCAGCAATCTGTGTGCCAAGACACAAGATTAAGTGATTGGTGGGAAATCACACATCATAGTATTTGTATTGCTAGCAAATTAATGGTTCCACACTGAACCTCAAAAGTAATTCCCAAGTAACTAAAAACTTCCACAGTATTGTATCTACAGGCAAAATCATGAAGGGGAATGAGTGTGGGCTTCGGGGTCAGCTGGTGCTTGTAAACCCAACTCTGATACTCACTAGATACGTGACTTTGGGCAGGGTGTATAATCTCTAAGTCTTACCTGGGAGGCTAGGGTTTATAAATATTTTTATAAGTAAGAAACAATGTATGTGGATGTATGCAGAACATACAGCATCTGATACACAGTAGAAAAATAACAACAGTGATAATAGCTCTAGCGAACTGAGTGCCTACTGTGGGCAAGGCATTTTTTCTCATTCTTATACCTACTCTGAAAGGGAAGACCGACCACTGGGCCTCTGTCAGATTCAGAAAACGCAGCTCTGGGACACTGCACCACTTGCTCTCAGGATTCCAGGCATATCTGCCTGGCTCCACAGCCGTTTCTCCACTCTTTTCCACAGCTCACCGTTACTCTTCTGTACTGCTTTGGGCAAGTCACGGTTCCCTCTCTGAGATAATATGACCAATTTGAGGGTATGTATGTCAGCTAGTGGCTGAGAAAGCTTTGAAAACTTGAAAGTGCTTTTGGAAACAAGAAAATGCCACAAAAATATCCCTTCCACAGAGCTGCCGCTCTTCAGACTCTGACTACTAGGTATTCAGTACCAGGTGTGCTTCAGGTACCCTCCTTTAAAGTGCAAATGCTCTTCAGAAGGGGTACTATGGAATCGTGAGGCCATTCTGTTTCCTGTAGAGAGAGTCTCAGGGAGTTTGTAAGAACTGGGTATCTAACAAGAAGGGCATGGAAATGGGAGGAAGTGCCAAGAAAAGGGGTCCCTGACTTTGCCAAGGGCTGGACCCACTAGTCAGCCTAAGAGGCCATTAGCAAAAACCGCTCTCCTTCTCACCCCCTTCTTTCCATTCATTCATATTTATTCCATAAACATTTATTAAGCACTTGCTATGTGCAAAGCATTATGGGATGAGCCAGTCTCTGTCCTAAGGAAACTTATAATTTAGTTAGGGTTAGTTATGGTTATTTACCTAGTTAGTTGAGTCAGTCACCTTAAATATCCTCACTGGTATGTGGGTTTAGTCTCTGTATGTGTGTGCTGTGTGCCTGCAAACGCTGGACTACATACGTGATTACCTGTAGTTCAGTCGTTTCCATAATCAATCACTGAAACAGCTTTTCTGATTATGACGACCATCGTACACTCCTCCCACAAAACCCAACTTGTTGGAATACTGACTGCAACCCACACACACACCTAAATTTAACTTTTGTTAAATCCATCAAGTACTAGTTATGTAAAACTGTTCTCAGGGTAATTTTGTAGTAATTAAGTGTATAAGAGTAATTAAGAATTTCTTTGGGTTTAACCATCAATCCTTAATATATAAGCATTAATAACATCGTGGCTGATACTCAAAATTATTCCTGATTATGGCTGCTGCTGATGACATCAGCCCACAACATCGGAATAACATGAGGCACACTCATTGGCTCATTCCTCTTATGCACATGTCACAACTTTCTCAGCGAAGACTATTATACTTCTGACTTATAATCAATCTCATTTGTCTTCCTGAGTTACAAGGGGAAGTTATGACACATGCCTCAGTTGTAAGCAACACAATTTATAGACTTACTACTTTATTATTTCACAACCTCACATATGCAGATGTGACTAAATTTCCTGTGAGGGGAGAATATGTTTATTGTTTCTACAATTTGCCTTTAAAAAAAATAACCTTTTCCACATTTAACACTATAAACTCCCAGAAATGAGATCAGTTGTGGCCATGACCCATAGAACTCTTTCTGGAAAGTACCATTGCACAATCACTGTAAGTAAACAGCCAACAACACAGGAAGAAGTTAAACTTGTACCTACCACCTCCTCCCATTTAAGTATGAAAATTCTGAGATTTCTTCAGCTTGAAGATGGTTTGGCTGTTTAGTAGGACAAACCACTTACAATATGTTTTGTTCTTAGAGGTCTGTTGGTGGCTAGAAACCTTTTGTTTCCAGATGTAGTCAATTTGAACTTGGCTGACAAGCTTACCGCTCTATACTGAGGTGGGAAAATGCCACCATTGTGCTGGCCTGCTTCTTCGGGGCCTGCAGGCAGGGCATGCTTTAAATCATGGGAAAAACAGCTTATGAACCACAGGAGCCAGGAACAACAGAGAAAGCCCCCACTTCCCACTGCTGCCACCTTGATATCAAATGGCCCAGGCTGGGTAGGCAGCTTCATGGTGTTTTTCCTAATGAAATCTACTGACTGGACCATGGATGATGGAAAGCTTTGTGTTGGCAGCTGGCACATCCCAAAGGGGTGAAAATAAGAGCAAGCAGTGGAAAGTATAAAAACCTAAAAGAATGAGGCTGAGGGACATAAAATGAAGCAGAACCCTCAGAAAGAAGCCTCTGGGCCCTACCACTGACTTCCAAGAGGCAATCAGTGTCAATGAAGGTGTGAGTTCATTTTACAGATTGAAAAACCACCCCAGAGAACATTTGGCAGACCCTGCAGTGTGCCTATCTGATAAATGTATTAACAGAACCTTAATTTTATTAAGCATGGCAATGCACTAAAAGATCTGTCTTCCCACATTCCCTCACAGATGAGGGTCGCCATGAGACTGAGCTCAGAGTACACCTATCCCTCACTCTTCTCCCTTCCCTCTGCCTGAACTGGGACAGGATATGGAGATCATCCGCATCCCTACTGTGAACAGGAAGATGGAAGCCACTGTAAAAGATGGCAAAGCAGAAAGCTGGGAGGAGGCCGGCACACTGCTGGCTCTGTGGGCTGCTCCTCCTCCCCGCACTGTTTATTGTTCCATGTCTTGTTATGTGGGAAGAGAAAAGCCATACGCTGGGCATGCTGCTATAACATGATAAACAAATCCTGAAGTCACATGCTCTGTTCAAATGTGTGTTACAAATAACAGGCTATTTAGAAAACCAGGATTGGGTCAGACCACTCAAAATCTATGAAATCTTCTAACTACTGCAGGGACAAATAAGCAAGAGGGAACTTAGGCAGCCTGTTCCATGTGGCTCGAAGCTCCGCGGTGATTATTAAACATGCTCATAAATGTCGATTGGAAATTTTGGCTTGCAGTAACTGAGATAACAGGTGAGAGAGCAGCACATAGAAAGGACTGTGATCTGCCATTGGCTGAGGGCCCTGCAAGGCCAGGTGTGCAGCTCTCTGGGGACGGAGTCCCTGGGGTCACGCTCTCAAATTCTATTAAAAAAGAGCCCAAAGGGCTCCTGCCTGTGCAGTGGCTAGGCCGAGGGCTTTTTCATTTTCTTATTCTCTAGCTATTGCAGCTTGTCTTGCTAGGAAAGACTGTGTGAACAAATACAATTCCACTTATTATGACATCATACCCCTATTTACTAGTTGTATCTGGGCGAGTTGAACTGTTGTATGGGTGTTCTCTACATGCAGTCCAATAAAACCCAAAAGTCAGGGTGTAATGTTCCTACCTGTCCCATTCTACTCCCTACACACTGCCCTCCGCTGACTTTCCTAAAACGCCAGGCTGGCTTCTTCACTCAGCAGCATTATACTTAGCATTAGCATTGGCCCCAAATCTCTCCATGAGCTGGCCTGGCTGGTTCCCTAGCCTCTGTTCCCTCTGCGCCACAGGTTAACCTGTGTATTCCAGCCATACTGCCCCTGGCTCTTCTCTCTAGGCAAGCACAATGCTGTCATTTGTGTTCTTGCTTGCACACTTTGCTTACCCCGCCTGGAATCCTTCTCCCCACCTGGCCTACGCAATTGACTATATCTTCAGAACCCTATTCAAGAGTCACCTCTAGGAGTCCTTCTCTCATATCTTCCTCAAATAAATCAGTGTCTTTGATACCTTCTGTTATTGCCTGTATCACAGAGCACTGATTAAATGACATTTGTGTTTGTCTGGCACATGGTGGACGACCAATACATACTTGCTGAATTGAACTTGGTCTCTCCTTGAAGAGTCCAGAAAAGGAGGGTTGTGAAAGTGCTGTTCTAGGAATTCCCATGGCATTCTCACAGCCTGGAGTGAATAGGCCATTTGAAAAGAAATTATCCATTAGCACCATAACAATATATACAAATATCAACTCTCAGGCAACTAATCCAGGCAAAATTCTGAAGCTTGCCTGGGCAAGAGAACAGTCCTGAAAAGGCCAAAGAACAAGCTTACATGATTGGAAAGAGTTGTTCTTGTGTTTACATCTTAAAATAAAAGACTAAAATGCACCAAGAAGTTGCCTTGGAGATACCACCCAAACAGAGACCCGTAGATGCTATCAACATTCAAACACTAAAAGAAATGACACCTTATCCACCTTACTAAAGAAAGCAATGTGAATGGATAATGTGGATGCAGAACCAACAAAAATGTGCTCTGGTCCTGGGTCATTCACTAGGTGAGAGAACTTGAAAAGGCCGTGCTACTAATCTTTTCAAAGTATGCCTTTTATAAAACACCTCAGACTAAAAATATACATTGAACAACATGACATCTAAGCTCTGTGTCAATTAGTCTAGTGTGAAGAAAACTCAGTGGATCTCATTTTTTTCTTTCTCTGTAAGAACAAAGCCCCTCTGAGTTCTAACCTTTCCAGGCTCTATGTAATGCAACAGCATCTATATACAGGCATATGTCCCCATGAAAAGATATAATAAGTTCATATGTATTTTGTTTCTTTGACTTACTTAGAAACATGTAGATTAAGAATGTGACTTGGAAACCTGGACTTCTTATTAAAGATGCCTGTTTATTTGGCCAGGGCAGCAATGCTTAGACATTTTATGTTTTTCTATGTATCAAATCCCATCTCTAAAACTACAGTGATGACATTTTTCTCTGACCTGTACCTACTGCAGGGAGTATACAGAGGATGGGGGTGATGATGCTCACTAAAGCCATGAATTTCTTGAAAGAGAGAACAGATGCTCACTGTAGCTGTCATGTTAGCAACTCGGACACTGCTTGGGGCTTTAAAAATCTACTTTTATTAGGGGATGAAGTTCCTTATTACTAAGAGGCTGTATAATGCTATCCAGCACGCTAATCCCACCAAAGCTGAAAGGCATAGCCAATATATGCAACTCATTTAGAGGTCTCTCCTATCCTCTCATTCCTAGTACTGATTCACCTACTTGAGAAATGTTTGATCAATTTGGTCTTTATCCTAAAGAGTAGTAGATAAGAAATGCTTATGCCTAGAAACATTACCTTATGCCCAACAAAATTTTCAGAAAAAATACTTGAAGTAAGGCTGCATCTGAATCCTCCCCTTAATTCCCAGCTACGGCCCAGGCGCTAATACACAGGCACTCCCTTTGCAAACTCAGTCATTCACCCATCTTCTGGGAGGACATCATGATTTCCAGGTATACATTACTGCAGTCTGATCTCTTCTAGAAAGGCTTGTCGTATGTATTTATTTTTAAGGTTTCTGTGAATAGTTTCTCATTGGCCACAGGAATTTTCAACAATGAAAAAGTTAAAAATAATTCAAGTTGACAACTAAAAAAGAGAAATGTGGGAGAAGAGTCGGTTGCCAAACCGTATAACAAGATAAAAGGTGCATCCCATTTTCTGTGTCCCCTTGTTTCATTATTCATTTGAGCCAATCACTTATTCGGTAAATATTTACTAAAGGCCTACTTCGCAACAAGTATTATGCTTGCCCCAGGGCTACAAACATTATACCTATCCTCAAGGAGTCCAATGAAGAAGAGATTAGAAGGAAGAACATTAAATTAATTAAGCTCTTATTCTGTAGCAGGTGCTTTTCTTGTCAAATCCTCCTAACACCTGATAAGAGAAGGTAAGACTCTCCTCATCTAAAGATTGTAGACCGAGGTTCCACAATTTGTCTAGAGCCACGCAGTTGAGTACACTGGTATTTGCATTCAAATTGGTGTAATCCCAAAATCCCTTTTAAAGTTTCTTTAGAAAGCAAAAAGTGAATAAAAATAAAAAGAAAGAGAAAAGAAGAAAGAAAAATCACCTATTATCTTACCTCTGTAATGAAAAGAACCATTTAACGCTTTGGAGAATTTCCTTCCAATTTTTTCTACACATAGGTTAAATTCTGAATTTTTAAAATGTTTCACAGTTGTAAGCCAAGTGCTTTATAGTGCATGTCACTGGAACCACGACACCACGGATTGTGAAAGGCTCCATTATTGCAGACGGCACAAGAAAGAAAAATCATTGCCTATTAGATGATGCCACTGGCTGAGATATGTTCCGATTTCAGTGATGTTGAAGTGAGGGTAAAAATTGTGTGCCTTGGGATACATGACCTGTTCTGTAGTCCACAAAGCCCACACTCACACTGTCCACCTCCTGCCTGCAGGTGAGGGTGGTTCACAGCCCAAGGGGCCGGGATCTCCCTGCCATGTGAGACAGGCTCCTCATCTGGGTGGGGAGGCCCCCCTCAAAAGTGCTCTGTTTGTCTTTCTCACATACATATTGCTTTGCATACAGTAGGCATCCCCAAAATATTTTTTTGGTTGAATAAATACATAACTAAAGGTTCAGAAGAAGGTAAAAATTACCACCAGCCCAAAGAATGGTAGAAGCCTAAGTTTTGTTGGTGAATAGTGGATTTGTGTGACTAAACTTGGGAAGAGAAGGGAAGAAAGAGATGGATGGAACATTGAGCCAGAGAATCAGACCCCGGGCTTTTCAAGGCCATCCCTTCCTGCAGCCAGCCACTGTCTCCACAGGGCTTCGTCTTCAGCTGTCCAGGACCTCACGTTGATGCTCTTGCCTGAGCCTGGCTCCGTAGTGCTGCTGGATTCCGCTGTCTTGGGAAATCATCCATACTTCATCACACTCAACTTGAATATTGATTTAGGTTTGTTTAGGGACAACCACCCATTAATTTCAAGCAACAACTCTTCATGTGAAGCAAATTCAGGAATCAGCAAGATGCAGGTAGAGAAGAATCATAGTTTTCAGAAGAAGCTGAAACAGTCTAAATGGGCAGTATCTCTTCTGCTTATATAAGAAGATCTGAATGCCCACAGAAAGTAAAAAGCTGTGTATACTTTGAGTCTATATGATTCGGCAATTCAACTTTCTGTGATGTTCACTAAGATATTTGTCTGAATCAGCAAAATGGGTTTCAATAACGAAAAGAAATTAGGCCAGACTCAGTTCTCCACGCATGTTCTGAGTTAAACATAAGGCCTGCACCTTTTGAAAACCATCAAGATTTCTCTTGCCTTCTTTCCGTCCTCTCCTTCCTTCATTGCACCGATTACATATGATATGTAATCAGGGTTCAGAACCAGGAGAGATTAAGTTGGCTACAAGATCAGGAAAGGATTCAGAAGGCAGGTGTCCATCTGTAGGATGGAGAGGACCTAGGCATATGGGGACAGGGGTCAAGACCTGTGCACAGGCAAAAGGACTCCTATCAGTCCCTTTTACGCAACTGTTTATTGTTTAGAAAACAAGATGTTGTTGTGAAGGCCTATCCATGAGGTGTTAAAGCTTTGGGTCAATAAATGGACCCTCACCTTGGGCTGACCACTTTGGATGTCATAAGATACACCATCCTAGGGCCAAAGCCAGGAAAATACTAGAAGACTTCATGCTGATTAAGTGTGAAATTTTAGAGGGAAGTCATAAAAGCCAAAACTTGGTGTGTAAGAGAACATTTGAAATCCACAACTGATAACTAAGACAATTGCTTAAAAAGCAACAGTGCAATATCACTTTTCAAAACTCAAGGGACTGACAGCTCCTCACTTACCATGGACGTGGATTCCATTTGGTTGAAAAGAAGAGTTTGTTTCTGGCTGATAGGACTTCAGGTGTGATCCTGAGGGCTGCTGGGAATGGGGAGGCTGTGTTCTCTGCATTATTGAAGAAGGAGCTGAAACTCTCCGAGGACTGATGTGGTGAGGAGATGAAGCAGAAGGTGCAAACCTGAGAAAATGATTTGAAAAGAAAAGGACTGGTATAAAAATTTTAACTTTCATAGGTACAGAGAAAAGATAAAAAGACATAAGACATGATCTCAATTATCCAGATAATTTCTAGGGACAAGGAAATAAATGAGAATTCAGTACTAAAAAGTCCAGCATAAGAAGTGAGTGTATAAATGTGATTTGATTTTCAAGTACAGCACTTAGAATCAATTTTGTTACTGCCTAAAAACACGGCAAAGTATTTTACTGAAAACTCTTTAGCAATCCCTCTATTAATTAATTTTTATAAACTTGGCTACTTGTTAATCAGCTCATAGTAAGTAGAAATAACCCATTAGAATTAGGGCTGAAGGGGCAGCAGAGGAGTAAAGGGGGTGGAAGAGACTCCTGATGTTAGAGTGAAGGTCCTGGGAGCGTCCAAAATAATCACTGACAACTCATAGCAAGAGAGATGCCAGAAACATTATTTCAAAAGCCAAAAGGACTCAAGAAACTTGAGTAGTTTGAAGCCATTTACTCCAGAAGCAAGCAAACAAAAAAACATGCACACTTAAACAGAAGCTTACTGAGAAAAACATAAAATGTTCTCATTGTTACAGAAGTTAGAATGAATCCCATTTTCTTAGTTTCCTCGACTTTTTATTTTTTAACCTTGTTTTTTTAACATACACTCCCCCCAAATAAATATGGTCAGAATATTCAGCCCAAAACAGAGGGTTTTTTAAAAAAAAATCAAAGAGGGTAAATTTTTTAAATCTGATGCAAAAGTAAACTAAAACTTTTGATGCTGAATATAAATTGCAGGGATTTACAATTTTTCTCCTACGGAATATCTCATTCCCCCATTACATCAGGACAAGATGACATCACTCCAATTCACTCTGAATCACAGCAGTGTCCAGGAGCCAGAGGAGAGACCGTCAGGAATTTTTCCAGGTCCAAGCCTGTCCCCCAGCTGACATTTCACAGGTCTCACTGAACACAGCTTACCAGTCTCTCCTTGGCCTTTTCTACTTTTAGAAAACAATAGAAGACTGTTATGCAAATAGGCACACAACACACTCGAATTGTTTTTTAAATCATCGTTTACACATAACAAAAAGCAAATCACAGAATTGAGTCAACCATTTCCACTCGTTTAGTGGAGGAGTTTATATAACCGTAGCATGAGCCATGGTTCTCTGGCTTGCCAAAAACAAAAAAACCAAACAAACAAACAAACAAAAAAAAAACACAGGTTTTAAAGGGCTCATAAAGGATTTTGTGGAAAAAAAAACTGAAAAAGGTTTCTGCAAATATTTATCTATCTCTGTACACCTTAAAAAATGTCTGATGCTTGGGGGTATTTACTTGGTAATGGAGGCCTGCTCCCGCCCTCCGTACAACTAAGCTTCCCAACCTTGCAGTGAGGTGGGCCAGAAGCATAGGGGTCATCTTTCCTGCAAAAGTAGTACTCAATCTTAGACTCTGTTTCCTAGCATGAGAGGTCCCAATCGAGACACACAGAACTGGGGAGGATCAGATGCAGAAACACTGCAAAGGGCACGAGGAGCAGATGGATGTCAGATGTACCCGAAGTCCTGGGCTAGAACCGTACCTCTGCCCCTTGCTAGCTGGCTAATCTCGAGTGAATTACCTGATTTCTCACAGTCTCAATTTCGAGTATAACATAAAAATAATCTTGACTCTTACCCAGGACTATAAAATTCGAGGCAACATTTTTATCTGTTCATTCAAGAGATATTTACTGAGCTCTGACCAAGTGTGTGGCAGTTTTAAGCACCAAGAACGAAGTCTTTGTGAAACTTCTGTTTTAGTTGGCGGTGGGGAGGCAAATGTACACATTTGTTAGTAAACTATGTACTGGGCTAGAGGAAATGAGTACTATGAAGAAAAATAAAGAATGGAAGGTGAGGAATGGAGATGGATTATGAACCAATTTAAATTTGGAAGTCAGAGATATCAAAATACTTTAGACAATGAGTGTCTGACACCTATAAATGATCAATGCGTGGTTATGGAATGGCTGTTCTAAATAGGATATAAATTTAAGGTATCCCTGACATTAACATGTACCCTGTGCTTGACAGCCATATATGATTGTGATTGAAGCAGTGTATTTGAATTCGGAATTATTAAAATATAAAATCTTAGGACTTTCTTCTCTCTCAACTATTCAGATATGGAAACTAAAGGTCGAAGACAGTGAGGCATTTACTCATCTGGCTAATTTTCTGGTTCTAGGAACAGTTAGTTGTGTTATATGAGAGTCTCATTTCTTGGTACCAGGTTTTCCCACAGAGTACTGTGGGAAACACGGAGTTCACAAATTCATACAATTATAGAATGTTCTAGCTGAAGGACACTAGAGCACCACCTATTTGGATGAGATAAAGCAGGCCCAAGGACCTGAAAACATTTGCCCAGCCCCAAGCTAGTTCTCCAGATACCACTTTATTGCAATATGGCAAGATGCCCTCTAGTGGAGATTCGAAGCAAGGCAGACGGGTGGGGTAAGGAAGAATGGAAGGGGACTGTAGGCATTTGAGATTTTGATCCTTATCACCAGCTGATGGGGATGTATCAGCAACCTACTGCCTTCAAGAAACCTGACCGTGGAGATAGTTTTCTCAGTTTGCTTTGGTGAACTTGCTCAGTTCTCAACTGGGTGGGGTTCTTCATGCCCAAGCTGGGCTTATACCCTCAGCTTTCCAACTGGGTAACTCCTTTCAGGTAGCACTCTTTCGTCTGCAAGTCCAAAATATATTTTATGTCTACTAATGATTGTATTTCTTCAAATGAAATTCACTCAAAAACTGTGGTACAAGTCAAGCGCATGTCATAAATACGTCTTACTTTATTTGTGTAGTCCTAAGCAAGCAGTTCTGGCAAGTAATGTGGGACTGTGTGTTTTAGTGCCGCTTTGAGGGTTAACACTTTGGAAAAAAAAAGGTGTTTACATGATCCACTAGATTAAATGTTGGTTGATATGGGCTTTGGATAGTTCTCCCCCACCTCCTTCAGTGGGGGTTACGGACCTCCCAAAGAAGAGAGAATGCACCAGCACAGCTTGTTTCATTGTATTCGTGTGAAAAATATTATTGATTTGCTGCCAGGGAGGAGAAATAATGGATACAAACTGGTCTATGGTGGATTTGGGGAGGTATTTTTTATTCCCCCAAAGAATTGTGGGGTATTTTCTGTGGTGGTTTTAAAATTCATCTGCAAAAACTAATCAATGAAAAATGGCTTTAGCAGTTGGCCAACTGCAGAGGGGAAAAAAGGAATCCTTTTTAAAACCTAAAAAAAAGCAGTTTTAAGGATTTCACATCTGATTTAACATCTAAACCCGCCCCCCAATGATAATACCCTACTTTGTATAGCCAGACAGCACTCTGTTTTAGTAGACTTCAGTGGTCTTTATAACGATTTATGAATCACTTCATGAATTCCTGGCTGATTCATCTGGGTGACTATAGTATCTACTTATACTTCCCTTCTGTCTCACAAAAGAGACACTTGGACTCAGTTCAATCCAGATTTGTCCCCGAATGAATCACAGCACGTTACTGGGGGAACTGCAAATTGAATTCTGCTTCTGAGACAATCAAGACCAGCTTTCAGAAATGAAGAAACAGCCGCTGGGAAGTGTGGGTAATTGCAACACTGTCCATCTGGGCAGGACCAAAGCAGGCCAAGAACTGTATAGGTCCATCTGAGGACTTTCCCAAACTAGTCAAAGAGTAGAATCCAACCCCTGGAAGGGCTTGATGTTTCTTTCTCCTTACAAGAGGCTGGGTCAATGTTAACTACAAGTAATTTATCACATTGGACAAGAACGAGACTCTAAAATAATTGCCAGAACTTCCACAGAGCACAACAAATTGAGGGCTGTGAAGCTAGCTGTAGGTTAAATGATTGCCAAGGCCTTTTAAAGAAGACTCACATATATACTATAGTGAACATTTGTGAGAAATAGAAAGGAGAGAGTGTTCTGGGGAAATGTTTCTCCACTTGGGTATAAGGAGTCAGTTGTAAGTCAAGAAAACAAAGGAACAATGCTCAAGTCAGAGAAGTGTATTTACAATATTCTCCCCACCCAAACCCTAGGAATAAAAAAGGGAAGAGGAGAGGACATCCAGGATATATTAGAAAATTGAACTAATGCAGGACACACTTAACCAAGAGCTGGAGTATTTCTGGAATATTTTGCCTGCAGAGTTGGCTGTGACTCAGTTGTTTGTCTATTTCAGAATCTACGTGATAAGGAGAGAGGGAAGAAAAGTCTGACTCTGCCAAATCCTCTTTACGAAAGGCTCCAGCCAGAGGAGAATTTATCCAGAGTGGTCTTAGACATTGATGTCAAAACTAATGCTATGGAAAAAAATCGGCAATGGTATCATCCCTCTGGTAGTTCTCCGTAGGTCAGTCAAGGGATGAACTCACAGCCTGCCCGGTGGCAAAGAGAAGACTCGCTTGTGCAGCACGGTATCAGGCACAGAGCTCAGCGAGCTTTGCAGTGGGACGCAGGAGATTAAACACAATCTTTCAGAAGAGAGTGTAATGAGAATGCCAGATGAGAAAAGGGGGGAAAGAAGTATTATTTTTGTCTAAACCTGAGAAAGGGAGGTGTAGGTGGAAAATGGCCTCTTCTGCATCTTTCTCATAATTTCAAACTGCACAAGCCAGTTTCTTGACAATATCTAAAGGCCTTTTAGAACTACTGGGTTGGCCAAAAAGTCCATTTAGTTTTTTTTTCTGTAAAATAAAAGGCACACTTTTCATTTTCATGAATGACTTTATTGATTTGGATATTTTGAATTATGTCAGCTATCTCCTGCTATTGGCTTCTAGTGGGGAGAGGCCAGGGGTGCTGCTAAACACCTTCCAGTGCATAAGACAGCCCCACAGCAAAGAACTGTTTGGCCAAAATGTCAACAGTACCAAGAAACTTCGCAAACCACTTTTGACATATTTGATCAGTCACAGCATGTTCTCCATACACTGCACAAATCTTTTTTTGCATTTCAGTTGTATTTTTATCTTTCTTGAAATAATAAGCATAATACACTGAAAATGTTGCATATCTTCTTCCATCTTCAATATTAAAATGCCTACACAAAAATTCACTAATTTTGATGATTTTTTAAATGCACACTGATATGACAACTGTCATAATACACCCCAACAAAACTGTTTTTGAATGCAGTTAAAGACAACTAAGCACTACTAGAGCCATAGTACAGAAAAAACCTAATGAATGTTTTGGCCAACCCAATAACTTCAAAGTACGGTAGTACTCCTGCCAACCATGGCCAGGTACCTTTGAAAGCCAATGCCAAATGAGGCCTCAAAAGTAAATATAATCCATAAATTTGAAAAGAAACTAGTGGGTGGTGGTTTGGTCAGAAATAACATGTGCTGTTATTTGTCTAGAGAAATGAATGAGAGGAAACAGCATATATTTAAAAATTCACAATTAGAGAAGGGTTCTTGGCTCTTTATAGATGGAAAGAACATCAAATCCTCAGATATTTACTCCCACTTGTATCTCCAGCACTTCATCCAGTATTATGCAAAGATAAGTATTTAGTGAATGTTGGTTGTTGCTGTTGAAGAATTACTCTGTTGAACAGACCAATGGTTCCATGGACTTGGCTCCCAACTTGGCGCCAATTCTTGTGTCCAGGTAGATGGTACCTTATCCAATTGGTCCAAGTGTTCAGGTGGATATGGTATTTCCCAAAGACCACCACTTCTGTTTCTAAGAGAACACTTTATTTAACAGAATGACTGCAATCATTTACTCTGAGAAGGTGATTAAAACAGAGAAAAGATTTTCTCCTTGTAATTACACAGAAAAACAACCAATGACTATTTCTCAGAAAATTAAGCAAAAAGACTAATCCAAGGAACTTTGTCTTTCGGTTTCTGCTCACCTCAAAAGTCTTCCCCATCATTAATAAGCACACTGTCCTTCACTTGCAAAAAAGATATATGGTCTCTTAGCAGCCAATGCCCTCAACTGTCTCCACTCAAGAGGGGAAAAGATGAAGTTGGTTTTCAGGTCACACTGTTATAACATTAAGCAGAGGCTTTCCTTTGAACAGCCCTTTCTACGTCAGAGACAAGGCACTTTGTAATGTGTGGATGTCTTAACTCAGGCTAGAATGACTTGTGGGCTTTCTCCTGGGGAATTCTGGCTCCATATGACTTGCTATTTCAGAGAAAGCGTATGAAAAGAACACAGTGACACATGTGAATAATGTAATGGCTTAGTTTGAACTCTGTGCCACTGCGTGCTAATGCCCTAAAGTAGAGGTTGCAAGAAAAGGAATTCTATTTTACCTCAAGCCTCCCTTGTTACTGTCATGACTCACTTTCCTGACTGAAAATCCAAGGGGACTAAAAAAACACCATCTTGGGCTTCACATGACGTAGATTTGTTTGGAATGTGGGAACAAAATAAAGATGGCTGATTTGGCATTCAGAGGTGAAACAACTTTCCCGGCATTTAAAAAATATAGTTCCTTTTACAGACTTTCTAATGGTTGCTTTGTGATGTGTGGCTGTAATTAATCTAACATAAAGAACCAGTGTACTTCGCAATTAAAAATACATAAAAAACAGTCTGATGCGAATGAATATTTGAACCATGAGTCAAGCTGTTTGTTTGGTAGAGTGCCACACGTATGCACACATCAGCGTCTCCTGCTTTTCCATGAAGTGACCCAGAGGAGACTGTGGAGATGGAAAAACAATAATCATCTGCTCAGGGTTACTATTACCTTTCCCAGAAATAATAAAGGAATCATAGTCATAGCCCTGCCTTCCACTGACATCCATTCATTCCACACAGATTCTTAGGTATCCCTTTAATTACCGAGGGGAAAGGACTGTGAACAAGGCAGTTGTAAGCATGATGCAGTCTCAGTGCTCAGGAAGCTCCCATTCTAGTGGAGTACAAGCAAATCGCTGAGCGACAGTGTGATTTCAGGGAGTGTTAAACCTATGAGGAAAAACAGAACAGAGTTAAGGAGCAGAGTGAAGTTGGAGGGGGTAGTTTTAGATGGAGCAGTCAAGAAAGGCCTTTCTGAAGAAGTAACATCTGAGCAGACACCAGAAATGAAGACATAAACCATGTAAAGTTTTGGTGAAGATGACTCCCGCAGGTTTCAGAAACAGCAAAAGTACAAAGTGCCTGAGGCTGGATGAGTTGTTTTCCAAGAAACAGTAGGAAGGACAGTGTGGTTGGAGTATATTAAGTAAGAGGAGCAGTAGCAAATGAATTTGATGAAGACCAGACCATGGGGGACCATGCAGATTTCAAAAAGGACCTGGGCTATATGCCAAGTATGGCTGGGGTTGCGGGGGAGGGATGTGAGCAGGAATTCCTCAGTGATTCAGTTTACCTTTTACAGGGCTCATCTTGTGGTGGAGCAAAGGCCTGTGTGCCCTGACGGTGTGAGAGTGGAAAGCTGTGGGGAGGCGAGAAGGATGCAGGTCGAGATGGGAAAGGATGGTGGTGAACTGATGTTGGAGTAGAGCTGATTCAACTTCAATGTATTTGAGCTAATAGGACATAGAGATTAATCAGATGGGAGAGTATTTGGGAACAAAGAGGAATCAAAGTTGACTCCTAAGCTTTTTAGGTTTTTAATTTAGGATTTTTTCCCAACAGAGCTATTCACAATCACTAGGTAGGTAAGAAGAAAGTAACATTATCACCAATTTCCCCATGTGTGTGACTACCAGGAATAAATCAGTGTGGCACATTTAAGAAGCTATTAGCATGGTGAGTACCTCTATGAGGAGAAAGTTCATTCCAAAGGCAAATAAGCCAGCTGATATTTGCCACAAAGAGTGAAGCATGGCTGTGGTCATGGATCAATATTTAAGAAGTTTAAAGACTGATGGACTATTCTGCCCTAGAATCAACAGGAAGAAGTACCAGGAACTTTTGACAGATTAAAAAGAAAACGAAATAGAAAAAGAACAACAAGCATTTCCAATCTAAGACCCAAAGCTCTAAACTCCAATCTCAAGGCTAGGATACTGAAATTTTCTGCCTCTTCACTGCTCCCAGCACCAACATTAGAAGCCATAGCCATTATATTCAGTGGAGCTCAAGTAGAATGCGTGTGTGTGTGCGCACCCGCATGTGCACATGGCCTGTTTTGAGAAGGTAGATTTTGGGCCTCACCTCTCTTAATATTGGATATGTATGAAATCGACCCAAGTGAGGAAAATGGTTTCTTTTCTGAACAGAAAGTGCTGCAGTCAGAGAGAGAGAGAGAGAAAGAGAGAGACTGACTCACGGTTGGTCACCTGGCAGTAGGTGACCAGCAGAGTGATAGACCCTGACAGAGGATGATGTAGATGCCAACATGCAGGTCGATAAAAATGGCTAGTGGAGGCTTATGTTTGTTTTTTGACTATAGCTTTTCTCAATTATTTCAACAATCAAGATTGACAAGCTTTATTTTTAAGAGTGACAAGCCAGATCTATCTGTCACCCTGTAAGTTTGCTATTTTTCTACACATCGGGGAAAGAGTCTGTTAGGGAGCCTTTCAGGGCAGTGCTCACTGGGTAAATTGCAACTAAGTTATGACACCCAGCAATGTGCAGACCTCTTGACAATATCCGAGTCTTCTCTGATATAACAAGACAAGTGAGACCAAGATATCGTTGACATTAGAGCTTTAACGTTCAGATGTCCGTCACTTTGTCTCTAATATAGAGGCTTTTTTGTTTTTGGACAATCAGAGACTCTTCCAAACCCTGATATGTCCTGACTATATAAAACACAAGCTTTGAATTGAAAAGGACAAAGCTGTCTTTTCAAATTGTATTAATAAGGAAAATAACATAAACTCCACTGTGTTGCCTCACCATTCTAGGACATACAAAGAACAGCCTTGTCTGCTTGAGAACTAGAACCGTTTGTCCACTCTTCGTCATTTCTGTTTGCGTTGGGCACAGATTACATTGTGAACTCTGGCTAGGTGGATAACATGACAGGGAGGCATTTGGAATACATGCCAGACTCACCAGGCTACCCTAATTAGCCAAATACACAAATCTTTGTCCTCAAAAGAGAGCCTAAACTCCTTAAGGCAGTTAATGAGGCTCCTCCCACATTTATACCTGAAGCTCCATCCTGCCCCCTCTCTCCTCCAAGCTTTTGCACACACCTATGTTTCCTGGCCAGGTCCTACAGACCTTCACCCTTCAGGGAGACCTTTTTTCCTCTATTCCTGCCTCCCTAATTTTGGGTTGGGTGATCTTGCTGTGTGTCTCCACAGCCTGCGTGTAGCGCACCTTCATAACACCCTAAATTATAGTTTGACCTAGCTGTCTCTCATTAGACTGGACACTTTACAGTCTTCTTGACAACTATATCCTCCATTGCCAGATTACTGCCTGGGATACATAAACCAGCTGAGTGAATGACTCAAATGAATGAACCCAATGCTGAGACAGGTTTTCACAAGCTTTGTTAATTTACATTATGCTTATCATTTTTTGGCTATTATTGCACATTTACCAAGGGAAAGAAGAGAGAGGAAGAATATGTAGACTATGTGTGTGTCTATGTATGTGTGTCAGGCTGTGAACAAGCTGAGTGTGTGAAGACAGCCATGTCCCTGTTTTCTCAGAAAGTCCAAGGGAGGGAAGGACAGCAAAGCATCAGGCCTCGTTTTGCGCTGTTCAGATGCTACACATGCAAATCAGAGAGAAAGGTATCAGGCTTCTAGTACTGAAGACACAGGAAGAGTGTAGGGAACCCCAGCAATGGATGATGGCAAGGGACTCTTAGCAATATGTGCATGTGTGCATGGCTGTATGTATTAGAGCAACTATTTATTTTGTCAATATATTCAGGTTATGCAAGACAGTAGGAACTCTGAGAACAGCAATCACCACCATCTAGACCAGTGACTTCAGGGGAATGATCCTTTCTGGGAGTTGGTAATAGCCTCCTGTTTCCTAGGCATTCCCCTCACTGATCCTTTTCCCTTGCCAAACCCTCCTCAGCACCTACCACTGAGCAGTGCAGCACAGGGCACTTTGGAGATTACAAGAAAACAAGGTTCCTGCCCTCAAAGAATGAATAATCAAGTCAGCAAGGTGACATCTAGGAAATGGTAAACAAATTAAACAAATTAAAAGAGCCAAGGGAGTTAACTGGGTGACTTGTCTCTGTGACCTGCAAGAGGCAAGAAGGTTTTCTGGGTTCAGAACTAGTCCAAGCTCCAAAGGATGAGTAACATTTAGTCGAGAATATGACAATAAAGGAAGTCATTGAGTAGAGAAAGATCCTGAATTAAGATGCAGAAACAAAGTCAGTGAGTAGGCTGGTTTGACTAGAGCAGCAAAACCTGACAGCTGTCAGAGGGAAAGGGCTGGGGGCTGGGTGAGAAGGGTGAAGGAATTAAGCAAAGAAAGAACGAAAGACTCGTGGACACAGAAAATGGTACGGTGATCACCAGAGGGAAGGGGAGTGGGGGAGGTAGGAAAAGGTAAAGGGGGCTAGATATTGATTGAAGGAGTCTTGATTTCGGGTAGTAAACACACGATACAATATACAGACTATGTGTTATAGAACTATGTACCTAAAACCTACATAATTTTATTAACCAATGTTGCTCCAATAATTTTTTTTTTAAAAGAAAGAAAACAATTGCTCTCTTTGACCCCTCAGCATCCAGGAAAGCTACACTATGTTCTCCATTAGAAACTGACATCTCTGAAGACCAGCCCTGGTTTTTCAAAGGCACAGAAAGAGCACACAAGTATCAAAGTACCTAGAATTCTAGCAATGTCACATCTGATATGAATAAAAAGCACTAAGGCTTCCCAAGACTTGGTATAGACTCACGAAGCTGGCATTCCTTATTTGGTTAAGGTGTTTTGACTAACTTCTCAAAAACAACTGTCCCTACCATTCTCTGCTGTTGATTCCTGCACTGGATTGTATGCTCCCTGAGGAGACCATATCCTTTCCCTGCTTTCAGTCTGCTCTGGCTCTGAGGTGGAGCTCACAGGAAGTCCCTCCACTGTGATCCATTCACCTGCCCCCTTAAGATCTGCCACTTGTACCACAGAGCACATCGTGTTTGCAGCCTTCTTCAGAATGCAGAGGAGCAGCTGACGTGCAGAGAGGATGAATGAATGCCCCAAATCCAGCTGACTTATTATTGGGATGGCAAGAATTCTCCGTCTCAAAAAGGGACTCCCATCTCTATGTTTGGAGTTTTTCCCCTGGTCTAAAAGACATACTATGAAATCCAATGCATTAACAATTCCTAAGACACAGGGTTCTTCTTACAGAAAGCCACTGTTACAATGTACCACTGGCTTGTTCAGTAAGGCATAGTAAAGCACCACTTCCCATAGTGAGTTTAGATCAACATTAGGTGATGTGGTTGATACTGCTTAAATCACTGTAATGATGTGTCATTAAGGCAATTTTTCAAAATAAAAATGGAACCTCATCAAACTGACAGAACTTGCTTTTATTTTATTTTATGATGGTTTAGGAATCAAAGAACCTGATGCTAACTGGATGGATGTGGTGGACCTTTCTTGACTTCTGACAGTGACTCAGCTCATTTTATTAACAAGTTAAAGCTAAGTAAATTATGAATCAATGCCCACAAAGCAGGAAAAAATGCCAGTTTCCCACTAAAAATTGCAAAGTGTGATAAACTTATTTCCGTTAAGAAAACTGCTGGAGTTTTTACTGGGGGATTTCCCAAGCAAACAGAGGCAAAGACACATAAGCCAAAAGCGGAAGGTAAGCACATCTCCTCTTCGTGTTTTCACGCTGGACACTAATGCAAACACAGTGAGTAATCCAGGGCTGTGGCCTGTCGTCCTCCTCTCCAAACCTGATCGGAAGAGATAACCTTCCACGCACTTGCCCGTTCCAGTTGGGCTGGCACAGGATGGGGTACGCAGTTTGTGGGGACGGCAGAGCAGCAGGGCAAAGCCACAGCAGTAACACGTCCACTTCATTCCCCCAGCCATATGAAGTCCCACTATCTTCCCCTTCCTCTCCATTTTCCCTTCCATGATTAGTTACATTATCAACCACTGTCATCATTTAACATCCTCTGGTTTCTAAACCTGAATCTCGCAGCCAAACCAAGGTTACCTGTCTTTGCGTTAGCTGCAACAGTTACTCAGTGTCCGCTTCACGCCATGTAATATGCTAAGTGCCTCACCTGCTTTGGTTCATTCACTTCTAATTCCCTACGAGGTGCAAACTGAGGATCAGAAGAGCTAAGAAACACCACGTCACCATGTGGTATCACTGCCAAAAAGGTTTACAACGAATCCATTTACTAAGAAACAATCATACAAATCCAAACTATACAACGTTCGGTAAAAGAAATGTCCGGAATTCTTAAGAAACTGTCAGCGTCAAGAAAGACAGTAATAATGAGGATGATGAGGGTAATTTTTAAAAGCTGGGGAGCTTCATTAAAGAAGACCAACAAAAAGTAGGAATTGTGATCCTTGTTAAATCCTCTTGCCTACATTCGTCTTCCTGTTTTGGATGCTGTTCCCCACTTTTCCCCATCTGGAAAAGCCTTAGTCTTCCTTCAACATCCACATTATTGTCTTTCTTTCCCTCCCTCCCTGAGGCAGGGTTAAGGACAGCTTCCTTAAGCTCATGTGGCATCATTCACTCAAACAGCATCACTATACTTTGTTTGCATGTCTGTCCTCACTGTATCCTGTAAGGGTAGGACCATGTTCTAATAGTCTTTGCACCCCCAGCACCCAGCACGATCTCTAACACATACCAGATTCTTATTAAATGAATAGACGTATTACTCTAAACAGAGGTATAGGCCTGAATTTCTTAAAAGATGGTTTATTGGACTTAAAATACTTTGTAAAAAACTCATAGACTACACCAACAACGATGAAACCACATATTGCTGGTGAAATCCAAGACTCACAGCTTTTATTCCTGCTGCCAATTCAACCCAGGATTCTGCCTACTGAATGCTTACCTCTCTGGGACTGCACAGGGATCCCCCACAAGAACATTTCCCCCCTGTGAATGTCTGAGAGTGGTAACCCCTCAGTAGTTCAAATCAAGCCAGATGACAAGTGAACAGGAGAACAAGAAGCATGACACACTGTCCACATCACTGCAGGGTCAGGCAGTCCAAGGGCAGGAATCGAAGTGTCGAGATTTTAAAATTTTCTCCCAGAAGTGTCTGTGAGGGTGGTATCAACATAAAGTACTCCATGAACAGCCCCTCTCTCATCGCCCTTATAAAGCCCTGCATCCTTTTATGCCACACTCTCTGCCTAACACTGCTGATGGAGGTGCTGGAAGGCACCACCTCATGGTACGTTTGGAAAGCATTTCAACCTGCAGGGAAGTTATCTTAAAAGTGGGTCTCTGAGATGAGCTGAGGAAAGGTGGGGCAGAGAGACGTTCTGATGTTTTCCCAGCATCAGACACTTCAGTTGGCTGCCAATGTCTTTTCACTTTTTTTCCCTATGGAAAATAAGACAGATGAGATATGTGATCCACGTGCTTTGTGTATGTACTTTTAAAATGTCACCTTTGGGTAACTCAACCCACCAATGGATTATTAATAAAATTCGCAACTGTCAAAGCACTTCTCCATGTGGAAGTAGGTTTGGCCGCGACACCTATTAGGAGAGAGAGACAGATGGCCTTACCTCTCAGCTCCCGCGTCCACAGCTGTGAGTGGCGGTAACTGGGAGGAGGGGTTATGGGGGCTCCCCTGTACATTATGTCCCGGAGAAGGGTGACTGACAGGATGTGGGGGTGGCACGGCCCCAGCAGCTGTTCCGCTTCGGCTTGAGTGATTGCTGGAGAACATGGAAGCTGAAATCAAGGGAGAACAAGCATCAGATTGCGCCCCAAGTGAAGCCCACATTTTTTAAATACCAAAGGCTGACAGCAAGCATATTTTAGGGGCTTGTTTGTTTTTGTCTTGGTGGTTCTGAGGAAACAGTTCACCCCTTATTGGATATACACAGCTTTTGTTTTCACGTGCCTTTATGGCTGCTCACATTCTGCTGGTTCCAGCTGACATCCGGGGCTTTCCATGAGCACTGCCTGGCCCCACCCACTTCCTGTCTGGATACTGTATAATAATTAGTCAATCTTGTATGTTTGCATCTGGGTGAAGGTCTCTGCATTAGCACTTTTCACTCAGGAGGAATGGGACTCAGGTAACAGAAGATTTGCTCTGCTGACCCAGCAGGGCACAACACAGGCCTTCTTTCTCTTCTTGTCGCTGCTGTGAGCCGCTGCAGGTCAGGCTGGGGTTTCTCTCTGTCACTAAAGTCAATGTAACGAGGATGGAGCTTCCCCTGATCGTAGTGCCAACGCAGCATCCTACGCTCTTTTAACTTCAGAGTATAACTGACCCCAGGCATTTCCCTGATGGTGTGATGGATGGATGTACTTGGTCTTCATCAGGAATGAGTCTTCTACCACCGCAAAATATGAAAAGGGGGTCTCAAATGCACCTCTGGGATATTCTCCCGCTGTTGCCTATTATGACATGGAGAGTGAGTTAAAGCCTCATTCATAGGGGCAGCCTCGCTTTTCAGAACTATGTGTGACCTCAAACTTAAATATGTGCCCATTTAGATTGACTAATTGGTACCATGTCACAGAAGAAACTGGGGCTTGTCACTTTCAGAGTCTATCGCTATCAGAGAGGCTCGCTCAGTATCTGGGACCTATTCAGCAGACATCTCATTAGAGTGCAATCACACCAGCATCGTTATGCTGACTCTCTTTAACTTCCTTCTCTATACAAAGCTATGCTGAGCTTTATGCCCATCCCTGCTCTTTCTGAACGTACTCTACTGATATCAAAGAATAAATGGATTTTTTTTTTTTTAAATAAAAGGAATCAGGCTAAGGATTAAGAAAAAGAAGCCACATAATCAAAGAGATTTGAGGGTTTAAAAGTTCAGGGAGCTGTATTTTTAGACCAGTACCACTTTTCTCCAACCTCTCCTGGATGGAATTAATACCCCAGATGACCCAGCCTCCAAAAGCTTAATCCAATGGAATAAGAGTTCAAGTACTTAAAGGAACATGTGAAGAGGCAGAATTACCATCTTCCCGCTTAAAAAGCTACTGACAGGGGTGTGATCTGATTTGAAGGGTTTATTTCTGGTAAGTCAGCATAGTGTCAGGTTAACTCTTGTCCTCAGAAACCTGCATCCTCCACAGCCCTCCACGTCTCCAAGAGGTGGTGTGACAAGAAAATGCTTACCAGCTCAAAACGGCAACGCAAAGTGTCTGTTGTGCGTCAGCCTCCAGAAAAGTCGCACATTTGCAAACTCGCTAGAGTCGCCTTATGAATCACTACCCTCATTTATGCTCAGTTTGCTCAGGCAACCACAATTCTGCTTGTATTCCAAATAATAATTTTACCCAAGAGAGAAGGCTATTTGGATTCACTGTGGCAATAGTGTGGGGACTGGTGTTTGTCAGCATGGAGCTCGGTGTTTTATGTACTACTCCAAAAACTAATGGAATAATAAGAGGTCATAGAGACACGGTGGAAACACAGCCAATTTTTTTTCCTGCTTCAGTGTAGTAATGTGAGCGCTCCTATTTGTTTTGCTGTAGTTGCTGAATACACCCCTCACTTATTGTCCCCTGGAGGTATTTTTGTATGTAAGTGAGCGTTTATCACAAGGGAAGCACTGCCCCTGCTGTTCATAACCCCATGGGCAACAGAGAAACTTGGTGTGCACACTTTATGCTCTACTGATGGTTCAACAGAAAATGTGTTGCTTCCCAGAGGTCTACATTACCTATATTAGCTACAGTTTTGCATTAGCTGCAATGAAATCAGCTGAGAAATTTGGAAATTTTTTTGCAGCTTACTATACACTGACAGCTAGGCTGGGTTAAGGGCTTCTGCTTCATTCCATTTAATAGCCAGAACCCACTGTCCATTACCCATCTATCCATCGTCCATCCACCCAGATGTGCAGCCACAAACATTATATTTTAACTCAGTATTTATTAAGTGGTACATCTGGCCACTGTACTACATGTGGGCCCCTGTCCTGAGGTGGTTGCAGTTCAGTGAGGAAAGGAGACTGCTATACATCAATTCTACCAAAATACAAGACTTATTAGTGTAGAGTATCAGACAGTATCCAAAGTGCTTTAATACACTATCTTATTTGTGGCCCCACAATGTGCCCCCATGTTCTGACCAAACCAGACAACTGACCACATCGCAACTATATCACTACAATTTATGCTACTGTGCTTTGTCCTATAACGTCCTCTAACTTTGACTACTCATTTCAATATTCTTGCTCTTTGTGCAGAGTTACTTGCATTCTTTTCATTCCCCTCTCAACAGCCAATGATTCCATAGATATTTATGAAGTACCTACTACGTGGCAGACACTGAGCTAGGTCCAGGGAAAGACTGGGGAACACGATACCCTCGGTGCCTAGTATCTCCAACAGCATCGTTCATTTTGGTTTCTTGAGTAAGCAAAAATGAGCGCAATCTAAGTGTCAGCCAATACAGTCCCTCTTGGGGTTCAGCGAGTAGGCCACGGTCAGAAAGGAAGTTACCCACTGGCTCCTATTCCCCACTAGTCGAGGGGTACCCCAGGGTGCACTTCTCTCACACTTACTTCCAAGTAGGCAGATGAGCCAGAGTGGATAAAGATTCTCAAGACATGCCCAGTACCAGGCCATCAGAGAAGTTTGAGGGCAGAAAGCCAGAGATACATGGTACAGTTGAGGAGAGAACCTACCCGGTAATACTGGTACAGATGGTTGCCATAGCAACAGAATAGGTGGAATAGATGGTGGAGCGGATATAAGGCAGGACATAAGAGGTGTCTGGTACAGCACCAAAGTCTTAGAAATATGCCCTACAGCTGTGCTGAGGTCAAGTATTGACTGAGCAGCAGTCAAACATGCACTACAGCTCTTCCATCCATTGCTACTGCCAGTGGAACAGGCAGCGGTCCTTTGAACCAGGGCCCGCAAGAATGAGAAAGGGAAGACTTTAGGGTCCAATTCAAAGTCTGTATTTGGAAAGTATGCTGGACAGTTTCTTACACAGGGCATAAGAAATTATCCCTCAGCAAAAGGAGGCCCATGACTTGCTTGTTTTCTGACAGATGGGATGGGAAGTATATGACAAATGCTCCTCCAGTGAGATCACTTAGCAGAAGCTTCCGATTCAGTGTCTACATAGAGTCGTTTGTGTGCGAAGTCCAGAGCAAGTCTGCTGGTTGTGGGTGTTGCCTGTGACCAATATAATGACCACGGATTTAGAGGAAGTAACAGGAGACAAAGCATGTCTTTCCAATACATATCCAACCCTCATTTCACGTATTTTTCCAATAAAACGGACAAAATTCTGGAGTCAGAGAGCTGTAGCTTCAGTAGCTTGGCTGCTACCAAGATCCACATTTCTCAGAGATTTTCACTATGACACAGGAAATGCTTCTCATACTAACACTGACTTCTAGAAATTTCCAATGATATCACAGTCATACATCCAGGATCCCAACCTAATACAGTCTAAGAATACTACTTCACTCATTCATTCAAACACAATTTTCCAGCCCCTACTCTGTACCAACCAGGTGCTAGTCTCTCAGGGTTTGAAATCTGAGTACCTGCCGACTTTACATAAACACGCCCCCTCAACACAGGCTTCCGGACTAATGCTCTGGCTTTGCTAAGTGACTTTTTAACCCCAGGAAGAAAATTTCCACATTAGAGGGCAATTCTAAGGTCATTCACAAAAGGAAAAATTTCCTTCCATACACACTCAAAATGATTTTCCAAACTCAACCAATGAGGCATCTGAGGCCTATTGATCAAAGTGTAAGAAAGAAAACTGATTCCTCTAGAATCCAGGGCAATATTAACAAAACTCTTGTGATCAAATCAAGCGGCACACACAGGCTGCCCACAGGGACAGCCTTCATTGTCTGGTGTCACCTCAGGGGTCAGTGCTGCTTTGAAGGCTGGAAGAGGGCTTTGAGGTGAACCTCCAGACGGGGCTGATGACTGGCAGCCGGAACAACTGATTAGGCACGGAAGAGAACATATTGGAAATTCTTATTGCTTTTGTGATTAAGAGATGGTGGACTCCCCAAGGAAATAAAAGCCTGGTCTTGAAATGAATTCATGAGTCCTGCCTTTAGCAGAGGACCAGGAGCTAGCGCCCCTGCTGCTTCAGGCTTTCTCTCTCTCTTTGGGGCTTAGCTCACTGCTCTCTCCCACCCCATCTCCTGTGGCGGTAGGTAGAGGTGACTCAGGGGAGCTTTATAACACCAATAAAGCAGCATCTGTTGACCTATGTGGTACCCAGATATCATCTCACTGGTTATGGGACCAGGGTATTCTAGGCTGGCACCTTTAACTAGCTAAGATTAATCTGAGTTATGGTAACAGGCATCTCTCTGTCTCTATCCAAATGAAAACAAACAATCTCAATTTCTGATGAATATAGACAAGGCGCCCTTGGGGATACTTTAGCTCTCGCATATTCACTCTGTGAATGGAGGGAGGAAAGGAGTGCTAGCTGTTTCTCAAAATGAAGCCTACTTCTCTCAGGCTCGTCCCCAGAACCAGGAAAGGCTGCCATTGACACTGCCTAGTAGCTATGATTTCATCATTTTAGAGGCAGGGAAGAGCTCCCTTGCCAGGCTGAGGTACACTGAAAAACAGCCAAGTGGAAGGCACACTGCTATTGAAAACTGTACGGGTATCTAGAGTCCTGTCAACAACTCACCAGGGTGAAATATTGATTCTGATTCACTAGGTCTTGGAGGCAGGGAGGGCTGAGATTCTGAACTTCTATCAAACTCCCCAAGTTCCTAGCAATGTTGAGGCTGCTGATCCAGAGACTGCACTTGGAACAGTGAGTGCTGGAACACGTCTGAGGTGCATTTCACCTTCCTGCTGCCCTGTACCTTAGAATCAATAGTTAACATTTATTGAGTATTTTGCAAACCTTTCCCCAGTTTACTGGCAAGGAATCTGAGGACTAATTGGATTCCTCACCGGGTTACCTAAGTTATGAAGCTTATAAGCAGTGGGGCTAGAATTCAAACCTAGGAAGCCTGATTTCAGATTCTATGACCCTAACACCACAACATGCCACGTCTCAAATGCAGGCATGAGAGTGTTGATGTTATATCAGAGCAACTCAGCACTCCATCTGCAAAGGCACTTTGGAGTAACTAGGCACTCCCCCCGCCCCCACCAAGTACATGGAGAGCCTTCACCACCAAGATGCTGGTTAGGATGCAAAAAGTATATTCCCACTTCTGTTTCTACCCGTCCTAAGAGCACCAAAGTGACCTCAGCATAGATAAGAGAAGTTTTCCAGCTCTCAAAATTCATTCAGGCAAGAAATTAATGGAATTATTTGGTTTGGAAGACAAACAGCTGGTAGGAAATATGCTTTTTTCCAAATAAAGATTTCAGATGCTTGTCAGAGGCATATCGACCCACTGGTGGAAAGACGACAGGCGGAAAGGGGGATTCATGAGCAATCAGATATATGCACTTGTTACCACAAGTGAGCATGATGTCGTTGGCTGAAAGGCCGCCACCTCTGTCAATAATGCATGAAGAATTTGCTGTGCAGATCTGCTGCCACTGAGCTGTTGCAGTAAATACGCATTTGGAGTCATTTGTAAGTACTTAAAAGCCATGGTATTGCTCTAATTTTAGGACCTTGAGAAAGGACATTTAACACTTGGTGGCTGGTACACGGCAAGAGGTATGGGGCTTACCGTCCATTTCTTAGGCAGTATTTCCAGGGTCATGGCCCAAAAGAGTAAGCCAGTGCATGAAACCAGGCTCTGCTGACTTGCACAGATATATTAAAAAGAATTAGAGGCTCTATGCAAATGGTGAGTTTAGTTTTGTCTCCCTGACTCTTACCCCCATTCTCCCAGGAAAAAATTGGAACCCAGGAAGGATTCAGGAAACGCTTCAACTGCAATGAAAACTTTGGCTACTTTGGCCTCATCAGAAATTGGGCACTAGAGAGAGATACCATGTGTTGGGGTATTTATTCAGAGTATAAAGCAGTCAAATGGACTTGGGTTTGAATCTTAGCTTTTACCAATTACTAATAATGTGTCTTGGGCAAGTCACTTAATCTAAGCTCAGTTTCTTCATCTTTTTTTTTTTTAATTTTATTTATTTATTTTTAAAGAGAAGGGAAGGGAGGGAGAAAGGGAAATATCAATGTGTGGTTGCCTCTCACACAACCCAGGCATGTGCCCTGAGTGGGAATCAAACCAGCGACCCTTTGCTTTGCAGGCCAGTGCTCAATTCACTGAGTCACACCAGCCAGGACAGGTTCTTCATCTTAAACAAGAATAATACCTCACAGAACGGTGAGAGGGATTCTATACTATGTACAAAACACACATGCCTGGGCCATGGCTAAGTACTCAATAAACCACTGTTGCTATCCTTAGGCTATTTATGTCACTGTAATCGTTACTATTATTAATAGGATAGGAAAGAGAAAGGCATAGTTGTTCCAAAATGGTTAATATTCAGTACTATACAGCAGCAATTTTTAAGAGGTGTGTCACAAGAATTTTTAAAGCATGAGATATCTGACTATTCCGTCAGGGGCACTGACCTCCTTTCCCTTAGACTGTTAAATAAAAAAATGACTATAGTCAACACAACAATAGCTGTCTGGTACAAATGCCCTATATATTGAACCATAAATATAGAGGTCGTATAGTAGAGTCAGATCTTATTGGTCACATCACTTAATAAAGTTGTGTCTGATTGGTTAATTCTTGGTAGCAGAAATCCTTATATCTAAGTATAGGCACCTGATTTTTTAAAAAGTCACTTTGGAGCAAAAAGAGCATGTAATTACTATCATTACTTTTGTAAATCAATCAAAATTATACCTTTTTTGTCAGACCAGCCAAAACCATTTTTTTGGTGTGCTGCAGAATTTTAGTAATTAGTTTATGTGTGCCATGAGATGAAAAAGGTTGAAAATCGCTGGCATATGTCCTCTTACCTGAAGATGCATAGAAATATAAACTGTGGACTAGGGTCATTTTAAAATGAAGAAGAATATACACATTGTACTCTCCAATAATAAGCATTTTTGTTTAATTTTTTTTCTAATGCAAGTTGCTACAAAGCATTCAGGGCCCGAGAAAGAATCCTCATGGGGTTACAATGTTGCACTTTATTTTGCATGAGTAATACACACCTTGAGTTACAATCCATAATGAGTTTCAGTTTAAAAGATAACAAGTCATTTTAATGCATGACTGCACTTTGTTAAGAAGTGAAAATGGGCTGTTACTAAAATGTCAACACAATTGTCCCTCTTGAAACTTAGTTTATCTTGAAGTAGTGTTACATTTTCAGCACTTCTTTTTGTTTGCTCCTCCAAGAGCATAAAGATCCAGCCATGGTTCATGTTCAGAGTTCAAAAAATACTTCCCTAGAGTCATTCTGCAGAAGATGACAAATATCGGGGGGTGACCAGAGTTTTGCTCCCCAAGAGTGAAAATTTAGGCCCCAATACCTTCTGCAGTTCTTTGCATTTCACCCTGGAGCAACTTAATTGCACTGCCTTTCAGTGGAAAATGCACTCACGAACTAAATTCACAAACCAGAGAGTTTTCTAACAAGGAAAAGGCCTCGTCAGAGTCACTTGGAAGGCTGCATGTGATATTGAGGTTAATTGGAGAATGGAGAGATGCCACAGCTAATCCTTGCCTTGTTGCCTATGAGTAAAAGGGGCTAGTCTCCCTCTTTCTTTCCTTCTGAGGTCTGGGCACTTCCCCCTCCTCTCTCTCCATCAGGAAGGGCATCATTCCACATTCCAACAGTGTTAGGGAAAAGTCGGTTCTTAAGGGCTTGCACAGTCATTGCTCTAATCTCTCCCTTCTCCTTGAGGCATGAATAATTTTAATACTGCCGATCCCTAAAAATCTATTCTTTCTGCCTGTCTTTCCCCCCCTCCTACTTCGCAGTGTAGAGTATCGTTACCCAGCAGCCCTGATAAGAGGATAATGAAACAATCCCTTCTCAACTTGATCGGGTGGCTGTCAGACTAAAATGACACCACCCGTACATCTTTGACATGCTACCCCAAGCTAATTGATGGCAAACAATGGTAACTGTCACTACTGCACTGAGACAAAGAAAACATACTTGTGTCACCTGATAGGAGAGCTACCTAGCAACTGATAAACAAATGTGTTAGGGAGATGTTCTATTAAGGTAAGAGAGGGTACATCTCTAAAGAACATGCCTATTACCTTCGAGCTTAAGAGCCCTGCTGTTCACTGGGGAACAGAAATAAATAAGGTAAAATGAGAATTTATTGATGTCTGCACAGTTACATGAATATTCAGGTTTTCTTACAAATAGATATTCCCACATGAGCTCCAAACTCCGACGTATGCTGCCCAATTACATTTCCACATCATGCAGCTGTATTTATAGCCAGGGAAGGAGTTATTAGTATTTGAAAGGATACATGCTTACATGCTTTTCTGGAATACACAGCGATACAACTAGAAGATAATGGCTGATGATATCCATGTAAATGCCAAAGGTTACCATCCAACATTCTGAAATACCAGATATAATTAACTCCATGTTAGGAAAAGCTCCTGAAACATCTGCATTTCAGAACAAAGACATTTTGTTACAAGTCGAATGGCATCATCTGGCAGCTCCCTCAACTTCTCTGGGACCAGCATTGCATGAAGCCCTCTTGGGTCTTTTTCCAGACAATGCATGCCAATCTAACCTCAGATCTCATGCCTTATCTTTCCTCCCTTTGCCTCCCAACCTATGTACTCACTCACTCACTCACTCACTCACTCACAGAGTTAGTAACACACATAGTCAGTAAAACAGTTTGGACAGGCAAACACCTCAGACTACCCTGTGAGAAAGTCAGTATGTGACACTATCTTCCATTTGGGGCAGAGTGGGAGGACACAAAGAAGAAGGTGGGGCAGGCAGGGCCAGCCATTCCTAGAAGCTCTTGTAGGAGCGATTCTCATCTACTTCTTTAGAAATCAAGCCCAACTTGGTAACAAACACCAAAGTTTTGGGGAAAAGTACTCAGTTCTCTAAGTCCTCATTACTCACTCATTCCTTAGCTCTCTCCTACCTGTTCCATGGGAATGAAAAAGAAGTCTCCTCCCCTTCAAATGCTGCAGAGGTAACCCCGCCCACCAGTGGCCACTTCCACGTGACTCCTGAAAAGACTTCAGAGTGAAGGCTTCTTGGAACAAGATTTTTAGCACAGAGAGACAACCCAATTTTCAGTGCAATATTCGTCCAGCCAACTCCAGGGCTGAAGTACCAACACTGCACTCTGCTCAGGAGACCTCTCCCTTTCCTAGCTCTGTAAAACAGAGTAGCAACAGCCCTTTTGGGGAACTCTTCTATAACAGGGAACCAAAGTCTGCAATTACCACGAGCCCTGGACAAAACAGTGTAGATGATGAAGCTGGCTTTGTCTGGACTCCAGAGAACTCCCTTTTCCCTTTTTCACACTTGGCCCACAAAGGATGCTCTTTCTATTTGCCTTTAGGTGCTCAGCGTTACCTCCTAGTTTACTCTCAAGATAAACTCTGAAAAGTTACTCACAAGTTTATGCCCCTCCATATCTTTTCTCAAGGCATTTTGATCTGAAGACATATCTCCACCTTGGACTGAAGGGTTTGGTCTTCAGTTACATAAAGTTCAAGTATCCCTGTTGCTGGCAGAAAGCATTTTTTGAAGAAGTAAGCATCTTCTCTGTTGGAATGTGATCAGATGTGTTCCTCAAGTTCGATATTTCAACTTTTTGCTTTTCCCTTGGGGATTAATTTATATGTCAACAAGAGGACCACATTTTAGAAAAACATAACCATTGATATTCAAAGGTTTGAGATTCTTCTCTTTTTAGGAAAAATAGACTTGAGTAGAATAAAACAAGGACTGTCCCCTCTGCTACGTCCACCAGCCCTGGGTTCATCAAAACCAGAGCTGCATTCTGTCAGCCTTTGGGCAGCTGCTTCCTGAGGGGGAAACCACCTTAGTCTGGGCCCTTCCACCATGGCCCAGGCTGTCTCTGCAGACGTCTGCTTGCAGCATGGTGACTTTTACCTATCACACATAATTCCATCGGAGAGCCACCCCATTTGGCGTTCCACAGAATGCCCAGGAGGGGCGGGAGCGCTGGGCAATGGCCTAGAGTCCAAGGGGTCTGGATCCTGCCAACTTTACCTGTTTAAAATATTGGGCCTGCTTTAAAAATATCTAAAAACCCTAGGGGCTAGGAGACTAGTAAAGTATTTGCTAAATCTAAAATATTAGGGAGATAAACAAAAACCTGTAACTATTGACAGACTTTTAAAATAAAATGTGATCAAATACATGGAAGCCATAAGCTCCCTTGATTCCAACTCAGTCACTGATGAACGTCCCAGACATAAGTATAAACCAATCGTCAGGAAATCTTTTCTGTAAAGGGCCAGATAATAATATTTTAGGCTTTACAGGCAAGAGGCAATGCCCTCAATTCTTTGACCAACTGTTCTCATCTGAAGGCTAATAGTCATTTTTACATTTAAAAATCTTAAAACCACCCTCTGAGGCCATGTAAAAACGGGAGGCAGGCAGGCCAGATTTGGCTTGAGAAAGGTCATGAACGGTCTGTTGCTCATTAACTACATATATTTAGAGCCATCATGCAAAGACTAAGGGACTGTCTCTAAAATTTGGCAACTAAATTTGAGGTATGCAAATAATCAAGAATAGTTTTCTTATAGGTTGTATTATAAGAGGAATCTAGTGAACAAAATAAGCTAACAAGCAAAATAGAATCAGGGGCATGGGAACATGGAACAGACTGACAGTGACCAGAGGGGAGCAGAATAATGGTGGAAAGAAGGGGAAGGAACTAGTCAAAGAAGATGTAGGAACGACCTACGGACATGGACAACGGGGTGGGGACCGACTGTGGGAGCAGGGGGTGGGCTGGGCGGAGGAAGGCAAAGGGGGAAAAGTTGGGACAACTGTAACAGAATAACAATACAAAATTAAAAATAAAAAGAATAATTTTCTTGACACCTTAGAGTATACTTTGAGACGAATGACATGACCTGGAAGCGTCTATTCAATGACATCAGGAGGGACGGCAAGGCCTCAGCAAGGCCAAGACAATGACAGTACAATTGTACTGGTCAGGGCCATGGACCCTATTTCTTCTCTCCTCCATCTACCTTGCCCTCACAGAGTCATTACTGTTGATCAAGTCCACGTTTTCAACCTGGCACATTGGTACTCTGTGTGACCAGCCTAAATTAATGGTGATGAAAATATTGTCTAACTTATAGGTCTGAAAATAGGTCTTGAATGTGGGAGTTCTGGGTCCTCGTCTCGACTTGAATTCTTCTTAGAAGGAACACTGTATCTCAGGACATCTACTTATGAACACCAAGTACTAGCACCTAGTACTAAAAGAAACGGAGAGAAGGGTTCTGGTCCCTGTCGCAGGCATTTACTTGGTTCATGAGTAATTCTCTAAGCTTTTAAGCAGAGAGGAAGGACAAAAAGAAAAGAACATTGATTGAGCATCTCCAGCTGCAGTGACTGTGTGGAATTCTTATATGTGATGTCACTTAACCCTTCCAGCAGTCCTAGGCAATCAATATTCTCGCCACCATTTTATGGAAGCAGCAAAGTAACCTCCCCAAACTAAACATCTAGTGAGGGAAGAGCCAGGATTGGAGCTAAGGATCGCATGCTGTCTCTATAAAACAAAACCAAATACACCATACAATTTTTCAATATGGAAACTCTAATACCTATCAAATGCTAATATATACTTTGTGATTTTGGAGGCATAGCCACCCAAGCAATGGTTTTCTTAAATTCCAATTTGTTTTTTTAAGATCTATAATAGCCTTCCTTAATTTAAAAAAAATGCTATATGAACTACTGCGTAAATTACTGAAATATGAAATGTGAAGAACTATATTTTAGTTTTATTTTATTCACTAAATAATACTACTTAAATTCCCAATTTCTTCACACTTCCATGCCCCTACTTTTTAAAAAATAAGGGAGTCATGGGTATGGTACCGTAGCCACCACCCCCACTGTCCATGGGGGGCATGTTCCCCATCGCCCCCAGTGGACGCCTGGAACCGAGGAGGGTAGCAAACCCCACGTATACTACACTTTATCCCATGCATGTATGCCTATGATACAGTAATTCGTGCATTACATACAGTAAGAGATTAACAATAATAACTAATAATAAAATAGAAAAACCATAATACTGTACTGTAATAAAAGTTATGTGAGTGTGGTCTCTCTCAACTTTCATGTAAAGGAAAGTTGAGGCTTTAAGGCTCACTTTAAGGCTTCTCTCGGGCACATCTGAGTCAATAGCATCGCTCTCGTATGCTCTGGGGCCATTGTTTGGTAACATGAGGGTGACTTGAGCACAAGGTCTGTGCTGCTGTGGCGGCAGGTTTAATAACCAAGATGGCAGTCACGGGTGGGGAGGGCGTCCAGCGTGGAGACCCCAGGAAAAGGGATGACTCATGTTCTGGTGGGAATGAACAAAAATGGCAGAAGGTACTTCATCATGCTACTCAGAATGCCATGCAACTTAAAACTTATTGTTTCTGAAAAGTTTCATGCAATGTTTTCAGACCACCACTGGCCACAGGTAACTGACACAGCAGAAGGCAAAACTGCAGGTAAGGGAACTACTGTAATTTGTGGCACCTGTTCACTATCTGCTTTACAGAACTATAACAGCTATTTCTCTAGTGTTTGGATAAAAGCAAAACAATAATAGCTAATAGATGCTGAACACTTACTACATGTTAAGCACTGTTCTAAGCATTTTGTGTGTTGTTTAATACAGCCACAGATCTTAGGAAGAGGGAAATAAGTTTGAGTTAAAGGAAGGAGTAACATATCCACTTGAAAGTGTTCCATTTGAACATAGGACATCTATGCAGACAGTCACAGGAATTGTACAAAACACGGCCAATAATGTGACTTAAGACAAGAGACACTCAATACTCCCCATCCTTACTTTTTACATAGTACCTTAGTATACTACTTCAGAACCATGGAGCCTATACCTATCACTCCTTTGCCCATCACAAGACCTTCTGGGGCGGCTGATGCATTGCATTTTTCATGAAGTGCATCCACGTCTCAGAAAACTTGATTAAGCATACTATCCATTTTCCTACACATGCTGATAAGAATTTATCCCCTTTTCTTTTCAATAGTGAATACTTCCCTTCCTGCTGCCCCTCCTAGAAGGCAGAAACAGGACTTTCACTAAATCCCCAGGGAAAAGTTCCAACAAAGATTATAAACCCCTGACTTCTTCTATGTCAGCAGACCTCTAGGGTAAGCTTCAGCCCTGAAGTCAGAGCCCGTCAATTGTCAAAGCAAAAGCTAGACTTGAGCAGCTACGTTCACTGAGAGAACAGGCTGGAGCCTGGAAGCAAAGCCCAAGTGGCAACTAGAAATGGTGTCATGAAAGTGCTGCTAGAACAGCCTTGAAACTTAGGCAGGGAAACTAGGTTAAGATGCCACGGAGGCAGCTGTAACTTCTGATGAATCAACGCCTGCTGTCGAAGCAGCGTTAATGGCTCCAGTCATGGCCAGGGCACTTGAACGGAATGGGGTGGATCATTCTTTGACAACATTGAGGAAGACACCATAAAAGCCAGTGTTCATAAATAGTGCTATTGGTCTCCTAGAATGAGTCAGTCCCACAATATGCTCTTTATTCAGTGCCTGCAACATGCTCTCTCATCACGGTTAATAGTAAAACGTAACAAGTAATATCCAAGCTAATTCAGTAATGTCCTTCACTTTAGAGTTCACACTATTCTCAACATTTATTTTCAGTGCTCTCACAAGTATGAAAAACAAACTTTCACTGTGGCTGTAAACACCCTGAAAATGCCCACTTTCTTATTTCTTTCTTCTTCACAGGAAAGAGACAGAACTTCAGCACTTACTTCTCTCTTTCCTTGGAAAGTAATTCAGTTGGAGCAGCAAGTCAGAACTTTGGCCCAAACTTCCTAAAGGTTTTAGCTCCTCGTTTGAGAAATTTTATCCTGAATTCTGTCTTGTCACCCATGTGTTTCGTAAGTCTTGCTTGGGGTGCACATCAAGGTAAATCCAACCTCTCCTTCTCATACCCCATTTTAGTGCCAGAAAAATAACATAAAATGAGGGAAAGGAGAAATACTAGTATAAATACAATCATAACTTTCCCCAGCAGAAATAAAGCTGCCATTGTCCAGCGTCACTACTTCCCTCTCCTTCTCAGGAGTTGTGGAATTGTTTTTACTCACCCACAAAATTTTTTTTACAGAAAAAACTTGTACATATTGTAAAACTGAATAATTCAGCTTAATCTTGCATGAAGACTAACATGAATACAAAAGAATATGTGGATGTGGAAAATTGAAGCACCAAATTAAGCAGCTTGCAAACATAAAAAGTCATTAACATTAGCAGCATACATACAAATATGCCCTGTGCTGGCTGGGAATAGGAATTTTAATTTTCTTCAGTTGGGTGGTTGTAAGATTTCACTCTTAATCAAAATATGTGCAGTGCCATTATAACACTGGTGGGAAGACAAGCTTAATATCCATCTATAGGTTTTCTGTAGTGAGAAACAGAAATATATACTACAGGGAAACTCTTTTTTTCTTCTTCTTCACTATTTGATTTACTTTTATCATCTTTGTAATTATTTAATTATGAGTTCCAGAGATGCATTATTCTAGTTATTGTGGTAAATATACAGCTATCAGCCACCTCACTAAATTGTCTTGTGGGCAGACTTCCATCCCACTGTGTTCAGATAAACATTTTGGCCCAATTTTGAAATTCTTTTTTAAAATTTTACTTTTATTGAGGTATAACAGACATATAAAGTCGTAAGATATTTAAAGTATATATTGCAGTGATTTGACATGCATATCCATTATGAAAGCGTCCTTCCCCCAATCTGGCTAATTAGGAGTAATTCTCATTGTCACTCCTACCCGTCAAAGTCATGTTTTACCAGAAATCACATTCCCACATTTTATGATCCAAAGCAATGGTTGCCAAAGTGTGGTCCCTCGAGCAGCACCCAGTGACATCTGAGGACTTGTCACAAACACCTGGCAGAAGTTCAAATTCTTGGGACTCTCTTAAACACACTGAATCGGAAATTCCAGGGGTGAGGACGAGCAATTGGCGCTCTCATGGGTTTCCGAGGGAGGCAATGCCCACTGAAGGGCTGGCTCGTGGCCAGGGAGGGATGGCATCTACAGGGTAAACCGTCAATTTCTACAAAAGGGAGAAATGAGGCATATTCCTACTCTCACTGGTTCTGCAATCCAACTCGGCAGATGAACCACAGATGTCAGAGATGTTACCTGAACAAGACAGGGCTTTGCCAGCAGTTCAAGGCAACGTTAGAAGATGACAAAGATCTGGACAAATGTTTCCCTTTCGTAACCCCACTCTCGGCCTCCTTCTGTCCCCCGCCAATTTCAAGGGCTCTGCCCCCTTTCCACCTCTGGCAAATTCCAAGCAAATCACACGTTTTGAAGGCAATGCAACTAATTACTGCATTTTTGATAATGACCTTTTAAGGACATTTTTATAGATTATGTTATTGATCTTCACAATTCTCCTTTAAAGTTAAACCTATTGGGAAATTCGTGTGCCAATTTAGAACATTCTAATAAAGACCCTAAATTAACAACCACTTTTTGAGAGCAGATTATATGAGGCACTTGTAGATAAAAATTATTTCTAACCCCTACAAATCTGCAAGTTGTCCCAAGATAGGAAATAAGAATGTAGAAAATGTATTAAAACATATGCCATAAAATTAGAGTAAAATGAAATGTTAACTGTTTCACAAAGTATGTTATATTCTGTATAAATTTAACATGGTGCTATTTATTACAAAAGCGATGCTATTGTAAGAGAGAAGCCTTCATTTCCTAGTAATGAAGGTGAGGGAAAGACAATATGACTTCAAAAATTCCTGCTCTGAAAAATTTTTTATTTTCCTTCTATAATTCCCTATAATATCTGAATATAACACTTATTTTTTTCCTGAAAGATCTAAGGTTACATTCAAAATTAGGATAATTCAACAGCTCTAACTCATAGTAAGTATTTTATAACCCAGTAGAAGTGGTATTAATACAATTCCCTCATTCTCACAGATGTCCTCGTTCCAGCTGCAGCAGCTCCTCACCTGATGGGCGGCTTCTGTGAGACTCAAATATCTCAGCCGCACTGGCCTCTATGACGTCATCATGGCTAAGACCATTTCCAAAAGTCATGTTTTAGTGAATGCATAGCACAGTTTCAATTTAGAGGGAACTACAACTTTTGTGATCACTCATAAGTCAGATCTTTTCCCACAGGACACTCTTCGTTAGCGAATGGACTCTGCCAGGACCAGGCACTGGGCCAGGCTGTCCACGATACCGCAGACTCTCTAACTGTAGGCTTATCTGCTTCATTAGTTCACCCAGGCAGCCGGTGAGAAGATCTACACAGGCATTAAGCCTTAAAAGTGGCATCACACCTCAATCTACTGGCTATGAAATTCTTCTCCCTCAGATTATCAGATAAATTACCTAAATTTACAGGCTGGACATGGTAGTATCTACCTTGGGTTCAGAACTTCTTAATAAAAGGGCAGAAAATATAAGTGAGCCACTGTTGAGAACTGCTCATCACTGTCCAGCCTTCCTGTAGGAGCACAAAATCGCCCTCAGGTTAGCTGAGGAGCAGGCCTGGGGTGCCCCGTGATTTCCAAATAGACTAGTAAACACCTCACTTTTAAAATCATCTTCAGCATGGCCCCAAGTGATACTGGCTGCTTTCACCTGGGGCACTATTTTCTTCCACAGAAATAAAAGTCTTTTCAGGCAACCCTCTCAAATCAAACTCTGTCTTACCAACTAAGAAGTCTGTTTCAGTAAGGGAAGCCAACACGTTAGGAGACTTGCAAGAGCTGCATGTGTCAGAGCTGCCATCTTCACACTCTGCAAACTGTCCTGCTCTTGGGCCCTTGCAAGGCATTCTCCACTACCCACTGAGCATTTCCCCTTCAAAACCACGGCTACTTCCAAGCAGGAGTCCTCAGTCGTAGCTTCTGAAAAACCGTGGTGCTCGTTGCTGAACTACTTCTGATCCTATGCCCATATGTACTGAACAGGTCTCCATCAAAATATTTTTATTATAAATCAATTTATGAGCACTTAAAAGTCTAAGTGCTTGACAATCATTAAACAAATATTTTCTCAATTTTGTATAACAGAATGTAAAGGGAAAGACTCCAAGTACTTTTGCCATTTAGCCAAGTCTTAATCTTTGTCAAATTGCCTTAACACTTCAGATTTTACATTTAACTAATTGATAAACAGTTTCCTTTTCCTTTGGCATTTTTCACTGTTTGGCTTCTTTCCCTAGATTTTTAGGACAGGTTTAAAACTGGTGTGAACATGCACTCTTGGCAAGTGAATTTTTAGAACTTTAAAGGAAGAAGGACGCTTAACAGTTTTGTTTAGTTCTTCCTCCTGCCTTGCTCAGTTCTGGGTTTGTTGTCTACTCAGAAAAAAAAAATCAATTTTTTTTTTTAAAAAGGCAAGAACAAAGAAAGTAAAATAGAACCCAAGGGAAGCAGGAATAAAGCGAGAAGTATGGAAGATAAACTTTCACAGTTATAAGCTAACTCGAGAAGTAAAATTCCAGGAATAAAGTTAAGGAAGATGGCTACCTGCCTGTTTTAGATGTTCACCTCATTGCAGAAAATGCAAAGAAATCTAAAGATGCTCTGTTGACACTGTGGCAACTTAGGCTCCTTGCCAATGATGGCAGCTTGTGGGCATTGGCTGGAGGCTCAAAGCTAAGAGCTCAAAGTCTGTTTGAAGATCCAGCACAGCAAAGGCAGAACAGACTCATGACACACAGAACTGACCGATGATTGCTGGGGTGGGGAGGGGGGCTCAGAGACAGAGGCGAAGGGGTGAAGGAGTACAAATTGGCAGTTACAAGATAGCCATGTGGATGTAAACACTATTGAGACAACTCTGTGTGGTGCCAGCTGGGGGACTGGAAATAGTGGGGGACCACTTTGTAAAGTGTGATTGTCTAACCACTATGCCGTACACCTGAAACTAATACAAAATAATATTGGATGTAAACTGTAATTGAAAAATACAAAAATTTAAAAAATGTATCACAAACAAAAAGAATTATTTGGAATGACAAAGCCATTTCAAGCTAAACCTTTTAAAAACTTCAAAAACACGACCAGACATAAAAAAGTACATACCATGACAAACGTGACTCCTAAGTTTTGAAAATGGGCTATGGAGATGTACGCTACATACAGCAAAGGCACTAAGGTTTTGACAAGGATATCATGGCTTCCCAAACCCATTTCCAAGAGATTTAAATGCACAACACCAGCCCATCACCAGAAAATACACCAGATGTTATGCTATTCTGCAATTGATTCCGGTTAGCTTTGACTTTTTAACTGTTGTGTTCCAGGTCTTTAGCAAAATCAAGGATTCATGGCCTAAAGAAGTAGAGAGTGCTATACTGGCTGTTTAAACTGATTGTTAATTTAATGTGCTAAAATAAATGTCAAATATTTGGCAAATCAGACATATGCAGAAACAAAAGCTAGGCATGCTTTTTCATGTATATGACTAATACAAAATATGTGTGCTGAGAACATTGTACATTGGCGTATTTCATGTGTACATATGTACCTGTACCCAAAATCTCCGTAAGATTTGGTCAGCCCTTCGAATAAGTTTTAATCTCATGTCCTGGCATCTCAAAAAGCAGAGGCTGTGTTGTGTCCAAGAGTAAGTAGCCAAAGCAGCTGATAAAGGGCCACCAACACTGGGACAACATGAAGTACATCTTGATGAGTGACCTTGAAATACTTATTTGCTTAGTGCCCCATCCCTGGCATTTGAATCAACTGAGAACTGTCAAGTTTAGAAAGTTATGCAAGCATGTCTTTCTCCTATTCCACTGTTATGCATCAGTAAATTCTTAATTTTTTATGGCTTATTAGTACATTTAAAAAGGGGATGGGGGGACCACTCTGCTGCCAAAACCTGGTTCTGGAATCAGTGGAATTCGCAATTCACAGAAAATAGAAAATTCCCATTGTTTGAAATGTGGAGCTGGTGGGACTTCTGCTTTCGTATTCACAGCATGACAGTAAGAGCTCCCCATGTGTGAGGATGCCCACCAATTCTGTTTGCAGAAGTACATCGTCATCATGAGTGGAAAGTGCACAGATATCTAGGCTAAGAAAGTAAATGAAAAAATAACTTCCTTATTACACATTAATCCTTTGTTATTTTTCAGTACACACATGAAATTTTCCAAATACAGAATTATCTCTAATCCAAACCCAGGCAGAAGGAAGCCGGCCTGGCGGTGCCATTCCAGCCCCTCCCTCGGCTGACAGACAATGTTGGACATCCCTCCCAGTTGGTTTAGGGTATGGTTTTTGTCTTAGAAACCTGGGGCTTCACTTTAAAATGCAAAGAAGACAATGACTGTTCCATTAAGAAATCCACATGGAGGCTGTTACCTGCTTAAGGGGAAAGCATTTCCTTCGAGTCTGTATCAGTTAATAAATTTAAGATACATGGGGAGGTTGGGTGCACTGAACTTTTGGCAGAAGTCCAGAACTAAAAGAGCCAATGTGTTATTTTACTTTGTTTCTTAATAAGGAAAAAAAAAGCAGTCTGCTGCCAAACCCAGCTCAGAATTCAGATGGGAAAGTGGGGACCAGGACAATTCGCAGTCCGCTGATAAAGTGAAATACAGATGATTTTAGGAGAAATTTCTCATGCAAGCATTCTGTTTAACCAGTGTGAAGGGCCTAGAGAAAATTAGTTGGTGTGGTTGGGTCTGCCTTTGCGGTCATTACCTGGATAGAGGTCAGGCGCAGGACCTGGGGAGCATTCCACTGCCCCATCTGCCGCAGCGTCTCGTGGGGAAGGGGCTGGCTGCAGAGGCTGCACAGCGAGGCAATCCGTGAGCAGATCAGGATGGAGTTCAGCACTGGACCGCAACTAAGAGAAGGAGAAAACAGAAGACAGATGGAAAAGGAAAGCTGTACCTTGGAATATTTTCCTGGAATGGCATCATGCCCTAAGGTTCAATGCAATTCACTCCCCAAATATTTATCAAGCAACAGCTATGGGTTAAGTATCGGGCTTAACAGAGTCAATAAAAGGGTCAATTTTCCAATCCTAGTAACACCTGGCAGGTGCTTCAGGAAAAAAAAAAATATGGCTGGAGGCGGATTTGACTTTAGTCCTGATATTTTCCCTTCTGAGAACCCAACTTCCTATTCTATTTCCTTTTATTTGCTCTGTATCTTATCAGAACTTGTAGTGATAACAAAACAAATTCAAGTATATTTAGTCCAGATTGGAAAGTGCTTTTAAAATACAGAGATACTACCATGAAAATATCTTGGAGATAATTAAGAAATGTCCGTTGAGATTTAGTGCCTATCAATTTTACATGACAGGAAAATACACAAGTTAAAATTTAAAATATTATAGAGCATGATTAAAAGAAAAACCAATGTCATTAGCAGAAACGGAACCCCAACACTAGGTTACATGACAAAAAAAATTAGATGGTCATTTAATCACAATAACAAAATTAATTCTTCATTTACTAAAGAGCTACAAAAAAATCAAGTCATAATAATGTTGGAATAAAGTCTAGATGAAAAGTTACCTGATCTCTTCATGAAAAAGCATTTTCTAAGCGTAATTCAAATAGAAAAAAACCACAATGCAGTATTTAATTACATAAAAAATATTTTCTGCTTATATAAAAACACAGTATCTTAAAAACCTTGTAATACATTTGTTGCAGATACTGCAAATAGTTGCCATCTCCAATGTTTAAAGGGATTATAGAAATTGATATTGTCTTTATCAAGACAAAACAAAACCTTTAAACATAGTGCTGCAGTATACTTATCCACAATTATTTTGTGTCAGACACTCTTCCAGATACTGGAAATATTTAGGGAACTTACACTCTCAAGGGGAAGAGTGGTGCAGAGAAGGAAGTCCATGAGTAGGGATGAGGGATGGCAATTTTAGAGAAGGGATCAGATTCAGGTAAAACCTCCTGGACATGGCACTTGTAAAAAGCTTCCAAAGAAGCAAAGTAGTGAGCCCTATAGACATGTCCGGGAAGAAGCTGTCTGCCTGTGCTATGCCTAGATTATCTGTTATCTGCAGAATAGTAAGGTTGGGCTGGTGTCAGCCTGGGGCCTAGAGAAACAGAAGATGAAACCAGAGATGTAAGTGGCAGGGGGAGGAAGTTTAGTGTTCCCCTCTCCTTTCCCTGGGAAAGGGCCTCCCAGGTCATTTCAAACTCTTATATGACCTCTGGTCCAGGAACTAATGGTTGCTTCACCATGCAGCCACTGGCGTGAACATACGATTTTAAAAAGGTGAAATAGGATGACGATACACGTAAAAAATATACGGCACACTTACAAAGTGAGGCAATGTTACAGTTTTTTTACTTCTTAAATCACTAAAACCTTTAGAAAAGTAGCAGTGGTCAGGTACAGTGAGGGCACCATTCTTCAGCACTGCTGGTAGAAGTGAACGCTGGTGCAGACTTTGTAGATAGTATCTGGCAGTACTTTTTTCAAGATTCATAATTCAAATCATTTGATCATAAACTTTGTCATAAGGAAATAGCCAGAAGAACGGTGAAGGATGATTTATACCCAATGTTCCAGTGATACATAGCATCATTTACAGCAATATAAAAAATTAGGAAATGTTACTTAAATATCCACAATTAGGACTAATAAATGATCTTATATCAATTTGATAGGATATTATACAACCATAAAATAATGCTTATCAAGTAAAAGCAAAACAAAATCACACATACAAAATAGTAATTATATAAAAACACATAGATGAAATACTGTAAGAAAATTAAATCCAATATTAAAACTGATTTTTGTTCTTAGCGGCAATATCATTAATTTATTTCCTCTGTTTTTTTAAAAATCCTTTCCTCTGCTTTCCAAATTTTCTGCATTCCAATGATTTGCTGGAGCTGGTTCGCACTAATCCAAGAGTGTCAACTGAGTGTGTCTTTTCCAAACTTTTCATGCCATGATGTCAGATTGATAGCTTGAAATTGATCATAATAAGAATATATGCACCATGAAAACTAGCAAATGCTACCCACTGGGGCTCATTTCTACGGAGAACTGGTTGTTAAACACTACCAGCACACCACCGCCAGTGACTCGGGTCCATACTCTGACCAGAAAGAAAAACATTTGCACACATACAAGACATCAGTAAGTTACTGCTTAGAGAGCAGCATTTCTTGCATTTCAAAAAGCTTCATAGAGAGACAAACATATGTTCGGATCTTGGTCCAAGAATATGAAAATGACATAGTGACCCTAAGATAGGCAAGGAGCATTTAACACATGGAGTGAAAGAGACATAATTATATTATAATTTCCTCAGCTCTGCCACACTGGAATCTCTGACCAAGCCTGTCTCAGTTAATGCCTAACTCTCACAGGGCCTTTACAAAGTATGTTTGTTATTTTGGTACTAACTTAACACATGCCACGTAAGAGAAACTGGAAAAAAAATCAAGGCTAAGAATGAGTTCTGGTGATCACTTTTAATTTATCTTCCTCTGCTAAAATGTGATCTGGGGCCCACATGTGTGTCTAAGCACAGACATGAATGTCTCTCTGCTTTCTATTACCAACTACTCTTGGGTTTTACAGTTATCAGTACCGATGAGGTCTTTCCAAGGAATTTCATGGCCATGGTCACTCCTGAAGTCAAAGGCAGACAATTCTTCCTTAGCTTTAACAAGTATTCATGTTTTCCAAGAGGGCGATTCTATACGACTTTGCGGTGGGAGTTAATTTGGTTTTCTCTGGGATTAGGCATGGTTCTAGAAAACCACTCCTTAAATTGAACAAGCCTTGAGGACCTTATGCAAAATTTCCAAAGGAGGGCCATGTGCATAGAAATGCAGTATTGACATGTAAGCTTGCCGACCCTCTCCCCCTCCCACCCAGATTGGATGACCAGGAAAGGGCCTTCCAGATCATTTCAGGCTCTTAAACATTCCAGGAATTATCTAGTAGGTGAGGCAGGAGGCACACAGCAGAACCTTCTGAGAGGGATGTCTTTCAAAAAAATATGTCTTTATATTTGGAGTAAGAAACTCAACTATTTATATAAAACAAATTACATAATGTATATGTCAAACACATCTTAGCTGCTAGGAATATAAAAAAGAGGAAAATTTTCAATGGAAGATGGTGTCTAACTGTGCTTCTCAAACGTGGGCAACCATCAGAACCACCTGCAGGCCCCAACCGGAGGGAGCTGTTGATTCTGCAGGTCTGGGGTGTGCTTCTAATAAGTTCTCAGGTCACAATGATGTTATTAGTTTGGGGACACACTTTCAGAACCATCAGTCTCTAAGAACGCTGATGAGAACAGCTAGATTTTTTGGTTATGAAGAGAGAAAACAAATTATGGAAATAGGAAATTATAAAAACCAAATTGTCTTTAACACACAAACTTCATGTAATCATTTTTTCCAGTCCAAGCTATTATTTTTTTAAAGTATATTTTATTGATTATGCTATTACAGTTGCCCCAATTTTTCCTCCTTTGCCCCCCTCTGCCCAGTACCCCCTGTCCCTGCAACAATCCTCCCTTGGTTCATTGTCCATGGGTTGTGTGTATAAGTTCTTTGGCTTCTTCATTTCTTATACTATTCTTAATATCCCCTGTCTGCTTTGTACCTACTAATTATGCTTTTTAATACTGTACCTTTTTTTTACCACTCTCCCCCTCCCCCTACCCTGCTGATAACCCTCCAAATGATCTCCATACCTATGATTCTGTTCCTAATTCTGGTTGTTTGCTTAGTTTTTTGTTTGTTTTTTAGATTCAGTTGTTGATAGTTGTGAATTTGTTGCCTTTTTAATGTTCACAGTTTTGATCTTCTTTTTCTTAAATAAGTCCCTTTAACATTTTGTATCATAAGGGCTTGGTGATGATGAACTCCTTTAGCTTTACCTTGTCTGGGAAGCACTTTATCTGCCCTTCCATTCTAAATGACAGCTTTGCTGGATAGAGTAATCTAGGTTGTAGGTCCTTGTTTTTCATCACTTTGAGTACTTCTTGCCAGTCCCTTCTTGCCTGCAAAGTTTCTTTTGAGAAATCAGCTGACAGTTTTATGGGAACTCCTTTGTAGGTAATTCTCTTCTTTCTTCTTGCTGCTTTTCAGATTCTCTCCTTATCTTTAATCTTTGGCATTTTAATTATGTGTCTTGTTGTGGTCCTCTTTGGGTCCAACATGTTTGGGACTCTCTGTACTTCCCGGACTAGCATGTCTATTTCCTTCACCAAATGAGTGAAGTTTTCTTTCATTATTTTTTCAAATAAGCTTTCAATTTCCTGCTCTTCCTCTTTTCCTTCTGGCACTCGTACGATTCAGATGTTGGCATGTTTGGAGATGTCCCAGAGCCTTCTTATCCTCTCCTCATTTTTTGAATTCTTGTTTCTTCATTCTGTGCTGGTTGACTATTTATTTCTTCCTTATGTCTCAAATCGTTGACTTGACCCTGGCTTCTTTCCCTTCACAGTTGGTTCTCTGTGGATTTTTCTTAATTTTACTTACTGTAACCTCCATTTCTTCCTTTATGTTACTGCCATACTCATCCTTTTCATCAGTGTTTTGAACTCTGGCTCTAACAGGTTGGTTATCTCTGTTTTGTTTAATTGTTTTTCTGGGGTTTTATTCTTTCATTTGGGTCATATTTCTCAATTTGGCAGCCTCCCCATGTTTGTTTCTGTGTATTAGGAAAAGCTGTTTGACTCCCTGTAAAAGGCACTCATCCACATGAATGTGGCTTCTTCAAATCCTTGGTTGTCCAACTTCCCTACAGTTTGTTTTTCTTACAGTTCTGAGTGTTGTTTGTTTGGAGATTTAGTTGTATTTCTTTCAGTGGTTGCACAGGAAGTGAAGCGTGTCTGCCTACACCTCCATCTTCACCGGCAGTCCTAACCGTTTCTTATGTTTCTCTTCAGACCTCATAATAATAAATAGTTATATAAGATCATATCTTAAAATCAATTTAAACATATTTTCTTTTGTAGGGATAAAAATATTCAATCCAATTTAATACCTGCTCTTAGGGGAGAGACTTGGTTTTTATGGAACCTTTACCACTTTTTATGGAAAGAAGTGAAATTTGGGCCCACTGATTATCTAGTTTAAAGGGCTTCTGTGTTGGACAACACCAAGGGCCTTCATTCGCACTGTAATCTACGTGAATGGTGCCCCCAGAGTTACTCCACTCAGCTGTCCTAACCATACCCCATTAGCTGCAGAGTAGCACTGTCCTTCCTTTCCTTCTCATCCATCCACTGAACAAATCTCTCTTGGGCCTTAGCCATGTGCCTGGCACATGCCTGACACTGTTCCAGGGGATTTAAATATATCTGCAGTCAAAACAAAGATACGTACTAAGTTCTAGAGAAGGGAGTAAACAGTAATAAATTAACTAAATAAGTAAATTGTATAGCAGTTGGTAAGTGCTATGGGAAAAAAAGAGAAAGATGGGTGGGATTGGGAATGTTGGGGAGAACTGAGGCCTTGTTGAGGAAAGATATTTACAAAAAGACTTGAAGGAGTTGAGGAAATTAACTAAGAGCATATCAAGGGGAAGAGTGTTCAGAAGGAGGGAACTGCAATGAGGCCAGTGTGGCTGAAGAGGGATGTGACCTAGAGAGACAGTCATAGGGAATGAGGTTTGAAAGGTGGGATGGGGGGACATGCAGGACCCTGCAGCCTTCAATTAGCACTTTGAGTTTTAGTCTTGGTCCAGTAGGAAACTCTTGTAAGGTCTCCACCATTTGCTTCCTGGGAGATTAATCTCATCCTCTATTATTACCCACAGCCAGATAAGCTCTTTGCCTCCCCTTCTTTGAGAGCCCACATGAGCAGTGAGTTACGGACACACTAAAGGTTAGTCCTGTGTCAGCTTGGCTGGGCTACAGTACCCAGTTATTCAATCAAATGCTAGGGTTGCTGTGGAAGAATTCTATTGATGGGGTTAGCATCTATGGTCAGTTGACTTTAAGTAAAGGAGATTATCTTCTATACTCTGGGTGGGCTCCCTGCAATCAGTGAAAGGTCTCAAGAGTCAAAAATCTATGGTTTCCCTGCAAAAGAAGAAATTCCTCCTTTGGACTGTGGCACCAGCTCCTGCTGGAGTCCACTGCCTGACAGATTTTTGACTCACTGACCCCATAGTCACGTAAGCCAATTTCTTTCCTTGAAATAAATTAATTTATCTCTCTTCCCCCCTCACCCGAACTGGTTCTCTAGAAAAGCCTGACTGATACAGGATGAGAAAAAGGCATGAGAAGATGATGAGCATTTCAGGTCAGGAAGGAGAGAGCATCATGCCCATGCAAAGGGCTGGGCATCCTACAGAAAAGGGCTGGGTGTGCTCAGTTACCATGACAGTCTTTTAAAGACTGCATTTCAATTCAATTAATATACACAAAATCTCTAGAGTGTGCTCAACGCTGTGTGTCTCACAACAACCCGAGGAGATACGTACTGTTACAATTTCCATTTGGAAGGTGAAAAAGTTAGAATGTCACAGCAAGAAAAGGTCAGGCTTGGATTCAGGTGTGTCAGAATCTGAAGTCAGGCTCCTGGAAGTTATAGTGGCTCAAGAAACAACCCATCCCAACATTCTTTCCCCCACCACACTGCACACTTCCCCTTTCCCCTTAAGACATTTTTATATTTTAGCCTTAAGCCTATCAGTTGATCTTGGTCTAGTTCCAAAAAGAGCAAAGTGGCCCCAGCTTCTCTGGAAAAGTTTCTGGTGTAACTCATCACCACTGTCCAGGGGTGTCCAACCTTTTCATGTCTCTGGGCCACATTAGAAGAAGAGTTGTCTTGGGCCACACATTGAATACATTGTGATACATAATCACAGAAAAATCTTATAACATTTTAAGTAAATTTATTATTTTGTATTGGGCCGCATTCAGTCATCCTGGGACACATGTAGCCTGCAGGCCACAGGTTGTACACCACTGACACCATACCCTTTAGGGAAAGGGGTCTCTGGTGGAGCAGAGATGGAGAAATAGAATGGACCGTCTCCTGGGTTTCACTGTCCCCTCCCCTGGAGGTTTGTCAGCTGGCTTGGTCCTGGGCCAATAATATGAATATCTGCAGTTGAGAAAAATTAAGCATGGATCATGTTGTTCCTTGAGATCTACATCCTAAGCACATGTACAGTGGCCCAGAACACCTGAAATGAGATCTTGACCTAGGGGTGTCCCTGCCTGCAGCACCCCTCCCCAAGAGAGGACTTGTCACTTCATCTCTCTCCTGATTCTTTGAGCCTCTGCTCCTCCTTTGGATCTTCTTCCTCTTTCTGCTCCTGTCTCTGGGGAGCTGAGCTCCATGGTGTGGGAGGTCACACTTCTCCATGCTCCCCCATGCTTTCAGATGTGGGGTCAGGAAAGGCCTGTGAGGAGAGCACATTAGGGGCTGAGACCTGAGAGAAGTGAGAGAGTAAGACATGCAGCCTGAGCACTGTATGCAGATGAAACACAGAGGAGAGAAATCTAAGGCAGGAACAAGCTGATGGGCTCTAAGAACAGTCAGTCACCTGGGGAGGGGAGAGCAAGGGAGCAAAGGAAAGGGTGCGGGACTCGGGATCAGAGCAATAGCCTCCGACACAGGAAGATTTAGTATTCGATTTCATTGTAACAGCAAGCCAATGGGAGGGTGAAGGTGTGAGCAGGAAAGCAAGTGGTTTATCCTGTGTTATAAAAGGATAGCTCTGGAAAATTGATGGTGGGAGGTCAAGAGAGCCCAGTTAGGGGTTACTTCAATAATCCAGATGACAGATGCTGATGGCTTGAAGTGGGAGGTGGTGAGAGGCAGGCAGTTTGTGTTTTGAAAGTGGAGCTGAATCTGAGGGGAAAGGGGAATCGAGGACGGCCCCGTTTTGGCAAGAGGAATAGCAAAGGGGAAGAGAGGAATAGGTCAGAGGTAAATCAGCAGGTTGGTTTGGGAAATGTTAAGTTTCAGATGACCCCAGGACACCCAGGTGGAGGGGACCTGCAGGCAGCTGGACAACAGAGGGTGGGGTCATTGTCGAAGATGGGGCTGGACCACTTATAGCAGCCCATTGGCTTTACTTCCCCAGGTTCTCTTCCCTCATCAATCCATCCTGGGATTTCAGAAAGACTTTCCTAAATAGTTTATTACGCTATACACAAGAAACAAATCCCCTCTCCTATTGTTTGGCACACCAATCCCAAAGGACCAGAGCAGCCTCTCTCATGTGATTCCACCATACGCCTTGGATAGATGCTTCCTCCAGGCCCCAACAAAAGCCCCTGCTCCTTTCAAGAGCACTCTCTCACTGTTTGCGAATGTTGCATTTATTATGCCCTTCACCCCTCCTGCCTGGAATGGCTTCCCTCCTCCTAGTGCAAGATTCAGTTTACTGCTTGCCTCCTGAATGAAGCCCCTTCTGGCCAGGTCAGCCCACGCTGGGTACAGGGAGAGCTGCTGAGTCTGCAACAGTTCTGCAACTGGACGTGTGCATCGAGTTTTGTTTCCTGTTAGGGGTTTAGCCTGCACCTGGCAGGGTGGGACCAGCATCTGGGTAAACTGTTCGGTGCCAGCTGAGTTTGTAAGAATGAGACACAATTCTTTATCTAAAGGAGGTCACAATCGCTCGTGACATATGTATGTGTCTAAAAAATATGACAAGGTTCACAGTCTGCTTCCAGGAGCACCCAACTTAGTCAACATCCCCAAATTTGTGGGATGTGGTTCAGGAACGCAGAGAGCCTATCAGCGGCACTCACAGGATGCTCAGATGCACACTACTCCCTTCTCTTCAGTACTGGATGGGCCACATACCAGGAGTAAGGTAACTAGATGTTTAATGAAAGTAGGGTCTTCTGAGATATCATGGGTAACACTGAGAGCATAACTGTGGAGTCTAAATTAAAAACAAAAGCAAAATTTAAAAGAATAATCAGCATTCAAAGGGGCTTCAGGGATCTCTAGGGCCAAACCTTAACTCTTGCACCACTTTACAAGAGTATCCCCAGTAAGTGGATCTCAGACTGCTTGATTCCCTATAGTAACGGGCAACTTCTTCACCTTGGCAGTTAGCTCCAATTTTATACAGTTCCAGTTGTCAGGAACTTTTTTGCATAATGAGTCCCAATCTAGCTCTCAGCAACTATTCATAAACCTGTAGTAAGGCTCATGGACTTACTAGGAAGAAATGAGACAGCTCTGAATCTCAGGAACCAATCTGTGAGACTTCGAGTGTTAACAATCCTGATCTTCAATGATCCATTTTAGGGCTTAATTTCTATCCAGGTGCACGTAAACAAATTGGCTCTTTAGCTTCTGTACAATTTCCCATTATGAAATATTTGTTCCAAATGATAGTTTTTCAATGTTAATAATGAAATCGCCCATCATGGCTTGACAAGTTTCTCCCATTTGGAAATTTGAGCTGCTTCCATCACAATGCATGGATTTTTCCTAATATATAAAAACAAGGCACCGTCAATCACGATCTTTATTTGTTTTTTGTTCAAGACTATTCTGTTAATGTTTATAAGCTCTTGAAACAAGAGACGGAAATTCTACTCCCATCATTTTTTCATTTCAGATATGACTAAATAGTCGTCCAAGATTAAGTGAGTCAAGTGGAAATAATTAGGAAAGGGAAAAGGGCCCAGATTCTTCCATTTTCAGTTCTATTACATTTTATTCCAAGAGCAAAGGCACTCTGTCGGTCTGAAGTGAGACGCACTTCCAAAGACAAGGAGGCACAGTCAAAGGCCTTTTGTTTTCCTCTTCTCCAACGAGCTCGGGTCTGTCTGGCTCCACATGCTTATGCCTCGCCTGGTAGGGATTCATTCCTTTGTTCTCCAGAAATCAAATGCTACCAAAACATACTTCTGGAGAAACTCAGCCCAAAGGAAGGACAAGCAGGTTTTTTTTCCCAGAGGGTTAAGGTTTAGCACTAGAACATTCTCATCAAGCACTCTCTATGACACTTGGAACAGTGTGGACCCCAGGGAATTAACTCACTGCCAAAAGGCTTAAAAATAATTATAATGAATTAACCTATTATATTAATTACAATTAATTTCCAGTTGAATCTAAAAATTCTCCCTCTAGGAGATTATTTAGCACTGACATTTATGAAGTAACGTTGGCATATCATAGGTAATTAATCTCCAACGATCTGCTATCAAATTCATTTCCTTTGCGAATGACCAATCTGCCAAGAGGAAAAGATATGAGTGAAAAACAGCACTAGACGAAACCTCTTTGGGAATACAAGCTCCTGTCCAATCAGGCACCCTGAACTTCTATATAGGGAATACCTATTTGTTCAGCAGTGACTCCACAGGCCAAAAATTTTATCCATAGCTGATTAATAAGCGAATGAAAATAATTTAGTTGGTACATATACTGGGGTAAATCTCAATAAGGGACGATGAAAAGTCAGTGCTAGTATAGATGCTACAAAACTAGTGCTTATTTAGTCAGAAAAGGTGATTGGTAGGAAATGCTCACAGAAACAGAATTTCGGAGTGAAAAGGAAAAGCAGAGTCCACCGATCTTCTGCGCCGGCTCCACGGCAGTGCTGCCAGCAGAACTCCCGACAGACAGGGGCGGCGCAGCGCTGTGCTGCGCTGACTAGTAGCCACTTGTCACGTAGGATTAATAAGCACTTGAAACGTGGGTAGTACAACTGAGGAAGCAGATTTTATTTTATTTTAATTTTATCTAATTTTAATTCATTTAAATTTAAATGCATGGTATTGAACTGCACAGCAGGACCACATATTGTGGTGGCAGCCCAGCCTTTGTTTAAATCCCTTCGATGACAGGGAGTTCACTCCCTTACAACTCAGTTCCCTCCATTGCTAAACGGGTCCAATCATTAGAAAGTTTGCTGCAGTTGAACTGTAATCTGCTGCCCCGTAACTTCCACCCTCTGGGATTTATTCCTCCCCTCTTCTCCCAGACCACACAAAACAATTTCACTAATACTATATTTTACAGTTCTTTTAATATTTGAGAAGTCTCAAAATGCTGTAATAGAATTCCATTGTGTAAATGTACCACAGTTTTTTGATCCATTCATTTACTGATGGGCATCTAGGTTGTTTCCAACACTTGGTTATTGTAAATTGTGCTGCTATAAACATAGGGGTGCATAGGTTCTTTTGGACTGGTGTTTCAGGGTTCTTAGGATATAGTCCTAGCAGTGGAGTTGCTGGGTCAAAAGGTATATCCATTTTTAGTTTTTTTAGAAAATTCCATACTGTTTTCCATAGTGGTTGTACCAGTCTGCACTCCCACCAGCAGTGCACTAGGGTCCCCTTTTCTCCACAACCTCTCCCAACATTTGCTGTTTGTTGCTTTGTTTATGAAGGCCATTCTGACTGGTGTCAAGTGGTATCTCATTGTGGTTTTAATTTGCATCAACAGCATGGATGGAACTGGAGAGCATCATGCTAAGCCAAATTAGCCAGGCAATGAAAGACAAATACCATATGATCTCACCTTTAACAGGAAGCTAATCAACAAAACAAACAAACAAGCATAATATAACCAAAGACATGGAAATTGAGAACAGGCTGAAAGTCACCAGAGGGGTGAGGGGAGGGAATTTCAGGGGAAAAGGGGAAGGGTTTACAGGAACAAGTATAAAGGACACATGGACAAAAACTATGGGGCGGGGGTGGAAATGGGAGGGAGGTGGGGAGGGATGGGGTGGTGGGCTGGGGTGAGAACAAAAGACAGAAAACTGTACAAGATCAACAATTAAAATAAAAATTTTAAAAAAGGAAAAAAAGAATAACACAAAGTAAAGATAAAAAAAATGCTGTAATATTGTGGCATTTCAGCCATGAAAAGGGCTGTGGTTTAGTCTGTCAGCCCTCCCTTAGCAGTTTTCTCTCTACAGGTTGAACATCTTTAGTCTTAAGTGGGAGGACCTTGAGCCTTTTAGTTGGACAAACTGTAGTTCAGCTACTGTGTGATCCTGGGAGGTATATTCATTTACCCAAATCGTTTCCCTTCTGTAAAATGAGGATAATGCCATTGAACTATCTTTGTCACTTTGAGAACTAAATGAGCTAGGTTTCAGAAAGCAGTTGGCACACAAAAGTCACAAAAGTGTCAGTCCCTTCTCTCCCACATAGCATATTATTTCACTCACCACCCCAATTACTTTCAACACTGGACCTCAATGGCCAATGTGCAAATGATATCTCGATACTAATGTAGCGAACCAGCTGTCTGACTAGAACAGAGTATAACAGAACACACACATCTCTGTTCGACACGTTCTACCTCTATTGATGCAGCCTAAAAGAGTCAGTAGCTTTTTAAAATCCATATTACATCCATCCATTCATTCATTCAATCAGTCAGTCAGTCAGCCAATACATACATTTTGGGCCCTTACCTGCTCCCAGAACTATGTTAGGCCTAAGGGATAAAGTGGCAAACAAGATAACTGAGTCCCCTGTCCTCATGGGGCTTAGAGTGTGGCTCAAATAAAACTTGCCTTTAAGCAAAAACCCTAAGAATATTTTCATATGTGATGCTCTTTCCTTTTAATGCTTTTTTATATTTGGAAGATAACTGCTTAAAGCTCCATTGCCACTTGATGGTACAGAATCTCTTGGCTGCCTTTCACTGGATTCAATCGCTCATTTGGACACCACATTCCCCACTTTGATGCCATTTGCAAACTTAGTAAAAATATTCTTTGACACCGAAGATGATGTTAAATTTCTGCCAAAGAGTGAGTTATCTCTAAAAATAGCCCATGCCCTATTGGCTGTTAACAACCTCTTAAATAATACCTTATCCACCATATGGATCACGAAAGGTACGAGTGTGGGCTCAGGACCCAAGACACCTGAATTTGCACTTTCGTGTCTTTACTTATGAAATGTTAGACAACTGTGAACAAATTGTTTACCATCTCTTTAGTTTTGTTTTCTCTGTACAAAGTGGATAATGTCACCTAATTTATAAGGTAGTTGTTAGGGATAACATGAGATAATAAAATAGTTCACCAATATATGGTATATCAATATTCAATACATGTTAACTATTCCTATTACCACTTTTTTCATTAATATCCAGTATGGAAGCATTGTAACACTAACATGTATTTCTGTTTTCTTTTTTCTCCCATCCAAATTTTGAGTATTTTCTCTCTTTTAATCAACCTCCTCCTTTTATCTATCATAATGTAGCAATGTGACAAAGGGAAAAAGAATAGGGACTCAGGAGTCAAGTAGATACAAGTTCAAATTTCAGTCTGCTACCTACTAATATGTGGCATTTGGAAGACATTTACCCTAAAAAGGCTTCAGTACCATCCTGTGTAAAACAGGGGTAATAACACCAACACTGTGGATTACATGACGTGACCTAAGGAAAGCAGCTAGTATAGTACATAGTTTTGGGGGGTTTTGTCTTCCCTCCCTCCTTCCCTTCCTTCTTTCCTTTTGCTCCAGAAGTATAAGCTATTAGGATTGTTAGAAGTAACATGAGTTAGAACCTCTGGGCTCTTGCTTAGCCTCATAAATGGAGTCTGGGCCAAACAGTATCCTAATCAAGATGTTAGCAGAGTTTTGAAAGATAAATATTACTTTAAAATTGTTCTATTTCAGGAGAATGCAGCTAGCTTTGGAGTTTTGGAAAAGTCCAAAATATATTAGAAATCAAAACTAACAACAAAACATTTTCAGAACACTTTGGGGATGTTAAAATTTCATCTAGATGTCCTACTTACCAAAACCTGTACAGAGTGGGGAGCTGAGATTCAAAAGGATGTTGAAATCAGAGAGGCATTCAGCATGGATTTTTTGGTATTGTTACATTTGTGAAAACACCATTTTCCTCCTGAGTCAATATTATTTTACAATTGACACCAAGAATCTTACTTTTTTTTCCTGACTGGAAAATGATACATAAATGGACATATTCAAAGGCAGATTCAAACTTCATCTGGAGGAACATCCCAATATTAAATTAAAGGGTGATTCCTTTTGGACAAGTAGAGAAATATTAATACGGAATTTCACACAGCCATGAGAAACATCCTCCTTCACCTTTTGAGGCCTGGTGAAGGGGTTGTGAAGAGTCAAAACAAGAAGCGGGGTTTTCATCTTTCATAACTTCATAAATTCCTCCTGACACCAGCTCACTGCGCTAATATGACCACATACAGCCCATCCCATCCAGTAAAGTGCAGCATTTTCCTTTCTATTCAAGTATTCTCAAGGTTTAATTAAAGCATCCAGCTATCTAGTAATTACTTCCCTCTTCCATCTTACCAGCTCCTTATTGTCTGCCTTTGAATTGATTTCTGACTACGGCCCCTGCCTATGCTATAGTTTAGCAACAGTGGGGAGAGGCTAACAGCAGAAGTCATTTTTCCCCTTTCTTTCATTTAATTAAAATGAATTGTCTGAAAAAGATTTAAGGCTGATTTTAGTGTGCATGAGTGTTTGGACAATTTTTAAAATGCCTACTTCTGAAAGTTGAAGGCTGTCATTTCAATGAAGTGCACTTTGCTTTCTGCTCTCCTATTCATTCTATACTCAACAGTCAGTTTAATTTTCCTCAAGTACATTTCTGACAATGTCTCTCCACCCATTCAAGGCCTTTTAGTGACTCTCCACCAAGCATTACCTACAGCCCAGATGCGTGCGCTTTAACAGGTTGGCTCTCACCTAGCTGTCTGACTTCATGGCCCATGTCGATGTCACACAGAAGCAAGACCCTCTCCCCTCTAATCCGTGTTTCTTCTCATTCGTGTCTCCTGCTGCACTTCCGGCCACAAGCCTCTCTCATCTGGAGCCCCCTTTTCTCCAGACTCTGCATATCTGCCACACATTCAGCCCCTTCCCCAGGGTGCAATTCACTGTCACCTCTCTATTGAAGTTTTACCAGCTCTTTCCATTCCAAAGTCATTTCTTCCTTTTTAAACATTCCGACAGCAACTTCTTTGTACCACTCTGATGCTACCTGTGGTTTCTGCATTGTATAATACTTATTTATAAATTATGTGTGAATGTGTGTATCACAGAAGACAGAAAAGCTGCTTATAAATGGAAAGCATGTCTGTTTGATCATGCAAACTGAAACAGCACTGCTTTTCCCATCAAAAGTACTCTATAAATGTTTTGAGAAATGTGTGAACAAATAAATGAATGAATAACAAATGACTCCATAGCTGCTAAGAATTCATTAATCCATGCTTATTCTCTAGGGTAGCCCCTAAAGGCAGATAAAATCATGTCTTCATGCAGTATGATGGGAAAGAAGAGTGCAGTAGTTTAAGCATGCCAAAATTATCAACTAAGAATAAAACTGGAATTAGCCAAGTGAAACCTTAACAGAAGTTAAAAAAAGAAGACAGTTGGGAAGTTTATTTCCTTACAATACTCAGTCCTCACTGATGCCAAATTTTACTAGATAATACTATTCACATTTATATATTGCCTCTTGGAATGTGCAAATGAGCAATCCCTCCAATAGGAAATGCTAATTCATTACATTTATACTTCATATCTCTCATTCATCTGGAAGGGCTGGGAACAAATCCAATTTTCTACCATGCTTTTAAAGATCCAATATCTAGCATACATTTGATAAGCAGAACATAGAAATTTTAAGCCGAGTGGGCCTAAAATGACACACTTACGCCCTCTTTTTGACAAACCACACAGCCAAGATGAGAACCTTCATCTTCTCACCCTGGTCGAATGAGTGATCAGCTGTGGCCCTGGTCTCCCTGGCCGCTACTCCAAATACAGCTTGTAATGCTGTTCCAGAGCCTTTTTCTAAGCCCTGAGATAGTGCCTCCAACATAAGCACTTGCCCATGGGGTTATTTTTGTCAATGTACAGAAGCACTTACTGAAGGCAATTTTCCCTTTCTCATCCAAGAACAGTACATCTGGAGTGATGTATGGATCACATGACCTTTTGATGTTTTGGTGAAGTGGAGATTTTCTGTGTAGTCCTTAGAAAGAAAGCCTGGTTCAGAGAAGCTCTTTAGGGTTTAGAAGCTCTTGGTGAAGCCCAAGACAGGAACTGGACTTCTCTAGTCTATCGATTCCTGTGGCCTACACAGCCTCTGCCAAAGTCATGTTCATGTTTAGACTCTAGCATTCCTCTTCTGGACATGGACCTAATTTTCTTATTATCATCTACCCCTCACAATGAACAAAAATCCTATCTCAAAAAATATGTGTATTAACCCCACCCCAGAAATTTAGATTGGAAAGCCAAAAAATGCAAGGGAAATGTGGAAGGATGATGAGGGCTACCAGGGGCCATGCGTGGCGCCAGGACCACGCCTCAGGAGCCCCATCCGGGACCCCGCTGGTCCGGCTGGTTCGGGCAGAATGAGAAAGTGGGCCGGGTCACGATGCGGAAGCAGAAACAGGTGTTGTCAGTGCTGCACGTTCTCCTCTGTGCTGGAGAACCTGGTGCTGTTTTTCTTCCCCCCATGTCCTGCCATGTATGCTTTTGTTCTCAAGGTCTACAAGGAACTCCCAACTCAGCATGGTGCCACGTCTAACTCCACTCCCGAATGCTCTGGGGGCTTCGTGTTGCTTGTCTGTCACCATTATTAGCACCCGAGATACTGTTACTGGAAGTAGTTTCACACTCTGACACTACAGGAAACCACTACCAGTTGTAGCTACTCCAGATCTCTGCAAAGAGTCCTGTGCAGTAGAAATAAAGGTATCAAAAAAAAAAAAAAAAAAAAAAAAAAAACCCTTATGTATTTGCTGAGGGGAAAACATGTGGCATAAAAAAGATATGTCTTCCTTTCGTCCTCAATAATTCTCCAAAGTAGAACTAGAGAAAACAGAGTGTATAGTCAAACAACCAACATCTTAAGTCACTGGGGGGAGGGGAAGGTTATTTTTGGCATGACTTTAAAGAAAGAAAATTATATATTTTATTTTTAATCAGAAATAACAAGTCAGCAGTATATCATGTAAAAGAAAATCTTAGAAACAAAGAGACACTAAGAAATAATAATCTATCCTTCTGGGAATTCTGTTTTACTGTCCACAGAAACTAAAGCCTGTGCTTTTTAGAGGAAACTCGAGATCTATTGACAATGGAAAGCACACGTCTTTGTAAAACTCCCATAGTAATCAAACACCAAGAAAAGGTAGTACGCTAAATACAGGCGACTTAATTTTTCCCTAGCATTCTGAAGATCAAAAGAATATCTCTATTCAACCAATGAGACAGCCCCTCACCAACCGGTCTCCTCCCTCCCCACTGGGCAACCCAGCAAATTCCTTGGTTTCTCAGGTCATTACCACAGGCTGAAATGATGTAACAATAACAGCAAAGAGGGGTGTCCCCCTGTGCCAACTCTCTAATCAGTTTCAAAGTAGTTTTGTTGCTTCTCCTTGATGCCACTCAAAGGAACTGGTCACTCGTGGTCTCAAAAGTTTTACAACAAATTGTATGATTAAATTCCTTAAACACGTCTGTCCATTACTAATCCTCTTTTGCCAACATCCCTTTCAGATAAAAATTGCAGCACTCCATGTTGCCTGATTTATATTTTATTTTGAGAACCGGAAGTAAAGGGATTAAAGTTAAGGATTAAAACACTTACTCTTTTCTCCATTTTTTCCTCCTCCCAAATGGCTTCTTGGTTGCCATGGCTACTGTTCACTGGTCCTTAGCACTGAATGCAAGTCTTTTTACATTAATAAAATATTTTAAATAGATTTCATGGAAAACAATAGGCAAAATAGCTTTAAGTTCATCAGTTGCTCCTGAAAAAAGCAAGAATTCTTTAAAAAATAAAACATTTTTTTTCTTCATCCTTTAATTGGTATCCTCAAGGGTAAAATTTAAACTACAAGATAGTACAGGGACAATCTAAAGACATACAATGTAAAATGAGAACTACGTAGCAGGGCCACAAGGAGATTACTCTGAGATAGTGAGCTGGTTGTTAGCTTACAAACCAGTGTTTGTAGGAAGATTAAGGGCCCTTGGGAATTTCTCAAATGTTGCAACACCACAGAACATTTTAAAAGCAAAATGCACGTAAATGCAGTGTTGCAACTCCACACTGCAAATACTAGCCAGGAAATGAAAAACTGAGGCTTTCGCCACCACAGAGTTAACCTAACCATATCAATATAAATATCACTGCTTTGTATTGAAGTCACTGGTGTTTTGTGGTGGCCCCATCTGCACAGGAGTGTGGCCAAAGAGACAACAGCCATGAACTGCACAACCATCACAGCTCAACACGTCTGCATGGACAGTGCCCACAGCTGATGCCGAGTTGGCGCCGAAGAGTGACACTGACAAGTGAGCAAACACAACTGTGTTTGAGTGGTTCCTTTAAAATCACTCCCCTGACGTTCATTTAAAAATATACTGCCTACATTCCTTTAAAAAGCCTAGGAAAACTACGGAAATGGAATAGTAAAGCTGTATTTTAAGATCTATTCTTAAAGTCCAATACCAAGATGGGTTCCAGGATAAATTGTGCAGTGACTTCTAAAACCCCACCTCACCCATTTCTTTTCATTGCTCCCTGATGCTGGGTTGTTCTCTGCCTTGTCACCCAGTCGTTTTAAACTACTCCCTTATGCCCCAGAGACCCCACTCAAAGTTCCTTCCCCAGGTAGGTCCAGGTCTACTCATCATTCCTCACTTCTTCCAATACCATTCTTCCATTAAAACCACCATCCTTGCTTAGTACCTACAGAGATCAGACACAGATGATATATGGATATATTAATGGGGGTAAAGGGACTATTGGTTGTCTCTGCCATATAACAGAACAAAATTATACAGGGTTCTTCTAGAGGCAATCCCATAACCAGAGAATGACTGCAATGGTGGCAGTTCTGAGCATTGTAACAAGCTAGTGGAATAGATAATTTTAGGTATAGGAGAGCAACTCCCAAACTGAACCATGAGATAACAGATACAGCCCATGGGCAGGGCTGTAGAATCTGAAATAAACATGGATGGCACAGTCAGAATTGTATATAAGCCCAGGAGATATACAACCACGTTGTTCAAACATCCAGGTTCCTTCTTTCCTGGCTTCAGTCTTTTCTCTCAGAAACCACCTTTACTTCAAAACGATCATGCAGGGCCATTCCAGGGCAGGCTGCTGTTCTTGCACATTTGCAACAAAGATGAAAGAGATGAAAGGCGAGCAACGGGAGCCCCCTGTTGAGAGGCAATCCTCCACCAGTCCCTCAAGTTTCTCCCTGTCATGGGAGCAGAGGTACTGACTGACTTTCTGGACTCTTTTTAAGAATGTATCTATAACAAACAGCTTTAGAAAAGGGACTGGATAGTGCCTTCCTCCTAAGCAAAGGAAAGGATGCTTATGTCCATTATGAAAGATTTGGGTTCCCTCAGCTCAGAATTTCCCTCCTCTAACAAAATCCACTGAGTATGAGAGTGCCATGTGGCCCTCTCTGCGGCGCCTTGTGGGGACTGGCACTGAAGAAGCTGGCAGGAGAAAATGACGACACTGGAGCTACAGCTATTGCTGTGAGTAAAATTCTTTCTTGCCTCCAACCCAGTAGGTTCATGTCTTGTGGCAGTATCTATGAAACTGCAGCAAGCTAACTTACTAGTTTGTACCTTCGCAGTTCCTGCCAGCTTCAGGATCATCCCTAGGATATGCAGAGCACAGGGCAAAAGTTTTTTTGGTATTTTTCCCCCCTGCAGGGTTCCTGTCTATATAACTAATTTGAATCACCCAAATTAATATGTCAGCATCACACCAGAGATCCAATCTCAAGTGTTTCAGCTAAAGAAATTCAGGCAAAGAAATGCCATGCCTGATCTGCTTACCAGAGCACCCTCCTGGGATTAGGGCTCGAGGATTACCCCATTGGCACAAGTCGCAGAGCTTGTCAGAGAGAGAGCACCTAGCGCACCCCACACACTGAGCGGAGGGTGAGAGAGTACTTCAAGGAAGAGAAATGGGGGCTGGCACCCTGGTGGGCACCACTCTGGGTTCAGGATCCCCTCTCGACTGACACTCCTAGCCTTAGAGAATTTTAAGAAAGATACTCCAAGCATGGGGACCCTGCCACCATCTTCTAACAGAAGGCTACTATAGAGCTTCTGGAGAGTATCCCCACACCAAGAACCTGCTGACAAGTCACAAAGTATCCCATGTTAGAAAACCAGTCAGCCCGCAGCAAGAACGGTAGAGTCAAAGGAGGACTGGGTGTGGAGTCAGAGAAATCTCAGCTGGAGCACAGTTCCACCACTGACCGAGTGCGCTTTGTCAAGTCACTTAGCTTCTCTGAACAGAACGCTTCCCATCTTTAAAATGAGATTATAATGAACTATATAACACTAACATTGCAGAATGATTGAGAAGATGAAAGAGGTAAACAGGCATGAAAATGCCCAGCAAACTGTGCTCTACACAAGTATTTACTGGTTATTATTGTTCTTCTTCCCACTTTATTCAAACTCTTATTTCATGAGAAAATAAAATGGGTAATTGCACCCATCATGCTATTATTGGATGTTTTAAATGTCAATTTGTTCCTTCTTGCTACCACTGATGGCTGAAGAGATACATAGGTGGTACTGAGTTTGTGAGTGCTTTGCTGTGCTGAAAGTCTCCGATCAATTCCAAGCTTTCGATCTGGGAGGGAGAGGAGGAGGCCAGTAGCTGGGGTGGAGATGGGAGGTGGGGAAAACATCATGAAGCATCAGGTTACTCTGCTCATTTATGCCATGATTTAGTGCACCCTAATGTGTCTGAGTTTTTATGACCTAAAAATTGGAGAACTTGTTCTGGACATATATTTTCACATAAATGAGTAAGATGATTTTTTTCTAAAGGAGCAGGAAAATGGGTCATCCTTGATTGTCATTTTGAGTATGCAGAAGTAAGACTGATGTCTCTATTTGCTTCTGTACAAATGTAGGAATGTTAAGGATGTCCTTTGGAATGTCATCTGAAAATACAATTTGTATTCAAAGTCCACAGTGGGTAAACATTACCCAAATTCCTATAGCTGGTGCTTGTAAGCTAGGCTGGCCCAAAGCACTACTGGAAAACATGGCTTCTTGTCTGTTGTGTTCTGCTTCGTCTTTACCTTGTTTTCTCTTTTGAATCCCATTTTTTTCAGAGCCCAGGGATGTCCTTGAAAATACTGAGTGAGAAAAACTCATCATGGCAGTGATTTTTACTATATACTACTACAGAGTAAAAAGAATCAACACAGAAGAACCCCATAATATGTTTACATATGATAAAAAAATACATGGAAAGATATGCACCAGTGTTAAGCAACTGTGATAAAGTACATCACAACTCTGCTGCTACCTGGCTTCTGTATTATTACCCACAGGTGACAGTGCCAAATGGGAAATGTTAGAAAAACGATCCCTGGAAGTAGGGTGGGAGAAAGGAGTACGCCTAGCATTGGGGAAAAAAATAGCAAGGTTCTAAGGCTACGTAAACTCTGCTACCAAGAAAGACATGTAAACATTATAAAAGTATGCTCTGAGAACGTACAAACAAATAGGCCCAGAAAATGGGGAAAGACAAATTCATATTTCAAATTTCAACGAGGCAAAAAAAAAAAAAAAAAAAAAAAAGCCTAGAAACGCAACTGATTGCAAGAAGGCTTAAACTTCATGCTTGGAAAGATGCTGGAAAGAATCGTAAGCTGGTGAGCAGTTCAGGATGAAGAAAGTCAACAGGAGTTAGGATGGAGTTACTGATAACCTGAGAATCCTCATTTCCTTTTTAAACATGTTAGCTGATAGCTGCACATGTAATGAGCCTACAATTCATCAAGATATTTAGTGAAGTCTCCCTTGATAGCAGTTTGGACAAGACTGGGAAACCTGAAATTGATGACAGCCCAGCTGGATGTAGTCATAATTGGATGTACACTGTATCTAGAGAATATTGATAAATAGAAGTTTGCCACCTAATTGTCTTATCTCTTTTCACCCAAAATTCCTAATTCAATCCCCACGTTACCACCTAAATTAACTTTATAAATCATACATCTGATCATGGTCTACGTTGAAACATCTTAGCCTGATATATAAGGCCCTTTCACTTCAGTTCCCTTGTTAACCTTTTCCATCTCAATGCTTGCCTCAGTAGCCAATAAGTGACATTGCAGGTCTCATAGGGCCCAAGCTGAAACTGTACACTATGGCATAAAGGAAATAAAGAAAAGAGTAAGGAATAAAATCCATGTGCTTAAAAAATCTAGAAGCTGGGTAAGAAGCAAAAATTGTAGGGATATTAATGCAGAATTTCTATAACATCAGCAAAGTCATTAATACTAAAGAAGAAGCAACCTTGGAAGACAGAAGTAGAGTCCATGTGCCTGCAGCATTCCAGAAGATGGGGTTTTGGCCTAACAATATAAAGAATGTTTTCACATACTAGTCTTTCTAAAAAACAGAGAAAGAGAGAAAGAGAGAGAGAGAGAGAGAGAGAGAGAGAGAGAGAGAGAGAGAGATTGATTGATTGTCTTAAAGGTCAGAAAGCTTAAGATTTCATGAAGAAGCTTTATGAATATCTTTTAGAACCCCTTAAATGTGATTCCCCATACTGATCTGCAGGGAGGATGAGATTTAAGGATTCGTGTAACTCTGATGGACTACAGCTGTGCCCACAGCTGGCCCTGTGTAGCGGCAGTGTAGCAAACAACCATCCCGAAAAGCCACTCAGGAAAAACATGTTTCTATTCCAGTTAACAGAAAAGACCTACTGAGATGAGGCAGTGACTCTCTGTACACCCTCAACAGTTAACTTAAGAGTTAGTCCACACTCAACAAACTGAGGAAACTGAGCATTTCAGATGTCACATGACAGTTTGCTAGAGCTTATAAAGAGGGCTGTGGATTGCTAAACAGGAGAAGGAATAATCTTTTGCCAGAATGTTTTGTGGAATGCCAAGACTGCAAACAGTGTGTCCAGACTTAGCTGACTGGTATTCGCTAGGCAATATTAACTAATTCCTGCCTGCATCCCACCTTCAGGCCTTTCAGGCTGGCAGGAGCACAGCGTCCCACCTTCTGGCATGATTATTAAACTCCCTTTCCATTTATGAACTTTCTCATTGCTCAGAAATAAACTAAAGAGAGCAGAAGTAGTAATTAAAAAATCCATCCTGACTAAAGGCCAGAAGAATAAAATAAGACAATATATACAAAGTGGCTCTAAAATGTTAGAGCATTAAACACAGGCGAAATATGACCCTTTCTTTATCTCTATTGCCATGATCACGATGAAAACATCTGAATCACACAGATTGGATTCGACTTGAGGAACAATTCCGTGGAGCCTTGCAGAAGCTGTATGATCTATTTGTCAAGTTCTCCTAACTTCTCAAGCAACAATCCAACTGAAGCAGCTGGAGCAGGAACATCCCTTCTCCTTTTAGAAAATTCTTGTTACTATCTCCCAGCCACCTTTTTAAATCACTACTTAAAGCCAGTTTCCTTAGCAGAAATGGAGACTGGCAAGCCATCTTATTTCGTATCATAACACCTTCCAGTGACTCCCACCCCTGTGAACACAGCTACCTCCCCTCCAAGGACGGAACTCTGTCTGGCGCAGGAGTGTTCTCTCACTAGAAGCCGCAGTAAACCTGTGGCTTTGCTGATACTATCCAGATGTCACAAATGAGAGCCTGACATTCAGAGATGTTAAGTAACTCATCCAAGGTTATATCCTTAAAACTTGTGATATAGGGATTTGAAGCTAGGTCTATGACTCAGAAGTCCATATGCAGAGGATATGAATAGATAACTCACACAAGAGGAAATAAAATAGCAAATGATTATAATAAAGAAATAATGAGAGGCCTTCTGTCAATTTAGAAAAGGCAAAATCAGGAAACAACCAAGGTCTAAAATGGGCAGAAACGTAAAACTCTTCAGCATGAACTCTATACCCAACCAATGCTCATTGACAAATCAGTATCTATGGGAGGACTGACAAAAAGACACGGATTCTCTGGATGAATACAGGCGACGAGGATGGTCAGTTTGTCTGGCTGAGATTTTAAAATATATAAACATGACTACAAATGTGTTTTTATATTAAAATAGTGAATATATAAATAATTCACAATTATGCCATGATCTCAGTTGCCACTAACTGTTTTTAAAGAGCTAAAATCTTTGTGAGAGTAAAATGAATTAATAGAAGAATCTGGAGTAGAGAAAACCAGCTTACTAAAATTGCAACAACCACTTGTGTTCTCTCTCAGACACAGTATAGACATTATTTAATTCTAGCAGCAGTAGCTAACCTTTCGGGGGCATGTACAATATGTCAGGTACCATGCTAAGTGTTTTAATGTTGTTATTTTATTTAATATGATATAAATACTGTCTTAACAAATATGATATAAACTTATGACAAAATAACTGATTTAAAAATTAACATGATGATGAACTTGTATGATTCTAGAAATTCTCTGATCTATAATGTAAAATATATGTTTAAAAAGCATCCACTTATTTACTTAAAGCATAAATTTCTCTTACTCTCTTAGCACCATGTCTTTAAATTAATTGGCATGGGTACATTTACACAGTGGAATACTATTCACCTGTACAAAAGAAGGACTCTTACCCTTTTGTGACAGCATGGATGGATGTGGAGAGCATTATGCTAAACAAAATAAGCTGGTCAGAAAAAAGCAAATACCATATGATTTCACTCACATGTGGAATCTAATGAACAAAAAGAGCTAACAAGGAAAATAGAGGCAGACTCATAGAGAGCAGGCTGACAGCTGTTGGGGGGCTGGGGCTGGGGCAGAGAACCATGGGGGAGGTGGAGGGAGCAAAAATTAAAAAAAAAAAAAAAAAGGAAAAACTCATGGACACAGGAGGAAGGGGGGTGAAGAGAGAGAGGAGGGTACAGGGGCATAAATGGTGATGGATGGAGACTTGACTTTGGGTGGTGAGCACACAATACCGTGTACAGATGATGTGTTGTGGAACTGTGCACCTGAAACTTGTATAATTTTATTAACCAGTGTCACCCCAATAAATTCAATGAAAAGGAAAATTTATACATGGGGAAAAATTAATTTGCATGAATAAGTTTACTTTGAACCATCCATGGTGTAATGAAAGGGGGTGGGACCAGGTACAGCCAATAATTAATTTCCTTCCATTTTCCTAGAGAATAATCAATTTGCACTAATATAAATTACTCTTTGAGGTTTAACACACCCCGTTTTTCATTTGGCTTGTGTCACCTTCAAATAAAATAACTTAGGTTAAACTTTAACATAATGGACGGTCAGTTTCATGTGTCACTAGGCTAGCCTCTAGTCCCGGGTTATGCAGTAAAACACTAATCTAGGTATTGCTATGAAGGTATTTTTTTAGATGTGATTAACATCTACCATCAGTTTATTTTTAATCCAATCAGTTGAAGGGCCTTAAGAGAGGACTTCAGGTCCCCCCGAGGAAGAAATTCCACCTGTGGACTGCTCGCCCAATCCTGGAAGCTAGGCGCTCTGGCACCATCTTCAAACTTCCCTTCCCCTCACTCCTGACACTCAGTCCGTCACCACTCCCTGTCCACTCATATTCGTCCCAACTACCGTGACCTCGTTCAGGCCTCCATTAATCCTTATACAAGTGCATACTGTCCTAACCCATGCAATTTCTTCTGGTCCACCTCCACTCAAACTTCACCATCTGTACTATCAGCCCACCCCTTGTCAAAATCCAGTTTTAATATCTCTAATTGCCTCAAGGGAAAGAAGTGTATCTTACCATTTTTGTACAACTAGGAACTTGGCAAAATATCAGACTCAGAGTAAATGCTGGGTAAGTAGGAGTCAATCCTTCAGGGGATGAGAAGCATAGATTCTTCTTAGCTGGGCAAAGTCTTTCTGAGTATCATAACTAAGGCACAATAGTCACGAGGAGTCCTGCATTGCTTCCGGCTTACATGTTCTTCCTGTTTGTTTGTTTTTAAACAACTCTATTGAGGTATAACTGATATACAAAAAGACTATATATTTAGTTTATATAATCTGATGAGTTTGGACATAATGCAAACACCTGTGATACTACCTCTAACTACAATCAAGGTAAAGACACATTCACCACTTTCCAGAGTTTCCTTGTGTCCCTTTCCAGGAGCTTTTGGTCTTTTTGTTGGGGGAGGAGTAGTCCCCAGAGAATTTTCATTTTGGAGAGTCAGTGAAATCTATGGAGCCTTTCTCTAGAACAACACATTTTGCACATAATTCCTGGAATTTCATGAGCTTCCTAAAACCCACCCATCCATCTGGGGACTGCCCCTTATGATCCATGGACCCCAAGTTAATGATCTCTGAATAGAGCCAGATATCACTGGTTCAAGTTTGATTTTAATTCCCTCTGGTTTGGGTCTCAGCTTTCTTTCCCTTGTTTGCATCCTTTTTTTTTTTTTTTTTTTTGCACAAATATTGAGCATCTGCCTAACCCAGAAAGACTGCCTATAGTAATTACTGAATGATGACTCCACCTACAAAAATATTTGGTTCCCAGGAAAGAAAATATTTCCAACGACACTCGTTCTGTTGTCAGTCACAATACACTGCCCTGGACTGCAGGTATGTGACATAACAATACTTTCTACTGAAATAGCTACCTTTTAACCTCTGAGGCCCTATGTTTGCCTTTCGAGCTAGCTGTAAGATGGGGAAATGGAAAAACCAGAGAATGTAACTTAAGCTAAGTCACGAAGCAATTCATGGCACAGCTTAAAAGCAGCCCGTACCTCCTGACGTCCAATACAAACACTACTCCAAGACACAGCCACCTGCCCAGTATCCACCATAAGTTTTTACACTAGACTTATCCAAGCCCATGTGTGAAGTCACCCTGAAAATAAATCTTCACAGCTCAGAGAGCCAAGATACAAACAAATGGGAAAATACTGCCCATGGATATCAAAGACGAAATGCAACTGAAGCTGGAAAGGGAAGACGTGAGAGGACGAGCAGCGGCTGTGCACGGGAAACAGCATTTCAGAGGTGGAGATGAGGAGCAAACGCCTGGGAAGGGCAATGCTGAGCTATGTCATGATATTTTAGGACATTACATTGAGGCAGCAGAGAGTCTGAGCCAAATGCTTTTATTCCCAAATCATTTTCATCAAGAATCCACAAAATCTAATAAGAAAAAGGCAATGAGAAGCTTAGAAGGCTTCTGTCTGACAGTCAATCAATCATAAAAGCAATCATGCAGGAACTATTTCCATAAGGTAGTTGTGCTAGGCACTGCACAACCTGAAGTGCTCACTAAAGCACCTGTCACAGGGTCCTCATTCCTCACACAGTTGGCCAGAGCTCTGCCAAACACCCCTACTTTTGTCCCAAATAAGAATTTTCAGGGGACTAGAAAGAAAACTACTTTACCATGCAATACAAAGTACTCTAATGTAACTGAGAACAATATAAAAACCCATAGATACTCCCGTGCTTTCAAACAACAGAGCCTAAGACTTAAGAATCTCTATCATTCATAAAGAAACTCTCAGAACCCATGTTCCAAAGCATTTTCTACACAAAGTTATCAGAGCATTTCTCCTATTGTATTGAAAGCAAGTGTCTCCATGTGTCTCTTGTTGGAGTGAATCTTCAGAAAGGCAAGTTCGGGTCTTACTTGTTTCTAATCAGAGCTGGTTCAGGGCCTCACTTGTGAACCACAAATGCTGATCATCTGAGTCATTTTCTTAGGTGGAAGATGTAAGCTATGCATTTCACTCCCTAGCATCTGGTCCCTCTAACACCACCATCATTGGGGACAGGCTGCAAAAAAGTGCATTATAACAAGCTAAGGTGATCCTGACATCTACTGCTATACTCTTAGTAGTACCAGTTTGTTTTAAGACAAGCAGGAAGATACGGTGTTTTGACTTAAGCAGTGCTTTTAATAATTTTGCAGCTGGCCCTGCCTAGTGTCACTCAGTGGATTGAGTGCTGGCCTGCCAACCAAAGGGTCACCAGTTTGATTCCCAGTCTAGGGCACATGCCTGGGTTGCACGACAGGTCCCCAGTAGGGGGTGTGCAAGGGGGAAACCACACATTGATGTTTCCTTCTCCTTCTTCTTCCCTTTCCCTCTTTAAAAATAAATAAAATCTTTAAAAAATAATTTTGCAGCTAATACATTTTTCTCATTTCTAGAGTGGACATTTCAATGTGTTCCTCCTGACCACCTCACCTCACAGGTCCCATTCTGCAATCTCCGTATCAACTCTCTCACTGTTTCCTTGCTTTTATTTATGTTACTTATTTTCTGTTTATCTTTTTATTGTTGTTGGACTTCGCCAAGACAATGTGGCTCTATGAAGAGACAGAATGTGTCTGTCATATACACACTTACATCTATGGATCTAATGCAGTGCCTGACACACAGTACGTGCTTAATATATACTTGTTGAATGGAATAAATAAAATTAATTGAGACTTCATTTCTCAAATAATTTACTGGAAGAGTAGTTTGATGAGATACTCTAGAGAAAAAAGAAGATTGTTTTGTTGACCAATCAACTCTGAGCAATGCTTAATGTGAACTTCCCTCTGGAATATTGGTACATCCAAGGCTCTGCACACTCTTGCAAGAAGGGAACCATTAAATGATATTTACCTCAGCATTTCTCAAATTTATAGGACAACAAAAACTTTTTTAAAATGATACCAAATAAAATCCCATGGAATATATTTCAAAGAACACACTTTGGGAACAGTGCTTTAAGAGCTAAAAAAGATACTGGGCTACTAGACCCAGAGATGATAACATTAATTTTTTTTTTGTATCTGCAAGGCTGAGGCCAGCATCTCTGATCTCTCCAGAAAGGATCTGAAGCTTTTTCTCACTACTTACTCTCATGGACAACGGCCCCTACGCCACCACTTTCCCCATATCCAAACATGAGTCCTCAGTTCCCTTTAAACAACTCCCATCACGTGTAGCATCAAAACGCTCTCGAAGGCATTGGATCTGCTGAAAATAGAAGCCTCTAGACTACTGGTTTAAACTCTAGTTCAGTACTATAGATCTAGTGTTAATTTAACTTATTTTTTTTCACTTAAATTTAATTATTAGTTAGCATCACTATTTCGAACCAAAAATTACTTGCTCTACAAAAGCATACCCAGAGCCTTTCTTGAAATCAGTTAGCCTTAACTGAGGCATCAGGACGTTCAGGAAGGTAGTGTGTCGCACCATCATTTTGAGGTATGGTACAAATGATTTGTAACCAACAACTGTTAACAAGTACAAAAATTAGTAAGTGACTCACTTGACAAAAACAAACATATTAGTGCCGTTTTAACATCATTTCCGCAACAGCAGAACTCTTACTCAAATTCTAATATGAGCTCTTAAATGGGGGGGGGCGGTGTCTAGCTCATCTTGAAGTGATATGTCCATGACATGTGCCCATTACTGACATTCCTTTAAGAGCTGGAATGATTTTAGTTTATCCCTGAGCAGAGAAGGAGGGAAGGGGATTGCCAGCATCTGGGAAGGCTTCTGATCACGCACTTTTTGTGTAAGCTGTCTACCATGTAGATGATAACAGAAAACAACCGAGGGAAAAGTGAGCCTCACTGGCTCTTCTAATACATGCTTCCATTTAGGGAAAACTATATATTTTCACAGTATTTTTTAAGATTCCAACAGCCGCACAAAGCAAAGTGAACCTATGTGGTACTTAATGAAATTGTTTACAGTTTTGAGAATATATGGCTCTGAACAGATTCCAAAAAATTGCCAGTTCTACATGAACAGAGGTGCATTAGATAAGCTGCTCTACTTTAGCCAGAAAGCTATATAAAGCTATTCTCTAAGTAGGAAATATAAATACATGTTGCATTCATACACATTTCAAAAGCTGTGCTTGGTTTATAACAGCTTGTTTGGAGGCCCCAAAATTGAAAGTCATCAACCACCATAGGTCAAAGGTGAATGTTTAACAAGCGTTTAGCAAATCAAACCCAAAGTCTGGAATCCTTGAGGAAGTGTGAAATGGATGAAAGATTCATGCCATCTCTAACTTTTGGCCCAACATTCTTTGCATTCACTTCTTAAAAAGTCCACTTTGCTAAGGCCAGAGTTGAAGGAAACCCTCCTACTTATGGCACTTCCGAGGTGAAAATGAAAAATTCTGATAAAGTTCACAGCCTTGAAGAAAATACCAAGTGGTTTATTGTCTTAATTTTCTCTTATTTCCCCACTCATTATCAGAGAGAATTGAAGGACAGATTCTGCCTGTTGCTCTGCAGGCTAGATTTGGTGCTCACTGGAGACCAGAGCTGGTAGCTTGAATATTTTGCTACTCATTTATCTGTGTAGCCCTCTGTTTAGTGAACTCAGCATCTGCAAAGCACATTCTATGGAAGAAGTCTGTACATCATCTGATGGGATGCGTGGGTGCACACGCATGCATTAGACAAAGAGGAAAATTACTCTTTGCATGCAGTAAGCCAAATTATCCCAATTCCTTTGTAGAAGAGTTTTTTCCCTCTTCTTTCTTTTACAGCTTAAATAATATGTAGCTGAGATTTCAGGTTCTTGGTTTTCAGTAGGACCCAACAGGTGTGGGAAAGGGCCACGTGCCCATGGCCCAGGCATCGCTTATGAGATCTTGGCCCCTCCTAAAAAACATCTGTCTTACAGCAGAAGGTGGCTTGTCACTGGCCCTGACTTCAGAGTAGGGCCTCATAAAGCCGGCAATGTTAAGACTGAAATAATGTCATTTAGTGTCTGGGGGGGATGAGGGGTTAAAAAAAGGATTAGAGGCAGGCAGGGTATATTAAATGAGTCCATGACTAACAGGGTGTGACAGAAAAGGGTTTTATTCTTTTCAACAAAACAATTCCCTAGGGCTGGGACCATTACTCCACTGTGCCTTTATCACCTTGGAATTTTTATGGTTATTTTTGATGAATTCACATTTTTGTAAAGGCTTTTTTGAAACGATGCCAGTTTTCAAATTTTAATTAAAGTCGTAAATAATCTTAATTCTGCCTTAAAAGGTTTATTGTTTCTTACTTTTTTTTTATTACTGCTGCCAGGAAATATTTCAGATACCAAGCCTTGATGTGAGTTAGCAGTTAGACTCTCTCCAAGGTCCAGGAACAACGTCATACCAGGGTAAGCATCTCATGCCAGCCCAGCAGCACAGGGTTTGAGAACTCGGCCTGACTTGATTTCAGGCTTATCAGCACTGCCTCTCCTGGGAGCGACACTTCCCCTTTTTACTGGATGGAACAACTGTCATCATTTTAATTTCCATAAATTAATCCATCACGGATCTATAAAGGGTTTTTTAAATCTTCACATTAAAAAGACAGGATAAGATTCAGAAAGCACACTCAGTAAACTTGTCACCAAGGACCAGGCAATGAAAGCTGGCCAATTCCAGTTCAACCATTCTCAGAAGACAGAATGAGCATCAGAAGCTCGATCACTGGGCAGATGAAACGTTATTTTACATAAGATAAAATTAAGAGAATACTAAAATACTTAGCATTAGATTATAATACTCTTCCTTGATATCTAAACTACCTCTTTATTGACGGTTATCTGCAAATTGTCTGTAAATTTCTATTTTTTTAAATCTCGAAGTCTGATTTATTTTTTAAATTAGTGCTTTGAGAACCTTTCACACAATCACACTGCTCTCCCGTTATACAGATGTGGAAACACAGTATGTTTGAACAACAGAAACCATTGACAAGTCTGGAAAATACATACTGTGTTTCCACACCTACTGTGAGGGCCACATGGCAGCCCGTTTGTCGGAACACGTCCGTGACAACTGTTTCTATCTAGTGAGGTGCTGTCCAATCTCACGATAGATTTGCCAAAAACCTAAATACAACCTGAAGAATAGCCATATTTAGGGGGGAAAACTCTCAGCAAGATGGTTTTTCTTTTTTTTGTTTTAATAAACACAATTTATCACTTCAAGTTTATGAGATACACCAGTAATGACAAAAGGCGTTAGACAGTCAGCCCGCTGAACATTAACAGTGTGCAACCATGGTGAGTTATTCTAAGAATACCACATTAAATGTCTTCTTACAATTGCAGTTATATTACAATTCACTTAGCAGTTCTTTGCTCTTTTAAAATAAAAGAACATATCCAATCCATGTTAAATGATCATCTATTACTATTGAATATCATATCTATTAATAATGATTATCTGTTATCAATTTACTGGGATTCTAATTAAAGAGACTTACCTATATTTATAGAGGAAAAAATAAATGATTTTAACAATTGACTTACAAGAGTAGATTTGTATACAATTAAGAATACCTATCACATCCTTCTTAAGTAGGCCTTTTTCTAACTCACAGGGAAGAGGTCAAATTATTTCCATATATAAGCCCTTAACCAGTTTTGTGCGAATACCTCTTCAGGAAGAAAAAGCTCACGTAACAAAAGACTACAGAGCATTTCCCCACATAAAACTGTTAAATACTTATAAACCATGAAAGAATGTAAGATTCTAGTTAGCTAGAAGTCATAGTGACTTGAAAACCATGGCCATGGGTTCAGTCACTTGAAATAAGTTGTCTTAAACTTCCCTTAATTTTGTAATGAAGGGCCCTTAACACAGGTACCCATCTGAACACAAATGAAATAGTCAAATAGCCAAGGTCAAGTCAACACGTATCAGAAGATAAGTGTTGGTTGCCAGGGGGGGAAAGGCAGAAAATTGTACTTGAACAACAATAAAAAAAGTTAAAAAAAAAATAAAGCTTTAATTTTCAAGGCAAAAAAAAAAAAAAAAAAAAAAAAGAAGCTATGTGTTGGTCCAAAAGTTTACAAACTCAATTAGCAGGAAATGCCTTTTATGATGGTGAGCTCCTCCTCTCTGGGGAGCTGGCACACAGCATGGCCAGCCACTTGCTGGGATCTTATGAAGTCAGGGGATCAAGTCAGGTGGGCAGGCTGGTTATCACTAACATTTCTTTTAAGTCTTAGATACTATGATTTTCATAAACTTTGAAAGATGCATTAATCCTTTATCGATGTTAAGGTAATTTTTGCTTTAATTCCTTTCTCAGATTTTCATACACAGTACCTATTAAGAAGTATTTTTTTCTAAGCTTAAAGGGAGGAATACTTCTGTTCTTACTCATCCTAGAGATGCCCCTACCCTTTTCATCAGAGCTAAAATTTTACCCAATTGATATTTTATGAAAAAGCATTTATCTCCAGGAAAAATTTCTGTTGTGCTGTTTTTCCCAATTGAATTTTCTCATTATTTGGACTTAATTTCCATAAAAGCCTTTTGTTAACTTCCTGTTTAGCTGACTTACACTTAATTTTCTCTGATCCCTATTATACAAGCCCTCCCCAGAAATTTGTATCTGGCCATATCAACCATGCAAACCATAGCCTTGCTATTACAGGCACACCTCAGAGACATTTCAGGTTTGGTTCCAGAGCACTGCACTAAGGCAAATATTGCATAAAGTGAGTCACAAAATTTTTTTTGGTTTCTTAATGCATATAAGAGTTATGTTTCTATTTTACTATAGTTTATTAAGTGTGCAGTGGCATTATGTCTGAAGAAACAATGTACATACCTCAATTAAAAAATACTTTATTGCTAAAAAATGCTCACCATCATTTGAGCCTTCAGGGCATCAATCTTTTGGCTGGTGGAGGGTCCTATAAAAAACAATCATCTGGGAAGAGCAATAAAGCGCAATAAAACATGCATGCCTGTACTTCATGGAAGACTTCTCTCATCAAAGAGTCTAAAACATATTGCACCTTGAGAAGAATAAGGCACTTCCCAGTGCCCTGCAGAAGTGCCCGGTAGTGAAAGAATTTAAATGCTTTTTCTGGCTGGGTAACTTCTTTTTAAAAATTACCTTTTTCCTTGCTTGTTGATCTTTGGAAGAATGTGCCTTCACATGCTTTCTCAGGGAACTTGGGTCTGTGTAGCGCTTGGTGCATCCTGGAATTTGACAAGCATAAGGTTTCTAAATAAGAAAGAAAGAAAGAAAGAAACAGCTGTGGTTAAATCATAAAGGTTTACTTAAAGACCATCCACTTCAGAGCATGAGCTGTTACAAACTAACTGATGTGAAATGTTGGGTAATGCTCACATTTTAATTAGAAAGCCCAGTAAGTCTGCATCAAGGCAAAAAGGAGAATAAAAACTTTGAAGAAACAAAGAGATGGCCTATCTTTGATGATTTTAAAGAGCTTACTATAGAGTGCACTCTTACTGGGAACCTCACGTGGCATTTTTTAGCACAGAAATTATTAGTAAGCATCTCCAGTCATACTTACAGTTATGTTCCCCTGAAAACAATCTTTGGCACTGTCAGAAACTAGGAAACACATATTCTTTAAGAGTTCAGGTATAAAGAAGCTGTAGAAAAGTCCAGAAAAGACTGGGAGTGTTTCAGAAGACACCTGATTCAGAAAGAGAGGGAGAGAATTAAAAGGGAAAATTAGTAGAAAGTGAGTAGGAGACAGTAGGTTTCAAACAACAGACACATGAAAAGTTAGCCAGAGAGACATTAATGTTATTAGTTGTGGAGGAGGAGTTCTAGCGCTAAGCCTGGGTTACGCGACTAAACCCTTGGCTGAGCGTGAAGAGAACAGCAGTGTTGGCTACTCCAATTCCTCCCGTGCTCCTGAGGGATAGATGTGTGCAACTTCAGGCTGAATCTACACTCTTTTTTATCTTGTACTGTAAAATTACTTCCCCTGTTTGGGTATTAAGATGCATTAAGAAAACTATTCAGGGTTAGAATTATGAACCCAGTAATTGTTATGGGAAAACCATTTTCCTGTAAGTAAAGAAGCCATTTAGTTGAAGATATTTTATCCAAAGTTCCGATGACATTAGCATAGGAGTACTTATGGAAAGAGAATGAACACCCAAATTTAAATAACAAATTCTTTAAGCAACTACAGTTTGCTCTTTAAAACAAATGTTTGATTTCTATATGATTCTAAAATAGCCTACCAATTTGTTAAACACAATAAAAATTTAAACAGTAGATACTTTGGATCTTAACAATGATGGTTTTAGAAGATGTACTAGAGCAATGATTTTTACAAATAAAAATAGCTGAGTTTTAACCGCCACTGAATTGAACTGAATCATAAAATCATTATCTTAGGTAGCTTCCCACAAAAGTTTTAAAAAGGGATATTTTTTAAATTCCAAAATGATTTTAGAAAATGCTCTTAGTTGATTAGCTAAAATTAGCTCCAAGCAAAAAAGGGTATTGTAGAGCCGTAACACTTAGCCTCACAATAGTTCTTTCAAACTACAGATAACTAGCTAGAGTAGAAGCAATTTCTCAAGACAATCTTGTCTCATGAATGTTCATTCTTCCATGATAAAGTTCAATGATAAATTGAAAAATTTATTGGATTTTACCAAGACCATTTTAGACATACAAAATAGGGCATTTTTAACATAATTTATTCTTTTTTCCTATTTTTACCTTTAAAAGATACTGCTATTCACCAAATTTATTCATTTAATAATCTATTCTGTCCTAAAATCACTGAATTCGATTCAGCCGGAGCAGGAAGGGCCCATCTTACAGCCATATTACTCTAACCATCTTTCAGGTATTTACTAGGCAAACCATGCATGTATATCAGGATATAATTCTGTTTAGAAAGGTTGCATGACATATATAGTTAAAATGACTGCTATCGATATGACTAATAGAGATTAATATAAAATGTAATAAATATGTCAACTATAACATCAGAAGAAAATTAAATATGCATGAGAAGGTGTGTAGAAATAACAGTATCTTTTCAAAATTCAAATTCTGATGTAGTTTAATAATAGACATCAGAATGTTAACACGGAAAAAGTACTGTCATGAATACATTATTTGCAAGAATGTGGGAGAAGAGAGCTGCGATGTGTATAATACGTTTATCCTGATGGCTTTCTTAAGTGAAGTGAAATTACTGGTACATATAGTCTACCTGGCCTCACAGAAGGAAAATGGCATCAAAACCTGAGAAATGCAGAGGAGAACAATCAACATAATTGAGAAAATAAAAGAGAGTCATAGAAAAGGCATTTGCAAATGAACAAAATGTTACAGCTCTAAGAGAGTTAAGGTTTGTGATAATGAAAATCAATTGTTCTCACAGAATTTACGTTAGTGGATATATGGCTATTAACACAGAGAAAGCCTGATGAAACTGACCCCCGGGGAAAGAGTTGCTGATTCTTTGTGTATTACTTAAGGGTGAAAACACCAGTTGGTTTCTAAAGCAAAAGGCCAGGTTTACTTTCAAAAATCTTGCCAGCCTCCCTCCACACTTTAATGTCCAGAAGAAAAGAATCAGAGTAAAAAATAAAACAAAACAAAACAGAATAAAACAAAAGTAGGTTTATAGTTGTTCACTTGGAAAATAATACAATAACTAATAAATAATAATGTAAGAATAAGCTCTGTTTTGCCTACTCACAAGGGTAAACCTCCTTTTGCCCCACTTTGTATATTGTGTACCTCAGTATATCTTGATATTTGAATCCTCTTTTAATGCCCAATCTGTACTGGTCATTCTCTGAACTAAAATCTACTATAGCACAGTCCATAAACTGCCTCTGCTTGGTACACCGCTATTACCAAAGAACCCCTTCGTCCCAGGCAGCTGTAATATTTAGGATACTCACAACTACAGAAAAATGAGGAGAGAGTCAAACAGGGCCCCTCTGGCCCTTTACCAGGTTCCGCTGCTGCCCTTGGCATTGCCCCTATAACCTGCAGACCATAAAGCAAACACCTTCACCATCCCACTACCAAAAGGGCACTTCCTCACACCGGGGCTTCAAGCTGAAAGTTGGAAAGCCTCTGCCATTCTTACAGTGTCCAAATGCGTCCTCTGGTGTTTGGCACGGTCACTGGAGTTACTGAACGCCTTCTGACAGCCTGGGTGCTGGCACAAATATGGCTTCTCGCCAGTGTGACTCCGTAAGTGAATCTTGAGATTTTCGAGCCTCGAAAATGCCTTCTTGCAACCTTCAAACTGCAAAAAAAAAAAAATCAAACAAAAGAAAATGATTTGGGGTTATTGAGAAGGACCTTGATGCTTGCATTTGAGGGATAGAAAAAAAAAATGTTCTTAGGTTGCATTTAGTCTAAAACAAAAAATAAAATCCAAACAGTGAGAAATATTACTTCTAAATATATCGACATATTTATGTGAATTGCATTTCTCCATTGAATATACATGCAACTTTCTGTACCAGATTTGGGTCCCAAACTGATTCCTGTGATTACTTATGTCAGAAAAAATTCGCTGTGAGCCATCTGGCTCAGTTAATAAAAATACAGTAATGCGTGTCTTAAACATTTATTAAAAAATTAACACACTTTTCCATTTCCAAATTGGTTTACACTGAAGGAACCAAGAAGGAAGAAACTTTTTACAACTAATAAACTAACAAGAAAAATCAGAGTGATGCATAAGGAAAAAAAGGAATCAAAGATCCAAGAGTTCAAGAAGAAAAAGGTATGTGTCACTGAATTATGATGATCATAAACTTGCTGAACTTTATTTTAAGGGGTTTTCCAACTCACAGAAGGTCGAACTTGTTCAGGGTGATGCCAAGCCTAATGAGATAAAGTTTAAAGATTCTTTCAAAAAGATACTGAAAGACAAATCATTTAATGCTAAATAATTTTCCAAATAAAGTGATGGTATTACTTATTTATATATTTTAAAAGAAATTTGGTTACCTCATTCAAGAAGAAAATAATTAAAAATTAAAGACTAACAATTTCGAGAAGCACTTCATCAGTTTATCAATAATATTTATTGATGGTAGTTTTTACATAATGCCTTTGTGGGCAAAATATCAGCTGGTCAAAGTGATTCCAATCCTCGAAATGATAATCTAATAAAGGGAATGTGTTCGAGAAAGACTATAAATGGCGCATAAAGGTGAGATGGCATTTACCCTCTAATTCTCTCATTGGCACTAAACCCCTAAATATTTGTCACTTTGACAGTTTTAAGTACCACTGAGTTCTCACTGAAAAAGAAACTTATGAATATGGAAAAAAACAACCAGAACAAAGCATAGTATGTTAACACAATGAAGAAACCTCACTTCTTAGAGGAGGGGGATGGACAGGACAGAATCTAAGTAAAGCAGGTAAGTACAAGATAGTTTCCATTCAAAATTAGCAGGTATAACCTAACCTTACTTCAAGAGTTTTCATAAGACTCCTTGGTTCTCTTGTTTATTATAACAGATGATGGACTCCATTTTTTCATGGAGGGATGGATGTGCCAGAGCGGGCCAGGTTTTAGTTATTCAGATTTCCATGGTTAAATAAAGGATGAACTAATGAGAAGGAGGAGCCAAACATGCCATAATGCCATCTATTTAAGTTGTCCACATTTTGCACGCTAAAGTATTTTAAGATATTTATGAAAGTTGTACTTATTTTTGATTGAGAGTTATACATGTTTCCCAGACATATGTTGGTTTATTTCAATTTTGATATTTTGCTTAAAATAATTTTGGTGTTTTCCTGATTTCTATTTCACAAAAAAAAAAATAATGAATAAATTTAGCTTGAACAGAAGATGATTGCTGACGAAGCCAACTACTTTTTCATCAGAGTGAAAGAGATAATGCTATGTATGCTGCTGGAGGGAAAGAGGAATTTAGTGGCTTATTTCCATAGATTTTCAAGTGGGTCCCAAATTTGAGAATAAAGGGGCTCAAAGTTAACCCCCAATTCATAGCTAAGAAGTCTCTGCTGACCAAATCTCTGTTTTTACGGTTCTTTTTGAATGATGACTTACAGCAGGCTCCTGGAGCTCAGATTATTTTACTTGGAATCGCCTGGTGGACCACACTTAGGTCTAAAATGAGCCTGTGGTTTTAAACACATCAAGTCTGTAGCCTATTTCATAGCAAAGCTCTTTTGCAGGGTGGACACCATTCTGGGGCCAGTTCCAGGGGTGAATACCCAGGCCTGGGTAGGCCCCAGCGTCCACTCCCTTCTACATCTTGGTAAGAGAGAAGGCTGTGTTGTTCTGGCACTAACACGGGAGTGGAGAGCTGCTTGAGAATAGATGCATGAGGTTTCTGTGAGTATTGGACTAACAAGTCCCCATATGGTGATTAGAGGGATCTCAGATATGTCCTAGAGCTAGTTCAAACTGTCCACTGGATCAGACACAAACTGGATGTAGACTAGTGTCTCTCTAGTTAAATGTCCAAGTAAATGTCCAGTTAAATGTGGAATTAAAAGTCAACTATTGCTATTATTGCTAATAGAAGCAATGATCAAAGATCAAGAGGGCTTGCTACATTCCAAGCAAGTCAGTGAAAAGTGCACTACATCTCAGAATAACCTGACCATTTTTAAATAGCGAAGATAGAGGAAAGTATGAGCACTCACACTGAAAATGATGACAAATATTATCTATAAATCATGAAAATTCAGCTGATTTCAGATGTTTCCTCTGTAACAAGAAAGGGCAAAAGACAACACAATTTGTATTACTTGTACTAGCATAAAGGTATTTTCAAGGGAAAAGATTAAGAATGAAGAGATTGTATGAATAAAGGCAAAAGAAAGGCTAAATATCATGTACTCAGTGGCTCAATATACACTACATGCTCACTCTTATTTAAGAAATTCACTTGAAATAACCATGAACTCAAGACCAGTAAAATCAGGCACTGAAGAATGAACAAATGGCCAGGTGGGGAGCCCTCACACCCAACCTCTCAGGTGTGTGCAGGGCAGCACCTCTGACTGAACTTGCCACACTGACAGTTCTGCAAGAGGAAGAAGTGATGTTCATCTCTCTAATGGTGTCTGGATGAAACTTGAAAGCAAACAATTTTGAAATGAATCATTATCTTTCATTATGGGAATAACCCTCTAATTCAACACAAGCATTTCCTCTCAGGCAATTTTACCCCTCGAGTTATATAAGTCCAATTAAATGCAAATTAATTAAAAATAAACTAATATTTAGGTAGAACTACAAAAGACTGTTACAAAATACCAAAACTGAATGCTTTGGATATTTGGGGAAATGGATACCTCTTTTCCTTAATACTATTTTTTTTTACATTTTCCAAATATTTAATGGGCATCTAAACCGAGGGAAGCAAGGAGGTGCATATTTTCCAATGTTTTTTCACTGTGTTCCTAAAGTGCAAGGTCTGTCCTGAGATTTAGGGTTCAAATTGTCACCTGACTGTTCATGTCACTGCTACCAATTGACCTCGCTGCAAAAAAAATTGACCAATATCCTAGTCTTCTGCCCTCTCCTACCTGGACTGGCTGTGGCACTAGGCACCCAGGCCTCAGTGACACACAATGAGATTAACAGGCCTGAGGTTGCCTGCAGTTCAAACAGCCCCCTAAACAAGGAAACAACAGAAAAACGACGAACTCTCAGGATCCAACAAGATAGCAGAAGGAGGAGACACAGAACACAGAAAAGAAACAAATTCGGGGGTGGTAACGTAGCAGGGGAGTGCTGGTGGGAAAGGGGTCTGAGGTACGTCAGTAATTTCATCTAAATAGCATTCCACCCCCTACCCCCCCAAAATACTGCGTCAGTCCTATGAATATGGCACTAGGTGTTCGGCACTGGGAGGAACGATGAATAAAATGCAAACTTCACCTATGGGAAGATGGAAGCAAAGTCAGTGTGGGCAGAACCAAAGTCTTGGCAAGTCGTAAGCTGATGAACCTCGAGCAGTGATTCACAAAGATGTGGCACCTGGACCAGCATCATTGACATGTCCTGGGAACTGATCAGAAACACCAATTCCCTGGCCCACCCCAGACTTACAGAACAAAACCCTGGGGCGAGGGACCCCACATCTGAGAGTCAACAAGCCCTACAGAAGATTCTGATGCTACAGTGTGCTGGTGACTTCAGGAATGCCATTTATTGTAAGCACTGTTGATTTTCTTAAGAAAATCTCCTCACAGAAGCGAAGTGTCTCTCGGAATTGACCCATTTTTAATTGGGATGAGAGTCATGTGGATTAGCAGCAGGCCTGGACTAGAAAGGAGCATCTCCGGTCCAGGGCACAGCAAGGCTCTCTCCACTCGTACGAGTGTGACAACATCTCCGAATGCCCATCCCATACTAGACTCTTTAACTCCCCATGATTTACTCTGCTGCCAGGCACATTGACTACAAGCTCCCTCCGTGGCCTCCTGACCAAGAAAACATCCCCCATTTCTAGTGCCCATTACACTCCCTTTTTGAGAAAAAGCACTGGAGAGGAGACATGATTTTTCATTTGCACATTTCAGTGGCTTTACAGACACAGAGAAGAACAAAACATGAAACCGTAAGTGAAAAGATGTTAAATCTCACGGGTTTTGAAAATACTGCATTGCATGAAGCCTTACTCTGAGAAATCTCTCTTTAACTCAGTGGCTATTTTCAAGTAACCAACTTTAATTAAAAAGTATAAGTTGCCTCAAACCCAAAGAACCCTAGTTTGCATCACTCTGCTAATTTAGGAGATTATTTCATGTTTAAAGGATCACGACTGAACTGTAATCACCATCTATATATATTGGCTTGATTACAGATTGTTGACATTAAGTGGCATTAACATGACCTTTGAAATATTACCTTCCCTTTCTATTAGAAGCTTTTGTGTAAGGTTTTGAAAATGAAAGGCTCATTAGATACCATTAAAATAGGATTTATTCCATATGTGTAACCAATAATCAAGTAGAATATTACTCCCTCCCCTAATCAGCTACTTAGAGTACTGAGAAGCACAAATTCATATTCAAAGTGGTAATAACAGCAAACCTTTCCTGCTCAGGTTTCTATATCATCACTAAAGTCAACAAAACCTGAACAGAAAAGAGTCTATGATGCTGGACATACTTTTTTTTTTTTTTTTTTTTTTTTTTTTTTTATTTTAATTTATTATTTATTTATCTTTTAGAGGGGAAGGGTAGGAGAGAAGGAGAGGGAGAGAAACATCAATGTACGGTTGCCTCTCGTGTGTCCCCTGCCGGGAACTGGCCTGCAACCCAGGCATGTGCCCTGACTGGGAATCGAACCGCGATCCTCTGGTTCGCAGGCCCGAGCTCAATCCACTGAGCTACACCAGCCAGGGCTGGACATACTTTTTAAAAATATACATTTGATTTCAATTAAGGCTTAGTGTTTATGGCCCTTGGAAATATACGCTTTTACAATTTCAGTCAAGACCAATTAATCCCATTAGTGATGGCTGATGCTGTGATATTCTCAGTAGCGCCAGGCAATAATGAGTGATGAATTATATGCTAGTTTACATCTTCCATTTACAGCCCAAAGACAACAGGGGTAAAAGACATTGGTGGAAAGGTCACCAAAGAGTTCTGATGCCATGGATATAGCCAAGCTGACTTCCACAATGAGTGCAAGAATTCAAGTCCACTTGAATCATGGACACATCTGCAAAAGGTGTAAATAAATGATTGCTTCTGTGACACAGAAGGGGCCAAAGGAACAGCCAAGGGCCAAGGGCCACCTCACACACCTGAGAAGAGGTGAGAAATCTGACTCACGCTGGGATTTAAAAGTGTCCTTCTGGGACAGCGCCTACCAGCTGTATGTACTCATGAGGAACCCGGGCAGCTTGTTAAAATGCAGATTCTGACTTAGTGGGTGTGGAGTGAGGCCTGAGACTCTGCATTTCTAACAGTCTTCTAGGTGATACTGCTCTACATGTTGAATGTTTGAAGATTACACTTTACGAAGTAACATGCTAGGCATCATTAAACTATTCTCAGGTTGAAAATGTACAGTCTAATAAGATTTTTTTAAAGAAGAAATAAAATAAATAAAAGAATGAAAGCAAGAAGAATAAAGAAAGGGCTTGCTTTTGATGAACCAAACTGTGGCAGCTGCATCCTTAAAAGAGTGGAAGAGTAAAATCTAATTTTAAGACTTAGATTGGGAAGGTAACAGAAAGTGTTGTCTGGGGCAGGGAAGCAGAACAAAATTAGAAGAAAAAGAGAGAAAGAATCAAACGGAAAGACTGCAGAAGTACACTTCAGTCTCATTCGCAGTTGGACACATGGTTTGCCTTGTGTCACCCTGTGGCTTCTGTTCCCAGTGCACCTTTATTAGTAGCACTGGATGCTCCAGCAAACCTTAATATTTACCACATCAGTTTGTGGAAAGTGTTTCACAAAAGGAAAGAACGAAAATATTTCAAATGTTTTGAAGCTTTTAAAAAGTATCAAGTTCATGGGCTCGTTATACCAAGTAATAAGAAATTCCTTCCTGTCCCTGTCTTATTCACAATACCAGTTCCATGATGAGGATGGACATGTGGTCTTCTCACTTTGTGATTTGACCCTTGACCCGTGCTTTCCGTTTAATTCCTCCCCCTCCCCCAGGTCCATAACAAAACAACATACCCATAGAAAACTAGTTTCTGTGTTTCCTTTTGGTTGCTAAAAGATAATACCTGATTTTATAATATTTCAAAGGTTCTACCCAGAACAATAGTGGCCTCATTGGAATATTATTCAAAGTCATTACCCACCCCCAATTAATTTGAGAGTTGCCTTAGTGTCAGGGAAATCAGTGCACCCCAAACTGATTATCCAAAGGTTCCAAGTATCTAAGTACATTTGCAGTTGCATTTCCGACGCCAGTTTTCAACGTTGCCCTGCCCTTGGGTTTGGTCGGGGTGGCTGCGGGGGAGGAGACTCTGACCCTGGGCCCCCGTGAGCCAGCCACTGCGCTGCTGCAGTGCACACCGCTCCTCTGGCCTTCTGAAGTGGTCTCCAGCACTCATTTATCCAGATTTTCTAGAACTATTAAAAGTTTTGTAGAATGAATATAAAACCCTTTCTGCAATGTTTTCCTAAACCATAATAAAGAGATCCTAGTTACTATGTTTTTCCTTGTTATTCTGGTGTACAAAATGAATCTATTAACTGGCTCATAAATACAATTTCCTGGCTTGCTGTGCTTCTTGTTTTTGATTAAGAAATCTGTATAAAACAAAGTTTACCTATATGGGCAGTATGTATATGTTTCTTATTGGTTTAAGGCAATTTGTTGCTTTTTAACATTCTGGGACATGGGTAGCAGTTATTTCTTAAAAGGGTACTCTAAATGAGGTGACAAAATAAGTGAGGGTGAACTTAAAAAATGAAAATGGAAAAAATGTTTTCGAGAAGACACATGACAATGTAGAGAGAAATATGTTATTTCTGTGCCAACATTTGAACCATATTAAACTTTTATGGAAATTGTGAATTGTCTGGTTTATAACAATTCAAAGGAGCTGGGGACAAATGGAACCTCATCATGGGCATCCTATTCACAACTGGAAGAAGAATACTTCGCAGGGTGATGTTGGTATTTAAGACAGAGCGTACGGCCCCCTCATTATTCGACAAATATAAAGCGCCACACATGTTCGTGTTGTGTCAATACAATGCCAGAAAGCTGCAAATTCGAGCAAATAATTATTTCTGTGAGTGAGTAAATAATTTAAAAAACTGGTTGTCTGGGATTGTTTAAACAAAATAAGTTAGCTGCCTGATAATTTGTTGTTGCTATTTATTAGCATTGATTTCCTGCAACTCCTAATATATATCCACTAGAGTATGTGTATTTCAGAGGTTCATAATCAGAACTCTATAAATGCACTTTGATTATAATGCCAGTAAGCAAATATATTTAAGGCTACATAACTGGCCCTGCATAAATGTATCTAAAAGCAATGAAGTTACTTAATTTTCTGTACCTGTGTTTCTGACCACCACACAGCCAGGTAAATTTCCATATACAAAGAGGTACACAGCACAATACTTTTAGGAAGTATATATACACATACATATAAAAGCTACTTTCAGATTTTTGCTATGCTGTATTAATAAAAACATTTTTTCAAACTCTTTAAGTAGTCTATAGGCCAGGTATTAATTTTTCTTGCATATTCAGCACTTTATTAGGCTCTGTGGATACAAACACAAAAAAACATCAGGCTAAAACCTACATTCGCTGCATCTGGAGAACAATCCAGGAGACAGATATATACCCAGAGTAAATACGCAATCTGACCCAGCCTGCTCCCAAACCTGCAAATTGTTATCTACGTACTAAAGGTGAGGAAACTGAGAGAAAAATGGAGGAATGGTCGTTTGAATTTTAGGTATTATTTTTGGCATTTTTTAAAAACGTCAGAAACGTTCTCTAAAACTCAGTTTCTCTAAAAGGTGTCTCAAATATCAAAAGACTGGTAGGGATAGATGAAGTCAGAAGGAACTAAGTGAGCAAGAGGAAAAGAGACACAGAGAAACAGAGACAGAGAGACTGCAGGTCAAAGGAGGGCATGGCAAGTACGTGGTCAGGCCTGTCTCCTCCCTGCCTTCCCACCTCTCCCACCCGGGCTCTTAGCCAGTCCAGCTGCAGCTTCCTAATTAGGCAGCCAGCTCCTTTTTGCCCCCGTGCCTCTGCATGTGCTACTCTTTGCACCTGGTGCCATCCTGCTGCCCTTTTCCCTAGCTTGGTGTCTTCTCCTCAGTGATGCCTTCCTTCACGCTTACAGCAGGCACAATGGATGGCTCCTCACTCCCCCACTGCACCTTGCCTGCTGACCTGCTAAACCACGGAGTCACACTAATTGGGTTGACTGTCTCCCCCATTAGGCGGTGAGCTTTATGAGGACAAGGGACTGAGTCTTACTAATCTTTTTATTGCTAGCACTGCGTACAGGGCTTGGCATATATTCAAGTGACCAAAGATTATTTGCTAAATAAATGCTAAACAAAAACACATAATGAACTCTCTGTAAAAAAAGCATATTGATTTCCTAGACTTCCCTGTGTAGGAAGCTCATTAAGGTCTTTTAATTAGGTAGGACCAGTTAACTGTTCATGATGACATCAAATGGTCAACATTACAAAAGCTATAAAATGCATTTGTGGGCTTTGCTGGATTTTAATGTTCTGTAGGACAACTGTAAAATATATACTTAATTATTTTAAATCTAATTATGTGAGGAAACAATACTAATAACAATATATGGTTGTATTTTGTGCATGTGGATGAGATGCATTTACTTCTTTATTGATGTTCTGAGAAATTTGAAGCAATACTGGTGAAATGAGTGAACTGTTTTCATACCACACCCTTTTCCAAACTTGAGCTAAACATATGCAGACCCATTGGGAACATGTTATTAGCAATAATTCAAGACACATAAATGTGTGCCTTCTTCATACATAAAGGAAAAGAAGATTTTTAATTGCCCTTTAAAAGCTGATCTAATATGCTCTCAAATATGCCAGGAAAGAGCCTCTCATCAGATCATCTCATACAAAGGAAGAAAAATCTTTGGGATCTTGCCCTTAATTGCCCTGAGTCAAAAAACCCCAAAGAGCAGGTCAAGGAATTTCCCATGATTCCACGCCTTTGCCCATACTATATCCAACAATCTGAATGGGAGGCAAACACTGCAGTCCTATATAATCCCAAGGTATAATCATGCCTAGCTCCAGAGCTTTCTGTGTTGAGAGTACAGGGGGCTGTATGTAGCAAGGCCTTGGCTCCGCCTTTCCTGTTGGCAGTGGACTGGCTTCCCTGTAATTGTCTTTGACTGCAAAGATGAAAATGCCTTCAGTTTTTCAGCTCGCCTTCAGTTTTTCAGCTTGCCTTCAGTTTTATTAAGAATCGGCATGTTTAGTTTAACAGCACTAAGCAATATATTTATTTACGATGGTGTTTCCCAAAATGATTGCTGAATTCTGTCATCTCCTGACTGAAAAACTGTTTGTGGGTTGCAACAGAATGTATGCTAACATACATACAGCAACATAAACCTCCAAGACAAACTGTTGGAGTCAATTTGCTATCGTATAGGCACATAGGTGCAAATGTGTGCATATGCACTTATGGGTACAGCCATGGGCACATACTTTAACACTCGCACACATATCCCACACAGATTCTGTAATAAATGTATGTGTTTAAGATCTGTGTGCAGGGGCGTAGAGGCAAACATGAATCTGCCAAGAGAGAAAAGGAAATTCACACACGAAGAGAATAATTTACCATAAATTGGCCCACACTGAGTTTATTCCAAAAAACAGAGTGCAAGATGCCAAATTTTTAATGGCTCTTACTATTCCAGATTTGGCCCTGACAAGCTTTGGAAGAGATGCAAGTGGGCAGGAAAGATGGGATTAAAAAATTATATCTTAAACCCTCTCACTTTCAAATGTAAAATTTCCACCACTGTGACAGGAGGAAAGAGAGTGGCAAGGATATTTTCCTGACACTGTGCTTTTCTCAACAAAAAGCCATCGATTTTCATTATGCATTGCTTAAATAAAAATTCTGTACTTGCTAAAAGTCATCTGCAACTGGCTGCTTAAAAAAGCAGCAGATATGAAAATAATGGGACTCAGACCTTGCACTAGCCCTGGTGGCCATAACAAAGGTGTGAGCTCAGAATGCTGCCTTCCAGCAGCTCCATAGTCCTAGGTTTGACAGTCTTCTGTGACAACCCACACACTGGTTCATCAAAACCATTCACTCTCTTGCTTTCCAAAAGGCATCACTTCCAGTTTTCTTTCTTTCACAGGTGAGCTTTTCCGCAAGGCTTTCCCATCACATGCCTGACAGGCACATAGCAGGTGCTCGGTCCCCTGTTCTGATTTTAAACTCCCTATCCTATCTCTGAGCCCTTCTTCTTCCCGGTTGCGAGAGGTGCTCTCACATCTTGCCGCTTCTCTTCAAGGGCAAGAAATTGTCATTAAATCCATTGACCCTTTCCAATTGCCTTTTGGGTTTTGAGCCTAACAGGATACTCAATCGCTTTTTGCATGCACTGAGTTTGACCCCTGTAATTATTAGGAAAATAAATACCTTAGCGAAGAATTGTAATCTCCAGCCCCTTAACTATTCTCCTTAATGCAACTTCCACCCCTTTCTCTGCACCTTGACTCCACTTACCACCAGAACGATAGGTCCTCATAAGATCCCACCTACAAGTATCAAGTGCAGAGTGGATGTGGATCACCTCAGATGTTTTAATTTGATGAGAATATTGGTCTACTATTTAGAGCAGTTGTCTTTTTCATTGAATTTTAAACTACTATTATTTCTTATTCTCCAAAGAAATAAAAAAAAGTGAGTAAAGTGTGTTTCATTCTGTTTCTTCTTTTATTTTATCTCTTCAGCCATCTTACCGAGCCAACAATTCTGACATGAAAGTACTCAGCATACAGTAAATTCTCAATAAAAGTCAGCCACTCTTATCATCTTTTATGCATTCAAATTATCTAGTATTGTTATCCCCATTTAGACACGTGAAGGGAATGGAGGCCTAGAGAGGTGAAGCGGCTTGCCCAAGTCCCACAGCTGGTAAGTGGCAGAGCTGTAATGAGAATCCTGGCCTTCTGGCTCGATTATTTAACCAAGTATTTCCTTCATGCAACTCCAAGGGAATACTGTTTCTCAAGAGTTCAAGCAGATAAAGAAAGAAACGTGTCTTGGAAGGAATCCAAACACACTTTTTCTTCAGTTTCTTTCCAAAGTGAAAAATACCACTTTAAATTCACTGTAGTCAATAGGGTCAACTATCCTAAATTGTATAAATCATTCTCACCAAAGTCTGAGCATAGAGTGAAGTCATTAATAATGACTTATTGTGAGCCGTATGTTCTTGCCATAATCTTCTTTTTTTACTAACTGTAATTCTCAAATGAAAAACAATGCGGCATGCATCTGTAAGCCACTCAGATTCTTGGGATGCTTCGAACCAAATGCAAAGTGAGACCTGGTGTGAAAGCATCAACCTGAGTATTTTAGAAGGGCCTCGGGCTACAAATTCAGCTAATGAAAGACCTTACTCATTTCATTAAAAGAAGGAGTTGCTGAATTCACTACCAGTTTACCAATGGTGACAGAACTTGGTCCTTCTTAGATGCATACTTGGCTAAGCGTTTCTTCAAAGTAATTTTACTTATGGAGTAAAGAAAGATGTCTTAGAATTTTCTATAATCTAATAGGTGTTTAATATATATAAAGTGCTCAATAAATGTTTTTAATGGATAATTGATTGCATTATTTGCCTAAATATTTGTTGTAGCATTGAAGCAAAATTCCCCCAAGAAAAAGAAACAGTTCATTTTACTATTTTCCTTTGTTGGATGTAGGAATACAACCCGTGTCACATCAGAAGGCAAAATGACTATCATTTGTTAAACTTGGCTTACACCTCTGCTCTATGCTCCAGACCCTATTGCTTATACAGTGTCTCTATACTGATTGTTCTCAGGCACCTCAAAGTAAATAGTCCAACACCTAACAATGACCTTTCCCCAAAAACAGCATCTTCACTCCCCGCTTTCTATTCCTGCAGCAGTGGAGACCCAGAGTCTGGAAGTAATCCTGGACATCTCCCTCTCCCATACATCCATTTCTGGTGTCCAAATCTCCAAAGTATCTCTCAAAGTGCTCACTTCTCTCCATCAACATGTAACCTCCCCTAGTCTAAGCCACCATCCCTTGTCTAGTCGACCTCAATAATCTCCTCACTGGTCTCCCCCACATACACTTGCCTCCACCATCTGGTGTCCACACTGCTGCCAGAGTTCTCCTTTGGAAACTAGAAGTCTGACCCTGTCACTCCCCCGCATCAAATTCTTCAAAGGTTTCCCATTGGTTTTGAATGAAGACCAAAGCCTAGTTATGGCTGATAAAATCTTGTTTGATCTGGTTCCTGCCTACTCTGCAACCTCATCCTCACCTCACCCATTTCCTCTTGCTCCCTCCCTTAGTGTCTTTCAGTTCCTCAAAGGTGCCTACCTTTCTCACCTCAGGGCATTTGCACATGCTATTTCCTTTGTCTGGAAAATGTTTGCTTCCTATTTGCCTGGTTAAATCCTACTCACCTTTTAGAGCTTAGCTGAAATATCTATCCCCTTTGCAGGAAAGCATTCTCTGTCCCTAAGCTGAGGTGTAGTGTCTCATGCATATGTTCTTAAAACGCCCTCAAGGAACATGAGCTCCTTTAGGACGAGAACCAGGCTGGTCTTTTCCACGATGCACTAGTGTGTACTGGGAGGTCCCAATGCAACTTTGTTAAATAATTGAAAAATGAGTTATTATATATTAAAATGCAAGTTATTTATTTTAAAATGCTTTCTTTTCTTCCCTCTCTTTATTTCTCCTTTTAAAACTATGTTTCTAGGGCTTAAAATCCACTGAGAATAGCTGTATACTCACATGAACAGTGCTTGCTCTAACAAACAACGGAGAACAATGAAAGATGAGTAGAACTTAAAGAACAGACCCTCAGGTCTGGAGAAAACAAAATACTTGTGAAGCCCTCTATAATTTATAAGTGCTATATGAAATGCAAATGTTTTCTAGATTCCAACTGCACACACAGAAATATCTCAACTCATCTGACAAAGTAATCCACCAGGGAGATGAATAAATAGCTTCACTAAATACATATGGTGCAATTATACCCAGCAATAAGTGACAATAGGTCTTGCTTGGTGGTAATCTAAAAATTCAAAGCTCAATTATTTCAGCTGCTCAGTAAATAATACTGAAAAGACGTGGTGGTAAAGCAACTTAAGAACAGACTGTATTAGTAAACGCTAATGATCACTTTATGATCCAGAGTCACTTCTTTTTCTTCTGAAAGAAAGCTTTTCATAAATTAAGTAAAAAAAAAAAAAAAAAAAAAAAGAGACATCCATGAGCTACAGCCAAGAACAAAATGAAAGCAGGGAGTACCCCTTTTGATCTTTCAAGGGTAGTATTTAGTTAAAGAATGTATGCTGGACTACAGAAAAATATGACCAGAAAAATGAGTGTTTGGGACCTGGAAAATACAGTTGCTGGCAGCTGTCCTTTAAAAAATATATTTATAAAGGGTAAAAAAAAAAGGACCTATCTCCATAGCTCCAAATTTCAGGGCAAACTGACACTGACTTTAATGACAGGGGTCAGTTTCAAACTTCTTTTCAGAACACAGAAGCACTGCAAATAATTGGTATAATTAGCAGTTCAGATATGCAAATCAAATTCAAACTTAAAACAACTGAGATGGAAAAGCAACCTCAACAGGAAAAAGAGACAGAGAGAGGAAGAGAGCGAGAAGCACGAAAAAACAACTGTGGCCCTTCCAGAGGCCTGGAGGGCAGCTGAAATGTGGCTGACCACGGCAGGGAGACCGATGGGACACTGCTGGTCACTCTGTGACAGACTCTGAGCTGCCCAGCCCACAGGCCCACCCAGGCCCGTAGAATCTGGAGAACGACAACCAACAAGGCAGATCTGGAACTACCGCCCTATTTAGAGCTCTCGTTTGCATGCTCTCTGGACTTGTGGTGTTTATTATTTTTCTAATTTGAACAAACCATGTAAGCTTGTGGCACCTCAAAACATAAAGTCATATGACCAGTAAAAACATTTACTTAAGGGGAAGAGTTAGCCGGATGGCACTGGGTGCCTTCTTTACTCCGCAACCTTACTACTGGGAAATGGGAACCTATCTCGCTGCTCTCCTTCCTGTCCGGGATGCATCCAGCTGAGCCCACCAGAACCAGGATCCTCCCACTGGTGGCAGGGCCACAGCGGGTGGGGCAGGGGGAGGTGCCTGGTGCTCTCTGGTCTCCCGGACCTGACCCTGCTCACTCATCTGTACTTTCCCTACACACTGTATTTTTCCTGCATAATTCTGTACTTACCTGCCATTAAATCAAGTTTTCAGCAATCATCTGCATAATGGCCACCTCCTAAGCTCTGCCCCTTTTTCCAGAACCTAGCACAGTGCCTGCACCCTGCCAGGTAGGTGCTCAGTGAATAAAAATGACAAAACGTGGCATTGATGCGTAATACTAGGTCAGATCATCTGAATATTAAAGTTACTCTCAATCATTATTTATTCACTGATCAAAAATCAATGACCCAAAGTTTATCAAGAATTATTTGTATGGTGACCTGAAATGATCCCATACCGCATGGTGTCTTAGAGCAGCGCTCCTTAGACGGTGACATGCACAGGAACCTCCCAGGAAATCCCCTGTGAGGCCAACTCTGATTCTGCAGATCTGGAGTGAGGCCTGAGAACCTGTATTTCTCTAAAAACTCTCAAGAGATGCTGATGGTCCCCAGGCTGCACTTTATAATCTCAGGTTCTAGGGGTCAAGTTGGCATCCCAAACACAGCTTTCTCCCATATAAATCTTATTTATTTCACATTTTAAAAAATCACATTGTAATGACAGCCCGGGTGGCACCTGGTTTAGATGGTCACACAGATGTCTGGTGGGGGATGAAGGGTCACCATTTCTAGTTTTTTTCTGGAACTTGGGGTCTGCACTACACATATTCTTTCTGGTAAATTCCCTGTCCTGCCAGGAAGTTTAGCCATGTCCTTCCTTAGATTATCCCAATGCAAGGTTTACGTACATCGGGGGGTGGGGGGGGAGGGAGATCTTAGATTTTTCTATGGAACATCCTTTTCATAATAAAATCTTTTGAGAATATGAGTATGTGTCTTTTTGTAGTTCTTTGGACAAATTAGTGCTTCTGCAGCACTCAGAGGTTTCTAAAACACAGAGCCCTCTCCACTAGGATTTCCATTCCTTTCCTGTGCCTGTGATCGATGCTGCACAAATCTTTCTTTCCAGCAGTTTCTAAGCCACCGTGGGAAGCCTAAAACAGGTTGATAGATATTGATATTTTGATCTTTTACACCAACTTCCACATCCATTAATATTTGATGATTCCTTTGTAGTGTGACAGGGTTTAGGCTGTTTCCCTAAACAAATGACACAATAACGTAGCTGTTTCCTGCAGGCAATATCTGAATGTCTCTTCCTACACTGGGTCTTGCCTCCCACCACAATGCAAAGAGGCGATCCATGTTTAATGATTTTTCTATGGACTAAAGGTAAAGAGTTTTAAATATCTTTTTGATAACAATCCTCTTGCTGGTACTTGATGTGGCTCTCCTGGAGAAGCATTGCCAATAAACAGTAATAAGATTTGCTTATCATGTACGGCCTTCCTCTACCTCCAACACATGCAGACACATGCATGCATTTGCTGTAAAGTCAACATGTGGATTGATGTCTGCAGGATACCAAACAACACATCAAACTCCAAATTTAGAATCCTGATTCAAAATACCATTTCCCCCTTTTTTCCTCCTCCTCACTTTGAGTAAATCAAATTCAGTCTTTGTTGGAATGAAATGTAAAATGTGCTTCACACATACATTTAACACTAATCTGTTCACCCTACCTTAATTATGCTATAAATTTCTATGGCATCTTATATTCCAGGGACTCAATTTACTTTCATAAATATTCATTGATTCTTCCCCTCCCATCTCCATTAGTGCTGCTAAACATTCCCTCCATTTTGCATTTGGAGAAACTGAGGCACTGAGGAGGAACCTAAGGGTTGTTAATATAGGCTGTCACTTAATGCAACTGGTAGGACTGACAATGTGACTTCAAAGCTCCTTCGGATAAAGAGGCACTCCTCCACCAAAGCTCAGAAGTGATGGTACAATGTTTCAGGATTGAATCAGATGTACCCTGCTCATGTTCTAGGCACAGCTATGCTCCTTATTTTGTCCCTCCCCCTCCCCACCCCCAGTACAAAGTGCAGTAACAGAATAGCTGCCCTGTAGTTAAAGAGAAATGATTACAGAAAAGAACAGTTGGAGAAACAAGGCAAAAGCACCGGGATTTTAGTCAGTGGGAGTCCATCACAGTAACTAATGGGCTGAGAATGTTTCTATTTTTTCACCAAGTAATCCATATGCAAATTTCCTGCAGTATTCAATATGCACTTCTAAGCTCAGTAAATGTTTTCTATTCTTTGCTGCTTAGCTCTCTCAGCTTTTTCCAATTAGGCCCTGTTTACTTAGAAAAAAGAAAATGTCTAAAGAAAGGATTAAGCTCTGTATCTTATGGAGAAAGAATGAATATTAGAAATTCTTTCAGGATCTAGAGGATGCATTCTTTACTCATCCTCCCCGCTGAGATGGGTAATGAGAATAAAGTAAAAAGGGGATGAAGCTTTTTACTTCATTTGGTTTGTTCAACTGAAAACATTCCTTTGACATTCTGGAATTAAATCCAAAATTCATGACAATTCAGACAACGGTGCACATGGAATAAGCCTGCGGGTAAAAATAAATAAATAAGAGAGATGTGAAAGCTTGAAAGGACCCACTTGGTGAGCAGAAGTTCTGTAAACTCAAGAGAATTCATATTGTGGAGGGGACAGGGGACAGACAGGCTGGGGAGAGAAAGCATAAACGGCTGTAGCTCGCATTTGTGTCAAGTGAGGATGACCCAGGAAACAAACCAGAGAGAGGTCTCAAAAACACGCCCCCCCCCCCGCCCCCACCCCCGGGGGAGTACGGAGGGGACATACTCCCTCAAGAGAGTCAGGTCTTTCTGTCTCAGTCACTACCTCCACGAAGACATGGTGTTCTGCCTGTCTCTTTTAGGGTCTAAATGGAAAGTTGAAGGTCTGTCATTTTGTGCTTTTTCTTTCTTTTCTTTTTCCTTTAAAGGAAGACAGTTCAACCAAGGTTTCTTAACAATCCTTCCATCCCCTCCGACTCTTGAATTCCACAGAGAACCAGGGACAAAGGTGTCATGATGTCTGAGAAGGACTTTCTGCCACTGAGAATGGCCTGTTTCAAAAGGCTGTTGTGAAATTCAAAGATGACATACGTACAGAGACAATGCCGTACAAAATGTAAAGCATGAGACCAATAAAAGAAGAGTCAAGAGCAGTGCTTATGGTTGGCAACAGATTAAAGAACAGGAAATATCCAAGATGCTTCCAGGGTCTCAGAATAGATTCTTACCAAATAGGGTTGTGAACGGTTAAGCATGAAAGATATCAAAATGTCAGAATAATCTTCTCTCCCAGCATTTACAGACTTACACGCCACAGAGAAAAACAATTGATAAATTATATTTAAGCACAAACTGCTCACCTGGTGACTGAATAATATATTGGGTTCTTTGGAAATCCCCACATTGAGTTCAGCTGCCTAAGAGAGCAGAAAGAGCAAAATCTGGGGAAAGTGAGGTGTCAGTACAATCTGCAGAGCGAAGTTTCTCTTTAATGGCAGTATGGGAAAGGAGAGGGAACATGAATGAGTAAAATAAATGCACAAGCCAGTGACTATACCAGTATGTTCCCTCTGAATTTTTTTTTTACTACATTCTGTGGATTTAGTGAAGAAGAAAAAGAAAGAAGAGGAGGAAGAGGAAGAAAACACAAAAGTCCTCAACTTTTGTCAAACCACCTGCTTACACTGTTCATTAAAAGAAAGAAAAAACATTACTGTTGTAAAGCTACCCGATGGTCATTAATAAAAGTTAAATTCTATCCCTCAATGTAGCAGTTGAAAGGAAAAACAATCACCTTCAATGTTTTTTTAAAATTTTAGTTCATTTCAAGTTTTAAGACATAGCAGTGCTCTCAAATTTCAATTTCTTAAGTCTCAAGCTCAGAGAAAAATAAACTAAACAAAAGCCTGCCAAAAAAATCCAGGCTATTACAATGTTACAACCAAGCACCCTGGGTTTGAGACTGTAGCTGGTATCCCAATCAACAGAATGTGCTGGACAGAAGCCTTCAGATCACCATGGAACGGGCTTTGATGCCCTCTGTCTAATCCTGTGGGGGACCCAAAGCTCAAGCAGAGTAGGCCCTTCCCAGAAAGCCAAAGGGCTTACAGACATCCTTCTGAATCTCAGCCCGCTCTTAAGTAATGCAACGCACTGGACCTAACCTCTAGCTTTAGGGTGCACCAAAATAAATTACATGGAGTTCTTTTTTTTCTTTTGATCCCATGGACCAATAATATTTTTTCTGCTTTCATTACCAAAGTGGCTTCTTCTTGGAGGCAACTTTGAGAAACCCCCAAGCAATAATTCCACTACAGAAACAGCTTGGGACATGAGAGGGCTGACCATGCTTTAGGAATGTTGCATGTTGACTCTTTTAACGTTTTCTTTTGCAGCTTCACTGATGATGAGCGCGCCCCCCGAAAGGGCAGGTTTCTGCCTCGGTGCTCAGGCCCATCAGTAACAAGAACAATCTGCACCTGCAGCCACAAGCTGATTAAGCCCTCACATCTTTCCTGGCAAACGTCTAAGAACTCCGTCCTTGAGAACTTGCCCTGGAACTCACAGCATGGCATCGGCATTTGGAGCTAAAACCTAAAAAATCTTCATGAGGCCTCTAAGCTACCTGCTTCCCACAGTGCCGTGGAAAGGGAAGAAAATCTCAAAGTGGCTTCATATCTATATATCTGTTCTTTCTTTGAAGGCATGGCCTAGGGGTCTCACATGGAAAAGCAGGATAAAATCATCATCAAGCAGTGGGTTTGAAGCCCTTGCCGGAGAGTGTTTTACACTGCCTACACATCAAACCTGTTCCTGTTTATGCAGTAATCAATGCATTTGGACTGAGTAACACTTCTCCAGTTTGGCTGCCTGGCCAATTAATGTCTGCTTTCACCTTTATAATTAGCGCATTTTAAAAAGAAGATTGTTAATGTTGCTACCGAGGTGGTGTTGAGGAGCAGGCATTGAGATTGCATGTGCCTGAGGAACAAAGACCCAAAATACAGGGAGCGCAAGATGAACCATGAGACGGAATTAGCATGCCGCAAACACGTCAACCAAGGGATTGACGGCGCAGCCCTAAGGATTTACAGCCAGGGCAGTACTGACATGGAAAATTAGGTCTCCACACCAGAGGCAACACGAGAGAACACCGGTTTTAAATAGAAGCCATACTGAAAACCTTGCTATTAGGCACAGTCATATACCACCGCTCCGAAAAACAAAGACATTTTAGTACTGACAGACTTCTTGGGGAGCTTTCTTTAATTCCCATCCCCAGCCTGGCTCCAGTACATAAAGGAAAGAGCTTCTTAATGTTTTTTCTCTTTTGTCTTAAAAATTAAGCATTTACATCATCTGCTCAGGTCCAACAAAGACTCACACCGTAGATGTTGCAAGACTGGGCAAAATGTTCTGCCTGAAATGTCCATGTTGCAAATCAGGCAGCCTCTTGGGAATGAGAAATAAGGCCCCAAACAAAGGGATTATCACGGCTAATGAATCAGACCTTCAGTGCTGGAATTCTGTGGTAGTAAATCTACACTCTTAAAGTTCTTTATGAAAAGCTGTTTGGTAATGAAAAACTGTGATTCCTCCACTCCTCCAAATCACTGATTTTTCCACCAGAATGTTGCAGCATTGTCTTCCCCTCTCTCAGTTCCCTGAAAACTTATTTTGGAGGTAAATGTCTGCCGTGCACAACTACCAAGCCCTTAACTCAGGGGTGTCAATCTCATTTTCACTGGGGGCCACATCAGCCTCGTGGTTGCCTTCAAAGGGCCAGATGTAATTTTAGGACTGTATACATGTAACTACTCCTTAACTAGGGATGAGCTCGGCGTTGCTGCTGGGTAGAAACAAGGTGCCAGGCCAGATAAAACAAGGTGGAGGGTGGGATTCGGCCCAAGGGCCTCGTGTTTGCCACCTGTGCCTCAACTGAAGAACTGCCCAGTTCAGCGTCTTCACAAATCTCCATGTGCTTTTCCCCGAGTGTACTAACTGTAAGGCTTTTGAAGATGTGTAGAGGAGAAAGAAAGCACCATTTCACTAAGCATGTAATTTGTGCCAGGCCATGGGTCAGTTGTACACACACAGGTTTCCTAAATCAATTCTCCTGTTTTAAAGGTATGCGTTGTTAGACTCAGTTTACTAGTGAAGGAATGGAGTCTCCAAGAAGTGAAACGATAATGCGCTGAAGAAACTCTTGTTGGGAACTGGAGTCAGACTGATGTTGATGTGCCTAGAAAGTCCCTCACCCTTTCCACTCTCCCTGGGTAGGCCGCGAGTTCCTGATGGCTTCTCTTTAACACAGCGCCCTGTCTTTTACATCATTTAGTCGTGCATTCCCTCAACGGCTGTTGGGCTCAGACTCCAGGCTGGACCCTGCGGTAGGCTCCCAGCACACAAAGATGAACAGCGCTGGGGTCCTTGCCCTCAGGGAGCTCGTCCAGTGTTTGGTTAGGTAGGCATGTAAACGAACAATGTGATACACAATGTGATATAATAAAAGACACAAGCAAAGACAGAAATGGACTGTATGCATCTGGGATGACACCATATGGGAAGTAATGTTTGAAATGGGTGTTAAAGTAGGAACTGGAGTTCCACATGCAGAGTAGGCACTTAGGGAAATCCAGGCAGAAGAAATATGGCTGGCAAAGTCCTCGAGGTGAGAAGAGAGATGACACACTGTGGGAACAGGCCGCAAGAGAGCAGCAAAAGTCTCCAGTGGTTGAACACAGGGTAAGAGGTCAGGGTTTGGCCATGTTAAAGACGCAGAAAAACCCTAAGCCCCGTTCTGCACTGGACACGTTGCTTTGTTTTCAGTAGGCATTCTATAAATATAAGCTTAAAAACGAAAAGCAGGACGCATAGGTCCTGTGACTAAAATGCTCCGTTGGCTTCCTACTGCACTCAGAATGAGACGCAAACTCCTCCTTGGAGTGGGCTGGCAAGGCCCATGTGATCTGCCGCATCTCTCCCCAGTGCCCTCCCCTGTCCTCACGAGCACTGCAGCTGCTCTGCCTAAAACACAGAAAACCCTTCCCGCCCGAGGGTCTCCACATGCGGCTTCTTCTGCCCAAGTGCTCTGCCTCTGCCTCTTCCCAGGACTGGTTTCTTCTCAGCTCCCAGCCGCATTATCACTCCCTCCAAGACGTGTTCTCTGACCACTTTCTCTTAGGTGGCTTAACTGCTTGTGTGGGTAGAATTGTGCTCCCCTCAAAATTCACGTTTGAGTCCTAACCCCCAGTACCTCAGAATGTGACCTTATCTGAAGATAGGGTCTCTACGGACCTAACCAAGTTAACAGGAGGTCATCGTGGGGAGGGGGCTCACACCATGTGACTGGTGTCCTTAGAGAAAGGGGGAGTTCGGACCTAGGGACTCGCACAGAGAGAAGTCAATGTGAGGAGACAGGGAGCTGCCAGCGAACATGAAGACAGTCATCTCCGAGCCAAGGCGAGAGGCCAGGAACAAATCTCAGAAGCAGTCGGCCCTGCTGATGCCTTGATGCCAGACTTGTAGCCCCCAGAACTGCACGGCAACAAACTGCTGTTATTTAAACAACCCAGGTCGTGGTTCTTTGTCATAGCAGCCCTGGCAAACTAATATACCGGCCACATACCCTATGTGTTTTCCTCAGTAGCACTTAATATCCTCTGGAATCATCTGGCTTATTTCTTATTGTTCTTGTTTTGTTCATCTTACTCCCTGACATGCAGAATGGCCCTGACACAATTTAGGTTCCCAGTAAATTTTTTGTTGAATAATATAATGAAAAGATTATGTTTAGGTAGACTGATCGTTGAGAATCATTTGCTTACCATACATTCTAACGAGCCTATGCTTGTTCACAGGGCCTCCCCACCCTGAGCAGAGCTGGCCCACGGTACACCAGCGCAACCTGCCAATAGTGAGGTCAGCATTGTCCACTGGTGCCTTACAAAAATTCTGGTTTTGCTCTTTGCCCAAGTTTTTCATACGAACATAGTTTGAAAGATCCAGTTGTTTCTTTTAGTGTCCTGATGTCCTGCCAAACCATATTCAATTGATTGAAATACAGCCTGCTGATGCTTTGTAAGGCTAAAGAAGTGGATGGCAACCTTCCACCCCTTTTCTGAATGGTGTAACTGGCCTGCCACAGAGAATTGGGGAATTTTAACACATTCCCCACTTGGCTGAGCTCACCAATTATTCCCCAGTTGCTATCACAGCCACAGACTTTCTTCTTTGGGGTCATTAAGCTTGTCAAAACTAATTTGTCACCACAACTGCTGACCCTCATTGCTCTGACAGCGGCACAAGGATCACCCTAAATGGGCTCTTGCATTACAAGGAAGTAAATGGCTCCCCAGAACCCACCCTGCTCTTGCTGCCTGGCTTGTCGTGGCCTTCTGACCCCAGAAAACATGGAAACAGTATCCCAGAAGTGACACAGGTCTCAAAACCCATGTACTAATCAAACTGTCATTACAAAATACATATAAATAACCAAGTAAAATGGATACATGCTTGGAATACAGGCTTGAATCTGATATGTGACCAAAATGCGCTATTCTTGGGCTTTGACAAAATCCGAATACATTTCATGTTCTCTCCATGCAACCCGATGGAAGTCAGGTGGAATTAAACACACCATAAATCATAGGTCCCTAATAAGGCAGTCAGAATAACATTCTTTGAAAGTTTCTTGATTGTAAATGCAAAATTATTCCAAAATTAAGGCTGCCAAAACTAAATAGGAAGAAGGAAACTTGCTGTGAGGAAACAGCATTCCATTCTGAAACAGCACTTTGTGGGCTCACCCATATTGAGAACAGTTACTAGCCATTTGCTAGAACTGGCAGCTTTGGTGGGTCCGCATGCAAATCTCCGCACAATCAGACAAAGGTAAGAAGAGTCAATCAATTTCAAAGAATGAGGAGATCTTTAGTGATTGCAAAGCAAGGCTGCATGAAAGGCTGTGTTAACTCTTTAGGGCTCAAGGGAACTATTTAATACAGGAACTAATGAGACCTTCTCAAATAAATTATGACCTCAGTGTATCTTGACATAAACATGTAATATGAAAAGAGCATTATCAAAGGACTTTTGTTCTTTTCTTCTTAAAGAGATTCAACCCTAAATATAACTCAGTTTAAAATAATGGGCTGCTACTAAATTTCCCTGCGTGCATGATAGAGTAGACACAATAACTTCTGTAAATAATAAAGGGAAGCTGGAAATAGCTGGTGCTTGTGCTCATGCCTCATTAGTTTCTTCCATAGAAATATTAATTTTCTCCTTTGAAAAGGGGCACCGGTTCCCTAATGAAAATTAACACCGTAAGTATACAACTGGCAAAAGGATTAAATTTCTTGAGAAAAGGCCAAATCTTTGGTTGTTTACTTACATTTACTCAAACAAATCTGATAAGCTCAGAGTTGGTCACTGATGCCTTTGAGCAGTTTTTTGTTTACTTTTAGTTTAAGAACTGACTGCAGGAGGGGCTGATGAACGGTGCAGGGGGCGGGGAGGGGACAAAAGAGGGATGGGGAGGGGGGACATGAAAGCCAGAATTTCATGGGAGACGCAGATTTAGCTGAGTTCTAATGATGTCACTCAGGTTTTACTCTAGCTACAGGAATCCCCCACCCCCAAGCTGCACTTTTAGCAAGGAGTAAGCTAGAAACTTGGCAAATCTCGTGGTAACCAAGTCCTGAATTGGCAGCCAAGATCTGGATGTGAATTTTAAGTTGTTTTCTCCCCAAATGTCCAACAAGATCTGCTGTGATTTACGAAGGGGAAAAAGAAAGATTTATTGATGTATAAAAAGCCACATTTCAGAGTTGCCAGTGCTAATCAATAACTGGAATTTCACAAAAGACCATGTTAGGCTCAGTAATGGAAAGGACACACATATAGAGGCAAGTATAATTACATGGTGTAAATAAGGAGCGGTTGCCAGAGTCTGCATGTTGCCAAATGCCTCAAATATTCATGTTCTTTGAAAGACTTATTTTTGCATCTATAGAGGATGAATAAACCTCACTTAAAAAAAAAAAAAAATGAAGGCGCTTCCCAAACCTTTGCTCATTTCTGGAATTGAACCCTTTTGCAGGTTCTGAAATGTTTAACTTTGTTTTTCATTAATTTGACATGTTCACACATCCCCTGCACTTCTGGATCTCTGAACAACACTGGCAGTGAAAGTGCTGGAAGAGCGAGGCGAGGACTGCTCCCACAGTCTTTCTGGCCCTGTTGGAGATGGGCTTGCTCTCCGAAAATGTGAGGTCAAACTCTGTCCCCCTGTGAAGTCTGACTTATCACAGGAAACTGGGGGCTCTTTGGTGCTTGGCCAAGTGGGATGCCATCTCCAACTCCTTGGTGACTCAGCCAGAGTTAAAAGTCAGCCCTGTGCTTCTTGGGACCATCCTTCACCATGGACATCAAATAGGAGGAACACTGACTCCCGAATAAAGGAGGCTTCCTCCTTGATCCTAGGTTTCATACCCCTAAAGCAGAAGGCCATTTAAGAGTCAACTTCTGCTTTTTGGCTCTGCTTCAGAAATGCAGGTTGATAATATTGTTGTGGGGCCTTGATCAGGTGGGGTCTATCCCTTGGGGAGACAACCAAGGTCAATGTTTACAGTACAGAAAGACAAGCCCCTGAGAGATAGTGCATGAAAGGGCCGTCTGTTGTCCTTCAGTGAGTTTTCAGTTTTATTTCAGAATCTGATTGCCATGAAGCTGCAACAAGCAAAACACAATATCCCACTGGAAAATTGGGTACGTTTTCCCAATCCGTGAGGGCTCAGGGACGGCTTCAGGCTGCCAATCCCGTTTTAAGTAAACGGCTGCACCGGTGCACTAACTGGGAGAAGCTCCTGGTAGCTGCAGGTATTTTCAAGCAGAGGAGACAGAGAGTACTGGGCTGCACAGTCACTGCTGGCCCCAGCCATTAACTTCAAGGAACGGGTGTATCATGTTTACGGAAGATTGATGGGACTAATTTACAGAATCATCAGTAAAAACTATGTATCTCCTCACTCTCACATAGCCTTTTGTAGACAGAAAGATAAATCTGAGGCTCAGAGCAAGCTCATTTAATTTTCAACTGACAGCCAGTAATAACAGAAGCATCATATAAAGGTTATGTTTCAATGAAAAAATCTATTACTGGGCATACAAAACACACTTGCATTAATTACATTTTCTTTGCACTGCATTTGACAAAAGGTCAAGGCATTACCAAAAGGGGGGCAGCATATGAAGACAATTCTACTTACTATTTGAAATTTTCTTTTTTTAATTTCCCAGGAATCCAATCACACATCTTTTCTTTCATTAGCAACTATGTTTAATTAAATCTGATGTTCTGAAGATGACTAGCCAAAAATATTATCAGGCATGTAACAAGGATCAATTATTCTCCAACAGATGATGTTTCTATATTTCTAAGTTGCCTGTGTCTAGAACATTCTTGCCTGTCATGTGGGAATATTTGAAAAGAACAAGACACAGGAACAGAATCCTTTCATATTTTGTCTTCACAAAAGGTTATCTGGTGAAATGATTTATAATAGACAATGTCGAGGCCTGTGTATTTTCAGAGTTTCTGGGTAGTAGTGGGGCAGGACGATGAAGTAATATTTTTCAAGAAAATTATGGTGCTTCAACCTCAAAAGTTGTAAAAATGAGGGTATCTCAAGAGATAAGAAATTTTCTTAGTTAAAGAAAGCAGGGTACGGGGCTCAGGGTATTGTTGGCTCTTAGAAGTCAGATACAAATAATTCTATTCAAACCTTAGTTCTACTAACTACCCATTGTATGAGCTTGGACAAATTTGGGAAAAAAATCAGCAACATACTCTAAGGGTTACAGTTTTCATGCTTGAAAATGAAAACAGTAATAATAAATCCCTCCTAGGGCTTAAATATCTCAGGACACTTAAATGTACACAGTAGGCACTCAAAAATATTAGTTTTCTTTCCTAATTCAATCACTATGATACACTGGTTAGTAACTTTTAGTCATGTCCCATGTTTTAATCATCAAGACTCTACAGAAGAGTTATAAAAACTCTGAAGAAAAATTCAAGCTACCTAACTTCTGGGCCAGACATGTGGATGGGAAGGCCAGCATTGAGGAAGGAGCAGACAGAAGACGCTACTCCCAAGACCAGCCATGCTTCTACTCTTTGCAGTGGGCAGCACATCTCTCCTCTAGCACAGACATGTCCTCTAGACACGGCATGAGGTTCCGTATTTTGCCATGTACAATGTGTACTTTTTTGCCCACATTTTTGAGGGAAAAATAAGGATGAGCATTATACATGGGTAGTACTAATTCCATAGCTATATAAATCTTTTTAATTCTTTTATTTATGTTTATGCATTAAAAGTATAACTCTAGAAAACAATAATAACACCCTGGAATATGATAATTGGTTTCATTTCTAAATATAAATAAATAAATAATTGAATTAAGAAATTAAAATGAAAGATTTTTTTCCCTGAAAGTTTGGGCCAAAATTGTGGGTGCACAGTATACACAGCAAAATACGGTACATACCAGGTGATGACCAAGAACCATTGGCCACCAACCGTCCCACTCCCATCTGTGCTGTTTATTTGGATCCCAGTAAAGGGAGGGATTTGGGGAGAAGAACACAGGTATGAAACATATCATGAACATGTAGCCATGATCTCTGTGTACCTTCATGTCATCACTATATGTTATAAAACCTTGCTCTTCAGATCAGTAGCGTCAGCATTACACAACTCCCTGATATAAATTAAGAATTCCAGACCCCATCTCTACTGAACCAGAATCTGAATTTTAACAAGAAACCCAGGCAACTGATTTGGAAAATCTTGCTTTAAAATATGAATAGTGGTCTTCTCTCCTTTAAGCAAGAATATAAGCTCCAAGAGGGCAGGGATCTTTGCAAAGCCTTCTTAAGCACAGACATTCCCCAAATGACTAGAAGGGTGCCTGGCACACTATGGGTTCAGTATGTAACTGGTGAATATTAGTGACTATACAGGAATGATGAAACTCATGATCAGTGTCTAAATAAGATCATGGCTTTCTTCAGTGCTATCCTGGGAAATGACTTATGCAATCGGCATGAGCAAAAAAGTTTATTCAATTAAATGCAGAAAATATTTATTGAGCAAATTCCAAGGATTCTGACTGTAATAAATCAAACAGATGTTGGTGGGCTGAAATTGATTTTATTGAAGCTAAGCTTTTTCTCAGTTAATGCTAATTGATGATATAAAAAAAGATGTCACATGCACTGCTTTAAAAATGTACCTCTTAACAACTTTATTGAGGTATAATTTACATACCATAAAATTCACCCGATTTCAAAGCATAATTCAATGACTTTTAGTAAAATTACTGAGTTGTGCAACTCTCACCATAACCTAATTAGAACATTCTCATAATCCTGATGAAATTCCTGGTGCCCATTTACACTTAATCTTCATTCCCACAATAGCCAGAGGCAACCAGTAATCTAGTTTCTGTGAAGAATTGGCATTTTGAGGACTCGTCAGTCAGGTACACCCTGGGTACAGTACGTACCATTCTTCTTGAGCATTTGGTAAAGAAGTCCAATGAGAATCTCTGCCTGCCATGACCTGGCTAACACATTTTCACTTACGATATGAACATACATCCACTTACTATATGATAACAGTTTTTAAAATCCGCTTATCTTTAAAAATTTTCTATCCTACTAAAATACCAATATTAGTACATAAGAATTAATGTACCCGTGTATTTATTGCAGAAAAACAGACACAGCCTAAATCTTGAATTATATTACATTAATAGTATAGGCTGTGATACAGCTATTAAGAAGAATGTATTTGGGCTACGTAAACAAACTTAAGAGAAATGTCCTAATATATTGCTAAAAGGGAAAAGCAATGTGCTGAGAAATATGTATAATATGATCCCATTTTTGTAAGAAAAATACACATGTGCCTAAGTTTATAAGTTTCTATAACTATCAAGAATGTACAGACATGCACCACACTGTTAAGACTTACCTTTAAAGGAAGGTTAACTGGGAATAGGAGGTGAGGAAAATACTTTGTATATTGTTGTGAGCAAATATTGCTTTGCTGTTTGAAAGGGAAAGTCCCATAAATTATATCTTTAAAAGTATAATTACATTTTCCATGAACTCAGATTAGCTTCCTTGTCCCTCCCTCTCTACCATAAGTCTAAATTCATACGGTTTTACCAAATGCGTGGGCTAACATATGTGGACTGTGGAGTCCTCTGGGTTATAAATTAAGAGGCTTCAAAACTGGATTTCCAATGTACAGTGCTGCTGTATGGGGATGAAGGCTTCACACAGCAGGAGCCATAGGATGTTTAGGAGGAAGCCTCGCCTTTTATTGGTCTCAGAGTTATTCCAACCAAAGGGGAGAGTGGAGGTAGCAGTGGGCGATCAGTCTCACCATGGCGCTGAGGAAGGGGCACATCCGCCGAGAGCACTGGTCTCAGTGCCCATGGTGGTCTCAGTGCCCATTGTGAAGACTCGTCAGGAAAACAACAAAAGACTTACTTTTTTTTTTTTTTTAAAGAGCATTTCAGCATCACAAAGTGAAATTGTGACTATATGCATATATAAAAAAGATATTTGTGTGATAAGCCTCCTATCAAAACACTTAGTAGAGGTATATTTGCAAAGATGTTTGATTAAACTGAACAAACGTTATCTGGAAGCGCATTAAGGTGCTGTGGTTCCTCTAGTTTTTTTCCAAAGGTAAGATTCTTCCTGTTTTACAAACTTTTGTTATGCTTGTTGATCTCATCATTATTCTGTTTTAAAATCAACCTTTTGATTTAAGCATTATTTCCAGGAAACCACACAAGCTATATGCATACAGCTTAATTAATTATTGCAAATTGAACACATTCATGTAACCACCACATAGATCAAGAAACAGAGTATTTCATCATTATTCCTAAAAGAAATTCAATCTTTGATTCCAGGGAAGAACGTCTGAAATATACCAAGTGTATTTTGGTATATTTAGGAAATAATTCCATCCATTGAAAGGTAGACTGGGCTGTCTGGGCAAAATTTAAATATGAGTGAGTGAGCAAATTTAAATATGACTCCACAGAGTCCAGAGACAAAAACATCCCTTGGAAAATGTGTTAGGCTCCATCCACACAGCTCGCCACAGGTCTTTTCCATTGTGTCACAGGGCAGACTGTCAGGACCAATGACTTGTCCATGTTTGAGTCACAGAACCCAAGCCAACCCTTGACTCATCTCTGGGATCATTTTTACTCCTAGCTTTCTTTTGTTACCAAGGTATAGTGTAATGAAATGCATGTGACCCAGCACACAGAACAGAACCTCACTGTTCCAAGAAAGTAAAACAGACAATTAATTTGTCAGCACAAAGTGAAGGCTGGAATATCAATCTTATTTTCAATGTTATTCTTTCTTTGAAAAAAAGGTTGCTTAGAATCACATTCAGGTTATAAACGCAGAAGTTCAAAAGTAAGTAAGCCCTGTATATTCCCCGTACCGGACAGAAAATATCTCCAAGGAAGAAAAGGTCCAAGGAAAGGATACCCAATGTTTCCACCCAAAACAGATCTTCTTTAGGTCTTTCACATATCAGATGCACAGCTATTTATTGACTTGATCAGAACTGATATAAGGTAATCAGAATCAATTCCATGAAAGCAGGGATCTCAAAAGCTATGGATCATTCTGTGATTATTGCTTATACCTAATGGTGCTCTTTAGCTGTGCTGAAACTTCTGAAAGCCCAGAATAGTCCTTTGGTTCTTCTCGAGATCTTTTCTTCCCAACCAAACAGAACAACTGTGAAGGACTCAGCTTACTGTGGGTGAATTAACCAAAATAACTTGGGTCCTTCATTTTTTAAGTTCCATGCCCGCTTTGTTAGAAGTCCTAAAGGTTGCTTTCAGAGTCACTCCTGATGACTGGAAACTTAGGCAATGAGTGCCTCTGTCCAGAAATTGAGTGAAATTCAGAAAGAGGTGTTTTCAGAGCACACTTTCAGGAAAGGAAGCAAGGTTGGGGGCTTAAAATTGATTCCGTTATTTCCTGTTTGGGGATATGTCTTGCAACTTGGTGGATAAATGCTGCCTGTGATAAAATACTTTACTTGGAATTGTACAGTCATTTAGTATTCCAAGTGAATAACACGCGCTGCATTCACACACCCTCGCTCCTAACCAGGAAGTCGGTAGTTTAGCTTTCTCTGTCGTCTGTGCTTCAGTGCAAAAAGCTGGCAACAGGTAATCTGAAAACAATTATTAAGGGTGGTTTTCAGAGCTGGTACATATATATAACCACCAAATACCAAATATCTGGCATACATCCTTCCGCTTAAGCTCAGCTTTTTCCTAAAGTGGAGAGGAAACAAGTCCCTGGCTGTTTCACTGATGCTGCTGAAGATGTGGGACTAACACGGTCATCAATAAAATTTTCCGGTGGTGGAAAAAACACAGAAGTAATTTGATCTTACAGTCCTTATATTATAAGAAGATAAATAGTTTTGATTCTTCTTTGACAGAAAATTCTGGCAATTTATGGAACACAGTGTCCAAATGCAAATTTTCCTCTTTTCTAGTCAACCTGGGAAAACAAATACATTATTTGGAGATGGAGAAGTCACACTTGGAAAGTTTGCCACAGCCATCTTATTGAAAAATTTAGAAATAAGAAATCGCCACTGATACTTCCCAAAGTAGTGATTCTTAACCTACAGGGGCGATTCTGCCTCCGCAAGGACATCTGTCCATGTCTGGAGACATTTTTAACTTGTTACAACTTTGTGTGTGTGTGAGGGGGCAATACTAGCATCTAGTCATAGAGGTCAGGGATACTGATAAACATCCTTCGATGCACAGGACAGCCTCCAGCAAAGAATTATCTGGCCCAAAATGTCGGTAGTGCTGATGTCAAAAATCCCTGTCCTAGAAGGTTATCTGTGGGAGCAGAAACTGAGATTGCTTTGACCATTGAAATACACACAAAATCCTCACCGCCCCCGCCCCCCGCACCGTCAACAACTTTTAAACTTCTGAGGGCACTTACCAATTAAACACCCTAGTGTGAAGCTGGCAATTAAAGAGAGAAGGATGAAAAAATGAGTATTCCCCAAGTAAGGTAATGTGTTCCAAGTAGGTTCAGAGGTTCAAAGTTGGCTATACTTGCTCTGCTATATGACCTTCGTCTTCTGGGATAAATAAAAAAGTATGGAAAAAAAGAAAGAACGAAAGGGAGGGGAGAGGAGAGGAGGGCAGGGCAGGGCAGGGAGGGGAAGGAAGGGGAGGGGAAGAGAGGGGAAGGAAGGGGAAAGGAAAGGAAGGGAAGGGGAGGTGCACTGTTGTCTAAGAGCAGAGCCATGGTGAGGTCTGACATCACCTACAACAGAAGGAGTTTGAGGCTGAAATTTATTTTGTGTTTTAATGGTGCTACTGAAACAGAGCAAGATGGGGTCACGGTAAAACTGACCCAGCCTAAGAAAAGGAGTCATTATCCAATGTCTGTGCAGTCATCATTTATGCCTAAAAATAGCATTTTTCAGAAATGACAAAATTCTAAACAAGCCATTTGGGGAAACTAATAACAGGTTTGTGAGAAGCAGAGAGAAAGTGAAATGAAAAGAGATCTATTACACAATTAAGACATTGGTGCCACTGAAATACTGGGGCTCTCGTGGAAGCAGGCCCACCAGGATGCAAAGCCGGGTTTAAACACAAAAACTGAATCTGCAGTGCACACGGCAGCATGCATGATCGGCAGGAGGCTGTTTGCTGGGAGACTGTAACTACTCTCCCTGATGTATTTACACCTAAGCCTGTAATAAAAGTTCTTTGGAGATGATTGCTTTGCATGTAACTGAAAATTTGTCTCCAGCAATCAAATCCTACTGCATTTTAGAATGCTGGGCTAATTTGCTGCCTTCTCAGAGTTGGAGAAAGAGAAGCTAACTCACACCTCACCCTTCAGGTCAGCAGTGGCCACTGGAGGCATTACTGCAGTACTGAGGATGCCACTGTTTTCAGCGGCACCTGTTTGCCAACAAGAAAGTACTTGAGAAACAGGCATGCTTCTACCATCTGTGGTTCAAGTCCAGACTTTTGTTCAGAAAGGTGCATTAGGACACTTACCTTTCTCATATGCACTGTAGCACATTAGTATTTTACATCTCCACTAGTTTTCGTGTTTAGACTATAATGCCATAGAGAAGAATGTTGTTCAAGGAAACACTGAACTTTTTAATCATTTAGAAAAAATGGTTTTGATGAGTAATGCCTGATTTGGGAAGGATGAAACTGAATACAGCTCCTTTAAATAAAATTCCAGGGTTCCAAGATGGCTGCAGGGTAGCTGGAAGCTCCATCCACTTGCTCCTAGCCCTAGACCCCACCCTGCAGCTGAACCACAGAGCAATCAACTCGAAAATTCAGCTGAGTGTGCGTGGGCCCAGGTGGGAGTGAGCGTGTATGCAGATGAGTGTTCAGATATGTGTGTGTGTGAGTACCTGCTCACCTGCGAGGGCACCAAGGGGCAGGTGCCCCTGGGCTCTCCAGGCAGACCCACTGCCACCACCCCTGCCCCCAGCCCAGTGCATCTGGCTGTGCAGATTTGGAGCAGGAGATATTTTGTGGAAATTACAATGTCCTCCTCAGAAAGAAGCTGCCAGAGTGACTGCACCTCGGCACCTGGACTTGTCTCTGTGCCCTCCTATGCGGGCAGGGCCACGTACCCTACCGCAGCCAAGAGCCAGGGTCCAGGGTCTCCAGTACTTGCCAGACAGGGGGCTGTCACCTCCCTGGCCCTGGGTGTCACTGGGACCCCAAATGGGACAGGGTCTGACTGAGGAGGCTGCACATCTGGAAGAGCCAGGAGTGTTGGGGTGGAGAGAGGTGGCCAGGGTGGCGCTGGAATCAGAGACCTAAGCGGGAGCTCAGCAGTGCAAGCCCGAGGCTGAGACTTACCGGATGGAGCAGCACAAGCACCCTGTAACCATCCAGTGTTACAGTTTCCCACTGGACTCTTCCATACTTCCTTGACCCCATCAGGATGATGTGAGACTTGGAAGAAGACAATGTGCATGGGATTTATTCTACTGATTTGAGAGAAGGGGTAGAGGCATTGGTGTGAGAAAGAAGCATTAATGAATGGCTTCTTGTATGTGTCCCGACTAGGGATCCAACCCATATCTAGAAGCCCTTTGAAGGCAGACATGGTTGTGGTAGGGGTTGAGCCCCCTAGTTAGCCAGCAGGGAGAAAGTTCCCACCAACAGAGAGGCCAATAAAATCAGGACCCAAATACAACAGGAGAGTCCACATAACCTATACAAATTCCTAGAGCATCCAGATGAAGAAGGAGATCAAGGAGTCTGGACCATGGGGGCTCTGTGCTCTGGGGAGAGAAGAAACCACTAGGGACTAATCCACCATCTTTTTTTTTCCTTAAAGGGGTGAAGCACAGGTTTTGTATTTGTAGCTCTTCACTTTGGGCCCCAGCAAAGGAAGGGTGGCACAGACTGGAGTTGCACCAGGAGAGTCTGGTGAGAGAGATACTAGGAAGAATCTTGAGGGGTGGGCTGTGGGATTCCTGGGGCCAGATGAACGGGGATTCCACAGCAGCCACCTTTCATGAGAATAGCGAGCCCCTCCCATGGGAAAATCAATGACCTTACCCTGTGGGATACTGCTGCCCCCATCGTTTGGGAATCCTTTCCTTATAACCTCTGAAACCCTGTTTGCTCCACTCAGCCCTTTTTTTGTTCTTTTTTCCGTTTTACTCTGTCTTGGTGTTCTGTTTGTTTGTTTTTTCTTCTCTCCCATTCTGCATCTTAACCCTTGCTGAGGAGGCAGCAACATAAACAGACTCAGGGGTCAGCAGAGACTGGTGGTAGGGTGCAGCCAATCCATACACTATCCTGGAAAACAGCCTGGTGCTTCCCCCTCACGGAAGAGCCACTGAAATACACTCCCAGCAGCTGGCAGACCCAAAATCTGGGCTCTGGAAGCCTACTGGAGGCCCACCCTGCTGAATACAGGGAAATGATCCCATAGAGTCTCAAACTGGTAGACAGGGGAGGAGGAACACACATACACTATCTTCCTTGAAGTCTGAAGGGCACCTGCCACGGGAGATCCAGGAATCACAGCCCCCTGCTTCTGCCAGAAGCCCTCCCAGAAATAGCTGGGTCTGTGATTAGTCTAAGATTGACAGCAGGCCAGCAGGTGGAGATGGGCAGAGGTGGATCCTGTGATGGCTTAGGACATTTGATGGCACATTCCTGGACCCAGTGCTGGTAACAGGCAATTCTGCAGAGCAGCTTGGCCCACCCTGGGGGCAGCCAACACTGGAGGAATTAGCCAAAATTGTGGATTGTCTGTAGCTTTGAAAAGATGGCCAAGGGCCAGATGTGGACAGCACTTGACGTTGGCTTTCACCAGACTCGGACTTCAGAGTGGTATCCAAAGGGAGAAACCAGAAGACAAGATCTAAATAGTGCTGAAACAAATCCACTTGCTTCTTTTTTCACTATCTTAGCTATTTTTTCTTTTTCATACCATTTTTTATTTATTTTTATATAGTTTTTCTTTTATCTTTGTGCTCTAATTTTTCTTTCATATTTCCTATTTTACTCTTATCTTTGATTACTCCACTGATCCCTTTTTTTTTATCTTTTATTACTTTTGTTACCTTTTTTGTATTCCTTTCCCCCATTTTCCTGTTTCAATTTATTACAAGTAGTAGCTCTCTTTCCCTTTCTCCTCTTATAATCAATTTTCTTTCCTTTGGTCTTCTCATATAATTTTTCCTTTTCTCTACTATTACATTTTACTTTCCACTATTATTATTCTTTGCTCGCTTGTGGTTGATATTGCTGTGGTGATCAGGGGGGTCTGCTTGTTTTGGCGTTATTTTTGTGTTGTTTTGCTTTGTTCTGCCAGCACCTGCACAACAGCATACAGCACATGGTGGGGGTTGATCCTTTTAGCCCACCACATGGAGGAGAGCTCCCACCAACAAATGAGCCAGTAATAATCAGGACCCAAATACAAGAGAAGAGTCTGCATAACCCACACAGAGGTCATTCCTAAAGCATCCAGAGCCAGAGATCAAGAAGTCTGCACCAGTGGGTCCCACAGGACTCCTAACACACAAGGCCATCCACAAGGCAGAGAGTCAAAGCAAATCAATCTAATTCATAGAAAAAAACACACAGACACAACTAAAATGGGGAGCCAAAGAAACACTCCTCAGATGAAAGAAAAGGAGGAATCTCCCTCCCCAAAAAATCTAAGGGAAATCAAGGCAAGTGCTTTATCACACATAGAGTTCAAACTAATGGTTATAAGGACACTCAAGGAGCAGTGAGAACTGCAAGGAATTTAGTGGGACCTATATCAGCATGAAAACAGACATAGAAACCTTGAATAAGAACAACCTGGAAATGAAGAATGTAATATCTGAAATAAAGAATACAATAGAAAGAATTAAAAGCAGGGTAGACAAGCAGAGGATCGAATCAGCAAGTTGGACAACAAAGTAGAAAGACACACCCAATCAAAGCAACAAAATGAAAAAAAGACTAAAAAAGAATGAGGATAGTTTAAGGGAGCCTTGGGACAACATGAAAATATTGACATCATAGGGATACCAGAAGGAGAATAAAAGGAGCAAAGGATACAAAACCTGTTTGAAAAAAATGAGGGAAAACTTCCCTAACTTGGTGAGGGAAAAAGTCAGGCAGCTCCAAGAAGCATAGAGAGTCCCAATCAAGATGAACCAAAAGAGGTCCATTCCAAGACACATTGAATCAAAATGACAAAATTTAAAGACATAGAGAATCTTAAAGGCAGCAAAGGAGGAACAGCTAGCAACATAAAAGGGAGCTGCAGTAAGGCTATCAGCTGATTTCTCAACAAAAACCCTACAAGACAGAAGGGATTGGCATGAAATATTCCAAATAATGAAAAGCAAAGACCTGAAACCAAGACTACTCTATCCAGCAAGCCTCTCAAATAAAATGGAAGGTGAAATAAATAGCTTGCAGGAAAAAAAGGCTAAAAGATTACATCACTACCAAGCCAGCACTGTAAGAGATGCTAAAAGGACTGCTTTAAGAAGAAGAAAAAGAGAGAGACAGAGAGAAGAACACAGGTACAAAGTAAAAAACACAGGTACAAAGTAAATAAATGGCAATGAATAAGTACCTATTGATACTAATCTTAGATGTAAATTATTTAAATGCTCCAAAGACAAAGGGTAGCAGAATGGATAGGAAAACAGGACATGCATATATGTGGCCTACAAGAGACCAACCTCAAACAAAAGATATACACAGGCTGAAACTGAAAAGATAGAAAAAATATTCTATGCAAATGGACAAGAAGAAAAGCTTGGATAGCAATACTTATATCAGACAAAATAGACTTCAAAACAAAGGCCATAGCAAGAGACGAAAAAGGTCACTATATAATACATAAGGGAGTAGTCCAAGAAGAGAATATAACTTTTGTGAACATACATACACCAAATACAGGTGCACCTAAATATATAAAGAAAACATTGGAGGACTGTAAGAAGGAGAAAAACAGCAATACAGTCATTGTAGGGGATTTTACCACCTCATCGTCAACAATGGAGAGATTTTCCAAACAAAAAAATCAAGAAAAATATTGTAAAACTGAACAATACTCCAGATCAAATGGACTTAATTGATATTTATAAAACATTTCACCCCAAAGAAGCAAAAATATGCATTTTCTCAATCACACATGGATCATTCTCAAAGATAGTCCACATGGTGAGACACAAAACAAGCCTTAACAAATTCAAGAAAATTAAATTCATATCAAGCATCTTCTCAGATCACAATGGCTTATAACTGGAAACAAACCTCAAGAAAAAAGCTTGAAACATTCAAATACATGGAGACTGAATAACATGTTTTTAAGTAATGAATGGGTTAAAAATGAGATCATGGGCGAAATCAAAATGTATCTGGAAAATAAATGAACATACAACAGCCCAAAACCTATGGGACACAGTGAAGGCAGTCCTGAGATGGAAATTCATAGCAAGACACACTTATCTAGAGAAAATAGAAAAATCTCAAATAAACAACCTAACCCTACACCTAAAATAACTAGTAGAACAACAGTAAACAAACCCCAGAGTGAGTAGAAGGAATACATATGAAGATCAAAGTAGAATCAAATAACATAGAGACTAAAAAATAATTCACAGGATTAATGAATCCAGGAGCTGGTTCTTTGAAAAGATAAACAAAATTAACAAATCATTAACCAGAATCATCAAGAAAAAAAGAGACAGGACCCAAATAAATAAAATTGAATAAAAAAGAAATAACAACTGATACCACAGAAATACAAAGGCTTGTGAGAAATTCCTATCAATAACTATATGCCAATAAATAGGACAAATGGGCAAAATGGATAAATTTCTAGAAACATACAATCTTCCAAAATTGAATCAGGAAAAGGCACAAAATCTGAATAGACTCCTAACAATGAGCAAAATTGAAGCAGTAATCAAAAAACTACTGATACACAAAAGCCCTGGAGCACATGGCTTCACTGGCAAATTTTACCAAACATTCAAAGAAAAACTAACACCTCTCCTTCTCAAACTATTTTAAAAAATGCATAAAGAGGGAAGACTCCCAAACTCTTCTTATGAGGCCAGTATTATCCTAAACCCAAAACCAGGTAAACATACCACCAAGAAAGAAAATTACAGGCCAATATCTCTGATCAACATAGATACTAAAATCTTCCACAAAAATACTAGCAAACTGGATCTACAATACATTAAAAAGATCATATACCATAATCATGTGGGATTTATCCCAGGGAGATAAGGACGGTAAAATATTCACAAATCAATAAATGTGGTACACATTACAAAAACAAAATGAAATACAAAAACCATGTGATCATATCAATAAATGAAGAACAAAGCATTTGATAAAATCCAGCACCCATTTATGATAAAAACACTCAGCAAACTGGGAATAGAGGGAGCATACCTCAACATAATAAAGCCATATACAAAAAAGTATATATCATACTCAATGGGCAAAAACTAAAAGCATTTCCCTTAAGATCAGGAACAAGACGAGGGTGTCTGCTTTCGCCACTCTTATTCAAAATAGTAATGGACATCATATCCACAGTGATCACAAAAGAAGAAGTAACAGGCATCCAAATTGGAAAGGAGGAAGTAAAACTGTCATTATTTGCAGATGAAATGACAGTGTACATAGAAAACCCTGTAGGCTCCACCAAAAAACTACCTGTCCTAATAAGTGAATTTGGCAAAGTAGTGGGATACAATGTCAATATTCTGAAATAGATGGCATTTTTGTACACCAACAATGAGCTATCAGAAAGAGAGACTAAGAAAACAATCCTATTTATTATGGCAACAAGAAAAATAAAGTACAGAGGAATAAATTTAACCAAGGAGGTAAAGGACCTATACTTGGAAAACCACAGAACACTTAAGAAAGAAATTGAGGAGGATACAAATAAATGGAAATATAGACCCTATTCATGAATTGGAAAATAACATCATTAAAATGTCTACACTATCCAAACCAGTCTATAGATTTAATGCATTCCTGTTAAAATACCAATGGCATCTTTTACAGATCTAGAACAAATACTTCAAAAATTTATAAGGAACCAAAAAAGAATCCAAATAGCCACAGCAGTCTTGAGAAAGAAGAACAAAGTTGGATCATAATACCTGATATTTTTTAAACTATACTATAAGGTCACTGTAACCAAAACAGTACGGTACTGGCATAAGAACAGACACACAGATAAATGAAACAGAATAGAGAGCCCAGAAATAAACCCACATCTTTATGGTCAATTAATATTTGTCAAAGAAGGCAAGAGCATACAATGGAGTAAAGACAGCCTCTTCAACAAATGGTGTTTGGAGAACCGGACTGGTACATGCAAAAAACGTGAAACTAGGCCACCAACTTACACCATACACCAGAATAAACTCAAAATGGATAAAAGACTTAAATACAAGTCATGATACCATAAAAGCCCTAGTGGAAAATATAGGCAATAAAGTTTCAGATATCCCCCATGGCAATATTTTTGCCAATATATCTCCTAGGGCAAGGGAAATAAAGGGAAAACTAAACAAATGAGATTATGTCAGATTAAAAAGCTTCTGCACAGCTAAAGAAACCATCATTAAAATGAAAAGGGAACCAACCATACAGGAGAACATATTTGCCAATGATACATCAGACAAGGGTTTAATCTCCAAAATATATAAAGAACTTATACGACTCAACACAGGAAGACCAACATTCCAATTAAAACATGGACAAAGAACTTAAATAGACACGTCTCTATGCAGGACATACAGATGGCCCATAGCCATATCTCAACATCACTAACCATCAGAAAGATGCAAATTAAAACCACAATGAACTATCACCTTACTCCTGTCAGAAGAGCCATCATTAATAAATTAACAAACAATAAGTACTGGCAAGGATGCAGAGAAAAGGGAACCCTAGTGTAGTGTTGGTGGGAATGCAGACCAGTTGGTGGGAATGTAGTGTGGAAAATAGTATGGAATTTCCTCAAAAAATTAAAAATGGAACTTCCCTTTGACCCAGTGATTCAACTGCTGGGAATATACCCTAAGAATCCCAAAACACCAATTCAAAAGAACTTATGCACCCTTATGTTCATAGCAGTGCTATTTACAATAGCCAAGTACTGGAAACAGCCTAAGTGCCCATCAGTAGAGGAATGGATTAAAAAATTGTGGTATGTTTACACAATGGAATGCTATGCAGCAAAAAGAAAGAAAGGAATTCCTACCTTTTGTGACAGCATGGATGGAATTGGAGAATATTATGATAAGTGAAATAAGCCTGTTGGTGAAAGACGAATAGCATGTGATCTCACTTATAAGAATCTAATGAACAAAATAAAACTAATGAGCAAAACAGAACCAGAGACATGGAAACGGAACAGACTGACAGCTGCTAGAGGAAAGAGGGTGGTAGGGTATGGTGGAAAAAAGGAAAGGGATTAGTCAAACAGCATCTATGAATGACCCACAGACATGGACAATGATGTGACAATGGACTGTGGAAGTGAGGGGTGGGCTGGATGGTGGAGGGTAAAGGGGGAAAAATTGAGATAACTATAATAGAATAAATAAGAATAAAAATAGGAAAAACAAAAATAAATAAATATCCCAACATGGCTTTGAGACTGTTATCTATTTTAGAATAAAATTTATGCATATGACAAACCATTCCAATTCTTTATTGCTCTTAAGTTTCTCTCATTCTATAGTCTAGTTAATGCTTACCTCTGGATACTGTGAGTGAAGTAGGTGGAGTACAGTTCAATTTTAGAGGGCACATTAGCTTTTTCAGGCTACAAGGGCCCTATGTTACAGGTAATGATGTCTCAACAAAGGGCTCCCCAAGGAAGCATGAGCTTCTTCCTCACTACCTGGGGCCAACAAATTTCCATCTTATTTCTGGTTTCAGTTTTTTAATGCTCGAAAATAATTTATTTACGAAAAATATAAACATATATAAAAGCACAAAGAATAGAATGTGAACTCCTAGATCCCTTGAAGATTCTACAATTATTAAGATTTCCCACATATGCTTCACTCATCCCTTTTCCTTTTATTTCTGATGTATTTTAAAGTAAATTCCATATAGTACGCCATTTCACTCCTACATAATTTAATGTGCATCTTAACAATATATAGGTCTTTTGTTACATAACCAAAATGTTATTATCAGATTTAACAAAATTATCTTTGGATTTTCTAAAGCAAATTTTTTAAATTAAATTTTCAAAATTAAAATTAAATGTCCTCAGTAGTCTCAAAATTATCTTTTTAGCAGGGATTTCTTGAATCAGTTTCTGTAAAAGGTTGGAACATTGCATTTTGTTTTTATATTTTTAAAGTCTCTTTCTTTCCAGTTTCTGAGTTTCAGAAAGGTTTCCTGTCTGATTTCTGACAAATTCTCATGGGATAACTTATCAGATGAGCTATTTTTAAGTGCTATTCCTTTTTGAATAATATGAAATATAATGAGAAAGAAGCCCTAATACTTTGGGTTATATTACTGTTACAATATTCTTCCTACTTGTGGGTTTAGCTTATACCATGACTTCACCAGTATGGTGAAGTATATATGTGTTTATTTATTCCTCAACTTACTTCAAAAATTATTTAAGAGAGACTTCACTTAAATAAAAGGAGATTTTGATTTCTGTATTGTAATAATTCTTCCCAAACCACATGTTTCAATGAGTTGGGCTTTTCTAGAGAATTCCTGCTTTTGACACTAACTGCAAGGGTTAATCAAATTAGAGAGTTTGAGAGCACAATCCACCACAAGACCACCCTCACTTCTGATACCACTACAAGTTCATGTGTTCATAAAACCACCCTCAGGTTTGATAATTAGCTGGATTGACCCACCAAATTCATTGAAAGCTATTATATTCATGGTTATGGATCATTCAGAGAAAAGATTCAGATGAAAACTATCCAAGGGAAGACTTGGGTCAAGATAAATGCTCTGCTCTCCTTCTCCCATGACCACATCAAAATTATGACTAAACTACAGAACTACCATCACTGAGAATCACCCAAGGTCTAGCTAAACAGAACTCCCATAACAAAGGATATAAAGAAGCTATATCAAGATTGGTGGAAGGGGCAAAGATGTGGAACAAGCTGGTGCTACATCCACATGTGGCTGTTAAAAATAAGGAGGGATATCTCAGCTGCAGAGGTCCCCCCTGAGCAGCAAAGGGTCCCAGCCTCACACCATGACCCCCAGCCCAGGGTTCTAGTGCAAGAAGTCCCCATAACTTCTGGTTGTGAAAACCAGGGGGAATTGTGGCTGAATGAGATGGACAGCTGCTCAAATCCACGTGTTCATCTTACAGGGCCCACACAGACTCACTTCCTGACGGACTTACTCACTCTGAGCTCTAGTGCTAGAGCAGCAGCACATAAAGCACAAGGGACATACAGGGAAGAACCGAATTGTCTCACTTTGGGGCGAGGGCTGGAGGTGCAGCTTTCTGCTAGACAAAAGTACTGTCTGAGGCCGTTGCTCCTTTACTGAGCCCTCCCACTGTAGGCACAGGTGGATGGCATATGAGACTCCATTAACCTGGCTAAGACTGTTCACTCTGCCATGGTGATTCCCTGAGACCCATTCCACCCAATGCATGGGCCCACCCAGACAGTTTCCAGTGGCTTTTCTTACAAATATCCTATCTTGGTTCATACTGCGGACTTTCCTAAAATCTCTAAAATATTCACAAACCTGAAACAAGCAGCACCTGGCCTCAGCATGCCCCACACCTTTTGCTAATTGGTCTAATACCTAGCCTAGGTTCACAGTTTAGCCTCTGCCAGGCATCTCTAAGCCCAGTACAAGAGGTCACCACCTGCAACCAGCTTGTGGCTCATACCACATGATCCCAGGCAGAACAAAGGCGGGACAGAACAGGCAGAACAACTGCTAATCTTGGCCTGTATAAGCCCCGCCCCAAGAGGACCCAGAACCAATGTACCCATTGACCAGCTTCAAATCACACCAGAATACCATCCAACCACCTCCATGAAAACAAAGAGTAGACTTGCCAGGCACCAGAACTCTAATCAAGTGGCTCCTGCTCCCCTGGGGTCAGTCCCTGCACAATAGCTCTTCCACTATAGTCATAGCCAGTCCTCATCATCCTGATGGTCAGTCCCTCCCATTGATGTGCCAACAGCAATCAAGACTCAAATACAACAGAAGGGCACACACAATCCACAAAAGGAAAACTCCTGGAGCACTTGGCCCAGGTAACCAGAGACACCTACTACATAAGGGCACTCTACTAAGACCAGGAGACATAGTACCTCTGCCTATTACATAGAAACAAACACAGGGAGGCGGACAAAATGAGGAGACAAAGAAACATGTCTCAGATGAAAGAACAGGACAAAAACTCCAGAAAAAGAACAAAACAAAATGGAGACAAGCTTTCTACCAGATGCAGAGTTCAAAACATTGGCTATAAGGATGCTCAAGGAACTCAGTAAGAACTTAAATGAAAAGATAGAAAACATTAAAAAGGAGACAGAACACATAAAAAAGAGCCAGTCAAAATGAATAAATAATAACTTAAATGAATAATACATTAGAGGGAATCAACAGTAGATTTGATGAAGCAGAGGATCAAATCAGCAATTTGGAAGATAAGGTAGCAGAAAACACCCAATCAGAACAACAAAAAGAAAAACGAATCCCCCAAATGAAGACAGTTTAAAAGGCCTCTGGGATAACATCAAGCATACCAACATTCACAGCATAGAGGTACCAGAAGAAGGGAGAGAGCAAAAGACTGAAAACCTATTTGAAGAAATAATGATGAAAAACTTCCCTAATCTGGTGAAAGAAATAGACATAGAAGTCCAGGAAGCACAGAGAGTCCCAAACAAGGAGAACCCAAAGAGGCCCACAGTGAGATATATCATAATTAAAATGCAAAAAATTAAAGAAAAAGAGAGAATCTTAAAAGCAGCAAGAGAAAAGCAATTAGTTATCTACAAGGGAGCTCCCTTTAGACTATCTGCTGATTTCTCAACAGAAACATTTCAGGTCAGAAGAAATTGGCCCAAATTATTTGAAGTGATGAAAAGCAAGGACCTATGATCAAGATTACTCCATGCAGCAAGACTGTCATTTAGACAGAGAAAGTGCTTGCCAGACAAGAAAAAGCTAAAGAAGTTCATCACCACCAAACCAGTATTACAAGAAATGTTAAAGGGTCTTCTTTAAAATGAAGAAGAAAAAAAGACAAAAATATGAATAATAAAATGGCAGTAATTCCATATCTTTCAATAATTAGTTTAAATCTGAATAGATTAAATGCTCCAGTCAAAAGACAGAGGATAGCTGAATGGATAAGGCAACAAGACCCACACCTATGCTGACTACAAAAGACCTTCTCAAATTAAAAGACAGAGACCAAAAGTAAAGGGATAGAAAAAGATATTCATGCAAATGAAAATGAAAAACAAAAAAGCTGGAGCAGCAATGCTTATATCAGACAAAGCAGACTTTAAAACAAAGGTTATAACAAGAGACAAAGAAGAATCCAGCAATTCCACTTCTGGGTATTTATCCAAACAGACACAAAACACTAATTTTAAAAGACATCCCTATGTTCATTGCAGCATTATTTAGAATAGCCAAGATATGGAAGCAATCTAAGTGTCTATCAATAGACAAATGGATAAAGAAGAGATGGTACATACATAAAATGGAATATTACTCAGTCAAAAAAAAAATGAATACCATTTGCCAGAGTCTAAATGGACCTAGAGGGTGTTACACTAAGTGAAATAAGTCAGAGAAAAACAAATCCCATATGATATCACTTATGTAGTATCTTAAAAAACAAAACAGAAATAAACTCATAGATAGACACAGAGAACATTTTAATAGTAACAAATGGAAGGGGGGTTGGTGGAAGGGGTGGAAAAAGTGAAGTGATTAAGATGTGCAAATTGCCAGTTATATAAACAGTCACAGAACTGTAAAGTACAGCATATGGAATATAATCAATAATATTATAATAACTATATATAGTGTTGGATGGGTACCAGACTGAATCAGGGTGATCACTTAGTAAATTACATAAATATCTAATCACTATGTTGTGCACCTGAAACATATAATATTGTATGTCAACTACAATTTAAAAATAAAAAATTATTTTTAAAAAAATCACCTAAGGGAGAAGACACATAGGCAAGAGTTAGAGAGGGTTCCAAACGGGAAAACTTCCATTGTCCTCAGAATGCATCACCCTCACTGCACTGGTATGAGATAATCTGCATGAAGTATCACCATCCACAGAAGATCACCTGAACTTTGGTGTTTCAAGTTTGGGAGCGGTTTTTTTTTTTTTCTCCATTAAGTAGGCATGATTGATTGATTGGTTGGTTGGTGACTGACCTCAGCCACCAGGCTAATATCATAAAACCCAAAGCTCCTACCCTAAATCTCATGGTAGACCTTCCTGGCATGGCCACCCACCCTCAGATCCAGTGTGGCTGCCTCTCATTCTATAAAAGACACCTTTCAGGCATGACATAGATTACCACCCAGAAGTCAAAGCTAAATGCAAAGAAAACCTTACATTTGGCAAGGCCAAGTTCTTTATTACAACAGGGAACAAATTTTTACCTGTTCCTATGGACCATGCTAATCCTAGCCCAGACCCCTTACTATGATACTTTACTATGGGAATAATTTTCACACAGAATTGGTGGGAGATTTTTAAATGAGAAGTAGATTGAATCCAAGAATAAGTATCTCTGATAACTGAAATTAAGAGTATCAAAACAAGAAGGCAATTCCACATACTCGTTAAAAATAAAGTGAGAGTCGTGAAAGAACTGCGTGAAAAATACACACCATTCCCAAGTACATAATTGAGAAGGGGAAAACATAAATGTTCCAATATTTTATTTTTGTAAGCTTTTAGATGTTTACTTTGCTATTGAAAACTAACCACTTTTTCTATTGTAATTCAGAACGAGCTTCACAGACCTAGGTGATAGTTAACAGAAAAGAAACTTCTTATAAAAATCAACATTTTATGAGCTCAGATCCCTTGTGATTCCTGTGAGTGCAAAAAATAAGTAGACATATGGTACAAATTCTCACTCAATTCTACTTTATTTTGCAAGTGAGATGTGTAAAGCTCTTCAAGACCTTCCCTGCCATACATGAAAACAGAGTAAAGAGTTCTGGATTTGCACCTTTTTTTTTCTTTCTCAACATGAAATTTTATGAATTACATAGAGTGGCAGGTCAGGAAGTGGGTTTGAATAAATTAATGAATGGTTTCTACTGCACCAGACAGACGAATAAATGAATATGAAAGGACCATGGTTACTTTCACCATTTTTCTTCTTTACTAATTAATTTCTGGATCTGGGACCTCCCTCTAACGCACAGCTAACAGTTTCTATTCAATGAAAGCTTCTGGATTACCTTGTCCACACATGTAAAGAAGTAGATTCCATAAAGAATCTAATTTGAAAGTTTTGTTTCTTGGTGATTTTAATGCAGTTAAGGCACTGACTAGGGATAAAAAACTCCCTACAAATGCGTGGCCTCCACTATTTTCTAAAAGTCAGTTAGCTCCATTTGGGCCTTCAGAGAAAGCAATCACTCACTATTACAGAGGGCAGAGTATATGCGGGATTTACAGTGAAACTATTAGGAGTTTAAAAGAACAGCATACATATGTTTTTCCCACCTCAGAAGTGTTAAAGACTATAGACTGCAGCTGAGGGAAAATTAAGGTCCCTATTTTACACATTTCACTGTGTCTGTGAAGTCGAAAAAGAAGTAAACTCAGTTACAAAAGTACGCAGTTTGCTCGGGCAATTTCATTGTCTTAGTGTAGGGGAACACACCCCTTAATGTCATCAGCTAGAGAAAGCTGAATATTCAGGCATGAAGAAGCAGCCAGAAATGTTAACATAAAAAAGGAAAGAAAAGGTGATGGGCTCAGAAAACATAACCGTGCATATGGAGGATGAGAGAGAAGCAGGGGAGGGGAGAGAAGCCTCCTAAATCAGCGATTCTCTGCTGGGGCGGGGGAAGATTAGAATTTCCTGGGGTTGCAGTACAGTTTGAAAAAGTGCATTCAACATTAAAAGCTCGTATTCTGAACACAGAAAAATATCTTTCATTTCAGCAACACAAACCTTGGTGAGTCCAGCTGTATAAAGTCTTCTTGGCTGGCGGAGATAAACTGGTTCTAACCTGGCAGCAAAGAAGATTCTCAACAAGAAAGGGAGTGAGGAATCAGAGGAGGGAAATGCAAAACAAGTACACCTGAGGGCACAGACCGGGAGGGTGGAGCTGGAACCTCGGTTCAGTTTTTCAGAAGGGCACTCCGTTTTAAAGCATTACTAACACTTTTTGAGCCCTATAGTAAGAGCCCTTAGTGCAGTGTCAGGTAATCTTCAGGGTGCCCTCGGGGGACCTTGACATTCTGGAATACAGTGGACTTCTGGTCCTTTCTGGAACACTGCAGATCTCTGGGAGGGGCCTTCTATTTTGTTTCTGTATTTGTGCGGCATCTCTCTTTTGAGGAACTCAAAGCACTCTGAAAGTGCTTGTTTTTTAAAGGTTTTCCAAGTGCCTAAAATAGATTAGAAACCAGTAACATTTAAGGTCTGACCTACACCCTTTCGGCTCAACACATCTGACTCTCTTTTATGTTTCTGGTTGTGGTCCATCTTGACGAGTCTCACAGATTTACCAGGAAAAGTGCTATCATCAAGTGATGATCCCACAAAAAACATCAAGACATTCGAAACCACTCCGCTTCCACAGCCTGCAGTAACAAATTGCACCTGTCAATAAGTGCGGACAAATGAGGTGACTCTAAGTGAAAACTGCTAAGGTAAATCAGTAACTGAAAAAACACACACACAACTACACCCTATGTAGGTGATACATCACAATTCTGTCTCTGGCTCCTCTGATCAGGAGCCAATCAGGCCCTGGCGGGCCATATGTGTATTTATAAATATAGCTGCTAATGTAAAGGTTGCTCTGCTCACTGCTCAGGGAAATCAGGCACATTTGGAACCATCCTTAGAAGATTTTGGTTTCTCAAAAAAATATTTTGACAATTTGTGACAAATGCAATCCTGCCCCCATATGTTTTGTACTATTTAAAGGGAAATGACATCCAGTTGCCTTCACATCAACGCATATATTTTTTCCTTTTAATAATGAAGTTAGAAGGTGGAAGGGGGTGGAGGTTACCTTCCATACATATTTTTAATATATATATCTTGTCGAAGTTCTCATTTCCAAACTTGCCCAAGAGGATGGACCTTCCAAAATCTGAGTGACATCATGGCATCAAAAGTAATAGAAACTTTTCTTCTAAATTGAGGAGGAAAGTGGAAAAGCAACTAGTGACACAAAAGTGATGGGAGATTCTTACTATGAAATACAGTCTTCTGCCCCATTGCTCTTTTTTTTTTTTTTTTTTTTGCACAGTAATTCCTTCGCTGCTTGCTGGGCGTGGGGTGGTGGAAGGCTCTGTTTAAATGATGCCCTTTGCCAACCTCTGCAGAAGTCTCTGTGGATTAATATAGAATACCCAGACACCTCAATCAGGACTGAGAACTACGTTAAAAGTCTGTGAGACCCAGAAGTCCAGAATAAACTTCATACACTAACACTCATCGGCTTGCATCCCACTCCATCCTTTAGTATCAACAACATAACAAGGTTTCCCTGTGGCAAGGAAGACAGAAACTTAAAAAACAAAACAAAACAAAACAAAACAAACAAAAAAAAAACCAGAAACAAAAACAAAAAACACTTGGACGACATCTTTGGCAGGGGGGCAAGGAATCTCTGACAAGAGGTAAAGAAAGGTATGGAAATATTTTGAGAGAACTAACTTGTTTAATCTCCTAACAATGCTTTCTGTTCAATTTAGCCCTTGAATCTGAATAATCATGACAGATGGCTCCAGCTAGTTTTGAAAAAAATTAGCTAAATTTTCAGATAACACAGCCTTCTGTCATGTTCTCCTACTCCAAGGTTTATGTGGTTAGTTTAGCAGGCTCTGAATGCGGCTGATTATTGGTGACCAGTGTTCAGTTAGTATCTGCAGAATTCACACCACTTGATACCTTATGCTCAGAACTCCAAGGGGGGAGAAATATTGTCAGTTCAGGTGACCAAAGACCTTGATAGACCAGCCCCCTTCACCCAGCTAACAGACCCACATTTTATGCACAAAGCAATGCCTGCAAAGCAAGGGCCAAGGGAGAGCACTTGGCTCTATCTGCCTTGCCATCTCTTTGTAGCAGAATAAACTCATATCTGATGCTATAATTACAACCCTAATGGACACCCTTAATTTATTTTGAAGAACTGGAGTTGATATCCACTAGTGCTATTATTAAAAAGACTAATGAGAGCTGCTCCGTAAGAAAATAAAAGATTTATTGAATTCCTTTTGGCACTCAGCACAGCTTAGCAATTTTGAGACCCCATCAAAACAGTAGATATATACCCTGCTCAGATGTGCTGTACGGGATGTGAGCTGGGTTTCAGATTTTCAATAACAAATCTGTCACTCCGATTTTAATTAGATGGCTTAAAGCAGCTACATCAATAATGGCAGAATGACGGCTTAGTTCAAAGATCATAGAGATGTTACTCTACTTTAATAGTTCTTTTATACAAGTACATATTTCAGAAGTTTGTGAGGCATTTCATCTTGACTACCCCTTTCACCAAAGAGGAGGAAAACATATTCCTAATTGAATCGAACCACGAACGCTAGCAGTCATCACCATTTCTATGCCGGGCTGTTGCATCCAGCTGGTTAGGAGGTCTAATTTCACACCACACAGCAGTGAAATGCTGCTAACTGTTATTTGCGAGTGTAAAACAGTAATATTTCATGACAGCAAAAGGGCAGCTGACGCTGCTGGGTGCACCCTCCACTGGTCTAAACCTGAGAGACAAATGGCAGTCTGGGTTGAGTACTGACACACAGGACTTTCTTGTAAAAAGCTCACAGGAGAGCGGAGGGAGGACTTGACCCGGGAGGAAGGTGGAAACCCTGTGGAGAAGTTCACATGCAGCTGGGAAAACGCAGGGAAAAACGGATGCCAAAGGCCTAGCTGTTTCTAAAAGGGGGGGAAGGGCATATATATTTATCATCGCATTTCTTTCCACTGATTCTTATTATATGAATAAAAACATATTGACTACATAAAAATATTATAAAATATGTTGGATAACATATACACACATTTCTTTACAAAGTAAAATCATTCCAGATACACCGTAAGATGTTTTGCTGAACAATTTATGGTTATTATCTTCCCAGGTCAATAAACAGTCAACATTTAACGCAAACACCGTTTTCTCAACAACGGACCACACGTGCTACAGCGGTCCCAGCTGAGAAGTTCCCATCGCCGAGTGAAATGATGGCCGTCTATCACATGCTGGTGTGTTCGTGGTGATGCTAGTGTAAGCACACCTCCTGTGCTGCCAGTCATCTAAAAGTGTAGCATTTACAGTTATGTGCCGTGCATGATGCCTGATGATGATAAACAACTATGGTTTACATATTTACTACACTATACTTCTTATCATTATTTTAGAGTGTGTTCTTTCTATTTATGAATAACAATTTGCTGGAAAACAGTGTGCCGTGTTATGTCGGTAGCAGTCTCGTGTGTCTCATGTTTACCTGTCTCTTGATTGCATCATTTTTTTCTGTGCTTTCTTTACATGACCTTGTGTTGTTTTGTACAGGAACATGCCATGCAGGTTTGTAGCCTAGGTGCAATGGATTACACCACACAGCTACTTGTGCAGTAGCTGTACCACCGAGGTTTGCGTAAGTACATTCTGTGATGTTCACACAACAACAAAGTCACCTAAGAATTCATTTCTCAGAACATATCCCCGTCATTAAGTGGCACATGACTGTTTATCTCAAAACTACTGTCTTTAACAACTACATAATATTCCACCATATGGATCATCCACATTATTTACTCAACCCCCTCCCACTGGATGTTTAGATACTCTCCGGTTATTTTGCAATGATGTATGTGTGTGTGTGTGTGTGTGTGTGTGTGTGTGTGTCTGTGTGTGTCTGTGTGTCTGTGTTTATATACATATTAATACTAATATAGAGTACACAGACTCTCTATATGTGAGATGTACTATATACACAAAAAACGATTATGTTAAAATAAATTATCTTAAAATAAATTCTTAGAACTGGAACTCCTAGATCAAAGTATCTGTATTTTAAAGTATTTTTGCACATAGGATAGCCACTGTTATAATGCTGGAGCATGGAGTGTTTGTTTTAGAAGCACCTTCTCCTGGATCAGATCCTGACAAAACTTGAAACCTGCTACTGTCCCTTTCACAGCATCATACAGATTCATAACTTCATCTCCTCTTCCTCCACAATGCTCTTCATCACTCTCCATAATAATATGAACATTCCCTGGACCTAATCCCTGGAAGTCACTCTGTTCTGGTCAATTCTGCATGATGTAGTCACCGTTGTACTGACCTCCATCCGCCCCCACTGCCATGACTGACAGTGATTTCTGCAATATCGAAGTATCACAGGTTTAGAACAGAGATCAAGGCCTTTGTGTCAGTGCCATTTCATTGCTCGGAATACACTTTTCAGTGTTTGTGACTTTGGGACAGTGACTTATTTTCTACGTGCCTCAGTTTATTAAGTGCTCAGGTTTCCTATCCCAGGAAGCCTCCCTGGACCCCCCAAGTCTGGGTTAGAGGCCTTCCTTTGTGTTTCCACAATACTCCATACTTCCCCCAGCGCAACCAAAATGTTTAAGAGTTTCCTTATTTCCTGTTTTTTTGTTGTTATTGTTGTTTTGTTTTGTTTTGTTTTGTTTGCAACACTAGACTATCAAAGCAGGAATAATATTTGTCAATACTGGTTATTACTTATGCGTCATTCATTGAAAAGGTAATCGTTGAGTGCCTACTTTGTTCCAGGTGCTAGGAATACCTCTCTTCTAGAGATACATAGAAGAGCAATAGATAAAGTCCCTGACCCCACGTCACACATATTCCAGTGGCGGGGAGCAGGCCAATAGTCAGAAAGGACAACATACAGAGTGGCAGATAATGGTACCGACCGTGGAGGAAAACACACAGAGTACAAGGTGATAGGGATGCCAGAGACTGGGGTTGGGGCTGGGAGGGCTTGCTACTTAGGCTAGGTGGATCAGAGGTCTCCCCAGAGAGGTGACAAGTGAAGGGAGACCTGAAGGTGTCTAGAGCGGGAAGAGGCCAATTGTCTTCCTTTGGGCAGCTAGCTCCTTCCTGTTAAGTTTCAGACATGAGGGCCCCCTATAATATTTTAATAAAAGGGATCTGCTGCTTTAAAAAAAAAGATTTTTCAAACATATCTCCCACTGTAAATGGCTCTGTACTAGGCACTAAATAAAGTGACATCCCAAACAATGAAAGCTTCTGATAGGACTTAAGTGTTGACAGGGAGAGATGCCCAAGTTCACGCTGCAGGCGGCAGAGCTGGGATTCCAATCTGTCTGCTACCTTGAGAGCCCACATCTCTCAACCCCACCCAGCCAACAGGCTGCCAAGTCATTTTAATTCAGATTTGCCAGAGCTCCCACAGCACCAGCATTGTTTTGTCTGAATTTCCCACATGACCTCACTGTGTGTTTACATGTCTTCGACAGCCCACACTGAACATAACCTAAAATTATCTTCATTTGAAGAGTTCAATGATTGTGTGTGCTCTATATGGCCAAAGTGATGCTTTTCCCCTCAAATATCAGAAAGCATTTTAATCGAGATTTCTTCTCAAAAACTGTAGGTAATTCTAAGTCAATACAAAGCCAGTGTTTTTTTGTTGTTGTTGTTGTTTTTTTTTAAGGATGTGCCTAGAAAGTATTGCTCGTGGCCCAGCTGTCTACATCAGATCACTGTCCAGTTCTGCCTTCTGCTCTTCACTGCCTTTCTTCTTTTTTTCTGCTTGCTTCCCTACTTCCAGCTGCCAGCAAGTCAGATAATTAAATGCCAAAGTAGTGACACTTGGCATTTCAATGAGTGCTCTGTATTTACTACACGGTCTCTCTCGACAGCCCTCCTGCTCAGCATGCGTGCAAGATGCTGCGCTGCTGAACTGAAGCACTTCTTTGTTGAAGCGCTGGACGCACTGAAGAAAGATGAACTCGGGCAGCGGCCCAGAACTGAGAGGAGGGAGGCAACAGATTCCCCAATGTCTCTCCTTGCCACCTCTTGAAGTTTATGTCCTCAATTCAATTAAACAAGCATTTGTTAAGACCTTAGCCCTCTGTGCTTAGCCCTCTGCTGGGATACATTTTCAATGGATTCTGTATTAAAGGGGACAGAACTTTAGGTATTTTCATTTCAACCAGGTAGTGCCAGAATATTGCACTGTATTGTACATAATTGGAAGGTGATTTCACATTTATAACTCACCTAATTTTATAGGAAAGCCATCAGAACAGAAGTAGATACTGGAAGTGAAAGTCTAACTCTAGCTTCCAAGGCTGTAGTTTAGGCCTTGGTAGAAGTGGATTCATTCAAAATCTGCCCCTTAACCACAGGTATCATGTGTTCAGGCTGCAGCTTAGCCATCACCTCCTCCTGGAAGTCCTCTATGACCTAACGAGTCTGAATAAAATACCCTTCTAGCTGTTCTGACATAGCCAGTACTTTGCACAATTGTAGACCATAAGCTCAGAGGATAAGTATGCTGTCTTACCCCTGCCATTGCCCACTGCCGATGCCAAACATAGTACCTGCAGCGTATCAATGACACAACACATAGTTCTAATTAAACTGCTTTGCAAGTTGGATGGTAAAGTATTTTCAAATTCTTTCAAGCCATACTGAGCTAGGTAGAGTCCTAAAATCATCGATATACTTTCAGGGATCATTTTTATAGTTCGTTACTAAAATCATCGATATAATTATTAAATTTGCAGATAATTTTTATTCATTCATTCATCCATTCAAATAATGCATATTTACTGAATACCTATAATTCTCCACCTATTGCCCAAAAGGTTTGCTATTCAAATGTTGTCTTCTCCATTTTTCCCATTTGGGAAGGATACTCATGGTTACATGCAAGAAATTGGTCCATGAGTACTTTGGGGGGAATTTTGAATCAATGATCACATTATGGTTAGTCTGAGAGAGGAACCATCACATCACTTTATATCACCAGTGCCTTGCAGAGTATATGGCATTTAGTGGCTGCTCAGTAAGTATTGGTGAAAAAATTAATAGAACAGCAATGCCAAACATACAAGCCAGAAGGAAGGAGGGAGGGAGGCAAGGAGGGAGGGTGGGGCACTAACCTACATGAAAATAATTTATTCTTCAAATTTTATTTTTGAGTGAAATCAGTACCAAATCTGCAAAGGGACTACAAAATCCTGAGTGGTTTTGTAGTCCTCAACCTATGCCTCATTTCCCATTAATTTACTTCCGCTTCTGGTCAAGATGGACAGGAACCAGACTTACTCTCTGACCTGAAACACACATACACACACAACCCAGACAAAATACATTATACGACAATTTTCGAGACACTGAACATCAGGCAATGAAACACAGGGATCCCTAAGAGAAATAACAAATGTGATGAGGTCTGGTATGGCCCCCGAGTGCTGCCTGGAGAAAATTTCCAGGCAGCAGCACAGATAAGAAGGACGCAAGCAGAATGTAGTCGACTCCTTAAATCGAGGAAATAGAACAGGGGACAACAAGGCAGTTGGAGTTCACAGGACAGAGAAGAGAAATGTACAGAGAAAATAACATCCCAGAAACAAGATTTGCAGCAGGCCCCTCCCAAGTATTCAGCAAAGGATTGATAAGTACATGCATGTGGGTAAACAACCTGCAAGTGAAGAAAGCACCAAAGGATTAGAGTGAAAAGTGCTGGCACTCACACAGGGCCCCTGTTACTCCTCCCAGCCTGATGGAAAACTCCTAGGTTACAGGATGTTGGGTGGAGTACTCAGGACACTCATGCCTCAGTATGGAGGAATAATTAATCCTAGACTTAGCACTGCTCCAGAGCTGCCTAACAAACCATAAACACAAGACCTGAAAGGATCAAACTGTTAAGTAACTTAACCACATCCCAGAGCAAAGCTCGAGAATATTTACAGGCATGCAAAAATATCAAGCAACCAACCAGAAACAATTCACATTGTCTTACATCTAATCAAGGGTTCCAGGAAGGCAAAGGAGCAGGAAAATGTACCTGCAATGTGGAGAACAATAGATCTGTTTCAGATGGACTGATACAGCTGTTAGAGTGAGCAGGTAGTTATTCAAATTGCTGTTGTAACTGTATTCCTTGTATTACAAATAGTTAAGGAGAGTCATGGAAGATATGAAAAACCAAACTTCTGGAGATGAAAACTGCAATGTCTAGTAAGAATATTACACTGAAGGGAGTTAAGAGCAGACCTAACATCTCAGAAACAAAGATTAGAAAGGCTGAAGTCACAGCGATAGAAAATACCAACATAAAACACAGAGAAAGGAGAATTTTTAAAAGTGAACAGAGTTTCTGACTGGATGCCAGATGTGTCCAGCTGCAGAGCCTGTGTTCCTTCTACCCTGTCATGCTGCTTCCAGTCCCACATGCTCAACGACACCCTAACGGTTGCAGTCTGACTGCCGAGTGGAGGTGGCTATTCGGGATGGCGTTTACTGTGAAAGCCTGGAAGATGGAAAAAAGTGTGTGGGAGTGTGAGTGCGTAAGGGGTGGTCAATGTTCACAGCCTTCCCTGCACAAGTGTCAGATCTGGACTGAGAACATGCAGATATGGGGAGGTGTGTCCAGAGTAGAAACTCAGTCCCATGTGTACTGGCCACAGCTAGAGTGGTCAGGCACTAGGAAAAACCAGAGCGGAGCAACGAGCTGCTTTTACACAACTCCCTGTAAAAACCCAACAAGTTCCGAATTTAGTCTTTACATGTTAGGGTGGCCCAAAGGCAACTGGAAAACCAGCATCAAATTAAAAATAAAATAAACTTTTTACTATGGCCCACCACCCCACACATAAAATTCTTTTCCCATGGAAACAGCTTACATTGATATGGTGGTTAGCTCAACCACTTTTTTTTTTTTAAGGGAAAACAGACTCTGTTTCCTGTCTCCTTTCCCAGAGCATGGGGTGGGCTCCGGGGGCCCAGGGTGCGGCCCCAGGATCAGTCTCAGCTGCTGGCACTGAACATTTGGCGTGGACTAATGTGACGGTTGATCACCATCAATTCATGCGATTGCTCAACCAAAGGATGGCACAAAATCATGGAGTCACAAAATCCCATGACTGGAAACGATATTAGCATATTATCAGTCCATTTATCATTTTTAGCTGCCCAGCATCTACTCTTCTTTCTTAATTTACCCCAACTTCTTCGGGAAAATTAGCTCTTCATGAAGTATCGTAGGAGTACAAAGATACATCCTGGAGCTGGTCGCTCCATAGAAAGAAACCACAGAAACTAGTCTGCCAGGGGTTGGGCATGCTATCTATTAAAAGCTGGGCCAATGTTGGATAGCCTTCCCTGGGCACTGCATTTGTGTAAGTGATTCAAATGTTAAATTGGTTAGAGACTGTTCTTCACAGGGAAAGTGTTCTGACCAAAAGAAAGACTCATTCACAAACTATTAAAGATACCTTGGTCCCCACTCAATCCTATGCATAGTCTTCAAATCTCCCACTGATCCTGTGAGCCCCCCACTATGCTGCCTTAGTTTGCTCACCTTCAGAACAGAATTAATCATTGTTCCTACCTCAAAAGGACACTATAAAGAGGAGTTAACACATATAAAGTGCTTAGAATAGCTCCTGACACCCGACAAATGTTAGCAATAAAAAATAATGTGATTGCTATTATTATTTTCTGTTATTTTACATCTATTAAGTGGAAGAAATTACCTACCACACGAGTTTATTCAGGTTCAAATGTGACTTACTGTATTTCAAAAGTATCATTAACCATATAGTGCTATATAATTTAGGTGGTAGTCTTTGTAAGTTTGAACTTCCTAGGTTAGGGAGACCGAATCTTACAGGGAAAACCCATGGATCCACAGATCCTCTGCAGTAGCATGCAGTAGCTATGAGAATGTGTGCATGTGTGTACATGGTCTCTGTGCTTGAGGCTGGGGTGACAGGAGTGGTCCACAGCCTTCATCAGAGTCCCAAAGGCATCCAAACTTCCAAAGAATGCACACTGGCAGGGGTGTCCGACCTTTTGGCATCTCTGGGCCTCACTGGGAGAAGAGGAGTTGTCTTGGGCCCACATTAAATACCTTGTGACACGTAATCACAACAAAAATCTCATGTTTTAAGTAAATTTACAATTTTATATTGGGCCACATTTATAGCCATCCTGAGCCACATGTGGTCTGTGGGCTGCAGGTTGGACACCCTTGGAGAGCTTCTGAAGGAGAATGGAAGGCCCCTTTTGAACTTACTAGTACTCTTTCAAAATTCTGGGACAGGGATTACACTGGAAATAGCCTCCAGAGCAACAGCTGTTCACAGCCAATTCCTTGAGCTTGCCCAACATTTCAAGAACTCACAAGTTCCCAAGGTCAACCTGGGGGCCACCCTAAGGGGTTGGTGGCTCAACTAAGAGCTTGTTGGCAGAAGGAGGTAGCCACCTCTTATCATAGGCTGCACCACCAGCTGTGAAGAGAGGGGACCACCCATGTTTCTCCTCTTTCCTTATACTGCAACTGGCCACTTCAGGGTTAGACATGAAGAAGAGCAGTGTGAGATTTCCAGTACAGTGAAGATTCCAAAAACTAGTTCTGGACTGATTAAGGCCCTGCTGGCCTGTGAGGATATAAGAATAACTACGCTGTTAGAACAACGTGAGATGGGGTAGAGGGTAAGAAGACGATAGATAAGAAAGCCTTGCTTACATCACTGCAGGGTTCAAAGTGAGAACAATTTAGAATTTTTTAAAAAAGTTATCTCCTTTCCACATGGTATCAAGGGAATTTAAGGACAGAAGATTGAGTTTTCCTCCTCTCAAGTATTCTTTTACCTTCTGTACCTTGGTTTCCTCATCTGTCAAGTAAGCCATCTGTGGCAAGCTCTTACAAATATTTCCTTCAGCTCCACCATTCTGAAAATTAGTAGGAAGAGGACAATTTTATACATAAAAGGCCAAATGTTTTACTCAACGTCAGTCCCAGTCACCTAAATTATCACTAAATAGTATCCAAATTAATGCGCTTTCACAGCATGAAAAATCTCACACCCTGGGTGTCAGGGTAGGCTCACACTCTGGCCACAGCTCTCATGACAGAACAGAACATGAGGCTCACCAACAAACACTAAAGGAGGAGTTTTCAAAAATGACTGGGAAGGTAAAAATAAAGATCATGTGATGATGGATTTAGAATGACCACTAAATATAGGAGAGGAAAAGCTGAGAAAATTAAAATTTCATCTGTAAATAAAATGAGTCTATTTCATTATGAAAATAATGCCTGCAAATTTTAAAGTAATTTAATATGAAATTTACTTCCCCTCTTAATTAAAAACCCAGACTATGTCACACTGACTTCATTTGCTATTTAGGCAAAGTGAAGAGAAAAATGTAAGAGGGGAAAAAGAGAACAGATCCTCTTTCTGAGGAATGTCTGGTAATCCAGCTTTCGTCCCCCAAAGTTGGTTCTCTGCATTCTTGTCTATGGGGGAGGTGGCTGGTTGGCTTTGGAGGTTAGCAGCACTTCATACTGCACACTGGGCCTTGGAAATGCCTACGACCTGATTGGTGTACGAAGTTCAAATGGTTTTTCCAAGACCTTCCTGCAGAAACCTACCCTTTAGAGAAGGCCCGGAAACCAATCTTTGACTTTGTCCGACCCACTGATTTCATCTGCTGTTCTCTAGTTAGAACTCAGATAAAATCTGCCAGCTATTCTGCAGCACACACACCCCCAACAACACTCCCATTTTGGGTAAACTGCAAAAATAAATGAATAGTAAAACACAATGCTTCATTGTTAGTTAAAGTCCTTCTACTGTTGCTCAGACAGTGACTACTGGAGTCCATAAAGGCACACAAAAATGCAGGAAACACAGTCCCTACCTTTAAGGAGTCTACAGTACAGCAGAGAAGTTAAGAGAGACAGTAATTCACAGACTTCGCAAAGCACTCGTAAAGAAGAGGGGGTCTGAGAGGCACAGCTGGTTCCCAGTGAAGACACAGCTCGGAGTGGAGTATTTAGAAGAATGGTTCAGGGGTGGTGACTCGCATGATGCACAGGAGAGAGAGGGAGGAGAGTCAGGGACTTTCCCATTTTCTAGTTTCAGGAACTAAGAAAAGAGTGTTGTCATTAGCAAGGTAGAGGAATACAGGAAAAGGGAGAGACGCAACCAAGAGACAGGAGGTTCTGTTTGAGACTTTCTCTTTTTTTATATAACCATGGTAGTAGGTATAGGGATAAACAGAGTGGACTCCAGGGTCTGACACCCAAGCTTGAAGGCCTGGGCAAATTACCTATCTTCTTAGGCCTTAATTTCCTCATCTGAAAAATGGAGATAATATTAATAATTACATTACATGATTGCTCTGCAATAAAGATTCAATTAGATAGCACCAGCAGGATGCTTACAGTGCCAATGGCATGATAAACCTTAAATAAATCCTCTTACTATCAGCCCAGGAGCTCAAGAGAAAAATCTCCAGATTACAGGTCCCAAGGTCTGAAAGAGCATGCAAGTGACAACTGATTCCCTCTCCTGCAATCAGCCTCGGATTCTGGCCTCCTGCAATGGACGTACTCTCTCTCCCTGAGTCTTTATTTCCTCTGCTGAGCGTGGTTCTGACCGACATCTCTCCTGAGCACCTCTTCACTTGATTCCGGCCTCCATTACCCACTGCCACATAAGGACTTGGGTTTTTAGCACCTGCCATACCAGCTTTATCATACTGCCTTTGGTTTCTTGTTTGCCACCAAGTATCTCTGAAAAGCAAATGTAATTCTATCATCTGACTACTTAAAAAGCCTGCTTTTTAATCTTCACTGCTTTCAGGAGAAGGTCTTGAGGCAAGCACATGAAACTGTCACATCCCCCTCAGCCATCCCTCCTTGCCGTGATCTTATCTGTAGCACCCCATTAGCTGCCTCCTTCATATGCTGCACCTTTGTGCTTCAGCACATAGGCTCCGTCTGCAAAAAAAACGTCTGTGTCACCTCTATGCCCTGGGCCTAACCTGCATATCCTCAAAGATACAGATCAAATGCCCCCTCCTCAGCAAAGCCTTTCCTCTCATTGAGAGTTACTCCCTCCTAATTCCAGACCTCACATGGGTCATGATTTAGAGTGCTAGCCTGCTGAAAAGCGATTATGCTGGATCCAGGTTTCAGATACCCATCGAGGAAAGCCCAAAGAAGCCCCTTTACCCTGAATGACAAATCTGAGGTGTCTAAAGCACTTTTGTGTGAATACAGTCTCCTATCTGCACAGAGAAAACTGGGATCAGGCTAATGAATGGGCTATGGGCTCTTGAGATTCTTCATTAAGAGCATGATATCATTTCCTACCCTGAGCTTTCCTATGTGGAATTGTGCTCACAATTAAATAGCCTTAATTGCTTCTGGGAGCTAATTCAAACTAGTCAATGGTTGAACATTGTTTGGCTGGACTCCTAAGTATAGTTAGCTGCATAACCAAGGCTTGCTTTCTGCTGATCTTCTCTTTATAGTCCTCATTTTAATATTTTGTTTGAGGTTTCATTTGTGAATCATGTCATTCTTCTGCAGTATAATCTATCTTTACTCTTTTTCATGTACACATTTGTGTAACGTGCAACATCCCAGTAACATTAAACATCACCGACCTCATGTGTTAGACCTGATACACTGTTCAACAAAAATTCTAACAATCTACCTTTGGAGGGGTGTTCAGAGTCTAAAAAATTAAATGCCATTGTCACCATTCAAAAAACACAAATGAGATCACAGACTTAAAGCCTTTCATCCAGTTCCAAGGTCTGGCCAGAGAAATACCTCCAGAGTACAGAAAACCAAAGCTGCTATTGTTTTTGGGCTCACTAGGGAAAAAGTTTTTATTGAATGCATTGGGGTGACATCCGTTGAAATTATACAGGTTTCAGATGTACAATTCAATGATACATCACCTGTACATTGTATTGTGGGTTCACTACCCCAAATTAACTCTCCTTCCATCACCATTTATCCCCACTTAGCCCTTTTCTACCTCCCTACCCCCTCTCCCTCTGGTAATTTCTGTGTCTATGAGGTTTTTGGAGGGGGGTTGTTTTTGTTTTTGCTTAAACCTTTCTCCTTTATCATCCAGGCCCCCAACCTGCCTCTGCACTGACAGCTGTCAGCCTTTTCTCTGTATCTATGAGTCTATTTCTATTTTGTTTGTTAGTTTATTTTTTCATTAGATTCCATGTATAAGTGAATCTCTGACTGGGCTATTTCACTTTGAATAATACTCTTTACATCCATCCATACTGCCACACAAGGAAAGATTTCCTTCTTTTTATGGCTAAGTAGTTTTCCATTATGTTAATGTACCACAGCTTTTTTATCCACTCATCTACTGATGAGCGCTTGGACTGCTTCCAAGTTTTGGCTATTGTAAATAACACTGCAATGAACATAGGGGTGCATATATTCTTTTGAACCTATGTTTCAGGTTTCTCAGATATGTTCCTGAAATGGAATTACAGGATCATAAGGAAGTTCCATTTTTAACTTATTCAGGATCCTCCCTAAAGTTTTCCACAGTGGCTGCATCAGTCTGCATTCCCACCAACAGTGCACAAGGGTTCCCTTTTCTCCACATTCTCACCAACACTTGTTTGATGATTTATTGATGATAGCCACAATATGTCACAGGTGAGATATCATCTCTGACAAGTATAAGGTCATATTTCACTGTGGTTTTAATTTGCATTTCTCTAATGATTAGAGATGTTGAGCATCTTTTCATATGTCTATTGTCCATCTTTATGTCTTCTTTGTAGAAGTATCTATTTGGGTCCTTTGCCCATTTTTTTAATTGAATTGTTGTGGGGGGGTTGGTGTTGAGTTTTATAAGTTCTTTATAAGTTTGGAGTATCAACCCCTTAACATACGTATCATTCACAAATATGTTCTCCCATTCAGGGGGTTTCTTTGTCATTTTGTTGATGATTTCCTTTAGTGTACAAAAGGTCCTTTAGTTTGATGTAGTTCTATTTGTTTAGTTTTTTTTAATATGTTTTATTGATTATGCTGTTACAGTTGTCCCATTTCTCCCCCATCATTCCCTTCCACCCTACAGACCCTCTCCCATCCACATTCCCCCCTTAGTTCATGTCCATGTGTCATAAGTTCTTTAGCTTCTACATTTCCCATACTATTCTTGCCCTCCCCGTCTGTTTTCTACCCACTGTCTATGCTACTTATTCTCTGTACCTTTTCCCCCCTCTCCTCCTCCCACGCCACTGTTGCTAACCCTCCATATGATCTCCATTTCTGTGATTCTGTTCCTGTTCTAGCTGTTTGCTTAGTTTGCTTTTGTTTTAGCTATGGTTCTTAATAGCTGTGAGTTTGCTGTCTTATCACTGTCATATTTTTATCTTCTTTTTCTTAGATAAGTCCCTTTAACATTTCATAGAATAAGGGCTTGGTGATGATGAACTCCTTGAATTAGACCTTACTGAGAAGCGCTTTATCTGTCCATCCATTCTAAATGACAGCTTTGCTGGATAGAGCAATTTTGGATGTAGGTCCCTGCTTTTCAAGATTTCAAATATTTCTTTCCAGCCCCTTCTTGCCTGGAAGGAATCTTTTGAGAAATCAGCTGACAGTCTGATGGGAACTTCTTTGTAGGTGACTGTCCCCTTCTCCCTTGCTGCTTCTAGAATTCTCTGCTTCATTTTAATCTTAGCTAATGTAATTACGATGTGCCTTGGTGTGTTCCTCCTTGGGTCCAACTTCTTTGGGACTCCCTGAGCTTCCTGGACGTCCTGGTAGTCTATTTCCTTTGCCAGATTGGGGACATTCCCCTTTATTATTTGTTGAAATAAGTTTTCCACTTGTTGCTCTTCTTCTTCCCCTTCTGGGACCCCTATAATTCGGATGTTGGGACGTTTAACGATGTCCGGAGGTTCCTAAGCCTCTCCTCATTTTTTTGAATTCTTGTTTCTTCCTCGTTTTGTTTGGTTGTTAGTTTCTTCCTTCTGGTCCACTCCATTGATTTCAGTCCCAGTTTTCCTTCCATCTCTATTGGTTCCCCATGCATCTTCCTTCATTTCACGTATTGTAGCCTGCATTTTTTCATCTAATTTGTGAGCAAAATCAACCAATTCTGTGAGCATTTTGATGACCAGTGCTTTGAACTGTGCATTTGATAGGTTGGCTATCTCTTTACTGCTTAGAGGAATTGGCTCTGGGGCTTTTATTTGGTCTCCGGTTTGAGCCATTTTTGGTGGGGGTTTTTGTTTGTTTGTTTGTTTTGGTTTGGTTTTAGTCTGGTCGCGGCTATTACATAGTAAGGGGTGGAGCCTTAGGTGTTCCTCAGGGCGGGGCAGCCCAGTCGCTGGGTTGTGACGCTATAGGTGGGGGCGGGGTTTGAGAGGGAACAATGGTGCCTGTTCCGCTCTCTCCTGGACTCCGGTCTCTTCCGCCGCTTCCCCTTCACCTGGATTATCTGCGCACGCAGGCGTGCTGTTACGTAGTGAGGGGTGGAGCCTCAGGCGCTCCCCAGAGTGGGGCAGCCCAGTCACTGGATTGTGACGCTGTATGTGGGGGCGGGGTATGAGAGGGAATAATGGCGCCTGCTCCACTCTCTCCTGGATTCAGTCCCTTCCGCCACTTCCCCTCTGCCTGGACCGTCTGCGTGTGCGAATGTGGGACCACCTGGTCAGCCAGCCACCTTGTGCGGCCTCACTGAGTCTGCACAGTTGCCCCCCTGTGGCCGGGGTCTGCCAGCTGCTGCCTGTGGGCCCGGGGACCGCCAGCCACCGCCTGTGCACCTGGGAACTGCCAGCCGCTGCTGCTTGCGCTCCCGCACCTCCACCTTCTCCCGCCGCGACTCCGCCCCTCCTACTGGTCTGGATGAATGGTTGTTGGACTTCCATACAGTTCAATTTTCTACAGGTTCTTGTTGTTTTCTTGTTTCTAAATATTTGTTGTCCTTAATTTTGGTTGTGAGAGGAGGCACAGTGTGTCTGCCTACGCCTCCATCTTGGCCGGAAGTCTTGTTTAGTTTTTCTTTTGTTTCCTTTGCTTGAGGAGATATATCAGAAAAATCATTGCTACAAGAAATGTCCAAGATTTTACTGTCTACATTTCCTTGTAGGATTTATATGGTTTTAGTTTAACACTTAAGTTTTTAATCCCTTTTGAATTTATTCTTGTGTATAATGTACGGTGGTGGTGTAGTTTCATTTTTTTGCATGTATTTGTGCAATTTTCCAACACCATGCATTGAATTAACTATCTTTACCCCATTGTATGTTCTTGCCTTCTTCACTGACTATTAATTGACCTTATGTAAAAGCATGGGTTTAATTCTAGGTTCTCTGTCCTGCTACATTGATCTCTATGTCTGTCTTTATGTCAGTACTATGCTGTTTGATTATTATGGCCTTGTAATATAGTTTCACATCAGGTAGTATGATACCCCCAACTTTCTTTTTTCTGAAGATTGCTGTGGCTGTTCTGGGTTTTGTGGCTCCACATACGCTTTTGGAGTATTTGTTCTACTTTTGTGAAATATGTCATTGGTATCTCGATGGGAATTGCACTGAACCTATAGATAGATTGCTTTGGTAGTACAGACATTTTAATGATGTTAAATCTTCCTATCCATGAACACAGTATATGCGTCCACTTATTTGTATCTTCTTCAATTTCTTCCTTCAGTGTCTTATAATTTTCTAAGTATAGGTCTTTTACATCTTTAGATAAATCTATGCCTGTATATTTTATTTTTTGATGCAATTGTAAATAGGACTGTATTCTTAGTTACACTTTCTGATAGTTCACTATCAGTATATAAAATCAACTAATTTCTGGATGTTTATTTTGTATCCTGCTACTTTACTAAATTCATTTATCAGTTCTACTAGTTTTTTGATGGAATATTTAGGCTTCTCTATATATAGTCTCATGCATGTCACCTGCAAATAATGACAGTTTTATTTCTTCCTTGCCAATTTTGATGCCATTTAGTTCTTCTTGTCTGATTGCAGTGGCTAGGACTTCCAGTACTGTGCTGAATAAGAATGGTGAATGTGAACATCCCTGTCTTGTTTCCGATCTTAAAGAAAATGCTTTTAGCTTTTGCCCACTGAGTATGATGTTGGCTGTAGGTATGTCATATATGACCTTTATAACAGTGAGATATGTTCCTCCTATTCCCACTTTGCTGAGATTTTTTATCATAAATGGGGGCTGGATTTTATCAAATGCTTTTTCTGCATCTAATATCATGTGATTTTTGTCTTTCCTTCTGTTTATGTGATGTATCACATTTATTGATTTGAAGATATTGTACTGACGTTGCACCCCTGGAATAAATCCCACTTGATTATTCTGTATGATCTTTTTAGTATATTGCTGAATGTGGTTTGCTAATATTTTGTTGAGGATTTTAGCATCTATATGCATCAGGGATATTGGCCTATAATTTTCCTTTTTTGTAATGTCTTTATCTGGTTTTAGAATTGGGATAAAGCTGGCCACATAAAATGAGCTTGGGAATCTTCCCTCTTCTTGAATTGTTTGGAATAGTTTGAGGAGGATAGGGGTTAGCTCTTCCATGAATGTTTGGTAAAATTCACCTGTGAAGCCATCCAATTAAAGACTTTTGTATGCTGAGAGTTATTTGATTACACCCTTAATTTCACTAGTTGTAACATGTCTATTCAGGTGTTCTGATTCTTCTTGATTCAATTTTGGAAGACTGTATGTTTCTAGGAATTTATCCATTTAGTTCAGGTTTTCCAATTTGTTGACACACAGTTGTACATAATATTTTTTATGATTCTTTGTATTTCCCTGGTGTCAGTTGTTACTTCCCCTCATTCATTTCTGCTTTTATTTATTTGGGTCCTCTCTTTTTAATGAGTCTGGTTAGAAGTTTGTAAATCTTATCTTTTCAAAGAACCAGCTCTTGGTTTCATTAATCTTTTGTATTATTTTTTAGATTCTATTTTATTTTTGCTCTGATCTTTATTATTGTCTTTCTTTTACTTATTTTGAGCTTTGCTGTTCTTTTTCTAGTTCTTTTAAGTGTAAAGTTTGATTGTTTATTTGATATTTTATTGTTTCTTGAGGTAGGCCTATACTGCTATGATTTCCCTGTTGGGATTACTTTCACCATGTCCCACAGATTTTGCGTTGTTGTGCAATCATTTTACTTTGCTTGCAGGTACCTTTTGATTTCTTCCTTGATCTCACTATTTACCCATTCATTGTCCAGCAAAACGTTATTTAGCCTCTATGTCTGTATGTGTTTTTAATTTTTTTTCTTTTGAATGATTTCTAGCTGCATAGTATTATGGTCAGAGAAGATACTTCATATAATTTCAATCTTATGAAATGTATTGATACTTTGTGTCCTAACACATGGTCTATCCTAGAAAATGTCCCATGTGCACTTGAAAAGAATGAATATTTTGCTGCTTTGGGGTAAATGTTCTAAATATATCAATTAAATCCATCTGATCTAGTGTGTCATTTAAGACAGCTCTTTCCTTGTTGATGTTTTTTGTCTGGAAGATCTATCCATTGATATCTTTGGGATGTTACCCCTACAATGACTGTATTACTTTTGATCTCTCCATTTATGTCTATCAAGATTTGCTTTATATATTTAGGTGCTCCTATGTTGGGTGCATATATGTTTATAAGGGTTATATACTCTTGTTGAATTGCCCCCTTTATCTTTATGTAGTGTCCTTCTTAGTCTCTTACTATGGCTTTTGTTTTAAAGTCTATTTTGTCAGATATAAGTATTGCTATCCCAGCTTTTTTTCCCTTCTATTTGCATGAAATATATTTTTCCATCATTTTCAGTCTGTGTGTATCTTTTGTTCTGAGGTGGGTCTCTCATAGACAGGATATAAATAGGTCTTGTTTTCTTATCCATTCAGCTACTCTATGTCTTCTGATTGGAATAATTAAGCCATTTATATTTAAAGTGATTATTGATAGGTATGTGTTTCTTACCACTTTATTCTTTTAAAGAATATTCCTCTGGTTTTTTTTTTTTTTCTTCTTCTTCTTCAAGAAGACCCTTTAATATTTCTTGTATTACTTGTTTAGTGGTAACACATTCCTGAGCTTTTTCTTGTCTGTAAAGTTCTTTATTTTTCCTTCAGTTTTAAAAGACAGCCTTGCTGGATAGAATAGTCTTGGTTGTAGGCCCTTGCTTTTCATCACTTTAAGTATTTCATGCCAATTCTTTCTGACCTGAAATATTTTGGTTGAGAGATGAGCTGACAGTCTTATGAGAGCTCCTGTATAGGTAACTAACTGTCTTTCTTTTGCTGCTTTTAAGAATTTTTTTCTCTTTGTCTTTAACCTTTGCCATTTTAATTATGATGTGGCTTGGTACGGGCCTCTTTGGGTTCACTTTGTTTGGGACTCTCTATGGTTCCTGGACCTGTGTGTCTTTTTCCTTTACCAGGTTAGGGAAGTTTTCAGTCATTATTTCTTAAATAGGTTCTCAATCCCTTGCTTCCACTCTTCTCCTTCTGGCACCCCTATGACGCAGATATCATTATGCTTTATGTTATCCCAAAGATCTCTCATCATTTTTTAAAATTCCTTTTTATTTTAACTTCTCTGATTCTGTGTTTTCTGTTACCTTGTCTTCCATGTTGCTAATTTGATCCTCTGCTTCATCAAACCTACTGTTTATTCCTTCTAGTGTATTCTTCACTTCAGATGTTGTATTCTTCATTTCTGACTGGTTCATTTTTATGGTTTTCTTTGTCCTTCTTCATGCTGTTGTAGTTCTCACTAAGTTCCTTGGGTATCCTTATAACCACTGCTAAGGATACTCTCTATCTGATAAGTTGCTTGCCTCCATTTCATATAACTCTTTTTCTGGAGATTTTGCCCCTTCTTTCATTTGGAGCATGTTTATCTGTCTCTCCATTTTGGCCTGTTTTTGTTTGTTTCTATGTGTTAGGTAGATGTGCTATGACTCCCAGTCTTGGTATGGTGGCCTTATGTTGTAGGCATCCTGGGGGACCCAGTGGCACAGTCTCCAAATCCCCTAACCTGAGTGCTTCAGTAATGTCCCTTGTGTGGGTTATGTGGGCTTACCTGTAGTAACTGAGGCTTGATTGCTATTGGCCCATTCATACATGGGTCAACCCTCAGGCTGGCTGATTGGGAGGATCAACACCGACCACCGTGAATGAGCTGATGTGTGATTAGTGACCATATAAAGTGGAATTCACCTTAGCAGGGCCTGGTGCCTGCTGAGCTCTCCCTTTGGATATGCCACTTGTGAAGCTTACTGGATCCTGCTTTGATGTTGTCTGAAGCTAACCCCTGGGTGTGTTGGTTCTGGGGCATATTGGGAGGGACTCTGTTGCAGACCAATGTCAGCTGCAGCCTGTGACTGGCCCTGGGCAACTTCTTTGGAACTATAAAATGATCCATCATTTATGGTGCCCCTATTGGGCCTGGGTATGTGTTTGAAGGACCAGGCCTTGCATCAAGGCTCACTTTTGCCAGCACCAGATTAGGGGCAAGTCAGCTAAAGTCCCAAGGCACCCCAAGATCCACTTCTGTCTGCCTCAGCCTGCCAGCTGCCTGTTAGGCTCAGTCACTGAAACAGCCTCTGGCCATACTCAAGTACTGAATCACCAGGTTGGGATGCATGGTGTTCACCAGATTGATATAGAGTCAAACTTGGTGCAAATGCTGGGTCTGAGGATACTAGGCAAATGTTCCAGGGTACACCAAGTCTAGCTGCCACCTGCTGGGTGCTCACACACCTTTGTGGTGAGATGGGGGTCTCAGGAAGTCATCAGAGTGAGGCCAGCAGAGTTTATCAGGATTTGGCTGTGTGAAGGAGGGCTCTGCACTAAAGAAAAAGTGCTACTTCCCTACAGCCACATAAATCAGTCTGTTCCAGATTCTGCCAGGAGCCAGATCTCAACAGGGTTAGGCCACCAGGAGTCGGGATGATAGGGCCAGTGAATTTTCCATTGCAGGGAGGTGCCAGTCAGGATTGGGAGAAGGTAGGATGAATGACTCCTGCCCCAGAGCCCCACAATTCAGTCTGTCCAAATTCTACCCACCCCCACAGCAGGGTAAAGCCACATGGAGTCAGGAGTGTGGGGCTGCCAGGAGCCTGGAGAGAGGTGCTAGTGGAGCTCCTATGAGGAAGAGGTGCCAGTCTGGTTTGCGGAAACGTTGGGGGAATGGTCTGCACCCCAAAGCCACACCACTCAGTTACTAACACCTCCTCAGTCTGTCCAGACCTCTATACCCCAGCCCAGGTAGCTGACTCCTCAGTAGGGCACAAGCTCCTCAGGGTGGGGAGACAGGGAGTCCACAGGGTGGGGCTCTTGCATTCCCCCAGGCTGATGCTGTCTGGAGGAGCGTGTTCCACCCAATAAAATTGACTCCAGGGAATCAGAGCTGCTATTGTCATTTGGCTCACTTGGGACACTTGTGCTAACAGTATGCTCCTGGCAGACTAACTCCCAGCATCCCCTGCTATGCTGAAATGGAGACGACAGAACGTCTGGCTTCAGTGCTGCCGCAGCCTGCAACAAGCGTGAGATGCTTCTAGGAGCGGGCTGTGTTAAAGATGCTGCTTGACAAGTTGACGTAAAGGAGGCTATAAATACAGCATTGGTTCTTGGTGTTGGAAAATTCTTCCTGACGTGAAAATGTTGTTTCTCACTGAAAGTATTTCAAATTAATTTCAGGCCAGCTTAATCTTGATGAATCTCTCAGTGAAACTCTTAGGTAGAAGCCCTTCCCCTCAGTAAATACCCTCCAAGCACTTTGTTACTTTTATTTTGGGACTCTTAACCCATTTGAAGTAAGCAATTCTAAATTATTAATCTCTCTCATGAGGCAGCATGCTCCATGGAGGCAGAGATCTTGTGTATGTTGGTTATAGTTGCAGTATCCCCAGTTACTAACAGAGGTCCTGACACATAGTAGGCACTCAATAACTACCTACGGGATGAAAAAATTTGCAATATACCCTTGCTTTCCTTTCTCCAAGCTCCTTCCACTACTTCTGTCCTTATCTCCTCTCTATCCTGTCCCATGGATACAATATAATTAGCTCTAGGAACCTATTATTGGTCCCAAGGTTCAGAAATGCAACTTGAACACTTACCTTGGTGGCAAATAGAATAAAACATTGGCAAAGTTAGTGACACCCAGAGACTCCCTACTCTGAATATTTCTGCCTTCACAGGAAGAGCAATGGCGGTGTTAGGGAAAAAAAAATGTACAACAGAAAGGCATGGTTAGTACTCTCACTGAATTTACAATTTGATAGGGAAGATGAATCTGAAAAATCACAATGAGTAGATATGGCCACACATAGAAAGTACTTAAATGATGCAAAAAGAAGGAAAACCTCAAGAAAACAGAGATATATCAGATATGGAAATTAGTGCGCCAGGTATATCTTATTAAAGGCTGCCCAGCTTAAGGCTATTTTACATTAGAAATTGTCATGCCTTTAAAGGGATCAAAACTGATTCTGATGAGGGAGGTACAATCACATCACTAATCCTAAATCTTTTGAATTTCAAGTGGGGTCCAAAATTTTCTCTCTTCATTACTTCTTAAAACCAACTTTCCTTATTTCTCTCCAGAATCTCCAGAGAGATTAGGGACATGGGGCCGAATTAACATTATGGTTACTCGTCCTCATCAATACAGGCTCTCTGAAGGAGGAATTAACTGGGTCTCACAGTCTGGAGTCAGCATTCCAGTCAGGCGGTGCCCAGTGCATGCCTGCCTCCAGGCACAGCTGTGCTACCGCTTGAATGATCTTCAAAACAAAAACAAACAAACAAACAAACAAAAAACCTCCTTCCTATATTCAAACAGCTTACAATGTTGTTGGGGAGACAAAATCACATCATATAAAACATGGAGAGAACAATTAAATGGTAAGAATTTGGAGAGATTAAGGTTAAAGCAGTGAAAATGGAGAAAATGGAGATGATACAGTGTCAGAAGGGTCACAGAGGAGTTAGAATTGAGGCAGCCTTGAACATTTTGTTAGGGGAGGGAATGAAGGAGAAAGTTCACCTCCAATGAGAAGACCTCTGGACCAAGTAGGGGCTGAGCAGCACTTGGAACAACCCATACACACTATGGGTTGGGGAGGGTGAGAAGAGGCCTATTTGCAGAGGAGGAATGGGAGGGCGCAAGTTAAACCTATAGAGTAGGAAGTCAAATCCACCTTTGGGATCTTCAGCAGGGCGTATGGAATTACTATGGAATTATTTCTTCTTCTGGAAAGAAGCCTCTTCCCAATGCCCTTCAGCCTTGACTTTCATCCACACTTGAAAGAAAAAGATTAAAATAGTAGGAATGGATACATGGAAACATATCCATAGTAAACATCTGTCAGGCAAGGGGCCAAAAGGCTGGTGTCAGAGTCACTTGTTAGGGAACTGGAAAGGAACGAATGAAAGGGATGGCACCGTTTAGTTAACTAAGAGGAAGGAGCAGCAGGCATGGAATTGAATTCCAGAGCTAAAATGTGACGAAAAGGAGGTGCAAAGAATTAACAAGTCAAACCCCCCAAGACCTGATATTTTGCCGTGGCTCACCTTCGAGGGGCTGAAACAACGTAGAATGAAGCCAGGTGACTTTTGTCATGCTTGCCTGGGTGTAGCTCTGCTTCCCAAGATGCACAAAAAGCTATCTGTCCATTTTAGGGCTGGTTTGGAGTCAGATGACTTACCATTTTGCCAGTTTCCCAGAATGTTTATTACTCTGGAAATCAGGATGTAAAAATGAACCTTACATGCTGTTTTGAAAATGTTTCTTATTGGTAGTTAATTCTCAGTAAAGTCAACAGTTACGTGGAACACTTTCAGGGGGAAGGCTTGGAATATTTCTTCGGCCATTAACACAGCAACAGAGGTGAAACAACACTAAAATTCAAGGCTATCTGCAGTCCTTAATAAAGTTGGAGCATCTCTCCAACTCCCTGAACTAATAAAGAATTCAAAGTCCACGGGACTGCTGGATGGACGGAGGGATGAATGCTAACATATTCACACTTTTTTAAGGTTTCAAACAAGAGACTCCATACAAGAATCACGCCATCCATGATTTATGACAAACCTAGGTCCAACCTGAAAATACAGACTTGGTTGGGACTGTGATGTGGCTTATCTGATTTTCTGGGCTGTGGAAAGCATCACACATAGCTCATACTTGTCATGAAGCGTATTCTATCATATCATCTTACCAGTCATATCCAGAAGACTGTAACCTTCCCAGGTGGATGTCTAGTCACTTGCTGGCACATTTATTTCACAGAACATTCAAAACCCTGAGAGATAGCTCAAAAGTTTCTGGAGAGCTTTGGCAGGCTCTGTGCTCTTCATATCTGCCACAGAGGGACAGAAGGTATCACAGAACAGCCTTAATCTTACCCACCTGCAAAGTAATTGCTTACACTCAAAAAAGAAATCCTGGATCGGCCTGTTTGATTTTATTATGTCTTTACAGAATGGCACATTTTAATTCCTTTGTTGTTTCCACACAGTGCTATTGTTTTTACTTGCTAATGCAGAGACAAGAAAAGAACAATGACATTCTAAAACATACTCTTTCCCATCATTTGCCCTTCCTCTACCAGCATGGGGTACCTTTACTTCATCTTTTTTCCTTCCTACACAGCTGCATAAATTAAAAAAGAAATCATCTGATTATACCACCTCTTTTTGTCTCTTCTTTTCCTCCTTCATGTTAAATACATCTCCTATCCAGGGTGATCTGGACAGGGAGGGTTCATCTCTCCCCTAGATCCCCACCCAAGGAAAGTCAAACTTGCTGGTTGCTACCAGTCCAGCTCCACACAGCTTGCATGACTCGAGTCATTCCAACTTGTACAGATCAAATGTTTTGCTACATACTACCATGTTTATATGTCTGACTGCATGAAGGGACCCATGAAGGAAAACAAAGAAGTTGTCTTGTTGATAAAAGTGGGGCCCTTTATGAATGCAGGAAAAGATGCTCTATAAATTTAATATCTAAATAAGCACAAACTAATAAACCTGTAAGGTTCTTTCAGTTTCTGGTCAGTCAGAAGGGCCACACATAGCAAACATAATATATATCCAGTGACACATTTAGCCATGGATAGTTTCAAACTCTTTTCTTCATCAAGACTTTACTCAGAAACAGAAAGGAAACTGGCTTGCATCTTAACTTCCTTTATTTTCCCTGTCATCTATAGAAGCTTGTAAGCAGCCAGCCAGAAAGAAGGTAGGACAATAAAGGCCTAAGTCACCAGAGGGTCATTGGTTCTTAAATACCCACAGGGATAATGCAGAATCCAAACTTTTCTGAATTAGCAAAAATAGAGGCTATCATAGCTAGTAAACAACATTCTTTCCTGTCCTTGGTACATTCCCTACACTTAGAGCCTAATTCACAAACAAAAACTCTTCTTCACCATTTTCGGTCAAAATTAGACATAATTCTTCTGTCAGAAAAGAAAGTTCACAATTTTAGGGATCATAAATTACAAGACACTCATTCCTGGCACATGGATATTTGGAGCCAGAAGATAGATATATGTTTTCCCCTAGAATATCATCCTAGAATATCCCCTCGAAATATCCCCTAAAATATCATCTTCTACTATAGGTTGTGTGGATATATATCAGGTACTACTAGGTGTACTTTTTTTTAATCCTCACCAAAGGACACATTTATTAATTTTAGAGAGAGGAGAAGAGGAACATTGATCAGTCACCTCCTAAACACACCTCGACTGCGGATCGAACCCACAACCCAGGTACATGCCCTGACCGGGAATCAATCAGATGCACAATCTTTTGGTGTGCAGGCTGATGCTCCAGCCAACTGAGCCACCTGGCCAGGGCTAGTTTCACTTATTTTTTAATAAAATGTGTTAGCTAGTAATGTTAAGAGATTTTTCAAATAATAAAAAAATTAGCAAAAAAGGCAAGATTTAATTTCACGTAAGAAATCTAAAACTACTCTGGAAATCACAGGGCTTATTGATATGCATCCCTCAGTGGAAGCAGAGACCGCCTGTGTTAGAGCTGTTGTGTACAAACCCAAATGAGAATTACGCCAGTCTAGTTCTGTAAAAATTCTGCCTCAATGTTTCCTTCCAGTTTTTGCCATTTCAAATTTAAATTATAACTTTATGATGTTATTAAACTATAAACTGCCTAATTTGTTCTACACACATCAATTATAAACTCATTTGTGGAAGACAAAAAGAAATAAATCAATTATGTTAATTAAAAAATCATGAGATGAACTGTTAAGAATGACCCCCACTGAAGGAAAATAAAGTCTTCTGTACTTACAGAATAATTTATAGAAACTCAAAACAACTAAATATACTCTCAATACCTTGGAGCCACTGGGTCCAGTGAGCAGCAGTGTTTTGCATTTCTATGCTGCAGGCTGTGCTTTACCTGACAAGAGACATTCTGTCTGTTGCTAATACTTCATGTGAGCAAGGCAGAGCTAAATACGCTTGTTCCACATCTGAGGAGTTCATGAAGACTGGGAAATGGATGCTGCTTCAGATAATTTGCTTGGGGACTTTGATAATTACTATGAATCAAACTCTAATATGGACTGAAACTTCTTTGTGTGATAACAACTATTCACAGAATTCCACCCCCCTCATTCTGATCTCTCAAGCAGATTTACTGGAAACTATGTATAATTAGGAATATATCACTACTAATCCCACCATCTGATCTTCCCCAGTGCCATATGTACCATTGAGTTCCCAATTAACATAAGCTACTCCTCAGAGCTAACTATATTTTGAGGCACAGCACTGGTCTCCCAATGAAATAATAAGTCTTGAGATCAAGGCTAATGTTCAATAATGTGCCAATTGGTCAGCAAGGTCATATCACTTGCATAGACCAAGAAGGAGCTTTAAATCAGTGGGTTGCATGCTTTCGTGAGGCCAAGTGGACAGGCCATGCTCCTCACTCCAGCCACACTGTGGTCTGGGAAAGTGTGGGACAGAGGAGACGGAAGGTTGTAGGAGTGAGCGAACAGGACCAGATCCAATAATAGACACACAATCAAAAGCACAGGGGACTGAGTAAGCAGATTATTACAAGTCAACCTGGGTAAGGTCCTATAAGCCTAATGCCACTTACTCATCCCAGAGTAACACTGACTTCAGTGAAACTTTTGCTCCAATAAGAAAAGATGGAATGAGGCCCCAAAATGCACAAAGAACTGTAATACAAGCATTTATACCAAAAGGACAAAAATAGAAATCTTTAAGAAAATGATCATATACTTTAAACTGGATACTCAGGGCAGGCACATAGAACCATCAAGAGGGATCCAGATATAACAAGTGACCCAGTCTGGGAATCCTTTGTTTCCATGAGCCTGACATACTCCTCCCTGACCTCGGGACACTGACAGGGGAAACCTACCTCCCCACTGAAAGACATCCTGTAGTAAAAGCCCTTCTGTCACCAGTGGGAGCCCAGGGGCACCAGATAAACTGAGCCAACCAAAACAGCAACAAAACAGCTCTGGAGATTACACTGCCATTGGAACCACGGCCCACAGCAAGCAGGCACAACCCCACATGGCTAAACCTAAACAGGGTGACTGATAAAATAGAAGACTGCAATAGAACCCAGATTTTTCAAACATAACAGACCAAACACCAGGATATACTCAAAAATCACCCGTCACCCAAGATTTAAAAGTAAAAATTTAAAATTAAAAAAAAAAAAAAAAACCCCACAAAGGGTCGTTGGTTCAATTCCTAGTCAGGGCACATAACTGGGTTGCAGACCAGGTCCCCAGTAAGGGACATGTGGTGAGGCAACATTGATATTTCTCTCCCTCTCTTTCCCCTTCTCTTCCCCTTTCTCTAAAAATAAATAAATAAAATCTTTAAAAAAATGAACCCATACGTTGAATGAAAAAAGACATTCATCTAATGCCAATATCAAAATGAATATGATGAATTAGATGTTGGAATTATCTGAAAAGGATTTTAAAGCAGCTGTCATAAAAATGCTTCCACAGTCAACTACAAATTTTCTTGGGGAAAAAAAAAAAGAAAATAGGAGATCTCAGAAAAGAAACAGAAGCTATAAAAAAAGAATAAAATGGAAATTATAAAATTGAAAAATAAAGTAAAAGAAACTTTAAAACTCACTGGATGGGCTCAACAGCAGAGGCAACAACAGGGGACAGAACTGGTGAACTGGAGGCCCAAACGAGAGAATTCGCCCATCTCAACAAAAAGAGAAAACACACTGGAAAAAAATTAGTGGAGCCTCAGAGACCTGTGGGACAATAGCAAAAAATCCAACATTCCTATCATCAGAATTTCAGAAGGAGAGAAGAAAGAGAATGGGGCTAAAGGGGTACATGAAAAAACAATGGCTAAAAGCTCCATGAATTTGGCCAAAGATACAAATCCACAAATTCAAGAAACAGTGAATTAAAACAGGATGAACCTAGAAAAATCTGCACTAAGACACATCATATACAATTAAAATTTTGAAAACTAAAAGTAAAGAAAAAATCTTGAAAGCAGCCAGAGAGAGAGAAAGGATATACTACTTACGTGGGAAGAATTCAAACGACAGGATTTTTCATGTGTAACCAACCATAAAAGGCCAGAACAAAGTATTTTCAAGCTGAACTGAAAACATTCTCAGATGAATAAAAACAAAGATTTTGATGATAATAGAATTAAAAAAAGTTCTTCAAACAGAAAGAGGTTAATAAAAGAAGGAATCCTAGGGCATCAGGAATGAAGAGATGTAATGGAAAAAGCAGAAATACTGCTACGCACAATTAAGTCTCATTTCTTTGTAAGTTTTATAAATCACATTTGATGACTGAAACAAAAATTCTAATACCATTTGAAAATCAAAACAATGATATTTAAATGTGGGGAAGGTAAAGGGCTCTATATGGAACTAAAGTTTCCATAATTCACTCAAAATTTATAGGAAAGACACCAGCCCTAGACTAGCTAAAACAGTCATAACAAAGAGTAATAAAGTTGAAAGAATCACTCTACTTGATATTAAGGTTTATTGTATAGCTATAGTAGTCAAGATAGTGTGATAGTGATGAAGGGAAAGAAAAGTATATCTATCAATGGTATGGACTAGAGAACTCAGAAATTGGCCCGTACAAATTTGTTCAACTGATATTTGACAAAGGTACAAAGAGCAATTCAGTTAAGAAAGGATAGCCTTTCAAACAAATGGTGTTGGAACACCACAGACAAATGAGCATCCACAGACAAAAGAGGAAATTCTACCTAAACCTCAGAACATACATAAAATTAACTCAAGACAGATCATAGACCTAAGTGTAAAACACTTTTTAAAAAATAGGAAGAAGTCTTTGATATCTAAATTAAGCAAAGATTTCTTAGACTCAATACCAAAAGCCCAATCTATTAGAAAAAACCAACTTGATAAATTTGCCCTCATCAAAATTTTTGTTCTGTAAAGTCCCATGAGACAAGGATAAAAAAAGATAAGCTACAGAATAGCAGAAAATATATACATACCACTTAGCCAACAAAAGACTAGTATGTAGATTAATATATTTTGAAAAAATTCTCAAAATGCAACATAATAAAACAAACCAGCCCTGGCTGGTGTGGTTCAGTGGACTGAGTGCTGGCCTGTGAACCAAATGGTGGCCGATTTGATTCCCAGTCAGGGCACATGCCTGGGTTGAGGACCAGGTCCCCAGTAAGAGGTGCACAAGAGGCAACCACACATTAATGTTTCTCTCCCTCTCTTTCTCCCTCCCTTCCCCTCTCTCTAAAAATAAAAATAAAACCTTAAAAAAATCACTACATGCTTATTAAGAAAGGTTAAAAATAAAAACTACTGATAATACCAAATGTTGACAAATAAGTAGAGAAGGTTGATCAATTGTACATTGCTGGCAGGAATGTAAAATGGCACTACCACCATGGAAAACAGTTGGTAGTTTCTTATAAAACCAAACATAAAATTATCACATGGCCCCATAATTATAGTATTGGATATTTATCCAAAAAATACAAACTTATGTCCATGCAAAAACCTATGCACAAATAGTCACAGCAGCTTTATTTGTGACAGCCGAAGACTGGAATCGGCCCAGGTGTCCTTCACCAGGTAAATGGTTAAAGAGAATGCCAAATACTGCGGTATAATAAACATAGCACACAATATTATGTAGCAATAAAATGAAAGAAATATTGATACATTCAACAACTTGGGGTGAATTTCCAGTAAATTATGCTGTGTTGAAAAAGCTACTCCAAACAGGTTACACACTGTATGATTCCATTTATGTAAACTTTTGAACAGAAACAATTTTAGCAATACAGTGGGTATGGGAGACAAGTGGGTAGTGTTAGGAAGAGGAAACTGGAGAGACCCTTCTGGTGTTGGAAACAGCTATACCCCGGTGGTAAATAACAAGAACCTACACAGCTGCTATAATCGTATAAAACTTCATATACGTGTGAGTACATTTCTGTATTATTTCTTACAAATGCATGTGAATCTATCTTTATCTCAATAAACATTTCGATCTAAAAAACCTGAACACTGTCGCAATGTGAATCATGAAAACTTCTACTATGAAGTCAATTTTCAAACATGGCGTGTGTCAACCAAAGCCAGGTGCACAACACGGAAAGGGCCTGGAGCCAGCTACTTTTGTGTGCAGTCTTCCACCTCTCGGTTCATTATTGAAAAGCCACCCCCGCTCTCCAAGAGAAGGAGAAGGGGAATGTTACATACACAACGTACTTAAATCCCTCCTGAGGAAGACAGGTATTAATAAACATTCTATCAACCAATTAGCAATTACCGATAACAACAGGGTTTAATCCCAGATGGCAATGACACAGCTGTTTTATTAGGAGAGGTGGATGGGCACCTGGCAGAGTCCCTGACTCATGAGAAGCATTCAGCGGAGTTGATCAGTGAATGAGATACAAATTCACACCTAAAACAGTGTGGCAAAAAAACAAGTTCCTGCCAATAGGAATTCACAATATTTTGGTTCTTCGGGTCAAGTAGGAATTTCCCGCTGCCCTGACCATCACCTAAGCCTGAGCTTCTTAAAGCCTCTGTTCAAAACTGCCATTGCTTTCTAATACACAGAATAAAGGAATGCCAGATTCCCAGACAACCCAGGATGTAGCTAACCTGGAGCTGTCCAGCCAAAAAGTATAAATTAATTTTCAGATATTCCAACTGTCCATGTTTGTTTTAATATTTAAAAATATGTTCAATTTTATACAATTTAAAGGAGAGAAATGAACTTACTGCCTATCCATTAAAAGAAAGAGGTTCATTCTGGGCAGTAAGCATGCCCCAAAATTTGAAAAATAGACCTAATTAAAGGAGTTCTTCGAAGTGTGGAATATCAAAGTTTGAAACAGTTTATTTAGCAGAGAACCAGACTGATGTTTATTGATGCAGAAAATTAGGGCATGGGACTTGAGAAGTGTCTCAAAGTGTCTTTACCCCAATGAGTTCTCAAGCAGAACTAGCTCCCAGCACATCAGCAGACACACAGCGAGCGCTCTTGCAACCACTTGTACAGAGGTGTTAACGGCAAAAGGAGTGGCAGGTCAGACATCTTGCCAGAGGAAGTTGTATCAGCTGTTAAAATTGGGAGGCATTTTATAGAGATGCCTTGGAGGTGGATGTACAAATCGGTACATCAGTAGCCATCTTTACAACGTGCCTCCATCCTAATTTGTACTTTTACCTCCCCACAAGCCTCTTTAATGAAGATGCAAAGAGTTTCAGCAGATGTTGCTGGGCTCAAATCTGCAGGAAGATTCAATTTACTTCTGCTCATAACTGCAAGGAAGAGCAGAAGTAAAACAAAGTGAATCAGGTAATTTAAAAGCCTTGATGTTAACCGCTGAAGTTATGATTTCATTTGAAAGTTTAATATGCTGGGAACACTTAGGAAAATTATATGTGTCCTGGAGCCTGTTAACTACATTCACCAAATCTTCATCTGCCATACTTCACATGTTGATGAATGGAATGAGTGATACTTTCATTTTTAATTTCATTTTATTTTTGTATTTTAACTGCGGCTTAACTTGGAAGTTGGCAATACAGGGTCCAGCAGAAGTAACTCCTGCTTGAGTGAGGTTGGCAGGGTAACAACATGGGTGTAATAATTTATAGTTTTAATTTAAACATTTCAACTACAATGTCATATGGTGAGCTTGAGTGTGATATTGTTATGTCACAACATTACATGTTTATGATTTTGTAATAAAAAAGGGGCGTTATCTGTGCCGGACCCGGTATGTTATTAGTTTGTAGTCATTTTAAGGGGTTAAATTTTTAAATGAAATTTCATTGTATATTATGGCCAATTACTTTTAGAGGCACTGAAGTCAGATTTTATAGTGTAAAGTCAATGAGAAAATAAAACTCCCCATTGAAAACCCTGCTTTAGGGCAGTTTTGTCTGTTCGTGTCACAGGCACAACTAATGATGTTACAATGAGGACAAGAATAATGGCATTCGCTTTAATCTCACATGGTGCCTAGACTAATGCTTAGTGTAAAAACTGTGTTTTCCAAAAGTAATTTTGGGGTTGGGGAAAAGTCATTGTTCAGATATTCAAAATGTAAAAGTGCACACAAAAAAAGGATTAATGAAAATTAATCGACTGTGTATTTCAATTCCAGTTGCTTGGCTGAGAAAGGGGGCTACAAAGAAATGCTTTTCCTTGTTAAAGGCTCTGCTGGAAAGTGTTCATGGAAACCGCATTGCCCTCTTTCCTTCCCCTAGGGTTAATGGTGAGTGTATACAGGATCTAAAGGCAAACCCCTCTCAAAGTAAAGAAAGAGATGCTCATTTATGGGTTAGTGTTGGGAAGAGTATTAACGTGGACTCAATAAGAATAGATATTTTTTATTATTAAGGAGTAAATAGTATTAAAGTTTGGTGATGAGCGTAGTCATGATAACTATTGTTTCCATTCTTCAACAATTTTTGTCAAAAGTAAAAAAAAAAGTTAACTGTGGATTTGCTGTCTTTGTAAATGTATATACCCCCAGCTCTCTAAATGTTGTTCCAGGTTTAATCCAGCTGATGAAAAACAAAAGACCAGACAATGTGATAGCCAATAATCTCTACCTACCAATTCTGATAAGGTCAAACACTTTTATTCCCTAGGAGGTGCCAGGCAAAATTGTCTCTAGTTTCGTTTGAGGTGTATGAAGAGTTTCCACTTGAGAATAAAATCCTCAGCAAATCCTTGCAGAGTGCTTTCCCTGTGTGACATGGAGCCAACCGGTTAAAGCTGTCTGTGAGGCTGGCTGCCAGTGTAAATCACATCTTTCCTGGCTCCACACGTGAGCCAGATGTTGGGGATTTTCTGAGCTACAGGATCATGGGGAAGAAGGATTTTGCATTTCCTGTGTTCTCACTCCAGTTCTCAAACTTTTGAGATTTGTGGCCAGTCAACAGTGTCATGAACTGGCCTGAAAATATCCCCAGAGTAAAACCCATTGACAATGCACCTCACTCTGCCGTGGCTTCATACCATCTGTCACACCAAAATCTTAGTATTGCTTTCCCCGCAACTGTTCTGCAGAAAGACACTAAGGCAGGTGTACTCTTTAATCTTCTGAAAATGGCAGTTCAATGCAATTCTACTACAATTTTTAAAAGAGTTTATTTTCTTGTTACTAGTATTTTATGAAATTAGTATTTGTCTATCACAGACATTTTAGAAATATATAAAAATATGAATATATGTGTATGTTACTAGCATATGTAAATATATCCCATAATCTCACTCTCCATGGAGAACCAACATTATTTTCATGTATTTCCAAGGACAAGTAAGAAATTCCCTGGGGCCCTGGCTGGTGCAGCTCAGTGGATTTGAGCGTGGCTGGGAACTCAAGGGTTGCTGGTTCGATTCCCAGTCAGGGCACATGCCTGGGTTGCAGGCCAGATGTCCATGGGGAGCACGTGAGAGGCAACCACACATTGATGTTTTTCTCCCTCTCTTTCTCCTTCCCTTCCCCTCCCTCCAAAAATAAATAAATGAAATCTAAAAGAAAGAAATTTCCTGGGATCTTGATGAATCTCTGTACATGCCATCATAAGCACATATGTTTGTGTATGTGCAAACGTGCACTTAAATATTCTATTAAAGCACTTTCCTCACTATTAAATATTCCTAAATAACTCTGATGACTACGTAATTTCATCAAATGGTTATCCATAATTTATTTTACTAGTCCCTTATTACTAGACATTTAGATTGCTGCCATTTTTGTCTGTTATAAATAATTTGCTTTGCTACATTTTAAAAGTATTTTGACAATAGGAATACTGGTTTATATTTTCAGAACAAACACTTCCTTCCTATTTCAATCCAGCCTCCTCAGGAGCAATAGTTTTCAAACTCTAGCATGCATCAGAATCATCCAAAAGGCTTTTCAAATAGATTTCAAGATTCTCTTCCCTTAAACCCCCTGAGTTTCTGTATGAAAAGTTCTTAGAGGTCAAGCCTGAGAATTTGCATTCTGACAAGGTCCATGGTCTGGACAACACTTTGAGAAATACTGTTCCAGAGAAGCACCTGCTGGAACAATTAAACGAATGCAGCAAGCGGTTTCTCATTATGGTCTCCTTTTTATTTTTTACCCTCCCATTGAGAAATAAAAAGATGCTTCAACTGCCATTTCACAGTACAACCCATGGCCTGGCATGTGCTTCGGTGCCCTCTTTGTGTTGAAAAATGTTTGGCAAATAAGTAATGCTGGCAGGAGAGACTGCAATTTTGACACCTACACCTCGATTTGGGATTCATTTTTCTCACTCATGATTTGGCAAGTACATGTCTTCCTTAAGGTCAGACTGAAAATATACTCTGACTCACAAACCTAGTTTAAAATACCACAGGGGTAAACAACTATTTCCATAACTAATGAGTATTACATATCTTCATTTTGAGTTGTTTTACACATTTTGCCTGTATAATGAGATCTAGGTATTTACACAGGATTCATGCATTATTTTATGAATAAATAATCAGAACCAAAAACTGCCCATTTGCCTCTAGCTGCTCCCTGATGTCTGCTTATGCTCAACACTTCCATTTATGTTATCGTCCTAAGAATCAAAATTGATTCCCTATTTACTTCCCCAGCAGTACAGCAAATGAGATGTTCAAAAATTTCTCTTTTGATGCAGCACATCTAAAAATGTTGGTTGAATTAAAACAATATCTTTTTTAATTTTAATGCATATTAATAGAGTTAGTTAATGCTTTAGAGACCAGAAACACACAAACAAATAAAAAATACCAGGAATCAAGAAGTAAGAACGAAATGGGGATATTCTACTAATCCAGGCATCCTAGATCTTGGCTTCTAAGGGGCCAGGTGAGGGTGCGGGAGAAGTATGAGTCCAGGTTTGAATTCGGGTTCAGAGAGAGACCCATTCATGGCAGCACAGTGAGCAAATGAACTGAGAAAATATATGTAGATAAACCTGACCCACAGAGTGAGGCAACAGGCAAAGATGTCTTGTCTCTTGATAAAGAGGTAGGGAAGCTGCCTGAAGAATTCCTAATTACAAAACCTGGATTTGGATCCTGAATTCATGTTACTTGTATGGTCCAAAACTGCCCAAGACTAATATTTCAGTTTAAAGTGATACAGAGCTGACAGAGATTCTAAAGTTTTGGAAGCAGCAAAGGCAAACTCTACCTGGAAGAATGCAGTTTCAACATAGGCCTCAGAGGATTCCCAAAGATAAAATGCTAAAGAATGTAAGCTCACAGTAAAATATTACCCCTCAGTGACAGCAGAAATAGCCAGAAAAAAATACACACTATAGAACAAGACCTGAAAGGATGATCAGCTACACAAGTATGGATATATCAGGTCTATAAACATGATTTGAATGTTTTAAGAAATAAAAGAGAAAAATTAAGGTATGACAAAGAAACAAGAAATTTTCAAACTTGACTGGAAGTTTTAAAAAATAAAAACTATTTCTAAAAATAAAAGATACAATGAATAAAATAAAAATTTAATTTTTGAGTTCAGCAGCAGAGAAGACACAGCTTAAACATATTTTTTTCTTTTAAAAAAGGTAGCGTATGATACACACTCTTTTATAGATGTTTTACCCATTTTTTTTCACTTAACAATTATCATGGTTATCAGTTTACAGAAATATTCCTCATGACTTGCTAGTTTCATAGTACTCAATTGTATGAACGTGCAATAGTCCTTCAATTTGTCTCTGTAATTGAACATTTGTGTTCCTGATATTTTGCCATTACAAAGAATACTACAACAAACAACTATATTTCTGTTGCTTTATATTTGTAGAGGTATTTCATAAAGGGAAATTTTTAGAAGTGGGATTATTTTGTCTAACAGTAAGTAAGTATGTCCCTACATATCATGAAAGTCTCCATCCTGGAGGCTGTAATCATTTTGCATCCTCACCAGCAATAAATGAGAATGCTTGTTCTTCTAGACTCTCTGATGGAGTGCTTTTCTAGAAAGGCTTCACGTTTATGTACCAGCAGCCAGGAATTTAAAATATAAATTTTTAAATGTTATAATTTATAAAAGTAACAACAAAAATATATAACATTCCATGGGGAGAGACTAACAAGAGTTATGTGAGATTTTTAAATAAAAATATATAAAACTTTACTGAAAACTTAAAGAAGATAAATAAGGATGCAGTCCCTATATATGGGCACTATATAGTAGTAAGGAAGACTCGCTACTATAAACATGTCAAGGATCCTATAATGGAGCCACATACTCAGCAAGATTTCAATCAAATCTCAATAGGATTTTTCAAGGACTTTGATGAGCTTATTCTAAAATGCATATTGAAAAACAAACAGCCAAGAAAGAGAGGCCAAGACAGGCTTAAAGAAGAACTAGGCTGGAGGACTTCTTCTAACAAACAAGGCTTAGTCATTACATAATTTACAATTTCATCATGAAGATAGAAAAAATAGACCAATGGAAAAGGGTAGAGACCCCATAAACAGATTCACACATGGAAACCTGACCTACGACAGAGGTGGCATTGCAGCTCTGTAGGGAAAGTATGGCTTATTTTTAAATGCTGCCAGAACAACTGACATCCACAGGAAAAAAATTGAAAGTAGATTCCAAACCCAACCATTAAAAAAATTTTCAATCAAGAACTTGAAAGTCAAAGATGGCAGATTAACACATTTAAGCAAATTTTTAAAAAAGGATAATATTTTGAAGATCACAGGTAGGAAAGGTACCTTAGAGGAAGACTCCCACAAATAATAAGTAAAACAAGGACAAGGCTCTTTAAAATAGAAAGACTTGCATTTCACAGAAAAAGAAATACAAACAGCCAATGTATGTATGAAAAAAATACACAGCCCTTGGCCTCATCAGCATGTAGAAAAATGGAAATTGAAATTCTAAGTTAGGAAATATTTTTTACCCAACAAAGGGGAAAAGATTAAAAGGTCAATTAAAAAACTGAACACGCACACACAATATAAGCTCATGATTTCTCTCCTAGGGAAATTCTCAAGCACATATCTCCATGAAACAAGTGCAAGAATCACTAAAATAGAGTTATTCATAATAATAATAAACTTGAAATGACCCAAATATGCATGATGGCAAACTGGGTAATTAAATTTGATGTAATCACTTAATAACTGTTACATAGCTGTAAGAATAGATGATCAACTTAAGTCCACAGATCAGGATAAATCTTGAAAACTATGAGGAACAATAAAGAAAATCAGAGAAAAAAAAGCCTTCGGTATGATTCCATTATATATACTTCAAAAGCAGGTGAAACCAAACAATATACTTTCAGGGCTATATACACATGTGGTAAAATTTTAAAGAAAAACAAAAAAATTATTATTATAATATTAAAATGGTATTTTCCCCTGATGGGGAGAGAGAGTGAGAGACATACAGGGGAATTCGAAGAAATTAATAATAATGTCTCTTAAATTAGATGTTAAGACTCATCAGCGTTATTTTATCATTTTCATTTAAAATATACATATATGTTATACTCACTCTCTGGTAGATACATTTCACAATTTCAAAAAACTTAATAGGAAAGAATAGATGGTTTACTTAGTCCTTTACCTAAAAGCTTCTAGTGACTTCCTGTAGCCTACAGGTTAAAATCCAACTTCCTACCAAAGAAAACTACCGGCTCTTCCCAATTAGGCCTCCAACTACCTTTGCAGCCTCATCTCCCACCACCTTCCCCCTTTACCCCACACCCTCAACTCACCTGTATTCTAGCGACATCCTGTGTTATCAGATCCCCAAGCACATACCTGAGCTATTCACCTGCAGCTGCCTGTGCCTGGCATGCACTCCTCCTTTCTCAACTGAGCCAATTCCTGTACTTTCAAACTCTAGCAAGTGCCAGCTTCTTAGTGGAGTCTTCCCTGTAAATCCTGATGGATACTTTCTTCTGCACTCTCACAAAGCTTTATCTCAATTTATATATTTATGTGTCCCTCCCGACTTGCCTGTGAGATCTTCATAAGCAGGGGCTCCATTTCCAATTCAGTTCAACCAACATTGCCTGTATTTTAATTTTATGTCATGACTACGCTAGACACTGAATTTATCAGGAGTAGGCCCTGTTGCTACCCTCAAAGAGCTTGCAATTTAGTTATACTCACGTCTGTATTCCTCATGCTGGTTGCAGTGGCAGCATACTGCACCTCATTCAATTATGTCTGATGAATCCATGAATAAATCACTCAGTAAATGCACAGACTAAGAACTAAATAGAGCTGTTCTTTTCCTATTTAAAACAAACAAACAAACAAACAAACAAAAAAGCCTTATGGCAATGAATCATGCTTTTATTCACAACTTTTAAAGGCTGTAAATGGTATCTATCTGTCAAAAACTAAAGTTTATCCAAGGAAAAAACACCAAATGTGTATCTTAATGGAGATGCTATTATTCTTCTTATGAATTTCCAGAAAAGAGTAAATTCAGCCAACTGATTAAAACTCAGATTAATTATTTAACGTAATAATAAGCAATAACACAAGTTGTGTGTGGAACTGGAAAATACTAACGTAAGTGTTCCCTTCCAGTCTCTCTATGTGAGGCTCTGTCTACAAACTCGTATGCCTGTTTTGCACTCTCTTTAAAAGGATAAAAATTTCCCAAGAAAGTTCAAATCAAGCATCCTTTTAAGTTTTTAAATTTTTAAATAGCTTCAGGCATCCAAATAAGCAGTCAGACCAGATCAGCCACTTATGAATATTCCATGGGAAGAAATGTAAAATGATCAGTTTCTCAGATACTAGCTTTCAACAAACCAAACAGAAAAACGAGTAAGGATCATCTGTGTAATGTGGCTATGCCATTTGGATGCAACATCATTCTCCCCACATTAGCCTTTATTCTTTGGTGGACAAATGCACTATTATTCTTCCACAGACATCTTATTCTGGCCCTCCTGGGTGGTTCTTTCTAGTCCCACTGTGGTAGAATGAAATGGGTCCCAATAGCGATGTCCATGTCCTAGTTCCAACACATGTGATACCTTATATTACATGGTAAAAAGGAGCTGAGAGATTGACTAAAATAATGGTCCTGAGATGGAAAACCTATCCTGGATTCTCTGGGCAGGCCTAAAGTATCACAAGAGTCCAAGTTAGGAGCAGGAGATAGGGCAATGGAAACAAGAGCCTAGAATGATATGAGGACGGCACTACAAGCCAAGCAGTGCAGATGACCTCTACCAGCTGAAAAAGGCAAGGAAACATATTCTCCCTTCAGGGTCTCCAGAAGAAAGAAGCCCTGCTGACTTCTACCCAATAATTCCACTAAGGCTCATTTTGGACTTCTGATCTCTAGAAACGTAAGATAATAAATTTGTTTTGTTTGAAGCCACTAAGTGTGTGGTAAATGTAAGAGCATCAGTAGAAAACTAATGCGCTCATTGATTAGACTTTATTGCTGCATGCAGTATCTTGCCCCAACATTGTTCTGAGCCCTGAATAATATTCAATTCTCTCATCTCTGAAACAATCTTAATGCCTCAGTGGTTATCCTTTTGTGCTCAGGTATGATCTGTATTAGCCTGATAGTTTTTTGTTAGCTGTGCCAGACACTGTTGACCAGTAACACTACAGTCATTCCAACTCATTCTCCCTTGCTGCCTCATACTGCAGTGGCTAGAAAATCAAATACTCTTTCCCAGCCCTTCTTGCAATGAGGGGTGGCAGCCTCACCCAGTTCTGGAAAATAAGGCCTATATGGATGTCTGCTGGAAGACAGAGAAAGTATGAAGGAAATTGTTGCTTTCCTGGTAAAAAGGAAAGACGTAACCAGTGTGAGCATCTCTTCTTCCTGCCTTCAGTATGAGTGTGATGGTTAGAGCTGCATTGGCTGTCCTGCCATCCAGAGCAAAAGGCCAAGAGAACCACGAAGACATGGGTTCTGATGTTGCTGGGTCATGGAACCAAAGCCAATAGTTGCCTTCCTCTGGAAACTTCTGGTTTTGTGAGACAAAACAAAGGAGAAAAATAGCCCCTTTGTTTAAGCCACTGTAGTTGGTTTGGTGTTACTTGTTTCTGAAAGCACTCCTAACTAATATATATGAGGTCTGTACAAAAGGCATCCAGCCATGTAATATGAAATATAGAGACATTTATTGAAGAAGATAGAAGATACAAAGTACAAGAAACACTGTACATAAGACAATGATGCCTCAGTCCCATTCAAAGCAGACACCTTGGGACCTCACATAGTTCTCCCAGTTGCCATCAGCTGCCCCATAATATTTTCCTGAATCTCACTGATGGTCTAAAAATCCTTCCCTTTCATAGGTGATTTTAGTTTGGGGAAAAGCCAGAAGTCATAGGGCACCAAATCTGGGCTGTAAGGGGGCTGAGTCACCTGGATGATTTGATGTTTTGCCAAAAAACTTTGCACAAGATGTGATGCATGAGTGGGCAGATTGTTGTCATGAAGCTGCCCATCACCAGGTACCCATAGCTGTGGCCTTCTAAATATAGTTTCTGCAGAGGAATGTTCAAGCTTAACATAAAATATAATGCAGATCATTGCTCTACTCACTCAGGCATTTTGAATACAATGGCCACATAGTAACTTGCTCACTGAACAGTGTCTACTGCCCCCGCTGACTAGTACAGTGAAGTCATCATTGTTCACACATGTGCATTTCAGTCCACTCTCCTTGGCTTCCAAGTTACATTGATTTCACATAAACCATTCTTGTTATATTAACAATAGCTTAACTTTTTCTGGACAGACCTCATATTATCTTTTCATGGTAATCCCTATTATACCAAAAGCAATCGGACCACTGAGGCTTCAGAGAGTATAACAGAATCCACCTTGGCACATAGTTTCATGCACTGATATATATATAAAAAAAAGGGAGGAAAAAGGAAGGGAGGAAGAAGAAGGAGAGGGAAGAAGGAGAGAAGGAAAGAAAAAAGCAACTCAAACCTAAAATTTAGTCCCTGCTAACAAACTACAAAAGAAAATGCTGCAGAACATTCCATCTTCATTGCCCCTCAATCTTATACAATCACAAGCTATAAATACACACTGAAGAACTTGCAATGACAATCAGGTTGAGACTTTTGAGCTCCCAATCAGTTCTTCTAACATCAATGTAGTAAGTGTCTCTAAGTCTCTCCAGCCCCTCTCTGCAAACCCAAATACCAAATCAACTCAAAGCATTACTATAGGAGGCTCCATTTTCCAGTTCCAAATAAAGTGCTCCAATGTGCCGGAGACTACATATAACAAAATTTCCTGGCAACAGTCTGGGTCACAGTAAGATGTCTAGAGAAAATCAATGTCAAAGATTTAAAAGCTTATTCTTGGAATAAAGCTACTATAACAACTTTCTAAAATTCTCTCTTTTTGGTGCTCACGTTATGTATAATTTTAAAAGATTTGAGATTTGTTAAAATTCTTTGGTAAATCTAAAATGAACTTTTTCATTACAATATTCTATTTATAATGACTATTTTACTATGCATCTCAGTGCACCAAAACAGAGGCTAAGGTCAACAACCTATGCAGACAATCTGCCCAATGGCAGGCACAATGCTGGAAATGAAAACAAGGAGAAATCACAGTTCTTGTCCTCGGGAAGCTTAGAGTCTTACAAAGAAATAGACATTAACACATAAATATATTGGAACAGGTTTAAAAGGGAATTATCAGTTCTTTTGGGAGGAATGAGGGGATGGATAAAAAACATGAGCAAAACACCTTCTTTTCATTAATTGATTGACTGAAGACCAGACCAAAGGTGGTAAACAAGAAAAAGACTCCTTGGCATTTGATAAGTCAACCGAGCAGGTCTGTTTCAAGTAAAGAAAATCAGAAAGTGAATGGAAGTGATGGGACAGTAGGAGGACTTTAATATATAAATTCCTTCACAGATACCAAAAAAGTCTTTGGAAACAAGGTTGGAGAATGAGTTAACAGCTAGTAACAAAGTCATCCAAAAGATAAAGGATTAAAGGAGGCTCCAGCCAGATACTATTGTGTGAGCACAACTTGGAATAGTTGGAAAGAGACTGAGAATGTTGGTGTTTACCAGAAGAGTAGAGTTTGGGGAAGTTCAGTGTCACTGAGCACATCTCTAGCACATCCAGGGATAGCTGTCTCTTGTGCAGGTCTCTTGGATTAGGGAGAGTATTAGAAAGGTGAGCACTGTTGACTAGCTAAACGCTTGTAGAACACTGAAAGAGATGGAGACCAACATATACTGAGCAGATACTGTGTGATCCTTACATGTTAACCCACTTAATCCTTGCAACAACCCTGTGAAATACCAATTAGTAACCCCATTCTTCTAAACTTAATAGATGGATTTTCAAATAAATTTAGATTTGAGTCCTAGCTCTGTCATATATTATATCTGTGATGACATAAACTTAAAATGTAACTGAAGGAAGAAATAAAACAAAGAAACCTTCCCAAAGAATCACAGTCAAGTCAAACTAGGATTAAAATTCACAGCTCCTCTATTTATAGGCAAGGATTTAACCTGTTGAATCACAATGCCCCAGTGGTGAATTCTCTGGTTTATTCTGAATTGTCATGAGAAACATTCAAACTTTAGCTCCTACCTTCACACATTTTTGCATCACTTCTGTACTTGGTATTCTCTGTGGCACCTTGCACTGCAAATATGTCTTGAAATAATTGTTATAACTGGTGCATTCTATTTTGGGGGTGGGGGTTAGAGTGGGGTGGATAATTTGGCAATACTTATCAAAATTCAAGTGTATTTACCCTTTACATAACAATCCCAACAATCCTACTGCTAAGAACTTAATCTACTGCTATGTCCTGTGTCCTGATATACACATATACATGTATGTATCATACATCTACAAATACACACATACTCATATACCTAAAATGCTAATAGGAGACTGAGCAGTGTAGTGGGTATGAGCTTGGTCTCAGGAGCTAAACTGCATTCAAGTCAAATCTTGATTCTACCACTTTCTACTTGTAATCTTTAGCCCCTTGGATCTCTAGTCCTCAGTTTGTCCATCAATGAAGTGGGGCTAAGAATAATTTCTATTTCATAGACTGGTTGAAAGGATAAATTAATTGTAGGCATAAAGGGCTTGGGCCAGTGAGTATTTAATACTGCGTAACTAGCTGTTATTATGATTTTTCAGTCAAACACTGTAATAGCAAAAGAATCTGAAAATAACCTAAACATCTGCCAAGAATAGAACAGCTGAATTCACGATGGTACAACCATATAAAAGAAAATGAGGCTGCACTGAAGACACTGAAAGAGAGCTGTACGAGCTGCTTGTCCAGAAGAGAAAGAACATACCTGCATCAGGCAAAGTTTCTGTTTGAAGCTCTGTAGATTTTTCTTCCCTTTAGTCATCTGTTAGCCATTTGTTGAATTAGTATAGCACTACTGTGGTCTGAAGTGCTTTAGAATGAGCGGAAATGTGAGACAATACAAAGATTAAAGTCATGTGTGTTTGCATATGGACATAACATCTTTGCAGACCCACACAGGTCCTTCCTACCTGCTGCCTCATTTCTCAATTTGCAGCTATTATGGGAAGAAAACATGTGAGCCACCCTCCTCTCTTCCCTGCTTTCAACAGACTTTCCACAAAAGCTGCCAAAATAATTTGGGAGAATGCATGTTCTCCTGCCTGGATCTGCAGTGTTAGGCCCTTTGAAGTAAATTCTCTTTTCACACTCTGCCTGACAGGTAAACAGCAGGAAGGTGCCTTTTACGGATTATTCTGAGCATTGGTTTTAACTAAAGTTAGTCATATTATTCAAGAAAACTGGAGTATTTCTAAATCACATTCAACCATCCGTATGGAAATTTTGAAAATAGAGCAAAGGGGAAAACCAGTCGATGAGAATATAACTTAGCTGTAGGCCAGATTATTAAAAATGTGTCATTTAATTCAAGTCATGCCTGGAGCGTGTTACTGAAATGAGGAACACTGGGTGACCTAGAATGAACTGTGCATGAGGGGTGGGTGGGAAAGGTTGGGAACCAAGGCATGTAACTTGACTACCAGACGCCTGGCACTTTACAGGCCCCGGACACTCAGGCCAGTCCCATGAACTCAGAATCATCATCTCTAGCTGCAGATGAAAACACTGAGGCTTATGGGGCTTAAAAGGCTTGCCTAAATTTATTTAGCAGGAAAGTGATAGAGTTTAGATTTAAAACCTAGGTTGGCTAGTTCTAAAACCCATGTTCTTCCTTTTAAAGCCCAAGATTTGGGGGTAAGAGTTTGTGATTAGATTTTGGTCACGGTAAAGGTTAAAGGAAGGAATGAGGAAACAGGCAGAAGGTCTATCAAAAACCCCCAATGGTGCTCCTTAACCCAGAGAAACACTGCAAGGTTACAGGTGTTTCATAAAGTCTTTGTGGATCAACGCTGCCTGGGGAAGAGGCAGGGTTACAGCCAAGTACCAAGGTAATTAAGGCACTTTGTTGTTGGTCCAAATGAAACGATGATATATTGGTAACACAAACCATTCCTGGGACTCATTGGAGATTCTTGCTTATGCGTAAAAAGCCTTGAGACCATTGGACTCATCTTCCTAGTGGAAAAGACTACTAGGAGAAAAACTCAGGACACCAGGTGCATATGCAGACACCAAACAGGTCTACGAATGCCTGGTTCAGTCCTGCTTGAGCCTGGTACTGCCCTGCCTCAGGGGCCCTAAAAGAGGGAGGAGCATCCAAGATTTGGGTGAGCGGTAGCAAAAGCCCTAGCTGTCTTCCTTCTGATTGGTCAGTAAAACAGCTACGATCTGGGTTTTACATGGCGTGATGCCCCCCACTCCCAGGCTAACGTGAGAAGGAAAGACCAAAGCTCTCTGCGCCCCTCTGTCTCTTCCTGGTTCAAGAACTCCTCCCTCACACTGGTGCCAGCTGCACTCCACTCCCAGGACGGCATCCTCTCTGTTCTCAACCACAGCTAAGAGATGTATCCATCCAGGCTAGGATGTCAGTTAAAAAAAAAAAAAAATAGGTGTTAACAATCCCAGGGACAGCTGAAATTTCAATGGGAATTCAACAACAATTTATCCTGAAGAAACTAATAAAATGATATCTAGTGATAACAGCTTTATATTCTATTAAAAATTTATGATATATACAAATCCTTACATGTATACATGAGCACACACACATACATAACACATAAAAGAAAAATAAAGTAATATACATACAAGATTTAGAAAAAGTATCCAAGAATATAATTAAAAAGTATGTATGTACTCATGGTTTGTAGGGATCAGGACTTGGGTAGTAATCACAGATATTCTTTTATTTTTCAATTACAATTTTCACTCAATATTACTTTGTATTAGTTTCAGGTGTACAGCATAGAGATTAGACAATCATATACTTTACAAGGTGATCCGCCCAATATTTCAAGTACCCACCTGTCACCATACATAATGATTACAATATTATTGACTATATTCCCTATGCTGCACTTTTAACCTCTGGGACTACTTTGAGGCTACCTATTTAGAGTTCTTAACCACCCCTCCACAACCATCTTTCTGTTCTCTGTATCCATGAGTCTATCTTTATTTTGTTTATTTTGCTATTTAGATTCCACATATATGTGAAATCATTATATTTGTCTTTCTGTGTCTGACTTATTTCTCTTAGCATTATACTCCAGGTCCATCCATGCTGTCACAAATGGTAAGAGTTTGTTGTTTTCTATGGCCAAGTAATATTCCACTATATATATGTACGACAGCTTTTTTATCCACTCATCTATTAACGGGCAACCAGGTTGCTTCCATATCTTGGCTATTGTAAATAGTGTTACAATGAACATAGGGGTGCATATATTCTTTCAAACGAGTGTCTTGGGTTTCTTCAGATATATACCCAGAAGTGGAATCACTAGGTCATAAGGCAGTTCCATTTTTTATTTTTTGAGGAAACTCCATACTGCTTTCCACAGCGGCTGCACCAGTCTGCATTCTCACCAACAGTGCACAAGGGCTCCCTTTTCTTCACGTCCTTGCCAACACTTCTGTTTGTCGATTTGTTGATGACAGACATTCTAAGGCTACTGCTTATCTCCAGTTGCCCCAGGGATGTGTCACTCAGCCCTATGTCAGGTGGCCTAGCCTCTTGGTCCAAAGTCTAGTCCTCTGTCAAGTGTGCTGCTCTCTTGCACACCAGGACTGCATATCCTGCTTCCTCTGCACCTAAGTTCCCACAGCACAAAGAAAACCCTTAATTCTAGTTTCTTAGATTCTCTCTATCTAAACTTAATTCTAACAAACCTTCCCAGTCTCTGGAAAGTTTGTTGACAATAAAAGGACAGAGTGGCTGAGAGAGGGCTTGACCTAGTTTTTAGACGGGTCGGAAAGGTGTGCTACGAGATTCCTAAAACCCATTTCCTTAGTCCCAGCACGAAGTACAGTGTCTGGTTCCCAGCAGGCCCTACAACATTATTTGTCTAGGGGTCCTGAACTGCTGCTGGAGGACCAGTCTAGAGCTTCGGGTAGGCTCTGAAGTTACCACCAGCCTCCAGCACAAACACTGACTCCGACTGCTGCAGCTGGTGCCTTTCCCTGATCTCATTCTGTTCCTCAGTGAAGAAGGGGATAGAGCTCTCTGTTCAAAATGCTCCCCATGTGTGTTCAAAACCTAGCTGCCTACAACTAAACTTCCCTGGATAAAAGTGGTGGGGAGGACCTATAGGTCTGTAAGGGTTCTGTAAGGGTTACTCTACCTTCAGGTACTCCTTTATCCTTATCTTTAACATGGAGAAAGGACTGATTTACATGGCCTGGGGTCACTCTCAGGGGACTCAGTGTTCACCTCTCCATCTAGACTGTGAGCAAGTCTGAGAGTATGTGCTCCACGTCTGCTTATGTGAATTAGGGGATACAGAAGAGCCATAGGCAGGGCAACCAGAAGCTTCTGACCCTGGTCTAAATGTTATGAACTGGGCCCTGGCTGGTGTAGCTCAGTGGATTGAGCGCGGGCCTGCGAACCAAAGGATCGCGGTTCGATTCCCAGTCAGGGCACATGCCTGGGTTGCCAGGCCAGTTCCCGGCAGGGGACATACAAGAGGCAGGGGACATACAAGAGGCAACCGCACATTGATGTTTCTCTCCCACTCTCCTTCCCTTCCCCTCTAAAGATAAGTAAACAAATAAATAAATAATAAAAATTTAAAAAAAGTCCTCAAAGGGAATTAAATTTAAAAAAAAAATAATAAATGTTATGAACTGAACTCTAAAGTCACTGAAACTTAGAGTTGGAAGAAACTTAAGAGGTGACAATGTTCCGACATCTACATTTTACAGGTGAGGAAAGGGTGATGAGAAGTGAGGTAATTCAATCATGATCATGCACTTGACCTAGCAGAGTCATAATTCACAGTGCTCTTTCCACAGAGGCATCTGAGTCCTGGATGGGCTAGGTTAGCATTCAGTGATATACAAGATATGTCTCTGTTACTCACAAGAGGATTAATATATGAAGAGTAATCTCACAGAATCTAAGTTAAAACTCCGAATCTTTCTCCCTCTCCTTCCAGAGCTGTTCCAGAACACCATGTGTGAGAGAAAACAACAGAATGGAAATTGCTCATATGGAGCATGAGGAGGCTGCCCACCTCCCTCACATAGCCCATGCGCAAAGACAGCCCCTCAGCTGTGCCGCAGATACAAGGTGGCTCATGCTCATTGTTTATTGTGACAGCTGACAAGCCAGCTGGCACGAATCACTCCTCACTTCCAACAGAGATACCGCCAGGACACGTGTGACAGGCACCAGCTGCCACTCAAGAAGATGGGTGGTGTCCTTGCTGGCCAGCAAGGTGCAGCCCATGGCCCAGGCCCTGGGTTCTGCAGTTGTCCATGGAGCTTTCCAGCACGGAAGAGAAATGGGGCTAACATCATGCAGGGCATTTGTGGGGAGGGGATGTAACACACTGATGCTGGCTGGATTGCTGGGGCCATAGCTGGAGCCATAGCTGGAGCCATAGTTTGTTCTAGGCTCCCTAAAGGTCTGTGTTATATTTGGCAGAGGATTGACATTTGTAGTCGGAGCAAGGAAGCGAAGGAAGAGGCAAAGTGTAACATCTGAAAAACATTTCAGGTACCGCCAAAGGTGTGGGCCAAATACTAAGGAATCTGCAGTCTCAGGTTCAAGAAGGGCCTCCTGTCCTCTGACCTCAGCCAGGTCCACCTGAATTCACTGCGAAAGAGAGGCAGTCCCTTGTCCCCTGTAAACCTGGGGGAATGGTGTAGGAAAGGGGTCTGGCTGCCTTGGCCCAGGGCATGGGACATAAAGGAGGCTGCCAAGCAGAAGACACCAAAGAATATGAGAAATCTCTTCTGCACCCAAGTGTTCCTCCGTCAACCCGCTCAGCATAGTGCACAGCAGAGTTTTTTGACCTGGCCACTGCTGTCATTTGGGTTGGGTAATTAATTCTTTGCTGCAGAGGGCTGTCCTGTGCATTGCAGAATATTCAGTAGCATCCCCAGTCTCTCCCCACTAGACTCCAGTAGCAACCCCACCCCCAAAATTGTAGCAAACAAAAATACCTCCAAACAGAAACCCTGACCCTTAGCATAGCTCCCAATTGAGAACCACTACTGTTGAAGTCAAGAGCACAGACTCAGGCCCCAGACTGCCTGGGCCTTGATGCCAACTTTGCCCCGTCTAAACAGGTAGTTTTGGCCAATCTTAGTGCTTCGACGTCCTCAGTTATAAAATGAGAGGATAATAACAATACACTTTATAATGTGGTTTCAAATTTTAATTTATTTTATACATGGAAAACCCTCAGGATGGTGTCTAGCCCATCATAAGCACCCCTCACCCCAAAGAAGCTCAGGAAATGCTCCATTCCTCCAGGATCCTACCTGCAGGGCTCCAGCTTAAAGTGTATCACTGAGGACATCTGTGAGCAATCTAGAAAGCAGGAGAGGAGAAGCCATTATTCTCCCCTAGGAATGGCAAACAGCCATGTGGGAGAACAGACATGAAATATGCCTCAGCTTCTAGACTTTCTCCTGCTAATCACCTGCCTTGGTGTGAAACGACCAAGGCTGTTTCTTTTGATTTCTGCAGCTTCCTAATCTTTGGAAAGCCAGACCAGTTCTCCCTGACCTTTCTTCTACCAGCCTGTCCAAAAGTTCTACAGGACACAATTTCCTGAATGAAATCCCTTCCTGCTTAAAATTCCTATAGTGGGTCCTGTTTTTCAGACCAAACTCTGACTTACCAACCCATTGACTTGATCAAGAAACTATTTTCTTACCATCAGGAAAATGTTCCTGGGAGTAGTCATGCATTGGCATGTATGTATGTATTCACAATAGAACCGTTTTTCCAGAGGAAATTCCCAGATATGAAACAGGTAAAAGTGGAGCTACTCAATTGGGTGAATGTGGGGAGGCAAGGAGGGGTGTTCAGATGGTTTATCGCTTGCTCACATTTCTTCCCTACACACGTAGAACCCTCGGGCTTTGAAAAACCATGTATTCAAATCCCATTGTAAAAGGGGCATCCTAAAATATATACCAGTTCCATGCATACAAAGAGCAGTGAAGCAGAAGTTCGTGAAATGTGTTCCGAGAGTCAGAAAAGAGAGCAAGCCAACTGTTGATTGATTGCTCCAGAGAGTATGGTTTTCCAGATGCACTGTGCCTGGCCCTGGGGAGAGAAGGGCCAGTAAGGAGGAGGTCTCTGTCATCAAGGAGTTCAGATCAAACAGCAGATGAAAACAGAAGCAATGCCCACAGACAAAGAAAATATGATAACATGTCTCTGTGACGGGCCCATGGCATTCGGTGGCCTATGAATGTCTTTACCTCAGAGCAAGGCCTCAGAGAGCAGATGTAATCTGTGCAGCATGGAGTGCTCTCCCTGATTCACAGGTACGAGCGGCAACCCATTCACAAAGGGTCTAGACCATAAAACTGCCCAAGCAGGGAAGGAGGCCAAAGACCGTCTATCTGGTTAATCACCTGCTGAACTGCCTGCTATCTCTGGTCCAGCCAACTTCACCAACTAGGAGAGAGTTGCCAAATAATCATTTTCTAATAATTTTAGGCAAATTGTTTTCATCTGGTGAGTATGTTCTGGATAGGCCAGAAACCTTGTTCCCATACTTCATTTTTTGTTTGCTATGACTTTCATAAAATTCTAGGTATTCATAGGAAACTGGGCATATCTGCTTTTAACATTTTTTTTGTTTGTTTTGACACACATGCCAAGAGATTGGTCTCTCTTTCCAGCTCTGCTTTCAAAAGTCAGATTTTTATGGTTGAGAATTCTCATTAAAAATGATTACTTTTGGCAGCAGAAGTCAGAAGGGTGACAGGAGAGAAGGAACTACTAGAGGCACTGAGATTTTTTTTCTTCCACTTGTAGAAAGCCTGTCTGTAAAACAAACATCATGGGGAAAATGAAAAAAAATATCTAAATGTACAACAAAACCCCTTCTAACCTTTATATGTGTCACTCAAAGCAATTTCCTACGTCCAGGAGCTAAACCACTGTTCCTATTACCTGTTCCTACCTACTCATTAGGCTGTGAACCCTGTGAGCGCGGGGCGGTATTTTCCACGGCTCTGCCCTTCCTGCAGCAGCCGTCACAATGCCTGGCATGTAGGAGTGCTGACAGCTGCTTCACGAATAAAAAAATTTAATGAATTACTAATAATTATTAGGGGAGTGCAGATAAAAGTAGCCAATGCACATCATGGAGACCAAGGCAAGAGCTAGAAATCCAGGCAAACTAAGTACTTTTTGGTGATGATTGTATTTATTTTTCACCTGTGTCATGGGCAGGGGAAAAAAAAAAAGGTTGATGACTGCTGCTAACTCCCCCCAATAATTCTCTAAAGAAATTAAATATATGAACCTTTCTTGATGCTTCTATTTAGATATACAATTTCCAAGGACACTGAGATTCATGTTCTTTAAACTACTGTGTAAGAATACTCTTCCCTACTGCTATAGCCACACACCACAACACGATGTTTCAGTTAGTGACAGACCACATATACAAAGGCGGTACACCATTCAGCCTAGATGTGCAGTCCCTGCACTGTACAGGTTTGTGTAAACACACGTTTCAATGTTTGTACAATGACAAAATCGCCTAAGGACGCATTTCTCAGAATGTAGCCCCATCGTTAAGTGGTGCATGACTGTACATTCCTTTATGAGCCATCAGTAAGTGTGGGGACCTGGTGGACCCCAGCCTCCACTTCTCTTGACTTTGTCTTCTTCCAATACTTGTTCACATGTTGGAACTTCATCTCTCCCTCTCCCTGATTTCTCACATAGGAACAGAGCAGAAATATGGCTGTCCTTTGGGAATCTTCAGTTCTCTATGACAGTTTGCACCAAGTGTGATGATGCCTGTGATCTATTTTGGGTCCTTTGCTGACTCATGATGTCCCACATCCCCAACTATCTGAACACCAGTGCACACATTTCTTATAGGATAAGCCAATATAGACTCTAAGTCACAGACTTTAAGATAGCCTACAAATTTAAACACCGCTTCCATAGCAGACTCTATTCCTTCCTTGTATGTTTTGTCTTTTGATAATTGTTGTGACTTTTGTTCCCAACATCTAAGAAAGAAGTAACAGTTATGTTATGATTCAAAGTATATTTTCTTATGATATAATCCATTTTCTGTCCTTGGAGATTCACTGTTTCTTTCTATATGATTGAAACACATCAAACACAAGCCTGTATACAAGGCTTGGCACATAGCAAGTCCTCAATAACTGCACACTTAGCTTCTCTATCAAACATGGAACACACGTAGGCTCAAGAGCTATACTATTCATAGCTTGTTTTTTGCAGGTGTGAAGTATTAGGCCAGCTTTTCCTTCACGTTTCTAGTCAGTGCTGGATCTCATGGTGGCAAATGGAAAGTATTGAATTAGGATAAAAGATTCTGGGTCCAGAACTACTCCAAGAATTAATACAGTCCCAGGTGGTCCAGGTATACCATGTAGCCTAGGTGTGTAGTACCTATACCATAATGCAAACCTGATGATCCAAGTGTAAAGGGACAAGGTATGGCAAGTGAACAGAAGTCCAGGTTGCGGCTGTGAGGAATGTAGAGGGCCTTAGTTTATCGCTGGGCAGGTCATACTCAGCACAGGAGGCCCAGTAAAGGAATGATGGGAGCTGAAATCCCATAGAGGGTACCCTTTACTTCTTCATGCAAAAGTATCACATGGGCTCATGGTGGTACTGAGTGCCAAGGGCGATGAAAGGCAAATTTGAGAAGCAAATCGACATGGGTCCCAAGAATCAAGAAGACCTCTATTCAGTATGGACATTTCTGTCCCAGCCAGCAGACTCTAATGTACTCCCTGCTTGTGCCAACAAGAACACCTGGGTGTGGCCTCAACTGAACCTACAGTGTTTCTAGACTGGCATGAGGAGAGTCGGGGTGTGTATATGGGAGAATGGAATCATGGAAGTTAGGCCACAGATTCAGGAAACTGAGAGGAGGCTTTAGAAACTGTACTGGGTTGAACAGTGTCTCCCCAAAATCCAAGCCCTCCAGGAACCTCTGAACATGACATTATTTGCAAATGGTGTCTTTACAGATGAATTAGTTAAGAGGAGGTCATACTGGAGTAGGGCAAGCCTTAAGTCCAATATGACTGGTATCCTTATAAGAAGAGGAGAAACATGGATATAAGGGAAGAAGGGCATGTGAAAACAGGCAGAAATTGAAGTGAAGTAGGTACAAACCAAGGAATGCCAAGAACTGCCAGGGAACATTAGAAGTTAGAAAACGGCAAGAAAGGATTTTTTCCTGGAACCATCAGAACAAGCATGGTTTTACTAATGCCTTGATTCTAGTCTTCCAGCCTACAAAACTGAGAGGGAGTGATTCTGTTCTGTAAAGCCTTCCAGTCGGTGATACTTTCTTACAGCACACAGAAAACTAATACAGAAACCATCTCTAGTCCAGGGCCTTCAAAGTGCAGATGTACGCCCTGCAGTTAAAAGAGACTGGGGTGACTGGCCCAACATCACAGGGCTGAATCCTGGCAGAGCTGGAACGATTCAATCATTCACTCGCTTGTTCTCTCATTCCCTCAGCAAACACTCAGCAAACACTTTCTTACTTAGAAGGGGTCACTGTGGAGTAGAGAACACAAATGCGGACCTCCCCTTATGAAACGTTCATTCTAATGGAGATAACAGATGATAAATAATAACTGCACAGTCAATTATTTAATTAAAAATGGAGTAAAACTACAGAGAGAAACAGTGTTCAATGATGAGAGCCCATGGTACGGATTTGGACCTAACCTGGAAATTAGGCAAAGGTTCCCTAGAAGTGATATTTCAGGGAGAATTTAAAGGATAAATTAGAGTTGATTTATTATGCCATGTAAGTGTGTTTGCAGGTGTGTGATGAAAGAGGTTTTGGAGGAAGTAAAAAGATAGAATCAGAGGCAAATATTCCAGATAAAGGTAGTGACCTCATCAATCTTCTTTCCATCATACTGCTTTTCCTGAAAACTCATACAAAAGCAAGATAATGCAATTGTCCCATTAAGCTACATTAATGAGAGGTTAATCATAAAATACTCAGAGCCTAAAGAACACAAAGGAAATTCTCATTTGCAGTATGCACTGAACTATACACGTCTACCCTAGAAATACGATGATATTCTATCTAAAACATTTCACCTTGGAAAGCTGAAAATACTATCCAACCTCCCCACCCCTAAAATGAAGTCACATTTTCCAGTCTACATAGTTCAACAACAATAACAAAGACTCTAATACCACGACAACTGGCATAACCAATCTGGCCCTGATAAATAGGAATTTGGTAAAGACTGCACAGCTGACAACTTCTGTCCTAATTACGTTTGCTTATCAAATTCAAAGGCTGTTTTGCATTAGGCTATTAAATGCATGGTTTGAGTACAACGTTCCTGCACATAACTTTTCTTCTGTGTTTAAGACACCAAATGCTAATTCAAAGTTGGGTCATATTTTCCACTTGAAGGTTATTATATTCCAAGTGAATTGAGTAAACCGAATGACTGATTGACAACAACAGCCCTTCACTCAGAAAGTCAATGGCCATGTGGCACTGTCATCCCATAAAAAGCCTCACGTACCTGAAGCTCGTGTGCATGGGCCCAACCATGAAGTCAGGAAAAATGAGAAACTACTAAAATTTCCACTGCTTCTGAAAAAGGGCTCCTAGCCACACTGTCTCATTTTCTTTCCATAGTGGGACCTTGAGTTCTGTGATGCTTTTCTCTTCTCATTTCCACTTCACACTAAATAAAGAAGAATCATATATCCTCACACAGAACAAAGGGGCTGAATGAGCTCTGCACAATACATTAGGCCAGAAATGCCAAGGGGGCATTTTAGAAGATTCCATGTGAAGTGGCAGTGTGGTTCCCCAACACAAAAAACAATGCAACTCCTCTGCCTTGAGATTTCTGAGCTCGTTTGCAATAACTGCCTTTGCCCACCCAGCCTATCTCCTTCGAGGAAGGCTCGGATGTTTTCCTGCAATTGCTCTGCTCTGATGCTGACTTGAAAAAACTCCTCCACATGGATGCACTCAATCACCCAGCATTAAATGAGACATCTAAGGATTCTGCCACTCACCATTTCTGTCATGTTTTCTCAGCCCTCTGAGGACTGCATTGTTGTGCAAAGCCACTACAATCCCATTACCAGATGGCATATGATCAGATGATAACTAAAGTGAACACAAACACTTAAACAGCAAAAGGAACTGCTGAGGTCTCACTCTTGGGCAATGAAGCCCAAGAGATTTTCTGACACTCGATCCACAAGCTGAACAATCACATTGCAAATGCTTTCAATGTTGAGGAACAACCATTCAGCTGGCCCTCATGTGCCTGTCATCTGGTCCTGAGTGCTTCTGAAAAAGGCAGCTTGGCCTTTATTCTTCTCTAAAAACCTTTTTTCTTTCAGAAACAACTAAGTCATTCCAGTGTCTTCCCACCGTACCACCGCTCAGATGTCTGTAAAGAACAGCCCTTATTCGGGATGGCCTTCAGCTCGTCTCTGTATAGCATCTGGATGTCTGCTTGGAAAGATGAAGAAAGATGCTGGTTTCGTGTAGGGGAAGTAACTACAACCAGTTCAAAGAGCGATTCAACTATTCCTTGACTAATCTTCACTCTGCAGCAGGAAGTAGCAGGAAATAGATGTGCAATTTGGGTGCTAGATGCCCTGAGATCGATAGGATATACACCGTCCCTACCTTCAAGAAGTTGGAAGTCTATTTGGAGGCACATATACACACAGTACAAGGCAACATATAAATGGTATATATGTAATGTACATACTACACACACACACACACACACACACACAGACTAAGAGAGAAAGAGAAACAGAGCAAGGATAAGCATGTGGAGAAGGGAGAAATCTCCTTGAGCAGCGGTGGTCCCAAAAGTATTCCCAGTGTAGCAATGGCCACCCTCCTTCTTCATCCTCCCTCCTAGGTTACGCAAGAGTTGGCTCTGGCAGCCCAGCATGAACCACGACCAAAATAAAAGTAACCGAGGAAGGAAAGAAGATGAATTACCGTATATTGGTTGTTAATCATGAGTTAAAGGGACACGGGATATTCTAAGTCATCGTTTATAGTCTTGAATTAAATTAAACTTGTGAAACACACTGAAAAATAGAGAGCCTCACAAGTTCTTAGCTGCACCTGGGCTCTTGACTGGAGTTAAGGGGCTTCAAGAAGGGAAAACCTGACATGGGAGATTTAAAGCATAGTTTTCAAATCTAAGTGCAACAGCTCTCAAATTATCTTTAACCTAAACTGTGGGATCCGACAGTCCCCTTGGTAACAGTGACAGCGAAGAGCCCAGTCCCCTGGGATGCAGGCATAGGCATTTGGAAAAGACTTCCCCCAGTGAGGCTGGTACTGCCCCTGGGAATCACTGTGACAGAGGGGTAGGATATAAGTGGTGGCAAGCTAACGAGGCCAATTTTCCATGACTAAAGAAGAAAGGTCATGCATTCTCATTTAGAGGAACTAGCAAGAAGAATCTTTGAATGACACAGGCTGAGGGTCAAATCCCAGCTCTCCTACACATTGTGTGGGGCCCTCTGAGTCTCACATTCCTATCGCAGAGTGAGGTAATAGCAGTTACTTCACACTGTGGTCAGGAGGAGCAATTGAGGTGACCTGAGGGAAGCACGTAGCACAGTGTCCTTTAGCTAGCAGATGATAAATGCTAGTTCAAGTCATCTAATGCATTATGAAGTATGAAGGTTAAGAATTAGGTGAAAACATAATCTTGGCTCTTTGAAACATTAAAATCAGTAACAAGGATCAAAGTTTATACAGGATGTTTAAACAGTACTTTCACAGTTGTGACTTCTTTGTCCCTCACAAGCATCCTCAGGAATTAGGAGGAAGTAATGATGGTCCATTAAGTCCAGCTGTCTGCCCAACATCACGCAACTAGCAAAGACACAGAGGCAGAAAGGACCCTGCATGTGGATGGCTTGGATTGCATCAGACAGCCTCTGTGTTTGGCAACCTTACCGCACAGTATGTATTTTTGTCAGCGCTCACACCATAAATGTATTCACTTAGCAAATGTTTATGGAGTGCCTGGAATGTGCCACTTGGATCCATCAGTGAACAATACAGTAAAGAACTCTGTCCTCAGGGAGGGGCCTGGAGAGGAAAGGCCAGCAATAAGTGGGAGACATAATAAAAAAGTAATAAATAAGTACATTCCACAGCATGCTGGAAGTTGGTAAGTGCTATGGAAGAAATGAAAAATTCAAGCAGGGTAAGGGGAATTGGTCGAGGGGGATCTGGGAAAGGTATAGGCTGCCATTTGAATAAGGTGGTAAGAGTGGATCTCTCGGGGAGAGGGTAACCTTTGAGCAAAGCCTTGAAGGGGGTGAGAGTCAGCAGATAATGGAAAAAGGAAGTTCCTGATACACGGAGCAGCCAGTGCAAAGATGCTACATCAGGAAAAACTCATGTGTGCCAGAGGTGTTCAGCTGGGTCCTTTGTGGCCAGGGTGGGGTGACGGGGGAGGGGAACAGACGGGAAAATCTGTTTGCTTGCGTTTGAGACAGGCACGCAAGAGGCTTGAGAGCTCTTCCTCACAGGGACTTGCATCATCAAGGCCTCTCTCAACGCCATTGCCTGTTTATACACATATTGTACCCAAACACCTGGTTGATTTGAGGGGAATTTCACCAACCATTTGTTTAATGTTAGAGAAACCTAATTTTTTATAAAGTCTTTGGGACTGTATTTGTCACCCTGGAAACCAATCCGGTTGGCTCTGTGCAGCCGAAGACCTTTAGGAAGAGTCACACACCAAACACCTGTTTAGTAACACGGGTTCTGCCGCCAGGCCTTTCACCTTGGTTTTAATCTAAGATCTCATAACTTCTCCAATAAGCTTGAGTTTCCAGCTATGAGATGCTTTTTAGACTTCTCCCCAGTCATTTTCCTGGTGCCAGATTATAAATGTCGGATATTGTGAGAATTAGTGCTGAGCTGCACTGAACAAAGCAAATAATTAGCAGCAGCACACATGGTGGATGTATTTCAAATTCTCTCTTGCTGTCACCCTGATATAAGCAAATGATACTGGTCACACATCTCCTGATCACAGTCGCAGTCACACTCACCACAAATCAACTTCCACCTGCTGGCAGTGCCAGAAATAGAACAGCTCAGAGAGTTCTGCGCGCTTGAGAAAGCAGTTTATTTTTGAGATTGAAAAAGGCATATCTGATGCTGAGCTTATTCGAGAGTGACGGGAACCGAGCACCTGCAATCCTTGAGCAAGTCCCTGAAAGGCCTTGGAAGTCTCTGAACTTGTTACCTACACATTTTACTAGATTATATATAGTGTATATACACCATACTTTGTTATACCAGAACATATATCTTATACTGTAATACGTTAGGAATAAAGATCGAGTTTGGAGGCTGGTTTAAATTAGATAATGTAGACTATCAAAGAACAAACCTGAACTACTAATTCATATTCATTTTTAAATGATTTATAACATTTTCTGTGTGGTCTTGATGCAGCTGGGTAAGAAATTTCTCTCTGTTCTTTGTAAAACCTCTTCTGGTCAAACACATAGAGTCAAGATTTTATCTTACATCAGAACTTCACAGAACATGGTAGCTATGATCATCTGTAGCTTCAAATCTGCCTAATACAAGGGAACTTCAAGCTTTGGGTAATCTCCCATTTTTCTCATGTGCTTTGCAAGTGCAACCACTCACTGTGCCCTAGTTAAATTTCCTATTAACAATTTAACACAGTTAGAAACATTTTTAATTGATATGATTTACTGTTGCATCTACCATAAAGAGGCTATCTCCCACATTCCTAAAAACACGCTTAAGGTCCTAGCCAGCTGTAAGAAGCCTCTGTCCTCTATCAGAGACAAGCTGCAGACACAATTGCCAAGCTGTCTGTACTTTTTCCTGAATCAAGCACTAACAGCTGGGCTTCACTTGGATCATTCACAAAGCATCTCTTGAATCTTTTCAGATTATCTGGAGCAACATGGCTCCACAAGGCAGTGACTTGGGTGTGCTGCTTAGCCAGGGCAGTGATAGAATACATATAATCACAAACAGAACATGTTGAAAAGCATTCTTTTTTTGTTTGTTTGTTTTTTTGTTTTTGTCTCCAATGCAGTTTCAGCACTTTTGGAGGGTTTGCTTAAGACATCTTCTTAAAAACAACAAAGATGACAACAACTTAATGTCTGCAGACTTGCCATGCCTAGGCATTGTGCTAAGTCCATTAGATGGCATTTCTCATTTAATTCTTACAGCACCCTTCTAAAGTGTCATCCCCATTTCACAGATCAGCAAATGGAGGCCTCAGAGAGGCTGAGCAACTGACCTACATCCCACAGCCAGGAAATGGTGGAGCTCACCTGCCACGTCCTGTGCTTGGTTGGTCTGATACTCTACAATTAGAATTCACTCCTTTCACATCTCAGATATTTTCCCTACACTGAGAGTCATTTTTTAAGAGCCTGTTTCAGCATGCATTTTTACAAAAATACTCACACTCCCCCACAATATGGTTATACCATTTATGTAGAAAAATTAAACTTTCCAACATGTAAATGTGTATGCATTGTTTGCTGGTTGGATTTAGCAAAAATGCCTTGTGCTAATTTCTGAAAAAGTTAAACATTTATGACCCAGACATTTTACTCCTAGGTATTTGTCCAAGAGCAATGCAAACATGTCCATGCTGAGAATTGTACACAAATGTGCCTGGTTGTTTTATCCACAGTAGTTAATAACTGGTAACAATCCAACAGGGAAGTAGATAAACAAAATATGCTACACCCATAGAATGAAATACGACTCAGCATTGTAAAGGAATGAACTACTGATATACACAACACGGATGAATCTTAAGATAATTAGGGTAGTGAAAGAAGCCAGACACTAAAGAGTACATACTGCAAGATACCAGTTATCTAAGATTCTAGAAAATGTAAACTAGTCTACAGTGACAAAATCCAGATCAGTGGTTGCGTGAAATCACAGGCTGAGAGAAGAATGAATCACAGAAGAACACGAGGAAATCTTTGGGGGTGATAAAAATGTTCACTGTATCTTGTTTGGGGAAATACAGCTGCAAAACACCTTTAATTCTCTCTTTAAAAAGATATAACATATTGCCCTGGCTGGTGTGGCTCAGTGGATTGAGTGCGGGCTGTGAACCAAAGGGTCACGGTTCGATTCCCAGTCAGGGCACATGCCTGGGTTGCAGGCCAGGTCCCCAGTGGGGGCCACGTGAGAGGCAACCACACATTGATGTTTCTCTCCCTCTCTTTCTCCCTCCCTTCCCTTCTCTCTAAAAATAAAGAAATAAAATAAAAAAAAAAAAGATATAACATATTATGCATACCTCAATAAACTTGAAAATAAATTATAGAGGTTTATAAAGGAAACAATTTATATACATTAAACTTCAGTTATCAAATATATTTAAAAACATACTCAACATTTTTTATTGAATGTATTGGGGGTGATATTGGTTAATAAAATTATATAGGTTCCAGGTGTACAATTCTGTAATACACCATCTATATATTGTATTATGTGCTCACCACCCCAAGTCAAGTCTCCTTCCATCACCATTTATTCCCCCTACATTCTCTTCTACCAGGGCCCAGTCCTTATTCAGTATAACGTGTAGTTTGAGCTATCCACATTATTTTAGATTCTAAATTCCTGGTAGTCAAGAACAAGTTCTCATTTAGCTTAAGTTCTGTGCAGTTCTAGACACTGAAATTATTCAGAACATTGTATCTAAACCTAACTCCATTCTGCCATTTTCCATTGCTTTCTAAAGAGATTCTGGAAGCAAAATCTAGAGTGAGTCTGCCAGGCTGGCCATCAAAACCTTGTTGGATAGTATGGACCATACAGGCAGTATTGCCCCTGAAAAGCCATGTACAATCCTGAGCTTGAACTTCAGGTTTTCTACAAGATAAGGGACAAGGAGACATAAGGTGATGAAAGAGTTTAGCTCACAAGAGTTTAGAGGTTAGAAAGTATTCTCAGCTCTGGATGTGCCCCACCTCTTTCTTATCTCAGGGAGGCAGAAGCCTTTAACATTAGGACTGCTAGTGCTGAACCACAAACTATTTGTTGCTTGACCCTCAAAGAGACAAGTACAGAAATGTACAGTGTTTAGAAGCTTACTGAGTGATTCAACATTGCTGTGACCTGTAGATTCCATTCTCATGGAATGCGGTGTAGACCAGGCCCAGTACTATCAAACACACATGGTAAGTCTAGGCTGGGATGGTAGACCCATGCTTCACTAAAGGTGGCTTAAAATGTTGAAAGAAAAAAAACTGGTCCTCCTCCACACGTGGTTTGAGAAGCACGGCTTTCTGGCATGGCTTATCCCGTGAAAGCTAACTTTTCCCAAAGTGATGATGGTGAGAGCCAGAAAGATGCCCCTATTATCCAGTCAAACCCATGTAATTCCCAGCCTGTCTACGGATGTTCAGACTGAGATTGCAAAATGAAATTAAATAAACCTTTTGAAAGAGGAGGTTTATCAAAAGTGCTGTTTCCATTCTAATTAGGACCATAGCTGTACAAGCTGCAAATGTGGTTGTCATCACATCAAGAATCAAACGGAAGGTCACGATAATGACTGTGTGGATAGAATTAATTAATTTTCTTTCTTTTCTTTCTTTCCTTTTTTTTTTCTTTTCCCCTCATCCCTATAAGAGCTAACTTATTCTGGAATCAGCCCCATTTGTTTTTAGAATCACAAAGCTAGCAGACACAGATGGGACTGCTCCATGTGGCCACTGTCTAAATCTAATTAGGGGAGAACTAAATGAAGCCCAGGAAACTCTGTTTCTCCATTTCTTGTGTTTTTCACAAAGAATAGTTGGTAGAAAACTCAGAGCGTATGACAGACAGGCTGCCTCACACCACACGGGGAGCACATGGGGGAGGCAGGCCCGTAACCGCCACTGAAACGGCACGGACTCAAGTGGACAAGAATGGAGGCCAGAACTTTTGAATTAATAGGCAAGATTGCTTTATCTTTATTCTTCCTTCATATCTCAGCTCAACTGTCAGACACCTTTCCTCAACTTTCCTGATTAGACTGCTTCCTCTTACTTATCACAAATATTATGATGTTAGCCCTGTGATTCCTTGGTGTCCACCTTCCGGACTGTCTGGTCAGCTCCCCGGGGCAGCGGCCATGCCTGCCCTGTCAGCACTGGGTCCCTAGCACTTAAGCACTATGATGAGCAATAGAGCATGTTCAACAAGCATCTGTTAAAAGAAGAGATATATAAATAAACTAATTGACGGATGAACAATGAAGTCTCTAGCTATTAGATTTTAGCATCTCTACAATGTTTTGGCCCATGTTTTTAGATAAAACAATAAAATTAATCATGAATCTCACATAATTATTAAAAATTTAAGAAGCTTGAGTAGCCCATGGAGGTCTTATTATCAACCCAAAAGGAAATAAAAATTCCTAAGAAACCATAGATGAGAAATATACTGAGAGTAGATGAATATGATTCTTGTCCATGGGGAGTATTGTAAATGAAACAGCTCTATTTTAGAAAAACAATAAAGAGATTAATGAGCAAAACAGAAATCGAGGCACAGACTCATGGAACAGACTGACAGCTGTAAGAGGGGAGGAGGGAGGTGGGGAATAGCTGAAAGGTGAAGGAATTAGTCAAAAAACATACATGAAGGACGCATGGATGGGGACAAGTGTGGGGACCGTCTATGGGAGTGAACGGTCCACTCCCATAGACAGTGGGCTGCATGGAGTGGGGAGAAGCGAGAAAATTGGGACAATTGTAACAGCATAAACAATAAAACATTTAAAAATTTTTTAAATGTTAAAAATAGTTTTTTAAAAACAAAAGTCATTATTTGAAACCTAATTCCCGTATACTAGTATTTAAAGGTGGGCCCTTCGGACATGATTATGTGGGGAGGGTGGAGCCCTTATGAACGGGATTGGTGCCCTTATAAAGAGACCCCGGAGAGCTCCCTTGCCCCTTCTGCCCTGTGAAGACACGACAAGAAGATGGTGATCAAAGAAGCTGGATTTATGCTCTCTCAAGACAACAAATCATCTTGGTCTTTCCAGCCTCCAGAACTGTGAAAAATGAATTTCTATTGCTTATTTCTGGCATATTATTATAACAGCCCAATAGCCCAAGACAGTTTACAAAGGCTTCCTTCCAACTTTAAGATTATAAATGCGCAAGTACTTTTTACCAAGAGGCCCTCGACATCCCTGGAGCTAGGATATTTCTACTTTAGTTGGAGAGAGCTGGTAGACCCATTTAGTGTTTACAGAGAAATAGTAAGTCATTAGATTCGCTATAGAACAGTCTAAATTATCAAGCCCATAAACATAGGTGCATTAATTTTTACAGAGTAAATACACAATTACTTTTATAATTTTGTACCTGAATAATAATGCTTTTCTGTTAACATGAAGAATGATTACAGTCAGTTTTATTAATATGTATTTAAGCATGAAAGCTCAAAGAAAGTATAAAATTCTATATACTTCAAATTTCTTCAAAGCCTTCCATTTTCCAAAAAACATTTGAAGTCACCCCCCAAAAGTATTATATATACATACACTATATTCTATATAGTATATATGTATTTTATATAAATAATACACAAATAGGAAAAAATCTATATGCAATGTAGTGCAAGTAATATAATACAATAACACATAAATCATTTTGTCATAACTAATACACTTTCAAACCTAACAGCCCCTAACTGGAATTATTTTAATACATATTTCCTTGAAGGTTACTTATTAGGCTATATTTTAAATATGAGTTAAACACACTTTCACCAGTACTATTTCACCCATTCAAATTACTGGGGGCGGGGGAAGGAGAGTGACAGAATTAACATTTATTGATAAGGCACTGTAAATATTATCTAATTTAATTCTCACAATAATCCTTCAAGATAGGTCTTATCACTCTCTCTCAGATGACAGGAGAGAAAAAACTGAGGAAGATTAAAAATCACTGCTGGTGAAAGATGGGGTGGGGTTCAGAGTTGGGTCTGACTCCAGATTCCATGGGTCCTCAAGCCTCGAGGACACACCTTAGTGTGTGTGGCACCCACCAGGCTGCCGGGCAGAGGAGGGGTCACAGCAGGGCTCCTTCACAACCTGGCCCTGCCCATCGTTCTCTCCTCAGTCAGAGCGAGCCACACCTTTGCATGCAAACATGCGCTCTGTCTGCTGCATGTTGCCAGTCCCACTGTGTGGCAGGGAGCAGTCTAACAGGGCACAATGTCAGTGCTCTGGCGAAAGGACACCTCTGTTTCATTGAACAACCCGTAGTCCTCTAAGGGTTGCTAACTTGACTTCAGAAGATCTAAAAGATCTATCCAAACAAGTTTTTAAGCCCCAAGAAAACAAAGTAATTCAGTAGTTGTTTATAGCAGGAGTTTTGCTAAAATAGTTCACAATTGAATAGATGACAGTAGAATGCCTTTCCCATTCCCACAGCTGGTAAAGAAAAACCAGCTCATTTGGTTCATTTGACGATTGAAACAGTTTCAAATTGCACTGTAACACTATAACATTAATAAATACTATGTAAGTATATATATATATCCAATATCTGTCTACATCTCTTGCTCTCTCCCTCTTTCTTTCTCTCCCACCTCCCTCTCCTTCTCCTTCTTTCCCACCCCACCCTAACCCACCCCACCCCTACACATTTGAGAATTTGAATTTAGGGCTTTTACTTGTCTTTCAAATCTATTGTTCAGTTAATCTGTACACGCCAGAATATTCTAATTTAAATCTGAGCCAGGGACGTGCTATATTTTGTTTCTAGCTACAAGAGTGTGAATGCCATAAATAAAATGTACTGTGCTTGTTCTCCGTTCCTAAACAGTCTGATAAGTTCATATTGAAACCATTTCAACAATTACATTTGACAGCTCACTAGGATCCTATTCAATCCGGCCTCCCCAACAGTCCATTATTCCTGCCAGTTTTCAGGAGGACGAGGCATTCAGACACCAGGCTCTAAATGAGAACAGCCCTGGCGCAACCCTCGCAGGAGAGGTTCTCTCCAGCTAACAGGCCGTCAATCTGTCAGTAGCTCTTAAGATTCCTCAGCCTTGTCCAACGGAAGGCCAGCTCAGGGCTGGGAGGAAGGAGGAACCCAGCGGGTGGGAGTCCTGTCAATTCTACTTCCAGGGACCCATCTGCAAACTTACATGCTGCACCAGCCCAGCACAAACCAGATCCACCAGAGTAGCAGTCCAGCACTTTCCTTCCATTAAATAAATAGTAATCGCATACTGACTAGGTGAAAAAGACTCCCCGTACTGGGGAGAACTTTGAAACTAGACAGCTCTCAGGCCAGCTCCTGACTTCATTACTTAGAGCAGCATGAGCCTCTCTACATGTTTAAAATTTCCTGGGCTTCAGTTTCTCCATCTGCAAGATCGGAATAACATTTCACAGGTTTGCTGTTTAGCTCAAATGAGATAATGCATTCTGTAACATAAAGCTTGACTCCATGGGAAATAGCCAATAAAAAAAAATCCTTTTCCTCCCTTCTCCCCATATCAGGACTAAAGATTTTTCCATTTACTCAAATCAGCCAGGTTTTATATTAAAATCAAGAACATATAGGGTACTAAGGAAGAAGCAGATTTTTTTCTTTCCTCTTACTCTTCAGTAAAATATGTACAAAAGTATAACATAAATACAGAAAGAGGATAAATCATAAGGGTACAGTTCCCTGAATTTACAGTGTCATGCCCAGGTAAGCCGGAGCAGGAAGGAACATACCAGCCACCCCAGGAGCCCCTCATGCCTAATTCCAGCCATGTCCTCCAACAAAAACCTCTTCGTGCATCCTAATGCCACAGGTTATTTTTGCCTTCTTTTGAACTAAGGAACATTTTCATGTCAATGCACACATATGGCAAATGGAAATGCAGGCTATTTTATATGGATTTGCAGCTAATGAGCAAAGTCAAAAGGAGAGCAAGTTATAAAAGCAAATACATACATTGACAGTAATCAAGGTAACACGTTGCTAAGGCCGGATGGACTCTCTTCTCTCTTACTCTTTTATCTAAACATTGTAGAACCAAAGTGAGAAAATCTTACACATTTAGGTGTTAAGACTCATTTTATCTGCTTCCTAGTGTAATACTAGATTGAGAAGACATATCACTATAAAACAATGAAGAAGGAAGCATATTTTATAGAGAGAAGAAAGATTATTTGATTCTGAATGTAACTGCCACCACTCAAAGTAAAAATCAGTAATTTTCCAAAAATAAAATTAAAACTTAAACTCATTGGTATCCTCCTTAGTACCTTAAAAACTGACTTTAAAACCATTGGATCCTTGGAAAATAATATTTTCTTTTTTTTTATTTAAATTACTGAAATTAAGAACAATCTAACAATAGCCTTGTGAAATAAATTTTAAAAATTCTCATCTAGTCAACTGTAATACTATCTGCCTCTCAGAATTAGAACTTAGAAATGACCAATAGATTTTTCCTTTTCACTAGACTAAAACGGATGTTCCCTACCATTCTTGATGGCATAACAGTAAGAGTTCACATAACTGACACTGAGCAAGAGGTTCACAGCACATATAGAAAACTAGAATAAGGCAAGAGATGCTGTTTCATTCCAATATTCCATGAAACAGTGTATCTTAGTTACTGACATCATAGCATCCATCGTGTACTGACTTATCCAGAAACTTCTCATAAAGATGTTCAACATCATTTGTCATTAGGGAAATGCAAATCAAAACCACAATGAGATACTGTTTCAACACTTACCAGGATGGCTACAATAAAAATGGAAAATAACAAGTGTTGGCAAGGATGTGCAAAAACTGGGACACTCATGTATTCTAAAATATGGCCATTGGTGTGAAAAACAGTTCCTCAAAAAGTTAGAAACAGAATTACCATATGACCCAGCAACTCCATTCCTAGGTATACACACAAAAGAAACGAGAACATGTACTCAAATACTTAGACACATGTGTTCATAGCAGCGCTACTCACAAAACCAAAAGGTGGAAACAACCCAAATATCCACCAACAGATGAACGGATAAACAAAATGTGGTATATACACAATGGAATATTATTCAGCCATAAAAAGTAATGAAGTACTGATACATGCTAAATTTGGAGAAACATCAAAGACATGTTAAGTGAAAGAAGCCAGACACAAAAGACCATAAATTATATAATTCTATTTATATGAAATGTTCAGAATAGGCAAATATAATACATGCCAATGAATTGTTGATCTTACATTAATTTCACTTCAATTTTTTAAGTAAAAAAAAAAAAAAGACACTAAAAAAAAAAAGGGAAAAAAGATAAAAATAGAAACTACTCATAGATGCCAAAGCAAGAAATGCCCCTAGTGGTACAAAGGTGACGAGAAACCAACCGAGCAATTTAACTGAGAAACCAGTTAGAAATTGCTCCAGTGGTTTCCGTCCCTTTCTCTTCGACAATACAATAAAGGTTTAAAATTATTCTTTTAAACCCTCATTTTTCACACCAATATACAGGTGGCAAGAAGCCTAGACTCTGGCTAGCCTGGAAAGGCCTGGCAGACAGAGAATTTAGACAGACAGTAGGTTAAGTTCAGCAAAATCCAAAGCATCCAGCAGATCCCCTTTACCTTGGCAGAAAGGGTGGGGTGCCCAGGAGGTCAGACAGAGGCACCACAGGAGCAATGGGGAGCTGAGAATGCCTGGGGAAGTCCCCACCGTAGCGCTCAGAACTTACATGCCTTGAGTCCTGCTAAGAAGGCCCGCTATGCTGGGAGCGGGGCCCTAACACACAGACATTCGCTGCATACAGAAGGGGGTTTCCAAAGTACAGATGAACACCTGACGCACAGCACAGGGTGCCGGGTTCAGCAGAACACCCTTTACTCCATTTACTCAGTATCACCCCTAAAATCTGCACCCAGCTGGGAACTTTGATCCTCAGTAATCTAATCACCAAGAACCGCCTTCTACTGAAATCTACCAAAATTATAAAATGTAAAAGCATTTCATCTTATTTCCTTCCTCACAGGGCTTTTTTTTTTTTTTTCCAGTTTATATTCTTTTATAATTTTTTAAAAGAAAATTTCAGATGATAAACATAGTTAAAGATGGCAGAAAGGCCCATAAAACAAACTAAAGGTTAGAACGATATACAATGCAGCAGTCTAGCAAATTTGAATATTTCTAAAGTGTATCAAGAAAAATAAATTTATGCAAAATATCAAATGAGGACAGGAAAAAGATCTCACTCTGCTGAGATTGTGAGGCATCTTCCGGTTAGATCTACCCTAACAGTTAAAGGGCGAGGCAAGAGCCCATATATCACATGTTAGGAGGTATCTGCTCACTCCTCCTCCCAATTCAGGACAGGCAACTTCTGCCCACAAGATGCCACCAGTCCTACCGACAATGGCCTTCTCCTTTTAAGTTCCTCACAGAACCTGAGGCTGGAATCCAGGTTGAATTTGTGAACTTCTCATGGTTCTGTGCCAGAATGGAACACTGCCAGGAAAGCTACCCAAACCTGACTTGCCCCCTTCTTTCCACCGCAGTTCTACCAATATACCACAAAGGGCCTTGAAGAGATAACCATGAGAGCTATTCCTTAACCACCCTTGTATCTATTTTTGGGTAAAGGACCTGAGGAAAAGACCTTAGAAGAAGACACTAGGCCATTTGGGCAGGGAATTCTAGGACCCCCAAGTACCTACAGCAAGGTCTAGAAAAAGCAGACACAGGCTATGGGTAGGCACATCTCATTGGACCTGTGGATTTCTTGTCCCACAGGAAAGGGAGAAGATGGAGAAGGGCCAGAGTGAAACCATTCAGACCTGTGGGCCTCAAAGTGTGCTCCATGAACAGGAACGTGGACACTACCTGGGAGCCTGCTAGAAATGGAGAATCCCAGACCCTATCCTGGACCTATTCAATCAAAATCTAGGCAATTCCTATGCACCTTCAAGCTCAAGTATGGGGACTAGCACAGGGACCCCTTTTGTCCAAATCAAAGCATGATGCTGTGTCCGGTGACTGTCAAATCCTTGAATACACTACTTAAGCAACTTCAAAAGTGAATGCCAGCTATTTCAGATAAAATAGCATTCCATTAATCTGCATGACAAACATAAGCACTTCTTCCCCAACAACTCAGACAAAGAATCCAAGAAAACTGGAACAACGTGGGTCAAATCAACATTTCACAGTTCAGGTGAAGTCACACAGTTTCTTAAAAATTATAACAGATCCCCAGAAATGTTGTTAATTTTGTCAGGGTATAATATCATCTGAAAATGAATTAGATACCGAGAGAAATCTGGCTCTATAATTAAGAGTAAGATTCCCCAATCTAATTATTATATTTTCAATTAAAGCTGAGCTCTTGGTATGTTTTTCTACTCTTTCGTGAATTAGAAGAAACCTGTGAGCATGTTCAGAGCAGAGATATGTTAATTAGACAGAGAATTCCCCAATAAGAAGCTCAGCCCACAAAACCTGATAATTAGGAATGTCATAACAATTCACTGACCCTTTGGAGACCATTTCCTAGTGTTTGCTGCCCTTGGGGATTCACAGAAGGCCACATCACAGTTTCTCCCACTTGTCACTTTTACAGACTGTCACATTTACAAGTCTTCAGGAAACAGCTGGGGAAGCCAAAGGACCCTGGAATTACTGGTGCCCCCTTTTTCAAAAGTGTCTGCCTTTCTGTCCTAAGGGCACTTTAACTTCAACTGGAACACTTCTTGAAGAGTTCAGCAGTGCAGTTCCTCAAACCCAAGAGTGTGGAATCTTGTCTGCAGAACCTGCAAGCCACCTGGTATCTTAACAGTGCCCCTCCTCTTTGCCAAGTGGTTAGTGGGGGCCAAAGCCCAGTGCTGGGGAAGAGGGAATCATCTCCAATACTTCAGATTTTCTGGCAGCAGCAAGAAGGCCCCTGATTTCACCACACTGCTGTGTGCACTATTATTGCGAGGTGAGCCAAGACACTGAGGCTCTGGATATCTTTTGAGAAATCCATGTTTCTGACAGAATTGCAGGTGACACAATAAAAGCAGAAATACTGTACAAAGAGAAGGAGAGTAAGACCAGCCTAAAAGTACTAAAAGTAGAAATAATCCCACTGGACTGCTTACTACTGCTGCATAGTATGCTAAGCACTTTGCAAATGTGCACATTCTCCTTTGACCTTTACCACACCATTAATGGTAGATGTTATCCCCATTTTACAGATAGAAAAATGAAGGCCTGGATTGCTTACAGAAGACACGTAGCTAGCGAGCCATGATTCAAAACCAAGTCTAGTCAAGTAAAGTTGAAGTTCTTGACCAGTGTATTGTACTGTAGCAAAACCAGAAAAAACTCCAGAAGGTCTAATCAGATCCCTGCATGTTGGATATCCTCAGCATATTTTGAACTTACCTTCCAACTCCCTCCTGTTCTACTTCTTACCTGTCTCCCAGTTAAACCCCTACATCTGGCCAAATCTTTTTAACTTTCGCTTCCACAGAGCCTCCATTTTCTACTTCTCATTTCCACTACCACTGGCCTAGTTGGGGGCTTGGTTACTTCTCTTGTTATTGCAACAATGCCCTAACTGATCCCTCACTCAGCCCCTCATTTCTGTGACACATACATACTTCACCCCAGGGCCAGAATGAGCTTCCCCAATCAAGGTCAGGGTGTGGCCCTTTCTCAGAAATCATCCAACTTCTCAAAAGGCATGGTCTCATACCAATCTCCTGTCTTGCTTTCCACATCAGTTTTCCCTGACCCAAATGACTTTCTCCCTGTTCAACCCCAAACACAAGCCTGTAACTTTAAACATGGCTCATCCCCTTCTGTAGAGCTGAAATACCCTTCTCTTTATTGTTCTCCAGTCAAAATCAAATCCTTCCTTCAAGGCTCAATCAGGTGGAATCTCTTGTCACCTTCCCAGATCCCTCTAACAGAATGAGTCTCTCTTCCTAAGCACTCCCACACTTACTTGTCTTTGAGCTGCATTTATTTTATTCCATAGGTTTTCATTTGCCTGACTTGCCTACTAGACTGAAAGATTCAAGGTCATCTTTATAACCCCAGTGCCTACAATGCTTTTCACAGGGAATTACCTGTGAAAGGAATTACCATCAGAGAGGAATTTTAAGTGAGGTTCCTTTAGAATTACAGCCTTTTTTCCCCTCCTCATCAACAAGAATTCCAAAACTAACTGCATTTCACATTTTTTTTGTTTGTTTTTCCGGGGGCTAAGAACAAGAAGTCAAATCTCTATCCTCAGGCCTTGCTCAATTCTAATTTCTATCTTCTCTGATCTTTATTTTCTACTTTCTACTTGAATTTTACTATTTTATGTTTCCTTTAATTTACCTCAACTTCTGTGAAACAACACGGGATATAAATAAATAGGTGTATAAATAAAGATTAGATTTTGGAGAAATGTTTGACAACTTGGATCAAAAGTAAGATTCCTACTGGGAACTTAGAGAACTCAGCCCAAATTCATTACAGTTTCTGTCAATAGCCAAAAGGAGAGGATATAAGACTGAAACAAGAAAGCAGTTTGCTTCCTGGGACTCAAAGGGTGCTGCAATGGAAAGTAGGAAGGGAGTAAAGACATGCAGCCTTAAGCATGCAACCCACATATTAAACAGGCACCCAGCAAACTGCGCGTTACCTGAAATTTTTTTACTTAGCTTTGACTTCCCAAATCCACCATAACATACAATGGCTAAGTTGTTTGTGGAACTGGAGTTGGAGAAAAACTGTGGCTAGTATACCAGAAGGAACTGCAGAATAGTTGGAGTTTGGAGGAACCCTCTTTGATGCAATGACCCACTCCCACTCCTTACATTCGGATGCACCTACTGACTTGAGGAGAAATAACGAACAGTAGAGGGAAGTGGAAATAAAAAGGCAGACTGCAGTGGATTCTTGTTCACAGCAGAGTTAACACTCTAATACAGCTAAGGCAGGCAAAAGCCCGAGCTGAAGCTAGGGGGCTCCAGGTTCCAACCACTAGTCCCCCATAACTTACTAGACAGATGACTTTGGGAAAATCATTCACTGTTCAAGACTCCGTTTTGTCCATCCTAAAATAGGAATAAGCTTGTCTTCCTTACTAGCTGCTTTGAGAATCAAATGAGTTGACATGTGATTTTTGCTTTACAAACTCTTCATAGACAAGTCTGTTATTTTCATTTCAACAAATACTTACTGAGAGAAGCAACACAGCACAGGAGTGTAGATCAGAGACTCCCAAACCACATGGCCTAGGATTTAAATTCCAGTTCTGTCATGTCTCAGTTTTGTGATATTGGACAAGTTACTAACCTCTCTAAGGCTTGGTTTTCTTATTTGTAAAATTGGAGAAGAGTGCTTAATAGGGTTACATGAATATTAAATGAGTTGATTTTTTATCTGAAGAAGTACGTGTATTTAATAAACATTATACGCATGATTAATAACTATATCAACTGTGAATATCCCATAAGCTAGGTACTATGTTGAGTACGGCAGAGACAGACAGACAGACAGACACACACCCACAGAGAGAGAGAGAGACTGACTAACAGCGGATCCTGGCTGAACTTTCACAGGGCTAGGCATTATCTTAACCTGCGACCCAAGAAGTTAAGAGACAAACAACAAACTTTTCAGGAGTAGAAAAACAGGCAACAGCCTTGACAAGGGACTTGGAACTGGGATTCTCCTGAATTTCAAATTTCAGATTTTTATCCTGCCCTCGTGGTTGCTTAATTAATTTGGAGTATCTCTCCAAGACTTGCTGTGATTCATTTATATGCATGAAATGTTAAAGCAGTTTTTTAAAGCAGTATTTATTTAATGAACTATTATTATGACAGCTGTGGAAAAACTTCACTTCGGTGTTCAGGAATATTTTATACACACCTTTCAGCTGCCCACATTTAGGGAAGACACAAAATCCAGGAAGGGCAAAAAAAAAAAAAAAAATCACTTCGCTGGATGAAACTTTTACAAGCCCTCCCGTCTGTCTTTGTGAGCACTGTAGCTTTTTGTCTTTGTTTGTGTGTTTACTTCAAGTGGAGCATTAATGAAAGAGAACATCTCTTCCCTCTTCCTGTTCACCTGGCATAGAGGTAACCTAATAAAACTTCAATGAGATCCAAGTAAATTTTGTCATTCTTGGATAATTTATGTTGTAATTAATCAAGAATTTTATTTGAGGATGATTAGTAGCTGGTTATATTCTAGATATGACATTCTAAAAATATTATCCTATGACTGATTACTTCTTCTGAAGCACAGCAGAAAAGTTGTCCAACTCTTTACCAACCTCCAAATACCCTCTCTGTTGACAGAGAGAAACCTCTAATTACATGAATCACTGTAGTTTTACAACTGAATAAATTGGAAAAATGGTCATTAGGATGATAAAGGCCATTCTGGAACTCAATGCCAAACCACTCCTAACTTGCACCTTTCAGAGAATGACCACTTGGAAAGAGATTGACCTCTGGGAGATTAAAGGTGGAATCGAATATACTTCCCGGGGTCTCAGTGCATGCTTTATCCTGATTAAAAGGAATAAAGATTTCCTGGGCATGTCCCTTCAATGTTTTTATTCTAAGAGTGGGCATAAAAGTCCATTCTATAAACCACTGTGCTAGTATGTTATAGAGATGACCAGCCCTTTGCCTTGTGACATAGTTTGGTCACATGTATGCAACTCTGTAGTTCTCTCAGGTTCTTCCTTTTTCTTCAAAGTTTCCATTTGTACAGCTTCCTTAATCCCGCTATCTTAAAGGCATGGACCCAATTGTTACCTGCATTAAACACTATGCATACAAGTATTCCTTCGTGTGGAAACATCAGGAAGACGACCTAGTAGGCTCCCTCACATCTCTGATCACCCACTTTTCTCCTCCACTGATCTACAAGGCAGCCCAGTCTACACGACTGAGGAACTGCCTCACACCCCCATGTATTCCCTCACTGTGAGTCTTGGGTAAAGCTGTAGAGCCTGCCACAAGAGTAAGAATCATCCATCTCTTAAAAGGTTGGGGTGGGAGGGGTCAGAGAAAACGGACATAACAAGCTTGGTCAGCAGACTTTAGCCTTATCCTGACTTTTTGCCAATTTTTAAGAAGGAACAACTTAAAAGACATTTTCACACCTGGGGTGCTCTACCTGCTTAATACAGAGTTTAATAAACCAACCAAACTTATCCTTTGGAGAGGGTCCAACATACTCATTCAGTAAGGTATTTCCACTTATATTAAAATTGGTTGTGAGGCCTAAAATTCATTGGCTTGGTTGAAAAAATACTCCTAGCTGCCCAATACAGTTATTATTTAGGTACCGAGAGACAAAACAGAGGAGTCACCAGACATTCTTTGTTAGTATCCAAACACCTGTCTTTTCCTCCTCCAAACTCAGTACCCTGAGTCACTGACTGTGGAAAGAAGCCCACACCTCACTGAAGTCATAGAAGACCTATGGGAGTATAACTTTGCAGAGTCACAGGATAGCAGCACTGGAATGGGGCTTACAGACAGACTGCTTAGTTTAACTTCTTCAATTTTCTGGACTGGAAAGATAAAGGCAGGATAAGTGACTTGTCCAAGGTCACCCTACTAGTTAGTGTCAAAGTCTGGACTGGAGCCTAATTCTGGCTTCCCAGTCCAGTACTCATTCCCACTCATTCCCATATTTCCTAAGACATGTTTGTTTTCTTCCCAGTCTGTCCAAATAGCTTCTGCTAAGTTTATAGAAATGTCAGTGAGAAGTTGACCCTGCAAAACCAGTGGGCAAACACCAGACACCGGGCCAGTCCGTGTCCAAGTGGGAAGACCTGAGTGTCAAGAGGCAAGACTAGAGTGGGCAGCCCTGCATCAAAGGATTCCAAGCAAGCAGTGGGCAACAGATTTGCCACTGTTTAATTCGATGACATCCTCTGGTTGTCCTACAGAAAAGCCCCCTGCATAGCCCTGGTACTTAGCTGACCAAATACTTACCCGTTAATACCTTTATCTCTGGGTGGACGGTCATTTTAACAAGAGATATCAACAGGGACATGTTAGTCATGCTTGGTCGTCAAAGAGTTTGGAACTTCCAAAGCAATCCTGTTTTAAATAATGGAGACCTGTATCTCACAGGTTAAAAAACCAACCAAACAAGCAACAACAAAACCTGCTACACTGAATATATAGTCTCCTAATTCCAAAGATTTTCTGTCAAAAATTAATTCATTGTTTGAACATAGCTGTGGGATTTATACATTAGCCCCTAATGTTTATTTCAGTAACAAAGTAGTCCAACATGCTACATTTAGAGTGGAAATGACAGAAATCCCACTGAAGCTAAATCACCAAATACAGGCAATCTAAAAACAATAAAACTAAATAAGAGGTCTTTCCCTAAATTCTTTAATGCCAGTAAATGAAGAAAAACAGATTCATTACATAAAGACATGGAAGGCAAGTGAAAATTGTGAATGGAATTCTGAGCACTTCCAAGGACTGTTGAGATTGATAACAATGACAGAGTGCCTTCAAGAGAACCAAGCAGGTTGTGAGTTCAGGAAGATGGAGACAGGAAACACTATGAGAAGAAAGGAGATGAGGGAATAGGGATGTTTGGTAGAGAGTTCCACGTATGTCCATCATGGGCTGATGCTGTTCACTCTGAGGCAGTTGGGCCACTGCTCCTCAGACAAGATGGCAGAAATGATGGTCATCAGCAGTGGTTCTCAGAGGTGGTTCCTGGTCCAGCAGCATAAGCACCACTGAGAACTTCTTAGAGATGCAAAATGTAGGGCCCAACCCCAGATTTAACAAATCAGAAAGATTTCTTTTTTGACAGCCCTCTAGATGCATGTGATTCTGCTACATGCTGAAGTTTGAGAACTACTGGCAGTCACTCACGTGGAATAAATAACCGCAAGAAGCTGTCCGTTACATAGGATATCTGTAAGTCAGGCAATCTGGCCAAGTCTTGCTAGTGACTGCGCTTTAAAGCACTGGTTCTCAAATGTGGCTGCTCATGGGAAACCCTGGGAAGTTTTAAAAAAAACAAGAACAAAAATGTGATAATCCAGTTCCACACCCCCTTCTCTCAGAGATTCTGATTTAATTAACATTGGAGCGTGGCTAAGGCATCAGGATTATTAAAAGCTCCCCAGCTACATCTAGTATGTAACATTTGAAAACCAATGTTTGAAAGAGCTTCTTCAATCACATTATGCACTCGACTTTTAAAATCTTATTATAGACCCCTCTCCTTGTGAGTCTAGGATTAAGCGTGTGCTTCATAACATAACTATCAATGGGAAACCCACACAAGTTGGGGTCTGCTTCCCACAGGCCAATAGTTTTCAACTGGGGACAATTTTGTCACCGCCCCACCCCCAGGGGATGTTTGGCAATGCCTACAGATACTTTTGGTTGTCAGAACAAAGGTGGAGGAAGTTTGCTCCCGAAATCTTGTGAGGAGAGGCTAGGAAGGCTGCCAAGCATCCTACAGTGCACAAGACAGTCCCCCGCAACAAAGAATTACCTAACCCAAAATGTCACTGGTGCTGCTTTTCAGAAACCCTGCTATGGACAAACCAACTATTCTCCTCAATCCATTTTGGCTCCTACACCTTAGACAGAGTGGAAGTAACTTAGGTCAACTCCACAGGCACAGCCGTTCTGACTCATCTCAGCCTTACCAGAGCCCCCTTCTTGTACGGCATCTGTGTGAGGTCATCAGGTGCTCGACTGTCCATAAAATGGTGCTTCATTGTCTATTCAAATATGGTTCTTAGTGCACATGCTTTTTTTCATCAGAATACCCCAGCAGGAAGAAAGAATGGGTACCAAATCTCACCTGACACCCTAGCACTTTCCATGACTAATCTTGACTCTTCATGTGCAGTTATCCAAATTTTTTAAATTATCAAGCCCAAGAGTAAGCAGAATAGAGAAGTGAAATGGGAACAGGGTCAAACAGGGTGAACCCAAGCTATCCGCATTCACACGGATGCTGGGAGCTGCTGCAGGTTAGCCAGTGAGCACAGGAGGCGTGTCTGCTGCTGAAAGTGAACTCCGCTGAAGAGTCAGACACCTACTCATCTGTTTTTATGTTGGCTGAAAAAGGAGTAGAGCCTAAAACCTTTCACCATCTATTGTCTCTTTTACTCCAAATCTTCAACATCCACCGTTCCAGAGAGATCCACTCTGATTCTGAGCCATTTATGCCAGCCCAGGTGTTTCAAGTTCCAGGTTGTAACATTTGGTTAATTAACAGCATGCTGCAAACACTCAAAATCACTTCAGCTGCCACTAGAACAGAACAAAACTCCTAAAAACAAAAACTGTGGGGAAATACAAACAAATGGCAGTATTCTGTGAAAAAAAATATATGATTTAGTGACAATAAAAGCAGCAAGAGCTTTCCTGGATTAATAGCGTGTTCCTAAAAAAATGCTTTTCTAAAAGAAATTTTGTTGAGTTTGAGTAAAGACTTGAAAGTACACATATTTATAAGTAGAGTGCAGCTATGTGCCGGGATGCCAAATCATTAGCACTTTCTTGAAAAGAAAAAAGGTGCAGTGAGTAAGCAGTGCAAAGCCCGAGAGTGGCAATTTTGGAAATATCAAAGAAAATGGCTATTCTTTTATTGAGAACCAAAAATGGCTTTTCTTCCCCAGTTTCGGAGCGACAATGCTCTGAGCTGTGCTTCTCTTTACGCTTATAATCCTCCAGCCCGCTTCTCTCCCCACAGCACCCCTAAATGTCCCAGTTTAACGCTTGCATTTTAATTCCTTTAAACACCCATTTGTGCCTTTCTTTCCAATCACTTTCAGTAAAATGTCACTTCTTTGGAAAGAAGGCTGAGGTCATTCTGTCACAATTAATTTTCCAAAAGTATCAACTACAAAGTATTGAGAAAGAAATGCACTTTTTTTTTCTTCTTAGTTTTAAGACAGTGGTCAGGGTTAGGCACATTGAGTTTCTGATGTATTTTCCTCTTTTTCTAAGTGTTAAGGAGGACAGAGACAGGATGGGGAGCAGTTCTGGGCTTAGCCTTGACTGGACTCCCAGGTAGTAGTTGGTGTGACTGATCAGAGGCCACTGAGAGGCTGCTGGCCGCACCCAGGTTCATCTGCAAGTACGGCTGGGAGGGGCTATCACATGAGATCCAAATAGAAGAAATGGTCAAGCCCACAACTTTGGTCCCAAACAGTGCCTCAGTTATTGGAGGGCTAGGAAGGCATGGCTTTGAGTATAGTATTTTGTCTGTTACTCAGATTGCTCCGAGGCAAACCTTCTTACCCCATGGTCATGGATTTGTGAATGAAGCCTGAAGAATAAACAGAGAGATGTGTTTTCTTACCATGTTTGGGCTTTTGGGAACTGGCATAGTACCACTTTAGGGGAATACGGGTATAAGGGAGTAACACAAAATGGAGAAGAGAGTCTCATTTACAGCAGGAACAAGATGCAGCCTCAACTCATCTGTGACTCCAGAAACAATATGAATTTGGTGTGTATGGGGCTGACAAAGACTCTCTACTTGACCACATTTTACACAGGTTCCTCCAAGTCCTCTTTTCAAGGAGGCCTCATCTTTGGGCCCTGACCTTGACTTCTCTCACCCAGTTGTAGCAAGAATCTTGCTAAGTCATTTTAGCAACAACTTCCCTACCCTTGATGTCTCTTCTTAGTAATTTCCCATTAACTGACCTCCTTGCCCTGCTCCTTGGCTATGAATTACCACGTGTCCTTGTATTTAGAATTGAGCTTTATTCTATACTGGAGTCTCTTTTCCTCTACTTCAACAATTATTAAATAAAGTCTACCTTCACCACGTTTAGCGTCCAGCTCCAGTACTCTCGGACAGAGCTCCCAGTCATAGCCACTGCAGGAGCAGCACCACCCAGCACCCAGTGCAATAGCCAGCACCCACGGCCAGCTGATGTCACCAACACTGGAAGGCAGCACACTAGATACTGTCAAGAGCACAGGTAAGGACTTCCAGCCAAGATGGAGGCGTAGGCAGACACACTGTGCCTCCTCTCACAACCAAAATTAAGGACAACAAATATTTAGAAACAAAAAAACAACCAGAACTTATAGAATAATTGAACTGTATGAAGTCCAACAACCATTCACCCAGACCAGTAAGAGGGGCAGAGTCGCAGCAGGAGAAAGTGGCGGTGCGGACCCGGGAACGCAAACAGCAGTGGCTGGCAGTTCCCAGGTGCACAGGCGGCAACTGGCGGTCCCCGGGCACAGGAGGGCAACTGTGCAGACCCAGTGAGGCCTCACAAGGCGGCTGGCTGACCAGGTGGTCCCACATTCGCGAGCGCAGACGGTCCAGGCAGAGGGGAAGTGGCGGAAGGAACTGAATCCAGGAGAAAGCGGAGCAGGCGCCATTGTTCCCTCTCAGACCCCACCCCCACCTATAGCGTCACAACCCAGCGACTGGGCTGCCCCGCCCTGAGGAACACCTAAGGCTCCACCCCTCATACGTAATAGCCGCAACAAGACTAAAACCAAACCAAAACAAACAAACAAACAAAAAAAACACCAAAAATGGCTCAAATCGGAGACCAAACAAAAGCCACAGAGCCAATTCCTCCAAGCGATGCAGAGATAGCCAACCTATCAGATGCACAGTTCAAAGCACTGGTCATCAAAATGCTCACAGAATTGGTTGATTTTGCTCACAAATTAGATGAAAAAATGCAAGCTACAGTACGTGAAATGAAGGAAGATGCGTGGGGAACTGATAGAGATGGAAGAAAAACAGGGACTCAAATCAATGGAGTGGACCAGAAGGAAGAAACTAACAACCAAACAGAAAACGAGGAAGAAACAAGAATTCAAAAAAATGAGGAGAGGCTTAAGAACCTCCGGGACATGGTTAAACGTCCCAACATCCAAATTATAGGGGTCCCAGAAGGGGAAGAAGAAGAGCAACAAGTGGAAAACTTATTTGAACAAATAATAAAGGAGAACTTCCCCAATCTGGCAAAGGAAATAGACTACCAGGATGTCCAGGAAGCTCAGAGAGTCCTAAAGAAGTTGGACCCAAGGAGGAACACACCAAGGCACATCGTAATTACATTAGCCAAGAATAAAGTGAAGGAGAGAATTCTAGAAGCAGCAAGGGAGAAGGGGACAGTCACCTACAAGGGAGTTCCCATCAGACTGTCAGCTGATTTCTCAAAAGAGACCTTCCAGGCAAGAAGGGGCTGGAAAGAAATATTTGAAATCTTGAAAACCAGGGACCTACATCCAAAATTGCTCTATCCAGCAAAGCTGTCATTTAAAATGGATGGACAGATAAAGCGCTTCTCAGATAAGGTCAACTTCAAGGAGTTCATCATCACCAAGCCCTTATTATATGAAATGTTAAAGGGACTTATCTAAGAAAAAGAAGATAAAAATATGACAGTGATAAGACAGCAAACTCACAGCTATTAACAACCACACCTAAAACAAAAGCAAACTAAGCAAACAGCTAGAACAGGAACAGAACCACAGAAATGGAGATCATATGGAGGGTTAGCAACAGAAGCGTGGGAGGAGGAAAGAGGGGGAAAAGGTACAGAGAATGAGTAGCATAGATGGTGGGTAGAAAATAGACAGGGGGAGGGCAAGAATAGTATGGGAAATGTAGAAGCTAAAGAACTTATGACACATGGACATGAACTAAAGGGGGGAATGTGGGTGGGAGAGGGTGTGAAGGGTGGAGGGGAATGATGGGGGAGAAATGGAACAACTGTAATAGCATAATCAATAAAATATATTAAAAATTTAAAAAAAAAAAAGAGCACAGGTAAGGGTCAAAAGGCAAAGTCAGCAAACATCACCAAGAGGGGCCAGAACAGGAGAGGAAACTGTCAGACACCCGTCAGATATATCTATCTATCTATATAGATATATATATAATTATATATATAATTATATAGAGCCACACAAAGACTGTGGGAAACATTCAATAATCTTTGCCCTCTCCCCTTAGGAAAACAGCACCTGGTCTTTCATGGTCTCCCTCTGGGTTTTCATCTTCTGCTCTGATTTGACTGCTCCTATTCCCATATTTTGGTTAAGCTCCTTCGGAGAGAAAGAATCCAACTGGCCCATTTCTCCCTTGTGTGAGAAGAGCTTTTTGCTGACCGGTCCACAGGCTAGCTATCTTTGGGTCAGGTGCACGTTAGTCCCCCATTTGGCCAGGTGTGAGCCAGCAGTTAATGGAGCAGGACATGGTGGTCTACTAGAAGGTGGACAGTTTTCCTAAGTAAGAGATTGTGGGCATGACAGACACAGTGATTACTTGGCATACTATCAGCTGATTAGAGACATTAGCAAGTTCCCCATATCTGTTTGAAAGAAAAACGAAAACCTGGGGAGCGTTCAGAATAAATGATACAGATGATTTAATTTCTCAAAGTATCTGGGAAGATCCATTCTTAAATTATTCCAGACACCATCTTAAAGTTCCCCCTGAACAAAAAAAATGGGTAAGAAATAAACCACAAAATGCCACAGTGAGACAAAGTTTTGACTGAGTCAAAAATATGGGTAAATGTAAATTCCAAGGTAGAGAAATTACTTACTAAATTGTTTGGTAGCACAGGGATAAGAGACAAGGCAAAGAAAGAAGTTGAGGGGAAAAAATAAACTAAGCCTGAGGTCAACTCTAAGGACAAGAAAAAAATGGAAGAAAAAAAGGAGTTGCGCTGTTGTTGGCTTTGGGCTACACTGAACTACTGCTGCCACAGCAGTGGCCAGATAGATAATCTCCAGCATTGTCATAGATTTGCCGATTCCAACTGCCGGACATTTCTTGACTCAATTTTCCATTTCCAGGGGGCCATTTTTGCTATTCTTGCTACCTGTATCCTTAAAATAAGCTTTTTTTTTTTTTTTTTTTAACTTAAAGAAGACCACTAGTGAACGAAAGAACCCAACACACACACTGAGCCTTCTGCATTTAATGTAACTAGAAAGCTGAATGAAGATGAAGTGTCCTGGATGTTTTTTGCTATAAAAAAACCCACATTTTTTTTCTTTTGTATATGCAGTGTAACAAGTTGGGGAAAATGAAGTTCTGGTCCCAATAGCCAAGGCCTGGGAAAAATCAGACAACAGGCTGAAGGTGAAGGTAGTAAGCATAGTGCCCAGATCACAGCCTAGATACTATGAGTCCTTGCAATAGAGATCACTGATACTCCAGCTCTGTCAGAAATCTTTGAGTAATAGTGGAAAATGGAAGATGTGCCAAAAGCTGGGGGACTGGCAAATGTCATTCATGCTTCAATTTGAAAAAGAAGGTCAATTTTACAAACTATATAGAGGCCACCTTGGAAAAGCTTGAGAAAAATCAAAACTGGTTTATTAAAGGAATTGTTCATGAGAAGCCAAGGGGGAAAAAAACCCTGTAATCACCAGAAGGCAGCAAAATTTTACTCAGGATTGGCCGTATCTGCCTAAGCTCATTTTTCTTTTTGATGATACTGAAGTACAGACTCCAACAATGCATTTTACCAGGTTTCTTCTGATAGTCTTATAAATTACGGGGGTGGAGGACGTAACAATTAAAACTAAACCGTTCTCAAAGTTGGCATCCCTCTCAAGAGAGTTTTCTAGCAGCCTGTCATAGAACTCTATCCTTGGCCTGTCCAGCTCAACATTTTCATACCAACTTGGATGAAAACAGAAACACAGACGCAGTAAGGGCATTCCCATAAAATATTTAGAGGTCACAGGGCTGAGAAAGGTAATAAATATGTGAAATGGCACAGTATGGAGCCAGAGAGGCTTGGCTGGCATGAGAGATAGGTTAGTTCTACAGGATGTAACACTTTCTACTTGGGTCCAAAAGTGCAGCTGCGTAAGTAAAGGCTGGGGGACACCTGGCTTAAGCAGCAGCACAGGAAAATGCTGTGATTTCATTAATAGAAAGCTAAACATGCTTCAGAGATGGGACAAAGTCAACAATAAAGCTAGTAAAGTACACTGACCACCAGTGTGGCTCAGGTGGTTGGGTCTCATCCCACCAAGGGAAAGGTCACCAGTTTGAATCTCTGTCAGGGCATGTCCCTGGATTGTGTGTTCAGTCCCCAATCAGGGTGCATACGAGAGGCAACTGATCAGTATTTCTCTCTCACATTGATGTTTCTTTCCCTCTCTCAAAATAAATAAATAGAATCTTTTTTTAAAAAGCTAGTAAGGCAGGTTGCATTTAATATGCTTACGGCTTCTGTGGTTAGAAAGGTAATAAACCTTTTCTACCTTGGAATATCCCCATCTGTTCTAGTGGTGCTTTTTTTTTTTTTTTTTTTTTTTTTTGAGGAATACACATTTACTAACATATGTTTAGAGGATAGCTACAAGGCTAACACAGGAACTCTAAACTGTATTATATGATGAATGGTTGAACTGGGTATGTTCACGTGGCAAGTGTGGGTGAGAGGACATGGAAATTTTTCTTGAAATAAATGAAAGGTTATCCTGTGGAAAGGAAACAATACTTAATGCTTATCTCCAAGGGACAAAATTAGAGATAAAGCTATAGATATTTTAGCTCATTGTGATAATATAATAGGCTGACCTGGCAGGTGTGCAAAGGCCCAATTAACTACTAATGGGAAAGTTATAGAGGAGTGTTGACTTTAAGATGGGCAGTTGGATTTGGTATTCCTTTACATTTCTTTTAAATCTTAAGTCTATGTTTTTAAAAAATGTATTTTTAATATTTAAATATTACTTTTAAAATCTTATATGCAGGTTCTGATCATGTCATATCACTAAATCCCATCCGAGAAGGGATTTCCAAGATCTTTCTTAAGAGAGAGCTTTTCCTTGTCAAGCTCTGGTCCTCCTTGTGGTTCGCTGCAGGAAGAGAGGGGCTAATGCCAAGAAAACCCTGACACATCCAATGGACCCAGCTAACCAAGAAGTTGGTTACACCCTCCACAACCAGCCACCATCTGATAGACCCAGGAAGATCTTAGCTAGTTCCAACTTTTCTGGCCGTCACTAGGTGGAAGCCTGGGTCAGACTCAAGATTCAGGCAGTGAGGGGAAAGGCCCGTGTGTTCTCCAATCTAACCCATGAGCAGAGAACCCTAAATAAAACTAATACTTTCTCTCATTTACTGTGGTTCTGTGTGTTCACATGGAATTCAGCAGAACCCTAGAGAAGATGAGTGGTTAACACTTGAACACCAAACCCTACTCTGACCCTCTAGCAAACTCTATCATAAGGGCATGTTAGAGTTAAACATAATGCAACATTTAAGCTGAACCATGGAAAGCAAACACAATTTTTAAATTCAGAATGGTGTGCGTGAGGATCAAGAGAAGAAAACACATTTAGCAGAAGATGGGAAGGTACAAATCAAGCTGTGAGATGGTTCATGCACTGTAAGGGATGCTGCTGCAAACTTATTTCCCTGCGGAGCTACTTAAACAGTCCACCCTAAATGCTGATATTACGTGGGGCTATCGTATGGTCATGCCATGGCTCAGTATGTGAATAATATAATATAAGCCACTCTTATAAATAGAAAAAAAATTTAGCTTGCACAGTCAGAAACAGCTTGCTTAAGTACATTATGGTATTCAGCTGTGTGCTTATTTTTAAACTGCATTAAGCTGTTCTCAAAGAAATGACCTAATGAAGACAGAAGCACTTCTTCTGGAGCACATGAAAACCCAATGTAAGACCAGAATCGAAAGGTGGCAGTGTCTTTGCCAACAATGAGGTCCTCTCAGTGGCAATCAGGTGTCATGGCTGCAAACTTTCTCAATAATTTTCATCCTTCTCCAATGCTGTCCTTCCAACCACCCATCAGGCAATCAGGCCTGGCCTACACACCTCTCAGGACCCTTACACAAACACCTTAACAATAATTTTTTTGTTACTTCCAATGTTTTAGCCCTCTTCTGAAAATAGGCAATACAGTCCTCTTAAAAAACAAACAAACACACACATCTCTGGAGTGCCAGTGTCTTTACTACATTCTTTCACAAAGTCACTAACAAGTGGTAAGATGAGTTCAGAGCAGGCCAGGACTCAGAATAGTTTTGGGTTCCTGATGTAGTCAGCAGACCTCTATCTGTACTGAATATCATAGGCGTAGAGATTCCTGAGGACAAATGACTGGGTTCTAACCAGGCAGCAATTCAGATGAACACCAACAATGTATGAGCAAATAACCACATGAGCATACTAGGCCAATAAACATCTAACAACAACAACCATCTACATCCTGATAGGAAGTACTTTAGAAGTCTAGGAGACAGATATTTTCAGAGCTGCAGCTCGTGTACTGGCTGTTGAAATATTCAAATGTACCCATACTGGCTGGTACATAACCACAGCCCTGATACCTAAGTTCCCCCTTCTACTAGGTGGGCCACCTGAACTCCTCCTGCAGGACCCCTCCCACCCTGTCTCCCACAATATGATTGCTAAATAAAAGCCTGCGCAAAATGTGCTGTTCAGGACCCTGCTTCAGCTATTTAGTTGGCGTCCATTCCAACTGGCCAGTGCCCATGTCAGGCCTGCTACTAGAGACTGTGACTATCACCGACGCCCACAGCCCAGGATGCTAACAGGAGCGCTGTGTGCTGAGCCATTAATATTCTGATTCTTTCCCTCATTCTCTTTCACACATATCTCCTTACTTACATGTGTAAGAACACATAGGAATAAGCTCTCTGCATGAGAGTCCTCTGAGGAATGTCTTAAGATCACAGAGTATATGTCTCTACATATAAGAAGCTTTGAGAGTTAGGAGTCTTAATGGTTTTCATACCTTTCTTGCAGAATTTGAATCTTATTTTTGATCTTCAAATACTGGGGTGCACTGAAAGTCACTGGCATCACTTTTATTAGCTTGACTAGGCTCTAACACCCACCCCAATCAGAGAGATAGGCCTCCATGTAAGAGGGGATAAAGAGAGTAAGCCTTCACACCTGCAGGTGAAACTCTAAACCTGCTGTTGGGGTCCTTATAGTTGGGGGAAGCTAAAAGTTTCACAAAAAAACTACAAAGATTTCTTTCTCCTCCTGCTTGAGAACAAATAACTGGTGAATACAGGATCCTTGGCAAGTAATTACTATCCAGGCACACATTACAGAGAACCACCTGAAAGTATCCATTGATAATCTCACACGATGCCTAAATTTTGCCTCTCCTCCCAATCCCAAAAGAAACTGGGTCAAAATGAAAACAGACAATGGGCCTCAAACAGAACAGACGGCACTTTCCTTCTCTTGCATGTTTATGGGGGAATTCAAACACTGTTTAAACAAGAGGTAGCACTGCTGATTTCTAATGCTGAGTGTGGTAGGTAAGTAGATGAAGAAAAAGGAAAGGTGTATGGGGTGGAGGTGGGGGTGACAGACCGCCACCGACAAGCGCTTTGGTGGGCAAACCCATACAGATCACACTGGATTGTTGGAAAGGGTGAGAGTCCCAATATTTTCTAAGCTAGTCTAGCAGAGTGCTTTCTACCTAAGCCTAAATATATCAAAATCTACTTCTTCAAAAGTATATCTAAATATACCTCCACCTCCTAATAACTATGTAGATCAGAGGAATTGGCAGGGGGAAAAAAGAGGCCTAGCTAACATTTTATTCCTGTCAGTCAAAGAAAGAATAGGGCTGTAATAACTTGAGACATTAAATTAATATTCCTTGAGAAATAATTTTTAAGAGGAACAAAGCAATCACTCTTACCAGAGGTTTGAAAACTCTTTAGATATCATCAATATTTTGTGTGGTTTACAAACTTTTCACCAATTTCTCCAATTCTAAGAAATGTCAGATGGGTAATATATCAAACTCAAAGACAAAATAAGGAGCTACTGCTATGGCTAAAATTTTAAAGTTTGATCAAAGCTGTTTATTTTCCCCTGTTTATAGCTTGGTGAAAGTACTAATTTTTATAGATAATACATATATACCTGAATTGAAATGACATCCTAGGGGCACGAGGCAGGTTAGCGGCAGGCAAGGCCAAGACTGAAACTGCTTCTGAACGCCAGGTCAGTGTTCTTGCCTTCCCCCCGAGCAACCCACATCTACAGACACATCTTCAACCTAGTCTCGGAAGATCTGTCCAAACCTTCTCCTCCTGTTGATATTGTTGATAAGAACCACCACCCCCTCCTACTCACTCCTTATTCCCAGAGCCTTCTCTTTTCAGTAAGACACCAGGGACAGTCACCAAGTGTGTAGGGGAGAGCATGTTGCTTCTCACACATTAAAAATGATTTGAGATTAGAGTTCATCAGGGGAGGCCCTGTGTATATATAAAACACATCCTATTCACTTCAAAATAGTTTAGAGCTTTAAACACTGGAGAGATGTGCACACCTGGATATTTGCACGCCTGTATTTATGTTCAATTCTCTTTTGATAAGTCCCTGAATGCCTCCTTTCAGAGGGTGTGGACCTAAATAAATACCAAATAAAACTTTTCCTCCCTGAAATAAAGGGCTAAGCCAGAAGGTCTACAATTACTTTTCAGGATATTTTCCAAGTGCAGGTAAATATCTCTTGGTATGGGCTGGTGTCAAATATCACACTTGGGTTTAATTTTTTTAATTGTGGTAAAATATGCATATCATTTTAGCCATTTTAAAGTGCATAATTCATCGGTATTAAGTACATTCATAGTGTTATGCAACCATTACCACTATCTAGTTCCAGAATATTTTCATGACCCTGAAAGGAAGCCCCATAGCCACTAGTAGCCATTCCCCATTCCTTACACCCCCACACCCCTAGTTACCCACTAATCTACCCTCCGTCTCTGTGGATTCACCTATTCTGGCATGACATGTACGTTGAGTTGCATAATATGCAGCTTTTTGTGTCTGGCTTCTTTCACTTAGCATAATGTTTTCAAGATTCATCCACATTATAGTATCTAACAGGATTTCATCCCTTTTTATGACTAATATTCCATTGTATGGATATAATGCATTTTGTTTATCCACTCATCCACTGATAGACATTAGAGGGTTTCCACCTTTTGCTTATTGTAAATACTGCTGCTCTAAACATTCATGTACAAGTTTTTGTCTGAACATCTGTTTTCAATTATTCTGACTATATACCTAGGAGTATAACTGCTGGTTTACATGGTAATTCAATGTTTAATTTATTGAAGAACTACCAAACTGTGTTTCTTGAGGGCTACTCCATTTTATATTCATGTTTAATTTTATAACTATTATTAAATAATATGAGTGGGCAGTGCAGGAACAAGCAATTATGGCTGGCTTCTGCTTATTTTCCAGATTCAGTTCACTGAACACCTCCCTCAGACCAAACCTTTTGGTCATCCAAACTGAAACACTCCTCTCCCATGCCCAGGAACTTCGAGGCTACCACCCTGTTTTATTCTCTTAACAGCACTTTCAGATACTCTGAAACTATTTATTCACTTACTTAATCACCTTCCTCTCCTTTCAAGAATGTAAGCTTCCTGAGAACAGGATTCTCCTTGTCTTGTTCACCACTATATCCCCAGAGCCTAAGCCAGTACCAGGCATACAGTCCGAGTTTCTTTATAGTGAATAAATATCTGAATAATGTTCAAGGCTAAAAAGAATTTCTACAAGACAAGAGAAGAGCCAGACTCAGTACCTAGTCATTTTCTTTCTTCAGAAAGAAAAAAACAATTCTGGGTCGCAACTGGTCTGGAGACCAAAGAAAAGAAAGGTACAAAGGCCACCTGATTAATGACACCATCCACCAACTATAAACTGCTTAGATTTCAATTATGCATTTAAGGCTCTGCCTTTCTTTACGGCACAAGCAGACTGTCAACATTGGAACAGGTTGTGTTTGTTACTAAGGTAAAGGTAACGGAGCTTACTAAAGGTGCTTAAGGTAATTTGCTTCAGGCTTTGATTTTGTTTTGTGCTGTTCTGTTTATCAAACAGAAGCCTCCAAGTACTTACTTTAAGGTCAATGCAAAAAGTCAAGTTACTCTACAGGATCATTCGAAGCCTATAGTTCCTACCCACGCTTGGGTCTTTTTCACAGTGATCAGATTCTTGCTATTTGAATGAGAAAGAGGAACAAAGAGAAAATGTTTGAATTGAGCTCAAAGCCTTCCAAAGGTCTTTCTCTTCGAAGATGAAGACACTATGGCTCAGAGAGGGTAAACCGCTTAACTCAAAGAACTCCCTGGTGACGGAGCAGGGAATGGGTGTACACTGACCAGCAGAGCCTCACTCCATGAGGGCAGAGGCCTCCCCTTTCATGGTCAGTGCTTGATTTCGGAATAGACCGTGTACTCAACAGATGTCCCCACCACGCCACAGGAGCTCCCCATTAACAAGCTTTCAAAGGCACAGAACAAATAAACGCATTTTCCCACACTCTGAGGAACCACCTGAATTTAAGGCTGGCCACAAACACCTCGGTAACAGTCACGTGAGGATGTGCTCCGGAGTGAATTCAACAGTCAGGGCCTGTGGGTTTGCAGGTGCAGAAATGACCATCTATGGGAGAAGGAGGCAAACACAGGCCTAGGGCTGATCAGGGGCTTGGGGGGCTCAGGTCACAGGTCACATCAGTGACAAAACTGCCTCCATGACAATTCAGAATTAGATGACCCAACACTCATTGTTTCTGAACCTTGACTTAGTTAGTCACTACTTTACACACCTGTACTGTTTCCAGGCTTAAAAAAATAGTATGCTATGGCTAGCCAAAGTAGGACATTTTGAAACAAGAGTGGATTTTAACAATTCGTGTGTGATGTGTGCACATGTGTTCTTCAACACATCATCTGAGCCAGCAGTTTTCAACATCTGGCTCCTCGGTACACTTGCACTTAGAAAATTCTATTTTTTTAGTGAAGATACTAGTTCAAATAATGCACTCTCCTGGCTTTTTCCCACAAGAGCTACTAATTAACCTTACTGGGGTTTAATAACTGTCAGCCCAGCATTGATGTCTAGGGCTTTTAAAAAAATCATTGTGATGCTACCTTGATTTTTAAAATCCAGTTTTCCTCTCTCTGGTTTGGTAGGGAAGGGAAGGGAAGGAAAAAGAAGGTGATGACAGATATGCTTCCTCTTTCTCCCTTCAGTTACTTCTATGTCCTGGACCAAGAATGAACAGCGCAAATGAGGCTTTGCTTCTTAGCATATGGCATTCCGTCCTTGACATCAACAGACTTGGCAAGAGCCTGTTTTCTCTTTCCTGGGCTATTCTGAGAAATGTAGCTACAGATGTCAAGTTTGACTAAGCAGAATTTGGCCTCAGATTACTCTAAATTCCAGGTAAAACTAAATCAAGGGTGCCTCTGCCTCCCTGTTCCCAATCCTGTTTCTATATGTCTCTCAGCATCAACAGCAAGCTCCCACTCTGAGCTCCCTCGAATACCAAACTCAGGGCCGGGCAATGGGAGTTCTGAGGCGATTAAGAGAGAATAGCTGCCTCTCAGGGGCATATAATCTTGAGATACAAGCCAGTTTAAAACATGCAATTACAAGATAGAGAACATGTGACGTTAAACCTTATTTAAAAAACTTATAAGATCTTCCCACAAAGGTTCAATGTGAAATTCTAAACAAACATGTTGCCTCTCTACGGAATGTTTGGAAGCCCACTAAAGAAACAAAGAGACTTCTGGCCAAGATGGAGGTGTAGGTGGACACACTGTGCCTCCTCTTACAACCAAAATTAAGAACAACAAATATTTAGAAACAAGAAAACAACCACAACTCATAGAAAATTGAACTGTACAGAAGTTCAACAACCATTCATCCAGACCAGTAAGAGGGGCGGAGTCTTGGCAGGAAAAAGTGGAGGTGTGGACCCAGGAACGCAGGCAGCAGTGGCTGGCAGTTCCCAGGCACGGGGTGGCAACTGTGCAGACCCGGTGAGGCCCCACAAGGCGGCTAGCTGACCATGTGGTCCCACATTCGCAAGCGCAGATAATACAGGTGAAGGGGAAGCGGTGGAGGGGACTGGAATCCAGGAGAGAGCAGAGCAGGCGCCACTGTTCCCTCTCAGACCCCGCCCCCACATACAGCGTCACAACTCAGCAACTGGGCTGCCCCACCCTGGGGAACACCTAAGGCTCCGCCCCTCACTACATAACAACTGCGACCAGACCAAAAACAAAACAAAAACAAAAACATAACAAACCAAAAAAAAAAAAAAAAACCACCAAAAATGGCTCAAACTGGAGAACAAATGAAAGCCCCAGAGCCAATTCCTCTAAGCAGCGAAAAGATACCCAACCTATCAGATGCACAGTTCAAAGCCCTGGTGATAAGGATACTCACAGAATTGGTTGATTTTGTTCACAAATTAGATGAAAAAATGCAGGCTACAATACATGAAATGAAGAAAGATGCATGGGGAACCAATAGAGATGGGAGGAAAACTGGAACTCAAATCAATGGAGTGGACCAGAAGGAAAAAACTAACAACCAAACAGAAAACAAGGAACAAACAAGAATTCAAAAAAATGAGGAAAGGCTTAGGAACCTCCGGGACATCTTTAAACATCCCAACATCCTAATTATAGGGGTGCCAGAAAGGGAAAAAGCAGAGCAACAAGTGGAAAACTTATTTGAACAAATAATAAAGGAGAACTTCCCCAATCTGGCAAAGGAAATAGACTTCCAGTACGCCCAGGAAGCTCAGAGAGTCCCAAAGAAGTTGGACCCAAGGAGGAACACGCCAAGGCACATCATAATCACATTAGTCAAGATTAAAATGAAGGGGAGAATTCTAGAAGCAGCAAGGGATAAGGGGACAGTCACCTACAAAGGAGTTCCCATCAGACTGTCAGCTGATTTCTCAAAAGAGACCTTCCAGGCAAGAAGGGGCTGGAAAGAAGTATTTGAAGTCTTGAAAGGCAGGGACCTACATCCAAAATTGCTCTATCCAGCAAAGCTGTCATTTAGAATGGAAGGGAAGATAAAGTGCTTCTCAGATAAGGTCAAGTTCAAGGAGTTCATCATCACCAAGCCCTTATTATATGAAATGTTCAAGGGACTTACCTAAGAAAAAGAAGATAAAAAGTATGACAGTGAAAAGAGAGCAAACTCACAGCTATTAACAACCACACCTAAAACAAAAGCAAACAACTAGAACAGGAACAGAACCACAGAAATGGAGATCATATGGAGGGCTAGCAACAAGGGAGTGGGCGGAGGAGAGGGGGAAAACGTACAGAGAATAAGTAGCATAGACGGTGGGTAGAAAATAGACATGGGGAGGGCAAGAATAGTGTGGGAAATGTAGAAGCTAAAGAACTTACGACACAAGGACATGAACTAAAGGGGGGGAATGTGGGTGGGAGGGGGTGTGCAGGGTGGAGGGAAATGATGGGGGAGAAATGGGACAACTGTAATAGCATAATCAATAAAATATATTAAAAAATAAAATAATAAAAAATAAAAAGATTGATTCAAAAAAAAAAAAAAAAAGGAAAGAAAGAAAAAAGAAACAAGGAATGGAGTTGCCAGCACTTTCACTGACAGGCCTCGATGATCAGGTTTGCGGCAGAATACATGAGGGCTTTCATTTTCTGTGGATTGACAACAGTCAGCCCACTCATTCTCAAGCACTGAGAAGTTTTAAACAATAGCCAGCTTGCAATTTTGTTGGGGGAGGGTAGGCGGAGGGTATAAAGAAGCCCTACAAATGGTCTGGCTTTCGTAACAGGACCTCTTCTTCCTAACATTTCTTGTACAGGTAAAATTGGGTTAAAAGGAAAATTAAGTTACAGCACTGAGGAAGGAAAGAAGTTTGCATCCTGGGAAAAATAAGCAGGCACGTGAAGCCTTCTTTCCCACTTTGTTAAGAAGACGAGGAGAATGGTGAAGGGTTAATAGGATGATTGTGTGTAACTGACACCATGTCCAGTTCAGTTCCATATGTCAGCTGCATCCACTCCTGTCACTACCACCGGCTAGCCCCAGGTTTGGCCCTGATTCTTTGAACCCTCCTAGACAGACTCAGCAGGGCAAGCCAGAGCATTGGAATGGCTACCGATGCTGCTCACAGTAGCAATTCTAATAGCACAGGGCCCTGCAAAGTAGGATCTGTGGTTTATCTCCAAGATCCCCTCTAGCTCAGAGAACCTATATTTGCAGACTAACCTTAAAGGCCAGGGAATCAGACAATCTTCTTGGGGATATTATTCCTATTTCAATGTCATAGTATAAACTCCCTATGGATGCTGCTTCAAATACAGAACTCTCTTTTTAAGCTATCAGTTTTAAGGATGGCTGAGATAGCTACCATCTGCTCACAGGGTTTCCTTTAGGTTGTTAAAATCTCCCTTTCCCATTTAGAAGTGAAGATTTAAAATGGAATACCCCCAATAAAAGGGAGGACAAACTGAATGAAATTCAACCTAAGATTCAAATGCCAGTTTCTTAGGAGACTATGGAGTCAGACTTTAGGAGCAAAGTAAAGGCTGGAAAGAGAAGATAGAAAAAAAGCAGAGGAGGAGAGAAAGAAAAAGGGGAAAAGACAGACAGACATAGATACACACAAACTGCAAGGTCACATGGGCACAGTCGAAAGAAGAAATTAGATCTATAAGGAAAAGAGAAAAGATTAATGGTTAAGGGAAACAGAGTTGGCAAAAGCAGCTACTCTTGTCCAAATAGCATCTTTGTGTATTAGAAAAAGCCGCTCTTCTTCCTCAAGACACCTTTTTGCTGTATGCCAGGAAAAAAATGCCACAATCATCTAAATATGTCATGACTATGAATGGCGCCCCCCAGAACTGTGCAGTGCACACCAACAGTTTTCCACCCCGGCCATGCATCCCTCGTGACAACTAGGCTCCTAAACTGCATTTCATTCAAGACCATGATTCTAAAATATCCAACTGAGGAGCTTCATGAAAGATCAAGGATGACCTAAGGAACTAGAAGCTGAGATAATCCCAATTCCAGGTCTGGCTTCCTGGGCACGCAAGCTGTGTAGTTGCACAGAGCTCCAACCTTTGAAAGGCTCCAGACTCGGTTTAATGCTCTTCTGTTGCTACCTTAAAATTCTTAGCAATTTTTTAACAAGGGGGCCCATATTTTCATTTTTCACTGGATCTCCAAAATTTGGAGCTGGTCCTTCCTAATTTCAAACTGAATTTTCACTGGCTGGATCCATCCCCAAGAAAAATATTTAATAAAGATACAATAACACCTTTATTCTAAAGAGCTGAACAGGAAAGCACAGGAATAGGTGACAAGGAACAATTTCATAGCAGATACTCACAGATAAATAAAGAAAAGCACTTTTTTTCATTTCTCAGAAAAGCCTTAAGTTCAGCAGGTATTTGGGTTATGTTTCAAAATCATTATTTGTCCTTGACTGAAAGGTGCAATGTAAAGTCACATTTTGTGCAAAACAGTTCACTCTTCTTCAAATGAAAGAAAATCGAAAATGAAGTAATAAAAGAAAAGAAAAGGTTAAACTGACTTCCTAGGGAACAGAAGAATGCAGCTTGAAAAAAATAGTTTACTCAACTTTTATAATGATTTCACAAGGACCTTTTGACACTTCTGAGCAAAAACATGACAATACTGTTAATTCTCTAAGAATAAATGGTCACTGAGAAAACTTCAGAAAAGAGGCCATGATAATGGGCTTATGCAAAAAGCACATGTCCCTTACTATGAACCTTGATCTCCTTTACATGTAGAAAAACTAAATTTAACTGTAAAGAAAATATAATATTCTAAAAATACCCATAGATATTAAACCTCTGTTCTGGACTTTGAAACTCAGTTTTTTTTTCTGGTTCTTTTCCCCTTTCAAATGTGTGATTTCTACAAGTAAAGCTAAGGAAAAAAAGACAAAGAATATCATCTGATGTGAGGATTGTACAGAATCACAAATGTAACCTGGAGCTCAAGCCTTATTCCCTGGGAAAAGGAAAAGGAAGTGAATCCAGGTCTTTTTAGCTGTGAGCCTAGCATCTTGAGCCACTGATTCCTCCAGCCTCGGCATGGACTGAAGGCCTTTGCTTTTTTGCTTTGTTTCTATTTTTTGTTGTTTTTCCCATTACCAACAACTATGAGCTGCACATACAGAAAGGGGACACAAAAACATTGCAAAGAGTAAACAGACACAGCTCTGGATCCACAAATCACATCCTAATGCAAAAGTTTTTCTTTGCCTACTGATCTCTTTGACTTTTCAGTCTTTCCTGACCCTATTTTTTTTAAAGTTCCCACCTCTCTGCTGAAATTCCACATTAGTTCCTGTATGCCATCCATTTTTTTCACTAGATATATACTTAGCATAATCATTAAAGATCCTGCTCGATAATTCCAAAGCAGGGCATCTCTGTGTCCACTTCTAGTGTCTATTCCCCCTCTTGGGCACCAGCCACAATCACTTGTTTTTTCACATGTTTTATCACTTACTTTGTGCTGAACATCTTGTGTAAAAGAAATATAGAGAGTGAGTTAATAATATTCACCCACAGAGAAGACCTTGCCCTTTCTTTGTAAGGTCATTGCTGGGGAGAGGGGGCACTGAGTCATCTAATCTACAGTTGATCTGGGTCTAGGATTCACTATGGTCTTAGTTAGATTCCATTCAACACTGCTCCAATACCTTGAAGGTAGGATCAGGGCCCTCTTTTAGCAGGACCTGATATTTAAGCACTCACAAGATTCCAGAGAGCTCACTATAGTTTACAGTCAAATCATCAGTTTTCCAAACTGGTGGTATCTCTCTCAGCTTTAAAGTCTAGGAGGCATCTTTTTGGGTCCTTAAGAAATTCTCCATTTTCCATGGAGAGCTCGTGGCTTTCTGTATCTCTGAAGATTCTCTCTGCCCGACTTTCTGATGCCTTCAACCTTTGAAGGTTACTACAGAACATCCTGGACTATCCTTTGCATGCTTCAGAGACAGTTTCTACCCCAATCTTCTGGCTCAGCTTCACATGCACACCACCTTCTATTTGTCTGTTTTATGATGGCTGCTGCTCCATTGTTAACATCACATTGCAACACAAGAAGAGAAAATAAAAAGAGGATTTCTATTCCAGACTTTGAACCTCATGTAAATAGCCACAGAATGGTTTAATTGGACACTTGTAAAGATTGAACTACACAGAGTATATATTAGCATAGTTTGTATTGAAATGAGATAGCAACAATTCTTTTTACTGTCTCGTGTTTTCATGATGGTTTGGTAAAATATTTTAATTATCTAAAGCATCATGAAGAGCAACATCATGATATCCTGAAACAGTTCCAGAAAATAAAAAGCAGTGTGCTAGTGCATGCTAGTCTTTCTGTAAGTGTGTACTGTGTATATTCCAAAAAGAATTAGGCTAGATGTCCACAGGTGAGAAATAAGGACTATCACTAAACATTCTGTTCTGTTCCTTTGGTTTATCAGTGATCAGGGATCCTGAGATAGCTTCCTCTGCCTGGGAGAGCTGAGCTTCTTTAAAGTCAGGTGGTAGAGGGCACAGGAGGTAGGGAGGGCGAGCCCTCCCCTTCCTTCTCTTCATTTGCTCCAAGGTTTCATGCTACCACAGCACCTCTCCCTGACATGATGTCATAACCACAATATGGAGACTGAATTACTTCCTTGCCTACCCACACTCAGTAACCAGGTCGTGAAAGTTAATGTCTGTATATGACTGTGCATTCTTTGACCCAAAGGAGCGCAACACATGCAGAGTCACACGAAAATGACATAGTGCCTCTGTTGCCGAGTGACTAATTTAGGAGAGAAAGAATAGGCAGTTCAAAATGAAAATCATTATGACATTGTAGAAGGTGTTCCTTGAGAAGTCCTTGTTACTCCCCGCATATCGAAATTACTGTTGGCGTGGGAGAGCGGTGGAAGGGAAAGAACGGGTTCTAACTCTCTCTGCTTCTGTGCCAGCTTCTGCCACATAGAAAGCCTAGTCTTCATCATAGAAAACCTCAAAGCCAGATGTAGAATTGATACTGGCTTAGATTAAGACTTGGGGATCTAGTTAGTATCAACATCACTTATTTGTCATGTGACCTTGGTTAAGATACTCATCTTCTCTAAGCCTCAATTCCATACCTATAAAATGGGCAATGATAACTCTTCTGTCTTCTCCCATCATTGCTGTGAAGATTAATTTAGAGAGCATGTGTAAGAATGCAACACATACAGTAAGCAGAGTGTACAAATGACGCAAATTCTTACTGCTGTGTTGTTGACTAAGCACTTGAAATATACTCATTTACATCACTTGGTTCCTTATCTCACCAGATTAACATACTGATGATTAATAAACTGAATTCTATTTCTGCCAAGAACAACACACCAAGGAAAAAACTATTTCTGAGTCAACACTATCTTAGGTCCATCTAGAGATATAATTTGCACGTTTCACAATATTCCCAGGAACAAAATAAATGAGTCTTGTCCCTTCTTACTTCTTACTTCGACTTCTTTTTTATTCCCCATTTAGTGAACTTCTAACTCTTATAAAACATGTAATACGACTTCCGGCCAAGATGGAGATGTAGGCGCACACACTGTGCCTCCTCTCACAACCAAAATTAAGGACAACAAATATTTAGAAACAAGAAAACAACCAGAACTTACAGAAAATTGAACTGTATGGAAGTCCAACAGCCATTCATCCAGACCGGTAAGAGGGGCGGAATCGCGGCAGGAAAAAGTGGAGGTGCGGACCCGGGAATGCAAGCAGCAGCAGCTGGCAGTTCCCAGGTGCACAGGCGGTGGCTGGCGGTCCCCGGGCACAGGGGGGCAACTGTGCAGACCCAGTGAGGCCGCACAAGGCGGCTGGCTGACTGACCAGGTGGTCTCACATTCGAGCGCGCAGACGGTCCAGGCGGAGGGGACTGAATCCGGGAGACAGCGGAGCAGGCGCCATTGCTCCCTCTCAGGCCCCACCCCCACATACAGCACCACAACCCAGCGACAGGGCTGCCCCGCACTGGGGAGCGCCAGAGGCTCCACTCTTCACTACGTAACAGCACACGCGCATGCGCAGGTAATCCAGGTGAAGGGGAAGCAGCGGAAAGGGCCGGAGTCCAGGAGAGAGCAGAGCAGGCACCATTCTTCCTTCTCAGACCCCGCCCCCACCTATAGCATCACAACCCAGCGACTGGGCTGCCCCGCCCTGAGGAACACCTAAGGCTCCACCCCCTCACTACGTAATAGCGTGACCAGACTAAAACCAAAACAACAACAACAAAAAAAAAAAAAACACCAAAAATGGCTCAAACTGGAAAACAAATAAAAGCCCCAGAGCCAATTCCTCTAAGCAGTGAAGAGATAGCCAACCTGTCAGATGCACAGTTCAAAGCACTGGTCATCAAAATGCTCACAGAATTGGTTGATTTTGCTCAAAAACTAGATGAAAAAATGCAGGCTACAATCCGTGAAATGAAGGAAGATGCATGGGGAACTGATAGAGATGGAAGGAAAACTGGGATTCAAATCAATGGAGTGGACCAGAAGGAAGAAACTAACAACCAAACAGAAAACGAGGAAGAAACAAGAATTCAAAAAAATGAGGAGAGGCTTAGGAACCTCCGGGACATCTTTAAACGTCCCAACATCCGAATTATAGGGGTCCCAGAAGGGGAAGAAGAACAGCAACGAGTGGAAAACTTATTTGAACACATAATAAAGGAGAACTTCCCCAATCTGGCAAAGGAAATAGACTACCAGGAAGTCCAGGAAGCTCAGAGAGTCCCAAAGAAGTTGGACCCAAGGAGGAACACACCAAGGCACATCGTAATTACATTAGCCAAGATTAAAATGAAGGGGAGAATTCTAGAAGCAGCAAGGGATAAGGGGACAGTCACCTACAAAGGAGTTCCCATCAGACTGTCAGCTGATTTCTCAAAAGGGACCTTCCAGGCAAGAAGGGGCTGGAAAGAAATATTTGAAGTCTTGAAAGGCAGGGACCTACATCCAAAATTGCTCTATCCAGCAAAGCTGTCATTTAGAATGGAAGGGAAGATAAAGTGCTTCTCAGATAAGGTCAAGTTCAAGGAGTTCATCATCACCAAGCCCTTATTATATGAAATGTTAAAGGGACTTATCTAAGAAAAAGAAGATAAAAATATGACAGTGAAAAGACAACAAACTCATAGCTATCAAGAACCACACCTAAAACAAAAGCAAACTAAGCAAACAGCTAGAACAGGAACAGAGCCACAGAAATGGAGATCATATGGAGGGTTAGCAACAGGGGCATGGGAGGAAGAGAGAGGGGGAAAAGGTACAGAGAATGAGTAGCATAGATAATGGGGAAAAAATAGACAGGGGGAGGGCAAGAATAGTATGGGAAATGTAGAAGCTAAAGAACTTATGACACGTGGACATGCACTAAAGGGGGGAATGTGGGTGGGAGGGGGTGTGCAGGGTGGAGGGGAATGATGGGGGAGAAATGGGACAACTGTAATAGCATAATCAATAAAGTGTATTTAAAAAAAACATGTAATACAATGGACACTTTAGATGGTGTGAAAGAAACTTTTAGAGGTATGTAACAAATCATACTGAAAGGAAGGGTGATATAGTTGGCCTATAGTATGTTACTGTAAAAAATATAAAGCTTTTATACAGCAAAGCACAGAGATATTACTCACATAAAGCATGCACGTTAGTTCAAGGTTTTCCTTGACTGTCAGATATTCTGCACTGCTAATCTTCAGTTCAGAAAACATACCTACTAGATTTATAATGCAGATTATGGAGATCTACATCCCCATTTACCTCATCTACTTTTTATCAGTACTCAATTCTAAACCCTCCACTCACGGGAGGTGAATCAAATTAACCAATGTCAGAGAGAAAACAATGTAACTTGCATTTTCTCCCATACGGATATGGACTTCAAATTGTGAAACTAAAAAAGTTGTTCAGAAGGGGAAAAAATAGCAAAAGAGCATGTAGACAAGTTAACTGGGTCCCAGTGTCTTGGTGGGGTTCTAATCCCCCAGAGAGCTGTATTCGTAGCTGCAACTGTTACCCCATTATCCACTGTCCAGGAGCAGAGCAGAGATGCCTGAAGATTAAAACTGGCACTGTTCCTAATTTTTTAGAAATGAAAAAAGTGTGATTCTGAAAATTACAAAAGGGCAGTGTATAATCCCATTCCCCATCAAGAGTATAGAGTTGGCTATTTTTTCTTCTGCAGGTCTAAAGTTCTGGGTTTTTTTGCCCAGAATTCCTCCAGCCTGGGGAGTTAGCAAACAGCCCTTCCCAGGTACAAAGGCAGCTCCCTGTCCCTTCTCAGGTTTTCCCTGACTCAGAACCACTCCTCCACAGAGCCCAGCTGGACAAGAAACACAACCCAGATGGAAAAGAAGTGCAGACAGACACTGAACAAAGGGCAAATGTAGTGACTTATTTTTTAAGTACCATAATATTTGTTTTATTTTCACATGCTATATAAAGCCCTTCATATTTTCTTTTGAATCTTTTCATACCAATACTATGCAAGAGCCAAAGTGAGAAATTTTCTGTGGTTTTTCAAAATTTAATAGCAAATTTATTTGTTTTATACAAATTCCCAACTCTTCTGCCTTAATATATTAAGTAATACAAATGTCATGTTTTACCAATTAGTAGACATGCTTATTAAAATAGAACTTTCTGCATTAACCTTATAAAGTTCCTGCAGAACAGAAAAAAATTAAGTAGCAAAACCCAAATGTTTCTAAATCTACAAATCAGTGTGATGTGAATTAACTAAATTGATAAGCACAGAATATTTCAGGCAAAGAGGTCTATTTAAAATGCTAGAGTTTGGCTACATTGTACATATAGATGATACTCATAAAAAATTAAACAGTTAAAACATGCAGTGCATTTTTAGCCCTAAGACAGTGTTATATAGTCCTAAATTCAATTAGATAGGACATGGAAATACAGCCTAAGAAGAGTGAACTTATTTAATATAAGGTTAAAACAAATATTCATGTAAGCAGATTCATGGCACATTTAAAAATATGAGACTTCTTGGTGTATATGTAACTCTACCCCCTTTTATAATTTCACTAAAATGACCCAAAGAATGAATGAATATATATATATCCATTCTATATTTGAATATATATTTATATTATATATATTCATTCTATAATGCATTTGTATGCATATCAATATACTATATATTATGTCATATTATAACATATATATTAAATATATTGTATATTTTATGATATTTAATACATAAAATATCATATATTAAACATGTTATATATAATGTAATATATGTTAAGTATATAATACATTATATATTTAAGTGTACATCTCTATATATACATATATAAAATGAATATATAGAGGGAGGAAGGAGAAAACTTACATCTTTTGAGAAATTTAGTATCTTCTGGGTATCAGCCTTAAAATTTTAAAACATTTATTCACAAAGATATATGATGCACCCATGTGTTCATTACAGCATTACTCATGGGGATTAAGACAGGGAAACAACCAGTGTCCTTCGACAGATGGTGAGATAAGGAAGCTGTGGTCACAGATACAATGGAATACAACTCAGCCACAAGAAAAGATGAGATACTGCTATTTCTGACAACATGATAGTCCCTGAGAATATTATGCTAAGCCAAATAAGTCATTCAGAAAAAGCTAAGAAGCATATGATTTCACTCACATGTTGGATATAAAGCTGAAACTTATAGACACAGACATCAGTATGGTGGTTACCAGAGGGAAGTGGGTAAGAGGGGGTGGTAGTAAAGGGTAAAGTGAGCCAAATATGGTGATGGAAGATAATTTGACTTTGGGTGGTGGGCATTCTATGCAATATACAGAAATGTACCCTTGAAACTTATATAATCTTATTAACCAATGTCACCGCAATGAATTTAATCAAAAATTTTAGAAAGGGTAACATTCATATAGTACATCAGAAATTTCAAGCCATTTCTATTTAATAAAAGAGCAAATGGTACTTGTCTGTAGGGAAGGCTGATCCTTTATGCAAAGCTCTGACACAGTATGGAAGAGGCTTCAGCAGAAGCTCATTACCACCCATTATTGTAGGGCAGTGGGAACCTATCTAAACCCCAGAAGAGTGTCTAGAAGCACCCAGGCTCCAGGGAGGCTCCCTGAGTGGGAATCTTGCTGGAGTGCATGCTCCCAGCTTGTCCTTGATGCTGAGGTCTACACCATCTGCAGAGCAAGTGCACTGTCCTAGCCACTTCTTGGTTATCAAGCAAGAATGAAAAAGAGATCAATGAGCACAAAGCTAAAGCTACTTGCCACCAGTGCCGTGGCTCTAGCCCTCTCTCTGCTGCTCCAGGCTGCTGGATTTCTGACCAGGCAATATAAAACAATTCTTGCCTTCTTTCTTCTGAGCCTCAGAGAGCTCATTTCAGCCAGTTATCACCTGTCAACTCCAAAATCTACCCTATTTTGCTTTGCTTTGTGATGCTAGAGCTAGATCCTATACACATTTTTTCTTTGCCAGCTGGTGTAGTATAAGACTTTGTCAACAGAAAAAGCTGGAGGGCCAGTGCAAGGCAGTGTGGAAGAAGAGACTTCTCTTCCCAGCTCTGGTGTGCTTTTTTTATTGCTACTATTGCATTGCTGCAGTAGTGTGTATGGAAAAGAAAACAAAATAAAACAAAACAAAACAAAACTGACTTTCCGGTGAGTTTCTCTAGTGCACCACTGGTACCACAGCAGACGACTTACTGTTCAACAGCTATGGCTAGCTAATGCTCCAGCAGGGGCTTCACAGGGAACAGCTTCAGTTGGCCAGACCCCAGTGAACTTGTCCACCACAGATGCAGACACACCCTTTCCAACGAGGTCCCATTCTAACCTTGGTTGGGCAAGAGAAGATCCCTCTTCTAAATTCTTAGTTCCTTCCTTGCACCATTCCCCTTAGCCACAGAGGCAGCAACTGCTCCAGGCACTTGCCTTTTCTTAGGATCCTCTTTTTATCTGTTTTAGTACTTAATACCTTTGACTGGTTAATAATACATTACATCAAATTGTCTCTCTTCAAATTACTGTTGAGATCTGTCTCCTGGCTGGACCCTGCCTGATGTACTGTCTCAACACCTACTTTTGCGTAAACAGAGAAGTTCCTATAGAGATGTGAACAAGAAAGAGCATAGGACACAGGAAAAGATGCTGTAGAAAATGCTATAAAAAGATATCGTCAAAAGAAGGAAATAGACACAAAGGATCAGAGTAAAAACATTCCTATCAAGTGGTTTTACTTCAAAACACAGGAGAATATATTTGAGAACTTCCAGTTTGTCTTTTCAAAAGATTCAAAAGGACACTTTATGTACGAAACCAGAGCAAACCCCACGCAAAGGAAACTCCTGAGGACAATATAGGAATGAAGAACAAACTTGGCAAATTTAAAAGCACAATTATGACAAGTAATAGTAGATTGAATTCTAGGAGAGAAAACAAATTAATAATGTTTCATTTCAAACAAAACAAAAAAACCGTAAGAATCGAAGCAAAGAAAAAAAAAGGCTACTTGCATAAAAGAGATTCATCCCAAACTTCTCTAAAATAATAATAATTAGAAACAAAAATAAAACAATCATTGAGCTTTGAAGGAAAAATATCAAAATATGACTGGTCAACATCCACTGGAAACATCATTCTCAAGTAAAGACAACACAAAATCCAAGGACATGAAGTCAGAAATTACCACACTGTGTGTGTGTGCGTGTGTGCGTGCATGTGCGCACTTGCTTCCTGAAAAGATTATTACAACAACCTCCAACTGGTCAAGAAAGGACTCAAAAGTAAGCTCAAAAATGGGAAAATATCAATATGAAGGGCTTAGCACTATGTATTATTTCAGAAACTAAATGTTCTAATTAGAATTAACTGTCATCTATAAGATTACAAAAATTAAGACAAATTCTTAAAATTGTTCTTGGGTTAAAATGCAAAATGTAATGATTTTTAAATTGTCCTAATAATCTAAATCTAAAGTTCCAGTACAGGGAAGTTGATGAAAGATGCTATATTTCATCTTACACAAGTGGAGAATCAACAGTATATTTTGTTCATAATTTTGATAACTGAATAAAAAGTTGTATGCTATTTAACTATAAAATTGATCTTAACCTAAAACAGGCTTTATTTTTTTATTTATATTTCATTGATTATGCTATTACAGTTGCCCCGATTTTTCTCCCTTTGTCCCCCCTTCACCCTCAGGCAGTACCCTACCATCATTCATGTCCATGTTCATGCCTGTAAGTTCTTTGGCTTCTCCATTTCCTGTTCTGTACTTTACATCCTCATGGCTGTTCTCTAACTACCTATTTGTACTTCTTAATCCCCTCACACCCCTCCCATCCGGCAACCATCAAAATGCTCTCCATATCCATGATTCTGTCTCTGTTCTTCTTGTTCGCTTAAGTTTGTTTTTTAGATTCAATTGTTGACAGATACTAGAAACAGAACTTATAACTTCCAAATCACAAAAAAAAAAGAAAGAAAGAAAGAAGGAAAAGAAACTATACATCACACACACAAAGAAAAAAGACTAATATGGTATCTCTCCCCAAATGTTAGGCATTTGAGTGGTATATTTAGTATTTTTCCTCCTCCATATTTTTGTGTACTTTCCAATTTATTTACAATGACCAAGTATAGTCTGTATAATCAGAAACAAAATAATAAATATTAGAGAAAATGCTGGCACTCGAAGGGCAAGAATTCCAGACATTTCCATCTGTCATTAATTGCAAAGATAGTCAGTCTACATGTTCTCACAACTGCTTCCATTAGAACATGGGAGATAGGCTAGTCACACTGTGGAAGCATCAAAAGAGAGTGCTTTCAAGGGAGTTTTTTCCTTCTGCACTACAGGTTTCAGGTATTTCTGCTGTGTGCAAATGTGTATGTGCATTTATGCGTATGGGTGTTTAATATGTCTGTTCGACTTCTCTATGCTGACCTGACCAATAAATCCAGGTCTGGTGGTTAATTAAAGAATATCAGACAAATAAGGGATTCAGAAATCACCTGTACTCCAGCCCCTTTGTCTCACTTGTGGAGAAGTAAGGCCCAGAAAACTAAGTGGCTCGTTCATGTCCAGACAATAGAGTTAGTTCCAATAAATGTTGGGATTAGCAGAAATACTATAAAACTTGTAGTTTTATGAGGCCTTGAGGGCCTTGGATAAGGCTCAATAAAACTGCCCCGTTGAATATGTAGGAACTTGCTGAGCAGAGTAGATTTCTAAGATACCAGCCAGCTCTAAAACTTTATGATTGGGGAATTAATTGGCTACCTTGTCTTCCAGATTCTGAGACTTGTAGGTTACTCCTTTGGGTCCCTTTAAGCCTCTGGGCCTAAAATCACTGGAAAGGCTGCCCAGCTGGTAGCTAAGGTTTTGGATTGGCTCCTTAGCCATTCCAAACCCCAGGCTCATAAACCTTCCAGTTGCTATGCCCAGGAGACAGCAGGGTTAGAGATACAATATTTACATACAAAAATCACTAATAGATTTAAATGTACATGGGCCTACGAGCATACTAAAGGCCCCATCTCTTCACTTGTAACAGCCCGCAGCAGCCTTCACAGATATTTATGATCTGAAAAACCTAGCTTCTTTTAAACCTGTCTGTTCAATTCTAGGCTATTTCCCTCCCAGAACCTCAAAATGTTATTTTTCAACTGCATACCTCCCTCCAGATTGAGGCAGAAAGTATCTTGAAATGAAAGTGTATGTGGAGGGGTACTTTGTGGTCTACAGTGCATACTTATGGGGAAATTAAGCCATTAAATTTAGTCAAGAGCCTTTTACAGCTGTTTTGCTATTTTGCCAAAGCTTTTTTATGAAAGATTTGGGAACAGTTCTAAAATACCATAGTGGATTTTATAAGAAAACAACCCCCAAGGACACTGCCTTCTCCAGCTTGAAGTGTAACTCTGAAAACTGTCATTTGGGAGAGGAAGTCTGTGGGTGACAGGACAAGAAGCTCTGGACATGAAGGATCTAGCTGTCTGTGACATCAGTGCTGGATCCAGGAAGAGACCCAGGACTGTGGTACCAAGACGCACAGCCACTTCACCTACAGTCCAGTTGGTCCGGTTTGCATTCATCTGTACTCAACTACTCAAATGATCCTGTCTGACTCAAAATGTTACATATACACGTACGTGCATGCGCGCGCGCGCGCGCGCGCACACACACACACACACACACACACACACACAATACATGTGTTGTATTTGACTATATACAATAGTCCTCCCTTATATGCAGTTTCACTTTCTGCATTTTCAGTTACCCTCAGTCCCCTGTGGTCTGAAAATATTAAGTAGAAAATTCCAGAAATAAACAATTAGTAAATTTTAAATTGTATGCCTTTCTGAGCAGTGTGAGAAAATCTTGCCCCATGTAGCACCATCCCACCTGGGGCATGAATCATCCTTTTGTCCATGATGCACCTGCTACGCTTACTGTACAGGAAGATTATTTTTAAGAGAGACCACATTCACACAGCTTTTATTACAGTACACAGGGTGGGGCAAAAGTAGGTTTACAGTTGTGAATCCAGGAAACAGAATTTATTCTTGTACTATGATTTATTAATTATGGTATTGTTTTCCATGTGAACAACTGTAAACCTATTTTTGACCCACCCTGTATTATTATAATTGTTCTATTTTATTATTAATGTTATTAATCTCTTCCTGTGCCTAATTTATAAATTAAACTTTATCATAAATATGTACATATAAGAAAAACATTTTATATGTGTGTGTGTATATATATACATATACATATACATAATACATATACATATACATATACGTATATATATGACTTAGTACTATCGCAGTTTCAGGTATCCACTGGGGGTCGTGGAATGTATCCCCCATGGATAAGCGGGGGACTACTGTAATATAATTTACATATCGGATCTTAATTCTGTCCTCACTGTCTCTGCTATAACTGAGACTTCATAGTAGAGGCGGCTTTATAGAAAAGTGCCTTAGATTCTTCAGTTAGCAAACCCCTTCCTCATAACAAAGTTCCAGATAATCCATTCTATGCTAAATTCCTCCCTCTTGTGCATAATGATTTAATAGGTAATAATTTAGGATTAAGTTCAGATTTGCACCAGGGAAGAATAATGAGAAAATTGACAAAAACTATTTCCTGAGAAATTTCGTTTGTTAAATGAGACCTCTCAGACATTTAAGACTGTGTCCACAGACACAACTACTGTCTCTCTAAACCCACGGGGATAAAGAAAAAAGACCCCAAGGGAGGTGGGAGGTGGTGGTAACTCTGTACGTTTGTGTTTATTTATGTGCAAACACTACATAATTCTCTCTCACAGGTAGGGTGAAGCGTATGCTCCATATATGCACATTCTTATCCCCGGAAGCAAGTAATCAGCAGTCAAATACTTAAATAATTAATTAGTCAATTAATTAATCTGGTACCAGTGAGTCTCCAATTATTCATCAGGACACTTCTTAGAGTTCTTCTGTGGGCAAGCCAGAGAAGCCCTGCTATGACAGGAAAGAGCTTCACAAGGTAGTGGCAGGTTCACCCCCCTGCTTAATGTGTCTGTGTTGTCACTCAGAGACCTGCACGTGCACACTCACGGGGAAACAGCTATCTTTGTCATTATTTTTTCCTTTTACCGCTGGGATCTTTTTCTTCCTTTAAAATGCCTTATGATGCTTTGACCAATATTATGCAAAGAAATCTGCAAGGCCTTTCAGTTTCAAAGCATGCTAATACACCAAAAGCTCCCACTCAGGAATTAGGAATTGCCACAAGGCATTCCTTGAATTTAAATAAGGAGACAATGCATCATTGGGAGGCATGGGCTTCAAATGCCTATGGATACATTTCAAAGGTAAAATGTGACAGGAAATATTCACAGCAGATTTCTGTTATTAACCACTGGACTAATGGGAATAAGGAAATAAAGTCACAAGTAGATGTCCTTAATCAAAATCTTGCGGCAGTTTTTCCTTTCTCTTTTTCAGTGTACAGAGGAAACCCTTAAACAATCCAGAAATGATTCTACGGAAATTGAAAGTAGTATCAGTTAACTGTCTCTAAGCCAAACTCCATACTAGTTTTGCCAATGGAATATGCTGGGGTTGGACTAGAATCAGAGGTTGAAGTAAACTACTCTTAATTCATCCATAACCTGAAGTCTCCAACAATGTTTGCTTTTATACCCTGGGTCTCACATTTTGACTTTTAAAGGGAGTACAAGGGTGTCTGCAACGTGTTAAAGAACACATTACTGTGCGAAAGCCAAAGTGACAGCTGCCAACAGTTACACTTTAGGAGATGGTAATACTACATATTTGCTCCTAACTACAAGAACAAGAGGGAAAAGGATAAAATTCAGTTTTCCTTTTGCCATACTCCTTGGATCCCACTATTCCTAATTTGGTATCTTCATTCTTTGGGAGAAAGGTTACTTAAGGTGGTTATAGAATTTTAAAGTACTGTTTTAATATATATGTTTGAGTCACCCCAAGAGTTTCATAAAGCCACAAGAACACATCTAATCACAAAGCAAGAGATAAACAATGTAATATCAGGAAACGCTCCTAAATGGGAAAAGCAATAGGTACCATATACTTGCCTTGGTAACATCACTTTGGCCAGACAATGAAGCCAACAGCCCTGTGCAATGTAAAGGATGGAGTTCAATACATCCATCTCCGCTGCACATCATCTGTGCAGAGATGCCTTCTCTAATCATGGAAATGGTCCCCTCATCCTTTATTTCCTTTCTCAATGGTTCTTTCCTCCCTGGACATTTTCAAAGCTACTCATCTTCTTTCTTAAGAGTTCACCTTGATGATAATATTTAGGCTTGACCATTTTCTGAACGTGGGCTCATATACAACTCCAACCCCCCAAGATGAGCCCTCCACACAATTTACTACCATTGCAAGGTGTGAACTATTGTGAAAAGGGCTAAGCTATGAAGTCCTTAGTTGACAAATGTACAAGACCAGGACACAATGTCCCCATGTGGTGAGTGGGTACACATCCTTGGCAGCTCCATTCTCCCATGATAGTGGAGTCAGAGTGTCTTCAATCCATCAGTAACATTTCGGCAATAATGGGTTAATTTGGTTTTGGGGGCAGTTCTCTATAAAACTTCCAGGGACATTTTAAATAGCCATTATTGAGCTATCAAGATTTAGTTCTTATGTATGAAATGCATTCTCAGTAAGTAAAACATGACATTTTTCCTCTGTACAATTTATTGAGAAATCCAGCCAAGCATAAACTTTTTTTAATGACATCCTGCTTATTACAGAGATTTCTGCACGTGACAGAGAATTGACTTTCTAAACAAGACTGTTTTTTTTTGTTGCGTTATTGTGCTGCTGTTGACTGTTTAGTTTCTTTCTTCTATAAAAGCAGAGTAAATTCGAAAAGAAAGCCTTGTGATACACACGAGCAGCAAACAAAGCCCCACTCATCACTTTAGAGTTCACATATAGCCCCATATAGAACTGAAAGCCCAAATTAGTAATCAAATAACTCTTAAATAAAAGCATATGCTTTAGCCATAAAGCATGCTACATGTATTTATGATCCTTTTTTGCTTGGGTTTATTGCTTTGTTTTTTCAAATATTGGCCCCATAAGTATCGCTCTCTCTCTTTTTTTAAATGGCTGCCAATCTCACACTGGAAACCAGCTCGCTAACATTGCAACCACTACATTTGTGTTGCACACCTGTTCCTCTAAAACCTACCACCTGGCTTCTACAGTACAGTGGAGACAGATACATTTGCAATGATTTACAAGAATGATCACTATAGTTGGGTTTGTATAAGAGTTCGGATGGAGCATGGATTCATCTAAGTACGGGACACTTAAAGCAACGGTTCTCAAACCTCAGCATACACTGGGGATCACTGGGGATTTGTTACATCTTCTGATTATCAGATCTCACCTTTCAAGTTCAGGATTCAGAAGATCTTGGATGAAGCCTGGTATTTTTAATAAGGACCCCAGTCATTCCAAAACATGCATGGCTACCACACTTTGGAACTCCTTTGTAAAAGAAACCTATATCTCCACTCCCGGGCTTAAAAGGCTGATAGACAGCTCAGGGTGTGACAACATGAGCAAAGTTGACTGGGAAATACAATGCACAGTCATACAGCAGAAACACAGAATGGTCCCTACAGGGTAACGGACCACTGTTTCCCAACCCTAACCAGGTGCATGGCAGCATGACATAGTGATTGAAAGTGTAAATCCTGGAGACAGACCCTCACTCTACCAGTGACTTCACTTTTCTCCACCTCAATTTCTTAGTCTCTGGTATGGGAATAATAATGAGCACTTACATTACAGAATGATTGGAAATTTTAGGCATGCAAAGTATACAGAACAGTATCTAACATACAAGAAGTGCCCAGTGATTGCCCTGTCTACATCCGATGTGCATATGTACACAAACCCCCGCTCAAAACACAGAACACAAAACAGTCACTGGCAAAGTCAGCGGAAAGAACTGTGTCGATTTTTGTCATTTCTATGTCTTCATTTCTCTTCCGAATGGCTAGTTCCTCCTTCCTCCCCAACCCAAGGGGTTATAGAGTCGTCTTGCTAATTTACTGTCAAGTTGCCCCAGGCTGGGGATGATCAATGTCCTGAACTACAAGTCTCCAAAGGAGCAGGGTCATTTCAATGTGGTTTGATTTGGTTTCGGGTTGAAACACTACCCCACCTACGCCATGACTGGCATCCTCATCACCTGGGCTATGTCACAGAAATTCCAGGAATGCTGTTCTCTTTTCTGAACATTTGTTTTTTTAAGCTTTTTGTGATCATACACCTCTAAACACTCATGTACTCCTCCTGATAATGCTTTCTAGAGGGCTGATGTTGCCAAATCCAACAACCTAGAAAGATTCAGCCACATTTTCATCACTGTTCTCCTCTCTCTTCAGTTGTCAATCTCAATACTCATTTGCTCCCTTGTCACATATAGAGGTTCTACCCAATGGGATTTGTCTCTTTGGCTCTATATTTTATAACTTGATTCCTTATCACATCATAGGAGATTTCTTTTTCCTATTCCAAGGATTTGGAAACACCGTCACTGTGAAGAGCCATGGTTGGGGCCCCACCTCTGTACCAAGACCTCTTCTTAGATGATATTAGTTTAAATCATCAATATAGGACCTAGTTACATTATGGTCACCTGGTCTCCACCACAAGTCACCTACAAAGCAACCACAATCTTGGCAAAGGAGATACTGCCACCATTTCATCATCAGGCATTTTCAATGAACCATAAAATTCTAGAGCTAGAGACAATCTGAGGATCATCTACTGTAATCATCTTAATTATCCAGACACATAATTTTTTTTATTTGAGAGGTTCTTGTCATATAGTCGGGGGGGAGCATATAATTTTCTGACTCTGTTCCAACTATCTTTCCACCAATGCAATTTTACAATGAATATATATTAGGCATATTCATCAAATAAGTTGTTGGCACATAAGGCAAAGGTTGACAAAATATTACATGATAGACTTGAGCTTTTAAAAGGCTGAGATTAGCTGACATGATGGAAATAAACTAAATAAAAGATATTTAATGTAGTCCTAGATACAGGTTTTAAAAATACATTTTAGGATGTTCACAGAAACTTTATTCACAATAATTCCAAACTGGAAACAACAGAAATGCCCATAAACAAATGTATGGTTAGATAAATTGTGATATATTCATACAGTTGGGACACTACTCAGCAATAGAAAGGAATAAACTACTAAAAATGAAGCAACTAATGAATCTGAAGATTATACTGCACAAAAAAAGCTAAGAACTAATTGTGCAAAGTGGATGATTCCATTTACATAAAATTCTAAGAAAGGCTAATATAACCTATAATAACAGAAAGCAAAGAAGCGGTTGCCTCAGCCCAGAGCTGACAGAGAGATTGGCTGCAAAATGGCCCAAGGGTGCTATATGGGGTGATGGAAATATCCCGTGTATTGGCTGAAGTAGCGGTTTCACAGGTGTAAACATTAGTCAAATTTCATGGGACTTTATGCTTAAAATGAGTATATTCTACTGAGTGTAAATTAAAACCCAATAAAGTTGATTTAAAAATACCTTTTAAATCTGTAGAGAGTGGGAAAAGGTTAATTAATAGGTTCTGTCTACTATACCATGAGAACTATGATCCCTTGTGAAAAAAAGTGACATAAATTGCAAAAAAGAAAAAGAAAGAATGCAATCTTAGGCTGTCTTAATAGAACAATATTTTTCAGATGAATGGAAATTGTAATTCCATTATACCATGCACTAGTCAAAACATATCTATAGTGTTACTCCATTCTGAGCACCAAATGAATTTTTGCCTTAAAACAAAAGAAAATATATTTTAATTGTAAGATGTTTAAAATACAAATAAATTTTTAAAAAGAAAATTAAAACCATTATATCTCTACCTCAAAATCACCAATTATATGTTGGACAGTTAGAGCATATCTTTCCAATTTTTTTTTTTAATGAAGATGTATGTATAGATACAAAAAGTGTAATGATGCTGTGTATATCATTCCATAACCTGCCTTTTTTAAGCTAAAAATATAATGTGATTTTCTTTCCACACTGTCCATTTCTTCTTCATCAAGTATAATACCTGCTTAATACTCCACAACATAACCAATCCCCTATTCTTGAATATTTGTGATTTTCTTAATCATAATATCTAAGCTTTTCTTAATTATCAGTAACTCTAAAATTAATACCCTTATAGCTGAATTTCTATGCAGACCATGAAAAATTCATAATAAGTAGAATTACTAAGATAAAAAACATGCAAATTCTTAAGGTTTTCAATAGGTAATGACAAATTGAGAATCAAATTTAGAGACACTGACAAACTGGAAGGTGTCCAAAGGATGTCAGGCAAAATGTCTATGCCACACTTCCTTGAGACAGGGTAAAGGGACTGGGTATATTTGGCCTAGATAAAAGAAAACTTAGGAAGGAGAGATAACCCCCCTGCAAAAGGGAAGAATTTCTGTTTTCTTGTCTGCTATTTTGTTGGTTTCTCATTTAAAGCAGCTGATTCCGCAATACACCAGGATACCTAGGGAAAGGGTGATTTACTATGTTGGTCATTAAGCTATTCCACCTCGGCTTCAACACTGCCCTTCTGTGCTGTGCTTTGTGATGGTAGGGCTGGGAATCTGCAACCACATTTCTCCTTTGCTGGGCAGCTCCACAGGTTTTCTGTTGGCCTCTACCAACCTAGTGCTCAAGGAAAACTGGAAGAGGGAGAAAGGGACGGCTCCTTCCATGTTTTTCGCTTGTGAGCATTACCTCAGAAAAGTCCTTCATCGTGGCAGCAGCAACTGATTCTAGTTTGTGGTTTTCCAAATACTCCCATATCCTTCCTCCTCAGCACGGATTTCTCCTTGGAGATTTGGTCCCCAGCTCTGTAGGACCCTTCTCTGAGCTTAAGTTTTAATAATTCCAAGCTCTTTCCTCTGTTCTCAAGGGGTAACAAATGTTTCCTGAAGGTACTTCATTTCCCTTTCATCTTTTTGTTTTTCCAGTAACTATTTTAGAATTATTAAGAATGACAATTCTTTATATTGAATTCTCTGTTAAAATGACTGGTTGGATGCTGATCTCTTCACTGGGCCCTGAAAATACAGTTCCCCATCACTGGACCTGGGTAACTTGCGAAGAAATTACTCAGGTCTAGGACACTATAAAGGGAATTCCTGGACTCAGAGAGAGTTATAAAAAAATCAGTCATCTTAAAATTATTCTTATCAATGCAATCCTTTTTACAAATATCATCTCATTCCAAAATCAACAGGTAAAGCCTATAAAAGCAGAGGGGCTCTGGCTAACACGGGGGTAAGGAGCATGCTGGCCCTACTTGTGTGGCCCTTCTCCACCAGCAGCTTCCACAGAGCTCTGCCCCATCTTCCGTGGAACTCTGAGGTTCAGTAGAGCCCAGTCTGACAACCACTGATCTAGACAATTTGAGTTCCAGTTCAAATCTTCTAATTCTATAACTGTAATTCTTCTTGCATGGCCCCAGGGCTCTCTGGAGAGCTATATGACCACAATAATAGCTCAGGCAGAACCAAAGATCCCTACTACAAGGTGCCTGACACACACCTACCTGTCCCATCAACAGACCCACCTTATGACCACAAAAGGAAACCGAGACATCCTTTTTAGCCCACCTGGGGCACTGCAGTATAGAAACCATTATGACTGTGGTGCTGCCATTTCTACGGTTAAAAACAGGTCAGTGTTTTTCATTAATCTCCCTTCTTTTGGAGGTTTCTAACATGACTGTAAAAAGTCTGCTCCAGCTTCCAGTTTGGCATGAAAAGTTCTTGGCTCCAGGCTGCACTGTCATTGAAGGTACTAAGAATGTATTTAGCTACTTTAAAGCTCAGAGAGTGCATTAAAACTCCTGCATAAGAAAAACCTGTGCTGTGAAATGCCCCTGTTCCCACCCCCAACCCAACAAAAATAATTAAGCTTTCTTAATTAAAAAAAAAAAAGAAAAAAAAAGAATCCAGGGAGTTGCTGAAAATCTAGCATCCCTTCTTTAGGATATTGTTAAATTGAACCAAGACTTTGTAATACTCAAACTCTCCAAATATGAAACAGTTTAATGCAAACAAGACAATTCATACTAAAAGTGGCTTGCTGGCACCATGTTCCACCACAGTTTAGTTTCAGATAATGTCTTTACCAACCATCTTTGGTCTCCCCAAACAGGGTCATATTGCTTTTAGAACAAATTCTAAACACTTACATTTTACATAGATATTTATAATTTGCAAATACTATTTTCATTATATCTTTTCAACAATTGTCAACAAAGTGATAGATACCTGAATTATTCCCTCTTCACAGAAGATTGAAGCCCAGAGAGTTTGACTTGCTTAAAATCTTGGTAAAAGCCAGACTAGGAAAAAGACTGCCTGGATGCCCTGTACTTGCTCTGACAGGTAGGCTGTCTCCCTGCACTTTTGCCCTATCTGCAAACCATAGTGACAGAAGTTAAAAAGGGAAGCCACGTAGACCGGAAGTTTCTGCAAACCTGGAACAACTTGTTCCACTGATGGGATTTTCTCATTGGCTCTCCAGGGAAGTTTCTCCAATCGGCAAAGGTCAGGACAGTTTCAAAGTCCTCAGCCTATTCCCCTGCTTTTGGAACACAGGTCAAGTCACAACCAGGGAAATGCGTTTATCCAAGCATGTCCTCAGTGCTGAGAAGACCACAGGCTGTGGAGGCAGAAAAACCTGGATTGAAATCCTAGCTTTACCATTCCAAACCAGGATCAGCCTCCACTTCCACCTTTGAAAGAAAAATAAAAACAAACAAATAAAACACTACCTCAAAAGGTTCCTATAATCATTAAAAGTACCCAACACACAAGAAAAATTCGATGAGAAACATAAAAATTACCCTTAAAAAACAGAAAGAAAAGTAGGTAGGTGTTTGACAGATATTTGTTGATAAAAGAGAGAACACCATGAATACTCTCCTCCTGAAAGATGGAAAATAGGCACAACCGTTTCAGATTACAAACAAGAATCCGTTTGGAAAACGCTGTTTTGTATAAGTATCTGTGCAGAAATCTGCCTGCATATAAAACCTAAGGACACTGAGCACACTGGCCTCATGATTCAGCCGAAGACTGTGCACCACAATTCCATAACCATCTTTGCTTCCAATTCCAAGATATCTCACCTGTTAGTTTATCCCTTTACTCTCTACCATTCTTGCATTCAGAAGCATTTCTTGAGCACCTACCATATTCAGATGGTGTGCTAGGCACCAGGGATGCCAAAGCAAGTAAACCAGGGTTCAGACTAGGCTAAACTGAGGCATTTTCATGCAAAATTTTCAGTAATCAACAATACAAAACAATCCATTATGAACAAAATATCAAAATTTTAAATGAAGGAAAGAAAATGAACATGCTATGCTTAGCCATATTGGAGCTGAGAGGGGGAAAAATTAATAATACTGATTCTGCTTTATTTTAAATTTTTATATTTTGACCACCATGGATTTTTTTGTATTAATATTACTTCAAATCTTGCATTAAAATATTACTGACCTTGATAATGAGCTTTTGGCACCCCAGTAAGATTTCTGATTCTAAGCCTGGCCCTAAATAGGACATATCCTACAGTTGACTGAAAGCTAAAATCCCATAGAGTTGCCAATGGCAGAAGTGTAAAACATTACAGACGTATTACAGATATCGAGGCTCATAAAGGTAAAGTGAGGGCAAATAGCACAAAGCTATTCAGTAGCAATACCTAAAAACAGGCCTTCTGTGGGTTTTTGTTTATGCAACATCATACAACTTTCTAACCCTATCACTTCTTAAGAAAACAGCATTTGAGGTGGCTGTGTTTGCCATCCACAGTCCTTTTACATTTATACTCAGAGCTACACAGGGAAAACAGATTTTCATAGTCAGGGTTTCCACTCTACAGGGCACTTTTCAGGCTTGCCTAGCTGGCTTTTGGTCACAATGGTAGAATATGCTCCAATAATGACTGGCCACCATGGATACTTTAGCTGTTCTTGGGTTATGCAATGAGCTCCTAGTTCAATGAACAAGGTGTCACTGAGGATTACCATGTTATGCTGGAACATGACTGCCAGACACAACTGGTACAAAAATGACTGACATGATTTCTTTGAAAAATATCTGTAAGCATCTAGTTCCTCTCTCCCAGGCTTCCCCATCCTGTCTTCACTACATTCAACCCTTTATCCTCTGTGGCACATGGGATGGCAAACATTGTTAGCTATTTTAGAAAACCAGACTACACTTCCTTGCACCTACATTTGGCCATGTACTTGAGTTTTGGCCAATGGGATGTGAACAAAAGAGACCCATTTTCAGACTTCCCAAGTATCCTCTTTTCCTTTTCTCTTCACTTCATCTGGCTAAATGGAGAGAACACTGTAGACCTCCAGGATAATAGAGCCAAAGTAGATAGAGCATGAGTCCCTGAATGAACACCCGGAAAGCCCCCAACTAGTTGGAAATGAACTTTCTTTGATTGAAAATAAATAAAATAAGCTCTTAAGATTTGGGGATCTGTTATAGTAACTAGCCTAACCTAACTAATATTACTTCTCCACCTAGACTCTCAACTCCTTATTGGAAAGCTCTGCATCTGATGTGTTTCTGTATTTTCAACAGTGAACTGCACATAGTAGGTGTGCAATACAATTCTGTAGAAAATCAACCACCTCTATTTCCCTCTTGAAGCTATTATAAATAAGCATCTCCACCACAATCACCCATAAATGATCAGTGATGAATTGCTCTCCATTTCTTTATACTCTCAAACTTGAAAATGAAGGCAAAATATCCCTAGAAACTCCTGTTTAATTATGATCACTGAATAGATGATTCATGCTTCTTAAATGCCACTTTGTGTGCATAATCAGCTAACAATATAAATATAAATAAACATCCAAAGACAAAAGATGGAGTCAGAATGGGAGCCCCAGACATATACTCAAGTTTTCTCCTAAAAAGATTTCTAATATAGTGTCTTGTGCTCTGTTCATATCACAGTTGACATCTTGTCAAAACCAAGGGAAATAATTACATCCCCAAGTAAGGGTATTGTGCAGGCAGCAATTTAAATGTGGCAATGTTTATCAGCACCAATTTACTAACATCTTACTGTATATAACCATACGTGGTAAAAGAAAAACTTACATATCCTTACCAAGATACAGGCATAAAGACAAAATCTGTCATGCTTCCAATTCAAAAGAAGATAGAACCAAGAAAAAGAGGATAAAGTGAGAAGCTGTGTTTCTTCTTCATCTTGGAAATAAACTTTTAAAGAAATCTAAGTCCTAAACTTTTCAACTTCATCTGAGATGGGGTATGCAAGATATAAGCTAGTTTGCTCAGATCTTGAGGAAGAGTAAAAACAACCTATCTTAGGAGGTTATTAAGCTAACACCTCAGCAAGCTGCAGGCACGCTACTCATTTATTACACAAAACTGAAATCTTCTGACAGTCCATAATTATGTGCTGAGAACTCTGATGAATAACTCTGCATCAGAAGGATTTACAAAACTTTGATCAGTGTCCCAATATGCAGTAGGTCAACAGGAAGCTTGAAATCTGATTAACGTCACCCATCTCCATCTAGCATTCTAAAAAGACTGCTTTGTGGTTCTCCACTCTTCACTTGGATATTTTTAAAACATAATTTTGTCAAACATCCCAGAGTAATTATAAAAAAATCAGCATTCACTTTTGAAACAGACTTAAGATGGAGTTTATATAATTCCCCATACATATTTCTCTACACCTTTTTGTTCCTAGCTCTGTGATCATAAAAAAGTCAAGTTTTAAGGCTCAATGAGTGCCAGTTAAGGCTCAATTATAGTCAGGTACCACCTATTATAGGTGGTGATGCATTATAATGCCCTATTATATGTGGTAACTGATTATAATTTAGTATCTTATTCTCTTCAAGTGACCAAGTGTTTACAATAGTTTCAGGTGGTGATATGTTTAAAATGAGTCACTGATAACACCCCTTTGTCCATTCTCCTTGGTTTTAAGATATATGAATCAGGGAACAGAATCTAAGCCACATCATTTGGAAAAGGGACAGAACCTATACCTGTGGTTTCATCAATGAACTGGTTCAAGTATGATGTGTGTGTGTAGAGAAAGAAAACACAATTGCCCTGTGGTCCCTCAAGTAGAGTTAGAGTAGGAATGGCAGAAAACACAAAGCACATGCCATCACCCATCATTACTGCAGTCGAAGCAGACATCACTAATCAATGCCCCACTCTTTCCACCTAAGCCTGGCAGTGGTAAGTAATTGTTACCCTTGGTAGCTGCTACCAGACACACATGGAATCGAATTCAGTTTCCAGCCCTGAATTTGTTGTATTACTAATGAGTATTTGAATGAATAAGATATGCCAGTTCATGTCAACCCCCCTATTCTACAGGTAAAGAAACGGAGAAATGGAGATGTTAATTGACTTTCCAAAGGTCATGTGGCCAATTCTCAGGGATTTTTAAATTGAAATCTTTGGATTATCTTTTATATTCCTTCTTGATATAATTTATACCACTGAAGATGTGCACACTAAGGTTTGAGAAAAACATTTCAGACATGTTCTATATACCAACCAAACAAAGTATAGGGAAAGCTATAAAAATCACCCCCTGCATTGAAATTTATGTAAGATGATCAGTAAAGCTTATCTTGTACCTTTCCTTATATACCATTTGCTTAATCAACAATTTCTGATAGCACTTGCTGCTTCATGCCAGATTAAAAGGCAATACACTTTAAAAAAAGAAAAAACTGTCTCTAGAGAAAGAAACTGCCTGTTTGACCATTCTGGGTTCATTGTCACTTATATCATGGTTGCATCTGATTTCCCATCTCTCTCTACAAGGTCAGATTGAGTCATTCATGGCTCAGTTACCATTCAGAGTTTGAGGCCAGGTTTTTAAGAACAAGACACAGTGACTTTTCCAGGTCCAGTTTAGTACAGCTTATTTTGTGATTTTTGGCTTAGCAGCATCGCTAAAAAGACAACAGAGAGTCCTCTGGAAAGAGAGAAAACAACAATAAAACCCTCAAAACTTCTTATTTATCTTCCTTCCAACTTAGACAGTGAAGTGATTTGATGCCAAAAATGTATAATATCCTCCCCCCACCCCAGCTTCTCTCTTACACACACAGACACACACTCCCCAATTCCCAGATTTCCCTTAAACTGGGAGAGTCCCTGGAATATTCTTTATTTGGGGGCTCTCTAAATTTGAAGCACCCTTAGTAGAGCTACATGTGCAAGGAGAGAGGAAAATGATGGCAAATTGATAATGCTGTAAAGCCAAAGCCTCCAGCAGGTTCTCTGTGAGGGAGGAGAAACAGCCATGGGGAAGGACTTCACACAAGGAGATGAGGAGGAGCAGCTGGGGAGGAGGTGGAAGTGGGTGACGAAGACGTGAAGCCAGAAACAGAGCTGTGAGGAAGAAGGGGAAAAAAGGCTGAGCAACCGAAGGCTGGTGGTTAAAATAACTCGTGGTAACAGAGTGTTCTTTGTTACCACACACTGCTCTTTGTTATCACACATTACGGAGAGTTATAAACAACAGAAGCATGCCGTACACTAAAGCTGTGCTTCAAGCTCTGGGCTCTGCTGACCTAACAAGCTCCCTGGTTTCCCTCTCATGTAGATTGACGCTGTTTCCAGAACACCACACCAGGACTGTGGCCATTAATCTGTACATCTCAATCGACGTACAGAACATCCTATAATATGTGGCACCATGCTCTTTTCAAAGAAGCTTTTTGCATTCACTGATGTAGGTCAGTAAGATGCTGACAAGGTTGGTCTCGTCTGTGACAAAAAAAAAAATGACTATCAAATTTTACTAGCAAAATGATGTGAAACTTTGGGGGAAATATATATCAAAAGCCCAGAGAAAATGATCTCATTTGGGTTTACATATAATATTAGATACTCAACAGAAATAAGAAAACAGTTTGCCAGTGAAGGCTGTGGACGGCCACACACCCAGCTCACAAACACCCCATGGTGGCTCTGCTGAACCTTCACACTCTCTGCCTTGATCAACATCTTCTACACTCGAGACAGCCAGCTTTCTCTCCTCCCGCTCCCACAGTTGGCCTCCCATTCACCAACTACCCTGGGCAAACTCACTGAGTAGATGACATGAGATGGAGGGATGGCACACCCAGGCCTACCTGTTTTCATGATGCCCTCTTCGCAGCCAATGGAGTCAGTCGGTTCATCTCTTCTCCCTTCAAGGCCCTCTACTATGACTTCTCTTTACTCGGAAAATAAGTTGTATTCTCCCTCAGAAGCCAACACTGACTTTCTAACCGAAAGCTCTCAATCTTCACTCTGCTTGACCTCTCAGTAGCAGTGGTGAGACACTCAGGAACACTTTCTCCTTCCCCAAACTCCCACCACTGTACTATTCCAGACTGTTTCTCAGTCTGCCTTTATAACCAATCCCTTTGCTTCCACCACTGGTAACTTTCTATTCACCCCACTATTTAAATGTTGATGCCTTCTCAGTGTTCCCATTTCTTACTTTGCATCCTGAGAATGCTCTGTTTCTCACTAGAGCATTAGACGAAGACTATGTCTAACTCATCTACGGATGCTCCTTAGCAAGTGGTGTACAAATCCTGACACAGGGTCATGCCTGACACATTCCTGTCATCAGAGCCTGTCATCTCGCCCTCTGTAATATCTCTCAGATCTGTCTTCATCCTACCCAGGTGATAGCCAGAGTTATAGTTACAACTGATCCTCACATTTACACTTTATCTTCTTTCCATTCCATTCTTCAGAGGACCACAAAAATCCTTCTAAGAACATATGCCTCATATCACTGCCATACTTACAGCCCTTCAACCACTTCCCTTCACCCTTATAGGGCAAGATGTCTCAACTTCACAAGAATAGAAATTTAATGTTCCTGCCCTGACAGGTGTAGCTCAGTGGATTGAGCACGGGCCTGCTAACCAGAGGATCGCCAGTTCAGTTTCTAGGCAGGGACATGCCTGGGTTGCAAGCCAGGTCCCCAGTAGGGAGCACTCAAGAGGCAACCACACATTGATGTTTCACTCCCCCTCTTTCTCCCTCCCTTCCCCTCTCTCTAAGAATAAATAAATAAAATCTTTATTACAAAAAGAAATTTAATGTCCCTGAAAATCTGGCCTCAACCTCCAGATATATCTACCACCACATACATCCTATAGTCTAACCTTACTAATGGAGTCAACAGACATTTTCGGTCTTCTATTTATTTGAGCAGATGGTTCTTTTGGCCTAGGACCTACTTGTCTCTATCTCAGCCTTGTGAATCCTCATTCCTAAGTTGCAGTTAAAGGACCATGACTTCTATGAAGCTGCCCCAACCCCATGCACCCTAGGATAATGAGTCATTCATTTCCCTCCTCTGAGTTATCAGAACACTTATCCCATATCTCCATTATATCGTTGAACATGTTACATTCCAAGTTATAGCATAATGTGCCATGTATAATGCACACCCATGTTTTTGGTCCAAATTTTCAGGAAAAAAATCTTTTGTTTTAATTTTTAATTCAATTTTTATTTATATTTAGAAACAAAACTGATTATCATATTCCAAAGTATTATTTTGCATATGGATATCATCATTGTTTTCTGGAGTTACACTTTTAATGCATAAGCATAAATAAAAGAATTATAGCTACAGAATTAGTACTACCCTATTTTTCCTTCAAAAATATGGGCAAAAATTGCGCATTACACATGGCAAAATATGTATGATACTGTGAACTCTCACAGATCAGAATCCTACTCTTACTATTCCCAGTACCTAACACAGCACCTAGCACATCTGCAGGTTTTTTTATTACACTGAGTTGAATTCAGTAAAATTTGTAAAAAGATCCTCCAGGAACAAATCTTTAACAATTAAAGAGACCAGAAATTGTGAAAAGTGGGTGTCTCTAAAGAGGAAAGATGACAGAACATGTTAAGAAACAGACTTGCTTTCCAGTGCATATCCTTTTGTGGAGTACTTTAGTTTTACCACATATGTGCGCCTTTTTTTAAATAGTCGGAAGAGGCACTAAAGTATGTGCCTAGCACTGTGCATGGTGGGGATTTAGGCTACATGGAACAATGTCACTGACCCAAGAAATTCATGAACTTAGATACGACTGTTGATTATTCTTTTTCCCCCTTACTCCAGAAATTGTGTTGTTCTTCAGCTGTAGCATTCTTGACAGTCGAGCTGATTTATAGATGCACTGGGTCAGGAGCCCCTCAAAGGCAGGGACTCTCCTCTCCTCACCCCCGTGGCTGCCATAAGCCTCTAGTATAGTGTTGGGTGTACGCTTGGCACTTAACTTGTAATTGTTTAACTTAACTGAGCTGACTCTAAAAAGATGGCAATTTCAAATTTAAAAAAGCAACCACTGTATTTGTTTATTGCCAATAACCCATGTTAAGTGGAGACGAGGAAGAAAAAACCTAAAATATTGTTAATAGGTAATAGCAATAATATTAGGACTACTATGGTCAAGACTGAGTGCAGAGGTAGAATAGCTGTAAAAATGTATGAATTACTTTTTTCATCTCTTATTTAGGTCATGGATAAACACATATAGTTCCTTTTCTACTTATATTGATAAAACATGTATCTTATTTTCAAGTGTGAGCCTTGAATATATATACATAACCAAAACCGTACAGAAACACTACTAAGTGGATATGAAAAAAAGTTTTGAGATGAAAGAGGAAAAGGAAAATGAATTCTGAAATGATACCCTTATGAACAAAATAGGAAAATTAATCAGTAATTTCCAAATAGATCTAAATCCTAACTCCTCTGGTAAAAATACCGTTTAGTGCCCCAGAAACATTTTGAAAATCCCCTTCTATGAAGAAGAAAATACAGGATGTGGACTCTATCCTCATAGAGCTAAAAGCACAGCTGTATTGACAACCCACATTAAAAGTTAGAAAACAATAGAAGATTCAAGGAAAAAGCACAAAAACATAGGAATCATATATGTGAGATAAATATTCTTTGAGCACCTAATATGTAAATATGCCTATATGGAAATATTTCTTCCTCCCTCCCTTTCTTATCCCCTTCCTCTCCACATACACAGAATTGTTCTCTCTGGATCCTCAACACACTCAGTCCCTTCTGCTTTTGTGTCAGAGAGTTTTCCAGCCCTGCTTAACCCATTCACTATTGTCTACCTTGTATTATGGTTAGCTATAACCATGTAATAGCGCCAACGAACTTACAATTCCACATCTCATTCACTGACAAACTCTCAATACATGCTGCAGTGGAAGACAGCTGAGTAGCTGGGCAATGTTGGAGCACAACATAGTAGATCCGAATTTGTCCTTCTATTTCCGTATCTCCTACAAGAATTCTACTTCTCAAACAGAGAAACAACAAAGAAGACAGAAGAAGGGGAGTCTGTACTTACTATGTACAGAGGATGTACTTATCAAGGCACTTGCAACAACTATTTTAATGTATTGGTCTGCCTCCTTTCAGGATCAAGTATTAGATTTTACTTACTGTTGCATTCCCATAGCCTAACCCAATTCTTGATATAAAACATACAACTAATACATAATTATTTAGTGAATCAATGAATTAACTAAAGGGGAGAAGAAGGTAAGAAAAAAATGAGGTTTTCACTTAATTTGTACCCGCTGCAGTGAGAGATAGATAAAGGAAATGGAAGAGAAACACCCCTCCCTTATTCTCCCCATTCTCAGTGTGTCCTAAAGTGATCTGGTAAATGTCGGTCCCTGAAGCCAAATTTGAAAGGAGAGTATAAGTTCACAATTATCTTCTTAGTTCTTAAAACTAGCAACTCACCCGTTTATACTGAATTCACTTCAATAAATATTTATTGAGCACCATGTATATACCAGATGTGTTTCTGATGCCAGGAAGGAATGAGAGAAGTAACACTTCGACCATTCCCTCAAAAATCTTACAATCTAGTGCCCTATTCCTTAAAAAATGTAGTGACTTCTACTATGATAACAAGACGAATGATAAAATTTCATAATTTTTATAAAGTCTTATGTTTTAAAATCATGGCCGAAGAGCCCCAGTACTTCACAGCCAAGCCCTACACAGCAGCCTGCCAGTCCAAAGAGCCTCGCTCCAAAAGGCCTGTCTTCGTTCCTCAGAAAGAAAGTGGAGTGGACAGCTCTTCAGATGGAGTTACCGATGACTTAATTTTGACAGAACCATCTACACCCATGTGCTCATGTTAAAACAAAGCTGGTGGAAAGGCTCTCCAGAGAACCCCCTTTAAACAAGATGTAAATGTTTGCTTTATTTTTTTATGGACTAGTCCCAGTATTTTGATCTGAGCTAGTTTTTCATGTCTCCTAATAACCCAAATAGTCATGTCTGTCACAACTGCCCTGTGGCCCTTTAAGCTCAGGTTCTATGGAGATGTATCATTTTCTTATACATAGGGGACAAATATTACCTGTGAAATAACCCATTTTAATCATTTATCTCAAAAATGAAAATACCTGAAAAGTCTAATCTCGAATAGCAGATAATTAATTTTTCCTTCACAAGTGATTTAAGAAAAACAAACGTATGTATATTTACATACATATACATTTGTAGGAACAAATGTTTATATATATGATATTAAAGATAATACAAAACTGTACATATATGGCCTTTAAAATTCAAGCAACATATGAACAAAAACAAAAGGAAAATAGATTACTATTTCAAAATTATTGGGGAATTATTGAGGAAGAACATTGATATAATGCAATATAATATAAAAATATTAAATAAATAAAAACTAAATTCTCAGGTATCTTCACTAATGGCATAGTGAAGAGGGGAAAATCTACACTTCTGTGCGGTCAAAAAGAAGAGTACTATTTCTTTTTATTCAGACAAACTGGTACATCTCTTGCTGTACCATGTCCTTGGCACAAGGGTGGTACATCCAAGAACCTTGCTCCTTGTTCAGTCCCTCTGCCCTGTGTCAGTGACAGCTGTCTCGTCTGGGCTCTTAGGGACTTCAGGGGTCTGCGTTCCCCATTCCTATCCCAGTACACCAAAGTGTTTATCCCAGAAATGCATATGAGGCCTAGCTGTGGAATAGGTGACTTCTACTATCTCTTGCCTTCTGCAAAGACCAGTGCCTTCATCATCTTCTAGAAAACAGTAGACTTTTTAGTGCTAGCTTCTTAGCTATAACTCCCAAGAGATCCAAAAAATGGTCTTTTCTAACTCAGCATTTGATTTGAGCTTAAGGAAATCCCTTGAATTCATTCATATGGAAGATCTGAAACCTACTCAAAACAGAGACTTGATTATAGTTCCTGTGGTGTGTCACAGGAGAATGTGTATTTTAACCTTCTTTGGGACTTAAAAAAAAAAAAAAAAGAGGCTTCCCAAGCACAATCAGATGAGAGAGGGCTGAGGGTGGAAGGAAAAGGCAAGTTTCCTAGTCTAATGAACCTACACTACTGTCCTGCCTGGCCTACCCAGGCCGCCTGGTCCAGCCATGGAGTCCCACTGGAGGCACTTGGGGTGGGATTAAGGCTAAGGACACGGGAATCAAACAAGTGAAGGCTCAGCTTATGGCCTGACCACATGGCGGCCACCACAGCAGCTGTGTTCCTCTGGTTCTTCATTTGCAAGTATTTGAATAGCACCTCCCTGGTAAGGCATGTGAAGTGGTGGGCAAGGCACCTGGCACACAACATGACCTCTTACCGCTTGGCTGGTATTATTCCTGTTACTGCTACTGCTGGAAGTCACACCAGTACTACTGCCCACAGGCTAGAACTTACATACGTACAGAGAACATGCAATCTATGAAGAGAAGTTCCATGTACAGCACAGTGGTTACAACTGTAGGCTCTAGAATCTGACTTTGAATGCCAGCTTGGCTATTTTCTAACTTAAATAAGTTCCTTATTTAACCTCTCTGTGCCTTAGTTTCCATACATAAAGTACAGGGTGATAATATCCATGGAGTTATTGTGAGTAAAGTTAACATGTGTAAAATGTCTGCAACAGTTGTACATAGTAAACATTTTTTCCACTTATCCTCAGTGTCTGAAATTAAAAAATCATACTAATAATAAGCATACAGATCACTTAATATAAGTTAGACAGTTCATTAAGCTACATGCACATGCTCACCCACATATGTATGCATGCATGCATGCATGAATGTATGTATGCATATTTAACTATTCTTATTTACAGATGAGAAAAGTGAGGAACGTAGTATGTAAGTAGCATGTTAAGTGGCAGAGAGATCATTTAAACCCAGGCCATCTGGTTCAGAGTCCATGCTCTTTACCACTATGCTATACTGCCTTTAAAAAATGTTCAAACAATGAATAAATGTTCCTGCTAAAAAAACACCAAAAAGTCAATTACCTTGACTCTGATGTTTTCAGGAGCATGAACAGTTCCTGTAAAGTGCTTAGGAAGGGAGTATAAAGGCAGAAAAGGGCCAATATCAGTGTTCCCTATGCAGGCCTGGCGGGAGCTTTTCAGCGAGAGTTGGAACACCAGAGTGGCCTAAGATGCACAAAAAAACTCAGAGTTTTGGCCCTGAATCTAAAATCACTTAGTTTTTTAGCACATTCTAAATTGACAAGAGCAAGTGCTTGTTATGACCTGGGCCTTCTATGATACCATGAGGAAGTATCAATAATCAAGAGACTGTATATTAGTCTTGAGGAAGCTTACAGAAGGCATCTTTAGTTCATTTCCTAACTCAGCAGTGAAGTTAATTTGTACATCTACAAGTTTTCTAGGTTGTAGTGGATGTGCGGGACTTGGTGTTGCTCAACATTTTCCAGTTGAATTTTAGGTGATTTGAGATCAAAGATATATTCATTTGTCACAATAGGACAAGTTGACCAGAAGGTCTTGTCAATTCTTCAATATCCTTGAGGCCTCTCCTCCTAAAATCCCCTTCAAAAATGTAGGAATTTTAGGTTGACCGTGTGGCAAATCAATATCTTACAATTAATTAATTTTGGGGAGTGATTCGTTGCTTTTCTTATCTTCTTTGAATCAAGTTTCCTGCAAATGTCTTGAATTTGGATTCTTCTAGATCATCTTTTCGGTGGATGCTTCCCAATAAAGGACTTTAATTAATCTAAAATCCCAAACAAAGACACCAGATAATAAACAGAAAGAGATGGCAAGACCATAGCAGGGAGGATGGAGGGGCTGAGGAAAAAGGGAGAAAATCGAAATGGGTCACTGAAGTCTTAAGGAGACAAACATTTTTCATCTACAACATTAGCAAACATTAAAGAGTTTGGTGAAGTGTGGAAGAAACTGGCACTCTCACTGCTAGTGCAAATCAATACAATTGCCTATGGGGGCAAAACATCTGCTAACATCTGTCCAAATTTAAGTGCACACACTTTTTGGACAAGCTACTTGCTGGTCATAAATTTTGTAACTGGGTACCATCTCATAATTTACCAAAAAGACATCCAAATTCTGAACACTTCTGAATTTCAGGAAAGATATTAATGAGCTTCATGATAACTACAGCAGACATACAAATTATACAAATTATATATAGTACAACTTCATCTTAATTAACAAATTGTTATAAAAATCTGATGCCCACATAGATGGAGATTACAGTTGCTCATATCTCTTTGGTGATATCTAATCTATCTCTTAGACTTGGAGATTTGTTTAGGTGGCTGCTGTGTTTTATACAATTCAAGGGTAAGGCTTACAGAATCAAGGATCAAGCTATACTGTGAGGGGAAAGGACTGGGTTTGAGAAAGGGGACATAGGGGTTCTAATCTCTCCTCTGTCAACAATTCTGTCCTCTTCAACATGACATTTCACTTCTCTGATTTCCCTCAAAGGGAATGAAGGACAAACATGAATTAGCTATAAATTCACTTTACTTTGAATGAATCTATCTACACTTCAGCTAAACTGAGCTGAACCTCCATCTGCTCACGCTAAAAGAAAAAGGAACTAACACTTAAGAAGTGAGTGTTAGTTGGAACTAACTACTGATCACTTGGCATTGTTGTTCTCCATTATATCTCTTCACCCTGCCAACAACTTTGTATTATCTTTCTTCTGCAGGCTAAGAAACAAAAGCTCAAGGGAGTTACGCAGTTTTCTGGATTCCAGAGTCAGCAAGTGACACACAAGGCAAGGCCTCAAACTCAGCTGGATTTACCCCCAAATCTAAGTTCTTTGCTTTTTGCTGTATTTTCTCTATACCCAGTAAACAGGACAAGAAAAGAAGTCCCCACTACAGGCTTTGTCTAGGATTGGACAGGAATACATGCAGATACAAAGCAAAAAGAGACATATTTTGAAGAAAAAAGAACAGAGATAAGTTTGTTCACCAAAGGATTAAATAGATAATTCTAAAAAACAACTTACCTGAATCACCAAAAGTACCTTAAAATCTATGTTTCCACATAGTGCTAAAATAACCAGACAATTTGCTGTTAATTAACTCCAATTAGACTAAGGTAAATACGGGCGTTAGGTTCTTTTTTCCTACCAGTTGTGTTATAAAAACAGAGGCTGAATCGTTCCTACACCCCGTCAGGGACAGTTTCTACAGAAAAGTCACTCGTATTGTTAACTCATACCAAAAACAAAAGTAATGCATCCATCCTATGAATAACTCCAGAACTCTTATGTTCTCAATGGCCCTTTCTTCAATTTGGTTACCATTTATAATTTTTACAAAGTGGGACTAGAAGGTGAGGAAGCAGAGTACTTACTTAAATCTATCTAATGGCTAACGTGCTAAATTAAAAATTACAGTAAAATATCTTTAATCGGAGGTTATTTGTACTGAAAACCACCTCCCTGAGTTTAGGAGTTAATGTGAGATGTGTCATCTAAACAAGGCTAGAAGGAGAAGGAGGAAGAGAGGGAGAGATGGGGTGGGGATAAAACAGCTTATAAATTAATGGAGAAAAGGAAACAAAAGGTGGAATAATCTAAAATGAAGTCACCCGTCACTCCTTGGGGAGGGTTCTGTTTGCAAGAGGGACCTGCAGGCGTGGAGAGCCACACATCTCCAATCTGCTGGGGCAGGAGCAGCCCCTCTTAGACTTCAGACAGACTTAATGGGATTTACAAGACATAGGATGTAACAAAAAGTGTTGCAGTAAACCCCGAAGAAATTGCATCTAAAGGACTTTGTCAAACTTGTTTATGCTGAAGATTCCGCAAACTGAATCAGCATAGATTCAGGGTACTATATCACTGATTTACTATTTGTAAAAGGTTATAAACTGTATGTAATACATATTTCTATACTTGATCATGTAACTGGCATCTAGTTTATGGTATTACAAGTCTAAGAAAATATTTTCTCTTAAAACAAAACAAAACAAAACTCCCTACCATCTAAAGCCACTTGGAATTAGGTCGCCTCTACTGTAAATTAAGGAATGAAAGGAAAAGATTCTTCTAGGATTGAGAGGAAGAAGGTATGTGTGAGCTTCCACTTTAATGAAGACCTATAACGCTAACAGGTCACCTACCCCGCAAGAAAGAACACAGACAAACATGGGCCTAAATGAAATTCTGGGCTTCAGGGATCCCCTGCAAGCAGAAGGTGGGCTCCCCTGATGTTTTTTGTCACTTTCTCTTAGAGATCGCACCTGTGTGCCCTTCAGTGAAAAGACAGATGGAGGAAGCTGGCATCTCCTATGACCACCTTTACTACCTTCCTTCCTCTTTGGGAATTTTTTTACTGAACACATCGGAAATTAGGTTGTTCAATGCAAGATGTCAGAGACTCTAACAGTGTCACACACTGGCCAAAATATTTCACTGGGATAAAGTTTTTTAAATGTTTATGTATTTTTAATTTTCATTTTTTTATCCTCACCTGAGGACATGCTTACTGATTTTCAAGAGAGACAGGAAGAGAGGGAGACAGAAAGGGAGAGAACATCAGTATGAGAGAGAAACACTGATTGGTTGCTTCCCATACACACCCTGACCAGGAAATGAACCAGCAACCTAGATATGTGCCCTGACCAGAGATCAAACCCATGACCTTTCAGTTTACAGGACAATGCTCCAACCAATGGAGCCACACTGGCCAGGGCTCTAAAATAAAACATTTTTGAACAAACATAACCAAGGTTGTTGTGCTGTGCTATTATTGCAGAATGTAAAGCACTTTGCTCAACGTCATAAAAGTCTCCTCATTATATCCTGACTATAATCAATACGGGAGTTTACTGGGGTCATTTCCCAAGAACTCAGTGGTACCAGGTTTGCATCATCCCCCAAAGTGGCAGGAAGGCTAAAGGGGAAAAAAAAACAGCTAACAAAAAAACCCCACGGAATTCTGAGGTATAAAGTTCCCGTTTATTTGTGGGTCATTTCTAGGCTCTATTCTGCTCCACTGGTCTACTTGAGTATTTGCTATATTATTCTTACAGTTTTATGCATGTCGGAAATAGTTCACAATTTTTTAAAAACAGGGTGTCAGCGTCACACTGAGGAACCCACAGATTATTCTCCAGAGCAGGACACTAGATGATTAAAGAAGGAAGAGTTGGTACACTAAGAAATATGAAAATATTCAGTAAGAACAAATTTCTGTATCCCAGAATTTGATTTCTTACTGAAGGAAGCTAAGGAAGGGTCCACTTTCAAGACTTTGTAACACTTTCTTACTTGAATGCTAATTCCCTCTTGCAATGCTGCATAATGAATGCCTTTTTAAAACCCTGCAGCAACACACAGAGCCATGTCATTCACTAACCTTGGAATGCTCCTAATGAGATGTTCCTCTGTGATACAAGAATTACTGTTGGGGGATGGGAATAATGAATGGGGGAAGTGGAAAATGAATGATAGAGAAGAGACATGGTTAACATTTTCCATGAGCAAGATCGATATGCTGTGTAACTGAAACATAATAAATCACTTCATCAACTAACCCTCACCCCTGAAGAAAGCAACTCATAGGTTTGGCAGCAGAACTCAGTAAACAAATTACCCTGAGAGATTACTTGGAAGTGAACCTAGGCCTCTGCAGCATTTCTTTCTTTCAACTGTGTATAGTACAGCTGTGCCTTAAAACTAAGGAGATGGCTCTAAACTTCGTCTAAGTTCTAATTTATTGAAATACTCTGTCTTGTCACTTGCTATAACATCAGAATTCTTCACCTTTTTATTTTCTCTTCATAGCAAAAACCATGATCAGAATTGAGATGTAAAATTCCAGGAATCGCAATTTAGTTTCCCCCAAAAGCTTATTCCTCTCTCCAGGTTCTCTCTCAAGCCTGCATGCAGAACTCAAAGTTTGGGATGCCTGTATCCAGGGCAGAGCATGATAATCCCAAAATTACTATGAGGTAGGCTTCAGAAAACATGCACTGCCAAGTATATTTGGAGTTCTGATACATGTCAGACCAGAACCTGTCACCACGAGACATCTGGTCCACCCTGCTCTGGCCCACAGGCTAAGAGAGAGTTTGAGCCCATGAAGCTATACTGATTAATATCTTGGAAACCTAAGGAGAATGATAAACTCAGTGCCTCCTTGCCATAGGTTACATCCCCATCATCTCTCAAATGGACTAGTATAAAATGTAGTCTTGCCCCCACCATCCTTCCCAAATTCTTTCTCTACATGCAGCCAAAGTCAGCATTTAACATTCAGGGTTGATCATTTCCTCCCCTTCTTAATATATTCCAGTGGCTCCCTACTGACTTCAAGATCAAGTTGAAGAAGGAAATCAAGGAAGACACAAATAAATGGAAACACATACCGTGTTCATGGATCGGAAGAATTAACATCATCAAAATGTCCATACTTCCCAAAGCAATCTACAGATTCAATGCAATACCTATTAAAGTACCAATGGCATATTTCACAGATATAGAACAAACTCTTCAAAAATTTATATGGAACCATAAACGACCCAGAATAGCGGCAGCAATCTTGAGAAAGAAGAGCAAAGCAGGAGGGATCACAATACCTGATATCAAAATGTATTACAAGGCCACTGTAATCAAAACAGCCTGGTACTGGCATAAAAACAGGCACGTGGACCAGTGGAATAGAATAGAGAGCCCAGAAATAAACCCTAGTGTCTATAGTCAATTAATATTCGACAAAGGGGGCAGCAACATAAAATGGAGTAAAAATAGCCTCTTCAACAAGTGGTGTTGGGAGAACTGGACAGCTTCGTGCAAGAAAATGAAACTCGAGCACCAACTTACACCATACACAAAAATAAATTCAAGGTGGATAAAAGACTTAAGCATAAGCCGTAACACCATTAAAGTCCTAGAAGAGAACATAGGCAGGAAAATCTCAGATATTACACGCAGCAACATTTTTACTGATATGTCCCCTAAAGCAAGGGACATAAAGGAAAGAATAAACAAATGGGATCTCATCAAAATAAAAAGCTTCTGCATGGCCAAGGAAAACAGTATTAAAATAAAAAGAGAACCGACTGTGTGGGAAAACATATTTGCCAATGATACCTCAGATAAGGGTTTAATCTCCAAAATATACAAAGAACTTACACGACTCCACTCTAAGAAGACAAGCAACCCAATTAAAAAATGGGCAAAGGACTTGGGCAGACACCTCTCCAAGGAGGACATACAGAGGATCCAGAGACACATGAAAAAATGCTCGATATCGCTAGCTATCAGAGAGATGCAAATTAAAACAACAATGAGATACCACTTGACACCAGTCAGAATGGCCCTCATAAACAAAGCAACAAACAGCAAGTGTTGGAGAGGTTGTGGAGAAAAGGGGACACTAGTGCACTGCTGGTGGGAGTGCAGACTGGTACAACCACTATGGAAAACAGTATGGATTTTTATTAAAAAACTAAAAATGGATATACCTTTTGACCCAGCAATTCCATTGCTAGGACTATATCCTAAGAACCCTGAAACACCAATCCAAAAGAAACTATGCATCCCTATGTTTATAGCAGCACAATTTACAATAGCCAAGTGTTGGAAGCAACCTAGATGCCCATCAGTAAATGAATGGATCAAAAAACTGTGGTACATTTATACAATGGAATTCTATGCAGCAGAAAGAAAGAAGGAGCTCATACCCTATGCAACAACATGGATGGAACTTGAGAGCATCATGCTAAGCGAAGTAAGCCAGGCAGTGAAAGACAAATACCATATGATCTCACCTTTAACAGGAACCTAATCAACAAAACAAAGAAACAAGCATAATATAACCAAAGACATAGAAATTGGGAACAGGCTGAAAGTCACCAGAGGGGAGAGGGGAGGGAATTTCAGGGGAAAAGGGGAAGGATTTACAGAAACAAGTAAAAAGGACACATGGATAAAAACTATGGGGGGTGGAAATGGGAGGGAAGGGCTGGGGTGGTGGGTTGGGGTGAGAATAAAAGACAGAAAACTGTATAAGATCAACAATTAAAATAAAAATTAAAAAAAAAAAAAAAAGATCAAGTTCAGTATCCCACTACATGGCTTATTACAGCAAGGAGGAATAGAGACGGCAGCATTGACATACCCACAGCAGCTTGTTGAAGGCCAGTATGGAGTGAAGTCTGTACTAGTTTCCTAGGGCTGCTATAACAAGTTATCACAAACTGAGCAGCTTAAAATAACATAAATTTATTGTCTCACAGTGCTGGAGGCTAGAAGTCTAAAATCGAGGTGTCAGTGGTGTTGGTTTCTTCTGAGGGCTATGAGTGAGGATCAGTTCTGTGCGCTCTCCTAGCTTTTCATCGGCAATCTGTGGCTTACAGATGCATCACTCCAGTCCCTGCCTTCACTGCAAATGGCACTCTCCGTGTCTCTGTCTCTTCACATCTTCTTTTGTTTATGGCTGTCTTTGTGTCCAATTTCTCCTTTTTTATAAGGACACCAGTCATACTGGATTAGGGCTCACTCTAGTGACCTCATTTTTTTTTCTTTTTTCTTTTTTTGAGAGGGAGAAAGAGAAGGAGGGAAACATCAATGTGTGGTTGCCTCTCACATGCCCTCTACCAGCAGGGACCTGGTCTGCAACCCAGGTATTGTGCCCTGACTGGGAATTGAACCCACGGCCCTTTGGTTCACAGGCTGGCACTCAATCCACTGAGCCACCCCAGCCAGGGCCCTAGTGACCTCATTTTAACTTTATTACCTCTACAAAGACCCTATTCCAAATAAGGTCACATTCTGAGTACTGAGGGTGATGACATCAACGTATTTTTTGGGGGGACACAATTCAACCCACAACAAAGTCCTGCTCCAAGATGAGGTTTGATTCTCTAAGTCCCTTCCAAACCAAATTTCTATTGGTTCTGTCTTGTAGAACATAAGTTACATAAGAAATATGTTTATAGTCATATATTTTCACAGGTTGTTTGCATTTCATTTCTAAATCACCTCCTTCCACAAAGAATTTATATTGCTTAAAATGTGTTTTACCTTCAAATTCCTAATATTATTTGTGGTAAAAATAATAACATTTACAGCATAATATTAAAAAATCCATCATAGAATTGATTACTTGGGCAATTCTCTCACAGAAAAATCTCTGGGCCTCCATTTCATAGCCTGTAAAATAAAAATAGTAAGCATGCCTATTCTCACTTCCATACTAGATTTTCCAACAATAAAATAAAACATACCATAGAGGGATGTTTTCAAAAACTGTAAAATGTTTTAAAAAGAAAACCTGGTATTCTTACTCTTTCTTGTCTTTCTGTTATATATTGGTAATAGAAATCAAAGTTCTTAACAACAGAAAGCAGAACAAGTGGGGGTGTACAAAGATGCCAGGTTTACACTGGCAGGTCATTTTCCTTCCATCTTAGCTGGCCTCAGTCCCTGCCAGGACTACCTGATAAAACACACCCTGTCCTCGTCACTAAACTTATCTTCTTATTTGCATTCTGGTCCCACAAAATTGATCACTCATGAACAAATAACTAAAATAAGAGGACAAATAACTTCTGGAAAACAGGAATAAGTGTATTAGTACATTTTTTTAAAAGAGGAAGGATATAAAACCAAGTAGGATAAAAGACATCTAATTAGGAAAAACAAATGATTAAAAAAAAAAAAAAAAAAAAACAAGCTCACTTCTACTGCTCTTTGATAACATGGTTCAGAGATATGTAGTTTTGTATTAAGAAAAAATGTGCTTTTTCTAGAATAACCAAATTCAAAAGGACAAAATTATATCATCTTAAACAAGATGAAATGATTTGGTGTCAGATACCAGGGTCATTCTTTAATCAAAGACATAAAACCAGAAGTACCTTTTTCTTCCAATTTAGCAGAACTTGAGTGGCCATTTTTTACAAGTAATATTATTGAGTTACATAGTGTTTTAAGTAGTATAAAATTGGAGGGAGAAGAAATAAACTGATTCTTGTAAAGTTTCCAGGCACAGAGAGTCATTTTACTCACCAACTTTCTCACTGTGCAAGATTAACTAACACAGGTAGAAACTGCCCACTGGATGAAATTCTACATGGTCTATGTGCATAACGCTCCTCCAGGGACCCTCCAGTTGTACAGCACGGGGCGTGCAAAATGAACAGACTGAGCAAGAAGGAATCAGGGTTGAGAGCCCTGGAAAAAAGCAGAGCGTGGAATCGAGCAAATATGACTCCCAACAACTTCATGGAAGGCTGGTTGTGGAATGGAAAAAAATGTTCTCGTCCAGGAGTCCAAGAGACCTGGTTTACAAACCTGTGTCTCCTGGCTACATAACCTCAGATAAAGGCATGTGAACTGTTCCCTTGTTTTAAACTAGAAATAAAAACAGTAACCAACTTTTCTACCTCAAAAGATTACTGTGAAAATCCAATAAGATTATACTTAGGAAGGTGCTTTGTAAACTTGACTAAACAAATGGAAGACGTTATTATCTTAGGTAGAGTTCAACTTCCCTACAGTCTGTCTCAAACAAGGAAAACCTTTTTACTCTTGGGGTCCAAAAGTAAATGTCCAAACACAGCTGTTCCTACTTAACTGTCTTCTGTCATAAGCACAGTAGGCTTCTTATTATTCTGTATAAAACATATAAGCCGCTTTCATTTCTCAATGCTATTATCAATGGCACTAATCATTCTACATAAAATATCTCCAAAGCCAATCTTGACTCAGAAAGTCTTCTGAGTGGAACGGGTTAGCTGAACAATTAGTGTCTTATATTTTGGAAATTATTCTTCTAGGATAATACATGTAACTACTGATAATTATACCTATGATTTTCCTGGTGAAAATCCCAAAATCTGTTTTTTTTAAACTGCTTCTAATTCACTCATTTAAAAAAAAAAAAAAAAAAAAGATGAATCTCATGAGCACTGAAAAATAGTACACATATGTGGTAACACTGAAGTACTGTTGGCTTGACACAGTTGTAGATCTCGAGGTTATTTTTTTCTTTTCTCGTCAAGCTGGGTTGTAATGGAAAGATAACTCCCTCTCCTGTTCATGAGCCTTTGTGTTTCGTGCCATCGTAAGCACCTAAAGTGTGCCCCTTTAATGACTTATTCTAAATGGAAGAGTGAGATGGGCTTCACTTCCAGAATCAAGAAGCAGAGTACCCCAAGGACAAACACCATGAAACTGCAAATTTGGACTTCTATATTTCTGTTTATTTTCAGCACTATGGTTTCATTATAATACTGCAATTGATGACAAGTTGAACACTGATAGCGATTATTCTCATCTAGGCTAGAATAATGACTTAGAATGTCACATGACTTCTATTCTAGATGCTTCCCCATCTGATGAGGATGAATTCTAGATACAACCATTCTTTCTAGGACAGGAAACAAATCCTCCATTTATATCAGTATTTCTATAAGAAAAGAACATCTCAGTAACAACTGGATACTTGGGATAACTTACATCCCTTCCTACTATATTCTTTGACACACAAAGGATTACTTGGTCATCAGCTGGTCATGAGGAGTTACAGAGGTCATGGCCAGGGTCCTTAGTGAGGCCAGGAAAGAAGGCGAGATCTCATAAGTTGGCAATGCCAGGTGAAGTATTTTTTATTTTGTTTTAAGCGAAGTATTTGTATTTCAGGCACTGGCTGTAATATCAAAATAAGCGCCCTGCCGCTACATAAATAAGGCTGATAAATTCAAGGTGCCCTAACCAGGGACAATGTTGCCCCCAGGAGATATATAGCAATGCCTGGAAACATTTTCGTCACTACTGGGGGTAGAAGGGGTGCTACTGGCATCTACTGGGTAGAGGCCACAAATGCAGCTAAACATCCAACAATGCCCAAGAGAAACCTTCATCAACAAAGAATTACCTGGTCCAAAATGTCAATAGTGTGAGGTTGAGAAGCCCTGCCCCAACTAGTAAAACAGTTTACCTTGCATAGAATATGAGACAAACCCTAAAATAGATATAAACAAATAAGATACAGATTTAAATATTAAATGTCACTGTTTTTAAGCACTGCATATGCTTTCTTTCCATCATTGGTTGAAAATACACAAAGCTTTTAAGCTCTGTTAATACCTCCATTTTTTCTTTGCAGTCAGTCACCCTCAGTAGCTTTGCATAGGAAAAAAAAAAAAACAGAAGGAATGAGTAGGTGCTAAAAAGATGGGAGGAGGTAGGAAACAACAGAAGAAAAGTAAATATAAAGAGAAAAAAATCCCTATTCCTTCTCTGGATGTAGATATGCCATAAAACTTCGGTCAAATAAAAGAGGTTCACTGGAGCCAAAGAAGTTTTATTGCCACAGACATGAACATCATAAAATTTTCCAAAAGCTAAATGTAAGGTTTTGTTCTCTAGCTATCATGATCCACAGTGAACAAACCCAATGCATGGAACACAAAAGGTTTTTCATTAAGCTACAGTAGAAAACTACAGTAGAAAGATATAATTGTGTAATCTTAAAATTGAAATTAGTCCCACAGACTCATTGGGCTTCAAGGACCAAGGCCAGAGCCTCTGTGGCTTCCACACACCTTACACAATTACAACAGGAGTCTGAGTACAATCCCCAAGAGCCTCCAACAAGTAGCCATTTCACATGGCTCCTTATCAACACTGCAGAGACATCCTTGGCGCAGGCTCTCTAAATATAAGTCAGCCAAGCAACTGAGAAGATACATTCCGGAACACAAGAAACCATCAAACTACCTGACAGATTAATTTATTAAGAGACAGAATCTCAACATCTCAATGTTAAAAACAGGGGGAGGGGAGAAACTACCCATTACTTTCTGAATCCCTTCAACACACAATGTCCAAGAATTCATCCAGTCTGTTCCTGGACTCCTTGACACCTCAATGTCACCCCAATGGTAGAACTGACAATGTTATTGTTTTTACATTGTTAAGTTCTGTATGAACTAAGGCATACATATCCTATTATTACTATCCCCTCAATGTCAAGAGCAAAATACCATGATGGTAAAATCATATTTATTATCTAGCAGCCTGCCCGCCTTGTTTTCTCTCCGCTTCTCTTCTGGTCTGGAGACGAAAATACAGGAATGCCAATGGCAGGCCAACTTTGAACAATCTCTTCAAGACTTTTTTTTTTTAAATCTTCAATGGTCCCTCAAAATTCTCCTAGATAAATGAATTGGAGGTGGGGTCAGGACAACACACAAAGCAGGACAAAGGAGATACGGGTGTTTGGTAAAGTGGAATTTGCTCTTCTTCCTACTCACTCTTCTTTCACCCACCCCTTGTGGAATCCAAGAGTACAGACATAAATTTTTTCATAACTCTACTTCTCATTTCACTTTAAATCAGGTCAACCAATATCATAACCTGAAACACTATCTTTACACATGTGATCCCCCAAATTGTATCAGTCTAGACTTTTCTGATCTCTAGACTCAACCATTTGGAACTCAGTCATAGGCTCCTCAAACTTAACGTGTCTAAAACCAAACTGTCTGCTTCTTCCCCAAACCTTCCACAATTACCCCCATCTCATCTAACGGTGATTCCCACCCTCTCAGATATGCAAGCCAAACCTTGGGGTCAGCCCTGACACTTGTCTCCCACACCCCATATCCAATCCATTGGTAAATCCTGTCTGGTCTACCTATGTTTATACAGCCAGAATCCAACTGTGTATCCCAACTTCCACCACTGGACCTAAGCAGGAAGACCAGAGAGAGGCTACTGCAATAATCCCACTCATGGAGGTCTTGTCTTCCTGCCTCTACTCCGTGTTCTGCCTCAATGTACTCCCAAAGAGCACTCACTGATTGTATTAAAATATAAGTCAGATCCTGCCACTATTCTTCTCAAAACCATCCTTTCCTGACAAGGCCCTAAAAAAAGGCAAGCCCCCATTTTTTTCCCTGTCCTCCTCCTCTCTCCTGTCCTTTTTCACTCTACTCCAGCCACCCTGGCCTCTCAGTGTTTCTAAAACATGCTCAGCCTAAACTTCTGCCTCAAGACCCCTGCACTTGCTGTTCTCTCTGCCTGAAACTTGTTCCCCCAGGTACCCACACGATTTACTATCTCCCCTTTATAGAGTATTAAAAGGACAAGGAGGACTGAGTCTGGTCTATTCACTGCTATATCCCCATGGCCTAGAAAAGAGATTGGCATGACACAGTTGTTCAAAAATTAGCTGTATGAGTGAAACAGAGAGAGTCACCAGAGATCTTCCTTTCTGTTTCATACTGGAGGGTCACTTTTAGAGAGCATGCACAGCTATAATGAGATGAACGACTCTACATTAAAATGTAAACATAAACCAAATATTTATCTAAAGCATCTTTGAGATAATTATACAAATAAGCTTACAAATCTTTCACTATTAAGATAATTTTATATTATTCTGTTTTGAATTTTACATAGTACCTCAGTAAAAATTAATGAAGAAACAAAATAAAGTGAATTAGAGAGAGTCGGTATAATTTTGGGGGGAAATACATAAATTCTGCATGTAAGAATTTTAAATTGTCCCCCATTGCAGATACTTTCAATTAAGCCTGTTCTAATTTTGGCTAAGCGACAACCCAATTTCAAAATTCACTCCTAGGCATGGCTGTCTGGCAGGTGGAGCAGGAGCCTGTCAAGACCCTCGGCAGCATCGTTCATTCCGAACAGAATGGTTTTTATTTATTTATTTATTTGCCAAGCTCTGTTACTCACTGATGGTAATAAGAGCAATCTCTGAAGGAAATTCACAATCGAGCAACTGAAAATGCCTTGCATGACACTCCAAATTAATATGTACTCTTCATTTTGAACTAAATTGCCCATTGATCTATGAAGACCCACGTTCCTGACCTTGTGGTCTAGTAAAATTCATTTTTTTCTGAAGTTCTGAATTAAAAAAAAAATGACAGTAATACAGTTGCTCATTTTGATTTACTACCTCAATAAAGTAAGCAATTAGTGATTTCTCCATTATTTGTTCAGATTATACCACTGCTTCCTTAACTGGTTCCATCATAAAGGCCCCAGTCCACAAGCACAGCACAAAACCAGGGTTACAACAGAAAGCCCACCTTTCTGAGGCCCACAGTGGAGCAGGATGGGGCTGACGCAGACTGAGGAGCTGGAGCCCTCACCAAAGGTAGGCCAATGCTCTGGGCAGTTGAGGAAAACACCTGCTACAGAGACAACTAGAGATAATTTCCAATAAACTCAATCCTTGCCTCAAGAACTGGAATACTCGCCATCTCCATTTCTGATGCATTTTGGGACTTTCAGGGGGGAAAATGGCTCCTGTCTCACTGCCGCACCTTTATAACAACCTGTATCCCAGCGTACCTCCCACCGACAACTTCAACAAATTTCAACAAGTGCAGCTGAATCACCTGAGATGGGCCAAAAGGTCAGGTCCCTGAAAGTTTGTCAGCCTGATTATCTAAAGCCACTGGAAAGCACTCCATGTGTTCCAGAGAACAGGTAGATTTTCCACTACACAAAGCAGCTTTGTTTCTATATATGTGACGTCTCCTAATTAGAATCAATGATTTTTTTTATTGTCGCTCCCGATAAGCTTGTTTGCCTAGCTTCATTTTCCTAAAACACTTTAAACATTTCTAGGAAGGGTGAGTGTCGGCAGAACACTGAAACAGGCCTTGAACCAGGACTGTGGTATTGCATGATGTTTACAATTTGTCATCCTTGGGGGTAATGTTGCAAGCTTAAACACACCAAAGGACATATTATAAAGAGCCAGGCAATTTCATTTTGTTTGAATATATTTATGGAAATGGACCAAAAGTGTCCAGAGAGGCATATTGTCATTTTTTCCTTGAGTGTGTGCCAGTTCATGACCAAAAGCAAGCATTCAGAGAATAGAAGAACATTTATGACCCACTGTGTGTATCAAATAAGCTACTTTATGAACAGATGGGGAATATTGTTTTTCAGGGTCTGAGTAAAATAGTCCTTCACACCAAATTGCTGCTCACAATGGTGGATCTCTCAGTGATTCATTATGACCCTGCCCTCACTAATAAGCAGATCTCCCTCAAGGGTCACTGCCTGTGGGACGTGGAGACATCACACATCCTCATGACTTACCAAGATGATGAGCCGTGGGGAATTATGCACCAAGATCATGTAATTTGGACAAGGTGGGGAAAACTGAGTAATTCACTTGAGATAACAAGAGTTTTCCCAGCAGTGGTGACTGTATGGCAACGGAACCCTTGGAGAGCAAATTTTAAAAAATGGTTGGGCTGGGAAAGATTTAGTAAATTGAAATGCAAGTTATAGGAGCCAAGACTGATAAGAAAAAAGTAACAAAACCACTTTGATGAGACAGGGTCACCACTCATGGAAAACTCAAAGATCAAGCCTGAAATGTTTCTTCTTTTCAAGGGGTTGAAGAGAATCAGGGTAAGTCAGGGGTGAAGCAGGAAGGGCACTTTTACATCCTTGGGACAGAAACAATACTGTGCTTAAAACCTCTTATATACACAGAAAGCCCACATTTCCCAGGCTGCCTTGCAAATAGTGGGGTCATGTGACTGAGTTCCAGTTGATGGGGTGCAGGAAGAAGTGAAATGTGTAGCTTTTAGACCAGGTCCTAAAAACTTCTGCAAAATCCTCGACTTCTGTTTATTGCTCTACATTCAGGTTGTGGAGACACTTAGATTGAAGGATCCTGAGTTACTATATGATCACAAGAAGAAAGCTGGTTTAGAATATGATTGAGAAGTTGGATTATCTGAATATTTCCAAAAACGCTCCTTAGTTATCGTTTGTCTTTTCAAATATTACGTTATTCCCTAAGAGTATCTCTCATCTCATTCTTAAGCAGAGTGATTTCAGAGATCTGCAAGAGCAATGGAAAAAATTTCTTTTTTTCCACATCAATAGAACACGGGTTACCTTAAAAAATGTCTGGTGTCATTTTCAGATATATTGGAGGGAACAAACTGTCTTTTTATTTCATGTAAGTTAAAAAATGTGTTTTATATACTTTTAATTTTTATTACAGAAAATCTCAAATCATCGCAGAAATAGAAGCAACAGAGTAATGAACTTCATTGAATCCCTATCACTAATTCCAAGTATGTCTGTACACTTGGAGCTAGTGTATATGTATGTATCCATATACATGTAGGTAGGTAGGTAGGTAGGTAGAAAGAAAGGAGGAAATAAAGGAAGGAAGGAAGGAAGGAAGGAAGGAAGGAAGGAAGGAAGGAAGGAAGGAAGGAAGGAAAGGATAGTATATACATTTGAGGTCTACTATACATTAATCTGATCACAGGCCGGACACTGTGGGAGGACTCAAAAGTAAATAGTGGTCTTTAAGTAAACCTCAGAAAGAACACAGTATGAAACTCAAACTCCACAAATTACTTTGCTCTGAAGGCTACAGTGAGGATTAAAGTAATCTAGTAGCTCAGAATTTGTAAGTTATTCTCTTTTCCCTCCTATTCCCCTGAAGGAATTTCCATTCTAGGGGAGCAGTTTAATACTTCCTTCCTAGTAAAAATGTAGCTACTCCTGGGAGAACAAGAGCACTGAATCTTTTCTCAAACATTCACCATTTATATGTATGAATTTTTCTCTGCTGAAGCTCTTTCCCAAAAGCAAGACTTGAATAGGTGGAGAGAAAAATGTGGAATGAAGCAAGGGACCCTGAGGCAGCATGGAAATTCTGAGGGAAGAAAGAAGAAGTGACTTCAAATGCAATAGAAGTTATGAATTTCTACTTCAGAATATTGTCTAAGGTGGGGTCCCCCGTTTTCCCGTCATTACAACTGCTCCCCAATCCCCAAATCCAAACTCTTGACTAACAGAGCACCATTTATTTGATCTTTTACGCCAGAAATTGTGACTGGGAACAGGGAATGACAGAAGAGAAGTTAAGTAGTAGCAACACTTATCACCGAAGGATGGGCTTACCAGGCCCAACATCTATATGCCTACTTAAAAATTAAAGCACTTTTAAATAGCCATTCTAAAAATATAGGAAAGAAAGTATTCTGGAGTGACAAACCTTAGATGCTTCATTGTAAGTTTTAAGAGCAAGACCAATCAAATGGAACACTCTGAACACCTAAGTCTACTGAGGTTGACTCTAGGCTGTGGTCTCTGGTCACACAGGCAAATGGCCTGACCTTGGGAGGCTCAAACCTCTGACCAGGCAAGTGCTGCTGGAGCAGTAAGTCCAAACAGCAACAAAAAAGTCTCTCAGAATGCCTTCTGCAGTCTAGACAGATTGAATCACAGGGAATGGGCGCCATTGATGAGAACTGACTTAATTTGCACTCCTCTATCCATCTCAAACATTTAATTCTACTCTGTACTCCAATTCTGTCTGAGAATAAAAAAATTGCAAAGTAAATCTTAGCAGTAGAGGGTGGGGGAAGGAGTCTTGAAAGGTGGCTGACAGGCTCAGCATAACGAGTGCCAGCCAGTCCAAACCTTTGTTCATTCTTTTTACAGATTAGAAAAGGAAATATTAAATTAATGGAAAGCTACTCACACAGGATAATGTATGTAGTCTCTATCCACATTTTAATCACTTGACATAACTGATCAAATAGCTTTGGTCTCTAGTCTTCAGCAGGTTTTTTAACTCTTTAAAGTCCACCACAGAAAATGTTTTTATGCTTGTTGCCATTTATGTGTTTCCCTCGCTGATCGCTTGACACAAGAAAAATTTGTGTTACGTGAAAGCTGCCAAGAGATACATTTTAATGAAGAATTCAACTGTAAACTTTAGGAGACAATGGACATGACTGGGGGAAAATCAAAGTGTCATTTCACATGCACTAAAGCACACTCAGTGATGGTACCTCTTGAATTTTTTGTATTAACTGGATTTGCATTTGTAGTAACTAGGTGTGTGATTCTTTCCAATTTTAAAAACATTCATTCCTATTTGATAGTAAAGGTCCTTTGTGATTTGCCCAAGGTAAATTTCCAGCCTCACTTCCCACTTCTGCCTAGACCGGGATCATCGAACTACTTGGAAGTTGTTTCTTTCCCTGGACTCTTTCACACCCCTCTGCCATCACATAGTGTAGTGCCTCCACTTGAATGGCCTCATTCCCATTTCCTGTAAGGATTACTCCATTGTTTCAAGATGCAGTCACATCCTCCAAGAAGCCTGCCCAGATTTTACAGGCAGAGCTCAAAGTCTCTTCTCTTGTTTTCCCATTAAAACAATTTGTACAGATCCATTTTACAGCCCTTGCATCATTATTGTATAAATAACTATATACACAGCTGTCATCTCTAGAAGATTTTGAGTTCCTCAAAGCAATACCCCATTTATTTAGGTCCACCCTTCCAGGACAGAGCATGGAATATGTCTTGTATTTGGTGATCAAATGATGAATGAATGTGCGTTGATGGGGTGAACGCATCAATGCAACTACTGCTTGGGTAGCACAACTATACATCCTGGTTTTCCCATGACACTCCTTGTTTACACCGATATTCAGTGAAATTAACCCATTTTACTCTCAAAAGTGTCCTGATTTGAATAATAAATTATACGGTCACCCTAAGTTTGGAGCACATTGCCCCTGCCTGCCTAGAACCATGTCATCTCATTTTCCAATCTCTCAACAACTTTCAAATTTTTGTAGTTCTTCAAAATTCTTTCTCAAAAGGATGAGTCATTCTTCCTACTCAAGTACAGTATATATGCCCCCCCAAAATAAAAATAAATACTGTGCTGAGAAATAAGAACACACAGTTTCATTCCACTTTCTCACTAAATTCCTATCCACACCAACCTCTTCTAAGAGTGATGACATCTATTAGATCGATCTATTTCCCCTCTGGATGAAGGCTGCCCAGAGTTCAAAGAAATAAAAAATCGAACCTGCCGGCCCACGCACAGGATGTGCGTTTGCCAGTCACACCTCCACTGCCCAGGGCTACAACATGCATTGTCTTCATGATAGTATAGAAGCCCTGAGTTCGTAATTACAGTAGAAACTAATAAATCTGCCTGGAAAAAAATTAACATCGCTTTTCCATGTCATTCTACCCAGAGCTTGAAGAAAATACTTGTGAAAGATAAAAGAAAATTAGACTGCCTCTTTTTTCTTTTTTAAAAAAATGAATGTGTTTAGTCTTTCACTCTATACACTCAAATTCTATCTGAACTCAAAGATGTCAACACAACCACTCAAAATATTCCAAATCAAGAAATATTCCCAAGGTTGCAAAAGGTGTTTCTAATAAATTGCCAAACTAATTCTCCACACTGGTGCAATCTGAATGAACTAAGAAAAATACATTTAAAAAAATACATTTTAAAATCTATTTAGGAATAAACCTCAAAAGGTTTGAAATACATTCCCTTAATCAGATCATTTATGAAAAGATTTGCATAATTCTTTCTAATTTTGAAAACATTATTTTAGGGCATGGAAATTAGAGAACCACAAAACAAATACATACTAAAAGGAATATTAACCATCATGTAGTTAATGATTTTGCTTAATGAGGATAAAGCCTCAAATATTTAACCTCTTAGGGTTTCTCTCATTATCTATTATTTTTCATTAATCCTAGAATCACAGGGCAAAAAAATGTAAACCACGATTTGCTTAAAATGTTTGCCCAAATCTGCTTTGAGTTTACTTTTCAGAACAAAGTTCATGACAGGCCAGTTCCCCAGGTAACGTGGATTAAATGCCTTCTAAAGAAAAATCAGACTAAACCACTACCAAATGGAAGGTCTCTAAACTGTGTTTTGGGATGTGAAATCCAATTTGACAGATGCTTTATAGACCGTTCTAATGTCCCTTTTGATGAGTGTATCTGCAGCTTTGCTTTTCCCTATAAGAGGTTTGTAATTGATGGTGACACATATATGCCTACAGTGCGTTGAACATGTATATACACAAATAAACATGTTGGTCCTTCTTTCTTATGTAAAATTGCTGGGAAAAATACCTTGCAGTTTAGTTGTATTTTTTTTTAATTACTGAGTTTGCATTAAACATTTGACAGAGTGATGCCTCAGGGACACGATTTGGAAGCTACACTCCTTGTGATCTTTACCAGATGTTTCGCTGGTGGTGTTTCAGCCTCAAGAGACAAAGAGGATATTCATGATAATTTTATTTATTTAATCACATCAGGAAGATTTGATAAAAAAGAGATCTAAATATTTTGGTAAAACTAATTCTTCAAAAATATCCATAGTAGCAAAAATATTTTGAACATTATTTTATATTAAAAGCAAAAAGACTGCATTGCATTTGAAGGGAGAACACTCTACCTTACCTTTAAGAGTGGGAACAATGTAACAGATGTGTCAGCTCCGCTTTTAACTCAGGGAGACAAGGAGGTGGTGATGCTATACATTGCTCAGGGCAGTCTCATCCCAACCTTTAACTGACTGTGAGTTGCAAAAAAGTGTCTTCTGAATATGAAATGGACACTCAGTTGAAGGCCTTCTGCCTCTACCAGAGTCACTCTATTATCTCCTTTTCTCTTATCCCTGAATTTTACACCAAGGGAACACGAAATTACCCTAATCATTATTAGGGTATAAATGATAATGAAGATGTACTTTCTCTTAAACACCGCCTCCCTACACCTTAACTGAAATGATAAGGTAGGCCCTAATTTATCTAGAGTTCAATGTCAGCACATGGGCGCTTTCACAGCGCTGGTTCTCACCCGTGGCTGTCCATTAGAATCACCTGGCAAGTGGTACCCCAGACCAATTATATCGCAGACCCTGGGCGGGTAGGGGAACCAAAGTGTGCATACTTCATAAAGCTTTCATAGGGATTCCAATGTTATTCAAGGGCCGCCATCCTGGAGGCACTAAGTAGGCAAGTGCCAAACACCTTGCTAGTCTTAGAAAAATCACACAGGATTTCAAGATAGCAGCAGAGTAGGTGGAAAAAGCTACACTCACATCCTCCCAAGACCAAACTGGAATTACAAATAACTTACAGAAAAATACTGAATAACCCACTGAAGACTAGCTGAAGAGGAGTCTTATAACCAAGGATTTACAGAAGAAGGCACAAGAAGACTGGTAGGAAGGGTGGAGACCCGAAAAGGGCTAGCTCCACTCCCACAGGTAGTGGCTGAGGTTGCAGAGGTGTATCTCCACCTGAGAAGTAGGCGACCTGATCCCTAAGCCAGATTCTCCAGACCAGAGCATCAAAGCCAGGAAAAGGCACCCACATAACATCCAGCTGTAAAAAGCAGCAGGATTCTGTCTGCCAGGGAAAGAGTCTGCAGCAGACACAGGCACCCTCTTAAAGGGCCAATGCACAAATTTTTGTTTGTAGCTATTCACCATGGGCTCCCACAGAGGGAAGAGGGAGAAGCAGTCTAGAGTTGTGTGAGGACAGCCTGGGGTTTGTGGCTCTAGGGAGGAAGCTGGGGGACAGCCACCAGGATGTCTGGGTTGAGTCATTTGCTTATACCATAAATGCCATCTTTCTTGAGTAGAGCATTCCCCACTGTATGGCATTAGCCTGGGAGAAAGCAATAACCCCGCCATCTGGATTCCCTCTCCCTGCACCCTGCAGAGCTTGGGCCCTGCTGAAAAGTTAGCTGCATTATCTGTGGCATAGAGGTCTGGGAAGACTCAGGGGGTGTCAGTGACTGAGTTGTCTGGCTTTAGAATGGGGGCTTTTCCTCCCACTTCCCTGTGAACCTGAGTGGCGCTTCCCCCTCATGAAAGGTATGATAGAACAAACCTCCCAGCTCCCAACAGACCCAACCTCCAGGTGCCAAAGGTCCAACTGCCCCACTCCCAGTGGTTCCACCCAGCCAAAGTCAAAGCAAAATCCAAAACAAGCTGAGTCATGTGATGCTGGATCACAGACCACGCCCACCACCTTCCCTGAAGCCTGACTGGAAACCCCCTCTCCCCATCTTCCTGACTCCTCCAGAGGCTCTTTCATTGTCTGAGCCTCACAGCCAGCCAGTAGGTAGAAGCAGGTGGAGTTGAATCACAGGGTACCTTGGGATTTTTGCTGACCTGCCCCTAATCCGGTGTTGGAACAGCTAGCCTAGGTGCACAGCTTGGTCCTTCCCATATGCACTGAAGCCCAGAAGAAGTAGCCACAAACTACTGATCATTTGTGGCTCCAAACAGGTTGCTGAGAGCCAGGAGCAGACAGCATCTGACACTGGTCTGCACCAAAGTCTTTCCCAAGAGTTCCAGAACCAATGTACCCAGTGGCCAGTTTCAGACAACATCAGAGAAGGTTCCAATAAGCTTCACAAACAGCATATTCAAAGGGAGATCTTTGCAGCCACCAGATCCTGCTAAGGTGAAAATCATTTTGTGTGGTTGGGATCAACCATCCTGAGGGCTGATCCCACAAATGGGCCAATAGCAATCAAGGCTCAATTACAACAGTAAGGCCCAACTAACAAATAAAAAGAACATTCCTAGAGCACCCAGCTCAAGTGGTCAAGGAGATTGCACCTCTAGGTCCCACAGAACACCTACTACATAAGACCATCCCACAAGACTGGGAGTCATAGCAAGTCTATCAGATATATAGAAATAAACACAATGAGAAAGCCAAAATGGGGAGACTGAGAAACAGGCCCTAAATGAAAGAACAGAAGAAATGTCCAGAAGAACTAAATGAAATGGAAGCAACAATTTATCAGATATAGAATTCAAAAAAATAGTTATAAGAATACTCAAGGAACTTAGTGAGAACTACAACAGTCTGATAAAGGACAGAGAAACCATAAAAAAGAACCAGTCAGAAATGAAGAACACAACATCTGAAGTGACGAATACACTAGAAGGAATAAACACTAGGTTGGATGAAGCAGAGGACTGAATCAGAGTTTTGTAACACAAGGTACAAAAAAACACCCAATCACAGCAGCAAAAAAAAAAAAAAAAAAAAAAAGAATGAAAATAATTAAGTGACCTTAGGAACAACATGAATTGTAACAATACCCACATCATAAGGGGGTACCAGAAAGAGAGGAGAGAGAGTAAGGGGTCAAGAGCCTATTTGAAGAAATAATGACCCAAAACTTCCCTAATCTGATGAAGGGAAACAAAACACAAGTCCAGAAAGTACAGAGTCCCAAACAAAGTGAAGTCGAAGAGGCCTACATCATAATTAAAATGAAAAACGTTAAGGACAAAAAGAGAACTTAAGAGCCTCAAGAGAAAGATGGTTAGCTACCTATAAGGAAGCTCCAATTAGACTTTTAGATGATTTCTCAATAGAAACATTTCAGGTCAGAAGGGACTGGCACGAAATATTCAAAATGGTGAAAAGCAAGGACCTATAACCAGGACTCATTTACCCAGCAAGGCTATCATTTAAAATCGAAGGAAAAATAAAAAGCTTCCCAGACAAGAAAAACCTTTAAAAAGTCTCTTGCCACCAAACCACTATTACAAGCAATGTTAAATGGCCTGTGAGGAAGAAGAGAAGGAAAAGAGGAAGGGGAAGGGGTACAGAGAGGGGTCAAAGAAGATGATGACAGAGACATATAGGTAAAAGAATAAAATGGCAATAAATATGTACCTATCAATCACTTTAAATGTAAGTGGCTTAAATGTTCCCACCAAAAGACATGGATAAGAAAGCAAGGCCTATATATATGCTGTCTACAAGAAACCCACTGTAGAACAAAAAATAAACACAGACTAAAAGTATAGGGATAGGAAAAGATATTTCATGTAAATGGAAGTTTTTAAGAGGCTGGTGTAACAATACTTGTATCTGACAAAACAGAATTTAAAACAAAGGCCATAGTAAGAGGCTAAGAAGGACACTACATGATAAATGGCACAATCTAACAGGAGGATATAACCCTTGTAAATGCTTACGCATGAACACAGGAAGACCTAAATATATAAAGCAAATCTGGGTGGGCATAAACAGAGAGATTGACATAATACAGTCATAGTAGGAGATTTTAACACCCCATTGACATCAATGGATAGATGTTCCATGCAGAAAAACATCAAGGAAATAACAGCCTTAAATGACCCACTAGATCAAGTGAATTTTATTGATATCTTCAGAGCATTTCATTCCAAAACAGGAGAATATACATTTTTCTCAAGTGCACATGGAACATTTTCTAGGATGGACCACATGTTAGGACACAAAACAAGTCTCAATAAATTTAAGAAGATTGAAATCATATCAAGCAACTTCTCTAAGGATAATGCTATGAAACTAGAAATCAATTACAGAAAAACCCTGAAATACATACAAAGACATGGAGGCTATATAGCATGTTATTAAACAATGAATAGGTTAACAATGAGATCAAGGGAAAAAAATCAAAAGACACCAGCAAACAAATTAAAATGAGAACCCAACAAGCCAGTATCTGTGAGACACTGGGAGAGCAATCACAAGAGGGAAATTCACAGTATTACAGGCCTACCTCAAGAAACAGAAAAATCACAAATAAACAATCTAACTTTACACTTAAAGGAACTTGAAAAAGAACAAGAAACAAAGCCCAAAGTGAATAGAAGGAAGGAAATTATAAAGATAAGAACAGAAATAAGTAAAATGGAGTCTAAAAAGGATACAAAAGATCAATGAGACCAAGAGCTAGTACTTTGAAAAGTTAAACAAGATTGACAAATCTTTAACCAGACTCTTCAAGAAAAAAAAAGAGAGGACATAAATAAAATCAGAAATGAAAAAGCACAAGTAACAACTGACACCAAAGAAGTACTAGGGATTGTCAGAAAATATTATGAACAACTATACGCCAACAAATTGGACAATCTGAACAAAATGCATAAATTCCTAGAAACATAATATATTCCAAAACTGAATCAGGAAGAACCAGAAAATCAGAATAAACATATTACAATTAGTGAAATTGAAGCAGTAGTCAAAATTCCCAACAAACAAAAATCCTGGACAAAATTATTTCAAAGGTGCATTTTACCAAAGAACTAATACCTACTCTTAAATGTTTCCCAAAAAATTCAGGAGGAGGGAAGTCTCCCAAGCTCATTTTACATGGCCAGCATTATTCCAATTCCAAAACCAGATAAGGACACTACAAAGAAAGAATATTATAGGCTAGTATCCCTGATAAACATAAATGCTAAAATCCTCAACAAAATATTAGCAAAATGGAACCAGCAACACATTAACAAGGTCATACATCATAATCAAGTGAGATTTATTCCAGGGATGCAAGGTTGGTACCTGATCATACCAATAGATGTAGAAAAACCATTTGATAAAACCCAGGACCCATTTATGAGAAAAACTCTCAGTAAAGTGGGAATGGAGGGATCATACCTCAATGAAATAAAGGTCATATGTGACAAGCCCACAGCCAACATCATACTCATGAGCAAAAACTACAAGTGTTTCCATTAAGTTCAGGAACAAGACAAGATGTCTGCTTTCACCAGTCTTACTCAACATAGTACTGGAAGTCCTAATCACATCAGTCAGACTAGAAGATTAAAAAAGCATTCAAATTGGAATGGAAGAAGTAAAACTGTTACTTGCAGATGACATGATACTGTACACAGAGAATCCTTAAGGAGGCAAAAGTATACAATAGGGTAAAGATAGTCTGTTCAATAGATGGTGGTAGGAAACTGGACAGATAACATGCAAAAAAGTGAAACTAGAACACCTTCTTCCACCAAACACAAGAAAAAACTCAAAATGGACTGAAGACTTACATGTTAAACTCAAAAACCATAAAATTCCTAGAAGTAAACATAGGCAGTAAAATCTTGGACGTTTCTCATAGCAATATTTTTTTCTAATACATTTCCTCAGTCGAGGGAAACAAAAGAAAAATAAACAAATGGGACTACATCAAACTAAAAAGGTTTTGCATGGCAAAGGAAACCATCAACAAAATGAATATACAGCCCACTAACATGTTCTCTAATACCTCCGATAAGGGTTTAATATCCAAAATTTGTAAGGAACTTATAAAACTCAACACCCAAAAAACAAACAATCCAATGAAGATATGGGCAAAGGACCTGAATAGACAGTTCCCCAAAGTGGACATATGGATGGCAAATAAACATATGAAAGGGAGCTTAATGCCACTAGCCATCAGAGAAATGCAAATTAAAACAACAATGAGATATCATCTCACACCCGTCAGAATGACTATCATCAACAAATCAACAGAAAAGTGTTAGCGAGGACGTGAAGAAAAGGGAGCCCTCCTGCACTGTTGGTGAGAATGCAGATTGGAACAGCCACTGTGGAAAGCAGTATAGAGTTACCTATATGATCTCACCTTTAACAGGAACCTAATCAACAAAACAAACAAACAAGCATAATATAACCAAAGACATGGAAATTGGGAACATGCTGAAAGTCACCAGAGGGGAGAGGGGAGGGAATTTCAGGGGAAAAGGGGAAGGATTTACAGGAACAAGTATAAAGGACACATGGACAAAAACTATGGGGGGTGGAAATGGGAGGGAGGTGGGGAGGGTTGGGGTGGCGGGTTCGGGTGAGAATAAAAGACAGAAAACTGTACAAGATCAACAATGAAAATAAAAATTAAAAAAAAATTAAAAACATTTAACTTCCTTATGACCTAGCGATTCAGTCCACTTCTGGGAACATATCCAAAGAAGCCTGAAACACTAATTTGGAAGAATATATACACCTCTATGTTCATTGCAGTGTTACTTACAATAGCCAAGATTTGAAAGCAGCCCACATGCCCATCAGTAAATGAATGAATAAAAAAACCTGTGTATGTAATGCTACTCAGCCTTAAAAAAGAAGAAAATCTTACCTTTTGTGAAAGCATGAATGGACCTGGAGAGTACTGTGCTAAATGAAATAAGGTAGTCAGAGAAAGATAAGTACCATATGATTTCATTTATAAGTGGAATCTAATGAACAAAATAAACTAACAGTGGATACAGAAAACAGGCTAACAGCGGTCAGAGGGGAAGAGGTTGGGGGCTGGGTGAAAAAGGCAAAGGGATCAGGCAGAGGAAAAAAAGACTCCCAGACACAGACACAGGTAGAACAGGGTGAAGGGGGCATAAATGGTGGTAGAAGGAGACTTGATTTGTGGTAGTAAACACGCAATACGATTTCAGATGAAGTATTTTAGACTTGTATACCTGAAACCTATATAATTTTATTAACCACTGTCACCCCAATAAATTCAATAAAAACATACAAATATTAAAGAAAGAGAAAAATCACTTAATTTCTCTAGGCTTTGTTCCTCTTACTGAAAAAATGGTCTATATCAAAGGGAGTTAGAGTGTTACACTCATTGATTTTTTTTATAGTTGAAACAAAAATATATGCTTATAGTTATGAAATATTTCAACACTAGCTGCAAAGCACAGAAAATATTATAAATTACCTGTGACACCTAGGTTATCACCACCAAGCTAAAATGAAATAATAGTTTGCTGTATTTGTTTCAGTTTTCTCACTTTTGGGGAAAAAATAGATAAATTAAAATTCCCATATCCCATTTCTTCCTATTTCTTTACTCTCTAGAACAATGATGTTCAACCTTTTTCATCTCATGACACACATAAATGAATTACTAAAATTCTGTGGCACGCCAAAAAATATATTACATTTTTTTGACAATCTGGCAAAAAAAATTAGGTATAAGAGGGGGAGACAAAAAAAAAAACAGAATTATCTTCTGGAGGGCAGGTCCCTTGTAGTACAGGCTTCTCCCACGAGGCAAGCATTCTAGGAAACCATCTGTATCAGTATATCAGCTGGCATTGTGAGAGGCTGCATTTGGCTTCAGTGAATTTTTTTTTTAAGATTCTTTCCACGTGTTTGCTCATTTTTTCATGGGTGATTTACAAGCACACCTGCCCAAACCACAATGAGTGTTTAGCAGTTTTTGACCCAAAATGGCATGACCCCCTGTCCCACTCTCCCATGTCACCCAATCTTGCCCTGAGTGACTTTTTTTGTTGTTTCACCAATGGAAAAAAGTCCTCAAAGGGAAGCGTTTTGCCAATGTGGAAGAGATGAAACAAAAAATGGCAGAAGCACTAAAAGGCATCAAAATTGACAAATTCAAAAACTGTTGTGACCAGTGGAAAAAAATCTCGGTAGGTGTACTGCATCAAATGGAGAGTGCTTGGAAGGTGCCTGAAGTTTAAACATGCAAGAATACATAATTTTTTATAAATAAATTCTGGATTTTGGGGGTCTGCCCGCCTTGTAATTTTGATTCATTCACACTGGACAGCTATCTTGTTGGCTGTTGTCATTTTTTTTATCCGCCAATCTTATGGAAATAGGTCAGTGCCCCTAGTACTGCATGTTTTAAAAATTCTTCTATCATTGCCCTGGCTGGTGTGGCTCCATGGATTGTGCACCCACCTGCGAACCAAAAGGTTGCTGGGTTAATTCCCAATCTGGGCACATGCCTCAGGTGTAGGCCAGGTCCCCAGTAGGGGGTGTGTGAGAGGTAACCACACATTAATGTTTCTCTCCCTCTGTTTCTCCTTCCCTTCCCCTCTCTAAAAATAAATAGATAAAATCTTTTAAAAAAAACAGGATGCCCAGGCCTCCCCTGTGGCAATTCTAACTTGAAAAAAAATTCTTCCATCATCATTTATGATATATTATAGAATTGTACACCTGAAACGTATATAATTTTATTAACCAATGTCACTCCAATAAAGTCAATAAAGAAGTAAAAAATAAAAGTAAATTAAATTAAAATTCTTGTGGCACACTGGTTGAAAATTGCTGCTCTAGAGGTATCTACTATCCTAAGGCTACTGATTATCCTGACCACACAATTTTATTGTTTAAGCAAGTGATTACATACCTACAACAACTATATAATACTGCTTACTGTGCGTTTAAAGGTACATATATTGTATTACAGTGTGTATATGCTTTTGCATTTAATTTTTCATTCAACATTGTTTTTTGAGATTTACCCACATTACTATCTCTCTATCTATGTATGGATTTATATCTAGTTCACTAATTTTAAACTCCCATGTATTATTTCATTAGGAATAAACCGCATTTTATTGAGTTACCTTACCTACGGACACTTAGGTAATTCACGGTTTTTAAAAGCAGAGGTGCAGTAAAAACCTCTGTGCGTGTCTCCCGGCTGCCACATGCAGGAGAGACACTTAGACATGGGTTTGTCGGATACGCTCAACTTCATCTTTACTAGACATTCCCAATTTTTTTTTCCAAAGTGGTTACACCAATGTACTCTGGCCAGCAATTTTAAAGCATTCCTCATTTTCCATACCCTCATCAATATGTGAAAATATGAGAACTCATTAATTGTGCCAAAATGAAGGTTATGGAGTGGTAACTGAGAGTTACACTTAGGAGATATTTCCCTAAGGTCCGTTTCTGGTCATATTATTGTGGTCACCACAACCAATGCCAAGCCTTATCAAAATAAAATAAAGGATGTGGAAAAAAACCTTCTTCCACAATTTATATTGAATTTACTTTTCCTCAAGAAATGTCTTTCATGGCTAATGCTGGCCATGAACCCATAAATCAGGCCATTAAAGAGGAATGGGGACATGGCCCTAGCTCTGTATTTATTTTCTTGTACTCATAATCCAATGTTACTTAAAAAGCAAACTGCCCAGTATGCAAGCCAAAGCAAATACTCGGGATTTTGCCAGGCAAAATGCCTGTGGAGAAATGAGTCAATTCATACAAAATTCAAAGCTGTCTTTGGTCAGTGACATTTTCGTGAAAATCTGTGGGTGGGTAAAAGTTTTGCAAAATTCCTTTTTGCTATTGGATAAAATTCATCCAGGAAAAATAAGCAAAATTTAAGTGGCGACCCACATTCTCCTTAATTCCCTTATTAACACTCCCAAACCTCCCAGCACAACTGCTTTCTATTGCGCACGAAGGAAGCCATCAGTGTTTCTGATACTGGCAACAGAATCCTGTCCCTCTCTGCTTACTCTGCTCAGACCAGATAGGCTTTCTCATGAGATGTACTGGCTGACTGAACAAGCTTCAGCTCATTCAGAGCACACCTTCCTGGGAACGCTACCCCAGCACTGCAAAGTCTTCCCCTTAATCGCAAAAAGACCTACAGTAAAAACATTCATCAGCATACGCTCCACTGGAACCATTACTATGGATACTGTTAGGGATGGTCAGTGTACATCTACAGTGTTGGGTTATACTTTTAGGAACATGAAACAGGGGCTAAGGGAAAGAATTCAGAGACTCCAAGACTTGTTCTGACTTGGAAATTTGAAACCTTATCATCTCAGAAAAACATAATAGAATTAAGCACAATTATACACAGAAATGCTCAAAAATTCTGTTAATTCCAAGACTCATCAATGTTGGAGTTTGTCTAAGTTCAATAAGGTCTAAATAGAATGATTTTGCACCTAGAAACTACTTTAGCTAGTAGACAGCAGTGAATGGATGGCAATATTTTTAGTATAATATCGCCATATCTTAGTTTCTGACTTGAGGTCTGCCTGTCTGCCTAACGAGGACTTACTTCTCAAGCCCTTTGCCATTGGCTAGGAATATCTCTGTAATCAAGGCAAGGCCTGCAAAGAGAGTACCTGGTTTGGCTTTCCACGGAAGCAATGAGATCTACAGAAGGGTGGAGTGGTTTGGGTGGGAAAGAGAAAAGAAACAATTCTCTTCTTCCAGTAAGTTAACCAAATAATACATTAACAATTCTACCCCAGTTCTGCCACCTAGAACCTCTGAATCTTAAGTGATCTGAGTCTCAGAGTTCAGGGTAAGGCTGAGAAGTTACAGTCAGAGATTCTGAGGACGCACTCTCCTGCGCATGAAATAGAATTTGGCGCCAAGGGAGGGCACAAGTGGTAGCTTCTTACTGTAAGCAGGCTGTCACTGAGTAGCCCTTTCACTCACTCTCCTCCTATCACAACTCCCAGAAGCTCACTGTGCTGCTTGTAGTCCTGGTCACCAAACACAATTGGGTCATCACATCTTTCTTGGGTCAATAAGCTAAGTGAGTGAAAATGATGACTGACTCTAAGTATGGTCCACAGAAAATTAATAGCAGTGAAACATACGTAAAATAAAACTGGACTGAGTCTTACAATTCAAAGTGATCCAAGTGTTTGCAGCATGTGACACAGCCACAAAAACCCAAAGATCACTTCATGTCTCCAAAAGAGGAATGTGGTCATTTTACTTGGCAAGGATCTTGAGCTTTAAATCAACTACCACCAGATTTTCAAAGCAGTAGGAGATGAAACATTTCAGTTTTAACAGTTCTTTGTGTCTGGAATCTAAGAGTGTAAAGATTGGTTTTACAAAAGGCAGAAAAATGCATCCTTCTCAGATGTGCATTTACATTAAACACAATGTCTTCCATCAATAGATCACAACTTGAGAAGTCTGTTAAACGCTCACAGTAAAGTTATTTGTTGCCAGTTAGCTATAGCCCTACAAATTAAGCAAATGACATGCAGCAACATAACAGTTTTCGTACATAATGTTCATGATATGATATGATATGTATGTGTTAATATGAAAATGGATGTCTTCCTGCAAAAAATGTATAGTCCCAAGGCTAGAACTATAGCATTAGTCAGCTCCTAAGAAACCCTGTTTTGTATACATTTGCAGTAAAACATGTATAAGTAAATGCTTTGTGGTTCTAAATATGATACGGAATTAAATCTAACAATCTGAATTTTGCCAAGGTTCCATTTAGAAGTGGGGAGTGGGCAGACTAAGGGAGAGAGAAATCAACTCCCATACCTATCCTGAACAATACAGTGAAAAACTATGTAGAGGCCTGCAAACATTCACCTTGCAGCTTATTCTTTCACTAAGTATTCTTATTTTAATAGTCATGCACTTTTGCAAAAGTCAACTATCAAGGAGCATGTATAAAGGACACATGGACAAAGCCAAAGAAGAGGTAGGATGAAGGGTGGGAGGTGGGGAAAGCTGGGGTGGCAGGGAGTGGAAGTGGGGAAATGGACACAACTGTACTTGAACAACAATTTTTAAAAAAAGAGAGGAAAAAAACAATAACATGTTTCCAATCAATGGAAAAAAAGTCAACTTGTTATATGCCTCTGCAAGCTCTAAGAACAGTAAAAAAAAAATGGAGAAATCCTATTGCACAAAAATTAATTTTTCAATGCAAAAAAAATATTTTTTCAGATAATTTAAGCCTTTTTTTTTTTTCAGTAAAGCCAAATCCACCAAACTATTTTCAGCCAGGATTAGTCATAACTAAAAGGTTGGACTGTTTTTGCGCAGAAACTGAATGTCTTTCCTGCCTGCAATAGGCCTATGTATTCCAAACAGAGTAAATGGAATTGCCTTCAATTGCTTGTCTCTTTTTGGCATTTTTTAAACGCAGAACCCTACTGACAGAAAAAGGTTTTGCTGCCTGGAATGCAATTATTCTTTTCACTCATATAACCTGGCATTCTCACAATGTATCAGCTTCAGGTTTTCCTTCAGAAAAATCACAACATGGGGCATAATGTAACGACAAGAAATGCAATTTCACCCAGCCAGAAATTCTTAAAACTCAAAAGTACCAACTGGATGGTACAGAGTGCTTCTAATACTTGTGCTACAGCTATCATCCATTTAGTTTGCTTTTACATGAATCAGACAACTTGGTCAATCTATAATCAAACTTAAACATGTTCCAGATATTTGTCATCAAGACATACTACAGAAAGAAGAAATTCTGTCTGAGGGACCACAATCTCACTGAGTTCCTTCTCAAAATTTTTACATATTTTACACATTTAGTGACCTGTAGCATATTCAATATCCGGGGGCGGGGGGGACCTACAATTCTCAGATTCTAACTCTAAAAGAAATAATCCTGTTCATGTAAACTAATGTATTATACAATGCATGCTCTTTTTTCCCCCAAGAGTTAAGTGAACAGTCTGAGATTGTGCAAAGCTGCCCTGTGATCCCAAAGGTGATGTTCTGCTTACAAACACTGAGGGTTTCTGTTAGGTGTGAAAAGACTGTGAAATCATGTAAAAGTCATATCATTAAAGATATTCAATTTTGCCAAGAAAGAGATAGTTCCAGGATGGATGCTGTGACAGGGGAAGCAAAGGAAAAAGAGACACCATGCCCACTTCCTTCAACACCAAAGGACATTCTTCTCTTGGTTCTTTCTCCTCTACCTTTCCACAAAATTCTGTCTCCTTAAAATTCAGTGAGATCCCGTGAGATTCTGCCCCTGTGTTATCCCTTGGGTGCTGACTATAAATCATTAACTAGTCCCACAGCCCTGGAGTGTCCAGCGTGCAGGCAGACGAGAGGGGACATGCAACACATTTTTACTAGCCAAGCTGCTACGTGTGAGTTCCTTTCCAAATATCAGAACCACCCCTCCCCTAGTCCCAATACCAGTATGGTTATGAGAGAGAGAGAGAGAGAGAGAGAGAGAGAGAAATCACTGAATATTTGTTTTGGAAAAGACAGAAAGCTTGCTGCTGGTGCAATATGTGTTCCTCTGCCCTGCACATTTCAGCAACTTCAAGCTGGTGCCCGGAAAGCATCTATTTTCCAAGATTTTGGACACTGTGGCAGATCAACCTCCCCTGACATGGTGGATCATTTACATTCGCAAAGAAAATCAAGAAGAGAACAGATACCCAACAATTAATAATTAAAGAAACTTTTCTCTTCCTCAGACTGAAGAGGAGTCAAAATTTAATGGATACTTAGAGCCTCTCATGTCATCCAAATTCCATAAAAGGAGAAAATGTCCCCTGACTTGTGGGCCAACTCTGGAAAAACACATGCACTTTCAATGGACTCCCATAGGCTTTGGAAAACTCACCGTACACTTGTTAGGCTTCTCTCCGGAGTGGACTCTCATATGGATCAGCAGTTTATAGCGGGCGTTGAATGGCTTGTACCTTCGAGGACACCCTGCCCAGAAGCAAGTGAAGTCTTCCCCTTTGCGCTGGTCTATGTGTACTTTCTCGATATGCCGCACAAGTTCCTCCTGCTGGTCATACAAGGCGCTGCAGTCGATCCAGCGACAGCAGTGCTTACCCCCAAGGTCGTCCATTTCCCCATCCTCCTCCAAGGCGGTCTGGGACAGGGCCAGAGTCTGGGCGTGGGGGACCAGCTCTTGGTGGTGCAGGTGTGGATGGGCATGGTAGGGGGGTGGGGGGCCTTGGGGCAGTGGTGGCAGAGGAGGCAGAGGAGGCGCAGGAGGCAGATCTAGAGCTGCACTGGGGAAATCATCCAGGCGCTCTGTTTTCAGCAGGCCGGCCGGCTGGCCGTCGGAGCCTGACAGGCCGTGCTGCACCACCATGTTGTTGACCGCGCCGTGCTGCAGGCCACCGTGCTCCAGCTGCTGCATGCGCTCATACTCCAGCGTGCCGTCCTCTCCGTAGGCCGGGAGCGCCAGGCCACCGCTGGCCACCCGTACACCTTTCTGGCCACTAGGCACTGAACATGGCTGGGGGATGCAGCTACCGCGCACTCCCAGGAAATGCCCATAGACCTCGGGCTGCGGCGACATGTTGGCCGGGGAAGCCCTCGACCCGTTGATGTAGGCAACCAAGGACGTGGGAGAGGTACGAATGATGGTATTGAAGTCTATCCCAATGCCATCTGACAACGGGGACAAGGAAAGTGCCCTCTTCTTGGAGCGGGCTGAGTGAGATCTGGCTGAAGAGTGTCGGGGACTGGAGTAAGGAGAGTGGCTATTTTCCATGCCAAAAAGGTAGGATGGCAATGAGTTAGACACACTGTTGTTGGACATGGCTGTCCCAGGAGGGAGACTGAGGTGGTCCCCTAGATCGATGCCATTCTGAGAGCTGTGGCTGGAGGATAGTGCAGGGAGAGCCCTGTAGCCGTGAGACCACTCTTGTTTCACGCTCAAAGCGGACTGACTTTCTGTCAGGCTCAAAGTCGTGGACGCCAAAGACTCACGTGAAATAAGGGACCTGGAACAGCAGCCAGAAAGGAGGGGGGAAAAAAAAAGACAAACATTTTAGCAGGATATAGATTGCTTAAAAGCTAAAAGAACATTGCATTGACAATCCCTTAAGTATTTCCCCTAATTACATTGTCGGCTAAACACACATTCTTTGGCTAAGATAACACCAAGGCTTTTAGTTCCAGGTAAATAACATTTTACCAAGAACAATAAAGGCTAATGCTCACTGGACTAATAAAACAAAAGATCTATTGTTATAAATAATCTGAACACTTTAATGATAATAAACAGTCCTTGCTTTATTTTTAAACTTTTTTTAATGTAGGGGGAAAATTAGAGACCTGAGAATAATTATTGATGCCTGACATGGCAAACTAAATAAGCAAGTATTTATTAAGCACCTTCTGTGTGCAACACACCACAAATAGGCATTGTAGGGAATGTAAGTCTAAACAGTGCTCATGTCGTTGAGTAAAATCAACTTGGTGAGGTAAAACATAAACCCATGCTTGATTTGAAAAAAAACGTAAATCCTCAAAGTCAAAGGGTCATTCAGGATACCTAATAATCATTTCTTAACTCTGCAGTAATCCCTCTCCTGTTCTCCTTGCCCTTATTCAAAACATGCCTCATGTCACAATATTTACGTGCATAGAAAAATGGTTTGTAATGTAGTCTGGCCACTTTAAAATTCACTTTGCTTTGTGATGACATTGTTGCCTTAAAACTCACTGAAGAGAAAAGCTTTGTCCCTTGGATGGAAAATTTGTCACAAAGGCTAGACATAACTCACTATATTTTTCAACTCAGATATCGGGCATATCAGGAAAACCTGGTTTATTTATATGTACCTGCATTGTTTTTTTGCAGAAATCTTTTTTTTCCTTACAAAAACTAATCAAAAAAATAGATACATGCCTTCCCAGAACGAACCCATACACTACTTCCAGCTACTAAACAGCAGCCTGTTGCAAAGGAACTGAAGGAAAGGAGACACATTCTCATCCCTTCTGTTCTTCTTGCTCCTTTTTACAAAATGGAAGCCAGGGACACTGTTTCCTACAAGCATGAGATACTAGCCAGAAAATATCTTGGCTCTGAAGTGCAGAGTATGAGGTGATAGATAACACCATTATGGATATGATGTTTCCATCAGGTGAAGTAATGTTTACCAATGACAAACACAGAAACAATTTACGTCCAGTTGCCCTTGACAGAGTTTTTTTCCTTGGTCTAAATTCTTATATTTGGGCTGAAGTCCTTTTGCAAGCCCCAAAGTGGTTTCTCAGCCATCTGTTTTTCAATTCCCCATGGACACTTCGATTATTTTCCCAGCACACCAGCAGCATGCAGCTCTCCCTGCTGAGCTCGGCTGAAGGTTCCTGGTGATACAATGTCAAGAACCTTTTGGTCTCTTCCCCAGGCAGATCCAGGAATTACATTCTGACCCAAGCCAAATCAGTAGGTATGTTGTGTACGAGGCAGACAACGTCCTTTGCTTTACACTGAGATTGAGAAAGTTTATGGAGCATTTTCAAATGATGCATTTGCCTGGCTGCTGTCACTCTGGAACGTTTCAGATTTTTAAGCAGTGAATAGCAGGCAGAAAGCATTTTATCTACCTGTACGTACTTTGTATATTACACTATTTGGTTTGAGGGCAGCCTATGTTGAGGCATGTTTATTTGTTCCATTGTCCAGAGATGTTTCATACTTTTCTCAAATTATGCCTTACTATAGTTCAGTTTAAATTTGAGCACAACCCCATGCAGGCATGTTAACTCCTCAAACATGAGTTTTCTAATACAGTTAATCATATATGTTTCAGAAAGGAAAATCTATATTCTATTCTATTCTATTCTATTCTATTCTATTCTATTCATCAAGACAATGATACACAGAGAACTCTCTTTACTATTTCAAACATGAAATAAGAACAAAACTTCCAAAAACCAAGGCCTTGGACTAGTAGCCCTCATCCCTCCTGTGCAGTTATCCAGATCTTTATCTTTCAAAGTTCTAGGTCCATGAAATCTCCCCCAAATACACTAGCTCTCAGTGACAGTCCTCTTCCCAGAGAAGTTACATATTGTCTGTACTGCACCATAAGCATAACTAACTTCCTCAATACAATTACCATCTTCAATAAAATTCAAAGCCTTTCCACAGAATGGAGCATTTTTATCTCCCCTAGTACCCACCAGAGTGTTAGATACATAATGAGTTTTCAAAAAATTGTTGATTAATGCCCTGGCTGGCGTAGCTCAGTGGATTGAGCACGGGCTGTGAACCAAAGGGTCACAGGTTCGATTCCCAGTCAGGGCACATGCCTGGGTTGCAGGCCAGGCCCCTAGTGGGGACCACATGAGAGGCAACCACACATTGATGTTTCTCTCCCTCTCTTTCTCCCTCCTTTCCCCTCTCTAAAAATAAATAAATAAAAAAAAATCTTAAAAAAAAAAAAAAAAGTGCAGTGGAAAAAGCTTTTAAAAAAAAAAAAATTGTTGATTAAGAGAGTGACAAATAATCAATATAATAACTAACCATCCTTTATAGCTTACAAACCATTTTCCCTATACATTTATTATTTCATTTGATATAGCCTGTGAGGTAAATAAACTGGATTCTTAAAATAACTTCTACTTAAGGACCAAATTTCTTACAGAACTACAAGTGAGGCAGCATTTAATAGGCAGTTGCCTCCCTGGACCACATACATCCTCTGTGCCCCACATGGTATCCCACAGGTGGTCCATAAGGCTCTGCTTGATTAAAGGACCTGGTACAACAGGCTTAAAGTCACCCAAGCTACAATTGGAACCCACTTTTCCTGTTCTCTTTCTGCAACAATATGTTGATGACTGTGAAAGCTTCCAAAGAACTCTCCTATAACCCCTGCTGCTATGCACACCATGCTTACAGGAAGAAAAGTGACAGAGCTGTGGCTCTATCATCTTACTGAGAGCAATCTCCATTTCCATATGTTTATCTGACCCTTAGGAAATTACTTCTGGTGACTAGTTGATTTGGAGCTATATGTGAAAAAAAAGCAATATAGCTCAAACAAAATAAAACCAATACAAAAGACTCAGAAACTACCAGTGAAACAGGTTAGGGTGGCTAGTAAAGCAAGAGTTCAGTAACTTTCATGGGGACATAAAAGGAGTGATGTGAATTGCATGGTTCAAGGCCAAGCTCAAAAAAAATACTAACTTATACGTCACATGTAATTCCTCAAACTCATGTGTGTTTGTGTGTGTGGGAGGGGAGGGGTGGGGAGGTGGAAAAGGGAATGGAGGGAAGGGATATATATGTGTATATATATATCCCCTACTGTACATGGAAGTTTTTGTCTATGTGCCTGGACAAATCTCCTGAAGAGTTAACATTGCATCTAAACACAGGATGGCTTTTATAAAATGTCAGAACTGACAGAGAGAGAACCCTGACTCCATTCTCAGCCCCCTTGGCCTTCTCTGAGCTTTGTGAACACAGTCCAACCCAAAAGGAAACCCTAGGAAATTCCATCCCTAGAAATTACTTCAATAATTTCTGGTTTAAAAGAGAAAAAATGGGGTGTCTTTTTGGATCTGGAATGACATTATTAGATAGATGACTGAACTTTGTAACTGACAAGCTAAGCAACATTGGGCAAAGCCCTTAGACTTTGCGTCTGGGGTCCATCATCTATAAAACAGGGGTAGTTTATAAATATTCAATCATAAAATGTAGAATCACAATAGATGTGAAAGTATTGGAAAAACTAAACATGTACAAAATCTATGCAAGTAGCATCCAAGCTCTTCTACTGTCCAACTTTTGCCAAATTTGTATATGAAGTAACTGTATGAGGTTATATCAGCACCTCAGTCTTGTCACTTTAGGGAAAATATGTGCAACAGTGTCTGTATTAAGAGTTTTGGCAATGCCTAAACCAGGAATGGCTCCTAGATCTTCAGGAGGGTAAGGTATAGTTTATATTTCTCATTAAGGAGGGCTAGTCAGACATGGTTGGGAAATTAATAAAGGTGAATGTACACCATTAGGGCATGATTCTCATCATTGGGTTAAACAAAGCTAAGAAAGAGTACTTTTTCCAAGATAAGCACTTCAGGAAAAAAAAAACTCAAAGAAAGTCAAAAAAAGAAATACAGTCAGTAAATCTATAAAAGCTACTCAATGTTATCAATAATTAAGAGATATAATTTTTTTAAATATTTTTTCACATCATAGTGGCAAAAATAATAACAATAATAATTCCTAGTATTTGATAAGAGAACAGGAGTTCTCAGACTATTGGTGAGTTTATAAGTGGGTTCAGTCTTTTCTGCAGTGCTGTTTTAAGAATACATATCGAAGCCTCAAAACTATATATTTCCAGCAAATTTTACTTCTAAGAATTTATTCTAATAACCAGAGCTATGCAACGAAGTATTCACAGGGTTGATTAAATAAAGCATGACTTATAACAGTAAAATAAAAGAAAACTAAATGCCCAGTAATAAAAGACTGATAAAATTATAGTTTTATTTATATATATTTTTAAATAAAATGGAATCTTGGATAGGAAGAAGCCATTGTATGATGGTGAATACTTTCATTACAAAAGAAAGTGTTTATGTTAACTGAACAAAGTAATTATAACACTATGTAGGTTATTAGAAGAATTGGGCACAAAGGAAAACCTATGCTTATAACATGTGTTTCCAAATAACTGGAAGGATGTATTTCAAAATTCCACCCATGGCTGCCTATGGGTGGTCGGATTCAGGATGACTATCATTTACTGCCTTGTGCTTTTCCCTATTTTCCACATTGTCTACAATGAATAAGAATTACATAGATAATCAGGGGAAAAATAAAATTCACAGCTTTCTATAGGGTGGCCCTCACTCAGACTGCACAGTGCATGCCCCCTCTCCCCTACACTTATCCCTGTCCCCCATGGATAACACATAAAGCTGATACTCTCTCCATCTTTATCTCTAGACAGCAAATGCCTTCCAGTTGAACTGCTGCTGCCTCCTATCCTTTCTCTTCTCTGAAAGAACACACAAACCAAGGGTCACAACTAAATATGACCTTTCCGCCTTGCTAAAACTAAGTTTCATACTTCACCAAACCACTTTCCAACTCCTGTTTCTTTGCCTATTCTGAAAAAAAATTTCAATAGAAGAACTCACAGAATACCTAGTCAAAACACATGCCAATACATCTTTAAGATGTTGTCTTTTAATGATATAAAATTATGATAAGGAATCAAATATGCCAGAAAACACTGAGCTAATAACCTTTCCCTGGTCAAACCATGAAAGAGACTGCATTAAAGTACATGGCTGGAGCAGCATGTGCCCTGCCTACCTACCATCAGTTTCTCCATTAATTATGGTTCTCTGCCTGCAAGGCATGGGCTGGACTTGCCACTGACAGAAAGCCAAAGGCTTCCCAATGACACCTACCCCACCAGTACAGTTAATTTTACATGCAACACTCAGCAAGTCTGAGGAGTCCCTCGAGGCAAAATCATCAATGGGGAAATGACAGCAGCAGCTTTCCATCACAAAAAACCTCAGGTGAAAAACAAGTTTCCATATCATGAAAAAACTGGCATAAAAAAAATGGTCCAGGAGCTATAATCTCACAGTCTCACATAGTGGCTAAGAGGACAGCACAGAGATACAAGAAAGGGGAGGGGTAGAAGGAAAAGAAGGAAGAAGAAGAAACAGGATCCCAGAACTACAAGGAATCTCAGTAGATTTCCAGCCCCTTCTCCTGCCCCCTGCCACCCACTCCTGACCCCTGTCACCCACTCCTGACCCCTGTCCTCCTGCCCCTGCCGAGAAGAGGACGAAGAGGTGTGAAGAGTCAAATTCCTTTGCAAAATCAGTTCAAACAGAGCCAGGACTAAGAGGCACAAGGTTTGGATTGTGTTCCTTCAAGAAGGCAACTTCTAGAAGACGAAATAATTCATTTCAGACATAGAAATGGACCTTACATATTGCATAGTATTTTGTTTTTATGCCCCCTCCAATATGAACCTTAAGAAATATATTTGTCTGAGGGGGTGGTTTCCCTTTTCCTATTCAATTCTCTCCCACAGAGAGATAGATATGCAGCATTTATTAGACCTACTTACTCTGGCACCTAATCCGATGCTGTGTTGAAATGTTATAGAACTCATACATGAAAGTATGTCTTCCCAGACACATCACAAAGTCTTGAAATTTGTGGTTTCAGTCTTCATTTTTCTACTATCTCCCTAAACTTTAACTATTGTGTTATGCACACATAAGGTACTTAATAGGTACTTGGGTAGATGGATAGACAAGGGAATAGGTGGACAGACAAAACAGTTGTAAAGCAGCCTGAAGACCATGCAAAATATACACTAAAAAATGAACAGGAAAGATAGATACACATGGAACATCTCAACTTCTAGGCTGTGACACGTGATTTGCTTCACCAGGAATTAAGAAATGTATACCCTGGACTTCAGTGAGGCCCCAAGAATCTGGCGCTGGGCATTAATTTCACTCACACTAGAAGATAGCAGGTATTAAATCATTTAAAACATTCCTCCCAGTTAAGATATTATGGCACATAATTTTTGCACACATTCCCCTAAAAAAGCTTCAATTAAAAGAGTAGCTTTAGCGTGTGTGTGTGTATGTGTGTGCGTGCTCAGAAAGAGAAGGGAAAACACTCATGAGGTGTGATTATACCATAAGAAAGGGAAAAAAAAAGTAACTTGAGACCTGGTATCTGAAGGAGGTATATTCAGGTTGGCTGCATTCATTGCCCTCTGTAAGCTAGGACTGATCTGGTTGCATGCTGTAGAGACCTGGCTTGCTGGAGGTGAAATGGGTCCCAGTCGCTGAACCATCATGGGGCTGCTGGTGACCACTAGATTGTTGCAGCTGCCTTTTCCAATGGACTTGCACTGAGGCCCAAAGCCAAGAGCCCCTAAAAACAAATGAATCAAGTTAGCTTTTATTTCCCTTACATCAGAAATCAGTAAATACACACATGTGCACACTTTTATCAGGACCCATCTTCAGAGACAGTCCTTGGATCTTTTTTTTCCTTTTTAGTATTGGTGATACCAAAAAGCTTCCTCCAACTGCAATGAAAAAGTGATAATGCTACAATAGAAACTCATCTATAATCACCACTTACACACAACGTGCTTGCATTTTGCTCCTTCTCTGTAGAAGTGCCCAGTGATATTAAGAATCATTTTATCTCCTTACCTAAAGAGTTAAGGTGGTAAGTAGATGGGATTACTAATATCAAACTAAGTTTTTTTCTAGACTAACTAATATCTTGAAGCACCCATCAAGGAAAGTTGATGCTACTGGTAGGGAAAAACAAACAAACAAACTTGTTTAACTGGCTTACTTCATTCCAATTCTAGCCTTGCTAAAAGCCTCTTTCAAAGGATATAATCTGGCTGCGTCTCTCCACTCTGCACTTCTCGTCTTCATCCGAATACAATGTCATTGGACATACACCCAGTTTTCAATAAATGAGGATGAGAAAGCCACAAACAAAACACTCATTCTAATTAGATATAGATTTTTCATTTCATTAGTAACAATCTTCAAATGTAGTAAAATTTGGTACATATCCAAAAGGGAAAGTAAAAAAAAAAAAAAGAAACCCACAAGAATCTGTGTCGTTAGGGAAAAGTGAAAAGCAAAGAGAAGAAAGGAAAACACTGTCATGACTCACTTACAAAAAAATAATAATGGCTGAATCATTCTAGACATTCTTTTTGCATGGATGTATTCTTTCAAACCGTTTTTTGCAAACTACCTGGTTAAGTCTCAATGACTGCACACTCTGTTCCCATTTCAAACAAACAAAAGTAAACATGATCTCAGTTTTTAACAAATGAGGCTCTAAATTTTTCTCATAAAATTTCCCATCTTTCTCACTGATATATTTGGGATCAAAGTAGGTGGGAAAGCATCCCTGTAACTTTCCTTAGTCCCAGGGGGTATAATTTCCCATTTTGTTCTCCCAAAAAGACTGTCATCTTCTACAACATTCTCTCTCAAGAGCCCACAAAACCGAAGAATAAACAAGATCTTAGAGCAATCACTATGCTCCCATTAATGAAACCAGATCTTAAAAATGCTGGGAGAGTAACAGCATCATTGGCTGACAGGAAACCTGGTATATAGTCCAGCCCTCTGGAAAACTAAAATCCAAGTGGTAACTGACTTGCCCAGGGATTTATGGACAGAGCAGAAATAGATTCATTCCACCAGGGTATATTTTCATGGCACCTGGTTGCTTAAAGGTGCTAGATGATTCATTTGCTCTGTGGATACTTACCAAGATCATTAGCTCTGAGAGAAAAGTCTAATTTTTTTAAGACACATAAGCCAGAACCTTCCCTCTAACTCTTTCCCTGCAGCTTATATCCGATGCATCTTCTCGTGCCTTGAAAGGTCAGTTATAGATTGTCAATCTGTCTTCATAACTCATAAAACTGTCCCATCAGGGTTTCATGTCATTATTAAGAGTAGTGGATACATTTTTATGCAATAACCATAAACTTAGTATCTTAAATTCCAACAAACCACCTGCCATTTGCTTTTCAAATCCTCCTTTACCTCAGAAAAAAAGGCAACATGATGGTTCATAACCTAGTCCAGTAAAAAAGACACACGAGGACTTCCGGCCAAGATGGAGGCGTAGGTGGACACACTGTGCCTCCTCTCACAACCAAAATTAAGGACAACAAATATTTAGAAACAAGAAAACAACCAGAGCTAATAGAAAATTGAACTGTACGGAAGTCCAACAACCATTCATCCAGACCGGTAAGAGGGGCAAAGTCGCGGCAGGAAAGGGTGGGGGTGCATACCCGGGAACACAGGCGGCAGTGGCTGGCAGTTCCCAAGCCTGCAGGCGGCTGGCAGGCCCACGGGCGGTGGCTGGTGGACCCTGGGCGCGGGGTGGCAACTGTGCAGACCCAGTGAGCCCGTGCAGGGCAGCTGGCTGACCAGGTGGTCCCACATTCGTACGCAGATAACCGAGGTGAAAGGGAAGCAGCGGAAGGGACTGGAATCCAGAAGAGAGCGGAGCAGGCGCCACTGTTCCCTCTTGGACTCCGCCCCCACAAACAGCGTCACAACCCAGCGACTGGGCTGCTCCACACTGGAGAACACCTAAGACTCCACCCCTCGCTATGTAACAGCTGCAACCAGACCAAAAACAGCAACAACAACAACCAAAAAAAAAAAAAAAAAAACAAAAAAAAACCACCAAAAATGGCTGAAACCGGAGAACAAATGAAATCCCCAGAGCCAATTCCTCTAAGCAACGAAGAGATAGCCAACCTATCAGATGCACAGTTCAAAGCCCTGGTGATCAGGATGCTCACAGAATTGGTTGATTTTGCTCACAAATTAAATGAAAAAATGCAGGCTACAATACGTGAAATGAAGGAAGACGCATGGGGAACCGATAGAGATAGAAGGAAAACTGGGACTCAAATCAGTGGAGTGGACCAGAAGGAAGAAACTAACAACCAAACAGAAAACAAGGAACAAACAAGAATTCAAAAAAATGAGGAGAGGCTTAGGAACCTCCGGGACATCGTTAAACGTCCCAACATCTGAATTATAGGGGTACCAGAAGGGAAGAAGAAGAGCAACAAGTGGAAAACTTATTTGAACAAATAATAAAGGAGAACTTCCCCAATCTGGCAAAGGATATAGACATCCAGTACGCCCAGAAAGCTTAGAGAGTCCCAAAGAAGTGGGACCCAAGGGGAACATGCCAAGGCACATCATAATTACATTAGCCAAGATTAAAATGAAGGGGAGCCCTGGCTGGTGTAGCTCAGTGGATTGAGCGCGGGCCTGCGAACCGAAGGATCGCGGTTCGATTCCCAGTCAGGGCACATGCCTGGGTTGCCAGGCCAGTTCCCGGCAGGGGACATACAAGAGGCAACCGCACATTGATGTTTCTCTCCCTCTCTCCTTCCCTTCCTCTCTAAAGATAAGTAAATAAAATCTAAAAGGAAAAAAAAAAAAAGAAAAAAAAAAGTACTTAAAAAAAAAGTACTTAAAATGAAGGGGAGAATTCTAGAAGCAGCAAGGGATAAGGGGATAGTCACCTACAAAGGAGTTCCCATCAGACTGTCAGCTGATTTCTCAAAAGAGACCTTACAGGCAAGAAGGGGCTGGAAAGAAGTATTTGAAGTCTTGAAAGGCAGGGGTCTACATCCAAAATTGCTCTATCCAGAAAAGCTGTCATTTGGAATGGAAGGGAAGATAAAATGCTTCTCAGATAAGGTCAAGTTCAAGGAGTTCATCATCACCAAGCCTTTATTCTATGAAATGTTAAAGGGACTTATCTAAGAAAAAGAAGATAAAAATATGACAGTGCAAAGACAGCAAACTCACAGCTATTAACAACCACACCTAAAACAAAAGCAAACAACTAGAACAGGAACAGAACCACAGAAATGGAGATCACATGGAGGGTTATCAATAGGGGAGTGGGAGGAGGAGAGAGGGGAAAAGGTACAGAGAATGAGTGGCATAGACGGTGGGTAGAAAATAGACAGGGGGAGGGCAAGAATAGTGTGGGAAATGTAGAGGCTAAAGAACTTATGACACATGGACATGAACTAAAGGGGGAAATGTGGGTGGGAGAGGGTGTGCAGGGTGGAGGGGAATGATGGGGAAGAAATGGGACAACTGTAATAGCATAATCAATAAAATATATTAAATTAAAAAAAAATACTTGAATTCTCTGCCCAAGTCCCATCCTTACCAGTCACAGCTATTAAAAGCAACATCAGCCCTGGCTGGGCAGCTGGGTCGGTTGGAGTGTTGTCTCACGTACCAAAAAAGCTCAATCCTGATCAGGGCACACACCTAGGTTATGGGTTCCATCCCTGGTTGGTGTGCATATGGGTGGCATAATCAGTGTTTCTCTCTCACATCTCTCTGTCTCTCTGTCTCTCTCCCCGCTCCTCTTTCTCTCACTCTCTCTGCCCCCCACTTCCTTACTCTCTCTAAGATCAATGAACATATCCTCAGGTAAGGATTTTTTAAAAAAGCAACATTAGATGTCAGTATTCTGTCAAATTTAGTGTCATGTACTTATCTAAGCAACTCACTCATTTCATGCCTGCTTCCACCTCAGTAAAAAGGTGTTAATATCTACCTCTAAAACAAACACATATTAGTATCTAGAACAGCACACCCAAGAAATACTACTTGGTGGCAAAACATATTAACACATTCTTACATCAAATCTAAGATGCCATATATTGTAAGGCATACCATTATTTTATGTACCAGTAAGAACATGTGCTGAGCTGTAAATTAAATCAGTGCATGGTGTTGAGATTTCAGATGTTCTGGTGTGAAAATATGCATACCTTAAATGGGTAAGTACCAATATTGTGGCTGAGGAATTTCTAACCCTTGTATTGCTCATGATCTTCTCTGCCTAGAACGCTCTTACCCTAACCTGTCTACCTAGTGCACACCTCTGCATTTTCAAGGTCTCAATTCAAAGGTCACATCCTCTCTGACTCCCCCCACTCCCACTGGACACTGGGAAGGTAGGACCAATTCCTCTTTTCATTTCCCTGCAGTCTCTCATAACACATCTGCCACAAAACCTTCAGGGAACTGAAATATTTACATGCCTGTCATCTTCTCCCCTTTTATACTTTACTGCTCCTTAAAAGCAATGCTCTTGTTTAAGGAATCTCTGCTTGCTCAGCACCTAGCCCAGAGTCTGAACAGAGCACAAACAATAAAGTCTGTCAATGAAGTAGAAATGAACAAATGGTGCAAATTAAAACCACAATGAGATACCACTTCACAATGGTCAGAATGGCCTTCATAAACAAACCAACAAACAAACAAGTGTTGGTGAGGTTGTGGAGAAAAGGGAACCCTAGTGCCCTGTTGGTGAGATTACAGACTGGTGCAGCCACTGTGGAGAACAGCATGGAATTTCCTCAGAAAACTAAAAATGGAACTGCCTTTTGACCTGGCAATTCCACTGCTGGGATGATACCCGAAGAGCCCTGAAACACCAATTCAAAAGAATCTATGTACCCCAATGTTCACAGCAGCACAATTTACAATAGCCAAGTGCTGGAAGCAACCTAAGTGCCCATCAGTAAATGAGTGGATCATAAAACTATAGTACATTTACACAATGGAATACTACACAGCAGAAAGAAAGAAGGAGTTGTCACCCCTCACCACAGAATGGATGAATCTGAAGAGCATTATGCTAAGTGAAATAAACCAGGTGGTAAAAGACAAATACCATATGATCCCACCTGTAAGTAGAACCTAGTCAACAAAATAAGAAAGCAAAATATAAGAGAGATACTGAAATAAAGAACAAACTTACAGTAACAAGAGGGGAGGAGGAAGGGGGATAACGGGGGAAAAAGGGTAAGGGTAGTCAAGGAACATGTATAAAGGATGCATGGACAAAGCCAAAGGAGGGTAGGATCCAGGGTGGGAGGTGGGGAGGGGTGGGGTGGGGGCAGTGGTCAGGGGAAAATGGAGACAACTGTATTTGAACAATTAAAAAAAATTTTAAAAGAAACAAATCAATGAAAAGATAGTTATAGATAGGAATATCAAATACTGATGGATTATTTCCACCAAAACCCTCCTGGTTTTCTTTTTTAAAAGGCAGTGCTCTTTTTCAATAACAAACTCCAACTAAGTCCATCCTTTGACACGTTTCCACAGTACTGCTAACTTCCCAGCATCTACATCATTTTTACTATATTACCCCCCACTCCCAAATACACTGATCAACTTGAACCCCATCTACCATAGAGGAGTGACAGCTTCTGGCAAGTGCCACATATGACATCCTTGAATGTCAGCCTTTACCTTAGGCTAAATGGTAAATTTCTTGGGAATAGGTAATATTTGTGACATAGCTGTGAGAATGTTCTGGAAAATGGCATCATTTGTCTCAAAGATGGAGGCAAACAACAGTTTGACCTTGGGCCACTGGGCTCAATGTAATCATCTAATTTTTTGTCATAATTCTAGACAGGGTGAATACCTTCAGACTACTCAGAATTGTGCAGTATTTGAAGTATGGGCTCACCAGTCTGCCTAGGATGTACCCCGCGCCCTGCTAGTTGCGTTACTTGGGCATATTCCTTAAACATTTGTGTGCCTCATCTCCACATTTGTGTCTTCTCACCTGCACATTGTCTAGCACATAGTAGGTACTCAATGTATTAACAGTTACTGTTGTGTTTGTTATTATTGTTCATGACTGTGATCACATTTTTGCTCCGTTCACCTTCTTCAAATAAAACAGTTCTTCACAATTCCTTGCATGCAACAAGATAGTAAATGATTCTATTTAATTCTCTACCTATTTCCAATGTTCTATCTACTTTGAATCTGAAGCCAATTTTTTTTAAGCCAGGTGTCACCGCAGGCAGAAAAAAAGTTTCCAACTGGCCAAGTTAGAATGTTCCTTGGCTTGTCATTCCCTGAAAACAAACTGTGTAACTTTTCTGACTACCAGATGTGCCAACTACATGTGCACTGGTTTTCATTTTTAAATACCGCTTTTTAGCCACTGCACAATGTTTTTTTAAAAATATGTTTACTGCTCAGATAAGAATCTGAGTGGATGGCATTCTGAGTACCACATACATTCTGTCCAAAATCACTGCATGCTTTTAAAAAAATTCAAGTGCATATAATAAACCTCCCAGAAGAGCAAAGAGTGTGCAAAATATATCTGTTTAGGGTACTTTTTTTCTCTCATGGACTCCCTCAAGACTGGCATCCTAAGTAACACACTTTGGAAAACAATAAATTAAAACATGAAGAATGAACACATGAATGAGAAAGAGACGGTAAGATGTAGGTATGAAAATAGAAGGGAGGAGGCATGGTGTACACTGGGGAAAATGAAGAAAAGTCAGGACTACCTGAAAAGGGGGACAGGGAAACCAGAAGAAAGGGAGAAAACAGAGCTTAGAAGGCTGGTCTAGTCAGCCTGAATTCACCAATGGCTCCAAACCTGGCTGCACATTAATGTTACCAGGGAAGTTTTTCAAAAAATGCAAATTCACAGGCTCCACCTCAAACCAACTAAGCCAGATGAGGCTGACTCGGTTGGCCCAGGGACACACATCTGGGACAGTGTGCTGTAGACAGGGGTGTACCCCTGCTGGATATCAAGTTCACCCAAGATTAATCTAGTGGAGATGGGGAGGAAGGCTGAAGGATGATGTGAAACTGGACTTGAGGAAGAGGCCACACGGTGGTAAATAGCAGCGCAGGACAGCAATGGTTATGGAGGCACGGTAGAGCGAGACTGATGATTTCATAGTTGGTTCATAAAGATTTAGGAGATCAAGTTTAAAAAGTAGGAGGAGGTCACAGAAAGACTATTTTTGTGACTCCATTCCAAAGTGAGTTACTTTGTCCCAGCCAATAAATAGGTCACAGAGAATCCAGATTAATGAAGGTTCCCATGAATCATGCAATGTTCTACCACAAAGAAGTTCAGCTTGAATCTACCAAGTTTATCCCACAAAGAATATAACTTTCACACCAACACTCTTCCAACCTTAGTCAGCATTCAGGAATGTTGGCCACAAAGTATGGAATCACCAGCATTACTCATTTCACTTTGTCCCTGCATTAAATGGAACTGTATTTATACCCTGAGAGATTAAAATATATCGTATTTCTTCCTGTACCACTCAGTTCCCTGGATTTCTGGACATGAAGCCTCATTCTCGTTCCTCACCACTTGAGCACTCCTGATAAGATGTTATTAAGAATACACAGCTCCAAATCACCTCATAAAGATGTAAAGATGTAAAGATGTATTAGACAGCATTCCCAAAAATTTATATTCTAAAGCCCAACCAGTCAGCTATTAGACAGCATTCTTAAAATTTATATGCTAAAGTCCCACCAGTCTATTGTACATCAATTACCAACTAATTAGTAGAGAGTGCTTATGCTGACCCTTCTGTTTTCTCGTGTAATGATTTGCCAAGTTAACTGAAATCTGCTCTGCTCCACAGAGACTCTTAGGATACCAAGAGTGTTAAATAAAGTTCACCAACGATTAGCCTAGAAAACCAAAGAGGAAATGTAAGCACATTTTATTGCTTTTCCCTCAACAAATTTTCTAATCATCCCACGGGAATAGAGCAGATATATTTGTTAAATAAGCAAACCATTACTCTGAAAAACTGAAACACCAGTACAGGCCTGATTTAGTGATTTACTGCTCACTGATAAGGTTTATTGGATCTCTGTTCTGTGCTATAGTATGTACTCTAGGGAGTGCAGATACATAAATAAGATAATTCTCGCTTACAATCTAATTTAGAAGGCTTTAAACCAAGGCGTATCTATAGGATAAACCTGTGAATGTAAGTTAATTCCAGGTGAAATGATTATATTACTTGCTCTATTAAGACTGGACTTCCATAAATATAAACAAGGATAAGAAGGGAGAGAGGAAGCCTACTTTAATGGGAGAAGAGTGCCTCAGTTTCCCCAAGATCATGACTAGGTAACATTTATTAAGTACTACTTGTGGCCTCAGTGCTGCACTGTACTAACAGAGTCCTAAGCCTTTGAATTAGCTTTCAAAGTGCTTCTGAAGGAGAGAAGAGTTTTAATCAACACATGAAACAGCAGAAACCATTAGGACACATGCAGCCTTAAACTGAGTTGCTATAACACTCAGCACAGAAAGAGTTCAAACAAGAAGATATGTATAAACTGGAGGAGGTTTGTTGGAGGAGGTAAGACTTGATCTGAGTCTGTCGGTAAGAGGAAGGGAAACAGCAACACAAAGAGCAGGCTGGCCAAAGTGAAGCGAAGAGGTGTACTAGGAAAGTTATGGAGGCAGCATGGGGAGATGGGAAAGAATGGAGACACTAAGGTCAGAATGGCTCCACTTACCAGCTGCTTGACCTTGGGCAAGCTCCTTAAACTCTCTGTGCCTCTGTTTCCTCATCTAGAAAATGGGAACCTACCTTCATTAGGCTCTCTGGAAAACTAATAAGTCAGTGTACGTAAGGTTCTTATAGAAGTGTTCAGCAACGTAAGTTCTCTAGAAGCCTTAGGCATTCACGTTCTTAGGAAAGTAGTATATTACACAGGACATCCAAGGCAAGGCCCCTATAAGTGCTATAGGAGGTTTTAAGCATGGTTGTGATAGTCCAAGGACTATGAGGAGGGCAGTCTAACTATTTTCAGTAATATGGAGGCAGAGCAAAGACTGAATGCAGGAAACCAAGTTAGGAAGGAGTTGTCATGATCTCAAGAAGCAGTCACAAGGCCTGAACCAGGTTGTGTAGCCATAAACCGAGGAACAGAGTCACCCCAAATGACCTTATAAGGAAAAAAAATAAAGAGATGTTGTTGAAGAGCCTGTAAGAAGTACTAGATTCCAAACCCTTCTCCATAAATTAATGTCATGTTTTTCCTAAGTTGCTTCCCCTACAAAGCTGACCAAAAGCAGAAATTGGATGAGAAAGGGCAAAACTGCCTATTGGTGAGACCCCTTTACTGTATGAAATGATGATGGGGACTCCGCTGTTAGAGGGTAGGTGCTCAATAAATATTTTCTAGACAAATAAACAAAAGATATGACTCAGGGAAATTTATAAGGCAAGGCCACAAATGAAGTTGAGAAGTTCCCTCTTAAATGTGCTGTGATGTAGAAGACAGCCATCCCCAGTAAAGACAATTGTTAATATATCCTTGTCTCTAAATTACTGAACAGCTGGAAATACTACTAGTTTGCCCTCTGTCCATACTCCTTCCTTCAACACACACACACACACACACACACACACACACACACTCTCTCACACACACACACACACACACTCAGCATAAAGGGAATACAGTGTAACCCACTCAACATAAATCAATGGAACTTGGAATTTGGTTCAGAGGCAAAATTCTATTTGATATTTCATATTAGAGATAACTTCTTACTATCTAAAAGGCACAGCACACACTGTCATCCTTAAAAGTTGGGAGGCTACCTTTGTTTTCCTTCAAACAGTAATTCCTTAGAACTGTCCAAAGAGACAAATACTCTCATAATTTTTTTCTGTGACATATTCTACATGAGCTTACAAGTCTGAATGAGATACCCAGAACAAACAAGCCTGGAGGAAAGGCAAATAGTTATGGAGATTATATTTTCTCACATTAAAAATTATGTCAAACACTATAAATTTTGGATATTAACCCCTTAATCAGATGCATCAGTGAATATGTTCTCCATTCTGTGGGTTGTCTTTTTATTTTGTTGATGGTCTCCTTTGCTGTGCAAAAACTTTTTAGTTTGATGTAAATCCATTTATTTTTTCTTTTGTTTTCTCTTGCCTGGGGAGATATACCCAATAAAAAAATTTCTATAATGTCCAAGATTTTGCTGCCTGTGTTTTCTACCAGGATTTTTATGGTTTGGGATCCAACATTTAAGTCTTTGATCCATTTTGAACTTGTTCTTCTGTGTGGCATAAGAAGGTGGTCTACTTTCATTTTTCTGCATGTATCTGTACAATTTTCCCAACACGATTTATCGAATAAACTATCTTTAGTCCACTGTATATGCTTGCTTCCTCTGTCAAATATTAATTGACTATAGAGGTGTGTGGGTTTATTTCTGGACTATCTTCTTTCATTGACCTATGTGTGCGTGTTTATGCCAATGCCAGGCTGTTTTGATTATTATGGCCTTGTAGTATAGTCTGATATTTGGTAGAGTGTATCCTACAACTTTGTTCTTCTTTCTCAGGATCACTGTTGCCATGTGGGGCCTTTTGTGTTCCAATATAAACTTTTGAAATATTTGTTCTAGTTCCATGTAGTACGTCATTGGAATCTTGGTGGAGATTTCATTGAATCTATAGATTGCTTTGAGTACTATGGACATTTTAATGATGTTAATTCTTCTTTTCCATAAAAGTTCCTGAATAGACACTTCTCCAAAGAGGACATACAAATGGCCAAAAGACATATGAAAAGATGCCCCACTTCACTAATCATCAAAGAAAGGCAAATTAAAACCACAATGAGATGCCATCTCAAATCTGTCAGAATGGCTATCATCAATAAATCAACAAACAACAAGTGTTGGCAAGGATGTGGAGAAACGGGAACCCTTTCTTATTGTTGTTGGGAATGCAACGGGTGCAGCCACTGTGGAAAGCAGTATGGAGTTACCTCAAAAAATTAAAACTGGATCTGCCTTTTATCCCAGAGGTCCCACTTCTGGGAATATATCCAAATGAACGCAAAACATTAATTTGAAAGAGCATAAGCATCCCTATGTTCATTGCAGCGTCATTTACAATCGCCACAATATGGAAGCAGCCCACGTGTCCATCAATAGATGAGAGGACAAAACAACTACACAATGGAATTCGACTCAGCCATAAAAAAAGAAAAATTTACCCTTTGCAACAGCATGGATGGACCTGAAGAACATTATGCTAAGTGAAATAAGCCAGCTAGAGAAACACAAACACTATATGATTTCACTTATATGTGGAATGTATTGAAAAAACTGAACTACCAAGCAAAATAGAGTCAGACTCATAGAGAGCAGGCTGACAGCTCTGAGTAGCAAGTTAGGGGGTGGAGTGATGGAGAAAAGAGGAAAAAGGACTCATGGACATGGACAACAGTGTGGTTATGGCAGAGGGGGAGGGGCATATAAGGGGGATAAATGGTAATAAAAATACAGCAAAAAATAAATTTAAAAATAAATAACGCTGCTATGAAAAAAAGGAGTCATGAGACTTTGGTCAAGATGATGCACAGATAAACACAGTACTTCCTCCTACAATCACATCAAAATTACAACTAAACTACAGAAAAACCATCATTTAGAACCACCTGAAATCTGGCTGAATGAAGTCCTGCAACTAGAAAATTAAAGAGGATGACACATCACGACTGGTAGGAGGAACAGAGAAGAACAGGCTGGTCCCATATCCACATGTAGCAGATAAAAATTGGGTGGGATATCTTGGTTGCAGAGGTCTTCCATGAGGAGTGGGGATCCCAGCTCCACACCAGTCTCCCAAGCCCAGGGTTCCAGTGCCAGGAAGAGAAGTTCCCATAACTTCTGGCTGTAAAAACTAGCAGGGATTTGGCTGAGTGAGACAAAAGGCTGAAATCTCAGGCATTACTGTTAAAGGGTCTGTGCAAGGGGTTACTCAGACTCACTCCCTCTGAGTTCTCGCATAGGGGCAGCAGCTTGAAAGGAACCAGGGACATATGGGGAGGAACTATATTGTACAGCATCAGAGTAAGAGCTGGGGTGGAGCAACTTTCTTCCAGACAGAAGTGCTGGCAAAAGCCATTGTTCCTTTGCTGAGCCCTCCCCCACAGAGCCAACAGGAAGGGGCCATACCTGAGTCTCCATCAACCTGGTTCACACTGTTTGCCCCTCCTTGGTGATTCCCTGAGGCCCCATTGCACTCCACTTTTGGGCCAACAGAAGCTGTTTCCAGGGACTTTCCATATGAATGGCCTATCCTGGCTCACACTTCAGAGTTTCCTAAAATCTCTCAAACAAGCAGCATCTGGCCTTAGTATGCCCTGCACCTTTCAATAAGTGTCCCCAGCCCTGGCATGAGCATCAGCCAGCCTTGGTTCATATCTTGGCCTTGTCTGGGCACTTCCAAGACATGAATAGCAGCCATCTGCAGATCACTTTGTAGGTCATGTCAGGTGGCCCCAGGCAAAACACAGGCAGCAGCCAACTGTGGCCTATACATCCCCATAGGCCCCAAAGCCAGCACACCCAGTAGGCAGCTTCAGACCATATCAAAGTACCAACACCCAACCACCTCCACAAGCAACATACCTAACGGTAAGACTCAGCAGGTACCAGAGCCCTGATGAAGTAAGTCCTGCTCTGTGTGATGAGCCCCTGCACAGCTGATCCTCTAACACTGGTAAGAGGTCCATGGTTAGTGGTAGCAGCCAGTCCTTGCAGCCAATTTGCCTAGGGGTAAATCCCTCACACTGACACACTAACTGCAACCAAGGTTCAACTACAACAGGAGTGGTGTACACAGCCCACCAAGGGGAGCACACCTCCAGTGCCCAGCTTAGGTGGTTGGGAAGGTTGTGCCACTGGCCTCTACAGAACACCTACTACATTGGGCCACTCTACCAAGCCTAAGAGACATAGCAGCTCTGTGTAATACATAAAAATAAACACAGGGAGGCTGCCAAAATAAGGAAACAAAGAAATACGTCCTGAATGAAAGAACAGAACAAAACTCTAGAAAAAATATTTTTTAAAAATAAAGACAAACAATCTACTAGATGCAGAGTTCAAAACACTGGTTATAAGGGTGTTCAATGAACTTAGTGAGAACTTCAACAACATTAAAAAAAGAGCCAGTCATAAATTAAGGCTACACTAACTGAAATGAAGAATAATGTATAGGAAATCAACAGTAGAGTAGATAAAGCCAAGAATCAAATCAGTGATTTGGAATATAAGGAAGCAAAAAACACCAAACCACAACAGCAAAAAATAAAAAAGAATTTTAAAAAATGCGGATACTGTAAGAAGCCTATGGGACGTCCTCAAATGCACCAATATTCACATCAGAGGGTGTCAGAAGGAGGAGAGAGAGAGAAAGGAATTTAAAACCTATTTAAAAAAATATGACAGAAAACTTCCCTAATTTGGTGGGGGGGGGAAAAGACATACAAGTTCAGGAAGTGCAGAGTCCCAAAAAAGATGAATCCCTAGAGGCCCACACCAAGACACATCATAATTAAGATGCCAAAGTTTACAAAGAGACAACCTTAAAAGCAACAAGAGAAAAGCAGTTAGTTACCTAAAAGTGAGCTCCTGTAAAACAGTAAGCTGATTTCTCAACAGAATCTTTGAAAGCCAGAAGGTATTGGCAATAATATTCAAAGTGATGAAAAAGCAAGGACCTACAACCAAAATTACTCTACTCAGCAAAGCTATCATTTATAATCGAAGGACAGATTAAGAGCTTCTCAGATAAGAAAAAGCTAAAGGAGTTCATCACCATCAAACCAGTATTATATGAAATGCTAAAGGGGAAGAAGAAAGAAGGAGGAGGAGGAGGAGGTGAGGGCGAGGGAGGGGAAGGGGGAGAAGGAGGAGGAGAAAGAAAAGGAGAAGGAGAACAAGGAGAAGAAAGAAGAGAACGAGGAGAAGATTAAGACTATGAACAATAAAATGGCAATGGATACATATCAACAATTGAATCTAAAAAACAAAATAAATGAACAAGAACAGAAACAGAATCACAGTTACAGAGAACATTTTGATGGTTGCCAAATGGAAGCAGAGTTTGGGGGAGGGATGAGAAGGGTGAAGGAACTAAGAAATACAAATGGTTGTTACAGGATAGTCATGGGGATGTTAAGTACAGCATGGGGAATATAGTCAATAATATTCTAATAACTATGTATGGTGTCAGATAGGTCCGTGAGTTATCAGGATGATCACTTAGTAAGGTGTCTAATCACTGGACTGTATACCTGAAACTAATATAATAATGTATGTCAATGGTAACTGAAAAAATTTTTTAATGATTTCAAAAAAGAGTAATGCTTATGTTATGCCTAAACTTTTTAAAGGAGTAGTGTTATTTACCTAAATCGAATGTGAAAACTGAGAATAAATGTGAATAAAAACTTGAATACTAATTGAGCTGAAAACTTACCTCCTGAGTAACACACATACTTTTAGAAGAGAGTCACAAATCATAAGCAACGTTAAGATCCTATGGCTTTGAAAGTAAATGGGAAAGAGAGAAATAAAATCCCTCCCCAATTCTCTAAGGATCAGTTTACTGGAGGTCTTAATTTGATAGTTAGAGTGCCTCCTTTTTGACTGCTTCAGGAAAACCAGATTATAAACTCTGCCACAATTTGCTCCCCCTCTTTGTTCTAAACATTCCACAACAAAGCAGAAATAACAGGGAAAGTCAGAGGGCTTACTTGGATTCTTGCACAATGAGAGGAACATGAACCTTGATACAAATCTATAGTTTGGAAGAAAATGTTACAATAAATCCCTATGAATCACTGGATAATATTAACTCTTTACAATGTGCCAAAAATTATGAAGGTTATCTCCAAAAATATTTTCAATAAGGAAGACTGTTTAGACACCAATCTTAGAAAGATCATTCTGTCAATTTTAAAATGAAGTCAATATAATTCACTTCCAAACAAATCTACCAATCTAATAATTATGTGCAATTTTTGCACTTACATGTTTCGGAGTCACCATATGAGGTGGGACCCCCAAAAACCCAGAATTTATTTGTAAGTAATTGTGCATTTATTCTTACATGTTTCAACTTCAGTCACCTTCAAATTACTCTCCACTTGATGCAATACACCTATCAGTGGAGACTTTTTCCACTGCTCAAAACAGTTTTGAACTCATCAATTTTGACACATGTTAGTGCTTCTGCCATTTTTTGTTTCACCTCTTCCACATCAGCAAAGGGAACTTTGAGGACTTTTTTTCACCCAGGGAAACAAAAAAAAAGTCGCTTGGAGTGAGATTGGGTAAATAGGGAGGGTGTGGGCATGGGGATTATGCTGTTTTTGGTCAAAAACTGCTGAACGCTAACACAGTGTGGGCAGGTGCACATAAATCACCCAGCATGAAATGGACAAACATGTTGAAGGAGTCTTCAAAAAAAAATTCATTGAAGCCAAACGTAGCCTCTTGCAACAACGCCAGCTAGTATGCTGATCCAGATGAGTTTTTAGAACACTTACCTAGCAGAGGAAGCCTGTACTACACGGGGTCCTCAATGCAGAAGATAAGTTTGGGGGGTTGGGGTCCCCTCCCTCATACTTTGAGAAACCAAATTATGTTTTAAATCTAAAGGACTCATGAGAAATAATCACTTTTGCCAAATTTCACAGGTACCCCCTTCCCTTTCTTCTCTCTTATAGCTATTACTAGTTAGACAAACCTATTCTGTAGGTACTCATTTTGTGATACATCCAGAAAAAAATATTAATAAAGGAAAGTGTTTTTTCTTTGGTCTTCCATCCAGTATTCTGAGCTAGCCATGGCAAAACCATGTAACCATTCAGAAAAGATTTTGCTCCATGTTCAGAATTATAAGCCAATGAGTAAAAAAGGGAAAGAACAACTTCTACCTTCCTGCTTAAACACAAGCACCTTTGTTTGGAAAGATTTTCCCACTACCTTCTTCAAAAATGTGTCAATCAGAATAGTTTGGGGGAGGGTGGGAAGATACGGCAACTGGAATCATTGTTATTGTACCTCAAGGGAGAAGGTAAAGGGAAACAAAGATTGAGAAATCGTGCCCCTTATTGGCTGCTCTGTCATCCGACACCAGCAGCACAAGGAATTCTAGCAATACCTCTGTCCAGAGGAAGAAAGCCTAGAGGCTGAAGGAAATTTGTAGGGAAGATGTATGCAGCTCGACTGACTTGTTTTTTTGACACGTAGCCTTGAAAAGAACAATTTTACCTCAGAAACTTGGCAAATGCAACCTGATTTTTTTTGTTAAGTTTTAACATGCATTTTACTAAATGCATGAAGAGCGAGGGAGCGAAAGGCCAGGTATCCAAATACAAGGAGGTTGTCAGGTTTCTCTTTCTCTGTCATTTTTATTTAATCGGTCAAATGAAAATTCAAAACCATATAATTAGATGGCTGTTTATACATGATTAAGCATGAGCTCATTGGACTTTACATGCCAGAAAGTCAGAGATGTGGTTAAGGGCAAGAAGGAACTATTAATAAAAGGAAATAAAGCTGTAATACATTTTTCACTTATGAATAAAAATAATTCAAAGGTCTCTAGATGGAAAAAGAGAGAAAAAAATCAACCATGAGTAGGGGCAAGGAACCAGATAATTTTATAAAATGTTAGAATTCATGAGATATAAAACATAAGCCACTGGTACGAAAAGCTTTTCTCCTCCATGACTCTAATCCTATTTTTGGTTTCTCGTAAACATAACTCACAATGAGAACATAACAAAACTTACCTGTATTATATTTCTTTAGCATTGTTCTGGGAAATACTTAAGCGAGAACATGCTGTTCATTTAAAAGAGTTACTTGTTCTCTTCACAACCGCCTTCCTTAGTAATCCTCTCGAAGAAACCAATAGCTCTCAGCTTCCCTTGAGAAACCCAAGTGTCCTTTCATTTTCACAAATCAGAATTTTTCTTCCCAAAATGAAGTGAGCACATCAAAAGCAAGGTTTAACTGACCGTAACCTTCATGAAGGTAAGGCAAACTTTCCCAGATCCCCCAGAGAATCTGTGATCTCAGACTAGGGCTCTGAAAGTGATAAACCGTCTGCTTATAGAGATCAAACACCAAGGTATGAATGAAGTCAGTGGGCAAGCCTTTCAGATGACAGAGAATGGACTGGTCTAGGATCAACCTACTTACCCCCCTTAGGTTAGGTTTTCAAGTTGCTGCTACAACTGCTCCCCTACTGGGAAAATACACCAGTACAGGTCACCTCTAGAGGCCACCCAGGCAAATGCAAAATGAACTCCAGAGGTAGTTCAACTGTGTGTGCTATTTTCTGCAAGCAAACAAGTCTTTGAGTCGCCAATGTTGTGACTCATACTTTCACACATCACTGTTGTGATACTGTATAGCCCGCTAATCAGAACAACACAATCTGAAACTAAAAATGAGTACAGCCAATAGACACCCAACAGAGTCCTTAAGACTGAGGCTAAAATGAATGTCATAACATTCAAAAAGCCCCCTAAGAAGCATAAACATTGAGTTTTACAGCCTGACTCGGAGAGCCTTATCTCCCAGTGTGTCAGAGGGTCTCCCTCTCTCTATCTCACCCTCCTCCACCTTCACCCTCTCTCAAAATAAACATCGGCCAGTTCAGACTCCCAGAGAGGTCTTTAATCCTCTACATACCTGCCTGTTGGAATGTAAAGAAAATATGCTTCACTTAAACCTATACTATGAACTACAAAATGTAGAAACCCATAAAAAGCTCATTTCCAAAATACATATCTGAAAAAGCATGGACCTTTGAAACAGAGCACCGTACTCACAACGAATTTGGCAATTTTAACCTACAAAGCCTTACATATCACTCATCTATGTGTTGTTCATGGAATATGTACTTCGTTTTAAAGATACTTTTTTAATCATTGACTGTATTTGGACAAATTCAATCCTTAACATACTCATTTAGTGTTAAAAGCCACCCGAACCTTAAGGAAAAATACACTTTCACAAAACAAATTCTTTATAAGCTGGAAATGCATAGATTTTATCTTTAATGTTGAAGGAAGGGGGAAATCATACTAAATTAATAAATATTGATTATTTGAAACAGTTTAATAGCTACCGCAGTCCCAGATAAGAAATGTGATAATTTATTCCTAAACAATGTGCGGCATGTAACTCAAAACCACTTTTCATCAATAATTAATATTAATAATTAACAAGTATAAACAACAAAAATACCTTTTGGAAATGTTTCAACCAGGCCCTTTCCTCATTCCACAGCCTGACTATTGCCCCCCTTTACCCTCTACGTGGAGTTAATAACTAACCTTCCCTCATCTGTGACATGCAACACTACCCAGCAGCAATCTTCCCAAGAATGCGCTCACAAATACATAAGATTGAAAAGAATAAAAGTCTTATCAAAGTCACCTGAATCTGGCCGGCAGATTTCTAAGTTAGCATCTGCAATTACATTCCACTCAATAGTGAATTAGTGTTTTTCTCCAGTGAAAACAGAATCCTGAAGAAAGTTTACCTCGAACACCTACTCTACTACCTAGAGATGTAATGTTTTATGTCTTTAATCCAAAGATTAGCTTAGTAATAAAAATTAAACAGTCCTCCAGATAAGCACAGCGGAAGGGGAGGATAATGCAAAAACTACTAGTTTAAGATAAGTCAGAACCGATGCACCAGGCTGCATTTGGCACTCTTTCTGAGGAGCATTTAATCTGACTTTTTAAAAACTGCATTGCTATCCTGTCTTCATGCTGATTGTCTGTGGAATAGCATCTTTCAGAGTCAAACACATTTCCAAATTTAAGGCCTCTTCCTTTTCTAGGCACTCTGCCCTAGTACCTGACATTTTAAGATTTTAAGTCCATTGAAATTCATCTCTCTCCACCATTCACTCTTTCACCAAACTGAGTATTATGTGGGTAACATAGCCTAAGTTCCTAAAGTTCAACATCGTGCTATATTTTAATTCCTTACAGCAAATACAAATTCTGCAATCCCCCATTCCCTTCCTCCACGTACCTCCATTCCACAGATTACCATTATACTTCCTGAAAAGTGATCAGAATCAGCAAAAGCACCTCATGCTTAAGTTATTCATGTTCCCAGGCCTGTTTGGTAACTGACTTTTAAGTGTTAGAAGGAGGAAGCCCTCCCACTGGGGAGCTTCCATGGGCTGTGTCTGTTTGTGTAAAAGTTCAGGGATAAAGGTGTTTACATCTTTTTCTTGGGCGGGGGCCTCAGACAGCTGCACAGAGTACTCTGCATACATTTCCAGGACTACCTTCTTTTCGGTTTCATGAAGTACAAGCAGTGGGAACATTCAGAACTACTAGGACGTTCAGCAAAGGCTGGTGTGCAGAGAGGAAAGCATCTGACAAATGCAACCTAAGAAACAATGTCTCCCTTCAAGTGGAACAGCTGGTGAAGTCAGCCAGTGCTGGCCTGCGCGAACAATACTGGGCAGGCCATTAACTTGCCTGGTTCAGACAGCGATGAGCTCACCCACCTTTCTGGAAGTGCTATTTTAGCTGCTGAGTTTATACAAATAAAACCCATAATTTTCTAATGGCTAAACTAGGAACGTGTTCGAAAATAACTAACTCTGAGAACCCTGCAGAAGCCACACAGGGAACTCAGGAAGGTGAGTCTGCAGTCTGTTCAAGTTTGCACACATCTTTATAATCGCTACATATGTATTACCTTGAAAATAAGCAGCCACATAAGCAAACCATGATTTTTTTAAAAATCAGGTGGTTACTGCCACATTATGTTCTCTCTCTCTCTCTCTCTCTCTCTCTCTCTCTCTCTCTCTCTCTCATAGGAAAGAAGTTAGTCTTCTAACTAAACAGTTAACATTTAACTTGAACACTGGGCACAGTTTAGCTCTCAATTCCTCCCCCTTCCCTCTCTTATTAAAGTGAAAATAGGTTCAGGAAAACTCTTACTAATTATAACTGATCCTGGATGAGATAGGGCTATACCAGTTTCACTGCTGCAGTCTCAAGAGGCCCCAGTTACTACACTCTTCTCCAGGCAGCAGGAATCCCTGACCATTCACCCACTACACACACCCCTACATCACTTCCCCAACTCCCATAATCAAATATCAGCTCAAATGCCCATAGTCCTGGAAATACACCTCCCAGATTCCTGCCTCTTATCCAAATTTTATGGCATTTTTTTACATCTTCTACAATCCCAAGTAGTGCTATTTTTGCATCTTTTGCATATTTGATCACTTCTACCTGATGTGTTAGTTGCATCAATATCTTACCTTCCGCCTTAACTGGCCATTACAAGAAGATAGGGGTGTGCTTTATCTTCTTTCGCTCCCCACCTCACCCCACCCCCGGGAGCACCAGGCCTGCACAGGGCGGACACCCACTGAATGTCTCTGGACAGACAATGCCCATACCACCACTGCAGCATGAGGAGCTACAGTTCGTACAGGTTGGTGGGAGGAGGGCTAAAAGAAGAATAGTATTTTATTATTTAAAATAGGGAGACTGCTGGCAGGCCCAGAGTGGGGGCGGCAGCAGGATGACGACATTTCTAAACTCTCATCCCCAACAGTTGGACGCTGCCGTCTCACTGCGTACATAGCACACAGCTCCACCCTATCACCACAGCCCTTTCCCAACTGTTTGACTTGTTACCTTCTCTGTGAAGTCCTCTATGGAAACAGAAGTATAACAAACCTCTCTATCCTTCCCCTGTTCTTAGCCATTCATAAGTACCACAAAGGAGATATAGAGGTTACCTAGCTATCGACATGATGATTATATCTCCTCACCAAAAACCTATACTAGTACTATTGCTGCTGCGGCTGCTACTGATACTACTCTATTCTACTACTACTAAGAGTAATGATAATACTAAATCTATTATTAAACAGTACATCTATACATTAAAAATAAAATAAGAGTTAACATTAATGAAAATCTTACTTGGTACTGGGGATGATGTCTAGCTCTATACCTGGATTAATCCATTCAGCTCACATAACAACCCTGATTATTACCATCCCATTTCACAGAGAAGGGAACCTGAGATTCAGAAAACATAGTAACTTGATAAGAGTGAAAATTAAAACCTAGGTAAGTACAACTCCAAAAACACAAACTAATGTCTGCAGGCACATACATCCTTAATCACTACCCTCCACACAACTGGACAAATACTATTAAAAGAGAGGAGATGGAACAATTGAAAACCAACTCTTTTCCAAAGCTGAAACAAACACTCACCACAGCTTCCAACGTCTTGGTTGCCATATATAAGCAATAGGCAGAATGATACCTTAATTTGTTCTGCACAGGTGCCATTAAAGGTACCATACATGTAAGTATAAAAAAACAAACTATTCTAACCTTTACAGTAGTGGTTAAATGACTACTGTATTACCCCTTGCACTTTTAGGAAATTCTGGTACATAACATCAACTTCATTTGTCCGTTCACTCACTCATTCAGTGGTTAAATCACATAGTAAGGGCAGGTAAAACAGAGGTCAAGGGAATTACAGAACAAAATCATGTCTGATAAAATAAGGTAACATCGAAAAGCTGTTGCAATTCTGAGGAAGAAATGATGCTGAGATGATGATGGTGGTGATGATGATGATAATGATGGTGATATTTAGGAATGCAATATGAAAACACTCAACTGCATAAAGCTTACCATAGAAGGGATTTACTAACTTCCATTCAATAAGCAGTCTTGAGTGGGCAGAATTCAGCAGGACATAGATTAGAAATGTAAGAACGTGACATACACACATACACAGAAGCACAAAGACAATTACACAATGTGTCAGGTACAATAATAAGTAAATATGAGGTGTCTTGAAGGGGCAACCTTCCACAAGGGTACAACCTTTTATCGGGCCCCTTAACATGAGGAGAGAGAAATCGATGTACAGGTAGACGGGACCAGTGGTATGGGAAACAGAGGGATCTGCTCCAGAGCCAAGGTACAAGGCCAGAGGCCAGATTTGGTCTGTGGCTATGCAAATGTGTGAACTTGAATAAATCATTTAGACTAAACCTCCCTGTCAAGCACAGCTTGGTGAGATCATATATTAAACTACCGAGCACCATCCTCACACAAACTAGATGCTCAATAAATATTAATTCTCCTTTCTACCTACAGATCACATCTGAAAACCTTTCATCTCTTATCATCTAAAAGACTACCTTTAAACCAGAATAGATGATGGAATCATTTCATGGGGCTTTTCTCAGGAGATATATGCCTACTCCCACCATGCTTTGAATTCATAGGTTTACATGCCGAGAAGGAATATTACAAATCAGGTTTCCAACCTCCTTACTTTTACAGATGGTACCAGGTCACACTGTGCATGACACAGTCACGACAAACATTCAAGTAATCAAGTGCCTAATTAACTCCACTTTCTACTGTATCCTATTACTCTTATTGGAGTGTCAATTATAAATGATGCTTGATAGTGCAATTACCTCTGAGGCAGTTAAAAATGTCTTCTGCCTTCAAAATAGAATGAGGATGGCACACCGTAAACTCCTCCTACAAAACAAGCATGGAGTTTGGAAGGAGAGAGCTCATGAAGAAATGAAGAGCTGGCAGAGAAACTGGATAAGCACAGAGGAAGGGATCGAGGATGAAAAGGGACTAAGAGACACTTACTTTACAACTGCACCTTAAGATCATCTCCATTTCTATCCATTTCTGTGTGTGTGTGCACCATGTTCTGACATCTCCAATCTATATCCTAATCAATCTGAAAATGTCCCTAGACCAGTTTCTCTCTCCCTTTTGTCTAAAAGCCTGAGGACACAAGAGCCATCACTCTCCCATATCAGAGACAAAATGTTTAAATGTTCAGGAGAAAAGAGAAGTAAGATTGTTTACCTTCAACAGTTTAAAAAAGAGGTTCAGTTTCCTTTGTTCAAATCTCCTTAAACCTTAGGTTTTAGAAGAACCACTGTCGAACCCAGGTTTTAGTGGAACCAGTGCCTGCTGAGTCTTTATTTGCCAAATGTAAATTGGCCATGGAACCAATATTGAGGCTGCTCAGAGACAGCAAACACCTTGTTAAGAAAAGGGGGGAATCTAATAAGCATATCAAACCTGATGGCTTAATTTTTTGAAAGATTCCCATCTCAAAGTTTACAAGCAATAAGTGAGGCTATAAGGTAATTATTTCCTAGCATAATAATAATTGCAGAACAATTGTCCAATTAGCCGTTGTGCACTGAGGGAATTCCTTTGCATTGCGGTCTTACTGTCTTTGCCTTTGTTCTGAAGAAAAATTCTGCCTTCAAGAGTTCTTCATTATGTCAATAAGTTTGGAAGGAGTCCCCGTGGCACAGAGACCTTGCCTTGCACTAAAGCCTGATAATGAAGCACAAGAACCATCTGTTCCTACTTAAACTTGCTGAAACACTCCATAGCCAGGGGAAACGCTGACTGAAGGCCTCAAGGAAAGGAGAACCTTGGGAAGGTGAAAGAACCAGAGTCACTCGGGATTAAGACCCTGAGTTCTCCTTGGGACAAACTCTTTCCCATTTATAGGCCTCTCTCAAAAAAACGGGGCGGGGGGGGGGGGGGGGCGGAGATAGGAGGGGGAGGAGGAGAAGGATGAGAAGAAGGAAAAGAGCAGAACTAGAAAACATTAAAATAGCATATAAAATTAAATTCTCTTCAACAAGTATCTATGGGACATCTAGTTCATGTGGGTCTTACACACTTCAAACTCAGAACTTCAAGCCCTCCAAACCCCGTACCTTACCTACTCAATCAACAAGTAGCACAATGTCTTCCCGTTGTCCTTCCAGCCTCTACCAATTGCCACATCAGTGATTAACAGCTCTGCTCCTTCCAACACCATTCGACCACAAAGGCTGTGTGAGCCTCAAGAAGGCAGAATAGTTCAACTAAAGAAGGAACTGTCTAGCAAGAGAAGTGACTGAGAATACTTTGTGAGGCAGAGTTCTTGTCCCTGAAAGAATACAAGGAGGAGTTTCCAAGATGTTGCAGAGAATGTCAGTCTCAACTCTGTGTAACACCCAAAAAGGCTTAAAACATCGTGTCAAGCTTTACATTTTTATGTGAGTTAGAAGAATTTTCTATGCCCTCATCTAAAGCCTGTTTTTTTTTTGTTTTTTTTTTTTTTTTTTGGTGCTTCTTTCCATTCTAGACTACGACACTGTGTGACCAGAGGCACATAATTTAACTTCTCTAGGCCTTAGTCTTATCATTTAAATAAAGGCAAGGAATTTAGTAATCTCTCAAATCCCTTCCAACTCATTTTCTAAGTAAATTTATCTCCCCTTTAGACCAAATTAAATTTCAAGAATTCTATTTACCTATAAAATGCAACAGAATCATCTAACAATCTCTATATATGGAAAGAAAATCCAATAAAATGACAAGACAATATAAACAGGGCAAACACAATGGGTTTGTTATGTAATATCAGTTACAAGTTTCAAAATATAATGAAAAATTTTTTAATTAAAAATACCTAGGACAATTATATTTATACAAGAAAACTACATTTTTCCCTGAAGACATGCATAAATACAGATATAAGCATGTTTCTAGATGAGAAAACTAAATATAGTATGTTGATTCTTCCAAACTATTTCATAGGTTTAACGTAGGGTTTCTCGGCCTCTGCATTTCGAACATTCTATGCCAAACAATTCCTTGGTTTTCTGGTTTGTTGTTGTTTGGGGGTAGGGGGAGGTGCTGTGTGCATGAGGGATGTTGAACAGCATCTCTAGCCTCTACCCTCTAGATTCCAGTAGCACTCTCTCCAGTTTCGACAACCAGGACTAAATTCTATTCAGAGACTGCCAAACATCCCCAAGGTCAATAACACTCTGGTAGGGAGTCACTGATGTAATGCACAGTTCTTGGATGGTCCTACTCACTACATTGACAATGGATTCTAAAGTTCATCTTCAGGAATAAACTATGGGGCGGGGGGGGGGGGGGAAGCTTTGGAAAAGAAAATACAGCCCTGGCTGGTGTGGCTCAGTGGATTGAGTACCGGCCTGGGAGTCAAAGGGTCGCTGGTTCAGTTCTCAGACAGAGCACATGCCTGGGTTGTGGACCAGGTCTCTGGTGGGAGGCACGTGAGAGGCAACCACACATTGATATTTCTCTCCCTTTCTCCCTCCCTTCCCCTCTTTCTAAAAATAAATAAAGTCTTTGAAAAAAAGGATCATGATCTCAGATATAAAACAAGTAGCATATGATGTCATTACAAATGAGTAGGAAAAGAGATTGTTCAAAATATGGTAGTGGCACAACTGTTTATTGTTCAAAGGAAAGTCAAAGCTAAATCTTTATTCACAGTACACACGTTCTAGTTATCTATCGCTAGATAGCAAGGTCAAAACTCAGGATCCTGAAAACAACAATTTATTATCTCTTGCGGTTCTGGGGTTGACTGAACACCTCTCACTTAGGGATCGCTCATGCATTGCAGTCAGATGTCACCTAGGGCTTGCAGTAATCTGAAGAATGGACTGAGTGAACATCTACAGCGGCTCACTTGCAGACTGACTGTGGATGGAAACACCTCCATGACCTGCGACTACAGCTGGGGCTTCTCACAGCATGGCAGCTGACTTCCAAAAGGAAAAAAGGTCGTTTTGAGGCCATGGCTGCAACAGGCACAGAACCGCTTCTGCCATATACCATTTGCCAAAACACTATCTCCTTGAATTTGGACTCACCCAAATTCAAGGGGACAGGGAAATAAACTCCACCTCTTGACAAGGTGGTGGCAAAGTCACATGATTAGAGCACATGAAATGGTAGAGATGGTTTCAGTCATCACCTGAAAATAAAATTAGCCATGATATACATAAAATAAATTCCAGGGAAATTAAGAGCTAAATAATAAAAGTAGACTATAAAACAACTAAAAAAATATTTTTGAGTGTTTCTCTCATTTTAAGATAAAAAAATGCAAAGATAAACATAGCTACAAAATACATTAGCTCAAAAAGTACTTGTAAACAAAATGAAAAAGCAAACAACTAGGAAAATACCAGCATTTTACTCAATGTAAAGTTAATGATTTAATATATAAAGAGACCTTGCAAATAAATAATAAAGACAAACATTCCTATAGAAGGAAAAAGGCAAAGGACATAAACAGTTTACAAAAGAAGAATCCGGTAGACAAGACATAAAATAGACACTCTCAATATTCTGCTACTAGACTGAATAAAGAGTATCAAATGTGATATAACCCATTTGGGAAGCAACTTGGTAATATAGTTGAGAGTGTTTAAAATGTTCATTTGACCCAATAATCTACCATCCCTTTTAAGATATTTGTGATAATGTAGTTTAATAAAAAAGAAAGCAAACAACTAAGGAAATACAGTACATTTTCCATGCACATGTTTTCAAAGTATCAAAAATATATGGGAGAAAGTTCATAACACAATGTAGAGAAAGAGAACACAAAACTTTGTTTAGATATTTATCTATCACCTATCACAAAATATTCACACATATTTATCTCCTCAAATATGAACAATGATTATCTCTGTGTTTGGGGAATAATGGCTAGATAATTTTATTTTATTCTTTTTTTTCCAGTATTCAAAATTTTTTCTATAGTAAATATGTATTATTTTTATACTCAGGAAAAGTATGCTGTTTAAAAATACTAGTACTGATGGGTGAAAAACTGAAAAGGTCACATTGTGAAGTTATTACTGAAAGATTTAAAAACCAGTTTAAAAGCAGGGGAATAAGCATGATTATGCTGCCAGTGACATCGGCGCGACTACACCTGGAACCACTGACCTATGCCAGGGTCCATTTGGTCCAAACCCTGGCACTTTCCCAGGCTCACAACCCAGCCACGGCACAGATTCTCAGGTAGTTGTTCAGTGTGACCACTATCTAAACTGTTTTTCCCCTTTCAACATGCAGCCCATTTGCTTTCTTCGGTGAGTTCAAAATATTTCTGTTTCTGCCTTCCGAGGCCTTTGATTAATTCCCTAAATTATGAAATACTTAGGGAAAATACACACTCACACAAAGGAAGACATTTGTTTCTGCTACCCTTTAACTGGAAGTCTTCCTCAATTTCAGTGGGTCCCAGTCAGGTACACCCTCTACTATTCCTTCAAATGGAGGAGCCATGAAAATAGCCACTCCCCAGTCCCCTGGTTCTCAAACTTGAGCATGCACTGGAATCCCCTGGAGGGCCTGTGAAAACACAGAATGGTAGGCCTCACCTCACAGATTTTGATTCAGTAGGTGTGGAAGTGGAGTCTGAGAATCTGCATTTCTCAGACAAGTTGCCAGTGACACTGATGCTGCTGGTCCAGGGACCCTGCTTGGAGAGCCACCACTCAAGAGTACACAAACAACAAAGCATCTACCTGCTGTGTGCTACAGCTATTTATTTATCCCTATTATTCACATTAAGAATATATTATTTGGTATTCCTTACTTAACATATTTAATCACCAATAACCCAAATAAATCTCAGGAATCCTCATTCCTATTTCAGATGGAGTAATACATTCAAAGAAACAAACTCCAGCAATGTTTGTAAAATCATCTTTTCTGCCATCACTCTCTGCCATCCCCCTTGACTGACAATTCTCCTACCATTCAGCAGCCCTGAAGCCGCCCTTCACTCCTCTACTCTCCCACATAACAAAGCCAACTCTCCCCAACATTCCCATAGAGATAAGGTTCTTCCTTCCCTTCTTTCCCTACTTCCTTCCAACACAAATTCCTCTACTCATATTTCTGTCTCCCCTTACTATTTATTTAGTTTATTAAAGGCCACAGGTAAAAATGGGGTGAATGAGTAAAAAAATGCCTGATTACTTTCTTTTTAGGTAACAATACATTTTTCTTAATGAGCGAGAGAGAAGCACTCAAACACACAAGTATTAATCATTTTTGTGCCTGTAACACATCCATCCATCCCCCCTTGCCCACTCCGTCCATCCACTCAATACACATTTACCAGGTGTCTACTATATATAGCAGGCCCTGTGTTGGGTACTGGAGAACTTGGAGAAAAGAAAGGAGGGCTCATCTGAGACGGTACCAGCAGGAGCATGTTTCATGGATAAATAAGAGTCTTGTTGAATGGTTTAAGTTCCAACCTGAATCTTATGTCCTTTAAAACCCACTGGCAGATATCTGAAATACCTTCTTCAGCACTTCATTTCTTTGCACCCCATTAAAATGTACATGTCCTTGTTAAGAATAGTCCTTTAGGTTTCCAAGGGTCACTTACAACTAAGTCTGAAAAGGTTTCAAGCCCTTACCTGATGAGGAGGGCTCTAGATGACTTATAGAAAGACTATAAATGGTTTTCAAGAAAGAAAAGGAAATAGGATGAGAGTCTAGGGAGTATTTGAGACAAACATCTTTCCTTGGTTGTGACTTCCAGGAAAGCTATTCCAGAAATGCCATTCCCACCCTAGCCTGCATGCGGTACTATACTACAGTGATTCTCAAATAGGGTGCCTGGACTAACAGCAACAGCATCACTTGGGAATTTGTTAGAAATGCAAATTATCAGGCCCCACCCAATACCTACTGAATCAGAAATTGGGGGTGGGGGGGTGGAACCCACCCACTGGCACTTTCACAGACTCTTTGGAAAACTCTGAAGCATACTCAAGTTTAAAAAGCACTGCTCTGATGTCTATTACAGAGGCTCCCTCTCTACCAGTATGTACTACGTTAGGATGGAACTTAATGATTGGTCAGGTTCCTTTATTAGTATAAGAACATCATTTTTAGAAAGGTGCATGAGGGAATCCTAAACTACTTACTAAGAGCTAAACTCTGTGATAACAGGACAGAGAGTAGCTGCCTGTGGCTAAATAGGGAACCACTGGCTAAAAAAAGGAAGATGGTCATTGATAAAAATCAATGTTAACAGCTCTGTTAGCGTAACCGTCTGCCTCCCAAATTTGTGCAACTTGCAATGACCACCAAAGCAGGAGTGGTTTTGCCTTCTTTTTAAAATTCTCAGAGCTCTCAACAGGGCATGTTTTCACATGCGGTTGAAAAGGGCCCCAAAAAATGCCTATTGCACAATGAAATGTTCATCTCATGTTATTTAGTATCTTTGGTCTCTCTTTGGAGCAGTGAGAGGAGGGAAAAACACGAATATTTTTAGAACCAAGGAACGATTATCATTCAATGAAACAGCACAGATAGAGGCTTAAATCAAGTGTGTGGAAATAATATGTTATTACTAGCCTTAACTCTGTTAAATTATAACCTATAAACTCTGCAACGCTTGACTTAAATATCCCATCCACGTTTGCAGGAAATCTAAATGGTTATTTCCTCCTTTACTGCATGCATTAAAGGAGGATTTACCGTTGCTTCCACAAAGCATGTATGAGAAGCATGTCATCCAGGATGTCAGTGTAACCAGGCACGATTGATAAGCACACAGCCCACATCACGTATGTATTCTGGGAGCCTTTATGTGCTGTTAATTAGTTTAGCTATTGCTTTCATGGTTCATTTAGAAGCTTCATGCTTCATTAAATATCAATAAATTTTATCCTCAAAAAACCTTTTCAGTAAAAATATGATTGTCTCTTAAAGTGATAATCTTGTTAATGGATGTATACATTGCAAGCATGTCTATCAGGACCAACAAAACTCCGAATTGCCGTGGTTGCAGTACCCTAAAGTAATATGAAAATTTTATTCTACAGTTTAAAACACATGTCTCATCCACACATATTTTCTTACAGTAGGGAGGAAAATCTTTTTTAACTTTCCCAAAAATGATGCATCTTTTAGCTTCTATTTTTATTTCATCAAGAATGCCTACTTATGTTTCATAAGCTACTTTTATCCATTGCATCAATTCCAAGTTCTGTTTTATTGAAAAGATAAGCTTTGGAAACTTTTTGGTGCATGAAAGAGGTATTTTCAGGAAACATGCGTCCTTCACCTCCCTGATAAATGCATCCGAAGAGGGTGGGGGTCACAATTACTAGGCTTATCCTCTCAGATACTACAGTAAACTCTGTCAGTGAATAACCTGGGCTGTTCACTGAATGCCCGGAGCAGGTGTGTCAACTGGAGAAGGTCGCAATGAGGAAAGAGGAGCTTCATCTATCTAAGCAGAAATAACATCTTCTAATACTTTCCCCTTCTTTCCAGGTCCATCCATGTCTTCTCTGTGAAGACATCTCCAACCTACTCAAAGTTGTTACTCTTTTCCTCATTTTGTATTATAGTTATCCATTCATTCATTTATTCACTCATCCATGCATTCAAAAAATGTATTTCTAAGGATACAATGATAAACAAGAGAAGATCTTTTTTTTTTAATAAAATGTACATTCTAGTGATGAGGAGATACACAATAAAACAGGTGAATGAAGACATGAACAAGATAATTTCAAACAACGTTAAGTGCCATCAAAGAAAGAAAAGAGGGAGGTGTGATTGAGAATCATGGGGGTTGGTTTGTATTAAACTGAGTGGCAGAAAGGCTTGTGGAAGAGACAGCTCATATGCTGAGGTACACATGAGAAGAAGCCATCCATGCAACAACATGGGGCAGAGTCTCCAGCAGAGGAAGCTCCAAGTACAGATTTGAAGTCTGATCCAGCTTGGCATGTTGGAGCAAGGGGGAAAGACAGGCTGGTGGGAATGTGCTCAGCAAAGGGGAGCTTCATACCAGATACATTTGGAGATGACTTGCCAATCTTCTTACTTTAAATTATGAGCTCCTGGAAAACAGGGTCCGTATCTTACTTGAGTTTGTGTCTCTAATCCTTAGTCTTATATATGACATGTGATCAAGAAGCATGTGTTGAATGACTGAACTGACTGAGTCATTTCCTAAGGTTATATATAAAACCTTGGGAATTTTTTGTATCACTTTATACAATCTTCCTTCTCTCAGCCACCTCGTTCAACATGGATGATCATGTTCTATTTTTTATGGACTTTGAAAAAGATACCTACTGAGAAGGGCTTCTTGCTGGTAGCTTAACTGGGATTAAATATATTTAAAGAAAATAGAGCCTAGAAGCCGTTTCTAAACAGAGGCTTCTTCTACAAGTCATGCACTAAGCTGCTGCCACTTGCCTTCCTATACTGTTTCTGCCATCTGAGCCAGACCTTGTTGAGGTACTCCTGGAATCCTATTTCAACCAATAGGACTGAGGCTTCCCCACCCAACTGGAGTTGTACAGCTGTATTCTCCACCAACATCTTCACCAACCAATCAGAGCAGCTTCATTCTGACCAATCAGGACCATATTTTTTGAACCAATTAAACTGTGAGAATTTGGAATCCTTATTTGTATAAAGACTGACCAATCAGTGGGCAGGGACTTTTTTTTTTTTAAATGTGTTTGAATTTATTTATTTGTTTATTTATTTAATATTTATTTATATTTATTTTTAGAGGGGAAGGGTAGGAGAGAGGGAGAAGGAGAGAAATATCAATGTATGGTTGCCTCTTATGTGTCCCATGCTGGGAACTGGCCTGCAACCCAGGCATGTGCCCTGACTGGGAATCGAACCGCGATCCTTTGGTTCACAGGCCCGCGCTCAATCCACTGAGCTACACCAGCCAGGGCTGGGGAGCAGGGACTTTTATCTATGTAAGTTAGCTCCCCTTCAGGTCTGGAGGAACACTTTCACTTTCCATAGAAGACTAAAAATTGTGTTTCTCCTGCTGGAGCTGAAACACCAAAGACATCTTGTAGGAGCAGAATGAGGCAGACCAGGGCAGACCACATAACAGCAGGGCTTCCTAGCTGTCTCACAGCTTTGCTGTTTTCACAGCTATGATGTATAACAATTGAGCTGTTTTTGCATTGAAAAAAGTTTCCTTCACTCTGGTTTCTCTTCAGATCGTATAAATCTTTCACCTTTTACTAAAGATTTCCGTGGAGAGGAACAACTGGCGGTGGCTGGCGGTCCTCGGGCCCACAGGCAGCAGCTGGCGGACCCCGGGCACAGGGGGGCAACTGTGCAGACCCAGTGAGGCTGCACAAGGCGGCTGGCTGACCAGGTGGTCCCACATTCGTGAGCGCAGACAGTCCAGGCAGAGGGGAAGTGGCGGAAGGGACTGAATCCAGGAGAGAGCAGAGCAGGCGCCATTGTTCCCTCTCAGACCCCGCCCCCACATACAGCGTCACAAGCCAGCGACTGGGCTGCCCCACACTGGGGAGCGCCTGAGGCTCCACTCCTCACTATGTAATAGCACGCCTGCGTGCACAGATAATCCAGGCGACCGGAGCCCAGGAGAGAGTGGAACAGGCACCATTCTTCCCTCTGGGACCCCGCCCCCACCTATAGCGTCACAACCCAGCGACTGGGCTGCCCGGCCCTGAGGAACACCTAAGGCTCCACGCCTCACTACGTAATAGCCGCAACCAGACTAAAACCAAAACAAAAACAACAACAACAACAACAAAAAAAAAAACACCAAAAATGGCTCAAACCGGACAAAAAATGAAAATCCCAGAGTCAATTCCTCTAAGCAACGAAGAGATAGCCAACCTATCAGATGCACAGTTCAAAGCACTGGTCATCAAAATGCTTACAGAATTGGTTAATTTTGCTCACAAATTAAATGAAACAATGCAGGCTACAATACGTGAAATGAAGGTAAACGCATGGGGAACCGATAGAGATGGAAGGAAAACTGGGACTCAAATCAATGGAGTGGACCAGAAGGAAGAAACAAACAACCAAACAGAAAATGAGGAAGAAACAAGAATTCAACAAAATGAGGAGAGGCTTAGGAACCTCCGGGACATCGTTAAACGTCCCAACATCCAAATTATACGGGTCCCAGAAGGGGAAGAAGAAGAGCAACAAGTAGAAAACTTATTTGAACAACTAATAAAGGAGAACTTCCCCAATCTGGCAAAGGAAATAGACTACCAGGATGTCCAGGAAGCTCAGAGAGTCCCAAAGAAGTTGGACCCAAGGAGGAACACACCAAGGCACATCGTAATCACATTAGCCAAGATTAAAATGAAGCAGAGAATTCTAGAAGCAGCAAGGGATAAGGGGACAGTCACCTACAAAGGAGTTCCCATCAGACTGTCAGCTGATTTCTCAAAAGAGACCTTGCAGGCAAGAAGGGGCTGGAAAGAAGTATTTGAAATCTTGAAAAGCAGGGACCTACATCCAAAATTGCTCTTTCCAGCAAAGCTGTCATTTAGAATGGAAGGACAGATAAAGCACTTCTCAGATAAGGTCAAGTTCAAGGAGTTCATCATCACCAAGCCCTTATTCTATGAAATGTTAAAGGGACTTATCTAAGAAAAAGAAGATCAAAAATATGACAGTGAAAAGACAGCAAACTCACAGATATTAAGAACCACACCTAAAACAAAAGCAAACTAAGCAAACAGCTAGAACAGGAACAGAACCACAGAAATGGAGATCATATGGAGGGTTAGCAACAGGGGCGTAGGAGGAGGAGAAGGGGGAAAAGGTACAGAGAATGAGTAGCATAGATAGTGGGTAGAAAATAGACAAGAATAGTGTGGGAAATGTAGAAGCTAAAGAACTTATGACACATGGACCTGAACTAAGGGGGGAATGTGGGTGGGAGAGGGTGTGCAGGGTGGGGGGGAATGATGAGGGAGAAATGGGACAACTGTAATAGCATAATCAATAAAATATATTAAAAAAAAGTTTCCTTCTTCACCATCTCCCAAACTGGGATTCCTGTTGGCATTGAATTGGCACCAACAACCATTGGTTAATACCTTTCGATGCAAGGATAACATACCATAGACTCAATGTGGGAGAAGGTTTTTTGTTTTTGTTTTAATTTTTCCTTCGGATATAATAAATTTGTGCTTGGAGGTTTTACTGATGGCTCTTGTGACTAAAAGTGAAACACATTCAGGAGGGGAGAATCAGAAGTTAAAAGTGCATTTTTAGTTTTTTTAGAAAATTCCATACTGTTTTCCGTAGTGGTTGTACCAGTCTGCACTCCCACCAACAGTGAACCCTGAAACACCAATCCAAAAGAACCTGTGCACCCCTATGTTTATAACAGTACAATTTACAATAGCCAAGTGTTGGAAGCAACCTAGATACCCATCAGTAAATGAATGGATCAAAAAACTGTGGTACATTTACACAATGGAATTCTATGCAGCAGAAAGAAAGAAGGAGCTCATACCCTTTGCAACAGCATGGATGGAACCTGAGAGCATCATGCTAAGCGAAATAAGCCAGGCAGTGAAAGACAAATACCATATGATCTCACCTTTAACAGGAATCTAATCAACAAAACAAACAAACAAGCATACTATAACCAAAGACATTGAAATTGAGAACAGGCTGAAAGTCACCAAAGGGGAGAAGGGAGGGAATTTCAGGGGAACAGGGGAAGGATCTGCAGGAACAAGTATAAAGTACACATGGACAAAAACTATGGGGGGTGGAAATGGGAGGGAGGTGGGGAGGGCTGGGGTGGTGGGTTGGGGTGAGAATAAAAGACAGAAAACTGTACAAGATCAACAATTAAAATAAAAATTGGAAAAAAACTACATGACTTAATAAATAAATTCAGAAGAAAAAAAAAAGAGGAAGAAGAAGAAGGAGTTTAAAGTGCAACCCACAACAGGGTTTCAAAAAGTAGCTCAGAAGAGCTCAGACTCATGTCCTGGGATCCGTTTATTTATGTAATACTTCAATTCAGCTAATAATGGACAACTAGGGAAGAACATTAATATTAATGGCATCACTGTCATCATTATCATCATCATCACCTCTTAGAACATGGAATAATATAAATGAACTTTCCCAGTGAATCTAATATTGTGATGGATGAGAAGAAAGAGGAAACAGAGACAACCTACTAGAAATGCTTTAATTTCCACTCTACAAAACATTTTCAGATCTTCCAAATTTGGTTTATTGTGCTTCCTTTCTTTCTTCCATGTAACAGGCATGGTAGATAGAAGACAATTTTTGAATAATGGTTGAATGAATGTCTGATTTCATTTCTCCAGAATAACCTCTGGCAGCAATAACGAACTGACCATGTTGGCACTGACAGGCTTTGAGACCTCTACAAATCCAGACAGCCAAGTGTGACCTCATTGGATATGTGCGGAAAATGCAAACTCACTGGGTTTATGCACATCAGTAAAAATTCCAAAGGGGGCTGATGCCAGGAAAATGCCTTATTTTGTCAGAAAGTACATCTCCCACACCCACACAGCAGCAGGTCTGCATAGCTTGAGCCACATGTTAAAAACAAAGCAAAGTGGCATGTGATATGGGCCTCACTGCCTGATGACAGAATTCACGAGCTGTCTGTCTTCACTCTGAGCTTTTCTGGAACAGAGTCCACATAGCCCAAGCCTATTTGACAGTTTTGTCTTATTACCATGTTGTTTTCTACAAAGTCCTTGCCTTTTAAGTAATTAAGATTTATTTTTCTTATTACAATTTCAAAACTATTCCCAAATTACAAGTGATAATCTAATTCTAAGAAACCCTGTACTTTCCAACCTATTTTATAGCCAAGTTAGTGTTTCAGATTATACTAACCCTTTTTCAACTTCTGGAAGCATATAGGTAACTAAAAAAATATTTAAATCAACTGTAAGCCATGTTATGGCACCTGCTATAATAGTCATTGTGTGGACAACACTTCACAATCTCCATTGGTATTGTAGTCTATAGTATATCGGTTTTATGAAAGTCAATTTTTTAAAAATATTGGCCTGCTATAACTCCAATTTGTGTCATTTTTTTTATTTTATCATTTCCATGACATGTGTTCTGACTATGAATAAAATTGTTGTTTATAAAAAGTCACAGGAGCCCTGGCTGGTGTAGCTCAGTGGATTGAGCGCGGGCCTACGAACCGAAGGATCGCGGTTTGATTCCCAGTCAGGGCACATGCCTGGGTTGCCAGGCCAGTTCCCGTCAGGGGGCATACAAGAGGCAACCGCACATTGATGTTTCTCTCCTTCTCTCCTTCCCTTCCCCTCTAAAGATAAATAAATAAAATCTAAAAAGGAAAAAAAAATTTTTTTTCAAAAAAAAATATTTAAAAAGTCACAGGAATGTAAAGTACAACATAGGGAATATAGTCAATAATATTGTAAGAACTATGTGTGGTATGAGAGAGGTGCTAGGCTTATCAGGGTGATCACTTTGTAAGGTATACAAATGTCTAATCACTATGGTGTACATCTGAAACTAATAATGTATGTCAATTGTAGTTGGAATGAAATTTAATTTTTTTTCAATGTTTTTACTTACACTGGGCAGAAGAGCCATGATAATAAATGGCTTCCCCTGTGCATGCATTATTTTTTCTTTGCCTCTGTAGTCAGTATCTACTTTTTTTTCTCTTGCTCTTGTCTAGACATGATTATATGGCTTAGAAACAGGTACTTTACTTGCTGTATTAGTTTCCTAGGGCTGCCATATCAAAAGTACTACAAACTGGTTGGCTTTAAACAGAAATTTATCTCACAGTTCTGGAAGCTAGAAGTCTTAAATCAAGGTGCTGACAGGGCCATGCTCTCTCTGAAGGCTCCAGGGGAGAATCTTTCCTTGCCTTTTTCTAGCTTCTGGTGGTTGTCAGCAATCTTTGGCATCCTTGGCTTGTAGACATATTGCTCCAATCTCTGCCTCTGTCATCACATGGTGTTCTCCCCATGTGTCTTCTGTGTTTGTGTTCACATGGCATTCTCATTTCTGTATCTATATCCAAATTTTTCTCTTTTTATAAGAAAAGCAGTTATTGTATTAGGCCCCACCCCAATCCAGTATGATATCATCTTTACGCATAATTACATATACAAAACCCTATTTCCAAGTAAGGTCACATTCTGAGATTCCAGGTGGGCATGAATTAGAGGCAGGGCACTATTCAACCCAGTATGATTTCTATGCCATCAATGGTTCCATTACCACCTGTTCCGAGGAGTCTGAAGAACATGGCTATCTGAAGAACATTTGCAGACAAAGTAACTGCTCATGGAAGAACAATGAAAGGAAAGCGACATAATTCAATGAAGAAATGTAATAGGAAAACTGCCAGCAACTTGGTAGTATCAGTCAATTACTAACAAATCCATCCATCAGGCAAAAATATCAACCTGGCCACTTCTCCAGGAAATTGTCCCTTTTGGCTGAACCAGTCTCTGCCCTGGACCCTGCTCCTGAAGAGAGGCATCTTCTACCCAACTGTCACACCACCTACATGAGGACAGACAATGTCTGGGCATCAAGCTAGGCACCCTAAACCCATAAAACTATCACCTCCATCAGAGAAGGGGAGAAACTAAAGTTCACAGAGATAAAGCAATCAGACAAGTGTCACACAGGAGAGTTAGGGCCTGAACACAGATCTACCTGACTCCAAAGCTGATGCCTCACTTATGTTTGTGCGTGTGCTCGTACTCTGGCTCTTGCTCTCAAAAATGACCATTTCATTCATTCTGTATTTGAAACACATCATTTTCTTAATCCACAAAATATTACAACTGAAAGGTGCCTCAGATACAACAATTTCATTTTATAGATGAACATACTAAAGACCAGATATGATAACTGAATGACCTGCCCAAGATCATAAGAAAATCTAGTGACCAAACTTGGAATAGATCCTCAGACTCTCTGGCTTCTGGTCCAATCTGGCAACATCTAGTCTCTCTAGTAGCATTTAGTAGTCTACGAGGTAAGACCATACTTCACAGATAGGTCAGCATGGTAGTTTGGAGTACAGACACTGAAATTAGACTGCATTGATTCAAATCTTGGCTTGCCACTTCTTTCTGTGAGCCAGTCACTGAATATCTTAGCCTCAGTGTTGTGAACTACAAAATGCTGGTAATAAAGACATGAGTCAGTATCTAGTATCTAATGGGATTGTTGAGAGGATAAATGCTTAGTATATGTTACTTGTTGGTAGCAGTTTTGTTGTGGTTTATTACTACTCTATCATCATCATCATCATCATCATCATCATCATTATAATCCAATAAAAAGCTATGAATGAGTGGCTTCAGTTTTCTTAATAACCATCTATTTCTAGCAGCCGCACTGGTTGCAAGTCTTCATTCAAGGACCCAATGATACAGTGATTTCCTAGGCTTTCATAGTAATTAAATTCAATCTTGTTTCATAATCCACTTTATGCTGGTCCCAATGCCATGTTTTATGCTAAATGCGCGTTGTGCAAAGGGTCTATATTCTGGTTTTAATTTCCCTGATTGTGTGCGTGCGCATTTAACTGCCTTCTTTGAATGATGGTGGGTCATTTAGTGTCCTGAAAGGCCAACAATGTTATTATGTTACATCCTGACTCTGACAAATCCTTGCTCTTGACTCTCTCTTCTTATCCCTGTAAGTCTCAGGAAGGCAAGCCCTGGGAAAATTATACAAACAGCCCCAAATATTTGGAATCAGTATTGTTCTCACATGTGTACTCTTCTCTGAAAGCTTACAGCATTTCTCTTTCAGTTTTATTCTTTCATTAGCCCAAGGCTTGCTAATTAATTGGAATTTTCCAGGGCTTTTGTTGTTGGGACAAAAGCTAACAATGAAAAAGCTCATTCCTTCTTGTTAAAGTGGTCTATCCAGCCTCCACTGAGTAGCACAAAGACGGCAGGGATAAGAGGGAAGATTAAGTTGAATTTGAAAGGGTCAGACTTCATGAGTTCCTGAACCCTCGACTTGGCCCACGGCTGCCTTCATCTTCACCAAAACTGATTTATGAGAAGTGACATCTTAACCATGGCTTTTATCCTTCTAAAGGAAAAGCTGCTTGGGATCTAAAATTAGATGGCAGAAAATATCCTATCAACATGGAATGAGTAATAATGGGAAGCAAAAGATACTGTATTCGGTAAGAAGGCTATTCAAGAACAAAAACTGATGGATCAGGGAGGAAGGGAGTAAAACCCAGAAGGGCAGTCCCAATCAAGACACGGACCTGACTTAAAAGGAACAAAAAGATGCTTAGTATTGGCAAAAAGACTTTGCTTAAACCAAAGATGGTAGAGCAGCTAGAGGTTAGGAGTACAGAAGGAGAGTGAAGAGAGATGAATTCTGCATTGTTCTTGGTTTCCCTTCTAAGGTATCATGCTATGATTTGATACACTGAGTTACTGAAACTAGCGAGAACCACCATGGGCTGTGATTCATCCACAGTGTGAGAGGTTCTAAAGCACCTCTGTTTTTGTGATTCCATGGATGCAAAATAACAAAGACTAGAAGGGTTCTCAAACATGCTGACAAGGCCATTTCCAACACTGTTCTTGCAGAGTTCCTTTTGATGTAAACATCTACTGGAATACTCAAGGCAAAAAAGTCAGCCTATGCTTTTTAAAACCATGTTATTTTCCATTAGAAAAGATTTTCTAGTTTATTTGTTTATAGGTAAAATGCCTATCAAAAAGTATTTTCCAGTATCTGGACCCACACATTGTAACATGGAGCTACACCTAGAGTTTCATTACAGCACAACCTGGAAGGCCTTCAAAATACCTCCCCCTCCACACTGGTGAAGGGCAAATCCGTGCAGTCACCTATGGTGCCACACAATTTTGAACAAGTTGAGTATGAGGTGCCTGTACAGGTATCCAGATAGAACTATATATAATTAGTTGGAAGGAAAAGCCTGGAAATGGGACTAGAAGCAGGATCTCAGGGTATCAATAAGTACAGAGTCTTTACTGTGGGTAAGATTGTTCAAGGATCACATATGTGGGAGCTGCAGAATAGGGCAAAGATGGAACACCATGGATCTTGAATGTTCATGGCTGCAGGCAAGAAGAAATCTGTGAAAGAGGAAGAGAAAGTGTGTTTTGAAGGGATGGCGTGGGCAGGAGGAAGGAGCAAGGTGATAGGGGAATAAGCCACAATACTGAAAGCCACAGGCTCTGAAGTGAGACCACTTGACTTCAAATCCTGGAGCCACTGCTTACAGGACTTGGAACACCCCAAAAAGCCAGACCTTCTCTACACTTCCATTTCTGTCTTTGGAAAACAGTAATACAGAACACAATTTTCTAACAGGAAGTACTTGACAAGATGTCTTGATCATATTAAGTGTGGCTCAGTGGATTGAGTACCGGCCTGTGAACCAAACAGTCACTGGTTCAGTTCCTAGTCAGAGTATATGCCTGGGTTGCGGGCCAGGTCCCCAGTAGGGGGCGCACAAGAGGCAACCATATATTGAGGTTTCTCTCCCTCTCTTTTTCTCTCCCTACCCCTCTCTAAAAATAAATAAAATCTTTTTTTAAAAAAAAACCATTAGCCATGATTAATAAGTTTATTAAGAAGCAAATAGGAACACAGACGTGACCCTAGATAGCAGAGGAGTAGATGGAAGCTACACACTCACTTCCTCCCAGGACCAAACTGGAATTACAACTAAATTAAAGAAAAATCATCCTGATAACCAACTGAACACTAGCTGGAGAAAAGCCTTATAACAAAGGGCATACAGAAGAAACCACTTCTTCACATTTAGACTGGGGGAGGAGGGGAGAGTACAGAGACACAAGAGGACCAGCGGGGCTCCTGCAAGAGGCAGCTGAAGTTCCGGAGGGTTAGTTCGGCAGCCAGGGGTTCCCCCTGAGAAGTATTGGGTCTATGAAGCAAATAGGAATTGATACATAAGTTTATGGGTAACTAGGAGCATCTCAGAGCTTTTCCTAGAACTGCTCTCAATAACCCTGAAGGGTGGAAAGGAAAGCCCCAGGCTCATGAGACATTGGGGAAAACCCCATAAGTCAGAGAGACCACAAGATGAGAAAGATGGGGACCCCAAGATAATCTTTCCCTTAAAAGAGGAACAGGATGTTTGTTTGTCTATGAGGTGATGTGGAGAAAAAAAACATAGAAGTAACCATTCTTACAGCTATGGCAGAGTGAAAGAGCTGTACTAAAGATGTGAGTTCAAGTTCTGGCCTGACAGCCAACCAACTCCTTGCTCATCCTTGGAAAGCTTCCTTGTCCTTCCATAACTGGGATTTTGTATATACAAAATGGCCACTAAAGCCCCTTCCAGTTCTCACCATTTATTATTTTCAGAATTCTATGTTAATCTAAGGATTCAGTGGCTCAACTGAAAGCAGGAACTGGTGAAGACATTACGGATGAGAGAAACATCAGCCTCTTATCTTGTGTATGAAACGGAACCCAAGAGTCACCGAAAGTTTAATTAAAGGGATAATAAAATGTAGAGACAGCCATATCTTCCCTCCTCTTCTTTTTCCTCCTCCATTTGCCCCCCACACCAGAGACAGTCTGAAGAAAAAGGATGAAATCAACTGGACCATGGTTGAAACAAAGCAGTGTTCCTCTTTACCAGCATCTCCAAAAAAGCTTTAAGTGTAGGGGCAGGGAGAAGGTGGATATAAGAAAGATGAACATGCACATAATAACATTGACTCAATCAGAGAATTAGAAGTAAACTCAGTGTTGGGCCCCCCAAAATAAGGACCGTGCCTAAATAACCTGCAATCCTCATTTTACCACTAAGAGAAATGACTCCCAAGCTGAAGTGAATCACCCAAGAGCAAACAGTGAGACAAAGCTGGAATAGGAGCTTGTGTTTGCTGACTCAGTTCAGTACCAATTCCACAGAAGTATGAATCTAACTGATCAAATTCCAAATTATGACATTTCCAAATCAGAGACATTGTGTGGGAATAATCGACTATAATTGCTAAATTCTTGGGAAATTTTTGGATTTCTCCCTTTTCATGGAAAGCTGAGAGAACAAGCAGAAATGAAAAACAAAATACATTTAGCCCCTACTACATGCCAGACATTTTGCTAAGTGTTTTCACATATGTTCTCACATAAGCCTCACCACTCTGCGAGTCTCACAAGTTCTGAGCTCCCTGAAGAGCGGAGCAGTGTTTCATTCACCCACAAATCCTCAGTGTTTGGCACAGTGCTGGTACACAGTAGGTGCTCAATATGTGACTGCTGAATGAGTGTAAAATTTTTCTGGTGCACAAAGTGAAGACCAGAGAGATTAAGTAATGCAGTCGAGGTGGTCATGTTACCAGAAAAAGTAGTAGCGTTTGAATCGGGTGGTCTGACCCCACCACGCATTCCGGTTTTTTGCAGTGCAAGGGGTACCTTTTACATACATTTTCCCAAGCCCAACAACACTTCTTTTCTCTCAGATGGACTGGCTGATTAATGTCATGCTTCTGGTTATTGCACTCTCTTCTCTAAATTCTAGGGCTGTTACCAAAGTGTGTTTTCAATATACTATGTTTGGTCTGGTCACTCCTCTCCACTGCCCAAGCGTGATCAGGATCTTCAAGGGCATTGGTAAGAACACACTCTAAAGGGCCAGCGGCAAGGAGACGCAGAACCACAGGAGGGGCATTTTGGTCCTGGGCTCCAATTTCAGGTTCATTCCTATGATGTAAAGATAACATAACTGACTTGGTTAGATGCAATCTTTCCTTCTCTCCTTGACAGCAAAGACTTCAATTTAAAACTCAGCAAACAAGTCAGACCAATTGCTCATTCTCCCTGTCCCCCTTGCTTGCCAAAGCTTCAGACTAGCTCTGTTAAAAATGACTGTCTAAAGTATAAGGAAGGGTATTCTCCCTTAAATATATATACGAGAAGTCATGCCTTTCAGATATTTTTTACTTGAGCCTGTTAACTGGACTCTATTTGTTCCACCCAAGAAAGCCCAAAGAAATGGATAATGATCTAAAACAGACTACATTTGAACAGTTCTGTATATTATATGAAAGGAAATGCTCAGAAATGTTCCCACAACAAAGTCACTAAATGAATGTCACCATGCCTGAATAGAGGAATAAAACTGAATTGTGATAAAAGTAAGTTGTTTAAAAAACCTTTAGTTCATGCCTACCAAATTATCCTGAACATTATGTGCTGAACAAAGGCTCCGATACTCACAGTATTAAGTAACAAAAACATTTCGAGAAATAAGTCAAATTTTTTACTTTAAAAATGATTTAGGCATCATTTTCTGGTTTTATGGGTGTTGCAATTGTCCTCCAAACCTTTTAAGTGTCAAATTCTTTGTTGCTGCACTATTTTTTCTTTAATGCTAGAGGCCATGTTGGGATGCTGTATGGTAAATTAAACAAGAAACTCCATGAAAATGGACATAAGCTTTGTTCCCTGGTTAGGCCTAATCACTGAAACATCATTCTGTTTAATACAGATTCTCTAACTGGTATATAACTAGAAGATGTGGTTAATGAAAATCATGGTAGCAATGTAAGAAAATATGTTATTTAATTTATAAGTGATGACCTATTTAAATTTCACAGAACATTCTCATATTTTTTTTCCTTTGGGGTCAAAGATCATCAGCATCATCTTCAATGAGGAAGAAGGAGAGAACCAACTGTCCTGTCTCTGTACTTCAGGCATCTCCAGCCCTAGTTAATTCTTGGCCAAAGTTCTACTGCTGTCAGACATTGTCTCCTGGTAGTTCTCTGAATCTTAATTTCATAAATAAGACCTCTACTGCCTGTCACACACAAAGAAAGCATGAAGAATGACATCAAAATTTCTACTTTTCATTCACTGACTTTTGAAAAACTATCGTAACTAGCCCCAGTCTCTGGAAGTTATTAAACAGCCCTGAAAGCCCTGAGAAGTTTACCGAGTCTTCAGATAACTCCTTGGTGTTGTCAGAGGTGAGATCTACAGAGGACGTTTTTGCGGAGCGAGGCAGAAAGATGAGAGAATGAGGGGAAAGATCTAGGTGCTAGTCTCACAGCTGCCGCTCATGTGTAATCCAGGACTCTCCTTTGCTGTAAAGGGCACTGGGACAACTGGTGACATCACTATGGTGTATATATTAAATAACAGTATGTATCAACATTAAATTCCTAATTTTGATCATGGCACTCTGGTGACATGAGAATTGTGTATTTAGGAACTACACACCAAAGAATTTAGGAATAAAAGAGTACCATGTCTGCAACTTACTCTAAATAGTTTGGAAAAAAAGAGAGGGTAAATAATGGAGCAAATATAGTAAAAAGTTAGCATTTGGGAAATCCAAGTGTTAAGGGAATTCTTTGTACTTTTCTTGCAACTTTTCTGTTAGTCTGAAATTACATCAAAATAAAAACTTAAATCCTAGGTATAAAATCAATAAATATTCACAGAATGCCACCTACCTTCTTGTGGATATAGTATCCTCATATGTAAAATAAGAAAGAGTTGAACCAGAAGGTATGTTAAAAATCTAGCTATCCTTAAGTCTGATTCCATAACAAGTAGGAAATTATTTATATAACAACTTTCCTGTAACATATGGAGGAAACAATAACAGTAGTAAACATGATTCCTGCCTTCAAGATGGCTAAAGTGATAAAACAGGGATCAGTGTTCAAGATGAGCTAAAGCTAATTGGAGAAACTTTCTAGAACAGGGGTGTCAAACTCATTTTCATCGGGGGGCCACACCAGCCTCACGATTGCCTTTAAAGGGTCAAATGTAATTTCAACTCCTTAACAGTTAAGGAACAGTTACATTTATACAGTCCTAAAGTTATTTCAGCCCATCGAAGGCAACTGCAAGGCTGATGTGGCCCCTAGTGAAAATGAGTTTGACATCCCTGTTCTAGAAGATATGAATTTCCAAAGAAATACTGAAAGGGTAAAGATATGAATTGGCAATGAGGTTAGAGGGGACTTCACAGAAGGGCCACTCTTTTGAATAGAGGCACAGAAGCAGGCCTGAGGGAGTCTCTTGCCCAGAAGATCAAACAACTTTGTCTGGGTCAGATGAGTGGAGCCTGGCTAGTCAACAGGTCTGTACCGCTCGATCAGTTTTATAAAACCACACGTGAGGATGCAACCAAGGCATGGGAGTTAGTGTTAGAGTACTCTCCCAACCTGACAGGAAACCTCTAATTCAATATGCCACCTACAGTGTATTTAAGTCTTTGAGACAGTCATTAGGAGCACACACTGATCTCCTCTGAGCACATGCCCAATACAACATCCCAAAGGTGAAGCAATGAGTGCCGTAAACACACTGCTCTGACTCCAAAGTAGGCAAGTTGCATTCAGAACTAAGACGTATAGTGGAACGCCTTTCCCTGCTCTGCAAAGTCTTCAGAAAGGTATCCGTGTTCTATACAGCATATGTATGTTCAGGCTGTGTGGTATTTTTAGGAACTACCTAAATTCACATAAGAAGGAACAATTCCAAAGACTTTCACTACAAACATCAAGTAAAAAGTTTCCATGAACTCCTCGTTACCAGGGATCACACACTGTCAGGTAGGAAACACAAATGAAGTAGAAAAATGAATCGGTCAATTAATAATTATTTAATTAGGAAATCATGTACCTACAACTGTGCTTGTGATACTTAGCACATACAGATCACACAAGGGGATTACATGACAGTGATCACATTTCTAAGGATGAGATTTATCACCATCCATGTACATGGCAAATGTACTTTTATTAGTATTACCTGTAAGTCATATTTAGAATACCAAGCATTCACTCCTGAAATGCTGTGAGTGTACACCATAGAAGGAGTAGTTATAACAATTCAATTTTCCAAGAATTAACTATATATATATATATTATATATATATATATATATATATATATAGAGAGAGAGAGAGAGAGAGAGAGAGAGAGAACAATAGTCACCAAAAGAGTTACTTTTATTCACCAAAACAGCCTGGGGAATAGTTTAAGTTAAGCCTTCAAATATAAAATGTGTTGAGCCAAGCCTGGCAATAAAGTTTCCATAAAAGCTTCTTAGAGAAAGATTAGGTTAAAATTTAACCTATCATATTCTGTTCTTCACCTTAAAAGAAATGGTAAACTCTGTCTTTGGGCTTCCATTCTTAGTGTTAAACAAAAGAAAAGAACACAGATGGAATACACTTTCCTCACTTAACTTGAAAATCAGATCCAAATGTCAAAATTTGGAATAAGGAAAGAGACACACTGGTCTATTCAAAACAATTATCTTTAGCTATCTCAGAGAGGAACTGCTTACATCATCCAGTGTGACCTTTAATGGATTGATAAGTTATCGCACAATATCAAATTCTGTAACAAAAGCAGTCATACAGAAGGACTCTGATCATGATGATTTTTTCTCTTAACTTAGTTAAGCTTAAAACTGGGCCCACACTGTTCAGAATGCGCAGGTTTTCAGGGAGCACCGTTTGGAACCACAGCACCACACACACGACAAATCTCTAATGTCAACAGACTGAAGAGAGGGGGCTCCTGAGGAATGAAATTTTAAAAGTCATTTAAAGGGAAATAAAAAAACAAAGGTTGAGAAATCTTTTTTATTTTGTTTGTATTTAAAGTAATGGCCAAAACAGTTTTTGTTGCTATTGTTTTTAATTCTAACAATTAATAGATTTGCTGAACATTTCTTTTTTGTAAAACACTCTTTTATACCAGGTACACTGTATTTAAGTATATGTGAAAACTGAAGTTTAACTTCCCTTCTAAATGCTAGGATCTGAAAAAAAAAAAAAGTGTCCCTCGAATGAATCACATTCAGGCTAAGAATAAATGCACATGAATATATATTTTCTTATTTACTTGAAAATTATTCTATTTGCATCTGTCTTAGTATTAGTGAGCTTTCTTTTATGGGGTAATGTCTCAGCTCCAATTCTCAATATATACAAACCCTTAGCTATACCATTCTTAAGAGTAAGCTGGGTACTGATAGGGCTGTAGGATCTTCCAGTCCACCAAGGTCATTTGGTGCTCACACCTGAGTAGCTGACACTCAGCAAGTAGTTTCTCCCAGTGAGAACCTACAGTTGATGCTAAACATATAAGAGTATCTGAAATCTCAATGTAGAGTATTTTTAAAGTCCCCTTTTATACAGGCTACTTAGCACTTTATAAAATATTAACTATACATAGTGTTAGCTGGTCCTGAGTTTTGTAGTAAACACAACACAAATTTTTGTAATGAATGAATGAGCGAATATTGAATGAGAATATATCGTCTGAGATGAATTATGGTATAAAGGTCTTTGTGCTCTCCACAGGTAAGGGTGAAGGAATTCTATGACAAGGCAAAATTGTAAGAAAATCACTAGGAAACAAGTTCAAGCTATGCAGTACTTAGTCCCTCTCACTGTTACAAAGACTGCAAGCTCTTTGCAAGCAGTGCTGTCTTAATCAGGGGCCTTACTGACAGATGCCCTCCTCAAGGCCGGGATGATGGAAGGAGTATAAACCCCAGCTAAAGAGAGTTGGGGCTATTTGCTATCATGGAAGAAAGCAGGCTGGATGGTTGGTTGCTTTTTCAATTTTCTGAGAGAAGCCAAAAGTCTGAATTTTTACGTGCAATCTTCTCATCTATAAACGTTAGCTAGCTCTGCATTTAAAAAAAAAAAAAAAAACACTATGTGGACTTAACAGAACACAGCTGTAGGCCACATTCTGCCATAGGCCATCCTTTCATAACCTCCAATCTACATCTTTCTACCTATCAACAAGAACTCACTGCTCATTTTACCTAATCTTCAAGTCTGCCAAAGGATGGAACGTGGGAGTAACAAAGCAATATCACTAAAAAAGAAGCTAAAACAGGAATACAAATGGGAAAACCAAGCATAGCTTTTAAGTGGCTAAATTCCAGTAAAAGCTCATGTAATATTAAGACCTAGCTGTTTTCAATCTCTGCAATTACGCTCAAACTTCAGTTGGCAATTTGTTTCCTCCTATGTTATCACCCCTATCTCACCCCCTAACTTGCCCCTAATTCTTCCTATTTACTAATCATGACATATGTGTCTTCTTTTCTTTGTGTAAATAGCATCAAATTCTTTTTGGAAAGAGGTGGGGCATAAGTAAATTTCAAAAAATAAAATCTTTCAAATGTTCATGATACTCTAATTACAGGCAACTGTATTACTATATTTAGGACCTATATATTTTTAACTCAAGAAGTGATCTCTGAGGGGTAAGATTTTTCTGAAGCAATAAATGTTACTGCAAAAAATCTATATCCAAAATTTACCATTGCAAAATACTGGAAGATTCTTATTTGTTTGTTTGTTTGTTTATATATTTTTTATTATTGTTCAAGTACAGTTGTCTCCATTTTCCTGCCACCATTTCCCCCCACACCACCCACCCTCAATCCTACCTGTCTTTGGCTTTGTCCATGGGTCCTTTATTCCTGTTCCTTGATGACCCTTCCCCTTCTTTTCCCCATTATCACTCTCCCTCCTCCCCTCTGGTTACTGTCAGTTTGTTCTTTATTTCCATGTTTCTGGTTATATTTTGCTTGCTTGTTTGTTTTGTTGATTAGGTTCCACTTATAGTTGAGATCATATGGTATTTTTTTCCTTCTCTTTTTTTATTGTTGTTTCAAGTACAGTTGCCTTTATTTACCCCCTACCACTCCCCCCCATCCCAGTCATCCCCACCTCCCACTGGAAGATTCTTATTTTAAATGATTTATGTTCTTGAGACTTTAGCAAAATTAGACAAGAAGCCTAATCTGAGCACCACATTAACACACGCACACATTTCCATATAGAAAAATAACCTAAAATTCCTATAATTTTTATAAAGCGACTTATATTTCCACACCTCTACCTCAGTTTTAGCCCTCATGTTTCAGTATATTCAGACCTCTGTAAGAAATTCTACATAAGTAAGTGAAGCCACAAAAAACTTCTGCAGCAGAGACATCATTCTAGAGAAAAAAGTAATTAATAGTTTGCGCCTATAAAATAAGGTAAATATAAATATGCAAAGAAATAATGACATGTGAATTTCTCCATATTACAATAAGATGCATTTAAATTATTGTTATTAGCAAATTAAACTAGTCTTCTTTATTACATCACCTGGAAAAATAGTATAACATGTGAACTTCAGTGCAAAAAGATTTCTTGGACATGGCAAGGAAAATATACAAATAGATTATTTTCAATTCACTGATTTTTTTAAAAGTTCCAAAAATTCCAATGGCAAAACAAGGTGTGTGTGTGTGTATGAAATTCTTTCAACTTAGAATATTTAAATCATAAAAAACATAGGGCATAAATACCATATTCTGTTCTAAAACAATGTCTCAGTGAGGATCATGAGAGGGAAAACAGAACTGGATATGCAAATATGATTAGTACATATATCATAAATTATATAACTGACATTTTTATAAATCTACCACCACTTTGCTTTTTATTGCATATGCTAAACAAGCAGATGCTAAGTCTGTAAACTGTGACTTAACCTCCCTTTTTAATTAATTGTTCCTTTGGAATTACTGGCTTTTAAATCCTGTACTGCAGTTGCTTCATCTTAGAGACACGTGCCAGTCTCTCATCCAGGTTCCTGGGCTATGTTCCAGGAGGCGATAAACACTGATTCCTTTTTTAAAAAATTATTTAATGCTTCATTTGCATTTTGTTTATATATTGGCATTTTACCTGGTTTAATTTTCAATTCTTCTAACTTGAGCCCACAAGCCTACAAGAATCTAGACCTGACCTTCTTCACAACAAATATGGCTGGTGATGTCGAGAAGTGAGATTACTCAGAAAGAGACCAAGGACACAAAATAAAGGGAACTAGAGAACAATGCACTCACAGTGGCAGCCCTCCTTAAGCATTTAGTCCTCTGAGATCAGGACCCCTTCCTTCTAAAAAACAAACAATCCAAACTGGAGGTCTCCTCAGACATTAGTTCAAGGACTTTCTAGATGGTCTCCTTACATCCAAAATTCTCTTTTGCTAACTAAACCTTAGAATTCCTCCATTTGTACCCCATATTCTTACATCCGAGCCTTTCCCATTAAAAGCAATTTCACCACTCTGCTTTAAGAAGAAGAAATAGAGGGAGTTGGGGCAGGGGAGGGGATAAGATTCAAAGGAAAAAAATGGCAATGAATAAGTATCTATCAATAATAACCTTAAATGTAAATTGACTAAATGCTCCAATCAAAAAAAATTGATAAGAAAACATGACCCATATATATGGTGTCTACAAGAGACCCACCTCAGAACAAAAGATTTATACAGACTGAAAGTGAAGGGATAGAAAAATATTCCATGCAAATGGAGATGTAAAGAAGCTGGGGTAGCAATACTTCTATCAGACAAAATAGACTTCAAAACAAAGACCATAACAAGAGACAAAGAAGGTCACTATATAATCATAAAGGGATCAATCCAACAAGAGGATATAACTCTTATAAACATACATGCACCCAACTTAAGAACACCTAAAAATATAAAGAAAATTTTGGAAGGACTTTAAGGAAGAGATAGACAGCAATACAATCATTATAGGGGATTTTAACACCCCACTGTCAACAATGGATAGATCTTCCAGACAAAAAATCAACAAGGAAACAGCAATCCTAAATGACACACTAGATCAAATGTATTTCATTAACATTTAAAGAACATTTTATCCCACAGCAACAGAATACATACTTTTCAAGTGTTCATGGATCATTTTCAAAGATAGATCACGTGGTAGGACACAAAATAAGTCTTAACAAATTCAAGAAAATTGAAATCACACCACGCATTTTCTTGGATCATAATGGCTTGAAGCTAGAAATCAACCTCAATAATAATTAAAAAAAAACAAAACTCGAAAACATTCAAATACATGGAGACTAAATAACATGTCATTAAATAATGAATGGGTCAACAGTGATACCAAGGAAGAAATCAAAAAGTACTTGGAAACAAATGAAAATGAGCACACAACAACCCCAAACCTACAGGACACAGTAAAAGCAGCCCTCAGAGGGAAGTTTATAGCATCACAGATCTAAAGAAGAAGGAAAAATCTCAAATAAAAAACCTAATCCTACATCTAAAGAAACAAAACAAACAAACAAAATCCCAAGTGAGTAGAAGGAAGGAAGTAATCAAGATCAGAGCAAAAATAAATAGCATAGAGACTAAAATAAATTTTTTTGCACAAAAATCAATGAATATAGGAGCTCATTCTTTGATAAGATAAACAAAACTAATGAACCTGTAACCAGACTCATCAAGAAAAAGAGAGGAGATCCAAATAAAATCAGAAATGAAAGAGATGTAAAAACTGGTACCACAAAAATACAAAGGATTTTAAGAAAATACTATTAACAACTACATGCCAAGAAAGTAGACAACCTGAGCAAAATGGATAAATTTCTAGAAACATACCATCTTGCAAAGCTGAATTAGGAAAAAGCAGAATAGACCAACAACAACTAATGAAATAAAAGAAATAATCAAAAAACTCCCCACAAAAAAAAAGCCCTGGACCAGATGGCTTAAAGGCAAATTTAGCAACCATTCAAAGAAGAGCTGACACCTATCCTTCTCAAACTGTAACAAAAAATTCGAGAAGTAAGAAGATTTTGAAACTCTTTTTATGAGACCATTATTATCCTAATCTCAAAACCAGGTAAAGATACAACAAAGAAAGAAAACTATAGACCGTTATCCCTGACGAAGATAGATGCTGAAATCCTCAACTAAACAATAGCAAAACAAATCCAGCAATACATTAGAAAGATCATATACCATGATCAAGTGGGATATATCACAAGGAGGCAAGGTCAGTACAATATTTGCAAATAAATAAATGTGATACATCACATATACAAAATGAAAGACAAAAATCACATGATCATATCAACAGATAAAGAAAAAGCATTTGATAAAGTCCAGCACCCGTGTATAATAAAAACACTGAACAAAGTGGGAACAGAGGAAGGATATCTCAACATAATAAAGACCATATGCAAAAAAACAAAACAAAACAAAAAAAAAAACCCTACTGGCAACATCATACTAAATGGGCAAAAACTAAAAGCACTTCCCTTAAGATCAGGAACAAGACAGGGGTGTCCACTTTCACCACTCTTAGTCAACATAGTACTTGAAAGTCCTAGACACAACTATCAGACAAGAAGAAATAAAAGGCATCCACATTGGAAAGGAGGAAGTAAAACTGTCATTCACAGAAGATATGATACTGTACATAGAAAATCCAATAGGCTCCACCAAAAATTACTTGACCTAAAAAATGAATTCAGCAAAATAGCAGAATACAAAGTCAAAACTCAGAAATCAATGGCATTTTTATACACTAATAATAAACTGCCATAAAGGAAAGCTAAGAAAACAATCCCATTTACTTATTGCAACAAAAAAGAAGTATGTAAGAATAAATTTAACCATAGAGGTAAAAGACCTGTACTCAGAAAACTATAGGACACTGAAGAAAAAAATTAAGGAAGATACAAATAAGTGGAAACATATTATCTTGTTCATGGACTGAAAGAATTAACATCATTAAAATGTCCATACTACCCAAAGCAATCTATATATTCAATACAATTTCTATCAAAATACCAGTGGCAAGACTTCTGGCCAAGATGGAGGCATAGGTGGACACTCTGTGCCTCCTCTCACAACAAAAATTAAGGACAACAAAGATTTAGAAACAAGAAAACAATCAGAACTGATAGAAAATTGAACTGTATGGAAGTCCAACAACCATTCATCCAGACCTCTAAGAGGGGCAGAGTCGCGGCAGGAAAAAGTGGAGGTACGGACCTGGGCACGCAGGCAGCAGTGGCTGGCAGTTTCCAGGCATGCAGGCGGTGGCTAGTGGACCCTGGGCACCAGGTGGCAACTGTGCAGACCCAGTGAGGCCACCCAAGGCGGCTGGATGACCAGGTGGTCCCACATTCGCATGCAAATAATCCAGGCGAAGGGGAAACGGCGGAAAGGACTGGAATGCAAGAGGGAGTGGAGCAAGCGCCATTGTTCCCTCTTAGACCCCGCCCCCACGTACAGCGTCACAACTCAGCGACTGGGCTGCCGCCCACTGGGGAACACCTAAGGCTCCGCCCCTCACTACATAACAGCCCCGACCAGACCAAAAAAACAAAACAAAAAACAAACCACCAAAAATGGCTGAAACTGGAGAACAAATGAAATCCCCAGAGCCATTTTCTCTAAGCAACAAAGAGATACCCAACCTACCAGATGCACGGTTCAAAGCCCTGGTGATCAGAATGCTACAGAATTGGTTGATTTTGCTACAAATTAAATGAAAAAATGCTGGCTACGATACGTGAAATGAAGGAAAATGCATGGGGAACCAATAGAGATGGGAGGAAAACTGGAACTCAAATCAATGGAGTGGACCAGAAGGAAGGAAGAAACTAACAACCAAACAGAAAACAAGGAAGAAACAAGAATTCAAAAAAATGAGGAGAGGCTTAGGAACCTCCGGGACATCTTTAAACGTCCCAACATCTGAATTATAGGGGTCCCAGAAGGGGAAGAAGAAGAGCAACAAGTGGAAAACTTATTGGAACAAATAATAAAGGAGAACTTCCCCAATCTGGCAAAGGAAATAGACTTCCAGGAAGTCCAGGAAGCTCAGAGAGTTCCAAAGAAGGTGGACTCAAGGAGGAACACGTCGAGGCACATCGTAATTACATTAGCCAAGATTAAAATGAAGCAGCGAATTCTAGAAGCAGCAAAGGATAAGGGGACAGTCACCTACAAAGGAGTTCCCATCAGACTGTCAGCTGATTTCTCAAAAGAGACCTTCCAGGCACGAAGGGGCTGGAAAGAAGTGTTTGAAGTCTTGAAAGGCAAGGACCTACATCCAAAATTGCTCTATCCAGCAAAGCTGTCATATAGAATGGAAGGGAAGATAAAGTGCTTCTCAGATAAGGTCAAGTTGAAGGAGTTTATCATCACCAAGCCCTTATTATATGAAATGTTAAAGGGACTTACCTAAGAAAAAGAAGATAAAAGATAGGACAGTAAAAAGACAGCAAACTCACAGCTATTAACAACCACACCTAAAACAAAAGCAAACAACTAAAATAGGAACAGAACCACAGAAATGGAGATCATATAGAGGGTTAGCAACAGGGGAGTGGGAGGAGGAGAGAGGGGGAAAGGTACAGAGAATAACTAGCATAGACGGTAGGTAGAAAATAGACAGGGAGAGAGCAAGAATAGTGTGGGAAATGTAGAAGCTAAAGAACTTATGACACATGGACATGAACTAAAGGGGGGAATGTGGGTGGGAGGGAGTGTGCAGGGTGGAAGGGAATGATGGGGGACAAATGGGACAACTGTAATAGCATAATCAATAAAATATATTAAAAAAATACAAGGTATAAAAAAAATACCAGTGGCATATTTCACATATGTAGAACAAATACTCTAAAAATTTATGTGGAACTAAGAAAGACTGAATAGCCTCAGCAATATTGAGAAAGAAGAACAAAGTGGGAGGGATAACAACACCTGGTATCAAATTATACTGAAAGGACACTATAATCAAAACAGCATGATTCTGACATAAGAACAGACACAAAGATCAATGGAACAGAATAGAGAGCCCAGAAGTAATCCCACATCTTTATGGTCAATTATTATTTGTCAAAGAAGGCAAGAGCATACAATGGAGTAAAGACAACATCTTCAGTAAATAGTGTCGGCAATTCAAAAGAACCTACGCATCCCAATGTTCATAGCAGCACAATTTACAATAGCCAAGTGCTCAAAGCAACCTAAGTGACCATCTGTAAATAAATGGATCAAAAAACTATGGCACATTTACATGATGGAATACTACACAGCAGAAGAAAGAAGGAGCTCCTACCCTTGGGAAAGCATGGATGAAACTGGAGAGCATTATGCTAAGTGAAATAAACCAAGCAGTGAAAGACAAATACCGTATGATCTCACCTATAACTGGAACCTAATCAACAAAACAAACAAGCAAGCAAAATAAAAACAGAGACATTGAAATAAAGAAGAAACTTGACAGTAACCGCAGGGGAGGTGGGAAGGGATAATAAGGGGAAAAGGGGGAAGGGTTGTCAGGAACATGTATAAAGGACACAAGGACAAAGCCAAATGGGAGTAGGATCAAGGGTGGGAAGAGGTGATGGCTGGTGTTGGGAGGGAGTGGTGGAGGGAAAATGGAGACAACTGTACTTTAGCAACAATAAAAAATATGTAAAAAGATAAAAAATAAATGGTGTTGGGAGAACTGGACTGGTACATGCAATGAAAAATAAAACTAGAATACCATCTTACACCATACACCAGAATAAACTCAAAATGGATAAAAGACTTAAAGATAAGTCATGATACCATAAAAATTCTAGAGGAAAACATACACAGTAAAATTTCAAATATCTTGTAGCAAGATTTTTGCCGATACATCTTCTACAGCAAGGGAAACAAAGGAAAAAATAAACAAATGAGGTTACATCAAATTAAAAAGCTCTTGCACAGCTAAAAAAAACTATCATCAAAATGAAAAGGGAACCCATTCTACAGGAGAACACATTTGCCACTGATATAATGGAGAAGGGTTTAATTTGAAAAATATATAAAGAACTTGTATGAGTCACCACTAGGAAGACAATCCAATTAAAAAATGGGCAAAGGACTTGAATAGATACTTCCCCAAGGAGGACGTACAGATGGCCCTAGACATATGAAAAGATGCTCAACATTACTAGACATCAGAGAGATGCAAATTAAAACCACGATGACATAGCACCTCACACCAGTTAGAATGTCCATCATAAACAAATCAACAAACAAGTGCTGGTGAGGATGTGGAGAAAAGGGAAACCTTGTGAGCTGTTGGTAAGAATGCAGACTGGCATGTACACTGTGGGAACAGTATAAAATTTCCTCAAAAAATTAAAAATGGAACTGTCTTTTGACCCAGTAATTCCACTGATAAGAATATATCCTAAGAATCCCGAAACACCAATTCAAAAGAATATATGCACCCCTATGTTTAGTAGTGCTATTTACAACAGCCAAGATTTGGAAACAGCTGAAGTACCCATCAGTAGATGACTGCACAAAAACACTGTGGTACATATACACAATGGAATACTATGCATCAGTAACAAAGGAGGAATTCTTACCTTTTGTGGTAGCACAGATAGAATTGGAAACTATTATGGTAAGTGATATTAGCCATTTGGTGAAAGACAAATACCATATGATCTCACTTTTAAGTGGAATCTAATGAACAAAATAAACTAACAAGCAAAATAGAACCACAGGCACAGAAACACTGACAGCTAAAATAGGGGAGGGAGAAGGTGAGGACTGGTTGAAAGAAGGTGAAGAGACTAATCAAAGAATGTATATGAATGACCCATGGACACGAGCAATGGTGTGGGTATTGACTGTGGTGGGGGGGGCTGGGGGGATGGGTGTAAAGGGGGAAAACTTGGACAACTGTAACAGCATAAACAATAAAATACTTAAATAAATAATAAAAATCAAAGTTTAAACTGCTAAAAGAATAAAAAAGCAAGTCCATCCCCCTAGAGAACATTACTCTAAGTGAAATAAGCCAGTTAGAGAAAGACACATACCATATGATTTCACTCATATGTGGAATCTAATGAACAAACTGAAGTAACAAGCAAAACAGAGACAGATTCATTGAGAGCAGGATGACAGCTATGGGAGACATGGTTTAGTGAGTGGAGGGATTGAGCAAAAAAGAACTCATAGGTATGAACAACAGTGTGGTGACTGTGGGAGGGAAGGATGTGGGTGGAGATGGAAGAGGGTATAAGGGAGACTAAAAGTACTAGAAAAAATGTAATAAAAAAATAATCTATTGCCCTGACTGGTGTGGAGCAGTGGATTAAGTGCCAACCTGTGAACCAAAAGGTTACTGGTTTGATTCCCAGTCAAGGCACATGCCCAGGTTACAGGCTAGGTCCTCAGTTCAGGGCATGCAAAAGGCAACCAATCAATGTATATGTCACACATCAATGTTTGTCTCCCTCTCTTTTTTCCTCCTTTCCTGTTGCTCTAGAAATAAGTAAATAAAATCTTTAAAAATAATAATAACCTATTAAAAACAAATAAAAATACTAGTATCTTCTTAAAATATGATGATGTATTTTTTTAAAAGCAAGTCTATCTAAAAAAGATAACACCAAAATCTGTTAATAGTGTCATTTTTTTCCAGCATGGAGGATGAGGATTTGACAGTAATATTCCAAAAGGGCAAAGAGGGAGACAGACTTAGGGCACTTGGTGGACAGAAATAGACTAAGAAGACTGGTAAGAGATGCCTCCTCCACAGATAGGGAACTTATGTTGCACTGGGCGCCTTCACCTAGTCATGACTACATAAGAAAAAGCTGACCTCCAGGAACTGCAGACAAATGACTGTGATTTTTATATATCTTCTGAGACGTACATATAAACACATACAAAGTTTTTAACCACAGCCTGTGAAAAACAGAAACTGCCATTTGTTGCTCTCTTGGAGTTGCCAGAATGATCTACCAACTTTCTGATTCTCAGGATTGTATCTACCCAAATATCCATTGTATTGGATACAAAATAAATTTTCAAAGCCCAAGTGCTTCCCCCTCTTCAATAACCTCTGTCATAAAGGGAGAAGGCCCAGGGAAGTGAAGGCAACAAACAAGGATTGAAGGTTTTTACCTCAACATCATGCACTCTGCTATGCACATTACCTGTCCTTTCTTGTTTTAATAACACCATGAAGGAGGTATCACCATTCTCATTTGGCAGGTGAAAAAATTGAGGTTCAGAGAGTTTCCAAATTTGGTCAAAGTCTCATAGATAGGAAGCAATGTAGGCAGGAATGAAACCCTGGGCCTCTCTTTTTTGTGAGCTAAAAGAAAGTGTCTTCGCACCGATGAATCCTAATTGAGCCCCAACACTGCCATTATACTCTCGAAAATATAAATTCAGAGTTCTCTGATGCTAACTTGAAAGACTCAGGGAGCAATTGCTGCCAGCACAGAACCGGGAGCGTGCTGAATGACAAATGACATGTGAAAAAATCCCTTCTGTTCACAGAATGAAAACAGCGCAGTAGAAGTCCGGCTCAGGTCCTTTCCATATCCCTGGGTTATACCAGAAAGCAACTCGGAACCAAGAGTTTGGAAGCACTTTCAGTGGACTTGCCAGCAAGAGGAAAAAACTCATTTCTCCCTCTCTTGTAAAAGTAACATATAAAAAATGTGAAAAATTACAAAAATATTTTAAAATCAAAGAAGAAATTAATAATCACCTATAATCTCACTACCCAGAAATAACCATAGCATTTTAGGATATTTCTCTCTAATCTTTTCTCTGTACCTATTTATATTTTGAAAGTACTCAAGTCTATGCTTTATATTAAGTTCTATTAACTATATATTAAAATTATTTCAATACTTCTCAAAAAATTACTTGTAGACCTAATTTTAATATTCTTTACAGACAGCAGTTTAAGTGTTTTGCTGTTGTGCATTTAGGATAGAGAGGATTTTTCACTATTGAAAAATACTGTAAAGAACATTTTTGTGCATATTTATTTTAAAATATTTCAAGTTACTTTCTTAGCATCAATTTCTAGAAGTGGGGTTATTGGATTGTATGAGGGAATGACAATGAATCTCTGCAAAGCATGGGTATCCCCTGGTCGTACTGCGCACACAGACTGGTCAGTGGCTTGTAAACGTCTGCTAGGCTGCACCCGAGTTTGCCTGCTAATAGGGTGAATGTATCTTAATATTTTTCAAGCTCTCTAAATAAGTATCGTCTCCAAAATTTATACCCCCAAACATAGACTAGGAATGCCAATCGCAGTGTGTTCTCCTTATGCACTGAGCATTATCATCTTTTCCAATATGATAGGCAAAACTGAAGGAAGGAAGGAAGGAGAGGGAGCGGGGAGAGGCGGGGGAGGGAGGGAAAGTCATTGTTTTAATTTATATTCTTGAATTCAGTGAGGTTGAGCAGTCTCTATAAAGGCTTATTTCTCCTTTATAAGTGGACTATGTACTGGTTGGCAGCTTATGGCCTTAGTTCTCTCTTCATAAGGTGTAGCATTAATATAGCAAGACAGGAGTTCCACAGGATCAAGAGACATATTCTAGACCTACACCTTGCCGTTAACTAGCTGCAACACTTGGGACTGATCATTTCAAACAGATAAAAAGCTTTCATATTTTGGCTCACATAGTCAAGATAATTTTACACAGAGCCCAATGTATAAAACAGGTAAGAGTGAAGGTACTGGGAGTGAAGCAAGGGACCTTACCTTCTTATGCACCCAACCCCCACCCCCCTAGCTTCTGAGACACCTTGGAGGAAACAGGGCTCTGAATAAGAAAATAAAACACCACTGAGCTTGTTGATTTCTAAGATCTCTTTCAGATTCTATGAAATGAACCTTTCCTAGGGTTGGCTTAAAAGGAAGCTTTAAAAAACACACTTAAGATTTGGTGAGTTCAGAAAGCCAGCATCCTGGAGGCATAAGTAAGAAGCCTTCATATAGAAAGTACTCCTGGTAAGTCTGAGGGTTTTTTTTTCTCTCTGAAAGTGCAGTTGGTGCAGAAAGAAAAAAAACCAACACTGGATAAGCTGTGTGACAGGAAGACAGGGCTATCCCAAATGCTGAATGTGTCCAGCCGATAAATCAGCCGTCCTTCAGAATCCACTAACTCCCACCACAGCTCGGATCCTGGACGAGACAAATCAATGTGAAATATTTCTTCCTCAATATCTTCCAGCTGAAGCTGAGAGTCATTGATTATCACTACCTTCAGGGAAATACAGATTTATGGAGCAAAGCAAGCAATTATTATGTCCTTTTCACAGAACTGTTTTTATTCTTAAAGATAGGTTATTTCCATTTAATATTATTTTGCAAACTGTAATTGAAAAATAAAATTTAAAGTTCTTTTTTTAAAAAGTGCCATTTCCAAGTGAACTGGAATGACTCTGGTCAGTTGCATCATGAAGGATGGGTAGGTGAACTAGATATTTATAAGATATTTACATAAGGAGATCTGAAAAAAGACACACACCTTTGTCCCCACAAATGACTTTACCACAGGACCTCAGGTATCAACTTATTCTTCTAAGTCACTTTTATAACAGATAACCTATAAATTTTCTCAAAAGGTGGCATAAGATATAATGTAATAAACCATGATGACTTATTAACAGTCTTCAGGTTGAGCAGAGATTGGAATCTCAAGGCAAAGAGAAGGATAAGGAAGAGCTGGGGAGCCGAGGGGAGAGATACAGGGAAATCTGGAGCCAGGAGCATCCAGTACCTAGAATGCTGAACACACATAAACAGCTATTGAGTGTTGTCGAACTTAGCCTACTTTGTGGTTTTGCCTAGGGCTCATCCTACACATATCTCAGGTATTCCAAACCTGTAAGTGCATATAATTCATGTCAAAGGAATCAGTTTAACTATGATGAAAACAGAAAAATATAAATCCAAACTTCCTAAAGAAATTCAGAAAGTCTGGTACGCCATTTTCTAGTGGATGTATATCAATTAACCTTGATGTATATCAATTTATCACAAGTCTTTCACTAAAGACATGTTTTAGTTATCTAACCCCCATCCATTATTCATTAAGAATATTTCTTTAAAATCACTAAGAAAAGAAGCAAACATCTTTGAGCATATCTAGCATAAACACTAGTTATTTAAATAAATTTAAGATTTGAAGATGAGATTTTACTATTTGGGTTTTTAATTCTACAGTTACTAACAACTTAAAAGTAGACATTTAGCCCTGGCTGATACGGTTCAGTGGATTGAGCACCAGTCTGTGAACCAAAGGTCACCAGCTCGATTCCCAGTCAGGGCACATGCCTGGGTTGCGGGCCAGGTCCCTAGTTGGGGGCTTGTAAGAGGCAACCAATCAATGTATCTCTCAGACATTGATATTTCTCTCCCTCTCTTTCTCCCTCTCTTCTCCTCTCTCTAAAGGTGAATAAACTTTTTAAAAATAGACTTTTAAAGATAATGTGAATTATTTAGGGCTATAATTACCAGGGGTTTTTTACACAACTTGGCAAAAAGCCATTTTGCAATCACAAAAAGTCACACTTCAGTATGAGTTATGGATGGTGCAATAATTCACACCTTGGACATTGTTTCGCCTCAGTATCTTACTGCTTCATTAAAGATTTTTATATTTGGATAGCGTGCCCATGTTGGGTATGAAAGACAGAATCCAAATGTGAGAACAAGACAAGAGAAACGTACTGGCAATTTGAAAGCACTAAGGCTATTAATAACAAACGAGCCAAAGAATTATTCTTCCTTTCACTGTTTAGAAGTTTGGCCCAGATACATGCATGTATTTTCTTTAAAATTATTAAGACACTACCTAAAACAACTTGTCATCATATTATAAAACATGCTCAAGTAGTCTCCAGCTTTCAAAGATATTGTATTCTAAAATTCCCTGATGTAGGTGTTAAAGATAAATACACCCCTGTTTATCTGGAATAGTCCTAGGGTGTTATTAATAGATCCCCAATCCACTCCCAAAAGTGCTCATTTGGGATGATAAATTATTTGGAAATCCTATTTATTAAGCCTCTCTAATTTTTAACCCAGGATGCAAAGCCACAATGAGAAAGAAGAAATATATCATTTTAAAAATCACCACTTAAGATTAATTTCTAGCAACAGAAATGAGCTATCCAGGCAATAATATTTCTATGAGAGAATAGGTTTGAAATTCAAACTTGACATTTCTCCATGAGCCTATGTTATCTTCTCAGACCTGCAACAACATTCTTTTTGACATTTGACAGATATCTGCCTTAGAGATTCCTCCAAGTTACCCATGGTTACCATGCCAAGGCTGAGCTGAGGAGTACCAGAGAGGGGCAGAGACAGAGATCCTCGGACAGGGACAGAATGGGAATCCAGAGGGACCTACGTAAGGAGAGGGCAAGGAGGAGAACACGGGGCAAAGAGCACCGGCAGAGTCTCTTACCTGTATTATCATCGAAGCTACTTCAGCCCTAAGTCAGTGATAACCCCGCCCCACCGTCAGGCCTCCACCCTGCTCACCCACACAGTCACCCACACAGTCACAGGAAGCCGTGCGGCACAACCAAAGAACACAAGGCTCATACTCTTCCTAGCTTAGTGGGCCGCTCGAGGTATTTAGTTGCTCTGAGCCTCAGTTTCCTCATCAACAAAGTAAAAATCCTCACATAAATTTTTAGGGTTATTTTGGGATCCAATGAAACACTCTTCGTAACATATTGCCCAGCGCACACACAGCTGGCACTCAACAAATGTCAAGCCTATTCTCAAAAACCTTTTTTTTTTCTGGAAACCTTCATTTCTGATTTTAATTAGGAGATTCTACCCTTCCTACCTCAAGAGAACAGGCTCTACTCATGTAACATTTACCTACTCTCCATTCATTAAGGCAAATTGGTAGACTTAAAAAAAAAAAGCAAACAGTAAATGAAACCTCAAACTGGTTTTGTTCAGATTTATCCAAGTATGAGTGCTGAATGGGTGGTATCTTTTCCATTCTACGACTGCCATCGTCTCCCTGGCTGTTAAGAACACCACTCTATTTTGGAGGTAAAGGATATGGGGACTTACACAGGTCTTTGGATATTGAAATAGGGAATGCATCCCATGCGGATGAGATGAGCTGAATAAAGTCTCCAGGGACAGGTGGGTGTCAGCTCTGCTATAAAATAAACAAATGCCTGGCAGTCAGCCTTCATGGGGATGCTTTTTCCTGTGGTGGTGACGAGGGCTTCACGCGTAGCTCCTCTCCACAGGCATCATTCAGAGATGCTTCCTTCAGGATCAGGTCAGGCCCCACCTAATTTCCTATCAGGGGTATCTAATCTGTGGCCAGCGGGCCACATATTATCCCAGGGTAGCTGTGAATGTGGCCCAACACAAAATCATAAATTTACTTAAAATGTTATGAGATTTTTTTTTTTTGTAATTATATGTTGCAATGTATTTAATGCATGGATGACTCCTCTTTCAGTGTGACCCTGAGACACCAAAAGGGTGGACACCCCTGTGGGGCTGACCATGGACAGCAGTCACTCAGTGCAGACACCCCTTTTTCCTCTGGCTCTCCATGGTCAATGAGGTGCATGGGAACCTCAGGCCTGTTCTAGCCATTTGGCTACTGTGTCGGCTCCTACCGGTCTTTCTGAGCTCTAACAGCACTGGGCACCACAGCATGATTGTGTGCCATGGTGTCTGGGCAGCTACCACCATGCTATGCCAGAAGGCAGTTCCTTTTTGCCTGACCACCATTTGAATTTCTTTCCTATATTTAGAAAATTTCCCACCTAGCAGAGCCTTCTTTCCCTATACAAATGAAGAATACCATACAGTTTCCCTGGTTGAATTCTGTAGACAAAGAGTTTAATTGAACATAGAGTACCAAAAGTTTTTTCGAGTATGATTTGCTTGAGATGGGGAGTGTACACTTCAGTTAGGCCACAGTCCTCGTTACTTTATAGTATTATAGTCCACGCCTCCTTCAAAACATTTAACTTACCTGCCTAGCTTCTAGGGACATTTAATTTCTCCCCAATTTTAACCATCTACAGTGATAAACTGTGGGTCACTGGATATAGAAAACTTGCACCTCCTCCACACCGTTGGAGATATTTTATCATCAGATTGGACAAAGCAAAGATGCGAATTAAAAAGTGGATTAAATCCTGGGACAGATAATGAGAAGGAATAGAGATTTCAGGGTACCACCACCATCTTGAAAAATGTTCACAATCTACAAGAGCTTGCTCATCTTCCTCTTCTATATAGGTGACTTGCAGTTCCCTCAATGAAGAAATTAAAAAACAAAACAATATATTTCATTACTTATCTATTCCTACATTAACAAACTACTCCAAAAATCAGTGACTTAAAACAATAAACATTCAGTATTTCTCAGCGTTTCTGTGGGTCTGCAATTTGAGAACTGCTTGGCCAGGCAGTTCCAGCACAGGATCTCTCATGAGGCTGCAGTCAAATGTCACTGAGCCTACAGCCACTGGAAGACTTGTCTCAGTTGCATGTACTTCTAAGGTGACTCATTCACTGGCTGCTAGCAAGAGGTCCCAGTTCACATGAGCTTCTTCACAGGGATGAAGTCACAGCATGGTAATTTCCCTCTGAGTGAGTGATTCAAAAGATTAAGACAAAAGCTTCACCCTGCCCTGTGTGGCTCAGTTGGTTGGAGCAGCACCCCACAACCCAAAGGTTGTGGGTTCAATTCCTGGTCAGGGCACATGCCTGGGTTGCAGGTTCCATCCTGGGTCTGGGCATGTGCAATCCCCAGTCTGGGCATGTATGGGAGGCAAGCAGTCAGTGCTTCTCTCTCACAGTGATGTTTCTCTCTCTCCCTTCCTCTCTCTAAAAGCAATGAAAAAAACAACCTTGGGTGAGGATTTTTTTTAAAAAAGACAAAAGCTTCTTCGTCTTTTTTATTAACTGAATTCAAAAGTCACACACCATCCACAGTATTCTATTGGTCCCAAAGGTCAGTCTCAATTTCATACAAAAAGGACCTATACTGGGTATAACCACTGGGAAGAAAAGACCATCAAGGACTATCTTGGAGAGAAAAATGAAGAGTAAAACAAAACAAAAAAGGACAAACAATAATCCAAAGGCAAGAGAAAAAGCTAAGATAAAATGGAATCTTGCTGAAGAGGGTTAGAAGTACGTGGTTAAGATTTTTTTTTTTTTTTTTTTTTTTTTTTTTGTGCCACTAAGAAGTGTGTCTATGTATACGTTTGAGTCAAAATTGGATATAACCTTTTCTGATGAGCCCAAACGATGTTCTACTAGTAAACACTTATCATGGCAAAAAAGAAAAAAGAAAAAAACCTATCAATTCTGAAGTGATAGTGAAAACAGTAAAGAACTGATGCTCTTGAAAACATAGTTTCCCATTGAATCTTGCAGAATCTCTCCATCTACCTTCTTTGTCAACACTAAGCCTTTACCAGCATTCAGTTTAGTTCTACTTATACTACTACAAAATGACATAAAATACCACTTACTTTTTAAAATATACTTTATTGATTATGCTATTACAGTTCTCCCATTTTTTTTCTCCCCTTCATCTCCCTCTGCCCTGCACCATCCCTCTCTCCAGCATCCCTCCCCTAGTTCATGACCATGGGTTGTGCATGTAAGTTCTTTGGCTTCTCCATTTTCCACACTATTCTTAACCTCCCCATCTATTTTGTACCAACCATTTATGCTTCTTATTCCCTGTACCTTTCCCCCGATTCTCTCCCCGCCCCCGCTGATAACCCTACATATGACCCCCATTTCTGTGATTCTGTTCCAGTTCTAGTTGTTTGCTTATTTGTTTTTATTTTTGTTTTTGTTTTAGGTTCAGTTGTTGATAGTTGTGAGTTTGTTGTCATTTTACTGTTCATTGTTTTGATCACCTTCTTTTTCTTAGATAAGCCCCTTTAACTTTTCATAGAATAAGGGCTTGGTGATGATGAACTCCTTTAACCTGAACTTACCTGGGAAGCACTTTATCTGCCCTTCCATTCTAAATGATAGAGTAATCTTAGATGGAGATCCTTGCTTTTCATGACTTTGAATACTTCTCTCCAGCCCCTTCTGGCCTGCAAGGTTTCTTTTAAGAAGTCAGCTGATAATTTTATGGGAACTCCTTTGTAGGGAACTGTTTCCTTTTCTTGTGCTGCTTTTAAGATTCTCTCCTTCATTTCAATCTTGGCAAAGGTAATTATGACGTATCTCGGTGTGTGCTTCCTTCGGTCCAACTTCTTTGGGACTCTGAGCTTCTTGGACTTCCTGGGAGTCTATTTCCTTTGCTAGATTGGGGAAGCTCTCCTTCATTATGTTTTCAAATAAGTTTTCAATTTGTTGCTCTTCCTCTTCTTCTGGCACCCCTGTGAATTTTGGATGTTGGAACATTTAAAGTTGACCCGGAAGTTCCTACACCTCTCCTCATTTTTTTGAATTCTTATTTTTTTTTTTCATTCTGCTCTGTTTGAATGTTTACTTCTTCCTTCAGTTCCAAATTGTTGGTTTGAGTCCCAGTTTCCTTCTCCTCAGTGTTGGTTCCCTGTATATTTTCCTTTATTTCACTTTGCACAGCCTTCGCTTCTTCCTCTATTTTGTGGCCATGCTCAACCATTTCTGTGAGCATCCTGATTACCAGTGTTTTGAACTCTACATCTGATAGGTTGGCTATCTCTTCATCACAGTTCTATTTTTGGAGCTTTAATCTGTTCTTTCATTTGGGCCGCATTTTTTCATCTAGGTGTACCTGTTACATAGTAAAGGGCGGAGCCTTAGGTACTTGCCAGGGTGGGGCAACCACGTTGCTGCGTTGTGATACTGTATGTGGGGGAGGGATCCAAGAGGGAACAATTCCACTTGCTCAGCTCCCAGCTGGCTTTCAGTCACTTCCCCTACCCACAAGCAAATTGGGCCTTTCTGGTGCTGATTCCCAGGTGAGTGGGTTTGTGTACATTCTAGGACACTGTGGGTCTCTCTAATGAACTCTCCCTATGATGATGGCAGTTTCTCTTGCCACTGCAACCCCCACAGATTTTTACAGTCAGAGTTTTTGAGGCTTTATTTCCCCACATGGAATCCTGGGTTGTGCAGTCTCCCTCACTTCCCAGTTGTTCCTCTGGGTTTATACACACACAAATGTGGGACTGCCTAGTCCACCAGCCACTACCTCACCCTGGGCCTGAGCCTTGCCACAAGTCCTCTCTGCCCTGTCTGCCTGTCCCTTCTCCTCATACCAGTCTGGATGAAAATTTCTTCTTTAACTCCTTGGTTGTCAGACTTCCATACAGTTTGATTTTCTGGCAGTTTTGGTTATTTTTGGTTTCTAAATTTGTTTTTGTCTTTCTTTTGGTTGTATAGACAAAGTGTATCTACCTACACTTCCATCATGGCCAGATGTCAAAAATCAGAAAACATCATTTAAAGATGAATTATGATGAACACCATAAGAGATAAACACCATTTCTTGAGATGAATAATGGGCATATAGTATTTTAATAAAATTTAAAAGGTGACACCTCAGTTGTTATTTTCTAATTTTTAAAATTTCAACTCCACAGTATTTCTGTGATGTGATACATCAAATAATCTTTTGTGGACTAGAGTGAACAGTAAAGCCAAATTTATAACATCATTTATATGGAAAAAATGTGTTCTAAGTTCTGAACAACCAACTTACAAACAAACTTTTGGAACCCAACCCATTCCTATATAACAACTATGTGTATGAGGTTTCAGCATGTGAGCTCACCAATACTTTGGTCAGAGGTGTTAGTAAAATAGCAAAATTGGCTCATTTAACTATTTCATTCCACTTATTCATTTGTCTATTTATTCATGCATGCTTGCATTCAGCAACTATTTATTGAGTTCCTACTTCAGCAGGGCACTGGGCTAGAAGTGAGATGATGGGAATACAGATTAGAGCAATACATGAACTGGCCAGCGGGCAGCCTTGCAGTGGAGGAAAAAAACAACAATTTTAATACATCGTAGAAAAAGAAGCCCTGGCTGGTGTGGCTCAGTGGATTGAGTGCTGGCCTGTGAAACAAAGGGTCACCAGTTTGAGTCCCAGTCAGGACACATGCCTGGGGTTCAAGCCAGGTCACGGGGTATGAGAGAGGCAACCACACCTTGATGTTTCTCTTCCTCTCTCTCCCTCCCTTCCCCTCTCTCTAAAAATAAATAAATAATATTATCATAAAAAAAGAAAAAAGGGGGTTGGGGAGGGAGGGATAAGGGAGGAAGTAATGGTAAAGGGGATGACATTTCAAGAAGAGAGGCCAAGGCCACAGAAAGAAATAGCTCGGTGTGGGCAGGAGACTGCAAAGAGATCAGTACTCTGAAGAGTGAAGTGCAAAATTTGAACTGGAAAGATATGAGGCTGGAGTTCTGATCATGAAAGAATTAAGACCGTCTCAAGGGAGCTAGACCTTATTCTTTTAGTACGTGTTGGCAAAACTTTGATGATAGGTTTAAAGCATGCAAATAAAATGTTCAGACTTTTATTTTGGTTAGCTCATTCTGGTAACCCTATAGAACTTGGGTCAGCAAATTACAGCCTATAGGACTTTGTATATAGCCTACAAGCATAGAAAAGTTTTTAACTTTTTTCAAATGGCTTTTAAAAGATCAAAAAAAGAGTAATATTTTGTAACACATTAAAATTATATGAAATTTATATTTTAATGTCCATGAAGTTTTACAGAAACACAGCCACATCCATCCATTTATACATTGTCGATGACTGCTATCACAAAAGCAGAGCTGAGCTGCTGCAATAGAAGCCATATAGCTTGGAAAGCATATAGTATTTACTGTATAGCCCTTTACAGTTTGCTGACCTCTGGAATAGAAGATGTATAAAAGGAGAAAGGTCTGTAAGATGGCTTCTGCCATGAAAAGACCAGTTGAAAACTGGCAGGGCTGAACTACAGTAAGTGGTTAATAGAAACAGAAAGGACAGGGCATTTCACCACATGGGGCGTCAAATAAGTAAGATGTGTGTGAGATCAGAGGTAATAAGGTATGACTTCAGGCTTTCATTTTTAACAATGAGGGCAGGTAGTGGTGTTTCCACCAGAGCCAGAGGGTGCAGAAGGGATGCTAGGAAAATGAGGTGCCCTTTAAGACATTTTTGTGCACATGTCTTACAGCCAAATGGATATACATGGGCTAGAACTATAGGCTGCAATGAGCCCTTATCCTTTCTCCTCTGTCCACTAAAATTGATAAATCACTTTTCATATGCCAAATATGAACTCTGTTCCCTTGGCAGGTGAATGAGTATTTGGAGCCATCACATGTATCAGTGCTTACCGGACAGACGTTTATTACTGACTGCAGGAGCAGCTTCTTCACCCAACAATGTCTGTGTTATTGTTGGCTACTGGAGTGTATTACATTTTGGGCTATTTTGTTAACCAAAGAAAAGAGGTAAAAACAAAGATAATATGAAAGTGTTAATATCAATAATAAGAAATGTAAGCATCATGAAAGTCAGAAATCATTCAACATTTCCAGATAGTCACTGGACTGAAGCTGGTGAAAACATGATCCGTTATGAAGGAAAACTAATAAATTAAATAGGTACACATTTTGGAAATATCTTCTGGTTGAAGATAATGCTTAGAAGGAAAGGAATAATTAGGGGATTTATATAATTTTTACACATATATCCCAATGCCTTCTAGAATATATCTGACTGGTGTACATGCAACCATCTCACACATTTTCAGAAACTTATTACATCTAAGAGTAGGAGACTCCCTGCACTAGCCTAGGAGTTGAAGTTGAAAAGATACAGAAGTTAAAAGTGACCAAAGAAAGCAAAAGGAAGGCTTGTATCTTGAGGAAACCAAAGCTCACTGACAAGCATAGTAAGAGGAGCCCACAAGGAAAATTAAAGATGGCCTGAGAAATATGCAGAGAACTGGAAAGTTAGCAATACCATGACAAAAGGGAGCTGGTACCAAGGGAGCTGAGTTTTAAGAAGGAGTAAGTTTTGACTCTTTCAAAGACAACAACTACTACCAAGATCCTCCACTCCCTCTTTATTAATAGCATGCCAACTTTGCCTTGGGAACCATTCTTTCCCTACTTTTTATCATGTGACCTGGATTTACTGATCCTATGCATAGCTCTAAAGATGGGCCATGACTGGCTTCAGTCAATCCCCATGTTCAAAACCCTCACCAGAGAGACTGATTGGTTCAGTGATGGACAGGAACCCAAGAGGAGACAATAGAATGGAAGGAGATATCTGCTGGGGTTTCTGCACAAAAGACATTTCCTCTATCATTCCTTGAGGGTTTAATGTGTGGATGTGGTATCTGGAATGGCCTGCAGACATACTACTATAACAGGGAAAAGTCCAGAGCTAGGAAGTGGCACTGAGAAACCAAGAGATGAAGCCAAAACATGGAAGGCAAAGCAGGGACACGGAAAGAATCTAAAATCCAGGTCCTTGGTGAATCATTTCAGGCATTCAATGAAGCCCTTACCTATAGCCAGCACTCAGGATTTTCAGTTACAGGAGCCAAGAATTCTCCCCTACGTTTAAGCCAGTTGGAGTTGTTTTAACCAGACAAGACAAAGACTCCCAGCTGATATGGGGGGGGGGGGGGGGGGCGGGGCAGGGGAGGTCCCTAGTGACTTTAAGGGAATCAGTTTCAATTTATTGGTAGACACATTAAATGCAGGTAATTTCTCCTTGAAGAAATTTGAACGAATGAAAGAAATTTAGGCAACACCCAAAGGATCAGGTATGGTCAAAGAGGATTGTTTTTAGTTTGTTTGTGTTGCAAATGTTGAATATCACTCAATATTTGTTTGCTTGCTGTTTTGTTTGTTTTAAGATGCAAGATACCTGAATCTAATGTGAAGACTGAAAGAATCTAGACAAGAGGAGAGTTGAGGGTATAGAAGGGAAAAGTGAATCATTGGTACAAGATCCTGCCATTTTCAAATTACAGGGCGGGGGCGTGGAGACTATCTGCTTCCTGGTCACTAAACCTGGGGAATCTATAACAGAACTGTCTGCAAAGGGGATATTAAAAGTTTTCAAGGTGATTTGCAAATTGGTTTTATTTCCTATACTTTCACTGAACACATTAAAAAAGATCAAAGTCTTTATTATGGAAAGAAGAAAGCTCAGAAAAGGTTATAATGAGAGTTTGCAAAAAAGTTACAAAAAAGACTGGCTTAAACAAGAGCTTGCTCACCAAATTTTGCTATACAAAGACTGGTGGGCATCCCCTAACCTTGAAAAAGGTTTGTTGCCTACAAACAAAAATTACTATTTCCAACAGAAAATTGTGATCATATAAAACTTAGAACGCTTACCAATAAAAAATGCAGGCATAGCTTTATGAAATGCTCAGGAAAATCCCAAATAGTGTAAGTGCAGTGGACATTCAAAGAAACCACCATATTCCCAGACCTTTGAGGTCAATGAAATAAGAAAATACTGGATAATCTCTCCCACAGAATTGTGCTGAGCTGGATGAACTATGAGCCTCAACTTATCAGGCCTAATGACAAGTTTGAACCATCAATAAATGAAATGATATGTCTGTGGAAAATGCAGAAGTATGCTAACTGCCTGAATAAAGATCTTTGATAGATATGAACTGTGGGTCAATTTACACCAAAGCTGAAGTGTTAAAACCATCTATTGAAATGTGACCTGTCAAATCTGAGCACAATTGAAAGATTAACATAGTTTTCACATTTTAATGTAGATACTTGGCATATGGCACTGGGAGGAAGAGGAGAGAGACTAAATCCTTGATACTGACAAACAACAACTGTTTAACATACTTTTTTTTATTTTTTATTTTTTATTTTAATTGTTGATCTTGTACAGTCTTCTGTCTTTTACTCCCACCCCAGCCCACCAACATACTTATTTAAACATTCATGTTCCCAGAAACCAAACGCACTGTTTTTTTGTGGATCCAGAGGGGTTACAAGCCTATGAAGACCACCTGCCCTTTGAAAACTACAAAATCTTAGGAGGGATCTACAAAGTCATCACATTCATTCCTTATCTCCAAGTCACACTTCTCAATTCCTAATGATTGTGAAGAATAATCCATAACCTCTTTCTATAACCCAGTTCAACTTTATGGTCTAACCCCAAATCCTCTCCTCACACAAAGCAACTGCATGCTGCAGCTGTCCCCCAAGACCCCCACTGTGGGGAGGGGAAGGGCCTTGGGGGACAGCTTTACCTAGACTCTCAGAATGCAAAACAAACAACTGCAAGTTTAAAGTGTGCATTTTTTCCATTATGCCTTTACATCAAAACAAGCCTTACAGAGCAATTTGGTGACAGGTTACAAACCTGGGAGGATTAATGACTATTCCTACTTAAAGTTAATAACGATAGCTAATAATAACAGCTAACATATTACTATTTGCCTTACACATAGTGAGACATTTGCAAATATTATTTTATTTAATCACCACAGTAATGTTATGACATAAGCATTATTTTTCTCAATGTGCCTACATTGCAAATGAAGAAAGCACAGAGGGGACAAACAGGCTGCCCGAGGCCGCACAGGTAACGAGTGGCAGAGAGACATTCAGAGCAGGCAGCCTGGCCCAGGGCCCATGTCTTTAACCACCGCACACACTGCATCTGAGCAGGGCAGGAGACAAGGAAGCAAATGGAATGATTTCTTAAGATCACTTTTAGGTCACTGATCCCATGATTCTAACTTTGCTTTATCTGGCTAACGTAAAGTACTTCTACATTAACTGCCACAGAAATACTGTATGTCCTGTGAGCAAAGCTGGAGGCAATGAGAGGATGCTTGAAACAGCACAGTGTGTGTGACTCAATAACCATTTTGTTTACCAATAGCAAAGTTACTTCTATTCTACTAACGTCACATTAACCTCTTTGCCTGCCAAGTGCAGGCCTAACCAGGCCTGTAGTTTTCATTTCCGCTCAATCTCCAGGGGAAAAAATCTTTTACTTCTCAAAGCAGATTTCTGCCACACATTAGTAACTAGTTGATTTCTAAAAGCTCCTTTATAGGACTATCAGTACACACTGCCCCAAAAGGAAAGCTGATAATGAAAGAGGATGGGAATGGAGGGGTGGAGAGGATTTCTATTTTAAATCTTAAGACTTCAATGGCTGTGGACAAGTTTTGGTCTTCAAATAAGCATGCCTCTCTGCAGTTCGACATGACGTCAATGGAAAGGGGACTGAGCGAGAACTATGCCTCCAAGAAGCTTTCAAAGAGTGGTCTTAAGAATATAAAGTCTACTAGTTGCTCAACATGGTGTAGCATGAGTGTTTGAAAACAAGTGTGCTATTCTGCTCGCGCTGAAGTGGGCAAGACTGGAAGAGACCGTTTCTACTCAGGGCCCTTTTGTGAGCGGCAATTATGCAATTCAACCATGTCTCTGTGCTCTTTATAAAGTGTGAATCAAATTTTCTGTCAGGGAATAGTATTTTCCACACTCGTGTAGAGAATAATTTGAAAAACCTTGGTGGCTTGCCAGTTTTAAAAAATTCTAACTCTATGTCACAAGGGAACGTGTCTTTTTTTTTTTTCTTTTGGCCCAAAGCCCTGTGCCAATTTCCACATGCCGGGAAATGGAGCTCTGTGGTGGCTGCTTCTTGGTGATACTGATGTCCATCACCTGTGTACCCTCCAGCGAAGGTGAATTCAAGGAAGCCTTCAGCTTCCATGACTTTCCTTCTCATAACTTAGGCTCTCAGAATGGGAAGAGGTCTGGGTCCCCAACTTTTCTGATGGTGCACTCCTTCAACTAAAACACTACTGAGCATGTGCTTCATAAATGCACATTAATTTGTATGTAAATTATGTACCCATGCTACTGTCCATTCCAGGCACACTACAAAACACACATAAAAGTGCCATTTTAATAGATAACATAAAGATGTTCTTCCAGCACTAAAATGAATGCCCTGCTCCCCTTTCAATATCCCTGATCTAACTCCATTCCATTTTCATAGATGAAGGCATTCAACTCAAAGAAGTAACATTACTTCCAATAGGAGTTACCAAGCTCACTGAAAGCCCACACATCCTGACACTAGCTGAGTGCTCCTTCCTGAAAGTTCTCAACAACGACTTGTGCTACCACCCTTCAACGCATTTAGAAGCATAGGAGGTATCTGGGTGTGTCCTAATACCTGGGTGTGTTGCTGGCACTAATGGTATTTGCCAAGGATACCCAACGTCCTGCAATCCATAGTCCCCCACACAAAGAATCCTCTACTCCAAGAAGCAATACAGCCCCTGTTGGGATCGACCCTATCAAGATGGGCTTCCTTTTCCCAAAAGAAACTTCAATCAGTGACAAGTCTGTGTTATTCCCATCACGCTGGCCATGCTCTTGGATTCTTATAAGTTACATTCATTCCATTTCATGGTTCCCCATGACATTAATCATAATATCTGTCAAGAGAGACTCATTGCTAGAGCCTTTGTAGAATTCCTATCATTTTATGTTCTTCTCTGTCAGGGTTTCTTAACCTCAGAACCACTTGACATTTTGGGCTGAACATTTCTTTGTTGTGGGGGTTGTCCTGTTCATTACAGATGTTTAGTGGCATCTCTGACCTCTATTCACCAGAGTCCAGTAGCATTCCTCCAGTTATGACAATCAAAATGTATCCAGGCATTACCAAAACCACCCCCAGTGGAGATCCACTGATCTCCGCCAAGGCTACAACTAAGAAACCTACACAGGCATAAAGGGAATGGGAGATCCCATCAACTCATCCTTATTTTTTTGATCCATATCAGTCTGTGGCTTGGCATGAAGATAGAGCACATAATTCACAAAACATAGGGATCATGTTGTTCAGCTTGGTATTTCCAGTCCAAGTATAATGCCTGGCACATAGCAGGCACACTGTAAGTATTTACTGAAAGAAAGAAGCCTTCTTCAGAACAATACATACCTTAGTTAACTCAAAGCGTAATAAATGAGCCTAATTCCAGTAATAAAAGCCCCAAAGACCTCCTGAGAAAACATAAGAAAGTACGTATTATGATAGCTTTCCGATACGTAAAGGATTTGTGGTATGGTTAATCATTTCATCTTTGAACAACCCAACCAGAAAGTAACCATCAGAGTTATCACGCATCTTGTTATCAGTGAAGTTTGGCATCCAATTGCCTTTCCTATTTTGTGGTGGCCTTAGTTTATCTTAAAGCCCTTCTGTATTATCTGGGAAAGCATTTGAATTGCCAATCTGAAAACAAGGTGGTGCAACATGCTTTGAATTAGAATAGAATTTCAAATTTGGTCTGCTTAAATTCATATCCAGCAAGCTATTTATGACTGCTAAGCAAGGATTTTTTTCTTTTTAAGCAAACTTCAGTGAGCCACACTGGGACTTTTTTTTCTTATGTTGGGATTCTGCACTCTAGAAAACCTAAGTCTTCAGCCTAAAAATAAGCAAGTCTCCCTGGAAAATGATAGAGCCTCAAAATACAGAAAGAAACGTAACACTTATCCTGCTAACCTGAGGAAGAAGGGCACCTGGAGGCCGGCACCAGCCTCCACATCTTGATGCAGCTTCACTCACCCAATCTTATTTTCCACAGCTCTGGTCAAGCCAGTCCCTCGCAGGCTCACCAATAAGCAATAGTCCATATCACTTCTGGGCTTTCTCTTGTGTTGGCCTCCAACCTGGAATGTCCTCAATTTCCCTCTTCCAAAGTAAATCCCATACACTCATCCAGAAGTTGTCTCTAACACCTCCAGCTTTCAGAAACAATCCTTTCCTCCAAGTTGCTACCACACTTGTAATCTGTACCACAACCTCCCCCACTTCGTTAAAGTCTACCTTACAAGGTTTGGCTGTGGCTGCCTACAAATTAAATCATTCTCCCCAGAACACTTCATTCCCTGAACATCTATACTAGTCATGTCCCACCTGAATCTAGCTCAATCCTGGCCACATGGTAAGTGCTCAATAAACATTTATGCACTGGACTATTCCAGACTGTGCTAAAGGTATGAAGCTGTGCCTTGTTCTTTATGTATATTTCTTTTGGATTCCATGTGATCCATGCAAATTCAAAGTCACTTGGCCCCACTCCAACAAAACTCACATAATGGATTCTCATTGGGATGGCTAGGGGCAGTAGGTTTTCCTAAAACAGAATATCCCTGAGGAGGTTTGACCCACACTCACGGTGCAGAAAGAGTGCCACTAATCTTTGTCACCATCCTGCCCATCCCTTGTTCTGTGAGTGAAGAGACACTGTGTTAGTAACTGCCAGCCCACAAAATCAGGGTGTGCAGCCTCCATCAAAGTTAGTCCTTAAGAAAGAGTGTCCTTCAAGATCCACTGCTACTAGGAATGCAAAATGGTATGGCAATTTTGGAAAACAATTTGACAATTACTTTAAAAGTCAAAACTTAAGCATCACATCCATTAAGATGGCTCTGTTTTTTTTTTTTTTTTTTTTTTTAATTTACAGAAAATAATAAGCGTTATGGAGAAATTGAAACCCTGATGGAGCCACTATGGAAAACAGTACAGAGGTTCCTCAAAAAAGTTGACGGAGAACTACCGTATGATCCAGAAATTCCATTTCTGTGACACAAAACAACTGAAGGTAGGGTGTTGAAGGATATTTGTACACCCACATTCATAACAGCATGATTTACAAAAGCCAAAAGGTGGAAGCAGCCAAGTGTCCATCTACAGACAAATGAATAAACAAAATGTGTCATATACATACAACAGGATATTGCTCAGCCTTAAAAAGGAAGGCAATTCTGACAGAGAGTACAACATGGATGAACCTGAAGGACACTGTGCTAAGTATCATAAGTCAGCAGCAAAAAGACAAATGCTGTATAATTCTACTTATTCAGGTAGCTAGAGTAGTCAAATTCATAGAGACAGGAAGTAGAATGGTGGTTTTCAGAGGCTGGGGGCCACAAAGAATGGAAAGTTGTTATTTGATGGGTACAGAGCTTTAGTTTTGTAAGATGAAAAGAGTTCTGGAAACTGGTTGCGCAACAGCGTGAACGTATTTAACACAACCACACTGTATGCTTAAAAATGGTTAAGATGGTCAATTTTATGTTCTGTGCATTTTACCACAATAAAACTTTTTAAAATTTATAGTTAAACATAAATTTCCCCAGTAATCTCACTCCTAGACATCTACCCATGAGAAATAAAAGTATAAATCAACAGAAAGATCTGTACTGAATTTTCGTAGCAGTATTATTCATACTAGGCAGAAAGTGGAAACAATTCAACTGTCTACTAGCTGGTAAATAGATAAATAAAATCCATACACTGGAATATTACCATATATACAAAGAATTAAACACTGACACTTCCTACAACTGATAAATAAAAAAGTCAAACACAAAAGACCACATATTGTATAATTCGATTTGTATAAAATGACCAGAAGAGGCAAATTCATATAGACAGAAAGTAGATTAATAGTTGCCTGGGACTGGAAGGGGGAACAGGGATTAACTGCAAATGCACAAGAGGAATCTTATCGCCCTACCAACAAATTCCAAATGAGTGGATTATGACAAATAGGATTACAGTCATAGTTGAGCAATCTTATAAATTTAACAGAAGTCACTGGACTGTACTTCAAGTGGGTGAGCTGTATATAAAATTATACCTCAATAAAAAATTAATTATAAAAACAAATAGCAAGGGTCATTGATATGCCTTCTTCACAGGCTGACTTCCATCTCTCTTCCCCCCAATGACTGAGTTTTAGAAGATTCCTATAATGGGCCATAGCTTCATTTCAAAACCATACTTGATTGATCACTCCTTGGAAAGGGGGATGGGTCATCAAATCCATTCATTCATTCAATAAGCAAGTATTTACAGAGGCACTGTGCTGAGTACTGGGGGCAAACAGGAAATAAGGCAGATGTCCCTTGCAGTCCCCGGATCAAGAGCTGCAGAAACATGGGCAGGCAAAATTAGACAATACAGTATGTTCAACAATTGGGAGACACACAGGTGTGACACTGCACGAAGGTGGGACACCTCACCTTGATTTTGGTATCAGGGGTCCTGAGAAAACTAATTCTCAGCTGAGGTCTGAAAAGGAACGTTTAGAAACAAAGATGAGGCTGAGGAGGGGAACAGTTTTCCATAGGAGGGAACAGCAGGTACCAAGGCCTAGAGGCAAAAGAGGTGGAACATTTGCAGAACTGATGCTCCTAGATCAGTGTGAGAAGTGAAGAGTGGGAAGAGAAATTCTAGAAAAATAAACAGGGGCCAGACCATAAAGAGCCTCATAGGCATATTAAGGAGTTTGGGTTTTATCCTAAGTGGCATGAAGAGGCAATGAAATATTTTCAGCAAGTACACAGTATGATCAAATTTGGCGTCTGGCTGGTAGAGATAAAATGGGAGGAGACAAAACTACAAGCAGGAAGATCCATCAGCAGGCAGTTATGAACCAATAGTGGACTGGACCTGAAAAGAGGCAGAAGCTGCCATGACAAAAAAGAATTTAAAAAATCTGCCTACACAAGAAGGGGCTTATTCTGTCTATTCACGTGTAGGCCTCAGAATAAAATACCAGGTCTTCCTATAGCTAACCAGGTTAAGGCACTTGCTCTAATCCCTTCTCTGGCTGTTTCTGTTGACTCGGACACTCTCCAGGCTTTGCCCACCCTGCTCCCCTTAGCCTGCCTCATCCCTGTATTCTTTTTCTTCCATTACAGTTTACTTTCATTATTTTGTATTGATTTTCCTGTGCATTCTTGATGTCTTCAGAAGCCCTTTCTCCAGAAACCCATCCCTGACAACTGAGCCACACCCTGGGCTAGAAGCCTTTCTTGAATGTTCTCTTTGAAACATGTGCTGATTCTCTACACAGCATACATTGTTCTCTATGCATGCCTCTGCAATGCAGGTGCACATATATTGATCTGTCTTATTACTAAATCAGTGCTAGACAACAAAATTTTCTATAAAAACAAACATATTCTGTATCTGCCCTGCCCAATATAGTAACCACTAGCTACATGTAAGCACTTGAAATGTGGCTAACGTGACTAAGGAGCAGAACTTTTAATTTTAATTAACTTAAATTTAGTTTTACATAACCACATGTTGCTATCTTATTGAATAACACATTAATTACTAGACTTTATAATCCATAAGCACAGGTTCTGTGTTATCTTGCTCACCCCTGAAACTAAGGCATATAGAGTACCACTGGGTATATAATAGAAACTTGATAGATATTTGTGAATGAGTTAATAATATACACAGGCTCACAGTACCAGTAATATTCACTTGCTCATTTATTCATTCAACAAATACTTATCAAGCGCCTACAATGTGCACAGTACTGTTCTCAATACCAGGGTTACAGATCAAATCAAATCCCCTGCCTTCGTGGCACTTCCGCTTTATTGGGAAAGGCAGAAAATAAATGTAAGCAAAACAAAAACAAACAGCTTCAGAGACAGAAATGCAAAAATAGAAAGCATGGTAAAGGGATAGAGAGTGAAGGAGGGAGTGTGTTGGTTTTAATGAGACTTTATCTCACTAACAGCATTTGCCTGAGTCTCTGCTGCCCCAGAATATTGCCTTCTAGTATATATCAAATAAACTCATGATGAAAGTTAATGGAACAAACTTTAACAGAAAGTAAGATAATTGCTCAGAAATAAATTCTGCATTCTGATCATCGTGTCATGAAAGCTTTCAAGTATGCATTTTTGTGGAAAGAAGGCCATGCAAAATTGACCCATATTTTATTTCAAAGCTATTAATGTGTCAAATAGCCCCAGAAGACAGAGAATTTCTGCAAACTTTGGGGGAAAACATCTTCTGAATTACTTAGCATTACAACATGTGTCAGAACCAGCAGCCAATCAAAATCTCTCCCCACAGCACGTCTCTTCCGTTTTGCAATTAAGTTCACCCCACATTTACTAAGCATCTCCCTAAGTGTGAAGGCTACCCTAAGCCCCAGGACAGAAACCCAGTGGTGCCTGCTTTCCAAGAGAAACCACATATTTAAGAAAAAAATGTTTTAATTAAAAAAAAATCATGGACAGAGCATGTCACACCATTTTCTTTCTTTTGGTTTTCATTTAGTTTCCTCACTATTCTTTATCCCTAGTCATAAAATCTCTAGTGATGCCGTATTCTTTCCTAAAACCAAGATTATTGCATAATTTCTCATCCAGCATAAAATGAAATTTTCTTTAGCTACTGAATCAACTAACACCATTGAGATTACAAATCACGTAGTTGAGAAACATGTCAGAATATAAAGTGTACTTCGCAGGCAGGGGAAAAACTTGTAAGGCTGGTTAACAGCACATAACTTAATGCTAATCACTTACCCAAGAGAAGATTCCCCAAATATTTGTTCGCCTTTCCTGGTTGTGAAAGTTAGGTGAAATTGGGCAGGACAGCACTCTGCAGTTTTAAAAGCCTTGTACTGGGTTGGCCCAAAAATCTCTTTAGTTTTTTCCATAAAGTAAAAGACACATTTTTTATCTTCACTAATAACTTTATTGATTTGAATATTTTGATTATATCAGCTATCTCCTGTTATTGGCTTCTAGTGGATAAAGGCCAGGGGTGCTGCTCAACATCTCCCAATGAATAAGAGAGCCCCACAGCAAAGAATCATTTGGCCAAAATGTCAATAGTACCAAGGAACTTTGCAAACCACTTTTGACACATTCAATCAGTCACAGCACCTTCTACATATACTGCACAAAATTTTCCTTTCTCATTGCAGTTGCCTTTTCACCTTTCTTGAAATAATAAAGCATAATACACCGAAAATGTTGCATATGTTCTTCCATCTTCAATGTTAAAATGGCTGCACAAAAATTCACCAATTTTTCTAAGTTTTTTTTTTAAATGCATGCTGACGTGACAGCTGTCACAATACAATCTAACAAAATTGTTCTCAATGGAGTTCAAGACAGCTAAGCACTACTAGAGCCATCTTATGGAAAAAACCAAACGAACTTTTTGGCCAACCCAATATAAATGGTCATTAGAATACAAATAGTGACTCTGCACTAGTTGACTGGTGCACAGCTAGACAATATTAAAGAGCAGAGAGGACAAGTTGAAAAAGCTTAGCCTCATGAGAACAGAAAAAACTTCACTGAGATCATTTCCTGCTTGCTCCTTGGAGAAGATTAATATGCAAGCAAACAATGCAGGTTCAAGCCCTCCCACCTCACTTCTGAAAGTGTCCAGTTAGAACTCGTCTAAACATTGGCATGCATAGTCACTGGCCACAGGTTAGCCTGTGAGGAGACAGGTAAGAGTATTGCATGTTTATGCATGCATGTGTGTGCACGTGTGTATATATAAATATGTGTGTGTTATATATATCAAGATTATCTCAAAATTTCGTAACTTGCAAGTGGGAAGAAGTTCACCTCTTTTGTTAGCTTTGGATGGTAAACTTTTGGGCAGAATGACATATGACTTATCATTTAACAGGGAAGAAAAAATCTGTTTGGCCTATTACCAGTCTATTAAGAAAAGATTCCTGGATTTTCCAATGCCCTGCTTTCATCTTGAAAGTGTCAAAAACCCTACAGCTTCACTATAATGCCATCGCCTGGGTCTACGCCATGGAATCATCTTTCTACGATTCAATTTCAGTGCAGTGAATGTTCCCATCATCAGCCTCATTCCCATCCCAATACCTACTGAAAGCTCTAGACTCTGAAAATTTTGAATCACTTCAAAGTTTCCTCATGACACTGTGTTACTACAAAGTCATGTTCCGGCTTTCAATGTTTTTTCTTCTTCAATAGTACAATACTGGGTTGGTATTTGCCTGCCTTTAAAAGGCAAACTGTTGTTTTCAAAATCTTTTTCTTAAGATGGTTCTGCAATACAGGGAAAGACATAGAAGAATTTTAAAATAAAAAATCTGGTTCTAATGGAAGTCTAAATTCAACTATAACTCCCATTTTGATGCTGGACTCCATGTTGCTTGGTGCGATGGTCCCATCACAGCCTTCCTGATGTTTGAGAAAATCATGTCTACATAAATTCATTACATATGCTTAGTGAAGATTGTTTAAAAAATCTACTTGACTTTTTCTTTAAATAGATAGATGCCAGGACAGTTTTTCTTCTTTAGTTCTAAATTAATTCCATGCAAGGAGGAAATGTGGATTGAATTGGCAAACTCATTGGACCTCTTAGAGAACCCCACCAGGGTTCTGAAGGAAGGCTAGAGAGAGCCAAGTTCAGCCATGATGAATAAATACCTGGTTGTTCTTTTTTTTTTTTTTTTTTTGCGTCCTGGCCCAATATTTCTGTGGTTTCCAGTACACCCATAGTCCAATGTAGTCTAAGACCAAGTTTCAAAAGTCCTCACACTTTCCCAGTAAGTTTATTCTTACTATAGCTTTGGATCTGTAAATACGCATTCTCTACCTTACCTTATGAGCAAGGTGTGGGGGAGGGGGCTGCCACAACAAAAGGAGATGAAGCAGACAAGAATGTCATATGCATTATATTAAATATCAAAACTCCTCCTCTCTTGAATAGCAAATTGGAATCAATCTGATTCGCACAATAGCATAAATGAACGGAGACCTCAGTACATTAAAGTGAACATTCTAAAGGGAACAGAGCCACACTCGCTAAGGGGACTGCTGCTGCCAGGAGCCGTGGTGCTGGAAAATGTGCCAGTGAAGCAAACAAAGGAGATGGTAACATTTCCAAAGTTAACTTCGGTTTGCTTCTGTCAACCCCTCTGTGATCCCTCCCACTGCCATGGAACAATTAAACGGGGTCTGGAAACATGAAGCAGGGGCACCAGGGTGACTGGTTTGTGAGCACAAAAGTGATCAACCTAAAACCCAGCAGCCAAAGAGGACTTTCATGCTTTAGAAGAATGTGTGCAGGGAAACACACAGAACATGGATGTGACTCATTCACTTGGCTCAGATCCCATACCTGCAGTAGGCAATTAGCCACAAAAGCACTGTGATATTTGAAAAGAAGAAAGAAAGAAAGAAAGAAAGAAAGAGAGAAAGAGAGAAAGAGAGAAAGAGAGAAAGAGAGAAAGAGAGAGAGAAAGAGAGAAAGAGAGAAAGAGAGAAAGAAAGAAAGGGAGGAAACCACTTGTTCAACCTTCTCTTTCCCTTCCATTAACAACTGTCAATATTGGGCCTCCCACCCTAAAAAATGACAGGCAAGTGACTCCTTCCCCAAAAGAGGCAACATTAGATTTCTAAGAGTGAAAAACTGCAGGTATAAGTATTCACACACAGTGCACATCATGGACTGTCCTCTGTGTCTGAAAGTATCACACAAGAAATGTCATTTCTTTCTAAGAGAGACTACTTGCAAAAAACTCTCATTCCCCACATTTCCTCAAGACATGCCTTGCTTGTATATTTTAAAGAGTTAAGCTCCAAAACAATAAGGCTAGTATGTGTAGTTTAATTCATCTGTCATAGGCCCAGTCCAGGGTCCTATACATGTGATCCCTTAAAAAGTAACTCTCCACCAAAGAATCAAGAGCAAACTCACCAATTTCTGGTCACTTTCAGTTAGTATCCCAAATCACAATTCAAAAAAAATTAAAGTAAACAAAGCATTTCTGTGGAATTAAATTTCGTAGCAGCATGAAATAGTATTTAATAAAACAACCAACAGACAATAATGGCCTCTTTAAAATTAAAGCAAGATGATGACTTACAAACATATGGGACTTATTTAGCATCTGTTATGAGATTGAAAAGCTCATCAAAATAGACTTTTCCTTCTCCTCTACCTCCATTAAGATTTATTTAGATTCTGCTCCACAAGAAATGGCATAATATGCCTAAAGCAGAACTCTTGACTCATGTGCCCAACCCTGTCCCATCTACCCTAGTTGCTCAAGCGGGAAAGCCACACATCATCCTTAACTTATAACTTCCCTTCTACTACTATATCTATCCATCAGCAAGTCCTATCGATAATATTTCCCATTTCCACCCCCAATCCACTTACCTCTCCCCACCTTCATCACACTCACTGTGGTCTAAAACAAACCTGTCTGACAGAACTTTCTGTGATCATGGAAATACTCTATATGTATCCTTTCCGGTATGGTTGATACCAGCTACATGTTTCTATTTAGCACTTAAAATGTGGCTAGTGCAACTGAGAAAAAAAAATTTATGTTCATTAATTTGGGGGGGGGGGGGGACGTACATGTGTTTAATTACCCTTCTCTGTCCTATTTCTTGGGATATGTTGGACTGGTTCTTTCCTTGTCCTTTCTCCCCAGCCGCAGGCCATCCTGCTGCTCCTTCTTCCCCTCCGCTCCTCTCATCTCTCTCTTCCTCCACAAACTGCTCACTATCTCTCGTGTAGAGATTTTTAGCTAGTTCTTCTTTTTTAAAGTTGTGGCAAAATATACATATAAAATTCACCATTCTAATAATTTTAAGTGTACAGTTCCTAAGTGTGAACAGCAGTCACACTGTTATTCAGTCAACCTCCAGAACGCTTCATCTTGTGAAAATGAAACTCTGTACCCATTAAACAACTCCCCACACTCCTTCCCAGGCCCTTGGCAACCACCATTCCACTTTCTCTCTCTATGAATTTAACTATTCTAGGGACCTTGTGTAAATGGAATCATTTGGTACTTACCTTTTTGTGGCTGGCTTATTTCAGCAAGCATAACGTTCTCCAGGTACACCCCTGTTGTAGCATATGTGAGATATGTTAAGTTTGAATTAAGGTTAAGCTGCCACATACAGGTAGTGGCTATCATGTTGGACATCCAAGTCTAAATTATCGCCACTTTCTCCTGGTCTTCCACACCTAAACTCAACCCATGGCCAACAAACTAGCCAAACCGATCTTTTCAAATTATGAATCACAACATGCTCGATCAGTCCACCACTACCCCCAACACACACACCTGCCTTCAAACATTACTATAGCTTTATTTTTTTCATAGCACTCATGGCTATTAAAATAATCATCCCTTACTACTTGTTTCCTTTTTATTTACTGATTTTTAGAGAGTGAGAAACATCAATTTGTTGTTCCACTTATTAACACATTCATTGGTTGATTCTTGTATGTACCCTGACCAGGGAATCCAACCTGCAACCTTAGCGTATTGGGATGATGTGCTAACCAACTGAGCTACTTGGCAAGAACTTTATAATTTGTTTCTTTATTTTCTGTTTTCTCCTCTAAAATACGAGCCCCATTAGAGCCAAAATTGAACATCACTGTATCCTTATTAACTCAAACAGTACTTGACACCCAAATAGCAACTCAATAAATAATTGCCTAATGAATAAATAAATGAATTTAGAACACCACAGTAAGTCTAGTTAGCATGCAACACCATGCACAGTTATAATGTTTTCCTGTGACGACATCTACTCTTAGCAACTTTCAACTATATAATATAATATTATTAACCATAGTCATCATAATATGACTACATCCCCAGGATTTTTTTTATAACTGCAAGTTCGTACCTTTTGACCCATGTACCTTTTTTTTTTTTTTTTGCTTTACAGCAATCCTCTAATAGAGGTGATTAGTGAATCCTCCACTAATGTAAGTGAGTGCTTTAAGCTTTTACATCTAATACACTGGGGGACTATTGTGAGACGTCCATGCCCTCTTACACGGTCCCTCAGGGACCATGCACAAATCTCACCAAGAACTGGCCAATATCAGGCACACAGGTCACAAACACTAGAAAAGGTTCTCAAATTATCTTAGCAGCTTAGGAGTGTCATGCTTTAAACCAGAGCTTTCAAAACTATGTGTTCTTACTGGGTGACAAGTGTAACAAGGGTAATCTGGACACCCCTATCCCAGGTCTGCTGACTGCATTCTCTCCAAATCTTATCCACTTAACTTAGCGTACATGCAAATACAACACTTTTCTATGTTTATCAAGACACAGAAAAGGTTGAGAAACACTGCTAACCCACTGAGTCCACCCCTCAATAAATGGGATCAAACCAAGAAATCTCAAAATACCAGTTGAATATTTTGAAATCAGTCACTTTTCTCAGACCACAATGTACAGTGAGAAAGACAAAAGAATACTAGTTACAAATTTGACCTTACTTATTTAACAGGATCGCTATTCCAAGCATCTTTCAATGAAAAACATTAATTTTTTTAAACCTCACAAGCAGTGCAGCTGAGCTGAGGGAAGGAGGGGCCTTGGCTGGAACAGGCAGCACATGCTGCTGTATGTCGCCACACCTGTTGGTGTGGTGGGCGGGACAGGAGCCGCCCAGAGGGGCTCGTCCTGCACGACTGCTGTGTTGGAGAGGTTAAGGCCCAGAAGGGGCCCACATGGCCAGGAAATGAAAATAAGTTAATACACCAAAGAATATAAAGATATCTCAAAAGAAGTCAGGAGGCAGTTTGAAGGGCTTATCTAGGACATTTTGAACATCAAAATATTTGACAGCAACAAATTATAACATAGTGAAAATATAAAAATCTATAGATAATATATAAATAAATAATCTCTCCTTTTTTTTTTTTTTTTTTTTTTTTTTTTTTACTGTGAAATGAAACTCATAAATTTGGAGGGAATGATGGAGCTAGAAAATAATCACACTAACTAAAAGTGAAAGATAAAAGTTTGATGAAGAAAGGAAAATTAAACAACCTCAAAGTATTTCCATATCAAAAACTTATTTGCCACTTATAAATTCCTACACACAAAATACTTCCTAATTAATTTACAGTGGAGAAACCTGACACACACTACCTCCACCAAGTGACAGAAGTTAACATTACCACCGCCGCACACAACGATGTCTCCTGACGGATGCCTCGAGGAGAACACAGCACCGCATCTGAGGTACTCCAGCCCAAAGCACACCACCTCATAATTAGCAACATAGACAATTAGCAATGGAAGTGGCAGGAGCTCTTTAAAAACATCAACTCATCAAAGTGAAAAAAAAAAAAAAAAAACCAGAGGAACTATTCCTGATTAAAAGAGACTACAGCGATATGATGAAAACCATGGAAATCACTGTGTCCAAGTTGCACGCTAGAGCAAAAAGGAAGGGGGAAATTGAAGAAGAATCTAGTTTTTTCCTTTTCTAGTGAATATTTCAAGGTATTTAAAACACCTCAAGTGATTCAGGAAAAAACATACATTTGTGTACAGATATAGGTATATGACAAAACTCTACATTTTTGAATAGCAGAGAGAGAATATGAGGTAAAAGGTTAAAATGTGGGGAATCTGGGTGAAGGACATGAGAATTCTTTATACATTAGTCTTACAACTTTTCTGTAAGTTTGAAATTATGTTCAAATTTTAAAGTTAAACCAAAAATATATAGGTAACAAATGAAAAAAAAGAAATTATTTTTATTTGGTATTTTCTTGGAACCCTCAGGCATGTGCAAAATATATGTATAATGCAGGGTTCATGAATGAGTTAGAAAAATTTTTTTCTCCTGTTCGCCCTAGATGAATGGGAATATAAAGATCAATTAGTCAGGTAAGTAGCTTTGAAATTTCTTTAAGTTTAATTTAGGTACCTGACCTGATTTTTTTTTTCAACAACCCTCCTCTGATATCAAAGAATGTCTAAAGAAAGAACTAACAAACGCACAGAATAGAAGAGCTAGTTCTTACCTTTGGCTAACATGGTGTTATTACACCATGAAGGAAAGGTGCCAACATAACATACAGAATGGTCAAGAAAAGCACTGCGAACACCAGCAATGAAAGAAAAAGAAGCCAAGGCAAATGTGCTGATAGGTGCCAGACAATCTGAAAAGGCAGTGTCATCTGTCTTTAAGCAAGAGAAAATCCCAGAGCTCTGAACCATCTCTAAGAGCTCTTGACAGGGACCCTAGAGGTTACCAAGGCAAATTTCCCAAAGTAAAGTAGAGGTAATTGATAATCGAAGCCCAACAGTGCCTTGTCTCTAGTCTGAAAAAACTAGACAAAACCCACAGTCTCTGCATCTCAGGCCACCATACATCCAGCTTCCATGCAAAACAATTATTTGGGGGCAAAGGTGATCCATCAGTATGGCAAACCCAAGAGGGCTTTATACCACGTATTTAGATAAGATAGCCTTCATCCTATATACGACTCTGGCAAGAATATTGGGACCAGATCAGCTGCCTGTGGAAAGAACCAAAAAGGGAAGGAAGAAGAAGCCAGTTTAGCCCTTGGAAGGCTGGGATGGAGTTGGAGTTTTGCTACAGGACCAAAGGACCCTCCAGATGTCTCTGTATTTGACCATTCACGCTGCCCGTGCCACTTCCAGGCTTCTCCCCGTCCATCCGTTTTCTTTACTCAATCAGTGAGATGTGCGTGACACCACTTTGCAAGCTCTAAGCTTTGTACAAACATAAACCCTGTGGATGAAAACTTCTTCTACACATTGCAGCAAAGTATAACACCTTTCTCTTTCTCTTCTCCTGTTGTAACTCCCAAACATAATATTATTCTAGCTACCCAGGTTCTCCCACTAACCACTTATGTAAAAGGCAAACTCTACATCAGATTCTTCATGACTCAGTTTTTCTGGAAAGCCTTACACTGATCAGCTCGGGACCTGGAAAATGGACACAGAGAAATGAGATGCTTAGGATGGGCCCACACGTTCCCTTTGTGTTTAACCTTTTCTTTTGTGAATTACTTTATATTTATCAAATCACTTAATATTCATCACTTACAACAAACATAAACAGACCCAGCCATGATTCTGCATAAACCCAGCATGCTGGAGCTTGCAAAATGCTTCAAGTCACAGTGTCACTATCAAGTGTCAAGTGCTTGCACAGGTCACTAAAATTCAGTAGGCACATTTTTGGCTGTGAGGGTCAAAGAACAGTGTTACTTTAAAAGAAACAACAGAAGCGTCATCCAGACCAGGTCTGGGCAGTACCAAATCCAGGGGAATGCACTATACTTTAACATGCGCTAGTAATTTGAGTTAAAAAAAAATGCAGTATATGTTTCGTATCTTAACATATTGGCTTAGAAAGTGCATATGTTTGAGAAAAAAAGACATCTAATTCATTTTGCTGTCAGTTAACAGGAAAAAAATGTGGCGTTCCATTTCTCAGACCGACACATTCACTCACAAGGCTATAGAGCAGAAGGGGAATGACAGATGACACCTCTGCTCTGCTTATCTCAATAGCCTGGAGGTTTACTCTTTTAACTGCTGTTCCTTAAAGAATGAGAGAAAAAACACTTTTTAGGGAGGCTGGGGTTTTTAAGGAAGGTGAAAGATTACTTTTTATGTACTTACATCTCCCCCACACCTACTCTTCACAAGAGGAATCCTTTTTAGATTTATGAATTTGCTTCGAGATAATCTAGCCCCAATTTTTAATTTTACAAATCAGGAAACAAAAGGACAGATGGAAGGCGGGATTTAACATCTGTGCAGCTTCTCCTTCCTCTCCACGCCAGCACGTCCCCACACAGCTCGGAGTTGGGGCGAGATGACTCAAGTTGCAGCCTTCCATTCTATGACTTTGGTCAAGTCACTTACCCTCATGGGCAAGAGAGGTCACCCTCACCACTTTCAGGGTTTACATTCTATCGATATTTACAATTGACCGTGCCTAGGTTAAAAGTCCATAAGCAGGCCTCTCTCAAAGACACAACAAACTGCCTTACAAACTAACCAGAAAAAGTGAAAGTTCTCTAATATCTCTCAAGCCCACTGACTGATCCTTTTAGAGATAACCCCTATTTTCCCTAGAACCTGGGCCCCTGTTCATTCTTATGGCTGATCTCAGGGTTCCTGATGAAAGAAGTTTGTTTTATCAGCCTCTAAAACACCACAGGAATCTCTTGAACAACAGCTACTCACATTAGAAGTCACTTTCCATGAATGTGAGCAATAAGTTTGCTAGAGAAGCCAACCTAAAATTCCTTCAGGCTTTAGCCAACATTTTAAAACCTCATCTATGTTTCAAAATTAAGGTTTTGGGTATTTTTTAACGTACTTAAAATACTGATGGTCTTCTATATTTTCTGGTTCTGTTTTTAACTATAGTGTTAAGGGTACTTTATGAGGAGCGGCATTCCAGGTAACATAATTACAAATTTGGGAAATTTTGCAAATTGAGACCTATCCTCTATAAATTCCAGTTCCAATTTTGCATTCTTATCAGTAACTTCTACAGCGATCATCATATTCAATAGCTTTACACTCCTACAACAAACAGCCAGAAAAAGCCACCACAGCAAACTGCTAAACTCACAATTAGAAACGTGCTGAAAGTGCCAAATGGTATTTATATTGGAACAAGGAAAGCTCCCATGATCGCAGGGAATTAGCTCACAGCAAACTATTTTCACTCAGCGCCCCTTGTGCTCCGATACAAGCCCACCCCCCCCCCCCCCCCGCTCCCCCGGCACCCTGACTCCTTTCACTCAACTCCTTACGGGCCTCAATTCCCTCGTGGACCAAGGTGATCTCAGAGGTTATTTCTAGTCCTGGCACATGCATGCAATCATGATTATAACAGCAAGTAACTAAAATCTTGCTAACAAACAGTGAATTTGTTAATAATTTTTCATATGGCAATCATACCAATAACAACTTCAAAAAATGTATACAAGTTTATTATCAAGATGTTTTGTAGGATGCTGTTCATCATGAGGATTCCATGGGAAAATCACTGTCTTGTGTCTCATTATTAGGAACAGCCCTCCTTCATGATTTAACCTTAAGGGTACTCTGATTCACACAGCTGATTATGTTTCCTTCACTGCACTGACTGCAGGAAAACTCAGAACTGGATCTCTTACTCATCTGTAACAAATGACACAGGCCCTTGGGAGACTCATTTTGGGTCCCAATTTAACCCTTTGTTTCATTCCACTTTCCCTTCCCCTTATTCCCTCACTTACCTTTTTTCATCTTTTTCTATTATTTATATCTTTTGAAGCTGCTTTTAACCTTTTTTGAAATAAAGGAGATAGTTCAAGCTATTTTCCTTTACTGACATCAATGTGAACAGCAAAATCGTTCCTTTAGTGACTTGCATTTTTCAAACATTGTCACTATACCAACACATAAAAGCATCCAAGCACCCATTTTATGTTGTCTTATACATAATTTTGTGCCAAGATTTAGATCACAATTGCCATTTTTAGTATAATTATCATTACTACAATATTTTTAAATCCTTATATTTACATAGATTTGCATCCACAAATCAAAAACATTGTTTTCGATCTGCAGTTGGCTAAATTTGTGGATGTGAAACCCACAGACATGGAGGGCTGACTGTATTTTTTTAGTGAGCCTTAACATTTGTTATTTCCTTTGATTTTCTCAACAATTATATAAGAGAGCTACAGCAGGCATTATTACGACTGTCTTCAGGTTTACAAATGAGGAAAACAAGGCTCAACGAGATTAAATAGCTTGCCCACATTGACAAAGTTAGTAAGTTAACAGAAAGGTGCTTTTTTCCTCCAAGTTAGCATTTTCCCCATAACTACAAAAGTTTGTCTCTCAAATAGTTAACTCGGAAATTTTGTCCTGGGATGTTTTATTTAGTTGGTTCTCTAAGTAGTATCAGCCTGCTAGTCAAAACCGTATCAATTACTCTTTGGTAATGAACCTCAGCATGATGAGAACTAGACAGCCAAGACTCTGGAAAATTTTTTAACCATTAGAAAATGCATGAGTAATTTATTTCCTCCATTGGAATTCAGTGATGGCATTAAGAAAACTCATTCCTGCAACCTAACAAGAAACATAAATGCTTTAATGTGGTCTGCTAAAGTAGTCACACAGAGTAAAACTACCTCTTGAGTCAGTAGAAACTAGTAAAAGCATTCAGCAGCAGAAGATGAACTTTAGACAAGGCAGACTGAAGAAAAGATCTAACTAACTGCTTTGTGATGAGCTCACACTACTTCAACCACATCTAAGGGAAAGAATCATGAAGTTCAAATCATATTAATTTCCAAGTCATTGACATTGCTAATGTATGAGAGGATGAAATGTTGACAACTTGAACTCTTGAGACCTTGAATAAACCGGAGTCTATTCATCCTAGAGTCATGAGTTTGGGAAGTAAGGAGAACACTGCATATGCAATTTCTCTCAGCTTTAATTCCTTCTGGGAAAATGAGGAAGAAGAAGGTCAAACATTTTCAAACTCAACATTCTATGACTGTGTGAATACCTATCAGCGCCATCTACCCAAAATACTCTTTTAACAACTAGACAGAATTTTAAAATATATTTATATAATGTGTGGGTGATGGGTAATGTTCCAACACATTTAAATCATTATTCAGGAATTTAACTATTTTCCTTTAATCAACTTCAAACATATACTGGTTTGAATTACTAATTCCTGCCCTTGAGACAATGTATTCGTATGTGTCTTTTCTCAACAGATTATACACTGGATGCAAGTTAATTCTGCTTTCCAATATCATGACAATAAGAATGAACAGAAATAAGTTGGTCTCTTTCTTGGTTAGTTTTTCTTTCCTATTTACATATAGCCTGCATTTTCCCCAACTAATCTATAAAACTATGAAGAAAGGACCATGTATGTCTTAACAACTATGTGCTCAGTGCTTGGCATGTATGTCATCATTAGAATAAATGTATGTTGAATAAAAAAAAAAAAAAACAGAGACAACTTCCAGAGCTCAAGGAAATACTAACTCTTCCTTAGGAAAAATTAAAGGGTGCAATGCCTAGGCTCAAATTCTGAATCACAGAAACAATCATCTATACCTAAAGGGGAGTGGATGGTAAGAAAGAGCTAAGCAAGGATAATGTTTCTGACGTATAACTTTTAGCAATTTTTGCTTCAAAGTGTGGAGATAGCAAGGTGTTACATGGACAGCAAAGTCCCCTTCCTCTGGCTACCCCTATCTGCATGAACCTAGGCAGTTACTTAACTTTCCTAAACCTTGACTTCTCCCACTGTAAAATGGGGAAGAAGATAAAAGTATTTATATCACAGAGTTGTTAATGAGGACTAAAAAGACAATGGGTACAAAGTGTCTGACTTAAAACATGACCTCAGTTAAGTGGTGGCTATTATTATTAATTAGTCCGAAGAAAATTTCTAGAATATAAACACACCAGTTTTAAAGGTAATCAGAATTATTCACTCCCAGGAGGAATACAGATGATCTTGGAGATACATCATTGAAATCTGGTGAGAATGAGCATTAAGAGCATCCTTGAAAGAAAAACAGAAGTCCCAGCACATGGTTAGGAAGCCTGGCATGGGGAGAGGTCTCTAGAAGGGAAAGTCGGCAGTTGTGCTCCTCTGCCCTGCTGAGCAGGGCGGTGCAGAAGGAGGCAGTGAGGTCTGCAGCAGCTGGCAACCTTACCAAGCCCCCTATTTGTCTCTTCCTCCTTCTCTCGAGTATTCCTCTCTGAGGCAGGAGCTCTTTCCTGGTCCCAGAAAGATAGAGCTGAGTATGCCAAATTCCCAAAGATGGTTCTGAGTCGTTTTATATTACGAAGAAAAAAGAAGGTAGGTCCACATAATGATGGTCTTGAATGGCAAGTTGGGAAGAACTATTGAAGGTTTTACAGCAGTATTTGTGGAGAAGCAGACTCCAGGATTGTACTGGCCTCTCTGGTACTGGATCCCTGTCTTAACACAATGACAAAATATGGGGCAGGTCAATCGAAGCTTCGGGCACAAAGAATACTTATAATTCTGAATGTATGCTCTGGCGTTTCTGTGTGAGTATCTTACTATTGACTAGAAGAGTGACTTGAATAAACCACTGAAGTACCTGAGACATATGAAATATACCTGAAAAAGCCAGTATCTCTAAGAGTTAAATACTGATTTATAGAAGACAAAGAAAGATCTAAGAACTCTGAAATTTATAGGGTCTTGGCATAAAGAAACACATCTGGTCTACCTGGGACTTCTACAATATCAAACGGTTCTGTAAAGACAGAGACCCACACCTATCACCATGGGATGAAACCAAAGTATGATACCAACTGAAGGCCAAGGAGTTCTGAAACTCCTTAAAGAAGAAAAAGAAAGGAGAAGTGATACTAATTCCACTGGGTCACAGAACCTCCCTTATTTCCTCATTTCGGAGGGTTGCCCATGGACCTGAGGGTTGCCATGCCCTTGGACACAGGCAGAGATAGTGATATTAGGATGTGTGTATGCCACACCTGAAGTGGATCACATAACTGCGAAAACCTTGCTAAGGATTCCTCTATCAATTTTCCATCCTCAAGCCAGGAGGATTATTCTCCCTGTACTTAAAAACACAGGGGAGTGGGCAGAAGAACTAGTTATAAAGTGACCTAAGCCTTGTAGTGTCAAAAAAACATATAAATAAAGAAAAATGGTTTAAAAACAAAAGGATAAATTATAAAGTGATAAAGAGAAGCCTTTGGTGGCAAGAAAAGAAAAGGAAACTGGCCCTAGCTGGGTAGCTTAGTTAGTTGGAGCACTGTCCCAATATGCCAAGGTTGCGGGTTTGATCCCCAGTCAGGGCACATGCAGAAATCAACCAGTGACGAATAAGCAAGTGGAACAGCAAATCGATGTCTCTCTCTCTCTCTCTCTCTCTCTCTCTCTCTCTCTCTCTCTCTCTCTCTCTCTCTCCCCCCCCCCCCCATCTCCATTCCTCTCTCCCTAAAAAAGAAAGAAGAAGAAACTGTTCTCTGGGAAACAATGATGAATTTAATTGTAGTATGTTGTGTTTCAAATCCTATGGGGACATTCTAGGTACAGATGACAGAGAGCATGGGGCAGCAGGAAGGGCTGCGACAGAGATGAGAACTGTTAAGGCAGATGTGGCACAGGAAGCTATGAGAGTACGTGATTCTTAAGTGCAATGATAAATTCTTACGTATGTGGCCAAGGACCAAGTTTCCACCAAAATAAATCCCAAAATATCCACCTGCAAAGATCTATTTCCTACATAAAATCACATTCATAATTAATCTGATGTACAACGTAAGTGTCTGGTCTCACTAGGTGACTGCTATAAATGCGGGGCATCAGCAGTCAGGCGGCGCAGTGTCACAGGCACCCATCTACAAAGTGCTTCTTAATCCCCGTGTGTGCGTGCTTGTGCAAGCCAACTGGCCTTCAGGTGAACGCATCTTTGCTTTAAATAATCTGTGAACACAACAGTATGAAATGAAAAATAATCAGAATGATGATGTTTCACATCTACATATAGCCCAGATACAGAAATTGCTGGTGCCACCTATTGTTGAAAGCACAGAACTGAAAGGCTGCTTCAGGAGCTGCCTTCCATATAGCAAAACTCTGCTCTGTTATTTACGAAAATACAAAGCTCAAAATCTGCCCACCAGGAGAGCTAAACAGAGTCCAGTCTACTTTAACATAAAACAAACCTGCCATAGACATTAACAGCTCCTATGTAATGAAGGATTTGTTGAGTACTGAAGCTTCGAGTATTAAAGTTTTAGTATTAAAAACTCATCTTTTTAATACTAACAAGGCAGCTTTTTTTTATATGTACTGATAGAAAATGAGCTCCAAAGTAAATTGTAAGGTGTAAAAAAACAAGGTTCAGAACAGTGCGTACCACATACTACAATTTATTTAAAAGGGGTAATGTGCACATATATCCAGAGAAGATGTCAGTAAAGACACACAAGAAAAGACCAACACTGGCCATCTTGAGGAGGAGGGCTGAAGAAATAAGATATAATTGGAGATCTGCTTTTACTGAACACGCTCAGTGTGAAAATTTTACCATGCACACATAACTTTCAAAAGATTTTTAAGAATCATGTTTAAATCAATGTTTACAGCACAACAGCGCCTTCAAACCTCAAGTACTCAAGGTACATTTAAAAAGACCCTGAAGCTTAGATATTTTCTGGTTCTTCAGATTTTACTAAGATGTGAAAGAATAAAATATCTGCAGTTTTATTAACACTTCTTTTTTAAAAGCTCGATATAAGCAATATCTTTACTACAATATTATTTCAAATTTAAAGAAAAAGAAAGGAAACCCTAAGAACTCATGAAGCTTTCTCAGCTGTTTCAAAACAAGGCACGTGAAAGCCATGTGGAAGTTTATACTTGAGTACACATCATATCAAATGTCACATCTCCTGAAAATTGGTTCTGGAGAATTATTTCTGTAAACTTACTTATTTCTTAACATTATTGTCCTTAACTTGAGATAATACTGATATTTGCACTGAAAGGGCAGTCACGAAATTTATTCTAAATATTGCCCAATCAAAGCAATACCAGGAAGAAAGTAAATCCCTTAATTTTTGAAGCAATTCAGCAAAAGAAAAAAGAAAAGACAGGCAGCCAGCAATACAATAGTAACTCACACTCCTGGGGAAATGACTTTAACGCAGGAAAACAAGCAAAGTGAAAATGGCACAATTCCGATCATGGTGGCTCTGTAAGTCCGAGCTCCTATGCAGTTCCACTGATCCAAGTATATATCTTACATTTTAAAGTTTAATTTTAAAAAGAAAATCTGTAAGATACTATCAGTCTCAAAGACCAGATAAATTTCCATTGATCGGAAAAGAAACTTAAATAAAGGAGTGATGATCAAAGAAACACAGGACCCCCAAGCCAGAAACTGGCTGTGGCCGCAGAGAGGTTGACTTTGGAACAGTATGAGGGCCAGAACCACCACACGCAAGATGGAGGTAGAGCCCAGCTTACTGCTAGAAACCAGGGACTGAGCAAAGCTTCCTTGTTCCTCTGCAAATATCCAAACACCTACATTTGTGAAAGGAAGCTGGAAAAACATCCAATGACCCCACTGCCTGAGGCTCCAGCTTCATGACCATCTATGGGCATGGAGAAGGAAGGAAAACGTCTTAGGAGAGAAACCAAGTCAGACTGCCTGCTTGCTTCATGAATCTGTGATATTCCCCCAACTCATCACAGAGCAGGAATATATTAAACAATAAAATAATTCTCAATTACGGACTGGGCCAGAGGCATCAGGTAAAGACAACAGCAAAACTACAAAAGCATTTAGTCAAGGAGGGAGAATGAGAAAGAAACAATACAAAAAAGTGAAAATCCTTCACATTCAAACAAATCTCCACATTGAAATATCAAACATGTAAAAGGATCTAATTCTAAGAAAGTCAAATCAACCATCATCAACTTATGAATTTAGCCCAACAGAAATTATTTTCATAGAAGAGTTACACAAAGAGTTTAAAATAGGTAGGTTTAGGATGAACAAAGAAGCAATATCCATTAAAAATAAGCATGAATTTATAAAAATAAAAAGCAGAATAAGAACAGGTATATATAAAAAAGAAACAACTAAAAATCTTGGAAGTAGCCTGGCTGATGTGGCTCAATGGATTAAGTGCTGGCCTGCGAACCAAAGGGTCACCAGTTCAATTCCCAGTCAGGGCACATGCCTGGGTTATGGGCCAGGTCCCCAGTTGGGGGTGTGCAAGAGGCAACCACTCATTAATGTTTCTCTCCCTCTCTTTCTCCCTCCCTTCCCCTCTCTCTAAAAATAAGTGAATAAAATCTTTTTTTAAAATCATGGGAGTAAAACTACACTGGAAAAATTCAATAGATGAGATAAAAATCGATGTTTGACACAGTCAAAAAAATAGTGAATTAGGATACTAAAGGGGTATTATTTTATTCCACCTAGAAGGAGGCACAAGGGGGAAAAAAGATTTTTCTTTAAAATATTAAGGTTCAATTAAGAGAGTAAGAAGATAGATTGAGAGACATTACATGTCTAATAACAATTCCAGAAGAAAATAATAAAGGGAATTACAAATATGGACTATTTAGAAGATCTCCTATAGTAAGGGAAACAGACAAGCCCTTATATTGAAAGCGTGAACAGGATAACTAAAGATAAATCCACACTATACACATTGAGATAAAAAAAATTCTTAATAAAGCAAAAGTCTTAAAAGAACTACAGTTAGATGGTTAGCAAAGGCTGAAAGCAAAATTAAGGCCAACGATGCTAAAATCTTCAAAGTACTGAGGGAAATTACTGTCAATCTAGAATTTTATGCCCAACTAAACTGTCACTCAGGCAAAATGAAAACATTTTGGACATTCAAAGATCAAGATTTTACCACTCAGAGACACTCATGGGAAGTACTGTTAAATGGTGTTCCTACTCACAGACCCTCAATGAAAATACTATTAAAGTACATACTGCAAGTGAGCCTAATGGAAGGCATAGGATTTAAAACTGGCATTTATAAAGCCGATGAAGTCTTTATGGTCAACGTCATGTTCCTCTTAAAGCCCTTCCCTGTATTGTACAATAGTTAATTTTCCCAAACAATACTTTTTTATTGAGTTATCGGAAATCAGGAGAAACAAGTTCTGTAGAAACAATGTCTATAAGATTTATATGAATTTGTGTTTTAATTCAGTTTTACAAAGCAAAAATTTGTTTAAAAAATGATACAAAGGAGTCTAACTTTAGCACTATATTAGGTTCTTGTGCTCACTCCGACACTAATTGTGTGACTTTAACAATTAAGTAATTCTCCGAATCCCAATGTAACTAAAATCTAAATCATAATCTCTAACTTACTGGTTTGTTTGGAGGTTAATATACAAGAAATTTTATGATCATTATACAAAGACTAACAACAGGAAGACCACCATAAAACAACTATCATCATCATCATCATCATCATCATCATTATCATGAGGGGTTACTAAAAGTACCTATAATGAAGATGAAGTTGAAAAGAGCTAGGGAAGATATCTAAAATTAAGCGACTACCTACGTTATTCCTATTGTCTTTTTTACTCCTAACATATCCATTTACTAAGTCATATTTAAACATTTGGCACTAAAATGTAATTAAGTTAAAATTACCCAGGAAACTCTGGCCATCCCAAAGAGACTGTTAATCTTAATATATCGCCAGTAGAATCAGTATGTTGGCAAAATGTTTATGTGTCTGGGCCAGTTTCTTTTCCATTCCAGAATATTATCAACAACTCTGTTCTCAAGACTACACATAATAGTAATACCTATATGAACAAAGAAAATGAGCGGCAATGACCAACTGCCTGAATTTGTACCAATAATATAAATACACCTGTGACCATTTTTTCAGAGACAGAGTATTACTACATTATTTTCAATCTTTAAGAAAGGCAGATGAAGTGATTTCCTAATTCTCTTAGTTAACTACTGCTTCTCAGTAATAATCTCCATTCAAACATCCGGAAATTACAGCTGGCCACCATTACCACAGAATTGCCTCATCTAGATACTGGTCAGGTCTCCTTCAAAAAGCAAAGTACTGCCTGGACCACTGTGGCTTGATTGGTTGGGCATCAACCCACAAAGTGAAAGTTCACCAGCTCAATTCCTGGTCACATACCTAGACTGAGAGTTCAGTCCCCAGTTTGGGTGCATTTGAGAGGCAACCAATCGATGTTTCTCTCCCTCTTTCTCTCTCCCTTCCCTTCCCTCTAAAAATAAATTTAAAAACATTTTTTTTAAAAAGCAAGGACTTTATAGCAGGACTGACCCCTCCTGCTCAGGTATTATCCCAAGTTTGCCGATCTTGAGGAGTCCAGAACTTCCTTCAACTTCCTCCAGCTTTGGCTAAGGGAAGCTTTATTCAAGAATAATGAAGTCTATGGGGTTTATGGGATGTTCCAAGGAGTAAAGATTCCATTCCAAGACTTGGTGTAACTGCTGTCTTACAGCTACACAAACCCTCACACCTTCACCCTTAAGGCTGAAAGACCTTTGACTGAAGTGACTCACGTGGGTTTTCCTGCATTGTCACTGGCATTATTATTTCATGGTCCCTCCCAAAGAAGTCTGCCTATAGGTTGCCTCCACTTTTTGTATTTCTTTCCACTTCTCACTACACCTAAACCACTTGTTGGAAACCACTGACCAGAGATTACTTAGAATGTTGCTTCTTATAGCTCTATCCCCCAGCACACCCGCCTGCTTTCTAACCATTAGGAGGTGGAAATAAGCATAAGTTTAGGATCTGGGGAGATCATTGGTCAACCTTTTCTCCCCATCTCATCTACTCAATCTCTCAGAAGCAGGAATCCTGGTATACAAGACCTCACACCAGGGAATTTAGGGAAAGCCAGGATGGTACAGTGGAATGAATATGGCTCAAGAGACGCAGTCATTTTACCGCTGCATACTAGCTATGTCACCTACAACAAGGTTTCTTAACCTCTCTGGGTCTCAATTCCCTCATCTGTAAAATCAGAACTAACAGGACATATCTCAATACGTTGTCATGAGGATTAAATGGTGACACACGTAACATGACTAGACACAGGGCTCAGTATATGGTTAATGCTAAATTAGTTATTATTTAATCTATTATTTGTGTTTATTCTTAATATTGAAAGGTTAAATGACTTGCTTGAGGTCACACAGCTATTAAGAGACAATGTCAAGATCAGAACATAGATGTATCTGACATTAGACCTCAGAGTCCAAGCTGTTAGGCACTATACATTTTCCCCCTCACAAACACTATCTAAAATTGGAAGAATTCAAAAACTTACCACTCCATACACTCCCTGGCATCAGTCTCACCCACTTCAGTCAGGCATAGGAAGCTGCCCTCCCCCGAACTTAATAAAAATGTAACAGGGGGTCAATGACTGGGAGAAGCTGGGAAGAGTCTCCTGAAATATGTGTACGGGGGAAAGACTCACATGAGTGGCACTACTTAGGACTCAAAACAAAACTTTTATCAGCTTCAAATTTCTAACAACTTCATCTTGGTAATTGAACCAGGCTGGAATTAAGCTCAGAATGTTTCTTGTAATGATTCAGTCCTTTTGGTAAGTGCCAAACAGAGCAGAAGAATTAATTCACCCCTAGTCACTCCCACTAGCTTTAGACTAGCACCCCTTCTAAATGGCCAACATCATCCTTTCTGTACTTCTTGGAATCAAGGTCCTCTGTGAGTGTGAAGTGTGTGAGTTTGTATGTGTGAATGTGTAAAAAAAATGCACTCCATCCAAGGCACTGAAGTATTCCCAAAGTTAGAAAAATCTGTCATCTTGGATGGAAACCAAGATCATTATCATTTAATCACTTCGCTGTACTTAAACATCAATAGTATCCAGGCTATGCGCTGGTGAAAACTGATTAAAGAGAACCAAAAGAAAGAAACAGAGGACAGAGTCAAGCTTACTCTGTAGAGAGCATCCCAGAATACTGATGAACTTCTTTTTCAGATGGTGCCAATTGACAGAGACAACAATCACCTCTAAAGAGCAAAATAACTATGTAAAAGAGATTTTGAGTATGGCTCAAGCTGCTTACTGATTAACGCTTTTGCACACAACACTCCACACAAACCTGCATAGTCATTGTTCCTAGTAAAACAAGCCATTGTTGACAACTGCAGACAAATGATCCTTGCTGACCAAGTTCACTGTTCTCACACAGCTTAATAGTTGGAACACTGCTCCGAGCCACCGCCAGGAAAACTTGACGTGGTTGTCAAAAAAAAAAAAAGAAGAGAGGGGAGAGAGAGAGAGAGAGAAGAAAAGGAAGGAAGGAAGGAAGGAAGGAAGGAAGGAAGGAAGGAAGGAAGGAAGGAAGGAAGGAAGGAAGGGAGGGAAGGAAGGAAAGGAAGGAGAAGGAAAAGCCAAAAGAGAGAAAATCTTTTGTTTTGAAGGTGAGGAGTCTGAATGATCTCATGCACTAAATATGTTTGTGGTTCACATCAGTATGTCTCCTTCACTTATTAAAGTTGTGAGTTTTTAAATAGTTCCTGCTCCAACCAAACAATTTATAATATTAAGAATTCCCACTTTTAAGAAGTATTTCCCTTTTCCACATGGGTTGGGATATGAGAGACTGAATATTTGTTTTTATGTTTAGATAGTTTTTTGTTACAGTTTTTGTAAATATTGGCTGTAACAGTGAACTGTAGACGCATACCTCATTTTAAGAAAACCAGGGTTGAAAAATATCTGAAACTTCAAGCAGAACAGGCTAATTTCCACCACTTGATCAAAAACCATCAATTTCAGGGTTAAAGTGACAAGTTTCCCACAGCATTTCATTTACTCACAAACATTATTGAGCCCCACTATGTGTGAGAGATTTTTAAGATGCTATCGTACATAAAACAAACTCAATGTATTAAATTGTATTTACTCCCCAGTTTTTAGGCTCCAAAACTCTTACATAAGACAATGTAAACCTAAAATAAATCCTTCCATCAGAGGTTTTCTAAAACTTCTGACTGATAGATGCTTTTCTTTTCTTTCTTTTGCCCATAGTTATTCATTAAAAGTATTTTTTAAGACCAAGATTCCCTTTGGAGATGACTCGGCATCACCTCAGGTGAAAATCTCTTTCAGTTGCATTAAATCCAGCGAATCTGTCACACAATGTAATTACATACACTTTTACTTCACCAGGTATAATTGTACAAATGTTTTAGAAAGCAATTTTGCAAAGGATAAAAAGTCATCAAGATGCTCATTTCTTTTACTCATTCTATTTAAAAATAATTTTAAGGAAATAATCCAAAATAAGAGGTAATGGACTAGTATGCAAGGATGTTCAGAGCAGGCTATTTGTAATAGCAAAAATGCCCTTTGAAATGACATAAATATCTAACAGAAAGCATAGTTAAATAAGTACAGTCTCTAGGTATATTATACAGTCATTAAAATTATTATAACACAAACTTACCACTCATGGCAATTCTACTTTAACTCAGAAAAAAGTTAGAATACAAATTAAGTCCATACTATGACTACAAACATTTTTAAATATTTATACAAAAACAAACAAAAGCAGTAGTTTTAAGTCAGAGTCATAAGTCTCTACTTCCGGCTCAGTGGTGAACCTTGAGGCATGGCTAAACACCTAGAAGTGGAGTCTTATCATTCTCGATTAATTACTCTTTTAAACCACAGATCCAGCTATTTTACTGTGACAATTTAATTACCAAATTCTATTACCATTTTTCAGAGATTTCACAAATGCAAATTTTTAACATGACAGCAAACTGTTGATTCTCACAACCCTGATTAACCCTCTCATAAAACATGCCTTTTGTTTTGCAATATTTTTTCCACTGTTTCACTTGAGATTAACTTTAAAACCAGAGAATAACAACTGACAGGTTCATTTCTCTCTTCCTGTTTTTGGGAACACTGGAAGCATACTTTCTTTTTTCCAGCCCTCTGTTACTTCAGTGCTTTATCCAGTCAGCGTGGTTTTAAATAACTTCCCCTCCCTCAGGTCACAGGCCCAGGGGGTTTCACACAGGCAGGCTGAGTCCCTCATATGTGCCCTTCCCTCTGTCTTTGACTGGTTATTGTCCAGACCTTGTTCCTCAGAATTTCTACCTAAGAATGCTCTAGAACAAAAATTTTCCCCCCAAATTTCCTATTGCCACCCTTTTTTCCATAACAATGAGCACAATGTCAGAGCTAAAGTTTTAGGACCACTGCCTGAGAAAGGAACTGGGTCTTAGCCTATTTGATGTGAAGTTTATTCCACTAAGAGACACTGTGGAACAATGTGGCTAAAAGTAAGACCAAAAGGTAGAGAGGTGATCTCTTAATGGACCTCAGTATTTACTTTCCTGTATACCTAACCTCCGCCCAGAACAGACTGACACAGAAGGAGAGGAAATTGTTACTTTGCTAGAAAAGAGTAATATAAATGTGAATACACTCCTTTTGGTTTGAGAACAAGACAGCCTACCCCCATGAGATGTTAATCAACTCCCATCATTCTAACATCCTTCCTGAAATATACCTAGTCCTACAAGTTTACAATTAGAAAAAAAAGAAAGAAAGAAAATCAAGTGCCAAATATTACCCCACCCTGCAGTGCTAAAACCATTGTGGCTACCTGAACTCAAAAGGCCTCTATTTAGCAACCAAAGAAATCTTAACTATTTATAGGCAGCATAATAAATATTTATAGGCAGTGTTCTCTTAGTTACTGACAACAGGAAAATGAACAATGTTCTGAACAAGTGCTCTCCCTGAGTGTCATTCCTTGCAACACTGTATCCACTGTACTATGTGACCCTTGACATCTTTCTACCAGAGCTGGCTTTATTTAAACCTATAAGCACTCATGTCCCAAAGCATTCTGTGAGTCTGACTTTCCCTGGGGTTCAGACATTTGAAAAGACAAGCAGAGGGAAGGACTGTAACTACTTTAACTACTGCAGCTGCAGCAGCTGCTGCTGTGAATTCCTCTCCATGAAGAAGCCAGTTCAAAACAAGTTACTGGAACAGTTGCTCTCTCTAGCCACAGTAGGCACAGCTTCTCTTGCTATGTGATTGGGTGAGATGAAGTTCCCATACTTCTGTATCCCCGTGGGCAGACACAGGTCATGGGCACTAGGCTCTGTGCCATTCCTAGAAATTGCTGAGCCAACGCTGGTACTTCAGTCATTGATGAGAAAATATTTTTGACAACCCAACAAATGGCAGTCATCAAGCTCTTGGTACCAAGATTGAGAACCACTGCACTTGTGCTCTCTGTCTTTCCTAAAATTCACTATAACAGACGGCTGGGCTTTGGGAGATGTAGAGCATAGAGGATCTGCTCATCATTGGGTCCCATCCCCTCCTTTTCAGAGAGCATTACTAAAAAAATGATCCACAGAGTTTCTATGGTTTTCCATCACCTACTCCCCTTCTCTTTTGAGACTGTATCTAGGATATTAAATAGGTTTCCACTTGACTATACCAACAGCTGATTATTGTGAGGCTATACACAGGTGCAGCGGAAAAGAGGACCATGGGGACTGGGCACTGCCCGCCAATGATTGCTGGATTTCAGGGGTGTTGTCAATGGGCAACACGTGCTTCCTCACTCTGAATCTTCAGATCTTTTATCGGAATAAAGGGTGATATCCTCTGTCTCACCCATCTGCATTATGCTATTTCATTAAGTTACTGTCTTTACCTATAGGGTTTTTTTCATGCTAAATTATTTCTGCAATCATTTAACTTGATCTTTTTTCAATTGTAATTGCTGGATAAAATTATAATATATAATTATATAACATATAAGTGGTGGACATATATTTTACCTCTCTTATAATTATTTCATCACCTAAGTCATAACTTCAACCCTCTATTCCTAAGATTTTTCCTTCAGAAAATATTTTTTGAAGACAGAAAACTGTACAAGAACAACAATTAAAATAAATAAAGGAAAAGAAAAACAAGAAAATATTTTTTGAAATGGCAATAATCACTAAAAAGATTATTATAATGCTGGAGTTATACTTTAGGTTATGCTCAAGGTTTTCCCTCCAGAAAATTTTGCTCAAGTAGCAACAATTATAAAGAAGGTAAGATGGTACTAATATCATTAGTAAATAACTTTTCTTCATAAAATCAGTATGCATTTGTCTTATAAGCAGAGTAAAGCAAAAATGTTAGAAAAAGTTTAACATAAAAGTTGAAACCCTAATGGGAATAAAACAACTACCTAACACAACCATGTTCTTCAAACTCCATAAAAGAAATAGTCAAATAAAAATTATTACATTGGGGAAAAAAAGAACTTTGTTTACCCCGAGGGAATAAATATGGGTATATGTGTGTACCTGTTTTTTAAACTAAGTTTTTAGTGAAATTAATTGTAACAGGCATGTTTTGTCCTTTTCTTTCAAAATACCTGATTGCAAATGAACTTCTCACCCACCTTTGAAAAATCCCCATTTATAATTAAGACCACACCAGAGTTTCCTTGCCTTTCTGTGTTTACTCTGGAACGTGAAGGTGCATCAAACTCAAGAAAAGGCAGTCCCTCTATGAGTATTCCAACCAAGCAAAGGGGAATGAGCTCCACGCCCAAGGAAAAAGATGTAGTGTCCCAAAGCAACTCACTGTCAATTTTTTTACTTATTATTTCTTAATCCTTAACCAAGGTCATGCTCATTGATTTTAGAGAGGGGAAGAAAAAGAGAGAGAGGTGGGGAGGGAGGGAGGGAGGAAAGGAGAAAGGCATTGATGTGAGAGAAGCATAGGTTGGTTTTCTCCCACATGTGCTCCAATCAGGGATTGAACCCTCAACCTACCTATGTGCCTTGAGCGACACTCGAACCTGCCACCTACTTGAACCTGCAACCTATCGGTGTATGGAACAAAGCTCCAACCAACTAAGCCACACTGGCCAAGGTTTTTAACTTACAGTTTAAAACACAAGAGAACTTTGCACTATACTCATAATATGCCCCCGTTTGTTAAATATAAAAATAAAACTGCTGTTCTTTTCCTAAGTCTTACAGTGAAATTATACCATATGTATCTGTGGCTTTGGGTCCCTCAGCAATGAAAAGGAACTCACAGGAGTGCCCTAGGGGTCTGAGCAGTGGGGGAGTCTGTTTGTTGCTGTGACACATATTCCCTTCCCATCCTGGACCCCCGGGAAAAATTTCCAACCTGGTCAGTTTCAGGAACATGGCATCTTTATAGGCCCCCACTGTAACACGTGGCTGTTTTTCACCTTCTAATTCTAGGGCATCTCCAGGAAGTGGAAAAAATGTGTGCTAACCAATCTATAGAAAACCTGCTCAGGCTTGGCCATTATCCAGGAAATCCTATACTTATTGCTCAACAGCTTTCTTTCTGAGGAACAATTCTCTTTATTCAGAGTTCTATAGAAATCAAGCTGCTTCCTCTGAAGTGAAATCAAACACACAGTGACATTCCAAAGCCCCATGCTCGACAAAACACTGATTCCAGCTACTTACGGAGCATGACCAACACATACCATGGAGCCGCCACGGCTAATGCAGGTTCTCTAACAGCAGGGGTCCAACGCTTCAAGACCACATGCTCCTTATCCTTACTTTGGGGCACTCTCTAGATCGACACTATCCAACAGACTAGCCACTGGCCACATGTGGCTAGTGAGCACTTAAACTGTGGCTACTCTGACTAGGAATGCACTAAATTAAATATCAGATACAGAAAATTTAGTGCACAAATAAGTACAGTATTTCATTAATAAATGTTTGACATTGATTATGTGTTAAAATATTTTAGGTATAATGTATTAAATAAACTATTATTAAAATTAATTTTGCTTGTTTCTTTTTACTTCTTTAAATGTGGCTACCAAAATTTTTAATTACATGTGTAGCTCATGTGTGTGGTTTACATTATACAGCATTGGGCAAAAGTAGATTTACAGTTGTTTGTATGGAAAATCATACATTAATGAATAGTAATACAAGAATAAACTCTGTTTCGCACACTCACAACTGTAAACCGACTTTTGCCCTGCCTTGTGTTTCTAAAGGACAGCACTGCTCTAGGTAAGCCAGGCATAACGGAAGCCCAGCTTTGCAAGCGTACCGATGAAATTTCACCATATCCCAGACAACTACTGTGATTAACCCTGCAACCCCTTGGTCCACATTAGACATTCAGGGCCCAGGGTCTTCAAGACCTTCTGTCTTCTAGGCCTTCCCTCTCTAGGAATCCTCTCTTAAGAAACAACCCAACGGAGACTGATACCTTAATCTATTTTTAGTAGCAAACCCACTTAATAATCAAGGGGAGCTCAGCAAACCAGGTATGAAGGTTGTCAGATCTTGTTTAACCTGTGACACTACAGAGTACAGGAAGGAGGAGGAAGTAAGGGGAAAGGATCGCCTGGAAGTGGGATGTGGTCAAGGTGAAAAGGTACCAAACACTCAACTTTTCTTTTCCCTGCTGTCAGGTGATCTCGGCAGACAGAGCCTCGACATCCTTTCGAGTCATACCTGTGAGATTGCTTTTGGCACCTTTATCTGATCAGATTTATTTATTTTTGTTTCCAAAAGTTATGGCATGTGTGCCTGCCTGCATGTGTGTGCATTTGTATGTCTATGTTATATGTATACGCTACACTTTAGACATGTATTCACGTTCATATTTATGTACTGGCATCTACAAAGTAATATAGATATACACATTTAATATCAACACCCTTCATGGCTGATTTGAAATTGGCAATGGGAAATCTATGCTTTGTAATCTCTCTTCCTTTCTGCTTAGTAAATTTAAAGTTAAAAAAATACATGAAATGATGGTTCTTTCACTTCGGGACAATTCAGCCTAGATATTGGAAGAATGATTTAATAATCATTTTTAATATGTTAAAGGTTATTACAGAGGGCCAGAACATCAAAGTAGATCACAAAAAGAAATCAGAAATGCCTCCCTGGAAGTTTTCTTAAAATAGGGTAAGCCTTCATCTGTCTGGGATGGATTAGGTGTAGTCCACATTGAAGATGCAAGACTAAATGATTAGGTTTCTAACTACAATGATTTTATTTACATTGGGAAGTTAATCAAAATCTGCACCAAACCCACATGATATGGGGAGATTTCCTCATGAGGTGGAATTTAGAAGAGGGTTTTTGAAGAGAGCAAGTTGATCTATCTGACTGCTGACTATTTAATGTTCTAAAGAAGTCTGTTTCTTTCCCTTGCTGAGCACCACGCCATTCCCTGATAAATCTCTCTCTCTCTGTTTCTCTCTCTCTCTCTCTCTCTCTCTCTCTCTCTCTCTCTCTCTCTAACACACACACACACACACACACACACACACACACACACACACAGGCATGCACAAACCACTAGAACGCCTCTTCCTAGATCCAAACCATCTTTCCAGCCCCAACTATCTTTCCAAAGCTGTCCTTCATCTCCCTAGACCACCTCAACTCGCCCGCACTCTGCACCTATTTAGTGGCATACACTGCTATAGATTAAACTATGGATGAATCTCTCCTATTCGACTCACCGGAATAACTGATGTCTTCCATTTCCTTTGTGAAATACACTGACTTGTTGCCCATGGCAGAATGAATGCTCTTGGCTGGAAGCAGTTTCTAATATGCCGGTGAACACCAATCGAGTTGGATATTTACCAAGAGTCATTGTGTTTGTTCCCAAACCCGTTTATGACAGACATGTTTATGACAGTTATATGCTGTTATATTTACATACTTTAATTAAAGATTACATAAAATGAGTAGAAAAAGGAAGGCAGGTTTTTTAATGAAAATTACATCAGACAGAGTCAAAGACTGCCTCACAAATGTTTTTAAGTTCTTACTCCACATTAAAGAAGTCAATAGTTTTAATTATAGAAGAGTTATGTGACAGAGATGACTGAAGTGGATGCCAAGAAGACCCTTAATCAAAGAAAAGACTTTGGTCCTACATCGAAAGACTGGTAAATAAATATGCATTTAAATGTTTTAAGTTACTGTAATATGTTTAAGGTATGTGTGCATAGCAGCTTTATATTGATAATTTCCCACTTTAACCAAGTTTTTGTTTAATTATCTAAACAATTACAGATGATTCTGGTTAATAGGGCTTCTACTGCTTAGTAGGTTTGTGACCTTGGACCCCACAAAGAGTGTCACCTCTCTCAGAGAAGAGATGATCACGGCCCACAGTCCTTAGCATTCCACACAGGATTAAGTGTTGTACAAAAGGAAGAAGTCACATTTGCTTAAGGGATCAGAAAATCCAAATTCTGGTCCAAATTCACCACTTTCCAGCTTTTGACTCTGGACAATTTTCAGGTTCTAGATCTATAACATAAGATTCATAACATCAACCCTACTAACTTCATGGTGTTTCTTACAGAAAATAAGACAGACAGTATTATAAATGCACTCTGAAAAGTACAAGGAGCCATATACATGTAAGGATGAAATAGTGGATGCTGAGCAGTTTTTACTAAGGAAATGAATAAAGAGATGAGGACACATGGACAATAAGGATGGAAATAAAGGAGCAACTCTCTGGGACCCTGATGACATGGAGAAAGGGCTGTTTTGGAAGTTGATATAATGTATTAATGCAAACTAAATACATCGTTATTCTTCACCTTTTCCATTCCTCTGGTTCCTCTGGGCTCCTACAATATTTTATGTTTCTGTTAAAACCCTAATCTTGCCTCATAGTTAAACGTTCCCTACGTATTAAATGCCCCCAGGATGGGGACCTCTCTCCATCTCTCAGTCACCAGAGTGTGTCAAACTGCCCTGTACGGAGCAGGACAGGCCTGAATGCAGAATTGCCACTGACCATCAGAGTAGTTAGAGCGACTTCCGGCCAAGACGGAGGCGTAGGTGGACACGCTGTGCCTCCTCGGACAACAAATATTTAGAAACAAGAAAACAACCAGAACTGATAGAAAATTGAACTGTACAGAAGTCCAACAACCATTCATCCAGACCAATAGGAGGGGCAGAGTCGCAGCAGGAAAAAGTGGAGGTGCAGACATGGGAACACAGGCGGCAGTGGCTGGCAGTTCCCAAGTGTGCAGGCGGCTGGCAGGCCCACAGGCGGCGGCTGGTGGACCCCGGGCACGGGGTGGCAACTGTGCAGACCCAGTGAGACCGCTGGCTGACCAGGTGGTCCCACATTTGCGAGCGCAGATAATCCAGGCGAAGGGGAAGCAGCGGAAGGGACTGGAATCCAGGAGAGAACAGAGCAGGCTCCATTGTTCCCTCTTGGACCCCACCCCCACATACAGCACCACAACCCAGCGACTGGGCTGCCCTGCACTGGGAAACGCCTAAGGCTCCACCCCTCACTACGTAACAGCCGCGACCAGACCGAAAACAGCAACAACAACAACAAAACACCAAAAATGGCTCAAACCGGAGAACAAATGAAAGCCCCAGAGCCAATTCATCTAAGCGACAAAGAGATAGCCAACCTATCAGATGCACAGTTCAAAGCCCTGGTTATCAGAATGCTCACAGAATTGGTTGATTTTGCTCACAAATTAGATGAAAAAAATGCAGGCTACAATACATGAAATGAAGGAAGACGCATGGGGAACCAATAGAGATGGCAGAGTAGTTAGAGCTTGCAGGGTTTTTTGCACTCTCACATCTTTTATTCCTTACTCAGGCCCTTAATTTTCCTTTTCCAGTTTGATTTAGCCACTATAAAAAGAATAATCAGGCCCTGGCTGGTGTAGCTCAGTGGATTGAGCGCGGGCCTGCGAACCAGAGGATCGCGGTTCGATTCCCAGTCAGGGCACATGCCTGGGTTGCAGGCCAGTTCCCAGCAGGGGACACACAAGAGGCAACCGTACATTGATGTTTCTCTCCCTCTCCCCTACCCCTCTAAAGACAAAAAAAAAAAAAAAAAATCTTTAAAAAAAAAAAAAAGAAAAGAATAATCAGGGAAAAGTAACTCTTGGCTGTGTTTTCTAACCTCCCCTATCTGCTAGGAAAGGAACACCCCACTGTAAGTGGGGGCCATTTCATGAGTCTAAGAAGCAATAAACCCTCTTAAAATACTGCTTGCATTTTACATGGTCAATAATGCTTTTGCTCATCAGCATTTGAAGTGCAATAGTACACACAAACCAATGTATGTGAAGTCAGTCACTGCCTACAGGAACAGTAGGGCCACATTATGTTCACAAGGTATGCAGATAGGAAGAGAATGTTTCAAGATCTTGTTTAAGATAAAGTATTTCCACCACTCCACAGGGGATCTTGTATGAACATAACTTAGATGCATTCTCTCTGAGTGCCACTTTTGGTTGTTTCAGGATTTCTAATGGCTCCCACTATAACTTAAGTTGTGAGGAAGCCACAGCCACCACTATAATAAGGTATTTTCCAAACTGAGACCACATTCAGGATCCCCACTGCTGCTGACTAAAGGCCACCTGATAGGTAATTTGCTAAGGTAAAAGGTAAGAAAGGTCTCATCCTTTTCTTCTTGTCATTTCCTAAAACAAAACTCCATGGAGTCCACTGTAGAACCTATCTGGAGTTCTTCAACAGGCTCTTCAACTTCTGTTCCTTTTAACTCCTGACATAACTCTAAATTATATTTCATTTATTTTCATGAATACCATCTGAGATAGTCTCTGTCATTTTCCTCAGGCTTTTTTCACATCCTTTCTGCAAACACTGACACCAAAGGCAATGAAAGCAGCTTTACCATAAATAAACCAGCTCACATTTACTTCAGTTTAAGGATAAGACAATACAGTTGTGAGAAGTTGTTAAATCATCTATTCAATATGTTTTGCCATTCAAACAGCTGAGTATTTAAACACCATGGGTTAAAAAAAAAAAAAACACCTCATCAGTGCTCCTTGCCTTGGTCTTCATGAATTCAGTGTGTACTGAAACGCCATGAAAATAGCCTCTTTCTGCCATTTGGTAAGTATCTCCAGTCCCACCAAGTTTAAGTCTCACAACTGCCTGCATTATCTCAATAGCTGTCTGTCCCTCTGCTAATGGTTCATCAGTCAAAACCAGCTATTTTAAGGGGACATGTCCTTAAAGCTCAAAGGACAGTTGTTCTAAAATAAATAAGAGGAAGATGAACTCAAAAAAGATAATAATCTCATGGTAAAAAGACATAGAGAAATAAAGAGATGTATTATTTACATGATAATAATTACAAATCTAGGTATAAAATATATAATTGAATAATATATAAGAAAAGATCTATAAATACAAATACACACAATCATCAAATCAAATTTGCATACATGTTCTGGGCTTTAACAGCATTATTTGGGGAGATACTGACATTTCAATAAGATATGAAACAAAATGTTTAAATATTAAAATAAGTAATAGAGCTATCATTACTTAGAGAATATGATAGTATACTGAGAAAATCCAAGATTATGAACTGAAAAACTAATAAGAGAATTCAAGTCACTGGATAACAAGGTAAATTTACAAAAATCTATTATTCATTTCAACAAACACTTATTTACTATTTACTGCATGTCAGGTATGTGCAAGGCACATTACGTAGGTTCAAGCTCTAGGTATGTGGTAGATATGTGGTAACAAAGATTCCATTCACAATGGCAACAAAATATAAAGTAACTTTAACAAGAAATGTTGGATGCAGCATTTTTTTAAAAGACTGAATTGACAAACGTGCCTTGTTACAGACTGAGAAAACTAGCAATTCTAAAGCAACAGGATAGTATATACTCCTCTTTGGGAACTGAAAAAAAAAAATGTTCCAAAGTTCATCTGAACAGTTGGAAAAGCTAAGACATTTTTGGAATAAAAAGATTAGAAATTTTCCCAAGGCCTTAATAAAAAGGTTCTAAGGGTAAAATAATAACAGCACTGGCCAAAGATACAGAGAAGTGAGTGGAAGCAATAAGTAATCTGAGATAGAGACACTTCTTTAAAAACAGAACACCACAGTTCAGTGAGGACAGGACAGCCAATGCCTAGTTATAGTCGGGGGAAACAGTGACCGCGTGGAAAAAGTCTTTTTAGATATTTATATCATACTGTTCAGAAATGTAAATGTAATTAGTGATGATTTAAAACATTAAGTGTAAAATGTCAATTTGTATAAGCTAAGAAAATGTAGGTGAATATTTATCTGGTCAACACTACTAACAGAGAAATGTAAATTAAAATATTGGGTTGCCCCAAAAGTCCACGTGGTTTTTAAGATAAAAGACACATTTTTCATTTTCACCAACAGCTTTACTGATTTGGATATTTTGAGCTTGTCGGCTCTCTCCCGTGTGGTATGACATTGACTGTCCTCAATTAGTGTCTAGATTTGATCACTATCACTATTAACTGGTCTACCTGACCATGGAGCATCGTCCAGGGAGAAATCTCCAGCACGAAACTTCACAAACCACTTTTGACACATTTGATCAGTCACAGCACCTTCTCCATACACTGCACAAATCTTTTTTATTGTGTTTTAGTTGCTTTTTTTACCTTTCTTGAAATAATAAAGCATAATATGCCAAAAATGTTGCTTATTTTCTTCCATCTCCAATATTAAAATAGCTACACAAAAATTCACCAATTTTGATAAATCTTTTCTTAATGCATACTGATATGACAGTTGTCACAATACAATCTAACCAAATTGTTTCAAATGAAGTTCAAGACAACTAAGTGCTACTAGAGCCATCTTAAGGAAAAAAACCAAATGAACTTTTTGGCTAATCCAATAATTAAGGTATCCAACTTTTCACCTATCAAATTGTGAGAGATTAAAAATTATGATATTCAATGCTGCTAAAGTAAAGTGAGTATCTCAAAGGATACTTCAGGAACATAAATTGGTGTCACATTTCTGCACGGTAACTTGGCAGTGTGCATCAAGGCAAGCCCTCGGAACCAGCAGTTCCACTCCAGGAAGTCTACCTGAGATCATCATCAGAGAAGTGGTAAACGATCTATGTAACACAATTCACATAAATTTTATAGTAACCAAAATTAGAAAGAGCTTAAGTGTTATTTATCAATAGATGAATGAGTAATTACACAACGAACTCTGACTCTTTTAAAATTACACATTTGATTTGAAGATTTTTAATTACATAAATTTCTCCTATAGAATATTATATGAAAAATATGCAACTCAAAATTATACTGTAGACATACTGAAATTCATTTAATAATACATACATATTTACATACAACACAAATTTAGGACAGGAATAATTATAATTTATTTTATTCATATTTTTTCAGTATTTTCCTAATTTCTACAATTAAAAATATATTTTTGTTTTCAGAGGGAGAAAACATTACTTAAATAAAGTGGTATAAATAACATCAAATTTCAAAAGATAACATAAACAAAACCATAGATAAAAAATCCACAATGGATTTATGAAATCTGAAGTCTAGAGTTTAGTTACTAGTAATATGCCAACGCTGTGTTCTGAGTTTTGACAAATGTAATATAAGGTCATTTTGATACTATTGGCCAGTAAGATATGACTGGGAAACATAAAGTGTATCACCTGTCCTTTAACAACCTGAGTCAAACAGCTGGTCTACTGGGAGGTGTAGGAGGCTTGTCTTTGGGGCTTTGTCTCTGATTACCTTTGGATAAATCTAAAATTACTCAAGAATAAAAAGTTTACTTTAAAAAAACAAATATTCACAATGAGTACATTAACATGTTTGGAAGATGGACTTTGCTTCTGAAGACATTATCACCAAGGGGATCCACAGTCACTTATAAATCAGCTCAGAAAACTAGACCAGCTGATTTCAAGCGGCAGAATTGGGGACAGTTTTATGTCTCATTTGTTGATTTTTTTTAAATCGCTACAATAATAAATGTAAATATATATTAAAATTTGAAGCCACTTAAAGACAAAATACTGGGCTCCCATAGTATAACATTACTTGTGTTCTTGTCTTTCTTTTCTTTTTCATCCAAGCAACCTTCCACATTCCTAATCCACAGTAACAATTCAACCTACATGCTTATCCAATCCTATTTCTGAACATAGTTCTTCAGTTTACCGTCAAGAAGATCCAGATGTCATCCAGCAAAACACCAGTGAACCCTTGTGGGTGTGCCACCTCTCACTATACCTGCTTCCCTACCCAACACTCCAGGTACTTTTCTGTCTGTCATGAATGGAGACCCCACCACCTAGGTCCTACCCATTTGTTGTAAGGAGCACAGATGAGCAACACCAAGTAATCTACAAAACTCAGAAACCTAGAAACTGAGACTACCAGTGCATCTTAGATTTCATTACATCCAGGGGTTTCCGGCCGCTCATTTCTAAGAGGAGCCAGACAGTCAATTGCAGAACAGGAGTCCCCAGTCCACCACTAGCGCAGTCAGCACCCCTCTGTCTTCCCTTCTGCATGTGGGAAATGGAAACAGACCTTCTTCAGGAAAAACTCTGGCGATTCCTCATCTAATCGAACTCCCCATTTTATACGGAAGAAAATAGATGGAAGCTTGGCATGGAGGATTAAGGTAGAAGGAGTTAAAGTTGACTGTCTTCCTATTTTATTTACCTAGTTATTGACAACTCACCAATCCCCCACCCCCACAACGCTATCCCTTCGTCCTCAGGGCAGACTCAGACCAAAGTTAAATAGGGGTGCTTTCGGTTTATGTTTTGTGAGAGTGTTATGCAAGAGTAACCCAAAGAACACAAGATAATGCTTAACCAAGGTGAAAGAAGCAGGGCCTGTTCAAACTTGTCTCTATTCACAGATGGGGAGGGGTGGGGTGGGTAGCTCCTTCCCGTCACTGTGATAGTAAACCATGAAAACATATCACTTCGATTTTCTGGCTTTTGAGCCTTTCTGGAATAAGATGTCACTAGGTGAAGTCAAACAAAAAGGTACATCTCCTCCTTTGTCATATGAACTAAGGTATAAAAAGAAAGAAAATGTGTTTCAGGATTTAAAGGACCTACTTGAGCTCTTACCTGCTAAGTTATTCTCACTGGTAAAACTAGTTTTTTTTGTTCATTTGTTTAAGTTTTAGATCCAAGAAATAGTGTGGTTGTACAGAAAGACTGAAGTGACCCCTGGCCTTCTCTCCTTTCTATCTCTTCAGGTCAAGTTCCCATACTCCCCAGCCAACCAGCTACCTGATTAAAGTAGTTAAAAGACCAACAGTGAACTTGAAGGTGCTTCTTCAACCCATGTTATTAGCCAACACCTACTCCGTTCACTCCACTTTCTGGAAACATAAGGATGAGAAGTACATTTGGTTCATTAATTGCATAAAACTGCCCTTCCTCTGCATGTCTTACTACTTAGAGCGGTCCTGTCCAATGCAGTAGCCACTAGCACATGCAGCTCTTGAGCAACTGAAATGTGGGCTTATACAAATGGGGCCAAACTGAGTTTTAGTATAAAATACACTGGATTTCAAAGACTTAGCAGGAAAACAAAGGTAAAATGCTTCATTAATAATCTCTTTATGTGGATTACATGTTGGGATGTTAATGGTTTTAATTATTTGGTTAAATAAAATATATTATTAGAGTTAACTTCACTGCTTGAGTCTTTATGTGTTTTAACATGCCTACAAAAACTTTAAAATTATGTCTGTGGTTCACATTTGTGGCTACCATAATATTTCTACAGGCAAGTGCTGCTCTGGAGATAATATGGTACTAGAATTTGAGATGTTTAAATCAAGCAGCAAGGACAGCCTAATCTTTCTGATTTTTTTGGAATCCTGGAAAACATGGGGGAAACTAAGTCGTGATTAACTCATCTCAAGGTAAAACTCATTCATAGAAATCATCTGAGTCCCATCCATGAGCTCAACACAAAATAGGACAAAGCTCTGATGTTCAATTCAGGTCCAGGGTAAATGCCCACAATTCAGCATCAACACCTCTTTCCTTTGGGGATACCTGAGAGCGAGACGTGGAGTGTGAGGACTTGGCTGTGATGAAAGCAATGAAGAGGAAATACAAAGATGGAGGAGAAAAGGTGTGGGGAGAGAATGGGAAGGCACAGATTGAGAAGGAAAGGGAACAGAGCAGATGGTGAAAGTATGGACTGAAAAGACCCAGATTAGGAAGAAACAGACAGGCAGGAAAGAATGTCTCTATGGCAGAAACAACAACACTCTTTCTTCCCACTGTGCAGAGTAATTCTGGCGGCCAAGGCTGAGAAGGTCAGTGTGGAGAACAAAGTGACACCCCCCAGGGAGATAACTCAAGAGGGTCACTCCATTCTGCAAAGAAAGGCACAAGAGAAGTTAAAGGGAACACCATGAGTACTCTGAGCCCTCTGAATACCCCTAAGTATACCCCTAACACAAATGAAGCCACAGCCACAGCATGCAAATCACTGCTCCGCCTTTCCTCTTTGTCAGTGGTCTAAACCCACAGTTTCCCCAAGCACGATTCCCATTTCAGAGTATCAGGCAGCACTGCCTCATGAAGCCATAAAAAATTATCTTTTTCATCTCTTCTCTTGAATCTCAAAAAAAAAATACCCCTGCTCTGAAAACATGTAGATTTCTTTGAGTTTTTAAGGGACAGATACAGCACTTCATAACTAGTGTAGCCTCTAGTATGATCTCCAGAGAGGGTTCTCCACAGATCCGGCTAGTCTCCATGTCACAAAGGGCTGTGCTCTGAAGTTCCCATGTAAGGCAGTTGTCTAGTACTCGGAACACATTCTCGGGGAGAGGAAAATAAAACAGAAATGAATGGGTACAGAGAGACCAAGCTAGTCCAAAAAGTCTCTTCAACCATAAATCGGAACTACGTGACTAAGAGGAGTCCAGGCACGAGGAGCCCAGACTCTAGTGCATTTCTCAAGCAGAAGAAAGAGGAAATGGAGATAGAAAACATCACTCTTTCGGGTGGGAGGTAACACTGGCCATTTGTAAGTAGGGGCCACCGGTACAGCTGTAACATAAGAATGCTCACCATACCTGTTCATTGTGCAAATTCACGGAAGCACTCACAGGAATACTTGAAAGAGTACTAGGTAGCATAGACTTAGGTGGGATGCAAGTAGCAAACAGGCCAGGCTGGAGATGGCAACAGAATGGCTCCCTCCTTTCTCGTACTCTTCTTGCTAGATGCCTAAAAAGGCTAAACCAGAGGTTCTCAGACTTTCTCTGTTCCCCACACCCTGGTGTCTCACTAATTTTTCATGGCCCCACAAAACCAAGAGAATACCTAACAGTTCTGTCTGTTTAAATAGGTAGATCCAAACAATTTAATAAGTATTTGCCCTAACAACTTAGTGGCCATTCAAAAAGTAATAGACATAAATTGATAGGTAAGTATGAAAGTGTGTTTTTATTTCATTCTTAACCAAACATAATTATTAATGGGACATGTACGCTGCTGGCACTGCACAGCTTCTCAGACTTTGAAATCAGTTTGAATTCCGCCACCCATTTCCTATTTCGCAACCATTTTTACACACTGCTGTCTTTTTAAGGACAGTAATCCCCAAATGCCTGGCTTTGCAAAGATATGACATCATTAAAAAGGAATGTTCTGATCTAATAATGAAACTATGAACTACCTTGAGCCAGAAGTTCACAGGGTAGCTGACAGAGGTTATTTCTGTTTTCCTCAAAAAAGCTAAAATATCCCACAGCCTCCCTATGAATTCACTGTAGTACCCAGGGTACCTCAAAGAACAGTCTGGAAAAGTGCAAAACTGAACATCCCACTTCAATCAATCAATAGTATCCTTGCTAGTTTTCATCTCAAAACAAGGAGGGGAAATACTTCTGTGGCACAGCCTAAAATATCCTGAAGTAAACTCTGATCTGTTTTAATAAGTGCTCTACACTCAAGCCACAGCAGCTTTTGGGTAACTGATAAACCTCTGGGTGACTCAGAGAGACTGCAGACTCAGGGACAGGGGACAGGGGGACAGGGGTAGGTACAGTGTTAAATAAACGGATCACTTTTCTTTAACTACTTTACTCCACAGTATAATGTAGGACATTGTCTAGAACTGTGCTGGTTTACATATTGTTCATTAACATGGGAGATAAATATTGAGTCAATATTACAGACTACTAACTGAGAGAAGGCAGGTGTGTGTTTTATTATAATCACATGATTTTTCTCCCTGATAAGAATAAAAACTAAAGTCTAAAACAAGCAAAGATTGCATTGAGACTAAAATAAAGAATGAAAGTCAGGCTTGTCAATTCATTAATTTATTCATGCAACATTCAACAGATGTTTTTTAAGTTTCTATCACGTTCGGACACTGTGTATTTCACAGGGAGCATGGCAATGAATAAGCCAGACACAACGTGGCTTTTGTTCTCTTGTCAAGGGTGACAGGGCCCTCCGTCTTCCCCAACCCAATGGAGAGTTCTCCAACTTTACCTTTCCTGACCTCTTAGCAACACTTGACCAAGTTGACCATGCCTTTCTTAAAATACTTTTGTTCACTTGGCTTCCAAGACATCTTCTATATTGGTTTTCCTCTTACCTCACTGGTTGCATCTTCTCAGTTTCTTCTTCTTGGGCTCCGATATTGACTGCCCCCTTGGCTCAGGTCTTGGCCATTTTCTCCATCCTCACCCTCTCCCTGGGTGGCCCCTGAGAGTCCCATGATATGAAGTGTCATCTACGCTGCTAACCCCCACATTTTCATGTCTAGTTCCCACTTCACTCCAAAGTTCAAGACTTGCATATATCCAATTACATACTTGACACTCCCATGTGGAGGACTAGTAGGTACCCCAAACACAGTATGTTCAAGGAAAAAAAAATCCTGATCTCTTACCCCCAAACCCAGACTTCTCCACCTCAGGAAATGGTGCTGCCATTCACTAGATGCTCAGGTCAGACACTTAGAATTCTTCCCTGATTCTTCTGTGTTTTGTAACCACATCCAAGCCTTCAGCAAGTCCTGTTGGCTCCACCTTCAAAATCTACCCTGAACTGACACCCTGCACCCCATCTGCTTCACCAGGGCTGCTGCAGTAACCTAACTGGTTTTCCTGTGTCCACTCTTGCCCTGACACTCAGTTTATTCTCAACACAGTAACCAGAACTTCCTCTTTAAAACATAAGTTCAATCTTATCAATACTTTACTTGAAACCCTTCAAGGAGTTCCCATCATACTTGAAATCTCTGAACTCCCTGCATCAGTCTATGAGGACCTAAATGATCTAGCTATACCAGAATTACACCAGGACCTATGCATTTGCTGTTACCTCTTCCAGGAAAACTTTTCCTTAAATCTATAGATGGCTCACTCCTCTTAAATCAGAGAAGCGTTCTCTGGATACCCTTTCTAAAAAATGTATGAACCATCCCCTTGAACCCCATTATTCTGCTTTGTTTCTCTCTGTGGCACTTATTACCCCATGAAGTTGCATCTGAGGTATTTGTTGATTGCTACTCCCATTAGAATACAAAGTGAGTGCAGTTATTGTGTCTTGCTCACATGGGCACCCAGCAGGCTCTCAAATACTTAGTAAATAACAATCTTCAGCCTTCAGAGTTTACATGTGGTGGAAGATCACAGGGCAAAGGCCTTGGGCTCAAAAGACCTGGTATTCAGTTTCAAGTCTGTTGCTTATGTTGCTAATCTCACAATATGCCACTTAATATATTAGCATTTCTTATGTACCAAGCATTATGCTAAATTCTGGACATACTTAAAATGTTATCTTATTTAAGTATTTAAGGTTTCTAAGAGGTAAGTACAGATATTATCTCTCAGAGAAGGCAGGTCACTTACTCAAGCGTCCAGAGGTGATCAGAGGGGGAGTTTGGATTCAGTCTCCGATTCATCACACTCCCAGTCTACACCCTGGTGCTATGCCATGTCCTGCCTATGTATGTCACAATTTGGAAAATGGAGGGGTTGGGCTAGAATGACCTCTAATGCTTCAATTACACCTCCTATCAAAAAAAATGTTGTCACTTTTAGTGCTTAAAATTTAACTTCTATATTAAGTCACAGGAACTCTTTTATCCAAATTCAACTCCGTGATGACAACTGGCCACAGATCAATGCAGAATATGTGCAAACCAAGACCAGGTGCCATGTCAGGGTGGCAAGGCATGAAATGAGACATTTCTCATGCCACTTCATCACCCATATTACCCACATTATGAACTCTTCCCTCTAAAGATTATAAATTTAAACAAGAGCTACTAAAGGTGACACATTTACAACCTGGAGTCAGCTGAAGGAGAATACTTGAGTGAAACACGTTCACCCTGGTTCTTTGTCCTCCACCAGGAAAACCAGACACTTGGCTTATGTCGAAAGAACCAAACCAATTCCTTGCCTCAAACTTCCAATAACTGATTATGCAGGATGGAGTGCCTCAGGTGGACTCCTCGTGCAGTTCAACACAACACTAAGAGGATTTTCTGGGACCCTCCAGATAAATTCTGGAATAGTACAAGACCTAAGAACAGGCACCAAAAGTTCAGAGATGCAGGAAAGTGACTTTATTTCTTTCTTCAACTATAATATAAATTAAAAATTGCCCATCTGTGTACCTATTAAGATACCATGGTTCTCACTGTCCATGCTACCTAGCATATACAGATACAGTTCTATGTTTTACACACACACACACACACACACACACACAGATCCTCCTTATCAACCTTGTGGCTCTTGATTGTGTACAGGATAGATATCCACTATGATAATGATGTATATTTATTTCACTGAAAAATATTATAAATAATAAAAAATATCTGGATACAACTCAAAGATTATAAAGAATTATACAGAAAACAAACTATGTATCTGTATTCAACCTTACCACTGAATATGAGCCAAAATTATTCTTTTGCTCTAAGGTTACCAAAAATAATATCAATTGTGACATTTGGTAACACTCAGAACCTAATTTGAGATTGCTTTTGACTCAAAACACATAAAATTTATACAACTGCCAATAAGTGCTACATACTACAATACAACTCACATACGTAAAAGCTTCAAGGGCTCAACTCATAAAAATCAAGGATTTGGAAAATGTGGGTGGGAGAGGAGGAACAAGGAAAAAGGAGAATGTCTGAGGGTGAAAGGGAGTGTCACTGTTTAGAGATTAAGAAAAAAGCTGTCCACCCACTACACATAAACCTAGCCATGCTCCCTCCTTAACCTTACAGTAAGATTTTTTTAAGCCACCCAACACATCTCCCATCTTCCAAGTGGGAAGCATTTTTGCTAGACTTTTCCAGTTCCTAGACATTTTCTGATCTCTGGACTCCAGGTCTCCAGTCTTTAGATCTACAGATGGCCTATCGATAAATTGGGAAAGCAGACAGCCCTTTCAGAACAAGGGAAGCTAACAGAAGGGGCCATCCTCCCTTGGTTAAATCCCCAGAGAAGAAATGACTTTTAAGCAGTGCTTTGCAAGTTCCTGGCAAGACTGATTTCTGAATGCAGGAAAATGAAAAGTCAGTAAAAAATAGGAATTAAAACTACGGCCAGTCCCACAGTGCCCAAAGGTCTAAAGAAAATACATCTTTAATCTCTTTTTCTTGACACTCTGGGCTACTTAGCTATCAATAGCTTCAACAGCATCACCACTTCCCATGTTAGGGAACTGACAAACTCATTCTGTAAATCAGACTTCTACTCTAGCTCCCAGTTCCTAAAAGGTGGCCAGGCTCCTTACAACTCAGAAAACAATGATCAAAGTCACTTCATTCAACATCCTCAATTTACAAAGAGCCCAGATGATAAAGTGACTCTTCTAATGAGAAAGTTAGTAGAAGACCTGGGTTTTGAGCCTTGTTCTCTTAATCTTCAAGTATTTCTACCATACTACTGCATTGCTGAAATTAATGTGTTTGCTATCCATCCATCAATCCACAGGTTTAAATAAGAACACAGATTTAAAATTGTGTGTGTGTGTGTGTGTGTGTGTGTATTCATCCTATTTGGCTTAGCTGTTAAGAGCATGTACTCTGGAGCCAAACTGGCTGGTTTATATCCCAGCTCTGCACCTACTACCTATGTGACTTTGGGCAAGTTACTCAACTATAGCTCAGTTTCCTCATCTATAAAATGGGAAAAACAAAACAATAACAACAACTATCATGATGTTACCCACCTCTTTGAGTTTTTGGATGATTTAGATGAGATGATCTGTCTTATTAATATGTTAAAAATGAGGCATCAAGCAATTAAAATATCTACCACATCATAAGTGCTAAGTATTAGATATCATTATTCTTTAAAATTTGATTAAGACTAAAGAAACCATGAAAAGGAGCTTATAGTCTCCCTTTGCTCTATTTCTCTGAGCTTGTTCTTTTCAAATATACAAGCTCCATTTGATACAAGCATTTTGAAAAGAATTCAATAGAATGGTTCAGTATAATTTGCCTAGACGTAGTAATCAGTGCAATTATTCTAGGCAATTTAAAGACAAGAATAAAAAGGGGAAAGGTCCTATTGGAGTTCAGATCTAATCCATGACTTCTGTTGTGAAAATCATTACTGATTTGACATCTGTATAGAGTACTCCAAGGTCTTTGGTAATGCTTCACAGGGAATAGGAGATCCTACTTGTTGGTTTGCTTCTGAAAGGACAATTCATCCCAGCTCTCCCAGGTACCAGTACCAGCTAGGTAGCAAGTCCTCAGAGGTCTGGGTCCCAGACATGTGGGCTCCTCCTCCAAGTATCTATGTTCTGGTAACTCCAACTTCTTCCTTTTCATTCTTCAACCCCAGGGTGGTAGCTGCCTCTGCAAGTATTATTTGCATTACCTCAGCATTCTTTTATTTCATCTTTTCAGTCCTTCAATGTCTGCTTAACAAATTTCTGATAGTAGATTAGCTTTGTTAAAATAACTGAAGAGGGTTATTTTTTTCTTGCCTGGCTCCTAGCTGATATACCAGTGGATGGGCATTTAGTCCCTGCTTTTTCACACTATACAAAATCATCCTTTATCATTAATATTGACAGAGATGGCAACTCCAATCCTTCGCCTGAAACATGCAAAAATGCCCTTATGTCCCTCAAAGGAAACTCTTCTTAATGTAATGTCTAATTTCAATTTATCTGCTTAAGATAGGAGATCTTCTCTTAGTTTGCTATCAATATAAATGAAAGGCACACTCCACACTGCCTGTACATATTCTATGCCATCCATACCTATTGGGTGACAAGACCTGTCCCACCAGTCTTTGTATGAAATTTCTTATACCTACAACCCTTCCCATTTTTTCTCTTTCCTTTTGATATACAAAATGAGCTTCCAACTACAAAAGACACCATCAAAGATTACGTACATATGAAGATATATTTCTAGTGTATAAAAAGTGGAAGTTGCCTCTGGGAACTTTCGCTGGTTAATTTAATGAAAATTTTTATATATAAACTGTAATATATTATATATACTAATACATAATTACACATAGTATATATAATATGCACGGTATTTTATACAGCATATGAGGAGGGTACCCCAAAAACATCTGACTTATTTTCTGGAGGGCAAGCCCTTTGTGGTACAAGGCTTCCCCACTAGGTGAGAGTTCTAGGAACCCATCTGTATCAGTGTACCAACTGGCATTTTGTGAGAGGCTACATTCAGCTTCAGTGGATTTTTTTTTTAAGACTCTTTCAACACGTTTACCCACTTCCTGATGGGTGATTTACAAGTCCACCTGCCCACACCACGCTGAGCATTCAGCAGTTTTTGACCAAAAACAGCATGACCCCTGTGCCCCAACCTCCCTATTCACCAATCTTGCCCCCAGCAACTTTTTTTTTGTTTCCCCAGATGAAAAAGGTCCTCAAAGGGAAATGTTTTGCCAATATAGAAGAGGTGAAACAAGAAACAGCAGAAGCACTAACGGCATCAAAATCAACAAGTTCAAAGACTGTTTTGAGCAGTGGAAAAAAATGCCTCAATAGGTGAATTGCGACATCAAATGGAAAGTACTTGGAAGATGACTGAAGTTTAAACATGTAAGAATGAATACACAATTTTTATAAATAAATCCCAGTTTTTAGGTCCCCTTCATATATAATATATATTATTTTGCAGACTTTACATACTAATAGGTTATTAGTTACGTGCTATATATTACATATAAGTATATAAATCTTGTAAAAGTCATTTATTGTTGTTAATTAACAATTAGGCATATAATTTATTGCTTTTTAAAATTTCTTCCTCTCATATTTGATTGTGAGCTCACTGAAGGCATATACATGGGTGTCTATGTGTGTACTCTATATATGTACACGTGTATGTATGTATGTATATCAGTTGATTGTTTGACATAGAGAAGCTCTTATAATCAGAAAAGAAAAAAAGAATCTGACTTACAAAAAGACATCTGATTTTCATGTAAAATGTATATGGAGCCAAAAGAAAAGGGATATAAGAATGGCTAGAATCAAAAATACAAAGAGTACCCATGTGCTACATAGTTTAAAGGGCTGGAAAAAAGGGGGATCATCTTCATCTTCTGCTTTGCCACTTTCCTATCCTCCCCCAAGTTCCACTATGAACAACCAGCCATTCTTTGTCTTAAGGTTTTGACCCAGTTACAATACAAACACCTCTGGAAACTGTTAAGACTTTAATCAGTTGATCTTCTCTCTTACTGAAAGCAGATTTAGATTTAGATCTGAGTCTGGGGGACACTGACCCCTAGGAGACATCTGGAGATTTTTGGGGGCGTTCTAGGTTGTCACCATTACTGGCATTCAGTTGTGAAGGCAGGGATGACACACAGTCCTATGCACAAAGAATTATCCCACATCCCACATGACTTTCAAGTGTCTCAAGCAGAAGTTTACATGGTAAAAACCTGCTTATAATTGTCTGAGTTTAGACTCTAAGTCGATTTTATTTTCATCATTCTTATTTGTACTAAGTTACCTAAAATGAAGTTACAATACAAATCAAAGGAAGAGTGATCATTGTTTTGATAGAAATATTATAAACTATTGTCCGCCATTTCACAAAAATATCACTGAAAGCAAAGCAACTGATGGCTGTCTGAGCCATCAGTACAACAAACACAATCATCAGAACTTTAGCTAATTCCACATTAGGTGCAAGCTTATCTGACTACTTCATTACGTCTTCTAGTATAGTTAGTTGTGCTGAAACACTTTCATATTTAAGTGCATATTATTTTATTATAAATTATGTTCCTTTCTATTCCCTTATATTTCAGTAATGAGAACATATTGATTTTTTAAAATTATGTGCATAGGTAGATAACACTCTCTATGAATTTTGTTTGAGAATAATAAAAAGGGCAATAAAAAATAGGGCTGTGATAGATAGAGGGCAGAAAAAGAGCAGAAAAGAGTATCTAGTGGGAACAAACCACTGGGAAGAAAAAGCAGGGGGGATGATGCCTGGCAACAAGCCCACCAAAGGTAGTTGATGAATGCTTAAAGATAAACTGTCTTTGTTTAATTCTGTCATCTAGGCAAAAATGCCACACCAGTGTTTGTCATGGCTTACAGGAGTAAGCCTGACACATGGAAGAAGCAAGGGCACTGAGGGAAGATATTACAGCACCTGCATCCAAACCCTGGTTCTGCCTCTTAGGAATCATGTAAACTTGGGCAAATAAGTTTAATTTCACTTCTCTGAATGTTGACTTCCACATGTGTAAAATGGATGTAATTTTCAAAACCTTACAAGTTGGCTCTGCTGAATCGTTAACCCTATCACAATGTCCAGCATATCATAGGCCCTCAGCAGAGATCAATTCCTGCCCTCCTGATCCTAGATATTGCCTAACTTTCTAGTGCTTCCTGGAAGAGAGAAAAAGCCCAGACAAAAATTGTTTTAGTTATCTATTGCTATACACCAAATTGCCACGAACTCAGTGGCTTAAACCAATACATCTATTATCTCAGTCTCTGAGTCGAGAATCCGCACGTGGCTGAGGTCTTCTGCTCCAGGGTCGCTCACAGGGCTGCAATCAAGGTGTCAGCTACAGCTAGAGTCTCCTCTGAAGGTTCAACTAGGGAAAGATTTGCTTTGAAGCTCACATGGTTGTTGGTAGAACACAGTTTCTGGAAGGTTGTTGGGCTGAGGCCTTCAGCTCCTCACTCTATTGGTCTTTGCCACATGGGCCTTTCCAACATGGCATACAAACCAAGAAGACTGTAGTCTGATAGCAAGACAGGAAGTCAAATCTTTTACAACTTAATAATGGAAGTGACATTTCGTCATCTTTGTCATGGTTAGAAGCAAGTCAGTATAACCAGCCCACACTCAAGGGGTGGCTATTGCACAAGGGAATGAATTCCAGGAGATGGGAATGATGGGGGCCCATCTGAGAGTCTGCCTGTCACAATAATAAAACAGATGATTGTATAGAATTTTCTTCTAGGTAGGTATAAAAATTACCTTTTTTAAAAAAATATGTTGTCAACACCCAATCCATGTACCCCAACTTTTAAAAATTTAACTCACTGATTAACTGTATATGATTTGTGTCTGATAGATTCTTCTTAAAATCTATTAGAAGTATTCACATCACAAGTGGATTCTCCCTAATTATATAACCCAAGGCAACAGGAAACAGCTATGCTGAAAATGTTCAAGTCTGACAGCCAAATTATTTCAAATTGCCGTGTTGTTCAGGTGATTATACACAGAAACAATAGATCTGAGCACTTAAACCCTGGAAGTCCTCCCCTTCACTAAACTCTAAATACAAAAGAAACCTAAAGATGTAATGGATCATCCATTAAATGTTCTTTCTTCCTTAATTCTGGGTTATCTTAAAAAAAATGCGTTACCTTATAAAATATAGTGGCCACTGCTGAAAAACTGATGCAAAATATCGCAATTTATACAGTTCAGTGTTTTATCTTTCAAAAAGAAAAGGCAACTCAAAAAAAAAAAAAAGCTTTTGCTAGAATTCACTTTATTTGATGGTCAGACTTCTAAACTTTTCTCCCTTACTTTGGAGTCACATTGGCTAAAAACACAATTTCTGTAATAACTCTAAAAATGCCACTATCATTTAAGAGATGTCCCCAATAGCACCATTATTTAAGGGACTAAGTCTTAGGTATCACTGAGCTCCTCCCTTGTTTATTCTGAGCCTCTGTCCCCTCAGTTGGATGAACCACATCTGACACACACTGGACTAGCGTGACTCTCTTTCCAAAGTTCCTGAAAACGGGACAGAGGGTCACTATCTACACGATCTCATAGCACAGAAGTTCTGAGCACGTTATATGTTCAGGGCTGGAGAAGCTATACTGAGGGCATGAATGCTGGGATGGTTAATTTTATGTACTGACTTGATTGGGCCACAGTGTTTTCAGATAGTTGGTCAAACACACTTCTGGGTGTGTCTGTAAGGGGGTTTCTGGATGAGATTGACATCTCAATTGGTAGAATGAGTTCAGCAGACTGGCCTTCCCAATGTGAGTGGGCCTTACTCACTCAGAGGCCTGAATGGAACAAAAAAGTGAACCCTCAGAGTAGGGGGGTACTTTTCCTGCTTCATGGCTTTGAACTGGGACATTGATCTTTTTCTGACCTTCACAGTTGAATTTAGACATAAGCTCTACCAGCTTTTGGACTGGAATTTATTCTATCAATTCTCCTGCCTGGTTCTAGGCTTTTGTACTTGAACTAGTACTAAACCATTGTCCCTCCTTAGTCTCCAGCTTGCCAGCTGCAGATCTTGGGGCTTCTCGGGCTTCATAATGGAGTGAACCAATTCCCTACAATAAATTTCTTTATAGACTGGTTCTGTTTCTCCAGAGAACTCTAACTTATGCAGATACTGATAAAACAGATTAAAACAATTTACAGGGAGGAGAATAAAGTGATGTGTCAAAAGAACCAGAAATAAAAGATTACACTGCTGAATTCAGGTCAAGATGGCAACGCAGGCAGACAGGCTTGCCTCTTTGTACAATCACATCAAAATTACAACTAAAATATAGAACAACCATCACTCAGATCATCAGAAATCAAATTGATGGAAGTCTGACCACTACAGAATTAAAGAAACCACATCCATTAAGACTGAGTGGGCAAGCTGGTACCATATCTGAGACTCCATCAACCTGGCTAACACTATTTGACCTGCCCTGAATATCCCCTGAGACTCCACCCCACCCAACTTACAAGCCCACCCAAACTGATTTCAATATGAATGGCTGGTCTTGCTTGGCTCATGTTTCACAACTTCCTAAATCCTCTCAAACAAGCAATAGCTGGCCTCAGTAGGCCCCAGGCCTGGCACTAGCAGAAGCCAGCCTAGATTCACAGCTTAGTTTTGCATGGGAATCTCCAAGCCCAACACAAGTAGCAGCCATCTCAGATTGCTTTAGAGCTCAGGAAGGGTAGCCCTGGGCAAAACACAGGTGAACCGCTTCACCCAGGGCTAGTGTACCCAGTGGGCAGCTACAGGCCACATCAAGCACCACTACCCTGCCTCTGCACAGCTGATCCTCCACAGAGGGCAGAGATTGGTAGTAAGCAGTCATAGTCAACCCCTGCAGCTGACTGGCCTGGGTAAATCCTTCCCATTGATCTGCCAACAGCAACCAAGGTTCAACTATAACAGAGGGTATACTCAGCCCACACAAAGGGTGCATCTCAAGTACCCAGCTTGAACGATAGGGGAGGCTGTGCCACTGGACCCTACAGGACACCTACTGCATTAGACCATGCTACTGAGACAGGGAGTCACAGTAGCTCTACCTAACACAGAGAAACAAACTCAGGGAAGCTGCCAAAACAAAGAGACAAAGAAACATGGCCCAAAAGAAAGAACAGAACAAAAGTCCACAGAAAGAACTAAACACGATGGAGATAAGCAATCTATCAGATGCAGAGATCAAAATAATGTTTATAAGGATGGTCAAGGAACTCAGTGAGGATGTCAGCAGCACAAAAAAGATCCAGTCAGAAATGAAGGATACACAAATTGAAATAAAGAACAATTTACAGGGAAACAAGAGAAGAGTGGATAAAGCCCAGATTCAAATCAATGATTTGGAACATAAGCAAGAAAAAACAACCAATCAGAACTAGAAGAAAAAAAGAATAAAAAAAAATGAGGATAGCCCTGGCTGGTGTAGCTCAGTGGATTGAGCGCGGGCCTGCGAACCAAAGGATCGCGGTTCGATTCCCAGTCAGGGCACATGCCTGGGTTGCCGGGCCAGTTCCCGGCAGGGGACATACAGGAGGCGGCCGCACATTGATGTTTCTCTCCCTCTCTCCTTCCCTTCCCCTCTAAAGATAAATAAATAAATAAAAATAAATAAATAAATAAATAATATTAAAAAAAAAAAAATGAGGATAGTATAAGCAGCCTCTGAGACAACTTCAAGAGATCCAATATTCACATCATAGAGATGCCAGAAGAAGAAGAGAAAGAGCAAGAAATTGGAACTGTATTTGAAAAACATAATTAAAGGAAACTTCCCTAATTTGGTGAAGGAAATAGACATGCAAGTTCAGGAAGCACAGAGTCCCAATCAAGAGGAACCCAAAGAGGCCCACTCCAAGACACATCATAATTAAATTGCCAAAGGTTAAAAATAATGAGAGAATCTTTAAAGCATCAAGAGAAAAGCAATTAGTTACCTTCAAGGGAGTTCCCATAAGACTATCAGATGATTTCTCAAAAGAAACTTTGCAGGCTAGAAGGGATTGGCAAGAAACATTCAGAGTCATGAAAAGCAGGGACCTATAGCCAAGATTGCTCTACCCAGCAAACATATCATTTATAATCAAAGGACAAATAAAGAGCTTCCCAGACAAGAAAAAACTAAAAGAGTTCATCATTTCTTTATTATATGAAATGTTAAAGGGACTTATTTAAGAAAAGTAGATCAAAACTATGAAAAATAAAATGGCAATAAATACAAATCTATCAACAATTGAATCTAAAAAACAAACTAAGCAAACAAGAACAGAGACAATATCACAGATACAGAGAGCGTTTTCATGGTTGCCAGAAGGGAAGGAGGTGTGGGGGAATGAATGAGGAAGTGAAGGGATTAAGAAGTACAAATAGGTAGTTACGGAATATCCATGGGGATGTAAAGTACAGTATAGGAAATGGAGTAGCCAAAGAACCTACACATGATTCATGGATATGAACAAGGGTGGGGGGATTGCCTGAGGGAGTGGGGGATGCTGGGTGGAGGCGGAGCAATGAAGGAAAAATCAGGATAACTGTAATGGTATAATCAATAAAATATAATTTAAAAATAAATAAAATAAAAATCACATTGCCTAGGGAGAAGAAGCGTGGGGAAGTAACTTGTTCTTATAGTCCATCCTTTCCTTGGGTTCTAAGAAATACTCCTGATTGTTTTTAATACATCTCCCTTAACATAAGCTAGCACGGTGGGTTCAATTACCTGCCACCAAAAGAATCCTGAATAAGGTACTTGGTGAATTAGTGTACTTTCAATAGAAAGTTCTGGTCTCCAGCTTCCGCCCCATTATGCTACAAGGAGCAAGGCTTTCTATCTCATCCCAAGAGAACACAACAAAATGGTTAAAACAAGGCCCTGGGGTCACACAGAACCTTTATTTAATTCCCAGCTTTGCTACATATTAGCCACGTGACCACTTCTAAATTACTCCAAGCCTTAGTTTTCTAAATCTAATGACACCTGGGGTGGTTAGCAGAATTAAAGAGAATTCTGAGCCCAGAGCCATCATGGAAGGCTTTCTGGGTTATGCTATCGCTGTGTGGTCCAGCAGCTCTGCTCAGTGCAGCAGCTGGCCCAGAGAAAGGGCTCAAAGTTAGCCGTATCTGTATCTTTATTCAGTCCCTGGTATTTGGTGGCATTCTCTACCTCATTGCCACCAAAGTCACTATCTTAAGCAAGTAAGGAGAAGCACTTTTAACAGAATCAACACAAACACCTGCAACAATTTATTTGGAAGTGGTTTTTCCACTTCAGCTCACTATTCTTACAAAATAAATATATGTCAGATACTACATCACCATACACAGTAGAAATTATGGTTAGACATACTGGGTTTTTAAGGAAATCATTCTCAATTGCCAAGAACCTAGCCTTTTGGGGCAAACCCTGTGCCAAAAAACAAAACAATACCCTATAAAGTATTCAGGGCTGTGAAGTCAGGGAGGCATGGGTTAAAATCCCCATGTGTTCTTGGTCAAATTTCTTAATCTTCCTAAGCCTCTCTTTCCTCATGTTTTCAATGGGGATACTTCACAGGGCTAGGAAGGATTGAGATATGTAAAGCTGAGAGAAGTAGAAAATAGAAAGTGCTAAGTAATTGCTTGCTACTTATTTTCAATCCCAGAATAGCCAGAAACTAATGTATTCTACTTAATATAGGAATAATCACTCAATGATCCAAAGAAATAATTTTGCTATTAACTTACATGGGGCGAATCCTTCCTGTCAAGCACACTGAACTACTTTACTTAAAGCAACTGGATAAAATTCTGAATCTATATGCAATTAAACTTTCCCCTAAATATAGGGTGACCCCTGCATTCCAGTTCATCCAGGATAATCCCAGGCCTAATTATAATAGGGCCCCATTTCACTCTTGAAAAGTGCCGTGGTTGGGATAATAAATTGTAAGATCAGCTTATCTAAATAAAATAAATAAAATCTTTAGATGGAAGATAAACTTTTAAAGTATGCTATTTCACCTCAATGTTTATCGTGGCTTAAATTTTTTCTCTCTAGCTTTTGAAGCAAACTGTCAAAATAGAGAGCAGTTAGATTTCTATACCCACCCATCCAATAGTTTTTCGTACTTCACAGACTTGGGAGTTATGGCTAAGCCACAGGCTGTTGTTTCAAAGGACACATCACATGAACAAGCAGGGTAGTGGGGCAGGGCCATCTCATTCAGCTGCCGTTGCTGTGGTTTATAGAGATCCATACTGCCTACGAGGATTTGTAATCAAGAGAACGGCAACACTTTACCCGTCTCTGGAAGTTTGTAATACGAAATGCACTTCCATACTTACCATCTAATTTAACCATTTCCTGTCTCGCCATCTCACGTGCACCTGAAACTGCCACATAAGTAGGTGACCACCTGAAAAGCTATAGCTCACAAGTTCTCTGACGCTCACTTTCTCCCTACCCAAGATCCCCAGTCCCTGCTAAAGCTCCTGGCCTCAGACTATCGTTAGGTAGCAAGGTTCTACACTGTAAGTCTCATTTGTAACTTGTTTCATATGTCAGAGCGAATTACAGGCCTTCTGTTTCATTCATTATTCAAATAAGGCAGCCATGAAAATAGGTATTAAATGCAAGTCACCAACCATTTATCCTTAAAATTTTATAGGTCAGAAGCAGCAAAGCTATTCATATGCATGATTTCTTCCTGTCTGGGTTTAAACATTTCATAGACAGAGGCATTGAAATGTACCTGGGCATATACTGATGTCACTCAGGTTGACATCACATTAAGACTGCCTGATCCTGCCTGGGTAGATAACACGCCCCCAGCCCAGAAAGGCCAGAAGTTGCATACTGTCAAGTACGATTTTCCAAAACAGGAGCAAAGGCCCATTTTCTCTGCTCATGGATGAAAATGGCAACTGAACGGTTTTGAGTTTCTAAAGGTGTATACTCTTTCAGGAATGATGGCAACCATAAACTAATGGAAAGAAAGGGTAAGATTTCTCAGAACTCCTGTAGCAGGAGCTCTCAGATTGTGGAGTCCTACACAATGTCAACCTAGGCAGCAGATAAGGTTGAGATCTCAGCAAACTGAGACTCCGTCTCTTCATTCCTAAAACGAAGCCAATTTACATTTGCCCTCCTCCCAGAATGCTGCCTTTGATTAAATCATGAGAGGATCAAGTGCAAGTTTATGAACTACAAAGTACCATACAAGTCCAAGGCTATTGCTATTTAACAGCATTAATATGCTAGAGATGACTAACAAATGTTACAGTTCAGGTTCACTTCCTATAGCTTTTGATGTGCATATAGAAAACAGGGGGTGTTAATGGAATATGTTCTTTTAAAAACATGATATGTTATGAGAATGACAAATTGCTTTTCTAACTGGAACAAATCATGCCTGCCATTCAGTAATACTTGGAAATCCATCATCAATTTGATTTACACCCAGCGTCAATAAATCACACAAAGTATACCCTGTGTAGCCCAAAGAGTAAACAAAAGTAAACATTGTGTTTCACCTGCCTTGTTGGCGAGACGAAATGAAAACTCTGGCTATTTCAACTGGAATAATGCCTTTGGTCTCTGACTGGTTTGGTTATTTTTGGAACCTTTTACAAAATATTAACTTTATTTGCTCTAAATCTGCAGGAAGCCACATTGGAAGTGCAAGGAAATATAAATGATTAAAAACCAGAAGTGGGAAGAAAAAAAAGTCACCAAGTATTTTGCCCCAACTTTCTTCAGTTAATATGTCAACCACATCTCTCAAAAAATCTGGGACCCCAATTGCTATTCTTGCCCCATTCCTAACATGACAACATTCAGATGGTTTGCTCACAAGTGTTAGCAGGTTTTTTTATCACCTGTTTTTCCAAGGATAAACAGAAGAAAGAAATGGTACAGGAAAGTAACACTTTAAATTAGTGGCAGTATTTTAAAATTTATGTTGTGGCAGTAGGGGGTTAGGAAGGGGCTTTGAAGTTAGCTGACCCACTAAAGAATCAAACTCTAACTTAAGCTCCAGGTTATAACCAATTGAATTAGCGAATTAGCAAACCAGAAACAGTAAAAAATAAAAATAAAACTTTGATGTATTATTTAAAGTACACTAGTTTTTAGACCTCCCAGGTTCACACAATACATTATTTTTCTTAAACCAGGTCTTTACAGGACACGCCAGCCTTAAGAGACACAACAAAATTTTTTAATCCCAATTACTTTGGTGTCTTTTGTTGATATTATTCAGCTTTTTCTGACCAACAATAATGAATAACCCACAAGCACTAATGAATAACTAACTCCCTTTGTCTCCAAGGACAGCAGCGCCCAACAAGAAATGTCAGAGGCCCTGATGTAAAATAAAAAACCTTTACAATGAAAATCTTCCCAATTATATAGGCCTACAGGCACTATGAACGCGGGGCTGTCTTCAATATTTAAATAGCTATGTCAAATATGCTTAAAGTAGAGATCATAAAACTGATTTCCCAGATGCTTTGAAAAATGCATTTCTGCCCGTCTAATTACAATTCATAACTGTTTAACAGGAAGTAAGGGGAGATGCCATTATTGGTACAATGTAACTGGGATTCCGTACTCACCAACCCTAGCAGGCCCAGGGAGTTCCCAACTGGAGAACATCTGTGGCTTATATAAATACAAACACGCTCATATTAGCACATTAAAATTGTATGTAGTAACAAATCATTTTTAAAACTAACTTCTACTACCTTAAAAATGTAAAGCTAAAAAGTAACTTTTCTCTATTGTAGGGAAGAGCAAATAAATACACTGACACTGCTGAGAACCAGGATCCCACTGAGGAAGCGTGAGGAAGAACTCTGTAATGTTGTATTTTACCCAGAGCTCATTATCTTGTTCTGACATATTTCCCAACACTGTCCGTGCTTGGGGCCCAGAGGCAATGACACCCCAGTCAATAAGAACATCCTTTCATCCAGTTTTCAAAGATCACTTCCCACTAAAAGGGACCTGAGCTTTTTAGGAAAATGGCTCATTCCAGGTCTGGAGAGATAAATGCAAGTGATCCTAGAATATTTTGCCAATGTATGAAAGCAAGGAAGTGTTTAATGGGAACATCCTGAAAAGAACATAAGAACTGACTTAAAGGGGCTCCCACTGGCCACATCGGGGACAAGTTGAGCATTAGAAAGAATAGTGACAGGAGTAAATTATATTATAGTAAATTTTTCAAAAGAATGAGTCTACAGTGATACTCAATAAGGGAGAGAAGCTCTTGTTTCCAGAATAATACTAGCTAACAAACATAGAAGAAATGTTAGAATCAGAAAATCAACCATGTAATAACTGATCCAGACAAGGATCATCAGTGGATGCTATGAAAACTTATTGGAAAACAAGATATTCACATAAGATTATTTATTCATTTTGAAAGGTAAAGTGTCCTTTACAATGCAGAGATCTGGTGACACCACTTTAGCCAGGAGATCAAAAGCAACTTCACAAATACTAGGACAAATGAGCACTCAGTGCTTCCTGGTGTAATGCAATGGGTGGTAAACAAAACACCTATGTAGTATCCCTGCCAATACGGTTTAACCTGAACCCAGTCATGATGAAATATTCAAACAACCTTTGACATTTTAATTATGATGTATCTTGGTATTTTTCTCTTTGGGTTCAACTTGTTTGGGACTTTCTGTGCTTCCTGGACTTGTATGTCTATTTCCTTCACCAAATTAGGGAAGTTTTCTTTCATTATTTTTTCAAATAAGTTTTCAATTTCTAGTTCTTCTTCTTCCCCTTCTGGCATCCCTATGATTTGGATGTTAGCACCTTTGGAGATGTCACCAACACACATCATAATTACAATGCCAAAGGTTAAAGATAAAAAGAGAATCTGAAAAGCAGCAAGAGAAAATCAGAGTTACCTACAAAGGAATTCCCATAAGACTATCAGCTGCTTTCTCAAAGAAAACTTTGCAGACAAGAAGGGATTGGCAAGAAGTATTCAAAGTGATGAAAAGCAAGGACCTGCAACCTAGATTACTCTATCCAGTAAAGCTATCATTTAGAATGGAAGGACAGATAAAGTGCTTCCCAGACAAGGTAAAGGAGTTCATCACCACCAAGCCATTATTACAGGAAATGTTAAAGGGACTTATTTAAGAAAAAAAAAATCAAAACCATGAACATTAAAAAGCAACAAATGCACAACTATCAACAACTGAATCTAAGAAGGAAAAAAACCTAAGCAAAACAACCAGATCAGGAACAGAATCATAGATAAGGACTTCATTTAGAGGATTATCAACTGGGAGGGGGATAGGGAAGAATGGGGAAAAGGTGCAGGGAATAAGAACCATAACTGGTAGGTACAAAATAGACAGGGGGAAGTTAGGAATAACATAGGAAATGGAGAAGCCAAAGAACTTATATGCCCCATGGACATGAACTAAGGGGGGAGATTGCTGGAAGGGGAAACAATTCCAGGAGAAAGTGGGCAAAGGGGGGGAAATGTGGGACAACTATAATAGCATAATCAATAAAACATATGTTTAAAAAAATATTCAAACAAAGCAGATTGTATGACAAGACAACTGACCTGAACTCTTTAAAAATATCAGTACAAAAGAAAAGGCAGAAGAGAGGACTGTTCTGGATTAAAGAAGGCTGAGGAGATATGACAGACAAATGTAATGCACTGTCTTTGATTAGCTTCTGTATCCAAAAAAAAGTGGCTGCCAAGGACATTTGGGTTATAAATGGGGAAAGAAAATAAAGAGATACATATATATTTTTATCATATATATGCACACATTATCATATATATGATAAGTAAATATACAATGATATGGAATATGTACTATATTTTAAGATACAACTATATGTAAATAATACTGTTATAGTAAAGTTAAATTCTTTGGTTATTATCAATGTATTTTGATTATATAGCATGAAAGTTACCTGCTTAGGAATTTGGGGGTGAAGTATCACAATGTCTGCAACTTATTTACAAGTGAGTAAGTTCAACTTACTTGAGAGAAGGGAAACATAAAGGTAGCAAATACAAAAAAGCAAAATACAATATAAGATAATACAAAAGAATGTAAGACAGAATCTAACTTTTTAAAAGAAGATAAATTCAGGAACAAAGAATGAGTTTTATTTAAGATAAGTTATGTATGGTTGGCTAATTAAGTTGGGTGGGACTCCTGGTAAAGTCAATTAAAGGGGTCTATTTGGGGGTAGTTGTTGCTTTTGTCTTTGTTGCCTTTTGTCCTTCTTCCTTCCCCCTTCACCACTCTCAGAATACAGACTTCATAGCAGGCGCTACAGTGAGGCAGCTATTGCACAGCCAAGAGGGAAAGACTAAGAGGAGCTCCAGGTCTTTGGACCTGACATCCCTGAGGTTCCAGCCATTAGCAGCATCACCTACTCCAGCCTACACTTTGAATGAAATGAACTTCTGGGACAGAGGTCCACAAATGTTCTCAGTTCATGACATTCTTAATGTCTCAGTGATTTTTGTCCTGGTGCCCGTAGGCCAAAAGGAACACCAAACACTTCTATTTGTTAAGTAGTTAGGTGTCAACAACTTAAAGAGTATTTATGTGCTAAAAACTTATTAGCTGTTTGGGAAAAAGAATACACAAATTAAAAATAAAAGTATTTTTATTTTATTCTTAACCACAATTACTAATGGTATGTGTGTTCCAACTGTACCGCCTACTACTTCTCAAGCCTTGAAATCAGATTGGATTTCACCACCTTCACCTCCTATTCCACATTAAACAGATTGCCTTTTCTAACCTAAGTGGGCCTCATCCAATCAGCTGAAGGACTGAACAGAACAAAAGTTTGACCCTACACTAAGAAAGAGAAATTCTTTACTGAATGACTGCCTGTGAACTGGGACGCTGGCTTTTTCCTACCTTTGGACTCAAAATAAAATATAAGTTCTTCCTGGTCCTCAAGGAAGGCCTTCAGGAAGGAACATCACTATTATCTCTCCTAGTCCCAGACCTTCAGAGTTGGACTACAACTAAACCATCAGCTCCCTGGGCCTCCAGCTGGCTGACTCATCCTGCAGATCTTGGGATCTGTCTGCCTCCATAATCACATCAGCAAGTATATCTTGTTATAAATGTCTCTTTAGATAACACATATATTCTATCGCAGATATAAAGATATATCACCTATTGGTTATGGGTTTTGTTTTGTTTTGTTTAGAGAAACCTAACTAATACACCCACAGATCCACAGGTTCTTTGTACCCATCCCTCTGGGTCATGGCATTGTTAATAATCCGTGAAAAAAAAAAAAAAAACAAAGCCCGGGAGAAACGTTAACCTCAAGCTTATCACATCACTCCCAAGGTTAAAACCCTTCCCTAGCTTGCCAGTATCCTCAAGTTATATCTAAACCTCCTCAGTGTATCATTCATGACCATTCATCTAGCTCCTGCTTACTACTCTCCGGCCTCATCTCTTACCAGAGTCTTTATACCCCACCACGTGGAACTAGGTGAAAGTCCATAAAATGCACCATGATCTCTCCCCTCCAGGTTTTAAGTACGCTTTTCTCTCTACCCAGAATAAGCTCCAGACAGCCCCCTCACATGCACATACACGCACACATACTCACAGACACAGGGCATACACATTGCAAGGCCAGCTCTCACCCTTCAAGTGTCTGCCTACATACCTTGCTCTCCTCCCAGATCCACTTATGAAGCACCAGCTGGGAACCCCTCCAAATGCTGCCGTATAACCCTGAGTGTATCCCCGTCAGAGCCCTAATGTGCTTTACTTTAACTGTCCACTCATTTGTCTGAATTCAACTCCTTGAGGGCCACAATTAGGTTTTATTGGCTACTGTATCCCCCAAATAGTGGCTGATCCATAATATATGCTCAATAATTATTTCTTAAGTAAGTGATAGGATGAAGTTCAAACAGTCCCAGATCACCATTCTCAACCAGTTACAGGCTTTCTTTAGGAACTTTTAACCAAGATTGGAAAGGGGCACTCGGAAGTTCCTGGAACCACCCAGACCACTGGCGGTATCCAACCTGCAAGGCCAGGGGGATCATAATATGGTTGTCCTTGACCTTTTAACCATGTCCACGCATGCCTCAACCATGCAGAGCCAGTACAAGCACTGTAAGCTTGGAACCTGAGCAAGGAACCAGAACATTGAAAAGAGAAGAATCAAAAAGCTGAAATATTTTTTAAACCATTATTATAAGTATAACCACTCCGGTCACCATCAAAGTAATATTCCCAAACTCCTTATTGGCTGGCAATGCTGAAGTTACTTATTCTTTCTAGACCTTAGTTCCCCTGTTAGTTGATCTGCAATAGCATAAAACTCAGGGCTGTTATGAGGAATAACTGAGACTACATACTGGAAAGCACTAAACACAGTGCCTGACACATGCTGAGTTACGATATAATAAATGCGAGTTATTAATACTATCACCATCATTATTGCCAGTCAGGATTTTAAACATAAGTACATATAAAAGTAAGCTACAGTTCACTAGTCAAGCATGAGCTGAAAGATTTTGCTGGGCCTCAGCCCCTGAAAATCCAAACACATGAGCTTGACATTAAAGAACTTAGCTTGCCTTGCCATGAACATAGCAACCTGACAATGACAGAGCTATTTTGGATGCAGTCACCAGGGAAAGTTTTTCCTATACCTACACTTAATATCAGTAGCTCTAAGAAATAAAGCCACCAAACCCAGACCAAAGTAAATAGATAAAATAGAAAAGAAAAAAGCTATACATATACTTAGTTTTTTTTTTAATCTACCAATTTATACCAACTTCTCCATATACAGAAATATACACAGACACTAAAGCAAACAACTTTTTGGTTACTTGCCTGATATAAATCATTATTCACGATAACTGAGTGAATTATGAGTTAACTCAGTGAATGGCTATTCACAGGCTGCTAGTAATTTTATTTGGTGATATAACACTTAATATAAACATTTAAAACTAAACACTAAAAATACCTAAAGGAATATATAGTTGTGCTATTTTATGTAACAAAGCTATATTTTTACATGGGATACATACTCTTTCTTTTTCTAGCCCAAACACACATATCATATGCAATATAATCTCATTAAGTCAACATTAGTTTCTACAGACAGTGTGTCATTCAATTAATCTGCTAGTCTCCAACAATTATTCTTTAATTTAAAATATACAGTAATTTGGGAGCATATGAGATCTTGCTTCTCGGCAATTGTCATCAGTTTTGGCTCAAATAAAGTCTTGTAAAAATTCAAAACAAAATTAAAAATCAAAAAATAAGTTAAATACATAAAATATATGGTAACTGAAACACTACTGAATTAAAAGCATATTCTCTCTGAATTTCAAATTAACTAGGCATTCTAGATCTCCACAAGCACAAAAATACACCTTTTCATTATTCTCTTCTAGCTGCCTCTCCTCTCTTACTAGCTATATTAGAAAAATTAAAGGTTCTGCTCTTGAATAATTTTTATCATTTCTATGTATTAATTCCTCATTTTTAAAAATTTCTCCCTTTTTTTTCTCACTTTCCTTCCAAACACTACTTTTCTTCTAGCACCCAACTAGCACAATGATAGTTCTAACCAGCCCTGTCTCTCCTCCATGGCCTGCAGAATCTAGTCCTTGGTGAGCCAGGACAGAAATTTGTATATCCAGAGGGTAGGATCTTGTTAAACCTTGTCCTTTCTCTTCCATTTCTATCTCCACCCTACCTCCCCATTTCTGATCTTCCTATCTTACCTTGCACTCTGTTTCACAATTCCACAAGATGTCACATTTACTACTGTGGCCTCCCAGTCCTCACACACATTTACACATCCTCCCTCTTCACAAACAAGCCACATATCATTATGAGACTTTCAACTTTGAGCTTGACATTGAATTGTGTATTTTTCCACAGGATTTTCTGGGAGAAGGGCCTGGTGGGGAGAAAAAAGTACTTTCCACTTTTAAAATATCCCAGAAACACAATCCTACCTTTCCCAGGATTTGGAGGAAAAGGACTTCCAAACTCCTGCTGCTTTGGCTTTAAAGTGTGTGGCCCTGACAAGCCTCCGGCCTGAGTGACCTGGAATCGTGACTTCCCATTGGTGAGCACTTGTCTCCTGGGACTCAAGGTGGGCAGATGGATGGGGCTCTCAGCCATGTTGCTCTGAGGAACCATCCCTCCTCCCGAAGGTATCTTGAGATGGAGACTTGGTGTGGTACCACAGGACGAGGGCCCAGGAGTCCCCGAATGGGCTCGGATGGGAGGAATGTGTTGGCCAATGGCCATCCCAGGCCCCTGTGGGGTTCCTGATATCCGGTGGAGATTCATGCTGCATGACCTTCCATTCATTCTGAAAAAACCTGTGGCCAAGATGGTCAAATATCCAATGGCACTAATGACTCCTTTCAGGCAAAGTCCAATAAGTTATCCATGGTGTGGGTTTTTAGCCTGTTTAAAAAAATAAATGCAGGCATTTTTAAAAGTAAAATGGAAAATAAGTTACCATGAGTTTTCAACTTGTGTAGCATTTACCTCAGGAAGAAAAGAAGCACTCTTAGTATAAGGGCCTTTTATATAGAGCAGGGTCATCAAAAACATGTCAACTGGCAGGCACTCTCCCCTCCTGCATTCACAGTAGACATGGATTATGGATCACTGCATTGTTCCAGTTGCCACTGTGCCCTTCTCAATATAGTGCTCTTGGCAACTACAACCAACCTACCGGTGCCAGCTCGCAAAATGAAACTTATTTTGCTCCCTAGAGGATCTGTCTGTACTAGTTCACTTCTGCTACAGTGAGTCTTGGAAAACCAAAAGGCATCACCTTCATAAGATATGAGACCAATGTTTCAAAGGTTCCAGGAAACAAACTAATGGCAAAGCTGGCCTCTAAGTGAGATTATGAGGACACTGAACCATCTCTGATTTTCACTCTAAAAGCAAATTTTTCTTAGTCCCTATATTCACATAAGATGAAAACATGGGCTTGGGACTCTCACAAAGGCTTCATACACCCACATACTAAATATTCAGAGCAGCATTAGGGTCTTGGTTCCATACTGATCCTGAGTTAAGGGGATTAAAATAAAATCAACATCACAATACTCTCACCTTCCATTAAGATCCTAAAAAACAAAAAGGCTATAAAATATGCTTTATGGGAAGTATAAGGAAAGAACAGCCCGTTTAAAGGTATGTTCATCATGCACCAAACACAGTAAATCAACCAGTTCCACAAAGCGTCCATCTGCAACGCCACCACCCCTTTCTGGAGTAGCAGAGGAGAACCAAAGTCCTGACATGACCACAGAACGTCATCATCTATCTGTATGCACTAACGTTAGTACGCCCTGGTTACAAAAATCCTTCTCCCTTGATCCACAGCTCCCAAAAATGTCTGTTCAGTCAATGAGGGGACTAAGCACCACCTCTCCCAATGAATGCAAACACAGTCACAACCTGTTTTCTTTTATATAGACATGACGGTCATGGGAAGAAGCCAGAGTTGAACAAGCACAGGAAGTATGGACTGACTATAAAACCATAGCGATCAGATATCCTCAACTGGATGATTTCTACTTTTTCTGGATGACCCACTCAATGTTTTAGACAAATATATCCAGCTCAACTCCCAAATGAATAGCTACATCAGTCATCAAGGACAAGATACCAAGAAGGGCAAAATTTTTGCCAAAAGTTTTTTTCTTCAATAATTTTTAAAAATCAAAAATATTTAATTTTCAAGTCAAGTGCTCACTGAGACTTCTGCAAAGTTGACTATGTGTGCCCATATGTTGAAGAACGTCAAAAATTACTAACAATGTACAATTTGGAATGTTTTCTTCATGACTGCCAATTCTCTGTTTTATTAAGAATTCTATCAAGTATAAAGGACACATGGACAAAAACTATGCGGGTGGAAATGGGAGGGAGGTGGGGAGGGATGGGGTGGTGGGTTGGGGTGAGAATAAAAGACAGAAAACTGTACAAGATCAACAATTAAAATAAAAATTGGGGAAAAAAAAGAATTCTATCGGTCTGTCGCATGTAACACTGCCATATCATCTAGTCCCCAGAAGCACTCTTAGGTCTTTCTCCTGCCCTCTGCCCTTCCCTTCACTAAGTTCCTGAGAACGGACAAATAAATCCAGGTTTATCTAAACTTCTATCATTTAAGTGTGTTTGCAGAATAAGAAATGAATCCTGGTATAAGACCAGTTTTATGATTTTTTTTTTTTTTTACATTTGAAAAATTCCAGTGCCTTTTCTCATGTCCTTTTAGAAGAATTCAACTGTTATTGCCAGCTGGTCTATTGATTTATTGGTTAATTGTGGGAAAGAATCATATAATGTCTCCATTCTTTGCCAGATTATATTAGCCATCTATTCTCCACTCACTGATAAAGTAGTGTTTTCTGAACACTATGAATCCTGCAAAAGAAAGCACTTATTCAGTACCAAACAAAAAAAAAAAAAGGCAAGATAAATACATAGTATTGGCAATTTGTTAAAAATGAGGAATTATCCAACATGACTGGAAATATGAGTCACTAAGACCATGGTCCAGTGACAAATGTCTGCAGATTTTCAGACTATGCCCATTTCCAAGTTTTTAAAAATAAGGGAGTCATTTTTGGCAGGAAGATTATACACAAGCAGGAATTATCATCAAAAATCCAGATAAAAACATAGGTAGCTACTTAGCATTAGACTAGATGATTAATAACGTTAAGTTTGTAAAAAGGAAAAATAATTAAAACACTGGGATCTTAATTATCAGATACTCATTCCTGCCTATCAGATTAGATATTTATTTTGTTTTTTATAAACTATACTCTTGTTTTAAATACCTTTAGGTTGAAAGTAGAAACAACAAAACTATACTTAAATTTTATTACTAAAAAAAGCAACAGCCAGAAAGTAAAGTGATTAATACCATAAAGAAAAACCAATAGGTCGATGGTACGTGAGCTGAAAAAAAGCAGCCTCAAGACAAAATATAATTGTATGTGAAAATATGCTTAATGTTTTCACATTAATCATGCCAACATATTTGTCAAGCATTAGATACCATAATTTAAAAATCAATTTTGTCTATTCATATTATAATATAATGTATATTCAAAGTCCCCTTGTAAACAAAAAAGGAATAAACTGCTAACCTTTAAGAAAGATACATCCTCACTGAGTCAGAGTGAAAAGAACACTCAACTAGAAGTCAGGACACCTGAGTTCTGCCACTGGTAGGTTATTTATGGCTCCCCTGGACTTACAATTTTCATCCATAAAATGAGGAAGTCTGTGATCATCATTACAGTCTCTAGAAATTCTGTTCTCCCAGGTAATTAAGATAAGGAAGATTATCAAAAATACCCAATTATTTTAATTAAGGATAAAGATGTAGATTTTATACCTATGGCACTTAAATCAAGGAAACTGGGTAGAAATAGAAGCAAAAATCGTATCTACCCACTCCATCAAAGTGACAAGACTCTCATGCCAGCAATGTGCTGGAAGATGACACTTACCTTAAACAGATGGGTATTAGGACTAAATTTTCTTGCCCTTTGCCAAAAAGTAAAATCACAACTAATCAGTATCAAAGCCTGACTGGTAGGAGGATTCCATTGGAAGAACATCTTTCTATTTAAAAACTTAATGAAGTTCTCCAGCACTACTTTCTTCTCAGTCTTCCATCCGATTCCTCAACCCCAAGGTATCAACAAAAAAAAAAAAAGAAGAAGAAAAAGGAAAAAAGCAAGGAACATCCAGAAGTACAAATTTAGGCTACTAAGGATCTGACATATTGATACGTTTAAATTTTTAATACTCCATTGGTTCAAACAATAAAAATATTCATTCTGCTACAGGACTCAACATGAGTTAATACATTTTTCCTTTCGATCACTTTCAAACTCTTAAAAACACTCCTGTAAGTCAAGCCAGAGAAAAAAATTCACTTAACTCCTAAGGAAACTAAGGCACAAAACCATTTAATAATTTCACTACTTTTCTGGGAAACCGGTAACTTTGATCAAAACACAAAAATCATGACTCTCTTCTAACCAAGGCTCTAGGCACATTTCTCATGGATTAAAAGATAAAACAATAGAAAAGCAATGTTAACTCATCCATTCAAGAAAATTCCAAAAACTCGAGCTCTATCATGCCTATTTATAGCCAAAAGCCCTTTCTTGGTAAATATCATTAATAAACTCATCTAGAGTCATAATTCATCTGATGAGCCAGTTAATTATTAATTTTCATACATCATTTCATTTCCTTAGGCTACATTTAGCCTTTGTTACATTTTCCATTCCTTATGCCACAAGCATTTCTTACCCTGCATAGAAAACCTGATAATGAGGCACAAAGTACTGGTCAGCAACCAAACTGCTCCTGAGCTGGCTCTCTGGATGGATGGATGGATGGATGGATGGATAGATAGATGTGTCTAAGCCATCTAAAGTAGAGTTTTTATTGATTCTTTTCATTTTTTCCCTTCAGGTTAATGACTGTATAGTTTCATTAACATTGCCCTTTCAACATCGCTGCCTTGATCATTAATAGGACCATGCTATTCCCATGGACTTCTCTAGCTGCCGTTTTTATAGCCAGAAGAATATAGAAATGAAAAGCCTATTGATAGATAAGTTACTCTCATGCACTGCTGCCGTGTGAAGCACATTTTGCAATTCAACCAAGGACAGATAGAGCTGAATGTTCTTAGATCCCAGGAGTTCATTTTAATAAGCAGAATGTACCTTGTCCTAACACAGGTGACTGACTCCTCAGAAAAGATTGTATAAACAAAAACCAATCGTGTAAGTCATTTTATTGGCAACAATATAAACACAGCTATATTAGATGTCACCAATAAATCAAAATTATTCTTGTCTGCAATTTTAACAAGAGGAAAGTGCAAACATGAGCCTGTGAAGCTGGAGGATATTGGAGAGGAAATGCATTGGATACGTACAGTATCTTTTCTCTAAGTTGAAAGGGAGGGTCTATATTATGATGAAGCAATCCACAACAAAGTATAGTTGATTCATAATATAGTTGCTTCTATGGTTTCATAACTTAATTCAGTGAAACTGACAGATTCACAGACTTTAGAACAGAAATTACACAGAAATAGGGTTAGGATAATTCCATATGACTGGAATGTGGAACAAAAACTTAGGGAGTTTACACCCGATAACTAGTACATACAGACTATATAGATATCTGAACATGCCCCAGGTGTCCTGTTGCTAATTCAAAGTCTATTAACATATTTATTTTGAATACTAAAATATACAGATAATACGAAAGCAACATAATCACTAATACGATGAAATCAAAAAGAGAAAGTACTTTTTCTGAAGGAGGCTTAGCTCTGGTTTATACCAATTAAAAATATGAAGACAAATTATAGTGTTCCCTTCAGAGATTCAAAACCATTTTTCCAAAACCCACTTGAAAAGATAATATAATGAACATTATGGATCTCATCTAATAGAATCCCTGACTTTGTTTTATCTGTGGGCTCCAACTCTTAGCTATCTAAAGAAAGATAGTTTAACTTTTTAAAAAACATTACAGTTCATAAAATTTTCTCAAAAATGAAAAAAGTATTCCCTAACTTTATAGAGTAAAATATCTGGCAGTACCATTAAAATTAAATTAGTGGCTATGATATTCAAAATGCAGGTAGTAGATATGGACAGAACACAGATAAAAGGAAGGGCAGGAGGGGAAGGAGAGACAAAAAAAAGGGAGGGGAAGAGGGGAAGAGAGTGGGGAAAGAGGAATGACCAAACCCAATGCAGGAATTTATTCTCGAGCTAGTCCATCCCAACTTAAAAATCAGAAGCAGCATTGAGAACCTCACACACAACACTAGTAATTTTGGAATGCTAGAAGAAATTCAGAACCTTCAGGAAAATACCGCTGTGGGGCAATATCAAAAGTTCGGTAACCTCTCCTAGGCTCCACTTTCCACGCTTCATTGCATCTATACGACTCTCATATCCCCCAAGCTTAATATCACTACTTTTGGTAGTAATTACCTACAAGTATTTCATTTACTTGCCTGAGTCGTTAACTCATCAATGAGCACAGAAGGTTCTAGAAAACAGCAGCCCTATCAAAAATAACAAGGGAGAGGGGGATTTCCTTGGTCACCTGTAAGAAATCACACGTAGTAAAAATTACTTGGAACCAAAAATATTTTTAAGACAAACATGGATAAATTCAGGAAGAACCATGCCTTTGTCCATACACTGGACCAAGCTGAATATGGAACATAAGTTCTTAGATATATTTAACAAAGTATTCTCTCTAAAGCGGTGTTTTTCAAAATAGCTGCAATCCACTGGTAGGCCCTGAAATCAATTATTCAATGTGAAAGAATTTTTTAATTAAATAGAACCAACTAGAATAAAATATAAGCTATTAATGTGCATCAATGCATTAAGCATTGTCTTATTTCTATATGCATATTGTACATTATGGTCAAAAAAGCATAAAAGCCAGTTATACAGGCATTTGGACTATCTGCCTGCTCAGGTGTCTACCAAGAACAGCTGCAGATGCCCTGGCTGGGTGGCTTAGTTGGTTGGAGCATCCTTCCATGTACCAAAATGTTGCCAGTTTAATTTCCGGTCAGGACACATAACTAGGTTGCCAGTTTCAACCCCAGTTGGGCTGCATGTGGGAGGCAACCAATGTTTCTCTCTCCCTTCCTCTCTCGCTAAAATCAATAAGCATATCCTTGGGTAAGGATTTAAATTTAAAAAAAAAGAAAAAGAAGAGGCGCAGATATAGACAAAGTTGAACAGCCAAAGTAAAAAAATATGTATACGTAACTATAATGAAGAAAAGATCTAAATGCTCGACATTTTTAGCTTTCTGAAAAATAAAGATTAAATAATACAAAACTGTACTCCTACTACTGCTATCTTTCAGTTTGCCTTTTACATAGTATATATCAATTGATCAATTGTGCTCTGTAAATATCACTTAACTGACTAACAGAATCAGGATCAAGATGACTGACAATCCTAGATCTTCCCCTTTGCAGAAGGTAGATAACGCTTCCCTGGAATAAAACTTCACTCTTACAATGCTAACGGGGGAAAAGTTTAAATTAACACAACTACATTTGAGAACCAAGTTTTTCAAAATGTGTTCTTAATATGAGTTAACCATCAGATACTACGAAGAGGAATTTGAAATGGAAAAATGAACACATACCCTATGATGTCACTGCTGAATTAATTACCTGAACTGAAAGGAGTGAACACCACATGGCCGTGGTCTGAGACACAAGGCTTCTTCAGACATATAAAAGCAAAGTAACTGGCTAGAGATTTTTCTTTAAAAAAAGTCCATCCTCACGCAAGGAGATACATAGGTGATAAAATATGGCAAATGAAAAGCACATTCTTTGTCATTTAGTGTGTATAAATAACTACTCAGCACATATGGATAGCTATTTGCAAAGCTAAAAATTACAATCCTCTCAAAAGGGTAATAAATAGCTACCTATGGAAGATTCTAAAAATAAATTGAATTTACCACTCATTAAACGAAATGTTCAAGTACAATAAAGTGTCCTTATCATATGTGTAACTGAGTGATGTCTTTCCTTCTCAGTGTAATTGGTTCTTGCTTAAAAGTGACCAATCTAACTATTTTTAGCTGTTGGTAGACAGAAGTTTTATACAAGTTAAATAATGTTCAGTGACATCATTGAAGAAGTATGAATGTCCACAACAATGACTAGGCCCTTAACCAACATGACAACATATTTATTAAAAAAAACCCTACATGAATGACTCAGTCAAGTTACAGACAGAAATGGAATCTATTGGTCATGCTGAAAAGGTTGGGAAAACATTAATCCATTTCTTCACACACAAGAATAACAAAAATTCATATGTAGCCCTGGCATCTGGTTAGTTTTTTGTGTGTACAGTATTCCACAGGCCTAGAAATGAAACTTCACAGATCTGGCTCAGAATTTCAGGAATAACTGATATTCAGAAAATCCAATCTCTTTATCAAGGAGCCTGAGACAGGGTCTGATCTGATTCTGTACCCCTATCTGCCCATCTGCAGTTTGGCAGGACTTACTGCACCTGAAGGAATGTGCAGTTGTTCTGTCTTTGGCCTTGCAGAGGTCACATCAGACAAGAATGGCCCCACCAGCTTTCTTCATTTCAAGTCTGCTCTCAACTACTTGGCGCTTTCATGATCCCAGTTTTACAAACTCCCTGATTTTGTTCCTGAAGTGGAACATGGTTGGATCCTTATTTCTGTTCATTCTACAAATTGCCTCAGAGTCCACCTGGGTGGTCTTTCCCCTCCCCTCTTCTTTTGCCCTCTCTTTCACCAAATTCAGATCTTCCTTACCCTCCACGCCCACCCCAAATACCCACCTCAGGTCTTCCCTCATCCTCTCTTAATCTCTATGTCTCTGATCTGTAAAATGGTGAGACACAACACTACTGAACCTAGTCCACAGCATTACAGAATATTAAATGAGATAATGCATATTACTCACTTAGCACAGTGCCTGGAACACAGAAGGACCCAATAAATGTTACCATCTTACACTACATACCTTTTTTTAACTTTGATAACTTTCTACATTACTTTTTAGTTATTTGCCTGTGTTTATCATCCTGTCTAGGCTGTAATTTCATTAAGCTTTGGTGTCATGTATAATTTATCTTTGACCATTCCCCAGCTATTATATATACATAGATTGTTTCATATTATATCTATTTGTCTTTTTCACACTACATGTCACATATAGATTTTTCATACCATATTTATATGTTCACATATTTTATATAATTTTTCTCATTATACTGAAAAAGATGCTATAGATACAATATGTAATTATATATTTATGTATTTATATCCTGTATTTATCATTTAGTGCATGAATAAACACAGTATAAGGTGTGACGGCACAATCATGAATCCTACACTCTATGTCTTGTGGAACCACTTTAATTATAGTTGCATATTTCCTAGTCTATTCCTCCTAATTTATTTCTTTCTCTATTAGGAAAGAGCTGCATAAAAACTATTCCACTCTACTGAGTAGGCACATTGCTCTTGCCTTTATCTTGGCATACACATGAACAATGAAAAATCCTAGCTAAAAGCCACACGACAAATAGCCATTTCAGTACAAAAACCAGACACTCCTTTTGCTGTGGGGTTGTCAATCTTCACAGAGGGACTGCCAAATGCATTTTGAATTGTGGTAAAAGTCACTCCTCAGCATTCCCCATGCTCACCTCTCACACTTGCTTCTTCACACTGTATGTTTTCATTCCTGTCTGTTCAGTCTCCCTAAGTAGACCATCACTAAGGAGAGAAAATAGGGCTTCTGTTTCATTAGTGTCCAAATTATCTGACTTACTAAAAGGTATGTCAGAGAAAGAAGCCAGACCAAAGAATGCATGTTGAATTATTCCATTTACATAACATACATAAAGTACTTTAAAAACAGGTAAAATTATGCCCTAGCCTGGTGGCTCAGTTGGTTGGAGCATCATCCCATACATCAAAAAGCTGCGGGTTCAATTCCTAGCTAGGAGATATACCGAGTTTGCAGGTTCCATCCATGTTTCTCTCTCACATCAATGTTCCTTTCTTTCTCTCTCCCCTGCCTTCTCCCTTTCTCTCCCCCACCCCCTCTCTAAGATCAATAAACATATCCTCGGATGAGGATTTTTAAAAAAAGGTAAAATTAACATATGTTAGAAGTGAAGGCAGCAGTTACCCTGGAAGGAACATAGCAATTGAAAGGAAATAATAAAAACATTTCTGGATGTTAACAATGTTCTGTTTCTTGATCTGGATGAATTATCTAGTTGTGTTCAGCTTGTGAAAATTCATGATAGATGTACTTTTCTGTACCAAAATTTTATTTCAATTAAAAAAACTTGGTTTTGTGTCAATTCCATCTGGAGTACAGTAAATGGAAAACTTGGAATTAGGCCAGTTGTTAATCAAACTTCATGTTAGTGTCATTTTAAAGATTTTATTATATGTCTCAATCTCCTGGGAGAATAAGGCAGTATGGGATTGAGCGCGGGCCTGCGAACCAGAGGATCGCGGTTCGATTCCCAGTCAGGGCACATGCCTGGGTTGCAGGCCAGTTCCCAGCAGGGGACGCATGAGAGGCAACCGTACATTGATATTTCTCTCCCTCTCCCTCTCTCCTACCCTTCCCCTCTAAAGATAAATAAATAAATAAATAAATCTTTAAAAAAAAAAAGAATAAGGCAGTATGTTTTTGTTGCACAGATTTCCAGTGTGCCTTTTATTTGTTTTTTTTTCATTTTATTTTCAATCCTGATTGAGTCTATCAGTCAACCAAACCTAGTGAACAGTTAAAGGGTTAATTCCTGTATATCCATCTTCTTTATAATATTGTCTACAGAAAATGACTTCTCCAGGAAAGAGAATGTGCACAGGATGCCAGTTTCTGAAGGATCAAGAAGTACTTCTTCCATACTATGAAAGAATTACAAATTAACATCCCAACTCCAGAGATCAGTAACTGCAGTACAAGAGGGACAACAGTGGCAAAAATGTCCTCAGATTTAAATTACTAGCAGGAAAAGAACACAGAGGAAAAGACTGAGAACACTGAGCTCTCATCTAAAATGATGGGAAGACCACTGGCTGCCATACAAGTGAAGGTGGGGCTGGCACAAAACATATTTAACCTCCCTACCCTGACTATTTTGGCCCAAAAGGAATTTCACCTACTAGGTGGACTCTGGAGTCCATCCAAAAAAAAAAAAAAAAAAAAAGTTGCTTTTCCTATTTGGAATAATAGTCATTCCTCTCAAAAAAACCAAACGATCCCAGGCATTAAATCACTGACCAACTGATTGCAATTAAGAAATGGGTGGAATCAGAGGTCACAGAAAAGATTATCCCTCAAAATCTGGGCTAAGGTGAACCAAGAAGAGAGGACGTTATAGCAGCACTTAGATTTAACTACTCAACGATTGCTGGCCCTCTGAGCAACAAAGGAAAGGAATTCGACTACCAATAAGTCATTTTGAAAGTAAATGGAAATGAAATGTCCTCCTACTCTTCCTTTCAAAGGCAGTGTTAGAACTAGTCTGGCTGCAAAGACAATTAGTGAAAACATGTAACAACTGTAATGTATTTCTGTAATGTAAAGGCAATTCCTAAACTTCAGCATGTTCCCAATTGCAAAAATAACAATTTCACGCACTCCTGTCTCTAAATGGCTTCAAACTTTCCCCCAATAACCTTCACTGCAGCATTTTTCTACAAACCTTTGCGAGTTGCACCTGTCTCACACATCACCACTGGAAACAAACTTGAAGGAGGGAGAAGAGAAGGAATGGGGAGGATTTAAAATAACACAAATCAATTTTACACCAAAAAAAAAAAAAAGTTTTCCAGTTTAGTGTAAAAAGGGAGGTCTAGTGGGGAACGCGACTGAAGGGGGAAACAGACGTCTGGCTACCTCCCAAAGCAGAAATCATGACTCAACAAGACTTTCAAAGGGGACAGACGACTGCATTTGTCTTGAGTTCACCTTCAGGCCAATAAAATGTTCTCTGAACTGAGACTGGGAAACTTGAGTGTTTGCCCTGTGTCTGTGACAACTGGCTGTGAGGGCTTGGGCGAAATCCCTGACAGTCTCGATCTCGATCTCGGTTTCCTCATCCGCAGGTGACTGCCGAGGAAGGTTCCGTCTAGCTTTAACCGTTTATGTTTGAGACTTCCAGTTCCCGTAACCTGAAGGGAATTGGCCCACTGGGGGCAGCTGTATCACATCCCTCTCCTCATACACTCCAGGGCCCACGGGCCCAGACTCTGGGAGATGCTAGTGGGGATCTGGGGAGACTGGGTGGGGAGAGGGTTCCAAGCCCTCCTCTTTATCAAACGGGCCGCCGTGACACAGACCGGTCGCCACAGACGCTGCGCAGCGCGGCTCCGGAAGTACCCTGCACACCCCCACCCCCTGCCCCGGGTTTAGATGCTCCGGGGCTGAGGGCCCACTAGGCGTCTGGGAAGCCTTCGGGAGGCGGAGGACGGGGCGGCAGGAGTACACAGCAGAGGGGCGGGGGCCTCGCTTCCCGGAAGAAAGCTGGAGCGATCCGGAGAGGTGCTGGGGACCCGCCTGGCGAGGGAGAGGCGCGTGGGGCACGGCGGGAGCAGGGCAGCCCTCCTCTGTGCCCGAGCCCCTAGCCTGGCCCGCGCCACGGTCCGAGGCCCGCGATCCTAGGCTCTTGGGCGAGGAACGAGGGGCGTGTCCGGGAGCGGAGGCAACACGGCCCTGCTCCCGGTGTGCTGCTGCCGCCCGTCACTCCCCAGCCGCCTCGGGCCCCAAACCCTCAGCCCCGTCCCGGAGCGAGCCCTGCAAGACAAAACAAACTCGTGCCAGCTTCCTGTTGTGCAACCCAGTCCTGAGTAAGGCAGGGCTGAAAGAGTGCCGCTGCTGGCCCTCCGCTGGGAAGCCCGGGCGGCCGGCACCAGCAGACTTCCCGGCCCGGCCAAAGCCGGAATCCGCAAGGAGCCGTGTTCCCGCTCGCCGCTCCCGGGAGCGCCCGGCCCAGCCGCGCTAGTATCCAGACCCTCAGGTCTCCTTTCACTTTTTTCTCCCCCAAAACCCCACCAAGTCCAGGGCGCGACCCTTGAAGCCAGAAAGCACCTTTCCCAAAGTTTCTCCCTCCGGTACCTAACTGAATCATCCATAGGATGACAAATCTGTCAGGGCCAAGTTTTCCAGACACTTGGATGACTTCCTCATCCCTGAAGTGACTTGTCAGCTCCAGTGAGTAACTTGGAAGTGTCGCTCCAGGCAAGGTGTGTGTCTAAGAGGGAGACGCTGCCCACTCACGCTTTCCAGAGAGCAGCCCGGCTGACTTCAAAATACACACAGGGTCATTTATAGGAACTGGAACCATGCGCAGGACAAAGTCCCTGAAACTGAGACATTTTCCAAACAGTGCTGACATTTTGTCAGGCCCCATAAAAATGTAAACGCGAGGTGACGAACCCGGTGGGGAGGGCGCGCGTCTGAATGTGTCTGCGCATTTTGCAGCGTGGGAGGCCGAGAAGGTGCGGGTCACCGGACCGTCCTGAGACAAGTTAGCGTACCCCCAACCCAAAGCCCTCCCGGAGCAATGGGGAAATCGGCTTCAGCAACATACACAAACGTGGAAAACAGCCTTCGTGGAGCTCCACGAACACGTGGAACTGGAAAAGACAACTCCAGCCCCGTGTGCGGGAGAGACCTCACGTCACCCCATCAATTACCACTTTTCTAAAGTGTCCCTCCAGTGAGGACTCTTGGGCGGCATGCACAACCATGCCCTCGCGTCCTGTAACTTGCCCTGCTCATGTAGCCCTCTGGCCCCTGTAGTTTAAAAGAAAAAAAAAAAATCAAAAACTCTCCCTAATTAGAGAAACTTTAAAACCTTGTTGATTTCCTTTCCGTTCTCCACGCTGTACACTTAGGCAACTGACAAGAACACAGCGTGATTCCTCATTGAGGGTCACTATCCCAGTAAACACATCTTTTAGAGAATCTGGGGGTGGGGTGCGTGTGTCCTTAAACCCGCGCGAACACCGGCTCAGCATGGAAAACTATTTCTAATCCCTAGTTTGTGTCTCTGAGCGTTAACTCCCCCACACTCTAAAGCGCCCCGTCTCTTCCCGTCTCTCGCTTGCTAGGAAAGTTCCTATGGCATCCACTTACCAGGTAACCGGGATTTCCACAACAAAGTCGGTGTGCGGGTCCCTTCCCCGCCAGCCTGCTCCAGTGACAGCAGGCGGCCAGCGTCGGCGAGGAGAAATTGGGGCTCCAGCCCTTCAGCACGCTCCGCGGGTTCTGCCTCCTTCTGAAATGAAAACTCCCATCCAAGCCTGGGGACGGAGCGCGGAAACCCGGCCCCAGTGCCCGGTGTGCGCGCGTGCGAGGGCAGCAGCGGCAGGAGGAGGAGAAGGCAGAAGGCGGGTGGCTGGACCCTCGGCATCAGCTCATTCTGCCCCCCCCCCACGCCCCACTCACACACGCATCCAAATAGTGTTTTTAAAAAGTTAAGTTTCAGCTTTATGCCTCGCCTGTCCTGCTCATCCTCGCCCTGGGCCGAGGGATGCGTCTGGGGGCCGGCCTGGTATACTGGCTAATTGGTTTCGGCGGGTTCTGTCGGGGAAGTGCCGGTGCGAGCCTGGACGGCTACAGGCACCGTAGGGGGCGGGGGGCGGGGGCTGTGCCGGAGCGCGCTCCGGGCTGCCCTTGCTGCGCAGTGCCACGCGGGTGCTGCGGGAGAGGGGAAGAGGGAGGGAGGGAGGGAGGGAGGCGGCCCTGGGAGGAGTGTGGATGTTAGTGTGGCTGCGAGGGCCGGCCCGTAGCCAGCTGCTTCCTGAGTGTGAGCGCCGAAGGGGGAGGGGGAAAGGGTGGGGGCGGGCTCGCTGGTCACCAGGCTGGCCAATTCCAAGGCCGAGCTCGTGTCTCCCTCGATGTGTTAACACACACACTCCTAACCGTGCGCCAAAGAGTGGAGGAACTCCAGAACTGGGTAACAACAAACAGCAGAGAGACACTTTGCCTTCTTGGGCCTTATTTGTCGAACTAGTTTTTTTTTTCTTTGACATGAAAAAAAGTGAGCATTTAGACGGGATTTGATGCAAATCCTGAAGAACAAGAGAAAAAAAATGCCCAGTAATTACACGGAAAGAGTAAAAACTAAGAAGTGAAAAACGGATAAGATGTCTTTCTAATACACAGGATTGTATGCACATAATTTCGAAAATGCATAGGTGAAACATTGAGGATGACTTCGGTATCTTTTGCAGAGCAGAGAGGAAGGTGATGGAAGTGTTACAAAGATGTAGAATTCTAAACAGGCTGCTAGGAATGGAGGCACATTCCCTGCATATGTTGCATCTGTTAGCAGCACTTTCTCCTTAAAAATTTGACAAGCTCAGCTTCATACCCCATCTAAGCTGTGACCCCAGGCCCCCTGCTTGGCTTGATCTGAGCCTTGAAGAGGTAGGTAGGTAGGTTAGTGGTCCCCCACATGTATTGCCTCAAATGCATAGACTTCTATCTTGGGAATCAATGTATATAAAGTACACATATAAAGCACAATGCATATAAAACAAGTATCCTGGTTAGGCCTTTCTGCAGTAAGAGTATTATTTACTCTCATGAATGAAACGAATGAGGATATCACAAGACACAACTTAACCAGTCCTTACATTCTATTCTTGGGCTGTCACTTAAATATAAATTAGCATTCAGGTAGTTGATGCTACAATCAAAATAGAAACCCTCAAGCACACAAATGATCCACCCCCAAAAAGTATGCCAAAAAGATTGTTGACAATTTTCATTTATCTTATTTCAGAAAGACATTATTTGAATTGGTCTGCATCCATGATATTGACCCAAAAGAGGCCAATTTTCACAGTACTTCCGATGTCTTGTTATGATCTGCTTTTCAAGACTCCCTTCAGGGAAGATTTTTTTTCCCTTTCCTAAAGACACAAACTCATCAGAATATTAATCACCAGAATATCTGTCAGCAGAAGTGGAGGGAGGGAAATAAATTAATAAGTGCTTAGGCTATATTATTCTGTCAGCTTTCTAGTTTCTCTCTGTTCTTCATCTCCATTTAAATGCAAGTATCCAAGCCCAAGTGGCAATCTATGGGTTCAACCACACACAAGGAAAGCAAATACTCATAAAATGAAGCATGCAGCAACATCACAAAAACAAAGAAACCAAGTGCTGGAAATTGCTATGACTATTCCATTGTGGCCAGTTATTGCAACATGCCTGACATTCACATAAAAACGCTTCCTCATTAACTCCAGCCTTCAGGAGGAGAGCAAGATGTGAACACTGACCCTTCGGTGCATCATGGGAAGTTCTCTTCATCCAGACTCTTGGTCTGCACAGACTGCTTGGCAGCAACAAGACAAGGCTGGGTAGAGGCTGCAAAAAATCTTTCTAATGTCCCTCAAATATCACTTCAAATACAATGTTTTCGATGCATGATATGATATCCTAGGGGCTTGCAGAAGCTTCCAAAACTTCCCACTTGAATGGAATAGCTTAGCTGGAAGAGAAAAATATAGCTCTACTCCCTACTTTAATCAATGGCTCATGGAAATAAAACACTGGGAAAGTTAGAATCATCAACTTGGAGATCCCCAAAATTCTCTTCACTTATAAGAGCCCAAGAGTGGGAGTGTCATTTTTTTTTTAGGTGGAATTTTCATTCCACCTAACTTTCCTGAGACATTTACTACTAAATAGATACAGTGCTTTGGTTGACTTTTTTTTTTTTTTTTTTTTTTTTTTTGGCTAGGAATGTAGACCTGCAATGTCCTTACATTCCATGGGATATAGTAAAAATGCAACGCTTTGACTACAACCCTAGAGTGACTCAGAGTAAGATCTGCACCTCTTCTGGACTGAATCCATCAACATGGGCGGGGGAGGGAAGAATAATGAGAAATGGTGGGAAAGGAAACAGTATAGTTCAGCAACACAACCTCTCTTCCCCATGAGCTCTCCATCATGCTGAGGAATCACACTCTGGCAGCCTTTCAGACAGATAGGTGGGAACTACAACCCATTGGTATCTTCCCTTTCTGAAGCTGTCAGTTGTATGCATCTCAGCTGCTGACTCAGAGAGGCTGATTCAGCAGACAGGGCCCTGTTGCCAGCTCAAGTCCAGTTCTCGTTCATTTGAGAAATATTCAGTAACTACCTACTCTTTCCCAGGATTGGGAGTAAACGAACCAACACTTGCAGGCACTGTGCATGGGAGGATGTTACATGAAGCATTTTGCCCAATTCCTGGGATATAGCAAACCCGCAAGAAATGATGGCTCTTTGCATACATTATCTCATGTATTCCTCAAAGTATGAGATGGCCATTGGTAGTCTCCTATTTAGAAGCAAAGAAGCTGAAGCTCAGTAAACAGTTAAAAGGAGTGAGAGGCAGAGCTAGCTTTGTCAGTCTAGATGCCCCAAGTTCTTTCAACATTGCTGTCCTACAAAATAACTGTACATGCTCTTTCAGTGTGTGTCGACTACACTGAAGTTGTATAAAGTGCAAGGCATCTTATGATCAATGTCAGAGAAGCACAGCTGAGTGTGTAAGAAGCAGGAATAATTTCCTGCAACAGGACATGGAGTAGCTTAGCTATTTGAGCTGGACTTAAAAAAAATAGGAGGAAAATTGGTAAACAAAGACAACCATCCCAAGTACAGAAATCTGTATCAGAAAGGACACAAAAGGCATTGATCCTGTGTATCTGCTCACACAAAGCTAGAGTACAAAATAAGAACACTGGCAACCTCATAGCTAAAGCCCTGAACACAGTGGACTCCCAGAGGGAACATTCTAGCAACGCGCTTTCAGAACTGTTATTTGTGTCAGTCTGAGTGATCTGACAGCAAACTACAAACTTGCAAAGAACCATGATCAAGTTCTTACTTCTCTAAAGTATCTATAGAGAGAAAAAGGTTTTAACCCCAGAATGCAGATAGGGTGAGCTAACAGCACCAGTGATAGTATGCCTAGCCATAAACACACATCCACATGTACACACACAAGCTGGCAAGAGTCCATTTATGTAGAAATGCAGTGGAAAAAGTCAGTGTTTGCCAATTTAAAGAAGGGAACTAGATGTGTAAGATGGAAAATCTCCATTTTACCTTCCTCAGTGAGTAGTACAAACAGCAGAATGTTATCAGTGCCTGATACCCTAATAAAACTTTTAGGTTGATCTTTTTACTAATTTTACCACAAATGCAGTCAGCCCAGGCTCTTCTGCTTAGGCATTAGTGATGCAATGTTTAAAAATCATGATTGACATCTATTATATTCATAGCATCATACCTCTCTTCCTTTCTAAGGTCAAACTGTAAACAGAATCTAAATGCAAAATGTAAAATATTTTACTCCATACAATGTCTCCACATCTATTTTGATTGGTAAATATTTTCTTCCTTTTTTATACAAACCCAACTGAAATGCATCTACTATTCTACAAAGATTTATTTGATATTCCTTGATATATTACTAAGGCATGTGTACAAAAAGTTTACCAAAATAAAAATAAATTCTTAATATACACAATATTCCACAGGCGGCCAGTTTCCTACCCTTTTACACCTAGCATCATCCATACTGCACTTACATATGTTGCTGTAAATGTTAATTATCTGATCATTATGCTCTTACCCAGAACTGCCTTCTCTAAGTACCTTCATAATGCCCCAAATTTACATTTCTTCATAAGCTTTTCATGGCCTAGCTACAATACTGGGCACTAGTAAGTATTTGATGCTAATTGAATGAATGAATGAGGAAGTGAACTAATGGTTTCCCTACTTTCAGAGATGATGAATGGCACTACCGATTGTCATTCTGTATGTATCAACACCACACCTATCATTCTTTTTCTGTGCCCCCAGGCTCTTCCTTGAAAACTGAAGATTAAATGTTACTTCCTACTTCTTAGGAAAGAAAATTCAGTCACTATTCAATGCTTAGAATCAGGAGGGTGAGCCTCCTTTCCACTGTCCCATGATCCTTCATTGTCCGTTGCCTGACACCCCACCACCTCTTTAACCGCAGCACACCAGGCTATTTGCACCATTGAATTCTACCAAAAAGAAAAATATGTACTAAATTATGGGGAGAAGGAAAGTATTGAATGAGCTTTCATAGAGGAAGATTAATTTTTTTCATGAGAGGAAATAAAGAAGGCAAGACAGCATTAAGACACCATCAACATAATTGGAAAAAAAATAAATAGGTTTTGGGTAGAATTAAGCTCCAGGAAAAAAAAGTGATTCAGTGACATTTCAGACTCCTGACTCACCTCAAGATCTAAATATACCTGCAAGGAGTTTGAATACGTTTGGAAATTTTCTATAAATCCTAAATCTCCATGATGCTAAATCACTCACGGGGGTTTCGCATGTATAAATATTTCTATCTCCTTTCAACTCTGTGGAACAATGACAAGCGTAATTTTACTGTCCACTGGACAAATGACCAATTGTCCCCAAATCAGACCTGCCCTGAAAAAAAGTGCCGGCTCTGTTCAGGGTGGGGACTGTTCCAAGTTCATTATCTGCATTATCTCCCTTACTTCTCACAACATCACAATAAGGTAAGACCTAACACAACTTCTATTTACAGTTGAAAAAGAGACAGAGAGAAGTGAAATATCTTCCTAATGTCACTCAGCTCATGAAGAATGGCCCAGCTGCAAACAGAAACAGCCTCCCACGTTAACCATTGCTGTATTATTCTTACAGGGCAGAGAACCCTCTTTCCATGGGACATTTATTTGTTCATTCACTCAGGCAGGGTGATACGTTGGAAGGAGGGTGAAATTTGGAATTAGAAAACCTAGAAATCGAAACTACACCACTTACTGGGAAATCTTGGGCTAGTTCCTGAACCACCACCTGAGTTACTGCAAGGACTGAATAGGAATCACAACACTGGCTAGCACACATGCCCAACCAGAGTTTCCCTTATTGATGAGAAACACAGCCCAAGAGCCTCAAAGGGAAATCAGCCCCAACCCCAGCTCCAGGAATGAAATCCCCTTCCCCTATTCAAAGTAAATGAATTCATTGCTTGGTTCTTGTCTGTGCCCTGACCAGGAATCAAACCCACAACCTTGGTGTATCAGGACAATGCTCTAACCAACTGAGCTACCTGGTCAGGGCCTTGGGTATTTTTCTTTAACTAAGTTATAGCTCATGCTCTTTTCAAAATCCTCCTACCATTTGGTCAGTATAATATTAAGCAAGAGACATTCCACTTCCCCAGTAATTACACAATGCCCCCGTTCAGACCAGCTGGTCACCCTTTTGGGGGTCAGATAGAGTAGCTTATCCATTTGGTTTTCAGACAACTGCCTTGAAAAGCCAGGCCATTTCTACATGTCCTCAGTTACTGGTTAACAAATGTAACCACAAAACTCAGCACCTAATAGGAAATATATGCCTTCCCAAATTCCTATTCAAATTGGACTTTATCTCATTCCCAGATAAAACAGAGCCAAGATTTTCCTGGAATGACATTCAGAAATAAAAACATTTTGTATGGAAGTACCTTCCCAAGCCCTGGCCAGGTAGCTCAGTTGGTTAGAGCACTGTCCCGACAAGCCAAGGCTATGGGTTGACCCCGGTTAGGACACACAAGAATCAACAAACAGATGCATAAACAAGTGGAACAACAAATCCATGTCTCTCTCCTCTCTCTCTCTCTCTCTCTCTCTCTTTCTCTCAACCCCCTTCCCTCCCTCCCTTCCTCTTCCTCTCTAACCCTTCCCCTCTATCAAATCAATAAATTAAACAAAGGAAGAAGTACCTTCTTAGGCATCCCTGAGTCCCACTCATTTTTCTTGTTGTTACTGATGTTATTAATCCTACCTTAGAAATTTCAGTTCAGCTTAGAACACCCCTTCCCCCACTCCTATGTCTTCTGTCTATTGTCTCATAACCAAATGTCACTTAAAACTCAGCTATAGATACAATTTGGGCCTTTTGGCATAAGAGACAGAGGCAGAAAGTCCATACATTCTAGACTGAATTTAGGTCCTGCAGTTAGACAATTTGAACTTGATAATAATGATGATATCTGAGCAAGTTGCATAGATCAGAAATGTTCTTCCTGCCACTGTTTTCTGTTTACTTCCAGCAAGAAGTAGACAGTAATGAGAAAGTGAGGGTGGAAAGCTGCAAGCCATAAGCTTCAGACACAGTTTCATTATGGCAATAAAAACAGCTCACATTTATTTGAGTTTTATTATGTGCAAGGAGCTGAGCAAAGTATTTGATGTTCTTGATCTCATCTAATTCTCACAGGTGTCAGTCTAATAAAGGTAGAGATTGGCCTAAAATCGACTCCCTCTGGCTCCAGGACACATGCTTTTGGCAGCAACACTGGACCACCCCCCAAAATATTGCTTATTGTAAGAAATTTTGATGAAATATGTAGTAAACAGAATTGTATGTAAAATTTAAGAAAATATATAAATGGTAATGTAATGGCCTGTTATATGACACTACGAAGTGATACTGAACTACTATAATTCCTCAAAACTGACCCCGAACACTCGCCAAAGTCCCCAAACATTTGTATAAACATTTGAATGACGTTTACTGTCATTTTTCCCCCTACTTTGTCTGTGAGGCATTCTGTTGTAAGGAGAATAATGCCCCTCCACCCAACCCCATGAATGTCCATACCCTAATCCCTGAAACCTGTGAATACATTCAGTTACATGACAAAAATGAATTAAGGGACAAATGGAATGTGCTCTAGGTCCTCAGAGAACATAGTCCTCACGATTATTTAACTCTAATATACTATTTGGGAACCAGGTCTATACATTTCAGGCCTTCCCTTATTTCCTTCAGGAACTCTATGAATGGGCCTTAAGATTGATCTGAGGGCCTCAACTTTGCCTCTGCTCACTTTCTACTGGGGGGAGGGGCAATGTTAAATGAAATGACCAAAAAGCTGGAAGAGGTAAGGCAGCAGGAGGATGTAGGAAAGAAGAAGGTACAGGGGTTGACAGAGGAGAAGAGAGAAGTAAAGGAAAGAAGGGGACAATGAGGTTAGGGAAGAGAAAGAAGGAAAGGGAGATGGAGGAAGATCCAGAAGCCTGATGTGGGAGAGAAGAGGGAAAGAGAAGAAAGAGGAGGGAGCTTGTTTTCTTCTTCCCCATCTCCCACCTGACCATCCTTCCACCCTGCTTCCTGAGTGCAGGCCCACTCTCAGCATGCAGCGCTAGTGTCTCCTCCCTGCGGCGGTTTTCATGCTGGCTGCCCTTTAGATTACCTGCAGAAACTCTTCATACAACTTGCCAGGTCTCACCCCCAGACATTCTGGTTAATAGGCCTGAATGTGACCTGTGCATTGGAACTTTTCTGGTCTTCAGGTGACTCAAATGGGCAGCCAGGGTGAAGAACCACCATCATAGAGCCCTCTCTGACCTGTCCAGCTCACCCAAAATGGGCCCTGCCTTCAAACTCTGAGCCCTTGTCACTGTCCCACACTTTGGCACTCGTCTCCTGAAGCTGGTGAGGCTGCACTGAGATGATGTAAGGGCCCAGCCCCTGGAGAAAAACTGCTGGGATTCCACCTTGGCTCCACACTTCATAGCTGAGCAATCCTGGGGAAGTCACTTAACCTTTCTGTGCCTGTCTCTCCATCTGCAGAACAGGAATGAATCTAGCAATAGCATTGTGTTGTTTTGAAGACTAAATGAGTTAATATTTTTGAAGCACTCAGAAAAGTGCCTGCCACACCAATGTACAAAAATAAGCATTTGTTAAATAAAATAAAATCAGCTTGCATCACTTGTCTCTGGTACTCTACCTTGCCGTACAGTCTAACTTTTCATGTATACAATTCCTCGCCGCCCCACAGTTAACAACTGAGCTCTCCCATAATTCCCACCACACCAAAGCCATTGCACTCTGCATAATCAACACTCAATAAAGTCTGTTAAAAACAATACAAAATCAGAAAACAATTTTAAAGACACATAACCTGTTCATTAGAACAAATAAATGGCTATGAGTTAAGAATGTTTTAAAGAGCAACCATTTAAACAATTCTCACTTACCCCTGGCCCTGCTCCCTGACGAGCAAGGCCCACAGAAAAGGGGCACAAGACACATGCGTGTGTTTCAAGGGGGAGTAGAGAAGTGAAAGGAAGTTTGTAACAAAGGGAGGGATCCCGAAGTGGGTACTGAAACTAGGGCAATTCTGATTCGCTAGATGAGGTTCAGAAGGATCATAAATTAGACTAAGACAGAAGGGTGGAGGTGGTGGGAAAATATCCAGGTAAGGGGAATGAAAGGCTGCAGAAAGCAAACTTCGCTAATTCATGATTGTGCTTAAGGCTGGCTGTGTCTAGACTTCCATTTAGATGACTGGTTTACATACACGCTCACATACATTTTTAACTCTGAAAGTTAATGCTCCATATGTGTTTTATTTACTTTCATGTCTTTTTTATCTTTACTAGTTGGCCAATTCTTTTTCTTCACATTACATCAGAAGACCCTCATTGCAATAAGCAACTCAGCTTGGGGATGGTGGATTAACTTTGAAAGACATTTGAGAAAAAATGTAAAGCTTTGTATTAGGGTACAACAACATTTACAAGGCACAAATTTGGCGGCCACAAGATTTCTCTCAAAGGTATGAAAAAATGTCTGTGCTCTATTTTCAAAGAAACCAAATAAGACATGGTCCCTGAATCACTGTCTGAATGCAAACAGCACTTGGCTTTGATCTGAGTTGTTGAAAACTATGACCAATTTATCCTGCGATGCCAAACCATTAGAGAATATTTTTAAGTCTGGATTTCCATATCAGGATTCAGCTACACACTTTTTCTCTTTATTTCACATTACATAGGGCCAACCCAAAATAGTACTTCCAACAGTGTATGTAGTTGGGATGATGATTTCAATTTCAAGTTACAGACAAAGAGAAGAAAAACTGTTTTCCAATAGACATATTCCTTTGGCCTGAGAAAATATATAAAAACATAATTAAACATTAAATGAGATTATTTGATGTAAAGCCTCTTCTCTACTATATTAATAATGACCTCATAGGCAGGCTCAGCTGGTTTCCAAGTGATAAGGAAAATATCAGAACTCATTTTTCTAGTGCATGCACCACAAAGAATCCACCCTGGACCATGGCTGCTGCCAGCCTTCCTCCTGCCCACCACCTGGTCCAAGAAGAGTCACTGGTGATTTTCTGAATTCTGCTTGCAAATTCAACCCCCTAATATGCCCATCTGGGTGCGGGGAAACAGATCTGACCCCACAGGGAAGCACATCAGCATCTTCCGAGCATGTGAAACATACCAAGGACCTCTTGTAATGAGTCAATAACCCAGGACTACCCGCCTCTGTGTCTTAGTCGAATTTTTTTTTTTTTTTTGAATGCCAAGAGGTTTTGATCAGCACATAGAGTCTCCAAAGCACTTTCCACTCTGCCAACTTACCACCGCTGAAAGCAGAGTAAGTTGAGGTGGTGATATTGATGTTTTATACAACTTCTCTATGTTTTGGGTTTCCCAAATCACCTAAGGATAGGTCCTTGTCTAAAATCAGGTTGGTCCTAGAGATTTCAACTCAGCTTCTAAGGATGGAGACCACAATAGTATCAAATCTTAAAGCTGAAAGTATCCTTACAGGAGCTCTGAATTTCAAGGGGTCTGTGGATAGAAGTAATTACCTTCGGGAATCCCACGTCTTTTTGTTTTAGGAGCCTCATTCTGAGCAGAGGTCCCTAAACTCCATCAGCCCTCTGCCCACTCCCTCCACACCAAATCTGCTCCATGCCTAACCACCACACCCGCATCATGTGCCACTCCCACGTCTACCCTGATGGTCCCTCTCTGCCCCCCCCAACACCGAGCCTCGTGGCCCTCACCCTCCTGCAGCCAGCCTTATCAAACATCTTTGCTCTTTTGAGTGTCTCCCCTGCCTTCCATGATACTATAATGCACTGTGTTTGTTTTATTCATAATCTGTTAGCAATGGCTGTCTGACAGGGCATCAGGGAAGGGAGCTAGAACAAGGACTTTTGTTCTATGATGTTTTAATGTTTAGAGTAAGGCTGTTGTGATTTAACAGTCAGAAAACAGAAAATATATTTTTTAAGTTCTGTATTTCTGTTTTTCCTACTAAATTCTTGTTCTCTTTCTTACTCCTCTCCTCCTGTGGCCGCCCGAATGTGCTGTTCGCACAATCCTCTTTGCTTCCTTCCCATCTCTGTTAGAACTCTGTTTTCACTCCAACATGTGAGTGAAAGTTAAGGCAGCTTTGGAGCTGCATAGGCCTGGGTTCAAATCCTGACTCTGCTATCTGTACATCCTCAGCCAATCATTTCATTAATTTACTCATCAACAGGAATAACCAACAATTTCTACATGCTTACTCAGGCCAGACACTTTACATATATTGACTCATTTGATGCGCACAACAACCCTAAGAGGGTAGGTAAGGTTATCCCTATTTTACACACTGAGGCACAGAAAGATTAAATTTCTTGTCCAGGCTACTCAACTAGTCAGTAGCCTCTCCACTTATTCTAATCTTCTGGCTTCTGAACTCTAAAAACTCTAAAATGAAAGCAACACACCAGCACAGCAGTACTCTTCTGTTGATTAGAGATAATATGGGTGGTGGGGGATGCCTGGCACACAGCTGTCATTATCATATTTCTCTAAAGATCATCACCCTGCGCTTCAGCCGTACAATCCAGTGATTCCGGCCAAGTGTGTCTGCCTACAGAGTCCATAGGAATCCCCGCTTGGAGAAGTCAGCAACTGAACTGTCTTCCTTCATAAGTAGTTGGCCATTCTGCTCGTTGTACCACATACCACCTTCTCTATCCCTTCTCACCCTCCCCATCCTGCTTTCCTGATATTTCTGGCAGTTTCTGAACAATCCTCATCGTTCGATGTCCCTTCCCCCACTCAACTTGAGGTCCTCAGTTCTCTCAGGCAGACCACTTCTCTGACTTCCTCGCTGTTCTTCCTGCCTCCAGCCTGTCCCTACATGAATTTACTGACACACTAGTTCAGATGTTAATGGTCCTGGATATGACTCTTTAACCTCAGACCTGGCTATATGCCTCTGGCAGTGTCCCCCCTGGTCAATATCCTGTTCTTCAGTCAAACTGGACTAGTTACTGGAGTTCCCAAACTCACCTTGAGCTTTACCTCTGCCTGGGATGCCCTTTCTGGACTCGTGTCCAGCCTTAAGATCAAGTCCCAAAGCCAGCTTCTTCTGCAGCCTTTCCTGATGCTGCCAATTACACAGGGATCCCCTCTCTTTTGCATGTTGCTCCATATTAGGGAGAGGGCATCTGTGTGAACAGTCTTTTCCATCTTTACCTGATCTATAATGTCTAACATGAGCTTGGGACTCAGTATTTGCTAAAAATATGAATATATAAATGGGAAATACTAAAGCCAAGAAAGGGTAACTGATACATTTTGCAAGTCAGTTAGCCAGGAAACAGCATTAGATAATAGTTAATGTAGTAAGCTAGACTGCCTGAGTTTAAGCCAGCTTTCTACCAATGATTAGCTGGAATGACCTTACGCAAGTACCTTTACTGCTGTCTACCTCAATTTTCTCAGCAGTAAAATGGTGATAATAATATTTCTCCATAGAGCAGCATGAGGGTTAAGTGAATTAATAAGTATAAAATATTTGGAATGGTGCTTGACACATTGTAAGCATTCACCTATTAGCTGCTGTTGTTATTGTTGTAAATGGCAGAGTCAGAATTAGTATTGAAGACCTTTAACTCCTAGTCCAGTGCTCTTCATGCTGTTTCTTCAGTTTTCCTATTCTTGGTTCAAATCCCCACTCCACGCCAAAAAAAAAAAAAAAAAAAAAGCACACATATGCACATGTATGTACACACACATGTTCAGGACAACAGGTAAATGCTGCTTTTACATTTAAGCTAGTTTAGAACTTTGATGGAGCTACATGGTCTTCAGTCAAAAACAAGAAAAAGTAGGGGGTCCTCTGTCAAACACAGTGTGGGATATCCCCTTAAATCTAAGAAAGACACGAGCCTTGGCATCCTCCATAATTTCTCTAGCTCCAAGGTGATTACACTAGCAATTTCTGAGCTAACACAATTAGAGGTTCAGAATGTCACACAGATAAGAGTGTTGAATCTGGAGCCAGGCAGAAGTGGACTAAGGGACTTCCAGCCAAGATGGAGGCGTAGGCAGACACACTGTGCCTCCTCTTACAACCAAAATTAAGGACAACAAATATTTAGAAACAAGAAAACAACCAGAACTTATAGAAAATTGAACTGTACGGAAGTCCAACAACCATTCATCCAGACCGGTAAGAGGGGTGGAGTAGAGGCAGGAAAAAGTGGAGGTGTGGACCCAGGAATGCAAGCAGCAGCAGCTGGCATTTCCCAGGTGCACAGGCGGTGGCTGGCAGTCCCCTGGCCCACAGGCAGCAGCTGGCGAACCCCGGGCACAGGGGGACAACTGTGCAGACCCAGTGAGGCCGCACAAGGCGGCTGGCTGACCAGGTGGTCCCACATTCCTGAGCGCAGATGGTCCAGGGAGAGGGGAAGTGGCGGAAGGGACTGAATCCAGGAGAGAGCGGAGCAGGCGCCATTGTTCCCTCTCGAACCCCGCCCCCACCTATAGCGTCACAACCCAGCAACTGGGCTGCCCCGCCCTGAGGAACACCTAAGGCTCCACCCCTCATATGTAATAGCCGCGACCAGACTAAAACCAAAACAAAACAAACAAACAAACAAACCAAAAAAAACACCAAAAATGGCTCAAACCGGAGAACAAATGAAAGCTCCAGAGCCAATTCCTCTAAGCCGTGAAGAGATAGCCAACCTACCAGATGCACAGTTCAAAGAACTGGTCATCAAAATGCTCACAGAATTGGTTGATTTTGCTCACAAATTAGATGAAAAAATGCAGGCTACAATACGTGAAATCAAGGAAGATGCATGGGGAACTGATAGAGATGGAAGGAAAACTGGGACTCAAATCAATGGAGTGGACCAGAAGGAAGAAACTAACAACCAAACAGAAAACAAGGAAGAAACAAGAATTCAAAAAAATGAGGAGAGGCTTAGGAACCTCTGGGACATCTTTAAACGTCCCAACATCCAAATTATACGGGTCCCAGAAGGGGAAGAAGAAGAGCAACAAGTGGAAAACTGATTTGAACAAATAATAAAGGAGAACTTCCCCAATCTGGCAAAGGAAATAGACTACCAGGATGTCCAGGAAGCTCAGAGAGTCCCAAAGAAGTTGGACCCAAGGAGGAACACACCAAGGCACATCGTCATTACATTAGCCAAGATTAAAATGAAGCAGAGAATTCTAGAAGTAGCAAGGGAGAAGGGGAAAGTCACCTACAAAGGAGTTCCCATCAGACTGTCAGCTGATTTCTCAAAAGAGACCTTCCAGGCAAGAAGGGGCTGGAAAGAAATATTTGAAATCTTTAAAAGCAGGGACCTACATCCAAAATTGCTCTATCCAGCAAAGCTGTCATTTAGAATGGAAGGACAGATAAAGCCCTTCTCAGATAAGGTCAGGTTCAAGGAGTTCGTCCTCACCAAGACCTTATTATATGAAATGTTAAAGGGACTTATCTAAGAAAAAGAAGATCAAAAATATGACAGTGAAAAGACAGCAAACTCGCAGCTATTAAGAACCACACCTAAAACAAAAGCACACTAAGCAAACAGCTAGAACAGGAACAGAACCACAGAAATGGAGATCATATGGAGGGTTAGTAACAGGGGCATGGGAGGAGGAGAGAGGGGGAAAAGGTACAGAAAATGAGTAGCATAGATAGTGGGTAGAAAATAGACAGGGGGAGGGCAAGAATAGTGTGGGAAATGTAGAAGCTAAAGAACTTATGACACATGGACATTATCTAAAGGGGGAAATGTGGGTGGGAGAGGGTGTTCAGGGTGGAGGGGGAGAAATGGGACAACTGTAATAGCATAATCAATAAAATATATTAAAAAAAAAAAAGAAGTGGACTCAGATCTTAGCCCTCTCACTCACTGGCTCGGGGACATTGAACAAGTTCCTTAACCTCCATCCCTGAGCCTATGCTAATCCTACTTCACTGGGCTGTAGGAAGCATCTATGAACTGATCTGTGGAAAGCTTTTAGTCCAGAGCCTGGCAACCAGTAAGCACAGTAAGCACTGGCTATCACACTACACCTTTCAGCTAAGTAGTACTCCCTTCCTCTCATTCTAGTTTAGGTATAACACTCTTGAGAGTGCATCTTTTCTTCTTTTTTTTTTTAATCTTCATCCACAGGGACTTTTTTTTTTTTTTTAATTGCTTTTAGGGAGAGGAAGGGAGAGAAAGAAAAAGAAATATCGGTTCAAGAGAGAAACATCGATTGGCTACCTCCTGTATACACCCAGACTGGGGATCAAACCAGCAACCCTAGCAATATGCCCGACAAGGAATCAAACCCACAAACTTTTGGTTACAGGACGACATTCCAACCAAATGAACCACAGCGGCAAGGCAAGAGTGCGTATTAATGGAGGGTTAAGTTTAATGTGACTTTGTTTATCAGGATCTAGAGGGCTGGAATTCCCCAGGGATTAAGTGCTGCTGAGGATGGACATGGGAAGCCCCCGCAAGTCAATTTGCCAAGATGCAGCTTGTGAAGCCCTTCTCAGGCTGCGGTAGGAACATTTCCTTCTCATCCTTCATGGTCCTTCCATGTTCTCCCATTCCTTTGTGCACTGAGTCAACGACAGTGTCTTTTTTTAAAATACCACTCTCACCAAAGAATTGAAAGAGATTAACTTTAGGTGTCAGTTGATTTAGGAAGTGGCCTTTCTCACACCTACTATCATGTGTCCCAGATGCATTTTCTGGTAGAGGAAACAAATCCCATCCCTCCATCTTATCAACCTCTATTGTGCTCTTCACATTGACCAGGAGCTTGAAGCCAAACGGTTAATGGAGAGACGACGGCACCCTTTCCACCTTTCAGTGTGTCCTGACTTCAGGCAACATTCTAAAATTCTACTGTACATGTAACAACGCTTTTTAAATGTAAACCTTCCATTTACTAATGTTTTAAAGAATAAAGTTTTATCTTTAAATAAAAATGGACATCTATTTTTAAAACCTTTAAACAGATCAAACCCCTGTAAAACAGAGCGAAGTCCTCAACTTCACCCTCGGCCCCCTCCACCCCTTAACAACACAACTGTCTTTGCATCCATATGATGGAACCATAACTTTGTGTCATAGCACTCAATCAAATACTACTTCTATCATTTTCTGCACCAAGGTTGCTGATATTTTTCCTCGAGTGAGAACTCATTTTCTGAGAGATTCTTATAGAATACACACACTTGGAACACCTCACTTTGTGTGCCTATGTCCTCATGAAACAGTGGGTGCTGGCAGAGAACCTGGGCCTCCTGGGCCAGCCTCCTTGGGACAACACCTGCTCCCAGCCCAAACAGCAGGAATAAAGTGTGTCTATGTCTAGTCAGTAGGTGGCACCCTTTCCCCAGTGTTGGCTCCTATCCTAGCTCAGAGGTACCCGGACATTTCCCTGGTCTGGGCTTCCAGAATACAGGGCTTTCAGATCAGAAATCTCATTATTACTAGTTAGGATGCTGTCTGTTGTCCCAAACACTGTGTTACACTTACATCCAGAAGGGAATTGGAACATGCATTACACACTGAATTTTTTAAAAGAAAATATCAATATATTTTAATCTAAAATGATGATCATGATGGAAATTTTTTTGAAAAAGCCATTTCCCTTTACAAAGCATACACTACACCTCCATCTCTCTTTCCCAATGTCAATGTCATGCCATCCCCACCCTCCAAAAAATACTTCCCTACCTGTTTCTGGGTTCAGAAGAAAGAGTAGGAATCCTACAGATACTTTTAAAAAAATCATTAAATTCATCTCTCTTTGCAAATTCAATGATTGCTCATGTGGTAGTCAGTGTAACTTTGTCAGAGGTTGTCCCAGAAAGTCCCAAACTTATATTTCTTGCTTTTAAAATTGATTTTGATTGTCTGTGGATCTTTCACTGAATTAACTGTATTAAAGGTCAATGATATTTTAGCAGTTCCTACCACTTGTCCAAGGACAGATGGCACCTTCAAGGAGCTTAATCTATATGAGAGATTAAGACATTTGAGTAGGGCACTCAATTTCCGGGCCCAAATAGAAGGTCCATGCCACAAGCAACATCATAAGTACCAGAAGGGAGAGCTCACTGAGGCCCAGTTGGTCAGGGAGGTTTGACAGAGGAAACTAGACTAACACAGAATCTTAAGGCATGGCTGAGTTTTCAACTGTTATAGGAGAAGAAGGACAATCCTTTTGGGGGGAAAAGTAAGGGAAGAGTAGTTAAGAAGCCTGGAAGATGAGACAATGGAGAGACCTCATCAGTGAAGGTGCAGTGAGTGCAACAGTAAAGGCAGGACCAAACAAAGAGAGGTCAAGGATAAGGAGTAAAATCACCTTGTGGTGAAGAGAGTCTGCAAAACCAGGATGAGATTATGGGTGCCATTTCTTAAATGGTGAACTAGGCATTATATGAACAACAAGCTCCCTGTGATCCAGCCCATTCTCACCAAACAAACCTTAGCACAGCTTTTCTTTGGCCAATAGTAGCTGCTCAATAGAATCTTCTGGACAACTGTAGAAAGTACTGATGCCTACCCTAGAGATTCTGATTTAATGGATGAGAGGTACAGCCCCACTTCCATCTCCCCAAGCCATTCCATGTGCAGCCACATTTGAGAACCACTGCTTTAAGGGCATCTGTAATTTGGTATGTGTTTAGGAAGCAGCCATCTTTTCAAAATACCAATCTAAGGAGGACACAAAATTCCTATAACAATGACAAAAAATGCCTATGAAACAATGCCAATGTGAGTATAAAACTTTTAGGTTATCTGTTTCTGAGGATTATTCATGCTTTTATATAATATCTGTGTTTGTCAATCATAGATTCTAAATGCATCTTTTTAAAAATCAGAAGGTATTATTTGAGCTCTACTATGTCAAACATTCAAAAAGTTCTGGTTTTATCTATTATTCATTTTGTCTGGGACCTAAGGAATTCAAACCATTATGAATGAAGTAGTACATGTAAAGATGTACTTTGTAAACTATAAACTGCCAAGCAGATGGAAGTTATTATCAACAAACTCTATTTCAGTCTCACTCGAAGGAAGGGAATTGTTCTTTGTATGATTTATGATAAATAATATTAATGTAGTACTTCTACATGGTGAAATCTCTGCAGATATGCTTAGAGAGAGAAACCCTGACATGCTTATAATGTGAGAAAATTAACTAGAAAAATTATAGAAATTGAGAAATGTCAAAATAAATTATCTCAACAGCTGGGAAAGGAGGGATGGAATGAGGAACGTTCTCCTGCTTTAAATGAGCAAATACATTGATGTTGTTAGGAGGCAGGTACTCACTGTGGGAGAAGGGAGACGGCAGGGTAGGCCCTGTGGTGTTTGACTAAATTCAGAGTATCGGTACGAACCAGGAATTTTTAAAAATATATGCCTCCTAGTTCTGTTCAATGAAAGCACCTAGAATGAATGACATTTCAGTAGTAATGAGTGTACCTGGTACTCAGATTTTAGTTTCTAAAAATATATTCACCTCTAAAAGGAAGCAGGGGTCTTTTGGCAAATGGCTGATTCCAGGGCTAGAGAAGGAAAAGTACAAAGTGAACTATAAGTCTCTTGTGGCAGAAAGCAAATACTCAAAAATTGATGAGAACATGTCAAAGAACATAGAAGCCAGCTTGAAAAAGCTCCCACTGGCCAATTAGAAAATATTGGATACAAGAAGAATCCAGGTGTCCATCAGGATACAAAAAGATATAACAGGAAATAAATAAGGAAGAGAAAGCTTTTCTTTACCATGGAATGTTAATAAATGAAGAAATGTTAGTTTTTAAAAATCACAAATTTGCCACTTCCATAGCAATAATAGATTCATACAGGAGTTTTCAATGAATGCTAATGCTAAAATTATTGTGTAAAGTTTGTTGGTAAATACAATATTTGCGAGTCTTAAACTATCTCCCCATAGATTACTTGCTAATTACGAAGGGGATAATATCCTGTGAGCAGGGAAGTCTGGCAGACACGAGCCTCCCCAAATGATCAAAGTGACATCATGTGCTTCCTGATGTGATATACTGAGGACACAGTAATACTTACATAGTATTCCTGCTCCTCCCGCAAATGCATAACCTGAATCTAATCATGAGAAAACAATCAAGCAAACTCAAATTGAGGGGCATTCTATAAAACAGCTGACCTGCACTCTTCAAAAATGTCACCATCATGAGAGACAATGAGGAACTGTTCCAGATGAAAGGAGACTAAATATACATGGCAACCAAATACAATGGGTGATCCAGCCTGGATTCTGGGTCAGGAAGAAATTGCAAAATTGAATATTAAGTGTGTATTAGCTGATGGTTTTGTATCAATCCTGTATTTGATCACTGCACTGTGGCCATTTAAGAGGCTGTCATTGTACTTCAGGGACACATGCTGCAGTATTAGAGATCATGAAGTCTGCAGCTTTCTCTGGAATGGCTCAGATGCGGGGGACAGGGGCTGAGATGGAGTAAAAGAATTCAAATGTGGAGAAATGCTTACAAATGGTGAATCTGGGTGAAGGTACATGGGAATTTGTTATTCTGTTCATGCAACTTTTCTGAGAATATTAAATTTTCAAAACGAAAATTTTATAAATTAAAAAATAATATTCTAAACTTGAGTATATAGTACATTTTGGTAAAATTTAAGCACAAGTACCTCTTACTAGTGCTATGCTATCAGAAAATTTCTATCTCAATAATTGCATTGAAAATGTACTTGACCAGTTAATATGAGTAAATTAATAGTAATGAATGATTTAGGACCAAAATTTTCATCTAGATACCTGTGGGTCACAGATCAGTTTCATTTGGCCCACAGGACTGTGCCTTACAGTAAGTTTTTTAAAAGGTGTTAAATTAGTTGCTTAAAAAATAAACATAATTATGATAATTTTTTTGCTACTCTTGAAACATCAAGAGACCAAAAACCTTGGCTTCCCAATGGCTAAGCCAAGTTGCAGCCACCACCCACCCTTGGATGGGTCATGTTCTGTACAGGTCACCAAAGTCCCCTGCATTCTGAATGTCTCCCTGACCCAGTCTGCTTCACTCACTCCAATGACCTGCCTGGCCCAGAAAGAATTTGACTTTGTCAGCTCTCATTAACACAACAAGAAAACTGAGAAAACTGAGATCACCATCTCCAGAAAGGAGTTGAGAAAAAGGTGAAATCTGGAAAGGCATCTCAAACTCAGCATGCCCCAAACTGAATTATTGGATCTCTCCTTCCTGCCCCATCCCCACTTTATTGACAAGAAAAAAAAAATCTAGTAATTATCCTTGATACCTTTCTGTCCATCAACATATATCTAATCTATTTCTAAATTTTATAGATTTTATTTCCTGAACATTCTTGAATCTGTCCATTTAGCTCTATTTCCAACATTAAAGTCACCATCATCACCAGCACCACCACCACCACCAGAACTACTACTACCATTACTATCATGAACACTAACACCACCATTATAGCCATCATCACCATCACTAACAACCTCCACCATCACCACCATCACCATCACCACCACCACTGCAACCTCTATCCTACTCTAAGCTTCCACTCACTTACATCTAGACAAAGCTTTCTAAATGGTTCATCCATGTTCATTCTGGCCTCTCTTCACATCTCACTACATGGGAAGAAAAGTGATTTTTTTCTAAATGTAAATTCTAAAGACTGTCTTCTGCTTAAAAACCCTTCAATGGTTCCCACAGCTCTAGGGATAAAAAGAAAACTGTCTCAAAAGGCATGCAAGGCTCTGCACAGTTCAGAGCTCTGCCATCTCTGTACCCTGATTTCTTGTCTTTCCTTCTCTGCTCTTCTCCAGCCATCCTGATATTCTTTAAGTCCAATACTCAGCATAATCCCTTAAAAAAAAAAAAAAAAAAAAAAAAAACCCTCAAGCCTTGGCTGGTGTAGCTCAGTGGATTGAGTGCAGGCCTACAAACCAAAGGGTTGCTGGTTTGATTCCCAGTCAGGGCACATGCCTGGGTTGTGGACCAGGTCCCCAGTAGGGGCACATGCAAGGCAACCACACACGGATGTTTCTCTCCCTTTCTTTCTCCCTCCTTTCCCTTCTCTCTAAAAATAAATAAATAAAATCTTAAAAAAAAACCCTCAAATGCCCAGAATTGGATTAATCATAATCCTTGGTTTATCATACCATTAAAACTGGCTTATGCATGGCCCTCTTTATTCATGTACTTTAAATGATAAAATGAATTTTTTAGAACTTCCAGTCCACCTCAGTTATCTTGAACATTACCAATAATTCACATGTCCCTTTGTGAACCTCCCTTTCCTTCCCCCATAACTCCTCTAAATTTCCATTTTGTCTAATTTATTTTTTGTTGCCTTTTTTGTTTTATCACATATATTTGTATATCTAAGCAATGTATAGGTTAGTTTTTCTTTTAAGTTTCAGTCTATATACAGCATGATAAAAAAGTGTCATGCTGCGTACAGACTCTAGAACTTGCCTTTTTTCACACATTATTATGTTACCAAAAGTCATTCATGTAGTTGTGAGTAGCAGAGATTCATTCATTTTTATTGCTATGTCATACTCCATCATGTGAATGTTGTCCTTTTAGCAAATGTGCAAAGAATGCAATGCTCTTTGTATTCTTGGCCTCATTAACTCTTTCTTATCCTTCAGATCTCAGCTAAGGTCTCACCTTGTCAGATGTTTCCTGACATCCCCATTTGGACCCCCTTATTTTTTTTACAGACTTTCAAAGCACACCGTATGTCTCCTTTGTTACCATTACCACAGTATAAATTCCATATCATTTTTCAATCTATATGTCATTTAATTCTGCTCTGATCTTGATTACTTCCTTCCTCTACTCACTCTGGGCTTCTTTTATTGTTGTTCCTCTAGTTCTTTTAGGTGTAGGGTTAAGTTGTTTATTTGAGATTTTTCTATCTTCTTTAGGTAGGCCTGTATTGCTATGAACTTCTCTCTCAGGACTGCCTTCATCGTGTCCCATAGGTTTTGAGTTGTTGTGTGTTCATTTTCATTTGTTTACAGAAACTTTTTGATCTCTTCCTTGATCTCATTGTTAACCCATTCATTATTTAATAACATGTTATTCAGCCTCCATGTATTTGGATGGTTTTTTTTTCCTTGAGGTGGGTTTCTAGTTTCAAGCTATTGTGATCCATAAAGATGCTTGATAAGATTTCATTTCCTTGAATTTGTTACAACTTGTTTTGTGTCCTACCATGTAGTCTATCTTTGGGAATAATCCATGTGTATTTGAGAAGAATATATATTTTGCTTCTTTGGGGTGAAATATTCTATAAACATCAATTAAGTCTATTTGATGTAGAGTGTCATTCAATTCTGCAATATTTTTGTTGATTTTTTGTTTGGAAGATCTATCCATTGTTGACAGTGGGCTGCCAAAATCCCCTACAATGACTGTATTGCTGTGTAGCTCTTCCTTAAAGTCCTCCAATATTTTCTTTTTAGGTGCATCTATATTGGGTGCATACATGTTTACAAGAGCTATATCCTCTTGTTGGACTACTCTCTTAAGTATTATGTAGTGATCTTCTTTGTCTCTTGTTATGGCCTTTACTTTGAAATCTATTTTGTCTGATATAAGTATTGCTACCCCAGGTTTTTTATGTCTATTTGCATGCAATATTTTTTCCCATCCCTTCACTTTCAGCCTGTGTATATCTTCTATTCTGAGGTGGGTCTCTTGTAGATAATCCAGGAGCTGGTTCTTTGAAAAGATAAACAAAATTGGCAAACCATTAACCAGCCTTATCAAGAAAAAAAGAGGGAGGACCCAAATAAACAAAATCAGAAATGAAAGAGGAGAAATTACAACTGACACCACAGAAATACAAAGGATTATAAGAAATTATCATGAACAACTGTATGCTAAAAAATTGGACAACCTGGGAGAAATGGATAAATTTCTAGAAACAAACATTCTTCCAAAACTGAAACAGGAAGAAGCAGAAACCCTGAATGGGCTGATAACAACTAGCAAAATTTAAGCAATAATCAAAAAACTACCAACACATAAAAGCCCTCGATTACATGGCTTCTTCACAGGTGAATTTTACCAAACATTCAAAGAAGAACTAATACCTATCCTTCTCAAACTAATCCAAAAAATTCAAGAAGAAGGGAGACTCCCAAACTCTTTTTATGAGGCCATTATCATCCTAATCCAAAAACCAGGTAAAGACACCATAAAGAAAGAAAATTACAGGCCAATATCTCTGATGAACATAGATGCTGAAATCCTCAAAATATTGGCAAACCGGATTCAACAATACATCTAAAGATACACCATGATCAAGTGGGATTTATTCCAGGGATGCAAGGATGGTATTGTATTCACAAATCAATAAGTGTGATACATCACATAAAAAAACCAATAGATAAAAATCACATGATCATATCAATAGATGCAGAAAAATCACTTGATAAAATCCAGCACCTATTTATGATAAAAAACACTCAGCAAAATGGAAGTAGAGGGAACATATCTCAACATAATAAAGGTCATATACAAAAAACGCACAGCCAATATCATAATATGCAAAAACTAAAAGTGTTTCACTTAAGATCAGGATCAAGACAAGGGTGTCCACTTTCACCACTCTTATTCAACACAGTACTAGAAGTCCTAGACACAGTGATTGGACAAGAAGAAGAAATAAAAGGCATCCAAACTGGGAAGGAGGAAATAAAACTGTTATCGTTTGAAGATGACATGATAGTATACACAGAAAACCCTGAAGGCTCCACAAGAAACTACTTGACTTAAGTGAATTCAGCAAAGTAACAGAATACAAAGACAATACTCAGAAATCAACAACATTTTTGTACACCAACAATGAACTATCAGAAAGAGAAACTAAGAAAACAATCCCATTTACTACAACAAAAAATAAAATAAAATGAAATAAAATACCTAGGAATAAATTTAACCAAGGAGGTAAAAGATCTGTATGCAGAAAACTATAGAACACTAAATAAGAAATTAAGGAAGATACAAATAAATGGGAGCATATATTTAATGAAGAATTAACATCATTAAAATATCCATACTACCCAAAGCAATCTATAGATTCACACATTCCTATTAAAATAGCAATGGCATATTTCACAGATCTAGAACAAATACTTCAAAAATTTATATGGAACCAAAAAAGTCCCAAATAGCCACAGCAGTCTTGAGAAAGAAGAACATAGTTAGAGGGATCACAATATCTGATATCAAACTATACTACAAGGCCAAGTAATCAAAACAATCTGATACTGGCACAAGAACAGACACATAAATCAATGGAAATGAATAGAAAGTTCAGAAACAAATGCATATCTCTATGGTCAATTAATATTTGATAAAGGGGACATAAGCATACAATGGAGTAAAAATAGTCTCTTTGAAAAATGGTGTTGGGAGAACTGCACCGGTACATGCAAAAAAAAAAAAAAAAGAAAGAAAGAAAGAAAGAAAGAAAAGAAAAGAAACTACATCACCAACTTACACCATACACCAGAATAAACTCAAAATGGATAAAAGACTTAAAGATAACTCATGATACCACAAAAATCCTAGCAGAAAACATAGGCAGTAAATTTTTAGATATCCTACATAGCAATATTTTTGCCAATGTATCTCCTAGGCAAGGGAAATAAAGGAAAGAATAAACAAATGGGATTATATCAAATTTAAAAAGCTTCTGAACAGCTAAAGAAACCATCATCAAAATGAAAAGAGAACCCACTCTATGGGAGAACATATTTGCCAATGATACATTGGACAAGAGTTTCATCTCCAAAATGTATAAAGAGCTGATACAACTTAACACCAGGAAGACAAACAATCCAATTAAAAAATGGGCAAAGGACCTGAATACACACTTCTCCAAAAGGATAGCCTCACGTGAAAAAATGTTCAACATCACTAGCCATCTGAGAGATGCAAATGAAAACCACAATGAGATATCTCCTCACACCTGTCAGAATGGCCATCGTCAATAAATCAATAACAACAAATGCTGGAGAGGATGTGGAATAAAGGGAACCCTAGTGTACTATTGGTGAGAATGCAGACTGGCATGTACACTGTGGAAAACAGTATAGAATTTCCACAAAAAATTAAAAATGGAACTACCTTGTAACCCAGTGGTTCCACACTGGGAATATACCCTAAAAATCCCAAAACACCAATTCAAAAGAACTTATGCACCCCAATGTTCATAGCAGTGCTATTTACAATAGCCAGGTGCTGGAAACAGCCTAAGTGCCCATTAGTAGATGAATTGATTAAAAAACTGTGATGCATTTACACAATGGAATGCTATGCAGCAGAAAAAAAAAAAAGAAGAAGAAATTTCTACTCTTGTTGCAGCATGGATGTAACTGGAGATTATTATGTTAAGTGAAATAAGCCAGTCAGTGAAAGACAAATACCATATGATCTCACTTATTCAAGGAATCTAATGAACAAAATAAACTAACAAGCAAAACAGAATCAGAAACATGGAAACAGAAGAAAGCTGCCAGAGGAAAGAGGGGAGGGAGGAAATCGTGGAAAGAAGGGAAAGGGACTAGTCAAAGAACATGTATGAATGATCCATGGACATGGGCAATAGTGTGGGGATGGACTGTGGAAGTGGGGGTGGACTGGATGGAGGAGGGCAAAGGGGGAAAAACTGGAACAACTGTAAAACAATAAACAAGAATTTTAAAAAAGAAATTTCATATCATGATTGGATTCCAATTTGTCCCCCCATCTACTTGGCTGTAAGCTCCTCAAGAGTAGACTTGTATTTGACCACTATTAAAACTCCAGCTGCTAGCACATCATATGGCTCAATAAAAGCTCTTGCTCATGGACTCAGACAAGAGTGTAGTGATTGCTGGGGTGGGGGGAGGGGAAGAAGGTGGGAGCAGGTACAGGGGCATAAATGGTGATGGATGGAGACTTGACTTAGGGTGGTGAGCACACAACACTGTGTACAGATGATGTATTGTAGAACTGTGCACCTGAAACTGCATAATGTTGTTAACCAGTGTCACCCCAATAAATTCAATAAAAAGGGGAATAAAAAGCTATTGCTTGAATGAATGAATCATGAAAACAAGTATTTGCCTCTACTAAACAGTACATCTAACTAAATATGTTCAGAGACAAGTAACTATAAAACCAATCTCTCTTCCTAACTTTCACCTATTTTTAATGCCATTATCATTTTTTCATTATCATCTGGGCTTAAAAATTTTGACATTGGGTTTGACTTTGTCCCCAATCCCTCGTATTTGATTGTTTGCTCACATCTGTTCTTTCTACACTGAAAATCATGCTTACTGCAATGCACCATCCCAACCTGATATGACTTCCACGTGCACTATTTATGATTCCCTAAACCATGCCTGCTAATTTCCCAACACCTTACCTTTGCTTATGCTGTTCCCTGTTCCCAGAGAGTACTTTGTTTCTGAGTATTTAAATCCTAGCCAATGCACACTTCACACACTGCATCCCCTCCAAGATACCCTGATTTCACCCGATTTCCCAGACAGAACAATCTCTTCTTTCTTCAGGCCCTTATCACGCACTCCCTTACACAGTGCTGTATTGTGCAGGATCAAAAGTTCTCCTTGGTGTACTGGAGCAAACATAGACTTTGTATTCAGACCCAAATTCAAATCCCATCTACCACTACCTATTAGGTGCTCTTTATAAATTATCTATGTAGAAGTAATCATATCTAACTCTTGGAAATGTTGGTCCCATTCAATTAAACAGATAAACACCTGGAAAATGCCAGATAGGAATCCCCTTTCTATTTACTGCATGTTTTCCTGTGTAACACTTTTGATTCACCCCCCACCTCTTATTCATGTTTCCCTTGAAAAGAAGAGGAATGTTTTAACAGATCAGTGAATTTAGGAGAAGTGAATGTCCTACCTTAACCTCTCCTCCTCCTCATTTTCCTCCTCCTTCTTCTTTTCCAACTTCTCCCCCTCCCCTACCCCTCCTCTTCCTACTTCTCTCTCTTTCCTCTCCACCCCCACCCACCAACCCTCCTCTGCCCTCTCCACCCTTTGCCCATTCTCATCTGCCTGTCTGCAGAATTCAGACACTCTGCTCTGCCCCTCTATGCCTAGTGAAACAGGCTCTGCATTCGGGGTGGGGGTAAAGACTGTGACTGGGAGGTAAAGCTCTCTCACTTTGGGCCGGGTTGTTGACAACCCTCTTGGCCATACCTCTCAAGCGGGGCTCTTCTATCAGCTTATCAGTGACAAAGCTCACAGTTTAATCTCCATCTGCTTCCCTGTCTCATTTTTCAAATGGTACTGAGCTCTGGCGAGGAAGAAAGTTAGTTATTTATTGACTTCCTAAAACCACAACCATAAAGTAATATGACCCTTGTGTTTAAACAAACATACCAGACCTTTCACACCCAAATAAAGGATGCCCTTCGAAATGGCCCCCTGAGGAAGTGACACATATGTTCCTGTACATTCCAATAAGGCAAGTCTGGTTTGAAATATTTTGGATGTATAATTAGAGCCTGTGGATTTTATCTGAATATTCTCACTAATCTCAAGTCACATCTGAAAAGGGCAGATTTGAGTTTTGAAAACAACAAAAAGTCATTTAGAACCAAGACTCGTAAATAACTGGGCACTTTGTATAAACAATGAGAAGGAATTTAAAAAATAATAAGGAGAGAGACAGAGAGAGAGAGAGTGCACGAGTGTGTGTGTGTGTGTGTGTGTGTGTGTGTGAGAGAGAGAGAGAGAGAGAGAGAGAGAGAGAGAGAGAGTGTGTGTGTGAGTGATAACTGGAAAAGCCTCCTAAAAGTGCCTGCACAACAACCACATTTTCAAAATTGTACACAGCTCCCAAAAGTGACCGCTGTGAAAAACAGCGCTTATCTGGCTACATCAAACAGGGTGTGTTTATTATTTAAGTCACTTCTAAGACCCCCCATAGATACCTCACAAGATTATTTTGAGAACCACATGAACTAAAATAGGTGAAAAAGCTCTTTGTTAAATAAAAGGGACAATACAGTTGTATTATGGTAATTATTATGATGATTAATATTCTTCCTTGATAGTTTCAAACTCTTTCCCCTCATTTCGCACATAAATTTGGCAGCAGATTTGGATTCTAAAATATCTTTTCATAAAGGGACTAAGGTCAATCTGAACACATATTCCAGAATTCAAATAAATTGCTAACAAAAATACAAGGGAGCAGGAAGCCTGCCAATGACTTAGTAAGCACCATTTTCTGTAAATCACTTGATTTGTTTTGCTCTGTTTTCTGTAAGTCACTTGATTTGTTTTCCCTTTGGGTGATTTGTTTCAAGTTTCTAAAAAAAGGATTAACTTTGGTCATCATTTTCTCCTATCTTGCTTTTAAGATCAAAAGATGTACCTGTACAACCTCAAATAGCATCTTTTTGGAGTGAATGGCAGTTAACACCTACTGAGAATTTTCTGTGCTGAGTAATATGTTAAATACTTTAATCCTCGACGCTGTAGGTATTATTAATCCTGATGCTGTAGGTACTATTTTTGTTCCCATTTTACAGAGGAGACCACAGAATCACTAAAAAATAAGTAAATTGCCCAGGCCTCCCAGCAGGCAAATCCTTAAGCTAAGATACAAACGCAACTGGTGTGACTGCAAAGCCCATATTGTTCAGCACACTCTATACTTCAAAATGAATAAATCTGGGTTTTCCAAACTGCAAATCCAGTCACATCTTTTCTCCTTTACATTTTACTTTTGAGGCCAGCATAGGACTTATCCTGGGGCTGTTTGTGTGTTCTTGATGAGTGACAAGTTTCCCGTTGAAACCACTTTAGAAAGGAGAGGATCCCCTAATGTGGTGACTAGAACTCTGAAAAATGTGCTAGGACAGTGGTCCCCAAGGACTGGTTTCATGGAAGCCAATTTTTCCATGAACTGGGGGTGGGTCAGGGGATGGTTTCAGGATGGTTCGAGCGCATTACATTCATGCTCATCTCCCGCTGTGTGGCCCAGTTCCTAACAGGCAGAGGCCAGTACTGGTCTGTAGCCTGGAGGTTGGGGACCCCTGTGCTAGGGCATAACATCGGGCAAACACAGAAAAAGAAAGGGTTAAGGAACAACATATAGTTTATCTTTAAACCTGCATATGCAAAGGACTTTCAGAGACTACTGGGAATTTTTACTAAGCCCACGTCCCTCAAGACCAGTCCCCACTTAGCCTTCTGGTTAATCTCCATTTTCCAGTATCTATCCCTTTCCTGGAAATCACCTCCAGAACAAAAAAACGCCTCTTCCACCTTCTCTAACCCTCGCTGCACTGGAACCACACAGAACACACTTTATAGTCACTTTCACCTAGAAATAGCACTACATACAAGCTCTTTTATTTTTTTTTAAATAAATACCATGTGTTTTTTTTTTAATTTTTTGACTATAAAAGTAATCCTATTTGCCATTTAAAGCTTGAGAAATAAAAAAGAAGAAAAAGATGCCCTTTGTGCAATTGCTATGTACCAGTTATCTGTATCCATAAAGCTTGAAATAGTGCCTTGAGTTGAGCACTTGGAGGTGCTCAATAAATGTAAATGATGTGTGAATTTTTAAAAGACCCTTGAGCATTCATTACCAATGGTCTCCATTTCTGCCATTCATCTGGGGATCAGGACATCGCTCACTGGTCACAAACACTTAGTGGGCACTTGGAGAATACAGAACACGCAAACAGGTACAATGAGGAGGGCCCGCTCTCACAGTGGGCCCTGGACACATATCTGTGGAATCATACACAGGAAATAGAAGATTCTACAAAGTGATGCGGCCACCGGCTAGCAGTGTCCGCGTCATTATGGATGAAATAAAAACATACACACGGACTACCAAGTCCAGTGGAGGAAAAAGGATGACAGCGTGGCTTTTCTCTCAAGGGGAGCAAAAGCTGCAGCCTCCACCATGAAAGGCCTTTATTCTATACATCTCCTCACATTACAAGATGGTCCTCACTCCCTATCCCCAGTTACAACAAAAGGAGCCAATGCCCCTCATCACATCACAGAAGAAGGATATTAGCAAATGAAAAGGCGAAAGTGGTTGAGCAGGTTACACTGGTCCCTGCAAGGTTTAGCACTTGCAGGGTGAAGGAGTTTTAGCAAGAAGCAAGTCTCCAAAGCAGCTTAGGTATATTGCAAATCTGATTACCCACAAGAGAACCTATCTGTGGGCATGGGTCCTGTGCATCCCCGAGTGGGAGCTGGGCCCACGCCACGCAGAAGTGTCTGTCACACAAAGCCTACTGCCTAGTTGGAGGCAGACTACACAGCACACACCTACCTCCTCACTAGAATGTGTTCCCCCACCACATCTCCTACACTGCCTGCTGATAGTTAAGGCCAGCCCACATGCTTCTAGGAAGCCTCTGTGGTGGCCTGAATAAGTCCCATCACCAACCCCCCCCCGCCAACACACACACAATATGTCCACAAACTAATCCCTGGAAAATGCTTTACCAAAAGGAGGAATTTGGGGCAACACCAGGGCAAACCATTTTGATGTGGAAACTTTTCAGATTCCTCAAATCATACCTGGAATCCTGTTGCCATGTCTGCTTGCTGACCCTTGCCAAGGTAAGGAAAGGACTAGATTTTCTGTTAGCACTTAAAAGCTGAAGTGAGCTCTTTATGAGGAAGGCTATATGCTAATCTAATAATTTGGGGGGCGGTAAATTTCAATCTCAAGACAGTTACACCAAGTGAGACTTGGCAGTGTGATCTCATATATAAGTTCGGTCAAATCTGGGAAATGGGAATGAATTCTTTTACAGGTGAAGAAATTAAGTTAAGGGGACAATGAAAGACCTTATTCAGTCCCCAGCACGTTCCAAATCTTCTGTTTCTCACCATAAAACTCCTAGAAGAAAATATAGGCACCTTACTAAAGTGTCTTTACTAAGTGTCTGACATTTCTCTTGGCAATATTTTTTCTGATCTACCTCCTCAGACAAGGGAAACAAAATTAAAAATAAACAAATAGAACTACATCATACTACAAAGTTTTGCACTGTAAAATAAACCAAGACAACCTACTGAATGGAAGAAGATATTAGTGCCAATAATATACCTGATCAGGGATTAGTATCCAAAATTTATAAAGAACTCATACAACTCAACACCAAAAAACCCCCCAAACAATCCAATTAAAAAGGGGGCAAAGGACTGGAATACACACTTCTCCAGAGAGCACATACAGATGGCCAATAGACATATGGAAAGATGCTCAACGTCACTAATTGTCAGGGAAATGAAAGCTAAAACCATAATGAAATACCGCCTAACACCTGTCAGAAGGCCATCATCAATAAATCAACAAACAAGTGTTGGAGAGGAAGTGGAGAAAAGGAAACCCCAGTGCACTGTTGGTGGGAATGCAGACTGGTGCAGCCACTGTGGGAAACAGTATGGAGGGTCTTCAAAAAATTAAAAATGAAACTGCCTTACGGGTATATATTTGAAGAAACCAAAACACTAATTTGAGCCCTGGCCAGTGTTGGCTCAATTGACTGGGGAGTTTTCCTGTACACCAAAAGTTTGCATGTTTGATTCCCAGTCAGGCCACATGCCCAGGTTGCAGGTTCAGTCCCTGGTCAGGATATGTACAAAAGGCAATTGATCAACATTTCTGTCCTCCTCTCTCTCCATCTATTCCCCTCTCTCTAAAGGTCAATAAGCATGTCCTCAAGTGAAGATTAAAAAGAAATCACTAATTTGAAAGAACATATGCAACCCTACATTCATTGCAGCATTATTTACAATAGCCAAGATATGAAAGCAACTTAAATGCCCATTACTAGACAGGCAGGTTAAAAAAAAGTGGTGGTACATATAAACAATGGACTATTACTTGAACATATTAAAGAATTAAACCTTAACATTTGTGACAGTATGGACAGACCTAGAGTGTATTATAAAATAAGTCAGTCAGGGAAAGATAAATACCATATGATTTCACTTAAATGTGTCATCTAAAGAACAATATAAATGAACAAAAAAAATTGAAATAGATTCATGGATACAGAGAACAGACTGATGGTTGCTAGAGGAGGGGGCGTTTGAGGAACTGAGTGAAAAAGGTGAAGGGATTAAGAAGTACAAATTGGTAGTTACAAAATAGCCATGGGGATGTAAAATAGGGAACGTAGTCAATAGTATTGTATTGGGTTGGCCAAATCATTTGGTTTTCTCCATAAGATGGCTCTAGTAGCACTTAGTTGTCTTGAACTTCACTCAAAACAATTTTGTTTGATTAGACTGTGACTGTCACATCAGTGTGCATTTAAAGAAAAACATCAGAATTGGTGGATTTTTGAGTAGCCATTTTAATATTGAAGATGAAAGAAATATACAACATTTTTGGCATATTATGCGTTACTATTTCGAGAAAGGTAAAAATGCAACTGAATATCAAAAAAAATAATTGTGCAGTGTATGGAGAAGGTGCTGTGACTGATCAAAGGTGTCAAAAGTAATTTGTGAAGTTTCATGCTGGAGATTTCTTGCTAGGTGATGCTGCACAGTCAAGTAGGCCTTGAACTTGACAGTGATCAAATCGAGACATTAATTGAGAACAATCAACATTATACCATGTGGGAGATAGCCAGTATACTCAACATATCCAAATCAATAAAGTTATTGGTGAAAAATGAAAAATGTGTCTTTTACAGAAAAAATTAAACTGACTTTTTGGCCAACCCAATAATAACCATGTAAGGTGCCAGATAGGTACGGGAAATCCTGGGGGGAGCACTTTGTAAAGTATATAACTGTCTAATCACTATGCTGTATATCTGAAACTAATATAAAATAATATTGAGTTAAAACTCACTGAAAAATAAAGTTTTAAATAAATAAATCTTCTGTTTTTCAATAATATTTCTGGATACAATATTCAGTCTTTCTACAAATTAAAAAGAAGGTATAGAACCAGCTTAAAACAAGCAACTGTAAATGAGGCAGTTCCAGGGTAGATGGATGGGCAGAAAAGGTGATTGTCAAGGAGCCAATGACTGAAGAGGAAGGGAAGTTGGTGCGTGCCCTCTGCCCACCCCCATCCTTTCAGAAATGATCGCAGGGCAAATGCATGCTCATTAAACAGCAGGCTTACTTGAGGGTGGACTTTTCTGGCCCCATTTGCAATGCCAGGGACTTTGCTCTAGTGTTGTCATGGGGAAGTTATTGTCTCCCTCCTGGCAACGGGTTACCTAGGTGAACACCAAAGAGCCCAACCTGGCCCAATGAGCAATGGGCCTGATGTAGCCACTGACCCCATGCTGCCTTGCCCACCCACTCCTTTGACTCTCTCACTGCCTCATCCACACCACCGCTTTCTTGAGAGGCCGAATTCACTTTTGTGCACAAAGACACTGTAAATGGCAATTTGCATGAGGAAGGGGGGTGTCCATGGCTCTATTCTACTCTGACCTTCAATAGCATGGCCAGCCATGGGCAGTCATGCCCATTCCTTTTAACCACATCTAAAATGAGAACAACTCCCAGAAGAGAAACCCCTTTTCCACCTATTTTTACCAAGTGTTGCATTGCCATAGAGAACAGGCTGACAGTGACCAGAGGGGAGAGGGGAGGGAATTTCAGGGGAAAGGGGGAAGGGCTTACAGGAACAAGTATAAAAGACACATGGACAAAAACTAGGGGGGGCGTGGAAATGGGAAGGAGGTGGGGAGGGCTGGGGGGATGAGCTGGGATGGGAGTAAAAGAAAACTGTACTAGAACAACAATTAAAATAAAATTTAAAAAATAAAATAAAACAAATTAGAAGTATAAAAAAAGACTTCCAATGATAATCAAAGTCTACACCAAAGAGTGAAATGAAGCCACAAGCCAATTAACCTATGAATTTGATCAATTAATAGTAGACAGTTAAGCCAAACAATTCAGTTAAAGTAAATCCTCAAGTGGTAATAGGGTTGCTAGATTTAGCAAATAAAAATATCTGGCAACACATTTCAGCAAAAGGTTTTTGCTCAAATCATCTGAAGTGTCACCTCAACTCCAAGTGCTTCCTGTGTAGACAAAGGCTTTGGATGTGGAAAACAAAGGCAGAATGTGATAATTTCTGGGTCTGTCTCCACCTCACCAGCCCTGGGGATGGTGTTGACCCAGCTTATGTCTGGCATCTCCCCTGTAAGACCTTACATAGTCCAGAGCTAAATGGGCACATTTGCAATATTGTTTAGGGGGTTGGTTTAAACCTGAAATGTCAGGATTCATTTAGATGTGTCTTAGAGGGATCCAAGAGTGTCTTCCCTGGGTCTCCTGTCCTTTGCTAAAGAACTCTAAGTTCCCTTCCCCCACTGAGCCAGATTTAAGTAGACAAGGTGAGTGGACTGAGTGATCCTTCCCTCATCCTGTTCTTGGTGTTTGTATATAGTTATAAGAAATTCAAGTAGTTAATACTATACTATGATCATCTAACGTAAAAATTTTTTGACTTGAGAAATTTCCTTAGCAACAAGGAGATGTAGAAAAAAAAGCAGTGATTGGTAAGTCAGGAGACTTGTGTCTGAAAGCAATGGTCTATGTAAATTGGAGCAAGTAATTGCACCTTAGTGGGCCTCCATCTCCCCACCTGTTTGTTATCCATGGGCTACGTAGCATGATGTTAAAGTGGACTCACAAGAGCAACAGAAAATTATATTTCTCTGGCTCTACTGCACTGCAAAAATCCTCTCCCTGCTTTTAGGAGTCTCCAAATAGTATATCATGTGGATTAAAATAAGAACCTCTCCATCGCTGTGGATCAATCTTCCATGCCTTTCCTCTTTGGCTCTGAATCCTTTTAGAGATCTCTGTGGCCAAGGCTGTCCACTAAACCCCTGGTGCTCGTGCAACTGGCACTGAAATTGCTTCGCAGGGCCAAAGCCACCATGCCAGGCCAGGCCACCAATGTTTGGGGTGTCAGTCCTGGGCCAGGATCCTCAATATCCTGGTATCATTGCTATTACTTCTGGTGTCTTACCCTGATGTGTGTTTTAGGGTACTTATATAAGCACCATCTCAGAAAATCCTCCCACAAAGCCTACAAACTAGATATAATAATTTCCATTTTATGGAAGAGGAAAAAGAGACTCAAAAAGATTAAATAGCAAAACCATGACCACAAAAACCTGTAAGTAGCAAAACCATGATTTGGACCCAGGTCCATCTAACTCCAAAACTTGCTGTAACACCCAAGCCACCACTTATGGGAAACAAGGTTTTAGCGGCTTAGAGTTAATGTCTCAAATCCTATACAACTTTTATATTGTTTCCTTTGGTGGGTAAGCCTTTATGGTAGTATATACATGTAATATACTAATTGCACTATATACAGGTTAAAAGGATATATGAAGAGAGGTGTACAAAATTATCTGTCAATTATATATGAATACTTGTGCAAACTGATAAGGAAAAACATTAAATTCCAAGAGAAAGTAGACCAAGTTAATAGATAATTCTCAGAGGAAAAATACAAATGACTAATAAATATATAAAGATCCAACATCACCAGTAAATCTTTTTTTTGTGTGTGTGTGTGGGGGGGACAATCACATTGGGAAGGTTACCAGTAAATCTTTTAAATGCAGTAAAATTAAATTCTGTTTTTACCTATGAAATTATCTTTAATTATTTGAATTTGGTAGCATCATTGGCTTCCAGTGCACAAAAAATTGATATACCTTTCCCAAAAAGTAATTTGGAAATGCTTAGCCAGAATCTTTAAAATGCATATCCTTTAACCCAAAAGTTTCCATACTGAAGAAATAACCAGAAACTTAGAAAAAGACTTATCTACAAAGACTTCCAATTCATCAATATTAATTATTGTAACAATAATCAAAACAATATGAATATCTAAAAACCAGAAAACAATATGAATATCTAAAAACCAGAAAAATATCTTGAACGCAGTCCTGTGATTGGATATTATGCAGCTATTAAAGTCAAAAAATTGAATGACAGAGAAAAGTACTTATAATATTTAATTTGAAAATAAAGACACAAAATTGTATGTATATGATCATACTTATAAGTTAAAAGAGTGATGGCAACATTTTCCAATGATTCTAAGCACTTCTGGTGTTCTCTACAATGATGTGCACTTAATTTATAACCAGAAAACATATCCAATAAAAAGTTCAAGTTCTTGTAGGTCTTTTTTTTTTTTTTTTTTGCCCCCTGATGTGCTGAGTTAGGTGAGGGCTTCCAGCATCATCAAGCTAAAAGACCTCGGTGGGTCCCTCTGGGGCCATCATTCTGGCTCCCATATCACAAAGCCGGACTAGTGCTGAGGAACATAAACAGTAATTATAATAGTAGAGACAGTAGCAACCAATTTTGAATTTTTACTCAGTTACTAGGTTTTATATCCAGCCCTTTATATATATAAATATAAATATGTATGTATTTATATAACAAATATGTGAAGATTAAATTATTATAATTATAATTTCTATAATATATACTATATATTATATAATCATTTAATCCTAATCATATAAATTATATATTACATACTTACATAATACATACAATATAAACATTTTATATATACATATATATATATACATAAAAAATCACTTAATCCTCACAAAACCCTATGAGACAAGTAATTTAAAAGATGTAGATATTTACCCCAAACCACACAGCTAATGGATGGTTAAGCGCAGGGGCTAGAATCCAGATCTGACTTTCCACAATGCTTTGTTCTTTCCCTAATGTTGGTCAAGTTGGAAAGAAAATTCATTGGATTGTTAAAAATATTTTTGAAATATAAAAATTATATTTGTCCATGGTATGACATATTTTCATAGGAGAAATAAATTTTCATATATATCACAGGATACTAGACTCTAACCTTGTTTCTTCTTCTGATTAGCCAAGTGAACTTGAACAAGTCATACCCCTCTGCAATTATGTTACCTCTATGCATTGGAGGTATTGGATTAGATCAGTTTCCTGTAAAAGTTTAGCCTATTAAAACACAGTGTTTTGGGTCTTTCCCAGACCTACTGAACAGGATTTTCTATGGTTGAACCCAGAAATACCTATTTTAATAAGCTCCCTGGGTTATTCTAATTCAGGATGAGAATTAGTCGCTCAACTGGTACTTGGAAACCACCACACTAGACAATTCTGTGAACTATTTTTCATATCTACCAGTCAATATTGTGTGGTGGGGTCCCAAGGTCAGGGTCAAGGTATAGCCACAATTGAATTTCAGACAGGTCTGAGAAGATAGGCATAAAATACCAGAGATGGGCCACTAAGAACCAGTGTGCATGAGGTTTGGAGAAAAACCAAAGGGTAAAGAGAAACTTGGGAGCAAGAAGTGTGAGTACTGGAGATTGGTTCCTGTATCCAGCCCCTGGGATTAGCATTTGAACTCCAGGGGGAAAAAAACAGGGCAAACAGAAAGTGAAAGAACCAAAGAGGTGGCTTCACACTGCATCACCTAAGGAACTTATAAAGCGCTTTGCAGTCTGAGTCGCCCCTCCAGAGCCTGACTTAATTGGTTTGGGATATATGTGCCTGGGCCTTGGTTGAAAATTGATATTTCAAGGACCCTCCTGATGAGTTCCTAAGGAAAAATAATCATCTTTTCAGTTTAAAAACAATTGAGACACTTAATACAAAACTTTCTCAATATATTTTGGGCAACAAACTCAACACTTCAATCATGTTTCAGAGGTTCAGCTTACATGTTGAGTTGCACAAAAAAGATTCAGTTCTCCAGGTAGGTGAATCACAAGCAGCCCATCCTAACTGACTGGGTTTTTCTTCTTCACTGAAGTAAGTGAATTGATCTGTTGTTTTGTCGCTGCCTAGCTAAAAGCCAGTGGGAGGGTGCCAGTGATCATTTGGAGAAAAGGTATCATTTTGAAGTAGCAAAGACAGCAGATGAATTGTGTTCATGAAATAGATGTTTCACTCTACTTTTTAATTTACTCCTGTTTGAGTTAACTGAAAGTTCCGTCTTTATTTTTAAAGAATGACATTTACACAGCCGCTCACACTGCCAAGCTTTGTTACATAAACAGCCTTGTTTTCCAAAAGTCTGGCGCTGCCTAGAGACCAAATATGTGCAGCGTTTTGGATTTCTTTTCAGAAGGAGCCTCTTCAACCTGTTGCTTCCCGCCCCTGCAACTTGCCCCAGTCAGGAGCAGTGAGGGTCAGGTTAAGCAAATTGGATTTTTCATTCAGCAAAGTTTCCCAAGCAAGGGTGGGGACACCAGAGTGACATTTCAAAGCCAGACTGCAATGCAATGATGGGGCTGAGGAGGCCTGGAACAAAAGAAGCTTCTCATTGACATCAAAAGCCTTGCTTTGGAACCAGACACTGGGAGGAAGAGCTCGGCCAGGGACTTTGCACATGGTGACCTGGGTTTGCTACCCATACACCCAGAACTTCGGAAGCTGAACCAGGGCTAAAATCTGAAGGTCTCACAAGTTGGTCCCATAAAGCCTTGAGACAACAACCTATAAAACCAGGCAAGGTTTTTTGGAATTTGATTTACACACCACTTTACATCAGCATCACTGTGGTTGTTTGTTTAAAATACTGTTTCCCAGTGCCCACCCCACACCCAGATAACCAGAATCTGTTGATGTGGGGCCCAGGAAACTGGATTTTAACAGTCCACCACAAGTGCTGTCTATGATTTAGCTCTCACCAAAGCCTGGAACAGCTTTTGAAAGCACTTGGGTTATTTTGGGTGGTCTGGGCTGTCTTTTGGGTAGAGCATGTCTTTTTAACTGACAAAGAACCAGTGTGTGTAGAACTGATCTCAGAGCTCTTCATTTTCCAAACATACCCAGAGTCTGGCCTTTCTGGGCATCCCTCACCCAGGGCTGCACCCTGCCAGCCTTTCCCACTGTCTCATTGGAAAACAACTGGGCCAAGCCCCTTGAATCAAAGTGTCAACCAACTAATCTGATCCATTAAGCCCTGCTAACTGATTCATGCTCATTAGCAAGGTCTAGCTCCCTGCTTCTCCAACCTTAGCTCACGTCAGAATCACCCAGAGCACTTGTTAAAGTACATTTTACTGGGCTCCACCCCTAGAGTAACTCTGGGTGAAGTCTGGGAACTTGCATTTCTAACAAGTTCCCAGAAGATGATGCTGATGCTCCTTGTCCAAGGACCACAGGTCCTCAACTTTGTTGGATATTTAGACTCCCTAGAGAGCTGTAAAGAATTTTTAATGAGCAGGCCACACCGCATTCCAATTCAATCAGAATGTCTGGGGGGTTAGACCAGTCTATCTGTTCCTTTTAAATTATTCCAGGTGATTCCAAAGTGCAGGCAGTCAAGTTTGAGAATTATTGGTCTAGAACTACGATTCTAAAAATTGATTGTGCATAAGAACCTGAGGAGTTTGCTATAATGCTGATTCCTGGGCCTCTGACCAAAGAAATCTGGTTCGGATGTCATCAGTACAGCCTGCACATTGGGATTTTTTACAAGCACCTCAGGTAATGACAATAGAAGGCAAACTGTAGAATTTTTAGTGGCACATTAGAATCTCACTGGGGAGCATTTTAACAATAAGTGTCTTCAATAAGATTCTGACTCAGTTGATCCAGAGTGTGGCCCTGTCATGTATAATTTTCGTAGCTCCACAGTTATTCTAGTATTTTAATATAGCCAGGGCTCAGAATGATTGGTTTGTGCATCAGTATCACCTGTGGAACTTGTTAAACTACATAGATACCCACTCCCTACCCAAAAGCTAGTGAATCAGAATGTCTGGGACTGACACTGATAAATATGTTTTTTAATGAGCCTCAGAGAATAGTCTAAGCACAGTCATATTTGAAAACTATTGGTCTAAATTAAATTTCCCTTTTTTAACCACGAACTTTCAAAATCTTTGAAAACCACTGGCTTAGACTAATGCTATTCTCATCGTTTCTGTTAATAGTGAGCATTTCTTGAGCACCTCTTATATGCCTGCTGCTTTAAATACATTATCACTGATCCGCACAGCAACCTGGCAGGATTAAATTTTGAGAGCAAAGCAGGAATAATATATTTGTCCAAATCCAGATGCCACCTAACATGAAACATTTTGTCATGCTGGGCTCTTGGTAAAGATGGAGATGTGGCCCATCGAGGTCCTAGATGACCCATCCTCTCTTATGGTAGTGCATTGGATTCCAGCCGGCAGCTTCCTAACTGCTCTTGTCTGCTCACCAGGTCACTGATGAATACACAACTTTGAACACTGAACAAAGTCCTTGGAAAATACACTTTGACCTCATTTTACCTTCACCCTTAGGGTATGGTGATTCCCCTGAGCTACAGTGGCCTATGGCTTGGATTGAAAAAAAGGCAAAATCCTCAGATAGTTGCAGCACTGTCAAACCACAGGACAGGGCCCATTCAGGTGCTGGTTACATCTAAGATGCAGCCCAAGGGCTAATGAGTGGTGGGGGGTGTGGAGCTCACAGGACGTGAGGGCAAAAGTAGAAATCTGCCTAATGCATGTGATGCTGAAAGCTCCATGCAATTTTTTTTTTGAGATAGAGAGAGAGAGGAGGGAGGAGGAGAGAGGGGGAGGGGGGAGAGAGAGAGAGAGAGAGAGAGAGAGAGGAAGGAAGGAAGGAAGGAAGGAAGGAAGGAAGGAAGGAAGGAAGGAAAGGAAACAAAGAAGGAAGTTTTTGATGATAAAGTGGAACTCTTGGAGCAGACATTCTCATGTTGATATTGATCAAGATACAAAGATGGGGAGAAGTCTAGATCTAACATCAGCTGATGACAAGTGTCTTTGCTGCTTGTTCACTGGTGAATTCACAAGATCTTTATGGCTTGATCTAGTATGAGATTAGTATTGCTCTAGAATGTCTGGATCTATTCCCTTTTTCTCTAGACCTCTTCATACTTCTATTTTCTTACATAGCCAACTTTAATTACCACAGGGGAATAGAAATAATATGTATTTTTAAATCCCTTAATAATCCAAAATATCTATACCCAAATAGAAGTTTATAAATTACAAACCAAATGTAAAAAAATTGCGTTGCTTTTCTTTACTTCGCACAACTAACATCATCTAACTTTTGAGCTCCTATCCTGCCAAATGGATAGAAGTAAGAGAGGTAGAGGAAGATTTCAACTTACCAATTAAATATAACTCAATTAATTCCAGTATGAAACAGTGTTTTGTCTCACCCCAGTGTCTTTGGGAGACATGCCCCATCTTTCAGAATGTATCTTCCTTCCCCATTTCCCTTACCAAGATGGCTCCTGGGTCTTCTGTGTATGCTTCCCTGTACTTGTAGTGGGCAGGAGCAGGAGGGGTGGCCCACATACTGACCTCCACGTATTTGCAATTGTCTGTACTTATCCTCTCCCTGGACACCTGAACCTGCTGACTAATGTAGGGACTTGATCCCACCTGATTCTTTTAGAAACTGCACTAACACCCACAGGGAGAGTTTATTATCCTTAAAGTATCCTTTAGCTGTAAATCCGGCTGATCTGTAATCCAGATACTTTCTTAGCTCTCCTGATCCATTGGTTCCCTTAGCATTTTTGTGTTCCCTTTGAGGGTACAGATTTTCCTAGTTGAATTCTGTGACCCCAAAGGCATGTGCTACATTCCGTGAGTCAAGACTGCTCTCTTCCCAACTATCTCCACCCTTCTTTAGCCATTTCCAATCTGGCACTCTGGCAACACCAGAGCTTAAAGTTTTCCCAGACTACACCCAAGGAAGTGAAGGCTAAGCTCCATTACACTGAATTCCAAACTCAAAATTGTCTGGCAACATCTCGTCCTGGTTCAATCTGTCTTTCTACCCTAGCCTGGAATGTGCAAAGCTCAGTGTGACTGGAGAAAAACTCACAGTTATGAAGATTGGTCTTATTTTTAATTCGAGGTCATTGAGCTCAAGTACGCCTGAGTGCTGCCCTAGACCATTTACTCTCGCACTCTATCTGTGACTGATTTTATACTTTCTCTCCTCTTCCCAAGCCCCTAGCACTTCCTAATTCATACTCACTTTCAGCTGAAGAAAGGTCATCCAATTCATTGAGAATATGGAAATTGCTAGAAAAGTACCCACCATCTCTACCTAACTCTTCCCTTCTGCTACTATGAACAAGCAATTCATTCTTATTACTAAAGACAACTCCTCCACTCCAGCATTAGTTCCCATTATTTATCAGCAATTCTCCCCTATCTCCTGTACCACCCTTTTCCCTCCCTAATGATTTAATCCCATAACACTTAAACAAACTGCAATTTCTTCTCCTACCTTGAATCACATCCTCTTTTATCCCCCTTCCATCTAACACCCCACCTAACACTGCACTTCTCTGCTTTCCTTTACAGCAAAGCTTCTGATAAGATTTAGTACACTCACCATTTCAACTTCCTCCATAGTTCCCCTCCTTCCCCCTGCCACTATTCCACTATTCTTTTCAAGGTCACTAATGACCTCCATATTGCTCAATCTAGTGGTCAATTTGTCCTCAATAAGTCCTCATCATACTTAACATATCAGCAGCATTTGACAGAGTTGATTGAGTTTTCTCCTTAAAATACTTTCTTTACTTGGATTCCTGAAAATTCTGGTCTTATTCTGACTTCATTATCAACTCTTCTCTGACTCCTCCTCTGACTTCTAAATATAAAGTGACATAGAGCTCGGTCCTTAGGTCCTCCCCTCCTCTTCTCTCTCTCTCCCTCTCTCTATCTCTCTCTCTCTCTCTCTCTCTCTCTCTCTAATTTATTGCTTTTAGAGAGATAGAGGAAGGAATAGAGAGAGAAACATCAACTCATTGTTCCACTCATCCATGCATTCACTGATTGATTCTTATACGTGCCCTGACTGAAATCAAACCCACAATTTTGTTGTATGGGGACAATGCTCTAACCCAGGGGTCCCCATCCTTTTTGGAACTAGGGACCAGTTTCATGGAAGACAATTTTTCCATGGTCAGAGGTGGGAGGAGGAGGTAGAGCTCAGGCTCTCGCCCACCACTCACTTCCTGCTGTGGATGAGGGGAGAGGGACAGAGACAGGAGGTAGAGCTCGGGTAACCTTCGCTCAGGGCCAGTTCCTAACGGGCTGATGATGGGGGGTTGGGTACCCCTGCTCTAACTAACTGAGCTACCCAGCCAGAGCCTTCTGTCTTCTTTTTAATACTCATTCATCCCTTTATTGTTCTCATCTACTCTCCTAGCTTTAAATATCATCCATACTAATGATTCCCAAATTTTACTTTCAGTCTAAACCTCTCCCATGAACTCTAGATTTGAATTTCCAACATCTAGTCCACAGTTTCACTTGGATAACCAATAGGCATCTCAAACCTGACCTGTCCAGAAGTAAATTCTAATCTTTTTCTTTAAAACCAGCTCCTTCTACAATCTTCTGCAATGTAAGAAGTAGTAACTCTCTCCTTCCAGTTCCTCGGGCCAAAATTCCTGTCTCTTCTTTTCAGATTGCCAAAGCTCATCCATTAGCAATCTTGTTGGATCTACCTTCAAAATATATCCAGAATTCACACTTCTTCTGTCTCTGTCACTGTAACTCTAGTCCAACTAGTACTCAGGTCTCACAAGGATTATAGCATTAATCACCTAACCAGTCTCTTATTTCCACCCTTGTCTCCCTTCAGTTTATTCTCAATATCATAACCAGAATTATCTCTTTAAATTAAAATCAAATAGGTTATTCCTCTATTCAAAAGTCTCCAGAAGTTTCCATCTCAGAGTAACCGTTAAAGTGCTTATGAGGTCCTACACAATCTACTTTCACCCTTTCCTGCCACTGGGCCCTGGACCTTACCTAACTGACCTCATTTCCTACACCTGCCCTTCCTTCATTCTGCTCCTAAAACACTGTTAGTCAGTTCCCTCACCTGCTTCAGGCATTGTACAGATGTTTCTGTCTCAGTCAAGCCTTCTATGATGACCATAGTTAAAAATCACAAGTCCACCTCCAACCCCACCTCCTTATGCTATCCACCTCCTTGCTTTGTGTTCCCCATAGCATTTTTAAACAAACTGATATGTATTTTATATATTTGTTTACTGTCTGGCTCTCTCAATAGGATGCAAGCTCATGAAAGTATTTTACTAGAACAATGGGTACTCAATAAATATTTTGAATATATCTTATTTCTAATACTCACTAAGGTTTTGACCTGCAGAGAAGAAAGTAAGGTCCACATACCACACCACTTGCCTTTGTTCCTCATTTTCCCCCTCCTTAAAGACTTTAAGTATGGCAGATTGAATATGTGTTTAATTCCATTTCTCCCAAAACTCATTTTCCAAAATAAACAGTCAATAGATGTTTAAAATTTAAAAGTCAAAGTTACATTTAATTTTTAAATGTGGTTATAACCACCAAACAAAGCAGAATTGAAAGCAGTTGCCTCTGGGGAGTGTGAATTTGGCATGTAAAGTATAAGGCAAGGGATTATGTTGTTGAATTTGTTTGTTATTGTTGTTTTTAAGCATTACAGTACAGTATGACTACAAAAATTCTAAAAGAAGCAGATAAAGTACAGTTATATAGGAGATTTTTAATATACTTTCAAATCAGTGAAATCTAGGAGAAAATAAATAAGTACAGAGATAGTTAATATTTCTGTTTCAACTAATGCATTTGTTCCAATTGCCAAAGAACTTGACATCCATTAAGGGAAAACATATCATAAAAATCAATCATGTACAGGGTTGCAAAGAAAACCTCAAGAAAATATGAAAAGGACAAGATGGAGGCATCAGTAGGCATACTTCACTTCCTCACTCAACCACAAAAAGAATTACAACCAAATTTCAAAACAAATAACACCCAGAACTGTCAGAAACTCAAACTGTATGAAGTCCAACAACCAAAGATTTAAAGAAGCCACATTCATCCAGATGGGTAGGAGGGGCAGAGACATAAAGACAGGGTGGAGAGGTGAGGAGATGCAGTGTGGTGTGGAGAGGTGGTGGCGGCAGCAGAACAGGCCTGGGTAGTCCCACATTCATGTGTGATGGTTAAAAATCAGAAGGGATACCTTGAGAGTGAGGCATACCTTGGGAGCGAGCAATCCTAGCCCCAGGCCAGACCTCACAGCCAGGGTTCCAGTGCCGGGAAGATAAACCATAACTTCTAGTTGTAAAAACCAGTGTGGGTTGGGGTGGTGGAAGAAACTGCCATATTTTCAGAAAACTCCACTTAAAAGGACCTGCAGGTCTTAAAACATATACAAATGTACCCACTCTGAGATTCAACACCAGGGCAATGGCTGGAAGGGCACCAGTCGCATACGGGGAGTGGGTGAAGTGACTGGAAATAGGGCAAGTGCCAGGCAAACCCTCAGAAACCAGGCAGTGACACAGTCCCCTCTCTGAGTCCTCTCCTGACACAGCGCCACAAAGTGGTAAAGGGAGTTGTTCCACCCTGGCCATTACCTAAAGCTCTGCACCACGCAATTTACACAGGTGACTTTTATAGGGAGTCAAAGCAGCTCTACATAATACACAGAAACAAACACAGGGAGGATAACAAATTGAGGAGACAAAGAAATATGGCCCAAATGAAATAACAGAACAAAACCCCAGAAAAAGAACTAAATGAAACAGGGATAGCCAATCTAACAGATGCACAATTCAAAACACTGGTGATCTGGATGCTCAAAGAACTCATTGAGTACAGTAACAACATAAAAGAAGAAATGAAGTTTATGCTAAGTAAAATAAAGAAAGTAACCAACTACAAGGAGCTAATAGTGAAGAGAAGGAAGCCGAGATTCAAATCAACAATTTGGAACATAAGGAAGAAATAAACATTCAACCAGAACAGAAAGAAAAAACAAGAATTTTTAAAAAATGAGTATAGTATAAGAAGATTCTGGGACATCTCCAAATGTGCCCACATCCAAATCAGAGTGATGCCAGAAGAAGAGGAAGAGCAAGAAATTGAAAACTTATTTGAAAAAGATAATGAAAGAAAACTTCCTTAATTTGGCACAGGAAATAGATATATAAGTCCAGTAAGCACAGAGAGTCCCAAACAAGTTGGACCCAAAGAGGACCACACCAAGACACATAGTAATTAAAACTCCAAAGGTTAAAGATAAAGATAGAATCTCAAAAGCAGCAAGAGAAAAGAAGAGAGTTACCTACAAAGGGGTTCCCATAAGACTGTCAGCTGATTTCTCAAAATAAAACTTGCAGGCAAGGGACTGGCAAGGAATATTCAAAGTATTGAAAAGCAACGACCTGTAACCCAGACTACTCTATCCAGCAAAGCTATCATTTAGAATGGAAGAACAGATAAAGTGCTTCCCAGACAAGGTAAAGCTAAAGAAGTTCATCATCACCAAGCCATCATTACAGGAAATGTTAAAGGAAATTATTTAAGACAAAGAAGATCAAAACCATGGACATTAAAAAGACAACAAATTCACAGCTCTTAACAGCTGAATCTTTAAAAAACAACAACAACAACAAAAAAAAAAACCCAGCCCTGGCTGGTGTGGCTCAGTGGATTGAGTGCTGGCCTGTGAACCAAAGGGTCACTTGTTCAATTCCCAGTCAGGGCACATGCCTGAGTTGCAGGCCAGGTCCCCAGAAGGGGTCTTGCAAGAAACAACCACACATTAATGTTTCTCTCCCTTTCTTTCTCCTTCCCTTCCCCTCTCTCTAAAAATAAATAAATAAAATATTTTTAAAAAATTAAAAAAAGAAAAACTAAGCAAACAACAAGAACAGGAACAGAATCATAGGTTTTGCAATCATTTGGAGGGTTATCAACTGGGAGGCAGTAGGAGAAGAATTGGGGGAAAGGTGCAGAAATTAAAAAGCATAATTTGTAGGTACATATAGACAGCAAGATGCTAAGAATAATATAGGAAATGGAGAAGCCAAAGAAGTTATATGCAGGACCCATGGACATGAACCAAGGGGGGAAGATTGCTGGAGGAAAATGGTACCAGGTGGAGTGGGGCAAAGGGGGAAAATTGGGACAACTGTAATAATATAATCAATAAAATATACTCACAAAAAAAGTAAAAGAAAATGTGATAAGCAGAAATTTTACAGATCTCATTCTCTGATAAGAATCCAAAATATTATAAATAAAGGATATATAAAAGGAGTTTCAGAAATTTAGAAATTCCTTTCTTCTCTTGATGCAGCCTAGCTTTCAATAGCGCTTTCTCCCTGGGAACACACAATACATAAAAAGCTTCATTTGACAATCAGAGCAGCACAACGATTTCGGAGCTCTAGCTAGTGACTACCCTGTCCCTAAAGCATTGAAACTCATTGATTAAAAGGATGGGGAGCCATATGGCATCTTGATTTAAGAGGAATAAAAAATACATGAAATAATTCCTAAAATATATTCATTATTCATAAGTATGGCTATTACTTTAAATCCAGAGCCACAATGTCAATCAACTAATGAAATGACCAAAATTGCCAATCTCAACTGCACCTCTCTGCCTAACTTTGGTCAGCTCTCTAGTAAAATTAATAAACAGTGAGGTAAGAAGATTTACTGATGGATGGGATTTCAACCAATAGCTGGAAAAATCATTAAAATATCTGGATAAGTACTCTCAACGTTGTACGCCAGTAAAAATGCATATCCTGGGCCCCACCCCTTACCAATTGAATCAGAATATGTAAAGCTCAGAATTCTACATTTTCTAAAAGGCCTTTAGATGGATTTTTAAACGTGAAGTTTGAGAACTACTGATTTACATAATTCACTAACAATAAGAACCTCCCATAATTCAGAGTGAACTAAAATCGTGGAAGGAAATGGACGAGTATAGCAGATTTTATTTTTTTGTGAAAAATTCCTAAGAATAATTACCTGACACACTTCAAACACAACTACTTTATTGAGTTATCTTTTATAATTTTGACTTTGACTCCTTAGCTATTCTAGTAAAGTGGCATTTCAGCTTGACATGGGGCACTGGTTCTCATCTACATTTACCATGTGATACCAACCATTTCCCAGAACAACGCCTACAGTCAGTGCCCCACACCTCCAGGATGTGTATTCCCACCCAATTTGTTCATTGCCCATGATGATCCCCAAGTAAGGTAAGATATTTCACAAAACAATAAAAGTCCAATTAGGACTTCCCAAGTAAGGTAAGATATTTCACAAAACAATAAAAAATGATCATAAATCTTATAATTAATAACAAGTTCTAGGAATATATTTTAAAGTTTCTCACACAAATGTTTAGACAAACATACTAATTGTAACATAGCTCATAACAACAAAAAAGTAGAATCAGCCTAAGTATATGTAGTTAGAATTAAGTTTGCGTATAAGAGAACATTTAAAATAACTGTCATTTAAACAAAACAGAAATGTATTTCTCTCCCACCTAAAAGAAGTTCACAGGAGGTAGGCTATCTAGTGCTCTATGGCATCTTCACAGTGTCATCAGGGACCCAGGTTACCATCTTGCCTGCTCACCATCCTCAGAAAATGGTTTCCATACTGCGAAGTCCACCACGGGTCATATTTGTTACATCCTCCCAGGCACACTTGCCATCTGCGATAAGAAAGGGAAAACTGTTGGAAATCTGAGAAATTAGACAAAAGTAAAGTTAAGCTTAAAGGGGCTGTTTCAATTATTGCACCAAACCAGGTTTACTGCATTTGACTTAAAACTTATATTTTCCTTACCACCCCTATAGGAATGGGAACTATTAATGAAATTTGGATAATTAATAGAAAATTTCCTTAAACTGCATTTTCTCTGTTTACCTGAGTAGAGCATGAATAAATTTACAATCATATTGTGACATCTCTATTAAATCCATTTTTATTTAAAGTCTCTTTCAGATTACTTTATTACCTTGGTTTAGAGATAGGGGATTGAATTCTTACAGAGTCCAAATTGTTAAATGGGACAAAAGGACCCTACTTTTGGTGTTCCTCTAAAATAATATAACACCCTCCCTCCTAGGCCAGGGAGAAAGTGCAATCCCTAAGAGGGATTGGAAATTCCAAGGAGGAAGTGAAGTCTCATGCTCTGTCTCTCCTGCCTCTTCTATCCATAATGCTCTGAGGTTAATAAAATTCAGTTTTTCTTTTACTGTCTCTTCCTATCTCTCAGGATTTCCTGTAGTATCAAGTCCAGCTACATAATATTTGGAGTCCAGTGCAAAATGAACAAGGGCCCCATGCTAAAAAATTATTAAATATTTCCATGCTGTCGTGAATGGTAAGAGTTCCTTCTTTCCATCTGCTGCATAGTAGTCCATTGTGTAAATGTACCACAGTTTTTTGATCCACCCATTTACTGATGTGCATTTAGGCTGTTTCCAGCACTTGGCTATTGTAAATAATACTGCTATGAATTTTGGGGTGCATAGGTTCTTCTGAATTGGTATTTCAGGATTCTTAGTGTATAATTCCAGCACGGCAATTGCTGGGTCAAAAGGCAGTTCCATCTTTAGTTCTTTGAGGAAATTCCATACAGTTTTCCACAGGGGTTGGACCAGTCTGCATTCCTACCAACATGAATGGATGGAACTGGAGAATATTATGCTAAGTGAAATAAACCAGCCTATGAAAGACAAATACCATATGATCTCATCTATGAGTGGGAGCTAATCAACAAAACAAACATGCATGGGAAATAGAAACAAAGACGTGGAAATAGAGAACAAACTGACAGTGACCAGAGGGAAGGGGAGAGGGGGACAAAGGGGGAAAAACAGGAAGAGTGAAGGAACATGTACAAAGGACACAAGGACAAAACAACAGAGTGGGTGAAAAGGATTAAATGTGGAAGATGGGGAAGGGTAGGGCAGGGGAGAGTAATGGGGGAAAAAATGAGGACAGCTGTAACTGAACAACAACTAATAAGAAAATTATCAGATATTTTGATATGGTGACAAAAAGAGCATTAAACCAAGTACCAGGCCCTTCTAGCACAGGCCTGTGTGACTATATAGATTGCATACCCACACAGCTGGTCCTGCCTATACCTAAGGCCTTGAGGAGGTAGATTTTGAGTGCTTTCACTTTCTCTACATAATGACCTCCTAGTTTCTGATTCTGGCTTCTTGCTTAGAACTTAACAATGATTAAAATAACTCTCCTACATTTAGAGGTGCCTAGATTTCAAGCTTATTTTCTTGTGGATTCAAACAAAATCTAACTGGATGAAAAAACCTGGTTAATACCTTTTTTAAAAAAGACTGAGCATTTCCCATCCCTTTCCTAGAAGCCCTGACAGTCACACTGCAATGTGGGTGATAGATTTTCAGGACAGGGACTTCCGGCCAAGATGGAGGTGTAGGTGGACACACTGTGCCTCCTCTCACAACAAAAATTAAGGACAACAAATATTTAGAAACAAGAAAACAATCAGAACTGATAGAAAATTGAACTGTACAGAAATCCAACAACCATTCATCCAGACCAACAAGAGGGGTGGAGTCGCAGCAGGAAAAAGTGGAGGTGCGGACCCACCTGGGCACAGAGGCAGCAGTGGCTGGCAGTTCCCAGGCGTGCAGGCAGTGGCTAGCAGACCCCGGGCACAGGGTGGCAACTGTGCAGACCCAGTGAGGCTGCACAAGGTGGCTGGCTGACCAGGTGGTCCCACATTCACACGCAGATAATCCAGGCAAAGGGGAAGCGGCAGAAGAGACTGGAATTCAAGGGAGAGTGGAGCAAGAGCCGTTGTTCCCTCTCCGACCACGCCCCCACATACGTCACAACTCAGCGACCGGGCTGCCCTGCCCTGGGAAACACCTAAGGCTCCACCCCTCACTACGTAACAGCCATGAACAGACGCCCCCCCCCCAAAAAAAAACCAAAAATGGCTGAAACTGGAGAACAAATCAAAGCCCCAGAGCCAATTCCTCTAAGCGACAAAGAGATAACCAACCAATCAGATGCACAGTTCAAAGCCCTGGTGATCAGGATGCTCACAGAATTGGTTGATTTTGCTCACAAATTTGATGAAAAAATGAAGGCTACAATACGTGAAATGAAGGAAGACGCATGGGGAACCAATAGAGATGGGAGGAAAACTGGGACTCAAATCAATGGAGTGGACCAGAAGGAAGAAACAAACAACCAAACAGAAAACAAGGAAGAAACAAGAATTCAAAAAAAAAAAAAAATGAGGAGAGGCATAGGAACCTCCAGGACATCTTTAAACGTCCCAACATCCGAATTATAGGAGTACCAGAAGGGGAAGAAGAAGAGCAACAAGTGGAAAACTTATTTCAACAAATAATAAAGGAGAACTTCCCCAATCTGGCAAAGGAACTAGACTTCCAGGAAAGCCAGGAAGCTCAGAGAGCCCCAAAGAAGGTGGACCCAAGGAGGAACACACCAAGCCACATCGTCATTACATTAGCCAAGATTAAAATGAAGCAGAGAATTCTAGAAGCAGCAAGGGATAAGGGGACAGTCACTTACAAAGGAGTTCCCATCAGACTGTCAGCTGATTTCTCAAAAGAGACCTTCCAAGCAAGAAGGGGCTGGAAAGAAATATTTGAAGTCTTGAAAGGCAGGGACCTACATCCAAAATTGCTCTATCCAGCAAAGCTGTCATTTAGAATGGAAAGGAAGATAAAGTGCTTCTCGGATAAGGTCCAGTTCAAGGAGTTCATCATCACCAAGCCCCTATTATATGAAATGTTAAAGGGACTTATCAAAGAAAAAGAAGATAAAAAATAGGACAGTAAAAAGACAGCAAACTCACAGCTATTAACAACCACACCTAAAACAAAAGCAAACAACTAGAACAGGAACAGAACCACAGAAATGGAGATCATATGCAGGGTTAGCCAGAGGGGAGTGGGAGGAGGAGAGAGGGGGAAAGTTACAGAGAATAAGTAGCATGGACAGTGGGTATAAAATAGGGAGAGGGCAAGAATAGTGCGGAAAATGTAGAAGCTAAAGAACTTATGACACATGGACATGAACTAAAGGGGGGGAATGTGGGTGGGAGGGGGTGTGCAGGGTGGAGGGGAATGATGAGGGAGAAATGGGACAACTGTAATAGCATAATCAATAAAATATATTCTAAAAAAAAGATTTTCAGGACAGGAAAGTAAAACAGCAGGAAATATATATATATATTTTGTTTGTTTGTTTGTTTTTAATTTTTAATCAGTATTTTTAAAATTGTTGATATTGTACAGTTTTCTGTCTTTTACTCTCCCCCAGCCCACTGCCGCAGTCCTCCCCCCTCCCTCCCATTTCCACCCGAAATATATACATTTTTAAAATGCAAATCTCTAATTCAAGAATGGGAGATTATGAAAAAATACAACTGGATTTAAAAAAAACTGAATAGAAATCCATAAAATTAAAATATGCTCATTTAAATTGAAAAAGAAGCAACTGAAAAGGGAATTAGTAACTGAAAGCTGATAAAGATAACAGCAAACTTTGCAAGGAAAAATAAGAAATAAAAAAATATGAACAAGAAGCTAAGAGACATGGAAGAAAGAAAAGAAACAGTTTGATACATTTCTAGCAGAAATTCCAGAAGAATTAGAATAAAGAAATTGAGAAAGAGGCAATATTTGAAGATATAACAGATGACAATTTTCCAGAACCAAAGAAATATTTAAGATAAAAAAATAAATAAAAACCACACTGAGTCATGAGCAAGATAAATGAAAACAATTCCAACATGGACACATTGTTGTGAAACTACAAAATTGTGGGTGCGGGGGGGGGGGGGCGCTCCGCCCCCAGAGCCCCATCCCTCCGTCATGGATGAAAATAAAAACTACCAAGACATTTTCTGCTTGGGGAGGAAAGGGGTCAAACTCTCAGAGGAGAATGACCCAGAGCCCCATCCTCACTAGGCTTTTATTGGGCTCAAATACACGGGAATACAGGTATGTCAGGCGACAAGGATCAAACAATGGTTAACATTTCAAAAAAATCTGAGGGCTTAATCTGAGTCAGTGTCTGTCAGGAAAGGGGGTTGCCAGACTTTGGGAGACATACTCATTTCCTCCTGGGACACTTATCACCTAAGGGGGAGCACTTTTAGCAAAGCAGGTTTCACAGGGCTTTAGGAATTCTTTCTTATGCCCAATCACCCAGGGAGGCTTCCTTGCCGGCACAGGGCTGCATCACTCACCCCCACAGCTTCAGGCTTTAAGCCAATTAGGAAGCAGGAGACATCTCCCAGATGGAAATGAGGACTCGGGCTATGTCAGAATAGCCAGGGGGCGAGGGTCCATCACATCCTCTTTGCTGTAGCCCCCCCCAAGTCCTTCCATGAGGCCTCCCAAGTGGTTGTGTCTGGCTTAGGTTGCCCCTCCCATGAGGAGTCTTACCCGTCATTGCCTGCCAACCAAGCATTGGGGCCAGAGATGGATGAGGCAGAAGCAGCACTCCTGCCAGGGAGATAAGCTTTGTCTCCTTAGTAGGTCACATCCTTGTGACAGAACAGACCCAGATGAAGTGGGTCCCTAGGCTCTTACACAGCCCACCATGGGGTGAGGGTTACAACTCCTGAAACCAGGCTGAACAGTCCACAACACAAAATAGTAAGAGAAAAACTGAAAATCAAACAGAAAGAGAAGCAGATTATCTCTAAGTGAAAAATCACACAGACTGGCTGCTAAAAGCAAACTTCTCAGAAGCAACAGATGCCAGAAGAGAATAAATTACATACTGAAAGTGTTCAAGGGGAAAACTCACAATAAAATTCTATCCACAGATAACTGATCACTCAAGAGTGAAAGTAATATATATTTTTATACATCTAAAGCCCAAAAGAGTTAACTGACACTCACCAGCCCCCCCAAAAAATACTGAAAGAGAAACTTGAACAGGAAGCTAGAATGAAAGATGGAATTTAATAGCAATGGTGAGGGGAAAAAATTATAAAAATATGTTAACTAACAATAATAACTAGAAATGGAGTGTATAATTTTCAAACTAATAAAGAAAAGATGGGGAAATAAAGAAAACTTAACCATTCAATAAAAAAAATGAGAAGAGAGAAAAAAGTAAACAAAATGAAAAAACCAAAAGCATACAAAAACAAACTAAAATGGTATAATTCCAAATATGCCACACACCATACATAATATGAACAAATAAGACTCATCCACTACTATAGATTTTCATGGGTAACTCAATGTTAAATGAGAAAAGCAACTTATAAGATGATATATACAAAAAAATGTACAGTAAATTGTTCATGTATGTTTAAAAACATATATATAGTAGCATGTATTGTATTTTGACATATAAGTAAGCACATAAAATTGTTTTAAAATAATTTAAGAATACATCTTAGATTCATAATATCAACTGTCTCTGGAAATGGGGTAAGACAGAAAATGGTAAACAAACAGGACTTTGATTTGATCTGTAATGTTTTATTTTTTAATTAAAAAAGACTAAAGCAAATATAATAAAATATTAATGGATAGTAGGTATACACATTGTTTATTATGCTTCAGATTGTTTTGTATTTTTTTAATTTCCAAAACTATAAACAATAAAACAAAATATACATATCAAGGTTTGGGGGAGTGAGGTGAAAATATATCTCAGAAAATATCGTTTATTGCTTACGCTTATTACAAAGTATTAGAACACATATTTAAAAACACAAAATGCCTCTAAGAATTATTTATTATTTAGATTTCACACTGATTAAAAATGAACTTTCCAGTTAATTGATCAGAATTAGTGAAGTTTTCATGGTCAAAAAGAGCAAAAAGTATGTCACCTGGATTGCCCAGCAATGGGCATCAAATGATAATGAATGATTTTGTTTTGAAAAAATATTGTGGTCCCCTGAACTAGGGAGCATATGGTGGTACTCAAAGGACTGTGTCACTTATTGATGAGCCTTAGGTTTCAAAAATTTGTTTCTGAGCCTCTTCAAAGAATCCAATTTTATCTCTGAGTTAGAAATCTGGAGCACAAAAAGGTCATTTTCAGAGAAAACTAAAGCACAGTTTTCTTTTTGAAAAAATTCAGAATTCTCAATCTAGAGAAAAATAAATAAACTAGTAGGGCTTCTATTTGAGTTGTGTTTTACATCTGAGAAGCTTGATTTAACCCCTAGAGGGTTAATACTATTCTTGGTTAAAAAATAAATGAGATCATTTTGTAAAATATTCTCCTTTTCATAAAGTGTTCAGTGTCAGCTTAAACTATTATGAAGTTAGATTCACAATGGGGATGAAAATGGAGAGTTTTGTCATTCTAGAAGAAGCTTGTCTTGGTTTACCCTATAGCTCCTTTAAATTTAAAAAAAAATGCAGCCTTTATATTCAGTTTTGCTAACATCAGTAAAGCTCAGGCAACACCCAGTTGTGCCCTCCTTTGGGTGGCACAATTTATTTTCTCAAGGTCATGTAGGGATATGGCTAAGGAACAAGAGGAAACCTGAGGTTGGCCTGTGACTACTAAAATTACACTGGGCTCTTTGTGTAAGGTCCCTCAGTCATTGATCTTCAAATTAAAAATAGCTCACAAGTCACCTTGGGTTCTTTTGGCTTGTGAGGGCATGAAAACATGATGGCTGAGGCATGGTGGGGCATATTCTGGGTAAAGCCAAGAACCTTTCCTCATCCCCAGTATTAGAGAACACAGGATGGTGACCAATAGCCATGCCTCTTATAGATGGCCATTAAAGTGAACTCCGTCTTGGGTTAGGTTGTCTCTGTATAGGGAGATTTCTTTCATTGGCCACCTCCTGGCCTTCATGGGCCCAAGGCAGTTGGAGTGGAGATAATCAGGACCAAAGCAGGACAGAAAGATTAGGTGTGGCGCTATGCAGTTCAGTGTGTCCTTGTGCATTTGTGCCACGGACTCCAGGAAACAGCACTTGATGAACTGACGTTACCCTGATACATTTAATTTCTAAATTAATTAATTAAAAACGTAAATGTCTCACTAGGTATGGTGACAGATGTTAACTAGACTTATTGTGCTAATCATTTCACATTATGTACAAAAATTGAATCATTATGTTGTACGCTTGAAACTAACATGTTATACATCATTATATCTCATATAAAAATAACAAGGAAAAAATAATAACTTGTTTTAAATAAATATTCTCAGAAATCAGCTAAAAATGAATATTCTTTGTTTGGTGAAGCACAGAAAGCTCTTGTGAACTCTAATAGAAAAGCATATCCCATGGTGCACAAAACAAGTCCTGTTTTCTACACAGTTAGCAGTGTAGCAGTAAATAGTGACCCCTTAGACTGAGATACGGGGTCCTCGCACTCCTTCAGAGCTCCAGTCCTTAGTCGTTTGTTGGTTTGGTCATGAGGTCAATCAGCTCTTTGGAAAGTTACGTCAGCTTGGATATGGCAGCCACCTCCCAAGACTCAGTTTCATCTTTGATCCCTAGATGAACAAACGCAACTTGACCTAAACTCTCTTTCTTTCTGATTCTGACGAGCGTCCTGTATTAACATCCCTATGCCATGAAAGGTTAAAACTATTGAAGCAAAGGCAACCAGATTTCTATGTTCCATTGACCAGGCAAAACCACAGGCTGCGTATAGCCAAGTACCCTCAAAGCGCCCATTATCTTGTACATGAAATTGCTTGGTATACAATCTGATTTTATGAAGTCTCAGGCCTCTGACCTCAGGCAGCTTTCTTTAAAAAATGAGGAGGGGTGGGAGATGATTGGCACCAAAATTAATCAAGTCTACTAAGACTCAGCATTTCCAAAGTTGAAGAGTAAAGGTTTGTCTCTGGACTCAGCCCAGCTTGGGAAAGAGAAGGCATTTCTAGAACTGCCTCTAGGCATTGGCCAAAGGGCATTGTGTATCTTTGTGTTACCAACAAACCTAAGGATGGCACCCTGATATCTTACCTGAGAGTGTTTTCTCAGCTGGTCTCAGGTCAAGGAGTTACCATAAAAGGGTCTCAGTCAGGAGTGGGCTAGAGTTAGGGATGCTCTTAAGACATAGCCAGACACCTCCCCCTAAACAGCACAGTGGAATAATCCTCAGTTGTTTTTCCCGGGGCCTGCTTATCCCCTATAGAGAGAAATATGTTCTAAATTATATGTTCTGTACTTACTTTGGTGCCTCTAGCTGTTGAGTTGGTTTTATTTCTCAATGTCTCCCCTGTGCCACTTAATAAAAACTTTTAAAAGCTAACAGGGCTTTTTAAAAAAAATTGTATGCTACACTTACAAATCAAACAATGACAAGCATAGATATATTAATGAAATTAGGTGCCCCAACTAAAACTCCAGTACTCTCTCAGGCAGAACTCTCTAAAGCATTTACTTTGTGAATAAGATTCAGCTCATACCTTTAAACCAGGGCACCTCTCTTTTTGCTGTGGGGAGAGGGTCATAGCACTGCTTTAGCACACGTGAGGTCCTTAGCCAGAGTCACTTCCTCAAATGAGTGGGTGATGATTCTTTTCCTTTTTGCTGTAATTGATATAGCTATACAATCTGGCCTGAAATCTCACTTTTTATATAGTCAATATTGCCTATAAATTATTCTGCTTGCCCTCCAGAACACATCTGCCTTAGCACATAGGACTGTCCCATACACGGTTAAACATAGTCGCTCTCATGCAAAGAGCAGTGCACTGTTCTCAGGGCTTTCTTGGGCCTCTCACTGTGGTCCTGGGGTGATGCATAAGTTGGCCATGAGCTCCCTGGTCAGATGTCATTCTTCCTCCAGGATGACTGAGGCAGGGTAGCAGAATGGAAAGTATCCTGACTTTGGAGTCGGGCAGATCTGAATCCCAATGCAAACTGCTACTTACCAGCTGTACAACTGTGGGTGAGTGACTTAGCCTCCTTGAGTCTCAGATTAGCCTATATAAAAACCCAACAACCTTACAGGACTCCTATAAGGTGGCATCCATTTAGGCAATGTATACAGAGTACTAAACTGATGCCCAACACAGTGTACGTCCCAATAAACTATAGAAGCCATTATGATTATTAAAAATAAGCACTGCCAGGAACAAAGCTCAGTTACCTTGATATAAATGAACTACTCAGCTCACTTCGTAATGAGGTCTAGCTAGCTCAAAAACAGGTAAAGAATGAAGTGGAAGCTAGATAGAACTACTGACAATTCACAGCCCTGGAGCTGTAAGAAGGATCTCAGAAAGGAAGGGTAGGAAGAAAATAAAGGAAGCTTTATCAGCTTTTTAATCTGCCCCCCCCAACTCATATTACACCCTATAATAGCTAGAGAGAATGACTTAGAGAAATTGCTGCCTAACATCATACAGTTAATTGAGCAAGAACTGGAATGAGAACCTGTATACCCTATTTCCAGCTCTGGGCTTTTTCCACCAAATGATGTGTGTACCTAAACGCTGGTGAAAGGGCCAGTGGTGGCAAAAAAACCCCCAAAAAACACTAGATCAGAATCAAAAATCTCCTTTCCAATAAGAAAGAGCATATGGAAAATTCCTGAAAGCAATAAAATATTCTTTATCTTTTTTGGTGTATTGACAATGGTTACACAGATACACATACATTTGTCAAAATGCATCAACTGGACACTTCAGTTCTGTTTAGTTTATGGTATGCAAATTATACCTCAGTTAAATTAGTTAATAAAATATATATACTTTTCAGCTCCAGCTCTGACAACAATGAGCTGGCTAGGCTAAGCCAAGTCAGTTCACCTCTCTAGGCCTCAGCTTTCTGGTCTTTATAATGAAGAGTTATAATTAAACAAAGACTAAAGTCCTTTCCAGCTCAAACTACATTATGATAAACAAAAACTCTTTCTTTCATTTCAGCCTCTATTTTATGCCCACTGGGTTCAGCAGCAGGGTCAGAGAGGTAGGCACATAATTTAGTGGGAGTGGGCAGTAAATTAATGGTATGTGCAAGGGATTCAGTGTCTTTCTATTGCATCATTAACTTTCCAGCCACAGTTTAAAGAACATGACTGGTTTTCCACAGGGATCCTGCAATGCACCATGATTGAGCTGTGGGATGGGGATGATCTGGCCCCAGACAAGTCGTATCTGCCACCAGAGATAACAACTTTCACATGGAGTCCAGAGAGAATGTTTCCTGGACTATAGGAATGACTGACAGATATTAAACAGGAGGAAATTGAAGGCTCTGCCAAGTTTCATGATAAAATGCTATTTCTCACGGTAAGGTCAAGCTGTCTCTAGTGTAGCTACTGCTTTCAAAACACAAAAGGAACATGGCAGATTCAACAGACTGCATCAGGTTTTGCAAAGAGTATGTGATCAAAGACCACTACTTTAATTTATAAATAAAATTGAATTACTTTATAGCAATAAAAAGGATGAATTTAGAATTTGGATGAACTAAAGCTGAGAAACATCGACAAGGAAATCTCTTAAGGTTCAATTCCAAAACTCTTTGGATGTAAAATGCCCACAGATGTTTGTCAGATTACATATGTAAAAGGTAGGTAAATTGGACTTTCACAGGTGAGCATTACAGCAGTAGTGAGGGCTGGCATTACTGTGATATATTAACAAGTATTTAAAAGGTGGAATATACTCACTGACACCAAATATTATAACTTCACAGACTAAGAATCTAAAAACAAAATTTAACAGAGACAAATCAAGAATTAGTGCATTTACTTATGCAAACAGGACAGAAATAAAAGTCATAGTTTAGTCTCAAGTAGCATGAAAAATGTGAGTAGCATTTGTTTCTCATTTTAAATTTTTAGGGAATGACCCTGTGATGGTTAGTTTTATCTTTCAACTTGACTGGGCCACAGGGTGCTCGAATGTTTGATTAAACATTATTATGGGTGTGTCTATGAAGGAGTTTCTGGATAAGACTAATTTTTGAATTGGTAGAATGAGTAAAGCACACTGCCCTCCATTTTGTGGGTGGGTTTCATCCAATCTATTGAAGGTCCAGGTAGAACAAAACACTGATTAAGAAAGAATTTACTCTTTCTTCAAATTGGGACACAGCAGCTCCTGTCTTTAGACTCTGACTCAGGCTACAGTTTCTACCTTTTGCTCTCTTGTTCTCAGGCATTTTGTCCTGAATTGGAACTCTATAGCATTAGCTCTCCTGGGTCTCCAGCTAGCCAACTGCAAATCTTGGGACTTTTCACCATCCATAATCATGTGAGCCAATTCCTTATAATAAATCTCTCCATATACATGTTATGTATTTGTATATATACACATAAATATAGAACCAATAGTATGTATGCATATATATAATCAACAGAAAGTATCCAGCCATGTAATATCAAAAATAGAGACATTTATTGGAGGAGATACAAGAAACATTGTACAGAGGACAATGACACCTCAGTCCCCTTCAAAGTAGGCATCCTGGGTCCTCACACAGTTCTCTCAGTGTCTCCTCCAACTGTTCAAACACTCTGCAAAATTCTTTATTGGAATCTCCATCAGCTGCCCCATTGTATTTTCCTGAATCTCACCAATGGTCTGAAATCTCTTTCTTTTCAAAGTTGATTTTAGTTTTGGGAAAAGCCAGGAGTCACAGGGCACCAAATCTGGGTTATAGGGGGGCTGAATCACCTGGGTGATTTGATGTTTCACCAAAAAACTCTACACAAGACATGATGCATGAGTGGGTACGTTGTTGTGATGAAGCTGCCAATCACCAGTTGCCCGTAACTGTGGCCTTCTGAATCATCTGACCAGTTTCCACAGAGGAATGTTCAAGCTTAACATAAAATTTGATGCAGATTCATTGCTCTCTACTTGCTCACTTATTTTTAATGGGACAGCCACACAGCACACATGCTCACTCAATGGTGCCTACTGCCCCCACTGACTAGTACAGTGAAGTCATCATTGTTCACAAATGCACATTCCAGTCCACTCTCTTTGGCTGCCAGATTATATCAATGTAGTGCAAACAGTTCTCATTATATTAACAATGGATGGACTTTTTCTGGACAAATATTGTATATAGATGTATCCTGTTTCTCTGACTAGAAAAGAACACTGACATTAGTCAGGAGAACACTGACTAATACAAACTCCCTCAACTGATTCATCAATTTGTTCATTTTAACACCATTCCACATTTTGGGGATTAGATATCAAAATGTACATTGAACATGGCCTTTGATTCAGCAATTGTCCTAGAAATTTATCTTACAGAAATACTTGGACATGTGTGCAGAGAATAAAGTATAAAGATCAAGGCCACCGTGTTGTACAATGTCAAGTTGGGAGGCAGCATTTCTAATGAAGCTGTATCAATCGTACCCCTGAAGCATGACAGAGATGTTATGTGGTTTAAAATGGCAACTGATTGAGCACAAAGCAAATTCCCCTTACTGGAGGATAGTTAAATAAACTATGTTACATCTACATGATAGACTACAGTAAATATTATACCTTTGTTGGAAGAAATGAGGTGGATCTATGTGATGTGATAAGGAAAAATGTCCAAGACTTTTGAAAAGAGCAAGGGTAGGATAGTGCATAGAGTATGTCCCCATGTGTTTACACATGTGCAGATACACACACAATAAAATTCCTGGAAGGACACATAAATGGTAAATCCCAGTTGCTGCTAGATGGCCAGAGTGACAAGGAATTCCACTTTTTGTTGTATACCACTTTTTAACATAAAAAAACTAGACTAACACAAAAGTTCATCCATTCATTCCATAATTAAGGATTACATACTGAGCAATATGCTAAGTACCTTCCCAAGCTGGAAGTGCTCATTGTCCAGTGAAATTCTCTAGCTTCTTGGTATAGTTGTTCTCGGTTAGTGTAGTTAGTGTTGCTGTTAGGGGTGGTGAAATACTACTTATTTCATTAAATGAGTATTTTTTGTGTGTACCTACTATGTGCTGGCATTCTTCTAGGTGCTGGGGTTGTATCAGTAACCAAAAGAGACAAAAAAACGTCATCTTCACAGTTCTTACAGTCTACCTATTTAGACAAAAAATTCCATGGCCTATGTATCACATTCATGTAGCCCTAGTATATCTCATGCAGTGAACTAGTCATTCTACAAATACTTCTAAAGGGATGAGCACACAAGTGTTCACATATGTGTCTGGGTTACAGTATGACTGATATTCACATAAACAACCCTATTCAGTGATGTCTCTATTTAGAGCAAATGAGATAGTTGTGTAAAAAATCCCTGTAACATGTAAAATCTTAGTAATGACCAGAGTCATCTTATAGAACTCAGTGTGGGCTACTTCTGCTGCGGCTCCCTCCTTTCCTCCACTTCAAAATCCTCCAGGTTGGCTACAATTCAGGAGATGTCTGCATTCCTAAACCCCTCAGATTTGTCACTGGTCCCATCCTTGACATTTTCATCTCGTAAGACCGTACAGTTTATAGAGACAGAGGTTTGCATAGTTCCACAAAGGGAGGTTACAAGTACCTCCCTTTGGGTTATCATCCTAGTATCATTCTCTCGGAGTTGAAAGTGTCTTCTTTCAACCAAGTCAACTGGTACAGTTATTATGGTATGTACCAAACCCAAAATGTCCTGGAATACTCACAGAGGTACACCCGCAGACACATACATGTGAATCTCCCATTGTACCTCCTTCTTCACAACCTCTTACTGGCTCCAATGCTGCAGTGACTGCAATTGGCATGGGTTCATCAGAACTTTCCTCATTCCTTTCCTGCTCTGAACTTGTAGATTCACAAAAACTGCTTTTGGAAATGGTAGCCTCAAGCAGTCAGAAACAGCTGCTTACCATCCAGGTCAAACAGACTGCTGATTGTTATTTCCACTATTTTGAGACTAAGCCCTATGATCTTTCTGGATGACTCCTTTGAGTAGCTGGTGCTCACTTTCTATCATCTTATAATGATTCCCTCCCATCTGCAAAGGAATAATATGTTCTGGCTGGTGGCAGGGGCAACTGATGTAATAAATATTATATTTAACATGTGTAGAAAGAATTTGGCAGTATTCGGTACCCATGAGATGCCAAATACGTTTTGGTTCTAAAATGTATTTTAAAAGGTAGAGTGACCTACTTTGGTTCTTGAGAATACAATGAGCAGACATTGACTTCTGCTGATGTTAACATCAAGAATTATTGAACAGAGAAGTACAGACTGCCCTGGTCTCCATCTCAGTCAATATTTACCTTGATGTAACAACATCTGCATCATTATGGTGCCAGAAGGAGAAAAGAGTGAGCAAGGGATAGCAAAATTGTTTGAATAATGGCTGAAAACTCTCTAACCCAATGAAAGGAAAAGTCACACAAGTTCAGAAAGCTCAGAGTCCCAATCAATGAACCCAAAGAGGCCCACACCAAGACATATAATAATTAAAATGGTAAAGGTTAAAGACAAAGAGAGAATCTTAAGAGCACCGAGAGAGATAGTTACCTACAAGAGAGCTCCCATAAGGTTATCAACTGATTTCTTACAGAAGCACTTCAGGCCAGAAGGGAAGGCATGAAATATTCAAAGTGATGAAAAGCAAGAACCTACAACCAAGACCACTTTACTCAGCAGACAATCGTTTAAAACCTAAGGCAAAATAAAGAGCTTGCTAGACTAAAAAAAAAAAAAGCTAAAGGAGTTCATTACTACCAAACCAGTATTGCAAGAAATGTTAAAAGGCCTACTTTAAGAAGAAGAAAAAACAATAAATAGAGAGAAAGGGGAACATAGGTATAAAGAATAAAATGGCAATAATTAAGTATCTGTCAAAATAACTTCGAATGTAAATGCTTAAATGCTCTGATCAAAAGACATAGGGTAGCTGAAGAGGTAAGAAAATGTGACTCATATATACTGTCTACAAGAGACTCACCTCATAACAAAAGATGCATACAGACTGAAAGTGAAGGAATGGAAAAAATATTTCATGGAAATGGGAACAAAAAAGACTTGGGCTAGCAATACTCATATCAGGAAAAATAGACTTCAAAACAAAGGCTATTGCAAGAGTCAAAGAAGAACACTACATAATGATAAAGGGAACAATTCAACAAGAAGATATAATCCTTGTAAACATTTATACACCCAACATAGGAGCATCTAAATATATAAAGCAAAACCCGATGGACATAAGCGGTGAGATCAACAGTAATACAGTCATAGTAGGGGGATTTAGCACCCCAATGACATTAACAGAGATCTTTCAGACAGAAAATAACAAGGAAACAATGGCCTTAAATGACATACTAGATCAGGTCTATTTAATTGTTATCTTCAGAGCATTTCACCCCAAAGCAGCAGAATATACATTCTTTCTAAGTGCACACAGAACGTTTTCTAGGATAGGCCACATGTTAGGACACAAAACAAGTTTCAATAAATTTAAGAAGACTGAAATCACATCAAGCATCTTTTCTAACCATAATGCTATGAAACTAGAAGTTAATCACAAGGAAAAAAAACTGAAAAACACTCAAAAACATGGAGTCTAAATAAGATGTTATTAAACAATGGAAGGGTTAACAACAAGATCACAGAAGAAATCAAAAGCTACATGGAAACAAATGAAAATGAACACCAAGAACCCCCAAATCTATGGAACACACCAACAGTAGTATGAACAAGGACATTCATGGCTTTACATGTCTACTCAAGAAGAAAGAAAAATCTCAAATAAATAATCTACCCTACAAGCTGAAGAACTAGAACAAGAACAACAAACAAAGCCTAAAGTGAGTAGAAGGAAGGAAATAATAAAGCTTAAAGTAGAAATAAATGATATAGAGACTAAACAAACAACAAAAAATATCAATGAGACCAAGAGCTGGTTCTCTGAAAAGGCAAACAACATTGACAAATGTTTTACCAGACTCATCAAGAAAAAGAGAGAGGACCCTAATAAAATAAAAAATGAAATAGTTGAAGTAACAAGTAATGTCACAGAAATACAAATGATTGTAAAAAAACATAATGAAAAACCTGGGCAAAATGGATAAATTCCTAGAAACACACAATCTTCCAAAACTGAATCAGGAAGAAGCAGAAAATATAAATAGACCAATTACGACTACTGAAATTGAAAGAGTGATCAAACAACTCTCCATAAACAAAAGTCTTGGACCAGATGGCATCACAGGGAATTTTATCAAACATTCAAAGACAAACAAACACCTATCTTTCTCAAAGTATTCCAAAAACTCCAAGAGGAGGGAAGATTTCCAAGCTCATTTTATGAGGCCAGTATTGTCCTAATTCCAAAAGTAGATAATGAGACTACAAAGAAATAAAATTATAGGCCAATATCCCTGATACACATAGATACTAAATTCCTCAACAAAATATTAGCAAACCAAATACAGCAATGCATCTAAAAGGTCTTACACCATAATCAACTGGGATTAATCACAGGGATGCAAGGTAGGTACAATATTCCCAAATCAAGAAGCGTAATATACCACACAAACAAAATGAAAGACAAAAATCACACAATCATATCAATAGATGCAGAAAAAGCATTTGATAAAATCCAGCACCCATTTATGATAAAAACTCTCAGCAAAGTGGGAATAGAGGGTTCGTACCTCAAAATAATTAAGGCCATATGTGACAAACCCATAGCAAATATCCTACTCAATATGCAAAAACTACGTGTTTTCCTTAAGATCAGGAACAAAACAGGGATTTCCATTCTCACCACTCTTATTTAACATAGTACTAGTGGTTCTAGACAAATCCTAAAGACTACACCAAAAAACAGCTAGAACTGATAAATAAATTTGGTAAAGTAGCAGGATACAAAATTAATATTCAGAAATCAGTAGCATTTTATATACTAGTAATGAACTACCAGAAAGAGAAATTAAAAAACCGATCCCATTTAATATGCAGCAAAATGATAATAATAATAATTATTATTATTATTAACACAGGGATAAATTTAACCAAGGAGGTAAAAGACCTCTACTCAGAAAATTATAGGATACTTTAGAAAGAAATTGAAGAAGATAAAAATAAGTGGAAATATATAGTGTGTTCACTGATTCAAAGAATTAACATCATTGAAATGTCCATACTATCCAAAGCAATCTACACATTCAGTGTAATTCCTAGTAAAATACCAATGGCATATTTCACAGATCTAGACATCCCAAAAATTTATATGGAACCACAGAAGACCCTGAATAGCCTCTGCAATCTTTAAAAAAAAAATTTGTTATCCTCACAGAGGGAAACATTCATTGATTTTAGAGAAAAAAGGAAGGGAAAGAGAAAGGGAGAATTGACCTGAAAGAAACATCTTGCACACTCCCGGACCTGGGGACCAAACCAGCAATCCAGGCAGGTGCCTTGACTGGAAATCAAACCTGCAACATTTTGGTGTACAGGATGACACCAAGCAACTGAACCACACAGGTTGCCTCAGCAATATTGTGAAAGAAAAACAAAGTTGAAGGTATCATACTACCTGATATCAAACTATACTACAAGGCCACTGTAATTAAAATAGCCTGGCCCTGAACAGGAGCTCAGTTGGTTGTATTATTGTCCCAACATACCTAGATTCCCATTCAATCCCCAGTCAGGGCACATATGAGAATCAACAAATGAATGCATAGATAAGTGAAACAACAAATCAATGTGTGTGTGCCACTTTCCTCCCACTTCCTCTCTCTCTCTAAAAATCAATAAATAAAATTTTTAAAAATCAAAGAAAAATAAAACAGCCTGATACTGGCATAAGAACAGGCATATAGACCAATAGAACAGAACAAAGAGCCCAGAAATAAACCCAATTAATATTTGACAAAGAAGCACACAATGAAGTAAAGACAGTCCCTTAAATAAAATAAATGGTGTTGGGAAAATTTGACAGGTACATGGAAAAAAATGAAACTAGACCACCAACTTACATCATACACAAGAATAAACTCAAAGTGGATAAAAGACTTAAATGTAACTCACAAAACCATAAAAATCCTAGAAGAAAACATACTGAGTAAAATCTCAGGCATCTCTTATAGCAACATTTTTGACAATATATCTCCTTGAACAACAGAAATAAAGAAAAAATAAATAAATGGGATTATGCCAAACTAAAAATATTTTGCACAGAAAAAGATACCAACTAAATGAAAAAGCAACCCACTGCCCTAAAGAACATATTTGCCAATGATGTATCTGCTAAAGGATTAATTTCCAAAATATATAAAGAACTTATACAACTCAATACCAAGAAGACAAAACAACCCAATTTTAAAAATGGGCAAAGGGCCCTGGCTGGATGGCTTGGTTGGTTGGAGCGTCATCCCATACACTAAACGGTTGTGGGTTAGATCCCCAGTTGGGACAGATGTGGAAGACAACTAACATGTCTATCTCTCTCACTCTCTCTCTCTCTCTCTCCGCCCCCCCGCCCCGCCCTCCATCCCTCCCCCGTTCCTCTCTTTCTCCCTTCCTCTTTCTCAAAATCAATGGTCATATACTCTGGAGAGGATTAAAAAAAAAAATGGGCAAAGAACCTAAATAGACACTTCTCCAAAGAGGACATACAGATGGCCCATAGACATATGAAAAGATGCTCAACATCACTAATCATCAGAGAAATACAAATTCAAACCTCAGTGAGATATTACCTCATGCCTGTCAGGATGGCTATCATCAACAAATGAGCAAACAAGTGATGATGAGGATGTGGATGTGGAGAAAAAAGGAACCCTTGTGCACTGTTGGTGGGACTACAGATTGGTGCCGCCACTGTGGAAAATAGAATGAAGTTTCCTCAAAAAATTAAAAATGGAACTATCATTTGACTCAGAGATTCTCCTTCTGGGAATATATCTGAAGAAACCTGAAACACTAATTTGAGAGAATATATACACCCCTATGTTCACTGCAGCAATATTTACAATAGTCAAAATATGGAAACAGCCCAAGTTCCCATCAGTAGATGAATGGATAAAAAAGATGTGGGACACTTACACAATGGAATACTCCTTGGCAGTAAAAAAGAAGAATGGATGGACCTGGAAATTATTAAGCTGAGTGAGATAAGCCAGTCAGAGAAAGACAAATATCCCATGACCTCACTTACATATGGAACCTGATCAACAAAATAAGCTAATAAATGAAATAGAAACAGAAGCATAGATACACAGAACAGATTGGCTGCTATCAGAGGGGAGAGGGTTGGGAGCAGGGTGAAGAGATTAAGCAAAAAAAAATAAAGCCACGACTATCACCATACTGTTCTGCATGACACACAGATATGCACAAGAGTATGGTGAGAGCCAGAGGGAAAGTGGGGTGGGGACAGGTAGAGGTGGGCCAAGCAGGGAGAAATGGGGGTGGAAAGAGACTTGACTTTGGGTGGCGAACACATGGTGCAGTGTGCAGGTAGTGTTTTTATTGAGTTGTACACTTGAAACCTGTATGATTTTATTGACCAGCACCATCCCAATAAATTCAATTAAAAAACATTTACCTTGAAATATAATTAATCCTGATGTTAAGTAAAAGCGCGCGCACACACACACACACACACACACACACACACACATTTTGCTTTTTTCCATGCCGAGACAAACGTGTGTGTGTGTGTGTGTGTGTGTGTATGGATGGTGTTTTAAGGGAATACCAGAATTTGCAAAAACTTAAATCACAAAAACTAAAGGCTACCTATGATAAAGGAGGGCAGTTGCCTTATGCAGACAGTGCAGTTTGCTCCTGAGGAGGTGGCAGTCCGGCGGTATCACCTAAGCATCTCACCCACTTTGAAAGTTTGACATCAAAGGGCTCTGTGCCTCAACATTTCTTCCACAAGTGAAGAGTAATAACAACAAAAGAGCACATGACCGACTACATTTGGTTGTTATAAGAAAAATATGATCCCTCTGGGAGAGATTGTCACTCTTCCAAAGTCCACATGCATCTGGCACTGGAAAAATACATACTAGCCAGGACAGATGTGGCTGATGTCTAATAATGCTCACACAAATATTATTAGTAATATTAAATTGCTGTCATTTAAATAATAACTGCTAATATGCATTAAGCTCTTGGAATTTACCATACCATCTTTGGCCCTTTACAAGTATTACCTTATTTATTCTTTACCTTAACCAATAAAATTGGTATTACTGGCCCTATTTTCTAAATGGAGGGAAAAAAAGCTGCGAGTAAGCCGTCTCTGTTCATGGCTACACAGCTATTGTTAAAGTTGGGATCTGAACCAATTCTTATTGAATCTAAAGCCTATATTCTTAAAATTGTGTTCTACTGCCTTTGCCTGGCACAGAAAGAGCTACACTGAGGTACAGATGCCTTGAAGGGTGCTGTAAAGGGAGGTGCTAACTCACTGGTAGCAGTGTCCTAGTCCGTGCCTTTTTGGAAAGATGCCACTGGAGCTGAGGAGCAGACTGACTACTGAGGGAAGCACAAGCCATGAGGAAATCAGAAACTTCTGATGGATTTAATTTTTCAGTAGCCAGACTAGACTTGCCTTGGCCTAATTCCTACTTTTGTCCCAACATCTTTCTGCTAGTCTTGATATTTTCTTCTGAAAGAGAATACCACTTTGTACTACTTAATGAGAGTTACACAAAAACTCAACACAGCTGTCATTGGATGCTGCAGAGCACCTTAACTCCTTATTTTAGGGCTCAGATATTCATTCCTGAAAATGTTGCTACTGACAGTGGTGGTTGATGACAGTTCCCAGCTGCCCCTTTGCGAACTGTCCTCTACAGAAGGGAGCAGTGTCACTCAAAGTGACACCCCTCCCTTTGGGCAGCCTTTATGTAATACTGGTGTCTATAGAGGAGTGGCAAGGCCTGGCCATGCTGTCTGCAGAAGGGACCCCTCTGAATCCCAGCAACTGGCTGAAACCTCTCTTGCAATTGCATCGCAGTTCGACTTCTCCTTCTGCCCAATCTTACTTCCCTCACTCCCTTAGATGGGCTGTTCCCTTTCCTGGGGAACCCAATCTAAGAGAACAGTTCTCATTTAAAAAAAAAAAAACCAATTTGATGGTTGGTCTATTTCTCTTCCATCTCAAGTGCCAGCAAGGTTCTAGATCCAAGGAGATTTAAATTTATAATGTTGTAGTGTAAGAACCATTACTCCCTGGGTGACTCACCCAAGGGGCCAACATCCTAGGATAGACCTGGGTAGAAGCTCAAGCTTCTGGATCCCCACATTCCTACCCTAGCCACTCTATAAGCAGTTGATGAGTTGACCTGGCTCAACCCTTGCAAACACATAATGGGACCACTTGGCATCAAAAGTCTGTGAAGTCTCCTTACCACATTTCCTGACCTGCTAGATGATTTCATTACATTGTAAAACCCTAAATTTTGTAAAACATCAGTAAACAGAATCTACTACCTAATTTGAAACTCCTCTGATGGTGAAGGGAAGGACCTTGTAATCTTTGAAGCTTTTATTTTGCTTTTGCGAGTTTGGAATGCTGTCTTTAAAAAGAAATAATACGTGTAAGCAGTTTAATGAGAAAAATCTAAGTGAAATTCCAATGATCAACTGATACGCTTTCTAGCTTGTAAAGCAGAAGTAAGCAAGAGATAAATGGTCAGTGAAGGATACATTTAGTTACACAATATTGAATCACTAAAAAGTGTGCATCAGTTCCCCACTAATAGCCCTGTGTGCCTGGAGAGAAACTGTTAAGACAAGATCTACAACAAAGTCATTGTGTATCAAACCAATCTCTTTCCTCTCAAACCAGTGGAGGGATGGGATATTTAAAATGAGTTTTTATCATAGATTTTTTTCCTTCTTTCTTTCCTTCTTCCTTCTTTTTATCTTTCATTCTTTTAAAAGACTATTCTCTCAGCTAGAGGGGAAAGAAAACTCATTTTCTGCTGACTGGCTTGTGCACAACTGGGAATTATAAAAGAAATTGCTGTATCATTGATGTAGTAAGAAAACAGGAAGACAATTTTCATCCCAAAATGAGCCCTCTCAGCTGAAGCTCCCTTTGTAGTTGATGACCACACACTTTCCATCTCGGCATGGGGCCAGTTTTTATTAAAATCCTATAGCAACTGCTTATTTTTTGAACAACACTCAAAAGAGGCATTTCGTGATGAATTTCCCTTAACATTGCTCATGGTCATGTGTTTGCCATCTTCAAGGACTCCAACAGGAAAAGAATCTTACCACATAGAGGCAATGTCTGGACATTATTCTTGTGAACAAAAGCATTTGTTGAACCCTCAGGTAATGTTCAAGCAAAGAGGTAAATGGGCATGATAGCCCCCCCACACACACCAAAAAAAAAAAAAAAAAACCCAACAACAACTAGGGATGCAGCTGTTAATATATCACTTCACTAAACAAAAGAAAGTAAACTGCAGGATCTAGACAGCTTGCTGAAAACCCAGCTATTATGAAAACATAAGAGATGCCTAATTTCAAGACTAGTGGATCAGAAAGAAACAGAATTTCATGAGGTAAAGGAATGAAAGAGAGAGGTGAAGAGGGTAGCTAAGGAGAAATAGGGCAATGCAAAGAGAAGATGAAGGCATAAGAAAAAGAAAGGGAGAGGAGAAGAGAAGAGAAGAAAGACGGGCGCTGGTCCACCATTTACTCTGTAAAGTGGATATCGGTTCCATTAATCCCAAGAGACAGCTCTGATCTAGAAAACCACCAAGAATAGCAGTAATCAATAAACAAGACAGTTTTAACCATTTGATTGCTTTATCACCAAGTAACTATAGAACTTTATGGATCAAAATAACTCATCTTTAAAAAATAATTAACTGCCTACATGTTTAAGGTGTTTAGAATTCAAACACAAATTTTGGAGTGGAAATTCTACATGTAATAGGATGCTTTATCCATGGAGATACATTCCTAGACCCTCAGTGGATGCCTGGAACCCTATACATACTATGCTTTCTTTTACACCTTTATAATCTTTTCGATTTGGCATATCTAAACTGTCAGCATCACTATTCTTATGCTTTGGGGCCATTATTAGGAAAAATAAGGGTTACTTGAACACAAGCACTGCAATACCACAGCAATTGCTCTGATAACTGAGACAGCTATGAAGTGACTAACAGGAAGGCTGCATGTACAGGAAAACATGGATAAGCTGGAGAAAGGAACGAGTCATGTCCCAGGAAGCACTGAGTGGGATGGTGCAAGATTTCACCATGCTACTCAGAATGACGTGCAATTTAAAACTTATGAATTGTTTATTTCTGGGATTTTCCATTTAATATTTTTGGACCATCCTTGACCTCAGAAACAATAGAAAGCGAAACCACGGATGGGGTGGGAGGAGATTATAGTCCTGCAGTAGCAAGTCCTGTTCAGGAGATGTCGGAGCTGTTAGTATGAAAAGGCACCTCAATGGCCAGCTTCTCCAGCAGTATTTAATCCAGACTGGATTCTCTCTGCCTCTATCACATTCTCAACAAACAGGCACTCAGCAACATTTCTAAGGGTACTGGTTTTACATTTGTATCTTTGCTCTACCCATACATTTAATTCTTCTGCTCTGAAAATACATACACACAAACATGTAACTGCCATTGATCAAACCTTTGTACCTGCTAAGATAGTCTCACAAGGACTGGCTGGTTGTTGGGGCCAGTAAACTGGGTTACAACCTCTTGTGGCAATTCTTCACGTGAGGATCTAACAGCATTCCCAGTTACAAGATATAAGAGCAGAACTCTCAGTCCAATATCATAAAAGAAGTTTCTATAGTCCTTACTTCTTTGCTTAAATTCCTCTTTGGGAACTCTGGATAGAATCCCTATAGAGATTTGTATACTAAATATTGACAACACATACTGTTGACACAAAATGCATGGTCAAGTCATAAAATCTGCCCTTCCAAGTTAAACCTCAGTTGAAAACTGAATGGAATACCCAAAGCTCTCACTGGCAGAGAGGACAAACCTGATTATTCTCATTTGCTATAAGATATCCTTGAGTTTACTGAAGAACTGTAACCAACTAGGACAACCAATCCTTCTTCAAATTTCTGAGACCGTAGATTCTATGAAGTTCATGTTAAAAAAAACTACAGATAGAACCAGAAAGCCCTGGCTGGTGTAGCTCAGTGGATTGAGCATGGGCCTGTGAACCAGAGGATCGTGGTTCGATTCCCAGTCAGGGCACATGCCTGGGTTGCAGGCCAGTTCCCGGCAGGGGACACACGAGAGGCAACCGTACATTGATATTTCTCCCCTCTCCCTCTCTCCTACCCTTCCCCTCTAAAGATAAATAAATAAAAATCTTAAAAAAAAAAAGAACCAGAGTATGTTTAGTCAAACATTAGAAAATTCCGTCTTCAAAAACTGTGTGGTGTATCTTGGGCCAGCATCAATCTCAGAGCTGACATTTAGCCACTTTTAAGTGTAGACAGTTCTAGTAGTAAGAGATTGATTACATTGCTTAAGTAAATGATGGCATTTTCAGGCAAAGGAATTGGATACTCCCACTTTAAAATGATGGTGGCAGGGGCGTCCAACCTTTTGGCATCTCTAGGCCACACTGGAAGAAGAGTGGTCTTGGACTATACATTAAATACATTGCAACACTTAATCACACACACAAAAAAAATCTCATAATGTTTTAAGTAAATTTACATTTTGTGTTCAGCCACATTCATAGCCATTCTGGGCTGCATGCAGCCTGTGGGCTGCAGGTTGGACACCCCTGGAGGCTATAGAGCTTTCGGTCAAGATGACTGCATAGACAGACATGGCTCACGTCTTTGCACAACCACATCAATACATAAAATATAGAGTAACTATCACTCGGAACCATCAGAAATCGAGTTCAATGGAAGTCTGACAACTACGGAATTAAAGAAACCACATCCATCAAGACTGGTAGGAAGGGTGCAGATGTAGAATGGACTGGTCTCTCACCCACTTGTGGTGGATAAAAATTTGGGTGGGATATCTCAGGAGAGAGCAGGCCCAGCCCCATATCAGGCCCCCAGGCCAGGGTTCCAGTGCTAGGAAGATAAATCCCCACAACTTCTGGCTGTAAAAACCAGCAGGGATTGAGTCAGTGGAAGAAACTTCTGGACCCCAAGCTGTTCCTCTTAAAGAACCCATACACAGACTCACCTACTCAGACTCTCTCCCTCTCAGCTCCAGTGCCAGGGCGGCAACTTGAAGGGCATCAGTGTTATACTGGGAGAGGCTGAAGTGTCTGGTATCATGGGTGAGCAGAGTCCATTGTCCCTTTTCTGAGCCCACACCCCAGAGAGCCAGCAGCTGGTAGGCTGGTGCCATATTTGAGACTCCATCAAGGTGGCTAACACTGTTTGACCAGCGTTGGAGATCCCCAGAGACTCCACCCCAACCAATTTATAGGCCCACCCAAGCTGCTTTTCCATATGAATGGCTGGTCTTGGCTCCTGTTTCACAACTTCCTACATCCTATCAAAGAAACAACAGCTGGCCTCAGTGAGCCCCAGGCCAGGCACTAACAGCAGCCAGATTAGTTTCACAGCTTGGCTTTGCCTGGAAATCTCCAACCCAGCACAAGTAGCAGCCTTCTTCTCCAATTGCTTTAAAGCTCAGGAATGGTGGCCCTGGGAAAACCACAGGTGGGGGCTGACCTTGGCCTGCTCCACCCGGGAAACCCCAGGGCCAGTGCACCCAGTGGGCAGCTACAGCCCACCCTGACCCTGCACAGCTGATCCTCCACAGACAGCAGAGATTGGTGGTTAAGTGAACACAGCCAATCCTTACAGCTGACTCGGTAGTCCCTCCTATTGATCTGCCAACAGCAATCAAGGTTCAACTACAAAAGGAGGGTGTACTCAGCCCATATGAAGGGCATACCTTGAGTACTCAGTTTGGGTGACAGGGGCGGCTGTGCCACTGAACCCTATAGGACACCTACTACATTAAGCCATACTACCAAGACACAAGAGTCAAAGCAGCTCTACCTAATCCACAGAAACAAACACAGGGAGGCTGCCAAATGAGGAAACAAAGAAACATGGTCCAAATGAAAGAACAGATCAAAACTCTAGTTAATGAATTAACTAACTTTACCTAAGAAATACATAGAACACCTGTTCACAACTGCAGAAAATACATTCTTTTTGAGTACAAGGACATTACAATAAAAATTTATAGAAAAATCCCTCACAAACATAATTGCAAAAATACTTGAAAATTTAATAGCATGTCATTATATTGTGCATTTGTCCAGACGCACACAATGTACATCAGGAATGAATGGTAATGTAAACTATGATCTTGTGTGATTATGATGTTCAATGCAGATTCATAGATTATAACAAATGTACCACTCTGGTGCATGTGTTGGGACAGGGGCTATATGGTAAATCTCTGTACCTTCCCCTCAATTTTCTTATGAGCCAAAAACCCAATCTTACATTCTTTAATAGCCATTTTGACTGTGTGAGGTGATATCTCATTGTGGTTTTAATTTGCATTTCTCTGATTGCAAGAAATGATGCTAGACATTGAACATCTTTTCATATGTCTACTGGCCATCTGTATGTCCTCTTTAGAGAAGTCCTTTGCCCAGTTTTTAATTGGATTGTGTTTTTTTTGTGTTGACTTGTATAAGTTCTTTATAAATTTTGAATATTAATCCCCTATCAGATGTACTGGCAAATATGTTCTCCTTCAGTGGGTTGTCTTTTTATTTTGTTGATGGTTTCTTTTTCTGTGCAAAAACCTTTTAGTTTGATGAAGTCCCATTTGTTTATTTTTTCTTTTGTTTCCCTTGCCTGAGGAGATATATCACTTAAAATATTGCTACAAGCAATGTCCAAGATTTTACAGCCTATGTTTTCTTCTAGGATTTTTATGGTTTTGGGTCTAACATTTAAGTCTTTAATCCATTTTGAATTTATTCTTGTATGTGACATAAAAAGGTGGTCTAGTTTCATTTTTCTGCATGTATCTGTCCAATTTTCCTAACAGCATTTATTGAATAGCTATTTTTAGCCTATTGTTTTTTTTTTTAAATGTCTAGTCCAAGACATTTCTTTTTTTTTTTTAATATTTTATTTATTTATTTTTATTATTTATTTATCCTTAGAGGGGAAGGGAAGGAGAGAGGGAGAGAAACATCAATGTGCGGTTGCCTCTTGTATGTCCCCTGCCGGGAACTGGCCTGGCAACCCAGGCATGTGCCCTGACTGGGAATCGAACCGAGATCCTTCGGTTCGCAGGCCCGCGCTCAATCCACTGAGCTACACCAGCCAGGGCTATTTTTAGCCTATTGTAAGTGCTTGCTTCCACGTCAAATATTGACTATAAAGGTGTGGGTTTATTTCCAGGCTGTCTGTTCTGTTCTATTGGTCTATGTGTCTGGTTTTATACCAGTAACATGCTGTTTTGATTACTATGGCCTTATAGCATAGTTTGATATTAGGTGGTATGATTCCTTTGACTTTGTTCTTCTTTCTCAAGACCACTATTGCTATTCAAGGCCTTTGTGGTTGCATGTAAATTTTTGAATGATTTGTTCTAGTTCTGTGAAATATGTAATTGGAATCTTGATAGGAATTGGGTTGAATCCATAGATTGCTTTGGGTAGTACGAACATTTTAATGATGTTAATTCTTCCTATCCCTGAACACAGTATGTGCTTCCACTTACTTGTATTCTCTTCAATATCTTTCTTCAGTGTCTTATAATCTTCCAAGTACAGACCTTTTACATTCTTGGTTATTTTATTCCTAGGAATTTCATTAATTTTGAAGCAATTGTGAGTGGGATTGTTTTCTTAACTTCCCTTTCTGATCATTCATTATTGAACTATTACATTCTGATAGTTTGTATGAAAATGCAACTGATTTCTGGATATTACTTTTGTGTCCTGCTATTTTGCTGAACTCATTTATCAGTTCTAGTACTTTCTTGGTGGAATCTTTAGAGTTCTCTATGCACAGTATCTGTCAACTGCAAATAAAGACAGTTTTACTTCTTCCTATCAAATCTGGATCCCTTTTATTTCTTCTTTTTTTAAAGACTTTATTTATTTACTTTTAAAAAGTGAGGAAGATAAGGAAAGAGGGAGAGAAACATCAGTGTGAGGGATACATCAACCAGTTGCCTCTCACACACCCCCAACTGGGGACCTGGCCCACATCCCAGGAATGTGCCCTGACCAGGAATCAAACTAGTGACCTTTCAGTTGGCAGGCTGGCACTCAATCCACTGAGCCACACCAGCCAGGGCTATTTCTTCTTGTTTCATGATTACTATGGATAGGACTTTCAGTACTATGTTGAATAAGAGAGATGAAAGTAGACATCCCTGTCTTGCTCCTGATCTTAAGGGGAATGCTTGTAGTTTTTGCCAGCTGAATATAAAGCTGGCAGTGTGTTTGTCATATATGGTCTTTAATAAGTTGAGGTATGATTTCTCTGTTCCCACTTTGCTGGGAGTTTTTATCATAAATTGGTGCTGAATGTTATCAAATACTTTTCTGCATCTATTGATAAAATCATGTGGTTTTTATCCTTTATTTTGTTTATGTGGTATATCACATTTATTGATTTTTGAATGTTGTACCAACCTTGCATTCCCAGAATAAATCCTACTTGATCATGGTGTATAATCTTTAGATGTATTGCTGTATTTGGTTTGCTAATATTTTGTTGAGGTTTTTATCATCTATGTTCATCAGTGATATCAGCATGTAATTTTTTTTGTAATGTCTTCATCTGGTTTTCAAATTAGGGTAACAATGGCCTCGTAAAATGAGCTTTGTGGTCTTCCCTTCTCTTGAAGTTTTTGAAATAGTTTGAGAAAGAGAGGTGTTAGTTCTTCTCAGAATGTTTGGTAAAATGTGCCTGTGAAGCGATCAGGTCCAGGACTTTTGTTTGTTGGAAGTTTTTTTTTTTATTATTGTTTCAATTTCACTAAGTGTAATCTGTCTATTCATATTCTCTGATCTTCCTGATTTAGTTTTGAAAGAGTGTATGTTTTTAGTAATTTATCCATTTCATGCAGGTTGTCCAATTTGTTGGCAAATAGTGCTCACAATATTTTCCTTACAATCCTTTGTATTTCTTCGATGTCAGTTGTTATATGTCCTTTTTAATTTCTGACTTAATTTATTTAGGTCCTCTCTCTTTTTGTTCTTGATGAGTCTGGTTAAAGGTTTGTCAATCTTCTTTACCTTTTCAAAGAACCAACTGTTTGATTCACTGATCTTTTGTATCATTTTTCTAAGACTCTATTTTGTTTATTTCTGCTCTGATCTTTATTATTTCCTTCCTTCTATTCACTTTGGGTTTTGTTGTTCTTTTTCAATTTCCTTTAAGTGTAAAATTAGATTGTTTATTTGAGCTTTTTCTTGTTTCTTGTGATAGCCTGTAATGCTATGAATTTCCTTCCCTCTCAGGATTGCTTTCCTTGTGTCCCACAGATATGGGGTTGTTGCATCCTCATTTTCACTTGTTTCAAGGTATCTTTTCATTTCTTCCTTGAACTCATTGTTGACCCTTTCATTATTTAATAACTCGTTATTTAGCTTCTACATCCATGTATTTTTCAGTTTTCTTCTTGTGATTGATTTCTGGTTTCATAGCATTGTGGTCAGAGAATATACTTGATATGATTTCAATCTTCTTAAATTATTAAGATTTCTTTTGTGTCCTAATATGTGGTCTATCCTGGAAAATGTTCCATATGCCCTTCAGAAGAATGTATATTCTGCTGCTTTGGGATGCACGGCTCTGTAGATATCAATTAAATCCATTTGATCTGACTTCTGGCCAAGATGGAGGAGTAGGTAGACACATTGTGCCTCCTTGCACAACCAAAATAAGGACAACAAAAATTTAGAAACAAAAAAACATTCAGAACTGACAGAAAATTGAACTGTACAGAAGTCTGATAACCAAGAAGTTAAAATAGACACATTCATCCAGACTGGTAGGAGGGGTGGAGTCAAGCGGCGGATGGAGAGGGGTCTCAGCAAAAAAAGCAGTGGCTGGCAGACCCCCGGGTGCCAGGGGGCAATGGGCAGACCCAGCAAGACAGCAGATTGTGGAAGGGCGAGGCATGCAAGGTGGCTGGCTGATGTGGGGGGCGGGGGTCCCACATTCAAACGCAGATAAACCAGGCGAAACTGGGGAGCAAGATAGACTGCACATCCCAGGGTTCTGGTGCGGGGAAATAAAACCTCAAAACACCAATTGAAAACACCTGTGGGGGTTGAGGTGCTGGGAGAGACTCCCAGCCTCACAAGAGAGTTTGTTGGAGAGACCCACAAGGTCCTAGAATGTACACATGCCCACCCACCCAGGAATCAGCACCAGAAGAGCCCAGTTTTCTTGGGGGAAGTGGCAGAAGGGACTGAAATCCGACAGAGAGCGGTGCAAGAGCCATTGTTCCCCCTCTGACCCCTGCCCCACATACAGCATCACAACCCAGTGACTGGGTTTACCTACCCTGGTGAACACCTAAGGCTCCACCCCTCATACATAACAGGCACGTCAAGACCTCCCCCCCAAAAAAGGGCCCAAACGGAAGAAAAGATCAAAGCTCCAGAACAAATACAACTAAGCAATGAAGAGACAGACAACCTATCAGATGTAGTTCAAAGCACTGGTGATCAGGATACTCACAGAATTGGTTGAATTTGGTCACAAATTTGATGAAAAAATGAAGGTTACACTAAGTGAAATGAAGGAAAATGCACAGGGAACAAATAGTGATGGGAAGAAAACTGGGACTCAAATCAATGGAATGGACCAGAAGGAAGAAACAAACAACCAAACAGAAAAGAATGAAAAAAAAAGAATTCAAAAAAATGAGGAGAGGCTTAGGAACCTCCAGGACATCTTTAAACCTTCCAACATCCAAATTATAGGGGTACCAGAAGGAGAAGAGGCAGAAAAACAAGTGGAAAAGTTATTTGAACAAATAATAAAGAACTTCCTCAATCTGGCAAAGCAAATATACTTCCAGGAAGTCCAGGAAGCCCAGAGAGTCCCAAAGAAGTTGGACCCAAGGAGTAACACACCAAGGCACATCATAATTACATTAGCCAAGATTAAAATGAAGGAGAGAATCCTAGAAGCAGCAAGAGATAAGGAAACAGTTGCCTACAAAGGAGTTCCCATAGGATTATCAGCTGATTTCTCAAAAGAGATCTTACAGGCAAGAAGGGGCTGGAAAGAAGTATTCCAAGTCATGAAAGGCAAGGACCTACATCCAAGATTACTCTATCCAGCAAAGCTTTCATTTAGAATGGAAGGGCAGATAAAGTGCTTCTCAGATAAGGTCGAGTTAAACGAGTTCATTATCACCAAGCCCTTATTATATGAAATGTTAAAGGGATTTATCTAAGAAAAAGAAGATAAAAAACGTGTATAGTAAAATGACAGCAAACTCACAATTATTAACAACCACACCTAAAACAAAAACAAAAATAAACTAAGCAGACAGCTAGAACAGGAGCAGAACCACAGAAACAGAGATCACATGGAGGGTTAGCAACAGGGGAGTGGGAGGAGGAGAGAGGGGGAAAGGTACGGAGAATAAGTAGCATAGACGGTAGGTAGAAAATAGACAAGGAAAGGGCAAGAATAGTATGGGAAATGTAGAAGCTAAAGAACTTATGACACATGGACATGAACTAAAGGGGGGAATGTGGGTGGGAGGAGGTGTGCAGGGTGGAGGGGAATGAAGGTGGGGAAATGGGACAACCATGATAGCATAATTAATAAAATATATTTTTAAAAAAATTCATTTGATCTAGTGTGTCATTTAATGCCTCTGTCTCCTTGTTGATTTTCTGTCTGGAGGATCTATCCATTGAAGTCAATGGGGTGTTAAATTCCCCTACTATGACTGTGTTTTTGTCAATCTTTCCCTTTTTGTTCATCAATATTTCCTTTACATACTTAGGTGTTCCTATTATTGGCTGCATAAATGTTTCCAAGAGTTACATCCTTTTGTTGAATTGTTCCTTTTATCATCATGTAGTGTCCCTCTTTGTCTCTTAACATATAGTCTTAATTTAAAAGTCTATTTTGCTGAATGTAAGTATTCTTACCCCAGCTTTTTTCCTTCTTATTTGAATAAATATTTTTTCCATCCCTTTACTTTTAGTCTGTGTGTATCTTTCATTCTGAAGTGGCTCTCCTGGATACAGCATTTATATGGGTCTTGTTTTCTTATCCATTCAGCTACCCTATGTCTTTTGATTAGAGGATTTAAGCCATTTACAGTTAATTATTGATAGAAATGTATTTGCCATTTTATTTTATAACTACTTTCTTCTGTTCTTCTTTTCCTTCTCCTTCTCCTTTTCCTTCTTCAAGCAAGCCCCTTAACACTGGTTTTAAAACTGTTTTTTGCAACACTGGTTGGGTAGTAACAAATTCCTTTAACTTCTTGTCTGGCAAGCTCCTTATTTCTCCTTCAATTTTAAGATTTTTTTTTTTTAATTTATCTTTAGAGAGGAAGGGTAGGAGAGAGGGAGAGGGAGAGAAATATCAATGTGTGGTTGCCTCTCATGTGTCCCTTGCTGGGAACTGGCCTGCAACCCAGGCATGTGCCCTGACTGGGAATCGAACCGCCATTGTTTGGTTCACAGGCCCGCTCTCCTTCAATTTTAAATGATTGCCTTTAAGGGTAAAGTAGCCCTGGTTGTAGGTCTTTGCTTTTCATCATCTTGAATACTTCATATCAATCCCTTCTGGCCTTAAATCTTTCTGTTGAAATTCAAATGATAGTCTAATGGGAGCTTCCTGGTGGATAAGTAACTGCTTTTCTCTTGTGGCTTTTAAGATTCTCTCCTTAAGTTCAAATTTGCCATTTTAATGATATGTCTTGGTGTGAGCATCTTTGGGTCCATTTTGTCTGGGACTCTGCTCTTCATGGACTTGGGTGTCTTTGTCCTTCACCAGGTTAGGGAAGTTTTCAGTCATTATTTCTTCAAATAGGTTCTCTATCTCTTGCTCACTCTCTTCTCCTTCTGATATTCCCATGAGATAGATGTTGTTATGCTTCCTGTTGTCCCAAATGTTTCTTAAACTCTCCTCATTTTAAAATTCTTTTTTCTTTTTACTGCTCTGCTTGGGTGTTTTACTACCTTGTCTTACAAATCGCTGATCTGAATCCCTGTTTCATCTAACCTACTGTTAATTCCCTCCAGTGTATTATTTACTTCAGGTATTGCATTCTTTATTTCTGACTGGTTCTTATTTATGGTTTCTACACTTTTTTTTCATGCTGTTGAGTACCCTTATAATCATCACTCTAAATTCTATATTTGATAAATTGTTTGCTTCTATTTCATTTAGTTCTTCTTCTGGAGAATTTCTTGTTCTTTCATTTGGGGCCTTCTTTTTTTTATCTTCCCATTTTGGTTGCTTCTCTGTGTTTGTTTCTATGTTGGTAGATCTGCAAAGACTCTGGTGCAATCCTATATCAGATTCTGCCTGTGACTGGCATTAGGCAATGTGTTTGGAGCAATCTGCTTTTCGCAGCTTGTACCTCCCTCTGTTGGGCCTGGGTGTGCGCAGAAAAACCAGGCTGTACACCAAGGCCCACTTTTACTAGCGCTGGGCTCAGGGGAGGGTCAACTAAAGTCTCAGAGCTTCCAGAGATCTGCCTTCGCCTGCAGTCTTTCTGTTAGGCTTAATCACTGAAATAGGATCCAGCTGTAGTCTTCAGCAACCCAGCTCAAGCCCCATAGGATGGGATGAAAGGGATTCCTGTGGGTGGAGCTGTTGCGGACCGTTCAGCCTGGTTTCAGGAGTTGTAACCTTCACCCCATGGTGGGCTGTGTAAGAGCCCAAGGGACCCACTTCATCTGGGTCTGTTCTGTCACAAGGATGTGACCTATTAAGGAGACAAAGCTTATCTCCCTGGCAGGAGCACTGCTTCTGCCTTACCCATCTCTGGCCCCATAGCTTGGTTGGCAGTCAATGATGGGTAAGACTCCTCATGGGAGGGGCAACCTAAGCCAGACGCGACCACTTGGAAGGCCTCATGGAAGGACTCGGGGGGTTGCAGCAAAGAGGATGTGATGGACCCTCGCCCCCTGGCTATTCTGACATAGCCCGAGTCCTCATTTCCATCTGGGAGATATCTTCTGCTTCCTAATTGCCTTAAAGCCTGAAACTGTGGGGGTGAGCGGTGCAGCCCTGTCCTGGCCAGAACGGCTCCTTGGGTGATTGGCATAAGAATTCCTAAAGTCCTGTGAAACCTGCTTTGCTAAGAGTGCTCTTCCTGAGGTGACAAGTGTCCCAGGAGGAAATGAGCATGTCTCCCAAAGTCTGGCAACCCCCCTTCCTGACAAACACTGGCTCAGATTAAGCCCTCAGATTTGACATGTTAAACTTGTATTCCGGTGTATTTGAGCCTAATAAAAGCCTAGTGAGGATGGGGCTCTGGGTCATTCTCCTCTGAGAGTTTGACCCCTTTCCTCCCCAAGCACAAGATGTCTTGGTAGTTTTTACTTTCATCCGTGACAGAGGGATGGGGCTCTGCGGGCGGAGCCCCCCCACATCTGGCGCCCAGGACAGGGCCCCCAGCATGGAGCTATTGCTTTCCCCTAGGCTGATGCTACATTGAGGAAAGTGCTCTGCCCAAGAAAGATGGCTTCTGTAGTGTGAGGAATGACTCAGCACAGGGATCCTGGAAGCTGTTCCTTCAGTTCTCTTCCCAAAGCCACCAACCCCAGACTCTCCTCACGAGCCCAGGGTAAGTGGCTGCAAACCTGATTTTTTGTGTGTTGGCCTTTTTTAAGAGGCTCTCTGTGTCTTTAGCTATCTCTCCCTGGTAGACAGAAATCCCACTGCTTTTCACAACTGGATATTATTTGAATTCCTTTCCCAGTCCTCCTGCTTTAGGCTGGGGAGTCCAGCTTAGGGTTTAGACCCCACACTTCCCAGGGAGAACCCTCTGGCCACTGAAATAACCCTCTGGAACTTCAGCTGCTGCCCATAGGAGCTCAGCCAGCCCTCTTATGCCTCAATACTTCCTACCAAGCTCATTGTGGTGATGTGATTTCTTCCATAAGTCCCTGGTTATAAGATTTCTCTCCACCTAGTATTCAGTTGGTTATTCAGGATCATTTTTTGATAATTTATCTGTAACTCCAGTTTGGTCCTAGGAGGAAGTTAGTGTAGCTTCCACCTACTTGCCACCATCTTGGATGCCCCAGAACTTATTTATAACTGCCATGTTTTTACCATTTGACCACTTTTACCCAATTTCCCTAATCCCCACCCTCCACCTGTGGCAACCAGAAATCTGATCTATTTCTATGAATCTTCATTTTTAGATCCACATATAAGTGGGATCATACAGCTTTTGTCTTTCCCATGTATTGCTTTTAAATTTTTTTTAGAAAGCATAAAGTATTTTCCATTTTGTAATGAAAAGAAATGGGCTATTACTAACTTCAGAAAAAAAAATTCCATGTCCTTTCAAGGTGATTTTTTTTTAATAGAAGAAGAATTTCCCTCTTTAGAAGATTGTGCCTGATGTAGGTCTTTCCCAGACACAATCATTAAACAGTAGTCTAGTTTCCACAGACATGCTAGTAAGTGTTTTGTGTGGGGAAGAGATGGCAGTTGAAATAGAGATGGCTTAAGTATATTTTGAAAAATCATATGCAAATGAGAAAGATCAAATCAAACTTTATAACTTGTCTTGCATCTTTTTAAATATATTTTATTGATTATTCTATTCACTTCTCCATTTTTTCTCCCTTTTGTTCCCCTCCACCCTGCACGCCCCATTCCACCAGCATTCCTCCCACTCTTTAGTTCATGACCATGGGTCATACATATAAGTTCTTTGGTTTCTCCATTTCCTTTACTATTCTTAACCTCCCTGTCTATTTTGTACCTACCATTTATGCTTCTTATTCCCTGTACCTTTTCCCCATTTCCCCCCCATCACTCCCCGCTGATAACCCTCCATGTGATTTCCATTTCTGTGATTCTCTTCCTGTTCTAGATGTTTGCTTAGTTTGTTTTTATTTATTTATTTTTGGTTCAGTTTTTGATAGTTGAGAGTTTGTTGTCATTTTACCATTCGTATGTTTGATCTTTTTCTTAAATAAGTCCTGTTAACATTTCATATATAAGGGCTTGGTGGTGATGAACTCCTTTAACTTGATCTTATCTGGGAAGCACTTTATCTGCCCTTCTGTTCTAAATGATAGCTTTGATGGATAGAGTATTCTTGGAGTAGGCCCCTGCCTTTCATGACTTCAAATACTTCTTTCCAGCCCCTTCTTGCCTGCAAGTTTTCTTTTGAGAAGTCAGCTGATAATCCTATGGGAACTCCTTTGTAGGCAACTGTTTCCTTTTCTCTTGCTGCTTCTAGGATTCTCTCCTTCATTTTAATCTTGGGTAATGTAATTATGACGTGCCTCGGTGTGTGCTTCTTTGGGTCCAACTTCTTTGGGACTCTCTGGGCTTCCTGGACTTCCTGGAAGTCTATTTCCTTTGCTAGATTGGGGAAGCTCTCCTTCGTTATGTTTTCAAATAAGTTTTCAATTTGTTGCTCTTCCTCTTCTCCTTCTGGCATCCCTATGATTTTGGATGTTGGAACATTTAAAGTTGTCCCAGAAGTTCCTATACCTCTCCTCATTTTTTTGAATTCTTGGTTTTTTTTTCATTCTGCTCTGGTGGAAAGTTTACTTCTTCCTTTAGCTCCAAATTATTGGTTTGAGTCCCAGTTTCTTTCTCCTCACTGTTGGTTCCCTGTATATTTTTCTTTATTTCACTTTGCATAGCCTTCACTTCTTCCTCTATTTTGTGACCATACTCAACCATTTCTGTGAGATTCCTGATTACCAGTGTTTTGAACTCTACATCAGCTAGATTGGCTATCTCCTCATTACTTAGTTCTGTTTTTGGAGTTTTGATCTGTTCTTTCATTTGGGTCATACTTTTTGTCTCAGTGTGCCTGTTACATAGTAAGGGGTGCAGCCTTAGGAATTTGCTAGGGCAGGGAAACCTACTTTGCTGTGTTGTGGTGCTGGATGTGGGGGAGGGGTCCAAGGGGGAACAATGCCACTTGCTCAGCTTTCAGACAGCTTTTAGTCACTTCCCCCACTTCCCACAAGCACAGTGAGCCCTTCTGGTGCTAATTCCTGGGTGTGTGGACTGTGTACATTCTAGGACCCCATGGGCCCCTCCAAGAGACTCATCCATGAGACTTGGAGTTTCTTCTGCTGCTGCCACCCCCACGGGTTTTTGTAACCAGAAGTTTTGAGGCTTTATTTCCCTGCACTGGAACCCTGGTTTGTGCAGTCTGTCTCGCTCCTTAGTTGTGCCTCCTAGTTTATCTGCATGTGAATGTGGGACCACCTGGTCTGCCAGCTGCTGCCTTGCCCAGCCGGTCCTCCTGACACTGCCTTGCTGCATGTTCTCTCTGCCCCGGCTGCCCATCTCCACCCTTCCCATCATTCTGTGAATGGTTCTTTTTTAACTCCTTGGTTGTCAGACTTTCATACAGTTCAATTTTCTGACAGTTCTGTATATTTTTTGTTTTTAAATTTGTTGTTGTCCTTCTTTTGGTTGTGCAAGGAGGCAAAGAGTATCTACCTATGACTCCATCTTGGCTGGTAGTTGTCTTTGTTGCATCTTTATCATCCTGCTTCACATGGATGGACAAAAGTTGTGACTCCTAAAACAGCATCAAACATAGATTACTAGCCCTACTTTAACTCATCCCACTATACTCCACAAACTGCCAGAGTATTTCTTTTCCATAATATAGGGAAAAATAATTTCATGCTTCTTTTTTGAATATCTAAAATGCCACCACCCAGTATTCACTTAAGCTATCAAAATATTCCTTTATAATGTGATACCCACCCCACTCCCAAAGGTCAAAGAGCTAGAGAGTTTGCTGGGTGTTCCTACATTCACACATTAGAGTCTATTAAAATCTTGCAGTGAATCAATTTAGTCAAATTTCTTTGTTTCAAACTCAGATATTCTAAGGTTTCATTAAAAAATATAGGTGGGAAGACTGGCAGGGCAACAGAGGTCCTTGGCAATGCTTTAGTGGGGAACTGAAGTTTGGTCTTGGGTATGAATGTACTGGGCATCCAGAAGAGAGAAAGAAATGGGCCCAAGGAGGTAGAAGAGAACACAGAAAAGGTGATAAATATGGTTAAAGGTAAACTCCACAATTTTCCAATCTTCATGGCTATATTTAAACCAACCCCTCTCCCCAAAAAAATCAAGCCACCTGAACCTTTTAATTGGGTTTTACTTTGATCATATACCCAGCCTGAATCACTGTCTTCAAATAATTTAAACTAGAAAAAAGAAATACTGAATTTCTTCAGCTAGTTGCCTAAGCCTGAATACTCTTCAAGTGAATCCAATGCAACAGTTGAAAAGTGAAAAAAAACATACAACCTTTTCTTTGGATGAGAAGGAAGAAAGGGGTCTATATCATGCCAAATAATTGGGTTGACTACATTTGCCCGCCTGAGATGACCCATAGCTTCAATGTCATGAAGACACAGCCTCTCTGTTTCTCTCCTGTACTCAGAGAAGGAACGTTCCATTCCCCGTAATTCATGAATTTTAAAAACCATGAACCTTCCTTCACATTCCGGAGTAACACAAACGTTTTCCTGTCAGAGAGCTGTTTTGAGCATAAACGCTCAAGTAATTGCGATGGTGACAGGGAGAGGCCTTTCAAATCAAGTCTTTGTTCTGAGCTGGCTGGAGACTCCAGGAGTAGGACTGCCAGTAGGGTCTGGACATATGCTTGGGCACAGAGAGCAGGGATTGAATTTACCAACCACCAACTGCCGTAACGGCCTTGTTCCTGGAAAAAGGCCAACTGTAGAGCCAACTGCCAGTGCCACCATGTTGTCATTAGACAATGGGCCAACAAAAAGATACCCGACCTTGGAAGATCACTAGCTCCCTCTTGTGGTGGAGCACAATGACTAAATCCTGCCACTTTTTCATTAGAAAGGCATCCCTGAACTCCATGAATGAAGGACAGAGACACTTCCTGAAGCACTTTTATCAGCGCATTTGTGCTCTTTATATACACCTTTTCAGAGAGATAATATTTACAGTTTTAATTTCAATGATAAAAATCATCTCTCTCAAATTCATAAAGCTCTCCAATGATTCTCCTTTGCCCTTAAAATTAACTTCCAAAATCATTACTGTGGCTTGTAAGCCCCTGTTCATATATCCCCTGCCTTCTCCAGCTGCATTAATTTTCAGTCTCCTCTCATTTCACATTTATCCCCCCACTTTACTCTCTCCCTTCAATATTTGCACACTTGATTGCTGCTTGTTTGGAAAATTGTGACTTCCCTCCTACACCTTTACCCCACCTCATCTAGCTAAATTTTATGTATCTGTTGGATTTAACTTAACTACCACTTCTTTAAGGACACCATTCTTGATCCCTTAAGCTAGATCTCCCCATTCAGTCTGCATTTAGCACCTTGAATTTCTTTACCTAAACACTCACGACACTCAATTGTAATAGCTTATTAAACAATTTTTAAAATGTTCTCTATAAGGGCAAATACCATGCTTGTCATCATCTTTATCCTTCCCATTTAACACAGGAACTATAGGTATTTATTGGGAGAATGCATTTGAAGAAGCAAATTCTAGAATGGAATAAAGGAAGTAATATTTATGTGCCAAATAATGGCCAGACATTAGCCTGGATATTCACACATCTGCTATTTCATTTAATCTTCATTTAATATCACCAAGGAAAGTATTATCTTGAATTTGTAATGAGGAAAGTGAGCTCAAAGGAGTTTAGGTAGCTTGGCCAAAGCTCTAAAGGAGAAAATGTCAAATCCAGAATTCATGCCCAAGTGTAATTCCAAGTCAATGCACTTTCTACTTCATGATCCTCTTAGGATCATGACCAAATTAACTATAGACCAAATTAACTATAGTCAGTTCTTGCCTATTCATGTCAATGAAACATCACACAGCATAACTATTTTCAAATAGTGAATAATCCTAAAATCATTCTATCAGGCTTGAGGTAGTGTTTTGTTCTTCCATTTTTTTTTTTTTAAGGAATTCCTTTTGATGTTCTCATTATTGCAAACAAAAATAACTAAGTCATCTTGGAAAACCATTACTGGTAAGCTATCCTAACCAGAAGGCAACAGAGTTTCATGAGGGCTTCACAAGGCAGAGAACAGAAAGAGCACTGGGTAAGGAGTCCACAAAACCTGGATTCTAAGGCAAGCACTGGCCCAAACCTGATGAATGACCTCAACTAAACTACCTCATGTCTCAGAACCATCCTCATCTTTACAAAGAAGAGAATGGAAGTATGGCCTAGAATGGATTTTTAAAGACCCGTCTAGCTCTCAAATTCTACTGTTCTAATTCAAAGAGGAGTTGGGCTACACAAACTTGCTACTTTATACTTAATATAAGGTGTAAATTTTGTTTGATGTTAAAAGACCTCTTCAAAACTCTTGTTAGAAAAATCAAAATCGCATGTTAACCAAGGGCTTAAACAGAGCAAATAATGTCCCTTAACATGCTTTTGTTTCCTGAAAATTCTAACTTTTCGATTTCTAAATGTAAAGAATTAGACTAAGAATTCTAATCAGATCCCAAATGGTGCTTACATGCTTTCTTGTTATGTATCTCTCTAGCAATTGGCTGCATCTTGGAATTTTTTGCACAGTGTAAAAAGATTCTCTAGTATTTTGACTGATCAGAACTGAGATTCTCCCACTTTAATAATGTCTAATGGATTGTTCAGCTACCCTTTTAGGTCTTCTAAAGAAGTATTCCCAAAGATATTTTAAGAATCTTAGGAAGGGAAGACATCTTTCTAACCTGTTTTCTGCAACAACTCATATATAGCACCCAGTTTGCTAGCTCTGACCTTGAATAAAAATACTTAACCTTCCTAGGCCTCTCTCTCTTCTGTAAAGTGAGAACAATATCAACTCCAGAGTTATTAGAGGAATCAATTGCAAAATGTTTGCGAAAACAAACACAAATAAAGGCAAGTCTCAAAGGGCTACTCAAAGGACAAGTCTCTGCTATCTTGTTTCTAGGGCTTCTACACTTAAGTTCTACCATAAGTTCAAAATTCTCTTGGAAGAGTACGATGCCATGGAAAGAACATTTGCCTTAGAAACAGAAGACCCAGATGTAGTCCAGGCTCTGATACACCCTAGCTGTAAAGTCTTGGGAAAGTACCGTATTTTGCCATGTATAATGTGCACATTTTTGCCCAAAAATTTGAGGGAAAAATAAGGATGCACATTATACATAGGTAGTATTTGAAATACCTTGTATCTGTTCTTGCCTTTTGTAATCATTTGTTACATAAAATTTCCTGTACCATCGTATGTCCAAAAATAAATGCTAAAATTCCTTTATAATACAAGAAACAACTATCTAAATATAAATAATTAAATAAAAAAATTAAAACAAAAGTTTGTTTTTCCTGAAAGTTTGGGCCAAAAATGTGGGTGCGCATTATACACAGCAAAATACAGCAGTTATCCTTGTTAAGGCCGTATTTCTCACCCATATGTGGGGGATTAGAATAATGGCATGCTGCATATGACTGCAAATGTGCATACAACTGACTGGTTTACATGTTCACTAACAAAGTCAGAATCCCAACGGATGTTGACAAATTAGAACCACAAACTAGATGTCTAAAAAGCTTATCAAATAGAGATAAAGTCCTAGGTTCATGGCCCAAAAGCAAACGACTAGAAAGAAAACATGACATTGCAGGAGGATGTGAATGGAGAGACAGTGAAAAGGATTGGAGACTAGAAGCAAAATACAACCTACAGTACATTGTTTTTACCCAAAACTTAATATTTTCATGGGCTTCTGCATCGGTGAGGAGCCTCCTCTTCCTCAGGACAATCTTCAGGCAAGCATTCGGTTGCACTCAGAGTTTTCCGCCGTGAGCAGCCCGTTTCCTCCAACCCTTCCCCAGGAATCGTGTGTTCTGGCCTCCTCACCGGCCCAGAACTGTGCGCTTCCTCTACGGTTCCTGTTAGCTTTTTGGTTATAAACGCAGGGTAGGCCTTTACCTCTCTTAGATAAATCTGTTTGGATTTGATTCACTTGGTTCATTATTTCAAATTGTCAAGATCTTTGGAGATCTCGATTTGGTCATAGTCTCTTTTCCTCTGGATGGTGATGGGATCGCAAATTGTCTTTTTCCAAAGTTTTCATGAAATAGTAAATTTTGATGACCAGAGGACTAGTTACCTCAGGAAATGTACATTGAATATGGTCACTCTCTATTCCTTAGTTGAAAGGAAGATGTAACAATATATTAAATTTATTGGGTATAAAAATATATTTCCATTATATAAAATAATTAAATAATAAATATATTATACATAAATACATAATAAATATATTTAATATTAGAAAACCTGACATTATTCCTTCTGTCCTTCCACATATTCATATGGAAATTACTACAATAATTAGTACAGGAATAAAACGTGTTTCAAATGCTCACAATTGTAAACCCACTTTTGCCCCACCCTGTATTTCTACCTCTTGATTCAGTGCACGCCCAAGGCCAATCCTGACTGACTAGAACAGGAGGATTTGAAGCAGCTCTGGTGAACTGTCTGGAGCTCCTGAGTCAAGCCCTTTCACAATCTTGTCCTTGCAACCCCACCCCACCTCTTTTACTGGATATCACCTCAGTCCTAAATTCCAGGCTCCTCCTGCCTAAATGAGTTAATTCTTCCCCTCAAGCTTCTGTATATGGCCTGGGTTGTTCTAGATACTCCCCAGCCCAGGGGCTGGAGTCCTGCCCACAAATCCCAGGCCAGTGAGGGCAGTTCTGGTATTTTTTTCATGCCTGAACTTGCCATTGGGACACCCTGCCACTCCCAGAATGTGGCTCTCCTTAATAATCTCCCTTTTGGAGATTATTTGGATCCACTAAATATTTGGATCCACTAAATATTGGACTATTGCTATGGCCTTCCAACTGGCCTGTTAGCAGTCTGGACCCCTCTAAGCAAATACCACTTGCAACAAGATTTTCTTCTTTTGATTATCAGACAGTCTTCTAAATTAGTTGAAACTAGGAGCCTTCCTTGAAGCGACTTACTAAAATCTAGTAGCAAGTATAAATGCTATATATTTTTTTTTTATCAGAGGGTTACTGTACATGGATGCAATGCCTGCCCACTTTCCATTAGTGTCCTGACTACACCCTTCGGCCCTCTGTATGGGGGAGCTTGCTATAATGAGATGTATCCTCTGGCTCTTGTGGTTGGTGACACGCCTGCTGGAAGCTGCTGGTGGACTAAGGTCTCTTTCCTAACCAGAGATGGTGGGCCCATCCCCAAAAGGGGCTCCTCCTCCCCACCTCTGTCAGCGTTCATCAGTGCCTGGAGTGATGAGGTCTGTACTCCTTATTTCTCCTGGGCTGGGACATGTCTTTCTCTCTCTCCAGAGATGGTGACGTGAGTTCATTTCTGTCAAGGCTGTGTTCCTTGTGTAAGAGGCCCCTGGATTAGAGGGAAAGATCCTGTTTTTAATTCCACCTTTGGAACTGACAATTTAGTCTTTAATAAGACCAAAGTAGAACACACAGTAGGCACACAATAAAACTTTCTGCTCTTATATCCACCTTTATAAGTGTAATTTGGGTTTGGTGACAATCAAGATAGTAAGTGGTTGCTTTTTCCCTGTGAAGGACAAGCTACATAATTTTCAGGGCCCAGTGCAAGTGAACGTGCAGGGCCCTTGTTTAAAAAGGAAGGAAAAGTGCCTTAAAGGCACTAAAATATAAAGCTTTTTTCTTTCTTCTATAATCTCTTGCTTTGTCATGGTGTTTTAAATGTACTATTTAATGTTATTCTAAGTAGCAAAAAATTAAAAATTTTAAATGCTAACATGAGTTTTACCATTTATCTTTACATCATGTAATGCCAGTTTTAAATGCCAATATAAGAGCTTTTAACATGTATGTAAAATCAATGTAGTTAAACAATTTGTATTTCATAGCTTGTATATGCATGTGTATTCTGTTCTTACCAGAGCAGTAGATACACTGCACAAAACTAACTCAGCTTTTTATTTTCACTTCTTGACATGCATATTCTATCAATACTATCTACCTAATAAGGAAGAACTTAAAGGAAAAGGAGCTAAAATTTGCCCTACCTTTTCCTTTCCTGCTATATCATCATTACAACATAAGTGGTTGGCTAATCAAGGGATTTGGTGATTTGTATTTCTCAGAATGTCACTGTCTTCTTTCTGCATGCGAAATTGTAGTTCAGACGGAGAGGGGCCTCTCTAAGCTGTCAGCTTACTCAATTGTAGATGTGACATGTTCACCTTGGGCTTGCTTTGAGTCTTGCTAAACTGCCATGCACACAGACTGACCAGAATTGTGTACTTATAGGGCATCACAAATTCTACATGTGAATGTGGTAGCAAGAAACAGTGGCAGATAGGCATGGTGTGCGTAGCTCCTCTGCTCATGCTCCATCATTTCATCAGACTTCACTTACATATCAGAAGTTCAAAAAGAAAATTATTAAAAATTTTAGATGGCAACAATGGAGCATTAACCAATCATAGGATCCTTCTGAGCACAGGGCTCCATGCAGCTGTACAGGTGGTATGTCCATGGAGACTGAGCTTTGTGAGTTCTTGAGGGCCTCATCTAGCCCTTGAAGGAATCTTGTGTTATATTCCTTATTTCACCCATGTTCTCTCCACCCCCACCGCTGTGGCAGATATCACCCCATGTAATGGTAAAACTGCACTGTCCCCAGCTTCTATTGGATACTGAATTCCCAGAGCTAAAGATGATGGCTGTTATTCTACCTACCTCAGTGCCTTGTGTACTGACCAGTACTAGCGGCATTACATAAATTACATAAATGTTGGCAGAAGGCAAAAATATACCAGAAAGAAAAAACAAGTTGAATGTGTAACATCTCAGAACAGTCATTGCCCCCAGGAAAGAGGCTTCCATGTTCCCTAAATTCTAGCACATGAAAACATGAGGTTTTATGATTCATGAATTTTGAAATACTGCTTTCTTGAAACTGGACTTTCCTGGTACCATAGTGGGACCAGGGGGATGCAGATCACTGTTCTTGAACATCACTGATCACACATTGCATTAAATATGAAAGATAAGTGGTTAACAGCTTCTGCACCCTGTCGTCCAGATCAGCAGGTCCCATCCCAACTGCATTTTAGAGTCCCTTGGGGAATGTTGGAGGTTCTCATTATCTGCAGAAGATCTACTGAATCAGAATTTCAGGGTGGTGTGGGGGATTTTTAAAAACTCTTCCGCATGACTCTGACACTGCTGATCCACAAACCAGCATTTGGGAACCACTGCTATAGGATGACAAACTGTTGAAGCTGCGTGTGTTTCTGAGATCCAACTCAATTCACACTAACAATCAATTTGAATTACATAAGTGTTATGCAGAACCCCTGCCCAAATTCTCTTTCTTGGGTCTAAAAAAGACTTCCTTACTCCAGTGTGAAATTAAATGATTTTCCCTATCTTGGGGAAAAACATGAAATTTTCAAACCGTGACTATTGAACAATTTGCACCATATGTATGCAGCTTTTTTTGATAGATACAGTTCACAACTTGCAATGAATAAAACAGGTATTGGGATGCATGTAATAGAAGAAATCTCTGCCCAAATGCATATTTCTGCTACTTCATTTTGCTACTGAAATACAGAAAAGGACCTGCTTGTTGAAACTACCTCAGTGATTTTGCCTTCTGATTAGATGTTATCACTGCCAAATATTTCTGCTCTGAGAGCAGTTATAAATGAGTTAGAACAAACTGCCCTCTTCTGAAGCAATGGCTGTTATGTCCAAAACCTTCTGTGTCTCACACACTACTCTACCTACCGTTCCAAAGCAAAAATGTGGAAGGTTCTGGTAGTTAACTTTGGTTTTCCCAAATCTTCCACCTCACAGTATATTTTTAAAGAACCAATATTGGGGCCAGCACAGAAAGGACTTCCAAACAATTATTGACCAGTCCCTAAAGGAACGTCTCACACAGGCTCAGTCTGAGACCCTCAAGACATCTAGGCCTATTCAGGCCAGGCTCACACATGGCATCTGCTCCCTGGCATCCCTTTCTTGGGAAACTATCCTACTCTGTGGGGAGGCTGTCAATCCAAGCACTGCATCCCTTCCACCACAGGGACAGAAATGAGACTTCTGTTGGCAGCGGAGTCTTCCCATCTCCTGGATGAGTTATCACATACACAAAGCAGGCTATTATAGAAAATGTATAATATTTAAAGGTTAAAAAATACACTAGCTGCACTGTCAGATTTGTGCACCCCTCTCAATACACACATACAAACACAGATTCACACACACAGGCATATGACTGAATATACTGTTTTGAAATCCATTTTTTTTTTCACTTAATGAAAAAATACAATGCTCAAGACATCTTGCTCAAGCCACATGGGAACAATACATTTTGAGCGTTTTCCCATGTGGTAAAATATTCTTCTGTAACTTGCTCTTTATTATCTGCAACAGTATGCCTTTATATACAGGGGTGGGCGAAAGTAGGTTTGCATTTATTCGTATGAGAAAAGACGTGCATGTTACGATTGTTACAATTGTTACAATAGCTTTATTAACTCCATGTTTTGTGTACTCACAACTGTAAACCTACGTTTGCTCACCCCTATAGGTGTTCCACACTATTCCCTATCATTTCAAAATTGCATTTCACTGCAGGTCACTAAAAGTTAGTGCATTTCACTAACTTTTCACTATTATAAAAATGCTCTGATTGCTCTCTCTCCTTGAACTTCATTGCAAATCCTGTCTTATCCTAATGCAAGACACTTTCTTGGTCATTTACCATTTTGCAAGACTGAATTTCAAATCCTTTCTGGAGAGCTAACCCCTACACATCAGCCCTCTCCAAAGAAAGAATGCTCCCCCATTTAGTGGAGGGGGGTATGAGAAATACCAACCAAGGTTTGAAGGGAAAGGTAGTTTCAATCAAGCCTAATTAACTACCAAATTTCTCCTTCAGTAAAAGTGAAGGAGATCATAACATTCTTGTAGAACAAACATAACCTTGGCTTTTATTAGGGTAAGAGCAAGTATAGGTGTAAAGAAAAGGGAAATATCAAATTACAGTATAAACACATTTTCTTTTACATTTAATGAAGGACAACTTTGGTATCTTTTGTAATATAAGAGCAAGGCTTCCTCTGTTTAACCTAAAATTAATCTTAATCTGTGGAGTTCTCCGAATTCTCTTGCATCTGACCCATGCTCTCTCTAAGCTGTACAAGGGTACCATCTTGTGGCTGATGCAAAAGATAATAAGAAGACACATGGCTGTCTAGTGTGTGAGGGTATGAGAAATACCAACTAAGCATGACTGCAAGCCCCTCTTTAAGGTAACTTTGCTACTACAGTAATAGAATATACACATCATTGTTTATTAGCTTTTTAAAAAATGTGTTCATATAAAGAGAGTTTCCTCTCCCCAACTAACAACATTCTGGCATGAGTGGAAAAGTTTCAGAACCTTCTAAAAGACTAGTATTTGAGAGAAGAAAAATGACTACGAGAGTGTTTAGCTCTCTCATAGTGACAATAAGTCAATCATAAAAACTTAGAAGGAGTGAAAACACCACAAGAGCAAGTGTTAGAATAACCAGGTTGCAGACCCAGCTACAGAGTTTCAGTGACCTTGGGTCACTTAACTTCTCAGTCTCTGATTCTTCACAGAAAAAAAAAGAGAGAGTACCTGAGCTGTGTCAGACCCCACAGGGATGCTGAAGTCATACATAGAAAAGGTGCTGAAATATGCTTACAGTCAGAACATAAAACCTTATTTTTGTTGTTCAGAACAGTTAAATTAGCAATCTGGATTTTTAAAAAAGAAACTGCTTAGCCTTGCTCCTTATATATTCTCAGGCATGATCTTAGTGGAGGAGAAACTGTCTCTGAAGGCAGGACAAAGGGTTTCTCTCAGTTGAAGATGGTAGGAGGAAAGGGAAGGGGGTCTCTATAGCTATACCCATGAGTTCCTGGTAGAAGAGTATACAGGTACAACCTTTCTGGAAACCAATTTGGTTCAGAAGGAAAAAAAATTAATCCATTTTTAGGTGTCAATCATCTAAGCATCAGGAGGATCCAAGGAGAACTTTCAGAGGCTAGAGATACTATTCTAGGTAAAGCCATTGAAAAAGCAATAGATCACAATGTCCAGTTTAACGTGTTGGACCTAGGATACTCTCTTTCTAAGCAGAAGACCAAAGGAAAGAAATTACAAAAATAAAAGATTAACACATTTCTCTCTTTATAATTAAACTTCATAAGCCAAAGGTCCAGACACAGAACCAAAAGAGGAGCAAACTTAATTGTTGTGAGTCATCTGCAACAAATGACAATACAACTAATGTAATTGGTTTGTTTAGTCCTAATATGCCAAACGTTATAGATATAAATATATATTGTAAAAGAAAAAATATAATCTTTAAACTATATGAAAAAGAAGGTTCGACCTTCTGTAATCGAATAAATACAACTTAAAAACTGTTAGATACTGTTTCTGAAAAATTTATCAGATATGCAAATAGTTTTAATGAGAATACTCAATGTTGAAAAAGCTGTATAGTTATACCCATGAATTCCTGGTAGAAGAGTATACAGGTATAACCTTTCTGGAAACCAATTTGGTGATGTGCATCAAGATGCTTTCAAATGTGCATGTTATTTGAGCCATTAATTCCACTTCTGGAGGCTGACAAGTGAAATGGGTAAGAACAGAAGCTCAGAGTACATTTTAAATGTTTCAGATAAACAATGAATAATTACATTTTAAACATACCATACTAATGCTAAAAAATTATTCTTTGTTTATAAGAAATTCAAATTTAACTGTTTTTGGGGGGGTATTATTTATTTATCTGGGACAGGGGAGAGGCAGAGAAACACACATCAATTTGTTGTTCACTTATTTATGCATTCATTCGTTGATTCTTGTGTGTGCACTGACCAGGGGATTGAACCTGCAACCTCGGCATATTGGGATGATGCTCTAACCAACTGAGCTATAATTAAACTTCAGGTCACCTGAAGTTGTCTCCCAGCTCCACCGCTCACTAGCCGAACTAGTGGGCAGGAAATTGCTTAACCTCTTTGTGCTTCAGATTCCTCATCCATAAAGTGGGGTAATAATGTTACCTATTTCAACAAGTAGTGTGAAGAATTAGTAATGTAAACCACCTAAAATTTGCCTGGTTAATCATAAGATGGCATTACTATTATTGTTATTATTTTCATTATTAGAAGAATCTAGCAATAATCTGGAAGTTAACATTCATTTCGAAAGTATGTACCGAGCAGTATTTTGGTTGGGTAAAGGGAAAACAAAACAGTCATGGTCTCTGAATTAAGGAGTTCATATGCAGTTGTAAAAAAAAATACACTCTTACATGTTCACTTCAATATTTCTAGTAGCAATGACTGGAAATGATGCCAATATTCAAAAATCTATGTCTGTGAAGCAAAAGATTGTACAGCATACTGAGGCTTACTCTATAGTCAGTAAGACTTAAGTTTAGGAGGCTTAATTTATTCATCCGGTAAATGGGGTACCACAGAGTCATTAAGAAGATCGGAACAATCATGAATATAGGAAGTCTTTCAAAAGAGTAAAGTAATATACAAACACTATTATTATTAGTTGTTAGGAACTGTAGAAGCTCCATTATTAAAATAATTTTAATGAACATTTACTATGTGGCAGAAACTGTACACACAGTACCTTATTTAATTCCCAAAGTTGCCAGGTTTAGAAAATAAAAATACATAACAAACACCAGCCCTGGCTGGTTAGCTCAGTTGGTTAGAGCATCATCCCAATATGCCAAGGTTGCAGGTTCAATCCCTTGGTCAGTGCACACAGAAGAATCAACCAATGAATGCATAAGTAAGTGAACAACAAATTGATGTGTGTTTCTCTGCCTCTCCCCTGTCCCAGATAAATAATACAAAAAAAAAAAAAAGTTAAATTTGAATCTCTTATAAACAATGAGTAACTTTTTAGTATTAGTATGGTATGTTTGAAATGTAATTATTCATTGTTTATCTGAAACATTTAAAATGTACTTATACTGAAAATGTGTTGTTTATTTTAAATTAAAATTTAACTGGGCATCCTGTAGTTCATCTAGTAGTCCTATGAAATGGACACAATAAGTATATATGTGAGATAGAGACAGAGTGAGAGAGAGTGTGTGCACAGAGACAGAGTGCATGTGCCAAGACAGAGATTTAATTCTGGTTGGTGCAATGGGAGATCACTCACCATCCCTACTACAGAGGAGGAAGTGTTGTTAATCACTTTAGAATGAGAGGTAGAATGAGAAGGCCAGATATTATTTCCAGGTTTTCACTGCTGCGTTATTGTTGTTTAAACTGTTATAATTTCTCAGAAAACATTATGCCCAAATTCAAATACTAAACATAAAAACATGTTGCAAAGCTAAATCTAACTGACTTCAGAATGATCAGCCATTTTTTGGAATATTAACAACAGTGGTCCTTCTTTTAGTGCAAATTACCTAGAGATGGGAGAATAAACATGTAAATACTTATAAGCTGTTTTGAGTTAATGAGATTTCAGGGCCTAGGAGCTAAACCTAGAGTTGCTTCATTTCCATTGGACAGTTTTCTGCTATTTCAGTGGACCTTGAAATTATCGTGACTGTTTGCTTCACCTCAGTGTGCACCATCCCTCCCATTTGCAATCAGCACCACTCAGGGAATAAACCGTGTTAATTCACATTGGCCCTGGTGATGAGAGTTATTTTTAAGCATCTTTTTTACTCTTGGAGAAAAGATGCCACTTTACTTTTACAAAAGGTGGGTACAAAAAAAGGGCCAATGTTCAATATATGTCACAGTGTATTGCAAAGGATGGAAGCAAGTATGTGTTGTGTGTGTGTGTGTGTGTTTATATTTTAGCACAGATACCAATACCAAAAAAATGCATCTGAATTGGGAAAGGACACAATGAAAGGAGTCCAGAAGGCCTAGGGTCCACACTCAGCTCTCCAATTAAGTAGATGGGTGACTTTTCCTTTTGTTCACCCAGTCCGTTACTTTTTCTGAGCCTTTTTTTTTTTCACCACCTGTAGCCTGACATCAATATCTGCTGTCCTCTGTAAGAGTATTTTGGGACTAGGTTTCAAACCTAGAAGGCATCTTCGCTGTACGCTACTAGGAGAAGAAAGATTGTAACTGATTCAAAGTGAAATGATTTCAAAAATAATGGGGCAAACTTCAAGTCATTACTGTGTATCTTGAATGTCTCATGATAAGACAGTATTCTGCTAAAGACAACAATATTTTCAAAACCACAAAGAAGGTGAGAATAAAAATGTCAGAGCAGAAGACAAAAGTCTTTAACAATGCAACTCACACTTTCATATGATCAATATCAGCCCAGGAACTTGGTAAACATATAAATCTCTGGGCACACACCAAAGATCATTAATCAGTAAGACTTGAATTAGCCAAGAAATCTGCATATTTAATAAGTTCTCTGGGTGACTCAAAAGCAAGTGGTCCATTTAGGACACTTGAAGAAATACTCTTCATTACCAAAAAATACAAATATATAGTTAGGGTTTTAAAAGACAACGAAGTAAAAATGAACTGGTAGAAAGTAGAAAGTGGACTTGATTCAATGCAAAGTCTGGGACGGGAGAGACAAGACCCTCCCAAGGGTAGGGTGAGGAGAGGATTCACAGCAATGTCTGATCTCTCAAAATATGTCTCGAGTTGATCTATAAGACCCAGTAGGTAAAGATGGCAGATGAAAATAAACACAAGAATCAAAGAGGCCATCTAAAATGGGAAAGGAAACATGGGAAGACAGAAATGGCCACAGAATAAACAGTCATTGGGATGATAGCATTGCTGAGGCTAAGACGGGAGAGATTCAGGAAAGTCACTGGTCAGAGGGGCAAAACCTGTTCATCAAAAGAACAGTAAGAACCAAGTAAGTGAGAAACCAGCAAAAGTATGAGAGTCCTTATATTTATAAGAAAATGATACACAATGTTTGTGATAAGTTTATTGGTGGGAAATAAATAAAAATATGTTCAACATGAAATTATCTTTAAAAAATATTCTGTAAGAACTTTAAAATAGGAGATGGCAAAGTACTTTGAAAAGTGTAAAGAATAAATAATAGTATTTTCTGTGACTATCAATTCATTCATTGTCTGCCTGACTTGGAAGCTAGCTAAGGACAGCTGTATGGGACTCTCATTGGATCCCCAGTGCCTACCACAGTGTCTGACATATAATAGCACTACCTGGAGGGATGGATGCATGGATGGGTGGATGGATAAGTGGGTGAATCAGGTTAACATGGAGAAAGCCAAAGGAGAGGTTGCATGTTCACATAGTATTCATGAAACTTCACAAGCTTCATTCTTTACTTTTCTTGGACTACACTGCTAAGTGGTTGTCACAAGACTCAGGCATATTTCAGTACTAATGCCTGCAGGCAGTCATTCATGAACCTCTAACTGTGGCACGTTTTTCTGTTTTCCTGAAGGAACTACATCTTAATTCTTTTTACTTGGTATACCTGTTGACCCAACCTCTTCCATCTATTTTGTATTGCTGGTGTTTGGAATCTACAAACTGCAATTCCCAGACTCCTCACTAGCTAGCTGGCTTCCTGTTAAATTCCTGCAAGAGAAAGAACTGTTTTTTCTCATACTCTTCTGCTTTTGCTGGTGCATCCTGTCAGTGATCCAAGCTTCTGCTATTAACTGTCCTTCCTTGATTGTCCCAGCACTGGCCAGGGGACCACACTCTCTGTGGTCCTAGCATTGGCTACAGAGAACCCCTAGAATCCTACTCCTGGGCTTTGATAACAGCTCCTCTTTCCTTTTATTCCACCACTCCCTAGAGCTGGCAGTTCCTCCAACAGATACTAATCTCAGTGTCACTCTCCTTTTTCTTCTCAAGGTCCCTTGCTTTTTCTCTTTAGTTCTTCTATCCCTCCCATCTTAAGATGGGGTGGGGGGCGGGGATAGCCTTCACCTATAAGATGAAGATTTGCATTAAATTCCCTGTCCTTGAAATTCTATTTGAAACAGAAGTGGTTTCTGTTTTTCTGACCATACTTGGACTGAGACATTTGGTAAAATAAGGGGAAATATTATTATATTAGATATTGAAAGCACAGGTTAGAGAATATTTTTTTCTGTAAGAATCAAGAATAAATATTGAAGTAAAATAGGAGAATTAGATTATTATTAAATAGCACATGTAGGGAATAAAATGCCTTTTCCCCCATCCTGGAATATCTCCTTGCTTATATTACCTTATTAATTTTTAACCTCTCTGCTTTTTCACAAAGATTACCAAGAATCTCTGCCCCATGGAAGCCTCTCTGATCACCCCAGCTAAACTTGATCTTACTCCAAATTCTTTTAATTCTCTGATATCTTGAGTATTTCCCCAGGTATGTTATCAACAACAGTCTTCCCCTGCAATACTCTCCAAATCCGAGTGATCATCGGAATTCTCAGAAAAATACATACAGATGCCAGGACCCCCATCCCACTCTTAACCTCCTGAATCAGAATTTCTGGAGTAAGGTAGAGGGAAAGGTGAAGTAGAGAAGGCACATGTATGTTTTTTTATATTCCTCAGTTAATAAATTCCTCAAGATAAGGGCCCTTCCATTTCTTATGTAGCTTTTACTGTGCCTACTGCATTTTAAGCAGATAAAATAAAAATTTGTCCATTTTTCCCAATGACTTTTTTACCAATCTATGTTATTTTACGTTATTTTTATTGCATTTATTGAGGTGACATTGGATAATCAAACCATATAGGTTTCAAGTGCACAACTCTAACACATCATCTGCATCATTTTTCCAATAAATTGATTGAGTGAAAATTCCCAAGAAGACCAGGTGGTGTCACTACTGCCTAATTAATACTTCTGGCCCAATGAAAATCATCCCATGTAGCAAAATTCGACCTTCCCTGGACTCATTAATTCTATATTTAAATCCATCTTTCTATTGGCTTTCTTTCCTAAGAAAGAATATCATGAACCTCGCCAAGAACATAGACAGCAAAAGCTAAATAGGGCAAATAACATGGGTTCTCTGAAAGGAAATGATGGCCTGTCCTGAGGCTGCCAGGCTTCTTGAGAGGAAGCAAGAACTAAAGAAAGCAGAAGGAAGCCTCTCCTTGGCCTAAGGCCAGAAATTTCATTCCATTCCATTCTTGGCATTAGCATTCATTCCAAAGAGCAAGCTTCAGAAACAAATGCTTAACAAGCTTGCAAGCAAAACTGAACTCCAAACAGACTGTAGTTTTATTCACCTTTTGCATTTCCCATTAGTTTTCAATGACATTTACAGTTATTATTTGAAAATTTAATTTTCGTTTTATGTCAACTACTTTAATGTTATTGACTTAAATTATTCCTGATTCCTGGATAAGCAAACCAATCTAGGTTTACAATGGGCTATTTATTATGGGTCTTCTAAGGCAATATAGAACCCTCACCTATGACAGAAGCTGTTTAGTAATTACTAACAGATTGAGGACAACATGCTTTCCAAAAGCAAGCTCAGACCTGGCTATATTTTAACATTCCTGAATTCCAAAACTCCATTAAGATGTTTGAAAGCAAATAAACCCTAGATTTATGGGTCCAGAAAGTGTCTTCAAAGGTCCCCTATGACCCTTCTTAAGAAACACCATGCCTTAACTTTCTCCATTTGAGCATCTACCTCCAGAAAAAGCAGATTTCCTGGATAATCAGCCCTCTCTTATATAGATTGACCACAAATTGTTGTGTTCAGAGGTTTTAATGAAGAGGGAAGTATTCAGTGGTAAATAGATGGTTATGCCTCCCTCCTTAACCTTCGTTAGCTGGGTAGTCCTAGAGAGACCTGAATCTCTAATCAACCCCACGTTCCTCTCCTTCAAGACTTAGCCCCTAAAAATATCACTGAACTATGCCAGCTTTCCCTGTAAGTATCCAGCCTCTACTAACATTTTACAATAATCTGCTGGAAAAGTTTGTGTGCCCTGGGCTGCCAATCAATTATTTCACTCCTAGAGCATCAAGTTAGTCCCTTCCATTCCCCAATCAGTACTAAAGAAGCTGTGGCCTTTTGAGCTTAACCACTTACTGCCCAGCACTCTCTTCAGAGATTGTGTCAATAATGTTTTCAAATTTTCCTCCTACTCACTTTGGAGGACCCACACTTGGGGTGAACCAAGGTTGCTGCACCTGGATAACTTTTGGGTTTCAGTTGGGGGGAAAAAAAAAAAAGAGGGACGATTTTTAGGCAATACTCTTCATTTAGCCAGGACTCACCCTCACTGGAAAAGAACTTTCTAGAGACTCCATATGAAAATAAAAGTTAATAACCTAAGGAAAAAGACAGAAAACTGTACTTGAAAAACAATTTAAAAAATTGTAATAATAAAAAATAATAAATAATAAAGTTTCATGTAATCATAAAAAAAAAATAAAATAACCTAAGTTGTCAATACCAGCTTTGTATTCTTTAGAAGGACTATTTCCCATGGTGTTTACCAATAGCGTTGAAATTCATTTCTTTCTCTCCCTACCACCCTTTTCTTTTCTTTTCTTCCCTCCTTCCCCTCCCCTCCACTCTTCTCCTCTTCTCTATTTCTTTCTTGTTTTCCTGGTCTTAAAAAAGAAAAGAAAACCACTCTCTTCTTTCTTCCCTAGACAGCAAGATGCTAAACATTGCATTACTTCCAGAACTAAATTACTATCTCCCAGCTTCCTGCTTGTCCAAAGTCTAGGTAACGAACTGCCTTACTTTTAGAGAAGTTTGTAACACCGGCTGGTTAATATCTGCAAACTTGCATGTCCTCTCTACTATCGCCCCTTACTCCTTACACCCACCCATTCAAGCTCCACCCTGCCAACACAAGCCCGAGGTCCAAAATGCATCAGATAAAAGACTTTCCATTCCTTGACATCGAAATTGGGAACCTGAGCCTCAGTCAAGATGTTGTTGTACAACACTGGATTAAAACTGTCATCATCACAATTTCAAGTCACTTGTCACATTCAGTTGCTCCAGTTTCATGATGTTGCCCTGCACAAGGCTAGAAACCAAGGGCAGATGCCTCAGCCTTTTAGAAAATGCTCATAAAAGGATGATGCAACATGAGATTTTGAAGGGTGGCTCAAATTTCTAAATAAAGGAAAATATCCAGACACACATCAGGGACAGTTTATTGTACACAGTGAACTGAGAGCAGCTAGGGTATCATTTGTTGCAGTTTTACAGCAGGACTGTTTCTGAAAGCCCTTGCATTTCCTTAGTTTCTCCTCAGCTTCCCTCTGCAAATAAAAACTTCAGGGATTTCCAAAAACCCAAGGCTAGAAGAAGCTGCTACCTGATATCCAATAGCTGCATTTTCCAAACCACACAGATGCTAGATTCCTTCATTGACTTCAGACCTGGCTGAGAATTTCAGAAAATGTAGTTCTTTTTTCTGGCCTGCAAGGCTCACCTCCTCCCCAAGTCCATCCAGAGAGCCTCTCCATCTTTTAGTCTTCTGTAGCACTTGTACCATAATTGTACCACTCGTTGACCATGTAAAATGCTTCAGGACACAAAGAAACCTTGATTATCCACCACTATTCCCATCTGATGCTGGCATCTTCCCTGTCTCACCACCCAGGAACCAACTAGTGATAAAATACCTACCCCTGAGGCTGAGCAATTGACTCCTTCCTTACATGCTTTATTACAATTTATCTCTTTATTATTTATAACACTTATTTATAGCAGAGCATTAAGGGAGACAAAAACCAAGAGATAATAAAGTAAAATCTCCCCACAGTCACTGTACTCAAAAGGAATTTTGGTTATCGAACAGTATTAGAGTGTTATTTCATTATAATAATAAAAATTATGTAGATAAATATATATTATAAAACCATAATGAACAAATTTATGACCAAAACGTTGTGTGCAACCATGAGTATTTTTAAGATAAATTCTTAGAAATATAGTCAATCAAAACTTTAAGCTGTCTAATAATAACAATTAATATTAATGACAAGTATTCCTGGAGCACACTGTACATCAGGCACTCTATCAAGTACTCCATATTCACAACAATCTCAGGAAGTGGATATTGCAGCATCCTCATTTTTAAAATGAAGCAGCTGAGGTTAGGAAACTTAACTGAGTTCTTTCAGATACTGTGCTAGAAAATGCCAGATCAGGGATTCAAACTCAGGTCTATTCCTACCAACCATGCTCTTTCCATTACATACATAAAGGAAAATTCCCTTACTGTGATGCAATGAGTAAACGACTACTGTTCTTGCTAAATCAACTCAAGTTCAGTGAACCAAAGGATGTCAAAGTCCTTAAGTTCAATCCTCATCTGAAATGAGTCATCACCTCAACATTCCATACAAGGATCACTTAACTTTTATTTAGTTACCTTTAAAGACAACAAACTCTCTCTCTTCCTAGACATTTTACCTTTGAACTACTCTCACAATGAGAAAATTCATTTTTATTCTGAATTGAAAATTGCTCCTTTTAGCTGCCAACCATCAGAGGTAGGTCCACAAAGACATCATCCTTTCTCCTTTTCCATGTGTCATCTACTCCCCATACCTAGCTGGGTCTTTTTCTAGCCCAGGGTTCCTGTAACTATTATTCCTACCTTAGACCACTGAGTGTCCTCACCAATGAGGAGACTTCTGTTGACCGTGCTCCACGATGTATATCTTTCCGCAAGGCTGGGCACCAGTTAAGACATCAGAAGGACCATGCACTGAGACTAAGGAGCATGATCCAAAGCAAGGCTTACTCTAGACCTACCTTAACCACATGCATAACCAAAGCCCTGGCAAGATCCCCAGAGGAGAGAGAGTTTAGAAGTTGAGTTCTGACCCTGAAACCCTAAAACTCCTAAAAGAAAATGTAGGTGGTAAGTTCCTTGACATCAGTCTTGGTGATAATTTTTTGGATATGATTCAAAAGCAAAAACAAACTAGTGGAGTTATGTCAAATAAAAAGCTGCACAGTAAAGGATACAACAACAACAAAAAAGCAACCTACAGAATGGTAACAAATATTTGTAAATCATATATCTGATAGAGAGTTAATATACAAAATATATATTTAAAAATCTTCCCTGGCTGGTGTGACTCAGTGGATTGAGTGCTGGCTTGCGAACCAAAGGGTCACTGGTTGATTCCCAGTCAGGGCACATGCCTGGGTTGCTGACTAAGTCAGGTCCCCAGTAGGGGGCCGGTGAGAGGCAACTGCATATTGATGTTTCTCTCCCTCTTTCTCCCTCCCTTCCCCTCTGTCTAAAATAAATAAATAAATAGATAAAATTAAAAAACAAAACAAAAAACCTCATACCACTCAACAGCAAAAAAAAAAAAAAAAAAAAAAAATCCAGTTAAAAATGGACAGGGGATCTGAATAGATACTTTTTCTAAGAAGGCATACAGACAGCCAACAGGCACATGAAAAGATGCTCAACAATAATCATTAGGGAAATTCTAATCAAAACCACAATGAGATATCACCTCACACTTATTAAAACAGCTGTTATTAAAAACACAAGAAATAACAAGTGTTGGTAAGGATGTAGAGAAAAGGGAATCTTCATACACTGTTGGTGGGAATGTAAATGGTGCAGCCACTATGAAAACAGGAAGGAGGTTCCTCAAAAGTATTAAAAATAGAACTACCAGATGATTTGGTGATTCTACTTCTGGCTATATATCTGAAAAAAACAAATAACACTAGTTCAAAAAGATATCTGCACTCCCATGTTCACTGCAGCATTATTTACAACAGCCAAGACATGGAACCATGCTGAGTGTCCAGCGATGATGAATAAGAAAAGAAGATGTCATTCACAAATTTTATTCAGCCATGGAAAAAATGGAATTTTGCCATTTGCAACATGGTTGAATGTTGAGAGTATCATGAAAAGTGAAATAATTCAGAGAAAGACACATACCATATAATCTCACTGATGTGTGGAATCTAAAACACAAAAGTTTATAGATACACAGACTAGATTGGTGGTTGCTAGAAGTTGTGGGGGAGGTCGGGATGGGTGAAAGGGGTCAAACATACAAACTTCCAGTTATAAAATAAGTCATAGGGATCACTATAAAAATATAGTTAATAATACCATATTGCATATTTAAAGTTACTAAAAGAGTAAATCTTAAAAGTCCTCATCACAAGGAAAAGAAAGAAAAAAATTTTGTAACTATGTATGCTGACAGATGGTAACTAGACTTATTGTGGCGATCATTTCACAGTGTATACAAATATTGAATCGTTATGGCAGGACAGATATTTGAAGAAATAATAGACAAAAAATTCCCAAATATCATTACAGAGCTTTGGAGTTATGAGTTGCTCCTAGAGTTGAAGAGATGCCTCAGGGCACACATTTGGAAAAGCTAAACTGGATTTTTCAAGGAGGTAGCAGGTGGAAGAAAAGAGGATGGGAGTGTACCATCAGTTCTTGATGCAAAGGACTGGTACATATAAAATCAAAGAAAAAGCACTTAAGCCAACTGAGGCACCAAACCAAACGTTGATAGAATGATGCAACAGCTACTGAATACGCACTCTGGGCTGGAGTTTTGTATTTATTTGCTCACTTAACCTGATGAAAACCCTATCACATAGGTATAATTTTATATCTGCCATTTTTCCAGATGTTATCACTAGGTCTAGGAGAAGTTCAGTAGGCTTGTCCAAAGCTGCACATCTAATAAGGAGTGGAGTTGAGACTCAAGCCCAATGCTGACTCTAAAATCTATTCTGCTAACAGTTTTGCTAACCTGCCTCCCTCTGGGGGAGTATCTTCCCTTTCAAGGAAGCCCTGGACTCCCCTCATACAAAAGCTGGAAGTGGTTTGGCCCACAGCCCAGAACCCATAAACTTGAGGAAAGAGGACTTACCTTGTCTGGAGATCCCACAGTGCACGGGGCCCCTTCAGGACTTCCAAAGGCTGCTGAAACTATATAAAACTGCTGTCTGTGAAATATGGTCCAAAGAGCTTTCCCAAAGGCTCTTTGCATCTTGAACTAATAAAAAATTTAGAGTTCAAAACAATGATCTATATCAAAAATAAGCAGCTCAGTATACCTCTTGGTCCTGGACACTGGCAGTATGGTGACTTCCACCCAGGACAACCACATCACATGTGAAGGCAGAAAACCACATCATAAGGAGTTCTGCATTTGAGGACAGTACAGAGACTGCACAGATGCCCAGGTGCAGTGAATAAGAAGATGCCCAAGAGTAAATAAAGATTCAAATCAATTCAACAAGAATTTGTTGAGCATCTACTATATTTCAGGCACTATTCTGTTTATCCTGCCAGATAAACATAAATAGAGCTTGCCATCAATAACCTGTCTGGCATTATGTAGAGTCCAGCAGGAAGTGCCTTGTGGGAACATCATGGGCCCATGGTGCCTCATGAAGATGGGCACCTTCACCACCTTCAAGCACACTCTCAACAAGCATGCGATGAAGTTCAGGGTGAGCCCTGTCCTTAGGGCCACCATGGAAGCCCAAAACCTGGCCAACCTACCCAAGCTAGCTGGCGGAGGGTCTGAAGTGGCTGGGCAAGTCAGACTCCATGGTGCAATGCATCACTGAGGAGTCTAGGAAGCAGTCATCCCAGAGCGGGTGGGTGAGAACACACAGGGCATGCACATTGACATCCGTGAAGAGACGCTGCCTGTGGCCGTCATGCAAATCACCCCCATGGCTAGCGCAGCCTCTTCACCTGCATGCTGAGGGCCAGCACTGCTCCTGGTGCCTCCTCATCTTGTAGAGACCCAGTGTCTCTAACGAGAGGTCATTGGCATCTACAGTATCCTGAACCGGAAGTGGGGCCACATCTTGGCAGAGTGCCAGGGGGCCAGCATCCCCATGTTTGTGGCAAAGGGCTGCTGGCCTGTCAGTGAGTCTTCTGGCTTCACTGCCGAACTGAGGCCCCACACGGGCGGTCAGGCCGCCTCTGGTGCCTAACTGCAGGTAGATGCTGCCTGAGACCCTTCGACACCACCAGTCACCCCAGCTTAATAGCAAAGACCTGAAGGAAAGCATCCCTGCTCTGGACAACTTCCTGGACAGATCGCAGGTGGCTCACCTCACAGCTCCCTGGCCCAGGTGGGACTCTACGCAGCACCTGTGCCCCACCCACAACCCACCACAGCAACAAGCCCACAGTCTCCTTAGGACATCTCGCGAGACTGTCCAGGCCTAGGGATGCTCTGCCTGACAGATTTCTTGCAACTCAGCATGAACACATGATGCCATTCCTTTCAACTTATATTTTAAGATTTCAGAGGCAACAGAAATGTCCTCGCAGCAGGGACTTACCAAGCTAGTGGGGGTGGGAAAGGGTATGGGACACCCACTAGTTTTTTTTTTTTTTTCCATTTATTCTGAAACTCAAAGGTCCAAAATATTTTTTAAATAAGCACACTAAGAGGTTTATTTTGGTAAAATGGTTTATAGTGGATTTTCTTTCAGAAAGAGGAAAGGAGCAAGCAAGTAGACATTTCTCTGGACAGAACATATAAGGCAGGAAATTTTGTGTGGTGTCACCATAAGTACCTCCAGCTATAGTAGTGCCATTGGAAAAAAATTGATATGGTGGTAACAAAAAAAAAAAAAAAGAAAAGAAAAAGAATGTCAGAGGTAGAGAGATGATTAGGAACATAGTGTGATAAGTGAAACAACTGATGTATACATAAGGTTCTAAGCACAGAGAGGGAATGATTAACTTAGTTTGGGGATGAAAGAGTAATTCATTCATTCCATAAATATTTCCTGAACACATACTATGTGCTGCAATGGGCAAAACGCTGGAGATAGACATTTTCCAGCAGAAAGGAAGAGAGGCATTTCAGGCAGAGGAGACCATATACATGAATGGATGCCTGAACAATCATGACATGTTTGAAGAAATATGAGACACCAAATTGTGAAGAATAAAATTTAAAGGAGAGAAGCAGAACATGTGGCTGAAATATGCAATAATTCATATTATATATTGTGTGCAATCATTCATAACATGCATAAGGGGTAATAATTCATACTATGTGCAGGAAACGCATAAGTTTTGTGTAGGTTCAAACCCCAGACACTGTTTTTATATATAACAGATGTATGATAAAAGTGTTAAACTGCTAGTAGGGTTTACATGCTTATACCTATGGAAGTACCTGACCTCTCTGGCCTCAGCCTGTGACACCCTTGAGAGGGTCACCTTTCTCTCTGGGCTGGAGGACTCTCAGCTGGTGGGAGCTCTTCCCCACACAACGACCTGCGGAGGTACAGGACTGGTGCCATCAGATACAGCATGGCTACCTCTCCCTATACTAACTTTCCCTCCTATCCTGGACTCCACTGGGAGGACATTTATGTCATTCTTTTCCTGAAAAACTCATGTACAACCCAAAGCAGTAGAGAATTGGGAGCAGAAGCAGAAATTGGACCTTTAAAAAATCTAGTTCAGAAGAACAAATCAGCCAAGTTTGGGGGCTTTTAGAAAGTATCTTCGTGAAGGCTCACTCCCTTTCTAATATGATGGTAAAGGAGCAGGGAATGTTTTTCCAGCTTATGTTGAAGCAATTTGAAACAGCCTTGGTATATTAGTTTCCTAGGGCTGCCATAACAAAGTACCATAAACTGGATGGATTAAAACAACAGAAACTATTCTCTCACAGTTCTGGAAGCTAGAAGTCTGAAATCCAGATATCAGCAGAGCTGGTTTCTTCTGAAGACTCTGAGGGAGAATCTGCTCCATCCTGCTCTTCTAGCTTCTGGTTACCACTGGCAATGCTTGCCGTTTCTTACAAATGCCCCATTACAGTCTCTGCCTCCATCATCCATGCTGTTCTCTGCTCTTGTATTTTCACATCACTTTCTTTAAGGACACCAGACCTGTTGGATTCAGGGGCAACCCTACTCCAGTATGACCTAATCTTATCTTCACTAATGCAATGAGCCTATTTCTGAATAATGTCACATTCTGAGATACTGGGGTTTAGAACATCAACTTATTTTTTGAAGGGATACAATTCAGTCCGCACTACTTGGGCAATTGGAAAAGACCAATCCTATCACAAGAACATGAGTCACAAGAGGAATAGTACAATAAACACCTTTATTGGAGGGGGACACTGAGGCAGCAGCACCTGAGGTTGGAGGCAACTTTCATTTAAATGAAAAAGGACATCAGTGGGGGTTCAGTGAGCATCAGGAAGAGGTGCAAGCTAAGAAGAATACCAAGAAAAAAAGAGAATTAGAACATCAAAGAGGGGTGGCTGTTCAGGGGCTTTAGTGATGGGGTTTTGGCTGAGAAGGCTGGAGACCTGTGGCTTGGGGATCAGCTGTCCTTGGTCCCAGAAGTAACTCCAGTACTTCCATGGTGCACTTGGCTGTATAGAGGCAGGCTTTTGCATTGAAGGAAGAAGAAAATATTAGAGCCAGCTTAGAATCCCCAGAGGAGCATGCATCAGTATAAAAATGTGGCTCTCATGGAGAAACAGGAGAACATAGTGGTCAAAAACACAGGTTTGGCATGGAACAACCCAGGTTAAGATCAGACCTCTCTGTCACTTAACAATAACTTAGGACTTCCGGCCAAGATGGAGGCATAGGTGGACACACTGTGCCTCCTCTTACAACCAAAATTAAGGACAACAAATATTTAGAAACAAGAAAACAACCAGAACTTATAGAAAATTGAACTGTACGGAAGTCCAACAACCATTCATCCAGACCGGTAAGAGGGGCGGAATCGCGGCAGGAAAAAGTGGAGGTGCAGACCCGGGCAGGCTGGCAGCAGCGGCTGGCAGACCCCGGGCACAGGGGGGCAACTGTGCAGACCCAGTGAGGCCGCACAAGGCGGCTGGCTGACCAGGTGGTCCCACATTCCAGGCAGAGGGGAAGTGGCGGAAGGGACTGAATCCAGGAGAGAGTTCAGCAGGCGCCAATGTTCCCTCTCAGACTCCGCCCCCACATAAGCATCACAACTCAGCAACTGGGCGGCCCCACACTGGGGAGAGCCTGAGGCTCCACCCCTCACTACATAATAGCCGTGACCAGACTAAAACCAAAACAAAACAAACAAAAAAACCCACCAAAATGGCTCAAACCGGAGAACAAATGAAATCCCCAGAACCAATTCTTCTAAGCTGTAAAGAGATAGCCAGCCTATCAGATGCATAGTTCAAAGCACTGGTCATCAAAATGCTCACAGAATTGGTTGATTTTGCTCACAAATTAGATGAAAAAATGCAGGATACAATACGTGAAATGAAGGAAGATGCATGGGGAACTGATAGAGATGGAAGGAAAACTGGGACTCAAATCAATGGAGTGGACCAGAAGGAAGAAACAAACAACCAAACAGAAAACAAGGAAGAAACAAGAATTCAAAAAAATGAGGAGAGGCTTAGGAACCTCCAGGACATCGTTAAACATCCCAACATCCGAATTATAGGGGAAGAAGAAGTGCAACAAGTGGAAAACTTATTTGAACAAATAATAAAGGAGAACTTCCCCAATCTGGCAAAGGAAATAGACTACCAGGACGTCCAAGAAGCTCAGAGAGTCCCAAAGAAGTTGGACCCAAGGAGGAACACACCAAGGCACATCGTCATTACATTAGCCAAGATAAAATGAAGCAGAGAATTCTAGAAGCAGCAAGGGAGAAGGGGACAGTCACCTACAAAGGAGTTCCCATCAGACTGTCAGCTGATTTCTCAAAAGAGACCTTCCAGGCAAGAAGGGGCTGGAAAGAAATATTTGAAATCTTGAAAAGCAGGGACCTACATCCAAAATTGCTCTATCCAGCAAAGCTGTCATTTAGAATGGAAGGACAGATAAAGCACTTCTCAGATAAGGTCAGGTTCAAGGAGTTCGTCCTCACCAAGACCTTATTATATGAAATGTTAAAGGGACTTATCTAAGAAAAAGAAGATCAAAAATATGACAGTGAAAAGACAGCAAACTCGCAGCTATTAAGAACCACACCTAAAACAAAAGCACACTAAGCAAACAGCTAGAACAGGAACAGAACCACAGAAATGGAGATCATATGGAGGGTTAGTAACAGGGGTGTGGGAGGAGGAGAGAGGGGGAAAAGGTACAGAGAATGAGTAGCATAGATAGTGGGTAGAAAATAGACATGGGGAGGGCAAGAATAGTGTGGGAAATGTAGAAGCTAAAGAACTTATGACACATGGACATGAACTAAAGGGGGGGAATGTGGGTGGGAGGGGGTGTGCAGGCTGGAGGGGAATGATGGGGGAGAATTGAGACAACTGTAATAGCATAATCAATAAAATATATTTTTAAAAAATGGAAAAAAAAAAAACAATCACTTAACTTCTCTGAGCCTCTGTTTCCTCCTCTAAAATGTGGCAATCCTACCCTGCAAATCAATTGTGAGGATTACATGAGGTAATACATGTATAGCACCTAAAACATGGCTTCACAAAGTAGATGCTCAATAAATAGCAGCCTTTTTATATGATAAAATAACTTTTATTTGCAAAATAGTACAAGGAATTTCTGTATGCCTTTTACACAAATTCACCAATTGCTTACATTTTCCATTTTTCTCCATTTGTTATCCATGCATGTCTCCATGAATATACATATTTCCATCTCTACTTGTATTTCTATCTATAATTTTTCTTTCCTAAATTATTTTATAGTAAATTTGGAGACACTGTGCCCCTTCACTAAATAATTCAATGTGCATTTCATAAGAACAAGTAAATTTAAACTGATACTATTATCCATAGTCCATCTTCTTTTTCTAATACTTTATTTTTTCAGAGAAGTTTTAGGTTTATAACAGAATTGAGAGGAAGTTACAGAGATTTCCCAAATATCCTCTGCATATCCTCCCCCATTATCAACATCACTCACCAGAAAGGCACATTTTTTTTCACTGCGGATGAACTTACATTGACATGATAATCACCCAAAATCCAGTTTATCTTAGGTTTCACTCTTGGCATCGCATGTTCTATGGGCTTGGCAAATGTATAATGACATACATCCAACATTATAATATCATACAAAATATTTCATTGTCCTCACAATCCTCTGTGTTTGCCTATTCATCTCCGCCCACCTCTACTACTGGCAACCACTGATCTTTTCATCTCCATGGTTTTACCTTTTCCAATACATCATATAGTTGAAATTATACCATATGTAGCCTTCTCAGGTTCGCTTATTTCACTTAGTACTATACATTTAAGTTTCCTTCATATCTTTTCATGACTTGGTCGCTCATTTCTTTTTAGTACTGCATATGATTTCATTTTCTGTATGTACCACAGTTTATTTATCCATTCCTCTGCTGAAGGATATTTTGGTTGCCTCTGAGTTTTGGTAATTAAGAATAAAATTGGTATAAACATCCTTTTGCAGAATTTGTATAAGATAGAAGTTTTCAGCTCCTTTGGGTAAATACAAAGGAGCATGGTTGCTGGATTGTATGGTAAGAGTATGTTTAGTTTCATAAGAAACCACCAAACTGCCCTCCAACATGGCTGTACCATTTTGTAATCCCATCAGCAATGTATGAGAGTGGGTGTTGCTGCCCATCCTTGCCAGGATTTAGTGTTGCCAGTGTTCAGGATTTGGGCCATTCTAAGAGTTCTGTAGTAGTATCTCACTGTTGCCTTAATTTGAATTTCCCTAATGATACACAGTGTGAAGTATGTTCCATCTTTCATATACATTTTTCATCAATTATCTAATAATATCTTTTCTAACTATTTAATATTTCCTAGTCCATACAATCCTATATCACAGAGTATTGCACTAGTTTTCATGTTTCTTTAGTCCTCTTTATGATGCCTCTATTTCATTATTTCTTTCATTATTTTTTCAAATAGATTTCCAATTTCTTGCTCTTTCTCTTCCCCTTCTGGCACCCCTATGACGCCAATGTTGGAACACTTGACATTGTCCCAGACGTTGCTCATACTATCCTCATTTTTTGGATTCTATTTTCTTCCTGTTGTTCTGTGTGGTTGTTTTTTCCTCCTCGTGTTCCAAATCATTAATTTGGTTCTTGGCTTCATACAGTCTACTGTTGTTTCCCTGTAAATTGTTCTTTTTTTTTTTTTTTACTGGTGACCTTTCCATTTGAGGGGTGACACCCAGCAAAATGAGCCACACTGGTCAGGGCACAAAATGTTTTCCTTTTCTTTTTTTTTTTTTTTTTAATATATTTTATTGATTATGCTATTACAGTTGTCCCATTTCTCCCCCATCACTCCCCTCCACCCTACACACCCTCTCCCACCCACATTCCCCCCTTTAGTTCATGTCCATGTGTCATAAGTTCTTTAGCTTCTACATTTCCCACACTATTCTTGCCCTCCCCCTGTCTGTTTTCTACCCGCCGTCTATGCTATTTAGTCTCTCTACCTTTCCCCCTCTCTCCTCCTCCCATGCCCCTGTTGCTAACCCTCCATATGATCTTCATTTCTGTGGTTCTGTTCCTGTTCTAGCTGTTTGCTTAGTTTGCTTTTGTTTTAGGTATGGTTCTTAATAGCTGTGAGTTTGCTGTCTTTTCACTGTCATATTTTTTATCTTCTTTTTCTTAGGTAAGTCCCTTTAACATTTCATATAATAAGAGCTTGGTGATGATGAACTCCTTGAACTGGACCTTTTCTGAGAAGCACTTTATCTGTCCATCCATTCTAAATGACAGCTTTGCTGGATAGAGCAATTTTGGATGTAGGTCCCTGCTTTTCAAGATTTCAAATATTTCTTTCCAGCCCCTTCTTGCCTGGAAGGTCTCTTTTGAGAAATCAGCTGACAGTCTGATGGGAACTCCTTTGTAGGTGACTGTCCCCTTCTCCCTTGCTGCTTCTAGAATTCTCTGCTTCATTTTATCTTGGCTAATGTAATGACGATGTGCCTTGGTGTGTTCCTCCTTGGGTCCAACTTCTTTGGGACTCTCTGAGCTTCCTGGACGTCCTGGTAGTCTATTTCCTTTGCCAGATTGGGGAAGTTCTCCTTTATTATTTGTTCAAATCAGTTTTCCACTTGTTGCTCTTCTTCTTCCCCTTCTGGGACCCCTATAATTCGAATGTTGGGACGTTTCACGATGTCCCAGAGGTTCCTAAGCCTCTCCTCATTTTTTTGAATTCTTGTTTCTTCCTTGTTTTCTGTTTGGTTGTTTGTTTCTTCCTTCTGGTCCACTCCATTGATTTGAGTCCCAGTTTTCCTTCCATCTCTATCAGTTCCCCATGCATCTTCCTTCATTTCACGTATTGTAGCCTGCATTTTTTCATCTAATTTGTGAGCAAAATCAACCAATTCTGTGAGCATTTTGATGACCAGTGCTTTGAACTGTGCATCTGATAGGTTGGCTAACTCTTCATGGCTTAGAGGAATTGGCTCTGGAGCTCTGATTTGTTCTCCGGTTTGAGCCATTTTTGGTGGTTGTTTTGTTTTGTTTTGTTTTGTTTTTGGTCTGGTCACAGCTGTTATATAGTGAGGGGTGGGGCCTCAGGCACTCCCCAGTGTGGGGCAGCCCAGTCACTGAGTTGTGACACACTTTGTGGGGGCAGAGTCTGAGAGGGAACAATGGCGCCTGCTCCGCTCTCTCTTGGATTACAGTCCCTTCCGCCACTTCCCCTTCGCCAGGATTATCTGTGCACACAAATGTGGGACCACCTGGTCAGCAAGCCACCTTGTGCGGCCTCACTGGGTCTGCACAGTTGCCACCCCATGCCCGGGGTCTGACAGCCACCGCCTGTGGGCCTGTCAGCCGCCTGCACACTTGGGAACCACCAGCCACTACCACCTGTGTTCCCGGGTCCACACTTCCACTTTTTCTTGCCACAACTCCGCCCCTCTTACCATTCTGGATGCGTGGTTGTTGGACTTCCGTACAGTTCAATTTTCTATTAGCTCTGGTTGTTTTCTTGTTTCTAAATATTTGTTGTCCTTAATTTTGGTTGTGAGAGGAGGCACAGTGTGTCCGCCTACGCCTCCATCTTGGCCGGAAGTTAGAATTCCTCCTTGAGCATCTTTATAATCAGTGTTTTGAACTCTGCATCTGATAGATTGCTTATCTCCATTGTGTTTAGTTGCTTTTCTGAAGTTTTGATCTATTCTCTCATTTGGGCCATGTTTCCTTGTCTCCTTCTTTTGGCATTTTCCCTGTGCTTATTTCTATGTATTAGGTAAAGCTGCTTGGACTCCATGTCTTGGTAGTGTGGCCTAATGTAGTAGGTATCCTGTAGGGTCCAGTGGCACAGCCTCCCCCATCACCCAAGCTGGGTACTTGATGTGTGCCCTTCATGTGGGCTGAGTACACCCTCCTCCTGTAGCTGCCTTGATTGCTGTTGGCAAACAGGTCAATAGGAGGGTTTTACCCAGGCCAGTTAGCTGCAAGGACTGGCTGTGACCTCTGACCACCAACCTCCACCACCTGTGGATGATCAGCTGTACAGGAGAAGGGTGGTGGTGCTCTGATATGGTCTGTAGCTGTCCATGGGGTGTGTTGGCCCTGGGGTTCCCCAGGTGATGAAGACCAAGGTCAGCCCCAACCTGTGTTTTGCTGAGAGCACCCTGCCTGAGCTGGAAAGCTTCTGAGATGGCTGCAACTTGTGCTTTCTTGGAGATTATCAGGTGAAGCCAAGCTGTGACTCTATTCCAGCTGCTGCTATGGCTCATTGAAGCCAGGTGTTGCTCTTTTGATAGGATTTAGGAGTCAAAACCAGCAATTCTTAGGGAAAAGCAGCTTGGGTGGGTTGGTAAGTGGGTGGGGTAGAACCTCTGGGGATCTCCAAGGTGCGTCAAACAGCGTTAGCCAGGTCGTTGGAGTTTCAGATATTGTATCAGCTCTGTGGCAGGAGAGTTTAGCAAAGGGACAATGGCCTCTGCTCACCTTGATGCCTAGCACTTCAGTGTCTCCTTGTATACCACTGGCACCTTTCAAGCTGCTACCCTGGTAGGAGCTGAGTAGGTAAGTCCATGTGTGGCTTCTTTAAGAGGAACTGCTTGGGGCTCCTGCAGTATCTTCCCCTGACTCAATCCCTGCTGTTTTTTGCAGCCAGAAGTTGTGGGAACTTATCTTCCTGGCATTCAAATCCTGGGCTGGGGGGCCTGGTATGGGTCTGGGACTCCTCACTCCCTAGATATTCCTCTTGAATTTTTATCCATGTGGGTGTGGAACCAGCCCATTCTATATCTGTGCTCCTCCTACCAGTTGGGTTAGTTGTGGTTTAATTCCGTAGTTGTCAGACTTCCATTCAGCTCAATTTCCAATGTTCCTGAGTGATGGTTTTCCTATGTTTTAGTTGTTTTTGATGTGGCTGTGCAAAGAGGTGAGCTATGTTTGCCTATGCCACCATCTTGACCAGAAGACTCTTTTTCTTCTTCTTCTAAAGCAAGCCTTTAAAAATTTGTTGCAGTGCTGGTTTGGTGTTAACAAACTCATTTAGCTTTTTCTAGTCTGAGAAGCTCCTTATTTCTCCTTCAATTTTAAATGATAGCCTTGCTGGGTAAAGTAGCCTTGTTTGTAGATCCTTGCTTGTCATCTCCTCAAATATTTCATACCACTCCCTTCAGGCCTGAAAAGTTTCTGTTGAGTAACCAGATGCCAATCTAATTGGTGCTCCCTTGAAGGCAACTCCCTGCCTTTCTCTTGTGGCTTGTAGTGTTCTCTCTGTCTTTATGCTTTGTCATTTTAATTATGATGTGTCTTGGTGTAGGCCTCCCTGGACCTAACTTGTTTGGGACTCTCTGAGCTTCCTGGATTTGTGTGACTTTTTCCTTTACCAGATTAGGAAATTTTTCAGTTCTTATTTCTTCAAATACTTTTTCAATCCCTTGCTCACTCTCGTCTCCTTCTGGTATTCCCATGATGCAATGTTGTTATGCTTCATGCTATCCAAAATGTTTCTTGAGCTCTCCTCATTTTTTAAAATTCTCTTTCCCTTTTGCTGTTCTGCCTGTTTTTATTTCTATCTTGTCTTCCAAAAACACTGATTTCATCCTCTGCTTCATTTAAACTACTGTTTATTCCTTCCAGTGTAGTATTTATTTCAGATATTGCATTCTTTATTCCTGACTTGTCCTTTTTTATGGTTTGTATGTCTTATTTCATGCTGTGGGGTAACCTTATAGTCATTACTCTAAACTCTCTATCTGATAAGTTGCTTGCTTTCATTTCATCCAGTTCTTCTGGAAAATTCACTTGTTATTTCATTTGTGGTCTGTTTTTGTTTTGGGGGGTTTTTTTGTTTTCCTATTTTGGCTGCTTTGTATTATTCCCTAGTTGTTAAACTAATCAGTTGTTAAGCTGATCAGTTGTTAATATTATCAAACTGTAATCAGCACCTGGCTTAAGCACCACAGTGTGGAGCAGAGTAATTTCTACAAGCAGGGGTATTGCTTCCCCTCAGGCTGATGACATTCAGAGAGGACTGCTCTGCCTGAGAGTAATGGCTCCTGCAGTGTGGGGAATGACTCACTCAGCACATAGATCCTGGAAGCTGTTCAGTTCTCTCCCCACTGCCACCAATACCAGACTCTCCTCAAGCGTCTCCAGTCTACTGTGCCCTCCATTTGCCAGTGCCCAGGGTAAGTGGCTATAAACAAAATTTTGTATTTTGGCCCTTTAAGAGGCTCTCTGCCTTCTCCAACTGTCTGTCCCTGGCAAATAGATACCCTGCTGCTTTTCCCATAACATTGGATGTTACTGGGTTCCTTTCTGGGGCTGGTGCTATGAGCTAAACTCCAGCTTGGAGTTTAGGCCCCACACTTCTCAGAGAGAACCCCTGACTGCTTAAATGTCCCTCTGGTACTTTAGCTGCCACTCATGGGAGCCCAGTCAGCCCTCTCACAACTCCTCTGCACTCCCTACCAGTCATGGTGTGTTGAAGTGGTTTCTTCTGTCTGTCTATGGTTATAAGGCTTCTCTCCAGCTAGTGTTTAGTTGGTTATTCTGGATGATTTCTCTACAATTTAGTTGTAATTCCAGATTGGTCCTGGGAGGAAATTAATGTAGCTTCCACTTACTCCTCCACCATGTTGGATCTGCATTTATTTTCTGACTGAATTTATCTCTGAATTTATTGTGACTGCCCTTACCTGATCTCCCTGCCAACTCAGGATTCTTCTCAGGGAATGCATAAAGTACAGCACCATTTGAGATGAAGTTTAGAACTTTTATATCTTTCTTTGAGGAGAGCTCTTTTCAGTTAATTTTTTATTATTATCATTATTTCAGAGCCCCTAACTCAAAAATTAAAAAAAAGTTATCTGGGGCTGTTCTGAGCCTTAAATCTCTCAGGAAACATGAACTTAGACTTTGTGATCTGTGCTTTAAATATGGAAGCATTCTTCATGGTCACAGCTTTTGAACAAGCAAAGGGATACCATAACCTTCAAGCTTTAATTTAGTATGTTGCGTATCACTGAGTGGGTGGAAGGAAGAAGATTTACCTTTAATTCAGATGAAATATATCTGAAAAATAATTCATATTAATTCAAAGAATTAGCTTTGTATCTCACACCAAGTTTTTTCAGAAAAGGTAGCACACTGCATTAGATTTTCCTGAAGAAAACCTGATTGTGCAAATCTAGATAAACATTTGGTTTTACAGAGTACAGAGTAATGCAAGCACACTCTTTTTTCCTTTCACCACTAATGAGAAAAGATTATAACTCATATAACTCTTCCTGTAATACAGCAATAGCAAAACACTGCCAAATATAGCATGTCTAACTATTATGAATATCTTTAAGCTCAGGGACCATAGCTGCAATAGCTAGCACTATAATTAGTGCTTAATCAGTCTGGGCTGGGAAAACACACTGCTGAGTACTATTCTTGCACTGAACACCCAGTAGATGATTAATTGCTAATTTAAAAATTCAGAACCATGACTGTTAGACTGTCTATAACAGTATAAAATGCTAATTGTTCATTAAGAATAAGATGGGCATCTATTGCATGTCTCCAACCTTCTAAAGGTTAATGTTGGGGGTTTTATGCAGACCATGTTCATAAATGTACAGATTATGCCTATGAATTTAAATCCTAGTAATTCAGCTTATTAAACTCCAATCACATCTTTTCCCTTAAAAGGCCATATTTTACAAGTAGAATGTAATTGTATTCATTTACTTGTGATTCTTCATACAACTTCCAAAACAAGGCGAATTGCATGTGTATAATGATTAATTTGGTAGGTGCTGACATGATTTTCTATTTCCCCCCTTCTCGCTTATTCCAACATTTCAGTGTGAATGTCTGACTGTTCTAGAGATTTCAAACCACTTTCTTTCTTATGCCTCAAAGGACAGCCAGAGATACGGGGCAATGTCTGCGACCCAAGCCCAGCTCTAATGTTCTAGCTAAAGGAAAAGAATCCCCACACAGCCCATGACTCATGTAGGTACTGGTGCCCAGGAAGGTGACATATCTCCTCCTAAAAGGGGCTGAACCCACTCCAGACTGCTTCTTGGAGAGGCTTATATGGAGGATACATTATTATGGATTGCTGCTATTTTCCAGCAGGCTGTCAACACTGGTCTGCCTAAATTCTAGACCAGGTGATTGCTTTCCTATATAAATTTCCCTACAATATCAATTTTTTGAGACAGAGAGAATTAGTGTGAATTTATTTGAGCCAAACTGATGACAACTGCCAGTAAGCAAAATCTCAATGGAATGAAAAAATGCTCCTTCTACAATTTCAATTTGGTAAAATACGATTATCCTTCCTACTGAGAAAGGCATTTAACCCTAGAGGCAGTTAAATTAGTGGCAGGCCATTTGTAATAGTAAGATCCATAGAGATTATTCATCGGCAAATACTTCTTAAGTGCCTACTGCACACTACTAACTACGGGGACATGAGATTGGAAAAGCTCTAGTGTCCGTTCTCATGTCATCTTCATCTCCACAGATTGCACCTTCACCTCTGTAGAAAATGATGGTGCTTTGCCAGGGAGGGATGAGGGTTTTACTCATTAAAAACCTCATAGAAATTAATTTTATAATACCTAAGATATCTATTTCAATTATTGGTATTCTTCACAGCCACAAAGTTTTCATTTATTCTAATTCAAGGTTTCTCAACCTCAGTACTATTGACATTTTGGACGGGATAATTCTTTGTTGTGAGGGCAGTCCTGTGCACTGCAGGGTGTTTAGCAGCTTCCCAGGCCTCTACCCACTAAATGCCAGTAGCACCCTGGCCCTTGTTGAGACAGCCAAAAATATCTCAGAGAGTGCCAAATATTCCCTGGGGGATAGAACTACTGATCTGACTTGAACTTGTGCCTTTACAGTTTGATGTCATGTTTTATTATTGTTTTTGTTTACTATGGAGATAGAGAATAACTGGTCACCATTTTCTATTAAATAATATCAAGGAAAGTCATTTTTACTTTTCTGAACAATATTAAAAATTCATCATCCTGTGACTGGATTTTACTATTTTTTAAGTAAACACGAATAGTGTCACACTGGACTGCTTATTTCAATTTCTTGACAAGATCCCTACTTTTTCCTTTTTTCTACTTTTTCCTTATTTTCTTAGACAGGGTTATCAAAGACCAATTTCTTGTTTTGTCATTACATCAGTAAAAGCTAGCATAAGGGGTTATTTTCTGCATCCTTGCTTTAATTTTAAAGTCAGTGATTCTGAACCATTTTCGTATGACCATTTGATATGCAATTCAGTGAAACTTTGGCAGCTTCTCCTTAGAAAGATATGCATATGCACATACATATAATTTTGCACATAATTTTAGGAGATTCAAAACTACCGCCTTGCCAGGCACTTTCCTGGACCCCAGATTAAAATTCTATGTTTTAAAACTAGTGCCAGTTCCTTGAGTTCTGGTTTTGTGAGGTTATAAAATAAAGTAAGCCTGAAAATGACTTTGCTCTTTTCTAGGTAAGTGCCCCAGGCACTGTTAACTTTTCCCAAACATTCTATTCTCTTGTCTCCCTTGTCATTGTTGCCTCTCTGTTTTTGCCAACCTATTATTGCTCTTTGCCTTAATTACTGATTTTGGTAGCATAGAGTCATATTACTCAAAAATAGAAGATGGGATGTGTCCCACCCTCGCTCCTGCCTACCTACCACCTAGCAGCTGCTGAAGAGAACCTTTGAGGCTAGTCTAACACTGCTGTGAGCTGTCCCCTCATTCACCTTTTCAAGCCCTCTCCTCCTGCAAAGAAAGAAGGAAATCACATGCACAAAAGTGTTGGTGAGCAGTCCAAAGGATTCCTTGGAAGAGATCAAGAAAAATAAGTACATTGTCAAACAAACAACTTCTATCTACCTACACAGACGTTTCTCCAGTGAGGGTCCCTATTTCTACAGTTCCCCCATTTGGCCTCTCTTCTTCTGACTCCCCTCACCTCCTATGCAGAGCAATTATGTTCTGCCCTCAAACCCAGATGCCCCACTCATCCTGCGGCACAGACAAAAGACCTTGAAGTCAATGGGACCCCACCTCCTGAAAAGGCAGTTTCAGATAATCAATTATTACTTCAACTTGTGCTTTAGTGAGTCACCCCTCACCCCAACCACAGTAATTTATCAGATTATTTCTTCCAAGCACACAGAATATTCTTTCCCAAAGGAGTTCTCATGCCAGGTGTTAAGAGACTAATAGTTTTTCCATGTCATTACATCAGTAAGAGCAAGCATGTGCATAAGTGGTTATTTTCTACATCTTTGCTGCTCAAAGTGTATTCCCTGGATCAGTAGCATTAACATTCCCCGGAAGTTTGTTAGAAATGCAGTGCTTCAAACTCTACCTCAGTCTACTGAATTGGAATCTGCATGTTAACACTATCTCTAGGTGATTTGTGTGTACATTGAAGTGCCCTGTCACCACTCTTGACATCCTTACCACCTAAACTGAAGATGCCTTAGTGTCCTGAGCATTGTGTTTGGGTTCTGAAAAGCACTGCCTCCTTCCTCTTGCACCCTGAGCTCAGACTACAGAGTGTTTCCATCTAAGGAACAGGTCAGTAGATCTCCCTCTAGCTGGAAGAGACTCCCTACCCACCCCTTTTTTCCATCCCATACCCACTACCACCCTCTGGACTTTGAAAATGGTTGTTGAAGCTCTTAGATTCCCTTGTCTTCTATTCCCACTTCCATATATCTCATGTTTGGGGGGAAGCTGGTGGGTGGTGGCAGTAGTGATCAGATAACACAGGTATTTCAATAATAACCACCTATTATAAGTAGTCTAATATGTTCCAGGCATTACACTAAGCTCTTTTATATGTATCATTTCATGAAACTCTTACAACAACACTGAAAGTAGACAGTTTTTTTTTCTTTAGCATTTTATTTTGGGATTATAATTTGTATAACACAAAAATAAAGTTGCCCTGGTGGGTGTGGCTCAGTGCACTGAGTACTGGCCTGCCAACCAAAAGGTCACTGGTTCAATTCCCAGTCAGAGCACATGCCTGGGTTGCAGGCTGGAACCCAGTTGGGGGCATGCAAGAGGCAACCACACACTGCTGTTTCTCTCCCTCTCTTTCTCCCTCCCTTTCCCTCTCTCTGGAAGTAAATAAATAAAATCTTTAAAAAAAAATAAGTCCCTGAGACCCCAGGAAACCAGCTGTGAAGAAGTGCTTTCATCCTGTTTTTGCATTACTGAAAGTAGACAGTCTTATCCCATTTACAAATGAAGAAACTAAGGCTTGGGAAGATTAAATAACTCGTCCAAGTTCTTGTAACTGGTCAGGAGGCAGGGGTCGGATCAAGCCCTGGTCTGTCCTCCCCCCTATACAATGCTGCCTTTCTTTTATAACCACAATGCCATGTGTAATTAGTTACCACATCCTCAGAATCTATCATTCATATATATATATATATATATATATATATATATATATATATATATATAAAATGATTATATATTACACATATATGTGTGTATGTTTGTATATAATATATATACATATATATATCAGAAAGAATTTTTTTCTTGAGACCTTTGCCCTTTCTTCAAGCACCCCACATCTGAGGCCATCACTGACAAGTAATTTGACAACATGGTGTGGTATGTGCTAGTGGCATTAGGTGTAGGATGCTCTGAGCACCCATAGGAAGGCATCTAATTCATTGTTGGGCATGAGGCTGAGTATACTTTGAGGCAAGACACTCTAGTTGAAACATGTAGGAAAAGATGGAGAGAAGAATATTTGAGTAGAATAAACAAAGTGTGAAAGTCAAAAGAGAGAGACCATGCGGCAGGTTCAAGGAACAGAAAGAAATTCCGTGTGACCAGAGAAGAATGGGGGAAGCTGGAGTAGAGTGGAGAGAAGGAAAGATGGGCAATAGGATGAGAAAAGACCCAGAAGCAAGTGGGATTTCTATTATAAAGAACCTTAAAAACTAAATAAGGAGTTTGAGGACAAGGAGTGTCACTGAAGCTTTTAAGCACAGGAGGGACAGGATCACATTTGTGTTTGAGAAGGATGGCTCCTCCGTGAAGTGCTGCATTGAAGGGAGGGCATGAGGAAAATGATGGAGAAGAGTTAGAAGGCAGCTGAAATAACATGGATGAGAGATGACGTGGGCCTGAACCAGGATAATAGCAGTAAGGATAGAGAAGCAAAGGGTAGAGTTACTTAGGGGCTGAAGTTCAGTAGGGCTTGATCAATGGCATATGTGACAGAGATGGGGACATCAGGATGATGTCTGCAATTTTTGGCTTAGACAGGAGTGTAGATATTAGTACCATATATTGGGTATGTTATCAAAAGTACCCTTACAAATTATCTCCAAACTAAAATATGAATATCAATTTATCTACTAATATACATATGGCTCAATTTGCCCTTGTCATGGTTACAGCAGGTCTCCTCAGTCATTTATTATCAGTGAACATGCTTACTTGTGTAATGGGATCATTATGGGGCATACACAATGAGAGTTAATATCATAGCACAATGTCATAAACAAAGATCATTAGGAGAAACACTGAAGATTCTAGAAATTTGAACAGAATTAATTATACTTCTATCTGCAAACAGTCATTTGGTTGGAGAATTACTAAACATAAGTTAAAACAAGAGAGGAAGAAATAATAAGCCACAACTATATATATGAAAAAACTGAAACAGTGATAAAACACAAAGATAGGAAAAGAAAAAAATACTGCCACAGGGAAAACAAATCTGGAAGCCTGTGCAAGAGTATGCTTGTTTGTGGCTGGTTCTAATTTCAGGCATGACTGCTGGGGACCTCCATCCCCAAATGCCACCACAGTCAATGACTTTCAGTCTCTTTTTCGACAGTACACATAAAAACAGGAATAATCTCCTGAAAACTCCATGTATTTTCATTTGAAGGACTAAGTTCTGCATAGTTATTTATTTTTTTCAGTTATTAAGAGGAAGCTAGAATGACAGAGAAGAAGTTGCTTTTTCTCTTTAGCACAGAGATAGGGAGAAAAAGTAGCCTTACTTTCTTAGGTACAGTTGTGGGCCAAAATGTAAAAGTGAATTATAAAAATAAAACATTAAGATTTCAATTTTAGCCCTGGCTGGTGGAGCTCAGTGGATTGAGCATGGAATGTGGATCAAAGGGTCGCTGGTTCAATTCCCAGTCAGGGTACATGCCTGGGATGTGGGCCTGGTCCCCAGTGGGGACCATGTGAGAGGCAACTATACATTGATATTTCTCTCTTTCTCCCTCCCTTCCCCTCTCTCTAAAACTAACTAAATAAAATTTTTTAAAAAATATTTCAATTTTATATAAGAATTTATGAATATGTTGAAATTATGATTTAAAAAATTCATAAGGATTTCACATGAACCAGTTATAATTTTGTTTGAATTAGTTGCCCACCACAAAGTTATTTTAATTGGCATGTATTCTTTGTCTTGCATGGAAGGATGCTATAGAAATAATGGTGTTAAACTGGCTGTTTCAGTTATCTAGGATGTTGCTATAAATATTAACCTTCCACTGCCGAGTATTAACTTTTTAGTCTCCTTGGGGAAATTTTGCTCATGTTCATCTGGCCACAAAGCTGCTTCTCCCAAGTAAATGTGGCATTTTTTATTTTAGAGATAACATGAATCTTTAGCTAATCAAGTTTCCCTTCCTTTTAGTTTTGGCCACAAGAAAAGTCAATGCAGACTTTTGTGGCACAGCAGTAGTCATTATTTGGGGCATATAATTCTCATGAATGCTTCAGTCTTTCTTAAATTGTGTATGAGCCAAAAAGAGTCAATAAATTCCTTATTTATAGCCCTCCTACAATTGTAAGAACCAAAACAAGTATACAACATTTAATACAGACAAAATGGTAATATAAGAGGGAATCAAAACTTTATACTACTCTGACTTACCATGAAATGGAATTAGATTAAGACGTACTAACAAACTGATAGAAAGAACTCACATACCAACAGTTTCTCTGTAAGCACATTGCAAACACCAGCAGTTCCAGTTCCTGCTTGTAGAAGAACCGGCCTGGACCACGACTACAGGTGACGCGGATTGCCCAACTGCAGGAATTTGGCTGGCACTGACCAGTTCCAGGGTGCTGACATTAAAGATCCGTATCGGGAGCACCATGGACACTGCCAGCACATCCATAGACGCTCCCCTGATCTCTCTGTTCTCCTTGTCCTGCTCTCTCCTTATAAAATCCCCTGCCTGCACCGAGATGTTAAGATGGCCTTTAAGATGAGAGTTCCCCATCTGCTAGGTTGGCAGCACCTGAATAAAACCACTTTTCTTTCCATCATCACCTGCCCCTTGAGGATTGGCTTTTGATGTCGTGGGCAGCCAGACCTGTGTTCAGTTACAGTAAACTACTGCAATTCATTTTAATGGCATTACTGAACATGACAGACAAAAATATGATGTCAAAACTGATCACCACTCAGTGTTCTCTTGAGCCCCATCCTATTATTACAGTGTGTGGTGCGATGACTGAATTTTCGCTGATTTTTCTCTGTTTAAATTACTGTGAAACTTTCATTCATATGATGTATTGTAAGGACATTTAGCCTTCATTTGGTAGAAGCACATCATTTAGATTTTAGGTCTATCTCTGTGTTTTTCTCATTAGTCCCTATGACCATCCAACTGTAAACATAAACACAATCCTAAGGATAAAAACTTCACAGCAGTACTGAGTGGTTATCTGTATGTTCTTATATTATTTTATAAATAACCACAAAAAGCAATATGCAAAATTATTAAATGCTTTTAGAAAACTAACATTCCCTGAGAGTATATCTGGTATATTCCAGTCGAAAACCACTGACTTAGTAGTTAGTGACACATTGGTTTTCCTTTTCCTCTCCTCTTTCCATTTGATTTTCTACTTGACCTCATTTTTAGAAAACCTCTATTTTTTTATTTATGTTGCTGTATATTCTATTGCAAGGAGAATAGAACAGAAACACACAGTTCATGCTCCCAAAGAAATAACCTATAGTCAATCAGCTTAAAACACCATCAGCCGAAATATCTGCCTTTTTATCAGCAATTCTCATCTATGAGCCTTTGAAGTGCATTCTCATAAAAAGCTAATAATTTTTTAAATGTTTTCTGTTAAAAATGCCATTTAACATCTTGGCTGATTTATGGTCCTAAGTGGTATAAATAAAATAAGTTGGCCTAATACCAAATGAGCTTTAAACATAGAAAATACTCATTTTTAAGCCCTGGCCAGGTAGCACAGTTGGTCAGAGCACTGAACTGATATACCAATGTTGTGGGTTCGATCCTGGGTCAGGGCACATACAAGAATCAACCAATGAATGCACGAATAAGTGGAAAAACAAATGGATGTTTCTTTCTCTCTCTCTCTCTCAAAAAAAAAAAAAAAAAAAGATACTTATTTTAAGAGATGGCACCAGAATCTTTGTACAGGTATCAAGAGAAAGGGTTGTCAACTCCTCTAATAAAGTTACCTAAGTCTGTAAACAGCATCCCTGTCCTTGGTGACCTTCTGAGACTATCTTGTTCATCATACCACCCACACAGTGGCTGGTCTAAAGGTTAGGTGGGGCTTTTCCAAGAAGCAATCCTTCAGGCCTGGCAAGGTGGAATGTTTATCCTGGAGTACACATTTAACACTCCAATTCCAAATCAGAGCTTGACAATGTGAAAGGAAGTTGTGGGAGATGAACAATGTGGCTTTTGTGTTTCGTGTTAGAGAGCCTACAGATGGGTTCCTTTAACCAACTTTTTAAGGAAGAAAAACCCTACCCTAGACTGACATCTTAGTTCAGACCCTGCAGCAGATACAATTCTAGGGACTCAAAAACAGCCAAATCAGTAATTCTGAATTAGAGAGTATCCCTATGTACCTAAATGCAATCTAACAGCCAAATGCCCAGAATAGTTACCTATATAAGAATGCAATCAATATCACTTTATGTGTGCATATCCCTGTCTATTCCCCTACTAACCTGGGGACATGGATCCAGTCATTTATCTTTAAATTCTAGAACCTGGCAAGGTATTTGGCAGTTAGTAGGTAAACAATATTTATTTATTATACATAAATTCTTTTTAAAAATTATAGTTGATGTACAATATTATATTTGTTTCAGGTGTACAACATAGTAATTCAGCATTTATATACCTTACAACGTGATCACCACAATGTCTAGTAACTGCCTGTCAATGTATATAGTTATCACATTCACATATTATTGACTATATTCTCTGTGCTATACTTAAATTCTGACAACTAAAGAAGAACACAAGTATAGTAGACACTGGCTGGCTCTCACCAAATCCTTTTACCTTTCCTTCTGAGCCCACAATTATTTCCTATTTCCCATTTATAGGTAAATATAGCCATATGACTTAACTAGACCAGTAAATTATGGGCGAAAATGGATGTGGCACTTCCATGCCTGGCTCCAAAAACTTACCATATGATCTCCCATTTGCCTGTGGATGTTGGTGCCCATACCGACCTTGGAAGCCAGTGTCAAGGACAGCACAGCCTATGTCCGCCTAGATCCCTGAATGACAACGCAGGACACAGCCTCCTTTGCCAGCTCCTTGCTGCCAAGTAGACTCAACATGAATAAGAAATAAACTTCTGCTTTTTTAAGCCACTGAGAATTAGGATATATCTCTCCCACCAGCTAGCACTACCCTAATTAATACAACACATTGAACAGACAGATGATGATCTATGGGCATTATTAAAGACAAAGCATCATAACATTAAGTGTGCTATTTAAAGTCAGACCCAAGTTTGAGCTCTGGATTTGACACCCACTAACTCAGAGACCTTGGGTACACATTTAACACCCCCATCTAAAATCAGCATTGTTGAGAGGATTAAATGAGATCTCACCTGGGCACACACGAGCATGTTTCCCGCACACTGAACTACACAAGTGTGACAACATGACTACAGAATGTGCGATCCTTGCTCTTCGATTCTTTGGTTTCTTCCCATCTCATGGTCTCACTTTTAATCACTTTTCTAATCAACAAAGGAGTTTCCATCAGACTTGGACTTGCCTTTTGAGCCTGAATGTTTTGAACTCTGATAATTTTCAGCTATGTGTTATCTCAAAGACTATGCAGGTTCTAGTTTTCAACCCTAAAGAATCATCAGTGTGTCCTGTTTGTAGACAGTTGATAGATTGTCACTTTCAGTGGTCTGACAAGCAAAGTTCTATAGAAGACCCAGACATGACTCTATTATTTAGGAAGGAACCCAATAGCACCCTGAACATTGCCACCCAGACTTTAAATGAAGGAAAAGACTTCGTGTTCCCTGAGTCTGATCCCAGGTAGGGAATATTTTCCACTGCCTATTTTAACCACTACTTAATATACCCCCAAAGAACACAATTTCACCTTTTTAAATATTAATTGAGACCCTATAAGATTTAATCCAACTGAAACTTGTATTTTGCTAAATGAAGTTCTGGCTATCAAATAGGGCTCAACTTTGCCAGATAATATAATTCCATACTTTCCAACTTGGCATCATTTTCATCTATACACCTGTGGTCAGATGTTTCCTATTTGTAGACACAGAATCCTTTGCCAAGTCAATGACACCAGAACCATGCTGTCCTTTAAGGGGAAACACCGAGGCTCATGTACATTTCCTCCAAACTGACTGGAATGTAAAGTTGGCTGAAGCGAAATGATCTCCAGCCATAGAGGCCATATGAGAGAAGTACTACAGGATAGAAACAGGGTCAAAATGTTTGAATGCTCACAATGGCAAGGAACAGATCAGCAAAGCTCAGAACAGTAGAGCAGGGATGAGCAGATTCTAGATGAGATAGTCTGGAGTTAGCAAGATTTCTGGTGAAAGGAAGATGCAGAAAACATGTAGAGTAGTCACCCCTTACCCACAGTTTTGCTTTCCATGGTTTCAGTTATCCTGGTCAACCTTGGTCCAAAAAAATTAAATGAAAAATTCCAGAAATAAAAAAAATTTTGTTTTAAATTGTGCACCATTCTGAGTAGCTTAATGAAATCTCACACCATCCTGCTCCATCTCACTGGGGCATGAATCATCCCTTTGTCCAGTTTATCCACACTGTATACACTCCCTGCCCATGAGTCACTTAGTAGCCACATAGATTACAGATTGACTGTTGGGCTATCTCAGTGTTTATGTTTAAGTAACCCTATTTTACTTAATAATGATGCCAAATCACAAGAGTAGTGATGCTGCTAAATAGGATATGCCAAAGAGAAGTCATAAAATGCTTCCTTTAAGCAAAAAGGTGAATATAGTACAATAATATATTTTTGAGAGAGAATGATCATATTCACATAACTTTTATTACACCGCATTGTTATAAATGCTCTGTTGTTAGTTATAGTTCTTAATCTCTTACTGAGCCTAATTTATAAATTAAACTTTATTATACATATGTGTGTACAGGGAAAAAAACAGTTTATATGGGGTTCAGTACTACTTGCAGTTTTAGGCATCATCTTAAGGGTCTTGAAACATATGTCCCATGAATAAAGGGAGACTACTGTATATTGCAAAGGTATTTTCTTTTCTTAAAAAAAAATTGTTTATTTATATTTTATTGATTATGCTATTACAGTTGTCCTGAATTTTCTCCCTTTTGTCCCCCTGCACCCAGCACCCCCCACTCCCTCAGGCAATCCCACACCACTGTTCATGTCCAGGGATCATGCGTATAAATTCTTTGGCTACGCTATTTCCTATACTGTACTCTACATCCCCAGGGCTATTCTATAACTACCAATTTGTACTCCTTAATCCTCTCACCTCTTTACTCATTCCCTCACAACACCCTCCTACCTGGCAACCATCAAAACTCTCTCTGTATCCATGATTCTGTCTCTGTTCCTGTTTGCTTAGTTCGTTTGCATCCATCTTGTTTGGGACTCTCTCTGCTTTCTGGATTTGCATGTCTATTTCCTTCACCAAACTAGAGAAGTTTCCTTTCATTTTTTTTTTTTCAAATAGAGTTCCAATTTCTTGATCTTTCTCTTCTTCTTCTAGCATGCCTATGATGCAAATGTTGGACCTCTTGAAGTTGTCCCAGAGGCTGCTTATACTGTCCTCATTTTTTTTATTCTCTTTTTTCTGTAAATTGTTTTTTATTTCAATTAGTGTACCCTTTGTGACTGGATCCTTTTTGTTGTTGAGGTCCTACGTTCCTTGAGCATTCTTACATGCAGTGTTTTGAATTCTGTATCTGATAGATTGTTTATCTCCATTTCATTTAGCTCTTTTTCTGGAGTTTTGATCTGTTCTTTCATTTGGGACATGTTTCTTTGTCTCCTCGTTTTGGCAGCCACCCTTCCTCCCCACCCACTCCACCTTTTGTTTCTATTAGGTAGTATAATAGGCTGCAGCCAAGGGGTGCCCCCAAATAAGGATTTGTAATGGGGTCCAGAACTCAGGGTGTTCAGGAAATATTAGAGAAATATATCTATATGATGTCCTCACACCCACCAGTCTGAGCTAAGGGATGGACATATGGAACAGGGCCATTGAGAGCTGTTTTGCATAGCAACAGCTTTGCAGCTAACCTCTGGCATGGTCATTTAACATATCTATAGCCTTCAACTGGTTTCATAGATATGTTAAATAGCTGTAGTCATGCTTTGAGCCAGGGGGATGGAAGTGACTTCCACCCAAGATGTAACTGGGGGGCAGCTCCCCCTGGTTACAGCACTTGCACGAGAGTTTGGAGAAGACTGGCTCCATGCCAGGGGCCACGCCTGCCCAGACTTATGATGGCAGCCCAGTAAAGCTGGAAGAATACAAAAATGCTAGCAGGTGTAACTGATTGTGGGAGGAGTAAAAAATGGGGCTGCAGAGGAAGATTGGGTCAGGGATTTAAACCCAGGTACAGCAGCCATACCAGGTCAGGACCACGAGGCTTTGGAGGAGTTGGGGCCACACGGCTGTGGCAGGAGAGAAGAATCACCACGTAGCTTGGGCAGAGGTTGGGAACACGCAGCTTGGGTGAGAGTTGGGACCGCGTGGCTTTGGGTTGCTCCCTTTTGCCATGTGGCTTAGGAAGCAGGAGAAACTTTGCCTGGAAGAAAAGGGGTGAAAGGACTCTTGCTGGTGGGCCATGAGAAGGTGCCACATGGCTCTGGATTAACTGGAGATCATGGCGGTGACATAGCTGATGGTGCCAGGAGCCTGAATCATGGACTTCTACTTCTTTTCCTGAGATACGGTACCCCAGACTGGGCAAAGGGGAGAAGGAAGGACTGTGTGCATTTGTTGGTATTCTGAAGAACTTTAATATTTTAATGAAGACATTAAGTCATTACTCTAAGTCTGTGTAACTTTTAAATAAATAATTCCTTTCCTTTTCACCAATCTCTGGCATTGAGAGATATTTTTCCTCTGGTGGCGAGTGAAGTGAACCTAGTATGGGGGGTGGGGAACCCCAGAGAAAAAGGGGGGTCCTTTCACTAATAGTATATCGTTCACCCTCTCCCACCCCAGTCTGTTCTGTAACAGTAGAACTGTTATGACTCCATGTCTTGGTAGTGTGGCCTAATGTAGTAGGTGTCCTGTAGGGTCCAGTGGCACAGTCTCCCCTATCACCCAAGCTGGGTACTTGATATGTGCCCTTCCTGTGGGCTAAGTACACCCTCCTCCTGTAGTGGAGCCTTGGTTGCTGTTGGTAGGTCAATGGGAGGGATTTACCCAGGCCAGTCAGTTGCAAGGATAAGCTGTGACCACTGACCACCAACCTCTGCCCTCCATGGAGGATCAGCTATGCAGGGGCAGGGTGGTGCTGCTCTGACATGGTCTGTAGCTGTCCACTGGGTGCACTGGCCCTGGGGTTTCCTGTGTGGTGCAGGTCAAGGTCAGCCCACACCTGTGTTTTACCCAGGGCCACCCTGCCTGAGCTATAGAGCAATCTGAGATGGCTACTACTTGTGCTGGGCTTGGACATTCCCAGGCAAAGTCAAGCTGTGAACCTAGGCTGGCTACCATTAGTTCAATGCCTGGGACCACTTAGCAAGAGATAAGGGGCTTGGGGCTCACTAAGGCTAGCTGTTGCTTGGTTGAAAAGATTTAGGAAGTTGTGAAGCATACGCCAAGACCAACCATTCATATAAAAAAAAGCTACTGTTAACAGCTGTAAATTGGGTGGGACAGAGCCTCAGGGGATCTCCAGGGTGGAGCAAACAGTGTTAGCCAGGCTGATTGAGTATCGATCAAGGCACCTGCCTGCTGGCTCTGCGGCTCTGCCAGCCTTTCTGTCTGGGAGAAAGCTGTCCCCCAGCTCTTGCCTTGATGCCAGATACTTCAGTTCCTTCCTGTATACAACTGGTGCCTGTCAAGCTGCTACTCTGGTGCTAGAGCTCAGAGGGAGTGAGTGTGAGTAAGTTCATGTGTGGGTTCTTTAAGAGGAACTGCTTGGGATTCCAGAAGTTTCTTCCACTGACTCAATTCCTGCTGTTTTTTCAGCCAGAAGTTATAGGAACTTATCTTCCTGGCACTGATACCCTGGGCTGGAGGGCTTGGTGTGGGGCTGGGATTCCTCACTCCCAAGATATCCCTCCTGAATTTTTACCCACCACACATGTATATGGGATCAGCCCATTCTGCGTGTCTACTCCTTCTGCCAGTCTGGATGGAAGTGGTTTCTTTAAGCTATAGTTGTCAGACTTCCATTCAACTCTATTTCTAGTGATTCTGAGTCATGGTTGTTCTATAGTTTAGTTGTAATTCTGATGTGTTTGTGTGAAGAGGTGAGGCATGTTTACCTATGCTGCCATCCTGACCAGAAGTCCCCAAAGGCATTTTCAAGCACTTGGAAAACATGCAGCTCAGTTGGTATGTGCCCAGCTTCAGGAATTAGAGTTCAAGTCCTAGCTCAACCAATTATTCTCTTTGTGGTTGCCGAGGACCGGCCGCAGGGCTGAGTGCAGGAGCGGGAATTAAGACAGAGGACTTGCTGATAGCAAGGACTCCCAAGTCTGATGGACAAGGGAGTGCCTGTGTTTATTGAACTATGCGTATGTAGTAGAGTACACCAGGAAAAAGTGGTCAAAAATCAAAACAATGGTTACATGGTGATCAAACACTCCTGCCACGCTCAGGATACATGTCTCAATGCTATGTCTCAATGCTTTGTTAAGAATAATGGGCTGTGATCAGCCAGCTGCGTCAGCCTATCTTGGTCTTTTCTTTCTGCTAGATGGGGAACTGACTGTTCTGACCATGGAGCTTTGCTGCCAAGGTGTCCAGGTGACAGAGGGCTTTGCCAAATCTGCTGACCACTCCCTGCAGTGGTAATATGCAAGCTAGTGAATCTTCTCGAACTTAGTTGAACCTCAGATGTCTAATTAAGAATATTGGTGTGATTAAAAACAATCATAGAATGGTTTTAATTATTAGATAAGATATGCATGTAAAATGCTGATTGATGGCTTACGTCCTGCAGGCTTCAGGATTACCTGGTCATTTATGCCCCTAGATTGCACTAGCCTTTTCTAGTTAGACTAAGCTTACCTTTTCTGATGGAACTGCTCATCTCTCCAGGAGGACTCAGGGAGTGTGACAGAAAACGGGAACTTATTGTTTATGTGGATTTAGGCATTTGTCAGGATCTTTGCACTCCATGGACTTGCACTCTCACCAAATGTTGGTTGCCCATCCTGTATCGGTGGTTAAATCCTTAGCCTACTCCTGGTGGGATCCTTCAATCCGTGAGTATCTAGGTCTTGGTAGGGTAAATACATCAGTAATCTCAACATTATTTCTCTAAATGCTCCTTTGCCATGTATTTGGCATTTATTTGGTAGACAGTAAACTTTCATGGTTATGCAAAAAGTCACACTTTGCTTCTACCCTGTAGCCATCTAAACAGATGCATGCTCAGCCACCAGACACTGCGGAAGCATTTTGTTTAGGACATCTGTTTGCAAATCGCACTTGAACATCACCATCAAATGGACTTGTTCCCAGGCCAATTCTCCCCACAGACAAATGAAATCAGTAACTCAGATAGCATTCACATCTGAAGAAACTGCACATTTTGCAATCTTTCTGCTTGAGAATAGGATAAATGTGCCTGTATAGCAGTGGACTTTAACCTTTATGGTGTCATGAATTCTTCTGAAATTTTCAGTGCAAGTTTTGAGTTATCTCCCCAATGGTGGCGGGGGGAGGGGATAAAAATCACAAATCAAATGTTTTATTAACTTATCTTTGTCTTTATATATAATTTTATTAATTAGAGTTTACATTAATAAGTAATACCTGCAAAAGGAAAAATAGTCAAACAGTTCTGAAGGGTATAAAATGAAAATAAGATGTCCCTTTGCTACCACTCTATCTCAGCCCCACTCCTCAGAAGTAACCACCGTTAACGATTCCTTGTATATACTTTCACTTTAAAAATATATATATACACACACACACATATATTTGCATTTTATATGTGCAGGTTTTCCCTGCTTTGCACAGTAGTTCTGGACCATAAAAATAATTGTGCAAACTGAAACTATGCAAAGTGATTTTTTTTCAGGCATCTTTTACTACCATCTTGGTATATGCAGTAAAGAGAAATGCTTTCAATAGAAACTGATACTTCTGTTCAGATGTTTTCTGGTGTCCTTAGGAGATTTGTTTTTCTATTCTCCTCATCCATGTGCCATGGGAAGCGTGGGCTTTCATGATCAAACATTGTGACCCAAACCAAAAGCATAAACAAATATTCGCTTATTTAAGAGAAGCCGTTCACCCTTGAAAATAAACTACAAAGAACAGTATGTGTAAAGCTCAAATACCAGTAGTTAAATTTCTCTGAAGCAATTTATGCCTCTATAATTAAGAGAAGAGATTAACACCTTTTAAAGTTGAAAAGCCTGTTAGTATGGACCATGCTGTGGAATAATTGTTCATTCATATTCTAATCCCCTGGGGCAGGAGATTTTGAAAAGGCTACATACTTCTTAAAAAAAAAAAAAGATCACATCCACTAGAGTAAGATCATATAAATTAACACTGATTACTTATTATCCTCTGTATTTGTCCATTGACAAAGCTCAAAAGTATTCTAAACATTTTCACCTTGTATTAAGGCAAGTTTGTAAAAATAATATAATACAACCAAATCTCTTCATTAACTTTCAGCTTAAAACATTTTTAGGTAAGAAACATACAAAAATATTGTTTTATAAAAAGCCACCTCAATACCACAAAAGGGTGACAGAAGATTTTGAACCCAACTTACTTTTTGAAGGATGCTCTTCCCTTGCTTCAATTCCAAGCGCTATTCATCGTCTTTAGAGCCTGTTTTGCTTAAAAGCTTAACCACATCAACCCAGTTCCATCCTCAAGGAAGTTTTCTTTCGTGATCTGTTTTATCTGCCAGCTTCCATTTCTGGGCTTTTGAAAGTTGTTCTCTTTTTCTTTTTTCTTCCTTGATGAGGCTGTATTAGGAGTTTCAACTAAGACGATATTGTTTATGGATGTCGTATAAGTAACGGAATGCTGGTTCTCCATGAACTGCTCTTTATGGCCTTGGCGTATTCGAACAACATGTAGGTCATAGCGGTGCTGAGACTGACTTCCACTGCTCCCTGTAACTTCGCTAATATGCTCTGCTCTACCGCTGAGGCTATGGTTTTGTTTTAAAAAGCGTTCATAGATATAATTGGAGTTGCCTGGGGATATGTTTCTGCCCAGGGAATCTCTTTGAAGAAGGCTTTGGTATCACCACTTTCACCTATCTTATATTGAAATGAAACCACTTAATTCCTGGAAACTTTCATCTCCTTCATATATAGAATGTCGTCATGCTTCCAGTTCCATCTCCTGGTCCATGTTGGCACTCTTCTCAGGTTGTGGGTAAGCCTCTCCAGCAGAGAGCAGGCGGTGGCCATGGAAAACCAGAAAAGGTGAGCAGAGACCCCAAGGCATTGGGGTCCGGGTTCTGCGCCGGCCTCTGCGGCTGCGGGAGGCACACCCTTCACAAGGCAGACAACAGTCATGCACATCCCTGGCCCTAGGTCAGCGCCAAGCTGCCTGCTGAAGGGCTGTGGGCGGGGAGGGGGCAGGGCGTCAGGGCAGGGCGCCATCTATTTTTAATTTTAGAGAGAAAGGAAGGGGAAGAGAGGGGGAAAGAGAGAGAAGCATAGATTGGTTGCCTCAGGTTTCGGCCCAACAGGGGGTCCAATTGCAACCTTTTTGGTGTTGGGGAGGATGCTCCAAACAACTGTGCCACCAGGCCAGCGCACAAAGTGATCTTTAAAATGATAAAAATTACAACTGTTTGACATTTTTTGTTAAAGTATTAAAAAATTCTCTTATGGAGGTTTATTAAGGTAGGGGAAAACAAAAATAGTAAAACTACTGTTTATTTAGAAACATTGAGAATTGAAGTATTTATATTATGTTTCTTTGTAAAAAATGTAGTAAGAATGCTTTCTGTCTTTTTGTCATATAACTTATGATATTAAGAAAGTATCTTTTCTGTGCCTTGTGAAATTGGCATCTTTCTAAATTTGGATTTTATCCCTGATGCTTTCAATATCATGAAATAATTTGAAGAGTCCTTTTCTGTGAACTATTTTTCTGGTGTCACTTCCAATAAGACACCACCTTTTTCTCACAACTGTGGCTGATGTTGGTGAGCAGCCTTCACTCAGTGCCTCCTGCTGCAGATCTCTGGTTTCCTACAGGGCGGCAGCGCCGACATTCCCGTGGCCAGCTATTTCTGCTCTCTCCATTTAGTGCCAGTCAAATTTATCTTCCAGTGTTGCCACTCATCTTTTCTTTACCGCACCTAATTCCCTCTTTGGGTCACTCATTTTTGCACAATGTCATGTAGTTCTATCGCTGGGACACTAAGAGGCAAAGAACTAGTTGCTTTGCTGTCTGTCTGTGAACTGAATAACAAATGTGCAGTGACCAATCACCAACAGACAGTGAAGACAGAAGTCTTAGTGAGTAGTCAGTGATCATGGTGTGCATCTATTACGTAGTGATCTACGGACCGAAGGGGCAGCAGTGAAGTTTGTACTTTATCCAATGACTCACAATTACTATTCTGTAGTAACTCAAATTGGAACCATGTTGATGTGGGACTGGTGTTATTTAACCCATGGTAACTGAAATTTGTTCATACCAGAACCAAGTAACAATTACCTGTGTGTATACACGTGGAATTTATATACTCTAAAGAAAAATGGATCATATCATGCATACCATGTTTCACTTTTTTCTACCTAATATGTCTTGGCACTTGTTCCATAAGGTCATATACTGTGATATGAATGTACCCAATGCTTATTTAACCATCCTTCTATTGATGGACATACACATTGTTTTCACGTTTTGCGATGCCAGCCAATGTCATAATGAACACTCCTGCTCATGCAACTTTGAGTCTTTGTATAAACATATCCACAGGAGAAATTTCTACAGTGAAATTGCTAGGTCAAAAGGAATGTGCATTTTAAATATTTGTAAGTATGGTAGTCCTCAAAAAGGTTACATCATGTTACATTCTCACATACACAATGTGAAAATTCCTATTTCACCAGCCAGGTATCACCTAACGTAGTCTGCTTTGCCTATCTGATGACGCATCTAGGACATACTGCATGCAATTGCAGAGAGAGTTTTAGGAGCTCCCCTCTTTTCTCCAAACCAAATTGTTGTTGTTGTTGTTTTTAAGTATTTTGTAATGTGAATTGGTTAGAATCTGACACAATGGGGGTGGGGGTAGGGAATAAATGGCATTTTGAATGTCACAACTCTTTTTATATGGGCTTTCCTACACATTGCAAAGCATCTAACATTTCTGAGTCTTTGTGATTACCATGTATGCTCAAAGCCCTCTCAGGAGTGGACTGGCTAGCTAAGAACCACTGGGTTAGATGTTAATCTTCTTACCAAGGCTCAGCAGTCACTTGTGAGCTATTCTGAACAAGTGGATTGGACACAGCCAGATATCCATTAAATAAGCCACCATGAACCTTAGACTGTGCTAGAGAATGCTGAAGTGATTTTTTTAAATTCCACAAATAGTTATTGTAGGAAAGAAACTGGGCTTTAACTACTGAAGTCACTGTACTCAGATGGAAGAAAGGCACGTAGACTATAATCTTAACATAAATCTCAATGCTGCCCAAATGAGGGGGGTAAAAGGAGGATGTTATAGGGTTTGCTTGATCTGTAAAATTTTTTTAACTAACTATTGGGAAAGATTATATAAGAATTTGGAAAATACTAAAACAGGACTATAAAGTAGTGTAAAAGCACATTGGCAAAAGATGCCAATTCAGGTCTTGGCAGGAGAAAGACCTTTGTGGGTAGTATTCGAATTGGGTCTTTAAGGATGAGTAATATTTCAAGTGATGGAGATGAATAGAAAGGCATTGCATGTAGGAGGAGCTATGGGAGCCAGTAAAAGGGGTAGAAACGTTCAGGACTTCTTCAGAAAACAGGATGCTTGCCCTGTGTGGTGGCAGGTAGGGTATGGAGCACAGTCAGGACAAGACTAGGGAGGAAGGAGGAGACTGAATTGCTGAAATCTTTTGGGAATACAACATAGGCCTTGTAATCTGTCATTAATTAAGTAATCAGACTATAATCCAATAAATTACAAAATATCCTCATCATTACTGCAAGCTAGAATTTTAAAATCTCTTAGAATTAGTCCATAAATTTTGAATATTAACTCCTTATCAGATGCATCATTGGTGAATATCTTCTCCCACTCAATAGACTGTCTTCCTGTTTTGTTTGCACCTTCCCAACTAGGTGCAAAAACTTTTCAGTTTGATACAATCCCATTTGTATAATAGATGAGTGGATAAAGAAGATGTGTACATATATACCAGCGGTTTTCAACCTTGTTCACCTCATGGCACACACAAACTAATTGTAATTCTGCAGCACACCAAAAAATATATTTTTTGCCGATCTGACAAAAGAATACATAAAATTTTGATTCATTCACAATGGACAGTTATTGTGTTGGCTGTTGTCATTTTTTTTATTCGACAATCTAAGGGAGTTCAGTGCCCCTGACTAAATAGCCAGGTACTATATGTTTTAAAAATTCTTGCAGGACACCAGTTGAAAGTCACTGATATATACAGTGGGATATTACTTGGCCATAAAAAAAGAATAAAATCTTACCTTCCGTGACAACATGGATGGACTTAGATTGTATTATGCTAAGTGAAAATAGTCAATCAGAGAAAGACAAATACCACATGATTTCATTTATATGTGGAATCTAAAGAACAAGATAAACAAAATAGAAATAGACTCATAGATACAGAGAACAAACTGAGGGTTGCCAGATGGCAGGGGGGTTGGGGATTGGGTGAAAAAAAGTGAAGGAATTCAGAGGTACAAATTAATAGTTACAAAATAATCATGGGGATATAAAGTACAGCATAAGGAATATAGTCAATAATATTGTAATAACTATGGTGCCAGGTGGGTACTAGAATTAGGAGAGGATCACTTTGTAAATTATATAATTGTGTAACCACTATGCTGTTCACTTGAAACTGAATAAAATAATATTGAATGTCAACATAATTGAAAAATAAAAATTTTAAATGCATATACAAGACCAAAAGGTAATATAGTAAAATTTTAACAATGGTTGATTTTGAGTGATGTAGATGATTTTTTTTACTTTCTTCTAAAAATTGTATACTGTGATTATATCCTTTGCATATTAAAATAATATATAATAAACAAAATAAACATTAAAAAAGAATTAGCCCATGAGTATTGCTTTCTGGATTCAAATATGGAGACTTGTGCTCACTTTGTCTCCCAAAAGTTTGATCTTTCTGAGTACATCAAAAAGAAATATTCATCTGGCTTGAATAGCTGCTAATCTCTTGAACAAGGAAAGCTGACTGAGAACCATCTATAGAGAGCTTAACAAAAGTCATCCAGAGCAGTTGGTAGGGATTTATAGCAGTGGTTCTAAACCCTTGCTGTTCAATGCAATCACCTGGGAAGCTTTTATAGACGCCTGGAGTGGGGCCTGGCACACGTGCTTAAAAAAAAAAAAAAATCACTCCCAGGTGATTCTAATGGGCAACCAAAAAGGAAAACCACAGATTTACAGAAATCATTGAACAGGAGGCCACTGACCCTCTATGAAGGCAAAGAGGCAATTAGAGAATCCTGAATCCACAAGGCAACTGAGTGCCACAGTTGCAGAATAGGCTGGGAATTTTATGGAGTTCAAGAAGAGAAATCATTTTCTTCCATCACTTAATCCATATTCCATTACCTTGACTATCTTATCTGATAAAGCACATATCTTACAAACCTAAAGAGAGGAAAGATACTTAGATGATTACATGGACAGACAAGCATGTCTGGCCCCAAACCATTACTTGTAGGGTGCTGTGATCCAAGAAAGGTATAATTAGTTCCCACCTTGAATCATGTGAAGCAAGTCAATCAGTTTGTGGGTAAGGTGGTTGGGGAATGCCAGAGCGTGTTTACTATTTGATCTGCATGATAACATAGAAAGATGGGTCCCTCTGTGCAATTAAAATAAAGCAGGCCCATGCATAGCATCCAGTTCTCACAGCCACATTTAGTTGCTGTTTATTTTCCCAATCTATTTATCTTGCCCCTATTCAAAAATAGATCCATTTTTGCAGCACTTTCATGAATATTCATTTATCCTTAAATGTCTTAGAAAGCATTCCAAAATTTTAAGTGTCTGCTTCCAAGAGATGCATGTTGGCATCTGCATTGCTGACATATTAGGAATTTTTTTTTGAAGCATTGAATAATGAATTAGATTCTGTCTCTACTAGCACTGAGTTTTCATTTAAGTCCTGTCAATGACTGCAGACTTATAAAGCACCATGAAAGAAATAATCCACTTAGTACTGATCTTTCCAGTTGGTATTCATGAGAGCCTTAAATAATCTGTCAGATGATAGAGCCAGATTCCTAGTGAACCTGCTGTCCCACAGGCCTTGTCTTCGCACGGAGCAGAAAAGGGTCCTGCCCTTGGATGTCTCATGTACAATTCTGATTCACCGAGGGCAGGTGGTGATGGTGAGGTGGTTCCACCTGAGAGGTGCTATCACAGGAAAGGGCAATAGCCCACAAAAGCTCCAATCTTGCTGATGAGAAAGGGAGCCCAAGGCAGCCCAAGGAGAAATCTGGTCTGATAGTGATCTCAAAGCACTGATGGGTCATACCTGGTAAATTACAGTGTGGGGGTTGTCTCTTTCAGCCAAGGAGGCATTTCATCATTCAAGTATGCATTCTGGGTTAGCTATGAGGCAGTCACTCAATGGATTTAGGACTTCACCCAAGATATGGGTACAATCGCTATCAGAACTGGTGGAGGAAGAGACTACTCTCATTTGTTAATGACTAGCTCACTGCCCTGCCTGTAGGATCCATCCATTCATTCATTTATTCATTCATCAAGCTTGTTCTGAGAACAGTGTCAGACACAAAGAATGCCCCTTCTCGCCTTTGTTCCTTCCTTCCTTCCTTCCTTCTATAAATACATAAAAAGTACTCACTATATATCATGTGCTGGAGTTACAATGGTGAACCAAGGTTAAGTGACATATTCTACTACAGGAATTCTTAACCTGTGGTAAAAAAAATACCCTTCCTCATGAATCTGTGATAGGTTATATTGGGTGCACTGGAGATATAGCATCTCTGCCTGCCAGTCTGGCAGAAGAAGTCAGAGCCAACCACACATAAGGAAATATGTAACCAAGATTATTTCAGTTAGAGATCACAGCCTGAAGAGAATGGATCAAGGTAGTGAGATAAAAAGTGAATGCCAGGAAGTGCTGTGGGACATCTAAGGGGTCGGGAGGAGGGGATCTCTCTAAGGAAGAGACATTTATGCTGAGACCTGGTGGAAGAACATAATAGACAGAAAGGTCAAAGGCCCTGAGATACCAGTCAGGGCACAGGCCTGGGTTGCAGGCCAGGTCCCCAGTTGGGGGCCAGGTCCCCAGTTCAGGGCACTCAAGAGGCAACCACATGTTGATGTATCCCTCTCTTTCCCTTTCCCTTCCCCTCTCTCTAAAGATAAATAATAAAATCTAAAATAAAAAAGGCCCTGAGATAGAAAAAAGTAAACCCTCAGTTCCTTTAATCCAAGAACACAGACCACTTAATTAGTGTATTGTTTCTCTGCCATGCCCTGCTTTTGGAGAAAGAAACAAATCACAGGAGTCAGGAGAGGAAATTGGAGATGGTTTGAGAGTCAGATGGTCACAGGTGGCCCAAGGCAGCAGAGGGGATGTGGACTCAGGCCCTGGTATATGGCATGTTCGGACCCTCCGTGTGTGTGGTGTATCCTGAAGGCCAGTGGGCACCTCCTTAGCTCTGGGCCACCCTAAGCCTTTCCTAGACCAGTTCACCACTGTTTGCCTTTCAGACAAAAAGTTGCTATAATCAGAGGTCCCTCCTTGATCTGGAAAGGATCCACAAAACAATTACCACCAAAATCAGGACTAGGGTCCTGATTTTCAGAGGCCTGCAGCAGTGAAATGACCTCTCTGCTGTAGGGATTAAAGATTGTCAGCTATTTGCCTCTAAATTGCATCTCAGTCTTACCTTCCAAGACCCCTGGTGGGCAAAATCATTCACTCTCATGCCTTTGACCTTTAGGAGGATTACTCTTTCCTAATGAAAAAGGACACCAGAGTTCCTGTCTGAGGGCAGCTTCTAAGACATCACTTATGGCTTATTAAAATCTACAAAAATCCTACCCAGTGGCTATTTAACCACCTCATATACAGAATTTATTTTTAAAAACCAATTATTTCTAGGGCATCTCATAACATCACTGAACATTCAGCCCAACAACCTATAGTAAATGTTGGCTAAATTATTGCACAAATGCCATAAAGGGCACATGGAACCACTTTTTTTTTTTTTTAAAGAGAACCAATTGCTTCCATCAGACTGTCTTTCTTGATACTTCTAAACCTTCAGTTGCCTTATTCTTATTCATAGTATTCCCCACACATACTTAAAATGTCAGAAGAAAATCAGTGAAGGTTTGACATCTTTTATAAACATTGCTAATCTCTTTCCTATACAGTTTGTATATACACTTAATCCATTGTCAGACATGAGATGGTGGCTGATAGTCAGACAATTGACCTAACCCTTTGTAAAATTGTGCATAATTGAAGAAAAATAAATTTTGTCTATGAACTCCACTTAAATGAAGACAGCAAAGTGGATTAGTAGATGTCACAAATATTTTCCAAAATCAATAGGTTAGGCAAAATGACTTTTGGCAAAAAGTTTAGTTATAAGAAAAACCCTAATATCTTTGAATTTCTAGGTAAATCATCAATGTAAAAATTTTTTCTTTCTAAAATGACATTTAGAAGGAAACCTTGGGTAGAAGAGTAAACCTAGGACTTGATATCAGTTGATGTAGATTCCGACATCAGCTCTGCCACTAATCATGTGACTCTGAGAAGATTTTATTCTGTATTATTTTGTCTCTCTGGGCCTCTGTTTCCTTCTCTGTAAAATTACTAGGTTAGAAGAGATATTTCTAAGACCCTATTGCAGCTCTAAAACTCTATGAATCTCTGTCTCTCTAATGAGAATAGGCCCATATGCACTAGGCAATCAATTCCTAACAGGACATGATCCTAGCAAATAGCTTGACACTTCCAATAGAGTCTACTAGGGGATGCATGATCACTGTGACAATCACATGAGATATTTAGGCAGTTGGTGGAGTTTTCTTTCAAACTTTTCCATGCCAATTGACTTAGCCTCTCTAGGATGATTTGAACCATGTCTGATAGAACATCTCCTAGGAATAAAGTCGTCCCTCACTCCTACCCTCTGAGAAAAGGAGGAGAAATAGGGGAGCAACACTTCCCATGAATATTTCAGGCAGCCTCACCTTATGAGAGCTCCATTGTTTTCCATTAAACTTTTTTTTTTTTTTTTTTTTTTTTTTTTAAGGATTTTCAGGGCCCTGGCTGGGTAGCTCAATCGGTTAGAGAATTGTCTCAATATACCGATGTTGCAGGTTTGATCCCCAGTCAGGGCACATAGAAGCATCAACCAATGAATAAATAAATAAATGGAAAAACAAATCACTGTTTCTCCCTCTCCTTTCCTCTCTCTCTCTCTCAAATCAATTTAAAACTTTTAATAAAAATTAAAAGGATTTTCAGAGCAAAGGAATTAAAGAGTGTGCCATAATTTTTCCTCTCATGAAGACAGATTTACAGTGCACATTAAAGAGTCTGAGAAGTCCTATAGCAAAATTGCTGCCTAACTTTGTTTAAACTCAGAGTTCTCCAACTCATCTGCCTATACCCTTCTTTTTCATAATACCTGCGACCATCTCATGGAACCAGTGCTATGTGGACACACTTTGCAGTATAGATCAGGGCCCAAGGAAAAAGAACTCAATCAGGAGACATTTTCCCTGGGATGCCCACCTGTAATATGCTGAATGGTGGCCTCCAAGAGATGTTTCTACCCAAACCTCAGAATGTGACCCTATTTGGAATAAGGTCTTTGCAGAATTAAGTTCTCAAAATGAAATCATCCTGGATTAGAGTGGGCTCTAAATTCAATGTTAAGTGTCCTTAAAAGAGACAGAAGCGGATGCATGGAGACACAGGGGAGAAGACCAGGTGAAGACAGAGGCTGTGACTGGAGCTATACCACCACACAGCCAAGGAAATTTAGAAACACCAAAAGGTAGAAGAGGCAAGGAAGGATTCTCCCCTAGAGCCTCAGAGAGAGTAGGACCCTGTTGACACCATAATTTCAGACTTTGGCCTCTAGAATAAAGAATAAATTTCTTTTGTTTTAACCCATAGAGTTTTTGGTAATTTGTTACAGCATTCCTTGGTAACTAATCACACTCACATTTCTTCGTCACCACCTGAGTTATTTGGCACAAATTAATGCCTCTGGTTATCATTTTGATCATCTTTAAAGTGAGGAAAGAAGATCTACTTTGGATGTTTCTGGGATATTTTTGAGTCTTGAAAGGAAAACTGAACACAAAGGTGCCATTTAAGAGTTCATGGATATGAACCTGATATCCTCTATCTGGGTATGAGGCCCAGCTACTAGGATATTAGGCAATCAAGGAGAGACAGGACATGGAATCAAAGAACATAGCTGGTGAGACCTTCCAAATGTTCGTGTGTTCACTCACCATATAAATGTTCCAGGCACTGTCATAAGCATTAGGGACACAGAAGTAAACAAAACATAACAAACCCCTGCCCTTATAGAACTCACATACTCATTGAGAGAGTTAAATAATGAACACGTAAGTAATCCATTTAATGAATCAGAAGTTGATGGAAAGTGTCTTGGGTTCTGATGCAGCCTATAGCTCTCACTTCTGGTAACCTCTGATTTAGCACACCTGATGTTTCAGCCATGAAGATGGTTGGGATAACTTGCTTCATGATAGCAACGTGACGGTGGAATCAGCACCTCTTGCAAACACTTTCTACCTAGAGAAGATCCTGAAACTAAATAATTTAGTGGAACTAGAGACATTAATCTTTTTTTCCCCCGAGACATTCATCTTTGACAACAAAATAGGCAGCTATCAAAAGTCTGGATGATCCAGTAATTGCACTCCTAGGAATGTATATACTCAAGAAATATGATAACACAAATGCATGCAGAAATGGGTCATTCAGATGAATACTCATACAGAAATGTCCATGGCATCACAAAACTCCTAGGCATTATTCACAACAGCCAAAAGGGGAAAACAACCCAAGTATCCACTATAGGTAAATGGATAAATAAAATGTTTAGCCATACAATGGAATATCATTCAGGTATGAAAATAACTGAAGTACTGATATATTCCACAATGTAGATAACCTTGAAAACATTACGCTAAGTGGAAAAAAGCCAAACACAGAAGGCCATTTTTATATTATTCAATTTATATGAAATGTCCAGAATAAGTAAATCCATAAAGATAGCCAGCAGATGGTGGTTGCCAGAGCCTGGGTGACGGGCAAATGGGGAGTGACTACTTAATGACCATTTCTGGGATGAAGAAAATGTTTTGGCTTGTGTGGGCCTTTTGTGCTGCTGCTGGTCTGGAGGTGGGATGGGCAGGAACATGCTAGGGCTCTCACTGCAAGTATTGGGTCTGCTGTTGCTTAAGTTCAAAGCCAGAGCCCTGCCAATGAGGAAAGAGGAGCCCTGGCCAGTGTACCTCAGTTGGTTGGAGTGTCAGCCCATAAACCAAAATGTCGCAGGTTCCATTCCCAGTCAGGGCACATACCTTGGCTGTGGGTTTAGTCCCCAGTCGGGGCACCTATGAGAGGCAACAGATCAATGTTCCTCCCTTGCATCAATGTTTCTCCCCCTCTTCCTCTCTTTTTCCCTTTCCTTCTCTGAAATCAGTAAGCATGTCCTTGGGTGAGGATTATAAAAAAAGGAAATAGGAGACACATTCTTACCTACTATGGGCAGGCTCACAGCTTGTGGTGACCGGGTTGCAGCAAGGTTGGACAATGACATATCCATGACGCAAAACAGACTGAGAACATGGCCAGGACTTGAGGAGCATTCCTGGAGGATGATTACACCCTCACTCGCTGTGAAAGCCCAAGTCTTGAAGTACCTTTCTTTGCGTGGTGCAAGGGAAAGTTCATGTTAGCCAGCACCTCTGCCTTTGTTCTTGCACTGTGATTCCTTTCTGAGAGTTTTCCCTCTTCCCGCAGTAAAAAACTTCACATGCACATTGTAACACTGTATATTAGGGACAGTGGTTATTAGCTTCCTATTGCTGCTGTAACAAATTACCAAAAACTTAATGACAGACAATACAAATTTATTATTGACAGCTCTGTGAGATCATTTGATGAGTGTCTTGCTGGGCTAAAATCGAGGATTTCATAGGACCTCGTACCTTCTAAAGGCTCTAGGGGAGAATCCATTCCTTGCCTTTTTCAGCTTCTAGAGGCTGCCCATATTCATTGGCTAGTGGTCTTTTTTATCTTTTAAGCCAACAATCGCATCACTCCAACATCTATTCTGTCATCATATCTTCTTCTCTGACTCTCTGTTTCCCTATCCTCCCTTTTAAGGTCCATTGTGATTACACTCGTCCCACAATGATCTCCCCAAGCTATAGGTTCTTAAATCAACTACATCTGCAAAATTCCTTCTGTCATGTAAAGTGATATATTTATAGGCTCCAGGAATTGGGACATGGACGTCTTTGGGGGATGTTATTCTGTCTATCACAGAGTGACTAGAGAAAAAGACATCTGCTGTGCAGAATCACAATGACCATCAAGAGAGACCCACAGCCTGGAGAGCACAAGAGAAGAACAAAGTGAGAGAGCCCCAACTTTTTTATCACTCCCTAAATTAGCAAAAGCTACTCTGTTAGAATAAAAAGGAAAGAGCCCAATGACATTTGATTATAATAATAACAACTAACATGTATGAAGCATTTACTAGTGGCCAGTTTCTCATACAAAAAAAATATTGTATATGGTATTATTAAGCCACATTATATAAATGAAGAAAGAGAGATTATTATTCAAAGATTAATAGAAATTACCTGAAATCTCACAGCTAATAAGTACTGGAAATGGCATTTGAGTCTAGTTCTATTTGATGTGAGAGCTGAGCTAGTGTTTTATTAGAGTGGGCTAACTATTGAATATCCTCATTCCAGAAGCTTAGGATGATAGAATTTATTTCTTGTTCATGTAACAACAGTCGAATGTGGATATGTGATGGGCAGCTTTCCCTGGGATGATTCTAGACCCCAGGTTCCTTCCACATGTGGCTCTGCTGTCTGTGAGGCCTTAGGGTCACTCGCTTATTGTTGTTAGGTTGTTTTCTTTTTTTCTTGTTATTGAATTTATTGGGGCGACACTGGTTAACAAAATTATACAGGTGTTAGGTGCACAATTTACCAAACATCACCTGTACACTGTATTGTCTGTTTACCACCCCAAGTCAAGTCTCCATCCATTAGCATGCCTGTGTTTTAACCACCTCCCTTCCAGAAGGGACACACCTCTTCTGCTCACATTCCATTGGCAAGAGTCGGTCGTATGGGCTCACTTTGCTGCTGCAGGCTGAGAAATCTGGCTCATGGCCAGACAACCACTTTCCAGGAAAAATGCTACACTGTGAATGAGAAGCATGAATTGGTGGACAGCTGACCATCTCAGCCATGATAACATTGATACATGAATAAATGAGTGAATAGGAGAGAGAGAGAGAGAGAGAGAGAGAGAGAGAGAGAGAGAGAGAGAGAAATCTTGCTTCTCACATTCCTACAAACAAAAATAAAGGATGGTATCAATACAAATGTGCTCACTTGGCAGGAGAAGAACTAACTAAATTGCCTAGATAAATAAATGAGGACTCATGCTTGCTAAGTTCTCTATAGAGTTATCAAAACAGCATCGATGGACTTCTGGTCAAGATGGAGGCATAGGTAACACGGCTCACCTCCTCACACAACCACATCAAAATTACAACTAAACTATAGAACAACCGTCACTCAGAACCAGCAGAAAATGAGTTGAATGGAAGGCTAACAACTACAGAATTAAAGAAACCACATCCATCCAAGCTGGTAGAAGGGGAAGAACATGGAATGGATTGGTCCCACACCTGCATGTGGTAGATAAATATTCAGGAGCACTGCCTCAGGCCTGAGGTGTCCCAGCCCCACACCAGGCCCCACAGCCCAGGTTTCCAGTGCCAGGAAGATAAATCCCCATAACTTTTGGCTGCAGAAACCAGTGGGGATTGAGTTGGTGGAAGAAACTTCTGGAGTCCTAAGCAGATCCTCTTAAAGAACCTGCACTCAGACTTATTCAGACTCACTCCCTTTGAGCTTGCACTGGGGTAGCAGCTTGAAAGGCATTTGGGCATATGGAGAGGAACTTAAGTGTCTGAATCAAGAAGAGAGCTGGGGGACAGCTTTCTCCCAAATACAAAGGCAAGCAGAGGCCAATGTTCCTTTTCTGAAACCTCCCCACACAGAGCCAGCAGGCACAGGGCGTATCTGAGACTCCACCAACCTAGCTAACACTGAGGCTCCACCCCGGTGATTCACTGAGGCGCCACCCCACCCAACTTATGGGTCCACCCGTAAGGTAGCTTAATGGTAGTTTTTCCATATGAATGGCTGGTTTTGGCTCATGTTTCACAACAGCCTAAATTCTCTCAAACAAGCAACAGCTGGTCTCAGTGAGCCCCCAGCCCCCACACCTCTTGCTAAGTGGCCCATGCCCAGCACTAGCAGCAGCCAGCCTCAATTCACAGCTTGACTTTGCCTGGGAATATCCAAGCCCAGCACAAGTAGTAGCCATCTCAGATTGCTCTATAGCTCAGGCAGGGTGGCCCTGGGTAAAACACAGGTGGGCGCTGACCTTGACCTGCACCACACAGGAAACCCCAGGGCCAGTGTACCTAGTGGACAGCTACAGACCATGTCAGAGCAGCACCACCCTGCCCCTGCACAGCTGATCCTCCATGGAGGGCAGAGGTTGGTGGTCAGTGGTCACAGCTTATCCTTGCAACTGACTGGCCTGGGTAAATCCCTCCCATTGACCTGCCAACAGCAATCAAAGCTTAACTACAAGAGGAAGGTGTACTCATACCACATGGAGGGTGAACCTCAAGCACCCAGCTTAGGTGATATGGGAGGCTATACCAATGGGTCCCACAGGACACCTAAAATAGTAGGTCACACCACCAAGACAGGGAGTCATAACAGCTCTATTTAATACCTATAAACAAACACAGGGAGGTTGCCAAAATGAGGGGACAAAGAAGTATGGCCCAAATGAAAGAACAGATAAAAACTCCAGAAAAAGAACTAAACACAATAGAGATAAGCAATCTATCAGATGCAGAGTTCAAAACACCGGTTATAAAAATGCCAAAGACCTTAGGACCTCAACATCATAAAAAAGATCCAGTCAGAAACAAAGGATACATTAATTGAAATAAATTTACAGGGAATCAAGAGTAGAGTGGATAAAGCTGAGAATCAAATCAATGATTTGGAACATAAGGAAGCAAAAAACAACTAATCAGACCAACAAGAAAAAAATGAGGATAGTGTAGCAGCCTCTGAAACAACCTCAAAGTGTTCTAATATACACATCATAGGGTTGCCAGAAGAAGAGAAAGAGCAAAAAATTGGAAATCTATTTGAAAATATAATAAAAAAACTTCCCTCTTTTGGTGAAGGAAATAGACATGCAAGTCCAAGAAGCACAGAGTCCTGAACAAGATAGATGCAAACAGGCCCACTCCAAGACATATCATAATTAAAATGCCAAAGGTTAAAGATAAAGAGAGAATCTTAAAAACAGAAAGAGAAAAGAAGTTAGTTACCTACAAGAGAGTCCCCATAAGACTGTCAGCTGATTTCTCCAAAGAAACTTTGCAGGCTAGCAGGTATTGGTAACAAACATTCAAAATCATGAAAAGCAGGGACCTGCAGCCAAGATTGCTCTACCCAGAAAAGCTATCATTTAGAATTGAAGCACACATAAAGAGCTTTCCAGACAAGAACAAACTAAAGGAGCTCATTATCACCAAACCATTAATATATAAAATGTTAAAGGAACTTATTTAAGAAAAAGAAGATCAAAACTATGAATAATAAAATGGATATATATATACATATATATACACATATATGTGTGTGTGTATATATATAAATATAAACAACTAAAGCTAAAAAACAAACTAAGGAAACAAGAAGAACAGAAACAGAATCATGAATACGGAGAATGTTTTGATAGTTACCTGATGGGAGAGGGGTGTAGGGAAATGGGTGAAGAGGTGAGAGGATTAAAAAGTACAAATGGGTAGTCACAGAATAGCAATGTAAAGTACAGTAAATGAAACTGAGTAGCCAAAGAACTTATATGCACGATCAGTGGACATGAACAAAGGTGTGGGGATTGCTGGAGGGAGTAGGGTGCTGTGTGGAAGGGGGCAAAGGGAGAAAATTGAGACAACTTTAATAGCATAACCAATAAAATATAATTTTAAATTAAAAAACAACATCAAGACATTCTATTTTTACTAAGGACACAGTGTACAGAGATATCCAGTGTGTGTGTGTGTGTGTGTGTGTGTGTGTGTGTGTGTGTGATAAAACCCCCAATGTTTTGCTGGACACTTGGATGTTCACTGACGACTATATTCCAACCATCTTCAACACTAGATGTAGCAAATGTGTTCTGGAAAATGGAATGTAAACAGAACTGCAATGTGAAACTTCTGACAAAGTGTCTTAAAGGAAAGGGATTCCTTTCCGTCCCTTCTTCCTTCTTTCTCCAGGCTGGAAAGGTTGAAGAGCCATCTTGGATCATGAATAGATTTGTTGGGGGAACAAGCTAGAGAGGTTCCCCAGTCCTCAGTCCCCACTGATCATGAGGTTGCCAAACCAGTCCCAGGTTGCCCAAATGCAGATTTGGTTTACATGAGGGAGATATAAACTTCTATCAAGATTAGGCCACTGTTGTCTTCAGTTTTCTATCACCTGCAGATGGTCCTGAGCCTAATACGGACATGAATTTCTTTATCAAAAAGTATCATACAAAACACACCAGTAATGACCAAACTAACCTCCATAATTATTTCTGCAAATCAGAGAATTTGCTGGAAACCTAATTTTCATTACTGGCATTTTGCCTTCCTGCCCTCAGTTACCTCAGCTGGTGTCACTGATGGCAGAGCCTGCTAGGCAGGCTTTGAAATGACTTGACAAACAGGAAGAAATGAAGGGTTTTCTCGTAGGCCTTCCCCACAAGTTACCTCACTGTAAAGCCAGTTTTGCTCTGAGTGGCTCTGGTGGGTTGGGTTAAAAGTACAATGGTAGAATTCCTTCCAAACAGCTGTCATCTGCTTGGAAATGGCAGCTTCCTGTTACCCTTGCAAACCATTAGCAACAGAATATCAAAAGTGACCCAGTTCCTACTGACACTTTTATACTGAGATTTGTCTTATCTAATAATACCTTTACAGTTGGTCTGCTAACCAAGATAACCTGCAATTCTGGGTTGGAAGCTGACACAAGACAGGCTTCTTCTAATGCACAGTGATATTTCTGTGGACAGTTTTGCTTGCAAATGAGTAACACGAATGCTCAGTTTTGACTTCTGCAGAATAGCAGAGCTTCAGGACAATCGATTGGTTCCAGTTCCTAGCTCCAGAGAAGGCCCCAGTGAGATTGTTGCTGACTTTTTCTTCTCAGAGCAGTGGTTTCCAATATTTTTTGACAATGAATGCTTATAGAAAGTGATGCATCTTATGGACCATCTCCCTAGACAAGAAACACACATGTTCATGTAACACAAAACTTTGCGCATAATTTCCTGAAATTCTAGGGCCTCTAAGTCTATCCATGAGTCCATAATCCCCAGTTAAGAAGTTTTGCCTTTGAATCCCACAGCAGATTAATAACCTCTAAAGTCATTTAATTTCCCCTTAGAGACAGATTTCTCCCACTGTCCTTCCTAAGCAGAGTAGACCACATCAATTCTAGAGGCTTCAACCATTCACGGGCTTTACTCTTATTTATGACCAACAATGAGAGATATGCCACACACACCCCTTTCCCACTTTCTGCTCCAAGTCCTTTATCTGACATTTAAGTCCTAACTACCTCTCCTTTCCTGCTTTATCTCACACAAGCAAACCATACTTGGTCACACCAGATTGTGTGTTTGCAGTTTCCAACGCAACCTAAGGTGGCTTCTTCTGTCCTCTGCCTTTGTTCAGACCATTTCCTACCTCTAAACACCTCCTCGCCCATCACCGTCTGTCAAAATACCACTCCTTCTTCAAGACTCTGGAAAAGAGATTTCTCTATAAAGGTTTTCTGAATGCTTCCTTTGAGCTCTCAGTCTGAGCTTGAAAATCTGTTACGGAACTCATCACCTTTCCTAATGGATTATTTGGTCCTCCATACAGCAGAACATTTGAATTCTTTGGTTTGAAATCAGAATGATTAGGCTTCAATTCTGACTCTGTCTTTCTTACTGTGTGACCTTCTATACATTTCTTAACCTTTCTGTGCTTCCGTTCTTTCATTGATAAAATGGGTACAATAATAGTTCTCATTACATAAGCTTAAATGAGCTAAAACACATAAATTCTTACTGTGGTGCCTAATGCATTAAAAGCATTTGATAAGGAGTAGTTATTTTTATTTTAGTTTATAAGATATTTTTGTCCCTGCCCCCTAACATTAAACTATTGAGCCCTGGCTGGTGTAGCTCAGTGGATTGAGCGCGGGCCTGCGAACCGAAGGATCGCGGTTCAATTCCCAGTCAGGGCACATGCCTGGGTTGCAGGCCAGTTCCCAGCATGGGACTCATGAGAGGCAACCATACATTGATATTTCTCTCCCTCTCTCCTACCCTTCCCCTCTAAAGATTAAAAAAAAAAAAAAAAAACTATTGAGTAGTTGAGGGTACAGCCTGAATCTTAGTCATCACTTTACACCACACAGAAGCTAGCAAAAATTCTTTGCACATTGTAAGAAATCAGTATATGATATTTGAATGAAAATGAATCATCAATAAAAACTTTATCTAAGAACTTCAGACAGCATTGTCATCATCTGTATTTTATGAACAGATTAGAGGCCAGATGAGAGAACAGTAGATGAATGTTCTATTGAGACTATAAATTATTCCAGGTCTTAAAAAAATTCCTGTTCTCAACTCTCTATCCTAATCCCAGGATTTTATTTTTTCAGTTGCTCTCAGTGTTTTATTTCTTTTTTTTAAAATATATTTTATTGATTATGCTATTACAGTTGTCCCATTTCTCCCCCATCATTCCCCCCACCCTGCACACCCTCTCCCACCCACATTCCCCCCTTTAGTTCATGTCCTTGTGTCATAAGTTCTTTAGCTTCTACATTTCCCATACTATCCTTGCCCTCCCCCTGTCTATTTTCTACCCACTATCTATGCTACTCATTCTCTGGACCTTCCCCCCCTCCTTCTCCCACGCCCCTGTTGCTAACCCTCCATATGATCTCCATTTCTGTGGTTCTGTTCCTGTTCTAGCTGTTTGCTTAGTTTGCTTTTGTTTTAGGTGTGGTTCTTAATAGCTGTGAGTTTGCTGTCTTTTCACTGTCATATTTTTGATCTTCTTTTTCTTAGATAAGTCCCTTTAACATTTCATATAATAAGAGCTTGGTGAGGACGAACTCCTTGAACTTGACCTTATCTGAGAAGCGCTTTATCTTCCCTTCCATTCTAAATGACAGCTTTGCTGGATAGAGCAATTTTGGATGTAGGTCCCTGCTTTTCAAGATTTCAAATATTTCTTTCCAGCCCCTTCTTGCCTGGAAGGTCTCTTTTGAGAAATCAGCTGACAGTCTGATGGGAACTCCTTTGTAGGTGACTGTCCCCTTATCCCTTGCTGCTTCTAGAATTCTCTGCTTCATTTTAATCTTGGCTAATGTAATTACGATGTGCCTTGGTGTGTTCCTCCTTGGGTCCAACTTCTTTGGTACTCTCTGAGCTTCCTGGACGTCCTGGTAGTCTATTTCCTTTGCCAGATTGGGGAAGTTCTCCTTTATTATTTGTTCAAATAACTTTTCTACTTGTTGCTCTTCTTCCCCTTCTGGGACCCCTATAATTCGGATGTTGGGACGTTTAACGATGTCCCGGAGGTTCCTAAGCCTCTCCTCATTTTTTTGAATTCTTGTTTCTTCCTCGTTTTCTGTTTGGTTGTTAATTTCTTCCTTCTGGTCCACTCCATTGATTTGAGTCCCAGTTTTCCTTCCATCTCTATCGGTTCCCCATGCATCTTCCTTCATTTCACGTATTGTAGCCTTCATTTTCTCATCTAATTTATGAGCAAAATCAACCAATTCTGTGAGCATTTTGATGACCAGTGCTTTGAACTGTGCATCTGATAGGTTGGCTATCTCTTCGTTGCTTAGAGGAATTGACTCCGGGGTTTTCATTTGTTCTCCGGTTTGAGCCATTTTTGGTGGGGTTTTTTGTTTTGTTTTGTTTTTAGTCTGGTCGCAGCTATTACATATGAGGGGTGGAGCCTTAGCAGCCTAGTCGCTGGGTTGTGACGCTTTAGGTGGGGGCGGGGTCCGAGAGGGAAGAATGGCGCCTGTTCCGCTCTCTTCTGGACTCCGGTCCCTTCCGCTGCTTCCCCTTCACCTGGATTATCTGCGCACGCGCGCGCTGTTACGTAGTGAGGGGTGGAGCCTCAGGCGCTCCCCAGTGTGGGGCAGCCCAGTCGCTGGGTTATGACGCTGTATGTGGGGGTGGGGTCTGAGAGGGAACAATGGCGCCTGCTCTGCTCTCTGCTGGATTCAGTCCCTTCCGCCACTTCCCCTCTGCCTGGACCGTCTGTGTGCGTGAATGTGGGACCCCCCGGTCAGCCAGCCGCCCTGTGCGCCCCAGGACCGCCAGCCACCGCCCGTGCACCTGGGAACTGCGAGCCGCTGCTACTTGCGTTCCTGGGTCCGCACCTCCACTTTTTCCTACTGCGACTCTGCCCCTCTTACCGGTCTGGATGAATGGTTGTTGGACTTCCGTACAGTTCAATTTTCTATAAGTTCTGGTTGTTTTCTTGTTTCTAAATATTTGTTGTTCTTAATTTTGGTTGTGAGAGGAGGCACAGCGTGTCTGCCTACGCCTCCATCTTGGCCGGAAGCCTAATCCCAGGATTTTTATTCTACCATGAAGGATATGACAAGAATTCCTATCTTCTCCAATTATAATTCAATCCTGTTCAACTATACAGATATTCATTTAGCAGCTATTAGGGTGCCAGGCACTGTGGTAAGGGGTGGGGATCAGAGATGTCCTTCTTGGGCTCCTGAAAAGCAGCTGCCCTCCTGGGCACTGGAATTCAAGCTGAGAACCCAGATTATATACTCATTTTTATATTCCATGAGCTTGAACATCAGCACCAGACAGAAACATGACTGTGGGATTTTCTTCTCTTGCGACAAGAGGTGTATTTTTATGTCAAATGACAAAACAGTATATCATACTTCTTTACAAAATAATTCTAATGATACATATAGAAAATGTACCAGTCCAGTCTATGGCCATACCACCCTGAATACACCTGATCTCGTCTGAAAATGTACCAGCCCATTTCTGACCTCTCAGCCTGCTAAGCCAACCATAATAGACCCCTTGCCACACAGAAAGGCTTGATCCAACATAACAAAAATATTTTCCACATAACCAAATTTGATCAGGGAAAAAATGGATCCTCAGGTGCCAAAAATGGTATGGAATTGAGTCAGAGGAATAAATATGAACTGATACCAGGAGCAAGGCCCAGAAGTTTCAGATGGAATTATGGTTTCTAATGCCTACAGAAAACAAACCGAAAAATGTGAGGGATTTTTTTGGAGGGAAAGAATGAAACTGAACTCCCTGCATAAACATACCATCTGCTGGGCGTTTCAAGAGAGGTAAAGAAAAATCACCTATGAAAATAAAAACTCTGAGCCTACACCACACATAGTGTGGAGGTCTTAATTTATAATACTTTCATGAAACCTCTATCTGTTAATTTAACATACTCTAGGGCCATTCAACTCCCACACACCACTTCTCAAGGAATTCAGTTAAAGTCGAGGCAAGATATTTCTGTAGAGACACTTTCAAATGTCACCTCCTCTTGGTTGTTGCAAAGGCACTTGAAGTCAGTGTGAAATCATCCTGATATCAAACCTGGCCATTTGCCAATACACCCTCTCAAGAATGATACAACCTCCCATTAAGGCACAAATCTTGGGCATAGTCCTTGACACCCATACTGATCTATTACTAAGATTCATTGATTTTTACCTTCTAAATGTGTATAAAATCTTTTAATTTCTCCCCATTTCCAATAGCCCATCCTAGTCCAAACCACTGTCATCTTTCACCAGTCTTCTAAAGGTGTTTACCTTGTATCTACTCCATCAGGTGCAACTATACAAAATTGCCATCTTGTAGGACAAAAAGTATGGAAGTGGCAAATTCAAGGATTCAACCTATGAAATTTGTCTTTCATAAAGCAAATTTGGTATGCTGTACCTATCCTTTTCTTAAACCTCCTATAGTTTTCCCATGGCTCTTAAGAGAAAGACAAAGCTCCTAAGCACAGCTTACAATGCCATTTGGTCCCTACCATCCTGTCCAGCCACATATCCCCCATTCTTCATTATTTCTGCTGCATCTGACCACACTGGCTTTATTCTAGTGCCTCATCCTTCCCACGTTTCCTTTTCCTGCAGAGCTTTTTACATATGCTGTTTCCACTGCCTAGAAATATTCTTCCAACCTCTCCTCAATTGCACAACTCCCTATCCTTCAGATCTCAAGAGCTTTGTCTGACCTTCCTGGCCTCATCAAGGCATCATCTCTTAATGTGAAGGGCATCACCTTCAAAACAGTTGTCCTAATGACAATTTTACTGACAAATCAGCTCATATTTATTTGTGTGATTATTTGACTTATGTCTGCCTCTGTCTGCCATCAGAACTGTAAGTTTAGGGGCTGAGTTTGTTCTCAGTGACCAATGAATTCCCATCCCAAGGCAAGGCACAGAGTAGTTATTAACATGTTTTTGAGTAAATGAAACATTAAAAGCTATAGAATGGTGGCGTGAAGAGACAGGATGCAGGGTGACTAAAGCAGAGATTGATGTAACAGTCCTCCTGCAGGGGAAGGTGAGGTCCTGGACTAAGGCCTATTTTTCATGTGTTACGATAGCTAATCTTTTGCTTTAGGCCATTTTAGGTTCATTTTATGAACATGGAAACTAGAGATATCAAATGACTTGCCCAGAGTCACAAAATGGTAGATCTAACATGCCTATCCAGGTTATCTGACTCCAAATTCAGTCCTCTGTTAAAAAAGAGAGAGAGAGAGAAAGAGATAAGCAGAAAAGATAGTAAGAAGCCCTGGAGTGACAGCCAGAAATTCCAATGACTACAGAAACCAGGCAGATAGTAAAGACTAAGGCAGGACAGAGCTAAGATAAGAGGGAATGTTGGCAACCCCATCCATTTGGAAGGTTCATGCCACCTAATTTTAGCTCTAAATTACTGTTGGTACATGGGAGCATGAGCTCAGTAATTTTAGGCTGCCCTAATGTTTAAGAGAAGTTGAAACCTGGACTTTTGTGTAAAATCATTCTGCTATTAAAACATGGTGCAGCCCTGGCTGGCGTAGCTCAGTGGATTGAGCGCGGGCTGTGAACCAAAGGGTCACAGGTTCGATTCCCAGTCAGGGCACATGCCTGGGTTGCAGGCCAGGCCCCTAGTCGGGGCCACGTGAGAGGCAACCACACATTGATGTTTCTCTCCCTCTCTTTCTCCCTCCTTTCCCCTCTCTAAAAATAAATAAATAAAAATCTTTAAAAAATTAAAAAAAAAAAAAAAAAAAAAACATGGTGCAAATCAAACAGAATATGTCTGTAGGACACATGTGGGCTGTTGATACCAATTTGCAATTTCCAGCCTAGATGAATGCTCGAGCAGCAGGGGAGATGCTCTGTTGTCAGGAGAGACCTGTGTTTGAACCCCACCTAGAAAGTATTTGGGCAGGACCCTCATGAGTAATCTTGGCAATAGGTATCCAACATGAACTTTGATGGGTCCATGAAACTAAGAAGTTAGGATCAGTTATTTTATAACTGGTTTTATTTTTCCAAGATCTCTATGTTCTGTTAAAGCAAAGAAACAACAATTGTAGGGGATAAACAGCATCACTTTGTGATCCCTGAGGAAGGTAATGAGCAAGGAACCCAAATAGCCACTGTCAGAGAAGGTGTAGATTACTGACTAGGCTGTTTTTCCAAAGGAAATACCATCCAAAGATAAGCTGATAATGGCCCTTAACTTCATTCAAATTTTCATTAGGACATGATAGTCACTTTCACGTGCCAGCAATCACGGGAAAGTTCATCCTTATCTTTTTCTGGGTTCCTTTCTCTAGTGTTTTTCACTGAAAGAATAAAAGGAAGTCACAAACTGCTCTTCCAAGAGAGAAGCTGTCATCAAATAAATGTCTACTTACTTTCAGTCCCTCTAAGTCTGGAGGTGCCTGGAATGTGGAAGAGCTTCACAGATTTTCTCAATCTGACCTCCCCAACCTGAACAGCAACTACGTACATGCCTCTGACATTGTTGGGACGCTTGTTCTATGATATTCATTTACTCAAATCACTAGCAACTCAGTTGCCATGGCCTTCACAAATGCATTTTTGTGGAGCATATTTCTCTTATACTCATCTGTAATTTTTAAAAGGCATCAGAAGCCAATAGGAGAACTCAGTAACAACCTTCACATATTCCTGGATCATGGAAAGAGGAACCATTGAATTGCTATCCTAAATAGTTAACATGTTTACATTGCTCTTGTATTAGTGAGATAGGCTAACTCCTGGAATAAATAACCCAGTAGTTTTGATGTATTAACAGAATGAAAATACTTCTTACTTCCATCCATCACAGTGCAATGCAGGTTGGCGAGGTGGGGAAATGTTGAGTTCCGCTCCAGGGAATTAATCAGGGACTCCATGGATCCTTCCATCGTGTGGTTTCACCATCCTCTTACTTCAGGCCTTGGCAAACTTTTTTCTGTAGAGGGCCATAGAAAATATACTAGGTTTTGTGGGCCATATGGTCTCTGTCACAATTATTCAACTCTGCCACTATAGCATGAAAGCAACCATGGACAATGTGTAAATGACTGGGCATGGCTATGTTCCAATAAAACTTTATTTACAGAAACAGGCAGTGGGCTACAGGTTGCCAAACCCTGCTCTAGGACCTCGTGCCTCTCTGCATTCAGACAGTGGACAGAGAAAGAATAAGCACCATGGAAGATACACATGTAAAATTAGTGCCAATTCCCATATAACTGTCACAAGGATTATACTAACAATGTTTGTGAAGTGCTTAGTGCAAAGGTAAGTGTATGGAAGTTGTTTGATAAATGACACTGTCATCTTTTTTAAAATCCAGAAATAAAGTACCTTTGGTATTTACAGGAGGAAGTGGTAATACTTAACTGAGGGAGATCAGGAAAGGAAACGGTTGATTTCCAGAGGGAGAACAGGATTGTAACAAACAGAAGTAGTGGAAAGGCTTGAGCAAATATGTCACAGCTGGAAGCATTGCAGGTTTAGTAAGTGCGTGTAGTTCAGTTTGGCTGCTAACAGCATAGGGTTATGTGAAGGAATTGTGGGACATAAGTTTATAAAGGTAAGAATGCTTTCAACACCAGGTTTAAAGTTCAATGTAAATAAAGAGCCATTGAAAATTGTTGAGAAGTATACACTCAAATTCTGTATTCCAAAAATCTGTTTGTAAATTTGTTGTGAGAAAAACAGACAATGTGGTCTAACACAGTAAATGAAATGGCAGTTAGAGTCCCAGATTAGTCTGCAGAAGCTAGGTTATCAGGTGTTTTAAATGTCTGTGAAGGAGAATTGTTTTGCCCAACCAACACGCTCTGATTATCATTGTCTTAATCTAAAATAAACTTTCCCTGAAAGAGTTACTTAGTTAATGTATACAGAGATTTATAGCCAACTATTAAAATTCCTGGAAGAGTATGCCATGATAAAATATAGACTCAATTTTATGCCGATCCATTTGGATACTGAGAAAGGATTTGCATAAAGGTAAAACCATGAAGACAAAAGTGTGTTTAGCTGGACCTTCATTTCTAGATCCTGAAAAAGAACTACTGACCCCTAATTGATGCAAGCCTGTTGGGCTTGTTTGTCAGAACACATCAGTGTTGAAAGCACTGGCTTTAACTGCCTTCTGTCCAGGAATCGCTTCTTCTACCTGCTGCTGTAGAAATCTGTTCTGATATTCAAATAATGTCTACCTAAACTGCAATTGAGCATAAGCCTAAAAATTAGGAGGACCAAGGCCAGTGCCTTATTCTGATACTTAGTGTTAATAGGCATTTATTCACTCATATATTCCACAACTGTTGCTGAGTATCTACTGTGTGCTAGATACTGCACTGGTGACAGAGATAGCAGACAGTCCACCTGAAACAAGAGCTCACAGTATATTATCATTTATTTAATGTAGTACGTCCAGGTCAAAGTGGTACATAAGAGGCACCTAAAATTTCCCACGAAGTCAGATAAAGCTTTTCCAAAAAGATAATATCTGAGCTGAGATGTTAAAAATAAACAAAAGTTTTACAGAGAATGGGAGGTCAACATCTCAGGTAGAGAGACCAACAAACACCAAAAGCATCTGATCACAGAACATTGTGCATATTCAGCAAATATTTGCTAAGGGGATGGATGGATGGATGGATGGATGGATGTGGAGAAACCTTCTTTGGAAGCCCAGTATTGTCCTCCACCCAGAAGTAAGCCAATCAATCAGTACTTCTTCCTTATAGATCTCCAGTGGGGCTTGAAGTTTTATTATAACTCTACCTCCAGCTCTCCAGAAGACCTGCTAGCTTTTCTGATTCAGTTAAAAATTTAAAACCTTGATGAGGGGTTCTCATCCTAATGCACAGTTTAAGCAAACAGGATGCTGAATACAACCCCATACCCACTGTGAGCTCAGTGCTGAGCTTGTGCTGGGGAGAGATGCCAAGGGAGATGTGACTGGGCCACCAATAAATTCTAATTTCACTGAAGAATCAAGATTTGTATTCAAGAAGTAAATCAGAACAAAGCCAGAAAGTACCAAATTGTATGATGTGGATTCAAAGTTACAGAAGAATTTGGGTTGCTCACAATCATTAATACAGCTGAAGTCAGAGTTCTGTTTCTCACAGACAATTCTTTGAAACACTCTGTGGAGATAAACTTCTTACAGCTAATTGACAGGGTTTGAATGTGGCCAGTGCAGCCAACCTAAAGAATTTCTGGAGTTTCCTCCTTTCCATGAGGGTATGCTTGGCCTGGCAGACACTTTCTTTGCTTGTCTTTCCTTCTTCTTATCCCACCACCATCCCTCTCCTCATTGTCTGTTTCAAACTCAGAATTACAACTAATAGTACAAATTGAAAGAGATTATGAAACTCAATGGAAGGGGACAGATGAAAGGGAAGCTGGGTAAAATCCCAGGCTGATAAATCAAAAAGCGGAGTTTCCAGGAGCTGAGCAGATTCTTATCTCTTCCTTTGAGAGTGGGAAGTGTGCCTCAGATTGCCAGGCAAACGTCCCTTTGCCTTCTCTGGGTCTTTTGACCCTTGTCACAAGGCCCTCAAAACCCATCCTCTTACAAAGGTCCTTTGACATTAATTTTATATAATCCTGGATGTGGCTAGTATTTAAGGATAGATTTGCCATGCCACTGAAAAGAGTCTTATATTTAAATCTCTGCAAAGAAAACTGAGACAATAAGCTGTAACAAAAATCTCCTTCCAAATTTTCTGTGGCTTGTAGCTATCTCAAGGATATTTGGTGTCAATGTGAATACTTGAAAAGTGCTCATTTGTGACTCACACACTGGTGCTAATTTTTTTTCTTTTACTACGGATGCTCCTTGGCTTACAACGGGGTTCCATCCTCATAAACCCATTATAAGTTGAAAATATAGTGAGGTGAAAATGCATTTAATACACCTAATCTACTGACTATCATACCTTAGACTAGGCCACCTAAACATGCTCAAAACACTTAGATTAGCCAATAGCTGGGAAAATCATCTAACATTTTATAATTGTTATATAAATAACATAATTGTTACATCTAACAATTATAATTGTTATAATTGTTATAATTGCCTATTTTATAAGAAAGTGTTGAATATATCATACAATTTATTAAGCATATCACCTTCAAGCCATTGTAAAGTCAAAAAAGCATGAATTAAACCATCATAAATCTGGGACTACTGGTATAGAAAAAGTCTTAGGTATGTGGTATATCCTTAGGTCCAACAATTCTTCTAAGAATTTAGGTATAAACACAGTAAAGTTATGAGGCGGGTAATCAAAGATTTGTTTATAGTATAAAAAAATTGGAGACAACCATAGAAAAATATTTAATCTATATTATGAGATACTATGCATGGGAAGTGATGTTACAGGGCAATATTAAAGACAAGGGAGATATTTATAACATATCAAGTTAAAAAGTTGGTTTCAAATTAATATAAATTATAGATATCATGTTAATAGAAAAATGTTAACATCATAATGTCCATATGCTTCCTCCCTCCACCTCCAACATGAACCCAGTCCTTACCTGCCCAGGTTCCCAATACCACTGCTGCCATGGCCTGCAAGCTACCTATATCACCCCATCCACAACATCTTGCTTTAAGAAGAGTTCTTTTTTCTCAAATTCCTTGAGTTTTGTCATGTGTAATCAGAATAATGGAGACAGGTAGAACTAAAGAAAGAGAAAAAGGAGGACTTCCATCTAAAGGGTAACTGAATCTATATAGTAACATGCTGAACTATAGAGGAAAGGTGTCTTGAAATGGGGAAGAGGAAGAGTTTTCTAGTAGATGTGAGAACAGCATCAGGATGGGAGGAAATGGAATAGAAGAGGAAAGAGAGTAGTGAAAACTTACTGTAGAAATATAGCTTTGTTGAAGCGGCAAATAGAGAATTTGAGTTCTTTAAACACTACTTTTGCTTGCTGGACCCAAAACTGCATGAGGAGCTTGGATCTATCAGGGTATATTTATGTGTACCTCCACAAAGAAGATTGTAGGTTTATGCACCAAGATATTAATATGATCTGGATGAGATCATATTAATATCTCATATTGATATGAGATCATATTGTTTTGTTCTTTTTATGTATCTATAATTTTCTTTTTTAAAATTGATTCTAGAGAGGGAGTAAGAGGGGAAAGAGAGAGAGAAAGAAACATTTACGTGAGACAGAAACATCAATCAGTTGCCTCCCACACACACCCCAACTGAGGATCCGACTGTGACCTACGTATGTGCCCTAACTGGAAAATTGGACCCACAACCTTCTGGTGTACAGGACAATGCTCCAACCAACTGAACCACCCAGCCAGGGCTATATATCTATATTCTCTAATTTTTCTAGCTCTATATATCTATATAAGTAATTGCTTTCATTTAATCCTCAAGTACTTCCATGAAGTAGGCAACATGAAGATATTTGTTTTACAGATGAGGAAACTGAGGCACGCAAAGAGAGGTTTGGCAAGTTGCCTACAATCATGCAGCCAGTAGCTGATGAGTTAGGAAATGACCCCACATAATATGACTCCAGAGCCAGTGCCTCAAACACTGATGCTAATGACATCGATTTTTTTTTATTTCATACATTTATTTCGAATGAAACCATTCCATTCTACAATGAAGTATGATAATGAGACTAAAATAATGAATGCTCCATACCACTCTAATAAACCTTAATGTTTTGCCATGTTTTCTTTAAATATAAAGGAAAAAAGTTATAGATATGGCTAAAATGTTTGATTTAGTAATAAAATCATATTACTTAAAAGCAAGTGAAAGGCCAGATAACAAATAGACTATCTCTGTCCAGTCCCAGTGAAGTCGCCCTACCGCATAACCAACAACAGGAAGCTCTGAGAGCAGAAAGACCAATGCTCACATTCATAAGGAGGTCGAATGAGCCAAATAGATTGTGAGAAGGTGGCAATGTGAAGTGTTTTTACCCTGATCTTCAGAAGAAACAGACTATCTTGGATTTGGTGTTTATCATTTCCTTTCATGTTTTGTAAAATCCTACAATGAATGTAGATTTTCATTAAATATAAGCATTGTCTGGCCTACTTTTAAGAATCATGTACAGGGGGTCATAATGTGAAATCAAAATGTACATAATGGTTAATGCTGTTCCATCTTAACCTCAATCTACTGTCTCTTCAACATGCTTTAATTTTTTATCTCTTTTTCTCTCTGTACTGCATTCAGAGTGAATTCTATAGTACTATCTTCCAATTCATTAATTCTCCCTACGACTATAAAATTTTGCATTTCAAAGCCTTTCTTTTCTATTTTTCAAGATTTCTAATTCATCCTTTTTCACTTCAGATTTCACTTCTGTTACTTTTGTTCCACAATTTCTTATTTTCAATAATGTTATGCCTTCCTTTTTCTTCTTAAATACCTTAAACAAAGTCTTTGTCAGATAAATTACTAAAATTAAATTAATAAATCAATCTCATCTATAGTGAATTCATGTCTTACTTACCATTAGATTCCTTTATAAATTTATAGTTATTAATTTTCAGGCTTATTTTACATGGGATAGATTTTGTTTTCATTTTCCTTTCTCCCTCTTTGCTGTCCCTCTTTCTAAGAGTTTTGAAGTTGCCTCCACTTGGTGCCCTAGACCCTAGTCAAGAACACAGCCTCATAAGGGCAGTTTAGAGGTACCCTGGGGTGATACCTGGGACAATGCCAATCAAGCCACTGTCATCAGAAAGCTTTGTTCAGTTGCTGGTCAAACCCTTGAGGCTGTGTCCAAACCCAGCAAGTGCCAGGATGCACAGGCTCCAAGCATTAGTTGGTAGCAGGGGCTTTTCCCCCCTCCTAATCATCTTTTATGAAACATTGAGTTCATTTCAGTACCCAGCTTCCAGTTACAATTCTGTGTCCAGATCTCCAACTCCCATGAAACATTTTCAAGTCCCTGTTACTTGAAAAAGCCAAGCTCCTGACTGTTACTGCCTGCTTCTAGACTCAGAGCTCAGCAAGCCTGGATCTCTAGCCCTACTCATCACTTACACAGTTTGCTCATTTCTGATGTACAGGAATATTTATCTTATGTTTTTAGTCCAATATTCAATGAAATAAAATGTCTAAAATTTGACCATTTCAATTTATGAGCACTGCAATCACAGAAGTTTCAATTTAATATTTTTTGTTTCATTTTTCATATTTTATATGAAATAAAGATTCTTTTTTCATATTTGATATGACAGATATCTGTCATATCTACATTTTACAGCAGAAGAGTTTGTGTCAAAACATGAATTTACTTTTCTAACTTGACCAGAAGTCTGGTCTCTCCTGTAAAAGGTAATTCTCATTCATGATAAATTAGAAGAAAAATAAACATTGAAGATGCAGAGTTCCTGAAGGATCAAAGGAAAGAAGTGTTACCCAACTAAACAGGCTAAAATGAGTGCGGTGATGGACAAAGAAATAACCAGGATTAAAACAGGGGCCAAGGTGGGATTAAAGGAATCAAAGAACACTGTTTAGAAATGTATTTGTCAAACATGTTTCTAGAGGCAAGTTCAAGAAGTGAGTGTGGGGTCCAGGAAAAAGAATAACAAACTTCTAAGCCAAGTGATTACAAAGAAAGCAGATTTGACCCAAACTCTGGATTGCCCTGGGAACTCAGTAGAAAAGTCCTTGTTTTTCCCAAGTGCAAAAGGAAATATCTCAGCTGACCTGGGTTCAAAGAGGTAGGTGCAAAGAAGCCTATTTATGTTAATCCATCTCAGATTGGATCCATCACAGTTCTGCTGTGTTCGTCCCTCCCTGTCTGTTGTCTGGCTATAGTGAGGTTCTAGTCTAAGCTCCTCCACAAAGAGTCAAGGAGATTAAAGCTGTGTGATGTGCTGGTGATTCACCACAGAGGAGCCCTAGAAAGGTTTAACGGGTGGGACCATGGTGAAAAAAAGAGAAATCTCTTGATTTGGTTGATCATTGGAGTGATGACCAGAAGAAACTGATGGGAACTGATTGTTTGAAATGTGATCTTGTGTTTTTTCACTCAGGTCAGAATGCCCCTCCATCAATCAGCATCTCAAGCACACAAAGACTCTTCTGGAAAATAATATATACCACATATGTTGATTCACAAGAGCATCATAATAATTACTATGCTTCACACACACAATAATAAGAAACAACCAAGTAATGTCCTTCTGTTCCCCCATCAGAGGTGATCTGTAATCACATGCTAAGCTTTCCCTTTGCCTTTCTGGCTAGGTTAGTATCATGATCTTAATTATCTTCCAGTTCACATACTTTTCTTGAATGAACAGGCATGATGAGCTCTTGCCTCTAGTTTATTTTCCATATGCATATCATTAAGACAAACTTCTGCAATTCCATTAGCCTCTTCTTTCCAGTAACTTGAAATTCACTTGTATAAAGCAAAACACCCGGTTGCTTCACAGGGCTGGTATTCTAATCACCTGTTGGTTATCATGAAGGAAGCAAGACATTCAAAATTATAAGTATGGTTTCCTCTTCAGATGAACACGTAAGAAGAGCCAAAGCCCCTGGGGTATATGGAACCAGTGACATTTGCATTCCCATTCCCAGCAGACACACTCTCTCATTCTAATCCAGGCTTTACTGAATCTGATGATTAAAAATTGTCTTCAGTTTTTATTACAAAATCACTCCAAAGATTTTATGCTTAGATAAACCATCTGAAAGAACTGAGTAACAACCTTCTCATGGGATCAGACTGAGCTCCTTCCGCCCCAGGATGCCAAAATATCTCACAATAAACACGAGGATTTAAAATATATAAATAAAAGGCACCCTGGCTGGTGTGGCTCAGTTGACTGAACACCAGCCTATGAACCAAAAGCTCACTGGTTTGATTCCCAGTCAGGGTACATGCCTAGGTTGTGAGCCAAGTCCCCATGTGTGAGAGGCAACCAATGAATGTTTCTCCCCGTCTCTTTTTCCCTCGCTTCTCCTCTCTCTAAAAATAAATAAATAAAATCTTAAAAAAATAAAATATATATTTAAGACTACTTATTGCTTATTATATGGGATCTGGCCCATTATCTTGAAACTGCATGCCATATATTTTATCTCATACATGCTGGTTGGTTGCATTTTGTTATTCTAACCATTATGCACCACCCTGGTTATGATTATGAGAAACAGGGAAATTCAAACATAGCCTTACAGTATAGTGTGGTGTGGGAGAAAGGGCATAGGATTTGTCTCTTTGTCCTTCTGGACCTCAGTTTACTCATCTGTTCAATCAGGAACACAGCATTTATCTTATAGGGGATGTGAAAAAAGTATATAGATTTTTGAAAAATGTAAAGTAGTGGAGTTTTTCATTACTGTTTATAATAGAATCATAGAGGGATGGAGCAGGTAGAGACCTTGGAAATAAATTAGTCTGGTCTTAAGAAATGAGGAAACTAAGGACCAGTGGCACTAAATGGCCTACTCATGAACATATAACATATTGGGGGCAACTCAAACTTCCAATTCATGTATCTAAGTCCTTCTCAGGTACTCTCTTTACTACAAGGGCCACGCAGATAAAGAGATAAGCTAGGTTCTGGTGGAGGAAGCAGTGGAGAATACTGGGAACTATAGAGAAATTGGAAATGCACATGTCCCAGTCAGAGAAGATAGCTAGTATTTTGTTTCTGGGTAATTTTTACCATATCAGCATGCATGTCCAATATTGCCATATCTCTCTCTCTTTTTTTTAGAAAGTTCAGAAATCTAGATTTTTTGATATGTGATATCCAATTTTAAATGATATTTCAATTTGTAAAATAATGTTGTATAGGCTCAACAAAATATCTGAGGGTCAAAATTAGCCCGTGGTGTACCAATCTGTGAGCTTTGATCTACAGGGAAATGGCTCAATTCTTTCTCAACACACTAAATGCCTTTCACAATCTGGGCTCTGCTTCCTTCTCCAGCTCACTTCCTATCCTCTCCTTGCATTGGGCTTAGACTGCAGCTACACTGAACAGCCTGTGATTCAGCAAAATCAGCAAAACACCTGCTGATTCTTGGAAAAATGCCCACTTATCATCTGTCATTCTACTACCTTGGTTCCTTGTTTATGTTGTACCTTAGACTTGCAATAAACTTCTCTGCCATAACTCTTATATTTCTTCTAAGATGACTCAGATATTATTTCCAACAGAACATTATCTCTGAACATTCTCCCCAACCCAACACCACCCAATGTGTTCATCCATATCAGTGCCTTTACTTAATAGTACTCCGAGGACTTTCATATCTGATGTTTCAACCAGAATCTCAGCTAATGTCGAACTGAAACTAAACTCTTTTCTTACTCAAATGTGGCCATTGATCTCTTCTATCCTGAACTTCACTCTGCTTTTAGACTGGTTTTTGAGTCTAATATGCTGAAAGAGATGCTGAAATTTTCTCTCCAATGAGTGACTTCATAGAGAACACCCTCCCTGGGGACCCAGGTAACTTCACCTCTTCTTTTCATGGGAGTTTGTGGAAAGCAGTCAGCCTCCTGAATGCAGCCCCCTATTTGGCACCTGAGACTAGCCTATTCTGCGTCCAGGTCCTGTTTTTTCCTGGCTCTGTTTTATGTTCTTTTTCACTGTTTCTGTCCTAATCATGTTCCTAAGATGCTAAGCTTTCCTAACTGGTACTGGATACTAAAGCCAACTCCTTAGAGCCTTCATATAATTCATCCCAATTTGGGATCTTTTACAGAATTATAATCCCTCACCGAAACAATGAGGAGTAAATGGAGGAGGGAAAGTGGAGGGTGAAGTCAACTCTTTCAGAATCATAGGGATCAATGGGCGATGACTGATTAACCAAAGGAAAATCACTGTGATGCTGTCAATGAAAGAAGAGTCAATGAATGCCAGACAGACCAAAACACAGATGAGCACTGCACTACATCTCTTAATTCCGAGTCCAAGATTTCTTCCACAATTACCTATCACCCCAACCTGAGTGGCTACTTGAGTCCCTGCCTTCAGAATCTTGATGTTTAACCAGAATAAAACTCTATTTTGGATTATAGCATAATACAGCTTTCTAATTACTAATTATGATTATAAAGATTTCGTTTTAAAGTGTCAGAACTATGGACAGCGCCCAAGTTTGTACCATAAATTCTTATCATCTGAAGCAGGAGGAAATCTTTGCAACAACATGTTAAAGCCCTCTATTTTTACAGATAAGAAAACTAAAGCACAAAAGGTTAAATATAACTTGTCAAAGATTATAGAGAGTATTACAATCTAAGTCTAGATCCTTTTGCACTATACCTGCTATTTCTCAACACATTATGGACATGGGGGAAAGGGCAAAGGGACAAATCTAGGGGACAGCAGTGGACACCTGTTATTTCCCCATTTCTAGCATGAATCTCCTCTTATTTTGGTAAATACATCTCCATTTATGTATTTCAGAGACTATACCCTGCTCTCTTCAGGTCAGAGGATGTGATGTATTCCAAAATGGGCCAATTAGTTTCTCTCATGATTTCAGTATGAGTGAGGTTACTCAGAAAAGGACATAACAGTTGGAGGTAACACATTTCCTATTGGCATCCTGAAGTGGATCTTTCAAATCTGAAGAAACTTTGATTTTATGCAACCTAGAATTGTGCATGTATGAAGATATATATTTTTATTTTATTCTCCTTAATTTTTGTTATATAAATCTTCCTTATTCTTATATAGTTACCTCTCCAAAAATATCAAGAATTTAGAAGTGTTTAGTGTTTTTCCTTTTCACTGGTTAATTTATACCTTTTTCCAGAATCCTGAATACTGCCAAGTGGAACTTAGCTCTGAGATAATAATTTCTCATTTTAAAATAAGAATGTTAAAAAGTCTACTCATGATGAAACTTAAACCTGCCTTTGTGGCATATTCTAAAGTAATTATTCTTTCACATGGGTGAGCCCACGAATTGCTGGATTTGGATTGATTTATATTTCATTCACAGCTTGTGTGAGATTGCCTTCCATATTATAGTCTTCAGTTATCCTGAGTTCATTTAAAATGTGTCACTACACTCATTGTGGATAAGTAAACACATTTCCCACAATTTATTGGTAGAGAGATTATTAATAGAGTTTATACAGCTGCATGTAACCTCAGATAACAGAATGGGAGTGAAAGGACAAGAAAGAAAGGAAGAATTAGGCCTCTTATGTAGTAAAAAGAGCCTGGGTTGAGGGTCAAACTGACTTGGGATACTAGGCTTCTAGTTCTAACCCTAACCCTAACCAAGTTACTTTGGATAGATCGTATCATTTTTCTAGGTGTATAAAGTTACCTCTAACATTCATTCTAACCTAACATTGTTGGATTTCTCCCATCCTTTATGTAATCATTTTCTTAAAAACTCTCTTAATATCATTATGAAGTGAAGCACTCAAAGATCATGTGTTGCTTTTTCCTTTCTAGATCCTGAAAATATATACTTATAAAGGAGACTGATTACACCCTCTGGCAGGTGTAAAGCCTACAAAGAAGGCTAAGAAGGAATAGCCAGCAAGACTGGAGGACAAGCAAGAAAGACTGATATCCCAGCAGCCACCTGGGATAAAATGGAGAAGGAGAAAGTGATCAACCACGCTAATGCTGCTGAATGATGGAGAAAAGTAAAACCTGAGAATTGACTACTAGATAGGACCACAGCAGGGTCATAGGTGACTAGGACAAGAGCTGTTTTCAGTGGAATGATGAAATCAAATGCTCTCTCAGCTTATGCCAGTGAGGAGGGGAATTCTCAGTTCTTTAAAATCCTAAAGATAAACCCTGATTAACATAGTTCAGATCAAGTACTCACCTTTAGACCAATAAACTATGACCATGGAGAAGAGTATTTTGATGGATCAGTGACAGACTAATCAACAGTGGGGGATCTCAGGTTGTCATGTAAGAACATGAGCTTTCCTGAGATATGTGTGAATGGGGAAAGGAGACAAGGAGAAGGAGATCACCATGGGTCTCCCCAACACTGGATCTGTAACTTAATCTTCAATTATAAAATGGGGTTGAAAGTCCTAGTTTCACAGAAGTGGTATCAAAATCAGATTAAATAAGGGAGTATGGTGAATGAACTCTGCATACACATAATGGGTTACCATTATGTTGCCAAAATGGATATACACACATCCTTCTCTAGGCCATGCTCCCTGGCTGCACTGTGCCCCATGAAGAAGATGTACAGATATATATTTAAAATAGCTGGATGTTCCAGCTAAAACAACATTATTCTTTCCATGTTTAGACATTGGGAGCTCTTAAGAAAATACACTTAATATCTCTCAAAACAGAAAGTAGGAAAAGCCATCCCAAAAGGAGCTTAAAGAAGTAGCATAGGCTCAAAAGAAAAATTAAAAAGTCATTGACAAGGATGTAAAGGAAAGGGGCAAATAAAGACATTTCTTTTTTCCTCTCCTCTACGTATCTTCCTGCACGGAGATTTGTCCTTCTTCTTTGTTTCAAGTTCTGACAAGATAATTTTGATCTGAGGTATTTTTAACATGTAAGAGATCTTGAAGTCCTAACCCCAAATGGGCTCAATTAGTCCATGACTGTATGTTAGGTGTTTAATGAAATTTATTAATCCTCTGCTATGAAATTGGCCCTATTTGAAGAAAGGTTTGAGGAAATTTTGTTCCTATCCTCAGAGAATTAAGAATTTTTAAGAACTGCTAAAACTAATCTGACTTCTTCGCTGGGAATTATAGATGTCCTATCTTATTTTACCAAATAAGTAATTCTCTGACAAGTCTCAGAACAGGAATATGTTACTCTTTTTCTGTGATAACCTTATCTTCTAAAATGAACCATGCAAAAAGAGATGAAAGATGTCAAATTTTTGAAAATTCAGGTATAATTTGAGTTAATATCAGATTGGGCTTTATTTTCTTTCATGTATTTGTTTGTTTAATCCTCAGCAAAGGACAATTTTTCACTGCTTTTTGGAGAGAGGGGCAGGGAGAGAAACATTGAAGAAAGAGAAGCATGGGTTGGTTGCCTCCCACACATGCAGAGACCAGGGATCCTATGTGCCTTCACCAGGAATTGCCTGGGACAGGAGATTAAACCCAAACTTCGTATGTGCGCTGACCAAAATCGAACCTGAAATCCTTCAGTTATGGGACAACCAACTGAGCTACACCAGCCAGGGCTTGGGTTTACTTTATAATCTTGCTTATTTATATGCCATCCTTAAATCCTCAAGAAAGATGGATAAATTCCCATGATGTTTCTCTTTTTAATATATATCATCTATAGTTAACATACGGGATACATTTTCCATTTATGACACTTAAAGAACTAATCTTACAAAGCCTTTAAAACAGAGTAAAATGAAGAATATTGTTAAAATGGCCATACTACCAAAAACCATGAATAGATTCAATGCAATCCCTAACAAGATTCCAATGGCAATTTTTACAGAAACAGAAAATACATCCTAAATTCATATAAAACCACGAAAGACCCTGAATGGCTAAACCAATCCTGAGAAAAAAAAACAAAACTGAAGGTATCATGCTTCCTGATTTCAAACTGTATTTCAGTGCCATAGTAATCAAAAGAGTACAGTACTGGCATAAAATGGACACATAGATCAATGGAACAGAATCAGAAACCTAGAAATAAGCCCATGTATATACAATCATCTAATGTTTAACAAGGAGACCAAGAATAAGCAATGGAGAAAAGGTAGTTCCTTCAATAATTGGTAATGAGAAAACTAATCAGCCACATGGAAAAGAATGAAACTGGACCACTACCTTATACCATATACAAAAATCAACTCAAAATGGATTAAAGACTTAAACGTAAAACCTGAAATCATAAAACTCCTTTAAGAAAACATAGGGGAAAAGTTCCTTGATATTGGTCTTGACATATATTTGAAAGTTGTTTAGAGATTAAATCTTAAAAGTTCTCACCACATATCACTAGGACAGGTAATGGCTATGTTAAGTAACCTTATTCTGGTAATCATTGTTGGGGGGGGAGGGTTCCACCCGCAGGGCCCTCCCAGCTGCCACAGATGAGAATAAGTCTACCAAGACATGATCTGCTTGGGGAGGAAAGGAGGCAGATCTCTCAAAGGAGAAGGGCCAAGAGCCTCTTCCTCAATGGGCTTTTATTAGGTTCATTTTACACAGGAATATGGGTAAAGCTCATTAATCATTGTCAGGCAGTAAGGATCAAACAATAGATAACATACAAAGAACTCTGCGGGCTTATTCTGAGTCAGGGTCTGTCAACTAAAAGGCTACAAAACTTTGGGAAACAAACTCATTTCCTGCTTGGACCCTTATCATTTAATTGAGAACATTCTTAGCAAAGCAGGTTTCACAGGATTTTACATATTCTTTCTTAGGCCTGATTGCCCTAGGGAACCCGCCCTTTCCAGCACAGGGCTACACCCACCACCGGCATTGTTTCAGGCTTAAGGCATTGTCTGATTTAAATCAGGCAGGGTAGCCAAGAGATTAGGAAAATTCTCACAGACAGAATGAGGAATCAGGCTATGTCAGGATAGCCAAGGGGCAAGGGTCCATCACCCCCTTTTGCTGTAGTCCCCAGGCCCTTCCCTGAGGGCCTCCCACGTGATCACACCTGCCTTAGGTGACCCCTCCTTTGAGGGATCTTACCCGTCATTCGCTAACCGACCAAGCACTGGGAGCCTGGCAGGGTGAAGTAAAGTGGGCAGAGGCGGTGCTCCTGCCAGGGAGATGAGCTTTGTCTCCTTAGTGGTTTACAATCTGGAGGGCGCTCACTCAGCCTTAGCCATGGGGGATTACAGCTCCTGAAACCAGGCAGGGCAGTTCCCAACAAATCATTTCACAATATATACATTTCCCTCATATATCAATCATTACATTGTACACTTCAAACTTACAATACAATTTATATATCAATTATATCTCAATAAAACTGGAAAAGGAGATTAAGATGTTCTCAACTTGGTATTGAAATTAGTAAAAGTAATTTTGTCTTTCTTGATTATGGAATTCCTCTCAATTCTTCCCCCAACTCCCACTCAATTTTAACAGTTAGTGTCACAGATGTTATTAGTGTTTAAATTCTTTGCTCCACTCCTTCCAGGCTCCTTCACCTGGAAAGTTACACATCCCTAATTCACTGACTTGGGGTTTGGTCATGTGACTTGCTGGCCATTGAAATATGAGAGAAAGTAATGCATACACTTTGGGGTAGAACTTTAGGAGGCATCACATGGGTACCATCTTCTCTTTTCCCTGAGCACAAGACTAGCAGTGTCCCAACTAGGACTAATTTCTCAGCATAGGTCTTAAAATAAAGGTAAATTGGAGCTGAGCTGAAAGAGACCCGTGATGGACACAGAGCATGAACAAGAAAGAAATGTGCATTGCTATAAAGCTCTGAGACTTCAGGGATCATTTCTTACTGCAATATAACTTAACCTGACAGAAAGAGCTTTATAAATTATTTTCATATTATGCTTATGTAATATAAATAATTATTGGTAAAAAAACTATAATAAGCTCTACAGATTTTCTGGGTTCCTAATTTTCTGGTAGAGTTCAAAAGAATGAGAATAGCAACAAGAGTATGCCAATTCATACTGCAAACCAATGGTGCTCAGGTTACTTTTGTTGATGGAACACACCATCAGATTAAATTAATTATAGGTCAATAAATAGGACTCCCCAGGGTTGGAGGGGTCCTGTCATTTTATAAGAGGAACTCTCAGAGCACACCTACTATACCAAATCTGCTCAAAGTGTGGTCTGTGAACTTTTTTCACTAATATTCAATGAGATAAACCCAGAAATTAGGAATATGTGTTCAGACAGAAGCTCTTAATGCAATTTGACATTGCCAGAACATCCAAGCTCAAGACTGACTGAATTGTCTAGCTGAGTTAGGTAACAGACTCGGTGTGTCATCCGGCTAGAATGGTGAGTCAAACATGGCCCAAGCTGCATACTAGGATTGGTCTGCCACAGATCAGAGACAAAAAAAAAAAAAAAAAAATATCCTGGTCCTTCACCATAGACGGTCTGAAAAGCACTGATCAAGAGCCTGCTTCAAAGTCATCAGAAGAATTGAAATTAGAAAAGTCAGCATTCATGCTGCTTATCACTACCAGAACCAGTAAATAAAGACAAGGATTCAGTCTTTTGGGGCACTTATTCAGATGCCAATGGTCTGAGAAAATGGAGGTTTATGTACTCTCAAAAACCATCTTAACATCTCATTTCTAGCTGACCTTTTTATTAGGAGAAAAAAGTGCAGGTAAGGGGTTTGGGAAAAAGAGGTTAATAGGATAAGATGTACAGTCCAGCAGCAGCAGGGATTTTCCTAGTATTTCTTTATCTGCTAATCACCAATTCTTTACCTGCATCAAGACTTCCCTTGCAAGAAAGGTTCTTGGAGCTTAGGAGAGAGGAAGGTAAGGGTAACACAACTGGGAGGAAGTGGAGGGGGAGAAGGAAGGTGCAGGTGAGCTCCAGAGAAGGGAGAGCATGGAAAGTGGTATTGATTTTCAATTGGTGACAGTGATATTAAGTTTTTTTTTAGGACACATTCATTAAGGGGGAAAAAGTTCAAAGAAAATCTTAAGTAAATAGTGTAAGTGGTACACAGATGTACAAAAGAGTTATGGAGGTGATATGCAGAATATTGAAGCTAGGGAAACACTGACCTAGCCTGAATGAGCTTCACCTTGAATTTAAAACTTATGGGAAAGACATGCATGCATGTAGGAGAAAAAAACAAAACAAAACAGAAATGGCATTAAGGTAAAATGCAAACCTGTCACCTGTAAGTAGTGTAGTTAATTCCTCTGAACAGACTCATAGGGGTATCCAACCTGCAGGGCCACATGCGGCTCAGGATGGCTTTGAATGTGGCCCAACACAAAATCGTAAATTTACTTAAAACATTACAAGACTTTTTGTGATTATGTGTCGAATGTATTTAATGGGTGGCCCAAGACAAGTCTTCTTCCAGTGTGGCCCAGAGATGCCAAAAGGTTGGACACCCATTAAAGAGATATGGCCACAAGATTAGAGCTTACAGACTTCAGTGACAAATCTCTTAAGAACCTCAGTTAATATTTATACACTCGATTATAGCATTACCAATATTAGGGCATTTTTCTACCTCCTCCTAAGAGACAATCCTTTGGGATTTCCCACCATTTATAGATCTTTCAGCCTATTTTTCTGCTTGTGGCCAGAAAAGAGGATAATCCTATAAGAATAATACAGGAAATTTACATATAGTATAGCATATATCCTTAGTCTAAATAATAATTAACAGCTCAGCATGATCCAGCTCAATTCAGATGTTGTCAATAACTATGGGTCAGTATGTGAGAATTTTAACCATTAATGTAAAATAGCTTTGTTTGAGATCAACAAATGTTTATTAAACACTAAAATATGTTCCAGGAATTGTGCGAAGTATTGAGGAATCACAATAAAAAAGACTCAGTCCCTGCCTTCAAGACATCCAGTGGTACAAATTATATATGAGTCACATTAATGACAGACCCTGGGGACACTGGGCCCCTGTTGACAATGTAAGGGGTGAGCCTACGCCCAACCCCTGGGGTCCTCCAGGGTGTCCTTAGGATGCCAGATCTTTTACCTAGGTAAATAATTCTGTTGACTAAACAACTACCAATGAAAACAATCCTGTGTTTTGTGTGTTTTCAGTCAGATTTTTCTAGTGAAAACAACAGAAAAAAGGAAAAAAAGACCTACCTCCCCCAGAAGTTACTGAAACATGCAACAACATTATGTGAATCTCAAAAGCATTATGCTGAATGCTAGAAGTAGGGCCAAAAAAGTACACACCACATGAATCCTTTTATATAGAACTCTAGAACAGGCACAATTAACCCATGGCACTAGGACTCAGATCAGTGGGGACCAGGGGTGGGGGGCAGGGGGATGGATGACTGAGGGGACTTGGAGAACTTTGGAAGGAGATGGAAATGTTCCATATTTGATTATGGAATTAGTTCTGTGGGTGTAAACATCTCTCAATCCTTATTGTACTCTAAATGGCTTCATTTTATTGTATGGAAATTATACCAGAATAAATTGACTTTTAGGAATATAAATGATAACCCTAACCATCTTCTTTCAGTCTCAATTAAAGTGAAAAGCCTTAAGAAAAGGCATTTTATGGACCCAATAACCTTGAGAATTCAAAGTGCTAGGTTACTTATTACTTCCCTCTGAGATAAGGAGAGGGAGGCTGAGGCAAGGAGAGCCAGTAAGGAGAAGCATGGAGTGAATTTCATCCATATACACCTGCTCTCACCACTCACAGTGACACAGGCTTCCACAGCACTTCCTGAGCCACTGAGGCAGAAAGTGCGCAAACGTTACGTTGTTCACCTAATCTATAACATAATGTTTGCTGTGGAAAACAGGACCTGTGGAAAACTGTGCAGGGCAGAACTGAACTGTGCCCACCGGACTCATCACTGCACAAACCATGGGCCAAAGGTCAGGCCCCTGCCTCATGTTTTCCTTGGGAGTTGTGTAGGTGCCATGGGTCAGGTCTAGAGATGTCCATCTCAGCCAGCAGAGGCCAGAGTTCTGCTACCTTTGGGAAGGCTTCAGTCTTTCAACTTGTTCCTCCACTGTTGGGCAGTTTCACTTCTCACAAAGTTCTTCATACAAAGCTCCAATGCTAGAGTGCAGCGTGTATTGCCAGCAGGTAGAACAAGGCCAAGCACATGGCATGGACCTGGTGTTGAAGTCTCCTGGGCAGGCACAAAGGACTACCCGCACCCCCACCCATCAACCCTTCTTCTGTGACCCCATTTCAAGTGAGCACAAACTGGAATAAAGCTGTGAAGAGTAATAGAGAGACCTCATATAAATTGTAGTGGGGAGAGCCTACAGGGAGAGCTCTCCAGCCCTACCACTGGTTGTCAATTACCCCAAATGGGAAGAGACACTTGCATTTCTATCAGGTGTTTTCTAAGTTACCATCCCAGCAGGAGGAAGATTTTCCCTAGCCTGGCAACAGCTCAGGCAATGAGACTATCACAACCCAGCCAATGAAAAACCACTGCATTTCCAACTCCCAGTCTGCTCCAATGGACTCCGTGTGTAACATCCCCCCCGCTCAACGCCCCCTTTCCTCTATTAAAAAGTGTTCCTCTGCTTTGTCCTCAGGATAGATGGTGCCTGGTTCACCATTAGACTGCATACCCATATCCGGAATTACACTTTTTTGTTGTTCCTGAATAAACCCATTTTGCTAAAAATAAATAAAAAATAAATATAAATGAATCATACTATATTTATGAAATCTGTCATGATTCATAAAAGTTTCACGTTGAATTTGCCTACTACTTACAGAAACACTGTGATGCAGGATATTGCTATCCCTGTTTTACATACAAGGAAACCAAAGCTTAGTCAAGTTTACCACCTAATCTCATTAACAACACATTAGTAAGCAACAGAGAAAAGTCTGAAGCTGGAATCTTGCCTCCAAATTAGTGCTCTGCCGGCAATACCAGCCACCCAAAACTACTCCTCTCAGATTTCTGCTTCTGGCTGTAATGAAGTAACATACGTTCCCACTGAGAACAACTTATAGTCAGAAAAAGAATACAAAAATAAAATCTATTTGGTGGCATTAATCTGTTTGACATCATTAGAAAATTGCCTTAGCACCCGGGATTTCATTTTACTTTTTTAAAGATTTTGTTTATTTACTTCTAGAGAGAGGGGAAGGGAGGGAGAAAGAGAGGGAGAGAAACATCAATGTGTGGTTGCCTCTCATGCACCCACTATCAAGGACCTGGCCCACAACCCAGGCATGTGCCCTGACTGGAAATCGAACCAGCAACCCTTTAGTTTGTAGGCCAGTGCTCAACCCACTGAGCCACTCCAGCCAGGGTGAGCAACCAGGATTTTAGAGTACAAGATTACAGAGGTGAGGGAATGTCAAAATGTGTCCTACCAAACAGAAAAACAATGCAGAAAATCAATAAGCCCAAAAACTGGTTTTAGGGGAGGGGGGCTGATAAAATTCACAAGCTCCTACCCAGACAAGACTGATCGAGAAAAATACGAAGTAAAGACATAAATTACCAATATCAGGGGAGGAAGAGAGGACATCACTACAGAACTAAAAGATATTAAGAATAAAAGGGTATATTTTGAACAACTTTATGCCAATAAATTGGACAACTTAGATAAAATGGACACATTCACTGAAAGACACATTATCAAAAACTGATGCAAGAAGAAACAGGAAACTTGAACAGCCAGCCCAGTAGAAATGAAAGAAATTGGAGAGACGCAAGATGGAGTGAATGGAAGCCACATTGACCTCCTCCCAGGGTCAATCTGGAATTACAACTAAATTGTGGAGAAATCATCCAAAACAAACAACTGAACAACAGCAAGAGAGAAAAGCCTTATAACCTCACACAAAGGAAAGAATCAGCTCCAGTACTAAATGACTGGTAAGGGGTGTGAGGGAGGCTCAAGATGGGTGGCTGGGCACCTATACGCAGTAGTGCCAGAGGGGTAATTAAACAGCCAGTTGGATCCCCCTGAGAAGAGTGGGGTCTAAACCCTGAGCTGGGATCCCCAGGCCTGCTAAGAGTTCCCAGGCCTGGCACTAGCAGCAACCAGCCTAGATTCACAGCTTGGCTTTGCCTGGGAATCTCCAAGCCCAGCACAAGTAGCAGCCATCTCAGATTGCTTCATAGCTCATGGAGGGTGGTCCCACAAAACACAGAAGAGAGCTGACGTAGTCCTGCATCACCCAGGAAACCGCAGGGCCAGCACACCCAGTAGACAGCAACAGACCATGTCGGAGCACCACCACCCTGTCCCTGCATAGCTGATCCTCCACAGAGGGTGGAGGTTAATGATCAACGATTACAGCCAGTCCTTGCAGCTGACTGGCCTGGGTAAATCCCTCCCATTGACCTGCCAGAAGTAATCAAGGCTCAACCACAAAAGGAGGGTATACTCAGCCCACACAAAGGGTGCACCTCAAGTACCCAGCTTGGATGTTAGGGGGGGCTATGCCACTGGACCCTACAGGACACCTACTGCATTAGACCATGCTACTGCAATGGAGTCACAGCAGCTTTACCTAACACAGAGAAACAAACGCAGGGATGCTGCCAAAATGAGGAGACAAAGAAACTAGGCCCAAATGGAAGAACAGATAAAAACTCCAGAAAAACAACTAAACACAATGGAGATAAGCAATCTGTCAGATGCATAGTTCAAAACACTGGTTATAAAGAAGCTCAAGGAACTTAGTGAAGATGTCCGCAGCACAAAAAAGATCCAGTTAGAAATGAAGGATACACTAATTAAACTGGGGAAAAACTGGGACAATTATAATAGCATAATCAATAAAATATAATTTAAAAAAAATTTAATCAAAACTCTGCAATCTTAAATTTGAATTGGCTCACACCCATTAGGATAGCTACTATTAAAACAAAGAGAAAATGACAGGTATTGGTAAGGATGTGGCAAAAGTGGAACCCTATGAATTGCAAGTGGGAACGTAAAATGGTGTGGCTGGTGTGGAAAACGGTATAGCCCTTCTTCAAAATTTTTTTTAACAGTTCTATTTTTTATTTTATTTTTTAAACATCTTTTAATTGTTGTTCAAGTACAGCTTTCTGCCTTTTCCCCCACCCTTCCCCACCACCCCAGCTCTCCCCACCTCCCTCCCCTGTTTCTACCCCCTCTTGTTATTGTCCATGTGTCCTTTATAATTGTTCCTGCAAACTCTTCACCCTTTCCCCCTATAATCCCCTCTCCTCTCCCCTCCGGTCACTGTCAGCCTGTTCTCAATTTCAGTGTCTTTGGTTATATTTTGCTTGTTTGTTCATTTGACCCAGCAATTTCACTACTAGGATTATATCCTAAGAACCCTGAAACACCAGTCCAAAAGAACCTATGCACCTCAATGTTCATAGCAGCACAATTTACAATAGCCAAGTGCTGGAGGCAACCTGAGTGCCCATCAGGAAATGAATGGATCGGAAAACTATGGTACATTTACACAATGGAATTCTATGCAGCAGAAAGGAGTTCCTACCCTTTGCAACAGCATGGATGGAACTGGAGAGCATTATGCTAAGTGAAATGAGCCAGGCAGTGAAAGACAAATACCATATGATCTCAACTTTAACAGGAATCTTCTTCAAAATATTAAAGATAGAATTATCATATGATCCAGCAATTCCACATCCAGGTATATACACAACAGCAGTGAGGGCAGGGACTTGAACAGATATTTGTACCCCATTTTCCTAGTAACATTATCCCCAATAGCCTAAAGGTAGAACCAACCCAGACTTCATCCATAGATGAGTGGATAAACAAAATGTGGTATATACATACAATAGACTATTATTCAGTCTTGAGGAAATTATGCTAAAGTAGAAAAACCCTGTCACAAAGGACAAACATTCATAGATACAGAAAGTTGAATGGTGGTTTCCAGGAGCTGCAGGAAAGAGGGAATGGAAAGTGAATGTTTAACAGGTATAGGGTTTCTGTTTGGAAAGATGAAAAATCCTGGAAATAGATGGTGGGGATGGCTGCAGAACGATGTGCATGTACTTAATGCCACAAAACCATAAGTTTAAAAATTGTTAAAATGATAAAATTATGACTATTTTACCTAATTAAAAATTTTGAATAGGAAATATTAGCATGAACTCATTATTTCTTTGTCTATTACTTTGAAATATGTACTTCTGAGTGCTATCCACTAAAAAGGCCTAGCAACATTGACAACCTAGTAGCAATAAATCCCCCTATCCGCAAGACTGTATTTTCCAAATATTATTTTCCACTGAAAGGAACCCAGATCCTTTGGAGAACTGGTTGATAATAGTTCCAGAGCAAGAAATGCATGAGATGGTCTTGGGATACCTAGCTGATCCATAAAATAGGGACATTATTGAAGACAAATGGTCCTGTCAAAAGGACATAGGAGCCAAAATGAAGGGACACCCACTGGCCAAAGATGGGACAGTTTAAGCAAGGAAAAGAATCATGATTATGATTGATTGAAACACATTAACCCATCCAAAACACATCTAAATCCATGTGTCCACAATAATACTAATAAAACCAAGAACACAAAACCTCATCAGTCAGTATTGGAGGTTGCTAGTAAACCAATTCATTATTAAGAAAACTAATAAAGGAAAAAAATTAAGTATAGATCCTGCCTTTTCTGTACAAACTCTTTCAGGGTAACCAAATAGTTGATGAGGTAAAGAAAAATTCTTTTTATAAAAAAATTCTAGCAAATATGTTCAGAAGGAATGATAGAATTAGAATGAATTAAATGCAATGGGCTTAAGCAACCATCACCAAGAGACGCCAAAACCATATTCAGAAAGTTGATGGTGGATTCATGACCAATGAATCAGGCTGACTACATCAGAATTCACTGTTTGATCATAGCACTGCTAACTATCAAACCTCTAGATCTAACCACCAACTTAGAGGAAACAGTGGTGAGTACAGAAACTTATTAATTGCTGCTATGAAGAACCAATCAGCCAAATCTTGACTGTGGGGAATTTTATAGGACAAAAGATCTGGTGTCTTAAACAAATGAGATGAGGGGTATCTGTTGTAGAATAAAAATTAACAACCCAGTTTACTGTGTGGACTCATTTGGATCCTGGTGTCCAGAGCATTGATTGTCCTGTGTCCCTGGTTGCAACTTACCCTGCAGGAATTTATAATTAAAATCTACAGCTGTAAAGATGTATTCTGTCCTTTCTCTTGGCTTCCCTTGGAGCAGAGGGGCATTTACTCACATCCTCAGAGCCTCTCTCTGCCTGACCACACTCCCCTGCCACATTTGCATTTACATGGTTGCATCCTAGGTTGGTAGGAGTCAGTCTGAGAGGGAGCCTCCTACTGGGGAGTAGGAGACAGAGGTGTCACCCTCTTTTCTCTTACATCCCCTCTCCTGGAAGAAGCCTGGAGAGAGAAAAGAATCAGCACCTCTCCTCCTCTCCCTTTCTTCTTTCCACCATTCCCTTGACCAGGAAGTGGTGAGTTTCACTTCTATTCCCCTATGTCTTAATCTCTGGCGGCAACAGGGTGACAGCTGCTATAGGTAGAAGAGTGTTTTTCCTGCACTGCAGGAGAGTTCTGTGAGATGAGTCTTCCATGCTGGGATTTTGATATTCTCATGGGGAGATGAAAGAATATGGAATGTTCTTTCTCATGATAACCATCCTTCCTGCCATCTAATCCTAGATAGCATGCCGTGGTGGAATGATAGTACATTTTAAAAAAATTCCTACTGTAACAAATCCTAATCTCCCAAAGCAAACAGCCTGTTCTCTCAGAAAGGCAAAGGGAAAACAGCACATTAACGTTTATATTACTATCATTAGGCACATGCACCCATGCACACACACATGCACATGGAGACCATAATAATTATAATACACATACTTAAAGTTTTGTATTTTTCAGTATACAAATAAATCACTACGTCCTCATCATAAAAAACCAGCCCATCCACTATTTTATAACTTATTTTTGGATTCCAACACATAGTTGTATATAAGTATTTACCATTTTCTCATGTAATTCAATATTCTGCTAAAATATACTTTTCAACCCCTTAACACTGTTCATTGCTCAGTGTATTTTTATACTTAGTCAAACTTTAGCCAAATCCACCTTACTAGACAGTTAAGTTGTTTCCAACTGAGCTACGATGAGCAGCCCTTTGGTATTTTTTTGGTATAAATTTCTAGAGGTAGAATGGTTGAAAGAATACAAACACTTGATGAAAAATGTGACAAATGTTTAATTATCCTCAGGAAAGTCATAGCAGTTTTAGGATCACCAGCAGTGTGTGGCATTACCCATCTCCTCACACCTTCTCCAAGTTTACAATCTATGATGTTAAAATTATGAATCTTATCATTGTAAATTTTAAAATACTTTATATTAAAATATCTGTATTCAGCTACTAAGCAAATACTGGTTTAAATTGTCATTTTGTTGAGTACTAGTGAGATTGAAAATTTTTTCATATGTTTCAAATATGTATTGACCATTTGTGTTTATTACTTCAAATAGTATCTTCAGGTGAGGAAACTAAGGCTCAGAGAGGTTAAATGACTTGTTCAAGGACACACAGCTTCTATGAAGCAGATAACCTTTTTTCATATTCTAAAACAAAATGGGATTGTTTCTCAGGTTTTCAGAGTGAGCAATAATGCCTGTGGAGCAAAGTTCTGTTGAATCCAAGAGTTCAAGGACATCTAACTAACATGTAAGTCTCTTCTGGCCAAATCAGCTTTATAAAATATTGCTTGGACAATTATTATGAAGATTTAATTAACTACAGTTCTTTTACTCTTTATAAGTCTGAGATAAATTAAATCCAGATCAAGATTGGAGGACAAAGAAAAAATTGCTAAAAAGGGTGTCTGAATATGCTGACGGCATCCTTCTTACCATCCATTGGTCTTAAGTGGCAGCACAGCTGGAGATGCTGAAGGAGACCTGCTACCCCATGACCTCCTTCTCCCATCACCACAGCATGAGGACAAAGCAGCCAACTGAGTATGTTTTGGGATGGTAGAACACAATCAGCAAACTATTTCTAGAGATAATGCTCAGAAGCTGATGTCTTACTTCTTGTCACCAAATGTCTTTAAAAAATTTTTTTATTGTATTTTTCTTTCATCTCTACCCTAATTGATATGTAAAGCCAGGCTGTCACCTGCTGGCTTAACCTTGTGTGGCAAACTCAAAGACTCCTTTCTTTAATAACTAACAAAAGAGTTCATGAGTCAACAATTTTTTTAAAAGAATAACAATAAAGGAAATGCCAGTTACTGAAATGTTAAAAACAAACAAACAAACAAAAACTTGCCAAGCGTAATCTACTAAGAATTGACCAAAGGTCTATCTCAGCATGATGAAGGAATTTGAGGGACCAGGAAAAAGGTAGATGTTAACATTCTATTGGCAGAGGGGGGGTGGGGAGCAGGGATCCTAAAAATTCTTTCTACCTGACTTAAAATTCTTATTCCAGGAGAATAAAGGTTTACCCCCCACCCCCAGGAACTGAGTGCTAAGATCCCCTCAGGAAGAGGGAAATGCCTCTTAATACATGTCCAATTTGAGATCATTTGTGGCCATGACTATCCCAGGCCAAGAGTGTAGAAGAACAGAATTTAAGCACTTGGGGTTTCTACTCTACCTCCCCCGCAAGGTGATGCTTCCTATAACATTTATTGTCTTAAATAGAGAAATCACATAGAATTAGGTGCCAGTAGCAGCCATGATGACAGAAATTCAAGGCTTCAATCACTGCCCCATAAAACACATGCAGTTCCACTGGAACACAGCAGGGTCGGATACCTGAGTGTCTCCTGGATATGGATGGATGGATTCTTGAAGATCTTGCCTAAAGTAATATTCACGTAACTCAAGTGTAGTTTTCCCATAACAATTCTGTATTTGTTCCTCATATAAGAGGTAGTAGTTTAAGGTGCAGATTCATGCATTTAGCTTGAGACAGTCTACCTTGTCCAATCCTTGCTCTTCCTTTTATTAATGGAGAGAATTTAAGTATCTTACTTAACCTCTTTTTGCCTCAGATTCTGCAGCTGTAAAATGAAGGTGATAATACACAGTATCTCACTTGACTGATTCTTCAAACAGCCCCATGAGGTAGCAATCAATACTCATTAAGCTACTTCCCGCCAAGAAGTAGGAGGCGTAGGTGGACATATTGTGCCTCCTCGCACAACCAAAATTAAGGACAACAAAGGTTTTGAAGCAAGAAAACATCCGGAACTGATAGAAAATTGAACTGTACGGAAGTCCAACAACCATTCATCCAGACTGGTAAGAGGGGCGGAGTCACTGCAGGAAAAAGTGGAGGTTGGCAGACCCGGGCACTCAGGCAGCAGCAGCTGGCAGATCCCAGGTGTGCAGGCGGTGGCTAGCAGAGCCCGGGCACAGGGTGTCAACGGTGCAGACCCAGTGAGACTGCACAAGGCGGCTGGTTGACCAGGTGGTCCCACATTCACACGCAGATAATCCAGGTGAAGGGGAAGCGGCAAAAGGGACTGGAATCCGAGAGAGAGAGCGGAGCAAGCGCCATTGTTCCCTCTCCGACCCCACCCCCACGTATAGTGTCACTACCCAGCGACTGGGCTGCCCCGCCCTGGTGAACACCTAAGGCTCCGCCCCTCACTACATAACAGCCTCGACCAGATTAAAAAAAAAAACACAAATAAGCAAACCCAAAAATGGCTCAAACGGGAGAACAGATCAAAGTCCCAGAGCCAATTCATCTAAGCGACCAAGAGATAGCCAACCTATCAGATGCACAGTTCAAAACACTGGTGATCAGGATGCTCACAGAATTGGTTGATTTTGCTCACAAATTAGATGAACAAATGAAGGCTACAGTAAATGAAATGAAGGAAAATGCACAGGGAACCAACAGAGATGGGAGGAAAACTGGGACTCAAATCAATGGAGTGGACCAGAAGGAAGAAAGAAATAACCAAACAGAAAACAAGGAAGAAATAAGAATTCAAAAAAATGAGGAGAGGCTTAGGAACCTCCAGGACATCTTGAAACGTCCCAACATCTGAATTACAGGGGTACCAGAAGAAGAAGAAGAAGAGCAACAAGTGGAAAACTTATTTAAACAAATAATAAAGGAGAACTTCCCCAATCTGGCAAAGGAAATAGACTACCAGAAAGTCCAGGAAGCTCAGAGAGTCCCAAAGAAGTTGGACCCAAGGAGCAACACACCAAGGCACATCATAATTACAGTACCCAAGATTAAAATGAAGGAGAGAATCCTAGAAGCAGTAAGGGAAAAGGGGACAGTCACCTACAAAGGAGTTCCCATCAGACTGTCAGCTGATTTCTCAAAAGAGACCTTCCAGGCAAGAAGGGGCTGGAAAGAAGTATTCTAAGTCATGAAGGTCAAGGACCTATATCCAAGATTGCTCTATCCAGCGAAGCTGTCATTTAGAATGGAAGGGCAGATAAAATGCTTCTCAGATAAGGTCAGGTTAAAGGAATTCATCATCACCAACCCCTTATTATATGAAATGTTAAAGGGACTTATCTAAGAAAAAGAAGATAAAAAATAGGACAGTAAAAAGACAGCAAACTCACAGCTATTAAGAACCACACCTAAAACAAAAGCAAACTAAGCCAACAGCTAGAACAGGAACAGAACCACAGAAATGGAGATCATATGGAGGGTTAGCAACAGGGGAGTGGGAGAAGGAGAGAGGGGGAAAGGTACAGAGAATGAGTAGCATAGATGGTGGGTAGAAATTAGACAGAGGGAGGGCAAGAATAGTGTGGGAAATGTAGAAGCTAAAGAACTTATGACACATGGACATGAACTAAAGGGGGGGAATGGGGTGGGAGAGGGTGTGCAGGGTGGAGGGGAATGATGGGAGAGAAATGGGACAACTGTAATAGCATAATCAATAAAATATATTAAAAAATAGTCATTAAGCTGTTGTTGAGATCAAATGAGTTAATATGTATAAAGTCGTTTTAAAAAGTGTCTAGCACGTGATAAGTGCATTAGAACTATTACTTATTACTTTTTTTATTACCAGCTAATAAAATAAGTGGAATAGCCATGTAGCAATAGCATAAATGCAGTTTATAATTCACGTGGCCCACGCACTTTGAACTTTTGAGAGTCTTAAATTTTATTTTCAATTTAGGAGATTTTCATTATTTCAAAATAAGTGTATATATTTAGACTATCTTTTAATATTACATTATTTTAAATTTGCATAATTAAATAAGCATAAAACACGTATGCACTATATGGGCTTTTGCTATGAACGTGCAATACATTTAGGGTTCATAGCAATTCTAAAAAGCAATTACTCTTGATCAATATTGATCTTGTACTTCTGAAGTTGTTCAGGGTGTATATCCAACAAGCAGGCAAAAAGAGTGAGGGCGTTAGAAGATGCCTGCCCAGGATGACTCCAACTAAAACTAGTGATAGTACTTTCTGTGCATCAGGTTCTGATCTAAGTCTATTATACACAATTCTTACAATAACCCCATAAGATAAATACTATTAATGCCCCCACTTTACAGGTATGGAAACTGACACACACACAAAAATTAAGCAGCTTGACCAAGGTCACTCAGCTAGCAATTGGTGCTACTGAGATTTAAACCTATATATTCTACCCCCAAGCCCCAAGTGTAATTGTCTTACTACACCTCAAAAAATTGATGTAAAAAGTTCATTTTAAGTTCTTCCACTTCTTTCTCCCTTCAGGGACTGTTTATTTCTTAAATGCTGCTCTACCCACAACTGTAATGGGTATGAACATGCTGATTAAACATTCTGGAAAATACCGAAAGTAAAAAGAATCAAACATATTATTACCAAAGATAACCATTGTTAAAATTTTGGTGCATTTCCTCCTAGACTTTTTTCTAAGTGCATGGTTTTGTTTTATATGTTTGTTTTACATAGTTGTGAACAAATTGTATATACAATTTTAATCTTTTTTCCCTCATAATGTTACAACATGCTAGCCTATTCTATTAGAAATTGCATAAACGTCCTTTATACGGATTGCACAGTGGACTGTTGCATGTGAGTTCCGTAATATACTTACTATTCTCTCACATTGGACATCTGAATGCTTCTAGTTTTTTTTTACTGCGAGATGAATATCTTTGTTTCCTCTGTTTTTGAATTTCCCTTTTCCTGACATTTCTTCATATCTTTCTCAGCACACAATGACCCTGATGTCCCTCTGTCCTCCCTTCTCTCAAAACTTACTTTCTGGAAAGGAGCTGATAAACTCATTCATAGCCAGGGGTGTACAACCTTTTGACCTCTCTGGGCCAAATGGAAGAAGAGGCCACACATTAAATACACAAACACTAACGAAAACAAACAAACAAACAAAAAACCCTCATAATATTTTAAGTAAATTTATGATTTTGTGTTGGGCTGCATTCATAGCCATCCTGGGCTGCAGGTTGGACACCCTTGGTCCATAAAGCTTCATTTATTATCTCTTCTAAGACACTTGCATCAATTAAGCCGAAGGAATGAAGCTCTCTAACGGTGCAGTTTTAGTAACCAGAAAATCTAGCTAGTGAGCTCCTCCAACCTCTGCCATGGGAGAGGCTCCACAATAGCAAAAAGATTCAAGGTTACTAAATGTTAGTAAATCTAAAGAGAAGGCAGTCTAGAGGTGCAAAGGTGGTGATGTGGTGAAAAGAGGGCAAACGTTTGTGTAAACAATGGTAAGAAAACTGGGTCAAACAGAAGAAAATTAGAAAATTCGCTCTGCAGTGCATTGTGTATTATGTACCACTTACCTAGTTTCTCCCAACCCTCCTGTTTGCCTTTCCAATGCATTTGGCCTTAAGGAGGGGCCTGCCCACTTCCTCCTCACAATCACTTGGTCAGGATCTCAGTGCTGATTACTCTACCAAGTCCCACAGTTTTAGGGCTTTTGTCAGCCACAGAGTCATTCCCAAAGAGCAGAAGTGAAGTTCTGAGAGGGCCCATTCCAAGCAATATGTCCACAGAGAATCTTGTTGGACCTTCACCTCAAGCTACTCAACGAGGAGAGTTAATAATCCCTGGGGCAAAGGGAGGCGAGATGCTTCGAGGCCTCAGGTGAAAGTTCACAAAGTCCTGTACAACCCTCCCGGCCAGAACTCTTTCCCTCCTCCTAGATGCTACATGGGGAAGCAAAGGGGACCCAAGGCAGAATTCAGTTTCCCCCAACTCTCTCCAACCGAAAGGGTACCACGTCCTGCGATGACGCGCTGGTAACAGCTGGTGAGGCGAAAACAGACGGGAGGAGCTGTGCAGAGTAAAGGCCAAACCAAAAGGGTCAATGGCTCCTCCCTCTCTGGATTACCGAGAGGAGGAAACCTTAAATGTGAAATTCCTGGCCAGGGAGGGGGGGGGGGGGGGGAAAAAGGCGAGACACTCCAGGAGAGGGGTGGGGCGGGGCACAGGGTTCCCGGAGTAGCTGCCCCAGCTTTAGACTCAGCGCTGGGCGCGCTCCCACGCTTGTTCCACCGTGACCGCGGGCGCTCCACACACGCACCTGCCCGCCTCCCTGCTCTCGCCGCTGCTCCCTCCTTTCTCGCTGGTTGGCACGCGCGCCGTACAGCGCAGCGGCGGCAGGAGGAGCCGGTCGCGCCCGCCACGCGTATTCACCGAGCTGAAAGCGCGGCGCGCAGTCTCAGGTGGCAGCAGCGGCGGTGACAGCGGCAGTGACTGCACCCTCTCCCCGACGCTCCCGCATCCCGCCTGCACTGCGCCGCGGTCCCGCCGCCGGTCCTCAGGGCCCGACACACCCGGCCAAGTACTGCGCACCGCAGCCGCCGCCGCCGCGGCGCCGAGCCCAACCGCCCGCCATGAGGAAAGGGGCAAGGAAGGGATGCGACTTCAAGCGCTTCCTAAAGAATAACTGGCTGCTGCTCTCCACCGTCGTCGCGGTGGTGCTAGGTGAGTGGAGCGGCGGATGGGCGACTCGGGCACCCTCCTGCGGGGCCGGAACCCAGGCCGCGTGCAGGGCAGGGGGGTTCCAGGGTGGGCCAGGCGTTGGCACACGCAGTGTTCGGGTCCCTCCGCGCCTCCTTGGCGTTGGACTCCATGCGGGAGCTTCCCCTGAAGGGTAGTGTTTTCTGCATGCCAAGAACAAAGCTCTTCCGGAACTCCCCTGTGGGTGCTCCACGAGCTGCGGGTTCCTGCTTTACGCAAAATGATTAAAAGGGTTTGGAAGGGGGAAAGGGAAGCAAGTAGCTTTCAGTCTTCCCATGTGGAAGCAAACATGGTTTAGTTTTTTTTTTTTTTTAATTACACCTACTCTCCAATTTTTGGCCTGAACCACGCTGCCCGGACAGAGCTTGTGGATTACAGCTCTCATTTGGACTGCAAGAGGCACCTTAGCGTCAGGGATGCCGGGCAGTAGGATGGGGGCGTTGCCCTTCCTCACCTTAGGCAGTGCCTGAAAAGGTGCCTTCCCAGGCAGCGAGCACCAACTGCCTGCACTATGCTCACATTCGTGCTAAATCCAGAAGTCACGGAGGTAGGGAGAAGAGACCTAGGAGAACCCAGATTTCTCCCTTTCATGCCCTGCCAATAAGTGGAAATAGACTCCCTGAACTTCCTTGCTCTCCGCTTTGTTTTTCTATTGAAAATTATTTTTAAGTCATATTTGCTTGTTTTTCAACAAGAATGTATTTAAGTGATTCACTCCTGACAGATCACTGGACTAGGTATATATCTGAGCCATTGCTCAGGTATGAGTTCTTCCTGTTTAGATTCTGAGTTTCTGCCAGTTTGTCTATTTCACAACTTGGGCTCTGGGATGCTCCTCTTTGGGTTGGAGCCTTGTCTGTCTCCTTTACTCTGTGAATTCACACAGGTGAGGACACGCAGCAGGTGAGACTGGGTTTGCTGGGTGGAGACTGAGGGAAGCCTGCCCCTCTCCCAACCTCATGCACCCTCTGCTTCTGCATCTCAAAATGTTTGGTGTTGCCTGCTCCGCCTTTTAATTTCCTAGATTTGTTCCTCCAGAACCTTGTGCAAAGTAAAGTCAGGTTTCTAGTAAATAAATAACATTATCGAAATTGCCTTAGCAGAGGCCATTTCTGAGAGGAAAGGAGAGAAGTGGAGAACCAAGTCTTGACCCGCTGATCTCCACTGTATCTGCCTGTAGAATGGCCAAGTGGCCTAGAGTGTTTTTAGGGAAAATTTATCTTCCTTACCTGTTTAAATGACAGATACTACAAAGAAAGTGATTTGATTTCCCTGCAGCTGAATAGATAAGATGTCCTTCATTGTTTTCCTTGTGATAAGAGTCCAGAATTGAATAGATAAGATGTCCTTCATTGTTTTCCTTGTGATAAGAGTCCAGAATTTAATGTTAAATCTCAGTTTAAGAACAGTGTGGGGGGAAGGGTAATCCTAGCCTGGCATTTTCCTCCTGATTCCCTGTGGAAGTGGAATCCTGCCTTTTCAGCCATGGATTCTCCAGAGATACTTACCTGTTAACCAAGCGTTGCTGGTCTGGGAAGGATTTTGAGCAGTTGTTCCCTGGCCTTTAGAACCTGTTGCATAAAAACACCTTTGTGGTCAAGAGGATTTACATGTGTATTTTGCAGACCTGGCCTTCAGTTCTGATGGTCATTTTCCTCCAGTTTATTTTTATTTTTAATTTACTGATTTTAGAGAGAGAGAAAAAGAAACATTGATTTGTTACTCCACTCTTCATGCACTCATTGGTTGATTCTTGTATGTGCCCTGACTGGGGATTGAACCCCATAACGTTGGTGCATCAGGATGATGCTCTAACCAGCAGAGCTACCAGGCCAGGGCCTTTTTCCTCCAATTTTAATGTGAGTGAGCCCAGGAGCTTGATTCAGAAAGGAAAACCAACAAATAAAAATTAAAAGCTGAAATCTTTCTGGACAGTTGCCTCTCCAGGAGCAACATGGGAGAGTCCCGTATTGTTTCTGCTCCTAGTCTGAGAAGTGTCAAGCGTAGGCCACCCCCAGTGTGCCCATCTGTCACAGGCACTTCCCAGGCTCTTCCTTTTTTCTCTTCCTTCAGAGCACTGGGCCTGTATGGAAGTTACACCAGTTTGTGCAGTCTACAGGAGGTTATTTGTTTAGCCAGAAGTGAAATTCCAGCTAACTTACAGCAGTGACACTGAGTCCATCCATAAGTCCTTCGGAAGTTATGATGTTTACTTTTATAATCTTAATTGATACAGAAAATTACAAACACCTTCATGTAGCTTCCTTTCTGGACCTTTTAGCACGTGGATCTTGAAGATGTAAACACTCTTAAATTTATTAACTACCCTGACAGAATGTTATCTTCTGATTACAGCCGTTGAAATGTTTGGTCCCTGCTATGAATCAGCAGCCCTGACACTTTAAAATATTTTGATTACTAAAATATTATGCAGGGCATACCCTAGCTGGTGTGGCTCAGTGGATTCAGGCCTGTGAACCAAAGGGTCGCTGATTGGATTCCCAGTCAGGGTTGCAGGCCAGGTCCCCAGTAGTGAGTGCACAAGAGGCAACCACATGTTGTTGATGTTACTCTCTCTTTCTCCCTCCCTTCCTCTCTCTAAAACTAAAGTCTTAAAAAAATTAAAAAGTAAGAGTAAATAAAATGAGGGGCAAAAGTATGAACCAGCTTAAAGCCTTTGATTTTTCAAGACATAGTATGTCTTTTATTAGGTGTGAAAGTTCATTCTTTTCATGGACAAGGAGATGATAAGTGCTAAACATTTTCTCAAATTCTTATTCGCAAGATGAGATTGAATAGTTAAATAACCATCTTTGTTAATTTCTGTGAAAGCCTACAAGGTCCTAGAAATAATATCTTGGATTTTTAGATGAGAGGCCTTTACTAAAATACCATTAGGAACAATTTCCATTGCTTTCGTTACAATTCTTTACAGGCTTTTCCCTGTTCCCGTAGTATAGTAGAATGAGCCCAGAGCCTAGAGTCAAGAGTGCTGGATTTGAATTCTGACACTGCCAGGCTCTACCATTTAAATAAATATCTTATTCTCTGGGATCCTCAATTTCCTCATCTAGGAAATAGGGATATTTATCATTACCTCATTTGTTATTAGGGTTGGTTAATATAATGTGAAAAACACAGTTGTGTGCCTGGCATGTAATAAGCACTTGATAAATGTTATTTTAAGGAAAATCTGAATAATTTGATTCTGAGGAAGTTAATATTTTCTTATGAAATAAAGTCTCATGATATTTCTCTGTTCTGTGTAGTGTCTGCCCTATACTACAGAGTTCAAGGTGATTCAAGTGTTTTGATGACATACCCTGTCTAGGTGAATACCAGCCTCCAGAGCGCTACTCATTTTTTTAAAGAATATGGAAAAAATTAATCATTTTGTCTTGTGCCCGGTAGCCTGATTCTCAGTTTGTTAAACAGACAGAAACTGAGGGAAGAATTTTTGTGTTCCAGGTGGGAACACTGTTTGAGCACAACCACTGCGTGCGAACTCTGTGCCAGAGCTTTCTGATTCGAGTCCCCCAGTAACATGACACTGTGTGTAATGTTGGTAAAGCGTTCATGGGGTCCTCACCCCATTTGCAGCATAAAGACTGATCTTCCTGTATAGACAGACAGGTTATGCTTTACTTCAGTCATTTAGAAAAGCTGATTTCTAGCTTACGGATTTTCAGAAAAGGAAATAGATGTCATTTACACGACAGAGCTGGCAAACTTATTCATTCTGAATAACTTTCTTTGAATAACATTCTGAATAACTTTCTAGAAATGGTTGCACCCAAGGAAGCAATCATTTCTGGATTCAGATTCCATTGTCTGAAACCAAGAACAATTCCTTCCCATTCTGAGTAATACACCTGCCCCAGCCTTGTATCTGTTGAGCGGGAGCTACTATAATGTACATCTGGTAGCGCTAATTTGAGTCGTGGGATATGCTCTCTTGCTCTATTTTTCTGTGTCTGTGAGTCACCTGCACAGAGCCTTATGTGCCGCAGCGTTCAAAATGTGTTTTGTTGTCCATGACGCCCATTTGTTCTGGCAGATCCCTGGCCTGGTCCTGCTGGGCCTCTAATCAGCTCAGCCTTGGAATATACCAGCAGTAACCAACACTTAAATCATTTGTCCATTCAACAAATATATATTAGCCACCCACTGTGTGTCACGGACTGTTCTAGAGCTAGAGCATACACCCGTGAACAAATCAATAAATACCCCTGTCCTTGTGGAACTTACATGTTCAAGTGGAGAAAGGTAGACAGTAGCAGTAAATATATAAAGTAGGACAGAGTGTGTTAGATGGTGAGAGTGCTCTAGAGTAACACAAGGCAGGGAGGAGGCCAGAGGGTGCAGTTTTCAATAGGGTTATAGGGAGGACCCTGCTGAGAAAGTGACAATTGAGTTGAGACTGGAAAGAGGTGAGGGAACCTGTGAGAGAACAGATATCTGGGGAGCATCCTGGCTTATTTGAGAAAGGGCAGTGGGTGGAGTGAGGAGAGGTGGATGAGGCAGGAGGCTCGGAGGGAGACAGCACTAGGATGGTATAAGCTCTTATATTGTAAGGACCTAGACTTTCACTGGGAGAAGGGAGACCATTAAAAGATGTCCAGCAGAGCAGTGATGGGGTCTGATTGTATCAGCTCTCCCTGACAGCTGCTTTGACCATAGACTGCAGAGGCAAGATGGGAAAGGAGATAGTACCAGTTTAAGAAGCTAGTGCAGTTAACCTATGTGTTTTACTTGCTACACTCTTCTAATTTCATTTCTGTCATGGCTAATGAAATCTTAGGGAATGATTTGAAAACACTTTTTGCTACTATAGGCATTTTTGCCGTTACTGGATCAGAAAACTGCGATTCTAATAATAACTGGCACACCAGGTTTTCCTGTTCCTTTCCTTCTCTTCCTTCATTCAGGCTGCCTCTCCTCCTACATCCTACTCCCCATCTCCTCGCAGACCCACCTGGGAGTCATAGTCATCCCGCTGAGTGCTGTGTTGGGGTGGGGAGAAAAAGGATTCTGTAGCATGCCATGAGACTGAGAAGGGGCAGAGATGCGCCTCCACAGAACTCGCAGAACTGCGGTGTGTGCAGCTGAGGAACACTGCTCCACGGGTATTTGCCAGACTGATCCGCCAGGCTGGTCTCCACTCTGGGCTCAGACCTGCCCTTACACTACTGTCGGTGAGGCTGCCCAGGTTTTCTTTCCACCTTAAAATTCTGCCCTTTGTACCTTCTAAGTAAGCAAGTTGGTGTGACTGGAGCAGAGGGTGCAATTGAGTGACATGGAAAAAACAAAAAAGCAAGGCTGCAGAGGAGGCCAGGGGCCAGATCCTGTAGAGGCTGCAATACCATGCTGATGAGTTCGGACATGGTCCTGAGGATTAAGCTGGGCAACGACATAGTTAGAGCTGTGCTTGCAAAAGATCATCGAGGTGGATGTGGAAAATGGATCCAAGGAGGGCAGACCCACCACCGGATTACTGTTAAGGTCCAGACAGGGAGAGATGGAGATCTCCACTGGGCAGCTGCAGTGTGAGTGGAAAGGAAAAGACATTTGTGCTCTGTCTTCTGTGGGTTAACCTGCTGGGGCTTGACTGGGTTTGGTCCAAAGGAGAAGGAGGTGGTAACTTCTAGCAGAAGAGGGAGTCCTGGAGGGGACACCAGCTTGAAAAGAACTATTATGTTCTGCCATTGTACAGAACCAGCATCTACTTGGTATTTATTACCCTATAGTTAGAATACATTCTAATTTTCCTGCCTCTTGTACTGACCCATAAGCCTTAGAGGGAAGGAATTCTGTGGGGCTCCCCTGGGTGCCCACAGCTCCTGTCACAGGCCTGGTAGGCTCAATACATTTGTTGAATTGTTGAGTCATTTTTGACCCAGAGAGTTAGTAAAATGTTGTCCTTGTTTATTGAGGGAATAAATGAGCCCAAAGTTTAATTCAAACTCCATTTCTGCCATAAATTAATTTCAGTCTCCTCTGATCTGCATCATTAAGAAAGATTAACACTTAATCTACGTATATATCAAGAATGTTTCTCTTTTCTTCCTGAAAACAAGATTATAGACCCCTTGAGGGCAAAAGCACTCCTATTAACCCTAGTAGGCACTAGGAAATAAAAGACTCCATAAAGTAATGGACTCGTAAAAGTTATGTAAGAAAATATATCTGATAGTTAAACTCTCTGGGCCTTGGTTTCTTATCAGAAAGAAGAGGGATTTTGATTAACTAGAAGAGCAAAGAGAATTCCATTCTTGTGCCAACTCCCTGATAGGTGTGATATGTTTGTTAAGAAAGGATTGAAAACAAAAGTTCTGAAATTGATTGCTGATGTTTGTCAAAGGCTTAGGATCAGGAAGTAGTGGTATGTGTCCTGAGTACTTACTGACCTTGTGTTAGTAGGTGAGTGGATAAAACAACTGTGGGACATATACATAATGGATTTCATGCTTTGTGACAGCATGGATGGACCTGGAGAACATTATGCTAAGTGAAATAAACCAGTCAGAGAAGGACAAATACCATATGATCTCACTCATATGTGGAATCTAGTGAACAAACCGAACTAACGAGCAAAATAGAGACAGACTCATAGATGGAGAGCTGGGTGACAACTCTGGGGTGGAGTTAGAGGGTAGAGAAATTGAGCAAAAAGGAAAAAGGACACATGGACAGGGACAACAGTGTGGTGACTGTGGGAAACATAAGGGGGATAAATGGCAATGGAAAAATACAATAAAAAAAGGAAAGAAAGAAAATCTCTTGAAGTTCCTTCTAGGTTTAAGATTCCTCAGTTCTTCGCTAGGAGCCAGAGGAACTCTTCCATAAGGAACTGAGGGAATGTTAAAGGTCATTACTAGAGGATAAAATCACCTGGACATGGAGTCAGTTGTTCTGCATTTGAAGTGCTTGACGAGTGACTTGAATATAATCATGTAAATTGCATTTGGGGCTATTAACCAGGGCAATGCTCCATGTCAGTATTAGATTATTCATTAGAGTAGTAATAAGAGACCCAATAAAGTTATGCTATTTCTATATATGTATATATATTTTGTACATATCTGCTTATACACCTTAGAAAAAAGGTCCTTCAGCTGGCTTGGCCCAAGTTCCACATATTGAAGAATTAGAAAAAGAATTTTGGGCTTTGAGTGCCTAGATCTGGTGCCTTCATCTTTGAAACCAAATCACAACCAGCCAGATTTAGGGAATCACTGAAAAGATTCTGATTTGGGGGTGTTTTATGCACCTGATACGTGCCTCCAGTCTATCACACCAAACCCTCATGAAAAATTACCTAAAATTATAAAATGAATCTTTAAAAATTATTTTAAGTCCTAGACTGTATGCATCAGAGTTGGCATATACATTCTTGATGGTTGTTTTGGGAGGACTGTATAAATGGTTTAGGTGCAGAGAAAAGGGAACAGGATTGTGTGTGTGTGTCCGTGTTCAGTTTCAGTGCTCAGAAAAAAGATAGTTGATAAATATTCAGTATTTTGTTAGATGTTGCTTAACCTGAGATACATTGTTTACAGATACACAATAAAACTACAGAATTGAATTTACCCAAAATTTGAGCAACAGACAGAAGAAATAAAGGTAGCTTGAAAGGAAGACACAAGATGAAGAAAATTATTGTATGCTAAACCAGGATGTAGTAGAGCTTATGTAGTACCTCAGATGGGTAAAAACCCTGGGTTAGCCAGACAAGGTGTGAATAAATGGGATTAGGAATTAGCTGTTGGAGAGCATACGCATGCTCATGTGAGGACTTGCTGGTAAAGGGAGAAAGCTTCCCACATTAATTACTTGTGAGAATTGTGAGTACCTTTAACAGAGCCGAGAATGAAAATAACTGTCCTGTAGGGAGGGTGTCGGTGACACACTGGCCTGGTGCCAGGGAAGCTCTGTTTGCCTGAGGCATTGCAGCTCTCCCTTTGCTGGAGAGCTGGGGTCACATGTACTGTGGGGACTCAAGCACTCTCGAAGAAAATGCACTCATTTTAGACGAGTGGCCCATTTAAACTTCCCTGCAGCAGTGACTGTTAAAGTAGCAAGTGTTGCAATGGCCTTTCCTATTTTGAATGTTAAACATACCTCTAATAGCAGGCAATATTGGAGACACTACTATTAAGCCAATAATTCACTTTGGAGCTATAGTTTAGCTCACAGATAGATTTAGAAGGCAGGAATTCATCATCCTGCAGAGGAAACAGCCCCAAATTGCAACAAAGAGTGCCCTGTTGCAATTAGTCCGCTCCACAGTAACACCTCTGTTAATGGAAAGGAAGTGTTTCTGTGACTCACTGTTTGCCAGCAATGTTACTAACCGTGGGTTTGGACTGCTAGTTCCACTACCAGAGGTAGGGTATTTCCTTTCCAGCGAATCCTCCCGGACTTTCCTGCATGGATGGACCTCATGCCATGTATCCTGGATCTTTTCTCTCCCAGCCCCAGGCCCAGCTGTGTGAGCTCAAGGCAGCCGTGCCACTCAGTCAGGAGTGGAGGGCGCTGTGGTTCATTTTCCACCCCAAGCCCCAGACCCAGCACTCAGGAGATAAGACCCTCTCACCGGGCACTCCATGCTCAAGCTGAACAAGCTGAAGCCTTTGTTCCTAGGGCCCTTTTGGTTGCAGAGTCCCTAACCATGTCCATAGACAGGACATTTGCCACAGTAGATCTTCACATGACCAGGACAGGTCCTAAAACTAGCAACATGTGACTTTCTGCTGGGTTTGCACATGAAAGCAAGGAGATGGCCTTTGGGACCAGCGCGTTGATTCAGAAAGCACTGTCAAGGGGGTCTGCACTGTGTGCTTGCTCTTACAACTTCACTGAGACAACTTTGGGGGCTCAGTGCTCTCAATGGTTAAAACTACTTTTAGTGACTCGACTAAGAGGTAATCAATTAGAGGAAAGAGCTTAAATGAGACCATAGAATTATTATTTTTTTTTACCGCTGTTCTATTGCTTGACAGTTAACTGGTTACTTATAACTCAGTGAAGAATTAAGTCAACAAAAAAATGCACCATTGCCAGGAATGCCTAACTATAGAAAACCTAAGTCCAAGCCTCTTTCCATTACTGGAAAATAAACTGATTTTGCTCAATTTCTGTAGGTATTTCATATACCTAATACTTTTCTGAGCCCCTTAACCACTTTATAGGTTTCATGTAAGATTCCCCAAATTATGAGATAATGAGGGAGACATTTTGAAAAGTTCTTTCTCTTATGGTTAAACAAATGTAATAGCTAATATTTATTGAGGACTTACTACAAGATGTGCGCACACTTCTTTCCATTTGACTCCCAGCACCATGAGATGGGAAGTTTACTCACTTTACAGATACAGGGATGGAAACTTACAAGGCTTAAATTATGGGGCTGAGATCATTCGGAGCTGGGATTTGTACCCAGGGTTGTCTGACTCCAAAACTGAGGTTATTAACCATTAAGCAGGCTACTTCCTTCATAGCAAACCTCAATACACCTAATTGAAAGTTAAAATCATTCTTGTCAACTTCATTCTTGGACAGTAGCTAAATGAAGCCTATTATCTTCCCTCTTGCTCCAACCCATCTCTGTCTCTTGGTTATTCCTTATTCTGCCCCTTAACTTGGAACATTCCATAGGATTTGGTCCTTTCCTTCATTCTGCTCCTGCATAAACCCTTTATGTGAACTTGTCTCAGAGTTGCTTTCCCAGGATGTGTTCTAAGCACAATATACCCTAGTACTTTTGCTTATGTGTTTCACCCATTGTTGTCCTACCTGTCCTTGAAATTGATGGATCTAATTTTTACTTTTATCATATAGACTTCTCCAACTGTTCAGTGGCAGATGATTTCCCTTTGCTGTGTTCTAATAACCCTTAATTTGTATTCCCAAATTATGCTGTATTGACACCCCACTCCCAATCCTGCCCTGGGCAGATGTCACTGATTGGTTACAGCTCTCTTTACCACAGAGTTTTGTTAGGGCCTCGGAATCCCTCAAACTGTACTTCACACAGGTTTAATTAACCACTGTTAATTAAAGGGAATTTGCATGTAAGATGAAAAGTATCGTCCATTGCTGGGAAAATCTATTCATTTAGCAATCAATTAGGAGCTCAATTTGAACTGAACAAATATTGATGTTACTGGCAAGAGATGCAGAGTTGAAGCCTGCGTTTTGTCTTGGTCTGTCAGAGGCCGAATGTGCACAGATATCACTGACATGAGCCTATGTGTTAAGTGCCCTGAGAAAGCTACAGTGCACCTTGGGCCTTCCGGCAGCAGAGGTGGAATGGAGAAAGAGTCCTGAAGGACACCAGGTATGGCCATGGACAGGTGTACTAGGATTCCTGGACCTAAAGATTACACACCCAGGCAAAGATAAGGATATGAGTACAGAGGCCTTTATCTTATCTTACGTCCAATTTCATCATTATGGAATATTTATGGAACTATGATTTGTTACATTCTCATGGCTTCTTTTTTTTACCTCAGTTTCCTGAGGATTGAAAAATATTGTTTTATGTGGGTTTCGCACTCACAGCATTGCACCTACTTCCAGGAGATGCCTGAAGTATTTTTGACTGATTACAAAACCTTCACTGAATAAGAAGTGAATCCTTGACAAGTCTATCCCACTGATCCCCTGGTTACCTGCTCAGTTGTATGGTTTCGAGTAAAGACCCTGGGGAACTTTTATGAAAGCTGAAACATCCTAAATATACTTCACTCCTAGCTTGGGGGTCCCAGGAGAGCAAACTTGGTCTCTTAACAGCTTTGAAGCCATTTTAGTACAAGCTCCGAGTGGCCCTGAAACCACCAAACTGGAGGCTGTCTCTCCACACTGAGTAGGACCTGACCTTCTCAGGAAGCCAGTGCCAGAACCAGTCCAGGCTTCAGAGGGTTCTTTGGATTAGAACAGACGGAAGATCCATCCGGTTTCCCGAAGTTTGGCCTTGCCCAAGAGTTGAATCAGCCTTGGGTGGTAGAGTCTTTTTGAATGTGGTATTTAGCAAGTCCTATGTCTTTTTTATTTCAGATTACAGTTGACATGCAATATTATGTTAGCTTCAGATGTACAACATAGTGATTAGACATTTATATAACTTACGAAGTGACCACCCCAGTAAGTCTAGTGCCCATCTGACACTACACACAGTTATGACAGTATTGTTGACTATACATCCTTGTGAGTAACTCCTCTGTCTTTTAGTTCATTTATTTTTCTCCCTCTGTGTATCTGTTCACATCCTTGTCCATATTCTGCCCGTTTTTCTCCCTGTCTGGAGATTATTTTTATGATAAGTAATTAATTAGCCCGTTTGTGCTGCCTGTTCTGCCTGGATAAACACTAAACTTGGTCATTAAAGAGTCTGAAGATGGGTTTTTACTTTTTTTATTAGCAAAAGTTAATTGTCAACCAGGAGACATAACAGGTTTGCTCCACTTCTGCTTCTTCATCATTTGTTTCTTTTTTCTTACACCTGGAGAATATCCTGAGGTTTCCTCACATGGAGGAGATTTTGATTCCACAGAGTAACGGAGATTAAGAACTTGTTGCCAGTTCAGAACCCACGGACCCTGAGAAACATACCCAGATCTCCTCTGAAACTGGTTTGCCACCTGCACTGAATATTAGTATTTTCTAGTAATCTCCAATTAGCACATTTATTAAAAAACAAACAAACAAAGAAAAAAAACCCTAAATGTTTACATCTACTATTGTTTAAGTGGAAATGATGGAGTAAGGTTTGGTTGCTTTTTTAACCTCAAGTGAGTAACCATAGAAATCTGGGCTCACTGACTCTAAGACCTAGGACCCTGAAGTTCCCCGAAGTGTGCTCATCACTGAGCTTGGACAGGCTTTGTGAGTCCTGCTCTGCTCTAGGGAAAGGGTTCGTGATTGCAGTGGGGAAGGGGGCGTTGCAGCTGTGAGTTTTGCATAGATTCTCTCTCTCTCTCCCTCCACGCAGGTTCTATCTCCTCTTGTATAGCCTCTGCCCATGCCCCAGGGAAATCTGTTGTTTTAAGGCAATCGTGAGAATGGAGGCTGAAGGTCCTCACAAACATAAAACATTGAGATTCCAACAATAAAAGTCCTCAGTGATACTGTGAAAAGATTATACTCACCACGTTTGAAGATCCTAGTAGATGATGTCATCTCTGCATTTTCTGGGGCCCTACTCTCATCCTGTGTGAAAAGGCATCTGGGCCCCTTTTAGTGGCTATGTGCGACCTATTTAACATTCTATATATGAATGTTCTTTCCTTTCACAAGTAACCAAACAAGCTGGCCTGGCTTCGTCTTTATTCTTCCAGTTGGAATTTCGAGAGACATCCGAGGTATTTACAGACAGAAATTCCTGACCCAGCCTTTCAGCACTGGGGTCCACTTGCATTTTAATTTAAGAAATATCATAAAATTCTTCAAACATGACCAAACTACTTGAAGATGAAAGTGAGCATTTCCGCAGTCCTTCTTGGAGTGGAAGGAGAGGTCAGAGTTACGGCTCCGCAGAAGTTAGGAGAGAAGGGTAAACACTTGGCCAGCAGGCCGCATGGTTAGGAATTGTAGAGAATAGAGTTCAAGGTAACACAAATTGTTGAAGCAGAGATGAGGGACGGGCTGAGGAAAGTCAGGGAGTCCCAGTTACTTGGACTTAGCATTCCAGATGCAGGGTTCATCAGACTGGGAATTCTGAGCTTCTGACAGGTCTCGAAGGTCCAGGAGGACTGATTTATTTTGACCAGAGGTGGATCTTTGTCCCTGCTCTCAAATTGCCCCTGATTAAAACACACTGTTGAGGACATGGTCAAATTTCATTTACACCTGGAGCAAAGGTGTCCTAGGGTTGTGTAAAGAACCAAGAAGGTGTTTACAGGGGTTGTACAACTGGTCATGACAAAGAGGTAGCATACCTAGAAATCTGGTGGTAAACCTGAGGAAAAGGTGTGTCCTTCAAGCAGAGGATTCCAGAGCCTCCCAAACCAGGCATATCAGCATAAGTGGTCCTGTAATTCCTTCAGTGTCTTGGAGGCAAAATATTTGCCTAAGTACCCAGATTGGGAGAGAATAGAGTGTGGTCACAAAGTAGATAAAGGTCTTTCACAGGAATGCATAAAGCAAGCTGATAGGTGGAATCACCCATGAAATTATCAGATATAAACCATTTTAAGAAGATACAAAAAAAAAAAACTAAAATAAAGTAGACCAGAGATTTAAAAAGAAAAAAAAAAAGATTACATATCTATGACTTGACGAGGATGTCAAGTCATAGATATGTATCTGTATCTCAGGAAATAACCCAAATGTACTGTGTGGAACTAACACACCTTTGGGAGAGAGGGAGGGTCTGGTTGTTTCCAGATTGAAAGGTTTACTCACAAACTAGGCTTCTAAACCAGTTGGATGCTTGCTGGAGAGATGGGTTCCTGTGAGCTAATTCTACAGCCTTATCCTCACTTGAATCCAACAGGCTCTTTGGACTCCAAGGACCCCAGATGCCTGGGCAAGTCCTAAGGCATAGGATCCAGGCATCCAGCTTCTCATGGGTACATTGCCTTGGCCATTGTCAAAGGAAGACAGCTTCATGAGTCAGGAGTTACTGGAGAGGCCATATTTGTGCTGCACCTCTGGGTTTGAAGGCCCTGGGACAGTGTGGCAGAATTTATACCCATATTTCTGTGGCCCAGTTTTCCTGCTCTGCTAATGGCATCCTTGTTTTCTCCTGCCTTTGTAATCACATGCTTTAAATAGTGATTACAATGAATTCCTGGTTCAGTTCAATGCAGCGGGTATTAACCAAATACCTGTGGAGTGTCGAGCTCAATGCCTGGAGCAATGGGGGATACAGAAGTGAGCGTACAGTGCTTATGCCTCAAGAACCTAAGAGGGCTGGGGTGGGCATGGAGACAGGTCTGTTGTAGGGGATAATAGATGCAGGTGAAGCTCAGCAGCGCCCAGGCAAGAGACATTCCACCTGAGAAGAAAGCATAGGAAAGGTTTTCTGGATGAGGTGGCGCTGTAAGTAGGTTTTGGGGGGTAAGTGGAGTTCACTAGACAGAGAGAGTGGCAAAGGGGTGAGCCTGTGTGAATAAGGGCACAACTGCAAAAGCATCTATAAGAAATAGTGAGTTTGTTGCGACTGGATGATGAGATTGAGGATGGTACAGGCCTGTGTCAGTTCGGGACCTGGCGGGAAACAGATTCAATCAAGGGACTACAGAGTTAGGTGTTTAATTTACAGAGTTAGGCAGAGTTACGGAAACCAATCAAGAATGCAACACAGCCAGGGCTGATAACTGTGAGAAGCTATTAGCTCATCTCTGCCTGAATAGGCAAGGGATGGGGGACAGTGTTACCATAGGCCATTGAAGGTTAGGGCTGTGGCAGAGGGGCCCTGTGTGCCCACAGAGGATCACAGCCACTGCTAGAACTGTGGCACAACAGGGAGGAAGTGAAGGCAATAAATAATCCAACCTTTCTCTCTTTCCATCTTTAAAATCTATAGCTGGGTCTCTTCTTGGGTAAACCCAGCCAAGGCCAGAGAGCAAGGAGCTCTGGGTCACACACTTGGTAGACATCAGCCTCCTGGGACCCAAAGCAGGGTGAAGAAGAAAGAGATGGTAAATCTGATAGACAAGTGGAGAATAACCAGCGAAGAGCCCTGCGGCATTGAGTGCCAGGCTAAAAGAAGTATTACAAAGATACAGGTTCTGTGAATAATGGCAAAGAAGATAGTCTGATGGTGTCTGGTGATACTGGTGGCAAACGAGACATAAGTATAATGGTTCCTCCAATTTCTGTCACTATATAGCAGCATCACCGTTCTCCTCCTGCCTGTCCCTGTCCCACAGGCCCATCCCCTTGGCCTCCACACCTAGAGGGCCTTGCTCCAACATCGGCCTCCAGAGAGAGCAGGTGTGGTTGATGAAGGAGGTACTGGGAATACCAATGACACCTCTCTCTCCACCTGTGATTTAGAACTCTTCTAATTAGAAGTGACAAAATCCAGGTCAAAAAGGCTTAAGCCAGAAAGGTTGGGGATGAGGCATAGAATTTATGGTCAGGTAGCTTAGAAACTCAGAAATAGTAACTGGCTTGAAGTAGAGCTGGATTCAGGAGTTCAAACAATATCATCCTGACCTTTGTTTATGTGTAGTCTCTGCAGTCCTGTGTTGTTTTCGCTCTCAGACAAGACTCCCACGGGCGGTGAGATGACTGCCAGAACCTCTCAGGGTTTCCTTTTTTCTGTTCTACACGAGGCAGAGGAGAGGGAGTTTCTGGCCCCTATAAGTGCAAACAGGAGCTTGAGCCACACGCGGCCCTAACTGGGGTGTGTGCCCATTCTTCCGTGGGTTTTAGGATGAAGGGAAGGTGATTATCCGATAGGCCAGGCCACAGGCACTCTCTCATCCCATCCTGTTCCTCCCTCCCCCCCTCCCCACTTGCGAACCGATTACAGATTCAGCTCCACCTTAGATTGGGAGTTGGGAGGTGTGCCCTTACAGCAGGGACGATGGATCCTGAGTGGCAGTTACAGCAAATGTCCTGATTCTGTCGTCTCTTGTTTTCCTGAGGTCTTTTCTGAGTATGATCAGTACGCGTTCACAGGTCGTATCATTGAATTCATAGTGCTATAGAAGCATTTGAAGTTGTTTAGATATTAACCACGTACTTTGAAGTTCGTGAAATTTAGACAGAAACCACTTCGAATCCTGAAAGAGGGGGAGAATAATTAAGCAAGGACTACAATTAAATTTTTGCTTTAAACTCTTAAGAATTCTACAAAAAAAAATCTATAGCTAATATCATATTTAATGGTGAAAGTCTGAATGCTTTCTGCCTAAAATCAGAAATAAGGCAGTGGTGTCCTCACTCACCGTTTCTGTTCAACATGTCACTGGAAGCCTGAGCCAGTGCAGTAGGGTTAGAAAAAGAAAAAAGGGCATAGATTTCAAAGAAAAAAATAAAACTCTTCTTATTTGCCATAGACATGATTTTGTCTACATAGGAAATTCCAAGGAATTTACAAAATAATTTCTAAGAGTAATAAGTGATTTAGTAAGGTTGCAAGATTCAAGACTAGCACACATACCCACACAAACATTTATTGTTTCTGCATACTAACAATGTACAATTGGGAATGGAAATTTTTTAATATTATTTATAAAGCTCCAAAAAATAAAAAGTTAGGTGTATATATATGTATGTGTCTCTCTCTCTCTATATAGACACACATATGTAAAAAACAGGATATACATATACATAGGATCTGTAGGCTCAAAATTACAAAACACTGATGAAAGAAATTACAAACCTAAAAAATGGGAGACATACCTGTTCAGAGATTGAAAGACTCACCATAGTAATGATGGCAGTTCTCCACAGATTTACAGATTTAATGCAAATCCAGTCAAAATTCCCAAAATATTTTTATAGATATATCAGACAAGCTGATTCTAAAATTTATATGGAAAAGCAAAGGGACTAGAATAACTAAAATAATTTTGAAAAAGGAGGAGAGAGTTGAAAAAATCACATTATCCTATTTTAAGATGGGAATCTAGACATTGTAGTATTGGTGAAGGGATAGACATGTACATTATAAAAACAGGGGGTGGTGGTGGATGGTTTCAGGATGATTCAAGGGCATTACATTCAAGCTCACCTCCTGCTGGGCAGCCCAGTTCCTAACAGACCCAGATTATGATACTGGTCCTAGGCCAGGAGGTTAGGAACCTCTGCCCTAGAAAAAGAAAAACTTGTGTTCACAGAAACTTGTACAAAAATGTTTAGCAGCTCTATTGATTATCACCCCAAACAGAAAACAACCCAGATATCCTTCACTGAGTGGAAGAATAAACAAATACAGTCCATCCATAAAATATGAGCCATTCAGGAAAAAAAAAAAAAAAGCACAGTATCCATATGCACAAAACTTGAATGACTCTCAAAGGCACTATGCCCAGTGAAAGAAGCCAATCTTAAAAGACTACCTAGAGTAGGATTCTACTTACCTGACATTCTCAAAAAGACAGCCATAGTGATGGAGAACAAATCAGTGTTTGCCCACGGTTAGAGATAGGAGTGGGGAGGGCGGGTGTGTGTGTGTGTGTATAAAGGTACAGCTTGAGGGAGTTCTTTGGGATGGAGCTGTTCTGTATCCATATCCTAATTTTGATGGTAGTCGTAAGAATTACAAAACATGGTAAAAGTCATAGGACTGTACACTAAAAAGTCAATTTTACTGTATGATAAATACATTTACACATAGCCCTAAAGAGTCAGGATGGGGCAGCATTGACTGGTGTCTCGGTTGGGCAGCATCCTGCAAAACGAAAGGTTGCTGGCTTGATTTCCGGTGAGGGCACATGCCTTGGTTGAGGGTTTGGTCCCTGGTTCGGGCACATACAAGGGGCAACCAATTGATGTTACTCACATTGATATTTCTCTCCCTCTCCTTCTCCTTCCCTTCCCCTTTCTAAAAATAAATAAATAAAATCTTTTTTAAAAAATAGGGTGTTGCAGACAAGACCACTGTTTGCAAGAGGTGGTCTGTGCTTCATGGTGAGGAGATTCTGCCTTTCTGGTATGCTCTCATCTCGGTGAAGAGTGAAGCCTCCAGTAGCCTGTTGCATCCGATCCATATACTCTAATTGTTTTGGGCACTGTTGGGTGTGGAAGGGAAGGGAATTTCTTAACTCCATATCTGCAAGGCCAGTCAAGGCCTGCCTGGTTATCTGGCCCAGGGACGCATGTCACATGGGTGATGGAGGAGGCAGGGAAGGCTTTCCAAACACCCTTGAGCTGAATTTTGAAGTTGCTAAAAGGATAAACAGGTAAAGTGGGAAGGCACAGGGAGCAATATGCAAAGGCTCAGAGCCCTGGTTACTGGGCAGAATTGAAACACTGGGGCAGGATCATTCAAAGGACTTTGAGCAGTGTTTCAACCAGATTTGCATCTTGGAAAGATGCAAACTGGCTTTGGTTTGGGGGATGAATTGGTGGAGACAAGACTGGTAGCAGGAAGAGCATTAGGAGGCTGATGAAGTAGTCTTGGTAAGAAATGAGGCGGACCTGAATCAAGGCATTGTCAGTGAGGATGGAAGCAGGAGAGACAGATCTGACTTTGTAGCCAGTAGAATCCGTAGAACTTGGGACATGGAGTCATCTGGAATGTCCCCAGAGTATACCCAGGCTGCTTCAGTATTTCAGCTGTGTCACTTATTAACTGCGGGGCCTCAGTCAAGTTACTTCACTACCTTGTAGTTCAGTTTCTCACCTGAAAATGAAGTTACCTCATAGAGTTGTTGTGAGGATCAGAGTTAATTATGCTTAGACCAGTACCTGATGCATAGTCTACACAGCCCTCAAAAACTGTTTGCAGTGACAACACAATTTAGGGGGATAGGGAACTCTTCCAGATACCTATTTCTGTGTGACCAATCACTCCAGACCTAGTAGCTTAACATAACAGTGATCATATCATCATTTCACATTATCCTTTATGGTTCTGAGAGTTACTTGGCTCAGTAAGGCAGTTCTCCCTTGGTTCTCTTTTATGATTACAGGGAGGCAGCTGCTGAGGTTGGAAGCAGCTAAATACCCATGATCTGCTCTTCTGCTCCCTGGGAGACTCAAACAGCTGGGCAACTGGGGCTCCTCTGTCTAGCCTGGCCTTTCTCTCTCTCTCTCTTTCTTTGACTTCCCCATGTGGTCTGTCCGACGTGGCAGCTTCAGAGTAGCTGGACTTTTTACATGATACCTCAGGGTTTCAAAGTGAGTGTGTCAAGAAGAGAAACCATCAGAAGGTGGCCCTTTCTGACCTAGCCTTGGACTCCACAGAGCCTTACTTTTGCTTCATTCTCTTTATCAAGGCCATCACAAAGACCTACCCAGGTTTAAGAGAAGGGACAGGGACTTCATCTCCTGATAGGAGGAGTGTCAGATAATGTGTGGACCAATTTTAAAATCACCAGGGTAACCCAGGAAAAAAAAGTCAGAGGTCTTCTGGGAAAAGGAAAGCTGTGTTGAATTTTCTTATGTTGAGTAATATTCCAACATAAGAGGTAATATCCAGGCAGAGATCCCCTGAAGGCAGTTGTCTATTGAGTCTGGCACTTGGGAGACTGAATGAGGCAGGAGATAGAGGTTGGAATGCAAACTCCTTGGGAAACACCGACAGCATTGCGGAGGGGAATGTCCAGTGGTGGAGAGATGGAGCACTTACTCAGCTGGGTTTCTCCAGACATCCATCTGATTTTACTCCTAGGCTGTTGCAGTCTGAGAATTCTTTCTCTGGGTCCCTGCATCCTCTTGGCAAAAGAGTTATTTTTCCAGCCAGAGTGGGCACTTGGTTGCCCACCTCAAGCATTCTCCCCAACATCTCCCTCCAGGCTGCAGGTTGTCAGAATCCCCTGCCTGCTGCAGGCCAGGCAGTCCATGCAGGGAGCACTGGGTTCTGATTGCTCCTGTCCTCCACCCTCCCCCGGCAGGTGCTTTCTAAAGTAAAAGAGTACTTGAAGTTGTCAGGAAAGTTCCTTCTCTTCGGCCACCTGAACGTGTCCTTCGGAATTCAAGCCACGTTCTTGTAATTGGCCTTCCCTTCCAGATTCTAGTAGAAAACCACATTGGTACTAGGGTTGGCCTGGTTTCTCCTTTGTGAACTGCCACCAGGAAAGAGAAGTCTCTGAAAGAGCCAGTTCCAAATCAAGTGTGTCTGACTTCAGAGCTGAGCCCTTCACCCCATCCTTCCTTCCAAAGATACCAGCGTGAACTTAACCCTGAACAGGCCTGAACATTTGGACAAGGGAATACAGTACACATCACCTGGTTCCTGACACACTGAGCACCGGTCTGGTGGATTTATTTTGAACAAACAGGTGAGATAAGACAGTGGGGACATGGGAGAATCAACACAGCTCTACTTGACCTCTTCTTCTCTGGGAAACCGATGATTTAGTGAAGCACCATCATCATCTCACCAAACCCTTAGCTAACCCAGTTCATGGATCTGGGGTTCTCATTGGCTTGTCTTCTCTCTCTCCCACTCCTTTTACACAACAACCCAGATTCTTAGTTTCTCTGTTAAAAGGTAGGATGATGAGGCCACCCTCGACCACCATGTCCATGTGCAGGTGCTTGGCTGGAACTGTGGGGACCCCTACAGACCCCAGAGGCCTGGGTTCCTCACCACTGCCCTAACTCCTTGCTCTGGACACTTGGCAATCTTTGATGTAAATGGTGAAAATAAGTCAGATGCATTTAAAATCCATATTTAAGAATAGATTAGTCCCTCCTTTTGATTTTAGGTAAGGCAACCAAGGAGTTCTTATTCCCTAGCGGGGTGGGTGGAAAGTTATGCCCCATTGCCTGTCAGTGCGGGGTCGGTGGCCTCTTTCCAGTGGAGCAGCCAGCAGTCCCATTCTGTCTTTCAGAGAAGAGTGAAAAATACCAGATTACTCTGCTCCCTCTGGCGCCTTTCAACTCTGGCCTCAAGGCGGAAGCCACAGGGAAGGAGGAAGAAGAGGAAGAGAACTTTCTCACATTATACTTGATTCTGTGTAATCTTTATCCCAAGTCCCTGAGTGAGATAACATTCCTTCTTGCCTGGTCAAAAAAAGAAAGCACCAGGGGGCTGTTGTTCACTCTGTCCCAGGAGCTAGGAAATAAATGGCGAGTGGTCTCCCAAGCGCCAGCTGTATCTGACGTTTGTCATATTTTCCCTGTTCTGTCTTCTTAGGATGCAGCGCCTTCCCACCAGGTTTCTAACACTGCTTTTTGTGTAAGTGCCTGTTAGTTTGAAGACAGTTAAGAGCTGAGCTGAAATAAAACTTGAACTTCTGCCTCCTCTAAATACTAGAAGTTTCTTTTCAACACCACTGGGAGTGTGTCTTCAGGCCTCCAAATTTTCCACCATTAATCTCTCTATAATTTGAATGGTCTTCATGAACATGGAAATAAGAATAAGATAAATACAATGTAAAATAAGAAGAATGTACGACATTGGTTTAGCTCACAAAGTACTTCCTACATACATTTTTTCATTTGCTTCCCACATTTCTGAGATAACCTTCGTTGAAGTTTTTAGATGAAGCAACCAAACACAAAAGCATTAAATGGCAGCTAAATTATGTGATAGAAGTAGAATTAGAATCCAGAGTCCTGGCTCCTTGTTCCACTATATGTTCCTGCTTGATGTTTCCTTACACCAGGATATTGTTTTAAAACCTGTTTTTTTCTCCCCTTTTACTGCTGCTATTATGGCATGTTGTTATTCCATCATAGATAAAACTTACCAAGGCTTCTTGTGGGACATGGGTGGGGCTGAATTCTTTGCATTCATTATAACCACTTCACACACTCACAGCCACTCGACAAAGCTATTGCTCCTCTGATGAGGATGTGGACACTTCACTGGGTTCAGTGGCTTCCCTACAAGTCACACAGCTCGTAACTATTAAAGCAGACGCAACTCTAGATCTGGGTGATGGAATTTCTAATATGACGTTTCTCTTCACCTGAGGGAAACCACCTGAGCACCAGGACGATGAGTGTATGCACCACAGAGCTTAGGAAAATGCAGCAAGGATGCAAGTCATTAATTAATGACAGCTAACTTTTTTTTTTTCTAGGACATTAGTTTGATTTTTCTTTTCCTGCAGGAATTTGCAGGTCATACTGTTCTCAGAACAATCCTGGTTTTTTGTTGGTTGTTTTGATTTATTTTTATACCCTGTAATTGAAAATTGAGCTCTCAAACACTTTATGGGCTATGAACCACAGTCAGTCACCACAACTTTTTAAAAAATTCATCATCTTCTTTTGAGCTTTTAACAAAATGTCTGGCTTCACGTGGGTTTTCAAATTGTTAGATTCAGATGGTGAAGCCTTCAGATCTGGTAAGCTGATGCATATCCTACTAAGTGGAAGTTTGAACAAAATGCCACGTCTTTGACAGTCTTTGTGCTGTTAGTATGATAATTAAAAGGAAAAAATGTTTCCCTACATTTTTATCTTCTCTTCCACCCCATGAAAAAGCCATCAAATTGTCAACAAATCAAAATAAGTTGTATTTAATTTTCTTAATTGTCTCTATTTTTTTTAAGTCGGCTTAGTTTATTTGAGAGTGTGTGTGTATTTTTTAAAGTTGAGATGCAATTCACATAACATAAAATTCACCATTTCGTGGTGTACAGCGTAGTGGTGTTCCATATGTGCACTGTGTTGTACACTCATTAGCACTATGTGATTTTATAACAGTTCAGAACACCCCCCAAAAGAAACCTATTAGCAGTTAGATCTGGCCCTCATCCTTATCTTATGGCCACCTCTAATCTACTTCTGTCCTTATGGATTTGCCTGTTCTACACATATCATAAGAATACAGTCATATAATATGTGGCCTTTTTTATCTGCCTTCTTTGACTGAGCATGAAGTGTTCCAGGTTTACCGATGCTGTAGCGTGGATCAGTACGTTGTTCTTTTACTGTACAGCTACAGAAAAAGAATGCTCCATTGTGTGGATATACCACATTTTGTTGCTCTAATACTCAGTTAATAGACATTTTGTTTTTCACTTACTGCCTGTGAAGAATACCAATGCTGTGAACATTTCTTGTACACATTTTGTGTGAAGATCTGCTTTCAGTTCCCTTGACGATACATGTAGGTGTGCAATTGCTGGGTCCTGTGGTCCCTCTGTGTTTATTTTTTGAGGAACTGCCAAACAGTTTTCCACCGAGCCTGCACCATTTCACATACATACAGGGTAGGAGGGTTCCAGTTCTCCACATCTTCGCCAACACGTTATTTTCTGTTTGTTCGTCTCTGTCTGTCTGTGTGAACATCCTCCCCCTCCCCTTCCTGGCCTCCATGGGTTTGGCCTTCCACTGGCTGCAGTGGCCTCTTACGGCTGAGTGAAGAAGAACAACGGACATCTCCCTGCAGGGCTCTCAGGCTCGTATACGTTCCATGGAAGTCCTGAAACAGTTACCTGTTGGTGTTTTGAATTTAATTAGATTATTGAATCACAGTGAAAATTATTTCAAAAGACACCAAAAACATTTTTTTTTTAGCTTTATAGTCATGATGTATTTTACTAAGCACTCTAGTAACAATGTTCAGAAAACTTGGGTAATTGTTTGATTTCCACACTGATGTCATTGACGTCTTATTGCCTAACTTATTTATTTTTTTTAGGGTGTTTTTTTCTTAATTTTATTTTAATTGTTATTCCTGTATAGTTTTCTGTCTTTTATGCCCATCCCAGCCCACCGCCCCAGCCCTCCCCACCTCCCTCCCATTTCCACCCCCCTAGTTTTTGTCCACTGTGTCCTTTATGCTCGTTGCTCTAAACCCTTCCCCTTTTCCCCTGGCATTTTTTTTTTATTTATAAGGTAAAAGGAAATATTTCTCTGCCAAGATAAATACACCAGACTAAGGGAATAATTTTGTATAGTTAGTTACTCTGAAAATAATTTACCTGAACTTTTCCCCTCAATTCCTGACTTCACTTCTTTGACCTTTGTGACCAATACTCACCTGTTTGAGCCATGACTGTGTTGAGGATTTCATGGGAAAAAATCTAAGAAGTGTAGCCTATAGCAATAGGCTACTATTTGTTTATTACTTACTATGTGAGTAATATTTAATATTTATTTAGTACTTCCTATGTGAGCCATGTACTTTTTAGTCTAAGCACTTCATATATAGTCTCATTTTAAAATCACCTACTGGCCCTGTGAGGTTGATGTGTTTTATTTTGTCCGTGGTTGCAGATGAAGAAACTGAGGCACAGGCAGTAGGACAAGTATTTTTTTCCAGCTAATGAAATGGCGAAGCCAGGATTTGAACACAGTCTGACTACAGAACCTGCCTTCCGAAGAACTGGTGCTGAATTAGTTTCTTCCCTCAAAGTGTCTCATGGGATTTAATGGGCCTGATTTCTTCATGTAGATTAAAGGCCCCTTGATTTTGTACTACTATCATCTGTGTTCCCCCATTGGCCAATGTATTACAAGAATTAGGTGGCCTGTAAAGTATTAGCTAATTGATTGATGAGATTACTTGAGAGTACTTGGAGAAGCAATGATTCTTTTAATATAGTAGGTCCTTAATATAAGAAGATCTTTCCAATATATTATGGGACTCTCAACTTTGTTCTTCACTGCCTCTGTCAACCATTTTTAAATGGACATACTGGAAATGGCAAGAACTAAATAACTGCTGGTGCTGTAACAGCCGGAATATGGCAATCGAGCTACTGTGGATGGGTTCCCCCGCCATCTCAAACACACAGCAATATAACACCCTCTCCAAAGTAATAGATAGCCAAACCCTAACTCAAAAGAAATAAAGGAAATTTCCCATGTGCCATAAACAAAAAGGAAACTCAAAGCCAGAGTACGGACAAAAGCTGATGCTAAGTTCTAGGCCCAATTTTAGCCCTTACTGATGGGAGACAGGTTTTAATGTCCACATGGGAACAAGATATAATCTTGGCCCATATGCAGTATGGTAGAATTAGATCTCTGCATAAAGTCTGGAACCTCAGATTTTGGCCCTGTCCTTGAAAAGAACACCAGAAAAATTCTACTTGGGAAAACCTCAAGGAAGCTTACCATCTGCCCATAGCTAACAGTAAGAGGGAAAGAGAACAGCTATGAGAAAATTAAAGCCTAGACATATACTTACCTAGGTGTGTGATGTAAACACACACTACCATGTAATGCTGACTTCCTAAACTGAAAAGCTGATGTAAAAACGGTCTGGATTCTTTGAAACTCCTAAGTCCCCAAGAAAAACAAGTGTCTCATAGGGGGCACATTCACAACTCACAGAAAAGTGCCAGTCCCCTCCCCAAAGGATAAGGACAGTCAAAAATTACAAACCAGACAAGGAAGTGATGCAAGCAAGAGAATACATGTTCCCAAAACTGGAGATGATAGAAGAGTCTGAAAGAATACATACTAAAGATATTTTAAATGATTAAAGAAAAACAGATGGAATAGAAACTGGAAAATAGAAAAGCGATAGTAGGAAAAGGATTCTGTAATTCTAGAAATGAAAGAAACAGAGGGTTTTAAAACTTAATAAATGAATTAGACATCTAATTGATAAAACCAAAATAAGGATTGGTAAATTGGAAAGCAGGTCTAAGAAAATTCATCAAAATGCATCATGGAGAGACAAAAAGAAGAAAATTTTAAAAACCCTTAAATTCCCAAATATTAATATACTGAAAAGCATGTTTTTAAAAAATGTAGTTTGAAGAAGAGATTACAACAGAAATTACACGACATTTAGAACTAAACAGTGAAAGTACTAATAATTTGTCACACTAACAGAATTTAGAAGGAAATGTATACTCTTAAGTAAATATATTGGGCAAAAAAAGCTAATGTGGTAGGCAATCAACTCAAAAAAAAAAAAAAAAAAGGAAAAGGATACACCTAAAAAAATAGAAGGAAAAATCATTAGATAAGAGCAGAAGTTAATTATATAGAAAATGAAAACAAAATAGGGAGTGTGGTATAGAATACTCAACAGCACTTAGAATGGATCTACCCGAATTAATATGAATAAACCCCAGAGGTGAAAGGAAAAAAATCTCAAAAAGAAAAGGGAGGTTACAAAGTAATACATCCAGACTAATACCATGTAAGTCAAAATTTCAAACACAAACAACATGGTACATTTTAGTGAGTAGAGACATATGTGGAAACCTGTTAGGTCCTTCCCAAACCAGACTGGATTTTCCACTGCAGGTGGCAGGCAAAAAGGGATAGACAACTAAGTGTGAACCACCCCTGCTACTGAAAGCACAGTGCAAACCACATTCCTCCTTGACGGTGGACAGATCAACTAGCCACAGATCCGTGGAGGAAAGCATTGATTATTGCAATAATAACAAAACTGTGTTCTAGTTTTACACTCCGCCCCCTCAGATCCTCGAGCTCTTGGTACAGTACGTGGCATGGAGTTGGATGTTAACAAATGTTGATTCATTATTGCTTTTTCTTGAGTTTATGTACTACAAAGAAAATGCATAATATGCTTTCCTCCCTTGAACGTGAAAATGTACAATAGCTAAATCCTTTACATCCTCTTTTGTACCTGTCCCCTTTGGTTGTTAGGAAAATCAGTAACATGCAGCAAAAATGTCAAGAATTAAGATGTTTGACAGTTGAGTGATGGCCAAGACATATGTCCATCCAAAGTCATATTATCCAGCACTTTAAAAGATGAAGATGTGTAATGAGGAAATATTTATTATATAATATTAAATGAAAAATACTAAAAACAAACAAAAACCCCTAACATGCCATTACATGGGTGGGCTTTGAAAACCTTATGCTATGCTAAGTGAAAGAATCCAGACACATATGCCACTGTATCAATCAGGATTCTCCAGAGAGATAGAATCTCTTCACATACATATCTCTACATGAGATTTATTTATTTATTTATCCCCACCCAAGGATATGTTTATTGACTTTAGAAACACACAAAGAGGGGGAGAGAGAGGAAACATTGATCAGTTGCCTCCCGTACACACCCCAAGCAGGGATCGAACCCACAACCTAGGTGTGTGCCCCAACCAGGAATTGAACCCTCAACCTTTTCATCTACAGGATGATGCTTCAACCAACTGAGCAACCTGGCCAGGGCTACATGTGATTTATTTTAAGGAATTGGCTTACACAATTGCAGGGGCTGGCACATCTGAAATCATAGGGCAGGCTGGCAGGCTGGACACAGGCAGGAGTTGCTGCTGCAGTCTCAGGACAGAATTCTTTCTTCAGGAAAACTTTTTACTATTAAAGCCATCAGCTGATCAGAGGAGGCCACCTAGATCATCAAGGGGTAACCTCCTTTATTTCAAGTCAACTAATTGTAGATGTTAACCACAATAGCACTATAGCCTAGCCAAGTTGACCCATAAGACTGGCCATCATAGCCTCATATTGAATGACTCCATTTATATGAAATGTCCAAAACAGGCAAACCCATAGAGACAAAAAGCAAATCAGATTGCCAGGGCGTTGGGGAGAAGAAGGAATGGAAGTAACTGCTAACCGATCAGGGAGTTTCTTCTTGGGATAATGGAAATGTTCTGGAATTATTAATACATAGTGGTGATAGTTGCACAGCATTGTGAATATACTGAAAACCACTCATTGTACACTTTAAAAATAGTTAATTTTATGTTATGTAAATTTTATCTCAACAAATTGCCCCCAAACCCTATAATTATATAGCCATTAAAAATAACAACAGATAAAATACAAGAAAAATTCATTTGAAGTACTTAACACTGATTCTGATATACCAGGGGGCACCCTACAAAAAAACAGAATTATCTTCTGGAGGTTAGGCCCCTTGTAGGATAGGCTTCCCCTGCTAGGCAAGTGTTCTAGAAACCCATTTGTATCAGTGTGCCAGCTGGCGTTGTGAGAGAGTGCATTTGGCTTCAGCGAAAAAATTTTTTAACACATTTGCCACGTTCATGATGGGTAATTTACAAGTGCACTGCCCGCACCGTGCTGAGTGTTAAGTAGTTTTTGACTAAAAAACGGCATGACCCTCATGCCCCACCCTCCCTGTTCACTTGATCTCACCCCAAACAACTTTTTTTTTGTTTCCCTGGATGAAAAAGTCCTAAGGGAAATGTTTTGCCGATATGGAAGAGGTGAAACAAAAAATGGCAGAAGCACTAACAAGCATCAAAATTGACAAATTCAAAAACTGCTTTGAGAGGTGGGGAAAAAGTTTCAATAGGTTTATTGCATCAAAGGGAGAGTACTTTGAAGGTGACTGAAGTTTAAACATATAAGAATAAATACACAATTTTTTATAAATAAATTCTGGGCTTTTCGGGTCCCCCCTTGTATAGCATATACTCAATAATTGTTAACCGTTTTATTTGGATTAATTGCAATAGTAGATGGAAAAATGAAAACGTTCACCTTACATATATGTATTTGAGTTGGTAAGGTTGTGGCTGAATTTTTGCATTTATTATTTCCATTAGAGCTGTGCTAATATTGCTTGTGCAGTAAATACATTTATAAAGGTTTAGAAATAGAAGCTGTATTGACTCCGAAGCATCTGTTTTTGAGCCAAAGTTCATGTAAAAGCTTGCACTGGTGGAGCTACTCAGCTTTAAAGCAAAAGATGAGAAGAGGGACAGATACATTTCACTGGAAGGACAGGATGGAGAAGTCATCTCCCCATCTACTCAGTGTATACACGTTTGGTGTATACACACAGTCATTTGTTAGTAACTCCATTCATTCTGTACTGTTTATTGTCTGGTCATCAGTATTAACCTTAGATTAGCTCCTGCAGGTGAAAAAGCACATTGTTAATATGCTTAATAGTGTCTAGCATAATGGTATGGCTAGATAACTATTTTGGTGATCATTAGAAATATTTTTTCTTCTGCCAGTAATTCTTGTTTAATCCAAAATCAACCTGTGTATCAGAGAACTATTCTAGGTCTCTGATTAAAAACATCACAGAAGATTTTAATCTCTTTTCTGCCAATATTCTAAAACAGGAACAATGCTATTTTCATAAACATGAATCAAATGCAATTCAACTACTGTCACCGGATTAAATTTTTTTAAATATATTTTATTGATAATGCTATTACAGTTGTCCCATTTCTCCCCCATCATTCCCCTCCACCCTGCACACCCCCTCCCACCCACATTCCCCCCCTTTAGTTCATGTCCATGTGTCATGTTCTTTAGCTTCTACATTTCCCACACTATTCTTGCCCTCCCCCTGTCTATTTTCTACCTACTTTCTATGCTACTTATTCCCTGTACTTTTTCCCCCTCTCTCCTCCTCCCACTTCCCTGTTGCTAACCCTCCATATGATCTCCATTTCTGTGGTTCTGTTCCTGTTCTAGCTGTTTGCTTAGTTTGCTTTTGTTTTAGGTGTGGTTCTTAATAGCTGTGAGTTTGCTGCCTTTTCACTGTCATATTTTTTTATCTTTTTCTTAGATAAGTCCCTTTAACATTTCATATAATAAGGGCTTGGTGATGATGAACTCCTTGAACTTGACCTTATCTGAGAAGCATTTTATCTTCCCTTCCATTCTAAATGACAGCTTTGCTGGATAGAGAAATCTTGGATGTGGGTCCTTGCCTTTCATGACTTGGAATACTTCTTTCCAGCCCCTTCTTGCCTGTAAGGTCTCTTTTGAGAAATCAGCTGACAGTCTGATGGGAACTCCTTTGTAGGTGACTGTCCCTTTATCCATTGCTGCTTCTAGAATTCTCTCCTTCATTTGAATCTTGGCTAATGTAATTATGATGTGGCTTGGTGTGTTGCTCCTTGGGTCCAACTTCTTTGGGACTCTCTGAGCTTCCTGGACTTCCTGGAAGTCTATTTCCTTTGCCAGATTGGGGAAGTTCTCCCTTGTTATTTGTTTAAATAAGTTTTCCACTTGTCGCTCTTCTTCTTCCCCTTCTAGGACCCCTATAATTTGGATGTCGGGACGTTTAACGATGTCCTGGAGGTTCCTAAGCCTCTCTTCATTTTTTTGAATTCTTGTTTCTTCCTCGTTTTCTGCTTGGTTGTTAGTTTCTTCCTTCTGGTCCACCATATTTATTTCTTGAACAATAATTTTTCCATAAACTTAGTGGGGGAAAGAATCACCCACTACCTCCAAGATAAGGCTACTGAACTGGCAGTTGTTTGAGACAACATGGGTGTGAAGAGATGACACTCCTCTTTTAAGCTTAAATTTTTGCACATGAACCTAAAGAAGAAATCTCTAGCTGAGGTCTTAATTGCATTCCTCCCTAGTTTCTTTTTTCTGTTTTGCCAGCATACTGAATTTGTAGTGTGGAAACTGGAGAAAGCACAGCCACCTCTTCAGAATGAACAAGCTGCTTCTATGATCCTACATTTCAAAGTTGAGGACACCAGGCTTAGAGATGATCACAGTGTTTTGGACATTAGGAGGGGCCTTTGAATGCACCTGATCCAACCTTTTTGCCCCTACCTGTAATCCCAGCTCTTGACTATTGGGAAAGAATAAAGTTATGGCCCAGATACACACCTTAGAGGTTGTGGAGGCAGAACTGGAGCCTGTCCTTCTAACACCATGTTCTTCCCAAGCTGCCTCAGTACCTGCTTGGGGTCTTGCTTGTGTGCAAGAAGGCAGCCTGAGAATGAGCTCCTGGTATTTTCGGGGGCTGCAGAGATCTAGGTAATGGTTTTACCTCCAGGCCTCCTCATGGGCCCTGCTGCAGGCCTCCACAGAGCTATTCCATTAAGAGATGGCCCCATCAGGTGGGTCTGACCTGTGCGACCCCAGATGGGCACTTATTCCCAGCAGCCTTTTGCTTTGAAGACCTCTCCACGTTCCTTAATCCAGTCCAAGGTTCTGTCTCTGGAAAAGGGTAGGGAAGGAAGAATTGTACCCTGTGAAATCCTGACTTCATCTTGGAACCTGAAAAATCTTTCAGTGATTTTTCTTATCCCACAATGAGTTTTTCCAGACTTGTTTGAGCCTAAACCAAAGCACACCCATTTCCTAGGTATAACTCCTGGCCGAGGTCATTTGCCGGCTACGTTTTGTACTTGAGGGTCCCAGGGATGGCATGTGTGGCTCGGGGTGAAGCTCCCAACTGCTTTTCCAGGTCTTGGTTGATTTTTATATTCTTTTCAGTTAAAAAAAAAAATACTGGAATACAATTTGTGATAACTCAAGAGCAAGCTTGAGAGAAAGCTTTCATTACTAAATACAGTAACCTATTTATAGTGCCTGTCACCTTTCATTGCTTTCAAATGACTCCTTGTGGTGACTCTTTTATCTCTGCCATAAAAACGCACATCTGGCCAAACGCCAGAAAAGCAAGCACATGTCATTCTAACTGCCCTGTGTTCATTTGGGTGGAGATGATTGGAAGCACAGTTAATTGTTAGTAATGTAAACCCCACGATACGAGCACTTTGGCTTCTTTGCTGCTCAACAGAGTGCTTTGTGGCTGGTTTTTGAGCGCAGACACATCTCCTTTATTTTTGCGTACAGAGCTTCCTTTGACACACCAGACAGAAATTTACTTGAAGCAACCTCAATAGTGTGAGAGAAAATGTCTGTTTGCTTGTTTTTTTAAAAAAGCTGAGCATTACAGAGTATCCATACCACATAATATAGGTATGTTCCATATAGAAGAGCAGAATGTAGGCAGTTTATTAAGTAGGAAGTGAGCACAAAAAGCCTTTTAAATTCACTTAAAATATTTTTTAAATATCTTAACCACTCAGGAGTCTCTAATACTAGGTTTTGAAGAACCAAAAGGAATTGATAATAGAGTTTTTCTGTCTTAGCTACAATTTTTTTAACTTTTTTTAAATCTTATTTTTCAATTACAGTTTACAGTGAATATTATTTTGTACTAGTTTCAGGCATACAGTATAGCAGCATGAACTATTTATTTTATTTTTATTTTTGAATCTGTTTTATTTACTTATTTTTATTGTTGTTCAAGTACAGCTGTCTGCATTTTCTCCCCACCACTCACCCCACCCCAGCCATCCCCACCTCCCTCCCCCTAGTCCCACCCCGCCTTGGTTTTGTCCATGGGGAGAGACCATGATCATGTCTTAGCTACAGTTTAAGAAATGTTTATGTGTGTATGTTTGGTACCCCCCAAATTTAAAGAGGCTGATCAGAAATTCAGTAATGCATGCACAAACTAAAGAGATCAAGGCAAAAGTAAAATATATGGAAGTATAAAATTAAGATAAGAATAAGGTTACTACACATATGTATCTTGTGAGGTTCAACTATTTGGTCCACTAATAGCCATGGGAAGTATACCTGAATTTAAATGAAAATTCTAGTATTGACTATAATTCACATCTCTTTTCATTGCCCTAGGGCTGTTAACTGTGCCCAGACAGCTCTGAATTTTCCAAGTTGTGAATGAGCCTATCCATTCAGCGATAGCCTCTGTGAATCTGCCTGCCCTTATGCCATTTTACTTACAATTACATGTCATCTTCAGTAGCTGGTTTAAAAAGAAGGGGTTGGGAATGGGAGTATGTAAGGAGTGGGATAATGTAGGGCAGTTGGATGTTATTAGAATCATTTGGAAGAGGATAAAGAAGAAATATGTAAAATTTGTGATTTCGAGCTACAAAGTCATCACGGTGGAAGGATTCCATGTAGACATCTTGTTAAGGCAAGCTTTCAGAGAATGTGTAACGTTTCTTCATAGTGAACATTCCCCTACTCACATAGTTAGAAGCCTAAATGTCCAAGGTACTACTCAAGACTAGAAACTTTTAAAAAAGCCTCTTGATCAGACAAACTTGAACATGTCATTTCTAGAAAGAACTGAAAAGAATGCAAAGCATTAGAGTTCAACAATATGGTAAATATATCAAACCAACTGAATCTTATGTTGCTGTTAAAATTATAAAAGTTGCATAAACAGAAGGGCTTTTTATAAAAATTATAAAAAGAATAATATGATAAAACAGAAAATGAAAACTGATATGTAAATATCAGATAAACTAGAAAAAGAATAAGGGTGGTGTATAAAAACAAAATAGTTATATTGGGTTGGCTAACATGATTAATTTATTTTCTCACAGTATATTTGATGTTTTGTTATTATAATAGATATGATTGGAGGAAAATAAATGAAAACAAATTTTTCATGTGAAGAATATTTTTTACAGATTTACCATACAATGTGTACTTTCTACTTATCACAATGTGATTTGATTTTTAAATCTAAAATGTATAGACTCATGAGAGATTCTATGAACTGTTTCTCTTGCCATTAAAATTTGCATTTTAGGGGGGTATTTTTCCATAGAAATTTATACAGGAGAACTCAGTGGTTCTTTTTTCTTTTTTTTTTTTTTTTCCATTTTTGTTCTTCTTAGGGATTGCCATAGGAGTCTTGGTTCGAGAATACAGCAAGTTCTCTAATCTGGAGAAGTTCTACTTTGCATTTCCTGGAGAAATCCTGATGAGGATGCTGAAACTCATCATTTTGCCCTTGATCGTATCCAGCATGATCACAGGTACCTTGAGAAAACTAATGTTCCCTACGATTATTTAAGGAGCTTTCACTTAAGTTGTTCTCTTCTAATTATGGGGAAAATCCTAAAGGTTTTGATGTATAACACACGCATGCACACACTCCTTACTTGGAAAGTATATGACATTCACTTGAGTGGAAATATTGTATTCACAAAGTGACATTGCTTTCTGGCATTGCTCTGCCTGTAGGACTCTCCACCACAGATCAAGTCTGCATTTGGCCAACATACTATAAATAAAACTATCCAGAAAACAGAATGTTTTTTTGTTTGTTTGTTTGTTTGTTTAAAGGCACATTTTTTTCACTGAAATGCCAGCCAGTGTTCTCAGGCGAAATGCGGCTGTCAGTTTTCATCATGTTTTCTGTAGGTCGCTCATTTGTCTCTCAACTGCAGCTGTCCTGCCCTCGGTCCTCTTGGCAGCTGCCTTCAGGGTCTTCACCCCTTCCCCTCACCCGCTTCCACTCCTCCACACAGCTCAGAACTTGCAACATTCCTCCGCTGGAAATTGGCCCAGGCGCCAGCCGCCACATCCTGTGGGACAGGTTCAGTTACAGGTTTGCACCCTGTTTTAAAAGCCTAGTATACTAACATCTGAACTTGTGACACAGTTGAATTTGGAAATGATTTTTCCCTAGTGATCATTATTCCCTAGTGATTTTCACTAGTGATCATTGCAGTTTCCCTTTAAAGAGCCAGCTCCCTTATGGAGATTGAGATTGAGACTGATTCAGTTTACAAAAATATTATTCATCTGGGTCTGGTAAGCTTCTCTGTGCATTTCATACTTTCTTGCACTTCTGAAAATAAGCAAAATGTGACTTGACAGTCTACTAGTGTTGTCAGCTTGAAACCCAAGTTTTTATATAAATATGCAGTTGGGATTTTTTTAATTTTACTTTTCAATAACATTTTACATTCAGAATTATTTTGTATTAGTTTCAGGTGTACAGTGTAGTGGTTATGCGGTCCTATTGGGATTCTTGACATCCTTTCTTCTGGAACACTTTTCACCACTGCTGCTGGAGACCAGGACTGTGGACAGCACTGGACACTGTCAGGGTCTCAGCACTCAGTCGCCGCATGGCTTGAGAAGCTGTAGATTTGGCCGCTGAGCTTTTCAAAGTCCATACCAATCTGACTAGAATCCCTTGGGAGCCTTGTTCTTAAATAGTCTTGTTGTTGTTGGCTTATTACAAACCTAAAGAGAGCATTTAATTATTTTATTTATGAATTTAATTATGTTTTGAACTACTGGCTTCTTTTAGGCCCTGCATTGTGAGGGCCAAATCAGCAGACCAGTTGTTGATACCATACAATGTTTGTTTATTTAGCTTGAAATTATTGTAAGCATTTAAAATTTGGAAGATTTCGCCCTCACTGGTGTGGTTCAGTGGGTGGGGTGTTGTTCCTCAAACAAAAAGGTCACCACTTCAGTTCCTGGTCATGGCAGGTGCCTGGGTTGTGGGCCAGGTCCCCAATTGGGGACGTACAAGAGGCAACTGATCGTTGTTTCTCTTGACATCAATATTTCTCTCCCTCTTTCTCCCCCTTTCTCTTTCTCTAAAAAATAAGTAAAATCTTTAAAAAATAAAATTCAGAAGATTTTATGTAAGCATCCAGATTTCTAGTTTCCTCTGGAAAAAAATAAGATCAGGAAACACTGAACCTATGCTTCCACACACCAACAGTGGTTTGGAGCTCAGACAGCTACTCTATTTGGTTGGAGTAAATGCATTTGAGGATACCACAGTCTCTACCACTCCCTATTGCCTAATACCTCATCTAATTTATATTAACCTCTGGCCCCTGTAAGCACTGCTGTTACAGCCCTTTAGTATTTTCTCCATATCAAAGACTCTTAATTTTTTTCCTTAGGCTACTTTGAGAACATGATGAAAGTTTTTGGACTGTTTCCCAAGAAAAATGGTCACAGTTATACATATGTACTGTATTCTGCATGCAGTTGCACAAGGTTCATAAACCACCTGATGACCGATACTATTTAAATCTAATGTCTATAGAGGAAGGTATGGAAGTTTGATCCAAAGTAGGCAGCAAATGGAAAACTCATGCAGTAAACCAGGTTTTAGAAGAAAATGTAATACATGTACTACTAGTTGTATGATATTGGATGTTTGAAAACATTACTGCTCTTGGCAGTCAGCAACTAGTCAGATGTTTGCAGTCTGGCTGTTTTTGGTGCTACTTCAGCCTTGCACATACTCTAGGAAATGATTTACAACCTTCAGCGTTCCCACACACATAGCCCAGCTGGTTTTTGTACCTATAGCACAGGTCTGGTCTTTTTACAGTTTTCCTTCACTAAACCCCCAGCATTAAACAGGACTTAGAGAGCAGAGCCGCTACCACATCTTTGATGTGGAGCAGTAAAATGGTCAAAAGTTCAAGGGTCGTGAACAAAGCATTTGGAACAGTGAGGCCATGTTCATGTTTTAAATTGTCGGACTAAAAGGAAAAAGTAATAATACTAGTGTTGGCAAGGTTATGGGAACATGGGCTCAATCATACATTTTTGGTTACTATATAAATTGAAACAAACTTTCTGGGGGGCAGTTTGGAAAATGTTCTGGTCTTTCCACTTAAAATTCTGTCGCATGCAATCTGGCATAAAGAAATAATCAGAGATGTGCTCAAAGATTGAGGTGCAAGGGTGTTCGTAGCAGCATTTTTAATTAAAATAATGGTGATAAATTACATGCAGTCGAAATGGATGTTAATATTAGTACTCCAAAGTTAGGATTCCATACAGCTATTTAAAACTTTGTTTTAGAAACATATTTAATGAGATGTAGAAATGTTTCTTATATATAAAAATATATAAAGTGGGAGCCTTAAAAAATTACATAATAGGATGTTGTTTACAATCTAAATTTTATTAGAAGTTGAAATCAAAACCAAACCATTAACAATGGTTAGATCTGCACAGTAAGAAAACTTGATTTTTTGGGCTTTCTTTACATTTTTAAGGCAAACACATTATTTTTGTTTGTTTAGTATTTTCTCCTCCTCCCCCTCCTCTTCTTCCTCCTCCTCCTCCTCTTCTTCCTCTTCCTTCTTCCTTCTTCTTCTTCCATCTTCTTTCTTCTCCTCCTCCTCCTCCTCCCCCCACCCCCCCCCCCCACCAAAGAAAGAAGTGAGTAGGGTGGATCCTGCTTGGTACTCCTCCAGCCTTGCTTCTGGTAGTTTCCCTGCCCCTCCTCCCCAGCTCTGCCAGGTCCCGGCAGCTTCACACCTCCTAACCTGGTGTGCAGTCCTTCCCCAAACCCTGCAGTGGAGCTCAGCCTACCCACCCTGCGCAGCCAGGAGGGTAAAGCAGAAGTTAGAAAAGACACAGAATGAGCCGTTTTCACATTTCAAAAGCCTTTGTAAGTCCAACAGATCAGTAGCTTGTTTTATACATTAACTGGGCCAGCAGAGGATGCGTGTTGGAAGCTGGAGAGAGTTGAATGAGCAAGCCCTACAGATATAAAAACTAAAGATAGAGACACAACAAAAATTGAGACCCAAGACTAATAATCTGAGCTTCTGCATAAAGGAAATGTTCTTGCCAGACTAACAAGTAGGGAAAAAAACCCTCTGCCATCAAAGCCTCTGCTGACAAAAAAATACTTTATAGCTATTTTTTGTTTAAACAAGAAGAATCCCTCTTCATGTGATGGATAAGAGTATCAAATTTTCCATGTTACTCAGGAAAATTTGAATATAGACTAGCTATTAGATGGTACCAGGAAATTGTTGATAAGTTTGTTGGTGATAATGATATTAGTTATGTAAGAAAATGTTCCTATTTTTTAATGCATATAGGATTTTGTAGGGATGAAATGTCTGTTGGAATTCGCCCTAAAACAAGAGAGAGAAGGCACAGTAGACATAATCTCAGGGCATTTGTACAGACAGACAGTGCAGGCACTCACAGGATTTTACCCATAATTGGTATTGGAGACACATGTGTGCCATGCACGGTGCGGGTTCTGTTACCATTTAGGTTTGAAAGCTGTATTTATGACAAACCATGAGGGAAATAGCAGGAGAAATGGCTTATGAACATGCCTGAGAATTGTGGCTCCGGAAAATCCTGGTCCAGGTCTCACCAGCCGGTGAATATAAATTCAGGTCTCATTTTCTTTCATACCAAAATTATGATGACTTGAGCCTCCTATGACCAGCTCAGGAATGGAATAGCCCCTCAGCTCCCACGTCCAGGGGTTCCCAGAGCATCCTCCCAGGATGTTGTCTCAATTATGCTCAGGGGGAGGTGCCCATCTCTTCCACTCCAGCCGCTTTGCCACAGACCACTGGGCCAGAAGTGCTCTGCTGGGCACAGCTGCTGCCCCTGGTGTCTCCTGTGGCTGCTGCCACCCCTCTGATCCTGAGGAGCTCCCCAGTTTGCTTCTCCATCCAAACATAGGAATGAGAATTTAAACCATCATAGCACAGCTGAGACTAGGCCACTATTTGGCACAAAATTTTATGAAACACTGTAGGATAAAAGCAGATGAAACATCAACATCAAGCCACTCCCTGCAGGGACACTTTCGATAGCCTCAGGGTCCCTTAAGAGGGCTGCCCCCCTGCTTAGCTGTCCCTGCCTCTGTGAGTCTGGGGCCAGCGTCTTCTACATGAAGATGTTCTTGGCAGTGCTGCACCTCAGACCCATCACCCAGTGCTAGATTTTAAGAGCAAAAAGTTTCATCCTGTCTTGGCACAGGAGCATCCTCTTCCTGCAGTGATCGCCGTCGTGGAATTTCCCCTTCAGAGGAAACCCCCATCACAGCCAGAAGGGAATGGCTTTGTCCGGTGGGCCCCATCAGGAGACTCACATCAGAATGAATACCATTGGTACCAGCTGGGTTGTGGCTTGCCCACCCAATGTGGAGGACTTGGATTCTGTCTAGTTTAGGCTATGCCCAGTCTGTGGCAGTTCCTGTGCACAGTTCCCCGTCTAGAGCAAGATGCTCATCTCCACCCACAACGGTGGTATCTTACTCTGGATTCCCTACAAATGCTGGCTCATCAAGAAGCAACACCAATTTGCAGCTCCGTGCAATCCAAGTTTATACCTAGCCAAGAAAACTCCCTCCTCTCCCTCCACCTCAAGCCACAGAATCGTGGGTCCAAACACTGAAGACTTCGATAAAAACTTTCGTGATGTTTGTCAATGACTCCCCAGTTTCCACAGGGCACTGGCTGGGTAATGGATTTACCTTTGTGGGGAGTGTATCCAAAGATGAATTTAAGACTCCACCATGAAAAAAAATTTTTTTAATTACTCCCAACTTTTAAATGTTTGTTACTCCAACTTGTACATCAGGATTTCAAAATTTTTAGGCTCGATCTCATCTTTCCAGGCAGAGGTTTTCTACTACTTTCTAATGAAAAAAATTAAAGGCTTAGATATAAACAATATTTTTTAAATAGTCAGATAAAGAATAACTATGTGAGTCAATTTCTTTTCAAATGGAAGTATGCAAGTTTATTTTATAAAGGGCCAGATAGTGAATATTTTGGGCTTTTTGGGCCACAGGGTCTCTCTATTCAACCACTCAACAGGGCTGTCACAGACAATGGGGAAATGACTGTGCATAGCTCTGTGCCAGCAAAACATTTGCTTACAAAAGAATGGGAGGCCAGCTGGGTGCTGATCCCTGCTGAGATGAAAGATTAGATTCTGACTCTCAAGATACAATCTAGTTGATGTAGGATCCAGGTGACAAAATAAACCAACACACTGAGCAAATAGAGGCATACCAAGCAATGAGTGTAGAGGCCCTGCTGAGACCCTGGAGGGTACAGGGATGGGGCATGATGAAGTGAAGTCGGTCAGCACTTTTGGAGACTCCTGTTTTTACATTTGAGCTCTGCAGATGACGCACTTGGATTACTTGGGTTGGGAAAGGCATTTTTTTAAATATGTGTATTCATTTACCCATAAGCAGCTGTGTGCCTGGAAATTAGCCCACATCCTGTATTGGAAAGAACTGTGCCATATGCCTCCCTGAAAAGGGGTTCATTTTACTCAGCAAACACTTTTAACCCCTATTGTATAAAAACAGACTAACAGAAAAACATCCAGGAAAGACTGAGGTTTCTGCCACCCACCTGGTGGTGGACCCCAGGTCTTCTGCCAGCCAGGTCTGTCCACGAGTCCCTTCTTAGGCAAGAAGGTGTAAGAGTTGAAAATCAATACATCACTTGGTTATACAGCTCACTGTTAGGTAGCTAAGTGCATTTAATATCAACTTCAGCTATGGGGAAAACTATACATACTTTTCTTGAAACATTGGTTTTTTTAATGCACTTCAGTCTCTGTGAAAATTGCCATTTCAAAGTGGCTTATAAACTTAAAACTCCATGCTGGAGCCTAAGATTATGAAGGCCAAGAATGAACACCTTGCCTCATTTGCAACATCTCGAGCGAATAGGCTCTGCCTGCATTTCAAGGGGTACCTCCTTTCTCTTCCCTCACAGCCTTGTTTGGAAATCAAGAAAACATGATTGCCTAAGCAGTTTTGCACACATGAAGTAGTAATTTTCCTAAGACCATCAGGAAATTTGTGTTCTAGCCCTGGCCAGGTAGCTTCATTGGTTACAACATCATCCTGATACACCAAGATTGCAAGTTAGGGCAGGGCACGGACAAGAAGCAGCCAATGAATGCATAAATAAGTGGAATAACAACCCTCCCTCCCTCTCCCTCTCTCTCTCTCTCTCTCTCTCTCTCTCTCTCTCACTCTCTCACCCTACTTCCTTCCTTCCTCTTTAAAAAATTATTGTTTTTCTTTTAAATTTGTGTTGAGTTCAAACACAGCTATTGAAGCCGAAGGACTTAGCTATGTTAACTGCATTTCTACAATGTCTTTTGTCTAAAGAAGGTGGGGGCACACAGTATATAAGGAATGGGAATGTACCACTTGGAGCACTAATAAAATTAAAAGTGGCAGGATAAAAATATGCCCTGCTTCAGCCTTTCTCTGAGATGGTAAAGCCTGGTGAGTCCACCAGACTTTCCTTCTGCCTCAACTGGTACTAGACTGGTTTCACAGCTCTGTTTGACTATGAGTTAACCTAGTTCTGTTTCTTTAAAAAAAAAAAAAAAGGACTGAGAAACCTTGCAGGGATTCTAAGAAAATTCCTATGTGTTGAATGCATGGGCATGGGAGACCACTCATTCATTCATTCATTCATTCATTCCATCTTTGATGTCCCAGGCTCTATGCTAGTCACTTAAACACAAAGAGAAGTCCTGTCGCATAAGGAAGGTAAGTCCATTGCAATGCTGTGTCGTAAGTGCTTTGTGGGAATGAGGACAGCAGCAGGGATGATGAGGTGGAGTTCTGAAGAGAAGTTAGAAATCAGGTGAAGTGGAGTGGGCATTCCAGGCAGGAGAAAATAGCAGAAGCATGGCTCTTGGGAGGACAGTGAGACTGACTGGAATGCCGGAAACATGGGGAGGAAGAATGGAAATGGAAAAGTGAGTGTGTGGCTTCATGAGGTTTGTGTGCCTTCCTGAGAGGTCTGGACTTGAGCCCGTAGGTATGGGGAAGCAAGTTATAGCAGTGACAACCTCTAGCGCCGTTTTCTCCAAAGGGACACCATCAATAATCTTCAAGTGGGGAAGTATTGTCAAAGAAAAAAAATGACACTTGGTAAAGATGGCCATGCAGACTCTCATTCTGGCCCATCGTGATAGGTATAGAAACCCCTGCAGTGGGATTTTGCAATAGGGAACAGATACTGAGCTCAACTCTGAATGAATACAGCATGAGCAAGAAGGAACTGAGGGCCAACCAGCAGAGTAAAGGGAACAGTAGATGGATTACTAAGAGGAAGCACCAGAGGTAAGGACGTTTCTGGCTAAACTGACCTAACCTGATTTGTGCTGAAGGCGGGCCAGGGTAATCAGACATCACCTGGAGGATGGTGGGTGGCAAGGAACCTAATTAGACATCAATAGTGATCAGATATCAAGAATGAATGGTTCCAATTAAATTAGGATTCTTGCTAAAACTAGATTTTACAAGGAGGTATAAATGGGCCTAGGAGAAGATTCAGGAGCCTGATTAAAGTTTGGTCAAGCAAAGAATCTTTGTTAGTATCCATAGACATGGGCAGAGAGAGAAGGGAGTCTAGAGATTAAGGGTGCAGCCATAGGAGCTAGACTGCCCAGGTTCGAGTCCTGGCTTTGCCGTTAACTGACCGTGAAACTTGGAACGAGTTGCTTAACTTGTCCTCTGTGGGGGGGCGCTCCACCCGCAGAGCCCCATTCCTCCCTCACGGATGAAAATAAAAACTACCAAGACATTTTCTGCTTGGGGAGGAAAGGTGGTCAAACTCTCAGAGGAGAATGACCCAGAGCCCCATCCTCACTAGGCTTTTATTGGGCTCAAATACACAGGAATACAGGTATGTCAGGCAGCAAGGATCAAACAATGGTTAACATTTCAAAGAAATCTGAGGGCTTAATCTGAGTCAATGTCTGTCCAGAAAGGGGGTTGCCAAACTTCGGGAGGCATACTCATTTCCTCCTGGGACACTTATCACCTAAGTGAGAGCACTCTTAGCAAAGCAGGTTTCACAGGACTTTAGGAATTCTTTCTTATGCCCAATCACCCAGGGAGCCGTCCTGGCCCGTACAGGGCTGCACCGCTCACCCCCACAGTTTCAGGCTTTAAACTGATTAGGAAGCAGGAGACATCTCCCAGATGGAAACAGGACTCGGGCTATGTCAGAATAGCCGGGGGGGTGAGGGTCCATCACATCCTCTTTGCTGCAACCCCCCGAGTCCTTCCATGAGGCCTCCCAAGTGGTTGCATCTGGCTTAGGTTGCCCCTCCCATGAGGAGTCTTACCCGTCATTGACTACCAACCAAGCATTGGGGCCAGAGATGGATGAGGCAGAAGCAGCGCTCCTGCCAGGGAGATAAGCTTTGTCTCCTTAGTAGGTCACATCCTTGTGACAGAACAGACCCAGATGAAGTGGGTCCCTTGGGCTCTTACACAGCCCACCATGGGGTGAGGGTTACAACTCCTGAAACCAGGCTGAACGGTCCACAACAGTCCTCAGCTGTAAAAGAGGAAAATGATAGTACTGTGTTGTGGTGCATTTAAAGTGCTATCTAGATTTTTCATTTACTCTCTTCTAACATTGTCAGAAGTGTTGATGTAAGAAACATCCAGACCTGTAGAGAATTTATGCAAGAGTTTATTTGAGGCAAAAATGACAACAGTTGCCAGGAAGCAAGATCACAAATGCTCCAGAGAATGACAGTTTTGCAGTTTTCCTCATGGCGGGGGGAGGTTATGCCTATTTCAAAGGTGTGTTAACTCAGGTGCACAAAAAAACAATGGACAGGGCTTGCTTAAGGCAAAGACAATAAACCTTGTACTAAAATAGTTACATGCCTGGGACATGACTACCCACCATGACCTGCCCAGTTAGGAATTTATGATCAGGTCACCCTTGGAGGTTACTTCCTTAGACCCATTTTTCATCCACGGGAGTTAAAGTCTGTGCATTGGCATTACGAACTATAGGGCCAGTGTTAGAACTGAGCTATGCATGTGGGAGTGCACACAGTGCATCCACTCTAGAAATGAAAACAATATGAAAGGACTTGCTCTGCCACTGGTTTATAAAGTTGACCAGCATTCAAGTAGTTTCAACCCATAAGCCTGAGCTGCCAGTTTTATAAAGAGAAGCAAAGAGAGAGCTTAATAATAATTAGATTGTGGTAAAAATCGGAAAAGTTTCACTGACCCTATTTAGCTATCCTGTTGTCAAAGCATTCATAACAAGCTTTGGAGGTAGTGGGTGAGTTCCTCAGATCCTCTGATGTGTGTTTAATGCTTGTATTTAGACAATAAGCCTCTTCTAAAAGCTCATGGGTTCTTCTAAGAAACTGGTCCCAGTGCAAATACCATGACACTTTGTGGTATTAAAACAAGTGTTAGAACAGCTCCCAGATTGCTGAGAAAGCAGGAGACCAGCCCACTGCTTTCTTTTTTGGTGGGGGGAGTGCAGAATTTTTAAATTTGCTTTTTTTTTTTTTTTTTTTTTTTGCTTGTAGTCATATCATATAAACTTATAGCCTTCTTTTATCTCACATGATCTAATATCTCTTTTCTTCTTTTTATTGTATTTTTTCCATTATCATTTATCCCCATTGTGCCCCCTCCCCCCTACAATCACCACACTGTTGTCCATGTCCATGAGTCCTTTTTCCTTTTTGCTCAGTCCCTCCACCCCCAACCTCCCCCATAGCTCTCATCCTACTCTCTAGCTATGAGTCTTTCTCTATTCTGCTTGTTATTTCAGCTCCTTCCTTAGATTCCACATGTGAGTGAAATCGTATGGTATTTGTCTGTCTCTGACTAGCTTATTTCACTTAGTATAAGGTTCTCCAGTTCCATCCATGCTGTCACAAAGGGTAAAATTTGCTTCTTTTTTACAGTTGAGTAGTATTCTATTGTGTAAATGTCTCATAATCAACAAACGACAAGTGTTGCCAATGATGTGGAGAAAGGGGAACCCTTCTGCACTGTTGGTGGGAATGGAGATTGGTACAGCCACTGTGGAAAGCAGTAGGGAGAGACCTCTATAAGTTAAAAATAGATTTGCCTTTTGACCCAGTGATCCCACTTCTGGGACTGTATCCAGAGAAACTCAAAACACTAATTCAAAAGAATGTAAGCACCCTTATGTTTGTTGCAGTGTTATTTATAATTGCCAAGAAATGGAAGCAGCCCAAGTGCCCATCAGTAGATGAGTGGATAAAGCCCGCTGCTTCTTGACATGTTTTGAACATCAAATGTGGACCTGCTGACAGAGGTGGCAAAGTGACCTTTAGTTGGTTCTGCCTGAGGACCAGGTTATTTTGTTAACTTCAGAGAACAGTGTATGCTGCTGATATGACCATTTCAAGGGAGTTCTTTATATTAATGTCTCTAAAGAAAATAGACGTACTGTATTTTGCATGCTCCCCTCTGCCTTTTCTCTTCCCTTTTACCATCCCAGGTAAAGTCCAAGCTGCAGAGATTTCCCTACACCCTGGATTAACAGAGTGAGATCATACCCAGCCTTGTTTTCCCTGGGCAGTGAATTTGTTTATTAGATCCTCGTAGAAACCTAGTATAGTACTACAGTGGTTGGGATCTTATCCATCTTTAGAGATGAGGAAACAGGAGGTTGAAGAGAAATTAAGGCGCTTTTGCAAGATCACACAGACCCTAAGGACAGCACCTAGGACTGACATGGGCTCTCGAGTTCCATTCTGGAACATTCTGCTGCCCAGGAGCCATACTCTGGGAAGAGGGGTCCTGGGGGCAGGAAGCTGAACATAAATAACTAGGTTAATCATTCAGTCCCCACACGGTTATCAAGCTCCTCTGTGTGTGGGGCGCTGAGTACACACTGGCATACAGGCAGCTCTCGGTCTCCTGCCATCAAGGAGCTACTTTATAGTCTGGTGAGAAAGGCAGATGTTAAATAAACCCATTGATGAAAAAAAATGTGAAACATGGCATGAACAAGATGCAAGTGAGGAAAACACAGGAGCCTGGCTCATCCTAGAGACTCAGGGAAGGACTCGGAGGAAAGGATGTGAACGTAGCCAAATGAAGGGTACAGAAGAGTAGTCCAGTGGAGGCAAGAGCCTGTGAAAAAGCCTTAAGTGGTGGGGAGCTCGGTCTGCCCCAGAGGGCTGGAGGCGGGCGATGGGAAGGTGGCCCAGCTGGGGCAGGGAGGCAGGCCAGCGCCCTTCCTGCAGGGTCTCCTTAGCTAGATTGAGGACTTTCCGTTTTATTCTGTTTTATTCTAAGTACCAGAAGGCTATGCATGCATGTGAAATGCCCTGATTTATGTTTTTAAAGATCTCTTTAGTGACCGTGTGAGGAAGGAATACAGAGGGATTACGGAAGACATAGTGAGGGAATGAATGAGCTAACCCTCGTTAAATGCCTTCCATTTGCTCAGTGATATGCTTCACGTTGATCATTTCATTCAAGAATAATGGAGGCTTTTTACTGAGTACAAATTGAGTTCTAGGTGCTCTACCAGGTGTGTTACAGGTATTATTTCTAATGCTCACAACAGCTGTACAAGACGAGGTCCTCTTTCTCCTCTCAGTTACCTTTTAGGGTGCAGAGGCCTTTAAAACCTCCATTTCGTACATGGGAAAACTAAGGCTGGTAGGAGAAGGCTAGGATTTAAGCACAGTCTGTCCCACCAAAGCCAATGCTTGTTTCCCTCCATGCTGGTGGCCTCTCTGCTGGTGACAGAGAGGAGTCATCCGGACACAACGATGCACCAGTGAGTTTCCTAGACGTTGTTTCCATTCACAGTTAGTAACCACCATCAAATGCCAGACCAAAAAAACTTCCAGTAGCAATTAGTTCTGACACCCTAATGGCAACGTGGAGAGATTGTCACGAAAACTTTGTTCTCCCGTGGGCGGTAAGCTTAATCAGAGAGTTCTCGGAGGAGTCTTTTGCCCTCGAGTGTTTATTTTTAAAACATGCTATTGTTTAGCCCACACAACTGCTTCCTTTGTGGTGTTTTTCTGAAAAGTTTAATAGATTATTACTGTTGTGGCCAGGAGCCAGCACCTCAGCTCATCAGAGCCTCTTCCCAAAGTGAAAAATAAAGAGCTAGCAGGTGCCCCTGACTTCCAAGGACAACCCTGGATTGTACCCCTGTCTCTAGGACACAGAATTCACAGAGCACCCTACTTAATGCACTGGGGACCAGAGAAAAAGAAGCCTCAGACCTTAGAGCAATGTGGTCAGTGTGGCGATGGAAATGCACACCAGGTGATGGTTTACCTTTATTCTCTCCCCTGCCCCTGTGCTGGCAAGGTAAAGAGAGTGTCCTGAATTTTGTAATTGAGTCAAGTTTGACTATTCATTCAGCATTGTTAAGCATCCACTAAATGCTAGATACTCAGGGAAGGTTTAGAGGTTATGCTGTCCAGTATGGTAGCCTTTACCTGCATGTGGTTATTTAAACTGAGATGAGTTAAAATTAACATTCAGTTCCTCATTCACAATAGACACATTTCTGTTGCTTACTAGCAGTGGTGCTTATGAGCCACATGTAGCTTGTGGCTGCTGCAGTGGACAGCACAACTAAAAGACATTTCCATCATCACAGGAAATTCTACTGGGCAGCACTAATCCAGAACTCTGTAACATGTGGGCAGAGCGAGCGTGACATAGTGGGTAAGAATGTGGCCTTTAGGGTCAGACTTGGGTTCAGGATCCTGATTCATCACTCAGTTGCAGGACCACGGTGCGTTACTTAGCCTTTCTTAGCTGCAGCTTTCTTCTCTATCAAATGGGAAGAATAATGCCTGCCTTTTAGGGCTGTAGTGAGAATTGAAGATGATGCACTCAACATTAAGTCATCGCCCCATACATGGTGTCTGTTGTTGCTCTTGTCATCATCGTCATTCGTTGGTGGGGCGTTTAGACCTTTCAGACAGGCATTTTGTATTCAAATTAAGTTCTCTAATGTTCCTTTCATAGAGGCTTTCAAAGATTAGGCTATTTCTCTGCAGATGTACCTTCCCTCTCTGGTGGTCACTGCCCCATCCTCAACATCAGTTTATAAATCATCCATAAGCCTGGATTTGGGGCCAGCTCTGCCCTCAGCCAGTGATGGCTGGAGAGGTACAGGGGCAACCCTAGAGAGACAGAAATACAGTTGCTGGTTTGAATACATTTCTGAAATGTCCAGGAAAACTATAGGACTACGGTAAGTGTGAGGAATGAAAAACAAAGCTCTTTCTGAAAATAACAACAGGTTAGTTGCCGCACCTCAGCAGGGAGGAGCTGGCTGACTCTTTGGGGTGTGTATTTGTTTAAGATTTTTCCACCAAGAATCATTAGTATGAAGCCTTTTATTGGCAGCTGGGTCCTAGAATAGAAGCAGAGGCACCAGCCCTTGGCCAAAACATTAAGACAAATTAAGATATATTGACATATGCTGGAAACAGTTAGCCATGTAGATCTAATTTGTTTCACTGCTGGAAGAAACTCCTGAGAGGACGTGAAGCACATACTCAAGAACAGTTCTGCAACCACCCTGGGAGCCTGTCACTTATCAGCATCTTTGGGGTTGGAAGCTGCTTAAATTGGACATCTACCAAAGGCCAAAGTGTCTGAAAATACATCTTCTATTAGGGTTAGGCATACAGGTGCCTATACAGGTTACTCAGTTCTGTTAATCTGGTGATTTTCTTGTTTGTTTGTTTTTTTAACCTAGCATATTGTTATATATAATTACTGTAATCATTTATCCAAATAGTGTACAGAGCTCTAAAATGGAATAAACACATTTTATAGTCGTATAATATATTTAACAAATTTACATGTTTGCATTATTGTTTGCTTTTTTCCTATTCATTTATTTATTTATTTTTATTGTATTTTGTCCCATTACCATCTATTGCCTTACCCTCTTCCACCTCTACCTTCCCCCCCTGAGCACACCAAACTGCATTTTTCCCAAAGAAAGAGAATAGCATCTATCATTATGGTTATTCCAGGATGTGATTTGCAATATGCCCATCAGATAGATAGATAGATAGATAGATAGATAGATAGATAGATAGATAGAGTAATTACACAGCCTTGTCTCAGATGTTGGTGAATGGCCCTTAACAACATCCTGGGTGGCTGTTAAAGACGTCAGAGCCCCCTCTCACAAAACTTTAACTTCCAAAAAAGCAATCAATGGCCAGAGGAATGTTGTGTTTAGATTGAGAGATGATAGCTTCCTTATAGGTTTTTCCTATATTAAATATGTTCAATTTTATGTAAAGAGCATAATCCTCCAGTCACTTTAAAAAAATGGATAGGCCTTTTCTAGTGAGAGGAGTGATATAAAGCTGTCTGTGCCTGCCGACAGCCTGCAGGTTCACTGCCCTTCCCTTGAGGTTGCTGCGTGACAGCCTCTCCATGTTTCCTGCTACGTTGTGCTGCAGGTTTTGCAGACAGTGTGGGACAAGTCACACATGATGCAGGCTCAAAAGACTAGTTTTCTTTGTCCCTGACGGGTGTGGCTCAGTTGGTTGGGCCTCATTCCGAAAGCAAAGGGTCCCTTGGTCAGGACGCGTGCCTGCATTGTGGGTTCCGTCCCTGGTCAGGGCACTTGCAAGAGGCAACCAATTGACGTCTCTCTCTCACATTGATGTTACTCTCCCTTTCTTTCTCCCTCCCTTCCTCTCTCTCTCTTTCAAGATAAATAAATAAGATCTTTTAAAAATTACTTTCTTTGGTGATCATTTGATTCAGAATGTGATTCCCTTTTTGGAAATCAGGCAGGATAGTCTGAAACCTCCAAATGACAGCTCACTGAGAGATGATTTGGTTGCTTCTCAGCTTGCTCTGTGCAGTGCACTTACAGAGCTGTGTCATCTACTCCATTTATACGAGCATCTTCAATGGAGGGCAAGGCCTTCTAGCAAGGAGGGCTGAATGCTTTCCACCTCTGCAGCTATCCTTGGCATTCTAGACAACCCTTGCTGCCCAGGCAACGTTCAGTCATTTTATTGGCAGTCAAAGACCATTTGAAACTACATCTAACAATATGGCCATACACCTTAAATCACCTGTGCTCTCAAAAATTTTTATTTATATGCTGCCTCTTTAATATGGAAGTTTTAAGGTATGTTAACAATCAAAGCCATTCACAATAAAATTAACACGGAAGTGATTTGAAAATCCTTAAAAGAAGAAGGAAATACGCTGGCCAGTATGGTTAAATGACATTACTGTGGCTTACTGACTTTGGCCCTAAGACTACCTAAAGATCCAGCATAAGCAAGTGACAAATACATTATGGTGCAGCCGCCTGAGAGAAGCCTTTAAAATTATCCTCAGGGCAAGTTTATAACAATAAGGGGAAATGCTCATAATACAATATTAGTAAGAAAGAGGATTAAAATCTATAAAATTGTCTCAGCTATGTTTACAAAAATGGAAAAAAAAAATACTAGAACATAGTTCACCAGAATATTAACTATGGCTGATGAACTGAAGTGATTTTTTTTTGTATTTTTCTCTGTGTTTTAGATAATCATCATGAACATATATTACTTTTACAAGCACATGTAAAATTTAGCTTTTGACTCTGAGCTTCCTGACAAAAGTCAAAAGCGGGTATATGATTTTCATTATGTGATGAAAGAAGTATCTCAGTTCTTCAAAATAAACTCTTCCTTGATACAGGATTCCAAAAGGATGTTGAGTGACATATGTGCAAATCTTGATAAAGTTCTTAGAGCAGATGCAGAAGGGGCACTCCCTCCAACTGTGTGCCGTGACCACCACCCAAGAGGAGCCAGAGGCGTGGCGGGCGCCACCGTGGGCTGTGGCAGTGAGGGTTTGCCAGTCAGGGAATGTGCCCCTCGCTCGAGAGGCTCCCATCTCTTAATTTTGTGTTTGGAATTTCGAGGTGCTTTTTTCACCCTCTGTGTCTTACCCAAATGTGTGCACCAGGCTTAGCAGATCCAGCAACAGTTCTCAACTCTTTCACACCAGCAGGATCAAATCACTACTAGTCCTGGAGATCAGTCTTTTCAAAAGTAAAGTAATTTGACTTCTCCTGCCTTTCAGGTGTTGCTGCACTGGATTCCAACGTATCTGGGAAAATTGGTCTGCGTGCCGTCGTGTATTACTTCTGTACCACTATCATTGCTGTCATTTTAGGTAAAATTTATTACTGAATCCTTATTCCTCTGTATAATTGCGACTTTTCTCTTAAAAGGGTTGGGCTTTTAATAATACTCGTGGTTTTTGTTTTTGTTTTTAATCAGAAAGTGGTATTGTTGCATTACCATGAACATTTTTGGCTTGAAGTCTACACAGCACATTAATATAGAATGCCGACTGAATTTCAGCTGTGGTGCTCTTTCTTAAAGTCTCTAGTGATAAACAGAAAGAGGGTGGCTGTCCTATGGCTTTTCAAGATCATTAGGGAGAAGGAAGTGAAGCTGAGAGCTTTTAAAATTTTTAAACTGATTAGTCTATAATAGTAGAGTTGAGTATTATTTAAAAAGATTTCCAAAAAGGTAGCATTTGAGTACATTTCAAACTTCACATCATACTGAGAGCTAATGGCTGAGTCTTGCCTAGTGTAAGTTACACTTGAAAGAGAGAGCACATTCTAAGGGAATAGAGCTGCTCTTGTACCTTTGGTGTCCTTTTGTGAAGAAAGTATGGTCCGTCCTTTGTGACCTTGTATGGTATTTTAAGAGGGACACCCAAAATGGGAAGAGAAGAAGGGAATGTACTCAGGTGCAGCCAGCCTTGAGCCTTGCAACTCTGCATTAATGAACTGATGAGCAGTGGTGAGGGTTTAGAGTTATTACACCAGGGGACCAGGAGGGCCTGAACCCCAATTAAACCAAGGCTACATCTCCTCATGAGGTGCCTGAGGGTGGTCAACACAAAGGAAAAAAAGCTGTGTGTACATCTTTTCTGCAACTCTGAGAGGGAAGAGTGAGCCATGGCCACTCATGGCTTCTCCATTGCCCAGTGACTCCTCCCACTAGCAACACTGACCCATTCGGCATCCTTGAAGCCCCGCCCCCTTGGAATGAAAGAAGAGTGATAAAGGGCATGGGGATTTTTTTCCCCCTTCACTTCTCTCCCATCAGACACCTCCAGTGCCTTGGTCTCTTCTATAACTTCCCACCTCTGCTTGGACACTCAAGTGACAGGAACCCATTACCTCCAAAGGCCAAAACAGTGGTTTCAGAGGCTCTCTGCTTAGACAGTTCTTCCTTACCCTGAGAAGAATGATATCCCTGTTACTCCTGTCTGTTTCTGCCTCGTTCCACCCCTGGAGAGTCACATGGAACAACACTGTTCTCAGCCCTAACGCTTTTTTGGGTTACACGACAACTTTCCAGGCTTGTGGTATGGAAGGAAGATAAGGCTTGTTCTGTGTGACCCTCTGGGAAATAACCAACATCTATGGGAAAAAGGGGTAGGAAGATACTGAATAAGTGACCTGAGTTGGAAAAGGGGTCACCCTCACCCCAACTCCTGCCTAGGTTGACCTCATAAGCCAAAGTAAAAGAAAAACAGAACAATTCTCATCAGCAGGTGTTTCCAGAAGCAGTTCTGGCATATACAGAATTAAAAAAACAAAAGCACAGGAGCCTTGACCAGTTGAGCATCATCCCACAAAGTGAAGGGCTGCCTGTTTGATTCCCTGTCCAGGCACGTCCCTGGGTTGCAGGCCCGGTCCCTGAATGGGACACGTGTGAGAGGCAACCAGTCGATGTTTCTCCCACACATTGGTGTTTCTCTCCCTCTTTTTCTTCCTCCCTTCTCTCTCTAAAAATAAGTAAATAAAATCTTTTAAAAGATTTTTTAAAAAACACAAGAAGCATTCCCTCTGCTTCATTTAAATAGAAAGGTAATTAAGGCTGCTGCTGCTGAGGTTGTAGCTGAGATTCAGCATTTTGGCTGGCCCCAGGGTCCCCATGCCCATACCACCTGGTCCCACCTTGCCCACTGGTTCAAAGAAGGATGCACAGGTGGTGCCAGGTACCCTGGAAAGGTCTTAATGCTCTGTGGGTGCTACCCTTGACCACAGGTATTGTGCTGGTGGTGAGCATCAAGCCTGGTGTCAGCCAGAAAGCAGAAGAAATTGACAGGACAGGCAGCAGCCCCGAAGTCAGTACGGTGGATGCCATGTTAGACCTGGTCAGGTGAGTGTCGTGCCAGCAGGATGGCTTCATTGGTGTTCAGCCTGTGTGGTCACACTGGGCCCTGTGCTTGGTTTAATGCTCTGCTGTTGCCATGTTGACATTTTTAATAATTTTTAAATTATTGTACATTTTCATTTTGCCCTGGACCCTGCAAATGACATAGCCAGTTCTGCTTGCCGGGTCATGGTTCCAGCAGGGTATGGAGGGATAAGCTCCTGTTAGGATTGAGGATGGGCAGAGATGCAGAAAGTGCACTTGTTGCATTAAGATGCTGGGCTGGGTTGGTTGGTCAGTTCGGAAGCACATTTGAAGAAAAACATTTTTTAATTTTACGGGGAAAAGCCTCTTAATCTGAAGCAGTCAGGTCTGGAAATTGGTCAGTTACTAAATATCAATTAAAGAAGAGAATCACTAAAATGATAGATAGGCATTACATATTTTGTTTACACTTAAAACTTAATGCATTTATTTGCCAAATTTTTTATGTAGGGTCAAGGTCTTTTTCTTGAGTGAGTGAATTGATTGTAATCTTCTCTCATTTCTGTTGCATATGCTGCCGAATGCAACAGAAATGCGTCATCTAATGGGGGTGTCCAACTTGCAGCCTGCAGGCCGCATGTGGCCCAACACAAAATCATAAATTTACTTAAAATATTTTGAGAGTGGGCTTCCGGCTGTTCTACCCCGACCGTCGAGCTATGGCAGAGGAAGAGCTGGAGGGTCTGCGGAAGCAAAGGCTGGCCGAGCTGCAGGCGAAGCAAGGGGATCCTGGCGATGCAGCACAACAGGAGGCAAAGCACAGAGAAGCAGAAATGAGAAACAGTATCTTAGCCCAAGTTCTGGATCAGTCAGCCCGGGCCCGGTTAAGTAACTTAGCACTTGTAAAGCCTGAAAAAACTAAAGGAGTAGAGAATTACCTTATACAGATGACAAGATATGGACATCTAAGTGGGAAGGTAACAGAACAAGGTTTAATAGAAATCCTTGAAAAAGTAAGCCAACAAACAGAAAAGAAAACCACAGTTAAATTCAACAGGAGAAAAGTGATGGACTCCGATGAAGATGACGACTATTGAATTTAGGGTGCGTAGGCACTGGAACTTCATGGGACAGTTGCAGGACAGATAATGCTTGGCAGAAGCTAAGATCTGATTGAATATTTACCTTGTTTACTGTTTATATACCTTTAGAAAAATAAACTTGATATGTAAAATAAAACAATTTGGGCAAAACTATTTTAGTACTGTAGCTGAATTAACAGAAGATCTGTATTTTGCATTTTTCCCTTTCCTATCCAAAACTTTTAAACATGTAGCAGCCTGAATATATCCTTTGTAATTGTAACATTAATGTTAGGTAGCAAAATGGCTATAGCAGAAACAGAAATTGCTCGAGTAGTCTTCAGTAAGAAGACAGTAGCATCCAGTAACATCATGGGAGTTAAAACCCATGGATTAAGCAGAATCAACTTTAATATTTCCAAGACATAGATTCTGAAAGCAGGTGAGCTATTTTTCTTCCTGCAAATAGTACTTACCTTTAATGTAAGAATATTCTTAGCTTTGGTTTCATTTATAGTCTGCTTTTCAAAGGCCTTGAGGTGTATTATATTATCTAACAAATATTACCTCTATCCAAAAAACCTCTATCCAAAAAACCTCTATAAGTAGAGTGATACTTCCATTGAAAAGAATTCTCAAAATAGGACATACTGGTAATAATACTTCAACAATAATAAACATGTTTGTAAGAGAACTGACACTTCTGATGATTAAAATCTAGTTAATGGTTTAACAACAGTTAAACATTTCAGTAGAAATGTTCTCGGTTCTTCACTAAAGTTGCAGGTAATTTAAAGCAAAAAAAAATATTTTGAGAGTTTCTTGTGATTATATGTCGCAATGTATTTAATGTGTGGCCCAAGACAACTCTTCTTCCAGTGTGGCCCAGAGGCGCCAAAAGTTTGTACTCCCCTGAGTCCAGATTCGGTTTCCACAAAGTGGAGCAAAAAAAAAAAAGAAGCCATAGAAATTGCAGACAAAGCTGACTGCCAAATTCTTCCAGTTTTTCTTTCTTTTCAAATGGTTTCCCATGCCTAATTTAACCGTAGAAATTTTAGTCACTTGTCTTCATTGAGTTTCTAGGCATTTGGCTTACTTTTCATAGAAACCACACCTTCCTTTTCACACTCATATTTCATTGATTTACATAACTTCTTACTTAGTGATTACAATGATAATTTGCAGTTGGCATAAAGAATTTGGGAAGAATTGCAATGGACTCCTGGTAAGCATACATTCTCATTGATGAGAACAGAATTGTGTAGAATATTAATGAAGTCTCTTAACTGTGAGTGTCCACCTGCCAGTGTGGTGTCTCATCCAAGACAGCATGCAAATCAGTTACTCAGTGAATCAGGTAAGTCATGACTGATTAGGAGAGCTTTCTATGTACTTGGTTGAAGCTTAACAGGGAAAAATACATCTTAATACAAGGAAGTATTATGCAAAAAAGCCAGAGGAGAAACCAGAGTGCTGATTCTATGTTCTGCTCATCCCCACCAAGGTGTGGGTGTGACAAACAAACTAGAACTCTCGCCTTAACACTGCTCTTCCTGTCTCCAACAGGAATATGTTCCCCGAGAACCTCGTCCAGGCCTGTTTTCAGCAGGTAATAACACTGACTTTTGTCCACATCACTCCCCTCATCCCACTGCCAATTAATTTTTTTTTTCCTGCTGTGACCCGACAAAGGGAGTTAGGCCATCAAAAATGGCAGGGAGTGTACCTGTGAATGGAGGAATTTCAGGGGACTCCTGTGTTCTGGATCCCTGCTCTTGAGTCACAGTGCAGTAAGTGCCTGTCGTGGCTCAGGTTGCTCCCTTTCCTTTACGCCCCCCCACAAACCCCCACCCCACCCCAAAGGGCTCAAACGGAGCAAGTCGGAAAACCAGCAAACAACAAATGTTTAAAACATGGCACCTAGTTCCTAGTTTTGGAGGACCACATTATATTTGTGGAGAACCTTAGGCTGTCAGTGATGAAAAAAGTAGCCTGCCTTCTCTCTCAGGGAGATTAGTGTCTGACCCATGTGGGTGGCTGGAGTCCTGGTATCTGGTCTTTTCCTCAGTCATTCTGTCCCCATTGCTGGTGTTCTACCGAACAGCGTAACAAAACCATGACGATTTTTATATCTAGGAAGTTTAAAAATCTCTTTGCTCCATTTCAGGTCTTTTTCTCTTGTTTGTGCACTCAGACAGCTGAGTCTGTCACAGACTGCTGAATTCACTTACATCAATATATGCACAGAGACCCCTGTGTACACCAACAGAAACGGCAATCAAACTGCTCAATGCCAACCTCCAGGCGGCACAGAACCACCTCTGTTTCAGGGGTGGCTCTGCGGTTCAGCTACAGTGGTCACTTGTAAGGTTCTCCGTGTTGGCAGAGCCTCGGAGGAGTGCCGTTTATGCCTGGAATAATGGTGCACTAGCTCCTCTTAACCCTCTCTGCGGAAGCTCCACAGAACCAGGCAGGGGATTCAACAGAAACCTCACGGAATGGTCCTAAAAGGATTGCCGATATTAGAACAACCTTATAGTTGGTGGTGTTTATTAAAGTCATAGTGACTACATTTATCAAAGTGATGCGGTTTCTGTCAGCTTAAAAATAATAAATGAGTAAATGCATAAATAGAAACAAAAATCACTGGCAGGACTCCTGTGGAGTCTGTCTTCTGCTAATGTACTTATAAATAAAACCTGTACGTTCTTTCACGTTATTGCTCCATTAATTTGTCTTTATTATGAAAGCGAGAGAACATTTTGACATCACTGAATGGTGGCTGTGGGAGGCAGGGGGTTGGATTTCTCAATTCCACTTTTGGTTCCAAGGCCTCATAGGAGGTTCTGTCAACTCCTGGAGTCAACAGAGGTGCGAGAGGTTGAACCTTTCCGTGGTACTTCTTTGCCCAAAGTAACCATGTTCCTGGGGTTTAGCCTCCGACGCTTAAAAAAACTTTTTTGGTTTGTTTCTTTGTCTTTCCCCCCCTCCAACGTGCAGTATAAAACCATGCGTAAAGAAGTGGAGCCTCCGGATGAGCCAGGGGTGAATACGACAGAAGCATCTGTCACAGCTGTCATGACTACTGCTGTGTCCAAGGTACTCTTCCTTCCTTGTCTCCCGCACCCTGCCCCAGTAGGCAGGGGCTGAGCTGTGAGTGAGCAGGAGATGCAGATACAGCCAGTCCTCATTATTCGTGCCTTCCGCATTCCCGAATTCACCTCCTTGCTAAACTGTGTGTGCAACCTCAAAATCAACACCCAAGGCACTTTCATGTGTCATCTGTAGATATGCAAAGAATGGTGAAAAATTTAAGTCACCCAGTGCACATATGTTCCCAGCTGAGGTTGAACAAGGCTGTCCTCTGCCTTCTTGTTTCAGCTCTCGTACTAAAAACAAGTATCTTTTTGTGGTGTGTTTATGCCTCATTTTTCACAGTTTTATACTTCTCATGGTAATTTCACTGTTTAAAATGCCCTGTAGTGCTAAAGTGCTGCCTATGGCACCTAAATGCAAGAAGGCTGCAATTTGCCTTATAGAGAACATAGGATGTTAGATAAACTTCATTCAGGCATGAGTTACAGTGTGTTGGTTGTGAGTTATATAAGGTGTCTCTGAACAGAAGCAGGCATAAAGCAAAATTATATATTGATTATTTGATGAAAATTTTGTGAACATTGGTTCCCAGGAACTTAATTATGCATTTTCCCTAAAAAAACCCAAAAACCCCCAATATTCACTAATTCGGTGTTGGTGACCACTTTGTAGAACATAGCTACCAAGAATAGTAAGAAGCAACTGAACCACACAGAGGAAAGACGGAGCCCTGCTTCCTCTGAATCTCTGCCCCTCCTCAGAGTTGAGTTGGGCACCTCTGGGAACTGCTGTAGATTTGCAAGACTATGTAAACACAGAATGCAGGCCCACGATTTCTTATTTGAAACTCTCTGCCCAGACCAGAGTTGTCCGCTTTAGATGGGCCAGGTGGTGTGTGTACATGTCACACACTGTCCTTAGTGTGGGATTGGCAACAACACTCTAGAATCAGGTACATCAGTGCATTGCAACAAATATATGACTATTCTGCCAAGTAAGAGAAATAGACCATAAGTAGTCTTATCTCAGTTCAGGGTATGTTTTGCCACCAAGAATTTGCCATAAACTCATCAATAAAACCAATGGACTTTGAGGGCTTTGGGGATTTCACTAGTGAAGGCTAGAATGTATGGGCCTGATACAGTACATTTTTAGTCCTGTAGTAGATTTGTCCTGAATGTTCTCTGCCTTCACACAGGAAGGAAAGACTTAAGGAAAAGAGAAATATTCAGTGGACTTAATTAAAATTAAATAGGCCACAGTTGGCTCCCTGCTTCCTCCTGCAGAATGCCTTAACTTGTCCTGGCCGATGTGTCTCAAATGGTTGGGCATCATCCTGCAAAACCAAAAGGTCGCAGGTTTGATATGTGGTCAGAGCGCATGCCTAGGTTGTTCGTTTGGTCCCCTGTTGATGCACATAAGAAAGGCACCAACTGATGTTTCTCTCCCTCTCTTTCTCCCTCCTTTCCCCTCTCTCTAGAATCAATAAGCCTGTCCTTGGGTGAGGATTAATAAAAAGAGAATGCCTTAACCCCCCTGACAGGTTCAGTGGCCCTCCACAACTTGGCTTGTCCCTCATTTCTGGGCTTACTTCCCAGTGGGTCCCCTCTGTTCTATCCAGATCCACCTCTTCAATTACTCCTTATTCCTGCCTTGTGATGTGGTTCCACAAGGATTTTCTGAGCACCTCCATGAGCCAATCCCTGCTGAACAAATGATTGTAATAGTGAAAAGACAGATGTGGCAGTTGCCCTCATGTGAAGAGTGGTGAATGTGCAATAGGGAAGAACAGAGTACTCTGGGGCATTCAACTGGATGGTTTAAATTCATTTGGGTGCCATAAAGGATGGGTAGGAATTATCCAAGCAGGGTACCAGAGGTCCAGTGCATGATGACATTTGCCTTTGCTCACCATTTTTTAGGAGCATGTTTGCATCTTTTGGCTGCCTGCTCCTGAGGCCTAGCTTCCCCTAACCTCAAAACCCTCATTCATCTCCCCAGTTTCCACATGACACCCATAACTCATAGCTTCGCTATGCAGTTAATTACATACCATCTTGCAATCATTGGCTTACCTTTCTTATGGTTAGTTTTGTGTCTCCAGCTGCACTGTAAGACCTGATGCTGTAAGACTTTATGCAGTTGGCACACACTAGCTGCTCTTTTATATCTCCAAAATTCTGTTGGTCACTCAAATCAGCAGCAGTAAAGAATGTTCCCATGCTTCATTATCAGCATAAAAGAGTAAAATGTCCTAAAAAGCATCAACACTAGTAAACATTGCGTTTCCCACATTATTAATTCCTGTCTTTGTTATGAAGCTTCCAAATGTAGCTAGTAGTTAAAATAACCCTGAAAATGCCTTGATTCTAAAGTTCTTATTAAAAATGTAAAAACAGCCCTGGCTGGTGTAGCTCAGTGGATTGAGCGCGGGCCTGCGAACCAAAGGATCGCGGTTCGATTCCCAGTCGGGGCACATGCCTGGGTTGCCGGGCCAGTTCCCGGCAGGGGACATACAAGAGGCAACCGCACATCGATGTTTCTCTCCCTCTCTCCTTCCCTTCCCCTCTAAAGATAAATAAATAAATAAAAATAAAATATTCAAATAGTTTAAAAAAAAAGACTTAAAAATGATTTATTAAAAAAAAAAATGTAAAAACATCCCAGAACAAGATATCTGCAAAAGAAATATTCAAATAGGCATTAGTGGAAAGAAAGAGAAAAAAGAACACTTTACATAAACCTCAATGGCTAAGAGTGAGGGTGTTAAAAATTTGATATGTGTGTAGGTGTAGGTGGGGTTGTTTTCCTAATTAAATTCCCCAAAGTGTTGTTGACTCTGACTTGTAAATCACTATTTATTATGTTTATAAATAGTGTAATGCCTTCTCGTTGTAATGCCTGTGCAGTCTAACAAGATTATAATCATGCATCAATATATTTTCTTGGTTTCGATCCACAGAACAAAACAAAGGAATACAAAGTCGTAGGCATGTATTCAGATGGCATAAATGTCCTGGGCTTGATTATCTTTTGCCTCGTCTTTGGACTTGTCATTGGAAAAATGGGAGAAAAGGGGCAGATTCTGGTGGATTTCTTCAGTGCTCTGAGCGACGCAACCATGAAAATTGTTCAGATTATCATGTGGTGAGCAAATGCCCCTTATTGCCGTCTTGCTTCCCTCTAAAACTGCCCTCTCAATATGAGAACCAAGAGTCTTTTGTTTCTGAACTGACTCACCCTCTCTAGGTAAACCCTGACCATCAAGGCACTGGAGTATTAAGTCATTGCACATATTACTTCTGTCACTAACAAAGGTCTAGATAGCAGCCATTGTCTTCTCTACCAAAGCACTCAATCATCTTGTGCCCATCCAACGTTTGTGTAAGAAGTGACTCTGAAGGAATGATGGGAAGGGGTTCCTTGCACGTCAGAACACAAGTGCTTTCCTTATTAGGCCATGTGCAAAAGTGGTATTCAAAATACTTATAACAAGTGCAGGAGGAGCACTAACCCATCCAAACGGAAGCTGCTTGAGTGTCTGGAGATGCTGAAAAGTCCAGCTTTCCTCAGAGACCTCTGTCCAACTTAACTCACATCAAGCTGGTTTAACATTATTTACTCCAAAGTGTAGACATGACAGTGACATAAATAAAGGGCTCAGTTATTGCAGTCACTTAATCCCACTGAACCTCAGCTTCATCATCTATTAAAAATTAGAATAATAAAATTTACCACTAGGACTGGGAGAAGTATATATACTAAGTGAATTGATGCCTGTAAAATACTTATGCCAACACAAAGCATGTAATGAGAGCCCCACAACAGCCATTAAACCACTCCTGCTGCTGACCCTATTGCTCTGTTGCTGAGACGTCTACCTGGGAAACGAGATGACTGTGGCTAGAAAGAGCCTGGTGACTGCATTTGGAGGAACAAGCTAAAATGACATCTCAGATGTGACAGTCGGTCACATGTTTGTGTACTGGCAGCAAGGAATGGGATTACACAACAGTTTAACCACAGCTTCTTTTTTATTTTTTACTGATGAGGTGACATTGGTTAATAAAGTTATATAGGTTTCAGGTGCACATTAACCACACCTTCTTGCCAAGTCTGACCCATTATGGTAGCTTAGGTGGGTAGAATTTAAGGTGCACACAGGTGTTGAAACCTGGAGCCACTGTAGTTCACCAGGGCCTGAAACTGAGGTGAAGCTGTAAGCTTAGCTTCATCGTGTGCCCTGCGCCGCTGCCAGCCGAGAATGTGTGCAGAGCAGAGACGCAGGCCCTGGCTTGCTTCCTCCCCAACGATCCCGCCGTGAGGGAGCACCTGCTGACGTTGTGCTTACTTTCTAGTTACATGCCGCTCGGTATTTTATTCCTGATCGCTGGGAAGATCATAGAAGTGGAAGACTGGGAAATATTCCGCAAGCTGGGCCTGTACATGGCCACCGTCCTCACTGGGTATGTCAGATGGGAGAGGAGAAACAGAAACCTCACTTGAACTCATGAGGGGCTGGGTTTCAGATGGTTAAAATCAGCTTCTCTCCCACGTGCAGGGAAAGCTGGGGTTCAGCGATAAGAGAGCGGTGTGGTGCGGGGCAGGACTGCCCTTTAACAGCTGTGCTGGAGGTGGATCACACTGTGCTCATTGCCGGATCTTGGCAGAACAGCCTGGACCAGCCTCTGTCACTGCTTTTATTACTTGTATTCAAATAATTTTTTAAAACAAGAGCAAAACCCATTGGTATTCAGTCTTGGCTCTCTCCTGGCCTTCACTTCCTTGAGGATATAAACTAACTAACCACGCAAGTAATAATAACTTCCATGCACCCTGAGCCTGAAAGAAGTTAGGCGGGGCCTAAATAAAAATCAAGCAAGTAGGAGCAAGATGGCTGGTTGGTTCCAAGCCTGTTGTAGGGCTGGTGACCAGTGTCACCCCCTGCGTCATCATAGGGCCAGAGAGGGTGCTGGGGAAATATTCAGGCTGGTACAAATTGTGTAAAGCTGGAAGGCAGCGGAAGACAGGTCATTTGCATATTTATTTCAACCCAGTTATTGGTTTGCCGAGAGGGTGGGTTATAAATGGTGCCCCCAGATACCTAATCAGGGGCAGGATACATTGCATGTGCTGAGAAATGTGGACTACAGGAATGAGTAAACATCATCAGTTTGACTCCTGCATGTCAGTGCCCCTGCACACCCAAATTGAATAAGCAGCCCACTTATTGGAACTTGCTCACCTTGGGGAGTTTCTGCTGCACAGCATTTGCTACTTATTCTATGTTTACCAAAAGCATAGCCCTGATGGCCAACAGGGAAGAAGCCTGGGTTCCTACAGTGTGAGGGTCAGTCACATCCCAGGGCCCCAGTGCTAAGGGAGGCAGGACCATCAACCTATGGGAAGTCAGGGATATGTTCAGGCAGTGATAGGGCTGGGGTTCGTTATGCCGAGCCATTTCACAGAGGGGTTCTGCTGGTTTCTGTCCTCTTATCCTAGCTAGGTTTCTAACAGAAAACTAAATCAGTCGGTAGTTCCTCATAGTTCTTAGCCACAAGCTCTCTGTCCAGAAGACCCTCTCTCCAGACCTCCAGGAACTATATTTTCAATGATTATTTCATCTTCACATAACTGATTTTTAACCTCTAAGTTGCCACTTACATAGCATCTGCTAAATTGGTGTCATTTCTGAAGCGCCTGTTTTGTGTAACCTATGTATTTCCATGTTTGAAACAAGGAATAGTTTTGGAAGACATAGAGCATCAGTCCTGGCTACAGAAAAGCAGGGACGTCCTCCTTATGGCATTTCCTGCTCCCCTCTTAGACAGTGGGCACCACCAGAGTGGCCGAGGACTGTAATAAGAACTATACCAGAGGTTTAGATGGGGCCGCAGAGTCACCAAGCAGGGAGGAGTCAGCTGGATGTGGAAAGGCGAGGGAAGGCTCCCTGAAGGAGGGGAAGTTTTATGGAGCCTGAGAGGAGGAGTTAGGTTTCTGCGGCAGAAGGAAGTGAAAGCATTTGAGTGCAGTCAGCAGGAATAGTGTGTACAGGGCTTGGAAGCGTGATGTGACTGTTCTGTGAGCTCTGAAATGTGGATTCAGCCACTGGCTTGGCATCTAACTTTGACAAGATGCTTCATTTGCTGAGTGAATCTCCTTACCTTCATATGTGGAATGGAGACATGTATTCCTGATGTACTTCTCATTTTCTCATTGGGTCAGTATTACAGCTTAATGATGTTATGAATAAAAAAGCTGTTTGAAAAAAGGTTAATATGAGAAGGCGGTATCACCTATGAACCTGTTTCTCTCTCTTGTTTACAGACTTGCAATCCACTCCATTATAATTCTCCCACTGATATATTTCATAGTCGTAAGAAAGAACCCTTTCCGATTCGCCATGGGAATGGCCCAGGCTCTCCTGACAGCCCTCATGATCTCTTCCAGGTAACCAGAGTGGGGTGTCTAGAAGAAGTCTCTGGGCCAAGCCTTATCAATTCTCACCACACTCGATGAAGCACTGACTGTAGCTTGTGGTTTTTGTAGCTGCCTTTAATTCAAGAAACAATGTCCATATTCTCTGCCCATGTCCTTGAGTGTATTTCTTCACCCTGTTGGATTTTTCCTGCCCTCTTGGCAGCCCAGGAAGGGGTTATGCTGCAATTTGAAGCAGTGGCAGCCATAGCACCTTTTGATTTCTGAACCTGTCAAAAGTACCAGCATGCTTTGGTCTCTTGGTTTCATTTTTGGGATAGATGTATCTTCTCAGGCAGGGACCAAGGACCAGCATTTCTAAACCATAAGTTCCTTGTCTTTTTACCACACAGTTCGGCAACACTGCCTGTCACGTTCCGCTGTGCTGAAGAAAAAAACAAAGTGGACAAAAGGATCACCAGATTTGTGTTGCCTGTTGGTGCTACCATCAACATGGATGGGACTGCCCTCTACGAAGCGGTGGCAGCTGTGTTCATTGCACAACTGAATGGCTTGGACCTGAGCATCGGGCAGATCATCACTATCAGGTGGGGCTTGGTGTCACATTCACTTCCATCACCGTGGCTGGAATTGCCTCTAGCAAAATCACCTGCAAAGGGAGATCAAGCCTGATCCAGTGGTAGAGTGATGTTCTTGGTCTACAAAGTCTCTTCCCAGGACTAAACACAACTAAAGGCATTTGAAATGCCTTTAAAACACCCAGGTGGAAATAGACAGTGAGCAGTGAGGTCTCAACTGTAGATACAGAAGCCAGAGTCCTTGGCTTGATAGTCAGTTATCTGTGTTTAAATCTGAGTTTTACCATAATTAGCTATGGCCTTGGCCAAGTTTCTTGAATTCTCTAAGCTTCTGCTTCTCACCCATAAAATGAAGATAATCATGATACCAACGTTTTATCCAAGGAGTGATGATTAAGTAAGACAATGCATATAAAATGCTTAGAATGATGCCTGCATGGTGAGTACTCAGTAAATGTTCGAAAGGATGACATTACATAGGGAGAGTCCACACAGTAGAGAAAAGGACCAAGGACTGAGCCCTCGACAATCCTAACGTGAGAGTCAGGCAGGGAGGGAAGAACCCAAGAGGAAGAATGACAAGGAAAAAAAAGGTGGGAAGAGGGCCATGAAACCACGGTGTCACTGAAACCCAGAAAAGAGATTTTCGAGGAAGAAATGGTCAGTGGAGCGAAATACTGCAGAGAATCCTAGTCAAATGGAGACTGAAATTGTCTACTCAAGTAGATGGTGAAAAGGTCATTACTGAAGTTACCAGAGCTGTTCATCTGGCACAACTCTGTTCAGAATGGTAGCCATTAGCTACACACATGAACTGGGCAGAGCAAACACAGAAGGTTCCATCGCTGTAGAAATAGGTGCTGGCATTATAGGTCCTGTCACTGTAGAAGTTTCTGCTGGTCAGTGCAGCTTTGAAGTGTGGGTTGCGAGTAGAGTTCATTGGAGACTTCAGTTTAGAGTAGAAGGTTAAGACAAAACTGGGTCCCTGAGCCTACTCAAGGGTGACCTGAACATGTCACAGTTAATTCACTCTTGCATCCCCAGCACTTGGCATAGGCATAAGTTCCAGGCATAAAATAAGTTCTAACAGTACAGTACATCTTTAAATCTACCCCAACCCCAAGTCATAAAGTATTTATTGCAATTTGCTTGAAATTAACTGAAGACAAGTACAAACGAGGCCATTTGGTTCAGCCGCTGGGCAGCTCTATGGATGCTGCATGAGCTGTAAAGAAGTGTGAGTGGCTAAAGAAGCCCCCGCCTGAAGAGCTTGAATAAAGTCGTATGGGTTGAACTGCAACAAGTATGTTAGAACTGAAACCTTGAATCATGCCTGAGAAGGCCCACAGCCACTGGGGTTCCAGCACTTATCACCTGTAGACTCCCCAGTGCCTTTTCCCACCTCCCTCACCTTCGGCTGTGGAATCGCGGCTGCACCGCGCTGATTTCCACGGGAGTGGTCGATGGAGATGCCAGTGCTTTTGGGTACTTGTCACCTTGTGAGTTCCCTCCCTCTGCCGCAGTCATAAGTTTCCTGTATCTCTCTAACCTTTAAAAAAGAAAAACAAAAACCTGCTGGAGGAATAAACTTGGGACCTCGAGGCTAAATAATCAATTCACATAAAACCCTCTCTCCCTGCTCTGGTATATTCTTATATCCGACTTGGCTGATAACTGTTGGCCCGGAGCCAATTACAACTGCAAGGTCCAGAGTAATCACTGACTTAAAGTAAAACATCCTCTCTGGCTTTACCCGGGAGACAATGAATTAATGAATGTTATTTTTAATTGTACAAGTTACCATTGTGGCTCCTGTGGTTAAAGAGATTTTGGGGCCTATAGTTTATCTCTTTCTGTAACCCTGTTGGACTGGAAATCAAAGAAATGTAGGCATTGTCCGCCCAAAACATACTCTTTTGTGTTTTTTTCATAGCATTCATTTACCAAAGGTTACAACTGATTGAAAGTAGGATATGTTTTCTTGTAATGAAAGCTAATTATAACATGTGGGGCCTAAAAAGAGCTCGGAGGAAAACGTAGCAGTAATAGTACTAGTCGTTTTTGTGGTAGTGTTACCGAATGGACCCCCCTTCTCCTGGGGTCCCCCTGTTCTAGGTTCGCCTTGCCTGCCACCAGGGAATGACATCTCTCAATGTCAGAGATTGGTAAAAAGGAAAGGAAGTATTTATTCAAAAAGTTATAAGACTTAGAGTAATGGCTTCATGTCTTCATTAAAAAATACTAAAGTTCTGTAGAATACCCATAGACACACCCAGTCCTTCCTTCCCCCCTTTGCCCAGTCCAGGGTACCATATCTCAGGAAAAGCAATAGAAGTCTGTGGCTCGGGTAGCCCCCGGTTCCTCCCAGTAATTCGTGCCCAGCTGGGCAGGCCCCCTGCGGATTTCCAGCACTATCAGCTGTGTTGCCGGGATCTCCAGTTCTTAATCCAAACCCATGTGACATCTTCTCATGGCCCACCAGCAAGAGTCCTTTCACCCCTTTCCTTCCCACAGCATCTCTCCTGCATTCTTCCAAACTGCTAAGGGAGAGCTCTGCATCACTGCTATCTATTGCTTTTCTGCTTCCTAGGCTGCGTGGCAAAGGGAACCCCAAAGTCGCCTGGTCCAAACCTCACTGAACCTGCATGGTTCCCTCTCTTGCCAAAGCTGCATGGGGCCCCCTCACATGCCTGCTGTGCCTGGGTTTAAATCCCAATGCCAATCTTCCTCTGCAGCCCCATTTCCAGCTCCTCCTACAATCGGCTATACCTGCCATCATTCTCTTATTTTTCCAGCTTTCCTGGGCTGCCATAGTAAGTCCTGGCAGGAATGCCTCATGGCTTGGAGTAAACCATCTCCAAGCTCTCAATGGGCACTGTAACCAGGGGGAGTTGCCTCCCAGTTACGTCCTGGGTGGAAGTCACTTCCATCTCTCTGGCTCAAAACACAGCCATAGCCATTTAACACATCTATGAAACCAGTTAAAAGTTATAGATATGATAAATGACCATGCCAGAGGTTAGCTGCAAAGCTGTGGCTGTACAAAACAGCTTTGCATGGCCCTGCTCCATGTGTCCCATGCCCCAGTTCAGACTTGTGGGGCTAAGGACATCCTATATTTTTAATATTTCCCGGACACCCTGAGTTCTGAACCCCATTACAAATCCCTCTTTTGGGGGGCCCTGGCTGCATCTCTGTTACAGTAGCAGTAATAATATTAGCAGCCGTGGTCATAGAATAGTGGCCACTTCTGAAGAAGCAGAAATGGCATCAGTTTTTAAGAATCTACTATATCCAGGTGCTATACTGGGTGCTTTGCATATATTACCTCACTGAATCTTCACAGCAGCCCTGCAAAGGAAACACATTACTTACATCTAACAGGTGGGAAATAGATTCAGAGAAGTACTTGCCTAAGGACATGGTGTCAGTAAAATTTCTTCCCCTATCTGAAGATTTATACTTCAGACCAAAGCCAGTTAAATAGCTGAAGTTTAGTAAGCAAGGTCATGGTCAAAAGCAGAGTTTTGATGAAAGCAATTTTGAGTTTCAAGCCCAGCCTCAGGTTTACAGGGACCACGTGGTTAACAGTGATGTGTTGTGGGTTCCGAGAGGGATCCATGGACATGGCTACATATCACTTCTGACACAGAAAACCCGTCAATGCATTCAGTTTAAATTTTTTCAACAAGCATTGAAATAAACTTAGGTTTAACGAAGAATATGTAAGTCAGAACAGATCTAAAGGATTATGCGGACCTGAAATGTTGAGAGGAATTGGAACACCCCAGAAATCTCTAATTTACTGGAGGTTGGGTGGCCACAACCACTGAGGAAAGACATACCTGTCAAAGAACTCTGGCCTGAGTTTACCCATACCCTGAAACACCATCTGTGACCCATCGCTGGGCAGATGAATGGGCAGTAGAATCAGCTTCATAAGAACTCTGAGGCTTTATGAGCTCAAAGAATGTGGCTTTGCGGCTAGAATCAGGGATTCTAGTTTGAACTGGTAGTGTCTGCATCTTCACCTTTCTGCCCAGTGGCATCCTGGAGGCAGTTCGGGCCTTGGCCCAGGGTGAGGGCACATCTCCAGAAAATGTAGTGGGTGTCCCCTTCCAGCTGACTCAAGTCAAAGGATTTTCCAAGGTATAGTCAGCCCTTGTTTCCTCTAAAATGACCAGATTTAAGTAAGGAAGTTGCTGATGAAAAACTGCACATTCCAAAAGGAAAAATACCCAGTGCCATGTTTTATCTGCCCAAGAGGGATCTTTTTAAATACATAGTAATGAATTTCACGTGGCTGCCTCTCCTGGATTCCACATCTTTCTTTTGCACAAAGTGCATCCACTGGCAAAAAGGGGCAGTCAGGAATAAATGCTTATACCTTGGACAGGAGTCATGGCCATTTCTCAATTCACTGCCCGAAAGGGCATCTCCCAGAGAGATCAAGAGTCTTGTGATGTCAAAAAAAAGTGAGTAAAACCTGCTTGAACACTTCTGGTTTTGCCTTCACCTAAAATGCTTTTCCACTATCCCTCTACCACCCTTCAAGGCAACATAGGTTCCTGTTACGTATTACATGCTCATTAAATGATTGGGTGAGTGGATGGGATAAGGGAGAAAGAGTGAAGAGGTATCTGTCACTTGTTTAGGATGAACGGATCGATAAAGCCTTCCATAAACACCCCAGCTGGTAAACTCTTGCCTTCTTCCTGAATATCTCTCTAGCTCATTTTTTTGTGTGCCACTCACGCAGTCCTTGCATTTGAATGATTTGCCATATCTCCCCCTGGAAGGAGATCATGGTCCCCTCAGTCTCTCCCAGCCCCTCTACTAAGTCAGAGCTGGTACTCAGCAGATAACAGCTTCTGGCTGGCTAATTTGGGGACACAGCAGGAACAGCCATCGGGACGAACCATTTTGGGCCAGGGACCTTGAAGGAAGAAGTAGGTGTGTAACTCCTTTCACTCTGGTGTGTTCTGGCTACAGCGTCACAGCCACAGCTGCCAGCATTGGAGCGGCTGGTGTGCCCCAGGCCGGCCTGGTGACCATGGTGATCGTGCTGAGTGCCGTGGGCCTGCCCACTGAGGATGTCACCCTGATCATTGCTGTCGACTGGTTCCTGTGAGTTGGAATAAATGCGCTGCTGCGGCCGGATGGGGAGGCGGGCTTCCCAGCCATTCAGAATCTGCAGTCTGTCATCATTCTCTTCTCAGATTGCCTAATGAGCCATCTGTTGCTGCTTTAATTTCCCTCTGACCAGGCCATCTGATAACATGCTTAAAAATTAACTCCTCATAACTTCAAGCAGTGATTTTAAAAAGCCAGTAGTGCCCTGTGCTAGCTCATTATACCTGGTAATGCTCAAGGCTAGGAGTCGGGTATCAGATGAGATAAACACAAACTTTATTAGTAAAGAAGCCAGGAATCACTCTGGCCGGTGTGGCTCAGTTGGATGGAGTGTTGTCCCGTAACCAAAAGGTTGTGGGTTTGATTTCTGGTCAGGGCACATATCTAGGTTGCAGGTTTGATCCCTGGTCCAGGTGCGTATGATCCCTGGTCCAGCAGTGTGTGGGAGGCAACCAGTTGATGCTCCTCTCTCACCTCTCTCTCTCTCCCCACCCCTCAACCTTTCCTCTCTAAAAGCAATGAAAAAAATGTCCTCCAGTAAAGATTACAAATTTTTCTTTTTTTTCAATACAGCTAGGGAAGGCCCCAGATGTTCCAAACACCATTGGCTACCCTAGCCTATCTTAGCCATAGGTCAGCATCATAGGTCCAGAACCACCTGGTTCAAAATCAGCCTATCTTCCCAAGCATCAGATCATCGGGGGCAGCGGTGTGAGCAGAGGCTTTGTAGTAAGACTCACTTGGGTTTGAATCTCCTTTCAGTGTCTTCTTACTGGCTTTTGACCTTGAGTAAGTTCTTTAACCTCTCTGAGATCCAGTTGCATTATCTGTAAGATGGGTAGGATTCTGTCTGTCTCATTGGGTTGGTGTAAGGACTGAGTCAGGTAATATAGAATGGTGTCTGCCAGAAAGTATGTGCTCAATAAAAGGCAAGTCTTGTTAAAACTACAGTGAGTTAGACCCTTCAGGCCTCAACCAATTCATATTCTCTCTCTCTCTTTCTCTCATTCTCTCTTACTCTTTCATTCTCTCTTACTCTCTCGTTCTCTCTCTCTCTCATTCTCTCTCATTCTCTCACTCTCTCATTCTCATTCTCTCTCACTCTCTCTTTTATTCTCTCTCTTTCTCTCTCTCTTTCACACATGCACACATACACAGAGCTGAGGAACACAGCAGAGCAGCTGTAGTATGTTTAAGGTAAGGGTAAGAACGTGCCTATTGTGACCCCCAAAGTGAAAGTTGGAATGAGCCTGATTCCCCGGCTCTGTCCTTGGTTGACACCCACGTTGTGCATTGGTCTTCCAGCATCTAGGTCTGGCTTTGTCCCCAGGCCATTAGGGGAAGTGGAGCTCCTTAGTGAGCCTTCCCTCAGAACCAGCCCGGGCTTACTGGGGAGTCCAGGGCTATGTAGTTTGCAAGTGGCTGCTGAGATGGAGGAAAGGGGAGCGGAAACATTCCACATGGTTTAAAGATAAAGTCTTGTTTGAAGATAAAGTCTTCTTCAAAGACTTCAAGGACTTCAGAAAGCAGAAGCTCCTAAACCTGGGTGGCTGTGCCATGTGGGGCCCCCTTAGCAGCTGGTTGGTTCTACAAGGCCCTTTCTTGCAGAGGTGCCCTACCATTGAGACAGATGCTTCAGTTTTTTCTTTCTAATGCAGAAGGGCATCCAGAATGCACATGGGTAATCACTGTTGACCTTTTCTGCCCTGCAGGTGTAGTTCCACAAGAATATTCATGCACATAGTTCCTACCAGCTATGCTCCAGCATCCTCTCACCAGTGTGCCTTCTTTACCCACACAACCTCCTTCCTTCGGCCTCTTCTCCACACTCTCTGGGAGTTAAGATTAACTGGGGGTTCCTCAAGGAGAAAGCCATTCCCAGGCAAACCTGTGTTTTCTGACCATGCTCTATGGCATCTCCGCTGGCTCATTTATGGAGTGGCCCAGTGTGGTGAAGAAACAAGTACACCAGGGACACACACATAGGAATACTTGGATATGCACACGGCACATTCACCACCCACAAAACATCTGAGTCCTCTCACCTTAGCCAGAAGAGCTCCTGGAAATGCTCACCAGACAGGGGTTAGAGGTGAAAGACTTACTGAATGTATTTATTTATTTTTATTGAATTTATTGGTTAATTGCATAGGTTAAATGTATAGGTGACATTGGTTAATTGTATAGGTTTCAGGGAGTACAGACTTACTAAATTTTGACTCTCCCTCGGCTCCCCCAAAATAATCTGTGAATACTATTCCTGTTTCTTTGGGAAGAAAAGAGGGAATTTAGGGATATTAGTGCCAAATTTGTGGGAGTCACTGTGACTTACTGGGAGCTCAGGCACGGGGGAGCAGGTTCGCTCATTCTGTCCCTTCATGAACCACCATCTGCCCCAGGCCTGTGGGGAGAGCAGCCTTTGGTCAGCCAGCCATGAGACAGCACCTTCTGCAGTTGCTTAACTTACAACTCAACACTTCAGGTCCTTCCTTCTCTCCAGTGGGGAAGGAAAATGAAATCTGGGCCCCCGTCTGACTTACCCTCTGCCTCCCCCAGGGACCGGTTCAGGACCATGGTGAACGTCCTCGGGGATGCATTTGGGACAGGCATCGTGGAGAAGCTCTCCAAGAAAGAGCTGGAGCAGATGAGCGTTTCATCTGAAGTCAACTTCGTGAACCCCTTTGCTGTGGAAACCACAGCACTCGATAATGAAGACTCAGACACCAAGAAGTCCTACGTCAATGGAGGCTTTGCCATAGACAAATCTGACACCGTCTCTTTCACCCAGACCTCACAGTTCTAGAGCCCTGGGCTTCAGATGACTGGGAATGATGAAGGACATCTCTTAGCAATTTCAAACATTGAGGGAAAGAAAAACAGTTGTACATTTGACCTGATATTACAGACCTCAGATTATTTTCTATATTTGGACTCAGAGCTTTTGCTCTCCAGGTTCTGGGACGTGGGGGTGGGGTAAGATAAAAGGAAATTGATTAAAAGGAAAGCTGTATTATCTAGATTTGTAAAATTCTATGACAAAGTTTGGAAGCATGTAACATAGCAGCTGTTGGAATTAGGTAAATGATGTGAAAAAGAAATTGCTTTCTCATGCACAGACCAGTGTTTTGGGTTTTTTAAAAAAAATACTTTGTCGTCGATTACAAATTTTTACTCAGGCTTTGTATTGGCATGGAATTCCTTTGACATCTCACGTTTTTATAAATTATAATGCATCTCAACCACCCCCTCCCCCTGTTAAGGTGCCAAATTGTCCATTTTGAACTCATCTCTGGCCAATTTCAAAGACAATGCTTTGAAAGAAAACAGACCAGCACAGTTCTGCAATAACAGTTGTGAGATGGGCGTCGGGTCTGGGAGGGAGGGAGATTTTCTTGTCAATGTACTTACTGTGTGGGACACTGGTAACTACTAACCCAGTGTGCGGTATTGAGCTAGGTATATATGTGTGTAAATACTATTTTCATATAATTTGTCCGACAGAGATCAGAATTGAGCTGTCAATGTGAAATAAAGAGCTCTCCTTATACTTGAATAATAACGATGATTCCAGTCCAGATCTGCTTTGGGGCTTGTCAGACTCCTCTCTCTCGGGAGTACTAGCATGAGTAATGGTGTCGTTCGGCCACTTCACATCTGGGAATGTGCCCCAAAGCACAGACCTATCATGCTGATACCCTGAGGTGGCACAGCCATTCATTACAACTTCCAAGTTCTGCTGGAAGGGAATCCACGCCAGCTCTGTATAAGATTATGCACCAAGGGGTCACTCACATAAGGCTGGGTGTGTCTGTATCCAACTGGAAGGCTTCATTCTTCAAGGTCAGTCATACCTACTTAAAAATGACAGTACTTTGCCCTTTTGTACCCATTAGGGCCTACGCAACAGTGGCAAGCTTACCAGCTAAGTTGCATTTTAATACCAATTTGATAGGTTGATCAAGCCACACTGACCAGAACAGCACTACCCCAACCCTGATTCTTGCAGGGGAAGTCCCACAACCTGAGACACTGGGCTCAGCGGTTCAGGAAAACTTCATTTGTATGTCACTTGTCTCCTCCTCCAGGGAGGACTGTTCTGACTGGTAGTCTAGTAACCTTGGCCAGGCTTATTGAAATCATCCTTTGTCATTCTCCTGCTAATTTATGAAATCTTTTTAAGGTCTGTGCTTCAGCTCACATCTTGTAAATAATGCTTAACATAAACTTGTGTTTCCACTGAGATCCAAAATACCTGTGCTTCTGCAGTGTTGAGTAGCCCATGTAAGCCTGTGCTTTCCTATTTAAGAAACCAGAAATTGTGCCAAAGAGCATGGAAAAGTCAGTAAATGCTCAGTATTGACCACTTGTACCCGAAATTGTAAGAGAATGATACTGGATTGACATGTAAACATCACAAATAAGAACCAGTAATTCAATGTGAGTTTTAAAATGCAAAGACTAGTGTTGTTTTTGGAAAGTCAATCTAAGTATAATGCAGTTAATCAGTAATTTTTCTTGTGCCCAACGGTCTACCCCTGTGGCAGGGTTCTCCGATTCAAGGCACTGGAGTTGGCAGAGCGGTTCCCAAACTGCGGGTCATCCTTATTTTGATGTCAGTTTGTAACTGACCTCTTCACACACTGTGCTGTTCACTCATCGAAGAGAACAATGTTCCATTTCAGTCTCAATAAACATCGTTCTTTCTTCCTTGCCTTTTTCTGTATCTGTTCTTTATCTCACCCTGGTGGATGTGGGAAGGTGGAGGCATGGTCAGTTCATTCAGACAGCACACAGGTTATTTCCAAAACCGTGTTTATACCCAAGAATTAAAAAGCAGGGCTTGAGGAAAAGTAATCTTAAGTCTTCACACCCATCAGTGGGGATTAAAAGGTTGAAATTCAGTGTCATTATGAACAGCTTGCCCATACTTTTTGACTACGATGAAGAGGAAGGTAGATTTGGTTGGGAATTACAAATGGGAGAAAGCCACCATATTGATGGTGACTTGGTTTCCCCGAAGGACTGACCCTGCCGTCTGAGATGTTACTGCACCCTGTGAACGGCTGTATTCAGAGAGCTCTGTGAAGGGTGGCACGGTCCCACCTGGAACCCGAGTCATGTCGGGGTTCCACACGGGGGCCCACTCGTTAGTGAGAGACAAGGGAACGGCAGCTCTCTCTGCCCCACTGACACAGTGTTTTGTGAAAATGCTTATCACTTCCTGGCAAACTAATTCACAGCAGTTTTCTCTTTTGGCAACATGGGATAAAATACCCAACACCACAAATCCTTAAAAGAGAGAGGTCTGTTTGGAAAAGTTAGTGAACCTGAGTAGGAACCTCCCGCTGTATGATTTTGATCTTACCCTGAGTATTTTCATGTACAGAGGAATGGCGTTACCAGCACTAGAAATGACTTACTTTTGAACAAATAGTACTGAGCTCACTGGATACAAGACCTTTTATTTAAAACATCCCATTCTTAGAATAGCATGAGGAAACTGTGGCTTATAATCCAGCAACAGTGTTGGCTTGGCAGGTGTGTCAGAACCTTCCCTCCTGGAACAGAAAGAGGAAATGGTCATGCAGACCTTGGCAGAATTCTAGAAGGTTTTATGCAACAGAATAATCTGTATTCTCTTAACCGCCCAGCAAAAGACCAGTGAATAGGCATGCAGCTCTGGCCTCTTACCAGCTTTGTGACCCTTGGCAATAATCTAGGCCTTGGTTTAATCTTCCGTGAAATAGTGACAAATATTGCCCCTTGAGATTGCTTTAAGTTAAATGAGAAAATGTGTAAGATGCATTTAGCAGAGACTTTGTCACGTAATATGTTTGATAAATACTAGTGTGTGCCCCCAGAAAAAAAAAACCCTACACCCTCACCCCCCATTCACGTAGGAAATCCATAGAGATGTAACTTCAATTGCTATGCATTTTGTTGGGACCTTTGTCACCAATATGATTAAGGATTGTAGCTTTCGTCACTTGGCATTAGCTGAGTTATTAGAGCAAACTGTACACCCAACCTAGCGAGACTTAATATATTAACAACTCCCATCCATGAAGGGGAAACTCTGAAAACAGGACATTTGATTTAAATAGCATAAGACTAAGTGAAATAAGCCAGACAGAGAAAGAGAAATACCGTATGTGTGGAATCTAATGAATAACAGAAACAGAGGTGTGAATACATGGAACAGACTGACAGCTGTCAGAGGGGAGGGGTGAGGAGGGGGCTGGGTGAAAGCAGGTGAAGGGATTTAACAAAGAACATATACATATAACCCACAGTCACAGACAGCAGTGCGGTGATGGCCAGAGGGAAGCGGGGAGCTGGGTGGAGGTGGGCAAGGGGGCAGGGGAGGACAGGGAGTAGGGACATCTGTAATAGTGTCAACAGTGAAAATAAAGTAAAAATAAATTTAAAAAATAAATAATGTAAGACTCAGAATATTTTCTCCTGTAAAGTATCACATGAGAACTAAACAAAAAAATGTTTGCAATCTTTTTCTCTGTGCCCCAAGACAGAAAGCGAGCTTTGCGATCAGGCTGCCTGTGAGGCTGAGATGTGCATTCATGTAGCACCTCTTTTTGTTAAGTCCTGAAATTACTGACATGAGGTTCACTTCTGCCATCTGGGCCTGTATATCTCATGTGACTGTCCTCCCCATGCTGGGACTTCGTTCTGGGCTCCACGTGGGGTTTTACAAATACCCCCCATGGTAGGAAATGTGCCTCCCTCCCCTGCGATCTTAACTGTTTAAATAAAATCCCTATAATATGAACAAGAAGTGAGCCTTGTTAAATTAGCTTTGGGAACAACATATACTGATCCACATACACTGAATTAGGTGATTGCTCACAAACATATGAAGTTATTGACCATGAATGGAGATGACTGGCTCAGGTTAAAGAATGCCACCAAATTCCTAAGAAAGCATTATGATTGACCATACAACTGCTGTCCCATCTCTGCTAAGAGAGACCAGTGCCATGTGTGACGTGGAGGATATCTCTCCAGGATTACGAAGACACTTGGGGTTTCATCTACAAATCTCTCCTTGGTCTGCCAATTGTAAGATACCACAAAGCGCAGAATAGTTATTAGTACACCCCCAAAGCCAAGATAAAATCAACGTCCCTTTTGGTATTCTGGTTGAAGAAAAAGAAAAAGGAAAGCAGTGGCCTCTTCTAGAGTTTGACTTCTAGAAGCCCTCGCCAGCCTGAAGCTGGGAAACTGCCCTCCTCGGAGCAGAACCAGGATAGTACGTAGAGAGACTCTCCCCCCACAGAAGTACCACTTACCAAAGGATGGAGGCAAAGACACTAGAAACAAAGGCACAGAATCAACCAAACTCCTGAATAGTAGTGTCTGGATCCCAACACACACGCGTGTGCGCACACACATTTTCCAGACTGTAGACTCTGGTAGCTGCTGCTCCTCATTGACTCAGAATAGCTATCAGCAAGGTTACGCGATGTCACATTCTTGTCTCTCACTTCAGGGCATTTGAGGGAATGCAAGTAATGCAGCTGGGTATTTCAGAGTCAAAGGTCTGGCTGCCAATGGTAAAAATGAGGCACTAGCCAGGATCCACTTTATCTTATTCAGATGGTGTGGAAAGACCCCTTTTCCAAGGTAAGGATAAGTAAGACTGATTGAAATGAATTGAGTGGTCCACCATCACACAGATGCTTCACTTCATGGACTCACCTTCACGAAGGACTGAAGACATGCTCATTTTAAAGATGACTTTGATCGTCCTCCAAGCATTCAAATGTAACTTTCATTTAAGGAGTCCTCATGTTGTGTTTCCAAAGTCATCAATTTAGCTGGGCAAGAATAATAACAGGACAGAAAAAAACTTTGTCTGAGCTGAGGACTCTGGAGTGGGGGAAGGACAGGGGAAGGCTCTCCAACAAGAATCTGAGGATAACGAAAGTCCAGGTCTTAGGAAACTGGGAGGGTCTGGCAGGTGTCAGAGAACTTCTACTGTGTAACTCAGAGTTATGTTATGAATACGAGCAGTTGCCATTAGCAACAGAGGGACAGTGGCTGATCCTGCCTCAACAACTGCTTTTGTCTTCCCAGCATGCCAAACGGACTTTAATTCCTAGCATTTACCAACTAATCTTCCACTTCCTGATTCAGCCAGACAGGAACGTGCCAACTTCACATTAAACACATAAAACCTCCCGACTCTGCTCAGTCAAGAGGAGCCAGTTAGGTTAGAACAATATGCCAACTGCAATTAATGAGAACATAAGCAGTACACACATCAAGGCAGTCTCAGGCTGCAAGGATACTTGGGCTGCCTTTCCGGCACTAAGAAACAGTTAGCCCCCATACCATTCCAGGCAGACGGCCACCCTATTCTTGGGCCTCATCACCTTTCATAGAAATGACATTCTAAGGCAAATAAAGGTCCCCTTTCTTTTAATATGTTGACCTAACACCTAACTGCCGCAGGCACTGAAGGAGGAGTGTTCTCCCTGCCAGCATGTGTACAGGAAAGGATGGGATGTCATGTCTCCCCAGAAGAAAAAACAGCAACAACAACATAGAGGAAACTCATTTTTATTTAGTTGACAAATGTTTGCACAGCAGTTTCTATGTGGCAAGCACTGTTCTTAGTACTTAACAAATATTAACTAATTTAATCTCAACAACATTGTGAAGTACTATAGATGAGAAAGCGGTACAAAAGGGTTAAGTAACTTTCCCCAAAGATCACACACGAATAGGTAGTCCAGCAATTTGGCTCCAGTGTCAACATTCTTCACCAGGTATTGAGAGTCAGAGAAGACTAGGAGTGCTAGAATATTCTAACCCAAAATATAGGGTGGCCTAAATTTTTCAAGATAAATAATAACCATTGTTAATACTTACCAAGTGTTAACTATAAGCCTGGCACTGTACTAAATATTTTACATGCTTAATTCCATTTTTTTTCTTTTCAGCACTCCTATCAGGCAGGTATTATTGCCCTCCATTTTCCAGATGAGGAAATTGTGGCATAGAGAGGTTAACGTGCCCAAGTGCACACAGCTGGACCTCCAACCTGACTCCAAAGTCTGTGTTCCTAACCACTGAGATATGGTGCTTCTGAATGCCTACAAGTTCCATGCAAATGGAAGCCAAAAGAAAGCAGGGGGAGTCAAAACCTCCCAACAAAGAGAAGTCCAGGTCCCAATGGCCTCACTGGTAAATTCTAACATTTAAATAATTAGTACCAATCCTTCTCAAACTGTTTCCAAAAATAGTAGAGGAGGGAGGGAACACTGTCAAACTCATTTTACTTGGTCAGCATTACTCTGAAACAAAGCCAAACAAGGATAATTATAAGGAAAAAATTACAGGTCAATATCCCTGGTGGACATAGATGCAAAAATCCTCAACAAAATATTAGCAAACTGAATTCAACAGGACATTAAGAGGATCATACACCATGATGAAGTGGGATTTATTTCTGAGATACAGTAGCTCAACATAGACAAATCAATAAATGCAACGCATCACATTCACAAAATGAGCATAATAATCACACGATTATCTCAATAAATGCAAAAAAAGCATTTGACAAAATTCAATAATTTTTCATGACAAAAACCCCTAAAAAATTAGGAATAGAAGGAACATTTCCCAACATAATCCAGGCCTCACATGACAAGCCCACAGCAAACACACTCAACAGTGAAAAGCTGGAAGCATTTCCTCTAAGATTGGGAACATTATAAGCTCCAAGGTAAACAAACCAATGTCCTACTGGTAAAATCCAACAACCAGTTCCTTAGGCATTAATTTTCACTCTTTTGCAATATTTGCCACTGTTAATTAGCTCATTTTCTACTAAGTTCTCTCCCTTTGAATTCTAAGACATGACAGGGTTCTGCCCCAAACCTCTTCCCCCGACCCTGATCTTCAATAGCTTTTGTGACCTGCTCCTGCCGCTCCCTTCCTGTGGGCATCCTCTCTGCCCAACACCCCACCTGTGCCGGACACACAGGGATCCCTGGAATGTGGAATGAACGAAGAAGCTCTATTTCCTCTGGTCGCTCTCTCTACACTCTCTCCATTGGAAATTCGCCCATTACTATGGCTTCCAATGCCATCTCTATTCAGATGGTTAACAAAAATGTGTATCCCCTAAATCTACAGCTGCCCTCGGTTTCCCCTGCCCTGCCCTCTCAGCAGAGGCAGGCAAACTTCAGATCTACATTTCCAAATTCTACTGGACATTTCCTGTTGACCTTTGTACCATCTTTTTAAACTGAACTTATCCAAGGTCAAACTTGTAAATTTCTTCTGTAGTCTCTTTTCCTAAATTGAATATTGTATTTTCAAAATCACCAGGATTTCTACTGCAACTTAGGATCGTAACAATTTCTTTGACCCTCTTTGACCCCAAGAGGTCAGAGGTGACAAGGCAGGTCTACAGTGGCTCGTTCATTTGTTCAAATCCCTCCACTTGGAGCCCAGGTGGCAGGGCTGTCTCCTTGTGAAGTGGGTGGTCTGTGGCTTAGCTTCATTCCAGCCATAAATTACTAGACATGGCGCATTCCTGCATTTTCTCTTCCCTTGTCATTCTCAAATAAATAATGTGTACTTTGATAATCCTCGGTTCTACTTACAACTAGACCTTCAAAACAGGAACAAGATTCAGAGAAAACAGTAACAACAACAAAAACTAAATCCAAGAGAAGGCCCCCATGGCCTCTGAGCACCAACCCTGCCTCAAGGCACCCCCGCCCTGTAATGCTGAGGGTTCCCCACTCTAATCCTACTACCAAATACACCACAAGAAAGAAATCCCTCTCCAAAAGGTTTTATTTGGCCCATTTTGCTCTCTTCATCCTGAGTTCATCTCACCTCGTGTCATGAAGAATGTGAATCTACAAAATGAAGGACACCGTGACCTTCTATCAGCAGAGTAAATTATTCTCTCAATCAATACTTCGCTCCTGATGATTAAATAAAATAGTTCACCCTCATTTTGCAACTCAGCCCAGGCATTCTAACTTAACTATTTCTTTTTTAAAGGAACCAGGCTCCCCCTCCACCTCCTCCACACCATTCAAATGCTATTAAAATAAGGTGCCCGGTGACTTCTCCCCACGCTCCATGTTTAATGAGCCCCTTTCTTCTCTATGACCCTCCCACCCTGTCCAGGCTCTAATTCCCAAACTTCTTCAATGGCTTTGTTAAAGTCTCCCAGCTGCCAGTCTCTACCCACTCCCTGACCACCCTGAACAGGATCATCAAGTTAATTGCCTACTTTCCCAGCCCAAAACTCTAATGGTCTCTTACTGTCTATAGCACAAAGTCTAAAATACCAGGCCCAATATTTAGGACGTTGCAGAAGATATCCCTAGAGAGTATTCCCTTTTTCTCCAAACACATATCCTTCCTTAGACTCAGTTTCTTGTCTCCCAAACCTCTTCTCCACCTGGTCTTCCTATTTCTTAATGCCAAAAATAAATTCTTGGCACCTGACCCCCAAGACTCCATTATTTATTACCAAATGGAACCTAGAGAAGTAATAGTATCTTGGTCTATAATCAGCTATTGCCTTGTATTATTAAGGTAATCATTATGAGACTTGATTATAAATAAAGTTCCACAAATTCAGTTATTATTATTTCACACACTTAAATAAGAATCAAAACTGGTGGCTGTGGGCAAGATCCAGCTTCAGACCACCTTTATGTGGCCACAGAGCCTTTTGCTGTTTTAGATGTGAATTTGAAGAATTTGAACACCTTGCAGGAGGTGAAGGAAGTGGAGTAACACCCCAGCACTCACCATTATTTTGAACCCCACTGCTTCTGACAGTCACAAATCCTGCCTGGTCCTGAAGGCATTTGAGTTTGCAACACCTTTTGATAATCACACGTGAAACAGCTCATTGCCCTAGTAAGTCTGAAGATTCCAGAAGGGTACAGGATGGATCTTAGCATAACTTGTCCTCTATCCCACAGGGCCCAGTACAATACTAAGCACAATGTAGGAGCTTAATAAATACAAATTGAGTGATTCTATGCAAGGCTATGGAATCAATTTAGTTATTTATCAGGGCTGGGAGGCCGCACGACTCAGTGAACAAAGGATGTCATCATTTGCCTCTGCTGAATTTCCTCATGCAAAGACAAAATGAGCTCTCGTGACAAGGATCTCTCCCCATGAATCCAGCACTTCCAACAATGGCTCCTCTTATACACAGTCTGTTCCTAGAAGCCATCACACTAAAATAGGGGCGATGTTTATCCCAGTTCAAGATACCAATTTGAGTGCTAATTCCTGGAGAAAAAGGAACAGGGATATTTATTTTGGAGTGGGAGAGGGCTTCCTAAAAATGCTATTTACAAACATAATATTCCAATGACAGGAAATAAGAGCAGAAAGCATCTTTTGTTGGCCTAAACAAGGAGTGGTTAACCTCATTCCAACTTCTGTCAAGAAACCTTAATTGCCCTGTCACTCTACTGAAATAATCAGTTCGATTTTTCAAACCCTTTAGGTTGAATTGCCCAGCATGCACCAGCTTCAGGGACAGTCAGGTGACAACCAAGGGGCAGTAAACAAGAAGTTTGGAGACAAGGCAAACCAGGGATTAGAAATTGCCTCTAACACACAATTGTTTTTCTGAGCCTCAGTGTCCTGAGTGGAAAAAAGGAAAAAAGAAAAATGCTTTCTGCAAATAATTTAATGAGAATAATGACAACTAATACTTACTGAGTGCCTATGTTATGCCAGGCACTAGTTTCAAGTGCTTTAACTGTGTGGAGTCATCTATCCATGATGTCACAAAGTGGATACTAATTTTGCCTCCATTTCGCACAGAAGGACACTAAGGCACAATGAGCTTGAGTTATTTGCTCAAGTCACTCAGCCAGTAAATGGCAGAATCAGGGTTCAAATCTAGATGCTCTCACTCTAGAGCCTTCACTCTTCACACCCACATGATAATGCCCTCATGAAGCATTATACAGTACCTGGAAAACTGAGGCACTGAACAAAGGAATATAAAAATAAGAGAAAGAGTAGGAAGAAAAAAGAAAAAGTCCTTTGTCCATTTCTTTGCTGAGCTTCTGGGTTTCCCAAGGCTGGATGGGAAGGTCTTTCAAAGACTGTGGCTCAAGCCCCTCAACGTTGCTCTCGTCCTGACCTCCTCTATGGAAGAACCTAGAATAAATCACCCTCCACACTCGCCCAGGCTAAGAAGGACATTCAGTAACGCTGACTCATTCAAAAGCACCCACAACCAATCACAAAATAAAGGCCCAATACCCACCACATGGATTTCAACTCTCTTACCTTAGAGCCAACTCTCTGTTTTACCAGAGGTCTTCCTTCTCCCTCTTCATTTGAAAGTCCAAATCCATGCCCTGCTGGGTAGCTCATTTGATTACAGCATCATCCTAATATGCCAAGTTGTGGGGGATCAAACTCCGGTCAGGGCACACACAACAACCAACCAATGAATGCATAAATAAGTGGAGCAACAAATTGATGTGTCTGTCTCTCTTCTCCTGTTTCCTCTCTCTCTCTAAAATCAGTAAATTAAAAGAAAAAGAAAGTCCTAATCCTGGTGACTCAGTAGCCTAACAGCCCTCAGATTCCCTTCATCATCTCCAGGGCAGGCCATGAAACGCTGAGGCACTCACTGCTGCCATCTCAGATTTCCAGCTGTGGAGACTAGTGCCCTCCCCACATGACACTCCCACACATACAAAGCACACCCGGCCATACAATATGATGTATTCTGCCTGTCATATTGGCCCACAAGGTTTTGGAGAGGAGACAGAGCTGTGTTAGCCACGGAGTACAAGTGAGCCCCAGCAGGTGATTCTTATGGGTAGACTCTTATGGGCTTCAAGCTACTTTTAAAAAGAAAAAAGAGGGGGCTGACCAAGATGGAGCCATAGATAGATACACTGTGCCTCTTCCCACAACCAAAAGAATGACAACAGCAAATTTAAAAACCAAAAATAACCAGAATTTCCAGAAAATCAAACTGAATGGAAGTCCGACAACCAAAGAGTTAAAGAAGAAACACTCATTCAGACTGGTAGGAGGAGTGGAGACAGGCAGCCAGAGCAGAGAGGACATGTGGCAAGGTGGTGACTGGAGGACCAGGTGGTCCCACATTCACAAGCGGATAAACAGAGAGGAATAACTAGGGAGTGAGACAGACTGCACAGCCCAGGGTTCCAGCATGGGAAAAAAAAGCCTCAAAACCTCTGGCTATAAAAACCTGTGGGTATTGTAGAGGAAGGAGAAACTCCAAGCCTCACAGGAGAGTTGCCTGGAGAGACCCACAGGATCCTAGAACATACACAAACCCACCCACCCAGGAATCAGCACCAGAAGGGCCCACTGTCCTTGTGGGAAGCAGGGGAAGTGACTGAAAGAGAGTGGAGAACTGAGCCTCTTGGACCCCTCCCCCACATACAGTGACACAACACAGTAACATGGGTTGCCCCGCCCTCATGAATACCTAAGGCTCTACCCCTTATTATGTAACAGGCACAACAAGACAAAGCAAAATTGCCCAAATGAAAGAATAGATCAAAGCTCCAAAAATACACCTAAGCAATCAAGAGATAGGCAGCCTATCGGATGCAGAGTTCGAAACACTGGTAATCAGGATGCTCACAGAAATGGTTGAGTTGGGTCGCAAAATAGATAAAGAAGTGAAGGCTATGCAAAGTGAAATAAAGAAAAATATACAGGGAACCAACAATGAAGGGAAGGAAACTGGGACTCAAATCAAAAGTCTGGAGCAGAAGTAAGAAATAAACATTCAACCAAATCAGAATGAAGAAATGAGAATTCAAAAAAATAAGGAGAGGCTTAGGAACCTCTGGGACAACTTTAAACATTCCCACATCTGAATCATAGTGGTGCCAGAAGAAGAGGAAGAGCAAGAAACTGAAAACTTATTTGAAAAAAATAATGAAGGAGAACTTCCCCAATCTGGCAAAGGAAATAGACTTCCAGGAAGTCCTGGAAGCTCAGAGAATCCGAAAGAAGTTGGACCCAAGGAGGAACACACCAAGGCACATCATAATTACATTAGCCAAGATTCAAATGAAGGAGAGAATTCTACAAGCAGCAAGGGATAAGGGGACAGTCACCTACAAAAGAGTTCCTATCAGACTGTCAACTGATTTCTCCAAAGAGACATTGCAGGCAAGAAGGGGCTGGAAAGAAGTATTCCAAGTCATGAAAGGCAAGGACCTACATCCAAGATTGCTCTGTTCAGCAAAGCTTTCATTTAGAATGGAAGGGAAGATAAAGTACTTTTCAGATAAGGTAAAGTTCAAGGAGTTCATCATCACCAAGCCCTTATTCTATGAAATGTCAAAGGGACTTATCTAAGAAAAAGTCCTCTATCATCTGATCAAAAATATGAACAGGCCCTGGCTGGTGTAGCTCAGTGGATTGAGCGCGGGCCTGCGAACCGAAGGATTGCGGTTCAATTCCCAGTCAGGGCACATGCCTGGGTTGCCAGGCCAGTTCCCGGCAGGGGACATACAAGAGGCAACCGCACATTGATGTTTCTCTCCCTCTCTCCTTCCCTTCCCCTCTAAAGATAAATAAATAAATAAATAATAAAAATAAATAAATCATGGATGTGTCAGTTTTAAATTTAAAAAAAAAAATATGAACAGTAAAATGACAGCAAACTCACAACTATCAACAACCAATCCTAAAAATTAATTAATTAATTAATTAATTAATCAAAACTAAGCAAACAACTAGGACAGCAACAGAATCACAGAAATGGAGATCATATGGAAGGTTATCAATGGGGGAAGGGTACAAGGAATAAGAAGCATAAATGGTAGGTACAAAATAGACAGCGGGAGGTTAAAATAGTATACGAGATGGAGAAGTCAAAGAACTTATATGTACAACCCATGGACATGAACTAAAAGTAAGGGGGAATGCTGGTGGGAGTGTGGGTACCAAGCAGAGGGGATATAGGGGAGGAAAAAAATGGGACAACTGTTAATAGCATAATCAATAAAATATATTTTTAAAAAATTAAAAGCTTGATACCTCCTGCTCTAGGATCATTTGGGGAGGAATTAGTTTTGTCATTGTATCCTTGTTTATCAAGCAATAAAAAAGCTTTTATTTGCTAATCAAAAAAAAAAAAAAGAAAATATATATTCTTACCAAGGTGTGGGAGGGTCACTCTAAAAGGTACAGAATCTCAAGGGGAAATTTTCAGAGTGGGAGCTCCTCACTCTCAAGAAGCTGAAGAAGCTCCAACAACCCATCCATCCTGGAAAGGACCCATTTGCACCAGAGAAAAGCCTGTATCCTAGGCATGACCCCGTTTGCCCGATTTCCTAGTTCTAAGGTGAAACTAAGCACAGGCTCTTTCCTCTGATGAACAAAGTAATTATTGCTGCCCCTAGACCCAGTGTGGAGGAGTGGGAGGAAACAGACCCCAGGAGGCTGAGGGTTGCAGCTCTTCTCGATGTCAGCAGAGTTGCCATTAGAGGGGAAGACAGGAGGGGCTTCTCCCCAAACCTATGCATCCTCAAGGAGGGCTGGGGTGGGTACCCTACTCAGAGATACACAGAGGTCCCATCAAGTGGCGCTAGCAGATTCACTGGTCACACACACAGATTGGAGAACACAGCATTTCCTCGGGTTGCCCTCGGAGAGGCCAGAGGGCTCCTTAAATGGAACTAGTCAGGCAGAGCCATCCATGGCTGTTACTGAAAGTGGCCAGGCCTTCAGTGGCTAGGCTGAACTTGCACACATAACCCATCCATCCTCTAATTATACATTTAAAACCAACTATTTTCTTTTATGTTAAACTAATCACATACACTCATATTTTTTAAATCTTTATGGGCACTTTATTCAGATGGCTGGCAATCTGAGAAGACAGTGGGTTATGTACCCTAACAGACCATCTTACCTCCCATTTTAAACCAACTCTTTTTTTTAATTCAGGGTCTACAGGCTTCAGTTAACTTTGAGTCAGTTGGGTGACCATACAGAAATGACTTCATTCTATGGTGGCTTTGCTTACAGGGCCCAGGCTCCATGAGGGAGATTTTCCCAAGAGTCTCTGCAAACCCAGACCCTGTGAAACATGTTTGGAAAATATGGTCCAGGCTTTGATAGATCAGCAACTGTGAAAGTCAAGAAAGGAATAATAAACTGAAATAAGACAAGGGGAATTTTTATTATGTTTAATGACAGATCTTCCCAAAAGGAATCCAAACCCCAATATGTCACAAAATTATTGATGTTATTATATACTCCAAAAACAAAAGGTCTCAGCTGCAACCCTGGCCCAATATGATTCCTCAAAACTAAAATAATTCCTGCAGAAACAAAAAGGTAAAATCAGAATAATTTAAACAATAGAGTTAACAGATCAGAAAATGAGAAAAGGGCAGATTGAGTTGTGAAAAAGACTTTAAATAAGCGTGGGCATTTAAGATCTTATTCATAAATCGAATTAAGAAGGTATATTAAAAAAAAAAACATGAATGTCACAGAGTACATCTAGCAATAAAGCCACACACAGTGCCAACTAATTAGAAGGACCTCCTCTGACTGCTCACATCCTCCTTTGTAAGTGGCCCTTTTCCAAGAATTGTAGCTCAGTCTTAATGTAATGCAGTATTTTTTATTTTTGATGGCTACTTAGACGCCGAAATAAACTGACAACTATAATTTCGGATGCTCTGAGCACGTACAAGCGATCAGGCTAAGAACATAATCTAAGCCTGTTGTCTGTTTTCCAAAGGTGCAGTGTTTGTTGTAATGCATACCTTTATTTGGCTGCGATTCTGAGAAGAGGATAAATGAGTTTTGTTTTATTGTTTTTGTTTTGGGAGGGGTTTTTTTTCCTCCTTTAATTTTGAATTTCCTTTTCCTCATTTACCAAATGAACCAATTCCTGTGGTCATAATGAGAAAAGAGCCTTGGCCCTTCATTGTATCCTCCGAAACTCCCACGGTTGCAGGCATGGCAGAGGAAAGTGCTCAGGGCACACTACGGAGGAACTCAAAGGCTTCCGTTTTTCAGGCCCTCTCTTTTCTGGGTCTGTGCCCATGGAGACAAATGTGCCTCTAGCTCCGCTTCACCCCATTCCATCCTCTTTGCACTCCCTCAAACTGTGTGAGAACCCTTCTAACTAATTTTAAATTGAGTTTTGGCAGTGATGTTTACAAAGCCTATTCACTTAAAGTAGATCTTTCAGAGAAATATGGAGGAAGCTGTTGTTCCTCATGTAAATTTATGAAGAACTGCTGAACAAGAGGAGGGATAGTGACAGAAGAATGAGTTTAAACTATAGTCCAAAGAAATTAGCCTCTTCCTACAAACATTTCATAGAAATTGAACCTTTTTTTAAAGATTTTATTTATTTATTTTTAGAGAGATGGGAAGGGAGGAAAGAAGAGAGGAAGAAAAACATCAGTGTTCATCAATGTGGTTGCCTGTCACAGGCCCCCCACCAGGGACCTGGCCCTCAACCCAGGCGTGTGCCCTGACTGGGAATCGAACCAGCAACCCTTCGGTTTGCAGGCCAGTGCTCAGTCCACTGAGCCACCTCAGACAGGATGAAATTGAACCTTTAAAGCAAGATTTGAATTCTCCAGATGCAAGCCTCCCTCTTCCTGTGTTTTCAGTGGACTTCATGTACGGAAAGCCTAACACTAAAAAACAAATAAACAACATAAAAAAAAAAAAAACAGATTTACCAAAAAGAAAAAATCAGGTTGGCAGTCTTTTCCTAGAGGATTTATCAGGTTATTCCACTAAATAGCAGTTTCCTCTAGCTGATGTAAAATGTAAGTTGATTTGGAAAGAAAGAGAGAGGGGGTGGAATTGAGGAGGAAGGAGGGAGAGAAGGAGGGGAAAAAAAGGACTTTTCAAGAACATTCCATGCCAGAAATGAGGAATACCTGAAAAGGCATCTTGACATTTTCAGTAAAATTCTAAGAAGCACTTTCCAAGCACCTACCACTCAACTATTGTTATTTTTTATTTCAAGTTCCAAACAAACACACAAACAAACTAAAGCACAAATTTTCCAGCTCCACAAGGAAATATGAGCTCCAAACAACGAACACTTTAATCAACAACTCTTACCTGGGTACAAAAGATTGAGCACAGGGTTTGATTTAAAGGGGATTAGACATGGGCAACTCCACACACATAACAAAAATTGCTGTTCATTTCCCTAAGGATGTGTCAGTTGCCTGGATGAGGGAGTTCTTCATGATACTCCTCCAGCTTTCTTTCAGTGTCCCCTGCAGGTGGACTGAGAAAAAAGAACACACAATCAACACAGCCAAGGAGAAGAAGATGATCTCACTCTATCCTAATCTTGGCATGCCTCTTCCTTGGGATCACCCAGTGCCTGAGCCCTTTGCCCTATGTTCCAATGCAGACTGAGGCAACATTAGTTAGCATGACAAAGCAGCTGTGTGGTCTTGGGCAAGCTACCTGACCTCTTTGTACAATGTGAGGGTGATAATCAGCAGAGTATACATCTCTGGAGAGAGCTACTGTGAGGAGTTAGTATGGTCCTTGGTACACTGCATATGAGCAGGAACTGCTGGGTGTCACTGAGCTAAACTGTTAAACATGCCCCCCATCAATTCCATTCTGTGGAACAACCATTTTTGAGCACAGACAGTGTAGGACTGGGGGTGTTCCAAGTCCCAATCCTCAAGGCACTGGCAGCCTACTGCAGAGATTCTCAATCTTAAATATGCATCAGAATCCCCTGAAGAACAGTTTTAACAAAACTGGGCACAATGCAGAGATTCGAACTGAATTGGTCTCAAGTGGAGCCTGGGCGTCAGCATTTTTCAGAGCCCCTCCCCACTTCCCCGTGATTCTAATGCTCAGGAGGACTGCTGACCCAGGGATCTGCCTTGTGGTTTGGGTGCACAGCCACTGCCTGCTGGGTCTGTGCGATTCCTGGGATGAAGGGAGGTAAGTCACTCACTATCCACTGAGTCAATCCCCACAAGCCACTAAATGACAAATCCCTCAGAACCTGGTGACCAAATCAAAGAGTGAAGGTCCCTCAAGTTGGAGTTTAGAGTCTGTAGCCTGGCTTGCTTTTTGCTTTGGTTGTAATGGAGGTGAAGGAGCCCCTGTGGGAGGAAGTAAAACAGCTCCTGCCTGCCCGCAGAGAGGTCAGCCGGGAGGCCATGCCAGCTACTGTCAGGAGCTGGAGGCCCAGTGAGTTCTGACAGAATCAGAAACTAGTCCTTCAGCTAATTTTTGCCCTGTTTTTCTTTTCTTGGTTTACTTCCTTTTGGCTATTCTTTAATTTTAGAAATTAAAGAATTAGAAAACTTTTGTGCTATAATTCTTGTCTGTGCCTGCATTCCTTGCTCACCCTCTGGCTGGGAACATTACAAGTGGACTAGCTCCCCCTGAAGGCCAGCCACGGTGGTGGAAACTGGGACCCCAGGACACCACTCCCAGGTATACACCACTCAGTGGGGCCAGAGTTGGTGCCATTTGGTCAGTCTCCCCTCCATTTAGAGACTCCCCTTCCAGTCTTCCATCCCCTTCTTGGGGGAGTTTTCATAAGGAAAACCAATTGCAATACAAGGCTGAAGGAAACAAGTACTAAGTGGAAGCCTGTGGAGGAGCAGAAGACAGAGGCCCTGGCTCTGTTCAAGGGAACAGAGGGCTTTGCAGAGGCCTTACCAGCCCATCCTCCAAAGCGGAATCTCAGCAAATACACACTGGACACGGGCAATCAGCTCACACACTTGGTAAGAACCATGACACAAAGGTAATCGCAGCTTCTAAGAGAACTAGGAATAATTGGTGTTTGTGTGTGTTTACGTGATTTTTTCTTTTGTGATAAAATTCGCATGACGTAAAGACCACCATTTTAACCATTTTTAAATATACAAGGGATAATCTACTTTTTTAAATCCTTACCCGAGGACATCTTTATTGATTTTAGAGAGAGAGGAAGAAAGAGCGAGAGAAACCTCTATATGAGAGAGAAATATCAATCAGTTGCCTCCTATACACACCCCGACTGGGGATTGAACCCACAACCCAGGTATATGCCCTGACCAGAATCGAACCTGCAACCTTTTGGTGTACAGGACGATGCTCCAACCAACTGAGCCACCCAGGCAGGGCAGGGACCCAAGGAGGGGAGGGAGGAGGAGGAGGGGAGAGAGAGAGAGAGAGAGAGAGAGAGAGAGAGAGAGAGAGAGAGAGAGAGAGAGAGAGAGAGAGAGAGAGAAGGTTCTGACATCAAAAGGGGAAGAGTTCACAGGAACAAGTATAAAGGACACATGGACAAAAACTGGGGGGGGTGGAAATGGGAGGGAGGTGGGGAGGGCTGGGGCGGTGGGCTGGGATGGGAGTAAAAGAAAACTGTACAACAATTAAAATAAAATTTTTAAAAAAGTAAATTTGAGGTGGGCAATGATTAAACATAGTATCTTGAGTCAATTTGTTAAGCTGAATACGCCACCTCCTGTATTCTGCGATCCTGACAAAACATTCCATTCTAGAGATGAGAACACAGAGGCTATTCCAGGGTGGGAGGGTCAGGACATTAGGACATATAGAATGTTCAGTGCAGCACTGTCTTTTAAAAATGGTGCTGCAAGCAGGAGGGCTTCATTGAGAAAAGCAGGGAAGGAGGCATGTAGTGGAAACCCACTGGGTCTTCTGCCGGATGCTCCTCTCTGGGGCTGTCTTCCGAACTCACAGCACGGCTGGGGCTATCCTGCTTTAGCTGCTTCACCTTGCTTGTTTGGGTCTAATTCACTGTGATATCAGCCTCTTTCTAATAAATGCCCTATTTGCTTAAGACAGCCAAAGTCATCTGGGTTTTTACAACCACAAAAACCTTCACTACCACAGCCCTCCAGCACCCCTGCCTCACCAGGAGTCCGTGACCCGGGAAGTGGGCGTAGAGACCATTGGATGGGATCTTGTGTTGTATTGGAAACCTATTTTCTAAGAATTTACTAATTTTTTTCTCACTTCCTCTCTATCCCCCCACATCAGTGTCCCCATATTAGCTGGTTCAGGGCGTGCTGTAACTCAATGTCACCTGTGTTGAATTTCAGCGCAATTTGGCATTTGGTAATTATATGGGCCATGTTCCCTAAGTGGTAATTATGTGAGTTATGTTCTGTATAACTACCTAATAAATGCCCAGATGACTGTTTTGGCAACCAGAGGTGAAGTGGCCCAGAATCCATCCTTTAATCTACCAAGCAGAACGTTCTAAGGTAGGAGCCTGCAGAACTGGCAACCACTGAGCTGTCCTCCACATTCCTCTGTGCTGAAGGCGGGGAGTCCTGGCCAGCCCTGGGGCCCTCAAACCCGATTTTCAGGAGCCTGACCCTAAGTAAAAACCTAGTGTATTATCCCGCACTCCTTTATTGTTTAAAAAGACTCATAATTATTCCAAAATTGCTTGAACGAGGGACTTCATAATACAGCACCAATGATCCTTGTGGGAGATAGTCCGGGAAATGCCCACAGACTCTCCCAGGGTCCAAAGGGCTCTGCTCTTTTCCCCCAGGGTTCTCCTATCACACACCCTAGGTTTGGAGAAGCGACAGAATGTAATGGTTAAAGGTGCGGTCACAAGCCAGACTACCCAGGCCCCTATTTCAGCTGTGCCATTCACTAGGCATGGCACCTGGAGCAAGGTGCCTGCGTGCTCTGTGCCTCAGCTTCCCTATCCATAAAATGGAAGTCATGGTAGTAACTACTTCAGAGGATTGTGAGAATTAAACATGAACCCATTTAATACATGTGAAGTATTTGGACCAGTCCCTGGCACTTAGGAAGCACTAGATAATGAAGAGCTATTAGCTATTATTATTATTTTGGGCCTGGGTTAGGAATGGAAAAGAACACCTGAGAAATGATGACATCTTACTATGTGGCCAACTACTTGCCTCATATCTGAATTCTAGGGTTACCTCATTACCTCATTCAGCATTCACTCGTAAAAAATATTTACTGAGCACCAACCACAGTGGAGTGTCATCTGATACAAAGACAACAACAGGTAGGGAGTGGGAGTTTGGTTCTTGTTGAGAACACAGGCCTAGCACGTGTGGTTGAATTCACCTGAGTTAAACGAGATTCCATTGTAGCACACTAAATGCTGGCTATAAAATAGTGAGCAGGAGGGGCAGGTTTCACTCAAGAAGAAGGGGCAGACTTTTAAGCAATGAAGCCATATAAATATATAACAACAAACTATGTCATCCTTTATGAAAGTGCAGGGTGCTAAGAAAAAGTTATGCCTCAGAAGGGGAGGAAGTGCCATAGAAATTCATGAGACTCAAAGGATAAAGAGTGACCCATGCAGGAGCAGGAAGAGTATTCCAGACAGAGAGAGCAATGTGCACAAAGGCATCACAGCAGGGAAAAAACCTGTGCTCAAGGAGCTGAAAAGAGGGGCCATTAAATAAGGAGAGATGGAGACACAGGGGGAGGCAAGAGAGCTGGCAGACCCACACACGTTCTGTCATCGCCACTCCGTGAAGGAGGAACGTGGTTCTTAGGTCTCTTTCACATCTGTCCAGTGCGTTTTCTAACTACCTCATACTGACAGCAGGAAACTAAAATCATTTTAGCAAATCATGATAAGAAGCACTTAAGCTGCTTACTTACATAAGACATCAGCTTAAAAATATCTCTGTGCACGAACCGGGTAGTTCTTCAGAGGGTAGCTCGGTCTTTCAAGGGTGTGATTTACTTCAGAGATAAAATCTTCCTATAATAAAAACAAATGCAGCAATTGCAATACTCATAATGTAATAAGGATCAATGATAACACAATGTGTAGTTTTGCATTTAAGAGGTGCATGAATGCCATATACTCTGTATATGTGGGGTTCACATACGTGTGTGTACGTAGGTACTCTTTCCTTCTCTCTATTTCTCCTTCTCCTTCCTTCCTGCCTTTTTCTCTCCCTTCCTTTCTTTTTACATTTTAAAGGGATTTCCTTACTTGGAAAGACTGTGACTTTTCAGAAAGGAAGTAAAGTAATCCACTACCCCTGTGGTTAGAGTAATCATTACTCATTTTAAGTGTCACCCTATAAATCTAGGATACGCCAGCATTTTTAAGTGAGTCAATACAACCAATTCTACTACATGGTATGGTGAAATCCACCCACTGAGGGCACTGTTAACCTTCCATTTGAATTCTTTTGAAATGGTGACAGGTGACGTAGCTAATGACTGTCCTTCTGCAGTAGACGAAGTACTGGCTATATCTACCTATGATTCAGAAACACTCCCCACAGCCCCATAAAAGATGAAAAGCCAAAACACCTTATTAACTTTGAGAAAAGAGTGAAGACAGGAAATATATAAAATGGGGTCATTTTAACCAAGCTGCTAAAATTGTTAACATCATCAAGATTTGGGCATGAGGAAAAACCCCATTTTTGTTCTAACTAGCCTAGGAACTTAAATTATTTTTTAAGTTTCCAGTCCTGCATCAATGCCTGGTTATGCATCTGGACCCTCAGATAACCCTAATTACCACCTGAAGGATTCATACATCCACCTGACACCTAGGTCACTGGATGTGACCCGACTGCCTGGTGCCCATCTTCCAACCACCTGGCATCCATGATTCTTCATCCTGACTGGCTGTCACCTGACAACCATTCTGGGCAAATCCTAGGGCTAAGAATGTAGGACTGATAATTCTCAAGAATGCACCTTTTACTGTAAGAATTTTAACTTCTCTCTCTTCTTTAAAACACCAGGGTTTTGCCTGGCTGTTTCCAGTTTGAAAACTCTAGGACCCTTGAACAAATCTATGATTTATTTCTAGGAAAACCACCAGACTCTTTTTGAGTTTGTTCAACAGCTTTTAGGAAAACTTTCTTCCATGCTGTGGCCTTACACAGACCACACACACTTCTCTGGGTTCTCCCCTGGACCAGAATTCCTGTGCCTTGTGGAAGGGAATGTGCTTTGATCAGCTACACTGTCTTCTCTAAGTCCTTTGAAAGGACCCTCCTCCCTCTTGCTGCAGGACCTCCTCTGGATGCGCACTGTGCTCTAAATTAGCTGCTACTCATTGTTCAGTTCCAAGCTCCATTGTCTCTCCCCAGGGGAGCTGCTCTGACTCCCAACCAAGTCAAATACCCCTTTTCCTACACTCCCAGGACACCATGTACTCTCCTGGGTAAGTGTCACAATTTTACATTTATTTTTGCAGTTACTTGATTAATGTCTGTCTTCCCCAATGAACTGTAAGTCCCAGTTCCCATGTTATTCTGCCAGCAAAGATCTAGTTTGACGAGAAGCCCTAACCTCGTTTAGGCGCTGCCGGGCTCTGTAAGATGTCAGAAGATTGCATACCCTTTCATGGATCTTCTTCCATGTGGACTGAGACCCAGGGTGGAACCTGCTCAACAGATTAAACAGGGTGATTATGCCCCTAATAAAAAGGATAGTTAGAGTACATAACAATACGATTGATATTTATAACTTAATAGTAAGAAAACAGAAGCAACATATAAAATAATACACATAGTACAGTTTCAATACCTGTATAAAACCTGTGTATAGGAAACTCACTAGGAATGAAACCAACCAAGATGTTAATAATGGTTTGTGTTTGGGTGTACGGCTGTGAGTGACTTTCTTCTTTGTACTTAACTATGTATTTTAGATATTTCTCTGAAGAACAAATCCTGCTTTTACATTAAGAATTTAATCCGAAAATTTTAATATAAACATCAATCCTGTTGTTTTCCACCATAAGGATTTTATTTTGTATCTCATTTACTTGAGGCCAACTAGACCCAACCTTAACCACAAGTCTTAACATCATCTTCCAGTTCCGAGAACATGATGCACTTCCTCCTCCCAGAGGCATCTGCCCACACTGCTCCCTCTGACTGGAGTGCTGCCGCCCCAGCCCTGTCCCCACTCGTGTTAACTACTACCCACCCTCCAGAGCTCAGTTCATGTACTAATTTCTTGGGAAAGTCCTTCCTGATCCCTTTTGTGCAGAGGAAGTCAGTGTCCCTATTTTATGCATTTGGAGTCCATTTACCCCGTATTCTTTGCACTTCCCCTAGCATACATATCGTCATTATTTGACTAGTGTCTCTTTCTACTCCTACACTGAAATTGGGACTGCAACTCTTGGGTTAATAGTTCATCCTATGGCCTTGTGGGTATTGAATACCACAGTAGGTATATTTAATAAATATTTCTTGAGTGATTGAATTCATCTATTCATTAGTTGAATTCACTTATTCATTTTGAGGAGGGAGTGGGTACCAACTCCTAAATTCTGAGGCGGAATTAGCAATTTGATTATGAAAATCTTGTTTCCTCAAAATGACTGAAGAATGTTAGCAATTTGGATAAAATTGTTCTCTTTGATTAGCATACAATAAACATTAGGATAGGAACATTTGGGTATCAATGGGGGATTATTACGGCCAACACATTATTGAGCTCCTGAGCAGTTGCCCCTCTACTTAGTTTGGGACCAACATCTGGGCAGCTCATTCTGGCTCTCTCTGTAATAAGTACATTCAGCTTGTTTCCAGGTTGACAAGACCAAGAGCATTACTGTATTTAAACAAATCCATAACTGACTCAGGAAAACAACTCAGCAAATGAAAGCACCACCTGAAGCACTACCCATGTTTAAGAAAAGGCCAGGCATATCATTTCTATACTTCTCTACGAATTTTTAAGAGGAAGGAGTAAAAATATATTGAAGCTATAAATAAAGCTAGCATCTAAAAAGACCCACTAACTGGACACCATAAATATATTTTCCATAGGTGTTGAATAACCAGTACCAAAACAATTCCTACAATTTGTTACCATTATTATTATATACAATCAATATTACATTTGAAGATCGCTGAGAATGAGTCAACAGACAGGAGCAGTGCTGTGCCTTTTACTAGAGCTTTCTCCTTGTGTGGTGGAACAGTGAGGATGTGTGCTAAGGGGACGCGACACTATCCAGATGGCAGATAGTGATTAGGCTCAACAGTGTTTGTTCTACCATCCTTTGGGACTACCATTTTTCAACCCACTAGTTAAAGGGGTTTTCTTTTTCCTCCATTAAAACCTTGGGCTGAGTCTCACTCCAAAATTTGTCTCCCAACTCATCCCTACAACCTTAGCCCTTACTGATTTCAGTATTAAGCTAGCAGAAACAGAAAAGGTATTTCTCAGCACTCTTGTGACCTGGGCATAGGGAGACTGCTCCCAATTGTGCTGATGTGGAAAGAACAGTGAATGAGCTTGAGTCAAAGTACTAGTAGCACCTAGTATTCCAGAGGCTGCCTCTGTGATCCTGCTGAAGTCAACAAGGAATGGACTCATCCCAGAGGATATAAAGCATATCCTTTATTCAAAACAGCTATCTTATTTCTGGTCAAGATGGAGGCGTAGGTAAACACGGCTCGCCTCCTCACATAACCACATCAAAATTACAACTAAACCGCAGAACAACCATCACTCAAAACCATCAGAAATTGAGTTGAATGGAAGTCCAACAACTACTGAATTAAAGAAACCACATCCATCCAGACTGGTAGGAGGGGCAGAGATGCAGAACAGGCTGGGTCCACATCCATGTGAGGAGAAAAAAATTCAGGGAGGATATCTTGAGAGCAAGGAGTCCCAGCCCAAACTAGGTCCCCCAGCCCAGGGTTCCAGTGCCAGGAAGATAAGTCCCCACAACTTCTGGCTGTAAAAACCAGTGGAGATTGAGGTGGTGGAGGAAACTTCTGGAGTCCCAAGTAGTTCCCCTTAAATAACCACACATAGCCTTACTGAGACTCGCTCCCTTGGAGCTCCAGCACTGGAGTAGCAGCTTGAAAGGCACCAGTGGCCTAAGGATAGGAACTGGAGTGCCTGGAATCAAGGCAAAAGCTGGGGGACAGCTTTCTCCCAGACAGAAAGACAGGCAGAAGCCACTGTTCCTTTTCTGAACCCTCCCCCACACAGAGCCACAGAAGTGGCAAGCAAGTACCATATCTGAGACTCCATGGACCTGACTATCCCTGTTTCCCCTGCCCTGGAGATCCCCTAAGGCTCCATCCCACCCATCTTATGGGCCTATCCAAGCTGTTAACAGTGACTTTTCCATACAAATGGCTGGTCTTGGCTCAAGCTACACAACTTCCTAAATCCTCTCAAACAAGCAATACCTGGCCTCAGTTGAGCCCCTAGCCCCTACACCTCTTGCTAAGTAGCCCCAGGCCCAGCACTAACAGCAGCCACCCTGGGTTCACAGCTTTGTTTTGACTGGAAACTTCAAAGCCCAGCACAAGTAACAGCCATCTCAGATTGCTTTAAAGCTCAGAAAGGGTGGCTCTAGGCAGAACACTGGATGGGGCTGATCTTGGCCTGTACCACCGAGGAAACCCCAGAGCCTGAGCATCCAGTGAACAACTACAGACCACAGCAGAGTACCACCACCCTACCCTGCAAAGCTGATCCTCCATGGAGGGCAGAGGTTGGTCATCAGTGGACACAGCCAGTCCTTGTAGCTGACTGGCCTGGGTAAATCGCTACCATTAACCTGCCAACAGCAACCAAGGCTCAACTACAAGAAGAGGATGTACTCAGCCCTAACAAAGGGTGCACCTTGAGTTCCCTTCTTAGGTGATAGAGGAAGCTGTGCCACTGGACCCTACAGGAAACCTAGTATATTAGGCCACGCTACCAAGACGGGGAGTCACAGCAGCTCTATCTAATACCTAGACACAAATACAGCGAGTATGCCAAAACAAAGAGACAAAGAAACATGGCAGAAATGAAAGAACAGATCAAAATTCCAGAAAAAGAACTAAATGAAATGGAGATAAGCAATCTATCAGATGCAGAGTTCAAAATACCGGTTGTAAGGATGCTCAAGGGACTTAGTGAGGACCTCAAGAGCATAAAAAAGACACATTCAGAAACAAAACATACACTAATTGAAATAAAGAACAATTTACAGGAAACAACAATAGAGTAAATGAAGCCATGAATCAAATCAATGATTTGGAACATAAGAAAGCAAAAAAACAACCATTCAGAACAACAAGGAGAAAAAAGAATAAAAAAAAAAAAGGATAGCATAAGGAGCCTGTGGAACAACTTCAAGCATTCCAACATTCACATCGTAGGGGTTCCCACAAAGAAGAGAAGAAAGAGCAGGAAGTTGAAAATCTACTTGAAAATATAATGAAAGAAATTTCCCTAAGTTGATGGAGGAAATTGACATGCAAGTTCAGGAAGCACAGACAGTCCCAAATAAGATGGATGCAAAGAGGCCTACTCCAAGACACAGCATAATTAAAATGCCAAAGGTTAAAGATAAAAAGAGAATCTTAAAAGCAGCAAAAGAAAAGACGTTAGTTACCTACAGGGGAGTTCCCCTAAGACGTCAGCTGATTTCTCTAAAGAAACTTTGCAGGCTAGAAAAGATAAGTAAGAAATATTCAAAGTTATAAAAAGCAGCGACATACAGCTTAGATTACTCTCTCCAGCAAAGCTATCATTTAGAATCAAAGGGCAGATAAAGTGCTTCCCAGACAAGAAAAAACTAAAGGAGTTCATCATCACCTCACCATTATTATATGAAGGGTTAAAGGGACTTATTTAAGAAAAAGAAGATCAAAACTATGAACAATAAAATGGTCATAAATACATACCTATCAACAATTGAATCTAAAAAACAAACTAAGCAAACAAGAAGAACAGGGACAGAATCATGGATAGGGAGAGTGTTATGATCATTGCCAGATGGGAGGAGGGTGTGGGGGAATGGGTAAAGACGTGAAGGGATTAAGAAATACAAATAAGCAGTTACAGAATAGCCATGGGGATATAAAGTACAGTGTAGGAAACAGAGTAGCCGAAGAACTTATACACAGGTCCCATGGACATGAACAGTGGTATGAGGATTGCCTGAGGGAGTGGGGGGTACTTGGTGGAAGGGGCAAAGGGGGAAAAATTGGGACAACTGTAATAGCATAACCAATAAAATATAATTTTTTAAAAAAACAGCTGTCCTATGCCCCCAATGTTCAAAGCAGCATTATTTATAGTAGCCAAGTGCTGAAAACAGCCTAAGTGCCCATCAGTAAATGAGTGGATCAGAAGACTGTGGTACATTTACACAACGGAATATTACACAGCGGAAAGAAAGGCTGTCCTACCCTTTGAGACAGCATGGGTGGACTGGAGAGAATTATGCTAAGTGAAATAATACAGGCTGTGAAAGACAAGTACATATGACCTCACCTGTAAGTGGAACCTCATCAACAAAACAAACAAGTGAGCAAAACAGAACCAGACACATGGAAATAAAGAACAAACTGAGAGTGACCAGAGGGTGGTGGGGAGCAGGGTGATAACAGGGGAAGAAGGAGAAAGGTCAAGTCAACGAACATGTATAAAGGTCCCATGGACAAGGACAACCCGGGGCGGGAGGATTGAATGTGGGAGGGAAGCATGGGCAGGGCAGAGGGAAGCAATGGGGCAAAAATGGGGACAACTGTAACTGAACAGTAATAAAAAAAAAATTTTAACAAAAAAGAGTTGTTCTTCTTTCCCCAAACCCCCCAGCTGCCTTAAAAATATTATTTTCAGTGCCACTTCCCTGAAGGTAAGGTGACCAACTGTCCTGGTTTTCCCAGGACAAAGATATTTCCCAGAACACAGGAATTCCAGAGCTAAAACTGGGGTAATCCTGGGCAAACCAGATGGCCTTCCTGTGACCATATATTCTTGTCACTTTGATTATGGCCTAATTTACAAATTCAGAATCCAAGTATTTCCAAACTTATCAGGTTAGATGACTTTGGCATACAGAACTGGCTGACTCACCAGAGATAGATGATAAAACTCTGGTCTGCAGCCTGCGTCATCACCCTACACACAACTGTGCTTATTTCCTGTGATAAACTTGCATAAACTTCCCACTGCCTTCTGGCAAAGCCCAAACTTTTTTAGCTTGGCTTAGATGGTTCCCTTCAGACCCTCAGCCTTGGCAAGTTTAGAAGCTAACTTCTAAAATCTGAAAGTGCCCCTTGCCTTTTCACCTCACATCCCGCTCCTCCATTAACTGTATTATACCAAGTCCCCTCCCCTAAAGTCCCATACAAAAATGCCTCTCCTCATGAAACATTCCAGAAGTACCTTCCTCCTCCCTAATACTCTAATAACGTTTGATCTGTACTAGTCTCACAGTTCCAACTTGTAGAAAGTTCTCAGTGTACTTTTTTTTTATATCCTCTGCTGGGTTGCAAGTTCTCCAAGATCAGGAGAAATGTCTTCAATGTTAGCATTTCCATTATAGGCCTAGTAGATTGACTATCCTGTTTTCCCTCTGAGGCATTTTTTTCTTATATTCAGCAAATATTCATTGCATGTCTATTAAGTGCCATAAATTGGTAACTAATTTTTCATGTGTCTTTTTCTTAACAGGTATAACTGATGAGGCACTCCTTTAAAAAAAAAAAAAAGATTTTATTTATTTATTAACAGTGGGAAAGAGAGGGAGAAAACGAGTGAGAGAAACATCAATGTATAGTTGCCTCTAACACACCCCCTACAGGGGACCTGGCCCACAACCCAGGTATGTGCCCTGACTAAGAATCAAACCCATGACCTTTTGGTTTGCAGGATGAGGTACTCTTTTAACCACAGGGATTACACACTCCCCTACTCACTCTAGCCACCCCCCCCACTAACACACAATGCCAATCCCAAAGATTTTGACTCAATAGATATGAGGCAACTCTTTACTGAGCCAGAGTTGAGAACCACTGGCCTGCTTCATAAAAATACTCATGAACTTCCAGTCAAGACGGCAGTGTAGGTAAACACAGTAATGGCATCCTCCCACAACCACATCAAAATTACAACTCAACTACAAAACAACCATCATTCAGAACCCTCTGAAACCTAGTTTAATGGAAGTCCTACAACAAGGGATTTAAAGAAGAATCGAAACTGGTAGGAGGGACAAAGACGTGGCATGGGGTGGTCCCACATCAACTTGTGGCAGATAAAAATTGGGATGGATATCTTAATGGTGGAGGTCTCCCCTGAAAGGTGAGGCCCCCGAGCCCAGGGTTCCATTGCCAGAAAGAGAAGTCCCCATAACTTTTGGATGTAAAAACCAGCAGGGATTTTGCCTGAGGGAAGGAGATAGAGGGCTTCTGGACTCCCAGGCAGGTCCTCTTCAAGAGCCCAGGCATGGACTTACTCTGAAACACTCCCTCTGAGTTCCAGTGCTGGGACAGCAGCTCAAAAGGCACCAAGGACATACAGGGAAGAACTGGATTGTCTGGCATCAGGGCAAAAGCTGGGGTGGGCAGCAGTCTGACAGACAAAAAAGCTGGCAGAAGCCATTGTTCCTTTTCTAAGCCCTCCCCCAACTAAACTGGTAGGTGAACACCATATCTGAGTACCCATCAACCTAGCTCATACTGTTTGCCCCACCCCGTTGATTCCCTGACATCCTGCCCAACCCAACTTGTGGGCTCACTCAAAATGTTTCTATGGCTTGTCTTGGCTAACACTTCAGACTTTCCTAAAATCTCTCAAACAAGTAGTTTCTGGCCTCAGCATGTCCAGTATCTCTTGCTAAATGGCCCTAGGCCCAGAAGTAGCAGCAGCCAGCCTTGGTTCACAGCCTGGCCTCACCTGGGCACCTCCAAGCACAGCACAAGTAGCATACATCTGCAGATTGCTTTGTGGCTTATGCCAGGTGGCCACAGGCAGAATACAGATGGTGACTAACCTTGGCCTGTACTTCCTGGGATGTCCCAGAGCCAGCACACCTAGTGGACAGCTTCAGACCATGTTGAAGCACCATTCAACCACCTCCACAAGTGACACACTCAAGGGGAAGACTCGGTGGGCACCACAGTCCTGATGAAGTAAGTCCTGCTGAAGTCCTGCTCTGTGAGGTAAGCGTCTGCACAGCTGATCTTCCACAGTGGTTGGAAGTTGGTTGTCACAGCAAGTCCTTATAGCTTATTGATCAATCTGGGGGTAAATCCCTCCCATTGATATGCCAACAGCAATCAAAGCTCAACTATAAGTGAAGGGTGTACACAGTCCACACAGGGGAGCACACATGGAGTGCCCCGCTTGGATGATTAAGGAGTCTGTGCCACTGGACCCTACAGAATAACTACTACATAAGGGACTCTACCAAGCCTGGGAGATGTAGCAGGTCTACCCAATTCATAGAAACAAACACAGGGTGGCTACCAAAATGAGGAGACAAAGAAACATGCCCCAAATGGAAGAACAGAACAAAACTCTAGAAAAAGAACTGAACAAAATAGAAACAAGCAATCTACTAGAGGCAGAGTTCAAAACACTGCTTAAAAGCATGCTCAAGGAACTTAGTGAGAACTTCAACAGCATAAAGAAGGACAAGGAAACCATAAAAAAGAACCAGTCAGAAATGAAGGATACACTAGATTAAATGAATAATAATTTACAGGAAAACAACAGTAGAGTAGATGAAGCCAATAATCAAATAAACCATTTGGAATATGAGGAAGCAAAGACACCCAATCAGAACAGCGAAAAGAAAAAAGAACCCCCCCCCCCAAATGAAGATAATGTAAGAAGCCTCTGGGATTCAAGTGTACCAACATAAGTGTCGGGGGAGCTGGAAGGTGAAGAGAGAGAGCAAGAAATTGAAAACCTATTTGAAAAAATAATGACAGAAAACTTCCCTTACCTGGTGAATGAAACAGACATACAAATCCAGGAAGTGCAGAGAGTCCCACACAAGATGAACCCAAAGAGGCCCACACTATAAGACACATCATAAATAAAATGCAAAAGGTTAAAGACAAAGAGGGAATCTTAAAAGCAGCAAGAAAAATGTAGTTACCTACAAGGAAGCTTCCATAAGACTATCCAGCTCATTTATCAACAGAATTTTGCAGACCAGAAGAGATTGGCAAGAATTATTCAAAGTGATGAAAAGTAAGGGCTTACACCCAAGATTACTCTATCCAGTAAATCTATCATTTAGAATTGAAGGACATATAAAGAGCTTCCCAGACAAGAAACAGCAAAAGGAGTTTATCACCACCAAACTAGTACTATATGAAATGTTAAGTGTCTTCTTTAAGAAGAAGAGCCCCGGCTGGGTGGCTCAGTTGGTTGGAGCATCATCCCATACACCAAAAGAGTGTGGGTTTGATTCCCAGTCAGGGGATGTACAGGAGGCAACCAACTGATCTTTCTCTCTCACATCAATGTTCCTTTCTCTCTCTCTCTCTCTCTCTCCTGTTCTCCCTCCCACTCCTTCTCCCTCTTCTTCTTTCTCTAAAATCAATAAACATATCCCTGGATGAGAATTTTTTTAAAAAAAAGCAAAAACTATGAAAAATGAAATGTGATAGCCCTGGCTAGTGTGGCTCAGTGGATTGAGTGCTGACCTGCAAACCAAAGGGTCACTGGTTCGATTCTCAGTCTAGGGCATAAAGTCTGGGTTGAGGGCCAGGTCCCCAGTAGGGGGTGTATGAGAGGCAACCACACATTGATGTTTATTTCCCTCTCTTTCTCCCTCACTAAAAATAAACAAAATATTTTTTAAAAGAAAGAAGTGTGATAAAATGACAATAAATACGTATCTATCAACAACTGAATCTAAAAAAATAAATAAATAAATGAACAAGCAGAACAGAAACAGATTCACAGATACAGAGAACATTTTGATGGTTGCCAGATAGGAGGTGGTTTGGGGGATGGATGAAAAAGGTGAAGGGATTAAGAAGTACAAATCTGTTTTTCCAGAGTAGTCATGGGATGCAAAGTACAGCATAGAGAATATAGTCAATAATATTCTAATAACCATGTGTCAGATCGGCATGAGATTTATTGGAATGATCAGGATTTACATATACAACGTCTACTCAGGTATGCACCTGAAGCTAATATAATATTGTATATCAACTGTAATTGAAAAATGATTTAAATAAAAAACAAAAAGATACTCATGAACGGTTGGTCGAATGAATGAATGCATAAACCATCTAACAAATTTATTTAAGAAGAAATGAGTCCTTCTTAGATCTCCTTCCTGGTGGAATTAGCCTCCTCCTGCTCCGTCTTTTCCTGCATTTGGATTGTACTTCCATCAGGCGCAGATCACAGTCCATCTCACACTTAGGACATGGGGGCATGCCGGCCTCCCTTGTCTAGCATGTGAGCCACTGGAGTGCAAGGATGTGTGTGTCACGATCATGTCCAGTGCACATAAACGGTGCTCAGTGAGTGGATACTCAATTCGCTCTCTCCGAAAAGCATGCTACCCTGATTATAAAGAGTTTGGGTGATGTAGAAAAACTAGGCAAGCCCTGGCTGGTGTGGCTCAGTGGATTGAGTGCCGGCCTGCAAACCAAAAGGTCGCCAGTTTGATTCCCAGTCAGGGCACATGCCTGGGCTGTGGGCAGGGTCCCCCACTGCAAGAGGCAATTGATCAATGTTTACTCCCTCTCTTTCTCCCTCCCTTCCCCTCTCTCTAAAGATAAATTAAAAAAATATTAAAAAAAAAAAGAAAAACTGGGTACATGGATAAAAGCCATGGGTTTCCTCCAGTTCTAGTAGAAGAGAAGCACTTCGTGGCTGTCAGAGTACAGATGTTTGATCATTACCTTCATTTTACAGCTCAGGAAACTAAGACCTACAAGGCCGAGAGTTTGTGTTCGATCGCACATATCACTTAGGGACAATGAGCACTACAGCTCAAGTTTCCTGACTACCACCAGTTGATGGTTGTTTCCCTCTTCATTTAAAATCAGTTCTGTCTTTACATCTCTCAGGTAACCCCTCCTGCTTTGCCAACCTGCCACATTCCAGGATGGTGGAAACAGGACAACCTGATGGACATGCAGGCCAGGCACGAAGCGGGTATAAACATATTTCTGACCACCTGTTTTGGGGGTGCCAAGGCCAATTTTTAAAAATCTATGTTTTATTATTTTCTCTCAATAAAGTAACTTATCAAAAACTCACATTCTTTAATAGATTTTATTAAAGTACTTGATTTGGTTTCCTCGAGCCCATGCTTAAACATTTTACTATAAAGTTTTTCTATCATTTCTGAAAAACACTAAGAATGCACCACCACTTTCTTAGTCTACCTCAAACTTAACGTAATTCCTATTAAAATTTCAGGGGCACTTTTGTTTTAAGATATTTGCTATGAGTCCCTTTGTGAGTAACTGTGTTATTTCAACATAGGGATTTATCTTATTCTCATCACTAACATTGCAGAGTAAAGCAGATGGCATATCTCCTATTCAGAACAACGATCTCACTAACATTATCTGTGGTGCCTCTTCCCTGGAGTTAAGGTGACCAACTGTCCTGGTTGCCAGGGACTAAGGGGTTTCCCCAGAATGCAAACTGTCAGGGTTAAAACAGTCCTGGGCAAACCGGACAGTTAATCACGTTGCTAGAGAGTGAAGTTTGCAAAATAAAAGTTCCCATTCTCCATCTCTGGCTTGCCTTCTAGACATATGCAATCATAGTTTTTAAAATTTGTGACAATAATATAAACACACCAAGAAACCATGTCTGGAAAAGGAGAAAGAAAATATATCCACACATCATTCATGTTTGTCTTTGGGTGACAGGACTATGGGTGATTTCTTTCACTCCTTTTTGGTTTTTTGTAATTTCTAACTTTTCTATAGTGAACACTTTTATATTGGTGAAATCAAAATATGAGTTTTAAATAGGGAACATCTAAAAATGGATAAATAGTATCTATGCCAAGTTAGCTGTCTGCACCATTCTCAACAAACATCCTGAGGTATGTGTTCCAGGGACAAGTGAAAAGGCTAAACTTTTACTTTTGGGAAGATCTTGAAAGGAATACTAATTTTTTGTATCAAGGTGTCCCAGCTGACTATTTCTGAGGAAGCAAACCGGCGCAGTGATTGGCCTCACTCCTGCCAGAACACAGGCACTCTTCAAGCAAAGAAATGGGCGCTTGCTGCTGACCTTGCTCGGCGAAGGGGTCGATCCAGACGAGGGCTGGGAGATCTGGAGTGCTGGGAGGTGGCAAATGAAGTTTCCAGGCGGCAACCGGCATCCCCTTGGTTATCGTGACTGGGCGAGGGCTTCCCAAACTTACTTGAATCTAACCGTAATGGTGACTCACTCCTTAAAACAATCCGTTCATCGGGCTCTTTGATAACCTGAGTGACAATGTGCATCACTTTTTGTTGTAGTTTTCCTTTTCTTTGCTTAATTAGAAGCTGGGGTGGGGTGGGACAAGGAAGAGAACTGGGGGCAAGGTGATAAAATACCTGCCCTGGGTATCTCCTGCTATAAAAGAGGGGTGGGAGTAGAGAAGACTAGAGACAAAATGCTCAGGAGTCAAGGTCAAGGAAAGATGACTACAATTCTGTATGTTTGGCATGTATATATTAACAAGCCAAAATAAATTCATGCTCTAAACTTTGACTCATGAGGGCTGGGGATTATTGGGTTTGGGAAAGGTAATAATTTTTAAACAAAACATTTTAATGCTCTGACATAATAAGAAGCACAGTATCCTCCCTTTTCTTTACATATATCTGTCCCCATGTTGCAACACAGAACTCTGCCTCTTCACCTTGACAAGCCCATTTACCACCTCTATGTATAAAAGGTATCTGATTAGAGAAAGAGTAATGAAAATTCTATGGGTAAAGTAGGTATTGGGCCTACATACACCCTCACTAGCGATTCGTCCTACAAATGCAAACAGTTTCTATGGGAGGGACAAACTAAAGCAAAGCAAAGCAGACAGTGGAGCCTGGGGACCTCTTAAACTCCAGTTAAACTACAGCAATTCCATTAGCAGCACTAGCTAGAAATGTACTTTCCACCAGTCATTGGAGAAAAGCACAGCAATTGACATTAAATAACTGGAAATAAATTATTTTACAAATGCTACTTCTAAAATTACCTTTATGTCAGCTGCAAGGTTGTCAAGAGAAGATGCTAGAAGAAAGAGGAACAGGTGATTCAATAACTCATTATTACCAGTTACCCCCTACAACTGCTGTTACACTTCACAGCAGTACAAAAGCATTACACAATGAATTATTAGAGAACTGAAATGCTCCCTTGCAAATTACACTATCACTTTGAAGTCTCCCTTGAGTCACAACAGTTCTATGAGCTATTCTGTCCTCACCAAGTCAACAATGAGGTTATATCGTTAATGACAGCATGTATGGATATGGGAAAGGTAAGAGAGTCCAAAGTGAAACAATAAGTTCAGTGACCCCTAAGCAGCTGGGGAAACATATTCGCCCAGGTGCTCAGAGCCTAAAAGAAAGCCATGTGTTTCAAATATAAAATTCATATATGCTGCTGCTTCTGCCATTCCCTTTATATGTGGTTTTCATGGAATCCTATTTAGGCAGACGCTCTTGAGGCCACTTGTTCAAGGTAGACACAAATGTTAAATTGAGACAATGAAGACATGAGAGCTTGGAGAAACCTGACATGGCAAGAGTGTAAATCATTACTATTACCCCAATTACTCAGAATGAGTAAGTAGACCCAATGCCAGAGAACAGGGAGAATGACTAGGAGGCGAATTAATTTAACACACATAAACAAAACCAAGACTAAACTGGATTTTCCCAGGTTGAGAAGTCAAGTATTTTTGAAGTGTGCATTTGCAAAGGCTATGCTAAAGCTCCCACAGCTTCCTGCAGTGTGACTGGAGCTTAAGCAGTGAGAGGGGCTTTCCCTGACTGCTGATTCCCCTTGTGCCACTGGCAGTAAGAAGGAAACTATAAAAAGGGATTTTAAAGTCTGGAAACTGTCGTGTCCTCTGGGCAGGCAGGTATGTGTGTATCCCTCTTATCCCAGACGCTCCCTTCTCCCAGATGGGCAGGGAACAGGCAATGCTAAGGCCTTTTTCAGATACAGCCACAAACCTGCACTACAGGCCCCTTGCTTATGATTTTGAGCACTCCCTTCCACAGGGGCTTGTGTTTGTTCCTTTGCTTCTCACAGTGCGGGTCCGAGGACCAGCAGCATCAAATCACCTGGAAACTTGTTAGAAAAGAAAGATCACAGGCCCCACCCCAGCCCTACTGAGTCAGAATCTACAGTTTAACCAGATCCCGGGGTGATGTGAATGCATGTTCAAATCTGAGAAGCACTGCTTTGCTCTGCCTTAGGCCTGGATGAATGAGCTGACAGGGGGCCTAAGCAAAGGTCTGGCTCGGAAGCTACAGGATCTGAGCCCAGAGGTCTAAATGTCTTCTTGAAATGTAAGTGTGCCAAAAACTCGGTGTGTGACCTGTACACATTCTGTAACCTCTCTGTAACCTTAGTTCTCCACCTGCCAGGATTAGGAAAAAATAAAGGCTGAGACCGATGTGGTATGTGAGTCCTATCATAATTGGGCCAGCATTAAGCCCAACTGGTCCTCTCTGGGAAAGGACATTTGCTGTTGCTGGATTTCACAGTAATAGGAAAGACAGTGCTGCTTTTACAGGCGACCCTGGTGAATTTCAATCCAAAGGACTTAAATTAAATGCCAGAGGTGATAAAGAACTTTCTGTGTCAAAGTGTACTCAATCCTTGGTTGGCTGCAGTCAGTCACCAGGATCCAAGGACAGCGGCTGCAGTTACCAAAAAAGACTGTGCAGCCCTTTAAAACTATAAACCTTTAGGCTTAAGATAGGAAACCCTGTTGTCAGGGATGGTACCAGTCCAGTCCCACCAGGAGGAAGAGAATGGGCCACCATCATCCCTTTCTAGCCCAAGAATTTTTATTAAGTTGAAGAATGGTTGAACTTCACTGCCATGACCTTCTGTATTGACATGGTTCGTGTATTTCAATCAAAGGCAAAGATCTCCAAGGGATGCTTCAACCCAGTGACACTCAGTGTGTGGTCCAGGGACATCCCCAGGTGTCCCCCAGACCCTTCTGGGGATCTGCAAGGTCAAAACTATTCTCCTAATAATACTATGACATAAGTTGCCTTTTTCACTCTCATTCTGTCATCACAGTACAATGGAGTTTTCAAAAAGCTACATAACTTCTTGGCCTTTCATGTAAGATCAAGTGTAATATCAAAAAGCTACATGGCATGTCGTAGCGTCCCCACTCTGACATTATGACAGCGGAATGTGTGCTTGTGTATTCTTGTATTTTACGAATTTCTCAGTTTTCATTTCTAATATGCTAAATATTAATAGATTCCACACAAGCAAAAGCTCTTTGAGGTCCTCAATTTTCATGACACCTGAAAGTTTGAGATCCCCTGCCTTAACTGCTTCAGACGGAGTTGACTCGCCTCCTCACTGACACGGACTCTTATAAAGCAAATGTTATGTCTCCTAATCACCGATCCCCTGCTCTTTCCTATCCAGGGAAATGGCGAGTCTTATTTGTTAGCTATTGATGGTGCCTTTGCAAGCAATTTTCACCAAAACAAGCTGCTCCCTGCCTTCCCAGCCCAACCAGGACACAAATGCCGCCAGAGCACACGTGGGGACCACACTATTCAGCGCAGCCGCTTCAACAGCTCGGGGAACTCTGAAACAGCTTCTCAGCTGACTCTGCTCCATGGGATCTCCTTCCCTGGAAACCCCACAGCTGGAGAGTACTTGAAGTTAAACCCCAAGTTTCCAAAGAAACTTGTGATTCCAGAGTATGAAAGATGATTTAGAAGTAGGATGCGTTTGTTCCCATAGGAAAATGTACAGGAGTAACAAGAAACTTGAATACCTCTTCTCATTGGAAAGGGAAAGTGTGAAAACTTGGATTTTCTTCTAGACTTCCCAGAATGATGCTCTGAAATACTCTCACCAAAGGGCTTTGCACTGTCCACCTGAAAGAAAAAGAAAGAAATAAGATTTGAACCCACCATAGCTTGTGTTACCCTCTCCACCTTACTTGTAATGCTTTCCTCCCCCTCCGTCACAGGTCATGCAAGTGGGAAAAGAAGGTTGGGAATAAATTAAATCACAGTCCCCATGTACATTCAATATTATCCCAGTAGGAGAAGTCTGTCCCTATATCCACTGAGGCTAGGTCACAGAGAGAGGGGCTAAACGTTAGCATAAAGAACTAAAGTTGGACACAAGCTATATTCTAACCACTGGTAAGGATCAAGCCCAGAAAAGAGCAAGTGAAGTTCATTTGCATTCTTTTAAAACAAGGCAGAGTTTCATGTTCCCACACAGTCTGAGCAGTGCTGGCCCAGGTGGGGTCCTCCCTGAAGACAAGGGATTATCACAAAATGACCATTCAGCTTCCACATCCCCTCCCAGTCTGAGTGACTATATTATTTTACTTAAAGTGACCATATTTTTACAAATTGGACAATGTGATTTGCAAGCAGGTAAAATAAATAGGGAGAGTTGCTGGATTTGTCTTGCCTTGTTTATTTGTTGTTTTTTTTTTAAATTTCAAGAAGAGAGGTTATAACATTATTCTTCATTCTACTTGAAGAAATATATTGATTAGAATTCACAGTCTCCACATTAGGTCTTGTAAATTTAAATGCTTCTACTTAAAGCAACACCAGATATCAGGAAATCTGGCTAAATGAAAGAGAATGTATAAAGCACTTAGAAAAGAGTTTTGCACTTAGTAAAGGCTAGATAAGACTTTGTTCATGAAATAAATATCAAGCTAGTTTTATTACCTAAGAAATCTACTAAGAGTTTAAGATTATTTATCCCATAACAGCACAGACTAAAGTTGCATTTTACAAAAATGTATTTCAAATGGAATAAATCAGACTGTCCAATAAACTCAATTCGACAATAATTTTGTGATGCCATGTTCAAAGATTGATTGCTAGATTTTTGCCAGACATTCTTATCCAAGTCACCATGAGGAAAACATGGTTTTCCTCTGTTCTGTGTTCTCAGCTGAAGAACATCTCCACACTAGCTACAAACCAACTCTGAACATGGTCATCTCAACAATAGCTTGACTTTGGGGTTTACCATACTTCCTATCTGATGTCAAATACACAGACATCACCACTGGTGACTTTAAGTCAAATTATCAATTTGACAATAATATCAATAGTTAACTAATAGAATTATAAGAACTACTGGAGAATAAGTCATGAACTAGAACACAGAATGGTGTTAATGAAGAATATGAAATATTAGAAATGCTTTTAATGTAATATTAACCTATATATTGAGAAACTTATCTATAATAGTATGGTATAATTACAGCTTTGTGGAAAAATAAGGCCTTTTGAATATAAAAAGGTGAAAGGAAATGCATTAAATTAATAAATTATTTAGTTGTTTTTATTATGCTAGTGAGCCTATAGGTAATTATTTTTAATATTTCAATATTTTCCTTTTTATAGTAGTAAAAAATTTTAAGGAGACTAAAAGAACTAGTGTGATTAAATTTGCCAACTTCTCTGAGGTTTAAATCTAAAATAAATTTAATCAAGGGCTTTGACTATGGTACATTATTGCTTCTTCCTGCATATACATCTTCCCTGCTCTTTAAAGTATGGCCAATGAGCTCATTTAAAACTTCAAGCAGTGTTCTTTAAAACTGATGAAGCTTTAGTTTTAGATTGAGACAGAGTATATGCCAGCCTTTGTTATATGTCTTCTATTAGTTCACTGATTCTTCTGGGTGGTGGTTGCCATGACACTCTTAATTAACAATTTTCAAAAATTAAAAGCAGGGATAGCCTCTGGAGAGCAAGTCCTCTGTATAAAACATCTTTATAGGAATTTCCTAAACATGACTCTAGGAAGGGAACATAATTTAATCAGTTATTATTCATTTTGAATTCCCTCTTTAATATTTTAAGCATATTTTATTGATTATGCTATTACAGTTGTCCCATTTTTTTCTCCCTTTTATTCCCCTCCACCCTGCACCTCCACCTCCCACCAGCATTCCCCCCTGTTCATATCCATGGGTCATACATGTAAGTTCTGTGGCTTCTCCATTTCCTGGTCATAGTTTTGATCTTCTTTTTTTTTTTTAATAGATTTTATTTATTTTTAGAGAGGTGAAGGAAGAATGTGAGAGAAACATCAATCAGTTGTCTTTCTCTTGCCCGCAACCAGGGACCTGACCTGCAACTCAGGCATGTACCTTGGCTGGGAATTGAACCAGCAACCTTTTGGTTCGCAGGCCGGAGCTCAGTCCACTGAGCCACACCAGCCAGGTGATCTTTTCCTTAGATAAGTCCCTTTAACATTTCATATAATAAGGGCTTAGTGGTGGTGATAACCTCCTTTAACTTGACCTTATCTGGGAAGAACTTTATCTGCCCTTCCATTCTAAATGATAGCTTTGCTGGATAGAGCAATCTTGGATGTAGGTCTTTGCCTTTCATGACTTTGAATACTTCTTTATTTAATATTAACCAATTAGTTTTATGACCTAAACTTCATGTATTACGAGCTCATTCACACCCTCACCATTCCAAAGAACTCTGAAAAATAATTTTAGGCTCACATGTCTAACTACAAATGGAGGTTTGCTTTCTCTGGAGATTTTGAAGTTATTTCCAAGGTTCAACTGAGCTGACGGGTCCTGGAAGAAACGCCTGGTAGAATATGGAGAGGGCACCCGGGACTGCATGCTCTGGGGCGATTTGTTGAGATTATGCTCCCTTGGCTTCCCATGTGTATTATTTAAGGGGAGTTTTGTTCCATATGGCGTAGATGAAGGACTTCGTGACTTATAACTTTCTTCCTGAAACCAAAAAGGAATAAAAAACTTTTAAAAACAAAAATAAAAAAAGAAAATTTTATCAGAATATAACTATATCTAATTAAACTTTGTTTAACTAAGGTAGAAAACTGACCATCTCAGATTTGTAAAACAGAAACTCAAGTAAGGGCATTTTTCTACTTAATTTTTCTTCAGTTCATCTTAACATTACTAGTATTTATAACTTGCTATTATGTTATATTTCAATTAATAACAGTGAGATTTATTTGTATTAGGAGACAGTTGGTAAGTATTAGAAACTTCCCCCAGGCATAGACAGATGATTGATCAATATACAGATATTAAAATTGAGATTGAGAGAGAGAATCTGGCATATACTCAGACCCAGCAATTTCACATCAATGAATTTATTATAAGGAAATAATTATGACTATGTGTTTTGCTAAAAATATTTTTATAACAGTTCAAAACTAAGAAACCAACTATATTGGTAAGTTGTGAGTAAGCAACTGCCTCTCAACTCCAAACCCACCTTTCTAGACTCCGCTTGTAATACAGGGCTGTTGTGCTGCAAAACCCTTTTTCTCCAGCTATCATTTGACTCTACCACCACTAGGAGGCGCTAGAGGGAGCCTGCAAGACTGAACCAAGAAGGCAGAACTGGACATTGCCAGTTTTGCATTCTGTTCCTGTCAGCATCACCCCAGCAACCATGTTTTATCTTGGCAACAGCACATGGTTCCAGTGTATAGTTCCCACCACTCCAATAATCCCAGAACTAGCCTTAGTGCAACCCCCTCAGACATATCAGCACTCAGAGATTTGAGTCTAGCCCCACAGGACCTGAGGCACCCTCTATGAGCAATGTCCCCCCTCAGAGGTCTGAATCCCAGCTCATCCAAGTCCTACCTCTGAATTCCTGAGGAAGCACCCAGGAAGGCAGCCCCTCCCCAGGGTCCCTCCTCTCCTATGGGATTCCCTTTCTATGGGGTCTCTTCCTCAAGCTTCTATGTTCTCGATGGCCCACTCTTTCCTTTGTTTCTTCAGCCCAAGGGGTGGAAGCTGCTTCCTGCAGTCACTATCTCCATCACTTTAGTGTTCCTTTTACCCCTCAGTACTCCAGCCTCTATTTAGCCTTTTTTTTTTTCATTAAATCTTTCTGTTAAAATAATATGCGTGGTTTGTTTTCCTGACTGGACTGTGACATATCAGTTAAGTACCCAACAGTAGGAAAATGGTTGGCCAAAAAAATTATGGTATTACTGAGCAATGGCATACAATGAAGCCATGAACATCTGCCTGGTGTAAAAGTACTTAAGCAGCCCTGGCTGGGTAGATCAGTTGGTTGAAATGTCATCTGGTACACAAAAAGGTTGCAGGTTCAATTCCCAGTCAGGGCACATACCTAGGTTGTGGCTTTGATCCCTGGTCAGGGCCTGTACAGGACATAACCCTTCGATGTTCCTCTCTCACTTGATGTTTTCTTCTCTCTGTCTCTCTCTCCCATGCTCCCTCCCTTCTTCTCTCTTTAAAATATATAAACATATCCTTGGGTAAGGATTTTTTAAAAAAGCACTTAAGTACATGAGAACATGTCCATCATATATTAAGTGAAAAAGGAAGGGTATAAAATAATATGCAGTATAGGATGATTCCGATCCTTAAATAAAAGTGTATATGTTGTATAGAAGAATATACTAAAAAAATTATGCTCATCTCTAGACAATAAAAATGACATATAATTTTTAATTTTATGTCCTTTTTGTTTATTTCTATTTTTTAATTTTCTAAAATAAGTGGGATACTCTTATTATGACAAAAATAAAAGATATTACTTTTATTTTATTTTTGATTGATTTGAGAAAGAGAAACAGAGAGAAACATCAATTTGTTGTTCCACTTATCCATGCATTCATTGGTTGATTATTGTATGTGTCCTGACCAGAGATCAAACCCACAATGTTGGCGTATCAGGATGACGCTCTAACCAACTGAGCTACCTGGAAGGAGCAAAGATATTACTTTTATAACAGTTAAAAGGAAGATTACATATATATACACGCACACACATATATATGTATATATAAAAGGAAGATAGATATATAAAATTTATATATATAAAAAACCTCCTATGTATAAATATATATAAATAGGAGGAAGATATATATTATATATATAATTTATATGTATATAAAATATATATAATTTACATATATAAAACCTCCATATATATAGACACACACATATAGAGGTTTTAAAGAAAAAAGAAGATAAACTGAAAAATGCACTGCACGTACATATAATTGGAGAAAATAGTGGGTAAATAAAGAAAAACTGAAAAGCAGCTAATTACTTCCTTAAAATTAATCGCTGGTCTCCCACTGTATGAGTTATAATGCCCAGAGGATTGATGGATTTGCACAGACTCTTGTGATTAAGTACCCACAGACCACATTTTCAAGGTCTTTTGAAGCATCAGGCAAGATTTAGGATGATAAGCAAAGTATTCAAAGAAGCTTTACAAATTACATTACATTCATTCTCCATACCGTTCTAGAAAGGACTTTAAATTGTTAAAAATTGTGTACAATAAGGTAAAAGAAACACAGAATGAAATCAGGGTGAAGGAGAAGCTAGGGCTGAACAAGAGAATGAAATGGAGGGAGTGCTCATGGATGCCCCAAGACTCTTCACGATGACCAAAGACAGCCCACAATACAACTCTGAGCTTCAGCCTCAGAAGAAAGAAGGAAACACTATTCATCATAAGATCAAGAGTAAAAATCATGGAACAACAACCACCAAAAAAGCTAACTAGCTTACATGTCAAACTTGTGATCTTAGCTCGAGATCATTCTGTTCCACCAAATGTACCAGGATGAATGTGTCAAACATATTGGCTTTAATGTGACAAGCTGGGCAAACAATTTTACAGAAATTCAAAGTTAGCAGCAAGTCTCCAGGTTTCTATTCATCCAGTTGCATCTAAACTTGATAAACCAAGTTCTTTAAATTTGTGGAGAAAATTCTTGACATTTCTATTACTGGCTTCTTGATTGTACTTACGAGAAATCTGTTTCTATGCAGAAGCACACATTCTCTGATGGCTGTTCTTGTAGAAAACTCTATTTTGGGAGCAATGCCCTAAAAATAAAACAGCACAAAAGAGGCAAGTAAAATTATTGGAAACAGGTTCTTTGCCCATCCCATCCTAACTTGAAATCATGCAAGAACCTAATTGCTCTTCTGTGTGGTTGGCACAATCCCTATGCATTACTTAAAATATATATGTAATAAATATATATATACACAATAAAATATTATTCGGCCTTAAGAAAGGGCATTTTGCCATTTTCAACAACATAGAAGAACCTGGAGGACTTTATGCTAAATGAAAGAAGCCAGACACCACAAGATGAACACCGCTTGAACTCACTTATATGTGGAATCTACAATAGTCAAACTCATAGGAGCAGGAAGTAGAATGCTGGTTGCCAGGGGCTTATAGGATGAGGGAAATGGGTAGATGTTGGTCAAAGGGTACAAAATTTCAATTATGCAAGATGAATAAATTCTGGAGATCTAATGTACACCGATGTGACTATAGTTAACAGTACTATATTGTTATTAATATTTGAAATTTCTAAGATCTTAGGTGTTCTTACCACAAAAGAAAAGAAAATGGTAACTAGTAACAGTACCTGGTGGATATATTAATTAGCTTGATTGTGGCAATTATTTCACAAAAATGTCAAGTTGTACACCTTAAATGTATACAATTTTTGTCAATTATATTCCAATAAAGATGAAAGATAAAAAATAATAAGTAAGAATAGCTAAACATGTGAGTTGTATTATGTGCCAGGTCCTGACTTAAGACCTTTGCCTGTAGGAACTGATCTAATCCTCAAAACCACCTAATAAGGTGGGTTTTAACAGTATCTCTACTTTGTTGAGGAGGAAAATAAGACACAGAGTTAGAGTAACTTGCACAACTAGTGATGGCAAAGCTGATTATTGAACCCAGACACTCCAGTGTCCATGCAGTTAGCTACTCCAATGAGATTACCTAGGGGAAATGATGGATAGGAGTTTTCCTTCCCTATCTACTTGCTTTGCAAAACTTGCTTTATATCTCATACCAAATATTTATGTTCATTTGACCTATTTCCAAACTCTTCATTTTGTTGCATTGATATTCCTATTTTTGCTCAGTATCACATTGTCTAAAATATTATGAAATGTATACATTTCAAATCAAATATTATGTCCAATGTCACCCAGCTGGGGATTGGTAGAGCCAGGATTTGCAACTGTCAGGCAACAAAGCCCATATTCTTTCCGTTACCCCATGCTACGTCCTGAGGGTGGGGGGATTCAGCTTGTCTCCTGTGCATTCATTCCTATACACGTGCACCCCTGTGCATTCCTCTTGTCTGCAAAACAAGTCCTTAACAGACACCACCTACATTCTTAGCTCCTTTTTTGTGGTATGGGGAGAACTCTAGAATGCATAGTATGCCCTTAAGAGTACTAGGCATAGACTTTTGACTCAAAATTTCTGGGCTTATAAACACAAGGGCCTGGGTGCTGCACAGGGTCAGATCACCCAAGGGGACATTTGATAAAGAACATACAATGCCATGACCAGTACAGCATCACCTCCAGTTGACAAGACTGCCCACATGAAGAAGAGGACTGGGGGCAGTTCCAGGCTCCACAGTGCTACTGGTGAAATCACAAGACCTCATATATGTGGCAGGCCCCTGGTCCCCCATGGTCTAGTTGCCTGAGCCTGAACAAGTCATCTCTTGAGCCACAGACTTGTACAGTCTTCTCATTGCCTCACAGAGAGGCAGTATGAAACCTTCAGTGACAGTACAATAAAATACAACAACTCACCTTCATTGTACACTTAACAATATACCAGTATTAGGCTAAACACTATCCATATATTACCTCATTTAACCCTCGGAACAACCTTATGAAGAAAGTACTATTATTAGTCCCATTTTATAGGTGAGAAAACTAAGGTAGATTAAGTAATTTACCTTAAGTCACAGTATCAAAACTGGGATTGAACCCAGATGATCTTAGGCCATGCTTAACCACTATCCATGTAGCTACTCAAGAGTTCTTCAAATCCCTGATGCACTGTACCTAGAGAAGAGAGAAGGGTCCCTACCGGGAAGAAATCCACACTCTATAACACATTCTTGCTCACCTTAAATAACCTCCACTCTTGGCAATGATTTATAGACAATAAGAAGGAATGTGTTCTCTTTTTCATAGCAGCACCAATTTTAGCATAATAGTTTAGAGCTAAAATTTACAGGCTCTGCAAAGGAGTGATCACAATACCTGATACCAAACTGTATTACAAAGCCACTGTAATCAAAACAGCCTGGTACTGGCACAAAAACAGGCACATGGACCAGTGGAACAGAACAGAGAGCCCAGAAATAAACCCAAGTCTCTACAGTCAACTAATATTCAACAAAGGGGACAGCAACATAAAATGGAGCAAAAATAGCCTCTTCAACAAGTGGTGCTGGAAGAACTGGACAGCTACATGCAAAAAAAATGAAACTCGAGCACCAACTTACACCATACACAAAAATAAATTCAAGGTGGATAAAAGATTTAAATATAAGCTGAGACACCATTAAAATCCTAGAGGATAACATATGCAGGAAAATCTCAGCTATTTCACGCAGCAACATTTTTACTGATATATCCCCTAAAGCAAGGGACATAAAGGAAAGAATAAACAAATGGGATCTCATCAAAATAAAAAGCTTCTGCACAGCTAAAGAAAACAGTATTAAAATAAAAAGAGAACCAACTGTATGGGAAAACATATTTGCCAATGATACCTCAGACAAGGGTTTAATCTCCAAAATATATAAAGAACTTACATGACTCCACTCTAAGAAGACAAGCAACCCAATTAAAAAATGGGCAAAGGACTTGAACAGACACTTCTCCAAGGAGGACATACAGAGGATCCAGAGACACATGAAAAGATGCTCGATATCGCTAGCTATCAGAGAGATGCAAATTAAAACTACAATGAGATACCACTTGATACCAGCCAGAATGGCCTTCATAAACAAAGCAACAAACAGCAAGTGTTGGAGAGGTTGTGGAGAAAAGGGACCCTAGTGCACTGTTGGTGGGATTGCAGACTGGTACAACCACTATGGAAAACAGTATGGAATTTTCTAAGAAAACTCAAAATGGACATACCTTTTGACCCAGCAATTCCACTGCTTGGATTATATCTTAAGAACCCTGAAACACCAATCCAAAAGGACCTATGCACCCCTATGTTCATAGCAGCACAATTTACAATAGCTAAGTGTTGGAAGCAACCTAGGTGCCCATCAGTTAATGAATGGATCAAAAAACTGTGGTACATTTACACAATGGAATTCTATGCAGCAGAAAGAAAGAAAGAGCTCCTACCCTTTGGGACAGCATGGATGGAACTGGAGAGCATCATGCTAAGCAAAATAAACCAGGCAGTGAAAGACAAATACCATATGATCTCACCTTTAACAGGAACCTAATCAACAAAACAAGCAAGCATAATATAACCAAAGACACTGAATTGAGAACAGTCTGACAGTGACCAAAGGGGAGAGGGGAGGGAATTTCAGGGGAAAAGGGGAACAGTTTTGAGCAACAAGTATGAAGGACACATGGACAGAAACTATGGGGGGTGGAAATGGGAGGGAGGTGGGGAGGGCTGGGGTGGTGGGCTGGGATGGGAGTAAAAGACAGAAAACTGTACAAGATCAACAATTAAAAAAATACTGATTAAAAAATAGATAGATAGATAGATAGATAGATAGATAGATAGATAGATAGATAAAATTTACAGGCTGTGTTTTGTCCGATCTTCTTAGCAGTGGGATGATGGTGATGATGGTTAGGTCAATAAATGGATTTAACAGTAGGATTTTTCTAGAATCATTGCATTAACAAAAACATAAAATTAACTAAAAGTTAATCATTTCAAAAAATAATATTCTCCCTGCTTATCTTATAAATTCAGTCCTCACCTCACAAGAAAACAGAGTATATTTTTTTAAAAATCTTGACCTCAGCAGTAAAAGGGAAGTAAGGAGGGAGGGAGGCTGTTAAGAGTATCAATTGAATAAAATAAAACAATATGGAAATACAAAGAAAAAGCCACAGTTGAGCGGAGGAAATATATCTAATTCTTAAAAAATTGATAAATTAAGAGAAAAAAATGAAGTTGATAATTTGCCTGACCTGCACATGTAATTTATTCTCATGTCACACAATATTAATAAAAAGAAATTTGACAATAAATATGAGAGAATAGCGTCGGCAGTGTCTAAGAGTGCACACTTGGAAGTCCAACAGGCCAGCATGAGAACCCCAACTCCACTGCTCCCCTGCTCTGGGACTCGGAGTGCATTTCTTAAACTCCCTATGCCAGCTTCTCCATCGATAAAATGAGGGAAAAAATAGTAGCCACCTTGCAGGGCTGAGGAGGATTGACAAGATAATCCACGAAACAAGCTCAGCACCGTGCCTGGCATCTAATGAGCACAAAACAAATGCCAGCTATTATTAAAACTTCAGCAAGTGGTTTTATTTTGCTTTATAGGAGATATGAGAGAAACTGGGCTCCTTTCTCTTTTTACAAATTGTTTAAAATATAGCTTGATTAACTTCATTGTAACAATTGATACTTTAACTCTAATGCATGAGGATCTTTCCCCACAGTTTTAAAGCCTTTTTTCAGATGATTACCTGCATTTATAACTATAAATACAACTTCCTATAGATTCTTCTTCCTACATATGTTCATAAAGTTAAACAAAAATAACATTTGGAAAAATGCAAGAGGCTGTGTTTCTCTTTGTCTTGATACTTAGCTCACTGTTGATCTATGGCTTTTACTTACTAGAAAACTCCGGTAAACCAAAGTTAATATAAGACAGATTCCTCACCTGATTCTCACCAGTTTTTACCCTTTTAGCTTCTGAGGAGCAATATCCCAATAGCTCAAAATAATAAAGGCAAACATCTCATGAATACCATAGACATAAGTGATACACAAAGAATATCTCTGAGAAAAAAATGGTGTCGGTGATATTCTCCAAACCCTACAAGATAATGGAGGGCTTAAAGTCACAGTCATTGGGAATTCTGATTAGGACAACTTTTGATGAATTTTACTGTTTGAAGGATTAGAACTACAAGGTCTGCCATCATAAATGTCACAGAAATGGGGTCCCGCATGTTATCTATTCTGCACAATACTCTCAACAAAATAGAGATGATAACAAGTTGAACATTAAAAACACATTTTAAAATTTACAAAGATGTGGCCCCTAAAATGGAGGTCATGCAAGTGACATAAAAGTCAAGTAAATTGTCAAGCAAATTGCTGCAGAGTTAGAAATCATCACAGATAATATCAAAATGAATATTTCGAATTTGGGTTCAGATAATGCCCACAAACAGATTATGAACTGAATACCTGAAACCTACATAATTTTATTAAGCAATGTCACTTCAATAAATAAATTAAAAAATAAATTAAAAGATTATCAACTGAGTAACTGCCCTATAATTTAAGATCCATCATTAGTATCAGTCTGTGAATCTCTGTCAGTTTCCCCTCCATTAAATAGGGACCATGATATCCGCCTTGGCTGACTTGAGAACTGTTATGAGGAAAAGAAGACAGCATGTGAAAAACTGAAGTGCAGACTAAATGAGAAGTAGCATTATTACTATTACTGCCCTATTTTACTTTGATTATTACTAAAACAACAGCTATAATTAAATAAATTGATACCACATCTTTCAGTTAATCTGCATTAAGAGGAAGTAAAAAAAAATCATCCTTTTTACAATTATGTGACGGTATGAGTATGATTTAGTCAGATTAGGTAAGATTCCCACCTCTTGGATCAATAACGGGAATCTTTCTGAGTGGGGCAACTGAACAAGGCTACTAAACAGCATAACAGGGGTTCTGACCAAGATGAAGGCATCAGCCCAAGAGCAAGCCCTATCAGGAACGAAATGTTCAGGCCCCAAGGATTTCTCTTGCAACAGAAGCCCAGCTGGGCACAGATCACTTACGGGAAAACCTGCAGCCGTTTTCATGAGCACCTCCCTACACATGCCAGGGTTCGAAGGTGTTAGCTTGGGCTCGGGGAAAAGAAACTCCCGTGTGTTTTCTTCATAGTAGGCCAACTCTCCCCACACTAGAAGAAAGAAGAAAAGGCATAAGTAGATTTACATTATAAAAATAATGTATCTATATCCCAAGTTTAACAAAATAAAAGCTTAGACGATGGCAGTGAGGCAGAGATGGCACATAGATAAAAAGAGACATTTTGATTACAGTACCTATTATTCAAGAAGCAGATGACGTCTCCTACTTTTTATCTCATGGATAATTTTTAAAATCCCCCCCAAGTCATAACAGGGATAAAACACTATCTAAAGGTTTGTTCTACAAAACAGAACAAAGAGGAAAATCTCTTTCTGTCTATCCATCCATCCATCCATCCACCCATCCATCCATCTATCCATCCTTTCCTTCAACAAATGTTTTCTCAGGACATACCACGGGCCAGGTGCTGGGGATAGAACAGGAACAAGGCAGACAATGCCCTGTTCATGTGAAAGTCACAGTGTAGACGGGGCTTCAGTGTGTTCTGTGATATAGGGATGCAAATGTCCCAACAACCCAGAGATCAGCTAGAGCTGCGGTTCTTAGCAGGGCTGGTTTCAACCCCAGGGGCACTTCCAAAACACGTGGAGACATTTCATGGGTGGGAGCGAAAGGCCCTGCAATGCTCGAGACACTCCTGTACAAGGGGCTAACCGCCTACCAGCCATTCTTTCCAGCAAGAAACCATCGTATGAACCTAACGGATACACATAAATACAACTTTTTTGCATAATTTTAAAATACACTGGATTTTCAGGAATGCAAGTAGTGTGTACGTTAAGAATTGTACTTTGCTGTTGGATCTTTACTGAGATCCTTTTGGCATTTTGAAAATCATGTCACATCTAAATACTTCACTATGCCCAACATTTACATGCCGATGTACATATTCTATTTTAAATCACTTTCCTTTTATTTCTCCTTTATATTCCAGTTCAAATACTGTGGTTTGTATAAGTTGGTTCTATTAACTATGAATATTATTTCATTATGGTAAAAGGGATGCTACAAAATATTAACCAAAATAGATCTTGGGTCTAATAGGATTGAGAATCACCGAGCTAAAGGATGGAGAAGCTGCCATCTGAGCCCTCCTTTTCTACATGGTGGTTGCTGCACAAGTGGTTTGCACTGAGCGTGACCCCCCTACGGAGCACTGCCAAAACAGTCACCTAATCAATGAGGGGGCATTGCTGCCTGGTGACTGCCATTTTACTGATGACAAGAATTCTGATGAGGGTATTTTTTGGTACATCAACTGTAGAAATAATTGACCTTTTATCAAACGATATAATGGATCAATTTCTACCTACTTATTTCACTTACTGCATTCAAATAAGGATGAAAGTGCAAAAAATGTATTCTATATCTTTCATCATATCATTTCTTTTTTAATATATTTTATTGATTATGCTATTACAGTTGTCCCATTTCTCCCCCTTCATTCCCCCCAGCATGCACACCCCCTCCCACCCACATTCCCCCCCTTTAGTTCATGTCCATGTGTCATAAGTTCTTTAGCTTCTACATTTCCCACACTATTCTTGCCCTCCCCCTGTCTATTTTCTACCCACTGTCTATGCTACTTATTCTCTGTACCTTTTCCCTCTCTCTCCTCCTCCCACTCCTCTGTTGCTAACCCTCCATGTGATCTCCATTTCCGTGGTTCTGTTCTGTTCTGTTGTTTGTTTAGTTTGCTTTTGTTTTAGGTGTGGTTGTTAATATCTGTGAGTTTGCTGTCATTTTACTGTTCATATTTTTTATCTTCTTTATCTTAGATAAGTCCCTTTAACATTTCATATAATAAGGGCTTGGTGATGATGAACTCCTTTAACTTCGCCTTATCTGAGAAGCGCTTTATCTGCCCTTCCATTCTAAATGAAAGCTTTGCTGGATAGAGCAATCTTGGATGTAGGTCCTTGACTTTCATAACTTGGAATACTTCTTTCCAGCCCCTTCTTGCCTGGAAGGTCTCTTTTGAGAAATCAGCTGACAGTCTGATGGGAACTCCTTTGGAGGTGACTGTCCCCTTATCTCTAGCTACTTCTAGAATTCTCTCCCTCATTTTAATCTTGGCTAATGTAATTATGATGTGCCTTGGTGTGTTCCTCCTTGGGTCCAACTTCTTTGGGACTCTCTGAGCTTCCTGAACTTCCTGGAAGTCTGTTTCCTTTGCCAGACTGGGGAAGTTCTTCTTTATTATTTGTTCAGGTAAGTTTTCCACTTGTTGCTCTTCTTCTTCCCCTTCTGGTACCCCTACAATTTGGATGTTGGAACATTTCAAGATGTCCTGGAGGTTCCTAAGCCTCTCTTCATTTTTTTGAATTCTTGTTTCTTCATTCTTTTCTGTTTGTTTGTTTGTTTCTTCCTTCTGGGCCACACCATTGATTTGAGTCCCAGTTTTCTTCCCATCACTTTTGGTTCCCTATTCATTTTCCTTCATTTCACTTGTTGTAGCCTTCATTTGTTCATCTAATTTGCGACCAAAATCAATCAATTCTGTGAGCACTCTGATCACCAGGGCTTTGAACTGTGCATCTGATAGGTTGGCTATCTCTTGATCACTTAAAAGTATTGGCTCTGGTGTTTCATTTGTTCTTTCGTTTGAGCCATTTCTTTTTCTTTTTTCGTCTGACGGCTCCTGTTACATATGGGGGGCGGAGCCTTAGGTGTTCCCCAGGGTGGGGCAACCCAGTCGCAGAGTTGTGACACTGTATGTGGGGGCGGGGTCAGAGAGGGAATAATGGTGCTTGCTCCATTCTCTCTTGTATTTCAGTCTCCTCTGTGAGGCTGGGAGTCTCTCCCCACACTTCAACCCCACAAATGTTTTCAATCGGTGCTTCTAGACTTAACTTCCCAGCACTGGGGCCCTAGGTTGCACAGTCTGTGCTGCCTGTTTTTGCCTGGTTTATCTGTGCACAAATGTGTGACCGCGGTCAGCTGCCTTGTGTGCCTTGCTGGGTGTGCTCATTGCCTCCCTGAGCCCAGTAACCGCCACCTGTACGCCTGGGGTGTGCCAACTGCCACCTGCGCATCCCAGACCACTAGCCACTGCTTTTTCCTGCCACAATCCCTCTCTGCTGGCCGCCAACTCCGGCCCTCTTACCGGTCTGGGTGAATCTTTTTCAGACTTCTGTACAAGTCAATTTTCTATCTGTTCTGATTGTCTTTTTGGTTCTAAATTTTTGTTGTCCTTAATTTTGGTTGTGAGAGGAGGCACCGTGTGTCCACCTACGCCTCCATCTTGGCCGGAAGAATATCATTTCTTTCTACTCTTCTTCTCTCAGACGTGCCCCACCCACAACAAACTAATAATGTATCTTTCCCTCCCCTGCTATGTACTTGCTCAGCACAGGCTATTCCTTCTAAAATATCTTTTCTTCCTTCCCGTCCTGTTGAGATCCTGTTCATCATTCAAGTTTCACCTTAAATGTCTTACAGTATACCCAACATAACAGGTTCAAAATAGAACTCTTGATTGTTTTTCCACCACAAATAAGTTTTTCCCTCCTCCCATCAGAGGAACTAGTACCAGCTGCTCCAGCCAAACATTTAGGATTTATCCTTGATTCTACTCTTGCATTCCTTACATAAATCCATTAGCAAGTCCAATTGACTCTATCTCCAAAATAAATATAAAACTGTCCCCTTCTCTCCATTCATATAGCTACCACCCTGGTCCAAGCCCTGTCCACCTCTCTCCTGGACTACTGTCATGACCTCCTAGCTGGTCAGCCTGCTTCCGCTCTTCCTGCACTCAAATCCATTCTCCACACACTGTGATGTTATAAATACATCAGACGGAGCCCTTCGCCTGCTCCCCACGATGGGCATGACCTCCCCATTTTTGTTGGCAAAAGAGACTTCCTCCATTTAGTGATCTCAGAAGTGCAACTTGAAACTGAGAACTGATGTGACAATTTCCTCACCCATCACCAGGAACAAAATACAAATTTCTACTGAAACCTATAGCATACTGGGTAAAAACTCAGGTCCTAGGTTCAGACAGAGCCTAGGTTCAAATCCCTGCTTTACCAATTGCCAGCTATGTGACTTTGAGCAAATTACGTAAACTCCTTAACTTTAGTTCCCTCTTCAGGAAAACGAAAAACTCATAACAGTACCTGCCTCTTAGAGCTATTGTGAGGACAAATGACAAACACGTGTGAAGTGCAGAGCACAGGTGCCTCCATTACTCGCCATTACCAGGATGGCTCCCTGACACCAGCCCGGCAGCAGTCCCAGTACTGCCCTGGTCTCTGTGACTATTGTGTTTTCAATAATATGCTCCTAGTGGGAACAAACACCTTGATGCATGGTATGATGCTCTACACATTGAGATTTTCCTTTTTCCTTTTCATATGTTTTTGCCTAGTTCTTGTCACTGCATCCAGAATGATAAATTACTATTTCTGTATGTAGCAAGAATTAAGATGCAAATAAGTTGTCAGAGAACTGGAGGTGAGCTCATCTACTATCTTCGGAATCACAGGGATAAAAAGAGACAAAGAGCATTAGAGAAACAGAAGTCTGCAAAGCTTCTCAATTCTGCCTCTCTGGTTTGGTCCAGAGATCTAAAGTGCCACCCAGTATGAAAATGTCAGCACTCCTAGGGAATGTTACAGCAAAAGCCTAGGTTGTAAATAATAAATAAACATAGACACAGGCTGAGCAATTCTTATAGAGCAAGTGAAATGTCTGAAAAACTCCACATTCTTAATAGACTATGGCACAGACAGGGACATCATTAGTCCCTTCAGTGAACAGGTGCTCCCCAAGAAGGAAATAAATGAGACTTCAAGAGAAATGATTTTAATAACAATATTGGTTCAAGAAATACCTAGCATCTGCAGAGCATATCAGAATTGACAGCTTGTTTCCCAATATGGGATCTCATTTGATTCCCTCTTTGCAGATATGGAAACTGAGGCTCTGAGAGTTGAAGACACTTGACATGATGCCACATGGGAAAGCAGAAAGTCAAAACCAGAACATCTGAGGCAAAAGTTCTTTCCTGCTGATGCCTAGTAAACATTCTAACGAAGTATAAAATCAAGCTCTGAATCAGGGGCGGGTGCCCACTAAAATAGCACTTCACAGCTGTACTGACTATACAAGACACATACCAAAGTAGGGGTTTTATTTAAGTCAATAAAAGAAAACACCAAGTTCACTGTCAACCAGGATTATGCTGCCCCCCTGTGTCCATTTGCTTTTTCCCAGCTTTGTAAACTGGACAGATTGGGGGCGAGTTGCTTCTAAGACAAATAATTGGATCTTTTCTTTCTTTAGCTGCAAAGCTGTATGCAAATCTGAGGTACATGTATCATTAACTTAATGATCATAATGTCTTTGACAATAATAAGTGTGTTTGGAAGCAATGCAAAAAAGTATAAAACAGTAAAGTAATATACACAGCAAAATGAAAAGGTATCAATTCAGCCAATGAAGAACTGGTCCCTGTAAACCCAAAAGTGGCCCGTGTTACCACGTGGTGCAGTCTACATGAGACTTCAAGCAAACCCCATTTATTTAGTTATTTGTATCAAGGACTAGTAAATCAAGAGGTTTTACCGTGGCCACTCTGGGACTAGTGCCACCTGCATGATACCAGGGAAGTGGCACAGGGTAGGGCCTGCACACCCTCAACAAACATATGCTGGACAATGAATCAGTCTATAATGCATCTGAAACTGAGTGCATTTGTTATTTTGAGCAATTCAAATTTAATTACACTCTGAAACTGAAGAAGTATAGATTAAAAAAAAGTATATAATAAAGCCTCCATTGTGTATCTGATTAACTTTTAAGGTATAACCAATATGCATACACCCAGCTTCGATATTCTCCAATCATCATAGTTTCAAACAATTGTTGCAACCATCTCACAGATGGATTTCTGGTCATGTGAAAAACATATGGCAGTCTAGGATATATTAAATTTTAAAAAGCAAGTTGCGGAACATATACATTGAACCAAAATATAATACTAAATATACATATAATAAATACTAGATACATTTAGTATGTGTATATATATGCATATATGTATATATATGTACTATTTTAGGACTGGTTGAGTATACTAAATGCATTATATTTATACTAAATACATCTTAAAAGGTCTAAAATTACACACAAATTATTAAGTAATTATTGTCAGTTGATGACTTTAAAAAAGTCAAGGCTTTTGACTTTTTCCTTCATAAAATCTGTGTTAATTAAAAATTTTATAGTGAGAATACTTAGGTATTGGTAATTTTTTAATTCATGTAAAATTAAATAAAACTAAAATGGGCCTACTTCTATTTTACTAGCATAAAAAATATTACTTGTCAGTTAGCAGTGATTTATGTTTAAACGTAAAAGTGGGTCAAATAAGAAAAAAATTTATGGGGGAAAAAAACCCCTCAATGCCCTGATTTTAGTCTGAGAAACACTCAGTGGGAATTTCTGAAAAGTAGAGAGGAGACATTGCTGGCCTTCCCTCTGTCATGGCAACCCAAGAAAGCAATGACACGTGCAAGAGTGTTTGTCCCTAGATCCATGGATAGTGGGGTTCTTATCTGTTTTTAGAGCCTGCTTCTGCCAATGAACCCAGAGGCAGAAGAAAGGACTACAGACTCCTGGGTCCACTCCACGGGGGCCCTGACCTGCTCCGGGGCAGCCACAGTGGGCAGAGAGAGGATCCTCCTAAAAGCCTCCACAGCTTCCTCTGCTTTAGCTGAGGCATCTGCCACTGAAGTGGTGGAAACTCACTGGAGATCAGTTTACTCCCAGGTTACAACATGTGGCTCAATCTAATAATTCTATTGTTTGAAAATATACTAAGAGGAAAAAATAATTTTTATAAAAATGTGAAACACACACAAAAAAGTCCCCCCTAAATGCTCAACCATACCAATTTAAGAATAATTCTAACACTACAGAAAAATACAGAGCTATTGAAAATAACAAGTAAGCCCCCACTAGTGTAGCTCAGTGGATTGGGCGCTGACCTGTGAACCAAAGGGTTACCGATTCAATTCCCAGTCGGGGCACATGCCTGGGTTGCAGGCCAGGTTCCCCGCAATGGGGTGTGCAGCATGTGAAAGTCAACCAAACGTTGATGTTTCTCCTTCTCTTTCTCCCTCCCTTCCCCTCTGTCTAAAAATAAATAAAATATTTTTAAAAAAGAAAAAGAAAATAACAAGCAAACTACAGATAACAATATAGAATGAAAAAATAAAAACCAAAATAGTATATACATACTGTTTATAAACCTATAAAACACATAATTAATGAAACTCTTTATTTAAAATAATGATGTAGAACTATGATTTTTAAAAAGACAAAAGGAATACAGGATGGGAGGAGCTAATAATAGGAGAAAATGTATATGATACTATGTAAAAATTCCACACCTTGATATTTCCTTCTGTCCATAGGAAAATATCAAGAAGCAGGTTCACCGAAATATAAATAAGAGTTTTCTCATCATTTGGAGATGCTTTTTATGATACAGTAAAACTATGAAGATTCATTTGGGGGAAGGGAAAGGGCAAAAATTTATAATGGCAAAGATCAGAAGAGCATTAGATATGTTTTTGAATTTAGGTATATTCTCTCTCTCATACACACACACACACACACACACACACACCCATGCACGACTCTAAAATCACCAGATAACTATTGGGTTGGCCAAAAAGTCCATTATGTTTTTTCTGCAAGGTGACTCTAATAGTGCTTAGTTGTCTTTAACTTCATTTGAAACAATCTTGTTATATTGTGACAGCTGTCATATCTACGTGCATTTAAAAAAACTAATCAAAATTGGTGAATTTTTGTGCAGCCATTTTAATATTGAAGATGGAAGAAAATATGCAACATTTTGGTGTATTATGCTTTATTAAATTTCAAGAGAGGTAACACAACTGAAATGCAAAAAAAGACTTGTGTAGTGTATGAGAAGGGGCTGTGACTGATCAAATGTGTCAAAAGTGGTTTGCAAACTTTCTTGTACTATTGACATTGTGGCCAAATAATTCTTTGCTGTGGGGCTGTCTTATGCATTGGATGATGCTTAGCAGCACTCCTGACCTCTACCCACTACGAACCAATAGCATAAGATAGCTGACATACTCAAAATATCCAAAGCAATAGTTGGATAAATGAAACCAATTTTTGGTGAAAACAAAAAGTGTGCCTTTTACTTTATGGAAAAAAAAGTAGCAACCTTTTTGGCCAACCCAGTACTTGAGAGACTAAGTATGAGAATTGGTGCCACCAGGTGGCGGTTCCCACTTTCTCACTAGCTCAGGTCTCCAGCCATTCAAGACACCGCAAAGCAAAGGCAGCACAGAACGTTTTCCCCTAAAGCCCCATTATTCTAGCATAGGAGTCACAAACGTTTTCTGTGAAGGGCCAGGCAGTAGATATTTTTAGGATTTGAGTATGGTCACAACTACTCAACTCTGTCATTGCAGCATGAAAGCAGCCCTAAACAATACTTAAATGAATGAATGTGGCTGTGTTCCAATAAAACTTTATGAACAATGAAATTTGAACTTCATATCATTTTCATATCACTAAATATTTGTATTTTTAAGTTTCTTTCCAACCATTTAAAAATGTAAGAACTGAAGACAGCTTGGCAGTTCCTTAAAAAGTTAAACATGGAGTTACCCAACAATTCCACTCCTAGGAAAATACCTAAGAGAACTCAAAACATAAACTCATCCAACAACTTGTACATAAATGCTGATAGCAGTATTACTCAGAATATTCAAAAAGCGGGAACAACCCAATATCCATCAACTGATGAATGGATTAGCAAACTTACCCATATAAAAGAATAGTATGGTTATGTGGTATATCCATATAAAAGAATATTTGACCATCAAAAGGAATGAAGTACCGATAAATGCTATAACATGGATGAAATTTAAACATGATTAACTGAAAGAAGTTAGACATAAAAGGCCATACATTATCTGATCCCATTATATAAAATATCCAGAACAGGCAAGCCGATAGGGACAGAAAGACTGACAGTGGCCAGGAGCTGTGGGGAAGAAGGAATGATGAGTGACTATGAATGAGTGCGAAGTCTCCTTCCAGGCAGTAAAAATATTCTGGAATTAGATAGTGCTAATGGTTGCACTACCTTGTAAACATATTCAAATAACTGAATTGTACACTTTACAATGATAAATTTTATAGTATATGAATTAAATCTCCATTTTTTTAAATTGTAGAGATTTAGCTCATGAGCCATACAAAAACAGTGCAGCTGGATTTGGCCTGGGAATTATAGTTGGCCAACCCTGTTCCAGCACCTAATAGAGAAAATGGCTTTGGGCTGTACATACGCACACACTCCACAAATTAGAATATAGTCAAAGGCAAAAACCTGAAAGAAGCTGAATGAGGAAAGTCAAATAACCGCTGAATACAAAGAGTTACTCTTCTGAAAATGGTCAAAATGAAACAGACTGATGGGATAAAGAACAGTATTATATAAAGCAGGACTTTTAAATACCAATCCTCATTTTGTCATGCCAAAAATCCTTTTAAATTTAAATTAAGCCATTTTAGAAATGCATTCACTGGCACATTACCTGGAGGCACTAGCTGTATTAATTCAAACCTGGTTAGGAAGCCTAAAAAAGAAAAAATGAGATTTTAATACTTTGGAAAATTGCCAGTTTTTTTTTTATTAATTGCTATGTTTAAAATTGTCATAACATCCTATTTAATTCCCATTTAATTTGAACAATACCATGGTTAGGGGCTCTAAACCATTTCTGCATTCTCAGCAGTGGAATTAAATGGGACTTAAATGTAATAATAATGTAGTAGTTATTACTTTAGTAATAATAAATGCCATAACAATGACTCAGGTATTTCTAGACCCAATAAATCATGGGCAATCGAGGACAATAACTGAGTTATAAAAGCAGCATTTCACCCCCTGAAAAGTACTGACAAATAAATACAATATTTTTCTCTCTTAAAAATATATTCATAAATCACTTACATAACAATAAGCTTTCCATTTTAAAAATTCAAAATACAAATGTTGTCCATTAACCTATAAAATTTATCTTGCTTAAAATAGTATGTTATATGATTGTATAAGGGAGACATAAAATTAACATTTTTTTATATTTCCTGAGTTCAAAATACATTTAGAAATAGTGAGCCCATGTACAATGTTTACAAGGACAAGAATAAAATTAAAACTTTAAAAGCAATTTAAAATATAAATGGTAGAGCAATAAAGAATCAATAAATACAATTACCACAAAATATTAAAAGTGAAAAAACTTAAAATACACAACACTAGTAATTATGGTTAATAATACTGTGTTATATATAGTTGACCCTTGAATAACATTGGTTTGAACTGCATGAGTCCACTTACACGTGGATTTGTTTCAATAAATACAATCAGCCCTTTACAGCTAGAGGTCTGTGTCCAAGGATTCAACCAACCACAGGTGAAAAACAGTACTTTTGCATTCCCAATGGCAACCACGGATTGAAAATCCTCAGATGCAAAGGGCTGAGTCAAAAGTTACACTTGGATTTTCCACTCCATGGGTGGTGGGTACCCCTAACTACAGTGTTAGTCAAGGACGAATTGTACATTAAAGTTGCCAAGAGGGTAAACCTTACATGTTCTCACTACAAGAAAAGAAATGATAACTGTGTGATGGGATGGAGGTGTTGGCTGACTCTGTAGTGGTCATTGCTTTCTAATATATAACTGAATCAAATCAACATGCTGTACACATTAAACCTACACAACGTTCGTTATATGTCAATTACATCTCAAAAAAAAAAACTGGAAAGACACAGTGAAAGTAAAAATCTCTCTGTAAACTAATGAAAAACATATGAATGTATGAGAACAGAATTTTAAATGCCAAAAATACTTAAAAGCCAAGACTGCCCATAATTTAAGTTTTCCAAGTGGGAGGAGGGAATATATCCTTACCAACCATCACCTGGACAGTAATGTTAAACACTTAATTTGTCTCAGGCTCTAAATTCCTTACAGTCAATTAATTCTCACCACCTCCCATGTTTATGGATTAGAAGATTTAATATTGTTAAGATGACAATATTCCCCAAACTACAGGTCCTATCAACATCCTAGCTGGCTGGCTTCTTTGCAGAAATTAACAAATTGACCCTAAAGTGGAAAACCATGGAAACCCAAATAGCAAAAACAATTGTGAAAAAGAACTAAATTTCAGGATTCACACTTCCTGATTTCAAAACTTACTACAAAGCTGCAATGATCAAGAATGTGTGGTATCGGCATAATGATAGGAATATGGTTCAATGAGATAGAATTGAGGTCCCCAAAATAAACCCTCACATTTATAGTCATTCATTTTTAACGAAGGTTGAAATTTAACAAAGGACTATTCAATGGGTGAAAAAAATACTCAATATTCTGATCAATAAATAGTGCTGAGACAACTGGATATCAAGATGCAAAAAAATGAAGTTGGGCCCCTACCTCATGCAATTTACAAAAATCAACTCAATATGTATCATAGACCTAAATGTAACACTTAAAACTATGAAACTCTTGGAAGAAACATAGACTAAATCTCTGTGACTTGACTTAGACAATGGTTCCTTAGTTATACAAGTAACAAAAGAAAAATAGAGAAAATAGAATTCATCAAAATTAAAAATTTTTGTGTTTCAAAGAACACCAGAAAAGAATGAGGAAAAATATTTGTCAATCATAAATGTGATATGGGATTTGTATCTATACTATATAAAGAACTTACAACTCAATAATAAAAAGATAAACAGCCAATTAAAATATAGGCAAAGGATCTGAATAGACATTTCTCCAAATAAGAGACACAAACACTAGAAAGCAAAAGAAAAACTGCTTAACATCATTAGTTATCAGGGAAGCACAAATTGAAACCACAATGTGATTCCATTTCATACCAACAAGGATGGCTACCAATCGAAATTACAGATAATAACAAATGTTGGCCAGGATGTGGAGAAATGAAACCCTCATGCATTGCTGGTGGAATGTAAAATGATACAGTTGCTTTGGTAAACAATCTGGAAGTTCCTCGAAAGATTAAACAGCATGACCATGTGACCCAGAAATTCCACTTTTAGGTATATACCCAAGAGGAATGAAAACATATGTCTAGAAAATAACTTGTAGTACACAAATATTCATAGCAGCATTATTCATTATAGCCCAAAATGAAAACAACCCTAATGTCCACCAACTGATGAATGGATAAACAATATGTGACAAATCCATACAATGGAACATTATTTGGTTATAAAAAGAAATGAAGTAGTGACACCTGCTATCTTGAAAACATCATGCTAAATAAAAGAAACCAGTCACAAAAGATCACATATTGTATAATTCCATTTATGTGAAATATCCAGAATAAGCAAATCTAGAGATGGAAAGATTAGTTTGTAGTTGCCTAGGGCTGGGAGAGAGGAGGAAGAATGGGTATAGGGTTTCTTTCCGTAGTAATGAAGATGTTCTAAAGTTGATATGGTGATAGCTACACAACTCTGTGAATATACAAAACCATTTAATTGTAAAAAAAAAAAAATGAACAGAATTTTATTTTCTGTTCTATTCCACCTTTATCTAGGAAAGTGTAATTGAATCAAAAACATGATTCAAATTTTACAGATTCTCTTTAATATAAATATAGATCAAACATGTAAGTATCACAACTTAAAAAATAGTAGAATTCTATATCTGTGAATTACACACACACAACAGTCTCCCCACACCCCTCTCTCTTGCACCTACTTTCTAAAATGTCTGCTACAGCTCCAGGATCTATTGCGTTTTCGAATAACTGCAGAAAAAAAAATGTGGAAAATAAATTTTCAAAGTTTTCTTAATATATACTTACAGAAATTATAGATTACATTCCTCCAAATAATTAACACATATAAAATCTAGCCATATAATATTTTAGGCTTCAACAGAAATATCTTTAACAGATATGTGGTTAAAAGTTCAACAAATGACTATAAAATAAATGAATGAGAATTAGCAAAACAATACTGAGTGCAAGGAAAATCTAAGCTGAATCTACTACATCCTCAAAATGTCATCAACTTGACATAGTCCTACTGTTTATTGCTAAAAGCACATGTGGCATCAACCTCAAAGAGCCTTGAGTATCATGCCCTGGCCAGATAGCTCAGTTGGTTAGAGCATAGTTGCTATACACCAAGGTTGCGGGTTTGATTTCTGGTCAGAGCACATACAAGAATCAAGAATCAACCAATGAATGCATAAATAAGTGGAACAAAAAAATCAATGTTTCTCTTTCTCTCTTTCTCTTTCTCTTTCTCTCTCTCTCTCCCCCTCCCTCCCTCCCTCCCTCCCACTCTCCCTCCCTCCGCCTTCCTCTCTCTCTAAAATCAGTAAGTAATTTTTAAAAAGGTTCTTGAGTACCTAAAAAAAAAACACATTCTGGAGTGGTGGAGGGGGGGGGGAATGGAGACAACTGTACTTGAAAAACAATAAAAAATGTGAAATAAAAGAAAGCAAAAACACATTCTGAATATCACAGATACTCATGAAATGTTAACTGAATGAATGACTTTTCTTGCCAAGTAATTGGTTCTGTTAAAAAGAAACACAAATAAAAATTCTATGTGTAACACACACACACAAAAGCTAAGTGCTAGTAGCCACACTCTCACAAAATTAAATAACTAGAGAGAGGGAGAGACTCATTAAGTGTATCATGAAACACAAGAAAACCACTATGATCCATGTCTAGCCATTGCCAATCTGTGTATTTTGTCCTTGAGATAAAAAGGGCCTGGAATAAGACTGAAATAAAAGACGTACCACATCCCTTTCCCTGAATTCTAGAACCCTGTGAAAATAAACCAAAATGTTTTCAGCAGAGTTTGATTCCAGGCACTAAAGTTCTGATTTAAATGGTGTTTAAACCTAAGCATGGTTAAAATCTGTTCTTAATCCAAAGTCAGGTCTATTCTAACTACAAAAATGTGGCTGTCCCTGTTTTTTTGTCTTACTGATTTGTGGGTACCCACAAATCAGTAATTTAAGAAAATGTGGGTAATTTTTTTTCCCTAACGTTATTTCAAAAACTACATCCTTTCACTTCATCCATATCTAAGGATGGTATCTTCTCAAGTATGACCTTTGGGAGTAAATGACCAACATGAACCGCTCAAACACAGTGGCTCATACATTCTTTAGGAGTAACTTCTTGTTTATCCAAATGCTTTAGAACATTCAATTCTGAATTACACAGAAGGTACAAAGAGAAAAGGTTTTTGCTACTTGCTGCAAGTATTTGCATGATAGAGTGGAACGGAAACAACAAATACTTGCAGCAACAGAATGGAGCAGATACAACCCAAGCTGGAGCAAATGGGAAGCTGGAATACAAACCCAAACAGTTCACACAAGAGGGCAATTTTCAAAATTTAAAATAAAGCATTCAAAATAAATAAATAAGCCCTGGCTGGTGGCTCAGTGGATTGAGCAGCGGCCTGTGAACCAAAAGGTCACTGGTTTGATTCTCAGGCAGGACACATGCCTGGGCTGCAGGCCAGGTCCCTGGTTAGGAGCATGTGAGAGGCAACAGATCAATGTTTCTCTCCCTCTGTTTCCCCCTCCTTTCCCTTCTCTCTGAAAAAATAAAACAAAGCATCTATGTAATTGCATTTTTTGAAGTGAAAAGTCCATGGATTGTTTGACTAGTAAGCTCCTATGCACAGCTTTGCAACAGAGCAGTAGTGGCATCAGAAATGTGATTCTGAGGCTCACTCTTCTATAAGTCAAGGAGCTTGGACTAGGTGACTTCCAAGGTCATTTACAAATTTATCATTCTGTGCTATGAGTTTGTATTCTTGGGCTTCTTACAAAAAAAGATTTTTTAAGGCTCCTATAGAAGCAAACTTACAATTGATAAAAATAAGGACATTCTTGGGGGGAAAATAGACCATATTTCTACCACCCACTTTTTACCACTACCTACATCTAAATGGTAGAAGTAGGCTCCTTTGGGTTCTAACTGTATGTTCCCAGGTAATGTTCATTTGTTCCTCTTCTCTTTCAGCCAACCACTTTGGTAGACTTCATTTAAATTAACCCTGTAGTTTATAAAAACACTACATAGGGCTCTAGCCCTGTAGAGAATCCATCCTCATCTCCTCTGCCATTCTCAGGTCAAAATGGGTCATTTCCCGCACCTTTAAAAGGGATAGACTCTCCCTATATCCTTGTCATACTCATCCTCTATCCCAAAGAACGACTTCAGTGATATTGTTTGGGGCAAAATCATCAGACAGATCACGATTCAAGGAATCAAATTGATTCCATCTCCAAATTAAAACAAACAAACAAACAAAACACAAACTCAAAGGATTGTGATTGTGTAGTAATAAAGTTAATATTTTATAGTGGGAAGATTAGGTCACATCTGGTGTATATGACCTAAGAAAACTCAGTAAGTTTGAGAGTTCTTGTTTTGTTATAGGATTTAAGATACAGAATTTAATAAATTTGGTTATAGTCCTCACAAATTTTTTTGTCTAAAAAAATTTGTTTCTAAGGTCTGCTAGTTTATCGGTTATCCCTGTCATAAATGTAATGCAACTGCCTCTAACATCTCCAAGAATATTCAGAAAATGCTCTATCTGCTCCAGTTAGAACATGCCACGGGAGTTTCCAGAACACAAAACATCATCACCAGCGGGGTTTGGCGCTAGGGTGGCAGAACCTGCCTCAGACCTGGGCTACAAAAGCAACTCTTCCAACTATGATTCTACACTGCGCCGAGGTGCCTTCAAGCAATTTTTTTAAACGAGGTTTACAAAATAACTTTATAAGAATTGTGTTCTTTGTAAGAACCACTAAACGATCTTCAGAGAGCAAAATTTCAATTTCTCTATTTAGCAGTGAGAAAGTCAAGATCACCTTTTTAAATCTCATTCTCTGCTGAATCATAATAGGGAACACAGAAGGAAAGCAGTCGGTCTCCAGGTACTGATTCAGGAGGTAAACCCCAAGGTATACATCTTGCTTGTCAGGCAGGAACACCCCTGGGCAAGAAATCTTAAAAACAAGGGGGGAAATACAGGACAGGTTTTCGTTTTGTTTTTAAATGGGATCTATTTTTCCTAACCAACCACACAATGTCAAATTTCCCCCACTACTGCAACCCTTCACAGAAACTTCCGATAACACCCTTCCCTTCCCTCTCCTTCAAATTGGAATTCCAATTTCAACCCACGTCTCCGCCAGGTGTCACAATCGTCCCCTCGCTGTTTCCTCTCCCCGCCCCTCCAGGATGGCAGTGCGGAAGCGGAAGAGGCTGCAGGACCGGGAGCTTGTCTGTAGGCCAGCCGGGTCCTGGGCTCCGGGACGCCCGTCTCAATGCCGAGCCCCCGGAGGAATGTCGAGGGACGTCCGCTGGGCGCCTCTGCCTCGAGCAGCGGCGGAGGCCCTGGAAGCCCGACCCATGGCGGCGGCGGCGGAAGTAGCAGCAGCAGCAGCAGGTTCGAATTCCAGTCCCTGCTCGGCAGCCGCGCGTCGGGTGCGGACCCCACCTGCGCCCGGCTCCGGATGTCCGAGAGCCCGGTGCACCGCCGCGGCTCCTTCCCGCTGGCAGGAGCCGGCCCCTCGCAGGCACCACCGCCCCCCTTGCCTGAGGAGGACCGCATGGACCTGAACCCCTCGTTCCTGGGCATCGCCCTGCGCTCTTTGCTGGCCATCGACCTGTGGCTGTCCAAGAAGCTGGGGGTGTGCGCTGGGGAGAGTTCCTCCTGGGGCAGCGTGCGGCCCCTTATGAAGCTGCTGGAGATCTCCGGACACGGCATCCCCTGGCTACTGGGCACCTTCTACTGCCTGTCCAGGAGCGACAGCTGGGCCGGGCGGGAGGTGCTGATGAACCTGCTCTTCGCCCTCCTTTTGGACCTGCTGCTGGTGGCCCTGCTCAAAGGGCTGGTCCGCAGGCGACGCCCAGCCCACAACCAGATGGACATGTTTGTCACCCTCTCGGTGGACAAGTACTCCTTCCCCTCGGGCCATGCCACCAGGGCCGCCCTGGTGTCGAGATTCATCTTGAACCACCTGGTGCTGGCCATTCCACTGAGGGTGCTGGTGGTACTGTGGGCCTTCATCTTGGGCCTCTCTAGGGTCTTGCTGGGGCGACACAATGTCACTGACGTGGCTTTTGGCTTTTTAATGGGCTACATGCAGTATAGCATCGTGGACTATTGCTGGCTTTCACCGCACAATGCTCCATTGCTCTTTGCACTGTGGAACCAACAGTGACACCATCTCATTCATTATGGCACCAGGAAATCTAAAGGTTTCCACATGCAATCATGCCATCATGCTGACAGAAATCAGTTTGTCCCTCTTAGGACACTTCAGGCTTCCTTTGGGATTTCAGGTGTCCTACCATCTTGATGGGTTGCTGGGCTGGAGCACATGCTGGCCATCACTGATCACAGCCGTATTACAGAAAGAAAAAAATCCCTCTATCATACATTCAACGATTGTTTGTATCTCCAGGAAAACTGCAAAGAAACCAAGCTGGGTGATTATTAACATTGCTGTTTTCTAAAAGTTGACATCAGAAAAATTGTTTTGTAGCGATCTTATACATCAACATATCACCTGTAAATTAAACTTTGAAAAAGAAACATGATCTTCATTCTGTAAATATACATGCAGATAAGCTGCATACTAATCCTAGTTCTTAATTATTTAAGAGCCTAAGACATAGGTTTTTCTAGTTGATGCCCTGAAGATCTGTTGCCTTGGCTGGGGAGATTTCTTAATCCTGATTTGGTAAGCTTTTTGAGTTCATGTCTCTTCCATCTTTGCAGACTGGGTAGTGAGAACAGAGATTACAGTACATATCTTTCCTTTCCCTCTAGCTCCTCAAAAGATCTTTAAATTTATATATTTATTTCCCACTACTCTAATATTGTCTTTTAGCATTCAGAGAACAAGCCAAGAACTTACTTGAAGAAATACTTAAATATGGGCATGTCTATAATCCCCCCCAAAAAGGGAAGGATAGAACAGTGGCCTCCTGAAGGACAGCTAAGCTGCTGAAGCCGTCAGAGGAACTGAGAGTTCCTCATACCATGCCAATGGACCACTATGGCAAGAGATGGGGCCCTACTGCCTGTCATCTCTACTGAGGTAATAAAATGGGAAAATAATGTGATTCTTTGCAATGCAAAAACATAAGCTTTTTCAAACATACCGCAAGGATGAGCTTGTGTGTTATAGCTTTTCATATGGAAATCTGTTCCCCTGTATACAGCACACATTAGGTAGCAGTGTTTAATATGAAATTCATCAGAGGAGTTGGCTGCTATACCAGGCACAAGGTACAACTAACTCCTAAGGCCAATTTACATCAACCTTTACATTCAAAGCAGTTTATCTGTGGTGCCTCCCCAAATCAAAAGACCAAAGATCACAAAATGCAGGGTGGACTCTGCTTGTTATTCGTTGATCAGCAAAGAATAATGAAAGGGTATGTGCTTTAAATGCTGCTCTACCTGAAAATGAGAACTTTTAAATTACCTATGGAACTGGTATCTTCAGGTAATTTTAATGACTAGTTATTTTGAGATTTATAAATAGAATGGATTGTGGCCTTTGACCTTCATGTAGAGGTGTACATAGGAATCTGGAGAATGGCTGTGACAAGGGGGCTCTGATTGGGTGGAAACATAAACTTTCCAAGTGTGAAAGGCCCATTGAAGGAGGGACAGCTATTCTTCAACATAAAATTATTTGCATTTCGACATCCTCAACACATACTACCTCTTCACTTGCTGAATCAGACAAACTGAAACTGAGTGGTTTGCTTTGTCACTTCATCTTAGAGAGATCCTTTATTTTAATGGCAGAAACAATTCAGGCTAGATATTTGGGAGCATGACATTTCCTCTGGCAGAGTCCAGAAGTCTAAACATTAGGGACTCAAAATTAGGCTTACTTTATGGTTCCTGTTCATAATTCTGGAATTCCCTGTCTTAGTTGCTGGGGCCTAGTTTGCTGGCTTTAAAGCACAGATCAGTTCACCCTGTTTTTGGAGCATCTTAAGTACTGTAGGGTAGAAAACTGATTTCAATATTAATTAATTGTATACTGAGTAATGCTTTTTAAAAATTAAAATTAATAATGTTGAATGAAATGAGGTGAAAACTTAATTTTTGCCTTGATGAGGAGGAAAGCTGATTTATCACTCAAGAACTTCTTCACCTTGCTGCACACTTTGAGAGTTTGCAATTGATAGAGCACGGTTGCTATAGCCTGGTTTTATTTGCTGACAAATCCAGGAAATCCTGCTCTTTATTTCCTAGCTGCATGTATGATGAAATCATAGCATTTGTCATTTGTATAGAGACTAACCAGATTTTCCACAGCCATAACCTGTTTGGTATTTGTGCTTGTAATCATGGCCAGGACAGAAGCCCCTACAGTTTGGAGGCAAAGCTGCATGACAGTCTGTCACTAGAGATGGAAGGACTGGAAAATTGAAACTGAAATAAGATGAATGACGGACCCCAATAAGAACAATGGAGTCACTCTGCCACAGCATCTCACTTAAACAAGATTCAGTGGATGATTATAAAACAGTTGTTGGTTGATTTTCCTTTTGGAATTAGCAAGCCAGAGCCACCTCTAAGGGAAATAGCTTAGAAATATTTGATTGGTTCGTAGAGGCGAGAAATTACCAGGAAGTGATTAGGCTTTTTGAAATAAAATTCTAACCTGGTTATTTAAAGAAGAGGGTTAAAAAAAATAAACTTTCACAAATTTTTATCCTGGAAAAGAAAAGAAAATCCTTCTTGGACTTAATGTGGGGTTATTTTAAAAGAACAGAAAAATTCAGGATAAAGCTAAGAAACAAGTCGGTTTTAATGAGGGAAAAAAGTAGGAAGAAGTTGAGCTGAATTAAAGGTTAGGAAGTCAGGGAATACCAGTGTAGAGAATCTTAGGGACAAATGTACGGTTTGTTCCAAAAGATAACGATGTCTGCGTGGTGCGGAGGCAGAGGGTGGTGAAAACGACATGGACCATTTAAAAACTTGGGGAAAGAGTCTGATTGGGGGGCAAGGAGGGCGAACCTCCGTTCGTCGATCTTTCTTACCGCCCGGATCTGCAGTTCCACCTCCACCTCCATAGGCATCATTCCCTGCGTGGGCGAAAGGACCTGAATGAAAAGATCCTTTTGTGCTGAGCCTTGGACCAATTTTTCTTATTTTAGCGCAATCCCTGGGGCAAATGTTTCAAGTAGCTTCCCCAGCCCCGACCCCCTCCTGCCTCCATCTGTTCCCCTGTGCCCAGGTCCCTCCCACCCGGACAGGCCTCACAAGTGGAGCTGCAGCTAAAGCTTCCAGAAGGCGGAAGCGTCGCGTTGCCATGGACACTCAAACGCGCAACCTTCCACCTCAGAACGCTAGCGAGGTCTACGGCGCAGGCGTTCACGTCCCCATTGCTCCACTGGGAAAACTCAGTCCCGCCGGCCTTCCAGGCTCGTGGGAGAGGACGTGGTATTGAGGTCGTAGCCGGATCGGGAGATGCTAAGAGCCCTCGTTTCCTTTACACCAAATGTTTACAGTGTCCATGTAAAAATAGAATGTGATAATAGATAGCTCCATTATAATTGAAGTGCTACCCATTTTTAGTAGCTGTACGAACGCCCCCCCCCCCCATACACACACCCGCAAGCCTTGGAATTTCTGTAACAATTGCAATTAATGTAGTCCACTGTCCCTAAAGATACTACTCTCCTCCTTATGAAATGTTATGTCCTCATGTTTGGTTTGGAAAATATAGCCAGTGTCAATAAATTAAACGTGCTATTTGAATACAGAAGGGTAATTATTAAAGAGGTTCAAAAGTTAGGTATCCCGCTTAAGCCACAATAGAAATTGTCAGTCTCTCTTTTTGGAGTTTAGTTAACCTAAGACAAGCAATGAATTACATTATCTCCCAACTGGAGTTGCCAAAGCCAGGGTTACAGTGCAAAAACTGCCAGAGGTGGCAGGCAAGGCAAGAGTTCTTAATGGGGAAAAAACTGCTTTTTCTTTTTCCCCACTCACTGTATTTAACAGATAAAGGTGAAGAAGGGGAGGAGGGAGTTGCCGCTTCTACTCAATCGGAAAAATCTGGTAGGGCCAATGCTGACTCTTAAAAATGTTTGTGATGAGTCATTTATTACTAATATTGTAATAAAATATCAAAGTGAGAGATTTGGAGAGTATTGGAGATTTATGCAATTGCAAAATGCAAGTGAAGAAAGATGTCCTGAGACAAAAATTAAGTATTCATTTGGTAGTTGGAGGTCTTTTCCCTGGAAGGGATAAACTGATATGATGAAGGAGGAAATATTGTGTCCTTATCCAGTCCTTGGTTCTCCGTCTGTCTGCAAACAAAGAGGTACACAAGCGGGTGCTTGGCTCCCTACAGAATGCAAAGCACTGATGTGTCAGCTCATAATAGCTTGCTGGCACCCAGACCAGTACAATGATATATGGGAATAGACTTGTGCTGACTCTTACAAGTGAGTCACCACCAACACCAAAGTAAGACATCAAGAAGAGTCAAAACAACGAATAAAGAAGCAGTCAGAGACATAATGGGAGAAATCAATCTTTACTGAGAACCTGTGAAGTGCTAGGCACACTGCATATGCTAATTCATTTTATCCCCACAATAACTCTTTGAGGAAGGTGTTATTATCCCTATTTTACAGAGACAGAAACTGTAGGATGAAGCCAGAAAACCTTTTGCCCAAGGCCACACAGCTAAAGGGAAGTTGCCAGGCTTGAATCCGAGTGCCTCCTGCCATATTACTGACCCTGTAACATAGACATCCTAGAGATGCCATGTCCCATGCTATGGTCTTCCTAGGCTTAACTGAACTCTCCTGGATATAACTGGACTCACCTTGCTAGGCTCCTAGGACAGTTCACTCCAACTCTTTGGCCCTTCTTTCTTTGTCTCTGTCCATACTCTACCTGCCTAAGCATTGTTTCTAGGTCCTTTTCTTTCCTCACAGTACCCTTTATCTAGGGTGTTATCCACTGTATGTGCGAATTGGCATAGGTACACAGATTTACATATCCCACCCACGCCACTCTCCCTGGCAAGGCGGAATCTCACGATTAAAAACACACACACACTCACATATACATATATGTACATGCATATATAAACATATAAATTACTTAAAACTAAATTAAATTTAAAATGTACTCGCATTAGTCACATTTAAAGTGTACATTCAATAGCTACATGTTACAAAAATGAAACTGTAACCAAAATTTTAAAATAAAGTTTAAAAAAAGCTACATGTGGCTAGTGGCTACTGTATTGGATAGTGCAAGTAGAATTTCCATCATCACAGAAACTTCTACTGAGCAGTGCTGCTCTAGAGCTAACTTCACTTAAAGGAAGTCTGGGGGATAAACATGGTAGTGACACCTCAAGGAAGCAAACACGTCTAGAATGTGGGGTATTTTATTGGACAACTGACCCAATTAGTCTGCAACAAGTCAATAACATTGAAAAACAAAGGAAGCAGGGGAGGGGAAATGCTCCAGATGAAAAGATACCTCAGGGACCTGACAACCAAATGTAGTATGTTGACTTTGGTGGAACCCTGATTCAAACAAACCAACTTAAGTAGAATATTTGAGAGCATCAGGGAAATTTGATTATGGTTTGTGTATTAGATAATAACAAACAACTACTTTTTTTAAAGTTTACATTTCAACTAGCCTGTGATGGGGTCCAAGTATCAGTAGATTTTTTTAATCCTTATCCAAGGACATGCTTATTGATTTTAGAGAGGGGGAGGGAGTGAGGGAGAGAAACATCAAAGTGAGAGAGAAACATCAATCAGCTTCCTTTCCTAAGAGCCCCAACTACAGACGGAACCTTCAATCTAAGCACTTGCCCTGAGTGGGAATTGAACCCGTGACCTTTTGGTCTGTGGGACAATGATCTAACCAACTTAGCCACAGCAGCCAGGGCAGCAATTAATTTTGATGGGTATGATAATGTCCTTGTGTTGATAATAAGGTGAATATTGATACTATTTAGAGATATATATTTAGATGTATGATAGAAATGACCTAATGTCTAAAATTTTCTTTCAAATATGGAAATGAATAGAAGGAATGGATAAAGTAAATGTAGTAATAGCTTGATAATTGTTTATCTGGGTGACAAATATATGGATTTTAACTATAATTCTCTACTTTTGTGTATTTAAAAATATTCGTGATAACAATTTTAAATTTTTTTGTATTTTTAATATACTTTATTGATTATGCTATTACAGTTGTCCCATTTCTCCCCCATCATTCCCCTCCACCCTGCACACCCTCTCCCACTCACATTCCTCTTTAGTTCATGTCCATGTGTCATAAGTTCTTTAGCTTCTGCATTTCCCACACTATTCTTGCCCTCCCCCATCTATTTTCTATCTACCATCTATGCTACTTATTCTCTGTACCTTTTCCCCCTCTCTCCTCCCACTCCTCTATTGCTAACCCTCCATGTGATCTTCATTTCTGTGTTTCTGTTCCTGTTCTAGTTGTTTGTTTAGTTTCCTTTTGTTTTAGGTGTGGTTGTTAATATCTGTGAGTTTGCTGTCTTTTTACTGTCATATTTTTGATCTTCTTTTTCTTAGATAAGTCCCTTTAACATTTCATATAATAAGGGCTTGGTGATGATGAATTCCTTGAACTTGACCTTATCTGAGAAGCACTTTATCTTCTCTTCCCTTCTAAATGAAAGCTTTGCTAGATAGAGCAATCTTGGATGTAGGTCCTTGACTTTCATGACTTGGAATACCTCTTTCCAGCCCCTTCTTGCCTATAAGGTCTCTTTTGAGAAATCAGATGACAGTCTGATGGGAACTCCTTTGTAGGTGACTGTCCCCTTATCCCTTGCTGCTTCTAGAATTCTCTCCTCCATTTTAATCTTGGCTAATGTGATTACGATGTGCCTTGGTGTGTTCCTCCTGGGGTCCAACTTCTTTGGGACTCTCTGAGCTTCCTGAACTTCCTGGATGTCTGTTTCCTTTGCCAGATTGGGGAAGTTCTCCTCTATTATTTGTTGAAATAAGTTTTCCACTTGTTGCTCTTCTTCTTCCCCTTCTGGGACCCCTATAATTCGGATGTTGGGATGTTTAAAGATGTCCTGGAGGTTCCTAAGCCTCTCCTCATTTTTTTTTTTTTTTAATTCTTGTTTCTTCATTCTTTTCTGTCTGGCTGTTTCTTTCTTCCTTCTGGTCCACTCCATTGACTTGAGTCCCAGTTTTCCTCCCATCTCTATTGGTTCCCTGTGTGTTTTCCTTCATTTCACTTACTGTAGCCTTCATTTGCTCATCTAATTTGTGAGCAAAATCAACCAATTCTGTGAGCATCCTGATGACCAGTGCTTTGAACTTTGCATCTGATAGGTTGGCTATCTCTTCACTGCTTAGAGGAATTGGCTCTGGAGCTTTGATCTGTTCTCCCGTTTTGGTTTTGGGTTTTTTTTTGGGGGGGGGTGGGTCTGGTCACGGTTGTTACGTAGTGAGGGGCAGAGCCTTAGGTGTTCCCCAGAGCAGGACAGCCCAGTAGCTAGGTAGCGATGCTGTATGTGGGGGCAGGGGTGGAGAGAGAACAATGGTGCTTGCTCCTCTCTCTCTCGGATTCCAGTCCCTTCCGCCACTTCCCCTTTGCCTGGATTATCTGTGCGTGAATGTGGGACCACTTGGTCAGCCAGCTACCTTGTGCGGCCTCACTGGGTCTGCACCACTGCCACCCCATGCCTGGGGTCTTCTAGCTGCCACCTGCATGTCTGGGATCTGCCAGCTGCTGCTGCCTGAGTGCCCAGGGCCACCAACCTCCACTTTTTCCTGCCACAACTTCAGCCCTCTTACCGATCTGGATGAATGGTTGTTGGACTTCCGTACAGTTCAATTTTCTATTGGTTCTGATTGTTTTCTTTCTAAATCTTTGTTGTCCTTAATTTTGGTTGTGTGTAGAGGCACAGTGTGTCCACCTACGCCTCCATCTTGGCCGAAAGTCTCCCAATTTTAAAATCTTTAACGTATACTTAAGTAAGGGGAATTATATCCTTATGTGGACCTCCTTCTGTCCTAAAATAACCCACCAAGAGGATTCTTGGTAGCATCACTGTGAAGTTCCTTTCAATAGAAGCTTTACATACACTTAAAAAGAAAAATATTGTCCTGGCAAGGTAGCACAGTTGGTTGGAGCATCATCTCACCATGCCAAGATTGTGGGTTCAATCCCTGGTCAGGACACATAGAAGAATTAACTGATGAATGCGTCAATAACTGGAACAACAAAACACTTTTGTCTGTCTGTCTGTCTCTCAAATCAATAAACAAAAATTGTTTTAAAAAAAGAGAAAAACATGATGGCTCTATTCACCTGAAATGCAGATAAGAAAATTATTGTGATATGTAATACTTTACAAGTAATTCAGAGGGAAACCCACTTAAGGAAAAAAAGAAGCACTGTATTACAAGAATATTGGTCTCTGCATGGATGTCCAAAACAGGAGCTGGGAATCTGAGTAGTATTTCTTTAAGTATATAGGCCCCTCTAGAATTTCCCCCAAGTATCAGGAATGCTTCCAAGGAAGGAATTAAATTGCAATTGAACAACTTTTAACTTTAAGTCATTTGGGATCTGTGCCCACACATGGGATGCATTCTACAAAATTTACTGTAGAGTTCACGAGTCAAACATATGTTCCTCTTTAGCTTCTGCTTTGACTCACTCACATTTGTAGGATTAATACCATACAAACTCTTCTACAAAGACTGCCCTTGGGCATTCTGGACTGCACAATCTATATCCTTCCATTTTAAAGTAATTTCTGTTCAGAAAAAAACTAATTTGCTCTTTTGACTTTCAGCTGGCTAGTTCTATGTCCATGGGAGTACTAGGCTAATTATGATCCAAAGCAATTTTCAAGGAATTATATTTATTATCCAATATAAGAAAGTAGAAGAGTATAATTTAGTTCCAAGGCTTGGAAAAAGTGTCCACTCTATCTGGGCATAGGATTAGCCCCCAAAGTCAGCAATAGCTAAAATGAGGCTATGTCTGATGTTGTTAGACCCACCCTTTTTTCTCTGACCAAAAAATACCTATTTCCATTCCCTTTTTATCTTATTTTATCTTTATTTAATGATATATCTTTTTTCCTTGTTTCTACTAATTAGTTCCTGATTCATCTTTTCAGCACATATTTATTGAGTACCTACTATGTGTTAGATAGTTCTAGACAATGAAGGTACAAGGGTGAGCAAGAAACAATCTGCATTCTATGCTGTTGTGGACCTTAAAATCTAGTGCAGGAAGAAACATAAGTGAATAGCCCTGGCTGGTGTGGCTCAGAGGATTGAGTGCTGGCTCTGCAAACCAAAAGGTCACTGGTTCAATTCCCAGTCAAGACACATGCCTGGGTTGCAGGCTGGGTCCCCATTGGGGGAGTGCAAGAGGCAACCACACATCGATGTTTCTGTCCCTCTCTTTCTCCCTCCCTTCCCCTCTCTCTAAAAATAAATAAATAAAATCTTTTTAAAAAAAGAAACATAAGTGAACATAAGATAATAACCATATGATAAATGCTAAGAAGGAGATACCCAGGGAGGGAGATAGAAAGTTATACGTTGGAGAGAGAAGAAGAAACTAATTTAGTGCCATTGGAGAGGTCAGCTTCTCTGAAGGTATGACAATTCGATCCAAGATTTAAAAAGGAGAGCATGACCACTCACACATCTTTTAAAGAACAGAAAAGATAACTAGGCAAAGGGAACAATGAATGTAAAGGACCACAAGTCAGAAAAAAATTGGTGTGTTTGAGGAACTGAAAGGAGGCCACTGAGCATACCAAGAGAGACAGGGCAGGGGTAGAGGAGATTAAGAGATGATACTCAAGAATTAGGCTGGCACTAGATCTCACAGGAATGTAAACAGTTATGACAGACAATGTGATTGAGTACCTAACACTCACAAGCTCTTCTTCCTTGCTAAATGGAACCCAAGTTGTGCTTGCTGGTAATGCATATAGTTTCAGAGAATGAATCCTCATTATTTCTGGTGAATGATATACACAGGGAAATCACTGGAGACATTGTCAAAGTAATTTCATTTGAAATAACTTATATTACTTTAAATGAAAGCTACAAGTGAATAAAGCTGTTTTGCCTCCTCCCCTTTTGTGCTTTAGCTGCTGGCATATTTTCTCCTTTGGTTTTCACTCCTAAACTAAAAGTTTTAGACACAGTGCTTCTCAACTTTTATTTGTAATTATTTATCAAGATATAACAGATGCTCATTGGAAAATACTCAAACTGCATAATGCAGGAAAGCTAAGAATGGCAAGTAAAGATGCTCAGAAACTTACCTCCTTGCCTTACCCACCAGGGGTAATCATTGACAATTCTTGTTTATTCTCCAGGATGTTTCTCTACACATGTACGTGTACACACACACATTTTTACACAAATGGGATCATTCTCTTTCTCCATATAGATACTTATCTATATCTATCATATAGATATGCACACACCTATAACTAATTTTGCAACTTGCTTTTTTTTAACTCAACACACTTTGGAGATATTTCTATGTCAGCATATTTACATCTATTTTACTCTTTTTTCAAGACTGTCCGGCCAAGGTAGAGAAGTAGGTAGATACACTGTCTCCTTGCACAACCAAAAGAAAGACACCAACAAATTTAAAAACAAAAACAACCACAACTGTATGGAAACATACAGAAAATCAAACTGTATGGAAGTCCAACAACCAAGGAGTTAAAGAAGAGACATTTATCCAAACTGGCAGGAGGGGCAGAGATGGGCAGCTGAGTGGAGAGGGCCCACGGGAAGGTGGTGACTGGAGGACCGGAGGGTGAGGTGGCTGCTGGCAGACCAGGTGGTGCCACATTCACATGCAAACAAACCAGGAGGAACAACTGTGGAGTGAGACAGACTGCACAACCCAGGGTTCCAGTGTGAGGAAATAAAGCCTCAAAACCTCTGGCTATAAAACCTGTGGGAATTGTGGCCACAGGAGAAATTCCCAACCTCTTTGGAGACTTTGTTGGAGAGACCTACAGGGCCCTAACTGTACACAAGCCCACACACCCAGGAATCAGCAGCAGAAGGGCCCAAGTTGTTTGTGGGAAGTGGGGGAAGTTATTGAAAGCCAGACAAGAGCCAAGTAAGTGGCACTGTTCCCTTTCTTACCCCTCCTCCACATACATACAGCACCAAAACACAGCAAAGCAACAATATGGGTTGCTCTGCCCTGACAAAAACCTAAGGCTCCTCCCCTTATAATTTAACAGGTGCACCAAAGATTAAAAAAAAAAAAATGTGGCCCAAATGAAAGAACAGATCAAAGCTCCAGAAAAAAATACAATTAAGCCTTGAAGAGATAGCCAACCTATCAGATGCACAGTTCAAAATACTGGTAATCAGATGCTCATAGGAATGGTTGAGTATGGTCACAAAATAGAGGAAAAAGTGAAGGCTAGGCAAAGTGAAATAAAGGAAAATGTACAGGAAACCAACAGTGATGGAAAGGAAACTGGGACTCGAATCAATGGTTTGGAGCAGAAGGAAGAAAGAAACATTCAACCAGAACAGAATGAAGAAACAAGCATTCAAAAAAAAAAAAATGAGGAGAGGCTTAGGAACCTTCAGGACAATTTTAAATGTTCCAACATCTGAATCATAGGGGTGCCAGAAGGAGAAGAGGAAGAGCAAGCCATTTAAAACTTACTTGAAAACATAATGAAGGAGAACTTCCCCAATCTGGCAAAGGAAATAGACTTCCAGGTTGTTCAGGAAGCTCAGAGATTCCTACAGAAGTTGGACCCAAGGAAGAACATAGCAAGGCACATCATAATTATGTTATCTAAGATTAAAGATAAAGAGAGACTCTTAAAAGCAGCAAAAGGAGACAGTTACCTACAAAGGAGTTCCCATAAGGCTATGAGCTGATTTCTCAAAAGAAACCTTGCAGGCAAGAAGGGGCTGGAAAGAAGTATTCAAAGTCATGAAAGGCAAAGACCTACATCCCAGATTGCTCTATCCAGCAAAGCTATCATTTAGAATGGAAGGGCAGATAAAGTGCTTCTCAGATAAGGTCAAGTTAAAGGAGTTCATCATCAGCAAGCCCTTATTATATGAAATGTTAAAGGGACTTAGCTAAGAGAAAGATAAAAAATATGAATGGTAAAATGGCAACAAACTCAAAACTATTAACAACCGATCCTAAAAATAAAACAGAAATAAAAACAAACTAAGCGAACTAGAACAGGAACAAAATTGCAGAAATGGAGATCATATGGAGGGATATCAGTGGGGAGGGATGCGGGGAGAATGGAGGAAAAGGTACAGTGAATAAGAAGCATAAATGGTAGGTACAAAATAGACAGGGAGAGGTTAAGAATAGTATGGGAAATGGAGAAGCCAAAGAACTTATATGTTCAATCCATGGACAAGAACTAAGGGGCCAGGTGGTGTGGAATGCTGGTGGGAGGGGGAATACAGGGCAGAGGGGAATAAAGCGAAGAAAAAAATGGGACAACTGTAATAGCACAATCAATAAACAATATTTTTTTTAAAAGGACTGATAATATCCCATTGTATTTACAGACCACAATTTAAGTTAGTCTATAGACGGGCACTTAGATTATTTTGGCTTTTCTTCTTGCACACAAAAAAAGTTATTGCAGTGAACATCTTTGTAGGTAAGTAATTGCATATTGGTGCAAAAATAACTGCTGGATCATTTCCTGGTAGTGAAATGGCTGAATCAAAGCACTTAATCTTCTGATATTGTTAAATTGGCCCTCCCCAAAAGGTTACCCAAGCGATATTTTCTCTAATAGCATTTCCTCACATCTTGTCAATACTTTGTGTTAAATAACCTCAAAAGTTTGATCTAACAGATTGATAAAATAACTTCTCATTTTTATGAGTCTCTATAAGTAGGGCAGAAATACCTGATTGCTAAACGGCACATTTTGAGATCAAACTCCCTGAACTGATCCTAGTTCTTCCCCTTAATAGGTGTGACCTTGGGCATATTGGGTCTGTAGAGAGAACAAATATGTAGGATTAAACAAGATACACAGAAATACAGAAAGACTTCCCTGAAGGTCCACTGTTGCTGGTACTCATTTTAATTTTCCCCCTCCCCTCTGATTCTGTCAGTTTGTTCTACATTTCAATGTCTTTGGTTATATTTTGCTTGTTTGTTTTGTTGATTAGGTTCCAGTTAAAGGTGAGCTCACATGGTATTCATCTTAATTTTTTAAAGCAGTGCTTGGTCTAATACTTATGCTTCTCTTATTACTCCTAGCTAATTTCACAGAACTCGTTGCTTGTAACTGGAAATGAGAGGACTCTGCTCTTCAAAATTCTATTCCTACCCCGACCAAGAAATACTAGTTTTCATATCAGTGCATAACAGTGAGTTAAAAATTTTTTAAAAAGTGGACGATCCTTGATCTGAGAACCACCCAACATACAGGAATCACTGTTTACAGCACAGGGAACACCAGATAACAAGTATTTACTACTACAAGACCCGCAGCATCATTAGGGGTAAATCGGGAAAGGTGGAAGTCTCCAGGAAACCTAGTTTTAAAAATAGAGGGTTCCAGTTCCAGCCACTACACGGAAGCGGTAAGATGCACCTCCTACAGCCCAGCCCTCCAAACCGGAAGTGACGTGCCAAGTCGCGTCTGTATTTTTCCGCCGTCCGCCGGTGGCCGAGTCCATCCTCACGTGGGGCGTGCGCCCAGGTCGAGGCCAGCAGAGGGATTCTGGGTAACGGCCCCGGCCGGCTGGGGCAGCTGGCACCGCGCAGCAGGTTTTACTCACGCCAAGTCCGTTGGTTGTGGGGGTTGTAGGGCTTGGGGCAGCCGGACATGGAGCAGCCATGGCCGCCTCCAGGACCTTGGAGCGTCCGTCGGGCAGAGGGTGAGGCTGAGGAAGAGAGTGACTTGGATATGTCTCCCAGTTCTCCCCGGTGCCCGCAACTGCCCGGCGGCGGTGCCCAGGTGAGAGGTGGGGGTGGGGGAGTCCTCTTTCTACGGGCGGAAGGGGAGGTGCTGTCGTCAGGCTCCCAGAGTCCCCTGTCTCTCCCTCTTCTGTGCCTCATTCTGCGCCCCCACCTCACCCTCGGGGGCCAAGGGCCTGATGCCATCCCAGCTATTGTAACATCTTCTAAGCCTTAGACTCTAAGGGCTTTAAAGAGATGCTGGCCGTACATTTCTAATCTGCACTTCTGTGTACACCTTTTCACCTTGGCTGCTTCACCCTTGGAAGAGGTTCCTCCCCCCATCCTGTGCTGACAGCATCCACATTGGGGGCCGCTCATGCTGTAACATTGACCCTTTGTCTTCTTGTGCGTGGTTTTATCCGAGCATTTTATTGTGTTGGAGAGTACGTGTGAATAGTTGGTCATTAGGAGCAATAAATCGTGGTATTTCAACAATTCATTGAGCTCTTGACCTTTAAAGGTTTCTGATCCAATTTGACTGACTTGACATCTGAGCAAATTCTTTAAATATCGCTTTTGATACTGGCATAAATCTCTCCCATTCGCGTGACCATTTTATCTGTTACAGTTGTTTTTAGTTTTGCTTCACATAATTCTTCAGTAAAAACACGTAGGTACACGTTTGCATTTTTCCTTCAGACTTCTTCCCAAAATTCCAGGTGCTACTCATGGTTTCCACCCCAGCATTCCTTCCTCTGAAACTGATCTAAATGCGATGTACTATTTAGGATTTTTCTGGATCCTATCTTAAAAGAGTGCTTCCATACCCATCACCTTTTCCTAGTTTTTCTTCTAACCTGAGTGTGTTTTGAAAGTATATTCCAGGATTATCTGTATCTGCTTTCTAGATTTCATACAAAATTAGGGTCCCTAAGAGCTTAACCGAATTAATACAGTTTTTCTCTACACTCACCCTGCAAGCTGTTAATGAATGAGCAATTTAAATTGTTTATCAATAAGCGTAGTGTCATTGATCCAGTGCCCAGCTCACAGGGTTGACTTCACACAAAGAAAAATGCTGTTTCATAACACAGACTGTACTTCAGCCAGACAGTCACTGAGAAAGTGCAGGCCATTTTTTAGGAGGGCACAGTGAGAGTTGATAGGTCAGTACTCACCCACTAATTATGGATCACTGGTGTCATCTTTGTCTACAAAGTGTGTTATATAACCACATAATGAATGTATTAGAGGGAAAAAAATGAACAGCAGCTGCCATAATCAATTTTGAAGGCATATGGAGAGGTAGAAGAATTTTAGTGCATTGTGGTTGAATCACAAGAGTAACCTAAGAGAAACTCAATTTTTAAAATATTTCTATATTAACTTTCACTCATACACTTGGAATTATAAGCTTATTTAGCTTAAAGGTATTTAAGAAGTGAATAGGCTTATCTCCTTCATTAAAAGTGTTTTCCCTGAGACCATATAGGTAGTGAGTGGCAAAATTAAAACTAGAACCCTCTTCTGACTCTTAGTGTTTTTCTCCCCCCACCTACTGCAGTGCCTTTTTTGTGATGTAATATAAAACTCAGTTTGGCTGAAACTACCTTCGAATGGTGTTAAAATTTCTAAAGTGACTACTAATCCTAAATTAGTTCATACGTTTATAACCTACTTATTTGTCTTACTGGCTTTAGGACTTAGGTGTTGAGTTGGAATTTTGGAAGGAATAAATGTTTAGTTTGATTTGTAAATAGTTTATAATGTTTATTAAAATAGCTTTGGTTTAATTGTAATGAGTATGGGGAATCTAGACTTCTTGATGTCACATGTGATGTATAATTCTTAGATTCAATTAATGTAAATTTAGAGATAAAGTTACATAAGTATACTTAACATTAACAGTTTCTTTTTTGGATTTATGTTCATTAAAATTATGTTTAATGTCCCTTTAAAATCTCAGTATTTTCAGATAAAATATGACTTTTTATTTAATCATCTCCATACTGTTGCATAGTTTGGTCAAATGTCCAAATGTCTTTGTAGTGTGTAGAGAAGAATTTAAACATAAATCATCTTTAGAATTTGGAGATAAGATTTAAGTGTTTAAAAATGACTTTTAAAAAAAGTGTTTTAGTTCTTGCTCCCTAGCATATGTCATCATTTTGGCTCAAATAAATTCTTATTGAAATTAAAAAAAGAAAAGGAAGAAATGACTTGAAAATTTGCTTCCCCATAATTTGAAAGTGCAAGATCCATTTGTACATATTTTCTTTCTTAGTATATCTTAGTCTTTTCTTACACTATAAATTTTATTGCTTAATTTTTTTCCTCTTTCTGGCCATTTCTTAAAACATAGCTAATCTACATTTAGTCTTGATTCTATTTTAAGATAGCACAAAATAAAAATAAGCACTTAGTTATAGCCATGTGGTGCCTGGGCTCCAAACCTGCTAAATGATTAACTAAAACATCTGAAAAACAACAGTGTTCACATTTGCCCCAGTAGAAATCTAAGTTTGCCTGAAGACTCATCTAAGAAGTAGGGGCCTGGTTGTCTCGGAATTCTTGTCTCAGAATTCTTGTCTCAGAATTCTTTACCACCACTAGCCTGTTCTGTGACATGGAGAATCATTTATTCATCTAAGATTTCTTGAATTCTAGCTCTAAACAAGCTGAGAGTTGAGTGAACAAATAAGCACAATATTGTGTGAAAATACCACAGTAGAAATATGCATAACTTGGATGGAGACAAAAGGGACAAGAGATAATTTAGGAATGTGATGCCAGAATCTGGAATGGAGATAGGAGTGTGGTGGGCCGGGGGCCGGGGCGGGGGGTGCACATGGAAGGGGCAGATGGAAAGAATAAGCAAACAGGTAGAAGAGTAACTGAAACTGAGTCCAGAGAGATAATATGGAATGAGATCATGAGAGAGAGTGCCATGTCATGGTTTGCACTTTATCCCAAGACAGTAAGAATAAGTGAAATTATCAGATTTGGTTTGTGGAGAGCACTCCAAGTCTAACAGGGTAGAGAATGGCCTTAGATGATAAAGGATGTGTTTATATAATTAAAGGCATAAATAGTGATGCACATAAGGGAATAGGCTGAAGTAAAATTATTTTGAAAATTTAGTTTGAAATTGATCTACATTTAGGCTAAGAAATCATAAAGAATGTGCCTTCAACTTTCATTTTATACGGGTGAGGAATATAAGGCACCCATCACATATCATGGGTTCAATAAATAATACAGCTAATGACTATTGCTTCTGAGTGGAACAGAATCACCAGGGTGGACCAGTTGGCTTTTCTTTTTTTAATAACTGCCTGTTTTGATTAGGGTTAAAGGGTATCTATTTGATATAGTCAGATATAAATAGAAATTGCCAATGAGAACTTACCAGATCGCCAAGGATTGGAATAATACAGAAAGAAAATAGAAATGAAGAAATTAATTATTTTAAATAAAAATTTTGCAATGAATACCTTGCATAGCAAAATTCTAAAGGTCTGGTTTTCAGCATGTTGAGTGATAAGGTGATGAACTAGATTTTAAGCTTTTGTTTTCTAATTCTCTTATTTCCAGTTATAAAGACTACAAATCAGATGTTTGTTGAACATCAGCCATATGCAGGACACTGTGTTAGTTTTCGGGCTTTATGTTGCCGTTAGTTGTTGAAGGAAGGACACAGATTAACGAAAAATTTTGAGTCTAGTTGATGAAACAAGTCCTATAAAATGAAATGTAACTTCATACACAGAAGGTGGCATACCTATGCATCAAAAACATTATACAGTAATCCTTGACTGAAAGAACCTGAACTGTGCTGCATAAACATACCCAATGCTGTCTTCATTTCTTACAAATACTATTTCTCATCTAGATGTATAGCCATGGAATTGAAATGGCTTGCCAGAAGCAGAAAGAGTTTGTGAAGAGCTCTGTGGCATGCAAATGGAATCTCGCTGAAGCTCAGCAGAAACTTGGTAGTTTAGCACTGCATAACTCTGAGTCCTTGGATCAAGAACATGCCAAAGCACAAACAGCAGTATCAGAACTGAAGCAGCGTGAAGAGGAATGGCGGCAGAAAGAAGAGGCTCTAGTACAAAGAGAGAGAATGTGTCTGTGGAACATGGATGCCATTAGCAAGGATGTTTTTAATAAGGTATGACCTTTTTCTGCACAATAATGAAAGGAGAAAAAACCAAAGTGTTTGTACAAACTGTTGTGCATATTTGGTAGCAAAGCAACAGAATCCTGTAAACAGAATTCATTTTTGACAGTTTATGAAGAGTGCTTGTTACAGAAACCTGTATCCCCAATGGTGTCTAATGCGGGTAGTTCTTAATACAAATATATGGTTATAGCATAGCACACTGAATATAAGTGTGGGCTCTGGAATCAGACTGCCTCAGAACTTAGCTTTGTCACATGCTAGTTGTGACCTTGGACAAGTCATTTAACATCAATTTTATGGGGGGGCGGGTATGAAGACTGATTAAGGTGTTATCTTAAAAGCAAGTAGCATGGGACCTGTCACATGGCAAAGCTAAGATTTTACAAATGCTTTCTAATGTTGCTGTGTTATTTGCTTGTTGTTAAGTTTTTTAACATTAATGTATAGTTATTGGATTTACTAAATAAAGTCTTTTCACTGTTATTTATCAGTATGTATTTAGTAAACCTCACATAGTAGTATTCTAGACTTGGTATTACAAGCATTATTAGTGAAAGGACTAGTATACTACTTATACCAAGTGAGTAGTTCTCTTTCTTATTGGATTCTCTAGGCCTTACTCTTTGACTTTTATGTCCAAAATAGATACAGGCAATGAATTTCAGTCATTTTCAGCGTGTAAAGTAGTACTTCTTTCTGTTTGTACTAAACTTTTCAAGCTTCAGGGATAGACTGCTCATTCAGTACACATTCACTTTATCTTTTTTTGTTGTTCAAGATTTTATTTATTTATATTTAGAGAGAAGGGAAGGGAAGGAGAAAGAGAGTGAGAGAAACATCAATGTGTGGTTGCCTCTCATGCGTCCCCTACTGGGGACCTGGCCTGCAACTTAGGCATGTACCCTGACTGAGAATCAAGCCCGTGTCTTTGGTTCATAGGCTCATGCTCAGTCCACTGAACTACACCAGCCAGGACACATTCACTTTATCTTTAAGATCTTTATCATCGCTATTCTGCAGACTTCTCAATTTGTAGCTACTTTTTTCTGTTCTGGTATTCTCTCTCAATCCACCCTTTTAAAAACTCTTAATTTCCTTCCTGTAGACCAGTTATAGTTCTGCTACAGCAATAAATAATACACACAGGTAAATGATAGCACTGGCTTTATCAGTACTTTATTCTTTAATTAACAAAAAATTATAAGTGTACAGCATGCTTATTGTAAAAACAAGATACATAAATATGTAAAATAAAATGGAAGGCCTTCCTTCACTACCAGTTCCATTTCCCAGAGATAACCACTGTTAACAGTGAGTCATATCTTTCTAGACTTTTTCTGTGCTTGTTCCAATTTATATTTACATATTTTTCCTTCCCCACAACAGGATCACTTTTATCTGAATGTTTTGCTGTTTCAGTATATACTGTTCTAAGGGCTATGTCTTAAGTGTTATTTTATTTCTGATATGCATTTATACCCTAAAACTATTCAAAATAATTTTCTTCTTCCAGAGAGAATAGTCAAAACAATGTATCTTTTATAAAATTAATGTCTCTTTAACACAGTGGTCACAAAGAATGTATTTTCACTTGTCTATTTTTAATTGTTTTTTAAACTTTGGTTCTAACAAGGCCTACATTTATACTGCACATTAAGACTATCTTTATGTTCCAGTCATTTGCTCAAAATCATACATCAATTCTGTCTAGGAGCTTGAGCTCTAGAGGATTAGTCTAGATCTACACTGTCCAGCTTGATAGCCACTAGCCACATGTGCTTTTGAGACCTTGAAATGTTACTAGTCCAAATTGAGATGTGCTGTAAATGTAAAATACACACCAGATTCTGATGACTTAGTACCAAAAAAAAAATAAAATATTTCACTAATAATTTTTTTGTATTGCTTACATGTTAAAATGATGTTAGATTAAATTAATGTTACCAATTTATGTATTTTTTATGCTTTTTAATGTGGCTAATAGAAAACTTTAAATTATATTTGTGACTTGGATTATATTTCTAGTGGACAGTGCTGGTCTAGATAGCAGAATATATATATTTTTTAATTACTTTTATTTTGAAATATATAAACCTGTAGTTTTATATATTTCTGGCAGAAATTTAAACCTCTTCTGGCAGAGAACTAGTTTACGATTTTAATTTTTGGCAAGTGATGGTCTTATGGTTTAAATGTGACCACAGAATTTTCTGAGAAATTGTTCTACCATTTTTTTCTGGCCAAATACAGACTTCATCTTGGTATGTTCTATGACTTATTTAATAAAAAAAAAAAGAACTTCCTTAATAGAAATTTGTACTTGACTTCAGAATCAAACTGTTTGGCTTTTCCTAAGAAAACTTTACAACAAAAGTCTGTTTTAGGTTTATGTCTTGTCAAAGAATTTATAGTAAATATACTTTATTCTCTATATGCTTTGAATTTTTGAGTTTATATCTAACAAGGTTGCCAAAGATTAGTCTAGAGCAGAGATTTTCAACTGGTATGCTGCAAGAAGTTTTAAAACATGCAATACCTGACTATTTAGTCAGGGGCATTGACCTTAGATTATCACATTAAAAAAATGACAACATCCAAAACACCAACAGCTACTTGATGTGACTGCCCTGTCTTGAACCATAAATATATAGGTCATATCATAGAGTTGCATCTTACTGGTCACATCACATAATAAGGTTGCTTCTGATTGATTAATTCTTGGTACCAGAAATCCTTATATACAAGTATAGGCACCTGCTTTTTTTAAACCTTTATTTTTTATTTTATGTTATTTTTATGTATTGATTTTTAGAGAGAGAAAGCGGGGGGAGAGGGAGAGAAACATCGATTTTGTTATTCCACTTATTTATGCATTTATTGGTTGATTCTTGTATGTGCCCTGACTGGGGATCAAACCTGCAACCTTGGTGTATCAGGCCTGTGCTCTAACCAGCTGAGCTACCCAGCAGGCTATACTATAAACACTTGATCTTTTAAAAAGTCACTTTGGAGCAAAAAGGGTACGTAGTTACATTATTGTTATTATTATTTTTGTAACTCTGTCAAAATTATACCTTATTTATTTTTGGTCAGAATGGCAAAAAACATAATGTATTTTTTGTTGTGCTACAGAATTTTATTAATTAGTTTATGTGTGCCATGAGACGAAAAAGGTTGAAATTTACTGGTCTAGAGTTGCAAATACTTCATGCAAATGACTAATATAAAAGGGCAATTTTTTTTAGCAAAAAAGTTAATTCATTTGTTTTTCTGTACAATTTCTGAAGTAATTCTATAATTTTCCACACATCTGTCATTTTAAATAAAACTAAAGTACAAGTACATTTTAATAGTTCAGTAGAGTTTAACAAGTGATTTTAATGATATAATAGTATACCACCTTTTTTATAGTGTCTGTAGAAAGGATTGCTAGACATTCAGTGTCTAAGAAAGAGTCAATTAGAATATAAAAATCTGATTTTAGCTTTAATTTTTTTTAGAGTTTTATTAATCAAGATAAAGGAAAAGAAGCAGAAGATGAAGATAAATCAGAATCATTTATGCAGAAATATGAGCAAAAAATCAGACATTTTGGTAAGCCTGCTTTTGAATTTCCACCTTCTGTAACATTTGATATCATAAATATGTATATAAAAATGTGGACTTACAAAATGGAAACCAAAAAGATGAGTGACAAACTACTTCTGGACAGTTGTACAACTCTTGTTCTAGACACTTTGTGCAGGGTGTGGTCATAACAGAAATGTACTGACAGAAGTAAACCAGATTGTGAAGAGCAGCAAATGTAATGTTATTACATAATACCACCCTTTAACATATAGTCTTTAGTCACTCTCCAGTCTCTTTTCATTTCCCAGCTAGTCTTTGCTTTGTCTTTTTCCCTTTTTGCTTCCTTGGTGTCTGGTTATCATATGGTTATAGGAATAGTATTCAGTTTTTTCCCCCACGTTTTGGGTATGATGCTATATAATTCATGCAGATTTTGGTACTGTTACTCACATAAATGTAGTAATAGAAATATTTATAGAAAGAACCGAAAAATAGTTTTCTCTGTAGGGAAAAAGTGATTACCTAGGGAATAATATAAGTGAAGGCTTCCCAGGGGAAGTAACATTGGAACTGGGTTATGAGAAACACATAGGAGTTTTCCATGTAGACAAGGAAGGCAAAGCAACAGCCTGTGCAAAGGCAGAGATGGGAAACAGCACACTGTATTCCAAGATTTATAAGCAGTGTGATACTGCTGGAGTGAAAATGCAACTAGGGAGGGTTAGGAGTTAAGTAAGGTTCAAGGCATATTTTTTTTATTTCAAGTACATAATATGTTAATTTAGTAAGTATAGTTTTTACTTATAGTATGTTAATAAGTTTTTAAATGGTATTTTAAGATCTTTTTTCTATTGGCATCTTTGCATGCCCCCCCTACAAAGTGTTTAGAATTTCATTGATCCTCAGCTACGTCATGACAATAGAAAATACTTCAGATTTTTTCCCCTTTTAAAAAAAGTTTTATTGATTGATTTTAAAGGGAGGCAGTGAGGGTATAGGGAACCTATCTGTATGGCATGGCGAATGTAGCCCAGCCCCTGATTCAGAAAACGGAAGGAGGGAGAAAGATTTGAATTGTTTTCCACTTATTTATGCATTCATTGGTTAATGCTTTTCTTTAAATTTTTAAAATATATTTTATTGATTATGCTATTATAGTTGTCCCATTTTTTTCTCCTTTTTATTCCCCTCCACCCTGTACACCCCCTCTGACCAGCATTCCCCAACCTTAGTTCATGTCTGTGGGTCATATATAAGTTCATTGGTTTCTCCATATCCCATATTGTTCTTAACCTTCCCCTGTCTATTTTGTACCTACCATTTATGCTTCTTATTCCCTGTAACTTTGCCCCATTCTCCTCCACATCTCCCTGCTGATAACCCTCCGTGTGATCTCTGTTTTCTGTGAATCTGTTCCTGTCTAGTTTGCTTAGTTCATTTTGTTTATTGGTTTTATTTTTAAAGATTTTGTTTATTTATTTTTAAAGAGAGGGGAAGGGAAGGAGAAAGAGAGGGAATGAAACATCAATATATGATTGCCTCTTACGCCCCCCTACTGGAGACCAGGCCCACAACCCAGGCATATGTCCTGACTAGGAATTGAACCTGTGATCCTTTGGTTCATAGGCCTGCATTCAATCCACTGAGCTACACCAGCCAGGACTGTTTCTGTTTTTTTTAAGTTTGGTGATTGGTAGTTGTGAGTTTGTTGTCATTTTACTGCTTGTAGTTTTGAACATCTTCTTTTTCTTAGATAAGTCCCTTTAGCATTTCATGTAAGAAGGGCTTGGTGATGATGAACTCCGTTAACTTGACTTTGCCCGAAGCACTTTATCTGTCCTTCCATTCTGAATGATAGTTTTGTTGAATAGAGTAATCTTGGATATAGGTCCTTGCCCTTCATGACTATGAATACTTCTTTCCAGCCCCTTCTTGCCTGTAAGGTTTCTTTTGAGAAATCAGCTGATAGTCTTATGGGAACTCCTTTGTGGGTAACTGTCTCCTTTTCTCTTGCTGCTTTTAAGATTCTCTCCTTATCTTTAATCTTGGATAAGGTAATTATGATGTGCCTTGGTATGTGCTTCCTTGGGTCCAACTTCTTTAAGAATCTCTGAGCTTCCTGGATATCCTGAAAGTCTTTCTTTTGCCAGATTGGGGGATTTCTCCTTCATTATGCTTTCAAATTCTTACTCTTCTCTTCTCCTTCTGGTACCCCTGTGATTCAGACGTTGGAACATTTAAAGTGTCCTGGAGGTTCCTAAGCCTCTCCTCATTTTTTCGAATCCATGTTTCTTCATTCTGTTCTGGTTGAATGTTTCTTTCTTCCTTCTGCTCCAAACCATTGATTTGAGTCCTGGTTTTTTTCCCTTCACTGTTGATTTCCTGTACATTTTTCTTTATTTCACTTTGCCTAGCCTTCACTTTTTCCTCTATTTTGTGACCATACTCAACCATTTCTATGGGCATCTGATTACCAGTGTTTTGAACTGTGCATCTGATAGGCTGGCTATCTCTTCAAGGCTTAGTTGTTTTTTTTCTGGAGCTTTGATCTGTTCTTTCATTTGGGCCATATTTTTTTATCTCTGTGCGCCTGCTACATAGTTAGGAAGGGAGCCTTAGGTATTCGTCACAGCCAGCGCAACCCATGTGGCTGTGTTGTGATGCAGTATGTCGGGGAGGGGTCCGAGAGGGAACAATGCTGCTTGCTCCACTCTCTGCCAGTTTTCAGTCACTTCTCCAGCTACCCACAATCAGATTGGACCCTTCTGGTGTTGAATCCCGGGTGTGTGGGCTTGTGTACATTCTAGAACCCTGTGGGTCTCTCCAGTGAACTCTCCTGTGAGGCTGGGAGTTTCTCCCTCTGCCGCCTCACCCCCCACGGGTGTTTTCAATCAAGAGGTTTGAGGCTTTATTTCCCTGAGCTGAAACCCTGGGCTGTGCGGTCTGCTTCACTCCCCAGTTGTTCCTCTCAGTTTATCTGCACACAAATGTGGGACTGCCCTGTCTGCCAGCGGCCACCTTGCCCCAAGTGCTCCCCACCCAGCTGCCCATCTCTGCCCCTCCTACAAGTCTGGATGAATGTTTTTTCTTTAACTTCTTGGTTGTTGAACTTCCATACAGTTCATTTTTCTGTCAGTTCTGGTTGTTTTTTTTGTTTTTAAATTGGTTGTTGTCCTTCTTTTGGTTGTGCAAGGAGGAACAGCATGTCTACTTACGCCTCCATCTTGGCCAGAAGTCTGATACAGTCCTTTGAAATAAATATATCTGGAATAGAAGCTATGATTAAAGCTTCCAGATGCAGGTTTTCCAAACTTGCATTGCTTTCCAGACTCTTGGAAGACATGGGCCTGGTACATGTAAGGCTGTAAAGAGCTATTGTGGCTTCCACACCAGTTCTTCTCTGGTCTCATGTGTGCTTACAATCTTTACCATTTTTCCTAACTTGGCCTTGGCTGGTGTGGCTCGGTGGATTGAGCACTGCACTGCAAATCAAAAGGTTGCAGGTTCAATTCCCAGTCAGGGCACAAGCCTGGGTTGCAGGCGGGTCCCCAGTATGGGGTGCATAAGAGGCAACCATACATTGCTGTTTCTCTCACTCTCTTTCTCCTTCCCTTCCCCTCTCTAAAAATAAATAAAATCTTAAAAAAATTTTTTCCCCTAATATTCCTAGTAGTATTTGTTGACTCTTACGTTGCTTTTAACTGTTATAGCTTGAGAGAATTTGTCATCTAATGATAAATGGTACAACCATATCATGAATTATTGTGAAGCATTGAAATCTTGACTTTTTCTCCCTATGTTTGTATTTTACTTATTAATTTGTTTAATTCGTGTTTTAGAAATATAAAATACCAATTTAGAAACAAAGTTTTTCTTTTAAATGTCACAAAAGTTTTATTCAAAATCACATGCATCTTTGATATTACTGTCTTTATGATCATCAGAGCTGCTTTTTGATGATCTAACACAGTTTCTCATGTCACTTCATCTGTTCACCTCCAGATGAACTTAGCTGTGATTCACCAATATTTGAATCTGTAGGATGTCACTGGGAATTTTATCAAAAGCTGTAAACATACATGTGAACACTATGATGGTATCTTTTCTAGTTATACTAAAGGTGGATATTCACAGTCTCTTCAATGTAATCACTTATACATTGCTTTTCAAACATGTCAGTATCTTATTTTTGAAAAACATTTAATATAAACTACTTTTGAATGGAATGTAAAGTGAAATGAGTAGAAAATTAATATGGAGGGTATGATTTTAATTTTTTTTTAAGTCATTTAAAAATAAGCCCAGCTCTGGCTGGTGTGGTTCAGTGGATTAAGTGCCAGCCTGAGAACCAAAATGTGACTGGTTCACTTCCCAGGCAGGGCATATGCCTGGGTTGCAGGCCAGGTCCACATTTCAGGGCATGCAAGAGGTAACCGATCCATGTATCTCTTGCAAATATCAGTGTTTTTCTCCTCATTCTCCTTCCCTTCCCTTCTTTATAAAATTAAATAAATAAAATCTTTTTTAAAAAATTAAGAGAATAAACCCAGGAGAGAATACATAAAAATGATAACATTAGTTATCTCCTGTAGAATTGAAGATGATTTTTATTTCCTGGGTTTTTCCAATTCACAATAAATATACTTTCAATCTGAAAAAGAAATATTTAGAAGGGTTTATACTAAGAATTCAAGGATGACTTAACATTAGGAAACTGATTAATATGATTCATCATGTTAACAGATTGTAATGGTATAACTTCAAGATTTACTGATGAGTTTGATGTGGAAGGAATGGAAAGTCAGTGGAATTTCTATAATGCTTGATTGGGTCACGGAGTCTAGGAAGCACAGTAGATGTTGGGGAAAGAAGAATGGGTTTGGTTTCAAATAAGATGAGTTTGTGTGCAGGCATATAGGTAGAAATAATTATCTGGTGGTAGGTGATTGGGAATAAAGGAAATTTAGGGCTCAAGAAGTGTATTAAAAAAGGTCACATATCTCTCATTAAGAAATTCACAACCTAGTTGGGAGATTTTTAGCACAGAGGAATTTAATTTAATTTAATTTAGGAATTTAGTTTAGCACAGAGTATAATTTAAAAGATTAAAATCTATCATTTTTATTGTAAGTATAATACAAAAAGAAGGAAAGGGAAATCATCAAGGTTGTGTATTTGGGGACCGTGTTAGGAATCAGGGAATATTGAAAGCTGATGGGTGCATTGGGATTTAGATGTTCATCAGGAAAACTTATAGGTGAAATTATTTTTAATTTATCAAATAAGGCTTTTCAGCATTCGGAGAAATTTATTGGTTACTTTAAATGACTATTATCCTTAAGCAAAGGATTACCTTAATGTTCGAATGAGTGAATGAATTGTTTATGTTGTGTGAATAATACCTAACATTTATAAAGTGTTTTACTCTCAGATGCAGTTTGAAGTGCTGTATGTGTATTGACTCATTTAATCCTCACAAAAATCCTGTGAGTTAGATACTACTTTTAATCCTATTTTACATATAAGAAAATGGAGGTATAGAGGTATAAAGGAACTTGTCCAAGGTGTAGTAAATGGCCAGTACTTGAACCTAGGCAGATTAACCATAGTTTCTGTTTTCTCAGCCATCATGCTAGATTGTGTTACTCTCCATTTGTTTATAAGTTTGTTTACAAATTCCAAAATAGCATTAGCACTTTCAGGTATGTTCAGTTCCACGAAGTTATTGATTCCATCGATACATTTGTTCATGAAATTCTACACTCTTCTTACAAAGGTCTGTATGGAATACCTGTAACCTAACTGCTCAATTTGATAATAATTTGGTATACTTTTTTTTTAATCCTCACCCAAGGATATTTTTGTTGATTTTAGAGAGAGAGGAAGGGGGAGAGAGAGAGAAAGAGAGGGAGAGAGAAACATCAATGAGAGAGAGAAAGAAACATTGTTCAGTTGTCTCTCATACTGACCAGGGATCAAACCTACAACCTAGGTATGTGCCCTGACTGGAGATTAAACCCTCAACCTTTTGGTGCATGGAATGAGGCTCCAACCAGCTGAGCTACCCAGCCGGGGCTAATTTAATATGCATTTTAAAAATAAAATCATAGTAAGTAGTCCTTACATAAAGGTCAGCCTTGTGTTAATTTTGTCTCGGGTAGCAAATAGTTAAAATTTAACATTTAATGAGACTCTTCCTCATGGCCCCTACAAGTGTCACTAACCCTTTCATGTTATATTTCCTACCAAAGAAACCAAAATGGGTAAGATTTTGGTGCCTCATTGAGTCCCGATGCTGTCATGGAGAAGTAAGCAGGAGAAGCAATTCTCTCTCTCTGTATGGTAGATCGAGTTGAAAACATTGCCTCTTCAGAAGTGTCACAAAGCTAAGGCAAAACAGCTTTATAAGACTTACTCTATGTCTTCAGGTATAAGAAATAAGAATTATGCTTTCTTTAATCCTTCTGGTCCTCAGAAGTTATTAAGCTCTTTAATTATAACTTGAGAAGTAGTTTCAAGTAACTTCCATAATCATTCTGCTTCTCAGAATTTAAAATGACCTAATCACTGTTTCCAAAGTGTTGGGGAAATAACTTTATAAAGCTTGTAAAACTCTTCACAAGGAAATGCTAAAATACTTTTTCCCGTTTTTTTTTTTTTTTTTTTTTTTTTTTTAATGAGGGGGGAAAGTTAATCACTTATTTTTAATTGATTCCCATGTGTTGTTAAAGATGTATTTCTCAGTAAGACATACATCCTCAGTTTTGTTCTTTCTTGTGTTCTAATGTGGAACTTTAACATACAGAAGTTCGTTTTGTGTCTGGAGGAAAGATTTACTGCCAAACTATTAAGATGGCCTTATAAAATTTTCAAGATAATTCACTAACATCCAGACTTCCTTGGATGAGTCTAAAGTCCCTAAAGCCAACAGTGTTGTACTTAATTCATTCAAGTGTAAAGCCAACTGGACAAAGTTAAATAAAAGCTCAACACTTGCTGGTTCCATGATCACTTGGGTGGTATTGACATTTTTACTGAGTTCTTACTAATTTGGATAAAAATGAAGATACACCTTAACATTTAGATTAGTTTGATTTTTGAAGCAAAGTGACAGCCATTTGTTCATATGTTTGACTAATTTTTATTTATTTATTTTTAAAAGATTTTTTATCTTTAGAGAGAGGGGAAGGGAGGGAAAAAGAGAGGGATACAAATGTTGATGTGTGAGAGAAACATTCATTGATCAGTTGCCTCTTACATGCCCCGAATTGGGCACCTGGCCCACAACCCAGTAATGTGCCCTGACTGGGAATTGAACCAGCAACCTTTTGGTTTGTGGGGTGATGCCCAACCCACTGAGCCACACTAGTCAGGGCTTAACTAATTTTTAAAAGATTTTGTTTTCAGTATATATAAGCAGTCATCATGACTAAATGGTTAATGTGATTAAAATTGTTAAAGCATATTGTTTTTATAACACTGACTGGATTGGTTTCCCATGCTATCAATATTTTGCTATATCATCTTAGACATATTTTAATAAATCAGAATGTAACTTTTCTGAACCTTCTAAATCTTTGTTTGCTAAATGTAGTTTCTCAAGATTTTGTTGTCTTTTGCATCATTCTCATAGAAAATATTGTGTTCCATGACTAAATAATTTTTAGTCTCTTAAAATCTGTATTCCCCTGGCTGGTGTGGCTTGGTGGATTGAGCAACAGCCTATGAACCAAAAGGTCGCTCATACCTGGGTTGCGGGCCAGGACCCTGGTTAGGGGTGTGCAAGAGGCAACTGATCAATGTATCTCTCACAAACATGAATGTTTTTCTTCTTCTCTTTTCTTCCTCCCTTCCTCTCTCTCTAAAAATAAATAAATAAAATATATCTTAAAAATAATTTGCATTCACTAAAATAACCAGCTATCTCAATTTGCCTTGGATTTCAGGCATTCTCCAGGTGCCGGAGTTTTGCTTTAAACCAGTCACTCTACTTAAACCTAATTATCTGAAATAAAACTTTCTGTGAATTTTGGAAGCTATTTAAATATTTTGCTTAAAAAGAATTTTGTCCCTCTTCATTTGCTTTTTTACCATAACACATTGCTGTGGTAATATGAATCATCTTTAAAGAGAATCATTTTAAAATACCATTTCTTCACTTACAAGAAGAAAATACTTGATACTCATGCTTTAATTCTTTTTTTACAGGTATGTTGAGTCGATGGGATGATAGTCAGAGATTTTTGTCTGACCATCCATACCTTGTATGTGAAGAAACTGCCAAATATCTTATTTTATGGTGTTTCCATCTAGAAGCTGAACAGGTATCGTGTGAACCTTGAATTTCTGGGAACCTCAGTTTTTTGATATACTTTTTTCTTTCTTTCTTTTTTTTTTTTACATTAAATGAAAGCAGGAGGTCTTTAAATGTGATTACAATTTTGTTTTCAGATCTACTTGAGTTTTCTTTGGGAATATTTTTTTGTGATTTTAGTTAGCACATGGAAACTTTTTTTCTAATGTGCCTTCCCTGTGCCCCCATCTCTCTTGTTCCCAAATACTATAAGCTTTTTAAAATGTCTCCAGAGGTATTTGTTATAATTTTAATCTATTTATTTTCAGAAAGGGGCTCTAATGGAACAAATAGCACATCAAGCTGTTGTCATGCAGTTTATTATGGAAATGGCCAAAAACTGTAATGTGGATCCAAGAGGGTGTTTTCGTTTATTTTTCCAGAAAGCCAAAGTAAGTAGCTATTTGGTGTTGTTAAATGGGAAGATTAGGCATTAACCTCTTTGGTCCATACACATCAAAGGAAGCCACTCAACCAGGATGCCACAGGTTAAATTCTGTAGATTTTATAGTGGAAAGAAAAATTGTATTGTTGTGATTTCATGCTAATTCAGACATAAGGGATCTATATAAGAGACTATGTACCATGTATGTGAAATTGAGGCCTGTTCAAGTAAGTGTCTGTATTCAGGAAAATTAGTGTTCCATCATTTATTCAATAAATATTAATTAACTATTAATGCAGAAAGCACAGCTATTTAAGATGCTGAGAATACATTGTTGAATGAAATAGATAAGTCTGTGTTTAAACTTAAAGCTTAATGAGACATCAGACTTTTGTAGTGAAAAATAGGAAACAACTTAAAAAATTCAATAAGGATAAATGACTAAAAAACAAACTGGAGAATGTAAAAATATTATGCAGCCATTAAAATTATATTTTGAAGAATTTCTAATTTGAGATAATACTTTGCTATAAAGTCAAAAGAAGTGATATGTATTTATGTATACTAGATGATGTTGGCCATGTTAAGAGAAAATAGAAGTGTCTAGAAAGATTAAGTACCATTTCACACTCACTGGATTAACAAATTAGCAAGTTGTACTGGAAGCAGAACAGTAGGAATCCACATTCACTGCCTCCAGGAGTATAAATTGGTACAACCACTTTGGAACATTTCCTTGTAAAGTTGAACAAGTACTAAGAAATTCTCCTAGGTATATATCCTAGAAAATAGATTTTTCAGCGTGTGTCCAGGGACACTCAAGAGCCTGCCTTGAATCAGAACGTTTTCATAATATTAATGCTAAGATGTTATTTGTCATTTTCACTATCATGAGTGTAGTAGAGATTGATACAGAAGCAGATGTGTGAATCTAGCTATCTTCTGTTAAGCTAGACTTCTCACTAAATTTGCTTGGAAATAGTTTTTTTTTTTAATAAAAATATGTTATAAATGTTAATATGTAATACATTTGTTATGTTTTAGTTAATTTTTTAAAAGATTTTATTTATTTACTTTTTAGAGAGAGGGGAAGGGAGGGAAAAGGAGGAAGAAAAACATCAAAGTTCGAGAAATACATTGATCAGTTCTTGCCCACCCCTCCAACTGGGGACCTGGCCTGCAACCCAGGCGTGTGCCCTGACCAGGAATCAAACCATCAACCTTTTGGTTCACAGGCCAGTGTTCAATCCACTGAACCACACCAGCCATGGCTTGTTAATATTTTTTAAAGTCTTTTGTTTTAATTTCTAACACAATAAATATTAATAGAATTAGCCCACATAAACAGGAGCTCTTTAGATTCCTGAGTAATTTTCAAGAGTATGAAGAAATCCGCCCTGGCTGGTGTAGCTCAGTGGATTGAGCGCGGGCCTGCGAACCGAAGGATCGCGGTTCGATTCCCAGTCAGGGCACATGCCTGGGTTGCCAGGCCAGTTCCCGGCAGGGGACATACAAGAGGCAACCGCACATTGATGTTTCTCTCCCTCTCTCCTTCCCTTCCCCTCTAAAGATAAATAAATAAAATCTAAAAGAAAAAAAATCTTTAAAAAAAAAAAAAAAGAGTATGAAGAAATCCTAAGACCATAAAGTTTGAGAATTATTGCCTTAGCGAAACTTATATATGTGCACTAGATACCATAATGTTCATAGCAGAATTGTTTATAACAGCAAAAAGCCTGGGAACCACCCAAATGTCTTTTAAACAGAATGAAGCAGCATCAGCATGAATAAAAGATACGAGAGTAAAAAAAAAGATAAGCTACAGAATGATATATCCAGCACCACTTTTTGAAAAATACTTATTTTTTTAGAGAGGGTAAGAGAGGGAGAAAGAAAGGGAGAGAAACATCTATGTGCAGAGAATCATCAATTGGCTGCCTCTTGCGTGCCCCCAACTGGGGACCCGGCCCACAACCCAGGCATGTGCCGTGACAGGGAATCAAACTGGCAACCCTTGGGTTCGCAGGCAGGCACTCAATCCACAGAGCCACACCTGCCAGGGCTCTAGTACCATTTTAAAATACATTACATTTTTTAAAGTTCAAAAACGAGCAGAACTAAACAATACATTATTAAGAGACACATATATAAGCAGTAAAACTAAAGAGGCAAAAGAATAACAAAGACAAAAGTCACAGTAATAGTAAGCTCAGAGAGAGAGGGGTTGCCTCTCCAGAACTGATATCTAAAGTCTTAAATATACTAATGAGCTGTTTCCTAGTATGTGTGCATGTATTGTGAGTTTTTGTCCAGTCAGCTATACATGTGTCTTTACATGCTCTTGCATATACAAATAATTTAGTGTGCATAATTAGAAGGAAATATGCCATAAGTTTATCTTTGATTTTACTTGGGTGGCAGAATTATAAATTTCTATTTTCTTTTTCAGTGAACATACTTCCTTTTATAAATAGAAAATAGTGTTGTATTTTAAAATAAAAAATGTGTATATCACTAGCGGACCCTGGGTATGGGATGGCAATGTAGCAGACACAGTGAGGCTGTGCAAGGTGGCTGGCTGACCAAGTGGTCCCACATTGGCGCGTGGATAATCAGGCAAAGGGGAAGCAGTGGAAGGAACTGGAATCTGAGAGGGAGCACAGCAAGCGCCATTGTTCCCTCTTGGACCCTGCCCCCACATACAGCCTCACTACCCAGCAATTGGGCTGCCCCACCCTGGGGAACACCTAAAGCTCTGCCCCTCACTACCTAACAGCTTCAACCAGACCAAAAAACAAAACAAAACCAAAAAAAATGGCTCAAATGGGAGAACAAATCAAAGCCCCAGAGCCAATTCATCTAAGTGACCAAGAGATAGCCAGCCTATCAGATGCACAGTTTAAAGCCCTGGTGATCAGGATGCTCACAGAATTGGTTGACTTTGCTCCCAAATTAGATGAACAAATGAAGGCTACAATAAGTGACATGAAGGAAAACACACAGGGAACCAATAGAGATGGGAGGAAAACTGGGACTCAAATCAATGGAGTGGACCAGAAGGAAGAAACAACCAAACAGAAAACAGGGAAGAAACAAGAATTCAAAAAAATGAGGAGAGGCTTAGGAACCTCCGGGACATCTTTAAACGTCCCAGCATCCGAATTATAGGGGTCCCAGAAGGGGAAGAAGAACAGCAACGAGTGGAAAACTTATTTCAACAAATAATAAAGGAGAACTTCCCCAATCTGGCAAAGGAAACAGACTTCCAGGAAGTCCAGGAAGCTCAGAGAATCCCAAAGAAGTTGGACCCAAGGAGGAACACGTCAAGGCACATCGTAATTACATTAGCCAAGATTAAAATGGAGAGAATTCTAGAAGTAGCAAGGGATAAGGGGACAGTCACCTACAAAGGAGTTCCCATCAGACTGTCAGCTGATTTCTCAAAAGAGACCTTGCAGGCATGAAGGGGCTGGAAAGAAGTAGGTCATGAAAGGCAAGGACCTAAATCCAAGATTGCTCTATCCAGCAAAGCTTTCATTTAGAATGGAAGGGCAGATAAAGCGCTTCTCAGATAAGGCGAAGTTAAAGGAGTTCATCATCACCAAGCCCTTATTATATGAAATGTTAAAGGGACTTATCTAAGATAAAGAAAATAAAAAATATGAACAGTAAAATGACAGCAAACTCACAGATACTAACAACCACACCTAAAACAAAAGGAAACTAAGCAAACAACTAGAACAGGAGCAGAAACACAGAAATGGAGATCATATGGAGGGTTAGCAACAGGGGAGTGGGAGAACAGGAGGGGAGAGGGGGAAAAGGTACAGAGAATAAGTAGCATAGACAGTAGGTAGAAAATAGATGGGGAGGGCAAGAATAGTGTGGGAAATGTAGAAGCTAAAGAACTTATGACACATGGACATGAACTAAAGCGGGGGGATGTGGCTGGAAGGGGGTGTGCAGGGTAGAGGGTAATGATGGGGGAGAAATGGGACAACTGTAATAGCATAATCCATAAACTATATTAAAAAATAAAAACCAACTTCCGGCCAAGATGGAGGCATAGGTGGACATACTGCCTCTTCTCACAACCAAAATTAAGGACAGCAAATATTTAGAAAGAAGAAAACAACCAGAACTCATAGAAAATTAAACTGTACGGAAGTTCAAAAACCATTCATCCAGACTGGTAAGAGGGGCGGAGTCACGGCAGGAAAAAGTGGAGGTGCGGACCCACGAACGCAGGCAGCAGAGGCTGGCAGGTCCCAGGTGCACAGGCGGCAGCTGGTGGACCCCGGGCACAGGGTGGCAACTGTGCAGACCCAGTGAGGCCATGCAGGGCAGCTGGCTGACCAGGTGGTCCCACATTCGCGCGGGCAGACAATCCAGGTGAAGGGGAAACAGCGGAAGGGACTGGAATCCGGGAGACAGCAGAGCAGGCGCCATTGTTCCATCTCAGGCCCCACCCCCACGTACAGCGTCACAACTCAGTGACTGGGCTGCCCCGCCCTGGGGAACACCTAAGACTCCACCCCGCACTACGTAACAGCCACGACCAGACTAAAAACAAAACAAAACAAAACAAAGAAAAACACCAAAAATGGCTCAAACCGGAGAAGAAAAACAAAGCCCCAGAGCTAATTCCTCTAAGCCATGAAGAGATAGCCAACCTATCAGATGCACAGTTCAAAGCCCTGGTGATCAGGATGCTCACAGAATTGGTTGATTTTGCTTACAAATTAGATGAAAAAATGCAGGCTACAATACGTGAAATGAAGGAAGATGCATGGGGAACTGATAGAGATGGAAGGAAAACTGGGACTCAAATCAATGGAGTGGAACAGAAGGAAGAAACAAACAACCAAACAGAAAACAGGGAAGAAACAAGAATTCAAAAAAATGAGGAGAGGCTTAGGAACCTCCGGGACATCTTTAAATATCCCAACATCCGAATTATGGGGGCACCAGAAGGGGAAGAAGAAGAGCAACAAGTGGAAAAGTTATTTGAACAAATAATAAAGGAGAACTTCCCCAATCTGGCAAAGGAAATAGACTACCAGGACGTCCAGGAAGCTCAAGAGAGTCCCAAAGAAGTTGGACCCCAGGAGGAACACACCAAGGCACATCGTAATTACATTAGCCAAGATTAAAATGAAGGAGAGAATTCTAGAAGCAGCAAGGGATAAGGGGACAGTCACCTACAAAGGAGTTCCCATCAGACTGTCATCTGATTTCTCAAAAGAGACCTTGCAGGCAAGAAGGGGCTGGAAAGAAATATTTGAAGTCTTGAAAATCAGGGACCTACATCCAAAACTGCTCTGTCCAGCAAAGCTGTCATTTAGAATGTAAGGGAAGATAAAGTGCTTCTCAGATAAGGTCGAGTTAAAGGAGTTCATCATCACCAAGCCCTTATTATATGAAATGTTCAAGGGACTTACCTCAGAAAAAGAAGATAAAAATATGACAGTGAAAAGACAGCAAACTCACAGCTATTAACTACCACACCTAAAACAAAAGCAAACTAAGCAAACATCTGGAACAGGAGCAGAACCACAGAAATGGAGATCACATGGAGGGTTAGCTACAGGGGAGTGGGAGGAGGAGAGAGGGGGAAAAGGTACAGAGAATAAGTAGCATAGACGGTGGGTAGGAAATAGGGGGAGGGCAAGAATAGTGTGGGAAATATAGAAGCTAAAGAACTTAAGACACATGGACATGACCTAAAGGGGAATGTGAGTGGGAGAGGGTGTGCAGGGTGGAGGAGAATGATGGGGGAGAAATGGGACAACTGTAACAGCATAATCAAGAAAATATATTAAAAAATGAAAAAATAATAAATAAAAATAAATTTAAAAAATTAAAAAACATGTATATCAGGGTGGTAGTAGTCCTACCTTGAATGCTCTGAACCCTTTTACAGCGTAGCCTAAAGAGGAAATTTTTCCAAAATAATACAATTTTAATGGGTAAATGATTGAGTTGGAATTTAGGTGGGTTTCTGATGACTATTTGAAGATTTCACTTAACACACAGGCATGCAAAAAACGTACTTTTTCATCTTATATTAATGGCTCTGTTTGAACTAATTCTTAACAGGATAATGAACATAGCCACACTATGTACATTCTTTGAAATTTACTTTGGCAAAATTGCACGGAAGTCTTTAGATCTTAACATTTTCATAATAATAATTTTTTTTAATTTTTTATTTATTGGTTGTTTCTTGTATGTGCGCTGACCAGAGATCAAATCTGCATCTTTGATATACCGGGACAGTGCAGTAACCAACTGAGCTACCCAGCCAGGGCGCAGAATAATAACTTTTTTAAGTTAAAAAATAGCTTTCATGGATGCTTACTTTGTGCTAGGTACTGTTATAAGAATTTTTCATGGATTAACTCATTAAATCTCATAATATTTTATGAGGATTATCCTATTTTACAAGTGAGGAAGTTAACATAGAGGAATTAAGCAAGTGACCCTTAGCTTACTTAATAAAAACAAAAATCAGTCAAGTCTCTCTAGATCAGAATCTCTAGGCCTTAGGCATGCCATGAGACCAGCAGTAGTGCCACTTGATTCCTTTAATGGTTTATTACATAACCATTTTAGAAGAGTTACTTTATGATACTCCATGTGTCTGTATAAGTACCATATATTGACCAAAGTGAAGTGCTATAATATAATCAAGGAAATGATTCTAAATTTTTAGAAAGATAGAATGGTACCATAGAACATTATCTGCATTATTTGTATAGATATTTATGCTAATAACTAATCCACAGCTTTAAATCTAGTTATACAACCTAAACTCCATTAAAGAAAAAACAGCATTTCAGACAAATGGACCCAAAGATAACAAGAAATGGACTTTGACAAAATCTTTTCTTTCGCCCTGGCTGGTATAGCTCAGTGGATTGAGTGCGGGCCTGTGAACCAAAAGATCGCGGTTCGATTCCCAGTCAGGGCACATGCCTGGGTTGCAGGCCAGTTCCCAGCATGGGACACATAAGAGGCAACCATACATTGATATTTCTCTCCTTCTCCCTCTCTCCTACCCTTCCCCTCTAAAAATAAATAAATAAATAAATATTTAAAAAAAATTTATTAAAAAAAAAATCTTTTCTTTCTACCATTTGAACTTAAAGCCTATGTTATGTTAGTGTAGGATCTGCACTGTCATTCTTTATCTGCAAAGGAAATAATGGAGGCTACAGCCAATAGGGTATTTTTGTATTGGAAATTTTGTTTATATTATCCATCATGAGAGGGAGTTCCCATTCCTCAACATAACTCATCATACTTTTTTCTTTCCTTAATATTGAAAAGAAGGTACTTTCTTAAACACTAAGATATTTTCATAAGATATATTGAATGTTGAGTTTTATTTTGTTTTCATGGCTCTTACAGATAAGGAGTATAGAATCAGAATCACTAGAAAGAAGTAATAGTACCACCATTAATTGCTAGAGAACTGAAAGGTTTTGAGAATATCCCTTGGTTGTTTCTTGACAATGGGAAGAGGAGAATGCAAGAGGGTAAATGAGGACTATTTTGGATCCTATCAAGAACTCAGATAAATATAAGAAAAACAGAAGGCTTACTTTCATTTGTTACATATTTGTGTGTTTAAAGAATGATTATTTGTTTTATTTTGCTGAAGCAGATGGAAATGGAACAAACCAATCACTAATATTCCTTGGTGGTTTCTACATTTAAACTGTTCCTCTCATCTTAACTTACTCTATTTCATACCTGATATATGCTTGTTAGAATTTACTGTGTAGTTTGGAAATCTTCAAAAACACATTCTTGCCCTGGCTGGTGTAGCTCAGTGGATTGAGCGCGGGCCTGTGAACCAAAGGATCGCGGTTCGATTCCCCGTCAGGGCACATGCCTGGGTTGCAGGCCAGTTCCCAGCATGGGACACATAAGAGGCAACCATACATTGTTATTTCTCTCCTTCTCCCTCTCTCCTACCCTTCCTTTCTAAAGATAGATAGATAAATAAATAAATAAATAAATAAAAAACACATTCTTTGTGTTTGGTGTTTTCTAGGCAGAGGAAGAAGGTTATTTTGAAGCATTCAAAAATGAACTTGAAGCTTTCAAGTCAAGAGTCAGACATTATTCTCAATCACCCAGTTTTCAGCCCATGGCAGTTCAGAATCATGTTCCCCATTCTGGTGTCGGATCTATAGGTTTATTAGAATCCTTACCACAGGTAAGTTGGAAAAGCAAATGTTTATTTATAATGCAGAGTTCATATTTTTTTCTTTTGGACTACTACTCTTTCTTATATGTAATATATGTGTAGCCATTTTAAATGTTCTTGCCTCAGAACATAACTCTGAGTTTTATTTCATGCTATGTTTTGGCAGTAAATCTGTTCCATCTCTTAGTTATTTAGAGAGAAACCAAATTCCACTCTTTTATATATAGGAAATGAATTCTGCCTAAGCATTCTTAAAGGCAGGTGTTACTTACTGATCATATGAATTATAAATTCTCAATATGGCTCCAAAAACTTCTCATTCAGAGTAGATCTATATTGTTTTAAGATCTTATTAAAGTGAATTAGCTTCAAAGCATGCATACAATTGGCAACCAAGGTGATGTGTTGCATGAGTTTATTTAGTATTGCTAATTGTTGGTGTTGCCTACCATATGTAACATTTTTAGTCCACATTAATATAGCTTGTGCTGAGCTATTCTTTTTGGTAATACTGGCCAGCTATTTGAGCCTCTTTGAAGCCTGCTGTTAGAGTAAGATAAAACTATGTCACTAACATGAAGGAATTTATGTCAAAAAGAAGAGGAGGTTAGACTACTGGTCTGTCTAATACTACTTAGGATGAAAATTTTAAGTTATCCTTAGAAAGGTGCTTCCCATTTTTATTTTAGTAGCATTTTAATTGAGCCTAGTAATCTTTCATTTCTAGGCCCCACGATTTTAAATTAAGAGCAGTTTTAGCTTAAAGTTTAGTCTTGCCTACACAGTGAAAAGGGAAGTCTCATTCAGAAGACAATGTGAGAAGAGCCCTGTGTTTATTTTTAAATCTCATGAAGAAAGAATTGAGATTTTCTATATCTTGACCATATGTCTCTGTAATTTCACCATTTCAGTTGTTACATGTATTGTAAGCCAAAGGGACAATTTAAGGAAAACAGTTGATCATATTTAAGTCAGCCAAAAATGTTACTCTGAAGAATGGAAATAATCAAGGTCTGATTTTTAAATAATTAGTCATGCTACCCCACAGTTAGACATGTAAGTAATATTCTCTTTTGATTTGTCCTGTAGGTTATCTCTTATTGCTCTTTAAATATGGTGATGATTTTCTCTTCAGTTCTTTGAGAAATAACCCACAGGGAACTAGTCTTTCCAAGAGAATTTTATGGTGAAGTCACTGTCAAATCTAATATATAAACCTAAAATTATGATGCATATAATGAATGCAAAGGAAAAATATTTTTGAAGGATCTCTTTATCAGAAGAGGGAAAGATACATGTTAAAGTAATCATGAGATATATTACCAGAAAGTTGCTTCTGATTTGAGAGAAGTAAATTCATGTTCATATAAGATAGCAACTGAGATCTGCTGCAGGCGTCCCTTGTGAGTCAGTTTGGTGGAGGACCTGGGATTATACAATTTTGACAGGTTTGAATTGCTGATATTACCAGAGTGGTTTAGATTTAATTCATCTAACAGACCAACCCTCATGGTGGGAGAAGAGCATCTCCATCTACTCCTCCTGGGGGAGAGAAGGGTTGGATGAGCTTTCGGCTAGATGCACAAGACTGTCAACTGGTTGAGGCAAAATATAAGATGAGAGGCAACCTGAGGGACTAAGTTATCAGCTGAGAGGAGATCTGGAAGAAAAACTTGCCATAATAATAATAACATCCCATTTTTATTACATCAGTTTATAGGTTGCAAATCACTATTATATGTTGTATCATTTAATCTTCTCAACCCTGTGATTCATTTTCATTCATATTATAAACAGGCTCATGGAGGGTAAGTAATTTGCCTGGAGTCAATAAAATAAATGATGGAGCTAATACTCTAATCCTGGATTTCTATGCTACGTCACCGCTCATTCATCTTTACCATAGACTGTTGTTTAATCGCATATAAGAAATGTCTAAGACAAGACAGTCATGTGCTCTTGGGAAGGACTGGTCACTGGTCGAGAACTGGGGCAAGAAATGTGTTGAGAATATTACTAGATGAAAATATCATCAGTGGAATTGAAGTATAGATATGGTTAGGTATATTGATTACTTTTTATTTTTTTAAGTCTCTCCATGATGACATCTTACAGTTCTTAGGAAGATGGGTTAGATGAGTTCCGGAGAATCTCCCTTGCCAGCTCTCATACTCAACACTCCATCATTGGAAAATTGGAGCCTGATCTTCATAGAGCTTCTGTCTGAAGGCCTTTGGACTTGGGTCTTAGCTTCTTTGGAGAATGGGATAATGTAATAAGAGTATTAATAATTTTTTATAAAACTTAAATTTGGGTAACACTTTAGCTTTTAATTTTTTTTCATTGACAACAATCTTGAGAAATAAGCCAAATATCATTATCCTTAGTTTTGAGAAAACTAAACCAATGTCTCTTAATAAAGACATAAGTGATATTTACCTTAGGTTTATCCTATATACTGGCTTTTAATTCTGTTAAGTTGTCATAAATTATTTTCACTTTGAGGTTTTCATTATACTAAGTGGTAGAGGCAGAGTTTGAACTGAGGTCCAATGGCATTTTAGTGTCCCAGTCAGTTACTTGTGCCACTTTCTTCATAAAGACCTGGTTGGGAATAATACAACTTCTGGCTAGCTTTTTTTACTTTTAAAGTAAAAGAATCACAAAGTATACTTTTATTTAGACGATCTTTTGAAAACCTTGCCTTCCTATGGCATGGGGAGGTTTGAGGCATCTATCCTCTGGTTGGACTGTTTCCCTCACTGGTGTTTATTAAGTAAATTAAGTGACACTAGGTGATAAACTAATAAAACGCTAAGTAGCTAGCAGGTATTCAGAACATCTTGAGTAGAGAAAATTGAACTTTTGGCCTAAAGACCTAGGTTAAGGGCTTATGTTCTTTTTTTTTTTTTTAATATATTTTATTGATTATGCTATTACAGTTGTCCCGTTTCTCCCCCATCATTACCCCCACCCTGCACACCCTCTCCCACCCACATTCCCCCCTTTAGTTCATGTCCTTGTGTCATAAGTTCTTTAGCTTCTACATTTCCCATACTATTCTTACCCTGCCCCTGTCTATTTTCTACCCACTATCTATGCTACTCATTCTCTGTACCCCCCCCCCCACGCCCCTGTTGCTAACCCTCCATATGATCTCCATTTCTGTGGTTCTGTTCCTGTTCTAGCTGTTTGCTTAGTTTGCTTTTGTTTTAGGTGTGGTTCTTAATAGCTGTGAGTTTGCTGTCTTTTCACTGTCATATTTTTTATCTTCTTTTTCTTAGATAAGTTCCTTTAACATTTCATATAATAAGAGCTTGGTGATGATGAACTCCTTGAACTTGACCTTATCTGAGAAGCGCTTTATCTGTCCTTTCATTCTAAATGACAGCTTTGCTGGAAAGAGCAGTTTTGGATGTAGGTCCCTGCTTTTCAAGATTTCAAATATTTCTTTCCAGCCCCTTCTTGCCTGGAAGGTCTCTTTTGAGAAATCAGCTGACAGTCTGATGGGAACTCCTTTGTAGGTGACTGTTCCCTTATCCCTTGCTGCTTCTAGAATTCTCTGCTTCATTTGAATCTTGGCTAATATAATTATGATGTGCCTTGATGTGTTCCTCCTTGGGCCCAACTTCTTTGGGACTCTCTGAGCTTCCTGGACGTCCTGGTAGTCTATTTCCTTTGCCAGATTGGGGAAGTTCTCCTTTATTTGTTCAAATAAGTTTTCTACTTGTTGCTCTTCTTCCCCTTCTGGGACCCCTATAATTCGGATGTTGGGACGTTTAGTGATGTCCCGGAGGTTCCTAAGCCTCTCCTCATTTTTTTGAATTCTTGTTTCTTCCTCGTTTTCTGTTTGGTTGTTAATTTCTTCCTTCTGGTCCACTCCATTGATTTGAGTCCCAGTTTTCCTTCCATCTCTATCGGTTCCCCATGCGTCTTCCTTCATTTCACGTATTGTAGCCTGCATTTTCTCATGTAATTTATGAGCAAAATCAACCAATTCTGTGAGCATCCTGATGACCAGTGCTTTGAACTGTGCATCTGATAGGTTGGCTATCTCTTCGTTGCTTAGAGGAATTGACTCCGGGGTTTTCATTTTTTCTCCAGTTTGAGCCATTTTTGGTGGGGTTTTTTTGTTTTGTTTTGTTTTGGTTTTAGTCTAGTCGCAGCTATTACGTATGAGGGGTGGAGCTTTAGGTGTTCCTCAGGGCGGGGCAGCCCAGTCGCTGGGTTGTGATGCTGTATGTGGGGGCGGGGTCTGAGAGGGAACAATGGCGCCTGCTCCTCTCTCTCCTGGATTCAGTCCCTTCCGCCACTTCCCCTCTGCCTGGACCGTCTGTGTGCGCAAATGTGGGACCCCCTGGTCAGCCAGCCGCCCTGTGCGTCCTCACTGGGTCTGCACAGCTGGCCCCCTGTGCCCCGGGTCCGCCAGCCACCGCCCGTGCACCTGGGAACTGCGAGCCGCTGCTACTTGCGTTCCTGGGCCCGCACCTCCACTTTCTCCTGCCGCGACTCCGCCCCTCTTACCAGTCTGGATGAATGGTTGTTGGACTTCCGTACAGTTCAATTTCCTATAAGTTCTGGTTGTTTTCTTGTTTCTAAATATTTGTTGTCCTTAATTTTGGTTGTGAGAGGAGGCACAGTGTGTCCGCCTACGCCTCCATCTTGGCCGAAGTTCAGGGCTTATGTTCTTATTCAAGTTTCTTTAACAAATAATGGTTTTATTTTGCATTTAAAGATTTTATTTATTTTCATAGAGAGGGGAAGCAGGGGAGAAGGAGAGAGAGAGAAACATCAGTGCTCAGAAATATCAGTTGGTTGCCTCTCACATGCCCCCAACCTGGGACCTGACCTGCAACTCAGGCATGTGCCCCAACCAGGATTGAACCAGTGACCCTTCAGTTCATAGGCCGGTGCTCAATACACCGAGCTACACCAACCAGGGCTATTTTTGCATTTATTGTATAAGGTTTTCTGTTCATAGCTTTAGAAATGGACAAATAGAACATTTATGTGTTCTTTTTCTGTTTAAAAAGTAAATAAAAACTAAAACTGTGCTTCCCAGTTTTTAACAGTTGGATTAGAGTACCTCTCAAAAGATTAAGGATTTCTCACTTGAGTTTGTTTTAACCTTTGAGAAACCAGAATAAACTGAAGATAGCTATAATTTCTTATTCATGTTGCATATTTAGTATTTACTGTTGTAATTAGATAATAATATGTTTCTGACTTAAAGCCATGTTTGCATTTTAAATTATCAATAGCAACATGTAATCACATGAAAGATATAGCCTCGCATGATTAAATAATTAAAATTATACATTATTTTTTTTTCATGTTTTTGATTGATTGACTTGCGAGAGAGAGAGAGAAACATTGATTTGTTGTTCCACTTATTGATGCATTCATTGGTTGATTTTTGTATGTGCCCTAACTGGGGATTGAACCAATGAATGGGGTCAACGCTCTAACCAACTGAGCTTCCCGGCCAGGGCAATACACAGTATTTTTTAAAGGAGAAAAAAGGTAGTGTTCATTGCGTTTTTATTTTTTACATGCATCTTCCTTCTTTATCACATCTCTTTGGATTAAGTGGTCATAATCTATTTTTCTGTCTCTTGATCTTGGGTTTCAACCCAAGTCTAACTTCAAAGTCTATCTTCTTTCCTACTCTCCTACACTGCAGAGAAAAAGAGAATGTGAGGCTGATTATGTAGTTGCATATACTAGCGTAAACCTAGTTATTATCCATTGTTTCTTCTCTATACTTTTTTTTTCAGAATCCAGATCATCTTCAGCATTCTATCAATACAGCTCTCTGCAGCTTAAATTCAGTGGTACATAAAGAAGACGATGAACCCAAAATGATGGACACTGTATAATTTGGTTAAGACTGCTGAGGCCAAGTACTATTTTATTACAAGAAAGGAAGAACTTGGCTATTTTCTTGACACTTTTATGGGTGCTGCACTTTATTTTTGTTCGGTTTTTGATGGGAGGGGAAAAAAGAGTACTGAAATGTTTTGTAAAATTTTTTTTATGTGCTGCTAGATTTTTTTTTTTTCCCTGAAGAGAGGAGTGGTACCATAAGTTACAAGAAGTCAAACTGAACTTTGTTTTTTTGCTACTAAATTTGCCTTTAATCTTATTGTTCTCAATTTTGGAATCAAAGTATGAAAATCTGCACAAACGCAATGTTTACAAGAACTGGTTGATTCTAGGAGGCATCTGCTACAGTCTTTTTATATGGATATGTACATGCCCTGCTCTATAAAAATGATTAAAGACAAAAATGTCCTTGTATCCTACTGCTAATTTAGCTGTCAGATCTGGTGTTTTATCATATTAAAAGCAATAAATCAGTAGTTGATAATCTGCTTTACTAAATAAGCTGGGTGATACCAATTTTTAAAAAGTTTTCCCCTTAAAATAATATTGCATTTGTATTTTCGGCACCATCAGTTAAATAAATCCTTGACTATAGTATCAAATTTATATAGACACTAAATTAAACCCTTAAATATTCTCAAAGGTGTATCCTTAGAAATTGATTTTATCCTATTGACTTTTTAATAGTAAGGGATACAGTGATTTAAAAGGTGATAAAGCTAATATAGATTTTTTTTTTTAATGAGACCAACTTTCAAGCTCACTCTTAGTTTCTTGACATAGTGTGAGATCTCTCAGGGAGCAAGTTTTAAAAGGATACTCATGGCCTGTAAGAACAAACAGGGAAAATGATCTAACTTTTAAAATTAGGTTTATTGTTTTTTTCACTCTGATGTAGCCCAAGGACTTTTTTAAAAGGCAAGAGAACTCTTGTAGAGCCAACTGCCTCAAGCTGCCAACTACTTACTTGTAAGAATGTGGTATTCCTTATTGGTAATGATGGCTTTTAATGCATTTGTCATTTCTCTCTATAGTTCAGTTACCATAGAATGCTTTTGAGCTTTACTGTTTCCTATATAATTCAACTCAAATATGCCAGGATATTTGATGTTTCACTTTATTTGGAATTAGATGACAATGTTAATTATGCTATCCTTGCTATTTGAGGATTAATCTTTGGACTTACAGGAACATGAGCTTTGATTTATATTGGGTATAGCCTTTGGTTCAGTCCCATTGAGACTAGTAGCAAACATTTGGAAGATGACTAACTGGGATGAGGTATACATGTCTCAACTTGAAAAACCAAATATTGCTAAGGAACCCATATGATGATCCGACTTGTAACCATGGCCTCATTTGCACCTTGTTTTAACTAACTGAGGTGATAAGGCACTTAGTACCCATACGTATGGATTGGACTTACTGAATCATACTTAACGTAACATCACAATCTTACTGGTTTTCAGAATAAAACTCTTTTGTGCTTTTGATATAAAGATATACTCTACAATAAACTGTTTGATTAATTTACATGGTAGTTATTTTTTTTTTTGGACCAATGACCTAGTTGCAGAAATTTGGGGTTTTTTTCCCTTTCTTTTTTTTTCTTGTTTTGTTTTTCTGTTCTGCAGCAAGCTCTTACTTTTCCCTTCCTGTCACATAAAGAATACACAGCAGTAACATCCTCAATTTCACAGAAATGATACTCAAACCACTACTTTCCATTCCTCAGCTTCACTTTTCCCCAAGATTTGCTTATAGGCATCCAGATTGTTTTCAGTTTTACTTTGCCTTCTTTAAGTTAGAGGTATTAATGATTGTAGACTGGAAAGAGAGAAATTATCAATGAACTGAGTAAACTATTCTTGAAGGGTTTTCTGTTTTTGTTTTCTAAAACAGGTATTGTTGAAGAGCTTTTTTAAAGCTTTATATATATGTATATATGTTTTTTTTTTTTACTTTCAAAGGGAAGTGTGTTCTATGTTTTAGTGTGAAAATGATTGGATTTATTTTAGGATCCAAGGACTGATGCCATAATTTGCACTTAAAGACTGTAATTTTTACATATTTAGCAGTACTTTAGTTCTAAGAACAGTAAATTGACATCCTTTTTATTTTTCTTTAGTATTAACTAATTCCTATTAATAGAAATGTCCTCTTTTCTGTTTCTTAAGAAATAATAAACGTATACTAAGCAAAAGGATAATTCATATTTCAAGTTTTCTGTAGACACAAATCATGGACAGTCCAAGCAGACAAATGAAACATCTTTGACATCAAAGTATCCATCAAGGGTTCTTGTTTCACTTGGTAAAATTAACATTCTAGTAAAAGTTTTTTTAAAAATCAAATAGCTATCACTCCATTTACTCCCTGTTAACTTTCATTTTTATCATGGTAGTAGAGATAGTACTGATTTAAAATTATTCCCTAGGAGAGACAGATGGTTAACATTTTCATTTAACTATACTATTACTGGGCTCTTTATTTTGCCTAATGAGCTTATGATTGATCTATACCTTCTCTTTAGGAAAATTGGGTCTTCTTTAAGATTATCCTATCAGCCCAACCTCCCTTTTTTAAATCCTCATCTGAGGATATATTTATTGATTTTAGATTATTGATTAGAGAGGGATGGAGGGAAGCATCGATCAGTTAACTCCCATATGCACCCTGACCTGCAGGGATCACACCTGCAACCCAGGTATGTGTCCTGACTGGGGATCGAACCCACAACCGTTTTGATGTATGAGACAATGTTCAACCAACTGAGCCACATGGCCAGGGCTCCTATTACTTTTTTAAAAGTGAATTAATGTGCTGCCCAAAGAATATGAATCTAGTAGGTGGGTTTAGAAAAGTGATTCTGAAGTTAACCTATTTTCCAAGAAAAATAAAAAGATGTCAATTTACTGTTCTCAAAGTCAGTCATGTACTTCGGTTCTTAAATTGATGTGGGACAGATATGTACTTGTCTGGGTTGCAGCCAGGCTTTTTTCAGTTTTGCCTCTATATCATACATGTTTTATTAAGTCCCTAAAATTCTATGCATCCATTTCTCATTTATAATGGACATGTATGTACTGTTTCACAGGTCTGAGAAGCTGATTCATTTAATAAGTATCTGCTTGCTTACTGTGTAAGTTAATGGGATACAAAGATTAATAAAAGTTGATTATGAATTGCTTATCATCTGATAAATCATAACCATTCTCATAAGCCTTAAAGAATTAGACTTGAAGTTTGATTTTTTTCTAAGTAGGAAAATGATAAAAATTCCCATGTCTTTCACTTGTTTTTTAAAACAGCATGATTCTTCATGCTATTTACTCACTTCAAACACTTTAGAGTCCTTTGGTAAAATATGACACATCACGAGATTTACACTTTGGTAAAATCCTTCCACAGTGCCATCTGGCATGACAGTGTAGCTTTACTCAGCGCGCTATATATATATATATAGAAACACATGGCCATTAGGGAGCTTTAAACAAAGAAAAGGTACAGTAGGGTATGGACACTACAGAGCACACTGGCTTTTCCCAGAAGCTTTAACCACAGCTAGACTTTATTTTGTGTTTTAAAATTTTTAACTGGAACTTCCAAAATCAGTCTTGGATTGTGAAGACAGGAAAGGTATTTATGCAGTTTACTAGTGTCTGGGAATATTTTTTTGTCAATGAGGAGACACAACTTATAAACATGTTTGAAAATACAAATTTATTCTTGCTGTTGGTTGCAAGTATTAAAACAGTTTAATCCAAGTTCTGTGATTACCATGATTTGTTATTAACATAGGTACATTTTGTCCCAAACTATGAGTATCCAAAATATTTGTCTCTGCTGGACCGCCCTTCTGAATAGCTGGGAGAAATGTAGCTATGGTCTGGGGTTTAGAAATTTAAGCCAGTGTTTAACCTATTTCAAATGGAATTGAGAAATAAAATTTCTGATGGTACTGTCTGCCAGTTTCCATTTCCCACAGCACATTCTGCTTATGACAGGTGTACCAAAGTAAGTGGTACTCCAGAAAATAGGGTAGTAGGTTTAAGTATTGTTCTCATTAACCTTTAAGACAGTAGTTTCTAGCCACGGCATTCAGCTCCAGGCATGTTTCCATGAGGCACATGAATCACAATCATGATCATCACAGCATTGTGGCTTTTTGTTTGTTTGTTTGGTAGCAGATGTGCTTCTCAGCAAAGCTAATCATCAGAACTGTCTGACATTAACTCAACAAAAAACAAGTACTGTTTGCTTTAATAAAGAAAAAAGCAACAGTGCAGGTGTTTCCCAAATTAATGGATGCATGTGCAAAACTTTGGGTTGCGCTGGGGGTGTGGAGGGAATGGTCACAGGGAAGAAGAATTTTAAATTTCATAGCCATGGTTCTCCCCTGTTTCTGATTTCAAATCTCAAGGGTGTCAAGGAGGCCAATATGGCTGCCATACTATAGCAGGAGATGAAGTGTAACATAAACCAGCTTGTGTACTGTTTTAGGACAATTATTAAAAACGAGTCACTAATTCAGAGGCAGTGAGTCATCAGGGCAGCAGAATGGAAGGTGGAATGCAGTGGGCTCTGTGACCTGCCAAAGACAAAGTGATCACCACAGTTGTCAAATGGGATTGCATCCTAATACCTTAGTACTAATGTATGCCTGATAACCTAGTGATAATTTGTAAGTTTAGTAGTTCACATTTTTAGAAAGCATGTTAATATTAACATTCAAATAAGGCATTATAGAATGTTTTATAAAGAAAGGAATGTTTACTGTAATCCTTTTTAAAAGCCTTGCTCCATTTTGAAAGATCAAATTGAATTTTTTAAAAATGGAAAGAAAATAAGTTTTTCCCCCCACAAAATACATAAGAAACACTTATAGGCAATTGCATTTTAGGTGCCTAGAATAAAACAGGCCACATTTTCAAAGGCGGTTTTTAACAGCTATACAAGGACTCGTTTCATTTGATTTGGCACCAAGTAAAGTAAGAGTAAATATGCCATCAAAGACACAGTCAGGTTTCTCCACCTCTCATATTGCTCCACTCTTTCTACCAGGCCATAGTGTGCACATAAACGTGCATCCTTGTTGCTCCACTAAGGAATCGAGTCACTTTGATTTTAAAATGGTTGCTCAGGTTTCATTCACCAGCAGAGTTCTTTACCCTTAAGATAGGGCAGCAGTGAATGCTAGCAGGTGTCAACTTCTTTGATTAGGACTTCTCTGAACTGCTTCAGCAAACGTAGCTTCTAGGTCCTTTTTAACCTGGCCTGTAAATCCTTTTCATCGCCATACCTGTTGGCTAATTATGATTGCTATTTTTGTCCAGACAGTTTTACCCAGGCAGACCTGATCTATTTCCTAATGAAAAAACATGCTTCCTTTATCTAATGCTGTGAGGTTTTTTCTTCTTTAATGTTACTCAACAAGGCAGATCATACATTTTGATCAAAAAGAGAAACCAGCAAGTAAGTCCAAAAGCACATATCTTAACTCAAGTAACATTTGAAAACAGGCCTTTACATTTTCCTTTGAAAATCCAACTCCAGTCCTTTCACAAGACTTAATGTCAATTTCTAATTAAATCCTATAGGAAAGTACTTTCTATGCTAATTGATAAATTGAAAATTCTGAGTAACCTGAAGATACATTTAACAACAAAATAAATACAACATATATGGCTAGCTTACACATTTCTTAGTGTAGAGGCAACAGTGAATTTGTGTCCTTCAATTAATATGTAAATCCAGTTGCTTTTTTCCTGGAATTTTACAGACATACAGTACCACAAAACCATGTACCACAGTGCTAAATACGGCTTTTTGGCATGTCTAAGCAAAACCCTCTGATGAGATACTTTTCCCAAATGATGCAGGATTTTTTTTCTTTTACTTTTCCAGAAAAATAAGGGAACTTTATCCACCACTTACTCTTCTGAACAGAAGTTAGATTACTACCAATTGCTCTAAATTATTTTTCACAAGTTTCGTTAGAGATCTCTGATGTTTTTGAATTGTGCACCCATAGAAGATAACTGGATAAAACATACTAGATGATTTCAAAAGATAAGTATCTGATGCATTTGGCACATCCTTAACTTCCAGAACAAAATTAGTAGAAATGAAACATAATTTTCAAAGAATTCACACATCAGAGTCTCAGGACAAGGAGCCTCTCTAAATGCACAAATGAAGAGCTTCTGCTCATCTCACTAGTTACACGTGCTTTTCTCATGGAGTAACTGGTGCTTTCTGGTTAACTTGTGGAACTTTTGTTTGTAGGAAGGCATATACATGGGGCCAGATCTTGTTGGTTTCGGTTCCAGAGAATGTTTCCAATACTCCTTTTTTCCTAAAGATGATAAAACAAAAAACACAACTCTTCGTCATAAGCTTTTTCAAAGTTATTCTTAAGAGATGATAATGTGGATGTAGGGCTCTCAGTAAGTATAAGGTCTGTGTGATCAAGAAATGCACTTGGCTGGGCATTGGAAAACCTGGATTTTAGCTTCAGTTGGGTCCTCTGGCTAACAGAAACAGTCACTTAAAAATAATAGCACTTATGGGGTGGGGGGAGGTGAGGCGGAAATGGAGACAACTGTACTTGAACAACAATAAAAAAAGTTTAAAAACAGTAACAGCACCGCCCTGGCCAGTGTGGTTTAGTTGGTTGGAGCATCATCCCACAACGAGAGGTTTCGGGTTCGATTCCCAGTCAGGGCACATATCTAGGTTATGTATGGTTCTGTCCCTAATCCTGGTGCATATGATTCCCTAGTCCAGGTGTGTGTGATCTCAGGTTGGAGTGCCTATGGGAAGCAACCAATCGATGCTTCTCTCTCGCATCAATGTTTTTCTCTCTCCCTTCCTCTCTCTCTAAAAAGCAATGAAAAGTCTTCAAGTGAGGATTTTAAAAAATGTAAAATTATAATGATAACAGCACCTGTCATCTATTTAGCATGCAATAAGTGCTTTACATGTAGCAGTTCATTTAATCTTTTCTAAAGTTCAAGTTCCTTATTTAACTGATAAAACGGTGTGTTACAGATGTCAAGTTAACAGCCCAACCCAAGGTTTTCTAACACAGGGCCTCTGAGACACCAGTGTACCCTCTGATTTTCTTTGTCTACTACTCGTTTGCAAAACAGCTTCCTAACACTTGATTGTGCTTCCCTTTTTTTCATCTGTTTATTTTTTTCCCTCTATACTACTTGTGAATTTCACGGAAAGAGGAATAAATATATTCTTTTTTATTGTGTTTCTCCTTTTCTCCCCAGGCAGTTTTGTCTGACTTGTTATCAGACCAGCAATCAAAGTCTGTTTACTCTGGCTTTCTGGGGTGGGTAAAGTGGTGAGGAGAATGACAAGTCCTGGGGTTCCTTTTCAAAACACCCAGGTTCCCTCCACAGATACTGGCATCCCGCTTGCTCACCCTGCTCCTCCAACCAGCTCACACACACTGGCCTCCAGGCCACACAAGAGCAACAGAACTCTAGTTAATTCTTTCCAAAAATAAGATCTATCATGCCTCTGCAACCTTGTTACTGAATTTTCAGAGGTTTTGCTGGGGGCAGAAGCATTTCTTTTTGATATCTCATCGAAGTTAAGACTACCTTAAATAATTCCTGCAGTGTTCCTGCTAAGGTGAGGCATTGTGCAAATTCTTTTCTTACTAGAAGCCCTCCTGTTTCTAACTTCAGGGGCATCTCCTAAAGCTTTTGAGAGAACAGGCTTCTAAACAGCTGTAAGCCTCTAGAAGAGGCACTTTAAAATCAAGCTAGTGTCAAAAATAGGTTAATTACTGAGGACACAACTATAAGCACCTATTTAATCCTAAAGATGTACCTCAGATGAACATTTTAACTTTTATGTAATAAAACCAGCTTCGAATATTGGTCCTCTAAAGAGTAAGAGCATCATATTGTTTGTAAACACAAGTCTAATTATACTATAATTGTCCTGCAGCTGAAAGAGTTTTAAAAAGAACATAGCTGTCAGTATTTTAAAATAACAATGCTGACTGTCACTAAGGTTGTTGCAAATACCTCTTTCAATTCGTGGTTAAGCCCAGCCCTAGTTCTATGTGCTGCAGTCTGGAAGGAAAAGCTTCAAGCAATGACAAGAGGTAGAGGCCTAGAAAGACTAGGATATCTCCTAGGGACCTGCACCACACACTTCTTATCTGCAGCCTTCCCCAACTTCCCCAACTTCCCCTCCCACATTCTGACAGATTAGTCCCTACTTCTACTGCATTTGGTGATTACCTCTATTAAAGGCTTTACAGTGTTGTCATCACCCCAACAACAGTGCAGTCTCCCTTCTTCTGTTTAATGTTACGTGAGTAACGAACTGCATTTGGGAAGCAACATCTTCACCATGGGAAACTGGGTCCCTGAGATTCTGGGGGGACTGTCCCCACTTCCCAGCTTCAATAATGGGTATGATGCGCTATCAGTGCCAACTCCAGGACTTGTGCTGGCAAAGAAGCTTTCTTTTCTTCTGGGGCAGCTGAACAGGCAGGAGTTAAGCAAGGTAAGTAAGCTGTAGTGCGGAGGCATCGACACAGCGAGAGCCCACCTGCAACTGAAGCCAGCACAGCAAAGTGGAGTCTTCATGGATTCTCCCACTTAATTTCCGTAATAACCCTATAAAGTAGGTACTATTCAATATTGCTCTGACTTTACAAGTGAAAAATTTGTGGCACAGAGGTTGAATCCCTTGCCTAGGGCCACAGCGCTGACATCTGCAGAGCCAGGTTCATTACACGAATCATTTTGGGTTGGCCAAGTTCATTTAGTTTTTTTCCATACAATGGCTCTAGTAGCGCTTAGTTGTCTTGAACTTCATTTGAAACAATTTTGTTAGATTGTATTGTGACAGCTGTCATATCAGTATGCATTTAAAAACTTTATCAAAATTGGTGAATCTTTGTGTAGCCATTTTAATGTTGAAGATGGAAGAAAATAAGCAGCATTTTGGCATATTATGCTTTATTATTTCAAGAAAGGTATAAGCAACTAAAATGCAAAAATGATCTGTGCAGCGTATGGAGAAGGTGCTGTGACTGACTGAATGTGCCAAAAGCAGTTTGCCAAGTTTCATGCTGGAGATTTCTGGCTGGACGGTGCTCCACGGTTGGGTAAACCAGTTGAAGTTGATAGCGATCAAATCAAAACATTTATTGAAAACAACTAACATTCTACCATGCTGTAGAGAGCCAACATAATCAAACTATCCAAATCAATAAAGTTATTGGTGAAAATGAAAAATGTGTCTTTTATTTTACAGAAAAAACTAAGTGAACTTTTTGGTCAATCCAATAAAATGGTAGTAACAGCTATAGTAGGAAGTAAATTGCCAACTTTTTACTAATTTTACCCTCCAGAAATAACTACCCAAACAGTTTTAGACTACTGCTGTAGCTTCACTGCACACTCACCCGGTTACACCACCACCACCACCAACAACAGCTGGTGATTATAAAGTGCTAACTATGTGTCGGAAATAATTCTAAGAATTACACACATTAATTCAATTTTCAACCCTCTGTTCTAACTCCCATTTTACAGGGGAGAAAACAGGTTAAGGCCAAGTTAATAAATGGGATTTGAACTTGGGCTGACTGGCTCCAGAATCTGCCCTCATCACAATACTGTACTGTCTTGACGCTGTATCAGCGTTCAGTACGTGAATGAATAAAAGGAAAGGTACTGGTCTGCAGCTGTTCTGATGGTGGCAGTAGTGGCATTCCTCTGTGGGAAAGGAACTGTTACACAGTTACCTCTTTCTTAGCAAAGCAGAAAGTGGGTATGTGTGTGACAGACACAGGAAAAAAGAAAATTAAGTAAGTAAGTAAATAAATAAATAGATAGATAGATGGAAAGGGGTTGTGATGAAATCCTTTGTAAAGACAGGTAAAGGGTAAAGAAACGGCACTGTTTCTTAGCCTAAGTCAAATATTTATTTATAAATCCCATATTTGTTGTGAAATTCCCTGCAGAGCAGACAAAATTATGGTAGAATATAAGCTTTAAAAAATGATGAGCCAAATAAATGATGGGAGGACTAGTTGCTATTTGAGTCTTCTATCCCAGCTCCGGGCGTGGACCAATCAGCGCAATCTGGCCCAACCCCGGGACTGGTTCAGGCCTAGGGCTACAACAGTTAGTGCAGGGCATTCTCTCACCACAGTGGCTGGTCCAGTGGGTTCAGTCTGCATGATACTCAGGGCTTTTGTTCACTGGGGAAGAGGTGACCTCTACGTCCCTCATGAAAGAGCTGTTCCTGACAACTGTCTGCAACTATGCAGGAAGCCTGAGGACAAAGCCAATCAATGCAAAGTTGAGAGAATGGCAAAACACTGTTCAAACCAAGGGGTGACTGAAACCCAACCTACCATCTGGACTTCTCTATTACACATGCTAATAAATGTCCTTTTTGTCTAAATCAATTAGAATTGGATCGTCTCTTGTTTTAGCATTTCAGCTGTAAAGCACAGACAATCAAAACGTGCTTTAGTACTTCATCATGCGAGAAGTTCTGAAAAGTGACACTCACTGGTAGTATTCCAAGACGGGCTGTGTTTGAGCTTCGTAAGCCTTCAGCCTCTTGACAACTGTCTCTGGTTTGTCGTCCTCACGCTGAGTGAGAGGCTCTCCAGTCAGATCATCAATGCCCTGAGTGGGAGTTAGAACAGGCTGGTATCAAACGTCTTATTTTTGTAAGCAGTTATATGATTTTTAAACAGATATCTTCTCTATGCAAGCACCAAGCACACTAATGTGCTTTTAAGTAAATGGGATCAAATCCAAAGCCAGACCATTGCAACACAGAGCCATGAGAACCCTAGGATCATTTCAACAGGGTCGGTCAGTCTCCTTAGAGTAAATGGTTTTCTAAGCAGCCTCTAAACACATACTGTGGACAGATAAGGGGTCCTACAGAAAGTAACCTCACAAGGTAACCTGATCATACATTCCTAAGTGGGCAGGTCATAGTGAGTAGTCATGCCCAGGCATATACCTTCTGTAGTAAAAGATTTCTCTTTGCCTTAAGCAAGCTCTGTCCTTTGCTTCTGTGCATCTAAAGTTAACATACCTTCGAAATGCCTCTGCTTCTTCTCACCTTCATGTAATCTTCCTTATGTTCCCTCCTTAATTCAAAATGCATAAAAGAAGCTGCAAACTGCCATTCTAGGGAGCATTTTCCTCAGTCTGTTGAAATCTTGCTCCCAGCTATATCACTGTTTGGCTGAAATAAAATTTTATAGGAATTCTCCACAGATTTGGACATTCTTATATCGACTGTATATATCACATATACATGATTCAGCCACAGACTGGAACTCTAAACTGCAGGCCCTAAATAAACCAATGTGTCGCTATTTCCCCAACTCCTAACACACTCCCTGGCACAGAGGAGAAATCAGTACATGCTTTTGAAGGAATAACAAACGCCTGTTACTCCTGGGGACGCCTTCACTAACAAACTGAGCTGAGTAGACAAGAACTACACCAAGTAACCTGAGAATATAACCTGAGGAGTTTTGGTCAGGCAGAATTTCCAAAGTCATAAAACTGCTGTCTGTGAGAACAAGAGGACTGGAGACTGCTATGTGGGAGGCCAGCTTCACAACTACTCACCACATTTTTGGGAGGATTGAATTCGATATTGTAGACTCGGCCACTGGCGGGATGAATCCAGCGAGCAGTGAGGCGTTGCTTAATGACTTCGAAGGGCACGTTCAGATTAATCACTAGGTCTATCTGATAAGCTCTATCCAGGGCTTCTGCCTGAGGAAGAGTCCTTGGAAAACCTTTACAAATTAAGAAACAAAAACAAACAAAAAAAGAACAGAGGAAGAGAAGGAAGGAAGAAAGAGAGGGAAGAAGGAAGAGAATTAATTAATGTTGAGCAATTGGAACAGAAGCAGTAGCACCAGCCAAACTGGTCACAGCTGTAGGGCGACTATGATGGTTAGTTTCATGTGTCAACTTGACTGGGCCAGAGGGTGCCCAGATATTTATTCAGGGTGCAACATTTTTGGGGGTGTGTCTGCAGGTGTTTTTGGATGAGATTAACATTTAAATCAGCAGATTAAGCAAAGCAGATTTTTCTCCTTAATGAGGATGGACCTCACCTAATCTATGAAAGTTCTAAATATAACAAAAGGGCTGACCCTCCCCTGAATAAAGGGAATTCCTCTTTCCTGGATGCCTTGGAGCTAAGACGTGGGCTTTTTCCTGCCTTCACACTCAAACTGAAATGGCTCTTCCTGGGTCTCAAGCCTACTGGCCTTCAGACTAGAAGTATACTATCAGCTCTCCCGGATTCCCAGTTTACCAACTCACCCTGAAGATCCTGGGATGTGTCAGTCTCCATACTCCTTACAATAAATACTTCTCCCTCTCTTCAGAAACTAAAAATCAACCATTCTGCCACTCCTCTGCCAGTTTATAGCTGATTGTCAATTAGCCTCTAGCCTTCTTTCTTCCTTTTCTGGTAATCCTTCCTCTTCATAAAAAATTCTCACAAGAGGGGAAAGGAACTAAAGTCACATCTGAAGAACTCAGAAATCATGCAGTTTACTTCCCTATTCCATGGGGATAAAGACGCAGGCAGAGCCCTGACCAGCATGGCTCAGTTGGCTGGGCGGCGTCCCACAAAGCAAAAGGTTGCTGCTGGTTTGATTCCTGGTCAGGGAGCATGTCTAAGTTGCAGGTTTATCCCTGGTGGGGGCCTGTGCTAGAGGCAACTGACTGATGTTTCTCTCCCTCTCTTTCTCCCTCCCTTCCCCTCTCTCTAAAAAAAACAAAAACAAAAACAAACAAACAAAAAAACACCATAAAATCTTTAAAATAAACAAAATTAAAAGAAGAAGAGGACGATGCAGGCAGAGAAGATGACTGGCCCAAGACCTCAGGGTGATTAGTGGCAGAACCTAGGTTCCCTGCCCACCATCTGTGACGTCTGTAGCCCATGAAAGCCTCATTCTCCTGCCCACACTCATTTTGAGCAGCTGAAATGCTAGAGACACTTCACTTACCATCCAATAGCCAGCTATATTGGGTGAGGTTTTTCAGCTCATGAAAGGCCAGTCGAGTCATGACATCATCTGGAATGAGCTTCCCTTGTTCAATGAAAGTCTTGGCTAACACACCAATTTCTACAGCAGAATAAGCGGGGGGGGGGGGGGGGGGGGGCAAATCAGCAAATCATTTTTATCCCATTCCAGGGCCCTAGAAAATTAGGTGTCTAAAGACCTCTAGATAGCACACTCATTTGAAAATGTGCATCATCAACTTTTTCGATAAAAACAGAAGTTACAAAATAACCTATGCCTATTTCAAATTATCCATTATGGAAAAACATATAAATAAGTAGGCAAAAAAATACTGGGACGCTATCTCTGTGATAGAATTATGTGATTTTTAAAAATATTTTGCACTTTTCTATATTTTCTAAATTTTGTATCAGAAAAAGTTTATAGAATTATGGAAATTAGTTTCTTTTTAAATAACAATTTGAAATAGTCATGATTTTTAAGTGAGTTGCTTTAAGTGCTACAGAGACTTTTCTAAGCACTAAAATAGATGCTGCTGTCACAACTCAACTTTTGACCAGATTAACACCATATTACATTTCTATTAATAAAACACCCCAGAAAAGAATGTATGACCAATTTAAAAATATTACCCAATTATACATCATTCTTATGCAACAGTATTTTAATTTTCTTGTCATCTTTTCCCAAACTATTAATATACATTCAGAATTATAATACCATTGTCAAATGTGTACATACTGTTTTGTGGTCTTTTCTCCCTTAGGATTATTTTGTATATAGTTTTCAGGAGATAGACAGACACACTTCGCCTCCTCGTGCAACCACAGAAAGAATTACAACTAAACCTCAAAACACCCAGAGCTGTCCAAAATCGAACTGTATGGAAGTCCAACCACCAAGGATGTAAAGAAGCCACATTCATCTAGGCAGGTAGGAGGGGCAGAGATGTGGAGATGGGCAGAGAGATGCACAGACATGGTGTGGTGTGGAGAGGCGGCGGCAGTGGTGATGGTAGAAGGGACAGTCCCGCACTCACATGTGGTAGATAAAAATCGGGAGGGATACCTTAGAAGCAAGCAATCCCAGCCCCAGGCCAGACCACACAGCCCAGGGTTCCAAGGCCAGGAAGATAAATACCGTTAACTTCTGGCTGTAAAAACCAATGGTGATTGGGGCAGTGAAAGGAAGTGCCAGATTTTCAAGAGACTCCACTTAAAGGACCCACACAGTCTTAGAACATACGCAAACCCACCCACTCTGGGATTCAGCACCAGAACAGCTGGAAGGGTACCAGTCGAATACAGGGAGTGAGTTAAGTGACTGAAAAGTGCTGGGCAAACCTCCAGAAGCCAGACAGTGGCACTGTCCCCTCTGAGCCGTCCCCTCTGAGCCCTCCCCCGACACAAAGCCACAGAGCGGTGAAGCAGGTTGCCCCACCCTGGCAATTACCTAAGTCTCTGCCCCACACAATTTACAGGTGCCTTTTCTGCAATAGGCTATGCTACCGAGACGGGGAGTCAAACGGCTCTACCTAATACACAGAAACAAACACAGGGAGGCTGCCAAAATGACAAGACAAAGAAATATGGCCCACATGAAAGAACAGATCAAAACCCCAGAAAAAGAACTAAACAAAACTGAGATAACCAACTTATTAGATGCAGAGTTCAAAACACTGGTGATCAGGATGCTCAAATAACTGATTGAGCACAACAATAACATAAAGGAAGAAATGAAGTTTATACTACATGGAATAAAGAAATATCTACAAGGACCAACAGTGAAGGGGAAGAAGATGGAATTCAAATCAAGTATTTGGGAAAAAAAGGAAGAAATAGATTAACCAGAACAGCAAGAAAAAACAAGAATTCAATAAAATGAGGATAGTATAAGAACCCTCTGGGATATCTCCAAAAGTATCAACATCTGAACCATAGGGATGCCAGAAGGAGAAGAGGGATGCAAGAAACTGAAAACTTATTTGAAAAAATAATGAAATAAAACTTCCCTAATTTGGTGAAGGAAACAGACATACAAGTCCAGGAAGCATAGAGAGTCCCAAACAAGATGAACCCAAAAAGGCGCACACCAAGACACATCATAATTAAAATGCCAAAGGTTAAAGAGAAAGAATCTTGAAAGCAGCAATAGAAAAGCAAAGAGTTACCTACAAAGGAGTTCCCATCAGACTATCAGCTGATTTCTCAAAAGAAACCTTGCAGGCAAGAAGGGGCTAGAAAGAAGTACTCAAAGTCATTAAGAGCAAGGACCTACAACCTAGATTACTCTATCCAGCAAGCTATCGTTTAGAATGGAGGGGCAGATAAAGAGCTTCCCAGATATGGTAAAGCTAAAGTAGTTCATCATTGCCAAGCTATTCTTACATGAAATGTTAAAGGGACTTATTTAACAAAAAGATCAAAACTACGAACATTAAAATGGCAACAAATTCAGCCCTGGCTGGTGTGGCTCAGTGGATTGAGTACTGGCCTGCAAATCAAAGGGTCACCAGTTTGATTCCCAGTCAGGGCACATGCCTGGGTTGCAAGCCAGTCCCCAATGGGGGGCATGCAAGAGGCAACCACACAGTGATGTTTCTCTCTCTCTCTTAAAAAAAAAGATGGCAACAAATTCATAATCATCAACAACTGAATCTAAAACAAAAAACCCTAAGCAAACAACCAGAACTGGAACAGAATCATAGATATGAAGATCATTTTGAGGGTTATGACTTGATAGGGAGAAGAGGGAGAATGGGGGGAAAGGTGCAGGGCTTAAGAAGCAAATTGGTAGGTACAAAATAGACAGGGAGATGTTAAGAACAGTATAGGAAATGGAGAAGCCAAAGAACTTATATGCATGACCCATGGACATGAACTAAGGGTGGTGGCTGATGGAGGGAAGGGGGAATACCAGGCAGAGGGGAACAAAGGAAAAAAATTGGAACTGTACTAGCATAATCAATAAAATATATTTTAAAAATATTTTTCAGTTATTTTTTAAAAAGATTTTATTTACTTTTGGAGAGAGGGGAAAGGAGGGGGAAAGGGAGAGAAACATCAATGTGTGAGAGATACACCGAGAAGTTGCCTCTCGTATGCCCCCAGCTGGGGATCTGACCCACAACCCAGACATGTGCCCTGACTGGAAACCAAACCAGTGACCCCTTGGTTCTCAGGCCGGTGCCAAATCCACTGAGCCACACCACCCAGGGCTATTTTCAGTGATTTTATATAGTCATTTTTTGTACCTGTATTGCATTCCATCAACATATACCCACATTGGAAATATAAATACACTCACATCAGTGCTCTTGGACATTTAAATTATCTCAATTAGTCTTGGTTTTTCCCTACTGCTACTTTTAAACATTTTAATACTTTCTTTCTTTTTTCCTACTTTCTATTTCTTTTTTTTTCTTCTGAATTCTGTTGGATAAATTCCCAGGAGTCAGATTAAAGGGTCAAAATATATGACTATTTTCATAATTCTTGGTATGACTTACCATATTGACTTTAAAGCAGATTCTTTTTTCTAAAATTTGATTTTATTGATTATGCTGTTACAATTGTCTCAATTTTTTCCATTTTGCCCCTCTCCACCCAGCACCCCCACTCCCTCAGACAATCCCTACATGAATATTCATGTCCACAGGTCTTGTATATAAGTTCTTTGGCTACTCCATTTCCTATGCTATACTCTGTATCCCCATGGCTATTCTCTAACTACCAATTTGTCTCAGAGGCTCCTTACACTAACCTTTGTTTTCTTGGATTCTTTTTTCTTCTTGTTGTTCTGATTGGTTGTTTTATGCTTCCAGCTGTTCCAAATCATTGACTTGATTCTTGGCTTCATCCACTCTGCTGTTGTTTCCCTGTGAATTATTCTTTATTTCAATTAGTGTATTCTTTGTTTATGACTGGATCTTTTTTAGGCTGTTGAGGTCCTCACCTAGTTCCTTGAGCATCCTTATAATCAGTGTTTTGAACTCTGCATCTGATAGTTTGCTTATCTCCATTTTCTTTAGTCCTTTTCTGGAGTTTTGATCTGTTCTTTCATTTGGGCCATGTTTCTTTCCCTCCTTGTTTTGGCAGCCACCCTGTGTTGTTTCTATGTAATAGGTAGAGCTTCTATGACTCTCTGTCTTGGTAGTGTGGCCTAATGAAATAGGTGTCCCATAAGGTCCAGTGACACAGCCTTCCCTATCACCCAAGCTGGGTACTCGAGGTGTGGGCTGAGTACACCCGCCTCTTCTAGTTGAGCTTTGATTATTGTTGACAATGGTAGGGATTGGTAGGAATATACCCAGGCCAGTCAGCTGCAAGAACTGGCTGTGACCACTGACCACCAACCTTCACCCTCCATGGAAGATCAGCTGTGCACTGGCCCACACCACAAAGCAGAACTTACTTCAGCAGGGCTCTGGAGCCCACTGCATCCACTCCTTGAACATGTCTCTTGAGGGGATGATTGGGTGGTGGTGCTCTGATGTCTGTAGCTGTCCGGTTGGTGTGCAGGCTCTGGGGTTTTCTAGGTGGTGCAGGCCAAGGTCATCCACCTCCTGTGTTCTGTCTGAGGCCACTTGGCAGAAGATATAAAGCAATCTTCAGATACTTGCTACTTGTGCTGGGCTTGGAGGTAGGTACCCAAGTAAGCCCAGGCCGTGAACCGAGGCTGGCTGCTGCTAGTGCCAGGCCTGGAGCCACTTAGCAAGAGATACAGGGGCTGAGGGCTTGCTGAGACTAGTTGTTGCTTGTTTGAGAGGATTTAGAAAGATCTAAAGAATGAGCCAAGACAAACCATTCATATGGAGAAGCCACTGTTAACAGCTTCGGTGGGCCCATAAGTTGTGTGGGACAGAATCTCAGGGAATCAGGGGGGTGGGGGCAAGCAGTGTGAGCCAGGTTGATGGAGTCTCAGATATGGCACCTGCCTTCAGGCTCTGTGGCTCTGTGCGGGGAGGGCTCAGAAAAGGAATAATGGCCTCTGCCCAGTTTTATCTGGGACAGAGCTGTCTTCCAGCATTTGCCTTGATGCCAGACACTTCAGTTCCTCCCTGTATGCCACTGGTGCCTTTCAAGCTGCTACCCTGGTACTGGAGCTCAGAAGGAGTGAGTCTTAGTAAATCTGGTGCAGGCCTTTTAAGAAGTACTGCTTGGGACTCCCAACAGTTTCTTCCACCAACTCAATCCCCACTGGTTTTTACAGCCAGATATGGGAACTTATCTTCCTGGCACTGGAACCCTGGGCCATGGGCGTAGTGTGGGGCTTGGACCCCTGCTCCCAAGATATCCCTCCCAATTTTTATCCATCACATGTGGGTGTGGGACCAGCCCATTCCATGTCTCTGCATCTCTGTCCTCCTATCAGTCTGGATGGATTTGGTTTCTTTAATTCCATAGTTGTCAGATTTCCATTAGACTCGATTTCTGATGGTTCTGAGTGATGGTTGTTCCATAGTTTAGTTGTAGTTTTGATGTGGTTGTGCGATGAGGTGAGCTGTGTTTACACCTCCATCTTGACTGGAAGTCTAGAACACATTCTAAATTGTCAATTTCATGAACTTAGATTTTAACTAAGCACATCAACTGCCTGGAAACTGGCTGCCATTTGCCAGGTGTACTGCCTGGGTCTACCAACTCTATCTGGAAGAGGGACTGGGTTCAGAGAGAAAGTACTCAGGATTTACTAAAATAACCTGTTGGGAGGTCCACATACATAATATGTGCACACCTCTCTGTTCCCCATCTTTTGACCACTGCTCTGGGAAAGTAGAGCAAACTTCATCAACAGTGTTTTGAAAAAGATGTAAAAACTTGAAATCCTCCAGGGCTGAGTCCCTAAAATTGGTATCAGTCCTTCCCTTCACCTCTCACTCTTCTGGCCAAGCCCTCTTCTAAACCCTCAGGTACCGACAATAAATGGATTGAGATGATGAGACTAACTGAAAAAGTATCTAATTTCAACAGTATAAGAATAGCCTTAAGAAAAGATGATTTGCTCTTGCCACTTCTATTCAGCATTGTACTGGAGACTGTAGCCAGGGCAATTAGTCCAGAAAAAGAAATAGAAGACATCCACAAAGAAAGAAGTAAAACTGTATTTGTAGATTAAATGATCTTGTATATAGAAGATACTAAGGCATCCACTAAAAGCTATTAGAACTAATAAATGAGCACAGTTGCAGGATACAAGATCAATACACAGAATTCTAACAGTGAACATCTGAAAATGAAATTCAAAAAACAATTCCATGTATAATCGCATAAAAAATAAAATACTTAGCAATATACTTTTTTGAAAAGGGTAAAACTGTTCATCCGAAAACTACATTTTTAAAAGAAATTAAAGAAGACCTAACTAAGTAGAAAGACAGTTCATATTTATAGATCAGAAAAGTTACTATTAAGAATTCAATACTGCATGAAAATGATTGACAGATTCAATGCAATCCTATCAAAATCCCAGCTTGTGCCTGCCTGGTAAGGCTCAGTTGGTTGGGTGTTGTACCACAAACCTAAAGGTTACAGGTTCAATTCCTGGTCAGGGCACATCCTTGGGTTATGAGCCAGGTCCCCACTTGGGGGCTTGCAAGAGGCAATCGATCAATGTCTCTCTTGCACATCAACACTTTTCTCTCTCTCTGTCTTCCACCCTTCTGTTCTCTCAAAATAAATAAATAAAATCTCCCTAACACACACACACACACACACACACACATGAATACAAAATCCCAGCTCATGTCTTTGCAGAAACTGACAAACTGGTTGGAAAATTATGTGGAAAGCAAGGGACCCAGAACAGCCAAAACACACTGGGAAAAGAACAAAGTTGAAGAACACACTTCAGATTTTAAAACAGCAATCAAACTGTGTGGTACTGGCATAAGGATAGACATAAATTAATGGAACATAACTGAGAGTCCAGAAATAACCCCTTAAATTTACAGTCCATTAATTTTCAACAAGGATACTAAGACAATTTAATAGGGAAAAATATTATTTTAAACAAATGGTGCTGGGATTAAACTGAATAGACACACACAAAAGAATAAAGTTGGACCTCTACCTTATACCATATATAAAATTAAATCAATATGTTTCTTAGACCTAAATGTAGACCTAAAACTACAAAACTCTTAACTGGACACTTCATTAAAAGTTAAAAATTTAAATGCTTCAGAGAACATCATCACAAAAGTGAAAAGACTATCCACTGAATGGGGGAGTATTTTTATAAATCATATATCTGATAAGAAACTTATATCTAGAATATTTAAAGAATTCTTACAACTCAATAATGGGCAAAGGATTTGAATACAAAAAGGAGGGAGGTATACAAACAGCCAATAACCACATGAAAAAATGTTCAACATCATTAGTCCTTAGGGAAATAACAAGTGGTAACTACAATGAGATACTACTTCATATGTACTAGGATAGCTATAATCAAGACAAATAAAAGTGCTGTCAAAAATGTTGAGAAACTGAAACTCACATATAGTGCTGGTAGAATAAATGATATAACCAATTTGGAAAACAGTGTGGCGGTACTTTAAAAGGTTAAAGAGTTACCTTATTACCCAGCAATTCTACTACTAGGTACATACCCGAGAGAAAAAACATATGTCCACACAAAAACTTACATGTGTTAATAGCAACATTATTCACAATAGCAAAAAAATGGAAACAAAACAAATGTCCATCAAGCAATGAATGGATAAGTAAAATGTGGCATACCCACACCAAATTATATTCTTTAGCCATAAAAAAGATGAGAAGTACTGACACATAGAAAGTGTATGAACTCTGAAAACATGCTAAGTGACAGAAGCCAGATACAAAAGACAGGTATCACTTCATTTTTATGAAATGTTCCGAAGAGCCAGATCTGTAAGATTAGTGGTTATCTAGGGCTGGGAGCGCTGGGGGGAAATGCAGAATGACTGCTAATGGGAATAGGTTTCCCTTTTGAAGTGATAAAAATGTTCTAAAACTGATTGTGCTGATGGTTGCCAAACTTTGTCATATGAAACACTGAACAATATATTTTAAAAAAGAATTTTATTGTATGTGAATTATATCAATAAATTTTTTTAAAGGAAAGATGAAAAATGCCTGGTAAGCAAAGCAAAACAAAACAAAAAGCCATTTGTAATTCTATCACTATTCAGATAATTAATTTATAACTAATAATAGAAAAACCTCCAAATATTTTGTTTTGTAAAAACTAGTCCCATGCATAGTCTTACAACCTTTTTCATTTATCACTAACAACTTTCTATATTAATAAACATTTGTGTACAATATTTATTAAAATCTAAAGCATGTAATGCTCCCATTGGAGTTTATTTAAAAGAAAAAAAGATTCAACTTCCTATGTCGAAGTCTAAACAGATTGTTTATTATATTTCAAATTTTTATCCCCTCCCAAAATTGAATGCAAGGACTCTTGTCCAGTATATTCTTTGCACGATTGGTTAATCTTTATTCTCTTGATTGCCTATAATTTAATATTGTACCCGAACAGACTCCTCATAAAAATAGTACTTCATTTTGACTCAAAAGTTAACAAATGGGAGCTTCCACACTGACAAAATATAAACAGGTAGTTTAAAAATTAATTATTCAAAATAAGCTAATTCTCTACAAAGGTATACACAAATAAAAATAGAAAAGGAAGGTTAGAGGAAAATAGGGAAGTTAAAGCACCTTTTAATTTTAAGGAAAATAATCAGTAAGTCTGCAAACATACAGACATTAATCTGAGAGATGAGTCTGTATTATATAAAAAGCCATTTGTAATTCTACATCTTATTTTAAAGTTTGGTCATTCTTATAACATTACCCAAGCCAACCACACCTCACATCTGAATGATCTCTAAATAGTCTGAGCATCTATGAAGCACAAAAGAGGGCCTGGCCAACTGTAAATAACAGTTGTTTTTTACATGTGCCAAGAGGAAGAAAGGGCTACAGAGAATTAACCTAGTTCCTGCCAAAGCTGCTCTTAGGAAAGTACATAAAACTTACTTTTAAAACATGTCAAAAAAATAAATAAATAAAACTACCAGAATAATAGGGAATGAGACAAATAACTTTACACCCAATCAAGGGCTTTGTATAAAAACCTTTCTCAAATAATAAAGTCAGTCAACACAGTAGTTACCATAGCAGGAAGGAGATGTGACTCGGGGATTACAGCGGGCAGCCCCGTAAGTACCGGTTTTCTGCCTGGGGTAAATGGGCCTTCATTTTATTCTTCTTCTAACCATACATAAAAATTATAATATCTTCATCCACGGGATATTTCACAAGATTATGTGGAAAGTAAAAACCTCTCTTTTTTTATGAGCAAGTGTTTATTTAGAAAGTCACAGAGGTAGACAAAGTGAGCCAGCTGGGCTGCGTGGGCTCAAAAACGAGTTATAGAAGCAAAAGAAGGGGCCCTTGGAACTTAGGAGAGAGAAAGTAAGGATATAGGTGCGTGGGGGAAGGAAGGGGGAAATGTTTGGGTGTGAGAAAGAGAAGGGGGGAGAGAAAAAGGGAGGGAGGGGGAGAGAGGAAGAGAGGGGGAGTGGGAAGGAGAGAGAGAGGGAGAAGAGAGAGCACGCACACATAAAAACCTCTCTCGATAGCGGGTCCCCTCTCCGACCATCACCCAGTCTCCTCCTCAGTGAAGCACCTAGCGAGAGTTCCAGTCCCGGGTCTATACTCTTCACCTTCCCAGGCTGCTTCAGAATAGAAACACAACTCAGAAACTGTATGAAGAAACTGGGTCTGGCCTCATCATATGTCCCGCCCCTCGCCCCCGCCCCACCCCACCATTTCCACCAAACACTCAAGCCGTACCTCTTAGCAGAGAGCTCCACATACTCTGGGACGCCCCCCGCCCCTGCATATGCCTGTAGTCTCCTCTCTGTTGCCTCATAAGCTCTTGCTCATCTTTCAAGATACATCTTAAAGAGACCTTCATAGTGAGGTGTCCTTCAACTTCCTAGGCAACTGAAAGTTCCTCCTCTGGACTTTCAGGATGCAGACTTGTTTCTATTGGAGCACTTATCACACTGCTCGAACTATCTGTTTATGTGTTATTATGGCCTGAACTGTGTCCCCTGAGCCATATGTTGAAGTCCTAAACCCCAATGTAAGTGTATTTAGAGATAGGGCATTTAAGGAGGTAATTAAGGCTAAATGAGTTCATAAATGGGGGACTTGAATCCAATCTGACTGATCTTATTAGAAGAGGAAGAGGCACCAGGAATATATACAACAGAGGAAAAGCCACAGGAGGACACAGTGAGAAGGCAGCCCTTGGCAAGCCAGGAAGAAAGGCCATACCAGAAATCAACCATCCCAGCACTTTGATCTTGGACTTCTAGCTTCCAGAACTATGAGAAAATAAATTTCTATTGTTTAAGCCACCTTGTGGGTAGTATTCTGATATGCCAAACTGAGTAGACTAACACACATGGCCACCCACTCACCTGGCCTCCACTCCTACATTCCAATGTGAGCACCCCCACTGAAATATATGTCTGTTTCTCTGACACCTAGCATACACTGGGCGCTTGATGGTGCCATGGATGGATGCATGCACGCATGGATGGAGAGCTGGGTGGATGGATGCAGAGATGAGTTGCCTGGATTCCCTCTTGCAATGGAATTTTAAAAGGCCTGACTTACTTTGTTTAAAAAAATCTATAAAAAGCCTACTTTCTTTGAGATGATATTTATCATGTTCATCTTTTTAAAATACTCTTTAAACTATCTAAACAGTTTATATACGTTTGTATGTATTTTTAGAGAGAGGGGAAAGGAGGGACAAAGACAGGGAGAGAAATATCGTTGTGACAGAAACATCGATCAGTTGCCTCTCAATCGATTGTTTCTCATGTGCCCCGACTGGGGGTCGAACCAGTGACCTTTTGCTTTGTGGGACGATGCCCAACCAACTGAGCCACACTGGTCAGGGTACTCTTTAAATCATTCAAACAAACTTTAGTGTACCCATAAAATAACAGAAAAGGGCAAAACAACCCAAATGTCCATACCTGAGTGGTTAAACAAAGGCAACATATCCATTCAATGGAATATTATTCAGAAAAAAAAAAAAGGAAGTACCAATACAACATGGGTGAGCCTGGAAAATATTATGCTAAGTGAAAAATGCCACACATAAAAGACCAGATATTGTATGATACCATTTACATGAAGTGTTCAAGTAAGAAAATAAAGACAAGAATGTAGATTAGTGTTGCCAATGGCACAGACTGGGTGGGGAGAGATGGGAAGGGAGTGATTGCTAATGGGTATGAGGATTTTTGGGGGGTGATGAAAATGTTCTAAAATCAATTGTGGTGACGGTTGCACAACTCTGAATAGACTAGTCCATTGAATCATACACCTTAACTGGGAAAATTACATGTAAATTACATTTCATTAAAACTGTTAGAAAAAAAAGTAGGGCAAGCCTTATGGAAAGCAATCCTGTTAAAGGTACAGAACGGTAAGTGCACTTTGCTATCATTGGTGTAAAAAAGAAAAAATAGGAAAACTAGATAAACGGTTGTAATGCATGAAATAGCTCTGGACAGAGCTTTTCACTAAATGCTGTTTTATATTTTTCAGAATTCCAAACCAGGTAATGGAATGCTTATTATAAATCAAATTTTTGCCATTGTAAAATAGTTTGCCCTATTGTCAGTAGCATTCTAATTAGGCACACCTGTTCTCCCTGCGCGTCCATAGCGAAAGGTTTGTTAGACATACAGAATCTTGGGAACTGACAGAGACTTTGAAGATATCTACTAACTTCCCCAATTTACAGATGAGAACAAACAACATTCAAAAGGGCTAGCCATCCAGTCCAGGGTTACATCTTTGAGCAGCACTAAGCGGCAGTGCAGTTTCTCAAACTTTGGGCAATCACATGGCAACCTTACAATTTCTGCTGTAGTTGAGCTCTTATTTACTATATATTTTTCAACATGGCTCAGCTTTTTAATAAGCCATAATGTTCATGGAATTAAAGGTTTGTTGTACTAGTTACTTTTCTAATATGCTTTGTAAGAAATTTTTATTGGTTTTAAAATTTGAATTTTACTTTTATTTGAGATAATATTTTGTCTACCTGAAATTATCTCATGGACCTCCATGTGGGAAATGCTGCATGGAAAGTGTAATTTAGTGTTCACCTCTGTCCCCCAGTAACTGCTGTTTTTTATTGAGCAAGTTCCTTAACATCTCCTGAACTCAGCTCCTTCACCTTTAGAGGAGAGGGCTGGGCTAATGTCCAAGGGTCAAACCCCAGTTCCTGGCTCCCCAGTCCAGAGGTGTTCTAAGCTACCCCAGGTTGGCAACAGTCAACAGGTTACATTGTGTTTCCAGTGTCTTTATAGCATCTACTGGGATGATTTTAAACTTTAGATATAAAATACAGCCCTGGATTATAAAATACCCTCATGACACAGTGTTTGGAGAGTACACTGGCACCATCCTTCTGTAGCACTATTTGATCACACCATATTTATAGAAATTCCACACTCGGGAATTTATCTGGAGTCAGCAAGCAGAGATGCTGCCAAATGTTCATGTACAGGGATAGTCATTGCAGCATTTATTATAGCAAAGGGTGGTTAACAACATGAATGTCCGATAACAGATAAATGTTAATAATTGTGCAATTTTTTTAAATTTTATTGATTTTAAAATTTTTATTTGTTTATTGGTTTTAGAGAGAAAGAGAGAAACATCGATTTGTTGTTCCACTATTTATGCATTCACTATTTGCTTTGTCTGCGTGCCCCAACTGGAGATTGAACTCACAACCTTGGCATGTTGAGATGATGCTCTAACCGAGTTACCTGGCCAGGGTTTATTGATTTGAGAGAGAGAGAAGAAGTGGGGGAGGGGGAGAGAGAGAGAAACACTGATTTGTTGTTCCACTTATTTATGCATTCACTGTTCGATACTTGTGTGTGCCCTGACCAGGGATCCAACCTGCAACCTTGGCATATTGGGATGATGCTCTAAACCAACTGCGCTACCTGGCCAGGGCCAATAACTGTGCAATCTTGATGAAACTAAATATTCTTAATGATGTGTGAACATGCTCACAATAAGTGAGGTAAAGTATATCTAAGCAATAATTTAGAGTATAACGAAACTGCAAACACATAAAAGCAACAGAGAAAAACAAGAATATAAGGAAAATCAACAAAAAGTTCATTATAATTGTCTCTAGGTAGTGACCTTAACAGAGGATTTTCATTTTCTTTTTTATATTCTCACGACATGTTTTGCCTCCTTTAATAATAAATATACTTTATTCTTAGTATCAAAAAACATTAAGCAATATTTTTAAAATAAAAAATAACATCTCTCTTCTGGCTCTGATCCTGTAGGAAATACCCAATTTATTCACAATTATTTATTGAAAATATATTCTTTGTCCTGAGATACAAAACATCTGTAATAACAATCTCATGACTTCTCTCTAAACTCCATTTTCTGTTTTCCTTGTTAAAGAATCGCCTGTAAAAACCACAGAAAGAACAGATGCCTGAGATAAACTGACCGTCTTTCCCTCCCTCTAGCTTCTCTTTCCAGGTTGTGGAGACTGAAAGAGGACTGCCGCAAGTCAGGGATGTTAAGGCTGAACAAAGAGTATAATTCCTGAATTTTTAAAAAAAGTTTACTTACTCGCTTTAAATTAATAGTTTAAATGCTTTGTGCTTTCACGAATTAACATATCCTTAAATCTTTGCTGCAGGCGTCCTGTAACCACAGTTGCGAATCACTGCTGAGTTATTTTTCAGAGAGTTGCTTCAGGGTTCTTTACTCCTTTCCATTTTGAATCATCTTAGCCCAACCAGGTACAGTACTGGAGAGCGTTTGTTACCCAACTACTTCAATATGTTGCATCCAGAACACTTCGCAAGGGAGCCAAACAATTTAATCTTTTGAAGAAGTTAACTACAAAATGCTTTATGATTTTTTTAAAGATCAATGTTAGAAGAGAAAAATGAAAGTAGTAATACACCAAACTAGGTGCTAAACCAAAGAACTCCAAGACACAAAGTAAAAACACTGGGTGGTTCCTTTCTTCATCTAAATGTCAGTATTTTTGAAACAAACATAAAACCCCACCTAGAAGTAACTTACATGCTCATAAATAGGGGGCTGAGTAAATAAATTATAGTAGATTCAGCAAATAGATAGTTGAGAAACATTAATAAAATAAAGGGGATTTCCATGTTCTCATGTGGAAAGACATCTGAGACATAAAGTGAAAACACACCAGTGCAGAATACATATACAGCATGACTACATATTAATAAAATAATGCATAAACATGTTTGTGCTTATACAAAAATTTCTAAAAGGAAAAACATAACACTGTTCCCTTTGGAAGAATGGGACTGAGTCAGGTCATGAGAAAGGGCTTTATTTTTATTTTATGTACTTCCGCCCTGTTTCCAATACTTTTTTTTTTTAAACCACGTTCAGGCATTACTTCTACAATATTTAAACGGGACCTCTGCTCTAGCTGGTGTGGCTCAGTGGATTGAGTGCCAGGCCTGTGAACCAAAAGGTTGCCGGTTGATTCCTGGTCAGGGCACAAGCCTGGGTTGGAGGCCAGATACCCAGTGGGGCACGCGAGAGACAATCCATGGACGGTATCTCTCACATATCGATGTTTCCTTCCTACTCTTTCTCCCTCCCTTCCCCTCTCTAAAAAGAAATAAGTACAATCTTTCTTAAAAAATAAAAACGAGCTTCAAATGAATTCCATTTTGGAAAATGAAGATCAGCACTTTTGAGGAAAGAACAGAAAACCTCACTCTGATGTTTGTTGACTTTTGGAAAACAGCTTTAAGATTTAATTTACATAAAATCGACTCATTGTAAAGTGTACAGCTTGTTGACTGGATTTCATGCTGAGTTACAAAAATTTATTTGGCACGAGAACAAAACAATCTTTCAGATAACTACGCACAAGAATAGCTTTTGTGTCCAAGAAATCTCTAGGGGTGTCCAAGATCTACGCCAATTGTGTGGCTGCAGTGAGGGTAAATAATGCTCCGCCTTATATATATAATGCTCCGCCTTAAGATTATAGGGGAAAGTTTGGAACCAGAAAATCCCCTAGAGTTAAAAGAGGGAGAAGGAGGGAGAGGCAGGGAGGGAGAGGGAGAAAGGAAGAGAAGGAGGGAAAAAAAAAAAACAAGAAAAAGAGCGAGCAAACAATTCTCCCAGGAGTGTTCAAACTGCAGCCCGCAGCATGCGGCCCAGGATGGCTATGAATGCAGCCTAACACAAAATCATAAATTTACCTAAAACCTTTTCTTTCCTCATCAGTTTTCGTCAGTGTTTGTGTATATAATGTGTGGCTCAAGACAACTCTTCTTCTCCCCCTGTGGCCCAGAGATGCCAAAAGGTTGGACACCCCTGCTAGGCTTAGGGGCACATGGAGAATAAGCCACAGTTCGATGGACTCTTAGGCAGCCGCGACTGCGGCTGGACTTGCCTCTCAAAGCCAAGCAGTTTCCTTTAATCTTTGAACTTCGAACGTGTCCTAACTTCCTAGTTCCGTCCCCTAATAACTCGTCTGAAGCTGTCCACGGAGGTCGGAGGTTTCGGTGAGCAGTTAGTTGCTCAGCAGCGGGAGGTCTCGCCCTTGGAGAGCGGGAAGCAAATGCTGCGTCCTCATCCCTGGACCCGCATGGTCTGGACCCGCATCGCCTGCACTCGCATCTATGGATCCGCATCCCCGAGACGCGCATCACGGAGACGCGCATCACCACCCCCCACGGCCCCTCCGCCCTCAAATCCCAACCCCGGCGACAGCGCACGACACCCCTCCAGCTTGGGCTCCCACCTGTGCCCCGAAGCATGTTGTCTCGGAGCAGATCCCCGCTGGAGAGGTGCTTCAGCTCAAAGTGTTTGGTGATGCGCGACGACACCGTGCCCTTGCCGGACCCTGGCGCCCCCATGATCACCGCGCGCAGTAGTCGCGCGGACGCCCCCATGGCGGCAGGGAGTGACGGGGCTGTGCTGGCTGTGGGGCTTCGGCCTGGCCGCGTGCTCCCCCGGCTCTGCGGCCCGCGGCCCGCGGGCTGACTGCACTGCGATCGGGCGGCAGCACAGCGCCCGGGTGCTCCCGGAAGTGAGGCGACAGCCTCGGGAGCCGCCCCTCCCGCGCCCGACCCGGCGGCAGCGCCCGCCCCTCGGTGACCCGAGCGCCTATTCCCCAACGCCCGGCCTGGCCGGCCGGCCAAGCCGCGCCCTCTCCACCACCCCCGCGAGCTCCACGGCCGACGGGCGCCCACGTGCTCCTCTACGCGCCTGCTCCCCACCCACCTGCTTCGGTCCGTCCCGCCGCACCCTCTTTGCTCTCCTCCGCCGCCTGGGGCCCCCTCGGGGACTCCAAGTAGTTCCCCACACCACCTTCCTCGGACCCATCCCCCAGTCCTGTCGGTGACCCACCCTGTCCCGCCGGATAGATCTGAGCCTTGGCAAACCCTGAGCGTCCCCTCCCTATCCCTAGCTGCCCCACCGCTCAGGGCGGTTACCTGATGCCACCCTTCCCCACCACACCCCCAACTTCTGCGCAGCCGTCGCCTCTTCTCCAGGCCAAGTGCGGTCCTGCCCGGTCCGGGATGGGAAGACCACGCCCCTTCCGTGCCTCTCCCACCCTCTGTGCGCCTGTCACCACCACCGCCGGGACCCCTCCGCTCTCCAGAGTCACCAGACCATCCCCTGCTCCTTATCCTGCCTACCTCGCTCCACTTTCCTCCCTCCCCTCCTCCTCTGCTGAGTGACCTTAAAAGGACCAGTCCCCCTCATGCTTTCACGCTGGTTTGTAAGATAGGTTTATTCCGCGTAGAATTCCAGTAGGTGAAAATGAGCGGAAAGGGCCTTCCTCCTCATTTCACAGGGAGGAATCCCTGTTGAAGTGGAGTGAGGGGCCTTAAGTCACACATCAATTGAGGGTGACTTCCATAGAAGTCACACTTACACACTTTCAAATTCAAAAGTAGCTGTTATGTTTATTCAGAAGCACAGCCTAAAAGTACTGGCTGCTCCTCAGGTTCCATTATTTGCCTTAGACAATGCATTCATTCCATAAATATTTACTCAGTGCTCATTATGTGCTAGATATTGTTCTAAGGGGTCTTGGAAATGCTGTAATGAACAAGACAAAATTTCTACTCCTTGGAGTTTAAAGTCTAGGAGAGGAGGCAGATCATAACAAGGAAAAGAATAAATGAGCAAGAGAATATGAGTTAGTGCTATGAACAAAATAAAAGAGAATACATGGAAGTGTGGAGGGAGGTTGTTTTAGATCCATCCCATGATCAGTAAGGCTTTGAAGAAATGGCATTTGCTCTGAGTCCTGAATTAGAACATGGAAGGACAGCAACACAGGTAAGGGGGAAAGGCCCAAAACTGAGGGTTTGGCATGTTTCAGAAACAGAAACACAAGACAAACTTCTGGTACCCATTTCCTCTGTAAAGAGGCCATGGAATATCAGTATGGCGTTGTTAAAGTGATGTGTGTAAAGTATAATGCCAGGTACAGGGTACACAGTAAAGGTTATTCATTGTTATTGTCACTTATTTGTTGTAGGACACAATTCCAAGGCAAAACACAGTACCATCCTCCTCAGAAGTTGCCAAAGGAGTAGATCAAAACTGCTTTCAGCACTGGCTGGTGTGGCTCCGTGGATTGAGCACCGGCCTGAGAACCAAAAGGTGGTGGGTTCTATTCCCAGTCAGGGCACATGGCTGGGTTGCAGGCCCTGTCCCCAGTGGGTGGCCTGTGACAGGTAACCACACATTGGTCTTTCTCTACCTTTCTTCCTCCCTTTCCTCTGTCTTAAAATAATAAATAAAAATCTTTGAAAAAAACTGCTTTTGATTTCAAAGACAGAAATTATTTCAGAAAGGAATGGTAAAGGAAAGATTTCTCCCTGGTGAATCTGAGCTGTGTGAAGGGATTTAATAGGTCGACAGTACAATACTTAGAAAAAAAAAATTAGCTCTGGCTGGGTAGCTCAGTTGGTTAAAGTTGGGTTACAGCATTGTCTTGACCTGATAACCAAGTCACGGGTTTCATCCCTGGTCAGGGCACATACAAAAACCAACCAATGGATGCATAAATGGGTTGAATAACAAATCACTGCTTCTCTGTTTCCCACTGGAAATCAATAACTACAAATTTTTTTTAAAATTAGTAGTTCAGCCCTGGCCAGGTTGCTTAGTTGGTTGAAGCATCATCCTGTACACCAAAAGGCTGCAGGTTTGATTTCCAGTCAGGGCACACACCTAGTTTGCAGGTTGGCTTCCTGTTGGCACACGTGAGAGACATGTTCTCTCTCATATGGATGTTTCTCTCTCTCCCTCCCTCCCTCTCTAAAATCAATAAACATATCCTTGTGTGAGGATTAAAAATAATTAATAGCTCATACATATTCATTACTAAGAAAGAATGAAAATAAATGAATTAAACATTCAGTTCACACAGAAAAATAACATCAAAATAATTCAATGAAAGCAGAGAAAGGGATTAAGTTAAGAAAAAGAACATAAGCAAAAGGACTAGAAAATTTAAGAAACAAAACTAACAAATGTGAAAAGGTCTGGACAAGTACAAATTGCAAAACACTGGAAAACCTAAAGGTATAGGGAAAGTACTTTCGATCTCCAAAGCTGGGAACACTTGCGGTTTTTGCTACAAAAGAGACCTGAAAGAAAATCCTGAGGAAATTTGGCTTGGAAAAGAATGTTGAAACAAACAAAATAGCGGAGGAATCATTCTGTCATTGGGGAGGAAAAGCTCAGTGTTGTGGTCACATCAACAGGCCCCACAAAATGCCGACTAACTGCAGCTTTGCTAAAGTTTGTGGATTACGAATGAGTAAGTAACTGCCAAACTGGGAAATCATCTGACAACTCTGCCTAGCACAGTCATTTCACCACATGTAGGTATTTGTATGGGTGGATTCTTCACTATTTAACTTGCTCCAATGGCAGACACTGAATTCAAATGAATACATTAGGAAGTGTGAGTCAGGAAGAGATTTTAGATGTGCTTGCATGTTGGGACTTGCCCTCTAGGAATTATGAGGAAGCCAGGATCTGAAGAAGCCTGAGACAGACGACCTGTGGAGCGAGGCCCTGCAGGCCGAGTTATTCCAGCCATCCAGCTGGCTGCCCGTTGTGGCCATAGGAGTCCACCTGAAACTGGAAAAGTCAGTATTTGTGCTGCTGGTCACTACAAGTACCAATAAGTAGAGACAAGGATTGAATCTTTATGGGCATTTTATTCAGATGCTAGCGATCAGAGAAGATGGCTGATATGTACCCTCACAAACTGTCTTAACATCTCGTCTCAAGCCAACTATTTTTTTAGGGAGAATGAAAGGGTAGGTAAGGGGTTTGGAAACAAGTTAGTTGACAAAGAGTTGCAGTCCAGCAGCAGTTTTCCTAGTATTTCTATATCTGCTGACTACAATTCTTTATCTGCAACATGGACCAGATTTTCACTCCCTGGAACACAATGGCTCAGATACCATCTCCATCCTTGGAGACCCCCTGGGGCACAAAGGTTGAATGCTTGTTGACCTCCTGACCTCCTGGAGTCACAAGGGTCCTGCATTCCAGTTCCTAGAATAACAGCTTTCCACCTCATTAATCACTTAAGCCTATCAACTATGACTGAAGCTAAAATCTTTAACTCTTGAGTTCCCCAATCAAACCCAGGGGTAGGTGGATTAGAGAGTAGAAAAAGAATTTTTGCCTGAGCTTCTGGAAGAGAATTGTCATTAATTGAGTTTGGGAAGACTATAGGAGAAACAGGTTTGGGGAAGAATATTAAGAGTTGTTTTGAAGTAAGTTACATTGAAGACACCTTTGGGGCATCCAGAGGGAGTTGGTAAGGAAGCAGTCAGATCTACAAATTTTGAGTACACAGTAGGGGGTCCAGGCTGGAGAGGTAAAACTTGGGAGTTGTTGGTACTTTTAAATTTATGAGATAGTATAAACTCACTTAAGGAGTAAGTTTAGATAGGAGAAGAAGAGGTCCAAAATCTGACTTCCGGGGTTCTCCGACATTTAGAGAATAAGGAGCAAACACTGAAGTTGCCTGTTAAGAGAAGCAAGTTCATTAGGAAGAAAAAAATGGGTGAATATTTGTTGCGGACTGTTCACCCTGGTCTCAGGAGTTGTAACCCTCACCCCATGGTGGGCTGTGTAAGAGCCTAGGGACCCGCTTCATCTGGGTCTGTTCTGTCACAAGGATGTGACCTATTAAGGAGACAAAGCTTATCTCCCTGGCAGGAGTGCCGCTTCTGCTTCATCTATCTCTGGCCCCAATGCTTAGTCGGTTAGCCAATGACGGGTAAGACTCTCACGGGGAGGGGCAACCTAAGCCAGGCATGACCGCTTGGGAGGCCCTCATGGAAGGACTCTGGGGGCTGCAGCAAAGAGGGGATGATGGACCCTCGCCCCTCCCCCCTCCCCCGCCAGCTATTCTGACATAGCCTGAGTCCCCATTTCCATCTGGGAGATGTCTTCTGCTTCCTGAGCCTAATTGGCTTAAAGCCTGAAACTATGATGGTGAGCGGGCGCAGCCCTGCGCCGGCCAGAGTGGTTCCCCGGGTGATCGGGCATAAGAAAGAATTCCTAAAGTCCTGCGAAACCTGCTTTGCTAAGAGTGCTCTCATTTAAACGATAAGGGTCCGAGGAGGAAATGAGTATGTCTCCCAAAGTTTTGCAACCCCCTTTCCTGACAGGAACTGACTCAGATTAAGCCCTCAGATTTCTTTGAAATGTTAAACCTGTATTCCTGTGTATTTGAACCCAATAAAAGCCTAGTGAGGAAGGGGCTCTAGGTCATTCTCTTCTGAGAGTTTGATCACCTTTCCTCCCCAAGCAGATCATGTCTTGGTAGTTTTATTTTCATCCATGACAGAGGGATGGGGCTCTGCAGGCGGAGCACCCCCCCATCTGGCGCCCAGGACAGGGGCTCCCCACAAATGTTGTCAGTGTAAGAAACACCCCAGCCTGTAAGAATTTCTGAGTTTATCTGAGCCAAGCTGATGACAACTGCCCCAAAGCAAAATCTCGAGGGGCTGAGAAAATGCTCTAAAAATGGCAGAGACATCAGGGGCTTACATGAAATCCATTGTTGGTAGATTAGGGAAGTGGGAGAAAGCAAAGGGGGAGGAATCTCTGGGATTACATAAAAAGGAAAAGGTAGATACATAGTTTTAGGTAGGCTGATATAGGATAGTTAACAGTTAACAATTAACATTATAATTATAACAACGAGGGGCTTTGTGGTCTCTGGTCTGGTGGGGTGGTTGTGCTGGGTGGGGGGACTTACTTTGATTTTCCAAAGGTATGTTATCTTAGATGCAAAAAGACAACAGACCGGCTCAATTAAGGTCGACATTGACCTTTGTTAGGGAAAAATACTGGGCTAGAACAGGACTACCTGCCATGACCACTTTTAGTTAGAAAGTTTTAATTTCAGACCCTGCTTTGTGGTTACTTTAGATCTCTGAGTTTGTAAGCCCTGCCCCCTATTCCCCCATGCAGGACTCCCCTGAGCTTGTCAGGTTTAGTGTGTGGCCCACTTTTGGTCCACAATGTGGAGTCATGGAAATCAATTGAAGAATGTGTTTTAGGGGAGTAATTCCATAAATCTGCTGATAAATAGGACTGAGACCTGACTTGACAATTATTTCCAACTGTAAAAACAGAGACCCACAAAACCTATAAAATAGATTATTTTTCATTTACAATGTTTAGATTTAAAAAATCAGAATAGTTTTGATCAAAATCCCACTGGATATTCAACAACTGAATCAGTGATTTCAAAAAATTCTAGGTGAAATGTAAAAAACACTTTCTCTGAGAGGAAGCTTCTGTCAGGAGAATTCACGCTGTCCAGAACAAGGTCATTGGGGGTAAAGAAAGTCTAGACAAAAGTGTGGGAACTGAGCAGTGGAGGCTGAAGTCAAGAAATACAAGGCTGTATTATTTTTAGCACTTTGCAAAAGCAACAGAAGAGGGAGCCTTACTTCCGACCAAGATGGAGGCTTAGGTGGACACACTGTGCCTCCTCGAACAACCAAAATTAAGGACAACAAAGATTTAGAAATAAGAAAACACTAGAACTGATAGAAAATTCAACTGTACAGAAGTCCAGCAACCATTCATCCAGACTGGTAAGAGGGGCAGAGTTGCGGCAGGAAAAAGTGGAGGTTGGCAGACCCAGGTGCGTAGGCAGGAGCTAGCAGACCCCGGGCACAAGGTGGCAATGGTGCAGACCCAGTGAGGCTGCGCAAGGTGACTGGCTGACCAGGTGGTCCCGAATTCATGCACAGATAATCCCGGTGAAGGGGAAGTGGTGGGAGGGACTGGAATCTGAGAGAGAGAGGAACAAGAGAAAGCGGAGTAAGCACCATTGTTCCCTCTCGGACCCCAACTCAGCGACTGGGCCGCCCCGCCCTGGGGAACACCTAAGGCTCTGCCCCTCAGTATGTAACAGCCACGATCAGACCAAAAAAAAAAAAAAAAAAAAAAAAGACTCAAACAGGAGAACAAATCAAAGCTCCAGAGCCAATTCATCTAAGTGACAAAGAGATAGCCAACCTATCAGATGCACAGTGCAAAGCCCTGGTGATCAGGATGCTCACAGAATTGGTTGATTTTGCTTGCAAATTAGATTAGCAAATGAAGGTTACAATAAATGAAATGAAGGAAAATGCACAGGGAACCAATAGAGATGGGAGGAAAACTGGGACTCAAATCAATAGAGTGGACCAGAAGGAAGAAACAAACAAACAAACAGAAAACAAGAAAGAAACAAGAATTCAAAAAAATGAGGAGAGGCTTAGGAACCTCCGGGACATCTTTAAACGTCCCAACATCCAAATTATAGGGGTCCCAGAAGGGGAAGAAGAAGAGCAACAAGTGGAAAACTTATTTCAACAAATAATAAAGGAGAACTTCCCAATCTAGCAAAGGAAATAGACTACCAGGAAGTCCAGGAAGCTCAGAGAGTTCCAAAGAAGTTGGACCCAAGGAGGAATACACCAAAGCACATCATAATTACATTAGCCAAGATTAAAATGAAGGAGAGAATTCTAGAAGCAGCAAGGGATAAGGAGACAGTTACCTACAAAAGAGCTCCCATCAGACTGTCAGCGGATTTCTCAAAAGAGACCTTCCAGGCAAGAAGGGGCTGGAAAGAAGTATTTGAAGTCTTGAAAGTCAAGGACCTACATCCATGATTGCTCTATCTAGCAAAGCTTTCATTTAGAATGGAAGGGCAGATAAAGTGCTTCTCACATAAGGTCAAGTTCAAGGAGTTCATCATCACCAAAGCCCTTATTCTATGAAATGTTAAATGGACTTACCTCAGAAAAAGAAAATAAAAAATATGACAGTAAAAAGACAGCAAACTCACAGCTATTAACAACCACATCTAAAACAAAAGCAAACTAAGCAAACAACTAGAAGAGGAACAGAAATGGAGATCACATCAAGGGTTAGGAACAGGGGAATGGGAGGAGGAGAGAGGGGGAAAAGGTACAGAGAATAAGTAGCATAGACAGTAGGTAGAAAATAGACAGGGGGAGGGCAAGAATAGTGTGGGAAATGTAGAAGCTAAAGAGTTTATGACACATGGACATGAACTAAAGGGGGGAAATGTGGGTGGGAGGGGTGTGCAGGGTGGAGGGGAATGATGGGAGAGAAATGGGACAACTGTAATAGCATAATCAATAAAATATATTAAAAATAAAAATAAAAAATGAAAAAAAGAAGAGGGAGCCTTAGAGACCATTTTATTATAACACTTTTTTTAAGATTTTAAAATTTATTTTTAGAGGGGAAGGGAGGGAGAAAGAGAGGGAGAGAAATATGGATGTGTGGTTGCCTCTCACGTGCCTCCTACTGGGGACCTGGCCTGCAACCCAAGCATATGCCCTGAATAGGAATCAAACTGGCAACCCTTTGGCTTGCAAGCTGGCACTCAATCCATTTAGCCACACTAGCCAGGGCTTATTCTACCACATTTAAAAGGATAAATAAACAAGAATGTAGGGGAAAACTCTGAAAAACAAGAAAATGAACCTTGACCCATGTGGCTCAGTTGGTTGAGTGTCACGTTGCAAAGCGAAAGCTAAGCTCACTGGTTTGATTCCCGGTTAGGGCTCATGCCCGAGTATGAGACTTTCTCACATCGATGTTTCTTTCTTTCTTTTTCTCCTTTCCTTCTCCTCTCTCTAAAAAGTAAATAAATAAAGTCTTAAAAGAAAATAAGCAGAGGCTAGCCCTACCAATTAATAAAACATTAAAAAGCCAGTACAGTAAGAAGATGGTATTAGCACATGAATACATAGATCAATAAAACAATAGAAAATCCAAGTATAAACCTAATTGCATTTGGAAGTTTAATATGTGATAAAGGTGGCATCTGAACTCAATGGAGCAAAAAACCTTGTGGGAGTAAAAGTATACACAGTGGAGAAAAATACAATCATATTGGTTTCTCCACAGAAGATGATGTCCAAATGAATTAAATATTTAAATTTTAAAAAGCTCAATAAATATTAGAAGAAATTATGAGCAGATTGCTCTATAACCAAGGAGCAGGGAAACTTTTCTAACTAATTTACAATCCAGAGTGAATGAAGAAAATGATCGAAATTTGGATTCTACAAAACAACAGCAATGGGAGCATCATACCGTTATGCCAAGGTTGGGGGTTCAATCCTGGTCAAGGCTTATACAAGAAGCAACCAATGACTGCATAAATAAGTGGAACAACAGATCAATGTTTTTCTCTCTCTAATCAATACAAAATTAAAAAAACAACAACGGCAACAACTAAATATTTCCATAGCAAAACACATTATAAGCAAAATAAAAAGACAGATTACAAACTAGGAAAAAAAATTTCCAGCTTATGTTATAGACAAAGGATGTCCAGTGGTGTGTTCTGGTAGGAAGGGTGAGGAGGAACCCTGATTCATAGCATTTGCCCACTACCATGGTATAAGTATTCTCACCGTATCAAGGTTTTTTTAAAAAGTAACTTTTACTTTTTTAATTACAGTTGATGTGCAATATCATATTAGTTTCAAGTGTACCAGCCAGTAACTAGACTTTTATGTAGTGACCATAGCAAGTTTTAAGTTGCCAACATGACATCAACTGTACCATCCACTGGCTCACAAAATTCCTGAAAACTTAACAACAGCACTTGTAAGCTGGCGCTAGCAAACTCTAGCACATTGCTATCAATATCCCTTGTATATGTAAAGGGCTTCAAAAGATGCAGAAGAAAAGGAAAACTGCTCTATGGGAAATAAGCAACAGCTATAAACACAGTTCACAGAAAAGAACAGAGAATGAAGAACGTTAAATATGTGAAAAGATGTTCAATCATACTTACCATACTTACAATAAAGAAATGCAAATTAAAACTACAGTGAGATGATTTTTCAACTACCATATAACCTAATTCCACCCCAAGGAATATACCCAAAGGAATGGAAAACATATTTCTACACAAAAACTTGTACAGGATTGTTTAATTGTTTGAGAAATTGTCAGACTGTTTTCCAAAATGACTGTACCGTGTTACATTTCCACCAGCAGTAGGGGGGAATTTTCATATCTCTAAAAGAAACTCTGTACCCTTTAGCTGTTACCAGTCTATCCTCCCTCCACCCCACATATTCCCCAGTCCTAAGCATCCACTAATCTACTCTCTGTCTCTATAAATTTTCCTATTCTGATCTACATATGAATGGAATTGTGTAACAAATGGCCCTTCATGATTGGCTTCTTTTACTTAGCATAGTGTTTTCAGTGTTCATCCATCTTTATAGCATATATCAGTAGTTCATTCCTTTTATGGCCAAATAAACTTCATTATATGGAAATACTATATTCTGTTTATCTATTCATCTGTTGAAGTACATTTGTGTTGTTTCTACCTTTTGGCTATTATGAACAATGTTGCTCTAAACATTTTTCTTTCCATGCACTTGAAGAATATTTACAATGACTGTGTTCTGAGCCACAGCAGGGTTCAACGAGATGCCAAAGAACAGTTAGTATACAAAGAAAAAAAAAATCAAACAAACTGAAACCTAAAAGTAACGTCATACTTAATGGTGAATATAGTCTCCCAAATATGGGAACAAGACAAAGATGTCTGCTCTCATCATGTCTATTTAATATTCTTTTGGAGGTCTTAGTGCACTAAGGCAAGGAAAATTGGAAAGGAAGAAATAAAACTGTCTTAAATGAGCATGTAAGTAGAAAATCCTAAGGATCTACAAAAAAAAAAAATACTAGAACTAATGAGTTCTAATTGCAGAAATCAAGGTCAAACACAAAGAAATGATAGTATTTCTATACACTAGCAACAGATAATCGCAAATAAAAAGTTTTTTTAAATGACATTTGTAATACCATCAAAATAAAAAATATTTATGGGTAAATTTAACAAATTAGAGTGCAAGAACTGAATACTGCAAACTAGAGAACATTTCTGAGAAAAATTTTAGGAGACCTAAATAAATGATGAGGCACATACCATATTTACAAAACACTCAATATTGTTACAATGTCAAAATCATCTGTAGGTTTAAATAGTCTCAATCACATTCCAGCATGTTTGTTTAATTTATTGGTTTTAGAGAGAGAGAGAAATGTTGGTTTATTGTTCCACTCAATCACGCATTTATTGGTTGATTCTTGTAGGTGTCCTGACCAGGGACTGAACCCACAATCTTGGTGTATCAGGACAACACTCTAACCAACTGAGCTACCTGGCTGGGCCAGGCTCAAGATTTTAAAGATTGATATTAAAACACAGATGTATTAGCACACTAAGATACTATCATTATGCAGATAACTTTTTAAAAAATTAATTACTCAAACTAGCCCTCGCAGATAGCAGAACCTGATGGCTGGGGGGCACAGTGAGGATTTGGATGTAAGGGGCAGGGCTTCAAGAACAATCTGGTTTCTGGCTATTGGTGTTTTTAAAGAAAACCAGCTGTACAGAAAGGTTAGTGGAAGGACCCTCAAGGCTAACCCTGCTGTCTTCACAGTTTTGCCTTGGGCTTATAGTTCACAAGTCCAGAGAACAGTACAGAATATGCAGATAAACAGATGAAAAATATTTTTCAACAAGCACTAATTGACAAGCAGAAAGGAAAAAGATGAATTCTTCTAGAATCTAATCTGTTCTAAAAATCTCACAAGTTTTCTCCAGGAAAGGCCCACGGTGATGAACAGCCCTGCCATGGGATGAGAATTCATTGCAGGTCAGGAGGAGAATTCTAAGCTGCTGTGAAGATCCCATGCCCAGACTGATATCAAATTGCAAGAGGGGAAAGTGATGCCAATGCAACCAGGGGGAGAGTGAGTTGTAAAGCAACTCACAGAGGGAACCTGGAATAGGACAACACCCTGGGGGTACTCGGACTCCCCATTCTGGGTTAAGGCAGTCCTTGGTGGTGTGTTGCAATTCCTGAAACAAACAGAAGGAGGAGCCATTCCTATATTCTTCCTGCTAAGTAATGAAGTGCCTGGTGATAAGACTTAACACTTAGGTATATTTCATTTTACAGTTTTGACAGTGTTTCTTTTTTTTTTTTTTTTTAAGATTTTTATTTATTTATCTTTAGAGGGGAAGGGTAGGAGAGAGGGAGAGGGAGAGAAATATCAGTAGGGCTGCCTCTCATGTGTCGCCTGCTGGGGACTGGCCTGCAACCCAGGCATGTGCCCTGACTGGGACTCGAACCACAATCCTCTGGTTCGCAGGCCCGCGCTCAATCCACTGAGCTACACCAGCCAGGGCCTTGACAGTGTTTCTTATTTGGTCCTTAAAACAACTAGATAATGATTAGGGGCAGATCCTAGTCTCTCCTTTTGCAGACAGAAAGCTGAAAGGCAACCAGGTTAAGTGACTTACTCAATATCAGACGAGCAGCAAAGCTAGTCTTTTGCTTTTGTGTCAGTGCCCTTCCCACTCTGCTGTCAAGAGTAAAGCAGCCCTGGCTGGTATGGCTCAGTGGACTGAGCACCAGCCTGTGAACCAGAGGATCACTGGTTCGATTCCCAGTCAGCGCACGTGCCTGGGTTGTGGGTCGGGTCCCCAGCATGGGGTGCATGAGAGGCAACCACACTTTGATGTTTCTCTCCCTCTCTTTCTCCCTCCCTTCCCCTCTCTCTAACAAATAAACAAATAAAATCATTTAAGAGTAAAGCAGGTTTATGGGGTACAACTGAGAAGTGGACAGAGACCCAAGACCTCTGAGATGAAGGGAATGGAGACCCACTCTGGAAGCCATTCCACATAGAAAATGGCCTTGGGAAAACTGCTGCTCTTAGGATGGTTGGAGGTCAAGCTGAACCTGCTCCTAGGTTTCAAACATATCATTAAAGTTAGCTTTGTTGGGTCATTCTGTGGTCAGGGCCACAAGCTGAGTTTCGTCAAGGGGAAGGAAGGGTTTAAGCAAAAGTGGGTTGGGCACCTGCCTCTCTTCTCAGGGATATGAAGACACCCAAAATAACCCTCCAGGGGCCACAAGTTGGGAATCCTCTAAAATGATTGCTCTTGACAAGGGCAAGAAGACATATAATACTGTCAGAGATCCAGGGTGCCTAGGCAGCCTCTGCTTGTAACGAGCCTAGAATAGAGACACAAGAGCCTCTGAATCAGTGTAAAAATGCAGCTATATCAGCGTATTAGTTGGCAATTATTGTAATAATGCTCTGAAATAAAAACACTCATCTCTCAGTGACACACAACCAAAAACATTTGTTTTCTTGCTCACAAGACTATGGGTTGTCTGGGCCCCCTCTGGACTGAGGCTGGAGGTCTAGCCCAGGCCTGCTGCCTGGTCTCCGCCATTCTAGTATCAGTCATGGTCGGTGAATGGCATAAGCACGGAAGAGCAAGCCAAAGCTCAAGAGCCCATTTAAAGCCTGCTTGTGCTACCGGGTCACTAACACTGCATTGGCCAGAACAGGTCATGGATACCAAACAGGGGAATGTACTCTGTGCTAGTGAGAGGGTCTGCAAAGTCATTTAGTAAAGAGCATGGATGTAAAACACTAAAACATGGAGAGAGTCAAGCATTGGAGACAGCGGTATGAAGCACCACAATCAATCAGTAATCTGACAAAAGATTACTATGAGTAATATTTAAAAATAATAAAACTACAGCTAACATTTATTGTCTTATCATGTGTTAGGTGCTCTTGTTAAGTACCTTGCATGTATTAATTCATTTAATCCTCACATCAATACTGTATGGTAGATACTATTGTGATTCACATTTTACAGATGAAACAACCCTGGCACAGCTGGGTTAAGAAAGCACTAAGATCACACTACTAATGGCAGAAGAGTACAGTGACAGTTACACTGGAAAGGATCACTGTCCGTTTCCTCTTTCCCTTCTGTGTCTCTCCTACTCTTCCCTGCCCTTCCCGAACCCTGTCCCTCCCTCTATGTGCCTGGTCTTGGGAAACTGTGACATTTTGTCACCCAAGCCAGAACGCTGAGTGCCGTCTGTGAGGCCCCTTTCCTTCCCTTGCCTCCTGTCCCGGGTATCGGTGTATTAGGTTCTACTGTGTGTACCTCCTTCACTCCTCCCACCCCTGCTCCCTCCTCTTCATTTTATGTCCTTGCCCTTCCACTTCTTCTTTTTTTTTTTTAATTATCATTGAATTTGTTGGGGTGACATTGTATTTAACAAAATCATACAGGTTTCAGGTGTACGGTTCTATAACACATCATCTGTACACTGTGTTGTGTGTTCATCAGCTGAAGTCAAGCCTCCTTCTGTCACCACTTATCCCCCCTTTACCCTCTTCTGTCTACCTTGCCTCTTCTTTCCCTAAAAATCCCCTGTCCTTAGTCCTGCCCCCTCATCATTGCAGTCAGGGGGGGTTTCCAAAGACCTGGACAAGCTGTTCTCCTGTTTCAAAATTTCCACTTTCCCCAGAGCTTTTAGGATACAGTTGGCTTAGCGTTCCAGGCCTTCGTTTTCTGACACTCTGTCGCACTTTTCTCCAGCTTTCCACAAGACCTGCAAGTCCTGTGCACTTTCGTGCCCTGTCGCCTTCACACGTGCCACACCCTCTGCCTGCAACCCCTGCTCCCCTTCTTCACCTTGTCAGCTCCTATTTATCTAGAGTCTTAACTCTGGGAAGTCTCCGGTTTCTCCCTGGTCTGGTTAGATGTCCCTTCTCTGCCTCCAGCAGACCCTGTCCACACTTTGTGGCATTCACCAGACTACATTGCAACAATGAATTCCACTCTCTGCTGCTTCATCTTTAGTGTTTCTGAAAATGTGATTCATGACCTTCCTGTTTCAGAATCAATTGTGACATGTGTTTAAAATACAGGCTCCTGGGCCTTATCCCAGACCCACCAACTCAGAATCTTTGCAGGGCAGAGCCTAGGAATCTGCATTTTATATATTTCCTGAGGTGATTCTGACTTGTACCAGGTGTAAGAACCACCCCACTAGCCAAGGAAGTGGCCAGGTTTTTTGGTACCCCCAGCATCTAGCACAGAGTCTGGCACAAAGTAAGCACACAATGAATGTGCTCTGAGTAAAGGAGTTAAATGAGCCGCACTGGTCAAGGACAACCAAATAGAAAGCCAACAGATTCGGCTGCAGAGATCCAGACGCCAGCAGATGGCGCTGTGTCGATATAAATGCTCTTCCCTGAGGGACAAGAGAAAGAGTTTTGTTTTACCGGAATTCAAGCCTCAAATGCTGCATAATTAAACTTATTTTTTCCTATTTAGTTTGTCTACCACTGTCCTACTTGCATAAATAAATTATTGTTGAAGACATGAAGACTTCCAGAAGAAAAACAAGTGGAAGGAGACTGGTTATAGAGGAGAGCTCAGCAGGTAATGAAGGAGATGGGAAGGATATTGTAATTACTCCTTTTTCCATCCTCAGCAATAGAAAGCTGCTTCCAGCAAGCACTAGTGTTGTGAAATTACCCAAAGCATTAAAAAAAACATGTCATTTCAGCAAGAGGGTGGAGCCATCCAGTAAGTTCTATTAGTCATCAACTGTTTCCTTTGTGCACTATGAAATGCCAGAGTGATTAACCTTTTAAATCATTTTCCTTACAAACCAAAGTCTGAAAGCCCAGGTATTCCTCCTGGGGTATGTACTTTATTCTCCTGAGGTGTTGGAAGTAAGTTCACAGCCTAAAGGCCAGGGGCCCCATAGACAACTCTCCCTCCCCCTCCAAACCTCCCCTCTTTTCCCCTCCCCCAGGCGTCCCTGTGCAAATAACTGATAGCGCTGGCCTGGGATGCTGGGAAGACTATCAGGCAAGGCCAGAGCTAAAGCTGAGCCGTTTCCCTCCCAGGGCGGAGCTTTGAGCCAGAGGCCTTCAGAAGGGCACCAGGGAGGAGCTTACAGCCTTACCAGCTCTAGGCAAAAGGAAAAGAGTGATAGACCCAAAGAAGGAGGTGGCAAAACCCCTGTTCTCAGCCCCGTCTCACTCTTATTGGGAAAGCATTTAAAGGCATCACATGTCCTGACAGGCATGGCTCAGTTGGTTGAGCACCATCCTGCAAAGTGAAAGGTTACTAACTTGATACCCAGTCAGGGTTGCAGGCCTGATCCCCCAGTTGGGGCCCATGTGAGATGCATCTGATCTATGTTTCTCTCCCTCTCGTTCCCCGTCCCTTCTCCTTGCTCTAAAAATAAATAAATAAAATCTTTAAAACAGTAAAGGCATCACACACATTAAGGACAATATATGGTACAAATAACCATCAAGTCCTGAATGACCATGAACTAAAAGGAAGTACCTTAAATTAATGAGAGAAGATACAGTTCCCATTTCCATTTTCTTTTATTTCTTTTTTTATTAAAATTTTTTTATTGTTTTTCAAGTACAGTTTTCTGCCTTTCTCCCCCACCCCTCCCCACTACCCTAGCCCTACCGACCTCCCTCCCCTCCATTTCCTTTTATTTCTTGAACAATCAAATTCAAAAGTTATTAGGTGGGGACCAAACAAGGCTGGGACTTCATGGCCTGCTCCTGGTCACGGCTGCAGCCCAGAGCATCCTCCCAGGCTCTCCACATGTGGTTTGGCTGTCCTTGATGAGAGGTTGGCTCACCACTACCTCTGAATGGGGTCAGTGGCCAGGATGTTGGGGAGCACCAGGCAGGAGTGTGTCAGGTGGCAGATGTTCCTGTCTTTGTCCAATGTCTCTTCTCCCAATCTGGGAAGAAGGCCTGCTCTGGGTCTGAGGGAGCTGTCCCTAGAAGCAGGAAAGCCAAGCCTGCCCCAACTGCAGGCAGCACCCATGGTCTCTGGCCAGACTGAGCACTCAGAGGAGGCATTTTGCACAGTCTGGGCAGCTTGAGTAATAATGGCAGAAGCACCAGCAGTAATACAGTAATGTCCATCTCCAAGAAGGCAAGAGCTTCACCTAAGTGGCTGAGGTGACAATAGCCAGCTGGGAGCAGGTTCCATGTTAGGTGACCAGGGAGGCAGATCTGGTTCAGCTTGTTCAGGAAGGGCCACCTGAAGGGGAACAGGGAGCCATCCAGCCTGAGGTCCCACCCCCACAGGACAGGCCCTAGCCTGCAGTGCTGGACTGGACAAGATGCCAGGACTCAGCCTCAGAACGGCCATAGATTAGGGAGGGGCTGATTTTGCCTCTCTGCTCATAGCAGGGAGAACACATCCTCCAGATCAGAGAGAGGCAGATCTTCTTCCTTCTGGTCGACAGGTAATTGGGGGGCGGGGGGTGGCCGGGGGGAACAATGCTTCTTCTTAGAAGAGATCCTACCATTAGAGGGATGGGAAAGAGAAGCTCCCCTTCTTTCCATTTCTCAGGCAGTCTAGAGAGGGTGGACTTGCAAGATGGGGAAGTCTTTGGGAGAAATCCCCATCTCTCTGTCCCTTCTGCTCAAGCTGGCAGAGGGTTAGGAGTGGGTGCTGCTGGGGGAAAGCTATGACTTTTCCTGCCCTGGAGGCTGTAGAAGATAACAGGCCAAGGTCAAAGCTGCTCTGGGCTGGGTCCCCACCTGGGATAAGGATCAGCCACTGGTGCCCAGAGGGTTGGGTTCTCTCAGGGAGAACTGGGTTTAAGGGGAGGAGTCGGGGGAGCCAGCTCTCTGGTGCTGTTGTTATTGTGAGCCCAGGGCTGGTTCCTCCTCCTTCTTAGATGGTTTGTTAGATCCAACATGGTTTTCAATTCCTCAAATCCACTCTTCTCTCGTATTCCTCATCTCAGAACTGGTGCCACTGTTACCATGGGTATTTAGATGGGAAAGGGGAGAAAAGGGAAGTAGACGTTGAGCTTAATGAAATAAGTAACATAAGCCTACCTGCTTCACCTGGAAACTACAGCTTGACACTCCAGGGGAGCATAGCATGTGCTCCACCAAAAGGATTAACACTCCTCTCTGCCCCCCTCTGGTACCACATTGCGAGGTGGGAGCAGGGGAAGGCAGGCACATGCACAACAGAAATCAAAATGGCACAGGGGGAGGGGCTTAACCAAAGAGGCCTGTCAGTCTAGCCTAGGAAAGAAGGGATTAGTTGGGTGGTGAGCTAGTCAAAAGCCCATGGAAGCCTGGGAAGTTGATTGGTTCTTCTGAAAGGCACCTGGCCCATACCCAACCCAAGTGCCTGGTTATAAAACTCTAGGGGAACAAAGAAGTTTCTCCCTCTCCCTCTCCCTCTCCCCCTCCCCTCCCCTCCCCTCCCCTCCCCTTCTCTCTCCCCTCCTCCTCCCCCCCCTTCTCTCTCCCCTCCTCCTCCCCCCTCCCTCTCCCTCTCTCTCTCCCCTCTCACAGTACACTCACCTGTCCTCTCCATGGGCATGTGGACCGGGCAGCCACATGGCCCATGGCTGTGCAAGTCCACACACAGACTTCAGGAGGGAGCCTGAAGTGGACTATAGCTGGAAAAACACACTAAGCTAGCTGGATGCTAGACTGGACTATACTTTAATATGGAGCATAAACTCTGGGCAGTGGCCTTCATCCTGGCCCTACTGAAGATGAGACTGGACTTTTTCCATGCTGAGATAGACAGAGATGGGACATTGGGAAGTCAGGAGGGGAGGAACCCCATTAATTGCACATTATCAATAAACCATACCACAGAGCCACATTCTCTTGTGTGGGTCTCAGGAAATCCTTTTCCTTGAAACACCACAAGAGCCCCACTTCTACTGGTAACACCACCATCTACCAAATGGTTTAAACCAGAACGTTGGATATGATCATTGATTCAGCCCTTTACCTACCCCTTCATATCAAATCCATTAGCAAGTCCTTTCATTTTGACTTCTTAAATATAGGACCTCTTCCCTCTCTACTGCCACCACAATAATCAAAACCATCCTCATCTGCTGCTCGGACAATGAGAGGAGCCTCTTTATTGGTCTCCTCACTTCCTCTTTTAGTCACCCCCTCCAATTCACACCTCACTCATCAACCTGTGATTCTTGGGCACAGAACCCTGGTTATTTCCTTCAGCATACTTGTCACGAGTTACATCTTTATTTTGTTCACTGTATTGTCTGTGTCTTCCACTGGATTGTGGCACTGTGGAGCAAGGAACCCTGTCTGTTAACTGGATCACTGTATACTTCCTGCCAGCGCAGTGCCTGGCAAGAGTAGAAACTAGGTAGTTTTTAGTTTTTAGATGAATAGCACTAGACCAAAGAGTTTAGTTTTGAGTCAATAAACAATGAGTCAAAAGCAATAAAAACTAAATTGTTTCAAATGAATGGCATTAGACCAAAGAGTTTAAATTCAAGTCAATAAGCAATGAGAATTACATATTTTTTTAAAAAGGACTAATAAAAAAACAGACCATGAAGGTGTATTGGGGGTGCGGTGGAGGCAGCTGGGTGAACATTAATTAAAGTCTTCCTTAATAGCAGCTTCCCAGTTGATGGGGCTTAAGATGGTGGCATAAAATTCAAGTGGCAAGGATGGGATCCTAGAGAGAGTTTAAAGGAGCAATTGCTGACTTTGTGAATATGTTAGGGCGAAGAGGTATTGATGTTGTAAGTCTGGTGAACCAGAGAAATACCATTACTCCATCTCTTTAAAAAGGAATTGCTTGACTAGTGAAAACCTCAGACTTGAGAGGAAAATGAGCTTAGTTTTTAGACATGTTGAGTTTAAAATAATAAATATTTCCAATGAGCTACTGAAAACAGCCAAACTGGGAAGCTTCTTCGACAATTTGGTCAGCCATGAAGTAGTCATGGAGTTTATTCTTCTTGATTTCCTTATCTGTAAAGTCAAGGAATTGAAATAAATTCTATAACAGTAGCAGAAAACAGAGGGTTAAACTTTACACTTCGAAATCCTGTTAAGCACATTTTAATGACACAGCCAAATAATTCTGAACTATAATTTTGTTACATCAGACACGAGCATTCATAGGTATACCTATCTCTTGAAAACACAAAAATTTTAATTGTATGAGTACGTGTCAGAGTTTATTTAATTTTTACTTATGTGTATTTTTCTGTGTTTTCCATATTTTCTGTGGCAACGTGTAGTATTTTTAGAAATCAAAAATAAAAGTAGGACACATTTTTTAAACAAGAAAACAAAAGACTCACTGTGTCAACTTTTGAATGAAAACCTTTGGGGTAAGCCCTTGCCTTTACACACCAAACATATGTAAGCACAGAAGTTACTAAATGTTCCCAGAAATCACTGGAAATTTCCCTCCAAGAAGTACACACATGTTGATGTTTCTTGGAATTTCTTGCAGCTGGTTTCCCTTCTCTGATTTCAGACTGTCTTGGTCCCAAAAAATCACTAGTCTGCAATTATACAATAAGTCCATTGTTCCAATACTTCTCCCTGAAGGCAAAACTCAGGGATTTGTCTTTTTCATTGTTGTTATTATAGTCCCAGACCTAACTATTAGCTATTAGTCTCAAGGTGGTTTTAATCCCTTAGAGGACTGTCACATCAAAAGTGTCTTTTATGGGTTTATTTTTATTACAGTAGGGCTTTCATTCCAGCAGCAACGGGCTTGGGAAGGTAGTGGTGGTGGATGTGGAGGGCCTGGTAGCGGGGAGGGGGTGGAAAATAGTGCATGCCAAATTCAGAGTCTTCTTAGGCTGAAGAAGCGCCCAAAGGTAGGTGACTTGGAGAGAGAATGGTCTGGAAATAACGACATTGAGGAATAGTGCAAAAACTGGGTATATTTCACCAGAAGAAGAAGGTAATATGTTAGGTCTTTGTAGCAAGAGAGATTACGTTTGCTCATCAAACCAAAGCATTGCAGTAAGAGAGAGAAAGAAGTCAACATGATATACAAAGAACTTTTAAACAGTTAGAGTTATTGGGAAATGGAGCACACTGCTTCCATTTGATATAAACTCTCACTGTATGAGGGTTTTCAAGAAGATCCTGGAAGACTACTCTCTGGGAATGGTATGGGGGCTGTGTGTTGGATAGAGCATTGGACTTGGTCATCTCTAAGACCCTCTCAAGCTCTGAGAACCAGTGATGCTATGAATAATTAATTACTTAATTAGTCTGTAAACTCATATTGATCACACAGATGATATACATTGTTCATTTAGTTACAGAGTAATCATTTGCTACTTCTGTGTGATTTCAGAGGTACACTTTTCCAATGTCTTCAACTGCACTGAAACCTCAGGTCTCCATAATATAGAGCCACTTTAGACTCTTTGATGTAATAGTCATGATAGGCTGGATTGTGTTACAATAACAAACAATCCCCAATCTCAGTAGCTTAAAACAGCACAGGCTTATTTCTCACTCAGGCTATATGTCTGTGGTGGATTGACTGCAGCATCATATTTGTCTCCACTACAGGATCCAGGCTTATGGAGCACCTGTAATTGGAAAAATGCTGGTCACCATGACAAAGGGAAAGATGAGCTTCACCTTGAAAGTGACATATGTAACTTCTGCTCACATTTCACTGGCCAGAGCAAAATGCATGGTCACACCTAAAATCAGGTGGTCAGTGAAACCCACATGCCTTATTTTAAGGGGCAAATCAAGATGATTTAAAATATAAAGAGCATATAGCCCTGGGTGGGTAGCTGAGTTGGTTAGAGCATTGTCCCCATATGCCAAGGTTGCGGGTTTGATCCTGGTCAGGACACATACAAGAATCAACCAATGAATGTGTAAATAAGTAGAACAAGAAGTCATTGTTTCTTTCTCTCTCTCTCCCTACCTCATTCTCTCTCTAAAATCAATCAATAATTTTTTTTTAAAACTTAAAAAAAGAGCATATAATTTATAATTTTAAAAAACTTAGATGTGGCTAGAAGTTTTGAAAGGCTTCATTGAAATTGGGAACAACTTTTTTCTTTGTTCTCTTAAGTAGTTATAACATTATTGCAGATAGAGGACAAAAGGCTTTAGGCTCCAGAGTAAGATCTAGTTCCAAATCACTGGTTGGAGAAAGGCAACCTTCTCAGGTGGAAACTAACAAGAATCTATATATCACGTATGGGGTTAGTTTTTCAATACAGAGCTTTGTAACCGGTATGGCTTCCAAGTGTCTGGAGATATTAAAGGCCTTGTGCATGGTTGGGGTGACTGAACAGAGTCTGGGGGTGCTGAAACTCCTGAGCCTGTTGTCTTTGGTGATGACCAGCTTCACTCTCTTACTCCTGAGTACTATTTATAATAATAATTACAAACATCATCATTTTGTATGTGCAAGCAAGAAGCACTTCTGGAGACTGATACTGGTCCGTGAGCAAGTACCAACCTAGAAAGCATGAGAAAATATTTAATGACTGCAATGGACCGAATATTTACCTTCCCTCAAAACTCATGTTTAAATCTTGATCCAATGTGATGGTATTTGGAAGTGGTGGTCTTTGAGGCATAATTAGGTCAAGAGTGCGAGCTCTCAGGAATGAGATCAGTGCCCTTATAAGAAGAGGCCAGAGAGCTAACCAGCTCTTTTCAACTGTGTGAAGACCGAAGAAAAAGAGGATGGCCGTCTGTAAGTCTGGAAGAATGCACTTTCCAAGAACCCTACTGCGCTGGCATCCTGATCTCGAACTCCAGCCTACAGGACGGTGAGAAATAAATGTCTATTGCTTAAGCCCCTCTATTTGAGGAAATTTGTTAGAGCAGCCCCAGCTAAAACAGTGAGTAAGGGTTGCCTAAAACTGTTTTGAATACAAAGGGTTGTTGTACTTTGTTTTGAAATTATGTCCTTACCATTTTTGTGAGAAAATGAATGTTTTTGTACAAATCCCAGAGTGCTGAAACTGCAGATTGTATGTAATAATACTTCACAGGGCCTCCACTGATTCTTCAACAAACATGCAGAGTACTTGTGCCCAGCAACGTTGTTGGGAGACAGGCAGGCACAATGCAAAAATGAGGAAAACTGTCTCCTGAAGGAGCTTAAAGTTTGGTTGGGGTTATGAGTAGCCAAATGGTCCCCTGGTACAGGACAGAGATGATGAGGGACTGAAACAAGGTTCCATGGCTATGGCAATGAAGATAGGAAAAGGCAGATTTGAGAGACTCTCAGGAGATAGGATTAATGGGGCTGAGTGGATAATGGACAAGGAAGAGAGCAGTAGAGGCTGATGACCACATATCTGCTTGAGCAAGTGAGTGTACTGGGACATTCTTTGAACCAAGATGTGAAGAGGAAAGACTATAGAACGAGGCTGGTGAATTTTGTGAAGACAATTAGCCTTGTATAGACTGAGTTTCGAGGTTCCTGTGGGGCTATCAGTGAGGCTGAGGTTTGCAGTAAACAACGGATGTTTTGCTGCTCAGGGAAGACTACAACACTGCAATTGTAAATACGGGATTCGTACTCATACAGATGATAGTAGAGCCATAGGAATGAAGAAGACGGTTTAGATAAACAATAGAGTGAGAGAAACATTGTATACAACTCTAGGAAACACAATTTAAAGGATGAGGAGAGGAAGCAGAGCCTCAGATGAAGTCAAATCTCTAGTAGATATTTGCGGTATTTTTGATTTAATGAGGTGGGAGAAAAGTCAAGAGAGTGGAATAGAATCCAAGAAGGGTGTGGTTTACAACATGAACTGCTGCAGTGGGAAGGGGTGTTTTTTTCTACTCAGTTTACCATCCTCCACCCCATCCTCTTTGGGATTTTAGAACTTTATGGTCATTCTTTGGTATTTCCTGAATAGGAGCATTTGAAAAACCGAAATTAAATAAAGCTAAGACTAGGTCTTCCAGATTGTTCACCACAACCGTCACCAGCACCTCCAGCTTCCTCCTGTTTTCAGCAGATACTTGTAAAAGAATAAAAGAAACAAACCTAATTTCGTTCCCCCCAAAAAGAAAACGAACCTCTTTATAAATTAAAAATACACTGAAATACTGCTTATAGCCTCTCAGATTGGCAAAATTTCAAATGTTTAACAATATACTCTTTTGGTGAGATTATAGAGCAGTAGGCACTTTTATATGTTGCTCATGGGGATGCAAAATAATATGATTCATACGTATGGGAATTTGGGAATATCTAGAAAAATTACATATGTATTTACTCTTTGACTTAAGCATCCTGCTTTTAGAAGTATATCCCTAAGTTACACTGGGGAAATTTGAAAATATATATGAGCTATTAATGGCTATAGTGTTTTAACAGCAAGACACTGGAGATGTCCATTTTTTAGTGGGCTGTTGAATAGGATTTGGCCCATCCACACGCAAGAAAGCTGTGAAGAAAATGAGAACTGTGTGAACTGCTATGGAGTGAATTCCAGGGTATGTTTTTTCCATTGGAAGTTAACGTGAAGAAAGTTGTGTGTGATATGATATTGTTGACAGGAGAGACCTGGTTCTTCTTGCTGACACATGTAAAGAATGACAGATCAGCGAATCCATTAGCGTGTAATCAGTTTATTAGTGATCCGTTACCATGGAAGAGAATGGGACTAGCTAGAGTGGAGGGTGAAAGCCAAAGTTTCAGGGCAAAGCAGGGCGGCAAAAGTAAGAGCAACTGAAGACCAGGCTGGCAAGCCCCCAGGTGGCCCGAGTCCGGGTGGCCAGAGAGCCAAGAGTGCCCTGAGCCCCCTGAGCCCTCTGAGCCCCAAAGAGAGAGAGAGCAAGTCCTTTGTTCTGAGGACTTACGTAGTTGGTGGGATAGAAGAAAAAAGTTACATATTGATTGGCAGGTGAAGGTGGTGCCAGCTTTCCTCCCGGGATGTGACTACCCAAACTCAGGTTTGTGTGTGGGGGTCTGTTAGCCCGAATCCTTATCTTGTTCCAGACCCCATTTGGTCATCTTGTTATAAAACAAATATGTGACAGGAGGCAGTTAATTAAAATTGGGGCACTTTCCAAAGTTATTTATCGGCTCTTTCTGTAAGCATCAGGGACTCCCTCAGAAAACAGATAGTGACCAGAGGTAGACAATTAACCAAAGTTGTTTTGTGGGCTTTTTCTTTGAGCACCATGGACCCTCCCCTGCATTCCAGGCCCTGGAATGAATACACAGTTTCAAGGCTTTCTTTCCCAGATAGTGGAAATGCTACATAGAATTTCAAGGACTTCCCTTCTTTCTTGCTAACATAGTGTTTCTTATGATGTTGGAACACCTGGCAATATTATCAGAGCAGGCTCAGGACTGCTGAGTTACCGTGTGAGACATGTCTCCCTCCTCCTCCCTGCCTCGGTTTACTATTCATTCTACCTAAGTGATAAAGGTGTTTCCTGGCAACCAGGATGCTAGATGCTGACCAGAAACAGCAGTGCAGTCTCAGAGTTCTTCCCATGCTGTTTCTTGCCTCATTACTACTTATCTAAGAAAGCTGAAGGGAGAAGAAAAAAAACTACAGATATATATTTATATTTTTAAAAATAATGTCCTGGCTGCTATGGCTCAATGGATTGAGCACTGGCCTGCAAACCAAAGGGTCACTGGTTTGATTCCCAGGCAGGGTACATGCCTGGGTGGCAGGCTGGGTTCCCAGTAGGGAGCATACAAGAGGCAACCAAACATTAATGTTTCTCTCCCTCCCTCTTTCCTTCCCTTCCTCTCTAAAAATAAAATAAAATAAAGTCTTTTAAAAAATGGTTAAAAGAGTAAATTTTATAAAAACATAAAAATAAATTAATAAAAATAAGGCTACTCCTAAACTTTAAAAAATTAGCCCTCTCTAGAGGAAGAGAAGGACAGAGAGGACAAGAATAGTAACTACAGTTCTTTCTTCATATACTATACTTGGTAAATATGACTTGTTTTGTAAATTTTACATAGTTATGAAATAAAGTTAAATTAAAAATAATAAATTCCTAAAAGTTGGAAGTAAAATGGAACAAATGAGTCTAACTGTACATTGAGAAGATGATGTAACCGCAGAGTAACTATTTTCTTTCAAAAGACAGTAACTTCACTATATATCCCTTGTGAAATATATCCTAAGTACGAAAAAAAAATATTGTGAACTCTTTTCTGTAATCGTATTGGTGGTGGTAGTGTCAGTATTGTTGTTCTGGAACCATTTTTTTGAGTTTTGTGGGATAAAACAATTGAGTAATTATGTTGGGGTATTTGGGAACCAAGGTTTTTGCTATGAAAACAAAGAGATACAAATGTAAGAACGATGAGGTTAATTTAAATGCCTTGAATCCTGAGTTTGAACTGGAAGTACTACTATAAACTCACAGTATATTTTATCTTAAAAAAGAAAAAAATGTGTTTTCCTGCTCTATCTACTGAAAAGACTTAGAAACGAGAACAAAATAGCAAAGAGTGCCCCAGTTATGGCCTGTAATTACCACTGCCCACTGAAAGAAATCAAAGCTTCTTGGAAAAAATGGCTGATTCCAGATCAGAGACAGGAAACAGGCAGGTTGAGCCTGGAACACCATGACATCTAAGGAAGCAAGAAAGTTATCAAGGAATACTTGAGTCATGCAAAAATGCTCAGTAATCCAAGAGAAAGAATAAGCAGGAGGCTGCTTTGCCTTTTGTGACCCAGTCTCAGAGGTCATACTCTCACTTCTGCCACGTTATTCATTAGAAGTGAGTCACTAAGTCCAACCTATCCTCGATGGGAGGAAAATCATGATCCACCCATTTAAGGGTGTTTTGAAGAATTGGTGGACATATTCTAAAACCACCACAATTGGTCTTTTTTTTTTCTTTTAATTTTACTGGTTTATGACATCCTAAAGTGATAGAAACTCCAGTCTCAGAAATTTATCCTAGTATAAAAAAGGCTGCAGAGTCAGTTTTTAGTATATTGAAGGATTGTATCTACATCTTTCTAATGAAATTAAGGTACCTTCTTACATAGTATTGGGAGACTCAAACTAAAAGGAACACTAATAATATATAAAATAAATTATTTTTAAAGATGGAAACAATATATTGAAATAATTTTTAAAAGATTTTATTTATTCATTTTTAGAGAGAGGGGAAGGGAGGGAGAAAGAGAGGGAGAGAAATATCGATGCAAGAGAGAAACACCAGTTGGCTGCCTCTTGCACGCCCTCAACTGGGGACCTGGCCCACGACCCGGGCACGTGCCCTGACTGGGAGTCCAACCAGTGACCCTTTGGTTAGCAGGCCAGCACTCAGTCCACTGAGCCACACAAGCTGGGGCTGAAATAATTTTTAAAATGTTTATTTTGAGTGCTCGCTTCGGCAGCACATATACTAAAATTGGAATGATACAGAGAAGATTAGCATGATCCCTGTGTAAGGATGACATGCCAATTCGTGAAGCGTTCCAAATTTTTCTATAAAGGACATATGGGCAAAACCAGTGGGGAGGGTGGAAGAAAGGGAGGGAGGTGGGTTTGGAAGGGGTCGGGGAGGGGTGGGGAGAAAGTACGGACAACTGTAATTAAACAACAATAAAATAATTTAAATTAAAAAAGAAATAAATTATTGATTGATTTGAGAGAGAAAAAAAAATCTACTTGTTTCACCTGTCCGTGCATTCACTGGTTATCACCCATATGTGCCCTGACCAGGGATTGAACCAGCAATCTTGGTGTATTGGGATGACTCTCTAACCAGTTGAGCTACTTAGACAGGGCACATTGAAACAATTTAAAAGAAATAAAAGGGTGAAGGATTTTAGGTAAGAAAATACTGAAGGGTAGGGTAAATTCTGAAGGGTAAATTAATTTGTAGTATCACTAAAAATTCTCAGTGGGATTAAAGGAGAGCATATGTACAGGATTGCTACAAGTAAGTGAACAAAGGACAAATCTTAGCTTCTTATCTTCCAAATATCCCCAGGCTCATCATAATCATAAATTTTCACAGTAGGAATGATATAATCCTATAGTTTCCTTTATTGGAAATCATCTCTTGTGTAAAATGCCTGATGTAAGCTAAACAATAACACTTTTTCCTCCTCATTTCCCCAGACATTTGCGCTGGTCTTATAGCAACTCTCAGATGTACTGTTTCTTCCTTTTTGCACATCTTTCTCCTTCATCATATCAGAGACTCTCAGAGTAGTTCCTGGATCGTGTGCAGTATGGTCACCTGGGGTGCCTTTTTAAAGACACATTTTTAGAGCCAAAAAAATCACCCACGAAATCAGAAAATCCTGGATTGTAGCCCCAGGACACGTATATTTAAAAAGACTTCCGCACCCCAACCCCCAGGTGAATTTTTTTCTATGATAAGGCTCAATAACCACTGGATTAGGCTGTGAACACCCTGAGAAAAGGATCTGAGTTTTACTCATCTTTGCATTCTTGGTCTCTCACTATATACCCTTTATCTTTTCTGGCATAGCTAACCCTAGCACTCTAGTTAGTGTTAGATAAATGTTTACAGCATTGAATGAAGTCAGAAAAATATCCGAATATTAGGAAGCTTTAACTCCACAAAGTCATGATGTGATAAGACTCTTTAACCTTGTGTGGGTTTGGTGAGGTCATCATGTGTTGTTTTTGCATGTCTAGTGTCTGTTGTCTCTTGTAATAATCCATAAAACTTCATTTTTCCTTAGGAAAGCCACTCCTCTTTCATGCGCCATTCTTGTGGTTTGAGAGATACCAAGACTACTTTCTCTGCAAAAGAGGTATGTGACGCAGCTCAGGCCAATCGGAGCACACATTCTCCCAGCCAACCGACTGCCGTTGGTTCAGAAATGGGTCCGTGTGACCCAATGAGAACTCAACCCCAGATTTAATGGTGCTGTTAGAAAAGAGGTGGCCCCTTCATTCTGGGTTTGCTGGGCTGGTGGAACATGAGCCTGGATTTTCCAATGACCATCTTTGACTCTACCTAATCAACTTTCTGTCTTTAGAGATCTGCCTGTTCCAGACACTTCATATAAAACTTTACAATATGTGGATATTTTTGGATGGCTTTTTTTCACTTAGCATAATGTTTTCAAGGTTCATTCGTGAGATAGCATGTACCTGTGCTTTATTACTTTTTATTGTCAACTAATATTCCACGGTACGGATATACTCCATTTAGTTTATCCATTCATCAGTTAATGGATATTGGGATACCCCTTGACCTTCAATGGATCAATAAATTCCTTTTTTATGGTTAAGTACTTTAAAATAGTAAAGAGTTATAATATGGACAGTTCAAAATCAAACATTGGAATGTGATTTGATAAGTGAAGAGTGTGATTTGATGGAGACAGTTAATAAGCTATGGGAACTTCAGAGAATACTGCAAAATCAGAAATGATGTAACATTTATGTAACAAGCCTGCATTTGTGTATTAGGCTTCAATTCACATTTGAAGTTTCATAATTATAAATCATAATGTTTCATAACTATGCTACGATGGCTTTAATGTTGGCAACTGGTGCCTTAAAAATTCTGCTCTGACTGTCTACTGCTTGCTGACTCTCCACTTCTCTTTCACTTTCAGTCAGTGAAGATATTTATGGTCCTCTGTAAAACAAGACTCTGGTTCCTCACTCTGCCCCTCTCCTAAAGGCTCTGAAACAAGCGCACAAACTTTTTCAAATTTTAGCAGTGTTTTTACTGCTAAAAATTATAGGAAAACAGACAAAATGTCACCATCACTAGGTCTCCAAGAGTTGGTAAAAGTAGAGGGTTGAGAATCCTTCTGTATGGACTGTGGAAAATCAGTTTCTACTCTGGCCCCCCAAGTCCAATGTCCCATTGCTGAGCCAAGTATACTTTTATCCTTATTAAAATGAAAGTATCTGTGGAAGTGATTACAAGGAAATGTATATGTCATTTATCATTTAGTATGAAAGAATAGGAGCAGATTTAAAATTTGTAATGGGTAATTTCAAATGTAAACAAAGGTAAAAAGAATTGTGTAAAAAATTTCTATTGCTCATAATCCAACTTTTGAGCTAGGAGGCATGAGGACCAAATGAGATTATGTATAGAAAGCCTTTAGCACAGGGCCTTCATCTCAGCTTTCAGTGAGGACTTCCGCACCAGTCAATTCAGCTGAAGAAGAAGAACCACTAACTAGAGGTTTGTTATAGGGATTTGACCTTTTGCAATTGTGGGGGCTGGTTTCACAATCTATGAGGCTGTTGTCTTTGTGCCTGGAGATGGAGTCCAAAATCAGCAGGATGAGCCAGAACCTGTGTGTTTATCACTGTTTCCAAGCCTCCAATTTCAATGACGTGAATGACCAGCAAAAGATGGTGTTCTTTATCATGGGAATAAATGCATAGCTGGGTCAGCAGTATGAGTTGCTAAAGTAGGACCAGATGGGAGTTAGAGGGGCCATGGGCTTGGCTGCTACCCCATACCAATAAGGTCAGCATCAGATTAAGTATGTGAACTACAAAACAGCCTGGTACCCTACAGTGACTTTCCAACATTAAAAAAATGTGTCTAGGACTTTATTTTGGCACCCAAATCTCATGAAGGATGTTTCTTGTGGCTTGGCAACCCAGAATTATGCAGAGAAAGGAGCTTAGGGATATGTAGTTTCTGTTATCTCTACTGTGTAACAAACTACCCCCAAACCCATAGCTCAAAACAGTAACGATCATTTCTTCAGCTCAGGAATATGCAGTTTGGGCGGGGCTCAGTGAGGACAGCTCATCTGTGTTCCATAAGGCATCAACTAGGGTGGCTCCAAAGGCTAGTCAGAGGCTTGCTGGGATCTGGAGTCATCTGAAGACTCACTACTCCCATGTCTGGTGGTTGATGCTAGCTGTCAACAGGAACAGCTGGCTCTCTGTTTCTCTGTGTGGTCTCTCTGACATGGCAGCTGCATGGTAGGCAGACTTCTTATTAGAAGTTCAGGATTCCAAAGATATCTGCTGAGAGGGGGGGGGGGAGAGAGAGAGAATGAGCAATATAGAGATAGAGATAGAGGGAGAGGGAAACTTTCTATTCTGGTTCTGCCATTTATTAGCTATGTCACTTTAAGCAGGTCATTCATTCTCTCTGAACCTCATTTCTCAAATTTTAAAAATCAGGACTTTTTTTGGGTTGCCCAGAAGAAGACTGTGAGGCAATAATTTGAGTGAAGGTAGTTTATTTGGGAGTTAATCCCAGGAGTTATCAGAAGGGAGCTGGGGAGGATACAGGGAAGGGAAGTCGGTAAAAGGTATTTAATCAAGCAAGTTACCCTGTGGGTAACTGTAGCTAAAACCTCTGGGGAACCCTGGGGAAACACTGTAGAATCTCAGAGCTATCTTGCCCAAATGGTGGGGGAACTGGGATATTTATACATCACCTCCCATCAGTCATTTGTTAAGGACTGGGGCGGGGCGGGGGGGCATTAAGTCCTCAGTTCCTTTGCCCTGCTTAGTTCCATGCAGGTGGGAAAAAGTCCCAGATAAAGAGATATAGGTACTGTTAGCAAAAAATAAATGAATAGAAATTAGGCAGGTTTGCACTGAAAATAGTTAAGAGCTGAAGGGATACGAACTGACAGGCTTTGCTACAGAGGATATTAGTTGTTGTTTAAGGTGGTTGAATATTTAATATTTATTTTTTAGGGACATGGGAAAGGAGGAGAAATCAGTTGCCCCTCCTATGCTCCCCAACTGGGGATTTGGCCTGCAACCTAAATATGTGCCCTGACTATGAATTAAACCAGTGACCTTTTGGTTTGCAGGCCAATGCTCAATCCGCTGAGCCACACCAATTGGGGCAGGTGGTTGAGTATGGAAGATGAGATGATATATAAAAAACATCCACTCCTGAATGGGGTTAAAGGTACAGGGAATAAGAAGCATAAATGGTAGGTACGAAATAGACAAGGGGAGGTTAAGAATAGTATGAGAAATGGAGAAGCCAAAGAATTTATAAATATGAACCATGGACATGAACTAAGGTGGGGGAAGGATGGTGGGAGGAGGTGTATGGCAGAAGGGAATAGAGGGGAGAAGAGAATGGGACAACTGTAATAGCATAATAAATAAAATATATTAGAAAAAATCCACTCTTGGTGGGATGGCTCCTCCCCATGCTTTGGTATCCCACAGGGCAAATTTCAAGGGAGGTCACCAGAAGGCCTGGAGGTTTCAACACTCCCACATCACCACTGTCAACTTCCTAAAAGGCAGTCTGAAGAGATGGCAATAATAGACATGGATTCCCTCCCTCCCTCAGTGAACTTCACTGCTAATTCTCTTAAATTCTTCCTACACCTCTAATAATCTATCACCCCATAGGAGCTCAGTACTTCAGGTTAGCTCCTCGTGACTGAGACTTACCCACCTAAGCACTAGCTACCCTCGTTAATCTTAACTCAAGCTCCCACCTTTCTAGATTCCCACCCCCGCCCCCCTTGTGTTCTGGAACTCAGGATCTGGTGACATTAACCAAGAATGGTTGCAAAGTCACGTTATTATGATACTGGACTCCTAAGTTTGTGGTCATTTGATAGTTAACTGCTCATCTTCGAAGGTTTTGAACAGAGGTCTGACATAATCCAATGTTTGGTAAGATTTTGGGTGCAGGATTCGAAGAGGATAGGAAAGAGGGGAAAAGCAGAGTATGTGTTTGTGTGCGAAGCTATCACAACCCATTTCGAGGTATGTGAGATGGGAGGAACCGACTTTGCGCTGAGTGGAAACTAACAGACGAATGTGAAAGGAGCAAAACTTGGTGCCTCACAATAAAATAAGCAATGGCCTGGTGTTTGAAAACTGCAGTCCCAGTGAATGCTGGCACTGCCAGTTTTGCAATGTTCTTCACGTCTTTCCCCAGGTGAAAGGTGGGAATGGAAGTGTAACGAGGGGAACGAGGGAACAGCGTCAGCAATCCGCTCAGAACTGTGTCCGCAACAGGGTAAGCGCGCCAAATCTCTTTTCTCCTCTATCACGAAAAAGGCGGGGGAGATAATACCATCCACATTCCAGTGGTTGCCTTGAATAGGGAACCGAAGTAGCTGACCCGTAGCATGCACTCAACCCTAGTCCATGGCCTCCCTACCCTCCTACTCTGGGAGAGACCCCGGGCAGACTGCGGGGGCCAGCAAGCTCCCACGCCTCCGCGCCCAGGTCACCCCCACCCCCGCACTCTCCTCTCCGCGCGCTGTTGCCGGGGCCCGGGCACCGCCCAACTGCAGCGCGGACCAATGGCTAAGCGGCCCGGGCTCCGCCCAACTCCAGCGGACCAATGGCAACACGATGCGGGAACCGCCCAGATCAAGCGAGGGCCAATAGCGGCGTGGCCCGGTACGCGGCCGCCCTCACCCCGGTGGATAGGCGGGTAGGCGGTCACCGGCTCCGCCCTGCTCCCCTCTGACCCGGTGTCTCGTTTCTGCCTCTTCCTGTTCCAAACCACGTGGACGCGCGGGGGGCTGCGGGGCTGCAAGGCTGCGGTAGGGAGCCCCGGTCGCCACAGCTGCTGTCGCCGCCGCCACCGAGGTTGCGATCCAGCGCCTGTCTGAAGTAGCCGCCCCCCGCTACCCACGCCTTGCGCAGAGCGCGCACATGGCGACTCAGACGCACTCTCTCTGCTACGCTGGCTGCAACTTCTTACGCCAGCGTCTGGTTCTGTCTACTCTGAGCGGGCGCCCAGTCAAAATCCGAAAGATTCGGGCCAGAGACGACAACCCCGGCCTGCGAGGTAATGGCAGCGCATGGGGTGGACGCGGGGCCACGGGGAGACCGCTTTGATGTTAAGGGGGCCGGCGCGCCGAGAGTCTCGGGGGTCCCTCGGGCATTTTGGGGAACACGGGTGGCGCGCCGCCCCCAAGCACGAATGCGCCCGAGGCGGTGGGGGAGGCGAGGTCGGGCCCCGAGGGTGAGCTCTGCTGCGTGCTGCGCTCCTCGTCTCCAGGGCGCCGATAGTAAACAGCTACACGTTTTCCAGCATTACGTGTTGTCATAAGCCCCAAGGTTCGCTCCCTCGCTTGCCTTTAGTCCCTCTTGCTCTCTATAAACCTCTAAAAGGAGAAAAACAGTTGGTTGGACCGAAATGTGGTGAACGGGCAGATGAAAAGATGGAGGGAGATTTGGAGAGAAAAGTACCACCAGTTGGTTCCGTGCCCTGTCCCAAAACGGGTCTCAGACGCAGCTGTCCCCTTCGATACTGGCTGTCCCTGTCGCCATGATTTCTCGGCTGTCCTCACACCTCCCCCTTGAGTGTGGATTAAAGAATCTTTAAAAATTCTGTTTGTTTTTATCCGTGACTGTGATTGATGTGCACAGGACAGGAGCTTTTAGATAAATTTTTAACAGTCATGGGCCTAATTGCCTTGACTTGAGTAAATGGTTGGTGACAAGCGCTAAAGTAGGCTTCCAAGCTCCCTTTTTGCCCTACAAAGGTAGCTGGATTAAAAATAGGCCCTATTTGAACACACACAGATTAAATGCCTCTGATTTTCAGCTGGTCCCCTGGAATAAGACACATGCATTTAAAAGCTTCAGTATGATTATCCTAAATTGGGAGGCTCAGTTAAGAAAAAAACAAAAACCTATCAGTACATTGAAGGATACAGTTGGTGGTTGGTCCTGGAAGATTTCTGGGTCATGTTGATGGGTTTAATTTTGCCCTGGCTCGTGTACTAGGTGGCCAGCCCATTTCATCATCTGTGCATTTTCTGGACAGTTACATTTCTGCCTTTCTTGAATGGTGATTGGTTGCACATTAAGGAGAAAATGCCATGTCATTGATGGAGGTACAAGGTTAGGAAAAGAAAGAACCAAAGACCTCCATACCATGGAAAGGAACCTTGACAGTAGGAAAGGCTTGTGTTGGTACATGATTATTCCCCTTGCTGTAACTGAAATTAAGGAGGGACTGCTAGCCTGGTTTATGTCAGGTGCTCTTTCCCCTGAACATCTCTTCCCCTTATTTTGAGACTGGCCCTTGGGCAGAGCAATTGCTTGATTGGTCTACTCTGGTATTCCCAGGCAGCTCTTCCTTTTCGAGTCCCCCAAGTTAGCCTAGAGAACTCAGCACTAGCTGAATATGGTAAGAAGACAGGCTTCTATTGCAATGAATACTGGGCATAGTTTGTTTGTTTTTTTTTTTAACATAGAAGTACTTTAACCTGGAGATTGGGATTTTTTTTTAATAGAAATATAGTGCCCATAAGCTACATTTAGTGTTTGTCTCTTGACAGGTGGTGGCCTGCAAACTAGTGCTTAATGTTCCAAAGGATGCTTTCCTGCCTCCCCCTTCCACTCTTTGTGAGCATCTCCTCACTGCCACAGACACAAACAGGGCTTGGCTACTTGACGTTTTCCTGAGAGGATATCTGGAGGAGGTAGAACTGGTTGGCAGATGTGCTGGTATTTTTTGAGGAACAGTATAGCATTATTTGTCTCACCTTATTAATATAGTAGGGGAAGAAAGAGGCTTCTAATTTAGATCTCTCTATGCTGGCTTCAAAGTCTCAAAAATCTTATAGACATAGTTTAATTTCTTATAGAGGGAACTGAGGTTTAGGTAAACATAGTTGGCCTTCTATATCCATGGTTTTTGCATCTATAGATTTAACCAACTGTGGGTTGAAAGTACTGGGGGAAAAAAATCCCAGAAAGTTTCAAAAAGCAAAACTTGAATTTGCTACTCACCAAGCATTATGCCGAATCTACGTGAATGAAGTGATGTGTAGGCCTACCCTGCTGTAGCCTACATGCAAATACTGCACCATTTTATAAAAGGGACTTGAGCTTCCACAGAGTTTTGTATCCACAGGGTCTAGGAACCAATCTCCCATGATGCCAGGGATCATTGTACATGCATACACAGATATACATGGATATTTGTATATGTATATATACATACATAAGTGTATGTGCATATACACATATATAAATACACGTAGCCCCTGACACACGTTATCTGGACGCAGTCAAGCAAGTCCTTGTGAGCCTGATTGATGATATAGCCAGCAGACTGTGTTACCAGTTATGTTTTCCTTTCTGACTCTTCCTGTACTCAGACTGTGAGAATTGGGAAAAACTCAGAGCATTTCCAATAAAATCTTCAGCTTACTTGCAAGGATTACTGTACATCTCTCAGAAATGCTTGCCTAAAACATTGCTGCTGTGTGAGCTTTGGAGGGTGGGGGTGGTGCAGTCATTCAGAAAAGGTTTATTGCTCCCCGTTATGTGCAAGGCTTTGGGGGGCTGTAAATGTGAGAAGGTGGTTGCTCTGCTCTCAAGGAACTTTCCAAGGAAGAGTTTGACAGAGTAGCTTGAGTAACTTGAAGTAGGAAGGGCTGAATGTTGTAAAGGGGCTCAGCAGAGTTACAGTGCGACTTCCCTGGAGGCTGTTAGGAAGGAAGGCTTTCTGGATCTGCTTCTGGCCTGGACATAGAGGATTGAGATGGTGGCTGCAAGAATTAAAGGGTTGAAAGAAACAGCTTTTAAGTCAAAAAGTTCTCTCTCTTTTTTTTTAAATCACTATGTTGAAGAAAAATCCTGTTTGTCATAGGGGTAGTAGCTTGGTGGTTAAGAGCTTGGAATCAGAATTAGGCCTCAGTTTGAATCCTGGTTTTACTTTTGCTATTAGCTCTTGGACCTTCAGCAAATTCTGTAACATTTTTGAGCCTCGGTTTTTTCATCTGCGAAGTGGGGCCAGTACTACCAGCTTCATAGAGTTATTGTAAGAATTAAATGAAATAACACTTCAGAGTGCATTGAACAGTACCTGGCATGTGGGAAGTATAAATGTTAGCTGGTTTTATTATGTATGCTTTTCTCCACTGGAAATAGTTCTGCTCTTTGGCATCCCCAACCTGTCTGGAAACTTCAGATATTTAAATAGAATTATGACTTTGTCTTTATTTTCTCTTTTTGGTCTAAAGGTTTCCTTTTAGGTGATGGCTTCCAAGTATTTGTGTGTTATATGTGTAATGTAATGGTTGTTTACCAGGGGCAGTTTTGCTCGCCAGGAGACCTTTGGCACTGTTTGGAGACGTTTTTTGTTGTCCCAGCTGGGAGGCTGCTGTTGGCATCTAGTGGGTAGAGCCCAGGGATGCCACTAAAAAGCCTGAAATGCACCAGATAGCTCCCCACACAAAAAATTATTCTGTCCAAAATATCAATTGTGCTGATGTTGAAAAACCCTGACCTTCTGGACTTAATTATCAGCCTTTTCTTTTCTCCAGTCCCTAAAAGTTGGGAATAACAATATGTGGTACCAAGAAAACTGTGCAAGGATTCAAAAGGGGATGAGACACAGCTCAGACTCTGTGACCTCTGGCAGATCGATTAATCTCTTAAATAAACCTGCCTCCTTCTAATGCAGAGGGTTTATAAATAATGAGGAGAATTCTAACTGCAAAGAAATATGATCCTGGAATGGTTTTTATTACATAGCTATGTGTAATTTTTGCTTCACTCTTAATTATGTTGTCTCATTAGACTCTTTCTATCAATGAGTAGGAACTAAGTATTTTTTGGTAGTTGTTTTCCTAAAGGTAAAAAAAAAACCCAAGATAGTTAAGTAAGATAGCTAGTGAAGTTGAACATCCCATGAGTCACAGGGCTGGGAACCTGGGAGGGCCTGTTCTGCCGTCTGACTGCGTTGACGGACTTGTGTGTGAAGCAGCTGTCCAGAATACCTCTGTCTCTGGATTTCCCAAGGCTGTCCATTTTGCAGGGTTCAGTTGAGTTAATATTTTCTTGGTAAGGTTAGGTCTAAATGGAAAAAATTTCACCAGAATGATAATCGTTTAAAGTGAGAATACAGAAATGATGGATTTGGGCAAGAACGCTGTTTTTAGTAGTTAGGACACGGGACTGCTACACCCAAGTTCCTGGGCAGGTCACATGACCAAGCCTCACTGTCTTCCCCTGGGAAATTAGAGGAGTTTTTTTTTTAGTCCTGTTGGAATGCTGCCCTTGGCTTAACCAGTTGAGATTCTGAAAAAGGAGGGATAAGTGGAGTTTTAACCAAAGGATCCTTTAAAATAAGCTGAGGAAACATGCTACATAGCAGTTCTTTGAAAGGTGCAATCATCTTTTGGTTAAACTGATGTATTGTTTTATGGATCAGTCTGGCTGTTCATAAATTGGATGTTCTAAAAGGAGAATTGTAAAGGAAAACTTTTTCTCCTCTGCTCTCAATACTTAGGACACCAGACATGTGCTGCCCTCCTCCCTCCCCAAATCAGGCAGTTCTCCAGTTCTCAGAAGACACCAGCTGGACATCCAGAAATTTAACTCAACTCTTATGCTCTCCATATAGTGATAGCATAAGATCCCAAAGGTTAAGGACTCCCACAAGACTGCCCCCTACTTCAAATGCCAATCACAAGTCCTAATCCCAAATCTGAGTCACTTGTACTTCTCACCAACCAGCTGTGAGTTGGAGGATTCTACAGCCCCCTCCCTGCTTCCAGTAATTTGCTAGAGTGGTTTACAAAGCTTAGGGAAATGTGTAGTTTCATTTGGCAGTTTATTATAAAGAACATTAAAAGGGATAGGGATGAACAGCTAGGTGTAGAGTTGTGTAGGACCAGGTCTGGAACAGTCCTGAAGTAGGGTGTGCTGTTTTCTCAGAACTTGGATTCCTTCCTCAACCTGCAAGTTCTCACCTTATTCAAAAGTTTTTATAGGGCTTAATCCCCCTGGTTGACACTCCCCACCCAACCAACCAGGTCAGTAGGTGGGGCTGAAAGTTCCATCCCTCTAGTCATTTGGTGTTTCTAGTAACCAGTCCCCAGGCTTTTTAGGGACCCCACACTAAGTCGCTTCATTAGTATAAACTCAGGTGTGTTCGAAAGGGGCTCCTTATGAATAACTTTTAAAAGATAACTCTATCACTCTGGATACTTCCAAGGATTTTAGCAGCTCTGTGCCAGGAAACCAGGACACAGACCGTTTCCTGTTGTACCACCAGAATGTGCCATTGTGCTCCCGGAAGCATAGTTGTTGATAGATAAGTGGATTTGGGGAAGGTCAGTGACTTTACTAATGGAAAATGTAGATTGAATATTGTCTTGTTACTTAGGAAGCTGCCCTCTCGTGCCTCTGTTGACTGTTAAAGTTTGCTCCCATGTTTTGATTATTAGCTCATCCTTTAAAGGCAAATGCCAAGAATCCTAATGGTCTATTTTCAGATCTGCTGTTGCTTGGAAGCTGTGAAATGCTATTCCAGATGAAACTGTGCACAATTTTTTCATCTAAACTTTTTATTTTCAAGTAATTGTAGATTCATACACAGTTGTAATAAATAATACAGAGAGATCTGCCTGCATTTTACCCTGTTTCCCCCAGTGGTAACATCTGGAAAAACTATAGTAACAGTAATATAACCAGGATATTGACATTGGTAAGAGTGAAGAGACTTAGCGTTTCCATCAGAAAGGTCTTCAGGTTGCCCTTCTATAGCCACACTCACTTTCCTCCTTTCCCACCTGCTTCTTAATCCTTGACGATCACTAACCTGTTCCCCATTTCTATCTCATACAGTAAGCAATCTTTTGTGGTTGACTTTTTTCTTTCAGCATAATACTCTGGAGATTTATCTAAGTTGTTTTTACCAAGTTTGTTCCTTTTTACTGCTGAATACCATTTCATTGTATGAAAGTGTCTCAGTTTGTTTTTTAAACCATTCACCTGTTGAAGGACATTTGGATTGTTTCTAGTTTTTTGGCTATTCTGAATAAGGCTGCCATAAAAATGTGTGTATAAGTTTTTAGGACATAAGTCCTTCTTTCTTTGGGATAAATGTGCAGGAGTCCAGTTGTTGGGTCATATGGTAGCTTGCATGTTTAGGAAGCTGCCAAACTGTTTTTCAGTGTGGCCTTACCATTTTATATTTCCATTAGCAATATATGAGTGATTCAGTTTCGCTGCATGCTTGCCAACTCTTAGTGTTGTCACTATTTTTACTTTAATTTTTATGAATTTATTTGAGATAAACATAATAATTGCTGGGAAGGAAATCTCAGTAGATTGAGAAAATGCTCCTGTGTTGTCACTATTTTTAATTTTAGCCATTCTGATAGTGTGTGGTACTATTTTGTAACTTAATTTGCATATTCCTAATGGCTAATGATGTTGAGCATATTTCTGTGAAATTATTTGCCATCGACATAGTTTCTTTGGTGAAATGTCTTTTCTTGCCTTTTGCCCATTTTTTAGTAGGATTGTATGTTTTTATTGTTAGGTTTTGAGATTTCTTTACATCCTCTAGTCCTTTGTCAGATATATGGTTTGCTGATATTGTATCCAGCTCCATAGCTTGTCTTTTCATTCTCTTAACATGGTCTTTTGCAGAGGAAAATATTTTAATTTTAATGAAATAGAATTTATCAAAATACTTTTATTGCTTGTGCTCTTGGAGTCAAGTCTAAGAACTCTTTGCCTCATCCTAGATCCCAAAAATTTTCTGGTTCCCCCCCCCCCAAATGTATTACAGTTTTATGTTTTACGCATAAGTTAACTTTTGTATAAGTTTTTTTTTTAATATTTATCTATTTATTTTAAGATTTTATTTATTTTTAGAGAGGGGGTGGGAGAGAGAAAGAGAGGGAGAGAAGTATCAGTGTATGGTTGCCTCCCACGTGGCCCCCAGCAGGGACCTGGCCTGCAACCCAGGCATGTGCCCTGACTGGGAATTGAACTGGTGACCCTTTGGGTCACAGTCTGTGCTCAATCCACTGAGCTACACCAGCCAGGGCAACTTTTGTATAAGTTTTAAAACTTAGGTCGTTGTTTATTTATTTATTTTTTTGCTGTGTATATCCAAATTGCTCTAGTACTATTTGTTGACAGCTGTCTTTTTCATTTAATCCCTTTTGTGCCTTTTAAAAAAACCCGTGAGGCATATTTGTGTGGGTCGGGTTCTCTATTCTGTCCCACTATCTATATGTGTATCCCTTTGTCAGTGCCACACAGTCTTGATTACTGTACCTGTGTAATAAGTATTGAAATTGGGCAGACTACTCCCTCCAACTTTATTCTTTTGTGGTGTGTGTGTGTGTGTGTGATTATTTTAGTTCTTCTAGTTTCTTTGTTTTTCTATGTAAATTTTAGAATAATTGTGTCTATATCTAAAAAATCTTGCTAGGATTTCAACAGGAAATGCGTTAAACCTATATGTCAGTCAGTTCAGGAAGAATTGTTATCTTGGCTATATTCAGTCTTCTAATCCATAATGTAGTATATTTCTCCATTTATTTAGATTTTTGATTTCTTTCATCAGCATTGGTAGTTTTCAGCATATGAGTCCTGTTCATATTTTGTTAGATTTAAACATAAATATTTCACTTTTTTAAATATATTTTATTGATTATGCTATTAGAGTTGTCCCATTTCTCCCCCATCATTCCCCTCCACCCTGCACAACCCCTCCCACCCACATTCCCCCCCTTTAGTTCATGTCCATGTGTCATAAGTTCTTTAGCTTCTACATTTCCCACACTATTCTTGCCCTCTCCCTATTTTCTACCTACCATCTATACTACTTATTCTCTGTACCTTTTCCCCCTCTTTCCTCCTCCCACTCCCCTGTTGCTAACCCTCCACGTGATCTCCATTTCTGTGGTTCTGTTCCTGTTCTAGCTGTTGGCTTAGTTTGCTTTTGTTTTAGGTGTGGTTCTTAATAGCTGTGAGTTTGCTGTCTTTTCACTGTCATATTTTTATCTTCTTTTTCTTAGGTAAGTCCCTTTAACATTTCATATAGTAAGGGCTTGGTGATGATGACCTCCTTGAACTTGACCTTATCTGAGAAGCACTTTATCTTCCCTTCCATTCTAAATGACAGCTTTGCTGGATAGAGCAATTTTGGATGTAGGTCCCTGCCTTTCAAGACTTCAAATATTTCTTTCCAGCCCCTTCTTGCCTGCAAGGTCTCTTTTGAGAAATCAGCTGACAGTCTGATGGGAACTCCTTTGTAGGTGACTGTCCCCTTATGCCTTGCTGCTTCTAGAATTCTCTGCTTCATTTTAATCTTGGCTAATGTAATTATGATGTGCCTTGATGTGTTCCTCCTTGGGTCCACCTTCTTTGGGACTCTCTGAGCTTCCTGGACTTCCTGGAAGTCTGTTTCCTTTGCCAGATTGGGGAAGTTCTCCTTTATTATTTGTTCAAATAAGTTTTCCACTTGTTGCTCTTCTTCTTCCCCTTCTGGGACCCCTATAATTTGGATGTTGGGACGTTTAAAGATGTCCCGGAGGTTCCTAAGCCTCTCCTCATTTTTTTGAATTCTTGTTTCTTCCTTGTTTTCTGTTTGGTTGTTTGTTTCTTCCTTCTGGTCCACTCCATTGATTTGAGTCCCAGTTTTCCTTCCATCTCTATCAGTTCCCCATGCGTCTTCCTTCATTTCACGTATTGTAGCCCGCATTTTTTCATCTAATTTGTGAGCAAAATCAACCAATTCTGTGAGCATCCTGATCACCAGGGCTTTGAAGTGTGCATCTGATAGGTTGGCTATCTCTTCACAGCTTAGAGGAATTGGCTCCGGGGCTTTGATTTGTTCTCTGGTTTGAGCCATTTTTGGTGTTTTTTTTTTTGTTTTGTTTTGGTTTTAGTTTGGTCACGCTATTATGTAGTGAGGGGTGGAGCCTTAGGTGTTCCCCAGTGCGGGGCAGCCCAGTTGCTGAGTTGTGACGCTGTTTGTGGGGGCGGGGTCTGAGAGGGAACAATGGCGCCTGCTCCGCTCTCTCCTGGGTTCCAGTCCCTTCTGCCGCTTCCCCTTCACCTGGATTGTCTGCATTGGGCAATGTGGGACCACCTGGTCAGCCAGCTGCCCTGTGCGGCCTCACTGGGTCTGCACGGTTGCCCCCCTGTGCCCAAGGTCTGCCAGCTGCCGCCTGTGGGCCCAGAGTCCACCAGCTGCCGCCTGTGCACCTGGGAACTGCCAGCCGCTGCTGCCTGTGTTCCTGGGTCCGCACCTCCACTTTTTCTGCTGCGACTCCGCCCCTCTTACCGGTCTGGATGAATGGTTGTTGGACTTCCGTACAGTTCAATTTTCTATAAGTTCTGGTTGTTTTCTTGTTTCTAAATATTTGTTGTCCTTAATTTTAGTTGTGAGAGGAGGCACAGTGTGTCCACCTACGCCTCCATCTTGGCCGGAAGTAATATTTCACTTTTTCGAGTAATCATATGGTACGGTATTTTTTTATTTTATTTTGTATTTTTTTAAGATTTTATTTACGTATTTTTTAGAAAGGGAAAAGGGAGGGAAAAAGAGAGGAAGAGAAACATCAGTATGATTGCCTCTCACACAACCCCTGTGGGGACCTGGTCTGCAACCGAGGCATGTGCCCTGACTGGGAATGGAACCGGCAATCCTTTGATTCTCAGGCCAGCACTCAATCCACAGAGCTATACCAGCCAGGGCTAATTATTGATTTTTATAGATAGAGGAAAAGGGAGGCGGGGAGAGAGAGACAGACATTGATTTATTTTTTCACTTATTTATTCATTAACTGGTTGATTCTTGCCTGTGCTCTGACTGGGAATCAAACCTGCTGCCTTGGCACATTAGGTGGATGCTCTAACCAACTGAGCTTCCTGGCCAGGGTGCTGTGTCATATTTTAATATTTATTTAGTTCAGTGTGTTTTTCTCTTTCTTTTTTTGTGATTTCCTTTTTGAACCAGGAATTATTTGTAAGTGTGTTTAGTTTCCAGGTGTGGGTATATTTTTCTGTTATCTTTCCATTACTGATTTTAATTTGATTCCAGTATGGTCAGAGAACATCCTGTGTATGATTTCAATTATTTGAATCAGGTTTGTTGAGATTTTTTTTTCTCTTTCTTTTTTGGCCAAGATATGGTTTATCTGGGTATATGAGATCTGTCCAGGAGGAATCCAGCCATGTAATATGAAAAATAGAGACATTTATTGAAGAAGATACAAGATACAAGAAATACTGTACATAGGACAATGATGCCTCAGTCCCCTTCAAAGTTGGCACCTTGGGACCTCACAGAGTCCTCCCAGATCTCTTCCACTGTTCAAAACACTCTGCAAAATCCAACGCTGGAATTACTATCAGCTGCCCCGTCATATTTTCCTGAATCTCATTGACCATCTGAAAGCTCTTCCCTTTCAAAGGTGATTTTAGTTTTGGGAAAAGCCAGAAGTCACAGGGTGCCAAATCTAGGCTGTAGGAGGGCTGAGTCTCCTGGATGATTTGATGTTTCACCAGAAAACTCTGCAGGAGACTTGATGCATGAATGGGTGTATTGTCCTGATGAAGCTGCCAGTCACTAGTTGCCTGTAGGTGTGGCCTTCAGTATCATTGAAATAGTTTCCACAGAGGAATGTTGAAGCATAACCCAAAACTGGCTGCAGATTTATTGCTGTACTAGCTCATTTTGAATGTGATGGCCACACAAAACACATGCTCACTCCAACAGTGTCTACCACACCCACTGACTAGCACAGTGAAGTGGTCATTGTTCACACATGCACACTCTAGTCCACTCTCCTTGGCTGCCAGGTTATGTCTATGTCGTGCAAACTGTTGTTATAGTAACAGTGGCTGGACCTTTTCTGGACAGACCTCGTATGTTCCATGCATACTTGGGAAGAATGTGTAATCTCCTGTTATGGGTAGAGTGTTTTAAATATTGATTAGGTCCTACTGGTTTATGGCATTGTTGAGTTCTTTGCCCTTCCTGATTTTCTGTCTAGTTCAGCGATTTTCATCTGGTGTGCTGCAAGAGGCGCACTGGGGTGCCATGAAAAATTTTAAAACAAGCAATATCTGACTTTTTAGCTAGGGGCACTGACCTCTTTGCTCTTAGTTTGTCAAAATAAAAGATGTCAACAGCCAACATAACAATAGCTGTCTAGTGTAAATGAATCAAAATTGTCCCTTTTTTGGGTCAGATTTGCAAAAAATACATATTTTTGATGTGCCACAGAATTTTAGTAATTAATTTATGTGTGCCATGAAATGAAAAAGGTTGAAATCACTGGTCTAGTTATTGTATTGATTATTGAGAGGAATATTGAAGTCTCCAACTATAATTGTAGATTTGTCTTTCTCTTTTCAGTTTAAACAGCTTTCGCTTCATATATCTTGTAGCTTTGTTGTTTGGTGCATCTAAGATCGGTGGATTGGCTCTTCTATCATTATATAATGTTGTTTTTCTCTGTCTCTATTCTGAGGTGGAGGAAATGCTCTAGTGCAGGGGTCCCCAACCCTTGGGCCACAGAAAATACTGGTCTGTGGCTTGTTGGGAGCAGGGCTGCACAGCAGGAGGTGAGTGGCAGGCAAGGGAGCTAAACTTCATCTGTATTTAGTCACTCCTCATTGCTTGCGTTACCTCTGCCTCCTGTCAGATCAGCAGTGGCATTAGATTCTCATAGGAGCCCAAACCCTACTGTGAACTGTGCATGTGAGGGATCTAGGTTGCATGCTCCTTATGAGAATCTAATGCCTGATGATCTGAGGTGGAGCTGAGGGGTGATGCTAGTGCTGGGGAGTGGCTGCAAATACAGATTATCATTATCAGAGAGGTTTGACTGCACAGACCATGATAAATCAATTGCTTGTAGGCTCATATCAAAATCCTATCAGTGAGTGGCAAGTGACAATTAAGCTGCATCTCACGACAAGCCAAAAAGCCTCCTTCCCAGCCCCACAGTCTGTGGAAAAATTGTCTTCCATGAAACTGGTCCCTGGTGCCAAAAAGGCTGGGCACTGGTGCTCTAGTGAATTCCAGCTACAGAAAGCTTACCTTCTCCCACTGCGTTTGTAAGGAAAAGGAGTAGAACTGAAGAATTTGGATATAAATAGAAAACTTGAAAGGTGGTAAAAAATGGCATAAATCAAAGAGTTAAGTTGACTTTTGTTGATTTTATTTCTTTTGCAGGTTTTTGTTTAAGCAAAACACAATATATACGCAAATTTGAAGGTGTGGGACAATAAGTAATCTTCAGTGTTTGTTATTATAGATAAAGCAGCAGTAAAGTTTTTGTACACAGAGCCTAGGATACCTCTTATTTCTGCAAGATAAGGTTCTAGATGTAGAATCACTGGGTCAAAGACTGTGCTTTTGGAAAAACACTGGGAGTGTGGGGTCAAATCAAAGTATGTGAAAGTCTCGTGCTTAATTGGTAAGACGACTTTTCCCTTAATTTCTTGTATTGACACCTTCTGTCATTTAAAAATATATATATTTAATGACATTTCTGTTCTGGTAAATTGGAGAGATGATTGGGTTTCTTTGCTTTTTTTGTATTTTAAAGGTATTATTTCTTTGAACTTGATTTTTCATTTTTTCAAATAATCTTTTATTTAGGTATACTACACATTAGGCACACCAATTATAAATGTATAGCTTGATGAATTGTTACTACGTGGATATACCCTTGTCAGGAAATAAAACGTGACCAGTGCACCCCAAAACCCTGCTCGTGCTTGCTCCCACTCAGCCTGTTTCTTCCCGTTGCTAACATAATCAGTAAATTGACTTTTCACACACCAGACTAGGTTTTTAAAAGTATTAACCATAATTTGAGTGTGTATTTTGTGTGTGTGTCTGGCTTCCTTATTTCTGTATTGTGTTTGTGAGATTCTTCTTTTGCAGTAGTTCGTTGACTTTCCTTGCTATATTGTGATACTGCATTTTTAATGTGCTACAATTTATGTATTCTGTGTTAAAGTATTGCAGGTCACACTATGAAGAGTGTGACTTTTCTTTTCACACTCTTAATGGTGTCTTTCAATGAACAATAGTTACTACTTTTAATGTAGTCCTGTTTATAAATCTTTGTGTTCTGTTAAAGAAATCTTTGCCTACCATGGGCCACAAAGATACTTTCCTTGAACTTTAAAGGCTTCTGTTTTTATATGTAAACTCTGTTACATTAAATAAGTTTATTCTTTATACTTTTAAAACAGAATTTTACTGAAAAATTTACGTTGAATTTTAACAGATGTCCTTTCGGTAGCAACTGAGAGAGTTACTTGATTTTTCCCCCCTGTTTATATATTTAACTTTGTATTTAATTATGTTGTAGTTTTCATTGTGCTTTATCTGCAGTCCATTTTTGGGGTGCACCCTTCTTAACCACAGCGGGTAGTCAAGAAATGTGTTAGGGTGTTTTCCTAAGACTTTATTTAGGAGGTTTTATTCTCGTTAAATGTGGTTAGCTTGTAATTTAATTTTTTGTGTGTGGTGCTTGTAACTGTTTTTCAGTTGAAACCATCTCTGCACATTCTTCCTTGATCTTTGGAATGTATAACATAAGAATTTTTTTTAATGTTAGAAAAAATTTTCCAATAATTTTAATAGTGCTCTTTTCTGTTTACTTGATAAATTTTCTCATTCCTTTGTTTTGGGCTATCTCGTTGTGTCTTTTTTGTGTATCTATTTTGATTTGGTATTGTTTTGCATAGCTATTTTAATTCCAAATGTATTTGTAAATAGTAGAGAATAATTTACCACAAAATCTTGTAATCTCTTTGTTGATTATATTATTTTTATTTCTGATTTTATTCACATTTTTTCCTGTTAAAAATGAATGAGGCTGTTGAATTGTGTTGTATTTTCTCAGTGAATTATGTGGCTTAATTTTTCTCCTGTATTTTCCATTTTGTTTATTTCTCCTTTTGAGATTATTTTTGCTTTTTGTCTTACAATTTGTTACATCTCTAAAATCTCAGTTTATTTTGCTCTTGCCTTTCTTTTCATTACTAAGTTAGAATGATACCTTTTTTTTCAATCTGTATACTTTTTGATTTGGAAGAATTTCAACTTTTTCCTAGTTATTTATCATAGAGTGGTAGATTTTCCTTTAGTAGATTTCCATATATTTTGATAAAATTTTTGATTAATATCAATCACTTTTTCTTGATCTGGTCATAAATTAAGAAATGTTATTTAAGTTAAAATATATCACAATTCATATTAATATTATACATAATATGTAACTATGTATATAATTATATCTTATAATATGAACATATTTTATACACACATTATTTCCAAGTGGGTGGACTTCTTTTAATTTACTATGAGTATTGGGTGTGTGTGTGTAATTTCTATCTTTTATTTTTATTTTTTAATTTTTTAATTTTTTAATTTCTATCTTTCTGGATTCAATGAGGAAATAATGACTCCTAGTTTTGCATGTTACTACATAGTTTGCTGTCTCATCTTTTAGTTACTTCTCTAAAGAAATTTAAATCACACTTTATATATTTTTGGTTTTTTCTTTAGTGTATTATAAGCATTTCCTCATATAATTAAATAATTACTTAAAAATATTTTAATGCCTGCATAGTATTATAAACATCTTTCATACACTATTTAATGAGAGCAGTTTCGTTGGCTGTTTAAATAGTGTTACAGTAGCTTTATTTGTATCTTTAATTTAAATTTTATGTATTTTTAAAAACACATACACATGGCATGAAATTTGAAGGGAACAAAAGAATTTACATAGTCTGTTTCTGTCTGTCTCCCAATCTTCCTTCCCTGTGAACTAACTAGTGTTACCAGTTGTTTCTTTTCAGGGCTACTGCTGCTGCTTTTTTAATTAGTAAACAAATACATAGGCACTTTTTTCTTTTTCACAGAAATGACCATCTTTGTTCCCACTCAGTAGACCATGGAGAGGATTTACATCAGTGCGTAAAGACACCTCATTAATTTTTTTAAGTACTTTTTTTTTCCTTTTAGATTTTATTTATTTATCTTTAGAGGGGAAGGGAAGGAGAGAGGGAGAGAAACATCAATGTGCGGTTGCCTCTTGTATGTCCCCTGCCGGGAACTGGCCTGGCAACCCAGGCATGTGCCCTGACTGGGAATCAAACCGCGATCCTTCGGTTCGCAGGCCCGCGCTCAATCCACTGAGCTACACACCAGCCAGGGCAAGACACCTCATTAATTTTAAGGCTGCAGAGTGTTCCAGTATATACCTGTGTCATAATTTATTTAAGCTGACTATTATTTCTAGATATTAAAGTTATAATACTTTTAAATTAAAGCTGTATTTATTGAAATTTCCTCCTTGTTTTTAAAGTGTAGATCTCTAGAGTGTGTTCTTTCCCTCACTCCACTTATTTGACACGTGGTTTTGCTAGCAAAGAATGGGTCAGGCTGATGACTGCCACCATCTTATAGGAGTTACTGTCCCAGTAAAGAAATGCCGAGCTTACTTCCTTGGGGGGCTTAGGGAAACAAGGGCATTAGGCATTGGAGTTGGTATTTAAGGAATCCTGAGATTGAAAAACCCAACAGTATGAATATTTCATATTTGTTTAAAATGTGAAATATAATAACATGCATAAGGCAGGAAAGTAGTACTTAAAGGATTGTGAAATGAGCACCTATATGACCCCATTCAGATCAACAGACAGAACATTGCCTAAGCTTGTGGGGCCTTTTTCATTTACAGCTCCTTGTGCACCCCCAGTGGTGGACACTTTCTTGACCATTATTGCATTCATGTTCATTGTCTTCATAACTTTATAACCTTGTGCATTCTTAAGCAATGTAGTAAAATTGTACTTATTTTTGAAACTCTTCCCTAATGTTTTTAGATATCTGAAAATTTGCACCCCCACAAGCAGCCTTGAAGAGTCACGGAGGATGTGTGGGAAGTGAAGGGGCAAGGAATTCTACATATGTTGTCTTAATGAAGCATGGGGGACTCAGTATTATTAGGTGAACTTGAGATCTTTTTTGTACCAGGTGATGGAGCTATATCTTCACTGTTGCTAGATTCCGGAACTGGCTTTGGGTTTGGTTCTTTGAAGCACTGCTTCCTAAGCACTTATTTGCTATGACCAGGGCATACAGTCCTGCCTGGAGCTCTCTGTATATGCCCATTCCCTGTGGATTGCAAAAAAAAAGAAAAGAAAAAAGAAAGAAAGAAAGAAATTTTTTCTAAAGCCATGCTTTTTTCTTTCCTAATTTGTAAAAGCATTGGAGTTTAATTTAGGGCTTTATTCATAAATCCTGTTGTCTCATTTAGGGACCTTGGAAGCTTGAGCAAATCAAAGGTTTTTCTGTGGTATATAGATCATGTGTGATTTTTTAAAAAAAAGGTAGAATTATTCTATATAAAAAAGACCATAGAAGTAATTTCTAGTTAAGTTTTCTAGTAATTTTTGTAGTTGAGTCGATTACAAAATTTGTGATGCTATTTACACCACAACCTAATACACATGCAAATATATGTGTGTGTGCTAAAGTTTCACAAACAGTACCTTTACTATATATAATTAATTACCCTGATATCATTTATTCTGTTCTAATTTCATTAAAAATAAATGCTGATTTATTTTTGAAAGGCATCTGTCCGGCTAAATTGTGTGCAGGATCCTTTAATAGGTCACTGCTTGCAGTTGAAAAGGTGCTGTGATTTTCTAGAGGAAAAGGTTGGCTTCCAGGGATTAAACGGAGTTAGGCAAACTAGAGTCATGGTGTGTGTGTTTAAGAGTGTGAACTTTGCTTAGCTCCTGGCCCTGCCACTTGCCAGTCATGAGGGGGTAGGTATTCTTGAGCTTAAGCCTTTTATAAAATGGGAAGGGCACTTCCAGCTTGGGTTTTTGAGGCTTACATGAGAGAATGTGTGGCTGTAAGGTAAGCATTAATAAACACCTGTTGTTTTTAGCCATTATTACTTGTTTCAGGACAAATTGGAGTTTCCAATTTTAGCTCAGTGGTTTTTGTACAGATGCAGAATATACTGTGACAGGAGTTATGGGACAGTGTTAAGTAACAGAACAGGTGGATGGGAATTGCTTAGTTGATCTGCTGATCCATTGGAATCAGTTCAGGTGGCTGCTGGAGTCTGTGCTTGCAAATCTGCTAGTTTATTATGGGAGCGGGAACTGCAAAAGATGCCAGGCAGTCACAATGCCTTCATTGCAGAAGAATTGGACTTCCTGTTCTTGTTCATGGGCAGGAGGTTGAAGCTAAAGTGTGTGTGTAAGATCAACTCGAAAAGGCCAGAGGGACATATTCGAGGTCTGTCAGGAAAAAGTCCAGGCATTGTTAATATAATGAGAACAGTTTGCACGACATGGATGTAACCTGGCAGCCAAGGAGAGTGGACTAGAATAGAATGAGCATGTGTGAACAGTGATGACTCCACTATACTAGTCAGTGGGGGGTGGTAGACACCATTCAGTGAGCATGTGTACTGTGTGGCCGTCGCATTCACAATGACTGATCAAGTAGAAGAACAAGTGTGCATTGAATTTTGCATGAAGCTTAAATATTCTTCCATGGAAACTATTGGGATGATTCAGAAGGCTTTTGGAGACGATGGCAATGAGTGCAGTGGAAATAAAAGTGGCACAAATGCTTCAAAGGTGATCGAGAATCTTTCAAAGTGGTCCACACTCTGGAAGGCCTGCAACAAGCAGAACACCTGAGAATGTTGACCATGTACAGGATGCAATCAACGAAGACTTCTGGCTTTTCCTAAAACCAAAATCACCTTTGAAAGGGAAGAGATTTCAGACCTTTGATGAGATTCAGGAAAATACAACAGGGTAGCTGATGGTGATTGAGGGAACTGTGTGAGGTCCAAGGTGCCTACTTGGAAGGGGACTGAGGTATCATTGTCCTGTGTACAGTGTTTCTTGTATCTTGTGTCTTCTTCAGTAAATGTCTCTATTTTTCATAGTATATGCCTGGATACCTTCTGGATGGACCTTGTATTCTTTTGAATCTTCACTCTGCCTCCTCCCATATTTCACTTTGAAAATCAGTTCCTGCTCCTCTACCACCCTTTTTTAAAGAATGACCAGCTTTTATATTTTAAAGATTTTTAAAAACTTATTTATTTTTAGAGAGGGGGAAGTGGGGGAAAGGAGAGAAGAAACATCCATCAATGGCCCCTTGCAAGGCCAGCATCGAGGCATGTGCCCTGACTGAGAATTGACCAGTGAGTGACCTTTTGGTTCTCAGGACTATGCCCAGCCAACTGAGCCACACTGGTCAGCGTGACCAGCTTTTATATTTTAGATAACAGTATGTTCTTAAAATGAATTGAAGCAAATTGGAATGTTAAAATTTAGACAAGAAAATTAAATTTGTTTAAAGTCCTGTCATGAAGAGAAACCTATTTATTAGCGTTTGATGTTTTTCCTTCCAGTTTTTTCTCATGCATTAAAAAAAACCAGTTCTTGAATTTAAAAAAGGTTGGCAGTAACACTGTACATCAAGCACTTCTATAATGAAATTAACAACTGAACTGGTTAGATAGCTCTAGATCAGTCAATAAGATGGGAGAGGAAGGGAGAAGGACACTGTGGAACAGAAGAGACAGTGACCTCATACTGTCTCAGATTGAAGGGTAGCCCTCGTATTAACCTTCCCTCTCAGGTATTCTGTAACAAGTAAGAATTTGACTTTAAAACTCTTCCCTACTTTTTACTATTTCTCCCTTATTTGGCATGTGCTCCTCGAGGTCAGAAGAACAGGTCTTATGGTTGATAATGTTGCTAAAATTGATATTCCATTAGATTGCTAGTAGAGTTTCTGTTTTTTGTGGAATACGAAAGCAGAACTGTTTATAATAGTTCTACTAAACATATATGTTAGTGCTTTTCAACTGCTTCAGGTTCTTCAACCAGTGAATCCACCCAGATCCTGAGAAAAACCCAGCTTTTTCCAGCTGTGATGCAGGAAGTTATCTGCCCTCCATGGCAGTACCTGAATGGACTGTGCTGTCTGGCCATGGTCACCTAACATGAGGCCAATCTGTTTTCTCTTTCTGTCACAGATTTTGAAGCCAGCTTCATAAGGCTGTTGGACAAAATAACAAATGGTTCTCGAATTGAAATAAACCAAACAGGTAAGCACCTTTTCTTCCCATTCCAGAAAGCATCTACACATGCACTACTTCAACATTCTTGTGCTTCTCGCCCCTTTTGATAGTGTAAATATTGTGTTCAGATGGGAAAAAGTCCACTTTCCTGTTTGTGATGCAGTTGTTTGGAGATGCACATGAACTCTGCCATTTTAAGGGGCACACACTTGATTTAAGGAAGTAAGAAGAACGAACATTCCAGATCAACAAACAAGCATGCCCTCTTTTTTCAACAGTAAAAATATTTTATACCTAACGTTTACATACAACTTTAGAGTGCATTTACTTCTCTTGTCACAACAAAAATCTTACAGCAGACTCTATGAGGTAGTTGTATGTGCTGAATTTTATTTTTTTATTTCGTCTTTAAAAAATAAGGTTCAATAAATGTATACAAAAATTACGAAAGTCCCTTCACCTATTTCCTGTTGCACTCCCTCCCTGGTGCAGTCGTGGTGACATTTGCTTGCATGGGTACTTCTTAGACCATCGACAGGGCTGTGCTTGCTGTGTGCTCTGCAGCCAGCTTTTTTTTTTCCACTAGCACAAATATTGCAGGTTAATCTCAGTTATTTCCATAGGCCTAATATAATATTCTATTGTATGGCTGCATAGTAATTTATTTAATTGCTCCCTACTGATAAACATTCAGATTGGTTTTAGTTTTTTGTTTGTTTGCTATTAGAAATTCTTTTATCTACATCGTATAGGGAGGAGACCACACAAACATCTTTTGACAAGCTCCATGACTGTGTACCTTTTTGCATAGGTGCAACAAAAGAAACTCTGAACTTTCCCATATGTTGACTCTTTTTAGAAAGAAGACAAGTTTGGCTTCATAAGTGGCCTGACACCACACTGAAATTGTTCATTTGTAGCTGCATTCAGAGAACAGCTTTTAGGCATGAAGCTTGAGATGCCCTTTGCAAGCTGATTTCCATTAGACTTCCTTGGCTTGTTTCCTTTGAAATTGCTGGAGATGTTTTTTTAGCACATTACATTGGTGATTCAGAGGGCAGGTAATTCTGTTCTTGTCTAGTCTTATCTGCAGCTTAGGTTGGGAAGTAGACATTTACACGATCCTGCTTCTGCCTCCTACCTCCCCCGTCCCAACACCGCCCCAAAGTAGAATATATCATTCTGATGATCTGGTCAGTTGGTTGATTTGCAGGCATAAACATGTTTGTGGCGTTTAGTGATTTTATATAGCTTTTTTTTTCCCTTTTTGACTGAAAGATTGATTTTGTGACTCATTCATAGTGTTTAGAATAAATGATGTAGAATCTATAAAATCTTTCCCTTTGAGAAGTGTAGGAGGATATGATTCTGATTTTGATCGATTCCGATTTTGATTGTTGGGGTTTTGGTTTTTAATAGAGTATAATAAAACCTAAATTTATTCTGTGAAACTTCCAAAAGCTGCTTTCCTTTTGAGTGACTGAACATATTTTATTCCTCTGTTGCTAAATTTGTCTATTGATAAATTGTTCGAGAAAACATTGTAAAACATTTGAGCAGCAAAAATAGTTTGTTCACCTATTTGTACTCCCAAGATACTCATAGAGTATGTTACTTTGGTTTCTCTCTAATATCTTAATCTAGTAAGAAAGTTTTTGGATGATAGGAATATATGGAGAAATGAATTAAGATAATAAAGAGTTTCTAATGGAACTATTAAGTAAATTTAGTCACTTTCATTTGTTACTATTAAAATAGCTACTATTAATGGAATTGCCATAAAGTACCTGCTTTTTCTAAGTATCTTGTTTGGTGAGTGCGGGTTATGGGAAACCTTATTTCAGGGGCCTAGAAGAAGCTGATTGCTGGTGTGCTGACTTCAGAGCATCATTGTAAACACCCTTCTCCAGCGCGGGCTGGGAATGTGCTGCTGGGAGACTAAGATGCATATTCGGATTTTTTCTCTGTGCTCTGCCATGACTTGGGCAGTTCAGATGGTTTAGGGAAGGGCTTAATTTATTACTGCTTATTAAATTAAACTCATAGTTTATTATTATTACAGGGGCTTGACAGTAATGAGTCAGCTTTTGGTTTGAAGTAAGGGCTCGTAGGAATGGCATTTGAAGTCTCCTGGATACCCATGTCAGACTTTCCCCTTGGGACTCGCTGCCTTTGTTGCTTTTTGTTTTAATTTTTTTATTTATTGATTTTTAGAGAAAGAGAGGAATGTGTGTGTGGATGGGGAGATCGTCAGTTTGTTGCTCTACTCATTTATGCGCTCATTGGTTGACTACTGTATGTTCCATGGCAGGACCGGACCCAAAAATCTTGGCTCATTGGGACAGCGCTCCAACCAGCTCAACCGAGCTGCCTAGTGAGGGCCTCTTTGTTTCTTTTGTGAAACTGATCTTTCTTTGTGCTGAATGCGGCTCTCTCCTCTTGTGTAAGGAACAACCTTATATTACCAGCCTGGCCTCCTGTACGGTGGGTCCGTGGAACATGACTGTAGCGTCCTTCGCAGCATTGGCTATTACCTGGAGAGTCTCCTTTGCCTGGCTCCGTTTATGAAGAACCCGTTAAGAATAGTTCTGCGAGGAGTGACCAATGACCAGGTTGACCCTTCGGTGAGTAGAGAGGCCAAACCATGGTGTGATTTTTGTTTTGTCTCTTGTTACAACCCAACTTTTGAGAAACAAGTTCCTGATAAAGTACTGGTTTATTGTTGAGTGTATTTTTATTGTTGTTACTTACCTTGAGGTTTAGAGATTAATCACTCCAGGACGCAGATGGACCAAGATTCATAATCAGTAAAATTCAGTGAAGATTGTTACCCTTCATCAAGGTGCCTTTCATTGTCGTGTCTAAACCTTCAGAACAGATGCTTGCAGGCTCATCATGGTTGACAAGAAACACGGCTCTGTTGGCTGAAGTATGTGAGAGTGGAAGTTTTGGAAGGTCATGTGATAGCAGAGGCTGGAAAGTAGACCAAAATTATAGACAGAAAATATTATCTTCTTGGTATCATTGCAGCATAATCATGACTTATTTGGGCTTCAATCATAAACTTTAGGGCGTTCTTCATCTGAAAAGAACTTGCAGATTTAGAATAAAGGTATAGGGACAGGGACAGTATATGGGAACTTTGATAGTTTGTGGGCACCAGCAATCTTCTTATTAAGCAGGCTAATTTTCCTGCATGTATGGGAAGGACAGTTTAATATTCAGGTGGAATTTTCATTGTAGCCACCACAACTGTCTTAGTGCCAGTGTAGAATGGGGTGTGTGTGTGTGTGTGTATGTGTGTGTGTGAGAGAGAGAGAGAGAGAGAGAGAGATTGATTGATGGATTAGAATAGTCCTGTCCAGACCTGCCTTAGACCACTCCTGAGTGAAGGATCCTCACCTTTGGATGCTCTGTTGTCAGAGAAGGGATCTTAATGCCTAGGGCCATGGTGTGAATGAAGCCCTGACCGAGAACACTTGTCTTCACCTCTACTCACAGGGAACTGAGACTGATGAAGGGGCAGTAATATTATAATAACTGTGTGTGATGCCAGGCAGGTACTGAAAATATCAGGGGGAGCACTTTGTAAAGTATATGATTGTCTAACTGCTATGCCGTACACTGGAAACTAATATAAAATACTGTTGAATGTAAACCATAATTGAAAAATTTTTTTAATTTACAAAAGAATCTGAAAACAGACAAACGATGAAGGGGTGGCTTCTAAAGCAGAATGTGACGTGTGTAACTTTTCTAACCAGGGAGGACCAGTTAGGTGGTTCGTTGAGCCACAAAGTGGAGAGTGCTGGTGTTCACCAATGCACTTATTAGCGTATAAACCTAGTTAATGTGTTATTAGGCAGTAAAAGACTTATTTCCCAATTCTTGGGAATTCGGGTACATAAACTCTTTTCCTAGAATCTGATGAGTACCTTGTGTGATCTGAAATTCTTAACTGTAAAGAAACGTTGAATAAACTGTTTAGAATTTTAAACTAATTTCAAAGGGTTGCTTTTTCCCTGCATTTTTCTGGAAGACCCTAGGAAGTGAGCCCTTGAGTTAAAAGTGCACTTGGGAGGAGGCCTTTGCACGTGGAGATGGAGGGCAGGTGCCCTGAGCAGTGGGAAAGGCCCGAAGCACACAGCAGACTTCGTCACTTAGTGTCCCAGTTTTGTGCTGTTTCCATAATTGCTGGTGATCTTAAAGGCTGTTAACGCTGGCAATATTAAAAAAGGGTTTATATATTAACAAAGATTAGTTGATGAATTCCCCAGAAATAGTATCTGTACTTAACTCCTTTATGCAGAGTATTATAAAAGAAATCTGTTTCCACATGTTACAGGGCTCTCTGCTGTAGCTAGCTGCAAGACTAAAATGACCTCGGGTAGTACTTGGCTCCAACCCAGGATAAAATAAATATACCTAATCTTGGATAAAGGATAACTTCTTTAGCTTGCGGTCCCTTCATTTTGAGCTTTCTTTTTAATATTTGGTTTCCCCATTGGTTACTGTTCACATTTACTCTCTGTACCAGGATGAATATGATGAGTTTCTCCTATAGGGAAGTTGGTCTCATGGAGTGGGCAGTGTGAACACATCTGGGGAAAGTGCAAGGCTGAGTAACTCTGGGCTCTAATAGAGGTACCAGTAAAGCACTGAGGGTTGTGGAGGGTTTTGTAGAGGAAGGGAAACCACAGAATCAGTCTGGTTTTGCGGGGAAGGGAACTCTGGAGGCTGAGAGAAGAATGAATTGAAGGGGGCTGCCAGATAGTTAGAACATAATGCAGATGGAAGGAGAAAGGAAGAGACAGATACGAAGGACAGTGTGGAAGGGAAACTTCATAATTTGACAGCTAATTGGAGATGGAATAGGAGGGACTGTCCTGGTTGAAGGCTAGAGATCAGAAAGTTTGACACAGGGAAGAGGAAAACTGTTTGGATGATGGGCGATGTGTTTGATTTTGGTCCTGTTCCTAGTAGGCTGGGAGGGAATCCACAGGTGGTTGTCCAGTTGGCAGCTGGAAATTACAGTCCAGAGCCTCAGAGATAGGTCGTCAGCATCTTGCCCAGGAAGTTAAATCTTAACTCTTATCTATCCAGTTAGAGCTGGGCAGCAGCTGCCCTCTTTGGAAGAGGCATGAGCTCCAGTTAGCTGGAGATCTTGGCTGATCTCATCATTCATTTAAATTCCCTTTCAGGCCTGTGTTGAGCATTAGAGTCTTTGCTCCATGGTGATCCCAGGGACTGAGAACAGAAGAAGAGAAAATGAATGTTAGGGGACGAGGAGCCGCAGACAGTGACTGTGGAGAGAGAAGTGTTTGAAGAAGCCAGGGAGGACCCAGGGAGTGAGTGTCTGCAGGAGCTGGTTTAGGGGTTGGGCAGGGAGATGCAGCCATGAGGCCTTTTACTGACCTTTGAGAGAGCAGTGTCATTGGAGTGTAAGGACAGTCATAGGCTGGGGAATGAGTAGGAAAGAGAACCCCGGCAAGTTAGGTGATCCAGAGAGTTAGATAGCGACTCCTGAAGAGCTGAGGTCAGAAATATTTTTTTAGATGAGGAGAAACATGCCTGTTGCAGGCTGAGGAGATGCTGTAATGGAGAAGGAAGAATTGAGGAAGTTGGGGGATTTAATGAGGGCGACTCCGCAGAAGTCCGGAGGGGGTGGGCGTTGAAAGCAGAAGTGGTGTGCTGAGCCACCTCCCCTTTAACTGCCTGTGTGGTCGGCATCAGCAAGGTTATGACGCAGCTGTTGAATAATGTTTTTGGTTTTCTTTGGCTTTGGAGTGCCACAGGCTTTAAAGGTAGGGGCATTTTCCCCCCTCCTCAGAGGCAAAAGGATAGACAATGAGGACAAGTTTTGAGGAGAAGCAAAGTTCCAAGATGTTTCCTTTGAATCTCAGTGATTTGGCACCAGAGCCCCCGTAAATATCTGTTGGTGCCAACACCCCGGTCAGGTGGTGAATGAAGATTCCATTCTTTCTCATTCCTGCCCTGGAAGGGGAATGAAGTACAATAAGGTCTGCTGTGTGCTGGGCCCTGTTCTAGTAGATAAAATGTATCTATATTTTTTCAATTCTTGTACAAACCATGAGGTTGGTGTTCTTGTCACTGTTTGAGACAAGATAACTGAGAGCAGTTTCTTCCCTTCTGTTTGGCATGGATCTGATGACATTTCTGCCTGCTGGTTGGTCGTCTGAACTTGTCAGGGTGACTGACACCTTGATCTTGGGGTCAGACTTTTGCTTTTTCTCCTTAACCACAGAGTGACCGCTCAGTTTCCCTTAAGTAGAACTTGCAGCCCACCCCCACTCAGCTAAAACTAGTGTTGCAGAGTCGGCGGAGACCAGAACACGTGTAGTCCAGCCCCTTGTTTTGCACAGCAGGAAACCAGGGCCCTGGGGAGACAGGGATGTGTCCAGCCTCACAGCTGGTAAGAGGCGGAGTGGGACTCACGCCCACATGTGCTCTTCCAGCCTTCACCCCACCACACTGAGTTGCCTGCCCTTCAACTCAGATGGAGGGTGATTTAGGAGATGGGACCATGCCTGAAGTGATACGCAGGCTTCTGGCTGACCCTCAGAGTAAATCGTGACTTTATCCTGTATGACTTCAGGTATAGGTAGGATGAGCCAAAAGGGCTGTTCTGTTTTCTTGCCTTTCTTGTCCCCAGGGGAGCTGGTGGCTACCTAGTTCCAGGGACTCAGGTAGTAAGAGTAACCCACATCCTGTATCCCCTGGTTTTTCCAGAATCTAGCTTGGCCATCTCCCCAGTTCTTAATACTAGCCTAGACTGACTTCTTGGTTCTGGCAATCCCAAGTGCATATGTTTAGTATTTGGGTATGTTTAACTTTAATAGGTAGGTTGAAATGAGCTAATCTTCCATGAGTTTTCCTAGTAACAACAGCTGCTACCTCACCTGATCCATTCTCAGTATGTTCCTAGGCTTCATAGGTCATTTCTACCTCAGGTTCATTTTCTGATAGCAGAATAAGTAGTTGGGACCTATTCTCTGCTCTAAAGCCTTATTGGAGTATCATTCTGGTCAGTCCTGGCATGTTGGGTGATAGCAGCTTGGAGACAGACAGTCTGAGACCCTTACCTTGGAGACAAGGAAATTCAGACAGTTGGGGTCTTGTTGTCTGAGGCCAGGCTGCTCAGTAGAGGCAGAGGCGGAGCCAGGGCCAGCGCCTTCCCCTACACCCTGCGCTGCTCCTGCTAGGGTCAGCCGCGGGGCTGAGGAACGGCCCTTTGCCCTTTGGGAGCAAGTAAGGGAATAATTTTCTTTCCCATGTTGCAGTTGAGGCAGCATTCAGTGACTTCTTAGGTCAGCGTGATTTGAATGTCATCCTTATACTCTGAGGATTCCACAAATGAACAAGAAAGGACCCCAGGCCTCCTGTGAGTTTGGAATAGGAAGGAGATAGCAGTAATACTTGGCATCGTCTTGCCATTAATTGTGCGGTTGTGTGTTTTCCTGCTTCAAGTAGTTTGAAGTGATCCTTCCCCCACTGCCATCACTTTCTTGTAGAGCCACCACCTACCTTTTAACTGCCTGTGTTATGGCACCAGCAAGGCTCTTAAGTAGCTGTAATGTATTTTTTTCCCTTTGCCTTTGGACTGCTGTAAGCTTTAAAGATTAAACAACCATGTTGGGACAAGATTAATACAAAAATCTGGTATTTTTTTCCAAAGTGTTTTTACCTAAAAGAATGAGCAGAGGTCCCAGTTTGTTTTCTGTTTGAGCCTGACAGTTTCTTATGCTGCTTGCTTGATGCTCATCGTGATACCTCTGTAAGGTAGGCGTAAGTCTCCATGCCGCACATGAGGAAAGGGGCTCAGAGGAGCCAGGGGCTTATCAAATCTTCGTTTTACTCGGGAGCAGAGTCATCCATGCCCTCAGTTGTAAGCCAGTGTCCTTTCGCTTTACCAGAGTACACATTAGCTGCCTGGGTGCTATGCCTCAGCCTGTTTTGTGAGCTCTTTCCCATTTGCTCAAAATTTAATGAAACTCTTTTTAAAATTCTGAAACAATTCTACAGGTTGATGTTCTTAAGGCAACAGCCCTCCCTCTTCTGAAACAGTTTGGAATTGATGGTGAATCACTTGAGCTAAAGGTAAGAACGTATGAATTGTTACCTGTATACGCGTATATCCGTGTAAACCATTTCCTTACCAATTCGTTGGAAGAGCTGCATGACTGTGTGTGTGTGTGTGTGTGAGAGAGAGAGAGAGGGAGAGAAACAGACAAATAGACATTAGAAGTCACCATTTATGAGAAGACCCACAGGACAGGAACCAAATATTACAGACTTTGAGATGAAAGGGGCTTTTAGTAATGACAATAGTAGGCAACAGTTACATTGCACTACCTTTGTGGAAGGCACTGTTGCAAACATTCTGCATATATTTATTCTTTTCATTACAATACCATTTGTGTCACTCAGCTGATAGCAGTGGAGCCAGGATTCTAGTTATAATGCCTCTCTAATCTGGATCATCTAGATATAATTTATGTCCAGAGCCTTCCAACTTGGATGCCCCTGAGAATTTTCAGTATTTTCAGAACCTAGTAGAAAGAATATAAGCATCCATTTTTTTGCACTTGAAAGGAGCTCTATCAAGTTGGTGTGATAATACTGGATGTCATAAGTTGTGTAGCATCTCTACTTTTTACAGGGCAAATGACTTTATTTTTAATACAGTCATGCGTTGCATAATGACATTTTGCCCAAAGACAGACCACATATACAATAGTGGCCCCGTAAGGTAATAGCACTAAAAAATACCTATCACCTGGTGACATAGCTGTCGGAACATTATAGTGCAACACGTTACTCACATATTTCTGGTGAGGTTGGTGTAAACAAGCCTACTGCACTGTCAGTCATGTGAAAGCGTAACACACGCGATTATGTATAACACGTATTGCTTGATACTGGGAATAAATGACTGTGTTACTGTTTATGTACTTACAGTATGTTATTTATCATATTTTAGAGTGTATTCTTTCTACTTGGGAAAAAACTTGGCTATAAAACATGTTGTGTTAGAGTGACAGCAGCCTCGTCTATGTTTACCACCTCTCAGTTTCTTTTGTGCTTGATTCAGTCTTGTGTTTTGTTTTCTCATCATGGCCCCCAGGCAAACAAAAACCTACTGTTAATATTGCCAGTAAGAGGCCATGTTGAGTGGTTGACTTGGAAACAAATTAAAAAGTGGTTAAGGACTACACAGGTAGAAAACCAGTGATGGTTATCGCTTGCCATCAGGCACATCCCATTCCACCATAGATAGCTATGGTCTTGAAGAACAAAAACAAAGTGATGGAAGCTATTAAAGGGTCTGCTTCATTAAAGGCAGTGAAACCAACAAAAATTATAGAAGGGCCTATATGAGGCTCGGAGAGACTTCTAATGACCCAGATTACAGACCAGACACAGTTGTTTATCCCTCTCAGCACCACGACAGTCGTGGCCAAAGCAAAAAGGTTGTGATGTTGAAAGAAGGTGCTGGACTCGATTACAGTGTTAATTCATTGCTCACTCTGGGTGGTTTAAATGATTCAAGAATGGTTATTCATTATAGTGTGAAAGTGAGTGATGAGTCTGTGAGTGCTGATGTGAAGGGAGCTGAGGAATTTGGGGAGACTCTGGATAAGCCGATTGTGGAGGAAAATTAATTACTTGCCAGCCCAAGTATTCAATGTGGGTTGAACTTCCCTATTCTGGAAACAGATGTCTGAAAGGACTTTGCATTCATAAGGAGGCCAAGTCAGTGCCAGGCTTTTAAGGACAGGATAACAGTCTTGCTCCAGGGGCAATGTTGCAGGTTACAAACTGACACACAGTGAGGACACACAGGCCTTTGAGCCTATCAGTAAGTGCACCCTGCAAGTGAAAAGAAGTCCTGCATGACCCAGCTCTGCTCTCAAGATACCTTCCTGAATTACTGTTGTCAGTGAAATGGGGCAGTACTGTTCAGAGAATTATATACCGCTTAAGATGTAATAATTAAGATGTAAGGTGCATGACTGTAATTTAGAGTTCTGATAGATCAATTAATGGCATAGGAGAAAACAGTTAAGAAATGGGATTAATGCATGAACTAGGCCAGTCCCTCATTTTATGGATGAAGACCCACTTGACTTTGGGACGTGCTGGCTCTGTGCTGCTATTTCTGAGACACCGTGGCGTGTCCTTGCTCATCATGTGCCCTCTTAGAGCTAACATCAGGTGCTGCTGACCTTGAAAGGATTGCCAAGTTAAATGTGGAAGAGCCATCTGCACATTGGTGGAGAACCCCTTGGTGTAAACCATACTGGGTTGGGTGTCTGGGTCGTCTACTTTCTGTTGCATCCTTGCCTCTTCTTTCCCACCACGTGTGCAGATTGTGCGACGGGGAATGCCTCCTGGAGGAGGAGGTGAAGTGTTTTTCTCATGTCCTGTAAGGAAGGTCCTGAGGCCCATTCAGCTCACAGATCCAGGAAAAATCAAACGTATCAGAGGAATGGCGTATCCTTTTTGCATTTGGTTCAGATTACTTATTTTTTTCTTACCTCATGAAGATAAGAGTGACTCATAACAGCGTTAACTTCTTCTCAGGGTTATTTGCACTTTAGACAACCATCATGGAAAAGTCTTAACAGTGAAATTGTAATGGTTGGCTAGGATATGATGCTTTATTATCTGCCTCACCTTGACCAGATTGATTGATTCATTTATTTATCTCCTTCCTTCTTTCCTTCCTTCCCCCCTCCCCTCTTCCTTCCCTCTTCCCCTCCCCTCCCCCCCCTTCCTTCCTTCCTTCCTTCCTTCCATCCATCCATCCATCCATCCATCTTAATCTTTACCATTTTCTTTTTTGGTTAACAATTAAATAGCTCTCGTGTATGTGATCCTCTCCTGAGGGCTTTGGTTTGGGGGCCACCAATGCAGTTGCAGCCCTGCCCTCAGAAGAGCTCATCAGCTGATGAAGGAAACAAATATGTAAACACATAGTTCTGATGGAATGTGTAAGATGATATAGACACATGTGCAGTGGGCTGGGGGAGCTAAGAGTAGAGAGTGGTTAATTTTGTCTGGAGGATGTAGGAGGGCTGGAATAATAATACTACTGTTTATTAAGTGCTTACTCTGTGCTTAAGGGATAATTATTTTATATATTTAGTTTTAAAAAAACTACTTTATTGAAGTACAACATGAGTGACATCCAAAAAATTTTATGTTTAATGTATACAACTTGATGAAACTTTGGAAATAAGAGTATGTTTGTGAAACATAATGCCATAAATATATCAGTCATTTCCAAAAGTTTCCTCTCATCTTCTTTGTTTAAAATTTTTTAAATTTATTTTTGATAAAGCTTAAGATATATCCTCTTAGCAAATTTTTACGTACTGCAGCACACAATACAGTATTACTAACCACAGGCATTATGCTGTCAGTGTATAGAAATACAATTGGTTTTTGGTGTTGACTTTGTATTCTGCAACTTCATTGAATTTATTCAAGTAGTTTTTTTTTGTGCGTGGAGCCTTTAGAGTTTTCGGTGTATAAAATTATGTCATTTGCAAATACAGACAGTTTTACTACTTCCTCTTCAATTTTGATGCCTCTTAATTTCTTTTTCTTTCCTAATTGCTTTGTTGAATAGAAGTGGTGCAGGTGGGTACCTTTGCCTTGTTTTGGTTCTTAGAGGAAAAGCTTTAGGTTTTTCACCACCAAATGTGGTGTTAGCTGTGTGCTTTTCATGCATGATCTTTATTGTATTGATGTAAGTTCCTTCTGTACCTAATTTGCTGAGAATTTTTATCACGAAAGAATGTTGAATTTTGTCAGATGCTTTTCTGTATCTATTGAGATGATCATGGTGATTTTTATCCTTCATTCGGTTATGTAGTGTATAACATTGATTGATTTGCACATGTTAACCAACCTTCTGTCTCAGAGATAAATCCCACCTGGTCATGGTATATGATCCTTTTATTCTGCTATTGAATTTGGTTTGCTAGTATTTTGTTGAGGATTGTCACATCCATATTCATCAGGAGTATTGGCCTGTAGATTTTTTTCTTGAACTGATTTTGTCTGCCTTTGGTGTTAGGCTGATATTGGCCTCATAAAATGAGTTAGGAAGTGCTTCCTCTTCAGCTTTTGGAGGTTTAAGGTTAGCTATTTGGTGGAATTTGCCAATGAAGCCATCTGGTCCTGTGCAGTTTTTTGTTGTTGGGAGGATTTGGATTACTGTTTCAATCTGGCACATGTTACTTGGTCTGTGCAAGCTCTCTATTCTTAATGATCTTGGTAGTAGGTTTTATGTTTCTAGGAATTTATTCATTTCTCTAGGTTGTTTAATTTCTTGGTGTAAAATTATTTGTAATAGTCTCTTATCTGTTTTGATCTCTGTGGGATCAGTTGTAATGTCTCCTCTTTCCTGGTTTTACTTATTGTGTCTTCTCTCTTAGTCTAGCTAAGGATTGGTTGATTTTCTATTTTTTTATGAAACCAACTCTTAGTTATGTCAGTTTTTATAGTCTTGTGTTTTCTATTTCATTTATTTCTGGTTTAATCCTTATTATTTCTTTCCTTCTGCTAGCTTGGAGTTTAGTTTGTTCTTTTTCTACTTCCTTGGGGGTGTAAAGTTAGGTATTTTGAGATTTTTTTGTAGAAAGAATGTAGATGTTTATTGCTCCCAGCTTCCCTCTTAGTACTGAATTTGCTGCATAAATTCTAGTGCGTTGTGTTTTTATTTTCATTTGCCTTTAGATATTTTCTAATTTCCCTTTTGATTTCTTCTTTGACGCAGTGTTTGTTCAATAGTGTGTTGTTTCATTTCCATATATTTTTAAGTATATTTTATTAATTATGCTATTACAGTTTCCTGAATTTTCCCCTTTTACCCCCCACCCTGTACCCCCCAACCCTCCAGCATTCCCTCCCCTTAGTTCTTGTTCATGGGTTGTACATGTAAGTTCTTTTACTTCTCTTTTTCCTGTACCATTCTTAACCTCTCCCCATATATTTTATGCTTCTTCTTCCCTGTACCTTCCCCCCATTCTCCCCTTCCCCCTCCCCACTGAAAACCCTCCATGTGATATCTATTTCTCTGATTCTGTTCCTGTTCCTGTTGTTTGCTTAATATTTTTTTTTTAAGTTCAGTTGTTGAAGTTGTGAGTTTGTTGTCATTTCACTGTTCATAGTTTTTGTACTTCTTCAATTTCTTAGATAAGTCCCTTTAACATTTCATATAATAAGGGCTTGGTGATGATGAACTCCTTTAACTTGACCTTATCTGGGAAGCACTTCATCTGGCCTTCCATTCTAAATGATAGCTTTGCTGAATAGAGTAACCTTGGATATAGGTCCTTGCCTTTCATGACTTTGAATACTTCTTTCCAGTCCCTTCTTGCCTGTAAGGTTTCTCTTGAGAAATCAGCTGATAGTCTTATGGGCACTCCTTTGTAGGTAACTCTTTCCTTTCCTCTTGCTGCTTTTAAGAGTCCTTATCTTCAGTCTTGGGTAACTTAATGATGGTGTGCCTTTGTGTGTTCCTCTTTGGGTGCAACTTCTTTGGGACTCGGAGCTTCCTGGACTTCCTGGAAGTCTGTTTCCTTCGCCAGATTGGGGAAGTTTTCCTTCATTATTTGTTCAAATAAGTTTTCAATTTTTTGCTGTTGTTGTTCTCCTTCTTGAACCCCTATAATTCTGATATTGGAACATTTAAAGTTGTCCCTGAGGTTCCCAAGTGTCTCTTCATTTTTTGAAATCTTGTTTTCTTCATTCTGTTCTAGTTGGATGTTTATTTCTTCCTTTTGTTCCAAATTGTTGATTTGAGTCCTGGTTTCCTTCCTGTCACTGTTGGTTCCCTGCATGTTTTGCTTTATTTCACTTTGGGTAGTCTTCATTTGTTCTTTCATTTTTCGACCAAGCTCAATCAGTTCTATGAGCATCTTGATTACCAATGTTTTGAATTCCACATCAGCTCATCGCTTAGCTCCTCATCGCTTAGCTGTTTCCCTGGAGTTTTGCTCTGTTCTTTCATTTGGGCCATATTTATTTGTCTCCACACACCTGTTAAGTTGTAAGGGAGCAGGACAACCCTCTTTGCTGCGCTGTGGCGCTGTCTGTGGGGGATGAGTCAGAAAGGGAACAATGCAGCTGGCTTGCTGGGCTCTAGCCACACTTTCCAACAAACTGTAGTGTGAGAGTGGGAGTTTCTCCCACTGTGGCAGCCCCTGTCGTGCTCCACAGTCAGTTCTGAGTCTCAGTTTCCCATTCAGCCAGCCCTTCCCCCTGTGGTCTACCACCTTGCCCCTGGTTCTCTCCACCCGCAGGTGTCCCATCTCCTTCTTACCGGTCTAGTTGACTGTTTCTTTAATTTCTTGGTTGTTGGAGTTCCATGCAGTTTGATTTTCTGGAAATTCTGGTTGTTTATTGTTTTTAGATTGGTTGTTATCCTCCTTTTGGTTGTGTTAGGAAGGGTTTCTACCTATGCCTCCATCTTGTCCTGAACTCTCTCATTTCCATATATTTGTGGATTTTCCTGTTTTCTTGCTGCTGTTGATACCTAGTTTTATTCCATTGTGGTTGGAAAAGATACTTGGAGTGATTTCAGTCTTAAGTTTTAAGTTTGTTAAAATTATTTTATGACCTAACATGTGACCCTAGAAAATATGCTGTGTGTACTTGAGAAGAATGTATGTTCTGCTACTACTAGGTGGAATTTTCTGTACGTCGTTTAGGCCCATTCTGTATATGTCTGTTGGTCTGTTGTTTACTTACTGATTTTCGTTCTGGGTGCTCTTATCCATTATTGAAAGTAGGGTATTGAGGTCTCCAACTATTACTGTATTGCTGTCTCTTTCTCCCTTCAGATCTGTCAGTGCTTGCTCTGTATGTTTCAGGTGCTCAGATGTTGACTACGCACATATTTATCATCCATGTATCTTCTTGTTGAATTGATCCTTTTATCACCATGTAATGATCTCTTTTTCTCTTGTGACTTTAAGGTCATTTTTTAATTAAAGTCTGTTTTGTTTCATATATTTTGTCGCTTCTCTTTGGTTACCATTTGCATGGAATATCTTTTTCTCTCCCTTTATTTTTAGTCTATACGTATTCTTAAGTCTAAAGTGAGTCTTTTATAAACAGCATGTGGTTGGATCTTGTTGTTTTATCCACTTAGCTACTCTTTGTCTTTTGATTGGGAACTTTAATATATTTACATTGTATATGCTTTATTTTTAAGCCTCAGAGTTACTGAATTTACTTACATCCTATTTTGTAGATAAGAAACTGGGGCTTAAAAAGCTTAAGGAGTTTGCTCCCAAGTCATACTGTTCATAATGGCAGAGCTGGGGTTTGAACCCCATCTGTCTCACTCTGCAGCCCTGACTTTTCACCTCTGCTTTTTCCTGTAGAAAAGATAGGACATTTGGACTGAGCCTTGAAGAATGAATAGAGGCTTATGAAGTGGAGCAAGGAAGGAAAAGCACTTCAGGCAGAAAAGCAGGACTGTGTAGAGGTAACAACAGATGTACAGTGGCTCCGGGGAGTGGCAGATGGTGTGGTGTGGCCCAGGTGCAGGTCAGCTGGTGGTGTTTGGCAGTAGAAGATGGGACATGAAGATGGCCAGGAGCCAGTGAAAGTTGAAGCATTATTCATTCCAAAATTAGCGGTTTTCTTCTGGAGAATGAATTTGTATATTATGAGGATAATCCTGGCGGTACCAAAAGAACTTTTGGCTCATTGTAGACATTTTGGAGGGTACAAGTTTTCTAAAAAATCACCCGATGATGAACACTTACAGGCAAAGATGGCAGGAAATTATGGTGCTCTATAGAAGGGACAGCAAGAGTAGTGGCTGGAGGACAGGTGAGGGCTAGTTTATGAGATCCTAGAAGTGGAATGAATAGGACACAGTGATTGTCTGTGTCTGTAATAGAGGAACAGGGAGTCGTGAGGATGATTTTGATGTTTCTCACTTAGGCACTTGTGTAGAGAGGTTTGTTCTTACAGTAGCCACAGGTGTTTGGGGTGATATGTGGCGGAGTGTGGGGAAGTGAAGATAAGTTCAGTTTTAATTCATGTTGGGTTTGAGGGTCTTTCAAGATGGTTACTGGGAGACAAGCCTAGAAAGGAAATTAGAAATGTAGATCTGTAACTTAGGGGCAAGGTGAAGGCTATAACTAAATACTTTAGAGTCAGCTACCCTGTGGAATGCGAAGTGGGGAGGACGGAACCCTGGGAGGCCACTAAGACTTGACAGCAAAAGCTAAGTAAGTGTTCCCAAGAAAGGAGACTATAGAAAGTCAGAGTTGAGAGGACAACAAAGAAAATACAGCTTTTAGAAGCCTGGGTCAGCGCCTTAAAGAGCATTACGGTGGGCAGGAACTCATAGCAGGCCATCACTGTTGCCCTGGGAGGACCTCTTTCCCGAAAGTGGTGGCTGCAGATGACATCATCAGCTCTGGGTTGTGGAGTCACTGGGAGGGAAGTAGCAAAGTGTGGAGGTCTTGACTGGAAAGAGAAGCAGAAAGAAAGATAAGGTGGTAACTTGAAGAAGAGAGAGTTGATAAGATTCCCTCTTACACTTGATCTTAGCCTAAAGGCTGAGAAGTAGTGAGATACCCTCCTTTAAACAATGTGTTGTTAATGATTTGAGTATTTCTGTAGGATGGGTAAAGTAGATTAAGTATGATATGAGGGAGGGAGAGTGATGAAGCAGTGTAACAAGGTGATAAAGGTACAAATACTGGACTCAGACAGCTGTGGGTTCTAACCCTGGCTTTGCCACTCACCAGTAGGATTTTGGTTCCAAGCCTTGATTGACATATTTATGGGTAGGCCTGTTATATCTATTGTATCTGTAAAGAAGGTTAAGTGAGGTCATAAATGTATAGTACAAGGCACTGGGCTTGTTGACAAGTAAGCATTCAGTTTAAATGGTGTAGCTGCTGCTGTTTTTATTATTGTTTGAGAAGGGATGAATTGAGAATGATGGGTGAGGATGGCTCTAGATTGATCTGTCTGTAGGTGAGTGAAAGGGAGTTGGGAGGAGTTTTCAATTTTCACTATGTTAGGATGAGATCAAGAGTAAGGGGATTGGAGGAGGCTGATAATGGAGTGTGACAAGGGTGGTAAAGGTGGACTGTCATAGTGGGGCATAGCAGCTAAAGATAAGAAGGCTGCAGGATAGCAATATGGGCTCAGCTGAAGCTGAATTATGTGCCAGCCGCATGGGTGTGTGGCTGTGTCCAGGAGCAGTTGGCAAACTAGAGGAGGAAGTAGAGAAGATGGCCCATGTCATCCAGGGGTGGGTGTGAATTGACAGGATGAGTGAGTTGTCCCGAAGGATGGTCAGAGAGGGAGTTTGTGAGCCAGCGTTCAAAGCAATGGCCAGTGTTCTCCTCCTGAGGACTACAGCAGAGCTTACCAGCCCGTGGGAAGCACATATTCAAGGAATTGGACACCTTTATTTAACAGGTTGCTAGTGGAAGTAGGTAGATGCCTGTGTAGGTATGAACACCAAGAAATGGTGATTAGGGAATTGTTTTTGTTGGTTTTCACCTGTTAAAAGTGGTGAATTTCTAGGTGCTGACAGGATCTGGGTAAGGGCAGGTGTTGGCGGCTTAGGGACTGGATGGGGTTGGGAGCTGGCTTCCTGGGTAAGGAGTTGGACTGGGTGAGGCCAACCAGGATGTCTCCTTCTCGGGTGGGGTAGGTGCAGAGAGTCAAGTTTTGTACTTCTCAGGAGGTTTTAGGGTGGGCTTACGTGGAGGAAAGAAGTGTTTAGTGGACTGACTATTCAGAGGTCTCGATTAGCTTGAACAGTAAGTGGTGAGGAACATGGACTAGGGCAGGCTGCGTATTCATGGGGCTGAGGGAGCCTTTGTTGAAATAAAAGATCAAATTTGGGATGCTGCCAGAAGTTCTTTGTAAGGATCATCAAGAACAGAGCATTATAGAAGCATCATAACAGAGCTTCCCTGGATTATATAGTCTGTTGTCTGCATGGCAGTCTGGAGGCCACCTACCACCCACACCCTTGTGTATATGAGGAGAAAGTAGGCAGGTGGGCAGGAAACAGTTCCTGTCCTGGGGGCCCCCAGGTTGATGGATAGTTAAATTGACTTCAGTTGCCAAAAATGCTGCAATGAATGGCCTTGTACATGAATTCTTAGGCACTTTCGGGTCTATTTCAGTTTATTTTTTCTCATTTGCAATATGTTTCCTACTGTGGCAGTGAGCTCTTGTTTAGAATCCATTCTCTAGTCTGGAAATGTGATTTCCAGAGTGTGCCATTTGTTTTGAACCAATCTTGTGGTAACAACAGGGGTTTCACACTGGAGTCCTGCTGGGTACTCTCTTTACTGGATTCGCAAAGAAGGCCTCATGAGTAAGCTTTTGATGTCGCTGGGAAATGGGTAAGCATCCTGGTTTGTACAGAGGAGAACAGGAAAGCCGAAAGCTGTGGGGCATCAGGCTCCTGGAGTTTGACTTTGTTCTTCACTTCTCTCCCTGGTGTTCTTAGAGCTTGCTGTTTATAGAATCTGAGCCAGGGAGACTGGTGAGGGCCCAAGCCCCTCCCCCTTGCTTGAGGCAGGAGATAAGACAGCTGAATCCTCTGTGATCTTCCTCTACACTCCCTGGAAAAGTCAGAAGCCGCTCCCTTGCTTAGGTCCCTATTTGCAAATCAAACATTCAGCCACTGGGCTTTGGAGTAGCCCATTTCACAAACACCTCCAAGGAACATGGGTTTGAATTGAGATTACCTTCTTGGCCAGTATAGGAGCCTAGGAAGAAAAGTGCCTTTGGAAAAAGTTTTAGCTGGGTTTGTGATTTTACTTAAAAAGTTAGCTGGTTTTTACTTTCAAGTCTGGTTAACTATGGGTCTGAACTTGGAGGTTGTACTCTCCACAGGAGGGCTGGAACAGGGAGAACTAGTCACGCTATCTAGTGTGCATTTGTGGTTTAATGAGCTACCACCCAAAGTGCATCTTTTCCCCTTCTGATCCACTTACCAGGGCCTAGGAGGGAGCTGGCATTTGTTCCTGCCAGCAGCTGTCACTGGACGGTGCGGTTACCATTTATTTAATGCCACCCACTCTCATTCTCCCCCTTGCCCAGCATGGGGTGAGACAGAAGAGAGCACTCCATTTTAGTTTTATAGTGTTGTCCTGCCAGCTCATGATCTGGTACATAAGAATTAAATGAATATACAAGGGTAGAGGCAGAAGGAGGGCATGGGGTAGAATTTGTGGGACAATCTGGTTTCCTTTCTCTGACTATAGGGAAGGTACTTAGAGAACCAATCTCTTTTTCCCTCTTCCTCCCACCTCCCTAACCCCCACATGCTCACGCACAAGCATACACATGCCTTGGGTTTCCCTGACTTGTAAGCCATATGGACTATTGGTATGGACTTGTCTCTTGGATATGAGTTCTTGCTATGGTATTCATGAATGAGCTTCAAGACATTGATAACCCTCAAATTACCTGTAATGGTGTGTGTTCATGTGTTTCTTGAGAGAATATTATAGCTTTCATCAGATTCTCTGAGGAGTCTCTGATTCCTGAAAGGATAAGAACCTCTGCTTTGGGATTTGAATCTTGGACTAACAGTAAGAAAAGCAATAGCTGACTTTTATTGGGCTCTGACCATGTACCAGGCACCACTAACTGCTTTGCAGGCATTATGTCATTTGAGTCTCCATACCCTGCAGGGAGAGTATTATGTTTATCCTTTTCTTACTGAGGAGGAAGTGGAGGCACAGAGAGTAGCACATTAGACCCGGTATGATGCAGTTTGCTGGAGCTGGGACTTCAATACAGTCTGATTCTAGAAGTCTTGGTTGTTTCTTGGTAGGGCCTCCATGCCAAGCCAGGTGGGTCCATAGTGACTCGGGAATATAGCCCGTTTAAAACTCCTTTCCCTCTTCACTGGCCCTGATTGGGCACTATCTCCTTCCTGGTTTCTATACCTCTGGAGGTGTAGGGGAGGAGGTTGTCTTTGGGAAGTGGATCTGTTTGATTTTGAACCTTAGTTCAGTGACCCACTTGTCCTCAGTGTAAGCCCTGGAACTGGGGATCCATAACCCTTGCCAAAGGGTTACCATGAACATAAAATAAGTAGATAATGTACCTAAATAACTTTGGGAACCACGAACGCTGTGGGATTATGTGTCAGGGTAGTGACATCTGTGCTTTCCTAGGGGTACTGAGCAGCCTCAGGCCTCAGAAGCACAGCACCTACCTGGTCCAAAGGCTGTGAGACCTGGGACTGTTTGTCTTAGCTGCCTGTGGTCAAAAGTACATTCTGGACAGCAGAGGTGGTGATGTAACTGGGTTCTGTGTGTGTTTTGAAAAATCCTTCTTTGCTCTTTCCTCATTTCAGGTTTGCCCTTTGAGTCAAGTCAAATATTTAGAAAATATTTCTGAGTACAAAAGTAGTGTATTAGCGAGTTGTGAGGGGTGCAGCAGCAGAGCCCCTTTCCTTATGGAGTGTGCGGTCTTGTGGACGAGCAAGAACGTGTGCGTATGTGAAGGGAGATGTGTGGTGAGTCTAAGTGCAGACCACAGTTGGGTGCTGGCCGGAGGGTTTCAGAAGAGAGGGAACTCTGGACTTGAAGAATGAAGGAGGGCAGTTCAGGATGAAGAATCTGGAGAATGGGGATGGGTGAATGGTGTGATGTTACTGGGTTGGGGAGAAACACTGAGCAAGGCAGAGGGTCTCACAGCAAGAAATGGGAGGGTCCGGGCCCAGAGTTACTGGGAGACTCTGACTAGCTTGAGGAAGATGGATCTTTGAGTGGAATGTGCAGGATGGGTCAGAAAGGAAAGCTTGATGCTAGTCAATTTTTTATACAGACTCAGAGCATTATGTTTGGCAGCTCAAATGAAAATGTGAGCTTCATTTCAGTTCAAATGAAAATAATAACATGAATATCATTAATATTAATGTGTTGTTGACAGTAGTTTTAGAAGAGCTGAGGTGAAATGGGCAGGCCACCACACACCTGGTTTTCCCTGTTGGACTTGCCACATGAGGTTTCTGTAAAGGGAGTGGGAAGATCACATGTTACTACTTCTCCATTCTTTCAGCCCCCTTTCCCGCATATGCAGCTAGCTTATGACCGTGCATTGCACATTGAAAGTACTCAGTACATACTTAGTTTTTATTTGATTCATGGGGCTGGGGAGAGCCAGTCTCTGTTTCCATTTCCTCAAGCACCAGCCTTTTTATTTGAGTTGCTAACATCTTTCTCCTTTCTTTTTTGGTGGTGCCCTGTTGTAAAAGTCTAGTTACCAGTATTTTGACCATAAAATAACTGTTGTGAGGAGTCTGAACCATCCACAAATGGAGCGATTGTACTTAAATAATTGAAAATAGGCTCTGTGAGTTAAAAAAATAAAAAAATTAAAAAAAAACTGTTTACAGCAGCTGCCATGCTCTTTCTCTATTTTTTTCTGGAGGAGGTGGATTGGGCATCCTGAGTATGGTATCTGTTTTGGTCTCAGGTTCTAAGAGAAGGACTCGGTGGTTATGGCTGTGGGGATGATCAGAGGATACTTCAAAGGGAGCTTGGCTCACACCGTACCAAGAGGCAGTTGCCTTCATTTGTTCCAGAATTGAGTTGGATCGTCTCTAAGGGTGGAGGTGTGGGTAGGAAGTCTAGATCAGGGTCGGGAGGTTGTACTTTCCAACTCCTTATGGTGTTTGGCTTTCTCACCATAAGTATTTAAGCCTTTTATAACTATAATATAAAAATGACATAATAAATAGAAATAATATAAAAATTGATAATGGTACTATACAGTTAAGTAATGACCTACAGTTAGAAAATCAAATGCAATCTGATGTTGTTACAGGTTCACAAATATTTGCTAGCTTTATAATTGATTTTTTTGTGTTCTGAAGTCCAAGGAGAATGCTGACCTTAACTCCAGGTTGTAGGTACTCCGTACGTGTGTCACCTCAGATGGGGAACCGGATTGTGGATTCTGCAAGGAGCATCCTCAACAAGTTTATACCCGATATCTACATTTACACAGACCACGTGAAAGGAGTCAACTCTGGGAAGTAAGTGTGCATTTTTGGAGCCTGATCCCGCAGCTGCCCAGCCTTTTTCATGCTCCTGTTCTGATTGAGGTTAAAGGTGTCAGCTCTGAGGTTGGGCAGCCAGAAGAATAATTTCAGGTTTAATTTCCTTCTGACTTACTGCCATTGTCACCAGTAACTCCTGTCACATGGAAGGCATCCATCCCAGTAGCCAATGCTGAGAGATGAGGGGTCCAGTCCTTAGCCTGGGGGATGAAAACCCAGCTATTTATAAACAGTGCGTTAAGCTTTAAATCCCATCTGCTCCCTAATCTCACAAAAAGTTGAACAAGTTCTTCCGCGCTGTGTAAATAACAGTTTAAGGGGGGAGAAACTCTTCATTGGCCTAAGTGTCAGTCAGATTCTCTTTCCACCAAGGGCACACCCCTAGAGCCAAAGAAAGTTGTTACTGCAATTCGAATTTCATTTAGCTAAAGCCTTTGCGGAAAACCTCAGTTTAGAAAGTAAAAAGTTAATGATGATCTGTGTAATGAAAATGTCTGTTTTAGGCTTTCGTTGTATATTTAGAAACCAGTAGGTTAGGGAAGCAGTTAAAACCAGTGTTTTGCCCTCGCTGGTGTGGCTCAGTTTGTTGGACTGTTGTCCTATAACCGGAAAGTTGCAGGTTCGATCCCCATCCTGGGCATGTACAGGAGGCAGCCAATTGATGTTTCTCTCCCGTCCGCTCTTAAAAAAATTTTTTTTACTCTCAAAATGTTAAACATAAAAGTTGACCTGAAACTAATACAAAATAATATCGAATATAACTATAATCTAAAAATAAAATAAAAGTTGAAAGTATAGTATAGCGAACACCTATATATTCCTGCTCCCTCTTAACTGTGTATTTTGCCAAATTCGCTTTACCTGTGTGGGTTTGTTTGTTTTTGCTGAAACATTTTAGTGTGAATAACATTACTGTACTTCGAATCTGAACGTCTCCTAAAAATAAGAATATCAGAGTCTAAGATTGACAGTGGTGTGTTAAGAAATCAATTTTTTTCCTAAGTGATGCTGCAGCTAACCTTTTTCCATAGATGTTCTATTTGAGGTTTCTTTTAACTTCAGCAAAAGAAGGAGCGTAAAGGAGGGGTGAGGGTGTAATGGGATCTCTGGCCTTCCTGAGGCCTCAGGGAAAGATCAAGGTGATTTCAGAAACATGATAGTGGCTTATAGTCCAAAGTGACAGAGGTGCTGGTACCAGAGGTTAGAGTTGGGAAAGGGTTTGCGTGCAAAGCTAGCTCTTTCTTCAGAGCGTCAGAAAGGTCAGTGATGGTCCCAAACCTTTGGGTATTGCTCAAATGTCACCAGTGCTGTCCTTGTTCATGCCATGGGAGTGATAATGCTTGCATGTCTAGGTAACTGTGAAGGTGGAAGGTCACACATGCCAGCCAGTAAGGCAGTGCCTGGCACGTAATAGGTGCTACAGAAATGCTGGCTGCTAAGGCTGTTCTTCCCTTTCTCTTCTCTTCTTGGCCACAGGTCTGGAGATACATGTCAGTGTCAGTAGTTCTCAGGAGAGAGAGGATTACAGAGGGTGTGGGCGAATCAAAAGCCACAGCAGCTGTCTGAATGGCCTGATCTTGATAGAGCCTTTTCTGTCTGGCCTCTCCACCAAAGGGTGGCCGGGGATGAAGCAGAGCAGGCTTGAAGGCCATACTGCCACCAGCTATAGTGTAGCTTTTCATAGTGACTGCTTAGCTGACCCCTGTTTGTGGTCACACTGTAGGAAGCTCACGTGGATCAAGATGTAGCTGTATGTAGACTTGTGGGTCATCAACTCCAAGCTCCCCTTAAAAAATTAAAACCAGTGCATGATAAGGTTGTTTAATTTTCTAAATCTTAAGTTACAGATGACACGGTGATCTTCCTTCTCTGTTATGAAATTATAAAGTCATGAGTGGTTATTAATCTCTTCTGAGCCTGTGAAGTATGGATGTCAATTAGGCTTGTGAAATCCAGGCGTGAGAGTGTATGTTACAGGCATGGCCCCGAACCTTGGGGTCAGCAGTTGCTGGTGGCCTGTGTCAGTGCTTCAACCGATGTGCACATCTGTCAGTGTGGTACCATTTTGACTCTCAGAGCTATGACTTGAAGAAAAAACAAAAACAGAACGAGTCTTTTATCAGTTGGGAAGTTTGAGAAACTGTCACTTACAAACTGTACTAATGTGCGTCTTCAGTGAGGTCACCTGGTGACCAACTGCTCTGTCGGCATAACTTGAAATAGGACAGGGGGGCAGTTTGGAGTATTATACACAAAGCTTAATAAGTTATCTTGTTTTACGTAAAACAAATATAATAATAGATGGGGCAATCTTGATCAGCTGTAAAGTTTATTATACTAACAAGCATACATACCTCAAAAAATCTCCATGGATGGGAAAATGTAGACGTTCTTGGGAATTTTGGGGATGTGGGTTAAAGCAGTGATGGTAGCTTATCTTCTGGTCTTCCTTCCCCTTTATTTTCTACCTTAGTTTTGCATGTCACTGCCTCTGCTGCAGAGTACGGCGTCCCCTCCCTCCTCCTGGTCCAGCAATTCGGAGACAACTTGAGGTTGTGCTAAAGTGTCCTGTGATAATGGATGGGTGTCATGATGTCAGATTGTTAAGCATTACACAGAGTGCCCTGGAACTTTTGATTACATCCGTCACTCACTACACCCCCTTTCCTTGACATGTTATTAACCCTGGGTTGCATAGATTATCGAATTTTTTTTTAAAAGAAATTAGTGACCAGCTGTTATAGTTCCTCTCTATAGAGGGCTCATATAGTGCATTTGAAACATCATTAATTTTACACATAGTAAAACTTGCCTAGTTTTGTGGTGAGCACATAGAAAACGCTTCATGAACATGTGTGTTGAACTGTGTCAGAAAAGGCTGGTCTGTATTATGTTGTGTATGGACTGCAGCTGCTACTTTTTTCTTGATGACATGTTTACTTAAAAGGCACTGGGCACCCTGGCTGGAGTGGCTCAGGTGGTTGGAGCATTATCCCACAAACCAAAAGGTCATGGGTTTGATTCCTGGTCAGGGTATATTCCTAGGTTGCATGTGCCGTCCCCAGTTGGGGTGTCTACGAAAGGCAACCAATTGATGTTTCTCACATCGATGTTTCTCCCTTTTTTCCTCCCTCTCTTTCCCTCTCTCTTAAAAAAAGGCACTGAGCAAAGTATATTTGAGGTGTCAGACCTGGAAATATTGTGGAGAGGTGCTTGTTTTTTTATTGTTATGGACTGATTTTGTTCTTTGTAAACTGGTTGTCATTAAAGTCTGTGAGGGCAGGAACTCTTGTGTTTACCACAGTGCCTCCAGTTCCTGGCCCATGGAAGCTTCCCCCCAGATGTTTGTTGGATTCGCGTGTGAATGAGTCAGCTGTGGTCCTGGATCAGAGGGTATTAGGCTCTGGCTGTTGGGCAGTAGAAACACTATAGGAGAGAAGAACAAGGTTCCAGCTTGTCGATTATATTAATCGAATTCTGAGTTAGAGATGTCCCTTGGGTACAAAAACAAAGGTGTGACTTATTTAGGTTCTTTCTGACTTGCGTAGAATTTTTCATTTTGAGGAGGAAAACTGGATGTCTTCCAAGAGGAGCTGGAATCAGGTGGCCTCCAGCCCTGTACACCTTCGCGGTTGGTGTGAAGGTGGGCTGTGGTGGTGAACTTGCAAAGGCTTTGGGGTGGAGAACCTGCATTTGAAACACACCTCAGTCACTTTCTAGCTGTGGACTTGGTACAGGTTGCTTAATTTCTCCATTTTCTCGTTCTGCAGAAGTGTAGTGTCAAAGCCCCCAGCTCAGAAAGTGGCAGAAACTAGTGCTCATTTTCCGGTATCCCCAGTGTGGGGGGTGGGGGGAGGTGGGACATGAGGGCTGACAGGAAAAGCAATGCACCCTTGCGTCCTCCTTGGTTCTGCCACGTGTGCTTTCATGATGTCGTGTGTATTTCTCATGTAAGCTGGTAGGAACTCTGATAAGGCTTGATGTAACAAACTGGAATGCCACCAGAAAGATGCTTGCTTTTTCTTCCCTTTGGCTGGTGAATGTGAACCCTGTGTCATTAACTCTACTCAATGTCTGTGCCTTTGAATCCCCAGGTCTCCAGGCTTTGGGCTGTCACTGGTTGCTGAGACCACCAATGGCACCTTCCTCAGTGCTGAACTGGCCTCCAACCCCCAGGGCCAGGGAGCAGCGGTGCTTCCCGAGGATCTGGGCAGGAACTGTGCCAAGCTGCTGCTGGAAGAAATCTATAGGGTATGTCTGCAGCCTCTGCCGGTTGGGAAGCAGCTCACTGCCGCTCATTTTTAATCCTAAGCAACTTTCTTCCCTTCCAAGGGCTTAAGCCAAGGAGTTAACCTCTTCTTGCCTATTTAAAAACAGTTTAACATGGCTAGCTTAATAGATTAGCTAAACTGGTCAGTGAGCAGATATCCAGCTTCTCTTGGTTTATAGGGCAGGTAAGTTTTAACAGTTGGGAAAGGAAAGATCTGGAACAGTGATAATACAGGAAGGAGAAGGTAAAAAAAAAAAAAAATGAAGGCGGTTGGGTGGTGACTGGCCACTTGAAGAGAATGCATGGCCAGGAGCAAAGCAGGCACCTTCTCAGCCCCCCCACCAGTCGTTGCCATGGGAGGGTGGGGGCTCCTCATTTTCAGGTGTTTCAAGAGAAGTGGGAAATTTGGATTTGTACGTAACAGTTGATTCAGATAGAAAAGTGTCAACAGGGTAGAATTTGTAGTGTGTTCTAGAGCGGGGGTCCCCAACCCCTGGGCCACGGACTGGTACCAGTCCCTGGCCTGTTAGGAACCGGGCTGCACAGCAGGTGGTGAGTGGCGGGCAGGTGAGCAAGTGAAGCTTCACTTGTATTACCACCTGAGCTTCGCCACCTGTCCTCCACCCCTTCTCGGTCTGTGGAAAAACTGTCTTCCATGAAACTGGTCCCTGGTGCCAAAGGGTTGGGGACTGCTGTTTTAGAACATGGACGAATGTTTAGGGAAGGCAAGCCTGTGTCAGAGCATGGCAGGGGCTTTGGAAAGATGAGAACACAGGACGGAGTAGGGACATGAAGCTGAAGGTGAGGTTTCATTGATTGCCATTTGCTTCTGTGGATGGGTCATAGCTTGGACTAACCTGTCCTAAGTTGCCACAGTTTTTTTCTGTCAATTCATACAAGCAACATGCACATAGGCATATGAGGGGGGACCCCCCCCCCAAAAAAAAGCTGGAATTATCATCTGGGAGCTGGGCCTGTTGTAGTACAGGCTTCCCCCACTATGTGAGTGTTCCAGGAACCCATCTGTATTAGTGTGCCGGCTGGTGGTGTTGTGAGAGGCTGCGTTTGGCTTCAGTGAATTTTATTTTGAAGAGTCCTTTGACACTTTTGCCCATTTCATGATGGGTGATCTGTGAGAGCACATCTGCCTACATTGCACTGAATGTTCAGCAGTTTTGACCCAAAACAGCATGACTCCCAGGCCCCACCTTCTCTGTTCACCCCATCTTGCACCGAGGGACTTTATTTTGTTTCTCCGGATGAAAAAAGTCCTCAAAGGGAAACGTTTTGTCAATGTGGAAGAAGTGAAACAAAAAGTGGCAGAAACACTAAAAGGTATCAAAATCGACAAGTTCAAAAACTGTTTTAAACGGTGGAAAAATGCCTCCATAGGCGTATTGCATCAGATGGAGAGTACTTTGAAGGTGACTGAAGTTTAAACATGTAAAAATATACAATTTTTTTATAAATAAATTTTTCAGTTTTTTGGGTTCCCCCTCATACATACACTTTTACTCTGTTTCCCAAAATTAGTTGAGGTGACCTAAAGTAAGGAAAAAATTGGGAGGGAAGGAAAGATGATGGCAGGGGAAATAAGATAAAGCTGTCTGAAAACACATTCTCTAAGATCCTATACGCTTAGTTGGAAGAAAGTCACCAGTCTGTTTTCAGGATTCCGGTTGTGCTGTCTTTTGCCTTGGATCCATGTCGGAAGGTGAGGCCTTTTCCTTGACACGCAGAGTCCAGGGCAGGCTCCCAGGGACAGTCATTTCTCCGCTGTGTCTGTGAGGCCCCACATTCTTGAGCTGAGCACTAATAAGAACTGTACTCTGTGATTTGCTTTTGTGTGCTGTACAATGTTTGTAAATTGTTTTTTTAATTCAGCTGAAGAGCCTTTCATCTCTGTATTTCTGTGAATTTATTCTCAGTTAGTAGACATCTCTGTGGTTTTTTCTTGAGGTCTCCAAGGAAGCTTTGCCCCCTTTAGTAGCAAAAATCATATGTGATCTCAGTGAAATAAAATCAGTAAGGTTTTATTTCACTGAGGGTACAGTGGTGATTTTGTTTCATTTTTTAATTCTTTTTGTCACTGTAGTTTATTCATCATTGTGGTGGAGTGAGGCCTGGTTTGGCTCACGAGTATTGATCCCTGCGCCAGCCTCACCAAGGAAAGCAGCTTGTAGCCACAGCGTTGTCCCCATCAGTCACCGTTCTCAGTATCTCTCCTTGGTCGCACGGTGGAAGAAATAAGAGTGAACTGGTTCAGAGTTCCTTGAAATATCCAGGTTTTAAAGGTGTTTTTTTAATGTTTCTCTAATGAAACTGGCAGGCAAAGGACCTACAATCATCTTCAGTAGTGTGATTCCATTCCCTCTACTCACCATTTAGCCAGCAGATGGTGGCAGAAAGAAGTATCCTATCAAATGGAATCCTCCTGAAGGAACCATCTTCTTAAAATTTTTGTGTAGCCAAGGTCTGGTGTTAGCTTTTTTGATGCCAAATCATCTTAATGTTTGATGCTTAACTTAGTGATTTTTCTTGAAAGATGGGTAATAACCAGATATTGGAAGTAAATCAAGGATCAAGAGGTTGCCGTGCCATCTAGGAAGTTTGTCATCTGGACGTCTGTGAAGACGCACCATCCGTGTGATGCCTGTGTCCCTAAGCCCCTGGTGACCTGTTCAGGTTTCCAATCCGTGGTGGCTGGAGGCCCCTTTCTGACCCTGGGGACCCTCCCATCTCTTTCCAGCAGAGCTGGGGGCACCGGAAGCACCACATTACAGAGCAGCCCCACTGGAGCATGGGGTTTTATCCCGTAAATAGCACATTACAGGCCTCGGGGCAGAAACGCAGTCTGCACGTTCACGAGAGAGAAAGCATGCGGTCTGGATTAGGTTATTTTATTTTTTTGTCTCAACTCTAGTTAACTTATACATAAAAACCATTTCATTGTGCCTGCACCGTTTCCTTTTTTAAATCATTTAAGAGAACTCCCTTTTTGTGTGTCTGTGGTCTTCAGTTGTTAAAAGGATGAAAGTGCTTCATGTTTTTATGAGTAATTTATAGGTCTGTGTTGTGACATGGTTTCAATAAGTAATAAAAACTTACCCCTTTGAGGATGCTATTTATTTTTATCAGTTTTAATCCTCTGATCTAATCCCTCCTGTTCTATTTGTGTCTCACCAGTTACCAAGTCCTCTTGATTCTGTTCCAGGCTCTCTGGAGCTGCCTCTCCTATCCAGCGTCTTTGCTGCTTCCATCTCCTACTGTCATGTGGGTTGGCTGTCCCCACTTGCTGGGGGGGAGGTCCTTTCTACATCTGCTCCAACATCCCTGTCATTTCTGTGTCTCCTGAAACACTTACTTGATCTTTTCACTCCTGTGCTCAAAAGACCTTCAGTGGCTTCTCACTTTTCAGAGATAAATCAGAAGAATCCTTGCTAGACTCAGAAAAGCCCTGTGTGCCTGCTGCACCTTCTCCGCCCTCGAGTACTTCTCCCCTCTCAGGCTGGTCTCCTGGTAGTTCCTTGCTGGCCCTAGATCCTATTTCCCTCACCCCCCTGTTTTTCCTTCCTCTCCAAACCTCTTCCCTCCAGGGTTGGTTCAAGTCTCCACCTCCCAAATACCTTCCCCTGGTGTGGTGAGTGACAGCCCCTCCCCCCGCTCACCTTGGCCATCCCGGTGTCCACAGCCCTCAGTGGCTGCAGAGCTTTGACTTCACCTTAGATTGTTTCCGCTTCCTGCTCTCATCTCATCTTTTAGTGAGACTGAAGCCAGCGAGATACAACCCACAAGGGTTGTATCCTCTGCTGAGGGGTGACTCTACCACGCCCTTCATGGTATCCTGTACATAGATCTCCAACATATTTATTGTGCTAAAATACTGGTCTAGTACATAGTAAAAATCAATACAAGTCGGTTGAGAATGGTGGAATAGCAGCATAGTGATAGGAAGCAGAAACCAAAGAGGATAGTTTAATTTTAGATAGTCTTACTAGGTTGGCCCAAAAGTACATTTAGTTTTTTTCTGTAAAATAAGATTCATTTTTCATTTTCACCAATAACTTTATTGATTTGGATATTTTGAGTATGTTGGCTATCCCCATGTGGTACAATGTTGGTTGTTCTCAATTAGTATTTTGATTTGATTGCTATAACTTCAGCTGGTCTACCCAACCATGGAGCCTCGTCCAGTGAGAAATCTTCAGCACAAAACTTTGCAAACCACTTTCGACACATTCGATCAGTCACAGCACCTTCTCCATACACTGCACAAACCTTTTCTTGCGTTTCAGTTGCGTTTTTACCTTTATTGAAATAGTAGAGCATAATATGCCAAAAATTTTGCATATTTTCTTCCATCTTCAATATTAAAATGGCTGCACAAAAATTCACCAATTTTCATAAGTTTTTTAAAATGCATACTGATATGACAGCTGTCATGACACAATCTAACAAAATTATTCCGAATGAAGGTAAAGACAACTAAGCGGTACTAGAGCCATCTTGCAAAAACCAAACAATCTTTTTAGCCAACCCAATGTGAAAAGCAACAAGGTTTTGTAAAACAGTTTTGTTGGTCCTCATATTCTCTATCGGTCAGGCTTTCTTTTTTGGATGGAAATATATATGCTGTACCTGCTCTTGTCCTAACTTTTGCTTAGTGGGGGTAAATACCCGTTAAGGTAGTGTAGGAGGAGCAATAGATTTTCTTAAAGGCTAGTTGTAGGATAAAGCCCCTTTATTTTCCTACGCCATTGTCATAAATGAAGTCTGACAGCAAAGAATGAGTGTCTGTGCCTGAGATTCGATTTATTCCCTACACTACAGGCATTTAAAAAGGAGAGCGGTGTGTCCATCAGTGAGTGGCCACCTGTTCTGTTTCTATTCTGGGACTCTAGACTTGAGCAGTGATGTGCCATCATCAGAAACTGGGTTCTTTTTGTGGCATGTACAAAATACGTAGAGATTCAACGTCATCCTACTTTCACTGTGTACAATGTAAGTTTGAAGTGTTTTAAATAAAATTACCCCAGAAAGAGCCCTGGCTGGTGTAGCTCAGTGGATTGAGCGCAGGCCTGTGAACCAAGGGATCGCGGTTTGATTCCCAGTCAAGGCACATGCCTGGGTTGCAGGCCAGTTCCCAGCATGGGACACACAAGAGGCAACCATACATTGATGTTTCTCTCCCTCTCCCTCTCTCCTACCCTTCCCCTCTAAAGATTTAAAAAAGAAAAAAAAAGTTATCCCAGAAAGAATGATCAGAAAGGAAGACATTTTTAAGGCATGCATGTGAGCAGTAGTAATGCATGCATCTAGTAGAAGCAGAATAGCTAAAACGGTTGAGAAATTAAAAAATGAAAGGAAGGCAATCAAAACGTTGTTTCTCAGGAGAAAGTTCGTTAGAATTCTATTCTGCTTATTGGTTTGAAAGAAAAGGAATGAAAAGTGGGGAAAATAGTGCATAAATAATAAGAATGGATGGATCTGATCTTAATAGTTCTTCAGTTTTAATGCACACAGGAAGGGTAGAGAGGAGAAACTAATGTCGCAAGCAGTTTTTGAATGTGATTAAGTCTTACGGATAAAGGTCCTTTCCTATCACGTTGACTGTGGTGTTCCACAACAGTAAATAGAAGGGAAGGTTTTTTTCTCTTCTATTTCACCCTTGTTAGTTACCTGTACATTTCCTAGAAACTGATTTTGCTGTTTTGTTTGTATGTCCAGTACTGCTGCTTTAATTAGAAGGGAAGGTTTTACTTTTCTCTAGATGTGCCTCAGTAAACTCAGTGTCTGTATCTTTTATTCTGATAGTCTCAGCTAATATAATTGTTTCAGTTAACTGTTAGTTTCACCCCCACAGGTAAATGATACAGGAATGACTCTTAAAAGACCCATCTTCTGTTTTATAATTGCTTGAAGTTTACAATTTGCTCTTCTGTGGTTCTGATATCCTTGGTATTTGTGACTGTTTTCTTGGTTTTCCATTTTCTGGTTGGTATAACGATTAATCTTTAAAGTGTTTGTATTTATAGGGTGGATGTGTGGACTCGACCAACCAGACCCTGGCTCTGTTGTTTATGACCCTCGGACAACAGGACGTTTCCAAAGTCCTGCTCGGACCTCTCTCTCCCTACACGTGAGTTGTTTTCTTTTAGCCTCATTATGCTGTCCACCTTAATCTTCCAATTGCATGAAATGACAGAGGTGTTGTGCTGTGCACAGCTTATCACTGTGAGCACCTGCATGTTCTGATCCTTGAGTAAGCTGGAGGTTGTTGCTCTTAACCTGGTGTTTAACAAGATTCTTGCCTTCCTTCCTCTCCTGTAGTTTCATCATTCCCATCTCTCAGTTCCATGTCGTTGAAGTTGTGTGGTATACTAGGCAGTTCTTCTGTCTGTGCTTTAGATTTTTTCCCATTTTTGGAGGTAAACTCCAGGTTCCATTTCAGCTTGGATTTTATTAGTTTTTTTTTTTTTTTTGTAATCCCTCTTTTCCGTAGCTGTGGCAAATAGGGCTGTCTTTTTGTCCAGGATGATAGGGTATAAACTGACTTGAAAGATGAAGAACAGGCAACATGTATAGTAATAATGCCATCGGACTGGTAGGGAAATTGTAAAGGTGAGTTTGTGGCTGTTGGATGTTATCAGAAGTTGACAGCTGAGGTATTAAAGCAAGCCTTCTCCAAAAAGAGCAGCTCATCAGAAGATTTGAATTAGCAAATGAGTTTGCTGTTAACAGCCTGTTCGAGCACCGACATCTGGCTGTATGCATGTGTGCCAGAAATCATTACATGGCCATCAGCGGGGGGGGCCTTGTGTGGGAGGAGCTGCTCAGGTAGATAAGAGACTGAACTGTCCTTTTTCGGTTATCATGGTACCGATGCTGTATATCTGAAAGGTACAGTACTGTGATAACTGAAGAATGGTGGTGCCATCACATTGAGAAAGGGCAAGCACTGCTGAGGGGGTGTCGCACCATTGGGTCATTGCTTGGGGGCATGGAGACCGGGAGCTTGACAGAGATTCTTTTGGAGGGTTTTTTTTTAAATTTTGTGTTGGTGGTGAAAATCTTTTTGGAAAAAGGAAATGGATGAGAATACATTCTGTTGGCGATGGGGGAAGACTGATAAGCAGGAAACTGGTGAGGGCCACATTATCTGCTGACAACTTGTGTAGAGTGTTTCACAGGACAGAAAACCTGAAATTGAGTAATCCTCAGAGGCACGCCAACATCAGGAATCAGCATTGCTAAAATAGACTTTGCAGTTAGGGCATTTGGAGGGGAGGGGAGAGGGCTGGGTGTGCAGCACCCTAAGTGCAGAGATTCGCTTCCTGTAGAGAGTTGGCTGGAAGTGGCCGCCAGTCTGTGGCCACCATGGCCCCCTCAGCTTCTCAGCTCTCTCTTTGTTGCTGCTCTCCCGGCCTCTGCTTCGGGGCGACAGCAGGGTTGGTTGCTCACACAGCGTTGAGGCTGTGTCCAGACGTGTGTGTAGTTGTGGGGCACGGGGTTTGGCAGAACATTATGTGAGAAATGGAATGCATGTTTTTATTTTTCCTTGACACTTTTCCCCCCTTAGAGATTTTTTTTTTTTTCAGTTGGGCTATAGGGCCTTTATACCTTTTCAAGACAGCAGCCCCTATGGAGATAGTCAGGATGTGACTGGATTTTTTTTTTAAGTTCCTGTGCTCTCTCTGACACACCCTCTCACCAAACATTAATTGTAGTGTCTTATCTTCAGAAACCTTGCCTAAAATTACTACGTCTCCCAGGAAAACAAAGTGGTCTACTCTGAATGGAGCTTTACAGGACTGGGGCAAAATGCAGAATTACGTGTAAGACTTGCGGCTATCTTTCTCTGGATTTCCTGCCTCTCAGGGTTTCATGCAAGAGGGGCTGCTGTGGGGTGGGAAAGGACAGCCTCCTTTCTCTTTGGTAAGTTAGCACAAGGTGGGGGCGTGGGGGTTGTAAGGAGTTGTTTTTGAAAGTTGTATCTGTTCAGGACCCTTTCTCCCTTTTTCACTGTGGGAGGCTGCAGCGGCCCAAAATGATGAAGGACAAAGGTAGGAAGAAATACATGTCCTTTGGGAACCTAGTGGGCGAAGTTAACATCATATTTGTGGGTGCAGCACAGGGTAAAAAAGGCCCAGAGTCTATTGTCAACATAATCATGGTGGAGGGGGGAGAGTCAGTTTATCCTAGTTGGATTTAGGAGTTTGAAGAGCGAACTACCACTTATTTTTACGTATGGTTAAGGTCATAAAAGTCTGTTTTTTGAAATCTCAAATTTCTCAAGAAAACTAGAAGCAAGACCCTCCTTGGGTTAAAGAAAGGTATTTTTTTTTCTGTTAGTTTTTACATTCTGATTTGTCTAAATAGCTTTTTAAATGTTTCTTTTTTTAACAGAGCATGGAGATTAAGGAGGATGTTTTTTCTTGCAATATTGCTTTCAAACGCTTTCTGAAAAGTAAGGTCTTGGTTCTTCCTTTTATTCTGCCTCCTGTCTTGCTTATGTTGGGCTTTCTGAGCTATTCTTTTTTTCATCCAACCGTGTTACTTGAGAAGGCAAGTCTGTATGTATGAAATTCCTCACAAAGGCCAGAGAGTTTTTTCAGTATAATAAAATAGTACTGGATAACATGATGGTATGTGGGGAATCTCTTTTTAGAAAATTAATTTAATCTTTTTTTCTTTTTTAAGATTTATTTATTTTTAGAGGGGAAGGGAGGGAGAAAAACGGCAGTGTGTGGTTGCCACTTGCGTGCCTACCACTGGGGACCTGGCCCACAACCTAGGCATGTGCCCTGACTAGGAATTGAACTGGTGACCCTTGGTTTGTAGGCTGGTGGTCAGTCCACTGAGCCACACCAGCCAGGGCTAATTTAGTCTTTATTGTTTTTTCCCCCCATTACCATTTAGTCCCCTTTCTCTCACTCCTCCCAGCAATTACCACACTGTTGTCCATACCCATGAGTCCTTTTTGCTTTTCGTTCAGTGTCCCCACCAGCTATCATCCTGCTCTCCATCTATGAGTCTGTCCCCATTTTCCTTGTTAGCTCAGTTTGTTCATTAGATTTCACATAGGAGTGAAATCATATGGTATTTGTCTTTCTCTGGCTGGCTTATTTCAGTTAGCATAATACTGTCCACGTCCATTCATGCTGTCACAAAGGGTAAACTTTTCTTCTTTTTTACTACTGAGTAGTATTCCATTGTGTAAATGTCTCATAGTAGTATTATCCACTCACCCACAGATGGACACTTGGGCTGCTTCCATATCTTGGTGATTGTAAGTGATGCTGCAATGAATATAGGGGTGCTTATGTTCTTTTAAATTAGTGTTGTGGGTTTCTTCAGATGTATTCCCAGAAGTGGGATCACTGGATCAAAAGGCAGATCCATTTTTAATTTTTTGAAGTATCACCTGAAGAATCTATTTCCATTCAATTTGTTGAGTTTTAGGTGGTTTATAGTTGGTGACAGTGGTTCTATCTTCCCCTGAAAAAGCTTAATATTACAGTTTAGGGAGGGTTTATGCTTTTATATACTTAAAAGTGGAATCAACAGCAAGAAAATAGCAACTTTCACAAATTATTTATGGTTGCAGACTGCAGTTACCAGAGCTTTCTGCATTTTGTCGGTATGTGGACGTTGAATTGCAGTCTGTCTGATTTAAGGCCGGGCTGTGCCCTGGAACCCTGGGAGATCATGGTCATGAGCATCTCTGAACCTTGGTCTCGTCTGCAGAGAGGGTGAACGGGCCTGCGGGCACAGGCTTGTGGAGATGGAGCGAAGCTTAAATAAGGTCGGGCACTTAGTGTTCCCAGCAGTGCTGTACACCTGGCAGAGCTCGGCCACTGCTGGCCATGCTGGCCACTGCGATTTCCACCCAGACACCCCCTGGTCCTGCTGCAGTGTGGGACATATAGGCTCCTGTTAAGGTCACTTTGAACACTAGGAGGCCCAGTAAACTTGCTTTGGGTAATTTACAGCATAGAGTCAGCTGTAAATTGTTTACTCAGATATCTGTAAATTTATATCTGTTAATTTTTAAATGTATGACTAGCTTCCTGTAGTCATATTGCTAAACAAAACTATGCACATCCTATTTACTGTTCCCAAGAATTCTGTAAGGTAGGTGTTTATTTAACAAACACTTAATAGAATTTACTGTTGGCCAGATGTGGTTTTAAGGCTGTCCAAATACGAACTCATGTAGTTTTCATAATGACCCAGTGAGGGTGACAGAGGCAGGTACTGTTGCACACTCCACTTTGCAGGTGAGGGGACTGAGGCACGGAGAGGTTGAGTCGCGTGCCCAGGATCACACGGTCAGCGCATGGAGTTCAGACCCAGAAAGTATCATCCAGAGTCCATGCTTCCCTGACCCACTGCTCTTATGTAAGTGCTGGGATTCCATCCACGCTGTTGGACTCCAGGCACCTCCCCGCCTGAGGCAGGGAGCCGTGCTACATTTTTTCGGAGAGTCCTCATTTCAGATGCTGCTGTAAAATGATCTCCTTCTGTCTTTACTTGGAGGTCTAAAATGAACCGTGCTGCTTTGGGATTTTTGTCCCTTTAATAAATGACCCCTTTCTGCTGCTTGTGAAGTGCTGGGGAGTGAGAGCCCCCAGGGTCCTTGTTAAACATGGACGGCTGGGGGTTCTTGGCTCGCCCGCCTGTCGCACAGATTAAAGGAAATCATACAGGGGAAATGGATGTGCTGCCCGGGCCTATGGCTGTTTGGGTTCATGGGTTCGGTTGTTTGACTGCTCTCCTGAGCCAGCAGGATGCCACGCCACCTTACATTTGTGATTTAATTGTGTTTAAACTGCTGCAGAGCCCTGTCGCCTTTATTGAGCTGTTTGAACCCCAGAACATATTTGGCATATGGTAAAAGCAAGTGATATCTTTACTTTTCAGATGAGAGAGAGGTCAGTGAGTGTTTAACCCCGCTGCCCTTAGTGAGTTTTGAACCAAACTTGTCCTGGGACCCACATCTCCCAACAGTGCCACCAGCCTGTCTGTCTCCTTCTGCCTTTGTAACCGAGTTTAATGACTTAGTTTTTAGATCAGAGGCCAGCTGGGCTTTGGGAAAGCCACTATTTGGCAGAAAAAGCACTGACAATACATTTAAAAGCTGAGGCATGATGACTGTAGGGGCCTCACCTGATCTCCTGTCCCCCCCTCCCCAGACCTGAGAAGTAGTATCTCTAATATCCAAGGGGCTCGGTGGAGTGGGAATTGGGACCTTCTGTTGTTATTTGGGAGCTACCAGAGAGCGAGAGCACCTCATGATTGCGCTCTCCCTCACCCCCTCACAGGTGTCAGAAGAGTGACCTGGTGCGAGGGGCTGTATTTTAAGGGGCAGGGCCCAGCAACCTGGCCAGTCCTGGGCAGTTGGGATTCACTGGACAGACAGCTTTGAGCCCAGAGGCTGTCACCTGCTGACCAGCAGTGCTGGCGGGAACATCCCACTCTGGGAAGATGTACAGGAGAAATTATCTCCACGTTCCAGGGTTCCTCGAAACCTGCTTTTGTGGGTGGCCTGGAGGCTTTCATGAGAAGTTACTGTTCGTTTGCTTGTTTTTGAATAAATCACTTCGTATTGGGGAAGAAAGCTTACTATGGATACAGTTCTCTAAGTCCTTCACATGGGAGTTGCACAGTCCCAGCTGCCTGACACAGTTAGTGTGAAAAGCTGCCAGTCACACTGCATGGGGGTCCTCTGTCAGGGAGCAGCACTGCCCTCAGCAGGCTGTGGCACTGTGCCTGGCTCTGCGGCCATGTGGTTGTGTCTGGCAAGTGTGGATCTACAGAACGGTGTTTGGAAGAAAGGGGACAGGAAGGGGTGGGGTGTGGTGTGGTGGGGCTGTGTGTGGCTGTGGAGAAGGATGTGAATCAGCACCGGATGTGACTGTTCAGCTGCGTGCCCATATGGGGCAGGTTTATTCTGTTTGTTTTTCATTTTCTTAAAGAGACTGTTTGTTAGGATTTAATATTGTCTGTGGTTATTTCTCAGCTTCTGAGCATATTTGCTTTTGACAACCCAGCATAGGAGGCAGAGAATGTGGGGCTGGCGGTGGGAGGACATTCTGAAACATGACTTAATCCTTTTCTGTATACAGTCTTTCTCAGATAGGTTGAGGGGTTGGCAGAACATTATGTAAAAAACGGAACATGCTTTACTTTTTCTAACTATTCCAAAAACTACAAATACCCCACAGCTGCAAATATGTAGGCCTGCACACTCAAACCTGTGTTTCTCCTATCCTTCTCCAAGAGATCAGAAGCAAGCTGAGGCCTTTTAGGAGTTCTGCCAGCTGGGGAGGGTGTCTGGCTTTTCTAGCACAGTTGAACGATTCACAGTGACATCGGCTGGGGCGGCTCTGGAAGCAGGCCTGTATTAGAGCCGAGAGATAGAACAAGCTGTTTTCTCCTTGGAGTGCAGGGGAGTGGGCGAGATGGCTGGCTGTGTCCACACTCCTGCCAGTTGGACGCTTTGCCCACAGATGTGGACTATTTATCTGTGGGTTTGATGTGTTTGTTTTCTTTTTTCTAGGACAGGGTGGGGTGAAGAGCAAAAAACTGAAAATTGGTTAGTAAGACAGGAAAGCCAGCAGGGGAAGAGCTGACTTCCCTTAATTGCTAAGAATGTTGAAGTCATTTCTCAAAATTAGTCCTTACTCCTAAATTCTCTTTTGTGCCTCATTATTGAATGCCTAGCGGTTATCGTGGGTTTCAATGATATCTTAAGGTCATTGTCTTTGAGAGCTTGTATAATTTACCAGGGTAGGGGGCAATTGTGAGACAACTACGCGTAAGCGTTTAATTAGACCCCACAAGCAGAGCCAAGAATGCAGGAGGGTTATTGGCCAGGGAATGCTTTGTGGAAGAGTTGAGAAATGGTAAGTTACTTTATGTTTTAGAGAAAGAAATGAAGTAGCATGACCCTAGGTGGAGGAGAGAGTAAAGAGATGAGGAATTCATCTGGGAGCCTGCAGCGCTTACCGGGAACTGCTCTCTAGGGCAGCTCCTGTTTCATCTCTTAACCCCCGACATGCCTGCCAGCCATGCCAGCCAGCCAGAGGGGGTGAGGAGTTGTTTTGGCCCCCTTTTCTCCTTTTTTTCTCTCCCTCCCTTAACTAGATCAGCTGGAACAGGGAGAGGGGAAAATTCATTGCAGTAGGCTTTGTGCTTAGTTTGATATATACTGTAAGGGTGGGAGCCAGGATCAGTACAGTTTACCCATTAAAATGTACAGTTCAGGAGCATTTGAGGTCTTGTTCCTCAGCATATGTCATTAGGTTGGCTCAAACTCTTAAAACATTTAAAAAATAATATTAATAAAATGTACAGTTCAGTGGTTTATAGTATATTCACAAAGTTGTCTAACCATAACCACAGTATGTTTAGAACATTTTCACCACCCCGGAATTTTAGAACATTTTCACCACCCCGGAAAGAAATCCTTTGCCCATTCATGGTGGTTCTTTGTCAGCCCCAGGCAACCCCTGGTCTACCTTGTGCCTCTGTAACAGATTTTCCTGTTCTGTCCATTCCGTTTCTCGGTGACTGGCTTTTCACCTAGCATAATGTTTTCCGAGTTCATCCATGTTGTAGCGTGTGTTAGTGTTTTGTTCCTTTTTATAGCTGAATAATATTCCGTTGCATGGATGGACCACATTTTATTTATCCATTCATTAGTTGGTGGGCACTGTGTTGTTGCCACTGTTTGACCATTGTGAATGATGCTATTTTTGAACATCTGTGTTCTAAAAACACAAGTTTTTGTGTGGGTGTATGCTTTCGTTTATTTTGTGTATATATTTAAAAATGGAATTGCTAGATCATATGGTAACTCCTTGTTTAACATTTTGAGGAATGGCCAGGCCGTTTCCCACAGTGGTGACAACTTGCTGTTTTCTATCTGAACCACATATTAGTTACTATCTGTCTCTTTGATTGCACCCGTTCTGTTGGGAAGGAGCATCACGCAGTGGTTTTGATGCTTGCTGTCCTGTGACCAGCGACGTGGAGCGTGTGTTCATGTGCTTCCTTGGCTTCGTGCATGTCGTCTTCAGGGAGCTATTTAGATCCTTTATCCGGTTTTAAATTGGGTTATTTGTTTTTTTATTACTGTGTTGTAAGAGTTCTTTATATGTTCTAGATATTAAACCCTTATCAGATACATGATTTGCAAATATTTTCTCATATCCTGGGGGTTGTGTTTTCACTTTCCTTGATAATGTCCACAAAATATTTTAATTTTGATAAAGTCCAATTTATTTTTCTTTCATCACTCTATTTGTTGTGTTCTAAGAAACCGTTGCTTAGTCCAAGTCCATAAAGATTTACTTCTGTGAGTTTCATCGTTATAGTGCTTACAATGCAGGTTTTTCGACCCATATTGAGTCACTTTGTGTGCGTGAAGTGAAGAAAGGGCCTGCGTGAAGCTGTTCCAGCACCGCTCATTGAGAAGGTTATTCTTTCCTCGTCAAGTTATCCTTGGCACCGTTTTTGATAATCAATTGAACATAAAATTAGTGGGCTTGTTTCTTGAGTCTTGGATCTGTTCCAGTGATCTGTGTGTCAGGATCAGTGTTTTCAAAGCTCCTCAGATGCTTCCATGTGCATTTGGGGCTGAGACCCATCTGGCTGGGGTAGGGACTTTGGGCACTTCGATGGGCAGGGAGCACACGTGAGATTGCTGGTACTTTATCCCAGATATGCGGAATGTCTGTTCGTAACTGAACCAGTGTTTTCAGACTTGCCTGATAAAAGTCACCAGGGGTGCTTACGAATAACAGATTTCTGGTTCTTGTGCAGCAGGAAGACAGGGTCTGGAAAAGGTGGAGAGGGGATGTCTCTGCATATGGCCTGTGATTCTGGGCTCTTCCACGTGGACGTGCCTTCCCTGTCTTGTTTAGTGGGTTCTCCAGGTGGGTCTCACGGTCAGGGTAGCTGGGATGGTGCTAGATCTGCTAGGCGAGACCAGTAGAAGCCTACAGACCCAGACCATGGTCTTTCCGTAGAATTGCTGTTCCCAGGGTACTCTGGGGGTGAAGCTGTAGCTGTGTCTTAAGGAAAATTACAGCAAACAGCCCCCATGAAATTTCTCGCTGTACTTCCTGCGAGCCCTTTCTTGGCCACCTTATTTAATATTGCCTCCTGCCATATATACACGCAGACATTGTTTACCCACATTTCCTTCCTATCCGCTTGCTTATATTACTTAAATTTTCATTTTCAAGAATATTTAACTTACCTTGTCTGCCCCGCTAGATTGAAAACTTCACGTGAGAGGGGATTTTTAGTTCACAGCAACATCACCAGCACCAAGAACAGTGCCTGGCACATTGCAGGCATTCGATAAATATTCGTTAAGTGAATGGAAGGGTGTTGTGGAGGCTGAGGGATGAAGAGAGAGACCTCTGCTCTAACATCAGCAGCAGTCGTTCCGCTTGGCTCTACCGCACGAAGCTGGGAATCGTAACTGCAGGTTTCTCACTTCGCGGGAGCCACTCAGAAGCTGAACGCTATGTTCGTGTCCACTGCAACAAGCGTGTAGGACGGACCCTGTGTGTCGTGCACTAACCTGACTTTATTTAATTCATCTTGTTGTATTGTGTGCATCTCTCCACACGTACAGATCCTCTTTAGAGACTGGTAGGCTATAAATCAATACAATTTAACCAGCTTTGAGAATTTCTTAATTTTGGTCACTCCTCTTGATCTGGGAAGTTAAAAGCTTGGGTTTTAGGTGAGAAGACAGTTTTTAAAAAAATCTAATTCCTCTTTTATTCCTTCCTTTTCTATGTTTTTTTTTTAGGATAGAATTTTTGCGGCATCTGAAGAGCTTTTTCCAGATAATGTTTAAAGTTGAAACGAAGCCATGTGGTGAAGAACGCAAGGGTGGGGATAAAGTGCTGATGACCTGTGTTGGCATTGGCTTCTCCAACCTTAGCAAGACCCTCAAGTGATACTGTCACAGGGTAAAAGGCCCTGACGCCTGCTGGCAAAGCAGAAGCTGCCAAGGACCCAAAGGAACCAAGTTCAAATTAATGCAAGACAGGATAGCTTCTTACATTAAGTCCTCTTAAAATTTTTAAATTTTTTATTGAAAAGCAATCGACTATCCAAATAAAAGACATTTTTACATCATGTGGTTTCCAGCCGTTTCTCCAGTGGCATTGACATTCCTCAGGAGGTCCTGTCATGATGAGAGCCCCCACGGCTCACCTGGACAAAGGGCGTGCCTTCCAGACGCAGCCATGCTGCCAGACCTCCACCAGCTGCGTATTGGCAATGCTTCCTCAGCCCAAGCCCCGGGCTCTGTTTGTGCGGCTGTCTTCCAGACCTGTGGCACCTGTTACTGTCCTTTCTGCAAGGACTGACCTCTTTGAACCTTGGTTTCTGTGTAAGGGTTAAATGAGGTAGTATCGGTGGAAAGTCTTTATGAGTAGTTCAGTGTTACGCCAGTTTTAGAAAATGGTCTGTTAGACTATTTCATTCCTTGTCTTCGGAATGGACTCTGCTGTCTTGGAGACAGACTCTGCTCCCAGTCTGTTCACTGTATGTGTGTGTGGCGGGGATAAGTGCCTGGGAAGGTCAGGGGTACAATTAAAGTCTTTGGATATTTTCTATATCTCTGGTGTGCTGTGCATTTTTTTATTTTATTCTCACAATAACCATGTGATGTACATTTTATCTCCACAAGTAAAATTTAAAAGTTTATTTTGTTCCTTTGAAATTTATAATGTAAAGACATTAGCTCTCCTGATTTAAAGATGGAATTATAATAGTATCAGAGTCTGAAATGTTACCTTACTTACTAGCTAATAAGTCAGGTTGTTCCTATTTTGTGGATGCTAGCAGAATACGGTGAGAGCCTCGGTCAGAGACAGTGAATCGTTACTCAGAGCACAGCGAGCAGCAAGGGTCCATGTTTGTATTGCTTTCTCCCGTTTCCCAGAGTGGTGACCTGGAGGGCCCCAACCAGATGCCACATCCGCGGTGGGTTTGCGTCACAGCGGAGGAGCATGCATGCTTGGGGACGCATCCCTGTACAGCACGCCTGCTCTTGCTCCAGACGAAGGCGTTACTTTATCCCCCAGACTGCTTGCTGTGCACACGGTTACAAGGAGGGTACAGGTAAAGGCCTCCCCAGCGAGAATGCACGAGCTCGGGGTTGTGTACGTAGGGTCGCAGTTGGTAGAAGAGGGAAGATCTCGTTCTTTCTGTTAGAATTCCAAATGTACTCGCCCCCTGGGGTGGGCTTTTGAAATATGAAAAGTCTTTGCCTCCTCAGTCCTCTTGGTACCCTGTTCTTTTTCAGTGGTCGGGGCCCCGGGAAGTCTGCGTTCTATGGCTGGGGGTGCGGGAGGATGTGGAGACGGAGGGCTAACGTTGAAGGCCAGGCATTTCGAACTGTGCGCTCTACTTGCAGGGAGCTTTACGTGCTGCATTAGCTTGTGTTGCTGCGTAACAAATTACCGCAAATTTAGCAGCTTACAACAATAACCCTTTGATCATTTCACTGTTCTGTAGGTCAGAGGTCCTGGCAGGCTTGCTTGGGTTCCCTGCCTAGGGTCTCGAGGCTGATACCAAGGTGTCAGCCAGGCTGCACTCTGGGAAAGAATGTGCTTCCAGGTCATTCAGTGGGCAGAATTCAGGTTGTAAGGAATGGAGTTCTTTGTTTCTGGCTGTCTGGGGACAGCTCTCCGCTTACAAGGGCTGCACACAATTCTCATAACGTGGTTCTCTCCATCTTCAAGCCAGCAATGGTGCATCAAATCCTGTTGCATCAGATTTTTCATGTGCTTTGAATCTGACTTCCTCTGGTAGTATCAGCTGAAGAAAACATTGCTTTTGGATGACTCATCACAGTCCCACCTGGATAATCTCCCTGCCTTAAGGTCACCTGATCACAGCAGAACCTAGGTTAGAGTTTGAATAGCCACGGGCTGGGAATTTTGGTCAGTCATCTGAGAACTTTGCTTTACCACACAAGCTGCAGTCTGATGTAGTGCTGCTGACGGTTGGACCCAGATCTTCCAACACGTGGATACTGAGGGGCCACATGTCAACTACCATTCTGCAGGAGCTTTCTGTCTCTTAGAAGAAGCTGTGGCAGTGGTACTGTGGGTCAGTTTAGGGTGGCATGTAGACTCCAGGCAGATAATTGCAAGCACTAGAAGGTACGCATGCTCCTGTCTGCCGGAAACACGGAAGTGTCTATTGGTTTCCAGCCTTCCATCTGGCACAGCTGTGTTTGGAGTATGAACATCTGGCAGTAGTGGGGATGATTCTGCCAAAAGGAGAACAAATTTAATATTTATTTAAACAGTCTGCTCCCAGCCCCTTTTCTCAAATGCCCAAGAGAAACATTACCACTTCTTAGGAAGAAGCCATCCTGTGCAGGCTGCTGGTACATCTTAGTGACATTTGGCTCCTATGGTCTCTGCCTTACTCTTAGCTTAGCTCCTGATTGGTCTAGCTACCCCAGGGTAGTTGGATGGGAAACCAGCATTTTGGGCTTGGTTTTCTGCCATGGCTTGTCTGCTCCCCTCGACGGAGACGGACCACTGAGATAGACAGACCTCAGTGAAACTAGAGTGATTTTTTTTTAAGCGTGACCTTACTTGGGTCAAGGCAGAATCATTGCCTTTGCCTTCCCATTATTCACCAGGCCATGTTTCTGCCTTTCAACACCCTTCAGCTACATGCTGTGTAAACAGCCAGCCTGCCTCCATCAAGATTATTTTACGTTATTCATCAAGACAGTTGATACGGGGCAGGAGGAACTAGTATATTGCAACATGACATGCTGATGGGGAAACAGCAACCGGGCGGCTCTGCTGAAATCCCAGTTGCCCTTGTAGGACAGCCAACCCTTGTGAGTTTTTTGTTCATGATTTTTTAAAATCTTTTTTTGATAAGAAAAAGAAGTAGTGAAGAACATCACTGGTTACAGACCAAACAAAAAGAAACGAACACTTAAGTTGCACCATGGTGCCTGTCCTTTTGCTGTCACTTTACCACAGAATCCCATGAGGTGGCCACTTTCTGTTCGGTCTTTTGTGTTGGGAGACTCGTAGGAGGGGCCTGGGCTGGTGGGTGGTTTAACCGTGACCGAGGGGAAGAGCCGACAGTGCTAGAGGCAGGGAAAGAAGTAGGCAGGCTGGAGAAGAGAGGCTTAAGAAGTGTATAAAATAAAAAATACATGGAGAAAAGGAAGCACCGTGGAAATAAATTACCTCAGCTTGGGCTGTGCCCAAGAGATTCACCTGAGTGAGGTGAGGGGGCAGACCGAGGGCGTGAAGAAGTGCATTTACTGGGGGCCCTGGTCGTGGTGAGAGGATGAGAATGCGGGCTTCCATGGACTGTCCTGTTGGGACTTGGTTGGAGACCCGTGGAGGCGCCCGTGTGCGCTTTCAGCTGGGCTGTGATGAGTGGAAAGGCAGCGGCACAGGCAGGATGCCCAACCTGGAGCTCCCGTGCTCCTTCCCTGGCCCGAGTGGGTGAGAAGTGGTAACTCGTGCTTGGATGGTGTCCGTGCGCAGACCACTCTGGCCTGTTTTACAGCAGTGACTAATAGTTCATGGGAATGCCAGTCAGCAAGCCAGGTCTTTCTGTACTCGGCTAGCTCCAAGAAGACATTTGAGTGCAACAACTTATCAATGTGTGGCATCTTACAGAGGCCAAACCACATCATTCCTTTACTCATGCAAATAAAAACTCATTTTGTCAGGGGCTGCCTGGGTTTAGGGCTGCTTTAATTCTTTGTCGCATTCGGCCCGTACCTGTCGGATAGTCTGACCTCAAGCCCGAGACATGGGCCTTGGGGGCAGCACCTGTTGATGGGCCCGGTCAGGGTTTTTCTGGTCCTTCCACTTGCTAGTGGTTCTGGATGTGCATCCTGCTCTGCTGAGACCCTCCTGTTGGGTCTGCAAAGGAAGTGATGGTGGTCTCAACAGGTGAGGCACAACCTGCTTTCTGGCCCAGCTCAGCTGCTAACTAGCAGTTATGACATTAAGTAATTCACCTTTCCACACTTGGGTTTCCTGTGTGGAATCAGGGTAGATGTGTGAGTTAGTGCCAGACAAATAAGAAAGATGCCCCTCATTGCCTCTTCTACCCCTCCCCTGCCCTCAGATGTGTGTGTTTGGGGCGGCAGGAAGGTTAATTGGCATGAGTAGTTTTTCAACACAGATGTTTTCTCTGGGGTCTCCAGGCACTCTATTTCTGGATTTCCCCCCCCCCCCCATTCCTACATATTTACATTGATTAATACTTTATGCTATGATTTGGGAAATGTTTATTCAAACTGATGAAGGTTGTGGAATTTCTAGAAACCGAAGGCCAAGTTAAAGACAAAAAATGAACCAGCCCAGCAATAATACACGCAGCATCTCGCTGTCACCACGGCCAAAGGAGCAGAGGGACTGCCGCTGGGCTCTCTGGTGGCCCATCTCTGTCTTAGGAGAGGAGGGTGTCCCAAAGGAAAGGAAATGTGGGGGTGGCTGCCTCTTCCTGCTGCATCTGGGAATGGTAGGACATTCGGAGGCTATTTCCAGTCTTTGAGCGAAGACATCGGTGGGGACTATGTATTTTGAAAAGGTGCCTGGCTTGCTACACGAAGGATCCAATATCAGGTCACAGCAACCCACCTCGGACTGTTTTAAGTGCTGCGTGTGCTCAGTTCCTGGACCTGCCCACAAACTAAACTCCTCTGTTTTGATTTCTCTACTAGTTTACCTGTTAGGCAATTAAAGGCACTGTGCCTAAGATTTGTAAACTTTGAAAAACCAGTAGAGACGTTTGCAAAAAGAAAAACAGTACTGCTTCAAATCACGCAAAGGGAAGAGCAAAAATAATTATATTAAATATTCACAAAATAAATTGTTCCCACCTTAATCGTTAGAATATTGAAAACAACATAGGTGTGAATTTTTCTCTCCATAAGCATTTCCAGGCACACACAGTTGCCAAGGAATCATAGTTAATCATCTATGAAATGACTTCCTGGTCAAACAATTGAAAAGGGAAGGTTACAAAAAGCACTTCAAAACTATGGGATGTGGATACATTTTAACGTGTGGTTTGGTAGTGCTGCCATAGGAGACCTAGAGAGCGAAGCCGAAGCTGTGTGAGTGCTCCCTTCCCTGAGCCACCTTGCCAAGCTTAAAGCCTCCTCAGCTGCCAAGATGGCCCTCAGCACGCTACACATTCTCATGGACCCCTGGGTGCTTCCCGTAAGTCAGCTCTCACTACACTCAGCTGTTCTGTAATTCTCTTTCCTGTTAACCTATGCTGGTATGAACTGGGTTCATCTTTTTAGGTTTGGGAATAGCTGTAATTTGAAAGTTGTTTTGGAAAGCCTCTTTATTTTTTTAAATTTTTATTTATTGATTTTAGGGGGAGAGAGAGAAACATCAATTTGTTGTTCCCTTATTAGGCATTCATTGATTTAGTCTTTGTATGTGCCCTGACTGGGCATCAAACCCACAACCTTGGCACATTGGAACGATGCTCCAACCAGCTGAGCTCCCTAGCCAAGGCTGCTTTTGGTTTCCTGAGTGTTAGCAGAGCACTGTGGAAGTAACACAGGGTTAGGGACGAGACCTATGTGTGAATCCCAGCTGTGTCAGTGGATACATGGCATAGGGCAGGTCCTCCACCTGGGATTGCTTTCCTCATCTGCAAAATGGAAAATACCTGCTATCGTCCCTGGTATTGAGAGGATTTATGAAACATAATGATTATATATTAAATGCTTAGGATCCTTTTTAACTATGTGATCCCTGATGGGGATTCAAAGCAGTCTCCTGCCTAACAAGTTCACGTCCACGTGAGTTACAGGGTTTATGTCTGTATCTGGTACTTGTGTGTCATCGGCTAGGAGACCAGAGACGGGACGCGGCGCCTGCACGGGTGTTGGAGTCAATTGCCCACGCAAATGTTACAGAGTAAAAAGAGGGCCTGCAGGCGTCTCCGTGCAGCTCACCAGGGTCCAACAGGATCCATCCACGGAGGGTGAAGTGCATGGGCAGGGCTACCTCAGGGCTGTTCGATCCCAGAGCTGCTGCATGTACGAACCAAACTGAGGGTCTGCAGTATCATCAGACTACAATGCCGTCCGCAAGTACAGTGTAAAAAAACTACATCGTCATCAGAAATCCCTCTTCCTTCTCTCAGCTCTGCTTTCTTCCGTGTTCTCTTCCTGCTCCAGTAGACATTCCCTTAAATATTCTATTCGCCCACCACAGTGGACAGATTCTTGTTACCTGATACTTAAAAAAATATGTATTTTCAAAGCCCTGGCTGGTGTAGCTCAGTGTATTGAGTGCCGGCTTGCGGACCAAAGGGTCACCGGTTCTATTCCCAGTCAGGGCACATGCCTGGGTTGCAGGCCAGGTCCCCAGTGAGGGGTGCTCAAGAGGCAACCACATGATGTTTCTGTCCCTCTCTTTCTCCCTCTCCTCTAAAAATAATAAAATCTTTTTCAAAAATCCCAGAATTTTGTCTCCCTCTGCTAACTCTAGCGCTTTGATGATCATGGGTTCTGTTCTCTCCTTGGAGTGGTACTGACGTCAGTGTCACCCAGTCACGTGGATTAAGAAGTGATTTCCACTTCCGGCCAAGATGGAGGCGTAGGCGGACACACTGTGCCTCCTCTAACAACCAAAATTAAGGACAACAAATATTTAGAAACAAGAAAACAACCAGAACTTATAGGAAATTGAACTGCATGGAAGTCCAACAACCATTCATCCAGACCGGTAAGAGGGGCGGAGTTGCGGCAGGAGAAAGTGGAGGTGCGGACCCGGGAACGCAAGCAGCAGTGGCTGGCAGTTCCTAGGTGCACAGGCGGCGGCTGGTGATCCCCGGGCCCACAGGTAGCAGCTGGCGGACCCTGGGCACAGGGGAGCAACTATGCAGAACCAGTGAGGCCACACAAGGCGGCTGGCTGACCAGGTGGTCCCACATTCGCACGCGCAGATGGTCCAGGCAGAGGGGAAGTGGCGGAAGGGACTGAATCCAGGAGAGAGCGGAGCAGGCGCCATTGTTCCCTCTCAGACCCCGCCCCCACATATAGCGTCACAACCCAGCGATTGGGCTGCCCCGCACTGGGGAGCGCCAGAGGCTCCACTCCTCACTTCGTAACAGCACGCGCGCGTGTGAAGATAATCCAGGTGAAGGGGAAGCGGCGGAAAGGGCCGGAGTCCAGGAGAGAGCGGAACAGGCACCATTGTTCCCTCTCAGACCCCGCCCCCACATACAGCGTCACAACCCGGCGACTGGGCTGCCCCGCCCTGAGGAACACCTAAGGCTCCACCCCTCATACGTAATAGCTGAGACCAGACAAACCAAAACAAAACAAAAAAACCTCACCAAAAATGGCTCAAACCGGAAAACAAAAGCCCCAGAGCCAATTCCTCTAAGCAGTGAAGAGATAGCAAACCTATCAGATGCACAGTTCAAAGCACTGGTCATCAAAATGCTCACAGAATTGGTTGATTTTGCTCACAAATTAGATGAAAAAATGCGGGCTACAATATGTGAAATGAAGGAAGATGCATGGGGAACCAATAGATATGGAAGGAAAACTGGGACTCAAATCAATGGAATGGACCAGAAGGAAGAAACAAACAACCAAACAGAAAACAAGGAAGAAACAAGAATTCAAAAAAATGAGGAGAGGCTTAGGAACCTCCGGGACATCTTTAAACGTCCCAACATCCGAATTATAGGGGTACCAGAAGGGGAAGAAGAAAAGCAACAAGTGGAAAACTTATTTGAACAAATAATAAAGGAGAACTTCCCCAATCTGGCAAAGGAAATAGACTACCAGGACGTCCAGGAAGCTCAGAGAGTCCCAAAGAAGTTGGACCCAAGGAGGAACACACCAAGGCACATCGTAATTACGTTAGCCAAGATTAAAATGAAGCAGAGAATTCTAGAAGCAGCAAGGGATAAGGGGACAGTCACCTACAAAGGAGTTCCCATCAGACTGTCAGCTGATTTCTCAAAAGAGACCTTCCAGGCAAGAAGGGGCTGGAAAGAAATATTTGAAATCTTGAAAAGCAGGGACCTACATCCAAAATTGCTCTATCCAGCAAAGCTGTCATTTAGAATGGAAGGACAGATAAAGCGCTTCTCGGATAAGGTCAAGTTCAAGGAGTTCATCATCACCAAGCCCTTATTATATGAAATGTTAAAGGGACTTATCTAAGAAAAAGAAGATAAAAATATGACAGTGAAAAGACAGCAAACTCACAGCTGTTAACAACCACACCTAAAACAAAAGCAAACAGCTAGAACAGGAACAGAACCACAGAAATGGAGATCACATGGAGGGTTAGCAACAAGGGAGTGGGAGGAGAGAGGGGAAAAGGTACAGAGAATAAGTAGCATAGACGGTGGGTAGAAAATAGACAGGGGGAGGGCAAGAATAGTGTGGGAAATGTAGAAGCTAAAGAACTTATGACACATGGACATGAACTAAAGGGGGGAATGTGTGTGGGAGAGGGTGTGCAGGGTGGAGGGGAATGATGGGGGAGAAATGGGACAACTGTAATAGCATAATCAATAAAATATATTTAAAAAAAGAACAATAAAAAAAAAGTGATTTCCAAAGGAAAAGCTGAATGCTTTTACAAAGAAGAGAGCAGATACTGGGAAGGCAGGAACAACAGTTGTCCACTGTAGGTTACATTTCATAATTCCCTGAATATTCTCGAAAGGACGTTCCCACATAACTGCCTGCCCACCACCATCTTTCAGCATTGAGGTATAGAATTAGGTGGACAAGGATGAATTCAATTCAACAAATGATGCCTAACAAAGGCCTGATCTTTGTATCGAGAAGGTCAAGGTTAATATGGACACTGGACAAAAGTGCATCATTTTAGCCAGTGGTATTCTTGAACTAAAAGTGGGAGCATACCCAGGATCATAACACAGGGAGGAGACGTGGCCGTGGCCGGTTCCGGGTATGCGAGCAGCCTGTGGGCTGTGGGTCGGGAGGGGGGTAGGGGCTGCCCTAAAGGAAGCAGGGAGTCTCCATGCAGGGTCAGCTGGTGCTTTCTACTGGTTCTTCCTTGCCCAGCCCCTGGAAAGGCAGATTCAGGAGTGGGAGGAGAAGATCAGGACAGTTTTTCCAATTACAGGAATACACGAATTAAAATGATAACAACAGAAAGCGCTACCTGTGGAAGAGCAATGAAGACGTACGAGTGTAAGTGATGACAGAGTGTTGGGATAGGAGCGTGATTGCAGTTGCTCTTATTTTCAAATGACTTGCACTGTTCTGTTTTTATAGTTTTATTACACACACACACACACATACACACACACACAAGGGGAATCAAAAATCCCCCGGGATTTATTTATATAAACAATTGTGTGGGTATTCTTATGTGTTTAAACTTCAGTCACCTTTAAAGAACTCTCCATTTGATGCAATACACCTGTTGAGATGTTTTTTCCACTGCTCAGAACAGTGTTTGAACTCATCAATTTTGATACTCCCGCTGTTTTTTGTTTCACCAATTCCGTACTGGCAAAACATTTCCCTTTGAGGACGTTTTTCATCTGGGGAAACAAAAAAAGGCCCTTGGGGTGCAATCTGGTGAATAGGGAGGGTGGAGCACAGGGGTCATGCCATTTTTGTTCAAAAACTGCTGAACACTCAGCATGGTGTGGGCAGGTGCGCTTGTAAATCCCCCACCATGAAATGCGTTGAGTCTTCAAAAAAATTCACCGAAGCCAAACGCAACCTCTCACAGCAACACCAGTTGGTACACTGATACAATGAGTTCCTAAACTACCCTAGCAGGGGAAGCCTGCACTACAAGAGGCCCACCCTCCAAAAGATTATTCCAGTTTTGGGGGTCCCCCCTTGTATACATATATGCTTATGGGTTAATGCATGCATGTTTAGTTATATTAAGAATTTCAGGTACAACTCTTGTGATTTTCCATTAGCTCCAAGGTAAATAAAGATCAGGCATCCTTTTTGTCCCTCTCTTCTGCATATTTCCTCAAAGAGAGAGAGAGAGAGACACACGCGCGCGTGAAAGTGACTTGTGATGTACCTGGGGCCTGGGGAAGGAGCTACCACCAATGGAGGTAATCTCTCAGGGACGCCTGCCTCTAAAATGCTGGACGAGTGCCTTAGGCTCCTGCACCTTGGCCCTCTTTCAAGGCTGGCAGCAAGATTAGGGGCCAGAGCCCTGTGCTCACCGCCAATTTAGAGCCCATTAGGTCCACTGCAGCACTTCGCAGAGCATCGTGGTGCTGCCCCTGGAAGGGGCTCTGTAGAGGTGTGGACAACACTGCAGTCTGAGTCCAGACTCGGAGAATCCCAGTGCACGTTAGCATGGTTCCGAGAAGTCCTGCGTAAGCTGACTTGACTGTGGAACCTTCCATACCCTGCTTCCCCCTACACACCCACAAAAGAATTGCACGTAATGCTCTTATTCTGCAGATCATACTCTAAGGATTCCTGGTCTAACAGGAGTTTGGGGGGGAAGATGAACTGTTCCATTCTTTATTACAGTTTGTGTGAAGCCCAGCAGTTATATGGGACCTGGTGGGAAACCCAAGCCCATATCTAATGAACCCTGGCCCCACCCATAGCGTCGCCTCCGCCAGCATGAGCTTCACACCCATGGCCACCAGCCCACCCAGCCCTTTGCCATCCATCCTTCTTATCTGGGCTTCTAGGAGTTAGAGGGGTCGGGGACGTGGACAGGCTGGGACTTTATTTATTGTTTCCATCCTGTGATAATTACAATGTCTTCAGTTTCGTGGGAGTCACATTGTTTTTTGTTTTGTTTTGTTTTGTTTTTTGTTTTTGTTTTTGGCTCAGAGCCTTAAGATGACAGTGGAGCCCCCTTAGGCTCGCAGCAAGAAGAGGTCAGAAAACATTTGTAGAAGTTCCATTGTCTGGGGGCAGGGTGGGGAGAGGGGCCCAGGGAAAATGCCAGAGCATTGTGGAAGCTTAGTCCAAGTCTTGGTCATGGGTCAGGGAGAAACCCCTGGAGAGGGCGTGTCATGGAGAAATGATTGGCCGTACTTCTTAGGCCATGCCCGAGCCCCCAAACCCCTGGGTTTTCAGAGAGCTCCGACCAGGGCACCACCTGCCAATGACCACTAAGACGCAAAGACAGGGTCCCCGGCACAGCGGACCTGGGACTGGGAAGAGGGCTTGGGCTTTTTAAATGGGCTTATAAAAAGAGAATCTTGCACTGAAGCCCTTGCCATCCCTACTTTGCGGAGGGGCTTTCCAGAAAAGAGCCGCCCAAATACTCTCTGAGTATCATCTTCAAAACATCAACGTGGGTGCTTTTTAAAGCTGTATGTCAGTGATTTTCAACCAGTGCACCACAAGAATTTTTAAAACATGCAACACCTGACTATTCAGGGGCACTGACCTCTTTTCCTTCAGATTGTCAAATTAAAAATGACAACAGCCAACATAATAGCCATCCTACGTAAATGAATCAAAACAATATTTTTTTCTCAGATCGGCAAAAAATATGTATTTTTTTGTGGCCACAGAATTTTAGTAATTAGTTTCAGTGTGCTATGAGATGAAAAAGATTGAAACTCGCTGCTCTACGTCAAAGATAAATAAACTTGGGCAGTTCTTGACAACCTGAGAGGGTGCTATTTGCAGTCCTGAGTTTTGTCTTTTGGGTGTTCAGCAGGTGAAATAGCAATGAAGTTCAATCAGAGACATGAATTTTCGACCCCAGTTAGGAAGCAATGAAGGGAACTTGAACTCCCTGACCAAACCTGAGAGGAAGAAGAGTGCGACAGGAAGTGGAGAACAACCTCAGAACTAAAGAGCGTGTGGCGAGTGGAGTGCCTTTGTTAACAAAGCCAAGAAAACAGCTTTGGCAAAACAAGGAGGGCTGCCCCGAGAATGGCAGTGGGTCTGCTGCTCCAATCCCTCCGAGTCCTACTTGTCTTGTTTGTTTGCCAGGGATCATGTGCCCCTAGAGGGCTGTTAGCACAGCACACGTAGTAGGACTTGTCCATTCTTTTGTGACTCTCTTTGCCAATGGTAAGAACCACTGCTACTATAAATAATCCATGAATTCATTCAAAGCATTACTTAATTCATACTTGTTCCATTAAGTAGTTTCTCAATCAATGGGTTCTATCATGTGGAAAACAATTGTATGAGAATTTAGATGTTTAATACAGGTCCCGTGCTTTGTATAAATATTTTCTCCCCTGTAGTAGTCTCCTCTCGGTTACCTACTCTGGCCATGTGATTATTCTGGAATGGTCTGAAAGGTTTGAGCTTCTTGGCACAAACCTTGACTGTCTGCTTTTACGTGTGTAGGTGGGTCAGGGGTAAGTCAGGAGAGAGAAGAAGGGGGAGGATAAGGTCAGTTCAGTTACTGAGTCATTCTCAATCATCATTCAAAGAGATGAAGTTCCATTCGGCATCACTGGTCTGTTGTTACTAAACTGTTGTTTAAACTGAGCCTTCTCCCTCTGAGGTAAAGTGCTGCTTTCTTCTTTCAGGATGCCTTCCTCTTCAAAGCAGCAGCCGTCCAGCATGGCAAGTGTTCGGGTTTTCCCTGACCGCTTTATGGATTTCAGCATACTTCCATGAACGTTTCTCATGTCACCCTCACAGGCAGATATACTGCATTTAGGTTTAGAGAAGCTATGAAATGCACTCAAAGTCACCTTGATCCATGGAGAAACTGGAACATGAACTCAACACTTTTGAGCTCTGAACCGTGACATGTGAATATGTCTAGCAGGTCGTACCTTGGTGGCCTTTCAAATGATGTTCTTTAACTATTTGTTCAGTATTTATTTATTTACTTTTTGTTTTTTAAATATATTTTATTGATTATGCTATTACAGTTGTCCCATTTTTTCTCCCCTTTATTCCCCTCCACCCTGCATACCCCCTCCCACCTGCATTCCCCCCCGACCCCACCTTAGTTCATGTCCATGGGTCGTACATATAAGTTCTCTGGTTTCTACATCTCCTATACTATTCTTAATCTCTCCCTGTCTATCTTCTACCTACCATCTATGCTTCTTATTCCCTGTACCTTTACCCCCGTTCTACCCTACCCACTCCCCACTGATAACTCTCCATGCAATCTCCATTTCTGTGAATCTGCTGCTATTGTAGTTGTTTGCTTAATTTGTTTTTGTCTTCTTTAGATTCAGTTGTTGATAGTTGTGAGGTTGTTGTCATTTTACTGTTCATAGTTTTGATCTTCATTTTCTTTGATATGTCCCTTTAACATTTCATATAATAAGGGCTTGGTGATGATGAACTCCTTTAACTTGACCTTATCTGAGAAGCACTTTATCTTCCCTTCCATTCTAAATGATAGCTTTGCTGAGTAGAGTAATCTTGGATGTGGGTCCTTGCCTCTCATGACTTGGAATACTTCTTTCCAGCTCCTTCTTGCCTGCAAGGTTTCTTTTGAGAAATCAGCTGACAGTCTTATGGGCACTTCTTTGTAGGTAACTGTCTCCTTTTCTCTTGCTGCTTTTAAGATTCTCTCCTTATTTTTCATCCTGGGTCATTTAATTATGATGTACATTGGTGTGTGCTTCCTTAACTCATTTAAAGGAAAAGTCCAAGGATGCATCTCATTTTGGGCCTAGCTGGATCCAGGGGCTTAACTGGTGTCATTAAGGTGCATCATTTCTGCTCTGCATCTCTGGTCTTCTTTCTTCAGCTCCATTCTCCAACAGGGTCCCCTACTGATGGCGTTGAGAGACCATGTGAAGTTCTTGGCTTGCATCCTATCTTCTCAGCAGTCCCAACAGAAAGTGTCTCTAACAGTTCCCAACAATATCCCCAAAAAGTTGAAAAACAGAATTGCTTTGGGTCATTTACCCAACCAGAAATCAATTACTATAACCAGAGGGATGGGCTGCCCTAATTGGCCATGCTTAGGTCACATGGCAACTCCTGGAGCCTGGTGGAGTCAAACTGTATGGGAGTCTGATTCCCAAACCACATGTGCTGAAAGTAGGCGAAGCAGAATCCCAAGGAAAAGACAGCTTCTAGTGCCAAAAGATAGGGAAATGGGTGCTGGACAGGCCAAGGCAGCAAGTATGTAATACAGAACTAGTCTTCTGTCCTTTGAACATGCAGCAGCTTATCAAAATATTCCTTTAAACTACATTCAGAATGCTCCCTGAGCAGAATACTAATCAATACAATTTTCTCTGTTCCATTCCATTACAGATTGGTTCCCAAGGCATTTTCCCTCTCATCCCAACTCTGTCTTCACTGGATAATAAAACTGAAGAACAGAGGGACTTGGCCCAGGTGACACAGCCAGGACAAGGCCTATTTCAGAGCAGATCCTGGCCCTCCCTGTCCTACAACCCACCCTGGTTGTGGCTGCACCAAAACATCTCCAGACTTAGGAATTATGCCTGCCTGGCCCAGTGTAATCACCACCTACTGAAGGCTCTGCAGAGGCTGAGTCATTGTGGCCACTGCAGTGGACTCTGTATAGCATGCAAAATATGGGCGTTGGTCTAGGTACAAAAGCAGGCTTGAGTCCCCAGAGAGAAAATAAGTGAAAGAATACGCTCTAGGTTGTTCATAGGAGTAGCCAGGCATGTGAGGTTGGGGAGGAGATGCTCACTTTTTGCTTTGGGTATTCCCCGTTGTTGGCGTGATTTGGAAGGAGACACTGAGCTGCAGTAGGGTATCTGGAGGAATCATTCATGGCCCTGAACGCTAAATTTGAGGAGGACTGGCAAAGGACCTCTAATGGGGAGCTGGGGCTGGAGACAAGACTCGGGACTCAAACATGAGGCTGCCACAGACCCAGAAAAGTTGTCTTCAAAGGATAAGGACTTTTCCTCTCAGTGGCACTGACCCTGCTGGACAGCGCACTTGGTACACTGGACCCAACAGTGTCAAGGCCCTGCTGACAGGTGGGCATGATGATCAGCGTCCCACAGGCCTGGCCTCCTCCCCCTGGACCACTTTACAAGGCAGAGAGAATCACTGAGCCAGCCACAGCCGGAGTTTGACCTGAAAGGGAATTGTTCAGCTTATTGGCTAGGCTTCACTCCACGTGCCTTTAGACTTGCTCGTCATCAAATGTGTCCTGAAGACTTGCCATTACTGAGGACATTGAGAATAATAAAGTGTGAAATCTAAAGGCTGCGGAGGGTTTCTTAGGTATTTATAACAAAGGGCTCCACTTTTGGCATAAGAATCTCATCTTCCCAGGTGATTATCCTGAGGAAGATGCTGTTTATCTGCCTGAGTGGGGACGCCCTTCACATCATTGACCTGAGCATGCCTGGTGGCCCTGGTTGTACTTGGGACTCCCTTCTTGCTCTTCTCTCTTTGGTGATTGCTTCCCGGAGGGGTCTGGATCTGTCCTCACCTTTACTGCGTCCCTTCTCTGGCACTAAGTGAAATCTACAGTGGCCAGACTGGCGGTTCCTGTGGGTGTATCCTTTTGTGTCGTTGGTACATGGACACTGTAGTTCTGGGTCACTAAGGACCTAATAGTTTTGGGCCACTGGGTTTTTTCTTATAGAGTCTATATGAAGGGAGATAAAATGGAATCATTTTTTTCTGTTTCCTCTTATTGACAAAAGTAAAAATTTTTAGACTGCAAAAGAGAGGTACCTAGAATGAGATGAAACTAATCCTTCAAGAGATGGGCACTGGAAGGAGATGCCCAGAGGGGTATCGTTGAGGCACAGGAGTGCGGACTCGAGCTTGGGCCAGAGCAGCCAGCCTAGAGCTCTGCTGTGTGTCCCCTTGGGGTCTTTTGGCTGAATTTCCACTAGATCTACAGCAATGCTGGCACATGGTATGGTAGGTTATCCTTAAGGATAATTCCAGCTTCCAGATTTGGCATGCTTAAGTGGTATGTCAAAAACCTAAAGCAATGTCAAAAAAAAAAAAAAAAAAAATCCCAGACCCAGGATTTCATCTCTCCTCCATGACAATCTTGGTGGCCTTGAAGATAGCAACCTTTCTCAAGCTGGTGACAAATTTATGGTGTCTGCCCATCCCATAGTTCTCTCATTTTCCAGAGGCTGAGGGCTCAGGTTGGCTCTGAGGTGAGTGAAGAGGAGGGTGAGGGCGGGGCTGGGCTGAGCCCTGAGGCCTGGCAGTTCTGGGCAGCAGTTCTGGGTGAGGGAAGGAGAGCAGAGGCTGCCCTCACTGACAGTGCCTGGGGGAGGCTCTCCTCTTACACGGAAGTGTGACTTGGATTCTTTTGCTGCTGTGGGATCTCGGTCACCAAAACCTGTCTGGATTAAAGAACAGGAACAGTTTGACCTGCTCTTTGGTGCTGATCTCACTTCAACATTAAATTAATAAATCTGATTGAATGGAGTCGTTGCTGGGAATCAAGTATCTGACATCTCCTAGGAGACTTTTTTCTAAAGCCACAACTGGCATTTTCTTACTCTTTAGTAAGTATTAGTGTTAGTATTCTTTTTCAGTAGGAAGGTGTCTCCACCCGCCTCCACACTGCCTCTCTGATGAGACTCGAAACTGTACTCAGCAGCTGCTCTGACAATTAGCTGGAGGGTCAGGGGTGCCCAGGGCAGGAGGTCCTCCCAACAAGTAGAGTAAGGGATTAGCTAATGAAGAAGGGGATTGTGGTCTTTTCAGAAGAAAAACTCTAGAGGAAAAATATTTGAATAACAATTAGCTCCTCATCTTCTGAATCTGTCTTGCAGCTCTCTGAGGCTACATTTCCAACAGAGCCACGCAGCTCTCGTCCGAGATGCCTTTATCCTGTGCTGGTGATGTGTCAGGTCATCCCTGTCTTCTGTCGGCTTGCCCGCGGAAAGCATCTTCGACATCCTCGAAGATGTCAGGTTTTGTACTTGCTTCATTTCTTGTTCTGCCCCCCTTCCTTCCCTTTCCAGTGTCCTGGGTTTGCTGTCCAGCGGTAGGGTTGGGCATGGGGCTGGCTGCTGGGTAACGAGAAGGAGAACTTCTGTGTTTTCTGGGATGGCAAACACACACCCTGCCCAGACATGGATACTGAGAGGATGGCCTCGGGTGCCCGCTGGTGGGTGCCTGTCTTGCTGCTGTCTCTGCCAACACATGTGGCTCTCCCTGCCTCCATTCTCCCACCTTCTAGTCAGTCACAAATGCCAATTTCTTCAGGTGTTTGAGTCCCTTGGAAACTGGGCTCTGAACTTAGTTCACTGGGGTAGACTGTGGGCCACCTTATCAGAATTTCCAGCCAGGCCTCCAGTTTCCCTAGAGCAAAAGAAAAACAAATTGTGAAAGGGAAGTGGAGGGGTAGGAAGGTGGTATAAGCACAGTTGTTCTGTGCTTATCAATAAAATTACAGCACTGTACCTGCCACCGTCACCCAAACAGTGCTTCCTGGTTGGGGAAGTGTTTTAATTCCCTGGGGCGGCTGCAACATGTTACCACAACCTAGATGGAGGCTCAAACTCCAAATCAAGGTCAGCAGACTTGTACCTTTGGAGGAAGAATCCCTCCCATGGCTCTCTCCCAGGCCTGGTGGCCTTGGTGTTCCTTAGCTTGCAGTTGCGTCACTGTGCTCCTTCCTCTTCAGGTGGCATGCTCCCTTGTCTTTGTGTTCATATGGCTGTCTTCTTACAAGGACACCGGTCCTATTGGATTAGGGACCCACCCTACTACAGTATGATGCCATCTTAACTAATTACATCTTCAGTGATTGTCTTTCCAAATAAAGTCACGCTCTGAGGCTCTGGAGTAGGACTCAAACATATTTTTTTTCTTTTTTTTATGGGGTGGGTGGGAGGAGGGTGGTGTGAAAGTACACAGTTCAAACCGTAACGAAGACCCAAGGCTGACAGAGCTGCAGCAAGCAGAGCTGGAGGAATTATGTGCGTAATTTGGAAACCCCTGTCACCATAGTGGTCTTGTTAATTCTGCAGGGACAGTTGTCTAAACTCCAAGACTTCATAAAATCCTGTATTTGTATATATCGCTCTACTAGAATTTTGGTGGCAAATAATAGGCATAAACTTAATGAGTCAGGGCTGTTTGGGTTGCAAGTGATGGAAACACTGTTCTTGCCAGCTTAAATAAAGAAATTCATTGGCTTGTATAACCAGAAAGTCTAGGATGGATCTGGCTTCAGACAGGATAGAATCTAAGGCTCGAATGATGTCCTCAGAGGTCCCTCTCTTGGATTGGCTTGTCTCTGGTTTCAGACAGCGTCTCTTCACAAAGAGGGTAAAATGGTGCTGAGTGTCCCAAAACTACATCATCTCAGTGTAGCCGCCCCAACAGAAAAGGAACTTTTCCTTCTAACTCCCTAGATCAAGCTAGGGAAAGCATTGATTGGCCTTGATTAGATGATGTACCTGAACACCAACCAATCACTGTGGCCAGAGGACTGGGAGCCATGATTGGCCTGCCTTAATCATGCCCACCCTCGAGGGGAAGCACCATGATGGTTTGTCCTCCTACAACCTCATGCAGATTGGGTGAGGAATTCCCTTAATTTAAGAAAAAGGGGAAAATCAAAAGAAGGGGTGGGGTGCTCCATTATTAGATAAACACTATAATTGCTATGAATCACTATAGGCTTCAAGCTAGCTTAAAGAAAAAGGAGGACTTTATTTTTTTAAGTGTATTTTATTAATTATGCTATTGCAGTTGTCCCATTTTTTTTCTCCCCTTTATTCCCCTCTACCCTGCACCCCCCTCCCACCAGCATCCCCCCTCCCCCTTAGTTCACGTCCATGGGTTGTACATGTAAGTTCTTTGACGTCTCCATTTCCTATACTATTCTTAGCCTTTCCCTGTCTATTTTGTACCTACAATTTATGCTTTTATTAAAAAATATATTTTATTGATTATGCTATTACAGTTGTCCCATTTCTACCCCATCATTCCCCTCTACCCTGCACACCCCTTTCCACCCACATTCCCCCCCTTTAGTTCATGTCCATGTGTCATAAGTTCTTTAGCTTCTACATTTCCCACACTATTCTTGCCCTCCCCCTGTCTATTTTCTACCTACTGTCTATGTTACTTATTCTCTGCACCTTTTCCCCTCCCTCTCTCCTCCTCGCACTTCCCTTTTGCTAACCCTCCATGAGATCTCCATTTCTGTGGTTCTGTTCCTGTTCTAGTTGTTTGCTTTTGTTTTAGGTGTGGTTGTTAATAGCTGTGAGTTTGCTGTCTTTTTACTGTCATATTTTTAATCTTCTTTTTCTAGAAGAGCAATTTATGCTTTTTATTCCCTGTACATTTTCCCCTATTTTCCCGCTTTCCCTTCCCTTTCCCTGTTGATAACCTCCATGTGATCTCCATTTCTGTGATTGTTTCTGTTCTAATTGTTTGCTTTTTGTTTTTAGGTTCAGTTGTTAATAGTTGTGTCTGTTGTCATTTTACTGTTCATAGTTTTGTTTTTTTTTTTTTTTTTATTTTTTTTAATATTTATTTATTTATTTTTTTAAAATATATTTTATTGATTATGCTATTACAGTTGTCCCATTTCTCCCCCATCATTCCCCTCCACCCTACCCACCCTCTCCCACCCACATTCCCCCCTTTAGTTCATGTCCATGGGTCATAAGTTTTCTAGCTTCTACATTTCCCATACTATTCTTGCCCTCCCCCTGTCTATTTTCTACCCACCATCTATGCTACTCATTCTCTGTACCTTTTCCCCCTCTCTCCTCCTCCCACGCCCCTATTGCTAACCCTCCATATGATCTCCATTTCTGTGGTTCTGTTCCTGTTCTAGCTGTTTGCTTAGTTTGCTTTTGTTTTAGGTGTGGTTCTTGATAGCTATGAGTTTGTTGTCTTTTCACTGTCATAGTTTTATCTTCTTTTTCTTAGATAAGTCCCTTTAACATTTCATATAATAAGGGCTTGGTGATGATGAATTCCTTCAACTTGACCTTATCTGAGAAGCACTTTATCTTCCCTTCCATTCTAAATGACAGCTTTGCTGGGTAGAGCAATCTTGGTTGTAGGTCCCTGCTTTTCAAGATTTCAAATATTTCTTTCCAGCCCCTTCTTGCCTGGAAGGTCTCTTTTGAGAAATCAGCTGACACTCTGATGGGAACTCCCTTGTAGGTGACTGTCCCCTTATCCCTTGCTGCTTCTAGAATTCTCTCCTTCATTTGAATCTTGGCTAATGTAATTATGATGTGCCTTGGTGTGTTCCTCCTTGGGTCCAACTTCTTGGGGACTCTCTGAGCTTCCTGGACTTCCTGGTAGTCTATTTCCTTTGCCAGATTGGGGAAGTTCTCCTTTATTATTTGTTCAAATAAGTTTTCCACTCGTTGCTGTTCTTCTTCCCCTTCTGGGACCCCTATAATTCGGATGTTGGGACGTTTAACGATGTCCCGAAGGTTCCTAAGCCTCTCCTCGTTTTTTTGAATTCTTGTTTCTTCCTCGTCTTCTGTTTGGTTGTTAGTTTCTTCCTTCTGGTCTACTCCATTGATTTGAGTCCCAGTTTTTCTTCCATCTCTATCGGTTCCCCATGCATCTTCCTTCATTTCACGGATTGTAGCCTGCATTTTTTCATCTAGTTTGTGAGCAAAATCAACCAATTCTGTGAGCATTTTGATGACCAGTGCTTTGAACTGAGCATCTGACAGGTTGGCTATATCTTCACTGCTTAGAGGAATTGGCTCTGGGGCTTTTATTTGTTTTCCGGTTTGAGCCATTTTTGGTGGGTTTTTTTTGTTGTTGTTGTTGTTTTGGTTTTAGTCTGGTCGCGGCTATTACGTATGAGGGGGTGGAGCCTTAGGTGTTCCTCAGGGCGGGGCAGCCCAGTCGCTGGGTTGTGACGCTATAGGTGGGGGCGGGGTCTGAGAAGGAGCAATGGCGCCTGCTCCGATCTCTCCCGGACTCCGGCCCTTTCTGCTGCTTCCCCTTCACCTGGATTATCTGCGCACGCGCGCGTGCTGTTACGTAGTGAAGAGTGGAGCCTCTGGCGCTCGCCAGTGCGGGGCAGCCCAGTCACTGGGTTGTGACGCTGTATGTGGGGGTGGGGCCTGAGAGGGAGCAATGGCGCCTGCTCCGCTCTCTCCTGGATTCAGTCCCCTCCTCCACTTCCCCTCCGCCTGGACCGTCTGCGCGCTCGAAAGTGAAACCCTGGTCAGTCAGCCAGCCGCCTTGTGCGGCCTCACTGGGTCTGCACAGCTGCCCCCCAGTGCCCGGGGTCCGCCAGCTGCTGCCTGTTGGCCCGGGGACCGCCAGCCGCCGCCTGTGCACCTGGGAACTGCCAGCCGCTTCTGCTTGCGTTCCTGGGTCAGCAGCTCCACTTTCTCTTGCCGCGACTCCGCCCCTCTTACCGGTCTGGATGAATGGTTGTTGGACTTCCGTACAGTTCAGTTTTCTATAAATTCTGGTTGTTTTCTTGTTTCTAAATATTTGTTGTCCTTAATTTTGGTTGTGAGAGGAGGCACAGTGTGTCCGCCTACGCCTCCATCTTGGCCGGAAGTCCCTGTTCATAGTTTTGATCTTCTGTTTCTTAGATGAGTCCCTTTAACATTTTATATAATAAGGGCTTGGTGATGACGGATTCCTTTAACTTGACCTTATCTGGGAAGCACCTTATCTGCCAAAAGGAGGACTTCGTTATAAGGCTATAGGGTTGTCTCAGGGAATGCAAGGGCAGGCATACAGCTAAACCTTAGGAAAGAATTTGAAAGCTATTAGGGCCTAGGCAGCTTCCTTCTACTGATATGCTTCATTCTTCTCTCTGAAATTCTCCTTTCTTTGCTTCGTAGTCTACCTAGTGAGAAGAAAGTGGTTTGCCTGCAACCTCTCCTAGTTTTTACTTTCTTCATTCAGGGAACAGCCTAATTTAAAATCCCCAGGGCGGGGTCTGATCGACCCAGCTAGTGTCAGTTCCCACCCCCAAAGCCTTCAGTTATGCTTCTGGGGGATGGGGGCCACATGCCAGAAACACAGCATACACGGAGAAGAAGTAAATTCCCAACTGTGCGCTAATCTCCTGAAAGTATCAGAAGTCCCTAGGACTGTCCAAAAGATCACTTATTCTAAGACCTTCATTTTGCCGATGAAGAAAAAGAAACTCAGAAAGGTTAAGACCAACTTAAGATGTCAAATATACACACAGGGGCCTGTTAACGACTCCACTAGAACTGGAGCCCAGACCCCTGAAGTGTCATTCCAGTTTTTTTCTATAAGACTAGGCCTGCACCAGATGCCTCGGCTTTCCTGGATTCCTACATGTCATCCAGTAACAATCTCAATAGTTTAACCCAATAATCCTAATACTTGGCCCTGGCTGGAGAGCTCAGTTGGTTAGTTAGAGCATTGTCCTGATATCCAAGGGGTTCAATCCCTGGTCAGGGCACATAATAAGAATCAACTAATGAATGCATAAATAAGTGGAACAACAAATCAACGTTTCTCTCTTTCCCTTCCTCTCTGTAAAATCAATGAATTAAAAAAAAAAAAATCCAATATTTAGTAGGTGCTTAATTTATTGAGCATCTACTGTATACCAAGTGCTTTATGTTTTAAACTGTAGGATCTCATGTGAGCCTCACAATCACCCCTTGAACTAGGTGTCACTGCCCCATTCGGTCTGGGGTGGGTCTCTCTCTTTGAGCTTAGTGCAGGAAACAGATACTACCCAGGCATTTAGTTTGGGCAGTTATAAAGCAGGAAGGGATTTAGAACAAAGAATGAGGTGCTTACAAAATCATTAGAAGGGCTGGAGGAGAGGAAGCCACTGGGCCTTTGGTGTCAAGGTCATTCCACCGAAGCTGAGATCTGGAGGTTTGCTAACCATCATTCTGTCACTGTTGTCCTTGCCACCACCCACCCGATGGTGGAGCACGGAGTCGGGCCCCTGCTGGCAGTCCCATTGGCCAGAGCCCATGGAAAGATGGTAAAGCGGAATTGCCTTCTTTCCACCTCTGAAACTCTCATGAACACACCTAACTGGCAGGACCAATTCATATCCAGGAGCTTCCCAATTTCTCCAAGTAGGAGATGAAGTAGCATTTGAGTATCCAGCCCACCCAAAGCTGCATGTTTCCTGCAATGTCTTTATTTGTTAATGAAGTATACTTTTCACCTAAAAAATGCTCACATTTTAAGTGTATAGTTTGATGTTCTGACAAATGCATGTACTCATGTAGCCTACACCTGCATCAAGACACAGAGCACCTCCACATTGCCAGTGAGTCCCCTCATGCCTCTCTAGCCTGCTCTTCCCCCTCCCACTCAAATGTTTCACTGCTCTGATTCCATCCGTTTGTTTGGCCCAATGATCACAAATCAGTATTGCCTTTTCTAGGACTTGAAATAAATAGAGCAATACAATATGTATTCTTCTGTGTCTGGCTTCTTTTGCTCAAAATAGTATCTGAGAGAATCATCCACGTTAAGTGTATCAGTAGCTCTGTCCTTTGAAAAGTGCTCCATTGCGTGAATGCATCATATCTTTTCACCAGTGAGTGGGTGTTGGCACTGTTTCCAGTTTGTGGCTCTTACGAAAACAGCTGCTTAACTCTATTGTTTTCAACAAACACTCCTGTGAATTCTGATGCAAATGGACCACATTTTGAACAATATTGTTCTAATGCAGAAAACTGAATTAAGAAAGGTTAAGCAAATTGGCCAAGGCCACACAGCCAAGAAGGCTGATGGCAGAAGGGGATGCATGAGCCCAGGCTCTTCCTCCTTGCAGAGTAGGCCTAAGCATAAAAGCTTGAAGAGTTGGCAGAAGACCTTCAGGACTGAAACAGCTCTTGCATGACCGTCAGAGAAGGGCCTTGAAAATAAGGCATATATTTCAGTTACCAATCGCCTCATAGCAAAACTTTGGCTTAAACAATTATTTCTTAAGAAGCTGTGGCAGGGCTGGGTGGTTCTTCTGTGGGTCTTGCCTGGGCTCTCTCATGTGGCTGCATTCAGCGGGCAGATCCTCTGGATGCTGGACTCCACTAGGGTGGCCAAGACAGCTGGGGTTCTTTCTCCTTGATCTTTCCTCCTCAAGGAGCTGGGGCCAGGCTTCAGAAAACTGCGATGTGCATGCACTTATTAAGCCTCTGCCTACATTGTGTTTGCTGATGTCCATGGGCCAAACACACATCACACGGCCAGGTTCAGATTCAAGGTGGGAGGAAGCTGTCTTCGGGAAATGGTGTGAGTCATTAGATCTGTGATTCATTTGTGACCATTAACATAATGATCTGTCCAAGCCTGGAAGTTCATGTTGCAGAGGCAACCAGGAGCTGGAGAGAGCAGAGCTAGAGAGAACCAGGGAGTTAATAATAGAGGATTACAGAAAATTTCAATGGAGCCAGAAAAGGTCAAAAGAAATGCCCTTTGAAGGATGGTCCCACATTCCTCCTTGTCTTCTTCGTGGCCCTCATAGCACTCAAGGCAGAGTTTTACAGATAAGAATATTTTCTAAACAGAATCAAAGCATCAGTGATAATGTTGGGATTATGACCTGGAGGAAGGATGGCTAAATGATAACACAGAAGCCGGACTTCTAAGCATGGAAGGAGAAGCACTAAGAGAATAAACAATTAAAACTGTGAAACCGAGACAAACCTCATGGAGAACATAACACATGCTTGTTCCATAAACAAATTGGATGTCTACTCTTTCAACCAACGTTGGTTATTTGCTTGACTGAAGCTGTGTTTCTCAAACTGTGGGTCACCAGAGCATGTGGAATCCCCAGGTGAGTGGATAGAGATGGCTGAGAGAGGTGTGGAAGTGGGTGAGCTCACGACAGTTTTCCCGGTTCCACGTTCCTCCCACAGCCTATGGGGTGATTTAGAAGTCACTGCCTGCCCCGATGGGGGATGGCAAATACGTACACTGTAACTAGACTCTCTTCTCTTGTCCTTATCATTTTAACGCAAGACAGAATGTCCCTCTGCCAGCACCCTCTGTTGTGTCTGGGGGCTTTCTGTGGCCACACCCATTGTAGAGGGAGCAGCCCTTAACCAAAGACTGACAGGTGTTGGTATAGAGTATGAAAACCAAACCAGTTATTTACTATCAACCTAGAGGCAAAGAATGCCCATCATCCCAATGATCTAAAGTTTGGACAGAAATACAGAAGAGTATAGTCTTGTTAATATCCTTCTACTCAGAAGTGTTCAGTGGAGATTAAGGACCAAGACCTTCCTTGCATTTCTGCAGCTGCCTCCTGCTTGGTTTGGTGATTCCAATCTTGCTTCCCTTCAACCAGCTTTCTGCACTTCGGAGTGACTTTGAAATGCAAATATGATCCTTGAGCTTTGTGGAGGCAGAGATGAAGTCTCTTGAGTCTCCATTATACAATCATTTCTTCAGCACCTAGCATTGTCTGCACACAGTAGGCACCCAGTAAATACTTACTGACTGGATAGTATCAGAAACCTCATGAACGCTAATATTGCCAAAGATTTCTCTCGAAAGGAGGTCTTTGGAATTTGGAATACATTTGGCCATCACAATGATAGGTGATTTTTAGCTTGTCAGACTATCTTGTAAAAACCAAGTTTATCCATGATGTAGCGTAACTGTAGTCCTAACTTTCCTGGTTTCTTGAGCAAGAGAGCATAAGATGAAGGAGAGAAGAGGAAGAGACGGAAGGACAGGCCGTAGGAGCCATTTGAAATTGGCTCATTTTTTATTAACGAAGAAATTTTTCGCACTTTGTTTTGTACTTCTTGGTCACTGTGTGAATGCCTCATCTGTGCCCGGCCCCCACCGTGCCTTCCCTCTTACCTCCCTCACACTGCCAGTCACGTTCCTGTCCCCTGAGTGCGAACGATTTCAGACATTAAGAGGAAAGCGGCCTCACTGAGCAAAACCACGCCCCAGATGTATGTTCAATAGCTCTTCAGTCTTCCTACAGAGATTTCTAATTTTAAAAAATCAACATACATTAAATGAATCTTTAATTAGTAGAATTCGCTGTAGCAAGATGAAATGAAGAAAACATATATAATGAAAGATCTTTTGGAGTAGGTACTCTCATTAAATCTTCAGCCTTTTCCCTCAGATTTTCCCCCTACAGCTAATCATCTGGATTGTTCTGAATTTTTGTGATTTTATGTTATTTATTTACTTAATTTTTATTGAACATATTGGGGTGACACTGGTGAATAAAATTGCACAGGTTTCAGGTGCACAATTCCACAGCACATTGTCTGGGTGCTGTACTGTGTGCTCACCACCCCAGCCAAGTGTCCTTTCACTATCGTGTACCCCCCTGTAGCCCCCTTTACCCCTCCTACCACCCACGTCCCTCTCCCTCTAGTAATCGCTATACTGTGGTCTATAAGGTTTTTTCTTTTTTCTTTTTGTTTAATCCCTTCACCTTGTTGATCCAGCCCCCAAACTCCATCCCCTCTCATAGCTGTCAGTCTGTTCTCTTTATCTGTGAATCTGTTTCTATTTTGTTTCTTTGTTTTGTTTATTAGATTCCACATATAAGTGAAAACATATGGTATTTGTCTTTCTCTGACTGGCTTATTTCACTTAGCATAATACTCCTTGGGTCCATCCATGCTGTAGCAAAATCTAAGATTTCCTTTTTTTTTTTTTTAACGGCTCAGTAGTATTCCATTGTATACATGTTCCACAGCTGTTTTATCCACTCATCTACTGATGGGCACTTGGGCTGCTTCTAAATCTTGGCTATTGGGAATAACACTGCATATAACTTTAGGTTCTTAAAGATCCCTCCCTACCCCTTTCTCCCCACAGGACTGGTTGACAGCGGGACATTTGAATGAGCACTGCTGTGGGTGGGAAGGTCTACAAAGTGGGCCTTTTCTCTTTGCCTTTGCTGATTTGCCCCATTCTTGGTGGCTTTGTCCCAGCAATGTGTGCCTTTGCCGTTGCTCCGCCTGTAGGGACACTGGGAGGAAGCCCAGCATCAAACTGTGGTCAGTGTGCCAATAGCAAGACTCAGAACAATTGGAGGGAATTTCTAACTGGATAGTCTGGGGATTTCCACCCTAATATTTGTATTCTCTTTAATTCAGTGTTATTCAAATTCATTTAAATTCTGCCACCACAAAGGACTCTGTGACCAGGGGATTTCTGCTTTTGCAGTGGTAGCAAAGAAATAGGATTAGAAAGGATTAAAGTGATCCTTTCCCAAGGTCACACAGTTATTTAGAAGAGAGCACACCTGCTAGCTCCTAATCCTATTCTTTTTTTGATAAAAAAGTAGATGTTTATATCACTTAAACTATAAAGTTTACCTTAATAAGCTTAAAGACTAGCTGTTCCCTCTTCAGTCAGAGAAAAATAATAAATTTATATTTTCAGCATTTCCCCATTTGCCAGAGAGCACTTCTCAAAGTATGTTATTCCATTGAACATTAGTTATTTTCAGAAGGATTTTGAACACAAAAGTCTGCTCTCTGCCATCTTGGAGACTTTCGGTGTACATTATCATCTTAAAAGTTCTGGGAAGTCCTACAACAATAAAATCAAAGTTTGTTGAACTCAGCAGTCCCCAATCTTACTTGGTTAAGAAATGTCTCCTTCTCTTTTCCTGTCTCTCCCTACCTTCCTCCTTCCTTGCTTCTTTCCTTCCTTCCTTTTCATGAAACACCAATATCAAGTAAAACACTTTGGGAAATATTGGATTAAGGTAAAGAGAATTGAAAATTACTCTACAGTAGGTCAATAATTTCCCTCTGAGATCAAGAACTCAACACTTTGGTTGCGTTCTATACTGCCCATAGAATTCCCAGATGATACCATGAAAATGTGTTTAGTCAATGTGTGTCTTTGGCTTAACTTAGGTTATTTTTATGATGTCCTCTCACTGCAAAAAGGATGCTTTGGTGTGTGGGAAACAGATGTACAGGTCTCAGTTGAACATGAGGGAGACCTGTATGTACATCTGTGGGAACGGATAAGTTTCTGTTGCTTTATAGTAAGTTTTGAAATTCTCCCAAGTTTGTTTTGAATTTTTTCTTTCAGGATTATCTTGGCTATTCCAGGATTTGTTATTTGCATATACACTTTAAAATTAGATTAAGATTTGGATTGTGATTGCATTGAATCTTAACCCATTTGGGGAGGACAAATGCCTTAACAATACTGAGTTTTTCAATCCATGAACACGGTTGTGATAATGTGTGTAGTAAGAAGTACATATTTGGTATTCATTCCTGGCTTTTGCCACAAGAACTTCTCCAGAGTGCTAGGAGTACCTCTTTTGTATGTTAATGAGATGACTGGTGGCTTGGGGCCCCTAGAGAGCTTCAAAGCCTTGGTTCCCAGAAAGACCAAGGCATGATTAGAGGATTGGAACTCTCAGCTTTCCCCCACCCCTGAACTCCTGGAAGGAGAGAAGGGCTGGAGATCACCAATGGCCAATGATTTAATCAATCATGCCTACATAATGAAACCTCCATTAAAACCCCTAAACTAGGGGGTTCAGAGAGCTCCCAGGTTGCTGAGCACATCCACCTGCTAGGAGAGTGGTGTGCCCCAGCTCCCTGGGGACAGAAACTCCTATACTGACAGCCCTTCTGGGCCTTGACCTTTGTACTCCTTCATTTGGCTGTGCATTTGTATTCTTTATGATATCCTTTATAATAAATGGATAATTGTAAGTAAAGTGCTTTCTTGAGTTCTGTGAGCTGTTGTAGCAAATAATGGAACCTGAGGAGGGGTGTGTGGGAACCACTGATTCATAGCGGGTTGGTCAGAAGTATGGGAGGCCTGGGACTTTCAACTGGTGTCTGAAGTCAGGGCAGGCTGAGCCACTAAGTGGTGGAGTCAGGTACTAACTCTGGGCATTTACTGTCAGGATTGAATCACATCATTCATGGGGAATTGGATATCCAGTTGGTGTCCACAGACTTGGAGAACTGGTTGCTGGTGGAGAAAACCCCACGCAATGGTGCATCTCTCCATGTATTTGTTCTTTTAATATTTTTTTGACTGGTGGTTTGAAGTGTAGAAATCTTGCATATTTTTCATTAAATGACACATTTGATATTTAATAGTGCAACTTCCCTCCCTTCCCATTTCCTGTAATTCCCCTTCCCCTACCCTTTTCACTTTTTCTTTTTTCAAAGTACTTATACCTCCTAATATACTATATAATTTTATAATTTATTATTCATGTTTAATTATAACACATTTACTATTATTATTGTGTTTAATGCTTACAGTCTGTCTTTTTTAAGCTCCATGAGAGCAGAGATATTTGTTTTGTTCATAGTTGCACACCAAGCTCTTAAAACAGGGTATGGCACTGTTATTAGACATGTAATAAATACTAATTCAATGGATTACTGACTGTAGTAAAGGAAGCTAGCTAAAAGGGGCTTCCTTTTAGCCCCTTTTGAAGTGGGGGCTTCATGAGCCAATCTGCAATAAGTGACACAATGAAGCTTGACCTCTTTTCTATTCTTTCCTCTCAGTTTCCAAGTCCAGAGAAATTAGATGCCTCTATCTTCTCTTATTCACTGCCTGCTGTATTTCAGTCAGACTTTCACTCCACTGTGCCAATGCACGGCATTCTCACCAAAGTCACCAGTGATTTGTCTTTCACTAAATCCGTTGGGTGTCATTTAGTCTTACAAGTTTAACCTCATAGCAGTTTTTGACATTGTTGACCATGCCCTCCTGGCAATTTTCTTCCTTTGGCCTTTGGGACACTCTGCTGATCACCTTCCTACCTTTACAGCAATTTTTTTTCTAGTCTCTTTTGCTGTCTTCTCTTCTACTTCCTGACCTTCAAATGTTGGGGTTGCTTTGGCCTTTGTAAATGTTTTCTGTTATGGGCTGCATTGTGAGTCCTCCCAAATTCATATGTTGAACTCCTAGCCCCCAGTACATTATCATGTGATATATTTGGAGATAAGATCTTTAAAAGGGCAATTAAAAGGTTACAATGAGGTTATTGGGGTGGCCCCTAATCTAATATGACTGGTACCCTTGTAAGAAGAGGACATTTGGACACAGATGGATACAGAGGGAAGACATAGGGAGAAGACAGCCATCTACAAGCCAAGCACAGAAGCCACAGAAGAAACCTATTCTACCAACACCTTGATCTTGGACTTCCAACTTCCAGAATTATAAGAAAACAAATTTCTGTTGTTTAAACCACCCAGTCTGTGGTACTTTGTTATGGCAGCCCTGACAAATTGATATACTCTTCTTTCTTCTACCTGTATGCTTAAGTGATTTCATTTACTCCAATGACTTCATTTGCTAACTATATGCTGATTCTTCTCAATCTTTTATCTGTAGTTGAAACCTCATTCCTGAGCTCCAAATCCATGTATCCAGCTAGTTACCTACTTGGAATCTTCACTTGAGGTAGACTCCAACCAGCCCAACTGAGGTGAGAAGTATTGAACAAAGACTTTAGCTGTTCACTGCAGGAGAGGCAGAGTATAGACACTGAGTTTATTCAAGTTAAAAAAAAAATTAATACTCTTCAGAGGAACATATATCAGAATCAAGAACCTCTACAATGACAGTGTATTATTTACAACGCCTATATAAATTCCAAATTTTCTAGACTTAAGAAATAGGATAATGTGATTTCATACTCAAGAAAAAAGAGACTCAATGGAGACCAACATCAAAATTACTCTGATGTTGGATTTGGCAGATAAAGATTTTAAAACCAGCTATTTTTTAAAATATATTTTATTGATTATGCTATTACAGTTGTCCCATTTTCTCCCCTTCACTCCCCTCCACCCTGCACACCCTCTCCCACCCACATTTCCCCTCTTTAGTTCAAGTCCATGTGTCATACTTATAAGTTCTTTAGCTTCTACATTTCCCATACTATTCTTGCCCTCCCCCTGTCTATTTTCAACCTACCATCTAAGCTACTTATTCTCTGTACCTTTTCTCCCTCTCTCCTCCTCCCACTCCCCTGTTGCTAACTCTCCATGTGATCTCCGTTTCTGTGGTTCTGTTCCTGTTCTAGCTGTTTGCTTAGTTTGTTTTTGTTTTTCTTTTAGGTGAGGTTGTTAATAATTGTGAGTTTGCTGTCATTTTACTATACATGTTTTTTATCTTCTTTTTCTTAGATAAGTCCCTTTAACATTTCATATAATAAGGGCTTGGTGATGATGAACTCCTTTAACTCGACCTTATCTGAGAAGCATTTTATCTTCCCTTCCATTCTAAATGAAAGCTTTGCTAGATAGAGCAATCTTGGATGTAGGTCCTTGCCTTTCATGACTTGGAATACTTCTTTCCAGCCCTTCTTGCCTTGCCTGCAAGTTCTCTTTTGAGAAATCCGCTGACAGTTTGATGGGAACTCCTTTGTAGGTGACTGTCTCATTATCTCTTGCTGCTTCTAGGATTCTCTCCTTCATTTTAATCTTGGCTAATGTAATTACAATGTGCCTTGGCATGTTCCTCCTTGGGTCCAACTTCTTTGGGACTCTCTGGGCTTCCTGGACTTCCTGGAAGTCTATTTCCTTTGCCAGATTGGGGAAGTTCTCCTTTATTATTTGTTCCAATAAGTTTTCCACTTGTTGCTCTTCTTCTTCCCCTTCTGGTACCCCTATAATCCGGATGTTGGAATGTTTGAAGATGTCCTGGAGTTTCCTAAGCCTCTCCTCATTTTTTTTGAATTCTCGTTTCTTCCTTGTTTTCTGTTTGGTTGTTTCTTTCTCCCTTTTGATCCACTCCATTGATTTGAGTCCCATTTTTCCTCCCATCACTATTGGTTTCCTGTGCATTTTCCTTCATTTCACTTATTGTAGCTTTCATTTGTTCATCTAATTTGCGAGCAAAATCAACCAATTCTGTGAGCATCCTGATCACCAGGGCTTTGAACTGTGCATTTGACAGGTTGGCTATCTCTTCATCGCTTTGTTGTATTTGCTCTGGAGCTTTGATCTGTTCTTCTGTGTGGGCCATTTTTTTTGTCTTGTCGCACCTGTTACGTATAAGGGGTGGAGCCTTAGGTGTTTACCAGGGCAGGGCAACCCAGTCACTGGGTTGTGGCGCTGTATGTAGGGGAGGGGTCTGAGAGGGAACAGTGCCGCTGGCTCCACTCTCTGCGGGGTTTTCAGTCACTTGCCCCACTTCCCCCAAACAAATTGGGCCCTCTCGTGCTGATTCCTGTGTGGGTGGGCTTGTGCACATTCTAGGACTCTGTGGGTCTCTCCAACAAACTCTCCTGTGAAGCTGGGAGTTTCTCCCGACACCTCAACCCCCACAGGTGTTTTCAATAGGTGTTTTGAGGCTTTATTTCCTTGCACAGGGACCCTGGGTTGCACGGTCTATCTCGCCCCCCAGTTTTGCCTGGTTTATCTGCAACGTGGAACCGCCTGGTTCCACAAGCCACCTTGCACACCGCACCCCTCCACAATCCACTGCCTCGCTGGTCCCACAGTTGCTGCTTTGAGCACCTGGGATCCGCCAGCCACCACTTTTTTTGCTGCGACCCCTCTCTGCCTGACTCCGCCCCTCCTACTGGTCTGGATGAATGTGTCTACTTTCACTCCTTGGTTGTTGGACTTCCATACAGTTCAATTTTCTGTCAGTACTGTTTGTTATTTTGTTTCTAATTTTTTTTGTCCTTATTTTGGTTGTGCGAGGAGGCACAATATGTCTACTTACATCTCCATCTTGGCCGGAAGTCTCAAAATTTCTAAAACCAGCTATTTTAACAACTTATGGTGATAAAGGAAAATATGTTCATCATAGAAGTACAAATAGAAAAATCTCAGCAGAAAAAAGGACATGTTTTCATTCCCTGGAGGGTATACATATTAGGGGGTTTAGATAGAAATATCAGACACCATTGTCAAGTTGGTAAACAATGAGCCTCATATGGGTGGATGTCTAAAAGTAGCGTAGACTTCAGGTGCAGTATGGTCAGGGCTTTCAATCCATTTCTCTTCAACTGTCTTGGTTCTTCCATTTTCATGCTTTGCTTGCCCTCAGTCTGCTTTCCCTCATGGTTTCAAGATGGTTCCAGCAGTCCTGCAGCTTCTTTTGATATACAGCAAGTAAGAGATATGAACTTCTCCTTCATCTCTTAACACCAAGAAAGAACTTTGCTAGTTTTCAGCAGTCATCTCCTTGTTATCTTATTGGCTGAAATTCAATCATATGCTCATTCTTGAATCAATCACTGGTGGCTTATACTAATCAGTCCACCTCTGGGGTCAGAATCTTTCAACTCCATGTGCTGCATAAGGAAGCACCTGAACAAAATTGGGGTTCTGTTAGGAAGGATGAAGGGGAGAACGAATTCTGGCAAGGCAACCAATAATATCCACCTCTGTGTATTATGCTCTGAGAAATTACCTTGCTTTTTTCTTAAAGGTACTTGGCATTTTTTGGCTGAGCTTATGTTTGATTGTACACTGACAGTTGAAAGCTCAGAGATAAATCTGTGGCCCATTCATAGGAAAAGCACAGAGCTTCACTCCCTAGCTTATGGCACTGGAACCCGAAAAGAACCTAGATAACATCCAGCTCTGAAAAGTGGCAGGGTTCTCTCTACCGGGGACAGACAGCTGGAGACACAGAGACCTTTTTAAAGGGCCAACACATATGCATCCACTGACTATGGGCTCTGGCAAAGGGGGTGCAAAGTGGACTAGAGATGCTTGAAGAGAGACTGGGGATGATGGCTTTGGGGAGAGAACTAAGAAAGCAGCTGCCAGGATCCTGGCACTGAGCCATCCCCTATACTGCAGGAAGCATCATGTTCAGGCAGATCAGTCCCCTCCAAGTGGCAGCAGCCTGAGGGGAAGCAACAGCCCCACCCACAGGAATTACTCTGCCCCACCCTGTGGTGCTTAATCCTGACTGTGGATTACAGAGTGACTAGATTAACAACCGAAGGAGTCAGCCTAGGCTGTAGATCCCTGGTAGTCTTGAACAGACTGCATAAGGCCAGACTGGGACACCAAATGACATCACCAGAGGCAGATCCAGAAAGAAAAACAAGTGGTAAATAACAGATGCTACACAGATGAATTCTACCACAGTTTTCTACATGATATTAGATATTATCTCTCCTGCAAAGCGTTTTGACATTCATTTCTTTTCTTTCAAGTTTGTGCATATTAAGTCACTAGATTTATATTATAGTTTGTTTCAAATCTCACATTTTGCTCTTCCCTTCTCTTAACCTATTTTACCTTGTTCTTTTCTCTTATTTTCATTTTAAATTTTGTTTTCTCTCTTGCTATGACTTGTTTCCATTCCACACTTACTATTTCTCCCCTCTCCAGCCTCTCCAAATAATTTTTCTTGTCATTGGTTATCTCACATTCTTTTTCCTGCTCTTAAAATACCCTTGTTCTCTCTCCACCTTTATTAACCTTTGCTCATTGGTTGTGGATAGAATAGCTTTATTGCAGTTTTTCAATTTTATCTCTAGATCTTCACTATTTGGGTATTTAAAATATCAGATTCTACCATTCCCCTCTCCTACTCCATTCTACTTTCCTCCTGCCCTTTCTTTTTTTGTCTCAAATTTTAATTTTTCCTTATCTTAGCCTGGTTTTTGTTCCTCACTCTTAGTATTCCTTCTCCCTTTATCAGCTCAAAATCACTTCCTTTTCCTCTAGACATCTCTTAAGCTTCTCTTTCTTTCTTCCCCCACCGTTATTCCCATTCCACCTATATTAATCTTAGTTCATTTGTTGTTGATAGTGCTGTGGTGGATCTTTTTCTCGAATTTGGTTTCTATTTTTAATTTATTTACTCGTTTTTCCCTTTTTTCTTTCTCTCACTATGTTTTCTTAGTTTTTGTTTAAACCTAGTACTATATGGTTACCTTCTCTTGCTCCACTTCAGCTTCTTCATTCCCTTTTTTTATTTATGATATAAATTTTACTTTCTCTCTTCACCTTGCCCCAATTCCCTACTATTATTATTGCTTATCCCTTTACCCTCTCAAAATCACTTTTCTTTCAGTTAGTCATGTCATATTCATTTCTCCTTTCTTATAATAGCCTTAATCTCTTTATAACCTTATTAATATTGGCTCATTTGCAGTTGGTAGTGTGATTGTGGGTAGGGGTTAATATTGCAGGTGTGGGTTTTGTTTCATGGGTTGTTTTCTTTTGTTCTGGCAGGACCTGTACAACAGCATACAAGATGTGGTAGGTGGAGTGACTCTCAGTCAGCCAGCTGGAGGGAAAGACCCACCAAAGAATGACCCAACAAAAAGCAAAACCCAATTGTAACTAGAGCGCCAACATAAATGGCAGATAGGGCATCCTAAGACCGTCAAGTTCAGGAGATGAAAAAGAATGCACCACTGAATCCCACAAGTCTCCTATCATAGAAGGTCACTCTACAAAGACAGACAGTTAAAGCAGATCAATCTAAGAAGCAGAAACAAATAAGAAGAGTCTCCCCTAAAATGGGAAGACAAAGAAACAACCCCAAATCAAAAGGAAAGGAGGAATCCCCAGAAAGAGTGCTAAGTGAAATAGATGCAAGTAAACTATCAGACATTGAATTCAAAGTAATGGTTATAAGGAAGCTCAATAAGCTCAGTGAGAACTACGGGGAAGCTACTAGGAACTTACTGCAAACTACATCAGCACGAAAAAGGACATAAGACTATCAATAAGAGCCAGGAGGAAATGAAGAATACAATTTATGAGTTGAAGAACACAGAAGAAGGAATTAAAACCAGGCTAGATGAGGCAGAGGATCAATTAGTGAGCTGGAGGATAAGGTAGGAAAAAATTCCCAGACAGAGCAGCAAGAAAACAAAAAAGACTCAGAAAGAATGAAGAAGGTTTAAGGGAGCTGCAGGCAACATGAAACATAATAATATCTGTATCATAGGAATACCAGGGGAGAAGAGAACAGCCATAGAAAAAGTTTGAAAAAGTAATGACAGAAAACTTCCCTAACTTGATCAGAAATAAAGCCACACAAGTCCAGGAGGCACAGAAGGTCCCAATGAAGATGAATCCAAAGAGTCCCATACCAAGACACTTCATAATAAAAATGGCAAAAATTAAGGACTTCCGGCCAAGATGGAGGCATAGGCGGACACACTGTGCCTCCTCTTACAACCAAAATTAAGGAAAACAAAGATTTAGAAACAAGAAAACAACCAGCACTGATAGAAAATTGAACTGGATGGAAATCCAACAACCATTCATCCAGACCGGTAAGAGGGGCAGAGTCTCGGCAGGAAAAAGTGGAGGTACAGACCCAGGAATGCAAACAGCAGCGGCTGGCAGTTCCCAGGTGCACAGGCGGCGGCTGGCGGTCCCCGGGCCCACAGGCAGCAGATGGTGGACCCCGGGCACAGGGGGGAAACTGTGCAGACCCAGTGAGGCGCGCAAGGCGACTGGCTGACCAGGTGGTCCCACATTTGTGCGCGCAGATGGTCCAGGCAGAGGGGAAGTGGCGGAAGGGACTGAATCCAGGAGAGAGCAGAGCAGGCACCATTGTTCCCTCTCAGACCCCGCCCCCACATTCAGCGTCACAACCCAGAGACTGGGCTGCCCCGCACTGGGGAGCACCTGAGGCTCCACTCCTCACTACGTAATAGCCGCGACCAGACTAAAACCAAAACAAAACAAAACAAAAAAAACAACCCACCAAAAATGGCTCAAACCGGAGAAGAAATGAAAGCCCCAGAGCCAATTCCTCTAAGCCGTGAAGAGATAGCAAACCTATCAGATGCACAGTTCAAAGCACTGGTCATCAAAATGCTCACAGAATTGGTTGATTTTGCTCACAAATTAGATGAAAAAATGCGGGCTACAATCCGTGAAATGAAGGAAGATGCATGGGGAACTGATAGAGATGGAAGGAAAACTGGGACTCAAATCAATGGAGTGGACCAGAAGGAAGAAACTAACAACCAAACAGAAAATGAGGAAGAAACAAGAATTCAAAAAAATGAGGAGAGGCTTAGGAACCTCCGGGACATCGTTAAACGTCCCAACATCCGAATTATAGGGGTCCCAGAAGGGGAAGAAGAACAGCAACGAGTGGAAAACTTATTTGAACAAATAATAAAGGAGAACTTCCCCAATCTGGCAAAGCAAATAGACTACCCGGACGTCCAGGAAGCTCAGAGAGTCCCAAAGAAGTTGGACCCAAGGAGGAACACACCAAGGCACATTGTAATTACATTAGCCAAGATTAAAATGAAGGAGAGAATTCTAGAAACAGCAAGGGATAAGGGGACAGTCACCTACAAAGGAGTTCCCATCAGACTGTCAGCTGATTTCTCAAAAGAGACCTTCCAGGCAAGAAGGGGCTGGAAAGAAATATTTGAAATCTTGAAAAGCAGGGACCTACATCCAAAATTGCTCTATCCAGCGAAGCTGTCATTTAGAATGGAAGGACAGATAAAGCGCTTCTCGGATAAGGTCAAGTTCAAGGAGTTCATCATCACCAAGCCCTTATTATATGAAATGTTAAAGGGACTTATCTAAGAAAAAGAAGATCAAAAATATGACAGTGAAAAGACAGCAAACTCACAGCTATTAAGAACCACACCTAAAACAAAAGCAAACTAAGCAAATAGCTAGAACAGGAACAGAACCACAGAAATGGAGATCATATGGAGGGTTAGCAACAGGGGCGTGGGAGGAGGAGAGAGGTGCAAAAGGTACAGAGAATGAGTAGCATAGATAGTGGGTAGAAAATAGACAGGGGGAGGGCAAGAATAGTATGGGAAATGTAGAAGCTAAAGAACTTATGACCCATGGACATGAACTAAAGGGGTGAATATGGGTGGGAGAGGGTGTGCAGGGTGGAGGGGAATGATGGGGGAGAGATGGGACAACTGTAATAGCATAGTCAATAAAATATATTTTTAAAAAAATGGCAAAATTTAAAGATGAAGAGAGAATATTAAAGGCCGCAAAGGAGAAACAGCTAGTAACATACAAGGGAGCCCTGATAAGGCTGTCAGCTGATTACTCAACAGAAACACTACAAGGCAGAAGACAATGGTAAGAAATATTCCAAGTAATGAAAAGCAAAGGCCTGCAACCAAGCCTACTTTACCTAGCAAGGCTCTCACTTAAAATGGAAAGTGGAATAAGGAGCTTCCCAGACCAAAAAAAAAAAAAAAAAAAAAAAAAAAAAAAGGCTAAAAGAACACATCTCTACCAAACCAGCATTCCAAGAGATGTTAAAGAGACTGCTTTAAGAAGATGAAGTGAAAGGAAGAGGAGAGGACACAGAAACAAAGGGAAAACTGGCAATGAATAAGTACCTATGAATAATTACCTTAAATGTAAATAGATTAAATGCTCCAATCAAAACATACAGTAGCTGAATGGATAAGAAAACATGACCTGCATATAAGCTGCCTACAAGAGACCACCTCAGAACAAAAGATCTACACAGACTGAAAGTAAAGGAATGGAAAAAAATATTCCAAGCAAAGACACCTGATAAAAAAGCTGGGGTAGCAATACTTATATCAGACAAAATAGGTTTCAAAACAGGGACCATAAAAAGAGACCCAGAAGGTCACTTCATAATATTCAAGGGAACAATTCATCAAGAAGATATAACCCTTGTAAACATATATGCACCCAAAATAGGAGCACCCAAATATACAAGGAAAATCTTGGAGGACTTCAAGAAAGATATTGATAGAAACACACTCATAATAGGGGACTTTAATACCCCATTGTCAACAATGGATAGATTTTCCAAACAAAGATATTCTGGCAGTGAACACACAATAGGTGAAATGGACTTAATGATATATACAGAACCTTTCATACCAAAGAAGCAAAATATACATTCTTTTCAAATGCACATGGAATATTTTCAAAAATAGACCACATGGTAGGTCACAAAACAAGCCTCAACAAACTCAAGAATGATTGAAATCATATCAATCATTTTCTTGGATCACAATGGCTTGAAACTAGAAACCAACCTCAAGGGAAACTCAAAAACATCCAAATTCATGGAGACTGAATAACACGCTCTTAAATAATGAATGAATTGACAATTCAAGATTAAAGAGGAAATTAAAAAGTTTCTGGAAACGAATGAAAATGAACATACCACAGCCCAAAACATATGAGACAGTGAAGGCAATCCTGAGAGGGAAGTTCATAGGAATACAAGCCTATCTAAAAAAGATAGAAAAATTTCAAATAAACGATTTAACCCTACATTTACAACAACTGGGAGAACAACAACAAACAAAGCCCAGAGTGAGTAGAAGGAAGGATTTAATCAAGATCAGAGCAGAATTAAATGACACAGAGACTAAAGGAACAATGCAAAGTGTCAATAAATCCAGGAGTTTGTTCTTTGAAAAGATAAAGAAAATTGACAGGCCTTTAACCAGACTCATCAAGAAAAAAAGAGAGAGGACCCAAATAAACAAAATCAGAAATTAAAGAGGAGAAATTATAGTTGATACCACAGAAATTATAATTGATACCATGAAGGATTGTAAGAAATTACTATGAACAACTATATACCAAGAAATTTGACAACCTGGCCAAAATGGACAAATTTCTGTAAACATATAATCTTCCAAAACTGAATGAAGAACCACAAAGCCTGAATAGACTGGTAACAGTTAGTGAAACTGAAGTAGTAATCAAGAAATTCCTGGCACACAAAAGCCCTGGACTGGATGGCTTCACAGGCAAATTTTACTGAACATTTAGGGAAGAGCTAACTCCTATACTTCTCAAACTATTCCAAAAATCCAATAAGAGGGAAGACTTGCAAACTCTTTTTATGAGGCCAGCATCATCCTAATTCCAAAACCAGGTAAAGACACAACAAAGAAAGAAAACTGCAGTCCAAAATCACTGATGACCATAGATGCTAAAATCCTCAACAAAATATTGGCAAACCAGATCTAGCAATACATTAAAAGGATCATACACCATTATCAAGTGGAATTCATCTATTTTTGCTGAAAATGCTATTTTAACGGAGTAAAATTTTACTTCGTTAAAATAGCATTTTTAACAAATGGTGCTGAGAGAGATCTAGACTGGTACATGCAAAAAAAAATGAAACTAGACTACCAACTTATACCATACACCTGAATACACTCAAGATGGATAAAAGATGCAAACATAAGCCATGGCACCATAAAAGTCCTAGAGGAAAACATAGGCAGGAAAATTTCAGTTATCCTACACAGCAGTATTTTCACTGATATACCCTCTAGGGCAAGGGAAATAAATGGAACTACATGAAATTAAAAAGCTTCTGTACAGCTAAAGAAAACATCATCAAAATGAAAAGGGAACCAACTTTATAGGTTGCCAATGATACCTCAGAAAAGGGTTGATCTCCAAAATATATAAAGAACTCCTATGTCTCAATGCCAGGAAGACAAACAATCTGATTAAAAAATGGTCAAAGGACCTGAACAGACACTTCTCCAAGGAGGACATACAGAGGGCCCAAGAGACATATGAAAGGATGCTCAACATCACTAGCCATCAGAGAGATACAAATTAAAACCACAATGAGATACTGCCTCACACTAATCAGAATGGCCATTATTAACAAATCAACAAACAACAAGTGCTGGCAAGGATGTGGAGAAAGGGAACCCTAGTGCATTGTTGGTGGGAATGCAGACTGGTGCAGCCACTGTGGAAAACAGTGTGGAATTTCCTCAAAAAAAAAAAAAACAAAACAAAAAACCCAAAAACCAAAGAACTAAAAATGGAGCTCCCTTTTGACCCAGCGATTGCACTGCTGGGATTATACCCTAAGAATCCCAAATCACCAATTTGAAAGAACTTATGCACCCCTACATCCATAGCAGCATTTTTACAATAGCCAAGTGTTGGAAACAGTCTAAATGCCCATCAGTAAATGAGTGGATCGAAAAGCTGTGGTACATTTGTACAATGGAATACTATGCAGCAGAAAGAAAGAAGGAACTCCTACCCTTCATGACAGCGTAGATGGAACTGCAGAGCATTATGCTAAGTGTAATAAGCCAGGTGGTGAAAGAAAAATACCATATGATCTCACCTGTAAGTGGAACCTAATGAGCAATACAAATAAATGAGCAAAATAGAACCAGAGGCATGGAAACAAGGAACAAACTGACTGGGACCAGAGTGGATCAGGGAAGGGGATAAGGGAGGAAAGAAGGGGAAAGACCTAGTTAAGGAACAAAGTATAAATGACTCATGGACACAACAACAGGGTGGGGATTGACTGTGGGAGCGAGGGCCTGGGTTGGGTAGTGGGGAGTAACGGTACAAAACTGGCACAACTGTAATAGAACATCAATTTATTTTTTTTTATTTTTTTTTAAATACTCTTATTAGTTTTTTTTCCTTTTAGATTTTTTTATTATTATTATTATTTATTTATCTTTAGAGGGGAAGGGAAGGAGAGAGGGAGAGAAACATCAATGTGCGGTTGCCTCTTGTATGTCCCCTGACGGGAACTGGCCTGGCAACCCAGGCATGTGCCCTGACTGGGAATCGAACCGCGATCCTTCGGTTCGCAGGCCTGCGCTCAATCCACTGAGCTACACCAGCCAGGGCAGAACATCAATTTAAAAAAAAGTACTTGGAAAAAAAAAAAAAGACTTGAAGCCCAGACTCAAAAACCTGAAAACTTAATGGGAAATGATTTCTTCAACATAAGGGTGTTGAGAAAGCCAGATGAGGTCTGCATGTACAAAGGCTGGGTGAGCTGTAAAGGACTACCTCAAGTTGTTTCCACCCTGCTTGCCAAGGTCAACAAGGAAGAGCAGCCAACATCCAGTCCATGACTGCCCAGCTGCCTGCTCCTTCCTTCCTCTGTCTTCTTTCAGTTCCTCTCATGTAACCTGTGCCCATGTGGAAACCCCTCCTAAGATAACCTAGCAGTACAAGGTGCCTCCCTGATGCTACCTAAAGAGCCTGCTTCTTATTTCCTGGAGGCAAAATGGCATAAATTGTACACCTGAAAGATGAAAGAGATTTGAACCTAAACGCACACATTAGCTCTCAATTACTTAGCAATTGGCCATTTCATCTTTCTCTCCCATTGCTTTTTCTGCAGGTAGACAAACATGGTTAGCTTTTATAGCTTGAATAGAGTTGGGTGTAGAGACAGATGTTCAGATAATTGGTAATGTAAGCCAACTTTTAGTTTAAAATATACAGGAAGGAAATATTTGTAAATACAATATTGCCATTGCCAAAGAATTTGTGGAACATCACATTCAGTGGTATAACACTGGAAGCTGTCACTCCTCTGTCATCTTGCACCCATAGGCATTCTTAAGTGTTTGTTTGGACTGATTCCTCCTAAAAATGTGACAGAAAAAGAAACCTCACCCACTTCTAAAGCACTGGTAAACGTGAACTACTATGATGAAGAAATGGATCCCTCACAAGAATGGAGTTTGGGAATTTCCAAACCTGCTGCGTTCCAGTGGCTGAACAAATAGTTAGTTCTGACTGGTTCCCCAATGGGAATAAAACTGTTGGGTTTACTGACCACGAGAAGAAAATTTTCAAAATTTCCAGTTATGTTACTTTAGGTTGCTTTCTATCTCTGGGAAATCCACTCTCTGGGTGGGAAACACTAAGGGCAGTTTCTAAAGAAAAAAGGAGTGAGGGGGGAAGAAGATACCACTTTGGAAGACGTCATTGCTCCATCTTTCAAATAGCCACATGGGGCATATGAAGCAATTTTCTTGTTAGGAAATTCTGTTCAAAGCATCCTGGACTTCTGTACATGCAGACTGGAACTCTCCTGAGAGCCAGACTGACAAACCTGACCGTAGTTCACTCTCGTGGGCTCTGGGGAAAAGATGCTGAACTCAGAAGTCAGCAAATTGCATGGGCATTTCAGACTGAGCTTTAAACCCTGAGGCAAAGCAGGTATGTATTGGAGTCACAGGCTTTTTATTTTCTTATTCTTTACATTTCTTTGCAGGTGATTTTATAGCATGATGAAATTATTTATTTAATGACTATGCTGTACCTCTCTTGGGAAAAACAGTCTATTAATATATAGTACATTATTACTGCATGTTTTGGGATTAGGACTCATTACTTAATGAAATTTAGTAAATTAAGAAAAAGTATGCAATTCACACCATAGGCATAATGTAATAATCATTTGAAAAGTCTTTAATTTGAATAATTGTTTGAGACGACTACTAATTTAAGACTAGATTTACTTTATTACTATAACCTGGAAAATTGGGAGTATGTGTGCCAGTTTTCATAACCTAAGAATCTCTGGAATATGGTGTACTTTCAATAGCCTATTGTAAGTGAAGTGCCATTGTAGATTATTAAAAATCATTAGCTAGTTCTAAAGGTAGATACTTTCTCTGAGTATGTTTAATTTACAGACTTTTGATAAGAAAGGTATTGGGTTTTCTTTTATTAAAAATTAATATTTTTTTGGTTCCTAACTAAAAAGTAATGCACAGGTGGCAGACACAAGGCCCGTGGGTGCCCTCCACCTGGTTTTATCTGGCCCAGCACCTTGTTTCTACCAGGTAGCAGCACCGAGCTCCTTGCCCCTAGTTAAGGAGTAGTGACATTTATACAGTCCTAAAACTACATTTGGCAACCTCAAGGCTGATGTGGCCCCCAGTGAAAATGAGTTTGACACCCCTGAAGTAATGCCTGTTTCTTGAAGAACATTAGACGGAAATGTTAAAAAACACAGGGCGGGCTGAGGGGGAAAGATCATCTATAGTCCTTTTAGAGATAATTTCTATTAATATTTAGCTATGAACATTAGTCTTCTAGACATTTTTCTTATCTTTTTAATTGTTTTTAAAATTAGAAAACAAATATATGATCATCATAAAAAATTGAGACAACATAGACAAAATGTGGAAGTCACCCTATTTTGGCTGAATTGTGCCCCCCTCGAATGCATATGCTGAGTCGTAACCCCAGTACCTCAGAATGTAACTCTTTGGAGCTAAGACCTTTAAAATGTGATTAAATTAAAAATGAGGCCATTGGGGCGGACCCTGATCTCATCTGACTGGTGTCCTTATAAGAAGAGGGCATTTGGATTCTTACAGACACCCGGGATATATACACAGAGAAAAAGCCATGTGAGGACATAGTTAGAAGACAGCTGTCAGCAAGCCAAGGGATGAAGCCCCAGAAGAAATCTGTGGACACCTTGATCTCAGATTCTAGCCTCCAAAACTGTGAATAAATAAGTTTCTGTTGCTTAAGCCACCCAGTCTGTGGTGTTTGGTTACGGCAGCCCTAGCAAACTAATACACAGCCTTTACCCTTTCTCCCACTGTTATCCCCAGGGGTAACCTTGACCAGCACTACTCTTCCAGATTTATTTCCTAAGCTTTTGTGCACAGAATCATATATAAGGAGATTTCTTTGTTTATGCTGATGGGATCATACTATAAATATTGCTCTGTGACTTGCTTTTTCATTTAACCATATGCCAGAGACTTTCTGTGGCAAAACATAGAGAGAACTACCTACCACATTCTTCTTAAGGTTGCACAATTTCCCATTGTATGACTGATTTATTTTTCCTACTCCATTCCTGATGAGCATTTGGGTTGTTTTCATTCTTTTATATTACTAGCAAGGCTGCAGTAAATATCTTTTTACTTGTTGGACTCATATGCTAATATGTCTGTAAGAATAATCCCAGAATTAGAATTACTGGGCAAAGAGCGCATTCATTTAAAATTTGAAAGCTATTTGTCAAATTGCCTTCCATAAAGGCTTAACCAATTTCCAGTCTTATTGATATATATATGAGACTCGCTGTTTCCCCATTTAAGCTCTTATTTTATTTTCCTGTTTATAAGTTGGAGTGTATGGCTATACATAGATATCGATAGAGTTTTAAAAACTAACATCGGGATTGTAAAAATTGTTTTGAAATCTCCCTTTTCTATTTTAGTTATAAGCATGTGTAGTCTTTAATTTCAATCTTTCTGTATAGAATCAGTCTTTTGGGGGAGCTTTTGCTCCACAAACATCAGCCACCATTATTGCCAGTTCTGGGTAATGGAACTTGTGGATTTGAACTAATTTAAACATATCTCTCTGATGGGTTTGTCTCCTGGATGGAGGCAGAAATGAGAATGCTCTTTCCCTGGAATGCTTTGAAAGTTTGCTTAGGTGTCCCTCTGAAAGTTGACTTGCAGTTTTCTTTTGGAAGCTTGTTAAATGATCAAAATGGTATTCAAATCCAGCAGGCTCAATAAATGATTGTTAAATTGCATTGGAGTGTGTGTTAGTCTGCTTGGGCTGCCATAAAATAATGACATGAACTAGGTGGCTTAAATAACAGAAATTTGTTTTCTCACAGTTCTAGAGGATGGACGTGTGAGATCAGGGTGCCTGCATGGTGACTGTCTGGTGAGAGCTGCCCCCACCCTCTCAACCACCAGGTTGCAGAGGGCCCAGTCTTGCTGACACCTCATAGGATTCCTTTGTGATTGTGAGTGTGTGAGAGGGTGGGCAGCGAAGAGGGAGCACTTGGTGTCTCTTCTTATAAGGACACAAATCCTATCAGATCAGAGCCCTGCCCTTATGACTTCATTTAAGCTTAATTATTTCTTTAGAGCAGGGTTCCCCAACCTCCCCCTGCAGACTGGTCTGTTAGGAACCAGGCTGCACAGCAGAAGGTGAGCTTGAACGTAACGTGCTTGAATCATTCCCAAACCATCATCCTTCTCTGATGCCCCCACCCCTCATCCCCATCCCTATCCATGGAAAAATTGTCTTCCACAAAACCCATCCCTGGTGCCAAAAAGTTTGGGGACTGGTGCCTTAGAGTTCCTTTCTCCAAAAACAGCCACACAAGTGGTTAGAGCTTCAACATACGAACTTCAGGAGTACACGTTCAGTTCATACAGAATATGTCTGTAGTTAAGGCAGGATTAGGCCTGAAGATTTTTTTCTGGATGGATCTGAGAGAGATTCACTAAATGGGGGTGTGGGCTCTGTGGAGTGAGAACAGATGACTAATTTGGTTGGGTTAGGGTTTCCCTTTTTACCATCTCATTAGGAATATTGTTCTATAAAGTTGTCAGGAAAAAGATAAAAAATAAGGTGAAAATAAAATGATCATTGTTCCTCATTTATTAATATTTGTGGAAAATTTAACTTAACCCAACATATATTTACTGATGTCTTATCATGCATAACATGCTATTCAGTACATTGGGAGCAGTACATAGTGGCTGCCTTCAAATGCTCATGCTTTTTTTTTTCATGTTCAGCGGTTAACAAACCTGGCATCGCATCAACTAGGAAATAGTTAAAATATTCATATTTGGTACAACCATGTTGAAAACCTGTTTGGTAGTATCTGCCGAAGCTAACTATATGACTGTTCTTTGACCCAGCAGTTTCAGTCCTACATATGTACCCAACAGGAATGCATGTATATGTGCATCAAAAGACATGTGTAAGAGTGTTCATCATAGTGCTATCTGTGAGAGCCCCTGATTGGAAAGAACTTAAATGTACATCAACAGAACAGCAATGAGAAGGAACAAACCACAAATATACAGATGATGTAAATTTTGGAAATATGATGCTGAGCAAAGAAAGCCAAACACAGAAAAATATGTATTGTATAGTTCCATTTATGTGAAGTTATAAAAGTCAAAACCAATCTATGCTATTCAAAGTCAAGAGATGGACTAACTTTGGGGGAAAGAGGTGGAGTCTGGAAAAGGGACATGAAAGGGACTCTGGTACGCCACCAGGCTGTATTCTCGATGTGACCAGTCACCTGGGACATAGGGCATAGTTGGTCACAATGTAAAAGTTCTTCAAGCCATATACTTATGATTTTTTTACATTTTTCTGTATTTATGCTTCCCATCAGCATAAATTTCTGTTAAAATATACAGATTTCTAAGCCCTATCTCAGGCCTACCAAATTAGAACATCCACCTAATTTAACCACCTACATAAGAGGTTCAGGAAACTATGTTTGAAAAGCTCCCCAGGGATTCTGGTGTATTTAGGATCAAGTTTTTGGGAACTGCTGCTCAGGTGAAGACAGCGTTTTAGTTCTTTCCCAAGACTTTAGCTCTTCTTTGTCCTGTGCAGGGATCTTTGTGGACCATTAATACCCTAAGGGTTTATTATGGAGATGCTCACAGAAAACCATTGGCAGCCTACTACATTGACTGCCACTGTCTGATCCGGTACCTGCTCGAAAAGAAATTGACTCTTTGTTAGAGCAACACAAAGAGAAGGATGGGTGCAGAGATGGACGTGGCAGAGCTTAAATGAGGAGACTGGACTGTCATGTTTTTATGCTAATTATCATATTGGAGCAAACAAGAAAAATGCAAATGGGATCAGAGGAATGTACCAAGTTTTTCAGGAGGATTTTGCCTAAATACTGGCAAATTATGACATGCAATGGTGATATTGTAAGGTTAGTTGTGTTCATTTGGTTCCTTATCATTAATGGAATCATGTTGAGTGAAGAAAGGAATAGATGTCACTTTTGTCAAAGGAGAGAAAAAATATAACAGTCACAACAAAGCAGAAAAACTATTTGACAATCATAGTATGTTTAGCTTCTTAGTTATCAGGAAAGAACCTTGGTATTAAGGAAACACTGAACATTATTAGATTCTATTTGACTCTCTCTTTTCTATTCTTTCTTTCTGCTGGAGTTTGCCAGTAAGATGGTTACTGACAAATTATAGAGACTTACAGTCTGCAAATTTGGGTACAACTGAAGTATCACAACTGTTGGATAGAATCCTTCAATTTAAGGTAGAGAGAATCATAGCCAAGTGTTATTCAAATGTTTTTTAGTATGACCCTCCATAGGAAGTACATTTTGTGTTGTGACCTAGTACATGTGACCTAATATAGCAGTTACCAATCTTTTGTTTCAGGCCCCACACCTGAAACAAAAGATTGATAAAAAGTACTTATCTTACTATTCAATACATGTGAGTAACTCTTTTTATTCTCTACTATTCTAATAATATAAATAGCATAGCACTAATATTATAAGTATATTTATGCTCTACTATTCTATTTAATTTCTTAAAGTAAAGTGGTTGTTGTTCACTAAATTGATTTCATAACCCACTAACCTGTAACCAGTCCAACTCCAGGACTCGAGGCAAAGAGAAGCGGAGTGACTTACCCAATGACACACAGAAAAGAATGAGAGACCCATCACACCCACTGCTTTCCCTCACAAGACAGCTCAGTTATTCCTGAAATTGATTAGTTTACACAATTCTGCCAACTCTACACATTCAAGTAGCTGTCATTCACTTTGGATTGATTTCATGTTTTTATAATTTGGTAAGTAGTCTGTAACCGGCCCCCAGAGAACATCATTCTTTGGGCCACAGTTTTAGTGGAATTGGTCGAAACCCAAGGTTTGTTTTCAGGCTTTAGTCAGGGAGGAATGCGTGCAGTGGGGCTGTTGCAGGCTCAGGACTTGGATTCACACAAATGTGTGTGTAAGTCCTGGCTCCAACCCTGTCTAGTTCTGTGATCTGTGGGCAAGAAGCTTCTCTTTTACTCAACTTCGTCAACTGGAAAATGCAGTTAATAATAATGATGATAGTAACAACAACAACCTTAGAGAGTTGTAAGGATTGGCTGAGGTCATTCATGTGAAATGTTTGTGTGTTAGTTACACGGCATGTTGAACATGGTAAGTACTCAGCATCTGTTGACACTGTGCTAACAGCCATTAGGTAAGTCTAGTCCAAGGGAAAATGAGGCAAGCCTGTGGATAGAACCCTAAAAACTCAGGAGAGATCAATGGAAACTACCTACGATCAAATCTACAAAGAGGCAACTGTACTTGGTTTCCATCAATTTCCAAGTCCATGGGGCATACATAAGATACTAATAAACTTATGTTGATTTACAATAGAAATGATCATTACAATCAGTTAACAAATGATAGATTTAAATACAAGTTGGAATATAAGGACTCAGTGGTAAAAATTCAGTATCAGTTCTTAACTTAGAAAGGACTAGATCTGGGGAGGGAGTTGGTTTTCTTAAATTGGCAAATTGTAACAGACAGCTCGCTTCTGTTGCAGTCACCTTTCAGGGCAATTGATACCAGGATATCAGCTGGCTGGAAGGCTCAGTCCTCTTGTTAAGGGCTCAACTCCTTCACCTCTTCTCACTTTGTTACATGTCATCATAAGCACAAAGCTCCAGAAGTGGCTACCTGTAGTGGGTCTGTGTCCAGTTGCCTGTATAGATGGAGAACTTAATAACAAACCTTCTGTAACTGTAGAATTTCAAACTGAGGATAGAATAGGTACTTCATAATCCAGCGATTCCACTTCTGGAAATATATCTGAAGGAACCCAAAACACTAATTCTAAAAGAATATATGCACCCCTATGTTGATTGCAGCTTTATTCACAATAGCCAAGATTTGGAAGCCGCCCAAATGCTCATTAGTAGATGAGTGGATAAAAAAGATGTGGTACATTTACACAATGGAATACTACTCAGCTGTACAAAAAGAAGGAAATTTTATCTTTTTCGACAGCATGGATAGACCCAGGGAGTATTATGCTACAAGAAATAAGCCAGTCAGAGAAAGGCAACTACCATGATTTCACTTAAAGTGGAATCTAATGAACAAAATAAACTAAAAAATAGAAACAGACTCATAGGTGTAGGGAACAGACGGACAGCTGTGAGGGGGAGGGGCTTGGGGGGGTGGGTGAAAAAGGTGAAGGGATTAAGCAAAAAACAAACAAACAAACAAACAAAAAAAAACCCCGCCCCACAAACCCTCATAGACAGATAACAGTATGGTGATTACCAGAGGGAAAGAGGAGTGGGGAGAGGTAGGAGAGGGTGAAGGAGGGATAAATGGTGATGGAAGGAAACTTGATTTGGGGTGGTGAATGCACAATACAATATACAGCTGATGTATTATAAAATTATACATCAGAAACCTATGTAATTTTATTAACCAATGGCACCTCAATAAATTCAATTCAAAAAATAATAGGTGTTTCATAGACTAGCTGAATCTTTATCATCAAAAGGAGAATGCAAGCCTTAGAAAAGAGATTCCCATCTAGGCCCCAAAGCCTCTGAGCTTTTGTGCTCTGACTCAGTGTGTTAAGAAGCATGAGCACATCTGTAGAACATACTCAGCTTTGGCCATGTGGACAAACTTCACGCCAATGAAAGAAACAGATAATCCCAGTGTGCCCAGTTTTGGACAAAAATGAAAATTGTCTGGATGGGAATTAAAGTCAGTCCACTATGCATGAACTTCTTTTTCGTAAGTCAGTGAGGATCCAGGTCAGCACCGTGACTAGCATGTCCACATTCCGATGGTGGATCCTGCAGCAGGAGGGTCCTCTGCTCCCCTCATCATTCTCTGGAGGGATGGACTCTGCCCCCTCTTGTAATGATTACACTCCCTTGGGTCTTTGCAAATGTTACCTCAGAAAATCCTCACCACTTCCTGGGAAGTAGGTGTCCCTCCCACATTTTACAGAAGATAGTGAGGTTAAATGACCCTTTAGGAGCACAAATAGGATTAGAAGCCAAACTTAATAGAACCCAAACCCCTTCATGAAAGTCAGTGAGAGGTAGTGAGCACGGAGGTGTCAGGGTCAGATGCCCTGTGTTTTTAATTCAGTTCCATCTCTTACTAGCTCAGGATCTTGGGATAGTTTCTTAATTTCAGTTTTCCTATGTGTCGTATGGAGATCATAGTAGTAGCTATCTCAATCATGTGAGACCATACATGTAAATCACTTAGCACAGTGTTTGACATACAAAAACTGCTCAATGAACTTTACTTATCATTCTCCTCCATCTTTCTGGGGCTTTGCAAACTGAATTATGTCCAAATTGTCATCCTCAGTCTCTAAGTACTCTCCATCAGATCATTTCAGATGTATTGCTGCTTGCTTTATGGTTCTGGGCAAGTATTATTCTGAAATAAAATATTTTAATCTTTTTTGATTACAAAAGAAAAGCTGCATGTAAAATATTAATTCTTGCAGACGTAATATGAATTTCTCTTGGTCACTTTAAATAGCCTTCTAATTACATGCAAACTCCACTGTCTCTTTGAACTCGGTAACTGATAGGTGAAAATATCAATTTGCACGGAGAAGGTTTTATACATTTTCAGCATGCTTTCCATGACTTTGGGCTATCATTTATGATCACTCACCTGGTAGTGATATTCCAAATGTTGGGGTAACAGAGCATCCTGGCTGGGCCAGAGCTGGGGCTCAGGCGATTCTGATGAGAGAGCCAGGCACTGACTTGCAAAGGAGCTTCCTGGAACAGAAAACTTGCATCCTGACCCTGTGGGCTTCACACAGCATGCCTGATGGACTGGGGTAGCTCCCGTAGAAGCCACACAACAGGGGGAAACACTGTGACACTTGACAGCTAACTCCCTTACAGGAAAAAGGGTGCTGCCATAGCAAGCCAAACCCAGCAGCAAAGCCAGTGTTTTATGGTGTGGTTCCTCCTGGTGCGCCATGCAGACTGCTACCAAAAACTGTCCTGGCCTTAGGAGACTGGTGCCCCAAGGGAAATGGCTGTGAGTAAGCTGTCCAGAGCAATTTGGAGACTAACTTTGTTACAGAACATCCCTAACTCCTTGTCACTTTTCAAGGTCATTTTTAGGTGACTAGATGTCCAGCACTGGCTGGGGGGCGTGACCCCTGTGTGAACTGCTAATGGCTTAGCAAAAGAGTATGCTGGCCTAATCACTTACGATTTTGAGACTCAAGCAACTTGGCCACACAGCCTGTTTTCCTCCAGGATTCATGGCTCAGTGTTTGTGGATGTTTGTAAGCCCTTTTGCAGGCTCCAAGAACTAACTGAAAGATTGGAGTTTCTGTGATTAAGCAAGTAAGAGGCTTGATGCCAGTGAAATTTTGGTATTAATGTTCTCATTCTTGTGAAGGCTGGGCTCTTTGGGCTGATTTTTTTGTCTCAACATCAGAGCACTCATAAAAGGAGTGTGAGGTTTTTAAAAAATTGTATTTTATTGTTTATGCTATTACAGTTGTCCTCGACTTTTCTCCCTTTGCCCACCTTCTTCCAGCACCCCTCCCATCCCTCAGGCAATCCCCATTTCATTGTCCACGCCCATGGGTCATACATATATGTTCTTTGGCTAATCCTTCACCTTCTTACATTTAGTTTTTCCCCTCCCCTCCCACAGCTGTCAGTCTGTTGCATGTATCTATGTTTCTGTTTCTATTTTATTTTTTAAAAAAGATTTTATTTATTTATTTTTAGAGAGAAGGGAAGGGCGGGAGAAAGAAAGGGAAAGAAACACAGATGTGTGAGAGAAACATCAATCAGTTGCCTCTCCCACATGCCCCAACAGGGACCAGACCTGCAACCCAGGCATGTGCCCTGACCAGGAATCGAACTTGCAACATTTCGCCTTTCAGAATGATACTCAACCAATAAGCCACACTGGTCAGGGCTTGTTAGTTTATTTAATTCATTAGACTCCACATATAAGTGAGATCATACGGTATTTGTCTATCACTGACTAGCTTATTTCACTTAGCATTAATGGTTTCCAGGTGAACTCATGCTGCTGAAAAAGGTAAGAGTTCTTTCTTTTCTACTGCTGTGTAGGATTCCTTTGTGTAAATGTACCACAACTTTTTTTATCCACTTGTCCACCGATGGGCACTAAGGCTGTTTCCATATCTTGGCTATTGTAAATAACTCTGCTATGAACATAGGGATGCATATATTTTTTGTATTGGTGTTTCAAGATTCTTAGGATATTTTCCCAGAAGTGGAATCATTGGGTCAAAAGGGAGTTCCACTAAATTTCTGAGGAAACTCCACGCTGTTTTCCACAGTGGCTGCACCAGTCTGCATTCCCACCGGCAGTGCACTAGGATTCCCTTTTCTCCACATCCTCACCAGCACTTGTTGATTTATTGATGATGGCCATTCTGACAGGTGTGAGGTAATATACCATTGTGGTTCTAATTTTCATCTCTCTGATGATTAGTGATTTGAGCATTTTTTCATATGTCTATGGGCCATCTGTATGTCCTCTTCAGAGAAGTGTCTATCCAGGTTCTTTGCCCTTTTTAAAAATTGTATTGTTTGTCTTCCTGGTGTTGAGTTTTATGAGTTCTTTATATATTTTGGAAATTAAACCCTTATCAGATGTATCATTGGCAAATATGTTCTCCCATACAGTGGGTTCCTTTTCATCTTGCTGATGGGTTCTTTAGCTTTGTAGAAGCTTTTAAAAATTTTGATCTAGTCCTATCTGTTTATTTTTTTCTTTGTTTCCCTTGCCCTAGGAGTTATATCAGCAAAAATATTGCTATATTTGATATCTAAGATTTTACTGCCTATGTTTTCTTCTAGGATTTTTGTGGTTTTGCAGCTTACATTTAAGTCTTTTACACATTTTGAGTTTATTCTTGTGTGTGTGGTATAAGTTGGTGGTCTAGTTTCATTTTTGAGTGCTGAGTTCTTATAAAGAAAATTTCAGGTTAAACACTCCTTAATGTTAGAGAGTATATCCTGTATTTTTTTTTTTTTTAGTGTACTCAGAAATCCTGGAACAGTGCTTATACACAGTAGACACTCAAAGGAAAATTTAGAATAAAATTTGTTACTGATTTTATTATCTTGCTTATTAGTGGACTTATGATTTCTTCTTGTGAATCATCAAATTCTTCTCAGCTATCACTCATATTAACAGGAAGACTGATGAAATATCTAGTCAGCAGTAACTGAAATGTGTTCTTTTCTTTTTTACTTAAAAGTGCAGTGAAATCACTAACAATGAAATCAGATACAACCACGGCTGAATGATGACAGGCAAATGAAGCATTCTCTCTCTCTCTCTCTCTCTCTTCTTCCTTCCTTCCTTCCTTCCTTCCTTCCTTCCTTCCTTCCTTCCTTCCTTCCTTCCTTCCTTCCTCCCTTCCTTCCTTCCTCCCTTCCTTCCTTCTGCTGGCCCTCCCCGCAGCTTGCCCTAGCCACACTAAGTCCTTTCTGCCCCAACTCCCCATCTTAGCCCCTCTTACCCTTCTGGATGAATATAGCTTCTTTAAATCCTTGGTTGTCAGACCTCCACACAGTTCTGGGTGTTTTTCGTTTTTAAGTTAGGTGTTCTGTCTTATGGTTGTACAATGTGTCGAGGCGCATCTACCTATATCCCCATCTTGACCAGATACTTTGGAAATGAGGCATTTTCTTAGAGGACTATCTTGAAACTTGCTCCTTCCCCTTTCATTCATCAGAGTAATTATTATAAATGTAGCAATAATTGTAGGGTAGACTGGTATTCTATCTTACTGCTTCTCACTTCTCAAGTGTGTTACAATTACTTACCACAAGCCATAAATGACTACAACAGGCATTCATATTTTTAATGTAAAACAAATATAAAATATCTAGAAAATTCACTAATTAGATAAAATTGCCCCCTCTTTCTCAGCTATAGTAACTTGATGAGTTGGTGGGGGCGCTTACTTTGTTTACTAATTACGTTAAAGACAATAACTTTATACCTTCTGAGAATTTGAAATGGTATGGATACTGGAATGGGCCAGTTATCTTGGTGTGTCATTTTTGCTGGGGTTTTGATCCAAGAGAATTTTTTTTGAGATTTTTATTCCAATTACAAGTTATTGCTTAGATAATTTCTCTGAAGTAAACTATAAAATCAGCCCTGGCTGGTGTGGCTCAATGCGTTGAGCACCAGCCTGAGAATCTAAAAGTCACTGGTTCAATTCTGGTCAGTGCACACACCTGGGATGTAGGCCAGGTCCCCAGTTGCGGGTGTGTGAGAGGCAACAGATCGAAGTTTCTCTCACACATCGATGTTCCTTTCCTCTCTTTCTCTTTCCTTTCCTCTGTCTCTAATAAATAGATAAAATCTTTTTTAAAAACTATAAAATCAGATAAAATAAAAACTGTCATGTAAAATAAAAATGTCTTTGATTTTGATCCAGCTGTAAACTGGGGATTAAGATTTAAGATTTAGTATTGCTTTACCCACACTTTCACCTTCTGCCTTCTTTCCTGTCCCCACTCCTATGATTTTAGGCTAGAGGGAAGGAAGGTGGGAGAAAAAACTGGAGTATGGCCTTTCTACTCCCTCCCTTGTTCTCAACTATAGTTCCCTAATAGCTGTTATTTGCTGAGTGCCTACTTTGAACTAAGCATTGGGCAAACCATATGTTATTTAATGCATACAACTCTCCATGGGAGCTGCTATTATTGTCCTTATTTTCCTGATGTGAACGCTGAGGCACAAGATGGTAAATGTGGTTGGAGCCTGATTTCCACTCAGTTCTATTTAATTCCCAAATGTTCACTCTTTCCAAACATAGAATGCACTGTGTAAATATTTGATCACTTCTGATTCCTTCATTCCCACACCACAGAGGGTATGGCTGAATTAGACACAAAACCCAGGGCCTCCTCAGCCCCCTCTGAAACCAGGCTTAACAGAGGAGAAGGGAATACCTAGTTTTAGGAGAGAAGAAAGGTAGGAAGTGTGGAAAACAAAAAAGTACAAAAGTAAAATAAAGATGAGCCAAAGAAATAAAAAAGGGGTTTTTGGGAGACTTTGTAGTGAATGAGAAATGGAGATTTAAATTCAAGTCCTGAAAAAATCAGGAATGTTCTTCTCATTTGGGCTATTTTATATGGAATATTTCCTAGTCTTTTCACTGGCGGTTCCCCAAATACTGAATATTTCGCTCTAGAAGTTTTACCATTTTGAAATTTAAGGAATTCGGATAATGACGATTTAACCATGGAAAAGAGTGAATAAAAGAGCCTCAAGTTATTTATGTCCACCAATCTTTTTTGATGCGATATTATTTTCCTCCTCTTCAGTTTGTTTTCTCCATTTCCTTCTCTTCTATGCATACCCTCTGACTGTATTCAAGTCAATAATCATTGTGTACCTACTGTACCCAAGATATTGTGGGGTGCAATATAAGAAGAAAGTCATTGATCATCTAATAGAGGAAATAAGAAACAAATGATTTTGATACAAAGAATAATGATACAACTGAATAGGGATAGAACCTACTGAGCATTGTTAGGGATCCCTCTCTATCAAAGAGAATAAGGACCTAGTAACTTAATTCACAATGAGTTTCTGGTGACAATTAATTTCTGAGATATTAGTGGTGGCAATGAGGTGAGTGGAGGCTGTCATGCCTCCATTTTGAATTTTAATTCTCATAAAACATAGATTTATGGATTATTTATTCTGGTGGCCAATCCCAAGTCCTGGAAATTGACTGTATTTTATATTCTTATTATTGCTAGTGTAGAAAACCTAATAATCTTGCTATGTTATTTAATTATTATATCAGGGCAAATTATTTTTCAGTTGATTCTTTTAGATTTGTAAAGTTATATTTGCAGTTAGTGTTTTCCCCTGAGATACTTACCTTTGCTTTTCTTGTCTTACTTCATGACTATGAACTCTAGTACAATGGTCAAAGATAGTGTTGAGAGCTTATCCTCTTGTTTCTCTAACAGAAATGCTTCTAATCATTCACCATTAAATACAATGTTTACTTTAGTTTTCTGATTCTTTTCACCAAATTAAGGAAGTACCATTCTCTTTCTAGCTTGCTAAGAACATTAAAAAAAATCATGTGTGGGTGTTGAATTAATAAGAATGTTTTGGAAACTTGAAATGTTCAAATGGTTTTGCCCTCTTAAGCTGTTAATGTAGTAAATTATATTAAAATACACTAATAGTAGAATGTTATGATAAGTGTTACTTGGTTTTGTGGTATTATTCTGTATTATTTTTTTAATACTTTGCTGAATCAATTTTCTAATACCTTATTAAGAATTTTTATGTCTATACAAATAAGTGAAATTTGTCTATAATTTTATCCCCCCTCCCATATTATTTCTGTCTGATTTTTGTAATAGGGAAATGCTGATCTTGTTGAATAATGTGCTCTTTCTTTTTTTCTATCATCTGGAGCAATTTAAATAATTCAGGAGTGATCTATTCTTTGTGAGTTTGATAGAACAGTCTTGGACTGGTGCCTTGTAGGGGTAGTAGATAACATAATTTTTCAATTTAAATTGTAGTTAGTGGACTATTCAGATTTTCTAAGCTCTTCTTGAATCCGTTTTGATCAATCACATTTCTGTTGTAGTAATTCTCAGTAAGTTTTGCTTGTTTAATGCCCTATGTCCTTTAGGAAACTGCCCTTCTGTTTATAGTGGTCCCAGAGGAACTGACGATCCAGTGATGGGTGCCCTACCCATCACTTCATCACATGGATGGACAGAAGATTCAAACAGGCCCAATCAGAATCTTCCCCTGAATTGATATATAGACATCAGAGGAGGAAATTTTCTTTTTTTTTCCCCCACTTTGGTTCTTAAACTGAAGATGAGATTTTGTGTCTACAATTGGTCATTTTCTCTGACACTTGAATAGAAACTTCCTTCCTCACTGGACAGAAGCTGAGCTGAGCGATGTAGTGGGAGATTTTTTTTCCAGATTTTTAAAGTTTTTGTCTAATGTCTTTTTACTGTTCCAGAATCCTACCCAGAACACTCTATTACACTTAGTCTTTTTGTCTTCATAGGCTCCACTTTGCTGTGACAGTGTCTCTGACTTCCCTCATTTTTGATGACCTTGCCAGTTTTGAGAAGTACTGGTCAAGTACTTTGTACAATATTGCTCTGCTGGACTTGGTCTAATGTTTTTTGCTTTCTTTTTTCATGATTTACCTAGGATTATAGGTTTTGGGAAGGAGGATCATGAAGGTAACGTGCCATCCTCATGACATCATATCAAGGGTACATATTATCAACAGGGTATACTAATGAGGATGCTAATCTTGACCATTGGCGGAGGCAATTTAGTGTATGTCAGATTTCTCAACTGTGAAGTTATTTCCCCCCACTTTCCATCCTGCACTCTTCGGAAGGAGGTCACTGTACACAGGCTGCTCTTAAGGAGAGGGGAGTTATACTTTACCTCCTTGAGGGTAGAAAACTTACACAATTTATTTTGAATTCTTCTGCAAGGGAGATTTGTGTTTTTTGTTATTAATTCAATACTATACTTATTGAATTATGTAGTTTTGTATAGGCTCATGGATATTTACTTTATATTTTAGATTATAATTCAATACTGCTTTACCTCTTTTGTTACTTAAATTGTTCCAGTTTTGGCCATTAGGAGATCTTTTCCTTGGCTCTAGTGTCCCTTCAACACACACCCATTTTTGTCAGTGTGTGTGTGTGTGTGTCGGGGGGCCAATGGCACTTCTCACTTTCTGCTACATAAGACACTCCAGGCTCATCTTGTACATTTTTTGTTCCAGTCCTAGAATGAGTCATTTCTCTAAGGCGCCCTCCTTCATTTGATTAAAGAATAGTGTTAGAAACTGACATCTGAGTCCTACTAAAGTGTCATTGTTTTTAGGCCCTCTCAGCTGACAGAACAAGGAAATATTAATATATGTGTTTAGATAATCTGTGCATACACATATATAAATAAATATTTCTATTTGTAACCATTTACATTTATATCAAGCTACACATGAGCTCGTATTAATATCTCCACTCTATTACCACATGGATCAGATAAGCAAGGGTGCTTATCTGTATGGACTCCCACCACCTGCCATCCATTCCCTTGACTTTTCAGTCTCAGAATTGTTAACCTATACCCTCATAGAATATAATTTTAACAACTAGATTCGAGTGCTCATACATAGTTTCTTTTCCTTTTATTTTTACAAACTCCACTTATTTTTAAAATAGCTTAGGTCACTATCCTTTCCCCCATCTGCTTCCATGAAGTTGTTTCACAGATTTTTAATACAGCAGATGGTTTTGTCACATTCTGCATAATACCCTGGGACTCCCTTGACCTCCTAAATGATTTTTTTGTAATTTGCATACATTAAGATTCACTCTTTGTGCTATATAATTGAATGGGCTTTGATAAATGCAAAATGTCATATACCCACAGTTACGATATCCTAACAGAATCCCCACAAAGTCCCCTGTGCTTCATCTATTGAAATATCTGTCTACTCCTCTAGAATGCTTGTGAACCACTTATAATTTTTATTGTCTAATTTTGCCTTTTCCAGAATGTCATAAAAGGAGTCAAAAAGTCCTGGCTGGTGTGGCTCGGTGGATTGAGTGTCAGCCTTCAAACAAAAGGGTTGCCGGTTCCATTCCCAGTCAGGGCATGTGCCTGGGTTTCGGGCCAGGTCCCCAGTAGGGGGCGCACAAGAGGCAATCACACATTGATGTTTCCCTCTCTTTCTCACTCCCTTCCCCTTTTTTCTAAAAATTAAAAATAAAATCTTTAAAAAAAAAGGTGGGGGAGCATACAGTATGTAGCCTTTGCAGACTGGCTTTTTTACTTAGCAATATGTGTTTAAGATTCATCTATGTCTTTTCATGTTTGAGAGCTCACTTCATTTTATTGTTGAATAATTTTCCATTGTATAGGTGCACCACAATCTGTTTATCTAATCATCTCTTGAAGGTCATCTTTACTGTTTCCAGTTTTTTGGCTATTATGAATAAAGCTGCTATAAATATTCATGCTCACATTTTTTGTAGACATAAATTTTCACATCAGTTGTGTACATAACTAGGATCACAATTGCTGGGTTGTATAATTAGACTATGTTTACCCTTGTAAGACACTGCCCAATTGTCTTCCGAAGTACCACTTTGCAATTAATTAATGTATTCCTGTTGCCTTGCATTCTCATCAGCATTTTGTATCATCAGAGTTTTGGATTTCAGCCATTCCAGTAGGTGTGTGGTATACATCATTATTGTTTTAATTTACAATTTCCTAATAACAAGTAATGCTAGGTATCTTTTTATATGCATTATCTCCATCTGTAAGTCCTTGTTGGTGAGGTACCCGTGAAGATCATTTGCCCATTTTTAACTGGGTTGTTGTTTTCTTACTGTTGAGTTTTAAGGACTCTTTATATGCTTTGGATAGCTGTCCTTTATCAAATATGTCTTTTGCAAATATTTTCTTCCAGTGTGGTTTGTCTTCTCATTCCTTAGGGCCTGTTACACAGCAGAAGTTTTTAATTTACTCAAGTTCAGCTTACAATTATTTCTTTCATGGATTGTAGTTTTAGTTCTGTATCTAAACCAAATTCATCTGGACTTTCTTCCATGTTATCTTCTAAGAATTACATAATTTTATATTTTACATTTAGGTCTGTGATATATTTTGAATTAATTTTAATGAAGGGTATAAAGTCTAGATTCCTTTTTGTCATGTGGATGTCAAGTTGGTCCAGCACCATTTGTTGAAACGACCATCTTTTCTTGATTCTATTACCTTTCTCCATTGTCAAAGATTAATTGACTGTATTTTTATGGGTTTATTTCTTGGCTCTGTATTCTATTCCATTAATATATTTGTTTATTCTTTTGCCCACCACATTGTTTTAATTACTATAGCTTTATAGTAAGTCTTGACATCAGATAGTGTCAGTCCTCTGACTGTTCTTTTCTTTCAACATTGTGTTGATTATTCTGGGCCTTTTGCCCCCTCCATGTCCTTTAGAATCAGTTTGTTGATATCTACAAAATAACTTGAAGGGATTTTGAGTGGGACTGCACTGAATCTATAGATCAAGTTAGGAAGAACTGACATCTTGACAATAACCATGAACATGCATTATCTCTCTTTTATTTAGTTCTTTAATTTCATTAATCAGAGTTTTGTGGTTTTCCCCGTACAGCCCTTATACATATCTTGTTAGATTTACACTTAAGTATTTTATTTTTAGGTGCTACTGTTAATGATACTGCATTTTTTAATTTCAAATTCTATTTGTTCACTGATAAATATAGAAAGCAATTGAATTTTGTGTACTAACTCTGTATCCTGCAACCTTGCTATAATTGCCTATTAGTTACAGACTTTTTTCTTTTGTTTTTAAATTATATTTATTGATTATGCTATTACAGTTGTACTGATTTTTCTCCCTTTGCCTCCCCTTCACCCAGCCTGTCACCCACTCCCTCAGGCAATCCCCCTACCCTTGTTCATGTCCACAGGTCATGCATCTTTTCTTATACTGTACTTTACATCCTCATGGCTTTTCTGTAATGACCTATTTATACTTCTTAATCCCCTCACCTCTCACCCATTCTCCCACGACCCCCCTCCCTTTTCTTTATCTTTAACCTTTGGCATTTTAATTATGATGTGTCTTGTGGCCTCTTTGTCTCGTATGGAACTCTCTGTGCTTCCTGAACTTGCATGTCTATTTCATTCACCAAATTAGGGAAGTTTAATTACATTATTTTTTCACATAGATATCCAATTTCTTGTACTTTCTCTTCTCCTTCTGGCACCCTTATGAAGTGAATGTTGGATAGCTTAAAGTTGTCCCATAGGCTGCTTACACTATCCTCATTTTTTTGTATCCTTTTTTCTTCTTCTTGTTCTGATTGGTTAATTTTTTGGTTCCTTATGTTCCAAATTATTGATTTGATTCTTGGCTTCATCCACTCTACTATTGTTTCCCTGTAAATTGTTTTTTATTTCAGTTAGTTTATCTTTTATTTCTGACTGGATCTTTTTATGCTGTTGAAGTCCTCACTAAGTTCCTTGAGCATCCTTAGAACCAGTGTTTTGGACTCTGCATCTGATAGATTGCTTATCTCCATTCATTTAGCTCTTTTTCTGGAATTTTGTCCTTTCATTTGAGCCTTGTTTCTTTTTCTCCTCATTTTGGCAGTCTCCCTGTGTCGTTTCTAGGTATTAGGTAGAGCTACTTTGATGCCATGTCTTGGTAGTGTGGCCTAATGTAGTAGGTGTCCTGTAGGGTCCAGTGGCACAGACTCACCTATCACCCAAGTTGGGTACTCACAGTGCCCCCTTCATGTTGGCTGAGTATACCCTCCTCTTGTAGTTAAGACTTGATTGCTGTTGGCAGGTCAATAGGAGAGATTTACCCAGGCCAGTCAGCTGCAAGGATTGGCTCTGGCCACTTACCACCAATCTCTGCCCTCTGTGGAGCATCAGCTGTATAGGGACAGGGTGGAGGTGCTCCAACGTAGTCTGTAGCTGTCCATCGAGTGTGCTGGCCCTGGGATTTCCCAGGTTATGCAGGCCAAGGTCAGCTTGCACCTGTGTTTTGCCTCGGGCAATCCTGCCTGAACTATAAAGCAATCTGAGATGGCTGCTACTTGTGCTGGGCTTGGAGATTTCCAGGCAAATCCAAGCTGTGAATCTAGGCTGCCAGCCTAGGGCTCACTGAGGCCAGCTGATACTTGTTTGAAAGGATTTAGGATGTTGTAAAGCAGGAGCCTAAACAGCTATTCGTATGAAGAAGCCACTGTTAACAGCTTGAGTGGGCCAGTAAGTTGGGTGGGGCAGAGTCTCTAGGGATCTCCAAGGCAGGCCAAACAGGGTTAACCAGGTTGATGGAATCTTAGTTATGGCACCAGTCTGCTGGCTCTGTGAGGGGAGGGCCCAGAAAAGGGACAATAGCTTCTGCTGGCCTTGATGCCATACACCTTAGCCTCTCCCTGCACTGGTGCTCTTCAAGCCACCACCCCAGTGCTGTAGCCCAGAGGAAGTGAGTCTGAGTAGGTGAGTCTGTATGTGGGTTCTTTAAGAGGAACTGCTTGGGGCTCGAGCAGTTTCTCCCACCAACTCAATCCCTGCTGATTTTTGCAGCCCTAAGTTATGGGGACTTTCTTCCTGGCACTGGAACCCTGGGCTGGGAAGCCTGGTGGCGGACTGGGACTCCTCACTCCTGGGATATCCTTCCTGAATTTTTATCCATCACACATGGATGTGGGACCAGTCCATTCTGTGTCTGTGCCCCTCCTACCGGTCTGGATGGATGTGGTTTCTTTAATTCTATAGTTGTCAGATTTACATTCGGCTTGATTTCTGTTGGTTCTGAGTGATGGTTGTTCTATATTTCAGCTGTAATTTTGTTGTGGTTGTGTGAAGAGGTGAGCCATGTCTGCCTATGCTGCCATCTTGACAAAAAGTTGAAGTTACAGACTTTGTTGTTGATTACTTCTGATTTTTTACACAATCATGTCTGCAAAAACAGTTTTTTTCTTCCTTGCTAGTATGTATACCTCTTTTTCCTTTTCTTGTCTTTTTTGTTTTGTTTTGTTTTTTAAAATTATTTTTTTCCTTGTATTGTCTTGTTTTAGTACCTAGGACTTCCAGTACCATGTGAAATGGGACTGGTGAGAGAGGACACCATTGCCTTGCTCCAGATCTTTGGGGAAAAGCATCTAGTTCTTCACCATTAAGTATGATGTTAGATGTAGTTTTTTTAAAAAAAGATTTTGTTTATTTGTTTTTAGAGAGAGGGGAAGGGAGGGAGAAAGAGAGGGAGAGAAACACTAACGTGTAGTTGCCTCTATGTGCCCCCAACTGGGGATCTGGCCCGCATTCCAGACATGTGCCCTGACTGGGAATCAAACCAGTGTCTTTGTGTAAGAAAGGCACACATATATTTGTTTATATTTTCGGAGCAGTAGAAGAATAACTCAAAATCTAATAAAATTATTGTCTCTGGGGGAAGAAGATGGAGGGAGGCAGAAAGAAGTAAAACTTTTGTCAAGTTACTTTATTATAAAGTTTTTACTTTAGAACCATGTAAATGTTTTATGTAGGAAGTTGAATTTAAAAAGAATAAAGACAAATACGTACAAATTGAAAACAAATGGAAATAAATAACCACAATTTTATATCAAGTTGATGCCAAATTGCACAAAGAAAATTATTATTAGAAGCTACTATAACAGACAGTATTTTGAGTTTACATCCCTAGTGAAGCATATCCTAAGAATGAAAACTCACAAAAAAATATTAAATTGCATTCAGTAGTTTTGTTGTTTTAAATAATACTGGTATTATTTAATACTGGTATGCTATTTTTAAAATAGAAAAGGTCTATCATATTATGTTAATGTTAAAAACCAAGATTTTCAGTTTAAGGAAAAAGGACACATATAAAACCAGAAAAATGAAGTAAACACTCTGTATTCTTAACCTTGAAATGAATATGCCAGTATAATTTATGGGTTTTTTTGTTTCAAAAACCAGTACATACTTCCTAATTCTGACCTAGCCTTTCTAACTCTGAAAGGCCTAAAAGCAATGACAATGCAGTAGCAATAATAGCATTCATAGTATCCAGAATGTGGCGTTTCCACTAAAAGGAACCTGGGCTCTTTGGAAAAATGGCTGATTGCAGGTTTGGGGTAAGAAATGTAATAAGATAAACCTGGAACCTCTCATTGTATCAGGAAACAAGTAAGCTACCAAAGAGTAATGAGAAAAATCTAGACTTCAGTAAAAGAATAATAATAGCAACTTATTGAATCACATCTGATATGTAAAATTTTAAAATAATGCAAATCATAACAAACAGACTCACTGTTCACTACTGAAGGTTAGGAGACTCACTTATCTGTAAATTGATGAATGAAAAGAAAAAATGAAGCATTCATCCTGCCCTTCAGGATAACCAAGCAACTGGTGAAAGTTTTTAAAGAAGTCCAACTAATAAATGCAGAAGGAAAGATAGAAAGTCACTAGTTTGCAACCCTAGTGGGCCTAAGCAACATGTTTGTCAATGAATGTTAAAGCTGAAAATTGAGAAGTTAACAAGGAATTTTATAATAGAGGAATCAGGTTGACACCACCTAATAAACTTTCTGATCATTTTGGCATCCATAAAAGAAATGACCAGACATTACATGTTTTATGATATGAAATGATATGATAGGAAATACATGCATTACCTGAAGTATTCTTTTCTATGATTGTAACATTCAATCTAATCAAGCCCTTTTCCCCAGCTTTCCCCTCACCCCCACCACTGACATACATACATACATGTTAACTGAGGCCAAGAGGAAGCAGTCTGCCAAATCCCAAATGTCAGTCAAATCTAAAGGACAAATCTACGAGAAAATGACTGAGTTTCTTCAAAACTCGATGGCATAAAATGTAATATATCCATACAACTGAGTATTATTCAACAATAAAAAATTACTGCTACAGCATTGTTGAGCTAACATGAATGAAACCAATTCCAAAGGACTAAATACTAGATGATTCCATTTATTTGAAATGTCTAAAATAGGCGGATTTGGTAGGATTTGGAAGATGATGATTAAGGCTACAAAATCTAGCCCTTCATCACAGAAAGTTTGAGAAACCTCATCTATCAATGTAAATGTCTTCAGTTTGATAAATAACTTGACTTATCCTATTCATATATACTATGGCTATATTTTTCTCTTTTGTCATCTATTATGTACACTCAGGATATCTAATCCTTTGTCCATGGATTATTATTTTTTCCTAAATGTTTTCTAACCCACTTATGGCACTTCAATGAAATGAAATGCTTAATGTAAAAGTTGTTAGGGCCTTACAGCTACTGGAGTTTGGTGCTCTCAATAGCAGTAAGTTGAACTGCCTCAGAGGTTCAATTTTCTTTTAGGGAAGATGTTAAAGCGCCTTCCCTGAGATTTCTGAGTTTAACTCCTACCACCTAACTTGCTATTATCTTACTATCACCTTTGGTTTCTGCTTTCAGGTTCCAACATGAAACTCCAACTCCGTAGCTCATATCTTTCTGCGATAACTTTTCCCCTTGTGCCCTCCTATCTCTCTTCCAAGAATACTTGGAACCAACCCAGAATTTTCAACTTTCTCCAACCTCTTCCCTTGGAACCTTCAGTTATTCCCTTTCCCCTCTTGAGAACACTGCTTCATTGTCTTTTTCTGAACCACAAGTATAGCAACTTGTCCTTTCACCTTGTTCTAGGAAGCTTTAAAGTAATACTTGTTAATATTTATTGCAAAATTCTATGCGCAAAGCTGTACGCTATTTGCTTGACACATATCTCACTAAGAGGTAGATTTGTTATTATCTACATGGGGTCGCAGGGGGTCATACAGCTGATAAGGGGCAGAGGCAGAATTTGAACACTTGTAGATAGGTAAACTCAAACCCAGATAGACTTACAGTCCAGCTATGAAGTTCTTTCCATTCAGGCTGGCCAATGCATCATGTTTTTATGAAAAAGTAAAGTTATACTCTCTGTTTTATTTTCAATACCTGTATGAAAACATCTAACAATAGTCTTTTGGGGGAAGGGTAGGGGAATGATTTGGTCTCTTTGGCTTCAGAAGCAAAATGGCTGCAAAGTTTCAGGTGAATTTTTAAGAATCAATGAGGCAGATTCTTTTTTTATGAGGTTATGATTTATACCTTCCAGGCTCTCATCTTAAACATTCTTTAATTCATATCTTTGAGGGCACTTTCTGTAGTTCATCCCAATCCAGTTAGCACTTTATCAGATGGGAGTTATACAGAACTAATATGTAAAATGTTAAGTAATCAGTCTTGGTACCGATCCCAAGGATACAGCCAGTATTAAAACTTCCTCATTTTCTACAATAAAAGAATGATTTAACTTACTTATTTCATGTTTAATATCAGTTCTTTATTCTTGATGTAACTTGTTTGAGAATATTAAGTGCTTTTTTAAAAAAATAGCTTTTAATAGAGAATCTTATTAAAGGTTTATTAAAACAGATAAATGTTCATTTGTCCTCTTTAATTTATATATTTTTAATAAGATGACTTTTCTTGTGTTAACTAGGAAGAAAATTGATGACATCAGATTTCTGTCCCTGTTTAGCATGTATTTCTGTGAATTGCCAGAGGCTTTAAAACTTTAAAATTCTTTCACCTTGGGGAAGAGGATATTGAGTTTTTATATCCATCTTCATCACAACTGCAGCTCAGGTTAGGACTGAGGGGGTGGCAGGGGGCACCATTAACATCTATTACTGATGTCTTCCATGTTAGCACACATAGATCACTGTTCTTTTTAAGGGCTGCATAGCATTGTCTGGATGTACCATAAGTAAATTAACCAGAACTCAACGACAGACATTGGGCACATTTTCTCTCTTTTTGGTGTGAGAACTGATGCTGTCCTCTCACATTCTGATCAACCAGGCCATCTGAAAGCCTGAAGCTAAGTACCACGAAGTGGCTGAAAAGGGTGTGTTGAAATATTTGGCGTTTTTCCCAAAGAAGAATAAAATGTCATTTTTGGCTGACCCAAGTCTCTGCAAGTCCAATAAAAAAAACATACTGGAATTTAGACTAAATTATACCAATAATTATACAGATCACTCCACTATGGTAATATTTACACTAACAAAGCTTCTCATTTGATCTGTTTACACCTTTGTGCTTACTTGGACAACTCTGTCCCAGCTCCTGTGACTGCAGCTTCGGGTAACACCCTCTAAAATGAGAGGCCTTCCTCCTCAACCTTGCTGATGCCCCGGTTGTACCCACACCCATTTCCAATCCAGCTTTGCAGTCTCATGACACAGCTGTGTCCCTGCTTACGTGGTCTGGTTTGAGAAGGCCCTAATGCCTTTCTTCTGACAACAGACTGCAAGAACCTGAGCTCACATCTCGCCCAAGTTCCAGGTAAATTAAGCCTATGTGGCCCTGAGGATGCCTGCAGATCAAAACTTCAAGTGCCAAGCTCCAAAAGCCAAATGAGGTCAGTTTCTCTAGTGTTCATATTTCTGAAGGACTAAAGTAATCTAAAGATTATTAGTATGGAAAACTAAAAGAAACCTTTTTAAAAGTCCACCTTCTTCTGACTTTTATTGTAATACATTTTATTATAGAAAATGTAGAAATGTATCAAAAAGAAAAAAAATCTCATAATTACACAACCCAGCATGTTTGTATTCCCTTATACATATAGACTTGAATTTTTTTTGACATGGTTTTGAACTTTCTAAGCACTCATTTGCTGACTTGATACTTTTAAGAGACATAATTGCTTTGGTTTAGCAAGGTTTCACTAAGCATTGGACTATAATATAGAGGGGAAAGAGTATTTCCCGGTTGCTACTTCCGTTTCTCAATCGAAGGGCACAATGCCAAGCCACCTTTACCTGTAGAATCACCTGTACTGTCACTAAGTGGCAGTCTGTATGCAAAGGTAGGGAGGTGCATCAGTGATACCCCTGATCGAGGCACAAGCATGATTAACCCAGCTATTGGCTCTTCCTTAGTGGTCTCTATCCTTGAGACACAGTTGACTCTCATTATTCACAGTAGTTGCACTTTGAAATGTTGCTGTGAACACTGAATTAGCAAATACTGAACCATTGCTCCTAGGGGAAATACAAGGTTAGGTTTCTGCAAGCCACTGGTCACATTTTCATCAACTGATCAGTACATGCCTAGTTTTATGTGTGTTACTGTTTAAAGACACCTTGTTTAATATAAACTGTTGATCCATTGGTATGAATTTATAGTCAACAACACTGTAATTTACACATGAATGAAGCTTATCTAACATACGTGATTTCTCCGTAAGGCACATCACAGCCTTCTTGCACTTAGGAACACTGGGCAGCATTTCCACACCACATTTGGGGGTCATTTAAACAGCAAAATCGTCAAGAACAAGCACAAAAATGTGAAAATATGGCACTAAGTAGACCGCGAAAAGGACCCATTTACAGCAACTAGAACTGAAATGAGGAGGCGGAACGCTGCCCTTGGGCCAAGGACTGTGTGCTGTTGGATGATTCAGACCTTTTGCCACTCTGTACACATTAGCAAATGACTCCAAAAGCTCCGTCAGTGTTGATTTTAGGGCTACAAATAAATTTTACCAAGTGGATGTGTTGTAAATTCAGAGTCCTCTTATAATGAGGAGGAACTGTATGTTAGACAGAATGGCAAGGCACGAACTTCCCTTTAAGTATACTCTTACCTGTAACATTGCTCAGGCCCATCCTGACACTGGAAAAGTGAACTTAGGTTGGAAAGTTGGGATAAGAGGCAAGGTTTAATCTAACATGAAGGGAGAAACTCTCCAGCTCTGTATATACATAAACTTCTGAAGTCTAAAGTCTTTATGAGACTGCTTCAGCTCGCGTTTGCTGAGTGTTTGTTGGGTTTTGATGGAGACTTCTTGCAAGGCCTACAGATACAGTGTATTGACTGTCACTACTATTATGTCTAGCTAGAGGACCATCTTAAGCTTTGGTCTGAAATAAGTTACTGTGAAGCAAAAATGCAAATATCAACTACAAAACAGGCAAAGTTTGTGAGAAGGAATTTCAAGGGGGAACTCACTTAAATCTATATGCAGTTGTATTAAATTTGAATTATCTGAAATGCAGCAGAAATTAGAGTTATTAGTAGTCTCAATGTTAGCCATTCTATTGTTCTCGACTAGTCTCTGCTCAATTTGTGCAATATAAAAACTCTACATTCCTGTTCTGGGTAAATTTCAATCTGAATGAATTCCAATCGTGCTGAGACACTTAACTCACTCAGCATAGTTCTCAGAGTGTCATACAACCTTGTGATAAATTATAATCTACATCTCTCCTGTTAGGGTGGTCCGTAGCAGGGGCTGTGAAAGAATTCACAAAGAGAAGAAAGTGTAGAGAATAAAGTTTTTATCTACTCTCCAAGAAAGGAGAGGAGCATGGTGTGGAGAGATACACCAGCCTTGAGGGGTAGGGGCTTTGAGCTTTTATTGGATTATAATTGCATTAAAAAGGGTGGGCAGGGTGCAGTTTGTTCCAATGTTGTCTTCTGCCCGTGGCTGTAGGGAGAAGTTAGTTCTGTTCTTACTTCCAGTAATTTCCAGTCCTGAGGACAAGCTCAGAAGAGGAAAATGGCAGTCTCGTTTAACAAGGTCACAGGCCTGCTAGGCCAATGGTGCCACAGTAGCAAATTGGGGCTGACTTTGTCCTTTCATCTCCCAAATTACAAAGTCTTTAATGTCTATCCCCAACTTTTGTCTCAAAGTACTAATATTTTGTCTCCAGTGACTTTTAGCTTTTATGCATGTCGTCATAAGAATGTCCAAACCTGTAGGGAATTTTTTTGAATTTATTGGAGCTAATTGCTGGGAAGCAAAATCTCAACAGACTGAGAAAATGCTCTGAAAAACGGCAGTTTTACCACTTATTTTATGTATCAAAATCAAAGGGGAAGACCTAAGGGGGTTACATGAACTCCATTGGTGGTAGATTAGGGAGGTGGGAGAAATCAAAGCAGGGAAATCTAGGGGATTGGGTGAAATGTAAAATGGATAGACATCTTTTACATTGGTTTGTACAGGACAGTTAACCGTTACCATTTATAGCACATAGAGATGGTATGACAAGTAATAACAAGAGTTTCCTTGGTCTGGTGTTCTGGTGAGAGATGGTGCCCTAAGGGGTCTGGATAAGGGGAATTACTCTGATATTCCAAAGGTATATTATTGAAGATGCAAAAAAGACAATAGACAGATTCACTCAAGGTAAAGACTGACCTTTGTTAAGGAAGCTACGGGCCTAGGTCGTGACTACCTTCCATGACTCACCTTCAGTTTGGAAGTTTTAATATCACACCCTCCAATGTGGTTACTTTAGGTCTCTGAGTTTGTAAGGCCACCATGCAGGCCTCATCTGAGCTTGTCAGGTTTAGTGTGTGGCCCCTTTCTGGTCCACACTAGTATCTTACCAAGTGATTTCACTGCCCTAAAAAAATCCTCTGTGCTCCACCTATTCATCCCTCCCTCCCCTCCAGCCTGGGTGACCACTCATTTTTTATTGCCTTTTCTAGAATGTCATATTGCTGGAATCACACAAGTATGTACTCTTTTCAGATTGGCTTTTTTTCACCTAGCAATATACATTTGTGTTTCCTCCATGTACGTATTATTTTAAATGGGAAAATATATGATAACTTTTTTTGAAAAAACAAAAAAGACTACCTTAGGTGACTGTTCTTTTCCCTGTTACATGGGCACTGCTCTGATTTTGCCAAAAGAGGAGAAAGGTGCTGAACTAGAACTGTTTGAACCTACAGGTCAAGCCCCTCCTACATGAATTTTTAGTATGTTGTGGTCAGAAAAAAAGTACTATAAACCAGAGGGAAAATCAAGCCTGTTGGAAAGTGAGAAGTGATGTGTAACCAAAGCTGACTTTAAAAGACTTATTTTTAGAAGAGTTCATGGCTCTTAAGAAGACTGAGTAAATGGAGATATTTTACTGAGAATAATAACAAAGGCAGCATGACAGGTGCCTGGAGAGATTTACAGAACTTTTAGACCCTCCAGAAAACTAGACAGAATACCTGAGCAAAACCCATTACAGCAGTTTTAAATTGCGATCCACTGTGGCAGCTGCAATATGCTGTCTTGGGCTTCCTCACAAGGTCACCAGTGGGGAGAGGCTGTTAATGCCCTCCTCACAGCTCCTTTGTGGGGGCAGTTGAGTTAGGCCAGGCAAAAAGAAAGAAGTCTAGGTATTCTTCCATAGCTCTGCAGTTCCTTGCAGGAAACTGGAAGTGACCTCAGCTCTCTCCATAAGTGGAATCCTTTTTAGTTTTGGGAACTAATGTCCAGTTCAGTTTCTAGAACTAGTGTCCAGTTCAGTGTCCCACAACTCTGACCACTTGGCCTCCCTGCCAGTTCCCTGGCCCTTCCGTGTTATCTTTTCTCTCCTCAGATCTTTCTTCAGCCAACAGTCCTGTCTTCTTCCCTACTCTCTCCTTGACCCACACAACGTGCGTTGAAGGGCTAAGATGCCAACGTGTTTCTTATCACCACCCTACAGGAGCTCAGAAGAAATTAGGATTGATTGATGCTTAGATGTGCCCTCTGCTGGTTGTCGACAACACAACATCAAAATTAAAGTGTGTTTAATAAATATCTGGAGTGCAGACGCTAGTAGATAGGATAAAACACACAAAAAATGCCGTATATTGCAAAAGCTTCTAGAAATTTTAAAATTCTGAGCCGCTGCCTCCGGCAAATCAGCCGTGTGCTCAGGCCCTGCGCACTTGTCCACAGCGCCCCCACCCCTCCCCCCACCCCGTGCAGCAGCTCGCTGGCTCTATGACAAGGTTGAAAGAAGACTGGAAGCATGCTGGAGTTTTGGTTAATTTCTGCCCCTGGCGATACGGAACATTTACAAGCTCTGGAGAGGATGAACATGGTAACCTCCAAGTCCAACCTCTCTTATAAAACCAAATTTGCTATTCCTGACTTCAAGGTGGAATACTCCTGACAACAAGCATGGATTCTCTTGTTGGCCTCTCTGATGAGCAGGGGAAACTTGATACCTTTGCTGAAAGGCAATCCGTTCACAAGCATCAAAGAGAGGAACAATACGATAGGCTGTACAATGAGAAGTCTTGCTTACATGGGTTCCCCATCCTACCCTCCTGACCACCACTTAGTAAACTGCTTTTATGAGTCACTCAGATAAATTTCTTGTGCTCCTTTATGCAAACACAGAAAATTCCAGGATATATTTTCATGTTTCCCCCTTTTGAAACACAAAGTAGTAACTCACATGTGCTACTGGGCATCATGCTTCTTTTTCACTTAATAGTGTATCTTGGGAGTTTTTTCCCATTGGTACATAGTGAGCTTTCCAGCTGCCTACCTGTCCATGTGGGGGAAGCACCTAGTGTATTAAGCAGCCCCAGGGATGGACACTGGCTTAGTGACTTTTATGGGGCAGGGTCCCAATACCAACCAGGCTGCAGAGTGTAATCTTGCACTTGCATCGTTACTTTGTGCAGGTGTATCTGCAGGATGAATTCTCAGAACAAGATTGCTGGGCCCAGGGGTCAAATCCCTTTGTAATTTTGATAGATGATGCCAGATTTCTCTGGGCTGACCATTTTGCTTTTCTGCCAGCAATGAAGGAGAGGCCCCATTTCCCTATACTTTCTCTAATGAAGTGTGTTATTAAATTTGGTGGGTTTTATGAACCTATCAGGTAAGAAATGCTACCTCATAGCATTTTTTGTTTCAAGCCTGCATTCAAATATAAATAACATGCAATAAATAGCAAATCTTAAAGGGCACACACTTTGATGAATTTTGACATGCAAGGTGGGGCAAAAGTAGGTTTACAGCTGTTCGTATGGACTATACTGTAATAATTAATGATACAAGAACAAACTCTTATAGTCACAACTGTAAACCTACTTTTGCCCCACCCTGTACATACATGAATCTATCAAGCATAAGATGAGACAACTATCACAGTCAAGATAATCAACATACACATTACTCTTAGAAGTTTACTTGTGCCCCTTTGTAATTAGTTTCTTCCTGCATCTTACTCAACAATGATTGGCTTTCTGTCACTATGAAATTGTTTGCATTTTTCTCCTGGCTGGTGTGGCTCAGTGGATAGAACATCAGCCTGAGAACTGAAAGGTCTCCAATTCAATTCCTGGTCAGGGCACATGCCTGGGTTGCAGGTTAGGTCCCTAGTTAGGAGTGTGTGAAAGGGAACCAGTTGATGTTTCTCTCAAACATTGATGTTTTTCTCCCTCTCTTTCTCCCTCCCTCCCCTTTTCTCTCAAAAATAAATAAATAAAATCTTTTACAAAAAGATTATTTGCATTTTCAGAACTCTATAAATGGATGGAATGACATAGTATGTATGCCTCTTCTTTTTGGTCTGTTTTTTTTTTTTCATCCCATATCATTATTTGAGGTTTATCCATATTGTAGAGTCATTTTTTACTGCTGCATTGTATTCCATTTTATGGGTAAGCCAAAGTTTGTTTATCCATTCACTTATTGGGTGATATTTAGTTGGTTTCTAGTTTTCAGCTATGAAAAATAAAGCCATCATAAACATTTATGTAAAATAAAATAAAAGTTTTAAAATTCTGATGAATTGGTTTTGTTTACTGTGACTTGCAATAGTGCAATAGTTCTCAACTGGGGGTCATTTTGCCCTCAAGGAAACATTTGGCAATATCTGGAGACATTTTTGGATGTCACAAGTTGGGGTGAAGGGTGTGTTACTGGCACAGAGCGGGTAGAATCAAAGGATGCTAGTCAATATCTTACAATGCACAAGAGAGTCCTCTTTCCCAACCACAACAAAGAATTATCTGGCTCCAGTAGAATGAACGTAAAAAATAGGCTTGAGAAATCTGAAATCAGACTAACAGAATTTTGGAGTTTGAAGCAATTTAGATACGAGTTGAGTAGTTCTCAACTTTGGCTGCCCATGAAAACACCTGGGAAGCTTTAAAATACTGATGCGTGGGTCTCATCCCTGGAGATTCCGATTTAATTTAATTGTAGTCAAAACCCTCATTTTGAAGCATGAGGAATAAGGACCTGGGATAAGTTCTCAATGTTACAAAGTGATAAAGCCGAGACTAACAGTTTCTTGGAAAAAATAAAAAGAAGATAAGGTGGCACTAGCCACTACACATCACACTTTGGAAAGTGAAACCTGAAACTATCTTACTGCTTTTTTAAAAACTCAAAATCTTTTTTTGTGTTCTATTCTTTAAGTAATAGCTTCAAAGATTTTTATTGTTGTTCAATTACAGTTGTCTGCACTTACCCCTCACCACTCCCTTCCAAGATTTTTTTTTCTAAAAAAAGTGACATATTTCTTCTTTTTTTTAAAAATTAAAGCTTAGAGAATTGGATGAGATACCTACCACTGCACACTTATTAGTATAGCTAATTAAAAAATTTAAACACACTCAAATAACTAACAATATTAAATGATGATGATGAGAAAACAGAGCGACTGGAACTCTCATGCGTTACTAGTGGGAATGCAAAATGCCACAGCCACTGTGGGAAGCAGTGTGGTAGTTTCTTATAAAATTAAACCTGTACTTAACATCTCCCTTTCAGGTATTTACTCAAGAGAAATGAAATCATATTCACACAAAAACCTGAACACAAATGTTAACAGTGTCTTAACTCATTATCACAAAATAGGAACAGCCTAATGTCCTTGAACTGGTGAATGGATTAGCACACTGGGAACATCCACACAATGGAATACTACTAAGCATTAAAAGTGAATAAACTACTATACACAACAACATGGATGCATTTCAAGTACATGATGCAAGTGAAAGAAGCCAGACTCAAAAGACTACATAATGTGTTATTCCATTTATGTGAAATTATGGAAAATGCAAAATTATTGGAAGAGTAAATGGATTAGGAGTTTGAGGGGCTGGGAGTGGAAAGAGGTATTGAATTCAAAGGAATGAGTAACACGAGGGAAGTTTGTGGTGGGAAGAATCCGTTCCATAACTTGATTTTGGTGATAGTTTTTGTGACAATGCATTTGTTTGAACTCAAAGAACTGTATACCAGAAAGAATGTTTCCGTGTATGTAAATTTAAAAGTGACTAAAACAATACATAAAAACTCAGAAAAATACAGAAAAATAATAAGAAAAAAAGCAACAAATTACCCAAAGTTCTGTATCCCAAAATGAGTGTGACATTTGGTCAACATATTTCCAGGTATCTCTTTCTGCATATGGATTGGGGGAAAAAAGATAGAAATAAATAAATATTTTACTATAAGATTTAACTATACGAAGAATTGTGCTATAATAATATTATGTTTAATTATACTTGTTTTTATATATAAAAATCACACTATAAATAATACTTAAAATTTAATTTTACTTGAATTTAATAAAAGAAATAGAAATGGAAGGAGTTGATGAACTTCAGATAATGGTGCTTTTTTTTTCCACCTCAAGAGATATTTTCTATAATGTCCCTCCAGGGTTAAGAAAAGAAATTATGAAAATCATTCAGAGTTGGTAACTTTTAAAAGAAAATATGCTTGACTTTAGGCAATAAAGCTTTTTCGTAAAAAGGAGATAATATGAATTCTTGCATTTGCTCCCATTCCTTTGCACTTACCATTGATTTTTGTTGATCATATATTTTAACTTTGTCAGAAATGATAACTTTTGCATCCTGGATTACAATGATAATTCTCCTAGTTGTTTTAAAAACTCAAAAGTTTTAGTCTTAATTTAACATTTAAAAGACTTTTGTAATCACCATTAGAACTTTTACCATTACTTTTTCATTCCTAAATTTAGTTTGATTCAACTTTGGTTAGTCAGATTAGACAGTTCAATAGTTTTTCCATAAAGAGTTTTATGGGTTCTACGTGACCTCAGTTTTCTAAAATGTAGAGAAATAATATCTGTTTAAACAAAAACTTTGCAGTCTGTAATATTTCCGAGTTACTCTTTTCCTTGGAATTTTGTAAGTATTATTCTCTTATTTTGTGGCATTAAATGTTGCTAGAGTTTTTTGAGACTAACTTCATTATTTCTCCTGTGGGTGTCCTGCCTTTTCTGTCAGTATGCCTGAAATATTCTTTATTTATACTTGAATCTTGCTAATCAATTGAAATATGAATCAAGTGTTGATTTTGTTAAAGTTAAATTTTATTTAAAGAAGCACTGTGGGTACTTTCAATCAATTCTGCCATGATTTCAGGAAAAATCTTTTATATTATATTTCTGAATTCTTATGTTTATATATATCATCATCTTTTGCTGATGGTACCAATTATCCTTACATAAGATTATCTTTATTTTTCTCTTTATCATCTTTCATCTTTTTAAGTCATTTTTCATCTTAACTTCCTTAATTTCTTTGAGTATTTTCTTCTGTATTCATTCCGATTATCTTCTGTATTTTCTCCATGATATCCATTCAAATTGTCATTGTTTCCTCCTTCACTGGGAATAAATTACCTATTTCATTCAACCTCTTTCTAGAGCAGTGTGCTGCTTACTATCCACTTTTCTTCAAACCAAGATTATGGGCATGGGTGTGAGGGAGCAAAGAGATAGCCTGGGCTAAGTGCACTCTTTAGCTGGGTTCTGTGGAATCTCAGAAGGATGAGATGACAGAGCTCACTGCATCCAGCCAGTGCTATATCCCACTTCTTATTCATTCCTCTGACTCAGCACAATGCCCTGAAAAAATGGCAGGCTCCAGCAGCCCTACCTGTCTCTGTAAATCCCGACTTTGACTTCTCCCAGGGATATTTACTTATTTCTCACTTCATTTATATTTGAAAATAATTAATGAGAGTTCTTACAATATTGTTAACTTACTTTTCAACAGTGTTATGCTTCTGGTTTTCCTGGTTACCAACTGAGTTTTCTTTTTTTTAACATTTTATTTATTTAATTTTTAGAGAGAGGGGAAAGTGGGAAGAAAGAGAGGGAGAGAAACATTGATCGGTTGCCTCTCTCATGCCCCCAACCAGAACAGGGGCCTGCATCCCAGGCATGTGCCCTGACCAGGAATCAAACCTGTGAACTTTCAGTTTGCAGGACGATGCCCAACTCACTGAGGCACACCAGTGAGGGCACCAACCACATTTTGAAGTTTATGGTGGATCAGTCATCAATAAGATTGAAAGTACCCACAGTGCTTTCTCATGTTTGGTTACATATTTGGTAAACTTTTTGATTTTCTTCTATGTTTTTGTTTTATTTAATAATCTTGTGAGCGAACGTTCTACAGCCTTACTTTGTTGTAACATCTTCACCTGGAAGCCTGTTTGCACCATTGCTTAATATCTTAGGTCTATTTTCTCATCTATACAAATAGGAAGAAAGCCTACCACTAAACGGTAAAAGATTACATGAGACTTCCTGAAGAAAATTCTGGCTTTCTCTCAAAATTATGTTGAGCCTAGTAGTTCAACAGTGGCTTCGACTAGAGAATCCCATAATTCACTGGTCTGAGTTTAAGAACTTAGAGGTCTGTCATCAAGTAGTATATAAATCAGTAGTATATTCCAGCTGTTGGCATTTTTTCTATAAAGGACAAAATAGTAAATATTTTAGAGTTTGCAGGCTGCACATTCTCTGTTGCAACTCTTTCACTCTGCTGTTGTAGCACGAAAGCATTCATAGACATAATGTAAATGAATGCGTGGCTGTTTCAATATAATTTATCAAGACACTGAAGTTTGCATTTCATATTTTCTTACATGTCACAAAGTATTATTATTTTGTTTTTTCCAACCATTTAAACAATGTAAAAAACCATTCTTTACTCATGGTCCATATTAAAACAGGTGGTAGGCCAGATCTGGCCCATAGGCTATCGTTTGCTGATCCTTATACATATCATCAGCACTCTAAGAACTTGTTAGAGAGAATAGTCTGGACATTTATAGCTCCTATTAAAATCTCCTTTGAGAGAAATTAATTTAAGAAATACAACCCAAAAGGACATCCTATCTGTACACTCTTCTATTAAATTTAGATTCTATCTTTGAGTCAAGTTCACCTACTAGAAGACTATTAACTTGGACCAACTCAGGTCAGCTCTAAACAGAATCTCCTTCACTGAATTAAATTTTAACATTATGCTTTTTGTTTTATTAATGGTCACTACAAAATAAAACTATTTTATTTCAGCTTCTGTACTTGCGAAACAACTCTTGTTGAAACATTCTCCAACAAATCACTTGGTGTTCCTATACATGGTCTCCTGTAAGGACTTTCTGAATTCAGTATTAGGAAGTCCTCTCTCCTTTCAGACATTTTCACAGTTCTTTTCTGTCAGCTAAGCACAATTCTTACCAAACTTACTTCTTTACACTGGCTTCTGGGAAGCTTACAATCAGATTTTTTAAAAATATATATTTTACTGATTATGCTATTTCAGTTGTCCCAATTTTTCCCCCTTTGCCACCCTCCACCAAGCACCGACCTTCCCTCCAGCAATCCCCCCTTTAGTTCATGTCCATGAGTCCTGCATATAAGTTCTTTTGCTACTACATTTCCTATACTGTCCTTAATATACCCGCTGTTTATTTTGTACCTATCAATTTGTACTTCTTATTCCCTGAATCTTATCCCCCCACTTTCCCCCTTTCCTCTCCCAACTGATAACCCTCCAAATGATCTCCATATCTATGATTCTGTTTCTGTTCAGCTTGTTTGCTTAGTTTGTTTTTTAGGTTCAATTGTTGATAGTTGTGAATTTATTGCCATTTTAATGTTTATAGTTTTGATCTTTCTCTTTAACATGCCATATAATAATGGCTTGGTGATGGTGAACTTCTTTAGTTTGATCTTGTATGGGAAGCACTTTATCTGTCCTTCAATTCTAAATGATATCTTTGCTGGGTAGAGTAATATAGGTTGCAGGCCCTTGCTTTTCATTACTTTGAATACTTCTTGCCACTCCCTTCTAGCCTGTGAAGTTTTTGTTGAGAAATCAGCTGATAGTCTTATGGGAACTCCTTTGTAGGTAACTGTTTACATTTCTCTTGCTGCTTTTAAGATTCTCTGTTTATCTTTAACATCTGGCATTTTCATTATGATGTGTCTTGGTGTGGGCCTGTTTGCATCCATCTTATTTGGGATTCTGTGCTTCTAGGACTTGCATGTCTATTTCTTTCACCAAATTGAAGAAGTTTTCTTTCATTATTTTTTCAAATAAGTTTTCAATTTCTTGCTCTTCCTCTTCTCTTTCTGGCATCCCTATGATTTGGATGTTGCTAGGTTGGAAGATGTCCCAGAGTCTCTTTAGCCTATCCTAGTTTCTTTGAATACTTTTTTCTTCTTGCTGTTCTGATTGAATGCTTCTTTCCTCTTTATGTTCTGAATCATTGACTTGATTCTTGGCTTTATTCCCTGCACTGTTGGTTCCCTGTAGATTTTCCTTTACTTCACTTAATGTAACTTTCATTTCTGCCTGGGTCCTCCTTTTTATGCTATTGAAGTACCCAATGAATTCCTAGAGCATCCTGATAACCACTGTTTGAACTCTGCATCTGATAGGTTCCTTATCTCCATTTCGTTTAGTTCTTTTTTTTGGAGTTTTTTTCTGTTCTTTCATTTAGGCCATATTTCTTTGTCCCCTCAGTTTGGCAGCCTCCCTGTGTTTGTGTCTGTGTATTAGGTCCCAGCCTCACACCACGCTCCTAGCCTAAGGTTCCAGTACCAGGAAGATAAGCCCCCATAACTTCTGGCTATGAAACCCCAGAGGGGTTGAAGTTGGTGAAAGAAACTACTGGATTCCCAAGAAGTACCTTTTAAAGGACCCTCACATGGACTTACTCAGACTCACTCCTTCTGAGCTCCAGCACTGGGGTAGCAACTTGAAAGTCACCTGTGGCATACAGAGAAGATATGAAGTGTTTGGCATCAGGTAAAGAGCTGGGGTACAGCTTTCTCCCAGACAGAAAGGTGGGCAGAGGCCATTGTTTCTTTTCTGAGCCCTCCCCTCAAGAGCCACAGAACTGGCAGGAGGGAACCCTATGTAAACTCCATCAACCTAGCTCACTTAGTTTGCTCTGCTCTGGATAATCCCTGAGGCTCCACTCCACCCAATTTATGGCCTACCCAGCTGTTAACAGTGGCTTTTTTGTATGAATGGCCACTCTTAGCTCAGGCTTCACATCTTCCTAAATCCTTTCAAATAGGCAACAACCAGCCTCACCAAGTCTCCAGCCTCTGTACCTCTAGCTAAGTGGCCCTAGGTCTACCACTAGCAGCAGCCTACTTTGGATCACAATTTGGCTTTGCCTGGGAACCTCCAAGTCCAGCACAAGTGGAAGCCACCTGCAGATTACTTTGTAGCTCATGCTGGGTGGCCCTGGATGGAACACGGGTGTTGGCTGTTCTGGCCTCCACCACCCAGGAAACCCCAGAGCCTGAGAACCCAGTGGATTGCTACAGACAATATTGGAAACAACTACCCTGGCCCTGCACATATGGCCCTCCATGGAGGATGCAGATAGGTTGTCAGTGGTCATAGCCATCTTTTAAAGCTGACTGACTAGGTTAAATCCCTCCTATTGACCTACCAACAGCTTAACTACAAGAGGAGGGTGTACTCAGCCCACACAAAAGGTGCACCTCAAGTACCCAGCTTGGGTCATAGGGGAATCTGTGCCACTAGACCCTATGGGACACCTACTATATTAGGCCACACTACTAACACATGGAGTCAAAGTAGCTCTATCTAATACATAGAAACAAATATAGGGAAGCTACCAAAACGAGGAGAAAAAAAACATGCCCAAAATGAAATAATAGATCAAAACTCCAGAAAAAGAACTAAACAAAATGGAGATAAGCAACCCATCAGATGCAGAGTTCAAAACACTGGTTAGAAGGATGCTCAAGGAACTTAGTGAGTACCTCAACAGCATAAAAAAGACCTATACAGAAATGAAGGATACACTAAAGGAAATAAAGAATAATTTATAGGGAATCAGCAGTAGAATGGTTGAAGTTGAAAATCAAAGCAATGATATGGAACATAAGGAAACAAACACCAACTAATCGCAGCAAGAAGAAAAATGAATCCAAAAAATTGAGGATAGTGCCAGCAGTTTCTGGGATAACTTCAAGCATACAAATATTTGCTTCATTGGGATTCCAGCAGGAACAGAGAAAGAGCAAGAAATTGGGACTCTATTTGAAAAAATAATGAAAGAAAACTTCCTTAATTTGGTGAAAGAAATAGACATGCAAGCCCTGGCAGCACAGAGAGTCCCAAACAAGATGGATACAAACAGGCCCACTCCAAGACACGTCATAATTAAAAGCCAAAGATGAAGAGAGAATCTTAAAAGCAGTGAGAGAAAAGAAGTTAGTTACCTACAGGAGAGTTCCCATAAGACTGTCAGCTGATTTCTCAACAGAAACTTTTCAGGCTAGAAGGGAGTGTCAAGAAGTATTCAAAGTCATGAAAAACAGGGACCTGCAGTCAATATTGCTCTACCCAGCAAAACTATCATTTAGAATTGAAGAGCAGGTAAAGAGCTTCCCAGACAAGAAAATAACTAAAGGAGTTCATCACCACCAAACCACTATTATATGAAATGTTAAAGGGCCTTATTTAAGAAAAAGAAGATCAAAACTACGAATAATAAAATGGCAAACACATATCTATCAACAATTGAATCTAAACAGCAAACTAAGCAAACAAGAACAGAGACAGAATCATGGATACGGAGAGCGTTCTGATGGTTGCCAGATGGGAGGGGGGTGTAGGTGAATAAGTGAAGAGGTGAGGGGATTAAGAAGTATAAATAGCTAGTCACAGAATAGCCATGGGGATATAAAGTACCATATAGGAAGTGGAGTAGCCAAAGAACTTATACGCATGAACATGGACATGAACAAAGGGATGTGGACTGCTTGAGAAAGTGGGGGGATACTGGATAAGGGGCAGAAAGGGGGCAAAATTGTGACAACTATAACAGCATAATCAATAAAATATAATTTAAAAGGAAAAAAGAGAACATATACACAACTTGCCAGGATGAGCCTAGGGCTTTCCTGTTCAAAGTTGGTCCACAGACCTGTGACTTCAGTATCTCCTGGGAGCTTGTTAGAACTGCTTGGACTACACCACAGATCCACCCATCAGAATCTGTGTTTTATCAAGGCGCACAGGTTATTTGTATGCACATTAAAGTTTCAGAAGCAAATTGTCTTGGAACACTGTTCTCAAACTTAGCTATTTCAGAATAAACTGGGGGACCTTAAACATTAATAATGCATATTTACAGAGATTCTTATTGAGTTAGGTCTGAGATATGGTCCTGCCATCAGGCATTTTAAATGTTTCTCAGATACAGTGGTACCTCGGTACTCATCATTAATTCATTCTGGAACTTGTGATAAGTGCTGAAACCAACAAGTACTGAGCAAGCAACGAGCGATGAAGCATTTCTCTTGGGTGGTGTCCTGATTCCTTAAGTTCTAGCAAAAGTGTGACAAGTCCCGAGAAAAGGCCAATGCTGAAACACTTTTTTCTCCTCACTGCGACTAGTACAGGGTTTGACAAGTTCTGAAGCTGACGAGTACCCATGTATAACTGTAATTGTAATGTGCCACAGTACCCACTATCTTACAATTAGCTTGGTGGCTTATAGAAATGCAATGAAACCCTGACCTCAGACATCCTGATTTTTTTAAATGATAGTAAAAACATAATATAAAATTTACTATTTAACCAATGGTTAAATACACAGGACTTCCAGTATTAACTACTTTCACAAAGTAGTTACTTTCATAACTATCACAACTATCCACTTCTAGAATTTTTTATCATCCCAAACAGAAACTCCGTAACCGTAAGCAGTTATTCCCATTTTCCCTCTCATCCCCATTAGTCTGCTTTCTGTCTCTATGTGTTTACTTATTCTGGAATATTTTTATAATAGAATCAATATTTTTATAATGGAATCATTATTTTTATCATGATTTGAGCTCTGAAAGGCAGAATGAGTACTGGTGGCAATTAGTACTTGATGCCAGTTGTTTTGGCTATTGTTTTTTATTTTCTATGAACCTTTTCTGAAAATTTGTATGAAAAAAAGACATTTTACAATAAAACTCCCATTAATTAAGAAAAAACAGGAAAGAAATGAAACAATGAATCAAAGGGTCCAAATCTTCCCGTGGCATGTATGGTTGCCAAATAAAACACAGGATGCCCAGTTAAATTTGAATTTCAAATACACAATGAATAAACTTCTGGTAAGCAGAAGCAATGTTTATAAAGTACTTACACTAAAAAATTATTCATTGTTTCCGTTTTTTCCTAAATCAGGCAACCCTAATGATAGGAGATTCTTCGAAGGGAAGGCTGTTCCTTGGGTGTGTTGTGAAAACGTCTGAGAAGTAGGGAGTGGTCTGTGTCTGAGCTGTTCCAGCTGCCTTCTGAGGGTGGAGGAATTTTTTGTGTTACAGGATGTATTTTGCAGTGTCTGTATAATTCATTTGGTACTTAACCCTACACTCCACATAGTCACAATCACTACTGCTGCTGCTGGAGTTGCTTCACTGGTTAATTTATCACATGGTACACATGGTACTTGAATTGGGTAATTCAAGGAGAGTTTAATTAAGGGACTATTTGCAATGCTGTGGGAAGTGTGTAGGAAACCTTATGGGGAGTATAATAACACAATGCAGACATAGTTACCTCATTTAGGCCAAAAGGCTGTGTGAACAAAGCCACTTCACAGGCCTTTTGGCCACCTGTCAAGGAACCTCAACAGTGACCCTGTAGGTAGGGAGCTGGAGGATATATGCCTCACCTTCACTGTCCTTCCTCCCTCTGTTCTACAGGAGATCTCAGGTGACCGAATCCAAGCAGAAGTCACACAGGCCAGCCTCCCAGTCACAGGGAGGGTGGAGAAGAGCAGAGAGTCTATGGAGGGGCAAATGGAAGACTCAGGTTCAAATACTCCTCTGTGCCTTTTAATAATTTTACATAATCACCTCCCTTGATCCTCACAGCAGTTTTACATATAAGGAAAATGCTATTCCTGTCCCCTTTTACTGATGTAGTAAAGGGTTAGTGATATTGAATAACTTGCTCAGGGTCACACAGCTAATAAACAGTGCTAGAATCTAAAAGTATGTATGCACCTACATTTCACTATAAAAGACTTTTTGGTGACATCTTGTCATTGTTTTAAAAAAATTTTATAAGAGTTTATTTGAGCTAAACTGATGGCTTATGTCAGGGAGCATGATCTCCAATGCTTCTTATTGTTATTTTTTAAAGTTTCATGGAGGGGAGCTTACAGGCCCCCTAACACCTGTATCTAAAGCATGATTCCTCTTTGCCATTCAGTTCATCTTGTACCTGGGGATGTCCTAGTCTAGGTAAACACGCCAAGAGTGTGTCCGACCAAGATATTTAGGGCAGGGGCCACAGCTTCCTTGAGGCATTCTTTTGACTACCTAAGGATTACATTTGACTGCTGAACTTTGACGAGCCTTGGTTTGCCCAATGATAACATGGATGTGAGTAATATAAAATATATTAATCTCCATAGTCTCCTTGAAAATTTGTAGTGTTTTCTGAAGAAGGTACCAAGTTGTCCTTTTAAAATAAGTTAGAGCAAACTTAGACCTCCTAAGTTAAATTAGTTAAATTTCTGATATATGTAAGTCAGGAGATAGAATGTGGGTTTAAAGCTCTCACTGGGTCAGAACACGAAAGATGGTTCAGTTAGTGCAGTGATTTTCAACTGGTACACCACAAGAATTTTTAAAACATGCAATACCTGACTGTTTAGTCAGGGGCACTGACCTCTTTTCCCTTAGATTGTCAAATTAAAAAAAAAAAAAAAAAGACAACAGCCAACATAACAATAGTTGTTTGGTGGGAATGAATCAAACTTATACCTATTTTTTGTCAGATCGGAAATTAATTTATGTGTACCAGGAGATGATAAAGGTTAAAAATTGTTGAATTAGTGTGTAATGAATTTTGGAAAGTGGAAATAATGGAATGGAAACAGTCCATATTATTGACTGTTTCTGGCAAATGATACAAAGAGATAAAAGCTAAGCAACGACAACAAAAATGTCAGTCCCATTACCCACAAAAGCTGGGGTCTTTCCTTTTACTTGGGTTTTTGATTCATTATTTTCCTGGTAAAAAATTTTTAATTGAGTTTATCGTTCCCTTAGAATTGCGTAAGTTATTTGTACTATTACATTTACTTATCTTTATATATCTTATATAATTATATACATTTTTCTTTCTGCTTTTGTGTTTAGGGTTCCTTTTTTAGTAGCAAAAAAAATATTTTGAGTTCAAAACTCAGTTTCAGAGGGAAATTAGTAAAGTGGAGAGAATTTTGTGTTTTGAACTTGGCTTTTTCTCTCAGCCTTTTTTTTTTTTTTTCCCCTTGAGCACAGGTGTTCTGTGGGCCTAAATTCTGCATTCACCGTGCCTGTTCTGTAAGCCCTGACTTCCCCTCAGCTATCCTCATGTAGGGATCCCTCTTCTTGTTTCTATACAGTACTTAGCACACACGTCTCTCTGCCAACTGGACCAGAGGGTCTTGTGGGCAGAAAGGATGTCTGAATTCTCTTAGTAGCTCAAATGTGCCTTGCACAAAATAAATTCTTTCAACAAGTGTTTGTTAAAGGAATGATGAATTCTCTCACCCCTCTGGTGAAATCTTTCTACTTGTAGGAGCTCCACAGTAGAGGGTGCAGGAAAGAGGCAGCTGGCACAGAGGGAAACCCCTCGTTAATTTTGTGTCACCCTCACCTTTTACTAAGAGTCACCTTTACTGCTTGTCAAAGGGTTCTTTGGGTTGCAATGGAGCTTGGACTAAAAGGGGCTTCCTTTCCAGATTTGAGCTTTGTAACAAAGGCTTTCTAAAGATAATATCTGGGTCTTTGATGTCTAATTCTAGCTGAAAAGAAAAATGAGGAATGACTTGAGGGTGGAAACTACAGGTCAGGAAAGCAGATAGTGCTATTAGAATCTGGGTAATTTGGAAGACAGAATGTTCATTCTGGGAGCGCTTAAATCATACAAAGTCAATGAGTTAGCTTAGTCTGCCTGCTTGTAATATCAGCCCTGGCTAATGCTGTGACTTATTGTTGGGAAATAGGTAAAGTGACCAACTGTCTTGGTTTGTTCAGGAGTATCTCCATTTTAGCACCAAAATTTCCATATTTCAGAGAACCCCCAGTCCTGGGCAAACCAGGGCATTTGGTCATGCTGTAAGACCCAAATGTAAGGGTGGACTAAGTCTCTTAATTTTAACATTCATACAGCTGTTAACTTGGTCTGCAGTACCTGTGAGAAATAGATAATTTATTAAATAAATAAACAACTAGCTCAGTTTTGGAGGATGTTAGCTTTGCTATCTCATTACAATAAGACAATATTACAACTTGTAAAGAGCTCCCAGATATGGCTATGAAATAACAACAGTTACAAAAGTAAACTTCCCTGGCTTAAGCCACTAAGACATTGCCAAATTTTAGCTTCATGTGTGAAAATAACGTCTTACATCTGCAAAGATATTGCATTACACACATTCAAAAAATTATTTTTGTTTTTCTCACTTAGTTTACTTTTGTTTTAATCAGAGGTTCCATCAGTTTTCACTGTATTAACTGAACACAGTTGGTTTGTTTTTGCAGAGTATCATTCGGATGAATACCATTGCCATTGTTTACTGAAAGCACTATACTGTGTTATTTCTTTTTAAAGCATATTTTAAAAACCATCCTTTCATTTATAGCTCACCTGCACTTACTATAAATTTTGGAGCGTTAACTTCATCTATTGAGATAAAAATAGGGAGAGAGGAGATAAACAGTGGAGAGTCACCAAATGGCTTCTAGTCTCCCAGTGCTTCCAGTGCTACATTTATTTATCGTGAGAACACAGAGAAAGCAGTACTGTTTATGAATCACAAATGAATAATAATACCAACCAAAGTCATACATTTAAAACAAAAGCACATTACTAAATAATGTGGGTTAAGGAGAAAAGCAAAAGAAAATTATAAAACGTGTAAATATGAGTGGATACAGAAGCATTACTTTATAAATGTGTGGTTTGTAGATAACATGCTGCTTAGAAGAACACCTATATATGTATTAGAAAATAAGGAATATTAAAAATTAATTAAGCAAAGTTTCAAATAAAAATGTAACGCTCTGGTCCAAGAATCAAGCAAGAAGAACAAAATGAACACAAAGAAAAGGGAAAAATGTAAAAAAAAAAGTAATGACAGAAAATATGCAATAGAAAAGCGCAGTAAGGTCAGCTGGACTTGAGAAAATCCTCCTTTTACATAGAGCTCTCAGGTGCCCGGGCTCTGACTTGGATTCTCACCTCCCAGCCCAAGCAATATGGGTCATGGTCATTGAAATGGAGAAAGGAAGAGAGTGGGAAATCCAGGATTGTACCTCTGCATGGAGGACTGTTGAAAGGAGAATAATAACTAACATTTAGGAAGGTCTATGTGTCAAGTGTTAAGGTAGGCAGGTTATATACATTTTTTGGTTTAATAATGTATCTTTCTCATTTACAGATAAGAATACTGAAGCAAAGCATGGCTTAGTAATTTCCTCAAGTTCACCAAACAGTAAGTAATGGAGCTTGGACTTGAATTCTAGAAGGGCTATTGGAGTTTAATTTACCACATGTCAGTTGCCATTGGTTTTAGAAGCATCTTGTTTTGAAAATTCATATCTGTCTGGAAAGGTCTTGGGGCTATTAGTCATTTACATTTTAGAGTAAAATGGTTTAAATAGATTGCTTTCCTCTTTACACCTAGCTGAGGTTACCTGTATTAAAAGAATGGGGCATTTGAAATGGTGGGAGAGGGAGAAGTAATGCAGTGGAAGTGGTCTTGTTTGGAGACTTGAGGCCCTCCTCGGAATATGAGACAGCTGCAGCCTGGATGAGATGGTAAACAAAATACAAAAAGGGAAGTGGGAAGATGCCAAAGATAAATCTGAAGATTTCAAAATTCTGGCTAGGGTTAGCCCCACCCCCAAAAAAGAGAAAGACAAGTTCTTCCTCTTTCTTTGTCCTTACAAATCAGTCCTCTATTCCCAGGATCAACAGGTCCAGATCTAGGGGCTCTGCTATGGAAGATAGAGTTGGAAGGCACTTTAGAGTCCATCCATCCTACTCACCACCAGCGCCTTGCCCCCATACATTACCCCAAACTACCCCCTAACCATCTTTGCTGGAGCAGAGTGTTAAGAAACTAGCTACTTTATAGGACAGCCCATGCCCATTCTGGGCTTGAGCTAATTGTTAGAACATCTTTCCTATCATTAGAAAAATTCTATCTCCCTTCAACATCCTCTCTTTGGTCCTACTTCTGCCCTCTGGAATTGCTCAGTCTGTGTGGTGTTTGTTCAAGTGGAATTTGACCTGTCATGTATTGTTGTTTTTGGCTGATTTGTTAAGTTGATTAGGTCCCTCTATAAACTCAGTGCTTTTGGATCAAGGTAAAATGTGGTAAAATGTTCCATCAATTATTTTTTCATAAAGATTTTGATACTGCTCTGTTTAAAAAAGAAAAAGCAAGCACTGGCTGTGTAGCTCAGTTGGTTAAAGCATCATCCCACTATACACCAAGGTTGTGGGTTTGATCTCTGATCAGAGCACATACAGGAAGCAACTAATGAATGAATAAATACGTAGAACAACAAATTGTGTTCCTCTCTCTCTCCCCCCCTTATTCTGTCTTTCTCTAAAGTAAATAAATAAAAAGAAAATGCTCTCAATTTACAGATTCATTTTTTGAGAATAGCTTTATATAAAAATATATAGAGTAATCTACATTTAAAAAAAACCCAATAAGTGTGTTTTCTTAATGATAGGCACTGCTCGAAAGCTACTTTTGCTCTTTTATGGTGTAATAAAGTAAATAGATGTTCCGAAGAGGAGATCATCTAGTTAACCAACTTGGACAAATTTCCACTTCATTTTTATTTTTTAAATTTTATTTTTTAATTATAGTTTATATTCAATATTATGTTGTATTAGTTTCAGGCATATAGCATAGTAGTTACGAAATCATACACTTACAGTGTTCTGATATTTCCAGTACCTACCTGGTATGATACATTTATTACAATATTATTGACTACATTCCCTATGCTGAACTTTATATCCCTGTGACTATTTTGTAACTATCAATTTGTACTTCTTAATCCTTTCACCTCTTCCACCCAGCCTCCCAATCCTTGTCTTCTCTCATCTGGCAGCCATTAGTCTGTTCTCTCTATGAATTTGTTTTGGTTTGGTTTGTTTGTTTGTTTATTCTGTTCTTTCAAGTTCACATGTAAGTGATATCATATGGTATTTGTCTTTCTCTGATTGACTTATTTTACTTCCACTTCACTTAAATTTTTTTTAACTTATTGATTTGAGAAAGAATGAAAGAGAGAGAGAAAGAATCATCGGTTTGTTATTTTACTTATTTATGCATTCATTGGTCGATTCTTGTATGTGCCCCTACCAGGGATTGAACCCACAACCTTGGAATATAGGGATGATGCTCTAACCAACTGAGCTACCCAGCCAGGGCCCCACTTCACTTTTAACTTAAAATGTAACAATTAAAATGATACTGACATACCTTTTTATTTCTATCATTTAGTTGTAAAATAAAGCAACACACATAATAGTATTTAATATTTGTTAGGAAAGGGTAAAACTACTACTCTTATACATTACTATTGGTATTACAAAAGTCTTTTAGAAATCATTTTAGCAATATCTATCAAGAGATTTAAAAATATACTTATCCTTTGGCCCGGTAGAACCTTCTGGGAATTCGTACTAAGGAAACAATGAAAAGATTAAAAAATATCTGATGAAAATTTGCAATCCGTTACAGGAAAGTTACTTGTAATAGTGAAAATTGCTCACAGCCTAAAAATCCAACACTAAGAGATGGTTAATAAGATTGCATGACACCCACTCAATAGGAGATGAGGCTGCCTTTACAGATAATCATTGTGAAAAAAACCATTTTGTGTAATCTAGATGGTCCTGGTGGAAAAATCTTAGGTAAGTCATTAGCATGGAAGCACAAAAATGTTGCGAATCGCTAGTTTGTAGTCACATGAAAAATACTGCAGCATATTAAAAAATCATCTATACAAAGAAATACACTGAAATTATTCTTATGATAGAAAGATGGAGCATTTTATAATCAATCAAGATAGTAACCCAATGCCTCATTTTTTAACCAAAAAGTGCTTTATAATTTTCCTCTGGACTATTGCCAAGAACTGCATCACTAACCTTGATTAGCAGAAATCTAGAACTATTACTATACTCTTGTTGGGAATGTAACAAGAATGTCAATGTGAAAAAACCTTCCCTAAAACATGAACATCTCAGGAATACATCCGACCTCTTACTCCTTCCTGTGTGGCTCCTCTAACAAAACTGGAGAGAGACACAGAAAAGAAAGGGGCTTTTCTAGAAGCAGCTTTTTGAAGTATCAACAAGAATGTTAACAGATAAACCCCCTTTCTTCTTCTCTACAATACTCTGCTCATTATACCCTGTGCTTTAGGAGAAAAACCTACTTATGTGGCTGGTTACAGATGAAAGGGAGGAAAAAGGAAGAGATGCTGGCAGAGCGAATTCAGAAGCTGGGCTTTATGATCCTTCGGCCAGTGGAGTCGAAGGTAGATTGCTTGGTTAAATATAAACCTCTTACCCGGTCTTTCTGTTTCTGTTGGGCTCTTAAGAGAAACTTAAGAAGTTTTACATTTTGGTTGATTCCTTTATTCCATTTTTCTTCTCCAACTTTATTATGGAAGATTATCTAGTGTTTCCAATTTGTCTGGCCCCCAATGATAGTAGCAAGAAATGCTGGCTGTTGGAATGTGCTTGATTATTTGAGTCTCCAAAGCCCTTGTGCATTGCAGACCGTGAGACCCAGAGTCAATGCAAGGACATGACACTGCTGGTCAGTTTTCACACGTGTGTGCCACTGAACACACAAAAATGTGGCCCGTATTAGTCAGCTGTTGTTGCACTGAATCTGAGTAACAGCCCCCAAACTCAGTGGCTTATAAAAACAAGTACTTATTAATTTGTTCATGCGTCTGCCAATGAACTATGATTGCTTCTTTAAATAAGCCTTCTATTTAAAAAGAAGCTGAGTTAAGGCAAAGTTTTAAACTACAGGTTTATGTTTTAATTTTCCTCCCAGGAAAATTTTGTTTAATATAAGAGCCAAAGGCAAAAAATGAATAAAATCTTAGTTCAGGCCACATAGGTTTCTTTATATTGGAACAATAATTTTAGACTCTAGGAAAGGAGCTGGTAGCTCAGAAAAAAAGCTAGGAATGGATTCAAGGAAAACTGGTTTGTTTGTTACATTTTTAAGTTAATAGGGTCTTTCTCCAAAAATCTTCTGTTTGTTTAGAGTCAGATTAAAAGTTGGATAGATACAAATGATCAGGGAATTTAGTCAATAACTGGCAAAGATGGGGTAATTTTGGTTTCAGAAAATTAATCTGGCTTTGCCTAGATGGATAAATGGGGACATTGAAGCCAGGAGAGTTTGACATTTTGCATCCCAGCTTAGAGGACTTCTTCCTGAAATGGAACTGTCACTTTGAAGCATAGCATCTAGTTGCCTTTTTTTAAAGAAAAAGAAATTGTATATTCTGATTAACCAGCAATTATCTCTAATTAATAGAGAAAGCACAATTATTTTTATCATTCTCACAACTTATAGTTAACAGTATATACTATTTACCAGAATGAATTACATACTATCTGGAACTTATAAAAAGTGTGGGGGGAGGTAGAACAATAGGATTGGCAACATGTCAATACTTCTGAAGGTGAGTGATGAGCTTAGAAGAGAGTAAAGAAATCTATGTGCATTCCTGAGCTTGGCTCCTCACTGTAAGACAGATTAATGGCACTACTGGCCTTGCCACTGTTCCTGCTGCTACCTCCAGCTCCTGGCAGCTGCCTGCAGGGGGGCCCACAGGTGAAAGAAACAGAAAAAAAAAAAAAGAAGAAAAGAAAAGAAGTCTATGTGCAATCAAATTTGAGTAGGGGAAACAAAAACATTTTTGAACATGAACTAATTAGAGACCAGCTCTCTTGAACCCTTTTTAAAGAAACTACTGAAGGATGAACTTCAAACATAGATACTATAACAAAATGACTGATGAATGGTGAATCTCTTTTTTAAAAAAATATTTGTTGATTTTAGAAAGAAAGAGGAAGGGAGAAAGAGAGAAGGAGAGAGGCAGGGAGGGAGAATGAGAGAGAGTAAGAGAGAGAGACAGAGACATCAATTTGTTGTTCCACTTGTTTACGCATTCATTGGCTGCTTCTTGTATGCGCTCTGGTGGGGGACTGAGCCTGCATTGGGACAATGCTCTAACCAACCAAGCTGCCCAGCCAGGCTCTGAATCTCCTTTGTTGTAGGCCCAAGAATGAAGTAAATGTGGAGATTATAGCTACAAAATAGAACATACATTTTTAAAGAAATGATGTAAGTTACAAGAGTCCCAATACTATCCCCCCTTTTTTTAAGCTCAAATGACATCTACTTTAAGAGAACATCCTTTGTGGGGAGACAGAGATAGCTTCAAATAGCAACTTTAATACTTAGTGGTTATATTATTTTGGGCCAGCTAACTTAGCTGAATTTCATTTCTTGTCTGTGAAATAGAGATAATAACACCTACCTAATAGAATGTACAGAAAAATAATGAAAAGTTTGTTCACTCAATAGATATTTATTAGCTCCTACCACATACTTGGCCCTCTCCTAGATGCTATGTATACAGTGCAAATATAATAGACATGGAGCTCACCTTCTACTTGAGGGTAGACAGATAAATAAAAAATGAAATACATTATACGTTGATGCAGACACCAGCCCGCAGTGTCCGCATCATTGTGGATGAAATGAGACATTCACACGGACTACTGAGTCTGGTGGAGGAAAAAAGACAGCATGGCTTTTCTCTCAAGGGGAGCAAAAGCCCACGGCCTCCACCATGACTGCCTTTATTGGGTTTCCTCTCACATTACATTGTGGTCCTCATTTACTATGCACAGGTTTGCTTTAGGGGGTTACCTTTTATAGACAACAAAGGAGATGATGCCACTAATCACATCACAGAAGGATATTTGCAAAGGGAAAAGTGGTTGAACGGTTACACTCGTCCCAGGAAGGTTTAGCATGGATTTTAGGAAGTTACAGTAAGCACTTGCTGTCTCAAATCAGGGTGAGGGAGTTTTGGGAAAAGCAAGACTCAAAGCGGCTTAGGCACATTGCAGACCTGATTTCCCACGAGAGAACCTATCTGTGGGTGTGGGTCCTGTTCATCTCCTAGTGGGAGCTGGGCACACACCACACAGTAGGGTCTCCCACAGTATGTGAAATGGTAATAAGTGCTATGGAGAAAAACAAAACAGGGGACTGGTGTAGGGAGTGCTGGGGGCTGGGAGACATTGCGGTTTCAATTGTATCACACACCTGAAGGAGGTGATGGAGCAAGCCTCCCTGTTGGTGTAGGAAGTTAGGGAAAGGGCCCAGGGAGGTCACTGCTCTAATTGCTGGCTGTGGCTGTGGTTGCTCTTCTATCTCTTGTAATGACCCATGTTGGCTTCCTGAAGCAGCAGCACTGACCTTGACAACTTCAGAACAAGGTCTTCCAGTGGGGTACATTCCTGGTTGCACTTCAACGGAAACCCAAATAGCCCTGACTTGGGCTCTCTGTTTCCTACAGAGGCCCTGGACATGTAAGCATTTTATCTGGCATGCCCTTAATAACAGCCCTTTTTCTCCATTTCCTTCCTGACTCTGGCACAGGTGCTGGATGGCTGGGCAGGAGGGAAATCTTGAACAAAACCATTCTGTCCTGAGCTAAGTTATCACTCCTCACACCTCCTGATACTTATTTCTCCAGGCTAAATTTCTGCAATTCAAATTCTTCCCTTAAGGTGTGTTATCTCCATATCTAGGCCCCTCGGCCCAAGGGGTGAAGTGGTAACTTATTTCCTCAGAGGTATTATTAGTATAGAGGATTTGGTCACTACCCTTCATCTTGTTCTGCCATTGTTCTTTTTCGTTAATTTACTTATACAACATTTGTTTTAGCACTAACTATGTGTCACACTCTGATTAGTACTGGTATGCAGTGGAGAATGAAACAGATGTTTCTTGACTTCACTGTCTAAAAGAGCGTCCTTGGGCTCTTGTGCAATAGACTGTTCCTATACCTACCGTACCAGACAAGAAGTATGTTGCTTGAGCTGCATCATCTTTATAACCTCTGTAATGTATAGAAAATGCTATTTAGAGTTGATGATTCCATCTAATAGATGATCTTCAGCATCATCATTTTGTGATTTTAGAATTTGATTTGTATTTAGTGTACTTGGTGCTATTTGATTGAAATTCATTGTATTATAATATAATATCTAGGGGCTCCTGTATGATCTAGGCATTATATAGATCTGCATTCAAAGAAACACAAGTTTAATAGCCAGGAATATCGAAGAGAAAATTTTAGGGTTTTTTAAAGGTATGGAAGTGGCCCAATTTATAACAAAGCAAAATGTTTTAAAATTCTCGTTTGCCATCTGCTTCTTATTTCCCTCTATATAACTGCAGGAACTTGAAATAAAGATCTCTTCTGTTTGAAATAAAGATCTCTCCTTAGGTCAGGTATTACATCTGGGCTTTATGTACCTTTCACATTCCCCCACCTCTCATATCACCTTTATTAGGAAAGTCAGCCTAGGCCTTTGGATCTATTTCTTTTCATTTCATGTCCCCTTGACATGGGTTCTCTACAACAGTGGTTCTTCAACTTCAGCGTGTATCAGAATCATCTGGAGGTCTCATTTAAAACACAAGTAGCTGGGCCTCACCTCCAGTTTGATAAACGAGGTTTGATTTGGAGCTCAAGAAGTTACATTTCTAACAAGTTCCCATGTAGTGCTGATACTTCTGGTCCAGCAAGCAAACTTTGAGAACCCCTGCTTTACAACTTAGGAGCATCTGGGAGTTGTTCCAGCAAACAACACTCATCCTAGGTGGAAGCCTTTGTTCTACATAAATAATATCACCTAATTTTTTATATGTTAATATAAAGCTGAAGAATTTAATGAGTCATCTTCTATCACCACACTTAACACTCTGTAGGTAGGGATGTGTACTTGGTAGACTCTACTAAAATGCAAGAATAATGAAAGAAATAATATTTATTACTTGATTGCCTGCACAGGAGATAATAGAATGCAGTTGTTAGGAGAGCTAGCCCGAAAGTCAGGTCCTCTGGGACTTAGTCCTGAGAAGGCAGAATTTCTGGAAAACCCTGGGAGAGTTATTCTGTCGTGCCTCAGTTTCTTACTTTTGAAATGAAGATATTAGAAGTAACCATCTCAGAGCTATTATGAGGCTTAAATGATTTAATGCATATAAAAGCCCTTGAAGAATGACTGGTATGTTGTGCATATTATGATGTTACCTATCATTATGATTATTGGGAGTTTTTAGAGTGTTTTCTTTGTTACCTCTTTACAACCTAAAATCAGTCCTAAAAGGTAAGCACCTCCATTATTCTCATTGTGGAGACTAGGAAACAAGATCAGAAAGGTCCCCCAAGCTAATAGAAATCTCTGGTCTTTGTTTTTCACCAGTGCTTTCCCAAAGGAATTATTTTCTCCCATAAGAAAAATGGTATAGGGGAGCTAATTTCAAAAGAATATTTGAATATGATTGAATAATTACTTGATCAAGACAATTAGTGAATTTTACATTCTAATATTGTTATGTCTACTTTAAAATGTATTAAAGACAAATAATGGAGGCAAGTATAGGTATAATGGTGGTTGTATAACACATTAGTAAGTGTCTAGTATCTACAGAGTACCTGTCACATAAGTTTTTAATAAATATTTGTTGAACTATTAGAATAAACATGATTTGGAATTAAAATGACCTAAAATTAAAAATTCATAATGCCCAGAATTAGTGAGGTTAAATATATAGAAATGGGTATTGATATATTATTATGAGATTTTTGAAAGTCAATTTGGCAATGGCCACCAAATTTTAAATATATGTTTTCTTTAGCCCAGAGAGTCTAAGTATACACCCTAGGAAATACTGCTGTGTTCCATGAAATGTATGTACAATGATGTTCAAATTTAGCACTGTTTTTAATCGTGAAAATCACAACCTAAATGTTCAGAAATAGGGGAATTATTTAATGAATTATGAGTCATCCGTTTTACTGGACATTGTCTGAGAGTTAACAAGAATGAGGAACAGTGACACGCGGTGAAAGAAAAGATCTCCAACATGTGTTAAGTGAAAAAATGGTAAAAGGAAAAAGTATATAATTATCCATTTTGTTCGCACAGCTCAAAACTACAACTGTAAGAAATGTATAGGAAACTGTTTAGGGAAAAGTTGGAAAAGTTACACACCAGACAGTGATCAGTGGTTACTTTTGGGACATCAGGAGATCAAGAGAAACTTCTACCTTGTATACTTTGTACTCTATATTATTTGAATTTTCCATAATTAGTATGTATTATTTACTTGTGAGATGAAAAAAAGAATAAAGTAGGTTGCTCAACATATATACTTTAAAAACCTTTAATAAGGTCCGGGCTGGTGTGGCTCAGTGGATTGAGTGCTGGCCTGCAAACCAAAGGGTCGTCATTGGATTCCCAGTCAGGGCACATGCCTGGGTTGTGGGCTAGGTCCCCAGTCGAGGGCACATGAGAGGCAACCACATATTGATATTTCTCTCTCTCTCTTTCTCCCTCCCTTCCCCTCTGTCAAAAAACAAACAAACAAAAAAAATAAAATAACAACAAACAAATCCAAAACCGTTAATAAGGATAATAGATGCTAGAATGTACAAGAGTAAGCTTTCACAAGCCTTAAAACATGTCTATTCTCATAATTAGTAATAATTTAAAAAATTTTCCAAAGTCATCATTCTTATTAACAACTTCATTATTTTTATTGCTATTGATTCCCAGAACATTTCTTGTGAATAGTAAAAGAGCTGAATTGGCATCTGAATGCAAAGCACACAATGCTAAAATTCTTGGAGCATTATTAGTGTCTGGCCAAAGGAGTTTGCCCTAGGACTATTACATCATTTCGTGCTTGATCCATAAGAGATGAAGGTGACAGTGAAAAACAAATAAAAAAAAAAAAACACCCCCAAATATATAAAAGCACCATTGCAACAAAAAGGGAAAGCAAAACAATACCTTTCCCCCCTCAAATTAATGATTATATTAATGTTCAATAGGAAAGAGTATTAGGTATAGATGAGAGAGGAGAAAGTTATTCTCAAGGCTTTCTGAGTTTCTGTATGAGGAATGGAGGAGAGTATGTTAGTATCCTAGACCGCCATAGCAAAGTATCACAGACTGGGTGGCTTAAAACAACAGAAACTTACTGTCTCACAGTTAGTTCTGGAGGCTAGACATCCAAATCAAGGTGTCAGCAGGGCTATGCTCCCTCCGAATGCCTCCAGGGGAGATTCCTTCCTTGCCTCTTCCAGCTTCTGGTAGCTCCAGGTGTTCCTTTGCTGTGGATGGATCACTCCAATCTCTGCCTCTGTTTCACAATGCTGTTTTCTTCCTGAGTGTCTCTTTCTCCTCTTCCTAAAAGGATATCAATCATATTGGAATAGGGCACACCCTAATGACTTCATTTAATTTGACTATATCTGCAAAAACCCTACTTTTAAATATGGTCCTTACAGGTGCTGGTGGTTAGGACTTCAACATATATTTTTGGGGGGTGGGGTGGGAGGGACACAATTTAACCCAGAATAGATGGGTTGAAGTCTAATCATTTATTAATAACAGTTATTTAAAATGTATGACTTTTGCATAAGACTTTGATTTAATGGGCTTTAAAGTACTTCACAGTCATTCAATGACAACAATCTCAACAACAGCTCAACAAGACATAGGTGTCTTTTTTTAAGAGAGCAAATTTCAGTTAAAAAAATTCAAGCATAGGTCACTGATGGATCTTAGGTCTAAAAGACAACTGGGAGGACAGAAATGGAGATAAAGTAAGAGCACCCTAAAAAAGGTCTTCACCAGCTGCCTCTGCTTAGAGGAAAAGACTGGCTTTCCCTCTGCCCAAGTCTCATGATATAGAGATAAAGAGGTACAGCCTCTTAAAACAATTAATTTTAAAAGGAAATTTTATATTGTTATCGTAACTGGAAAAGTGGTATCCTTTGCCAACATAAGAAGGTTTTGTAGATGGCTATTTTAAAGTTAATATGATTTTGTTAAATTCTAGATAGATAATGCTGACAACCTGAAGGAGTTTATTGAAAAGGGAAGTTAGCTAGTGTTAAATGTTACAGACTTATTTGCCCCAATTGAGACTTTCTCCCTTAATATTAATAAGAAGGATTAAAGAAGGATTAAATATAAATAAGAAGGATGTGTACTACCAGGGACACACAGCCCATATTTTGGGAAATACTATATAAATATTTCCCCAAATAGTCTAAGATATTAGAGAACAGATTCACTCTTTTCCTTTAACTTCTTTAAATCACAAACCAAATAAACTGAGGTAAGAATAAATTTTCTTCTGAAAGTCTGTAGCACCTGACACTACTTTCTTCCTTCTTGGAAGTCTCCACTTTTTTTCTTTTTTCTTTTTCTTTTTTTACTTCTGTGACACTAATTCTAAAGCCTCTGACTTACAATGTGTCTAATATTTTACCAGAACACTTTTACATTCACTATCTTGTAAAAACCATCCTTAGGGGTTATGTATTCCAGATGAGAAATGCTGAGGGTTAAGCAAGTTAACAAAAATTATTTGAAATGCTAGGAATAAAATTAATCTCATAGCTGTAAATAAGTGTTTTCTAGACCTCTTCTCATGTGAAAGACAAAGAAAGGGGAGAAAAGGCCTAATTAAGGACATATTACAGACATTGGGGTATGTACCCAACTAGGAGTAGAAGTTAAAATTGAGAGCTCTTTCTTGCAGCTGTTTCTGGCCCAGTTATGTATTTCATAGGTAAAAATGGAAAAACAGAGTATTTCAATGATTTATGTTTATGATACTTTAATATCAAATTAGATTTGGCTTTGATCAGTAGTGCAGTTAGAGTGGAATAATTAAGCAATTACTGTAGCTACATCTCAGAAGAGTCACAAAATTTTTACAGAGGAAGTAGAGTGACGCAAGTGAGAAAAGAAAATTGAATGGTGAGGAAAGTGATGGTAGGGAAGAGCAAGTGAGGAAAACTTCCTTGTAGGAACTATCCATCATCCTCGAAGATAATTTATTTCCTGCTAACCTATGGGCTCCATGTAATGTCTTAGTTGTGACAAATACTTATATAGTTATGCTTGGCTTTATGATTGAAGGTAGACTTTCAAAATTTGTGGGTAAATTAGATTTTTAAAATATATGCATTTTCCATGTTGTCATCTGAGAGAGTATATTTTCTTTTCTTCTCATCAGTGTGCTATCCTAGCTGTCTTTCTCCAGGTTCTTCCACTGTAAGTACGCTGACACTACTAGACCCAGCTTAAATAAAAAAGAGAAATTTCTCATAAGGAAGTATTTTTAAGATACCAAATACAGGAAGTTTCTTTGGGCCTTATAAGGGAAAGGAAACCGAAAAACTTCGAGGGTTAGTGCTGGCACACATTTGCTCTTTTTCTCTCTCCTGGTCATTCTTTTCTTCCACAGGAAATCAGCTTTCTGTCAACACCATGTACTTGAGTAAAGATGGCAACCTCACGGTGCTTAACTTTACAGCATGGGTAACTTTATTTTAAGTGAACAAAAGTCTGAGCAACTGTCTTTGAATTCCAGTTCCAACTTCCCCAGGAGGGAAACCCTGATTGGCTTAGTCAGGTGACGATTCACAGTGCAATCAAGAGTGTGGGGGCAGAGTCACAAACAATAAAGTTGGGGCTAGAGGTGGGCTACTGGGGTGAAGAGGGAAGAATCCTTAATTTAAATAAGGACTTGGGAACTGATGTTCTGTAAACTAACAATATGCCAGGGGAATTTCTATATTTAAGAGTCAATCTTGGTATGCATCCTTTTACAAAGAAAAATATTTTTAGTGAATCACTAACTTTACCTCTATTTTAGTTAAATATTTTTGTAAAGCATAATTATAATCAACATTTTGCATAACATTTTGCAATTATCCTCACCCGAAGGAGGCTATTAATTCCTAACTTATAAAGGTGAATATTGTTCGGGTTTTCATGTATGAAAGTTAAACTTACCTGATTATCTTAAGGAAAGGAGGGACTTATTTCCAAGAACACATTTTTTCTTTGGGACTATACAGAAGAATGAGAGGATTGATACAGAGACAAGGTCTTTAGTGTAGAGGAGACTTTGGAAATTTTTTTGCCATATTCAACCAAACTTTGAAATGAATATATCTGAAATATCTGGATGATTCAAAGTAAAAAAAAAAAAAAAAAAAAAAATCGAACAAACAAACAAAAAAAAACCCACATTGCTTGCTTGTCTGTCTATCTGATTCAGGGTCCTCCTGCCTTTGCCTTATATTACCAGACCTGGGATAAATCAGCCTCTCTTCACAGCTACTTCCTTTCTTTAAGAAAAGCCTATCTTCCCTATCTTGGAAAGAAACAAACTAACTGCAGGATTTATGGGGATAGATCCTTTGCTTGGGCTGGTTTCCCTTTCCAAGGGCTTTCTATATTTTTTCATTTTTTAAAAGATTTTATTTGTTTATTTGTAGAGAGAGAAGAAGGGAGGGAGAAGGAGAGGGAGAGAAACATTGACAAGTAAGAGAAACATCAATTCGTAGCCTCTCACATGCCCTCAACTGGGGACCTGGCCTGCAACCCAGGCATGTGCCCTGCCTGGGAACTGAACTAGCAACCTTTCATTTTGCAAGCCAGCATTCAATCCACTGAGCCACACCAGCCAGGGCTGCTTTCTATATCTTTTTTTGCTCCCATATTTATGTTCCCCTTAGGATTTTTAAAAAATTAACTTTAAAAATTGATTTTAGAAAGGAGGGGATGGAGAGAGAGAGAGAAGAGCATTGATTTGTTGTTCTGCTTATTTATGCATTTATCGGTAGATTCTTATAGGTTCTCTGACCAGCGATCTAACCTGCAACCTTGGGGATTGAGATGACCCTCTAAGCAATTGAGCTACTTGGCCAGGGCCTATGATTGTTTTTATTATTTCATCATTTAATGGCATAGTTTTATTTTTTTAATCCAAATTCAGGTCTTGGCATCTATCTCTATTAGAACTCAACCCTAATCATGCCAGCCCACACAGTTATGTGTAATGCAAGAAACTGACAAATTCTTCAAGATCACAGATTAAATCCAACATATTTCTTATACCTCCAAGCTTGGTGACATTGATAAATTGTCCCTACAATAACTATAATATCCATTTAATAACTGTGCTAAGCATTTAAAAATACTTTTTCATCTAATTTTCAAAACAACTCTTCAAGGAAGATGGTATTATCCCCATTATACGGATAAGGAAATGGAAGTTTAGAAAATCTCAATGACTTCTTTGGTGAAAGCTGTGATTCAAATCTGGGTTGGCCAGACTCTCAAGCTTAAGTCCTTCAACCCCTTGCCCTGGGTCTTCAATCCTGGCTTTGTTTCAAAACCACCTAAGAACTTTCAAAAAAGATAGAAGCCAAGGCCCCATCTCACATACTGTTACAGTTTTTTTGCAGGTGTGGGTCTGGGGAGAGTCAGTCAACAGCGACTGCTGCCAGGTTCTACGACAGTGGAAGCACAGAATTTTGCTGCATACCACTGCATCTGCCCCATAATTCACACTTACCTGCTAATCCTTATTTTTAAATAGGGGCCATACAATCAGTTCTGAATCTAAATGTGTTATCAACCAACACACATTTCTTATTTCTCCATATTGCGTGAAAGAATGTTGTGAAAGACTTGGTCAATTTTTTTTTGGTACTTTTTTACGTTATTATCAAAGAACAGGACAAACTTTCTGAAATGTTTGCCCTGGGATCAAATTTCTAGCTACCAGGGATCACACAAAGAGCTAACCAATTCTCTACAGAGTGAAAAGAGCTAAATATTCCAAGGCAGTATTATCTTAAAATCCTAATATTTTAGTGAGAAGAGAGGCTTTCACTATCTGAATAACAGACACTAAGCAAGTCATTTAATCTCTCTACATAGGTATATTGACTTCTCAATTGTATAGGCCTCTGAATAACCTATTTCCCTTTTCTACCTGTTTTCCATATCCAAATCTCTAATATGAAAAAATTTAAAAAGGAATCCATTTCCCCACAGAAACTCTCCATATTCTCTAGTTCCAAATGGCTTTTTCTGGTGAATAGGCAGTGGATAGTAACAGATAACATGCCTGGTTGAATAAACACATCATTGAAAAATATAGAAACATCACTTAACTACAATGAATATATTCGCACTTTCAGAGTTCTAAAAGGCTTTTTTTTTCCTCACAAGAGAGAATGTTTTTATCTCCACAGTTCAGTGCTTTTTATTTTAACCCCAACATGAAAGCCACATTTAGCACTTATCTTCTTTTGTGTGGGTCTGTGTTCTGGTTTGTACTACAGCAACAGTTTTTCTTTGCAGAAAAGAGAACTCTCATGGCAGTTGCTGCTTGTAATTTTAGCTTTAATATTCTAAGAAGGTTTCAGATTTGCCATTTGAGTCACAGCTTACATTCCTAATTTTTTAAAAAGAAATTAATAAAAAGGGATTCTGCAGCGTATTTTGCTTGCAAGTCTGTTGCCATATGAATAGGGTTCCCAGACCCAACTCCATCATGGGAGGGAGGGTTCCCCTCATATCGACCAACAGTTCTTGCTCAGACACTGTCCAAGGATTCAACTCATTTCTACCACTATCTACCTGGGGCATCAGATTCCACAGGTTAAGGGGTCAGACTTAGAAAGACAGCCCGTCACCTCCCTCCTCAGAACACACACACTTCGGATGCCAATGGCAAGCCCAAGCTTTTACCTATGCTTCTGACCAACAAACTGTAGACTGGACATTCCAAAGACTCCTCCAATTTAGAATGCTAATCTCAAGTCCAAGTTGTTACCTGTACTTTTGACCAACAGTCTATGAATCAGAAGTTCCCACAACACCCTTCTTGGGTTTGATTAAATTGCTAGAATGGCTTACAGAACTCAGAAACATTTTACTTACTAGATTATTGGCTTATTATAAAAGGATATTAAAGGATACAGCCAGATGAAGAGATATCTAGGGCAAGGTGGAACAAAGGAGTTTCTATCCTTGTGAAGCTTCGGGCCCCTACAAGGTGGCAGTCATATGGAAGCATTCTAGTTCCCCAGTGTGGAAGCTCTCCAAAAAAGGAAAAGCCGGCCTCCTGGGTTTTTATGGAGGCTTCCTTACACAGTAATGACTGACTGAGTCATTGACCTTTGGTAATTGAACCTAATTTCCAGTCCCTTTCCCTTCTCCCCAAATGGGGTAGGGTGGGGTGGATGGGACTCAAAGTTACAAATCTCTAATCATTTGTCTGGTTCTCCTGCCAACCAGATTCTACCCTTGGGTGAGGTCCAAAAGTCACCTCGTTAACAAAGGCACCTCGATTACTCTCAACGCTGTGTGTGATGAACACCAATTATCTTATAAATCACAGTACCGCATCAAAAGAATGCAATTCCCCTATAATCTCTTCCTCTTACGAGAAAACAGAGCCCTAGTTCATTATTTACTATAAAGAAGTCGGTATGAATTCAAGACCATTCCTATCCCGCTATCATTTGTTCCAAGACCCTTTGCAATGGGTCTTATGTAAGAAGAAACGCGGGAGGTGATTTGGTAAGGATTATTTGAAGAAACCATTAAATACAAGCCAGATCTGAATGGCAGTATCACTTGTGTATGACCATAAATGCATCAGTCCTTTCAGATTGACAGAAAGAGGCTAAAAAGTGAAAAAGGCCCTACGCTTTCAGTTAAAGTCTACATCTTTGACTTCACCTCTTACCACTGCCCCCTCACTCACTGTCTCTTCAGCCACAGTGACCTCTTTCTTGGTCCTTGAACTTGCCAAGCCCATCCCCTTCCGAGGGTCTTTGCTAGTCCCTCTGCCTGAAACTCTTTTCCCAGATAGTCACAGGACTGGCTCATTCCCATCCTTGGGATCTCTGCTGAAATGTCAGTTACTCTGGGAGGTCTTTCCTGGCAACCCTAACTAAAATAGCACACTGCTCTCTTCCTACTCCTTCACTTTGCATTATATCTTTTAGTGGCAATTATACATTTAGTGGCACGTTATACATTTAAGGCATTTTTGTCACTTTATCAGAACACTACTCTAGTACGCAAGAAGTAGGCAGTTAGTGATTACATAGCATCCTTGGGGGCCTACAGCCTGGCACCTAGTAGGTGTTCTGTAAATACTTGTTGAATGGATGAATGAAGCTCTTTGGGACGATGGAAGTTGTTTCTACTCATTCACACAGGCCTTGTCAATTCTCAGGCAGCTGGGCGCCTCACCCCACCCTCACTGCTTTCTCCTCGGGTGCTCGGACTGCACTGGCGCCAAACTGTGCGGATGAACGGGTTGTCTCAACCCTGGATCTCGAGGCCGAGACTGGGGAAGTACAGGTTTACTGGACTTAGACCGTGGAAGCAAAGGCAGGAAGGAGACAACCGTGCGCGGGCGGGGAAAGTCTGTGCGGTGCTAGGCTGCACGCCGGGGGCGCCTTCCTCGTCGGGCTGACTCATTCCCAGCCGCCTCCGCAGCGGGAGGCCGCACACAGACGCCCATTTTGGGGAGGGCCGTCCCCCTAACCCCCGCTAGCTCATCTTCTCCCTCCGCTCCAGCACAGGGGCCGTCCCGGGAATCTCCGCGCGTACCCGCCGGCTACGTAGGAAGCCAAGGTGCTGCGCGGCCCTCCCTGGTCGGCCCTGCTGCGCGCGCCAGGATACGCGCGGCGCGGGTGGAGCGGCGCACGCGCAGTCCGGGGGCGCGCGCCGGTTCCCCACTCCCGCCCTCGCCTAGCTCAGACCCGGCCTCAGTAAGCCGTGAATAGGCTGCCCGACTGACGGCCAACCTGTAGGCTAAGCCCAAGTGTCGCCTGCGGCTCTGCGGAAACTGGGTGACCCGGGCGAGGGTGGAGACGACTACTGTGACGGGCTTCCCGGGTGCCTGAAGTAAGAGTGGTGGGGGCTGCAGGAAGTAGAGAGGAAGAGGAGCAGAAGGGGGCAGCAGCGTAGCTAACGGCCTCCCTGGGCGCTGACCGGCTGGGCCCGCGACACGCTCGCTCGGGAGTTCGCGCCGCCGCCTCCTCGACCACTCGGCTCCTGGGCCTGGACTTGCGGCGCGCGTCGGGGAGACGAGCTGCTGCCGCGTCTCAGGAAAAGGCCCAGTCCTTGCCGCCGAGGGATGTGAGGGGGAGCCGAAATCGCACGGGAGTGCCCCCAGCCTGGCGGACGCTTGGACCCGTACCCGCTCCTGTGGCTTTGCGGACCTTGGCCTGCCGGAGGCACCTGGTAGGAGCAGCCCCTGTGGGCTTGGGGGGCGCGTCCTCGTCGCCGGATCTGTGCAGCAGGCAGTATTATTGCTGTCTAGTCTCTGGGTCTGGGACTGCAATTGTCTCTCCACCACCCTCCCACATCTTGCTTGATCTCCACTTTCCCCCCGCTCCTAGCAAGAAAATCTTCCTCTTTATGGGGAAACAACGGAGTGTTTTGCTCTTGGTATTTGCATCCATGTGTACCTGATATCCACACCCACCCTTTACTACTTATCCCTCTTTAAAATTTCCCAGACATCCAAACAACCTAGAAAAGAATATGCATTTCCCCTGCATGTCTGCGGTAGTAACTGCTTATTCTCTTCTTTAGGTTCAGAAACAGGCAAGGGAACAAGATGTGAACTGTTTTTCTTCTGCAGAAAAAGAGGCCCTTCCTCCCCTTCCCGCGAAGGTGGGTATGCATCCCGGCCTTTATCGCTGCAGTAAAGGTGAGGGTATCACGAGCTGTGAGTGCGAGCATAGGAAGATTGGGAGCGTGTATGGACAGGCAGGGCTCATGGTTTCTTACTCCGCCGAGAAAGGCAGTGCTGAACTTTGAATGTTGGTCTGGGAGAGTATCTTGAGGGTGTTTATTGTTGTCCTTGGATCCGTTCAGAAACATTCATTGTTTCTTTCTCTGCTGATTATACAATAATAGGGCTTTGCAGAAAAAAACGTTGTCAGTTACCCTTTCTCTTCAAGCCAGAGATTCTTAACCTTTCAAAGAGGAACAGTTTCTAGTACTCAGAGGTACGAATTGAAAGAACATGTTAGCCGTTCTTGCTGGGGTTTCTGCTGCCACACTGAATGCTTCCTGGATGGTTTTATCTGCCTAAGTTTGCTGTGTCGGTTGAATTTACCCAGTTTGCTTCCCAGTGATTATTAATCTGTCAGGAGAAACTCCTTTTCTCCGAATGAAAGGATAGAAGCAGCTGCGGTGTGTCATACACCGTGGGGAGGAGAAATGTGGAGAAGGAAACCAGAAGTGGAAATGAGAGATGACAATTGCTTTTGGTTTCATAATAGGCTTATACAAGTGAGTTGTTGGGCTACTGCAGATATTCTCATATAACACCCAGCAGCTCTGAAGATGAATAATCAGCCTTTGGCCTTTTCCCACTCCCTTCACCTTTTACACTTAAAGTGGGAGAATCCTTTGTTTGTATATGCACATAAGCGTTAGTGTGTAACAAACAACTGCAAACTGGATGTGTCCTACACTTGCCTTTATGGTATATATATTTACCTGTATAGGAAAGCTGTCATATTGCTGACTAGATTAGTACATAATTCTTGTTTTTGCTCTAATTGAATGTCCTGTGTTTGGAGTTAATTATGTTTTAGAGACCATTTAAGGATCATGTACTGGTTTTTTTTGTTTTGTTTTGTTTTTTTGCCCCTGGTGATTTGAGACAGGTGTCTCAGGTATGGGAAGGGATATCTTTTCTCTGCTTTTACCTGGCTATTGCTGAAAGGTGGGGTGCTTTTGAGGCAGAAGAGGAAACCACACTGGCTTGGGAGTCAGATCTGGGTTGGAATCCTGGTGTTATATTATTTAAAATATCTGTGAGCCTCACTTTTCTTATGATTGTTGTGAAGATTGAATAAAATTATGCATGCAAAGTGGTAAATTGCTGGCTACTATAAAAGTCTTGGCTGCTATCATGGCTCAGCAGGCCAAGGAGATTCGGAGAAGGGCAGAGTGACTCTGCATAAGGTGATCTGCCAGTGACCAGTGTTTCTTCCTCTTCAGTATAAGGAGAAAAAGGACTTTTAGGTCTTTAACTAGTTAAGGGATTTTATAGCTTTTTTATGGAAAGGTTGTATACTTATTACTTTGACACCCCCACCCGATCAGCTGCCCCTACCAACTATTGTGCTGCCCTCTTGTGGTTAATTGTGCTAAGAACTTTCTTTTGCTCCTCCCACATTGCTTTTTTTTGGGTCTTGTTTTAGACCCCTTCCTTTTGCTCCCAGCATGTTGTTTCCCAAATTGTGAGCTGAGGTGCCCCAGGGCCCCAGAGAACTCAGGCCTGAACTATTCATTTGAAGTAGTTCACAGTTTCAATATTAGATTGACACATTTCTTTCTACAATGTCATATCTTTGCAAAGCTGTGTTTTTAGAGGTTGCTCTGATAAAAAGCAAATACTACATGAAAATCGATGATATAGGCAATGAGAGTGTGATGTCATCTGATTTCATTCCTAGGTTTGAGAAGATATACAGTGCCCAACAAGCACTACATTGTAAGGATATTAACACTTAAATGGTTTGAACCTGCCTACTTAAGTGTTTCTTTTTGCCTAGGGGTCCTGGAAAAACATTACAAAGACTGAGGAGTCCCTGAATGGAGAAAGTTGGAGAACCTCTGCCTTAGCTTTTGGTTGGCTTTTCTGATTAAAAAAAAGAATTATTTTTAATGGAAAAACTACATTTTTTAAAATATTGGTCACTAATTGACCCTCCTGTCTACCAAAATTATTGATGCAATTACTCATTAGTTAGTGCCATCTGATCATGTTAGGGATAACAGAAATGTGGACAGGACATGTTGAATGGGTTAATATAAGTGATAAATGAAAGAGGTAGTTTTAAAATGGTGCCTAATTTAAATCCTATATAACCAGGAGAGAAGGAAATTACAAAAAGATATGAAATAATGATTTTGGGGGCTGCATGTTGAGTTTGAGGAGATGGTAAAAAAATACTAGAAAACTAGTACTGTGACTAGAATGACAAATGAACAACAAGATTAGTTTTAAAATGAAAGAACTGGGCATGCTTTTGTTGGTCGATAGTTACTTTCCTGGTGTTAAATATATGTTTTCAAATTGGTTGTGTATGCTTTGATGAACAATACCTAAATTAAAAGGCACAAATGCACAGTGTGCTAAGCACATGAGGAACATTCAGTAAATGCTATGTATTAAAAAGGAACTTTAGTTAATCACCAAACATATCTATTAATGCCTACAGTGTTACAGGTACATCACTATGTCCAAAAGAGATGCAGAAAAATATAAAATAGGTCCCTTTCACTTGGGGAGATGAATAATGAAAGTTACAGATATTTGAGATCACTTAGAGTTGAAGTGAGCATAAAAGGCTCCAGAGAGGAGGTAGAATCAAATCTAGGTAGGATTTGATTTTGTTTCAGAGGAATGAACTTATCTAGGAGGTAAACAAAGGTAGGATATGCATGATACATTCAAAGAACAGTACATAAAAATTTTGACTGAAATGAAGGTTTGTGTAGGAGAGTAGTAAGAAACCAGGTTGAAAATGTATGTTGGAATTAGATTATGGATGCCTTTTAAGAACTGAGATGAGAAGAATGTACTTTACTCCATAGGTAACAGAGAAGATTTACCTATCGTAATTTTTGTATTAAGAAAGAGATTGCTAAAAGTATTTAGGAAAATCACCCATGCTAGGCCTGAAGTAATGAGGATTGCACTTAATGGAAATAAGACTAGAGTGATGTCACACAGGACTTCATTATGGATTGGATAGGAAAGGAGGATAAGGCTGGGGGTGGGGTGGGGTGGTTTTGATACTCAGTGACAGAGGAAATGAAGTGTTGCAACTCCAAGATATCTGAGAACATCTGGGCCACAATGTATACATTTTCTGCTTTAGGAATAGGAGACCCAGAGAGATATGAAAATGTGTCTAAAGTTACTCAGCTAGTTAGTGACAAAGAAAGAACTAGAATTTTATTAATGGCAGTATTGACAGAGATAGGTATGAAGGTGTTAGTAGCCAGTTGAGGAGATACAGATATAAGCTGGACTTATATTTTGGATATGTTGAGTTTGAGGTGACAGTGGAATAGTCAAGTGAAAAATAGATAGCCAGACAGTGGGACATGTCACTAGAACTTGGTAGAGAAATGTAAGGCTTGGATTATGGTGCTCAGAGTAAAGAGCAGTAGACCTGAGATTGCGCCTTGGGAAATGCCTGTAATTAGAGAGGAGGTGAAAGAAGAATTGGCAAAGGAGACATAAGAAGGGGCCATTAGCATGAGAAGCAAGTGGATGGGTAGGTTAAGAAGGTGAGAATGATTAACATGTTGATCAGTGTTGATCACTGCCAGCAAATGAGAAGAATCAGAACTGAAAAAAGGTTTTAAAAATGCGTACTAGTGTTTTACCTGGTATTAAATCTACAAAAGAAGAAAGAAGAAAATTGCTTATAGTGTCCTCATGCAGAAATAACTGCTGTTAACATTTTATTCTTTCTAGTATGATAGATGATCTTTAGATTTGACAGTTGGCTGAACAGTGGAGACTTCTATCCAAGGTTCTTATCACAGAGATTAATGATGAGAATTTTGGGTGTAATAAAGACTGGGAGGTATTTTTGAGAGTGTTCATCATTCTTCTGTGTCCTTTCATTTTACACTACATGGGTACTGCTATTCCTTGTGGACATTAGCCTTGCATTTGTATTATTTGAATAAGTAGACATTCAGTGATCTAGTGGGTTAGACAGGTGATCTCTGGGTACTATTCTACTGGTAAAATCTGAATAAAGTGATAACATAAGTTTCTAAAAAGGAAGGAGGAAGTCTTGGTAGATAACTTAAAACTGAAGTTAGCATCGTAAAGAGTGTTCAGGATTGGAGAATTGGAAAGGGGAAAGAAAGCATTGTCTGTTTTTGAAGCCTGTACAGTATAGCTACCAGAGATAAACTAGGTGGGGATTGCCCATGGACTATTTGTTTTGCTTGAATGCTTGTTTTAATTTTCCCAAGGACATCCTTCAGCCTGCATTTTTTATATCAGTCCTTGGGGATAGGGTATTCATTATTGCTTACTAAATGATTTTAGTAAATTCTGATCATGAAATATAGTACCACTAAGTAATATTTTTGTAATACGAAAGGTACCGTGATGTGAGGAAGTACACTGCTTTGGAAACAGGATCAGGGACTGACTCTGCTGTCAACATGGTGTGTGATTTTGAGCTAGTCACTTAATCATTGAGCCTTATATTTTCCTTATTTAGAAAATGAGGAATGGACTAAATGTTTTTCAAAAACTTTATTTTAAAAGGGTGAACTCATGTGGCAAAATGTGTATAAAGTTCATAACAGTGTCTTCTGGCATTACCTCTATTTTTCTAAATTACAATCTACCATCAGTATCCCTCCATCCCCACTGTGTCTGTACCTGCACTCTGCCCTTTTCCTCTTTCCAATGAATGAACTGTTCAGTGTTGCATCTAAGGCTTCTCCATCTGCTTGTGTAGAGGAATCCATCCCTTTTGTATTTAAGGGTTTTGCAGTTGTATTTCTCCTTTTTATTTTCTATTTTTGTCTCTACCGGATCATTTTCATCCATATGTAGTCTGGTTGCTATTGCTATGTGACATAACTACCCCAAAACTTGTTGATGTAAAATACCTACTTTATTAGATTCACAGGTACAAATATTATGGGTCAATAACTCAAATAGGGCACACCAGTGATGGCTTGTTTTTACTTCATAATGTCTAAGACCTCAGTTGGGAAGACTTGTTGGCTGGGGATAACCTGAAAGTGGGTTATCCCCACCTGACTGGAATCATCTGGAGTGTCTTTACTCATATGACTGGTACTTAATGCTGGCAGTTGACCAAGATCTCAGCTGGGGCTGTTAACTAGAGCATGTGGCCTGGATTTCCTTACAATGTAGGGACCTCAAGATGGTTGACTTTCTTACATGGTGAGTCAGAGTTTAAAAGCCAGTGTTTTGGTGAACATGACAGTGGGGGTGATGCTGAGGATTAGACTTCATTTATTAATAGGGGGCTGGCAAGGTCACATTGTAGAAGAAAACATGGGATGGGAGATGATGCTTTTAAAATATTTTATTAATTTGAATGAGTGTGAGAAACATCAATTTGGTGTTCCACTTATTTATGCATTCATTGGTTCATTCTTTTTCTTAAATTTATTTTTTATTGTATTCTTTCCGTTATCATTTAGTCCCTTTATACTCTCCCCCACCCCAATCACCACACTGTTGTCCGTGTCCATGAGTCCTTTTTCTTTTTTGCTCAATGCTTCCATCCCCAGCCTCCCTCCCCCCACCCACTTTAGCTGTCATCCTGCTCTCTATGAGTCTGTCTCTAGTTTGTTTGTTAGTTCAGTTTGTTCATTAGATTCCACATGTGAGTGAAGTCATATGGTATTTGTCTTTCTCTGACTGGTTTATATCACTTAGCATAATGTTCTCCAAGTGCATCCATACTGTCGCAGATGGTAAAATTTTCTTCTTTTTTTTTACAACCGAGTAGTATTCCATTGTGTAAATGTTCCATAGTTGTTTTATCCACTCACCTACTGATGGACACTTGGGCTGCTTCCATATCTTGGTGATTTTAAATAGCACTGCAGTGAACATAGGGGTGCTTATGTTCTTCCAAGTTAGTGCTTCAGGTTCCTTTGGATATATTCGCAGAAGTGGGATCACTGAGTCAAAAGGCAGATCAATTTTTAATGTTTTGAGGTATCTCCACTCTGCTTCCCAAATCTGCATTCCCACCAATAGTGCAAAAGGGTTCCCCTTCCTCCACATCCTCACCAGCACTTATTTGTTGATTTATTGATGATAGTCATTCTGACAGGTGTGAGTTGATATCTCATTGTGGTTTTAATTTGTGTTTCTCTGATGATTAGTGATGTTGAGCATCTTTTCATATGTCTGTTGGCCATCTGTATTGTCCACTTTGGAGAGCTGTCTATTCAGGTCCTTTGTTAGTTTTTTAAATTGGGTTGTTTGCTTTTTGGTATTGAGTTTTGTAAGTTCTTTATACATTTTGGATATTAACCCCTTAATAAATGTATCGGTGAAATATATTCTCCCATTCTGTGGGTTGTCTTTTTATTTTGTTGATGTTTTCGTTTACTGTGCAAAAACTTTTTAGTTTGATGTACTGTATTTTGTTGTGTGTAATGTGCCCTTTTTTGCCCAAGTTTCTGACGGAAAAATAGGGCTGTGCATTATACATGGGTATAATTATTACATACCATGGGTATAATAATGGGTATAATAATCCAGTGTATAATGAATACAAAAATGTGGGTGTGCATTATACATGGCAAAATATGGTATAGCATTGGAATTGTGATAGGAATTGCATTGAATCTATAGATTGTTTTGGGTAGTATGGACATTTTTATGATGTTAATTCTTTCTATCCATGAACACGGTATGTGCTTCTACTTATTTGTATCTTCTTCAGTTTCTTTATTCAGTGTCTTATAATTTTCCAGGTACAGGTCTTTTTACATCATAGGTTAGGCTTATTCCTAGGTTTTTTATTCTTTTCGAAGCAATTGTGAATAGGATTGTTTTCTTAGTTTCCCTTTGTTCATTATTGGCATGTAAAAATGCACTTAACTCTGAATATTAATTTTGTATCTTGGTTAATTTTTGTATGTATGTTCCCTGCCAGGGGCTCAAACCCACAACCTTGGTGTATTGAGATAATGGTCTAACCAACTGAGCAACCTGGCCAGGGCTGTAGAATATTGTTATGGCTATCTTTGGACAATACTGTTGCCATAGTTTACCCTTTTGCCACACTTCACATCCCTCCTATACCAACCCCCTCCTCAGAGAGCTCTAAATTCACAACCCATTGTGACAGCTGAAAATCCAGTACATCATCATCTAAGTTAGATCCAGATACAGATCAGGTTCCTTGGGTATGATTTCTTGAGAATGACTGCTCTTTATCTGAAGACCTATGAAGAGACAAGTAATGTTCCCACATAATTAACGTATAATATTGGAAAGGCACATGTAAACCACAGTAGTCATTCCTGTACAGAGGGATTAGGGAGGCACACCATAGTCTATAGCAATTCTAAAATGTGGCTAGGTACATGTAAAATGCCTGGCTAGGTATTTTCTTGACTGGGGCTCAGTCCTATTACCTAGTTGTTCTTAGTGGGCCCTGGCTGCTGCTTTTGGTCTTTTGTTTCACCTTCTGAATTACCCCATTTTTTTTCTCCAGAAGAATTTATCTTTGTTTGCAACTGAGTAATCTTCTGAGCTTGCTTTCTGTCTATAGTGTGGTTTAAGGTCCAAAGACCTCCTTTTATTTTATATAGTTACTGTTCTTTTCATTCTGAGCTAATGTAATGCCTTTAAAAACTATGGACTTCCTGTGTAGTAGTTCATAATTGACTCCATGAGGCAAAAGCCATACCCACAAATATCTTATAGCAATTTTTTTCCTACCTTAAGCTCCCCGAGAGGCTGCCGTGAAACAAAACTCTTAAGATCTTAAGTTAATCTTATGTCTGAAAGGATCTATAAGGTGCTTACTTAGATCTTGCTAAGGTTTTATAAATGGATCTCACAGTCCCAGTCTAGATTAATCTTTGCCTTGAGACCCTTTCTTACTTCAAGAACACTTTGCTGACAGAAAAGACTGTTTTGAACCCTTTACACTTCTTGAAATTCTACTCGAAAAGTGAATAGTACATTCTTTAGTTCATCTCTCTTTGCTCTCTCAATTATTAAGGTAGCTAGAAGAAGTTAACTGCTTTTTCAGCATTCTACATAGAATCTCCTTAATTCCTTAAGTACAGTTGACCCTTGAACAACATTAATTTGAACTGCATGGGTCCACTTTTATGTAGATTTTTTTTCAATAAATATATTGGAAAAATTTTTGGAGATTTGTGATCATTTGGAAAACTTGCAAATGAACTGCATAGCTTAGAAATATTTATAAAATTAAGAAAAAGTTAGGTATGCCATGAATGCATAAATATATGTAGATACTAATCTGTTTTATCATTTTATGATAGTAACATAAAATATACACAAATCTATTATAGAAAGTTAAAATTTATCAAAACTTAGGCACACAAACACAAACTGTACATGGCAACATTCACTGTTGAGATAAATGTAAATAAAATAAAGATGCAAAAGTTAACTAGTACATACTGTACTCCTATAATAATTTTATAACTACCTTCTGATTCTATTGTGGTGAGCTTGAGTGTTGTGAGGATCTGCTTAAAATGCCGTGTGACCTTAATCATCTCCATGTGAGGAATTCATCTCCAGTCAATTGCATATTACAGTCAAAGTGATCTCTTGTGGTTCTTGTGTATTTTTCATTGTTTACTGCAATACTGTGAACCTTGAATAACACCATGCCACCCATACAGTGTGCCATGTTGGAAATGCTCTTCACAAGAAGTTGCATTGCTTTTTATGTACAGTGATCCCTCACCTATCGCGGGAGTTACATTCCAGAGACCCCCGCGATAGGTGAAAATCCGTGAAGTAGTGGCGTTATATTTCTTTTATTATTTATATATATATTTTAAGGCTTTATAAACCCTTCCTACACTCCTATAAACCTTTCCCACTCTCTTATTCATCTTTCCCACACTCTTATAAACACTTCATATGCTCTTAAACACTTTCTACACTCTTAAACCTACGTAATTTTAACAACATATAAAATTCTATATGGGTACTCACCAGTGAAGTATACTACAACTTGAATGATGAAGATCATGAATTATGTAACTGTGCAGTACTGATGGCGATGAAGGTGATGACGATGAGATGAAGGTACTGCATAACCAAGAAGAGCATTACAGCTCTTCTGAAGGCACCACTTCATCAGGCGCTTCATCAGGTGGTGCAGTACCTTCACCCTGGGCTGTAACTTCTATTTCTGCTAAAGGTGTAGGTGTAACTGATCTCTTTCAGTTGCTGGCACTGCTTTTTATCCACAGAGGCAGCTTTTCCATGCAGAGAAATGCTCCTGAGTCCAAAGCGTCTCTGAAATTTGTCAAACCAGCCCTTGCTGGCACTGAATGGGGTTGGTCTGGTGGGAGAAGCATTCTGTGGTCCTGCTTCTGCGTCGTCGTTCTTGTCTTCATCCTCATCACCATTGTGAACGTCCGTGCTTTCCACAAAAACTGTCAGAGTTTCTTGGCCTTCCTCTGGATGGTATTGGTATCCAGCGAGATATTCTTCTTCCTGCAGTCATTTATCCACAGGGCCAATGAAGACTCCATCCTCACAATGGCCTTATTGCGGGAAGTGACCACCCTCTTTGCAGTCTTGTTAAAAGTCATTGTTGCTGTAGACCTAATATTCTTCTCATCTTTCTTTACATAGCAAACAGTAGATTCGTGGATCCCATAATGGTGGCCTATAGCCGTGTAGCTTTTGCCTTCCTTTAACATGTTGAGAAGTTCCACCTTTTCTTTGATGGTAAGCATATACCTCTGGTGTTGGGTTCATTGCCAGAAGCCTTATAAGGTGCAGAATGTTTGGGTGGCATTGTAGGGCTTGAAATAAATTCAAACTTTTACGAAAATTTCACAAAAACACAACACCGCAGAGCAACATTACACACAGTGATCAGACATCGATGTGAAGTGGACAAGGAGAGATGCTGAACGTATGGGCACAGTGTGGGAGAGCAAACAGACCGATGTGACCGTCACTGAGCCAACCAGCGCCCAGGGTACAGAACACAGTGCTGTGGTTGGTCGCCTTCCGTTCCATTAGCCAGTAGTGTGCCATGCACAATCTCATGTTGGCAAACTTGCGCAAGCAGTAGTGGTGTACTGCATTTCCATTGTGTACGGTACAGTATTCATCTGCTGATGAAATACATACTGTATTTTATTTTGATTTAATATTCTTTTAATGTGTTTGAATTAACATTTTAATATTTTTATATTGTTTTAAATTTTTTAGGCAAAAATAAAGTCATAAATGTTATATAAATATCTATATACCACAAAATCCCGTGATATAGCGAAAACTCCGCAATACAGAGTTAGATACTTTTTTTTTAAAAAACCCATGATACAGTGAAGCTGCAATAAGTGAACCGTGATATAGCGAGGGATGACTGGACTGCAAATTGAAGTGTATAGCTGCAGTTGCCTACCATTTCAAGATAAATGAATCTAGCATAAGGACCACTGTAAAAAAAGAAAAATTTTGTGAAGCTGTTGCTGCAGCTACACCAGCAGGTATGAAACTTTGTACTTTTTGCTAAATACACCTTTATCTCATATTGAAAATTCACCTTTTATGTGGGTGCAGAATTGCTATAAGAACGGCATAATTATGGACTATAATATAATTCCAAAAAACGCAAAGTGATTATATGACAACTTAAAGCAAAAGGAAGGTATAGGAGAATTTAAGGCTCACATAAGGATGGTTTGATAATTTTAGAAAGAAATTTGGCATAAAAATGTCAAGATAACAGGAGAAACAGCTTCTGCTGAACAAGAAGTAGCAGACAAGTTCCCAGACATCATTAAGAAAATTATTGAGGAGAAGAGATATTTGCCTGAACAGTTTTTAAATGCAGACAAAAGTGCCCTATTTGGGAAAGTGCCACAAAGGACATGTATTAGTGAGGAAATGAGCATCAGAATTTCAGGCAACAATAGGCTAACTCTACTGTTTTGTGCAAATGCAGTTGGGTTTATGATCATGACTGCCCCTCTCTATAAAGCTGCTAGCCCAGAGTCTTGAAGAGAAAAGATAAGCACCAGCTGCCAGGCTTTTGGTTGTACAAGGAAGCCTGGACAATGAGAACCCTTTTTCTGGATTGGCTTTTTTGATGTTTTGTTCCTGAAGTCAGGAAGTATTGTACTTTGCCAGTGAGGGACTGGCCTTTAAACTTCTTCTGCTAGTGGACAGTGCTCTTGGCCACCCAGAACCCATGAGTTCAATACCAAAGGCATCAAAATGGTCTTGTCCCCAAAACACCTTATTTCTAATTCAACCTCTTGGTCAGGGAGTCATAAGGACCTGGAAATGATTGTCAACACTATAGAAGAGAACCCTGATAGAACATCATGAAAGTCTAGAAGGATTACACACCATTGAAGATGCCATTGTTGTTAAAGAAAAAATCTGTGAAAGTCATCAAGCCTGAATAAGTTCCTGCCAGAGAAAACTGTCCAGATGTTGTGTGTGAATTCACAGGATTTATAATAGAGCCAATCAAGGAAATCATGAGATTGTGAATGTGACAAAAAAAAAGGTGGGTGGTGAAAACTTTCAAGATATGAATCCTGGAAAAATTCAAGAGCTGATAGGCACCACACCAGAGAAATTAACAGAAGATGACTTGATGGAGAGCAGTGCTTCAGAACCTGTGTCATATGTGAGGGAAAAGATGTAGAAAAAGCAGAGCCAGAAAACAGACATTAGACAGTCTGACAGAAGGGTTCTGATTATTCAGGACTGCTTTTGACTTCTTTTATGACATGAGCCTTTCTATGATACTGACACTGGAAGTAAAGTGGATGGTGAATTACCTGGAAGGTTGATACTGTGTAGAAGCATTTTTAGAGAAATGAAAAAGCAAAGAAGTTAGACAAATTATGATGTGTTTCTGTAAAATTACATCAGTGGAGCCTCTCTCCCTTTCCCTGTATTCTGCCTTTGCCACCCCTAGGGTCACAAGACCAGTGCCCCCCTTTCTCCTTCTCTCCAGCCTGCTTGATGTGAAGACAAGGATGAAGACCTTGATGATGATCCACTGCCACTTACTGAGTAGTAAATAATCAGATGATATAAATTTACTTGTATTGATAAATGTATTTTTATCAATACAGTACTGTAAATGTATTTTCTCTTCCTTACAATTTCCTTAACATTTTCTTAAGAATGAAGTATATAAAACTTATACAAAGTATGCATTAATCGATGATGTTATTGGTGAAGCTTCTGGTCAACAGTAGTCTATAAATAGTTAAGTTTTGCGGGAGGCCAAAGTGATACACAGATTTTTGACTGCACAGGAATCAGCACCCTTAATTCCTGTGTTGTTCAAGAGTCTATTGTATATACTTTATTTTCTATAATACTGTAGGTGATAGTTTTGCCAAACTTTCCATTACTATATAACAAGGATCTCTAATTCAGACTTCAGTAGTATTTTCCTCACTTTCCTTTAAGCCATTTCTGACAGCCTCCTTGAGGCTTATTAGGCTTCAATTAAGCCTCCTTAATGCCTTTTATATTTGTGAACTCAAACCTCAGATGGGTCCTCATCTGTTCCTGGCTGTACTAGAACTGTACCCTAACCCAGAGGTTCTCCTCAAAATTGCCTAGAGGGTTGGTTGTAACACAAATTGCTGAGCCCCATTCCCAGAATTTCTGTTTCAGTTGGTCTTGAGTGGGACCTGAGAATTTGCATTACTAACAAGTTCCCAGGTGATGGCTGATGATGTTGATTGGAGGATCGGACTGTGAGAATCACTGATGTGAACCAGGGTTGGCAAAGTTTTTCTAGTAAGGACTAGATTACAAATATTTTAGGCTTTGCTGGCAAGATCATCCCTATTGCAACTACTCAGCTCTGCCTTTGTGGTGCAAAAACAACCAAGGACAATACAAAAATGAAAGAATTTACGAAGGTTTATTTACACACTGGCAACTGGCTGAATTTGATCTGTGAGCATTACCATATTTTGTCATGTATAATGTGCACATTTTTGCCCAAATTTTTAAGGGAAAAATAAGGATGAGCATTATACATGGGTATAATGATTATATACCATGGATATAATAATGAGTATAATAATCCTGTGTATAATGTGCACAGAATGTGGGTGCACACTATACACAGGAGTGTATTATTATACATGGCAAAATACAATAGTTTGTCAATTCCCAATTTAATACCATTAATTGACACATTCTCTTCTAGCTACTGTCGCATTTTCTACTTCCCTTTAGACTTCAGAGCAAAGCTCTTTGAAAGGGTTGTCTGTATTTTTCTGTTTTTATTTTCTCAAAAATTTTATCTACTCTGAACAGGTGACATTTAAAATGTTTTAGAATTCAAAACGTATTAAAGCTCAGATCAGTGTGACTCAGTTGGTTGAGCATCAACCCGCAAAGCAAGAGGTCACCAGTTTGATTCCCATTCAGGGCACATTCCTTGGTTGTGGGCCAGTCTGCAGTTGGAGCGTGATTGATCAATGTTTTTGTCACACATCGATGTTTTTCTCCCTCTCTTTCCCTTCTCTAAAAATAAATAAATAAATGTTTTTTAAAAATATTAAATACCTCTGTACATAGGTCAGGTTGCATGTGTAGGACCATAACTCTGGATTACTTAGAGGAATTGCTGATTCAAAAGTGGTATGTGAGACTTCCAGCCAAGATGGAGGTGTAGGTGGATACACTGTGCCTCCTCGCACAACCAAAATTAAGGACAACAAAGATTTAGAAACAAGAAAACAATCAGAACTGATAGAAAATTGAACTGTATGGAAGTCCGAGAACCATTCATCCAGACGGACAACCATTCATCCATTCATCCGACTGGTAAGAGGGGTGGAGTCGTGGCAGGAAAAAGTGGAGGTTGGCGGACCTGGGCACCCAAGCAGAGGCTGGCAGACCCCAGGCACACAGGCGGTGCCTAGCGGACCCCAGGCACGAGGTGGCAATGGGCAGACCCAATGAGGCCGCGCAAGGCAGCTGGCTGACCAGGTAGTTCCACATTTCATGCGCAGATAATCCAGGTGAAAACAGGGAGCGAGACAGACCTCGCAACCCAGGGCCCCAGCGCCAGGAAATAAAACCTACAAACACTGATTGAAAACACTTTGTGGGGGTTGAAGTACCAGGAGAGACTCCCAGCCTCACAGGAGAGCTCATTGAAGAGACCCACAGGGTCCTAGAATGTATACAAGCCCTCCCATATGGAAATCAGCACCAGAAGGGCCCAATTTGCTTGTGGAAAGTGGTGGAAGGGACTGAAATACAGGAGCATGGGCAAGCACCATTGTTCCCTCTTAGACCCCGCCTCCACATACAGTGTCACAACCCAGCCACTGGGTTGCCCTGCCCTGGGGAACACCTAAGGCTCCACCCCTCACTACATAACAGCCAAGACCAGACCAACCCCCCACCCCCAAAATCCAAAAATGGCTTTAACGGGAGAACAGATCAAAGCCCCAGAGCCAATTCATCTAAGTGACCAAGAGATAGCCAACCTGTCAGATGCATAGTTCAAAGCACTGGTGATCAGGATGCTCACAGAATTGGTTGATTTTGGTCGCAAATTAGATGAACAAATGAAGGCTACAATAAGCGAAATTAAGGAAAATGCACAGGCAACCAATAGTGATGGGAGGAAAACTGGGACTCCAATCAATGGAGTGGACCAGAAGGAAGAAAGAAACATCCAATCAGAAAAGAATGAAGAAACAAGAATTCAAAAAAATGAGAGGCTTAGGAACCTCCAGGACATCTTTAAATGTCCCAACATCTGAATTATAGGGGTACCAGAAGGGGAAGAAGAAGAGAAACAAGTGGAAAACTTACTTGAATAAATAATAAAGGAGAACTTCCCCAGTCTGGCAAAGGAAATAGACTACCAGGAAGTCCAGGAAGCTCAGAGAGTCCCAAAGAAGTTGGACCCAAGGAGGAACACACCAAGGCACATCGTAATTACATTAGCCAAGATTCAAATGAAGGAGAGAATTCTAGAAGCCACAATGGATAAGGGGACAGTCACCTACAAAGGAGTTCCCATCAGACTGTCAGCTGATTTCTCAAAAGAGACCTTGCAGGCAGAAAGGGTCTGGAAAGAAGTATTCCAAGTCATGAAAGGCAAGGACCTACAGCCAAGATTGCTCTATCCAGCAAAGCTTTCATTTAGAATGGAAGGGAAGATAAAGTGCTTCTCAGATAAGGTCAAGTTCAAGGAGTTCATCATCACCAAGCCCTTATTATATGAAATGTTAAAGGGACTTATCTAAGAAAAAGAAGATAAAAAATATGACGGTAAAAAGACAGCAAACTCACAGATACTAACAACCACACCTAAAACAAAAGCAAATTAAGCAAACAACTAGAACAGGAACAGAACCACAGAAATGGAGATCATATGGAGGGTTATCAACAGGGGAATGGGAGGAGGAGAGAAGGGGAAAAGGTACAGAGAATAAGTAGCATAGACAGTGGGTAGAAAATAGACAGGGGGAGGGCAAGAATAGTGTGGGAAAAGTAGAAGCTAAAGAACTTATGACACATGGACATGAACTAAAGGGGGGAATGTGGGTGGGAGGGGTGTGCAGGGTGGAGGGGAATGAAGGAGGGGGAATGGAACAACTGTAATAGCATAATCAATAAAATATATTTAAAAAATAAAAAAAAAATCACACATTGATCAATGAAACAGAAACAGAATAGAGAGCCTCTACATAAGCACATACATACATGGTCAGTTAATATGACAAAGAAGTCAATAAAATATATACAATGGAGAAAGAACAGTCTCTTCAATTTAAACGTGTTGGGAAAACTGGACAGCCAGATGCAAAAGAATGAAGCTGAATCCCTATCATGCACCAAATCAACGCAGTATGGACTAAAGACTTGAGTGTAATGCTTGAAGCCATAATTCCTAGAAGAAAAGAAGGAGTTTTGCTCCTTTACATTGGTCTTGACAATTATTTTTTTTTTAATATGACAGGAAGGCAACCAAAGTAAAAATAAATGAAAGGGACTATATGGAATGAAAAAGCTTCTGCTCAGTGAGGGAAATCATCAACAAAATGAAAATGCAACCTATGGAATGGGGGAAATATTTGCAAAGTATCTATTTGATAAAAGGATAATACTCAAAATATACACGGGATTCATACAACTCAATAGCCAGCGAACAATCGAAATCCTAATTAAAAAATGGTCAAAGGACCCAAAAAGACACTTTTCGAAAGAGGACATGTAAATACCCAACAGATCCATGAAAAGGTGCTCAATATCACTATCAGGCAAATACAAAGTAAGACCACAGTGAGATATCACCTCACACCTGTTAGGGTGGCTATCCAAAGGGCAAGAGATAACAGATGCTGGTGAGGATGCAGAGAAAATGGAACGCTTATACTGTTGGTGGGAATGTAAATTGGTACAGCCACTATGGAAACAGTATGGAGGTTCCTCAGGAAATTAAAAATAGAACTACAGTATGATCCAGCATTCCCACTTTTGGGTCTGTATCCGATGGAAACTTAACCTTATCTTGAAGAGGTATTTGTAGTCCAGTGTTCATTGCAGCATTATTCAAACAACCAAGGTATAGAAATAACTTGTCACTGGGTAAATGGGTCAAGAAAATGTGGTGTGTGCATGGTTGTGTACACTGGAACATTTATTAGTCAGGCTTTATAAAGGAATACATGCTATTTGTGAATGCATAAATGGACCTGGAGGGCAAATAAAATAATCCAGACAAAAGAACAAATACTATGTAGTAACACATATCTGTAATCTTAAAAAGAAAAAAAAAGTGTAACTCTAAGAAACAGAACAGTGATTGCCAGGAGTTGGGGAAAATAGGGAGAAATTGGTAAAGGCTGTAAGTTCTCAGTTATAAGTTAGATAACATCTGAAGATCTAAAGTATAACATGGTGACTATAGTTGAGAATACTGTATTGTATAATTGAAATTTTCTAAGAGAGGAGAACTTAGTCTTTCCCTTCCCAAAAAAGGTATACAATGAGGTGATGGATGTGTTAGTCAACTCAGCAGGAGGGGGGAATCTTTTTACAATGTGTGCAGTGAAAATCATCATGTCGTATGCTTTAAATTAATCTTTCAATTTTATCTGTCAGTTATACTTGAATACAATTTTGCTGAAAAATTTTGCTTTGTTTTGTTTTTATACAACTGAAAGTATTTTTTCATACAATCGGGTCCTTATAGTTGAATATAGAACTAAATATCACATTGCAATTCACTTACTCAATAATTTTTCCTTCATCTGTACTTAGTGAAGTGCTTGATCCTTAGTACATGTCATATAAGTGTGCTTGCTATTATTCCATCTTTCTCTGCTCATGATTTACATCTATGGGGAAGGTTGCCAGATTTTCACCTTTTCCAAATGTCAGTGTCATGTTTTAGCTGGAAGCTAGATTCTGGTGTAATTGCCCTACTTATATTGCTAAATTAAAGTGTGTAAAACTGTAGTCCTTATTCTCCTCACCTTCCAGAGTCAAAGGGCAAAGTCCTTCTAATCTCCTTATTTCCATTAATGGTATAGATCTCACAAATTTGAAATCCTCACACTGTCTTCCTTTCCTGGCTTCTATATTCAGTTAGTCTCTAGGCTGTATCAAGTGTTCGTTTTATTTTACTTCTCATCATGCCATTTCAGTTCAGGATCTTACTATTACCTACACCATTGCAGTAGCTTTCTGACTCTTCATCATTTTTACCTTTCTAATTCATTATTGACTGTGGGATAAAGTTTAATCTGACATTCAGACTTTCCTTAGTTTTATACTATATCAGTTAGGATTGCATTCATTTACAAGTAACAAAATGTCTGGTGATAGATTGGAGGTGATTCTTGACATTGATTCAGCTGCTTAAGGTTGCCCGGTCTTTTGTTCTCTTGGGCTTTTCTTCACGGTTGCCTAGTTTTAAGGTGACTGACTACACTACCCTATATTTGTATTCAGATTTAGGTAGGAAGAGAGTGAAGGAGAAAAAGCAAAAAGGAATCTAAGCCAGCCTTCTTTTAAGGAGGAGTGGTCCTGGAAGTACCACTCAACTTTCATTTAAATCTCACTTTCTAAAACTGGTTCATGTGGCTACCTATCTGTGGGGAAGTACAGTGTTTTGTTTTGTTTTTTGATACATTACTCTCTTCAATAAAATTGGGCTTCTGTATCAAGGTAGAAGGTAAAATGCAGATTGGGTATATAGCTACAGTTTTGCCATGAGTACCTGTCTATCCTAAATGGTGTAACTTCTCAAATTCTACACGTCAGTCCAATAAATTACTGAACGTATTTTATTTCTTTCTTACTGTTCAGCAGTTTCATTCTTGGAATGTTCTTCCTTTTCCACCCATCTAAATCCAAACGTTGTTCAAGATCAGTTTTAAATATGACCTCCTCTAATAAAACTCATCAGTTAAACCCAGTTTGAAACTTTTTTTTTTCCCTTCCAGACACTAATAAGCAGTTGTCAGAGTAATTCATTTGTTGAGAAATATGCCTTATGGGAACTCTTCTGTGGTCTGTATCTGATTTTCTTTGTTTTGCATTACGTTACATTATATTATGTTTCCTCAGTTAGTTTGTAAACTTGACAGTTTTATGGTCCTTGTCTACAGTCAGTTTATAATCTTGAAGTCTTTCACAGTGCTTTTTATATGGTAGTACACAATATTCAAATTATGGATTTTGATAGAGTCTTGTCAGTGAAGACTTCTTTCTATATGAAGGATGCCTTATCAATACCATTTTCATTTGTTAACTATGTTGTTTTCTCCTACAGGCAAATGTTCTGAAAAAGACTCTGCGTGGAAATGGCTTGCCTTGCAATGACAGAAATGGAAGGAACATCTACATTTCCTATACATCATAATGGTGATATTCCTGGAATTGCTGATTCTGTAAAGCAAATAGATCCAGTCCTACAGGTGTATCTTTATCATTCCCTTGGGAAAACTGAGGGAGATTACCTGAAGTTTCCAACTGGGGAGTATGTTGCAGAAGAAATTTGCGTTGCTGCTTCTAAAGCCTGTGGTAACTATTAAAAATAGTTATTTTTCTTATTAATAGATGATTACTTATCTACTCTAATACAATATACATGTAGAATGTGTTAATATTATTATTTTTAATGCTTGTGTGGCTGACAGGTGTGCTTTCACATGCACAAAAAATGACAATGTCACTATAATAGAATTTAAGGCAAGTCTGCCTTGCACTAGTTCTATAGACTGAATGGTCGTGTGTCCCCGCCCCCCCCCATCCTCCACCCAGCCCAATTTATATTGAAATTTATTCCCCCAGTGTGATGTTATGTGGAGGTGTAAGTGCCTTTGGGAAGTGATTTGGTCATCAGGCAGATCCCTCATCAGTGGGATTAGTGCCCTTGTAAAAGAGACCCCAGAGAACATCTTTGCTACTTCTGCCATGTGAAGACATAGTAAGAAGATGAATCAGAAAATGAATCATCTATGAACCAGGAGCAAATCCTTATTGGACACTGAATCTGCCAGCACTGTAATTTTGTTCTTTCCAACCTCCAGGTCTATAAGAAACTTCTCTTGTTTAGCACCTACTTAGTCTATGGTATTTTTGTTTATAGCATGCCAAATGGACTAAGACAAAGATTGGTACTGAGATGTGGGGGGATGCTGTAACAAATACCTAAACATGTGGATGTGGCTTTGTAATTGGGTAATGGGTAATGAAAGAGTTTTGAGGTGCATGCTAGAAAAAGCCTACCTTGTTGTGAACAGACCATTAGAGGCAGTTCTGATGAGGACTCAGAAAGAAAAGAGAAGAGCTGTAGAGAATGCCTCATCTTCTTAGAGAATACTTAAGTAATCTTGAACAGAATGTTGGTAGAAATATGAACAGTAAAGGTAATTCTGATGAGGTCTTAGGTGAGTATGAGGAATGACTTGAAAATGGAATTGTTGAGCAAAAAGGAAGCAAAACTTAAAGATTTGGAAAATTCTCAGCTCATCCATCTTGTAAAAAATGAGAAAGTATGGTCAGAGAGAACACTCAGGCAGTGGCCAAGCAACCATTTGATGATTAGTGTGGATTAACCATCTCAATAGATGCCAGGAGTTATTCCTTAAGACAATAGAAGAATGACTGCAAAGGCAACTCAGAAATCATTTGGGCTGCTCATCCTATCACAGACTCAGAATGCAAGGGCCCTTGTGACAGAGCAAAGGAGGAGCTGCCAAATCTTGGAGACACCCTGCTTGCTTCCTGGTGCCGCCTCATTTTGATGGCTCCTCTGGTCCACCACAGCTCTGAGCTCGTTGGTTGCCCTAGGTGCAGCTCTGGTAGTCTCTACTACAGTAGCTGCCCCTCTGTAGTGTGCAGGCAGCAAACTTTGGTGGAATAAGTTGTTTTTATCATCTGAGACTGCACAAGCCCAGAGGGCATGGTTCCCTCCAGCTAGATTTTAAAGGATAGAGATACCCACATCCATGGGGCAGGGCTCCTGGAGCCTTGGAAGCCCAAACTCTGCGCAGCAAAGATGTAGGGGCAGGAACACTGCCCCAGTGGGCCCAGAGGTTAGAGCATCATAGTGTAGAGACAATAAGGTTTAGACAAACCGGCTATATAGAGTTATCTGTTGGAATTTTCCCACCTCTCTCTGAGCCCTTTGCCTCTTACTCTTCTTCATTGACTGTGATGCTTGTGTACCTACTAGTATTCCTTCTCTTCCCAACCCCAGATGCCTTTCATTCTATCTAGCTGCAATCAAAACTTAATATTAACAATCTTTTGTTTAGTATGGATTTTATTATCTTATAAAATATTTTATGTTATACGTGATAAAGTTTTAATATCAAAATATTTGTATTTAATGACATATATTGGTCTGTAGTAATCTCTATTGTAAAATGTTTAGGGGAAATATATATTTTTAAATGACCTTTATTTTTAACTGAGTATCTAAAGAGTGGAATAGAATGAGGAGTTAATGTTACAGCTGTATACCATATTGTACATTATTTTCAGCTAGCTAAAACTTACTGACACTGTCCTAAGTACTTTAGATGTGTTATTTAATACAACAACACTAGCATGTGTTGGTACTATTGTTATCTTTCTTTTAAAGATGACAAAATGGCCTAAATTATTCTTTATTCTTTAACCTTACCTTAGAATTCCTTTTGGTGGTTTTGAAAGTAGAGTTTTCAGGGCCCTAATCTTCAACATTGAAAATTGTCACCAGTCATGAGATGGTTCAGCCAAGCCAGCACCCAGTTGAGCCATTTAACCTAGAATCATTTGACAAGTGAATAAATGATTTAGCTCTGTTGTGGAAAGAGAGTAAAGGTTTCCAACAATGATGTTGGAAACCATTGTCAGCTCTACTTTGATGTGAGAAAAATAACCAGGGTCTCATCAGGGTAAGATTGTTCTTTAAACCTGCCTAATTAGAGTTAGAACTAGTATTTCTAATGATTTGAATAACTTTTAAAGAGATTTGAAGAATATTTTTTATATTTATCCACATGTGTACAATTTTTAGCAATCTTTATTTCTTTGTGTGAATTCAGATGTACATTTGGCATCATTCGTCTTTTGAAGAACTTTCCTTTAATATTTTTTTGTAGTGTAGGTTTGCTGGATATAAATTATCTCAACTTTTGTTTGGTTAAAAGTTTTTACCATTATTTTTGAAAGACATTTTAGCTACATCTGTAGAATGTCTACAATATTTTCTTTCAATACTTCTTTTTTCTATTTTTGACTTGAATTGTTTCTAATGAGAAGCTATATCATTCTTATCTTTGTTTCTTTGTATTTAATGTATCTTTTTGCTCTGATGGTTTTTATGATCCTCTTTTCATCACTTGTTTTCAGAAATTTGACTATCATGTACTTTGATTCAGATTTCTTTATGTTTGCTTTGCTGATGGCTTTTTGAGCGTCTTGGGTCTATGAGTTTGTAATTTTCATTGTATTCATGTACTCCTTTCTTGTTCCTTGTCTTCTGGACTTTATTAGACCTTTTGATATTTTTCTGACATCACTTTTGCATTTTTTGTTTAGTCTTAGTTTTCTATGTTTGGTTTCATTTCATTTGGTTTCTATTGCTGTGTCTTCATATTTATGAATCTTTTTTCCTGAAGTTTATACTTTAAAAGTTTTATTTGGATTGCTTTTTAATGATTTCCATTACCTCACCATGTTCATGTTTTGCTCTACCTTCTTTAATAAATGGAAAGTGTTAATAGTATTTTATTTCATTGTTTTTGTTGGTAACTCTACCATCTGTTTCATTTTGGGACATACTTCTGTTCATTGATATTTTTTCTAGTTTTGGGTCATATTTTCCTGCTTCTTTGAATGCCTACAATTTTCGATTGGATGCTGTACATTGTAACATAAATTTGTAGTTTACATTGTTGGCTGCTGTATTTTGTTGTATTCTTTAAATACTGATGGATTTTGGTCCAGCAGGTGGTTAGGTAACTTGTGGTTTACTTTGCTGCTTTTGAAACTTCCTTCTTTTTTTGTTAGGTAATTCAATATTTTTAGTGTATTTACAGACCTGTACAATCATCATGTCAATTTTTATCACCTCATACCTATCAGAACTAATTCTACATTTCTTCTTCAGCTCCTTCAACCACCTATCTACTTCTGTCTTTAGGAATTTGCATATTTGGGACATTTCATATAAATGGAATCATGCAATATGTGATTCTTTTTGACTAGGAGTGGAATTGCTAAGTCACATGGTAACTTTGTGCTTAACCTTTTGAGGAACTGCCAAAATGTTTTCAAAGCACCTGTACCTTTCACATTCCCATCAGCAGTGTATGAAGGCCTCAATTTCTCTGCATCCTCATCAACACTTGTTATTACCTATCTTTTTGATGATAGTATGAAATTCATTCATCTTGTACCATCTATCAGTACTTCATTCTTTTATGACTGAATAATATTTCGTTGTATGGATAATACTACGTATTGTTTAAGTGTTTATCAGTTGATAGACATTATGACTCTTTTCCCCTCTGGGGTATCATGAGTAATGTTTCTTTGAACATTTATGTACAAGTCTTTGTATGGACATACGATAATTTTTCCTGTGTATATACCTAGGAATGGAATTGCTGGGTCAAATGGTAAACCCACATTTCACTTTTGAGGAACTACTGCTACAGAGAGATCTGATCAGATCCCTGGGGAGGAGTAGGGAGGAGCTATAGGGGGAGGTTTCCTGGAGCAATGGTAAACAGTTTAGGATGGGATTGGCTGAGAGGCTGAATGCCTCCAGAGCATATGGAATTATGGGCCAGAAGATTTAAAATGAAAAGAGGGCAGAGACTGGTTCTCCAGGTGTCTTCCTCAGAAATGCTTGGATGATCATGCTGCAGCTGCCTGCATTTCCCAAAGGATGGTATTTTGGGTGGGAGAAGAAACTCCGGGTTCAGCCTAGGATCAGGTTAGACTGACAAAGGGTGGTAGGATTATTCTTCTTTGGGTGTTTTAGAGGGGATGAGCTCTGAGTCAGAAGCCTGCCATTCTCCCAAAATTGTGTAGCTTTTGAATAAAGACTCCTTTCCATTATCACAAACCTTTGCCTCCCGAATTTTACCTAGAAGGTAGGGGTGGGCAGCAGGACCCCACTTGCTGTTTGGTAACACTACCAGACTAACTGTTGTTGTTATCTGACTTTTTATATTATATCTGTTCTGGCAGGTGTGAAGTAGTATTTTGTAGTTTTGATGTTTTTTCTGATTACTAATGATTTTCAGCATCTTTGCATTGCTTATTAGCCATTTGCATATCTTCTTGGGAGAAATGTCTTTTTAATTCTTTTGCCCACTTTTAAAATGGCTCATTTCTTGTTATTGAGTTGTTAATATTAGTCATGCTTTCAAGCTACAGATCCATTATCAAATATATCATTTGGAAATATTTTCCATTTTGTGTTTTGTGTTTTCACTAGCTGGATCTAGATAGTGTCCTCTGAAAGAAAGATTTTTAATTTTAATAAAGTCCAGGTACTTCTGGTGCTTGTATTTTTTGTCCTATCTGAGAATCCATTACCAAATCCAAGGTCATGAAGAATTGTTTCGGCATTTTTTTTTTCTAGGAATTTTAAAGTTTTAGCTTTGATCCATCGTGAGTTAATTTTTATAGATGGTTTGAGGTAGGGTTCCAGTATCCTTTTTCATGTGAGTATCTATTGGTTATTGACTTCTCCCACTTTGTACAGTGTTTATAAGTTTATTCATGTTGTACTACATGTTAGTACATTATTCTTTTGTGGCTGAATAATATTCAGCTGAATAATATCAAATACATGTTACAACATGGATGAACCTTATAACAAGAAGCCAGAAACAAATGGATATTCACAGGCAAATCCCAGCACCATTATATGAAGAAGCTATGCTTTTTCCACTCAGTTGTCTTAGAACCCTTGTCAAAATATCATTTGCCCGTAGAAAAACAGATTTATTTCTGGATTTTCAATTCTGTTTCATTTGTCTATATGTCTGTTCAAATGCAAGTACCGCTCTCTTCACTGTAGCTTTGTAGTAGGTTTTGAAATCAGGAAGTACAAGTCTTCCAACTTTTTTTGTTCTTTTTAAAGATCGTTTTGGCCCTTCAATTTTTATATGAATTTTATGATTAACTTGTCAATTTTTGCAATGAAGAAAGCTGAGATTTCAGTAGAGATTGCAGTGATTATATAGGTCAATTTGGGAAGTGTGTCATCTTACGTTAGTCTTCTAATCCACGAACATTACATGTATTTTTGTCTATTTAGGTCTGCTTTAATTTTTTTTCTGCAGTCTTTAATGGTATTCACTGTATAAGTCTTTTACCTCTTAAGTTTATTCATAGGTATTTTATTCACTTGGATGTTATTATAAATAAATTTTTAAATTATCCTTTTTGGATTGTTCATTGCTAGTGTATAAAAATGCAAGTGATTGTTGCCCTTTGATCTTGTATTCTGCAACTTTGCTGAATTTATTTAAAGCTCTGATCATTTTTCGGGGGGAGGGTTGTTTATTATTTTCTGTATATAAGATCATGCCACATGGAGATAGGGACAATTTTGATTCTTCCTTCCCAATGATAGTGTTGAACAGAAGTGGTGTGAATGGGGCATCCTTGTCTTGATCCTTATCTTAAGGGTAGATTTTTAGTCTTTCACCAGCGTTCATGATGTTACTTGTGGGTAAATGTTTCTTTCATGCCCATTATTACATTGAGGAAGTTCCCCCCCATTTCTAGTTGTTTGTTTGTTTTTTTTAGTCATAAAAGAGTACTAGACTTTATTGCACACTTTTTGTGTATAAATTGAGATGATAATGTGTTGTTTTTTTCCTCCATTATTTTGTTTATTTTCATATGTTGAACTGCCCTTTTAATTCCTGGAATAAATCCCACCTGGTCATGGCATATAATCTTTTTAATGTTTTGCTGGGTGTAGTTTGCCACTTTTTGTTGAGGACATTTATATCTATATTTATCAAAAATATTGGTTTGTAGTTTTCTTGTAGTGTCTTTGTTTGGCTTCAGTATCAAGGTAATGCTGGCCTAATTGAATGAGTTAGGAAGCATTCTTTCTTTATTTTTTCTTTGTAGATTTTGAAAAGATTGTTGTTATTTCTTCTTTCAATAATTGGTAGAATTCACCACTGAACCCACCTGGTCCTGGGCTTTTATTTGTTTGGAAGTTTAAATTATGGATTCAATCTCTTTATTTCTTATAGGTCTGTTTAGATTTTTTATTTCTTCTTGAGTCGATTTTGATAGTTTGTTTCTAGGAACTTTTCCATTTTATCTAGGTTATCTAACATTAGGTTATCTAAATGTTGCAAACATTTTTTCATGGTATTTTCTTATACGTTTTATTTTTTGTAATTTCAGTACCAATGTTCCCACTCTCATTTCTGATTTTGGAAATTTGCATTTTTTCTCTTTTTTTTCCTTGTTCAGTCTTGCTAAAGGTATGTCAATTTTCTTAATTTTTTTCATAGCACCAATGTTTAGTTTTACTGATTTTTCTCTGTTGTTTTTCTCTTCTCTCTTTCCCTTATCTGAACTCTAGTCTTTATTATTTCCTCCTTTCTGTTGATTTTGGGTTTAGTTTACTATTTTTTTTTCCTTTTTAGTTCCTTAAGGAGTAGAGTGAGACTACTGATTTCAAATCTTTATTCTTTTCTTTTTTTAAGATTTTATTCACTTATTTTTAGAGAGAAGGAGAGGGAAAGAAACATCAATGTGTGGTTGCCTCTTGCATGCTCCCCTACTGGGGACCTGGCCTGCAGCCCAGGCATGTGTCCTGACTGGGAATCCAACCAATGACCTTTTGGTTCACAGGCCAGTGCTCAATCCACTGAGCCACAGCCATGGCAGATCTTTATTCTTTTTAATGCAGGTGTTTACAAACAAAATTTCCTATCTTATGGTTGCACTGCATCCCATAAGTTTTGATGTGTTGTGTGTTTGTTTTCATTTGTCTCAGTGTATTTCTAATTTCCCTTGTTACTTCCTCTATAACCCATTGACTGTTTCAGTGTGTTGTTTAATTTCCATATATTTGTGAATTTTTTTAGTTTTCTTTTTGTTACGGTTTTTAGTTTATACCATTGTGGTCAGAGAAGATACTTAGGATGATTTCAGTCTTTATAAATGTATTGAGATTTCTTTTGTGACTTAACACATGGCCTGTCCTGGAGAATATTCCATTTACATTTCAGAAAAGTGTATGTTCTGCCATTTTGGGGTACTGTCCTATATATATCTGTTAGCTAATATAATAAATGTATAGTGTTATTTAAATTTCCTATTTCTTTATTATTCTTTGGTCTAGTTTTTCTGTCCATTATTGAAAATGGGGTATTGAACTTTCTAAGTATTATTAGTGGATTGTTTATTCCTCCCTTTAGTTTTCAGTCTTTGGTTCATATATTTTGAGGCTAATTTGTTAGATATACATGTTTATAATTGTTTTACTTTTTAAAGGATTGCAACTTTCATAATGTCCTTTGTCTTTTGTAACTATTTTTTACTTAGAGTGTCTGAAAGAGTTTCTGGACCTAGTTCCAATGTTTGTGTGTGTGTGTGTGTGTGTGTGTGTGTGTGTGTATGTGTGTGTAGCCTTAACTACACCAGCATGCCATTCTCAGATACTAGCTGGGTATCGAGACTTCAACTCAATTCTGACACTATCTCCTCGGAGATAGAATCAGATTCCACAGGTAAAGAACTCATTCCCACCAGATTGCCCTCCACTTCAGGTGCCAGTTGCAAGCCCAAGTTGTTTCCTGTGCTTCTAACTGGCTATAAATTGGAGGCTCTAATGGCCCCTCCTTGGGTTTGGTTAATTTGCTAGAAGGGCTTGCAGATCTTAGGTAAAATCATTCACTAACTGATTTATTACAAATGATGTTAAACAGCATGAACCAACAGCCACATGAAGCTATATGTAGGTGAGCTGCTGAACAAAGGAGCTTCTGTGTTCATGGAGCTTGGGACTTAGTGTTCTATTTCCCCACCATGGAGGTTCAAAAAAAAAAAAAAACCTTCCTTTTGGGTTATTGTGGTGGCTTCATAAAATGGAGGCATGATTGATTAATTCACTGTCCATTGGTATTTAGTTTAACCTCCAGCCCCTGTCTCCTCGCCAGAAATTAGAGGGTGGGACTGAAAGTTCCAACCTTCTATTCATTCTTGGTTCTCCTGACAGCCAGCCCCCTGTCTTAGCTGCTTTGCAAAAGTCACTTTTATGAACATAAACCCAATTGTGATGGAAAGGGCTTATTATGAATAACAGACACCCATTTTACTTTTATGGCTCTGAAGCTTACAGAAACTGAGGACAAGAGACCAAATGTTATAACAAAAGAGGCTCCCATTGCTCTTACTGCTCAAGAAATTCTAAGGGTTTTGAGAAATGTGAGCCAGGAACTGTGGATAAAGACCAAATATATCTGAGAAATATATTTTGATTATCCGAACGTGTATACACACGTTAGAATGAACTGGGACATGGACCTAAGCCACCACCTATGCTGGAACAAAGAAGGTATATGTCACTGGCTAAATACCTGACCACCAGATTCCCCATATCAGAAGCAGTTGAGGCAAAGCCACTGGCATCCTGCTGGAAACCCGTTGAATCCTCACTGTCCCCTCTCTTCTCCCTTGAACTTTCTACAGAATCAGCCCTCTCTGATCAGACACGCAAGACGTCTGGAGCAGATCAGCAGAGTGACTCACCCTCCCCTGGGGGTCTGCTACACACCTTAACACCTTCTACCTTTTCCCTTGGGGCTGCCTTCAGTTCGGTGTTCTGCCTCGAATAAAAGTCCTTAATTGGACTTTTCTGGCTCCAGGTCCTTTCTTAACCACCTCTGCTACCTAACAACACATATATTTTATAAATCACAATCTCATAGTCTATATATTCTGATATTAGTTATAGCCATCCCAGCTTTTGCTTACTGTTTGCATGGGTTATCTTTTTCCATCCTTTCCCTTTCAACTGATCATGTCCTTAGATTGAAAATGAGTCTCTTTTGGACAATGTAAAGTTGGATTGTTTTTTTTTTTTCCAATTCTACAAATCTCTGCCTTATGTAGATAGCTTTATTCATTTACATTTGTAGTAATTACTGATAAAGAAGACTAATTTCTGCCATTTTCTCCGTTTTCTGTATTTTTCATCTCTTTTATTCCTGTTGCCTCCACTTTGCCTTCTTTTGTGTTTAATTTTTTATTATGTCATCTTTATGCCTTTTCATTTTCCACTCTGTATATTTTTGAAATTATTCTCTTAAAATTTAACAATCTATTTTGAATTAATACCACCTTAGCTTCAATAGTATACAAAACTCTGCTTATAATACACCTCTGTACCATCTCCTTTATGATATTGTTTTACTAATTATATCTTTATGCATTATGTGTCCATTAGTATAGATATGTAATTATTGGTTTATGCATTTTCTTTTAAATCCTGTAGGGGGAAAAAGAGGAATTACAATAAAAAATGTAATAATACTGGCTTTTGTATTTACCTATCTAGTTATCTTCATCAGAGTTCTTTTTCTTTACTTGTCTTTGAGTTACTGTCTAACGTCCTGTCATTTCCACCTGAAGAATGCTTTTTTAAAAAATATATTTTATTGATTATGCTATTACAGTTGTCCCATTTCTCCCCCATCATTCCCCTCTACCCTGCACACCCCCTCCCACCCACATTCCCCCCCTTTAGTTCATGTCCATGTGTCATAAGTTCTTTAGCTTCTACTTTTTCCACACTATTCTTGCCCTCCCCCTGTCTATTTTCTACCCACCATCTATACTACTTGTTCTCTGTACCTTTTTCTCCTCCTCTCCTCCTCCCACTCCCCTGTTGCTGACGTTCCATGCGATCTCCATTTCTGTGGTTCTGTTCCTTGTTCTAGTTGTTTGCTTAATTTGCTTTTGTTTTAGGTGTGGTGGTTAATATCTGTGAGTTTGCTGTCTTTTCATTGTCATATTTTTTATCTTCTTTTTCTTAGATAAGTCCCTTTAACATTTCATATAATAAGGGCTTGGTGTTGATGAACTCCTTGAACTTGACCTTATCTGAGAAGCACTTTATCTTCCCTTCCATTCTAAATGACAGCTTTGCTGGATAGAGCAATCTTGGCTGTAGGTCCTTGCCTTTCATGACTTGGAATACTTCTTTCCAGACCCTTCTTGCCTGTAAGGTCTCTTTTGAGAAATCAGCTGACAGTCTGCTGGGAACTCCTTTGTAGGTGACTGTCCCCTTATCCATTGTGGCTTCTAGAATTCTCTCCTTCATTTGAATCTTGGCTAATGTAATTACGATGTGCCTTGGTGTGTTCCTCCTTGGGTCCAACTTCTTTGGGACTCTCTGAGCTTCCTGGACTTCCTGGTAGTCTGTTTCTTTTGCCAGATTGGGGAAGTTTTCCTTTATTATTTGTTCAAATAAGTTTTCCACATGTTGCTCTTCGTCTTCCCCTCTGGTACCCCTATAATTCGGATGTTGGGACGTTTCACGATGTCCTGGGGGTTCCTAAGCCTCTCCTTATTTTTTTGAATTCTTGTTTCTTCCTTGTTTTCTGTTTGGTTGTTTGTTTCTTCCTTCTGGTCCACTCCATTGATTGGAGTCCCAGTTTTCCTTCCATCTCTATTGGTTCCCCGTGCATTTTCCTTCATTTCACTTATTGTAGTCTTCATTTGTTCATCTAATTTGTGAGCAAAATCAACCAATTCTGTGAGCATCCTGATCACCAGGGCTTTGAACTGTGCATTTGATAGGTTGGCTATCTCTTGGTCGCTTAGATGAATTGGCTCTGGGGCTTTGATTTGTTCTCCTGTTTGAGCCATTTTTTGGGTTTTTTTTTTGGGGGGGGGGGTCTGGTCATGGCTGTTACATAGTGAGGGGCAGAGCCTTAGGTGTTCTCCAGGGCGGGGCAGCCCAGTCACTGGGTAGTGATGCTGTATGTGGGGGTGGGGTCTGAGAGGGAACAATGGCGCTTGCTCTGCTCTCTCTCGGATTCCAATCCCTTCCACCACTTCCCTTTCGCCTGGATTATCTTCTCGTGAATGTGGGACCACTTGGTCAGCCAGCCACCTTGCATGGCCTCACTGGGACTGCACCGTTGCCACCCCATGCCCGCGGGTCAGCTAGCTGCCGCCTGGGCACCTGGGGTCTGCGAGCCACTGCTGCCTGCACGCCTGGGTCTGCCAACCTCCACTTTTTCCTGCCGCAACTCTGCCCCTTACCAGTCTGGATGAATGGTTGTTGGACTTCCATACAGTTAGTTTTCTATCAGTTCTGGTGGTTTTCTTGTTTCTAAATCTTTGTTGTCCTTAATTTTGGTTGTGTGAGGAGGCACAGTGTGTCCACCTAAGCCTCCATCTTGGCTGGAAGTCCTGAAGAATGCTTTTAACATTTTTTGCAGGGCATGTCTCTTAGCAGTGAATTCCCTCAGTTTTTGTTTATCAAAGAATATCTTAATTTCTCTGTTGTTTTTGAAGGATAGTTTTGCAGATACAAACTTGTTTGACAGTTTTCTCTCTTTTTATGAAAATTAATTTTACTAGGTTGACATTGGTTGTTTTTGAGAAGTATATTAGTTACAGTGCATATATTTTGTATGAGAGATTTATTTGTACATGTTATTTCATTGTTGGATATAGAGTGCTAATTAGAATAAAGATGTAATGCACACTTAAATACAAAGTTTGAAATGTAGTACATTTCTAAATAAAGAAATTACCTTCTTTTAGAACTGAAAAAAAAAAAAAAACCCTGCATTTCAAATTGATGGAAATAAAAGTTTTAACACTACAATTAGTGTTTGCCAATTTGGTGTAAACATTTTAAGGAACTTATGGTTGATTATAAAACCATAAAATGAGGATCATTTTCTTTTTGAGCTCTTTAAATGTGTGATAACATTGCCTTATGATCTCAGTGGTTTCTGATGAGAGAACTGGCTGTGAGTCTTATTGATTCCTAATTGAGAATTTCTTATATGTAATGAATTACTTCTCTCTTGCTATTTTCAAGGTTCTTTATCATTGGCTTTTGATAGTTTGAGTTTAATGTCTTATTCTGTATCTCTTTGCATTTATCTGTCTTGGAACTCACTGTGCTTCATGGATTTGTGTATTTGTGGGTTCCATCAGGTTTAGGGAGGTTTAGGCCATTATTTCTCTAAATATTCTTTTTGCCCCATTCTCTATTTTATCTTCCTCTGAAACTCCTATATTATAGTCTGTATAATTTCAGTCCTTTGAAATTTGCTGACTATTTTATGATTCAAATTATTAGGCAAGGTTTAAAAATGTTTCACATGTAATTTAAAAACAGTTTATATTCTGCACTTACTGGATATAGTGTTTTCTAATCATAAACTAAGTTCAATTTGGTTATTAGTTTTAAAATTTTATGCCCTTTTATTTTTGTTTTTTGTCTTCTCCCATGTTTAGAGATTTTGAATTTGTCTGCTTCTTTTCTGTTTCCATCTATTTTTACTTCATACTTAATATATTTTGAAGCCTTGTTATTAGTTGCACACAAATTTAATATTTTTGTGTCTTTCTGTTGAATTGACCCTCTTATCACCATCATATACTTTTTATCTCAACTAATACTTCTTTTAAATACACATGTAATCCTCACTCAAGGACTTTTTAAAAAAAGATTTTATTTATTTATATTTAGAGAGAAGGGAAGGGAGGGAGAAAGAAATAGAGGGAGAGAGAAACATAGATCTCTTGCTTCTCTCATGACCCCAAGTGGGGACTTGGCCTGCAACCCAGGCATGTGCTCTGACCGGAAATCAAACCTATGACCTTCTGTTTTGCAGGACAATGACGGCCAGCCCACTGAGCCATACCAGTCAGGGTGAGGGCATTTTTTTTTTCATTGCTTTTAGAAAGAGAGGAAGGGAGAGAGAGAAAAATCAATGTGAGAGAAGCATCAATCAGTTGTTTCCAGTGTGTGCCCCAATGGGGATCAAACCTGCAACTTAGCTATGTGCCCTGACTGGGAATCAAACCCACAACCTTTGGGTTAGAGGACAACGCTCCAACCAACTGAGCCACGTTGGCCAGGGCTCAACTAATACTTCTTTCTTAAAGTCTAGTTTTCTTACTCACCAAGTTTCTTTTGCTGTGTGTTTGCATGTCATCATTTTCCTTCTTTTTAGCTTCAACCTATGTCCTTCATTTAAAGTATATCTTTTAAATGTGTTTTTTTTTATAATCCAAAATATTAGGCTGTGTTTTAATTGGCTTGTTTATATTTACATGTAATGTAATTACTAATATAATTGTGTTAAACTCTATTATCTTGTTTTTGTTTCCATTTTCTATATATTTTCCTTCCTAACTTTTTAAAGGTCAATCAAGTATTTTATATTTTATTTTATTATTTTTTAATCCTCATCTGGGTGTTTATTGATTTTAGAGAGGGGCAGGGGGAGAGAGAGACAGTGTGTGCACAAGAGAGAAAGAAACATCTGTGTTAGAGAGAAACATCCATTAGTTGCCTCCCCACCATGCCCTGGTTGGGGATTGAACCTGTAACTTTTTAGTGTATGGGATGACACTCCAATTAACTAAAGCACCCAGCCAGAGCTATATTTCCTTTTTTTTTTTTAATTTATAACTTCTATTAGATTTTTTCCTTAACAGTTTTTAATGTTATCCTGCTAGTGGTTACCCACTGAACCAATCTAACAGGATTCTTGCTCAAGGCAGGCCAAAGTGAACAGATATCACCTGGGAGATAGTAGGGAAAAGGAGTTTGATGATATATGAAAGGTGGGGAATTCTTGCTGAAAGGCCTTAGCAGGATTCTTGCTAAAACTGAATTCTGTAAGGAAGTACTTGTGGACCTTGTTGGGAGAGTGTTCAGAGGAACTTGACTAAAATTTGATCCAGCCAAGAATCTTTGTCACTACTCCCCTGTACTTCTGTGTTTTCTTGTGGTCTTCACTATCATTATACTAACCTTCTTGAATTATAATTCTCCAAAGACTTCTCTGTACCATCTACTACACTGTGAGATCTGTAAAGTTAGGCACTATTTTTCATTCCCGTACCCCTCTTGTGCTTATTATAGCATAGGTACTCTGTTAATGTTAGTGGAGTGATGATTGTTCTTGCTCTAGAATGACATGAAACTACACCACAAATCTGGTAATAACTTGAAAAAGAAGAAACACATCTAAGTGATTTTAATAAATAAAAATAAAAAGAATTTGGCCCTGGCTGGTTTAGCTCAGTGGATTGAGCGCGGACTGCGAACCAAAGGGTCACCAGTTCGATTCCCGGTCAGGGCACATGCCTGGGTTGCGGGCCGGGACCCCAGTGGGGGCCACGTGAGAGGCAACCACACACTGATGTTTCTGTCTCTTTCTTCCTCCCTTCCCCTCTCTCTAAAAAAAAAAATAAATAAAATCTTAAAAAAAAAAAGATACAACATTTAAAAAAAATAAAAATAAAAAGAATTTGGACTTGGTGTATAGGGAGAGAAAAGGGAGTTAAAATGGCAGAAATTTCTTTGAGGTCCTATTTTTTAATACAATGTGTATCTCAAATACAGGGTCACTGCCTTTGCTTCCTTTCTAGATCAACCCAATCAAAATGAAAAAGAAAGAAAAAGTATTAATAAACAATTTCCATTTTGAAATAAAGTATCAGTGTGACTAAACATGACTATAAACATTGTCTTCTGTTATTGCAGGACTGACCTAACAATTTTTTTTGCTGTGTACCCCCTTTTTCTGATCCCTTTCTGCCAATTTATATGGATGCATTCATTTTCCTATGTTGATACCTATAATTAATAAATGGGGTCTTTGTGATGTTAAGAAATCATTATTCTCCATTTAAAAAAATCCTGATGATCCATAATATAAATTCACTTTTCCTGTTTCATGTAGTTACGTTATTGTTTGAAAATCATGACACTGTCTTGTTCTAAAAAATATCCCTATTAACACATGCTAAGAGTAATAGTTACATATATAGGGTCCGGCAGAAGTAAGGCCTGATTGAGTGTGGTTGGTAGGGTAATACTATGGGTGTAATAATTTATAGTTTTAATTTGAACATTTTACCTAAAATGTCATATGGTGTGCTTGAGTGTGGTATTGTTATGTTATAGAATTACATGCTTATGATTTTGTAATAAAATATTTTATAATAAAATAGGGGCGTTATTTGTGCCAGATCCTGTGTAATTTGGTTTGTATGATTACATTTAAACTGAATGCTATCTCTCTATTAATTAAGGTTCTCTTCGTAGTACTTTTCTCTTTCTAAGATCTCATATTAGGTCTTTTACGGCCCCTTTCTGGGCAGTTTCATCACCCTGTGTGTCTCTTATGTACCTAGAACACTGGGTTATGTGCAATATTTTGCACAGAGAAGAGAGGTAGTACCTTCTAGATAAAAAAAGTAGTATGCACAAGATACAGATATGGATTGTGATGCTAGCTACTTGACTAGATGATATTATTTAAAATTTAAAATATTTTTTCAATGCAGAATTTGTGTGGATCAAAATAGTATTCCAATAAAATAACTATTTCTCAAATTATTTGAATGACCTTTGCTGTTAATTTTACGTAATTTTAATTTTTTTATCCTCACCCAAGGGCATGCTTATTGATTTTAGAGAGGGGGGGAGGGGAGAGAGAGAGGGTGAGAAGCATTACGTGAGAGAGAAACATCCATTGGATGCCTCTCCTACGCCCCATAGGGTGCTTGAACGCTTAACCTAGGATGGGCTCTGACCTGGAATTGAACCCTCCATCTTTCAGTTTATAGGACAATGCTCCAACCAACTGAGCCACACCTGCCAAGGCATCTTATTGTTATTTTAAAGTTTGGAGAATGACAAACCATAATTTTCTATAGTTTCAAGATGATTTACATGGTAAACTCTTATTTTGGAATTGATTAGTCTCCTTTATTCCTCTTTAATTCTTTTTTCTTTTTGACATGAGGGCTTACTGTTTTTATTTAATAAGTTTCTTCTCCATTGTAGTTGGACCTTCATTTTTCTTAGTCCCAACCTCTTAAGTAGGGTGGTAATCTCTTGTGAATCCTTTTATAGTTTTCTCCATGATCAAATAATCACATATGTATACACTGTCTCACTCCCTTCCATACCCACAGTCATTAGGATGTTGAGGCTATTGTTTTGTAAAATGGAATCATATTATATACCCTTGTGTGCTTCTTACTTTTTCCTATGAATACATACATTGTGAAAAATCTATTCAAGCCAACTACTTTTGCACTAACTCATTCTTTCATTTAATTTTGTAACAGTCCATGGCATGGATTATACTACCACAATTTTTTATCTTCTGCTCTTGGATTTACATTTTCTTTCGATTTTCTTATTAATGTACTGTGCTTTTAGGAGTACATAGGAGAGGTGCTAGGTTTAAAGGTTTTTAAAATTTTTTATTGACAGTGATTACTCAAAATTATATCAATATTGCTTTCACAGAAGCTCTACCAGTTTATTTTTCTAACAGTTATGTAATAGTACCCCTTCTACCACAATTGAATCAGCACTAGATGTTACCTCTCTTATTATTTTTGCTAGGAGAATGGGTGTAAAGTGATGTCACATAATTTTAATTTGCATTTCCTTCAATACTAGGTCTCAACATTCCTTTACTTTTTATTAGTCATGTAGATTTGCTCTACTGTGAATAATTTATTTCCATTTTTCACTTTAATTTATTATCTTACCTTTCTAATTTTGATTTCTTATTATATATATTTTAAGTAATACTTTTTTAGAAAAATATAATACATATTAGTGTACTCACCACCCAACTTTTCAAGTCTGTGATTTTGCCATTTTACTCCAGTTTTTTCTCCAGCATGTTATTGTAATACATTACATTAATAGATTTCTCTAATTTAGCCATCTTGGAATCTTAGGATGAATGAACTTTGTTAACTTTTAAAAAAGAAACGTTGCAGAATTTGGTTTGCTAATATTTAGTTTAGGATTTTTTAGTATCTATTTTGGTTAAGTGATATTATCATTTAGTGATGTCTTTGTCTGGTTTTGGTATCATGATCACCCTAAACTCACAATATGTGTCAATTTCTCTGTTCTCTCCTTTTTATTCTCTATAAGATAGGATTGGTTGAACTCATATAAATTTCATCTGGACCTGATGGTGGTATTCCTTTCTTTTTTCTGATTCTTCTCTTTTTCTTCTTCCCCCCGCTTTCTTCTCCTCCATTTTTTAAAAAAATGGATAGATTATTTCTTTAATGATTGTAGTTCTTTTGAAATGTTTTATGAAATCTATTTTAAAGTTACATATTTTTAATTTAGTTATATATTTATTCACTTGACTACATTTTCAGATTTATTGGCACTCTCTTTGGCTTCATAATTTGTACTTTAAAAATTCTTAGTGTTTATCTGTGCCTTCTTTTTTATCATAGTTGACAAAGGCTGGTTTACTTAGTCATTGCAAATAATCAACTTTTATCTTGTTAATTCTCTTTATTAAATTTTTATTCCTTGTGTTGTAAGTTCTATTGTATCATATCCTGTCAGCTGTCTTTGAGATTACTCTGTTGTTCCCTAGCATCTTGATTTAGATAACTTACATCAATCTGTTATTTTCTAATGTAATCAGATCAGACCTATTTTCCTCTTGAATATCAGTTTAGTTGTATTTTATGATTTTTAACACATGGTACTGATGATCATTCATTATAAATGCTTTTTATTTTTGCAATAATTTCTTCTGTGATGTGTGAGATATTTAGAAGTATTTATAGATACAAAGATGAACACAAAGATAGTTTGAAAGTTTTTACTGAATAAGCTTTTTGTATGTAACTTACTAAAATTATTACATATCTACAACTAGACAATTTTAATAACTTATCTACAAATTAAGAATTTTTATCAGAATGTGAAGTTGGTATCATTTTGCCTACAGTGAAAAAGAATGAAAATATCACAAAAATAAAAATACTCTCAGTAGATGAGTGGATAAAATAGCTATGATACATTTACACAATGGAATACTACCCAGCTATAAAAAAAAGAAGAAAGTTTTACCCTTTGTGACAGCATGGATGGTCCTGGAGAGTATTATGCTAAGTGAAATAAGCTAGTCAGATAAAGATGACTACCATATTATTTCATTCATATATGCAATCTAATGCGCATACTGAACTCAGAAACAAAATAGAAACAGACTCAGAGAACAGGCTCACAGCTTTGGGTGGGGGGCAGGGGTGGGTGGAGGGATTGAGCAAAAAAAGAAATAAAAAGAGAAAGAACTCACCCAGGTTGGTGTGGCTCAGTGGATTGAGTAACGGCCTGCAAACCGAAAGGTCACCAGTGCAATTCTAGTCAGGGCACATCCCTGGGTTGTGGGCTAGGTCCCTGGTTGGGGGAGTGCAAGAGGCAACCAATCCATGTTTCTCTCACATATTACTGTTTCTCTTCCTCTCTTTCTTCTTCCCTTCCCCTCTCTCTAAAAGTAAATAAATAAAATCTTTAAAAAAAAAAGAGCTCATGAACACTCACAATACTGTAGTGATAGTGAGGGGGGAGGGGAGTGGGTGGAGGTCAAAGAGGGTATAGGGGGTATAAATAGTGATGGAAAAGTATAAAATAAAATAGCTATTCCTGAGAAAAAAATACCATTATTACTAATACAGAATTGACAGTAATTTCTTTAAGTAATAATTTATCAGAGAATATAAAAAACTTCCCTATTCTCTTTTTAAAATAACTTTTGAACAAATAACGTTGACATGCCTTAAAAATACTCTTTTTTTGAGGCTTATATTTTCAAATATATAGGATTAAAATTTTTTTTATTTAAATTAAGAATAAATTATTTTAATTTCATGTACTCGTTATTTCATTTGAATTGATGACTTAGCATTTCTATTTTTATTTGTTTTATTTTTAAGTATATTTTATTGATTGTGCTATTACAGTTGTCCCTTTTTTTCTCCCCTTTCTCCCCCTGTGCCCTGCACCCCTCTTCCCTCCAGTATTCCTCCCCTCCAACCCCTACCTTAGTTCATGTTCATGGGTTGTAAATATAAGTTCTTCGGCTTTTCCATTTCCTATACCATTCTTAACCTCCTTCTGTCTATCTTGTACCTTCCAATTATGCCTCTTATTCCCTGTACCTTTTTCTCCCATTCTCCCCTTTCCCCCTCCCTTCTGATAACCCTCCATGTGATTTCTATTTCTGATTCTTTTCCAGTTCTAGTTGTTTGCTTATTTGTTTTTGTTTTTGTTTTCTATTAGGTTCAGTTGTTGATAGTTGTGAGTTTGTTGTTTTGATCTTTTTTTTTAGATGAGTTCCTTTAACATTTCATATAATAAGGGCTTGGTGATGATGAACTCCTTTAACTTGACCTTATCTGGGAAGCATTTTATCTGCCCTTCCATTCTAAATGACAGCTTTGCTGGATAGAGTAATCTTGGATGTAGGTCCTTGCTTTTCATGACTTTAAATATGAATACTTCTTTCCAGCCCCTTCTTGCCTGTAAGGTTTATTTTGAGAAGTCAGCCAGTAGTCTTATGGGAAGTCCTTTGTAGGTAACTCTCTTCTCTTGCTACTTTTAAGATTTTTCTCCTTCTCCTTAATCTTACGTAATCTAATTATGATGTGTCTTGGTGTGTTCCTCCTTGGGTCCAACTGGACATTCATGTCTGTTTCCTTTGCCAGATTGGGGAAGTTCTCCTTCATTATTTTTTCAAATAAGTTTTCAATTTCTTGCTCTTCCTCTTCTCCTTGTGGCACCCCTATCATTCAGACGTTGGAACATTTAAAGTTGTCCCAGAGGTTCCTAATCCTCTCCTCAATTTTTTTTTTTTTGAATTCTTGTTTCTTCCCTCTGTTCCAGTTGAATATTTATTTCTTCCTTTTGTTCCAGATCATTGATTTGAGTCCTGGTTTCCTTCCCTTCACTATTGGTTGCCTGTATATTTTTCTTTATTTTACTTTGTATAGCCTTCACTTCTCCCTTTATTTTGTGACCATACTCAATCATTTATGTAAGCACCCTTATTACCAGTGTTTTGAACTCTGCATCTGATAGGTCGGCTGTCTCTTCATCACTTACTTCTTTACCTGGAGTTCTGATCTATTCTTTCATTTGGGCTGTATTCCTTTGTCTCAGTGCACCAGTCTGGGTGAATGTTTCTTCTTTAACTCCTTGGTTGTCAGACTTCCATACAATTTGATTTTTCTGGCAGTTTTGGGGTTTTTTGTTTTTAAATTTGTTGTTATCCTTCTTTTGGTTGTGCAAGGAAGCAAAGCGTATCTGCCTACACCTCCATGTTAGCCAGATAACCCAGGCTTTAAAATTTTTAAGTATTCATTTCTAAGCTAAATGAATCATGACTAGAGGACTTGCTATGTATGATTATTCTCTGGCCTTTTTGGAGACTTGTTTTTAAACTCCACATGATTGATGTGTATATGTTTGTGTGTGTGTGGATATTCTATATATGCTAAAATAAAAAGCATTAATTGTGTGGCCTAGAGACTTTATGTGCATTTTTAAAGGTTCAGTGGCCTTCAACTTTTTGTTCATGTTCATCCAAAAATATCTTTGAAAAAAAATTACATATCTTTGCATTTTAAGTTCACAATTAAAATTTTTCATTCTAAGTTTAAATAGAGCAGAGAATATAATTACTAATGTATTGTGTAAAACTTGATATTTAAAAATAAACCTCTTTCACTGTTCTCCTAAAAATATCCAGTGACTTCTAAATATTTTAGTTGTTTGATGTCCTCATTATCAATTAAAACACATACAGGTTTTAATCAATTTTTCTGTAGAGACAACCAAAAAAATTGAATAATTTTTAAAAATTTGCTTAGAAGAGTTCCAGCAATCATGTTTTAAAATACAGAGGAAAAAAGATTTTGACTGCTGTTACATTTGTGCTTATTTTGAGTTCTTCAGACCCATTACAAATTATAGATGGTATATAAATGTGCTTTCAACTGCCTGTACTCTTTTCTTTCTCTGCTTCTTTCCTAGGAATCACACCAGTGTATCATAGTATGTTTGCCTTAATGAGTGAAACAGAAAGGATCTGGTATCCACCCAACCATGTCTTCCATATAGATGAGTCAACGAGGCATAGTGTACTCTACAGAATAAGGTACTTTGTTCCGTAACATGACTCACTTAGTAGTAAAGGGCAAAATGGGAGAAATTATTGAAAAGAATTTTAATTGCAGGATACATAATACCAGAGACTAGAACTAATTAACATTTAATTTTCTTCATTTAAGACTGTGTTTCTCCTTTAAAGGAAGTGTCCATACATGTTCTTTGATTAGAATGCTCTGAAAATAAAGCTGTTCTGGTGAGATGCTACATTACCACATATAATTATAGTTAAATTTTTAAAAGGATGAGGATAGCTTTACTAACAAAATCCTAAATGTTTGGAATATTGCTAGTTTCCTAGGAAATTAAATGTTTTGTGCAATAAAATGTGATCTCACATGTCTTCTTTTTAATAACTTTTTTAAAGTTGAAGAGAAAATAAGATTTCTCCAATGTTTATTACAGTTTAAATTATAAAGTTAATCTATTTAATAATTTATGGTAACATGTAATACTAATTTAGAGGAATCCAGAAGTATTTTTCTACTCAGTGAAACAAAGAAGTTAAGTTTGATCTGTGGCTCTTATGAAATAGGTGCATTCACTTCAGAGTCAGTGTTACAGTATAAAAGAACATGGACTCATTCATAATTTTAAAAAGAAAGGTAAAGGGAGCCTTAATTAACTAAGACATAAGATAGATAGTCTTACCATGATAAAGGGTTATCTATAAAAAAAACATGTGGCAAATAATATTCTTAAGTGATAAAATGTTTGAAGTGGTCTTTTTAAAATGAGGAACAAAGATTACCACAGTCACTGCTTTTGTTTAGGATTTTAGTGAAGTTCCTAACCAGAGCAGTAAGACAGGAGAAAAAAGTTTAATAATTGAGAACAAAGAAACAAAAAGTCATTATTCGGAGATGACATAATTGTTAGCAATGTACAGGTATAGATAATAAGTATATTTCTACATTTCTCTGTTATTGTCTCTACATTCTGCGCATGGAAGGAGGGAGTGTATTGATTTTACAGCTATGTTTCTTGTATTTTCTACCTATACTTTTATTATGGTCTTATCCAGATTTCCTTTTGTCCTCAACTTGTATTTAACACTGTTAGCTGTGTTTTCTGATTAAGGGATAATACCTTTTAGTATGGTGGAAGTGGTTATATGTACACAGTATGTTTATATTTGAAGTATGTATTTGGAGGCTGATGGAATGTTTTAACTGTCTCGTAGATTTTACTTTCCATACTGGTATTGTAATGGCAGCAATAGAACTTATCGGCATGGAATATCTCGAGGTGCTGAAGCTCCTCTTCTTGACGACTTTGTCATGTCTTACCTTTTTGCTCAGGTATGAATATATTATCTACTCGTCCCTGTGTTAAATGATAAATACCTTGCTTTATAGTGTACCTCTTTAATCAGGAAAATCTTCACATATGGAAAAATTGATGTTCCATTTTGTGTAAAAGGTGCAGATAACAAAATTAAGTCTTTTTCACTAATTTTTAATCTCATGGTTTATGGATAATAGAATCTATTTTATAAACTTTCCTTGAATTAGCCATTTGATTTTTCTTCTTCTTCTTCTTCTCTTCCTCCTTCTTTTTCCTCCTCCTCCTCCTCCTTCTTTTTCTTCCTCCTCCTCCTCCTTCTTTTCTCTTCTTTCTTCTTGTGCTTTAGATTATTTTAAGGATTTCACAAAGTTTAGACTGAGTTGTACAACGTGATTCATGTAGACATAAGTAGTTGAAACATAAGACAATAAAATATCTTTAGAAAAGGTTTTATTTTTTAATTCCTGAACAATTTCAAACTTAAATAGTGGGAGTAAAGTGTAAAGAAACTAAGTAACTGCATAATAAATTGAGCTATAATAGTTTGTGCAGTTCCTTGTGGGAGGGTGGCTGATATTTAGTCTGAGAGCTAGGTTCCAGTTATTTGTTATTAATACTATTAGGTTAAATTTTTGTAGTGTATTTGAACATTTTGTAATGCTTTTTAAATATGTACCTTGATTTAAACAGTAATTGAAATGTTTTATCATTAAATAACTTTTGTTTTTATATGCTGGAAGACTGAGGAGTAGAAACTAAAGAAAGAAAATATATTAGTGCTTTTGGGTAAAGGTATGGTCTTGGTATTCCCAAAGGTGTCAGTTTAAGGAGTTCTAAATCAAATTTGGTAATCTAATAGGAAATAATTCTACAGATCCTGATGGCTCAGATTTCTAAACTATCTAGTAGGGCTAGTTCAGTTTGTGAGCAACAAATTGAAACAGTTCTTTTTTGGGCTATGGGAGCAACCTACATTTTTTATTGTGGTAAAATATACATAATAAAATTTACTATTTTGAGTCTTTTTAACTGGATAGATCAGTGGCATTAATTAAATATATTCACATTGTTGTACTACCGTCAATCAACACAATGTTTTTCATCTTCCTAAACTGAAACTTCATACTCATGAAATAACAATTCCCCATTCCCCTCTCCTTTGGCCCCTGGCAGCCATCTGTGTGCTTTATGTCTCTATGAATTTGCCTATTCCAGGTATCTCATATAAGTGGGATTTTTATGACTGACCTGTTTCTTTTTTTAATATATGTCATTGATTATGCTATTACAGTTGTTCCATTTCTCCCCCATCATTCCCCTCAACCCCATCATTCCCCACCCCCTCCCACCCACATTCCCCCCCTTTGGTTCATGTCCATGTGTCATAAGTTCTTTAGCTTCTACATTTCCCACACTATTCTTGCCCTCCCCCTGTCTATTTTCTACCCACTGTTTATGCTACTTATTCTCTGTACCTTTTCCCCCTCTCTCCGCCTCCCACTTCCCTGTTGCTAACCCTCCATGTGATCTCCATTTCTGTGGTTCTGTTCCTTGTTCTAGTTGTTTGCTTAGTTTGCTTTTGTTTTAGGTGTGGTTGTTAATATCTGTGAGTTTGCTGTCTTTTTACTGTCATATTTTTTATCTTCTTTTTCTTAGATAAGTCCCTTTAACATTTCGTATAATAAGGGCTTGGTGATGATGAACTCCTTGAACTTGACCTTATCTGAGAAGCACTTTATCTTCCCTTCCATTCTAAATGACAGCTTTGCTGGATAGAGCAATCTTGGCTGTAGGTCCTTGCCTTTCATGACTTGGAATACTTCTTTCCAGACCCTTCTTGCCTGTAAGGTCTCTTTTGAGAAATCAGTTGACAGTCTGATGGGAACTCCTTTGTAGGTGACTGTGCCCTTATCCCTTGCTGCTTCTAGAATTCTCTCCTTCATTTGAATCTTGGCTAATGTAATTACGATGTACCTTGATGTGTTCCTCCTTGGGTCCAACTTCTTTGGGACTCTCTGAGCTTCCTGGACTTCCTGATAGTCTGTTTCTTTTGCCAGATTGGGGAAGTTCTCCTTTATTATTTGTTCAAGTAAGTTTTCCACATGTTGCTCTTCCTCTTCCCCTCTGGTACCCCTATAATTCGGATGATGGGACGTTTCACGATGTCCTGGAGGTTCCTAAGCCTCTCCTCATTTTTTTGAATTCTTGTTTCTTCCTTGTTTTCTGTTTGGTTGTTTGTTTCTTCCTTCTGGTCCACTCCATTGATTGGAGTCCCAGTTTTCCTCCCATCTCTATTGGTTCCCCGTGCATTTTCCTTCATTTCACTTATTGTAGCCTTCATTTGTTCATCTAATTTGTGAGCAAAATCAACCAATTCTGTGAGCATCCTGATCACCAGGGCTTTGAACTGTGCATTTGATAGGTTGGCTATCTCTTGGTCGCTTAGATGAATTGGCTCTGGGGCTTTGATTTGTTCTCCTGTTTGAGCCATTTTTTGGGTTTTTTTTTGGCGGGGGGGGTGGGCTCTGGTCACGGCTGTTACATAGTGAGGAGCAGAGCCTTAGGTGTTCTCCAGGGCGGGGCAGCCCAGTCACTGGGTTGTGACGCTGTATGTGGGGGTGGGGTCTGAGAGGGAACAATGGTGCTTGCTCCCTGCTCTCTGGGATTCCAGTCCCTCCACCGCTTTTCCCAAGCAAATTGGGCCCTTCTGGTGCTCATTTCTGTGTGGTTGGGCTTGTGTACGTCCCAGGACTATGTGGGCCTCTCCAACAAACTCTCCTGTGAGGCTGGGAGTCTCTCCAGGGACCTCAACCCCCACAAGTGTTTTCAATCAGTGCTTTTAGGCTTTATCTCCTGGCGCTGGAGCCCTGGGTTGTGCAGTCTGTCTTGCTGCCCGTTTTTGCCTGGTTTATCTGCACGCAAATGTGTGACCACAGTCAGCTGCCTTGCGTACCTTACTGGGTCTGTTCATTGCCTCTCTGTGCCCGGTAACCACTGCCTGTGCACCTGGATGTGCCAACCACCGCTGTGCATCCGGGACCACTAGTCACTGTTTTTTGGTGCCACGATCCCTCTCTACTGGCCGCCGACTCTGCCCCTCTTACCGGTGTGGGTGAATCATTGTTGGACTTCCGTACAATTCAATTTTCTATCTGTTCTGATAGTTTTTTTGGTTCTAAATTTTTGTTGTCCTTAATTTTGGTTGTGAGAGGAGGTACAGTGTGTCCACCTATGCCTCCATCTTGGCTGGAAGTCTGTTTCTTTTAATATAATGTCTTCAAGGTTCATTCATGTTGTAGCATGTATCAGCATTTCCTTCCTTTTTAAGACTGAATATTGTATTGTACCTAGTACCACATTTTGTCATTTTCTTTATCCATTCATCTGTTCATGTATATTTGAGTTGGATCCACCTTTGGCTCTTGTGAATGAATAGTGATGTGGTAAACATGGGTTTACAAATATCTGAGACCCTGCTTTCAATTTCTTTGGATATATATCCAGAAGTGGAATTAATTGAATCAAGTGGTAATTCCTTTTTTGACCTTTTTTTGAGAAACTGCTATATTGGTTTCCATAGCAGTTGCATCATTTTTACATTCCTACGAGCAGTGCACAGCATTTGTTTCCCTACATCCTTGCCAACACTTACTATTTTTTATAATAGCCATTCTGATAGGTGTAAACCAGCATTTGTAGTTTTGATTTACATTTCCCTAATAATTAGTTATGTTAACCATTTTTTCATAAGCTTGCTGGCTTTTAAATCAGGTTTTTGTTTTTTTGTTTTTTTTTGTCAAGCTATAAGTATTCTTTATAAATTCTGTATGTTAATTCATGTATCATCAGATACATGATTTGCAATTTTTTTTCTCTTATTCCATAGGTTTACTTTTCACTCTGTTGATTGTCCTGTGGTGTGCAATAGTTTTTAATTTTTATGTAGTCCAGTTTTTTCTTTTGCTACCTGTGCTTTTGGTGTCATATTCGAGAAATCATTGCCAGATCCAATATCGTGCACCCTTCTTCCTACATTTTCTTGTGTTTTATGTTTTATTGTTTTAGTTCTTACATGAAAGTCTTTTCTTGATTTTGGGTATATTTTTGTATATGCTGTCAGATAAGGATCCAGCTTCATTTTTGCATGTGGCTATCCAGTGTTTTCAGCACCATTTGTTGAACAGACTGTCTTTTCTTCATTAAATGGTCTTGGCAGTCTTGTCAAAAATCATTTGCCCACCAAGCAACTTTTGTTCAGCTTCCTTTGTTTCACTAACCATTAAGAAAGAGAGAGACAAGCTTTTGAGAATAGTGTAGTATGAGATTATGACTTTCTATCACTTTTATGATTTTATTTCATCCATATTTCAAAGCTGATCTATTTGGGGGGCATGCTAGTTAAATTCTGTTAATAAGGCAGGCTTTCCTAAACTATTCATTTAGTTGCTTTACCCTAATATTAATACTGTGATATCTCATACTTTTGATCTAGAAAAATTATGAGTGATTTCCAGTTTTGTTTTTCTAGGAAGGATTTTCATATTTAGGACAGCAAAATAATTTCACATTGTAATTCTAAATAGTGTCTAGACAATACCATATGCTTTTTATATTTATTTTTTATAAACTTTAAAAAATTTTAAATTCCAGTTAACACTTAATGTTATTTTTATTAGTTTTTTTATGTTTCTTAATATTTTATTTCTGTAAGTCTCATATTTTATTTCTGTAAGTCTCTGCCCAGAAAAGAAATGAGGTAGTAATTATCTCATTCCTTGAGTGTATTTTATCAGGTTAGGCTATATGCATGTTGGAGACTAAAGCAAACTTTACCAATGATATTGCCATAATGTAAGAATATATTGAGATTTAAGAAATCATGATCCACACATATGCTGCCTACAAGAGACCCACCTCAGAAAAAACGACCTACACAGACTGAAAGTGAAGGGTTGGAAAAAAATATTACAAGCAAATAGACAGGAAAAAAAAGCAGGGGTAGTGATACTCATATCAGACAAAATAGACTTCAAAACAGGAGCCATGAAAAGAGACCCAGAGGTCACTTCATAATATTCAAGGGAAGACTCCATCAGGAAGACTTAAACATTATAAATATGTATGCACTCAACATAGGAGTATCCAAATATATAAGGAAAATCTTGGAGGATTTCAAGAAAGTTAATGACAGCAACACAATTATAGTAGGGGATTTTAACACCCCAGTATCAAAAATGGATAGATCTTCCAAACAAAATATCAATAGATATTGCAGCATTGAACAATGTCCTAGATCAAATGGACTTAACTGGTTATATATACATATATATACACATACATATATATACACACACATATATATATACAGTATATATACAGTGTGTGTGTGTATATATATATATATATAAAACCTTTCATCCCAAAGAAGCAAAATACACATTCTTTTCAAATGCACATGGAATATTTTCAGATGAGATCGGGCACATTCAGGGTGATATAGCTGTAGAGAAAATTTTCAAAACCAGACCACATGGTAGAACACAAAACAAGCCTCAACAAATTCAAGAAAGCTGAAATCATATCAAGCATTTTCTCTGACCATAAGGGACTAAAACTAGAAACCAACCTCAAGGAAAAAACTCAGAAACACTCAAACTCATAGAGATTGAATAGCATGCTATTAAACAACGAATGGGTTAAGAATGAGATCAAGGAAGAAATCAAAAAGTTTCTGAAAACAAATGGAAATGAATTCACAACAATCCAGAACTTGTGGGACACAGCAAAGGCAGTCCGAGAGGGAAGTGGATAGCGATACAAGCCTATCTAAAAAAGATAGAAACATTTCAAATAAACAACCTAACCCTACAAGAACTGGAGGAACAACAACAAAGACAGCCCAGAGCAAGTAGAAGGAAGGAAATAAGCAAGATCAAAGCAGAATTAAATGACATAGAGACTAAAAGAACAATTCAGAGGATCAGTAAATCCAGGAGCTGGTTCTACAAAACGATAAACAAAATTGACAAGCTTTTAAGCAGACTCATCAAGAAAAAGAGAGGACCCAAATAGACACAATCAGAAATGAAAGAGGAGCGATTACAACTGATACCACAAAAATGCAAAGAATTGTAAGAAATTACTACCAAGAACTATATGCCAAGAAATTTGAAAGCCTAGCTGAAATGGACAAATTTCTAGGAAAATATAATCTTCCAAAACTGAATGAAGAAGAAGCAGAAAGCCTAAACAGACCGATAACAAAATTGAAAGCAGTAATCAAAAAACTTCTAGCACACAAAAGCCCTGGACTGGAAGGTTTCACAGGAGAATTTTACAAAGCATTTAAGGAAGAGCTAACCCCTATCTTTCACATACTATTCTAAAAAATTCAAGAAAAGGGAAGGCTCCCAAACTCTTCTTATGAAGCCAGCGTCATCCTAATCCTGAAACCAGACAAAGACACAACAAAGAAAGGAAACTACAGGCCAAAAAACCCTCTAAAGAGTAGTTTTAAAAAAGTAGTTTAGACATTAAACTGTTTTTAGAGTACGTAAGACAGTATTATAGAAAGACAGATTTGGAACCTGTAAGCAATTAAAAAGACAAAATCAAGCTGCCAGCCTTTTAACTTTATTTTTTTCCCTGAGGATTTTCTTTATAATATCAAATATGGCCACTAAGAAAAAAAGTAAACTGCTGCCACGTGAACAGCCATTAATTAATTCACATATTCAGCCAGGGAAAAAAAAAAGGATATTTACTCCATGTTCTTTCTTTGATTCATTTATGAGTTTGTGATTATAACTGTTTTCTTATTTTTCTGGCTGAATACAGACAAAAATTCTTTGTTCAGATATTGTCAGCCAGGCATATAAAAAACTACTTTTCTACAGTCTTAATGAAATGAAAATTCACTGGTACATTCTGTGATATTGAAGGCAAGCTAGTTTAAAATAACATGCTTTGGCATTTGAGACTCTATTTGTAGCTTTTCTCTAATGGGTATTTGGTTGATTATGTTCTTCGTGCTATTCTCACAGATTTTTCATGTTTGTTTTCTTTTGGGCATGAGTTCCATGGACTATCTTCATGAATAGAATTTATTATCCACTGGTTCTATATTATATATGGGGAAACCACAAGCTACTAAAAAGAATCTACCTAGCCATCAGTTTTTAGTAGCTCTTTTTTAATCAGAATGACTTACTTGCTCATTTTCAGAAATGTTGTGAAATATGGTATTTGTCTTTCACTGCCTGGCTTATTTCGCTTAGCATAATGCTCTCCAATTCCATCCATGCTGTTGCAAAGGGTAGGAGCTCCTTCTTTCTTTCTGCTGCATAGAATTCCATTGTGTAAATGTACCACGGTTTTTTGATCCATTCATTAACTGATGGGCACCTAGGTTGCTTCCAGCACTTGGCTATTGTAAATTGTGCTGCTATGAACATAGGGGTGCATAGGTTCTTTTGGATTGGTGTTTCAGGGTTCTTAGCATATAATCCAAGCAGTGGAATTGCTGGGTCAAAAGGTATGTCCATTTTTAGTTTTCTTAGAAAATTCCATACTGTTTTCCATAGTGGTTGTACCAATCTGCAATCCCACCAACAGTGAAAGACAAATACCATATGATCTCACCTTTAACAGGAACCTAATCAACAAAACAAACAAACAAGCATAATATAAACAAATTCACTGAATTTGAGAACAGTCTGACAGTGACCAGAGGGGGAGGGGAGGGAATTTCAGGGGAAAAGGGGAACGGCTTAGAGCAACAAGTATAAAGGACTCATGGACAAAAACTATGGGGGGCGGAAATGGGAGGAAGGTGGGGAGGGAAAAAAATTAAAAAATAAAAAATAAATAAAACTCAATTTAATTGAGAACAGGCTGATAGTGACCACAGGGGAGAGGGGAGGGGATTATAGGGGGAAAGGGTGAAGAATTTGCAGGAACGATTATAAAGAATACATGGACAATAACAAGGGGGGTGGAGACAGGGTAGGGAGGTGGGGAGGGGTGGCGGAAAAGGCAGAAAACTGTACTTGAACAACAATAAAAAATATTAAAAAAAAAAACCCAAAAAACCCCCAAAATGTTGTGATATAAGTGTTTGAAATTGTGCAAAAAAATTCAGCTCCTTTCCTGAATTAATTTTTTATTGCCAACATTTAGGCCTTTATTTTTGGCTAATGCTGGTTATTTCATTGTTTGTGCCTTTTAAGTGATATAGTTTATTTTCTTATACAAAAATATTTTCTCATTGGTTAATAGGAAGTTAACAAATCTACTTTTAAGTTCATTTTATTTCTTTTAATAAACTTATTTTTAAAAGAATGAATGTAAAAGTTTAATTTCATGAAATAAGTTATCACATCAAAAGAAGGAAGATAAATACAAAAAAATAGAAGAAGGCCCTATTTTTCCTATATCCAATTTAAAACCTTGGCTAAATATTGGCATTCCAGCTAATACTATAGGTCTTAACAATTCTTACAAAGAAAATTATTATTATTTCTAGAATATTGGTGCTTTTCATGTTCTACTCTTTCCTTCCTCCCAATATATGTTCAATCTGATTTTATCCGTATCCCTTAAAGTATGCAGATAAAAATCTTGGAATTTCTCTTTTCCCCTTTTCTTAATTCTTTATATTTATTTATAAAGTTATCAATTTTTAGATTCTTTTAATGTCATCTGTTCCCTACATCAGATATTTATTGCTTCATATATGAACCATTATAGCAGTCTCTTAAAGAGTTTTCCTGAATACACTTCATTTTCTTAAAGCACTTCTAGCATTGCTACTTCTACCAATGAAAAAGTCATGATGGTTTAAGAAAACAGGCTCAAAGAAACTGGTTCCCTATTGCTTTTAGGACCCTGCAGTCTGACCCCAGCTTACTTTCCCAAGTTTTAATCTATGCCATTCCCTTACATGACCTGTCTTCCCCAATCCAACTAGTTTGAATCTTTGATCATGCCTTGTGCTTTGTTCTTATATCATTTCTATTTTCTCACTGTGTTTTGTGTCCATCAAAAATTACTTCATCTTCAAAGAATACATGAAATACTGTATTTTCCATGAATCCTTCCCTGATCACCCCAACTGGATGTAATCCTGAACTATCTGTTGTCTGGCACTTACTATTCAGTACCTGGCATCATAATTTTCTATTTACATGTTTAGCTTCTCTGCTAGATGTTAGTCTCCTTGAGGGTTGAGACCACATCTAATACTGTATCCAACACAGTCCCTAGTATAATGCTTTCAGCATATTTGGAACTCAGTACATATTTAATTAATATCTATTTTAATTTAGGTAGTTTTGATGTAGAAGATATCATTTGAAGCTGTAAGCAGTGAAATAGATTGAGATATGTACTCTCTACATATTGTTCCCAATTCTAAAATTGGGAACCCAAATTTCAACCAGTTTCCATTTGCAAAAGAACTTTTACTAAAACTTTGTGACAGAATGACTGAAAATCTAAGGAGTTGGCATTCTTTTTACATGCATACATTCTGGAAGTTATAGGTTAAAATATGGTAGCAGATTTAAATGTGATAGTGAAACTAATGAGGTATTTTCTTTCAAATATTTTTTCCCTTTAGTGGCGTCATGATTTTTTGCATGGATGGATAAAAGTACCTGTGACTCATGAAACACAGGAAGAATGTCTTGGAATGGCAGTGTTAGATATGATGAGAATAGCCAAAGAAAAGGATCAAACCCCACTGGACATCTATAGCTCTATCAGGTAAGTTCCTTATGCGGATCCATATACATAAATGGGGGACTATTGGAGTTTTTATGCAGTTTATTTGTATTTAATGTGTCTGCGCATACTTTTTATTTTATAATTAAAAGTGTTATGGGCAACTTTTTCTTTTTGTGCACAACACATACTTTGTGAGATAAAAGAAACTATGACTTTTTCTTTTCTTCTAGTTTTATTGAAATATTGACATAAAACACTGTATAAGTTTAAGGTATACAGGATAACAACTTGACTTACATGTTTGCGAAATGATTACCACAATGAATTCAGTAAATATTAATCATTTTATATAGGTAGAAAGAAAAAATATTTTTCCTTGTGATAAACATTCTTAGGATCTACTGTCTTAACAATTTTCATGTATACCATACAGCAGCATAAACTGTAGTCATCATATTGTACATTGCATCTGAGAAGTACTTATTTATCTTATAACTAAAAGAAATGATCGGCCCTGGCTGGTGTAGCTCAGTGGATTGAGCGCGGACCTGCAAACCAAAGGATCGCGGTTCGATTCCCAGTCAGGGCACATGCCTGGGTTGCCAGGCCAGTTCCCAGCAGGGGACACATAAGAGGCAACCATACATTGATATTTCTCTCCTTCTCCCTCTCTCCTACCCTTCCCCTCTATAAATAAATAAATAAATAAGTATTTAAAAAAAAAGAAAGAAAGAAATGATCGAAAGAGTTGGTGTACTACAGAAATTATCATAGGCATTCAATACCTATTTATTATTTGATTTGTTTATTGTTAAAAGGCTAGGAAAGTTAGAGGACTGAAAAGACCACCTGAAGACATAATTTGTGCTACTAGATCCGCACATTGTATAAATAATTCTGAATCAGAGTGTCTCTAACAGTGTCTATATTTTACTCAAATTAGTATCACTTGAGGTTCCTGCTAAAATGAAGATTCTTGGGTGCAAACTCAAGAATTTGGATTCAGTAAATCTGAAGTGAAGTCTACAAATATGAATTTTTATAAGTGCTCCAGGAAATTTAAAAAACAATTCAGCTTTTTTAAAGTATAATAGACATGTACAGTTGTAAGATATTTAAAGTGTACATCAAGATGATTTGATATATGTATATACATTGTGAAGAGATCCCCTATGAAGTTTATTAATACTCACATATTATTATCTCACATATTTATTTTTTTTGTGCGTTATTTTTTTGGTGATAATACTTAAGTTCTATTTTCTTTAGCAAATTTCAGTTATACAATACATTTTTGTCAATTATAGTCACCAAATTGTACATTAGATTCTCAGACCTTGTTTATTTTGTAACTGATTTCAATAGATTCTTATACAAGTAAACCACACTCCACATGCTCCAAATTATTTTTCTGCACATTGACAATCATGCCAAATACAATTTTCTTTCCATTTTAAAATAATTTTTATTTTTTATATTTATTTTTTAAAGATTTTCATTTATTTTTTAGAGGGGAAGGGACATAGAAAGAGAGGGAGAGAAACATCAGTGTATGGTTGCCTCTTGTGCACTGCCTACTGAGGACCTGACCTGCAACCCAGGCATGTGCCCTGACTGGGAATTAAACTGATAACCTTTTGATTTGCTGGCAAGCACTCAATCCACTGAGTACCCCAGCCAGGGCTCGTTTTTATTTATATTTTATTTTCCTTATTTTTTATTTTTTAGGCAATGAGCTTTTTTTAAGTAAAGATTTTTTAAATTTATTTTTTAGAGAAAGGGAAAGGGAGGGAGACAGAGAGGGGGAGAAACATCAATGTGTGGTTGCCTCTCACATACCCCTTACTGGATACCTGGCCCACAACCCAAGCATGTGCCCTAGACTGGAAATTGAACCGGTGACCCTTTGGTTTGCAGGCCAGCACTCAATCCACTGAGCTACCCCAGCCAGGGCTCATTTTTATTTTTTGATTACAGTTGACATTAGTCTCAGGTGTACACCCAGTGATTAGACACTACATAACTTACTAAATGATCATTCCAATAAATCTTGCACCCATCTGACAACATATAAAGTTATTAGAATATTGTTGTCTATATTCCCCATGTTGTACTCTACATCTTCATGATTATTCTAAATCCCTTTGCTTTTATCACCCATCCCCCAACTCTCCTCCCATCCGGTAACCATCAAAATGTTCTCTGTATCTATGAGTATTTCTGTTCTGTTTGCGTATTTTGTTTTTTTAGATTCAGTTCTTAATAAATTTGTATTTATTGCCATGACTTATTCATATTTTTTATCAGTTTATTCTCCTTTTCCTTCTTAAAGAAGATTCCTTAACATTTCAAATAATGCTGTTTTGGGGGTGATGGACTCCTTTAACTTTTTCTTGTCTGGGAAGCTCTTTTTCTGTGTTTCAACTCTAAATAATAGCTTTCTGAATAGAGTAATGTTGGTTGTAGGTCCTTGCTTTTCATCACTTTGAATGTTCCTTGCCAATCCCTACTGGCCTGTGAAGTTTCTGTTGAGAAATTAGCTGACAGTCTTATGGGAGCTGCCTTGTAGGTAACTAACTGCTTTTCTCTTGCTGCTTTTAAGATTCTATCTCTTTCTTTAACCTTTGGCACTTTAATTATGATGAGTCTTGGTGTAGGCCTTTTGTGTTCATCTTGTTTGGGACTCTGTGCTTCCGGGACTTGTATCTATTTCCTTCACCAAGTTAGGAAAGTTTTATGTCATTATTTTTTAAATAGGTTTTCAGTTTGTATCTTCTTCTGTCCCCCACCCCATGATGCAAATGTTGGTATGATTGAAGTTGTCCCAGAGGTTCCTTACACTGTCTTGTTTTTTTTTTATTCTTTTTTCCTTTCCAATTGGGTGGTTTTTGCTTCCTTATATTCCAAATTGCTGATTAGCTTCTTGGCTTCATCTACTCTGCTGTTGATTCCCTGTAAATTATTTTTCATTTCATTAGTGTATCCCTCATTTCTGACTGGCCCTTATTTATACTGATGAGGTGTCATTAAGTTCCTTGAACATCCTATAACCAGTATTTGAACTCTGCATCTAGTAGATTGCTTGTCTCCATTTTGTTTAATTTTTTTTTTTTTTTGCGTTTCATTCTGTTTGTTCATTTGGGACATGTTTCTTTGTGTCCTCTTTTTGGCAGCTTCCCTGTGTTTGTTTCTATTTATTTGGTAGAACTGTTATGTCTCCCAGGTTTGGTAGAGTGGCCTAATGTAGTGTGTATTCTGCAGGGTTCAGTGGCACAGTCCTCCCAGATCACCCAAGTGGGGCACTCCAGATGTGCCACCCATGTAGGCTGTGTACACCCTCTTGTTGCAGTTGAGCCTTGATTGCTGTCGGCATGTCAATGGGAGGGATTTACCCCTAGATCAGTCGGTAGCAAGGACAGGTTGTGACCATTCACCACTGACCTCCTACCACTGTGGAGGATCAGCTGTGCAGGGGCGTACCCCACAGAGTAGGACTTACTTCAATGTGGCTCTGATGCCCACTCAGTCTGCCGCTTGAATGTGTTGCTTATGGAGATGGTTTGATGTGGTCTGAGGCTCTCTGCTGGGTGTGCTGGGTCTGGGACCTCTAGGGAGGAGCAGGCCAAGGTCAGCCACCACCAGTATTTTGCCCAAGGCCACCTGGCATGAGCTACAAAGCAGTCTGAAAATGACTGCTACTTGTGCTGGCCTTGGAGGTGCCCAAGTGAGGCCTAGGTATGAGTCAAGGCCTACTACTGCTACTTTAGGTGACTGGGGCCCCTTAGTGAGAGGTGTGGGGCACGTTAAAGTCAGATGCTGCTTGTTTGAGAGATTTTTAAGAAACTCTGAAGCATGACCCTATATAGGCCATTTTGTATGGAAAAGCCACTAGAAACAGCTTGGGTGGGCCTGGCAGTTGGGTGCGGGGGGTGGGGGCCTCGGAATTACAGAGTGGGGCAAATAGTGTGAACCCAGCTTGATGGTGCCCACCTCCTGGCTCTGTGTGGGGAGGATTTATGAAAGGACCTGTGGCCTCTGCCAGCACTTCTGTCTGGGAGAAAGCTGCTTCCCAACTCTCACCCTGATACCAGACAGTTCAGTTTCTCTCTGTATGTCTCTGGTGCTTTTCAAGCTGCTGCCCTAGTGCTGGAGCTCGGAAGGAGTGAATCTGAGTAAGGTCATGCATGGTCCCTTTAAGATGAGCTGCCTAGGACTCCACGATCCTTCTCCCTCCCTCAGCCTGAATCCCCACTGGATGTTAACAGACAAGAGTTATAGGGATTTCTCTTTCTGGCACTGGAACCCTGGGATGGTGAGCCTGGTGTAGGGCTAGGATACCTCACTTCTTGGGACCTCCACAGCTGAGACATACCTCCCAATGGGTGTAAATCCAGGTTGTTCTGTGTTTCCACCCTCCCACCAGTCTCAGTGTGACTCCTTTATATCCCTAGTTGTAGAACTTCCATTCAGCCAGATTTCAGGTGATTCTGAATGATGGTTATTCTACAGTTTAGTTGTAACTTTGATATATTGTGTGAGTAGGCAAGTACTGTGTTTACTTACCCGCCATCTTTTCCACAGGTCCCAAATATAATTTTTAGGGACACTGTACTCTTGTAAGCCCAGCTTTAATGGCTGTAAAACTTCTACTTTTTAAAAGGTATATATGAATGCTTTGGTTTTTTTTTTTTTTTTTTTTTAAGTTTGGAGACTATATATGTCTTATATATAGACATATATATAAGACTATATATAAGACATATATATAGTCTTATATAAACAGATTTAAAGTTTATATATATAAACAGATTTAAAGTTTGAAGATGTCATAAAGCTGATTAAAACTCCCTTTACTTCTTAAAATTCTTTTCTCAAAAATTGGCTTCAGTCACTTTTTTCTTGAGTGCCTTCAAAACAGTTCATATATAATTTGCAGGGTATCAATTTCTTTTTCTCTGTTTGGTTTTAAGTATTCTTTTGCTTTTAGATGTCCATTAGGCCTTACCTTAAGGCTATAAGCCATAGGGTATAATTATTATAAGAACTTACTGAAGAATCTAGAAGATTTTAAATTTCAAAGGAAAAACAAACATTTGTTTTCACTAAGGCCTTGATCTTTATTAAAAGGCAGATAGACACCCCTTAGGGTATTAATTTATTCATTCATTCATTCATTCACTCATTTAACAATATTTATTGAATACCTGCTGTATGCCAGATCATAGGAGAATAGAGTTCAGGGATGAATATCTTACATACTATTAATAGGAACTGAAGGAATTGAAAAGAACACAGTTGCAGAACAGAGAAGATTTGAACCACTGAAAATGAATTTTCTAAAAATGAAGCCATCTTTAGGCTTATGCTTTGTTGGCACACTTCTGCTTTAGAGACAGTGATATTGTCCAAAGTCTTGATACAATCTTGTGGTTTCTTGAGGTCACTTGTCAGGCCCTCTTTTCTTCTCCCTATGTTATTTAGTGTAGTGTCCTAAACTCAGTGAATGTTTAGTAATTGTATTTCTCTGGTTTTTCTTAATCAAGATATAAGTACATCTGTAAAATTCTGCATCTGTTTTTCTATGCTTCGCTTTCAAAATTGTTAAATATTAAACATTCATTATAAAATTCTAATATATTTTAAAACAGCATTATTGAGATATAATTCACATAAAGTTTGCATATTGAAAATGTGCAATTCAGTATTTTTTATTATAGAGTTATAAGGGCTCTATATATTCTAGATACAAGTTTCTCTCTCTCTCTCTCTATATATATATATATATAAAATAAAAAAAATTTTATATATATATAAAATATTTTTCCCATTCCATGGATTGTTTTTTCACTTCCTTGAAAGTATCATTTGCAGCACAGGAGTTTAAATTTTGAAGTACTTCAACTTATCTGTTTTTGTTCTTTTGTCTCTTGTACTGTGATATTTTAATATTAGATGAATAATTTATGTCTGTCCTGAAGCAAAACCATCCCTATCTTGCTTCCCTTCTTAATATAATTTAACTCACTGGTGGTTTCTGAATTCTTCTATAGTGCTTATTTCTGCAAAATAATCAAAGAACTCCACTCAATGTTGAAATATTCAAGATTGATGGAAGAACAGATGAGTGGTTAGTTTGAAGCAGAATTAAATAAGCTACTTTGTTCCCAGAAATAACCAGTAGAGTGTGGATCTCTGGTTAGTGTGAGAAAATACATATCCTTTCCTAGACTTAAAAAAAATACATTTAAGGTGCATCTCTTTGTGTCTGTGCCTGTGTGTTAGGTGTGTCTGTGTCTGTGAGTCATGCCTCTGTGCACATGTGCACCTGCATATATGTATTTGTGCATGTGTATGTATTAGATACTTAATCTTTTGTGTGTCATTCCCTAATTGGATATTTTGGCTTAGGTGTTGGAGTATAGAAACTGAAGGAAACAAATTAAGATTTTTCTGTTTTCATTCTTCATCTGTTCTTTACAGTCTTATATTTGCTAAAGGGTGGAAAGAAGAGAACTGGAGAATGGAAAAAGTTTAAAGGAGACTCTGATGGATGAGTTTGCAAATACTAGGCCAGGGCCAAGGACACTTATTTATGTAGCTACTGAACTACATACCTCATATCACTAAGCCTCCTTTTCTAAACAACTAAGCAAATACTAGAATTTCCAGTGGCTTACTTCAGTTGTAATAAGATGAAGGTTTCATTTTATAGTACAAAATACAGTACAGCTTTTAAGACAAACTCAATTTCAAGCCTTGTAGAGCCTTACTTTTAGAATTCTTTATAAAGCTCAATATAAGAGAAGCATCAGAAAAAATGCTTTTTATGTTTCAAAAGTTAACAACTTGTGTCTCTTGAAATATTTTAGTGTTTCTAACAAGTCTGGTTCTGATAGCATGGCACTAAAGGGTATTTGTCATATTCAAGAACCACACACTCCTCTGGTATTCCCAAAAGGTGTCCTTTATTCTAGGAATCAAAGAGGAAAGCTTGGTTGTATGACATTATCTTAAACTCCTCTTTTTATTCTTAAAATTAGTTTTCTAAAGGTTTATTGAGTCAAATAACCACTGGTGTTTATGCAAATTACATTCCAAATTTAGTAGGGCTCTTGGTAACTAGTGTTTTTGACAGAAGTAGATAAAGTAGGCATTTCCATTTGCATTCTGATTGTATGTTTAATCTTTTCAGTGTTTATTCTAAATTTGCTGAGGCTTTTGTGTGCTATCTAGACTTTTATTCAATGTCATATATTCGTTTATTTACAAGTATATAATTTGTTATGAAAAGGAATAGAATGTGATTTGACATCTGAAAAATGGGTAGAATTTATTGAGTGGAGAGAGGTGAGTGATGGAAAATGCTTTGTAGCAGAAGGAAGTATAGGAAGACTCAAGAGAGAGTCAGTCAGGACTCAGAGTTAGTAGGAGAGGAGGCAGAAGTTTGACCAAGGAGAATCTTAGAGTTATGTTGTCAAGGTTAAGAATACTAACAAACCACTAGCAAGGCTATTAAGCAGGGGTGAAATGATTATATTTGTGTTTTTAAAAGATCCCCATGACTCCAGTGTAGAAAACAAATCAGAGGAGGATAAGAGTAAATGGAAATGAGACTCAATCAGAGAGTAAGTCCATGGAGTAGTAGTAGTTCCTCCAGGAGACACAGTTGAATGGGTTAGTCTGAGAAAAATGGACAAATAAAAGAAATATACAGAAGGTAAAAACAAGGGGATGTGGTAATGGATTGACTAATGGGGGTTGAGGGAGAATGTAGTACAAAGGGTGATTCCTGGGTTTCTGGGACTTTCAGAATAGGTAAATTTTAGTGCTGTTTACTCAGACAGGTAAAGCTGTAAGCGGATCTTGGTAGGATGTTAGGGAGACTCATGATTTTGGTTTGACACATTGTTTGAGGAGCTTTTGGGACATCCAAATGAAATGGGTAGATTGACTTGACTGTGGAAGATAAGGATCTAGAGCTTAGAGGTCAGGGCTAGAGATAGAAATATCAAGTGATTTGCATATAGAGTATCTAGAAGAAAGAGAATGTGTGTAAATAAGAAGGCCCATAATTAAGTTTTACTTTACTTATTTATTATTTTTGTTTTTACTTTTTTATTTTAATTGTTGTTCAGGTACAGTTTTCTGCCCTTTACCCCCACCATAGTTGAGTTTTGAGGAACTTCAACATCTAATCATTAGGTAAAGGGGAGTGAACCTGTAAAGAAGATTGAAAAGAAGCAGCCAAAGAGATGACAATAAAATCAGGAAAGCTAAGAGGAGTGACTTTCAAGGAAAGAATGATTAATAGTATTGGATGCTGCTGAAAAATTACAAGAAAAATAAATACAAGAATTGGGTTATTAACAACATGGAAATTTTTATAGATTTTAGCAGGAGCAGTTTCTATGGGATGATGGAGCAGAAGCCAAATTGGAGTGAGTTAAGCAGCAAATGGAAGGTGAAAAGATGGGAATGGCTGTATAAACTCTTTCAGAAAGAGGCTAGATAGGCTGTAGCTGGAGAAGATATGGGATGAGGAGAATTACATTGAGGGTGGGAAGAAGATTAGTGTTTTTAACACATGTGGATAGAAGAGAAATAATAAGTAGAGTAAAAGTCCCCAGACGGTAAATGTAGAGGAAGACAGGGTCTAGGAAGTATTGGCAATGTATGGCTTTAACTAGCAGGTTTATACCTCATTTATTCTAACAGGTGTGGAGGAGGAGAAAATGAATGCAGATGTGTATAGGTTTGCCAGCAGGAGATTGAGGGAACTTTACTTAGAGAAACTTTTTCTTTTTTTTTTTTTTTAAGAAAGCGATGAAGTCATCAGCTGAAAGTGAGGAGGAATGTAGCTGAGGTTTGAGGAAATTTGAGAAGGTTTAGCATGGTTGTGGGACTTGGGAAAATTAGTTGAACAGAAAAATGTCATAAAAGTGATGGAAGTGATGAAAGGCTATTTAAAATTGGTGATTATGAATTTACAGTACAACACAAATTGTCAAATGACTTTCTCAAGCAGCACTGGCTACTTAAGTACAAAAGTGAGAGTTCCTCCAGGGACTTACAGTAGACTGGTAGGGAAGGGAGTAAGAAGTGGTATGCTGGTAAATGTTTAACAACCAATTCACAGGAGAGGTAGGGAGAAGGTCTAGTTGGTTCATGGCCAGTCCCACAGTATCAATCTGACATAACCAAATGCAGAATTGGCAAGAGATGAACAGTAGCAAAATCTTTCCACCACTCATATATGATACATACTCATAACCTCAAAAACACAGATAGTACTAAAATATAAAATAAAAATTTAAATGTAAAATAATTAGGAAGTGATGTTTTGAGTACTTATTATCTATATTTTTAATATGATTTATGAGTAAGTTTATATATAATTTAAATTTTAATGATGGCTATTTAACAATCAGCTCAAAATAATCTTTAAAATAAGCTGTCAGTGATACTGCTGACTTCTGGCCAGGATAGAGGCATAGGTAGACATGCATCTCCTCCTAGCACAAAAATAAGAAGGATAACAACAAATCTAAAAACAAACAAACAAAAAAAACAACCAGACCTTCCAGAAAATTGAACTGTATGGAAGTCTGACAACCAAGGAGTTAAAGAAGAAACATTCAACCAGACGGGTAGGAGGAGTGGAGACAGGCAACTGGGGTGGAGAAGACATGTGGTGATGCAGCAGCTATGGCAGCTGGTGGAACGGGGGTTCCACATTCATGTGCGAGATAAAAACTCGAAGGGACAACTAGTCAGCAAGCAGTCCCAGTCCCAGGCTCAACCATGCAGCCCAGTGTTACAGCGCTGGGAAATAAAACCTCCTAACCTCTGGCTATAAAAACCATTGGGGGTCAAAGTGAGGGAAGAAACCACCAGTCTCTTAGGAGAGTCTCTTTGAAGGGCCAACAGGGTTCTAGAATGTATGCAAACTCATCCACTCGGAATCAGCACAAGGGCAGTAGCTAGGAGGGTGCCAGCCATGTCTGGGAAGTAGGGGAAGTGGCTGAAAATGGGGCTAGAGCCAAGCAACTGGCATTGTTCCCTCTCTGATGCCTCCCCCACGTACAGCACCACAAAGCTGCAAAGTGGGTTGCTTTCCCCCTTACAGTATAGCAGGCGCACTGACATGGGAAGTCAGAGCAGCTCTACCTAATACACAGAAACACAAAGAGGCTGCCAAATAGAGTAGACAAAGAAATATGGCTCAAATGAAAGAACAGATCAAAACTCCCGAAAAAGAACTAATGACACAGAGATAGCCAACCTATCAGATGGAGAGTTCAAAACACTGGTGTCCAGGTTGCTCAGAAAAATGATTGAGTACACCCACAAAATGAAGAAATGAAGGCTATAAAAAGTGAAATAAAGAAAAATATACAGGGAACCAACAGTGAAGGGAACAAAGCTAGGATTCAAATCAACAATTTGGAACAAAAGGAAGAAATAAAATACAACTGGAACAGAAAAAAGAAATAAAAATTTTAAAAATATGAGGAGAGGCTTAGGAACCTATAGGACAACTTTAAATGTACCAACATCCAAAACATAGGGGTACCAGAAGGAAAAGAGGAAGAGCAAGAAATTGAAAACTTACTTGAAAAAATAATGAAAGAAAACTTCTCTAATTTGGCAAAGGAAGTAGATTTACAAGTTCAGGAAGCTCAGAGAGTCCCAAACAAGTTGGACCCAAAGAGGACTACACCAAGACATCATAATTAAAATGCTAAAGGTTAAAGATAAAGAGAAGATCTTAAAAGCAGCAAGAGAAAAGTAGAGAGTTACCTACAAAGGAGTTCCTGTAACACTGTCAGCTGATTTCTCAAAAGAAACCTTGCTGGCAAGAAGGGGCTGGAAAGAAGTATTCCAAGTCATGAAAAGCAAGGACCTACAACCTAGATTACTCTACCCAGCAAAGCTATTATTTAGAATGGAAGGGCAGATAAAGTGCTTCCCAGATAAGGTCAAGTTCAAGGAGTTCATCATCCCAAGTCCTTATTATATGAAATATTAAAGGGACTTATGTAAGAAAAAGAAGATCAAAACTATGAACAGTAAAATGACAACAAACTAAGAACTATGAACAACTGAACCTACAAAACCAAAAACAGAAACTGAGCAAACAGCTAGAACAGGAACAGAATCATAGAAATGGAGATTCCATGGAGGATTATCAGTGGGGAGAATGGAGGAAAAGGTACAGAGAATAAGAAGCATAATTGGTATGTACAAAATAGATAGGGGGCGGTTAGGAATAGTGTAGGAAATGGAAAGCCAAAGAATTTATGTGTATGACCCATGGACATGATCTAAGGGGAGGGGGGAGTTGCTGGAGGGAAGGAAGGTGCAGGGCAGAGCGGGGGCAAAGGAGAAAAATAGACAACAGCATAATCAATAAAATATAATTAATTTTTTAAAAAAGAAAGTGATACTGCTGATGAATTAAACTTTTTATGGATAATCATTAAAAAAAAATAAGCTGTCAGCATCAGCCACTCCAACCCTTGCTGTAAATTCTCAAGTACAGTGTAGTGCGATGAATGATACTATGGAGCAGTGCACAGATGCTATCAAAAAGCCTGCTTTCAGGGAGCATGTAATGTAGGCACAGAGGTCCAGAAAGGTCTCCTGGATTTGATGATGCTGGAGCTGAGACTTGTAGAATGGGTGATGGGAAGAATGATTAGCATATGTGAAAGGCATGGAAATTGAATATTCTTGTACCTGTGGAAATAAATGTTATTTATTTGTTAGATATTTGAGCAAGAGAGAAATGTTATCTACCTTCTTTAGAATATTTTACATAGACATGGAAGCACAAAAGGGTTGGAGCATTTCCAAATGAAAATGTTTTAATTGTAAAAGAATTATCAGGAGTTATTGAAGCTGGCCTAAGAAAATAATGTATACAAAAGAAGTATGTTTCAATAACAAACAACAGTAGCATTCAACAAAATGTAATAATTTTCAGAATTCAGATAAATATTTGTGTACAGCATGATAGGAAATATTTGTAACACAGTGCCAAAAAATGGTATATGCCATAATTAGAGAAAACACATTTTTTCATATATTTTTAAAAAAATTTTAATTATTGTTCTTGTACAGTTTTCTGTCTTTTACACCCATCCCAGCCCACCGCCCCAGCCCTCCCCACTTCCCTCCTGTTTCCACCCCTGCCTAGTTTTTGTCCATGTGTCCTTTATACTTGTTCCTGTTCCCTGAAATTTTTCCCCTTTTCCCCTGAAATTCCCTCCCCTCTCCCCTCTGGTGACTGTCAGCCTGTTCTCTATTTCAGTGCCTTTGGTTATATTTTGCTTGTTTGTTTGTTTTGTTGATTAGGTTCCTGTTAAAGGTGAGATCATAAAATTTTTATTTATTAATTTTATAGACGGGGAGGGAAGGGTGAAAACAGAAGGAGAAAAACATTGATTGGTTGCCTCTCACTAGTGCTCCAACTGGGGACCATTCACTTGGTGGGATGACACTCAACTAACAGCCATGCCCGTCAGGGCAGTGATTCCATTGAATCACCAATGGAGTCTAAAAATTTCCAATGAATTTTTTTAGAGATTCCATTATTAACTAGACTAGCTTCATTTCATTAGGGGAAGAAACTTAGCATCTCCTAAACATTTATAACTCAGTGAATTTGTATGTGTATTCACATCATCAGACAAAGCCTGAAAGTTTTTATATTATGTGGTTGGTGACTGTGTCACCTTTTGCCACTTGTGTGCTTATAGCACTTACCATGGAAAGGTGGTGACTTTTCTTTTAATTTTGTTTTAGATTTATATTCCAATATGTTTTGTTTTGCTGTGTGTGCTTTTTATCCCTAGCTACAAGACATTCTTACCAAAATGTGTGCGAGCAAAAATCCAAGACTATCATATTTTAACAAGAAAGCGAATAAGGTACAGATTTCGCAGATTTATTGAGCAATTCAGCCATTGCAAAGCCACTGCCAGAAACTTGAAACTTAAGTATCTTATAAATCTGGAAACTCTTCAGTCTGCATTCTACACAGAACAATTTGAAGTAAAAGAACCTGGAAGAGGTCCTTCAGGTGAGGAGATTTTTGCAACCATTATAATAACTGGAAACGGTGGAATTCAGTGGTCAAGAGGGAAACATAAAGAAAGTGAGACACTGACAGAACAGGTAATCCTTAATGATATGTTCTCATTCTTTGTTAATTTAAGTAGAGTGGTGATAGAAGCAAAGTAATTTTAGTCATATGAAACATGCACTTGTAGTTTTCTCCTCCCATTTATAGAAGTATACATTTTTAATGGTGTGAAGCCATCAAGGTCATATATATATATATATATATATATATATATATATAGTTCTTTTCTGATCTTAAATTTTTTTAAATTTAATTCTTATGACAAAATAATTAGTCATAGTATTCATATAGTTTATGAAAGTGATGTTTAAAGGTAGTTTTGCCTCCTTGTTTTCTTTTACTATTATTGATTTAGGAGTCACAATGATACATTTAATATCCTAAATAATATTGATTTTAATTGATTTTTATGATGATGTATAACTGTTAAATAATTTAGTGTGTTTTAGGATTGCATTATAAGTCTTAAGTTGTTTCATATCTGTGTTGTTCTTAGATTATTAGAGATTTAAAAGTTTTTTAGTCTTCACTCCATGGTAAACTTTCAGTTTTCTGACTGTAGTCACTATTAACATTGATTGGATTGAAGGATGCTAGCTAGAGCACATCTCAGATTCCTGGCACCATTTAACGCTCATTTTTAAATTGAAGCAAAATACAGTGTAGTCTAGGGTTCCATTATTGAGGAAGAGAATTCCATTTAATATTTATCTATTGCTATCATTACTTTCTTATTTTAAAGAATTTGTTATGAATGTTAATCTACTTCATAAGTCTTGTATTAAAATGCCTCCATAGATTCTACCTGTTTTTAATTTCAAATACTCTTAATTATAGGATTTACAGTTGTATTGTGATTTTCCTGATATTATTGATGTCAGTATTAAGCAGGCAAACCAAGAAGTCTCAAATGAAAGCAGAATTGTAACTATCCATAAGCAAGATGGTAAAAATCTGGTAAGTTTGCTTTATAACTAAATAATGGTTATATTATACAGTTTTTAAAAGTATTCTTAATAACCAAGTTATTATCTTACAGAAATTTTTATTATTGTTTTAAACATAGCTCTAAACATAAATACCAGTTTAGTCAGCTTTTTATTACATCTAGATTTTTGTATCACTACTAAAACTATCTTCCCACAGAATTTCTTATACATAAAGGTATTTTTCACTGATTTTTATGATTAGCAATGCACCAGTTTCTTTTTCTTTCCACTCTGGGTTGTGCTAGTTCCTGTGATAGCTCTTATTCCTGAGTACAATCTTTTTTACCCATAGAGATGTGCATAATACCAGTCATACTACCTAATTAAAGGAGAGAAAGAAATCAAAACAATACCACGGGGAATTTATATAACAAAATGTAAACCAATCCCTGATCTGACCTACCCACTGTAAGACATGATTGATTCTAAAATATTTAACCCTTTTACCCTGGCCTGGTTGGCTCAGTTGGTTAAAGCATCATCCTGATACTCCAAGGTTGCAGGTTTGGTCATGGTCAGGGCATATACAAGAAACAGTTAATGAATGTATAAATAAGTGGAACAACAAATTGATGTCTCTCTCTTTCTCTCTCCCTTTTCCTCTCTCTCTGAAATCAGTTTAAAAAAAGATTTAACCCTTTTTCTTTAAATAGCTTCAGAAATCCCACTTATTTTAATTTAAAGGAAAGAAATGAATTCTTTTATATTCTGCTCTAAAGTTTCTTATTTACCTGGTTCTGTTTTCTTTTTAATTTGGATATTTCTTAACTTCCTGGCTTAAATGTAACATTAATGTTATGGGGTCATTTAAACTAAAGCATCCGTATGTACCTTTCTGGCCATTTCAAGTTTATATTACCAAAATTATAACTAACTGGCAACTCATTTTAGTCAGCATGCTTTCCTGTTCTTAGATAAAAATATGATTGGTACTGTGCAGCTACTCCCTATTAGACTATGAGCTTCTTGAAGGTAAGAATCACAGTGTGTGTGTGTGTGTGTGTGTGTGTGTGTGTGTGTGTGTGTGTGTGTGTGTGTGTTTTACTCCCTGCACCTTGCCCAGTGCTCTAGATCCTAGTTTAGAAAGACCTTGGTAAGTGTTTCATGGAAATTATCTTCTTGTCTCTTCAAGTTGGATCCCTGGTTTTCTGAATCTAATATTTGCCTTGTTTTTCTGGGTACATCTTCCAGTACCTGTTGATATTTTTATATTAGGGATTGTGACAAAATAGAAAATTAATTTAGGGAGGATTTTTACATCTTTATGATGTTGAGTTTTCCCAATCAAGAACATGGTAAATCTGTATAGTCAAGAAAAAGTTGTATCTCACAAGAGTGGTTTGAAATTTTTCTAAAAATTATTTTGTACATTTTTTGGTTAAGTTTAATTCTACATACTACTTTTTGGTTGCTATTATACATGGGGCTATACTTTTTATTATATAATTTAATTGACTTTTTTATGTGTAAAAGATATTGATTTCTGCATCCTGCAATCTTAATAAATTATCTTATTCTTGTAATAGTGTTATAGTTTTTCTTTTGGGTTCCCTGAGTATACAATTATATAATCTCCAAATAGAGATAGTTTATCTCCTCGTTTCCAATTTTCTACTATATTTGCTTTCTATGGCTTCATTTATGTTAGTATCATACAATATGATGTGTTATTAAGTAGTAGACTTTCTTATTGCTGATTTTAGGATAAGTTGCTGCAGTATTTTCCCTTTAAATAAGATGCTGTATTTTAGAGTAATAACATGTTCACATATGTAACTTAACTTATATATATCATAACTATATGATTTTAGTTTATACTATATACATTTTAGTTTATAGCATGAGTACTTAGCAGTGAAAAAAATCTTAACTGAAGTTGTTTTTTTTTTTCCAATGGAAGTCTGTTTATAATCAGATTAAATAATAGAGTTATTTAGGATATAATTTATCACCTATATATTTGGTATGTAAAAATAAATGCCAGTTATTTCTAATTCATATCAACTTTTATATCAGATTAGAGAGATTTCTAATTGAGATAACTGGCACATTTTTCTAACTGGAGTATATAGTAAAATTATGGATGTTCAGTGAACTGTAAATGGATAAGCCCATATTCAAGATGGTCTTAAATATTAAACAGAAGAATTTATCATTCAGACTGGACTATAAAAGACATTTGAGCAGTTTAGAAGAAAATTAATTTAGGAGAATTACTCTAACAACATGGAGTAAAGAGAATTTGCAATATGCAGCCTGCAGTTGACTTTTTAAATGATACTTATTATTTCTTTTTCTCTTCTCAGGAAATTGAACTTAGCTCATTAAGGGAAGCTTTGTCCTTTGTGTCATTAATTGATGGATATTACAGACTAACTGCAGATGCACATCATTACCTCTGTAAAGAAGTGGCACCTCCAATGGTGCTTGAAAATATACAAAGCAACTGTCATGGTCCAATTTCGTGAGTAATAACATAGACTTTAGAAGTAAAGTTTTAGAAAAGTAAATGAGATATTTACAAAGAAGTTTTCACACAACAGAGTAACATACATAGGGAAGTTGTTTTTTGTAATGAAAGTCTATTTACAATGACATTAAATAATAATTAGAATTATTTAGGATATAATTTATCACCTGTACCTGAATCTATAATACTTCTAACTTGTATAAGTTTGATGTTTAGTTGTCTAGGTGTGTTATAAGATAGTGATAAGTGAAACAGAGATGATTCTTGTTTTCATGTAGATTACATTTTGACCTTTCTTTCAAGATGTACACCTTCAATAAAACATGTAGCAAATTTTTAAATCAATAGTCTTGGTTACTTGTCATGGGTCTTTTGCTAGACTTTGGTATTACATTGAATATTAAAATAAGTTTTTATACTAGAAATTGCTATGGTAGAAGAGACATAAGTGTTATATGATATGTTGTTTGCATAGTTAAGTTAAATTTTATGAGAGTGAGTATGGTTTTTAAAATACAAAGTTTGTAATCAGAAGGCAAAAATTCAAATGAATGATTGTTCTTTGTGATTTTGTTGGTCCTTTTATTTATTTTTAAAGCGGTATAATTGCCCCTTGAATTGGTTTGAACTTTAATTATTTTTCATTATAAGATTACTGATAAACTTACAAAGTAGAGAAGACTTCTAAAAATTCTGAGTTTTAGATTTGACTTTGATCTTTTGCCTGGCACCTGGCTCTGTCATCATACACATTACTTCTTTACCTTTAGGATGGATTTTGCCATAAGTAAACTGAAGAAAGCAGGTAATCAGACTGGACTCTATGTACTTCGATGCAGTCCTAAGGAGTTTAATAAATATTTTTTGACTTTTGCTGTCGAGGTTAGTATGTCAAGTTAATTGATGGTGTAACATCTTTATTCAGTCCATATAATTTCTCCTTCATATTTATCTACCATATTTCCTTTTTAGTACTCTGAATTATGGCTTTGGATATAACTAGCATAATAATATTTCATTTACCTCAGGGATTCTGCATATATAATAAATAAGATATAATTCCTAGGATTTACATAAAAATATAAAATTATTTATAATGTTTTTCTGTCTTTTATGTAGAATTTATTTAATTTTTTGATGTTTATAAAATTGCATCAAGTCTCTTAAAGTCTCTTTTTTCAGAAAAATGGAAATATTTACCAAAACTTGTAGAACAAAATAAATAAGCAAACTTCCCTTTTACTAGTAATGGTTACAAGACTAGAGTGAAGTAGGGCAATAATAAAGAAACAAACATTTTTACTTGTAACTAGTGGTTTTTCATTATTAAGAGTAATGATCTACAATGTATGTATGTTTGTTTGTTTGTTTGTTTGTTTGTTTTAATCCTCACCTGAGGACATACTCATTGGTTTTAGAGAGAGGGGAAAAGAGGGAGAGAGAGAAGGAGAGAAACATCAACTGGTCACCAACTGGGAACTGAACCTGCAACCTAGGTTTGTGCCCTGACCAGAATTTGAACTCATGGACCCTTCAGTTTACAGGACAATGCTCCAACCAACTGAGCCACACTGGCCAGGGCTACAATGTATGTTTTAAGCATAAAACTACAATGAAACCTCACTGTTAATTCAGATTATTTAGTATGTCATCTGAGATTGTTCACTGTCCAAAATTATCTAAAAAGATACTATCACTTATAAGGCAGTTTCATGGTATAAATCTTGAGAACCTTTATATCAACTTCCAAAATTTATCTTGCTTTTTGAACATAAAGAAAGTAATGATTTTACTATTTAGTTATTTTAAGTTTGATAAAATACAGCTGCCTTATTTTAGCATATGTAGGGTGGATTAATTGTCCATAAAAACAGAAGGTAGGTTATTCCATAACTTCAGCATCAGAGAATACTCTGTATAGTATTTTCTTACTATAATTATAGCACTTCATTATATTATCAAATGAAAATGACCATATTGTTATATATTAGGGAGTGTATGATGCATAGCCCCATTTCAAGGAATTTATCTTTTGGAAAAAATAAGAAAGTATACCAAAAAATACTAAAAAGAGTATTGTAATTATTCAGTATAGGCAAATAGAGATAATAACAGAAAAGGTTACAGTTGTTAAGAAAGATGTTTTGGTACAGGAAGGACTTGAGGTTGACTTTGAGAAAGTATTGGGTTAGCCAAAAATTCTGTTTAGTTTTTTCCGTAAAATTAAAGACATGTTTTGACTTCCGGCCAAGATGGAGTGTAGGTGGACACACTGTGCCTCCTCGCACAACCAAAATTAAGGACAACAAGGATTTAGAAACAAGAAAACATCCAGAACTGAGAGAAAATTGAATTGTATGGAGGTCCGACAACCATTCATCCAGTCTGGTAAGAGGGGCGGAGTCACAGCAGGAGGAAGCAGAGGTTGGCCCACCGGGCACGCAGGCAGCTGCTGGTGGACCCAGGCCTACAGGTGGCAGCTGGCAGACCCCAGGTGCCCAGGCGGCAGCTTGCAGACCCCAGGCACAAGGCAGCTGGCTGACCAGGTGGTCACACATTTGCATGCAGATAATCCAGGCGAAAATGGGGAACAAGACAGAACTCATAACCCAGAGCCCCAGTACTGGGAAATAAAACCTAAAAACACTGAGACCCTGTCCCCACAAACAGCGTCACAACCCAGCAACTGGGCTGCTCTGCCCTGGGGAACACCTAAGGCTGTGCCCCTCACTATGTAACAGCTGCAACCAGACCAAAAGAAAAAAAAGAAAAAAAAGGAAAAAAAAATGACTCAAACAGGAGAACAGATCAAAGACCCAGAGCCAATTCATCTAAGTGACCAAGAGATAGCCAGCCTATCAAATGCACAGTTCAAAGCACTGGTAATCAGGATGCTCACAGAATTGGTTGATTTTGGTTGCAAATTAGATGAAAAAATGAAGGCTTCAGTAAGTGAAATGAAGGCAAGTGCACAGGGAACCAACCAATAGTGATGGGAGGAAAACTGGGACTCAAATCAATGGAGTGGACCGAAAGGAAGAAACAACCAAACAGAAAAGAATGAAGAAATAAGGATTCAAAAAAATGAGGAGAGGCTTAGGAACCTCCAGGACATCTTTAAACATCCCAACATCCAAATCATAGGGGTACCAGAAGGGGACAAAGAAGAGCAACAAGTGGAAAACTTATTTGAACACATAATAAAGGAGAACTTCCCCAATCTGGCAAAGGAAATCGACTTCCAGGAAGTCCAGAAGCTCAGAGAGTCCCAAAGAAGTTGGACCCAAGGCACATCATAATTACATTAGCCAAGATTCAAATGAAGGAGAGAATTCTAGAAGCAGCAAGGGATAAGGGGACAATCACCTACAAAGGAGTTTCCATCAGACTGTCAGCTGATTTCTCAAAAGAGACCTTGCAGGCAAGAAGGGGCTGGAAAGAAGTATTCCAAGTCATGAAAGGCAAGGACCTACATCCAAAATTGCTCTATCCAGCAAAGCTTTCATTTAGAATGGAAGGGAAGATAAAGTGCTTCTCAGATACACCACTTACCACCAATCTCCACCCTCAGTGGAGGATCAGCTGTGCAGGGGGCAGGGTTGTGGTGCTCTGACATGGTGTGTAACTGTCCACTGGGTGCACAGACCCTGGGGTTTCCCGGGTGGTGGCAGGCCAAGGTCAGCCACCACCTGTGTTCTGCACAGACCACTCTGCCTGAGCTAAAATGCTGTCTGAGGTGGCTGCTACTTGTGCTGGGCTTGGAGATTCCCAGGCAAAGCCAATCTGTGAATCTAGGCTGGCTGCTGTTAGTGTCGTGCCTGGAGCCACTGAACAAGAGGTATGGTGGGGGCTGGGTGCTCACTGAGGCCAGCTGTTGCTTGTTTGAAAGAATTTAGGAAGTTGTGAAGCTGGAACCAAGACAGCCCTTCATATAAGAAAGCTACTGTTAATACCTTTAAGTTGGGTGGGACAGAGATCTCTAGGGTAGGACAAACCCTTTAGCCGGGTTAATGGAGTCTCATATATGATGCCAACCTTTCTGTTTGGGAGAAAGCCGTCCCCCAGCTCTTGCCTTGATGCCAGCCACTTCCAATTCCTCCCTTGTGCCTTTCAAACTGCTACACCAGTGCTAGAGCTCTGAAGGAGTGAGTCTGAGTAAGTTTGTGTGTGGGTTTTTTGAGAGGAACTGCTTGGGACTCTAGAAATTTCTTCCACTGACTCCATCCCTGGTAGGTTTTGCAGCCAGAAGTTATGAGGACTTTCTTCCTGGCACTGGTAGCCTGGGCTTGGGGACCTGGTGTGATGCTGTGACTCTTTGCTCCAGAGAGATCCGTCCCCAGTTTTTATCCTCCACAGGAGGATATTTGACCAGCGCGTTCTGTGCCTCTACCCCTCCTACCAGTCTGGGTGGATGTGGTTTCTTTAATTTCGTAGTTGTCAGACCTCCATTCTACTTGTTTTCTGATGGTTCTGAGTGATGGTTGTTCTATAATTTAGTTGTTATTTTTGATGTGGTTGTGCCAGGAGGTGAGATATGTTTACCAATGCCATCATCTTGACCAGAACTCCCTCGGTAAGTTTTTAAAAATATGCACGCTAATATGATAGCTGTCACAATGCAATCTAACAAAATTGTTTTGAATGAAGTTAAAGACAACTAAGCACTACTACAGCCAATGTATGGAAAAAACTTAACATTTTTGGTCAACCCAATATTTAGTTGTGTTTTTATAGGCTATGCAGTATATTCCTTTTTGAGGAATCAAGCACCTCTATCATCCTAAACTGGTTCTACACAAGGATTCATGATTCAAATGTCTAAATATTTTGTTGGTTATTTTTGTGGAACCTATTTTTTCACAATAATCACCATGATGGTCATTGTGATTTTTCCTCTCTCTTTTATAATTAAACTTATACAGAGAGAAAATGTCATTGAATATAAGCACTGTTTGATTACAAAAAATGAGAATGGAGAATACAACCTCAGTGGGACTAAGAAGAACTTCAATAATCTTAAAGATCTTTTGAATTGCTACCACATGGAAACTGTTCGCTCAGACAACATAATTTTCCAGTTTACGAAATGCTGTCCCCCAAAGCCAAAAGGTAAAATAATATTCCTGTTATTTTTAAAATATAGGTCATGGCTTGTATATATAGTGAGTGATAACTTCAGTATATTGATTTAAAAAGAAGTATTGAAGAAGCAGCTCCAAATAACAGACTAATTCTGTCTCATTCTTTTATACATACATCCTCAAATAGGATTGTTCAGTTTGGTTTGGGTTGCCTAGAAGTGATGGGAAGTTCCACAATTCTAAAATGCTATTTAAAAATAATAATTGCTTGCTATAAACCAGTCACTATTTATTGAAGTGAAAGAAAGACCTCACTGCCAAATTCTCGCATTTGGTTTTAAGTAAAAACTTTCATACTCTTAGATTCTAACTTCCAAGCTTTGAAATTAAAATGGTAAGGTTGGAAATGTCTTTAAAAATAGGATTTTTAAAAATTATCAAAATTCCTGAAAAATTATATTAAGGAAGTAATTATAATTTTGAATATTTGAAATAACTGGTTAGAGTACATTAAAATTTAATGAATAAAATACTAAAATAATTTTCTATGAAAAAATGAATACTAAGTTGTTAAACATTTCTTATATTTAGGACACATTTTATTTTACCACTTTGGAGCAGTTGTTTCCTTAGCGTGTTTTGATTATATATGTTTTTCATTATTTCTTTTTTTCTTTTACAGATAAATCAAACCTTCTAGTCTTCAGAACCAATGGTGTTTCTGATGTACCAACCTCACCAACACTACAAAGGCATAATAATGTGAACCAAATGGTGTTTCACAAAATTAGAAATGAAGATTTGATATTTGTAAGTTTTTAGATACTGATTATTATATTTTTTGTCCTTTTAAAACACAACTGTTTCCCACTTACATTCATGTGACATATTGTTAAAATTTATTGGCAATTAATATTTTTATTTCTTGTGAAAATGTTATACCAAACGAGTTAGAAATTAGTAAAGTTAATTATTTTAAGAAGGGAATTATATTCTCTTTTCAGGATTTTAGAAATTTCTTTTGAAATCTTAAAAATTTTAAATGGTCTTATATAAAAGACCTATAGCTTAATGATTATGTCGTAGAGAAAATAAGGGAAATTGAAGGAGCAAAAAATAAAGAAGAAACTGAAAACAGAGTAGTATATAAGAGCCAGTGTTTTGGGTATAGAATGATGAGGTTTAGGATTAATCTCAAAGACTAAAGGGATTAAGATCTAAAAGTAAGGCCAGGTTGTAGGGTCTACAAAAGATCAGGAGTTAAAAGTGAAGCTGTCTCTGAAAGCCAAGGCCTTCAAGTAAATATATTCTCAGTAAAACAGTATGTGGAGTGTGAAAAATTCACCCACTAGCAACAGGAGGAGTATTTTCTGTTTTAATTGGGCTCTTAGGAAAAAAATCTCTCCTGAGAATTTGTAATCATAAGCTTTTGAGTTTGGGTTTCTTTATTCCACTTGCATGATCTGAGAAACCCTAAGCTAATAAATAAAATAAGAAGTGATACTCCCCTAGGAATACCCTGTGGTAAGTGGCAGAAGCAGAAACAAAATCTTTTTGAAAGAACATACTCTTAACCTAGGTCACTCAGGACTCCTTGGATGAAACGAATCCAAATATGAGCTTTTAATTGAAAAAATTAAAACATACAGGAGAATAATCCAAGAGTAAGGGAGTCAACAGACCAACAAACATCAAAAGTACTTCATGTAAAAGACTTTTTAGAAAGAGATTATAAAATACATAAATATTTTTAAAGATATAACAGGAGTTGAAAACCTGGCGGGTGGTGAGGGGACGTGAGCCAGACATTATTTAAATTTAAAAAGACCAAAAAGATTTAGAGAAGAAAGATATAGAAATGAAAAATATACTAGCCCTAGCTGGTGTGGCTCAGTAAATTGAATGCCGGCCTGCGAACCAAAGGGTCGCCAGTTTGATTCCCAGTCAGGACACATGCCTGGGTTGCAGGCCAGGTCCCCTATGAGTGGTGTATGAGAGGAAACCACACATTGATGTTTCTTTACCTCCCTTCCTCCCTTCCCCTCTAAAAATAACTAAATAAAATCTTTTTAAAAATAGAAAAAATATACTCATTGACCTTAAAACAAAATGGACGGGTTAAAAAACAGATTATTTATAGTTGAAGAGAGAATTAGTGAATTGGAAGATAGATCTGGAAATTATTCAGATATAGCAGATAGGGAGAAAAAAATGGAAATTACAAAGTAAAATTAGGAACATGAGAAAGATTAATTGATGTCTGAATTCCATAAAGAGACAGTTAGGTAGAATTAACAAGATTTGTAAAGACATCAATTCTCATGTAAATAATGGGTAGCCTAACATTACAAAACTAGTAACAGTAGAGTTTCAATTTGAACATAGGTAGCCTTGCTTTAGAGTTCAGGTGTCAATTACTCTGTTAAAGATATGTAGGAGGTACTAAAATAGTAGTAATAGCATTTACTATGTGCCATGGGCTAGGCTAAGTGCTTTCATGTATTTATTCATTTATTCTTCATAAAAGCCTATGGAAAAATAGTTATTTTTCTCATTCCTCCAATGAGGAAACCAAGACAACTGCAGTGCAGAGATTACATTGCCTGTACAAGGTCACACAACTAGAAGGTAGTGGATAATAAGGACTAAGTTAGGTATTCTGCCTCCACAGACCATATTGCACTGCCTTTCTACTGCACTATTAGGAAAGGAAGTCCAAAAAATATTCACATCTAAATAAATGTAGGTAAACATTGACTCTATAAATAAGTGATAATTACAGCTAATTCAGGGGGTTAAGAACCAGGTGAAACCAAAATGTACTTTATTCATTAATCCTTGTTTTCTTGTATTCTATTAGAGTGTAAGGACGCAAAATATACTTGATTTGGAGTCTTAAATCTAGGTTTAGTTTGTAAGAGAAATATTTGCTAATGGATTTTTTTAACTCTTTGTCATTGAACATATTTCCTAATTCTCACATCTTTATCCATGTTTACTCATTCTTTTCTTTCCGTTCTTTTAAAGAATGAAAGCCTTGGACAAGGCACTTTTACAAAAATTTTTAAAGGTGTAAGAAGAGAAATAGGAGACTACGGTCAACTGCATGAAACAGAAGTTCTTTTAAAAGTTTTGGATAAAGCACATAGAAACTATTCAGAGGTGCGTGTTTTTTGCGTTGTTCATGTAACATGATTTTTAAAGATGTGGTCTCATATGCACACAACACATTCATGCTTGTAGTTTTCAAAATTGCAACTTTAAAAAGTGTGTATATCAAGGACTTTCAGAGGATGCCTTCTGGCGTGGCTATCCAAAATTATAGAATATTTTTTTAAATAACATCTCCAAACTAATTACTTTTAGTATTGTGCTATAGGTATTATGTCTTTTCATATATGAAGGCCATGGTTTTCAAACTTGGTTGCCAGAGCTTTATGAGTTTCACAGATTTCCTTCACAATTTCATCTACTTTTTTTTAGAAAAGAGTTTGTGCTAAGGAACATTCTGGGTGAAATATGAATTCCAGAGATATTAGCACACAGAAACCCAGCCACCATTTGCTAGCATTCTTAGCATAGCAAGGCATCACCGAAGAGTTGTGATACTTAAATTGTCTTAAAGGATTTAGTGGAAGATGATATGAAACATGTAATTCGAAGAGTTGCTCTAATCCGAACGCCAAAGTGTTGGTGAATATGATCCTCAGCAGCTATAGCCATAAGTTCTAGTCAAAGTTTAGTTGAGTTAGAGTGATGTAAATACTGTGCTAATCTCCCAATATAGTTGTCATGATATTTTATCTGAATAGAGATCATTTTTAATTTCTCAGGAAGTGTAATTTGAAGCTCCCATCCATTTATTTTAGTCCCATATTACTGTCTCTGTTGTCTACCTCTGTACCTGTCTTCTACTCTGGGTACCATGGGTTTAAACTCTTAAATCTTCCATTATTCATGCTGCCCCATATCACTATTGCTCCCTCTCTCATTGCTGTCTGCTTATTCCAGCCTTATTTAGGGGTTTCCTCAGAAAGAACTCGAGCATTAAGGTTGATGGCCATTGCAAGACAATACAAGGGGAACAAAGTACATTGTAGCTTTATTTATATAGTCCTGAGGAGAAAAGAAAGGTGCATTTCTCTTATCTTTATGAACTGTCAACACTTACATGCACAAACAATAATTCTTTTGCATGGTTTTCTTTTCCTTAGTCTTTCTTTGAAGCAGCAAGCATGATGAGCCAGCTTTCTCACAAGCATCTGGTTTTAAATTATGGAGTATGTGTCTGTGGAGAAGAGAGTGAGTAAATCCCTGGCCTCCTTATGTTAATATTATGGCTTTCTCAATATGTCTATTTCTGTTTACATAGAAAATTCAACTTCAGGATTATAGTTAGGTATCAGTATAAACCATAATTTAACAGGAACTAAATATTATCGAAACCGAAAATGTTGTAGAACTGTTCAGTAAGGTCTTCTAAAAAAGGAAACCAATGAATGAAATTAAAATACATAAAATAGTTAACATGGCTCATGTTAAAATGCTAAAACAGTACAGCATTATAGTAAACAATGTTTACTAATCTTTTACCATAACAATATACAGGGTGGGGAAAAGGTTTACACTTGTGAGTATGCAAAACACAGTTTATTCCTGTATTATTATTTATTAATTATTGTATTATTTATTAAATTATTTTATTATTATTTGCAGTTGTATATGAACAACTGCAAAACTACTTTTGCCCAACCCAGTAGATTACAGCTGGTTTAACTTAACATTGGAGTAACTGACCATTCCAGTGTAGTACCAATTTATTTGGATTTATAAAGACAAAGTATATATAAATTGTAGAATGATTCTTAATGATGCCAACTGAAATGGTTAGATGTTGATACTTGATATATTCTATGTCAAAATTTAGACTGTTCATAAAAACAGTAAAGTTTACATTCAGAAAATTTCTATGTAATTCCCCATTTTCCATTAGTAACGTGAATTAGATATGCATCCATATTTATATAACATTGCCTCATATATTTGAAAGTTGATAGTCTTTTTTCTTTTTTTTTTCCTTTTAAAAGATTTTATTTATTGATTTTTAGAGAGAAGGTAAGGGAGAAAGAGAGGGAGGGAAACATCAATGTGTGGTTGCCTCTGGCATGCCCCCTACCGGGGAGCTGGCCTGCAACCCAAGCATGTGCCCTGTGAATCAAACCAGTGACCTTTGGTTTGCGGGCCGGCGCTCAATCTACTGAGCCACACGAGCCAGTTCTGATGACTATATATTTAATTTAGGTTGAGCTACCTATTCTTCATAGCTCTAGAAACATAGATATCCATTTTGAAAATATCAGCAAGGAGAAGTATTCACAATATATGATATGAAATCCAGAGCATATGGAAATTTTTGTAATATAGACAAATTTGATTCTACTACTACCCGGTCTTATCCTTTCACTTACCCCCACCTCCTTTGCTGCCTTCTCTCTCCATCATCCCTCAACCCAGTTTCTATTACCAGAAATTTACAAATGAACTATTATGTAATAAGGTTTTCAAAGAAAGAAAAATCATGATGTGATTTTTCAATCACCTAAATGTAACAGTATTAACTCAAATTGTAAGTATAGATATGACCACTTTCAATATAAACTGAAGATCTTATTCTTTAATTACAATCCTACCATGTTTCCCAAAGTTAGGATTCTGCTAAGAATCCTATGAGACTGCCCATCCTATTTCAAGATTAATTTTAAAGTGAAAGAAGTCAAGCCTTGGGACTTTCTAAAAGACAAAAAAAGCTTTGTTATTATTACACCTCTTTCATTTCTATTATAGAAATGGTAGGTTCTTAATCATATTCATACCCAGGAAGTCTTTTCTTGAATGGCACAAACCAGGGTTTCTATGTTTAAAACGTTATGACTCAAATTTCTTTCTTTTAAGAAATATACCACCATCAGCAATACTTGACAGTTGTAACCTAAGCTACATAAAGTCTAAAATAACCAGGAGGGACATACATTAGTGGCCATTTTTAAAAAAATCCTTACCTGTGGACAAGCTCATTGATTTTAGAGATGGGGGAAGCGAGGGAAAGAGAGAGGGAGACAAAAGTGAATGTGAAAGAGAAACATCGATCAGTTGCCTCTTGTATGTGCCCTGACCAGGGACCGAACCTGCAACCTAGGCATCTGCCCTGACTAGGAATTGAACCCATGAATTCTTGGTTTATGGACTGATACTCCAATCAACTGAGCCACACGAGCCAGGGCAGTGGCCATTTTTAGGTACACTAACAATGATAGACTTATGAGGTAGAGAGCTGGGCTATTTAAGATATGGATCTGTTTATATTTAGAGGACACACTAAAGAATGCCTTGACCATCCATGCCTTACATACATGATGAAAACCTGCCTATAAATATTATTTAGTTCTGCTAACTTATGTCTTCTATTAACAAGTTATATTGTATTTGCAACCAACAGTCCACTAATAAAGCTCTCTGAAACTTTTATCTTTACCTAGCAGAGAGTGGTAGGACAGTTGGTGAGCAGGATGATAATCTGGTTAAGCTGTTTATAATGAAGCTTCATTACCTTGAAGTGTTATGAATCCTCAAATTATATCTCCAAATTACTTTACATATAGTTCAAAAATTCAAACTTGTTAAAACTTTAAAAACCTGTCAAAAAAGTCAAAACAAATACTTCCCTTATATCAATTCCCATTACATCAGAAATGTGCTTTCCTCCGTTAATTTGGCACTATTAATTACACCAAAGAGCTTGGGTACTTACATTTTGGAGTTCATAAAGAACCAAAAATAGTAACATATGCAGTCCATTTAAAAGTGATAGAGTTTTGGCTTCAGAATTTATTTTAAAGGTTGTACCAGAGGGCCAGATTATGAGGCTGTTGCAAACCTGGGAAATCTATCAGATGCATAAGGTTAAAAAAACATTGGAAAGACAAAAGTAGAAAGTTGATAGTCTTTTTAAAGGCAAGTGGTTTTCAAATCTGTTTTCTGGAGGTTCCTCAGGTATCTTAGGGGTTTAATAAAAGAAGAGTAAATCTAAATGCAGTAGTGGAGAGTTCCACGCACACATCACCAATTTAGAGTGGTTTTATATTTATCTTATTTATTGATTCTTCTCATAATTTTTCATTTTGGGGGAAAAGGAGAAATACACTTAGAGTATACAATTCCAATTCTTACACTTGCTTTTATACTTATTTCATTGATTCTGTGATGTACTTTTTTCACATTTAAGAATATCTGAAATTGAGGTGTGATGTAATTGATGGCATGTCAGTTCAATTGGTAATTTTTTTCTTTTATGACATAAAATAAGGGGACATGTGACAATCTATAGTATCTATGAAACGTAGCAGGTCTTAAATGCCACATAAAGAGGTTTGATGAAGCGCCTGTTCATTGTAACTCCTACATCATTTGTTTTTCTGTTTTGAAACTTTCCCTGACAAATTTATCTGTAGGCTATCTTTTTTCAAATTAAATTTATTGGGCTAACATTGGTCAATACTTAATTATTGGCATGTGACTTGTTCTCCAAATTAAAAACAAACTTTAATTTGTTTTTGTCACCCAGCAAGGTCCAAAGGCAACTTTTGTTACTAACAGTTGTTATATACCAAATTAAAACTAAGTAATTTTAATATTAAATCAAGCAGAATCACAATTCAAGATTAATTCTATAGTATGCATTTTAAAGCAAATATATAAAACATAGGCATGTATGAGGTATAGGCACTTAAAAAGTTACTGGGCCAAGAACAAACATGGATTATAGTGTCAGAATTTCTTTCTTTCTTTCTTTCTTTTTTTTTTTTTAAGATTTTACTTAATTTTTAGAGAGAGGGGAAGGGAGGGAGAAAGAGAGGGAGAGAAACATCAATCTGTGTTGCCTCTTGCATGCCCCTGACCAGAGACCTGGCCCGCAACCCAAGCATGTGCCCTGACTGAGAATCACACCAGTGACCTGAAGTGGGGCACTCTATTCACTGAGCCACACCAGCCAGGGCTGTCAGAATTTCTTTAAAAATATATATCATGACACCATGTTTACAATTTTTACTTCAATTTTTGTGTTTTTTATTTTGTATCTTAATTTCTCAGTTTTTAATTTTAAGAACACTATGGTTTAGAAACAATAAAATGACCTCAATAAATTCAAGTTTGAAATTGAGAACTTGAGCTTATTACTCTACTACAAATTATTACTAGATGAATATAAGTAAACCCTAAACTCAGTTAATTATTTTGTTAAATAACATGCTTTTGGTAAGAACAGTCTTGGCTTTCAGGAACTTGGTCAATACTAACAGGGCTGAGAATTTTTATTGTGCCTTAAAGGCAGTCAGTACTGTTTCTGAGAGCAAATTTTTTTTTTCTGGCAAAATATATGGTCTGGCACAAATAATGCCCCTTTTGATTATAAAATGTTTTACTACAAAATCATAAACATGTAATTCTATAACATAACAGTAGCACACTCAAGCACACCATATGATATTTTAGGTTAAATGTTCCAATTTAAACTATAAGTTGCATGCATATTATAACCCTACCAACCACACTCAAGCAGGCATTACTTTTGCTGGACCCTATATATCTTAATAATAATTTTTTTTAAGTTTTAAAGATAAAGCAATGCAAAACACTAATTTTTTACAGCATAAAATAAAGGAATGGATGAAGTTCAAACTCAAATTATGCTTTATGTCTTATAGAATAGATATTGCTATTAATTTTTGTGTGTGGAAGAAGAATTTCAGGAAGTTTAGAATGTCTAAATAGTTTCATGGAAGAAAAAAATTAACTATGTGAGAAATTTTCATTTGTTTTGAAAAAGCAGCTGTAATTTAGAACTGACACATAGAGGTGTACTGAACTAATATTTTACATGTGTGTCTATAAAATGTGTATATAATAATTTTATATACACATTATACAATATTTGTATACATAATAATATATAATGTTATACGATATAATATGTATTGTTATATATTATGTTACTATGTGTAATACATAATAAGTATGTATAATATTGTGGATACAGTGGTTTAGGTTCCTACCTTTTACTGTTGTGAATAAACTAAACTCCTCTCAAATGGTATATAGCTGTTAAGCTTTCTTTGAATTAGTGAATTTTGCCCTGAGTGGTGTGGCTCAGTGAGTTGGGCTTTGCCCTGCAACCTGAAAGGTCACTGGTTCGATTCCTGGTCAGGGCACATGCCTCGATTGTGGGCCAAGTTCCCAGCTGGGGGCATGCAAGAGGCAACCAATTGATGTTTCTCTTTCACACTGATGTTTTTCTCCCTCTCTTTCTCCCTTTTTTCTTGTCTCTAACAATACGTAAATAAAATCTTTTTAAAAATTAGTGAATTTTATGTAGTTAAATCTCTTTTTATAATACCCACATGTAACTATAATTTATAAAAGTTTAAAATTATATATTTTTATTGTATATGTATGCTTGAGCCTTATTATCATGTATTTTTATGCAGATATTCTGGTTCAGGAGTTTGTGAAATTTGGATCACTAGATACATATTTGAAAAAGAATAAAACTTCTATAAATATATTATGGAAACTTGAAGTGGCTAAACAGCTGGCATGGGCCATGCATTTTCTAGTAAGTAATTAGTATATTCTTCTATCAAAAAGTTTTGAAACTCGAACACCAACTTACACCATACACAAAAATAAATTCAAGGTGGATAAAGGACTTAAACATAAGCCGTAACACCATTAAAGTCCTAGAAGAGAACATAGGCAGGAAAATCTCAGATATTACACGCAGCAACATTTTTACTGATATGTCCCCTAAAGCAAGGGACATAAAGGAAAGAATAAACAAATGGGATCTCATCAAAATAAAAAGCTTCTGCATGGCCAAGGAAAACAGTATTAAAATAAAAAGAGAACCAACTGTGTGGGAAAACATATTTGCCAATGATATCTCAGATAAGGGTTTAATCTCCAAAATATACAAAGAACTTACACGACTCCACTCTAAGAAGACAAGCAACCCAATTAAAAAATGGGCAAAGGACTTGGGCAGACACCTCTCCAAGGAGGACATACAGAGGATCCAGAGACACATGAAAAGATGCTCGATATTGCTAGCTATCAGAGAGATGCAAATTAAAACCACAATGAGATACCACTTGACACCAGTCAGAATGGCCCTCATAAACAAAGCAACAAACAGCAAGTGTTGGAGAGGTTGTGGAGAAAAGGGAACCCTAGTGCACTATTGGTGGGATTGCAGACTGGTACAACCACTATGGAAAACAGTATGGAATTTTCTAAAAAAACTAAAAATGGATATACCTTTTGACCCAGCAATTCCATTGCTAGGACTATATCCTAAGAACCCTGAAACACCAATCCAGAAGAAACTATGCATCCCTATGTTTATAGCAGCACAATTTACAATAGCCAAGTGTTGGAAGCAACCTAGATGCCCATCAGTAAATGAATGGATCAAAAAACTGGTACATTTATACAATGGAATTCTATGCAGCAGAAAGAAAGAAGGAGCTCATACCCTATGCAACAGCATGGATGGAACTTGAGAGCATCATGCTAAGCGAAGTAAGCCAGGCAGTGAAAGACAAATACCATATGATCTCACCTTTAACAGGAACCTAATCAACAAAACAAACAAACAAGCATAATATAACCAAAGACATGGAAATTGGGAATAGGCTGAAAGTCACCAGAGGGGAGAGGGGAGGGAATTTCAGGGGAAAAGGGGAAGGATTTACAGGAACAAGTATAAAGGACACATGGACAAAAACTATGGGGGGGGTGGAAATGGGAGGGAGGTGGGGAGGGCTGGGGTGGTGGGTTCGGGTGAGAATAAAAGACAGAAAACTGTACAAGATCAACAATTAAAATAAAAATTAAAAAAAAAAATTGTTTCATCTTATGAAGCAGTATAGAAAGGGTCTTGACCTGGGAGCAAGAAATAAATTTATAAATGGATGCTGAGTTATTTAATCTGTGTTAGTTTATGAAAGGTATTATTTTAGGCACATAATTTTAAATAGTTTAGAAATAGTTTTGTCATCCCACCGATCTTGGAGAACTGAAGAACAGATGGTCTGTAGTTTGTGTCACTTAGGCTGAGAGAATTTAACCAAAAATTATGCAGAACCTTATTGTACTTACTATGGATGGTAGAAAACACCTTAGAATATAACTTGTTGTGGTGTTTGTGGGCAATTATAAGAAAGCAATATTGCTAAAGAAGCAGAACCAGAGGGTCAGCCAGTGATCAGACCCCTCAGAGCGCACCTATATTGTGCTGCTAAACAAATAGTATTTCTGTCAGCTACCACCTAGAAATAGATGCTACTTAAAATCTCAGCTTTAGAAACTAAAGTGGCATTGAGTAGTTTTAATGTATTTGTCTTTTTATGGGTAGAGATTATTGTATCATTTAAAATGTAAAACAGAAAGCACAGTGTTAGCCATAAAATTTCCCTTTGTTATTTCAAAGCATACCTCCAAATTAATGTTTATTAATTAATACTATCTTAGTTTTCTTCTTTAAATCCATTTTCGGGTCTAAGTTATATTGAGTGCTTGTATATTTATGGATTGATATTTGAATGTATGTCCATTTTACTTTAATAGGAAGAAAAAACCCTTATTCATGGGAATGTGTGTGCCAAAAATATTCTACTTATCAGAGAAGAAGACAGGAAGACAGGAAATCCTCCTTTCATCAAACTTAGTGATCCTGGCATTAGTATTACAGTTTTGCCAAAGGACAGTAAGTTCTACAGGGATTGTATTTAACTTCATTAAGTTTTACTTGGAGGGTTGAATAAAAAAACATGTTAATTTTTCTTAAACCGTTTTATTGATATGTTCTTGATTAATAATAAAATTTATCATTTTTGGCGATCTAAATTAAATAATAGTTTTTACATTCAAGTCTCTGCCCATTTGTCCTTATTAGCTTGTTACTATGGACTATCAACTGATGGTCTTTGGTGCTAATTCAGTGCCAACAGGAATCCCCAAATTTGGGGTGTCATAGAAAGGGAAACTTCACTCAGTGCATATAACAGGGCAATTGTGATACAGCATGACTATGAAAACAGGTGGCCCTGGGGTCAGACCCCTTTGTGGCTAGACAACTCTGCTCTGCGCCTTGTTGGTCTGCTCTGCTTCATGCCAGTCTGCTCTGCATTGTGCTGGTCTGTTCTGTTCCGTGCCAGTCTGCTTTGGTGAGAAGCCAGGGAAACGCTGTTTTCAGTCTTTGATGGAAAGTAAAGTGCACTTTCAGAACAAGAGGCCAGCTGGTTTATATAGACAGAAATCCCCACCCCACTGGTCCCTGATTGGTCTGTCTTTATGGGAATGAGGTCTCCAAATCCTTCGTTTGATTGGCCCAAAAGTCACTGTCCCAATTGGTCAGAACAGAGCCAGTCTGGTTGGTTGGAGTTATGCTACTCCAATTGGCTGGGAAAAGCCTTGGTCCTATTGATTGAAATAGGATTTTAGAGCTCCTTTATAAGGGTTGGCTCAGATGGTAGAAACACAGTGCAGGCAGGCAGTTCAGTGCAGAGGCAAGTAGTTCAATGCAGGCTTCTCCTTAAAGTCCAGTTTGTATGAGAGGCTACCCCTGTGTAGAAATGTCTGCTAGGCTCTGTTTTTTACTGGTGGTTTTTTTTGTTTGTTTGTTTTTCAAATTTGAGCCCAGTTAGCCACCAGGAGCACTGCTTAGTAAGCATCTTCTTTCTCAGGGTCCACAAGACTATAATTTTTTTAAACAGTTTTAATCTCCAATTCTGTATGGAAGGGCAGATTTTATCTTTGTTTTAATTTCTATTTTACTTATTTTTTGGAGACTATGATAATATGCAAAAATCTTGGCTATATTTCTGAATATTTCCTTAGATACCTACAGTACAATTACTGGGTCAAGGGCTGGGAACGTTTTTAAGGCTCCTGATATGAGTCATCAGGGAGCTCTCTGAAAAAGTGGTATTCAGTTGTCCTCAGAGGACTTTCTAGCATTGTGGAGAACTCCTCATTTAATAGATGAAAATAACATCTCATTGGTTTGCTTTCCTGTTCTGTGATTATTCATGACACTGAAGAGTTTTTCATAAACTTATTGTATATTTGTATGTACCCTTCACTGTTTCTTCACATCTGTTGTCTAGTTTTCTCTGCTGATCTTAGTGAACTTTTTATTGATCCCCATGTATTCTTCATGGAATAATATTAACCTTTCTCATTTTTTGTCAAATGTTTTACAATTCTGATTTACTTTTTAATTTTTTTAACATTAAGATTGTTTAAATATGAAAATTTGTTGATAATTTTCTTCATAATTTCTTCCATTGTTTTTATGCTTTGATAGTTCTTTCCTACCCACAGATGGAATATTCAACTAAATGTTTTTCTGTTTATTTGAAGTTCTTTGTTTGCTTGTTATGCTTATTGAACTGGAGTTTATTTTGATGTTTGTATAGTGTAGCTTAATTGACATTTTTTGAGGAGTTAGCCAGTTTTACCTTCTGTCTCTGTAGTATTCATGGGTCCTTTCTTTGTCATCTGCATTCTTCTAAATACCAGGATGTGCTTTGGATGTGTACTTCTCATACATTTGTCAAATGACTTTTATTTTATTTATCATTTTATCCATAATTAAAAAAAATAGTTTTGATCCCTAATTGTATATGAAGAGTCAGATTTTATCCATTTTTAAAGTGAAATTTTCTAATATTCATTGAGCCACAGTAAATTTGCTAAATTTTTCTTTCCTTAGTCACTAAATAAAAATTTGAGGAAATATGTTTACCTAATTTGAGATTTTATTTAGTTTAATTACTCAGCTAATTCTGACTTTTCAAAGCTTTTGAAAAGAAAAAAACAAGCAAACCTTTCTTTTGTGCTCCTTAACCCTTCTGTTTAACACAGTTAGTTAAAATGAAGAATTTCAGTCGAATAGTTGAGAAGAGTTATTTTGGTCCAAATGATGTAATTATATTTCATTATCTTAGCTAATTTCTCTAATTGAATGTTCTCATTTAAAATCAAAATTTACCAATTTTTGTGCATTGATGCATATTTGAGCATGCAGCATGTTCACACATGTTTGATGCATGTACTTAAACTTGATGGCTTATCTGACAGTGAAGACAGATTATAAGGCAGAAAATGTTATAGAATCTTAGATCTGGTTCTCAGTGAAATTTTACCTTTTGGAATGAGAGATGAAAAAGAAGAAAAACACATTCATACGGTAAAGGAGAAAGGCACATGTAGTCTTTGAATGTACCAAAAGATGTAACAGATTATCCTTCATTCTTTTCTACCCATCTACCTACCTATGTTATCTATCTTTGCCCAAATACAAGACGGTGGAGTTAAAGCGCTCCCTCTTTTCTTGAATACCATTTTCCGATGAGGTCAAAGACCATAGAAACTTTACTGGAGAAATTCAGTGATTTGAGCAGAATCATTTGGGTACACATACTGATTCTGTACCTAGAATGTCTTGGTATAATTTACTCACCCGTCTGCCTGTTGGTTATTATTTTTTCATCCACAAATTAGAACTACCACTGCTATTGAATCATTAAAATATATTAGAATGTACATTTGCTACTTACACATTATAAAGAAATACAAAAAAATATCAAGAGGCAATTTTATGGGAAAAAAATCTTTTTAAAGTTTTATTTATTTATTTTTAGAGAAGGGAAGGCAGGGAGAGAGAGGGAGAGAAACATCAATGTGTGGTTGCCTCTTGCACACCCCCTACTTCCCCTGGGTACCTGGCCTGCAACCCAGGCATGTGCCCTGACTGGGAATCAAACTGGTGACTCTTTGGTTCAGAGGCTGACACTCAATCCACTGAGCCATACCAGCTAGGGTGAAAAAACATTTTTTGAGTGCAGTATTAATAGGAAGGGGTAAAGAGACATTATGATTTAATGGAAAGAGTGTAGCTGACCCAGGATTTATTGTACAGGATTCTAATTCTCATAGTGCTATTAACAAATTGTGTGACTTTGGGCAAATCACTGTCTTTATGAATTTCAGTTTTGTTATTGTTAAAGCAGATATTGAAGTAGATGATTATTCAAATCCCTTTAAAAAGTATTTGCATATTAAAGAATTACTTGTTAGCTCTACTTAACCATACAATGTTCCGATCATTTAAAAGTTCTTCAGGAGAGAATACCATGGGTACCGCCTGAATGCATTGAAAATCCTAAAAATTTAAACTTGGCAACAGACAAGTGGAGTTTTGGTACCACTTTGTGGGAAATCTGCAGTGGAGGAGATAAGCCTCTGAATGCTTTGGATTCTCAGAGAGTAAGTTTTTATAGACTGTGAAATTGGATTAGTTCTCTGACCCTTGATGTTTCACATGATTTTGTTTTTAGCTCATCTAACGTTAACAAGAAGGTTGATAAGGCATTATACAATTTATTCTTAATGTGTGGTTCTTCAATTATAGAAGCTACAGTTTTATGAAGATAGACACCAGCTTCCTGCACCAAAGTGGACAGAGTTAGCAAATCTTATTAATAATTGTATGGATTATGAACCGGATTTTAGACCTTCTTTCAGAGCCATCATACGAGATCTAAACAGTTTGTTTACTCCCGGTATGTATTGATGGAGCAATGTTACTGATTCTCCAGGTATCTTTCTATTTTTGTTGTATTTAACAGATCTTTAGTGATTTTATAATCCCTTCCAGTAAGTTCTTTAATGTCTTTAGCACTTCTTAACTTCTTATGGTTGTATGACTTTTCCTACTTTACACATTTTCTAGTCTCTGTGATTGATAGGTCTTTCCATTTTTAAAAGCTTTTTCTCCTTCAATTACCCAGTTTTAGTTTTCCACTTGATGAGTAGTGTACTAGAGAAGTATATTTGTCTTATTTGAGTTTTTAAAAACAACTCCTTTTTTTAAAACCAGTATTTATATGTTTTATAATATGTTTTCTAAATATGAAGTAGATTTGTTTTTGTTTGTCCTCTCCTTTAAAATATGTAGCTAAATATGCCTGTGTCTGACCCACAGGTATTTCCTGTTTCAATACCAGTCGCTATTTTCACAGGAAATGTCAGAATATATTCTTGCTTTGTAAATATTAAAACTACCTATCCTGTAATTATTTATCCCTTGTAAAAATCTTTCTTGAAAGCCTATCAGATTATGGGGTAATAATTAAAGGCTCCCGTTAATATAATCTAAACTATTAGTGTTACCTTGTATTAGTTTGTATTTAGTATTTCTAACTCATCCTAATTATTTTGGTCAGCTTGAATACACATCATTTTAACCCAGAGACTGTATTTTCCAGCTTATGGTGCTCATATACTTTATTTCTGCAGATTATGAACTATTAACAGAGAATGACATGTTACCAAATATGAGGATAGGTGCCCTAGGGTTTTCTGGTGCTTTTGAAGACCGAGACCCTACTCAGTTTGAAGAGAGACACTTGAAATTTCTGCAGCAACTTGGCAAGGTAAGGTGACAGAAGTTTTAAAATAAAGTATAATTATAGAACATTTTACTTAGAAAAAAAATCTTCAGAGATTCTCTGAAGTTCCTATTTCACAAATTGTTAAGGAATGTTTATAGAAAAAAGATTTAGTTGTCAGAAGTTCTGAGGACTTCTCAGAACCTTTAATGTGTAATGCGTGTTGAATATCTTCAAGACGTTGATAAATTAGGCAATATTTCCCTGGTTGATTTGACCATGGGACTCTGTCTTGGTAGAGGGCACTTTATTTACAAAATAGAGAAAGGAATAATTTAATTAAGCCTTTCTACTTACTTCCTTTTGTAGTCATCTCAGGGAAAAGGAATGTCATCAAAGTCTACTTGTTGACTGGACTATGTTCACTAGCAGACAGTTTCTTTCTGCTAAAAGGTGACCTAGTCATGCTTAGTCTACATATTTTAAGACAAGGAAAAGCTCAGTTCTTAGTAGGTTCTATCATAGTGGTAAGCTCTCTTTCTTCCCCTAAGTTCGCTAGTATAAGGTTCTGTACCATGTGACCTTGTGAACTGGATTTTGGTACAAACATATTATGAAGGCCTGTCTTAGGCCTTGTTTCTAAGCTAAATGTTCTGATCCCTCTTTACCAGAGTTAAACACTGGGAATTATATTGGGTGTTGGCTTAGCTATTTAATACTTTTCTGTTGTTCTGTGTTTGTAAATATTCTCAAGAATGTTTCAAGTGATGTAGCAATGGCAAAAAAAAAAAAAAAAAAAATGAAGAAGAAGAAGTCTATTGTTGTATAACAAGTTACCCTAAAACTTAACAGTTGAAAACAGCTTTTATTATCACCTAGTTTAGGTGAGTTACGATTCTGGTGGCAACTTAGTGGGTGTCAGCCAGACCTGGCAGTGTCATCTGAAGGCTTGACAAGGGGAAGATCTACTCTCAAGCTCACTCATGTGGCTGTTGCCAGGCTTCAGAATATCTGCTTTAAGCTCAGTACATGGGCCCTTCTGTAGGACTGCCTCACAGCATGGCAGCTGAGAGCCAACACCTGCATTGCAAACCATGGCCATTTTATAACCTAATCTCAGAAGGGACATCTCGCCCCTTGCTATGTGGCCTCTGTAATTAGAGATTTAACTTTGAGGTTATATATGGTCTAAGATTTTTTTTTAATTGACTTCAAATATATAACTGAAAATATAGTCACTTAGAATCTTACAGCAATCTTAGAATCTTATGTTTGTTGTTTTATTCTTTAAGAATGCAGTAGTATCCAAAATATACTAATTTGATTAATGCCCAAAAGTTAGTTTTTAATGTTATATATCAACTTATCTTTAACAACTTGCCTAAAAAAGATTCCCATAGGGTAAAAATTTACTTTCTTGAGCAAATAAATCAGACTTGGTATTAGTCTGCTCAGGCTGCCATAACAAAATACCATAACCTTGGTGACTTAAATATCAGATATTTATTTCTGATAGTTCTGGAGGCTAGAAAGTCCAACATCAAGGTTCTGGCAGTATTTGGTTGCTGGTAATGTCTCTCTTCTTGTGCCCTCATATGACAGAGAGCTCTGGTGTCTCCTCCTCTTCTTATAAAGGCACCAGCCCTGTGAGATTAAGGCCTCTCCCTTATGACCTCATTCATCCTTTATCATTTCTTCACAGACCATACACTCATATTGGGGGTTAAGGCTTTATGATGAATTTTTGGGGGACATACACATTCAGTCCTAATAGACCCTTCCTCCATCCAGCTAACTGACAGCAAATATCAAAGGGTATATTGGGAAGAAGCAAAGTTCTTTCTAGAAGTTAGTAATAGAAATTTAGGAATTCCCTGGCATGTCCCTTGGGTTGTCTTAATAATTAATATTCATAATTTATGTTTAAATGCTTTCTTGAAGTTGTTTATAATTCTTTTTGAAGAAATTGAATATGTAGGTTTACTACCCACCTGTTGAAACACTATTTTTTTATTCCGAAAGTTGCCTAATGTAAGCTTAGAGATGTCTGTTAATCCTAGCTGTTGGAATTACTTATGTAATAATCATAGCATTTGTTAGCATTTGTGTAAAAAACCTGAGATTTCTATTCTTACATGCTGTGTTGTTTAGGGTAATTTTGGGAGTGTGGAGATGTGCCGGTATGACCCTCTACAGGACAACACTGGGGAGGTGGTGGCTGTGAAGAAGCTTCAGCACAGTACTGAAGAGCACCTCAGGGACTTTGAAAGGGAAATTGAAATCCTTAAATCCCTGCAACATGACAACATTGTAAAGTACAAGGGAGTGTGCTACAGTGCTGGTATGTTGCCCATTGAAACCTATTTTGAACTCAAGCTATGTCATTGGCATCCTGAGTAATTGAAACATATACTGTCTTAAGATCTGGACTTATAATATGCCAGTGACCAGAGAGAGAAGACTGGAGATGCTGCTCGGTGATGGTGCACTGTGACTGCAGGGGATCTTTGACTAGTTGGTTAATCATTCCCTTCACTGAGGATAGTGGTTACCACTCTTTCTTAAGCTTATCAAGTGAATATCATTTTTAAAGAAAGAAATTACCTTTGCTTACATTTTCTTTAAAAATATTTTAAAAATCAGATGCTTTTTGTTTAATACAGGATGAGAAAAGTTTTCTCATCAGCTTATTTTGGTTTGCATAAAGGGTTACAGAAGATTAAAATATAACTATTTTTGAAGCTTTTTAAAACTTTTTGATTCAAAAGCCTGTGTTCTTTATTATATCACCTTTAATTTGTAATAAAATTTTGTCATCTTAGACTCAGGTTTTATATATCTTTAAGTCATTTATGTATGGTTGTCTTAAAATATTTTATCAGTAAAATATGGCAAAGTAAAATTATGTTCCATTTGTGTTTTAAAAGGCCGGCGTAATTTACGATTAATTATGGAATATTTACCATATGGAAGTTTACGTGACTATCTCCAAAAGCATAAAGAACGGATAGACCATAAAAAACTTCTGCAGTACACATTTCAAATATGCAAGGTACCTAATGTTCTGGCTATTTGTTGTAGATGAGGAGAGCATGTTGAAGTAATTGTTAAGAAATTTTCCAGTTTTTCTTAGATAATTAAGGCAAGATATATAGGCAAGACCATTTAAATTATTTATGTTTACAAAACCAGCTAAAGAAGAATGATACTTTATCCATAGGGTATGGAGTATCTTGGTACAAAAAGGTATATCCACAGGGATCTGGCAACAAGGAATATATTGGTGGAGAATGAAAACAGAGTTAAAATTGGAGATTTTGGATTGACTAAAGTCTTGCCACAAGACAAAGAATACTACAAAGTGAAAGAACCTGGTGAAAGTCCCATATTCTGGTGAGTATATTTTAGTACAATAAAATGAAATTTTAGAGCACAAACTTTATTTTTACTATTATTAATAGTAAAAAAAAATAGTAAAAAAAATAGTCTGTCAGTAATAGCAAAAATTTATCGTATGCTTGCATTAGGCTTAAATGCATTTAATGGATTATCTCATTTAATCCTTACAACCACCTTTGGAGAATATGTATTATTATCTCATTTTAAGCATAAGGGACCTGAATTGTAGACAGGGTAAATGGCTTTCTCAATGTAAAGGTTTCTTACATTACATATACCAAGTGAAATCATAGGGTATTGGTCCTTCTCTGCCTGACTTACTTAGCTTAGCGTGATACCCTAGAAGTGTTGGGCGTCTCTAGGGAGATGGGTGAAAAAGTTGGAAGGGAATAAGCCATACAAACTTCTAGTTATAAAATAAGTCAGTCACGGGATGTAATATGCAGCATAAGAAATATAGTCAGAAGTATTACAGTGACTTTGTATAGTGACAGATGGTTAACTAGATTTATCACAGTGATCTCCTCATAGGGTATGTAAATGTTGAATAACTATGTTGTACACTTGAAACTCATGTTATATGTCAACTATATTTAAGTAAAAAGAAAAGAAAAGAAATAAATTAGTAGTTCATTTTTTAAAAATATTTTACTGGTAGATCAGAGGGACGGCATTCCACAAGGAGAACAACAAGAACAAGAGGATCAGGGGCTTGCAAGTGAGGGCATAATTACAGAACAAACAAGGAGTAATTGGGGCTAGAATGGTATTGAGCTCTGTATACCGTGTTAATTAGTTCAGACTTTATTTAGTAGAAAGTGTGTAGGTGAAATGTTAGAGGCCTTCTCCAGGAGCATAGTGTGGTGGGACTCAGAATTTAGGAACATAAATCTACTTTTTTTTTTTTTGCTCTCCTCTTACTTTCGGTGAAGAACAGCAGTTCTCAAAGTGTGGGGACCTGTGATACTCTCTCTAGGGAGTCTGTGTTATCAGAAGTTATTTTCATAATAATACTAAGATGTTATTTGCCTTTTTCACTTTCATTTTTTTCAGGAGTAGATAGTGGAATTTTTCATAAGCTATAATTTTATGGTCTCCTATTAAACCAAACATTGAAGAAACTTAAATGTAAAACAATGCTACTCTTTTCACAAAATTATTCTAGTTTACAAAATAGTTATTTTTCATAAAACTTATTTGTTAACATGTACTGGGTTTATTGTTATTTTCAGTGAATTAGTAAATACTTTAACATTTCCTTAGTTTTACTATCTAACATGGTAAATATTGGTAGAAATAATTCACACAAACAAAAGCTTTTTGGGAACATCAATAATTTTTAAGAGCATTTAGGGGGCCTTTAACTAATGTTTGAGAACTGCTGGTGTAGAGGGTGTGTTGCATTAAGGAGAGGCTAACAGCAGGGAGAGGCTAGCTAGGCAACTTTTGCAGGAATCTAGGCCATGTTTTTTTATTTTAAATATATTTTATTGATTATGCTATTACAGTTGTCCCATTTCTCCCCCATCATTCCCCCCACCCTGCACACCCTCTCCCACCCACATTCCCCCCTTTAGTTCATGTCCATGTGTCATAAGTTCTTTAGCTTCTACATTTCCCATACTATTCTTGCCCTCCCCCTGTCTATTTTCTACCCACTATCTCTGCTACTCATTCTCTGTACCTTTTCTGCCTCTCTCCTCCTCCCACACCCCTGTTGCTAACCCTCCATATGATCTCCATTTCTGTGGTTCTGTTCCTGTTCTAGCTGTTTGCTTAGTTTGCTTTTGTTTTAGGTGTGGTTTTTAATAACTGTGAGTTTGCTGTCTTTTCACATTGATATTTTTTATCTTCTTTTTCTTAGATAAGTCCCTTTAACATTTCATAGAATAAGGGCTTGGTGATGATGAACTCCTTGAACTTGACCTTATCTGAGAAGCGCTTTATCTGTCCTTCCATTCTAAATGACAGCTTTGCTGGATAGAGCAATTTTGGATGTAGGTCCCTGCTTTTCAAGATTTCAAATATTTCTTTCCAGCCGCTTCTTGCCTGGAAGGTGTCTTTTGAGAAATCAGCTGACAGTCTGATGGGAACTCCTTTGTAGGTGACTGTCCCCTTATCCCTTGCTGTTTCTAGAATTCTCTCCTTCATTTGAATTTTGGCTAATGTAATTATGATGTGCCTTGGTGTGTTCCTCCTTGGGTCCAACTTCTTTGGGACTCTCTGAGCTTCCTGGATGTCCTGGAAGTCGATTTCCTTTGCCAGATTGGGGAAGTTCTCTTTTATTATTTGTTCCAATAAGTTTTCTACTTGTTGCTCTTCTTCTTCCCCTTCTGGTACCCCTATAATTCGGATGCTGGGACGCTTAACGGTGTCCTGGAGGTTCCTAAGCCTCTCCTCACTTTTTTGAATTCTTGTTTCTTCCTCGTTTTCTGTTTGGTTGTTAGTTTCTTCCTTCTGGTCCACTCCATTGATTTGAGTCCCAGTTTTCCTTCCATTTCTATCGGTTCCCCATGCATCTTCCTTCATTTCACGTATTGTAGCCTGCATTTTTTCATCTAATTTGTGAGCAAAATCAACCAATTCTGTGAGCATTTTGATAACCAGTGCTTTGAACTGTGCATCTGATAGGTTGGCTATCTCTTCTTGGCTTAGAGGAATTGACTCTGGGATTTTCATTTTTTCTCCGGTTTGAGCCATTTTTGGTGGGGTTTTTTTTTTTGTTTTGTTTTGTTTTTGTTTTAGTCTGGTCGCAGCTATTACGTAGTGAGGGGTGGAGCCTTAGGTGTTCCTCAGGGCGGGGCAGCCCAGTTGCTGGGTTGTGACGCTTTAGGTGGGAGCGGGGTCTGAAAGGGAACAATGGCGTCTGCTCTGCTCTCTCCTGGATTCAGTCCCTTCCGCCACTTCCCCCTGCCTGGACCGTCTGCGTGCATGAATGTGGGACCACCTGGTCAGCCAGCCGCCTTGTGCGGCCTCACTGGGTCTGCGCAGTTGCCCCCCTGTGCCCAGGGTCCACCAGCCGCCGCCTGTGCACCTGGAAACTGCCAGCCGCTGCTGCTTGCGTTCCTGGGTCCGTACCTCCACTTTTTCCTGCCGCGACCCCACCCCTCTTACCGGTGTGGATGAATGGTTGTTGGACTTCCGTACAGTTCAATTTTCTATAAGTTCTGGTTGTTTTCTTGTTTCTAAATATTTGTTGTCCTTAATTTTGGTTGTGAGAGGAGGCACAGTGTGTCCTCCTACGCCTCCATCTTGGCCGGAAGTCAGGCCATTGGTTTTTAAACCCTTTGTGTATATATACCCACTGAAAGAATTATAAAAACTGTATCTTGTCTCACAATTTTAAAATTGATAGCTAAAGTTTTTCTTCATAAATTTAAATAGTTGTAAATAATATATTTTCTAAAGTATTTAGATACAGTAATTTGATACCTATTGTCACCCATTTAAATTTAGAATAAGAACAGACATTTTTTTGATAAGTATTTTATATCATTCTTTTTTCTCTTTTCCTCTAAAATATTTTATTTATTTATTTTTAGACAGGGGAGGGAGAAAGAAAGGAAGAGAAACATCAACGTGTGGTTGCCTCTTGTGCAGCCCCCACTGGGGACCTGGCCCACAAACCAGGCATGTGCCTCAAGACTAGGAATTGAACCAGTGAACCTTTGGTTCTCAGGCCAACACTCAGTCCACTGAGCCACACCAGCCTGGTCTTTTTTCTCTTCAAAATTATATTTAACTTATATTTCTACTTCCCGTCTCACCCCGAAGTTTGCATAATGTATTATATTTGTACTTGGAAAATCCTTTGATCACCTATCTCATTTGTAACCAAAATATGTATATAAATTGTAATTAATTCTTAAATTTTCTCTGACCACAAAACTCATAAGTTTTTACATTTTTATTCTAGAGTGAGTCATCATTGAAGTTATTAGGATACAATTTTATAAAGCAATGTAAATAATTCACAAATTTGGATAATTGTTTAAAAATTTTTATTGGAGACATTTCTTAATGAGATAAATGGAGGTTCCCCCCTTTGATGAGTTCATATATCCTTGATGAATACTTTTTATTTCTATATTGGGACCAATTCATCATAAGTTCTTTGTTTATTTTGCATTTTTATGCATATAAACACTGAGAAAACTAGTTTGTATAATTAGGTAGGAATGGAAGTTTTGTTACAACAGTATCATTTATTTCTACGACTCCTGAGATATGTAGTAAAAATGTATATAGTAATCTTCCATTAAAACTTACGTATTAGTTGGCAATATGATTAGATCTATTTTTATTATTCTTAAAGCAAATAATTAAAGCCACTTGCTTTTCTGATGACCCAGTCATCAGAGTCATTCATTTGCTCCATCTCTGAGAAGCAGTATACCAAAATAATTTTTTCAAATTAATAAATTGTGGTTTAAATTTAGAGGCATCTTGTTTAAAATGATACATTCAGAAAAGGTTGCAAAAACAGAATATTTTAAATTTCAATATAGTACTTTTTTAAAAAGATTTTATTCTTAAGACAGAGAGGAAGGGAAGGAGAAAGAGAGAAAAAAGCATCAGTGTGTGGTTGGCTCTTGCACACTCCCTACTGGGGACCTGGCAGGCGACCCAGGCATGTGCCCTGACTGGGAATCAAACCGACGACCCTTTGTTTGCAGACCGGCACTCAATCCACTGAGCTGCACCAGCAAGGGCAATATAGTGCTTTTTAATAACACTTTGTATCATGTTTTGAATATATTATTTAAATATGGCAAACCTTTGTGCTGCTTCAAAGGTTGAGTCAGTTTATGAAGAATATTTTTTATTTTACCCATTTGGTAATGCCTGACCTCATAAACAAATTACATTTAACTTCCAACAGAAAAATCTGACTTCAATTTTCAATTTAAGTATTTATAGTAATATTATGAAATATTTCTTAAAAAAAAAACAGAATAAATTGCAGAACACATGTGCAGAGGCATGTTTATAATGAAGCTAACAAAGCATATTTCCCAGAGTTTCCTTCCAAGATTTCTTCTTTTCTAATTTTAAATACTCACTTTTATATCTAATTTTATGTACTTTGTCATAATGAAAACCCCCCAAATTATGTAAACTTTGGGCCCTGTATTTCTCCTTGCATAGCTGGAAAACTAAATCACAAAGACAGTCAAGGTAAGCTTAAAATGATATACTATATACCATTTAATGATATATTTATACTATATATATCATTGTATATCACATATGATATACTATATATACTAATATCATTAAGTTCATATTACGTGATAAAATAAGACATAAGTCTCATTACTTAATTTACAATAAATAATACAGAATAAAATATAGATAAGATTGTAATTTATGAAGTAAGGTATATTCCTTCAGTAAATGTGTTGGGGAGATATGTATTGAATGCTGCTTTTGATTTTGGGGAATCATTAAATAAGAAGCTTGAATAAAAACCACAAATAACATCATTTTCATCATGACCAAAATTTTCCTATGTGTTTTATGAAAAAGATGGCTGCTATAAGCTGCTAAAAACTAATCAGATTGGCAATTGACATATACTTTTATATTAACAAGTAAAAACATTAAGTGTTTTATATAATGAAGTGAGGTTCACTACATTTTATATAAATATTTCAGAATATGAATTAATAAAATAGATTTTAGCCAACTTTCTGAATAGTGAACACTAACTCTGGTCTGAAAGATATCAGTTATAATTTTTATCTGTAGGGTTTAGGCATCATATCTTTATACAAATTATAATTTCATTTAAAAGAACCTGTCATCCATCTATATTGCTTTTGTTGTTCAAAAGTGCTTTTAAGCTAGTAGCACGATCCATTATGTCCTAGGGGTTGGTAGTAAGAAGAAATGAGAGAAAAATGCTTCTGCTGAAATACTTTTTTAAATTGTTGAAGCAGCATTTTGTACTCATGGAGGACCATTATACTGTTCTTGCTGTAGCGGTCCCCTTGGAAAATCCTCTGTCCCTGGGGTGGCTCTTCATCGGGTTTGAAGACCTCTGTACTAGTTCAGTACAGGATCTCACCTAATATCCTTCCAGTGATATTGACATAGGAGACTGACTTGAGACATTTCTAAGACATGCTTTAGAGGGACTTGGTGGCTCATTAGACTTTGGAATGAAAAACAAGTCAAAATAATTCACAAGATTTCAAGCTGGGGCAGTCACACAGATTGTGATGGAATTCATTGCATTGGGAAAGTAAAATTAATCAGTAGGTTTTGGAAAGGTGGGGATGGAATTCTGTTTGCCTATAGAACTTTAATATGTAAATATTCAGTAAGTCTGAAGTACAAAAGAAAGGTCAAAGGTGTTATAAATTTAGAAGACTTCAGGATTTAGGTGGATGATACTACCTAAGGGAAAGTTTTTGACCGAGAGGAAGAGATCTGATGGTGGATCATCAGTGTTGGGGAAAGCTGGATTTAGAGGATGGAGGGCAAAAGGGAAAGTGTTGGGGAAGGGTAATTTACAACGAAATCTCCTTTCAACCTATAACCTCATCACAAATGTAGAAGAGAAAGACATCTGTTTTATTACTGAATGAGCATTAACCCAGAAAGTAATGTGCATTAAAAGCAATGTATTTATGGATTGCAAAGAGAGAAAGAAGTCTTACCCTTTTTTATGGCCAAGCAGATTCAACCCATTACATACATGTCCCCAAGATAAACAATAAGTAGTCTTCAAATGAGGGAACTTGACATCACCATTTGTCACACGTAGTTCACCCTAAATTCACTGAGTAATTAAAGTCACCATCTGCGTTAGCTAATTGGCTTTGCCAAAGGGGAAATAAACTCAGGTCTTTATGACAAGAGATAATTTTGTAACTAGGAAGGGGCACCTAACCTGAAGTTAGGTTCCTATACTCCCACAGAAACTGGGAGATAGGGGTAACTTCCTTGATGATTGATTACCTTCCAAAGAGATGGTTCCCAGGTTCTTGAGAAAGACATTTATTTAGGTAATATAATGCTAGCAAGAGGCTTTTAAGCAAAAGCTTAAAAAAAAATGTACATACATGTGAAAGAGACAAAGAATTTACAATGATAAGTTTTTTAAAGTAAATGCTTTCAGAAAAGAGGAGGAAGAGTCATTTCCCTCATTTTCAACAGGGAGGGTTATAATTTTTTCTTTGTTTGATTTGTATTTATCTTTATATAAGTAATGGGAGAGAGAAAAGCAACTTCAGAGATGAGCAGGGGAAGCTACAGAATGCTTTCATGAAAACCAAAAGATGAGAATATTTTGCAGTGGTTAGGGGAGTAGCATTGTCTTCAGGAAGATTATGTTCCATTTGTGGGAGAAAGCTAGCATTCATTTAAAATATCATAACTAAATATGTAAAGTGTTTTTAAAAACTAAATATAAGATTAACATAGCATTACATGGTTAATTGTGTGGTATGGACTACAAGCATTACAGAAATTCAGTAGCATTTGATCATTAAGACCTTGAGTAATCACAGAAGGATTTGTGGGAGTAAATTTTGAAGAAGAGATTAAATTTTTATAATTCACTTTTTTCAGGTTGTAATTCATATTTTAATCTCATCAGTCTTAAACAGGTCCTTGTCATGATCTTCCATAATAAGGATAAACTTAGTGATGTAACCAAGATATTCACAGTCCATTAGCCAAAAATGTTTCCTTGGTTAGAGTTGATACTTGAGGAGTCAGTGGCACCATTCCTCCCTGTGATTTCTAATATTTTCTGGGCTCCCTCACACAATCATTCTCTTGGGATAAACAGGTTCTTTCTTTTATATGTTAGTAGTTTCAAGTCTTGCTCCAGTTTAGAAGTCATTTCTTTTCTTTCTGGATACTTATCTGTATTCATTTAAAGCTTAACTTGCAAAGAGCAGCTTATTTTTCAGGGTTTTTGTTTTTAAAGATTTTGTTTATTTATTTTTAGAGCGAAGGGAATGGAGGGAGAAAGAGAAGGGGAGAAACATCAGTGTATGTTTACCTCTTGCACACCCCATACTGTGGATCTGGCCCACAACCCTGGTATGTGCCCTGACTGGGAATCGAACTGGTGACCCTTTGGTTTGGAGGCCAGCACTCAATCCATTGAGCCACACCAACCAGGGCATTATTTTTCAGTTTTTAGAACATATTTGGCAGTTAACTCTGGTGTTTCCTATAGAGACAGAAATGACTTTTTTTGGATTTTAGTTATTTATGTGTGTTGGAGGTTCCCAAGGCTACCCTCAGGTTTGAATCTCACCAGGAGGATTCATAGCACTCAGCATTAAGTCATATTCATAGCCACAGTTCCTTACATGGAAAGGATACAAAGCAAAATCAGCAAAGGGAAAAGGAGTCTGGAGCAAAGCTGGAGGAAACCAAGCACAGTCTTCCAAGGGTTCTTTCCTAGTAAAGTCATTTGGGGCACGCCTAATTCCCCAGCAGTGAATTGTAACAATACATATCAAATGTTGTCCAACAAGGAAGCCAATTAGAAACTCAGTGCCCAAGGCTTTTGTTGGGATTGGACATGTATGTACCAAAATTCCAGACTCCTAGAAGGAAAGCAAGTGTTCAGCACAAACCATATTGTTTGCAGAAACATTTTAGACACAGTGAGCCACTCTTACCATTTAGAGAATTGTGGAAACCCTCCTGAAATCTAAGCTCCATGTACCAGTCAGGTGTCAACACTGCAAGAGGACTTTTTGAGGATGGCAACCTCAAGCCTGCTGTGTTAACTCTTTCCTGTACACTTTGCTTTTTCTTTAATCTAGTGGTTTGCAGGTAAAATCAAGAGTTGGCACATCAAGAAACCATCTTTTAAATGCTTTTCCTATATATCACAGGTATGCTCCAGAATCACTGACAGAGAGCAAGTTTTCTGTGGCCTCAGATGTTTGGAGCTTTGGCGTAGTTCTGTATGAACTTTTCACATACATTGAGAAGAGTAAAAGTCCACCGGCGGTCAGTGTGTTTTTTTATTTACTTTCACCTTTTTTTGACATAAGCTTTTTCCAAACAATAATAGTAAGCTTAGAGCTCATTATTTTAGAGCCTCTTACTGCTTATTTGTAAGGCAGCATCCAATAAAACAATCCTAAACTTATACATTAAATAAACTTGAATTTTTAAAAAGGGTGGGTAGAGTACTATCTACTATCGTCTTTTAATATTATCCTCAGTGACTCCAATAAACTCATTCATTGTAGGAGTGATTGTAAAAGTTAAAATAAACCTTTTACAGTAATTTTTTCCTGATCATTGTGAAAATTTTTTAATATAGAAAAGCATGAAAAAAATCATCTCTTATTCAACTACTCAGTGATAACTACTTTAATATTGTGGTATGTTTTCTTCCAGGCTTCTTTTAATTTTATATGTAAAAGTTAAATTTTATTAAAATATTTCTTTTATAAAATAAAGGTTATAACACTATACAGCTTGCTATCCTGCTTTTTTATTAAGTATTAGAGCATGGATATTTTCCTGTATTGATAAATATTTTTTACAAATATGGCTTCTATCATCTGGATAGCATTTGATAGTAAGGATATAATATCTAAACAATTATTTTCCATTTTTCAGTCTTTTAAGTAACACCTCAAGGAACATGGTGAATAAGTATATATAAATATTTATTTATCTCTGATTGTCACCTTAGAATAAAAATGTAATGATAGATGAAAGGTAATGAACTCTTTTAAAGGTTTTTGATTATTTCCAAATGTGTTCTAGAAAAGCTGTACCAGATTATACTGTCAATAGCAGTGCACAGGGATGTACATTTCATTTGATGACAGTATTAACCATTATGTTCTTACGCTGTTTTGCCAAATTGATAGGAGAGAAGTTGCATCTATTTGATTTTAATTTACATTTCTCCTATTAGTGTGCCTGAATGCGTATTCTTTGGGTGTTCAGTATATGTGTGTGTGTGCGTTGTCTCCTTATGTGCTTTGCCTGTTTTTATATTTGTGGTTTTTCTTACCAGTTTATAAGAGCTATTTATATTTCAATTAATGATGTGTTTTGACTATTTTTCTAGTTTTACAGTTTGGACTTTATGAATTCTTAACATATGAACATTTTTTCTTTGTATGCATTTATGCTTAAACATTCATTCTGCACTTTCTTTTTATTATGTCCTCTTTTACCTTCAAGTTTTTGTTTCAGCTGAAATGTAATGTGATATGTTAAAACAATAATAACCCCAAAAATGTGAATATGTTTTTAGTTCACTTGTTTTGGGTCCTTAGGGAATTTGTGTTGAATATATTACAGTTATGGAAATGGCATTATAGAAGTTCCACATTAACAGTCTTTTCTGAACTATTACTGAAAAGGAAGTTTTTAATCATTAAAATAGTCTATTTTTAAAAGGTTTTAAATGTATAAGGTAACATACATATACAGAATTTTCCAGTTCACTGAAAGAAGTTGAGAAAATTCTGCTTCAAATTAAGTATACTCAAAAAATCTCATTAAAAAGTGGGTTTGTGTTTCAGGAATTCATGCGTATGATTGGGAATGACAAACAAGGACAGATGATTGTGTTTCATTTGATAGAGCTCTTGAAGAATAATGGAAGATTGCCTAGACCAGATGGATGCCCAGATGAGGTAACAAAAACAAATGGATATTTTTTTTATCCATAGGAGTCATGCAGTTGTCTTTCCTTTTAAAACAAGGACTTCAAGTCACTTTATGAAATTTAACTGATGGATTCTTAGATAAATAGCATAAATCACATAACTGTGGATCTAGACATAGCCATGAAGTCCACCTGTATGGGAGAATAAAATGGGAGTTCCGAATTCATGTCTTCTGCCAATTAAAAGGGAGCTCTTTGTGCTCATTGTAATTTTGGTTTATTTTCTCTTTTACAGATTTATGTGATTATGACAGAATGCTGGAACAATAATGTAAATCAACGCCCCTCTTTTAGACACCTTGCTCTTCGAGTTGATCAAATAAGGGACAATATGGCTGGATGAAAGCAATGAACTTCAGACTCTGAGACCAAAATAAAGTTAGAGAACAAAGTTTTGTATTTCACATTGCTGTGGACTATTGTTACATACATCATTATTATGTGTATCATGATGCTAGCCATGAAGATGTGGAAATATCTGCTCAAAACTTTCAGAGTTCAGTGAATATTTCTTTATGAAGATACCAGTAAAAGAAATTGATGAAGAGTCCTTAGCAAAGAATTTTATAAAAAGTTTCGTGAACCTAATCAGTCAATTAATATCACCTTTTTTTGGCAAAAGAAAAAACGGACATTTTTTAACTTAGAATTTTGAGAGATGAAAATGTTGTAATATAAATTTTGCAATGTTAAAGATTCATAGAATATGTATGTACAGTTTTTACCACAGAGAATGTATAAATACTTTGACATCTTGTGTGATGTTTTACAAAAGGACTGGTATTCATTAATGGTATTTTCTAATTTTTACATAGTTGACCTATAATACTTTTACAAGCAAATTAAGATGCTCAGATAATTGAATAAGCACCTTTGTGTTCCCGTTCATCTGTATCACTGGCCAGAAATATAAGAGTTGTACACTTTTTGCTTGTAGTTCTATGTACTGTAAATACTTTTTTGAAGAAAAGGGAACAAGTGTTTAGTTTTATTTGTATAGGAAATCTCCCTGGCTCTAAAAAATACATTTTGAAATGAAACAAGTTTACAAAGCTGTAACACAATCTATTTTCTTATTCGTGTCCCTGTATCTATTTGTGTATGTTTGTTTTTTTTTTTTTTTAATAGAACTATCTTTGAGCTTTTCCAAGACTATGGTGAAGTTTTCTTTTAAAATTTTGAGGTTACAAATGCAGGAATATCGTCATCCTTTGAGCTGTTGGCTGCCAATAAGATTCTTCAATCCCTAGGACTTATGGCCATGCATTAAATTTGAGTGTAAGCCGTAAGAGACTCTGTTTTTAAATATATAAACCTATTAAGATGCATAGTATGGGTTAGGAATTTTTTTCTAAAGACTATTTTAGGGATTTTAGAAGTCTCTGTTGTAGTAGTCACAGAAGAAATTTTCTGTTGTTAGAGATTCTTATATGCAAGGGAGAAATGAGAGTAAATTGGTGGAAAAATATGCTTATTATTTTATTCAAGAATGCCAGTAGAAGATTCATAATATGCCATTAAGAAAAATGAAAGTGTACATGTTTTCAATGAAGCATAAAGGGTTGTTTATTATCTTTGTCGTTTGCGTTAGTGCTGCTCCATTTTAGGCACCATATCTAAATTGTGGCGGGTTTGTCGTGTTATTTATAGAGTTTAAAATACTTAATATTTTGGTTAAAAAGAAAATAGTTTTTTATTCTAGTTTCGATTGTATATGCTATCGTTTAACTTGTATTTAAGACTTTTGATTATTTTTCTAACTTTTTTGGAGCTAGTTTTAAAGTGCAAATTATATAAGCAAAAATGCTTTACATGTAAAGTTTGAGATTTTTGGTTGGAAGGAAAGAGAAGAAATGCTTGTTACATTTTAAAACACTTTATTAGTTATCGACTACCAAAATCATCTAAAATGATAGTATATTAGATTTTAAAAGATTTCTAGTAGATATTTTGATGAAAGTTGAATATAATTTTTATTTAACTTGTAAAAATGCTGCAAAGACCTATAAGTATAGTGTAATTCAAGATATATATATGCTGTCAGTAGCACTATAATTCACTATGGAGGATTACTTTCTTACACCCCAAGGCTTCCGCTATAAGTCAAGTGAATTTTTTATTATAACTATAACTTCTGATATTTCTATTTGATTTAAACAGTTTTATTATGGAGTAGAAATTAGAAACTACCTACAGTTCTATACCCGCAGAGCCATTCTCCATGGGGTGGCATTATGTGGTTAGTTTATTAAAACTGTGTTATTTTCTTCATTGTGCCTGTAGCATGTTCCCACAAAATTGAAATACATGTAATAAATATTCAGAAGTTATATTCCTGTGTATTGTCACCTAACCAAGGAAGTGGGGGTGCACACACTGGTTTAGGGATGTGTAGAAAAAGCCTTTTACAATTGTAAACTTACCTTTACATTTTTTAAAATATATTTTATTGATTATGCTATTATAATTGTCCCATTTCTCCCCCATCATTCCCCTCCACCCTGCACACCCCCTCCCACCCACATTCCCCACCTTTAGTTCATGTCCATGTGTCATAAGTTCTTTGGCTTCTACATTTCCCACACTATTCTTGCCCTCCCCCTGTCTATTTTCTACCCACCGTCTGTGCTACTTATTCTCTGTACCTTTTCCCCCTCTCTCCTCCTCCCACACCCCTGTTGCTAACCCTCCATGTGATCTCCATTTCTGTGGTTCTGTTCCTGTTCTAGTTCTTTGCTTTTGTTTTAGGTGTGGTTGTTACTAGCTGAGAGTTTGCTGTCTTTTCACTGTCCTATTTTTTATCTTCTTTTTCTTAGATAAGTCCCTTTAACATTTCATATAATAAGGGCTTGGCGATGATGAACTCCTTGAACTGGACCTTATCTGAGAAGCACTTTATCTTCCCTTCCATTCTAAAGGACAGCTTTGCTGGATAGAGCAATTTTGGATGTAGGTTCTTGCCTTTCCTGACTTGGAATAGTTCTTTCCAGCCCCTTCTTGCCTGCAAGGTCTCTTTTGAGAAATCAGCTGACAGTCTAATGAGAACTCCTTTGTAGGTGACTGTCCCCTTATCCCTTGCTGCTTCTAGAATTCTCTCCTTCATTTGAATCTTGGCTAATGTAACTATGATGTGCCTTGGCATGTTCCTCCTTGGGTCCACCTTCTTTGGGACTCTCTGAGCTTCCTGGACTTCCTGGTAGTCTATTTCCTTTGCCAAATTGGGGAAGTTCTCCTTTATTATTTGTTCAAATAAGTTTTCCACTTGTTGCTCTTCTTCCCCTTCTGGGACCCCTATAATTCGGATGTTGGGACGTTTAAAGATGTCCCGGAGGTTCCTAAGCCTCTCCTCACTTTTTTGAATTCTTGTTTCTTCCTCGTTTTCTGTTTGGTTGTTAGTTTCTTCCTTCTGGTCCACTCCATTGATTTGAGTCCCAGTTTTCCTTCCATCTCTATCAGTTCCCCATGCATCTTCCTTCATTTCACGGATTGTAGCCTGCATTTTTTCATCTAATTTGTGAGCAAAATCAACCAATTCTGTGAGCATCCTGATCACCAGGGCTTTGAACTGTGCATCTGATTGGCTCTCTCTTCTTGGCTTAGAGGAATTGACTCTGGGGTTTTCATTTTTTCTCCGGTTTGAGCCATTTTTGGTGGGTGTTTTTTTGTTTTGTTTTGGTTTTAGTCTGGTCACTGCTATTACGTAGTGAGGGGTGGAGCTTTAGGTCTTCCTCGGGGCGGGGCAGCCCAGTTGCTGGGTTGTGACGCTATAGGTGGGGGCGGGGTTTGAGAGGGAAGAATGGCGCCTGCTCCGCTCTCTCCTGGACTCCGGTCCCTTCCGCTGCTTCCCCTTCGCCTGGATTATCTGCACACGCGTGCGTGCTGTTACATAGTGAGGAGTGGAGCCTCAGGCGCTCTCCAGTGTGGGGCAGCCCAGTCGCTGGGTTGTGACACTATAGGTGGGGGTGGGGTCTGAGAGGGAACAATGGCGCCTGCTCCGCTCTCTCCTGGATTCAGTCCCTTCTGCCACCTCCCCTCTGCCTGGACCGTCTGCGCACGAGAATGTGGGACCACCTGGTCAGCCAGCCGCCTTGTGCGGCCTCACTGGGTCTGCACAGTTGCCCCCCTGTGCCTGGGGTCAGCCAGCTGCTGCCTGTGGGCCCGGGGACTGCCAGCCACCGCCTGTGCAGCTGGGAACTGCCAGCCGCTGCTGCTTGCGTTCCTGGGTCCGCACCTCCACTTTTTCCTGCCGCGACTCCGCCTCTTACTGGTCTGGATGTATGGTTGTTGGACTTCCGTACAGTTCAATGTTCCATAAGTTCTGGTTGTTTTCTTGTTTCTAAATGTTTGTTGTCCTTAATTTTGGTTGTGAGAGGAGGCACAGTGTGTCCGCCTACGCCTCCATCTTGGCCGGAGTCCCCCCAGATGGCCAATTATTGAAATTAACTAAGATCTCTGAAACAAAGGAGTCTTAGTGGAGAGGGGGCGCTTGGTTTTTCCAGTCCTGTGGCTGACAAGGTGTTTATTGGAGATAGCCTCCTTTGCAGTGGATGCCCCAGCAATCAAAGCTTAAGCCGTACATTTGCATTACAAAAAAAGGGAGAGACAATTGTCAGAGCTTACACTACATAATCATTCCATTTTATGGCTTTTCTTTGCGTAGCAATTGTTTAACATCTTATTTTTTAATGTAAGTGTAATGATTTATAAAATGAGAGGGTTAAAAGAGCTCTCGGAATCCCTGTTCCAGTATCCATATTCTTAGATTTTATGAATAGATTTTAATAACTGTAGTAGGAAACACTCCTATAAATAATACTTATTGGGGTCAAACTTTAGTCAGCTTTAGTGTGAACAGACAGAAACACACATTTTAGATCTAACTGTTGGTAAATAATATTAAAAGTAGTGCAAGGTGGTAAGGAAAAGATTGTGTTAAATGAATGAAAAAAAACCTTTGCAGCCAATAGCTTACCCGGATTTATTGAGCCATATGCTAGCTAGAAAAGGACCAAGTCCTGGGACTTGAAGTGTAAACCACTGTCAGCAGAGCTGGGTGGAAAAGACAGACATGTTTGCTATCCTGAAGTTGTTGGGTGCTTTTATACATTACATTTGGGGGAAGAGAGATGGAAGTTGTTTTGAAAGAATTTACATTGGCTACAGATTACATAAAGCAGGGGCAATTCTATGATAGGTGCGCAATCTGTAAAGAAGAAATATTTGCTACTTTTGATTGGTTACAGGCGACAGTCCTGAAAGTTCATATGTATACAGGAGGCAGTGGTGTCTAGTGTTTGGCTAATACACTCCTGGAGGTTGAGTCAAAGCTGCAACATACATTCAGGAATGTGAGTAGTCTTTTGTTAGCTGGCCCACAACTGTGTTCACTTAAAAATAAAAAGGTCTTTCTTTGAGAAGCAACAAGTGTTCCTTCAAAGCAACAAGTATTTGTGAGAAAGGGAAAGGGAGCAATTTCATCAGTAGAAGGCAGGCATTTCTGCTGGTGAAGATACTATAACATAATAATGTTAATTTTAAACAAAGTTTTTAATTTGGAGTTTGATAGTCCAGCAGTAGTAACTGCTTTTTTGTTTTGTCTGCAAAGAGTTCTTTAGGACACAATGTTGGCTGAACCCCGGTCCAAGGGTTGTTTTGTCCTGTTTAAAATTCCAAAGATTTGAGGCATAAGACATGCAAGGCAGTTCCTCTGGCCTGGCAGCTCCAGCTCCATTTTTTAAAGTGGCTCTGTTTACATTTTTATATTTTCCACCTTTTGATCAAGATCTTTCCTTGAAAGCATTCCTAATCAATCATTTGAAAGCAGCACTGATCAGTGATTAAAACATTGTTGGTCCTCCCTTGCCAGGTGTCTCATTTTGGATATGTAATCACATTCTCAGCTCCTCATAGCCAGGAAGGCTCATTCCTGGTGTGTTATGTTCCATGTAGAAGGGAAAGTGGTTTATTAGGAGCCTTAGGCCTCGTTTGAACAAAAAGAGTGCCAGATCAGAAAAGGCTTTTACTGTCATGTTTCTTTAAAGACAGTTGTATTCTGCAGTTTCTTGAGATTTATTGTCTCACTGGTCTTAGTGATCATCATAAAAAGTTGAGCAACCATTATCAGAGTGGTGTCTTTATAAAATCAAGCTATGCAGGATGAAGATTTGTAACAGCAAAAGTTATTATAATAATGAACAAAATGCTAAGTTCAATGTGAAGAAGACATCTGATGCAGAAGGCACTGAGGGCAGTCAGCTGAAGATATTTAAAAGAACCGTGAGGCGTTCGCAGGCACTGTGCAGTGCCTACTTGAGTGTTTATGTTGTTTAGCGCTATTAACTGGCTAACTATTTTTGTCTCTTTCACTCTCCATTTGCTGTAAGTTAATTTAGAACGTCTCATAATTTTTCTCTTGTTAATAGTATAGCAGGATATTATAAAGACAGCAAGCAGCTGAGAAAGCAAATTGTCAGTTGTAGATGATTAAGACATCAGAACAAGTTCTAAAAACAAATGAAAGCATGTAATAGAACAGTTTATTGATAAATTATCCTTTCAAGCATAGTTGCATACATAGATGAAAATGTTTAGACATGCATTTCACACAAAATAAAAGATAATTAAATGAATAGAGTAGGGACTTCCGGCCAAGATGGAGGCATAGGTGGACACACTGTGCCTCCTCGCACAACCAAATTAAGGACAATAAAGATTTAGAAACAAGAAAACAATCAGAACTGATAGAAAATCGAACTGCACGGAAATCCAACAGCCATTCATCCAGACCGGTAAGAAGGGTGGAGTCCCGGCAGGAAAAAGTAGAGGTTGGTGGAGCAGCGGCTGGCAGATCCCAGGCATGCAGGTGGCAGCTAATGGACCCCTAGGCACGGGGGGGCAACGGTGCAGACCCAGTGAAGCTGCGCAAGGTGGCTGACTGACCAGGTGGTCCCACATTCACACGCAGATAATCCAGGCGAAGAGGAAGTGGCGGAAGGGACTGGAAACCGAGAGAGAAAGGAGCAAGCGCCATTGTTCCCTCTTGAACCTGCCCCCACATACAGCATCACTACCCAGCAACTGGGCTGCCCTGCCCTGGGGAACACCTAAGGCTCCACCCCTCACTACATAACAGGTGCGACGAGACCAAAAGAAAACAAAACCCAAAACCAAAAATGGCTCAAACGGGAGAACAAAGCCCCAGAGCCAATTCATCTAAGCGATGAAGAAATAGCCAACCTATCAGATGCACAGTTCAAAGCCCTGGTGATCAGGATGCTCACAGAATTGGTTGATTTTGCTCACAAATTAGATGAAAAAATGAAGACTACAATAAGTGAAATGAAGGAAAATGAAAATGCACAGGGAACCAATAGAGATGGTAGAAAAACTGGGACTCAAATCAATGGAGTGGACCAGAAGGAAGAAAGAAACAACCAAACAGAAAACAAGGAAGAAACAAGAATTCAAAAAAATGAGGAGAGGCTTAGGAACCTCTGGGGCATCGTTAAACATCCCAACATCCGAATTATAGGGGTCCCAGAAGGGGAAGAAGAAGAAGAGCAACAAGTGGAAAACTTATTTGAACAAATAATAAAGGAGAATTTCCCCCATCTGGCAAAGGAAATAGACTTCCAGGAAGTCCAGGAAGCTCAGAGAGTCCCAAAGAAGTTGGACCCAAGGAGGAACACACCAAGGCACATCGTAATTACATTAGCCAAGATTCAAATGAAGCAGAGAATTCTAGGAGCAGCAAGAGATAAGGGGACAGTCACCTACAAAGGAGTTCCCATCAGACTGTCAGCTGATTTCTCAAAAGAGACCTTCCAGGCAAGAAGGGTCTGGAAAGAAGTATTCCAAGTCATGAAAGGCAAGGACCTACATCCAAGATTGCTCTATCCAGTGAAGCTGTCATTTAGAATGGAAGGGCAGATAAAGTGCTTCTCAGATAAGGTCAAGTTCAAGGAGTTCATCATCACCAAGCTTTTATTATATGAAATGTTAAAGGGACTTATCTAAGAAAAAGAAGATAAAAAATAGGACAGTAAAAAGACAGCAAACACAGATATTAACAACCACACCTAAAACAAAAGCAAAGAACTAGAACAGGAACAGAACCACAGAAATGGAGATCATATGGAGGGTTATCAACAGGAGTGGGAGGAGGAGAGAGGGGGAAAAGGTACAGAGAATAAGTAGCATAGACGGTGAGTAGAAAATAGACAGGGGGAGGTCAAGAGTAGTGTGGGAAATGTAGAAGCTAAAGAATTTATGACACATGGACATGACCTAAAGGTGGGGAATGTGGGTGGGAGGGGGTGGGTGTGCAGGGTGGAGGGGAATGAGGGGGGGAATGGGACAACTGTAATAGCATAATCAATAAAATATATTAAAAAGATAAGTGAATAATATATTTAATGAAAATATTTAGGATCTTTCTAATATGTGGAATATAAAAATCTCAGAGTGTGGGTTTTCTGTTAGTGTATATTATAAGATTGTGAGTCAGAATTTATTTACTGAAATTAAAAACATTATAAATTAAGAAAATCATGGATACTAAAGAAAGTGGAAAAAATAAGAAAGGTAAGCCTAACTAACACTCAAGGCACTGAATTATGAAAATATCTACTTGAGATTTTCATCTTCAACTACTGGAAATACACATATACTTTCTACTTCTGCATAAAAGTTTTTTTGAAGGTTGCTGTAACCATGAATCTCTATAGCTATTTCAAATTTTAAGTTTATTAGAACAAGATTTATTATTTTATGTCCTTAGTGATATTTAAGATCCCTCAATTTTTGGTTGAAGAAAAGTAAAAAGAAAGTTATTTGCAGAATCAAAGACTGCATCTTGAATCTTAAGAATAAATTCTCTAACAATACTTTCAATCTGCATCATCAAAGTGACTAATTCGAAAGCTTCAGGGAGCTCAGAGTAAAATGACCAATCGGAAGTGGTCTGTGTTAAATGGTAGCACTTACTGACTACTGTTCAGAAAGCATTGTAAAAACAAAGTTGTAGTCACTGTTTTCCACAAATCCTGCCAGAATGTTTTCTTCTTTCCTTCCTTTTAAAAAATATTTTAAATCTTTCCTATCAGCGATTTTGAAGATAGTGTGGATCTCCTAGTACCATTTTTCCCCATTTTCTGTTACTGTTTTATAACACTGCTCTGCAGCATGTTGAATACAAATTCTTGATAACATGGGTAAAGGCATTTGGCAAAATTGAGAGGTTTTTTTTAATGTTGAAGTTGAATTCTAGAACCCTGAGTATATAACAGTTCCTTCAGGAGGCCCATTTATTGCCCAAACTACTATTACAGAGGAAGAAATTTCCAAAAAAAAAAAATTGATAGCAGTGTAAAGAACAATCTATTTCCTAAAAATGATTTGGAAATCTGAGACCTAAGGAATAATGAGTATGGTTCTGGGAAAAGGGAATTCCTAAGTTTTTTGTCCGATCTGATATTAAATTCACATTTAATGGGAATTTTTCCCCAACGTTTAAAATTTTCTTCTATTTTAGTATTACTTTAATAAATGTAGAAGGTTAGAGTATTGAATTAGAGCATAACTCAATCAAATGCCAAAAATCCTTTGGCTCTAGTATTTTTCTATGTCACTTTTTTACAGCACCCACTTGACTACTTAATGACCATATTTTTAGTAGAGCCCTTTTTTCTAAATTAAAAAATAAAACAAAGACTGTATCTACATTTTATAACACTTCAGAACTTTCTATACTTGCACTCATTTATCAATACTGACCATGTAGGCTACCTACGACCTTTAAGTCCTTTAAATTGGATCAGGTAATTCAGGTTTTTTTTTTTTTTTTTTTTTTTTTTTAATTAATTTATTTATTTTTTATTTATTTATCTTTTTTTTTTAGAGGAGAAGGGTAGGAAAGAGAGAGAGGGAGAGAAATATCAATGTATGGTTGCCTCTTGTGTGTCCCCTGCTGGGAACTGGCCTGCAACCCAGGCATGTGCCCTGGCTGGGAATCGAACCTGGATCCTTTGGTTCGCAGGCCCGCGCTCAATCCACTGAGCTACACCAGCCAGGGCTTCAGGTTGTTTGGTTATAGTAATGAAGCCATCGCCTCTTAGGTTGATAAAATCCTAAATTTCATTCACATATTGAGAATATAAGAGACTAGCGAAGCCAGTGATGAGTATAGGCAAAGGGATCCTGGATACTGCTATTCAAGGGGTCACCCCAAAACTGAAATTTATTTATTAAAAATGTATTTATTCTTACCGGTTAAAGCTTCAGTCCCCTTCAAAGTACTTTCCATTTGATGCAATACATCTGTCGAGACTTTTTCCCACTGCTGAAAACAGTTTTTGAACTCGTCAATTTTGATGCTTTTAGTGCTTCTGCCGGTTTGTTTGTTCGTTTGTTTGTTTGAACTCTTCCACATCAGCAAACGTCTCCCTTTGAGGACTTTTTTCATCCAAGAAAACAAAAAATGTCACTTGGGATGTGATCCAGTGAATATGGAGGGTGAGGCATGGGGTCATGGCATTTTTGGTCAAAAACTGCTGAACACTCAGTGTGGGGTAGGCAGGTGTGCTGCAAACCACCCATCATGAAATGGGCATGTTGAAAGAGTCTTCAAGAAAAAAAATCCACTAAAGCCAAACAGCCTCTCACAACAACACCAGCTGGTATGCTGGTACAGATGGATTCCTAGAACACCCACCTAGCAAGGGAAACCTGTACTACAAGAAACTCACCTTCCAGAAGATAATTCCAGGCTTTTCTGGGTCACCTTTTGTATGTGAGGGTGAATCCTGAAGGTATATCAATTTAGAATTCCCTGTTAAATAAGTATTCAGACAAAAACATTTAAATATTCCATTCTGCTGCAGCTCTGAGGACATGAGCCTCAACTGTGGTGTTTTCAGGGAACCTAGTTTGGTATTTCCCCAAATAACCTCATATGAAGGACCCACAGGAAAGCATCTGGACCCTGAACCTAGTGTGAGAATTGGAGTCTCACTATCCAGAGCACGATTTTTCAACAGATGCGATATTACCTCTAAAGGGTGAATATTGATGTTGGAGGATAAAAAAAAAATCTGTTTTCATGTATAAAACAAATAAATGCATAAAGTTCATAAAATACAATGGCATTAAAATTGCATGGTGGACAAGATTAGGGGAAAATATCTAAAAATCTTGGTTGGGCAGTGGGGCATAAGAGGAGGGGGATAAGGTAAAGAAAATTGAGGAACTGCGCTCTAGAGTGTGTGTACAGGGACATGGGCCAAAATAGCACTACCTCAAGAATGACCTCAATAAAGAGAGGGTGGATATGTCAGTGTCAGAACAGCTGAGAGTATAAGATTTTTAAGGAAACGTTCTAAATAGTGTATCTGAACTGAGAAAAATTAGTTGACATACCATTTTAAAAAGTCATATAGTCCTAGACAGTGTGGCTCAGTTGGTTGGATTGTCATCCCTGTAACTGAAAGGTTGCAGGTTTGATTCCCAGGCAGGGCACACACTTAGGCTGTGGGCCCAATCCCTGTTTTGGATGCATGTGGGAGGCAACCAGTTGATATTTTTCTCTCCCATCGATGTTTCTCTCCCTTCTTCCCTTACTCTCTTTCTTAAAGCAGTGAAGAAAAATGTCCTTGGGTAAGGATTTTCTTTCTAGGACTTAAAGATTTTCCTCAACAGATATAACGATTGGGTCTTCTTTAGTGTAGCTATATCCCCAAGACCATTTTGTTGGCATGGTTTTACATTTCACAATAAATGCATGAGTCTCTTAAAAAACTTAACATGGGGTATAATACAACATGCAGATATTAACACTTTTTCTTCTTGGTCATGAGGAAATAAGAAGAAAGTACCTTTTGATTTTAAAACCATGTCATACTACTGTATATTAAAGTCAAAATAAAATTTCCACAGAGAAAAAGGAAAGAAACAGTTAATGCCAAGTAAAGGTCTAGATACCTATGCTAAGAAATTTATCCAGAGCCCAAAGTATTCATTTTTGACTGAAAAATGCAGCAGTTTTATTTTTTATTTTTATTTTTGCTTTTTTTAAAAAAACCGAACTTATTGGGTGACATTGGTTCACAAAACCATACAGCGTTCAAGTGTACAACTCAATAAAGTATCATCTGCACACTGCATCGTGCGCCCATCGCCCCAAGCAAAGTCTCTTTCCTTCCCCATTCACCCCTCCTTTGCCCACCTCCACCTCCCCCCACAATCCTCTTCTGGCTATCATCACACTGTTGTCTGTGTCTATGTGTGATAAATAAATATTATCCCTTCACTTTCTCTCATAACACCCCCTCTGCTCCATGTATCCATACCTCTGTTTCTATTTTGTTCACCAGTTTATTGTGTTCATTAGATTCCATGTTTATTTTTTTAATCAGTATTTTTTAATTGTTGATATTGTACAGTTTTCTGTCTTTTACCCCGCCCCAGCCCACCACCCCAGCCCTCCCCACCTTCCTCCCATTTCCACCCCCCATAGTTTTTGTCCATGAGTCCTTTATACTTGTTGCTCTAAACCGTTCCCCTTTTCCCCCGAAATTCCCTCCCCTCCCACTCTGGACACTGTCAGACTGTTCTCAAATTCAGTGTCTTTGTTTATATTATGCTTGTTTGTTTGTTTTGTTGATTAGCTTCCTGTTAAAGGTGAGATCATATGGTATTTGTCTTTCACTGCCTGGCTTATTTCGCTTAGCATGATACTCTCCAATTCCCTCCATGCTGTCGCAAAGGGTAGGAGCTCCTTCTTTCTTTCTGCTGCATAGAATTCCATTGTGTAAATGTACCACAGTTTTTTGATCCATTCATTAACTGATGGGCACCTAGGTTGCTTCCAGCACTTGGCTATTGTAAATTGTGCTGCTATGAACATAGGCTTGCATAGATTCTTTTGGATTGGTGTTTCAGGAAACCTGATACCAAACTGTATTACAAAGCCACTGTAATCAAAACAGCCTGGTACTGGCACAAGAACAGACACGTGGACCAGTGGAATAGAACAGAGAGCCCAGAAATAAACCCAAGTCTCTACAATCAATTAATATTCGACAAAGGGGGCAGCAACATAAAATGGAGCAAAAATAGCCTCTTCAATAAGTGGTGCTGGGAGAACTGGACAGATTCCATGTTTATTTTAATTATAGCTTTCCTAATGAGTGTGAAGTGGTATAGCATTGTGGTTTTGATTTGCATTTTACTAATGATTACTGAGGTTTACTATCTCTCCTAATGTGTAATTTATTGGCTATTTGTGTATTTTTGGAAAATGTCTAAATCTTGCCCATTTTAAAATCAGGTTGTTTGTTTTTTATTGTTGTTTTAGGAGTTCTTTATATAGTCTGGATTTTTAAATTATATATTCTTAGATATATAATTTGCAAATATCTTTTTCCATTCTGCGTATTGCCATTTTACTTTGCTGATTGTGTCCTGTGTTGCACAAGTTTTTAATTTTGTTGTATTCCCATTTATTTTTACTTATGGTATTGTTTGAAGAGTTCATTGTCAAAACCAATATCATGAAGCTTTCTTCCCTGGGTTATCTTCTAAGTATTGTATAATTTTAGCTCTTACATTTAGGTCTTTGGTTCATTTTGAGTTAACTTTTATGTAAGGCAAGGGTGTCAAACTCATTTTCACTGGGGGCCACATCACCCTCGTGGTTGCCTTCAAATGTAATTTCAACTCCTTAACAGTTAAGGAGTAGTTACATTTATACAGTCCTAAAATTCTTTCAGCCCTTTGAAGGCAACCATGAGGCTGATGTGGCCCCCAGTGAAAATGAGTTTGACACCCCTGGCGTAAGGTAAGGGTCCAATTGTTTTTTGTTTTTGTTTTTTTTTTTTTTGCATGTAGGTTTCTAGCGTTTCTAGTACCATTTGTGGAATAGAGTGTTCTTTCCCCATTGAATGTATTAGGGCAACCTTGTCAAAAAATCATTTGATCATGTGTGTGAGAGTTTATTTCTGAGCTCTTTATTTTTTTCTATTGGGCTATATGTTTGTTTTATACCAGTACATACTGTTTTGATTATTGTAGCAAGTTTTGAAATCAGAAAGTGTGAGACCTCTAACTTTGTTGTACTTTTTCAAAACTGTTTTGTTAGTTGGTGTCTCTTGAGATTCTATATGAGTCTTAGGATAGATTTTTCTATTTGTGCAAAAAAAAAATGTCATCGGGATTTTGATAGGGATTGCGTTAAATTTGTAATATGCTTTGGGTAGGGGTAATATCCCTCTTATGTGAATTATCTCAGTTTATCCATACAACTATGAGGTAGATACTATTTTTTTTTTCTCATTTTACATGTGTTGAAACTGAAGTTTAGCAAGGTACAATAAATTCCCAAATCCCACATGTCGAAAGAATGGGTGCTAGAATTTGAACCTAGGCAGTCTGATTCCAATACCAGAGTTCATAACCACTTCACCATGCTGCCTTTAACAGCTTCGGCAGCATACATATAAAGCAGCGATAAAACAGATAAGCTTTCTGCAGTGATCCATGGTTACATTTCCCAGGTAGCAAGATGACAAAATCATTTTAGTTCCCAGTGGAAATTATTCAAGTATAATTTTAGTTGGATTTCTACATCTTGTTCTCTAAACAAAAGAATTTAAGTGCGTGACAACTTAATAAGATGTAGAAAGTAAGCCTTTGTAGAAGGAGCAATGTAAGGATAACAAGAGAAAGTTGAAAGTAAATGAAATTTTAAAAAGCTTGTGTTGGATAACTTTGAGAGTACTCTGCCAAAAGTATTATATGAATTAGACACTTTCAAATGTAGACAGATATATGATTGTTTAAGGAACTGAAACATGTTTTCCAAAGTCACCAGAATACTTGCTACATGAAGGAGGCTTACTAGGGTAAGAGAAGAGGATCAGAGATTTAGTTAAAATTGTATTATAGCTGAGGAAGCTCAGTCCAAAGAGGTTAACTTTTCTGCATCGCAGGTCTGATCAAGACCAAAGCCAGGCTAGGGCCCTGCTCTTCTGACTCTGATGGATGCTCTCGATACTAACACATGCTAAACTACCTTATTTTTGAGGAAATGAGCCTATGTTGTAAACAAACCACAAACTTTACTTATTTAATCTTCTAACAAATCTTTTTTTGAGACCCTACAGTGAACAAGGCACTATGCTAAACACTTAGTAAACAAAAACATTCAGATACTCAAGGGATTTTTAGTTGAGAGGGAAGTAGGATGTACCTTTAGAAAGTATTACAGAGATAACTTGCAAATATCAAGGGGAAAAAACAACATTAAATAGATGCTCATCTCTAAAAAGACATTACCTCTGATGAATTTTCAGTAGCAGAAAAACGTGGTAGGTAGAACTGAAGCAGTATCAGTTATAATGTTAGCAAACAGATATTTAATAAATTTGAATCAAGTAAATAACCTAGGAAATGTTAACCTAGAACCAATGTTGCAAAACTATTTTGCATGATAGAGTATGACTCAAAGATTTACACCAAATGCAGCCGTATATAACTATTATTTGCATCTATCAGTTCAGAACTCTTAGGCAGAACTCACTGTATTTTCTCCACAAAACAGCCTCTCTTCCTCATGTACTTAGTCATGATAACTACACCACAATTCTCTTGTCATCAAAGCTAAGATTCCCTGCCCCTGAGGTAAAAACCTTTGATTCCTGTTTTTATTTCTTGTACTCTTTCTATTCTTCCTTCTCACTGTTCTCATCAATCTCTTCTTTTGCACTCCCTTATCATGTCTGTACTATTGTAATAATTCAATTACTCTTCCTACTTTTTCTCATTAGTCCTGTACATCGCTGTCAGCTTGTTATTCCCATAACACAGTTTTGGTCATGTCACTCTTCTGCTCAAAACTTTCCAACTCTCCCCAACACCCCAGACTGTAATCAGAGGCAGAGCCAGATTTTATCTTCAAAAGAAAGGGAGTCTGGGGTAGGGCCTGCCTTGTTGACTGTACAATAGGAAGAAAGTATTTTTAAAGACACCATCATTTGATGACCTTTTCCACCTGCCTCCTTGTATTGCTTTCATACTGCTTTAACTAGCATCCTTTTATTATAGTATAATAACTGTTATATCAATATATTTTAAGCTGTTGAATAAGTATCACTTTCCAGGAGAATTATGCTCAAGAAGGATAACTCCATCTGCTCCCCTTTGTAGAATAGGATTCTGTCTGTCGTTCCAAGACCTCCAAAACATGTCTCTGCACCTGTGCCTTACCTAGATTTATCACCCACCATTTATCAATAATAATTTTTCAATACAGCTAAAGTAGTTTATTCACCATTCATTTTCTGAAAGTGTCTTGCTGCTACTGACGGATTGTATGGGAAGGCTGAGAAAAGGGAACAAGTCATGTGTGTCTCTTAGGTTAGACTACTGTTTTGAGAAGTTTTGCCATGGAAGAGAGGAAAATAAGGTGAAAATTTCATGTGGGTGTGAAAAGAGGATTCTTGGTTTTTAGTTGGGAGGCCTTAAACCACATTTATATGCTGATGGCTTGAGCCATTGCGAAAAAGGCTGATGATATGGGAGAGGAAATTATAAAAGGAGTGAGATTTTGAATCTGATCCAGAGCATGAGAGAGAAATTACTCTTTAATAGGTCATGGACACTTCTAAATTGTAACTAGAGGGAAGATGGTAAAATAGAGTAAGTACTGGTAGGTTTATAGATTTGGTAGTGAAAACATGAGAGCTTTTTCCCTCTGACTAACTCTACTTCCTCACTAAAGTTTAAAGTCCAATTACCATCTAAGGTTGGTAATTTGATGATATGCCCATGTCTGGTTTGATTATTCTTTCCTAAAAAATGAAGCTGAAGCTTCTGCTTTGGGCCCTATGGAGTAGCTTGGACCAGATTTGCCCTTCCCTATAAGCAACTGGAGAACCAGTTGGATAAAAACACCTAAATTCAGATATTGGATAATATAGCCGTCTCTCGCTATATCGCAGTTCACTTATTGCGGCTTCACTGTATCATGGCAAAACCTGTGATACAGTGAAGCTACAATAAGTGAACCACCACGGTATTTGCCAGGGACGACTGTATATTTCACTGGTGAGTACCCATATACAATTTTATATGTTGTTAAAATTACATAGGTTTAAGAGTGTAGAAAGAGCATATGAAGTGTTTATAAGAGAGTGGGAAAGGTTTATAGGAGTGTGGGAAGGGTTTATAAAGCCTTAAAATATATAAAAATAATCAAATAAATATAACACCGCTACTTCACAGGTTTTCACCTATCACGGGGGTCTCTGGAACATAACTCCCGCGATAGGTGAGGGATCACTGTGGTCACAACTGTGATCCCTAAGAAAAGGGAAACAAATGAAGTGAACTATCTAAACTGAAGCACAAAGAGAAAAACGTGAACAAAAACCTGAGCCTCACCAACCTGGGGGGTATTACCAGGCAGTATCATCTGTGTATTGGAGTCCAGAATAAAAAGAAGAATTTAAAATTTTGAAAAGTGAGTGAAATTTTTAAAAGCAAGTGAGTTAAATTCTGAACAACCCACAAATTCAAGATCAGGAGCCCTAGTAGAAGGAACACAATAAAGCCACACCAAGGTGCATTAAAATCTGTTAACTTGGAATTATATAAAATATCCTCAGAAATAAAAATATCCTCCAAAGTAAAGTCTTTACATAAAATATCATCCAAAATAAACTTTTTTCAGAAAATCAAAAGCTGAGAAAACATCATTAGCTCACTTGTACTACAAGGAATAATAAAGGAAGTTCTTCAGATAGAAAATTATACCACATGGAAACCTGATTCTACAACAAAGGAATAAAGAGAGCAGGATGATAAATATGAGAGCAAATATTTTTTCTTTTTGATTTTCTTAAAATTGTATTAGGCAGGGTCACTTATCTTCCTCTTTCAGTGCTGCTCTCCTCCCTCCCTCCTTCTACTTCTTCCCCCACTCCAGTGTCTATGGCCATTGTTTTTTTTTCTTTCAGTTTTATTTTGTATTAGTAGCAGGTGTGCAGTTCAGTGGTTGGTCAGTCATGTAGTTTACACAGTGATCCCCTCAATATTGTCAGTACTCCATCTGGTACCATACATAGTTATCACATTATTATTGACTATATTCCCTTTGCTTTACTTACATCCCCATGACTATCTTGTAACTACCAATTTTTACTTCTTAATCCTGTCTCTTTCACCCAGTCCTCCAACTGCCTTCCCCTCTGACCACCACCAGTTTCCTCCCTGTGTCTATGAGTTTGTTTCAGTTTTGTTTGTTTATTTTGTTCTTTAGATTCTACATATAAGTGAAATCATATGGTATTTGTTTTTTCCTGACTGACTTATTTCACTAAGCATAATACCCTCTAACTTCATCCATGCCATCACAAATGGTAAGATTTCATTCTTTTTATGGCCGAGTAATATTCCATTGTGTAAATGTAGCAGGGCTTTTTTAATGTACTCATCTATTGATGGGCACTTGGATTGCTTCCATGTCTTGGCCATTGTAAGTAACGCTATAATGCACATGGAGATACCTGTATTTTTCAAATTTGTGTATCAGGTTTCTTTGATTGATCCTCAGAAGTGGAATCTTTGGGTCATAAGGCAGTTCCATTTTTTAATTTTAAAAATAACATTAGCTTTTTAAAAAATGATATATTTATTTGTTTTTAGAGATAGAGGAAGGGAGGAAGAAAGAGAGGGAGAGAAACATCAATGTGAGAGAAAAACACGATTGGTTGCCTCTCGTCTGAGCCCCAACTGGGGACCAAACCTGCAACCCAGGCATGTGCCTTGACTGGGAATCAAACTGCTGGCCCTTCACTTTGCAGAAAAAAGCCCTACCAACTGAGCCATACTAGTCAGGACCATTTTTAATTTTTTGAGGAAACTCCACATTATTTTCCATAGTGGCTGCCCCAATTTGCATTCCCACCAACAGTGAGTTTGTGAGGGTTCCCTTTTCTCCACATCTTGGCCAACATTTGTCATTCATGGATTTATTGATGATAGCCATTCTGACAGGTGTGAGGTGATATGTCATTGTAGTTTTGATTTACATTTCTCTATTAGTGATATTGAGCAACTTTTCCTATGTCTATTGGCCATCTGTATGTCTTCCTTGGAGAAGTGTCTATTCAGGTCTTCTGCCCACTTTATAACAGGGTGGCTGTTTTTGGGGGGGGCGTTTGGAGTTAATTGTCTGAGCTCTTATAATTTTGGATATTAGCTCCTTATCAGATGTATAATCAGTGAATATCTTCTCCCATTCAGTAGGCTATCTCTTCATTTTGTTAATGTTTTCCTTTGCTGTGCAAAAACTTTTAGTTTTGCCCCTTTTATTTACTTTCTTCTTTTGTTTCTTTTGCCTGAGAAGATATATCAGAAAAAAAAAATGTTGCTAAGAGAAATGTCCGAGCTTTTACTGCCTTTGTTTTCTTATAGAATTTTTATGGTTTTGAGTCTTACATTTAAGCCTTTAATCCATTTTGAATTTATATGGTGCAAGAAGTTGATATAGTTTTATTTTTCTTGCCAGTATCTGTCAATTTTCCCAGCAGCATTGATGAAATAGACCATCTTACTTACTTTGTCAAATCTTAATTGGCCATATAGACATGAGTTATTTCTGAACTCTCTATTCTGTTCATATTCTGTTCACTTGATTTACATATCTGGTTTTTATCCCAGCACCATGCGATTTTGATTACTATGGCCTAGTAATATAGTTTGGTATCAGGTAGCATGATACCTCCAACTTCGTTCTTCTTTCTCAATATTGCTTATTATATCTGGGTTTTGTGGTTTCATATAAATTTTTGGATTATTTGTTCTAGTTCTGTGAAATGTGCCATTGGTATTTTAATAGCAATTGTATTGAATATATAGATTGCTCTGGGTAGTATGGATGTTTTAATGATATTAATTCTTCTTATCATAAACATAGTATGTACTCCTACTTATTTGTATCTTCTTTAATTTCTTTCTTTAGTGACTTAATTTTTTTAGTACAGGTCTTTTACCTCCTTGGTTAAATTTATTCCTAGGTATTTTATATTTTTGGTGCATTTTTAAATGGGATTTTGTTTCTTAGTTTCCCTTTCTGATAGTTAATTATTGGTGTATAAAAACACAACTGATTTCTGGATATTTATTTTGTATCCTCCTACTTTACTAAATTCATTTATCAGTTCTAGCAGTTTTTGGTGGAGTTTTTAGGTTTGTTTATATACAGTATCATGTCATCTGCAAATAATGAGAGTTTTACTTTTTCCTTTTCAATTTGGATGCTTTTCATTTCTTCTTGTCTGATTACTATGGCTGGGATTTCCAGTACTTTGTCGAATTAAGAGTGGTGAAAGTGGATATCCCTGTTTTCTTCCTGATCTTAAGGGAAACACTTTTAGTTTCTCTCCATTGAGTATAATGTTAACTGTGGGTTTGTTATACATGCCACAGCCATTCTTGGCATCCCCTATGAGTGATAGCATCTCATCATTGCAGACCATAAAGATAATGAGCTTCAAAACTATCATAAGATAAGATGCTGGAGCACAAGATCAACAGTTGTCTTCAACAGTTAAGGGAACAATCAGTATGAAAAGTCGGAAAATGATCTGAAGGCCTGTCTCACAATCGCCAAATCTGGGCATATTGTGGGTGAAGAATGAATGGAAGATAAATTTATTGTTAAAGCTACAATTGGACCTATCTTATATGTCGTGGTTATCATTGTCAGTTTCAAAAAAGTAAGCTGAATCTGGGAACAAGAGCTGCTTTGGATATGATTACAATGATATTTGCTAAGATCCACTAGTTTACAGCATATCTAATGAAGACATCAGATCTAGTGAAGGGAATAACTTTTTCTAAGATTGGGGTTATCAGAACAGATCAGACAATTAAGAGAGGAACTGGAACTACCTCTTACAAACCTACAATTATTCCAGTGTAGGAATAATACCTCTAAAAGGCTGTTTATTGTATGGACCACCTGTTATAGGAAAACCACTAATAACAAGAGCTATTGTTAGTTAGCTGGACTGATATCTGTTAAACATTTTATCAAGTTCTATTGTAGACAAGTGCATTGGTGAAAGCACTTACTTGATTAGAGAAATGTTTAATTATAAAGGGATCATTAGCCATGCATCACTTTTATGGATAGATGTCATTGATGATGTTGGTTTTCTGAAAGTACTTCAGCTGATAGATTCAGAGGACTTTTTTGAAACTATTTTATTGTTTATGCCATAGTTGTCTCATTTCTCCCCCTTGTTCCCACCTACCTGGTCCCATCCCCCATCCTTCAGGCAATCCCCACACCATCGTCCATGTCCATGGGTCATGCATATATGTTCTTTGGCTACTCTACTCCCTATGTTGTACTTTACATCCCCATGGCTATTCTGTAACTACCAACTTGTACTTCTTAATCCCCTCACTTTTTTAGTCCATCTCCCAATGCTCCTCCCATCTAGCAACCATCAAAACATTCTCTATATCTATGATGCTGTTTCTGTTCTGCTTCTTTTTTTAAAATATTTTTTTATTTATTTATTTTTAGAGAGGGGAAAGGAGGGAGAAAGAAAGGGAGAGAAACATCAATGTGTGGTTGCCTCTCACGTGGCCCCCACTAGGGGCCTGGCCTGCAACCCAGGCATGTGCCCTGACTGGGAATCGAACCTGTGACCCTTTGGTTCACAGCCCGCGCTCAATCCACTGAGCTACGCCAGCCAGGGCTGTTCTGCTTCTTTATTTTGTTTTTTAGAACAAATTGTTGATAGATATGTATTTACTGCCATTTTATTGTTCATATTTTTGTTCTTCTCCTTCTTCTTAAAGGAAACCCTTTGACATTTCATATAATACTGGTTTGGTGATGATGAACTCCTGTAGATTTTTCTTGTCTGGGAAGCTCTTTGTCCTTTGATTCTAAATTACAGCTTTGCTGAGTAGAGTAATCTTGATTGTAGAACCCTGCTTTTTATGACTCTGAATATTTCTTGCCAATCCCTTCTAGCATTCAAAGTTTCTTTTGAGAAATCAGCTGACAGTCTTACAGGAGCTCCCTGTAGGTAACTAACTGCTTTTCTCTAGCTACTTTTAAGATTCTGTTTTTGTCTTTAATCTTTGACATTTTAATTATGATATGTCTTGGAGTGGGCATCTTTGAAGGCATCTTGTTTGGGACTCTCTGAGCTTCCTGGACTTGTATGTTTATGTCTTTCACTAAGGGAAGTTTACTTTCATTATTTTTTCAACTAGGTTTCCAATTTCTTGCTCTCTTTCTTCTCCTTCCAGCACCCACATGATGCAAATGTTGGTACTCTTGAAGTTGTCCCAGCGGCTCCTTACACTATCCTCATTTTTTTTTTTGCATTCTTTTTTATTCTTGCTATTCTGATTTTTTTTTTGCTTCCTTATATTACAAATCACTGATTTGATTCTCAGCTTCATCCACTCTCCTGTTTATTACCTGTAAATTGTTCTTTATTTCAGTTAGTGTATCCTTCATTTCTGATTGGATTTTTTTTGCTGTTGAGGTCCTCACCAAGTTCCTTGAGCATGTTTTGAACTCTGCATCTATTTGATTGCTTATCTACATTTTGTTTAGTTCTTTTCCTGAAGTTTTGTTCGGTTCTCTTATTTGATCCATATTTCTTTGTCTCCTCACTTTGGCAGCCTCCTGGTGTTTGTTTCTGCAGATTAGGTAGAGCTGCAATGTGTCCCAGGCTTGGTAGAGTGCCCCAATGTAACAGGTGTCCTATAAAGTCCAGTGGCATAGCCTCCTCTATTACCCAAGCTGGGTACTCAAGGTATGCCTGCCATGGAGGGTGTATACAGCCACTTGTTGTAGTTGAGCCTTAATTACTGTTGGCATGTCCAAGGTCAGCCACTGACTAAGTTCTGTCTGGGGTCACACAGCATAAGCCACAAAGTTATCTGCAGATGGCTGCTACTCGTTCTGGGCTTGGAGGTGCCCAGGCAAGGCCAAGCTGTGAACTAAGACAAGCTGCTACTAGTGCTGGGCCTGGGCAACCTAATAAGAGGTATGGTGCTCAGTGAAGCCAGATGCTTTTCTTAAGAGAATTTGGGAAAATCTGAAGCATGAGCCAAGACAAGCCATTTGTATGGAAAAGCCACTGGAAACAGCTTGGGTCAGCCCAAAAGTTGTGTGGGCAGGGCCTCAGTGAGTCACCAGGGCAGGGCAAACAAGGTATCTTGAAATCTGAAAATACATATCTGAAAATCATACACCTTGCTGACTCTGTAGCTCTGTGGATATTGGACTCAGTAAAGGAATAATGGCCTCTGCTGGCAGCTCTATCTGGGAGAAAGCTGCCCACCCAGCCCCTGCCCTGATGCCATGGACATCAGTTCCTCCCCATATGTCTCTGATACCTTTCATCTGCTGCCCTGGTGGGGGAGCTCAGAGGGAGTGAGTCCAAGTATGTCTGAATGTGGGCATTTAAGAGGAACTGCCTGAGACTCCAGCAGTTTTTGCTTTCCACAGCCTCAATCTCAGCTGGTTTTTACAGCAAGAAGTTATGGGGACTTATCTTCCTGGCACTGGAACCCTGGGCTGTGGAGCCTAGTGTCGGGTTAGCACCCCCTGCTCCTGAGATATCCCTCCTGATTGTTATCTGCCACACATGGATATGTGCCATTCTGTGTCTCTGTCCCTCCTACCAGTCTTGATGTGGTTTATTCAATTCTGTAGTTGATTTCTTCTTTTATCCTGTGGTTGTAGGACTTCCATTCAGCTCAGTTTCTGATGGTTCTGAATGATCGTCGTGCTATAGTTTACTTGCAACTTTGATGTGGTCATGTGAGGAGGTGAGCTATGTTTACTTACGCTGCCATCTTGGCCAGAAGTCCAGAGGACTTTAATGGAATTACTAAATTAAATGGATGACATAATACTATGCATAGAGTTACTTATGGCTACAAATGAGTACAGTGAATTCTGTTTTACTATCTCCAGGTAAATACAAAATATATGTAGATTTATCTATGTGCAAGATTAGGTATATAGAAAATCCATGGAGATACTACTATAAAGTATGATAAAATAAATTATGATGTTTCCAGATAGCTTTAATGGAGCAGACCTGAGAAATGTTTGCACTGTAGAAGGCATACAAGTATTTACAATTCATGCAGATTTGAGTTTGTAGTGTAGAAAGACTTCATCAGCAATCAGAAATTGATTGATTTTAAGAAGCTAGAGTCTAAATTGGACTACACATTTTTGATGACTACAGGGCATAGACTTAATATAAAAATCAGTTAAAGAAATTGTACAGAATGGCAATAATCTAATTAAAAGCATATGAATAAAGATTATTGTTTAAAACAAAATAATAAAAATGTATTGTGATTTATACTAGATGTGGAATAGAATATATAACATAAATGGCAAAAAAGAAAAGAGGGAGAATTGAAGTATACTGTTGAAGAGGCTTTAAAATGCACATGAAGAGATATGGGGTTGGCCAAAAAGTTCATTAGTTTTTTTCCCATAAGATGGTTCTGGTAGCAATTAGTTGTCTTTCACTTCATTTGAAACAATTTTATTAGATTGTATCGCAACAGCTGTCATATCAACATGCATTTAATTTAAACAAGAACTTATCAAAATTGTTGTATTTTTGTGTAGCCATTTAAATATTAAAGATGGAAGAAAATAAGCAACATTTTTGGCATATTATGCTTTATTATTTTAAGAAAGGTAAAAATGCAACTGCAATGCAAAAATAAAAGGTTTGTGCAGAGTATGAAGAAGGTGCTATGACTGATCGAACGTGTCAAAAAAGATTTGCAAAGTTTCATGCTAGAGATTTCTCATTGAATGTTGCTCCATGGTCAGGTAGACCAGTTGAAGTTGATAGCGATGAAATTGAGAACAATCAACATTATACTGTGCAAGAGATAGCCAACATACTCATATCCAAATCACGTATTGAAAATCATTTGCACCAGCTTGGTTATGTTAATTGTTTTGATGTTCGGGTCCCACATAAGTGAAAAAAACCTTGTTGACCATATTTCCACATGTGATATTCTACTTAAATGTAAGAAAACGTTCTGTTTTTAAAACAAATTGTGATGGACAATGAAAAGTGGATACTTTACAATAATGTAGTACAGTAGAGATCGTGGGGCAAGTGAAATGAACCACCACCAACCACACCAATTGCTGGTCTTCATCCAAAGAAGGTGATGTTGTGTATGCGGTAGTATTGAAAGGGAATCCTCTATTATGAGTTCCTTCTGGAAAATCAAACGATTAATTCCAACAAGTACTTCTCCCAATGAGACCAATTGAAAGTAACACTCGATGAAAAGCATCTGGAATTAGTTGACAGAAAACACATAATCTTCTATCAGGATAACACAAGACCACATGTTTCTTTGATGACCAGGCAAAAGCTGTTACAGCTTGGCTGGGACATTCTGATTCATCCACTGTAATCACCAGACATTACACCTTCGGATTTCCATTTATTTTGGTCTTTACAAAATTCTCCTAATGGAAAATAATTTCAATTCTCTGGAAGAATACAAAAGGCACCTGAAACTATTTTCTTAAAAGATAAAAAGTTTTGGGAAGACTGATTTATGAAGTTACCGGAAAGATGGCAGAAGGTAGTGGGACAAAACAGTGACTACGTTGGTTAATAAAGTTATTGATGAAAATGAAAATTTGTCTTTTATTTTTACTCTAAAACCAAATGAACTGCAAATACGCAATCATTTGGTGTTTCCATTTAAGATGAAACTCATTTACCATCCTTGCCCTAAACCAATTCAAAACCACTTTCTGAATCATTGTCAGGGGCTTTATCATTCAAGCCCACCCAAGAAAACAGAAATCAAGACAGTGTCATATTAATTATATCAGCACATTCCAAGCAAAGACAGAATATCTTGGAGAGAAATTTCATAATCAAAAGAGATGAATTAAACTCGTTTTACATCCTCAATGGAAACTGAAAAAATCTGACCAGCTACTGAGTTTTATAACAAAACTCAAGGAATTAAAAGTATACCTACTGCTACAAGAGTGGTAGTTGGTTAGTTATTTTTAAATTGGTGGTACAAATGTATTGGCATACTGGAGTGAGCCTAATAGTCATGGACATCAATCTGGATATTATACACATGGAATGCAGAACACTCCATAATCCATTTAAATATAGCTTAAGAGAATTTCAACGAAAATGACTGGATGAACAGGTAATACTTAAATGTCTATATGGATCTTGCCATCTCTAGTAACATCTTCAAATATAAAAATTATGAAAAATAGGGGTCAACAAAGAAAATACTGAGATTCAGCATAAAGTATTGTCAAGTGCTTGCAAGTACATTCAGGTGTTCACAGCAGAGAACCTACAAGGATAATTACCAAAACTAAATAAATAAATAGTAAAATAAACATATTAAGCTTTTATTAACTTAGTATAATTCCTATGATGGTTAGTATATTTCAGTCACAATTGATGCTCCTTTTTTTAAGTTTTTATAATCAATATACGGAAGGCATGCAATAATGAGTTCTTCTTTTGTACATCCTTTAACACAACACTTTTCTGAGTATCCTCTGCGTATTCTTTGGAGATGATTCCCCCTAATCAATTTCCTTAAGGTTTTAATTTTATTTGTATTTTTCTTCTGATATTCTATAATCTCATGAACATATGAATCAATATCTTGTGATGAGGTGAATTTTCTTGTCTTATTAGGTAGTAAGTTGGCCTTTTTATTTTGATACTCAGGAGGCAACTTCATCTCCACATTGTTTATTGATTCTTCCTGAGAGGCAGAAGTAGAGACTGTTGAGACATGAGAAAAAATTCTACTTTACTAAAATCTTCCTTCAGTTGAAAATTTAATCGTAATACTGGAATACTAAAGTCAGTTAATTATTCAAAAGCAATATATATTTTTAACTAAAATGCTTGTAGGCAGTGTTTTCCTATAAAAAGACTTAGAAACCTTTGCACATCTTTATACAAAAAGCATTTTTGAGATATTATTCACATTCCATAAAGTTCAGCATTTTAAAATATAAAATTCAGTGATTTTTAAAGTATATTCACAAGATTGTGCAACCAACACTACTATGTAATTCCAGAAAATTTCTATCACCCCCAAAAGAAACTCCATGCCTATCAGTGGTCTCTCTCTTTTCCCTCACCCTTCAGTTCCTGAAAACCACTAATCTACTTTCTATTTCTATGGATTCTCCTATTATGAAAATGAAATCATACTATATACAGCCTTTTGTGTCAGATTTCCTTCACTGAGCATAATATTTTCAAAGTCTGTCTACATTGTAGCATGTATACATACTGCATAATTTACTTATGTTTATTATCTACTCTATTCTGTAAGCTTCATGAGGACAGGAGTGTTTACTGTCTCCTGAGTGAAACCATTCACTTTTATATCCCTAATACCAAGAAAAACACCTAGTACATAATAAGCACTCAAATTTTGTTAAATTAATATAGAGAGAGGGGTCTTACAAGGTCCAGTTTTAAAAATGGTATCTAAACAAACAAACAAAAACCAAGAATAGATGAATGAAAACCAAAAACAGGGAAATGTGGCCAATCTAACTGGAACAGGTATTATAAATTAAGAAAAGCTGGTGATGAAACATTGATGGTTTCACCTGGCACTGAGAGCTAGGGAGCACTATATTCAGCCAGAATTTAGAAATAGGGTGTCAGCTTCATGAAGCCACATTTGGGGTAGGTCTTGGAGACATGGACCATACCTTCGGAGTACACAATTTCAGATTCAAGATATGTATGAGTAGCTCTGGGGAAAAAAAGCATTTTTGAATATCAGTGCACCAAATTATATTTTCCTGTGTCTGTAAATAGATCATCAGAAGACTAAAATGCTAGATGATTTCACTTACATGTGGAATCTAGAAAACAAAGTAAGAAAGCAGAAGAGAAGCAGACTCATAGAACATTTGGACAGTTGCCGGATGGGAGAGGGATGGGCGGGGGCTGGGTGAAAAAGGTGACAGGATTAAGAAGTATCAATTGGTTGCTACAGAACAGTAATGGGGATATAAAGCACAGAACAGGCAATATAATCCATAATATTGTAAAAATTATATATTCCAGATGGATACTAGATTTATTGAGGTGATCACTTCATAAGTTATATATAAATGTCTAATCATGGGGTTGTACTGCTGAAACTAATATTGTATATCAACTGTAATTTTAAAATAAAAAAATTGTTAATAACTGACTTGATCTAACACAGAAATGTGTCCTGCTGGTACAAGCTAAATAAAAGTTAACCAACTTTGCAGCTACATTTGTATGTAAAAGAAATATCACAATTATATATTTTATATTGAAATTCTATATTGGAAACACATACCTATATCTCTCTACAACTTCTAATTATTCCCTGGAAACTAACAGATGAGATTAAATGTTATCTTCCCTTATAGATTAAACATTTTACAAATTTTAATGCGAATTCATATTGACAAACTAAATCCATTATTTCCTTCTTCCATATAGTTTAAAAGTATGGCTTTATCGCCACATGATATTTCCACTTCAGCAAAATGCCCTAATCATAGTTCCCACAGTAACATGTTGATGGGTAAGATATTCCTGAAATATTGTCAGATATACTTTTATTTCCCATAAATCTTGTTTGATTGCAGCTCTCTCCTCATTGAATTAATTACACATCTACCCAGGGAAGTATGAATGATATCTGAAACAAAGGGGTCATAAATCAGCTCTGAGTTTTAAAGTTACTTTTTTTAAAATTAAGGAAATAGTCTCCATAGCAGGTTTTGTCAAGAAATAAGCATGTCCTAGGGTGATGATTAAAAACAACAATATTCTTCCTAAAGACTGCTTAAATTCAATATATATTAGGCACATACAATATGCTAGGCCCTCTCTCTGCTAGGTATTTCAGATTAAAACATGCAAAAAATAGTCGCTATATTATGGTATAGCATATAGGAGGCTGTAGTTATGGGAATCAAGCTTGTGTAGTTAGTTGAACAGACCTAGTGCTTAGAAGAAGTCTGAAAGCACGATGGACCATGGGTGAGCAGAAGAGACTGACACAAGAAAGAGGGAAAACAAGCTTTATATTTCAGTAACCTTAATGGCTCTTTTCTGCTTTTTGAACAAGGGGCGCTGCATTTTCATCGTGCACTGGGTTGGGCCAGTCGTGTAGCCAGTCCTGATGACAGTCAAATCGAACCGTCTTCAGTGAAGGAAGTAGCTACGGAAGGGTCAATGATGACTTCACGGGGAAATGATACTTAAGTTAGCCTTTGAAGGACAAGATGGAGTTTGCCAGGTTACAAGGGTACTGAAGAAAGGGAAAGCTAGGGAAGCAGCAGTATTCTTACATAAATGTGTAGACTTACATATATACATTTATTTCCTCTAAGTTAAAAAAAAGTTTCTTAGTGGTTTTGTATATCCATAATATACTGGTTTATAATTTTTTTAAAAAAAACTTCCTGTGTACTACACACAAATTCCGTTTCTTGGGGAGTCTCACCATCTGGCAGAGCAGATTCCGGGATAGAAAATAGAGAGAGATAAACATGCCTTTGGTTTAGATTTTTACCTGCGTTTGTGCCTCTCCCCCGGGCAGGGGCAGTGGTTTGGGAGCTTTTCAACCGGCCAGGGAAGAGGCTTTCAACTTTCTTGGAAGCCTGGGGAATCAGCTGTGATTTTAAAGGGGTATTCTCCTCAAAGTGGCTCCAGTCAGCATCCCCACAGAGTTTTACTATTCTTTCCAGCAGGTGCCTCCCGCACAGCTTCTTGGCTCTGCTTCTGTAGCTTTGCTCTTGGGAGAACCGAAGCGGAAGGAGCCAGAGCCACAACAGACCCAAGCAGAAGAGCCGCGGCATCCCTGAGCCCCAAGCCAGGTCTGCCGCGCTCGCTAACGGCCGCCTGCGCGCGCGCACGCGCACGCGCACGCGGAGGTCTTCTGAGCGGGTGCAGACCTCGTGAGGGCTCCCAAACTCGGTGGTGCGAGGTGCCGACGGGCTTGGGCTCCCGCGCTTGCCTGGGCCCTGAGGCGGTCGTGAGTAGCATGATTGCTTTCATTTTTTTGCCTTCCTCACTTGGGAGATTGGTCAAATGAAACATGGGGCCCTAGTTAACCGAAAAAACTGTAAAAAATACTGCTTGAAGAGTACCCCTTTTTTTGCTTGGTTATTAATGGGGCGTCACTTCCTCAGAGAAACCTCTCATTTTCTTCTTGGTGTTTATTTCAGTAGGTTTGTTCACATTTGTGTGCTTGCTCGATAACTTCTTCACCTAAATCCTCAAACTCCATGAAGGCAGTACCTGTGTCTGCTCTTGCTTCCCCTTGTACCTCAGGGCCTGACACGTAGTTGGCAATGAAACATGTTGAAACATGGGTGTGCTAGAGTGTTTATGTGTGTATTTTAAAGTAAGATTCAAAGTTCAGAAAATTTCTACCAGTTCCGCCGGGAGAAAGGCGCCTATGGTACCTTGGGGTGATATTCTGGTTCTTTCCGTTGCAGATTATAAAGGATTGCCTATTGCCAAATTGTAACTAGCTTGTGACAGGGACCCTTCGATTTGCCGTCTAAGAGTAACACAGTTTTGCTAAACTAGGAGGGAAGGAACAGAGAAGTGCTGCGCAATCCTTATAGGTCACTTTGACACTTTAAATAAAATTTTATTAGTGTGTTAACTGTGAAGGAGGTACTACCAGCCACAAGGGGGCAGCCAGGGGCTGTCTCAAGAGAATAGATTTAAGGATGCCATAGCCTCAGTGACATGCCTGCAGTTATCAATGATAATCTCCATTTACTTATTTTTTTCTTCCCTCAGCTCTTTGTCTTTTCCTCCATTTTCTCTTCCCCCAGCTTTACCCTGCTTCACAGTGGCATCCACAAGTACTGTTAAATTCATTGGCTGTCAGATATTTTTTCAAGGTTGATGTGATTTTATTAGCTCAATTTCATTGCTTTCCTTGAAAAACAACTAATGTCCAAACTACAGTGGGCCAAGAGTGCTAATCAGAACTTTATCAGTGAAATTCTGTCAGAAAGGAAAATATTTGTTATACTGAGATTTAAAAAAAAACCCCTCAAGCAATAGGTGTTAGAAACTAGCAAATTTGATCTATACTCTCATTCTCTTTGCACTTTCTATACCCTTGCCCTTTGTATTTTTTCATACCATTCATTACAAACTGACATACTATATATTTTATTTCTCCGTATGTTTACTATTTGCCTACTCCTACCAGAATGTGAGCTCCATGTGAGCAGTGATTGTATTATGTTTATCTCGATATCACCTGGCATGTAGTTGGTTCTCAGTAATAATTTAATGTTAATAATTATAACTAACAATATCAATAATAAATAAAATATTAATATCAATAATCATATAATACTTGGTGAATGAATGAAAGAATAAATGAAGCTTCCTAAGAATTGGCTATGTGATCCTTTATAGCTTATTTTATACTTGTCATAATTCTAGTTCTTTGTTGCACTATGGTGAATTCTGAAAATATCATGTAATCATTTCTTCTATATTTGTGTAAGCTCATTAAGGAGTGGAATTATTTTTAAATTATTTGTTTATTTTTAAATATATCTTATTTATTATGCTATTATAGGTGTCCTATTTCCCCCCTTTATTCCCCTCTTCAGTGCACACCACCTCCCACCTGCATTCCCCCACTTTAGTTCATGTTCATGGGTTGTACATATAAGTGCTTTGGCTTCTACATTTCCTATACTATTCTTAACCTACCCCTGTTTATTTTCTTCCTACCAATTATGCTACTTATTCTCTGTACTTTTTCCCCTTTTCTCCCCCTCCCAATCCCCCACTGATAACCCTCCATGTGATCTCCATTTCTGTGATTCTGTTTCTGTTCTAGTCATTTGCTTAGTTTTAGTTTTTGTTTTAGGTTTGGTTGTTGATAGCTGTGAGTTTGTTGTCATTTTACTGTTCATAGTTTTGATCTTCTTCTTTTCCTTAGATAAGTCCCTTCAACATTTCATATAAGAAGGGCTTGGTGATGATGAACTCCTTTAACTTGACCTTATCTGGGGAGCACTTTATCTGCCCTTCCATTCTAAATGACAGCTTTGCTGGATAGAGTAATATTGGAGGTAGGTCCTTGCCTTTCATGACTTTGAATACTTCTCTCCAGCCCCTTCTTGCCTGCCAGGTTTCTTTTGAGAAATCAGCTGATAGCCTAATAGGAACTCCTTCATAGGTAACTGTCTCCTTTTCTCTTGCTGCTTTTAAGATTCTCTCCTAATCCTAATCTTGGGTAACTTAATTATGATGTACCTTCATGTGTGCTTCCTTGGGTCCAACTTCTTTGGGACTCTCTGAGCTTCCTGGACTTCCTGGAAGTCTATTTGCTTTGCCAGATTAGGGAAGTTCTCCTTCATTATTTTTTCAAGTAAGTTTTCACTTCTTGCTCTTCCTCTTCTCCTTCTGGCACCACTATGATTTCGATGTTGGAACATTTAAAGTTGTCCCAGAGGTTCCTAAGCCTCTCCTCATTTTTTTGAATCCCTGTTTCTTCATTCTGTTCCAGTTGGATGTTTATTTCTTCCTTCTCATCCAAATTATATATTTGAGTCCCAGCTTTCTTCCCTTCACTGTTGGTTCCCTGTAGATTTTTCTTTATTTCAATTTGTATAGATTTCATTTCTTCCTTTATTTTGTGGCCATACTCAATCATTTCTGTGAGCACCCTGATTACCGGTGGTTTGAACTCTGCATCTGATAGGTTGGCTATCTCCTTGTTGCTTAGTCCTTTTTCTAAAGTTTTGATCTATTCTTTCATTTGGGCCATATTTCTTTGTCTTGGCACACCTGTTACATTGTAAGGGGTGGAGCCTTAGGTATTTGCCAGAGCAGGGCAAACTACATTGCTGTGTTGTGGTGCTGTATGTGGGAGAGGGGTCTCAGAAGGAACAATGCCATCTGCTCAGCTCTTATCTAGCTTTCAGTCACTTCCCCCACTACCCACAAGTGAATTGTGCCCTTTCAGGTGCTGTCGTGGTGCTGATTCCCAGGTGAGTGGGCTTGTGTACATTCTAGGACCCTGTGGGTCCCTCCAACAGACTCTCTTGTGAGATTGGGAGTTTCTCCCACCACCACAACCCCCACAGATTTTTACAGCCAGAGGTTTTGAGGCTTTCTTTTCCCACGCTGGAATCCTGGGTTGTGTGATCTGTCTCACTCCCCAGTTGTTTCTCCTGGTTTATCAGCATGTGAATGTGGGACGGCCTGGTCTGCCAACCACTATCTTGCCACATGTCCTCTCCATCCACAGTGCCTATCTCTGCCCCTCCTACCAGTCTGAATGAATGTTTCTTCTTTAACTCCTTGGTTGTTGGACTTCCATACAGTTCAATTTTCTGGAAGTTCCGGTTGTTTTTTGTTTTTAAATTGGTTGTTATCCTTCTTTTGGTTGTGCGAGGAGGTGAAGTATATCTACCTATGCCTCCATCTTGGCTGGAAACCTCTACTATCCCATGGTTTAATCCTTAAAATTTTTAGTTTAGCAATGTTAATTGTGTGTAGAATTAATTAGAATAACTAAATGATTGCTTGCTTATAATACAGATAATGTTTCCTTTAATTATTTTTTTGCTTTCTGTTCAATTATTTGTCTGTCTTCCCCACTATAATGGTGTTTTTTTAAACACTTTATTCTTTATGTTTACAACAAGTATGTATTCTTGAATACATACAAATAATATGTATTCAAAGATATATTTTCTTTAAAAAATTTTAAATTACTATTTACACTCAATATTTGTTTATATTATTTCAGGTATACAATATAGTGGTTAGACAATCATATACTTTACAAAGTGATTCCCCAAATATTTCAAGTACCTTCCTGGCAACATACTTATTACAATATTTATTACAATATTATTGACTATACTCCCTATGATGTACTTTACATCCTGATGAGTATTTTGTGACTACCAATTTGTATTTCTTAATGCCTTCACCTTTTTTCACCTAGCCTCCCAGCTCCCCACCCCTGTGGCAACTATCAGTCTGATTTCTGTATCTATGAGTCTGTTTCTGTTTTGTTTGTTCATTTATTTTGCTCCTTATATTCCACATAGAAGTAAAATCATATGGTATCTATCTGTCTCTGTCTGACTTATCTCACTTTGCACCGTACTCTCTAGGTCAATCCATGCTTTTGCAGATGGTAAGATTTCATTCTTTTTATGGCCAAGTAATATTCCATTGTTTGTATGTACCACTGCTTTTCTATCTACTCATCTATCGATTGGCACTTGGTTGCTTCCGTATCTTGGCTATTGTAAATAACACTGCAGTGACCATAGAGGTGCATATATTCTTTCGAGTTAGTGTTTTAGGTTTCTTCAGATCACATGAGGTTTGTCCAGAAAAAGTCCAGCCATCGTTAATATAATAAGAACAGCTTGTATGACATCATAGCCTGGCATCCAAGGAGAGTGGACTGGGTTGTACATATGTGAACAATGGTGACTTCACTGTACTAGTCAGAGGGGGCAATAGACACAGTTGAGTAGGCATGTGTACTGTGTGGTTGTGGCATTCAAAATGTCTGAGCAAGCAGAGCAGCAAATCTGCATGAAATTTTACATTAAGCATGAACATTCCTTTGCAGAAACTATTTGGATGATTCAGAAGGCCACAGCTGTGGACAACTGGTGATTGGCAGCTTTATCACAACAGTGCTCTGGCTCATGCATCATGTCTCATGCAGAGTTTTTTGGCAAAACATCAAATCACCCAAGTGATTCAACCCCCCTGCCGCCCAGATTTGGCACCCTGCAACTTGCACCTTTTCCCAAAACTAAAATCACCTTTGAAAGGGAAGAGATTTCAGATTGTTGATGAGATTCAGGAAAATATGATGGGGCAGCTGACAATGATTGGGAGAACTGTGTGAGGTCTCAAGGTGCCTACTTTGAAGGGGCCTAAGGCGTCATTGTCCTATGTATAATGTTTCTTGTATCTTTTGTCTTCTTCAGTAAATGTCTAGTTTTTATAGTACATGGTTGGATACTTTCTGGACAGACCTCGTATATACCCAGAAGTGGAATCACTGAGTCAGAAGGCAGTTCCATTTTTAATTTTGAGGAACCACCATACTGTTTTCCATAGTGGCTGCACCAAACTGCATTTCCACCAACAATGCACTAGGGTTTCCTTTTCTCCACATCCTCATCAACACTTGTTCGAACACTTCTTAATAGCCATTCTGACGAGTGTAAAGTGGTGTCTTATTGTGGTTTAGATTTGTGTTTCTCTGATGATTAGTTCAGCACCTTTTTATATGTCTATTGACTAATTTATCTGTAGGTCCTCTTTGGAGAATGGCTATCACTTCTCTGCCCATTTTTAAATTGGAATATTTGTTTTCTTGGTGTTAAATTGTCTGAATTCTTTATACATTTTGGATATTAATCCCTTAATGGATGTATCATTGGCAAACATGTTCTCCCATTCAGTAGGTTGTTTCTTAATTTTGTCGATGGTTTCCTTTGCTGTGCAAAAAGATTTCAATTTGATGTAGTCCCATGTGTTTATTTTGTTTCCCTTGCCTGGGGAGCTAATATCAAAAAAATATTCCTAAGAGAAATGTTAGAGGTTTTACTGCCTATGCTTTCTTCTAGGAGTTTTATGGTTTCAGGTTTTACATTTAAGTCTTTAATCCATTTTGAGTTTACTCTTGTGTGTGGTATAAGAAGGTGGTCTGTTTTTACCTTTTGTACACATCTGTCCAATTCTCTAGCACCATTTATTGAATAGATTGTCTTTACCCTGTTGTGTGCTCTTGCTTCCTTTGTCAGATATAAATTGACTGTATAGGCATGGGTTAATTTCTGGACTGTCTATCCTGTTCCATTAGTATGTACATCTCTGTTTTTATGCCAGTACCATACCATTTTGATTACTATAGCCTTATACTATAGTTCAATACCAATAGTATGTCTCGAAAGAAACCATTATTATGGTATGCTCATAATAATGACACATCATGTTTTATGTGATCACCACATCAGACATCAGTCTTTTACACATTTTACCCCATTTAATTCTTGTACCAATCGTATCAAATAGTACTATAATTATCCCCATTTTATAAACGAGGGAGCTCACACTTAGAGATATTAAGAAATTTGCCAAAGATTGCAGAGCTGATAAGAGGTAGAGGCCTGAGTAATTGAAAACTACGGGTTCTGGGGACTTTGCATCCTCCTACAAAAATATCAAAATTACAGCTAAATTACAGAGCAACCATTATTCAGAACCACATGATATCTGGCTAAATAGAAGCCCTACAACTAAGATATAGTGAAGAAGCCACATCAAGACTGGTAGGAGGAGCAGATATGCAGAAGAGGGCTGGTTCCAATCCCCATGTTGGGGATAAAAATCAGGAGGGGTATCTTGGCTGTGGGGGTCTCCCCAGAAGAGCAAGAGGTTTCAGTCCCCCACCTTCCACCCCAACGTTTCCATGCCAGGGAGACAAGTCCTTATAACTTCTGGCTGTAAAAAACAGCAGGGATTGTGGCTGAGTGAGACAGAGGCCTGCTGGAGGCACAAGCGATCCTATTACAGGGTCTGCACACGGACTTACATGGCTCACTCACTTAGAGATCTAGTGCTAGGGAAGCAGCTCAACAGGCTCCAGGGACATACGGGCAGGGACTGAGTTGTCTGGCATTAGGGCAAGAACTGGAGGGGTGGTTTTCCCCTGGACAGAAGTGCTGGCAGGGACCATTGTTCCTTTGATAAGCCCTCCCCCAATGGAGCCAATGGTCTGGCACCATATCTGAGTATCACTGTTTGCTCCACCCTGGTGATTCCCTGAGGCCCAGCCCCACCCATCTCATGGGCCCACCCAAGATGTTTCTAGTGACTTTTCCATACAAATAGCCTGTCTTGGCACATGCTTGAGATTTTCCTAAAGTCTTTCAAATAAGTAGAATCTGGCCTCAGTGTGCCTCATGCCTGTCGCTAAGTGACCCCACACCTGGACCTAGCAGCAGCCAGTCTTGGTTTGGCCTCTCCTGGGCACTAGATCTCTAAGTGAGTGAGCCATGTAAGTCCGTGTGCAGACCCTGTAATAGGATCGCTTGTGCCTCCAGCAGGCCTCTGTCTCACTCAGCCACAATCCCTGCTGTTTTTTACAGCCAGAAGTTATAAGGACTTGTCTCCCTGGCATGGAAACGTTGGGGTGGAAGGTGGGGGACTGAAACCTCTTGCTCTTCTGGGGAGACCCCCACAGCCAAGATACCCCTCCTGATTTTTATCCCCAACATGGGGATTGGAACCAGCCCTCTTCTGCATATCTGCTCCTCCTACCAGTCTTGATGTGGCTTCTTCACTATATCTTAGTTGTAGGGCTTCTATTTAGCCAGATATCATGTGGTTCTGAATAATGGTTGCTCTGTAATTTAGCTGTAATTTTGATATTTTTGTAGGAGGATGCAAAGTCCCCAGAACCCGTAGTTTTCAATTACTCAGGCCTCTACCTCTTATCAGCTCTGCAATCTTTGGCAAATTTCTTAATATCTCTAAGTGTGAGCTCCCTCGTTTATAAAATGGGGATAATTATAGTACTATTTGATACGATTGGTACAAGAATTAAATGGGGTAAAATGTGTAAAAGACTGATGTCTGATGTGGTGATCACATAAAACATGATGTGTCATTATTATGAGCATACCATAATAATGGTTTCTTTCGAGACATACTATTGGTATTGAACTATAGTATAAGGCTATAGTAATCAAAATGGTATGGTACTGGCATAAAAACAGAGATGTACATACTAATGGAACAGGATAGACAGTCCAGAAATTAACCCATGCCTATACAGTCAATTTATATCTGACAAAGGAAGCAAGAGCACACAACAGGGTAAAGACAATCTATTCAATAAATGGTGCTAGAGAATTGGACAGATGTGTACAAAAGGTAAAAACAGACCACCTTCTTATACCACACACAAGAGTAAACTCAAAATGGATTAAAGACTTAAATGTAAAACCTGAAACCATAAAACTCCTAGAAGAAAGCATAGGCAGTAAAACCTCTAACATTTCTCTTAGGAATATTTTTTTGATATTAGCTCCCCAGGCAAGGGAAACAAAATAAACACATGGGACTACATCAAATTGAAATCTTTTTGCACAGCAAAGGAAACCATCGACAAAATTAAGAAACAACCTACTGAATGGGAGAACATGTTTGCCAATGATACATCCATTAAGGGATTAATATCCAAAATGTATAAAGAATTCAGACAATTTAACACCAAGAAAACAAATATTCCAATTTAAAAATGGGCAGAGAAGTGATAGCCATTCTCCAAAGAGGACCTACAGATAAATTAGTCAATAGACATATAAAAAGGTGCTGAACTAATCATCAGAGAAACACAAATCTAAACCACAATAAGACACCACTTTACACTCGTCAGAATGGCTATTAAGAAGTGTTCGAACAAGTGTTGATGAGGATGTGGAGAAAAGGAAACCCTAGTGCATTGTTGGTGGAAATGCAGTTTGGTGCAGCCACTATGGAAAACAGTATGGTGGTTCCTCAAAATTAAAAATGGAACTGCCTTCTGACTCAGTGATTCCACTTCTGGGTATATACGAGGTCTGTCCAGAAAGTATCCAACCATGTACTATAAAAACTAGACATTTACTGAAGAAGACAAAAGATACAAGAAACATTATACATAGGACAATGACGCCTTAGGCCCCTTCAAAGTAGGCACCTTGAGACCTCACACAGTTCTCCCAATCATTGTCAGCTGCCCCATCATATTTTCCTGAATCTCATCAACAATCTGAAATCTCTTCCCTTTCAAAGGTGATTTTAGTTTTGGGAAAAGGTGCAAGTTGCAGGGTGCCAAATCTGGGCGGCAGGGGGGTTGAATCACTTGGGTGATTTGATGTTTTGCCAAAAAACTCTGCATGAGACATGATGCATGAGCCAGAGCACTGTTGTGATAAAGCTGCCAATCACCAGTTGTCCACAGCTGTGGCCTTCTGAATCATCCAAATAGTTTCTGCAAAGGAATGTTCATGCTTAATGTAAAATTTCATGCAGATTTGCTGCTCTGCTTGCTCAGACATTTTGAATGCCACAACCACACAGTACACATGCCTACTCAACTGTGTCTATTGCCCCCTCTGACTAGTACAGTGAAGTCACCATTGTTCACATATGTACAACCCAGTCCACTCTCCTTGGATGCCAGGCTATGATGTCATACAAGCTGTTCTTATTATATTAACGATGGCTGGACTTTTTCTGGACAAACCTCATGTGATCTGAAGAAACCTAAAACACTAACTCGAAAGAATATATGCACCTCTATGGTCACTGCAGTGTTATTTACAATAGCCAAGATACGGAAGCAACCAAGTGCCAATCGATAGATGAGTAGATAGAAAAGCAGTGGTACATACAAACAATGGAATATTACTTGGCCATAAAAAGAATGAAATCTTACCATCTGCAAAAGCATGGATTGACCTAGAGAGTACGGTGCAAAGTGAGATAAGTCAGACAGAGACAGATAGATACCATATGATTTTACTTCTATGTGGAATATAAGGAGCAAAATAAATGAACAAACAAAACAGAAACAGACTCATAGATACAGAAATCAGACTGATAGTTGCCACAGGGGTGGGGAGCTGGGAGGCTAGGTGAAAAAAGGTGAAGGCATTAAGAAATACAAATTGGTAGTCACAAAATACTCATCAGGATGTAAAGTACATCATAGGGAGTATAGTCAATAATATTGTAATAAATATTGTAATAAGTATGTTGCCAGGAAGGTACTTGAAATATTTGGGGAATCACTTTGTAAAGTATATGATTGTCTAACCACTATATTGTATACCTGAAATAATATAAACAAATATTGAGTGTAAATAGTAATTTAAAATTTTTTAAAGAAAATATATCTTTGAATACATATTATTTGTATGTATTCAAGAATACATACTTGTTGTAAACATAAAGAATAAAGTGTTTAAAAAAACACCATTATAGTGGGGAAGACAGACAAATAATTGAACAGAAAGCAAAAAAATAATTAAAGGAAACATTATCTGTATTATAAGCAAGCAATCATTTAGTTATTCTAATTAATTCTACACACAATTAACATTGCTAAACTAAAAATTTTAAGGATTAAACCATGGGATAGTAGAGGTTTCCAGCCAAGATGGAGGCATAGGTAGATATACTTCACCTCCTCGCACAACCAAAAGAAGGATAACAACCAATTTAAAAACAAAAAACAACCGGAACTTCCAGAAAATTGAACTGTATGGAAGTCCAACAACCAAGGAGTTAAAGAAGAAACATTCATTCAGACTGGTAGGAGGGGCAGAGATAGGCACTGTGGATGGAGAGGACATGTGGCAAGATAGTGGTTGGCAGACCAGGCCGTCCCACATTCACATGCTGATAAACCAGGAGAAACAACTGGGGAGTGAGACAGATCACACAACCCAGGATTCCAGCGTGGGAAAAGAAAGCCTCAAAACCTCTGGCTGTAAAAATCTGTGGGGGTTGTGGTGGTGGGAGAAACTCCCAATCTCACAAGAGAGTCTGTTGGAGGGACCCACAGGGTCCTAGAATGTACACAAGCCCACTCACCTGGGAATCAGCACCACGACAGCACCTGAAAGGGCACAATTCACTTGTGGGTAGTGGGGGAAGTGACTGAAAGCTAGATAAGAGCTGAGCAGATGGCATTGTTCCTTCTGAGACCCCTCTCCCACATACAGCACCACAACACAGCAATGTAGTTTGCCCTGCTCTGGCAAATACCTAAGGCTCCACCCCTTACAATGTAACAGGTGTGCCAAGACAAAGAAATATGGCCCAAATGAAAGAATAGATCAAAACTTTAGAAAAAGGACTAAGCAACAAGGAGATAGCCAACCTATCAGATGCAGAGTTCAAACCACCGGTAATCAGGGTGCTCACAGAAATGATTGAGTATGGCCACAAAATAAAGGAAGAAATGAAATCTATACAAATTGAAATAAAGAAAAATCTACAGGGAACCAACAGTGAAGGGAAGAAAGCTGGGACTCAAATATATAATTTGGATGAGAAGGAAGAAATAAACATCCAACTGGAACAGAATGAAGAAACAGGGATTCAAAAAAATGAGGAGAGGCTTAGGAACCTCTGGGACAACTTTAAATGTTCCAACATCGAAATCATAGTGGTGCCAGAAGGAGAAGAGGAAGAGCAAGAAGTGAAAACTTACTTGAAAAAATAATGAAGGAGAACTTCCCTAATCTGGCAAAGCAAATAGACTTCCAGGAAGTCCAGGAAGCTCAGAGAGTCCCAAAGAAGTTGGACCCAAGGAAGCACACATGAAGGTACATCATAATTAAGTTACCCAAGATTAGGATTAGGAGAGAATCTTAAAAGCAGCAAGAGAAAAGGAGACAGTTACCTATGAAGGAGTTCCTATTAGGCTATCAGCTGATTTCTCAAAAGAAACCTGGCAGGCAAGAAGGGGCTGGAGAGAAGTATTCAAAGTCATGAAAGGCAAGGACCTACCTCCAATATTACTCTATCCAGCAAAGCTGTCATTTAGAATGGAAGGGCAGATAAAGTGCTCCCCAGATAAGGTCAAGTTAAAGGAGTTCATCATCACCAAGCCCTTCTTATATGAAATGTTGAAGGGACTTATCTAAGGAAAAGAAGAAGATCAAAACTATGAACAGTAAAATGACAACAAACTCACAGCTATCAACAACCAAACCTAAAACAAAAACTAAAACTAAGCAAATGACTAGAACAGAAACAGAATCACAGAAATGGAGATCACATGGAGGGTTATCAGTGGGGGATTGGGAGGGGGAGAAAAGGGGAAAAAGTACAGAGAATAAGTAGCATAATTGGTAGGAAGAAAATAAACAGGGGTAGGTTAAGAATAGTATAGGAAATGTAGAAGCCAAAGCACTTATATGTACAACCCATGAACATGAACTAAAGGGGGGGAATGCAGGTGGGAGGTGGTGTGCACTGAAGAGGGGAATAAAGGGGGGAAATAAATGGGACAACTGTAATAGCATAATCAATAAAATATAGTTATAAAAATGGAAAAATGAAGAGTTATTTAGCAAGTCCCATGAGAGGGCTTCATCAGAGATTTTTCTATCAATTCATTTTATTCATTTCGGTGGGCTCTATTTTACCATTTTATGCTTTCTGTCTTCTTGTTAAAAATGAGGCATTTGAAATGACAGCAATCTGTCCTATTTTTTTAATTATATTTTATTCACCGTGCTATGAAAGTTGTCCTGACTTTCCCCCCTTTGCGCCACACCCACGCAGCACCGCTACCCCCTCAGGCAATCCCCCCACAGTTGTAAATGTCCATGGATCATACATATAAGTTGTTTGGCTAACCCGTTTCTTACACTGGACTTGACATCCCGATAGATACTCTGTAACTACCCATTTGTACTTCTTAAGCCCCTCACCTCTTCACCTATTCCTCCACATTCCCCATCCTATCTGACAAACATCAAAATGCTCTCTGTATCCATGATTCTGTCTCTGTTCTTCTTATTTGCTTAGTTTGTTTTTTTAGATTCAATTGTTGATAGATTGGTATTTTTTGCCATTTTATCATTCATGGTTTTGATCTTTTTCTTAAATAAGTCTTAACATTTCATATAATAATGGTTTGGTGGTGATGAACTCCTGTAGCTTTTTCTTGTCTGGGAAGATCTTTATCTGCCCTTCGATCCTAAATGATAGCTTTGCTGGGTAGAGCAATCTTGGCTGCAGGTCCCTGCTTTTCATGATTTTGAATGTTTGTTACCAATACCTGCTAGCCTGCAAAGTTTCTTTGGAGAAATCAGCTGACAGTCTTATGGGGACTCTCTTGTAGGTAACTAACTTCTTTTCTCTTTCTGTTTTTAAGATTCTCTCTTTATCTTTAACCTTTGGCATTTTAATTATGATGTGTCTTGGGGTGGGCCTCTTTGCATCCATCTTATTTGGGACTCTCTGTGCTTCCTGGACTTGCATGTCTATTTCCTTCACCAAATTAGAGGAGTTTTCCTTCGTTATTTTTTTAGACGGATTTCCAATATCTTGCTCTTCTCTGGCACCACTGTAATGTGAAAATGTTGGTCCTCTTGAAGTTGTCACAGAGGCTGCTTATACTGTCCTCATTTTTTTTGGATTCCTTTTTCTTCTTCTTGTTCTGATTGTTGTTTTTTACTTCCATATGTTACAAATCACTGATTTGATTCTTGCTTCAAGCACCCTACTGCTGTTTCACTGTAAATTGTTCTTTATTTCAATTAGTGAGTTCTTTGTTTCTGACTGGATCTTTTTTATGTTGCTGAGGTCCTCACTAAGTTCTTGAGAATCCTTGTGAGCAGTGTTTTGAACTCTGCCTCTGATAGATGGCCTATCTCCATTTCGTTTAGCCCTTTTTCTGGAGTTTTGATCTGTTCTTTCATTTAGGCCATGTTTCTTTTTCTTATTTTGTCAGCCTCCCTGTATTTGTTTTTATGTATTAGATAGAGCTGCTTTGACTGTGTCTTGGTATCGTGGCCTAATGTAGTAGGTGTCCTCTAGGGTCCAGTGGCACAGCTTCCCCTATACCCTAGCTGGGTACTTGAGGTATGCCCTTCATGTGGCTGAGTAACTCTCCTCTTGTAGTTACGTCTTGGTTGCTGTTGGAAGATCAATGGGAGGGATGACGCAGGCCAGTCAGCTGCAAGGATTGGCTGTGCCCACTTACCACTAACTTCTGTTCTTTGAGGAGGATCAGCTGTGCAGGGGCAGGGTGGTGGTGCTCTGACATGGTCTGAAGCTGTGCACTGGGTGCATTGGCTGTGGCGTTTCCCAGGTGGTGCAGACCAAGGTCATTCTCCACCTGTGTTTTGCCTGGGGCCCCCCCTGCTTGAGCTATAAAGCAATCAGATGCTCTACTTGTGCTGGTCATGGAGATTCCCAAGTGAAGTCAAGCTGTGAATCAAGACTGCTACTGTTGGGCCTGGGGTTCACTAAGGCCAACTGTTGCTTATTTGATAGGATTTAGAAAGTTGTAAATTATGAGCCAAGACCAGCCATTCATACAGAAATACAGCTTGGGTGGGCATCTAAGTTGGGTGGGACAGAAGTCTTCGGGAATCTCCAAGGTGGATCAAATAGTGTTAATCGGTTTGATGGAATCTCTGATATGGCACCAGCTTGCTGGCTCTGTTGGGGGATAGTTTAGAAAAGGGAATATGGTATCTGTTTGATGCCAGACACTTCAGTTTCTCCTTGTATATCACTGATACCTTTCAATCTGCTACTCTAATGCTGGAGCTCAGAGGAAGTTGAGTCTGAGTAGGTGAGTCCGTGTGTAGGTTCTTTTGGAGAAACTGCTTGCTTGGAGTTCCAGCAGTTTCTTCCACTGACTCAATTCCCACTGGTTTTTGCAGCCAGAAGTTATGGGGACTTACCTTCCTGGTACTGGAACTCTGGGCTGGGGTTCCTGGTGTGGGTCTGGGACTCCTCTCTCCTGAGGTATCCTCCCAAATTTTTATCCACCACATGTGGGTGAGGGACCAGCCTGTTCTGAATCTGCACCCCTCCTACTAGTCTGGATGGATGTGGTTTCTTTAATTCCATAGTTGACAGACTTCTATTCAACTCAATCTCTGATGTTGTAAGTGATGGCTATTCTATATTTTAATTGTAACTCTGATGTGGTTGTGGAGGAGGTGAGCCATGTCTACATATGCTACCATCTTGACTGGAAGTCTCCCTATCCTATTTTTTGAAGATTGCCTCTGTATTATTGAAGTGTTTTTTTATAAAACTAGTATTGCTCTGAGCATAGTGACCAGCCCAATGTGAAAGATTAAAGCCTTCTGAGGTCTTATCTTTGTATGTGTGTGTCTTTTTTAGTTTCCTATACATATATAGTTCTTTGGGCCTTAATTTCCCACTGAAATTTTCCCCAGCATTAGATGATCTATTATACAAGTATATCTATATCTATAATATCTGCCCAAGCATCTGTAGGTGTGTAATACTGTCATCTTCCTGCAGATTTCATGAGTAGTGCTCACCTCTTTTCCCATCTGAAATCCATATTAGGGGAAATAGAAGCCAGCCCTTCAGGTAGCTTTTAGCTTTACAAAATAATTTGAAAATAAAGTTTGTTCCATGTGATCCATTCGAAAGAGGGATCTGATGACAGGGATGCTGGCACTTCCAGACCAAGAGCACTGTTGCACCACCAAGGCTGTGTGGAAAGGGCAGTAAAAACATGGCAAAACTGTTTTACCTTCTTGAAAGTGGCTTCTTGACTATGCATTCACTTAGTTGCTATAAGCCTTTGGCTGTTTTTGATATTCCTCTAAAAGTTTAGCAGTTTCTGTTTTTGTAACGATAAAGCAGATTTATTGAAAAAATTTTAAAAACTTGTCTAGTTCTATACCATACTCTCAATTAATCAACACAAGTCTCTGAAAGTGCTGTTTTAGTTCCAGAATACTAAAACTTAGGCAGATAGAGATGTATGAAATGTATAGTTATAATGAAGGTGAACCTCAAAAAAGGAGTTCTAATGGAAATAGCAAGACAGGGGAGAATCCGCCCCTCCCCCAGACAGGTGAATGTTTGAAGGTGTACAATATCTTTGAGTAAAGGGAGGAAGAAATGCCTTGGAACAATACTCCCATTTGAATACCTTGCTGGCATAAATCCTGTTATTCCATTTACTCAATTCAGACTTGATCTCCCCTTAATGTGAGCGAAAGTGTTATAAAAATCATATAGTTAGGAAATAGAAAATTCAAAAGTCTTTGGCCTTATAATACTTACTCCTGATTCAGAATGACAAGATTAAGGAAAGTGTCATATCAAAACAGGGTTAATCTGTGAGTTGATACCATATATTTAGATAGCTGTAACCTGGCTTGATTCTTTTTTTTCTTTTTATTGAATTTATTGGGGTGACATTGGTTAATAAAATTATATAGGTTTCAGGTGGACAAGTCTATAATACCTCATCTGTATATTGTACTGTGTGTTCATCACCTCAAGTCAAGTCTCCTTCTGTCATCAGTTATCTCCCCATACCTTTTTCTACCTGCTCTCAACCCGCCGCTTTCCGTCTGGTAACCACCATACCATTGTCTGTGTCTAAGAGTTTTTTTCTTTAGTCCCTTTGTGTTTTTCACCTAGCACCTTACTCCCCTCCCTGCTGACAGCTGTCAGTCTGTTCTCTATCTGTAAGTCTGTTTCTATTTTGTTAAGTTTTTTTTTGTTGTTGTTATTGTTGTTGTTCATTAGATCCCACCCACATATAATTGAAATCATATGTTACTTGTCTTTCTCTGACTGGCTAATTTCACTTACCATGATAATTTCCAGGTCCATCCATGATATCACAAAGGGTAAGATTTCCTTCTTTTTCTTTATGGCCTAGGAGTATTCCATTGTGTATATGTACCACAGCATTTTTATCTACTCATCTGCTGATGGACACTTGGGCTGCTTCAAAATCTTGGCTACTGTAAATAATATTGCAATGAACATAGGGGTGCATATATTCTTCTGAAATAGTATTTAGGATTTCTTCAGGTATATTCCCAGAAATTGAATCACTGGGTCATAAGGTAGTTCTATTTTTAATTTTTTGAGGAAACTTGATACTGCTTTCCACAGTGGCTGCAGCAATCTTCATTCCCACCAACAGTTCAAAAGTGTTCCCTTTTCTCCACATCCTCACCAACACTTGTTGTTTGTTGATTTCTGACAGGTGTGAGTTGATAGCTCATTGTGGTTTTAATTTGCATTTCTCTGACAATTAGTGACATTGATCACTTTTTCGCATCTATTAGCTATGTGTATGTCCTTTGGAGAAGTGTCTATCCAGATCCTTTACCCCCTTTTTAATTGGATTGGTTTTTTGTTGTTGTTGTTGTTGTTGTTGAGTTATATGAGTTTTTTTTTTATAAATTTTGGACATTAACCCTTTATTGGATGTATCATAGGAAAATATATTCTTCCATTCAGTGAGTTTTCCTTATTTTTTTCATGGTTTCCTTTCCTGTGCAAAAACTTTTTAGTCTAAGGTAGTCCCATTTGTTTATTTATTTATTTTTGTTTTCCTTGCCTGAGAAGATATATCAGAAATAATGTTAGTAAAATTTCAGGTATTTCTCTTACTATGTTTTCTTGTATCACTTTTATTCTTTCAGGTATTACATTTAAATCTTTAATCCATTTTGAATTTATTCTTGTGTATGGTGAAAGGAGGTGGTGTAGTTCATTTTTTTGCACATATCTGTCCAATTTTTCCAACATCATTTACTGAATAGACTATCTTTATTTCATTGTATGTTTTTGCCCCCTTTTTCAAATATTAATTGACTCTAAAGGTGTGGGCTTATTTCTGGGCTTTCTGTTTTGTTCATTGATCCATGTCTGTTTTTATGCTGTTTGGATTACTATGGCCTTGTAGTATAGTTTGATATCAGGGAGCATGATTGATATCTACAACTTTGTTCTTCTTCCTCAAGATTGCTGAGGCTATTCAGGATCTTTTGTGGTTTCATATAAATTTTTGGAAGATTTGTTCTAGTTCTATGAAATATACCATTGGTGTCTTGATAGGTATTGCACTGCATCTATAGTTTGATTTGGGTGGTATGAACTTTTTTTTTTTAATGAGTGTGTTTATTTAGCTTGGCAACATTCTGGGCTTTAGGAAGAATCAGGGAAGAGATCGGGGGAGAAGGAGGAAATGGTTCCAATCATGTTACTTAAAAAAATAATCAAAGCAAAGCAAAAACTCTCTGGTGGATTGCAAATAATTAATACGCAAACAAAATCATAAGCATGAACTGTCTTGGCAAAAAGCTATACACTAAAGTCTTTTCTTTTAAATTTTTTTTATTGTTGTTCAAGTAGTTTTCTGCCTTTTCTCCCCACCCTAGCCCAACACCCCAGCCCTCCCCACCTCCCTCCCGTTTCCACCCCACCTTGTTATTGTCCATGTGTCCTCTATAGTTGTAGTATGAACATTCTAATGATGTTAGTTCTTCCTATCCATGAAAATGGTACCTGCTTCCACTTATTTTGTACGTTCTTCAATTTCTTTTCAGTGTCTTACAAGTTTTTGAGTATAGGCCTTTTATTTCCTTGGTTAAATTTATTCCTAGGTACTTTTTTTATGCAGTTGTAAATGGGATTGTTTTCTTAGTTTTTCTGATAGTTCATTATTGGTGTATAAAAATGCAACTGGTTTCTAGATATTTGTTTTGTATCCTGCTACTTTACTGAATTTATTTATCAGTTCTAGTAGTCTTTTGGTGGAATCTTTAGGGTTCTCGCTATATAGTATCATGTCATCGCAAATAATGTCAGTTTTATTTCTTCCTTTTCAGTTTGGATGCCTTTTATTTTTTTCTGCTAGTCTGATTTCTTTGGGTAGGACTTTTAGTACTGTGTTGAATTAGAGTGGTAAAAGCAGACATTCCTGTCTTGTTTCCAGTCTTAAGGAAATGTTTATTGTTTTTGCCCATTGAGTATGAACTTGACTGTGGGCTTCTCATATATGACCTTTATTACATTGAGGTGTGCTCCCTCTATTCCCACTCTGCTGAGAGTTTTTATCATAAATGGGTGCTGGATCTTATCAAATGTTTTTTCTGTATTTATTGATATGATCATGTGGTTTCTATCCTTCATTTTGTTTATGTGGTTTATCACATTTATTGATTTGCAGATAAGGAACATCAACCTTGCGTTCCCCAGAATAAATCCCACTTGATAATGGTATATGATCCTTTTGATGCATTGCTGGATCCAGTTTGCTATTTTGTTGAGGATTCTTACATTTATATTTTTCATGAATATTGACCTATCGTTTTCTTTCTTTGTAGTGTCTTTATCTGATTTTGGAATTTGAATAAACTGGCTTTATAAAAAGAGCTTGGGAGTTTTCCCTTTTCTTGAATATTTTGAAATTGTGTGAGAAGGGTATGTTAGTTCTTTTTTGAATGTTAGGCATTGTGTACACTGAATTATTTTTAATTTTTCTCTTGCTTATAAAATATTTTGTTTAATATCAATTAGTGAAAGAACGTTTGGATATTATATCTGGAGGAAAAAGTAGGTGACAGATCATAACTTATCAAATACAGATTTCAAAAGTAGACATCCCTTCTTACTAATGCAAGACAGAGTTTTACTGTCTAGTTAAAAAAACATTTTAAGTTGAGTTGTGTGTGTGTTTAAAATGATAAAGACTTGTATTGCTATTTTAAGTTATCAGCATTAAAAAACAATATAATTATACTACTAATAAAAAAGACAGAAATACTTTTTAGCATTAAAATGTTTATTGGTAGAAACTACAATAATGCTAAGAATACCTTCTTACAAAATTAAAAAGCCAAACACTAATAGTGATTTCTCATATTCTAATAATTAGTGGGGTGATAAAGGCATCTGTGAATGTGCCATTGAGAATACATGTGAACATAGGCTGTGAATACATGTGAACAATTAGCTTCATCTCAGCAGAATCGGGCCACCTCTTTCTTGGTACAGCCTACAGAACAACATTTGGTAGATAGTAGGTAAGGGGTGTTCCTTTTTTTTTGGAAATGTTTAACTAAGCGTACATTTTTTAATTCTGAAAGACGTTTGTTTCCTGCTCCAATAGTATGGAATCTATTTTCCTTGAGTTCTTCAAAGTTAAGATTTGTATCCTCTGATGCATCTTGTTGTAGTATCTCTTTTAAAACTGGATGCTTCTCATCCAGTGTTCTCTTCAGTTTCTGTGGCAAAGTAGGAATCAATTCCATTCTCATGTTTAAGTTTTCTGCATTTTTGGTGGTGGAAAATGTCGTGATTTCTAAGTTGAAAAGAGAAGGGGAAGGGAAAATATTCATGTCAATGAACATCAGGAAAACTATAAAATTTTGCATAGACATAAAGAAAGCATTGCCTCAGTAAAATTAAATATCAAAACAATCAGCATGTATCCTTATATCTAAACAATTTAGTTTATTATAGTTGGGCAGTTTAAAGTTCTACAACATTGCTAAGGTTGTAGTGCTTCATTCCACTTGGACCATCTGTTTCCTCACCTTACGTCCCTTTAATGCTTTCATCAAAGCCCTTTGACTCTACCTGACATATCTGAAGTCACATCTTGTTTGTCAAAAACACTCAGTTTGACCACATGTTAATTCTTCTTACCTGAGTAATTTTCTCCCATTGCTAAGTAAGCTCTGAGTTATGATAACAACCTTTGAAGAGTATTATTATTTTAAACTGTCAAATTTTCCATGGTGGAAAATTACTGCTTCAGGATAAAGTTAAAATGGCAGAATTTTCAACTGCTCTAATATCTTAGATAGGCGATACCAGTCTTTGACTTCCTCATATGTCTACTATTTAACAATTTCTTTTCCACAGACTATTTACTCCAAATTGTAGCTGGGCCCCTTGTGATTTTAATGCCCCTAGTGTTTTTGGCAGCTGAAATTAAATAATTTAATTCTTTTTTTTTTAAAGATTTATTTATTTATTTTTAGAGAGGAGAAGGGAGGGAGAAAGAGAGGGAGAGAAACATCAATGTGTGGTTGCCTCTCACGTGGCTCCCACTAAAGGCCTGGCCTGCAACCCAGGCATGTGCCCTGACTGGGAATTGAACCTGTGACCCTTTGGTTCGCAGCCCTTGCTCAATCCACTGAGCTACGCCAGCCAGGGCTTAAATAATTTAATTCTTAATCAGGCCTTTGTTCACATGTTAACCACTTTTCCTGCTCAATTCCTTTTGTTTTCATGAATATACTCATAAGTTGGTGATATACTATCTTTTTGTCAAGCATGAGATAGCCTCGGGGTCACTAGGAGAATTTATGAGTTTGTTTTGCTGAAGGAAAATATGTCTTTAAGGTAGCTGTGACCAGCTGCTGATGCCCAGGAGTCTGATATGAAAAAGCATCATCTGTGACTAAAGAAACACAAACTTCTCTCTCAGTTCCCTGGAATTATTCCTCCCCTACTCCCTAGCTACATAAAAACCCCCTATTTTTGCTTTTAGAGAGAGATGGATTTGAGAGATCTTGTTCTTCCATCCTCTCATGTCAGCCAAATCAAATAAACCTTTCTGTCTTCAAAAACCAGTGTCTCAATCTCTTGGCCTACTAGCACATTAATACACAAACCTGAATTTTGGGAGGTGATTCCGCAACTAAATCAGTAGTTTAGCTGTGTTTGTCTGAAAAGCAGACTTCCTTTGGCCAAGAGTCCCTTTCATTTTTTCCTGAAGGGTACCAGGCCCTTTTCTTTCTCTCTAATCCCTTCTCTCACAAATTGAACTTTAAGACACAGTTCAAAGCTGTGGGAAGCTAGGCTCTCCCCTTTGGTGAAGTTTACCAAAAATAAAAAATAAAACAAAAGAGGAGGTTTTCGATGGCATGGGCCATGGCCCAGCTTTTTATTTTCACAAAGGAAGAAAGTCATTAAATCCAAAACCCTCCATGTCTACCACTCCAGGATCCTATGGGAGGTCTCCTGAGTTCTGCCCCAGACACACTTGATAATCGGGGCATACCTCACTTCCCCTGGGCCTCTCAAGATGCCCTGGGCCAGTTGCTCCAGCCACCAGCTCTCCCACTGTGAGGCCTACAGACCTTGCTTCTGGGGTCTGGTCCCAGTTTTCCCGACCCCTTATGGGTCTTTGGGCAGCATTATCTCTTCTGTGGCTTCTTCCTTCCCCCCACTGAGTCACCCTGGCAGCCAGGAGGTGAAGGGTACCAAATGCCTCAGATGAGACTGTTCCCACGGCTTTCCCTTGCTCTGGTGAGATCCCCAGTGAGACCCTTACTAGGAAAAACAAGTTATATGGGAATACCCAAACTTTTAGGCACCAGCAGCTCTCACCTGCAGATGGTTCAGATCTCATCTTACGCCGCTTCCTCATTTCCTCCGCCCAGACATGAGAGCCACAGACACGGATGACGAAACGGACGAATTCGCGGTTGCATTTAATAAAAATTTCTGCTTCCTGGCCTTGGATCTCTCTTGGAAGTTGGTTTAGTAGAAGCCAAGTTCCTAGCAGGTGGAGCAAGAACAGACGCAGCAACCTGGTCCCACACTCCCCTGCTCTAGGCATTTTAGTCTTTGTTTAGAGATTGCAGCTGCTGCCGTCTACCAGCCTCTGCCTGTGTTGGTTGCACAAAGCTTTTATATAGCCCCTGGGCTACCACTTAGACCTTGAGTCAAGCTCCAAGCTCCACCCCTTTCCCCACCCACTTCCTTTCAGTCCACCCCCAGAACCTCCCTCCCCCAGCTCTAATTTATTCTTCCAGCCTTTTCTCCTTTTGCCCATCTTTCTGTCCTTGGCTCTCTTACTGTTATAGAACACTGGCCACAGAGGCCAATGTTCGTTATGTCCACTGCCTTATGGAAAGATGTCTCTCAAAGCCAGAGATTTGTGAAAAGGAAAGGAAATGTTTATTTAATGCTATACAGACTTTAAATAGTGACCGAATGTCTTCATTAAAATATCAAAGTCCTTTAGGATACCCACAGATGCCCACAGTGCTTCCTTCTCCCCCTGCCCTAATTCAGGGTACTGTATCTCAGGAAAAGAAGCAAACGTCCAGAATCCAGGATCCTGACACCGTCAGCTGTATTGCTGTCCAGGCAGGATCTCTGATTAATCCAAAGCCATGTGGCATCTTCTCATGGCCTACTGGCAAGAGTTCTTTCCCCCTTCTTCTAGGCAAAGTCTCTCCAGCTTCCCAGGCCATGCAGCCAAAGGGAGCACCCCGAAGCCGCGTGGTGTTCCTCTTCTACCAAAGTTGCAGGGAAGGGGTCCACACTCTGGTGAAACCACGTGGCTCTCTCTGGCAAAGCTGCGAGAGGGTCTCCACTCTGCCAAAGCCACATGGCTCCCCTTCACCTAAGTTGCGGGGAGGAGGATTCTCTGCTAAAGCCACATGGTGATTCTCTCTCACAGGGCTGTGGGGGTCCTGACTCTGGTGAAACTGCATGAATCTCCCTCCAATAGCTGCTGCGTCTCGGTTTAAATCCTCACACCAATCCTCCTCTGTACCCCCACTTCCGACTCCTCCTACAATCAGTTATACCTGCCAGCATTCCTGTATTATTCCAAGTTTACTGGGCTGCCATTGTGAGTCTGGGCAGGTGTGTCCCCATGTCCTGGAGCCAATCTTCTCCAAGCTCCCACGCAGGGTAACTCGGGGTTCCTGTCCCCCAGTTACATCCTGGGGGGAGTCCTTTCCATCCCCCTGGCTCAGAAAAAGTTATAACCTGTTGAGAAGTAAGTTTGATATGACTTCCCTATCCATTCAGCTTATTCCCAGTGACCTCTTCCCCAACTTAATTCTGCCGAATTGAGTTCTTGAGATATTTATGCTGGAGGTCCAGGAGCACAAAGTACTCTGCCATTCTCTGATTATCAGGATAGGTCAGAGAGGATGAGGAACAAGAATTTGGTAAAAGAATTTGGGAATAATTTCTTTGAATTTGTTACTATACAATCGTGAAAAATTGTTAAGATTAAAAGAACCGATGTTGGTACTATAAGGATATGCTATTAATATGGCAAAAAATAAATTTGTGTTATGGAAAGGGAACTATGTCTTGTAACTTGTCTAAAGTTTTAGCCAATTTAAAAAAAATTAAATTTATTTATCGGAATACCATATTTTCCTGCTTTCAGGTTTTCTTGTCTACAGGCCCAGATACCTCACATTCTTGATTTTCCAGGATAGCCCCAATTTCACTTTTACTCTTTTTAGTAAATACCATTTGTTTCACACATAACTAAATGTTAGTTGAATTTCTACCTTTGTGTGTGTGTGTAAAGTGTCACCCAAATGAAAAAATCAAGTATGGCGCCTTATCACATCACTTACTCTAGTTTTAGTTCTCAAGAATGTTCACTGTGTTCATAGAAAAAGGGTAATGGAAAAAAATGTAATAAAGATTATTTAAAAGAGAAAATTAATAGTCATTTTTTGAGAAATAAGGTATATGGTCAGCTGCTTAACGGAGAAGCGTTTGCCATCACCTATCAGTTTCTCCTTTGTAAAATAGAACTCATTAATTTATAGGGTAGAGTGAAAATGGCAATAGATAAGCAATATGCTTTGGAGGATGTCAATGAACATAGAACAATAATATTTGGAAATATTGAATGCGTATTATCTATCAAATACTTTATCTGCATTATCTCATTTTCCTCCCTCTCAGCAGTAGTCTGAACTGAGTAATATTAATATCACCAAACTACAGGTGAGGTGATGGAGGAATGAAGATTCAATCACATGTTCAGGTCTGGTAAATGGTGGAGGGTTCAGACTGAGACTGTTTCTGCAGAGCCTGGGCCCTTAACACTTGGATATCAAACATAGTTTGCTGAGAAATTTTACAAACATGATTTCATTCTGCCCATACAACAATCAGGTTACACAGGTATTTACCCCATTTTACAGGTAATACTCAGAAGTACTGGGCCCAACATCACACAATAAGAATCTGTGGTGGGACTCAAGCAAAAACTTCAGATATCAAGTGCATTTTTTATCACATAGAAGTTTCATGTCCCCTTAGTGTCTACTTAGCAATCAACACAGAAATGACATATTGACTTATTTTTGAAAAGTAACCATAATTTAGATTTTTAAAAATATATTTTATTGATTATGCTATTACAGTTGTCCCATTTTCCCCCATCATTCCCCTCCACCCTACACACCCTCTCCCACCCACATCCCCCTCTTCAGTTCATGTCCATGTGTCATAAGTTCTTTAGCTTCTACATTTCCCACACTATTCTTGCCCTCCCCCGTCTATTTTCTACCCACTATCTATGCTACTCATTCTCTGTACCTTTTCCCCCTCTCTCCTCCTCCCACACCCCTGTTGCTAACCCTCCATGTGATCTCCATTTCTGTGGTTCTGTTCCTGTTCTAGCTGTTTGCTTAGTTTGCTTTTGTTTTAGGTGTGGTTCTTAATAGCTGTGAGTTTGCTGTCTTTTCACTGTCGTATTTTTATCTTCTTTTTCTTAGATAAGTCCCTTTAACATTTCATATAATAAGGGCTTGGTGATGATGAACTCCTTCAACTTGACCTTATCTGAGAAGCACTTTATCTGTCCATCCATTCTAAATGACAGCTTTGCTGGATAGAGCAATTTTGGATGTAGGTCCCTGCTTTTCAAGATTTCAAATATTTCTTTCCAGCCCCTTCTTGCCTGGAAGGTCTCTTTTGAGAAATCAGCTGACAGTCTGATGGGAACTCCCTTGTAGGTGACTGTCCCCTTATCCCTTGCTGTTTCTAGAATTCTCTGCTTCATTTTAATCTTGGCTAATGTAATTACGATGTGACTTGGTGTGTTCCTCCTTGGGTCCAACTTCTTTGGGACTCTCTGAGCTTCCTCAACGTCCTGGTAGTCTATTTCCTTTGCCAGATTGGGGAAGTTCTCCTTTATTATTTGTTCAAATAACTTTTCCACTTGTTGCTCTTCTTCTTCCGCTTCTGGTACCCCTATAATTCGGATGTTGGGACGTTTAACGATGTCCTGGAGGTTCCGAAGCCTCTCCTCATTTTTTTGAATTCTTCTTTCTTCCTCATTTTCTGTTTGGTTGTTAGTTTCTTCCTTCTGGTCCACTCCATTGATTTGAGTCCCAGTTTTCCTTCCATCTCTATCAGTTCCCCATGCATCTTCCTTCATTTCACGGATTGTAGCCTGCATTTTTTCATCTAGTTTGTGAGCAAAATCAACCAATTCTGTGAGCATTCTGATGACCAGTGCTTTGAACTGTGCATCTGATAGGTTGGCTATCTCTTCACTGCTTAGAGGAATTGGCTCTGGGGCTTTTATTTGTTTTCCCGTTTGAGCCATTTTTGGTGGGGTTTTTTTGTTTTGTTTTGGTTCGGTTTTAGTCTGGTCGCGGCTATTACGTAGTGAGGGGTGGAGCCTTAGGTGTTCCTCAGGGCGGGGCAGCCCAGTCGCCTGGTTGTGACGCTGTATGTGGGGGTGGGGCCTGAGAGGGAACAATGGCGCCTGCTCCGCTCTCTCCTGGACTCCGGCCCTTTCCGCCGCTTCCCCTTCACCTGGATTATCTGCGCACGTGTGCGTGCTGTTACGTAGTGAGGAGTGGAGCCTCTGGCGCTCCCCAGTGTGGGGCAGCTCAGTCTCTGTGTTGTGACACTGTATGTGGGGGCAGGGCCTGAGAGGGAACAATGGCGCCTGCTCCGCTCTCTCCTGGATTCAGTCCCTTCCGCCACTTCCCCTCTGCCTAGACCGTCTGCACGAGGGAATGTGGGACCACCTGGTCAGCCAGCTGCCCTGTGTGGCCTCACTGGTTCTGCACAGTTGCCCCCTGTGCCTGGGGTCAGCCAGCTGCTGCCTGTGGGCCCGGGGACTGCCAGCCGCCGCCTGTGCACCTGGGAACTGCAAGCCGCTGCTGCTTGCGTTCCTGGTCCGCACCTCCACTTTCTCCTGCTGCGACTCCGCCCCTCTTACCGGTCTGGATGAATGGTTGTTGGACTTCCGTACAGTTCACTTTTCTATAAGTTCTGGTTGTTTTCTTGTTTCTAAATATTTGTTGTCCTTAATTTTGGTTGTGAGAGGAGGCACAGTGTGTCCGCCTACGCCTCCATCTTGGCCGGAAGTCCATAATTTAGATTTTTATAATTAACATACACACATATATAACATATACATTTATTCTTTGAGGATGAATGGCACACTTTGTGACCCTTTAATGCACTAAGCGCAAATCAACAAGTTTAAAATACCAGTTCTAAAATCCTGCCCTAATTAAGATCCCTGTGAAGTGACATGGGCTTTTCCTGCCTGCCCTGTGAAAATTTGAGGCTTGAGAAATAAGTGAATAAAAAGAATAGTACATAAAGAAAAATACCTATAATGTTATTTTTAAACCATAAGAGGAATATTTTAATTTAGTATATGACAAAACATCTATCAGATTTTGGTACTTGAACATATAACACATGAACATTGCCAAAACAATTGAAAAGTGGAATGTTTGAGGTTAATGTTTTTCATATAACTCCAAACTAATTAAGTAAATGAGAAAGTGGAGCCCTAATAAAAGTTTTAAAATGAAAAGATTGATTTTAGAAAGTGTTGACAGTTTTTAGTTTGACAGATAAACTTTCTAGAATGTATTTTAAAACTCCAGTACCTTTTTATTGTTCAGTTTTTCCTGCCAGCCACCTTTTAATATGGTTACTTAAAAGCAGGTGAAATAGAAAGTCTTAGAACTTAAAAAAGTAAATAATAGTGGAAATGTTGTCCTATAAATTGAGTACCTATTTTTTTAAAAATTTAAATGTCTTTATTTTTTACTTTCCAAATATTTTGGTTAAATAAATATTTCTTGCAAATGTGTATTCAGAATCCTTGCCTAGATACATAACTTTCTTTGCAACTGACTAGGCAAATTAAGCTGAGTACCTTTTGAATCAGCATTTGATGTTGCTAGCATCACCAACAATCTTTCAAAAATCATCTGTTAACTTTGTGTAGCTGGGAAGCTAAAAAGTAGTGGTGATTCATCACTCTTAGGGGAAAAATACATTTCTACAAAAGATAGAACAAAGTCTAAATTGAATTATACATTCAAAACAGTGATGTTCAACTAGGAATGATTTGGAGATATCTTTGGTTGTCCAACTGGTATAGAAGGGGTTCTATTGGCATCTAGTGGGTAGAGCACAGGAATGCTAGTAAACATAATTGTACTATAATACACAGGACAGCCCCCACCACAAAGGATTATCTGGTCCCAAATGTGCCAATGTTGAGAAATCCTGGATTAAAGCAATAGAATAATTTCATTTACACTATTAAAATTATACACTGTTAGAATTATTCAAGTGGTTACACATGCCTAAATGATAATGCATTTAATAAATAAATTTATGAGGCTAATGGTCTGGCATATTGAGTATAGCAGTGCATTTAAGTGGGTTCTAAGATATATTACTTTAAGGCTGGTATCTAGACTCAAGCTCTTAATTAATTGGCAGAGTATAAGATATTTAAATATTTTGAAAGCCAGAACACTTCTTAAAAGTGCCTGCATCCCATACAGAAACTGGGTAATGGCTCAGGATTCAATCCTCCTCTGCTGAGGGGGTGGTCCCTTGATTACCAGGGTCTTTTCTTTTTATAAAAAAATATTTTTTTTAATTTTTCAATTACAGTTGACATCTAATACATTAGTTTCAGGTGTATAACATAGTGACTAGACATTTATTTAATCTATGATTCTTCCTGGCAAGTCGAGTACCCACCTGACACCATAGTTATTAGAATACATTTTTTTTACCAGAAAATAAACACCTCCTTTATTAATACAATAGCAACAGAAAGGGTTTCCATTTTGTCAGAAGAACAATAACATGAACCAGCACTACCTGGTAAGTGTTATCAAAATTAAATGCCCACATTTATTATTCTGCAAGCTCCCTAGCACGCTGCCGTTTCCTCAGACAGCTGCCATCAGAGCTGCTGTGTGAACACAGATACCTTCATAATCAACTCCTCAAGAACACTGAAATGATAATATTTCTGTTTTAGAAGCTCTTGGTGTAGAGAGAAACTTATCAATGTGGAAAACAGTCTTGCTTCTTGAATCCAAGAAAAACCATGAGTCAATCTATCATTTTTTTCTGATACAGTCTGCCACAATACTCTCTGAAGAATCCTTTTCCATTCCTACCACCTTATCAGGGTGAGAGGAGAGGAAAGGATGGGAAGGTGCCAGTGTAAAGAGGCGATTCAGGTGATGTTCTTTGCTCCATTCCCTTTCTGTTGGTGGTAGTAGGAGTCTTATCAGGCAGGGTAGCAGCTGGATGAGGGGAGGAAGAGGCCACCCACCAATCACCTCTTCTTAAAGCCATATTTTTTGCATTCATAGAAGCGATCTATCTTAGAGGTCCCAAATTGTCAATCTTTGGATAACCATCTCTATCCTCCTGGATGGTGTACTCCTTACAATAATAAGTATTGGAGACTCAGGGACCTTCACAGATCACACAGCACCCCTGATAGGAGATGTAGTTACACTCATCACGTATGTGCGCCAGGGTGCAGGGAAGCACATAGGAGTCACAGATCACACACTTACCATCACATTTTTCACAGTTTTGCGATGGCAACACCAGCCTGTTTGTGGCGAAAGATCAAGTCTGAGTGATGTTTAGCCATAGATTGCACTCAAGGAAGTCACTTTATTAGAATCTTAATGACTGTATTCCCTATGATGTACTTTACATGCTCATGACTGTTTTTATAACTGGAAATTTGTATATCCTTAATCCCTTCCCCTTTTCATCCATGCTTTGACTTTCCTCCTATCTGGCAATCATCAAAATGTTCTCGGTATCTATGAGTTTTATTTATTTATTTATTTTTATTCCACATATGCATGAAATCATATGATATTTGTCTTTCTCTGTCTGACTTACTTCACTTAGCATAATATTCTCTAGTCCATCCACATTGTCACAAATGGCAAGATTTCATTCTTTTCAATGGCTGATTAATATTTCATTGTATAAATATACCACCTCTATCCATTTGTCTCTTGATTGGAGCATTTAATTCGTTTACATTTAAAGTAATTGTTGATAAGTATGTAGTAACTGCAATTTTATTATTTATATTTTTTATCTTTCTTCTTCTTAAAGAAGTCCCTTTAATATTTCTTGTAATATTGGCTTAGTGGTTATTAACTCCTTTAGCTTTTTCTGGTCTGGAAAGTTCTTTATCTCTCCTTTGATTCTAAATGATAGCCTTGCTGGGTAATCTCAGTTGTAGGTCCTTGCTTTTCATCACTTTGAATACTTCTTGCCAATCCCTCTGCCCTGCAAAGTTTTGTTGAGAAATCAGCTGACAGTCTATGGGAGCTCCCTTGTACATAATGTACTGTTTTCTTCTTGCTGCTTTTAAGATTGTCTTTGTCTGTAATCTTTGGCATTTTAATTATGATGTGGGCCTCTTTGGGTTCACCTTGTTTAGCACTTTCTGTTTCCTGGAATTATATGTCTATTTACTTTGCCTGGTTAGGGAAGTTTTCCCTCACTATTTCTTCAAATAGGTTTTCAGTTCCTTACTTTCTCTCTTCTCCTTCTGGTATCCCTATGACACAGTATTGTACTTGATGTTGTCTGGAGGTCCCTTAAACTATCCTCTTAAAAATGTTTTGCCCTTTTTGTTGTTCTGATTGTTTTCTGTTACCTTGTCTTCTAAATTACTGTTTTGACCCTTGGCTTCATCTAAGCTACCGATGATTCCCTTTGATGTATTCTTCATTGAAGTTATTGTATACTTCATTTCAGAATCGTTCTTTTTTATGGTTTCTATCTCTTTGTTAAAGTTTTAACTGAGTCCATCTGTTTTTCTAAGTTTAATGAGCATCCTTATAACCAGTGTTTTGAACTCTGCATGTGGCAGATTGCTTGTCTCCATTTTGTTCAGTTCTTTTTCTTGAGTTTTGTTCTGTTTTTTTCATTTGGGACATGGTTCTTGGTCTTCTCATTTTGGTTGCCTCTCTGTTTGTTTCTATGTATTAGGTGCATCTGTTACATCTCCTGGTCTTGTCAGAGTGGCCTGTGTAGTATCATGTGGGGCCCAGTGGTGCAGACTGCATGATCACATTTGCTGGGTGCTCCAGGGCTGTCCCTTGTATGGGTTGTGTGTGCCCTCATATTGTAGCTGAACCCTTCATGAAGACTGCTCTTCTTTGGCTCTCTTGCTTTCTAGGCAATTCTCATCGCTTCCCTACCCACTGTCCTCTGCCTCCAGCCAGTCCAGGCTTTCTGGTGTACCTGCAGCCCAAGTACTGCTCAAATCTTCATAAACTCCAAGACTGACCGAAAGTTACTAGTAGAAAAATCAGTAGAGATGCTAAATAATGAGCCCTGAATATTAGAAACTACTTTCTGCAAATTGGACAGTTGGTAGTATGCAGGGTATAATCTGAAATTTCCTGTGGGCATCCACAAGGCCAAACCTAACAGAGCATTTCCATCCCTCTCGAGGAACAGACATACTCCAAGGCTGAGAGTCATGGCAACACCTGAGTGACAAGGCTTATTTAATAATATTTCCTAGCAAGAGTTTGTTCCTTTCCCAGAAATGTGGAGCAGAAAAACTATCTAGGTTCTGGCTAGTGTTGCTAAATTATCACATTTGAACATGCATGTATTAAAATTGTTGAAGTCTATAAAATATAGTATGAAGTTCAGGTTGCTCATATTCTGATTACATTGATTATAGATTATTTTTGCAATTTGAGTCTGCTCCCTCCCTATTCTCTTCAAATCCCACTTTTGGAACATTTTCTAAGGCTCTGAAATTGAGCATATGTGATAGTTTTTAGAAATTATCTTCGATTTTTAGTTTGTCACTTTCCTTTCAGAGTCAGAAATTATGTTATATTGGAAAGAATCCTTCCAGGAATACCAAACACCAAAGTTTTAGTATACAAACTACCATTACCAGATGTGGAACTTTAGGTAAATCACTATGAGTCACCTTTTTCTCAACTAAAATGGAGCTTAGACTAGACTACTTCTAAGGGCCGTCCTTCTTCTTAAACATTTTAACAGTATAGTTTCAGTATTTGTCAACTAAAACTGTTTTGAGTAGATTTGGAGCACTGCTATAATCTTTTACAAAGTGCAGTTTAAGTACTATACCATTATGGACCCTTCAAAGTTACTCCCAAACACAAACTGAGTTAGATGGTTTGTAATTTTAGTCTCTGTAGAATACAGTGCAGCCTGCTTGGTGCTGCACCCAAGGAGCTGAGCTGTGCCTCCAGGCTTATTTCTTAACAAGTCCCCCAGGTAAGGAACTCCTTGCCCCAGCCAAACCTAATAACCAGCAGCAAACCCCTGGATTGGGCATGCATGGTCCTGCCTTTAATCATTCTCCTTCTGCCAAGAAGCACTTTCTCTTCACCTTGTCTTCATGGAGAACTTCGATGCATCTTTCAAGACCTGGCTCAAGGTTCTCTTCAACAACAACTTTATCAAAGCCATATGTTAACATGTCTTCAGCTGCTTGAGGGTACCAGCCATGTATTCGTGCTTGTTTCTTCCCTTCAGTTTTCATTTCCTACTATTCTCCCTGGCCTTTTTTCTATATTTAGCAAGTCTCAGAGCTCCTTTCCCCTGGCTCTTCCTTTTGCCTAGAGATCACTTCCTGTGGGGGGGCCCCACCCGCAGAGCCCCCCCATCTGTCATGGATGAAAATAAAACTACCAAGACATGATCTGCTTGGGGAGGAGAGGTGGTCAAACTCTCAAAGGAGAATGACCCAGAGCCCCTTCCTCACTGGGCTTTTATTGGGTTCAAATACACAGACAGGAATACAGGTATGTCAGGCGGCAAGGATCACATAATGGATAACATTTGAAAGAAATCTGAAGGCTTAACCTGAGTCAGTGTCTGTCAGGAAAGGGGGTTGTAAAACTTTGGGAGACATACTCATTTCCTCCTCAGACCCTTATCATTTAAATGAGAGCACTCTTAGCAAAGCAGTTTTCACAGGACTTTACGAATTCTTTCTTATGCCTGAATTCTTTCTTATGCCCGATCACCCGGGGAACCACTCTGGCCGGTGCAGGGCTGCGCCCGCTCACCATCATAGTTTCAGGCTTTAAGCCGATTAGGCCCAGGAAGCAAGAGATAAGCAAGACAGCTCCCAGACAGAAATGGGGACTCGGGCTACGTCAGAATAGCCAGGGGCGGGGGACGAGAGTCCACCACCCCCTCTTTGCTGCAGCCCCCCCCCCCCCAGTTTTTCCCTAAGAGCTTCCCAAGTGGTCGTGTCTGGCTTAGGTTGCCCCTCCCATAAGGAGTCTTACCCGTCATTGACTAACTGACCATGCATTGGGGCCAGAGATGGATGAGGCAGAAATGGCGCTCCTGCCAGGGAGCTAAGCTTTGTCTCCTTAGTGGCTCACGTCTTCTTGGCAGAACAAACCCAGATGAAGTGGGTTCCTAGGCTCTTACTCAGCCTAGCTATGGGGTGCAGGTTACAGCTCCTGAGACCAGGCTGAATGGTCCACAACAACTTCCCTGTCCCCATACCTTCTCTTCACAGGAATGGATCATTCATCATTCAGTTCTCAGTTCAAATATCACCTCTTCAGAGAAGCAGTTCTTACTATGCCAGATCTAAAGTAGTCACCCCTACCAACATCCTTCCAATCATTGTTTCTTCTCTACTGAAGCATTTGTCACCATCAGAAATGATCTTGTTTATTTCCATGTTTGTTCCTCTCTCTAGTTAACCCCTCACTAGTACACATTCCTCTGACTGGGATGTAGTAACCTTGTCTACTTACTCACTCATGTAGCCCAAGTGCCTATAATAGTGCCAGACTATAGTAAGTACCAATAAATATCTTTGGAATTAATGTATTATATATAGTATGTGCAACTATAGTAATGGGTATAAATAGAATTACTTTAGGTTTCCTGGTGAGTGGAAATAAAAAGATGGGCACCATACTCAACTTCCCCCTCCTTCCCTCCTGTCTAGCTACTGTGCCCTGAGTCATTATTTGAATGTTTCGCCTTTTGTCTTTCACATCTGCCTTTCCATGTCAAGAATGCATTAAGGCCTAACTTTTTTGAGGCTTTTCAGGGCATAGACACTGGAGCCAAAATGTACAGGTTCAGGTGCCAGTTCTGTTTACCGTGGGCAAGTAGTTTAACCAACTTCTCTGTGCCTAAGATTCCAGATCCATAAAATGATGCCTACCTGCTGGGATGTTGGAATGGTTAAAAGGACATGTGCGAAACACTCAGAACAGTGCCTGGCCATAGTGAGCACAATATATATGTTAGTCATTAATATTGTTTCTATCATGTGGAGATAGGACACAATTGACAAATCCAAATAAGAGACAAATGTGATGGGAAAAGTATGTGAGATATAAAAATGAGAGCATCACCTGCTTTTGGGAATTCAAAGCAATATGATTTATTAGTTTTACATTTAGATAATTATACATATATATGAAATATGAAAGTTATTTAGAGTACCATTTTTGTTGAATATTATAAAACTTTAAAGTAGTTTCACAAAACTGATCTTACATTTTAATATTTTAAAATAAAATCCATTGTATAAAAATCTTGAGCATTTAAAAAAGTTTGAAAACCATGATTCAAGTCAACAATTTCATGTTTTGAGATTAGGTAGGTAAACATGATATTATTTATCTATGAAGAATTTACTTTGTTCCTTTCTGGCTTTTTCAAGGCTTTCAAAAGTAATCATTCCTTTTGGCAGCTGTAACGTACTCTTTTCTGTTTCCAGTATATTCTCGGCTTCACCTTAAATAAAGTACAGACATATGCAAGGTGACAAAGGGGTATCAGCATTTTGTGAGAAGACCCTACTTGCTATGTTCCAGTGACAAGCTGTAACACTGTGTGGAGGGATGCCCTCAAATCTTCCAGTTAAGGATTTCACCTGTTGTCCTCAGGAGAAGTGACCTCCCAAAGGAAATACAGTGATGAATTCTGAGGACTCACAGAGAGAGAAATCATATGCCAGGGATTTTATCTGATATAAGACAACATTCTTAAAATACAGAAGAGAAAGCATACTAAGTAATTTTTTTCCCTTGAAGGAAAGTCAGGATGCTAAGTGTTAGTTGTGTTGGAAGGGGTTTGAGGTAGTCCCCTTCCTGTTGCCTTTTAATATATCGTAAGTGGCTTGAGAGAAAATAAAATTTACTAAAAATTCTAAATTTTTAGGAAAGCTAACCTTTATTCTGAAACTATTTATAAATATCAAAATAATATTAAATGTTCTTTAATCTGTATACATACATTCACACACATCCTCATTTTTCTAAACAATTCCTCTTTCAGGTAACAGTAATTTCTTGGGCCCATTGACATTTGCCAACTTTTAATGTTGAAGACTAATTAGCAAAGTCAATAAAACATTATAATACACATTGACATTCTATAAACTTTGTTTGGGAATGAAGGCAATTTTTTTTTTAAGTTCTCCTCTTTTAGCACACAATTAATATATACTCCAAATCTGACAGGGCAGACTACAGTTTTCAAATTATAACAGCATTTCAACTATCTGCAAACATTTCTTTCCTTGGGCTTAAATAGTAAGTAAAGATCATTATAACTTGTATATAATTAGGCAGGCCATTGATGACAGACTAGATGTTTCCATGTGAGAATATCTTGCATATGGCAAATCTCAGTATGTGTTTACAGATGGCTGATGTTAAATTCAGTCAAACAAGGACTGTATATCTTCAAGGCATCACTAGTTAATGGGGCTAAATGTGATAATCTGAAGTTTCTAATATGGTAAGTTTCCTAGTGGATTCTGAAGATGATTTCTTTTTATAAAAAATTCCCACAACATTCCTTGAAAGTTGAAAATTTTATATTCTGTAGAATCTGATGGACTTGTAATAAAATTACTTCTAAAGTATATAATCAAAATGTTCCCATAAAATAAACTTGCTCTCCTTTAGTAGTATATTCAAAGGAATACTGTGTAGTAGAGTTGACATCTCTTAACATCACATGCTTTTATGAGGCTCTGAAAATTCTAATGTCCATAAAAACAATGTGACATAGTTGAACTCAGACTAATGAATCCTTAAGCAGAAGAGTATGTGAAACTGAGCTGGTTATCAAAATGAGTTGTAACATTGGTAAATCAGTTGTGTATAATTAATTTCCATCCTCAAGTGGTACTGTACTCTAAAATTATTTTGTAGATCTGTGTTTTAGTACTTAGAATACATTTTCCCATAGTAATAATGCTATAAATCAATTTCTAGGCCATCAACAAAAACTGTTTTGTCCACAATATAGATGAACTATGATACTAATAACATCTGATCACAAAGGACACTTTAACATACCATCTATGTGGGAACATATTTCCATTTTCAAATAGGAGCTTTTAAGAACATATAATCCCTCTATTTCCCTAGGCCCTGGAATGAGATGTTCTGCTCCCTGCTCCCTGCACCTCCTCCTCTCCCATAACAAACCAGTCCCCACAGAGCTTCAAGGGTAGGCCCATAGCCCAGGAGAGGGCAGGATGGCAACCATGAAGGCTCGGGAAAGCACTCTTTCCAGCATGCTCTGGGTTAAAGGTGTAAAAAGTGGGGACACAGAGATCCTCATGTGAGTGTAGCTCCCAGAGAAGTGGTAGGAATCTGCAAGACATGAACAGCTCTCAAATAGTGGGAAACTATCTTCCTGGGACAAGAAAGGCTTCTGTGGCAGCAGGGCCATTTTCTAGGGCAGTAAGAGCCAGGGTTCTGTGAGAGCAGCATGGTGCTGGTGAATATTTAACAACCAGCTTTTTTTTTTTGGGGGGGGGTGGGAATAAGTAAGTTTATTATGTATATATGATTATTATAAATGTTACTTATATTAAGTATATGTAGCATACAATTTATAAATGATAAAATGTAAAATACATTGCATCATAAATTCCAAATAGCAAACTGACTCTCACAGAATGTTTTGCAGGGTTCTTTTTTTAGACTTTATTTATTTATTTTTAGAGAGAGGGAAAAGGAGGGAGAAAGAGAGGGAGAGACACATCGATCAGTTGCCTCTCCCCCCCTCCCCCCCAAATGGGGACGTGGCCCACAGCCCCAGCATGTGCCCTAACTGGGAATGGAAGCAGTGACCTTTTGGTCTGCAGGCCAGTGCTCAATCCAGAGCCACCCAGCCAGGGCTCACAGAAGGTTTTCATTGATGAACTCTTGTAGTTATAGCTAACCTATAGTAGCAGTTAATGAATGAGTATAGTGTAACAAAAGTGAAACAGTGACATGTTGGAACTTTATATTTGAGAATGATGTGAACAACTTTGCTGAATCAGTAACAGTTATTAAATACTGGGAGAATATTTCCTCATTTTTATGCTATTCACAATGTAATGGCTATGGACACAACACACGTTTAAGAATAATTTGCATTGTTAACATATCCTTCATCACTGTCTTAAATCTAGACCACGTGCTGGCAAACCCTCCTAAAGGACCAGACGGAAAATATCTCAGGCTTGTGAGGCCTTTTGTCTCTGTTGCAATGACTCAGCTCTGTCATGGTAATGGGAAAGCTGCCAAAAACAATTCAGAAATGAATGGGCATGTCTGTCTTCCAATAAAACTTTATTTTAAATAACAAATAGCCAGCCCACAGTCCATAGTTTGCCAACTCCTGGTCTAAACAGTCAACAAAAAAATAAGGCTTGATTTGGCAGACAAATCAAGATTTCCGTAGATTTGTAGATTTCTGTAGTTTAAATACTCCCATCATGATCAACTTCCAGGTACCAGTGGGATGTCACTGAAGTTGGAGTTGTACCTGTATTTTATTGTATTTGTACATGGTATCTGCATTTCAACCATACAGATACAATATATATTAATAACTTAAGAGTACAGATATATAACGTAAAAGTGCAGATCATCATATAATAAATAGAAACTGATCAATTCTGAGTACTTTTTACCATGGTTTTTAATATAACTTAGTGTTTACTTTTTGTAATTTATTTCACTGTAAGTTTATATTATTTAATTTTTAACAACCAGGGAGATTTTCTTCAGAATCTTCCAAAGTTAAGGGATCATAAGGAGGGGATCCTTTAACCAGATAATGAATCAGAAATAGAGAGTCTGGTTTATCAAAGACTTACCTTTCATTCTTTGTAGAAGGGTTCCGTAGCCCAAGTCATACTGGTAGGTAAAGACAAAGCCTAATGGAACGATAGGGAAGAGGAAGGCTGGCTTCTTCCTTTTTATTGCTCTGGTTCAAGAACAAAGAAGAATAAATATCAAAAAATGACCTGTAAATACATATCTCTATCCCTGAAAAAAAAAATTACCTGCTTTTTGAAAGAATGTCCTTCATTTAAAAAGTTACTTAGTTCATTTATGTCTTCTTTGAAAACAGGATTTCCTTATCCATAATCCCTTACCAGCTTCTGCAGTTCTCCACCACAGGCAGGGTCTATGACTTGCTGATCTTTATTTGATGTTAAGGCTCAGATTACTCATTTTATTAATGGTTAAGTATTGATAATCTACCCTTTAGGGATTGTGGAGATTAACTTGTAGAAGCCCCCTTCTATCTCAGTGTCAAGTTGGTTCTCTAACTTACAAAATGGAGAAAAGGAGAAAGGAAACCTAATACACTAAAGGCAAAATTAACTATTGCTGCCCTGTTTTTACAGAATTACCTCTGGGAACTAAGCTATACTTTGTTTACATACACACTTTTTGGACTGAAGTCCTACCTTGGACAACTTAGTATCATAATGACAAAGACAAAATAAATAAATTATTTAAGAAAATTTTAAAGGAAATAACAAACATACCCAGCTGTTAAAGAGATGGCTGCAATCCCAAAAAACGTCCCAAAGTATTTGAGAAATTCCCGAGACCAAGCAATCTGCATGGCCATTTGTCTTTCTCTCATTTCATTCTGCATAATTAGTTGCCTTTCCAGCTGAGGACAAAACAGAAGAAAAAGTGTGTTTACTCACCTTTTGAATTTGAGCAGAGTCAATAATCTTTTTTTCTAGTGGATTTTCATTCTTCAATTGCTTTGATTCATTTTCTTTCTTTTCTTTTTTTTTTTAATTCTCAATAGACTTTTACTAAAGTCCCTCTGGACAGTTGTCCCCAACTGTTAACTTTGGCAGTGAAATCTTCCTGGAATATATACAGAATAGACATGATATTCTTTTTCTGTGTCCTGAGGTATTAAACACATGTGGTTCTGAAGCTTTTATCCAAGCCTAATGTATATGTTCAGCTTATTATATCATGTGTGAGGAAAGATCTGTGTGCTTTTAAATGCAGACACATCTTATTGGCCTTTATTACAACTTCATTGAAATAATTTTGTCTTCCAAATCCATACAACTCCAAATTGAAATTCATTTGGATTATCAGGTCCATATCACACCGTGATATGATGGTAGATGGTTATTATTTTGAGACATCAATAGAGATTTTTATTTGTCACAGTTTTCCTGTTGCCTCAGTCCTTCACCACTTAAGTCAGTGCCTTTCACTGCCTTGGAGCAGAAAGAAGATGCAGCTCAGAACACAGGAGACTCGATTTCTGAATGGGTTTTTAGAAAACACAAGAGAAGCAACCATCTGAAAGCCCAATCCTATTATTTTGAGAGAGAAAAGTTATAATTTTTCATTCTAAAATCTTGGTACAGTATATTATTAGAAAAGCATAGAGGATAGCAAGCACAGAATTCATGATGTAAACCACAAGGTGAGGAGAAATAATTAAAAATGTGACTCACTTTCCCTTCCCTGCCTTCTTTCTACTGTGGGAAAGAACTGGGACAGGAGACTGAGATTTTTGATATAAAGATAGGGCTGGGCTCCTTGGCCCCTCTTGGGGGTTGAAGCCCCAGGGCAGTAATAGATTGAGGGTTTGGGGACCCATAGTTTGAGAGCCCCAAACATTTGTTTGTCCCATCGACACACATGTAGATTTATCTTAATCTCCAGGTATCATTTCTTATTCAGGTTCAAGAACCATCTCTTCTTTTTCATTATCTTCAAATGTATCATTCCTACTTAATTTCATCATAGGCAAACCTTGCACTGTAATAAACAGGTTCTTTAGGGATTAAGATTTGATCATTCTTGCCAAAATAAAACTCTAGTGGAATGTGTTGATCTTTCCTAGATTCTCACAGCTGCCAGCAATCCTTGGAATTCCTTGGCTTGTGATGCATCACTTTAATCTCTGCCTTTATTTTCATAGTCATCTTCTCTGTCTTTTCATGGTCTTCTCTGTATGAATTCTACCTATTTTAATAGACATTTGTCTAAAAGCTATGGTATAATGCCATCTTCATAATAAAAAATACCAAATCAAAGTTGCTTGATTGGTTATTTATAATTTACTTAAAGAGTGGTTATATATAGGGTGGGGCAAAAATAGGTTTATGGGACTTCTGGCCAAGATGGACGTGTAGGCAGACACACTGTGCCTCCTCTTACAACCAAAATTAAGGACAACAAATATTTAGAAACAAGAAAACAACCAGAACTTATAGGAAATTGAACTGTACGGAAGTCCAACAACCATTCATCCAGACCAGTAAGAGGGGTGGAGTTGAGGCAGGAAAAAGTGGAGGTGGGGACCCAGGAACGCAAGCAGCAGTGGTTGGCAGTTCCCAGGTCCACAGGCGGCGCCTGGCGGACCCCGGATGTGGGTAGGGGTGCAACTGTGCAGACCCAGTGAGGCTGCACAGGGCAGCTGGCTGACCAGGTGGTCCCACATTCACGCGCGCAGATGGTCCAGGCAGAGGGGAAGTGGCGGAAGGGACTGAATCCAGAAGAGAGCGGAGCAGGCGCCATTGTTCCCTCTCAGACTCCGCCCCCACATACAGCGTCACAACCCAGAGACTGGGCTGCCCGGCACAGGGGAACTATGCAATAGCTGCTACCAGACTAAAACCAAACCAAACCAAACCAAACCAAACCAAAACAAAACAAAAAACAGCAAAAATGGCTCAAACTGGAGAACAAATGAAAGTCCCAGAGCCAATTCCTCTAAGCCATGAAGAGATAGCCAACTTATCAGATGCACAGTTCAAAGCACTAGTCATCAGGATGCTCACAGAATTGGTTGATTTTGCTCACAAATTAGATGAAAAAATGCAGGCTACAATACATGAAATGAAGGAAGATGCATGGGGGACCAATAGAGATGGGAAGAAAACTGGGACTCAAATCAATGGAGTGGACCAGAAGGAAGAAACTAACAACCAAACAGAAAACGAGGAAGAAGAAACAAGAATTCAAAAAAATGAGGAGAGGCTTAGGAACCTCCGGGACATCTTTAAACGTCCCAACATCCGAATTATAGGGGTACCAGAAGGGGAAGAAGAAGAGCAACAAGTGGAAAAGTTATTTGAACACATAATAAAGGAGAACTTCCCCAATCTGGCAAAGGAAATAGACTACCAGGACGTTGAGGAAGCTCAGAGAGTCCCAAAGAAGTTGGACCCAAGGAGGAACACACCAAGACACATCGTAATTACATTAGCCAAGATTCAAATGAAGGGGAGAATTCTAGAAGCAGCAAGGGATAAGGGGACAGTCACCTACAAAGGAGTTCCCATCAGACTGTCAGCTGATTTCTCAAGAGACCTTCCAGGCAAGAAGGGGCTGGAAAGTATTTGAAGTCTTGAAAGGCAGGGACCTACATTCAAAATTGCTCTATCCAGCAAAGCTGTCATTTAGAATGGAAAGGAAGATAAAGTGCTTCTCAGATAAGGTCAAGTTCAAGGAGTTCATCATCACCAAGCCCTTATTCTATGAAATGTTAAAGGGACTTACCTAAGAACAAGATCAAAAATATGACAGTGAAAAGACAGCAAACTCACAGCTATTAAGAACCACACCTAAAACAAAAGCAAACTAAGCAAACAGCTAGAACAGGAACAGAACCACAGAAATGGAGATCATATGGAGGGTTAGCAACAGGGGCATGGGAGGAGGAGAGAGGGGGAAAAGGTACAGAGAATAAGTAGCATAGATGGTGGGTAGAAAGTAGACAGGGGAAGGGCAAGAATAGTGTGGGAAATGTAGAAGCTAAAGAACTTATGACACATGGACATGAACTAAAGGGGAGGAATGTGGGTGAGAGGGGGTGTGCAGGGTGGAGGGGAATGATGGGGGAGAAATGGGACAACTGTAATAGCATAATCAATAAAATATATTTAAAAAAGAAAAAAATAGGTTTATGGTTGTTCATATGGAAAATAATACAATAATTAATAAACAATAACATAAAAGTAAACTATTTCATGTACTCATAACTGTAAACCTACTTTTGCCTAGCCCTATATATACTCTTCTTCTAGCAAGGATTGGAGGTGGTTTGAACATAAGGAAACATCCTTTCATAAAGACCCAGAGTCATCATTAGCTCTCCTGTATTGTAATGCAGTGGTGCTGACCAAATGGTCCCAAATGAGTTCACCAAATGGTCCCAGGCCTCTGTGTCCCTTTTCTTTCTCCTCCATCAAGGTGTTGTTTCTCACTCTTAGCAATAAATCCTTTTCTCCTGGCTTCTATTTCTCCTCTCTCTCTCCCTCTCTTTCTCAATCACCTATTGCTTTTAATTGTCTAGGGCCGGGAAAGAACAAACCTTTTTAGAACTGTTTATAAAGTAAAAGTACCTAAGTTCCTAATGAGCACTTGAAAGCCAGGGGCTTACTATGAGTATGGTGCATGCATTTTAGAATATGGTCTTATTATAATTATTTGGTTCTTTTGTCTTTAAGTATTTCTTTTCACTTCCTCATAATGTTCCAAACAAGAGGTTGTCAGTTATATGACTTTGGTCTAATGAAGTGTCATTATAGTAAAAATAAAATGGAAAGTAATATTGTTTATACTATTTATAATAACAAGCCATAAAATTATAAAGTAGTTATTTTAAAAATATAAGTCAAACAAAAGAGAGGTCAAACAAAATAAAACAAAAAGACAAAACAAAACCCAACTGACTACAACTATGACTATGTAGAATATTCTTTTAGTTTCCCTTTTATAGTCTTTTTTTAATTTTAATTTTTTAAAAATATATTTTATTTATTTTTAGACAGAGGGGAAGGGTGGGAGAGAAACATCAATGTGTGGCTGCCTCTCACATGTCCCCTACCAGGGACCTGGCCTGCAACCCAGGCATGTGCCCTGACTGGGAACTGAATCAGCAACCCTCCAGTCCGCAGGCCGGCGCTTAATCCACTGAGCCACACCAGCCAGGGCTATATATACATATATATTTTTTAAGATTTTTATTTATTTATCTTTAGAGAGGAAGGGTAGGAGAGAGGGAGAGGGAGAGAAACATCAATGTGTGGTTGCCTCTCATGTGTCCCCTGCTGGGAACTGGCCTGCAACCCAGGCATGTGCCCTGACTGGGAATCAAACCGCAATCCTTTGGTTCACAGGCCTGCGCTCAATCCACTGAGCTACACCAGCCAAGGCTCTTTTTTTTTAAATACATTTTATTGATTATGCTATTACAGTTGTCCCATTTCTCCCCCATCACTCCCCTCCACCCTGCATACCCCCTCCCACCCACATTCTCCACCTTTAGTTCATGTCCATGTGTCATAAGTTCTTTAGCTTCTACATTTCCCACACTATTCTTGCCCTCCCCCTGTCTACTTTCTACCCACCATCTATGCTACTTATTCTCTGTACCTTTTCCCCCTCTCTCCTCCTCCCACTCCCCTGTTGCTAACCCTCCATATGATCTCCATTTCTGTGGTTCTGTTCCTGTTCTAGTTGTTTGCTTTTGTTTTAGGTGTGGTTGTTAATAGCTGTGAGTTTTCCCTTTCTGTATTCCTAATGAGTTGTGCTTTTCTGATCCTACATTTCTATGTCTTCATGCAATCCTGAAAACTAAAGCTTTTAATTCAATAAGGACTTCTGTACTTCCATGTGCTTTTGTTATACTCAGTAATGTTCTAAATATAATTCCTCAAAAATGCTTTAAAAGATGGAGAAATGCCCTGGCTGGTGTAGCTCAGTGGATTGAGCGCGGGCCTGCGAACCAGAGGATCGCGGTTCAATTCCCAGTCAGGGCACATGCCTGGGTTGCAGGCCAGTTCCCAGCAGGGGACACACGAGAGGCAACCGTACATTGGTATTTCTCTCCCTCTCCCTCTCTCCTACCCTTCCCCTCTAAAGATTAAACAAAAAAAAAAAAAGATGGAGAAATTTTAAGCAAGAAACAAGTAAGGGGGACTAAAGGTCATGCTAAGCGAAGGCTTTTCCACCTGGTTGACAGGATTTTTTTTTTAAATTTGCTTGACAAACTGATTCTAAAATTCCTTTGGAGGAGAAAATATGCTACAATGTGGATGAACCTCAAAAATAATATGCTAAGTAAACGAAACCAGACACAAAAGACTACATATGGTATGACTCCTTTCATGTGCAATGTCTAAAAAGGTAAATCTATAGAGACAGAAAGTAGATAGTGATTTTCTGGGTCCAGAGTTAGGATCAAAGATATACTGTAAATCAGTACAAGGGAATCTTGGCAGATGATGGAAATGTTCTAAAACTGGATTATAGTGATGGTTGCACAACTCTATAAATGTGCTAAAAGTCACTGAATTGTACCCTTACAATGGATGGATTTTATACTATGTAATTTACAACTCAACAAAGGTGTTTAAAAAAAATAGAAGTGGGACATGGTACCCTTTCAGCATCAGTCATTATAGGTAAGTAACAGCATGTATTTATTCTAGAGCATTAGTTGCCTGACCATACAATTATTCCAGGTCTTTCATGTTCTACTCTCAATAATTGTTCAAAAACATCTGGACCACTAGGTAAGAAATAATTTTACGCAGATGCGAAGACTTTATAAATAATTCTATAATAAAACATTCCATCTTTATCAAAGAGGGAAGAAAAAACTGTGTTTTAGTATTGTATATGTATTCCTTTTATAAATGAATTCTTTAAAGCTTCATATTCCATATTTTTTCTATTCTCATACTAAAATTACACAATCAGAATTTTCCTTGCAGTGGCAGGAGGTGGGGAGGATATTGTTTTTTCTCTGTAAATGTTCCTATTTTCTCTTCAAGCTTTTCTATCTCTAATGCTAATGTCACCCTCCATGGGTATTAGAATTTACTTGTTCTCAAGAGGTACAGTGTACAGCACAAGAAATTTCTGGTCAAGAGGGTGGGTTGAATTGATCTGTTTTCCTTTAAAACATTGTTCAAAGTCAATCCATCATCACTTTTGCCATGTATTTTGGGAGTTCAGCTTGGATGGTTATTAATCTGGAGATTCTTTTATTTAGAAGAAAATACGATTATATAGTATCTAAAATCAGAATCTAGTTAACATCAGACTTAATCTAGTGATATAATAATTGTTAATAGAAAGAATTCCTAGGGCAGGTTATCTCTAATTTAATTTTAGCCAGGCCTTAAAATTAGAAATTTATTATTTAAACCTGATTTCAATATAAAAACAAAGGTAGATTGTGGAAAGAATTCATTATTTAGTTATCCATTTCTGAGAAATAATGTTGATGCTTCCAAATTTCATGTTCACATGTGATTTCAAAAATAAAATATCATCTTTTTAAATGGATTCCAGAACTTCTGTGATTACAAATATAAGGCCTTACAAACAGTTTTCAGCTCCATTTGGTATTTCTTTGGAGCCCAGAGCTTTGAGACCTTCTTGATTTAAGTAAGTTTGATAAGCTTGATAATTAGGGCATCTCTTTTCAGAACCTTTAGGACTCAAAGATTTTTTTTTTTTTTTTGCTGGAAAACTTTTGGTTTTGTTAGGAGTTTTTGTCTCAGTTCAATGGCATTTTCTTTTCTTTTTGAGGCCATAGTCTGTTTCTTTAGAAGAACTCACCCCCCCGCCCCCACTTTTTTTCCCCCAAAAGCCTAGCTTGGAACTAGTTTCAGAAATTTCTCCTATTTTGTGAGCTAATGATGGGAATGTTGCTGAGATTCTTTTGAACTTTTTTACATTTAGTTTGCTTCTTAGGACTGCAGTTCTTTCCTCCAGAGAGAGGGAGAGAAGGAAGTGCAGTAGCTGCAGGCAGTTGTCCAAGATGCTGCCCCGGGGTTCATTGAATTAATGGGGCAAAAAGACAAAGGGAGTATTGGCTGGCACTGGTGTCAGTTGTACTCAGCGTATCCTGTTAAGTTTGTGAACTTCTTTCCCATCTCTAAGCCTAGTTCTGAGTTAGTTCTGAGAAGCACTGATTGTTGGGAACTTCCCTGCCTGGTTTCAAGAGCTGAAACCACACCCATGGCCAAGGCTGAGTGAGCAACCTTCGGACCCTAAGCCGCTAAGGCGACAAAGCTTATCTCCCTGGCAGGGGCACCGCTTCTGCTCCTTTTACTTTATCCATAACTGGCCCCCAATGCTTGATCAGTTAGCCAATGATGGGTAAGATTCCCCAAGGGGGGAACGACCTAAGCCAGGCATGATCATGTGGAGGCCCCAAGGAAGGACTTGGGGGGCTACAACAAAAGAGGGTGATGGACCCTTGCCCCTTAGCTATCCTGACATAGCCTGAGTCCTCATTCTGTCTGCAAGAAGTTTCCTAATCTGTCGGCTGCCTTACTTCCCCTGCTTGACTTAAGCCTGAAACAATGATAGGCGGTGCAACTCTGCTGGTTCCCCCGGGTGGGTTCCCTGGGTGATCAGGCCTAAGAAAGAATATATAAAATCCTGTGAAACTTGCTTTGTTAGGAATGCTCTCAATTAAATGATAAGGGTCCGAGCAGGAAATGAGTTTGTTTTCCAGTTTTGTAGCCCTTTGGCTAACAGACCCTCACAAAATTTGAATAAACCCTCATAGTTCTTTGAATGTTATCTATTGTTTGATCCTTACTGCCTGACAATGATTAATGAGCTTTACCTGTATGCCTGTGCAAAAGGAACCCAATAAAAGCCCATTGAGGAAAAGGCTCTAGGCCCTTCTCCTTTGAGAGATTGGCCACCTTTCCTCCCCAAGCAGATCATGTCTTGGTAGACTTATTCTAGTCCGTGGTGGCTGGGGGGGCCCTGTGGGTGGAGCCTCCCCACACCTGATTACTTCTTTCTCCATCTAATTTCCTTATATTTAAACAGCAGAACTCTGAGCACAGAATTTGAAAGGTGGCATAGTTGAGATCTGGGCAAGTAAGAACTTTACAGCAAAATTGCCAAAATTTGAATGGATGAATAAAACTGAGCTTGGAACACATTTTCTGAAGGCAAGGAAGATTAGGATATCCAGTGGATGGGGGCAGATAGTAAGTAAGGTACCATCCAGTGTGAGACTGTCTTTGTGACTGTGGATGAGGTGACAGAGCAGCAGTTGCATTCTCATCTCCTCCCCAAAAGGGGCAGCAGCAGGAGAAGGCTATCCTGCAGAAATGTTTTGCTGCTCAGATTTAGGAAGACTGAGAAGACTACTGCCCAGTCAGAGAACTTCAGCTTGCGAGGGAACCTCCCTCTCCCAGAAATAATGGGCTCTCAATCACAGAAGAGATGGAGATAGTAAACTATCTAAAAGGACCAATGTCAAGGATCCAAGGGGAAAATAATTCTGTTAAGTCATGGAAGTGGTACAAAGCATGCACTGGAAGAAGGAAAACTGAGAGAAGTGAGCAATGATCTTTCTTCTTTATAACATTAATTCTTCCTTGGTGAAGTCCACAAGACAACAATTTGATTTTGAAGTGATTACTACTTAGATGCTTTAACTTTTCAGTTTGGTAAAGCTATAAACATGTTGGCATTCTTTCCCACTGCTCTCCACCCCATAATAGAAAGTGAGGGTCATAAAGCAAATAGATGTGTCCTTGGGATGCTTTAACTTTTCAGTTTGGTAAAGCTATAAACATGTTGGCATTCTTTCCCACTGCTCTCCACCCCATAATAGAAAGTGAGGGTCATAAAGCAAATAGATGTGTCCTTGGGATCCTTTCACTGGAGAGGTCCACATCTAAATTTCCTCATTTTATATTACATATTTTAGGCAAAATTATATCATACTTAAACATATATAGTTATTTAAATATATTAGAGAGAGACACACATCACATGTGAGCATACCAAATCATGTTATGGTGTTCAATGGCAGTAGTTTTTTGTTAAAAGAAATACATAAAGTGGATAAACCCACTGCCATTCACATTTTACCATACTGAACATTATTCATTCTTCCCTTTCTTTTTTATAACAGACAGATTTTTCTTCATAGTTGTGTACTTTGGTTTGTAGCTCTTAAAAATGACAGTTCTTGAAATTCTAACTGAATTTCTTAAAGGGGCATAGCAACAAAGTATTACTTAGAAGAGAATTAATTTTAACAGTATTTTAAAAAAATATTCTAACCTAATAGAATTTCCTTTGCCTTCAGCTTCCCAAAGTCTTTATGCAAATATTTAATTACTAAAAATATGAAGAAAACATTCAATTACAAGTTACATTCCTAATCACCTCTTATAGTATTGATTTTTATGATAATATGTGCCAAAAAAAAAAAAAAAAAAGCCAACCTTTTCCCAAAAGCCTGTGGGTAGATTAGCACTTGCTAATGTTAAGGAACTGTGTCTACAGCTATAGCTCTCACTGTGCTTTTCTTTGTTTGTACATATTATAAAGATATATATATCTATGTAATTGCAGAAAAATTTCTCAAGAGAGGAAAATCATCTATAATCACCTATTCCAATATGATATCTTAAACTCTGAAGTTTTCATGTTCAAATTTTCCTCAAAACAAATATTGCCTCATATTAATATTTATCTTTTTTGGGTACATAATAGAAAACAAATGTTTTACACTGTGTAAATTGGCATCCAAGCCATGTACAATAATTTAAAAAATCAAGTAAATGTAACAAAATATATGTTCATATATCAGAACATAACTTCAAATCCTAAGTTATGTAATTACGTTACTATTAGTGTAATGAATACAAAATTTAATGGCTCACTGATTTCTTCTAATTTATCATCGATAAATGTATTGTACTTAAACTGAACCTAACTATGAACTTAAAATTAACATCAATATTTTAGCAAACAGAATCAAAGAGAACACAAAATTTTTCTTTACTGAAAATGATCCAACCATTTCTTCTTCCAAAAAAAGTTCTGTGTGAAAAATGTGAATCATTTTAGAACATATAAATATTATAAAACTACTCTACTGTATCTTTTCATCTTTAGGCTCTAGGGCTGACAGGCTAATTGGACCACTGGTCTCATTACCAGGATTGATTAAGTACTAAACATCCTGCACAGAAGAGGGAAAGGGAACCAGAAAAGCATATGCTTGGCCACAGAATTGAAGATACAGTGATGGGGAAAGATAAAAAATGAAAAATGGAGAATGAAATTAGAGATGAGAGAAAGAATGAAGTAGTAACCATAAGTAAGTAAAAGAGAGGAAAGTAGATAAATGGGAAAGAAGGGAACACTTACTGAGCATTTCCTCTGCCATACAAGCTAGTACTTGAGTATCCTCCTCACCTTAGCAATGAAGTTGAGGCTCAGAGAGCCTACATTATTTATTCAAGGCCATACAATCAGTAAGTGATGGAGCCAGGGTTGTCCCCAGGTGTCTGTGACTCCAATGCCTGTGACCTTCTCACTGTACACAAGGAGAGTGAAGCCATAGTCCTTAGCAGACATGTCCTGGCTGTAAATCCAGCAGGCATCAGTCTGGGGCCCAGTTTTCCCTTCTAAATTTCCCACTGTGCTGCCTCAACCTGCCTGAAAGTTCTTTTTTTGAAAAGAAAAAAAAAAAGTTTATTTATTTTTAGAGAGAGGGGAAGGAAGGGAAAAAGAGAGAGAGTGAGAAACATCAATCTGTTGCCTCTCGAATACACCCCAACCAGGGACCAATCAACAACCCAGGCATGTGCCCTGACCAGGAATCAAACTGGTGACCTTTCGCTTTGCAGAACAATGCCCAACCAAGTAAGCCACACCATTCAGGGCTCAATCTGCCTGGAAGTCCTGCTATTCTTTTTCTTTCTACCCTTTAGTCTCTTACGTTTCAGTGTAAGAATGTCCCTCCATCATATGCACTGCTAATATACTCCACTGCCAGATAGGTGAGGAATTCAACTGCAAGAATATTTTTATAATCATTTATAGGAAAATTTAACTTAAAAATTTCCTTTTTCCATGCACAAAAAAACCTTTGGTTTGTCTGTAATTCATTTATTAACTCCCAGAGGACATAAAAAGAGACTTAAATGGAAAAACATCCCCAATTCTTTAACAGGATGTCTCAACAATTCTTCCTAAATAAGTGTATAAATGCATGCAATTCCAATTAAAAAATCAACTATGTTATAGAATTGGATGAATTGAACTCAAGTTTCTATGAAAAAGCAAACATTTAACAAACACTGAAAAGATAAGCTGCAATTGTGTATACTAGCTTAACTAGGTAGGCATCAAAACATACTAAAAAGCATTTATAATTATAACAGTGTGGTACTGGTATATAAAGAGACAAATTGGTCAGTGGAATAGCATGTTCAGACCCAAGTACATATATAACCTTAATAAAGGTGACATCTCAAATCAGTGGAAGAAAAAGTGGACTTTTTAATAAATGTAGGTACTATGAGGTAGCCATTTGGGAAAAGATAAAATTAGATCCATATATCTCATACCATATATGAGAACAAACTCCAAATGGGTTAGAGATCTAAATGTAAATAAATAAAGCTGTAAGAATATTGTAGGGAGACATGGTGACTACCTCTTCAACTTTGGTATAGGAAAAAACTTTCTAAACACTCAAGATGCAGAGGCAATAAAATAAATAATTATTAATTTGAACACATAAAAGTTTTTTTTCATGCTAACAATCCTACCATAAGCAAAGTCAAACATACACACACGACAATCTGGGAGAAATAATGGCCATAAATTCCACAAACAAGAGGTCAATATCTCTAGTGTATAAAGAACTCTTAAAAATTGAGGGACAGGGGACAAAAAACCAATGAACAGACAATTCACAAAAACAAGAAATATAAAAGGCCCTCAAACATGAGAAAATGTTCAAGTTTACTCATAATTAAGTAAATGAATGTTAAAACAAGACTAAGAACATTTTCTTGCCTGTCACATTGACAGAAATTAGAGCGTAAGACCACAGACTCTGTTGGTGAGACTTTGGGAAGACAGCACTCTCATATCGGTACAACTTGGAAGGAAATGTGGCAGTCCCCAACAACACTATATTGGCACCTGCCTTTTACCCTGTCATCCCACTTCTAGAAGTCTACCTGGAAGATATGCCTCCAATTGTACAGAAATGTGAATGCACAAGGTTATTTATTGTAGTACTGTTTTGTAATAGTAAACATTGGAAATAATAAGTACCTGTGGTAGGCAGAATAATGCCCCCCACCAAAGAAGTCTGTGTTATGAACCTGTGGATATATTACCTTACACAGCAAAAGGGATTGAGCAGATGTGATAACTAAAGGACTTTGAAATAGGGAGGTTATCCAGGATTATCCAGATAGGCCCAATGTAATCACAAGGTTCCTTACAAGTGAAAGATGGAGGCAAGGGAGTCGGAGTTAGAGAGACATGAAGATGCTACACTGCTGGCTTAGACAAGGAGGAAGGGAACATGAGCCAAGGAATTCAGGGGCCTCTAAAAAAGGCTGCTCACTATCTGAGAAAAGTTGCAAATGAAGAAAGAAGAGAGGCTGGAAAGAAATGCCGTACTGGATTGGAATCAGAGGTATCAGTATGAACTCATGGTTTAGCATACAGGTTGGGTCAAAAGTAGGTTTACAGTTATGGGTATGCAAGCCACAGAGTTTATTCTGGTATTATTTATTATCATATTACTCTTGATAAACACCTGTAGGCCTACTTTTGACCCCACTTTGTGTATATACTTACAGGTAGACAGAGAAACAGGTATGAGCGCATGCATAGCATGGTTGGTATGTACACGTGTCCTTGCTGAGAGGATCTAGGGACAATGGACGCAGCAATGAGCAAACCTAGAGCCCAGATACTGATTTCTAAATGCCATTTTCTAGCAAAAGGAATCAGAACCCCTTGAGGAAGTGGTTAATTCCAGGCTTGGGGCAGGGCAAATATATGTGAATATCTTAAGAAAACAGAAAACGAGCAAGTATTCAATGAAAGATGGGGTGTGTCAAAAGGACATGGGAGCCAACTGGAAGGAGGTCCCAATAGCCAAAATAATTTAAGCCATAAAATAAATGATGGTGGTACTAGACTATAACCACAGAATAAAATGTCCTTGATACCATATTTATATAACTAATATAATAAATATATGGAGAAGATGCAGCTTTCCAATGAACAAATATAAATGAAATGAAGGAGTAAAAAATATCACAATTAAGCAACCACCACAGTAATAATTGTTGCATGTAAGACCCCACCAATGGATGCCAAAATGAGTGGGCAAAAGATTGAGAAGTAAGATATTAATAGTCTCAAAGTATCTACCCAACGATATTTACCAGTTAGAAAAGAAAAAAACAGTAACTTCACAGCAGAGGAAACTGGTGGATGCCACTTTAACCAAAAGAACAAGCTTAACATCACCAGAAATACCTCATACCACATAACATCAGGTGTCCTTTGATATCGTGCAATGACAAAGACACAATAGCATTCTGTGGTTTAAGAACAATATGCTAAAAAAAAAAAAACAAACCCAACTCAAAACCACAGTCTCAATCCAATCATGAGAAAGCACTGGAAAAACCCCAAATGAGAGAATTTCTAAATAACTGACCAGTACTTATCAAAAGTACTTATCGTGAAAGCCAAGGAAAGAATGAAGAACATCGCAGACTGGAGGAGACTACTGAGACACAGCAATAAGTGCAATATAAGATCTTGGATTGGATCCTGGAACATAAAAGGGACAGTATGAGAACAACTCGTGAAGTTCCGGAAAGCTCAGTAATTTAGTTAGTAGTGTTATACTATGCTAAATTCCTGGTTTTGATCACTGTAAATTGTTAGCATCAGCTAGACAAGGCGACACGTAAACTTTCTGTACCAGTTTTGTAACTTCTCTGCAAATCTAAAATTATTTCAACTAAAGCATTTCTTAAAATGTGGATTCATTATTCCTCTGCATTTAGTAAATTTATTAAAAAATAAAGACACTTGGGATTTCCCCCTTATGTTAAATATGGAGGATGTTGATAGAGGCTACTCTTTCTCTCCCTGCTGCCCCACATTCTTAACTGTCTTAAGGAAGAAAATAAAGTAGAAACAAGACACATGTGAGAAATCTAAAAATTTTAACAGCAGCCTACCTGGGAATCCTTTTAGGAAAAATGTGGGGTACATGTGCATGTGTACATATTATGAAGCTTTCTAGAGAAAACAAATAATTGTTAAAGCTACAGTGTAATCTCGTAATAGTTTCATGCCCCAACTCTATATACACTAGACATTCAGTAAATGCTTTACTGAGTTAAAAAATAAGGTACCCCTCTTGCTCAGGCAATGATGAACTGAATATGAATTAAAATTCACCCTGTTCAGATTTATGAAAATAGAGTTATAGTTGAGAGAGGAAAAGAAAAAGGAACTCATCCTGCCAGTCTGTAACTGGATTTATTGGTCTCATTGAAGTTTGTGGACAAACCTAACACCAGTGTGGGCCCCTTGGAGGACAGAGTGTGGAGAGGGTTCTGGGCCCGCTGTCAGCAAGGAGGGCGGGGAGCAAAGGATCAACTTGGGGGCTTGACCTTTCTTTGTCATTTGTTTACTTTTGTAGAAGTAAGTGCCTATGGTACCAACAACCTTTCTTACTTATTTTACTTACATTTCCTACCATGCCTCAACCTATAGTGTATACAGAAAATTAAGTCTGAAGAGTTTTGTCATTAACTCCTCAAAGTGTTTCCAGACATGCTAATACTTTGCCCCCTGCTTTAAAGAGACTTGCTGAACATTTTTAGCAGCCTCCTTAAAAACCAAGTAACTCAGTATATTCTTTGCAAGTAGACCCAATCCTTCATGATGCAGTTAAATTAACTTATTTCCATCTGTTCCAACTTTGGTAGAGAAAGATACCAGCAGGCTGGTACTATTTTGAACATTTCAGGGGTTCCTCAATAAGTTAACATAAAATTATTATATGATTGTGCAATGCCACTCCTTGGTATATACTCAAAAGAACTGAAAAGCAAGTGTTCAAACAAAAATCAGTCCGAGAATTTCCAAGGCAACGCTATTCTGAATAGCCAAAAGGTGAAAAGAATCTTCATTTCTACAAACCAATGAATGGGTAAATAAAGTGTGGTATATCCATACAATGTAATGTTATTTAGCCATAAATAGGAATAAAATACTGACACATGCTACGATATAGATGGACCTTGGAAAGATTATGCCAGGTGAAAGAAGTCAGACACAAAAGACCTTATGTTATTTGAATCCATGTATGTGAAATGTCTGGCACAGGCAAATCCACAGAAACAGAAAGCAGATTAGTGATTGCCAGTTCCTGGGAGAGGAGGGAGGATGGGAGGTGACTGCTTAATGGGAGTGGAGTTTCCGCTTGGGCTGAGGATAATGTTAATGGAATTTAATAGTGGGGATGGTTGCACAACAGTGTAAATATAATAAATGTCACTGAATCGTATACTTTAAAATGGTAAATTTTACATTATCTGGGTTTTACCAAAATAAAAAACAACTGAACCTCAGGAGAACAATTACAGGTGTGGGACGGGGGAGGTGACCAGCCGGCAGTGGGGACAGGGAAGATGACTGGGAATGCAAGCATAAGAGCTGGGTCATTGTAGCCTTCCTTGTTGCCCCCACTGTGGGTAAACTGTGTTGGTCATTCTACCTCCTTTATTCAAGGCACTTCCTGGGTAAGTCCCCTGACACTTCTGGTTCTTGAACCAACTCCAGGTTGCTTATCCTGCTACCTGCAGATGTAGAGTTGCCTGCTTTCCTTTCCTCTTCACTGCCTACTCTAATTTTGGGTTCCCTTTTGCCACAAGACTGCCTATAAAGCCAACGCTGTACTTTCTTGCTTTATTTCTTCTAGTTACCCTTTTTATTCAGGTGCTATATATTAAGAAAAAGAGCCCAAGATCACAGTAGGCTAAAGGTATTAGTAGACATGGTGTTCAGTTGCGATTTTAAAAAATCTCCCCTTTGAAAAACTTGAAAGACATGTTGTCTTCCACATGCTCTGGGACATGAGGTCAATTCCAGCCCAGCTTTAGCTGTTTGGGTTCATTCAAAACATCAGGAGGAACCCCTGTGGGTTCAGGGGTATTGTGAGGCTATAATTTTTCAATGTAGTGATGGGTTCATTGTTGTTCATTTTATTATACTTCAAAAGTTACAACTATAGTCTCATATATGTATCAAATAATTGATGATACTTTTTTTTTAAAAGAAGAGTAGCATAGGACTTCCAGCCAAGGTGGACACCCTGTGCCTCCTCTCACAACCAAAATTAAGGACAACAAATATTTAGAAATAAGAAAACAACTAGAACTGATAGAAAACTGAACTGTACGGAAGTCCAACAACCATTCACCCAGACCGGTAAGGGGCAGAGTTGCGGCAGGAAAAAGTGGAGGTGCGGACCTAGGCAGGCAGGCAGCAGTGACTGGCAGTTCCCGGGGGCACAGGTGGCAGCTGGCGGACTCTGGGCATGGGGTGGCAACTGTGCAGACCCAGTGAGGCCACACAAGGTGGCTGACTGACCAGGTGGTCCCACATTCCCGTGTGCAGACAATCCAGGTAAAGAGGAAGCGGCGGAAGGGACTGAAATCCAGAAGAGAGCGGAGCAGGCGCCATTGTTCCCTCTCAGTCCCCGCCCCCACAAACAGTGTCACAACTCAGCAACTGGGCTGCCCCGCACTGGGGAACACCTAAGGCTCTACCCCTCACTACGTAACAGCCGCGACCAGACCAAAACCAAAACCAAAACAAAACAAAAAACACCAAAAATGGCTCAAACTGGAGAACAAATAAAAGCCCCAGAGCCAATTCCTCCAAGCTGTGAAGAGATAGCCAACCTATCAGATGCACAGTTCAAAGCACTGGTCATCAGGATTCTCACAGAATTGGTTGATTTTGCTCACAAATTAGATGAAACAATGCAGGCTACAATACGTGAAATGAAGGAAGATGCATGGGGAACCAATAGAGATGGGAAGAAAACTGGGACTCAAATCAATGGAGTGGACCAGAAGGAAGAAAGAAACAACCAAACAGAAAACAAGGAAGAAACAAGAATTCAAAAAAATGAGGAGAGGCTTAGGAACCTCCGGGACATCTTTAAACGTCCCAACATCCGAATTATAGGGGTACCAGAAGGGGAAGAAGAAGAGCAACAAGTGGAAAAGTTATTTGAACAAATAATAAAGGAGAACTTCCCCAATCTGGCAAAGGAAATAGACTACCAGGAAGTCCAGGAAGTTCAGAGAGTCCCAAAGAAGTTGGACCCAAGGAGGAACACACCAAGGCACATCGTAATTACATTAGCCAAGATTCAAATGAAGGAGAGAATTCTAGAAGCAGCAAGAGATAAGGGGACAGTCACCTACAAAGGAGTTCCCATCAGACTGTCAGCTGATTTCTCAAAAGAGACCTTCCAGGCAAGAAGGGGCTGGAAAGTATTTGAAGTCTTGAAAGGCAGGGACCTACATTCAAAATTGCTCTATCCAGCAAAGCTGTCATTTAGAATGGAAGGGAAGATACAGTGCTTCTCAGATAAGGTCAAGTTCAAGGAAGTTCATCATCACCAAGCCCTTATTCTATGAAACGTTAAAGGGACTTATCTAAGAAAAAGAAGATCAAAAATAGGACAGTGAAAAGACAGCAAACTCACAGCTATTAAGAACCACACCTAAAACAAAAGCAAACTAAGCAAACAGCTAAAACAGAAACAGAACCACAGATATGGAGATCACGTGGAGAGTTAGCAACAGGGGCATGGGAGGAGGAGAGAGGGGGAAAAGGTACAGAGAATAAGTAGCATAGACGGTGGGTAGAAAATAGACAGGGGGAAGGCAAGAATAGTGTGGGAAATATAGAAGCTAAAGAACATAACACATGGACATGAACTAAAGGGGGGAATGTGGGTGGGAGGGGGTGTGCAGGGTGGAGGGGAATGATGGGGGAGAAATGGGACAACTGTAATAGCATAATCAATAAAATATATTAAAAAAAAGAAGAAGAAGAGTAGCATAAACCCTAAGAATGAGGCTAGAAGTTTAATTCCTTTACATGGGGAAACATTCAAGGACACACCTGATCTTCCCTAATGGCTGCGGATGATTATGTTTCTCTCTAGGCTTTCCCAGGCAGGTTCAGAACTCAAGTAGCTTTAGGGTTGGAAAGCTGCTTCAACTGTGTTGATCTGTATTCTTTTTAACTCCTTCCTTGAAATCAGAGAATTCATCTTAACCAAAACATATGTTGAGAATCAGTCAGCATGGACGCTGAGCATTCCTGTACTTTCCTGCTGGATGGGCTGAGGAGCAGGCCCTGACTGCTCTTCCCCTGGGCCATTTCTCAGGGTTGTGTTTGCAGTGAGCCACCCTGAGGGGTGAAGTAACCTCTCTTACCAAAGAGCAGCCTTGCTGACCAGTCACCGTCAAAATGGTAGATTCCACAGCTCACTGTTCCTCAGTTTGTCACAGACCTGCTGCACCCACCTCAGCGTCCAACTAGGCCTACCTGCTTACCAACTAGGCCTACCTGCATGCCCTCCATGGAACTTCGAGGCACACAGAAAACATCTCATGCTCATCAGAAGCCCGCTCATGCTGCTTGCTGCCCAGAGCAACAAAGTCTTCTGTCTGCATCCCAGAAACAGTAATAGGCTAACTTGTTAACTTGCCAGTAGGGTGAAATCCCAGACCCTTCACAGTGCCTGCCTGTGGTGGTGACAAAGCTGAGATGCTGATAGGGGCATGGCACTGTGACAGAGACAGGACAAGAGCCCTCATGGGAAGGTTACCGGACAAAAGAAGACTCCCTGCGACCAGGCAGAAAATGCTCTCACCTAGGTGGTAGTGAGGCTGTGAGGGGAGAGTAGGGTCTCTCACTCTCCTCAGTGTTAAATGAGGCTGAGCTACAAAAGGCAGGGTCAAAACAGGTCACCCAGATGGTACTCTGGTTGTGGCACATTCTCCTGTGGGTGGGACAGAGAAGAATGTGACCAGGACAACGCAGCATCAACTCCACACCTCAGCCCACAGGTATGCAGAGTGGCTATGGCTGATGCGTCAAGGGGTCTCAAGCTGAAATAATGGCATCAGCATTGAGGTCACAGAACTTTGGGCAGACTAAAAACATTAGAAGCTTTTTGTTGAGCCTGGCGGTGGGAGGCCCCTGAAACGGAGTAAATTCAAAGGCTAACTGACTGGCACCAAGCTGTCTCTCTCCCAACTTCAGCTGCTTTAGTGAAGAAGACTGAGTATTCTGGGGCACTTCAGGCAGGGGAGGGGAGGGACTCAAATGTTTATGGCTCTCTTGTATGTAGGTACCCAACTCTACTTATTCCCATGCAGATGGAGGGTGAGCTAAGTCCCAGTTGGCCTAGATTGCTGAGGATATAGGTTTGGATGAGAAAGGGGCTGCTGACTAGATCTCACAAGCTCCGGAGAGGCCTGCATAGCGGCCTCACCAACCCAGAGACAGGAAATAACCACATAGGACAGACTGAACACAGAAATTCCTAACTGAAAGCGGGCCATGGTGGTAGTCACGTACTAGGCCAGTATCTTCCTTGACAAAGGTCAGTCTTTGCCTTAATTAAGCCTGTTGTCTTTTTGCATCTAAGATAACATACCTTTGAGTATTCAGAGTAATCATCCCTTTCAGACCCCTCAGGGTACATCCCCTGCACCACTGCAGGAGTCCAGAGAACCTCTCATTGTCACCTGTCCCTGCATCCCATCTCTATGTATTGTAAATGTTAATTATTAACTACCCTACACCCTCCAATGTAAAAGTACGTGTGGCTGCATGTTGCTTTTTATCCAATGCCCCAGAGTTCCCCACTTTGCTTTCTCCTACTGTCCTAATCAGTCACCAGTGGATTTCATGTAACCCTCCTATGCCTCCTCTTTGTATTCTAATGTAGAAAATAAGCTGCAAAACTGCCATTCTCCATAGCATTTTCTCAGTCCGTTGAGATTTTTCTTCTTGGCAATTGTCCTCATTTTGGCTCAAATAAACAAAAAAATTTTGTACAGGTTTGTATAGGTTTATGACAAACAGGACAGATCAGTGGCACTAGTAGAGGCTAAAAGAATAATTTCCTTGAACCCCAGTGCTTTCAGAGGCCAGGGATACACATGGGAGGTAGCAGCACCAATGCTGGGATCAGAAGTCAAAGGGCAAAGTCTTCCTAGCCACTTTGCACACCCAGTTTTCCTAGCTTGCTAGGATACAACATAATTACCTGTAACTGCTAAGATAACCCCTGAATTATCTATGTTAAACTCTTAGGTGTGTTCCCAGAGGGGAAAAAAAACACTAGAATTCAACTGATAGGCTTTGAACAAAGTCTGCAGTGAGGAAGGGAAATTAAGTGACTTTGAGTTGCTTCAGAATCCTGCAGTTGTTTCCTCCATTATGTAAATGTATAATGACATTGAGGTGTTATTTGCTTATATTGTAAATATTCATAGTGAAGAGATGGCACCCTTCCATTCAGTGATTCCCTGACCCCTTCCAGTTTGTCTAACAGAAACGGTACAGAATTCCAGAGAGAAAAACGGAAATCACAGCTGATCCCCAGAGAGGCCCAGTACTGCAGTGTCACCTGCTGGACACAGGCACCAAATACATCCTGTATCAGTTTCTAGGGCCATCAGAACTAAGTGAGTGGCGTAAGCAACAGATACTTATTGTCTCAATTCTGGAGTTTAGAAGTCTAAATTAGGTGTCAGCAGGGTTGGTTCCTTGCCAGGGCTGTGAAGATAGGATCTGTTTAGGCCTGTCCTTGGTTTGTAAATGGCCAACTTTATATTCACATGGCATTGTCCCTGTATGCCTATCTCTGTGTCCAAATTTCCCTTTTATAAGGATGCCAGTCATATTGGATTAGAGCTCACCCTAATGACCTCATTTTAATATGGTTACCTCTGTGAAGACTCCATCTCCAAATAAGGTCACGTTCTGAGGCAGTAGGGCTTAGGAGTTTAACATATGAATTTGAGGGAGGGTCACAATTCAACCAGTAATATACCCTTTTCACTAATGTAAGGCAGCTATTGGGCTACTACAGCGCTCTTGTTAAAAATGAACACCTGAACTCCGGCCAAGATGGAGGCGTAGGTGGTCACACTGTGCCTCCTCTCACAACCAAAAGTAAGGACAACAAATATTTAGAAACAAGAAAACAACCAGAGCTACTGGAAAATTGAACTGTAAGGCTGTCCAACAACCATTCATCCAGACCAGTAAGAGGGGCGGAGTTGCAGCAGGAAAAAGTGGAGGTGCGGACCCAGGAACACAGGCGGCAGTGGCTGGCGGTTTCCAGGTGTGCAGGCGGCTGGCAGGCCCACAGGCGGAGGCTGTCGCACGGGGTGGCAACTGTGCACACCCAGTGAGGCTGCGCAAGGCGGCCGGCTGACCAGGCGGTCCCACATTCGTATACGCAGATAATCCAGGCAAAGGGGAAGCAGCAGAAGGGACGGGAACTCAAGAGAGGAGCAGGCACCATTGTTCCCTCTCGGATCCTGCCCCTACGTACAGCGTCACAACTCAGTGACAGGGCTGCCCCTCACTGGGGAATATATAAGGCTCCACCCCTCACAACGTAACAGCCGCGACCAGACCAAAACCAAAACAAAACAAAACAAAACTACCAAAAATGGCTCAAAACGGAAAACAAATCAGAGCCCCAGAGACAATTCCTCTAAGCGACGAAGAAATAGCCAACCTATCAGATGCACAGTTCAAAGCGCTGGTGATCAGGATGCTCACAGAATTGGTTTTTGCTCACAAATTAGATGAAAAAATGCAGGCTACAATACGTGAAATGAAGGAAGACATATGGGGAACCGATAGAGATGGAAGGAAAACTGGGACTCAAATCAATGGAGTGGACCAGGAGGAAGAAACTAACAACCAAACAGAAAACGAGGAAGAAACAAGAATTCGAAAAAATGAGGGGAGGCCTAGGAACCTCCAGGACATCTTTAAACATCCCAACATCCAAATTATAGGGGTCCCAGAAGGGGAAGAAGAAGAGCAACAAGTGGAAAACTTATTTGAACAAATAATAAAGGAGAACTTCCCCAATCTGGCAAAGGAAATAGACTACCAGGAAGTCCAGGAAGCTCAGAGAGTCCCAAAGAAGTTGGACCCAAGGAGGAACACACCAAGACACATCGTAATTACATTAGCCAAGATTCAAATGAAGGGGAGAATTCTAGGAGCAGCAAGAGATAAGGGGACAGTCACCTACAAAGGAGTTCCCATCAGACTGTCAGCTGATTTCTCAAAAGAGACCTTCCAGGCAAGAAGCGTCTGGAAAGAAGTATTCCAAGTCATGAAAGTCAAGGACCTACAGCCAAGATTGCTCTATCCAGCAAAGCTGTCATTTAGAATGGAAGGGAAGATAAAGTGCTTCTCAGATAAGGTCAAGTTCAAGGAGTTCATCATCACCAAGCCCTTATTCTATGAAATGTTAAAGGGACTTATCTAAGAATAAGAAGATAAAAAAATATAACAGTGAAAAATGAGCAAACTCACAGCTATTAACAACCACACCTAAAACAAAAGCAAACAACTGGAACAGGAACAGAACCACAGAAATGGAGATCATATGGTGGGTTAGCAACAGGGGCGTGGGAGGAGGAGAGAGGGGGAAAAGGTACAGAGAATAAGTAGCATAGATGGTGGGTAGAAAATATACAGAGGGAGGGCAAGATTAGTGTGGGTAATGTAGAAGCTAAAGAACATGACACATGGACATGAACTAAAGGGGGGAATGTGGGTGGGAGGGGGTGTGCAGGGTGGAGGGGAATGATGGCGGAGAAATGGGACAACTGTAATAGCATAATCAATAAAATATATTTTAAAAAAATGAACACCTGACCCATGGAGGTGTTGTGACTCTGAGGCCTGACATCTTCCTTTTGGGGTGGGTTAACTAGGACAGGACAATTACAAGAAAAGGGCCCATTTGCTGGCAAGGTAAAATGTATTTGTGGGCATGGCTGGCCTGGCCTTACTGTCATCTCAATTTTGCATAAAGTAGTAGCTACCCCTTTGGGAAACACTTTATCCTTTTCTGCCACCTGAAGCAAAGCTATTGGCTCAATAGGGCTGTTGGATTCAGAGATTCTCCTAAATGCCTGGGCCTGTTCTACCTTTGATTCAGCTAAGGAGAAAACTGATGTTGCTGATAGTGCTTCTGCTGGTTTGACCTCAGCACCAGCTATGATGGTCACTGAGATCAGTGGGCAGCAGTCAAGGTTGTTCTCAAAGCTCTGGTCAGTCAGACCAAAGGGCAGGTTGTCTGGAGGGGCTATCTGCCATAGGCACTTAATGTCCTAGCACTTGCTTGGAAGGCCAAGAATGCAAGGCCCAGACTGCTCATTGTTCAGACCATTTCTGTGGGCTGTTTTTGTGTAGTAAACAACCTTAAGAAATAAGGTAAGCCCCCCTGCTCCCAACTCCACTAGCTCAATGCTCACTATAAAAGTAGTAGATTGCCTAAGCCCAGTGTTCCTCAAATATGCCACAAACCCACTGAATGCACAGCATCCATTAAAACCCATTTTTTTTAAATAAAAGCCCCTGTTAATTCCCCCCTTTTTAGAGTTTATTTTTAAGTATATTTTATTGATTATGCTATTATGCTTACTTATCCCATACTTTTCTCCCTTATATCCCCCCCTCTACCCTGTACCCTCCTTCCCTTCATCCAGCATTACTCCCCTTAGTTCATGTCCATGGGTCATACATACAAGTTCTTTGGATTCTCTTTCCCATACTATTCTTAACCTCCCCCTGTCTATTTCGTACCTACCAATCATGCTTCTTATTCCCTGTACGTTTCCCCCCCATTCTTCCCCCTTCCTCTCCCTGCTGATAACCCATCTTTACCACCTGTGTAAAACGTAAGGGGGATGGACAGTTGACACCAATCCCATGCTCATGCTGCTTGCTGTGTTATGAGTAATAAAGTTCTCTGTTTCTGACATAGGTGTCTCCTGTATCCCACCAGCATCCATGAAATAGTGATAGGCTAATTTGTTAGCTTGCAAGCAGAGTAAAATCCCAGATCCTTCACAGACCCTGACTTCATGGAGACTGATGTAAGAGTGAAAAAGCCCTATAGTTTCCAAAGGTCTTGCACAAGGACTGTTCAAGTGTGTGACATTCTTGGCTGGTTTGTATGCCTAACGTCTGGTCTTTCCTAGGTCACTCTGCTCTGTTACATTAATTCAGCTGCCTATTCTTTCCTGTTCCATCTCCTCCAAAGACCTCATTATCCTGCACAAGACAATCATATCACTCTTTAATGGCAATAATCACAACAGCAACAACTAATAAAGACTGAGAGACATTGTCTAAAGACTTGAGGCATTGTTCTATGTGCTTTCTATATACTACCATTTTACCCCTCCAAACAACCCTAATGAAGGGGATACTGTCACCTCCAGCTTACATAGTAGGAGACTGAGGCACAAGTCACAAGTTAGTCAGGGGTAGAGATGGGGTTCAAACCTAGGAAGTGTAGCTTTAGCTCTCACTTTTAACCACTCACTATACTGTCTCACAGTGGGACCTTCTACTATCAGAGCCACAGTGAACCACAGAGGCATAGAGACTTTTATTTGAAGTCTTAGGATGGTAATTCCAGCCCAACTTTTAGCACTTGATTTTGGCATACAACATTTTAAAGTACTTTTTGAGAACCTATATTGGGCAATTAGACAATCTTCTACTTTGCTCTGATTGTTTATGTATAAATCCAATGTCAAGTTTCCATACTCTATATTAAATTTCCTATTGCTATATAACAGATTATCAAATTTAGTGGCTTAAAACAACATAAATGTATTATCTTACAGTTCTGGAGGTCTGAAGTTCAAAATGGACTGTTGGGACTGCATTCCTTCTGGAGGGTCTAGGGGAGAATCTATATCCTCACCTTTTCTATTTTCTAGAGGTTGGCTGTGTTCCTTGGCCCATGATCCTTTACCCCATCTTCAAAGCCAGCAGCACAGCATCTTCAAATCTCTCCCCCACCCCTCTTGCTCTGGCTCTCTTGCTTCCCTCTTTCCCTTATAAAGACCCTTATGATTACATTGGGCCCATCCAGGTAATCCACGATAATCCAAAATCTTATGCATCTCAAACTCCTTAACCTAATCACATTGCAAAGTCCCTTTTGCCAGGTAAGGAAAAATCTTCACAGGGGATCAGGATGCAAATATCTTGGGGGGTGGGTATCATTCTGCCTACCCTATACTCTAAGCAGTTGTCTCTTCCTGTATTATGGAAATTTTTACGCAAGTTCTAGATTGGAGATTTTAAAAAGCTCATTCACCAGATAATAACCCACTTCATCTTGGCTTTGAGGATGCCAAGAGCATTTTACTTTTTGGAGTCAAAGAAAACATACTGCTAGAGCACATGCATTAGAAACTTTACTGTAACAACATAAAGTGTTAATTATTTTAAAATGTACCTGAAGTCGAGCATTCATAAGCATGGACTCCTGTTGGATTTTGATGTTTTCACTCATAGATTTTGAAAATATAAACCCCATCTTGATCTAAAACATAAAACAGCAAAGAGGCTTAAAACAATGTATTCTACATGCATCCTCACATGCTCTGCTTTGGGCTATCATGAGTTTATGACAACGTTAAAAAAAAAAAAAGAACTTTGACCTGGCTTGGCTGTCATTTACTAATACCAGCTGATTGAACTAGATGATTTGCAGAATCTTCTGCTCTGTATATGGCTCCATGTTTCATGATTCTATTTCTGCTATAAATCTTGATGAACTGAATACTTAAAAACACACAAACAGAAAAAAAGTGTTTTTGTGAGAAATGGTGAATACCACCTATCCTTTTACCTTTTGTACAGCTGGATGATAGAACCTTTTTTTCTGAGGAGGAGTGATTCAGAAGATACCTTGTGCACTTTAAGGACAGATTTCTCTGTGCTCATTGCATTTTGTTTTAGGAGTTTTAAGTATCTCAAGGTCACTATATCAATACTTGTCTTGTTAGCCCTGCCCCTCTCCTACATACCCCATATTTCCATCCACCCACTGCTGACATCCTTTGGCCATCTTCCTCTACTTTCACCTTTGTTTTCTTAAAGCTACTGCTGAAGTTCTCAATAGGGGAAACATAAGGATAAGTGAGTGTCCTGGGAAACATAATTTTTAAGTGAGTATATAGTACTATATTACTTATGTTACTTAAGAAGTTCTTAAGTAGGCTGTCAATTCTAGTACGTCAGTACTCCAATTTTTTGTTCTTAATCCAATTGGGTAGGTACAAAAGACCTTCAATTGTTGAGTTTTTACTTTCAGGATGCAAAATTCAAGGACGTTACAACTGCTCTACCCTCACCCTCCTCAACAATGTTGCTGATTCTCTTTGGTAGGCTGTTGAGCAGGGTTGTAAACCTTGGGTCAGAGTGGCCAGTATTAATGCTTTCTACCCAGGATTCATGTGTTCTATGGGAAGTCTTCGGAGCTCTTATTTACCATACCCACATCCCTATCCCTATCAGGAAATCTTGGCTAACTGGGGACAAGAATGGAGGGAGAACATTTCATGCCAGGTGGAATGGGTTATCCCTGCTAATAAGGGCTTCAGGTGAGTGGGAACTGCAAGCCAGACTTCAGTGTCTTACCTGTATTCTGCCAAAGATGCACCATGGGATTACAGGGGACTCTGATCCGGAGTCGGCTTTAATATTGGGAATAGGAGGCCAATCACTCACCAGAGAGAAGAGGCACAACCTTGAACAGGCCTGGGAAGACATGAGGTTTCCCTCCCCCTCAGCCACTACCCCAACTCACTCTATCCTGTGACCAGAACTGGAGGCTACCTGCTGAGATCTAGCATAAGTTCTCTCCTTTCTGAAAACTCTGACAGTCCCATGTCATTTGTCTCTAGCAGCATTTCTGAACTTGCCTGAAGGCAGAAGCAACGTATTATCCACCTTGGCAGTCTCATGGCATATCTTTCCAATAAAACTTTGCGGAAAGCAGTGAGCAATACAAGAGAAAGGGTAGCTCAGGTCACTTGCTATTTCTTATTTTTCTTCTGTATATAGGAGTGGATAATTTACTTTTTACATATGTTGCAAACATTTATAAAGGAAATAATTGCCCTCTAATCCCATTCCTGTGTACACACACAGTATGTCACAGACCTGTGTCTTACAGTGCTCCTATTTATTAAGGCGTGGAACCTCCCCTGAAGTGCAGGGAGAGTCCTCATGTCAGCCATCTAGGGAAGAGAAACTGTCTGGAAAGTTAGGATTTATGTTTACCTCTTTCTGGATCTTTTTCTCTTGGGTTTAGACTGTGGTCCTCGGGGAATATCACACCTAAAAATAAGTGCACAACATCTTGTAAAGTATACCCTGGGGTTCAGTATTTTCAACTTTTACCATTTTAACAAAGCCATTTTCCAGAGTCTGGGAGCTTCTTTTAGGTGTTCAGAATACTCTCAATCTTCTCTCTCCCACTCACAAAATATATATTAGAAAAATGATGACTATAGTTTGTACCACTGTATGATCTACAGGAACATTGTTAAGAGTAAATCCTAATAGTTCTCATCACAAGGAAGAAAACTTTTTTCTTCTTTCTATTTTATGTATATGAGATGATGTTAGCCGAACCCATGTGGTAATCATTTCATAATGCATAAGTCAAAACCATCATGCTGTATCCTTAAACTTATACAGTGATGTATGTCAATTATTTGTCAATAAAACTGGGGGGTGGGGGGGAGGAAATAAGCAAGGGTGATCTTGTAATGGGGTAACTTTTATAAGGTAAGTTACCTAAATTGTATAAGGTAAGTCTTTCAAAAATTCCAACACTTTTATCATTGATGACAAATCTCTTGATACTTAAAACTTAGACACCAATGTGTCTTAGAGGGCTGAGAATAATGATTTGAGTTCCTTCTGCATCTACTTTTCCTTTGATTACTCCTGAGACCTTAAAAAGGACTTCAATGTTAAAGCTGTGCTATAGATTACAATGGGAAGAGGTATTTCTGTGTGAGGAGTGTTGGGGCTGCAATTTCCAGTCACCCCTGGGAACCTGGTTTGATGAAACACGGGGGGGAGGCAAACCCATAACCACGACCTAAGTCATCCAAATTTCCGCTTCCTGATCAGATTACACACTAACAGCCTACATTTATGACTAGTTGCATAATTACCAATCATTTTCAATAAATCTTTGCGTTCCATTCATATTAGCCCACTTCCCCTGTAAATTCCAGCCTGGAACCCACAGCTTCCGCCGGGAGGATTTCCGTAATTTAACTCCATCCGCCATTCCTGTACCTAATTACTGTGTCTTGGGTATTCCCAAAATGGATGCTGATTTTCGTTGACAATGCTCTATACTCCCCGACTGGATTGCAATTTTACGGGAAAGGCCAGGAGTCCTTGCGACTGGAACTGACTCCAAAACGAGGTTGTCGATTCAGGTTGTAGTCCGTTCCCTCAGGACTAGGGGCAGGGAACGCGCCTAGGGCTGGCGCTCAAGAGCAGCATACGGGCAGCGCGGCCCTGCAATCCCCCGCCCGGGAGCTCAGCGCGGGACAACGCGGACCCGGGGATCCGAGCTCTCCACTAACCTCTTTCCAGCCGGTGCCGCACGGCTGACCTTGATTCACTTGGCAGCAGGCAAACTCGGAGATCCCCGCAGAGGCTTTCGGGTTCCCTGTCCCCTCAACTGCTGCAGAAACCCGGCCTCACCTCGCAGATTGGCTCGCCAAGATGGTGGATTCGACCCTCAGCCAATCAGCGCGGCTCTTAACTTCCTTAAAGACCCCGCGGGCTGTGTTAGGCCTTCTGCGTTCTACACCTGGTCTCTAGAACGCAGCTCAAAGAAGAAAGAGGTAAACTACCTCAGCTGGTGTGGCTCTGAGCCACACAGGTCTGCAAACCTGAAGGTCACAGGTTCGATTCTAGGTAGGGCACACGTCCGGGATTAGATAACTGCAGTTAAGTGGTCTTGATAAATAAATGTCGGGCCATGCAGAAATTAAAGTGTCACCACTTTGGGCTAAAAAGTGCTGATTTACCACCCTGACTGGGGCTCCGTTGGAGCACTGGAGCGTTGAGGTTCGTCAAAACGATGCAGGTTCAGTTCCCGGTCAGGCCACCTAGGTTGTGGTTCAGCCTGCCCTGGAGAGAGGAGCACACATGTTTCTCTCTTACATTGATGTTTCTCTGTCCCCGCCCTCTCTTCCTCGCCTTCCCTTCCTCTCTCTAATGTAAGTAAGCATGTACTGGGCTGGGGGAAAAAAATCCTGATTTACCAAGGTAGTGCATAGGGCAAGGCAAACATAAGTGAATGAAGTAGGAAGCTTTGATGATCATTTTTAGCTTAGCAACTAGTTGTAAACACAGAGACTATTGTAGCTCTGCATTCAAAATGTTAACTGCTTTATTATATATATATATATATATATATATATATATATATATATATATATATATATATATATAAAATTGATTATGCTATTACAGTTGTCCCATTTCTTCCCCATCGTTCCCCTCCACCCTGCACACCCTCTCCCACCCATATTCCCCGCTTTAGTTCATGTCCATGTGCCATAAGTTCTTTAGCTTCTACATTTCCCACACTATTCTTGCCCTCCCTCTGTATATTTTCTACCCACCATCTATGCTACTTATTCTTTGTACCTTTTCCCCCCTCACCTCCTCCCATGCCCCTGTTGCTAACCCTCCATATGATCTCCATTTCTGTGGTTCTGTTCCTGATCTAGATGTTTGCTTAGTTTGCTTTTGTTTTAGGTGTGGTTCTTAATAGCTGTGAGTTTGCTCTTTTCATTGTCATATTTTTATGTTCTTTTTCTTAGATAAGTCCCTTTAACATTTCATATAATAAAGGCTTGGTGATGATGAACTCCTTGAACTTAACCTTATCTGAGAAGCACTTTATCTACCCTCCCAATCTAAATGACAGCTTTGCTGGATAGAGCAATTTTGGATGTAGGTCCTTGCCTTTCAAGACTTCAAATATTTCTTTCCAGCCCCTTCTTGCCTGTAAGGTCTCTTTGTATGAAAAGTATTGTGTCGTACAAATATTATAGTTTAGATTCTAGGTCAGAGTATACCCAAGTTGACATCATCTCAAAGAAATCTGATGGTTAGTAAGATTTTCTGATTCTCAGGTGTAAGGGATCAGCTTCTCTTCATTTGAGCAAAGGGCAAGAATAAATCCAGGGTAGCAAAGCAGGTGCACTATGTAGATTTTCTGTTTGCTTTCCCTTGTATCTATTTTCCTCCCTTCCCTTCACCCCAGCAGCTGACCTCTTTGGAAAACGTCACCAGGCTGTTCTCAGCTGGTTTCCATTTGGGTTTGAACAATGGAAGCATCCACAGGAGATTGGAGGCAGGAGGAAAGAGAGGTAGGGTATGTTTTATCTATTCTTTCTGTTTTGGGGTAAGAATCTGGCCATGGTTGTGTCTCTCCACAACTGCAGCTCTTAACCAGGGGTCCCTTCTCCATGGCTTCAGCTCTCAGAGCTGTGGGAATGCTTTCTTTCCTTCCTTTTTAGCCTTGAGATGATATGGGCTTTCTGCTCTTGCACCAAGGCTCTCTCAACTTGGTTCTCTTAACCCCAACACCCCCCTTTAAATAGTGTCTACATTAGTATCTTTTTATTATACTCAAACCAACTGAGTATAATTCTGATTTCTGATTGAAACCCGATGGATACACTTTAAACTGTACACATACATTATGCTCTTGTATGTGTGATATGTTTACAATTTTAAAATACAAGTGAAAAAAGTGACCATGATAACATATAACTGATAATAATTCAGGGAACTCTTGGTGTATGTGTGTGTACACACACAAGATGTCCAGAAAAGGCCCAAACATTGTTAATATAATGAGAATGGTTTGCATGACATTGATGTAACCAGGCAGCCAAGGAAAGTGGACTGGAATGTGCGTGCATGAACAACGATGACTTCACCGTACTAGTCAGTGGGGGCGGTAGATGCTGTTGAGTGAGCATTTGTACTGTATGGCTGTGGCATTCAAAATGACTGCGTGAATAGAACAATGAACCTGCATCGTATTTTGCGTTAAGATTGAACATTCCTCTGCAGAAACTATTTGGATGATTCAGAAGGCCACAGTTATGGGCAGCTGGTGACTGGCAGCTTCGTCATGACAACACGCCTGCTTATGCATCACATCTCATGCAGAGTTTTTTGGTAAAACATCAAATCATCCAGGTGACTCAGCCCCCCTACAGACCAGATGTGGCACCCTGTGACTTCTGGGTTTTCCCAAAACTAAAATCATCTTTGAAGGAAAAGAGATTTTAGACTGCCTGTGAGATTCAGGAAAATATGTTGGGTAATTGATGGTGACTGGGAAAACTGTGTGAGCTCCCAAGGTGCTGTAGAAGGCTAGTTTTATGAGTAATTAAAACTGTCAGACCTCCAAACAAACTACCCATTCATAGAAGTCATAGGACCATAGAGGAGGAAGTTTGGTAAGGTCTCCTAGGTTTGAAACAAAGGAGAATTAACAGAACCTCAAGGATATGGCCTCAGCAACCCTAAGAAATGAGAAACGTTGACACAACAATACTAAGGAACTACACATTTCCAAGGTAAAATCAGGACACAAGCCAGGACTTACGTTTCCAAGGTAAAATTAGGACACAAGCCAGGACCCTTGTGTACCCTAGCAATAACTGAAACTTCTGCTTCTGTAAACTGCTTGCTTGCTAATCATGCATAAAAGGAGCTCATTCTAAGTGCAGGGCGCGACTCCCATTTGTATCTCCTGCTTAGGCAGTCGGGAGTTCGCCCCTGCGCAGGTTAATAAATCCCATCCTCACTTTCACCTGTCTCCAACTTGGTCATTTGTCTCGAGATCGGGATACAACAGTGCCTACTTTGAAGGGAACTGAGGCATCATTGTCCTATGTACAATATTTCTTGTATCTTCTTCAATAAATGTCTCTATTTTTCATATTATGTGGCTGGATACCTTCTGGACAGACCTCGTATATATCACATTTTATAGAATGTGAGGTAAAAGGATTAAATTAATTTCAAATTAGGACTTCCGGCCAAGATGGAGGCGTAGGCGGACACACTGTGCCTCCTCTCACAATCAAAATTAAGGACAACAAATATTTAGAAACAAGAAAAACAACCAGAACTTACAGAAAATTGAACTGTACAGAAGTCCAACAACCATTCATCCAGACCGGTAAGAGGGGCGGAGTCGCGGCAGGAAGAAGTGGAGGTGCAGACCCGGGAACGCAAGCAGGAGCGGCTGGCAGTTCCCAGGTGCACAGGCGGCGATTGGCGGTCCCCGGGCCCACAGGCAGCAGCTGGCGGACCCCGGGCACAGGGGGGCAACTGTGCAGACCCAGTGAGGCCGCACAAGGCGGCTGGCTGACCAGGTGGTCCCACATTCACGCACGCAGATGACCCAGGCAGAGGGGAAGTGGCGGAAGGGACTGAATCCAGGAGAAAGCGGAGCAGGCGCCATTGTTCCCTCTCAGACCCCGCCCCCACATACAGCGTCACAACCCAGCGACTGGGCTGCCCCACACTGGGGAGCGCCAGAGGCTCCACTCCTCACTACGTAACAGCACACGTGCGCACACACAGATAATCCAGGTGAAGGGGAAGCGGCGGAAGGGACCGAAGTACAGGAGAGAGCGGAATGGGCGCCATTCTTCCCTCTCAGACCCCGCCCCCACATACAGCGTCACAACCAGGCGACTGGGCTGCCCCGCCCTGAGGAACACCTAAGGCTCCACCCCTTACTACATAATAGTCGCAACCAGACTAAAACCAAAACAACAACAACAACAACAAAAACCCCACCAAAAATGGCTCAAACCGGAGAACAAATGAAAACCCCAGAGTCAATTTGTCTAAGCCATGAAGAGATAACCAACCTATCAGATGCACAGTTCAAAGCACTGGTTATCAAAATGCTCACAGAATTGGTTGATTTTGCTCACAAATTAGATGAAAAAATGCAGGCTACAATACATGAAATGAAGGAAGATGCATGGGGAACCGATAGAGATGGGAGGAAAACTGGGACTCAAATCAATGGAGTGGAGCAGAAGGAAGAAACTAACAACCAAACAGAAAACGAGGAAGAAACAAGAATTTTAAAAAATGAGGAGAGGCTTAGGAACCTCCGGGACATCGTTAAGCGTCCCAACATCCGAATTATAGGGGTCCCAGAAGGGAAAGAAGAGCAACAAGTGGAAAACTTATTTGAACAAATAATAAAGGAGAATTTCCCCAATCTGGCAAAGGAAATAGACTACAAGGACGTTGAGGAAGCTCAGAGAGTCCCAAAGAAGTTGGACCCAAGGAGGAACACACCAAGGCACATCGTAATTACATTAGCCAAGACTAAAATGAAGGAGAGAATTCTAGAAGCAGCAAGGGATAAGGGGACAGTCACCTACAAAAGAGTTCCCATCAGACTGTCAGCTGATTTCTCAAAAGAGACCTTCCAGGCAAGAAGGGGCTGGAAAGAAATATTTGAAATCTTGAAAAGCAGGGACCTACCTCCAAAATTGCTCTATCCAGCAAAGCTGTCATTTAGAATGGAAGGGAAGATAAAGCGCTTCTCTGATAAGGTCCAGTTCAAGGAGTTCATCATCACTAAGCCCTTATTATATGAAATGTTAAAGGGACTTACCTAAGAAAAAGAAGATAACAAATATGACAGTGAAAAGACAGCAAACTCACAGCTATTAAGAACCACACCTAAAACAAAAGCAAACTAAGCAAACAGCTAGAACAGGAACAGAACCACAGAAATGGAGATCATATGGAGGGTTAGCAACAGGGGCGTGGGAGGAGGAGAGAGGGGGAAAAGGTACAGAGAATGAGTAGCATAGACGGTGGGTAGAAAATAGACAGGGGGAGGGCAAGAACAGTGTGGGAAATGTAGAAGCTAAAGAACTTATGACACATGGACATGAACTAAAGGGGGGAATGTGGCGGGAGAGGGTGTGCAGGGTGGGGGGAATGATGGGGGAGAAATAGGACAACTGTAATAGCATAATTAATAAAATATATTAAAAAAAGAAATTAATATTTTTCTCTCTCTTCCTCCCTTCTTCCTTCTCTCCCTTTCCCCCTAAAAAAATAAAATTAAAAATTTCTGCTCCACAAAATACAATGATAATTAGAAAATGAGCCACAGACTAGGAGAAATATTTGCAAAAGACACATCTGATAAAGGACTATTCAAAATATCAAAGAACTCTTAAAGTTCAACAATAAAAAAAGAAACACCTCAATTAAAAAATGGGCCAAGGACCTTAACAGACACCTCACCAAAGAAGATAGAGGGATGTCAAATAAAAATGTGAAAATACGGTCCACATCTGCATTGTCAGGAAAATGCAAATTAAAACAACAATGAGATACCACTACAGTCTTAAAATGGCCAATGTCTGGAACACTGACAAATGCTGGTGAGGACTTGAAGCAACAAGAACTCTCATACATTGCTGGTGGGAATGCAGAAGTACTACAACTACTTTGGAAGACAATTGACCGGTTTGCTACAAACATACTCTTATGATACAATCCAGCTATTCCTCTCCTGGGTGTTTACCCAAAGAAGTTGAAAACATGTTTATACAAAAAGCTGCGCAAAGATGTTTATAGCAGCTTTATGCATAGTTGCCAAAACTTGGAAGCAACCAAGATGTTGTTCAGTAGGTGAATGGAGAAATAAAGTGCTGATACATCCAGACAATAAAATAATATTCAGATCAAAAAGAAATGAGCTATGAAGCCATAAAAAAAACATGGAGGAAACTTAAATGCACATTACTAAGTGAATGAAGCCTATCTGGCAAGGCTTTATACTGTATGATTACAACAATGTTACATCTTGGAAACAGCAAGACAATGGAGACAATAAAAAGGTCAATGGTTGCTGGGCAAAGGGGAAGCTGAATGGGCAGAGAAAAAAAATAATTTCAAATTAAAGGAATATAACTTTAACTGATATATGCATTATTTCTAATTGTATGAATTTATGTATATAGGTGCATAGTTTTTACACACAGGTACAAATAGGTGCTTTTTAAAAATCATCTGCATTATAGCATAAGGATTTTCGTGTTGTTAAATAGCATTCATATGTGCCATTTTTAACAGGTGTTGGATTTTCAGGAAGTATGTATACAATTTCTCTATAACAATATTGCTAATTTTTTGTGCTATTGCAATAACATCATGATGACCACCTTCATATCTATATATACGTGTGCGTATATATATCTTTAACATTTTTATTGTAAATACTGGGTTAAATAGTATAAATATCTTAGAATTGATGTAAAGTCCACTCATTGAACATCTCCTACCCTAGAAAGGAAAATTACTCAATATTTCCCTGTATATCCATAAAGTATTGATAGTTTAAAAAGCAAAGTTTTTGGAAGTTTAAGGCATGCTTAGGGGTATTTCTTTTTAACAGAGATGTTTTTCCAAAGAGTGTGAATTAACACTCTAGCACTCTATTAACATGGGACCCCGAGTTAGCGAAGAACCTCAGTCTGTGATGGAGGGCAAGTAGTTACACAGTGTGTGAGGCTGAAGCTAGAAGCTCTTCAATAGTAAGTTTTTCTGGAATGGTGTTTCTCATGCTCTGGGGAACATGGTCTGAATTTTAACCTTACACTTCAATCGTGGGGCCTATAGCCTGGACATGATCTGAACAAGCAGAGAGTATCCACCGAGTTTTGACAAGGCTTGTCTGGCTTTTGTCCATTCCTCAACAGTGACGCCAAGTGGCAGTATAATATAATGGCAACAGTGGATTCCAGATCTGTTCTCTCCCTACCTAGAAAATTTTAAATTGAGATGTAATTCACAAAACGTAAAAATAGCCATTTCAAGTGTACAATTTAGAAACTTTTAGTATATTCAAGAATTTGTACAACCATCACCACTATCTAATTCCATAACATTTCATCACACCAAAATACCCCCCATACCATTAACAGTCACTCCCTATTCTCCCCCTTCCTCTATCCTTGAGCAAATCCTGATCTGCTTTCTGTCTCAATAGATTTGCCTATTCTAAACAGTTGATATAAATGGAGTCATACAATATGTGACCTTTTGTGTATGACTTCTTTCACGTAGCATAGAGTTTTCAGGGTTCATCCAAGTTGTAGCATTTTTTAGTACTTCATTACTTTTTGTGGCTAAATAATATGCCAATGTATGGGTATGCCATATTTTTCTATCAATTCAAAATTAATGGACATTTCAGTTCCCACTTTTTTGCTATTATGAATAATGCTGCCATGAACATTTGTGTACAAGTTTTTGTATATATGTTTTCAATTCTCTTAGGAAAGTATATAGGAGTGAAATTACTGAGTCATATGATAACTCTATATTTAAATCTTTGAGGTTGAACAAATTCACAGTGCCACCAGGTATGAATAAGGACACTAATTTTACCACACTTGTACAGTAGTTAGGAGCATAGTTATTAGAGCCAGAATATCTGGGTTTGAATCTCAGCTGTGCCGTGTCCTAGCTTTGTAAGCTTAGATCAGTACTTAAGCTCTGTGCCTCAGTATCCATATCTCTAAAATGGGAGCAATAGGACTATCTTTCTCATAGGATTGTTGAAAAATTTAAATTAGCTGACATATGTAAATCACCAGTACAAAGTTCTGACATATAAAGAATGTTATATGTTTTATTATTACTGTTCTTTTTCTCTTCATTATAATTATTGCATTTTGTTTTGTTAATTTGATAGGTGAAAAAAGTGATGCTTTAGTTGGTTGAGGTTTGCTATTGAAATGGAGTAATCAGAGATGACAGTAATCTAAGAAGGTAGCAAAATATGGCAAAATAAAGGTAAAATATGTTTATTGATTTTAGAGAGAGAGGAAGGAAGAGAAAAACAGAGGGAAACACTGATGTGAGAGAGAAACATCTATTGGTTGCTTCCCTTCCATACCCCAACCAGGGATTGAACCCACAACCTAGGTATGTGCTCTGACAGGGAATCAAATCCCACAACCTTTTGGTGTATGGATGACATTCCAACCAACTGAGTCACATCAGCCAGGACTGTCCTGTTTTTGATGAACAAGAAGGTTTACTGGAAATTGCTTCTTCACCAGGAAATTGCTAGCATCACTTCACACCCAGTTGTAAGACCCTGGAATCTATCCTCCTTCTGAGATCAGGACAGGAAAGGAACATCTCTCTTGTTTTAGTGGAGTGGGTAGAGGTAGTGTAAAGGGTGGTATCAGTACCAATCAACCAAGTTTGATGGAGGAAGGGGAGTTGTGACTGCACTTACAAAGAACTCTTGGTTCATTTTTTCCCCTTAAACATCATACAATCAATTTTTAAAACTTCAGTGTGCAAATGAATCACATCAGGTTGGTGTTGAAATGTAGACTCCCAGAACCACCTCTTCCCCAGAGAATTATATTCAACAAGTCTGTTGTGTTAAAGCCCTAAAATCTGTATTTAAACACCCACCTCAAATCAACTGTGATGTAAGTGATCCTCCCAAACAGTACATCAATATTGATGAGTTTTTACCCCTAAAAATGTAAGCGGGGTGTGACTAGGAAATGGTGATACTGGAAATGATTACGGTGTCCACACTTCTTCTATCTCAGTGCTTCTCCATCCACTTTGCTCAAATCATAAAACCCTCGCAAGGTTTCAGGATTAATGGCCCCTAGCCCCAGCTGGTAGGATTTTCATATATTTTTTAAGTGTTAAAACCTCTTTTTTCTTTTTTTTTAGTGGTAGAAATTTGTATTTTTTACCTTTGTTATACATTAAATGAAATTGGTAAATAACACCCCATGCCTTTGGTGAGGTACAACTGTAATTATTCTATACAAGTATGAGACTGGGGTTAGGAAAAAAAGACAAAGAGGTGATGACAGACACACAGTGGAAACCCCACATCATCTTTTGGCAAACTGAAGGGGATATGGGAAGCTTGGCTTCATTTGACTGCAAAGTCCTAGGGTTTAGTTTCGTATCTGCTCATGCACGTGGATGGTGGAAAGGAAGGGTGACAGCAAAGACACAAAAGGGTATACAGGGTGGGATGAGAAAGAAAGTAGAAGGGCTAACATCTCCAACAGGCAAAGCCAACTATATCTGGTGAGCCTCAAATAAACCCAGGAAATAATTCCTGTGACACAGATGGGTGGGCTAAGAGGGTGAATTGGCTCCAGGCTTGGGACATATTGAGGACAGTGTTCCTGTGGACAGAGGTGGTTCTTTTCCAGTGGGGACCCCCTGCATTAGGCAAGGAGGAGTCCAGAGGAGAGTGGAGACCTTCCAGGGGAATCGTTGGGAGTGTACAATGACTGCTTTCTTCCAGCTCTTCAGTCCCACCTTACAATAACTACCATGATGATGACACGGATAGCTCCCAGCATGATCATCATCTTGCAGTTTTTCTACCAGTACTTCCTTGTTAGCTTGGCAGTACTGCTCTCAAATTGTGATGCTTCCATCTGCAGGGCATCAGCTCAGTCATCTAGCTGTGATGGTATCTCATCCTTCTTCAGAACCTTGTCCATTCTCATGCATGAGGTCCACCACCTCATCTACTTGTGCCTGGGTTTGTTGCAGTCATCCGTTACTGTTGTATTAAGGGAAGAGCCAGGGGACCCCCACCTGGAGTAGTCCCTTCTGTTCCTTCAGTGGGTGGCTGAGCTGGAGCAGACATTTATTTGATAGGGGAGGGTCAGTCTCCTCTCTAGAAGATGCAGGAAGACATCTGGAGAAGGGAATGCTGAGGCTGAAGTCAACAGAACTGCAGAGTTCCACGTCTACATGACCACCCAGAGGTCTAGCTGTGATGGAACTTACTCTCTTTTTTTCTAAACATATTCTATATTTCTATCTCTAGAGTATATCAGAAACTTCATTAAGAATCTTGATAAACTATGAGAAAATGAATGGCTGAAGGTAGAAACAGGTGGGTGTGATGAACAAGATCACAAATCAAAAATCCCCAACAAACAAAAGCCCTAGACCAGGTGGCTTCGCAGGTGAATTCTACCAAACATTCCAAGAACTAACACCTCTCTTTCTCAAACTATTTCCAAAACTTCACAAAGACAGAAAGCTGCCAAGCTCATTTTACGAAGTCAGCATTATACTAATTCCAAAACCAGATAAAGACACTATAAGAAAAGAAAATACAGGCCAATATCCCTGATGAATATAGATGCTAAAATCCTCAACAAAATATTAGCAAACCAAATACAGTAATACACCAAAAAGATCATACTCCATGATCAAATGGGATTTATTCTAGGAATGCAGATTGGTACATTTGTAAATCAATAAATGTGATTCACCACATAAACAAAATGAAGGATAAAAACCACATGATCATATCAATGGATGTAGGAAAAGCATTTGATAAAATCCAGCACCCATTTATGATAAAAAAAAAAAAAAACTCTCAGCAAAGTGGGAATAGAAGGAGCATACCTCAGTGTAATAAAGGTCATATATGAGAACCCCACAGTCAACATCATTCTCAGTGGGCAAAAACAACACATGTATTCCTTAAGATTGAAAACAAGACAGGGGTGTCTGCTTTCATCTCTTTTATTCAACATAGTACTGGAAGTCCTAGCCATAGCAATGAGACAAGAAAAAGAAACAAAAGGCATCTATATTGGAAAGGAAGAAAACTGTCTTTCTTTGCAAATAATATGATACAGTACATAGAGAACCCCAAAGATTCCACCAAGAAACTACCAGAACTGATAAATTCAGTAAAGTAGCAGGATACAAAATTAGTATCCAGAAATCAGTTGCATTTTTATATGCCAACAATGAACAAACAGAAAGGAAAATTAAGAAAACAATACCATCACAATTGCTTCAAAAAGAATAAAATACCTAGGAATAAATCTAAGAGGTAAAAGACTAACAATTGGAAAAGTATAAGACAGTGAAGAAAGAAATTAAAGAAGGTACAAATAAGTGGAAACACGTACGTCCATGGATAGGAAGAATTGACATCATTAAAATGTCCATCCCACCCAAAGCAATCTGTAGATCCAATGCAATTCCTATCAAGATTCCAATGTCATATTTCACAAAACTAGAACAAATATTTCAAAAATTTACATGGAACCACAAGAGACCTCACATAGCAACAATGATCTTGACAAAGAAAAACAAAGTTGGAGAAATTGTGCTACTTAATACCAAACTATCTTATAAGGCTATAGTAATCAAAACGGCATTGCACTGGTATAAAAACACACGCATACATCAACAGAACAGAATAGAGAGCCCAGAAATAAACCCACACCTTTATAGTCAATATTTGACATGGAAGCAAGCACTTACAATGGGCTAAAGACAGTTTATTCAATAAATGCTGTTGGGAAAATTGGACAGATACATGTAGAAAAATGAGACTAAACCACCTTCTTACACCACATACAAGAAAAAATTCAAAATGGATTAAAGACTTAAATGTTAGACCCAAAACCATAAATATTCCAGAAGAAAACATAGGCAGGAAAATCTTGGACATTGCTCATAGCAGTATTTTACCTGATATACCTCCCCAGGCAAGGGAAACCAAAGAAAAAATAAACAAATGGGACTACATCAAAAGAGACCATCAACAAAATAAAAAGCCCACAGAATGGGAGAACATAATTCTCCAATACATCTGATAAGGAGTTAATATCCAAAATTTATAAAGAACTTACAAAACTCACACCAAAAAAAAAAAAAATCAATCCAATTAAAAATAGGCAAAGCTTCTGAATAGACACTTCTCCATAGAGGACATTCAGATGGCCAGTACACATATGAAAAGATGCTCAATGTCACTGACCATCAGAGAAATGCAAATTACAACTACAATGAGATATCACTTCATACTTGTCAGAATGGCCATCATCAATAAACCAACAAACAACAAGTGCTGGTGAGGATGTGGAGAAAAGGGAACTCTTTTGCCCTGTTGGTAGAAATGCAGATTGGTGCAGCCACTATGGAAAGCAGTATGGAGACACCTCCAAAAATGAAAAACGGATCTGCCTTTTGACCCAGTGATCCCACTTCTGGGAATATATGCAAAGAGACCCAAAACACTAATTTAAAAGAACATAAGCGCCTCTATGTTCATTGCTGCATTATTCACAGTCACCAAGATATGGAAGCAGGCCAAGTGTCCATCAGTAAATGAGTGCACGAAACAATTATGGGACATTTACACACTGGAATACTACTCAGCCATATAAAAGGAAAATTTTACCTTTTGCAATAGTATGGATGGACCTGGAGAACATTATGCTAAGTGAAATAAGCCAGTCAGAGAAGGACAAATACCATATGATTTCACTCATATATGGAATCTAATGAACAAACTGAACTAACAAACAAAACAGAGACAGACTTAATATCTGAGAGCAGGATAGCAGCTAAGGGCAGGGGAGGGAGGTTAGGGGATGGAGGGATTGAACAAAAAGGAAAAAGGACTTGTGGACATGGACAACAAGTGGTGATTGCAGGTGGAGAGAGGTATAAGGGGATTGAATGGTAATGGAAAAATACAGTAAAAATTTTTTAAAAAAAGAAAATCAATGGCTGAAAGACAGGAACAGGTGGGTGACATGATCAAAATCACAAATCCTCAGATTACTAATATGTAAATCACTGAGTCTGTAGATGAGCAAAACCTTCCGTTCCCATCAACAAAGAAAGGTCAGTTCCATTCACCTTCTATCTTTCCTATTGACCATATATATATGTACATCCTGAACATGGGGTAAAACAAACAAAAAACTAAACATCCCCCACCATTTTAAAAATCATTCATAGTTCATAGATGCCATCTAAGAGGATGGTATCTGACTACTCAGTAAATTATTTGCCCAAAATTACTCAGCTAGTAAGTGGTAGACAGTTCTAAAGCCAGTTTTTTTCTGACTCAATAGTCATGACCACAGTAGCAGGTCATGAAATATATGTCCTCATGGTCATTGATGATCATTTTTAGAAAAATGAAACATTAAATAGAAAATATCAGAGGAACTAAATTTGGGAAAACATTGCTCTATTCCACTATGTAACCTCAAAAAGAAATTTGCAGGAGGGCACATTTTGAGCTGAATCTCTCAAGTCTGTTGTGATTTTATTGAAGCTAAAGAGAACTTCACATTCCCCACCAGATTTTTAAGGCAATATCACTTAGTATTTTTCTAAGTTAAACACGAAAATATGTGCCCTAACTGGTGTGGGTCAGTGGGTTGGGCACCATTCAGCAAACCAATAGGTCGCTGGTTCAATTCCTGGTCCTGCAGGACATGTGCTTAGTTTGCAGGCCAGGTTCCCAATTGGGGTGTGCAAGAGGCAATAGGTTGGTGTTTCTTTCACATATCAATGTTTCTCTCCCTGTCTTTCTTCCCCCCTTCCCTCTAAAAATAAAATAAATAAAATGAAAATATGTGCTATTCTGAGAATGAAAATTCTTACTTGGGAAGAAAATGCCATAACAAAGCCAATGGATGTCTCAATATTCATTCATTATAGTATTTTGAGTTGCAGAGGAAATGGATAAGTAGGAAAGGCAAACAGTGAAGAGTTCACTATATCAATTTAAAAATTACAAAGATTACAAAGAAAGAAGGGGGGAAGGAGGAAGAGTCAAGCACCTAAAGATCTAATCATGGGAATGCTTAAGTAAATTATGCCACCACCCTCTGTGTAAATCACACATGGTTTTCAGCTTGGGCTCATCCACTGATCAAAATTACCAGAATGGTTTTCTCAACTCTCACTGGGATGTGCTACCCGAAGCTGAATGGAAGACAGCAGGAATCTGGAACATTCTTGTAAGTCATAACCTGTGATGGGAAGTTCTTTTAATGACGAGGCAATTAAAGTTTCATTATGTCGAGGAACTCTGAGTAAGTCTCACAATACCCCATTTAAAAATATATTTCCTGTATTACACACACACACACACACACACACACACACTTTCTAGAATAAAAACCAAAGCCATATTGGCCTGTCATTTTACTTTCTATATGCTGCAAAATTATGTCAAGTTCTGTTTTATTCTAACAGCTTTTATTGAAAGAGGGGGAACCTGATGGCAAAGTTTAAGGTGTCTGGATTCTAAAGGTAAAACCATCTGAAATCTTTGTGATTTTTAGGCGTTGGTTTGTTTTAAACCTTTTTTTAAAAACAGTTCAGATAGCCCTGGCCGGTGGGTCAACTGGTTGAAGGGTCCTATGGTAGACAGAAAGTTGCAGTTGGAATCTGGTCAGAGAACTATCTGGTGTTCCATCCTGGGTCGGGGTGCCTAGGGGAGGCAACTAATCAACGTTTCTCTCTTACACCCTTGGTCTCTCTCCCTCCCTCTCCCCTCTCCCTCTCTCTCCCTTTTCTCCTCTCTCTCAAATCAATAAACATCCTAGGGAGAGGATTTAAAAAAAAAAAAAACATAGCAAATGATGAGTAATTATTGAAGCCTTCTTTTTTAAAAAGCTGATTTACAGGAAACCTCAGGAGCAAGTTTCACTTTCGGCTTCTTGTTGATGTTCGCCAGGCACAATGCGTCTTTTTCGAATGTAAGCAACGAAGATTCAGAAGCTGACGCGGTTGGGGCGGGGTCCTCTCCGGCAGAGGTGGGCGGGGACTGCACGCGGTCCTCCCGGTGAGCTCTTAGCTGGCCCGGCTGCAGGTTCTACTCCGCAGTCCTACCCCGCAGTCCTACTCTGCAGTCCTGAGCGCAGCTGCGGATCTCCCCGCGGGCCGCGAGTCTACCCGCCGCAGGTAGGGAGCGTTCTTCCCCCGCAAGTGGGCCACTGGCCAGAATCTCTGCCCATCTCGCTGTGCACTTTTAAAGTGTATAGTCTATAGACGCCTTTCTTTGAGATGGAGAGAGGTGAAAAAGGAGAAGCTCGACGGTTTGGTGGGAGGCACTAGATGTAATTACTTTTTTAAGGTTTGTAAGAACAGGTAACACGTTTGGCCTTTCGTTAGGTGGGATCCAGTTTTGCTTTATGTCAATCTTGTAAGTATACGCATAAGTCCCGCGCATTCATAAATATGGTCCTGAGGTCGGTAGAGGGTCTAGAGGGAAATTTCTGGGCTGGAGGCTGGGACACACCCCACCTGGGTCCAGGTGCGTGCTTAGTCACTCACTAACAGTGTGCATAGGTAAGTCAGCACACCTGCAGCATCTCCTAAGGTCCTTTCCTGCTGTAAGATGTAGGATACTGGAACCTGGGTTCTTTGCCTGCTCTGGAGACTTAAGGAAGAAGAAAGAAGCCAAGGGCGGGGGAAATGTTAAAACATTTCTTAGATACAATGACCTTGGTGTATGTCAAAGTACAGTTTGGGTTTATTTTATAACACAGAGAATACTTCAAGTACCATTGTTCCACCTTGTTTTTTGCACCTAAAATAAATATATAGACATCTGCGGATGATTTTCTTTGGATTAAATAGCCTTCTAAATGTGATTTTTAAAAAATGGCAGTATTCCATGGTGCTGGATAACCAAACAGAAATAATCCCCCATAAAGATTATTTATAGTTACAGCGATTTACTATTTTAGCCATTCACTGGACATTTTGCATAAAAATGGGACATGGCTGATTATTTCCTTCAGGCAAACTCGTAGAAGCATAAACTTAGTCAAAGAGTCTGAATATTTTAAAGGTCTTTGGATTAAATGGTGATGGAAGGAGACTTGACTTGGGGTGGTGAACACACAATACAATATACAGATAATGTACATAGAATTGTACACCTGAAACCTATATAATTTTGTTAGCCATTGTCACCCCAATAAATTTAATAATAAATAAATAAAGTGAAAATTGCCTTCCAGAAAGATTGTTCTAGTTCACATTGACAGCTGCCAGCCATTTTAAGAACTGTCATATCTGAAGAAAAAAAAAATAGTTTTCCAGTGGAAGAGGGTAGGCAGAGGTTACAGGACAGCAATTAGAGTGTGGTCTTAAAGGAAGCCATAGAAATACTGTGGAGAATTGAAGCCATACCTGGGAAATGTACAAGCGTGTCTCAGGGTCACTACAGGGGAGGAGTTTTGCCACAGGGTTTAATTGAGTTTAATAGAGTTTGATAGTTCAGTAGAGATTTAATAGATCAATTCTCTTGATCTATTAATGGGGTGAGTTTTCAGCTCACTTGGAGACATGTTATCAAATTCTAAGAACTTCTAAAAATCAAATTACAGTTCATATAAATCGGGTAAAAAATCAAAGGAAACCCTAAACCAACAGATATCAAGATAATCCATGCTCCTACTTTTGAGAAACAAAGCTTGAATTCTTTCCCTGTCTCTTCCTCTTACCCATTCTACTCTTGGGAAACAGAAGCTGTATCAGTTCCATAGTATTATACTGGGTTCTCCCAGGGACAAACCTGCTTCCCCATCTTGAATGAACCACCACTTGTTCCCTAGTTCACATTTCCTTGGTCTTTGAACATCTCAGTTCTTCTCTGGGAATTCAGATACACATTGGCAAAATTCATTGTAATCCATAAGTGGATTCAATGTCCCTCTGATTTATTCAGCAGTACTTTGCTCAGAGGTAGGGTACCTTAACTTTTTTCTGCCCAATAAGTGTATTTGTGTTTATAATAGCATGTTTGTATTTTATAATTGTGGTATATTAACTCTGGCCCAAGAAAAAGATAGCCAAATAGCAGCTACAGCAGCCACATGTCACAACTAAAAATGTTTTCAGGCATTACCTGAGTTGAAGTGATAGAATAATGGTTTTTCTCTTCTTTTCTTTTCTCATTTTGTGTAATGTGTTTATATGACTTTAATAATGAAGAAAAACTCAAAAATAAATATTATTATTTTACCTCAACTCAGATGTTTGGGGTGATGGGGTTCTTTTCATTATACTATTCTGTCTGGCAAATATTCTGCAGCTTGGCAAGGTGAAATGGTTTATTAAATGTTGTTTTTATTTTTTTCCAAGAATAAAAGTAAAATATGTACAATTATTTGAAAACCTCTAAAGAAATCATTCACAATCTCATCTCCCTTTTTCCCCTTTTCTTCCATCCTTTCTCCCTTTGCACAACAGAATACTACTTGGCCATAAAAAAGAAGAAAATTTTACCCTTTGTGACGGTACATATGGACCCAGAGAACATTGTGCTAAGTGAAATAAGCCAGTCAGAGAAAGACAAACACCATATGATTTCACTCATGTGCAATCTAACAAACAAACTGAACAAGGAAGTTAGAGACAGATTCATAGATAGAGAACAGGAATGATAACTAACTTGGGGGAGGTCAGGGAGTAGAGAGATAGAGGAAAAAGGACTCATGCACATGGACAGCAGTGTAGTGATTGTGGTGGGGAGGGGGGTATAAAGGGACTAAATGGTAATGGAAAAAAATACAATAAATATTGTTTAAAAAATAAAATAAAGCCCTGGCTGGTGTGGCTCAGTGGATTGAGTGCCGGCCTTTGAACCAAAGGGTCACTGGTTTGATTCCCAGTCTGGGCACATGCTTGGGTTGTGGGCCTGGTCCCCAGTAGGGGGGCGTGTGAAAGGCAACCACACATTGATGTTTCTCTCCCTCTCTTTCTCCCTCCCTTCCCCTCTGTCTAAAAATAAATAAATAAAATCTTTTTAAAAAGTGAAATAAAAAATAAAGTAGGGAAAGGTGAAAAATCTACCTAGCCTCCTAATTTTACTCCTAGAGGTCATTGCTGTCAGAATCTTGATATGGATTTTTCTGGACATCTATGTTTAAACAAATGCACAGATTTTTTTTCTTTTTCTTTTTAAGTAGATTTCTGCTATATATACTGTTCTGCAACTTACTTTCTACTTCTCTGCACAATCAATACCTATACATGTACTTAATTATGTCTTTAGTTGTATTACACTGCATGACTATACCAAAATGTATTTGACCACTTAGGTTATCTAGGGTTTTCCCAGTATGGGGCTAATATTAGCAAGGGCATCCCTTTACATAATTGTTATATGTATGTGTTTTTGTTTTTGTAGGATATATTTCTAGAAAAGAAAGTGAAAGCTCATATGACATATACATTTAAATTTTTAATGGAGACTACCAAATTGCTCTCCAAAAAAGCGTATACAACTTTGTATTTCTTCCTACCATTAGAGGGTGAAAGGTTCATATCCTCAAAAACTGTTAGAGATCTTTGTGATTTAGGTCAAGCTCATAAGTGAAAAGTGGTATCTCATATAAAAATTTTATGCCTTTTCTAAGTTGGTGAGATTGAGCATTCTTTCCTTTGTTTAAATGTCATTTAAACAAGTGACATTTGCATTTCTTATTCTCTGAACTATATATTAGAACCTTTCATTCATTTTCCTGTTGGGTTGTGGGTAGTTTTCTTAACTGATTTTTAGGAGCTCTATACATTAGGAGCATTAACCTTCTACCTTATATATGTGTAACATTGATTAGTCGATCATTTGTGAGTTTTTATATGTATGCAGAGGTCAAAGAGACCCTAGAGGGAAAACTGACTTTCTTCTCAAAGTATATAAATGTATATATAATACAAGAGAGAAACTGTTTTAGTAAATAAACAGGTTGGCTGAAATGCAACACAAATCATCTTTATTTACTTCCCTACTTGAATATAAGCTCCAGGAGGAGAGTGAGTTTTCTTTCCTGTTCACTGCTGCATCCCCAGTGCCTAAAATAGGGCTTGGCACAGAGGAGGGGCTCAGTCGATGTTTGCTGAGGAAGAATTGGGAGAATTTCAAGCAGGATGACAACATGAAGAATAGACTCTAGACAAATACCCCTGAAAGAGTGGCTGTGTGTCATTCACAGCTTAGTATCAATTAGTCAACTGTTTCTCCTCCTCACTCCCCCTGCTGCTGGTGGAATAAGTTTATTGCAGGGATAGGATTTATTATCTGACATAAGTGAGGGTCAGAGGAGGAAATATTTGGAGTAATGATGTGGAAGGCTTGAAAAGTTAATTAAAGGGTGTGATAAAAGTATTCAGCTGCTGGGGTGTGGGGAGGGTGGTAGGATGGGAAGCATTAAGAGGTGGGATGATGTGGAAGTCAGATTCTGCTGGCTTTGAAGTTTTGCGTAGGGCAAGTTTGTATTTCCAGATGTGTTATACTGCAGGAGAAAAAAAACTATGAAATAACTGAGAGTATTTTGCTGCAGTATTTTCTTTTTTTTTTTTTAAGATTTTATTTATTTATTTATTTATTTAGAGAGGGGAAGGGAGGGAGAAAGAGAGAGAGAACATCAATGGGTGGTTGTCTCTCGGGTGGCCCCCGCTGGGGACCTGCCCTGCAACCCAGGCATGTGCCCTGACTGGGAATCGAACCTGCGACCCTTTGGCTTACAGCCTGCGCTCAATCCAATGATCTACGCCAGCCAGGGCTTTTGGTGCAATATTTTCTTCTTGGCTTCTTTCGAGTGTACAGTGTAAGTTTTTTGCAAGGCTTGTAATTAAATTTTAAAATTCTCATCATAGTTGCTTTTTTAAAAATTTATTTTTATTGTTGACACTATTACAGATGTCTCCATTATCCCTCCCTTTGCCTGCCTCCTCCTAGTCCCTGCCCCCCTTCCCTCTGGCTATCAGCACACAGTTGTAGTAACTTTTTAAAAATTTGGCTTTAAATGGCTCTGGGGTATTAAGTGACTATTGAATTTCTAAATTGCCTGCTGCATTTCTGTACTTAAAAGCGAGTCATTGTATGGTTATCAGAGGACTATTTTCATTACAACATCCAAGTTCCATACTGTCTGCGTATTTAATTGTTGAGTAAAGTAGTTTTCTTTTTGTGTTTTCCATAATTAGGTGATTTCAGAAAAATGAGGATACTTAGTAGTGCTGTACTCATGGCCTGCTGTTATTTGTTGAAAGGTAAGACACCAGATCCTTTCATTATGCTCTATATTTTAAATATTTTAGCCATAAATTAAAAACTGGTGAAAGACAAATACCATATGATCTCACTGATAAGGGGAATCTAATGGACAAAATAATTAATGACCAAAATAGAACCAGAATCATAGAATCATGGAACAGACTGACAGCTATAAGAGGGGGAGGGGGAGGGGGAAAGTGGGGAGTGTTCCAAAGAGGGTGAAAGAAGTAGTCAAAGAACACACATGAGGGACACGTGGACGTGGACAACAGTGTGGGGACTCACGTGGACGTGGACAACGGTGTGGGGACTGACTATGGGAGTGGGGAGTGGCTGAGAGGAAGGGGGAAAAATTGGGACAACTGTAATAGCATAAACAATAAAAACAATTTAAAATGGATATAATTTTTAATAGGACATTCTGTTTTTTCTTCTTTATTTCATAAGATTATACATTGGGCAAAGATTTAGGAAACATGGACAAACCAAACCAAACAAAAGTAACTCATTATCCATTATGCATTGCCCATTTGTCATGTATAATTACTGAAAATATCTGGGGAAATGGTGTGTGATGTTGTTTGTTTTAAACAAGGGAAGGATCATTTTTTTCCACCTTGCTCCGTGACCTGCTTTTCCCTGAAGAGTATATTCTAAGGAAGACTTATGGAAAGTGTCAGGGTAACAATAGTACTGGTCTCATCCTAAGACCCTCCCTAAATCTCCATACCCACGTAGCTCTGGCCAGACAATCAATTAAGAGTTTAGGGCAGTTAAGTAGAAAGGACCACAATCATGTGCTGCAAAAAGACGTTTCAATCAACGATGGACTGCACGGACCATGGTGGTCCCTTAAGATTATAACGAAGCTGAAAAATTCCCATCACCTAGTGACATCGTAGCCAGCGTAATGTCTCAACACAACACATTACTCACGTGTTTGTAGTGAGTTTGGTACAAACTAACTGCACTGCCAATTGTATTGAAGTATATAGCATATACAATTACATAGAATACATTAGGCTTGATACCAATAATAAATGACTATGTTACTGGTTTATGTATTTACTATGCTGTACTTTTAATTGTTATTTTAGGGTGTACTCTTTCTGCTTAGAAAAGTCTCTAGACATTATGCCATGTTAGGCCAACAGCAGCCTCATACATCTTGTGTCTACCACATCTCTTGAGTGCATCATTTTCTCTCGTACAAAAACTACAGTAACACGTTGTAGAGGGTCGTAGCATAGGAGCAATGGGCTATATCATACAGCCTAGGTATGTAGTAGGCTGTACCATCTAGGTATGTATACTTATACCCTGTGATAATCACACAGCAACAGAATCACCTGATGATGCATTTCTCAGACTGTACCCCACTGTTAAGCAGCACATGACTGTATTGGTATCTATCATTCAGACTACACAGAAGGCAAATAGGTGTCAAGTCAAAGGACATTCTGGGCTTGTCCACATGAAACAAAGTCTTCAGGTTTTAAGTACCTCATCACCATATGTTTTTATAATAATGTATCTTTATGAATTTTGGGACAATAATTTATTAGCTAATTTTATTATTTTAACTCAGGGATGAGATATAACATCTCAAAATATGTTTCAAATCCACTGGATAAAAAAAATATGTATTTCAGGGAAGTAAGTCCTTAAACATAATTATCACCTAAGTGACCTGATCAAGTGTTTGTAAACTGTGTACTGATTCTGTGAATTTTTTTGAGGAGTTTTCCATGTTCTGAAGATCGGCCATCTTTCTTTTCAGCATTCACTATCTCAGCCCCCCAGGACCTGTATGTGGTAGAGCATGGCAGCAACGTGACAATGGAATGCAAATTCCCAGTAGCAAAAGAGTTAAACCTGTATGCATTAGTTGTCTACTGGGAAATGGAGGATAAGAAAGTTATCCAATTTATAAATGGGGAGGAAGACCTGAAGGTTCAACACAGTAGCTACAGCCAGAGGGCCCATCTGTTGAAAGACCAGCTCTTTTTGGGAAAGGCTGCACTGCAGATCACAGACGTGAAGCTGCAGGACGCAGGGGTTTACTGCTGCTTGATCAGCTATGGAGGCGCCGACTACAAGCGGATTACTTTGAAAGTCAATGGTAAGAATTATTATAGATAAAGAGGCCCAACCTTTATTAAAATCATATTCCAGTGTTGATAACTTTTAATTCTTGGAAGTTCACCCTTACTCTCCACAGCAGCATTCTGTGTTTCATTCATTTGCATCATCGTCCCATGAGCATTTCTAGAGCAGTTCCTGTTCCGGAGTCCCTGGAGAGCTAGAGCCAAATGCGGCAGAGCCACGTGCCACAGTGTGTTCAGTTTTCCTAAAAATCAATTCTTTATTTTGTTATCATTATAAAAGTAATACATGTACCTGCGAATAACTCAAATACTATGAAAGGCAATAAAATGAATTACAAAAGTGTCCCTCCTCCCTTCACCACCATCTTCCATGGCACACAGAGATAACTAGGTAGTCACTATTCATATGTCCCTCCAGGATTTTTTTAAAATTCAACTACTATTTTTATTTTGTTAGGTCTGCCAGCATTTTCCTTCCTTTGAACCTATGTCAAACCAAAATAAATATGTTAAAAACAAACCTCCCTATAAAGTTCACATTTAAAAAGACTTGAAGTCAATTAATGAAGGCAAAAAATAATGATATCAAGTATAGAAGAAACTGTTCTTCCTTGGAGATGATATAAACCATGCTCACTGGGCATTCATCTTGAAAATCTGTAACAATGTTGTCTTGAGATGTTAAAAAGGAACTGTGAGGGATAAATTCCTGGGTACTGACCCACAGATATGTCATCAGATCATCTGGGTTCAAACTTTGGGCAGCTGCTAGCTAAGGAAAGGAAAACACCTTAGCTGACTACCTCTGCTTTCGCTGTTAAGATTCCTAGAATTGAGAGCTGAAAGGATCCCAGGCAAGAACAGCTAATCCAAGGAACAGAACAGAAATTCCCCAACGGGTACTCTGCTCAGATACTTCCCACAATGACACTACTGTCATTTGGATCATCCTTCCCTAGTCTATTGAAGTTAACTTTCTGATATTGAACTGAAATCTGCCCTCTTACAGTTTTGAATTTATCTGTTTGTTTGTTTTTTTCTTTTTACTTTTTATTATGTGACTAGAATTTGATCATCATCCCCTGGTCCTTGCATTCCTGGGATAACTGCCTTCAATCTCAATAAGGTCAATAAGTAGAAAAAGTTTGAATTTATTATAAAGGGATAACTGATCATTATAAACCCAAAGTCAAAATTATATAAGAATTAGGAGAAATGCATCTATTTTATGGTACAGTACTGGGTCTCTGATTCTGACTCAGTAAATGCTACTGTTGTCAAGAAAATGTCATTTATGTTCTGAAGTAGATTTAATTTTAATTATATTTTACTATATGCTTCTCCAGAACAATGATAGTCATGAAAACAGAATAGTGGGATTCCAAGTTGGGATTTTCAACTTTTTTTCCAGCCCATCAGCAATTATCAGGCACTTACTGTGTTTCAATGTATGAAAGAAATTACCAAAATTGAACCCTATAAACTGCCAGCAGGGCTGGATTGAGGGTGGGGAGGAAGAGCATCAGCCTGGCAGTCAGGTAAAAGGAAGTACAGAGTGTAAGTTTCTGCTTTCAGAAAAGGTCTCACATTAGACTGCAGGGAGTATGCAGAGAGTGGGACAGCTGTCTCCGTAGTGAGAACGTGTTTTTCCAGGTCATCTGGGCTGTATAATGCTGTGGGTCTGCAATTTCCTTTCCTGTGGTTTAACACCACAGGAAATCTCTGACTCTGATGGTTTTTCCAAGGAGGGGTCTCTGGTGGAGTAGTGCAGATAACCAGCAGCTGATTTGTTTGACTATTCTGTTTTGTATTGTAAATTACTAAATCGACATCCTACTCCCCATTCATCTTGCTGTGGTACAGTGGTCTTGGGGATGAATTGAGCTGCACTGAGAGTAAGCCAGCCTCCAAGTTTCAACTGAGGCGGTGTCACCAATAGAAGTTTGTTGTTTAGGTCACAAGCTAGATGATTCAAGGAAGTAGAACTTCTGAGTCACCTCCACATGCAAATGATTTCAGAGTAACATTAACAGCTTCTCTTCCCATCACTGCAAGCATGTGGTAATACAGCTTCCCCACAGGGAGTTTACTGGCCACGGCATTTTAAAAGTGAGACATTTCAAAACTGAAATTTGAAAGAGTTTCGTTTTGGATGAACTCAGTTATTATCACGTCAGGTGTATTATAGCACCTTTCGTGTTCTTTAGTTTAAATACCAGACTTCCAGGCATCTGACTTTCTATTGAAGATGTTTTACCTTAATCGTTGAACATAATAGCAGAGAAGATGAAGTGCCCTTTTATACTTTCAAGACCTTAACTGGGATCGGGCAACTGAAAGGACAAATACTGCGTAGTTAATTTGATAAAGCTAATTTGTCCCGGTGGACCAAGGGTTGATGGCTGTCATTCCTCACCAACCCCACCTGTCCCCCAAACTTACCAATCAGAACTTTGCAAGTTTTCTGTATAGCATTTATTTCCCATCTAATATATCATGTAACATATCATATAAGTGAATCTGTTTTGTTTTTGTCTCTCTTCTCCTTCTAGAATATATACTCTACAAAGACAGAGATTTTGATCTGTTGTATTCATTGCTGTATCCCTAGGACTTAGCATATAAGAGTAGCAGCATGAAAAGAGCACGCAAAAAATTTGTTGAAGGAATAAATGAAATATTTTCTCAAGCAGGATAAGCCTCAACATTTTGAAACATGAACAGGTTTGGGCACATGAAAATTTATTTTCAAGACTGTTCATCAGGAACTGTCAGTGCTTTCTAATGAGTGCTGCACTTAAGTGGTAGCACTAAGAGGAGGAGGAGGAGGAGCTCTAGTGCTGATAGCAGTGATGAACCCTTAGGTAGTACTTTTTCTGTGTCAGGCCCTGTCCTAAGCATTTTGCTTATATTAACTCTTGATCCTCAAATGACTTTACAGAGTAGGGGCTTCATCATGTCTGAGATGCATGGTTTTTTACATTTTATACCTGTGAAATCTGAGAGTGTCTGTCAATAATGTCATCTTGGATTCAAGGATATGTGATGTTATTCTTGTTTTATGGATGAGAAAACTGAGGTCCAAAGAAATTCAGTAATTTGCCCAAGGTCACTCAGCTGTTAAGTGGTAAAGCCAGGCTCTTAAACTCAGGCAACCTGGCTCTAATGTCTGTGCCCTTAACAACCAAGTTTTACTGCCTGTGTTTATATTTCCCGAGTGTGTGTCGAGTTGTGTTTTGACCTCAAAACTATTACAACCTTTTCTTGGTCTTGATGTGACGATTGCACTGGATCCAGTGCTCTAGACCTAGTAAACCCAGAGTCTGCAAATGTTTTTGATTACCTACCCCATCAGTAAAGCGTGTTAAACTAGTGTGTGCATGCGTGTGTGCATGTGTGTATAGTGCTAGAGAATACATTGTGCTAGTACATAGGTTATAAGAAATTAATGTTTTTATTTTATTTTATTTTTAATCAGTATTTTTTAATTATTGATCTTGTACAGTTTTCTGTCTTTTACTCCCCACCCCAGCCCACCACCCTAGCCCTCACCACCGCCCTCCCATTTCCACCCCCCATAGTTTTTGTCCATGTGTCCTTTATACTTGTTGCTCTAGAAATTAATATTTTTAAAAGGCAGAAGAAATTGAACATCACCAATTTTATATGGTTCAAACAATACTTTATACCTTCTATAATGCTCAAAAATAGAAATTTAGAAGGATGAAAAAAATTTAATAAGAAATATTTAAAATTTCTTGCTAATGATGATGTTTCACTATCATTAGCTAATATTTTAAGGCATAATATTCCTTAGATGAACTTCACCATTAATAAAGGTCTTGATAACTTTGAGGTTTTATTTTAACCAATGTGTTATGAGGTTCAATTAGGTACTTATTATTTTAACTTCATGAGGTGATGGTAAAAAGTGTCACTCTGACATTTCCTTTTGGTTTGTGCTTGAATTATTAGTGTTATCTCTAATCCTCAGTTTCATTAGGGAAATTTTTTATTTAGTTTATTTTGTAAGCAAATTAGTTAAAATTAGTCAAGAGAATCTGAAAAGCTTTAAGCCCAAATAAGTCACTGTTCTCCCTTTGATATTATAAAACTCCTCTCTTCCCACAAGACCCTCACGTGGCACACAAAGTGAGGGCCAGTATCAATCAGCTATGCTTATTAAGCTTAAATTATTTCTTAATTGTTATGATAAAAATACACATAAGCAGACATTCTGATATTTTCTTTGTGTACTCTAATACATGTATCCCTTCAGAGACTAATGTAATAGATATTTAATCAATGAGTAGAGTGAATGTACTCATTTATTGGGCTCTTATAGATGTACCATATTTATATATATATATATGCCTAATCATGAAACAACATTCTCCTTTATTCTTATACCATTAAAAATGTCAGCGTGAACAAGCAAATGTTTTACCTTTAACCCTTAACATTAACTGTGATTTTAGGCTTGAAATTTGAATTGTCTAGAAATCAAGCTATGTGCTATATGAACTAGATTCTGTTTTGGTAATGTTATTTGATGAAGTGTAATAAGTGGATTTGATTTTTATGATTCTTAAACATAACAGATACAAGGTTGAGGACTCAGGTATTCATAGGAACCATTATTTTTGTACCTTCAAACTGTGATTATGTCAGTTTTCAATGTTTTCATTTGTGGTTTTATTGATTTAAGAGCACAGAAAAATCACATCATTATTTCAGCTTTGCTTGTTCCTGGCTGTATTAAATCTCTATGAATATATTGTATCGCAAAACCATAGTTATGACTGTGTTAAGGGAATACAGAGTTAAGGCTCCCAGTGGACCAGTGGTGGTTACACTGAAGTATTAGGAGTAACATAAAGATTATACCAACAGAATAATGACATGTTAACATGCTTGTAATGGGTAAACATCAGTGAGGATCTTGGGTGATATAAGTGCACTAAATAATATAGTAAGTACCCTGGGTATCTTAATCCTAAAAGGGTCCCAAACCAATGGTCTAAAATTTAATCAAACTTTCTTCCATACGAATAATTATTTAAATGATTTATTAAAGTTGCCAGCATAATAAAAGTTTAAAAAACAAGAATTATAATGTGGTATTCTGGATGAGATCCTAGAACATTAAAAGATATTAGAGAAAAACTAGTGAAATGGAACCAAGGGTGAAGTTTACTTAATAGCGACATGCTGATGTTGGTTCCTTGGTTAGGAGTGTGCCATGGTGAAGTGAAATGTTAACAGTGGGGGAAGCTCGGTGGAAAGTATACAGGAACTCTGTACTACCTTTGCAACTTTTCTGTAAATCTAAAACTTTTTTAATAACAATATATTTAGACCTTAAAAAGTTTTATCCAAGAACATGTATCAGTTTTCACAATGACATCATACTATTTTCATACGTAATTTCTGATCATTGACCTAAAGTTGAGAAAGTAGATGGCCATCAGAATTGGGCTTTTTGTTTATTCATTAGTCCAAGAAACATTACTAGCCAGCTGCAGAGAGTCATGTTTATAAAGATACCATCGAAAATATCCAGGAATAAATTTAGAAAAATGTACCCCATGTATTTAAAAACTATAAAACTTTACTGAGAAACATATGAAGACTTGAGTAAGTGGACAGACATATTTTATATTTGGATAGGAAGACTACTGGTTTAAAGATGAAAATGCTTTGAAAATTAACCTACATATTTACTCCAAGCCCATCAAAATAATAATACGATATTTATAGCAAGATAGTTGTTTTTTTTTTAAGCCCAAACTTGGCCCAAGTATGAATAGAAGAGGTGAAGCAAAACTAACAGGGGTTCTCCACCGCTGAGACATCTGAACATAAAGCTCGTTTCTATGAGAACCAGCCTGGATCTTGATTCTTTGTAGTGTAGACAACACCAAGCCACACGTCCGTCCAGTTCTGTGCTGAGTGAAAGCCCTGACTTCTTTTCTTCTGCTTATGACATAGCCCCATACCGCAAAATCAACCAAAGAATTTCTGTGAATGAAGTCACGTCTGAACATGAACTAACATGTCAGGCTGAGGGTTACCCCAAGGCTGAAGTCATCTGGACAAATAGTACCCACCAAGTGCTGAATGGCAACACCACTATCACCAATTCCAACAGTGAGGAGAAACTTTTCAATGTGACCAGCACGCTCAAAATCAACACGACAGCTAATGAGGTTTTCTACTGCACTTTTCGGAGATCAGGTCTTGAAGACAACAGTACAGCTGAGTTGGTCATCCCAGGTAATATTCTGAATGTCTCAACTAAAAATGTGCCTAGTGCTCTCCCCTGGCACCAAGCATGATGCCTGCTCATCATAGGCATTCATTGTTGAATGAATAGCACTATACGTACAAAATGCATCCTGCTTCCTTACCTCCATTTACCCAAGTCGCATTGCTATTTAATAAACATTCAGTATATAGTTATAGAATATGGCCTACATGGCAGGCATTGGAGGCTCATAGAAGAATAAGTTCACATTCTTCAGGGAACAGATAAGAAACAGGCTATCTCAATCTCATTCGTATAAGAAATGGTCTTGTGGCTGGGAGATCTGGGGGGGCACCTGAGAGAAATACTCAATTCAGGCCATGTTTCAGGAATTCAAATCTGAGCATATAAAGAAACTCCTTTCTTTCTGGGGTTTCTATGGCAAGAAGCAAATGGAGCGTACTTTCCTATTTTATTCCACACGGGAGAGGTCCTTCCTCCCCATCTGCCTTCCCCAAGGTAGTCTATGACATTCAACTCAAGGTTGTCTGCTTAATGCATAGGACATAAGGCTGTGTGTCCCTTTGCAAGTTACTCAACTTCTACATGCTTCACTTTCCCTATATGGTTATAACCTGTTGGGCAAGATTATAATAGAAATAAATGAGCTACAGTGTACAACAATGATTTGAGACTCTTGCCTACACAGATTCGGCTTTTTTCCCCCCTCTCCTTACCATGCAGAAGTCGATAAAGTGGGTAAGGCAGGATATAGCCTGGTGAAAGGCTCAGACCTTTAGAAAAAGTGAGGTGGGTAAGCATGATGTTAATGTAAAACCAGAGGTATTCTGAGAAGCTCTTCTCACCGCCCTTTCCCCCACTAGATGTTGACAGTAAAGTTTCAGGTACTTCAGAGAAAACAACCAAAAATGGGTAGAAAAGTGAAGCAATAGGAAAATATAATCCATGATGGTCCTATGAATGAAAAGAACAGAAAAAAGTTTTTTGTTTTTTTTTTTTTTTTAAGATTTTTTTTAAGTACTTTTTTTTTTTCCTTTTTTTTTTTTTTTTTTTAGATTTTATTTATTTATCTTTAGAGGGGAAGGGAAGGAGAGAGGGGGAGAAACATCAATGTGCGGTTGCCTCTTGTATGTCCCCTGCCGGGAACTGGCCTGGCAACCCAGGCATGTGCCCTGACTGGGAATCGAACCGCGATCCTTCGGTTCGCAGGCCCGCGCTCCATCCACTGAGCTACACCAGCCAGGGCCAGAAAAAAGTTTTTAGTTAATGAGAGATGCTCTTACTGGGGTATGAGTCAGTTTGATAGGAGCTGCATTAATGGGTTCCTGTCCTTGAACAGCTGTTTATGACAACTTTTTGTGGGATGACATAGGGTAACTCACCTAATTGCTTGGAGTCTATTGCCTCACCACCTGGAGATTTTCAAGAAATACCTGACACACCTAACTCATAAACTTATTTTGAGGGTCAAAATAGATAGGAACAGGTTTTACAGACTGTAAGCTATTAGACAAAGGCTGATTGCTGTTGTTGCTTTAAAATGTGAACTAGGTAGTCAGGGATCTTGACTGATGGTGGGAGGTTAGCAGTCTCTGAGCATCAGTGCCATGGAGCTGCAGACAGAGAGATTAGGAGATTGGTGAGAGGTACTAGTGATTAGAAGTCCCGAGTTTCAGACTGTAGAGAAAGAAAAGATAACAAATACTGATCCCTGATCATCACCACAGACAGAGAGGTTAATCCTTTGGCAGTGCTAGTTGGCCTTCATGTTCCATCTCTGCCATGTGCGGTATGCTCTTAACTTCTGTATTAAAAACAATTATAAAGGACACATGGATAATACCAAGGGGGGCGGGGGTGGAAACGGGAGGGAGGTGAAGGGCTAGGGTGGTAGGGAGGGGTGAAGGGAAAAGGTAGAAAACTGTACTTGAACAACAATTAAAAAATAAATAAATAAATAAATAAATAAATAAAGCGAAAAAGAATGAAATAATCAAGGCTACTGTTTAGTATTGAGCAGCCACTCCCGTGGTACTACGCTAATAAGCACTTTACAAACATAAGCCTCTCAAAAGTATTGCCATTTTTCATTTTGTAGGCTGGCTAAAGGACTGACTTGTCAAGAGATGTCAAAGCTAGTCAGTGGCAGCAGAATTCAACCCCAAGTCCATCTCTCCAAAGCTTGGGCTTCTTCCACTTTTCCATGCTGCTCTTATTTTCATATTGGAGGTATCTCACCATTCCAGCCACTCACTGGCCAGGAACTTTTGGTGTTTAAGAAAATTAATGTGGGGCCTGGCCGGGTAGCTCATTTGGTTAAAGTATTGTCCTAATACGCCAAGGTTGCGGGTTCAGTCCCTGATCAGGGCATGTACAAGAATCAACCAATGAATACAGGAATAAATGGAACAACAAACTGATCTCACTCTCTCTCTCTCTCTCACCCCCCTCTCTTTCCCTTCTTCTTTCTCTAAAATCAATTTTAAAAATTAAAAAAAAAAAGAAAATTAACCTAAAGCTAACCTCAATTAATTTCAAGGATGATTATTCTCTTGATCTCTCCCTTTACATTAAAATTTTATTTTTACTTTCTTTTTGTTTTGTTTTTCAGAACAAGTTAGAGTTCCAGGAAGGACTCACTTGGTAATTCTGGGAACCGTCCTGGTGTTACTTACAGCCCTGATGGTCATCTTCTGTCTACGAAGAGATGGTATTTCTTTTATTGCAAGAGTCTTTACTGGGGATGTGGGGAATTGTATGGGAGTGCTCTTGTGATCACAGTGGTACTTACTGGGCAGAGCCAAGAATGCTAAATCTGCTGTAAGGTGCAGGGCAGTCCCACGTAACGGAGCAGTCCTACCCAAAATGCTAGTGGTGCCTCCACCAAGAAACACTGATTTACGAAATGCTGCCTTCCTATTAGCCCTTTTTATCAGGGCCAATGTTCAATTATGCAAGGTAGATTTTAGCCATGCCACCATGTGAACCTGTGCACCTTCCCTTCTCCAGTCCTGCTCATTTTGCTGCTCAGCAGCATCACCTGTGTTGGGGAGCAGCTGTGAACACTGTGGTAGCATTTTTGAGGGAGTGACAGTTGGATCATGACTGCAGGAGAGCCTGACTTGCCTTTTCAAGGTGGCACAAAACACTCCACTGTTTAATAGCAATTACAGTGAAGCTGAGTAGGATTGCTGGGTGAAGATCCATGTGTACAGGAGTGTATAAGAGGTTGAAGAAGAACAGTGTCATATAGTTTCTTTCTATCATGCAAGTAACCACAAACTTAGAGGAGAGAAAAAGCAAAAATACCCGTTGATTCGGTTGGATTTGAGTCTTGCATTAGATGCACTGTTTTACTGAGCTGGTTTCTGGGCACCTTAAGTTAAAAAAGTAGTTCCTTCTGTAGAGCTGTGATACTTTATCATAGAGTGTTTTGCAAGGTGTTAATGTAATTTTTGAAATAATGCGTATGTGTTTATCTCTCTTTTTACCTCTGGCAACAATTAAAGTGCAGGAAGATGAGCCTATTCAAATCATTTCTTCCCATTTTAAGATGACTCAGAGAAAACATTTCTCCAGTGCTTTAATATAGCAAAAGATCCAATGATGGTTTGCAGAGAGCTTACTGATGTCAAATAGGGAAGTAGAAAATGGAAGGGAATTCCAGTAGTTATTGAGAAATTCCCCACAACCCCTTAAGAGGGTGGTTGGATCCGGGAAAGCAGTGTAATTGAGGGAGTGAAGGTTGCTGATTCTAAAGACTAAATAGATAGTTAGCAGAACAGAGACAGCCAGAATATAAGGATCAAGTTTTAATGATAGCAAGATCCTGAGCTGGAGTTGATTTGTCCAAGGAAGTAACTGTTACCTACTTGCATTTTGAATATTTTCCTGTGGAAAATAATTAGTTGGCATTAGAAATGCCTAGAAAACCAACGTATAATAAAGCACCTCAGTATACGGTCCATCTTTGAGGGAAGGATGGAAAATAAAAGTATATACTCCTAAAGAAATCTAGGAGCAAAAACATATGCCCTAAACTGTTGAATTAACCTCAGGGGTTGAGACCTGTGAAATAAGGAAGTCTACTCAATTTCCCAGGGGATTAAAAATGTTTCGTGGGAACCTGGAATTTAAACTCGAGTCACTGTGTAGGATGTAAAGTTGTGTTTTGTGGAAATAAAAATGATTTTTTTTTTCAAGTGAGAATGATGGATGTGGAAAAATGTGGCACTGGAGACATGAATTCAAAGAAGCAAAATGGTAAGAATATTAGCAGGGATTGAGAAATTGAAGGACAAGGAAACAAAAAGCTAAAGTAATAACAAGGAGAAATCTATCAGTTATAATCACTCTTCTTTTTGTTGGAACTGCTAGCTTCTTTTTGCCTCACGGCTCTAATATAAGAACTTTGCCCACAGTCTGAGAAGATTTAGGGATGGCCCTGGAGAGGAAAGAATGATGAGCAGTTTTGCCTGTGTGTTGGGGTGGGGGGGTGGTGGGGAGGGGTGTCGGGGAGGCTTGAGCTGGGGAGAAGATGGTTTCTCTCTGTTAGGTTTCTATTGCTTTGTATCCTCACTTCTCCCTGCATCTGGGGACCAAGCTGACTTATGTAGATGGGAGATAGACAGATAAATAGAAGTTGTGTTGTATTTAAGGAACTGTGTTAATTGCTTTATGTGAAGCCCCTCATTTAATTCCCTCCTACCCCTCAAATCAAGGAGATAAATACTAGGATTATCCCCATTTTCTAGTAGAGAATACAGGGCCAAGAAGATAATGTAAATTGCCCCAAAACACACAGCTGGTAAGTGAAAAAATGAGGCTTTGAGGCCCACTATCTTGACCATAGAACTTTAAACTTTATTTGCTTAATTCCATTTTGCCACAAATGTCTACATTTATAAAAGTTCAGAAAGACCTCACCCAGATCATTGAAGGAAGAAGAAATTTGTATTAAGGTTTTCAATTCTTTTTAATGTAGTTAGGAACTAAACTTCACAAGAAGCCCAAGTTTCAAGTAGTCTAATTAGCTTGGACGAGCTCAGGAAGTGTTCATTATGTGGTTTCATAGCACTGCTCTGTGTTGTAAAGCCAATTAGCGAATGCTGTTTGGGGTATCCTGGGGTGACCAGCCATCCTGTTTGGCCAGGACTAAGTGTTTTCTCAGGACATGGGACTTTCAGTTTTAAAATCAGGAGAGTCCTGAGCAAACTGGGACGGTCAATCACCCTTTGTCAAGTAAAGATATTTGGGCAAAAATATAATATGCTTCTTTATTTTTTTGCAAATGTATTATATCATCTAGCAAATATAAAATGTTTCTCCTTATTACTCTCCAGATACACAATTCGAGGAGACGTAATCCAGCATTGAAACTTCTGATCTTAAAAGCAGGGCTGCTTGGCCTGTGGTTTGGGTTTGCCGGGCTGAGGATGACCAGAGTACGCAGTAGGCCAGTGGGCTGCAGACGACGTAGGACTTAAAAGAATGATGGAGTTAGAAAATATAGCCTGGAAGGAAACCTCGATACCTCAACATGACTGACAGACTCATCGGTGCATATGAAAGGGAGAAAGGACACTTCTGAATGATGAGCCTCCATGCAAATTGTACATCACTCATCCTAGGAAAACAAGTTGAAATTCCCTGATTTAATGGTCAGTTCCTGCAGAAGTGCCCTTTGCCTTCTCTCAGTGTCTCGAATGATCTTCTGTGTGAGTGAGAGTCCCAGTGTTGCAACAGCATTTGAATATGAGTTATTTCTATTTATTTTGCATCTTTGGGGTCTTGTCATTTAAGTGTGGTTATGAATGATTTTTTTGAAGATATATTGTAGCATAAGTTAAAATTGTGTCACCAAACTAAACTCACCACTTGTATGTGCCCAGTAGAATGTATAGTATTTGTAAGGTGCTTTGTATCCTTTGTAATTATTGGTATAAAAGAAGCATTTGGAACAAACCATTGGTTTGTATAGGATATTACCCTGTTTAACTCATTGATACTTTGGGATGACTTGAATAATCTTATTATGAGACCTCAAAAGTTTCAATAATCTTATTCTTAGACCTCGAGGTTAGATACCATAGTATCTGTTGCATTTAAATATCAGCTTTACAACTATGTAGTATCCTACAGGTATAATTTTATTTAATCTCTGTAACAAATGTGTTGTGGAAAACTCAATTTTTACCCATTTCACAGCTGAGGGATTGATAAGTAACAAACCTCAGATTTCTGGGACTATCACCACTGTCCTTTTAGAATACAATCTACAGCTGTGTTACACTTTAAGAAATTCATTCAAAAAGGAAAAAAAAAAAAAAAGAAGAAATTCATTCATTCAGCAAACACTTAGGAAATGCCACTGCATGTCCATTACTGTGCCAGGCAGTGAGTCTATAGATGTGAGCAAGATAAAGTACCTCCCCTAAAGGAGCTCCTAGCATCATGGGGAGGTGGAGAAGATAATTTGTTATTACATTTTAGTGCAGTGTCATAGCATCAGGTGTTAGAGGAGAACGATAGTGTGAGGAATAAAGTCTAGACGTGCTGCCAAAACGAGTGAGGTTACTCTGGGTGGCCAGTCAATATGCTCCTGGACAATTGAAAATATTTTAAGAAAGCAATTTTAGTTTATGAGATGTCAATATTTTTAGGTTTTTAAGATGTCAATATTTTTAAAAACTGCAGAAAGTGACTCTTGAATTCATTTTCTCTCATTATGTTTACCCCTGTTTTATTTGCCTTTACCATACAACCTGATGCCTATTTATATACATAGTGTCTGGTATTACTTAGCTTTTCTTTTTGTATTTGAACACAGTTGAATTTTGAGTTTATACCTTTCCATGATTCAAAATTCAGAAAGTCCATTAGGAGACATCGAACCATCTCCATTCTATCCTCGTAGTCATGTTTCCCTTTCTAGAAGTAACCACTCTCGCCTTTTGTTTATTTTTCTTCTGAAAATATTCTGTGAGTATGTGTGGAAATATTTATGTATACACAGTATATATTTTTATTTCTTACCCTTTTTCACGTAAGTGGTAACACATTATGTGTCTGCTGTGTACTTTGCTATTTTTATTTATATATTACTTCTTATGTAGGGGCTGGAACAAATCTGAAGTTGCCAGAGGTCATGCACTATGGCTTGTTAGTTTCTAGGCCATCTTTTCCACAGCCTCTTAGTATCTTTCCTAAGACTTAGTGCATGCTAACTATGTACTGCATCAGCGTGTAGACTACCAGCATTCATTGAGTATCTGCTTTATGACTGAGTTTGGATTTGGTTTATTTTGTCTTTCTCAAAATGGAATCATGGGTTCTCTAGGGTACACTGGGTCAACTTAGTCCTGAAGGGTAATTTTATTACTAATCGTGTATGACAGAATTATGTCTGGAACTTATTTGTTTTTTCTGTTTTGTCTTGAGTGTAAACTTGACTTTGATGTTGCACTTATAAAATTGCATGTTCTTTTTGGAAATTCCAGTAGACTATTTGACCCTGGACCCCTATCTGTGCCAGGGAATGCCCATGGGCTATGCTTAAACCCGTGAGTCCTGCCCTTTCTCATCACTACACAGGCCTCTTAAGAGTAACCTTCCAAAGGTATTGTGGTTCAGATGCCCTCTCAGGAGCTCCCAGAATATTCCTTCACTCTTAACCATTTATCTGGATTGATAAGGAAAACCTTCTTTGCTTTTTAATGTGTGAAGGCTGAAGACACAGAATCTCCAACAGAATGTTTTCTGTTATTTAGCACATGTTTATTTGTACAATATCTCTCATTTGTATGAAGTACAAGCAAGGATCCTGGCTGAGCAAGACATGCAGCCTATTCAGCCCATTCCTGAGTATTAATGCCATTTCATGGTGTTGGATTCATAAAGCACTTTATCCCTTTGTCTCGTGTTTCATTGTAAACAGTATAGGCAGAGATGATACCTAATTCTGCATTTGACTGTCACCATATACACCTTTATTAATTTAATAAAATACTCTTATTTATTTTGTTACCAGTGTACCAGCATGACCATTTCCTTATTTCCTACATGTTTTAGAGAACCACTCCTGGTTTAACATCCCAGTGGAAACAGTTACTTGAAAGACCTACAGCCACCTTCCTAGTTCTTTTCTTTTCATAGCTTCTGTATTTATGCAGCACACTCCTGAATCCTGCATGATGAAAAATAGCAAAAAGTTATTTTTATTTTTAAAAGAACATATTAAACAATTTTATTCTCCCTTACTCAATAGTTTCTTTTAGGACAAAACCAAAAAAAAAAAAAAAAGAAGAAGAAGAAGAAGAAAAAGTCAAAATTGTGACATCCAAATTGAAGATCTGAGTGGGAAAGAGAAGGAGTGGTCAAGAGAACTATAGGGAAACAAAGGGGCTTTCCTTTCTGAGAGTGCTGTTCTCGGATCAGTGAACATGGATGTGCAAGCCAACGCACATGAAGCTGGATGTATTTCAGTCTTCGGTTTCTCAAAAGGAAGTGAGAAACCTAGAACAAAGCCAAGTTGACAGCTGAGGCCTGGTACAATGTGACATCACAAGAAGACTCACAGTTTTAAAACAAAATGACAACACTTGTCATCAAGGAAGTATAGAACTTTTAATATTATCATCTAGCTTAATTAGTCATCAAGTTCACTTTAAATAGGTTTTTAATTATTTCTCTGAATCAGACATTCTCAAAAGGTGTTAATCATTTCTAAGAATGTACGTCAGATTCTACATGTTTTTTCGAGTATCAGTAGCCTTGTAGAAATTACGAAGGTGTAATATTTATGCCAGGTGCTGGACATCAGGCTGTACCAGCTTTCTGACTAGTCTTCCTGGCTGACTTTAGTGGTCGTGGCTCTGGCTGGAATTTTGTAACATTGGAGGGGTCTGTATTAGAGAAAAGGTAGCCTGAGATTGGACCACAAGCTTTCATTAAACTTTTACTCCATTTCCTTTTATAAGCACGTGACTGTCTGCCACAATGGACCAAATGTATTTTTGTCTAAATATTTTAGAAAACATAGATTATTACTACTTTAAAACTTAGAATTTTAAAGTAATTTTTGCACCATTGATATCCGTGGCCAAATTTGTGAAGACACATATATTCTGTTTTTATAATTTTTTCCTACCCCAGGACTCCAAAGTTGCAAGGAAATCAATATAATAAACCAACATATCCCTATTATAATTTAAATATTTCCATAATTTATATTTTTAAAAAGCTAAAGTTTGGCTAAACTGAAGCAATTGTTAATGGTTGGGGTCTATCATTAATAATCATGATAATTACTATTTATTGAGCATGTACTCTATGCCAGGCACTGAAATTTACATACAATATCTCATTTAATGCCATGAACCAGCGATGAGGTGTAGCAAAGAAGGGAATCACATTTACCTGGAAGGCTGCCAAGTCAGCAAAGTTAAGGAAAATTGGAGCATTAAATAGGCAAAAATAAATATGACTCCATAATTACAGTGATATTATGGGGAAGCTTTAAAAAAGAATTTTTATTATAATTCTTGCTGATTATTTACTTATGTCTTTCCCTCAACAGAAAAAATATAAAGTGGCCATTTAAAAGTATTACATATAAGACTGTGACATTAATTTTGAATGGACAGTAAGTAGCCAAGCATTAGCTGAAATATACACTTCTTAGTTTCCTAATTGTTGTGAAGCTATCATGTTTTGGCTCCATTGATCCACTAATTGATGATCTGATTGCAAATTCTAGAGTAGAAAATGAAACTGGATGGACAGGAAGTATAGAATATCCATTTCCACTGAAGGAAAAATCAGTACACACAGATTCCTGATCTCCTCTTTCCAATCAGTGTGACTTCTGTAGGAGATCTCTTCTTGCAGAAAAGGCAAGCATGTAATTCTGTCTTGCTGAGGAGTCAGGCTGGGAATGGGCAGCTGTCTGGACTGTGGAGTGAAATCTCACCCACAACTCCAGGATTCAATCCCTCATCAGAGCCTTTCAGGCCAGATGACAAAAAAGGGAATGATTTGGGGGTCAGAAATGTTAAGGGACACCCACTGCAAAGACAGGCCTGAGGAAGTGAGCAGCAGCAACCTGATTGAAGGCAAGGTTGTTACAGATGGAGTGGGGGTGCTGAACAATATAAAAGACCCCCCTTTTTCTCTGAGGTTTCCTCTCCTTACTAGGTTCATTTTGCCCACCGCCAGAGGAAAGACGTCTCTCACATGCCAGAGATTGGTGAAAGGGAAGGAATTATTATTTATTTAAAAGTTATACAGACTAAAGTTCTTTAGAATACCTACAAACACACACAGTCCTTCCTTCTCCCTCTGCCTAGTCTGGGGTACCATATCTCAGGAAAGAAGTAGAACTCTGTGATCCAGGCTCCCAGCACTATCCGTGTGGAAAAAAGGGAGCACTTCCAAAGCCACATGGTCCTAACTCTCACCCAAGCCTTGTGGTCCCTGAAAAGACACGTGGTCCCAAAAAGAAGCCAAATGCCTGCCCAGCCTGGGTTTAAATCCCAGCACCAATCTTCCTCTGCAGCCTCATTTCAGGCTCTTCCCACAATTGGCCACAGCTGCCAGCATTTCCGGCAGGTGTGGCCCTGTGGTGTGGAGCCAATCATCTCCAAGCTCTTTCAAACCCCATTGCAAATCCCTATTTGGGGACCCCCTCTTGGCTGCACCCTGTTACAAGGTGAAGGGAGGTGAAGATCCACCCAGTCTCCAAACTTGCATTATCTCTGTGCTGGGGACCAGCCAAAGGATCCCACATATTTTCACATTCACTGCTTTGAGATCCCTGGGGATGACTACAATTGTGGTGTAATGAGTTCACACAGGGTTCCAGTGCCTACATTTTGAGGGTGGATAATTTTTAAGGTAAGAAGTAAATGGGTTTCCCAGAAAAGGGCTTTGTGGCAGGATCGCAGTAATTCTCAACACGTTAATGTGATTTTTCTCTGTGTATTTATTTCCCCCTACTTCTGCTCTCTCTCTGTAGCCTGAGGGTCAGTTTCTCTGTCCAGCCCCATGCCAAAGCTGAGACATAGAAAATACTTTAATATGTGAAAGTCCATTCACATTTCCCACATTTTCCTACAGACAGCCCAGTGGGTCACAGTTACTTACTGGGCATCTTCTCTAGGCCAGGCATTTACAGTGCATTGTGGGAAAAGTTAAAGAAATATTGAATGTGGCTCATCCAGTCCTGGAGCTTTAGTCCGAGGAGACGACACATAAATTTATGAAGAATTAAGTAATAACTCAAGTGTTAGAGAATATGAAATTTTAAGAAAATGTCCCAGAACTGACAAGAGATGACAGCAAGTGCTATGAAATAGAAGGAGGAAACCCTAGATGCTAGGAAACTTTCGGCAAGGAGGCCAGATTCTACTTGGACCCTGGAGAATGGAGAAGATGCCTGCTTCTGATGATGTGTGTCCCAGTCCAGTCAGGCTGCCTTAAGAAGACAGCACAGACTAGGTGGCTTGTAAACAACAGATTTTATTTCTCACATTTTTGGAGTTTGGGAAATCCAAGATCAAGGCATCAGCAGGGTTGTGTTGGTCAGGACCCTTTTCCTGTCTCATGCGTCCTCACGTGGGGGATGGAGCAAGGGATCTCTGTGAGGGTCTCTTTCATGAGAACAACAATCCCATTCGTGAGAGCTCCACCCTCATGACCTAGGCACTTCCCAAAGGCCCCATTGTCCTAGTACCAACATCTTTGGGTTTAGGATTTCAACAAGTGAATTTGTGGGGAGGGGTGGGCCAAACCATTCAGACCATAGCAGTATAGAAAGCAGCTTTTCTTCTTTTCATAAAAGATAAATTTAATGATTGAAGGAAATCTTTGATCCTTTATATTTCTAGTGGAAATATAAATTAGTACAATCTCTGAAAAGGATAATTTGACAATATCAAAATTACAAATGCCAGAGCAATTCCACTTGTAGAAATTAACCCTACAGCTATATTCTCATATGCACAATGTGACTTATGTATAAGGATATTCATTACAGCTTTATTTATAGTAGCAAAACACTGGAAACAACCCAAATGTCCATCAATAGGGAACTGATTAAATGTGGTGGCACATCAAACCAATAGAATACTATATTAGTTAGCCATGTGAACAAGTAAGGAAATTCTTTCTATACTGATATGAAGTAGATCTCCAAGATATATTTACTGTTAAAAAAAGGAAGTTATAGAACAGAGTATGCTATGCTACTGTACACTACATTGTGCATACAACATGTATGCTACCAACACTTACTTTGCATACTAGGTACTTAGTATGTATACTCAATAATTTAGTATATTATGTACACTAGGTATTCTTCCAGATATACATTTTGCATTTTTGAAAGGAAAAAATGTAGATGTATATTTGTCATATATGTAAAACACGTATATCAGAAAGGATGCATGTAAAACTGGTTGTCTTTAGTGGCATATGGGGTTCCCAGTAGGAGAATTTTACTGGTATAATCTCTTGACTTTTAAATTATGTGAATACATTACCTATTCTAAAAGAATAAATTATAGTCTTTAAAAGTCTGAGCTCAATTACTTGCCTCCCAGGGCATGTAATTTACATATTTTGAAGGTAATGATAACTCTCAGTGTATAAGGCCAATACAAAATCAGTGGTGAGGAAGTTTCAATAAATAAATTCAGCCACACCTGGCTTTCAGTCTGGACTTGAACCCAACAGATTTGAGTTAAATTTTTCATTTAATTTTCCCCCATTTCTCACTGGTGTCATTCCCAGCACAGCTCCAGGATGTGGAATATGATCAGGTCATTTATGGCCTCTGATTAAGCAGCTATGGGTTTGGATCCACATGATGTAAATGATATTATTCTAAACAAACAAATGAACTAAATCAACACACTAGTTGTTTTTTACCTAGCAGAATTATATCATTCTTCTTTTTATTGTTATTCTATTATAGTTGTCCAAAATTGTCCCCCTTTGCCCTCTTCCACCCAGCCCACCCCCTGCTCCCACAATCAGTCCCCATGCTATTGTCCACATCCATGTGTCATTCATACCTGTCCTTTGACTAGTGCTTTCATTCCTTTCCCTTCTTTCCACCATTATTCCCCTCCACCTGGCTGCTGTCAGTGTGTCCCATGTTTTCATATCTCTGGTTATATTTTGCTCATTTGTTTGTTTTGTTAATTAGGTTCCACTTACAGGTGGGATCATATGGTATTTTTCTTTCACGGCCTACCTTATTTCACTTAACATAATGCTCTCCAGATCCATCCATGCTGTTGGGAAGAATAGGAGTTCCTTCTTTCTTTCTGCTGCATAGGATTCCATTGTGTAAATGTACCACAGTTTTTTGATCCGCTCATTTACTGATGGGCATTTAGGCTGTTTCCAGCGCTTGGCTATTGTAAATAGCACTGCTATAAACATAGGAGTGCATAAGTTCTTTTGAATTGTTGTTTCAGGATTCTTAGGGTACATTTCCAGCAGTGGAATTGCTGGGTCAACCCACTGGTTATGTTGCCATAGATGTGAAAGGTGCTTCCATAGATTTGAAATAAATATTTGGACCTTGGGAAAGCTTACAAAAATGATCCCAACTTATATTTATCCAGTCTGAGAACTGAGTTTAGCATGTGAAGTTTTTGCGTAACAATGAGATGAAGCTTTTTGGTCAGCACTTTAGGGGATATTGCTGACTATCAAAATTCCCCAACCTAGGCTTCTCCACTTAGCATCTTGGCTTCTCCTTGGGAAACTTTGGCTGCCTGCCCCCAAATCAAGCATCCCTTTGACAAGATACAGTAAGTTATTTTTGCCTCAGTGATCTGCAATGATGAAAACTGAAAAGGGAGAGATCATGGAGAAGTTACTCAATAGACAACAAAATTTACATAACTGAAACTGATTAGAAGAACTTTTGTTGTGACAATTAAAGAAAATGCCATGTCAAGCTTGAGTAATAAAAAGAAAAACCAATATCAGCGACAACAAATGACTGAGAGCAGGCTCCATCTGTCAACCACCTTTCTTTCTTTCTGGACGTGGATGACTTAGCGAGCTTGGGGTAAGTGTGAATGCTAATGTATATGAGATCAAATAAAATGATCTCTTTTTAGGACACTAAGGGTGATTGGGGACCTTAAAACATGATTAAAATAATTCAGGCTTCTAGTAGAAAACTGAAATAAAGAAACACTATTGTAAAAGTTGCTTCATTCTAGGTGACAATGAGAGGGGATAAATGCAGCTGTATTGAGAAGTATATGTATATTTTTGGGGAGAGTCAGGATTTGCTTTACAGACGTACAGTTGGTCAGACCCAAGTTGCAATTTTATTAACTCTGTGACTTTGGGAATGTAGTTTAACTTCACTATACTTGTTTTTTTTAATGGGTAAAATAGAAGAAGGTCTAAATGAGGCAGCATATCTAAAGTGCTCAGAACAATATCAATTTGTTCATTGATATAATTGATGCCAAGAAATGATTTATTAAATTATTCTAAAGTCTAAGAGCTATGAATCCAGCAAGACTGTTATTGTTATGAATGATTTAAGAACTATTTTTAATTAAAATTAATTTTGTATTATTAAAATATTATTTATTTTAAACATTAAAAATGTTTAAGTTAAAAGTTTAATTTTTCTTTCTATCTTAAAAGTTAAAATAACTATGAATTAAAGTTGTATTGGATTGATGGTCCAAGTTGATCATCTTAATAATTTTGGAATTTTTCATAATCTTTAACTAGAATTTCTTTACTTTTTCATTTTGCACATTTAAAATTCTGGTATTAATTCCTTTTTGGTTTAGCTGGGGTCCCTCATGTCAGTTAATGTTCAGCTACTGTAAAACAGAAATTATGTAGCATACCATCACACCTTTTAGGGGTAATTTAGTAAATTTTCTTGGATAAATTGTGTTTTGTTTTTAAAGAAAAATGTGTCATTTTTTGCTAATTTTAGAACAAACAGCTTTCTAGTGGAAAGCAATTTCTCTTTCTACACCTCAAGTTCAATTTCTACCTATCTCGGTCTCTTCAGTAGTCTTGGGAGAACTGGGCTGATACATGCAAAAAAGTGAAAATAGACCACCAACTTATACCACACACCAGAATAAACTCAAGATGGGTAAAAGACTTAAAAATAAGTTGTGATACCATAAAAATCCTAGAGGAAATCATAGGCAGTGAAATTTCAGATATTTCATGCAGCAGTATTTTTGCTGATATATCTTCTAGGGCAAGGGAAATAAAGGGAAAAAATAAACAAATAGGACTACATCAAATTAAAAAGCTTCTGCAGAGCTAAACAAACCATTATCAAAATGAAAAGGGAACCAACTGTATGGGAGAACTTATCTGCCAAGGATACATCAGACAAGGGTTTAATCTCCAAAACATTTAAAGAACTTACATGACTCAACACCAGGAAGACAATCTAATTAAAACATGGGCAAAGGACCTGAATAGACACTCTTCCAAGGAGGACATACAGATGGCCCATGGACATATGTAAAAATGCTCAACATCACTAGCCATCAGAGAGAAGCAAATTATAACCACAATGATATATCACTTCATACCAGTCAGAATGGCCATCATTAATAAATCAACAAAGAACAAGTGCTGCCAAGGATGATGAGAAAAGGAATCCCTAGTACACTGTTGGTGGGAATGCGGTCTGGTGCACTCACTGTGGAAAACAGTATGGAATTTCCTGAAAAAAACTAAAAGTGGAAATGCCTTTTGACCCAGCAATTCTGCTGCTGGGAGTATACCCAAAGAATCCAAAAAACACCAATTCAAAAGAGTTTACCCACCCCACCCCCATGTTCATAGCAGTGCAATTTACAATAGCCAAGATTTGGAAACAGCCTGAAGTGCCCATCAGTAGATGAGTGAGTAAAAAAACTGTGGTACATTTATACAATGGAATCCTATGCAGCAGAAAGAAGGAATTCCTACCTTCGCAACAGCAAAAGCCAGTCAGTGAAATAAGCCAATGGGTGAAAGACAAATACCATATAATATCACTTATAAGAGGAATCTAATGAACAGAGTAAGCTAACAAGCAAAATAGAACCAGAGGCATAGAAACATGGAACAGACTGACAGCTGTAAGAGGATGACAAAGATTTTCAATCATAGACTGGTTGAAAAAAGGTGAGGGATTAGTCATGAAACATATACGAAGGTTCATGGACATGGACAATGGTGAGGGGAGTGATTACGGAAGTGTGGAGTGGGCTGGGTGAAGGTGTAGTGAAGGGGAAAAAGTGGTATAACTTTATAGTATAACCAATAAAATATAAAATGAAAAAGTTCTGTCCATTCTTTTTTCTTTTTAATCATTTTTTATTAATGTTTGAATACAATTGTCTCCATTTTCCCACTACCACTTTCCCCCGCCCCACCCACCCTCACCTCCTACCCTCAATCCTACCCCTCTTTGGCTTTGTCTAAGGATCCTTTATACACATTCATTGATGACCCTTTCTTTTCTTTTCCCATTATTCCCCTCCCTGTTCCCCTCTGGTTACTGTCAGTTTGTTCTTGATTTCAATGTCTCTGGTTATATTTTGCGCACTTGTTCATTTTGTTAATTAGGTTCCACTTACAGGTGAGATCATATGGTTTTTTTCTTTCACAGCCTAGCTTATTTCATTTAGCATAATGCTCTCCAGATCCATCCATGCTGTTGGGAAGAATAGGAGTTCCTTCTTTCTTTCTGCTGCATAGGATTCCATTGTGTAAATGTATCACAGTTTTTTGATCCACTCATTTACTGATGGGCACCTAGGCTGCTTCCAGTACTTGGCTATTGTAAATTGTGCTGCTATGAACATTGGGGTGCATAGGTTCTTTTGAATTAGTGTTTCAGGGTTTTTAGAGCATAATCCCAACAGTAGAATTCCTAGGTCAAAAGGCAATTCCATTTTTAGTTTTTAGAAGAAATTCCATACTGTTTTCCACAGTGGCTGCACCAGTTTGTGTTCGCACCAACAGTGCACTAGGGTTCCCTTTTCCCAACAACCTCGCCAGCACTTCTTGTTTTTTGATTTGTTTGTTGATTTGTTCACACCATTCTGACCAGTGTGAAGTGACATCTCATTGTGGCTTTAATTTGCATCTCTCTGATGGCTAGTGATGCTGAGTATCCTTTCATATGTCTCTGAGCTCTCTGTATGTTCTCCTTGGAGAAGTGTCTGTTCAGGTCCTTTGCCCTGAACTTTTTAATTGGATTGTTTGTCTTCCTAGTATGGAGTTGTGTGAGTTCTTTATATAATTTGGAGATCAAACCCTTGTCTGAGATATTACTGGCAAGAATATTTTCCCATACAGTTGGTTGCCTTTTCATTTTGCTAGTGTTTTCTTTAGCTGTGCAGAAGCTTTTTATTGTGATGAAGTCCCATTTGTTTATTCATTCTTTTATGTCCCTTACTCTAGGGGACATATCAGTGAAAATATTGCTGTGTGGAATATCTGAGATTTTCCCGCCTATCTTCTCCTTTAGGATTTTTATGGTATCACGACTTATATTTAAGCCTTTTATTTATCGAGTTTATTTTTGTGTATGGTATAAGTTGGTGGTCGAGTTTCATTTTTTTGCATGTAGCTGTCCAGATCTTCCAATGCCATTTATTGAAGAGGTTATTTTTACTCCATGTTATGCTCCTGTCCCCTTTGTCCATAGAGACTTGGGTTAATTAACCCAAAAGACTTGGGTTTATTTCTGCGCTCTTTATTCTATTCCGTCCATCTATGTGTCTGTTCTTCTGCCAGTACCAGGCTGTTTTGATTACCATGGCCTTGAATATAATTTGATGTCAGGTATCGTGATCCCTCCCACCTTTTTCTTCTTTCTCAAAATTGCTGAGGCTATTCAGGGTCATTTTCGTTTCCATATAAACTTTTGAAATGTTTGTTCTATATCTGTGAAATATGTTATTGGTATTTTAATGAGATTCTGTTGAATCTATAAATTGCTTTGGGTAGTATGGATATTTTGATTATGTTAATTCTTCCAGTCCATGAACATGGTATATGCTTCTATTTATTTGTGTCTTCCTTAATTTTTTCTTCAGTGTTGTGTAGTTTTCCAAGGATAGGTCTTTCACCTCCTTGGTTAAGTTTATTCCTAGGTACTTTATATTTCTTGTTGCTGTAGCAAATGGGATTTTGTTTCTTGATTTCTGTTTCTGATATTTCATTGTTGATGTACAAAAATGCCTTCGATTTCTGAATATTGACCTTGTATCCTGCTGTTTTGCCAAATTCACTTATTAGATCAGGTAGTTTTTGGTGTAGTCTATAGGGCTTTCCATGTACACTATCATGTCACCTGCAAACAATGACAGTTTTGCTTCCTCCCTTTCAATTTGTATGCCTTTTATTTCTTTTTCTTGACTGACTGCTGTGGCTAGGACTTCCAATACTATATTGAAAAGAAGTAGTGAAAGTGGACATCCTTGTCTTGTTCCCAATCTGAGGGGGGAAGCTTTTAGTTTTTCCCCATTGAGTATGATGTTGGCTGTAGGTCTCTCATATATGGCCTTTATTGTTTTGAGGTATCCTCCCTCTACTCCCACTTTGCTGAGTGTTTTTATCATAAATGGGTGCTGTACCTTATTAAATGTTTTTTCCACATCTATTGGTACGATCATGTGATTTTTGTCTTTCCTTTTGTTTATGTGATGTATTACATTTATTGATTTGTGAATATTATACCATCCTTGCATCCCTGGGATGAATCCCATTTGATCATAGTGTATTATCTTTTTGATGTATTGCTGGATGTGGTTTGCTGGTGCTTTGTTCAGGATTTTAATGTCTATGTTCATCAGTGATATTGGCCTGTAGTTTTCTTTCTTTGTTGTGCCTTTATCTGGTTTTGGGATTAGGAAAATACTGGCCTCGTAAAAAGAGTTTGGGAGTTTCCTTTTTCTTGGATGTTTTGTAATAGTCTGTGAAGAATAAGGGTTAGCTCTTCCTTAATGTTTTATAAAATTCTCCTGTGAAACCATCCAGTCCAGGTTTTTTGTGTACCAGGAGTTTTTCAATTACTGCTTTGATTTCTTCAGCTATTATTGGTCTGTTCAGGCTTTCTGCTTCTTCTTCATTCAGTTTTGGAAGATATTTTTCTAGAAATTTGTCCATTTCACCTAGGTTTTCAAATTTCTTGGCATATAGTTCTTTGTAGTAATTTCTTACAGTCCTTTGTATTTCTGTGGTATCAGTTGTAATCTCTCTCACAGTCTTTATATCGTTTAATTCTACTCTGATCTTGGTTATTTCCTTCCTTCTACTTGCTCTGGGCTGTCTTTGTTGTTGTTCCTCCAGTTGTTGTAGATGTAAGGTTAGGTTGTTTATTTGAAATGTTTCTATCTTTTTTAGGTAGGTCTGTATTGCTGTGAACTCCCCTCTCAGGACTGCCTTCTCTGTGTCCTATAAGTTTTGGACTGTTGTGAGTTCATTTTCATTTGTTTCCAGAAACTTTTTGATTTCTTCCTTGATCTCATTCTTAACCCATTCATTGTTTAACGGCATGCTATCAATCTCCCTGAGTTTGAGTGCTTTTGAGTTTTTTCCTTGAGGTTGGTTTCTAGTTTCAGGCCCTTGTGGTCTGAAAAGATGCTTGATATGATTTCAGCTTTCTTGAATTTGTTGAGGCTTGTGTTGTGTCCTATAATGTGGTCTACCTTTGAAAATGTTCCATGGCATTTGAAAAGAATATGTATTTTGCTTCTTTGGTATGAAAGGTTATCTATAGATAGATTAGATGATAGATATAGATATAGATATAGATATAGATAGATATAAGTCTCAGTTAAGTCTATTTGATCTAGGGCATTGTTTAATGCCACAATATCCTGGTTGATATTTTATTTGGAAGATCTATCCATTTTTGACAGTGTGGTGTTAAAATCCCCTAGTATAAGTGTGTTGCTATCTATATCTTTCTTGAAGTTCTCCAGGATTTTCCTTATATATTTTGTTGTTCCTATGTTGGGTGCATATATGTTTATAATGTTTATTATATATTCTTGATGGATTCTTCCCTTGATTATTACAAAGTGTCCTTCTGAGTCTATTTTTATGGCCTTTGTTTTGAAGCCTACTTTGCCAGATATTAACATTGCCACCCAGGCTTTTTTTTTTTCTCCTGTCCATTTGCTTGGAATATTTGTTTCCAATGCTTCACTTTCAGTCTGTGTAGGTCTTTTGTTCTGAGGTGGGTCTCTTGTAGGCAACATACGTGCAGGTCATGTTTTCTAATCCATTCAGTTACCCTATGTCTTTTGATTGGAGCATTTAATCCATTTACATTTAAGGTTATTATTGATAGGTATTTATTTATTGCCATTTTACTCCCTTTGTACCTTTGTTCCTTCTCTCTCACTCTTTTTCTTCCTTTTCTTAAAGGAGCCCCTTTAGCATATCTTGCAGTGCTGGTTTGGTGGAGGTGTATTCTTTTAGCCTTCTTTTGTCTGGGAAGCTCCTTATTTCACCTTCCATTTTAATTGAGAGCTTTGCTGGATAGAGTAGTCTCAGTTGCAGACCTTTGCTTTTCATTACTTGGAATATTTCTTGCCATTCCCTTCTGGCCTGTAATGTTTCTGTTGAGAAGTCAGGTGCTAGCCTTATCAGGGCTCCCTTGTATATTACTTCCTATTTATCTCTTGCTGCCTTTAAGATTCTCTCTTTGTCTTTAAATTTTGCCATGTTAATTGTGGTTTGTCTTAGAGTTCAACTCTTTGGGTTCATCTTAATTGGGACCCTCTGTGTTTCCTGGATTTGTGTGGCTTTTTCTTTCATCAAATTAGGGAATTTTTACATCACTACTTTCTCAAACAGGTTTTCTATTCCTTGCTCCTCTTCTTCTCCTTCTGGTATCCCTATTATATGTATATTATTCCATTTCATGTTGTCCTGCACTTCCCTTAACTCCTCTTCATTCTTTTGAGTCTTTTTTCCTTTTCTTGCCCTTTTTGGGAGTTTTTTTCTACCGTGTTCTCCAGCTCACTGATTCGATCCTCTGCCTCATTGAGCCTGCTTTTGATACCTTCTACTGTGTTCTTTAATTCAGAAATTGTATTCTTCCTTTCTTCTTGGTTCTTGTTGATTGTTTCTATGTACTCTTTTATGCTGATATATTTTGCAGTAAGTTCTTCATAGCTTCCCTGTAGTTTTTGGTAATTCTCACTGAGCTCATTGAGCTTCCTTATAACCATTGTTTTGAACTGAATATCTGATAGTTGACTTGCCTCTATTTCATTTAACATTCTTTCTGAGGATTCCTCCTTTCCTTTTGATTGGGGTTGTTTCTTTGTCTTCCCATTATTTGTGGGACTCTTCTTGTTTGCTTCTGCTTCTTAAATTGACGTGTTTTGACTTTCTGACATTGCGGTGTGAACTTCTATGGTAGGAGGCCTGTGAGATTCAGTGGTATAGTCTCCTTGATCACCTGAACTTGATGCTCTTGGGATGCCCTTTATTCCTTTTATGCTGGTTCTATGGATGTAATTGGGTGTTGATTGTTGTTGGGTCTTTCTTTGGTGGGTCCTTCCCTCCAGCTGGCTGACTTAGGGTCACTCTGCACACTATGTCTTGTGTGTTGTGGTGCAGGTGCTGCCAGAAGAAAACCACAAAGCCCAGGGATCAAACCCACACCCACAAATATAACTCCCTCCCACAATCCCACTATCAACAGCAAATGAACCAGTATTAATAAGGGTGTAATGACCAATCCAAAAGAATATATGCACCCCTATGTTCATAGCAGCACAATTTACAATAGCCAAGTGCTGGAAGCAACCTAGGTGCCCATCAGTTAATGAATGGATCAAAAAACTGTGGTACATTTACACAATGGAATTCTATGCAGCAGAAAGAAAGAAGGAGCTCCTACCCTTTGCGACAGCATGGAAGGAATTGGAGAGTATCATGCTAAGCGAAATAAGCCAGGCAGTGAAAGACAAATACCATATGATCTCACCTTTAACAGGAAGCTAATCAACAAAACAAACAAACAAGCATAATATAAACAAAGACACTGAATTTGAGAACAGTCTGACAGTGTCCAGAGTGGGAGGGGAGGGAATTTCAGGGGAAAAGGGGAACGGTTTAGAGCAACAAGTATAAAGGACTCATGGACAAAAACTATGGGGGGTGGAAATGGGAGGAAGGTGGGGAGGGCTGGGGTGGTGGGCTGGGGTGGGGTAAAAGACAGAAAACTGTACAATATCAACAATTAAAAAATACTGATTTAAAAAAAATAAAACAAAAAATGGAAAAAAAATAAGGGTGTAATGAGATTAAGACTATCATAAGAAAGGAGAGCGGATATGAGATGACCTACTGAAAGAAAAATGATTTTGGGAGGGTAGAGGAAGGAGCACTAATAAGACTTGTGAGTTGGAGCAGTGGAAAGAAAGAAAGTAAAATTTACCTCATGAATAAAAAAGGGAATGAAGAACGTGGAATGGAGGATGAGAAGGGAAGAGTATAATATTAGGTTTAAACAGAAATTAAAATAATATAAAATAAAGTGAGAGAGAGAAAGAAAAAGGAAGGAAAAATAGTAAATAATTAATAAAAATATAGGAGCCAAATTGGAGAGAAAGGTCCACCACAGTACTATCAACAACAAATGAGCTAAAATTAATATAGGTGATATGGGAATAAGAGGGAGGAAAGAAACAAAAATCTAAGAGATGTTTGGAGGAATGGGAAGTGATTTTGAAATGATAGAGGAAGAGGGAATACTAAGAGTAAAGAACAAAAAACAGGCTAAGAGAGGGAAAAATTAAAATTTGGGATGTAAGAAAAAAAGGAGAGTAGAGAAAAATAAAATGTCAGGATGAAAGAGAAATGGAAGAAAGATAAAACAGGAAAAGAAAACAAACAGGCTAAGATGCCAAAATTAAAATTTGAGATGAAATAAAGAATAGGAGAGGGAGGGGACTAGTAAAATTTGATATCGAAATACAGAATTAGTGAAGCTCTAGAGATAAAATTTTTAAAAATGCAACAACAACTACCCTATCCACAATCAACTAGCAAAGACTGTTAAAGGTGGAGGAGAATGTGGATATTTTAAGATCGGGGAAAGGATGTGAGATGACCCTTGACAAGAAAATTGGTTTTGAGTGTCTGGACTGGGGAGAAATAGTAAGAGTGTGGAATGGAAACAAGTTGTAGCTAGAGAGTAAACCAAATTTGAAATAAAAATATTGTGAGGAAAGGGAAAGGTAAAATGGGCTAAGAGAAGAGAGGGGCAAAATACATGAATTAAAATACACTATAGTATAAAATCTAGTGACTTAATACATAGAAATTGCTGGACAAGAAAATGAATGAAAGCTATGCAGGAGAGAAAATATTGCAAATCATGAAGAAGACCACAGTGGCTTTTGTTTCAGTAGCCTTTTGTATTTACCACTGTTTTTTTGTTTGTTTGTTTCTGGATCTGCCTTTGGTGAGGTCAGATGTTGACCTCATTTGACCTTAGGCAGCCTGTTCAATACTTCCAGGGATGTGCTGCCCCTGTCTGTCTCCTTCAATTGTTAATCTGGTCGCTCTGCACTCAGGAATCAGGTTTAAGCACCCGTAGGGTGGGACAAATCCCCCCTGGGGTAGGGGCTATCATTTCCCCTCAAGCTGCTGCTGCTTGGAGGGGAGTGGTCTGCCTCAGAGGGATGGTTGCTGTGTATGGGGGATGACTCAGCACCGGGATCCCAGTGTCTACTCTCTCAGTTCTCTCCCCCAAACTTCCATCCTCAGTCTCTCCTCAGGTGTCACCAGACCACTCTGCTCTCATTTTTGCCAGAGCCCAGGGTAAGTGGCTGCAAATGAAAATTTGCATGTTGGCCCTTTAAATGGCTCTTGCGTCTCTGCAGCCCTGCCACTTTTCACTGCTGTGTACTTTTTGGGTGCTGGTGTTCTAAGCTGGAAATCCTAGCTTAGGGTTTAGACCCCATTCTTCTCAGGGAGATCCAACCAGCCACTTAATTATCCCTCGGGTACTGCCACCCAGTCAGTCCTCTCGAGTCTCTACTGTACTCCTTACCAGGCAGGTTGTCTCAAAGCTTGTTCTTCTATCTGTTCATGGTAATAAGGCTTCTCTCTTGCTATTGTTCAGTTGTTTGTTCTGGGTGGTTTCTCCACAATTGAGTTGTAATTCCAGATTGGCCTTGGGAGGAGGTCAGTGTGACTTCCATTCACTCCTCCGCCATCTTCCCTCCTCTGTCTATTCTTTAGTCAATTTGAAAACAAAAGCATAACAAAATAATGACCCAACTTGGTTTCTAGAGCACACCATAAATGAGAACCTACCCTTTTCATTACATTTGTTGAGCAACTACCATATCCTCTAGGCATTATGGAGAATACAGAGATGATCCAGACAGTCACACTACCCTTAAAAACACAAAGATTGGTATCATCACATAATATCATTAATTACAGGGATAACTCCTCTGCCTCCCAAAACAAAACAAAACATTACATACAAACAACAGGTTTTGTCAGAAATATAGACACAAACCACTGAATCACCAGAAAATAATTAAAGCAGTTTGAACTCAGTGTTTATACTCTCTACCACTTGAGTTAGAGTTTATCAAACTTTTGAGAGTTAGTTCATGTATGCTGGTGCCTCACCGAGTCTAAAACAAATATAGTATTTTTGTAGTTCTATCTGTTCTGATTCCATGTCACAGTACTAGAACATATGGAAGAGATTTAATAAATAGTGTTAACTTTTTTTAGGATTTACTACCTTCTGGGCAATGTTCTGAATGTTTTATTAATTCATTTAGTCTTCCTAAAAACCCTATGAGGAAAGTGCTGTCATTATCCTCTCCTCTTGACAGATGAAGAACTAGAGGAAGAGAAAGTTAGGTAACTTGACCAAAATCAAGTGTCTAGTAAAACTGTGGCCCCAGGATGCAAACACAGTTTGGAATCAGAGCCCATGCTCCTAAACTCCACACTTGTCAACTAAGAGGTTTCAGAGATTAATACTATGGGAGCAATGTGGTATGTACTGATGGCTGCTTAGATTGGACAATTTCAGAGGATGTCTGATGTTTGTTTGCCTGTATATATATTTTTTCCAGGCAATGGGAGCTAATCTGACTAGTGCTTTTATAGATATTCTAGTACATTTTTTATGAATCTTTGAGCTGATTTCTGGTCAGTGTATATCAGGTAGTTCAGTTGCTTTATCATTGGTGTATACCAAAGAGTGAAATTTCTGGGTCATAGTGTGGTCATAGCTGGAAAGTGTATTAGTTTGCATTCCCACCATCACTGTATGGGACTTCTGGTTGCTCCACCTTCTCACCAACATTTGGAATTTTATTTCTTTTATTTTAGGCATTCAGATGGATCTATATGTAGAGGAATCACATTATGGTTTTAATTTTCACTACCCTAATGAATGATGGAGTTGAATTCCTTTTTCATATGTTCATCAGCCATTTGGCAATAAGCTTTTATGAGTGTCTTTTCAAGTGTTTTGTCCATTTTTCTATTGGGTTGTCTATCTTATTGATTTTGTAGGAATTCTTAACAGATTCTAGATATAAGTCCTTTGTTGGATATATGAATTGAAAGTATCTACTCTGTGGGTTGTCTATTTCCTCTCATAATGGGATCTTTTGATGAACAAAAGTTCTTAATTTTAAAATCCTATTTATCAATTTTTCTGTATGATTAGTACTTTGTTCATGTCCCATTTAAGCAAACTTTGCCTACTCCAAGGTCATGAAAGCCTCTTCCATGTTTTTTTCTAAAATTTATATTGTAGTAAGTTTTGAAATCAGGAAGTGTGAGTCCTTCAGCTTTGTTCTCCTTTTTCAAGGTTGCTTTGTCTATTTGGGGTCCCTTGGTATTCCATATGGATATTAGGATGATTTTTTTCCCAAAAAAACATTATTGAGATTTTGATAGAGATTGAATTGAATCTGTAAGATCACTTTGAGTAGTATTAACATTTTTATGAGAAAATTATTCTCCGTATTGCCATCTCTTTTTTTATTTTTATTTTAAAAAATTTACTGGGTTGATCTACAGGAACAAGTATAAAGGACACATGGACAAAAACTATGGGGGGTGGAAATGGAAGGGAGGTGGGGAGGGCTGCAGTGGTGGGTTGGGGTGAGAATAAAAGACAGAAAACTATACAAGATCAACAATTAAAATAAAAATTAGAAAAAAAATTTACTGGGTTGACTTTGTTTAACAAAATTATATAGGTTTCAGGGGTCCAGATCTATAATACATCATCTGTATGTTGTATTGTGTGTTCACTACCCCAAGTCAAGTTTCCTTCCATCACCATTTATCCTCTCTTTACCCTTTCCTACCTCCTCCCATCCCCCTTTTGCTCTGGTAATCATCATATTGTTGTCTGTCTATGCGCTTTGTTTCATTTTGTTTTGCTAATTCCTTCGCCTTTTTCACCCTGCCTCCTACCCCCTCCCCTCTGACGGCTGTCAGTCTTGTCTCTGTATCTATGAGTCTGCTTCTACTTTGCTAGTTTATTTTATTCATTAGATTCCACATATAAGTAAAATCATAGTACTAATATCTTAACAAAATATTAAGCCTTCTTGTTAATGAACATGGGATGTATTTCCATTTATTTATGTCTTATTTAATTTTTTCAGCAATGTTTTGTAGTTTTCATTGTATAAATCTTTCAACTCCTTGGTTAATTTCTAAATATTTTATTCTTTTTGAAGCTATTGTAAATGGGATTTTAAAAAATAATTTTCTTTTAAGATTTTACCTTGTTACTGTATATAAATGTAACTAATTTTTCTGTGTTGACTTTGTATTCTACTACTGTGCTGAGTTCATTTATTAGTTTTTAGTATGTGTGTTGCCAGAATGAGCACAGTTTATTAGTTTTAACGTGGTGTTTGTTTGTTTTTTTAGTGGAATCTTTAGGGTTTTGTACATATGAGATTATATCATCTGTGAACAGATGATTTTACTTCTTCCTTTCCAATTTTGGCACTTTTGATTTCTTTTTCTTGCCTAATTTTTCTGGCTAGAACTTTCAGTCTTTCACCATTGTATGTGACATTTACTGTGGGTTTTTCACATATTGCTTGTATTATGTTTAGAAAGTTTCCTTCTATTCCTAGTTTGTTGAGTATTTTTTGTTGTGAAAGGGTGTTGAATATTGTCAAATGCTTTTTCTGTATGGTTGAAACAATCATGTAGCTTTTCCCCTCTTCAATCCATGGTGTATTACATTGATTGATTTTTATATGTTGAACCATTCCTGCATTCCAGGAATAAATTCCACTTGGTTATGATGCAGAATCTTTTCAATATGTTGTTGAATTCAGTTTGCTGGAATTCTGTTGAGGATTTTTGCATCAAAGTTCCTAAGAGGTATTGATCTGTTGTTTTCTTTTCCTGTAGGGTCTTTGTCTGACTTTGATATCTGGGTAATTAATACTGACCTCCTAGAATGACTTACAATGTGTTTCCTCCTCTTCAGTATTTTCCAAAACCCTGAGAAGGATTGGTACTAGTTCTTTTTTAGATGTTTGGTACAATTTGTCCGTGAGACCATAAGGTCCAGGAGTTGTCTTTGTTGGGAGGTTTTTGATTATTGATTTAATCCTTACTAATTATAGGTCAGTTCAGATATTCTCTTTCTTTCTTTCTTTCTTTCTTTCTTTCTTTCTTTCTTTCTCATTTATTTATTTATTTGTTGTTGCTCAAGTACAGTGGTCTCCGGTTTCCTGCCACCACTTACCCCCACCCCACTCACTCCCACCTCCCACCCTCAATCCTTTCACCTTTTGGCTTTGTCCATGGGTCCATTATACATGTTCCTTGATGGACTTTTCCCTTCTTTCCCTTGTCCATTCCCCCAGTTAGATTTTCCTATTTATTTTTATGTCATGTTAGAAGATTTTATGTTTCTAGAAATTTGTCCATTTCCTCTAGCTTATCCAATTTATTGGCATCCAATTGTTGATAGTACTTTCTTATAATCCCTTTTTTTCTGTAGAATTAGTAGTAATGTCTCCACTTTGATTTCTGATTTTAGTAATTTGAGTCCTCTTTCTCTCTCTCTCTTTTTTTAGTCCATCTAGCCAAGGGTTGTCAATTTTGTTGATCCTTTCAAAAATAAAATTTTGGTTTTATTGATTTCCTCTATTATTTTCTATTCTGTATTTGGTTTACCTTTGCTCTAATCTTTATTATTTCCTTCCTTCTGCTAGCTTTGGATTTCATTTGTTCTTCTTTTTCTAATTCTTTGAGTTGTATAGTTGGAATATTGAATTAAAATTTTATTATTTTTAAATATATGCTTATAGCTATAAATTTCTCCCTTACCACTGCTTTTACTGCATACCACAAGTTTTGGTATGTTGTGGGTTTTTTTCATTCATCTCTAAGGATTTTCTAATTTCCCTTGTGATTTCTTCTTTGATCCATTGATTATTTAAGCATTTATTGCTTAATTTCCACAAATTTGAGAATTTCCAGTTTTATTTTTGTTTTTGATTTCTAACATCATTCATGGTGGTCAGAGAAGGTACTTTGTATACTGATCATATAAATATACCTATTGTGTCATATACCTATTCTAGAAAATGTCCCATGTACACATAAGATGAATATATATTCTGTTGTTGTTGGGTATAGTATTCTGTAAATGTCTGCTATATCTAGTTGATTTGTTGTGTTGTTCAAGTCCTCTATTTCCTTACCCATCTTCTGCATGGTTGTTCTGTCCATTATTTCAAGTGGGGTATTAAAGTGTCCAGCTATTCTTACAGAACTATTTCCCCCTTCAATTATGTCAGTTTTTGCTTCAGATATTTTGATGGTCTGTCATTAGATGTGTAAACGTTAATAATTACTATATCTTTTTGCTGTATTGAATCTTTCATTAAAATACAGTGTCCTTTGTTTCTTGTAAGTTTTTTGGGTTTAAAATTGTTTTTGTCTAATATTAGTATTGTCTGTTCTTTTTTGGTTACTATATGCATGGAATATTTTTTCCAAAGTTATACTTTCTTTTAAAAATTTTTTTATTTATTGATTGATTAATAATTTTTTTCAATCACAGTTGACATACAATATTATATTAGTTTTGTGTATACAGCATAGTGATTAGATATTTACATAACTTACAAGGTAATCACCCCAATTAATCTAGTACTCATCTGATACCATACATAGCTATTATAATGTTATTGATAATATTCCCTATACTTTACATCCCCATGATTATATCAATTTGTACTTCTTAATCATTTCCTCCTTTTTTGCCAATCCTACCAACCCCCCTCCTATCCGGCAACCATCAAAATGTTCCAAGTTTGTTTCTGTTTTGCTTGTTTGTTTGTTTTGATTTTTAGACTCCATGTATAAGTAAAATTATGTTATTTGTCTTTCTTTGTCTGACTTATTTCACTCAGCACAACACTTTCTAGGTCCATCCATGTCGTTGCAGATGGCAACATTTCATTATTTTTTTATAGCTAAGTCATACTCTCTTGTCTATCTGCACCACTACTTTATCTATCTGCTGATGAATACTTCAGTTACTTGCCTATCCTGGCTATCATAAATAATGTTGCAGCGAACATATGCACACATATGTCTTTTTGAATTAGTGTTATGGGTTTCTTTGGATAAATACCCAGAAGTAGATGGGTCTTTCTTTGTCTCTTGTTATAGCCTTTGTTTTAAAGTCTGTTGTGTCTGGTATAAGTATCGTTACCCCAGAAGTTGTTCATTTGTTTCCATTTTTATGAAACACCTTTTTTCATCCCTTTACTTTTAGTCTGTGTGTGTCGTTTGGTCTGTAGTCTGTTGTAGATAACATATGTAAGGGTCTTGTTATCTGTTTAGCCACTTTGTCTTTTTATTGGAGCATTTAATCTTTTTACATTTAAAGTAATTGTTGATAGATACAGTTATTGCCATTTTATTATTCATATATTTATCTTTTTTCTTCTTCTTAAAGAAGACCCCTTAACATTTCTTATAATACTCCTTCAGCTTTTTCTTGTCTGGAAAGCCCTTTATCTGTCCTTTGACTCTAAATGATAGCTTTGCTGGGTAGAGCAATCTTGGTTATAGGTCCTTGCTTTTCATCACTTTGAATATTTTGTGCCAATCCCTCTGGCCTGCAAAGTTTCTTTTGAGAAATCAGCTGACAGTCTTACAGGAGCTCTTTTGTAGGTAACTAACTGCTTTTCTCTGGCTCCTTTTAAGATCTGTGTTTGTCTTTAACCTTTGACACTTTAATTATGATGTTTCTTAGCGTAGGCCTTTTTGGGTTCACCTTGTTTGGAACACTGTGCTTCATGGGCTTGTATGTTATTTTCTTTGCCAGGTTAGGGAAGTTTTACATCATTATTTTTTTAAAGTAGCATTCATTTATTTTTAATTTTTTAATATATTTACTGAATGTATTGAGATTACATTGGTAAATAAAATTATATAGGTTTCAAGTGTACAATTCTATAATATATCATCTCTATATTGTATTGCGGGTTCCCACCCGAAGTCAAGTCTTCTTCCATAACCATTTATCCCCCATTTATCCTCTTCTATCTGCCTCTAGCCCCCCTTCCTTCTGGTAATCTGCATACTGTTGTTTGTGTCTGTGAGTGTCTTATTTTTCTTACTCCACCTATTTAACCCAGCCACCCAACTCCCCTCCCCTCTGACAGCTGTGAGTCTGTTCTCTGTATCTATGAATCTGTTTTGATTCTGTTTGTTTATTTATTTTATTAATTAGATTCCACATATAAGTGAAATCATGTGGTATTTGCTTTTCTCTGACTGGCTTATTTAACTTAGTGTAATACCCTCTAGGTATGTTCATGCTGTTAAGATTTCCTTCTTTTTAACTGCTAGGTAGTAGGTTTTCAATTACTTGTCCTCTCCTTTTTCCTTCTTGTACCCCTATGATTTGAATGTTATCACGCTTGATGTTATCCCAGAGGCCCTTTAGCTATTCTTATTTTTTTGGATTCTGTTTTCTTTTTGCTATTTTGATTGGGTGTTATCTGCTACCATATCTTCCAACCTGCCTATTTGATCCTCTGCTTCATCTAAAATACTGTTGACAGCCTTAAATCCTTTTTCGATATCCTGGATAGTCATTGAATCCAAGGATATAGATCCCTCCTCATTCCAAAAATAATTTTATTACATTGCCTAGAGAGAAGAAATACTATTTCTTCTTGTTTTTCAAAAGTGTTAGTGGTTTTGGATAGATTAATTAAGAGGATTAAGTTGTGAAGACAGTTTCTCTTTTAGAGAAAGTGGATCCAGAGAACCCAAATTGCTACTAAGAACAATTTCTGAATGTATGTCATGGAGCTCTGAAAGAAGTTTCTTTTTGGTATTTCTTAAGGATTGCATGAAAGGGAGACACTGGGAAATTCTATGAACACTCAGGGAAGCCTCGAGTGTGTTTGCTATGAAGAGAAGAATTACAACTGGGGGCCAATAGGTGAGTGTGGAGAGGGTGAAGTAGAATAGGAGACTACTTACTCAAATCAGGATAGTTATGAAAATTCTCTGGTTTGACCTTCAAGAAGTTACTAGAAATGAATAATTTCACACATACACACATACATGCACACAAGCATCTACTGAAAAGAGAAAAAAATAACAAATGTCTTTTGCAAGTGGGCTTGTGCCAAGTTAAAGTATAATAATTATCTTTAAAATCTCCTACTGAGAGGAATTGCTGGGTCAAAAGGTATATCCATTTTTAGTTTTTTTAGAAAATTCCATACTGTTTTCCATAGTGGTTGTACCAGCCTGCACTCCCACCAGCGGTGCACTAGTGTCCCCTTTTCTCCACAACCTCTCCAACACTTGTTGTTTGTTGCTTTGTTTGAGGGCCAATATATCCTAAGAACCCTGAAACACCAATCCAAAAGAACCTATGCACCCCTATGTTTATAGCAGCACAATTTACAATAGCCAAGTGTTGGAAGCAACCTAGATGCCCATCAGTAAATGAATGGATCAAAAAACTGTGGTACATTTACACAATGGAATTCTATGCAGCAGAAAGAAAGAAGGAGCTCATACCCTTTGCAACTGCATGGATGGAACTTGAGAGCATCATGTTAAGCAAAGTAAGCCAGGCAGTGAAAGACAAATACCATATGATCTCACCTTTAACAGGAAGCTAATCAACAAAACAAACAAACAAGCATAATATAACCAAAGACACAGAAATTGAGAACAGGCTGAAAGTCACCAGAGGGGAGAGGGGAGGGAATTTCAGGGGAAAAGGGGAAGGAACAATTATAAAGGACACATGGACAAAAACTATGGGGGGGTGGAAATGGGAGGGAGGAGGGGAGGGCTAGGGTGGTGGGTTCGGGTGAGAATAAAAGACAGAAAACTGTACAAGATCAACAATTAAAATAAAAATTAAAAAAAAAAAAAATCTACTGAGAGAGAAGGGGTATTGCCTCCCAGGTACGGATGTGGACAGGGAGTGAACATCCTGGCTGTTACGCCCATAGCAGAAGTGTGCTGCTCCCTTCTTCAGGCCAGTCCTCCCAACCCGCCCCTGCCCGCCCCCCAGTTCCTTTTCTTCTCATCCACTGAATGATGGCTTATCCACCCTGGTCACTTTCTCAGGCATCCCCGTCTCTTCATTCTTAGTATCATACCAAGACTGGGCCTTCTGACTGGGCCTCTGGCTGTCTTTAGTACCTCATTTGACCCAACTGTTTTCTTCAGGAGTCAAATTGTAATTTCACAAATTTAGACATACACTACATGGAATAAAATGTTTATTAAATCTGATTACTTAATAACATTTCTAGAAAATTAACCATTTGTGGAAACAAACATATACATATGAAATATATATATGTATATATAAATATAGATATATACACACAGAGAAAACATCTGCATACAAGAGAGATCAATAGTGTGCATATCTATTGGTTACAAAACAGTTGCAGCCTACGAGGAAGGGAGAGAAGAAACGGGGAGGGAAAAGTAAAGGAACTAGAGTTGACAAAGAGTAAAAGCAAAGATGCTCATATATCTTCTACTTCTAATGCAAAGCATGTCACTGTCAGATAATGTCATAAATCCCCTAGCTAGAATCCCCAGGGTTCTGCCACTAAAGAAGTTGTTTTCTTTCCCATTCCCAAATCTGGAGAGGATTCATTCAGTCCTCTTGTTGATCAGTTTTTGATCATCTAAAGAGATTTCACCTTTTAAAACAGGCTTTAAAACTTCCATCAGCTTCTCTAAGGCTAACCCTGATACATACTTTTTTTTCATTATTATTTCAAGAATGTCTGGTTGAAGATAAAATCACAGATCCCATTATTACAGACCTGAAGAGAAGCAACAGTAAACAAAGGAAACCCAGAGCTAGGTGATGGGGGTTAAATGTCAATTCTGTTATTTATTCAGCATGTAAATCTTCAGCAAATTGTCTACCCTCTCTTTGCCTCAGTTTTCCTATTTATAAAATAGGCTCAATGAGTGTAACTACCTCCTAGGATTTTTAGGAGAGTTAAATCAGTTAACACATATAAAGTACTTAGAACTGCTCTGGCAATATTTAGACCTCTGTATTATTGTTTTCCTCTTACGTTACAACAATGAGGTAAAGGCGGGAGTGGGAAGCATTGGGTGGAGGAGAGCAAAGAGGGGGAGATGGGGAGACATCTGTAATAGCATCAACAATAATTTTAAAAGAGAATTGCTACAAGTAAGAATATACTGCACATTCCACTAATCCCTCCTAGTCACTCTTCTCCCACACCGAGCTGTGTGATAGAATGTTCCACCCTAGAACAGCATCAGGAAGGGAGGCTGGAGTGAAATGTGTAGCATAACTAACCCCAAGTTTAGGTTGTGGGGCCAGGTGCTTCCTTACATTCCTCCGCCTATAACAGGAGCCAGCAAACTGGCCAAGCCTGTGGCCATTTCCTTTGCATTCTCTATTCATCTTTCATCACTTTCCAGCCAATAGAAGGTGCTGGTGTCATGGCCACCACTCTTACTGGTTGCTTCACATTCCAGCTTCGTTTGCTAAGGAAAATGCTCAGGATCCCAGACCAAGGAATGAGGAAACTTTGGGGCAAGAAAAAAATCTTCCCCAAGCCTCATTAGAGAAAAATTCCCTGGTACATCATATCTTTATCAGGTTCCTCAAAAGTTAAGTAACATTTTCAGCCAGTTGAACTTCCTTAACCTGATTTCCTAGAAAAGCCAGATATTCAGAGAAGTTGTAGAGCACTGGTGATCTAACGAAGAGGCCAGCAAATTCTCCCACAGAGCCCCTTCTCAGGCCCAAAAAATTACCTGCCAGCATAGCAACATATTCAAACCTGTTGGCAGGGACAGCCTCCAACTATTTGCCTTCCACAAACTGATCATCTGCTTAGGTGCCCAGCCACAATCAGATCCTGAGTTGCTGCAAAAGCCATGTTTACGTGAGGCCTGTCAAGCCAGCTTACTAAGTAGTCTATTTCCCCACAATATGACTTAGTCTACAGGGACATGAGTCTTCAGGTACACACCCTTTGATCCAGAGATTCCACTTACAGCAACTTTTTCCAAGGAAATAATTAGACAAGAGTTCAGAACCAATTATGCAGGGTCATTCATGGTGCCATTGTCTTATAATATCAAAAATATTGGAAATAATCTAAGTGACCATCACTAGGGGATGGCTTAAATAAATTATGGAATAGCCATACAATGAAACACTAACTAGTGTTTACAAATAATCATGGGATCTATAATTATTTACATGGAAAGATGCCCGCAATATCTTTGATGAGTGATAAAAGCAGTTCACTGAGCAGCATTCTGATATAATGACACTTTATTCCTTATTTCTTTAAGGCTTATTTATTTATTTATTTATTTATTTATTTATTTATTTATTTTTAGAGGGAGAAAGAGAGGGAAGGAAACATCTATGTGTGAACATCGATTAGTTGCCTCTTGCACATCCCCAGCTGGGGACTGAGCCCTGCCACCTAAGTATGTGCCCTGACTGGGAATCTAGCCAGCAACCTATCAGTTTGCAGGATAATGCCCACCCCACTGAGCCACACCACTCAGGACAATATACTGTCACTTTAAATTAAAGTTGCATTGTATCCAGAGATCTATAGAGAATTATGTTCACTATAATGTTAATAACAGTTATATCTAGGGTTAGTTATTTGGATAATTTTTCTTTTTCTTTTTTTCTAATTAAAAATTACTTTATAATAGTACATTTTACAATCTGAAAAAAAACTCAGCTTTTTACATTTTAATTCTGAGAAGAAAAGGAGCTAGGTGTTTTTCTGTTTGTTTGTTTTTTACTTTTTATTGAATTTATTGGGTGACATTGGTTAATAAAATTATATTGTTTTCAACTTTATAATAAATCATCTGTATATTGTACTGTGTGTTTGCCACTCCAAGTTAAGTCTCCTTCCACCACCATTTATCCTTTTCTTTGAGCTAGATTTTAATCATGTTTTGGGGAATGTAATCTTGTATTGGCCACACCAACCAGGTTATAGCATGCAAATAATGCAATTAATATTTCTTGAACACATACTACATGCCAACAGGCCCTGCTCGAAGCACTTTCCATATCTCAAATCATTTATATGACAATGCTGAGGCAAGTCTTTTATGAGCCCTGTTTTCCAGACAATGAAACAGGCATCAAGAGAAAGTCATTAGTTCAAGTTCTCAGGGCTGGTAAAAGCTGAAACAGAGATTTGGACAGAGGTCTTTGATCATGACCTCTGTGCTGTTCCATATACAGTTCACCTATCCTTATCTTCAGGGGGTGTGGAAGGGGGTGAGGGAGTGAAGAGAGCAGGATTTTATCCTCTTCTCCTTGCCCTTCCCAAAGGCTCTAAAGCCAAACCACTGGGCACATACTTACTTAACTCCTCTAAGCTTCCATTTCTCTTTTGTAAAACAGGGAAGCCTTCTTAGGCCACCCAACTTAGAATTAATTAGTCCATTCTCTACTGCATACATGGACATAGTAGCTACTTATTTTGTGGCACTTATATTTGTCCCACTTTCATTACCAATATCTTGTCTCAGGCTCAGAGACTGGCCCTAACTAACCCAGTGGGATTGTCCTCAGAGTGGCAGGAAGACAGTGGTCATTCTCTGCATCTCCATTTCCCAGCTTGCACAATAATTCTGTTCATTTGCCGTCCCTCCACACTGGACATGAGCACGTCAAGGCAGAGACGATGTCTTGTGTGCCTCTGCATTCCAGTGCCTGGGAAATAACATGTTTAGTTAATATATGTCATTTGTGGAGTTTAATTGGACATTAAAGCCATGTGGCCTTATGATTCCACAGGAAGAGTTAATGAAAGCAATACTTACACATTAATTTCTTTATTTTTAATTTTCTATTTTATTTTCTATTTTCTTTATTTTTTATTTTCTATTTTCTATTCTCTAGCAACAAGTTTAGAGAAGAATTGCCATTATATTAAAAAGTCACTCATTCTTATATGTGTCTACCTAAGAAATGTCCAAATCAGTAGAGAATTTTTATGAGTTTATTTGAGCCAAAACGAGGACAATTATCTGGAAGCCAAATCTCAATAAATTGAGAAAACTACTCCAGGAATGGCAGTTTTGCAGTGTGTTTTACACATTAGAATGAAAGAAGGAGATGTAAGTAAGGTTAAGAGAAATCCATTGGTGGTTAATTGAAAGGGAAGGAGAAAGCAAAGTGAAGAAATCTGGGGCATTGGATAAAAAGCAAAATGCAGAGACATATACTTCCTTTACATTGGTGGGTATAGGGTAGTTAATAATTAACATTTACAGCACACAGTGATGGGGTGCACGGAACCAGGTAACAATGATGGGTTCTGAGGTGGCTGTGTCCTGAGGGGTCTGAAAGGGATGATTACTCTGAATACTCAAAGGTATGTTATCTTAGATGCAAAAAGACAACAGGCTCAATTAAGGCAAAGACTGACCTTTGTCAAGGAAGATACTGGCCTAGTACGTGACTACCACCATGGCCCGCTTTCAGTTAGGAATTTCTGTGTTCAGTCTGTCCTATGTGGTTATTTCCTGTCTCTGGGTTGGTGAGGCCGCTATGCAGGCCTCTCCGGAGCTTGTGAGATCTAGTCAGCAGCCCCTTTCTCATCCAAACCCATATCCTCAGCAATCTAGGCCAACTGGGACTTAGCTCACCCTCCATCTGCATGGGAATAAGTAGAGTTGGGTACCTACATACAAGAGAGCCATAAACATTTGAGTCCCTCCCCTCCCCTGCCTGAAGTGCCCCAGAATACTCAGTCTTCTTCACTAAAGCAGCTGAAGTTGGGAGAGAGACAGCTTGGTGCCAGTCAGTTAGCCTTTGAATTTACTCCGTTTCAGGGGCCTCCCACCGCCAGGCTCAACAAAAAGCTTCTAATGTTTTTAGTCTGCCCAAAGTTCTGTGACCTCAATGCTGATGCCATTATTTCAGCTTGAGACCCCTTGACGCATCAGCCATAGCCACTCTGCATACCTGTGGGCTGAGGTGTGGAGTTGATGCTGCGTTGTCCTGGTCACATTCTTCTCTGTCCCACCCACAGGAGAATGTGCCACAACCAGAGTACCATCTGGGTGACCTGTTTTGACCCTGCCTTTTGTAGCTCAGCCTCATTTAACACTGAGGAGAGTGAGAGACCCTACTCTCCCCTCACAGCCTCACTACCACCTAGGTGAGAGCATTTTCTGCCTGGTCGCAGGGAGTCTTCTTTTGTCCGGTAACCTTCCCATGAGGGCTCTTGTCCTGTCTCTGTCACAGTGCCATGCCCCCATCAGCATCTCAGCTTTGTCACCACCACAGGCAGGCACTGTGAAGGGTCTGGGATTTCACCCTACTGGCAAGTTAACAAGTTAGCCTATTACTGTTTCTGGGATGCAGGCAGAAGACTTTGTTGCTCTGGGCAGCAAGCAGCATGAGCAGGCTTCTGATGAGCATGAGATGTTTTCTGTGTGCCTCGAAGTCCCGTGGAGGGCATGCAGGTAGGCCTAGTTGGTAAGCAGGTAGGCCTAGTTGGACGCTGAGGTGGGTGCAGCAGGTCTGTGACAAACTGAGGAACAGTGAGCTGTGGAATCTACCATTTTGACGGTGACTGGTCAGCAAGGCTGCTCTTTGGTAAGAGAGGTTACTTCACCCCTCAGGGTGGCTCACTGCAAACACAACCCTGAGAAATGGCCCAGGGGAAGAGCAGTCAGGGCCTGCTCCTCAGCCCATCCAGCAGGAAAGTACAGGAATGCTCAGCGTCCATGCTGACTGATTCTCAACATGTGTTTTGGTTAAGATGAATTCTCTGATTTCAAGGAAGGAGTTAAAGAGAATACAGATCAACACAGTTGAAACAGCTTTCCAACCCTAAAGCTACTTAATAAGTTAATTTAACTGCATCATGAAGGATTGGGTCTACTTGCAAAGAATATACTGAGTTACTTGGTTTTTAAGGAGGCTGCTAAAAATGTTCAGCAAGTCTCTTTAAAGTGGGGGGGGGGCAAAGTATTAGCATGTCTGGAAACACTTTGAGGAGTTAATGACAAAACTCTTCAGACTTAATTTTCTGTATACACTATAGGTTGAGGCATGGTAGGAAATGTAAGTAAAATAAGTAAGAAAGGTTGTTGGTACCATAGGCACTTACTTCTACAAAAGTAAACAAATGACAAAGAAAGGTCAAGCCCCCAAGTTGATCCTTTGCTCCCCGCCCTCCTTGCTGACAGCGGGCCCAGAACCCTCTCCACACTCTGTCCTCCAAGGGGCCCACACTGGTGTTAGGTTTGTCCACAAACTTCAATGAGACCAATAAATCCAGTTACAGACTGGCAGGATGATTTTCTTTTTCTTTTCCTCCCTCAACTATAACTCTATTTTCATAAATCTGAACAGGGTGAATTTTAATTCATATTCAGTTCATCATTGCCTGAGCAAGAGGGGTACCTTATTTTTTAACTCAGTAAAGCATTTACTGAATGTCTAGTGTATATAGAGTTGGGGCATGAAACTATTACGAGATTACACTGTAGCTTGAACAATTATTTGTTTTCTCTAGAAAGCTTCATAATATGTACACATGCACATGTACCCCACATTTTTCCTAAAAGGATTCCTAGGTAGGCTGCTGTTAAAATTTTTAGATTTCTCACATGTGTCTTGCTTCTACTTTATTTTCTTCCTTAAGACAGTTAAGAATGTGGGGCAGCAGGGAGAGAAAGAGTAGCCTCTATCAACATCCTCCATATTTAACATAAGGGGGAAATCCCAAGTGTCTTTATTTTTTAATAAATTTACTAAATGCAGAGGAATAATGAATCCACATTTTAAGAAATGCTTTAGTTGAAATAATTTTAGATTTGCAGAGAAGTTACAAAACTGGTACAGAAAGTTTACGTGTCGCCTTGTCTAGCTGATGCTAACAATTTACAGTGATCAAAACCAGGAATTTAGCATCAGTATAACACTACTAACTAAATTACTGAGCTTTCCGGAACTTCACAAGTTGTTCTCATACTGTCCCTTTTATGTTCCAGGATCCAATCCAAGATCTTATATTGCACTTATTGCTGTGTCTCAGTAGTCTCCTCCAGTCTGCGATGTTCTTCATTCTTTCCTTGGCTTTCACGATAAGTACTTTTGATAAGTACTGGTCAGTTATTTAGAAATTCTCTCATTTGGGGTTTTTCCAATGCTTTCTCATGATTAGATTGAGACTGTGGTTTTGAGTTGGGTTTTTTTTTTTTTTTAAAGCATATTGTTCTTAAACCACAGAATGCTATTGTGTCTTTGTCATTGCACGATATCAAAGGACACCTGATGTTATGTGGTATGAGGTATTTCTGGTGATGTTAAGCTTGTTCTTTTGGTTAAAGTGGCGTCCACCAGTTTCCTCTGCTGTGAAGTTACTGTTTTTTTCTTTTCTAACTGGTAAATATCGTTGGGTAGATACTTTGAGACTGTTAATATCTTACTTCTCCTCAATCTTTTGCCCACTCATTTTGGCATCCATTGGTGGGGTCTTACATGCAACAATTATTACTGTGGTGGTTGCTTAATTGTGATATTTTTTACTCCTTCATTTCATTTATATTTGTTCATTGGAAAGCTGCATCTTCTCCATATATTTATTTATTATATTAGTTATATAAATATGGTATCAAGGACATTTTATTCTGTGGTTATAGTCTAGTACCACCATCATTTATTTTATGGCTTAAATTATTTTGGCTATTGGGACCTCCTTCCAGTTGGCTCCCATGTCCTTTTGACACACCCCATCTTTCATTGAATACTTGCTCGTTTTCTGTTTTCTTAAGATATTCACATATATTTGCCCTGCCCCAAGCCTGGAATTAACCACTTCCTCAAGGGGTTCTGATTCCTTTTGCTAGAAAATGGCATTTAGAAATCAGTATCTGGGCTCTAGGTTTGCTCATTGCTGCGTCCATTGTCCCTAGATCCTCTCAGCAAGGACACGTGTACATACCAACCATGCTATGCATGCGCTCATACCTGTTTCTCTGTCTACCTGTAAGTATATACACAAAGTGGGGTCAAAAGTAGGCCTACAGGTGTTTATCAAGAGTAATATGATAATAAATAATACCAGAATAAACTCTGTGGCTTGCATACCCATAACTGTAAACCTACTTTTGACCCAACCTGTATGCTAAACCATGAGTTCATACTGATACCTCTGATTCCAATCCAGTACGGCATTTCTTTCCAGCCTCTCTTCTTTCTTCATTTGCAACTTTTCTCAGATAGTGAGAAGCCTTTTTTAGAGGCCCCTGAATTCCTTGGCTCATGTTCCCTTCCTCCTTGTCTAAGCCAGCAGTGTAGCATCTTCATGTCTCTCTAACTCCAACTCCCTTGCCTCCATCTTTCACTTGTAGGGACCCTTTTGATTACATTTTGCCCATCTGGGCAATTCCAGATACTCTCCCCATCTCAAAATCCTTTAGTTAACCATATCTGCAAAGTCCTTGTTTTCCATGTAAGGTAGTGTATCCCCAGGTTCAGGATATGGATTTCTTGCAGGGGTGGGGAGGCTATTCTGCCTACCACAGGTACTTATTATGTCCAATATTTATTATTATAAACAGTGTCCAATATTTATTATTATAAACATTATTATAAAAATATGGCTTTATATTTTTGTACTGTTGGAGGTATATCTTCAAGGTAGACTTCTAGACGTGGGATTGCTGGGTCAAAGGCAGGTGCCTTTTTGTGTAGCATTGCCGTCATTCTTTGCCTAGGTTGTGACTACCACCATGACCCACTTTTAGTTAGGAATTTTTATGTTCAGACCACCCTATTTGGTTACCACCTTATTTAGGTCTCTGAGTTTGTAAGTCCCACTGTAACTGAGCAGCCTGGGACTCAGCCACATGCACCTATTGCCCTCTTCCCTTCAGGAAAGGCACCGCTATTAACTTGCCATCGTTATGCAAAGTATCTTAAATGCTGTGTCATCCACTTCCACCCTCCCCCAGTCAAGAGTTGTGGGGGATACCTTCTGCTATCTTCAGGAGACCCCCGCTCTGCACCCCATAACACTACTATGCCGGCCTCCCCTAAGCTTTCACATTTAGTATGTGACCCCTTTGGGGGTCACACATATCACTCAAGCAAAAAGGACAAGGAGGCCCCATTTTATGTTACTTAGTTCCAGAAATTCTAGGCATTCTGTATAAATTATAAAATGTCAAACTTCCTTTCTCAGTTCAGGCATTTTACCACCAGTGTAAACCCATATTGAAATGCCACTATTTGTCTTTGGGTTCTCTCCTTCCCTTTCTCCCTTTTACTCACTTTTCTATGTAAGGATTAATATGACCAGTGTTATCAAACCCAGGGATTCCCAAAGACTGAGCCACCAATTAGGGCACGTTCTTCAGAACCACCTGATCAGAGTTTCGAAAAATGCAGATTTCTAGATTCCACCCATGTAGATTTTGAATCATGTTGTCTGGGTTACTGCCTAGATGTTTCTCTGTTTTTAAAGTTCCCCAGGGGATTCTGATGTGCAGCATGTGCAGCCAGGTTTGGGAACCACTGATCTGACTCCAAAACATGAACCTGCTTTTTCCTTCTGCTACTGACTGTATTTGAGTAGATGAAACTGTGGATTTCTTTTACCTGAGATCACGTTCTGGCATCCCCTCCAGTTGAACCCAGCAATGCATCTACTTCCCCAAATCTTAAGGCTGAAGGACATTGGTTCAGGCTTCAGGAGGTAGATTCCTCTCTTCATTTAATCCTGGGAACATGTTGTTGTCCTGATCAGCCCTGGTTAGGGAGTCCCTGGGTAAAACAGCTATATAATGTTGTGATTTACTTTTTATTTTTTTAATCCTCACCTGAGGATATGTTTATTGATTTCAGAGAGAGAGAGAAAAACATCGATGTGAAAGAAACATTGATTAGTTGCCTCCTGTACATGCCCTGATCGAGGATTGAACCTGCAACCTTTTGGTGTGCAGCATGACACTCCAACCACCTGAGCCACCTGGCCAGGGCATGATAGTATGAATTATAATAAGGCATATATATTTGGGGTTTTTTTGGTCCCCATTTCTGATGTGGAGCTCCTAAAACCCTTGGAATTTCCTAAAGGTTGACAGGTGTAAATGTGCCTTTCATTATTTTAATGAGGTAACACAGTTGGACACACCTAAGGTAGGGGACTGGTTGCTGGAAGAACCAACCATGAGATTAGAAGGTTGGAACTTTCAGTCCCACCCCTCTGACCTCCAGGGAGGGGATCAGGGCTGGAGGTTGAATCAATGACCTGTGGCCAATGATTTAATCAGTCACAACTATTATCGAAGCCTCCATAAGAACCTGAAAGGGTTCAGAGAGCTTCCAGGTTGGGTTGAGAATACTTCCATGTACCGCTGTGCTGGGCCCAATCTTAGCTGTTTGGGAAGCGCCTTGGTTTGGGATGTTGCCCCATGTATCTCTTCATCTGGCTGGTGATTCCAATCCTTTACTATCCTTTTTAATAAACCAGTACTCTAGTAAGTAAATGGTTTTCCTGAGTTCTGTGATCAGCTCTGGAAAATTAATCAAACACAAGGACGGGGTTGTGGAAAGTTTCCGTCTGTAGCTGATCAATCAGAAGCACAGATCACAGTCTGGACTTGTAATTGACATCTGAAATGGAAAGCAGTCTTGTGGGTCTGAATCCTCAGATTTAGATTCTGTGGAATCTGATTCTATTTCCAGAAAAATAGTGTCAGAATTGAGTAGAATTGTGAGACACACAGCTGGTGTCCAAAAGTCGCTTCGTTGGTGGTATGGGAAAAAAACACCCCACACACAGACGCTGGAATTGGGTGCAGAATTTTTGGCTGGATCTGGGGATCCTTTGGTTCCAAGTTGCTGGGGCCATACCAGGTTCATATTACAGTCATTCCAGGTGTCTGGGTCCAACAGAGATGAGCCAGGATCAGGAAAAGGAAGAGACTTTGGGAAGCACTTAGATTATTTAGTGCCTTAGGGCTGCCTCGTCCTTCTCCCCCAGCTATCTGAAAAATGAGGTCAGGCCTGAGTCATCGTTAAGCAGTAGGTGCATCTCAGGCACTTACACATTTTTTTTTTGTGTTTCAGAACTGCCTGAAGGAACAGAGACTCACTTGGGCAGAAAACATAATTCCACACAGGTATCTAGCCAAATCTGAGGCTAAGACCACAACCCAGAGTGTGGAGGGGACTAGAACAAGGGCCAGGTTGGCAGTCGAGGCTGTGTCTCTTTCTCGTTTGCTTCTTTCTTCATTTACTCTCTTAAGAACTTCTCTGGGCTACCTGGTTAAAGACGTTCTCTGCCTTTCCACATACACATCAGCTTCCACAATTACATTCTGTACCTTCTTTCACATGAAGTAACTAACTTCCTATATCTTAGATCTGCTTCAAATGTCCGAGGAAAAGAATTGGGTAGGCTTGGGGTCTAACACCCAGGGGGTTTGGAAGTAAGGTGACAGAGCACAGATGTGGCCACTCAAAACCAATTTTTATGATCTGGAGAAGTTTCTAGAGAAGAGGTGGATCATTGTGTCCTAGCAAGACACAAAGGCATATTTTTACCTTGGATGGGGAGGAGGGGACAGGTGCCTGGCCTCGTGCTGTGAACCAGAAGAGCTGCTGCAACAGCAGAACCTTTTATGAGAATCTGAATTATACTTCCAGTCTGGGGCTGTCATTTAGGCCTAGGCCCTGGTCAGAACTGTCTGCTTCCTCCCTACTACCTCTTTGAGTCACCTTTCAGAGTACCTGTCCCCTTTCTGAGAGAAGTTTCCCTGCCTTCTCCCTTTGTCCAGAAGGGCACCCTAGAAAGCCAGGTTTCATTCTGTGTGACCCACCTCCCCCAACTGCTCATCTGGCCAACAAGCAGTTGATTTGTAGGTGCATTCATGACACAGGATATGGCTGCTTCGGGAAACTGAGTCAGCCAATCGGATGCTCAAGGCAGAAGCAGTTGGGAGGTTACAAGACTCATCAGGGGAGATGTGGGGTTGAGGCAGCAGAGACTCAGAGAGCGCAAAATCAGCAAGGAGGGGGAAAAGACCGGAGGGGAGGAATGAGGAAATCAGCGTGAGAGGTCACCAGGTGAGAAGGGCAGAGAGAAGTGGAGGGAGAGGGACAGACGGCTCCATGAGGTAGAGCACAGAGAGCGGCTGGTGCCCGTGTCGTCTTGCTTCTGAGGTCTGAGGATTCCGGAGCCCCATCCCTCTTTAAGCCACCAGATTTGTTGAGGAGACTGAGTTCTTTAAGACGTTTTACTTTTCTAGTGACTGTTGTCAACAATATTCTGTTAAACCTCCCAGCCTGTGGGGAAGAGAGTGACTTTCATCATGATCTCAGCTCAGTTTCATAACGTGCAGGTCACTCATGGCTCCGTTCAGTCCCGTGTTTCCTGAAAGCTTCTTGAGACACAATTCGCATACCATACAACCCACCCGTCTAAAGCGCACCGTCCGGGGGTGTTCAGTATATGCACAGAGTCATGCAACGATGACAACAGTTTAGACATTTTCATCACACCAAAATGAAACCCCACACCCTTTATTAGTCCCCCTCTAACTCCCCGCACACCTCCAGTCCTAGGCGACTGTAATGATTTTCTGTCTCTATGGATTTGCCTATTCCATGTGGACACTTCATATCAGCGGAACTATATAATATGTGGCCTTTGTGACTGGCTTCTTTCACTGAGCATAGTGTTTTCGAGGTTCATCCACACTGTAGCCTGTGTCAGTACTTCATTCCTTTGTAAGGCTGAATCATATTCCACACTATGGGTTTACCAAAATGTATTTGTCCATTCATCAGTTTCTGGAAAGTTGAATTCTTTCTACTTTTTGGCTATTATGAATAATGCTGCTGTAACCATCTGTGTACAGGATTTTGTGGGGACAGTTTTTTTCTTCCTGGATCTATACCTCAGAGTGGAATGCTGGGCCATACAGTAACTCTATGGTTAACGTTTTGGAGAACTGCCAGAGCTCAGTCCCATTTGAAATTCCAGTCATACATCCTTTTCACATCTCCTCATTCTTTTCCCAGAACAGGCTAAACTGTTGGCTCTGCCCTCTTGGAGTGGGGGAGGGACATATCCCCAGGCTCCAACTGCTCCCGTGTGAAGTCAGAGGCTTGCTGAGGGCCCAGGACGGGACCTCTGACTTCCCTTCCTCTGCTGCATCTGCAGTCACAGACACTGTTGGGGTCTTCGGTGGTCATCGCTGAGGGTGCAGAGACCTGGAGTGCCCCCGTTTTCTTCACCCCTGAAAAGAGCCCTATAGCTCTTCACCACCCCACCCCCCACCCACCCTAGATATATTTCAGTGAACCTCCCCCATTCAGAAACTCGGGCAAGAAGCAGATACTCATGTCTCAGTAAGGACACTCTCAGACTGCAAGGATGTCTCAGACTAGCATCCTCTTCTCCTCAGGAATGAGAGGGAAAGAGGACAGTATATGTTCCCTCCAGGCCCCCAGAACCCCCTCCTTGTCTCGAATCCCTCTCTTTCATTGTTCACTGTTAAAGGCCAGTGGACCAGTTCAACCAACTTCCATCCCCCTCTTTCCCCTACTCTTATCTCCTGACCCAGTCCTATACCTGGAAGACTTACCTGAGGAATTAGAACTTAGCGAAATGTGAAAGTTGTGACTTCAGTAACTTTTTTTCTCCACGCAGCACTATCTCCCCAGTTATTTCTTTCCTGTTCAGTAACCTGGGGGATGCTGGGGCAGGAATCATGCCTAATCAGTAGCTTACATCAACCCACTAGTGTTACAGCAAACCACCCTCTTATCCGATTTCCTTTCAGGAAACGGCCTATACCCCATCCTCCTTTCTTCTTAAAAACGAACAACCTCCTCAGTTGCTCTGGCTAGACTCCCCGTTCACACCTTCCCTCCCCTCATGTTAAGGAGAGTCTGTCCTTAGCATGGGCTGACGACGACTCAAGGAAGGGCAATTTTCAGGGTGGCCCCATGTGGGCTCCTCCCTCCTCTCCCCGCTCTGGCTGTCTACTGCTTGCTCCCACCTCTGAATCCCTTATCCCCATTTTTCAGAGAGGGGGTCTGCCATCCTTCCCTTTCATCACATTCCAGATAAATGCCTATCAAAACCTTGGTTCCTGCATTTGAGAAGGTTGCTAAGGATGGTTCCAGATAAACTACTAGCTCCTTGTGGTTCTCACCCCTTCCTGAGCTCTTCCTTTTGGCCCATATTCCAGAACCCTGGGTGCATTTCTTTCTCACTCTGTGCTGTGGGTTTTTGGGCTTTGTTTATTTTATTTTATTTTATTTTATTTTATTTTATTTTATTTTATTTTATTTTATTTTATTTTATATTTATTTTATTGTTTTCCCTCCTATAGGGGCTAAAAGAAGACTTATTTTGGGGACCTGAAATAGTTAACACTGATTTAGTGCCTGCTATGTGGAAAACACTGTTCTAGGTGCTCTGTGCCAACATTTACATTGCATTGCATTGCATTACGTGCATTACATTGCATGACGTTGCATTTGGAGGAAAATATTCTGGGAAGAAAGTATAGAAATGGTTGGAGTAGTTCTTACCCCACTCTGCCTGGTACTCACAAGGTGATGCTGGTTAAGCAACTTTTTCTTCTGTAAAATGGAGGGGGCCTTGCAGACTGGTTGTATACATTGGTAAGATCATTGTTACACTTAATATAGTGCAGTATTTATGACCTCAGTTCTGGTTTGCTGTTATCAATATCATCCCACGCACCGTTAAAAACAAAATTCGTGTCTATGGTGATCCTACCCTAAACCTGAATTTCTGTTGAAAAAACTTAATATGGATCTGGCTTCTGAGATAGACCACTGTAATGAGAATAGCATTTTTTAAAATAAATTTTAAATAAGTTCTGAAAAAAAATAAAAAATTCAACTGAGTAAATTTTATTGGCTTTATTCAATTATTCATGAATCCTGCAGTATCTAATTTTGCAAATAGAAAAGGGCTCTGAGGAGCTGTAAGAAACAAAAGATTTTCATGGGCAGGAGGGAGCAGGAACAAAGAGATTACGTGTAATCTCTTTGAAAAAGAAAATGCGTGAGACAAGGCCACTTTCCTTTAGGCCCTGAAGTCAAGGGGATGGTGGGTCTAGCACGCAGATTATCTAACTAGTGCTCAGAAGGCAATTCTTGATTGACTGGTTTAAGATTCCATTTGGGGGGAGCCAAAACTATAATTAAGTTAAATCTGGGTTTGGTGACTGGGGGTCATAGTGTGACTGACTCCAACGTTTTGTTTGTTTGTTTCATTAATAACTGACTCCATTTTGAGACTGTCATCTTGTTTTTATGAACACACACACACACACACACACACACACGATTTAGCTATGCCTTTCAGTGATCTTTTATGATGAAGGGGACAAAGCTAAATTAAATAAATTAGAAACAAACATAGTCATTTGCAAAGTTCTTTGGAATGCAGACTGGTGCAGCCACTATGGAGAACAGCATGGAATTTCCTCAGAAAACTAAAAATGGAACTGCCTTTTGACTCAATAATTCCACTGCTAGGATTATACCCTAAGAACCCTGAAACACCAATCCAGAAGAACCTATGCACCCCAATGTTCATAGCAGCACAATTTACAATAGCCAAGTGCTGGAAGCAACCTAGGTGCCCATCAGTAAATGAATGGATCAAAAAACTACGGTCCATTTATTTACACGATGGAATAAATGTTTTCTTGTTGCTGTTGTTTAGCAATATGACTATACATTCCATTACTGATTTTTAAAAACTATTTCCATGTCTTTACAAAAGTAATTCGTGTTCATGGAAAGTTATTAGACAATAAAATATAAGCAAGAAGAAGAAACTAAAAAATCTTCTACAAGTCCTATACCTAGATCCCCCTGTTAACATTTTAGTATCTCCCCCTCCAGTGTCCTTTCAAGACATACAGATTCATGAGGCAGGATACTAGTTGGAGTTTTATTTGGGCCCCGTTGTGAAAACACCTAAGGCCTTGTTGCAAGAGCACCTTTGTTCCAAACTGAGTCTTTTCTCCAGAAGAAAGAGCCCAGAGGAAAAGGTGAAGAGAGTGAGGAGGGGGCAAGGGAACTTATCGTATTTGCTGTGTATAATGCACAGCCACATTTTTGGCCCAAACTTTCAAGGAAAAAACCTTTTGTTTTAATTTTTTAATTCAATTATTTATTTATTTATATTTAGAAACAAAACCAGTTATCATATTCCAGGGTATTATGTTCACACAATCATTGTTTTTGCTTTCTAGAGTGACACTTGTAACACATAAGCCTAAATACAATAATTAAAAACATTTATATAGAGATAGAATTAGTACTACTCATGTAAACGCACATCCTTATTTTTCCCTCAAAAGGCAAAGAGGTGCACATTACACACAGCAAAATACAGCAGATGAGAAAGAAGGGAAGGGGAACAGCATCGGCGTGGATATCTCCCTCCCAAAGAGGAGCAGGCACTCGGTGGGCGGTGCAGGATCCTCTGTAGACACTAAACCCCTAGAGCTGCGCAGGGAACCTGTGCCCATTCCTCAGGCTTCTGTGGCTCCACTACACAGAGGGGCTTTTCAGTGGTGAGACTAAAACCAGGTAGAAAGGAAAGGTCAACTTGAATATAGACCTAGGTGACCAGTCTCATTCCTAATGAGGCAGGCTAGTAAGCCAGGACAAACGGAATAGGGAAATGGAGATACAGTCGTCCCTTGCTATATCCTGGTTCACTTATTTCAGCTTCACTGTACTGTGGGTTTTTCAGTGAGGGACGACTGTATACTTCACTGGTGAGTACCCATATAGAATTTTATATGTTGTTAAAATTACGTAGGTTTAAGAGTGTAGAAAGTGTTTAAGAGCATATGAAGTGTTTATAAGAGTGTGGGAAAGATTAATAAGAGAGTGGGAAAAGTTTATAGGAGTGTGGGAAGGGTTTATAAAGCCTTAAAATATATATAAATAATCAAATAAATATAATGCTGCTACTTCTCGGATTTTCACCTATCACGGGGGTCTCTGGAACTTAAATCCCGAGATAGGTGAGGGATCACTGTAGTTCAATGGCCAAGCAGTTTAGTCATCTAGTAAATCTCAAAAATCTTATCTTCTCTCACCAAGGACACTTAAGAATAAATGGCTTACACTTCTCTTCCCAACCAGAAGGTAAATAGCTGAAATCACCCACTCAGGGAGATAGATAACAAAAATCCAACTAGTGTCATTTGAGCCAACCACCCCTGAGGATGAAGTCAGGGGATAAATCTCATTTTGGCTCATCAGCATAAAGCTGATGAATATCCTGTGGAGATCCTCCCCTAGAATCTCCCCTAAATACCCAGCCTTTAAAATCTTTTTTTTTTATATTTTATTTATTTATTTTTATTATTTATTTATTTATTTATCTTTAGAGGGGAAGGGAAGGAGAGAGGGAGAGAAACATCAATGTGCGGTTGCCTCTTGTATGTCCCCTGCCGGGAACTGGCCTGGCAACCCAGGCATGTGCCCTGACTGGGAATCGAACCTCGATCTTTTGGTTCGCAGGCCCACGCTCAATCCACTGAGCTACACCAGCCAGGGCCCCAGCCTTTAAAATCTTTAAAACAAAGGACTCAGGGGCGCTCCCTCTCCTCTCAGGAGCGTGCCTGTGCCTTCCCCTTCCTCCTCCTGTTCTTCTCCCCAGGCATGCTACCTTTGCCCTTTCCCTCTCCTAAACTCCAAGGGTCCTCTTTTGGTTTTTGTAACTTGTTTCCTGAGCCTATGCAGCCCAGCTGGCTCACTTCTACTACCTCTGTAACTTTCTAAATAAACTTCCTCTTACAGAATGGAGGTCCAGCCTTGCCAGTAACAACTGGTGCCAGTTCACCACCAACATCACCAATAACACTCCCCTCCCCTACAATCCCCTTGGGTTCATAGAAGTGGAGTCAGCAGAGATGGGACTCTGATGCTCAGAGTACGTGTTCGTAACCACATTTCTTTAATATTTTCTTGTCTTCTCTCCATGTTGCCTCCAAGTCACCTGCCTAGTTGTTTTTCTTCCGAAAAAGCAGTGTTCTCCTTTCCTCCTTCTTATTCTTTTTACTCCACCCCTCAAAGAAGAAACATTGAAACCTGTAATAGCTACAATTGGGAGTGACTGCCTAAATGCCAAGAATGGGGCTGTGTCTGTGCAACTGATGAAAGATTGCTCGATGGCAACTGTTTCTTTCTATGTAAAATTGATAGGGGAACTCAAGAGTGAAAGATTTAAGTGGTACTTGATAGGCTTAAGTGAGTAATGCATGTGGAAAGCTGTTACTCCAGGAACTGGAATGCCTGACTCCAAACTTTTTGCCCAAATGGGGTCTGCTAGTTGCGTAGATGGTATCTGAATTGCTGATCAACGGATAAAGAAGTACCAGGAAAATTGCCCCCAGACTACAACTCTTATAGTAATGGGGTGCAGAGCAGGGGGCTCCTGAAAATAGCAGATTGTATTTCCCACAAACCTTGATTGGCGGAAGGAAGAAGCGGATGAGATATTTTGCATAACAATGGCAAGATAATTGCCATACCTTTCTTGAAGGAGAGAGGATTGACGACCAAGACAAAAGATGTACTCAATTCTGAGAGTATTCAGAGACTTGTGATACAGCCAGGGGGAGCTGAGAATAACTTTGCAAGAGTCACGCTGACCAGCAACAGCAGCGCTTTCTGAGAGTTCTTCCTATGCTGTCTCCTGCCTCAAAGTGATTCTGAAAGCAAAACCAAAACTCAGTAGGATGGGCTTCAACTAGTTCCTTAAAAGCAGTTCCATGTTAGAAGGTAATGATGTCATTTCTTCTTTAATGTGCTCCTGACCACGACGACTATCTGATGACTTTTACCCATGTGCCTTATTCCTCGTGTGTCTTTGCCAGCTAGAAGGAATCCTGGCTTGGAATTACTGATTGTTGCAGTGATCTACGTAGCAACCTAGGGTTTTTTGTTTATGTTTTGTTTTCTTTTGGCTGTTTGTTTAGTTGGCTGCTAAAAAGGAATCTGATGCAAAGAGCAACTTTTATTGTTTTCTTTTTCTTTTTTTCCTTTGCCTGAGGAGCAAGTGCCAAGTCCTGAAGTGAGTATTGAATGGGTTGACGTTCTCTGGGTCAACAAAATGGGTACTTTGTGTTGGTGTTGTAAAAAATGAAGAGGCTGCCACAGTGGGGTAAGTGTGGACACATTTTCTTTCCACATCATTGGAGGCAGGAGAAATTCTCCCTCAGGCATTGGGCTCAGGGGCAGAAACAAGCTAATTTCCTCCTGCTCCCAAAATAGCAGGATTTATCTTGCTTGTCCTTATGCTTGTTATTCTTGTTGGGTGGTTTTATGAGATGAGCTATTCAGTTGGCCAAAGAGTTTGTTATTTGTTTGTTTTTTTCTGTAAGATGGCTCTAGTAGCACTTAGTTGTCTTTAACTTCATTTGAAACAATTTTGTTAGGTCGTATTGTGACAGCTGTCATATTGGTGTGCATTTTTATATATTTATTTTTTTAATTTGTCAACTGACTATATTTTTACACTACCTTCCAGTTATGAAACCCTATTTTATATGTTTATAGTAACAGCTACACTACCACCATTTATCTTTATTTTAACAACATATTATCAGAGACATTTTTAAGGTGTAATTTTCATAGTGATATTTTAGTTATTTCTCTTGTATTTTAAAAAGTTTGTTTACCAAACCACATTGAAACATTTCTTTAATTCATTTTTCTGTTTCATTTCTCAAAGACACATGGAAATGCTAATAAAATTTCTAATCATCATCTGATAACTAGTTGATAGTTATTTAGTTGATCGTTATCTGATATAGCCACTAGCTGACACTTAATTTGCTTGTGTAGCCTAATTGCAATTTTTATCAGAGGTTTTGAAAAGCACATGCTGAAAATAACTTGCAGGCCCTATTGTTATCCTCACAAATCTGTACGTCCAGGAACACCAGGGCTGGAGCCCCTGACTTAAAGGGTCACCTCTCACAGAAATGTTTCTGGTGGAGCGTGATCATTTTCTAAACTATTAGATCATTTTTTTCTTTTAAAAATATATTTTATTGATTATGCTATTACAGTTGTCCCAATTTTTCCCCTTTATCCTCCTCCATCCAGCACCCACCTCCTATTCCCTCTAGCTATCCCCCTCCCCTATTTCATGGTTATGGGTCATGCATATAAGTTTTTTGGCTTCTCCATTTCCAATACTATTCTTAACATCCTCCTGCCTATTCTGTACCTACCAATTTGTACTTCTTAAGCCCTGCACCTTTTCCCCAATTCTGCCCCATCCCCCTCCCAACTGATAACCCTCCAAATGATCTCCATATCTATGAGAGATAGATATGTTCTATTTCTATTCTGCTTGTTTGTTTAGTTTGTTTTTAGATTCAGTTGTTGATAGTTGTGAATTTATTGCCATTTTAATGTCCATAGTTTAGATCTTCTTCATCTTAAATAAGTCCCTTTCACATTTCATATGATAATGGCTTGGTGATAATGAACTCCTTTAGCTTTACCTTGTCTGGGAAGCTGTTTATCAGCCCTTTGATTCTAAATGATAGTTTTGCTGGGTAGAGTAAAGTTTTGCCTTGGAACCCTGGGTTTGGGTGGTCTGGTGTGGGGCTAGGATCCCTCACTCCCGAGGTATCCCTGATTTTTATCCCCCACACATGGGTGTAGGACTGCCCATCCCTCATCTCCATGTCTCTACATCTCTGCTCCTTTTATCCATCTGGATGAATGCGACTTCTTTAATTCCTTGGTTGGTGGACTTCTGTACAGCTTGATTTTCTGATGATTCTGGGTGAGAGTTGTTTTGTAGTTCAGTTGTAACTTTTGCTGTGGTTGTGCAAGGAGGCTAGCTGTGTTTACCTATGCCTCCATCTTGTCCGGAAGTCTCAACATGCACTTTTTTAAAACTTATCAAAATTGGTGAAATTTTGTGTAGACATTTTAATATTGAAGATGGAAGAAAATAAGCAACATTTTCAGCATATTATGCTTTATTATTTCAAGAAAGGTAAAAACAACTGAAATGCAAAAATGGATTTGTGCAGTGTATGGAGAAGGTGCTATGAGTGATCAAATATGTCAAAAGTGGTTTACAAAGTTTTGTGCTGGAGATTTTTCACTGGATAAAATCCCATTGGGATAAGATCCCATCGGGTAGATCAGTTGAAGTTGATAGTGATCAAAACAAGACACTAATTAAAAACAATCAACATTATACAACATTGGGAGATAACCAATATACTCAAAGTATCTGAATCAATAAAGTTATAGGTGAAAATGAAAAATGTGTCTTTATTTTATGGAAAAAACCATACTGACTTTTTGGCCAACACAGTAAATGTGCACTGAAAAAAAAATTTAACTAATGTTGAGATTCTCTTTTAGCTTAGAATTTTTGTAGGGGTAATGGAAGTAAAAAAATTGTTTTTCCTGCATCTGACATCTGTTTTGAATCAACCCCTTTGGCAGGGAGTTGACATCCCAGGCTAGCCTGTGTTTACAAGCCATGCTCTAAAAATAAGTTGTTTAAAAATGATAACTACATTAACTTATACTAGAGACAACAACCATTATTTTAAGAAAGTATGCTTGAGGGGCCTACTAAAAGGCTTATTTTTTTATATGAAGAGTGGAGAGGAAGATTAAATAAATGAAAGAGAACTGCAACGATTGTTCACCGCCTGGGTGCACACAGTAGAAAAGAGATGACAATGGTTTCATGTAAGAGAGGGATGAAGTGAGGAAGTCAAGTCTGAGTGAAATTGCCTATTAAGTTCTTCTAACCCTGAAATTCTCTGGTGTGATGGAAGAGAATCATAGACAAAAATGACAAAATGCACAGTAAGCATGTTCAATGTGAGCAGTAATTACACTGTTGCATCAGGAGTCAATTGCTCCTAGACCTGAGTGTTCTCCAAGCTCCTTCCCTCCCGAGCCCAAGATTTTATGACTAAATGAACCATATAGCTTTTGCCATTCAAAACTGGTTATTCGTCTTCATTACCTAACCTCTCCCTATCAGCAGGACCTTCCTTATCTATTGCTTCATGGTGTCTTCTTCCTGGATTTCTTCTGTCTGTGAACCTTTCCATTAAACTGGAGAACATTCCTCATGAGCAACATTTTGTAGGTTCTCCAAATCCCAAGTGCCTAGCACAATGCCTCACCACGCACACACGTGTTCATTGGGTGCTTGCTGAGTTGTTGAATTAGTTGATTTGATGAAATGGCAGGTGAATCACCAGATGTGAGGTATTTACGTAACACACAGGAGGCAGTTTGGGGTTGATGCTAATGTCTTTGGAGATAGTATCATTGGTCATGTGCAGAGTTGACCCGCTTTACAATGCATTGGACGTAGATTGGTGTGTGTCATTTTTATTCCCCATGGTAATATCCAAATACACTGCATGCCTTAACTGCTTCATACTTAGGTTACCATGTAATGAGGCAGCCTGACCTTCTATTATCACACCCTGATCTACTACAGCAGAGCTCCTTTTTAGGTTATTTGTGTTCCTCTATCTTCAAATGACTCACAGAACTGCAAGGCAGATAAAGGAATTTGAAAGGTTATCTAGCCCCAGTCACCTGAATGCCTTCCAGTTGTCTCTATCGCTTCTAGGGGCTTATTCCCTGTTCTTATTCTCCAGACCTTGCTATTACCTTTTCAGGATTTTTCTCCCTTGAGTCTACAACACTGCAATGGGGTAGCTTCTCATATTCTTAGGACCATTTTTTAGATTTTTATTTATTGATTTTTAATGAGAGAGAGAGAAACACTGATTTCGTTGTTCCACTTATCTTTGCTTTCCTTGTATGTGCCCTGGCCAGAGAGCAAACCAACAAACCTTGGCGTATCAGGGTGACGCTCTAAACAACTGAGCTACTTGGCCAAGGACTAAGACCATTTCTTCTCTGCTTTCCCTTGTCTCCTACACCTGCTCTCCAAATGTGGGGGCATTCCTCAGAATTCAGACCTCTTCCTTCTAGTTTCACTTTTTATATTCTCCCCCTCAGGGAGTTAATTCATTTTGTAATGTCACTTAACATCTACATATTTTTAAAAGATTTTATTTATTTATTTTTAGAAAGAGGGAAAGGGAGGGAGAAAGAGAGGCAGAGAAACATCAATGCAAAAGAGAAACGTAGATCAATTGCCTCTCATACATGCCCTGACTGAGGACGAAACCTGCAACCCAGGAACGTTTCCTGAACTGGAATCAAACTGGTGAGCTTTTACTTTGTGGGTTGATGCCCAACCAACAGAGCCACACTACTGGTCAGGGCAACATCTGAATGTTTGAAATAACCTCTTTATCTTTATATCTTATTTTCTTCCTTTCTTTCTTTTGCAAATGATTTACTTTCATTTTTTATGTTTCTTTAAAGCTGTTCAGTTACAGTTGTCCCCATTTTCACCCCTTGCTCTCCCCTGCCCCATCAAACACCAACTCCCAAAGATAATGCCCTTCCCATTGTCCTTGTCCATGGGTCCTTTGTACATGTTCCTCTTCTTTTCCCTATTACCCCCTTCCCCTCCTCTCTGGTCCTTATCAGTTTGTTCTTTATTTCCACATCTCTGGTTCTTTTTCGTTCATTTGATTGTTTTGTTGAATAGGTTCCACTTATAGGTGAGATCATATGGTATTTGTCTTTTGCTACCTGGCTTAATCACTTAGCATAATACTCTCCAATTCCATCCACACTGTTGGGAAGGGTAGGAGTTCCTTCTTTCTTTTTGCTGCATAGTATTCCATTGTGTAAATAAATGTACCAATGGGGACTTAGACTGTTTGCAGCACGTGGCTATTGTAAATAATGATCATTGGGGTGCATAGGTTCTTTTGAATAGGTGTTTCAGGATTCTTAGGGTACAATCCCAGCAATGGAATTGCTGGATAAAAAGGCAATTCCATCTTTATTTTCTGAGAAAATTCCATACTGTTTTCCACAGTGGCTACACCACTCTGCATTCCCAGCAATAATGCACTAGGGTTCCTTTTTCTTCACAACCTCGCCAACACTTGTTTGTTGATTTGTTTATGATGGCCATTCTGGCTGGTATGAAGTGGTATCTCATTGTGGTTTTAATTTGCATCTTTCTGATGGCTAGTGATGCTGAACATCCTTTTATATGTCTCTGGGCCCTCTGTATGTCTTTCTTGGAGAAGTGTGTGTTCAGGTCCTTTGCCACTTTTTAATTGGATTGTTTGTCTTTCTGGTGTGGAGTCATGTGAGTTCTTTATAGATTTTGGAGATCAAACCTTTGTCTCAGGTATCATTGGCAAATATGTTTTCCCATATGGTTGGTTACCCTTTTTTTTTTTTTTTTTTTGCTAATGTTTTCTTTAGCCATGCAGAAGGTTTTTCATTTTATATAGTCCCATTTGTTTATTCTTTCCTTTATATCCTTTGCCCTGGGGGTCATATTGGTGAAAATATTTCTGCATGGGGATAAAATATTTCTGAAAATATTTACCTGCCTGTGTTCTCCTGTAGGATGTTTATGGTTTCACAATTTATATTTAAGTCTTTTATCCCTCTCCAGTTTATTTTTGTATATGGTGTAAACTGGTGGTCAAGTTTCCTTTTTCTGCATATACCTGCCTAGATCTCCCAACACAATTTATTGAAGAGACTAATTTTACTCTATTTTATGCTCCTGCCCGCTTTGTCAAATATTAATTGATCATAGAGACTTGGGTTTATTTCTGGGCTCTCTATTCTGTTCCATTGATCTATGTGTGTTTTTATGCCAGTATCAGGCTGTTTTGATTACAGCGGCCTTGTAGTGTAGTTTAATATCAGGTATTTGATCCCTCCTACTTTGTTCTTCTTTCTCAAAATTGCTGAGGCTATTTGGGGTCATTTATGGTTCCATACAAATTTTTGAAATATTTGTTTTAGATCTGTGAAATATGTTATTGGTATTTTAATAGGGATTGGGTTGAATTCATAGATTGCTTTGGGTAGTATGCACATTTTAATGTTCTTAATTCTTCCAATCCATGAGCATGGTACATGTTTCCATTTGTTTGTGTCTTCCTTAATTTCTTTCTTCAGTGTTGTGTAGTTTTCTGAGTACAGGTTTTTACCTCCTTGGTTAAATTTATTCCTAGGCACTTTGTTCTTGTTGCTATAGTAAATGGGATTTTTTACCTAACTTTTTGTGGGGGGGCTCTGCCTACAGAGCCCCACGTCGGCCACAGATGAGAATAAGACTACCAAGAAATGATCTGCTTGGAGAGAAGAAGTGGCCGATCTCTCAAGGGAGAAGGGCCATTGAGAAGGGCCCTTCCTCAATGGCTTTTATTAGGTCCATTTTACACAGAAATACAGGTAAAGCTCATCAATCATTGTCAGGCGGCAAGGATCAAACAATAGATAACATTTTAAAGAACTGAGGGCTTAACCTGAGTCAGGGTCTGTCAGCTAAGGGGTTACAAAACTTTGGGAGGCAAACTCATTTCCTACTTGGACCCTTATCATTTAAATGAGAGCATTCTGAGCAAAGCAGGTTTCACAGGACTTTACAAATTCTTTCTTATGTCCAATCACCTAGGGAGCCCACCCTATCCAGCACAGAACTGCACTTCCCTCTGTCACTGTTTCAGGCTTAAGTGGAACAGAGCCAGGAAGCCAAGAGATAAGGGAACTTCCCCCAGATGGACTGAGGACTCAGGCTACATCAGGATAGCTGGGGGGGGGGGGGTGAGGGTCCATCACCCCCTTTTGTTGTAGCCCTGCAAGTCCTTCCTTGAGGGCCTTCCATGTGATCATGCCAGTCTTGGGCGACCCCTCCCTTGAGGGAATCTTAACCTGTCATTGGCTAACCAACCAAGCACTGGGGGCCAGTTATGGAAGAAGCAGAAGCGGCACTCCTGCCAGGGAGATAAGCTTTGTCTCAGTGGCTCATAGCCCGAAGGTCACTCACTCAGCCTTAGCCATGGGGGGTTTACAATTCCTGAAACCAGGCAGGGCAGTTCCCAACAATTTTTGTTTCTTATATTCCATTGTTAGTGTACAAAAATGCCCTCAATTTCTGAATATTGACTTTGTATCCTGCCATTTGGCCAAATTCACTTATTAGGTTTTTTGATGGAGTCCATAAGGTTTCTGTGTACACTATCGTGTCGTCTGCCAACAATGACAGTTTTGCTTCCTCCTTTCCAATTTGAATGCCTTTTATTTCTTTTTCTTTTCTGATCCCTGTGACTAGAACTTCTAATACTATGTCGAGTAGAAGTGCTAAAAGTGGACAAGTGGACAAGACACCCTTGTTTTGTGCCTGATCTTAGGGGAAGGCTTTTAGTTTTTGTCCATTGAGTATGATGTTGACTGTAGGTTTCTTGTATATGTCCTTTATTATGTTGAGGTATGCTCCCTCTACTCCCACTTTGCTGAGTGTTTTTATCATAAGCGAGTGCTGCACTTTATCAAATCTTTTTCCTTATCTATTGTAATGATCATGTGATTTTTGTTTTTCATTTTTTTGTTATACATTTATTGATTTTGAATATTGTACCATCATTCCATCCCTAGGATGAATCCCACTTGATCATGGTGTATGATGTTTTTAACGTATTGCTGGATGTGTTTTGCCAATATTTTGTTGAGGATTTTAGCATCTATGTTCATCAGTGATATTGGCCTGATATTTTCTTTCTTTGTTGTGTCTTTATCTGGTTTTGGGATTAGGATGATGCTGGCCTCATAAAAAGAGTTTGGAAGTCTTCCCTTTTTCTGGATTTTTTGGAATAGTTTGAGCAGGATAGGAGTTAGCTCTTCTCTAAATGTTTTATAAAATTCTCCTGTGAAGCCGTCCAAGGCTTTTGTGTGCCAGGAGTGTTTTCATTACTGCTTTCACTTCACTAGCTGCGATTGGCCTATTCAGGCTTTGTGCTTCTTCCTGATTCAGTTTTGGAAGATTATATGTTTCTAGAAATTTGTCCATTTCACCCAAGCTTTCAATTTTCTTGGCGTATAGTTGTTCATAGTAATTTCTTACAATCCTTTGTATTTCTGTGGTATCAATTGTAGTTTCTCTTCTTTCATTTCTGATTTTATTTATTTGGGCCCTCTATCTTTTTTTCTTATAGTCTGGTTAAAGGCTTGCCAATTTTGTTTATGTTTACAGAGAACCAGCTCCTGGATTTATTGACCCTTTGAATTGTTCTTTTAGTCTCTATATCATTTAATTCTGCTCTAATCTTGATTATTTCCTTGTTTCTACTCTCTCCGGGCTATGTTTGTTGTTGTTTCTCCAGTTCTTGTAGTTGTAGGGTTAGGCTGTTTATTTGAAATTTTTCTGTTTTTTAGGTAGGCCTGCATTGCTATGAACTTCCCTCCCAGGACTGCCTTTGCTGTGTCCCATAGGTTTTGCACTGTTGTGTGTTCATTGTCATTTGTTTCCGGACACTTTTTGATTTCTTCGTTGATCTCATTGGCAACCCATTCATTGTTTAATAACATGTTATTCAGTCTTTATGAATTTGAATGTTTTTGAGTTTTTTTCCTTGAGGATGGTTTCTAGTTTCAAGCCATTGTAATCCGAGAAAATGATTGATATGATTTCAATTTTCTTGAATTTGTTGAGGCTTGTTTTGTGTTCTATCATGTGGTCTTTCTTTGGAAATGTGCCATGTGCATTTGAAAAGAGTATGTATTTTGCTTCTTAGGGGTAAAAATTTCTATATATATGTATATATATACATACACATTGGACTCGGTTAAGTCCATTTAATCTAGGGTGTTGTACATTGCCACAATATTCTTGTTGATTCTTTGTTTGGAATATCTATCCATTGCTGACAGTGGGGTGTTAAAAGCCCCTGCTATAAGTGTGTTGCTATCTCTATCTTTCTTGAAGTCCTCCAAGATTTTCCTTATATATTTGGGTGCTCCTATGTTGGGTGCATATATGTTTACAATGTTTGTGTCTTCTTGATGAATTCTTCCCTTCAGTATTATGAAGTGACCTTCTCCGTCAATGTTTATGGTCTTTGTGTTGAAATCTAGTTTGTTTGATATAAGTATTGCTAACCTGGCCTTTTTTTTCCTGTCTGCTTGGAATATTTTTTTCCAACCTTTCGCTTTCAGTCTGTGTACGTCTTTTTCTCTGAGGTGGGTTCCTTATAGGCAGCTTATATGTGAGTCATTTTTTTTAATCCATTCAGCTACTCTATGTCTTTTGATTGAAGCATTTAATCCATTTACACTTCAGATTATTATTGATAGGTACTTATTCATTGAAAGTTTTCCCTTTTGCACTTGTGTTCTCTCTCTCACTCTTTTTCTTCCTTTTCTTAAAGGAGCCCCTTTAACATGTCTTGCAGTGCTGGTTTGGTGGAGGTGTATTCTTTTAGCCTTCTTTTGTCTGGGAAATTCCTTATTTCGCCTTCCATTTTAAATTTGAGTCTTGCTGGGTAGAGTAGTCTTGGTTGCAGACCTTTGCTTTTCATTACCTGGTATACTTCTTGTCATTCCCTTCCCACTTGTAGCCCTTCTGCTGAGAAATCAGCTGCTAGCCTTATCAGAGTTCCCTTGTATGTTACTATCTGTTTCTCCCTTGCTGCCTTTAAGATCCTCTCTTTGTCTTTGAATTTTGCCATGTTATTTATGGTGTGTCTTGTCAGTGGGCTTCTTTGGATTCCTCTTGATTGGGACCTTCTGTGTTTCCTGGACTTGTGTGACTTTTTCTCTCATCAAATTAGGTAAGTTTTCCATCATTATTTTTTCAAACAGGTTTTCTATCCCTTGCTCTTCTTCTTCTCCTTCTCATATCCCTATTATTATATATTATATGGATATTATTATGTTTTATGTTGTCCTGCAGTTCCCTTAACACTTCTTCACTGTTTTTGAGTCTTTTTTCATTTTTTTCCCTCTGTCTGGGAATTTTTTTTCCATCTTGTCCTTCAGCTGGCTTATTCTATCATCTGCTTGATCTAGCCTGTTTTTAATTCTTTCTATTGTGTTCTTCATTTCAGATATTGTATTTTTCATTTCTTCTTGTCTCTTATTGATAGTTTCTATGTCCTTTTTCTTTTCTTTCTTTTTCTGCGTCCTTTTTCTTGCTGGTGTAGTTCACAGTAAGTTCCTTGAAGATTCCATGGAGTTCTTTGAAGTTCTCATTGAGCTCCTTGATCATCCTTAGAACAAATATTTTGAACTTGATGTCTGATAGTTTGGTTGCCTCAATTTTGTTTAGCAGTCTTTCTGGGGATTCCTCATTTCTGTCAATTGGGAGTTGTTTCTTTGTGTCCTCATTTCTTGTTTGTTTTTTTTCCCCCTGCTTGTTAGATTTATCTGCTCTGACTCCCTGTCCTCCTGGTACGATCTTCTGTGATAGGAGACCTGTGGGACTCAGTGGTGCAATCTCCTTGATCACATGTGCTTGATGCTCTTGCACCGTCCTTAATGCCTTTTATTTGTTTGGGATTTTGGTTGTTGTGGGTCATTCTTCGGTGGGTTCTTCTCTCCGAATCCACCAGTGACTGAGAGTCACTCTGCCCTCCACATCTTGTTCTGGTAGTACCTGTACAACAGTATAGGTATAGTACAGTACTACCAGAACAAAAACCAAACAGCCCAAGAAACAGACCCACACCCACAAAGATATCCCCCACTCACAATTACACTATCAACAGTCAATGTACCAATATTAATAAACCTGTAAAGAGATCAAGACTATTATAAGAAAGGAAAAACAAATATGAGATGACTAATGGAAAGAAATTTTGCGAGAATGGGGGAAGGGCAATAATAAGAGTAGGGAATAGAGGCAAGGCAAAGTAGGAAAGAAAATAAAGTTTACTCTGTAACTAAAAAGAGAGGAGGGAAGGAGTAACAGTAAGAGTGGAGAAGTGTGTAGTATTTGGTTAAAACCAAAATGTGAAGAAAATATGTATATTTGTATATATCTAGTGAGAGAAAAAACAGACAACCACAACACACACACACACACACACACACACACACACATATATATATATATATATATATATGAAATAATATGGCCCTAATTGCAGAAAAATCTCCACCACAGAGATACTGACAACCAATGAACTAAGACTTATACAAGTGAGATGAGAATAAGGCAAAAGGAAAGAAAGAAGAGCTTAGAAGGTGTCTAGAGGAAAGAGAAGTTATTTTGAGAGGATAGAGGGAGAAGGAATACTAAGAGTCAGGGATGAAAACCTGGCTAAGATGGAAAAATTAATGTTTAAAATGAAAAAAGGAAGGGCAAGAGGAAGGCAAAATGGAGTAGTAGAGGCGAACAGTGAAATTTGAGATTTGAAGTACAAAAATAGCCACTATCTAGAAATAAGATTAAAGAACTACAATAACAACTACCTTACTAGTATGTGTGAGCAAAGATTGATAAAGGTGGAGAGAGAATGAGGGTTTTTAAGAACAGGAGGAGGAATGTGAGATGACTAATGACAGTCACAAATGGTTTTGAGAGGTGGAGCGGGGAGCGATAGTAATAGTGTGGAATAGAAACAAGTCGTATCAAGAGAGAAAATAGAATTTAAAATAAATATATGGAGGAGGAAGAAGGTAGTATGGAGTAAGAGAAGGGAAAAGCAATATATGAGATTTAAAATAAACTGAATTATAAAACCTGGTGCCATATTATGCCCAAGCTTTTAGGTTAAACAGCTTTGCAGGAGAGAAGCTAGTGCCTTCTTGCGCCTGTCTCTATTTTCTCCGCTGTGCTGGTTTGGTAAATTAGGGCCTGAGGAGCTGCTAGCAGGCTGTGTCTGGTGCAGAGGAAATGTACGCAGCAGCAGGAAACTCCTGGGCCTGACCTCCCCACTTTGCCGAGCGGTAATCCCACAGGGGGGTGTTGTGTTCGCCTGTCTGAGAAAGGCTCTAGCTGACTCGAGCAAATCTCAGGCATTCAGCCCCCCTATTCCAGACCCAAGCTTGCTGCTCTCTCACAGGAAGTTCGGCGGAATTCCCCACTCTGCTCTGCTTGTGAGCTGTGTTGGGTTGGGTCCTCCCATTCCTTCAGTGCTGCCTCTGAGTTTTTTGGTTAGCAAAGCTGTTGCGTCCCGCACGCGCACATAGGCCTGCGTGCCTGGGTTCCTGCCAAGCCTTGGGGATGTATCAGCTCCCCCTTTCAAAGTGTCTTTATGGCCCCCACGCTGTAGCAAGAGTCCCCGGGGATCCTGTTCTCCACGTGCTTCCTCTCCCCGAAAATCACACAGTCTCTCACGGTCAAGGCTAACCACCTCCTTATAGAACCTCCAAAAATTTTTAAGTTTCTCTCTGAATCCTTCCCGTATGGTGTTGGGAAGATTCCCCCCAGCTCTGCTATAACAAGGCGATGACGGCATGCTGTCCCTTCTCCCTCCAGAGATCTTCAGCCTCGGGCCTGTCTGTTCCCGCTGTGCTGTTTCTGGAGCCCACATCTCCCAGGCCTTTCCTCGCTGCCCCAGTAGCTTACGGGTCTTGAGCCGATCTTCAGCTGCCCGACTCTGTGCAGCCAGCCATGCTGGGCTGGGCAACAGTGGTGGTCCACCCAGAAAGCTCAGTTCCTAGGCCCCTAGGCGCCTTGCAGGCGGGCTGGTTCCTGTGTACTCCTGTGCACTCCCCACGCTCTCCTCCGCATATGCTCTTACTCACAGATGCTTTCACTTGCTCTCCTCTCTGTGTTCTGACTTTAAATCTGGTCCGTGTCTGAGAGCAGGTGAACAGAGCTGCCGGTTACTCTGCTGCCGTCTTGGATCCTCTGATTTTCTTATGTCTTTCTCTTTCTTTCCTTCTTCCTTTCTTTCCTTCTTTCTTTCTTTCCTTCTTTCTTTCCTTCTTTCCTTCTTTCTTTCTTTCTTTCCTTCTTCCTTTCTTTCCTTCTTTCTTTCTTTCTTCCTTCCTTCCTTCCTTCCTTCCTTCCTTCCTTCCTTTCTTTCTTTCCTTCCTTCCTTCCTTCCCTCCCTCCGTCCCTCCCTCTTTCTTTCCTCCCCTACCCTCCCCTTACCCTACCGATGGCATCAATATTGTCTTGATAGTCTGACCTCAGAACTACAGGCAACTCATTGCTTCTCTTTCTTTGCCTTATGGCTGATCACTCATCAGTTTTGTTTTGTTTTTGTCACTGTTCCTATCAATTTTCTTTCTTTTCCATGTCCTTTCCTCCTTAGATGAGAATGTTGCAGGCAGAATTTGACATTTCTGGACACTGACTCTGCCAGAACCTAGGCAACAATGCTTATGCAAATTCCCACATTGTTTTGTGTTACCAGTAACAAAGTTCCTAAATTATCAAAAGTTTAGCAAACACTTATAAGGACCTAATAAAGTGCACAGAACTCTTGTTCTAGCAGGGACACAGAAGTGTAGCCATTTAACATACCAGTAATGAGTTAAGTGCTAACACTAGAGGTGAGTAGCAGATACAGTTGAAGCAGAGGAACACTTAAACTTAAGACACCTAAGAGAGGCTTATTCTCTTGTATTAAGTGCGTAAGAATGTAGGCTACTTAAGGAGATATTTAAGATACAATACTATTTTTTAAGCACATGAAGAAACAGATACAAGAAAAATAAGATTAGACAAAAGCGAGATCAGACATAAGAGATTAGAATTCTTAAAGAACCTGTGAAGTCCTTGTCATGAAATGTACAAGTATTTTTCTGTGACTGAGGCAAGAAGGGTGAGATCAGGGAAGGTTCTGCAAGCCACACTAAGGAGGAGTTCTTTATCTTGTAAATAATGGAAGCTATTGAAGTCTTTTAAGTAGGAGTGACCTGGCCAGATTTGATTGTCCACTTTTCAGGAGATTATTCAGTCTGCTAGGTAAAGGGATAATTTATTCAACAAATATTAGCCCTGACTGGTGTGGATCAGTGGATTGAGCACCAGCCTACAAACCAAAGGGTCTCTGGTTCAATTCCCTGTCAGGGCACATGCCTGGGTTGTGGGCCAGGTCCCCAGTAGGGGACTATAGGGTAAGTGGAGGCAGTCTGGCTTCCTCACATAGGTGACTGGGTAGCTAAGGGAAGCAGTGTTTCCATAGCCTTGGAGGGGCCTGATAACCAGTGTTCCCATAGCCTTGGAGGGGCCTGATAACCAGTGTTCTCACAGCCTTGGAGGGGCCTGATAACCAGTGTTCTCACAGCCTTGAGAATGGGTCCGATAAACTGTTCCCATAACATGAAGTGGGCTTGCATGCTCAGAATTATGTTATGTTATGTAAGGTTTTGGCATCTTGCCAGCTTTGTCCCTCTCTAATACTTAAACAGGTAGGGACTCCCTGCTGGGGGCAGTGATGATGAGAGACATGCAAGGGGACAGGTGCCACACTGGGGAGCAAAGGCCATGACATGAGACATGCAGATAAGCAGACAGCATGCATGCAGCATGCATGGCTCACCCACCCATAAATAAAGGCATGCCAGACATGCCAATGGCTCCATGAATATTGTTCCGTCTGCATGAATACCGTGAGCCTGCCTGGCCTTGAAGGGTGGCAACACAGGGACGCACGAGAGGCAAGCACACATTAATGTTTCTCTCCCTCTCTTTCCCCTTCACTTCCCCTCTTTCTAAAAATAAATAAATGGATCTGGGAAAGAAGGTGCACAGGACTAGAAGTGGGCTTAGGTCCATTGGGCAGGAAATTCCAGCAACCCAAGGACCTAGGTTGAGATGGGTAGTGGGGAACGGTCAAGGGCTCTACAACACATGGCCACAGTGGGGTCCTCTGAATCATGGGGCTCAACACAATTCTCTTACCTGGGCTTTTGGAAGGACTTAGAATTTTACTCAGTGAAATATCAAGCCATCAAAAGGTTTTGAGCATACATGATTTTTATTTTTAAAGGTTTTGTCTGGCTGCTGTATTGAGAAACTGCAGGAAGGCATGGTCAGAATAACATGGTCAGAATAGCAGTTATCTGGCTATTGCAGGAGTCACCATGAGAGATGATAATGGCTCAGGCTGATGCGAAAGCCGTGAGATTATAGGTGCATTTGAGAAAAGGGTCCATAGGATTTGGTAATGAATTGAAAGCAGGTGAGAGAAGAAAGGAGCAGAAGAAGATGCGAAGGTTTGTGTTCTCCACCTTGACGAGTGGAAGGCAGAGCAAAAGGAGGCAAAACTAGAAGGTAAAAATGACAGTGAGGAGGCTGTGCTATGGAATAAGGAGAAATGAGGAGGAGCTGAATTTTAAGGTAATGGCAGTGGGATGGTGGAAACAGCAGGCATCGTCCAAAAAGTATCCAGGAAGCAGAGTTAACAGGACTGGGGGCTGAACCGGATTTGCAAGGTGAGAGATGAGCAGGTTTAAGATGACATCCAAGACTCTGGCTTGAAGTGGGTATTATTAATGGCATCACAGGAAAATGGGACACAAAGAATTTCTATAAACTGTGCAAGGTCTTAGAGATTAACACAATAATTTCTAGAATCAGAATTTGAACTCAGATGTGTTTGACCTTACAGCCTGAGCTCCTAACCATTGCATGGGGCTTGTCTAGAAGAAAGGAGGCTGCAGCTTGGAAAGTATTTCACAACACTGTCTTTCTCTGTCTCTCAGTTAGCTCGAGTAGGCTGTGTGTAAGGACAGTCCCCTTAGACAAGCGAGGCGGAAGGGGAAGTTAAGCCAGTAGTTTAGCCAGGAGTTCTTTTGTTGCCAGAACTACATGTTATGTGCTGTGCTTTGTGCTCTAGAAATAAGAACACTAGACAAGTCCCAGGCTTTCAGGTGCCGCTAAAGATGCTATCGTCTGTGGATTTAATAAGGAAGGGGATCCTCAAGTCTAGCCAAGGTGTGCCTTGAGCATTTTCTCAAGGAAAGCCCTTGACCCTGTTCCTGCCCCTGCTGTAATATCTCCTTTCCTAAAACAAAAGCAAGGACACAGCCTGCTGTGGACCTCACATTATATTCCCGTCTAGCTACTGCCTCATCACTCTTCTCTGAAAAGTGGCCTGTACTCTGTTGTCTCCCTATCTTTACCTGCTCTTTTCTTCTGAGTCCACCCAGGCTTTCATCGACTCCAGATCCACTGTCAGGCCATCTGTGACCTCCATACTGCTAAGTTCAACTCTCAGGAGCTTTTGGCTCAACTGGCCACTCTCTCCTTGTAGCACTTTGTTTTAAACTCTAGGTTTTACTGTTATTTAGCTTTGGTGAGGCCAAGAAATCACAAAATGACTGCCACTAAAAATATTTTTTATACTCTTTCCCGGGAGAAAGGGGCCTGCCACACCACAGGGGGCCACACAGGGAAGCATCAGGGTCAGACCAGAGGCAGAGGGAGAAATGTGGGCAGGCGCCTTTAGTGTCACTTTCACAGGGAGGACCGGGCAACACAGAACGAGTAGGCTGAGGTTGGCTGGTTTAACTCATTTCAGCAGGCCCTGGGGCATTGGGGCTGTCCCTTATTTCTGGTACCTGGCTCTAGGGTGGTTAGGGCAGGTAAGTAGTGGCACAGAGTATGAGAACCCAGTCAAAAAGGTGGTTGGAGGTATGGGTTCTGGACTGGTTGGTGCACATTTGAAAGATGAACTTCTTTGTTAGGAATTGGTTAATCCTAGGAGTGGCCATCCCTCCAGAGTAGTCATCAGTGACCGTATGTCAAAGCATCAGAAGACAGAAAATAAAAAACATAGCTATTTTCCCTTTTACATTTACTCTCGGTCCTCTTTTGCTAGTAGCCTCCCTCTCATTGATAACCGTTGGAATGCCCCACATCTTAGTCCTTTGACACTTTCTCTTCCCTATCTCCCTTTAGATGATGTCATGCATCCCCATGGCTTTCAGTAATACTTACACATCGATGACTCCCAAATTTGTATCTCTACCCCCAAATTTTAGACCATCTATTATTATCCAACTGCCTACTCAACGTCTTCACTTGCACGTCTAATAGGCATCTCAAACCAAACATATTCCAAACATAATTCTTGATTTCTACTCCCTAATCTTCATCTCTCTCCATCTTCTCCACTTAAATAAACCTCACCTGCATTGCCCTAGTGACTCAAGCCCTAAACCTAGAAATTTTACTAGATTTTTCTATTTTTTGTCAAACTACATATCTAACTTGTGAGCAATTTCCTTAAGGCCTTTTTTGAGAGTATAGATGGAAAGACATTATGTGTTCATGGATTGGAAGACTAAATGTTGTTAGATGGCTGTATTTTTCAATGGTTAAATAAACATTATACAGTGCAATTCCTATCAAAATTCTAGCTGCCATTTGTGTGTGTGTGTGTGTGTGTGTGTGCGCGTGTAGAAATGAATAAGCACATCCTAAAATTCATGTGAAAATGCAAGGGAGCCAGAATAGCCAGACACACAAATACCACATACACAGAGACATAACACAGACACAGGCGTGCACACACAAAATCTTGAAAAAGGATGAAGTTGGAGTACTGACATTTCTTGATTTCAAAACTTACCACAAAGCTACTGTAATAAAGTTTATGGTACTGACATAAAATAGGTATATAATTCAATGTAATAGAATTGAGAGTCCAAAAAGAAACCCATATATCTGTGGTTAACTGACTTTTGGTAAGGGTGCCAAGATAATTTAATGGAGAATGAATAATCTTTTAAACAAATTGTGCAGGGGCAATTGGATGTCCACACATAAAAGAATGAATCTGGAGCCTTAACCTCATATCGTGTACAAATATTAACTCGAAATGTATCAAAGACCTAAATATAAGAACAAAAGCCATAAATTTCTCAGGAGAAAACATAGATGTAAAATCTTTTGTTACTTTGGATGAGGCAGTGGTTTCTTATATATGACATCTCAAGTATAAGCAACAAAATACAAAATAGATTAATCAACTTCATCTACATGAATTGTGCTTTGAGATTAAATTACATTAAAACATTTAGGCTTCAAAGACCTATCAAGAAGCTGAAAAGACAGTCTGCAGACTGGGAGAAAGTATTTGCTAAGCATGTATTTGATAAACAGCTTGGAAGTTCCTCAAAACCTTAAACATAGAGTTATTAATACCATTTAACCATGCAACTCCTATATATATAGCCAAGAGAACTGAAAACGTGTCCACCCCAAAATTTGTATATAAATAGAACTACTCAGAATAGCCAATAAGTGGCAACAATCCAAATGTCCATCAACTGTTGAATGAATAAACAAGATGTGGTATAGTCACATAATAGAATATTATTCAACTATGAAAAGGAATGAAGTGCTGACTATGTGCTACAACACAGATGAATCTTATAAATATTATGCCTGGCAAAAGAAACTAGACACAAAACACCATATATCATATGATTCCATTTATATGAAATATCCTGAATAAGAAAATTGTAGAGATAGAAAGTAGATTAGCAGTTGTCAAGGTTTGGAGGGACAGGGAAGGGGAATTGGGAAATTTATGCTAATGGGTATAGGGTTCCATTTCGGGATGATAAAAATGATCTAGAATTAGATAGTGGTCTGGGTTGCACAATTTTGTGAATATATTAAAAACCACCAAATTGCACCATTCAATCATCTGTGTTTTAAATATACACATATACATACTCTCACATACACACATAATTCTCTGTATGTCCATTATACTTCAATAAAATATTGAAAAAAATTAACAAACTTAAAGGACAAACTTTATACATATATGAAACCTTCAACAGACTACTTCTCACCTCTACTAGCCCCACAGTTCTACTCCAAACTATCAACATCTCTGCAAAAATAATCATCACTAATCATCCTGCTTCTAATCTTTCCCCACCCACTCTTCTTCCCAACAGCAGTCTATGATCTACACCAAATCTGAGTCCTCTTTTGAAAATGTAAGTGAGTCCTGACCAGCGTGGTGTAGCTCAGTTGGTTGAGCATCTTCCAGCAAAGCAAAAGGTCACAAGTTCAGTTCCTCTCCAGGACACATGCCTGGGTTGTGGCCCAGTCCCCTGGTGGGGGCATGCGAGAGGCAACCAATCAATGTTTCTCTCCCTTTCTTTCTCCCTCCCTTCCTCCCTCTCTAAAAATAAATAGATTGTTAAAATCTTTAAAAAATAAAAATGTAACTGAGATTATGCTATTCGGATTCAGATCTCCACTCGCTTTTCATCATACTCAGCTGCTCTGCTTTTAGCTGATTTACATGTACGGCTCCAACCAATTTGCCTTGAAGAAATGGCTCTATGGCTAATACAATTTTGAAAGCCTCTTGGAGGACAAAATAGCTGACAGTCATGTATCCTGTCCCTTTTTGCCTTCAACCATGAAAAGTTCTTGGGTGGGGGGAAAACCTGGGAACAAAGGTGGAAACGTAGGAGATGAAAGAAGACCAAGATTGGGCACCCACTCAACAGAGCCAGTTCTCTGCTCTCCCTCTCTATACTTCTTAGTAACAGGGAATTCAAGTGATGGGCACATTTGGTAACAACACTCAAAAGAGCTTGACTACTTTACCTGCTCAATTAGCTATCAAGTATTTATCGAGAACCTAGCTCTGTGCTACTGAGCACTATCTCCGAGTGTCTGATGCCCAGAGTTCTGGTCCAGCTGGGACAGGTGATATGGATTGTTAATTTGACAAACAAGATTGATTTTCAAGAGCCTGCTACTGAAACCATGGAAGGCTCCATGGGAGAGACAAAGATAACCACCAGTGTGGGTAAGTCAGAGGACTGCTTCACATTCAGTAAAGGCTGTTAGAAAAAGAGGTAGAGCTTCTAATTCAGACTGACAGAGTGCCTGGCTTCCTCTTATCCTGTCTTCCCTCTCTGCCAGGGCCCACTGTCTCCCCCAAAGATTTGTTTACGAGTCATTTCCCTGTTTTTATGAGTAAGCAGATCATGACACAGAAATTTCAGAAGGCTCTGAGGCTTTCAATTGTCTGTTTCAGATCCGATACAGAACATGTTCCTCCTCCTGCTAATTTTGAACCTGGGGACACAGCTTCATCAGACAACAGGTAAGAATGAACAAAGGGAGGGGCCTGAGAAAGAGGAGCAGGTGAAGGCCCCTAGCTGAAGCCAATGATTTGAATGTGGTCTTGAGGCTGAAGGCTTTCTTTGAGGGGAGGTGTGATTACTGGCTGTTACAAGCACAGCAAAAAGAATGGTGGCTTGTGCATGCCCTTGTTCCTGTCTTATAAAAACAGAGACTGAGAATATTGGTCTATCTAATCCCACTCTTCAATGAAGGTGGTGACAAGAAGACAGAACCACTCAGATCATTCACCTCTGAACTGACATGAGGGTATTGGCTGTTTGTCCTGAAAAGTGAGATGCCAAGCACCTGTCCCCTTCTCTTCTGGCAGGGAGAATGAGGAGACAAAGGTCAGGGGGACACCTAGAGGACCCTGTTACTCTAAAGAGTCTTTTGTTGACACTCTGCTGATTATTAAATATTCATTGGAGTTCCTCTTTTAAAAAGCAACAGTAACAGCCATCGGCCATTCACACGCTAATTGTGGATTACTTGAATTGGAAGATCAGCGTCTTTCTAATGTCTGGGTGCTTAATGAACCTTAATGCAATGCCTTTGGATATTAAAGAAAGGAGTTCTACCAGAAGGTGTGGATGGGCAGGAAGGAAAGCGGTTTCAGAGTTTGTTGCGCTCCTAGGCAAGGTAGTTCAGACCGTTTGCAAGTGCTCTCAGGATCGTGAGTGTGTTATTTTGCATGAAAATCAGGAGATAAGAGAGGAAGACAGAAGTGGGCACAAGGGATTAAGTCCTCGATGCTAGCGGTTCCAATCCCATGGGAAGCCGTCCGGCATTCTGCCTTCTATTGAGAAAGAATGGCTTCTTTGGCACTGGTAACCATTTGAAGAGCTTTTCCCTCCCTTCCGGGTGGTTCTGAACAGGTGGTTCCTCCTGTTCTTTGCCCAGCCACATCCCTCTGTCTCCCTTGGGCTGGCAGCCTGGGCTGGTAGTAGGGGGCCATCCTTGGAGAACACCCTAACATTCTGCTTACTCCAGTCCTGCCCTGCACTGACAGCTAAAGAAACACTTCGTGTTTCTTTTTTAAGGCACCCTGCCTGGCTCAGATTTTAGAGATATCTAAAAGAACAAATGCTTCCTTGCTACCAAAGAGCTTTCAGTTTCCATCAAGTAATAAGAAAACCAAAATGCAAAAGAAGGGTCTGAATCTGCTGTTCCCAGGCCACTGACAGGACTGGGGACTCCAGGAGAAACCTTGGGAATCGTGGAACCTCTGTTTCTAAAGATTTTATTTTTTAAAATTTATTTTTCAAGAATGTGGAGGGGAGGGAGGAAGGGAGGGAGGAAGAGAGAGAAACGTTGATGTGGGAGAGAAACATCAGTTGGTTGACTCTTGACCTGACCCACAAGCCAGGCATGTTTTCTGACCAGGAATTGAATCGGTGACCTACCTATGGATTCACAGGCTGGAGCTCAATCCATTGAGCCTCACTAGCCAGGACCAATCAGCACATTTTTGCATGCCTGTTGACCATTCATACATCTTCTCTGGTGAAGTGTGTATTCAAATTATTTGACCAATTTTAATTGGGTTTTTTATTTTCTTATTGTTAAGTTTTAAGAGTTTGTTATGATTTTGAATATAAGTCCTTCATGAACTATGCAATGTACAAATATTTCTCCCTATTTGTGGCTCATTCATCTTTTCACAACATCTTTTGCAGAGCGCAGGTTTTAATTTGATGAAGTTCAGTAAGTCAGTGTTTTCTTTTGTGGATTGTGTTTTTGGTGTCATATCTGAAGAATGGTTTAACTGAAGCTCAAAAGGCTTTCTCCTGTGTTTTCTTCTAAACACTGTATAGTGGTACATTTTACATTTAGGTTAGTAATCAACCCATCTTGAGTTAATTTTTATATAAGGCGTGAAGGGTTTTTTTGTTTTGTTTTGTCTGTTTGTTTGTTTTTGCATCTGGACATGAATTGCCCAGCCCCATTTGTTGAAAGTACTATCCTTCTTCCATCGAATCATCTGCACAGTTGTCAAAAATCAATAGGTTGTATTTGTGTGGTTCTATTTCTGGATTGTCTGTTCTTTTGATCTATGGGTATATCTTCCACATATATCACACTCTTTTAATATTGTAGCATTATAGTTTATTTTTTCTTGCAGCTTCTCATAGTTTTATTTCAAAATCTAATGACATCTTGTGAAACATTTAAGGGAAAAATATTTATTTTTGTACTTTATCATGTCTTGGAGGAAAAAGTAACCCAAATTTTACTCTTTTCATTGCTATTTCCTTCTTTCTTCACCCTCCAAAGATGGATAAACACCAGGGGGACCTGTGCCCATGGCAATGCTTGAGGCCCCTCTGGGGCAGGGACTACCCCCAGGGTCACTCCACTCACCTGATCTTCAGCCTCCAACACTACTTCTGCTGACCCCTGAGGCACACACAGCAGAAGAATCAGGGGGGAAAGGATTTCTAAGAGATGAGATGCCTCCATGCCGAGTACCTACAAAGGGGTGCATGAGTCAGGGGCCCAGAGCAGATGTCTGGCTTTAGAAACTAGAGTTTTCTGAAAACCGTGGCTGTGTAAAGCAGCCCCAAAATACATTAGGTAGGAGTATAAACAAGCCTAAGGTTCTGCTGTTAGATGGAAAAAAATATATAAAATTAGCTTAAAGAGGAAGCTGTCTTGAGAGGCGATGCAAATGATTCATTTTGTTTTTACTGGAGCTGTGTCTGGTGTTCACTCCCAGTGATGCCTGACTGCAAATAAAAACCAAAGTTACCCCAAGAACTGTCAAAAAGACTCCAGCATTATCGGTGTACCTTAATCCTATGTATGTTTCACTGGATTATATAGATCCATATCTTTTGTTAAAATATGTAGATTCAGTGGATGAATATAATATAAAATTATGTATATATTATATAAATTTTTAAAAGGCTCCAGGAACATTACTCAAGGTATCTGCTTTAATGTGTCTAAAGAACCAGCATGTATGAATTTCTCATGCCCTGGCCAAGTCCTTTACTCTTTAATATAGTCAAGGGCCCCAAATGAATGGGGAAAACCAGTTTTCTCTGCTTAATTTTGTAGTTGTAGAAACTTTCCAATTTTCTCCTTTGTTTGATGACTTCAGGAGTTCAATGCTAGGTTGAAGCTTATTTTAGTAACAATGAGGCATATGAAATAGAAAACAAATGTCTTATCCTTAGCATAAAGATGAAAAGTATATCTACCTCATTCATGGATGCAGTACATGTCAGTGGATACATAGTCATATCTGTAAAGTTGTTAGGAGTGTAGGTTTTCAAGTCACAGAGATGAATTTTAATTCCATCTCCGTGAGTGCCACTCTTTGACCTTTGGCAAGTATATCCATTTTTAAGCCTCAGTTTCACCACCTGTAAAATGGGGATAGTAACTTCCACCTTGCAGACTTTTGGAAATATCAGATGAGATGATGATGTAGAGGTTAGCCCAGTGTCAGGCTCATTGTATTTAATAAATGTTAACTATTATTCTACTTCCTATTAAAAGTCCAAATGCAGGCCAGTGTATAACTCTGCTTCTCAAATGTTCATGTGCACATGATCACACCAACCACGTTAAGATGCAGATTCTGCTTCTCTAGGTCCAGGGCTGGACCTGACATTCTGCATTCTTAACTATCTCCTAGGTGAAACTGAGGACAACACTCTGAACAGCAGGATGATGAAAGATGTTTGCAGGTGCAGGTGTTTTATTTGTCTAACCAATGGTTCTCAATGTTCTCTGCCCATCAGAAGCTTCCAGGGAAATAAAAAACAAATTGATGCTAGCCTTACAAAAGAATTAGAATTTAATTTGAAGGATCCTAAGTGGGGCCAGGGCATTAGTTTGTTTTAAAAGCCTCCCCAAATAACATTAATGTTCTAGTTATTCTGAGCTACTCAGATACATGATTCATGTTTGCTGATTGCTCTTTTCTCTGTGAACATTAGCTGAAAAATGTCACCTGTCTGAGAGGTGGCATGCTTTTTGCCTGCAAACCCTGTACTCACACACCCTGTGCAAGGCAGATGGGGGAAGCAAGCAGAAAATGGATTTTTGCCAAAGGCCCAGACAGTAAAGAGGGGAGTTCTGCTGTATGCCACGGGGAGTTCCAGAGGAAGTTACAGGCGTTCTTCTCATGAAAGGAAAGCATAAGTGTGATAAATAATTTGTTAAATAAATTCAGTAGAGACTACACCCAAGTCCTCTAATTCTTCTTCTTCTTTTTTTTTAAATAAGCAGATTTATTGACAATTATTGTAGTTACTGATCCATGCTATCTTATTTTGGTTTCTTTTTTTAAAATTTGTATTACTTTTATTTATTTTTCTTTTTTTAATTGTTGTTCAAGTACAAATGTCTGCATTTTCCCCCATCAGTTCCCCCGACCCAGCCATTCCCACCTGCCTCCCCTGATCCCACCCCCATCCCTTGGTTTTGTCTGTGTGTCGTCCTTCATAGTTGTTCCTGAAAACCCTTCCCCCTTTCCCCCCGCGTTATCTCCTCCTACCTCCCCTCTGGTTACTGTCAGTTTGCTCTTAATTTCAATGTCTCTGGTTATATTTTGCTTGCTTGTTTGTTTTGTTGATTAAGTTCCACTTAAAGGTGAGATCATATGGTATTTGTCTTTCACCACTTGGCTTATTTTGCTTAGCATAATGCTCTCCCATTCCATCCATGCTGTCACAAGGGGTAGGAGCTCCTTTCTTTCTGCTGCGTACTATTCCATCATGTAAATGTACCACAGGCTGATTCTTCTTATAGCTCAGACTCAGCAACTAATCTTCCTTGCAAGCCTTATTTGTCTTCCCTGTTTCCTCTTTTACCATGTGTAGTAAAATAAAAGAAGGGAGTGCTATGAAGGGAGTAGAAGCAGTGTAAATTCTTGAACCTGGCACATAGAAGATGGTTAATACATATTTGATAACTGAATAAATTTATAAATATTAATCTTCAGGGAAGGGCAGATTTGGTGTCAAGTAGCTCTGTCTATATTTATATGTATAGATATATTTTACTCCTCACCCAAGTTCATGCTCATTAATTTTAAAGAGAGGGGAAGGGAGGGAGAAAAACATTGATGTGAGAAACATGAATCGGTTGCCTCTCACATGCACCTCAACAGGGACGGAACCTGCAACCCAGGCACGTGCCCTGACTAGGAATTGAACTTTCGACCTTTTGGTTTACTGGATGATACCCCAACCAACTGAGTCGCACCAGCCAGGGCAATGCTGTCTTTGTTTTAAGGGGACTTCCTAAATCAAGTATTTGAAGATGATTCTCATCATAGAGGGATATACCTTTAAAAGGTTCTTATTTTGGAGACTTGGGGTGAGAATTATAACAAGTTCTTAGTGGATTCCAAAAAATGGAATTATACAGGAAATTTGGAAGCACAACATCTCTTTTCACATATATCATCTCAGAGTATTCTCAACCTGGCCAAGCAAATGCAGGTGTGATTGGCATTGGTTTACACAAAAGCACTCATTGTATAGCCCTGCCTCACCCCCATCTTGCATAAAAGAAGGCTGGGCAGATGTAACTCCTTTCTGTACCATAGATCTCTGTTACAAAGGCACATTAATGTTCTACTAATGGTTTTAACAGGGGTTGGAGGCAAGATGTAAATTTGTCAGTTGTTTTTGATAAATCTCAAGTTCATGGATAGCACTTACAATCAAGTGTGCTGTGTGGTAATTAAGAATGCCAGTTTGTGTGACATTGGGCAAGTCATATTCTGATGAGGGAAAAACAGAAGTCGATATGATTATGCTCATCTTTTCTTTCTCCCTCTCCCTCTTTCTGACCTTTATTTGCCAAAACCTTAACTAGAACTTAGTATGTGCTAGGTACTGGAGGTATCAAATCAAACTCAACCTGGTCACTGCCTTCAAAGACTTGTATGATAGCAGGAGGAAAACCATGAGTAAGAAGAGAATTGCAATGCAAACCATTGGAGCAACTTAAAGAAACCCAGAAATTGCTTATACCATGAAATCTGTTGCTTAGGATGGTCAGGGAATGAGCTTTCCTGGTTAAAAAAATACTGTGTTTAATAAAGATTGGCCAAGTATTTCATATGTAGATTACCACTGTCCCAAGAATTAAAACAGGGTACAAAAGAAAGGAACCAATGTTTGCTGACCACCTACTACCTACCAAAATAAGGTACTTCGCATATACCGTTTCTCTTAGTTTTTCCAATACTGGGAGGTAGGTATTAATCTTGTGCCTTTACAGGTAGAGAGACAGACTCATAAAGGTTAAATAACAGGATCAAGATCAAAGAAAGGGCTCAAGATTCCAGCGCAGTCAGAATGTGAACCCAGGCTCATCTGTCACTAAATCCAATGCTCTTCATACCACATTTTATATGGAAACAACTCCTCGAATAGCATATGCTTGGAAGCCTCCCCAATATTTATTGTAAAGTTGGTTTGGCTGATTAAAGTAATGAACGGATGCAGCAAGATCTACTGAACGTAACTTGATCTGATCATCACGATTCAGAAGCTAGTTCAGGATCTTGCTATACCTTAGTCCTAATGACTATCCATTCATTAATGATGGAAATAGCATAATTTTGTACAGTTTCTCACACTTCATTTGTGCATGCACTGCCTTCATTAGTTTGCCATGTTTGAATGCACTTTATGTTGTTGTTTTTGTAAAATTCTTTAAATCAATGCAGCTTTTATTTTTTTGAGCAAAATGACATGCCCCGTGGTAAATGGAAAACCAGCATCGCTGGCACTGGTACCTAGAGGATAAGAGCAAATGTAAATGCAGTGAAAGTAAAGTGGTGTCATTAAAGTCTACCCAGATCCTATTACCTGCCTGGGAGCAGCCTGTTTTATTAAAAAGAAAAATATTCATTGTTAGAGGTTGGAGAGTCTGGTTGCAAATTATGTACAATTTCAAAGGTTGAAATAAAACTGAAGAGGAAATACGTTCCTCCTGAATAATCTAACTCCTTTTAGGCCCTCATTCTGCTCCATCTAAAATCATTTTTCATGCTTCTAGTAGTATGTACCTGGCACATAGTAGGTACATACTTAATATTAGTTGTACTCTTCCTTTCCCGTCGTTGATAGAAAATAAGCTTCTATAATAGACTTGTATGATGTGGTGGTTAAGAACAATTGGGATTTAGCAATACCTGGGTCTGATCCTGGCTGTGCAATCTTAGGCAAGTTGCTTAACCTTTCTGTGTCTGTTTCCTTTTCTAAAAAAGAGGATGGTTCTACTTCACTGATTTCCTGGGAAGACTAACTGAGGTCATGTGTTAGCAGAGGCCTAACACATGGTAAGAACTCAACATGTGATAGTTGTTATTATTATAATCACTGGTGCAAGGTAGGTGATATTTTTCAGAGAAAGATGTAATCTGATCCACATGAGAACAGACGAGCCTGGGTGACAGGTGGTAGGAAGGCAGTCAGCTGTACAGGTAGGGTGTGTTGAGGGAAGAGAACTATTTCACAGCAGTGGATCAAGATGTCCACTCTGGCCCAGATTGGATGAGGAAAGGAGAGAAAAGAGCCCAAGCGATGCCCAGATAATGACAGGCATTTTCTAGAAAACAGGGGTGGACTGAGTCTCCTTAGCTCCTACTCTGTAGAGAACTGAAATGTAAAGGCAGACGATGGGAGAACATCTTGTTTTCTGTTCAGCTTTATTCACAGTGACAGTCCCTAAGGATCTGTACATAGTAGAACATGGCAGCAATGTGACCTTGGAGTGTGATTTTTACTCTGGAAATTATCTGGAAGTTGAACATGTAACAGCCACTTTACAAAAGGTGGGAAACAATACATCCTCACACAGTACCACTTTGCTGAAGGAGGAGCTGAAGGGGAAGGCCTTATTCCACTTCTCCCAAGTGCAAGTGAGTGATGCGGGGAAGTACCACTGCGTGATCGGCTTCGGGACCACCTGGGACTACAAGTATCTGACTCTAAAAGTCAAAGGTGAGTAGTTTCAGGGACCGGACTCCGTAGACCTATAGTGAGCTCAAGTAAAAGCTGGGAGGATGGTTATAAGGAGACAGAGCTATCTCAAAGAAAAGAAAAGCGCCTGTTCTGAAGTAATTCTTGACAAATAAGTATAAAGCAGCTGAGGTAAGGGCAAATGGGGGCAGGAGTTACAGAAATAAATGGGGCTAGAGGAAGCCAGGAAATGAGACCTTGAAAGGTGAGAGGGTGCCAAAGATTGATTGGCTGTGCCTAATTCATAGTTTTTGCAAGGACCAACACTAACTTGATTATTAAGCTGCTCTCTAAGAACAACTTACTCCTCCAGTCCAGAGTTATTTAAACCATGGTTTCCATCCATTTATGGATTAAAATATCAGTTTAGTGAGTAGTAAATCAGGTGGATGTTTTTCCCAAACATAAGAAAATAAGTAGAATAGAATATATCCAGAGGGTATCACATAGTAGGGCTGAGTGTTGTCTTGTGAAACTCTTGTTTCAGAGGGTGTGTGTTTGTTGGCTCATGGCATAAAGTATTTTTCTCATTGAAGGAGGCCCTAATAAAATGAGCAGCTGATAATAAAAGACGAAGTAATTTTTGACATATAAACCGTAAGGCTTTCAAAGAATGAAATACGTTACTTTCCCCCCACCAACTTATTCTTATGAGCAAGATTCCTTAGCCCTTATTGCTACAAAAAAAAAGAAAAGAAAAATAGAAATAGAATTGATGCTGAATCTTGTCTCATTTCAATAAGTCATATGCACCCTCAGATTCATGAACAAATAGAAAAAAAGGCTCCATTTACCTCATTAAGAGAAACATTTCCAGTAAACTTTTGTTTTTTTGTTTAATAATGATCAATATTCATACTTTATGTTTTGATTTTACATGTGCTACTAATAATGGAAATTAGATTTCAACACAGAAAAAAGCCTTTAACATTTAAAGCCTTATAGTCACAAGAAAAAAATTAATTTCAATAGCCATACATATTTTGTTGCTGCAAAGAAACATGGGCTAATCAATGAAAGAGCTTTTAAACGTATTGCATTAAGATAAAATCCAATAGAAAAAGTAGAATGGGAACTGGGGTTCAAGGAATAAAAAGAAATGGTAAAGCTCTGATCATTAGGGAAGAATTTTTGTATGTATTTTTCAGTGGATGGTGGTGTGTATAAAAGACACTTTCTTTGACATCTGGATGACATTGGATGCATATGTGAGAGTGAAATAATTGTCTCACTAAAAATATAAGTGTTTCTAAATTGCTAAATGTCATATATTTTCCAACCTAGAAGCATGGAAAACTTTAAGAATCAAATTAATATGAGAGGGTGCATACTGCATCACAATTCTTTTAGAAGAAATAAAAGCAAAAAAAAAAAAAAAAAAAGAAAGAAAGAAAGAAAAAGAAAAAAAGGTTGAAGATCAACAAGGTATTTTACCCTATCAGGGATCTCTGAATGAAGCAGGGGTGATCCAGGGCCCTAGTTAGGGTTTGCTTAAATGAAGTAGCACTAGAGGAAAGATGAGCTTTTTTCTTAAAATGCCTGAACTATAGCATAAACCTTGAAAGTAGGGTTTTTAGCACCTTCTTTAATGTCTGGGCAACTGTTCATATTAAATATAATGAAAAGAGAACTGATTAACTGATTTCAAAAGCATAGGGGGAAATATGAGGTACAATGGCTAGAGAGTCCAGAGAGTGAGTAGCAGGAGACTGCAGCTTTTGAAAAGCCAGGTTGCAAAGGCAAAACTATGAGTAATCTGTCTAAGGAAGGGCAGGAAAATGGCTGAGGAAAAGAGCATCGTGGCCCTGAGAGACTGGGAGAGCCCAGGAACCAAGCCCACAGGTTGAGAAGTGGCTTGTAAAGAATCCCCAACAGACCCAGAGCAAGTACTAGGAATGGAAAGACCAAATCAACCTGGAGGCCTGGGTAAAAGTATGAGGATGAGGATGGAATGAGCTGAGACTTATAGTAACACTTCAAACCAACAAAAAGGCCCAAGGGACAGAGAGTGCAGCTTTAGCAAGTGGAGGAAGGAGGCAGCATGGCTTCCATCGTTCCTTTCCAGAGAAATTACTTTCACCCTAAGAAGGGAAGGCATAGGGGGAAACAGCCCAAGGGAAGGATGCTGGTAGTGAAAAGATAACTGAATTCAGCCTGTAGGCTCCAGACAAAACATTTGCTGAAAGAACTTACTGATGGGACTTTGTTCTTGGTATCTTTTCTCCAATGGGGAAACAGAAGGGAATAAGGAAAGCAACGATGAATTTCAAAAAAGGGGTGGGGGGAACTCCTGGGAATTATAACCTGTTTATAACCTGATGTTCCTCTCCAGGCCTTTTAACAGGCAAATTGAGAGTAACCTGCCTGGCTTCTCTAAGGCCAAGGCATATATAACTACATTTTTAAAAAATCTTAGTCACTATCCTTATGATGGTAAAGCAGATAATACTATGTACAGCTTAATCTTTATTTCAGAGCTGCTAGTGTTGCCAGTAATTTATGAATGGTATAGTCAGAGAAAATGGAAACCATTTAAACCAGTGGAAATATGAATCAAGTAATAGTAACTATTTTAGTGGAATAGACAAAGAAGCCAACCTGGGAACAGGGAGGCAAATCAGCAATTCGCAATAGCAGGAAGCTGACACCTGGGCTGGAGGGAAAACAGGAAGGCAGGGTTAACTGAGCCCAGGGCAGAGTCACATGACAGACACTGGAAGCCCAGTGGTAGCTGGAGCCAGGGATGAGAGGTAGCTGTAACTGGAAAGCCCATTGTAGCACACAGCATACGGGAGAAATACCCTAACTTTTCCCTCTTTCTCGTCCTACATTCTTCCCACCATGCTCCTATTGGCTGTCAAGAACCTGGAATACCAGCTGGCAAAGTCAGCCTTCCTGTAATAACAAGCAAAGTAAAGTTGAGGGATGGATCTGAGCACAAACATGACCAGGACTCACACAGCACACAACTTGTTCATGAAGGAGTAAAACGTGGGTTGAATAATGTATAATTAACTGTAACTATAATAGACTGAACAACTAGTAGTTGTTGACTCGGGGCCAACAAAGGGTGATTGGTGGTCTTAAGTCACCTGGAGATACTCTCTAATTGCCAAGGGATCTCTTCAAACCAGCCAAGATGGGCAGTAGTTCATTCATTTAACAAAATTGTAAAATTCTAAAATTAAAAAAAAAAAAAAAACAGGAACAAATATAAAGGACACATGGACAAAAACTAGAAGGCTGGAAATGGGAGAGAGGTGGGGAGGGATGGGTGGGTCGGTGGGCTGGGATGGGAGTAAAGGACAAAAAAATTGTACTTGAACAACAATTAAAATAAAATTTAAAAAAATTGACCTTATGACTTTAGGCTGTATTAAAACTCTGTTTGGGGCCTTAAGTGTGCTTAGCACACAGGAGGTAATTAGTTGCACTATACTCTGTACTGTTTAGATAATATCTGGAATACAGGTCATATTACATTGGGAAAAATAAAGTGAATATAAAGTCTGATAACTAGAACTGGGTTTGGCAATAATGTCTTGTGAAAATGAATGAAAGTAGATATGATTTGACTTCCAGTCAAGATGGCAGCATAGGTAAACATGGCTCACCACCTCACGCAACCACATCAAAATTACAACTAAACTATAGAACAACCATCACCCAGAACCATCAGAAATCAAGTTGAATGGAAGTCTGACAACTATGGAATTAAAGAAACCACATTTATACAGACTGGTAGGAGAGGCACAGACATGGAATGGGCTGGTCCCACATCCACATGTGGTGGATAAATATTCAGGAAGGATATTTTGGGAGTGACGAGTCCCAGCCTCACACCAGGCTCCCCACCCCAGGATTCCAGTGCCAGGAATATAAGTCCCTACAACTTCTGGCTGCAAAAACAGCTGGGACTGAGTTGGTGGAAGAAGCTTCTGGAGTCCCAACCAGTATCTCTTAAAGAATCCACACATGGACTTACTCAGACTCACTCCCTCTGAGCTCCAGTATAGGTATAGCAAATTAAAAGGCACTAGTGGCATACAGGGAGGAACTGAAATGACTGGCATCAAGGCGAGGGCTTGGGAACAGCTTTCTCCCAGACAGAAAGACAGGCAGAGGCCATTGTCCGTTTTTGAACCCTCCCCCAACAGAGCCACAGAGCTGCCAGGCAGGTGCCATATCTGAGACTCCATCAACATGGCTAAAACAGTTTGCACTACCCTGGAAATCCCCTGATATTCCATTCCACCTGACTTAACAGGCCCAACCAAGCTGTTAACAGTGACTTTTCTATATGAGTACCTGGCCTTGGCTCATGCTTCACAACTTCCTAAATTCTGTCAAACAAGCAACAGCCAGCCTCAGTGAGGCCCTAGCCCCTATACTTCCTGCTAAGTGGCCCTAGGCTTGGCACTAGCAACAGCCAGCCTAGATTCACAACATGGCTTTACCTGAGAATCTCCAAACCCAGCACAAGTAGCAGCCATCTGATTGCTTTATAGCTCATGCAGGGTGGCCTCAGGCAGAACACAAGTGGGGGCTGAGCTTGACCTTCACCACCTGGGAACCCAAGAGCCTGTGCACTCAATGGACAGCTACAGACCACATTGGAGTACCACCACCTTAATCCTGCACAGCTGATCACAGGGTGGAGGTTGGTGGTCAGTGGACACAGCCAGTCCTTGCAGCTGACTGGCTTAGTTCAATCTCTCCCGTTGACCTGACAATAGCAATCAAGGCTCAGGAAGAGGGTGTACTCAGCCTACATGAAGGGTGCATCATGAGTATCCAGTTTGGGTGATACGAGACACTGTGCCACTGGACCCTACAGGACACCTACTACATTAGGCCACACTACCAACATACAGAGTCAAACAGCTCTACCTAATACATAGAAACAAATGCAGGGAGGCTGCCAAAATGAGGTGACAAAGAAACAAGGCCCAGATGAAAGAACAGATCAGCACTCCAGAAGAAGAACTAAATGAAATGGAAATAAGTAATCAGATGCAGGGTTCAAAACACTTGTTATAAGGATGCTCAAGGAAGTTAGTGAGGACCTCAGCAGTGTAAAATTGGTCTAGTCAGAAACAAAGGATACACTCATTGAAATAAAGAACAATTTACAGGGAAACAACAGTAGCATGGATGAAGCCAAGAATCAAATCAATGACATGGAACATAAGGAACCCAAAAATCAACCAATCAGAACAAGAAGAAAAAGTTTTTAAAATGAGGATAAGTGTAAACAGCCTCCGGGACAACTTCAAGCATCTCAACATTTGCATCACAGGGGTGCCAGAGGGAGAAGAGAAAGAGCAACAAATTGGAAATCTATTTGAAAAAATAATGAAAAAAATTTCCTAAGCTGAGGAAGGAAATAGACATGCAAGTCCAGGAGAAATAGAGAGTCCCCCATAAGATGGATGCAAAGAGGCCCACTCCAAGACACATCATAATCAAAATGCCAGTTTAAAGATAAAGAGAGAATCTTAAAAGCAGCAAGAGAAAAGCAGTTAGTTACCTACAGGGGAGTTCCCATAACACTGTCAGCTGATTTTTCAAAAGAAACTTTGCAGGGTAGAGGGGATTGGCAAGAAATATTCAAAGTCATGAAAGCAGGGACCTATAGCCAAGATTGTTCTACCCAGCAAAGTTATCATTTAGAATCAAAGGGTAGATAAAGAGCTTCCCAGACAAGCAAAAACTGAAGGAGTTCATCATCACCAAACCATTAATATACGAAATGTTAAAGGGAGTTATTTAAGAAATAAATGAAGATCATAACTATTGACAATAAAATGGCAATAAATACGTACCTGTCAACAATTGAATCTAAAAACCAAACCAAGCAAACAAAAACAGAAACAAAATCATGGATACAGAGAGCATTTTGATGGTTGCCAGAAGGGAAAGAAATGTGGGGGAATGAATGGGTGAAGAAGTACAAATAAGTAGTTATAGAATAGGCATTTCCTGTAACTACAGGAAATTTCCTGTAAAGTACAGGAAATTTGCCACCACTGTAAAGTACAGTACAGGAAATGGAGTAGCCAAAGAGCTTGTACCCATGACCCATGGACATGAACAATGGTGTGGGGATTGCCTGAGGGAGTAGGGAGTGCTGGTTGGAGGGGCGCAAATGGGGAAAAATTGGGACAACTGTGATAGCATAGTCAATTAAATATAATTAAAAAATAGTTCTGGCTAATAATCTACAACAGGAAAAAGTTCACAAAAATTTTGTCCTTTGCCTATAATTTTCTCATTTGTTTGCGTTTTGATTAGGTTCCACTTATAGGTGAGATCATATGGTATTTGTCTTTCACCACCTGGCTTATTTTACTTAGCAAAATACTCTCCAGTTCCATCCACGCTGTGGTGGAGGGTAGGAGTTCTTTCTTTCTTCTGCATAGTATTCCACTGTGTAAATGTACCACAGTTTTTTGATCCACTCATTTACTGATGGGTACTTAGGCTGTTTCCAGCACTTGGGTATTGTAAATTGTGCTGCTATGAGCATTGGGGTACATAGGTTCTTTTGAATTGATGATTCAGGATTCTTAGGATATAGTTTCAGCAGTGGGATCACTGGATCAAAAGGCAGTCCAATCTTTAGTTTTTTTGAGGAAATTCCAGCCATCTGCATCCCCACCAACAGTGCACTAGGGTTCCCTTTCCTCCACAACCTCGCCAGCACTCGTTTGCTGATTTTTTCATGATAGTCATTCTGACTGGTGTGAAGTGGTATCTCGTGATTTTAATTTGCATCTTTCTAATGGCTAGTGATATTGACACATTTTTTCATGTGTCTATGGGCCCTCTGTTTAATGACTAAACAGCTATTTACTTCAAAGAATTGCAAGTAAACCTTTAAATATGACATCTTCTCCAAGCAGAGGCCATGTGCAGAAATTTTCAGAACATCCCATACTTCTTACAGCTTTGTTTTACTTCGTCTCAATCAAAGCTGCCTAAACAATCATATATTTCTTCTTGGCTTTTCTTTCATTTGGTGATTTCCTCTGATAATACAAAATCAACAGTTTTATAACTACCCCCTTTAATGTCTGAGTTAACTATCAAGTCAGACATAGACAAAAACCACATCATCTCATTTATACGTGGACTCTAAAAATGAGCTAACCAGCCAACCAACCAACCACCACCCCCTACCTCATAAACAGAGAACAAATTGATGGTTGCTGGAGGTGAGAAATGGGTAAAGGGGTGGTCAAAAGATATAAACTGCCAGTTATAAAATAAGTTATGAGGATGTAATGTAAAGCATGATGACTATAGTTAATAATAGTGCATTGGATACCTGAAAGTTGCTAAGAGAGTAAATCATCATAATATGATCACAAGAAAAAAAATTGTAGCTGTGTGGTGATGGATATTAATTAGACTTGTTATGGTGATCATTTTACAATAATTTGATATATACAAATATCAAATTATTTTGTTGTACACCTGAAACTAATATAATATTATGGGTCCATTATATCTCAATGAAAAATAAAGATAGTATTTCAAAAAAGAAAAGAAAGTCACATGTTTTATCTAAAGGTGAAGAGACTATGTGGAGTCTTACCAATTATCTTCAAATACCTGAAGGGTTGTCTTCTCATATGGATGAGGTAATAATAATTACTGACGCTAATTGAGTGTTTACTATGTTTTAGGCACATAACTCATTTAATCATTCTAACACTCCTGTTAAGGAGAAGCATCACTGTACCTATATTATAAATGCAAAACCTGAAGGTCATGTAACCAGCCCGTACCTTTCAGATTATGAAGCCAATGTTCTCAACAACTATGTTTACCACATGTTGTTTTACTAAACCAGAAAGAACCCATGGTTGAAACTACCATGAGGCAAAGTTTGACTTGGCCTAAGCATGACTTTTCCAATGAAAGTTTAACTTTTTATTGTCTAATCATGGCAAAGACTACTTCTGGAATTAGGAGCTTCCATTCATAGAGGTACTTAATGAAAAGTTAGTTATCTAGAAAGTTACTGATATTAGAAAAATATTATTAAAGATAAGGGATATTTCATAATCTTAAAAAGACAATTCAACATTAAAATATAACAATCCTAAATGTATGTACATCTAACAACACAGCTTCAAAATATGTAAAACAAAAGTTGACAGGCCTAATAGGAGAAATAAACAAAGCTACAATCATATCTGGAGACTTCAACTCATCTCTATTATAATTGATTGAACAAACAAAAAAGAAAATGCAAGAGTTGAACAACACAGCTGTCTTGACCTAATCAACATACATAAAACTTATACCCAACAACTGCAGAATATACATTATTTCCAAGTGCATGTGAAACAATCATCAAGGTATTTATCTAGCAAAGTTGCTAAAGAAGATATTTCTCATTAAGCAGGAAGTTGAGCTAGTTGAATTTCCAAACCACTCCCACCTCTGAAATTGTAAAATTTACTCATCTCTTCCTAAGAATAATACCCTTAATCCAGCTTCCCCATTGTGTGTTGCTGATAATGATTCCATTTTAGCCACTTCCCAAATAGAAAAGAGGCTGTGGAGGTGGCTTTCAGTTGTATAAATATAGACATGGTCTCCTGTCCCTGCCCCAAAACTTGCTGATTTTTTTAGTTGAACACCTCTCCCATCTGCTTTCTCATTTATATATCTCCAAGTCCAAGCCTTAGCCCAGCTCTTGATTCCTGACCCTCCTAACTCTGAAATCACCTTTCAACTTAGCCATAATATCAACTGCTTATCCCAAGCTACCCTGTGGGAGCAGACCAGAGCTTCACCCACATAACACAACTCCTGTGAATCTATCTAGTCTCCTCCATCCCCCTCTAAGACCCACAGCTTCAGAAATAACCTAAAATATAACAGAATAAAATGCCTATTGTACCAACCAGGGAAAGTATAGATAAATAATAAAAGATAAAATGAATACTCAGAATGCATGACTGAGATACTGTTCGATTGCTAGAGACAGACCAAAATTTGGCTCCAAGGAGACTGGTGAGTCTAGCCAGCTCAAGTTCTTCAGTAGGCTGGTTCAGAGCCCGATTCTCCTCATGTACTAGCTCTGGTACTCCTAAGTCCCCCAGGAAAACGTAGCCTTCTGTATTGTTCCATCCCCAGACTTTTGTAGTTACATTGAGAATCCAACGCAGAATTCAGAAAGGATGAGTTCAAGTCCCCCTCTCCCCATCTACCCCAGTCCAGCTGTCATCTTATTTACAAAATGGGAATGAATTTTAGCTCTCATAGGGTCCTTGTGTAGTTTAAATGACATAATGTATGTTAAGGGGAGGGAGTCAGGTTTTAGAGCCAGTCACCCCTGCTCCTCTCCAAGTTCTAGATTAAGTGAGCTATATATACATAAGAATCAATACCAAATGAGAAATGAACTTCAATTTTTACATTAATAGCTAGATGAACACATGATTTTCCCCTTTCCTTGCTCCCAGTTTTGGGGCTTCTCTGGTAATTACACTGGAGAACATGACTTAGCACAGGGGCCTCTTCTTTCTTATTCCTTCATCTTAACCTAGGAGTTCAGGTTGGCAGATCAGACCTTGAGGTCACTCATCCATCCAGCCTCATGGATAAGAAGATCTGCCCCACCTACTATTCACCAGCAGGGGCTGGAATACTGTGAGCTGGGAAGATGTCAAGAGCTTTTTGAGGCAGGCAGGCCAGCAGGCCCAGCTGCGTACACTTTGCCATATGGAGACAAAAACTTCAACAGAGGGCCACAGGTTTTTAACAGCATTTGAAGGTGTGGTCACCCTGCTCTCCAGTGACCCATGCATGACACAGTGAGTGTCTTTGGATATAAGTAGTCAAATAGCCACTCATAATTTAGGGACACACAGCAGAGGTGCTCAATGGGCAGGAACTGGAGAGGAGCATGAACATTCTGTCCTCTGCAGAATGTAAAAGCACAGGGCATGATGCTCAGTACCTAGAAAACACTTAGTAAGTCATGCATGTTTTGTTTTTGTCCATATAGCTGTTATCACTATTTTCATGTAAATTTGCTTCTCAAAGTTTGTGCCCATTTATAACATCTGAGACCAAAGAAATGTTTTTTAAAAGTTAAAACCATTATTATGTAATATCGATAATGATAATTTTATTTATTTCACATGGCATCGGGGACAGAGCGCTACAGGAATCAGAAAAGAAAGACATACATTTTTTTTCTTCTGTTGTCCAGCTTCCTACAAGAAAATAAACACTCACGTGGTTCAGGTCCCAAGGACAGATGAGGTAGAGCTCACCTGCCAGGCTAAAGGTTATCCCCTGGCAGAAGTATCCTGGCCAAATATCAATGTTTCTGCCAACACAAGCCACGTGGAGACTTCTGATGGCCTCTACCAGGTGACTAGTGTTCTGCGCCTAAAGCCACTCCCTGGCAGAAACTTCTCCTGTGAGTTCTGGAATGCTAACGTGAAGGAGCTTACATCAGCCATCATTGTCTCTCCAGGTAAGAGCTGCCCGACCTTCCTGACTCTGTCAGTCAGGGTTCAGGTGAGAAACAGATGGCACACTCAGAATGAGTAATTTGAGGAGAATGTAATGAAGGGACTATTTATGAAGTTGTGATCAGGATTTAGAGAAACTACTGAGGATAGTGATGGACCCTGGGGCTTCTACGATGGGGGAGCCATCACCACTATCGGAGAAGTGACTAAAACCTGGAGAAGGGAACTGTGGGGAGCGTACCTCTTGATAGGAACTGTGGCCTCCAGTGGGAGGGTGTTGCTGCCCACAGCAACTCCAAAGGGTGGGAGCCAGTGAATGAATACCCTAACCTCACTCTCCTCCCACTGCTGGTGCCCCCCATTGGCTGAACCCAGCTGGAAGTTAGAGAACAAAGGAGTCCACTGATATGGTCCATAAAGATCAGCCACTCAGAGCTCAGAGCAAAGTGTTGAAGTGGATCAGAAGAGGAAACAGAAAATACCCAGCACAAAAGCTCATCACTGGACTCAGGCACAGTGTCCTAAGTCAGCAGGGTGACTATCAATTTGCTGGCATGGCCACCAGCTGCATGGTTTGGGGGGTCTTACAGGAAAACTAACCTCTTACAAAATCCTGCAGAGCTTTCACTGGCTATGCTGAATCCTGTACTTTTGAACTTCCTACACTAGCAAAATTTCAGATTTTGGAAGTCTGACCATTTTTTATGTACCAGGTTAGAACATTTATTTGCCCAACAAGAGCAACTAACTTCTAGTATCACAATCATTTCATTTTTATCACCAAGTATATAAGTTTCCTATTGCTCCTGTAAAAAATTACCACAAACTTTGTGGGCTTAGGTTGGCACAAATCTATTAATAATACTTCTGGGAGTCAGAAGTCTGAAAGGGGCTTCACCAAGCTCAAATCAAAGGTGTCAAGAGGATAGCAGAGACTCTACAGGAGAATTCATTTTCTTGGTTTTTCCAGCTTCTAGTGGCCACATGTGCTCCTTGGCTCATGGGCTCTTCCTCTACTTTCAAAGCCAGCAAATGCATGACTCAGATCTCTGCTTCTGTCACCACATCTCTTTCTTTGACTTCTTGCCTCCCTTTTCTACCTTGCAGGGACCTTTGTGACTACAGTGGATGCTGGCCTCCTACCTCAACTAAATAATTCAGCATACTTTACCCATTTCAAGTTACTTAATATAATCACATCTGCAAAGTCCTTTTGCACTAGAGGGTAACGTAGCCGCAGGTCTCAGGAATTAGAACATGGATGTCTTTGATGGGAGCCATTATTCTACCATACAAAGACTATCATCTCAGAATAAAGAACAGTCCCTAGTATTGAATAATTTCACTTTATAGGACATTCACTATCTGTCACTACATTTTTCTTTGTCTTAGTTAGACAAAACAGAACCTATGAAAAGGATTTGTTGGCATGCAAGTATTTAACTAGTGATTCCAAGAAGTAGAAATGAGATGTTTAGGAGGAAAAAAAGGAAAAGCAAATATAAGGCTACATTATCAAAGTTGATGTGGGCAACAGGAGCTTAAATATGCAAGGACTGCCTGGTTAAGTGTAGGCCAATACTTTAGATGAAATGTAGTTTTCTAGACGAACACTTATATAAGGATCTCCACAAAGAAATATGGGCCTGGGTAGAAAGAACTTGGAAATGACTAGAATCTGCCCTTTGCATTACTGATTACATCAGAGTTTTTCTTCCTGATAGAGAAGTGGAAGGGCAGACTGATAATTTCTCTGGAAGCCTTGAGGCTATGAGAAGTTAAGAATGAACTAAGATAACCCCTATTTGACTGGAAGCCAACCTAGCTGACTGAAGAGTCAACAGTTGTGGAAGGGGCCTGCAGAGTCAGCTCAAAGCTTGGGATACCACTCATGCATGCAACCAGCAGGGAGATGGAGATATCTTTGTGCAATTAGAAATTCTCAGCCTAGATTTACCTATCCTTCCCAGCCCTACTATCCCCTGACATGGATCCTCTGCTGTAGTCAGCTCCCCTTCCTCACCCTGTCCCCTCTGAACTTGCTTGACCCTCTCCCATCCCCATGACTTCATTGCTCAGGCACTTTCTGCCACATAAAATATCATTATTCACCAGCTCAAGCCCACCCTCTCTCCAGGGCAGCTCAGGAAACTCCTGGATACAAGCAGTCTTCCCTCATCTCGCCTCCTAAGACCAATTGTACCACTTCTTTGTTTGTCTGTGATTATACTTATCTTTTCTCTTTCATTGCTATTTTATTTTCCAGGTATTTTAATTGTTCACATGAGTCTTCTTTATACTCAGACTAAAGCAAAAGCAGAGTATTCTGCTCATGATAAGTGCTCAATAAATGTCAGATTAAGGGGTTGAAGACTTAGTCTTAGACCATCCCAGACCCATTACCCCAGCAGCCAGACTGTGTGGACAGGATAGTCTGAATAGGCAAATGATGCACTAGCGTGTGGTACAAATAAACAAAATAACCAAAAGTCACGCATCCTCCCACACATGGGTTCCTGGCTGCTATTTCTCAAAAGCATTTTGTTGTCTTATGACTGTTCCTTTTCTACTGTTTCTCATAAGTTAAGCAGCTCACTCCTGATTTCTCTGACCCACCACAATCTTCTCCAGAAGTCAATGAATCAAACAAATACAGCAATGAAATTCTGGGCATGGGAGGTGCTCCCAGAACTCTAAGATGATGACTGAACACCCTAACTTTCAATCAGAAACTAAGGAGCAGTGAGATGATTTTCCTTTTGAAACAGTTTCTTCTACTCAGTCAGTTGTATTTTCATAGGAAATACAGTGGGACTAGAGCACAGAGCTGCCAGGGAAGCCCTCCCAGGAAGCCTGGCAGTGACTCTGGCAGTGGTCAAGTGCATGGGCTCTAAAGTGAGATAAACTCTTATTTCAAATCCTCTCTGCTATCTACTAGCTTTAAGAACTCGAGCCACCCTAGAACTATCTCCTGTCTCTCATTTGTGGAATGGGGTAAATGATAGCTACCTTATAGGGTTATGGTGAAGATTAAATGAAATACACTTATAAAGTCCTTAGCACTCAGAAAGGATGGAAACAGGAAAAAAGAATATGGCACCTTTAGCAAGAGGCATGGCTTCCTCGTGAGTGGTAGGACTGTGGGTAAGGATAAAACAGGTAGCTTTCCCATTACAGCATCATATCATTGTTAAGTAGCAAGCAAATATTAGAAAACAGTTTAGAAGAATATGTATTAGGACATGGGCTAAAAGACCTCAACATATAGAAACTTTAACATAACAAAAGTATATCTCTCCCATCTAATATTCAGAGACAAGGTGGTTCAGAGCAGGTAAGTGGCTATATTCCATACAGTCACTCAGTGACTCAGGTTCTTTCTCTCTTGCTCTGACATTTTCCCAGGTGTTATCCCTATTGAATTGCTAAAGTTCGGTCACTGCCACACCCTTGTTTCAGCCTTCAGAAAGGAAAAAGAAACGTATTTGATGTTTTAAGTCCAAGACTCAGAAGACCCATTCTCTTGGCCTGCAGTTAATTTACATGTCTGACCACACCTAACTACCAAGGAGACTTAGAATGCAGTTTCTGAGAAATATTATCCAGCTAACACCTAGCTAATACTGGGGAAGAAAAGGAGAGTGGATTTAAGGAATAAGCAGCAGTCTGCCACAAGGTAACCAATGAGAAGGAAGATTGAGTTAGATGGACTAAATGGTCAATTCAGTCCAACAAATGCTTACTGACACCATTCACATAGTTGGTGGTTGGCTCTATAGGGAATTCAGAGGTGACTTAGATAAAGTCTTTGCACTTCAAATACTTACAGTCTAAGCAGACTGATATCCTATTGGATGTTCAACATTAGAAAGTCTTCAGGGATGAGTAGGCTTTTGTATGTGGAAAGGACTCTGAGAGAACCTGGACAGGACAAGTGTTTGCATAAAGGCATTGAGGTAGGGACCTCTCCTTAGTGTTCACCACACTCTTTTGGATAGACACAAATATCTGTTGGGCGTGAGCTTTGGATCAGACAGCTCTGGGTTTGCCATCCTGGCTTTGCCATTTACTTAGTAGTGATGGCCTTAGATAGAGTATTTAGCATCTTTGAGCTTTACTTTCTCAACTCTGAGATGAGGGGCTCAGATTAAATGATGCCTCCTCCCTTCTCAGCTAAAACTGTCTATGGTTCTCAGAAGGCACTATGTTGAGGGAGGGGGAAGGCAGTTGGCAGGACTAAGCCTTGCCTCCTGAGCCGTTTTGTCAGGTGTTTCTAGGGCCAGGCTGTTACATTTATTCTGTGTAAGTTACTCCATGAGGCGAAAATCAGGCTTTTGGAAAAGGTACAGCTTACCTTGGGTCCCCTACCATCTCCCTGTAGTGAGTCCCCCTCCAGCCCTGTCCTTTGTCAGTCTGTGGCCCTCATTCTAACCTTTAGATATCCAGAGCTCTCCTTTACAAGGTTTTCCCCAGGCTCCAAAATTACTCTTCTCATCCACCTCTCTACTAAACTCATCTTTTCCTCAGTGCCGGGACCTCAATTAGCTGGAACAAGAAAAAGGACTAATTACTGTAATTCACGATGACTGGGTTTTGTATATTAACACTATCTACAATATTTTATATATTTTTAAAAGATCCTTTGAGTTCTTGAAATTGAATAAGTAATGATATAGATTCTAAGCACCGTAAGTGCTTGACAGAGGACTGGGGAGCAGATTGGCCTGAAAGACACTCCAACTGGAAAGAGAGAGGTGATAGGTAGGTAGGTAGGTAGGTAGGTAAGTAGGTAGATAAATAGATAGATAGACAGACAGACAGAATATGATAGATGTGTCAGAATGATGCAAAGCATGGAATCTGGAACTAGACAGCTTGAATTGCATATCAGTTCTGTCACTTACTGATAACTTTGGGGAAGTTTTCTAGGCCTCACTTTACCAGTAAATGGGGATCGTAGCTGAGCCTTCCTCATGGGTGGTTGTGAGGAGTAAATGAGCTAATACATACAATGTCCCAGGACAGTACCTAGCATGAAATAAATGCTCGATGTAAGTTGGCCCTGTTGTTTATAACCCACTCAGAAGGCCAACTTGTTGGTTTACCTCTAAGCTACCATGTACTTGATTCTGGTCCTTTTCTTTCACCCAGGTAAGATGGATCCCAGCGTCCCTCCACCTTTGCTGCTTCATATTTTCATCCCTTCCTTTATCATTGTTTTAATGGCTATAGCTACAATGATAATCCTAAGAAAACAACTCTGCCGAAAGCTTTATTCAAGAAAAGGTAAGTGACTTTTATTCATGGTAACCATGTGGACTGGGTGTCTGCAGTGTGAGGCTCTCCTTTGCACCACAGGCCTATGGCATCCCAGCTTCACACTAAATCCACTCAGTGCTTATGAATTGCTTTGGATTTGTTTCGATGATATTTTTTCCCTAAAAAAAAAAAAAAAGCCTCTAATCTTCAGTGAGCTAAAACCCTTACATGGAATATTTTTAAAAGGAATGTTTTGTTCCTGTGGCAGGAATTGTTTGCTTTGTTCTTTGAGCTAAGAAGTGCCATCAGCCTCACAAGACTGGTGTTATTTTGGCAATGTTGGCCAGCTACGAGGTCAGATTTCACTGGTGGGAGGATGCCAGGATCCTTTATGATGATTCCTTCAGTTCTTTTCTCTTCTTTCCTCATTCTGGGCATGAGCTGGGCTATGCCCTCTCCCTACCCTCAGGAATCTTATTCTTCTAGTTGAGTAAGAAAAGGAGAAAAGCATGTGAGGCCAGTTGGGGGTGGGAAAGCACCTGTTTGGTGGTGCCCTGAGGTCTTTCAGCAGCTTCCCACTCCTATTGTACCAACGGGGACAGAGCTTGCCTGCATCATTTGAGTCCTGGCCCAAATATTAGCAGTCCTATCTGGTGCTTTCATAAACTGTCGCTTTTTCAGCACCCAATGAGCTCCTCCCAAGATCAACACGGCTTTGTCTTTATTTTTTTATTTTTTAATTATATTTTATTGATTATGCTCTTACAGTTCTCTTGACTTTACCTCCTTTGCACACTCTCAACCCAGCACACCCCACTCCCTCAGGCAATCCCCCCACCATTGTTCATGTCCATGGGTCATGCGTATAAGTTCTTTGGCTACTCCATTTCCTATACTGTACTTTACATCCCCATGGCTATTCTGTAACTACCTATTTGTAGTTCTTATTCCCCTCACTTCCTCACCCATTCCCCCACAGGCCCTTCCTATTTGACAACCATCAAAATGCTCTCTGTATCCATGATTTTGTTTCTGTTTTTGTTTGCTTGGTTTGGTTTTTAGATTCAATTGTTGACAGGTACGTATTTATTGCCATTTTATTGTCAATAGTTATGATCTTCATTTATTTCTTAAATAACTCCCTTTAACGTTTCATATATTAATGGTTTGGTGATGATGAACTCCTTCAGTTTTTGCTTGTCTGGGAAGCTCTTTATCTACCCTTTGATTCTAAATGATAACTTTGCTGGGTAGAACAATCTTGGCTATAGGTCCCTGCTTTCATGACTTTGAATATTTCTTGCCAATCCCCTCTACCCTGCAAAGTTTCTTTTGAAAAATCAGCTGACAGTGTTATGGGAACTCCCCTGTAGGTAACTAACTGCTTTTCTCTTGCTGCTTTTAAGATTCTCTCTTATCTTTAAACTTTGGCATTTTGATTATGATGTGTCTTGGAGTGGGCCTCTTTGCATCCATCTCATGGGGGACTCTCTATTTCTCCTGGACTTGCATGTCTATTTCCTTCCTCAGCTTAGGAAATTTTTTTTCATTATTTTTTCAAATAGATTTCCAATTTGTTGCTCTTTCTCTTCTCCCTCTGGCACCCCTGTGATGCAAATGTTGAGATGCTTGAAGTTGTCCTGGAGGCTGTTTACACTTATCCTCATTTTAAAAACTTTTTCTTCTTGTTCTGATTGGTTGATTTTTGGGTTCCTTATGTTCCATGTCATTGATTTGATTCTTGGCTTCATCTATGCTACTGTTGTTTCCCTGTAAATTGTTCTTTATTTCAATGAGTGTATCCTTTGTTTCTGACTAGATCAATTTTACACTGCTGAGGTCCTCACTAACTTCCATGAGCATCCTTATAACAAGTGTTTTGAACTCTGCATCTGATAGATTGCTTATTTCCATTTCATTTAGCTTTTTTTCTGGAGTGCTGATCTGTTCTTTCATCTGGGCCTTGTTTCTTTGTCACCTCATTTTGGCAGCCTCCCTGTGTTTGTTTCTATGTATTAGGTAGAGCTTCTTTGACTCTGTATGTTGGTAGTGTGGCCTAATGTAGTAGGTGTCCTGTAGGGTCCAGTGGCACAGTGTCCCCTATCACCCAAACTGAGTATTCAAGGTGTGCCCTTCATGTGGGCTGAGTACACTGTCCTCTTGTAGTTGAGCCTTGGTTGCTGTTGTCAGGTCAATGGGAGGGATTTACCCAGGCCAGTCAGCTGCAAAGATTGGCTGTGACCAGTGACCACCAACCTTTGTCCTCCATGGAGGATCAGCTGTGCAGGGGCAGGGTTGTAGTGCTCTGATGTGGTCTGTAGCTGTCTACTAGGTACACAAGCACTGGGGTTTCCCAGGTGGTGCAGGCCAAAGTCAGTCCACACCCGTGTTTTGCCCAGGGCCTCCCTTCCTGAGCTACAAAGCAATGTAAGATGGCTGCTACTTGTGCTGGGTTTGGAGATTACCAGGCTAAGCCAAACTATGAAACTAGGCTGGCTGTTGCTAGTGCTGGGCCTGTGGCTCACTGAGATCAGCTGTTGTTTGTTTGTGGGAATTTATGAAGTTGTAAATCATGAACCAAGACCAGCCGTTCATATGGAAAAGCAGCTTGGTTGGGGTGGAATCTCTGGGGATCTCCAGGGCAGGTCAAATAGTGTTAGCCAGATTTATGGAGTCTCAGATGTGGCACCAGCTTGCCAGATCTGTGAGAAGTGAGGGGGTTCAGAAAAGGGAGAATGGCCTCTGCTCCCCTTGATGCCAGATGCTTCAGTTTCTCCCTGTATACCCCTGGTGTTTTTCAAGCTGATAATCCAGTCCTGGAGCCCAGAGGGAGTGAGTATGAGTAGGTGAATCTGTGTGTGGGTTCTTTAAGAGGAACTGCTGGGGACTCCAAAAGTTTCTTCTACCAACCCAATGCCCATAGGTTTTTGCAGCCAGACGTTGTGGGAACTTATTTTCCTGGCACTGGAACCCTGGGCTGGGGGTCTGGTGTGAAACTGGGACTCCTCACTCCCGAGATATCCCTCCTGAATATTTATTCACCAAGCATGGGTGTGAGAGCAGCCCATTCTGAGTCTGTGCCCCTCCTACCAGTCTGGATGGATATGGTTTCTTTAATTCCGTAGTTGTCAAACTTCCATTCAACATGATTTCTGATTGTTCTGAGTGATGGCTGTTCTATAGTTAGTTGTGGTTTTGTAAGTTGTTTTGTTAGTTGTGTTCTATAATTCATTTTGATTTGGTTGTGTAAAGAGGCAAGACATGTCTGCTAATGCCACCAACTTGACTGGAAGTTGACTTTGTCTTAAAAAAAAAAAAAAGAAAAAGAAATGACATCTGGGAGTAACTCAGTAGGAATTTTGAGTGGTCACTATTTGAGGATTGGGGGGATTTTAAATGGTTGTTTTCCTGCTTTTATAGTCTAACTTCTATATTCCCATCTGCCATGAAATATTGTCATACTCTACTTTTGCCCATTGCTATATGTATGCATTAGCTTGCTGTTGAACCCAAGAACTAAATTCCCCTACTGTTGAACCCAAGGTGCTATTGTCAAAACAAGGGGTAGGGAAGAAGAAGGGAAAAAACAGAGAGGAAAGGAGACATGAAAAAGAAAAGAGAAAGAGAGAGAAAAATGGCAGACATGCAGGTCAAGGGTGCTTCACAAGGTCCTTTGACCGAACTTTGACTAGACAGAATCACTTCTGCAAATCTGTGACCAGAGAGTCATAGCAGATGCAGTTCAATAGACTGTTATCTTTTGCCATTCTTTTTTTCACTTCACTCACACATACCTCTCTGAAATAGCTTTATTCCAAGTTTCCAGGCCTGAGGCTGAGAACCCTCTAGGCACTACAGAAATGAGCAGCAGAGCCTTCTGTCACTACTCCCTTTGGTAGAATGAAATGGAGTTATATTCAAAAGTAGAGCAGGAAAAAAAATCCTCCTCTCACCCTCATTTCAATCCTGGGTGCAAGGCTCAGGTACCAACTGCAGCTGGGGAGACATTTGTTACTAATAAGGGTTAATTGAATAAATTTGCAAATGATTCCTTTTTTGTTTTTAATGAACGAGAGTGAAACAATGGTTGTCTATACACTAACCCCCCTCTCTAACTCTTATGCATTGGGATCTGCTTTCTTACATAGGAGATACACGGATACCAGTGTGGAAACGCAGTGGCCATGTGCATGAACTCACAGGTGACGGAAAAAGTTTGAGAACAGCTGGTACTGTGGATAGAGCTTTAACACAGGCTCAGAAGGTTAGGTCTGGATGTGACACTGCTGTTTATTGGTTGTATTGTCTTGCAAGAATCACTTAACTTCTTCAAGATGATTTTTCTATCTGTAAAATGGGAAGTGATGTGCAAATGAACATTTTACAGCTGAGTAGACCTGGATGAGAGCAGAAGCCTCCTAACTCAGCTCCCTGTATCCACTCCTGCCACCTCCACTATGGTCAACTTTTAATTTTAGCTAGCATGGTCTTTTAAATTCTCAAATCTATCACATCTCCTTTGTTTAGATTTCTTCCACAGCTTCCTATTATTCACTGGGTGGTGTGACTCATGTCTCCAGGTTTGTACTGCATCACTATCACCTTTGTTATCCAAGCTTTAGCCATACAGGATTTTCTAGTCTTAAAAGACATCCCCCTCTTTCAAATTTGAGTTTTTCTCACATACTATCTGCTCTTCTTAAAATACTTTCTTTTTATTGTGCACCAGAGTTGGGGTCAACCATTGAATCTCAGCTAAGCTTATACTTCATCAAGCCTCCACTGAATCTACCACCTAACCCCACCAATTACATAAATCTCCTTGTCAGATGCTATGATACCACCCACTTCTTTCAATATACTCAGCATGCAGTTGCACATATAGGATCTGTTTTAATAGTGAGGTATAAATGCAGTTGCATATCTTTTAATTTTCCAATTCCTCAAGCACCCACCTGTCCCTCTTAGTAAGAAGTCCAATGTCTCCCTCTTACAGCATGTCCTTCCTCACCTCCCACAAACTTCCAGGAGATTTACTTAGCCCACAGGACCAGTGCTACTTCCAATAAGGCTACTGGGGAGCTAGGTCAGGTCACCGGAGTGCCCTGGTTTTAAGCTGCTGCTGTTTCTACTCCTGCCATGCAACATCCCTGTTCCCTCCAGGTGTCTCCATCCACCACCCAAAGGTACACTTTCTGACCCAGTACCCATACAGATCAGAGCGATGCAAGATGACAACTCTCCTGGCTCCCCTCACATGCTCTGGCATTGCACCCAAAGCAGGACCCACAGGGGCTGATAAAAGAGGAGGGCCTTCCTGCCTCAGCCTCAGCTGTGTCCAGCCAGCCTCTTCTCTCAACCTTTATGGTGAGCCTAGGACAGCAGTCCTAACTTCCTTCTCTTGAGCCATTGCTTTTATGAACATCTCAGTTTATCAGAGAAAGTCAATTTTAGTCCCTTTCTGTTCAGAAAGCTCCTTGGCTCTTAGACAGATTTATCTACTTATGCCTCAGTGACCAACTCTGCACACCAAGATGTATTGGGAGGCAGATGTTATCAGTCCATTAAAGGTTCTGATTACCATCTCCCTGTAAGTGGAACTATTCAACAGATTAGGGCTCCAGGGTGATATTGACGTTATTACAAAAATAATGTCAAGTTCTCTTTCATCCAGGACTCTTTAAGTTTCACAAGTACAGGAACTGTGTTTCTCTTATTCACCAATATGTGTCCAGTGAAAGAATTACCTGGCAGATACAGATGCTAAACCTGCTCTGTACAATCTGCACCACACGTGGGGGTCTGACCAGCCTATTTGCATCTCTGTCCCTCCTACCAGTCTCAATGTGGCTTTTTCTTTATATCCTTCTTATAGGGCTTCTCCTCAGTAAGATTTCAGACGGTTGTCAATGATGGTTCTGTAGTTTAGTTGTAATTTTGATGTGGTTATCCATAGGAGGATGTGGGTACAGTGTTAACCTATGACATCATCTTGACTACTAGTCTGTTTTCAATTTACTTTTGTTCTTCCATCTTTTAGCCTATAAACAGAAAAATTGTCTCATTAGTTTTATTCCATCACCGGGATTTTCCTTTTTTAAACACAACAAAAAGATATGTCACCACAAACAGGTGTGAAGTGAATGGAACTATTGAGTAGTCGTGACTTTTCTTCACCTATTTTTTCTCCCAGCTTGAATTAAGAAATAGCCACTGTTCTATTAATGCACAAAGAATAACTGAATACTTTGGGCCTGTACAAAATTTTCCTGTTCAGTGACATTTCAACTAGTTGTTCTCACAACCTTGCATTGTTCCATATCTTTGTTAGAGAACAAAGATGGTGTCTGCTGTACAGGTACAGAACAGTTATGTAGATTTGGTCTGTCTATGTGGCCAAAGACTCCTAGAGAACACTGCACAGGACATGTGAGGTCACGTGTTCAGAAACATGGTCAAAATTTAATGCCAAGGGGAAGATATTCAGGTATGATGCAATCCACAGCTATTGTTTTTGCAGTAATTATTAAGGTGGGGGCTGTGGGTCAAGGGTAATGCTAAGGGAACAGAAGTCTCTTCATGAGGTTGACAGACTTGGAGCTAGAATTTGTAGAAGAAAACAGATGTGATCTGGAGGTCAGGAGAAGTAAGGTTGTTGAAATCACTCAGGCTGATTGGGTGAAAAGCTTAGACTGTGGAAAAGCTGTTTGTTGAGGCTGACAGTCCTGGGTCATGTTGTAAAATGGGTATTTTTAGCTTCCTTGGGAAAGTTGCCTCTCCTTTTGTCATCTAAAAGTCACATGTTGTGACACATGAGTTCATGAGTTCGCTAAAATGATGACAGGCGAATCATAGAAATTTCTAAATAACTTTGTATCAGCTACTCAGAATATTCAGACATACTCATTTTAGAATTTTGCTGAATACATCCCTCCAATTCCAGAGGAACCAATTATGAAAACAACCCTAGAATATCTTCAAATAACAGGATCTGTGTCTGGCTTAAACATAAGATATGGCATCTCATAGGCACAAAATAGGACTCAAAGGAGTGAAATTGGCTCCTATACCCTCCCTATCCCTCACCACTTCCCTGAAAGCCCTTTGTGAAAATACATATTGTTCTTGTTACTCATCCCTGTGCACCGAAAGATGGAAACAAATGCAGCACAGGTCTGGGCTTGAGGTCCAGTTACACTGAACTTCTCTGAATCAGCAGTAAAATTTTCCTGGCTCAGAGAAATTTCAACACTGGTAGTCCTGACTGAAACATCCATTTCCCAGAAAACAAAAAATCCTTCATTCCTGTAAATTGGTCTACTTGGCCTACAGTTGAGTTTCTATTGGAGAGACCCCCAGTATTTGTCTGAATTTAATTAGCTTGAAATCTTTGTATAAGTGACTCCTTCAGCTGTTCAGCATAAGGAAGAAATAGCGAAAGGCCTGGGAGGAGAGGTGGTAAACTCAGATGCCCACCAGGGTCAGGCAGGTGATGAAATGAGTAGAAAAGGCCCAGTGTAATCAAATAGGGAGTAGTGGGAACAGCAACAAATTGGAGAGACTATTCATTGTCAATTTTTCACTAGCCTAACATTGCCAGAGAAGATAAAAATTCAGACTTTTACATAAAATGTCCTAGTTATTAAATGCTGGCTGAAGTGTTTCAAATACCAAACAAACCAAATAAAATATGCCAATGGGCTAATTGAATCTGTCAATGGTTAGTTTGCAATCTCTCTGCCAGAGAGAAAATAGTCAGGAACAGCTTATGATTTGAGTAATAAAGGCAGAGCATCTATTTGGGGAATTGAGAAATGCTCAAAGGCTTGCTGCCATCTTAAATATTTTACCCTATAGCCTGCCACACGGTCTGAATATTGCACTATTTTAGAGTGACTTCTTTGGATTAACAGGATATAAGAACCATTTTTAACCAATGCAGCTCCTTATAAACAGAAAAATTGCACGCCCTCTTTTAATGGCATATAAAATTGAAAATAAAGTAACTATCTTAATCAAAAGTCAAATAAAAGTAATAGGACTAATTCCCACCCCCCTTCAACCAATTATAGTCACCCTCTGTGCTTTCCAACCCGGAGAAAGGAGAGCCTGAGAGGTGGGAGAGCAGAGCTCCCCTCTCTGCCTCACTGACCTGAGAATATGTGGTATAATGTAAAGAGGTCAGGACCACTTATATGGACATCACAGAAATCACACTGGAATGTACTTGGTACTGTATGTAATGTATAATAGCAACAAATTAGGCATGATCAAATATGAAACAATAAGGGAATAGATGAATAAGACTGTACAATGATAAAAATGCAAGCACCAAAACCAGAAGTATTTTTGAGATGGATAAATCTGAACAATATAATGTTGAGAGGAAAGACCGATTACAGAAAGATATAGGCAACATATGACCTATTATAGAGATTTAAAAAAAAAGATTTTATTTATTTATTATTAGAGAGGAAGGGAGGGAGAAAGAGAAGGGGAGAAACATCAATGTGTGGTTGCCTCTCACATGGCCCCCACTGGGGACCTGGCCCACACCCCAGGCATGTGCCCTGACTGGAAATTGAACCAGTGACCCTTTGGTTCGCAGGCCGGTGCTCAATCCACTGAGCCACACCAGCCAGGGCTATTATAGAGATTTTTAAACACATGCAAACAACTGCTAAACAGTGTGTGTGGAAACATTCATGTGAAGTAAGAGTACAAAAACAGCATGGAAATGATAAACACCACATTTAACCTCTTAAACTGGGTGATGAGTATACAGATGTTCCATTGTGTTATTCTCTATATTTTGTTTTATGCCTGAAATATTTATTTTTATTAAAAACAAACAAACCATAACTAAAATTCAAGAGATTTAGATTCAAGTTTTTCTGTGAGCCAGATACAAACTCTTAAGTTCCACCTCCTCTCCAGGCTTAAATGGACCCAGGTCCAGAGCCCACACCTATATACTACACTTTACTCCCTTGCTTAATGTGTCAGACTTTCTCCCCAACCCACCCCTCTTTATGTTCCCTCTGCACTGTATACAGTCTATACCACTCTTAAAGCACATGATCGCAGCGTTATTTTCTGGCTCCTTCAATGGGTCCATATTTTATGTCTACCTGGTCAAGGTAATGAAGTGAGCTATTAAGGCTAATGCAACTATTGGGTATTTGATGTTTGTCTTAATGCCCACTTGTGCTTCATTCACCATATTTTTCAGACTATAAGACACATGGGTTTTTTGGGGTTTTCCCCCCCAAATTTGGGAGGAATAATGGTTGTTCATGCTGCTGTTAAGTTCTGTTTACATTTACATTGGTGAAATATTATGTTATTTAGGTTATTAAATATTTTACCACATTTTTTGCTTCAGAATTTTTTTCCTATTTTCCTCTAAAACCTAGGTGCGTCTTATGGTCTGAAAAATACAGTAGTTTATTCTGTGATAAATTTCTAAAATGTAACCAATTTTGGCCAAATTTGGCACACTATCAAAGGATAAATCTTGTTTAATTTTAGTTGTATCTGCCAGCTCAAAAAAGAATAACATATAACAATTTTTAGAACATTTTAAAAATTATATATATATTTTTTCTGAGTATAGAAAGTATAAAGAAATTAAAAATAATTTATAACCCATTGACTAGAGATTACCATGGTTAATATTTAATATTGCTATTTAATTTCTAATATTCTTCATATTTAAATTTTTACAAAATTAAATTATAGTATCTGTACCTTGTTTTTCTTACTTAATTTACTTATTTATATTATTAGTATTACCTATACACTAAAAATATAATTAATGGCTCTATGGTATTTTATTGTACACATGTACCAGAATTTGTCTAACTAATTCCCTATTATTGGACATTTAGTACCTACCTCATAGAGTTATTTTATATTTTAGTTATTTAAACATTATCACAATTAATAGCCTTATATATAAATCTTTATGTGCAACTATGATTATTACCATATGATAAAAATCTAAGATGTAGAATTACTGGGGTAAAACTATAGGCTCAAAATGTATTGCTGAATTGCCCTCTAAAAGTTGTACCTATTTATACTAGCAACATATGAAAGAACTAGTTTTACCAGTTGTCCTAATGTGGAGTATTGCTTTTAAATTTTGCTAATTTGGAAATTGAAAATTGTAAGTCATTGTTATTTAAATTTGCATTTTAAAATTATTAGTGAGATAAAACATTGTTCATACATTTATAGGTTTTGCTTTCCTTTGGGAATTGCTTATGCACACCTTTTGTACATCTTTTTAATATGCCTTTCCTTACAGTTAGCCCATTGCCTGCTATATATTTTATAAGTTTTTCTCTGATTTGTCATTTACTTTTAAACTGTTTTTTCTTATCCTGAGAAAACAGGTATTGGATTTAGTAAAATTGGGTTCATGGGACCAGGTTATAAACATTAATGTCCTGTATGGCATACATTTATTAAAGGAAAATAAATATATTAATTACAGCATCTATGCTGGGTAAAAAGCTCACATAATTAACCTCTGCAGTTTCCAAAGTACTAAATTATAAATTGGTAGAAAGTAGGTGAGGGCCTTTCTCTGCCTTTGAAAGCCCATGACATCTTAGGAAATATTATGTTTTCATTAAGCACTTATTAAATGAGAATCAGCCAGAGTTAACTCTACTATTCAGTGATATGTATCAACTAAAAGGGGGCCAATAGATTTTGTAAAAAAAAATCTTACTGAAACAAAACCATGCTCATTGTGCCCTTCCCTGCCCCACAAAACATCTACACCCTTTCCCCTGCCTTTGCTGGCAGAGTTGAATAATTCCAATAGAGAAGTGTGTGTGTGTGTGTGTGTGTGTGTGTGTATAAAATTAAAAAATATTTTTATATATAATAAAATGCCCATAATTATTATCTTTATGTTATGGGAGATATAGATAGATAGATAAATAAATAATTTTTTACAATATATCTAAATTTTTTGCAATCTGGCCCTTTACAGAGGAAGTTTGCTGACTCGTGACCTAAAGGTTCTTCCTGGCTTTCTACCTTCTCCCATAGTTGATGTACTTGTTTCTGTACTAACTGATCTGATGCCACCCCACTCCTACCTTAGCTTCCTGAAGTCTGAGAACAGGCCCCACTAGGACATAATTAGGCCCAACCAGCTCAGGCCTCTCACTCTCCCATACCCATTCTCTGCCACGACAGCTCTGCCTTACCCCCAAACACTGTGTTGGGACAGTGTTGGGTTCCAGGCTGTTCCGAAGCCATTCTGGGCTCTCACTTCTTACTTAGCATTGCCTTGGGAGATGGAATCTTGGGACTTGCCCAGAGCATGTCCACTGCACTCACTTCTAGTAAGACTTTATTCAGATAAATATTGTCCCTTTCTACTTAAGCAGGGAAGGGCTTGTTGGTTTTCCTTCACTGACCAGAGACTTAAGCGAGACATTATTACTGTGGGAGCACCCATCAGGGCTCAGAACCAGGTTTTCCACTCCATGGCCCTGCCCCTAACTTTCTAAGCAACTCTGGAGAAGGTGCTGCCTGTTCTTATTCTTCTGGAAGTCTAGACTTCTCAATATCCCCTTGAAGACGGGTCTTCAAGACGTTAACATTATGAAATAAAAAGACTTGGGTCAAACTAACTGACCAAAGAGATAGCTTATTCTCGTCCTTGTCCTTTATGGATGTGATGGTCATTAGTGTTATTTCACATATCTTCCTGGATCTCTTGCTTTTGTGTGCACAATAAGTTGGTACTTCTCTGCAATTAATTGGTAGTTAAGTGTGGTCATGTGACTTGCTTTAGTCAACTAAATGTAAGCATAAGTGATGTGTATTACTTCTAGGTAGAAGGTGTAAGAGCTAGTGTGTGCTTTGCCATATTTTCTTTTTACATCCGGCATGGTACCAAGCAACATTTGAGCCAGTGATTAAGCTAGTGAGCTAGTGCTTGCTACATCAGCCTGGGTCTCTCTGAGTAACTACAAATAACAGAGGCCCCTGCTGAGCTGCAAAGGACATGGACCATGAGCAAGAATATACCTTTGTGTATTATATTGGAGTTGTTTGCCATTGCAGCATAATCTAGTCTACCCTGACTAATATAACTGGAACCTCTACTCAATAGACCATATGCCACCATTTAAAATTCTGTTTCTGAGGACTAATAATACGGGAAAATGTTTTCTATATAATAAAAAGAAAAAGTAAGATATGAAAATATACTTACCACATCATTAATGCTCTATTAAAAATGGTTTTATTTTTAATATATTTTATTGATTATGCTATTACAGTTGTCCCATTTTTCCCCTTCACTCCCCTCCATCCTGCACACCCCCTCCCACCCACCCTCCCCCGCTTTAGTTCATGTCCTTGGGTTGTACATATAAGTTCTTTGGCTTCTGCCTTTCCTATACTGTTCTTACCCTCCGCCTGTTTATTTTCTACCTACCATCTGTGCTACTTATTCTCTGTACATTTTCCCCCTCTCTCCCCCTCCCACTCCCCTGTTGCTAACCCTCCATATGATCTCCATATCTGTGGTTCTGTTTCTGTTCTAGCTGTTTGCTTAGTTTGTTTTTTTTGTTTGTTTTAGGCATGTTTGTTAATAATTGTGAGTTTGCTGTCATTTTACTGTTCATATTTTTTATCTTCTTTTCTTAGATGAATCCTTTTAACATTTCATATAATAAGGGCTTGGTGATGATGAACTTCTTTAACTTGACCTTATCTGAGAAGCACTTTATCTGCCCTTCCATTCTAAATGAAAGCTTTGCTGGATAGAGCAATCTTGGATGTAGGTCCTTGCCTTTCATGACTTTGAATACTTCTTTCCAGCCCCTTCTTGCCTGGAAGGTCTCTTTTGAGAAATCAGCTGACAGTCTGATGGGAACTCCTTTGTAGGTAATTGTCTCTTTTTCTCTTGCTGCTTCTGAGATTCTTGGGTAATGTAATTATGATGTGTCTTGGTGTGTTCCTCCTTGGGTACATCTTCTTTGGGACTCTCTGAGCTTCCTGGACTTCATGGAAGTCTATTTCCTTTGCCAGAATGGGGAAGTTCTTCTTTATTATTTGTTCAAATAACTTTTCCACTTGTTGCTCTTCCTTTTCTCCTTCTGGTATCCCTATAATTTGGATTTTGGAATGTTTAAAGATGTCCTGGAGGTTCCTAGGCCTCCCCTCATTTTTTTGAATTCTTGTTTCTTCATTCTTTTCTGATTGGATGTTTCTTTCTTCCTTCTGGCCCACTCCATTGATTTGAGCCCCAATTTCCTTCCCATCTCTATTGGTTCCCTGTACATTTTCCTTTATTTCACTTGGCATAGCCTTCATTTTTTCATCTGATTTGCTGCCAAATTCAACCAATTCTGTGAGCATCCTGAGTACCAGTGTTTTGAACTGTGCAGCTAATGGGTTGGCTATCTCTTTGTCACTTAGCTGTATTTTTTTCTGGAGCTTTGATCTGTTCTTTCATTTGGGCCATTTTTTTTTTTTTTTTTTTTGTCTTGACGTACTTGTTACATAGTGAGGGGTAAAGCCTTACGCATTCACCCAGGAGGGGTAACCCACGTCACTTCGTTGTGACTCTGTATGTGGGGAAGGGGTCTGAGAGGAATCCATAGCACTTGCTCCACTCTCTTCCGGCTTTCAGTCACTTCCTCCGCTTCCCACAAAACAAATTGGGCCCTTCTGGTGCTGATTCCCAAGTGGGCAGGCTTGTGTATGTTCTAGGACCCTGTGGGTTCCTCCAACGAATTCTCCTGTGAGGCTGGAGTTTCTCCCACTGCCTCCTCAACCCCCACGAGTGTTTTCCATCAGTGGTTTGAGGCGTTATTTCCCTGCACTGGGAGCTCTGGGTTGCATAGTCTGTCTTGCTCCCCAGTTGTTCCTCACAGTTTATCTGTGCACAAATGTGGGACCCGCTCCACCAGCCACTGCTGCAGTCTTGCTGGCCAGCTGCAGCCTTGAGCGCCCTGCTTCACAATCCAGTGCTGGGTCCACAAGTCACCGCCTTGCCCACCCTGGTCCACCGCCACTTTGGCACGAGTCCTCTCCAGGTGCAGTCTCCACCCCTCCTACCAGTCTGGATGAATGTGTCTTCTTTAACTCCTTGGTTGTCAGACTTCCATACGGTTTGATTTTTCTGTCAGTTCTGGACGTTTTTTTGTTTTTAAATTATTGTTGTCCTTTTGGTTGTGCAAGGAAGCAGTGTGTCTACCTGTGCCTCCATCTTTCTGGAAGTCCTAAAAACTGGTTTTAATATACTTACCACACCTCCTTTCTCCCCTGAGAAAGTAAAACAAAAACATTAAAATGACCATAATTATTATCTTTATGTTATGGAGCCATGTGTTGATTTCTTCTTATATGTTTCCAGAACTTTGTCTATAGTTTAATACATCTTCAACTGTTCCAATGTATCACTTTTAATTACCCACAGATGCTTACTAGATAAAGAACTAACTTTCTGAAGCCCTTTTAACTACTTCCCCCCACCACCCGCCACCTCACCTCTGTATATCTCGTAGTCAGATGCATTACATAAGACTCTTCACTGGGCCCTTGTGAACTTTAAGAAGTGAAACACTATATGCCCTTTCAATGACACCTACCAATGTCTTAGTTGCCTTTCAGAGATTCTTAGTCCAGCCAGCCTGGAAGGGATGAATACATACTGCAAGGATGTAAAACATGAGGTGACTGTACAAGGTCATCTTTTAACTTAGTGGTAGAACTAAGGCTACCTGAGTCCTTGTATATGGCACCAGTACTGCCCTTTCCATTTGTGTAAATTATTCTTGCAGCTAACCTCACTCACTTGTGCTACAATTTGGACTCGTGGCTTCTTGCTCTTATACAAGCAACCAAGCTGTCAACCAGTAAAACTATAGTCATGAATTCTGATGCCATAGGTATATATCATGCTGCCTTTAAAAAAGATTTATTTTAGTCATCAAGCTGTGATTTGTTAGATCCTACATACTTGATTTCCTCATTTTAGAGATAGTGAGATTGAAGCTAAGGGATGTTAAGAAAAACACAGGACTTCTTGTCAAGATGGAGGCGTAAGTAGACACACTTTGCTTCCTTGCGCAATCATAAGAAGGATCACAAATAACCTCAAAACAAGAAACACCCAGAACTGCCAGAAAATCAAACTGCATATCAGTCTGACAACCAAAGATTTAAAAACGTCATATTCATACAGATGGGTAGGAGGAGCAGAGGCGGGGAGCCAAGAGGGAGAGGACATGGCGTGGCAGTGGCTAGGCAGAGGCTGTAAGGCAGCAACCAGCAGAACAGGGGGTCCCATATTCATGTGTGGTGGATAAAAATTGGGAGGGATACCTTGGGAACAAGGGATCCCAGCCCTAGGACAGACTACGCAGCCCAGGGTTCCAGTGCCAGGAAAATAAAGCCTTATAACTCTGGCTGTCAAAACCACTAGGGGTTGGGGCAGTGGAAGAAACTGCTGGTTTCTCAGGAGAGTCCATTTAAAGGGCCCACATGGTGCTAAAATGTATGCAAACCCACCCACTCTGTTAACCACTACCAGGGCAAGAGCTAGAAGGATGCCAGTCGCATATAGGAAGTGGGTGAAGGGATAGGAAATGGGATGAGTGCTGAGCTAGCCTCCAGCAGCCAGGCAGCAGCATTGTCCCCTTGCCAACCCCTCCCCCACATACAAAGCCACAAAGTGGTGAAGTGGATTACCACACCCTGGCGAATACCTAAGGTTCTGCCCTATATAACTTAACAGGTGTGCTAAGACAGGGAGTCAAAGCAGCTCCACCTAATACACAGAAACAGACACAGGGAGGCTACCAAAACAAGGAGATGAAGAAGTATGGCCCAAATGAAAGAACAGAACAAAACCCCAGAAAAAGAACTAAACCAAACAGAGGTAGCCAACCTAGCAGATGCAGAGTTCAAAACACTGGTGATAAGGATGCTCAGAGAACTCACTGAGTATGGCAAAAGCATAAAAGAAATGAAGTCTACACTAAATGAAAGATAAATTCACAGGGAATCAATAGTGAAAGGAAAGAAGCTGGGGTTCAAATGAATGATTTGGAACACAAGGAAGAAATAAAAAATTAACCAGAATAGAATGAAGAAACAAGTGTTCAAAAAAAACCGAGAAGAGCATAAGAAGACTCTGGGACATCTTAAAAAGGTTCAACATCTGAGTCATAGGGACGCCAAAAAGAGAAGGAGAAGAGCGAGAAATTAAAAACTAATTTGGCAAAGGAAATAGACATGCAAGCCCAGGAAGTGCAGAGCATACCAAACAAGTTGGACCCAAAGGGACCACACCAAGACACATCATAATTACGATGCCAAAGGTTAAAGATAAACGGAGAAAAGCAGCAAGAGAAAAGCAGAGAGTTACGTACAAAGGAGTTCCCATAAAACTATTAGCTGATTTCTTGAAAGAAACTTTGCAAGCCAAGAAGAAACTGTCAGGAAGTATTCAAAGTGATGAAAAGCAAGGAACTACAGCTAAGATTATTCTATCCAGTATAGCTATCATTTAGAATGGAAGGACAGATAAAGTGCTACCCAGACGAGAAAAAAATAAAGGAGTTCATCATCACCAAGCCATTATTACATGAAATGTTGAAGGGAAAGGGACTTATCTAAGAAAAAGAAGATCACAACTATGAACATTAAAATGACAAACTCACAACTATCAACAACCTATTCTAAAAAACAAAAACTAAGCACAAACTGGAACAGGAACAGTATCATAGATATGGAGATCATTTGGAGGGTTATCAGTGGGAAGGGGGAGGGGGGAGAATGGAGTAAGGGTACAGGGATTAAGAAGCGTAATTGGTAGGTACAAAACAGACAGGGGGAGGTTAAGAATAGTATAGAAAATGGAGAAGCCAAAGAACTTATATGCACTACCTATGAATATGAACTAAAGGTGAGGGATTACTGGAGGGAAGGGGGATACCAGGCAGAGGAGGGTAAAGGGGGAAAAACTGGGACAACTATAATAGCCTAATTGATAAAATACACTTTAAATAAAGAAAAGAAAAACTCAATGTCTTGTTATTCCCAGTATAATGCTACTCATTCGTTCATTCATCCACTCTCAAACATGTATTAAGTATCTGCTGTTTTCAAGATTCTGTGTTAGGTAGACTATCTGGGAATTGTAAGAATAAATTAAGTACAACAATAATCATCCAAGACCCATAAAATTGAGTGTTGGAGATAAGGTACTCAAAAAACTGTTCTTACTGGCATGTTAAAGTTAAAATAAAAGACATCAGCTTTCTATATATCCCCCAGCAATTGATCCATTCTCTGTTGTTTTGTTTGTTTGTTCGTCTGTTTTTGCATGAGCCCTTTGTCTAGATAGAGGGGACATAGGAGATAAGGCAGAGAGGCAGGCAGACATGGGGGATCTGTAGGAAAAGGCATGTGATACTAGTTGGAAAAGAGCCATGTGTAACATTGCAGGAAAGACTTCTGGGGACCAGATTATGAGCCATGAGTTTCAGGCAAAGGAGATTAGATTTCACACACTGGGTATGGATGCCTCAGTCTGGTCTCAGCAGGAAACGGAGGGTTTACAGAAGGGGTGAAAAAGCATTTTACAAGTTTTTACTATTTACAAAGACATGAGCAGGGTTAGGCAAGATCAGCAAGAGATATTGAATACTCTGGAATTAACAAAAGCAGGATACACTTAACCATCCCTAGGCCTGAAGCAGAAAAAGAAGGGTGCAGTTACCAGAACCTGGTGAGGACAGCAAGAGGAAAGGGACACCCACAAGGAGCTGTGGACTTTAACAAAGGGATAAACTCAACCTGCCAACTATCCGGGAGGTCAGGTCGCTGAGGAGGAATACGTCCCCCACCCTCACTCTGCCACCCGCTGTGATCTCCTTTCTCTCCTAGGCTGAGGAAAAGAATAGGTTGAAAGCCAGGGGAAAAAGAGCCCAGTGTTGCAGTCCACAATGTTGTCTGTCCTCCTGGGACATGAGCAGCATAGAGGAGGGTGGAGGCTAAGTCTCTGGGAACAAACAAATATCTGGCACGGTGAGGAACTATAAACGATTCTGAATAGGGGAGCCCTGTGAACTATGTTTCAGTAGCACTGAGCTGTCTGCAGTCCAGAGAATGGAGGGAAGAAGGCTCTTGCCATAGGTCTGGAGAGAGAGATAGAAGACTTGGACTTAGGGCAACGGGAGAGGGGGTAGAAAGAAAGGTTTTGAACCATCTTGCCTCCAAATAGATGAGTTTTTTTCCCTAAAGTAGTTTCTCCATCACTCCAATCTGTCTTTTGAGAACTTCTTTATTTTCTTATCAGAAAAGTAATTTTCCTATTTGTGGACTTTTCTTCTCAGATTTGAATCTGTGTCTCCGGAGCTGAGGTGAGTTAATGGGACATCCTCAAGAAGCTTCTGGACCCTGGATGAGAATCCTCTGGACCACAGAACATATTTGTAATTTTCAAATGCCTTATATGACCCAGCACTTTAATCTGGAGACTGCAACAAGACTAGTCAGCCCCTGGCCATGGTGTGCTTAGAGGAAGTCAGGCAGCCCTCCGGCTATCCCCTCTACAGCCTATGACTGAGCAAGCACTGTTGCACTTTAGAAAATGACCGCTTTGGATCCTGGACCCCAGTGAGTGTCCTGAGGCTCCTTCTTGCTGTCAGACTGAAGAATTCCAAAGTAATTTCCAGAAGCAGAGATAAGTGGAAATTTTCGTTACAGAAGGGGACAGATTACCAAGAGTTATTTTTATATGTTGTTTCATCTGTATACCGGAAAAACCTATCAAGACTATCAGCTCACAGATAAGGCTTTATACAAAGTCAAGCCATAATTGACATGTTTTATGGCTTACTGGAATCTTGAATGCATTCCAGTTGTTCTAATTAATAGGAAGCATGTAAGTACACAGAGTGGCCAACTACAAATTGTGGAGAAAAGTCATTGAGCATTTTTGTGAGGTCTAAATCACAGAGCATTTATTTCACCTGTAATAGCACCATGTTGAATGGTGATTTTTTGTTGTTGTTCTAAACTACATCTTTCTTTCCATAAATTCTGGGGTTTTTTTATTAACCTTGGAAACCAATGATAAACATTTTAAAATTGTGGCATGCAATTATGCTTCAAGGATCTCAGATGAGTAGCCATAATGGTCAAAGCCCCAAACAAAGGCTGATTTCCTGGCCCTCTATATGACTTTATTTTTTTAAGTGCCATATCAGATTTTATTTTTAAGGTTTAATATTTAAGTACTTTTTAAATTTTAAAATCATTTCAAACTTACCCCAAATTTCTAAGTATACAAAGATCCTTTTTTTTCTGAACCATTCAGAAATATTAGCAGTGGCTGAGTGAGTGTGCACTTTTGACATCAAAGAACATTCTCCCATGTAACCACAAGATAACCATCTATAAGGGTATATGACTTTAAACTTACCCTTTAGTAGTTCAGTTTCCACGTCTGTGAAACCACCTAGTCAAGGCCTTTGATTGTTGGCACTATAGAAATCCCGTGGGATCCCATTATGTGTATGTCAAGGTGGGATGGGGGTGGGTAACTGGGCACAGCAGCAACAGTTTAATCATGCTAAATTTTATATCTGTGATGGGGCCATGAAACTCAAGGCATTAGTTGACCCATGAACCATCTAAATATATATATGTGAGTGTGTGTGTGTGTGTGCGTGTGTGTGCGTGTGTGTGTGTGTGAAGGGGATTCCTTGGTAATCCCTTATGTGCCAGCCACTATCCTCTGCTAAGTAGACAGTGCCCGGACCCTATCAGAGCTGCAGAATGTTTCTCCTGAATCCTATTCCTAAGGGATTTCCAAGGAATTTCCAGCCAAGTAATACCAGCATTGGTTTTGAGTCCCATGTACGAGCTCTCCACTACACAGAACACCTCCTTTCTGGGACCTCACTTCTCCCTGGCAAAATTCTATCCACCCTTCAGATGCTAGTTCTGCCAGTGAATATTTTCTAATTTTTCCCAACTGAATATGAGCTCTTACTTTGGGCAGAGCAATGAGCAATGTTTTCTTTGTTCCCCCCTGGAGACCTTCTTTCTCGGCTTTAAATTACATGCATTTAAGCACTTGTTCTGTTTCCCTCTTGGAAATTAAGTTCCTGGAAAGCAGGGAAATTGTGGGATTTTGTCATTCATAGGACATCTTGCATGTGATAGATACCTCATGCATGATTGGCTATGATAATCATTATAATATTGAGGAGAATGGCTACACTTTCTATGATCTCAATATGATTGGTTAAAAGTATATAAATGGCCATCTTTAAAATAAAAGAACTAGATGAGTTTTAAGTAAAAAAAAAAAGTACCTTTTACAGAGGAAGCAAAAATGGCATTTGGGAGAGTTTAAGGAACTGAGAAAGAACATACAAACAAAAATCACCTATGACCTCATCATCCAAGCAAATATATTTTCACTTTTGCTGTCAGTATTTGCTCTTCATCTAGACATGTACAAAATTTCAACTATAGCTGTAACATGTAATATTCTATCCTGTTTTCAAATTTGTTGTTGTATCATAAGCTCACACCTATGTTGCTGACTGGTCTTCCTAATTACCATCTTTAATGATCCATGATGATGAAATAGAATTGGGCCCAAATTCTCCTTAACACCTGGCCACTGCACGCAATTCTTCCCTTATCTGTGGAAGATGCCTAGTGGATGCCTGAAATGACAAATAGTGCTGATATTTACTATTTTTTCCTATACAAACACAACTATGATGAAGTTTAATTTATAAAGTAGGCACAATAAGAGATGAACAAGAATAACTAATAGTAAAATAAGAGAGAAAGCTAAGATGGCAGCCTAGGTAAATGCAGCGCACCTCACACAGCCACACTAAAATTACAACTGAAGTACAGGACAACCATTATTCAGAATCACCAGGTATCAAGATGAATGGAAGTCCTACAACTACAGAATTGAAGAAACCACATTGGGACTGGTAAGAGGGGGTGCAACAGGCTGGTCCCGCATCCATATGTGGCAGGTAAAAATTGGGAGGGATATCTAAGGAGTGAGAGGTCCCAGTTCCACAACATGCCCCCCATCCTGAGTTTCCAGTGCCAGGAAGATAAGTACCCATAACTTTGGCTATAGAAACCAGTGGAAATTCAGGCTGTGGAAGACAGAAACTGCTGGACACCCTGGCAGTTCCTCTTAAAGGGCCCACGCCCAAACATACTTGGGCTCATTCCCTCTTGAGCTCCAGCACCAGAGCAGCAGTTTGAAAGGCACCAGAAGCATATGAGGAGGAACTGAAGTGTCTGGCATCAGGGCAAGAGCTGGGGAAACAGCTTTCTCCAAGATAGCATTGCTGGCAGGAGCCATTGTTCCTTCTCTGAGCCCTTCTCCCCCAATCCCCCCAGAGCCAGCAGGTGGGTGCCATTTCTGAGTCTCCATCAACCTGGTTCACACTGTTTTCCCAACTCTGGTGATTCTCTGAGGCTCTATGCCACCCAATTTTCAGGCCCACCCAAGGTGTTTCCAGTGGCTTTTCCATACAAATAGCTTGTCTTGGCTCATGCTTCAGATTTTCCTAAATCCTCACACAAGCAGCATCTAACCTTAGCAAGTCCCATACCTCTTGATAAGTGGCCCCAGGCTCGGCGCTAGAAGCAGCTGGTCTTGGTTCATAGCTTGGCCTCACTTGGACACCTCCAAACCCAGCAAAAGTAGCAGACATTTGCAGATTGCTTTGTAGCTTATGCCAGATGGACTCAGAACACAAGCAGTGGCTGACCTTGGCATGCATGTCCCAGGAAGCCCCAGAGCCAGCATACCCAGGGGACAGATACAGACCATGTGGGAGCAACACCACCAATAACCTCCCCAAGCGACACACTCAAGGGGTGGACTCAATGGGCACCAGAGCCTGGCTAAAGTAAGTCCTGCTCTGGAGAGTGGAGCCCTGGATAGTTGATTTTCCACAGTGGTCAGAGGTTGGTGGTCAATGGTCACAGCCAGTCCTTGCAGCTGATTGGCCTGGGTAAATCATTCCCATTGACTTGGTAACAGCAATCAAGGTTTGACTACAAGAGGAAGGTGTACACAGCCCACACAGTGGGTGCATGCACCTCGAGTATCCAGCTTGGGTGATAAGGGAGGCTGTGCCACTGGACTCTACAGGAGGACACCTACTATAGCAGCTCTGCCTAATACATCAAAACAAACACAGGGAGGCTGCCAAACGAGGAGACAAAGAAACATGGCCCAAATGAAAGAACAAATCAAAACTCCAGAGAAAGAACTAAACAAAATTTAGACAAGCAATCTTCGGGACACTGACTTAAAAACACTGGTTATATGCATGCTCAGTGATCTCAGGAGAAGAGCAGATCAACTCAGAGAGAACTTCAACAGCATAAAAAAGATCATGGGAACCATGAAAAAGAACCAGTCAGAAATTAAGGATACACTAACTGAAATGAAGAATAATGTATAGGGAATCAACAATAAAATGGATGAAGCTCAGAATCAAATCAGTGATTTGGAATGTAAGAAAGCAGAAAAAAATACCCAATCAGAACAACAGAAAGAAAAAAGAATTAATAAAATGAGGATAGTGTAAGGAGCCTCTGGGACAACTTCAAGTGTTGCAAAATTCACATCATGGGGGTGCCAAAATGAGATTAGAGAGAACAAGAAATTGAAAGCCTTTTTGAAAAAATAATAACAAAAACTTCCCTAAAATGGTGAAGGAAATAGACATACAAGTCCAGGAAGCACAGAAAGTCCCAAACAAGGTGAACCTAAAAAGGCCCACACCAAGACACATCATAATTAAAATCACAAAGGTTAAAGACAAAGAGAGAATCTTAAAAGAGCAAGAGAAAAGCAGTTAGTTACCTACAATGGAGTTCCCATAAGACTGTCAGCTGATTTCTCAAAAGAAACTTTGCAGGCTAGAAAGGATTGGCAAGAAATATTCAAAGTCATGAAAAGCAGGGACCTACAGCCAAGATTACTCCACCCAGCAAAGCTATCATTTAGAATCAAAGGGCAGATAAAGAGCTTCCCAGACAAGAAAAAGCTAAAAGAGTTAGTTCATCATCACCAAACCATTATTATATGAAATATTAAAGGGATTTATTTAAGAAAAACATGATCAAAACTGTGAGCAATAAAATGTCAATAAATATCCAAAAAACAAAATAAGCAAACAAGCAGCACAGAAATAGAATTATAAATAAAGAGAACACTTTGATGGTAACCAGATGGGAGGAGGGTCAGAGGAATGGGCAAAAAGGGTGCAGGGATAAGAAGTACAAATTGGTAGCTACAGAAGAGTCATGGGATGTAAAGTACAGCATAGGAAATAGAGTAGCCAAAGAACATATATGCATGACCCATGGACATGGACAATGGTGTGGGAATTGCCTGAAAGGCTGGGGGGACTGGGCAGAGGGGAGCAAAGGGGAAAAAATTGGGAAAACTGTAATAGCATAATCAACAAAATACAATTAAAAAGAAAGTAAAAATAAAACAATTATACCAATATGCTCTAATAAAATTTATGTGAATATACTCTCTCTTGAAAATATCTTATTGTTCTCATTTTTCACTTTAAGGAAACATTTTACATGTTTTATTTGGCATGTCCTAATTTCCAGTATCACTACTCTTATTCATGGGCTATTATTAAGTAAAATAAGGTTACTTGAACACAATCACTGAGATACTGTGACAGTCAATCCAATAACTGAGATGGCTACTAAGTGACAAATCAGCAGGGAGCAACTACAACAAAGACACAGTGGACAAAGGATCAATGGGTGTGATGGTGGCATTTTGTCATGGTACTTAAAAGGGCTCACAATTGGAAACTTATGAAGTGTTTATGTCTGAAATTTTCCATTTAATATTTTCATATCACAATTCACTGCAGGTAATTAAAACTGTAGGAAGCGAAACCACAGATAGCAGGACTATTGTAAGCCCCTATTTTGACCAGTGGACCACAGTGGCACTTGGGAGTTCCTAAACATTAGTGTCATTTCAGAGTAGTGTTTAGGAATCCCTGAAAAGTCTGGGTATTTCCATTTCTCCCAATGCATAGACAACTTAGTAAATGACTTCAAGTCCCTTTGGGGATAGCTTGGAGAAAGACTTACCATAAGTCTTTGCAGCATTATTGCAGGGTCCTTTCTCAAGGGGTCCCATCTTTCTCTTCAATCAGGAGCTTCAGATGTGTGAACTGATAAGGTCCAGGAATTGAAAAAGCTATTATTCTCAGCTGTGCGAATTGAAGTCAGATTTCTAGATCAAATAATGCTTTGGTGGTCTGGCCATATGTTTAATTGTTAGGGTCAATTACCACCAGAGACCCCTTTGAGTAACAAATTCTGATTGTCACTCTGGGATCTCATCTTACCCACTGAAATCAGGAAGCCCATCTCAATAACAGCATTCCCCTCTATCATCCTTGGCCTACAGAAAACAGCCACCTGGAGATGTTTAAGATTGCTTGGCTCCCTCAGTAATGCATTTCTCAATGCTTTGGTGAAGGGAATATTCCTTGGACACTTTCAGAGCCTAGTGGAGTAAGGAAAGATGCACAGGTTACACATGATAAATTACTCCATTATTTCTACCTCTCTAACCCTTTAGAATTCTTCCTGTACACTATGTCAGAGAAATTCTGTCCATTGAACATCACTGAATATAGCCTACAGTCAAGCACAGGTTTCAGACAACTAAGTAAGCCACCCCTATCTGTTTAAGAATACATGTGTTTCAGCTAGCTCTTGCTGTATAACAAAACTTAGTGGCTTACATTTATCATTTGTGTTTTTATGATATAGGTTAAACAATTTGTGCTGAGCTCAGCTGGGGGGAGTCATTTTTGCTTTACATGGGCTCACTTATGCATTTGCAATCAGTTTACAGATTGGATGGAGGGTGCTGGTCTTAGATGACTCACATGTCTTAGAGCTGGTTCAGGCTACTGGTTGAGCCATGTGTCTCCATCAGGTTAGTCCATGCTTTTTCAACATGAAAGCTGGTCCATACATGGCACAAAAGAGGGCAAGCCCCAGTGTGCAAGTGCTTTTCAGGTTTCTGTTGGCATCACATTTGCTAATGTCCCATTGGCCTAAGAAAGTCAGAGAGCCTGTGGGAACCAAAGTGGCCTGATTCCCTGGGGACTATTACTATAACAATCTGTCATAGCATTAAGTCCAAAAATCTACGAAAGCTGTATTATATCTAGGTTCCCTATATTTGGCCCCAACCCAATGTTCTGTTCTAAGGGTATCTTATACCCTTAGAATCCATCCACATATATATGAGCTAGGTCTCTTCTAATATAATTTAAGAAAGGAGGGGGATAAGGGAGGAAAGAAGGGGAAGGGCCTAGTTAAAGAACAAGTACAAATGACCCATGGACACGGAGAACAGGATGGGGATTGACTGTGGGAGTGGGGGTTGGCAGGGCAGGGGAGCACAACAGGGGAAAAATCGGGACGACTGTAATAGAACAATAAAAAAATAATAAAATAAAAAATTAAACTTGATGTAGAAGAAAATATTGTAACTTTTTTGGAGGATAAGCCTTTTACTCCTCAGCTAGATTCTGCCCCTATACCTGCAAATGTGCTGGAATCTGAGCCTGGACAAAACCTGAAGGCCATGGCAGTTAGGTCTGCCTTCATGATTGCAGGATGGCTGTCAGAGTTACAAAACCTTCCATGTTCAAATTCACCAAAAAAAGAGAGAGCATTTTCTCCAAAATTCCAAAAAACAATTCAAAGATGTGCTCCGGACAAGTTTACATCATGTGCCGTTTCCTAAACCAATCACTGAAACAAAAAGAAAGTCTATGTGAGTAATGTCTTAAGACTGGAGCTTCATTTGAACCGCAAGTGGGATGTCTAACAGGTTCCCAAAGTAGGAGTGGATGCTGGAGAGGCCGACACCAATGTCCACTACCAACAAACACCATTTATTTAATCAGTTGACAACAGATGAGCTCTTACTATACACAGGACTCTATGTTAGGGGCTAAGAATCAAAGATGGCTATGTCATGGTCTTTATCTTCAAGAAATTCACAACCAGCCTGGGAAATCAAAATTGAATGTAACCTTGGTGTGTGCTAACTGTTGGGACAGATGCATCCCAATCAAAGTGATAACCTTTGTTCTGAGATACTGAAGGTGTCAAAATGTATTTATGGACTTTTCCTGGAATCTAGAGCACAGATGTCAGGAGCCTAGTCTTTACAAAAATCACTATCATATAAGACCGATCAGGAAAACACTTCCAACTTTGAGATAAAATGTCACATTTTCAAAAGTTAATCATCCCATCTTTCCTGATAGTATATTTCTGACTATCATGGCATATAAATGTGTTAATGTTCTAGGGAGGGTTAGACTATACATTCCTCCTTCTGTTATCTTGAAATATCAGATTGCCCATGTCATATTGTCAGTAGCCATCATGAGGTTAATTGAGGTTATCATTATAGCTAACTTTAAAAAAAAAATTTTATTTATTTATTCTTTTTTTTTAGAGAGGGCAAGGGAGGGAAAAAGAGAGGGAGAGAAACATCAATGCGTGGTTGCTTCTCAAGTGCCCCTGCTGGGGACCTGGCCCGCAACTCAGGCATGTTCCCTGACTGGGAATCCAACCAGCGACACTTGGGTTTGCAGGCTGGCACTCAATCCACTGAGCCACACTAGCTGGGACCATTATAGGTAACTTTCATACCATGTGCCAGACATTGTTCTAATTGCTTTACCTGTATTATCTCACAATTCAATAAAATAGGGACTATTCTTGTCTCCATTTTACATGTAAGCAAAGTAAGGCCCAGTGAAATTTGATAAGTTGCTCATGTCACATAGCAGAGCTAGTCTTCAAGTTCTGCAAACCAGCCATGTGACAAGAAATCAGATCCTAGACCTGTGACACAGTCAAGCCCTTGTCATATAGTATTTTTAAATTATATATGTGTTCGGTTTTCTCCAAAAGCCTATGAGGTGCCTGGGAGCAGAAGCAGATTTTTATGTATTTAAGTAGTTTCAGAACCCAATACAAGGATTGGTATGTAGAAAATACTTAACAAATATTGTGGAATTGAAATGAAGGCAATGTGCATGAAGTCTAGGAAAAAGAGATCAGCATGGCAAAATGTGTTAGTGAATCCCAAGCCTGTCCAATGGAGAGGTGTCCCTGGCCCATGCATTCCTATCACCTGTCATGTCTATCCCTCTAGTGGCAGTGAATGCATCAGATGCACGCAGCTTGATGATCTATCAGTCACCAAAATCATACCAGCCACCATCCCCACTCCCTGCCCCATCCTAACTCTATGGTTACTGAGAACCTGATTATAATTTCACATCTCATGTAGACTTTTCTATGGGAATAGAATGTTCTGAAGCAAGTTTCTGATCTGCAGGTTAATGGTATTTTATTTTTTTATTGTAGAAAGGTGTTTTTGAAGTTTGGTTAGCGCCATCCAGTCTTTTAGTCTAATTCTGAGTATACAAAATCACATTTCTGAACTTTTAAGTTAAGACCTTGGTGATGCCAACAAGGACCTGTCTCTTATAAGGGTGCTTCTGGTGGCCATCAGCTGCTTCTTATAACATCATGTCTGTAATTGTGTATTCTCAACAGCAGGTTCCTCTTAGCAGAAGTAAACTCAAAGAGAGTGGCATGTTTTCTGCTTAGTTCTGTTTGTTCCATAAAAATAGAATTCTATGTTAAAACAGAACATCTGCAAGAAGTACAGTGGAAGCAACAAACGCCTGGAATTTTGAGTAGTTCAGATCGAGGAGAACGGAATCAGGCACAGTCAAAACAGGCAGCTGCCCAGGGTCTCAGTTCTCCTTGCTTCAAATTTCAGAAAATAAAATGCTGAACTCACAGGTAATCTAAAATTTAAATCAAACAAAACTTAAGTAGGTCTTTTCAATCATTATAATGGGAAAGCTTTTTAAATCATAACAGAATATGTTGTTAAATTGGTAGATTCATAAATTGTTAGTGGTCATATAAATCAGTACATACAATTATTTTGGAGGGTGATTTGTCTATAGATAAGAGGCCATATAATTTGTCATACCATTTGTTCAAGTAATTACACTTAATGTGTTTTTCAGACTATAAGACACTTTCCAAATTTGGGAGGAAAATGGGGGTGCATCTTACAGTACAAATGTAGCTTACCTGGCTTGCTGTAGAAGGTGGGGGCAGCAGCCTATGTTACTTATGTTATTAAATATTTTACCACATTTTTTGCTTCAAATTTTTTTTCCCATTTTCTTTCTCTAAATCCTAGGTGCATCTTACAGTCCGGTGTGTCTTACAGTCGGAAAAATGCAGTGCATAAATCTACTCTAAGGAAATAATTCAAAAAATTTAGAAAAGGCTAAAGACATGGAGAAGTCCATTGTACATATAAATATATGATTTTTAAAAAAGAAAGCTTTGACATAACTATGAATAAAAAAAGCAAGGTACAAAAAATTTGCTCAAAAATACATGCTTGGATATGTAGCAAAAACCACGTCAAGCTTCATACTTTTACCCCAAAATACCATTCCAAGGATTTTTCTAATGGAAATCTATAGACTAAAGTGAAACATGTATTATATGAAAAATACTACATTAATTGCAATATTATGTAGATGGTCCCAAACTGGAAATAACCTGTCAAACAAAATGAAAGTGAATTAGTCAGTGATGTATATTTGTATCGCCCTACTATCTAGGGCATAAAATGACAGTAATGAAGATTATAGAAGTATGAAATCATTGCTATAATTTTAAGTGAAAAAATTGTTTCTGTTCATTGAACACTTACTCTGAGTTTATCACTGTATTACTCAATTTACATACATTATCTCTTTTCATGCTCACAGAACCCAATGAATAGGGATGAGAAATTTGTACAGATGAAAAAATTGAGACAAAGCTGCCTAGTAATTTTCCCAAGTCCACACAGTGGGGCCCAGATTCAAACCTAAGCTAACTGATACCAAAGTCATTTCTGTGTATCTGACATTCTATAAAAGCCCTAGACCCCTGAGGATAATAAGTGAAGGTAAGGGGAACAGAGAGAATCAGAATGGGGCAATGATGTGAGTGATCTTATAATAATTGTTTGCTTTAAATTATAATGTTAAATCCAAATAAGTAAATAAATAAATAAGAAGAAAAAAGTGAGAATAGGACTAAAGGCTGGAAAGACATTACAACTTTGTTAAAGTGGTGGGGTTGTGTGTAATTTCCTCCTTTTTCTATTTCTGAAGATTTTTGGTAATGTATAGTACTTTTGTAAAATATTATTTTATACTGCTTACTTGGGCAGCACATACTGGAAGGATACAGAGAAGACTGGCATGGCCCCTGCTGAAGGATGACATGCAAATCCATGAACCATTCCATGTTAAAAATATGTACATGTCGTTTTAAGTGCTTGTCCTCTGTGATATGAAAACTGGAGCTCTGTAAAGCTTGGTGATCAATGAGACACTGTGATGTCCTGACACAGCAGTGGTACTCCCGGCAATAAAAGTGTTATTAGAAATACAAATATCTGTCATTTCCTTAAAAATTTTTGGGGATTACTTTTACAGAGTCCCCCACTTTTTTTTTTTACACATTTGGAAACAAATCTAAAAGCTCATATTCTTCCATTTTTCCCTTCCTTCCTCTCCCTTGCTTTCTCAGCTGTAAAGTTAGAATGGTACAAACAGTAACCATGAGATTATGAGGAATTTTTATTTTGTTTGTATGTTTCCTATATTTGAAAGGATTTAAAACACATTTAACATTTTAAAATTGAAAAATAATATTTAAACTTAATGTCTTAAATTATCTTAATTTAAGTTGCAAACTTATTTAATATTTTGAAACTTTAGAATTGTATTGTCTGTCTATTGAAAATCAAAAGTCACCCACATACCAAATATAGTGGTATTTTGGCCAAAATTTTCCTATGTACAGCCCATGTATTTTCCCTTACATCAGGTGCAAAGTTTCACCTGTGTTTTCAAGTGACTCTGAAGAGAAAATAAAAGACAAGCTTACTAAGTGAAAGTTTGAAAAAGCACTGGGGTTGCCAGCATCCTGCCTGCTCAAACGTCACCTCAGCTTCTGCATGCAACGCATGACTGGGCTGCGACTGAGCATCTGACGCGCATGTGATAGGAGCAGTTGTCCTCAAGAACCACCCTCTGAAAGCAGAAAATTCAAGGGGAGGGAGGGAGAAGGTTTTTCTAAAGCACAAAAACTTCTGAATTTTCTAAAATGAAAACAAGGACAGGACAGGGAGTGCTGGATGCTGGAATGTGACGTTTGAAAGCCGTTAGGGAAAATGGCAGACTGACAGGCAGTTATCATCTGCAAGAGGCAAAATAAAAAGCTCAAGCCTGGATTGACAGAGGCTCTGCTTTTCTGAGTGGTCATCGTTGAGACCATTGGGAGTAAGGGCGGAGGCAGTCATTGGATCATCCCAACAGTATCTCCTCCCTTTCAGGGCTGTAGTGGGGAAAGGTCCTCAGGAGCTATCAGAGTCTGTCTTGGGACTTTGAACCCCCATTTAACACTGTGTGAGATATTGCAAAGGCTACAAATCCTCTATTAGAGATGCTCCAGCTTGATGAATTTATAAGGAGCTGGAAAAATACATCATACACAGGAGAAGTTGTATACAAAATAAGGCCACATACAATTAAGTGTCTGATGAATGGAAACAGACATAAGACTCAAAGGAATTCAGAGTGGGTTGCAGCAGGGAAGGAAGAGAACCGTGAGCCTGGGAGGTTTTCAGGAATGGATAGAGAGTAGATAAGTGATGAGGGCAGGGCTGATACTCAAAAACATCACCATCCTGCCCGGCAGTGGCATTGGCCGATCAGAATGGACACTGAATCCAAATGCTGGGGAATCTTCCCAGAAGCTCCTTGCTGTGACTGGAGTCACTCCTAAGTTGTTAGGTTATAGGACTCTCAGAGAGCCCCAGAGGAGCGAAGTTTCAGGTGGTGGCAGAATGGTGAAGCGCTTAGGGTGTTTGGGGCAGTGGTTATTTTCTATCCAGTTCTATCTGCCGCAATGATGCAGCCACGCTGGTATCTGCTGAAAATCAGCCTTGAATGAGGGCAAATGGTATAACAAGAACATTTAAAACCTGCTTTAGCGTATGGTGTTTCACTGGATCTATATATCTGTCATTCTGTCTCCTACCTGTCTGTCTAACTGGGCCTCTATTGATCTGTGTGTCTCTCTGTGAATGTATTTGTATGTCTGTTTTTCTGCCTGTCTGTCTACGAGAGAATGAAAACACAGTAAAGGTACAGAAGTGAGAATGAAGGCAGCCTTCCTTTATCTTTCATTCAGTTATTCAGCCATTCCTCTAACAAACTAAGTGTCCCTGGGTGTTGGACACCCAGCTAGGCACTGAATTGAGGAGGCTGCCCAGGGTTGGAATTGTCACATGGGAACTGAGTATTGTGCAACAAGCCCTGATGTGTATCCAGGTCCAAAACTAAAAATGGCAACAGAAGGCAACGAGAGAACCACAATCTCAGTATGTGTCTACGTTAGGTGTCAGAGGAGACAGGGCCAACAGAAAGGCAAGGGCAGATCAGAAACCGAGATTCAGTGCTGAATCAGGGACTGATGGGCTAACAGCAGTACACACTGCGCACAGCACTAAGAAGGAAGCCCATCAGGCCCAAATTACTTGCACTCAGCATTAGTTACAAATCCTCATCATTATCATAGCTTAGATTTCTGTGACAAGTTAAAATTTTCAAAGAATTTTCAAATGTCCTCTTGTACCAGTTGAGCCTTAACAACAGCTGGTAAAGGGAGCAGGGCAAATGTTCTCCTTCGATAGATAAGGAAATGGGTTTAGAGAAGCTAAGTAACTTGCCCATATCTTTTGAAGTAGCATTACCAGTTCGGTAGCTCAGGGAGATCTTACAGGCACAGTATCTCCTCCCTTTCAGGGCTGTAGTGGGGAAAGGTCCCCAGGATCTTTCAGAGTCTTGATTTTTATCACAGCACATAACGAAGGGCTGGGTTTATATATGTGTGACAAAGTTAACAGGGTTGGGAGAAGAGCTCAGGCTGACAAAGCAACTGTTAAAAAGTTGCCTTGTTTCTGTTTACCTCTCTCTTACTGGTGACTGGGATGAAGACATAGTGGATTAGTTTATACTATTTGAAGATTAATAAAGCAGGGAGACTATTCAGTTAAATATATGAGAGTTTCTAAGTTAAGAGCCCAGGTTGAGTCTCCAGGTCAAGACCAAGAAGGTAGAAAATAAAATCTCGCTTTTGATTCACACACCTAAGATGGCAGAAGCTTGTTTTGTTAGGAGTTAATAGGAAAAGGGGGCTTAATATAAAATAGTATGAGTGATATCATACTCATAGACTACACATGTGCCACAAATACAAATGCAGGTTGACCTGAAATCCAATTGCTACAAAACAAAGGAGAACTTCACCACCAGTAATAGTAGGATGCTATTAGGACCTGGGAACAAATAGTCTGGCTATCCCTATTAAGTCTAGACCAGCCAGTATGTAGAGTAGTTTGTTCTGTTCTGAGCCCCGCTTGCTAACTGGGACATTGATCGGTGGGAATATATCTGGGGGAGCCACCCAAGATGGTGATGGGGCTGGAAACCATCACAGACCAGGAATACCTGAGGAAGCTAGGGACACTTCACCTAGAGAAGAATGATTAAGCTGAGTTCAATGGGTACACATTACATTGAAGTAGAGTTTTGTCCAAGAACTAGAAATAAATCACTAACAATTAGAGCTATTCATCAGAGGCTAATCACCTCTGTTGCTAGAAATACAGGGTTGGGCAACAGTAGGTTAATTTACCAGCCATCATTACCTAAAAGATAAATCATAGGTAAGGGCACAAAATAGTAACAAACGATAAGACAAATAATAGAAATAAGTAATAAATAATAGTACAAAAACAAACTGTGTTTCCCATACCCACCACTACAATCCTACTTTTGCCCACCCCTGTATTCGTGCAGCATGGAACTGTCAGGCACTCATCCCTTAGGAGGTGATCCTTTATCTCCTTCCTTCCCTAAGATTCTATGCTTTTTCAAACTAGTCACATTAGTTCTTTCAGGAAGGGTTGGAGTGGGGGGTGGAATGAAATGGTTCTTGAATTCCCTTCCAGCTCTGCCCTTCTGTGAAGTACTTGGGTCTAAACCGTAGCCTCATTCATGTCTCATAGCAACATCACAGACAGGACTCTTTCATCCTCAACTTGGCTCCCAATATCTTATCCTCAAAGGAAATTTCCTCTACTGACTGAAACAAGTCTATAACAATCTTCTAGGCAATACATCATCAAAGGAACCAGGTCTCCAAACCTCATTGGTATGGTTTCTTGAGAATATGTCAACTTGCTAAATTCCTTTCTCAATACTATTATTTTTTTCCTAAACTGTTTTTAAACTCAAACATCTTGTTTTTCAAAACTCTTCATATCTAAAAACAGAGTGAGGCTAATGACACAAGACGAGGAACCTGTAAAGGGTTGCCATTTACCTGGTGGTTAATGTCTGGATTCAAAGGGGCCAATGTGAAATTCTGTGTTTTTGTTTTGAGGCAGTAACTAGGGGTTATATTGCCTCAAAAAATCACCTCCAGACAGGATCACTAAGTGGCTTCGTCTGGGTCTGTTAAGAGAGGTGCTAGGAAGTCCCTACACATCCCCCTACACACGCCTCCCCTGTTTCTCCATCCTCCTGCCTAAACACTCACCTTTAGAGAGAATTTCATATGTACCTCAATGCTGTTTTAGACTATAAAGTTCTTTAGGGGCTATTTGTTTATTAGTTCAACCAGAGCAATATATTTGGGAAGAAGGGCCTTTTTTTAGGAAGGTAGGGTCCAGGGATATCTTTGGAAGCTACAGCCACGGGAAAACCAAACTGTTAACCTTTTTCATTTATTTGACCACTGACTTAGTGCTAAGCACTGTACTAGACACTAGAGATACAGTGGTAGTGAAACATCATCTCTGTCCTCAGGTAACTTGCAGATCACAAAAGCCTCCTCTCTAATCTTTTCCACAGGTAACATTCTATGTGAAAAGAAGAGATGTCACAAGATGACTAAAGTGGGGAAAGCAGCAGGGGTATGTGTGGGATGGGGCAGCGCACAGCAAGACCTTTACCCGGGCGATGATGCCGGTTCCTTTAGTCTCTAAGGGGAGTGGCTGGAACCCCAGGTTTGCTCGGTGGAGAGTACCAAACACAGGGAGGGAAAAGTGATCTGATAATGACTATAGGGAAGTCAAACAGAACTTCTCAGCAAAGTGTTGGGCCACGAATTTTTGCCGTAGTGTTTTATGTCTTCTGGCAGTCATTTACAGAATTACGTGGGAGTCATCTTGGGCAATGTTGGTAAGGGTGAAGAGCTAAAATTTCTTAGAACTTTTTTTTGGAGCCTCAGACAGAGAAAGGCAGAAGTACCGCGTTGTGGTGATTCTCAGACTTTTTACCCCCAGGCACCAAAGGACAATTCAATACTCTTCATTAGTAACAATGGCTCATTTCCGCAGCTATTCACAACCACTCAGGGTGAACGGCGGAATATTGTGGGGAAGCAGGGCATGGGGAGCACAATAATCCCATAGCTTCCTTGTTGACTCTCTGTGCTCTTTTTAGGCTTATAGATACAGTCCTGAGTTAAAGCCTTATAATCAGCTATTTAACCATAGGCAGGTCACTCACCTTAAGCCATAATTTCCTCGTATATAACATAGTGAATGTTACCTGGCAGTGTCATTGAAAGAATTAAAGATAATATAGTAAAGTACCTATCACAGTTAATATATAGACATGTAGCCGGAGCTTAATGAATGAGTAGCTTCTAGTATAGTAATCTGTCTTAAAAACTATATCGTGGGACAATAGAGTCTGTTCAGCCAGCCTTCGGGCAGCAGAGAAATCCTGGGATTTGGAGGAAGTATGTTCTTAACAGTAAAAGCCCTATGTGATTGATTAGGTATACCAGTTTAGACTGGGATAAAAATATTTCATGAAATTTTAGTTGCTAAAAACAGAAAGTTGGGGTGCAGAGGTAGGAAAAGCTCCTTTTTCCAAGCCATGAAGTCTTTCTTTCCTTTCCTTTCTTCTTTTTTCTTTTCTTTTCTCTGCACAAAGTTTTGTTGTTTCCATGTGGTCCGATGCATGGGCGAGGGCTCCAGGGTGGTTAAAAGGATGCCTCATGGTTTGAGGGAGAGAGGCTCAGGCAGAAGCCAGATACTGGGGAAATGCAGACGGGCGCCTCAACGTCTCTGGGCTCCAAAGGCTCCTCGTCGTGCTTGAGAGTGAGCCTTTCAAGAGACACTCGCCCAGCCCAGCTCCGGACTGGCCAGCCTGCAGATGTTAGTCGGGTGGTCACTCTCCTTCCTGATGAGTTTCACCTCCGCATCCAGGAAGCGGTTCTCCGGGAAGTCACAGAGATGAGGGTCCGTGTGGGTAGAGCCCAGGGCATACATATCCAAAAGGGCCTGGTTCAGATTCTTCTCAAAGACCGTGGCAGCTTCCATGGCGTCCTGAGTGTCACCCCACTCACCTGCGGAAGGCTTCTGCACGTCCTGGACCAGAATGCAGCCACCGCGCTTGTCTTGCAGCTTTAAGAGAGGCTCAGTGCCCTTGAGCTTCTTCTCTATCAACTCGAGGATAAAGTGGCCCACACTCTCCAGAGCCACATTGTCTTGGTGGAAATAGAAGCCCAGAGAGAGGTAGGTGTAGGAGGCCCGCAGATGCAGGTTGGCCAGACGGTTGACGGCAGCCTCCACCTCGGTGGAGTAATTCTGACGAATATGGGAGCTCGTGGTTAGTTGGCAATAGGGAGTTAAGGTCAAAAACTGGTGCTGGCTGGTCTGGGAGGCTGAGGTGGTTCTAGTGGTGACTGGAAAAGAGGTTGGAGTGTGGTTGGAGGTTGGAAGAAGGGGCACCCCTGGGTCTTTTCCATCCAAACACTGGTGAAGGGAGAGACAGATCTGGGGAACTGCCGAGGGCACTGCCAAAATTTTTCTTTATAGAAAACTTTTATTTTTCAGAAGTTTTCAAGTGTTTATTTCTTTTTTAGTTATTGAAGTAACATTGCTTAACAACATTATATAAGTTTTAGATTGACAACATTGTCATTTGATGTCTGTATACACTAATGTGCTCACCACCATGAGTCTGGTTTGCATCAGTCACCACACATTTAACCGCCCTCACCCCGCTCACCCTCCCTTCACCCGCCTTCCCTGTAGTAACTGCCACTGTATGTCTGTGTCTGTGAGTTTGCTTTTGTTTTATTTTGTTTTTCTTTTTTGTTTTATATTTCATATGCAAGTGAAATTATATGTTTCTTTGTTATTTTCCACCTGACTATTTCACTTAATAACTTCAAGGTCCATCCATGTTGTCACAGATGGCAATATTTCATTTTCTGATGGCTGACAAGTATTCCATTGTGTGTCTCTATATATTTTCCCTGAGTCTGTCTCAGGCGTGAACTTTAAAATTTTAAAAAAGTAATAGTTTTTTTCATCACATAAATGTAAAACCAAGATTCTAATCTAGAATGGGAAGGCTGAAACCATTCATTTATTCATTCACTGAACAAATATTTATTAGCACCTGCTGCATTCACACAAGGCACTGTACATAAAAGGCACTGGTTACGTAAAACGGTTGTGTTTCTTGTGAGAAGAATTGCAGCCCTGAGACTGGGTTTCTTTGGGGTCACGGTCAATGGATTCTGTCTATAGGAAAATTGATCCCTCCCACTTGGCAGCAGCATAGGGACTGAGGGGAGATACCCTTCCCGTGAGGTCAGGGTTGGAAAGAAAGGCTTTGGAGGGCCCAGTGAGATTGTCTTGTTTTCTGCATTGCTATTTCTTTGTGTTATTCCCACATCTCTGTCAGTAAAATTGGGTTAAATGTGACAGTGTGTTTCCTGTTGCAAGGAATTATAAGATGTGCTGCCCCTGGGGCCCCAGGTGGTTGCCGGAGGAATCCCCAGAAGTCCTTGGGGAGTAGACGTAGAGGCTGGCTTTCCTGCAGTCATGTGGGGAGATGAGGCTCAGAGTTATCTGGGTATTAATTAGAAGTGTGACCCTTTGAAGGTTGGCCCCCTCTGGTACATGTTTGTGCTCGTGCGGGGCTTGAATGATCCTCACAGAGTGACTGGGCACAGTACCCAAGGGATCAAGCTAGAGCAGCTCACTTTCCACTAATGTGAATAATATTAAAAATGCAAATTACTTCACATGATGTGGTAAAAATGACCTGAACCAGCTGACTTGAATGGATGACAGATTGCCCGTCCGAGGTTATTTCCTTTGATTCCTGTCTTTTCCTTCTTTACCTCCCACCCATGCTTCTCCCAGGCTCTGTCTTGGGCCCAGACACCCAAGTGAAAGCGAAGAAGAAATTAACATGTACAGCAATCTGCTGTGCTAAACACTGTGTGGGCTGCTTTGCGTAAATTATTTTATTTAACCTCCTACAACAACTTGCTGAGATAGGTAGGATTCTCTCCAGTGTTCTAATGACAAACGGAAGCTGAGTCCTGTGTCCAAAGTAATACAGCCAGTAAGTAGGTGAAGACCTGGGGTCCTAATACAGATTTGTCTAACTCCAACGCTCTTTACAAAAATCTCAGAGGAAAATGTACTTTAGGGTTAGGCTAAGAAAAGTAATTGCCTGTCAGTGGACACTGACTTCCCATTGTAACAAACCAGAGCTGCAGGGTGCTCAGGTGAAGGCACTTCCTCTCCTTCTAGAAAACTGCCGCAAAGGGAAAAAAAGGAGGGGTGAAAGGCAGCTGCAGGCAGTTAGTTCATGGCCAAATGAACTCAACATGCTCAGATGATAGTGGTAAAGGGGCCATATCTGTCTGTCCTGAGGAATCAAACAGATGCTAACAGAAATCTGTGGTTTCAAACCCAACTTGTTTTTGTACATCTGACCCAACAGTTTATACTTAAAAGACATATTGTCACTCATGCAAAAATCATGTTTACATACAAAGGGATATCTGTGGTCATCCACAGCACTCTTAGGAAGGACTGGCCAAGTAGGCCCTTGCAGACTGGTAACAGTTTGTGGATTGGCACAATTGTGCAGATTAAATTTGAGAAGCTGTGATACTGCTTCCCTTCCCAATGCGGCAGTTTCATGGTTGGTTACTTCTAAAATAAATGTGACTCTCAATGACATCTCGACTTGTCAATTCATTGCAATTTTTTCTTTCCTTTCTCTCTCTCTTTTTTTTTTTTAATTCAAACAACCTGCAGGCCTGCTTAAAGCAGTCTTTAATTACTGCAGACTTTCTGAAGGGAATAAGAGACTGGAGGTCTAGATTTTATATTCTTTCCAATGATTTCTGTGTAACTCTTGATAGGGCTGTTATTATTTTTTAAAAGATTTTATTTATTTATTTCTAGAGAGAGGGGGAGGGAGAGACAAAGGGAGGGAGAGAAACATCAATGTATAAGGTTGCCTCATGAGCATCCCTCACAGGGGACCTGGCCCGCAACCCAGGCATGTGCCCCGACTGGGAATTGAACCAGCGACCCTTTGCTTCACAGTCCAGGGCTCAATCCACTGAGCCATGCCAGCCAGGAGGGCTGTTATTTTTTATCATCTCAAAGATTAAAGTTGCTTCTGACAGTACTAGAGTAGAACCTCAGTATTTGCATGATTCTTCTGATTTCCCCTTTCCTGATCCTGCACCCACATTTTTAGAGGAACCAGACCAGTGGGAATAAGGTAGAGAGAATACGTGAGCAGTTACCAACTTGTGGTAGGCATCTAAATGGGTCTCTTTTCAGTCTTCTTGTAGAATGTGACTTAAAAGCCAAATCAGACACCACCATATCACCTTCTGGACCTTCTCTTTGTCATCCCTGTTTTGTGGTAACATCATTTTCTGTCACAAAGTCATGATGCCATTATAACCCTAAGGGGTTTCTGGGCTGAATTACCAGAAATGGTTTAAGGGAATAGTGTTGTTTCTCTTTTGCTTCCTCTCCCCTGAAGGTCCCTTCTGTGCACCTCAAACTTACTCCTCAACCCAATCCTTTTTTGAGAGGAAATTAGTCAGTGGTTCGTAGGGAGACACCCCAGCTTTAACCTCGGTGGCTCACCAGAACCAGAGTCAGTCTGTCACTCAGTCAAGTTCAGTAATGATCTTCCACAGGTGCTGAAGCCTCATTTGAACCTGCATTCCCCCTTTAGGATTCCCCTTGTAGAAAAAGAATCAGGGAAGTTCACATGCCGAGGGCTGAGCAGAGAACAGAAACTCCAGAGTCTTCCATCCTCAACAGTTCCTACTGTTGTGATGAGTTGCCTAGGGCTGGAGAGGGAGATGTAGCAGAGGAAAGGCTGTGGCTTTTAAAAGCTTCGGGGAAGGGATGTCTGGGAATCTCTCGGAAAAGCTGAAGAAAGATCAGTAGAAAGCCCTGCAGTTACTAGGAAAATGCAAATATCTTGCCTGGCAGACAGTAGGTGCTCAATGTATATGGTGCAACCACTGAGTAACTGAAAGGTTGAATGAATGAAAGGGCAATAGGGAAGAAGCAGGAGAGATGAGGGTGAAGCAGGGCTGCGTACAGATGATGTTCACCTTCTTTTATTTCTGGGATCTTTTTTTAGGGTTGTTTCCATTTTTCCCATTTGCTCCAGGATGATGTCCAGGCACTACCTCCAAGCTGATAGCTTCTTGATCATTTCACCCTTCCAGGAGGCTTGAGATAAGCAAGCCTGGAGAGTAAGAAGAAAGAGAGTGCCGTGGCCAGTGTGGCTCAGTTGGCTGGAGTGTTGTTGCGTACACCACGGTGCATGCCTAGATTGTGGGTTTGGTCCCCAGTCAGGGCACATGCAGGAGACAATTGATGTTTTTCTCTCACATCGATGTTTCTCTGCCTCTCTCTTCCTCCCTCTCCCTCTCTGTACAATCAGTAAGCATGTCCTTGGGTGAAGATAAGAAGAGAGAGAGGAAGGAAGAGTAAACAGAGAAGTCTGCATTCTCTGCCTTCCATTTTAATTTTGCCGGTGTGTATGGGTTCTTCGCACCTCTGTTTCCCATAGCTGTGAAGTGTAGGTAGTATCACTGAGGCACCCTGAAGGTAAATATATTGATGGTAGATTTGTGGAAGCATAAGAACAAATACCATATTTGGTAATATCTGGAGGATATGCCTTCAAAGCAAACCCTTAGCTCTCATCAGCTCCCACCTGAACCAATGCCACTCGGGCTTTAACATGCCCATGAATCCACCAGGGAGCTAATTAAAAGGCAGGTTTGATTCGGAAGGTCTTGGGTGGGGCCCAAGAGTCTACATTTGTAACAAGTTGCCTGATAATACCAAAGCTGCTCTACAGAGCTATACTTTCAGTAGCGAGTATATAGCGTGTAGGTCCTAGATCATTGCTATAGGATCTTCCAGCTTTAGATGACTTGCAGAGCCCCGAACATGCCATGTTCTTCAAACCTGTGTGGCTTTACATATCTTCTCTTTCCCCTTCATGTGATAAGCTCCTCCATGCCTTCGCTCACATGTTACCTCAGCTCCAGGAAGCCTTCCCTGACTCCCTGTCCTACGAGGCAGTCAGGTGCTCTCTCCTAGGTGCTCATCACACTGTACCATGTAATATGCTATTTACATGTCCAGGGTCATAGCATAGGGTTGCTCAGGTTATGCCCTACACAAGGGTCCCTGGCCAAGGAGGCAAGAGAGGCCTGAAATCCATCCTGTTCTCCACTTGCCATGTTGGAGCTGTGGTGCAGAACTGCCTCCACCAGGAGTAAGGGATGGCTTTTTCTAATTCACATAAAGGTGCCTATGAGCTGATTACCTGTCTTTTCTACCAGATGCGGGGTCCTTGAAGAAGGAATCAGGTCACATCCATCTTTATCATTCCACCTCCTAGTACGGTGCCTGTCAATGAGATGTTTGAATATAGAAATGATGAGAGAAAACAATGAAGAGCCACAGAGAGGAATGCAGAGAGAATAATGTCATTCAGTTCTAAAGGAAAATCAACTGGATTTGAGCAAGAGGTTTTGGATTCGCTGATGTGCTGCTGAAAAGGCAAGGTCCTAAAGCCCTGTTTCACTAAAAGTACTGTCACGGGTATGAGTGAAAAAATGTGTAAAGGCTACAGTCAGCACCTGTGGAAGATTCATTAGAACCCAAAAAAAGAAAAAAAAAATAGAACACCCAGAATCAACACCGAACCGTCATGTCTTTTCAGATCTAGGGGAAGATGAGGGAGACTCCGAGAATTGTACTTGGTCATAAGATTTACAGGCTACTGAAGGCAGCAGTTTCTATAATAAAAACATTGTGAGAACAGGAAGAGGTGACGACAAAACCCTGCATTCACCCAGAGGGGTGGAAGTCAGAAACAAAACGGTGTGCAGGATAGTGAAAGTGAGGTTACCACGACTGCTAAGCACCTAGGCTTGGTTGAGAAAGGCATAGCCCAAAGAAAGAAGTCTTGACACAATATTTTGCATTATATTTGTTAGGGTAACATTGGTTAATAGCATTATATAAGTTTCAGGTGTGCAATTCTATAATACATCATCTGTATATTGCACTGTGTGCTCACCACCCCAAGTCTGGTCTCCCTCTGTCCCCGTATATTTGACCCTCTTTACCTGCTTCATCCTCCCCCCACTCACTCCCCTTCCCATATGGTAACCACCCTTCTGTTGTCTGACTCTGAGTTTATTTCTTTGTTTTATTTGTTCATTTGTTGCTTTCTGTTTTATACCTGATCTTTTCTTTTTCTTTAGAAACTGTTCATTTTCCATCAGTCTTATTTCCATTCTGTTAAAAATTTTTGGAAGAACAGCTGAAGACCGCTCAGTGGTTGCGCATACCCATTCAGCGGCCTGCGCAGTGGGGGCTGCAGACCACTCTCCAGTGGCAGGCTGAGCGCCCCAGTCTTCCGTAGGGAACTGCTGAACAGGCACAGAGGGCACCTGCGCCTTCTGACCAGTCTGCAACCTCAGGCTGAACAGCAGTGAACTCGGGAGCCGGAGCAGTCCATTCACCCTGAAATGCCTCCTTAGTCATAGCCTTTTCAGGAGCAGCCTGCTCTTCCTTCTCAATCTCTACAGGATCTCTGTAGAAGCAGAGATCAGGAATGACCTCTGTAGGTGTTCACAAGAGATGGTGCCACACATGCGCAGAACTCCCCAGGCCAGCACCCACCACATCAGGCCCACTCAGAGAGACCCCTCATTGTTACAAGAAATGGCAGTGTCCACATAGTGTAGAGGAGGAAAGTCTGTGTGACACAGAGCAGTGGGAGGCCAATTAACATAAGATGCCTCAGTGAGAGGCTGGTGGTCAGCCCTGAGATTGGTAACCACCAGAAGTCTTGGCGCCGGGAAGGCTGCCTGGATCTGGTTAGGGGAGGTTCCAGGAGTGAAGTGGCCAGTCCTAGAAGTGGCTCCAGGGGCAGCAGTGAACTTTAGCACAGCTTGCTGGCCAGTATTGCTGGACAATATGACACTGATATCAAGCAGGGTTTTCAATGGCGACAATGGCACCAGCTACCAGCCGAAGCTTCCCCCATGTTCTCTTCAGATGTATGATGTAGATGCCGTCACTTTTCCTTTTGTAGATGTACTGTTCCATTTGGAAGTCAAGGTTGGTGCCACCTAAGTGGGTTCCTGCTGCAAGGAATTTGAGGACATCCTCTTCCTTCATTTGCAGGACATCAAGGCCTCCGGACATTGTGAAAGTTTCCTCTTAAGTTACATGAGAACTGAGAACAACACCGTATGGGCCCCTCTCTGGGTAGTGTGGAAGGCTATATCCAGTTTTTTAAATGGAGTTTATTTGATCTGCTTTGCAAGAGTTCCTCAGTCGTTTCCACATCAGTATGTCTCTGACAAGACTAAACTCCCAGAAGTTAGACTGAGACACCTTTTAACTTCCTGGGACTGTGTGATGCTCTGTGAAATGAAGTAGGTACTGGATGTGCAGGGAATTTACAGCTGTCATTGATGATAAAATAAGGAAGTACAAAGTGCTAGTAATCCTCAGCCAAAATATCCAGAATTTCACTGTGGGACTATAACAGAGATTCCTCCGAGAAACATACTGGTATCTTGCAAAAATCCAACCTCTGCTTTGCCTCTTACATCAAGCGCTCATTAATGCCAGTTTCTGAAGTTAAGCCTGTGGCTCTGTAATAAGGGGAACTGAGAATCTTGAATACTGTATGCTACCATGTGACTTCAAGATAAAACCTTAATCAAAACAAAACCTAAAGTAAACACACACACACACAAAGTAGGGTAAGATCTCCAAATTTCCATTTATTTCTTACAAAATTTAATCTCAGATCTTCATCACCTTAAGCCACTGCAGCAAACAGTTAAGAAGAGTTTGAGAAGTGCTTTGGGTCTGATCTTTTCATCTAAGGAAATGTCAAGTCTGGTTATCTAAAACCAGCTTTATAATCATGAGGATGAGTATTTAAAAGAAGAGCGATAAGGTCTTTCTGACCTTATCAACACCATGAGACTTACCATTAATAACTGCCCGGGACTTATGGGTTATACTGAAGGCAAGAATTGGGTAATTGCAAACTTCCCTCTTTTAAAGGCAAAAAATAAATAAAAAATGCTGACTTCATGCATTTATTTCCTGGCTTATTTCTCAAAGAAAAACAGGCTAGTTCATTTCTTTTTCTTTTTTTTCTGAGAAAATAGGCCAAGTAGCAAACATTAACTTTGAAAAAAGAAGGCTTTCAATTATTTAAAAATGCAAGCTCAATTTAGAAAACATGAATTCAAAAAAGGTCACACCAATGCCACCAACTGGCACAACCTTACTAATTAATATCCTGCTGTAGATTTTCAAGCCATAAAGAAAATCAGCACATGAGAGACTATGTTTGTATATTCATTATGTGAACCAAATACAGCTATGCTCTTACACTCTGGGGATCAGTGGAATTGGGTAAGTGAAATAATCTGGAAATCTTAAATGTCAAATTCAAAAAATAAGAAAATGTGAATATTGATCATTACTTTCAGTGAATCATGTGTCACATGATTTTTTTTCATACAGGTTGAAAGGTTTTGACATACTTGTCTGCTTCTTCTGCACCTAGGAAGAAAGCTAAAAGCATCTTCTCAGATAGTGGTTGGTACCAGTAAAAATTCCATTCTGGAAAGTTAGAGAAACCACAGAACATTATTTAGCTAGCAATTTAGATATACTCTTTTGAAAAAGATTGACTCTGGAAATATGATTACTTATAATGCCAGTCAGAAGCCATTTCTCTTGAGTGTCTTAACATTTTTCCCCTTCTTACCCAGCTCTTCTTTCTTGACTTCTTTACCTGGTTCTCCCAAGAAATCTGAAGTGATCTAACTCCTAGTAGGCTGCTAAATGTCTTACTCTATGATGAGGTGTTGCTTCAAAGCTATATAATAATAACAGCAACAATAATAACAACAAACACATACAATTTTTACCAGGTGCCAGTAACTATTCTTTGTGCTTTACAATTACTCATTTGATCTTCAAAACCTCCCATGAGCTAGATAGCACTACTATCCCCATTTTCCATGTGAAGAACAGAGAGTAATTTGCCCAGAGTCAGAGCTAGCAAGTGACAAAGCCCTGATGGGAACCCAGCAGTTTGTCTCAGAGTCTATATCTCAGACCTCTGTACTCGACTGTCCCATCTAGTAATCTGTTTGCCCAGGTGAAAAATCATATTGACTCCTCCCCCTCCAGTTTATCCACTTGAGTAACTAAATGCCAAGTTTAATGTGGCTGCATTCTCTTAACAGCTCCCATTCCGAAGGTCCACTGGGGAAGCCGGCTATTTGCCCATGAAGCCTTATTCACTGCCTATTTGAAGAGGCGTAATGGAGACTAACACTATATCTGAGCACTGGGGAGAAGAAAGTGAGTCTTCTTGTTCGTTTAACATGCAGAGTCTCTTAGGTTTAGGAGTTTCCTTCCCCTTCCCTTCAGTGACAGCAGCTACAGGTAAGAAGGCCTCCTGGGTATTAGTTTCACAAGATCTGCCTCAAACAAAGACAGGTGATGTGCTCCAGATATAGCAACTTCTTGCCTCAACCTTACTGCTAACTGCATGTTAGCAGTTAACTTACTGCTAACTTTCTTCCGCAGGAAGAGTGTAGAGAAATGAAAAGGAATTATTAATGTTTTGCTACTTGGTGATGTAGATAAATCTCACTAGCTTTCATTTTTTCAGTTGAGAGTGGATCCAACATGATTAAAACAAAGAAAGAAACACTCAATTATTATATTTCCAATTCTATTCTTTGGACGAGGCAACATAAAACCTTGGGATAGGAGGGCTGGGACGTCATTTCCACATGCTACAGATAAGGAAACTGAGACCCGAGAGGACTCGTAGTGTGCTCATGATAACACAACTCATTTTTTTACTTTAAAATAGATATATTTCCTTTTTGACTTATTTTCTTTTAAAAAGAAAAGAATAAAAATTAATTAGCCTGTGCCCTCTGGAAATGGTTCATGGAATAAGGCTCGTGACATGAGTCAGATTTTATCTCTTTACACAAAGGAAACTGCAGTTACCACCCCTAGTCCACAAAGGGGTCATTCTGGAGCCTAGGGCTCACGTATTGGCACAAAATTGGTCTTTTGTCTCTTGCCCATCGCTGGCTGGTCCTTTAGGATCTGCTGGGCCTTATCACCCTTGGTGGGCCACACAGATGCTCCCACAGAGGTCCTCTCTTTTGATCAAAGGTCTGTCACGAGGGATTTTGCCACTGCTCTTGCACGAATGCTCAGGCCAGACCACCAATGGCATCTTTTCACCCCTCTCCCATCAGAAGTCTCATCCTCTTCGGGTCACGGTGCAAACTGCGATCAGATGTCAACTCTTACAGATCCTACTGCAAATTTGTCCCTCCCAATTCCCTGTCCATGCCAGTGTCATGTGTCCCCCTTCTCCTCAGGGACAGGCCACTTATTTTCTTCTCTAAAATTCCAGTTCGTACCTCCCCCCCAGCTCCTCGCACCCCCCCCCCCCCCGCCACCTTGCCTAGAGACTTTCCAAAGCAAAGGCAACAATGCTTCCCTGAGACTGGGAAGCCCTGACCTCCAGGACAAACACTGGGGTTATTCTCTCTTTCAGGGGGTGTGTAGAGCAGAAAACAAGATCCTGGAGCCAATTATTTGTATAATCGTATGGTTAATGTCTGACTTGCTCCAGATTATAAATGTCATGTATTGAGGATTAGGATTAAGTTAAGGTAAGAGTTATATTTAGGATCCTTCCATTTTATTCTTTTTTTTTCCTTGCATTCTCTGTGCCAGCTCAAGGCCTAGTAGATAAGGGTCATTCAATACATATTTGCAGAGGGAAGAAAAGGAGAGAGTAGGGAAGGGAGGCAGAGAAGAAGGAAAGGAAAGGGGGCTAAGACTGACTACAATGGCCCATAGAAATTGAGAACTATTAAGAAGAAATCATTTATAAGACTTGATAAAAGTTTTGCCATGAAAGATGTGAAAGACAGCAGCCAAAGACAGTTCTGAGATTTTTAAAATTGACTAACCTAAATGCAACGTGCAATTGTGAGAGGAAGATTGGATTTGGTTTTGTTTGTAAAGGATGGCAGATGGTGGAGGGCTTGTGAACAGTGAGCCTAGTTTGGAATCTGGAAGATATCTGGGGGAGGATTTGTGGGTCTCACAGTTTTCAGTACATGTGAACAGGAAAACCAAAATGAAGTTGTGAAGTGGGCAAAGTTACCTTTAGAAACTCCTTGTTATTTTAGAGGTACTTTAGGTCCCCAGTTCCCCAATTTTTTACCCAAATTAATTTTTTATAAGATTTTATTTATTTGTTTTTTTTACAGAGGGGAAGGGAGGGAGAAAGAGAGGGAGAGAAACATCAAAGTGTGGTTGCCTCTCATGTGCCCCCTACTGGGGACCTGGGCCACAACCTAGTCATGTGCCCTGACTGGGAATCGAACCAGCATCCCTTTGGTTAGCAGGCTGGTACTCAATCAACTGAGCCACACCAGGCAGGGCCACCCGAATTTCTTCAGCTACATCTGCTCTTATGAAACAATCTGATAACCTCAGTTTAAAAGATAAACTATTGGTGAGACACAATGAGTTAGCTCTCTCCTGTTGTACTTGAATGCTAATATAAGAGCACAGCCTCAAACCAAAGGAATGGTAATACCACTAGTAAGAACTAAACTTCATATGGATCTTAACCAATGTTAGATGCTGTTCCAAGCACTTAACAGTCTCAGCAACACTGAGGTAGAAACCATTTTATAGGTGAGAATACGGAGTCACCAACAATCTAAGTGATCTGTCCAAGGTCAAGTTAATAATAGATCAGGAAACATACCCTGGAACTGTGGCTCTAGAATCCATTATTGTAACTACCTTGGGAATGAAAGTATAAGGGTGGAAATTTAAGAAGAGTGGAAATGTGCGGGAAATACTGTGGGAGGACCCTCAGCAAGATGCAGATCCCGGTATGCAAGTCACCGTGATGACAGGTGCTCTGCAGGGAATTGACCAGACAACTTAATCTCTCTCAGTTTCAGCCTAAATGTCTATTGATAGGAGACTGACTAAAAAAGAATTATACAAAAAAAAAAAAAGAATTATACATCAATAAATGGAATATAAGTCAGCCATGAAAAGGAGTAAGGTAAATCTCTATAAACTACTCTAGAGTGATTTCTAGGATATATAAATGTGATTTTATTTATTTATTTTAAGAGAGAGGTGGAAGGGAGGGAGAAAAAGAGGGAGAGAAACATCGATATGCAAGAGAAACATTGATTGGTTGCCTCTTGTATGTACCCCAACTGGGGAGCAAACCCACAACCCAGGTATGTGCTCTGACTGGGAATCAAACCAGCGAACTTTCACTGTGTGGGACGATGCCCAACCAACTGAACCACACCAGTCAGGGTTCTAGACTATATTATTACATAGAAAAAAAAATCCTACAGTTTTTTTTTCTGGGTATATAGTGACCTGGGCATAAAGTATGCTACAGTTGAGTAAATAAGGGTGATAGGATGTGAAGTTTTCTATCATGTAGATTTCCTATATTCACATACAGGAAACCTATGAACTTCATTGCTTCAGGAGAACTGGGTAGATGGGGAGCAGAGAAATGAGGAGGGGGGCCTGTACCAGTTAGGATCCCAGCAGGAAATACAGGGCACCCTCAAAAGGCTAATGCAAGGTAGTTTAATGAAAGAATGACTTACAAAGTTGTGGACAGGGCTCAGGTGCCCAACAGAGGATGGTGATGTGCCCACAGCCTGGGTCTAGCTACAGTGGGGAATAAGCACCATGTCTAGGCCCTTGGGGACACCGTAAATGGTTACCTAAACCCAAAGAGAGAGCTGTAGGTATAGAAGGGGCCACTGGCCAAAGCCACAGCATTCTCCAGATGAACCCTCAGCCAGCAGGGAAGGAACTGGGGAAATAAATACCCTGACTGGCCCTTCTCCTCCTGTCCTCAGGTCTCTTGCCAGTGCTGCTCCATGGGCTAACCCTACCAGAAGCCCAAGTTCGAAGACACTGTCAGTGCAGCCTTGGAAATGAGCCTCTCCAGGCCCAAGTGGATCTGGAGGGCAGGCAGAGAATATCTACTGAGGAGGCTGTAACACCCTTTTTACGTTGTAAATTTAGAACTATATGAAAAAATAACTTATTTGTAAAGCAGTCAATCTTGCATACAGTAAAAGAAGTTTACAAATAAAACATGAAAGGAGAGGTTAAAGCAGATGGTTTCTGTCTCTCCGGGTTCTGTCCTACTTCTTTGAAGCCTATTTTTCACCAAATCACAATCCATGGCGCCACCTAGTGGCAAAAATATGCCTACCTGAGTTCAGAGTACAGTCTCCTTCCAGGGAAACCCTGGGACTTGTATGCCCTGTTCGTAAGTCCTTAATGCAGTGATTCTCAACTCTCACTACAAAATAATACCTCCTGAGGACCCAGAGACACATGAAAACATGCTCAGCATTACTATCAGAGAGATGCAAATTAAAACCACAATGAGATACCACTTCACACCGGTCAGAATGGCCAACATAAACAAATCAACAAACAAGTGTTGGAGAGGATGCAGAGAAAAGGGAACCCTAGTTCATTGTTGGTGGAATTGCAGACTGGTGCATCCACTGTGGAAAACAGTATGGAATTTTCTCAGAAAACTAAAAATGGATCTGCCTTTTGACCCAGCAATTCCACTGCTGGGATTATATCCTGAGAGCCCTGAAATACCAATCCAAAAGAACCTATGCACCCCTAGGTGTTCATAGCAGCACAATTTACAATTGCCAAGTGCTGGAAGCAACCCATTAGCAAATGAGTGGATCAAAAAACTATGGTACATTTACACAATGGAATTCTATGCAGCAGAAAGAAAGGAGCTCCTCCTACCCTTTGCAACAGCATGGATGGAACTGGAGAGCATTATGCTAAGTGAAATAAGCCAGGTGGTGGGGGACAAATACCATATGATCTCACCTTTAACTAGAACATAATCAACAAAAGAAAAAAGCAAACAAAATATAACCAGAGTCGTTGAAATGAAGAACAATCTAACAATAGCCAGAGGGGAGCGGGGAGGGGACAGTGGGGAGAAGGGTTTTCAGGAACTACTATAAATGACACATGGACAAAACCAAGGGGGTGGGGGGAAGCAAGGGAGGGAGATGGGTTTGGAGGGGATGGAGAGAAAAATACAGACAACTGTAATTGAACAACAAAATGACTTAAATAAAAAATAATACCCTCTGGGGAGTTTTACGAAGCTCCTACAGGAGATTCTCAATTTGTCTGAGAAGCAACGCCCCCCCTTCAGTTGTTGTAATGGGCAGCCAGGGCTGGAAGTCCCTGCTTTCATAATTCCTTGCTGCCTACTAGGTGCGCTTCCCTCACTACTCGGAATGTGCTCGCTATGCTTTAGACAAACTAGATAAGACATTTTCCCATCCTCCGTGCCTTGCTCAGGCTACACTCTCTACACAGCTCTTGCCTTCAGTGCAACTTGCCTTCCTGAACTTGACCCATCAGTGAATACTACCACTGCCCCTGAAATAGGAGTTGAAGTTACAATCCTCGGAAAGATAAAGGGATGTCTTTGAGAAAACCAAAGGAGTTTATCAGCAGGGTAATGATTATCTATTTGTCCAGGACAAGCAGCGAGGGCTATTTCTCAATAATCTGCAGTTTCCCACAGCTGTAGTTGTTGGGCAGCAGAATAGGGGTTTTACCCTTTTCCCCTGAGTTTGCAGTGCCTTTTCCCATTTTTTGAGGACAATCATGGGCAAAGTGTCCACTTTGCAGTTAAAGCAAGCACTTTTTGTCTCCAAAGTTTCTTTGAGAGTGGCTGCAAGAGTAACTCCTTGGATATAGGAGGAGCCAATATCTGCACAGATTTTAATAAAATCAGTAAGATTCCCCTTCTTCTTATATGGCCTGGGGGTGGCTTGGCAGACCTTATTTGTATTTTCAAAAGCTAGCTGTTCAACTAATATATTACCAGCCTCGGGATCCCCTATCAATGGTCCAGTAGCCTGGAGGAGATGGGAAACAAAATCCTGATAAGGCTCTTTTGGCCCCTATCAGATTTTGGTGAGGTCTTGAGATTTTTCTCCTTTGGAAGGACCATGACACCAGGCTTTGGTGGTGCATGCCCTAATTTGTTGGTAAGCTTCTAAGGTATACCCTAGCTGATTCTGCAAATTCTCATATAATCCAGACCCAGTAAGCATTTCAAATGTAATAGATACGTTATGATTTCAATTCCTGTCTGCCTGTTGTGAGCTCTCTTCATATCAATCAGACTTCCACATTAGGTAATCTCCCCCACCCCCATAAGCATGCTTTGGCTAGTACAATTCAGTCTTTCGGTGCCATAGCTTCAGAGCCAGTAGTATCAAGAAGAGAGAGCAAGGGAAAAAGGGGATGTTGGCCCATACATACTGCAAGCAGCTTTTAAGTCTTTTAAAATTTCAAAGGAGAGGACCTTGTGATATCTTTGTCTGTTGTTAGGATTTTGTGGATCAGGCCTCTCAAACACAGGGAATAGCATAAATCCCTGCATGTCCTCTCCCAGATCCACAGCTTTTATTAAACCCTTTTGTAAGGGAGTAGTTTCTGGCGGTCCTACTGGACTATGATAAGGAGGAGGAGCTTTCGAGGATGAGGGATTAGTGGGAGAAAGTACTTCACTGAGTTTAGCTCAGTCTCGAGAGGACAGTTGAGACGTTTGCTTTACTAATCCTACTACTGAATCCTCATCATCAGAATTATTAAGGGACTCATCCTCTTGCATTTTCTGCTGCTGGTCCCCAGCAGCTTCCCATTCCAGTTCTTGTTCAACTCTGGTGGCAGTGGCTCATCAGTGGGCTCTAGCCGGGGAACAGTTGCTTTCAAAGTAGTAGATCCCTCTACAGTAATAGCAAGGGTTTCAGCTGCTGTTTTTTGCACCCTACTTTCCTCTTTTACAGGATCTACAGCTTCCCTAATCAGGGTCCACAAAGTGAAAGCAAAGATTGGAATGCACTCGAGCCCTTCTGCTGTATATCTCTAATTTTTAGGCCTACCCGAGCCCACGTATGTTCATTTACCATGCCTTCTTCAGGAAACCAAGGATAAGTTTGTTGTACAAAGGTTAAGAATTGCTCCAGCTTGTGGTGGGAACTTGAGAGCCCCATGCAAGTAACAAGGAGTGCAGCATTTGTATATACAGCCGCCGCTTGGCAGATCCAGAATTCCCCATTTTACACCTAATTGCTATAAATCCTTTCCACTCCCTACTTACTGTACCGTGGCCACTCGGGAGTGTCTCCTCGTCTTCTAGCTGAGGAGTTCCTTCGTACTAGGGTCCCTGTTCTGGGCACACATTGCCCTGCTTGGCTCCCCACAGTTGTCCCAATATTTCTCCCTCTGCCACTCTCCACCCAGCAACCCCATTCCCTCAGGCAATCCCCACACCATCATTCATGTTCATGTGTCATGCAACTACTTATCTGTACTTCTTAATTCCCTCAACTATCTATCAATACCCCCTCCCATCTGGCAACCATCAAAATGTTCTGTGTATCCATGATTCTGCCTCTGTTCTTCTTGTTCAGTTTTTAGATTCAATTGTTGATAGATTTGTAATTTTTTGCCATTTTATTGTTCATAGTTTTGATCTTTTTCTTCAATAAGTTCTTTTAACACTTCATATAATAATGGTTTGCTTATGATGAACTCCTTTAGTTTTTTCTTGTCTGGGAAGGTTTTTATCTGCCCTTTGATTCTACATGATAGCTTTGCCGGGTAGGTCAATCTTGACTGTAGGTCCGTTTTTCATGACTTTGAATATTTCTTCAAATATTTCTTCAATCCCTTCTAGCCTACAAAATTTCTTTTGAGAAATCAGCTGACAGTCTTATGAGAACTCCTCTGTAGGTAACTTGTTGCGGACCATTCAGCCTGGTTTCAGGAATTGTAACCCTCCCCCCATGGTGGGCTGTGTAAGAGCCTAGGGACCCACTTCATCTGGATCTGTTCTGTCAAGAGGACGTGAGCTACTAAAGAGACAAAGCTTATCTCCCTGGCAGGAGCGCTGCTTCTGCCTCATCCATCTCTGGCCCCAATACTTAGTCAGTAGTTAATGATGGGTAAGACTCCTCATGGGAGGGGCAACCTAAGCCAGACACGACCACTTGGGGCCCTCATGGAAGGACTCGGGGGACTGCAGCAAAGAGGGGGTGATGGACCCTCGGCCCCCCAGCTATTCTGACATAGCCCAAGTCCCCATTTCCATCTGGGAGATGTCTTCTACTTCCTGAGCCTAATCGGCTTAAAGCCTGAAACTATGATGGCGAGCAGTGCAGTCCTGTGCTAGACAGAATGGTTCCCTGGGTGATTGGGTATAAGAAAGTATTCCTAAAGTCCTGTGAAACCTGCTTTGCTAAGAGTGCACTCATTTAAATGATAAGGGTCCGAGGAGAAAATGAGTATGTCTCCCAAAGTTTTGCAAGCCCCTTTCCTGACAGACACTGACTCAGATTAAGCCCTCAGATTTCTTTGAAATGTTAACCATTGTCTGATCCTTGCCACCTGACATACATGTATTCCTGTGTATTGGAACCCAATAAAAGCCTAATGAGGAAGGTGCTCTGGGTCATTCTCCTCTGAGAGTTTTACCACCTTTCCTTCTCAAGCAGATCATGTCTTGGTAGTTTTATTTTCATCCATGATGGAGGGATGGGGCTCTGTGGGTGGAGCCCCCCCACATCTGGCTCCTGGGACAGGGGCCCCCCGCAGTAACTAACTGCTTTTCTTTTGCGGCTTTCAAGATTCTCTCTTTATCTTTAACCTTTGTCGTTTTAATTATGATGTGTCTTGGAGTGGGCCTCTTTGCATCCATCTTGTTTGAGGCTCTCTGTGCTTCCTGGACTTGCATGTCGATTTCCTTCATCAACTTTAGGGAACTTTTCTTTCATTATTTTTTCAAATAGATTTCCAATTTCTTGCTCTTTCTCTTCTCCTTCTGGCACTCCAATAATGCAAATGTTGGAGCTCTTGAAGTTGTCCCAGAGGATATTTATACTATCCTCATGTTTTTATACTCTTTTTTCTTTATGTTGTTCTGATTGGTTGTTTTTTGGTTCCTTATGTTCCACATCATTGATTTGATTTTTGACTTCATCCATTCTACTATCATTTCCCTATAAATAGTTCTTTATTTCAATTAGTGTATCCTTCATTTCTGACTAGATCTATTTTACACTGCTGAGGTCCTCACTAAGTTACTCAGTAAGTTCCTGGAGCATCCTTATAACCAGAATGTTGAACTCTGCATCTGATAGATTACTTATCTCTATTTTTTTTAGCTCTTTTTCTGGAGTTTTGTTCTGTTCTTTCACTTGGGCCATTTCTTTGTCTCCTCCTTTTAGCAACCTTCCTGCATTTGTTTCTGTGTATTAGGTAGAGCTTCTTTGATTCCATGTCTTGGTAGCATGGCCTAATATAGTAGATGTCCTGTAGGGTCCAGTGGCACAGCCTCCCCTATCACCTAAGCTAGATACTTGAAATGTGCCCTTTGTGTGGGCTGAGTACACTCTACTCTCATAGATGAGCCTTGATTGTTGTTGGCAAGTTAATTGGAGGGATTTACCCAGGCCAATCAGCTACCAGGCCTGGCTATGTCCACTGACCACTGATCTCTACCCACTATGAAGGATCAACAGTTCAGGGGCTGGGTAATGGTGCCCCGACATGGCCTGTTGCTATTCACTAGGTGTGCAGACCCTGGGGTTTCCTAGGTGTTGGAGGCCAAGGTCAGCCTCCACTTGTGTGTTGTCTGGGGCCACCCTTCCTAAGCTATAAAGCAGTCTGAGATGGCTGTTCCTGTGCTGGACTTGGAAGTTCCCAGGCAAAGCCAAGCTATGACTAGGTTGGCTGTTGCTAGTGCCAGACCTGGGGCCACTTAGCATGATGTATGGGAGCTGGGGGCTCACTGAGACCAGCTGTTGCTTGTTTGAGAGAATTAAGGAAGTTCTGAAGCATGAGCCAAAACCAACCATTATTGTAGAGAAGTTACTGTAAACAGTTTGGGTAGGCCTGTAAACTGGGCGGGACGAAATCTCAGGGGATCTTCCAGGTGGGGCAAACAGTGTTAACTAGCATGATGGAGTCTCAGCTATGGTACCCGCCTGCTGGCCCTGTGGCTCTGTGTGGGGAGGGTTCAGAAAAGGGACAGTGGCCTCTGCCTGCCTTTTTGTCTAGGAGAAAGCCGTCCCCAGATCTCACCTTGATGCCAGACACTTCAGTTCCTCCCTGTATGCCACTGGTTCCATTCAAGCTGCTACCCTTGTGCTGCAGCTCAGAGGGATTTGAATCTGAGTAAGTCTGTGTGTGTATTCCTTAAGAACTGCTTGGAACTTGAGAAGCTTCTTCTACTGACTCAGTCTTCTCTGGTTTTTGCAGCCAGGGGATTTATTTTCTTCCCACTGGAAGCCTGGGTTGGGGGCATGGTGCAGGGCTGGGACTCCTTGCTCCTGAGATATCTCTCCTGAATTTTTATCTACCACACATGGATGTAGGAGAAGCCTATTCTGCAACTCTGCCCCTCCTGCTAGCCTGGATGGATGTGGATTCTTTAATACCATAGTTGTCAGACTTCCATTTAACTCAATTTCTGCAGTTTCTGAGCGGTGGTTGTTCTACAGTTTAGTTGTAATTTTGATGCAGTTGTGGGAGGAGGTGAACCATGTTTACCTATGCCACCATCTTGACCTGAAGTTCTCCTACATCACTTGGATCTTATGAAATTGACCTCAAAGTTCAGGTCAGTAAAAGCAAAAATAAGTGAATAGGACTATATCAAATAAAAAAGCTGCTGTATAGCAAAAGTAACCATCAACAAAACAAAAGGCAACCAACTAAATGGGAGAAGGTATTTTCAAATAATACCTCTGATAAGTGTCCTATATCCAAAATATATAAAGAATTCATATAACTCAACAACAACAAAAAAAAAAACAAACAATCCAATTGAAAAATGGGCAGAGGACTTGAGTAGACACTTTTCCCAAGAATACATACATATGGCCAACAGATGTATGAAAAGATGTTCAACTTCACTAGCTGTAAGAGAAATGCAAATCAAAACCACAATGTGATACCACCTCACTCTTTTAGAATGACTATTAACAACAAGTCAAGAAATAGTACTGGAGAAAATATGGATAAAATGCAGGTGGGATTTTGAACTGGTACAGCCACTGTGGAAAACTATATGGAGGTTCCTTGCAAAATTAAGAATAGAGCTCAGCAATCCATCTCCTGAGTATTTACCTGAAAAATTTGAACACATTTATTCATAAATATACATGTACCCCTATGATCATTGCAACATTATTTATGGTAGCCAAGACATGTAAACAACCTGTTTTTTGATGGACGACTAAATAAAGTAGTTGTGATATGTGTGTGTGTGTATAGTAGAATACTACTCAGACATAAAAAAAAGATAAAATACTGCCATTTGCAACAACATGGGTGGATCTTGAAAGTATCGTGCCAAGCAAAATAAGTCAGACAAAAAAGCTGAAAACCATTCATATGATTTCATTTATATGAGGGTATAAAACAAAAAAGCAACAAACAAACAAACAAAAAGTCATAGACACAAAACAGTACGGTAGTTGCCAGAGGGGAAGGGGGTTGGGAGAAAGTTGAAGAAGGTAAACAAGGTCAAATATGTGGTGATAGAAGGAGATTAGACTTTGGGTGGTGAGTGTACAATGTAATATACAGATGATATATTATATAATCATCCACTTGAAATTTATATAATCCTATTAACCAATGTTATCCCAATAAAGTTAATTAAAAAAAACATACTTTAGAAAAAACCTTCTGCTTACCAGAACAATTAAAACAATAAGCTATATCTAATGAAAGTTGTATAGGATCTATGTGAAATAAATTATAAAACTTTATTTGACAAGCATCAAAGACTACTTATTACAGAAATAAGTGATGAAGACTATTCAATAGGAAGACTATTGTAAATTTGCTAGTTCTCCCCAATTTATCTATATATTCAATGTAATTTAATTCTAAATCTCAATGAGTTTTTCCCCCGAAACTGATAAGCTGATTCCAAAATTTGTATAGATGAACAAAGGTCAAAATATAACTAATACTCTTTTAGAGAAGAATAAGTTAAGAAGACTTCAATTATACTGAGTTGGCCAAAGAGCTTGTTTGTTTGTTTCCAGAAGATGGCTCTAGTAAAGCTTAGTTGTCTTTGACTTCATTTGAAACAATTTTGTTAGATTGTATTGTGACAGCTGTCATATCAGCATTCATTTAAAAAAACTTATCAAAATTGGTAAAGTTTTGTGTAGCCATTTTAACATTGAAGATAGAAGAAAATAGGCAACATTTTTGGCACATTATGCTTTATTATTTTAAGAAAGGTGAAAATGTAATTGAAACACAAAAAAAGGATTTGTGCCATGTATGGAGAAGGTGCTCTGACTAATCAAAAGTATCAAAAATGGTTTGTGAATTTTCGTACTGGAGATTTCTCGCTGGGTAATGCTTCGTGGCCAGGTAGGACAGTTGAAGTTGAAAGTGATCAAATTGAGACATTATTTGAGAATAATCAATGTTATACCATGTGGAAGATAGACAACATACTAGAAATATCCAAATCAATAAAGTTATTGGTGAAAATGAAAAATGTGTCTTTTATTTTACAGAAAGAACTAAATGCACTTTTGGCTGACCCAATAAAGTTACATTAATAAAGAAAGTGTGGTAATGATGTTGCAATAGACAAATGGCAGAGGTTCTGGAAATGGTTCCACACGTTACATGGACATCATATTTGACAAAAGAGGTTTTGTACGCATCATGGAAGGAAAGGATTAGTTGGTAAGTGGTGTGGGGATAATAATGGGAAGAAACAAAATTGGATTTCATTTCTCAGAATATGTTCAGAATATGTGAGGATTTCATTCCTCACAGAATATGTATGAATTCAGTTCTAGATGTATTAAAGACTGGTTAACAGCTGATATTTTTGAACATCTAAAAATATAGGATAGTATCTTTATGTCTTTGGAGTGGAAAATAATTTCTTAAATAAGACGCACAAAAAAAGCTTACCCAAAACTGAAAAGACTGACAAATTTTACCATATTAAAATTAATGATTTCTATTTTTCAAAAGACCCCACCAAAAAATTCGGAGTCCAGTCACAAACCAATAGTATATATTTACAACATATATAATGAGTGGTGTGCTGGTAAATGTTAAGAAACTAGCTTTCCAGAGGGAGAAGCCATGATTTGTAGGGTTTGATCACTTCCAAAGGGGAGATACTCCCATCAATGCCTATTTCAAACTGCAACATGCTGTCACTACACAGTGAGGGAGAGATGGACAAAATCACTCTTGTGAAGCTGCACTAGTCAGCTGCAGCACACTGCTGCACATGACCCTGAAGGATTTGTTTCAGAACATTTGAATAACTCCTTCTGTATATCAAACAATGCCATAGAGAAATGGGTGAAAGGCATAGTCATTTTGTGGAAGAGAAAATTTGAAGAATAGAAATACATATGAAAAGATTCTCCATCTTCTTAGTAAACATGTAAATACTAATATTTTAATAAGAAACTGCCTTGGTTGATGTGGCTCAGTGGACTGAGTGCCAGCCTGCAAACCAAAGGGTTGCCGGTTTGATTCCCAGTCAGGGCACATGCCTGGGTTGCAGGCCAGGTCCCCAGTAGGGGGCACGCAAAAGGCAACCACACATTGATGTTTCTCTCCCTCTCTTTCTCCCTCCCTTCCCCTCTCTAAAAGTAAATAAGTAAAATATTTCTAAAATTTTTTAAAATTTTTAAAATAAGATACCACATTATACTCTTCAGGTGGGCTAAAGATACTAACTATACTAAGTAATTGCAAAGACCTGGATCAAGGGGAACTCTTTTAAGAAGTTAAATGCCGGTGTGAGTATAAATCGGTACAACCACTTTGAAATAGAATTTGGCATTAAGTTGAAAATTTGAATATCCTACCATCCAGCAATCTATTATACTCTTAGGTATATCGTAGAGCAGAGGTGTCAAACGCATTTTCACCGGGGACCACATCAGCCTCGTGGTTGCCTTCAAAGGACCGAATGTAATTTTAGGACTGTATACATGTAACTACTCCTTAACAGTTAATCGAGAGTTCAGTGCTGCCGCTGGGTAGAAACAAGGTGCCGGGCCGGATAAAACAAGGTGGAGGGCCGCATTCGGCCTGTGGGCCTTGTGTTTGCGACCTGTGTAGTAGAGGAATTTTTGTGTAAGTACAGCAGAAAACACGAACGTGAACATTCACAGTGGCATTTTTGTAATAGTAAAAACCAAAACATAACAAAATCCAACCCAAATATATCAGTCAGAGTTTGTTAAGAGAAGCAGAACCACTGTGAAAAATAAACACAGTAAGGGATTTATTGTAGGGATTTGGCTACATGCAATTATGGAAACTGGTTATACCGTCTGTGTGAGACTGTTGTTTCTCTCTCTAGTGCTGGAGTTCAAGTCCACAGGACAAGCAGGCAGGACATGAAGCCGGGTGAGCAAGGACACACTGGAACCCATAAGGACAGACTGGAATCTGCATTAGTCTCTTAGCACTTCTAAACTTGTAGTGCCATTCATGGAGTTAAACTTAAATACACCTGACCCCAAGAGCTGGAGAAGCTGACGCAAAGGATCTGAAAGGAGTTGGAGGAATTGTGGCCCTGCACAGACCTCCATGTGAGGAAACACAGCCTCTCCTTCACACCTGCCTCCTGTAATGGGCACATGATGCCTCTTGTCTTTTCACACAAGAAGTCCAAGAGGCCCAGAGAAGTGAAGTGACCTGTAATCTACTTTAAAGAAAGATTCCTACACGCCTGAAACTCTTCTGAAGAGAGTCCATGTCCGTATTTTGGATGTTATTCTTCCTCTCCAAGGGACATTCCTGACCCGTGTACTTGTGACTGCTACCTCTGATGATATCACACAAGTAGGCTTGGGTAGTTTTGCAATAACAGATCGACTTTTTATTCTCCAAAGGAAGTTCTTCATGGCACTAATTTTCAGACTGATTTCTTCCTGACCTTTTATTATGTAACCTTATCTAAACTTGAGCACTTTATCCAAATGTTCATTTTATTTAAATATGAATTGCTGGCTTTGAGCTAAAGCCAAGTGCTCTATCCTCCATCCAAATCTAGCACAAAATTATCGATGGTTACTCTGTGCCAACCCATTTGGGGGGGGTAGTAAGGGAGCACTCTTTGGCAGAAGAGAGTAAATAAGTTCTTAACCTTCATTTCTCTGTTTTTGGCTACTCATCCAAGATAAAGTTTAAATCCATAACCAAAACAATGCATTAGAATTAAAATTATTAATGAGTCTTTGTTGATGGATTTATTCTAAGCAATAATAATACAACCAAGTTCCAGCACTGGGAAAAAGTTCGGCTAATTTCCTCAAGAACACTATAGCAACAAGTAACTTGAAGTGACTTTTCTTTCTGTATCCAAAAACATTGGACCAAGAGTAATTAAGTAGAGTTTAATGCAATTTTGTATTAAACTTTTGCTGTGGCTTTAGATTTTGAAAAACAAATACTTTAGCTTAAATCAGTTCAGTGAGTGAAAAATGTAGTTTTATAAAATAACAAATTGGAAGGCAATGACTTAAATAAGCATTTTTTTCTCTGAAAAACTATTTGTCATAAAAATCTTTAAATGGTAAGTTCCAATATTGACTTTAAAATATGACTCATAGCCCTATTTTTCAAGAATATGTTTTTTACAAAGTGAGATATATTGGTACTTCTTTCATTTCTATTTAAGTCACTCTCTCTATTCCTTTTTACTACTTTACTTTGACTTTATTTCTAAGATAGTTTACAACAAAATGTCCCACCACCCACATTTTTACAAATATTGAGCTTATTAGGTTATATTCTGATATGGTTATTATTCAGAGACCTTAAAAGACAGGCAAACTTCCTCCTGCAGGTGATCATTAAGACTACCAATCAACTGAGCAGGAGACCGTTCCACAGAAACAATAATAATCTGCTTTGACTTTCTTTACTCTCTTGGGTTCAGACTTGAAGAGTTACCATCTAGAGATGTGCAGCTGGGCTGTGGGTACCTGCCACAGATTGGGTCCTCTGGGAAGTCGACTCTGAGGCAGAGACCAGGGAACAGGAAGGTTATTAGGAAGTGCTCTTGGGATCAAACCAGTCCTGGCTAAGGCCAATGTGAAAAGAAAACAGCGTCCTTCACGCCAGCACAAAGGGGAGATGAATCAAGGGGGATATAAGATCCAGCTATTCCTCTCTGTGTGGAGATTCTCCTTCAGTACCGATTTTAGAGGGTATGTGTTTGTTTTAATTAAGGGAGGTTACATTTTTTTAAACCAAGAGCCTGTAAATATTAGTAGCTAGACATTTTTAAAATTTTGCAATTTGAATTATGATCTTCACTATCAGGGAGTGATTTAGAAAAATACTGCATCGTACGGAAATAAACTATATATTTATTCTAGAGAGCTGAAGAGTTAGTGTGTTCTGGTTTTTCGGAAAACATCCTAAGTTTTCCTCTCAAAGTTTCCTTTTCTTCTTGTCTGAAGGGCTCTGCATGCCTGCTGCCTCACTTCCCCAAATCCGTTCTTGCTGTTAGTTGCATAGAGATGTCTAGCAACAAAGAAAAACCTAAGCAGGACGCATCCAGCTTTTACATCCTTCATGGCTGAACTTTAATGGAAGTTTGAGTTTTTCGAAAAGTCTGGCCTTTTCAACTGTGGAGGAAAAACAGTCAGGGAAAAATGCTTTGAACGTATGAAGCATGTAATTTCATTTGAACTAAGGAATTCCAAAAATACTTGCTTGTTGAAAGGGAGCTATATTTTTGTGTTGGAACTTGTGGAGAGGGATAAGTACTAGTTCTTTCCTTCCTTCCTTTTCCTCATAAACATAAAAATAAAAATTAAAGACTGCCTGAGTGGCTGGGTAGGAAAATAGTGTGGAGAGGGTAAGTAGGACCACGAGGTGGGCTTGCCTTAGAACCTACTCCTTCCTACTCCTTGGAGAACTACGTACTCCTCCATTGAGCTGCACTCCCAGGAGACAGTTCTGTCCCCCTCTGGTGATGACTCAGGGGTCTGGCCATGTCTTCGGGACGAGTTGGACAGAGACCCAGAGGTTCCATCACTTCTACTCACTGATGCCAGTGTAAATACTGCGCTGGTAGCAAGACTGGAACTCTTGGGTCCCTGCTGGGCAACCTAGTCAAGCACAACCCTTTAAGGTCCCATTTGGTTTTAGGTCTCTGTGAGGTCATCAGGTATTAATAACAATATTAATAACTAGGATTTGGGGAAATAGGTACTATGTGCCATTTACAAACAGTACCAGGTACTTTTATATGAATTACATTATCCAATCCCCACAGCAGTCCTTTGTGGAATTTGAAGCTTAGGGATGTTATTAACAACCCAGATTTTGAAACCAGTTTGTCTCCAGAGCCTTTGATCTTCCCTGCTCTGTGAGCCTTGGCTTTTGATAATGGGTCTCAGCGTACTGGACTGAAATCTCAGACCCCAGTATAGCAGGCGCTGTTGGGGCCCTGCTCATGGCTCCTTGGGGCTTTACCAACTGCCAGCAGCTGCACCACCTTGCATTGGCTTGCTTTCTCTAGTGGCAAGAGGTCCAGCTATGAGCATGGGGGTGGGTGTGTGGAGACTTAATGCCTCCCAGGAACAGCCATTAACTAATGATTGAAATTGGTGTACTGGGATGGGAAAAAGTAGATTTACAGTTGTAATACAAATAAATAACACAGTGATTAACAAATAATAACACAAGAATAAAGTCTCTATTTGCATACTCACAACTGTAAACCTACTTTTGCCCACCCCTGTATAAATCACCAGTTCCCTTTCTTCTCAGGCAGAATAACTAAGAGGCATGGGTTCTACACTGATTTTCAGAATTCCCCAGTGGGACTAAGCACCTCTTACCCATCGTGCTAATGTGCTTGAAAACTCCTTTATTGTCTGTCTTTCCTTCCTTCTCTGACACCCCTGGTGGCATTTCCTGAGATCACCACCAAAATAAAGTATTTGTATGTGTATCCATGTTTCAAGGCCAGCTTCTAGGGGAACTAAAGTGAAGACAGACTGTAAGAAAGGTGGGCCTATGAAGGAGGAGAGCCCAGGAGGAGGGGCTACTATGTAGCTGGAAGGGACAGTCCAGGGTTGCACCTGTGGGACGTAGCCTCTCACAGATGGTTTTGTTTCTGAAGGTGAAGTGTCTTTGTGAGACAGGAGAGAAGGTTTTGGAGGGTTATTGAATTTTGACCCACTGGATGATTCTTTGCTTGGTTGGGTGGAGCTTCTTTCAGAAATCCTCTTTAAAAAATTATTTATTTATTTACTTAGAAGGAGGAAGAGAAGGAGAGAGGGAGGGAAATATCAATGTGCAAGAGAAACCTTGATCAGTTGCCTCTTACGTGCCCAGAACCAGGGACCAGCCCCAACCCAGGCATGTGCCCTGACCAGGAATCAAACTGGTGACCTTTTGACCTTTCACTTTGCAGTATGAGGCCCAACAAACTGAGCCACATCAGCCATGGCTGGAAGTTCTCTTTTGTTCCATTCTTTTTTAAAATTTATATTTGTCCAACATTTAATAAGAAATGAGAGAGAGAGAGAGAGAGAGAGAATGAAAAGAAATGAGAGAATCCAGGAAATGCAAACATTACTAAGTGGAATAATGAGACAAGGTAGAAATGCCAACATATTCTCAATAGATCATTGAAGAAGCAAGCATAAGTAAATAAAAGGCAAAAAGTACATATCCAATTTTGGAGGATTTATAACTTACCTACACATCTGAGTCTAATCATGCTGTGTGCTGTGTTTTACACTAACGGAAACTGAATCGAGCTCTAAACCAACTTTACTGCACTTACAGAACAGTTTCTCTGCTTGTGACTCTGGTCTGTTTTGATTAATTGGGCCTCCAGTGATGCTAATACATTTTCAGGCACTAACATGGGCTTTGGGAAACTCTTGCTTGGTTAAGCAAGAGTTAAGGTCAATGGCATTGTGAAGTGCTGACCTTTGTATTCACACATTTTAATCCCTATACTCTCTGATTTCGTATATTCAACTTCATTTCAGCATTAACTAAGTTTTGCCTGAGACTAGACATCTTTAAAATTTATTATATGGTCTGAGTAAGCTTGTTTTGCCAATTTGTTTGGGAGTATTGGTATTAGTGTTTTCATGATGAACAAACTTAGAAATGTCCATTATTTTGATAAAATCTTAGATTAAGAGATGATAAAACCTTAAGAAGTTATTTCTTCTAGCCATAAGAGGGAACTGTCTGAGTAGCAGTAGGCTATATCGAGATAATTTTTAGAGGGTCTTGGCATATGTTCCATATTCCTTGAGTCTTGAACCATTCCAGTGTGCTCACCACATCTGAGTCAGAGCTGGAAAATCTGCTTTTTAACCTCACTGCTTTTTAACATATTTACCAGGTAAACTGGTTTTTATCAGCTGGATCATGGAAGGACATGGACTGAACAATAAAGTATACACAGGCAATGGCCAACTTCCTTTTCTAATCCACACACCCAGCTGATCTAAACCCATGTGTTTCCCCCAACCTGGTCAGGGTAAAACATGGAGGGAGCTTTTGCCGTTCTCATCAATTTTCTTGTCCTTACTATGGAGGAACCCTAAGACAGCCTCTGAGAACAATGTGCTTGCTTGGGGTACGGGAAGTCTAGGTTATGGGGAGACGGTGGGACACTGCTCCATTCCTCAAGGTCCTGCAAAAGAAGATTTCCCTCTGTTGGGAAGCAATAGGCAATGCAGCACAAAGCAAGAACACAACTGAATTCTCAGGATCTTTGAAGGAAAGTAAGAGCCCACAGTACATTACATCGGGTATTTTTAGGAAGTGACAGGGTAGGGAGAGATTCTTCATTGGGTGAGTCATACATGGAATGGTGGGTTAATGTTAAAATAGTAGCCAGTTGTCAAGAGGTTAATTCCTTGGCACTGAGACAAAGAAATATGGCCTAAATGAAAGAACAGATCAAAACTCTAGAAAAAGAACTAAGCAACAAGGAGATAGCCAACCTATCAGATGCACAGTTCAAAACACTGACAATCAGGATGCTTACAGAAATGATTGAGTACAGTCACAAAATAAAGGAAGAAGTGAAAACTACATAAAGTGAAATAAAAGAAAATATACAGTGAAACAACAGTGAAGGGAAGGAAACCAGAACTCAGATCAATGATTTGGAACAGAAGCAAAAAATATGCATTCAACTGGAACAGAATGAAGAAACAAGAATGCAAAAAAATGAGAAGAGGCTTAGGAACCTCCAGGACAACTTTAAATGTTCCAACATCCAAATCATGGGAGTGCCGGAAGGAGAAGAGAAAGAACAAGATATTGGAAACTTATTTGAACGAATAATGAAGGAAAACTTCCCCAATCTGGTGAAGGAAATAGACTTCCCAGAAGTCCAGGAAGCTTAGAGAGTCCCAAAGAAATTGGACCCAAGGAGGAACATACCAAGGCACGTCATAATTACATTACCCAAGATTAAAGATAAGGAGAGAATTTTAAAAGCAGCAAGAGAAAAGGAGACAGTTACCTATAAAGGAATTCCCATTAGATTATCAGCTGATTTTTCTCAAAAGAAACCTTACAGGCAAGAAGGGGCTGGAAAGAAGTATTCCAAGTCAGGAAAGGCAAGGACCTGCATCCAAGATTACTCTATCCAGCAAAGTTATCATTTAGAATGGAAAGGCAGATAAATTGCCTCCCAGATAAGGTCAAGTTAAAGGAGTTCATCATCCTCCAAGCCCTTATTATATGAAATATTAAAGGGGCTTATCTAAGAAAAAGAAGATCAAAATTATGAACAAGTAAAATAACAACAAACCCACAACTATCAACAACTGAACCTAAAAAACAAAAACAAAAACTGAGCAAACAACTAGAACAGGAATAGATGCACAGAAATGGAAATCAAATGGAGGGTTATCAGTGGGGAGGGAGAGGGAGACAATGGGGGAAAAGTTACAGGAAATAAGAAGCATAAATGGTAGGCACAAAATAGAGGGAGGTTAAGAATAGTATAGGAAATGGAGAAGCCAAAGAACTTATACGTATGACCCATGGACATGAACTATGCGTGTGAGGGGGGTTGTGTTAGAGGGTGACGGGGGTGGTGCAGGGAGGAGGGGGATAAAGGGGAGAAAAAAACTGGGACAGCTATAATAACATTATCAATTAGATATACTTAAAAAAAGAGGTTAATTCCTTGATTCATTTATACCCTTCAGCATCATACCTCGGCGATTTGTTTCCTTTTTCCCTCTCTTCCTTACATTGCTTATTTTCAAGAATTTACATGACCCTTAGGATGCATATTGTTTTAATTTTTGCTTAAGGTACAAAGGATGTTACTCTCCAGGTGAATGTGAAAAAACCCCAACTCATTCATTTTCTTTTTTCTTTCTTTCTTTTTTTAAATTGACTTTTTGGAGAGAGAGAGGAGTAACATTGCTTTGTTGTTCCATTTACTTTTGGATTCAATAGTAGACTCTTGTATGTGCCCTGAGCAGGGATCAAACCCACAACCTTATGTATTGGGACAATGCTTTAACCATCTAAACTACCCAGACAGGGCTTTCATTCATTTTCTCAGAGTAATTTTTCTGCATGAAGGATTGAGTAAGAAAATATATTCTTCAGAATTAAAAATAAAATTAGTTAATAGGCCAGACTGACAAAGAATTATGTATATTTAGTTAGTTTGAAAATAGTTTAGTTAGTAAAAAGAGACAGTATAGTGAAGTTGTTAGGTAGTGTGGTTCTGGGTTCAAGTTTTGACTCTACCACTTCCTAACTCTGTGAACCTTGAGCCTCTCCAAGTCCCAGTATCTTCATTTGTAAAAATAGGGATAATAATAACTACTTCATATAATTGTTTAGAGGGTAAAAATTAAGTCATTTAAGGTGCTTATAGTAGTATCTACACGTAATAAAAGCTGAATAAATACTACTACTTATTATTATGATTATTTGTGTAACAGCACCAATCACCAGGAAGTTCTTTGTGGCTAATCCAAAATATACTGCTAAGGGCATGGTTTCCAACATTAAAAAAATGAAAGAGAAATCTGGTAAGATAGGTATTACTATCATCTCCACTCTACAGATGAGGAACAGTTAAGGGTAGCCTAGCAGGCTAGCAGGGCCACATGAAGGTACTCAGCATGGGCCAGGAAGACCATCAGCATGGGCTTGACTCACTCATTCAGTTGCTACTGAATGACCTAAGGTCACTCAACTACTTGGACTCATCTGGTTTCTATAGCAGAGGAGGAATCACACCCACACTTGTAGGAATCCAGTGCACTTTCTGACTTGTTTACATGCTTAGGAGAATTGGGAGATTTAGTAGAAAGATTCTAGCCCACATATAGAGTACAAAGAGGGTACACTTTAGCTTATCTACTCCTAATCAACTCTTTATTTACTTCATTAATATGCATGAAAATCATCAGGGTATTTGTTGAAAATGCTAATTCTTGGGCCACAGCATCAAGAAATTCTGACTCAGGAAGTCTGACACTTGGCCAAGGAATCTGAATTTTAAATGTATTGCCAGGTAATTCCGATGTAGGTCATGGGCATACCACACCATGGGAAAACTAATCTCCTCAAAAACAGTTTAACATTTTTAAAAATAGCACTTATTTTTGCCCTGGCTGGTAAGGCTCAGTGGCTTGAGCGCCAGCCTGCAAACCAAAGGGTTGTGGGTTCAATTCCCAGTTAGGGCACATACCTGGGTTGTGGGCCAGGTCAGGTCCCCAGTAGGGGCATGTGAGAGGCAACCACACATTGATGTTTCTCTCCCTCTCTTCCTTCCCCTCTAAAATAAATAAATACATAAATACATAAGTAAATAATAGCACTTATTTTTCTGATTATAAAAGAAAAAAATTAGAAAATGCTAAGAGTATAAAAAACATTAATAATTATACTTTATATAAATGATTATTGCAAATATTTTGTTGGCTATCCTCTAATCCTTTTTAAAAAACTATGCAGCCACTTTCCTGTATCTCTTTTCAGGTATTTATAATCAAGTTAATTCAGTATTCAATTTAATAGATATGTTCCTTTTATATTAACCATTTAGCGGTTTTTAAAATTATTTCTATGTTTGAAATATATTTAAATTCACTCTATGAAATTCACTTACATTTCTGTTGGGTCTGTAAATTGGGCTATATAATATTTCAGGCCTATTCTGACTAGAAGGTCACACTTGTAAGATTCTTACAATTCCTTGAGCATAAGGATTAATTACATTCATAACTGTTAGAGAATATGAAGTTACATACTCTGAAACTTAAACTCAACGTTTTGCCCTTGAGCTTTATCTTTTGGTGCACACCTGTTGATGTGACATTGTATCAGAGGTAATAATAACATTTCTTCTAGAATGATATACAAATAGCATAGTATGTGAAAAGATGTTCAACATCATTAATAATCAGAATTATGCAAATCAAAACCATGATATCATTTCACATGCACCAAAATGGCTAGTATAAAAACAACAAAAAATAACAAGTGTTGGTAAGGATATGGAGAAATTGGAACCTTTGTGCACTATGGGTAGGATTATAAAATGGTGCAGCCTCTATAGAGAACGGTATGGAGATTACTAAAAATTTTAAAATAGAACCACCATATGATCCAGCAATCCTACTCCTGGGTATGTATCCAAAAGAATTGAAAGCAGGAACTTTAACAGTTGTTTGTACACCAATGTTCATAGCAGCTTTATTTACAATAGCCAAAAGGTGGAAACAACCCATGTAGCCATCACTGTATGAATGTATAAACAAAATGTGGTGTGTACACACACTCTCACACACACACACACACACACACACACACACACACACAATGGTATATTATTCAGGCTTAAAAAGGAAGAAAATCCTGTCATGAGCTACAATCCTGAGGACATTATACTAAGTGAGAAAGCCGGTCCACAAAAAGACAAATACTGTATGATTCTACTTATTTGAGGCATCTAAAGTAAAGAAACAGAAACTAGAATGGTGGTTATCAGGGACTGATACAGAGTTTCAGTTTTGCGAGATGAAAAAGTTCTGGTGAGCTGTTTCACAACAATGTGGATATAATTATGCTACTGACCTGTGTATTTGAAAATGGTTAAGACAGTGAATTTTATGTTTTGTGTTTACCACAATAGAAGAACATAAACTCTAAAAAGGTAATAATAAAAAGAACAGTGTTGCCCTTTTATAATATTTTGAACTGTTACAGAACATAACAGTTATACAGTTAATATTAAGGTTGGTTTGAGAAAAATTTCATGGAACCTGTTAATTTCTAGAACAGGACTCATTTGGGGTTTATAATTCTTGAAGTTGTCAGATTAAACCTAGTGGAAAGATAAGAATAATGAATGAGAATAAGACAGAAGCCCAAACTATTACATACCAATAACAATCCAGAATGGTTTGTTACAACAACTAAATTTGACCCTAAGCTTATTGATAAATATAGGAAATAAAGGGATAGTGCAATGAAAATGAATTTTGTCCAAAATAAGAAAGGCATATTTGTCTGAATAGATAGGGAGAAGGGGCAAGAGGAAGAAGAAATAGAGGTAGAGAAGGAGGAAGAAGAGCAAGATATCTGATTAGAATTATGGCAAACTCTACTGGTTCACATTATTGGGTTAAACAATTTCTCTTTCCAACTCCTCTTGCTATTTTAATAAAGAATACACACAGAAAATTCAGGTGTTGTATTTTTTATACTGGAAAACTTACTGAGACATGGTCAAACATATCCCACTTTGCTTGATTAGGAACAATGGGTTTCTTTACTTTATTTTCTCAGTTGCCCAGGAAGTCTCATTTGCATCCACTAAGGCTTATTAATAATAAGCCATTCTGCCTTCATGGTTAATTACATGTTTCCAAGTAATATTTAACACTGTTTACTGTGAGGAGGATTGTGGACAAGGTAGACTGGTTAGTCACCTATGACCAGTTCTTTTTAATTTAAATGTTTACACTTTTTATTATTGAAAATTTCAACCATACAGAAAAGGAGCATGAATAACACAATGCATTCCCAAGTACCCATCACTTAGCCTCAAAAATTATCAATTCATGGCCAACCTTGTTTCATATATATTTCCACCTTCTCTAGTCATCCCCAGATTATTCTGAAGCAACACCCAGACAGCTTATCAATCAAGCTGAGATATTCAACTTCAAAAGGGGATAAATCCAGAATCCAGCATGGTCACATATGAATTGTTTTTGTTTAAATAAATTGATTATATATATTATATATATATATAGATTATATATGTTGATATTTGAAGTATAGGGACATTTTCAGTAGTCACTCAACCTACATGGTAGTGTGGTAGCCATGGACACATACAAACAGTCTAACCCAGAAGCAAATACATTAGTTCCACATGAAAGTATAATGTTGAATATTAAAAGTGTATTAAAGTCATAATCTAAAGCAATATCATCGTTAGTGAATATTATTACTGGCTGTTATGGAGGTCACCAAATATTGGGAGTGGTGTGCTTGGAACCAAATTCAGGTCTCAGTTCTGTGCTGTCATCAGAAGTCTGTGAATGTGTGAAGTACACAAGGCCTACTTTTAGTCTGGTGACTCAGGGTGCTTTTCCTGCTAATCCTCTTTTCACTTGTCTTGGGACTGTGCCTGAAACTCCACATTACATTACTCCCTTTGATTTGCCACCACTGCAGGCCCCACTTAAATCAGAATAAGTGGACATTATCAATCGTTAGCAACTTAACTGTTTTACATAACTTTTTTCCTCATTGCAAAAGTAATGAGTTCATTAGAGACAATTTGGAAAATACAAAAAAGCCCAAAAAGGAACATAAAAAGCACCTCTAATCAGCAGTCAGCACCAATATTATAGTGTATTTTCTTTTTTCCTAATCACATATTTTTTGTGAACATAGGATATTTTACATACTGTCTTTAATCTGCTTTCATTACTTTATAGTATAGTGAAATACTTCTATATGATTAAATATTCTTTCCCAACATAGTTCTTTATTCTTATACAATATTCCCTTGTAAGAAAGAACTATAATTAATGTGTTTTGGGGGGACATACCTATGTCCTTTTAGCCACAACTTTGTGGGGTGCATTGTTAAAGCTAAAAGGTCTGTACATATCAGTGTTTATTTCCTCAGAAAATAATCATAGGGAAAAATAGCTGAGGCCAAGGGTATGCATATTTTTAAGATCTCTTTTTTAATGTAATGCCAACTACCCTTTAGAAAAATTGCACCAAATTATATCCCCACTGAGTTTATAAATGTATTTCTGTTCCTGTGTACCCTTACCAACATTTATTGTAATAAAAAAAAAAGCCTATTAGTTTGATAGATAAAAACATGCACCTATTAACTTTCTCATATCAGTTTAGTCTTAGCTCAGAACAGAGTTCAGTAAGTTTGGCTAGAGTGATGGTGATGGGGTAGGGGAAGGGGGAGAAGCAAGATCCAGGGCATAGGACTTGCTAATAGATTTTACAAAATAAAGTTGGAATGTGATACTTGAAAGTTGAAAAATCAAGTCCAAAAGGTTTCTATCACAATGCAGGAAGTCTTAAGCAGGGGGTTGTGAAGAGTCAGATACTATACTTTTTCCCCTACAGGGAGAAAGGCCCAGAGGATCTCCTCCTCTCCCTCTCACTAGAGGAAGCAACTACCACAATTCAGTTCAATCCAGTCTAAAAATCACTGGGTCTGTAGAAGGAAGATAAGTTTGTTTCAAGCCCTGTGGCTTCAGGCTCTTCTACCACTCTGTCTCCTGTTTCCTCATTAAGAAAGTGAGAATAACATCACACCTACTCTGAATATTTACTGTGGAACAAATCAAGTCATACATTTGAAAATATTTTGTAAATCTTAACTGTTACAAGAGACTGTGGCAGGGGAATTAAATTCTACAGCCAGCCAAGTAAAAGTAAAAACTGAGTGCGACAAGTTATTTAGAAGTTCCTTAAACTGGACACTTAGATGCTTACACTTGGGAGTCTGAGAACAAAGACCCTCTGATCACAGCTGAGACAAATGCACTCTCAGTAAAATTGCCAGTGGAATTGCTGCAATTTATTTTCATTCCTTCTCTTTTTCTGCCAATTGCATAAATGAATCTAAGTTAGAAGAAAGTATGATGCAATTGTTATTCTTCTACAATTTTATATTGGCAAGTGAAGAGTTTCTTTATTTGTCTAATGGTGTAGTTCAGTTGGATCACGGTTTCATCCAGTATTTCATCTGACAAATATTTCCAAAGTTTACTATTCTTACTATGTTCCAGGCTGCTATGTTGGATGTGGGGGGCGGAACACCAAGAAGGAGACACAGTCTGACCACAAGAGGCTGGCAAGTGGTGAGGCAGTTTCAACTTTGATTTGAAGAATCTGGGTTATTTGATAACCTTCTGTGGAATGCAGTGAATGTTTAGAAAAATTATGGAAAGTTACATATTTTGTTGTGACTACCAGCTACAATGCTCCATCTGACATGGATTAAGTTACTTTTATTTTTTGCTGTCTACGTTGCTACTTTTAAAAATGTGAGTTATCTTTTTGTTTTGTTTTTAACCTGGGCTAACATAAATATTAATTGAAAAAGTAATATAAACGTAGAAAAATTCAAACTGTACAAAAAAGGTAAACAATGAAAAGCAAGTTTTTTCCCCAGACCCTCACCCCACTCTCACTCCACTCTATCCCCGCTTATGCTGTCCTCCTATTCACAGGTAATCACTGGGTCAATAAAACAAACAGTTGTTAAAGTGATCCCTGTGGTCCAAAAGTTAAACACTGAACTACATAATGTCTAAAGTCCCTTCCAGCTCTGAAATGAGGTCCAAGTCTTTCCTGGCACATCCTACCGAGGGTACAAGAGGCACAAGCCTCACCTTGTCCAAAATTTAGAACTTGCAAAAGGACAGATGAATGCAAACTGAATTCAAAAATATAAGCTAGATTTAAACTCCTAAAGGACAAAGGACAGGACTCAGGCACTTTCGTCGTTGGTTGTTTATTTACGGATTGAATTAAAGGCCCCTTCCAGTTTTACACCCCACGAGGGCGGGAACTTCACCACCAGCTTTCACTGAACACAATGAGATCAATGGGCCAAGGACCCAACTGCCGAGCACTGAAATCGCGGCCAGGAGCCCAGGGTGAGAGCTCTAGCAGAGAGGGTCACGTAACTCGCGCTACCCGCGCTGCCCCCCGCTCCCAATCTTCTCTCTTCTCTCCCCATTCCCCTCCGCTCAGGCCGAGCAACGCCGGGCAGCTCCCACGAGAGGCCTTACCAATCCACAAGGGAAGTCATATTTGGCTAGGCCAGGGGAGATGCGTGTAGCGCAGGAAAAGAAGCCTCGCAGCAGCTTCTCGACTGGCTCTGCCTCCTGGCCTCCCAATCTCACGCGATCGCCCCGCCCTCCCGGCCAAGAGTGTACCTCCAGATTGCGAGTGGGCGGTGCAGAGGAGCAAGAGAGGGGCAATATCGCTTGCGTATAGACTCTGCGCGGAGGCCGCTCGAGAAGATTAGGGCGGGGCTTTAGAGAACCGGGCGGGCGGGGGGCGGGGGAGGGAGAAGTCTCCAGTGCGCGCGCGCGCTCGCTAACCTTCCCACGCGGCGCGCTGTGGTGACGCCCGCGCGGCCCGAGAATGGGGCGGGGCCGGGGCGGGTCTCCGCGCTCCTCCCGCCCCCTCTTAGTCCAGGCTTTCCCTCCTCCCTCCTTCCCGTACACCGGGCCCCGTCGGCTCCGAGGTGCCTTCGTAGTTTAGCATAGCGTCGGCCCGGCCAGGCCAGCAGGCAGATGCCCCAAGCTGCTGCCGCCGTCGCCGCCGACTCCGCCAGTGGCGGTGTGGGAGGCAGGCGTCCGGCCCCGGGCCGCTGAGTGTGACGGACGGGGCCGGGGGCCGCCAGGCGCCGCGGCTCCGCGCGGACCATGTATTTCCTGAGCGGCTGGCCCAAGAGGCTGCTCTGCCCTCTGGGGAGCCCGGCCGAGACGCCTTTCCACGTTCAATCCGACCCCCAGAGGACTTTCTTCGCAGTGCTGGCCTCCGCCCGCCTCAGCATCTGGTACTGCCGAGTAAGTAGAGCTGCCCGCCGCCTCCCGACGCTCCCTCCCCGGCGTCCCGGCACCACCCCGCCCTCAACTTCCACCCAGTGTCCCAGACCCTTTTCCCTTCGGGCAGACCCACTCGTCTTCGGCTGTCCGCCTCCTCGTACCACCTACTCTGACCCGGGGTCCGGGCCCGTCCTCCGGCTGGGGCTCCGGGGTGGATACAGTTGCTGCTGCTGCCAAAAATTCTGTGCCTTCCTGCGTTGGACCGACAGCCGTGCGCAGGGCAGACCCCGCGCGCTCTCTTGGCTGAGCCCGGACTTACCCTCTTCTCCTTTCCCCATGAACCAATTTGTTTAAACTTTCCACAATTAGAAAGCTAGCGGCTGTTGTGTTCCCAGCCCTCCTTTGCTTTAAAGACCGTTGATTTGGAGTTAGGGTAAGCGTGTTGGGCTTCGTATCCAGTGCCAGACTTTACAGGCCTCTCATAACTTATTTCTGGCAACTACAGCTAGAGTTATTTATTTTTTCTCTGAAGGTCTGGTTAACTTCTTGTCTCTCCGAGCATCTCCCCATTTTCAAGCTGGTCCTTTTTTCTGCTGCTCTTGGACTTTTAAGTAGAGAATTGTGTATGTTGGGGGCGGCGGGGGGAGAGTTAGTAGGGGCTCAAGTAGAACTCAAATCTGTTCTCACTACATCAGAGATACTAACAGCTGGAAATAAGATTTGGGGAGAGCACGAAGCAGTTTTGTTCTTGCTTGCTGCGAATCCTGTTTTTTTCTTTCTTGTATCTAATTACCGAGTAGATAAGAAAAAAGGCTTAAAAAGTAAATAGTGGATGAGAGACACTATATTTTTCGTGAACTGTCTATAAAGGCTACAAAATAGGGTATAAAAGTGCTCTTGTTCTTTTTCTTGAAAGAAGGCAGCACTAATCGATGTCAGAGTGAAGTTTTTAATCTTTCCAGAGGTAACTTGACCATGTGGGAATAGGTTGTGACCTTGGCTTTATTAGATCTGTGTGAAATAATGACATTAGTTAAATTAGTTAAAACCGTCAGCTCTCTGTTTAACCACCTGAACACCCTTTGGTATCCTCACAACCCTGGTAAATGTGGTGATGAGATTGAGACATTTCTGGTATCTCCTTTATGTGACTATCATAGACTGTAAATAAGACTTTTACCTTTAAGTTTTGGCTGATTTAATTTTTAAATATATATTAAAACAAGGTAGGCTGTTATAAAGCTGACATTGTGACTATTCTGTCTGGTGCTTGATTGCATTTTTTGAAAAAAAAAATATGGTATATCATTTGGTTCTTAAATAAGATACTAATTCATTTACATTGTGTCTGCCAGTTGAATAATTTATGCTTGGGTGCTATACATATATAAAGCACATGCTGAAAAAATAACTATAACTTGAATTTTAAATTGTCTTCTTAGTTTAGTGAGTGATTTCACTGTAATGTAACAAATTGTAAAGACTAAAATTTTAACTTTCTGTATCTCTAAAAGGGCGACCTAACTTATTTTTAGGCAGAATTTTACTTACTATGAGGGATGAATAGACCAGAAGCCTGTAAGTTACTTTAATCTTCTGTAAAAGAAACAAAAATACACCCCAGTTTTATGAATATTGGGAATATATGGGGGGTTTTTTGTTTGTTTGTTTGTTTGTTTACATTTGGAGTTCCTGTGTAAAAATACTGTGTGAATCAAAGGCAGTCCTGGAATTTAAAACTATTCATACTCCTTTCATTTAAATTCCTACCCTACACACAGATAGCTACCTTTTATAGAAGTCCTGGGGCCACTACCATTAATGTCCAGTGTACAGAAAGTTAGGTTATAGGGAATCTGTGGGTCCAGAGATATGAGGTGAAATGAAATGAAGTAATATCTTAGGGAAGGCAGCAAAGTACTGTAGGCTTATGAGTGGTTAATCTTGATCTTTGGCATCAACTTTGTCACTTTAAAAATGAAGTATTAGATGAGTTGATTTTAAGCTCTTTGATTATGGAACTGGGTGGATGGGGAACAGGTGTCAGACTCCAGCTTCCAGTTTCCTATTCCTGAATTAGGCCTTTTTTTTTTTTTGCTAAATCTGAAATTTTTTATTTTGATTTTTTTTATTTTCTACGCTTACTGAAACTATGTAAGTTAAAATAAATTTAGGTTAACAAACTTCTTCCAAATGTGAAAACACTTGTAGCTAAATTGAGCATCATTTATCGCATGTAATTTAGACTGAATTGGGGTAAAATGTTTGCATGAGAACATGAAAGCTTTGATATTGGAGAGGTTGTATATGCAAGTTTATACACTTTGTAGAATAAAGTGAATTTTGAAGATCTAAAGAAGGGTTTTCCAGAGTAACTGAAGTCTTAAAAGCTACTTGAGGGCTTTTGGAGACAGGGAGAGACATCAAAGAGATGAAAACATATTACTTGCTTTTCTTCAAATTTTGTTGGGTCTCTCTTCGTAAGTTAAATTCACTTAAGAGGGATGTATTGTTTTAATAAAGAAGCCTAGCCGTGTGGAAGGAATGCATTTATTAGTCTAAATTGGATTTTTTGATGTCCAAGAGAATAGCTATATGTAAAATGTCCATTAGTCATTAAACTATGGAAACATCGAAGTGAAATCTCTAAAAATAACTTCTTACATCTCATGGTTCTTTAGTGAACTTTCATATACTCCTTATAGCTGCTATTACATAGCATAAGTAGCTAATGGAATCCCAGTTATAGAGTCATTTGTCTTGAAAATTCTTCCCAGACTCCAAATTTGAGGAATATAGTATAGTGCTATTTAGGTGTGTTTATGAACAAAAGAGTTTTTGTAGATACTTTGCTTTTTGATTTCATTTTTAGTTTGAGGACATAACCAGTTTTGAGTGTAACTCGATTTCTCTATTTTGTGATTCTACTTAGAAATTCTGAAAACTACTCAAGAGTTTACAACAGGGATCATTTAGATATTTTGGAACCCAAAAAAGGGTGCTTAAAAAAGATTTGGTATGTATATGTCAAATTGGAGTGGTAGAAGTGTGACTTTATTTATTGAACAATTGACGTCTTTCTCTCAAGGGTATTATAAAAGGACTGGTTTCAGCTTCAAGGATGAAGCTGCTATTTAAAACATGTTATGATTTATCATTGACATGGGTGTTTTGTGAAATGAACTGTGTTTTGTACTATACCAAAGAGGCTAGAATTATTCCTATAAAAATATACTATTTAACTGTTGATATGGAAGTCTACATATGTGAATGTGAATCACAAAATGATACCTTAGAATGCTGTAATTCTACATTAGTGTTATCTCAATTTTCAGATTATTCATTATTTCAAATATATAAATTAGCTTCATCAGTATTTTTGAACACCTCCTGTGAAAGATAGTATAAATGGGCGCTATATGAAAGGGATGAAAGGGCATACTTTATGTATTATAACAAAATGTTTTATTCAAAGACATTAGTGTGTTAACATGATAAATGAAAATTTTGTGAGTTATCACTGTGAAGGTTGCTAATAAAAATAACTTATGAACTATGTGTCTTTGCGTAACTCTTGTTGGTATATGCTAATAATAGAAAACAGTGAGATGGGTGTTCAGTGAAGCAAGTTGTAGGATCGGGTATCTAGTTAACTGTATAACCTCAGGAAGGAGATTTAATTTGTACCTACATTTGCCCAACTCACCCTTTCAAATCTATTCTGTTACTGCCTTCAGAGAGCCTTCCACTGCTTGGAAGTCTTTTAGGGTTCAGTGCTAGTTACAGAACGAAGTTCAAGTTCCTTAGTTTGATATCATAGACACTCCCCTCTTGAAATGCTCTCTTGCCCCATCTCTATCTATCAGAATATTATCCTTTAGCTTCTGTTGAAATTCTGATTTCTATATGAGTCTTTCTTTCTTTCTCTTTCTTTCTTTCTTTTTTAAGGAAATTGCCTTTATTTTCAAAATATGTGCTCAATATAATACATTTACAAAATTTTAAAATTAAATAGTACTAAAGGGTTCTACCTTTCAAAGAGTCATTCTTTATTTACCGTAACCAGAAATATACATTTATTAATCAAGTTTCTCTGTATTGTTGGGTTGCCACATGCTTTATTTCTCCAACTAGATTATAACTGACTAGAGTTCAGAAATAATCTTATTTTGTGTTATTTATAATGTTTTGAACATAACATATGCTAAATAACTTTTTAAAATAAATTAATGAATTCAGGATACCTGTCCTATGTGTAGCATGGAATTTTTTAAAGGTTTAATAATTGGAAGATTTTTAAAGCGTTGACATGTAATTTTAAAAATATGGTGTGGTAAATTACAGTTTAAGTTCAGGAAAACTTTAAAGAGGGTTATATACATGAAAGTGAATTATTTTTTTGAAATACATAGTAGAAAAGCAGTTCATGTTATTCATAATAAATAGCCAATATATGGAAACAACCTAAGTATTTTTCAGTGGATGAATGGATAAAAATGTGTATTATACACAATGGAATATTATTCAGCCATGAGAAAGAAGGACATCTGGACTTCCGGCCAAGATGGAGACGTAGGTGGACACACTGTGCCTCCTCGCACAACCAGAATTAAGGACAACAAAGATTTAGAAACAAGAAAACAAACAGAACTGATAGAAAATTGAACTGTATTGAAGTCCAACAAACATTCATCCAGACTGGTAAGAGGGGCGGAGTTGCGGCAGGAAAAAGTGGGGGTGTGGCCCCGGGCAGTGGCAGCAGTGGCTGGCATTTCCCAGGCGCACAGGTGGAGGCTAGTGGACCCCAGGCACAGGGTGGCAACTGTGCAGACGCAGTGAGGCCGTGCAAGGCGGCTGGCTGACCAGGTGGTCCCACATTTGCGCACAGATAATCCAGGTGAAGAGGAAGTGGCGGAAGGGAGTGGAATCCAACAGAGATGGCTCAAACCGGAGAACAAATCTAAGCCCCAGAGCCAATTCCTCTAAGCAGTGAAGAGATAGACAACCTATCAGATGCACAGTTCAAAGCCCTGGTGATCAGGATGCTCACAGAATTGGTTGATTTTGCTCACAAATTAGATGAAAAAAATGCAGGCTACAATATGCGAAATGAAGGAAAATGCATGGGGAGCCAATAGAGATGGGAGGAAAACTGGGACTCAAATCAATGGAGTGGACCAGAAGGAAGAAAGAAACAACCAAACAGAAAACAAGGAAGAAACAAGAATTCAAAAAAATGAGGAGAGGCTTAGGAACCTCCGGGACATCTTTAAAGGTCCCAACATCCGAATTATAGGGGTCCCAGAAGGGGAAGAAGAAGAGCAACAAGTGGAAAAGTTATTTGAACAAATAATAAAGGAGAACTTCCCAGTCTGGCAAAGGAAATAGACTTCCATGAAGTCCAGAAGCTCAGAGAGTCCCAAAGAAGTTGGACCCAAGGAGGAACACACCAAGGCACATCATAATTATATTAGCCAAGATTCAAATGAAGGAGAGAATTCTAGAAGCAGCAAGGGATAAGGGGACAGTTACCTACAAAGGAGTTCCCATCAGACTGTCAGGTGATTTCTCAAAAGAGACCTTCCAGGCAAGAAGGGGCTGGAAAGTATTCCAAGTCATGAAAGTCAAGGACCTACATCCAAGATTGCTCTATCCAGCAAAGCTTTCATTTAGAATGGAAGGGAAGATAAAGTGCTTCTCAGATAAGGTCTAGTTCAAGGAGTTCATCATCACCAAGCCCTTATTATATGTTAAAGGGATTTACCTAAGAAAAAGAAGATCAAAAATAGGACAGTAAAAAGACAGCAAACTCACAGCTATTAACGACCACACCTAAAACAAAAGCAAACAACTAGAACGGGAACAGAACCACAGAAATGGAGATCACATGGAGGGTTATCAATAGGGGAGTGGGAGGAGGAGAGAGAGGAAAAGGTGCAGAGAATACGTAGCATAGACGGTAGGTAGAAAATAGACATGGGGAGGGCAAGAATAGTGTGGGAAATGTAGAAGCTAAAGAACTTATGACACATGGATATGATCTAAAGGGGAGGATGTGGGTAGGAGGGGGTGTGCAGGGTGGAGGGGAATGATGGGGGAGAAATGGGACAACTGTAATAGCATAATCAACAAAATATATTTAAAAAAAAAAGAAAGAGGGACATCTTGCCCTTTGTAACAACTTGGGTGGACCTTGAGGGCATCATGTGAAGTTGAATAAGACAGACAAAGACAAGTACTGTGTGGTATCACTTTATGTGGAAGTTGAAAAAGTGGAAGTCATTGAAACAGGTTAGAATGGTGGTTACAAGGGACTGTGGGGGTTGGGGAGTAGGGGAGATGTAGATCAAAGAATACAAACTTCCAGCTTTAAGATGGGTAAGTTCTGGGGATCTAATGTACAGCACTGTGATTATAGTTAATAATACTGTATTACTTGAGAGTTGCTAAGTACTTGAAAGTTGCTTAGGGCAGGTAAATGGTAATTATGCTAATTTATGGTAATTATGTGACCTGATTCAGGTGTTAGCTAACACCATCATCATTTTGTAAGGTTCAAGTGTTTCAAACCAACATGTACATTTTAAACTTACACAGTGCTATATGCCAATTATATTGATAAAGCTAGAAATAAAAGTGGTACTTGACAAAGGATCCTACTTTAATTATTAGATAATCTACACTTTACCAAAACTTAAACTGTTGTGCAGTAGTGTAATTAGTGGGAACTGTTGGTTCCCAGCATGTGTTTGTATTGATATAATCTGTTGAAAAAGAGACATACACAAAAGAAGCAGTATAAACAAATAAAGGTGTTTCACTCATCTTTAGGTGCTTCTGAATCATTGACATTATCCATATTAGAGGTAAACATTCATTGTGAGTTTACTCTGTTCTAGGTGGTTTACATCATGGGAAGCAGATTTTCCTGAATTTAGGTCCTTCACATGCCTCATTCATGATTTTCAAACTATTCTCATAGTATATACCCAACCTAACTCTTAAACTTGAGATTATCTTTCAAAATACATTAATTTATATCTTTACTACACATGGAAACCTAGCACCTCTTATATTGATAGAGGATTACTGTATGAGGGAATACAATAAAAACAATGTAAATCAATTCCTACTAAAGGCTCTTGTCCTTTTCTTAAAAAACAGCAGTTGGCAGGTACATGAGAGAGGTTTAAGAGTAAACTAGCACCTCATACAGATTTCCTCCTTATCTAAATCAAAAGGTTAAAGAAGAATTGAAAAAAATTTCTTCCTGTATGATTAAATACTTAATACAGTGTTTGTAAATATTACCTAAAATGGTGGTGTAGGAAGTATTGTATTAAAGCATTTCACTTACTGCTATATAAAGCATTTGTGTATTAGGTAATTTATGAAATTAGAAAAAAGAAATTTATACTTTAAAAATATTTCTTTTTTTAATTTAATTTATTTTATTTTATTTTAAATTTTTATTTTAATTGTTGATGTTGTACAGTTTTCTGTCTTTTACTCCCAACCCAGCCCACCTCTCCAGCCCTCCCCACCTCCCTCCCATAGTTTTGTCCATGTAAAAATAGTTCTAAATATTCTAGAATTCAGACTTGCTACAAAGTGAGACAGTTACTAAAAATATTATTATGAACCAGCAACCATCAATCAGTTGGAGTCAAGGTCTTTTTACCTTTTAAGTTCATTATAATTGTGTTACTTTGAGTAGCCATCACAAGCCTGTCCATTTCAAGTGATTTGCCTTTTTCAATCATAAATTATATATAGATTTGCATGTGAAATTTTGGATATTGTTGGTTTACAGTAGAATTAGCTATGGTTTAATTTTCTAAAAGTTTTATTGAGGTTTATAAATATATATTGAAGTGCACAGTAATTTTTAGTAGTAAACAGAGTTGTTCAACCATCATTACAATCTTGTTGGAGAAAATTTATAGCAACCCAAAATGTATTACCCTATTTGCGTTCAACCTCTGCCCCCACTCCAACCCCAGAAACCCATTGGTCTGCTTTTTATCCCTTTGGATTTGGCTTTTCTGCAAATTTCACATTAAGTGTAATCATATAATATGTGGTCTTTTGTGTCTGGCTTTTATTTAGTATAATGTTTTTGTGGTGCTTCGTTTTATTGCTGAATATTATTCCATTGAATATACCACAGTTTTTAAGTCTATTCACCAGTTGATGTTGCTGTATAAACATTTGTTTACATGTCTTTGTGTGACTATATATTACTATTTCTTGTGGGGGGATACCTACAAATGGAAATACTAGGTCACATATTTGAATATATGTTTAGGTTTTTAGAAAACTGCGAAACTGTTCCAAAGTATCTGTAATATTTTACATCCCTATCAGCAACGTGTGAAGATTTCTTTACATCGTTTTATTAAAGCCATTTTAGTTTTTAGTTATAGCCATTACAGCTTATTAAGATATGTCATTGTGACCTTAATGACTGGTAATGTTTAGCATCTTAATCAGTGTGCTCATTAGCCATTTGTATACCTTATTTGGTGAAATGCCTATTCAAATGTACCCCAACCCTTCTTTTAAATTGGAGTGTTTCTCTTATTGAATTATAAGAGTTCTTTATCAGATACATGATTTGCATATATTTTATCACATTCTGTGATTTGTCTTTTCAGTTTCTCAATGGTTTGGAGAGCAAAATTTTAATTTTGATTAAGCCTAACTTTTTCTTTTATGAATCATGTTTTTTGGGTGTCATCTAAGACACTTTTGGCCAATCTAAGGTCACAAGCATTTTCTGTTTTCTTTAGAAGTTTTATAGTTTAAGTTCTTGTACATAAGACAATTGTCCATTTTGAGTTGATTTAACATATGGTGTGAGGCAAAAACATTTTAGTATGGAATCTTCCAGTCTGATCATGCAGCTTCTCTCCATTTAGGTTGTAAAAAATTTCTCTTAGCAGTATTTTGCAGTTTCCAGTGTACAGGTCTTTCAAACATTATGTTAAATATATTCATAAGTGTTTTAGTTATCCTTTATGATGCTGTTTGAATATATTCGTTAATTTCATTTTCAGATTGTTACTGACATACAGTATAGATATAAAATTAATTCTTGTATATTCCTCTCTTGCAATATTGCCAGAACTTGTTTGTTCTAGTAGTTTTTTCTGGTTAGAACTAATAAGCAAATTTAGCAAAACTGTAGGTTACAAAATAAGTTGCATTTGTATTTGGTAACAATAAACATCCAAAAAAGAAATTAAGAAAACAATTCCATTTATAAGAGCATCAAAAAGAATAAAGTTCTTAGGATTAAATTTAACTAAGGAGGGGAAAGTCTTATTCAAAACTATAAAACGTTGATGGAAGATATTAAAGGAGAGTCAGATAAATGGAAAGCATTCACATATGTGTTCACTGATTGAAGACTTAACACTGTTAAAATGACAATACTACACAAAGCAGTCTACAAATTCAGTGCACTTCCAACAGTATGTTTTATTGCACAAATATAAAACCCATCCTAAAATTAATAGGTCATCTCAAGGAATCGCCCTCATTAAACTAAAATTTTTATCAATTTTATGGACTTTTTTCAGTGAACCACCTTTGGATTTTTCTGACCTTAGTCTATTCTTTGTGTTGTATTTTGTGGATTTTTAGTTTTTTAATTATATTTTATTGATTATGCTATTACAGTTGTCCCAGTTTTCCCCTTTACCTCTCCTCCACCCAGCATCCCCAATCCATCAGGCAAGCCCACACCATCGTTCATGTCCACGTTCATGCCTGTAACTTCTTTGGCTTCTCCATTTCCTGTCCTCTACTTTACATCCCCATGGTAATTCTGTAACTATTTATTTGTACTTCTTCACCCATTCTCCCACATGTCCCTCACAATCCTCTTCCATCTGGCAACCATCAAAATGCTCTGTATATCCATGATTCTGTCTCTGTTCTTATTTGCTTAGTTGGTTTTTAAATTCAGTTCTTGATAGATTTGTATTTTTGCCATTTTGTTCGTAATTTTGATCTTTTTCTTCAATAGGTACTTTTAACATTTCATATAATAATGGGTTGGTGATGCTGAACTTCTTTAGCTTTTTCTTGTCTTGGAAGCTCTTTATCTGCCCTTCGATTCTAAATGGTAGCTTTGCTGGGTAGAGCAGTCTTGGCTGTAGGTCCTTGCTTTCATGACTTTGAATATTTCTTGCCAATCCCTATTAGCCTGCAGTTACTATTGAAAAATCAGCTGATGGTCTTATGGTAACTCCCTTGTAAGTAACTAACTTCTCTTGCTGCTTTTAAGATTTTATCTTTAACCTTTGACATTTTAATTATGTGTCTTGGAGTGGGCCTCTGCATCCATCTTGTTTGGGACTCTGTGCTTCCTGGGTTTGCATGCCTATTTCCTTCAAAATTAGGGAAGTTTTCTTTCATTCTTTTTTCAAATAGAGTTCCCATTTCTTGGTCTTTCTCTTCTCCTTCAGGCATGTCTGTGTTGCAAATGTTAGAATGCTAGAGTTGTACCAGAGGCTGCTTACAGTATCCTCATATGTTTGGATTCTTTTTTCTTATTCTGTTGGTTGTTTTTTGGTTCCTTTATTCCAAATCATTGATTTGAATCTCAGCTTCATCCACTCTATGTTGTTTCCCTGTAAATTGTTCTTTATTTTAGTTAGTGTATCCTTCATTTCTTACTGGATCATTATGCTGTTGAAGTTCTTACTAAGTTCCTTGAGCATCCTTACAGCCAGTGTTTTGAATTCTATATTTGATAGATTATTTATTTCCATTTTTTTAGTTCTTTTTCTGGAGTGTTGATCTGTTCTTTTATTTGGGCAATATATATTTCTTTGTCTTCTCCTTTTGGCAGCCTCCCTGTGTTTTTTTTCTATGTATTAGATCGGGGGTGTCAAACTCATTTTCACCAGGGGCCACATCAGCCTCTTGGTTGCCTTCAGAGGACTGAATGTAATTTTAGGACTGTACAAATGTCACTACTCCTTAACTAGGGGCAAGGAGCTCAGTACTGCCACCAGGTAGAAACAAGGTGCTGAGCTGGATAAAACAAGGTAGAGGGCCAGATTTGGCCCATGGGCCTTGTGTTTGCCACCTGTGTATTAGATAGAGCTGCTATGACTCCCTGTCTTGGTAGTGTTAGCTAATGTGGTAGGTGTCCTGTAGAGTACAGTAGCACAGCCTCCCCTGTCACCGAAGCTGGATACTTAAGGTGTGCCCTTTGTGTGGGTTGAGTACACCCTCTACTTGTAGTTGAGCATGGATTACTGTTGGCAGGTCAGTTAGAGGAATTAACCCAGGCCAGTTAGCTGCAAGGACAGTTTGTGTCCACTGACCACCAATTGCCCACCCTCCATGGAGACTCAGTTGTGCAGGGGCAGGGTGCTGATGCTCGACATGGTCTGTAGCTGTCCACTGGGTGTGCAGGCTCTGGGGTTTCCCAGGTGGTGGAGACCAAGGTCAGCCCCCACCTGTGTTTTGCCTGGTGCCCCTCTGCCTGAGCTATAAAGCAATATGAGGTGGCTACTACTTGTGCTGGGCTTGGAAGTTCCCAGACAAAGACAAGCTGTGAATCTAGGTTGGCTGTTGCTAGTTGGCAGTCCAGAGTCCACTAAGTAAGAGGTATGGGGGATGGGGACTCACTGTGGCCCAGCTGTTGCTTGTTTGAGAGGACTTAGGAAATTGTGAAGCGTGAGCTTAGGTCAGCTCATATGAATATATGGAAAAGTTACTGTTAACAGCTTGAGTGGGCTGTAAATTGGTGGGACGGAATCTCAGGGTATCTCCTGGGTGGGGCAAACAGTGTTAGCCAGGTTGATGGAGTCTCAGTTACGGTACCCCCCTGGTGGCTCTGTGGCTCTGTGTGTGGAGAGTTCAGAAAAGGGACAGTGGCCTGTACTGGCCTTTCTGTCTGGGAGAAAGCTGTCTCCCAGATCTCACCTTGATGCCAGACACCTCCCTGTATGCTACTTGTGCCATTCAAGCTGCCACCCTGGTGCTGGAGCTCAGAAGGAGTGAGTCCGAGTGAGTCTGAGTAAGTCTGAGTGTGTGTCCTTTAAGAGAAACTGCTTGGGACTGCAGCAGTTTCTTCCAACTCAACCCCAGCTGGTTTTTGCAGCCAGAAGTTATGGGAACTTATCTTCCTGGCACTGGAACGCTGGGCTGAGGGTGTGTGTTTGGGGCTGGGGCTTCTTGCTCCCAGGATATTCTTTCCAAATTTTTATCCACTACACATGGATGTAGGACCAACTGGTTCTGCGTCTCCATCCCTCCTAACGGTCTGGATGGATGTGGTTTCTTTAATTCTGCAGTTGTCAGACCTCCATTCAACTCATTTTCTGATGGTTCTGAGTGTATGTTGTTCTGTAGTTTAGTTGTAATTTTGATGTGGTTGTGTGAGGAGGTAAGCTGTGTTTATCTGCCATCTTGACTGACTTATTTATTGAATTTTTACAAAATTATTATTTTCTTGTACCTGCTTTGTGTTCAATTTGCTTTATATTCACTAGGTTGGAAGCTTAGATTATTAATTTAATATTTTAAATATAGACATATTAAGATCTAAGTTTTTTTCTAAACACTGCTAGCTGTATCCCATAACTGTTTTTTTGAGCAGTTTTAGGTTACAATAAAAATGAGAGAAAGGTATATGGATTTCCTACTCCTACACATGCATAGCCTCCACCCATCAGCAACATCACTCATCAGAATGGTATTTATAAAAATATATATATATTTTTTTACCAAGGAGAACCTGCATTGACACATTGTAATCACCCCATTGGGTCACAACTTGGGAACAACTTGTACCCTCTGAACAGGGTCTGGGAGCAGGGAATGCAAATAGAATGCACATTCCAAATCATAGGGGAGGGAATCGGGATGCCTCTAATTGTTGGGGTCCAGCTCTTAGGTCAAAAGGTGGTTATGTCTTCCTAATGACCTTCCCCACTCACCCAGAGTTCGTAGTTTACCTGAGTTCACTCTTGGTGTTATATGTTCAGTGGCTTTGGGCAAATGTTAATGACCTATATTCATCATTGTAATATACAGAGTACTTTTTTTGCCCTAAAAATCCTCCGTTACCTTACTGTTTATCTCCTCCCATTCCATAACTTTTGATATATTTGAATTTTTTTTCCAATTTTTATTTTAATTGTTGATCTTGTACAGTTTTCTTTTATTCTCACCCCAACCCACCACCCCAGGCCTCCCCACCTCCCTCCCATTTCCACCCCCCATAGTTTTTGTCCATGTGTCCTTTATACGTGTTCCTGTAGATCCTTCCCCCTTTCCCCTGAAATTCCCTCCCTTCTCCCCTCTGGTGACTTTCATCCTGTTCTCAATTTCAGTGTCTTTGATTATAGTATGCTTGTTTGTTTGTTTTGTTGATTAGATTCCTATTAAAGGTGAGATCATATGGTACTTGTCTTTCACTGCCTGGCTTATTTCGCTTAGCATGATGCTGTCAAGTTCCATCCATGCTGTTGCAAAGGGTATGAGCTCCTTCTTTCTTTCTGCTGCATAGAATTCCATTGTGTAAATGTACCATAGTTCAGTTCAGTTTTTAAACTTTTAAACAAACATTTCTTCAAATCATGATTTATTTAGAAATGTGGTTTAATTTCCAAATATTTGAGGATATCCCAAAATCCTTGTTATTGATTTTTAACTTAATTCCATGTAGCTGGGGAATATACAGGGTCTGGCAGAAGTAATGCCTGCTTGAGTATGGTTGGTAGGGTAATAATATGAGTGTAATAATTTATAGTTTTAATTTAAACATTTCACCTAAAATGTCATATGGTGTGCTTGAGTATGATATTGTTATGTTATAGAATTGCGTACTTATCATTTTGTAATAAAAGATTTTGTAATACATAAGGGATGTTATTTGTGCTGAACCCTGTATTTTAAAATATTTTCTTTGAGATTTTAAAGATTTGTTTTATGGGTTAGTGTGTCATTTGTGTTAGAAAAATTTTTATGTGTACTTGTAAAGCAGGGGTGTCAAACTCACTTTCACCAGTGGCCACATCAGCCTCACAGTTGCCTTCAAAGGGCCGAATGTAATTTTAGGACCGTAGAAATGTAACTACTCCTTAACAGTTAAGTGAAAGCTTGGCGCTGCTGCTGGGTAGAAACAAGGTGCCCGGCCGGATAAAACAAGGTGTAGGGCTGGATTTGGCCTGTGGGCTTTGTGTTTGCCACCTGTGTTGTAAAGAATACGCATTCTGCTATTTGCAGTGTTCTCTAAATGTTAGGTTAAGCTGGTTGACCTGACTGTTCAGCTCTTCTATATCCTTGCTAATGTGCAGTCTAGTTTTAGCAATTATTGAGCATGGAGATTGAAATTGTCAGCTCTGTTGTTGAATTGTCTGTTTCCTGTTTCAGTTTTGTCAGTTTTTGCTTTATGTATTTTGGGACTACATCGTTAGGTTTGCATATATTTGCAATTGTTATATGTTTCTTTTGTATTGATGCATATTAATATGAAATATTTCTCATTTTTTTCTTGAAGTATATTTTTTTGTATTATTACCAGTATAGTTCTCTTATGATCATCACTTGTGCAACATACCTTTTTTTCATCCTTTCACTTTCACACTCCTTACATCTTTGAATCTGAAGTGTGTCTTACATAGACAGCTTATATTTAGATCTTGGTTTGTTTGTTTGTTTGTTTTTTTTTTGGTTGGTTTGTTTTTAAAAATTTAGTCTGATAATCCCTGTTGTTTGATTGGAGTGTTTAGTCCATTCACATGCAATGTGATTATTGATGTGGTTGGTTTTACATTAGCTGTCTTTCTATTTGCTTTCTGTCTCTTGTATTATCTGTTACTCCTTTAATTAATTTGGCTGCTCAACTGTATTTTTAGACTTACCCGTATTTTTGGACTATAAGACGCACCCCCCCCCCCCATTGGTAATGGTGCTTTTGAGTTCTGTTTACATTTATATTAGTGAAATATTATGTTATTTATGTTATGAAATATTTTACCACATTTTTTGCTTCAAAAGTTTTTTTCCTCTAAAACCAAGGTGCATCTTATGGTCCAACAAATATGGTACTTTACTAAAAGTTGCTCTAGCAATTATAATATGGATTTTATTATAGTACACTTCAGGTTGAAACTGACTTAATTCTAGTAAAACAGCAATTTTTTCAGCCCCCTTCTTTTTACTTTCATGTTTTCAATGTGGTAAAATATATATAAGATAAACAGGAACTTTTTACTAATTTTTAAATGTGCAGTTCTATGGCACATTGTTGTGCAACCATTACCACTGGAAAGAGAAAGAAATATTGATCTGTTGCCTCCCTTAAGCTCACTGACTGGCAGATCAAACCTGCAACCTAGGTCGATCTGCAGCCTTTCGGTGTTGTGGGGTGGGGGTGGAGGTGAGCTTCAACCAACTGAACCACCTGGCCAGGGCTGAGTCCCTGCTTTTGATTCCTTTGTATATGTCCCCCAAAATGGAATTGCTGGATCATATGGTAATTCTGTGTTTAATTTTTTGAGAAGTCACTATTTTTTTAGAAATCATAATATCCTTTTTGACAGTGGTTGTACCATTTCACATTCCCACCAGCAATACTCAAGGGTTCCAGTTTCTACACATTCTTGCCAACACCTGTTCTTTGCTTTTTAAAATTTTTCTTTTTATGATAGCCATCCTGATAGGTAGGTGCAAAGTGTTACCTCATTGTAGTTTTGATTTGCATTTCCCTAATGAGAAGTGATACGAGTACTTCTTAATGTGCTTATTGGCCATTTGTATATTTTCTTTGGAGGGACATCTGTTCTGTTTCCTTGCCCATTTTTAAATTGCGTTGTATGTCTTTTTGTTATTGAGTTGTAGTTCTTACTGTTTTCTGAATATATATGATTTGCAAATATTTTCTTTCATTATGTGGATTATCTTTTCATTCTGTTGAAGGATCTTCTGATATCCAAAAGCTTTTAATTTTAATGAAGTTCCACTTAACTGTTTTTTCCTTTGTTGCTTGTGTTTTGGTTCCTTACCCAAGAAATCATTGCCAAATCTAGTGTCTTGAAGTTTTTGCTCTGTATTTTCTCCTAAGAATTTTATAGTTTTAGTTCTTACATTTATACCTGTGATCTATTTTAATTTTTTCATATGGTACAAGATAAGTGTCAGAATTTATATATTTTTGTTGGATATCCAGTTTTTCTAGTGCTATTTGTTGAAAAGAGTGTTCTTTTCCCTGTTGGATGGTCTTGGTGCCATTGTTGAAAAACGCTTAATCGTATTTAAGTAGCTTTTATGCCACATGACACTGTTTTGATTACTGTAGCTTTGTAGTAAGTTTGAAATCAGAAAGTATGAGACCTCTAATTTTGCCCTTTTTTTCAAGATTATTTTTGGCTATTTGGGGTCCTTTGAGTTTCTGTGTTAATTTTAAGGCAAACTTTCACGTTTTGGCAAATAAAAAAATGTGTGAGGATTTTATTAGGGAGTGCATTGAATCTGTAGGTTGCTTTGGGTAGTATGGACATCTTAATATTTTTATGTAATCCATGAACACAGGATGTCTTTTTATTTATCTGCATCTTCTTTAATTTATTTCAGTATCATTTTGTAGTTTTCAGTGTACATGTTTTTCACTTTCTTTGGTTAAGTTTAATCCTAAGTATTTTATTCTTTTTGATATTAATAAAATTGTTTCTTTAATTTCACTTTTTGATATTTATTATTACAAAGATATGTAACTGATTTTCGTGTTGGTAACCGTATCCTGTAACTGCTAAATTAATAATCGCTAATAGTTTGTGTGGAGTCTGTAGGGTTTTCTACATATAAGATGTTAACAGAGAACAGAGATAATTTTACTTTTTCTTTTCTGTCTTGGATGCCTTTTATTTATTTTTGTTGCTAATTGCTCTGTCTAGGACTGTCAGTACTATTCTGCATGGAAGTGATGAAAACATCCTTGTGTGTTCCTGACCTTAGAGAGAAAAAGCTTTTTAGTTATTTACTTTTTTTTTTTTTCCTCCCCCCCCCCACCCCCCGACCCAGTTATTTACTTTTGAGTGTGATTTTGGCTGTACGTTTTCACATAAAGTTTTAATTATGTTGAGGTATTTTTTGACATGGAAAAGTTGTTGAAATTTGTCAAATACTTTTTTTGAATCAACTGATAATGGTCATGTATTTTTCCTTCATTCTGTTAATTTGGTGTATTACATTGATTAATTTTCATGTGTTGAACCATTCTTGCATTTCAGAAATAAGTCCCACTGGTTATTATTTATAATCCTTTTAATATGCTGTTGATTTTATTGAGAATTTTTGCAGTTGTAGTCATCAGGGTTATTGACCTGTAGTTTTTTCTTGTAGGGTTGTCATCTGGCTTTGGTATCAGGGTAATAATGGGTACCTCAGAATGAGTTTGTGTTCCTCTGTCAATTTCTTGGAAGAATTTGAGAAGGACTGGTATTAATTTTTCTTAAAATGTTTGGTAGAGCTCACTAGTGAAACCATATAGTCTTGGGCTTTTCCTTGTTGGGCATTTTTTTTTGGTTACTAATTCAGCCTTTTACTAGTTACAAGTTTATTCAAATTTTCTATTCAGGCTTCAGAGTTTGTTGGCTGTGTATTTTTTAGGTATTTGTCCATTTTATCTAGGTTATCCAGTTTGTCAGCGCACAGTTGTTCATAGTACTCTTATGATCCTTTTTTTTATTTTTTAATTTTTGGAGGGGCTTCAAAAACTTTTATTAAAAAATTCACAAAATACAAGTTAAATCAGCCAGATATTTTGTGAGTAATCTTGCAACTTAAAAAAAATCAAGTATTACATGCTTATGGATTTTTATTTATAGTAATTCCTTTAGGATTTTGTTTCTACATCTGTCAAACCCTTTCACTGTGTCCCACATGAATTATTTTCTTAACAATTTCTCTCATTAAAAGCTAATACATTTGAAATTGCTATACCGTAGCTTTAATCCAGTGATACTTATTTATATTTTAAAAAAGAAATATCTCTTTTGAATGAAAATACATAAAATAAAATAGCCTTATTTTGATTTTGGAAAGAAATGTAGCTTTTTAGTTTGCATGGAGCTAAAGCAGGGGACCTGCTTCTTTCCAGTAGCACTTCAGTCTTTGCGAAAGTCCACTTGGTGCTGAGAAACTTTGGCCTTCACCAGCGTGAGGAGTTCTGTGAACTCTGAAGAGGAGCTGAATTTTTTCAGCATTTCATACAAATCTTGAATGTACCAAGAGCCATTCACAGTTTCCTGATGAGAATAATAACCATCAACAGAATAACACACGGAGTCTGCTCTAGCAGGCAGTGTGTAAACTGAGACGGTATCCACCTTCCTGATGTTGGCCTCCAGCTTATCTGTGGGATGATCCCCGACGTTGAAAGGAATGACTGGCATGTCATAGTGGTTTCCCCAACATGGCCTGAATGATAAATGTCTTGGGTTTTCCAACCAGGCTCTGACACTTTTCTCCTTTGAACAAGTCAGTCAGTGTCTGAATTTGAATTTTGACATCATACGTGTAAGTTTGATTGCTTTCACCGTGACTGAGGAAAACATATAAAAAGCAATTGGCACCTATATGGCTAGAGGTTGATGCCTCATTGATTTTGAGAAGTAGTTCGTCTGCTTTAAGATGTTAAGGCATTTCACTTCAAATCTTAGATATGACAACCTGTGCATAAGATTGTCTCTGCATTGGTGCCCTGCCTTTCTGCAAGTGTTAAGTACCAGAAGAACCTCTCACAATTGAAGATTAAAGCAAGTCCTCTCCTCTTGTGGACTAAATGTACTTTTCTGTTAGATCAAACGTTTCACTCTTACAGAAGACATCTGTTTCTATTATATTTTGATCCTCACCTGCAAAGCAAGCCTCTGGGGGCCCAGGTAATTAGCTCATTGTGGCTGGAGGCACTGTGCACACCTAGGGGTCTCCATTTCCTCTCATTTTCACTTTTGTAAATTCAGTAGTGATGTCCCCTTTTTCATTTCCATTTAGCTGAATCTTTTTTCTTAGTCTACTTAAAGATTTCTCAGTCTTGTTGACTCTTTTGAAGAATTGACTCTTGGTTTCTTTGATTTTTTTTTACTTTATTGTTTTTCTACTCTTAGTTTCTCTCTGTTCTGATCTTTGTTATATTCTTTCCTCTAGCTTTGGGTTAATTTGTTATCTTTTTTGTATGTTTATAAGATGTAAGGTAAGATTGATTTGACCTCTTTTTTAATATAAGAATTTATAGTTGTAAGTTTCCTACTTTGCACTTCCTTTGTTGCATTTCATATATTTTGGTATGTTGTGTTTGCATTTTCCTTTGTCTCAGGTATTTTCTGATTTCCTGTGTGATTTTTTTCTTTCCTGTTGGTTATTTTTAAAATGGGTTGTTTAATTTCCAATATTTGTGAGCTTTCCAGTTTTCCTTTTGCTTTTGATCTTTAGTTTCATTCCATTGTGATCAGAAGAAACACTTTGGATATATATGTATATATACTTTTAAGTTTATCAAGACTTGCTCTGTGGCCTAACTTACAGTCTGTGTGGAGAATATTCCATGTGCACTTGAAAAAAATGTGTATTCTGTTGTGTGGAGTCATCTGTACGTGTATATTAGATCTAATTACAGCGTTGTTCAAGCTCTTTATTTTCATATTCATTTTGCGTCTGAATGGCCTTTTCTCTGAGATATTGTTGTGTATATTACATGCATATATCAGTACAGGGTATTGTCTTTTTAAACAAAGGTAAAAGAAGAAAAGGTAAAAATGTTTATTCAGTTTTTTACATTTATCCATTTATTTGCCATTTCTTGTACTCTGGGTTTTGTCCTTTGGATTCGAGTTACCATCCATGTCAGTAGTCCCCAAAACTACTCCCTGGTTCGGTGATTTGCTAAGAAGAATCACAGGACTCAATTTATAGGTATACTTCTATTTATGATTATTTATTTATTTTTAGAAAGAGGAGAAGGGAGCGAGAAGGTGAGGGAGAGAAACATTGATCAGTTGCCTCTCGTAGGCACCCTGACTAAAGACCAAACCCTCAACCTAGGCAGGTGCCCTGCCCGGAAATCGAACTGGCAACTTTTGGCTTTGCAGGACGATGCCCAGCCAACTGAGCTATATCAGTCAGGGCCTTATGTTTATGATTTATTACAACAAAAGGATACAAAGCAAGTATTTCAAAGGCTTACTGGTGAAAATTGGAAGGAACCAGGTGCATACTACCCTCTTTCAGTGTAGTCATATAGGTTATGTTTATTTCCTCCAGCATTGAATTGTGACAACATATATGTAACACTGTCTGCAATGTAAGTTTATTATAGACTCAGTCCTTGAGGTTTTTATTGGGTGTGCTCTGCTTAGCACATATGTATAGATGTATAGATGTGAACAAAAACCATCTCCATGTCCTTTCATGCTGTAACTTTTGACCAACTTCACTGTCCTTAGTAAGCCTTCTAGTTAATGAGTATATGTGTTCCTTAAAATGTAACCATAAATAGTTTTGTTAGTAATAACCAGGATGACCAAGATGAATATCCAACTGGTGATAGTATGGATCACCAGCAGGCGTGGTGTTAGAGCTGCTGTATTCTTTGTCCTGTCAATCATTAGTCCCTGAGTTATACTACTTAAAAAAAAAAAAAAAGATGTAGTAAAAGGAATCTTTAGCATAGAAAATTTGTGCAAAACTGCTGGGCCATCTGCTCTGGCCCAGTCTTCCTTAAGTAAATTACCCTATAATTTTGTTATATTTGATGGAGTTGCCTGCCTGCTTGGTTTTTCAGTCTGAAGATATCTTCTTGTTAACAGTGGTCATTACACTTTTGCCCCACTGTCAGACAGCATACTAAAAATTCCACATTGCCTGTTTCAGCATTAAGCCATGTGATTTGTACAAACAGTTTAGGCATACTCAACTAATTTAATCAATTAAGGAAGGGTTGGAACCCTCCCTAAATCCAAATTCCCAGATTCCAGGCAAGGACCAGCCTTGCAAGCAGACTTTTTAGTATAGCCTTCTCAGGCCTGTTTCATTAACTCTTTTCTGCATACCATTTGATGTTATTTCCTTTTTTTTCCTGATGGATTTCTTTTAGTATTTTCTTGTAATGCAGATTTGCCAGCAACAAATTCTCAATCTCTTTAGCTAGGAATGTTTTGCTCTGCCTACAGTTTTGAAGAACAGTTCTATTGGATACAAAGTTAATGGTTGACAGTTTTTCTACATCAGCATTTAAATATGCCATTTTATGATTTTCTGGCTTTCACTGTTTCTGGTAAAAAGTCAACCATTAATTATATTTTTTGTTCTTTTGTGTGTGATCAGTCATTTTACTTTTGCTTTTACAGCATTTTCCTGTTGTTGGCTTTCAGTAGTTTGTATATGGTATATGTATGTAAGTGTTTATCCCACTTGGGTTTTTCAAGCATTCTGAATCTGGGACTTAATGTCTTGCACCAAATTTGGGGCATCTGCAACTATTTTTTCCTTCAAATATTTTTTTTATTCCATGTTATCTACTGGAATTCCCCATTATAAACATATTGGTGTACTTGATATCCTACAGGTATTCCTCTACTTTGGTCCTTTTTCTCTGTTTTTCAGATTGAATAACTATTGAATTATTTTCATGTTTTTAGATTCTTTTGCCATCTCAAATGTGCTGTTGAGCATATATAATGGATTTTCTATATCAGTTATTATACTTTTAAACTCTATAATTTTTCTTTATTGCTTTTACTTTTTTGAGATTCCCCACATGTTGAGGCATTATCATCATATTTTTCTTTGATTCTTTAAACATACTTTTCTATGTTCCTTTTTTTTCAACCAAATGCAGTTTAAGGAGGAAGAAAACCTACATCACTGCTCTTTCCTTTCTTTTTTTAAAATATATTTTATTGATTTTGCTATGAAAGTTATCCCAATATCTTCCCCCTTTGCCCTCCTTCACCCAGTAACCCCCTTCCCTCCAGCAATCCCTGCACTTAGTTTATGCCCATAGGTCTTGTATGTAAATTCTTTGGCTTCTCTATTTCCTTTGCTTTTCTTAAAAACTTCCCTTATCTATTTTGTTCCTACCAATTATGCTTCTTAATCTCTGCACCATTTCTCCATTCTCCCCCTTCCCCCTGCCAGCTGATAACTATCCAGATGATCTCCATATTTGTGATTCTGTTTCTGTTCTGGGTGTTCTCTTAGGTTTTGCTTTGTTTTGTTTTTAAGATTCAGTTATTGATAGTTGTGAATCTGTCGCCTTTTTAATGTTCATGGTTTTGATCTTTTTTTTCCTTAAATAAGTCCCTTTAACATTTCCTGTAATAATAGCTTGGTGGTGATAAACTCCTTTTGCTGCTGTACCTTGTCTGGGAAGCACTTTATCTGCCCTTCCATTCTAAATGATAACTTTGCTGGATGGAGTAATCTAGATTGTAGGTCCTTGCTTTTCATCATTTTGAATGCTACTTGCCAGTCCCTTCTTGCCTACAAAGTATCTTTTGAGAAATCAGCTGACAGTCTAATCAGAACTACTTTGTAGGTAACTATGCTTTTCTCTTGCTGCTTTTAAGATTCTCTCTTTATCCTTAACCTTTGGCATTTTAATTTAATTATGTGTTTTGGTGTGTTTTCCTCTTTGGGTCCAACCTGTTTGGGATTTCCTGTGCTTCCTGGACTCGTATGTATATTTCCTTCACCAAATTGGGGAAATTTTTTTTATTATTTTTTCAAATAAGTTTTTAATTTCTTGCTTTTCTTCTTCTCCTTCCAGCATCCACATGATTTGGATGTTGGCATGTTTGGAGCTATCCCAGAGATTCCTCAGCCTACCCTTGTTTTTTGGAATTCTTGTTCTTTTTGTTCTGGTTGAATGTTTATCTCTTCCTCGTGTTCTAAATCATTGGTTTGAATCCTAGCTTCCTTCCCTTCTGTGTTGATTTCCTATGGATTATTCTTTATTTCACTTAGTGTGACCTTCATTTATTCCTTTTTTTTTTTTTGCCATACTCAGTGAGTTCTCTGAGCATCCTGATCACCATTGTTTTGACTCTGCTTCTCATAGGTTGGCTAGCACCGTTTCACTTAGTTCTTTTTCTGGGGTTTTGTTCTCTTCTTTCATTTGGGCCATATTTCTTTATCTCCTTTGGCAGCCTCCCTCTGTTTGTTTCTGTGTATTAGAGCCGCTTTGACTCCCTGTCTTAGTAGTGTGGCCTATTGTAAAAAAGTGCACATGTTAAGTTGTACAGGGCACCAGAGGCTTTAGGTCTGGGAAGTCGAACTCATTTTAACCGGGGGCCACATCAGCCGCATGGTTGCTTTCAAAGGGCTGAATGTAATTTCAGCTCCTTAATAGTTAAGGAGTAGTTACATTTATACAGTCCTAAAATTATTTCGGTCCTTTGAAGGCAACCACGAGGCTGATATGGCCCCTGGTGAAAATGAGTTTGACACCCCTGCTTTAGGTAATCACCAGGGAGGGGCAACCCACTTCACTGCTTTGTGGCTATGTGGAAAGGTCTCCAAGAGGGAACAGTGCCACTGCCTAGCTTCTGGTGCTCACCAGTTTCCAGTTACTTTACTCCCTTTCTGTGTGCAAGTGGCACCTTTCCAGCTCTTGGCCTGGTGGCGAATCCCAGAGTAGGTGGGTTTGTGTACACGAGACTGTACAGGCCCCTTAAGCTGTGAAAATCAAGCAGTCTCTTCTGCCACCCCAGCCCCCTCTGGTTTTTACAGCCAGCGGTAACTGTCATTTATCTTCCTGGTCCTGGAACCTTGGGCTTTGTGGTCTGGTCTGGGGTTGGTATCGCTTGCTTCCTAGGTATCCTTCCCGTTCACTTGGGTTCTACTGCCTCCTTTGCCACATCACCTCTCCGTGACTCCACCCTTCCTTACCCATCTGCATAAATGTGTCTTCTTTAAATCTTGGTTATCAGACTTCAGACAGGTCAATTTTCTGATGATTCTGGGTATTACTAGTTTTGAGATCTGGTTGTAATTCTGTGATTGTGTGAGAAGGCCAAGCCTGTCTGTCTATATCTCCATCTTGACATTCCCCTTTGTTTCTTTAATATGTTTGTTGTGGTTGTTTTGAATTCATCTGCTGTCTGGGCCCACTCAGAGATATTTACTTTTTCCTTTAGTCTGTGTTGTACTTTCTAGCTTCTTTATATTTTAAATTTTTTATTTATAAATGGGGATTTTAGTTTCTAACCAAAACCACCTTTATTTTAGTCTTCAAAGAGCAAACTTTTTTCCAACATAGTCATGATTAACTTACAATAATGGCATTTACAAAAGTACTCCCATTTAACAGGAAACTTAGTTTCATAGATCCAGACATTGGAATGTTTAAAAATGACTTACATATTTTTACCATTATAAGATAAAACAGAATCTAGCATAAGGCAAGGGAAATCCGTTCATGCGTTAGGTTCTCCTCCTCCTCCAGGAACCAACATTGTTATATTATTTCCATTTAGCAAAATTTGGTGAAATTTAGTAATTCTTTTTCCTCCTGGTGTGATTTCAAAAGTCATCAAATCCTGGAAGCATGCCAACAATTTCCTAACTTCATCACAGTATGAATTCTTGATCCTATATACTCGTCCATCAGCTTTAGAGGCAGTAGCTACAGCAAGTTCGTAAGTAGTGTTAGCAGCCATCAATGTTGGGATGGCAAGGTTTTTAATAATTTTAGTTAATTTTTACAATGGCTCCTGAGTCTGTTTCCCCCCCCCTGGAGGGTTATTGTTGCTGATTTTTAAAAGTATTTTTTAGTGACTTGCATGGAATTAATCTGCAAAATTTATCTTCCCTGCAGTATGCAACTACTGAGTTTGACGTCTCTGCTTATTTTATCTTGTTTTTATTTTTATCATGGCTTCCTGGGGGGTTGCCTTTATGTTTGCATAGTGAGTGTTTAGAGGTTTTGTTCAAACATCTTCAGCCAGTGAGGCATCCATTCTCTGTTGATTGGTCAGTTTGTGGGTTGGATTGTGCATGCAAAGTTCAAGACGTTTTTATCTGTTCCAGCTTTTACTTCTTGCAGGACCCTTCTGGGACTTCCTTGTAAACAGTCTTTCCCTGTAAACAGTCCGGACAAGATGGAGGCATAGGTGGACATACTTAATTTTGCACAACCAAAATTAAGGACAACAAAAGATTTAGAAACAAGAAAACAAACAGAACTGATAGAAAATTGAACTGTACGGAAGTCTGACAACCGTTCATCCAGACTGGTAATCCAGGCGAAGGGGCAGTGGAAGGGACTGGAATCCGAGAGAGAGCAGAGCAAGCACCATTGTTCCCTCTCAGACCCCGCCCCCACATACAGTGTCGCAACCCAGCAACTGGGCTTCCCTGCCCTAGGGAACACCTAAGGCTCCGCCCCTCACCATGTAACAGTCATCACCCGACCCCCCAGAAAAAACCCCAACAACAAAAACCAAAAATGGCTCAAACAGAAGAACAGATCAAAGCCTCAGAGCCAATTCATCTAAGCGACCAAGAGAGAACCAACCTATCAGATGCACCAGTTCAAAGCCCTGGTGATCAGGATGCTCACAGAATTGGTTGATTTTGCTCACAAATTAGATAAAAAAAATGCAGGCTACAATATGCGAAATGAAGGAAAATGCATGGGGAGCCAATAGAGATGGGAGGAAAACTGGGACTCAAATCAATGGAGTGGACCAGAAGGAAGAAAGAAACAACCAAACTGAAAACAAGGAAGAAACAAGAATTCAAAAAAATGAGGAGAGGCTTAGGAACCTCCGGGACATCTTTAAAGGTCCCAACATCCGAATTATAGGGGTCCCAGAAGGGGAAGAAGAAGAGCAACAAGTGGAAAAGTTATTTGAACAAATAATAAAGGAGAACTTCCCAGTCTGGCAAAGGAAATAGACTTCCATGAAGTCCAGAAGCTCAGAGAGTCCCAAAGAAGTTGGACCCAAGGAGGAACACACCAAGGCACATCATAATTATATTAGCCAAGATTCAAATGAAGGAGAGAATTCTAGAAGCAGCAAGGGATAAGGGGACAGTTACCTACAAAGGAGTTCCCATCAGACTGTCAGGTGATTTCTCAAAAGAGACCTTCCAGGCAAGAAGGGGCTGGAAAGTATTCCAAGTCATGAAAGTCAAGGACCTACATCCAAGATTGCTCTATCCAGCAAAGCTTTCATTTAGAATGGAAGGGAAGATAAAGTGCTTCTCAGATAAGGTCTAGTTCAAGGAGTTCATCATCACCAAGCCCTTATTATATGTTAAAGGGATTTACCTAAGAAAAAGAAGATCAAAAATAGGACAGTAAAAAGACAGCAAACTCACAGCTATTAACGACCACACCTAAAACAAAAGCAAACAACTAGAACAGGAACAGAACCACAGAAATGGAGATCACATGGAGGGTTATCAATAGGGGAGTGGGAGGAGGAGAGAGGGGAAAAGGTGCAGAGAATATGTAGCATAGACGGTAGGTAGAAAATAGACATGGGGAGGGCAAAGAATAGTGTGGGAAATGTAGAAGCTAAAGAACTTATGACACATGGACATGAACTAAAGTGGGGAATGTGGGTAGGAGGGGGTGTGCAGGGTGGAGGGGAATGATGGGGGAGAAATGGGACAACTGTAATAGCATAATCAATGCTATTGACCCCCACCCCCCCAAAAAAAAACAGTCTCCCAGTGAGCCAGTGTTGTGTGGGGAGCTTGGCCTTTCTTTGTCTTGTCTTTGCGTATGCACAAGACTCCCTGTCAGACAGGATTGAGTGGAGAATGAGTGGCTTGGGTCTCCCAGGGTTTTTCCTGTTTATGCGTATTGTCTCCCAGCGAGCCAAGGATATGTGGCAAACTTTTCTGTTCCCTCTCGAATTTCCAGGATCTCCCTATTAAATTTCTGGCTGGTTGTGGGATGTGCTCCTTGCTCAGAGGGGATCTGCAACTTCTGTTAGCAGCATTGTCAGCTTTCCCTGTTTGTTTTCTAAGGAGTTTGCTATTTTTACCGACTGTTCCATATCAAAGCAGCCCACCACTAGCTGCAAAGCTGCTGATTTTTCACTAACAATTCCATCCCAGTGGCTCTATTGCCTACCTTGTTTGGGGGAGGTCATGGGCACTGTCTCAGTAAAAATATTTATTTCCACTGTACTAAAACTAAAGTTTAGTTTTTCGTGAATTTAAAGTTCTTAGTTTGTTGTTTGCCTTTGGTCAGTTTATAAATATTTGAAATGTTTGTCTTGACTTTTTTGTTTAGTTTTATGGTTGTTTGGGGGGGGATAGGATTTGTAAACCCCTTTGCCATTTTTGGAAGTCCTTGTGAGTTAACTTTTGCTAGGCAATTTTAGTTTTCCCATCTTAATGGGATAAAATGGATCAAATTAATTACTTGTGTCATAATTTTCAGTTGTACATTTAGAAGAAATAATTCCTTAGTTTATCTCTTCAAGCCTATACTAATTGCTGCTCTCTTGTCCTTTGGGAAACTGAGCTGTTTGGTTCCTTTGTGTGAGTGTATGTCAGATGGCATGGGTAGGTGGTAGGGAGACAATATATTTGAAGTTTGGTTATTTATAGTACAATATGCAATCGTTGTTAGGTCTCATTTGTTTGCCATTGCCAGCATCATTATCACTTCCTTTCCATCATCAGTATCTCTTATTTTTGAAGCACAAGGGTGATACAATTTTTGTTCACTATCAGTCATGTGAAATATAAATCCCATTGACCTTAAAAAAAACTTAAAGCAAATACAGACTAACAAGTTATGAGTTCCTATTATGTTAGTCCCTTTTTAAGTTTTTTATATAACTTATTTCATATAATCCTTACAGTAACTTTGGTAGGTTGGTCTTAATTCTATTTCCTAGTAGGAGAAGTGAGACTCAAAGTAATTTTATGATAGGAGAAATTATTTAGTAAGTAGCAGAGCTGAGAATCCTTACAGTAAGTAACGTTGGGAGATTGGTCTTAATTCTATTTCCACATAGGAAAAGTGAGACTCAAAGTAATTTTATGGTAGGAGAAATTATTTAATAAGTGCAGAGCTGAGATTCAAATCCACATTTAATGCTAAAGCTTATTTTGTAGAGACTGTTCTATGCTGTTTCTCATATAAACTAGAAACAATAAAACTTAATCTGTTTGAAAGATACCTTAGCAATAGCTGGCTTTTAAAAAAAATTCATACAGTCATATTCACATTAAATATTGTTTAATAAATGCACACTAGCCCTGGCCAGTGTGTCTCAGTGGGTTGGAGTGTTGTCCCATAACCAAAAGGTTGTGGGTTTGATTCCTGGTCAGGGCAGGTGCCTGGGTTGCGGGTTTGGTCCCTGGTCCAGCTGCATATGGGAGACAACCAGTCAATGCTTCTCTCTCACATTGGTGTCTCTTTCCTTCCCTTCCTCTCTCTCTAAGAAAGCAATGAAAAAAATGTCCTTGGGTAAGGTTTAAAAAATAACAATAATAAAATAAATGATCACTAAATTCCAAGCACAGTGCTTAGAACCTTTTAGTATATTATGCCGTTTAAATGAAATGATACTGTGAAGTGGAATAGTTTTCTTTCCATTATAAACATTTCCTTTTCATTTTTTTTGTAAGGTTTTCTTCTTCTTCTTTTTTTTTTTAAGATTTTTATTTATTTATCTTTAGATGGGAAGGGTAGGAGAGATGGAGAGGGAGAGAAATATCAATGTATGGTTGCCTCTCAGGTGTCCCCTGCTGGGAACTGGCCTGCAACCCAGGCATGTGCCCTGACTGGGAATCGAACCTCGATCCTTTAGTTCGCAGGCCCGCGCTCAATCCACTGAGCTACACCAGCCAGGGCTCCTTTTCATTTTTAAATGAGGAAACTGAGACGTTAAGACAGGTGATGGGTGAGTCTAGGCTTCGCCATTACTAAGTCGAATGCAGGGGAAACATGAAACTGCATTGGGAACATGGTATATGGGAAGAATAAACTTCTTTCAACAGGGATGTGTATTTCAAACTAGAATAATGTGTACTACTCAGTATATTTATTTGCTTGTTTTTATTGATTTGAGAGAGGGAGAAGCATTGATTTGTTGTTCTGCCCATTTATACATTAATTGATCCCTGCTTGTGTGTCCTGACAAGAGATTGAACCCACAACCTTGGTGCATCAGGACAATGCTGTAACCAAGTGAGCTATCCAGTCAGGGCCTATTTAGTATAATTTTAAAATGTTTATTATTTTTCTGGACTAGGAAAATAAGGTAGTCTTCCCTAAGTTAATTTTTCAGTTAACTGACTGTTTAAGTCCACTTAAAAACTTAGCTAGTTTTTACAAAACTGTTTCTGAAGCCAAATTATATCCGCCTTGCAGTACAGGCTTCCCTTGCTGGTGGAGGTTGTTCTAGGAACCCACCTGTATCATTGTATCAGCTGGCGTTGTTGTGAGAGGCTGAGTTCAACTTCCATGAATTTTGTTTGAAGACCCTTTCAACATTTTTGCTCATTTTTTTTTTTAATATTTATTTATTTATTTATCTTTAGAGGGGAAGGGTAGGAGAGAGGGAGAGGGAGAGAAACATCAATGTACGGTTGCCTCTCGTGTGTCCCCTGCCGGGAACTGGCCTGCAACCCAGGCATGTGCCCTGACTGGGAATCGAACCGCGATCCTCTGGTTCGCAGGCCCGAGCTCAATCCACTGAGCTACACCAGCCAGGGCTTTGCTCATTTCTTGATGGGTGATTTACAAGTGCACCTGCCCACACCACGCTGAGTGTTCTGTAGTTTTTGACGAAAAATCCCATGACTGCCATGCCCTACCCTTCCTATTCACCTGATATTGCCCTGATTGACTTGTTTGTTTGTTTCCTTGGATGAAAAAGTCCTCAAAGGGAAACGTTTTGCCGATGTGGAAGAGGTGATATGAAAACATGGCAGAAGCACTAAAAAGCATCAAAATCAATGAGTTCAAAAACTGTTTTGAGCAGTGGAAAAAATGTCTTGATGGTTGTATTGCATCAAATGAAGAGTACTTTGAAGGTGACTGAAGTTAACACATGTAAGAATAGATACACAATTTTTTAATAAATAAATTCTAGGTCTTCTTGGGTCCCCCCTATATTTTTTTTTTGTGTAGCATGTAAATAATGTGTAATAATGAAGACTGTAAGCCATACAGTACATGAAACTTAGAGTATTCATTATTAATACCATGGTGTGCTGTTGAGGTATGTTGTCTTCAGACCCACAGTTGACACTTAACTGTGTGGTAGGAAATTGAGATAAATTATAGAGACTGCTTACCTAGAGCTCTACGTAGAATTTGTATGTAGAAATTTCCACTTCTCATTATGCCCAATTGCTTGTCTAAAGGGGACATTACAGACATACTTCAGAGATATCATGGGTTCAGTTCTAGACCTCTGAAATAAAGTGAATATTACAATAAACTGAGTCACATGAATTTTTCTCCTAGACATATAAACATTGTATTTACTGTAGTCCATTAAGTGTGCAGTAGCATTATATCTTTAAAAATATACACACCTTAGTTAAAAGTACTTTATTCCTATAACATGCTTACCATCAGCTGAGATCCTTTAATGAGTTACAGTCTTTTTGCTGGTAGAGGAAATCTTGCCTTTGTTTTGGGGAGGAGAGTATCTGTGAAGTACAATAAAGTGAAGCACAGTAAAGCCAAGTGCAATAAAACGAGGTATGCTTGTTTGTACTGGTTTCTCTACTTCATCAAATATATTGTTTGCTTATGTAAGAAAATATAACCAATCACTTTATATATATCTTCATAAAGCTTATAAAAAATTTAAAACATACAGAACACCCGGATACTAATCACTCAGGGTACTAGTCACTCAGGGTTAATTGTCAATAGATTGCCTTGTCATTAATTGCTTGTGTGTGTATATATATACATATGTTATATATACACACAAATATGTATACACAGATATATACATATATATATAATATCTATGTGTGTATATTTGTGGAAACTATCTTAAAGTTTCATACATCAAGATACTTCACTGATACCTAAATACTTCAGTGTGTATCTTCTAAAAATGACATTCACATACATTGCCATGCTATGAAAATTGATACTTACCTAATACCTCCTAATAAGGAGTTTGATTTGTAAGCTTCCCCAGTATTCCCCAAATTACCTGCATAGTGTTTTTTCTTATTTTAAAACAGAGATTTGCTCAAGGTTCATGCATTCCATTGGGTTGTTAGTTATATTTCATTAGTCTCTTAACCTAGAACATTTTCCCCTCCTCCTCTTTCTGTCAGTTACATAGATGTATTTCATTTTTATTGGATTAAGCCACACTTTCCTTGCAACTCACTACCACACTGTAGTTTGTCTAGTTGTTAATGTTTTCTTGAATCCTCTATATTTCTTATAAACTGGAATTTATGTTTGAAGGCTTAATTATAGTTAAACATACCTAGTGTAAATACTTTATGAATAATGTTGTATTCATGAAATTAACTTTAAAGGTGTTTTCATCCAAGAACACTTCTTAAATGATGTAATATTTCACAGGAAAAGCAATAGTAACATGGTAGGAGAAAAAACAGTTTGATTTCAAGAGGTTGAAAATGGGGTTTATATATTACTTGTTTCATACAGGAGAGAAAGAAAATAGCCAGTTGATTGGTGTATCCTCTTCTTACGCATCAAGTTGATCATCTCACTTTAATATCAGTTACAGTCATTAGCTGTTACCCTTAAGAAAAGGAGCACTTTAAAAGTGAAGGAATGTTTGAAGCATGAGCTCATTATTACTGATGCATTATCAATAGGGGAAATGGATGTTACTGATAAAAGTATCCTGTATCTACAGGGTAGATACAGGGTACTTTTCAATGTATTAACCAGATTGTCAACAATTAACCAGAATATCTTTCTTGAAAATCATCTAAAATATATTAGTAATCTTACCTGCCTTTGTAAACAAAACTCAGTATGTATGTATTCTTAAATGATTGTTTACTTATTTACTTTTCGATGACTTTTTTTGATGTAAAATTTATGTACAGTGAAATGTTCATCCCAAATTGGTTTTTACAAGTTTATATAATTGTATAACCACTATTCCAGTCAAGATTCAGGATATTTCATCACTCCAGAAAGTCTTGTGTGCCTACTTCCAATTAGTCTGCTGCCCTTCCCCCCTAGTCGGGTCATTTGCCTTGGTCCAAGTCCTGTCCTGCCAGAGAGTTCAGCAGATCTTGTCCTCAATTATTAAGCTTTACATAGCATGAAGTGATATGTTACTGGTGTCTTATGTAGGAATTTTGAATAAGTTACTTCAAAGAAGTAGTTGAGAGTTTTGTTTTACAGTATTTTTAAATTAATTTATTTGGGTGATATTAGTTAACAAAACTACACAGGTTTCAGATGTACCATTCTGTAATACATCACCTGTATGTTGTATTCTGTGTTCACCACCCCAGGTCAAGTCTCCTTTCATCACCATTTATCTCCCCTCTTTCCCTCTGGTAATCACCATACTGTTTTCCGTGTCTATGAGTATTTTTTCATCTTAATCCTTTCACCTTTCTTTTATATTATATGATCCTTAGACATTAAAATATTGAAACTGCAACAAATAGTGTTTAGAATTTATTGAGTGCCAGGCACTCTGCCAAATGATGTATTGTTTATTTAATCTTTGTAGCAGTGGGATCCAGTCTGACAGGTTCTCTTGTTATAAAGATTCAGAAACTGGAGAAATTAAATTGTTTGTCCAAGCTCACAAAGCTAGTAAATGACAGCCAGTATTTTAACCTCACATTCAGACTTTAGAGCCTATATTCCTCTTAACCACTACATTATTTTATACACGCGCACACAGATTGGACTTTTTTGAGCTGGCCAGTGAACCTAATCAACACTTATATTGAATTTTCCTATAGAAACAAAAGAACTCCAGTAGTCAACTTAAAAATTCAGGTAGTAGAACCTCTTTAAAGTTGGTGACTCCAGTTTAAAAAACAGGCAATGATTCTGAATAGGTATTTCTCCAGAGATGATGTACAGATGGGCCATAAGCACATGAAAAGATGTTCAACATGAATTACTCATTAGGGACATGTAAACTAAAATCACTATATACTATTTTATACTTGCTAGAATGGCTGCAATAAAAAGACAATAGCAAGAGTTGACAAAGATGTAGAGAAATTAGAACCCTCATGAACTTCTGGTGAGAATGTAAAATAGTGTAGCCACTGTGAAGAACAGTTTGATAGTTCCTCAAGTTAAGCATAGCAGTTTTACCCTAGGAATATACCCAAAAGAATTGATAACAGGTGTTCAAACAGAAATTCGTACACAAATGTCCATAACAGCACTTTCCACCATAGCCAGAAAGTGGAAACACCCCAAATGTCCAGGGGCAAGTGAATGGATAAACACAAAGTTGTATACCCATACAAAGGAGTATTCACTCATAAAAGGAATGAAGTATTAATACATTCTACAACATGGATGAACCTTAAAACATGCTAAGTGAAAGAAACCAGACATAAAAGGCTGTATACTATATATATTCTATTTACATGAACTCTTCAGAGTAGGAAAAATCTGTCTTAGTAGATAAAATCTGTTTCACATACTCACAACGGTAAACCTACTTTTGTTCCACCCTGTGTATAGAATTAGAAAGTAGTTCTGTTGGTTGTAGGAGCTGGGAGAAGGAGAGAATAAAGAATGACTGCTAATAGGTACAGTTTCTTAATTGGAATGATAACAAAATACTCAAAGTGTAGTGGTGATTATTGTATGACTTTGTGAATATACTAAAAATCAATAGATTATACACTATAAAAAATTTAAATAGGCTTTTAAAATTGATATTTAGTTTATCAGATATCATATATATGCAAAACTATTTGACAGTTGTAGAATAGAATTTCCTGAAGACTGGTATAAGGAAATCTTGATACTATGTGATAATCTCGGGAAAAGATGAATTGTTTAACCAAATAAACTTGGGAAATAACACATATTTTATTCTATTAAAGATTTATAGTAGTGTATCTTAGCCCACTGAATATTTCCCAAGTGTCTGTAATGAAGAAACTCATTCTACTTTAACACAGTAATTTTGAAGATAAATTTGTCTCTACCCCTTTAAATTAAGTAAATAATCACTAGTTCTGTAGAACTTACTTTGGTATATCCAGTATGGAAACCACTAGCCACATGTTATTAAAATTTTTAATTTATTAAGAATTAAGTAACAGAAAATCAGTTTCTTACACTAGCCACATTTCAAGTGCTCTGTAGTCACATATGACTAGTATGTACTATATGATAGTTCAGATAAAAAACATTTTTCTCATTGCAGAAAGTTTGATTGGACAGCCTTAGTATAGACATATTATATATGACATGCAGTCATAGGATATTTTTATTTACTCTTAGTACTCTACTTCTCATTATTATGGAGCATTTACAAAGAGAGAGTGTTAAGTGTTGATGCATGCCCCCCCCGCCCCAATAAAGTTATGTTGAAATTCCAACCACTAGTACAGGAATGTACTGTTATTTGGAAATAGGGTCTTTATAAAGGTCATCAACTTAAAATAAGGTCATTAGATTAGGCCCTACTTCAGTATGGCATTACCGTTATCAAAAAGGGGATTTTGAACACAGAGACAGACATGCACAGAAGGAAGACAATTGTGAAGACACAGAGAGAAGATGGCCATGTGACTGGAGTGATGCTTCAATAAAGCAAGAAACAGAAGCAGATAGGCAAGGGAGATTTTCCCATAGAGCTGTCAGAGCTGTAATGGCCCTGCTGACACTTTGATTTTGGACGTTTAGTCTTCAAACTGAGACAATACAAATAAAGGTCCTTATGTTGTTCTTTATGGATATTCAAGGAATATAAAATCTAGGATATTAGTTGATGTAAGAAAAGCTGCTTTAATTGTATGAAATTTTATACAAAAAGATTCATGTATAACATTAGGTTTCTGTTTTCTTTGTTTCCATGCACTATAAGGAAATATCTAATAGACTTCTTTGAGATGTACATGCATTCGAAAGGAGAAGTAGTGCAGTAATGAGTAAAATTGCCTCCTAGAAAAGATTGTTTTTTAGGTTTGATAGTTAACTGAGAACCTTTAAACATGGGATTTCTGCTATATACAGAGTCAAAGTGCTATTTATTAACATCTGTGCAAGATGTATGTCATAGAGGTGAGACTGAAAACTGATGGTTGTCTGCTTCACATAAAAATTTAGAAATTTCGTAAGCCCACATTACTGTACAATATTAATATTCTTGTATTTTGATTTGGATGCAGAGTAAAAACCTTGGATTTAGTATGTTTTCTGACTCCCAAATTAGAGGTTATTCATGTTTAGAAGTGAAAAGCTTGTAAAAATAGATACATATTGGGATATTTAGAAATGAAAAATTAGTAAACATACTGTGGTTTTAAATTACTGATTAAATATTGTCACTCTGTTTAACTATTTTATTTACCTTTTTTACTTCAGTAGGGAAGTTGTTATTGCCGATTATAACAGTAGAAACCTGTTTTAAAGGTTCCCTTTCTGATTGAATTGGTTAATGTTGTCTCCTTGGTCACTAACATTAAAAACAATCTTTTTTTTTAATTTACTGATTTTTAGGGAGAGAGGGAAGGAGAGAAAGAGAAACTAATTTGCTGTTTCACTTATTTATACATTCATTGGTTGACTCCTTTATATACTGTGACGAGGGATGGAACCTGCAACCTTGGCATATTGAAACTAAGCTCTAACCAACTGTACCAGGCCAGAAAAAAACAATCTTTCAAATAAACAGGAAAATGATATAAAAATTATAAAAAATAAGTGTAAAACAATTTACCTGATATCTTAATGGTCATGTATTTTAGTTGCTAAGCAAATTAAAACTGTCGTTTTTGTCTTTCTGTCCCTATCTTCTGTCAGAGTTGAGGCTTCTCTTCTAGGCTTTTGCAAGATTCTAAATAGTTCTGCCTAAGTTTTTCTTCAATGAATTCTTCAAAAAACCATCCAAGATAATTTGTTGTAACCTTTTTAAAACAGCTTTCCAAAGATATAATTGACAGAATGTAAATTATACATATATACAAAATAAATTTGACTAGATTTGACATGTATACATGCATCAAACCATCACTGTAATCATGATAATGACCCCTGAGGTTTTTTCCTCCTGCATTTTTGTAGTTGCTTCCCCCTGACCTTGGATCTCTAGGCACTCATCTCCTTGCTTTCACTCATCATAAATTGATGTACGTTTTCTAGAATTTTACGTAAATGGAATCATAAAGCATGTTCTTGTTTTTTTGTTGTGCATCTTTCACTTAGCATAATTATAAAGAAGAGATTAAGGTGGTACAGTATTATTAACGAAAGTACAGATCTCATTGAGATTTTCTCCAGTTTTTCTAGTGATTTTTTTTGGGGGGCGCGTCTAGTTACTTCTTAGTCTCTTGCATTCTGTAACAGTTTTTTTGTTTTTCCTTGTCTTTTATGATCTTGATCCTTTTGAAGAGTACTGATCAGTTATTTTGTAGAATTTATCAGCTTGGGTTTATTTGATTTTCTCATGAATGAAATAAGCTTATGGATTTGGTAAAAAAAAAAAAAATACCACAAAATGATGTGTCCTTAGTGTGTCATATCAAATAGTTTATGATGTTTGCGTATATTATTATTGGTGATAATTTACTGTGGTTACTTGGTGAGTTGGTGTCTGGCAGATTTCTCAACTGTGAAGTTACTATCTTTCCTTTGTAACTAAAGGGTGACTTGGGCAGGTGGAATACTGTACATACTCTTTTTCCTGAAACTTGCTCACTGATTTTAGTATTCAACACTTGATCTTGTCTGCAGCTGTTATTATATGATGTTCACCTAATGATTTTCTATGTCCCTTTTTCTCCTATGCATTAATTGGAATTTAATGTAAGAAAGGAGAGGTCTCTTTCTCATTCAGTTATTTATATCAATATGGTTTTATAGATACTTATATGTTAAAAATGCAATATTGTAATTGATTTTTTTACTTACTTTTAAAAACTGTTTATTTCCTTTCTGAGTTTTAAAGATTCTTTGTATGTTCTTGATAACACATCATTGATACAGATACATGATTTGCAAGTAATTTTTTCCAGTCTGTTGCATGTATTTCTATTTAGTAGTATCTTTTGAAGAGAAATAATTAATTTTCATGAGGACCAATTTATTAATTAAAGTTTTTCTTTGGGAAGCATGATTTTTAATGTCTTATCTATGACGTCTTTGCCTAGTGTAAGGCCACAAAAGAATTTCTCCTATATTCCTGAACTTTCATGGATCAGATTTTACAAAAAGGTCTAAAATATCTTGTGAATTAATATTTTCAAATGGCACAAAGTATGGATCAAAGTTCTTTTTCTTTATATGGCTAGCAACTTGTTTCAGAACCATTTGTTGAAAAGTGATCCTCCCTCCATTGAATTGACTTTCACATCTCTATTTGTGGACTCTAAAGTCTGTTTGTCTTGGTGCCAATACCACTTTCTTTATTACTATAACTTTATATTGGGTTGGCCAAAGTGTCCATGCAGTTTTTTCCATACAAAAAAGTAAAACATCATGTTTTTCATTTCACTAGTAACTGTATTAATTTTGATAGTCTGAGTGCATCAGCTACCTCCTGCATGGTATAACGTTGATTGTTCTCAGTTAATGTCTCAATTTGATTGCCATCAACTGCAACTGGTTTACATGACCACAAAGCATCATCCAGCAATAAATTTCCAGCATGAAACCTCACAAACCACTTTTGACACTTCAATCAGTCACAGCACCTTCTCCATATTCTGCACAAATCTTTTTTTGCGTTTCAGTTGTGTTTTTACCTTTCTTGAAATAATAAAGAACAATACGCCAAAAAATGTTGCCTGTTTTCTTCCATCTTCAGTATTAAAATGGTACACAAAAATTCACTGATTTTGATGTGTTTCTTTTTTAAATGCATGGTGATGTGACAGCTGTCACAATACAATCTAACAATTGTTTCTGATGACGTTAAAGACAACTAGGTGCTTACTAGAGCCACCTTAAGGAAAACAAAGGAACTTTTTGGCTAACCCAATAATAGCTTTTAAAGTTAGGTAGTGGTTAAGTCCTCCAATGAAGTTGTTTTAAAAAGTTGTTTTGCTGTTCTAATTTCCCTTTCAGACTCAGGTTTCTTTTCCGTATTGTTAAAATAAATCCCCAATGGTCTCCCCAATTATATTTTTCTTTATAAGTTGCAAATATTGTCCAAGGTATTATTTTTAAGTACCAAAACTTTATTGATAATATTACAACTAAGCTTTAAGAAACTACCCTGTGTCAAGTTTTGGTATAATATTAAAGAATATTTACCATTGTTTTAAAAGTCCAGCTATAAATCTGTGTAAGACTGGAGTTTCTTCAAATACTTCGATTAAAACAGCATGTCACAAAAGACTGCTGAAGTAGGTCTAAGAATCGACTTCATAGTTTTTTATGGTAGAGTCTACAGCAATTTGTGAAATAATTGCAGTTTCTTTTTCTTTTTGTTTTAGTACTAGAGTTATTTAAAAATACATTATTTATGTTAACATACAAAAGGTTTTTTCTAAGTTTTATTTTATTGCGATACACTTAACATGAGATTTTGCCCTCTTTAAAAATATTTTCAAATATTTTACCATTTCACTTTTTGACACTGAATCTGGCTGTTTCAGATACCTCAAATAAGTGGAATCGTGTATTATTTCTCCTCTGTAAATGGTTTATTTTACTTAGTAAAATGTAAATGTCCTCAAGGTTCCTCTTTGTGGCTGCATATTGCAGGACTTCTTTCTTTTTTAAAGGTGAATAGTTAGTGTTCTGTTGTATGGACACACCACATAATCTTTATTCATTTACCTGACAATGTACATTTGAGTTGTTGCCATATCTTGGTGGTTGCGAATAGCACTGTAATGAATATATGAGTGCTAATATCTCTTCCAGATCCTTACTTGAATTCTTCAGATGAACTCTCAGAAGAAGGATTGCTGGATCTTATGCTATTTCTATTTTTAATTTTTTGAGTAACCTCTGTTTTCCATATTGACTGCACCGTGTTATATTTCCAGCAGCAGTGTGCAGGTGTTCTAGTGTCTTCACATCCAAACCGACATGTTGTCTTGGATTTCGATAATGGTCATCCTGATAGGTGTGAGGTGACATCATTGTGGTTTTGATTTCCATTTCCATGGTGATTAGTGACATTGAACTTTTTTTCGTATATCTGTCAGCCATTTGTATGTCTTCTTTGGAGAAAATTCTATTTGTATTCAGTCTTTTTTTTTTTTAAACCTCACACAAGGATATGTTTATTGATTTTGGAGAGGGGAAGGGAGAGAGACAGAGAAACATTGATGTGAGAGAGAAACATCTCTTGCCTCCGGTATGTGCCCTGACCAGCGATTGAACCCATGTCCTTGGCCTATATATTGGAATGACACTAACCAACTAAGCTATCTGGGCAGGGCTTTATCTTTCATTTTTGAAGGACAGTTTTGCTGAATGTAATATTCTTGCTTGGCAACTTTTCTTTCAGCACTTTGAATATATCATCCCAGTCCTTTCTGGCCTGCAAGGTTTCTGCTGAGAAATCCACTTATAGTCTTATGAGGGTTCTCTTGTACCTGACAAGTTGCCTTTTTCTTCTGTTTTCAAAAATAATTCTCTTTGCTTTTACTTTAGACAGTTTATAATTTCTCTCAGTGTGGATTTCTTTCAGTTCCTTTTTTGGGGCTGCTTTGGGCTTCTTGGATGTAGATATCCATTTCCATTTTCAGTCGTTATTTCTTTGAATAAGCTTTCTGGTCATTTCTCTTCCTCGTCTCTTCTATGTGTATATTGGTCTGCTTGTTGGTGTCTCATAGTCCCTTAAAATTTCTTCACTTTTTTCCTCTTGTGATTGAGTGATTTCAGATGCATTTCTTAGTTTGCTGACCTTTCTTATGCTTGATCTAGTTTTTTGTTGCACTATAGTGAATTTTTACTAGTTATTATGTTCTTCAGCTCTATGATTTCTGTGTCACTTTTTAATATTTTCTATCTCTTTGTTGAAATTCACTTTGTTCAATCATAGTTCTCCTGACCTTAATGAGCATCTTTCTGGTGGTTATTTTGAATTACCTGTCTGATAAATCATGTATCTCTGTTTTAATCAGGATTTGTTATTGGAGATTTATTTCCTTTGGTTGGAAGACTTATTTGTGCTTTAACCTTATTAACTATGTTGGTGACTGTGCTAGACAGAGCAGCCACCTCTCTCTTCTTCACTAACTGGTGTCATATATTAGAAGACTCCCACCAGTCAGCTGGCTAGAGATTTCTGATGGCCTCTCAAACATGCTTCCTTTGTTCTTCGCAGTCCCTAGGTGTCTGGGGTATGCTGAATTCCCTCAGTGCACTTTAGCGAGTGAGACTGAAATTGTTCATCAGGCAGTCTGTCTTGAAAAGTTGGATCCAACTCTTTCCCTCCCAGGGGAATAAACTCAGCTCAGGTTTATTTCTGCTTGCTCTGTGCTGAGTTGGGAGAGGGGTTATGATGCCCCAAATCTTTGTCTCTGTTTTCACTAGCTTCTTGGTGACCGAATTTGCCAGTTCTCATCAATAACCTGTGAATGGCAAGGTGGGGTTCCCTGCTTTGGGCAGCCCCCAGAAAAGTCTGGGCATTGGAGCTATGGACTAACTTGCTCCCCAGGGAGAAGTTGGGAGCTGGGATTTATTGTCCACTTGCAGTGTGCTAAGTCAGTGGGAGGGGCTATGGCAATTGCCTGCCTAAATATCTATTTCTCTTCTCCCTTAGTTCCTAGACAGCAGCACTCTTGAGACACGCATTACAGAAGCCATTCCTTTGGGTAGCCCCCATAGAAGTTTGTGCATTGGATATGTAGACCAACTCTTTCTTTGCCCAGGAAAGAGCTGTGAACTGGAATCTTTCCTCTCTTGTTTCTGTGCTGAGCTGTGGTGACTATTCAGTTCAAGCCACTGTCTCTATTCTCCCCCAGGTGGCTACATTATGCTAGTTCTGTCAGTCTTCCAAGACTGGCAAGACAGAAGGCAGTCCTCTGGGGAAGCTTCTATAGAAAGGTTGGGACATTGGACATTCAGCTCACTTCTTTTGTTCCCTAGGGATTAGCTGGGAACAGGAGGATTTTCATGGCACTGAATGGGGGTAGGAATGCTGGTGAAAGAGTGTCCTGAATCTTGCTACCAGGTTTGATGAGTCTAATTTCATGTTCATCCAGCATTCAGGTGCTTTTCAATGTGTTTCTGGATTACTCAGAAGCAGAATTTTTTTCTGTGAATTGTTGCTGAATCTGTGTTTGTGTGTGTGGGGGGTCTATTCCTATTTTGCCATCTTCCTTTACGTCTCTCCTCCCAAGGCACTTGTTTGTAATTTTTAGTTGATACTTGTGAAGTGCAAATAACTCATGTCAAGCAGTTTTGTTTTTATTTATTCTTTAAGCAGTTTATTTTTATTTTTTCCAATATGCACATACTGCTTTGGTGTCCAAGGAAACTAGCCTAAGGCTTAGCTCTCTTCATTGTCTCCCAGGGTGTACTTGTTAAAGAGATACTCTGCCATATCAGTTTCAGGGGCCCCCAACCTGTCCAAGTTGGTTATGTGGCCACCCAGTTCTTTGATGGATTTCTCTTGCTAATTCAAGTAGTGAGTCTCAACAAAGTCATATAAATGAGGGTCATTTTTGTCAATGGCCAGTTTTTGCAAGTCCAGTAGTGACTGATTCATACTTTTTTCCAAGTGTAATGTCCACACTGCATTGCGTTCAGCCCATTCTCCTAGTCGTCTGGTCAGGTTTCTTGATACCCTGAAGAAAGATTTGGCCACCTCCTTGGTTCTGGATCTTCATCAGTTTCTCAGCATGTTCCCTCTTATGAGATTGGTGAAGAGAATATTTGGCAGAATTTTTCAAAGCCACATCATTGTGGTCAAAGTACTAAGACATGGACAAGTAAACATAGGAAGTGTAGAGCTCCAGGTTGATCTGGCGGTTGATGGCAGCCTCCAAGTCCTCGTGGTAGTTCTGGTGGGCCTGTGAAGTGGATGCAATTGTCATGGTGGGTGGCTCATGAGAGCTAGCGTCACAGCACCAGAGCAGTGATGGAGTCTGTGGGATAGTCAGAAGGTGTTGTAAAGAGGTTGTGGAAGGCTGGACCTGGGTGGCTGGCTGGAATGTGGGTTAAGTACTGGTTCTGTCCAAGCACTTTTGAAGCAGGAAATCACAGTGGCTCACAGCAAAGACTGTGCCAAGCAGTTTTAATGTGTTTGAAGTATTGTTAGAATCTTAGAAACTTTCGTATTTTATTTTTAGAAATTTAAAGAAAGCTTTTAAGAGAATGGGTTATATAACTTTGGATAACAGTGTTTTAACTGGTTATTCTGAGGTTAAAATAAAAGAAGCTATCCATAAAAACCGTATTCTGATTGTAAATTAGTTTCTTATGACGATGTTGTTAGCAATTCCAAACTATTCTATGTATATAGTAGGGTGGAACAAAGAACTAAATTAATTATAAGAAATGATACCCAGGTTTCTCACTGTCAGTAAACGAAGTTACAAGTAAGTAAGGGAAAAGACAAGGGTGAACTGCCATGTGCTTGATTGTAGTCACATGTGTTTCTATGCATAAAAACATGTATATATATAGAGAGAGAGACTTCCAGTCAAGATGGCAGCATAGGCAGACATGGCTTACCTTTTCACAGAACCATAATTAAAATATGGAACAACCATCACTTAGAATAATCAGAAATCAAATTGAATAGAAGCCTGACAAATATGGAATTAAAGAAACCACCTCCACTGAGACTGGTAGGAGGGGTATAGATGTGGAATAGGCTGGTCCCTCACCCACATGTGGTGGATAAAAATTCGGGGAGGTATCTTGGGACAAGGAGTCGTAGCACTATACCCAAGGAGTCCCCAAATCCAGGGTTCCAATGCCAGGAAGATAAGTCCCCACAACTTCTGGCTGCAAAAACCAGTGGGGATTGAGTCGGTGGAAGAAACTGCAGGAACCCCAACTAGTTTCTGTTAAAGAACCTACACACAGACTCACCTACTCAGTTTCACTCCCTCTGAGCTCCAGGACTGGAGTGGGAGCTTGAAAAGCACCAGTAGGATACAGGGAGAAACTAAAGTATCTGGCATCAAGGTGAGTAGAGGCCATAGTCCCTTTTCTAAAGCATCCGCCCACAGAGCCAGCAAGCTAGTGCCATATCTGAGACTCCATCAGGCTAATACTGTTTGACCCACCTTGGAGATCCCCAGAGACTCTGCCCCACCCAACTTACTGGCCCACGGAAGCTACTTTTCTATATGAATGGTTGGTCTGGGCTTCTACCTCAAAACTTCATAAATCCTATCAAATAAGCAACAGCTGGCCTCAGTGAGCCCCAGGCCTGGCATTGGCAGAAGCCAGTCTGGATTCACAGCTTGGCTTTGCCTAGAGATCTCCAAGCCCAGCACAAGTACCAAGAAACACAGATTGCTTTATAGCTCATGCAGGGTGTCCCTGGGCAAAGCACAGGTGGGAGCTGACCTTAGCCTGCACCACCTGGGAAACACCAGGGCCAATGGACAGCCACAGACCACCTTGAGCACCACCGCCCTACCCCTGCACAGCTGATCCTTCACAGAGGCTGAAGGTTGGTGCTAAGTGGTTACAGCCAGCCCTTACAGCTTATTGGCCTGGGTAAATCCCTCCCATTGATCTGCCAACAGCATCCAAAGCTCAACTACAAAAGGAGAGTGTACTAAGCCCACATGAAGGGCACACCTCAAGTATGTAGCTTGGGTGATAAGGGAGGCTGTGCCACTGGACCCTACAGGACACTCTACATTAGGCCACACTACCAAGACACAGAGTCAAAGCAGCTTACCTAGTGCACAGAAACAAACACAGGGAGGCTGCCAAAAGGAGGGGACAGAGAAACATGGCCCAAATGAAAGAATAGATCAAAACTCCAGAGAAGGAGCTAGACAATATGGAGATAAGCAATCTATCAGATGCAATGTTCAAAACACTGCTTAAATGTATGCTCAAGGAACTTAATGAGGACCTTAGCAGCATAAAAAAGATGCATTCAGAAACGGAGGATACACTAACTGAAATGACAGTAGAGTGGATCAAGTGAAGAATCAAATCAATAATTTGGACCATATGCAAATAAAAAAAAATCAGAATGACAAGAAGAAAAAGGAATAAAAAAATGAGGATAGTATAAACTGCCTCTGGGACAACTTCAAGAGGACCAACATTCACATGATAGGGGTGCCAAATGGAGAAGAGAAAGAAATTGGAAATCTATTTGAAAAAATAATGAAGGAAAACTTCCCTAATTTGCTGAAGGAAATAGACATGCAAGTCCAGGAAGCACAGAAAGTCCCACAGGAGATGGATGCAAAGAGGCCTATTCCAAGACACATCATAATTAAAATGTCAAAGGTTAAAGATAAAGAGAGAATGTTTAAAGCAGCCAGAGAAAAGCAGTTAATTATTTACAGGGAGTTCCCATAAGACTGTCAGCTGATTTCTCAGAAGAAACTGCAGGCTAGAAGGGATTGACAAGAAATATTCAAAGTCATGAAAAGTGGGGACCTACAGCCAAGATTGCTCTACTCAGCAAAGCTGTCATTTAGAACTGAAGGGTACGTAAAGAGCTTCCCAGATAAGAAAAAACTAAAGGTGTTCATCATCACCACCAAACCATTATTATATGAAATGTTAAAGGAAGTTGTTTAAGAAAAAGAAGATCAAAACTATGAATAATAAAGTGGAAATAAATACAAATCTGTCAACAACTGAATCTAAAAAATAAACTAAGCAAACAAGAATAACAGGGACAGAATCACAGATACAAGGAACGTTTGATGGTTGTGAGATGGAAGGGAGTAGTGGGAGAGTGGGTGAAGAGGTGAGGGGATTAAAAAGTACAAAGAGGTAGTTACAGAATAACCGTGGGGATTTAAAGTACAGTACAGGAAATGGAGTAGCCAAAGTCTTGATCATATGCATGACCCATGGACATGAACAATGGTGGGGGGATTGCCTGAGGGAGTGGTAGGTGTTGTATTAGGGGGCAAAGGGGAAAATGTCAGGACAACTGTAATAGCATAATCAATAAAATATAATTAAAAAGCACGTATATATAGAAAGAAGTATAAAGAGGTATATGTGTATATATGGGTTAGTATAGGTACACATGTTTATCACTGTTTTCTGAGAGGACCGAGAAGCTAGAAGTAGTCATACCACCGTAAGCAACAAGAAACTTATTTCCACATCTTGTTTTCTAAACACTATTCTCTAATAAAAAGAACAGAGAATATCTGGGGAAAAGGGCTGATTCTGGGGCAAGGTCAGAGAAAGTCCAAGATGACCTATAGATCCTTCTTGTGTGTCCCTTATTCTAACACCAGTTGTTGAAAAGAATGTCCAATTTCTATTGCATTGCCTTTTTCCTGTATTAAAGGCCAGTTGATTGTATTTATGTGGGTGTGTTTCTGGGCTATCCTGTTCCATTGATGTGTTTCTTTACCTCCCTCCCTCCTTTCCTTTTTGCCAGTATCACTTTGTCTTCATTACTATATCTTTATAGTAAGTCTTGAAGTTGGGTAATGTCAGTCTTCTGACTTAGTTTCATACCTTCAATATTGAATTGGCCATTCTGTATATTTTGCTTCTCCATACAAACTTTAGAATCACTCTGCTGCTATCTTTAAAATAACTCACTGTGGTTTTGTTTGGGGTTGTGTTGACTCTAGATTAAGCTGGGAAGAACTGATATCTTGACAATGTTGTTGAGTCTTCCTATCCATGAACTTGGAATATATTTCCATTTATTTAGTTCTTTTTTGATTTTGTTCATCGGAATTTGGTAACTTTCCTCATAGCTCTTGTACATATTTTGTTAGATTTGTACCTAAATACTTTTTTGTTGCTAGTGCAAATGTTATTGTGCTTTTAATTTCAAATTCTACTTGTTCATTGCTATTAAGTAGGAAAGCAATTGATTTTTATATATTAACATTGTATCCTGCAACCTTGCTATAGTCACCTGTTATTTCCATGAGTTTTTTTCATTGTTGGTTCTTTCAGATTTTCTACATAGGCAGTCATGTCATCTATGAACAAAGACAGGTTTCTTTCTTTCTTCCCAGTGTGTTTTTCTTTTATTTTCCTTTTTGGGGGGGGGGGGATCTTATTGCATTAGTTAGCATTTCCAGTGTGATTTTGAAAAAGAGTTGTGAGAGGAGATGTTCTTAACTTGTGATTTTAGCAGGGAAGCTAGTTTCTTACCAAAGAGTATGATGTTAACTGTAAGTTATTTGTAGATGTTCTTTGTACAGTTGAGGAAGTTCCCTTCTATTTCTAAAGTGTGCTGAGATTTTGTATCATGAATGAGTATTGGATTTTGTCAAATTAATATTCTGTAGCTATTGATAGGATCATATGATTTTTTCTTATTCTGTTGATGTGATGGATTACATTAATTGATATTTGAATGTTGATCCCCTTTGCATACCTGGAACAAATCCCATTTGTTCATATTATAATTCTTTTTATACATCGTTGGATTAGATTTGCTAATATTTTGTTGAGAAATTTTGCGACTATGTTCATGGGTGGTATTGGACTGTTGTTTTACTTTTTTGTGATGTCTTTGTCTGGTTTCAGTATTAGGGTGATGCTGTCTCCATGGAAAGAGTTTGGAAGTATTCTCTGTGTTTTAGTCTTCTGGACTAGTCTCTGTTAGAGAATTTGTCCCTTAAATTTCTTCCTTAAATATGTGATAGAATTCACCAGTGAACACATCAAGGCCTGTTTTTTTGATAGTTATTAATTATTGATTCAATTTAATAGATACTGGCTTATTCACATAATCTTTTTATTTTGGTTATTTTTAGTTGATTTGCTTGGATAATTTAAGCTATTGTTTTAATATCAGATTGTTATATTTTATTATACTTTTAGAGTCATTAAAATACTTCTGAGTACTCCATGATAAATTATCTTAAATTTGTTTGTTTATATTGTTATGAGACATTAATGCAACACAACTGTCTTTGTCCAGCCTAGTGTGTTGATCGTAACCTACAAGGAACCTGCGAAGTCATCTTCTCAGTTTGGGTCCTATAAGCAAGCTGAATGGAGACCAGACAGTGCAATGATAGCTGTGTCAGTAAGTAGATTTTTCTTTTGAAATCATTACGTTGCATTTAAACTTGAATCTCTTAGGTGACTTCCTTTCAGTCTTCTGAACTCACTAGCGTTTACATTCTGTGACTAAAAATTGCTGAACCAAATCTTCTGTTCAGGTTATTTTTACTATATATATATATATTTTTTTGCTAGTTCTTCATTTCTAAATGTAGTGCCCATATCCTTTTCTGTGTATTCTTCTCACTTTACTGTTTTGTCCTTGAAATCTATTTAATCCAGATTTTTAAAGCTTTTCTCTATATTCATACAGTGCTCCCAAATTTATATAAGTCCTGCCCTCCATTCCCAAGGGTGTCTCACAAAAATGATAAACTGTGTGTTTACATCATACTAATTCTCATCTGCATTTGGATCTATTTCTACTTTCTTTTTTGTTCCATTAATGTTCTTAGGTCTGGTTAATTTTACCTTTTCAGTTTATATTTTGTCACTGTCATCTCTTGAACTGTCGTTATTACCTAATTTTAATAAGCATAATGTGTATGGTTTAATATTTACTGAGCACTTCTTACATAAGTACTTTTAGTGATATAACTAGTTTATATGGATCATCTCATTTAATTTTTAAGTCAACACTTTGAATTAGATACAATTATCCTTCATAGTAGATAAGTATATTGAGACTCTGAGAAAATAAGTTTTATCCAAAGTTACACAGATGGTGTGTATCAAAGCGAAGGAATTTAAACCCAGGTACTCAGATTCCATTTACTGTACTCTTAACTACTACACTAACTTATCTCTCTGTTATCTATCCTTTTCTAGTTCATGCTTTATAATGCTGACTGGGTTAGTCATCTGGAAATGATCCACGTGGTCAAATATATTAAGTAGTTTCTCTTCCCACAGCAGGGGCCTTGCAGGCTGCCAGCTACACACCAGATCTACCCTGCTGCCTGTTTGTGTATGAACCATGAGCTAAGAATAGTTTTATGTATGTAAACGATTGAAAAAAATCAAAGAAGGATAATGTATTTGGCAATTGAAAATTATGTGAAATTTAAATTTCATTGTTTATAAATAACATTTCTCAGGGCATGAAAATGCTAATTTATTTACATACTGTCTGTGGCTGCTTTTAAGCTACAACAGCTGACTTGAGTTGTCCTGACAGTGACACTGGTACTTCTCCTCTTCTCTCCAGCTCAGTACACTGTCACTTCAGTGTTTCAAGTGCCGTGCATATCTGCATATGGTGACATTTTACATTATTTTTATTATTAGTGCATACCTATAATGTCAGAAGAAGGGAAAAATAGATTTTGGTATGTGGATTATTTTGATATTGAATTAGGTGGCAAAATACTATGTTTATTATACAGTGACACTGTAGTGAAGCGAAAAGAATATAGTTGACACTATCCAGCCTAGTACTTAGCTGAGAGTTAATCACAGTATTTCCAACACATTGAAATTAATAGTTAGAAAAATTAGAAAATTTAAAAGGAAATATGTACCAGAAATTCTTCACAGAAATGAAAAGTGCAACCAAAGTAAGTTTGCTTGGTTCTTGATGGAGTAACAAATGTTACAGTACTGCTCAGTTTTTGATTAAGTAATCAGGGCAGAGTATGAAATGAGTGAGAATTACTCCCTATGAATACAGCATGGGTAGGCCAGGTTCAGGTGTAAAGACTCAAAAAAGCTGAGAAAACACTAATTCAGTGCAACCTGAAGTGGAAGCCATCCACTAAGGTGTGTTTTATCTGATGATGGTAAAAATATGTGTGGGACAGAAAAAGGCTCATTTATTATTTAGTTGGGCAAGTTTACAAAGTTTGTGCACATGTAAGCATTTAAGCCTGTGGTTACTTTAAGTTTTTGTCAGAAAGAGAATCTGCATATCCTGACTTGCTCAACCCCATAGTTGTCAATGGTAAAGGTTTATTGTAAATTTTTTGAGGTCAGGGCTGAGATAGAAATTTTTTTAACTTGAAGAATCATCTGCAGACACATAGCAGACACTGAGTAACATTGGAAGATAGCTTTGGCTGCATACTTGCTGATGTTGCCTAATAACTTCAGTCTAAAACTACAAAGCAAAACATTGCTTATATGTGAAATGTATATATGGTGAAGTCATTTGATGACACCTAATGTTTGACTCACAAGTAATGTCAGACTGCTTTTCATACTTCCACTGCTTCAAAAGTTAAGACAAAGAAGTAAGGTTTCTATTTCTGAAAAAATTAGCAGCAGATAAATATTCTGAGCCATACTATACCATTTTCAGGTCTTGGTGCAGTGGCAAAGAAAATTTCCGTACTTCAAAATCCATTTAATTGTTAAAATGAGGAACCTTCCACCTAACCTTCAATAGGAAGTAATTAATTTGCACTGTAAGGACATATTAAAAAGACATCAGGAGAAGACTCTAGTAGACTTCTATAATTGCCTACCAAGTGCTGCATATAGTCACTTAAAATTATATGCTTGTGACCCTGGCTGGTATAGCTCAGTGGATTGAGCACAGGCCTGCGAACCAAAGTATCACCGGTTTGATTCCCAGTCAGGGCACATGTCTGGGTTGGAGGCCAGGTCCCCAGTATGGGGTGTGCTGGAGGCAACCACACATTGATGTTTCACTCCCTCTCTTTCTCCCTCCCTTCCCCATCTCTCTAAAAAATAAATAAATAAAATCTTTAAAAAATTATATGCTTGTGGATTGATATACTGTCAGTATTTGACAGTACTTGTGTGAAAAGATATTGTCAAGTATGAAATATGCAATATCTCGTTATAGACCAACATTAAGAGAGGAAACTTTGTAATCTATTTTGATAGGGAACACTCACTTAAACCCCAATTAAGCAAAATGCTATCCCCTTAAAATGAATTTCATTCTCTTCTATGGATGTGTATTACAAAGAAAATTTGTACTCAGTTTTTATCATGATTATATTTAGAATTTCATAACAATTAAAATTTATGAAAATTTGTTTTCCCTTTCTATTATTCTTTTTTTTCCATTGATTTTAGCGAGAGGAAGTGGGGGAGAGAGATATACATCAGTTTGTTGTTTCGCTTATTCATGCATTCATTGGTTGGTTTTTGTAGGTGCACTCACTAAGAATTGAACCTACAACCTTGGCATATGGGGACGATGCTCTAACCAGCTGAGCTATCTGGCCAGAGCCTTAATTATTTCTTTTTATTTTTCTGTATTTCCGGTGCTTTTACATTTTGGAGACTTGCGGACCCTGGAAAGACTATGACTCCCAGGGCTAGCCAATTCTTACAGATAGTAAAGGACTTACCTGTTTGTGTACCTTTTATATACAAACCAACCAATTTATAGCCCAGATCCCCCAAACACCTCCTTTATGGAGCTCTCACACTCTGGGCCACTTCCCTAATAACTCCAGGTTCAGGTACCAGATAATCAGAGATAGCCTCTACACCCTCAATAAAGTGGAAACAGCCCATTAGTTTTCTTTTTAGAGCAGAGATAATTTCACATTAATTTATTAAACTTTTACAGTCTACTAAATATATAAAAAACAAAGAAGTCAGCCTCAGCTGGTGTGGCTCAGTTGGTTGGAGTGTCATCCCATAACCAAAATGTTGCAGGTTCTAGTTATGTTGCAGAGCGCATAACTAGATTGTGGGATCGATGCCCATCTAGACATGTACAGGAGGCAACCAATCACTGCTTCTCTCTCACATTGATGTTTCTCTCTGTCTCTTCCCTTCTCTCTAAAAGCAATGAAAAAAATGTCCTCGGATAAGGCTTGGGGGGAAAAAAAGGAAAAAAGGAAAGCAAATACATTAGAAGTAATTATTCCTGTCCTCAGGTTGGGGAAATTAAAATGTATACATGAGAGGATAAAAACAATTTACTATTTTTGGCTATTGAAAATCCAATTTTTATTTCACTTGGTTAATGCTTATAGTCTTTTTCTGAAATTTTGTGAAGATGTGACGAATTAAATTTCAGCTGCTGTAGCCTGGCTTCTATTAAATATACTGAGTAAATGCTGACGGGATTCAAGTTAATTCATCTCTATTTGTATATTAAAAACATGAATTAATGTTTTAGTTGATAATACATTTTTTGATCCTCACCCAAAGACATTTTCTCATTGCTTTTAGAGAGAGAGGAAGAGAGAGGAAGGAGGGAGGAGGGAAGAAAGAGAGAAAGACACATTAATGTAGGAGAGACACATTAATGTAGGAGAGAAACATTGATTGGTTGCCTTCTTGTATGTACCTCAACCAGGGATCCAACCCACAACCTGATTATCTGCTGTGACTGGGGCTTGAACCTGTGACCTTTTGGTTTATGGGACAATGCTCCAACCAACTGAGCCACACCAGCCAGGACATGCATTTTAATATACATATATAGGGTCATAAGTGGACTTTATGAAAAAGACTTTTAAGACAAGTTTTACATTCACAGCAAAATTGGGGGGAAGGTACAGAGATTTTCCTTATGCTCCCTTTTCCAACACATGCATAGCCTTACCCATTATCAGCATTCCCACCAGGGTGTTGTATTTGACAGTTGATGAACCTATATTCACATATTTATCACTCAGAGTCCATAGCTTATATTATGGTGGTGTTATTACTCTTGGTGTTTCTGTAGGTTTGGACAAATTTATAATGACATGTATCCACGATTATAGTATATACAGAGTAGTTTTCTTCCCCTGCCCTCCATGTCCTTTGTGCTCCTGTTTATTTGTTCATCTCTCATACATAACCCCTGACAAGCAGTAATCTTTTTTATTGTGTTCATAGTTTTACCTTTTCCAGAATACCATATAATTGGAATTATATATTATGTAGCCTTTTCAGATTGGCTTCTTTCACTTAGTAATAGTATTTAAGGTTCATCCATGTCTTTTCCTGGCTTAATAGCTCATTTTTTTTAAGCACCGAATAATACTCCATTGTCAGGATATACTACAGTTTTTTGGTCCATTGCCCTAAAACATCTTGGTTTTGGCTTCCAAGTTTTGGCAGTTATGTTAAAGCTGCTATAAACAATCATGTACAGGTTTTTGTGTGGACATGTTTTCAATTCCTTTGGATACCAGTAAGCATGATTGCTGGATCATATGGTAAGACTGTGCATAGTTTTGAAAGAAATAGCCAAACTCTTCCAAAGTGGCTGTACCATTTTGTATTCCCATCAGCAGTGAATGAGAGTGCCTGCTGCTGCACATCTTCAGCAACATTTGGTGTTGTCACAGTGTGGATTTTGGCCATTCTGATAGGTACAGGATGGTATCTCATTTTTTTAAATTTGCATATTCCTGATGACATGATGTGGAGCATTTTTTTATACGCTTATTTGCCATTTGTGTATCTTTGTTAAGGTCTTTGGCCCATTTTTTCATTGGGTTTTTTTTTTATTGTTGAATTTTAAGAGAGTTCTTAATTTATTTTGGATAACAATCCTTTATCAGATATGTATTTTGCAATTGTTTTCTTCCAGTCTGTGGCTTATCTTTTCATACTTTGGACATACTTTTCAGAGAGGTTTTTTGGCCTATCAGTTCTTTCTTTTATGGATCATCCTTTGGTGTTATAGCTAAAATTCAGACCCAAGGTCATCTGAATTTACTGTTGTGTAAATCTTTTAGGAGTTTTAAGGTTATGAGAATTGGATTTTTAAAAGTTTTCATTTTTATGTTACAAGGGTGATACATGTTTGATGAAGGAAGCTTGAGAAACCTAGAGAAATGAAAAAAATTACCAGTAGTTCCACCATTCACAGAAAATAATTCATTTTTATTTATGTCCTTATATATTTTTCAGATGCTCTTATACTTAATAGCACATGGATTTTTGAAAAGCTACTTAAGTCTATTTGTTTGTAAATCCAAAATGATATTACTATAAGTGACTGGTAATGTCACTTGTTGATATGGAACAGATTTGATAAATCTGTGTTTTATAAGGATTATTTGAAACATAATATTTTTTTAATAGAAAGCTAACAAAATTTCATAATCTGTTTTTTGACATATTATAAACACTGTCTAACTTCATTCTTGTGTCACTTGATTTTGATTGTGTAATATTCTAACTTACAGATTAGTGTACTTTTAAAAAATTATATTTTATTGATTATGCTATTATAGTTGTCCTGATTTTTCCACCCAGTGCCCCCTACTCCTTCAGACAATTCCCCCACCATTGCTCATGTCCAGAGGTCATGTGTATAAGTTCTTTGGCTTCTCCATTTCCTATACTGTACTTTACATCCCTACAACTATCTATAACTACCTATTTGTACTTAATCCCCTCACCTCTTCACCCATTCTCCTCCTCCCCACTTCTATCTGGCAGCCTTTTGATAATGATGTGTTTTGGAGTGGGCCTTTTTGCATCATCCATCATAATTGGGACTCTCTGTGCTCCTGGACTTACATGTCTATTTCCTTCACCAAATTAGGGAAAATTTCTTTCACCATTTTTTCAGATAGATTTACCATATCTTACTCTTTCTTTTCTCCTTCTGGCACCCCTATGAAGTGAATGTTGGACCTCTTAAAGTTGTTTCAGAGGCTGTTTAGAGGCTCTCTCTAAAAAATAAATTTAAAAAAATTCTTCATTAAAATACTGTAAATGTAGGTAATTTTATTATTCCCATCATACAGTTGAGGGAAGGTTAAATAACCTGCCATTGATTACATAGCTACTATATACCGAAGATTCCATTGCTGAATATGGAAGTCTAAACCCATGAAGCCTGGTTCTGGAGTTCCGAAGTCTTAGTATGCTGCCCTACTGCCTTTCACTCTTAGCATGGTGGTTTAATTTTACTAGCTATTGTAGAATAAAGCTGAACCTAGGAGGTGCTTTGGGACTTGATTTTATAAAAAGTCATTGATAGAATGTGTAGGCAAAGATATACAACTATATGACCTTAGAGCAATACAGCGTGACTTAGCAAATTATTAAGTCATGTTGAAGCAGCTATCACCATGTAATTTTCTTACTATCGGACTTCTCCCACCTAGGCATCATCATTGTGTGCTCTGACATGTCAGTTACATCCAACACTCTATTTCTATATCACCAACAGGACCACAGCCACCTCTGTATCAACTTGTACCTTAAAAAGGAATTTCACTGACATTGTTTTCAATGGGGTGTGGAAAGAAAATCTTTTACCATTTTAAGAATTGCTTCATAGTGTTTGGGAGAATGTTTTCTCTGAATATCAGATGTAGCATATCATTTCTGTAAATATGATACCAGGCCATAATTATCCCTACAGCTTTTTTAAAGTTTAGACATTGAATAGATACTCAGGCAGGAGCACTGAAATCACTGTTAAGTACTGTCTCATTTCTAGGACTATATCTGATATAGTAGCATCAGTGAATTTAGATATATATGTTTAAGTATTTTTATTGTAACCTTCCTTATAATAGGAAAAAACTCTGGAGTCCTTTGATTCTGCTTTCCCATCTAGTCACTTAGATGTTGCTAAGTCCTGTCTCTACTTTACTTTTATCTTCTCTTTATTTTCATTGCCATGACCTTAGTAGAGGCCTTTTAATGTTTTGTCTAGACTGCCTAGAACTCAAAACTTTTAGCTAGTTTTTTTCTCCACTCAAAATGCATCTTAATTGTGCATAGCTAAGTCACAGCTCTTTTTTAAGTATATTTTATTGATTATGCTATTACAGTTTTCCCAGTTTTTCCCCTTTATCCCCCTCCACCCTGCACCCCTCAGCCCTCCAACTCCCCCTGCTTAGTTCATGTCCATGAGTTACACATATAAGTTCTTTGAGTTCTGTGCTTCCTACACCATTTTTGACTTCTCCCCATCTATTTAATGCCTACCAATTATGCTTCTTCTTCCCTGTACCTTTCCCCACATTCCTTCCTTCTCCCTCCCCACTGAAAATCCTCCATGTGATGTCCATATCTCTGATTCTGTTCCTGTTCTAGCTGTTTGCTTAGTTTGTATTTTCCTTGTTTTTCTTTCTCTTATTTTTTTTTAGGTTCATTTGTTGATAGTTGTGAGTTTGTTGTCGTTTTACTGTTCATATTTTTGATCTTCCTTTTCTTAGGTAAGTCCCTTTAATATTTCATATAATAAGGGCTTGGTGATGATGAACTCCTTTAACTTTACTTTATCTGGGTAGCACTTTATCTGCCCTTCCATTCTAAATGATAGCTTTGCTGGATAGAGTATTCTTGGATGTAGGTCCTTGCCTTTTATGACTTCTAAGTACTTCTTTCCAGCTCCTTCTTGCCTGTAAGGTTTCTTTTGAGAAATCAGCTGATAGCCTTATGGACACTTCTTTGTAGGTAACTCTTTCCTTTCCTCTTGCTGCTTTTAAGATTCTCTCATCTTTAATCTTGGGTAACTTAATGATGCCTTGGCATGTTCTTCTTTGGAGCTCTCTGGGCTTCCTGGACTTCCTGGAAGTCTATTTCCTTTGCCAGATTGGGGAAGTTTTCCTTCATTATTTGTTCAGATAAGTTTTCAATTTCTTGCCGTTGTTCTCCTTCTGGCACCCTTATAATTCAGATATTGGAACATTTCAAGTTGTCAGAAGTCTTTCTTCATTTTTTTGAATTCTTGTTTCTTCATTCTGTTCCAGTTGGATGCTTATTTCCTTCTTTGTTCCAAATCATTGATTTGAGTCCTGGTTTCCTTCCTGTCACTGTTGGTTCCCTGAATATTTTGCTTTATTTCATTTTGGTTATCTTTCATTTGTTCTTTCATTTTTCAACCAAGCTCAATCAGTTCTGTGAGCATTTTGATTACCAGGGCTTTAAATTCTCCATCAGATGGGTTGGCTATATCCTCCTCATTTAGCTCCCTTTCTGAAGTTTTGCTCTGTTCTTTCATTTTGGCCCTATTTCTTTGTTCCAAGCCCTGTTAAGTTGTAAGTTGTAAGGGGGTGGGGCTGGAGAGGGAACAATGCAGCTCGCCTACTTTTCTCTAGCTCACTTTTCAAGGAACTCTCCTGTGAGACTGGGAATTTCTCCCCCTGCAGCAGCTGCTGTAGTCCACAGTCAGCTCTTGAGTCTCAGTTTTCCCTTAAGTCAGCCTCTCCTGCGCAGCCTGCCACCTCGCCACCTCGCAGCAACCAGCCCGGCCCCCATGGTCCGCTGTCTCACTGCAGTTTCCCTCCATTCACAGCCCTACTGGTCTGGTTGTTCTGTTTGCCTGTTTCTTTAATTCCACGGTTGTCAGAGTTCCGTGCAGTTTGATTTTCCTGGCACTTCTGGTGGTTTATTGACTTTAGATTGGTTATCCTCATTTTGGTTGTGCAAGGAGGCGAAGGGTTTCCACCTACACCTCCCTCTTGGCCAGAACTCCACAGCTCTTATTATTATTTTCAAACCTTTCATTGGCTTGCCATTGCATACAAAATGTGTTCCAGACTGCTTGACATAGTATTCAGATTCTGGGTCTCCTGTGATACGGTTCCAACCTGTCATTCCAACTCTTTCCCACTGCTACCTTTAATATTCATTCCCTTTCACACCTAGCTAAATGGAAATATAGTCATTTCTGCTGAAACCTGAGTTACTGTGACATGAATTAGAACATAATTTATTTGGGAATAAGGGAAAGATGTCAGTTTAATTTACAATTCCTGTTGTTTAATTGTGATTTTTTTCCTTCCAGCATGTTAATGTATAGAGTCACCAAATAACAGCTGAGAGCAGAGTATTCTAATGGAGTGGAATGTAGGAAGGTGCAGAGCAGTGCAGTGCTGTACACAGTACCCATTCATCTCATTTTTTTCCCTTTCATCTTGGTGTGACAGACTGTTTCAGACGTGATTATTCTGGATCTCTTTGAATTGTGCTCTTTTCTCTATAACTCAGCTTCCTTAAATTACACTATTTTTGTTAGGATTTTTATTTTTCACACTTATTATTTATTGAACCATTGTCTTCAAATCTTAGTTAAGGACTCCGAAAAACCTACTTGTTCACTTTCATCCTGTGATTTGCTCTGGGTTTGGTCAAGCAGATCTTCTCCTGCTCTCACTGCAGTCACTGATGTGGCTAGTCATTTGACAGCTCCTCTCGTGCTTGATGGTCCTCAATGCCCTCAGTCACATATTGGATAATTGGTTGGAGCTGTCCACTCTGGGTTTGTTGGTGACCTCTTATTCTCTAGTAGGCTAGATGAGGCTTTGTCATGTGATGGTAGAAGTTTTTCAAGGGAGCAATAGTTTCCACTACACATCTAGCTATCACTTTAATTTCTTTTTTCTAAATAGCTTTATTGAAGTACAATTGATGTACAATAAACTGCACATATTTGAAGTGTACCATTTAATAAATTTTGAAACTTTTGCTACAATTAAGAGAGTGAACTCACCCATCATCCCCACAAGTTTCCTTGTATCCTTTTGTGATTCCTCCTGTTATGATCCATCTCTTTCCAAAACCAATCACTGATTTGCTTTCTGTCACTGCAGATTAGGTTGCATTTTCTAGAGTTTTATATAAATGGAATCATAAAATAATCAGGGGTGTCCAACCTGTGACCCATAGGCTGTATGTGGTCCAGGATGGCCTATGAATGTGGCCCAACACAAAATTGTAAATTTACTTAAAACATTGAGTTTTTTTTTTGTTTTTTGTTTTTTGTTAGTGTTTGTATATTTAACATGTGTGGCCCAACATAACTCTTCTTCCAGTGTGGCCCAGAGATGCCAAAAGGTTGGATACCCCTGCAATATATACCCTTTTTTTTTTCTCATTTCTTTCACTCAGCATAATTATTTTGATTTGCATGCATATTGTCAGGAATCAGTTCATTTTGAGTAGTATTCCATCTTATGGATATAACAAAAGTGGTTTATCCATTCATCTATTTATGGTTATTTGAGTTGTTTCTAGTTTTTGGCTGTTCCGAAAGCCCCATGAACATTGATGTACAAATCCTTACATGGACACACATTTCCTTTTGAGTGAATAACCAAGAATGGAATAGCTAAATCATAAGATAGGTGCATGTTTAACTTTTTAAGGAAATACCAAACTTTTTTCAAAGTAGTTGTAACATTTTACATTTCTGCAAGCAGTGTCTGAGAATTCTCATTCTTCTTTGCCAACATATGGTATGGTATGGGTATTCCTTTTGAATTTTAGCCATTCTAACAGTGTGTAGGTAGCTCATTATAGTTTTAATTTGCACTTCCCTAATGACTATTGTTGAACGTCTGTCGTTTGTCTATTTGCTCCTCTACTGTGGTAAAGTCTCTGTTCAAATTATTTGTCCATTTTATTTATTGGGTCTATTTCTTATTGTTGGGTCTCTAGAATCCCTAATATATTTTGGATACAATTCCTTTACTACATACATGCTTTACAAAAGAATTTCTCCTAATATGTGTGACTCGTTTTGTCAGTGTCTTAACACTATTTTTTGAGTGATTGAAGTACTTAATTTTGATCAAGTCTAGTTCATCAATTTGTTCTCTCATGGTTCCAATTTTCTTTTATGTTTTCTCCTAGAAGTTTATGATTTAGGTTTTATATTTAGGTCTGTGATATATTTTGAGTTAATTTTTGTATATGATGCAAGGTATAGGTCCAGTTTCATTCTGCATATTGATATCCAGTTGTTCAGCACAGTTTGTTGAAAATATGCAAAAGAATGCAGTGTACAAGGGGTAACTGTTTTCCTTTTTTAATTAGTGCTCTAGTATAAAACAATGTAATAGTATTAGGAATAGTGATTTTTGATGAGTGTTTATGTCAAAAGGTATTCATCACCTGTTTTTGAGAGTATGTGTGATTTACAACTGTTTTATCATTTCCCATTTAAATGTATTTATGTACATGAATGTACAAAGTCTGAAAGATATACTAATGTTAGCTATTATCTTAGTGGTGTGACTGGGTGATTAATTTTATGTATTTGACCATGTGTAATAAATAAAGCTGAAAACAGAAAACATCCTTTACAAACCAGTATAAAGAATGTATAAGTGCTAGTTCATTATTTCTGCCTTATTTGAAATATGACATGACGGTATTTGGGATAGAAGATACATCTCTAAATCAAGTCCTTATCTTATAATTTATTACAGAAATCTTTGTGACATGTTATTTAGATCTTTGGAGCCAGATGCATACATCTGTTCTGTTCAGCATAATAAAAAGGGTATATCCTAAGGGAAAAAATGCACTAAGAGTGGGAATTCTGAAGTATCTAGTGAATTCATGGGAGGTAGAAGCACTGGATAATGAAGGGTAGAGAGAGGTACTGGGATTACAGCCTACAGTTTAGGCTTTAGTTATATTCAGTAGTTGCTTTGCCTCATGACATGGTTGGATTTAAATTTTTCCTCTTACAGAAAGTTACTATTTATAGTATATGTGTCATGCATCAATCATAAAATAATTTAATTTGGGGTAGCAAGGGGAAACTTCCCAAATGCCTGAACAAAGGAAAACGCAAACAAGCAATTAATAGTAATATCATCAACCACCACCACCTCCAGATTTCAGTCTTCTTTTTTAAAATGTAGAATTAGCTGAGGTAATTTGCATGGTTTTTTTTGAATCTCCATTACCAGATTGGCAATTGAAAAAAAGTGTGTTGAACTTTAATATTCATACCTCTCTGACTGAATTTTTGATGTCCTTTTAAAATATTGTTTGTAGTTATTTTTCTTCTAAGTAGCAATAATATAAACAAGTCTGTTCCATCCTTTATTTAAGTAGTGATTTCCTTCTTTTATCCTCTTTAAAGCTTTTTTTATCCATATATATCTATGATCCTAAGTCATGGAAATACAAAGAAAGGGACATGAAGACTTGTCATTTAAGTTGCCTACAGAAATTGTTGGACCTCTGTGTTTAAAGCCATATAATCTAGTAGTATGCATTGTAGAAAGAAAAGAAATTAAAGATACAGGATGATAACAGGAAAGAGAGCTGTGAGGTAGTTTATTTTACTTTTTCATTTAATTAAAAAAATTAGTGTAGTTTTGGGGTATGGGTGAGTACTAGAAGAGCATATTAGGACTGTTGCCTACAGATTAAGCAATAGTTATATGCTTATTTGCAGTATTTTGGGCTAGAAAGAGAAGAGCAATTGTAGCACTGCATAATAACAGATTTGGTATAGTTAAATAAAGATGCTAGTTTTTAAGGATGATTGTTTATTACCAAAACTTTAAGACATTTTCATAAACAATTCTGTCTTAGAACAATGATAAATGTCATTAAGATATGGAAGTTATATACCATTTTAATATACATGCAAAGCCATAGAAACTTAGTAAAGATGGTTGGCACAGAATACCAAAATAGTAAATGAAGCCATTATTTGTAATTTCATCTAGTACACTTGTATGCAAAATTTCTGCAAAATGAAGCTGTTTTCCCCGGCATCGTAGTTTTCTAAGTACTTGCTAAATTTCTGAGTATGCTATTAGCATTTGATACTCTGAAATGTTGAACTTTTGACCTTGAGTGACTGATATTCCAGACAACATTTGTATGTTATTCATATAAGTACTAGACCATATTATTTTACTTCCCTAGCCTATATAAGGTAAGAGTTTACAAACCTTAAATAGTTGCTAATCTGTGTGGGCACCGTAATGTTTGTAAAACTTGATATGATTTGATTGAATTCCTTTTCTTTTGATTCCATATTTTCCACATTAGAGGAATATAAAATTGCACATGAGGAATTAGAATGATAATCTTATTTGAAATAATCTTAACTTTTCCCCCTTTTGTATAACAATATGTTAAACTAGAATTGGAATATATTATGAAATAGTAAAGTTTATAATTAAAAAAAAAACAACCCTGGCTTTTCTAAAGAAATTAAATGTTTTCTCTGGCATTCCTTTAAGTGAAAAACAAAGTCAGTACTGGGAAGAAGTTTGAAACCTTGAATAGTTTTTTTCAGTTATCTTTGATTCTTCTTTGGGCAAAAGTCCACCTGCTTCTAAAATGTAAGAAAACAGTATTATAAAGTAGTTTTGGCAAAACATTTGCCACTTTACTGTGTTATGCCCAAAAATGTTTGATTAGAAACAGCTACGTAAAGTATTTTCTATATTTATATAAATGTGAAATGGTTGTTTGAGCCTCACAAGTCACAAATAATATGCCATGATCATATAATGGCATTGTTTTAATACAGGTTATATTTTTAAAACATTTTGGTAACTTAGAGAAATAAACTGATGTTCAAAGTTTGGAAATTGAAGATTTGCTCTGTTTTTCTTCTGTGTCATGGGGTATATTATATAGTAAGTCAGAGACCATTTAATTGATTTTGAAATATTTAACTATGTTATTCTGAAGGTGTACTGTACAAACTTTGAGTAGAGATAACAATTTCATCATACTTTTACTATTTGGTGACATTGCTTTAAAAATTTGGAAAAAATATTTGGCCATATTATTGCAGAGTTCCAGAAGTTATATAAATTTTGCAAAGTTGTCATTTATTATTCCATAATACAGTTATTTTAGAATATTAATGTCTTCAGTATAGTATGAACTATTGATTTCAGTGACATGTGCATGAAATATTTTCATAAGAATATAAAAATGTTTTTTGTGGGTTATTAAACAAGATGGGTTATTTTAAAACAAAGTCATTTTTAAAATTTGTGTAATTAGACTGTAGCTTTTCAAAACAGTGTTCTAAGGAGTGAAACGTTTCCAAATTAAAAATATATAAGATTAAAATTTAGGGTTACAGTCATAGCCTTATACTTTAATTCATGGTAAATAAAATTTATCTTTCAGACGGCAAATGGCTACATCTTGTTTTTTCATATTACACCTACAAGAGGGGACAAGTATCTTTATGAACCAGTGTATCCCAAGTAAGTTTGTCTTTCATTCTTTTAATATTTGATATACATACTTTGTATTTACAAAAACATTACAGTTCTGGGATGTCTGAGTGATTAAAATAAGCTAGACATGCATTTCCAAAGTAGAGTTTCAAAAATTATCAAGTCTTTGAACTGTAATTATGTGAATAAAGAATTGTATTAAATAAACCTGGGAGTCTTGAATAAATGTACTATATCCCTTCTTGGACATTCAGAATTACTACTGATGTACTCCAGATCTAGCAATCTCCCATCCTTATCAAGGAGGAGCTAAGCCATCTTGAGGGGAAGAGGTGATGGAAACATCTTAGTAAGCTGAAATGGCACTTTTTCTTGTATATATATATTTTTAATTTTATTTATTTATTTTTAGACAGAGGGGAAGGGAGGGAGAAAGAGGAGGGAGAGAAACATCAATGTGTGGTTGCCTCTCATGTGCTGCTCTCCCTCCCCGCCCCCACCAACTGGGGACTGGCCTGCAACCCAGGCATGTGCCCTAACTGGGAATTGAACCAGCAACCCCTTGGTTCATAGGCTGGTGCTCAATCCACTGAGCCACACAGGCCAGGGCTCTTGTGTATTTTTTTTTTTTTTTTTTTGTATGTGGATAGAAAATAATTTGCGGGAACATGGACATTTTTTTTATCATCACCCAAGGATACATTTTTACTGATTTTAGAGAGAGAGGAATGGAGGGAGAGAGAGACAGGGACAAAAACATGGATTTGGGAGAAAAACATTGATCAGTTGCCCTCTCACACGTGCCCCTTCTGAGGATTGAAACCTGCAACCTTTTGGTGTGCAGGATGATGCTCCAACTTACTGAGCCACCAGGCCAGGGTGGAACATGGACTTTTGATCTTTAAACTATGTTGTTCTGTATTTTTGGCATTGCTTATTTTTTATTACATTTTTAACCTTACTTTGGAAATGAAAGAACATTTTATTGAAAGAACTTTTGAAATAAAAGAACATGTAATTTTAAAGCCTAACATCTTTTTAAAAAAAAATATCAAGTCATTGAAAGGTATGAGAATATAAATGAATATCACATTTATAGATAGTGGAAGACAACCAGAGTTTATTATGTGTGTAAGAAATTAAAGGGAAAATAGATTTCATTATATGAACTTTTAATTTCTCTGAATTATCAGGAAAAAAAGAGTAACAATAAAAGGACAAGTAAAAAACTGGGAAAATTTTTGCAGGAAAAAGGACCAAGGTTTGCTATTTTTTACAAAGGAATCATCTAAATAGGTAGGGAACAGTAACATTTCAAAAGATAACTAGGTAAAAGCAGTCTCATAAGAGGAAATATAACTAACAAATGCAAGAGAAGTCTGTGTTAATTAGTAGCTCAAACGAAACATTAATAACTCAAAATATTAAATACAACAATTTTTTTAATTACATGTTTTAGCATATAAAAATAGTTCTGTATAGCCCTGGCTGATGTAGCTCAGTGGATTGAGTGCCAGCCTGTGAACCAAAAGGTCGCTGGTTTGATTCCCAGTCAGGGCACATGCCTGGGTTGCAGGCCAGGTCCCCAGTGGAGGATGCATGAGATGTAACCACACATTGATGTTTCTCTCCCTCTTTTTCTCCCTCCCCCCCTCCCTCCCTTTCTCTCTAAAAATAACTAATTAAAATCTTTAAAAAAATAGTTCTGGGGAAACTTTGAAATAGATATACTTCTTCTAGTAGATATACACAAAGGTGGAATAATAGAGAATTGGTTTGTAAATCAGCTGTGGTATAGTCTTAAATAATGTGCATCATTAAATAAAATATCTCAGAAAAATTTATAAACTTGAGGATCCGATCATATAATGCCTAGTGAAAAAACAAGTCACACAAATTTATGTAATATGACCACAACTTTGTGAAACAAAACAACAAAAATATCTAGAGAAAAAAGCTAGAACAATACATATTGTCATTGTGCCTGAATGGTAGAATTGTAGTAATGTTTCAGCTTTTTTCAATTCTCGAATTTTCCAAAATTTTTGATATGCATGCATTATATTGGGTTGGCCAAAAAGTTAGTTTAGTTTTTTTCTGTACAGTGGCTCTAGTAGTGCTTAGTTGTCTTTAACTTCATTTGAAATAATTTTGTTAGATTTTATTACATACCAGCATGCATTTAGAAACAACTTATTAAAATTGGTGAATTTTTGTGCAGCCATTTTAATATTGAAGATGGGAGAAAATATGCAACATTTTTAGTACATTATGCCTTATTATTTTAAGAAAGGTAAAAACAGTTGAAATGCAAAAAAGAAGATTTGTCCAGTGTGGAGAAGGTGCTGTGACTGATTGAATGTGTCAAAAGTGGTTTGCGAAGTTTCTTGGTACTGTTAACATTTTGGCCAAATAATTCTTTGCTGTGGGGCTGTCTTATGCATTGGAAGATGGTTAGCAGCACCCCTGGCCTCTTCCCACTAGAAGCCAATAGTGGGAAATGGCTGACATACTCAAGATATCCAAATCAATAAAGTTCTTGGTGAAAATGAAAAATGTGTCTTTTATTTTAAAGAATAAACTGAACAGCTTTTTGGCCAACCCAGTATTCACTTGTGAAATAAAAATATCCATGTATTTGAAAAATCTAAAACAAAGAGAAGGCTGTATTTTTTTTAAATGGCATTATGAAAGTGTTTCTTCAAATAACTCTTGTTAATATTCCTCAGAGTATACTTTGGGAAAGTGTCGTGTAGCTTGGTTTTCCTTTATCATATACTTTAGGGTCCTATCTAGATTTTTCTTGATGCTATAGTTGCTTCTTTTTGTAATTAATATAATGTTAATTGAAGTGTTAATTCTGAGTTTTGGATCTTTTGTGAAGAATAGAAAATTTTTAATGATGGAATTTAATTTGATTATTTTTCAATAAAAATCTTTACTACAAAAACCTTTTTGGCAGAAAAATTGTAATGTTAAAATGGTATGGACATTGTGATAGGAAGTTGATATATTTAGAAATTTTAAATTCAGTTTTTTGAGTAGTATAAAGCTTTACTGTATTTTTCATTCTAAATAATTTGCGAACCTTTTGAAGAACTTGTAATCAGTGTCAAAGTATAATTTACTTGTGCATTTTAACTACTGCATCTTAACCCATTGTATTGCTGAATTTAGACATGCTCCTGTCAAGAAAAAGCAATAATCAGGATAATCTGAACTTAATTGAATCAATTTATATTACTATAGGTGGGCTGGGTGGGGAAATAACATCGCTTAAAACATCCTTGAAAAACACTATTTTCTTTATTTCAACTCACTAACATGATTTACACACACACACACACACACACACACAGTGTTTTGAAATAGTATTTTGGAAATCACTTTTGTGTTCCAAAAATGTTTTTTTAAAAAGTGACTTCAGGGGACACCACTTAACTGTGTATGTTAGGCTAGAGAACTAAAAAGAGCATTATTTTTATTTTTAACTTGAGTGTTCTTATACACATTATGTTGAAGCTTTTGGGTTTTAATACATGTCAATAATACATGTGAGCAGCATGAATAGTGGATAAAGGATTAGGCTTTGGCATCAGATAGACCTGGAATTGAATGTCACCTTCACCTCTTTTCAGCTGGTATGACTTATATCAGTTATTTAATACCTCCAAAACCTGTTTCCTCATCCGTAGAATGAGATCACAGTAGTAATTATTTCCTATGATTAAGTGAGATCATGCATATTAAATGTTCAGATTAGTACCCAGCTCATGGGAAAATTAATAAAGGGCAGCTGCTATTATCATTAATATATTTTTTCCTTTACCAAATTTTTACTTTTTAATATTTTAAGTGATTTTATATACATAAATATAAAGTGAGTTTATATATTACATAAATAATATATATTATGTATTAAGTGATTTTTAATTTTTTTATATTTGGGTAATAATGTACTTTTACCCAGAGTTTAACTTCTAGTAACTGCTGCATAAGTTTTCTTTTAATCTCTTACAGGGAAACACTTTTGCAGAGCAGAGCAAATTACTGGATTTAGAGTCAGCCTGTTGCGTAATTTGCATGCTGGACTACATTCTAATTGGATTGCTTAGTCCAGCAAGTTTCTAGTTTTTCTTTAGAACTTATTTTAAAATTGGAATAAAAATACCTTCTTTAATTGTTGGAAGGATTATATGAGTTCAGAGTTTTAAAACCTGGAAAATAGTGGCTCATATACAGGTTTGAGGAGAGTTTTAAAAATATTTAGTTTTGACAGTGTATTGTTATCATTTGTATCATTGTAAACATTTATGCAGTTGAAAATGCTATTCTAAGCACTTTTTCAAACTCCTTTAATCCCTGTAGCAACCCTGTAAGGTAGTTAGGTACATTACCATATAAACTGCAGCAGGGAGAGGCCAAGTAACTCATCCATAGTCACACTAGTAAGTGGCTCAGGATTTATACATAAGTGTTGTAGCTTCAAAGTCTGTGCTCTTTATCACTAACACTATGTTGCCTCAAACATATTTATGCCATCTGCTACTTTGGGCTTTTTTTTGGAAATCGGGAATCAAAAAGAGAAAGTGATCTGGGGCCGTTAATAATACTGTGTTTTTCAGACTATAAGACATACATTTCCTCCCCAAATTTGGGAGGAATAATGGTTATTAATGCTGCTGTTGAGTTCTGTTTACATTTACATTGGTGAAATATTATGTTATTAAATATTTTACCACTTTTTGCTTCAAAATTGTATTTTCCTCCTCTAAAACCTAGGTGTGTCTTATGGTCTGGGGGGAAAAGCATAGTCCTGAAAAATAGAAGCATCATAATTGAGGCCAGTAGTTAGTTGGTAGTTGTCTTCTCAATTACAGTACCTCCGTTGTCTTTTGTTTCTATACACTAAATCTTTGAGTTCATCACATGAGTTTTTCCAGAGTATCTCAGCTCCCCAGTGTTACATAACAGCATCTTAACCTCAGACTGCATGTCGTTTTCCATTGCGTTCCACCTGAGGCAGGTCGGATGCCATGATCTTCCGTAGTTTCCACACAGTGTTGTTTCCAGCATCCTTCCTGTTGCTTTTGAGAGTCAGCCTTCAACAATGATGGCAGTTTTACTAAATGACCTTACTCAGAGGTCATTTATTCTTTCATTAATGAATATTTTACTTTTATCTTTTTTGTGTTTATAAATCCGTTGTGTATTAAACTGTCCCTTCATATGAGTTACACAGACCAGTGGATAGACTTACCTACTGAACGTCATCTGACATTTCTTCTGTGTCTTGAAACTTGCAGTGAAATTAATGAAGACAACTGTCAGGGATAAATCAGAAATAATTTGTGTTCAGCTTTAGAATGTGTTCAAGTGTTTATCTTTAAATACGAGTTTAGTAGATCTTGAAGCTGCAAATCAAATTTATTTCACGGTAATGAAAATAATTTTCATAAATATGTGATCATAATGTATACTTTGTTGAAAGCAGAGATTTTTCATTTTTATTCTATCTTTCCACCCATTAACCTCTTTTTTTTTTTTGTCAGAGACCAGCCTATTGACACCAAAGTTCTTTCAAAAAATGCAGTGCTAAAATTCAGTACATTTAATTGTCAGATATTAAAAATACAGATATTATTTCCACTGGAGAAAAATCACTCCAAAACAACTATCAAAACTCCCTGCATCCCCCACTCCCAGTATATTTCATTAGATTGTGAAACTTCAGCAGACTGTTAATGAATTGGTGCTAGGTGGAATGGGAAAAAAGAATAACTAATCAAGGTTTGTGGTTTCTAACCTCAACACACAACCTACTCTTTCAAAAATCCAGAACCATGTGCTAATTTATAGCAAGTTTAGGGGAGAAAAGAAGTCTGAATTAGTTAGAGATGTGCAAGCTTCCCTCTACTTTTTTTTTGCTAGTAAGTTTTGAGTGTTAGTTTTCTGGAGAATAAACTGCTTTCTTTTCTTTTTTTCTGCGATTTTCTCAAAACATCACATATGTACTTTTAATTTCAGTATGCATTATTCTGTAAATGTGCATGTGTAACCTTTAGCTATTGAACTTTGCATATTTTGTGTATCCATTAGCTTATATCATCATAATTGCATGAGCACTTACTAATAAGATTGTAGGTATGTTATTGTACAAATTCTGGGCAATGAAACTACTCCACTGTTGTCCACAATTCTGAGACTAGCACCTAAGTCCAAAGAATGATAGAAGTGTTAAAAGATTTGCCCAATCAGGGAGCCCTCCCTACATACTGTTTTCATCAGACTGAAGGCCTTCTGGATGTGTGATAATATAAAAAACAAGCTTTTTAAAAAAAGCATATAAAGGCCTGGTGATAGGGTACTGATACTGGAGATGCAGCAGTGGGAAAAAAGGACAGGAAAAAAAAGGGAAGGCAAAAAATCCTACACAGAGCTGTGTTGTTCTAGTAGACAATGATAAATAAGTAAAATATATATATATATATATAGCAAATTAGGAGATATATTCTATGGAGAAAAATAAAGCAGGGAAAGGGAATAGAGAGTAGGAACACAACTTAAAATAGAATGGGTAGTCCAGGTATTTGCTGAGAAGATAACATTTAAAAAGATCTCTAAGAGGTGAGGAAATAAAACATACACCCAGGGGAAGAGCATTCTGGATTGGTGAGATTGAACAGGTAAGAAGATAAGAAGTTAAGAAGATATTAATATTATAAATTTTAGGTCCTAGCTATTAATATATAGTTGAAAAGTCAGAAGGGAGAACTTTTTTTAAGTAAAAATAAAAAATTTCTTTTTTTTTTTAAAGAGTTTTAATATTTTATTTTATTTTTATTTATTTATTTTTTTTATTTATCTTTAGAGGGGAAGGGTAGGAGAGAGGGAGAGGGAGAGAAATATCAATGTACGGTTGCCTCTCGTGTGTCCCCCGCTGGGAACTGGCCCGCAACCCAGGCATGTGCCCTGACTGGGAATCGAACCGCGATCCTCTGGTTCGCAGGCCCGCGCTCAGTCCACTGAGCTACACCAGCCAGGGCAAAATTTTCTTATTTTTGAGTAACTGAATCCTGGGAAAGCCTATGTATGGCCAATTTCCTTTTTCTGGAAATGACACCACCATTTGCTTGAGTGTGTTTGCTCTGCCTGCTCAGTAATTCTAATAGCAAGTCTGTAACAAGCCTACTCTGTTTTGCCTTCTGTGTTTTCCTGTCTTCTGTTTTGTATGTATCCCTTATATCTTTTCCTTAGTTTGGGTTTTGTCACTTTTCTCCTGGATTTTTATAACATTTTCTTAAATCATCTTTAAGGTTTTCCCCTGAATGAATTTTCCAACATAAAATTTATCAATACTTGCCATTTCCCTACATAAAAATTTTCAGTGGCTTTCCTTAGCTTTCAGGATTAATCGTGTTGTTGTCTTTTGTTTGAGTTTTATTAATGCCATCTGTTTCATAAAGATGTCATTCATTGGGTTTAAATCAAAACCTTAACTTACTATATAATACCTAAATTATGCCATAGTGTTCCGTAGGGTTTTGTTCTGTGTTTTCTTCTGTTCTGCATTTTAATTATTCAGTCTATGTAGATGAGGTCCACATATACTGTTTCCTTAATGTAGGAAACAGTTACCACTTACCACTTTCTTGAGCTTCAGGCCCACCTTGTAGGATATATTCATTTAGAAGTCCCTGTAGTCAGCATCAAATTCATCATGGCTAAACCTAACTCATTTCTCTCTACCAACCCAAATGTGGTGTTGCTATTCTATAATTTATTTTAGTTACCATGATCTTTTATACAATTGTATGGGGTTGAAATTCTTAGAATATTTCTTTCTTCATTTCTCATATTTGTTGGGTAATCAAGTTGTGTTGATGGATGGCAACTCTTTAATGTCTCTAGAATTTGCCTATTTCTATTTTATTAGGGGCCTTCTTGGTCTCTCCTTGCCTGTAGAAAAGCTTGTTTACTAACTTATTCTCTCCCTTTAGTGTCTTTCTCCTACATACTGAAGTCCATCGTCCATCCTTTGATTTGATACCAGATTTACTTTTCAAAACAGATATGATGTGATTCTTGTCTCAAACTTTTTAAAAGTCTGGGTTAGGCTCTGACGGGTGTGCCTCAGATGGTTTAGCCTTGTCCCACAGAGTGAAAGGTCACTGGTTTGATTCCCTGTCAGAGCACATGCCTGGGTTACAGGCCTGGTACCCGGTTGGGGCATGTGCCAGAGGCAACTGATAATGTTTCTCTTTCACATTGATGTTTCTCTCTCTCTCTTTCTCCCTTCCTTCTCCTCTCTCTAAAAATAAACAAATTTTTTTTTTAAAAAGGTCTGGGTTAGTCTTACTCTACATCATTCAAACACCTGGACTATAAAGATATAAAAACACTAACATTACACATCAATATTTTCTGGAATAATATTATTTCATAAAGATACCATCAATAAACTTTTTTATTTTTATTGTGGTAAAATAACACCACATTCATCATTGCGACAGTTTTTAAGGTGTACAGTTATACTTCATGTAAGTGGAGTCATACAATGTGTATTTTTTATGATTGGCTTATGTCACTTAGCATAATGTCCTCAAGGTTCACCCATTTTGTAGCATTTGTCAGAATTGCCTTCCTTTTGAAGGCTGAATATTCCATTCTATGTGTATATCACATTTTTCATATCCATTCATATATTGATGGACACTTGGGTTGAATTCACATTTTGCTTATTGTGAACAGTGCTGCTATGAACATAGGTATTCAGGTGTCTCTTTCAGACCCTGATTTCAATTCCTTTGGTTTTATACCCAAGGTGGAATTGCTGTATTGTGTAGTAATTCTGTTTTTAATTTTTTGAGGAAATGCCATACCGTTTTTTGCAGCGGCTATACCATTTCACATTCCCAGGAACAGTACACAAGGTCTCTAATTTCTCCATGTTCTCCTAATGATCTGTTATTTTCTGGGTGTTTGTTTGTTTGTTTGTTTATATAGTCCTCATTTCAGTAGGTGCGCGGTGATATCTCATTTCATTTTGATGTGCACTTTCCTAATGATTAATGATGTTGGGTATCTTCTCATGTGCTTATTGGTCATTTGTACAGCGTTGCAGAAATGTCTGTTTGACTCCTTTGCCATTTTTGAATCGGATTGCTTTGGTTTTTTGTGGTTAAGTTTTAGTTCTCTATATATTTAGGGTATTAATTCCTTATCTCACAAATTTTTGTTGCTCTCCAATCCCCACAAAATAAAGTCCAAGAACTCTGGCATGGCATTTAGAACCCACTTTCCACCTATCTCTAGCACCTTGAAATATACATCTTCTTGAACTACCATCTTCTCTGAACACACATAAGTTGTCTTAAATATCCAGTGGAGGCTGATTATGTTTAATTATTCAAAAGGCAACCTAGACAGCAATGACAACCGCAGCTTATTAAGAACCTGCTAACTCATTTTTCTCATTTTATAGATAAACAAAAGCATAGAAAGTAACTCAGCGGCTTTTCCAAAATCATTGCCAATAAAAACTAGAACCTGGATTGGAACCCAGGTATTTCTAATTTCAAATGTCATTCCCTTAGCCACATCTAAACTACTGTATATTTATTTGAGGTAGTAGTATCAAGTCCAATATTATAAGAAATTAGAAAAAATGTAATTAAGCCAATTTGAGAGTTTTTGTTTGGCTCTTTATAACTAGGTTTAATTTATACTTCCAGTTTCATCTTTCATGATTTTCTTCCAAAAATCTGATCTGTGCTTTCAAATTGTTGAACTATAAGTAATATTTTTTATCAGAAAGTGAGGTTTTTAAATTAATGTAATTTTGAACAGATCACTGCATTATAGTATGTTTGCAAAAAGGGTTGGAAACTTACCTGTGGGATTTATATCTAATTTTATAGTAGAAGTCATTGAAAAGTCAGGATTTACCTAAATTTGCTTTAAAATTCTTATAATACTTTTGCTTTAGTAAATAAGAGTATTTTATGAAAAAATGGAGGGTTTTCATCCTTTATCTTGAAAATAGCCAGCAGAACAAAAAGTTAAAAATATACTATTTCCATTTTTCATGAAAGCTAGAGGTATCTCTAACCCTTGAGCTAAAAATTGGATGAGAAAGAGTAAATGACTCAGGAAGAATATCAAACCCTGGAGCCTAAGGTTACCTACATGGTACTGATGAGAAGCAACTTGTTTGATTGGTAAAACCCTAGAAAGACTCAGGAATTAGACACACCAGTACCACAGAATATAGGAGTGAACCAGAGGCCATAAACCAGGAGATTATTTTAAAAATCTGAATAAGGCATAAAGATTTCATGGTCCTACATCACAAGATACAGAAAATGTGTTGTCTGATTAAACCAGAGGAATTCCAGATGTACTAGATAGAGGACAAGGATAAGATAGTAAACTAAAGATAGGGATTAAGTGAAAGTTGTAATGTTGAGCAGTAGGACCTCAAGCCTGTTTCCTCTGCTTGGCTTCAGACTTCTGGATTCTGTGCTTAGATATCCCTGGTAGGGTTGAGAAATCCTTCCTGGGGAGATTAAATCACTCCAGAAAATGACCCAAAAGACCCTGCTGATATTTGAATACCTCAACAAAAAATTCAGTTGGTCATTACCCTGAAGTCTACCAGTTGGCAAGCCCAACTTGAACACACAGAGCTTATAGTTAGCTTGTTCTTGTTAACTTGGTAAACATGAGTGGCCAAGGATTGTTAGCTACTTTAGGAAAGTTTCCAGTGTAAAAGAAACACACAAGAGAAATAAAGGAAACTCAAAGAAAATTGACAGTGTAGGAAGCAAAAACACTTTGAGGAAATGATAGTTAACTTCACACAGATATTGTCTAATTAAAGCAACAACAACAAAAAAAGCACGGATGCTATAAGAAAAAAGGAGAGGTAGGTGAGAAAGTTCTTGGAATGAAAAGTATGATAAGCAGAAATAAAAGAAATGGACAAAACAGTTCAGGAACTCTCCCAGGATATAGAACAAAAGACAAAGAAAGTACAAGAGAAAACGGAAAAGTACAAGTTAATATAAATTTTAGTATCTAACCTAGTAGGAGTTCCAGAAAGAGAACAGAATTAGAGAACCTCATTAAAATACACTAACAAAGGAAATAAAACATAAATTTCCCAGAGCTAAGCACATCAGTTACTAGATTGCCACCAAACTTCTATATGGAAAATAATCTAGAACTAAAAAGTGAGTTAAAAGCTTTCTGAGCATCAAAATAATTTTTCACAAAGCAGAATACCTTGAAAGCTATTGCTCTTTTTAGCTTCACTGCACATAATTTTAATAGTAGCGACAAATTGGTTTCCAGGATTATAGGTGACTGGAGAGGGAGAGATGACTTAGGCAGGCTAATTATTGCCAAGAGTAAGTGATAGTTGATAGTAAGAAAAGAGACAGGTAGCTATGAAATTCCATCACAGACGTTGAGAAAGATGGTCCTATGCCATGTGGATATAAAGATCCCAGGAGAGCTTTATAGTTTTTTTGAGCGGTTGCGTGTGACAGCTCAGTTATGTTGACATTGACCCAGCCACTCTCGTTGCAGCCATTTAACAACATGGAGTTTTCAGATTTAACCATTTTGCTATTTATTGCCAAGTTTTATGTAAAACATCTAATTGTATCCCTGAATCTGACCAAATCTGATACATACCCAAAGGATAGAAGTGAAGGATGAGAGGTATGGAGTAAGTAAGGTAAGGTGAGGATTTGAATCACTTTGGACATGTACTATATAGAGTGGTACTATACTATTTAATCTTTCATAGTTGCCCAACTCAGAAAGAGCTATCAGTCAATTTAAACAAAATGTCTGTTGGTTCTCTTGAGAGTTCACTTTTAACTTATGTTTTTTCCTAAGATTCTTTGCTCTGCTCCCTTCACTCCTGCTTCAACACAAGTTAACATTGGTCAAACACATTCATTTCTAATTGGTAAACAGATATGTATGCTATAATGAAATTTAGGTCTGTTTTTCATTTGAGAACCTAAAGGATGAACACCTGATTTATAAGTTTGATTAAGTTTAGTTTATTTAATTGGGTGTATGTTAGTCACAGAGTGAATGAGAATTCAATTTCTTTCTCTTTAATCCTGTATATTTGCTATTTTTTTTAGAGGAAGTCCACAAATGAAGGGGACACCCCATTTTAAGGAAGAACAGTGTGCTCCAGCGTTAAATTTAGAGATGAAGAAAATACTGGATTTGCAAGCACCCATTATGAGGTACAGTGCTTTGGTTAAATAGAGCATTTTGTAATGACAGTGGGCAATGTAGTTGATTAACCATTACCAATAAGAAAATTGATTTCATTTATTTTCACCGAGGATAACATTATTAGCCCTAGAAATGCTTGATTAACCTTTATGAAAAATGTGAAAATTTACAGATGGTACATTATTATACTTAAATTATTGTAATGCCATTAATTAGGTATACCATCCATATGTTATTTTAGAAATTTATGTTTTTAGTTAAGATCTAGGATTGTTCGAATGGTATGACATGGTCCATGTTACTTAATAAAGATACTGATAAAAATCACACAAGTTGAGAAAAAGGGAAAGTGCCTTTGTTTCTATAGCCTTTGTAAGTTTGGGGAAGTATACGGACATGGAAGAAAGCTGAGTTTTCTTTTTTTTTCTTTTTTTTTAAATATATTTTATTGATTATGCTATTACAGTTGTCTCGATTCTCCCCCATCATTCCCCCCACCCTGCACACCCTCTCCCACCCACATTCCCCCCTTTAGTTCATGTCCATGTGTCATAAGTTCTTTAGCTTCTACATTTCCCATACTATTCTTCCCCTGCCCCTGTCTATTTTCTACCCACTATCTATGCTACTCATTCTCGGTACCTTCCCCACCTCTCCTCCTCCCACGCCCCTGTTGCTAACCCTCCATGGGATCTCCATTTCTGTGGTTCTGTTCCTGATCTAGCTGTTTGCTTAGTTTGCTTTTGTTTTAGGTATGGTTCTTAATAGCTGTGAGTTTGCTGTCTTTTCATTGTCATATTTTTTTTTTTTTAATGCTCAGATTTCTTCTTCTTCTTCTTTTTTTTTTTTTTTAAAGATTTTTATTTATTTATCTTTAGAGGGGAAGGGTAGGAGAGAGGGAGAGAAATATCAATGTACGGTTGCCTCTCGTGTGTCCCCTGACGGGAACTGGCCTGCATCCCAGGCATGTGCCCTGACTGGGAATCGAACCGCGATCCTCTGGTTCGCAGGCCCGCGCTCAATCCACTGAGCTACACCAGCCAGGGCTTCATTGTCATATTTTTGATCTTCTTTTTCTTAGATAAGTCCCTTTAACATTTCATATAATAAGAGCTTGGTGATGACGAACTCCTTGAACTTGACCTTATCTGAGAAGCGCTTTATCTGTCCTTCCATTCTAAATGACAGCTTTGCTGGAAAGAGCAATTTTGGATGTAGGTCCCTGCTTTTCAAGATTTCAAATACTTCTTTCCAGCCCCTTCTTGCCTGCAAGGTCTCTTTTGAGAAATCAGCTGACAGTCTGATGGGACCTCCTTTGTAGGTGACTGTCCCCTTATCCCTTGCTGCTTCTAGAATTCTCTCCTTCATTTGAATCTTGGCTAATGTAATTACGATGTGCCTTGATGTGTTCCTCCTTGGGCCCAACTTCTTTGGGACTCTCTGAGCTTCCTGGACGTCCTGGTAGTCTATTTCCTTTGCCATATTGGGGAAGTTCTCCTTTATTATTTGTTCAAATAAGTTTTCTACTTGTTGCTCTTCTTCTTCCCCTTCTGGGACCCCTATAATTCGGATGTTGGGACGTTTAACGATGTCCCGGAGGTTCCTAAGCCTCTCCTCATTTTTTTGAATTCTTGTTTCTTCCTCGTTTTCTGTTTGGTTGTTAATTTCTTCCTTCTGGTCCACTCCATTGATTTGAGTCCCAGTTTTCCTTCCATCTCTATCAGTTCCCCGTGCGTCTTCCTTCATTTCACGTATTGTAGCCTTCATTTTCTCATCTAATTTATGAGCAAAATTAACCAATTCTGTGAGCATTTTGATGACCAGTGCTTTGAACTGTGCATCTGATAGGTTGGCTATCTCTTCGTCGCTTAAAGGAATTGACTCCGGGGTTTTCATTTTTCCTCCGGTGTGAGCCATTTTTGATGGGGTTTTTTGTTTTGTTTTGTTTTGGTTTTAGTCTGGTCGCAGCTATTACATATTAGGGGTGGAGCCTTAGGTGTTCCTCAGGGCGGGGCAGCCCAGTCGCTGGGTTGTGACGCTGTAGGTGGGGGCGGGGTCCGAGAGGGAAGAATGGCGCCTGTTCCGCTCTCTGCTGGACTCCTGTCCTTTCCGTTGCTTCCCCTTCACCTGGATTATCTGCGCACGCGTGCGTGTGCTGTTACGTAGTGAGGGGGTTGGAGCCTCAGGCGCTCCCCAGTGTGGGGCAGCCCAGTCGCTGGGTTGTGACGCTGTATGTGGGGGCGGGGCCTGAGAGGGAACAATGGCGCCTGCTCCGCTCTCTCCCGGATTCAATCCCTTCCGCCACTTCCCCTCTGCCTGGACCATGTGCACGAATGTGGGACCCCCTGGTCAGCCAGCTGCCTTTTGCGTCCTCACTGGGTCTGCACAGTTGCCCCCCAGTGCCCGGGGTCCGTCAGCTGCCGCCTGTGGGCCTGAGGACCGCCAGCCACCGCCCGTGCACCTGGGAACTGCGAGCCGCTGCTACTTGCGTTCCTGGGTCCGCACCTCCACTTTTTCCTACTGCGACTCCGCCCCTCTTACCGGTCTGGATGAATGGTTGTTGGACTTCCGTACAGTTCAATTTTCTATAAGTTCTGATTGGTTTCTTGTTTCTAAATATTTGTTGTCCTTAATTTTGGTTGTGAGAGGAGGCACAGTGTGTCCCCGCCTACGCCTCCATCTTGGCCGGAAGCTGAGTTTTCTAATCCAAGTGTGAATAGAGGTTTTGTGATAAGAAGGCCAGAGTACCAAAATACCAAAAATTATTTTACATCCATTGGTAGGAAAAAAAAAAAACAAAAGACTTTACCTATAATTTAGCTTTGTTTCCTTAATTGCTTCACATTTGACATTTTAGTTCTCTGCTGTGTGGGTCTTGTCAAAATTGTATTTTTTAACTTAAAGTTCTTACTACAATATATATTTTTTAAAACAAAGAGTTCTTTTTAACTAAATCCAGGGTTAAAGTTGGACCCCCAAGAACCTTTAGCTGTTATTGAGCCTAGTCATAGACAGTGATGAAATTTTAATGGTAATATTCCAACATTCTAGACATCAAAATGGCTAACAGTTCTTACTTCTGTTGCCCAGACTTGCTATAAGAAAATGATGAGAGAAATGGTAAAAGTAGTAGTATTCTAACTCAAAATATGTTTTATTAGGAGTCATTAAAACTTCCCTGTCAAAATATCTGCAAGTAAGCTTGTGAAAGAAAACATTGATAAATTCAAGTATATAATTTTTAAAAATGTGCCTGGCTGGAAAAAAACACACACACGCACACCATAAGTAAGACCAAAAGACAACAGAAACTGAAAACAAGCACATATACTTACAGTGAATATCACAAAAAGCCAACTTCCATAATACACATTTTCTATAGCAAGAAGACACAGTAGAACAAATGGACAAAGAATTGTAAGCCATTTGTTTTTATTTTTGAATTCCAATTAACATATTTCTTAATATATTACCATTAGGACATTAAATGAATGACTGATACTTATGAACAGTTAGGTAACATACTGTCTTGGGGAGAGTGTAGAGAACTTTATACATTGGTGGTGGAATATAAATTGATACCATATCTATGGAAATCGATTAAGCAGTATCCAAGGTACAAAAGCTATGGCTTTCGCACAGCATATCCACTTCAAGGATTTAATTTTGCAAATATAATAATACATATTGGAGAAATGACATGCTTACAGGGTTTTTTTATTGTATATTACTTGCAGTAGTAAAAGTTTGAAAACCACCTAAATATCTGTCAGTTGGGAGCTGGTTCAATAAATTTTCTTACAGCTATACAATGGGACTAATATGCATCTATAAAAACAAGTAGGGTACTCTGCTGGAGAAAACTTCCCAAATATGTTGTTGGGTGAAAAAAGTGGGTATCCTCTATACAATAATGCTAATATTTGTTTTTAGGAGCTGGTGGTGTTAGAATGTTGTTCTAAAAGAATACATAAACTGGGCATAAGAACTGAGTGGCTGGGGGACAGTTTTGGGAAAAAGAATTTTTACTATGTATTCTTACTAAATACTGAACTATGTGGATGTAATATACGTGAATATATTGAACTATAAGAATGTAATACCTCCTACCCTTCGCAACGGCATGGATGGAACTGGAGAGCATTATTATGCTAAGCGAAATAAGCCAGGCAGTGAAAGACAAATACTATATGATCTCACCTTTAACAGGAACCTAATCAACAAAACAAACAAACAAGCAAAATATAACCAAAGACATTGAAATTGAGAACAGGCTGACAGTCACCAGAGGGGAGAGAAGGGAGGGAATTTCCGGGGAAAGGGGGAAGGGTTTAGAGCAACAAGTATAAAGGACACATGGACAAAAACTAGGGGGAGTGGAAATGGGAGGGAGGTGGGGGAGGGCTGGGGTGGGGGCCTGGGATGGGAGTAAAAGACAGAAAACTGTACAAGAACAACAATTAAAATAAAAATTAAATAAATGCAAATAAAATGTTAAAAATTATAGACTGAAAAGAATTTAGAAAGAAAATAAAAAGAATGTAATACCTATGTTTTAAAATTTTTCTGATTCACAGTTTAATAAAAGGCTTCTTTCGCTTTTTTTTTGGACTATAGTACAGATACCGGAACATATTAAATGATATTGTGTGCAAGTGGCTGACTGTTGTCCTGCCTGGCTTAATCTTTCTTTTAATATATGAGTATTCTCAGAACAGGAATGGTTTTTGTTTTTGCTTGCTTAAATGTCATCAGGGTTACAAAAGATTAAATCAGGTTATTCATCACCTTGGTCAAAAGATACCCTTTACTACAGGTTTTATTTAAGTTTATAGATTCTTTTCTATAATGTAACTTGTTGCATATGGAATTTTGAATGTCTTTGGGTGCCAAACTAGGTGGAACTGTACAAACATGATGTTCTACCTCCACCTGGTGGTAAAAATTACATGGTTCATGGAAATGGGGTAAAAAGAGCCTTTAAACAAAGAAGTCCTGCCATCTTGTACAAGTTTACTTTGTCAGGTACTACTTTTTAATCTACAAACTTGAGTGATTGGAAATCTCTAAGGTTTCTCTCAGAACTTCAGTAAAATAATTGCATTTTAGAGGAATGTTATTATTAGTACCTGTAACACATACTTACTGGATATTAGAGATTTCCTATATGGTTTTACACTGAATGAGAACATGTGAAACTCGGACTTTATAACCAACTATTTTCCCTGCCACTACCAAAAATATAAGTCATATAAAGTTAGGGATAATGGTTATACTGTTGCTTATAGGTATAAGATGGCAAGAGTCTTTTAATTTTTGATTGAAAAAGAGACTAGGATTAATGTTAAGCATCTGAACTTTGTTGATAGAAAAGTAAAGTAGTAATACCATGTAATGAATACTAATAAATACCATAGTTTATTCCATATCTTGCTCCATCCCAGGCACTTAGGAAAGCCCTACCTAGTATATAATATGTAATATTAGTTAGCTATTAAATATATTTGTGTATTTTACAATTGATACATACATATGTATGCTTTTAAAAACCTCTGGAATACCAGATGGCTGTTATAAAGCCAATGAAGTCAATGATTGGAGAGGCTCTCTGAGGACGTTAGAGTATATATGTGGTTTTCTATATACTAATACCTAGAGGTAATTTCAAAATATTTTAAAAACCAGTACAGCATTAAAGGATGTGGAATATTTATTATTGGTACAGGGTCCTGATATCCCCTGATGCTAAGAACTAAAGCTATAGTAGTTAGATCTTTGTGAGGGAGGGAATCAGTGGTGGGCAGGCACTTCAGTGGCTGGGAACAAGGCCTATTTACTAACTTTTATGGAAATACTCAGTGTTAGCAACTGACATCAGCCATTTTTAAAAATTGATTTAGAGAGAGAGAGAAACATCAATTTGTTGTTCCACTTACGCATTCAGTGGTTGTTTCTTGTATGTGTCCCTAACCAAGGATCGAACCCACAACCTTGGTGTATTGGAATGATGCTCTAACCAGCTGACCTACTTGCCAAGGCAAAGCCTTTATTTTAGTGAGTTTGTTTAGTTTCAATTAAACGAGGGGCTATATCTAGCTTTTCCTATAGACTTTTTATCATTACTACCACAGGTATTTTAGAGCTGTTATCTATTAATTCAGGATTGTCTAGGTGTCTATTTATGTTGCTCAATTTTTGTCTTGATTCTGGGTCACAGTTTCCTGTTTACTCACATGTGTGGTCACATTTCATCACAGCATTGTGTGGGAGATGATGTTGTAGCTATTCTAATTCTGTTAACTTTGTTAGAAGAGTCTTGCCTAGCAGGCAATTAAAATATTGCAGGGTAACCTTGTCATATGCAGTAATTCTAGGAAGATGGGAACTGGGGAGAGAGAAAATATTGTTTGGAAACAACCTAGGCCGACCCCTGCTTAGTGAAAAGCACTGGCAAAACAGTGGCTGCTCTCCTTGCTTGTATCTCTTGACACGTAGCAGCATATCTAAAATATTAAGTTTTTGCATTCTGCTCACCACCCACTACATGTAAGTTTTAGCACAAAAATATAAATTTGAAATGAAATATATAGTACTATAAAAGGTGAATTTTAAAACTGGGCATCTTAATTGATTGCAAATGCTCTGATGTTCAAGATACAGATCTGAGTCAGGGAACATGTTCTACTCTTTTTCAATAATTTTATAGTTTGACAGAAAATATAGTAAGTTATTGCCTCACATTCTTGGGGAATGAGTCATTGAACTCAACTCTCCAAAGAAGTCAAGGTTTAATTAAAGAATTAAAACATTAAAAAATTTTTACTATTATGGATATAATTGTTTATTAATTACACTCCTAACTTTTTAAATATAAAAAGAAATTTAATAGTGTGTACTGGAGTATATATTGTAGACATACAACATTTTATCATTGTTTTCTATATTTGACTTCTTTGTAACATTTCATGCTCTGGAGTACTGTTTCTTTTTCTAAATATATTGTATTGATTATGCTATTACAGTTGTCCCAATTTTCCCTCTTTGCCCTCCTCCACCTGGCACCCCCATTCCTTCGAGCAATCCCCCTCCATTTAGTTCATGTCCATGGGTCATGCATATAAGTTCTTTCACTACTCCATTTACTATACTGTTAACATCCCCATGTCTATTTTGTATCTACCAGTTTGTACTTCTTAATCCCTGCACCTTTTCCCCCACTCTCCCCCTTCCTCCTCCCAACTGATAGCCCTATAGATGATCTCCATGTCTATGATTCTGTTTCAATTCTGCTTGTTTGCTTAGTTTGTTTTTTAGATTCAGTTGTTGATAGTTGTGAATTTATTGCCTTTTTAATGTTCATAGTTTTGATCTTCTTTTTCTTATATAATTCCCTTTAATATTTCATATAATAAGGGCTTGGTAATGAAGAACTCCTTTAGTTTTACCTTGTCTGGGCAGCACTATATCTGGCCTTCCATCCTAAATGATAGCTTTGCTGGATAGAGTACTCTAGGTCGTAGGTCCTTGCTTATCATCACTTTGAATACTTCTTGTCAATCCCTTCTAGCCTAGAAAGTTTCTTTTGAGAAATCAGCTGACAGTCTTATGGGAACACCTTTGTAGGTAACTCTCCTTTTCTCTTGCTGCTTTTAAGATTCTCTCTTTATCTTCAACCTTTGGCATTTTAATTATGATGTGTCTTCGTATGGTTCTCTTTGTGTCCATCTTGTTTGGAACTCTCTGTGCTTCCCAGACTTGTATATGTATTTCCTTCACCAAATTAGGGAAGTTTTCTTTCATTATTTTTCAAATAAGTCTTCAATTTCTTGCTTTTCGTCTTCTCCTAGCTCCCCTTCAGTTGTTGGTATGTTTGAAGTTTTCCCAGAGTCTCTTTAGTCTATCCTCATTTTTTTAAATTCTTTTTTCTTTCTTTTTTGATTGAATGTTTTTTTCTTCCTTATGTTCCAAATTGTTGATGTGATTCTCAGCTTCATCCTCTCCACTGTTGGTTCCCTGTAGATTTTTCTTTATTTCACTTGGTGCAGCCTTCATTTCTGCCTGGCTCTTTTTTATGCTATTTAAGTGTACCCAGTGAGTTCCATGAGCATCCTAATAACCAGTGTTTTGATCTCTGTCTCTAATAGGTTGCTTATCTCCATTTTGTTTAGTCCTTTTGCTGGAGTTTTGTTCTCTTCTTTCATGTGGGCCATATTTCTTTGTCTCCTCATTTTGGCAGCCTCCCTGTGTTTGTTTCTGTGTATTAGGTAGAGATGCTTTGGCTGCCTGTCTTAGTAGCATGGCCTATTATAGAAAAGTGTACTTGTAAGCTGTATGGGGCAGAGCCTTAGGTAATCGCCAGGGCAGGGGAACTTGTGTCACCGCTCTGTGGCTGTCTGTGGCAGAGGCTCAGAGAGGGGACAGTGGCTACTGCCTGGCCTCTAGTGTTTTGTTCGGGAGGAAGCCGTCTCTCTCAACACTCGTCCTTTTGCCAGTCACTTCCATTTCTCCCTGTATGGCACTGGTACCCTTCTATCTTTTGCTCTGGTGCTGAACCCCAGAGAGAGTGAGTCTGTGTCCGTCCTAAGTCTGTTGCAGGCCCTTTAAGAGGAGTCTCCTGAGAGCCCTGTAGTTTCTTGCCCCGCACCAACCCCCACTGGTTTTTGCAGCCAGAAGTTATGCAGACTTATCTTTCTGGTGCTGGAAACCTGAACTGGGGCTCAAGGGCTGAGATCCCTCGCTCCCAAGGTATCCCACTCAATTTTTATCCACGACACATGGATGTGGGACTGTCGGTTTGGTTTTCCTTGCCTCTGCTCTATTCTGCATCGCCACACCACTCTAGGCCTCTCCACATGTCTCCGCCCCTCCTACCCTTCTGGATGAATGTAGCTTCTGTAAATCCTTGATGGGTGGATTTCCATACAGCTTGATTTTTGACATTTCTGGAAGATATTTTTTTGTAGTCTAGTTGTAATTTTTGCTGTAGTTGTGTGAGGAGGCAAGGTGTGTTTACCTTTATCAGAATTCTCGAGTTTCTTAAATCCATCAATTCCCTTGGCTTTTTTAATATCAATTTTCACTATTTTTTCTCCTGTTCTCTTTTTCTTTCTCTCTGCCAGTACTTTTGCAGTCTCATTTATGGATTTCTTTTTAACACCTTTTTCCTTACTCCCACAAACACTTACTGTCAAGTATAACCAGCACTGCCTTTGGGACTGGGCATATAAGAGTAAATCAAGTAGGTGTTTATTTGCCATTAGTTAAGTAAATGTTGAATCTCTTCATAAATAAGAGTAAGTGCTGAGATCATACTACATAATTACTTTTCAATACATAATCAACTGAGGGGTTTTCTGGAGGGAGAAACTTACTCACTTTGGAATGTCCAACAGAGTATAGCACCTGCCACAGAGCATGGGCTTAATAAATGTGCAGTGAATGAACAATGTGAGACTCATGATACCCTAGAAATATAGTCGTCTGGAATTATGCTCTTCAATACAGTAGCCACTAATCAAATGAACTTAAGTTTAAATTAGTTAAAAGTAAAGAAAATTTAAATTGAGTTCTTCTGTCACATTAGCCATATTTCAAGGGTACAATTACTATATATGGCTAGAGGCTACTGTTTGGTAGTACAGATACAGAATATTTTTATCAGTGGCGAAAGTTCTGTTGGACAGAAGAGGACAGTAACATCTAGAAGATGTTACTCTATATTCAATGACTCCAGATTATCATCCTTTCATTAATTGTCCCTTTAATGGTTTCTCTGCCTCTTTTCTTGTCAGATATCACTTATCCTTCCATCCTCTAATTTACTATTTCAATATTTCTATTTTTTATTTTTAAGTATGTTTTATTGATTATGCCATTATAGTTGCCCCTATATTTTTCTCCCCTTTATCCCCCCTCCGCCCTGCACCCCCCAAACTTCCAGCATTCCCCCCCGCTCATTAGTTCATGTCCATGGGTTGTACATATAAGTTCTTTGGCTTCTCTATTTCCTATACTATTCTTAATCTACCCCTTTATTTTGTACCTACCAGTTATGCTTCTTACTCCCTGTACCTTCCCTCCATTCTTTTGCTCCTGCTTCCCACTGATAACCCTTCATGTGATCTCCATTTCTGTGAATTTGTTTCTGTTCTATTGTTTGTTTAGTTTTTGTTTTTGTTTTTTAGGTTCAGTTGTTGACAGTTATGAGTTTGTTGTCATTCTTTTGTTCATAGTTTGTTTTTTTTATCTTCTTCTATTAGTTAGGTAAGTCCCTTTGAGATTTCATATAAGGGCTTGGTGATGATGAATTCCTTTAACTTGACCTTATCTTGGAAGCACTTTATCTGCCCTTCCATTCTAAATGATAGCTTTGCTGGATAGATTGATTTTAGATGTAGGTCCTTGCCTTTCATGACTTCAAATACTTCTTTCCAGCCCCTCTTGCCTGTAAGGTTTCTTTTGAGAAATCAGCTGATAGCCTTATGGACACTTCTTTGTAGGTAACTCTCTCCTTTTCTCTTGCTGCTTTTAAGATTCTCTCCTTATCTTTAATCTTGCGTAACTTAATTGTGATGTACTTTGGTGCGTTCCTCCTTGGGTCCCGTTTCTTTGGAACTCCCTGAGCTTCCTGGACTTCCTAGAAGTCTGTTTTCTTTGCCAGATTGGGGAAGTTCTCCATTATTTGTTCAAATAAGTTTTCAATTTCTTGCTTTTGTTCTTCTCCTTCTGGCACCCCTATGATTCAGATGTTGGCAAACTTAAAATTGTCCCAGAGGTTCCTAAGGCTCTCCTCATTTTTTTGAATCCTTGTTTTCTCATTTTGTTTTGATTGGATGTTTATTTCTTCCTTTTGTCCAAATCGTTGATTTGAGTACTGGTTTCTTTCCCTTCAGTGTTGGCTCCCTGTATATTTTGTTTTATTTCACTTTGTGTAGCCTTCATTTTTTTCTGTCAATTTGCAACCAAGCTCAATCAATGCTGTGAGCATCCTGATTACCAGTGTTTTGAACTCTACATCAAATAGGTTTTCTGTCTCCTCGTAGCTTAGCTCTTTTTCTGGAGTTTTGATCTGTTTTTTCATTTTGGCTGTATTTCTTTGTCTTGGCTCACCTGTTATGTTGTAAAGGGGCAGGGCCTTAGATATCCACCAGGGTGGGGCAACCCTCTTTGCTGTGTTATGGTGCTATCTGTAGATGAGGGGTTAGAGAGGGAGCAATGGCGCTTGCTCACTCCACTCTAGCCCCACTTTCTAACGAACTCTCCTGTGAGACTTTGAATTTCTCTCACCTTCACAACCTCCACAGTATTTTATAGCTAGAGCTTTTGAGTCTTTAGTTTCCTAATCAGCCAGCCCCTGCTCACCTGCAGGTTCCTCTGCGGGTGCTCTGCACCCCCACTGACTGCCCATCTCCGCCCCTCCTACTCGTATGGATGAATGTTTCTTTAACTACTTGGTTGTTGGAGTTCCATGCAGTTTGATATTCTGGAAGTTCGGGTTGTTTATTTTGTAAAAATTGGTTGTTATCCTTCTTTTGGTTGTGTGAGGAAGCAAAGTATTTCTGCCTATGCCTCCGTCTTGGCCAGAACCTCAGTCTTTCTGTTTTTTAACTTAATTCATCAAATTTGTGACTATGGTTGCCCATAGTCTTCTATTTCTCCCAGAATTTCTGGTTCTAGATTGAATTGTACATAGATAAAGTTATATGTAGTTAAATTATAAATAAATGGCAGTTTTATAAGTGGTTTCATTATCTTCTCTGAGGAATATTCTTCGTCTAGAACAATTATATTCATACTCATTGCTTTCTCAGTATGTTCTCTTAAATGATAACTGATAATAAATTGCTTCCTTTTCTACAGTTTGCAGTCTGTGCTGGAAGATCTCCTGGTTGCTACTTCTGATGGACTTCTTCATCTTATTCACTGGGAAGGAATGACAAATGGAAGGAAAGCTATTAATCTTTGCACAGTACCGTTTTCAGTAGACCTGCAGTCATCTAGAGGTAGATATACTTTCTACATGGGGTAGAATTAGATGTTTAATATTTGCTATAATCTAGTTACATATTTTCTAGTGGATGAACATTGATTTTTTTGCTTTGGAATGAATCATGCAAGGGAGGGGTATGTGTGTATGTGTGTGTGTAAGGAATAGTTTCATTGTTTAGTGTGTGCGTTTTTTTTTTTTTTTTTTTAAGATTCTATTTATTCATTCCTAGAGAGGGGAAAGGAGGGAGAAAGAGAGGGAGGGAAGCATCATTGTGTGCTTGCCGCTCACGCACGCCACACCGGGGTCCTGGCCTGCAACCCAAGCATGTGCCCTGATTGGGAATTGATCCAGCAACCCTTTGATTTGCAGGCCAGCACTCACCTCAATCCACTGAGCCACACCAGCTAGGGCTATTTAGTGTTTTTAGGTCATTGTTTTTTCTTTCCTTTTTTAAATTTTTATTCATTGAGTTGAGAGAGAGAGAGTGAGAGTGAGAGAGACAGACAGACAGACAGACAGACAGTATGGTGTTCCATTTATTTATGCATTCATTGGTTGATGTTTGTATGTACCCCAACATGGGATCAAAACTGCAACCTTGGCTTATTGGGACAGTGCTCTAATTAACTGAGCTACCTGGCCAGGGCAGGTCATTATTTTTCCCTTTTAGCTGTCCTTACAGGATTCGTAAGCAAAAAAGTGAGGGAATTATTTGCTATGTTTATATTCATATTTCATGTACTTACTTTTTCATCAGCAGGTTCATTCCTGGGCTTTGCAAATGTGCACATCAGAGACATGGAATACTGTGCCACACTTGATGGGTTTGCTGTGGTGTTTAACGATGGTAGAGTTGGATTTATTACACCGGTGTCCAGTAGATTTACTGCAGAGGTATGACTTACTTGCTTTGAATGGTTATTTTCTTCACTGTGCATTGGTTTAGTCTGTGTTACTAAATCCCTCCTTCATTTTTAATTTATGATTTTAGGGGTTAACTAATTTTTAATATCAAAACTATACATATAAATAGTATAAGTAGACTAGTAGTTCTGTGAGACATACTGAAGAAAAATGATAGTTCTGTCCCTCTTCCCTGCTATCTTCACATCCAGTTTCTATTCTTGTAGGCAACTACTTTTTATTCCTTTACTGTTTGTTTTACTATTTATCTTCACTATTCTGTATATTTCCTTTAATTTTTAGTTTTAGGCTGAGTTTATGTACTTCTCACTGTGGCAAATGATCATGTACTTCCTTTTTCCCTATTTCCACCACGTAATTCCCAATATAGCTCTTGTGGTTTTGGTTAGATTACTATTCATTGTTTATATTGTTACTGCTTTGTGCACTTATATTAGTACCTGTCCCATGTAAGACGTTGTGATTATTTTTTGTTTCCTACAGAGTTTCCCTCCCACTTGTAATTAATAATTGTTAGTTCTTTACATTTGCTTAGTTTACTAACTCAACCCCAGACTGTCTGCTGGTTGTGTAAGTATCTTCTCAGTTCTTTCAAATGCATAGTGTTCTAGCTATTTCATCTTGAAGAAACCTCTGGCCTACTCCAGTCTGGACTGCTTACTCACTATATATGCCTTTAACACAGTTGTATTTTGGGGATCTCCATCGTTACCTGGAGGATTTCCTTTACTCCTTTATTTGTATGTGATCATTTTGCTGTTGGTGGTTAATTCATATATGATTGGTTAATTTATGAGTTTGGTTGCTGTGATAGAGACCCAAAATAAAACTCTAGATTCATTGATAAACACTCTGGGCTTTGATTGGCTATGATCTTCACTGTATGGTTAGCTAACTGAATTGTTTCCTTTCCTTCCATCTCTCCAAAATTTATTTGAAGAGCGTCCTGCAATCTTTTCCAGAAAATACATACCTGGCTGGCCCAGTGTTCTAGGATTTGAGTTAAGGAAGAGTTAGACTAGAGGGCCCGGATTCAGAATGTAAATTTTTACATATCCCTGTTTTCATTGTGGTGCAGAGATCATTGGAGTTTTTTTCTTTGTTTTTCTTCAAAGAAAAAGCTCTACTTTTCTGTTAGAGTGGAGGTGGGGTGTTCTTTTAGCAGCTCAAATTATAGAGGGTACTCCTGGAGAACCCAGCTGCTGCTTAAACAGGCTTTGAACCAGTGCTACTTTCAGTTCAGCCTTTCAGAGACATCTAAATTCCCAAGCCTTTTATGTACTCTAGAATGTACATATAGCTGCTTCTCAACATTCTTTACTTTCAGTTAAGGATTCTACTACTCATTCTTATACTTCCCAGCTTCCAGAATTTTCTGCTACTACCTCATCTTCCATTCTTTGTCTTTGCCAGTTTCTGGTTTTTGAAAAAAATCTTTTCTGTTATAAACATTGGGGTTTTAAGAGTCAGAGAAGCTAAATATTCATGTTCAGTCTACTGCTTTTAACTGGAAAAGATTTAAGTTTCTTTTTTAAGGGTATTTTTTTTTCCACATGGTAGTACCAACTTTACTGAATAATACATTTGTAATAACATGTCACTATGTAAATAAGAATAAAAATAAGCTTTTGAAGAACCTAATTTTTATAAGGTACAAATATATTTGAAATTATGTTTGAGATTTAAATGTTTTTACTGAAAAAAATTAGAGCTGAAAAAGTGATTGACTCTTTTCTATTAGTTTTTATTAGTATTTGATTAAAGAAATTTTTCCAGTCAATTAAGGCTTAAAAAATAATAGAAAGTAGATGGGCATTACTAAATATTATAAGTAGAAAATATAAATTATAAGGAAATAATACATATGTATTACTGGTAGTTAGGAAACACACTAGTGGTATCTTTACATTAGACATTATTTAAGTGCTTTGTAAAAATTCTGTTTCGCATTCTTTAATATATTTAACATAAAATATGTCAAATTATGCCATTCCTCTGCTTAGAACCCTTCAGTAGGAGTGTATAATTAGGACAAAACCTGCTGAGTACAACTAGAAAAGCTGAAGAGAAAATATTTTTAAAATGTGCTTAAAGATTTTGGAGAGCTAATCAGACAGTAAAGAATTACCAGGCTAGGGGATGCCAGAGGTCCCGTGAGCCCAGCCCGGTGTTTGGGGCTGCAGTGAGCATGAGCAAACCAGACTGTATGCAACAACGCGGATGGACCTCACATACATGTTGGGTGAAAGCAGCTGGATATAAAAGGATATGTGCTATATTCTATTTTATGTAAATTTAAAGGAAAAATAAAAACATAGTTCTAAATTAGAATTTGTATGGATTCATCTCTAAGTGGTAATGGTTTAAAGGAAAATCAGGAAGTGATTGCCATATAAATTTGGATATTTGTTACTTTTGTTATAGGGGTGAGTGTATATGATCAGGAATGACACTGTTAGGGGACTTTGGGGTACTGTTAAATTGTTGGCCCGAGTGGTGAGTCTACAAGTATTTGTAGAATAACATACTTTGTGATGTTATTGAGATGTACATTTTTGTTTTCTGCATTTTTCTCTAATGTATTATAATTCACAATAGAAAAGGTTAAAAAATAAAGGCGCTCCAGTGACTCGCAATATATAAATTGGAGAAAAAGCCAAAGATCTTATAGTGATTTTCAAAGTCTATAAATATGACTTCCTGTTACATCTGTTACCTCATCTTGTACTTCCTCTTCCTCCACTCCACTTCATCTGCACAGGCCTCTTTGATGCTTGAACATGCCAGAAATGCTATCTAAGATAGGGCCTTTGTACTTCGTATATCTCCTTCAGTACTTTCCTCAAAACATACATTTCATAGGGAAAGTTGTGTAATATTACATCCTTCCCCTATACTCCCTCTTCCCCATGATTGCTTTATTATTTTTCTGTAGTATTTATCAACAACTGCCAATATACTGTATAATTTTTTTTAACTTGTCAGCCTCCTAACAAGTGTAAGGCACAGAAACATAGGGATTTGGGTGTGTTTGAATACCTGCCATATGCACGGCACCTAGAGCAATGCCTGGTGAATTGTGACCACCTTTAAAGTACTTGTTATGACTGTGGCAGGGTGGCTTAGTTGGTTGGAGCATGGCCCCATACACCAGAAAGGTTGCGTGTTTGATCCCCGGTCAGGGCACAAAGAGGAGACAACCAAGTGATGTTTCTTTCTCTCTCCCTTCCTCTCTCTTTAAAAATCAAAGAGCATATCCTTGGGTGAGGATTAGAAAACAAAAAAGTACTTGTTACAGGAAAAAAATTCAATCTAAGAAGTCATGCAAAGAAATAATGCTCAATACCATCTTTACCATTTTTTGTTACCTAAAATAATGCCAGTTTTATTATTAAAATTGAAAAATAAATTTCCCACAAAAAGAAGCAAATATTCCATGTTTAGATAGTAGGTTATATAGCTTATTTGGTAATTAAATAAAATCTATAGTATTATATTTCAAAAAAGAGTCATAATTATATTGGGTCTTCTCATATTTAGTATTGGGATCATCTAAAAATAAGGTGTATATTGTAGTGGGCTGTTATTTGTGCTTAGTAAACTGTCATGATGACCTTTGCCTTAGAATTTGTAACCTAAGATGCCCTTGATTTGGCAAAACAGACAACGGAGCTGAGTCTATTCTATATCTGTATTCAAAATAAAATAGCGTAATTTAATAATAGTGTCATTCATTTTCGCTGAATTTGTTGAATGCTAGTCATTGTATTAAGTGGTTTACATGTGTGTACAGTCTCATTTAATCTTCAGAACACTCTCAAGAGGTAAGTAATTTACAGATAAGAAAATCGAAGCTTGGAAATGTGAAATAATCATTTCAGCAAATGAACGGTAGACCTGAGGTGTTCAGTCAGGTGACCAGATAACATGCTATTAACTGTCACACTCACTGTAAGGCAAAGGAATAATAGAGAATAGCAAGCAATTAACAAATCATGAATTACTTCTGAAGAAGATACCAAATAATGGGGGTGTAAAGTGTAGCATAGAAAATAAAAGGTCTGTCCAGAAGGTATCCAGCCATGTAATATGAAAAACAGACATCTATTGAAGAAGATAAAAGAAACGTTGTACATAGGACAATGATGCCTCAGTCCCCTTCAATGTAGGCACTTTGGACCTCACACAGTTCTCCCAATCACCATCAGCTGCCCATTGTGTTTTCCTGAATGTCATGGACAGTCTGAAATCTCTTCCCTTTCAAAGGTGATTTTAGTTTTGGGAAAAGCCAGAAGTCACAGGGCACCAAATCTGGGCTGTAGAGTGGCTGAGTTACCTGGGTGATTGATGTTTTGCAAAAAAAGTGCATGAGATTATATGCATGAGCAGGCACGTTATCATGATGAAGCTGGCAATCACCAGTTGCCCCATAGCTGGCTGCGGCCTTCTGAATCTTCCAAATAGTTTCCACGGAGGAATATTCAAGCTTAACACAAAATATGATGGAGATTTGTTGCTCTACTCACTCAGTCATTTTGAATGTGATAGCCACACAATATGTATATTCACTGAACGGTGTCTACCGCCCCCACTGACAAGTACAGTTAAGTTGTCCCTGTTCGTGCATGCACATTCCAGTCCACTCTCATTGGCTGCCAGGTTACATCCATGTCATGCAAACCATTCTCATTATATTAACAATGGCTGTACTTTTTCTGGATAGACCTTTGTATAGTCAATAATACTGTAATAACTATGTATGGTGTCAGTTCGTTACTGGAAATACCAGGGGGAACACTTTATAAAGCATATGATTGTCTAACCGCTGTGCAGAATATACCAAATAAATTTCACTATTTCCCACTGATTGGGAAGTTAAACAATATGTGCTAGGTGACCACATGAATAATAATAGCAAATTGGAGATAGTTTATGCTGTCAAGAGGTTTGTATCCTAACAGGAAAATCATCTTTGTTTAATTTGAATTTAGAGATTGAATGTACATTTTTTAATCTTTTATAAATAGACCAACACTGGACTGAGCTCATTTGGAGGATATTTATTAAATTCAGTTAATGAAATTGTTTTAAGGAAGAAAATTCAGGTAGTCCTGATGGAATATTTTTTAATCCAGGTGAAACCAAACAAAATAAAGCCTTATGAAACTGTATGTTTATTGAAGGAGAATTATACCAATTACAGTGTATTGTGGAGAATACTTTTTAAACCTTAACTGTTTTTCTTTATTATAGCAGCTTCATGGAGTTTGGCCACAAGATGTTGTTGATGGGACTTGTGTAGCAGTAAATAACAAGTATCGACTAATGGCATTTGGTTGTGCAAGGTAATTGATACAGACTAAATTAAGTCAGTTAAAATTTAGGTTCTTTACTGTTTAACAGAATCTGGAAGATACTTTATTTTTCTTCTTTTAAATAATCCTTTCTTTTTTAAGACATCAGTGTTGACATTGTCTTTGAATTAGTGGGTGTTGCCTTAGTTAAGAAGAAAATTGAAAGCTCATACATAAAGTAAATTTCTTGCTTTAATTCAAATAATACATGTTTTAGAAGTAAAATAGAATACAAATCATTAAAAAAATATCCGTGTGTCTGCTGTGTACCAGGCACAAATATAAGCCCTTGGGATAAATTAGAAAACAGCAAATATAACTCCCTGTCAAGCTTATATTTTAGCTCAAGTAAAAAGATTATACAGGATGAGGCAAAAAGAGGTTTACAGTTGTATGTGAAACAGAGTTTATTCTTCTGTTATTATTTATTAATTACTGTGTTATTTTTCATGTGAAAAACTGTAAACCTACTTTTGTTTCACCCTGTATCAAGTACTTAGAGTATAATGCCTTACAGTATGTATAGTGCTCTTTAATCTTCAAAACTTTCTTAAATATAAAATTCCATTTCACTCTAAAAATGAAACTTAGTGTTTCTATAGAACATACATCTGTATAATCTCCAGCTACAAGTGTCCTATCTTTTTCACATAAATAATACACATGTATAAATACCGCCTTCATTATACTTTCAGTAATCTCTGTAAAGTGAGGCATCTTTGTCCCCATCACACTGCTTTTCACTGAGGTAAATGTAGAAATATAAGTAATTTAACTTAATACAAGAAAGAAGAAAAAGTGTTTTCATATTCATGGATTTTACTTGGTCACATTTTAGTTAGAATTTTAAAATCAATGTTCATGAGTATATTTTGCCTACAATTTTTCTTTTTCTTACCCTCCTGGTTTCTAACTCTCCTTGTCACATAAAACAATTGAGGAAGGGTTTGTTACTCTCTTTCTCTTTTCTGTTGATCTTTGAATGTGTGGTCAGATTTGTTAATTAAGCCATCTGAGCCTAGAATTTTCTTTAAGGGAATTTTTTTGGTTTAATTTGGTTTAACTGGTTTAATTGGGTTTTAATAAGAGATTTTAAAAGATACAGATTTGCTGTTTCTTCGTAAGTAAATTTGGCAATTTCTGTTTTTCTGGGAATTGTTTTTGCCATATACACTGTGAAATATATTGGCATAAAGTTTATAATATCCTTTTTAAATTTCATATTGTAAAGTAAAAACATGCTTACAGGAACGTACATAATCCAAATATTTAGTTTTATAAGTAATTGTAATATAAGCACCCATCTGTTCACAACTGGGTCAAGAAATAGAATTGGCAGCCAGTATAAGCTTTACTCTTACTACATCCTAATCAAAACTTTGTCCTTTCCCTGACTCAGTTAAAGCTAACCAGCTTTCTGTTGTGATAATCATTTCCTTGTCTTTATAATTTTACCTCCCATGTATGCATTCTTAAAGAGCATAATTTAGTTTTACCTGATTTTGAACTTGATATGAATAAAATCATATTCCGTGTTATGAATCTTCTTTTGGTCAACATTGTGAAATTTATCTATGTTTTTTGCCAGTAGCTGAAGTATTTGGGTTAATTTTTTTTCCAGTCGTGGAAATATTTTTTGATTGATTTATAAGCAGTGTTCCAGTGTTGAATAAGCCATAATTTATTTGATTTGCTGTTAATGGACATTTATATTATTTCTTGGTTTCCATAAAGAGACATTCTCTTACAAAAACCTAATACCTTCATCACACATGAGAAAATTAATGATAAAACGCTACTAAGATCTGATACTCAATTCATGTTGAAATTAATCAAAATTTATTTTATAGCTCCTTTGTTCCAAACTTGGTCAGTCAAAATCATGAATTATATGTGGTTATTATTTCTTAGTTACCTTTTATGTATAACAATCCTCACACTTTTTTTTTTGTTTTTATGACATTAACTTTTTTAAGAGTCCATGTCAGCTGTTCATAGAATGTCCTACATTCTGAATGTCTTCTTTCTTCAAAATGGCATTTAATTAGTTTTTCTAACACCTATAATGACTGGAACTTTGAAACTTGTTAAGCCAATTTCAGTGACTAGGAAGCTTACACATCAGTAGAGGAAGCTCACAGAGACATGAGCAGTGCCAGATGTACAGTTTCACCTTACCTACATTCAGGGCTCATGTCAGGGGCCTAGCAAGGCCCGCTATGAGAGTCTAGGAGAGGTGCTCTAGCCCTTCTGCCAGGATAGTGAAGGTAGAATCTTGGCCTTCTGCCTTTCAGTCATCTCAGTTTTCACTGGTTCCGAGAGTACCAGCCCTCCTCAGGTAAAAGTTTTGTGATTGTAGCTGTGTGGCATAGCAGACTAGCAGCTTCTAGCTCTGATCTGCCATCACTTACCAGCATTAAATGCATTGAACGCTAGGCTGTAGCTGTCCTTAGAATTCTATAAGAAGCCCTGTTTCCTTTAGGATGCCAATTTGCAAGTGATCAGTCTTATAACTAGATGTTTACCTCTATATTTAAAGGTGTGTTTAGATTATGGTTAAACATTTTTGTAGTACATGATGTTGTGTACTTCCTATGGCATTATACAGCAATAATGTTGAGTTGTCCCACTATTTTTTTTAAAGATTTATGTATTTATTTATTTATTTTAGTCATGGGGGGAGGGAGGGAGAAAGAGGGAGAGAATCATCAATGTGTGGTTACCTCTCACATGCCCCTTCTGGACACCTGGCACACAACCCAGACATGTGCCCTGACTGGGAATCAAACCAGTTACTCTTTGGTTTTCAGACTGGTGCTCAATCCACTGAGCCACACCAGCCAGGGCGAGTTGTCCCACTATCAATGCTGCTAAATTTGATTATTTATGGTGATAAGAGTCATATCTGTACTATAGAGATGTTATTTGCTTTGAGATTAATAAGTAGTATCTTTTAATGAAAAAATTTTCTTGCCTTGACTGGTGTGGCTCAGTTGGTTGAGCATCATCCCACAAAGCAAAGGGTCCTCCAACTCGATTCCCATTCAGGGCACATGCCTGGATTGTGGGCCAGTCCCCGTTTGGGACAATGTAAGAGGCAACTGATCGATGTATCTCTCACACATTGATGTTTCTTGCCCTCTCTTTATCCCTCCCTTCCCCTCTCTCTAAAAAAATAAGTAAACTTTAAAAATTTTTTCTTATAATGGGTTGATGAGAAATGAAGAAAAAATAATTTAAAGAGTATGGGTACTATAGAATACTACATAAAAGGTTAATTTTCAAGCCTTATAAGTAGTGACTTAGCACCTACTCATATGAGAAATATTTGGATTCCTCACTGACTTGTTAGAGTTCAGCAACCCAGAATTAGTAATTGACAGTTTGTCAGATGGAAAGCAAAAACCTGCTAGCCACTTAGTGTTGTCTTTCAGCAGTGTTTGGTTGGGCAGGTACTCTTGCAAAGATATATATTATAGATGTTTGGCTTCTAAGAAGGAATAACAGATCAGACTTTCTCTTCTACCTAAAAAAAATAAGACAGTGGACAAAAATATGTGTTTTGAATTCAAGTAGGACATCAGGCAAAAAAGGACAATGATCCCTGAAAGATGAGAAACAAAATAAGAAAACTCTACAACTGCCCCAGCTTTAATTACTTGGGAGAGAGTTTCCAGGGCATAGGATGAGGTTGGAAGATAGAGCCTGCCAGATTCCTTGAGTTGAGTAGGTGGAAATGAGAGTCTGAGGAGACAAAAGCAGCTGAGGCTCACAGGACAGACACCAGAGAGAAAGTAACACAAAGAAAGAACTCCAGAGATCTATAGAGGGTCCCTTTTGAGTATTCAGCCGAAACATGGAAGATATAAAGAAGACCCAAATCAAGCATGGCAGAAGAAAAGATTAATCGTAACTTGAAGAACATGGGAAGAGAGGTTATCTGAAATAAAATAGAGTAAAAAAGAACTATAAACAGTGGTAATGAGTTGTGGGATAACTTCAGGTGGCCTATTATTGCAAGTATTTTATTTTGTCCCATTCCTAACCCCTGAGAAGAGTTGGAATTGCCTGGAAATGGATCTGAGCTGCTGAGGGGAAACCCCCTGACTTCTCCTACCACAAAGGAATGTGCATAAATGCCAGACATTCTGGCAGTCACAATCCAGTGCCATCCTAAGCTGTGCAAAAGCAGCCTTGGAGTTAGAAGTATTTTACAAACAATGTTTGTGTTAGTTTTTTCATCTAGAAACTCCATAAACAGAAAATTTTTTATTGATTATTTTGTTTTGAAATGTAGTCTAAAAGTAATACAGATTTTTAGTTTTGGTTTCTGGTCCTTCATAAATTTGACATAAAGATGTTTTAAATAAAATAATTGCATATACCTTATACACAAAAGAGCATGTACCGTGTATAGATTTAAAAAGTAATGTGATATAAAAATAATAAAATGAAAAAATATATAAATTATTATCTAACATGAGAAAGAGCATATTACCAGTGCTGATGAAGCCCCTTGCTTGCCCCTTTTTTAATATCCCCTTTCTTCACCAGCGCAGTCACTGATTTGCAGTTAGTGTACAATACGTTAGGTCTTCGCATTTTTACACAAATATACTTAAGTACTGTATTTTGCATGTTTTTTTTACTGAGTAGAAACAGAATTTTATGTCTGTGCTATTTTAATGCATATAATCAAATTTATTTTTAATGCTATATAGTATGTTACTGTATCAGTATACCAAAGTTCATTTTTCCTTTCTCTTACTCCTGAACATTCAGATTTCCACAGTTTGCACTCATACACAATACTATAATGAACATTATACATGACAAGTATATTCTGGGATGTATCTAGAAGAAATTACTAAATTACAGAATATGCGTTTGTTCAGATTTATGAGATGACTACAAATTATTAACAAAATTGTTTTGTTCTAGTTTATATTTTTACCAGTAGTACATAAGAGTTCCCATAATAATGCTTTTTGTATTTGTATTTTTTTTTTAACTGAAAGTTTGCTTGTTTTTACAGTGGTTCTGTACAGGTTTATACAATAGATAACACCACTGGAGCTATGCTGCTGTCTCATAAACTGGAGTTAACAGCAAAACAATATCCTGGTGAGTCCTCTTTTTTCCTCCTTGTATTTTAACATTTTTAATTTACAGGTATGTGTAGTGGAATGCTTATTTTGAATGATGCATGCTATAGGTCAAATAATGTCAAAACATAAACAATATTCTATATGATCCAAGGATTTCCATGTAACTAGTGCAACTCCTGGGATACTACTTTTATTCCCTTCATTTAGTCCTCTCTATCCTTATTTAGCTTTGGCCCTTATGTTCCTCAGGACTTTACTCTATTCTCTGACCTGATTCATTGCTTCTGTTATTTTTCCCTTCCAATTCAATTTATTCATTCAACAAGTACTTACTGAGTACTTTATACAGTCCAGACACTGTTCTAAATGCTGGATATACAGCAATAAATGGAACAAAAGTCTCTTTCTGAACCCCTTAGGGACTTGTGAATCCTGTCCACAAGATTAAGTTTAAAGTCCATGTCATTAGAAATGCTTTTGACTGAAACTAAAAGAAAGCCCAATTTACTGTGGCTTAAATGAATAGAATTTATTTTCTCAAAATAGCAAGAAATCCAGAGGTAAGCTGCTACTGGCATTCACTTGGCCTTTCCTTTACAAGGTAACTCCTGAGCTCCAAACGTTGTGTCTGCATTTGAGTCAAGAAGAGAGGAGGAAACAGGTCATACCTTTTCTTTCTTTCTTTCTTTCTTTCTTTCTTTCTTTCTTTCTTTCTTTCTTTCTTTCTTTCTTTCTTTCTTTCTTTCTTTCTTTCTTTCTTTCTTTCTCTCTCTCTCTCTCTCTCTCTCTCTCTCTCTCTCCCTCCCTCCCTCCCTCCCTCCCTCTCCCTCCCTCCCTCCCTCCCTCCCTCCCTCCCTCCCTCCCTCCCTCCCTCCCTCCCTCCCCCTCCCTCCCTCCCTCCCTCCCTCCCTCTCTCTCTCTCTCTCTCTCTCTCTCTCTCTCTCTCTCTCTCTCTCTCTCTCTGTGTGTGAGACAAGAGTTAAGAAGGCAAAAACTTTCTTAGAAGCAATTCCACTTACTACCTGCTCTAACTATCTTCCTTCCACTTACTTCTGTTGGTCATAATTATGTCACTACATTCAGGCTTTCCGAAGCCTTCATGGCAGCAGTAGGCAAATGAGGATGGGAATAGATGTTGGACTAAGCAACTAGTAGTGTCTGTCACAAACATAGCAAATAAGATCTTTTGCCAAATCTCTCTGACATTATTTCTTGGTTCACTCTGGCCTTAGTGTCCCTGTAATTTTATCCTATGTTGAAAGAAATACCAAAAGTTCTGTTTACTAAGTATCTAGTTCTAAACAACTTAATGCATATCTGTATCCTTGTAACCTAGTAGCATTTTCAAAAAACAATATACATACATGGAAAGAAAAATAGTTTTATTTTATTCTTCAGTAGTATTTTTTCTAACAGGATGTGTGTGCTTGTTGAATGCTCAAACCTTGGATCTCAAAGATTCTCAAACCTTGGAGTCAGATTGGGTACAGCCACTCACATTTCCTGTTCCACATTGATTTACACACACTTCACTTTTTTTTACAAAAATCTAAATACCCATCTTCATGAAGATGGGTAAAATATCAAAATAAACATGGCACAACTGTGCCTCATGTTGCAGCTGTGAACTACCTGGAGCTAATGGTTTATGTTGTGTCCAACAGATATATACGAGGAGGGGGCCAAAAAACAATTTATTTATAAAAACTTGTGCATTTATTCTTACATGTTTAAGCTTAAGCCAGCTTCAAAGCACTCTCCATTTGATGCAATACACCTATCAAGACTTTTTTCCACTGCTCAAAACAGTTTTTGAACTTGTTAATTTTGATGCTTTTTAGTGCTTTTGTCATTTTTTGTTTCACCTCTTCCACATTGGCAAAACGTTTCCCTTTGAGGACTTTTTTCATTCAGGGAAACAAAAGTTGCTTGGGGTGAGATCAGATTAATAGGGAGGGTGGAGCACATGGGTCACACTGTTTTTGGTCAAAAACTGCTGAACACTCAGCTGTGTGGGCAGGTGTACTCATAAATCACCCATCATGAAATAGGCAAACATTTTGAAAGAATCTTCAAAAAACATTCACTGAAGCCAAATGCAGCCTCTCACAACAATGCCAGCTAGTACACTGATACAGATGGGTTCCTAGAACACTCACTTAGTGGGGGAAAGTACAGCCCCCTGTACTACAAGGGCTGGCCCTCCAGAAGATAATTCTGGGTTTTTGAGGAGTCCCCCCTTGTATATCATTATATTTCCCTTAAAAATAATCTCCTGGGATCCCTTGTGAGTTTTCCACGGTGCTGTGGAGTACCTTGGCACACAGGATAGGAACTGCAGTCTTAACACTTTATTTAACTACCAAATTACCTGTGGATTCTTGAGAGTTAGTCTTTGTCTCATGGCTTCTCTACCTGAAATATCCCATGTTTCTACAGGGAGGGTATATATTATCTTTCAAGATACAGCTCAAGTGAAATCTTTTTTTTAACCAAACCAAATAGAATGCTATTCCCTCTTGTGCTCCTTTGCTCCTGAAGTTTTTATCATTCTTATTCTATAGCCTTTAAATATCTGCATATTGTAGTTTTCTCTAAGGATAGTTTTTGCAGCAACTTATAAGAACAGAGTAATATTTTGATTATGGTTTTTGGCCCTTCTATTTTTTTTTCTTTTAATCCATACTTCTGTTGTGCTGTCCAATACATTACCTAATTGAAATTAAAGAAAATTAAAACATTATTCCATCAATTGCAGCCACATCTAAATGTTCCATAGCCACATGTAGCCAGTGGCTATGAGACCAAGGAAACAGAAGACAGATATATTATTGCGGAAAGTTCTGTTGATTGCCTCCATTGGACAGCACCAAATTGAGCTTTTCAGATTGACCTTTGGTTATCCCCTGCCTCTCACTCATACGGTCTTTGCTGTGGGAGAACTCTGCCTCCTTGAGTTACATGACTTGGGGCTACAAACCTGCTTAAGATGTAGGGAGACTTCTATTGTCCTACATCTCCAGCAGAGACAAGCTTCCTTTTTTTTTTTTTTTTTTTTTTTTTCTGGCTCCATTAGCTGATTTTTACAGGTTGCAGTACTTGAAGAGTTGTTACATGATAAAGCAGCTTCCATTCTGATTCCCAGACTCATGCTGGCCTGAGACCCCCTTTTTATTTTTGTATAGGGGATGTGAAACCCCAACTCCCTAGTCATTGCTAGGTCTCATCTAAACCTTCTATTCCTTTGTTTCCAACCTTTCTCCTCACTTTCCACCCCTGCCCTAAGCTGCCTTGGTTCAAGCACTAACCAGTCTCACTTTCAGTTTTCTCTCTTCTGTTTCCTCCTGTAGATTGTTTGTTTGTTTGTTTCTTTCTTTCTTTCTTCATTTTATTTTGTTTTTATATAAAGTGGTAACTATATTTTTATTTTTTTTAATGTTATGCAAGTTTCCCTTAAAATGCTACTGAAAATAGTTTTATTTTCAAGTATTATTTAAATATAGGCTTCTATGATTTAATTTTTTTTTACTTTAAGTATTTTTTTATGTTGGTTTTTTTTTTAAGATTTTATTTATTATTTATTTATCTTTTAGAGGGGAAGGGTAGGAGAGAAGGAGAGGGAGAGAAATATCAATGTACGGTTGCCTCTCGTGTGTCCCCTGCCGGAAACTGGCCTGCAACCCAGGCATGTGCCCTGACTGGGAATCGAACCTCGATCCTCTGGTTCGCAGGCCCGCGCTCAATCCACTGAGCTACACCAGCCAGGGCAACTTTAAGTATTTTTTATTGATCATGCTATTATAGTTTTCCCAATTTTTCTCCCTTTATCCCCCTCTTCCCTGCACCATCCCCCCTCACCCTCCAGCCCCCCCTCCTCACACACACAGTTCATGTCCATGGGTCATACATATAAGTTCTTTTGCTTCTCCATTTCCTATACTATTCTTAACTTCCCCCTGACTATTTTGTGCCTACCATTTATGCTTCTTATTCCCTGTACCTTTTCCCCCATTGTCTCCCTCTCCCTCCCCACTGATAACCCTCCATTTGATTTCCATTTCTGTGCATCTTTCCTGTTCTAGTGTTGGCTTAGTTTTTGTTTTTTAGGTTCAGTTGTTGATAGTTGTGGATTTGTTGTTATTTTACTTGTTCATAATTTTGATCTTCTTTGTCTTAGATAAGCCCCTTTAATATTTCATATAATAAGGGCTTGGTGATGATGAACTTCTTTAACTTGACCTTATCTGGGAGGCACTTTATCTGCCTTTCCATTCTAAATGACAGCTTCACTGGATAGAGCAATCTTGGATGTAGGTCCTTGACTTTCATGACTTGGAATACTTCTTTCCAGCCCCTTCTTGCCTGTAAGGTTTCTTTTGAGAAAAATCAGCTGATAGCCTTATGGGAACTCCTTTATAAGTAACTGTCTCCTTTTCTCTTGCTGCTTTTAAGATTCTCTCTTTATCTTTAATCTTGGGTAATGTAATTATGATGTGCTTTGGTGTGTTCCTCCTTGGGTCCAACTTCTTTGGGACTCTCTAAGCTCCCAGGACTTCTGGGAAGTCTGTTTCCTTCACCAGATTGGGGAAGTTTCCTTTCATTATTCGTTCAAATAAGTTTTCAATTTCTTGCTGTTGCTCTTCTCCTTCTGGCACCCCTACAGTTTGGGTATTGGAAGGTTTGGGGTTGCCCCAGAGGATCCTCAGCCTCTCTTCATTTTTCGGGGGTTCTTGTTTCTTTGCTCTGAGCCAGCTGGGTGTTTATTTCTTCCTTTTGTTCCAAATCGTTGCTTTGAATCCTGATTTCTTTCTTGTCACTGTTGGTTCCCTGAATATTTTGCTTTATTTCATTTTGGGTATCTTTCATTTGTTCCTTCATTTTTCAACCAAGCTCAATCAGATCTGTTAGCATTTTGATTACCAGGGCTTTAAATTCTCCATCAGATGGGTTGGCTATCAAATGTTGGAAGCAACCTAGGTGCCCATCAGTAAAGGAATGGATCAAGAAACTATGGTACATTTACACAATGGAATTCTATGCAGCAGAAAGAAAGAAGGAGCTCCTGCCCTTCGCAACAGCATGGATGGAACTGGGGAGCATTATGCTAAGCGAAATAAGCCAGGCAGTGAAAGACAAATACCATATGATCTCACCTTTAACAGGAACCTAAAAAACAAAACAAACAAACAAGCAGAATATGACCAAAGACACTGAAATTGAGAACAGGCTGACAGTCACCAGAGGGGAGAGGGGAGGGAATTTCAGGGGGAAAGGGGAAGGGTTTAGAGCAAAAAGTGTAAAGGACGCATGGACAAACACTAGGGGGACAGGTGGAAATGGGAGGGAGGTGGGGAAGGCTGGGGCTGTGGGCTAGGATGGGAGTGAAAGATAGAAAACTGCACAAGAACAACAATTAAAATAAAAATTAAAAAAAAAAGGTTGGCCATCTCCTCATCACTTAGTTCTGAGGTTATGCTCTGTTCTTTCATTTGGACCATATTTCTTTGTTGTGGCGCACCTGATAAGTTGTAAGGGGGCCCTCTTTCTTTCTTGAAAGTTCAGTTCTGTAACAGAAAGTCTTTGAATTACTTTTTACATTTTTTTCATTATTATAATCTATGTTCATTGTAGGTTATAAGCTAGGTAGATTTCCCATAATCCTGCCAACTGAAACCTAGGTTAAACACCATTGTATATCTCTTCAACTGTATTTTAATATGCATGTAATGCTTAGATAAGTATATTATGTACCTGTGTGTACATATTTATGTGAGAAAATAGGAATACTGTTTAACCTACCCTTTCCAGTGAGCATGAACATCTTTCCATGACAGTAAACACATTTAAACCTTTTTTTCCTGCACATGGGATTACTTTCCATTATGTAAACTATGGTTTTGGTTTGGTTTTCAGTTTCTCCTGGATAAGTGTAAAGTATACTAATATGATATTGTTTCTTTTGTATGTTCCCATATTTTTCATCTACATAAATAACAGTTATTTATGTACATCAGTTACATTGGGAATTCTTAATGTGAGGATTCAAACATAGGCAGAGGAAAAATTCTTACTCTGTTAACCAAACCTGTCTTCTATAGCTAAAACCTATATACCTCCCCTTTATAGTAAATGTACTTGTAGCAAAAATTTATTAATATTCCAAATGAAAATAATTTTAATATTAAAACAAATGATACTCTAGATATTTTGGATATGCTGATGGAAACGTTGGCATATTTCACTTAACTTCACAGTAAAGAAAGTTGGTTTCACTACACATTGAAATTATCTCCTTTAATATGCATTTTAGTAGTTGTATATGGGATTGAAAGAACAGTTATTAGTTAAAAGAAAGTATGAGCACCCGGAATACACAAGCTGGAGTTTGCTTACTTAATCCTAATATAAGATTAAACTTTAGTTTATTTTAACTTGGGTCCCTCTGATATTTGCCAATGGACCGTGAAGATAGTGGTAAAATATTATTTTACATTTTAAAATACCTTATACTTTTCAAAATACTGTAACATTCAATGTTAAGTCATTCAACGGAGGTCTCGTCTCAGTTTTCCAGAAATCAATTCACCCAAAGCCGAAGGCTTGTAAGAATACACACTCAGTTGTAGTTATTCAAGCTAACAGTGGCCCCAAACATCTTTCATTTCTTATAAATAACTTAGGCACTGAGTTTGTTCTGCTTAGGTCAGGTCAAGGCTAATGTCCTTACAGTTTTTTTTAATAACCCTAAAAGAGCAGGATTCATCTCATTATTTGAAGCAGAGATACCTTTCTGCTTATTTCAACTTGAAAATACAGGCTAAAAAAGTAAGTATTTCCAAAGCAATCATTTATTTTTAACTCTTCTCACAATTTCTTAACAGATATTTGGAACAAAACAGGAGCCGTTAAATTGGTCAGATGGTCTCCTGACAACAGTGTTGTAACAGTGACCTGGGAGTGTGGAGGACTTTCTCTATGGAGTGTGTTTGGAGCTCAGCTTATTTGCACACTTGGAGGAGATTTTGCGTAAGTCAATAAAGACAAATTTTAGATAAAATAACTCCATTTTCTGTCAGACAGCACACACAGAAACGTGTCATACAGATACCCTTTTGCCTTATTTGACTCTTATCCCAAAACTATTTGTAAGATTCAGAATTAATTTATTCAGAATGTATTGATTATTCAAACATCCATCCTCTTAAAACTTACTGTTCATTCAAAAAAATGCATTTACTTATTGAATCCCTGTTGTGTGTATGATAGCATGTAGATTCAAGGCTAAATACGTTTTTTTTTTTTTTCAAGTAGCTTATTATTTAATAAAGAGTGGTAAACCATGCATGTAAGTAGCTAGTAGGAAATGGAAAATTATATGAGCTCCTTGGGTTAATGTAGGTTAACCCACTGATTGATAGAAGTAGATTGAAATGTCTGCCCCCTTCATAAGCTACTCTGAACTCCATCCTGACAAAATGAACTCGTGTCCCCAGACTGCATGGTCCCATCGAAGAGGTCACTGAGGACCTGAGTGGCAGTGCCTCTGCCGTGGACCCACATGTGTTAACCAGTGGTCTCCCAGTTCATGCGTTAGGGGTTTCTGTTTTGAAGGAACAAAATCAATTTGATTTTTTAAAAATTAAAGCTAAATATTGTATGTAATTAGAAGACTTTTTAATTTTCTGTTCTATTTTAGTTACAGGTCTGATGGTACCAAAAAGGACCCCCTTAAGATCAACTCTATGGTAAGTACTTTCTATAAAATAGTGATAGAGTGTGGAAAACTTGGATTTTTCTTTTTTTTCTCCCCTAACATTGGTCTGATAAAATTGCAAAGCTATTTTAGTCTCAGCAGAGTCTTCTATGCAGGTTTTTGAAAAAAGTTGTTTTTCTGGTTTGTTTATTTATTTATTTTTTTAATCAGGAGGCTGTTCAACTTTCAGTATTTGATTTTGGTTTTGCTTAGATATGTCCGTCAAGCCCCGTCATCTCTGTGAACGTTGTGCAGTAGTGAAGTCAGACCGTCGTATTTCCTAAACATACTTCGGGTCTTTGTGTGACTTCATCAGCACCCACTTCCCATGACCTCCTTTCTTTGGACATAAAATGAAATGCTCATTGGTTATTTTTCCTGGGGACATGGACTTTTGCACTGTTTGAGCATATTTTTGAAACTTCGTAAATGTATTTTAAGAAACTTGTAGTTACTTTCATAACAATAGTTTTGTTACTTTTTTGTGTGTTTCTTTAGAAAGCAGTGAGGTGTAACCCCTGTCTTTACGTAACAATATTTTTTTACTATGTACCATCTTCGTGAAATTAGTACTTATGAGTGCTCTATGTAGGAGGAAATTTTCTGACCTTCGTTTTCTTGAACAATTGAAACGACATGGTTACCTTGAATAGTGGTTCACCACCAAGGGCCCCAGTTGATGTCTGTCCCCACCTCCACACTCTAAAATAAGTTTTCAAACAAATACCATTTCTGTAACTGCCAGCCAATGCTTCTGAAGGGCATGCAACAACCAGTGTTATCAGCCTCACTAAGTTATTTTAGTCACAAACTAAGAATTTAGATAAGCATTTTAGTTAGCTTATACACCTTTTACTATGGGAAAGCAAAACTTCTATTACCCTTTGAAATTTTGTAATAATTCCTGGATTCCCCATTACTGTTTTCTTAGACTTGTAGATTTGAAATCACTAATACTAAAAATTAAACTATCAGAGAATTTAGTTATAAAATATTAAAATTGACTGGGCTGAATGTTCTCACTTTACAGAGGAAGAAACTTATACACTGAAAAACCAAATTTGTTGGCCATGGCAATACTGCAAAATGGTACCCAAGCAGGAATGAAAACCCTAAGTCTCATAGCTTCCAATCCATTGTTCTTTGCTCTACACAAAACTCTACCTGTTTTGGATGCTTTTTTTGTGAAGCTTCAGCTAGGTAACATGGGTCTTCCTCTGTAAGGAATTTCTTAGTATTTGAGAGTCAGTTAAATTAATGGAGAAGTTACAGCAAGCAGTAGGCATTTCTTTGGATTTGGAGTTAAGATTGATATGTCCTGTTTTCTCTGTTGTGGGTAGAGAACAGTGATAGTGGTTTCCACTGGAGATAGCTAAAATGTAGTAGGTGTGGGTGGTTGTTTTAGATGTAGATTCTTGTCCGCATTGTTTGTCGTAGTTTCTCTAACCTCCAGAAGTCATCACTAATGCTGTTATTTTCAGAATTTGAGTATTTGAAGCTAAGAAAGACTAACAAACTTCTTATTGTTTTGATTCCCCCCTTGTCCTTCTCTTTCCCCCTCCTTGTCCTTCTCTTTCCCCCTCCTTCTCTTTCTAAGAGCTGGGGTGCAGAAGGCTATCATCTGTGGGTAATCAGCGGATTTGGTTCTCAAAATACTGAAATTGATTCTAAGTCCAAGAGTATAGTTAAACAGCCTGGCATCCTGCTATTTCAGTTTATCAAGAGCGCACTCACCGTAAACCCTTGTATGGTAAGTGTATTTAATGAAAACTGGGTTTTCTTTAGTGGCTTTCATACTAGAATTCAACTCTTCATATGAAACAGATGTGTTGAAAATACTCTTAAAATTGGCATAATGTCTTCATATGTATATTTTTCTATGTTCTTGTGTTCTTTTTAATTTCTATTAAATTTACACGAAAATTTTATTTGAGTAGGTATTTTTTTAAAAAGAATCACACACAACTTGAGGAAAAGCAGTGTTTACAGATTTACTTGAATAACTTGAATAAAATTTAGTCTTTATCTGAATAGCATTTCCCTAAGTGTGTTCCAGCATGCAGTACTTATGAGAAGTATGAATAGCAGTTACACAGAATAGGAAAAAGTTCTGTTGTCATGTAAGTGTGAAGTAAAGGAGTTAAAGCTCTAGAGATTTCTTTATTGTGGGTCTCCAGGGTCTTTAATATGCTTATGTGCATTATGAAAATCCAGGAGTTGCTGTATAAAAACCGATGTTTCCCAAGCTTATATAACTGAATTTTTAAGCAATACCTTGAAGAACCTACTTTGGGAAATATTGCCCCAGATTATTATGTAAATTCCTTATGCTTTATTAATCTGAAATACTATTAATATTATATTTTGTTAATGTGTAATAGTATATGTTACATGTTAGGAGTGCCTATGTAAATATCTGCCACAAGTGTGTTTTTAAATATTTGGTGCAGTTAAAATTTACAACATATACCCTAACCCATGTGGCTCACTTTGTAGGGCATCTCTCTGCAAAGCGAAGGTCGCTACTTTGGTTTCTGATCAGGGCACATGCCTGGGTTGCGGGTTCAGTCTCTGATCAGGGCACATATGAGAGGCAACTGATTGATGTTTCTCTTTCACATCAGTCTTCCTCCCTCTCTTTTTCCCTCCTTTCCCCTCTCTCTAAAAAATAAATAAATAAATAAATCAAATATACAATAGATTGAGAATGTGGAAATAGCCTGAATCTTCTATGTTGTTACTATAGTTGAAGAATAAGGATCCCCAGAAGAACAAGAACAGAGTATTTCTCCCTCCCCACATCCCAAATAGTAATTTAAAAGCACCCTTGAGTTTTATATCAAGAGAATGTTTATACTACAAGGGAAAGGTGAGGTGTTCTGGGGTATTGATCTGTTTGATTTCAGTAGCTAGTGAAGTGTCTGCCTATGTTTGAGAACACTGGCCTTCTAGTTGAAAACCAGGGCATAAACACTAAGAGAAGAAACTGTCTTACTTGTCTAAATATCCTTAGAACCTGTCACAGTCCTTTGCACTAGACAAACATTTATTAAGTGATTATTGAATTGTTCTGAAACAGGGCTGCAGACTGAGACTATTCTTCCTCCTCCCTGTGGTTTAAAAGATTCTCCAGCATCACGTTATCCCTGCTCCTAATCCACCCCCTTCTTGCCATGTGGGCACATGAGTGAGCACACACAAAAACTGTTTAAGACATGTTTTCTTACCACTCTGCCACTCATGAGGTATTTTATGTGAAGCTAATTTGTAAACTTTGGATAATGAGTAATTATGTTCAGTTTTCAGATGGAAAAGCTCTCATAGCACTGCCACACTGGAATAGTGATAAAAGGTACTGCTACAGCAGTTGTAAACCTGGACGTGTTTTGGTGTCTATGTGATAAAAGGACTTAAAGATTTCTTTTACACTGGGAAGTAATCATTAAAACATTATTCATCCTTATAAATAAAACAATGCATGAGACAATTTTGTAGTCATGTCCTCTATGAGGAAAATCAACAATAAAATATATGGTACATTTCCTGTAATAAAACTAAACTGATGTATTTTCTTACTTCCACCTACCTAATATTGAGTTGTTTTTATTTCCTTCTTTGTCCCTCTCTTCCTTTTTCCCTCATCTAGAGTAACCAAGAGCAAGTGTTGCTTCAGGGGGAGGATCGGTTGTACTTAAACTGTGGAGAGGCCTCACAAACCCAGAATCCCAGGAGTTCTTCAGTACACCCTAAACCCAGTCGGGAAAAGGGCTCGTTCGCAGAGGGCGGTTTTGAGTCTCAGAGTTTAAGCACTTTACTTGGACATCGGCATTGGCACGTGGTACAAGTAAGTCTGAAGTGACTATTGACTTAATCCTTGGTAACAGAGCACCTGGAGCAGACTGTTAAGTATTTCCCCTGTTGCTTTAGAAAACTGAGAAACGTTTAAACCTTTTTGACTGTCATGTCTCTCTTCTGCTTTTCTGTGTTCTTGTTTTCTGCCTCCTTTCCACTTGATGTAGAGCATGTCCCCACCTGCTTTAAGTCCATTGGTAGTAAGCAGTTTCAAAAATTGCAAGTTTATGTTTTGCCCTCTTACTGAGCAAAACTGGTTTTTTTTACTTCCAGCTTTTTTAATATATATAAATAGAGCTCTGTGGATTTGCAACGGCAAAAAAATAGTTATTTCATGAGAAGTAACAATATTGATTTAGCACCCCATGCAGCATCTGACCTTGTAGTTCTATTAGGGACTTACTGAGGTTGATTGCCTGACTTTAAACCAAAATTGCAGACTTGGGGTCAGTATAGAACCTTATTGTTAATAATTTTATTATTATTTAATCTTGTTCCAGATTATTTACTCATTCTGATACAACTTTAAATTAGCAGTTGTAGTAATTCTGATAAATTGGCATTTAATATGAAAATTCTGAATTTTGATCCAGATAAAATTAATTTAGATAAATGAATAAATTGTAGTTTCTTGAAAGAAATTTTCATATACAGTTTTAGCTCTGAGTGTTTTCTTTCCCCTTTTGGTACCAAAGTGTCTTAAGTCCATCAGAGCCTACTCTTGGAGCAGTTTGCTTTAGTCAGTTTCTGTTTCCACAATTCTTTGCCTTACTTCTACATTCTATACTTTTCCCTTAATAACTTATTTCAGCTCCCATGTTACTTTCAGTTGACTCTGAATGAAGATAATGAGAGACAGTAGAATGGTCATTATGTGAAATTAAAGGGGGAGTATCTCCTCCATTGATGTGGTATACACTAAAATAAAATGTACTTAAATTAATAAATTCATAAAATCAAACAGTGTGCATACCATTTGATAATTAGTAATAATTTTTAAATAAAACTGCATCAGCTACTTCCTTGACTAAAATTTTCCACTGCTCCCTTCTCTCCTATAGCCATTTCTCTGCTATTTTCATTTCCCCATACTCTGAACTATTCATTCTACACTGACCTAGCATCAATGCCAGTTCTGCCTAGCCAGGTCTGTGTTGCCAGAGAGCCAAGTAGAGCAGAGGATCAAAGAAGGTAGGTCTGGAACTCAAAAATCCATCAGGCAATAACAAAAATTGAATTTCCTTCCAGCTCAAAAATTCAGTGATTCTTAGCCATCTCTGAAATATCCCATATTAGAATCCTGTAAGATTGATTTTACAATTTTAGACAAAATAGGTACTAACAAGATTCTTATGTCATTCTGTTCTTCAGATATCTAAAATATTCAGAAAAATGACCTCATTTAACTCGAGCTTTACCTAAGTTTTTCAGTTTCCTTAAAACTAATAAAAATAATGCCAGAGTTATACTCCCAAAACAATTAAGTTATAATAGACTCATAGAATTTTTAGAGCTGGAAGGGCCTTAGAGATCATGTAGTCCAACTGGATTTTATACACGAGGAAATTAAGGCTTAGGGAAGTTAGGTGACTTGTCCAAGGTCACACAGCAGAGTAGTGTCAGACTTTCCTTACCATAATATAAATTAAAGTAACAGTCTAACCTATTTTAAAACCTAGGTACTAAATGTTGAATGCTGCTGACCTTGAACTAAAACCTAGAACATGCCTACCTGGCAGTGTTTTACTTGGATTTGCCCTATGTTTTGTTTGCTGGCACTCCAGCCACATGAGTCAACGCAGTGTTGTGGTGACATTTTGGTAGGATGGTTTACAGTGTTCATATAGTGCTGATGCTTTACCTTTCAGGCTCTTTAGCCATTAGTAATGATTCCCTGAAGAAATAGGGGTGCTTGTTTAATTCCCCTCTTCAACATATGTTCTTGTCTAGGATTCGTGCCCACATACTCCATCAGAGTGGCTTGCTTTGTGTGAGATATACTTTGTACGCTTTTTGTACAGTGTGGAATTCATCAAGTGAGCTCCAACTAATTCTGCTGCTCTGTCTGTTCCTCATCTAGACTACTGGATGTGTTGTTACTTTAAGCCTTCTTCCTTAACATTCATTAGTTTTCTGATTAGAAGATTGTTCGTTATGTTTTTTTCCTTTAACTAAAACATCACAAATACATACTTGTCAGAAACAGGGTTAGTAATTGTTTGTAGAGATGGTGTTTTCATTTATTTGTTTAGTCTTCCTAGCTACACATTAAAAAAATTTCGAGAGTAGTGTGTTGACAGATGTAGCAAAAATAATAGGAAATTAAAAACAAAAACAATAGCATCCTTGTGGTTTTAAGGTATGTTCCTTCTTTGATTGCCATTTTATTTTAATATGCAGTATTTTGTATAATATAAACATTTATTTCTGAAAGGTACATGAATCATTATCATCCAGTGTTCTGAGGCATTGGTTTTATAGTTAACCTGGCTAACTATTTGGAAAGAGTAAGCTTCACAAAATGTGGGAGATAAATACCTACAATACATTAGGCACTGCATTAAGGATGTCAGCAGAGAGGATTTTAAAAGCTATATTATTTATAAACAATTTACTGCCATTCCGGTGCATCAGGTGTGGTATTTGGCACAGATAAAGTCCTCTAGGAAGAGGGCTCTCACCAACTCACCAGCTACAGACAAAAGTGGTCTAGGCAGGAGACAGGGTTTTAGCTGAATGATTTTAAGGGAAAAAATCTAGTTCTTTGAGAGACTGAAGAGTCCTAAGATGTTAAGAGTAGAGATACTATACCTTAGCACTCAAGTTTTCCAGTAGTGTGGCATCATGACTTTTGCGCCCTGAGTGTGGAATCCTGACCTGAGTTTTTTCATTATTTATTAGCTGCCTAATAAATAATGAAAAAAAACTTTTTTCCCCTTTTTATTTATTGGGGTGACACTGGTTAATAAACTATACAGGTTTCAGTTGCACTATTCTACAACACATCATCTGTGCATTGTATTGTCTGTTCACCATTCCAGTTCAAGTCCTTCTGTCACATTTATCCCCCGTGCCCTCCTCCACCACCCCGCCGCCAACCCTCCACCACCCCCGCCATCCCCCCTCCACCACCCCTGCCAACCTTCCTTCCCCCCCTGCACTGAATACCACACTAGTGTCCATGTCCATGAGTTTTTTCTCTTTTTTCTTTTTTGCACAATCCCTTCACCCCCCAGTCCTCCCACCCCGACCCCAGAGCTGTCAGCCTGCCCCTCTATCTATGAGTCTGTCTCTGTTTTGCTTGTTAGTTCATTTTGTATATTAAATAGATTCCACAAATGAGTGAAATCATATGGTACTTGTCTTTCTCTGACTGGCTTGTTCCACTTAGCATAATGCTCCCCAGGTCACTTCTGCTATTGCTCATTTTCAGTGTTAGGGGTACAGCTCAAAGTTCAGGTGGCACAGATCAGTAAAGATGACCTACTGGGGGAAAATAAAAGTTTTTTATTCTCATCTTACAGCATCTTCAAACACAAGACTGCATAAGAAATAAAGCATTTTAAACTTACATTTTGAGTTGTGAAAATAAACTATTTGCCATTTCTAGCACCTCAACACTTTGGAGGTTAAAAGAATAAATTTTTTTTCTCTACAGATACTCATCAGTGTGATGGTATGATAAGGTCTAACTTAGGATGCCATGATTAGAAACTCTTCATGTTAGAATCTTCCACTTTGGCAGTGAGATCTCTACCTCACACTTCACCCACCCACATATTTCACAGATACTTATGAAACACCAAGACATCGGGGGCAGGGGGAGGTCCTTGTAGTGTCATGAGTGGCTGGATCAGTTATACTCTAGATCCTCCTTCTAGTGGCTGCTTCCTTCATCCAAAAAAAGGAATTTTGCTTACAGCCTCCTAAAAAACTACTTTCAACTTACATCTTTGCCACCTGATCATTACCTCAGATTGCCATTATTCTGAACTAATTTCACCCATCATAGTGAATTTTATTAATTGGCCTGAATGGTATAGCGTATCCTTTGAGATACAAGTTAAGCATTCTTCAAGCATGTACTGTGATACTGTTGTCTTCCATTCTATAGGGGAAGGCTTCCACAAATCAGAACTAGAGTTAAGAATTTTCTAATGTATTAAAAGCTATTAATTTATTTAGAATTTTAGGTGGGCTTGCTAGATAATAAGTGAAGTCTAATAAATGGTTTTATAAATAAACTTTGTCAAGCTTAATGCAGATGTTTTCAGCATGTTTTTTATTTGATTTTTGTTTTGTCTTCATATTACACAAAGAATCTTACTGATTTGATGACATTTACTTGGCTTTTTTTTAAATATGTAATACTTTTTCTTTGAGTAAAATGAGAGTAAATTTGAATCAACTGTAGGTTCTCTTACTCCAGGATTGGAAGATCCTTCCCTTGTTCTATTATTCTGTTAATTTTCATACCACATTCACCATGTGCTCATGAAAACTACTTAATAGGCTAGCAGAGAGGTCACAGTCTCTATAAAGCTAGAATTTATTTAATCTACACTGATAGCTCAGAGGATTCATTAAGTTGAAAATGCTTGTTAGAAAGATACAAAGACACCATAAACAAATATGTCAGGCAGTCAACATGAGAAGCTATTTTTACTAGTTATGTTGCAGATAAAGAGTTAATATGTGTAATACACTAAAAGTTCTTATAGATGAATAAATTGAACACCCCAATAAAGAATAGTAGCTTATACACAATCTTACATGTATATGGATGTTTGTTTAGAGATAGAGTAAAAACTAATCAATGGCTATCCCTGAGCAATGATAGAATTTCATTTTGTACTTCGTACATTTTTATGTTATTTAAGTTTTATAGGCATGTATTGCTTTTTTAATCACAAAAGTGTAAAAATAATAAAAAGCAAAAACCAAGCTGTTGCTGGGGTCCTAACTTTATTAGGTCAGGCTGTCATGGGGATAGTTCGGACCAGCACGCCCACCCTGTGGTCTTCTGCACAATTCTTGGCTGCCTCACAGGTGCTTCTCTAAAACTCTGTCAGTCTGTGTTTGCTGTATTCGATATTTAAAACAAACAACAACAGTGTAGAAAACAAAAAAGAAAAGCCTGATGTCTAGAAACTTACAATGGAGTGATTAAATGAAACCTACAATGAGATGATTAAGTCAGAAGATATGAAATACTGGCTGGCACACAAATGGTAAATTCCAAGTACTCTGCTAATAATACCCATATTTGGAACACTTTAAACGTTGCACAAGAAAATGAATCTTACATTGTGATGTTAATGCTTTTAAGTTTAATCCATGTCAGAAATCTTATCAAACTGATGTTATTTTCTGTAGATTTCCAGCACCTATCTAGAGAGCAATTGGCCTATACGGGTGAGTTATTATTTTGTTGGTGTTAACTTTCATTGGATAGCATTTGCCACAAGAGGCATTCTGGGAATTGAGCCTTTCAGTGGGTGCATTGATAAAAGTAAAAAATTTAATACTGGGTCCTTTGTGCATTGTTAGTTCACAACATCTTTAATTTAGTCAAATGTAAGTTGTATATAAATACACAGATTTTTAAATTCAGCATTTTACATTTCATTTAATAATATTGTTTACCTGTGCAATATTAAGCTCTTTATATATAATAAAGTATATAGGTTTGCAAGAAAGAGTTTTTAATGTTTTTTTAATCAGTTTTCAGCTATTGATAAGCTTGGACAGAATATTGCTGTGGTTGGCAAGTTTGGCTTTGCACATTATTCTTTACTCACCAAAAAATGGAAACTTTTTGGAAACATTACCCAGGTCAGTCTTTTTGAAATGAAAAACTGATTTCTCAGAGTGTAGGAGGACTACAGTATGAAATAGCTACAACATAAATCACTGTTTACTTATTTAGAAATAAAGTCTAATGTTAAAAAATGATGTTGATTATGTCTAAGTCCATTCTGATAAAGCACTTGATACTTGGAGGATTTCGTATTGAGGTAGTTGGTTTGTTTTTAATTCTTGTTAAAAACAAATACTTGAGGATTTACCTCTTACAGTCCAAGTTGAGTTTGTCAGATATGATGAGAATAAATTACACAAAATCTGAAATTATTTCCCTGCCTGTCTTGTCTGCACATGATAGGAATATTTGGGTAGCACAAAACAGGTACAGTTGAATTTTGCATGAATCAAATGAGAGGAAATTAACATTTAATGGGTGCCTACTATGTACCAGGTGCTTGAAAATGCTTTCATATATTTTAACACATTGATCTTCATAACAACCCAGTTAGGGCTTTGTAGTTAACCATTTTATAAAAGAAACTAGGATTCAGAGTCAAGCACCTGATAAATGATAAAGCCAGAATTTAAACCCAAGGTCCTTTAATGTGAGAATAATGATGCTGCACGGTACCCAGTTGTTTAGAATGATGTATTTTCTGACTTCTAGAAATGCTTATTTTTCAATACAATATGAATCATTAATAAGAGCCCTAGAGTAATGCTTAATTGGAAATATGAGACTAGAGCAGAAATAACTTCAGCTTTCATTATCTGTTTAGAATATTTTATTAATTTCTGGCTACATAAATAAAGGTAAAATTTTTTAAATTTTCTTTTAAGGAGCAAAATATGATTGTGACAGGTGGCTTAGCCTGGTGGAATGATTTTATTGTCCTTGCATGTTATAACATAAGTGACCATCAAGAAGAGGTAAGTTTTTTTCTCTCAAAAATAACATACTGTTATATTTTGAAGATATTAAGCACTATTTGATTTTATATAAAAATAATTTTTTGAAAAGTAAAACTTTTAATTTTTTTAAATCAACAATTAGGGATTTTTAGTTAAAGGGATTTTCATTCAGATTACTACTTTAAAAATTTTTTTAAGGGGAAATCAGGACTTCCGGATAAATTTTTCTAATGATTCTTAGCTGTTAGGACATTGTCCATAAAGTTTGTAAATAGTTTTTAAAAAGTTAAAAGCAGAAAAGTTTATAAGGGTGGCTGTTCTTAGAGATTTAGTAATTTATCGATTTGTATGTTTATTTTTTGAGAAATTGCTGGTCTTCTTAAGTCAGGTCTCAATATTCAGATCTAAAAAGGAGTATCATACATACTAGTCTGGTCTCAGTTTTGATCACTTCACCTTTTGATTATTTGTAGAATGAGCCTTCCCTGTTGAAATATAAATATTACCCATTTATTATTAATGCCGAGATTAGTCTTTTGACTTCTCTTACTTGAAAAAACATCAGTAGATAAATAGCATGTCTAAACAGCATGAATTTAGTCATCTCTGGTAGATACCTGGTTTTTCCAGTTTTATTTTTGTTTTCTTCAGCTGAGAGTTTACTTGAGAACATCTAATCTGGACAATGCCTTTGCTCACGTCACCAAAGCACAAGCAGAGACATTACTGCTTAGTGTCTTCCGGGACATGGTAATAGTGTTTAGAGCAGACTGTTCAATATGCCTTTACAGTATTGAAAGAAAATCTGATGGGTAAGTCCTTAGCCTATGACAAGTCACTTTTTGCTCCTATGTGTCATGTTTCCTCTGTAGTTTCCATTTTTTTAAAGTTACTCTAATTTTATGTTTAGTTTTTTTTAAGAGTTAAAAAGCAAGGAATTTTAATTAGTGGTATTCATATGGTAGTTATTTTTTAGCTATCAAAATAAGTAAATAAATAGATAAGCCTGCACTTACTTCTTCAAGTAACCTTACTGGATTCATCTGAAAAAAGTCTAATTTGGGATGGAGTAAATCATTTAAATATTAATTTTTTCACAGCCTTTAAAACAAGTGGTTAGGAACTACCCAAGTGTTCCAGACACATGGAGAAATCTAAAGGATTTCCAGAGTTTTAAGGCTTTAGGAAGCATGTCCTCAGCAGACCCACATTCCCCACTGAGCTAGACAGCTGTAGTCTGGAGCAGGAGGAGCTGACAATCTGATGTGTTGCCTGTATTCTTCTTGGCATCTGGTTGGCTTGCAGCATTTAAAACATGTCTCTTTAGTTTTATTTTGCTCTCAGATACTTTTCATTTCCTTTTTTAAGCAGTCATGAAGTATATGGTGAAGTAGCATAGTGATTGAGCAGTAATATAAAGATAAAAATTAAGAAATCTTAGTAGCCTAGATAGAACCCTTATCCTTTCTCAACCAAGTAAGCTGTTTTTATAGCTCCTTCCCTAACTTTTTACATCTTACTCCCTTTCTTCCTCATCTCCATGTGTTTTTGGATGCCTCACCCTTGTCAGTCTGCTGCCTAAAGGACACTTGGGGAAGAGGGAACAATAGGAAGAGGGCATTTGGGCGCTCCACGATTATGAAGTCTAATACCATTAGTAGCAGGGCAGTGGGGGTGTGGCCTTGCCAGCATTGTTGTTGAGGTGTATCTGTTTCTTCTTATTCATCCTTTATGTTATTTTTTGCAGTCCAAATACTACTGCTGGTATTCAGGTTCTTCAGGAAGTCTCCATGTCACGCTACATTTCTCACCCTTTCCTAGTAGTATCTGTCACTCTGACATCAGTGAGCACAGAGAATGGAATCACCCTGAAGATGCCACAGCAGGTACCATTCTTTTAGGACTCTTCAGAGTTTTCATCTCAGTTTTTAGTTTTTTAAGTTGATATTGGGAATTTATTTATTTGTTCAGCAAGTAAATACAGGTGTCTAGAATATGCCTTGTATGTAGTTGCTGAGTTACTATGGCAAACTAAATAAACATGGTTTCTTCTCAAGAATAAATAAATAACTATATAAGTAATTATAGTTGTGACGTGTGTACCAAAAAGTAGTACAGGTCACTCTAATAAGAGCGTATAACAAAAACCTGGAGTAGTCGAAACAGTCAGAGAAGATTCCTATCCCATTTAAATTGAAACCTGAAGAACAAGTGATGGTTATCTAAGTAAAGAGAGGGGATTTCAGGCAGAAGGAATTAGAGTAAAGGCCCATAGATAAGAAAGAACATGACATTCAGGGAACTGGAAGAATTTCAGAGTAACTGAAACAAGGAATGTCAGTGTATGAGTCCTATTGGAGATTCAGACTTTAGACTTTATCTTCTAAATGTTTTATCTGTCTAAAATGTTTAAAGTTGGACATTAATATATCTAAACTGCATAACATTTATTCAACTATAACTGGATGTAAGGAGAGCAGTTGGGTGACCATTATAATGATCTAGATGAATGGTGTTAGTGGCCCAAACTTGGGCAGTGATGAAGAAGATGGAAAGGAGGATGAACACAGTTTAGAGGACTCCATCAGATAATTATGTGGAAAGAGAAAGGATAATGTCAGAGTTGCTGGCTAAAGTATGTAGTGGTGCTACCAGGACCCACGTTGCATAACTTCTATTCCAAGGTTCCTTCCATTACACCAGTGATTTCCAAACTACATGTCAATGTGGAACTCATTTTCTTAGGAAAATTCTATGTAGATTTGTCGTTCCTGTTGCTTAGTCTGTCTTTTGCTTCCTATTAAGGCACTTTTATTAAACTCCATTAAAATATAGGTTTCGCCCTGGCTGGTGTGACTCAGTGGATTGGGTGCCGGCCTGCGAACCAAAGGGTCACTGGTTTGATTCCAGTCAGGGTACCAGGTTCCCAGTAGGGTGCACACAAGAGTCAACCACACATTGATGTTTCTCTCCCCCTTTTTCTCCCTCCCTTCCCTTCTCTCTAAAAATAAATAAATCTTTTTTTAAAAATGAAATACAGATCCCATTTTCTCTGCACCTATATTTTATGGTAACCAGATAGTCTAGTTGATAAGGGAAAGTTCTGTTTTACAGAACAATTCTAGCTAAAAGATGTGAAGGAGTGGAAAGAGTAAAGAATCACCTCAGGAAATAACTGATTCAGGCAATGGTTATCATTAGGTGAACAATCAGATGAAAGGTTAGTGGGAACTTGACAGTAAAAAGATGAGGTGGTCCTACCTAAGCTTTATTAATAAAACTTATCATTGCAAAAAGAGGGAGAGCCAGATGTGGTATGCTTCCTGGGGTGATGCGACATGAAGGTCCACATGCCTCTTAAATTTCCATTTTTCCTTTTCCTACCTCTATATTATTTGCTGTTTCTTGTGTGTTATGGACAGATAGTCAAATGTTTAATTTTCATGTCACGTGCTAAATGGGGAACTGACAATTTCAAGTAAAGTTCTTGGGCTTTGTGACAGTTGAAGATTTTGTGGTTTTTTAAAATTTTTCTTCTACAGCCCTGGCTGGTGTGGCTCAGTGGATCAAATGCCAGCCTGCTGACCAGGAGGTCACTAGTTTGATTCTCAGTGAGGGCACATACCTGGGTTGTGGGCTGGTTCCCCAGTGGGGGGCGCATGAGAGGCACCCACACATTGATGTGTCTCTCCTTCTCTTTCTCCCTCCCTTCCCCTCTCTCTAAAAATAAATAAATAAAACCTTAAAAAAATTTATTTCCTACTTTGTAAATTAGCAACAGTTCATATGAAGCTTATGACCTACCTACATGTGGTCTAAAGCAAAAATGAATGCTCCAAAAAGCATCTTCTGGATGCTTTTGCCATTTCTTTATTTACAGTCCCGGGTAATGTGTGAAAGCAGTACAGAAGAGCAGTTTGTATAACTGTGTGTTTGTAAGAAGACGAGCTAGGGTGCCTGAATGACACTGGCAGCTTGAATCCATTCTGGTAGCAAGTGTCAAAGCTGGAACACAACAATCACAAGTCTTCTGAATAATCATCCCTTCCTCCCTAAAATTCTTTTTTTCTCTGGTTTATGTGACATTGTGCTCTCCTGTTTCTCCTCTTGCCTTCAAAAACTTAGCCCTCTGCTGTCTCATCCCTGTATACTTTGCCTCGAAAACTCATGTTTCCTTCAGTTTACCAGCCTCACCTTTATGGTTACAATCTGGCATATTCATATGTTGTTTAGTCATTCTCAGCAATACTTTCACTTGAAAGTCTGAAGATTCTTTCAAATCTGATGGGCAACAAAATAACTCTTCAGTGTTCCCTCCCTAAATTAATTTCCCCTCCTAACTTTTATCAGTGATAACCTCAACCTCTCTAGCACCTCACTTAGATTCAGTACCCTGCAATCATCTGATTCAGTTCTTCATTTCTGCCCTTTATGTTTAGGATATCAATAAGTTTTTGTTTTGTTTCTAAGTCAAATTGCTGTTCCTCTTTACAACTGAAGGTCTTTCACCATCCAGTGTTTTTCTCATAATACTCCTAATCTAGACATATTGTTCTCATTTTTCAAAAGAATTGTTCTATCCTGTCCATGTCATTTACACTGCATTCTTGAACTAGAGTACCAGACATTTTCCATCTGCCCATCCTTATCCTTCCAGCACCACCTCATCTTTTACGCCTTCTCTAGCTGTACCACCTGGGTCACTAAAGTGAACTCTCATTTTCATGAACTTCCAGAGTTCTCTTAATTTCTCCAGGATAATTCAGTTCAGCCCTCAATGTTATATTCATTTGTTCATTGATTGCATTGTGTTAAGCATTTCCTACCCTAACCACAAAGCTTCTTGTACATACACACAGAGCCTAACAAAGTGGCTGTACACAGTACACACTCCATATTGTTGGTCGTCTAACCTGTAAACCATGGAGCTTAATGAGAAAATGCTGAAAACAGACCCATAAATTGGTATGAACTCTGTTTTTTTTCTTTCAGGCCCGTGATGCAGAGAGCATTATGCTGAACCTCGCAGGACAGCTCATCATGATGCAGAGGGACAGATCAGGCCCTCAGATCCGGGAGAAGGGCAGCAGCCCTAACCAAAGGAAACTTGTGAGTCAGTGCGAGTCATTTAGAACAATAAGAATTTACGGGCTTATGATCTGGAATAAAAGAACTTGAGAGTATTATCTTGTGATTTGGAATCTGAGAAAGTATGTAAAATTAGTCTTAAGCCTCTGGGTATAAAACTATTTGTGAAGGGTGAGGGATAAGGTCCCGAAATGAAAAAATATTTCATACTCTAGATGTTATTGCTTAGGCATTATTTACAAATTCTAATGGGATAATAGTATATACTGGTGAAGTTCACAGGACTTGTTTTGTTTTAGATTTAAATATACATACTTTGAAAAGCCAGGTTACTCTTATTAAATAAATTAATTTTAAATAAATTAATTTAAATAATTCTAATAAATTCTAACTCTGAATATAATTTTCCCAAAAAGTTGACCTCTCAGTTTGAAAGACTTAGGAAACTAATACCTAGAAACTTAACCTACAGGTTTAATAGGAGAAAACTGACTCTTGTCTCTCCTTTTCCAGCTGCCATTCTGTCCTCCTGTTGTATTAGCTCAGTCTGTTGAAAATGTGTGGGCTACATGTCGAGCAAATAAACAAAAGCGTCATCTTCTGGAGGCCCTCTGGCTGAGCTGTGGAGGTGCAGGGATGAAAGTCTGGCTCCCTCTCTTCCCTAGGGATCACCGCAAGCCCCATTCCTTCTTGTCCCAGCGGATCATGCTGCCTTTCCATATCAACATTTACCCCCTGGCTGTGTTGTTTGAAGACGCATTAGTCCTTGGTGCTGTCAATGACACTTTACTCTATGATTCTTTGTATACTCAGAACAGTGCAAGGGAACAGCTAGAGGTGCTCTTCCCTTTCTGTGTTGTGGAGAGAACCTCTCAGATCTACCTCCACCACATTCTGCGTCAGCTGCTGGTCAGGAATCTTGGGGAGCAAGCCTTGCTCTTAGCTCAGTCCTGTTCTGCGTTACCTTACTTCCCTCACGTGCTGGAGCTCATGCTCCATGAAGTGCTGGAAGAAGAAGCTACCTCACGGGAGCCCATTCCCGACCCTCTGCTTCCCACTGTGGCGAAATTTATCACCGAGTTCCCGCTCTTCCTGCAGACAGTTGTTCATTGTGCCAGGAAGACTGAATATGCCCTGTGGAATTACCTTTTTGCAGCAGTTGGAAACCCCAAGGACTTATTTGAGGAATGTTTGATGGCTCAGGATTTGGACACAGCTGCCTCTTACCTTATTATCTTACAGGTAACAGCCCTCTTCTTATAAAGGTACAAGAATTAATGAGCTTAAACTTTGGGGGGAAAAGAAAGGTCCTGTTTTGGCGCTTTGATTGTGTTTAAGAAATTGATATAGTCCAGTTTTCTGTTCAGCTTTTATCTTGCCTTTTGAAGAAAGCAGTGTTATCAAATGACTGAGTATTTCTTTGAATGTCATAAATTGGCATTACAATTTTTAAAATCCTATTTATCAATAAATAGGCCTAAAACAGATTGATGAGTTTATAGTATTATTTTTAATAATACTGAAGAAATGTATGAGTATATGTATTATAGTACATATAACATGTACATATTCTACAAGAATATTGAATACTACATAAGAAACATAAAGAACTATTACTGGGGTTGTTTGAGCCCCTCCCCCCTCAGCATAATAATAGATTTGTTTCCTTATAGTATGGAAATGACACGGGAACTCTGACGAAAGTATGGGCCATAGCAGAGCACCTGATGTTAGGCTCCCTGTAGCACGTTAGAAGAGTAAGGCCTATCACAGTGATTACCCTCAAAATAGTTGTCTCAAAATAATGGGCTCTTTGAGACTTCTGAAAATTTGTTTCATAATATATTTGACAAATGTGCTTGATGGTTTGTTGTTCTGCCAGTCTGACATGGATTGGGTGGGCTCCACTTAAAGTTTCTTTCAAATTACTGCAAAGTTGTGTTCACTGATGCAAGAAGCTAACCATAAACCTGGTTTGAACCTCTGCCTGGGGCATTTTCCTGTCTACTTATTTGCTTCATGACAACTGATTGAAACCATAGGAGATACTAGCGAGCAGAGGTTGGATGGCCATGAAATTCTGATTCCTAGATTAGTCTTAAAGAAAAAGCCATAGAGTCATAAAAATAGAAACAAATTAATGCAGCTATTTTTTTGTTCAAGGTCACTCCTTGGACTTTCAGTGACCTCCGAAGCAATGAAATTGGAAACTTCCATTCTGTCAGAATTCCTGAGTTGCTGTGGATTGTCACATAATAATTACAGTTAAATTTGTCTATTAGGCATCTGTCCATGAAGGTCAAGGCAGGCAGTAGGTTAAATTTGTGAAAGAATTATTTAGGATGCTGTTTGTGTAGCAGTACTACTGCTGCTGCTCAAAGCAAGGATTTTTTTAAAGTCACATCCTCAGAAACCTCTCACAAGTTAAGAAACTTGCTTCAAAAGTTATTTAACTCAGTTTCCTCATCTGTAAAATAGGAATGATGTGCCTGTTCTGCAGATTCACTAGGAGAAATGAAAGAAAGAATGTGTGTTAAGTTTATATAAGCTACTCGGCATGAAGTGGGAATTCAGTAAATCATAATTTATATTGCACCAGCAGAGTACTTGCCTCACATATGCTATATGGTACCTTTTAATGCTGCTTTTAATTTTGCTGTTAAACTGTGCCCTACAGTGTTGGCAGCTTCATTTCTCCTCTGTGTTTACAGAACCGTGGAGATAGAGTTGCTCATAGCTTCTCAGATTATTTGCAGTATAAAAGGAATCCTTATTTTCCTTGATTATTTTTGTAGAATATGGAAGTCCCAGCAGTAAGTAGGCAGCATGCCACCCTTCTGTTCAACACAGCCCTGGAGCAAGGCAAGTGGGACTTATGTCGACATATGATTCGATTTCTTAAAGCTATTGGCTCTGGAGAATCTGAGACACCTCCACCTACGCCTACAGCTCAGGTTAGTTGCAAAATTGCACAGCTTCTGTGGGCCACATATCTATGTGGCATCTTTCTCTAACTGTACCATGCATTGTATGTACTCGTAGGACCTACCCAGTTCAAGCGGTGGATTTGAGTTCTTTAGGAATCGAAGCATCAGTTTATCCCAGTCAGCTGAAAATGTACCTGCTAATAAATTCAGCTTGCAGAAAACACTAAGTATGCCATCTGGTCCTTCTGGAAAAAGGTAAAATAATAAACAGCTGTTACTGCTTTTAGGGCATTCTGTGACACATTTCATTTCAGGGCATTTGTGCAGACAGATTTTATGGAAACAGCCACATAATCCAGTTGCACTTCTTTTCCCATTCCCAAAGAGCTTCGAGACCACATAAAAGACTTCTCTTTTTTCTTCCTCCAAAGTTCACTTCTTTACTCTTTGTATAGTTTCTGCCCTTGGTAGAGTAGGGTTTGATATACCTGTTCTGAATGTAATTAATGTTAAATTACTTCTGATAATAGAATAAAAAGGAAGATACAAGGCTGTAGGAAATCCAAAAGCCTTCTGACAGTCAGCAGTTTTATCCTCCTTTCCCACTATACCTACCTCTCAACAAAAAGTAGAGATTTAGTCCTGTACTTGAGTCTCCTGTGACTCTTTTGATTGGGAGAAGTCATTACAACAGGTAAAACAGGAAGTGCAGCTGGAGACTGAAACCTGCGTCACCTGTAGATGGGTCATTGCTCCTGAGAGGTCAACTGCACTCACACTGAATGTTATAAAATACAGTTTCCTCTGGTTTGTGAGGTCCTTGTATTCCTTCTTGTGTTGCATGTTCTTGGCTCTTGATTCTTCTCTTCCCCAACCCTTTTACATTGTTTGTACTGTGTCTCCAGTGCCTGGCACATATTAAAGCTTATTGAATATTTCTTATTGTGATGTTTAACTGCTCCTTCTTATCTTAGCTATTAGTATCTGTGACATACACACAGTCATGGGCTATATACAAGTAAAATGCAACCTGTAAACAGTTGTCAGGCAAACAGTGGCTTCAGCCGTACCCTGATTTTAAAACTAGCTAATGCATAGTAAATGCTCACTATGTGCTACACGTAGTTTAAAGCATTTGTATGTGTAGGTCTTTTCACCCTTTCAACAACTGTAAAACGGGTAGATAAGGGTACATACTGTTGTTACCCACATTGTTCAGGTGACAAAACAAAGGCCCAGAAAATAAACTTGGTTGTGTTCACACAACTTCTGAGTGCCAGCATGAAGATCTGAGTGCCAGCAGCCCCGTCCCCACGCCGCCTCCCGAGGGGAGCCCTGCAGTGCTGTTGCCACACCCATTACAGCACAGCAGCTTGCGTGAGTGAGGAATGACAGGCTATATTTAGTCAAGTCATTGATTTTAAAAAATTTTTTTACATTGTCTAGATAACTCACACAAAGATTTCACTTCACTTTTCTTCTCCTTAGTTTCTTTCACCTGATTTCCTCCCCTCTTTTCCTTGGTCTTTTCGAATACGGCATTTATTTGCTCCCTTGCTTTCTGTCAAGCAGTTACCACCCTCTTTCCTGGTTTGGCTTTGTGTCCTGTTTTTTCCTGTTCCATGTACTCACTCTACAACTATGTTGTAAGAGCCTGCGGTGTTCCAGGTATTGTTCAACAGGTTGTGGTATGACATGGAGAAGAGATCCTAAAACTTGATCTTCCTCTTTAGCAGAGATCCAGCATTATCAGTGCTGCTGCATAAAAGAATGTGAAGTATTCCAGGAAAGATTTTTCCGTACTTTTCTTGTGTTCACATTTGTAGATGGAGTAAAGACAGCGACTGTGCAGAGAACATGTATATTGACATGATGCTCTGGAGACATGCTCGCCGTCTCTTAGAAGAAGTGCGGCTTAAGGACCTTGGTTGCTTTGCAGCTCAGCTGGGCTTTGAACTAATTAGTTGGCTCTGCAAGGAGCGTGCCCGAGCTGCTCGGGTAGACAACTTTGTGGTAGCCCTGAAGAGACTCCACAAAGATTTCCTCTGGCCCCTTCCCATCATCCCAGCCTCTTCTATCAGTTCTCCTTCCAAAAATGGAAAATTCCGAACAGGTAATGTAGCCTTTGTGTCACTTTGTGTCAGGAGAGTTGTATTTTACTACAAGTATTTAGAAGTTTTGTTATTAATTTACATCCAAATATTCCATTATTTGGAATGAAAGTCTTTTCATTCCAAACTTGGGAAGAGATAAAAGTCAAGTTTTTGTACATAGTCAGATTATCCACCATTTGATCAAGGATGTAAATAAAGTGGAACCTACATCTCACAAGGAAGTCTAATATATAAATCTAACCATTGTTATCTCAGATTATCAACAAGTTGAGAATTGACTGAATATAGGGAATACCACACTTATTGTGGGAAGGAGCTTTGGAATTGGTTAATCAAAATAAGCTAAATGTTACTTACCTGACAGGACTCATTCCAAAGAAATGGAAAAAAATGCATCTTTGAGAGCCCATCTTCTAAACTGGGAAAGGACAAAGTGAAACTGCATTTTGATGGAAGAAAAATTAAAAGATAGTTTTTTAGTTTGGGTCTTTTTAAGGAAGACTGTTCTAATTATCAAGAAAATTCAAACAAAAGCCTTTTATTATGACATTTGGAAACTACTTGTCAACTTAGATCCAAGAAAAATCACTTAAAAGAGGAACAGAATAAAATTTTGCCTTGTTCTGGTAAGATAATGATGATAAAAGATGACTGTTAGATGGCATTATATAGTCAATCCTTTTTGTTACAGCCCACATCTCTGATTTATGGGTGGATGATGTGGTATAGGACAATAATTAGCTTTGAACTTCTAGTATTAGGAGAGTGGGGGAAGAGAAGCCGAAAGAACAGAATTGGAAATGACAGTGTGTACATCTTAAATCCCCATTTTTCCCCTTTGTTTTGGACCTGCCTTGCAGTGGGAGAGCAGCTGTTAAAGTCTCAATCAGCGGACCCTTTTTCAAACCTTGAGATAGATGCTGGCATCTGTAATGTGCAGCGAAGTCAGAGCTGGCTCAGCAACATTGGCCCCACCCATCATGAGATAGACACAGCCTCATCCCATGGACCACAAATGCAAGACGCTTTCCTATCACCTTTATCTAACAAAGGTAAACGTCACTGTGAATCCTAGCTCTTCTTCACTTCCTTTGGAAGAAAGATGATGTGCACCTCAGAGGTAGTTTCACTGTTTTCTTTGAAGCTGTTTCCTTGAGAATTGCTCTTTAGTATCTGCTGGAGATGTGGGTAGTTACTAGCACAAGGCCAAATTTAGCCTTGACTGCACTTCACCATATTTATTTCTGGTAAAATGAAACAGATAAAATCTTATTATACATTAGCACTAATAGATGAACTTTTGCAGTCGATTTTAATGATAACAGAAATACTAACTTTGAACCTCAAGTAAGCAAAATGTTATCTATCCTCATGTAAAAAAGTGCATTCTTCTCATACCTGTATCATAAAAAATTGTACTCAGTTATCTTTTTATTTCATTGATTTTAAAATGTGGACATTTTCTTTTTCTCTGCAACTTCCTATATAATATCCTTAATTTTGCCTCTTAGCCTTTAAAACCTAAAATACTATCTGGCCCTTTACCAAAAAAATGTGTGCTAACTTCTGCTCTTACAGTAATGAGTAAGTCAAAAATTGAGGAATTTTTTAAGTGATGCTTAGGTTTATATAATTACAGGAGCCTTAAGTAGCAATTAGTATCTGATTTTCTGCAGTTTTCTTAATGGCCAAGCATTCACCTGAAGTTTGATTTCCAGTCTGTTGTCACTGTTACCTGAGCTGCTTCTATGTGGGTAGGCTCACAGCTGCCATTAATTGTTTTTGTGGTAGAATACACATAAAATTTATCACCTTAACCATTTTTAAGTATACAGTTAGTAGTGTTTACAGTTCACATTGTTGTGCAGCCAGTCTCCAGGACTTGTTTCATCTTACAAAACTAAACCCCCTACCCGTTTAATACAGCTCCCCATTCCTCTCTCCCCCAGCTGCTGGCAAATAGCGCTCTATTTTCTGTTTCTGTGAATTTCACTCAGCACAATGTTCTCAAAGTTCATCCCCACTGTAGCGTGTGTGAAAGCTCCCTTCCTTTTTTAGGTGGAGTAACGCCCCATTGTGTGTATAAGCCCCATTGTGTTCATCCAGCCATCTGTTGGTATGCACATGGGTTGCTTCCACCTTTTGGTTATTGTGAGTGATTTGCAATGAACATGGGAGTACTCTCTTTGAGACCCTGCTTTCAATGTTTTGGGGTACCTACGCAGAAGTGGGATTGCCAGATCATGTGGTAATTCTTTTTAATTTTTTTTGAAGAAACATTGTATTTTCCATAGCAGCTGTACCATTTTATATTCCCACCAGTATTGACAAGGGGTCTAGTTTCTCCATGTCCTCACCAACACTTACTTGCTTTTTCTTTTTTTCAGTATTATCATTTTTTATTTTAATTGTTGTTCTTGTACAGTTTTCTGTCTTTTACTCCCATCCTGGCCCACCGCCCCAGCCCTCCCCACCTCCCTCCCATTTCCACACCCCTAGTTTTTGTCCATATGTCCTTTACACTCGTTGCTCTAAACCCTTCCCCTTTTCCCCTGAAATTCCCTCCCCTCTCCCCTCTGGTGACTGTCAGCCTGTTCTCAATTTCAATGTCTTTGGTTATATTTTGCTTGTTTGTTTGTTTTGTTGTTTAGGTTCCTGTTAAAGGTGAGATCATATGGTATTTGTCTTTCATTGCCTGGCTTATGTCACTTAGCATAATGCTCCCCAGTTCCATCCATGCTGTTGCGAAGGGTAGGAGCTCCTTTCTTTCTGTTGCATAGAATTCCATTGTCACTTACTTGCTTTTTAAAAAATATCAGCCATCATAATGGACATGAGGTGGCACCATTGCTTTTTTAAAAAGAACTTTTTAAAGAGTTCATTTGAAATACACTAGAAAGTTTAGATAATAGTATAATGGATCCCTTGGCCCCTGCACACATCCATCACCCACCCTGCCTCATGACCAGATTGGTTTCATCCACTCCCCCTCCTGCTGTATTTTTGAACCACACCCAAGGCACAATGTATTTTATCTATGAATATTTCAGTATTCATAGATAAAAAGGACTGTTTTAAAAAATAGCCATAATACCATTATCCCTCTAAAAATTAAACAATAATTCCTTAATACCATAAAATATCAGAATACCAGTAAGTATTCAGATTTCCAATTGTTTCATAATTCATTATTGTCTTTCATGGCCTGAATCAAGATCCAGACAAGGTTCATGCATTGTGCTTGATGTGTTTTTAATTCTCTTTTAGTGATTGTTCCCCTCTCTGTCTTTCTTTTCCTTCTGATTTATTCATTGAAGAAATTGCTTCATGGGTTTTTCTCATAATGTGGATTTTGGTGATTGCATCTTCATGGTTTCATTTAACAGTTTCCTCTGTATCGTTAATTGGTCATATTATAGCTATTTTTTTTAATAGGTAGTAGCATGTTTTTCCATCCAAAGGCACATAGTGCCTGGTTATGTCTTTAATGAGTTTTTTAAAAATACTGTTATTATAGCGTCAGAATTTTAGTAGATTTTAATGTTTTGGTTTCAAACTCTCCAGCAGAAATTGACATCTGAGAACAGCCGATATTTAAAATTAAAACATTTTCTACATGGAGTTAGTTTATAACTTTTGGCACTTCTTCATCAGGTGATGAGTGCAGTATTGGTTCAGCCACAGACTTGACTGAAAGTAGCTCCATGGTGGATGGGGACTGGACAATGGTGGATGAAAATTTCTCCACACTCAGTTTAACTCAGTCGGAGCTAGAGCACATCTCCATGGAGTTGGCAAGCAAAGGGCCTCACAAGTCCCAGGTCCAGCTTCGGTGAGTCTTTCAGCATTTTGAAAGCACAGAATGCCTACTCGGGATATTTGGGCGAATAAGGTACAAGGGAGTACTATCCTGATAATGATTGCCTTTCTGAACATCTGTAGATTCTTCTTGGCTCCATATTTCCCTCTCAGTTATTTTGTTTCTGTTCATATATAGGTATTTGCTACACATCTTCATGGAGGCAGGATGTCTGGACTGGTGTATTGTCATAGGCTTGATTCTTAGAGAATCCTCAATAATCAACCAGATTTTGGTTATTATACAGACCACAGAGGTAGATGGAGAGATGTTACAGAACATAAAGACAGGGCTGCATGCGGTGGACCGCTGGGCCGCTACAGATTGGTAAGGGCTGGTTTCTTCGGGCTTCTTTCTTGGCTGCCCTTTCACATTAAGGCTTAGCTCTGGTTCATTTGGAGATTTTTAGGTTGGTCAAATAAAAACACTTTCCTATGTTCATTTTTAAGACCATTTTCTTTTGTTACCATTCTGTAACAAACACTTAGATAAATAATGTTCAGTGAGATAATGCTGGTCATTTTAAAAATGGGAGTGCATGTCACTGACCAGTACAAATGATCTTAGAATTAAGACTGGAACTTGAGATTTGTAGTTCTGTGGAATTAAAGATAATAACCTAAAAATGTCTACTTGAAAAGATAAAAACTTAAAGTCCATGTGAATTTAACATTCCATGGCAGTTAATAGCAAGCCCAAATTGAGTAGTAGATGGAGATAAAATAGGATGATCTAGAATAAAGGGCACTTCAGTTTTTTTTTAAAAAAGAGGAGTGGATGATGTTCGAGCCTTGGGTTCTAGCCCTTCGTCACCAATGATGTGTGGATTTCGGGTCTTCCCTTACTCGGGTCTAGTTTTCCTTAATTGACAAATTCATTCAGGTTCTCTGAAAGTTCTTTTTCAAGTCTAAATTCCTACTGGTCCTTACACTGTGGAATATGATTTTTAACTGTAATACTAGCTGATTTGCTCCCAGTGCTGACAAATTTAAGACTTGACACTAATGCTATGTGCAGCCATCTTTACACTGGCCAGGGCACCTACAAAACTGTCTCTTCTCTCCCCCTGACCCTACTGTGTCAGCGTTTAGTAGGAATTTATCCGTAACACTGTGGAGCCTTTTGAATGCAGCAGATGAAAACTAATTTCCTTTTTCCTCTACTTAGTCCTGGATATAAGCCATTTTTGAACATCATTAAGCCACAACTACAGAAGCTCAGTGAGATAACAGAAGAGCAGGTCCAACCTGAAGCCTTCCAGCCAATAATTGTGGGTAAGACTCCTGAACAGACTAGCCCCCGGGCAGAGGAGAGCAGGGCTTGCTCAGGCCATGGAAGCCTCCCTCAGGGCGAGGTCGGAGGTAGCAGCCTGGTCAGCAGGAAAGAGGAGGACACAACCCGAGCAGAGGAGGAAGAACCTTTTCAGGATGGGACTTACGACTGTTCCGTGTCCTAACGACCGTGGGGTGCCGTCGCCACGGGCACTGTTAAATGGGCAGCAGCGAGTGTGCAACTGAGGACGTTGTGACCTAGTTGCCTTAACCAGGGAGAGCTCAGCTCAGACACTGATAAGGTATTAAATTTTAACTAGCTCTTCTCTAAGAAATCTCTTTGACTCCATAAAAATGTGTTATCAGAATAACTCATCTTCATAAAAAAATTTTTAAGCTTCAGTAGAAAGTAATAAAGAATACTGTACAGATGTACATGAGGATATTTTGGTTTTACTCTTAAAGGTTGGTAGCTGTTAAACCATAGGGATTGTTTTGCCCCAGATGAGCTTACTTTTTCACTTACGTATAGCTTCTTACATGTTTTCTGGTTCAGTGTGCATCCAGACTGCTTTTTAAACATGAATGCTAAGGTGCTTGCTGTAGTTCATCAGGTACCTGAGCTACCTGTAGTGCCCCCTTGGATCGAGATCCACACTGGGATCTAAGTGGGCCTCCTGAATGGAAGCTGCCCCGGCTCAGCACACACCAGTGTGACGGAGGTGTGCCCCCAGCTCTTCCTGCCTGTCGAGTCCCAGTCCTGAACTGACGGGGGCCTTTCCTTGGTTTCCCCGTGAGCCAGCGTGCGCACTTGGTTCCTGCTGGGTCAGTGTGGGCAGAGGTCTGTGGGGTTCTTATCAATTATGCTGTTAGATACCACTACTCTTTTATATCAAAGAAATCTATCTTTTTTGTGAATACTCTTATGTAAATATACTCAAAGGCACTGTTAATATTTTTAGGGCTTATAATTTATAAGGTTTTATGCTGAATTCTGCATGGCTATATATATTCACTCTTGGAATAAAGACAGGGCTTGTTCTTTCCAAATTCGAGCAGTCTTCAGAGAGGAAGACAGGTATATTGGCTTGGTCAAAAGCAACAGGAATGGTCACACCGATCATGAAATGAAACAGGTTTTGTGCAAATTAATGTAGTTTCTTATTTATTTGCTTTTGTAAATTGAATAAAAATAGAGTTTTATGTAAATAGACAGCTGAATCCTGTATCATTACGGCTAACTAAAAATTAGTATGTATAGAATGCATTCTTCATTGTAATTTTTAAAATACTTTATTTCTGGATGATTTAAATTTCAGTTTTCATACAGTATGAAAACTGCATTCTCCTTAATTGCTTCACATACCCACCATGCGCAGTTCTCATTACCATTTAACAGTGTTAATTCAGACAGCTTCATACTGTGCAGTTTGAACAAAGGAATGCAATGTTATTTTATACAAAAACTTATTTTTATAATAATGATTTGATGTGGACCAACTTCATACCACTATGTAAAACAGCCTCTCTTCTCATAGTGCAATTACAGTGTAGAACTAAAACTTGGTCCTCTCTCCTTGTTTTTTAGATTTAGTTGTCCTAGCGTGGTTTCCTTTGAAGGGAAACTGAAAACCATTTTGAAATTGCTTAGTTCAAAATTCATCAAACTGTTTTAAATTATTGGGTTTGGTAATTACTGTCATTTACTTGTTACATTATAAGTGCAATAATTTCACATATTGAAACTCCTGAATGGGTGTAATATGTGAGTACTGGTACCTGGTTGTTCTGGTGCTACTTTTATTTAAGCCTTTGTTTTTAACTACCATTCCCTGAATCTTAAGATAGAAAATGTTTCCCATGTGAGTACATGCAGCTCAGCAAGAAACTAACCTGAAATTCCTTCTCCTGCCCTCTCCACTAGGAGAACTAGCATTACTTTTGTGCTTGGTGTGAATATTCAGTCAATAAAAATGATTTACCATTGTAAACAGCTGTGATCTTTTAAAATATCCTATCTGCTGCTGGGTTCATCTTGCATTCTTCAAAGCATGGGATCGCTAAGGCAGCTGTGTTCCTGTGGTTAATGCCATAAACGAGGTCTTCTAGAAGATACTTGGTTTTCAACTAATGGGAATGAGCGGGCCCCAAGGCAAAAAAAAAAAAAAAGTTTACAGAAATTTTCTCTAATAATTTGTAATATACTTTAATTTCTAAAAACTCATTTTTATTTGGTTCGCATATCAACTGTGTAAGCCATAATTTTAACCAATGAATTTAAATATTCAGTATATTCAGTTTAAATTATTTGCTAATATCAAAACATGAAATCATTCAGCAGGAGAGTCGACCTCTGCTTGTATTTAAAGTTGCTGTTGCTTCTGTAATGTGTATTTTTTTAACTTGGTAAAGGGCAATAAAACTAGTGAAGTTTTGTTATTCACCATCTCAGGTTAACAGCAAAAGTATATGTAATAAAAGCCACAGAAATATTCTTCTGATTATATAATTCTACCTCTTAGAGATTTAATATTTATATACAGAATTATTTAGAATAGGAGCATCAAGAGTTGGTGGCATCCTAGATGCCTGGCAACAGAAGACTGAACAGACAGTCCATGTTGATGACATGGAGAATGTTTAAAATATAATGAAAACCTGATACAAAATCATGCGTACATATGATTTCCACCAAACAAAACTTTATATATAAAAATGTAGAGACCAGGCATCATCATCTCTAATAGGTAGGATTAAAAGTTATTTTGACTTTTTCCTATAGCTAAACCTGCTGTGTCTATAGATTTGCCTATTCTGGACATTTCATATAAATGGAATCATATATGTGACTTTTTTCTGTCTGGCTTCTTTCACTTAGCATGTTCATCTCTGTATATCAGTATTTCATTCCTTTTTAAGGCTGGATAATACTCCATTTTATAGATACACTATACTTGTTTATCTATTCTTTCTTTAAGGGATTGGATGGTTTCCACCTTTTCACTACCACAGTTGTAAGTAGTTTTTGTGTGACATGGTTTCAGTTCTGTCTGGCAGTGGAAATGCTGAGTCATGTGGTAACTAGTTAATTTTTTTGAGGAACTAACTATCCCATAGTGCCAGTACCATTTTTTTTAATTCTCACTAGCAGTGGAGGAGGGTTCCAGTTTCTACCATCAGCACTTGTTATTTTTATATTTTTGGTTATAGCCATCTGCGTTAATGTATGAAGTGGTGTCTCTTTGTAGATTTGCATTTCCTTTATGACTGTCTTCTCATGATTATTAGCCATTTGTGTATCTTTGGATAAAAATATTCACATCCTTTGCCCAGTTCACCATTGGGTCATTTATCTTTCCGTTAATTTGCAAGAGATTTTATGTATTTTGGATACTAGACCCCGATCAGATGTAGGTTTCCCTGACTATCCAAGAGTAGAGTGTTCCTATGAAACTTCTGTAAGCCAAAATGGCATAAAGCAAAGAATAGCCTCTGCTTTCTGAAAATTAGTGTTATGGCACTTAGCTTTTTTGAAAGGACCTACATTAGTATGGTACCAGCTATTTTCACAAAAGCAAAACAGAAAAATCATTAGGATTTCTTTTGGTTAGCAAAAACAAGTACTAATGCCAATGTTTTCTTCTAAGATTTTTATAGTTCTGGTTCCTACTTTTTGGCCTTTGATCCATTCTAATTTTTTTGTATGTGTATATTTAGTGTCCCAGAACCACTTACCTGATTTTTTCCCATTGATCGAGTTCTCGATCGACTATAAATGTATGGGATTTTTCTGGACTAATTTTGTACCACATTAATCTATGTCTACTCTTAATGTCAGTACCACACTGTTTTGATTACTGTTGCTACTTTGTAAGAACTTTCCAAAGTATGGGTTGTAAGTTTTTTCTCGAGTGTTTTAGCTATTCTGGGTCCCCTGCACTTCCACAGAAAATTTAGGACCAGTTTGTCAATTTCTACACATGCATACACAAAAGGGCAGCTGGAATTCTGATAGAGATTGCATTCAATCTATAGATCAATTTGGAAAACACTGCCATCTTAATATTAAGCTTGCTAATCGTGAACAAGGTCTTTCTTTCAGCAATGTTTTACAGTTTGCAGTGTAAAAATTTGGTACTTCTGTTATTTTTAAGTATTCTCGATGCGTTTGCAAATAGAATTTCTTTTTGTATTGTTCTTTGTTAATTATAGAAATACAATTCATTTCCGTATATCAATATTGGATCCTACAACACTGCTGAATTCACTTACTAACTGGAATACTTTTGTGGATTCCTTAGGATTCTCTATATAGATCTTATCGTCTGCAGCTAATCTGGATGCCTCTCGTAAAACCACCCAGGCTAGAACCTCCAGTACCATATTCAGCAGAAGTGGGAGTACTGGATGTTCTTATCTTCTTAGGGAAAGCAGCATTCAGTCTTTCATCGCAAATTATTTTTTTTAATAGATTCCCTTTATTAGATTGAGGAAGTTCCCATCTATTATTAGATGAGTGTTTTTATCATGAAAAGGTTTTAGGTGTTGTCAACAAATTTTTTTGGGGGGGGCATCTGTTGAAATGATCCTGTGTTAGTTGTCCGTTATTTTATTAGTTATATATTGCATTGATTTTTCAGGTGTTACATCAACTTTGCATTCTTGGGATAAATCCCACTTGATCATGTTAATAGGGGCAAACTTGGAGAAAAGAAACTAACAGGTTGTATCAAAAGTATATATTATTGCACTTCAAAATTGGCTAGGATATTTGAAAATAAAAACACATAAGGAGGCATAAAGTGTATTAGGAATGTCTTATTCAGCTGTTTCACCTTGTGCTAAACCATTTTCAAGGAAACTGACTCAAATTTAAGTAATTTGCACAGAGATGTGGGTTCCCTTTTTGCGGGGAGCATGGCTGCCCTGTCCTTGTGTGGCGATTGGAATGCACCCTCTGGCTCAAAGAAAATTTCTTCTTCCCTCCCTCCTCTCTCTCTCACCCAACAGAAGAACATTTTTATTAGCCTTTCAGTGACTTTCTTCACCAATGGATACGATTTAAATTGCTAAATGTGCTGAAGTTCAACACTACCAAGTAATCAGTCATAAATTTCTGTGAAATTCAGACGCACAACCTTATTCCACAGCAAAAAGGATCCAGTTGAAGTAAATGTTTTAATATTGAGTTCTTTGCTCATATGACCCATCTAGGTATTTTAATAGCAATTTTTTAAAAAAGATTTTAAAGGCTCTGTAGACTTGGAATAACTTCGAATGTGAGGGTACAGGAGAACACAACAAAGATATGTTTTTCTGTTAAAGATACTAACTAGTAGATAAAAAGTTTATTTTGGTAACATTGTAAGGCAACAATTAGTCCTCAAGTCAGCAAACCAGTGAAAAGAGATGGACAGTCTTCCTGAGTGAACAGGTGGTTTCCCTCAGTGGTAACGTTTCAGGGATCCTATCATGCTTGTTTACATCTGCTAAACTGGAAACAAATACTTCATGCAACAATCATTTTTTGTTTGGTCCAACAGCATAAATTTTTAAGAACAAATTCCTTCGAAATCACAATTCTTTACACTTTCCCTGTGCTACTTTCTGTACGAAATGATGTGTTTTAGAATTTGAAAAGACCCTTTTAGAAATGAGTCACTCAAATGAGCACTCAAAAAAAAAAAAACCTTTTTCAGAGGCTGCTGATCTGACAGTGGTGCACTTACCAACATAGCCTTGAGTACTGGAATTACTTAATCATTTCTACACTAAAACAATCTTCCAGAACACTTAAGCATGCCCAGAGACCAGTGAGCATCTTTTTAAGATCTTGCACCATATGTAAGTTTTATAATGCTAAAGAAAACCAAGAACAAAAGACTTGTTTACATGTGAGGATATAATTCAAAGGCAAAAAGAAAACCATGATTATTACTGAAAATATCACAAGGAACTTCTTGTGTTTCATACAATGTCCTACAAAACTTGGAGTTTTGCCTTTTTTTCCCTATGAGTAATTTCTGGTAATCAAGGCCAGATTATTCACTGGGACAAAAATATGCTTATACAGTTAACCCTTAGGATCCATGGGGCAGGCAGTTAGAGCATGTGTGTGGATATCAAAATCCACATGCTCTAGTTCCTTACATAAAATAGCATAGTATTTGCATATAGCTTACATACATCCTCCTCTAAATCATCTGAATTATAATAAAATGTACATACCATGTAACAGTTGTTACACTATATTTTTTAGGGAATAAGAACAAGGAAAAAAGTCTACATGAGCAGTACAGATGGAACCACTGTAGGCCTAATGACACAGTACACGTCAACAGCAACATAACATTTTTCCCCTGAATATTTTCCATCCGTGTTCTGGAACCTGCAGACTGACTATATTTTGAAATTCATTGAGATAGTACTGTTTCTAACTTTTCCCCCACAACTGTGATTCCATACAAGCTATACTATAAACACTTCCAACTTTATTACAGCCTGATAGACTAATGCAGCAGGTACCAGGCACTTGAAGCTAGTAATATATGGTTTCTACAAAATCAAAATAAGTAAAAGCAACTGCTCCAGTGTCCGTGCACATCACAGCCCCAGCATGTTACCCTCTGTGTAGAGGGCTGCAACCCTCTGTGTAGGCCCAGACAGCTTTAAGAGAGTCTGATTAGGGAATATGATTAAGAAACCACATTGTATCACACGGGCAGCTTCAAGAAGAATTTCCTCCCGTGATGCACACTTACTCTATCTGTTCAAATGGATCCAAGTGCCAGTTTTTAAGTTTTTTTACTATGGTGTTTCTTTAAAATGTTTTTTTGGGTCTATGCTTGCTAAACTCAGAATTAGTGCAACTTTTTATATTTCTTAACAGAAAAAAAAAATGAAGCAACATTTACCACCAAACCCTCCAAACCTTTCCACTGCTGGAACCCAGTATCCATCAGGCACTGCTGGCATATGCCTCACACGTTACACAGCCGTCTTAAAAATGAAGAGCACCTTTAAGGCCTAGGGCTGCCATTATGCAGGGTCTGAACCCCAATAACTATAAGTACAGGGATCTTGTTCCAGGACTAGGCACAACCTCAATTTTCAGGAAAGTCAGCTGTGCTGGACAGTAAGTTACTGAGAAACCAATCTGTTCAGCTGGCTGGAAACAGGCAAAATAAGGACTCAGTGCATCAATAAAATGCGTTTAAGGATTAACGCTGGATAGCAGAAAACTCCTCAAAACAAGGAATAAATATTTATAAAATGCTTAGCCACCATGGCAGCTCAGTGCTCCGAGGAGGTTAAGGTCATGAGCTGGCACACACAACACTGAACCAAAAGAACCTGTGAAAACGCAGAGGGTCTGTGTAGCTGTACAAATGTTGGCCATCTCAAATTGGTCAGGTGAAGGGGGAACGTGTTTCAGAAAGAAGCTTCAGGCACTGAAACAACTTCACAATGATGGATCTCAGTGATGAGTTGTCAGAAGGGCTATGAGCAGCAACTCTGCACAGGTTTCCACATCAGGGGTCCTGGGCTTCACTACAGAGATGCAAAGCATACTTTAGAAGCTTCCTGAAGAAGCTCAGCTCAGCACAGGCTGGAAGCTCAAGAGCCCAGTGGTTCTTCCCATTTTTTGAAATAGCTTTCTAATGACCTACAGTTAGGTCTCAAGGGGAATCATTACTCCAGTGATTGGTAATTTACCCACCATCCACACAACAAATGGTCTTGGGCTTTAATTGGAAATGTCATTTGTCTCATTAACAATGGTCCTGTAATACTTTCAATGTCTTTTATGATCCTAAGGGAACAACTCACACTGCTCAGATGGTTTGTTGGCTTTTGTCCTTAAGGTCGTATAAAATGACATGGTAGTGTAGTGGCAGTACCTACATGTGCTTAAGTGCCAGAAAACTGGCATTTTCAAGTGTCAAAAAAATCATTTATCACTACCCCACAGCATAATCATTATAGTACTTAACCCTGAACAGTGTTAGTCCACAAAGCTCTTTGAACATATATGCTCATTAAAATTCATTGACTTACATTACAAATACCACGTAGCGTAAGGAGAAAATGTGTCACATGAAGTATCCCACTGGTCATTTACTTCAAATTCTTTCACAAGGTTAGAACACATAGAGACTGTAGGTGCACACCCAGGCAGAGGGAAATGTCCAATCTGGAAACTTCTCTTTCAGAGCGTCCAGCTGGGAGGATCTCTTGTTTTCCCCAGAGATATAGTGGGCAGCAATGGCCACAGTGACTATGCCCTCTGGCTGTTCTTCCAAGACCTGGCAGAGAAAATTAGTTAGTTTTCTAGCTCTATGAAGGCAGAATACTGATCCTAAGTATTTGATAGTTGCCAAATACCACTTGGGAACCTGACCAATGATACCAACAATGCTGGGAAATTCCCACCTGTACTTCTATCCAGAACTGCCATGCAGAGGCTTGGAGTCCATGGGAGTAAAATACAAAGTAGTCCCCTCCTTTACTTGTGATTGGAGTGCCACTGCCAAGAGACCACTGAGAAAGTGTTGACCCTTTGTGAGTACGAACATAGAATGACATATGGCTTGGTCCTGCAACAAACAGAAGAAAGATTAGTTAGAACTATCTTAAAAAACATCAACAAGAAAAGCAGTTAAGCCATCACCCGGACCAGACTATGAAGTTCATGTCTTTTATCACTTTAAAGACACTTATTGCAAACCTAATGGAGGTCTGCCAGTTTGGACTTTCAGTGTAGATCAACAAAGGTAAGTAATGAGGTGCAGAAGGAAAGGCACAGATGTTACAGTGAGAAAACCTGGGTTTAGGTCTTGGCCCAGTTACAAGAACCTAGCACTCATGAGAGCCCTTCTTCAGAAATCTAGGCAATAAGCTTCATCTAACCATAATATGAAAACTAGCAAAAGAACTGATAATGAGCCCTGGCTGGTGTGGCTCAGTGGACTGCGTGCCAACCTGTGAACCAAAAGGTTGCCGGTTTGAGGCCCTGGCTGGTGTAGCTCAGTGGATTGAGCACGGGCCTGCGAAGCAAAGGATCGCGGTTCGATTCCCAGTCAGGGCACATGCCTGGGTTGCAGGCCAGTTCCCAGCATGGGACACACAAGAGGCAACCGTACATTGATAATTTCTCTCCCTCTCCCACTCTCTTACCCTTCCCCTCTAAAGATAAATAAATAAAAATCTTTTAAAAAAAAAAAAAGGTTGCCGGTTTGATTCCCAGTCAAGGCACATGCCTGGGTTGTGGGCCAGGTCCCCAATAGGGGGCGTGCAAGAGGCAACCACACATTGATGTTTCTCTCCCTCTCTTCCCCCCACTTTCCCTCTAAAAATAAAGTTTAAAAATCTTTTTTAAAAAAGAACTAATGAGAATTTTACTATATTCAAACATATTACAAGTATTGAGGTGTGAGGTTGGAAGATTGATGTACAAATGTTGCATGTAACATGAAATGGAAAGTGGAATAAGCACACTGTTGTGTAGGCTAAGAGTTAAAGAAAGCCATTAAAACCTGACACACAGATAGTGAAAAGTTAAATAACAGGTGATCAAAGAAAAATATAAACTTCCTTAAATGCCAGAAAATGTGTTCAAGAACAAAGGAGACACCACAGAAAAAGGAGTATAAAACACAGCATTAGTCATAAAAATGTGAGTAGACCTGACTCAGCCACGAAAAGAACAATGTTTTCAACTTGGCTTACAAAGCTGACCTAGTATTCAAGGAACATAGTTAAAGAGATTAAGAAAACGTAAAATTAAAAGTATGAACAAAGATATTTGTCAAGTGTACACAATTTTAAAAACACCTCTTTGCCTTCCATGACTTGGAATACTTCTTTCCAGCCCCTTCTGGAACTTCCTGGACTTCCTGGTAGTCTATTTCCTTTACCAGATTGGGGAAGTTCTCCTTTATTATTTGTTCAAATAATTTTTCCACTGTTGCTCTTCCTCTTCCCCTTCTGGTACCCCTATAATTCAGATGTTGGACATTTAAAAATGGCCTGGAGGTTCCTAAGCCTCTCCTCATTTTTTTGAATTCTTGTTTCCTTCTTTTCTGTTTGGTTGTTTCTTCCTTCTGGTCCACTCCACTGATTTGAATCCCAGTTTCCTTCCCATCACTATTGGTTCCCTGTACATTTTCCTTTATTTCACAAAGTCATGAAAGGCAAGGACCTACATCCAAGATTGCTCTATCCTGCCAAGCTTTCATTTAGAATGGAAAGGCAGATAAAGTGCCTCCCAGATAAGGTGAAAAAGGAGTTCATCATCCCCAAGCCCTTATTATATGAAATGTTAAAGGGACTTACCTAAGAAAAAGATAAAAAACATGTACAGTAAAATGACAGCAAACTCACAATTATTAACAACCACACCTAAAACAAAAACAAACTAAGCAAACAATAGAACAGGAACAGAACCACAGAAATGGAGAGCACATGGAGGGTTAGCAACGGTAGTGGGAGGAGGAGAGAGGGGGGAAAGGTACAGAGAATGAGTAGCATAGATAGTGGGTGGAAAATAGACAGGGGAGGGCAAGAATAGTATGGGAAATGTAGAAGCTAAAGAACTTATGGCACATGGACATGAACTAAAGGGGGGAAATGTGGGTGGGAGAGGGTGTGCAGGGTGGAGGGGAGTGAAGGGGGGAAAATGGGACAACTGTAATAGCATAATCAATCAAATATATTTTTTTAAAAAAAGACCTGATGTCAGAAAACAATTCAAGACAAAACACTGAAAATGACACCTAAAAGCTGTAAATCACATAAAAATTGTTACTTCTGTACACCAAATAACATAGCAACTACTTTATGACCCAAAACTACAGAAGATGCAAGATGTATACATAGAAACAAAAGAAACTAATTTTCTATCACTATAAGACATCAATTGAACAAAACAGTGACATAAAAGACCTAAAGAAAATGATCAGTGAAGCAGACCATAAAATATACCTATCAAACTTTACATAATACAGGATATATATCAAGTGGGCATAAAACTCATAAAAATCTTAGGTCACGAAAGATATCAAATTTCTATAAAATTGAGATTACAAATAACGTTCTGATCACAATTCAATAAAGCTTGGAATTATCAACAAAACAAAACAGCTTTCTACACGGAAATTAAAAGGTCTAAGACTTATGAGTAAAAGAAAACAAATTATGGAAAATTTTTAAAAATAAATACTACACATACCAGAGACTGTTGGATACATGAAAAACAGTGATAAAGAAAATCCAGAGCAATAAGCTCTTTTTTTCAGTAAAATAAAAGAATAAAATGACGAGTAAACTAGGACAACAAAGTAAACAGAAAGCACAAGTTAGGAAATACTATAGATAAAATCAGAAATCAATGAAATGGAGAATATGACAAAACACCACCTACTTAAACAATCAAAACTGCTATTTATTTTTAATTAACAAGATGGGGGTAGTCTGGGTGGAGGGCAAAGTGGGGAAAATTGGGACAACTGTAATATAACTAAAAAATTTTTTTTTAAATTTTAACAAGACAACCACTAGGTAACAATTAAAAAAGAGGCAGCAGGGGAGGGAGCAACAAACCAAGTACACAAAAAGAGAAATAAGAAAAATAATTTAAACAAGTTTGTAAATCACCTGTGACTACTTTGCAGACTTTCATAAATAACTGAAAACCCCGATGAAATAGATACTTTTCTAGAAAAATACAAGTGACCCAAACACACCTATAAAGCTTAGGCAGACAAATTACCCTAGAAAAGGTTATTAACCTACCCACAAAAAAAGCACAGGCCCAGGTGGTTTCAGAGAGAATCTCAAGCCAACTTTTCAACCAAATAGTTCCAATGCTCCATAAACTGTTCCAAAGCATTGAAAAATTAAGGAAAACTTACCAACTGTTTTCATGATGTATAACATTTATGTTTTTACATTTATAATGCCTAACACTGATACCTAAATCTGATAGAGTACAACACACACACACACGAACGAGTACCATTCATAAGTACTGATGCAAAATTTCTAAATAAAATATTAGCAAATATCCAACATCACAGTAAGAAAATATTAGGCCATGACCTGGCTGATTATACCATATTAAAATATCCAAGGAAGAAAAAACCTATGATTATTTTTATAGATGACTAAAAAACATCACAAAATTAAAAACCATTCCTTATTAAATATTCTAGAAATTGCCCTGGCTGGTGTGGCACAGCAGACTGAGTGCTGGCCTGCAAACTGAAAGGTCACTGGTTCAATGCCCAGTCAGGTCATGTGCCTGGGTTGCAGGCCAGGTCCCCAGTTGGTGGCGTGTGAGAGGAAATCAATCGATGTTTTTCACCCTCTCTTTCTCCCTCCATCCCCATCTCTCTAAAAATAAATAAATAAAGTCTTAAAAAAAAATAGAAACAACGGCTGATGAATGCTTGGTTAACACGATAAAAAGTAATCTACCTTAGCCCTAAGGCTATCTTACATAATGGGAAACCACTACAGACCTTTGTACTGGTATCAAGAGCAAGGCAAGAACGCTGCCATCTCAACAACTGCCATACACTGCGCTACAAGTATTAGCCCTTTGCACAAATCCGAGACATAAAAACTGCTACAGAGGAAATAAAACTACACTTGCAGATGATGTGCGGTAGTCAAAAGTTATACCTGAGTTCTGCTTTTGTGTAACTGTCAGGCTCAGAATGGTTTACATGTTTTTTAAACAGTGATTAAGAAAGAACCCACAACAGAGATATCTGCCAAAGCCTAAAATATTTACTATCTGACCTTTTAAAGTTTGGCAATTCCTGGTATATCTGGAGAACCCTAGGGTAGCATGATTAACTTTAAAAATAAAAGATTCAGCCCTGAATCTTTTCTGGTGTGGTTCAGTGGACTGAGTGCCAACCTGCGAACCAAAAGGTCACTGGTTCGCTTCCCAGTCAGGGCACATGCCTGGGTTGCAGGCCAGGTCTCTAGTTGGGGGCATGTGAGAGGCAACTGATCAGTGTACTCACGTTGATGTTTCTCTCCCTCTCTTTCTTCCTCCCTTCTCCTCTCTCTAAAAGTAAATAAATAAAATCTAAATAATAAATAAACAAAAATATAAATAAAAGATTCAGCCAGCCCCGGCCGGGTAAGTCAGTTGGTTAGAGTGTAGTCCTAACATGCCAAGGTTGCAGGTCCGATCCCTGGTCAAGGCACACACAAGAATCAACCAATAAATGCATAAATAGGTGGAACGAGAAGTTGATGTTTCTCTCTCTCTCTCTCATAAATACATTAAACAATAATAAAAGATTCAGTGAGTTAGCAAAATATAAAACTGATATACACAAGTCATTTGCCTTCATACATACAAATTATTAATATAACAGTTAAAAGACAGACTGGTGAAGGAAACCCCAATTATAACAGCAACAAAACCTGGATGAGAAAAATTTTAAAACACTCCTGAAAAAACACAAGAATAGGTCTGAACAAATAAATGGACAGTCCAAGTTCATGTATTGGGAGACTCTACAATATAATGTCAATTCTCCTTAATTTATACATTTATTGTATCCCCCGAATACCCACTAGCAGTAGGCTTAATATTAGACTTAATAGTAAAATTCATATGGGAAAAAAACAAACATACATGCAGAAATAGCAAGGAAAATATTGAAAAACAAAAACTACAAAGGATCTTTACTGACCCAATCTTTAAAGATTCCTATAATTTAAAGTGTGGTAACTGGTGCACAAATAGACATACACCTATAGAGTCAATTTTATTTTTCTGATTTCTTGACATTTGCAATCAGAAAACACAGGGCAGCAGATGTGCACCTTGCCTGCCAGGAACCTGCATTTTACTGGAATTCTCCAAACTGTGCATAGAGGGTGGAGAAAGGTTTGGATTTTTTTGTGTGTGCTTCCTTTTTACAGACTGATGATTAAATAAAATTAGAAATATTTACTGTATGAACAAGAAAATCACTGAGTACAAATTAAAATTTTTTCTAATTACATTTTAGCACCCTAGAGAACAAAAGTATTCACCTTCAGAAGTGTCAGCTAAGGCATTTAATTCTCGTAAGCACTTCATTCCGTTGGTTAACTACCAAAAAGAACCCTGACCCCTACCCTCATACGCAAAAATTAATTCAAGATGGATCATAGGCCTAAACATAAAAACTAAAGCTATAAAGTTTCTAAAATAAAGCATAACAGAATCTATCTTTGCGACCTCTAGGTAGGCAAGATTTTTCAGCAAGGATATATAAAGCATTAATCTTGAAAGAAAAACTTGATAAACTGGACTTCAAAAACAACTTAAAACATCTGCAAATCAGGTGCACCCTCCTTGGGGCAGACTCACTCCCATCTCCTTTTCAAGTGAGTTTTTTTGTCCTCGACTCTAAGGGTCCCTGTGAGACTTGCAACCAGGGGAGCGAGAGGCAAACAGCACCTGATCCATCCCAGGCTCGCCCCCGGAACCTGTCTCCCAAGCCCCCTTTTCTCACATCTCCCAGTGCGCTGACAGCAGCCCCACCTCGGCTCTCTCCCATGGTTGCTTCTGCCCTAGGCCGGCCCTTGTTTCACTGTCCTGGGCTTTAATAAATGTACTCTCAAAATTAAAAATAAAGAAAAACTTCTGCAAATCAGAAATCATTAAATGGGTAAGAAAACCTTGATAACACATATACCTGATATAAACGATTTTCACCTGGTACATATAAACTCCCACAAGTCAGTAAGCCCAATTTTTTAAAAGGAAAAAAAAACATGAACAAAGCAAGATATATGAATAGCCAATCAGCACTTGGAAAAGCGTTTCATGTCATTATTGCAGAAATACAAGAGTTACTGCTAAATATCCACTAGAAACGATAAAATGAAAAATACAAATAGCAAATATTTGTGAGATCTAGAACTTTCACATACATAGGGGGACCCAAAAAACTCAGTCTATTTATTAAATATTGTGTATGTATTCTTACATGTGTAAATTTTAGTCACCTTCAAAAGTACTCTCCATTTAATGCAATACTGCTATCAAGACTTTTTTCCACTGTTCAAAACAGTTTTTGAACTCCTCAATGTTGGTGCCTTTTAGTGCTTCTGCCATTTTTTGTTTCACCTCTTCCACATCGGCAAAACGTTTCCCTTTGAGGATGTTTTTCATTCAGGGAAGCAAAAAAAGTCACTTGGGACAACACTGGGTGAAATAGGGATGGTGAGGTACAGGGGTCATGCCACTTTTGGTCAAAACCTGCTAAACACTCAGTGAGGTGTGGGCAGGTGCGCTGGTAAGTCACCCATCATGAAATGGGCAAACGCGTTGAAAGAATCTTCAAAACAAATTCACTGAAGCCAAACACAGCCTCTCACAACAACGCCAGCTGGTACACTGATACAGATGGGTTCCTAGAACACTCATTTAACAGGGAAGACTGCACTGCAAGGGGCCTGCCCTCCAGAAGATAATTCCAAGTTTTTGAGGGTCCCCTTGTACTACTGGTGGGAGGGGAAAAAAATAGAACAATTTCAAAATTAAATGTAAGTCTACCCTCTGAACCCAACAATTCCACTCCTGGATATTTATCCAAGAGAAGTGGAAAATATATATTCCCAAAAAGCCATGTATAAGCATGTTCATAACAGCTCCATTCACACCAGCCTCCAAACAGAAACAGCCCAGGAGCCCATCAACAGGAGAATGATAAACTATGGTATAGTCATATACTGACTACTACTCAGCAGTAAAAAGGAACAAACTACTGATACTCAGAAACAACATAGCTCCATCTCAGAAACATTATGCTGAATGACCCAGACAGACCCAGGATGCTACACACTGGATGATTCCATTTCTACGAAGTTCAAGAATGGGCAAGACGAGTCTGTGATGTGGAAATAAGGAGAGTGGTTGCTGCTCAGGGTCAGGGAGATTGAATGGAAATGTGTGTAAGGGAAATTTGTAGAGTGATGGGAATATTTTAAGTCCTAATGGGTACATGTATTCTTTTATCAAAACTAATGGAACTGTATCAGATCTGTACACTTCACTATATATAAATGAGGTCTTGAACATACATATATATATATATATATATATATATATATATATATATATATATTTTTTTTTTTTTTTAACTCAGTAGGGAAGGTACAGAGTGAACAGTAGCAGAACCTTTTAAAATTGAACTTCCTGTATTAGGGACTCCAGAGAAACAGAATCAATAGGATATATACACAGAAAATAGAGACTTATTTTAAGGAATTGGCTCATTCAATTGTGAACATTGCAAATCCAAAATCTTCAAGGTAGCTGGCAGGCAGGAGACCCAGGGAAGAGTTGAGCTTGAATGCCAAGGCCATGTGAAGAGGTCAGTTACTCTTAAGGCCTTCAACTGACAGATGAAGCCTACCACATCATGGAGAACAATCTGTTTGACTCACATCTGCTTATTTAAATGTTAATCCCATCCAAAAACTACCTTCACACACTGATCTAGGGCATTTGACCAAGTATCTCAGTACCATGGCCTAGTCAAACTGACACACACACTTCACAAACAAAGTCATTATAAAAGGAGAGACACCATCCTGGTTTTTAGGAGAACATTGTGTGTGGCGTGGGCCCAGCTCCCACTCAGAGATGCACAGGATCCACGCCCACGGGTAGGTTCTCCCATTGGGAATCAGGCCTGCATTGTACTTAGGCTGCTCTGAGATTTGCTTTTGCTAAAACTCCCTCACCCTGAATTGAGGCAGCAAACGTTTAGTGCATATCTTTAAAGTAACTTCCTAAAATCCATGCTAAACCTTCCAAGGATGAGTGTAACCAGTTCAACCACTTTTCCCTTTGCATTTGCAAATATCCTTCTTCTGTGATGTGATTAGTGGCATCCTCTCCTTTGTTTCCTGTAAAAGGTAACCACCTAAAGTGAACCTCTGCATAGTAAATGAGGACCATCATGTAATGTGCCTAAAAAAGCAATAAAAGCTTATCAAGGCAAGGGTTGGGGTGTTCTACTCTTGAGAGAGAGGCCGCCTGTCCCTTTTCCTCCACAGGACTCGGTAGTCTGTGGGAATTTGTCTCGTATCTCATCCACAATGTTGCATCACTGGTTTGCTTACTTAAAAAAAAAAATTACCCAGCAGACTAGCAAACTCTTACATCTTCTGATGACAAAATTTCCTACATCTTGATGGTTGTCTCTGTGCTAAGTGAGAAATGACCACATAGGCTGCTTTAAAAAGAATAAAATTGCCAAATTCAACAATTTAATGCATCCCTTGAGCGCCCATTATGTGCCTGCCAGTGATTATCCTGGGAATCAAAAACAGAGAGATAAACACAAACCCACCTATGTCTGCCTCCCTTGAAATCTAACAGAAAATACAGACATGAATTAAATAATCATGATACAAGGTGATCAGTAGTACAACTGAGCTATGTACAAAGAAAAGAAAAAAGTAGAAGGATGGCAGTTGTTCAGTTTTTTTGGAGACGTTGGGAAAAGAGGTTCAGATTAGTTTTTAGATTTTGCCAAGGAGAGAGAAGGGTGGCATTTGGGTGGGAGGCAGCAGCAGAAGTGAGAGTAGACACCTGGGGACAAATGATCAGCTGAATGTAGCTACAGGGAGCATCAGGGAAAAAAGGTTTAAAACGTATACATAGGCCCAACTGCCAAAGACCAAACATACTCTGACAAAGAATTTGGGTTTATGCTGCAGGCAACAGGAAATCAGTAAAAGTTCTCTAAGTAGGGAATTGACACGATCAAGTCTATTTTTGAAAGATAGTATTACAGAGAAGACTTAAAGGTCAAAACACCAGTTGAAAAACTCTAAGAGCTAGCTACTAGTTTTAAACATAAAGGTACCAAGAAAGGTAAACAAAAGCATACTGTCTAATGCCTGAGCAAATGCTGCTATGGATCTATAATGAACCAGTAACTGACACAAAGTTTTCAATTAAGCTCCTGAAAAACCATGATCAGCCTTAACTTCTTTGAGAAATACTATAATCTCTTATAAAATTGTTGGTCACTATAATAAATTTGAGATGGAAAAACCGACATGCACTTACTAAAAAGTTTAGTAAGTAAAAGATGGGGAAGAAAAATGTCCTCTGACTTAACCGTTGCTTCAAAGGTCAACTTCATAGAATCCCAGGGAGGGAAGAAACGGGAACAGGAATACTGTGTTGCAAAGTCTCCACACTGAAAATAAATTAATGAATAATCCGCACTACCCCTGAAGAGGCAGAGTGTTACTTGAAAGTGGACGATTGCAAGCTCTAGGACAGCCACTAAAAATAATTTTAACAAGTATTAATTGATATGCTAAGATACCGTATCAATTATATCAAATATGTATAATTGATATGCACCTAACAACAGAGTGTTAAAATAGGTGAGACCAAAACTGATAGAAGTAAAGGAGAAATAGGCAAATTCGCTGTTACAGTTGACCTCAACAGCTCTCTACTAATAACTGACAACTCTTGCAGGCCAAAACTCAGTAAGGAGACAGCTGAAGTAAACGCCACTATCACAAAACTGGATCTACTGACATTCATAGAATCTTCCCTTCTCTCTAAAAATAAATAAATAAAATCCTTAAAAAAACTGAATCAATAATTAATGAGCTTCCAAAACAGGGGAAACAAAACCCAGCCCTGGGTGGGTTCACTGGTGAATTCTACCAAACATTTAAAGAAGAAATTATACCAATTCTCTGCAATATCCTCAGAAGATAGGAACAGAGAGAATACTTCCTACCTAATCCTACAAGGCCAGCATCACCCAAATACCAAACCAGACAAAGATGTTACAAGAAAACTTACAGACAAGTATCTCTCATGAATATAGATGCAAAAATTCTCAATATATGAGCAAATTAAATCCAACAATGCATAAAAAATTATAAGCCACAACCAAGTGGGATTTATTCATTATGCAAAATTAGTTCAACATGGAAAATTAATGTAATCCATCACATCAACAGACTGAAGAAAAATCATATGATCATATTAGTAGAAAAGCATTTGACAAAATCCAACATGCATTTCCATAAAAACTCTCAGCAAACTAAAAATAGATGGGGACTCCCTCACTCTGATAAAGAACATCTACAGAAAATCTACAGCTAACTTCATATTCAGGAAGAAACTAGAAGCTTTCTTACTGAATCAGGAACAAGGCACAGATGTCCCTTCTTACCACACCTTTCTGAAATCACACTGGAAGTCCTGGTTAATGCAGTAAGACAAGAAAATTGAATAGTGTATAAAGACTGGGAAGGAAAATATAAAACTTTGTTTGCAGATAACTTGATCATGTATGTACAAAATTCAAAAGAATCAACAAAAAACTGGAACTAGCGCTGGCTGGTGTGGCTCAGAGGACTGAGTGCCAACCTGTGAACAAAAAGGTTGCCGGTTTGATTCCGTCAGGGCACACGCCTGGGTTGTGGGCCAGGTCCTCAGTGGGGGCCACCTGAGGGGCAACCACACATTGCTGTTTCTCCCCACTTCCCCTCTCTCTAAAAATAAATAAATAAAATCTTTAAAATAAAAAAACTGGAACTAGTAAATATGACAGCAGGGTTGTCAGGTATAAGGTTAATACACGAAAGTCAGTTTCCTTTTTATATACCCTCAGCAAACAACACTATTTGCATTAGCACCCCCCAAAAATGAAATAGATGTAAACCTACTTGAGGAAAACTACAAAACTGTGTTAAAAGGACCAAACAAGATATAAATAGACATCCCGTGTCATGGAGAGAAAAAGTCAAATTGTAAAGATGTCGTTTTCCTCAACTTAATATACAGAGTCAGTGCAATTCCAGTCAAAATTCCAGAAAGTTATTTTGTGAATATCAACACACTGGTGTGTGGAGAGACAAGAGACAAACAATATACTGAAGAAAAATAAAGTTATTGGGGACAGATTCTACCCACCTTCCACAGCTATAGTAATCAAAGCAATGCAGTAAGGGCAAGAGGAGAGAGAAACAGGTGAGAGAACAGAATACAGAGCCCAGATACAGACCCACACAAAGATGATCACCTGAGGCATCGCAAAAAACCAGGTAATTCAATAGTAACAGGATCATCTCCAACAACTAGTACTGGAACTGGAAATCCACATGCAAAAGAAATGAATCTAGACACAGACCTTACACCTTTCACAAAAAGTAACTCAAAATGTAGGCCTAAATGTAAAACACAAAAGTAAAAAACTTATAGAAGATAACACTGGAGGAAATTTTGAGACATTATGTTTAGCAGTGATTTTTAGATACAACACCAAAAGCATGACCCATGAAATAAAAACTGATTTAAGTTGGACTTCATTAAATTTAAAAGTTATGTTCTGTGAAAAACACTATTAAAAGAATGAAAGGACAGACAAGCCAGACTGAGAGAAGATACATGCAAATCACTTAGCTATCTGATAAAGGACTTACATCCATATATACTAAGAATTATTAAATTTCAACAAGAAGAAAACAAACAACCCAACTAATAAAGACAAAAGATCAGGACACCTCACCAAAGAAGACACACAGAAGGCATATGTAAAGTTGCTATCGTGCACCATTACGGAATTGCAGATTAAAAAAATGAGATGGCACTACCCATCTCCCAGAACGGCTAAACTCGAAAACACTAGAAGCACCAAAAGCTGTTGAGGAGGCAGAGCAACAGGAACTCCCACTCACTGCTGGTAGGAAAGGAAAACGGTGCAGCCACTCGGGAAGACAGTTTGGCAGTTTCTTACAAAGGTAAATAGAGGCTTACCACGCCATCCAGCAACTGTGCTCCTAGGTATTTATTCAAATAAGTTGAAAACCTATGTCTACACAAAACCTGCACACAAATATATCTGTAGCAGCTTAATTCATAACTGTCAAAAATAGAAGCAACTACATTCTTCAGCAGGTGAATGGATAAACTGTGGTACATTCATAATGTTATTCAGCAATTAAAAAAAAAAGAGCTATCAAGCCTCTAAAAGACATGAAGGTACCTTAAATGCACATTGCTAAATGGGGAGGACAGAGGGATGAGTAAACAGAGGATGGCACAAGGGCGGGGGGCGGGGGGGGGGGCGGGGGCGCGTTTAGGGCAGTGAATCTGTTCTGTGTGATGCTGTAATGGTGGATACCTTTGTCAAAACCCACAGAGGTGTACAACACAGAGAGTAAACTGAACCTCAATGTAAACTGAGGACGTTAGTTAATAATAATGTGTTAATACTGGCTCATCATTTATAAGAAATGTACCACACTGATACAAGACGTTAATACTAGGGAAAGCTGTGAGGGTGGGGGATGGGGGAACTCTACTTCCTGCTCGATTTTTCTGTAAACCTAAATCTGCTCTAAATATAAAGTCTGTTAAACTTCCTTTAAGAAATCATAATCAGCTGCACTTGCTTTTAGATAAACACTCAGCTGCTGGTCACTATTATAAATTTGAGGAAAAAATATACATGCTTATTAAAAATTTTAGGAACTGAAGAAGAAACAACAGTCCTATGACTCACCTGAGGCTTCAAAGGTCAGCTTTACAGAATCCCAGTGCGTCTGTTCTTTGGATACAAGTCTGAAATGAACAGGTTCTCTTGGGGAAACTTCTGAGGCAGGAAGATACCAGTTTTTCCTATTTGAAAAGGAATTCAATATATCAATAATATTTAGGATGCTTGTGTTCAGAATATATGAAACACATTTGGGGACATGGCAATAAACTCTGACAGATATAATAACTTATTCTAATTCCTCTGAAGCCCAGGTTATTGCAGAATAAAACCTTCCCAAAGAATAAAGGACCCTTGGTGATCTGACTCCACTACCCAATCTATTTCTTCTCATCTGATCTTTATCAAACAATAAAAAATTCCTAGAAATGAAACAATTTGAACTTGATGCTTAACTGCTATCTATTTGATTATTTAAGAGGGCCACCCTTTCTAACTACTGAGATTTCTAAAGGAAAAACTTTCTAAATTTGAATAAAGGAAAACTATACTTCTAAGTGGTTCATCCCACTAAAGAAATGGAACTTTTGCAGTGATAGGAAAAAATAGTGTAAGTGGCACTTGACTTGTGTTAAACCAGTTTAAATAACGAAGTGCTGCCACAGTGACAGACCTGAGAACAAACTAATCCCCAACTGAAGCAGAAAAGCAATGAACCAACCTGATCAGAAAGTGCACTGGAAGGTACCACGGGAAGCCACACATGGGTGCGTTCTCCTCACAGTGAGCTCGGATGGTGTCATTGATCTCCGGAATGTGAGGTGTTATGTGAGACATTCCAGTGTAATCAAATCCATTGATCCATATTCCAGAGTCCCGTTTAACTACTTTTCCATTCAAGTCATGAAATGTTCTTGTCACATGCTAAAAAGAACAAGACTAATGAGAAAACTACTGTTTCAATCCCTTCACCTGCATCCCCAACCCAGACTAACAAAAATGAATAAGCCTGACAATACCAAGAAATGAGGTGGCTGTGGAGCAACAGGAAGCCGCGCGCACCGCTGGCGGGAGTGCGTGCTGGCACAAGCACTTTAGGAAGCTGTTTGGCATTACCTAATGAAGTTAACATGTATACACCCTTCAAGCCAGCAATCCCACTCTGGAGTATGTACCTTAGAAAAACTTTTGCAAGCTACAAGAGTGTTGATTCAACATTGTCCGTCTTAGCAAAAACTGGAAACGACCCAAATGTCCATTAACAGGAGAGTGGGCAGACCAATTGGACCATCATCCTACAACAGAAGTCTACTCAGCAACGAAAAATAATGTAGTACAGTGGCACAAATCAACATGCAAGACTCTCACACACACTTGGGCAAAAGAATATTTATAGTGTGGCTTTACCTAAAAGAAGTTCAAAAAGAGGCAAACTACAGATTGTTGTTTAGCGATTTATACATATATGGTAAAGAAAAGTAAGGCAATGATTAACTCCAAACTTCAAGATAGTGGGCAATTCCTTCTCTGGGGGATGAGGAGAGGGAGAGGGACACAAAGAACTGGATCAAGAAGGGACACTTGGGCCCTGGCTGGCGTAGCTCAGTGGATTGAGCTCGGGCTGCGAACCAAAGGGTCGCAGGTTCGATTCCCAGTCAGGGCGCATGCCTGGGTTGCAGGCCAGGCCCCTAGTCGGGGCCACGTGAGAGGCAACCACACATTGATGTTTCTCTCCCTCTCTTTCTCCCTCCCTTCCCCTCTCTAAAAATAAATAAATAAAATCTTAAAAAAAAAAAAAAAGAAGGGACACTTGGGTTTTCTTACATACTGCTAATGTTCTCTTAAACTCAATGATGGACTGTTTTATTTATTTGTTTTATTATTTCTTACAAATATATTTTATTGTTTTATTATTTACAAATATACTTATATATTTAAATTTCATATAAAAATTTTGAAAACCATGAACACTAAACTCCTTTTAGAAGAGAACTTAAAACAAGTAGTATGCACACAGACACACACATTCCCCTTTTAGTGTGTTACATATGAAAGAAAAACAGTAATCACAGCTCACCACTAGATGATAGACTTGTGCCTACTAGATGAAAGGGCACCATGTTCCATCTGGAATGGCTTTATTAACAACAGAAAGCAGTCTGAAGAATATCAAAGAGGAAAAGAAAAAGGACTGCAGAGGGCAGGGGTAAACTATAGCCCACAGGCCAAATGGCCCACTAGTGGTTGTATAAATAAAGCTTTATGGGAACATGGCCATACTCATTTGCTTAGGTATTGTCTATGGCTGCTTTCATTGTGTAAAAACAGCAGTTGTGACATAGATCATATGGCTGGAAGATCTTAAAATACTTATTATCTAGCCCTTTACAGGAAAAGTTCACAACTTCTGGCACTGAGGAAGAAGCAAACCCCACAACCCATCAGAACATGAGTTTTTTGTTTGTTTTTTAAAGATTGTATTTATTTATTTTTAGGCAGAGGTGAAGGGAAGGAGAAAGAGAGGGAAACATCAGTGTGTGGTTTGCCTTTCGAGTGCCCCCTTTTGGGGACCCGGCCCACAACTCAGGCATGTGCCCTGCTGGGAATCGAACTGGTGACCCTTTAGTTCACAGGCTGGCACTCAATCCACTGAACCACACAAGCCAGAGCAGAATAGGAGATTTAAAAATAAAAATTTGGCTATTCCTAAACACTGCTGATGGAATCAACTATAAAAATTAGCAAGATACTATGCTGTACACCTGAAACTAATAAAATATTGTATGTTCAGTATAATTCAAATTTTTTTAAATTAGCAAGTCATAGAAAACATTGAATCTCCTAAAAAGGTTTTGCAAATTGTAAAATGTTACATAAGCTGTATAACTATGGGCCCTGGTCAGGTGGCTCAGTTGGTTGGGCATCGTCCTGTTCACCAAAAGGTTGAGGGTTCTATCCCTTGTTAGGGTGTGTATGGAAAGCAACCAATTGATGTCTCTCTCTCATATTAATGTTTCTCTCTCTCTCCCTCTCTCTCTCCCCACCCCCTTTCCTCTCCCCCTCCTCGATCTTTAAAATCATAAACATATCATCATGTGGAGATTCTTTTTTAGAATGTATCACTGTGTCCTCCAGGGATACAAACAAGGAATAGCAGCAGGCCCTTTTCAAAATGTGCTCTTTGATATTTAAGTTCAAATATAAATATTTATTCAAGTCCTTGAATAATTAACTAGGTTGTGACTCTTGGCTTTTCTGTTGGGCCACTCCACAACCTCTAACAGAGAAGATGGTTGGAAATAAAGCAACTTAATCCTTTTTTTTCCTGCTTTATAGTACCAGTTCTAAAAAGTCTGTAGAAAAAACTTGAAATCTAAGAAGTTCTAAATCTCATTTTATTAAACCCTTTCTAGATTATTATATTTTCACTGTCACATATTACTTTAAGCATTACTTAAGATCCATTTTACTAGTATTTTAAAATATCTTTCATTTTGCCAATTGATAGTTCAGACTTTTACTGGCCTGCAAATATTTTTAAAATCTGTACTTCTAAAAGCTCAATACTCCATGACACATATTTGCCCGGTTTTCAAAGTAGGTGCATTTATATAATTTGAACACTAATGAAAACAACAAGCAGGTATTTCCAATTTGATCTCTTGGAGAAATATGTCCAGCTGATAAGAATGCTTCAACGGTCAGTCCTTTCCTCATTGTCCTACACAAAATGGTCAAGTACAACTAAACAGGCCAACAGAAATGTCAGCTGGTTTTCCTGTTGACCAGTGAAGCTCAAAGCACACAAAGCTTTCCTCTCCAGAATTTCAAATAGCTCAGGCAGAACTGCTCTTACCTGAAGAAACACTCTCTTTGGTTTTGGACTGGCAGGATTGGAGCTGTATGGGAAAAAAGTTCCACTGCACACAAGGAAGAATGTAATTGTACATACCAACGTTAAAGTTAGCATGGTTTTTTTCGTGCTTTTCACAAGGTAGATGAAGTTAATCTAAAACACAAAACACAAAAATAGAAACATTACCATTGGCAGAAGGGTGGCTTTAATTGACTTTATTTTCTAACAGGTATTTAGAGGATGAAGAAATTCAACAAGGGCCAACAGCCAGTAAACACAGTACTAATAATAAGAGATTTCCATCACAAGTTGGAACCTAGATAAATGAGAAATGCCCACATCTTCCAGGATGGAGTCTTTTTGACAGGTGGTCAGACAGCAACAGGGAAAAAAGACTGAAACAGTGTCTCTGCTCAGTTGGCATAGAGACTAGAGGATGTAGATCCATCACCAAACCATGACCTTCTTTCCTATTCTGCCAATGATCTGTTAACACTGCACAGCAGACTATTTAACTCCCAAAATTATGACATCAGGCTTCTATTAAAGAAACAGGTAAGCTTTTAAGCATAAGATGGCCTGTTTCAAGAAAACTCAAATTTCACTCATAATGTTTTTATACTGTGCCAAGATTTTGGATTCATCTAAACGAGCTTTTAGATGTACTTTCAAGACTTTGCTTGTATTCCTGCATATGAGCAAAAACGGCAATACAAAGTAGTACTGTCCCTCCCCTTCGATGCTGAGGTTCACCGAAGCCAACACAATTAAAACAACAAATCTGAACTCTGGCAGGAAATGCGTTTCAGTCTCAAGGCAGGCAACCAGAAAATCCTAAATATGCTTATTAATTATAATGAAATCACTAAATTAAAAGTTGGAGGGGGCATACATGGGTAAAATCCTTTAGGTGTTCTGAAGGAGCCACTTTGAGAAACCATGAAATCACTGAATTAAAAACCCCATTCTACATTTTCTTACCATATCAAACCCACAAACTATAAAGCTACTCACTATTTCTTTTATTTAAGAATTTCTCATTATATTACCCTGGATGCTGCAGCTCAGTACATTGAGGGCTAGCCTGCAAACCAAAGGGCTGCTGGTTCCATTCCCAGACACATGCCTGGGTTTCAGGCCAGGTCCCCAGTTCGAGGCATGTGAGAGGCGACCAATCAATGTTTCTCTTGCACATCGATGTTTCTCTCCCTCTCTTTCTCCCTCCCTTCCCCTCACTAAAAAAAAACAAATAAATGAAATCTTTAAAAAATTTTTCTCATTATAAGCAAAAGTTTCATACATACCCTCACAAAAAGACTTTATTCTGTGGTACATGTTAGGTGTATTTGTTGATTTCTCTTTGCTGCCTTCAAGGATTGAAAACAAACTCAAGTGGGATTCACTGTACAGTCATGTGCCACTTAACAGTGGGGCTACGTTCTAAGAGACGTGTCACTGGGCAATTTCATCATTGTGCAAACTAATCACATATTTATACAAAAAATAAAGAAGAAAATTAAAAAATCTTTTTTTCTTACAAAATAAGAGGAGAGAATCATCGTACAACCAGCCAAAATGGAAGCCAGCACAACATCAGGTGGGATTTCCGAACCGCTCCTCCCAAGGATAGGGGTAAACATCTCAAATACTGCCCAGATGAGGTACAATGAATAAAGGTAAGGGATAAACATCCCCAGAAGATAAAAGGCAATAAATTTTCCTCGGGCACCTAGGAAAAAGAGAAAGAAAATACAAATCTCTGAAATTCTACAATGAGATACAGATTTTTACAGTGCTAGTGTACCTTGGCACCTAACAAATTAGATTAGATGTGACTCTTGCCCTTTGGTACATGTTCTCTTGTGAGATAAAACACTCAGAGGGCCTAAAGTACAACGAAGAATTAAAGTACATAAGTAACATATTAGCATGTGTTCATAAACATGAAAATGGGATTGGGTATATATACTAGGGTATGAGATAGGGTATGAGAGAAAAATCTGCATAATCTGAAAAATTAAAAAAAAAAACAAAGAATTTAGACAGCCTTCCTTAAAAAGATTTAAAAAAAAAAATAGCCCCTGGAAGTCTTATCTTATGTATTTTAAGGTATTTTCCCGTATGTATCAAAACCAAAAATCCTCTACCATGCTGCTTAAAGTCCTTGTCCACGCAAAGCTTCGTGAGCAATGGAAACGCCACCCAGACAGCACTAATAAACGCCGAGCAAAGTCCTCGATAAGTGAGAGCTATAAGGGAGCCGCAGTGCACAAATAGCGCGATGTCAAAAAATAATTCTCCCAGATACTGGTCACTGGCATTCTGAAATAAAGAAAAAATACAGAAGTAGTCTCATTCATGGGCCATTCATAAAGATTTTCTGCTGTAATATAACTTTTATTGCTCTAAGGAGTTACACATTTTGTTTTAAATAGGGTCTATCTTTTAGACAAAGCCACCTTCTATCATAAAGTAATAAATTCAAATCGCTGCACAGGGAAGGGGAATTTAACAAGATGGGGTAAAAACATTACTATCTGTATATAATCTGTGCTTTCCCTCCACCAGACTGTAAGTAAACTTTGGAAATGTTATAAAATAGAAAAAAAGGAATTCTATGCATCAGAAAGAAACAAGGCGCTCCTACCCTTCCCAAAAGCATGGATGGAACTGGAGAGCATTACGCTAAGTGAAATAAGTCAGGCAGTGAAAGACAAATACCATATAATCTCACCTTTAACAGGAACCTAATCAACAAAACAAATGAACAAGCAAAATATAACCAAAGACACTGAAATTGAGAACAGGCTGACAGTGACCAGAGGGGAGAGGGGAGGGGACTTCGGGGGAATGGGGGAAGGGTTGGAAGGAATAATTATAAAGGACACATGGACAAAAACAAGGCGGGGGGGGGTGGAAACGGGAGGGAGGTGGGGAGGGCTGGGGGGGTGGGCTGGGATGGGGGTAAAAGGTAGAAAACTGTATTTGAACAATTAAAATAAACAAATTAAAATTAAAATTAAAAAAAATAGAAAAAAGGAGTCTCCAAAAAACATTCAGCCCTGTGAGTTCCCTGTTTACACAACTTCCAAAGAATTTCAGGCAAACTAGAGATATGACCTGTGAAGGACAGCACAGTCGGCCCTCCGTATCCACAGGCACCAACCAACCACAGGTACAGAAAAGTGTTTAATATTACTTCGTTGCTAACATATACTGAACATGCACTGACTCTTTTTCCTTGTCATTATTTCCTAAACAATACAGGACAGCAACTATTTACATAGCATTTGTATTGTCCTAGGCATCATAAATAACGTAGAGATGATTTAAAGTATAGAGAATGTGCTTACGTTCGTTATGTGAAATACTACGCCATTTGATCTGAGGATTTGGGTGTCCAAGGGGGTCTGGAGGCCACTCCCCAGGGGACACTGAGGGATGACTGTATAAACTGCACCAGTGCCACCTACAACATACCTGGAAAGCTGCAGCACCTTTAAAGCAAATGGCCACCTACAATTTTGCTAGATTCTTGTCTTTTCTATTTGTCTGGCAATTTTCAATTGCTGTGCTGCACGAATTTTTAAAACATGCAATACTGACTATTTAGTCAGAGGCAGTGACCTCTTTTCCCTTAGACTGCCAAATAAAAAAATGACAACCTACACAACAATAGCTATCTGGTATGAATGAATCAATTATACCTATTTTTGTCAGATCAGCAAAAAGCATATTTTGGGGTGTGCTGCAGAATTTTAGTAATTAGTTTACGTGTGCCATGAGAGAGGTTGAAAATCACTGTTGTAGTGCAACTTTGTTCTTGTCCTGAATTCCTGGTGCTCTCACATTATAAACTTTGATCAGTAGTTTTTGAGCTCTGAAGTCTGAGCATTCCTGTGCAGCAGCTTGAGTTCTTCAGAAGAAAGCTGCCATATGAACTTAATACATTTTAATGTCTGCACTAGTGGGTCTATTAATATAAACCTGAAAGTTATAGTTTCAGTGAAGAAATACCAAAATGAAATAGATATACTTAAGTTTTTCTCTTCTATACCTTCTCACCTCTGTGGATAGCTTGGGGCATGTTTGTTTTAAGACATCCCACTTCAGAAGTTCAACAGAGTTTCAGTCACACATTTTCAAAACAAGTCCAAGCTCATTTGACAACCTCCCCACTCCTTGGACAATGAAAGACAGGCTATCGTCCCTTAACAAGCTGAGTCCCTTGGACTCAGATGTCCAACAGAGTGGGGTAAGCAGGAGGCACAGTTTTTAAAAGAGAAAAATAATTCTTAGGACTCAATTTGAAGCTGAATGTCATGCAGATATTAAAAACAAAGATCTCAGCAATGAGATCTTTAATAACTGAAAATGTTTTATATTAAGTTCCCAAATTGTACGTGAAGATCACACAAACACCCCTCAAATCATTTCCCTTCTCCCCACCTCTTGATCCTTTCTACCTCTGGCCATTCCAATGCATTCTATACACTGTTGTTATGGTTTTCGTACTGAATCACCAATTGTCTCACTCATTATCCTGCTTAGAAAATTTTAATGGCAGCCTCACTGATTTTTAGGGCCATGCTTCAACTTTACCCTGAACAGTTATTGTGCTATCAGCCTTGTCTTCACCAGACTGAACTGTTTATTGATTGTGACCCAAATATAACTTGTACATTCCCACCTTTGACTGCCCATCAACCTGTTCACTACCTGGCAGACTTCTACTCATGCTTCAAATACCTAGTTTGAACGTCACCAGCTCCTTCATGAACCCTTCCTGACTCTCATGAACAAAAATTCTTCTCTTCTGGCCCAGTATTCCTACAGCACTGTGAATATGTCACTCTATTTCACTTCACCCCAACAGACTGTAATCACTGTGGTTTCCCCATTTTCCCAAATAAAACTGTAAGCTCCTCAAAGAAAGAGGCCACATCTTTATGAATCTGTATCAACAGGCCTTAGCATGGTACCAAGGCCAACCTGGTGCTGAAAGCATGTTTGTGAAATGAAAATGAAACATATTCTTTTAATTTTGCCTTCAACCCAAAGCTTTATGACTGGACAACTGAAGTTAGTCAAAGTAAATGCTGATGTGTACTATGTAGTTAAGCCTACAATGGTTGCATGTGTACTGAACTAAGAATTCCTGTCTTCACCTCTCCTCCCCACCCCCCCACATCAACAACAGTCAGCCATACTCTGGTTACACAGTGTTGTATTGAGAATAAGCATGTGAAATTGAGCCTCATGGTATAATTATTTTGGAAGCTGAAGCCACTAAGATACAAATTTACCTCAACCATAAATGGATGGCTAACCTCAAAGAACCTTTCTCCAAAAGGGCCTACTAACATGGAAGGGTTCCTCAGACTATATCCCAACACTGACTAAAACTAAGACCAAAGTTCAGGTCCCAAAGATATCTTTGTAGAAGGACGCTGAATTTTAGTCTTCCATGCCTCCCTTCTAATCCCTATCAGGGCATACTGGGAAAAAAAAGAGGTGCACACTGCCTATCTTTAAAATAATGGAGCTAAGAAAGATTTTTCCCTTTAACTCAGAAAAATCAGAAACCATGGCTCACTGTCTCACAGCAATTAATTTTTAGTCCTATTATTTCAACCCTAATTCCAATTTTATTCTTACCAAATAAATGTATATAGTTAAAACCGTAACAATATGGCAATGTTGTCTAAATCAGCATAAATCATTTTGGAACTCTAGTCTCTTCCCTCCTTTTTCCTTAGTAATGTGTCTTTCATCCCCATACTACATATGCATGCTGTCAGAATCTACATCGACCACATAAAGGATTAAAAAAGTGAAGGAAACTGAAGAGAAAACTTTTATGTGCGGCTTTAGGTGCAACATTCTTTCAGGCAGCAAATACTTATTGTGTGTTAGTGCTATGCATCAGACACTGCCTAAGCACAGGATAATGAACAAGCAGTCCCTACCTTCATGGAGCCTACAATCCAATGGAGAACAGAGCTATTCAAGCATAAATTATTAGGTGAGCTCAGAGAGGGCTGGCAGATTCAAGAGCATGGTTACAAAAACTGCAGCAGATTCAGCAGAGGCCACAAGGCTGTGCTAACAAGCCTTTCTATTGTCATCACCCCAAACACTGTTTACAGCTTTGTAACCTCCCTTGAAGTCTGCAAGAAAACCCTCAGAATAAGAAGTCTTTCAGAAATTTAACAGTTCTGAGAGCCAGTTTTCTATAACCATGCCAAACAATCTTTGATAGCTCAAAAGGCCAAATATAGTCATGTTCCACATGACAACAGACCACACACCTATGATGGTGATTCCATACTGTTATAATGGAGCTAAAAAACTCCTGTCTCCTGGTGACATCTCAGCCATCATAATGTCACAATGCATTACCATGGGTTTGTGGTGATGCTGTATAACCATTCTATAAAGTGTAGCACATACAACTGTAGTAGTAGGCTATACCATCTAGGTTTGTGTAAGTGCACTGGATGATGTCTGCACAATGAAGAAATCACCTAATGACACATCTCCTAGAATGTAACCTCACCGTTAAGTGGCACATGACTGTACAATGAATTCCACTTGAGTTTGTTTTCAATCCTTGAAGACAACAAAAAGAAATCAACAAATACACTTAACACTTACCACATAATAAAATCTTTTTGCAAGAGTATGTATGAATATTATTTTGGCTGCAGCAGCAGTTCCATAAAGACAAACGGAGACATAGAAGTGGTTATACCATGAGAGAGACTGTCCAATCAGAGAGATGAACACTGCTATAATGAGAACTGTGATCAGGCTAGTGAACCAGCTTATCAGAGTGATGCCAAGTCCACAGAAGAAGTCCTTCATGTAGTTAGCTGCTAATAAAGAGAAAACACAACATAGAGACCACCATCTTTATTAAACAATTGCATAACCAATCAGTAGAGTTAAGGGGGCAAATGTTAAAACAGGAAATTTACCACTGTAACGGAAAAGTATTGAAATGCCCCAGGGATAAGGTTTGTTAAATACTGGAGTAGGTAAGTATCAATGAATACTATTCAAGTAACATTTACTGACAGTCTCTGGGTACTAAAGACTCAAAGAGCTAAGTCTTCCAGGAGTAGTCCAGATATATTCTTGACTGGGAAAGTGCATAGTCTTAATCTTCATCACCTTTGGGATGCTTTGTGTATCAAATATCAGCAAGAATGGAAAACAAACTACCACATATAATCTTGCAAAAAGAAGCTATCCCAGGAAAAGAAGGAGTACAGGAAAATGACTGCTGTTAAAGGATTATTTAAATTAGCAGCTGAATATTTTATCTAGTAACAGCACATACCAGCTTAGACTATAAAACACTTCAAGCTAAAGGGGAACAATTTCACTAGGAGTTAATTTATACTTCAGAACAGTGTGCTATTTGTAGTATAGATGAGATGTTTTAATGGGGCTTTTCACTAAAACTTAATCTGTACAAACCATTTTCTAATAGCTCTTATGTGATACTTCTATGGAGTGCACAAGTACGTAAAATTCCCTGCTTCTCTAAAACTAAAAGTATAATGAGCATATTAATCTGATATTCATTTATAAATTTCTTATTATATAAATCGAATATTATTTTTCTGAGGATTTTTAACTTCTTGGAAAAATATAAACAAATTGACTAAAAAACTTTAGGCAAATTCTATATACCATGCCAGCACTGCAGTTTTGAGGAAAATACTTACTCTTATGTTTGGGCTGCAACAATTTTTTGCCCAGGTACAAAACAGCAGCCACTACCACCATGGAGTTGATTATGGAGCCAACGCGAGAGGGGTAGGCAATGACAAACAGGCCGAGCACATCAAAGAAGACCATGTTCCCATGTTGATACTCAGAAGAAGAAACCAACGTATCAGATGTAGCCAGATATTTAAGAACTGCTAAAATGTTGTCACCTATTAGTAAAGAAAAAAACAAAAGATAAAGTTGAATAAACTACCCAGTGTCTGAATAAAGAAATACCTAAAAAGAGTAAGAACAGACAGCTTTCTGTTCTTACTAAATTTTTCTTACTAACTTTTTCAGATAAGCTCCAAACTCCTATTCTGTTTTCTCTCCACTTAGAAACTCAGCCAACTGGCCTTCACCTTTCCCATCTATTAGAACTGGTCTCTGATCAGTTGTACTCTGATAACAAACTCAATGGCTGTTTCCCAGTGCCTATTAATTTACTATGTATTTGGGGGTGTGCGAGAGGCAACCAGCTGATGATTCTCTCTCCCTCTCTCCTTCCCTTCCCCTTTCTCTACAAATAAATAAATAAAATCTTTTTTTTTTTTTTTTTAAGTTATGAATGAGGAGAGAGATTATTCAGCAAGGATGAGAAAAGTCATTATCAGGCAGAACCTGGTACACAGATGTCTGTAAATGAATATTTGTTGTATCAATGAATGAATGAGTTTGAGCTTTAACACAGGAGCCATAAAAAGCCTTGAATGATCGGCCTTCCTTCTTGTTACTCATCCCATCCTTGACTTTCTCTTCTTTTCACTTAAGACACCACATTGTCATTCACTGGCTTCTTTGTCTGCCTAAAAATGTTTTCTCAAAAGCTCAGGTTTAGTCCTTTACCTTAACTTTGCTCTTCCAGAAAGCATTTCCATTCTCTAAACTTTTTGTGGTAGCCTCTATGCCTTTCATTCCCAAACCCATATACCAAGTTTTGCCAAGAGCTCTAAAACTGTACCTATATTTCCATCTGGTTGGTTCATAGCCCCCTTCATCTTACATCTCTGACAGAGCTCAAGGTCTCCCTCCCCTCCCTGTTGCTGCTCTGCATGAGGCTCACCTTCTCAAATCCCCATCACAGGCCATAGCATCACCCTTCCCTAGCCAGCCAGGCTTTCTACTTTGCAATCACCTCCGCTGTCATCCATCTGATTCATCCCTTCTACCTAACTTGTCAAGTCTTGTGGAATTTATATTCAAAATGTACCTAATTTTCTATCTCTCTCCTTCCTTCCTATCTTTTGTCAACACCACAATCTAGTTCTATTCCATATTTAAATTATTGTTTCCAGGCTCAAGTTAGCTGATACACGGCTCCCCCGACTCTCTACCATCCACTCCAGATAGTGTCATGAGACTAAGAGCGTTTAAAGCCATCATTTGCTCATGTACCCAGGTCTTTAATGATCCTTTATTCTTACAGCATCTTCCTGCTGATTTTAAAAGCCCTCTACAATCTTCTCTATCCCTACACTTCTACCTCATTTCCCTCTATTTCTGAAAATACAACTTCCATTAGACTGTAGCCCGACAATCTACTCACCAACAGTGCCTCCCCCGCCATGCACACAAACACATCCTACCCATGCTATGCTCTTGCAACAAACTCTCCACTGGGCCAAATCCCACCAACTCTTTAAGGTTCAGCATCAGACTTGACTCCCCTGATTACTCCACATCTCTCTGGAAAGCACTTTTAACTCCTTTGCCCCTATGTTGTCCTGGGACCTGTCCTATAACCCTTTCACCTGCCCTCAGCATCCAACCTTGGATCACTGTAACTTTTCTACACCTGGGCAAGCTACCCTAATGTGTTGGTGCCACCTCCAATGTATAGCTTCCACTTTGGCTACACTCTCATTGCTCAGCAGTCCTACCATAACCCTGGTCAACTCCCTTTCCAATTACCCACAATGAATAGTCCTATACTCTTAATTGCTAAGCTAGACTTCAAGGCTAAACCTGAAGCCCTCATCTCTTTAACTTCAAAGCCCCAGCTCATTCACACCATATACCAACTCCCTAATGCTCAAGCCACAAAATATTTATAGGTTTATAGGTCATCCCTAATGTTCCATCTTACCATATATGAAAAGTCCAAATTAGAATACCAACCTGCTCTCTGAATGGAATCTGTTAGAATTCTGTCCGCTGTGTCATACTTGGTGTGATAAATGTATCCATTCTCAATAAAAGCTAAGTCTATTCCTAAAACATACACAAAAAAAGTCATTTTGCTTTAAAGATCAAACTTGTTTTAGGTCTGTTTGTTTAATGTTTTAAATTCCTAAAAGACAAAATGTCAAAGCACTAGCATGGTTGCTTTGTCACATTTATGGATGAAATTCTCTTCCAATTTTCACAGAATCTCTAGCTGGGCACATAATTCAATACACAGTGAGTGAGAAAGTATACTACTGCACAGGGAAGCATTACAAGTCACACAGCAAAAAGTAGGAATATTGAGCTTAGGAGGTCATCAAAGCTTTGCCATCTATGTACTTTCCAGGCCAAAGCCAAATTTTAAATTCAAATAAGCTGTACAAGTCACCAAGGGTGGTAGCAAAGCAAAATAAAAACCCTGTCAAAGAGACCCATGAACAATCCGTTACCATCTTTTGGGAATGAACTGCAAAAGTTCTCCTGTTCTCCTGTCACACTGTGGGGCAAGATGACACGTTATAGAAGAGGCAAGCATTTAAACTACAGTATTTTTGAAAAGGAAAATACCAGGAACTTAAGTTTCAATGAGTCCAGATACACAGCTCTTCCACAGAGAAATTTCTCTCAGAAAAATACTATCTACTGACAAACTTCCAAAATGTAAAACTTGCTATTAATTAAGCATAGCCCATAATAACAGACAAAATACCTGGAATGTTCCCGAAATCCCTATAGATACGGAAGTCAGTATCTGAAGGAATGATGCCACTCTGAAAAACCTCCTGAGCCACCACAGAAGCAAAAGGGTGTTTAGCTGCTGAAACATAAGCTTGGACCAACCAAGGGTTTTCAGGACCTGAAAGGAAACATGACGACATAAAGTTAGTATGGAAATTTTTTAGCATACTAATTTTTTAAACCTGAAATAGTTACTGTGGTGGTTTGGGAAGAAAGGTCCACAGTGGTTTTAAATCATTTTTTTCTGTATTTTCCAACACTTCTCTAGTAAATGTGTATGACTTTTAGAATGAAAAATAACCCTTCAGAAAATAAAATTATTATTTTTTATTTTTATTTTAATTGTTGATCTTGTACAGTTTTCTGTCTTTTACTCCTACCCCAGCCCACCACCCCAGCCCTCCCCACCTCCCTCCCATTTCCATGCTAAGCGAAATAAGCCAGGCAGTGAAAGACAAATACCATATAATCTCACCTTTAACAGGAACCTAATCAACAAAACAAACAAACATGCATAATATAACCAAAGACACTGAAATTGAGAACAGGCTGACAGTGACCAGAGGGAAGAGGGGAGGGAATTTCAGGGGAAAAGGGGAAGGGTTTACAGGAACAAGTGTAAAGGACACATAGATAAAATTATTTTTAATTATTGAAAAACACCACCATAAAAAGTTTAATTTAAAAAAAAATTACTCAAAAGTTCATCATCCTAAGATAAAGTTATTTTCATATTTTCAATTTAAAAAAAATTTATGATTGTGTGTACTTAGCTATACTCATAGGGTATATATAGTCGTACATTGCTCTTTTGCCTAACATTATATTAAATTCATATTCTTATGTTGATAGGTATTACAATGGTCATTTTAATAACTGTATAACACTGAGTATACAATAATGTTCCTTATTACTATTTGTAATTTTTATCATTATTAATAATTCTGCACTAATATCTCCATGCACATATGGCTATGTTCAAATGTGACAGTTATTTTCTTTAGGATAGAGAGATAAATTGTATTACTGTTCCCAATTATTCACTCTTCTCCCCTCTTCCCCCATTTAACTTATAATGCCTCCCTGTGGAAGTAACACATACACTTCCTCACTCTGTTAACTGCAGGTTGGGCCACATGAATTGCACTGGCAAATAGATTATGAATGGGAGAGACATGAACCTCAACGGAGAAGACTTTTAGAACAAATCACATGGTCCATGAGACCACATCCGTGATTGAGAATCCCAGAATGAACTAAGACACACGGAACATAATAACCATGGAACACAACTGCTATTATCCAGGAACCAAGCGTAACTTGAGCAAGAAATAAGCCTTTGCTATTTATTGTGACCCACCGAGGCTCACAGGTTGGTTGGTACAACAAAATTCAGCAAAAGTTGACTAAGGTATACAGATAAAGTAATTATATTTCAGAGAATCTAAGACTATTAACACTTTTATGACCTCATACAAAGATAATCAAACTACTTTCCTACAGAAAAAAAAAATATGCCACACAATTGGGGTAGGGGCAGAGAAAGACTACAGAACTAGTTACCCAAGTGACTCACATACTGTAATTTACCAGACACAGATTTTAAAATAACTGATTAATATGTTCAAAAACACAGATAAGATTTTCACCATACACATGCAAACTATTTTAAAAATCATTCAAATTAAAACTCTAGAACTGAAAATCATAATAACTGATGTTAAAATTTTAATAGATGGTTTGACACAAGGTTAACAACAGCAGAAGAAAGAATTACAGATAACAGAATTAAAGCACAGAAAGAAAAAAAGGATGAAAAATATGGAAATAAGTATGAAAGACATATGGGATACAGTAAAAAGGTATATGACTAACTGAAGATAGAATGGGGCAGAAGCAATGTTTAAAGAGATAATGGCCAATAATTTTCCCAAACTCACAGAAAACATTAAGCTGTGAATTCAAAATGCTCTACAAACCACAAATAAAATAAATATAAAAAAAAAAACCACACTTAGCACCAAGATCACTGCTTCTGAAAACCATTCTGCATTAAAAAGAGTCGGTCTCCTCTGAGATACGCTAGATCCAGGAGTGGGGCTAGAAAAATACAAAATGAGTCAGAACATCTTGTGCTAGAAAGTAAAAAACTGCTTAAAGGAACATGTCAGAGAAATATCAGAAGGTCTAAGGCACCAGTTGAAGGGACTGTGTCTTGGGCTTAAATTGGAAAAATTCATGTATGAAAACTCATAGTAACATAATATATAATCTACACAATATAATAAAAATAAGTGAAATTCTGAAATAAATACAAAAATAAAGGAGAACAGGAAGCATTTCTTCTAGAATTCCAACTATTAACTACACATGGAATGACAGAGCTGGAAAACTAAGCATCGGCTATCAACTTCAACCAATCTACCCGACCATGGAGCATCATCCAGTGAGAAATGACCAGCACGTAACTTCGCAAACCACTTCCGACACATTCAATCAGTCACAGCACCTTCTCCATACACTGCACAAATCATTTTTTTGTGTGTTTCAGTTACATTTTTACCTTTCTTGAAATAATTTAGCATAATATGCCAAAAATGTTGCATATTTTCTTCCATCTTCAATATTAAAATGGCTACACGAAAAGTCACTGATTTTAATAAGTTTTTTTTAATGGATGCTGATACAACAGTTGTCACAATACAATCTAACAAAATTGTTCAAACCAAATGAACTTTTTAGCCAACTTAATACTAAACAAACCTGGCCAAAGAAAATTCATAGGTCTGGGATTTTTCAGGGAAAAGGTGAAGGATGCTGCCTTTTCTTTTCAATATTCTTTGGTCTCAAATGACTCCTTGTTTCATTATTAATCATATCAATATTCTTCCTCATTATGCTTACTATACATACTTTACATGTATTATGTTATTCAATCTTCACATCAACCATAGGAGGTAGACACTATTAACAAACCTACTTTACAAACAGAAGACACTGAGAGTTAAGTAATTTTCCCTAACATCAGGAAGGTGTTAGACACATCTGGTATTTAAAGTTTGCATTCTTGAACACTATGTGACACTGCTCTCCCTTTCATCATGGCAAATTATATGGTCATGATGAATTACAAGAATTCATAGACTCCAATATCACTGCTATTTCTTGGCAAACCCCATTCATGTTGTACCAAACAGAGACTAAATACAAAAAGGGGAGACAAGTTCTGTAGCTGAACAGTAAGTTCTCATAATATTAAATTATTAATAGCATATTTAATGGGCTAGTCATACAAAAGAAACTTGGGGCAACAAAGTAGCTAAGTCAATAATCAATATAGAGAAAAATGTAAAAAAAAAAAAAAAAAAAAAAAAAAGCCCAGAAGTTCACAATAACAACAACAAAAGACTGCAAAAAGTGTTTTTTATTTATCCAAAGTTCTTCCTAATTGAGACAGTCATTTATTACAGAATTTGCATATATAGACAAAGAAATGTCTCTTTGTTTTTAAAAAAAAAAAAAAAAAAAGGTTTTCACATATCCCCTAAAAAGGCCTGGCAATTTGAAAATTTGTGAATTGAACACTAAAACTAAATGAATTTGTGAAAACTACAGGAAAAGTAAAAATATATTATGAAACTTATTTAATTTTACTTCTTGTCCTAACCCTGAAATGAGCTGTGTTGTATCATCCAATACAATGGGGAAAGAACCACCTCTTCAAAAAATGGTGTTGGGAAAACTGCACAGTAATAGGCAAAAGAATAAAAACTAAACCACTATTTTATAGTATAAACAAAAATTAACTCAAAATGGATTAAAGACTTAAACATAAGACCTGAAACCAGATAATTCCTAAAAGAAAAAACATAGACAGTAAGCTCCTTAACATTGTTTTTGGCAATAATTTTTTTGGATTTGACTCAAAAAGCAAAGGCAACAAAAGCAAAAACAAGTAAGTAGGAATACATTACACTAAAAAGCTTCCCCACAGCAAAAGAAGCCATCAACAAAATAAAAATGCAAACCACTGACTAGGAGAAATTATTTGCAAATCATGTATCTGATAAGAGGTTAATATCCAAAATATATAAAGAACTCATACAACTCAATAGCAAAAAAATCCTATGGACTCTGGCCAAGATGGAGGCGTAGGTGGACACACTGTGCCTCCTCTCACAACCAAAAGTAAGGACAACAAATATTTAGAAACAAGAAAACAACCAGAAATGATAGAAAACTGAACTGTATGGAAGTCCAACAACCATTCATCCAGATCGGTAGGTAAGAGGGGCGGAATCCAGGCAGGAAAAAGTAGAGGTTGGCGGACCCAGGCATGCAGGCAGCAGCTGGCAGATCCCAGGCATACAGGCGGTGGCTAGTGGACCCCGGGCATGGGGTTAAGCCACACAGGCAGCTGCTGACCAGGTGGACCCACATTCACACACAGATAATCCAAGTGAAGGGAAAGCAGCTGAAAGGACTGGAATCCACGAGAGAACAGAGCAAGCACCAATGTTCCCTCTCAGACCCTGTCCCCACACACAGAGTCACTACCCAGCAACTGGGTTGCCCTGCCCTGGGGAACACCTAAGGCTGCGTCCCTCACTACATAACAGCCACGACCAGACCAAAAAACAAAAACAAAAATGGCTCAAATGGAAGAACAAATCAAAGTCCCAGAGCTAATTCCTCTAACCAACCAAGAAATAGCCAACCTATCGGATGCACAGTTCAAAGCACTGGTCATCAGGATGCTCACAGAATTGGTTGATTTTGCTCACAAATTAGATGAACAAATGAAGGCTACAATAAGTGAAATGAAGGAAAATGCACGGAACCAATAGAGATGGGAGGAAAACTGGGACTCAGATCAATGGAGTGGACCAGAAGGAAGAAAGAAACAACCAAATAGAAAACAAGGAAGAAACAAGAATTCAAAAAAATGAGGAGAGGCTTAGGAACCTCCAGGACATCTTGAAACGTCCCAACATCTGAATTATAGGGGTACCAGAAGGGAAAGAAGAAGAGCAACAAGTGGAAAACTTATTTGAATAAATAATAAAGGAGAACTTCCCCAATCTGGCAAAGAAAATAGACTTCTAGGAGTCCAGAAGCTCAGAGAGTCCCAAAGAAGTTGGACCCAAGGAGGAACACACCAAGGCACATCATAATTACATTAGCCAAGATTCAAATGAAGGAGAGAATTCTAGAAGCAGCAAGGGATAAGGGGACAGTCACCTACAAAGAAGTTCCCATCAGACTGTCAGCTGATTTCTCAAAAGAGACCTTCCAGGCAAGAAGGGACTGGAAAGAAGTATTTGAAGTCTTGAAACGCAAGGACCTACATCCAAGATTGCTCTATCCAGCAAAGCTGTCATTTAGAATGGAAGGGACGATAAAGTGCTTCTCAGATAAGGTCAAGTTCAAGGAGTTCACCAAGCCCTTATTCTATGAAATGTTAAAGGGACTTAGCTAAGAAAAAGAAGATAAAAAATAGGACAGTAAAAAGACAGCAAACTCACAGATATTAACAACCACATCTAAAACAAAAGCAACCTAAGCAAACAGCTAGAACAGGAACAGAACCACAGAAATGGAGATCACATGGAGGGTTAGCAACAGGGGCGTGGGAGGAGGAGAGAGGGGGAAAAGGTACAGAGAATAAGTAGCATAGATGGTGGGTAGAAAATAGATAGGGGGAGGGCAAGAATAGTGTGGGAAATGTAGAAGCTAAAGAACTTATGACACATGGACATGAACTAAAGGGGGGAAATGTGGGTGGGAGGGGGTGTGCAGGGTGGAGGGGAATGATGGGGGAGAAATGGGACAACTGTAATAGCATAATCAATAAAATATATTTTTTAAAAAAGGGGAAAAAATCCTATGAAACAATGAGCAGAAAATATGAATAGGCACTTTTTCAAAGACATACAGATGGCCAATGGGTAAATGAAAAAGTGGTCAACATCACTAATCATCAGGAAAATACAAATCAAAACTGTAATGAGATATCACCACCCACAAGTTAGAATGGCTACTACCAAAAAGATAAGAAAATGAGTACTGGTGTGGGTATAGAGAAAAGGGAACCCTTGTGTACTATTGGTGGGAATGTACACATAGACATACACATATATTGCTACTCAGTTTGCTAATATTTTATTTAGGATTTTTGAATCTATGTCACTTATCTACCAAAAGTATCTACCAAAACTAAATATGCACATCTTACGATTTAGTAATTTCAGACAGAAATGTGCATATATGTACATGTGTACCAAAAGGCATTTACAAGAATGTTGAGATCCAAGATGGTGGTGGAGTAGATGAGAGTTACACTGTCCTCCCAGGTCCAAATTGGAATTACAATTAAATTAAAGACCAACCAACCTGAATAACCAACTAAGGTTAGCTTAATAGAAGTCTTATAACCAAGGATTTACAGAAGAAGCCACACCGAGGCTGGTAGGAAGAGCAGACACATGAAAACGGCCGGCCCTGCACCCATGGGCGGCAGCTGAGAATTCAGAGGGATATCTCAGCTACAAAGGACCCCCAGAGAAACGTGAGGTTTCAACCCCACACCAAACTCCCCAGCCAGGAACACCAGAGCCATAAAGAGGAGCCCACGTAACATCTGGCTATGAAAATCAGTGGGGATTCTGTCTGCCATGTAGACAGCAGTCTGCAGGAACCCAGGTACCCTCTTAAAAAAACAGCACACAAAATCTCATTCATGGCCACTCATCCTGGGCTTGGTCGGGGGAGAAAAGGGTGGACTAGAGTGTCTAAAGTAAGACTGGGTTGTGTAGCTCTGGGGGAAAGAGGTAAAGGGTCCCTTTGCTGAGTTCCTTTCCCACACCACAGACACCATCTCTCCTAGGTCAAGCACTCCACTCCATCTGACATCAGCCTACGGAATGCACTGGCCCCACCCTCCCAACTCTCCATCACCTCACCCTGTTGAGTTCACATTCTGCAAGGAGTCAGCTGTCTGGGCCCTTGGTGCAGACTTTCTTGGAGGTTTCCTGAAGATGAACTCATGGGTTGCCAGAGAGCTAGCTGTGGGCTCAGGTAGGGTCCATTCCCCTGCCCCCTCACCTGACTGGCACTTCCCTACCACAAATCTCCACTAGCCCCATCTTCCCAACTACCAGTGGCCCTGACATGTCAAGCTTATACCCCACAAAGGAGTCAGCTGGATGTGGCCAGTTTAGACCCTCAGTGCAGCCTCTCTTAGAAGGCTCTCAAGGAGGGAAAAACCGAGTTGTGTGGCTCTAGAGCAAGGGCCATTTTTCCCTCACACACCTTACTGGTGCCACCATTCCTGTGCAGAGCCCTCCCTTCATATGGCCAAATCTTGGCCTGTTTGGGCCTGATGAACTCTGCTGGGTTCACCCTGAAAACTCAGACACCTACCCCCACCACAAAGGTCCACAGTACCCGAGTGTGGTGGCTGCCTTGGTATACTCTGAGACTTGTCGAATGGCCTCAGGCCCAGCAATAGTGCTTAAGTTTGAATCTGTATTAATCTAGTAATCACCACTCACAACTACTTGGTGACTCACTAAGAACATACCTCACGTGCATGCAACCAGAGGCTCACTCAGTGACTGAGCCTAAAAGGAAGCCAGAAAGCAGAGCCAGATCTCAGAGTCACCTTGAGTATTTTGCTGACCTGTGCTCAGTGCTACTGGAAGCCATCCTTGGTGCACAGCTTGGCCCCTCCCAGGCATAGCTAGGCCCAGAAGAGTTAGCCACAACCTATAGATTGCTTTGTAGCTAACAAACAGGTAGCCCAGGACCAGCCACAGGCAGAGTCTGACATTGCCATGCACCAAAATTCCTCCCAAGAGGCCCCAGAAATAAGAGACCCAGTGGTGGGATTAAAACCACACTGGAGCACGACCCAATTAGCTCCACATGTGGCACACCCAAGAAGAGATCTCAGCAGATAGCGGACCCTGCTGGAGCATATCTGGCTTTGTGGAGTGAGCCCCCTCATGGCAGTACATACATGGTGGTCGCAGCCAACCCTCATAGTTAGCCAGCCTGAGTAGACCCCTCAGGTCTACCCCACTCACAGATGGGCCAACAGAAATCAAGAACCAACTATAACAGAAGGGCTCACATAACCCACACAAGGGACATTCCTGGAGCCCTTAGCTCAGGTGATCAGGGAGACTGTGTCACTATGATCCATAAGACACCTACTATATCAGGGCACCATATCAAAACTAGAAGACATACAAGATCCTCCTAATAACACAGAAACAATTACAGAGAAGCAACCCAAGTGGGGAGACCAAGAAATATGTCCCAAATGAAAGAAAAGAAATCCCCAGAAAAATTACTAAATGAAATGAAGATAAGCAATCTACCAGATACAGAGTTCAAAATAACAGTTATAATGGATGCTCAAGGGACTTAGGGGAAGAATGGATGAACTCAGTGAGAACTTAAAGAGATAGGGAACATAAAAAAGAATATAGAAACCATAAAAATGACCAGTCAAAAATAAAGAATACAGTATGTGAAATAAAGAATACACTAGAAGGAATCAACAACTGGTCAGATGAAACATAAGATCAAATTAGTGATTTGGAAGACAAGCAGCAGAAAACACCCAAGTAGAGCAACAACAACAACAACAAAAAAATTAATGAGAATAGTCTAAGGGATCTCTGAAATATCAGGCATAGCAACATCTGCATTATAGGAGTACCAGAAAGAGGTAGAGAAAGGAACTGAGAACCAATCTGAAGAAACAGATTCCTTAATGGGTTAAAAAAAAAAACAAAAAAAACCCCACACAAGTCCAGGAAGCATAGATGGTCTCAAACAAGTTGACCCAAAGAGGCCCACACCAAGATACATCATAATTAAAATGACAAAAGTTAAAGACAGAATCTTAAAAGCATCAAGAGAAAGACAGTTACCTACAAGGGAGCTCCCATAAGACTGTCAGCTGATTTCTCAACAGAAACATTTCAGACCAGAGGAACTGGCACGAAAAAAATCAGGATGATTAAAAGAAAGGACTTACAAACACGACTACTCTACCTATCAAGGGCAACATTTAAAATGGAAAGAGAAACAAAGAGTTTTCCAGACCCCCCCAAAAAACAAAAACTTCAGTTCATTACCACAATATTGGTACTACAAAAAATTTTCTATAAAGGGACTTATTTAAGAAGAAAGGAAGAAAAGAAACAGTTATAAAGAACAACAGCAAAAATACATACCTATCAATAATCATTTTAAATATAAATGGATTAAATGTTCCAATCAAAAGACATAGAGCAGCTTAATAGATAAGAAAACAAAACCTATAAATATGCTGTTTATAACAGACTATAGAGAACCGTTCTTTCAGAATGAAAGATACACACACTAAAAGTAAAGAGATAGAAATGGTCATTTGTACAAATGGAAAATTTTTCAAAAGCTGGGGTAGCAATACGTATATCTGCAAAATATATTTTAAAACAAAGGCTATAATTAGACACAAAGAAGGACTTTATAGAATGATAAATGTATCAATCTAATGAAAAGACTGTAAACCCTTGTAAACATTTATGCACCAAACAGAAGAGCACCTAAATACATAAAGCAAATCTTGATGGACATAAAGAGATAAACAGTAATACAACCACAGTAGGGGAATTTAACACCCCATTGATATCAATTGATAGGTCTTCCATACAGAAAATCAATTAGGGAAATAGCAGCCTTATATGACACACTAGATCAAATGGATTCAATTAATATTTAGAGCATTTCACCCCACAGCAGCAGAACAGACATTCTTTTTAAGTGCACATGGATCATTTTCTAGGCTAGACCACAGGTTAGACCACAAGTCTCAATAAATTTAAGATTGAAATCATAACAAGTATCTTCTCTGATCACAGTGGTATCAAACTAGAAATCATTTACAAGAAAAAAACTGAAAAATACACAATCACATGAAGGCTAAATAACAAACTACTAAACAATAAATGAGTTAACAACAAGAACAAGGAAGAAATCAAAATGTACCTTCAGCCCTGGCTGGTGTGGTTCAGTGGATTGAGTGCCAGCCTGTGAACCAAAAGGTCGTCAGTTCATTACCCAGTCAGGGCACATGCCTGGGTTGTGGGCCAGGTCCCCAGTTGGGGTCATGCAAGAGGCAACTGATTGATGTATTTTTTACTTATGGATGTGTGTCTCCCTCTCTCTCATCCTCCCTCCCCCTCTCTCTAAATATAAATAAAATCTTTAAAAAAGTACCTTCAGACAAATGAAAACAGGAATGCAACAACACAAAACCTACAGGACATTAAAAAAGCAGTTCTAAGAGGAGTGCTTTCATATTACAGGCCTAACTCAAGAAACAAGAAAAACCTCAAATAAACAATCGAACCTTACATCTAAGTGACTAGAAAAAGAACAGTAAACAAAACCCCCAGTAGAAGAAATAGAATAATAGATATCAGAGCCAAAATAAATGAGAGTCTAAAAAAATAACACCAAAGATCAATAAAACCAAAAGTTAGATCTCTGAGAAGATAAACAAGATGGATAAACCTTTAATAAACTCACCAAGAAAAAAAAGAGAAAGGACCTAAATAAATAAAATCATATATGAAAGAGAATAACTGACAACACAGAAATACACAGGATTATAAGAAAACATTATGAACAACTGTATGCCAACAAATTACAGAAAGTGGAAGAAATGGATTAATTTCTAAAGACATGCAATCTTCCAAAACTGAATAAAAAAGAAACAGAAAATCTAAACAGAGCAATTACTACTAACAAAATTGACACAGTAATCAAAACACTTCCAACAAACAAAAGTCCTGGACCCGGATAGCTTCACAGGTGAATTGTACCAAACATTCAAAGATCTAATACCCATCATTCTCAAAGTATTCCAAAAAATTCAAGAGGAGGGATGACTCCAAAGATCGTTTTGAGGCTAGCATTATCCTAACTTCAAAACCAGATAAAAACACTAGAAAAAAAGAAAATTATAGCCCAATATTCCTAATGAACATAGAAGTAAAAATCTTCAACAAAATATTAGCAAACTGAATTTAGCAGATCATGCACTATGATCAAAGGTTTTTATCACTGGGATGCAGCAAGGCTGGTACTATATCTGCAAATCAATTAATGTGATATACCACATAAACAAAATGAAAAATCAAAATCACACGATCATATCAACAGATATAGCATAAGTATTTTACAAGATCCAGCATTCACTTATGAGGAAGGAAGGAAGGAAGGAAGGAAGGAAGGAAGGAAGGAAGGAAGGGCAAGGAAGAGAAAAACTCTCAGCAAAGTGGGAAAAGGGGAAACAAAGCTCAACATACAAAACACTTTGCAGGACAAAGCCACAGATAACATCATACTAAATGGGGAAAAACAAAAAGTGTTTCCCTTAAGATCAAGAACATGACAGGGATGTCCACTTTCGCCTCTCTTATTCAAAATAGTACTGTAAGTCCTAGCCACAGCAATCAGACAAGAAGCAATAAAAGGCACCAAATTGGAAAGGAACAAAGTAAAACTCTTGCTATTTGCAGATGACATGATACTATATAGAGAGAAACCTAAAGAATCCACTAAAAAACTACTAGAACTGATAAATGAATTCAGTAAAATAGCAGGATACAAAATAAATTTTCAGAAATCGGCTGCATGTTTATATGCCAACAATCAAGTAGCAGAAAGGGAAACTGAGAAAACAATCCCATTTACAGCTGCATCAACAATGATAACATACATAGGAATAAATGTAACCAAGGATGTAAAAGACCTGTACTCAAAAATTTGTAAGACACTGAAAAAACAAACTGAAGAGGATACAAATAAATGGAAGTGTATGCCGTGCTTATGAATAGAAGAACTAATGTCATCAAAATGTCCATACTACCCAAAGCAATCTATAAATTCAACACAATTTCTATCAAAATACTAGTGGCATATTTCACAGAACTAAAACAAATAATTCAAATAATTTTATGGAACCACGAAAGACCCCAAAGAGCCACAGAAATCTTGAAAAAGAAGAACAAAGTTAGAGTACCATCCTACCTAATATCTAACCATATTACAAGATGATGGTAATCAAAACAGCATGGTACTGGGCATAAAAACAGATCCATGGAACAGAGAGCCCAGAAAAAAACATATGCATATATGGCCAATTAATATTCAACAAATGAGGCAAGGACATACAATGGGGTAAAGACAGTCTATTTGATAAACGGTGTTAGAAAAACTGGACAGGTACACACAAAAAATTTAAACTAGACAAGCTTCTTATACCATAAACAAGAATAAACTCCGAATGGTTTAAAGACCTAAATGTTAAAACTGGAAACCATGAAACTCCTAGAGGAAAACATAGGCAGTGAAATAGCTGACATTTCTCTTAGGCATATATTTTCTCACACACACACATGTGCGCGCAGTCTGGCAGAAGTGAGGCCTGCTTGAGTGTGGTTGGTACAGTAATAACATGGGTGTAATAATTTATAGTTTTAATTTGAACATTTCACCTAGAATGTCATATGGTGTGCTTGAATGTGATAGTGTTATGTTACAGAATTACATGTTTATGATTTTGTAATAAAAAAGGGGGCATTATTTTTGCTGGACCCTAAGCAAGGGAAACAAAAGAAAAATAAATGGGACTACATCAAACTAAAGTGTTTGCATAGCAAAGAAAACCATCAACAAAGTAAAAATATAACCTACTGTATAGAAAAAAATAGTCATCCGTAATACATTCAACATGGGGTTAACATCCAAAATTTATAAAGAACTCATACAATTCAATGCCAAAAAAAAAAAAAAAAAAAGCCAAACAATCCAATTTAAAAATGGGCAGAAAACTAAATAGACACTTTTTCTAAGAGGACATACAAATGACCAACAGACATATGAAAAGGTGCTCAACATCGCTAATCAGCAGATAAATGCAAATTAAAACCACACTGAGATATCACCTCACACCTGTCACAATGGCTATCATCAATAAATGAACAAACACGTTGGCAAGAACGTGGAAAAAAGGGAACCCTAGTGCAAAGTTGGTGGGAATGCAGATTGGTGCAGTCGGTATTTAAAACAGTATGAAGGTTCCTCAAAAAAATTAAAAATGGAACTGCCTTCTGACACAGTGATTCTACTTCTGGGCATATATCAAAAAAAAACCCCAAAACACTAATTTGAAGGAATATATGCATATCTATGTTCAATGCAGTGTTATTTATAAGAGCCAAGATAAGAAAGCAACCCAAGTGTCCTCAACAGACCAGTGATAAAAAAGCTGTGATACACACACACACAATAGGATACTACTCAGCCATAAAAAAATGAATTATTACCATTTGCAACAGCATGGATGTATGTAGAAGGTATTATGCCAAAGGAAATAAATGAGACAGAGAGATAAATATATGATCTCACTTATATGTGGAATCCCCAGGATAGAATAAACAAACAAAATTGAAATAGACTCATAGACACAGAGAACAGACTGGTGGCTGCCAGAGCGGAGAGCAGTGGGGAGACTGAGTGAAAAGGTGAAGGGATTAAGTAGTTCTTATCCTAATTACCTCACCAAGAAAGGTGGAAGGCAGATACAGAAATATTTTCACTTTACATTCTTTCTCCTGCCATCATCTAAATCCTCTGATGCTTCCAGTATCTTGTGCAGCCACTTCTTAAAAGAATGAGCCCCACCTTTCTTAATGCAAAGGGTATGGGCATGTGTGATACTGAGATGAGGCATATCTTGTGTCAAGAATGAAAAGTCAAAGTTTCCTGAAAGTCCAGTAAAAGCAGACCCAACTTAGGCAAACGGCATCATTCCCACTCCTCTACTTCATTCTAACTTCAGTTGGTGGCATGAACACACAGAGCCCCCCCTCTCCACCGCCCCGCCAAAAAAAGGATGTATTAATAGGAGATTGAGAGCAGTAAATGTTGTTATGGAAGCCAAGTAATATGGGGCCTGAGAACTAACCACTGAATTTAACAATGTGACTTTTGCAAGAACAAGCTGAAAGCTAACTATAACTAATTTAAAAACAGGAACAAAATTATTCCACTCTCTTGAGGAATTCTACAATAGGTGGGAATTGAGAAACGAGCAGTAGCTGGGGGATGAGGGAGGTCAAAAGTGGCTTTCTTTAAGAGAGAAAAAGCATGTTTGTGAGCTGAAGGAAATTATTTCATAGGGAGGGAAAATATTACTGACTGAAAAGGGGAAAAAATGTTTAAGTCACCATTAATGTAACCAGTCTCCTATGCATGGACTGAGAAAGTGTTTTCAATTGTTTTGCTCTTAGATCTATGTGTCTGTGTGCAACAATAAATTCCTACAAGTGGCCCACCTGGACATAAGGGTTTGTGCCTTTTGTTTCTTTTAATCCTCACCTGAGGACATTTTTTTCTCATTGCTTTTAGAGAGAAAGAGAGAGAAATATCTATGTGAGAGAGAAGCACTGATCGGCTGCCTCCCCACCTACCCGGATTGGGGATCACACATGTCCAGACTGGGGACTGAACCTGCAGCTCAGGCATGTGCCCCAACCAGGAATCAAAACCACAACCTTTCAGCAACAGGACAATGCTCCAACCAACTGAGCCACACCAGCTAGGGCAGGGTTTGCCCATTTTATAAAGTGGTCCATATTGTCAATCTGTCCCAAAACTCCATCAGTCAACACATCCACCAACTGTTTATGAAAATGCCTGTTCTACAATCATCAGCACTGGGCATTACCATTCCACTTACCATGCAAATCTAGTATTAAAAAAAATTCTTACTGTTGTTTGAATTTACATTTCTCCTAAACAAAAACAATGGTGTCATGTGGCAGCTTCTTAAAAAGTTAAACATAGCCCTGGCTGGTGTGGCTCAGTAGACTGAGCACCAGCGCCAGCCTATAAACCAAAGGGTTGCAGTTTCAATTACCAGTCAGGGCACATGCTTGGGCTGCAGGCCAGGTCCCCAGTTGAGGGTACAAGAGGCAACTACACAGTGATGTTTCTCTCCCTCTCTTTCTCCCTCCCTCCCTCCCTTTCTCTAAAAATAAAAATAAAATCTTAGAAAAGTTAAACACAAATTTACCATATGACCCAGGAATTCCATTCCTAGCTATCAATCCAAAAGGAATGAAAATATGTATCCACACAGACTTACACCAATGTTCACAGCAGCATTATTCATAACAACCTAAAAATGGAAATAACCCAAATGCCCATCAACTGATGAATGATCCATACTATGGAATATAATTCAGCCATTACAAATAATAAAGTACTGATACATGCTACAACATGGGTTAAACTCAAAAAAATATTATACGAAGTAAAACAAGTCAGACTGCTAATGATTTGGGGGTTTCTCTTTGGGATGATGAAAATATTCTAGCTGGATCCCTGGTCAGGACACACACAGAAGGCAGTCAACCGCTGTTTCTCACATCGATGCCTCTCTCCCACCCCTCCTCCCTTTTTAAAATCAATAAGCATATCTCCTCCGGTGAGGATAAAAACAAACATTTTTAATTAAAGATTCTAAAACTGATTGTGGATATGACTGTACAACTCTATGAATATCTAAAAACCAGTATATTTTACACTTTAAATAGGTGAATTGTATAGTATGTTATTATATCTCAACAAAGCTGTAATTTTTTTAAAGGAATTGAAGTCTCAAGCAGGTCATAAAACAGCAGATAAAGTATGATCTCATTTTTGAAAGACACATATTATATAAAAATATATTAATGTGTATGTATAGAAAAAATTCCAGAAGGGTAGAGACTAAACTATAACACTGGTTTGCCCTGGGTGGTAGGATTATAAGGGCATGAATGCTTTTTCACAAGAGAAAAAGGGGAATCTGTGACTCCTTTGCTGATGAGCTTTCTTCTACTCAAGGTTGGTAGTTATCTGAATTTTTTTACAAGGAGCATCTATTACCGGTTTAATCTGCATGGATTCTATAACACCTTCAAAATTATTAAATCAAGCCTTCTTGACTCATGAAACAAATCACTAGCCTGAAAAATCAAGTCATTCTTTCACGCATTCTGGCCCTTTCTAAAAATTAGGTAGTAATGATTATTCTAGTCACTAAAAACTCCCCAAATGAATGTCTCTGTCTGAAGTGACAATGGAGCACTAGAGTACAAACTGTTTTAACCCAGAAGTTTCCAGGACAGGACAATTGCTGCTGCACAGGGAAAAGGGGCCCGCTAGGGAAGCTGAGGACAGAGCAATCCAGCATATGCTCCCAAACACAACTCCAAACCCAGGAGGCCTTTATCCTTTTAGTCCAACATGGAAGCGACAATTACTTCCTGAAAGCCATCCCCACCAAAAAGCTAGTCCTTTGTAGACAGTGACATCTTGAAGTGAGAGAGATACTGGAGAGGTACTAGAATGTCAGAAAGCACCCAGGAAGCTTTTGGGTGTGCAGTTTAGCCACAAGAATAAGATACCAGAACCTAGAGGGAAAACACTGTATAAAAACTCAGGGAAAGGGAGAAACAACCTCTCCAAATCTTTTGTAGGGTGCCCCTCCAGAAAAAAAATAATTCTGAAATGTGGGGATTTTATTTTAAAATGAGTAAAACATTTAAATTGTATATAAATTGCTCACTAGTAACAAGGCTGTTATTGCCTTATTAAAGTAACCATATTGCAATGGAAAAATTTAAACAATACAGAAAACTCTGAAGAGTAGTCCTGGTTTTTTGTTGTTATTGTTGTTTTCAAAGATTTTATTTATTTATTTTTAGAGAGAAGGGAAGGAAGGGAGAGAAACGTCAACGTGTGGTTGCCTCTCATATGTCCCCTACTGGGAACCTGGCCTGCAATCCAGGCATGTGCAGCACTGATTGGGAATTGAACCAGTAACCCTTTGGTTTGCAGGCCCGCACTGAATCCACTGAGCTACACCAACCAGGGCGACAGTCCTGGTTTTAAAGTCATGAAGCATGGGAGAGTTCAAACTGGTTTGTTACGTTAGCACCATCTGCCACTACAGTCACACCCACCACAGCTCCACCAGCCAACACTCACCATCCAGCAGTGACTGTTATCATACAGTTTATATCCTTCCAGATTGTTGTGGACCGTTCAGCCTGGTTTCAGGAGTTGTAACCCTCACCCCACGGTGGGCTGTGTAAGAGCCCAAGGGACCCACTTCATCTGGGTCTGTTCTGTCAAGAGAACGTGAGCCACTAAAGAGACAAAGCTTATCTCCCTGGCAGGAGCACTGCTTCTGCCTCATCCATCTCTGGCCCCATTGCTTGGTTGGCAGTCAATGACGGGTAAGACTCCTCATGGGAGGGGCAACCTAAGCCAGATGCAACCACTTGGGAGGCCTCATGGAAGGACTCGGGGGGTTGCAGCAAAGAGGATGTGATGGACCCTCGCCTCCCGGCTATTCTGACATAGCCCGAGTCCTCATTTCCATCTGGGAGATGTCTCCTGCTTCCTAATCGGCTTAAAGCCTGAAACTGTGGGGGTGAGTGGTGCAGCCCTGTGCTGGCCAGGACGGCTTCCTGGGTGATTGGGCATAAGAAAGAATTCCTAAAGCCCTGTGAAACCTGCTTTGCTAAGAGTGCTCTTCCTTAGGTGATAAGTGTCCCAGGAGGAAATGAGTATGTCTCCCAAAGTTTGGCAATCCCCTTTCCTGACAAACACTGGCTCGGATTAAGCCCTCAAATTTCTTTGACATGTTAAACTTGTATTCCGATGTATTTGAGCCCAATAAAAGCCTAGTGAGGAAGTGGCTCAGGGTCATTCTCCTCTGAGAGTTTGACCCCTTTCCTCCCCAAGCAGTCATGTCTTGGTAGTTTTTATTTTCATCCCTGACGGAGGGATGGGGCTCTGTGGGCGGAGCCCCCCCCCCCTACATCTGGCGCCCAGGACAGGGTCCCCCGCACCAGATGATGCAATTATAGATAAAATGTACACAATTGCAGAATTTTTTTCATAAAACTATGCACATTTAGTAAAAAGAGTACAGACTATAAGCCAGTCAGACCTAGTAAAAGTGAATACTCAATAAATGCAAACAAAGGAATTGACTTAGGTCTAGACCTCACTAACCCTAGGTAAATATGTTTGAATCTTTCTGGACTACATGCATCTAAAATATATTAACATATATACACATAAAGCATGTATGCATTAATATATATGCACTAAAAAAATTCAGGAAAGGTACGAAACTAAATCCTAGGACTAGTTTTTCTTTGGGTCATAGGAGTACAAGGGGCAAGGAGCTGTGATGATAAATTGAAAGCATAGGTATGAAGGCATTTAACATATACTTCCAAGAGGGAAAATATACAAAGACATACTGTTGCCCATGTGGAGCCCTGACATTTTCACCAGAGGAAAGAAAGATACAGTGTCCTCTTTGCTTACAGAAGTTCCTTTTGCTTTTTGATCTGGTGGTTGTTACTGGGTTGACCGAAAAGTTTCTTTTTTTCTGTAAGATGGCTCTAGTAGTGGTAAGTTATCTTTTACTTCATTCAAAACAATTTTGTTAGATTGTACTGTGACAGCTGTCATATTGCCATGCATTAAAAAAATAAAAACTAGGTTCTGGCCAAGATGGAGGCGTAGGTAGAAATGCTTCACTTCCTTGCACAACCAAAAGAAGGTAACAACCAATTTGAAAACAATAAACAACCAAAACTTCCAGAAAATCAAACTGCATGGAACTCTAACAACCAAGGAGTTAAAGAAACATTCATCCAGACCGGTAGGAGGGATGGAAATAGGTAGCCAGGAGGAGAGGATGCATGGCAAGGCTGTGGACCACGAGGGCGAGGTGGGGACTGGCTGAACAGGAAACTAAAGACTCAAAACCTCTGCCTGTAAAATCCTATAGGGGTTGCGAAGGCAGGAGAAACTCCCAGTCTCACAGGAGAGTTCGTTGCAGAGGCCCACAGGATCCTACAATGTACACAAACCCACCCACTTGGGAATCAGCACCTGAAAGGACACAGTCCATTTGTGGGAAGTGACAGAAAGTGGGGTGAGAGCAGAGCAAGTGAGCGGCATTGCTCCCTCTCTGACCCTCCCCCACATACAGTACCACAATGCAGCAAAGAGGGTTGCCCTGCCCAGGTGAATACCTAAGGCTCTGTCCCTTACAACGTAACAGGTGCACAGAGTCAAAGAAATATGGCCCAGATGAAAGGACAGATCAAAACTCCAGAAAAAGACCTAAGCAACAAGGAGATAGCCAGCCTATCAGATGCAGAGTTCAAAACACTGGTAATCAGGATGCTCACAGAAATGAGTTAGTTTGGTAGCAAAATGAAGGTTATACAAAGTGAAATAAAGGAAAATATACTGGGAACCAACAGTGAAGGGAAGGAAACTGGAACTTAAATCAACAATTTGGTACAAAAGGAAGAAACAAACATCCAACCAGAACAGAATGAAGAAACAAGAATTCAAAAATATGAGTAGAGGCTTAGGAACCTCTGTGACAACTTTAAACATTCCAACATCCAAATTACAGGGGTGCCAGAAGGAGAAGAGGAAGACCAAGAAATTGAAAACTTATTTGAACAAATAATGAAGGAAAACTTCCCCAATCTGGTGGAGAAAATAGACTTCCAGGAAGTCCAAGAAGCCCAGAGAGTCCCAAAGAAATTGGAACCAAGGAGGAACACACAAAGGCACATCATAATTAAGTTAAAGAAGTCCATCATTACCAAGCCTTTATCACATGAAATGTTAAAGGGACTTATCTAATAATAAATAGAAGATGATCAAAAACTTTGAACAGTAAAATGACAACAAACTCACAACTATCAACAACTGAACCTAAAAAACAAAAACTAAGCCATCAACTAGAACAAGAGCAGAATCACAGAAATGGAGATCACATGGAGGGTTATCAGTGGGGAGGGGGAGGAGAATAATTGGGGTACAGGGAATAAGAAGGTACAGAGAATAAGAAGCATAACTGGTAGGCATAAAATAGACAGGGGGAGGTTAAGAATAGTGTAGGAAATGGAGAAGCCAAAGTACTTATATGTATGACCCATGGACACGAACTAAGGGGGACATGGAATACTGGAGGGTAGGGCAGTGCAGAGTGGAGGGGGTATAAAAGGGAGGAAAAATGGGACAAATGTAATAGCATAATCAATAAAATATACTTAAAAAATAAAAAATTTCTAAAAATTAAAAAAACATCAAAATTTTGATGTTTGGTGAATTTTTGTGTAACCATTTTAATATTGAAGATGGAAAAATATTCAACATTTTTGGCATATTATGTTAAATTATTTCAAGAAAGGTAAAAATGCAACTGAAACACCAAAGATTTGTGCAGTGTATGGAGAAGGTGCTATGACTGAGTGAATGGGTCAAAGGGGTTTGCAAATTTTTGTGCTGGAGATTTCTCACTGGATGATGGTCCACTGTCAGGTAGACCAGCTGAAATGGATAGCGATAAAATCAAGACATTATTTGAGAATAATCAATGTTATACCATGTGGGAGATAGACAAAATACTCAAGATATCCACATCAATAAAGTTACTGGTGTCTTTTATTTTATGGAAAAAAACTAAACAAACTTTTTGGCCAACCTAATATATCAACTGTTCCTCCTTGATGTAATTTGAGGGAATTTGAGAGAATGGATAACAGTGTAGCACCTACTTATTCATATATATTAGATACCAGCTTCTCATTAGTTGGATGAATAGTAAAAATAAGCAGAAAGGTCTGAGGTTTGAAAAGAAAGAACCTTGGTTCTGACCTCACAACTTTGAGATTCTCAAAGGTTTAACCAAAGTAAAATATACATACATTTTAAAAGGTAAAGTTTAAAATAAGTTGTATGGAGAATATTACCATATGGTATTGTTTAGGTTGGAAAGACATCTTAGCATATCTTCATAATTTAAACAATACCATGTCTGCAAAGGGTGTTAAAAATCAGTTCCCATATCATCTTACTTCTAACCCATCTCATGTCCCAACACACTCCTCATTATAAAACTTCTGGTAAATGCCACATCTCTGACTAAAATGCATTACTCAAATTTCTAACAGAGTTGGGAACGGCATAGAATTTCCAAGGTCTGATTTTAGTATGCCCTGACTGAACAAAACTGAGCTTTGAATTCTGCTAAGAATGATGACAACCAATACTTAATCAATAGTATAGGAAATGTAGAAGCCAAAGAACTTATATGTACGACCCATGGACATAAACTAAAGGGGGGGAATGTGCGTGGGAAGGGGTGTACAGGGAGGAGGGGAGGGAAAATGGGACAACTGTAACAGCATACTCAATAAAATATATTTTAAAAAATAAGTTATCCTTGTAATTTATAATCTTGTTATCCTTAGAAATGTTTAATCATAAAACTAACATATTTCTCTGGCTGACTAAACACTACTGGATTTTTATGACATTCAAATTAATTCAATGATAAACTTCAAGTCCTTTAACTACAGGTAAGTTTTCTCATTTTAATTCATGAAATTATTATCATTTAATATAATTTCTATCCTAATCATACATGATGGATAAAACAAAGTTCATTGCCTATATGACAATCTGGTTAGCTGTTAAGAACAAGGTCTCAAAACCTGGACTAGGTTTTTATTTATTTTTTTTTTTTATTTTTATTTTTTTTAAAGAATTTATTTATTTATCTTTAGAGGGGAAGGGTAGGAGAGAGGGAGAGGGAGAGAAACATCAATGTACGGTTGCCTCTCGTGTGTCCCCTGCCGGGAACTGGCCTGCAACCCAGGCATGTGCCCTGACTGGGAATCGAACCGCGATCCTCTGGTTCGCAGGCCCGCGCTCAATCCACTGAGCTACACCAGCCAGGGCTGGACTAGGTTTTTAAATCCTGGTGTGTTGTTCACCAACTGTGAAATCTTAGGAAAGTTATAATCTCTCTCGCCTCACTTTTCTCATCTGTAAAGTGAGGATAATGACAGTACTTATCCCTCATGCTGTTTTGAGAATTAAGTGACACATATACATAATGCTTTGAACATATAACATATAATAAGCACTATACAAATATTAGTATTAATATTTGCTTAAAAATGTTAACTAAAACTATCTCATGCGTTAACAAGAACATTCACTTCTTCCCCTCCCCCTTTCGCCCTAGTCCCCTTCCTGTACCACCCTCTCCCCCAATTTTCCATCCCCTTCCCTCCTGGTCTCAAAGGACTCTGTCCTAGCCAGTCAAGATCTCCGTGAAGCCATCGGTGCCCTCCCTGCCCATGTGGGCCCCTGCAGGCTACCCATGCCTGTCCCCTAGCTCCTGGTTCCACTGGGTTTTCCCCTCGCTAGGGGGTGGCTTTCTGAGCTGCAAGCTCCATGAACCTCTCTGCAGCCTCTCCTACCATTTGGAGGCCTCGTTCCCCCTCCTGATGGGTGGGGCAGGGTGAAGGGATGCAGGGCGGGGCAGCATGGGGGAGGCCCCCACAGCACTGGTGGAGCTGGGCTGTGCCCCTGCCCCACAGCCCGGGGTCATTAGGATAATGTGGATGCAGTGTCTGCTAGGCCTGGGCACAGTCATGGCTTTCACCACCAAGCTGTAGAGCATCTTCATTTACCTTTTGCGGAGGCAGATCCTCACAATGATTCAGTACCAAACTGTTTAATAAGGTATCCTTCCCTTATCTCCTGTGTCCCAGAATCAGCTAGGCCAGGTGAAGAGGAAGATCCTGATGCTGGATCTGGATGAGACACTTATTGAGTGCCATCATGATGGGGTTCTGAGGCACACAGTACCACCTGGAGCACCTCCTGACTTCATCCTCAAGGTGGCAACAAACATCCTGCCCAGTTTATTGTACATAAGAGGCCCCATGTCTGCTGCTTCTTAAAAGTGGTGAGTCAGTGGTATGAGCCAGTAGTGTTCACAGCAAGAATGGAGATTTACCACTCTGCTGTGGCAGATAAACTGGACAATAGCAGAAGCATTCTCAAGAGGAAATAATACAGACAGCACCGCACTTTGGAATTGGGCAGCTACATCAAGGACCTCTCTGTGGCCCACAAGTGACCTCTCTAGCATTGTGATCCTGGATAACTCCTGAGGGGCTTATAGGAGCCTTCCAAACAAGATGACCCTAGGGACACCACCCTTCTTAACCTTCTTCTGATGCTGGATGCCCTCGGGTTCACTGCTGATATTCGCTCAGTGCTGAGCTGAAGCCTTTACCATCATAGGCTCCGGTGACAGCTGCTCCCCCTCCCCCTCCCCCTGAGATGGGGTGGGGAGGAAAAGGAGGGCGAGCCCTTGAGATGCCTGTCTGATGCCCTCTCCAATGGTGAGGACTGCCTGGGCAGGGTCTGCCCCTCCTGCCCCTCTGCCTTGGGAGCCCTGCACTCCATATGGAGTCTGGGTGGATGCAAGGACCAGACTGTGAAGCAGCCTCTCTCTAACTTCATGTTCACACTCCCTGGAAACCCCAGACTGGACCTAGGAGAGGACTAGGAGAGCTGAAACAGTGTCTGTGCTGAAGACAGAGGACTGGCCAGAGGGACAGACAGACAGTTGATAATCCGGAGGGCCCAGAGAGAAGCCAAGTCAGCTTTATTGTGATTTGATTCTTTAAAAAAAACTCTTGTACAAAACTGATCTAATTCTTCACTCCAAGGACTGAGGTGTGGGTAGGAAGCTGGAATTTGGGCCACCGGATTTCACCCAAACTTGTACCCTCTTACTTTCTCTATATTTTCCTTTCCTAGATTCCCTCAGACCTATAATCAGCTTACTGTTTTGCTTGTTTTCCCCCTCTCTTTTAAACCATGACTTATAATTTTGAAACCAAAAAATAAAATAAAAAGTAAAAATAAATTAAAAAATAAAGAGAACATTCACTTCATTGAGAGATTACTTACCCATATTTTGCCATGTATAATATGCATTTTGCCCAAATTTTTCAGGAAAAAATAAAGAAGTGCATTATATATGACACAGTATAATGATTACATACCATGGGTATAATAATGGGCACAATAATCCTGTGTATAATGCTCACAAAAATATGTGTGTACATTATACATGGGAAAATATGGTATTTTCAAAAACTTTCCATTTTTATAAACAAGAATTACGTTAAAGTATACAATGCAGTATAAAAATACACGGTGGTGCAAAAGCAGGTTTACAGTTGTTCAAAATAATACAATAATTAATAAATAATAACCCAAGAATAAACTCTGTTTCATGTACTCACAATTATAAACCTAGTTTTGGCCCACCCTGTACAGCCTCACATACCTGTTTGGAATACGAGTTCCTTCCCTCCCACACCTGCTGCCTCCAGGTTAATAAATGCACGAATCAAGTTGGCCCAGCGGTGCTGAGTAATGAAACCATGACTGGCCTGAATGAGATAGAAAGAAAACAAAATATGTTAAATGATGTGAGATTATCGATGTCTCTATTTTACTTATTTTAAAGATAGAATGTCTAACAAGAGGAAGAATGGGAAAATAATCTTGTTTTCAAAGACGGTATCTAAATACGTGTGTTCCTCTCTCTATGCATAATGGCTGTGTGCAGTTTGCTGAGTGGAAAGTTCCCATCACAGAAGGCAGCCTGATTTCCATGAGTGGTGCCAAACAACATTCTTGGTAAATGTGAGGCTGCGCAAAAGGTCAAAATAATAGGAGGGCACAATCCACATGGCTGGGTATCTGCTGTGTGCCTGCCTCAAAACCTCTCTGAACCTCCTGAGTCAAACAAAACCTGAGGTGAATAATTATGCCAGCACAGAGCCCTTTTACGAATCAAACACTGACAAGATGACCTGTTTTAAGTTGAGTTTTCAAATGTTGAACAAGTGTACATAAGTGGCTGTAGAATTTTTAAAGTACTACCACATACAATATTTCTTTAGCATGTGATTTTGATACCACTCAAATGAATAATCAAAATGCTTAAGCTATTATTATTATTATTCCAGCCTTGTATTTAAAGCAGTAGAATCTCACCTGCAACACGTTCTCCTCAGCACCATTAAAGAGAAATATAACAGCATGATGTAAGGCTTCTGAAGATGTTGACAAGACACGAAGGACTTCCAGCATCACTGAACAGCTAACTGCATCATCACTGGCACCTTTATGTCATAAAAACAGGTATGTTTCTCAAATTTTAAAATCTTTACAGTATGAATTCCCAGGGTCAGGAATGGGGTTGTCTCATCAAGGAAGAATCATGTAACTATTATACAAGACCAGAAGCATAGCTTTGTCACCATCAGGTGACAATTATACCCACCAGCAGTAAACTCCATGAGACCAGAGACCTTTGTCTAGTTTGCTTATTGACTTACTCTCAATGCCTAGAGCCAAACCTAGCTCAGAGTAGTCACTTAATTAATACTTGCTGAATAATCAACCAGACGGGACCTAAATTAATACTAAAAACTGGCATTCTCATAAACTCAAAGCCATTTGTTCCCTTCTTTATCCTTATCTACATCCCTTATAATATTCCCACCTCTGGTGTTCACAGCTTCATAGATCATCTTTCCCTGCCACCCATTCCCTTCCTGTTTTTTTTCCTGCCAAAATCATAAGATCTTCAGATCACTCTGCATTTACAGTGGGGTCAGTTTGGATGGTGTGCCATTTTTTTAAGGTTTCTACAAGGAGATGTGATGAAGAAGTAGAAAGAAGACACCAAATCTAATAAGACAGGAAAGCAGACTATTGATGTAAGTAGTATCCCTGATCCCAGCACTGATAAAGCAGAGGGCTTCATCAAATCACCCAACTTCTTGATTCAGAAACTTTATATATTAATTAAAAGTGATTATAAAGATGACTTTAGTGCCTTGATTTTTTAAAGCACAATAAGAGGTAGCTAAAAGAACTGATTAGACATTTGCTGATATTATTCTTTTAAAGATTTTATTTTTAGAGAGAGGGGAAGGGAGGGAGAAAGAGAGGAAGAGAAACATCAGTGTGTGGTTGCCTGTCATGAGCCCCTCGCCAGGGACCTGGCCCACAATCCAGGAATGTGCCCCAACTGGGAATCGAACCATCGACCCTTTGCTTTGGAGTCTAGTGCTCAATCCACTAAGCCACACCAGCCAGGGCTGATAATATTTTTTAAGTGAGGTAATTCACAGTATTATGAGCATAAAAAAAAAAAAGAGTCCTTATTTTTCAGTGATACAGACTGAAATGCAGAGGAACTGACACAGCTGACTTCTGCTTCAAAATAATTAAGGGTTGCAGGGCCAGGGAGTAAAGGAACAAAATCTGTTAAAGCTAGGTGATAGGTACACTCAAGTTCATTACACAATTCTGTTTTTGTACACATTTAAAATTTTCCATAATAAAAAGTGTAAAGAGTAATCAAAGTAAACAGGTATTAATAACCCAGACAATAGCATTTTCCGACTTACACAGTGGGAGGCAGGGCACTACAGAGTTTAGCATGGGTTTTAAGGTAAGAAAGACTCAGAAGAAAATTCTAGCTCTATTGTTTACCCCACAACTTCCTGGTCTAGAGGATAAGCTGATGCTATCTCCCTCACAGGTGTGTTGTGAGGGCTGCAAAGAAATGCAGTCTGCATTCAATGTTAGTTTTTCCTTCTCTTTGCAAACTTAAGGAAGGCTCTGCAGCTAGAGAAAATGCTTGTTTCAGTGTTGTTAAATTCCAAAATCTATTCCCACTCAAGAAGGAACTACTCATTATCTATTACTTGTCTTGGCAGTGATTACTGGATTTTATTTCAATCAAAGAGAAACTAAGTAATAACTACTCACAATCAAGCCAGAACTCTTTGTAGCTATCAGTAAAAAGTGTCACCTTCCAGGAACCAAATGAAATTAATGGTTTTTAACTTTGAGACTGTGAATTACCTTAAAATAAAAAATCAAAAAGAAAAAGAATTTTTTAAAAAATCAAACCATAAAAATTTCTTTATTCAAAGAGGAGAAATTGAAAGAGACATATCTATATAGAGTTGAATAAAAAGTTCAACTGCCCATTTATCTTTCTTTATTTTAATGGTTCTGTTGTCTGAGAACAGAACTAAAGAGTCAAATATCTTTAAGAAAGTGAAGGAAAGTTATAAAACAGTATCTATAAGGGCTAGGTGGTTAACCAACATCTCTTTCCATTTAGAATTAACCCTGAAATTAAAGCCACTCCTAAAATAACTTGATGTGGCTCCTACCAACAACCTGGAACCATGCAGCAAACCCAAGAAGACATTTAAGTCCTTTCTGTGGGTAACATTACTTCCAATTGGTATTAGTACCAAAGGTCCGCATATGTTGCTGAGAACTTTCTAAAAATACCCATGTTTCAATTACTTCATCCACTGAAAAGATTTAGGTGACAGTCTATTTCATGTGTGGGTTTTTTTTTTTTTTTTTGACAATTTTTAACGATTTAATATTGACAGAAATGTCCTTGGGATTATTGGTAGAGGCAATCTTATAAAATTTTAATTTAAACTGAGTTCTAATGACCCACAAAAATGCCATCCTATCATTATTGGGCCCCATATATATGATTTGTAACATATGGAACTATGTTTCTGATACTTGTATACACATGCTTCTTATATAATGCTCTTAAATAATCATGGTGTCAATCTGTCCCTTCCTAGAATTTAAGCATCATAATAGTGAGCACAGGGTGACAATTATTTTATTACTGCTTTGAAATAGGCATAAAAGATCACTGGTTTCCCTAGCTCACACAAAGACAGTTCTGACTTTATAAAAACAAATGTGCATATACTGACTTATTTTTAAGCATCTTAAAAAAATTTAATAGAAATAAGACAATTTCATAATAAACATGGCATTGAGACATTGTGCCAATATGGAAGTGAGGGAATGATGTCATTTTCTTCTCATGCTACAAATGCAAGCAAATCTCTCCTACCCTAAACAATTCACATCGGTCCTACTAACCACTCTTACTGACAGTCAATAGCTCATCTTTTTCACCAATCATTCTATAGTCCGTGTGCTCAATTCACTGTTTTGTTGAATCCTCAGGGTTTTTTTCCAAATCTAGTTGCTTTTATCATGTAATATTCTTGGAAATACGTGTATGATTTTTTTTTCATTTTTTAATATATATTTACTGATTCTAGAGAGGAAGGTGGGGGGAGAAAGAGAGAAATATTGATTAGTTGCTTCCCTTACATGCCCCAACCAGGGATGGAATCTGCAACCTAAGCATGTGCCCTGACCAAGAATTGAACCTTCAGTTTACAGGATGACATTCCAGTCAACAGTCACACCAGCCAAGGGTGCGTATGACTTTTTAAGAAGCATTTTACATTTATTCTGGCCAGGTGGTTCACTTGGTTGGAGTGTCATCCTGTACACCAAAAGGTGGCGGGTTCCATTCCCAGTCATAGCACATACCAGCGTTCTGGGTTCAATCCCCGGTCAGCATGTGTTTGGGAGGCAACTAATTGTTGTCTCTCTCTCTCTCTCTCTCTACCTCTTTTTCTCTTCCTCTTTCTCTCCCTTCCTCTCACTCTCTCTCCCCACCCTGTCTAAAATAAACAAACATATCCTCAGGTTAGTAGCAAAAAAAAAAAAAAAAAAAACAGTAATAAAAATAAATTTTTTTTAAAAACATGTTACATTCTAAATGCAATTGGCACTTCCTAATTAAAGATGTCCTAGGAGGAATCATTTTATCAAGCAAATAAATTTTATTTTATATTTTACATAACTAGATTATCATATTGGATCTGCTATAAATTCAAGTAATCCAGAAATATTAATAACAAGTAAAAAAGAGAACCCACCCCAGCCAGTATTGGCTCAGTTGGTTGGAGCATCATCTCATAAACCAAAAGGTCATGGGTTCAATTCCCAGTCAAGGCACACACCTAGGTTGCGGGTTCAGTCTCCTGTTGGGTCACGTACAGGAGGCAACCGATCGATGTTTCTCTCTCACATCCATGTTTCTCTCCCTCTCTCTCCCTTTCTCTCTAAGATAAATATGTCCTACAATGAGGATAAAAAAAAAAAACACAGGGGAACCCTCGTACACATTTGATAGGAATGCAGACCAGTGCAGCCACTGTGGAAAGCAGTATGGAGTTACCTGAAAAAATTAAAAATGGATCTGCTTTATGGCCTAGCAATTCTACTTCTAGGAATTTATCTGAAGAAAACTGAAACACTAATTCAAAAGAATACAGGCACCCCTATGTTCACTGCAGTATCATTCACAATAACCAAAATTTGGAAGCAACCCAAGTGTCCATCAGCAGTTGAGTAGATAAAAAAGCTGTGGTACAGTTACAAAACTGACTACCACTCGGACACACTCACAAGGAACTCTTTACCCTCTTACCCTTTGCAACAACAGGGATGGACCTGGAGAATATTATGCTAAGTGAAATAAGCCAGCCAGAGAAGGACAAGTACCACAGGAGTTCACTCATATGTGGAACTAATGAACAAAGTGAACCAACAAGCAAAACAGAGACAGAGAGCAGGCTGACAGCTGTTGGGGATGGAGGATTTGGGTGCTAGGTGGTGGGATTGAGCAAGAAAGAAAAAAAAGAGAGAAAATCACAGACAGGGACAACAGAGTGGTGACTGCAGAGGGGAATGGGGTGAGGGACGGTGTAGGAGGGTATGGGGGATAAATGGTGATGGAAAAAGACTTGACTTGGGGTGGTGAACACACAATACAGTGTACAGATGATGTGTTGTGGAACTGTGCACCTGAAACTTGTATAATTTTATTAACCAGTGTCACCCCAATAAATTCAATGAAAGGAAAAAAATTAATAGCAAAGAAAAAAGAAAAAGCATTTTTCATGCCAGGCACTATTCTCTAAGCAATGCCAATGGGAAAGTACTATTATCTCCATTTTACAGATCAGAAACTGACCACAAAAAGAGGTTATGGTAAGCAGGCTGGCAAAGGGAGCATGAACTCTCCTTCCTTTCAAATGTAACTGAAAGAACTGACTGGCCAGGAAACCCAGCATGTCGGATCAATGGTGATCAGCTAAGCGTATTCCTGCATCAAAAGATGGTCTTGGACCAGATGCATCTCAGGTCTCGTCTACCTCTAACATGGTATGACTCCATTGTTAAATGCTACAATTTTCTATTCTTCCCTACTTACAATCTCTTTAATAACTACTAAAAACACTTTTGTGATGAATCTTATTTTTTAAATGGAAGTTCAATTTCAGAGATTCTCATTCATTCAAAATATTTAATATGTCAGGCATTGTCCTAAACATCAAGTATTCTATCTTGACAAAGTATTTTCAGAGGAAGATCTATGGATTAATGAGGTATTCTAACAGTATGGCATCACCAGTGGGCCAAAATTTTCACTTTACAGGTCAAGAGAAACTGCTAGGAAAGATGTCCTCCAAACCTTGTGTCCAGTGAAGGCAAGCACCGTTCCTTTATCCCATATCCCCAAGGCCTAGTACCAACACCTGGCTAAGTATAAACACTTGAAGAGGCAGAACCTAACTCCAGGACTCAGGGAGACACACTGACAACCCTGATAAAGTTGCTTCAGTCTACCAGCAACATTCCCTGTCCTGTCACGGGGCTGCTGGCACTCATGTTTAAAAAAATAAATAAAGCACGTCAGAGAATAGTGAGGGGTTAGTTCTTAAACTAAATGATACTATTCTAATTATACTGCCTGCCATCACAGATAATGTTTGTCCAAGAAAATGGTGTCTCTGGGCTGTGTCAATTTCAAGATGACTAAAAAACTGGTACAAACCTGGTGAGTTTGCCACTGAGTCGAAATGACAGTTCGCCAGAACAGCATGCTGGGCTCCTTCTCTGGGTTCCAGCTTTACCGCAATGTTGGTGATGTTGTCATAGTAGCTTGTAAAACCTCCCAAAAAGTCAATACTAAAGGAGCCTGTGGGCCTCTGTATATCTACCGAAATCTTGTGAAGGCTGTTACTTTGAACTTCAATCAGTTTAATCTGTTCCAAAAGATAACGCACCGTCAGAATTTCATTTTCTGGGCTTCCTGTAGTCCTGGGGCCAATGGATGTTATGTGTTCAAGATAATCCCTGAAAGCCACCAAAAAAAATTATGATTAACACTTACCACAGAACTTTTCCTCTACAATCCCCCTCACCATCGAAAACAAGTTCTTTGACTTCTCACATCAAAAAGGCTGCCCTTTTTGAGGGAACACTTGAAGTACATGATTGTCTAACCACCATTCTGTACATGTGAAACTGATACAAAATAATATTGAATGCAGACCGTAATTGAAAAATAAACTCTAAATTTAAAAAAAAATCTTTAAGGCTACCTTTTATTATTTCAGGTAACCTGTGCTGGAGGGTTACATATTTTGGGTTACCAAGAGAAACTGATGAGCAAAGACAATTAAGTCAATAGGTTAAATAAATAAACAAAAAATCCTTTTTATTGTGAGGAACTGACTCAGCCCTCCTGGTGTGCACGCACGGCCTAATTACTTCAATTCAGGCCAAAACCAACTCTAGCTTTAAAGCAAAGAAAAATGTTTTCACTTTTCACTGCATTCCAGGTGGGGAAAATGGAGGGTGGGGCAGGTGTGTTCCAGACCTTAATAAGCTTCCAGCACATTATATTCAAAATAAAGTTTTAAAATCACAGTGGCTGTTGAAAACTCTGCTAGCTTATAATTTTGAGCTTTGACACACTTATGTTACAATACTTTTTATTTAATCACCTTTCGAGCACTTAATGATCTTTCTTTTTTTTAATCAGTATTTTTTAATTGTTGATATTGTACAGTTTTCTGTCTTTTACCCCGCCCATCTTTTTTTTTTTTTTTTAAATTAAACCTTACACACCAGGGGCACAGAGATAACCTCCAGGAATCTGAAACTTCTGAAAATGTAAACTTTTGAAGTGTAATCTTCCAGGCTGAGCCTCCATAGCTTTCATGTGTGAGGACTGTCATCCTCAAAAAGACCACTGCATTATCCCCTTCCGACATCTCCCCAGGAACGAAATTTACAAAACTGGCTAGGTCACAAATTTCACGTTCCTTCATTTCATTGGGAAAGCAAAAACTCTAGTAAAAAGTGGAAGTTGCTCCATTAAGATCAGGAACGACTAAACCAAACTATCTAGACTAAACCAAACTCTTCAGGTGGAGCAGAAAAGGGGTGTAAAAGCAAGAACAGCCCCCTGGCCACCCCCATCTGCACCACCAGCTTAACAGGGGGCAATGCAAGTCCTGCATCCTGTAAATTGGGATTCCAGAAGAGGGGCGCGCAAAGCCACCCCACCCCCACGTGGAGTCAGGCTGTGACAGCGAGCCTGAGCGATCCCGCAGGGGAGAACGCACACACGTGCGGTGCCCAGGCTCTGGAAGGGGACGCAGGGGACGTAGAGGACGCGCAGGCCGGGCAGCACAGGCCAGTACCTGGCTTGGCGCGCGTCGAACTCCCCGTGGTGTCCACTGGCCCCACGCAGCACGAGCTGCTGCAGCGAGAGCTGCACGAGCGTCCGCAGCGCGAGCAGATAGAACGCTAGCCCCAGCGCGGCGCGCGCCTCAGACAGTGCGGTCCACGCAGCCCCGCTCGCGCCTCCGCTACCCGCCCCGCTCCGCTTCCGCGTCCTCGCGTTGCGGCCGCACGCATCCATCAAGGGCTCCAGCGCCGGGGCCTCCCTATCTGGTTGCGGCACGGCTACCGGGCCATCCCGGCGCTCCCCTCCGATGCGGTGTCGCCTCACGGCCGCCGACTCCGAACCCCACTCCATGGCCACGAGCCTCAGACGCCAGCCCAACCGCCCAGTCCGCGACTGCCCCGGGAGCAGCCGCGGCCGCCGCAGCGCCTCCTAGTGAGCGGACGGAAACTGCAGAGGGCCAAACTTCTTCTGATTGGCCCGTCCCGCCGCGCGGAGACCTAGTCTAGTCGAGCAGATCTTCAGTGGGCACAAAGGCAGGGCGGGCCCAGGCTGGACTTGGGTGTGCCTTCTCCTGCTGGGAGTAGAATAGAGATTTCCAAATGGAAAGATACTCTTATTAAGCCTAGAAACATGAGATCGCCTTTAAAAGAATGCACATGTTGCACCAGGGCAGATAAAGAAGGCAATGGCCCTACTTTCCTAAGGAACTTTAGAATGGACTCTGGACATTGTAGGCTTTTAAAATTAAAACTTGTACTGCACAAAGGAGGCCCAGACTCATGCTTCAACAGATCTTAACTGTGTGAGGTAATCACTATCATTGTCTCCATTAACAGCTGAAGAAAAATAATAGCTATTATTTATTGAATACTTGCCGTGAGCCAAGCACTGTGCTAAATAATTTAATACATTATCTCATTTGAGTTTCATAAGAACGCTGAAAGGGGAATACATTTATTCCAGTAGTAGCTGAGAAATTACAGGTAACAGCTGAAGAAGTTTAATTTAAATCATTGGGCTCTCCAAACAGTTTTCTATCCCACTACCGAATATGGCACTCTAAAAACGATCATCTAGTCTTCTTCCTGCCTGCTGATGCAGTGAGCCTCTCTGCTTCAAATTTCTGTGACCATTAACCTAGAGACCAACTGGGAAGGTGCACTACCCTACCTGTCTACCCTTCGGCTCTGCTTCAGCCTACTGCTCCGGCGCACCTGACACCAGGGCGCTCCTTATTCTCAGCTCTCCAGCTGGCCGCTTTCAAAGTTCTTTCTGCTCACCATCTTTCCTTCTCCTACAGCATCTTCTCACATGCTGTTTGAGTTGTCTGAAATGTTCTTCCCTCCCCTCATTGCCTAGTTAACTCCCATTTAACTTTCATATGTCAGTTTAAGTGCTACTTCCTCAAGCAAGAATCTCCTAACTAATTAATGAAGCCAGTTTCTCCTATTTGCAGAATCTCATAGCACCACGTATGCATGTAATTATTTTTTTTATTTTTTTGCATGTAATTATTTAATGTTTTCCTCATTAGGTGGTAAGTTTCATGAAGGCAGGAGTCATGTCTGGTTTTGCACACCATTTTATGTTCTCTTCTTAACACAGAATATGACATGTAGTATGTAGTCAATCATAAACAGTTCTTGATTGAGTGAATAAATGAAAGCATAACAATTTTATAACAACAGCATAAGTTTAGCTCCATAAAATCCTTTCCAGTTTGTAAGGTACATAAGACCAAAGACAATGTCTATTTTATTTATTAATTACTATGTCCCCAGTGCTTAGCTCTGTGCCTAGCAAATGAATATACATGTCCAGCACAAATAACGCCCCTTTTTTATTATAAAATTTTTATTACAAAATCATAAGCATGTAATTCTGTAACACAACAATATCACACTCAAGCACACCATATGATATTTTAGGTGAACTGTTCAAATTAAAGCTATAAATTATTACACCCATATTATTCCCCTACCAACCACACTCAAGCAGACCTTACTTCTGTCAGACCCTGTACATTGTCTTTTATAAGAACCAGCTATCTTGCTATTCTTTTCAAAAACTTGAGTGCCTCCACCATCTCTGGAAGATGACATCTCAGAAACAACTCTGTCCACCACAGTGTAACTAGATATGGGGTTCTGTAGTTCCTAGGCAAAGGGCACAAATGTCTCATGGTTTATTAAGCTTTACTTAATTTGTGTTGTCACTTGCTAGGTGTCAGAAAACCTATCAGGAGATGGGTTACTGGTTAAATCATTTGATCTCTCTTTTTCTGAGTGGATAATGTCAATTAAGCATCTCTGACAATATTCCATGAGAGGCAGCCAGTAGAATAAAAGCCCAGCTGTCAAAGTCAATTAGATCTGAGTTCCTGAATCAGGAACCTTCAATACACATGGCATTATGCAAGTTAGTCTCAGAGCGTCAGTGTCTTTATCTGTGATAATGGAGATAATACCTGCCTTAAAGGACTTCAGTGAGAATTAATCAGCTTTTACAGGTGAATGCTCCTCACACTTACGGGTAAGTCTCATTAAACACTATTTTCCAGAATGTTTTCCTAATACAGCCCCTTGCAAATTCGATTACAGGCCATTTTCCTATCACAGTAATTAAAGAGCTCTAGGTGGGAGAGGTTGAGTTATTATGACTAGGGTCTTAGGAGACAGTTTTTGTCTAGACTCGTGTAAACCATGGTATTCACATATAAATATTTTTAAGCTACCAGTTGTTGGATATCTACTCTGTGTCAGATACTGATCAAGGGGGGGAATACACAGAAGAACAAATCAATGTTTCTGCCTTCACAGAGTTTACGTTATAGGGGGAGACATGAACAAGTGTGTGTGTGTGCATTTGCAGGTGAATAAAATGTCGTGTAAAGTGCTATGAAGAAAAATAAAGCAAGGAATTGAAAATGAACAAGGCTGCTGTTTTAAGTAGGGGGAATCAACGATGTCTCTGAGGAGACAACATTTGAAGTGATCTGAATAAAATGAGGAATGGGCCATAAAAACTTGAAGCAAGAAAGTTCCAGCTGGAGGGAAATGAACTGGGCTGTTCAGAAGCAACACTGAGTAGGGTATGTAGCTAAAGCAGACTGAGCAAGGGGGCAGTGACAGAAGCAAGGTCAGAGAAATAGGTAGGGGCCAGTGCAAGGAGGGCCTCCTGGGTCACAGCAAGAATTCTGGGGCTGTTTTAATCAGTAAAAGTCATGCTCCAAGTTATGTTTTGTGACATCACTCAGAGTCTTAGTATCAGGCAGAGCGGCACAATGACCACACCTAGATCACAGAGGTGAATAAAAGGCTTTTCTAGTGTCTGTTTTTTGAAGTGTTTGAGGCTGTTGAGCTGTAGTTTTATTTGTGCATTAAGTGAATTGAGACACATCCTCTAGTTCCCACACATCAAATTGCTGATGAGGACAGAAGGAAATGTGAAGGGCTTAGGCTGCCCCAATTGGGGTCAATTCAATTCATCTGGCTTGTGAGGCAATTGTGTTTTTCTTGTGTGTCCCTTTAGGGCAAAGTGAGAGCTAGACCTACCACAAGCATGGAGATGTCCCAAGTCCCTTTTGTTTTGCCATCTCTCCAATATTTCCCAGTAACCTGTCTAAGGTGAGTAGAAGGGCATGTAAGCTGTCAGAATTCAGGTGAATTACCAGACTCTGTCTTCCACAGAGGTCACCCCGTAGCCTATGTGCATCTTCCCTTGGAAGAGAGGCTACTAAGGCACTTGGTGAAAGTTCTCTGGGACTGTGGTTGGCAGGATGCCTTTTACCTGATGTTATGGTAGCATTAAAATCAAGGGTGGTGCCTCACCAAGAAGTAGCAACAGAGTCCAAACCAGTTGCAAAAGACAGAAGCAGAAGTGCAAAACTGACAAGTAAAGCAAGTTGAAGATTGAGAAATCAAGAACATATACTCCAAATGCAAAAGAAATCTTGGGCAATTATTGTAGACAGGTACTGTTGCCGACAACTAGGTTTTATGTGCTTATTGAGGTGGTATGAGGGTGGGCTAATTTTGTTTGAAGGGCCAGAAATGAAGAAGCAAGACTAGGTCTGGGGATCACCATTAGGTTGGTTTTGTTGTTGTTGTTGTTGTTGTTGTTTTGATCCTTTGAGGCTGAAGCTGAGGCTTCCTAACTACAAAGCTCTGTAATGGAGCATTCAAGAGCTGGTGACAATGGTCAGCTACAGGGAGCACCTCCAATAGATCAGGCAGCCTAGAAACTGCCATGCTGGCAGAAACAGGCATTCTAAAAGGTACTTAAGCCAGATCTGTAAATCCCCTTTTCCTTCAGAGATTTTCTACCCCCATGAGCCTAAGGGGAGCACAATGGCATCCCACTGTTCCTCCCTCCTGTTCCCTAGTGCCCTGTAGCTGGTGGCCACATAGGAGTTAGAAAATCCACCCAGCTGTATTACTAGCTGAAACCACCATGTCAGATTACACTTTTCCATGGCCACGTAGAAAGAAGGTTCTCTGATTTTTGAAATAACCTATATCTAGATTAAAGGGCCTTTTGGAAACAAATAGGGTGAAGAAAATAAGCTCTTTGGAGAAAAGAAAATCAAATGGAAACTCATACCATGTAACACACCAAAACAAAAAATCAGGTAGAATTCAGAATTAAACAACTTTTTTAACCAGTAAGAAATCAGGTAACTATAATTAAATAATTATAATAATTAAGAATCAAAATGGACAAGGACTCTAATAAAAAAATCATAAGGGAAAAAAATCACATATTGACTACACAAAATTGAAAGATTTTATGTGTTAAAAACAATCACCAAAAAAATGAAAAGTCAAATGACAAACTTGGAACATTATTCTCAACAACTTATAAAAACAAGGGAATAATATACTTTATACTCTCTGTCTCTTTATATAGATTTAATCTATATATTTATATATTATTTTATATAATTTATTATAATTTAGTAAATATATTTAATTTAATATATGTTAAAAATCAGTAAGAAAAATACCAATGCCTTAATAGAAATGCTTTCATAGAAAGATATGTAAACCATTTACCCTTTGTATTAAAGGAACTTGTGAAAATGTGGACCAGTTTTAACTCATCACACCAAAAGAGTTTTTTATTTTGTTTCAAATTATAATATGTCCTGCTAATACAATTTTAATTAATAGACACTTTTATGTGACACAGGTGGGTAACATATTAAAAGGATCTTTCAGGAAAGCAAATTGACAAGATATATCAGGAGCTTTAGGAGAATTCACATATTCTGATATGGTATTTTCACATGTAGGAATCTATTGAGGACATGATAAGAAAAAAAGAAAAACACAAAAGAATGCTCATCTATAAAAATCTAATATCAGCATAAAAAAGGAAAGGAAAGGTCTGCCCTGACTGGTGTGGTTCAGTTGGTTGGGCATCGTCCCTCAAACGGAGGGGTCACCCATGCTGTTTCGGGTCGAGGGCTCAGTTGAGGGGATTGTATGAGAAGCAACCCATCGATGTTTCTGTCTCCCACCAATGTTTCTCTCTTTCTCTTTCTCCTCCCTTCCTCTCTCTCCAAAAGTAAATAAATAATCTTTTTAAAAAATAAAGGAAAGGTCAAATAAATTGTAGTACATCCAGAGTATAGAACTTCATTTAGTATGAAATACAACATTACCAAAGTCTGTTCAATAATGTGGGGGAAATGTTCATGAAATAAATATTAATAGAAAAAATAAAGATACAAAAGGGAATAAAGAATATACTGTATGAATAGGAAATATATGAAAGGAAATATACTGAGGCAAAGACAGTGGTTACCTATGGGTGATGTTTTTTCTTCCTTATTCATTTCTCTTTTCACCTTTTCTACCACAAGCTCAGTGTTCCCTTTAAGAGCCTCAGGCATGAGATCAGATTCCTCAGCTCTGTGCTCAGGAAGGCACTTAAAATCTACTGAAGTTTGATCCTTAGGAAGGCAGTTTACAAACGTGATCCAACAAGGGAACACAATGTCAAAAAAGCTCGTCTCTGGCCTGCGCTCATCAAGCACATTTCTAGCCTGAAAAGTTCAGGGTAAAGATTCAGCAGTAATCAATTGCTGAAGCAATAAAAAAAAATTTAAGAGAATTTTCATGTAATTATTCTTTATATTCAGCCTGTGATGTAGAATTAATAAATATATTTTTAAATGGCTTTGAATTTTAAATGGCTTTGAACTTTAAATGTTCTTTTTCCTCCTTCATAGCATTCCTTGGATTAGAGGAAAAGAACCCAGGAAGCCAAACATCTCTGGGGATTTATCGGAGAGTCACATACCTAGGACTGCCTTTCTCCCTGGGCTGCAGAGCAGGTGAGCCAGGACAGAGGGGGTGACTCAGCAGGTTAAGGGCTGGGGGAGGCTGACCCCATGCTAAAACGGTGCTTCAGTCTACTAAAAATCAATGAGTATGTGCGTTGCCAGGGCTCAGCCCAGTTAGAAGTATGTGTCCCGAGACCCCGTCTCTGCCCCAGCCCCGCTCTGAGTTGTTACATCCTCCTGCAGTCCCTGAACTCCTCTCGCAGGCTCTGTTCTGGACCAGAGTCACTTGGCCTGTGAGCCAGTGACCTTCATCAGTCCTTACTGACTGAAAATAGCCTCTGTAATTGCTGCTTTTGCAAGATGCTCAAAGGAGAATAGGGACAACAATGGATCTTAGATGCAAATGACAAATATCTTTCAGTAGGTAGTCTGAGGACCAGGTAGCGTGAGAATCACCTGGGACCTACTAAAATCATCTTTCTCTTTCCTACTCACCCACCACATCTGACTCTGGAAAGTAGGACCCTGGAATCTGTGATTCCTATTATTGGCCAAAATGGTCAACCATAGTGCAGTTGAAGGTCTTCAGTCTCTGGTCCACATGTCCACGACAGGACAATGACTGACAATGAGTGGAGCCTGGGCCAGATCACCCCTCCTTCACTTTTATGAAGATCAAGCCAGCATCACCACCTTCCACTCTCTGCCATGCCCACCTGCCAGCCCTAATGGCCAGAATGATGTAGCACCTGCCACACCACATCAGAAAACAGGGGTGCCAGAGGTAGAACAGTGCAGAGGTTAAGAGCATGGGCTCTGCATTCAAACCACTTTGGTAAGTGCTACTCTACCACCAAACTGCTGTGTGACCTCCACCGAAGTACTTTTAACCTTGCTGTGCCACAGTTTCCCCATCTGAGAAGTGGGACTAATAAGGCAGTCTTGAGGCCCCAGCCCAAGAGGCCTGGTAAGAGTTCAAAATGTGTCAGCTGTGGCTTCTGTTCTGTAGTTTGGGTCTTATCTACATAACATTTGGAAGGTGGGGAGATGGCATCTCTGAGTCTCTGACTCAGTTTCCAAGTCCTGCGATCACTCCTCTGCAGGTGGCTATATGAGTGTAAGCAAATTAGAGAATTCTTGGCCACTATAGCAAGTGTGGAAGGCAATTTGCTACATAAGCCTGAGGGAAACTTGACTTCTGTCCTTAACTAAAGGACAACTATTTAATTGTTAAGTGTTTATTATCACCCTGCTCTCCCCACCTCTTGAAATACACTCTCATGCCCCGTACATGTGCATAAGTCTTTACTCCTGCCTTCTTGACGCAAGGGCCTGTAAAGGACCTGTTTCCCTCTCTCATCTCAAGTCGCTCTCTGTACGTAAGCAATCGACGAGCAAGAAACCAAAAGTACCGAGTACAGGTACTCTATTTTTTTAAATAATAAAAACTCATTCATAAAAAGAAATCAAGTGTCGATATATACTACAATATGGATGACCTTCGACAATATTATGCTAAGTGAAAGAAGCCAGACACAAAAGATTGCATATTGTCTGATTGTGTTCATATACAATATCTGTATGGACAAAATGCACATTGTTGTTTATCAGGAATAAGGAGGAAGGGAGAATGGGATCAATTGCTTAATGTATACAAGGTTTCCCTTTGGGGGTGACAAAAATGTTTTGGCACTAGATAGAGGTGACAGCTTGCATAGTATTGTGAACATACTAAATACCACTGAATTGTTCACTTTTATTTTTTTTTAAGATTTTATTTAGTTATTTTTAGACAGAGGGGGAGGGAGGGAGAAAAAGAGGGAGAGAAACATCAATGTATGGTTGCCTCTTGTGAGCCGCCTGCTGGGGACCTGGCCTGCAGCCAGGCATGTGCCCTGACTGGGAATCGAACCAGGAACCCCTTGGTTCACAGGCCAGCACTCAATCCACTGAGCCACACCAGCCAGGGCTAAATTGTTCGCTTTTACAGTGGTTAATTTTTTACTATGTGAATTTTACCTCAATAGCAATACTTTAAAATTTTATTCACTATAAGTTATTCAAAGATGACTATAGTAAGTAGAATTTTTAAAACATTCTTAACTCTAGAGACAGATGTCTTCCTAAGTTGAGAGTTGTAATAAAGTGACTTGCTCTTCCACTATTATTGTTATAAATTGTGATGATAAGAATGAAGGCCTCAATAGCCTCCTACAACTAAGCAACTCAAATTAGGATTTTTGGACTCTTAATCCTCACCCAAAGATATGTTTATTGATTCTAGAGAGAGGGGAAGGGAGGGGGAGAGAAAGAGAGAAACACTGATGTGCGAGAGAAAAGTTGATTGGTTGCCTCCCATATACACCCTGACCACAGATTGAATCTGCAACCTAAGTATGTGCCCCAACCAGGAATCAAACCTGCAACCTACTGGTGTACTCGATGATGCTCCAACCAACTGAGCCACCTGGCCAGGGCTCTTTTTTATTTTTTAAGAAAATTCTTTAGAGAAGGCAAAGGAAAAACTTCATTCACAGCCTCAAGTTTTTTAAAACCATTTCCTCCTGATTACTCCATGGTTCTAATTTCTTTTAACACAAGGAGCTACCCAAATATCCCAGCCAGAGGTAAGGCTACTGTTTCAAGGTCTCCTGCAAGGCTAGGAGCCCAAATGGAAAGACTCAGAGGTTAAAACCCAAGTGAAGACTAGACTTTGGTTATTCACATGTACTATTGTGAGAGCAAGGTGGCTATGACTTATCTGGAGTGACAGAACAGAGTATTTACAAGCCATTTCTTGATATGGGCAGAGAAGGAAGAATAAAATAGATCGCATTGGGACTGTAGGGGCTGGGGTGACCTGCAACCCCAGCCCACCCCCCCAGCACCACCACACCAGGAAGAGTGGCTACTGCTCTGCAGAGTCTGGGGCCTAGCACAGCCAGATCTCCTAATTCTTCAGAGAACGGCAGAAGTTCAGATATTTATGCGAAACCTTCAGCTCTGTTAATGTTTAAAACTAATTTTACAAAGAGAAGACAGTCACATGTGCTAAACAAAATTGGTCTATAACCTAGATTTCTCCTTCCAACTGCCAGTTAGGAACCTCTGAGGCCTCACCTTTAAGAACTCAAGGGCACACTTGCTAAATATAAAGTATTTCCTTGAGAATCAGGTTAGAGATGGAGTTCTTCTCCCTAGATTTAGGAGAAAGTGTACAGTGCTGGAGTGGATCAGATATAGCTATTGAGACCTTTGTTCTCTCTCTCTCTCAGGTGAAAGGTGAGTCTTGTCAAAAGCTTCCCTCCCACCCCACCCCCATTTCTAGCCATTGCTCTGTTTATTTTGTATTAAACAAGAAGTGGAAGAAACCTTTCTGAAATTTTTGCTGATGTGGAACTGAAGGTTCTGAACTGGATTATTCCCTCTTACCCCCCTCCTGTAACACACTACTATTTTGAACACACTGAAGCATGAAACAAATGTGTACTTACAGCCCTGTTCCACCCTTCTGGATTTGGGACCATGCCTGGGGCTATGCAGCTGTATTTATTCTTCCTGTGTGTCCTAAGAAAGGGAGGGAAGGAAGGTGGGAAGGAGCAGAGAGTGAGTGGGCCTGCTATAAAGCCCACAGCTATGGAAAACAACCAGCATTCCTCCACACAGTGGCTGATACCAGCAGCACAGATTCTTAATTTGAAGTGTAATCTTCTGTAAACTATGACAGCAGTCCAAGGAGTTGAGACTCAATCAAATCTACAAAGTGGTTCTGATATTAAGGAAAACACTTTGTCCTTAAAATTAGATACCCCGTCTTGTCAAACATCGGCATCCTAAATCCTGAGCCTTCCTTCCTGCAGTCTTCTAGTTTCTTAACCCAGGCTCAAATATAAGGGGCCAAGTGGCCACAAAACCAGAAAAGTCATTATTCATGCTGCTTGTCACTACCAGAGCCAATAATTAGAGACAAGAATTGAATCTTTATGGGCATTTTATTCAGGTGCTGGCAATCTGAGAAGACAGCAGGTTATGTATTCTCAAAAACCACCTTAACATCTCATCTTAAGCAGAACTTTTTATAAGAAGAAAAGGGTAAGGAAGGGTTTTGGAAAAAATGTTAATAAGAGTTGAAGTCTGGCAGTGACTATCCACTTTCCCCCCTGGACCGTGATGGCTCGGATACCCTCTCCATTGCTTGCAGACCCCCTGGAGCACAAAGGTTGAATTGCTCCTGGAGCCATGTGGTCCTGAATGCCAGTTCCTGGAAAAGCAGTTTTCCAAGTGCCTGTGTCACTTAAACCTGTCAACTATAACTACAGCTAAAAGCTTTAACTCTCGAGTTCCCGTATCAGCCACAGTGACCAAGCAGGGAAGACTAAATTTAATTTTTGTGAAAGCTAAAGAAAAACCTCGACAGTTCACCTTGCTGAGACCTGGCAAGGAGCTTCTGGTGTCAGACTAAAAGGAGCTCTTGTAGAGCACACCTAGGCATGCTACCTCCATCCCTTCCCACCCTCATTTTTTTGGCATATGGGCAGATTTTTAAGCTTTATCTGGCTTTTAAGAAACCATATATAGAGATTTCCAGTTGACACTCATGCTTATGGCTGGATAGAGCATGTCAGCATTCTGGTATTCTCTAGAACACAAGATATGTCCTGGCCTCACTGGTGGTTTCGCCAGGTTTCCTGCTCACACAAATGGGCAGTCTGCACCTATTTGGGGGGATGGGGCTGGGGGGATGGGGCTGACTACCCCGCTCTGTGTTGTCCAGCCCCTCCTTGGACAGTGTTGGTGTTGGGCCTTTGAAACTTAACATTCACACTCACTGAGCCTAAAACCTATGTTGTGGTGTTTTATTTTTTCTGTTTTTATTGGGCAACCTTCAGTGTTCTTCTTGTGTTGGCTTTAACAAAAAAAAAAAAAAAAAAATTGTTTATTTTTAAACTTGTGATGCCCCTGACCTGTGATCCTAAGAGGATTTGACAATTATTTGTGCTCTTAAAAAGAAGTTTCTTAAAGTTTGGGGAAGTGGGGAGGAAAGAGAGAAAGCATGAGAATAAGAGAATAATTTGCTCAAGTTATTTATCTTCTCTCTTCTCTTGCTCACAAAGCTAACTCCCAATTAATTATTTGGACTCATCCTGCCTGTGGGTTAATCACACCCCTCCTCATCTCCCTCTCCTCCCTTTGCTGCCAAGTTTCTTTATTTCTGCCTCAGTGGAAGGAAGAAAAAACTCAAATTAGTTTTCTTTGATTATACCAGAGAGGGTAATGGGGTCCAAGTCCTATCTAGGCCCTTCTTAGAACCATTGGGTCAGTCATCACCTCTCAGGAGAGTACACCTTGGGAGCTCCTTGGGTATTTCTGTGGAAAAACTTGCTTTGAATGAACTCCTTGCTAGAGTGAGCCAGGACTCCAGGTAGGAGGGCTTAGGGGAAAACATGAGGGGGATTGAGTGAGCCTGACAAGTTCTTCTGAGGCCATAAAGCCATCGATTGTATAGTGGGGAGTTCTAGAGGGAAAGAGGAAATTACTGAAACCCCACTGTTCGGGATACGGAGAAGTGAAGAGTAGCCACTGTGAGTGTTAGGCAGGTCTGGGTATGCAGATGTGGTAGGGTAGGGCTTCCTAAATTTGACTGTACATAGGAAGTACCCCAGATCGGAGTCTGAAGGTCTTGGTTAGGAGAGATTCTACATTTGTAACAGGTTCCCTAATAATGCTGGTGCTGCCTTTACCACACTGGTTAACCACTCTCTTCACAGAGAGTGGTGAAGCAAAATGGTAGAGTATTTTGGGAGATATGGACAACATGTGAGGTGAGGGGCAGCAGAAAGCAGGCAAAGCAGTCTATGCTCCCACTGAGGCAACAGATGGAGAGTCTTACAGGGAGGCAGCCAAGAGTAGAGCAAGTTGCCCTGTGGTGGATAGATCTGGGTTCAAATTCTGACTCTGCCACTAATTTACTTCATCCCTCCAAGTCTTAATTTCTTCATCTGTAAAAACAATAGTAAAACCGCCCTTGATCACTTCACAGGCTTACTCTGAGGACTAAATGAAATAAATACGAGGAGACATTTTTAGATATCAAAGTACTTTGCAAATGTAATCTGTGATTATGTTTTAACTTCACAAAGTTTCACCTACATATGAGTAATAGTCACATCTAACTATGTTTCTCAGAGGAGTGGGTGAGTAATTACTCCCATGAGTGTGTAGAGAAGCAGGTCATAGCTATTTCATCATCCTTCAAAGCCTTCGACAGTAGACATGCTGGGTCCTTGCCCCAGGCCTTTGCTATTTCTCTGGTTCAACATCAATCATTCCTTTTATTTTACTGGATGGTCATTCCTTTCTGAAAGAATGAAGAACCTGTTTGTGTTGATGGAAACTCCTCTTTTCTATTTTGGACTATATCACATTTCACCTACACTCCAGGCAGAATAGTTGATTTTCCTGTTTGACGTGGAACTAGAGAATTCCAGTGGGTAGGCTACAAAGAATATTGTAGATGCCTTCTCCTGCAAACAGGCTCATTTCCCCTCAAGTCTGACAGAGAGTGTGATAGTGTCCCTCCCACTAGACTCAGTACATTTCCTACTGCGTCCTCTTAGCACCAACACACAGGCAGCCATGTCTCCATGACCTCAGACACCCAGGGGGAAGGGGGAGGGGACTCTGGCAAATGGAATTTTTTGTTTAACTCACTGATATATCTAGAAAAAATCTTTCTAAAACATTGCTCTCTGATTTATTGCCTTAATTTGGAGAACATCCTGGACAATTAAAGGTTTTGAAGATTAGGATTTTGTAACATTTGAGCCATCATCCTGAGTATCAACACTGATTACACAGTGAGGCTAAAATGTAGATGACTGCAGACAGGTTCCAGGCTGATTTTTTAACTAAAACCCCAATTTTTCTTCTCTATGAATAACATATACCAGACAAGCAGTATGACACATGTTTAACATTATTTTATTAATACTCAGAGTACCAACCAATCACAACAAAACAAAAAACCCATAAAGTTGATTTGTTATTAACCCACTTTTACCTGAAGAGGGAGCTGAAGCTTAGAGGAAGGACATAATTTCCCCAAGATCACAGACACAGTAAGTGGCCGTGGTAGGATTTGAAGGTAAGTCTATGCGATAAGCAAAATAATAGCCCCCCCTAAGGATGTCCACACCTTCATACGAGAATTTGTGAATATGTGGCTTTATTTGGCAAAAAGGACTTTGCAGATGTGCTTGAGTTAAGGACCTTGAAATCGGGAGGCTCTGTTGAGTCATCTGGACAGGCCCAACGTAAACACAAGAATCCTTGTAGGAAAAAAGTGGGAGACAGGAGAATCAGGAAAGAGATGCTGGAAGCACAGGTCAGAGTGATGTGGGACCACAAGCCAACGAACGCAGACGAAAAGCCAAGAAATGGGTTCTCCCCTAGGGCTTCCAGAAGAAACAAAGCCTGGTCCAGCCTTTTTGTACTGCTGACTTCCTTTACTGTAAATAATAAATATGGGTTATTTTAAGCCACTAAGTTTGTGATGGCTTCTTACCGCAGAAATAGGAACTAATATGACAACTGATATTCAGTAACTGGGAAAAAAAAAGGAGTCTGGTTTCACCCTGGACAGTGTGGCTCAGTTAGTTGGAGTGTTGTCCTGTAACTGAAGGGTTGTAGCTTCAATTCCCAGTCAGGGCATATGCCTGGGTTGTGGGTTCCATTCCCGATCCAGGCACATATGGGAGGCAGCCAATCGATGTTTCACTCATCAATGTTTTTCTCTCTCTCTTCCACTCTCTTTAAAAGCAATGAAAAAATGTCCTTGGGGACGTCCGGCCAAGATGGAGGCGTAAGCAGACACACTGTGCCTCCTCTCACAACCAAAATTAAGGACAACAAATATTTAGAAATAAGAAAACAACCAGAACTTATAGAAAATTGAACTGTACGGAAGTCCAACAACCATTCATCCAGACCCATAGGAGGGCGGAGTCTTGGCAGGAGAAAGTGGAGGTGCGGGAGCACAAACGGCTGGCAGTTCCCAGGTGCACAGGCGGTGGCTGGTGGTCCCTGGGCCCACGGGCAGCAGCTGGTGGACCCCGGGCACAGGGGGGCAACTGTGCAGAACCAGTGAGGCCGCACAGAGCTGCTGGCTGACCAGGTGGTCCCACATTCGCACTCGCAGACGGTCCAGGCAGAGGGGAAGTGGCGGAAGGGACTGAATCCAGGAGAGAGCGCAGCAGGCGCCATTGTTCCCTCTCAGACCCCGCCCCCACATACAGCGTCACAACCCAGCGACTGGGCTGCCCCACACTGGGGAGCGCCAGAGGCTCCACTCCTCACTACGTAACAGCACACACGCGTGTGCAGATAATCCAGGTGAAGGGGAAGCGGCGGAAAGGACCAGAGTCCAGGAGAGAGTGGAACAGGCACCATTGTTCTCATCTTGAGATGTCCCAACATCCGAATTATAGGGGTCCCAGAAGGGGGAGAAGAAGAGCAACAAGTGGAAAACTTATTTGAACAAATAATAAAGGAGAACTTCCCCAATCTGGCAAAGGAAATAGACTACCAGGAAGTCCAGGAAGCTCAGAGAGTCCCAAAGAAGTTGGACCCAAGGAGGAACACAGCAAGGCACATCGTAATTCCATTAGCCAAGATTCAAATGAAGGAGAGAATTCTAGAAGCAGCAAGGGATAAGAGGACAGTCACCTACAAAGGAGTTCCCATCAGACTGTCAGCTGATTTCTCAAGAGACCTTCCAGGCAAGAAGGGGCTGGAAAGAAGTATTCCAAGTCATGAAAGTGAAGGATCTACATCCAAGATTGTTCTATCCAGCAAAGCTTTCATTTAGAATGGAAGGGAAGATAAAGTGCTTCTCAGATAAGGTCAAGCTCAAGGAGTTCATCATCACCAAGCCCTTATTATATGAAATGTTAAAGGGACTTATCTAAGAAAAAGAAGATAAAAATATGACAGTGAAAAGACAGCAAACTCACAGCTATTAAGAACCATACCTAAAACAAAAGCAAACTAAGGAAACAGCTAGAACAGGAATAGAACCACAGAAATGGCGATCATATGGAGGGTTAGCAACAGGGGCGTGGGAGGAGAAGAGAGGGGGAAAAGGTACAGAGAATAAGTAGCATAGACGGCGGGTAGAAAATAGACAGGGGGAGGGCAAGAATAGTATGGGAAATGTAGAAGCTAAAGAACTTATGACACATGGACATGAACTAAAGGGGGAATGTGGGTGGGAGAGGGTGTGCAGGGTGGAGGGGAATGATGAGGGAGAAATGGGACAACTGTAATAGCATAATCAATAAAATATATTTAAAAAAAATGTCCTTGGGTGAGGATTTTTTTAAAAAGAGTCTTATTTTGCCCTGGCTGGTGTAGCTCAGTGGATTGAGCGCGGGCCTGCGAACCAGAGGATCGCGGTTCGATTCCCAGTCAGGGCACATGCCTGGGTTGCAGGCCAGTTCCCAGCAGGGGACACACGAGAGGCAACCGTACATTGATATTTCTCTCCCTCTCCCTCTCTCCTACCCTTCCCCTCTAAAGATAAATAAATTAAAAAAAAAAAGACTTAAAAAAAAAGAGTCTTATTTTATCTGTGAGTCGTGTATTTGCTGTTAGACATTTCTGGCTTTCCATGTAGATTTAAGGAATCATAATTATTTTTTAATGTTCACAACCTGAACTCTTGTAACCACTAAGCTGAATGGCGTCTCCCTGTCTTTGCCCTGTCAAAGCCCCTTGTTGTTTTATAGGTTGGTTGTAGCTAGAATTCTGTTTTAATAGGGGTCACTACATAGACACCTGTGAAGTTAATTGGTGAGGCTACGTGAGTATCACCTTTCTAAAAGAGCGAATAGTGTGGATAGGTTTGCAGGGTGTCAGTTTGAGTGCAGGTGGATTCCAGAAAGAGAAGGAGGGACCTACATGGCTAACCATGGTCAGACAAGGCAATTCTGACCTAGCAGAGAAAATGAATGGAGAAACCTTTCGGAGGTTCTCTCTTGCAATCAGATAGTCACAGCCTGTGGGGACCAGAAGGAGCCCCCGAGATAATCATTCAGCCTCTTCATCTTCCAGAGGAGGAACATGATCCCAGAGAGAAGAAGCAACATACCCAAGAGCCTACAGTGAGTTCTGAGACAGAACTGGAACCCAGATCCAGACCCTGCTCCCTGTTTCCCTGCTTCACCCTCCTCTTGGCACTTGGTGTGTTTTGTGTACACTTATTGGGCATTTCACATAAACAAGGTCATGGTTTCGTCACTGAAGGTGGTATTTGTAGACATGCTCTCAGATCAGCAAGAAACGTTCACATTTTGGCCAAGAAAACCCATGCTGTTAAAACAAGTTTATTTAGAGTCACATTTGTTATAAAATAAATCATTGTGTTGTAGCACATCTTTGGCATGTTTAGTTCTTGCAGAAGTACCTATGCTGACAAGTGGCAAACTCAATCATCTGCCTGTGGGAACTTCTATAAATACACCACATTTTGATGTAAGATAGACGAAACTAGGCCAAAGGTCAGTCCTTTACCCATACCCCCAAGCTCACACAAACAGGCATGAAATGAATGAACTCTGAGACCCAAGATGTCCATCTGGGCTTGTGGATTTCAATGCAGCCCTCTGTATACATACACACCAAAAAATGCCTAACTGGTGACCACAAATATACTTAATTCTTTCTAACCTGTTTTCCAAAATATGAGCTCATTTTCAATTGACTTGAGAGCCTACTATGTGCCAGGCATTGATCTAGGTACTGGAAATACATAAATGAATAGATCGTAGTCCCTGGCTTGGTGAAGCTTCCATTCTGGTTGGAAACCAGTTGGAAATGTTACCAATGCGGAAACAAAGCCAAAGTGATAGGCACAATGAAAACATACAGCTTACTGTTATCTGAGCAGAATATAGCCCAGGTCTCTTCCTCTTTAAGCTTTGTGGACTAGTGGCACCTGTGGATGGGCTGCGTTAGAACTACCTGGAGTTCTTGTTTAAAATATGGAATTTTGTGGCCATCTGAGAAGGGAATTGGGATATAAGGATGAAGTGTGTGGCTGGAGAATCTGAATGTTTAACAAGTTCCCCAGGAGATCTGACATACACTCAGGGTTGTAAACCACTGAAGACATCCAGTTGTCAATGGTTCTCCACCCATACATAAGAATTAGCTGAAGCATTTTTAAAAATGTATCAACTATGACCCAAGATGGCTGCAAAGTACCTGGTAGCTCGGTGCACTTGCTCCCACACCTGGCCTGGTCTTGCAGCCAAAACACAGAGCCATGGACTCATGAGTCCAGCAGAGTGAGTGAGAGCATGTGTGAGTGAGTGTGTATGGATGAGGGTGCTGGGAGTGTGCAGCAGTGGGCGAGAATTTGGTTGCCTGGGCACCAGGGAGCCAGTGGCCCGGGCTTTCCAAGCGGAGCCCACACGGCCGCCCAGCCCAGCACTTCTGGCTGCACAGTCAGGGCAGCTGTGGATTCGCTCAGGAGCCACTACGGTGGTGGAGAGAAGGTCTGGAAGGTGCCCACTCTAGAAACAGCACCCAAGGCTAAGGATCTCTGGAGGGAGTTGGCCACTCTAGAAACAGCACCCAAGGCTAAGGATCTCTGGAGGGAGTTGGGTCAGCACTCTGTGACTGCCCTCTGTTATAGTATAGCTGCAGGGTTCTTCCCAACACCATCTGGGAAAGATCCAGAGAGAAACTTTATTGTGAGAGACTTTGTGATTTGGGGGGAGAACAGGTCCCCTATTCTGTTGTTTGGGGGATACTGGTGCTGCAGCATGGAGTCCACACAGAAACTCTTTCAAAAGGGGAGCTGAGGCCAGACCAGAGACTCAAGACTCACCAGGGACACGGGGCTCGCATGTGTGTGCAAGCTGGCGCAGTAGCTCTGCTAACCAAAAACTCAGAGAGAGAGAGTCACACTGAAGGAACAGTAGGACCTGACCTAGCACAGCTTGCAAGCAGGGGGGCTGTTGAGAGTGGAGAATTAGGTCCCGAACCTTCTGCAAGAGAGCGGCAGGCTCGGGACTGGCAGGCAGAAGCTGAATGCCTGAGATTTGCTGAGGCCAGCCAGATCTCCTCACAGACAGGTGAGCCCAACCCCACCTGCGGGATTCCAGGCTCTGTGGATCAGTGAGGTCAGGCTCAAGAGTCTTCTGCTGAGTACATTTCCCCAGGGGAAAGAAGAAAAAGCTCTGAAAGGCCCCTTCACCAGACACTGTGAGCTACACAGTTCCTCAGGCCCTGATCCCCTTGGACTTCTTTATGATTGGCGCTATTTTCTCGCCGACATAGCTTTCTAACATTCATTTTTTGTCCTTCAAGTTAGGGCCTAATGTATTAGGAGGTTTTATATTATAGATTATTTCAAATCTCATATTTTGCTCTCACCTTCTCTTATTCATTTTACCTTCTTCCTCCCTACTCTTATTTTTGTTTTAAATTCTACTGTCTTTCTTGCTAGGACTTACTTCTATTCCACACTTTTACTATTTCTCCCCCCTCCAGCCTCTCAGAACCATTTTTCTTGGCATTGGTCATCTCACATTCTTTTTCCTGTTCTTAAAATACCCTTGTTCTCTCTCCACCTTAATCAATCTTTGCTCGTTGGTTGTGGATAAGGTGGTTATGGGTGCATTCCTTCAATTTTATTTCTAGAGAGTCACTATTTTTGTATTTCAAATCTCAAATTTTACCATTCCCCTCTCCCACTCCATTTTTGTCTTCCTCCTTCCCTTTCTTTTTTTTTTTTAATTTTAATTTTTCCCTGTCTTAGCCTGGTCTTCATTTCTCACTCTTAGTATTCCTTCTCCCTTAATCATTTAAAAATCATTTCCTTTCCTCTAGACATGTCTTAAGCTTTTCTTTCTTTCTTTTCCTCTCTTATTACCATCCCACCTATATTAATCTTAGCTCATTTGTTCTTGATATTGCTGTGATGGATCTTTTTCTCAAATTGGGATACACACACACACATACACACACAAATATATACATATATATCATCATTGTTGTTGCTTTCTCTCTCTCTCTCTCTCTATATATATATATATATATATATAAAATTTTGGTTTAATCCTAATACTATACACTTCCCATATCTTACTCCATTCTTCCTTCCCTTCTCCCTTTTTTATTTACAATGTAAATTTTATTTTCTTTCTCTCTTTATCTTGTCTCTATTCCCTACTCTTATTATTGCTCCTACCTCTGCCCTTGCAAAATCACTTTTCTTTCAGTTAGTCATCTCATATTCATTTTTCCTTTGTTATAATAGTCTTAATCTATTTACACCTTTATCAATATTGGCTCATTTGCTGTTGATAGTGTGGCTGTGGGTGGGGTTATTTTTGTGGGTGCGTTTCCTGAGCTGTTTGATTTTGTTCTGGCAGCACCTGTAGAACAGTATACAAGTCATGGTGGGTTGAATGACTCTTATTCAGCCAGCCAGAGGGAAGAACCCACCAAAGGATGACCCAACAGCAACCAAAACCCAATTACAACCAGAGAGCCCACATAAATGGCAAAAGGGCATCCTAAGAGCATCAAGCTCAGGAGATCAAGGAGAAAGCCACAGAAGCACACAGGTCTCCTACCCCGGAAGGTCATAACATGAAGACAGGGAGTCAAAACAGATCAATCTAGTACGCAAAAACAAACAAGAAGAGTCACCAAAAATGGGGAGACAAAGAAACAGCCTCCAATCGAAAGGAAAGGAGGAATCTACAGAAACAGTGCTAAGTGAAACTGAGGCAAGCAAATTGTCAGTCATCAAGTTCAAAATAATGGTTATAAGCAAGCTCAATGTGCTCAGTGAGAACTACAAAGAACTCCAGGGAAACTACAAGGAACTTACTGCAAACTATGCCAGCATGAGAAAGGTTGTAGGAACTATTAATAAGAGCTAAGGGGAAATGAAAATACAATATCTGAAATGAAGAACACAGTAGAAGGAATGAAGAGCAGCTTAGAAGAAGCAAAGTAGTAAATCAGCAAGATAGAGGACAAGGCAGAAAAAAAAATTCCCAGACAAGGCAACGAAAAGAAAAAAGACTCAAAAAGAATGAAGAAGGGTTTAAGGAGCTGCAGGACAACACGAAACATAATAATATCCATATAATAGGGGTACCAGAAGGAGAGGAAGAGGAGCAAGGGATAGAAAACCTGTATGAAAAAGTAGTGACAGAAAACTTCCCTAACTTGGTGAGAGAAAAAGTCATGCAACTGCAGGAAGCACAGAGGTTCCTATCAAGATGCTCCAAAGAGGTCCACTCCAAGGTACATCATAATTAAAATGGTAAAATTCAAAGACAAAAAGAGAATCTTAAAGGCAGCAAGGGAGAAATGGATAGTAACATCCAAGGGAGCCCCAATAAAACTAGTAGCTGATTTCTCAACAGAAATGCTACAAGCCAGAAGGGAATGACAAGAAATATTCCAAGTAATGAAAAGCAAAGTTCTGAAACCAAGACTACTATATCCAGCAAGGCTCTTGTTTAAAATGGAAGATATAATAAGGAGTTTCCCAGACAAAAGGAGGCTAAAAGAATACACCCCCACCGAACCAGCATTGTAAGACATGCTAAAGGGACTGCTTTAAGAAAATGAAGAAAAAATAGTGAGAGAAAGAGGAACACATGTACAAAGGGAGTAAAATAGCAATGAATAAGTACCTATCAATAATAACTTTAAGTGTAAATAGATTAAATGCTCCAATCAAAAGACACAGGGTAGCTGAATGGATAAGAAAATATAACCTGCATATATGCTGCCTACAAGAGACCCACCTCAGAACAAAAGACGTACACTACTAAAAATGAAGAGTTAGAAAAAAATATTCCAAGCAAATGGGCTGGAAAAAAATTAGGGTAGCAATATTTAAATCAGACAAAATAGATTTAAAAACAAAGGCCATAAAAAGAGACAGAAGGACACTTCATAATACTCAAGGGAAGAACCCATCAAGGAAACATAAATATTGTAAACATATATGCACCCAACATAGGAGCACCCAAATACATAAAGAAAATCTTGAATGACTTCAAGAAAGATAATGATAGTAACACACTCATAGTAGGGGATTTTTACAGCCATTGTCAACAATGAATAGACTTTCCAAACAAAGAATCAACAAGAATATTGTAGCACTGAACTACACCATAGATCAAATGGACTTTGTTGATATATACAGAACCTTTCACCCCAAAGAAGAAAAATATACATTCTCTTCAAATGTATGTGGAACATTTTCAAAGACAGACCACATGGTAGAACACAAAACAAGCCTCAAAAATTCAAGAAAATTGAAATCATATCAAGCATCTTCTCAGAGGACAATAGCTTGAAACTAGAAACCAACCTCAAGGAAAAAGGTCAAAAACAGTCAAATTCATGGAGACTGAATAACATACTATTGAATAATGAATGGATTAACAATGAGATCAAGGAAGAAATCAGAAAGTTTTTGGAAACAAGTGAAAATGAACACACAACAGCCCCAAACCTATGGGCCACGGTGCAGGCAGTCCTGACAGGGAAGTTCATAGCAATACACGCCTACCTAGAAAAGGCAGAAAATTTTCAGATAATCACCCTTACCCTATAACTACAAGAACTAGAGGAACAACAACAAACAAAGCTCAGAGCAAGTAGAAGGAAGGAAATAATCAAGATCAGAACAGAATGAAATGACATAGAGACTAAAGGAAAAATTCAAAGGATCAATAAATCCAGGTGCCAGTTCTTTGAAAAGATAAACAAAATCAACAAGCCTTTTATCAGACTCATGAAGACAAAAAGAGAATCCAAATAAATAAAATTAGAAACAAAATTGGAGAAATTACAACCAATACCACAGAAATTCAAAGAATTGTAAGAAATTACTACAAACAACTATATGCCAAGAAATTTGACAACCTGGGCAAAGTTGACTAATTTCTATAAACATATAATGTTCCAGGAATGAATCAAGAAGAAGTGCAGGGGACCCTGTTCTGGGTGCCAGATGTGGGGGGGCTCCGCCCACAGAGCCCCATCCCTCCGTCACGGATGAAAATAAAAACTACCAAGACATCTTCTGCTTGGGGAGGAAAGGGGTCAAACTCTCAGAGGAGAAAGACCTAGAGCCCCATCCTCACTAGGCTTTTATTGGGCTCAAATACACGGGAATACAGGTATGTCAGGCGACAAGGATCAAACAATGGTTAACATTTCAAAGCAATCTGAGGGCTTAATCTGAGCCAGTGTTTGTCAGGAAAGGGGGTTGTCAGACTTTGGGAGACATACTCATTTCCTCCTGGGACACTTGTCACCTAAGGAAGAGCACTCTTAGCAAAGCAGGTTTCACAGGACTTTAGGAATTCTTTCTTATGTCCGGATCACCCAGGGAGCCATCCTGGCCAGGACAGGGCTGCACCACTCACCCCCACAGTTTCAGGCTTTAAGCCGATTAGGAAGCAGGAGACATCTCCCAGATGGAAATGAGGACTCAGGCTATGTCAGAATAGCCGGGGGGCGAGGGTCCATCACATCCTCTTTGCTGTAACCCCCCGAGTCCTTCCATGAGGTCTCCCAAGTGGTTGCATCTGGCTTAGGTTGCCCCTCTCATGAGGAGTCTTACCCGTCATTGACTGCCAACCAAACTATGAGGCCAGAGATGGGTAAGGCAGAAGCAGTGTTCCTGCCAGGGAGATAAGCTTTGTCTCCTTAGTAGGTCACGTCCTTGTGACAGAACAGACCCAGATGAAGTGGGTCCCTTGGGCTCTTACACAGCCCACCATGGGGTGAGGGTTACAACTCCTGAAACCAGGCTGAACAGTCCGCAACAAAGAAGCAGAAAGCCTGCATAGACCCATAACAGCTATTAAAATTGAAGCAGTAATCAAAAAACTCCCGGTACTCAAAAGCCCTGGACCGGATGGCTGGCTTCACGGGTGAATTTTACCAAACATTTAGGGAAGAGCTAACCCCTATCTTTCTCAACCTATTTCAAAAAAATTCAAGAAGAGGAAAGACTCCCAAACTCTTTTTATGAGGTCAGTATTATCCTAATTCCACAACCAAGTAAAGACACAACAAAGAAAGAAAACTGCAGGCCAGTATAGCTGAGGAACATAGATGCTAAAATCCTCAACAAAATATTGGCAAACCAGTTCCAGCAATACATTAAAAAGACCATACACCGTGATCAAGTGGAATTCATCCCAGGGATGTGAGGATGGTACAATATTTGCAAATCAATAAATGTAATAGACCACATAAACAAAATGAAAGACAAAATTCACATGATCATATCAATTGATGTATAAAAGCATTTGATAACATATAGCACCCTTTTATGATAAAACACTCAGCAAAGTGGGAATAGAGGGAGCATACCTCCACATAATAAAGGCCATATACAAGAAACCTACAGCCAACATCATACTCACTAGGCAAAAACTAAAAGCTTTCCCCCTAAGATCAGGCACAAGACAAGGGTGTCTGCTTTCACCACTTCTAGTCAACATAGTGTTGGAAGTATATTTATTCAACACCTACTGTGTCCTGGGAATGAGACAACAGCAGTGAACAAATCAAGGCTTAGTCTCTTGCTCTTATGCAAGTTACAGCCCAGTCCCAGAAAAGGACATGAAATAATAATCACAGATGAATATTTAATTACAAATCGGGATAAATGCCACAGAGAAAAAGAACGTGATGCTATGAGAGACAATAACAAGAGCAAATGCATTTAGGTGGGAGAACAGGGAAGAACTCCCTGGAGGAAAAGTAAAGTCCCAAAACTAAGACAGCAAATGGGAGAGGCAATTCAGAGGAGGGGTTGACAGGCTTCTGGAAGCCGTGACATTTGAACTGTACTTGGAAGGATGAATGATGCCTGGAAGTGCAGGAGCCAAGTTGTCATGTGCAGCTGTACAAACTGTACACTGCACAATTTCAGAGTGTAACTTTGTATTAGACACAGTGGGAGTGGCACCTCTGTGGTTGTGCAGTTGTACAACTGTGTGCAGCAAACCTGTGTTGGAATAAAAATCAATGGGATAAAAAGCATTCCTGAGGGGAGAACAAGGAGCAAGGTAGTAGCCAGGAGCCCCTCAATTCCACCAGGAACTCTGGCAAATTGTCCTGGCTTAAAGGCTTCATGTTCATATTCAGCCTCCTCCTTCCCCTGGGCTGCATTTGTACATGTGGGGCTTTCTTGGATCTCCTCAGCAGTTGTGATGAATGCCCACTTATTGCCTTTGTCAATTCTCCCTGGTGAGGCCCTTGCCTGATTCCTCATCCACCCTTCTGGCTCAGTGTGTTAAGTGGGTCCTCAGTCCCATACTTACTGCTCCAGTTTAATGAGCTGGCAGCAAAAGCTTGCTGATATAAAATTCATATTTATTGAATTTAATGGTCCATGCACCTGCTCCTGAATGTATAACCTGCTTGTTCTAGTGGTTGGGACCACTGTGGATTACTGTGTTATAGTTTTATTGATGGGCAGCTCCTTGCTAATATCTGTGGAAAAGAAGTCAGCACCAATCTTTGCCAGTTACGTACAGGGAAGTTTCCTGCCTGACAACTCTCTAAACTGAATAAGAGAAGGTTAGGGCAGGGGTCCAAATTCACATGGCTACTAGGACCAGGGGTATATGACAAATGAGGAAATTTGGGAACAATAGGGAATGATCGGTTAGTTACTGCAGTCACCATCTAAAGGGGATGGCCCTACTCAGCGACCACCCATTGTTGTCATGTGCAAATGGGAGCCCAATGTGTATATGTAAAGTCTCTCAATTTTAATACCTTCAATTAATCTTTAAGAATGTTTTTAACACCATGCAAGCCAAATTGTATCTACATGTCAAATCCAACTCTTGGGCTAACAGTTTGCTGTTTATGAGGTCAGAAAAGCAAATAAGACAGCTTCTACTTGGGGAAACCACAGGTCTTCTGAGCTGGAAAAAAAAACAGCTTTTATTGTACTAGGCAGTGGGACTTAGTACTTAAGAAACTAGGCCTTGAATTCAGACAGACCCAAGTTCAATGCAAGGTCCATACCCTGTGTTACCTTGAGTATGTCCTTCATCTTTCTGAGTCTCAGATCCATCATCTGTAAATAAGAGAGAAGCCTACCTGTTTTGTACAGTTGCTCATGGAATTAAGAAAACCATCACCATGAAGTTAGGCATCACTGTTACTTGCTTCAACCAATAAATTATGTGAACACAATAATGCGTCCCACTTTGTGGCAGAAACTATAAGAACCAATGCACAATTAGTTGTGTGCCCATTTCTATATTTGACCACATGACAAGACTGGAGTCTCCTTCATCCTGGGTTCTTCAGTACAAGGCAGTAACAAGAGTCTCTTGCTGACTCTCTGTAGGCATGAGTCAAAAATAAGTTTCTGTGGAGCCATTGAGTACTCAGGAGTTTTTGTTACTGCAACAAAATCTTTGTTATCCTGCAACAGGAAGATGCCAGCAAGATAGGTGGGGGCAGCGTCCACTTCCCCCTAGGTGCACCTAGCAGATCTTCTGAGGAACAGCGTGAACAGCCAATGGTATCCCAGCACATATGAAGATTGGAGACCAAAAATTGTAGAAGACATTGAAAAATCAGACAGTAAGGACAGCACTTCAGGAAAATAAGATCTCTGGAACCAGCACAGGGACCAGGGTGGCTGCAGCCCCAGACCCGGTGCCCACCAGGTCTGCCACAGGATTCTAGAGAGAGCTAAGTCAACAGCTCCTCCCCTGCCAAACAAGGTTTGAGCAGCACCAGGAGGGACCTGGATGCTTGAAGTTGTGGGCAGGTGGGGGTGGGGCGGTGGATAAGGACAAAGTGGCAAACATAGAGGGGAGGTGTGCACCCACTGAGACTATGGACACTGGCTGGGAAGAGTTGGGCAGTGACAGACCCTGACCCAGTCAGTCCCCAGTCTGGTTGGAGAGTGGGGCTGTGCGAGAGGCCCCACTTGTTTGGAGCAGCAGGCTTGAGTAGGAGGAATTTTTCAAAAAGAAAAAGAGAAAAAAGAGGCACCCAGCAGTTGTTTGGGGAATTCTGTGCAGCCGCCGCCCCTGCCTCCTGCACGCCTATCCCCTCGCCCGGCCAACACTCACACCTCAAGGGTTGGTGCACACCTGATCCTGCAGCCAGGCGGCTTCCCATCTGGCCCAAGCAGTGGAGGCTGAATGCTCAGGGCCACAGCTGTGGGATGGAGTGCACCTAACCCCTACACCCAGAGGCACCTCCCACCTGGCCCCTAAGTCCAGGGCCCTACAGGAGGCCCACTGGATCTCTAAGATAAAGGCAGGGATGCTCCCACAGAGGAGAGCTGCAGGGCTCAGGGAGTCAGCAATCCCCAGAAAGACTTAACTCAGTGGGCACGCTGAACTACCCTGAAGGGGTGCTGAGAGTACCTAGCATCTAGGGCAGCAAAGAGTGAGAAGGTGGTGTGTGAGTTGCCCCTAATTGGTGCACCTCAAGGAGAGTGCAACTGGTGGACTGAAGGCATAGGCTGGGAACAGAAGGGCACTGGGGACCCTGCAACGAACTGGCAAATTGGGCTGGAGGCTGGGCAACTACAGAGAGTGCTGCTCAGGAAGGAAGAAAAGCAAAACCAATCCCTCCTCAGTCTGCTGCAGCCAGGAAGACAAGCAGGACTGGCTTAGTCAGTTTGAAGCCAGCAGAAGGATTTTTTTCTTTTTTAAATTCCTTCTTCCTTCCTTCCTTTTTAAAAAAAAAAAAAAATCCCGCAAATGAGACAATAAAACCTGAAGCTGTGAAAAGACTAGAGTTAGACCCAAAGGGGAGTCATCCCAACAATTAAGACAGTGTGACAAATTTCACATTGTTACTCCAGAGAACTTGCAAGTTATTGTATATTTGTATTATTATTTTTACATCTCTTACTTTATTAGTATTTTTTTTCTCTTCTTTCTGTTTAGTCTTCTTCATTTTGTTGGTTAAATTGGATTGTTTGACTGGTTGCACTTGTTCTCTCTTTCATACTGTATTTTTAATTTTCCATCTTTCACTTCACTTGTGTTCTAATAGCACACTACTCTAGGTCCTATACCTCCTATACTTGTTATTCAGATCACATAGATTCTGTCATATGTTGGTTGCTCCATTACTATTGTAAATAATTACTGTTCCATACAATTGTAAATAGTACACAGCAACCCTCCCAAACCTTAGCTCACTTCACTATTTCTGGAAATTTATTACTATGGTGGTTAACTCTATTCTCTCACACACTACATCTATTGCCTACCGTTTACTCTCAATTTACCTCATATTCTGACCTCCCACAAGCTCACTGCTTTCTAGATCCAACTCACAATCCTTCCCTGCCCCTAAGAAGACTCTTATTTTTTCCCCACCCTTTCTAAAAAGTGGTTAGTTGGGTGAAATATCCCAGTTAACACTATACATATCCAAGGGGTTTCCTATCTCTTCTCTATGGTTGGTACTTTAAATCCCACAGAATACACTCCCACTGTCTTACACCATTTTGCCTCCCCACTCCAACTGATCACAAAAAAGAGTAGGTGGAAGCTGTGAACACCAGTATACCTGCTGGAAGAGGAAGCCTACCAACAAAGGAACCACCAACAGATAACAATGGAAGAAGGTGAAGAAGGGAGTGGAAGTCACACTAACTCAACACAGGACCTACCTGGAAATGCAACTAAATGGTGCAGAAATTACTCAGAACAAACAATTGAACAAGAGAGAGAAGCCTCAAAACCTCATACAAACAAAAGAATCAGCTTCAACACAACCTGTCCACACCTGCACAACAGAATACAAGATGTGGTGGACAAAGTGACCCACAGTTAACCAGCTGGAGGGAAAGATCCATCCAAGAAAGACCCCAAAATAATCAAAACCCAAAGACATACATACAGCCAACATAAATGACCGCCCAAGACCAGCAAGCTCAGGAGATCAAGGACATTGCACCACTGAACCTCACAGGTCTCCCACCATAGAAGTTCACACCAGAAACCCAGGGAGGCTGAAGAGATCAATTTAAGAAGCAAAGGCTAACAAGAAGAATAACACGAACAATGGGAAGACAAAAAAATAAATAAATAAACCCCAAATTAAAGGAAAGGAGGAAGCCTCAGAAAGAATGCTAAATGAAATAGAGGCAACTCAACTATCAGATATTGAGTTCAAAGTAATGGTTATCAGGAAACTCAATGAGCTCACAATGAGCTACCAGAAACTACAGGGGAACTACAATGAACTGACTGCAAACTATATCAACATGAAAAAGGAAATAGAAACTATCAACAAGGGCCAAGAGGAAATGAAGGATACAATTTCTGAACTGAAAAACACAGTAGAAGGAATAAAAAGCAGGTTAGATGAAGCAGAGGATAGGATCAGTGAGCTGGAGGACAAGGTAAGCAAAAACACCCAGAAAGAGCAAGAAAAGGAAAAGAGGCTCAGAGAGAATGAAGAGGTGTTAAGGGAAATGAAGGACAACATGAAACATAATAATATCCACATTACAGGGATACCAGAAGGAGAAGAAGAGCAAGGGATAGAAAACCTGTTTGAAAATTAATGATGGAAAACTTCCCTAATTTGATGAGAGAAAATGTCACACAAATCCAGGAAACACAGAAACTCCCAATCAAGAGGAACCCAAAGAGGCCCACTTTAAGACACATCACAATTTAAATGGCAAAATTCCAAGACAAAGAGAGACTCTTAAAGGCAGCAAGGGAGAAACAGGAAGTAACATATAAGGGAGCCCAGATAAGACTGGCAGCTGACTTCTCAATGGAAAAGCTCCAAGCTGGAAGGAAATAGCAAGGAATATTCCAGATAATACGAACTAGAGGCCTGCAACCAAGATTACTTTATCCAGCTAGGCTGTCAATTAAAATGGAAGGCCAAATAAGGAGCTTCCCAGACAAAAGAAGCCTCAAAGAATATACCTCCTTCAAACCAACCGTGAAAGAGGTAGTAAAGGATCTGCTTTAAGAACAGGAAGAAAAACTGTGAGAGAGAAACAGAAGTATGAAAAAATGGCAATGAATAAGTACCTATCAGTAATAACCTTAAATGTAAATGGATTAAATGCCCTGATCAAAAGACACAAAATAGTGGAATGGATAAGAAAACATGAACCATGCATATGGTGCCTACAATAGACCCACCTAAGAACAAAAGACCTACACAGACTGAAAGTAAAAACTTGAAAACAAATATTCCAAGAAAATGGACAGGGAACAAAAAGCCAGGGTAGCAATACTCATATCAGACAAAATAGACTTAAAAAAAGAACCATAAAAATATACCCATGAGGACACTTCATCTCCAAAATATATAAAAAACTCACATAATTCCAATCTATAAAGACAAGCAACCCAATTAAAAAATGGGCAAAGGACTTGAACAGACACTTCTCCAAGGAGGACATACAGTAGTCCAGAGATATATGAAAAGATGCTCAGCATCACTAGCCATCAGAACGATGCAAATTAAAACCACAATGAGATACTACCTCACACAGGTCAGAATGGCCATCATAAACAAACCAACAAACTAGTGTTGGAGAGGATGCAGAGAAAAGGGAACCCTAGTGCACTGTTGGTGGGAATGCAGACTGGTGCAGCCACTGTGGAAAACAGTATGGAATTTCCTCAGAAAACTAAAAATGGTACTTCCTTTTGACCCAGCAATTCCACTGCTGGGATTATACCCTAAGAGACCAGAAACACTAATCCAAAAGAACCAATGCACCCCAATGTTCACAGCAGCACAATTTACAATAGCCAAGTGCTGGAAGCAAACTAAGTGCCCATCAGCAAATGAGTGGATCAAAAAAAAAACTGTGGTACATTTATGCAATGGAACACTACACAGCATAGAGAAAGAAGGAGCTTATACACTTCTTGACAGCATGCATAGAACTGGAGAGCATTAGGCTAAGTGAAATAAACAAGGTGGTGAGGGACAAATACTGTAGGAGCTCACCTTTAACTGGAACATAATCAGCAAAAGAAAAAAAGTAAACAAAATATAACCAGAGACACTGAAATTAAGAACAATCTGACAATAGCCATTGGGGAGAAGGGAGGGGATTGTTTGGAGAAGGGTTTTCAGGAACTACTATGAAGGACACATGGACAAAACCAAGGGTGGGGGTTGAAGCAAGGGAGGGAGATGGGTTTGTCTGGGCTGGGTCAGAGTGGTGGGAAGATAATGCAGACAACTGTAATTGAACAACAATAAAATAATTATGAAAAGGGAAAAAAAGTTAGAAACATTTCAAATAAACCACCGAATGCTACACCTGCAAGAACTGGAGAAACAACACCAAAGACAACCCAGAGGAAGTAGAGAGAAGGACATAACAAAGACTACAGCAGAATTAAGTGACATAGAGACTAAAAGCACAATTCTAAGTATCAATATATCCAGGAGCTGGTTCTTTAAAAAGATAAACAAAATCCACAAGCCATTAAGCAGACTCAAGAAAAAAGAAGAGTGGACTTGAATAAACACAATCAGAAATGAAAGAAGAGAGATTACAACTGATACCACAGAACTACAAAGGACTGTAAGAACTTACTACAAAGAACTATATGCCAAAGATATTTGAAAACCTAGGTGAAATGGACAAATTTCTGGAAAAATATAATCTTCCAAAACTCAACGAAGAAGAAGCAGAAAGCCTGAATAGACCAATAATAGCTGACAAAATTGAAATAGTAATCAAAAAATTTCTGGCACACAAAGACCTTAGACTGCACACTTTCTTTTTTCTTTTTTTTAATATATTTTATTGATTATGCTATTACAGTTGTCCCATTTTCCTCCATCATTCCTCTCCACCCTGCACACCCTCTCCCACCCACATCCCCCCCTTTAGTTCATGTCCATGTGTCATAAGTTCTTTAGCTTCTACATTTCCCATACTATTCTTGACCTCCCCCGTCTATTTTCTACCCACTATCTATGCTACTCATTCTCTGTACCTTTCCCCCCTCTCCTCCTCTCACACCCCTGTTGCTAACCCTCCATATCATCTCCATTTCTGTGGTTCTGTTCCTGTTCTAGCTGTTTGTTTAGTTTGCTTTTGTTTTAGGTGTGGTTCTTAATAGCTGTGAGTTTGCTGTCTTTTCACTGTCATATTTTTATCTTCTTTTTCTTAGATAAGTCCCTTTAACATTTCATATAATAAGGGCTTGGTGATGATGAACTCCTTGAACTTGACCTTATCTGAGAAGCACTTTATCTGTCCATCCATTCTAAATGACAGCTTTGCTGGATAGAGCAGTTTTGGATGTAGGTCCCTGCTTTTCAAGATTTCAAATATTTCTTTCCAACCCCTTCTTGCCTGTAAGGTGTCTTTTGAGAAATCAGCTGACAGTCTGATGGGAACTCCCTTGTAGGTGACTGTGCCCTTATCCCTTGCTGTTTCTAGAATTCTCTGCTTCATTTGAATCTTGGCTAACGTAATTACGATGTGCCTTGGTGTGTTCCTTCTTGGGTCCAACTTCTTTGGGACTCTCTGAGCTTCCTGGACATCCTGGTAGTCTATTTCCTTTGCCAGATTGGGGAAGTTCTCCTTTATTATTTGTTCAAATAAGTTTTCCACTTGTTGCTCTTCTTCTTCCCCTTCTGGGACCCCTATAATTCAGATGTTGGGATGTTTAACGATGTCCCGGAGGTTCCTAAGCCTCTCCTCATTTTTTTGAATTCTTGTTTCTTCCTCGTTTTCTGTTTGGTTGTTAGTTTCTTTCTTCTGGTCCACTCCATTGATTTGAGTCCCAGTTTTCCTTCCATCTCCATCGGTTCCCCATGCATCTTCCTTCATTTCACGTATTGTAGCCTGCATTTTTTCATCTAGTTTGTGAGCAAAATCAACCAATTCTGTGAGCATTTTGATGACCAGTGCTTTGAACTGTGCATCTGATAGGTTGGCTATCTCTTCACTGCTTAGAGGAATTGGCTCTGGGGCTTTTATTTGTTTTCTGGATTGAGCCATTTTTGGTGGTTTTTGTTTTGTTTTGTTTTGGTTTGGTTTGGTTTTAGTCTGGTCGCGGTTATTACGTATGAGGGGTGGAGCCTTAGGTGTTCCTCAGGGCGGGGCAGCCCAGTCGCCTGGTTGTGATGCTGTAGGTGGGGGCGGGGTCCAAGAGGGAAGAATGGCGCCTGTTCCGCTCTCTCCTGGACTCCGGCCCTTTCCGCTGCTTCCCCTTCGCCTGGATTATCTGCGCACTCGCGTGTGCTGTTACATAGTGAGGAGTGGAGCCTCTGGCGCTCCCCAGTGTGGGGCAGCTCAGTCGCTGGGTTGTGATGCTGTATGTGGGGGCGGGGTCTGAGAGGGAACAATGGCGCCTGCTGCGCTCTCTCCTGGATTCAGTTCCTTCCGCCACTTCCCCTCTGCCTGGACCGTCTGCGCGCGGGAATGTGGGACCACCTGGTCAGTCAGCTGCCATGTGTGGCCTCAATGGTTCTGCACAGTTGCCCCCCTGTGCCCGGGGTCCGCCAGCCGCCGCCTGTGCACCTGGGAACTGCAAGCCGCTGCTGCTTGCGTTCCTGGGTCTGCACCTCCACTTTCTCCTGCCGCAACTCCGCCCCTCTTACCGGTCTGGATGAATGGTTGTTGGACTTCCGTACAGTTCGATTTTATATAAGTTCTGGTTGTTTTCTTGTTTCTAAATATTTGTTGTCCTTAATTTTGGTTGTGAGAGGAGGCACAGTGTGTCCGCCTATGCCTCCATCTTGGCCGGAAGTCCTAGACTGCACACTTTCACAGGTGAATTTTACAAAGCATTTAAGGAAGAGTTAACCCCTATCCTTCACAGACTATTTCAAAAAATCCAAGAAGATGGAAAACTCCCAAACTCTGTGAAGCCAGCATCAACCTAATCCCAAAACCAGATAAAGACATAACAAAGAAAGAAAATTTCAGGCCAATATTGCTCATGAAAATAAACACTAAAATCCTCAACAAAATATTGGCAAACCAAATCCAGCAATACATTAAAAAGATCATACACCATGATCAAGTGGGATTCATCCCAGGGATGCAAGGATGGTACAATATTATCAAATCAATAAATGTAATACATCACATACACACAAGCAAAGACAAAAATCACATGATCATATCAATAGATGTGGAAAACCATTTGATAAGGAACAACACCCTTTATCATAAAAACAATCAGCAAAATGGGAATAGAGGGAGCTCTCCTCAACATAATAAAGGCCATATATGAGACACATACAGCCAACATTATACTCAATGGACAAAAACTAAAACTTTTTTCGCTAAGATCAGGAACAAGACAAAGATGCCTGCTTTGACCACTCCTGTTCAACACAGTATTGGAAGTCCTAGCCACAGCAATCAGACAAGAAAAAGAAATAAAAAGCATCAAACTTGGAAAAGAGAAAGCAAAATCGTCATTGTTTGCAGATGATATGATAGCGTACATAGAAAACCCTGTAGACCATCAAAAAAACTACTCAACTTAATAAGTGAATTTGGCACAAAGGGAGATAAAATTCAATATCTAGAAATCAAATGCATTTTTGTATACTAACAATGAAACATCAAAAATACAAATCAGGAAAAATATCCCATTTGATATGGCAACAATAAAAATTAATTACGTAGGAATAAACCTAACCAGGGGTATAAAAGACCTGTACTCAGAAAACTACATAACATTGAAGAAATTAAGCAAGACACAAACAAATGGAACCATATACCATGTTCATGGATCAGAAGAATTAACATCATCAAAATGTCCATACTACCCAACACAATTTATAGATTCAAAGCAATTCCTGTTAAAGTACTAATGACATATTTTACAAATGTAGAACAAACACTTCAAAAATTTATATGGAACCATAAATGACCCCAAATACCTGCAGCAATTTTGAGAAGGATCAACAAAGTAGAAGGGATCACAATACCTAATATCAAACTGTATTACAAGCCCACTGTAATCAAAACAGCCTGGTAACTAACATAAGAACAGACACATAGACCAATGGACCAGAATAGAGAGCCCAGAAATAAAACCAAGACTCTATGGTCAATTAATATTTGACAAAGGGGGAAGAAGCATGAAATGTAGTAAAAATAGCCTCTTCAACAAGTGGTGTTGGGAGATCCGGACAGCTACATGCAAAAAAAAAAAAGAAAGAAAGAAAGAAAAGAAACTCGATCACTAACTTATACTATACATAAAAAATAAATTCAAGGTGGATAAAATACTTCAATATAAGTTGTGATACCATAAAAGTCCTAGAGGAAAACATAGACAGGAAAATCTCAAGATATTCCATGCAGCAATATTTTCACCAAGATGTCCCTTAAAGCAAGGGACATAAAGGTAAGGATAAGCAAATGGAATCTCATCAAAATAAAAAGCTTCTGCACAGCTAAAGAAAATAGCATTAAAATTAAAATAAAACCAACTATATGGGAAGACTTATTTGCCAATGATACTTCAGACAAGGGCTTGATTTCCAAAATATATAAAGAACTCACACAAGTCCACTCCAGGAAGAGAAACGACCCAATTAAGAAATGGGCAAAAGACCTGGACAGATACTTCTTTAAGGATGACATGCAGAAGGCCCAGAGACATTTGAAAAAATGCTTTACAGCACTAGCCATCAGAAAGATGCAAATGAAAACCACAGTGAGATACCACTTCACATTGGTCAGAATGGCCATCATAAATAAATCAACAAAGAAGTATTGGAGAAGATGTGGAGAAAAGGGTACCCCAATGCACTGTTGGTGGGAATGTAGACTGGTGCAGCCACTGGGGAAAACAGTATGGAATTTCCTCAAAAAACTAAAAATGGAACTGCCTCCTGACCCAGCAATTCCACTGCTGGGACTATATCTTAAGGACCCTGAAACACCAATCCAAAAGAACCTATGCACCCCAATGTTCATAGCAGCACAATTTACAATAGCCAAGTGCTGGAAGCAACCTAGGTGCCCATCAGTAAATGAATGGATTGAAAAACTATGGTACATTTACACAATGGAATACTATGCAGTAGAAAGAAAGGAGGAGTTCCTACCCTTTGTGACAGCATGGATGGAACTGGAGAGCATTATGCTAAGTGAAACAAGCCAGGTGGTGAAAGACAAATACCATATGATCTCACCTTTAACTGGAACCTTATCAACAAAACAAAGAAGCAAGCACAATATAAACAGAGACATTGAAACAAAGAACAATCTGATAGTAACCAGAGGAGAGATGGGAGGGAATAATGGGTGGAAGTGGGGAAGGGTTTTCAGGAACAACTATAAAGGACCCATGGAGAAAACCACGGGGGATGGTGTCTGGTCAGGGAAGTAGGGATGGGTGGAGTGGGGAGGAGTGGTGAAGGGAAAATGGAAACAATCATACTTGCACAACAATAAAATTAAAATGTTAATATATATACATATATTTTGTTCGCTTATATGTGTACAGTGTTTCGACAGTTCGTGGCACCAGAAATACTATAGAACTCTTTGCTCTTCTATTTTGGAGATGTGGTTCCAGATAAATGTTTTTTGATCAGTGATTCTCAAATTTTATAGTCTTGGAATCCCTTTTAAAATTGCTAGAAGACCTGAAGGAGCTTTTGTTTAGGTGGGTTATACCTACCAAAATTTACCATATTTTACACTAAAGCCAAGGAATTTTTTTGATATTTATTCATTCATCTAAACATAATAATAATAATAAACTTATTACATGTTGACATAAAATCTTTTTATGAAAAAATGACTGTAGTTTCCAAAGCAGTTAGGGAGAAGCCTAGTAATAATTTGCAGTTTTGGAAATCTCTGTACTGTCTGACTCACAGATGGCAGCTGCTTTCAGCCTATGGTAATGTAACACTGTTATCTGTTGGAAGAGCCCACTGTACACTCATGAGAGAATGACAATGGAAAGGGTACATAAGATCTTAGTGCTATGGTGAAAGAAGTTTTGCTCTTGCAGACCATATCATCCCAATTTGCTGTTGGGGGTTGATGCAAAAATATAACTTTCCTCCCACCTTCTAAGTTCTTCTGGTGGGGCTAGTAATAGAATTAACATGGGACAGATTAACAGGAGAAAATATCCAAAGTTTGTTACAGTGTACATAATGGTGTGCCATAATCAGACCAAAAGGAGACCAGAGGAGGCACTGCACAGTTGAAGTTTATAGGTCATTTTGTAACTAAGTAGAAGGGATGATTGTGGTTTGGAACTTCAAAGGGCAGGAAGGTGCCTTAGCCATTGTGGCTCAGTTGGTTGGAGCATCAGTTCTGTAAAGCAAAAGGTCAGATTATGAGTTCATTTCCCTGCAGGGTACACACCTGTGTTGCAGGTTCATATCCTGTCTCCAGTCCAGGCACATACTAGAGGTAACCAATTGATATTTCTCACATCAATGTTTCTCTCCCTGTCTTTCTCCCTCCCTTTCTCTCTAAAATCAATAAGCATTGTCCTGGGATGAGAATTAAGAAGGCGAGGGGCAGGACAGGAAGGCAATTCACATGGAGATGGAAAATCAGATGTTTGGTAAGTAAATGTGTGCTGGGCTATCTATAACTATGGACACAGAGAGGGCTGAACAAATGGGTCTTGTTAGGTTCCTCCCTATCAAACTAGTCCATATTGAAGTATTGTTAGTATAGCTGGTGATGATAACCCTCTTTCTGGAGCAGGTCCTCTATCAAAATCCACTTAGGCAGGTAAAGGGGAAAAGGTTCTTCCTCAGTCTTTTACCTCAATAATTGGCTTAAAATCAATATTCCAAAAAGGCATACTTTAGGGTGATAAAACTTTGGCCTCCCTCATGTGCCAACAAAATTCCCTATTGTTTAGAGTGCCAGGTGTGTCCAACCTTGAACTGGAAGAAGACTGGAAGAAGAGTTGTCTTGGGCCACACATTAAATACACTGCAATATGTAATCACACAAAAAAATGTCATGATGTTTCAAGTAAATTTACAATTTTGTGTTGGGCCACATTTACAGCCATCCTGAGTTACATCAGCCCATGGGCCACAGGTTGGGCACTCCTGGTTTAAACGATTATTTTATCCTGTTACTTGAATGTTTCCTAACTGACAGCTTTGGGGGCACTGGGAGAACATCCCCATGGTGGCCTCACAGGAGACCACAGGGGCCATAATTAGGCTACTCCAAGCAGTTTTGTGGACCACAGACAAGGAACTGTGGGAGCCAGTACAGGAAAGAAGAGCAAGTAGCTGCCAGGTTGTAATTGAAGCTGACATAATAGTTTGTGGACACCTATGAAGCACCTTGTTGAGGACTCTGGAAATAATTGAGGAGCACTTTGCAGGAGTGACTATATCTTCTAACACATAATGGACAGCACACCGAGGACATTAAGCATGGGAAAGAGTGTGGCAATCAATTAGTGATGTCTGTCACAGGCACAAAATAATAGAGTGGGACTTTGGACCAAGATGGAGGCATAGGTAGATACACTTTGACTCCTCACACAACCAAAAGAAGGAAAACAACAAATTTAAAAACAAAAAATAATCAGAACCTCCAGAAAATCAACTTGTATGGCAGTCCGATAACCAAGGAGTTACAGAAGAAACATTCATCCAGATTGGTAGAAGGAGCGGAAACTGGCAACAGGGACGGAGAAGACTCACAGGGCTGGAGGATGGGGGCAGGCAAGGCAGGGACTGGTAGAGCGGGTGGTCCCACATTTACATGTGGATTAACTGGGAGGAACAACTGGGGAGTGAGACAGACTGTGCAACCCAGGGTTCCAGTGTGGGAAAAGAAAGCCTCAAAATCTGACTGTAAAAACCTGTGGGAGTTGTGGTGGCAGGAGAAACTCCCAGCCTCATCTGAGAGTTGGTTGGAGAGACTCACAGGATCCTAGAATGTACACAAAATCACCTACCCTGGAACCAGCACCAGAAGGACCCAATTTGTTTGTGAGTAGTGGAGGAAGTGACTAAAATATTGACTAAGAGCTGAGCAAGTGGCATTGTTCCTTTTCGGATTTCTCCCACACATGTAGCACAATGTAGCAATGTGGGTTGCCCTGCACTGGCAAATACCTAAGGCTCTGCTTCTTACTATATAACAGGCCTGCAGAGACAAAAAATATGGCCCAAATGAATGAACTGATAAAAGCTCCAAAAACAGAACTAAGCAATGAAGGAATCCAACATATCAGATGCAGAGTTCAAAACACTGGTAATCAGGATGCTCACAGAAATGGTTGAGTATGGTCACAAAATAGAGGAAAAACTGAAGGCCATGAAAAGTGAAATAAAGGAAAATGTACATGAAACCAACAGTGATGGAAGGACACCAGGGCTCAAATCAATGGTTTGGAGCTGAAGGAAGAAATAAACATTCAACCAAAACAGAATGAAGAAACGAGAATTCAAAAAATCAGGAGAGGACTTCCGGCCAAGATGGAGACGTAGGTGGACATACTGTGCCTCCTCTCACAACCAAAATTAAGGACAACAAATATTTAGAAACAAGAAAACAATCAGAACTGATAGAAAATTCAACTGTATGGAAGTCCAACAACCATTCATCCAGACCAGTAAGAGAGGCAGAGTCCAGGCAGGAGAAAGTGGAGGTGTGGACCCAGGCATGCAGGCAGCAGCGGCTGGCAGTGCCCAGGTGTGCAGGCGGCGACTAGTGGACCCTGGGCACAGGGTGGCAACTGTGCAGACCTAGTGAGGCCATGCAAGGTGGCTGGCTGACCACGTGGTCCCACATTTGCGCACAGATAAACCAGGTGAAGGGGAAGCCTCGGAAGGGACTGGAATCCAAGAGAACACAGAGCAAGCACCATTGTTCCCTCTCAGACCCCGCCCCCATGTACAGCGTCACAACTCAGCGACTGGGCTGCTTGCCTTGGGGAACACCTAAGGCTCCACCCCTCACTACGTGACAGCCGAGACCAGACCAAAAAAAAAAAAAAAAACCCCAAATGGACAAACAAAAAAACCCCACCAAAAATGGCTCAAACCGGAGAACAAATGAAAGCCCCAGAGCCAATTCCTCTAAGCAACGAACAGAGAACCAACCTATCAGATGCACAGTTCAAAGCCCTGGTGATTAGGATGCTCACAGAACTGGTTGACTTTGCTCACAAATTAGATGAAAAAATGCAGGCTACAATACGTGACATGAAGGAAAATGCACGGGGAACCAATAGAGATGAGAGGAAAACTGGGACTCAGATCAATGGAGTGGACCAGAAGGAAGAAAGAAACAACCAAACAGAAAACAAGGAAGAAACAAGAATTCAAAAAAATGAGGAGAGACTTAGGAACCTCCAGGACATCTTGAGATGTCCCAACATCCGAATTATAGGGGTTCCAGAAGGGGAAGAAGAAGAGCAACAAGTGGAAAACTTATTTGAATAAATAATAAAGGAGAGCTTCCCCAATCTAGCAAAGGAAATAGACTACCAGGAAGTCCAGGAAGCTCAGAGAGTCCCAAAGAAGTTGGACCCAAGGAGGAACACAGCAAGGCACATCATAATTCCATTAGCCAAGATTCAAATGAAGGAGAGAATTCTAGAAGCAGCAAGGGATAAGGGCACAGTCACCTACAAAGGAGTTCCCATCAGACTGTCAGGTGGTTTCTCAAAAGAGACCTTGCAGGCAAGAAGGGGCTGGAAAGAAGTATTTGAAGTCTTGAAACGCAAGGACCTACATCCAAGATTGCTCTATCCAGCAAAGCTATCATTTAGAATGGAAGGGCAGATAAAGTGCTTCTCAGATAAGGTCAAGTTCAAGGAGTTCATCATCACCAAGCCCTTAGTCTATGAAATATTAAAGGGACTTACCTAAGAAAAGGAAGATAAAAAATATGAACAGTAAAATGACAGCAAACTCACAATTATTAACAACCACACCTAAAACAGAAACAAAAGCAAACTAAGCCAACAACTAGAACAGGAACAGAACCACAGAAATGGAGATCATATGGAGGGTTAGCAACAGGGGAGTAGGAGGAGGAAAGAGGGGAAAAAGGTACAGAGAATAAGTAACATAGGCGGTAGAGAGAAAATAGACAGGGGGAGGGCAAGAATAGTGTGGGAAATGTAGAAGCTAAAGAACTTATGACACATGGACATGAACTAAAGGCGGGGAATGTGGGTGGGAGAGAGTGGGCAGGGTGGAGGGGAATGATGGGGGAGAAATGGGACAACTGTAATAGCATAATCAATAAAATATATTTTAAAAAATGAGGAGAGGTTTAGGAACCTCCAGGACAACTTTAATCGTTCCAACATCTTTATCATAGGGGTGCTAGAAGAAGAGGAAGAGCAAGAAATTGAAAACTGATTCAAAAACATAATGAAGAAGAACTTCCCCAATCTGGCAAAGGAAATAGACTTCCAGGAAGTCCAGGAAGCTTAGAGTGTCCCAGAGAAGTTGGATCCAAAGAGAAACATACCAAGGCACATCGTAATCACATTACCCAAGATTAAAGATAAGGAGATCTTAAAAGTAGCAAGAGAAAAGGAGACAGTTACCTACAAAGGAGTTCCCATCAGACTGTCAGCTGATTTCTCAAAAACAAACAAACAAACAAACAAACAAAAAAAAAACCTTTCAGGCAAGAAGGGGCTGGAAAGAAGTATTTGAAGTCTTGAAACGCAAGGACCTACATCCAAGATTGCTCTATCCAGCAAAGCTGTCATTTAGAGCGGAAGAGCAGATAAAGTGCTTCCCAGATAAGGTCTAGTTAAAGGAGTTCAGCATTACCAAGCCCTTATTATATGAAATGTTAAAGGGACTTGAAAAAGAAGATAAAAAATATGAACAGTAAAATGACAACAAACTTACCACTATCAACAACTGAGCCTGAAAACAAAAACAAAAACAAAAACTAAGCAAACAACTAGAACAGGAACAGATTCACAGCAATAGAGATCATATGGAGGGTCATCCACAGAGAGGAGGATGAGGCAGAATAGGGAAAAGGTACAGGGAATAAGAAGCATAAATGGTAGGTACAAAATAGACAGGAGAGGTTAAGAATAATATAGAAAATGGAGAAGCCAAAGAACTTACATGTACAACCCATGGACGTGAACTAAGGGAGTGTGAATGCTGGTGGAGGGTGTGCAGGGTGGAGGGGAATAAAAGGAAGAAAAAAATGGGACAACTTTAATAGCATAATCAATAAAATATATTTAAAATAATATAGTGGTAGCTATAGTCTATCCTGTATTTGCTTACTCCTGGCTGCTCACTCCAAGGATGTATCCAGAGATGACACTGTCCTGAAGTATCCCCATTCCCTTTGAGAGGGAAAGTCAAGTGCTGGAGTCTGAGAAACTCAAGCCCTTCCTCAGCCTTGCCAAGCAAGGGATTCCAGGACTCCATTAAGTAGGAGGCCCTCCCACATGCCCTGTGCTATCCATATCTCACTCTCTATCGAGACAGTCTAACTCCTATATGGAGCTCTCTGAGAGCAGGACCCACTTCCCGTCCATGTATGAACCACAATGAGAGCAGGCGCACACCCAGGGAAAGTGTTAGTGACACTCTCAGGGTCTGATCGATTGGATGGGTACTGAAAATATCCTATCAGGTGTCTGCATCCCTGCCACTCAAATTCATTCCTCCATGAAATTGATTTTTCCAGAAATGTCACCTATGACGCAGTGGGATAAAGTAGGAAGAGCATGAGAGGGAGAGGTTTGCATCCTGACTCTGCTGTTACCAGCTGTGAGACCTTGGGAAAGTCACTGAACCTTCCTTAAACCTCAATTTGTCACAGCAAAATATGGACATCTCTCTGGGAAGTTTCCATAGTTAAAGCAAGATAATCCATAGAAATGGACTTTGGCAACTCAGGAACTCTGAGCAACACCTTCATTTGGGAGATGATCCACTTAGCAGAGAAATTAGGATCCTCCTGATGGGTTTGGATATAGGGAACCGAACAGCATGACAGTGGCAAATGTAGCCCAGTACTGATCTGGAAAACTGATTAATGCGAAGCGACACACAGGAGCCAGGTGTGCAGCTCAGCTTTCCCTTGGGGAATCAGGCCTGCATTGTACCTAGGCTACCATGAGACTTGCTTTTGCTAAAACTCCCTCACCCTGAGTTAAGACTGCAGATGTTTAATGTATATCTCTGAAGCAACTCCCTAAAGTCTGTACTAAGATGCCTCAAGGATGAAATGTAACCAAATCAATAATTTTTATCGTTCCCTTGCATTTGCAACTTTTTCTCTCTTTTTCTGCTATCTGTAAGAAGTAATCACTTAACTAAATCTAGAAATAATGAGAACCTTCTTTGATGTAATATGACTGAAAAGCAATAGAAGCCTGTCCAGACAAGGGTCAGTGTGCTCTCCTCTTGAGAGAGTGGCCGTGCCGTCCCTTTTTCTCCACAGGACTTGGTAATCTGTGTGAATTTGTTTACCTTATCCACAACACACAGACTCCAGAGGGCCGGAGTCTGCATCATTTGGATACTAAAAGACATGCTTTAGAGGGGAAAGCCACTAGCCACATGCCACATGAGGATATTTAAATTGAAATTAATTAAAGAAAAATAACTGAAAGTTCAGCTCTACAGTCATACTAGTCACATATAAAATGCTCACTAGTGACATACAGCCAGTGGCTACCATATGGGACAGCACAGATATGGACCCTTCAATCATTGTACAAAGTTCTTACGGAGTTCTTTATACACTGAGATAAGTCCAGCTGGGAAGACAGAGCTAAACAAGGAGCCAAACACCTAGGTATATACCATAATATTTGTCAGTGAGAAGCAACAGGCAATTCCTTCTCCATTTTCCGATGAGGAATAGAACAAAGGAAATCTCTATTTTTCATTCTGTCAAAGCGGATAGAGCATTTAAGAGCCTGACATACCTCCTGGCACCTCCTAGAACTGTTCTCTCCAGGCTGGAGACTAAAAGAGCTCTCCAGGGGCAGGAAGCCTGTCTGTGAGGATTTCTGATCTTGCAGCAAGTGACACTAGTTTAGTGCAGATGAGAGAAACAGCCTTGGTTGTATCCTAGCTTTGCCGACTGTATGATTGTGGGCCAGTAATTAACCCCTCTTGTTCTTCGTGTCTCCGTTCGTAACATGGAGTGAATAATAGTACAATATGTGGCCTAGAACATTGCTGGGAGTATTAAATACTTTAAAGAGGAGTAAACAGTTAGAGCTCTGCCTGACGCACAGTAAACACTACATAGGTTATGATGTTGATGATGATGATGATGATGATGATCCATGGGTCTTTGAACTTGTTTGTGGGGACATGCACCTTCCACTCCATATCCTTCTCTACTTTTACTCTTTGAGTACATACCAAAAATAACATCCCCCAAAGCTAAACTGGTTCTCAGAGTCGGGGTCCCTCTATAAAATAAGCCAGGAAAGAGAATATAACCACAACTATAGTATTAATCAACTCACACTAAGGGCTTCTCACATGCTGGACTCTACATGCAGCACTTTACTGTATCACGTGTTTCATCTTCACAACAGCCCTAACAGGCATGTAATCTGTTAAAATTATTTCCCCTTTGCCTATGAGGAATTTAAAGCTTAGAAGGTGAACTTGCCTTGAAGGGAAAGAAAAGGATCTCGGCGTCAGTTCCTTTAAGCACCACCAGGTGGAACTGCCCATCCACTTTCCAATTCCGCAGTCGGTGGGAACGCTGAGGAGGATCTGCCCGCAAGCATTTATTGATGGCTCCTTGACAGGCGTGCGTCAAGTGGTTGGAAGTCCTCCCACAAAGTAACAAGTTTCCCGGTTCGTCTCCCGGTCAGGACACATGCCTGGGTTGTGGGTTCGGTCCCCAGTCGGGGCCGTGCAAGAAGAAACTAATAGCTGTTTCTCTCCCTCTCTCTCCCTCCTCCTCCCTTCCCCTGTCTCTAAAAGTAAATAAACAAAATCTTTTTTAAAAATTAAATGATCACCCACTGTGTGTAAGGTACTGTTTTAGGCACAGAGCATACATCAGTAAATAAAACAGGATTATTATTCTGCCCTTTCTTTCATTTTTCCTTATAAATAACATATTCACGTGGATGCATACATGGACTCACTAGCAGAAAACCATCTTGGTTGGGGGCAGGCTTGAGGAAAGGTCCGTAGTCCCCAAAGATCAAGGCAGGCAACTACCCCAGAATGCAGCCCAACCACAGCGAGGTGGGGAGGAGGGATCATCTCCCTGTCGTGTCCAGTAAGGCCTGGATGGGATAGGGTGAGAGGGGTCTGGAGGTGGAAGGGTCCTCAAGTTCTGGGATTTTTTTTAGGGGAGATCTGAGGAATCTGGTTTACAGGTCGACTGGGGAACCAGCCCAGTGGGAACAGCCAGCCTGTGCAATGGAGCCTCCCAAGTCCAGTCGGAGCAATGCCTATCTCGGATTGTATGGTAGACTAGGAGCCAAGGTGGACTTTGCCGAGGTGCGATACTGCCCCGGACACTTCCTTCCAACCTGTCCCACTGCCCCTAGGTGGGCCCGCGTCCTGGCTTGTGCCCAGAGTGTCTGTGGAGCGCAAAGCCAGTGGCCCCGGGGCCTCAGAGTATGTGCGACCCCCGCCCCCGGAGAGTGGTGGACGTGTGTGTACGTGGATGATGTGTGAGTTGTTGGTGTTGGGGATCCTGCTTATGGACCCACGAGAGAGGTGTACACGTGTGGGTATGTGAATATGACGCTGGTGTTGACCCAGTGTAGCGAAGTGACAAGAGCACTGGGGTTTGGGGTAGGTGGAGTGGAGTGCACCACGGCAGAAAAGGGCTGAGTTCCGACCTGCGTAGAAGACACTAATCGTCCAGGGTATACACGGTGGTATACAGGCACAAAGGCAACTCTGGAAAGTGCGCCATGGAACCCCCTTTGCGTTCTGGATCTGGTGCTGTTGTGGGGAAGTTACTGTTTAGTAACCCACGTTGGAGAGTGCCATGCTCTAGTTGGAGGTAAATGCTCTGCACTGGGACCCTCGTGGGACTATTCCTCCTTGTGTGTTAGTGTAATTGGATCAACCTGGGGACGTGTCTGGACTGTTTATGGTGCACTGTGAACGCGGAGGGAGCTTGTCTCCGAATTTGTGACAATGAAGGTGATCCTCCGGGAAAGGACCGAGGAGCTTGCAAGGCTGGGTGAGGGCTATTGGTGGTGGGTTCGGTGCACAGAAGTTAGCAAGGCAGGAGGGGAAGACCGGGTCTCTGAGGCTCAGGGGTGGGACCTGCGGGAGGGGCGGGGCCGCGGCTGCTGCAACAGCTCCACCCCGCCAGGGGGCGCTTCGCGCTGTAGAAGTTAGCGAGGGCGCTGCTTTGAGGCCAGAGCGGGTGCGCACTGGGCGGGGGCCACCGCAGCGCAGCAGAGATGTGACACGACGAAGGGCTATCCGAAACGTCGGCGAAACCGGGCCACGGAGGTCGGTGAGTGGCAGTCATGCTGATGGTATGGAAGGCGCTGCGGGTACTCTAGGAACTTTTCCCGCGTGGACTTGGGCGGATTAGGGGGTCTGCTTCTTGTGCTTTTCTAATCCCCCAAGGGGTTAGTCTCTTGGGGAAGATGGGGATCCGGATGCGAGGAACCACATTCCGGCGGGAGAGGAGCCGCAGAGAGCAGGGCTGGGACGAGGGGGAAGACTGGGGACCTTTGGCGGGGGCTGGGAGGGTAGAGATCCAAGTCTCTGAGGAGAGTCTGCAGGCAACCCACAAGTAAAGGGCAGCTGGGAGTAGTATAAGGGAGTCCAGCCTTGCCCGAGTGACTCTTCGTGTGAGGGGAGTCGCGGGCACCCGTGGGGGCTGACCGCAGACTTGGCAGACAGAGCAGGGGGCACAAGGACATGGCTTTGGGGGCGAGCTGCCACACCTGCTGCAAGGGCTAGGGGCCAAGCTCGCAGCGGTTTCGCACTACGGGACAAGGAGGCGACACTGCAGACGAAAAGAGACAAGAGTTAAGACTTGAGGCTGGAGGACCAATGAGGGGCAGCCGCATACAATGGTGGGGGCGGGGACGGGGGTGGCGTTTCTGGGGCCGGGCTGGGGGTGAGGGCTAGTCCTGTGCTATGTTCCCACTCCGGGGGGTACACGGGCTCCAATCCTGGGATCCCTTCCGCCGGCACCCGCCTCGGCCCGGGCGGGGAGCTGGTTAATCAACTGGGGAGTGGGGGAACAGACCTTCCCAGCGCAGTTCGATATATTCCCCAGCTCTTGCTCGCTCACACCCAGGCCTAGCCACCCCGCCACCCACGCCCCACCCCCACAAACACGCAGACCTTGTCCTCCTTTCGCTAAGGGGGCGGCTCCTTGAAGCTCGGACAAAGGCCCCTGAAGTGTGGCGGGCAGCAGCATCCCTGTTTGGGGCCCAGCCCACACGCCACATTGGCTGCCCAACTGCTCCAGGTTGAGGGGGGAGGGCTCACTTGAGCTCGACCCGGGAGGAACTGGGGCGTCCTCGCAAAGACTAGAGAAGTTAGGGTCGGACGGAACTTGGCAGAAAAGCCTCAGAACTTCAGCCAAGGAGCCTTGATTTAGAAGTTTCCTCAGTGGGTTGGGGGATTTTGGAGGATTCAGGCTTTGAGTTGAACCGCATGCAGATGATGTAAATAGGATGCAAATCGGTATCTGTCGGCTGGAAGCGCTCCACTGGGCTAGTTTTGTTTCTCGACTGCAGCGGACCTTTCTTATCTGTTCCCCGCTTTAAGTCTGAAAAGGGGTCAGCTTAGTTGGGAAAGGAAGAAGATGGAAGGGAGGAGTTGCCATTTGGGGCATGGCAAGACAGGCAGTCTTGTTAGAAATAGAAGCTCAAAATCTTCATTGATTAATTTATTTCAATAAGTGTGCCAGCTACAGAACTGGGTCTGGGACACTACCGTACGTAACATGAACAAGCCCCTGCCCTCAGGGCTCTGGGGAGGTTGGCAAACAAACAGTAAACAAGTAAATATGTAGTAGACATAACTTCTGTTTAGGATAAGGGCCACCAGGAAAATCAAACAGAATGCTTGTAAAGAAAGTGACAAGGGTTTGTGTATATAAGGGAAGACTGTTCTGGGGAGTGACGTTTTAGTGGAGCCCTGTAAGATGAGGGCCTCTGGGAGATCTGGGAAGAGAGCACTGCAAATTCAAAGGCCTGGCGGTGGGGAAGGAGTTAGAGGAACTGAACAAAGGCCATTGTGGCTGGAGCTCATAGGCAGATGCTTGTGTGTGGGAGGCAAGACTGGACTGCAGGGACCAGCCAGACTTCCCCCTTTTGGGCCATAGAAAGGAGTTTAGGTTTTATTCTCCTTGGGCCAGTGAACACTTACAGGGTGTTAAATGGGAAGCTACGCTATCTGATTTTTAAAACTCCTCTAACCTTGACAAGAACACAGAAAGCAGCTTCTCTTTCATTCTGCCTCTAGGGATAGCAAGGCGCCAGGAGCCTCCTAGGGTCCTTGTCCAGCTTGCCAGCCTGTGGGGAGACCACTTTGAGCCTGGTCAGCCCTGTGAGTGTATTCAAGGATTGGCTCCGGTTTTAAAATCCACTCCCCACTTCTAAGCAGTTCTTGTCTACTCTAAGCAGCCCCCACCCAGAGCCCAGGGCCCCATAAACACTTCCACACAAAGCTTCCTAAGGATTCTGAGTTAGTCATATTTTCTTGTCAGAATTGCAACCCAAGAGGAACCAACAAGCCCTACTGAGCAGCCAAGGATGCGATTTGCATTTAAATGATTGCTTTTATTTACTGGATCAGAGCTGCTTTGCATATTCATGTGCATAGAACTGGTGTTGGGGCAACACTATTTATTGACCCATGAGGATTATTAAACCCAAAGGCCCCCAAAGAGACTGGTGGTCTGGGCAGCATTGGGAAATGAAGATTATAAAATAATGTTGTTTGGAAAACAAGATGAGATTAGGTTCTTTAATGTCAGGAAAACTTTTAAGAGTTTAATCCTGCCCAAGCAGAAAAAGCACCAGTGACACTAAAGGGAGTGGGCTAGGACAGAATGTAATGCTGGGGTGCATGAGGAGGCTGGTCCACAGCCTCCTCCTAGGCCCCTGCCAGACACAGGTGGGCAAACCAGGGTGAAGAAGAAATACCTTGAGGTCAGGATTTGGAGAAATGGGTTCTAGTCCCAGCTTGACCTGTAAATTCCAGTATGCCTCTGGCCAAACTACCTTGCCTCTACCTTCATTTTCCCAGTATGACTATGGGAACTATGACTCTCTTTTTAATAAGCAGGAACACTCTACTCTGTGTGCCAGGCACCTTGCTGGATACTTTTTATGTACTTGTCACAGCAGCCTTTTGAAGGCGGCACTGTGGATATCTTCATTTACAGGCAAAGATACTAGGGTCAGAGAGGTTAAGTAATGTCCAGTGTCACAGAGTTCTGTTTGGTTTCTCTCCCACACCCGAGGAGACTCCTAGGAGTGTTAATTCTGTGCCAGCTATTTTATGGGTACTGAACTAGAGCCCCTCCTCACCTGCTAATTTATTTTTTCCTTCCCATGTTCCAGTGCCTTCCCCCTTCTCTAGAGAAGGTGGGTTTGAGATGCCTCTGATCTGCTGGGCACTGGGAGGGTACACTGAGGTAGAGGGAGAGTGACCTCCTTGGATCCCTACTGGTAGCAGCCACGGTGAAGCTCGTCAGAATGGTGTGTTCCAGAGCAGTTCTGTAGAACTTGCATCTCCTTTCAGATACTTGGGTAGGAAGGTAGGGTGGTTGGTTCCCAGAGAATGGCTCATATCTTGTCTCTGAGTGTCCTGGTTCTGACTCCTCATCGGACACCCAGTTTCAGGGCACCCAGGCTGGGCCTTGGGTCCTCCAGCCCCAGCTTTCTCTTGGGAAAATCACCCTTGCAGTGAGGGTCCCACCTAGGAGAGTTTGAGGGTTCCCAGTGCAGACCACCACCAAACATATCTCCCTTCACATCACCTCAGGGACCTCTTTGCTTGGTGTGTCACTGGGGAGGCTGGAAACCAGTGGTGGACAAACACCTGGGTGAACCCCACTTCCAACTCCATCTCCATGGCAACCACTCCTCCTGAAGAAGCAGTCAGGAAAGTTTACACCTCAGACCAGGGAGCATTTGCCAATCTTTTCTATTTATTTAACAGACACTTTATATAAGTGCTTACCCTATTTAACTACTGTCCTAGACTCTAATTATTTTTTTAATTCTCACAATGGCCCTATTCTATGGGTACTGTTATCATCCCCATTTGCAGATGAGGAAACATAGTTATGAAAGGTTAAATCAGTTGCTACCAAGGGGCAGGATGGGATTGAAACTGGAAAGTCTCATTCAGAGGTCACAGTGCTGGGTGCTCGCTGAAGAGAGGGGCTGGGGGAACCAGCCCTGCCTGTGGCCTTTGTGTAGGGAGCACCGTCCTTGCTTACAGTCTTTCCAGCCTCTGCTGTCCCAGCTCTCAGATACCACCTGCTGCAGGCATGGCCCCTCTTCAGGGAGGGAGGGATGGAGAGAGGGAGGGAAGCAGGGAGGAAGACAGAGATGGAGAGAGGAAGAAAGAGAAAGGAAAATGCAGTATATTTAAGAGCATCTGAATGAGTCACATTTCTGGGAGCCTGGCTAGAGCTAAGGTAATTAACATGTGAACCGAGTCTTACACATTTGTTCACATTTATTCATTTCTCCTTTTGAGGAGCTGTATGCTTCCATCCTACAAGTTTAGATATTCATCCCGCCCCAATCAACTTTCCCTGGTGGCTGATTTGAAACCTCTAATCTGTACTGTTTTGTTCAGAGTTCTTGGAGAGCTGCTCAGATGGCCAGTGCACCAGAATGGGATTTCCAGAGAGTAGGTACCACCTGTCTGATCTTAGGTGGGCACCTGGCATTCCTGCTACGTGTGTCCAAGCTCCTCTGACCTCAGTGTGTCCTAGCATTCTAACAAGTTCCTGGGGTGATGCTGCTGCTGTTACCTTTCCAAGGGTGAAACTTTGACTTAAACCTCTCAGACCCTCGGTCCCTTCCTCTATAAGATGGGAATGAGAACATCTGCCCTGTTGGTGATGTCAAGGTTGGAGATCATATTTAGCAATTAATTCATTTGTGTCATGAGCCTTGCACATGTGCCAGGCACTGGGGAATTTAGGCAGAACAAGACACGCAAGGGACTTTGGGTGGTGGTTGGAGAACAAAGTAGTAAAATAAAATAATTGAAAATTGTGGCACATACGACAAAGATCAAGTATACGTGCACAGAGCCTAATGGGGACAGAGAGAAACTAATTCAGACAGACTGGCCAAGAAAGGGCTCACCAGGTGACATTTTTAGAACCCTGGTCTGGAGTAATAGCCCAGCAACAATAGTACGATTGTTTGTCTCTTGGCTCTACTGCTTTCTGGCTCTGTGAACTTGGACAACCCAGCTGATCTCCCTGTTTTATTTCCTGTAATATGGAGATAGTAACACTACTTGTTTCATAGTGTCCTTGTGCAGATTATAAAGACATTGATATGTGAAGTGAGTAGAAGAGTTCCTGGAGCATAGCTAAGGATAATGAGTTAACGGTTATTGTCACTGGCACTATGACAGCAATAGAAAACTGCAGGTCAATTCTGAACCCCCCAGAAACCCTACGTAAGCTGAACTCTGCTTAATTCTTTGAGACAGTATGTAGCCCTCCTCCTGATTATCCTGGACATTGTTCCATAGAGTAAGTGGGGTGGCTGTCACCTCAAGGGCATCCCTGGCAGTGATAAAGACTCACCTGAGACAGCTGGACCATGCTAAAGCCTCTGACTTCCTAGATATTGTGTACAGAGGACTTCATGGAAAAAGGGGGCCACATGATGTTGAAGGAATAATAGAACTTCTCTGTTGGCAAGTAACACAAACCCAGTTCAAACTGGTTTAATCCATAAAAGGGAAGTTAATTGGCTACTTGAACTGCAAATACCAGGATACCTGGCTTCAGGAATAGTTGAATCCAGCCATTTAATATATTAAGACTCTATCATTTGGTCATTCCATTTGGGTCAGCTCTATTCTGGGACAGGTTCTCTTCCTATGATGGTAAATAGGTCCTCTCCAGCTCCAGGCCTATGTCCTTTTAGCTTAGAAGACTTCTTTCCAGTTAATTCTAGCAAATATCCTAAGATTATGTGCCTGTCCATGAATCAATCAGTGTGGCCAAAGGGTGGCATAAATTTTCTGAATGGCCAGGCCTGGGTCAGGTGCTTGGAATGAGGGCTTAATGTGGCTTTCCAAGGGAAAATCCGGAGCTCTTTTCAGAAATGGGAGAAATGGATGCTGGACAACAGCTGTCCTGAAAAGAGACCCTCTGGAATGAAAGCAGAAATCAAGGGGGTATCAACTTACCATGTTAGAAAGGAGTGGGAGTCAAGAGACCTGGACCACCACCAGTGTGCTGCTAAAGCTCAGAAGCTTGGTTGCCATCTTGCTCTCTTCATCATCCCATTGGGTTCTTGGTGTGGTTGGAAGACAAATTAGAAAGGTAGAGGATTTGGGGAAACCAAGTCCCAATGTTTGGCCAGGCCTGGAAAAAGGAGATGTCAAGAGTGGAGGCAGCTAAGGAAGGCCAAATTCTTGCAAGGAAAGGACATGAGATGCAGGCCTGGGGCTGAGAGGCCTGGCTGGTTACCTGCCATTTTCCCTATCAACTCTGGTGTCAAGTGGCCTCAGACTTTCTTAGCCTTGGAACTATTGACATTTGGGGCCAGATAATTCTTTGTTGTGGCTGGTGGGGGTGGGGTGCATCTCATGCATTGTAGTGTTTAACAGCATCCCTGGCCTCTACCTACTAGATATGGGTTGCAGCCCCTTCTCCAGTGTTGAAAATCAAAATGTCCCTAGACATGGCCAAATGTTGCTAGGGGTCAAAATCACCCCTGGTTGGAAACAACTGATCTAGAGGATATGTGGAGAGAGGGTTGGGATTCAAGACTACAGAAGTACATTCCTACTCTTCATCCTCCCAGCCACATTTGTGGTGAGTCTGGCTGCCCTGTGACCTAGAGAGGCTACATGGTATGTGTCCTGTTGTTACTTATTGAAAAGTCTCTTAATTGTGTTCATCATTGATGAGATGTCTAGGAGAACTCAACTGCAGGGCCCCTCCACTATGTCCAGGGGCAGAATGGCAGTTAGTTCTGACATAACCAGTTCTTAAATTTTCATTTCCAGCATGCTTATAGGACCTTGTGGTAAACAGCTCTTACCAAGACAATATTTTTCCAAAAGGTGGTAGTGGGCATATGCCACTGGATATGCAACCTGAGTTACATCAACAGGCAATTTAACATTTCAAGATATATGTATTTTGATATGTTGTTTTCTTTTAAATAAGTTGATTTCAAGAACTCAGTGAGTCAGTTAATTAAATAACTACACAGAAGGTGTGTAGACAAAGCCTAAGTAGCTGAGGTAGCACTCCAGTGACTTATGTGGCAGGTCCACAAATAGTGGCTGGATGGTGGGCCAAATCACCAACATCTGGGGGTGCATCCTCACCCCTAATTTGCCTGAGCAGGATGTTGTGTTAGAACATCTCTTGCCAGATGCCATCCCTTGCTAGCCTGCCTTCTGTCATCTATAGGCAAAGGTGACAGTCCCTGCAGCACCAAACTTCTCTGTCAGAGTCATCAGCAGTTTAATCCAGTCAATGGTCTGATGGCCAAGGCAGGATTGGAACTCTTCACAGGATCCTCTAAAGGATCAAAGAGAGGTGGTCAATACTGCATTTGCTTAGGGAAGCCCTAGGGACCCACTGGCTGGTTATAGGCTCACATATAGGTGGAACTAAAGTAGTGAATTTGATGGAGATGCTTTAAAAAATGAGAATAGAGCGAAGCTGTACAAACCAGGGTTTTCTGGAGATGAGGCTCCCTTCACAAACGAGGAGCGGTGATGGTGGGTAGAGGAAGGAGTCCTGGTGACTTTGGTTTTTATTAAGCATCTATTTTCTGCCAGCGCTGTGCTAGTGCTTGAGTCTACACCAGTGGTGCTTATCTAGTGATTCTTCCCCCCCCCCCAGAGGACATTTGGCAGCATCTTCACGTCTTTTGGGTTGTCACAATTGGGGAAGGTAGGTTGCTTTAGACATCTAGTGGATGGAGACCAGTGATGCTGCTAAACATCCTACAGTGCCCAGGACAGCTCTGCCACAACAAATGATCAGGTGCTAAATGTCAACAATTTCAAGGTTGAGAAACCCTGTTTATGCTAATGGACAAGACAGACAGCTAGCCATGAGGACAGGAAGGGAGGACAGAAGAGAGGGATAGTAGAAACAAAGTAAACAAGCACAAAGATGACAGATGATTAGACTAAGAAATAGAGAAGAGGCTCTGATGAAGAGGAATAGGAGTGTGATCTTGTCCCAGGTCTGAGTGCATGATGTTAGAGCTGAGACCAGCAGGGGGAGGACCAGTATGCCATAGCAGGGGTCAGGAGTATCAAGCATAGGGAACCAGAAGGGTGAGGAGATATGGGTTAAGGCTGTCACCATGACTGCTGTGTGGACTCCAGCTTGCATGGGGGCCAGAGAGTGTGCCAAGGAGTATCCTGCAGCATCCGTAGGAGAAATAACCTGGCATGGAATAAAAGGGTGGATTGTTTGAAAATCTATGGAGGGGGGATAAAATGTGTGAAAACTCAGGATGGAACCCAGGAAGACAGTTCATTTTGGGTACACAGTACCACATTTGAAATGCTGGGAGTCTTCTAGGGGCTGGGTTGTGTGACCTTGGGCTAATATCCTAATCTGAAGGCTTTTTTTTGTCACCAGTGTAAGGACTGAATGTGTTGAGTGCCTGGCTTAGAATGAGTCATTGCTAAGTGTTAGCTGTTACTACCGAGAGATTGAAATGGTGATGCATGCCATTCTCCCAGCTCAGCCTTGGCTTGTGACTATCTCTTTAGAGTTTCATTTTACTCCCTTATTTTTGAAGAGGTCAGGTATGGCCTCAAAATCAAAGAATATGAAAGGGTATTTAGAGAAAGTGAGTATCCCTGTCAGCCTCTCCTCCACCCACTAGTGATGATGATTCGTGGTTGTTTACTGGGCCTGGCCAAGGGTGTATATAGGAGTCAAAATCCATTTACCACCCTACCCCCACTGCCATGATTGGCAGTGCTGCCTGGATAAATGGTGCCTTTTCCAAAGTGTCCAAAGGTACCATATGGGCTAGCAGGTTTGAAATGAGGTGGAGAAGAAGTCAGGAGAGTGTGAGTCTTATGATGAACTGATCTTTTTTCCCCCCAACTTTTCTGGAATGTTCATGCTGTCAGAGAGAAAGATGAGAACCCACCAAGCGCTTGCCTTCCTCCTGCTCTTCGTGATTGCCTCTGGGGCTTCTGAAAACTCCAGCACTTCCCGGGGCTGTGGACTGGACCTCCTCCCTCAGTACGTGTTACTGTGCGACCTGGACACCATCTGGGGCATCGTGGTAGAGGCAGTGGCAGGGGCGGGTGCCCTGATCACACTGCTCTTGATGCTTATCCTCCTGGTGCGGCTGCCATTCATCAAGGACAAGGAGAAGAAGCACCCTCTGGGCCTCCACTTCCTATTTCTCTTGGGGACCCTGGGCCTCTTCGGGCTGACCTTTGCCTTCATCATCCAGGAGGACGAGACTATCTGCTCAGTTCGCCGTTTCCTCTGGGGCATTCTCTTTGCGCTCTGTTTCTCCTGCCTGCTGAGCCAGGCATGGCGCGTTCGGAGCCTAGTGCGGCAGGGCAGGAGCCCATCCGGCTGGCACCTGGTGGGTGCGGCGCTGTGCCTGACGCTGGTTCAAGTCATCATTGCCGTAGAGTGGCTGGTGCTGACTGTGCTGCGTGACTCGAAGCCGGCCTGCGCTTACGAGCCAATGGACTTCACTATGGCCCTCATTTACGACATGGTACTGCTTGTGGGTGCCCTGGGACTGGCCCTTTTCACGCTGTGCGGCAAGTTCAAGAAGTGGAAGCAGAATGGGGCCTGCATCCTCCTCACAGCCTTCTTCTCTGTGCTCATCTGGGTGGCCTGGATGACCATGTACCTCTTCGGCAATGCGGAGCTGCGGCAGGCAGATGCCTGGGGAGACCCCACCTTGGCCATCACACTGGTGGCCAGTGGCTGGGTGTTCATCATCTTCCACTCCATTCCTGAAATCCACTGCACCATCCTGCCCTCCCCGCAAGAAAACACACCCAACTACTTTGACACATCCCAGCCAAGGATGCAGGAGACGGCCTTTGAGGAGGACATGCAGCTACCGCGAACCTACATGGAGAACAAAGCCTTCTCCATGGATGAACACAATGCAGGTATAGTGGTGGCTGCCTGCTGGGTTAGGTTCTGGGGCTTTTTGTCCTAAAAGGACTCTCTTCTTTCCAGTGGTGCTAGGTGGTCCAGGGGGCAGTCCTGGTAGGTCAGAGTTCACAAACACTGACCCCTGTGTGGAAACTGGCCCAGAAATGGATTTTTATTTACAAATTTTCCTATAAATTGCCAACTAGTTTAATATGAAAATCCAGGTTTCTGGCTTCTTTTGAAAAGTTGGATCTGACAATGCATGGCCACCATGCCCAGGTAGCAGCAACAGTCTGCAGTTGGCTGGAAGGCCCTGCCTCTTACTCCTTACCACGTTATAGTTGCCCCTTTAGATGGGAATCCACTCTCTGTTTACTACTCTCCCAACCACTCCCTGTTTTCCCTGGCCCAACCACCCTCACACATTAACATTAATTGTCTGGCTCCCTGGAAGTGTTTGCATTTGCAGCCCATGTGCTAGATGCTGAGGGGCAATGCTTGTGTCCTCCCCCCTACCTCTGGCACCAAGAGTCCGTGAATTTGAGCCCTTAAGTCAGATGTCTGGGTTCACATACTGTGTCTGCCACTTCTTAGATATGTGGCTTTGAGTAAATTACTTTACCTTGCTAAGCCACAATTTTTCTCATCTGTAAAAAAAGACAGAATGTCCCCCATGGAGCTGTAGTGAGAACTAACGTTCTGGGTGTGACATACCTAGTGGTTGCCATGGTACCTGGTATGTTGAATGTGCATCTTCATTTGGTTCTCCTGAAAGTGGGGCCCGACACCAGGTGCAGGTGGTTGACTTAGGAGCTCAGTGTGGGGATTATCTCTGAGAGCCCAGAAGGCCCTTCGGGGACATGAGGAGCAGAGGCTAGGAGCCTGGCCACTTCCTGGTGTCCTAGGAGAGGCACCTCTTACTTGGCTCCTTCTGAAACAGGTTCCTTTTTGTCTGAATCCTGTGGACTCCCCTGGGACCTCAATGACAATGGGATTGCCTGAAATGGGTGTACATTTTTTTCCATTCATTATCTAATTGGTCTGTCACTTTTTCAGCTCTTTGTTACCCCCAGAAAGTTAAGAACTTGATGGTCTAGTTTCCTTGCAGTGAAATGGGGATGCTAGAACCATCCAAGTATTAAGTTCTTCAAAAGTGAGGATAGCTAACCTTTACTGCATGCTTATTATGGACCAAGTACCCTTCTGTGCATTTTAGTAGTTAAGCTCATTTGATGCCTTCAATAACCCAAGGAAGTCCATGCTACAGATAGGAAACTGAGGCAGAGCTGAGGTGTGAACCCAGGTGGGCTGGCTCCAGAGCCCACATGCTTCACCACTCTGCCACAGAATTACTCTTCTTAAAGCACATTGGTGCCCCTAATCTCACTGTGTCAGGACAACTCTGTGCATTGAGAAGACAGTGGTTGTCAGTCCCATTTTACAGAGCAGGAAACTGAGGCAACTTGTTAACTCAACATTGTAAGTGCACAGCAGAGCAGGGAAAGAGAAAGCTGATCTTCTGGTTCCTGTTACATGCATCCATTCCTGTGAAAATACATCGAATGTGTCCAACCGCATAAAGTCCAGAGATCAAGGGGAACTGGGATCCAGGTTGGTACCAGCAGTGCCAGGGCTGGCTCAGGGTGGTGGATTTCCAAAGGTGCCTCTACCCCTGTCTGTTTCACACCCTGATATGTACCAATGCCAAGTACTTGTCTTGTAGTACTTTCTTTTCCCTCTCTGTTTTCCGAAACAAAAATAGCTTTAATATTCTTTCCTGATGTCAAAAGATCAATAATAACCTTGTAGAAGTTTCAGCAAGAATAATAAAAAGTGCTCAGAATACCCTTGCCCAAAGGCAGCTACTGCTGACTGTTTGCTTCTATCTTGCCAGACATCTCTACATGAATGCATACATATACAGTCTCCTTCTCTCCGTCTCTCTCTCTCTGTTTCTCTCTCTGTCTCTGTCTCTCTCTTACTCTCTCTCTCTCTCCCTCCCTTTCCCACACACACACAGCACATATGACAATTCCAAAGAGACATTCTTAACCTAGCTGCACATAAGAATTACTTGAGCAGCTTGAAAAAATTACCAGTGCCTGACTCCTTATTCTGAGTAAGTCTCTGATGGGTTTAGGTATTTTTAAAGCTCTCCAAGTGATTCTAAGATGTAAGCAGGTCGAAACCACTGGGTGGTGTGCAATGTGCTTGCTTAAATCAGTATCATAGCCAAGGCCTTTCCAGGTTAGTGACTGCAGAGCTTCCGTGTCCTTATCAAGTTGCAGAGCTTTCCATTAGGCACCATAATTAATTTTCTGACCTTCAGCTGGCAAGTATTCCACTTGTTTCCAGCTTTTTTTCATTTTTAAAATTTTTCATTTGCAGTTCACATTCAATATTATATTAGTTTCTCGTGTACAATCCAGTGGTTTGACATTTATATAATTTATTAATTGATCACCCCTGATGATAAGTCCAGTACTCACCTGGCAACATACATAGTTATTACAATATTATTGACTCTATTTGCTACACTGTACATTACACCCCCATGACTATTCTATAACTACCAATCTCTACTTCTTAATCCCTCTCCCTTTTTCCTCCAGTCACCCAACACCCTCTCATATGGCAACATTCTTATCCATTCATCTCTGTGCCATTGATCGAGTAACTCCTTGACGGGGGAAAAAAAATCCTAGTCTGCACCTAAAGATGTACCAAAGATTCTGCACCTTTAAATCTTGATATATACTGCAAGACAGCCCTCCAGAATGGTGGGCTAATTTACTGTCCCCTTTTAATCAATAGAAAGCCTTATTGTCTCTGCTTCTTCACCAATCTTGAATGTTCTCAGACTTTTTAAAATAACCCTAGTTTGCATCATCTGAAATTTGTAATCCACCAAAATTTATATGGGGCCAAACAGGGCAGACTCCAGCAGTTAGTTCCCTCAATAAGCTCACAGAGAGACTGAGTTGGCATCCTGGCTAGGAACTGCCCTTGTTCTAGAAGCCCTTGCTTTGCTAGCTGGGGAATGCCTGAGCACACCCTCTTGCCACAGTGAGAATAGCTATTCATCTGTGGCGCTTATCTCAGCCAGTTTACATTTTAAGAAACGGCTCCACCAAGGGCCTTGCCCAGGAGCTTCAGTGGCCCTGTTTTTCTTGCATTTTAACCAGCACAGACTTTCCAGCTCTCTTCCCTTGAAAGTTTGGCCTGAGTCTTTAAGAAGTGAGAAGACCATTACCCAGGCTGGCCTATGGCTCAGCCAAGCCTCAGCAGTCCTTATTCCCTTCCCCGAAGTGAGACCCCTGATATATATGACTTCACCAGCCGGCTGCTTACTAATAAGAATCAACAAGGTATGAGGTATGTGAGTAAAAGGATTAAAATACATTGAAGGATGTAACACATCAGATCACATCTTCAAAGGTGTTAACAAGGCACATTAAATGTTCATCTTTCAAAGGAGCTGGAAAGAAAAGAGTTCTTTCTTCTGTTAGGGGATTTGGGCTCTTAGATCTCATTAGGGCCAAAGACTATTTAAACTCTGACCCTTAACTTCCCAGTGGAAGGCCCTGAGTCGACTTTGGGACCAGGGCCAATTTAGCCTCACTTGCAGTCTAGACAGGGGAAGGCTGGCATTCAACCTATGATCTTTGATTCCTATGGGGACCCTCTCATGGGTGAGCCCTCCATGCCTTTCCAAGTGGCCCCAGGTCAAAATGGCTGTTAGCTTCGATTCTTGAAGTTGCAAGTAATGGAAATCTGATTTGAATCAGCTTAAGCAAAACAAAACAACAGCAACAACAAAAGTAGGTATCAAGCTTCAGGAACGCTTATATCTAGGAAACTCAAGATGACAAGATTTAGTCTTTCTCCATCTTCTTAACTCTGTTAGCATCATGGCAGCCCATGGCTCTAGGCTGCACAGAACATTCCCTAGAATGTTTGAGCAAGAGTCCCAGAGTTAACTCTGATTGACCTGATGGCCCTTCCCTGAACCAGTTAGCATGGCTGTGGAGATTTGATGCCCGGATTGGTTAGGCCTAAATCACATGCACACCTGGGGGTGGGGGTGGGGGAGAAGGCAGCTGCAGCCAACACTCAGGGAGATAGAATGTGAGAGGGATGTTTACTAGAGGAGAAGCACAAATAGCCACTATAGAGACTCATTCTCTGGCCAAGACACCCCAAGCTGGACAGTAGAGCTGAGAATCTGTTGAAGCCAAATTCTCCCAACTACAGCTGGCTGGGTCTCTGCACTGTAGGGAAAGCTGTGCTGTTTGGTCTTCCCTCTCCTCAAGCAGGTCTAGGATAGGAATTGAGACTGGTAAGAGTCCATGGATGGTCTCCTCTGTCCCCTACTGTGTCCCAGCACCCCCATCTCTACTTTCCAGGAAGGGTATCTCCTTGCTGAGCACATACTTAAGGGGCTGTTGAAGACCTGGAGATGCTAAAGCAAAAAGCTTTTCATAAATATGTCTTACACAGGGGTGTCCAACCCATAGCCTGTGGGCTGCATGTGGCCCAGCATGGCTATGAATGCGGCCCAACACAAAAAACATTATGAGATTTCTTTTGTGTGTGTGATTACGTGTCACAATGTATTTAATGTGTGGCCCAAGACAACTCTTCTTCTTCCAGTGTGGCCCAGGGACACCAAAAGCTTGGACACCCCTATTGAGAACACGTATTCCCCATCCTGCCACAGTTTCTGTGGTCCAGTCTGGGCTGAGCTGTCCCTAAGCCACTTAAATTTGAATTGCTTCTAATTAACTGAGTTTGGTGGTTAAAAAACATAGTATTTGGAGTCACTATAGTGTGATATTTATGAACACAGATAACACAGATTCTCTGCTTGAATTCAAATGCTGGTTCTGCCACTTAGCAGCTGTGTGACCTTGGGCAGATTACTTAATCTCTCTGTGCCCCAGGTAAAGTAGATATAATAGAAGTACTTATTGTGCTATAAAATGAAATAAGTTAATATGTATGTTAATATGTGTATGCATGCGTGTGTGTGTGTGTGTGTGTGTGTGTGTGTTTCCCCCCGCCCCCTCTCTCAGTGCCTGGGTCCTGTTTGGCACTCTATGAAGGTTAACTATGTTAGCAAGGTGATTTTGGTCCCTGCTCCAAGGAATTTGTGAAAATCCCAAGCTCTCTTGCTACTTTTTAGTCATAAAGATGACTCCCTTTAGGAAAGACTTTTAAGAGAGGCTTTTCTTAAAAGCAAAATTAGTGCCTTCAGCGAAAATGAAGATAATGAAGATGCCATTACACAGTTGAGATGGACTTTTTTCTTGATTTTTAAATAGTACTGCTTTCTCCACTATTTTTAATAGACTTTTTTTTAAAGAGCAGTTTTAGGTTTATAGAAAAATTGAGTACAGGGAGTTCCCATAAGCCCTTCCCAAGTTTTTCTGTTATTAACAACTTGTATTTGTTACATTGGTATTGCAGTTAGTGAATCAATATTGATACATTATTATCAACTAAAGCCCCTAATTTACATTTTATAGAGCACTCTGCACAGTTCTGTGGGTTTGGACAAATGCATAATGTCATGTATCTACCATTATAGTTATGCAAAATAGTTTTACTGCTTAAAATTGCCCTGAATTCCACCAATTCATCACCACCTCCCAACCCTAGCAATCATTAATGGTTTACTGTCTCTCTAGTTTTGCCTTTTCCAGAGTATTATAATGGGAATCATATAGTATGTAGGTTTTACAGACTTGCTTCTTTCACTTAGCCATATGCATTTAAGGTTTCTTCATATCTTTTGGTGTAATTAGGTTTATCTTTATAAAGAAAGGGGAGAGTATAAAAAGGGGGACCTATAAAGTACACAACAAATGAAACAGTTTACCCACCTTTCAGAGATAGGAGGTGCCTGCATGTTTTTCTCTTTTTGTTTCAGATCTCCCTTTTTTTTTTTTCTGTTTAGAAAGAACCCTACCTGTCTGGTTGGATCACTTCCACATCACTTTCCCATGAAGTGTACCTTGATTTCCATGTTCTTTCCTATCTCTGTGTGTATCCAGAAATAGTGAACGGTATTGAATGGTGTGATGTTGAACTTGACATGAATAGTATTCTGTAGTGAGGAGGTCTTTTGTCAGAGGAGAGCTTCTGGGGAATGCAGAGGTGCTTCCTTCCTTGTCACTTGTGGCCTGCAGGAGCTGGGGAGGGAGTAGAGGCCCAGCCCGCTCCATCTCCATCAGGCTGCAGCCTGGATTCTCCAGACTTCCCAACACCACCGAGATGGGGTAAGCTCCAAGAGAGCCAGAGAACAAAGTCCCTTTGTGACTTTTGTTTGGAATCAGGCTTGTGACATAGCGGAGGAGAGAGGGGGGAATGTGTGCCCAGAGCATGGTGTTGATACAGGGGAAGAAAACAAAGTTGTCTTTTTGTGTGTGTGTGTTGCTTTTCCCTCCCTCCCTCAGCTCTCCGGACAGCAGGATTTCGCAATGGCAGTTTAGGAAACAGACCCAGTGCTCCGTTTAGAAGCAATGTGTACCAGCCAACTGAGATGGCCGTTGTGCTCAATGGAGGGACTGTAAGTATTAAGCAGTGATGTTTTGTCAGAAAGACTAAGAAAGGTCAGTGCGTGGGGGGAGGGAGCAGCTTCGACAGGGACACACTGCTCTGTAGAAGCTGCTGACAGGCCCGCAGAGACAGTGGCTTACGTAGACACCTTGTAGCCAGAATGCATGCAAGGCTTCCACTTTTCTTTTACCCCTTTCTCCGTGTATGAAAGATCCACCTGTACTTAGTGTATGACCTGTAGATTCATTTGGAAGGGTCACCATTTTGGGGGTCTTGGACCCAGTGAATTCTCTGGTTTTATTATACAGAAAGTATCCTCCACTCTGCCTGGGAGGTGACTTTCAGGAAAAACTCACCATTATGAGTCCCTGGCAGATTTTGCTGGTATCAACCTAGTTTAGGCCCCCCTGTTAGTCTTCCCTCTATCTCTGTGCCCCAGCTGGGTACCAGGTTGCCCCGCTCCGGCTCCCTAAGAATTGTCTTGAGAAATTGAAATAATTGTCATTTGTCTCCCATGTGCACAAAAGCAGGTTTCCCAGCTGATGCCAGACAGACATCAGCAGAATTCACTGTTTGTGTTTTGCCTGTGAGAATGACATCGTTTTGCTTCTCCAGCAATCCAAAGACACACTCTCATTCCCACATTTAATTTCCAACCATTGCTCTGTGCTTCTTTCTGAACAATGCATGGACCAGTTCACACGTGTAAATTGGATTTCCATTTTTTCTGTTATATGCCCATTACTCAGCCTGAGCTTCTTTTGTTTTTGATGTAAGCCAGAGATGGTCTATGATCTCTAGAGGGAACTTGAGTTTTCCTAGCCTTGCGAATGCTATGTTAGGCATTGATTTCCATGGGTATGGAACAGATTCAAAGGCAAGAATAGTCACAAATTTGCATTCTGAAGCCCCCCTGCAATCCATTGGACTGATTCATCATTGGGTGCCAAGATACGCCTAACTCAAGGCATTCACCCACCTGTGTGTTATAACTATGGTTAGAAAGTGGCCCCATTAGTCACTCTTAAGCCTTCCTGATACCTTCAAGACATGAAAACACCCTGAACTTAGAAAGTGAAGTGGGTTTCTAAGAATGTCATGACATTAATACATAGTGGCTGCTGCTTCTCTTGGGAACTCCAGTCTCTGAAATTGCCAGGTACTACTGATCTTTGGCACATTGTTAATGTGTTGGTTCAGACACTGACTTTGTACAGCACAGAGTTCTTAGAGTGTTATCCTTGTTTCCAGATCCCAACTGCTCCACCAAGTTACACTGGAAGACACTTCTGGTAAAAGACAAAGTTCCAGAGAACTCTTACCGATTTTATTTCCTGGCTGTGTCTTTCTTGAGGGAGAAATCAGTAACAGTAGCTGAATAAGGCTGCCTTACAGTCAGATTTGGAAATCCTAGACAAGGGGATTTTGTGTAAATTTGAACACTGCTGAACTGAAAAGCTAACACCAACTGCCCTCCCTGCCCGCCCGCCACCACACAATACCAAACCAACCTCAATCCCTACAAACTAAAGCAAAGCTAATTGCAAATAGTATTAGGCTCACTCAAATATATGGCCAAGAAGACTGGTTCATCCTTGGAGGGGAGAGTAGAACCAAGTTCAGAGCCAGTGTGCCAGCATCACCCCTCCTCAACCCCTGGTGGCCTCTTGGAGGTTTCACTGAGGAGGACCAACGGGGGTTTTCCCAGCAGCCTGCACATTTCAGGGGGGTGTCAGGAGCAGTTCAGGAGGTTGTATGATTCCAAGGAGAGGCCTAATCAAATCATGGGGTGAGCCTTACAACCAATAGTGGTGGAGGACGCTATCATGTGCCAAAGAGGAGATGTTGCCTGTGAGTTGGTGTCCATCAGGTTTAGAAACTGGTGACCCCTCTGGATTAGCGTTTACAAAGCAAAGCAAGCCGCTTCCCTCCCTCATGTTACTAAGCAACACTCTGGCTTGAGGCAGCAGTGTCTTCTTCCTTTGATCGTTTCTCCCTCTTAAGGCACTTACTAGTGCTCTTCCAAGCCCTCTCCCAATTTTATCCCCATTCATTCATTTCAAAGGCTTAAATGGGGCTACCAGCTTAAAGCTCCTGGGTTGGCAGGCTGAAAGGCAGGCACCACAGCACATTTTCCCAGATAGTGTCACACGGCAGGGTGTTCCAGGGGTGGCCTCTAGGATGATGACCCTGTGCAGTGAGTTCTTGGGCTTTTACATTGATGTAGTGAAAGTTCCAGGGTGGAGTGGAGCATCCGGGGCATTCTTGCTGCTTTTGGAAGGAGTGGTGTATATTTTAACTTGATGTTCTTGAAAGTTCCATGAGAGTGGTTTGACTCTTCAAGCTCATTGTTTCTGTCATGGTTTCCATTTGTTCTCAGCAAGTCATCCCTTGGTTTTTGGCATTTCAAACTACTCGGCCATTTAAAGCGCCATGTTTTCTGCACTGTTTGGCCAGCATGATCACTAATGATTCAAAGCAAAGTCTTAACCTGACAGCATGGAATGTCTATGTGAGGTTGGATCCTTTTGCCTACACTCTAATACTGCTTTTTTTTTTTTTTTTCTAAAAGACAACCCATAAGCCTTTAACCTTTTAAAGAAAATGAAAAAGTATAGCGTTTGGTGAGGGCAAACTGACCTCTTCATAAGCCAATGTGTCTGAGCTATGTTTTAATAAACCTTCTGATTATTCTTGAGGACCTAGTCTCTGCTGTGTCCTGTCCTCGCCTTCCGTCCCCGCATCCTTGCAGAGCACTGGGGTAAACAAGACCAATCTGACCATCCCCCTGTGAGAGGCCCTCCTTTGGGGTTTCTGTCCTGCTAGTGCGTTTCTCATCACCACACATGGGGAAGGGAAGCATGGAACCAGAATGCCCCCAGCCCTGATCTCCGGAAACTGCCTCCCCTGCCTAAAGCATGTGCTTACTTCTGTAGAATCAGATTCCAGTCATTTGTGAGAGGATCATCATTGGGTGGACTGAAAACTTGGGGTGGGGGTGGAGATGGTTGCATGCACACCAAGAATCATCAAAATACATAATTCTTCGAACACTTGGGTCCAGGTCTGTGAAAACCAACTGCATTGCACATTCTTGTGCCAGGAAATGGTTGCTCACCCCCGAACCCTGGAGTCATTCAGAGCTCCCTGATCCAATCTGCAACTCATTCTGCAGGAGCCCTTGCAGAAGGGAGTAACTCACATAGGTATTTTCTAAGTTTTTGGAGGTCCAGGCATGTAAGATAGCTCAGCATATATCACTATGAGTGGAATGTAATGTTTTACCACCATAAAAATGGAACCAGTTTTGAGCCATGGAGAACCTTCCTTAATGAGACCTTTCTTCTTTCTTTTCTTTAAACTTCTGATATGTTATTGTGCTCTGGGTTTTGTTTTATTTTGGCCCTAAGACCAAGAGTAGGCTGAATGTCCTCGCAATGGGGGCAGAGATGGGGAATGAGGGGAGAGTGCAGAGAACTGTTATTTTTTTCATGATTACACCTGCAGGATACAAAGAGACATCTTGGCCACGAGACTGTGACAGCCAATTTCCTCCATGGAACAAAATGTAAATACAAAATTAAATGGCACCTCTGTTTAAGATCTGTTTATGTAAAGGAGACTTGTTGGGGAAGACCTGAAAGGGAAGAATCTGTGATAAAAATACCTAATTATAAGCACAAATCTTTCCCTGTCTGGTTATTAAAGTTACCTTGGGACTATAATAGCCACTCCTGTCTCCCTTTTAATAGGAAACGGTCATTATGGGCTGGAGGCCCATATGGTCAAATGGAGATGGAGGAGCTGGTGAGGGAATTGGCTTGGAGAAGTGATTGACAAACTGGGACTCCAGGTTTTTGGGTTCTGTGTTGAAAGCTGGGATCCAGTGCTTGTAGCACAGATTCCATCAGGGCCCAATGAACCCACATAGATGTAGGGTGATCTTCTAGTTTGGCCTATGCTGAGCTGAACCCCACTCCGAAAGGGAGCATTGTGGCTTTTATAATTCAATCACGCAATGATTATACCAGCTTACAGGAGTTCTCAGCAGGTGCTTTTATGAATTAATAAAGAGCTATGGCTCATTTTCAATAGGTAAGATGTATTTATTAAATGTATTAATGTGTTTTATAATGTACCTTCACCCCCCCGGCTGACTTATAAGAAAAGATCATTAAAGAAATTTCAAGACAATCAATGCGTACTATACATGATTGTACATAAATATTACAAATTAAAAAGGTTTTAAAGCATGAGCACATGGATTTTATTTTCAAAATGCTGTTCTTAACACAAAACTAAAGGCTTCACTATTTCCTTAAGATGTGTGGTAGCTTGTCAAAGAAACCTAATACAAACCACTATGCTTTTGGATCTGCCCAGAGGCTAAGGCTGTGGCTCTTGGAATGGGAAAATCCTGGTTAATGGCAAACCACAGAACAAATGATGGTAACAATTCAACTTGTCCATAAAATGAGGAACTTCCTATATTTTGGAGCCTACACAACAAAAATCCTTTGTTATTATTGTCTGGGTTTAAGTGTTACATCTTGTTGGGTAAACTGTAAAAGTTAAGGGCCAGTCTCCTTTTGAAATGATCACAGGCGATAATCTTTTTTATGAAGAGTATCTACCAGATAAACTTCAGAAGTTTTGGGACTTAAATTTAAATATGGCTCTTTGCAAAGGTGACTAAAAGTGGGAAACTAGTAACTAGGACACTTTATCGCTGGAACTAGAGTTCATGTTTCATTTTCATGGATGTTGATATAGAAGAAAACTGAAGCACCGAAGCAATATATGGATGAAAAAATAAAATTTAGGGATAAGGCAGAAAGTTAAAACTAGTGTATTCTTACCAGTCAAGTAAGAACTATTTGCACTACAGATGTGTGCAACAAATCCTATCTTATATGGGAAAGATTCTCTATTCACATGTACCGAATCTAGTCATTAAAAACTAACAATAAAGGAAGCAGAATCTGGACTTTCTCCTTGAATGGGGTTGTTGGTGCTCAAAAGGGAAGACACCAACAATGGTTAAGGTGCTGGAGGTGCAGCTATACCCTCCTCTTCCTCCTCCTCCTCCATTTTGTATTTCACTGCAAAGAAACAAAAAAGAAAGGATTGATTTACTTACATAGACAGACTTGTCATTTGGAAACCAAGCACTTTGATGTGTGAAGAAGGTCACTTGTACCCAAACCCACCAGGCTACTATGGTTCTGGCCCCATGGATCTTTAGAGAAGGACACAGGGCCTCTGTGCTACAAGGACAACACCTGGAGTTTCCAAACTTTTCTCATAATGTTCATGGCCATTCTCAGTTTGGTTCAGAAGAAGGTCAGAGTGTGTTTTGCAGGTAGGGGGAACTGAAGAAAACTCCTGTCTGTCACCACTCACCCTGTTCCCTCAACCCACCCAAAATTAAAAACTCAGGATAGCACTGGGGTCAATATGAGGTCGGAAGAGAATTTTTTCTACTCTTTGATGGTCTGGATGAGAAATTGATTCTGGTGATTTTCTCAGTCAAACAGTAAAGTTAGCTAAACACTGCATGGCACAATTTGTAAGGAAAATTGTCCCAAAAGATAACAGCCCCTCCCCCCGAAATATGGAAACCCAGCCTCCAGGGTGGGAGGAAGTTTCTTTAGAAAGACCCTCTTTTTTTAATGTTTTTGCTTCTAGTGTCCAAGTGCCTGCCCAGATGTTAGTGCCTGAAGGACTATTCTAAGCAAGGTCATGGCTCTGTTTTTTTGTGCAGAGCAATGTTTGAGCAGAAAGGATGTGGTTTCTACCACGTAGAGCAAAGGTTTCAGGCGAACCTGGTCTTCTGGTCCTGATCCCAACCTCCCAGTGACTAAGCGCACACTGGCCAGATCCAAGCCCAGAGTGACATGTGGATGTCACATGCAGTGTGGCTACTTCCTGATGGAAGTGGGCTGAAGGATTTTAGCAGCACAGTCTAGGCCAGCAGTTTCAAAATCAGACTACACGGACTGCCCAAGGGTTCTTGGACGTGGTTTATTCAAATAGAGTCAATTTCCAAATCTTCAGCATCCATGCATGCACCTGCAATTGCAGGGTTTATATTTGTCCTTTTCCCTAACTCCCCATTCTGTCACTGTCCAGTGTTTACAAATTCCCAAGGTACCAAATAAGAAATTTGAAATGGCATCCCCCAGAGTCTCCTCTGTTTAATAAACTCTCAAAATTTATAATATACTTATTTAGCTACCAATAATTGTACTAATAACTCAAACCAGAAAAAATATTTTTAATGCTTGGAGTCTGTGGTCATGGGAATATTAAACAATTTTTTCAATGTATATACCTTTTTGTGCCACATATATGGGTAATCATAATGAAGACCCTATTGATTAAGACAGTTAATGATTCTTCTAGACCAGATGCGTTGTACCGCAGTTGGTGGCCTCCCAAATCCCTGCTGCTCATGATGTCATTCGGGTTGCGAATGCTTAGCAACTAACTGAAGGTGGCAGAGTCCTGATTTGCCCATTTCCAGCCACTAGCCTAACAATGTAATTCAGAGCTGGGAAGAGGCACACACAACTAGATGCAGCAGCTCAGCACAGCTGCTCTGGTCCCACCTGGCAGTGTGCAGGGTCACCACAGGTGCAAAGTGGTTTTCTAGTTGTGGTTGAGGGAAGCAGTAATTTATGCATCACTGGGAACCTTTTAGAAATGCAAATCCAGGGGACCCATCCAAGACTCACAGAATCAGAAGCTGCCAGTGGAGCCTAGCTATGAGTTTAACAAACATTCCAGGTGATTCCAACATGGGGGCTAGTTAAAGTTTGAGACCTCTGATTACTGGTTCTCTACCCAGTGGCTGCATTTAACAATCACCTGGGCTGCTTCTGAAGCCTAATGGTGCCTGGCTCTTACCCACAACATTCTAATGTCATGGGTCTGGGGCCCTGGGTATCAGTATTTATTTAAACCTCCCATGAGTTGCTAACTTCAGCCAGGGTTGAGAAACCCAAGCCATGGTTGGAGTCCCTTTAAAGAAATATGACCCTAAAGACTCTCGGAGGCCCTGGCTGGTGTAGTTCAGTGGATTGAGCATGGGCCTGTGATCCAAAGGATTATGGTTCGATTCCCAGTTGGGGCACATGCTTGGGTTGCAGGCCAGGTACCCAGCAGGGGGTGCACGAGAAGCAACCACACATTGATGTTTCTCTCCCTCTTTCTCTCTCCCTTTCCCTTTCTCTGAAAATAAATAAACACTTTAAAAAAAAGACTCAGAGCAGTTGAGAGTAGTATCAGTGTCTGAAAACTGAAGCCATTTGAATGACTCTCGGGACTACAATCCGCATGCAGACATTCAAGACCACTAGTGGAGGGAAGGAAGGATTGGTTTCTGGGAGAAATTCTCTGCTATTGGGTTTTATAGTTCCTCAACTCTGTCTGAAGGAAGAATTCACCTGAATGTCTTTCCCCTAGTATTGTAACCAATTCCTGTCCATATCTTGATAACTTCTCTTACCTAACCCCTACACTCTGACCCTGCCTTGGAAAAGCCCTTATCTCTTTCAGATCACTATACAAAAATCCTGAGGAAGGAGAATGGAAAGGAGTGCTAGGGACTCTCTTTCAAATTGTAGAATCAAGATATTATCTAGAGTTGATGGATTGGAAATAAGGGTGGATGTGGAACCTCATGATGTACTCACCTGGGAGGCTTTGAACCCTCCCAATGCCCCATCCCACCCCAGCTAATCAAGTCAGAATCTCTGAGGTTAAGGACTGTACATTGGTGACACCATGCTGGAAAACTGTCACTATCAAGTGAAACCGAGTATGCATGCTCCCTGCAATGCAGATTCCACTCTTGTAATCTGTCCCCTGGAGAAACCCGTGCACACAGGTACTGGGAGATGTGAATTAGGATGTTCATGAAGGCAGAAACTGGAAAACAAATGGTCCATCAACAGCTAACTGGGTAAATAAATCTTGTTCTACTTGAACGGTGTGCACACAGCAGTGGATGTGAATGAACCACAGTGACACATGCCAGCTTAGATTAGTTTACCAAGGTGGAAGGAACAACACAAAGCACAGAATGGTACCTACTGTGTGGTTCTATTTATAGCAGATTCAATCTATGAGGTATGCATCTAAAGAAGAAAAGAACTCTAAAGAAAAGCAAAGAACCATTATCAACAAAGTTAGGGTAAGTGACTTCAGGGGGGAGAGGGGAGCTTTAAAGGTGATGGCAGCACTCTAATCCCTAGCTAGAATGATGGTCATGTGAGTGCTTTATAGCTATATGTTTCATAGTCACTATTTTATGTATATTTATAAGCTCCCCCAAAAAAGATTTAAAAAATAAATATGGTAGTACACTAGAAATTACACAGTCAAACAATAAAGGGGTGGAAAAAAACAATTTAACTGCTTTGGGGGAGGGTGGGGATGGATGTAAGTGAGCTACTTACTCCTTATCTGTCACAGCAAGAAATCAGTAGATAATGCTATCTTTTAGATACACCGAAGTGACCACACAGAGACACACACAGCTAAGAGTTCAAAGTGATTGTCATAGAAGAGGCCACACAAAGATGATGCTCATTCTGTCCTTCTGTTCTATCCTATGTATCTTTTTAACCCCGGGAGTCATGTGCAGGGATTACTTTGCTAAAAATTTAGAAAAACGAAGTCTCTCAGTGGTTTTCCTCCTGGTCCTGGAAGAACAGAGTCCGGGACAGGTAGGTGTTCTGTAAAAGGAGGGAGCAGGGGAGGAGGCAGCAGGCAGATGACTTAATGAAAGAACCCAAGTTCCACACTCAGTTGTGGTTCATTTGTCATGTGGGTCGTAATCAATTTTCTAACTTCATCCGAACAACATTCTCTCATGGGTGATCTCCCCCCAAAAAACAGAAGGAAAGATAGAACCCAGTCTCCACTTTTAGCTTAGATACATCACTGCGGTTGGCTTCCAACACCACTAGGCAGTAGCCTCCTGCCCCTGCATGTCCTGGTGCCCCTTGGCAGGCTGGGCACAGCCAGTTCTGGAAGGGCTGGACAGTAAAAAATCCTGGAAAGATGTAGCATCCCTTCAGCCTCAGTTAAAGGCAATGTGACATGAAAGGCCCTGCATACTAATGAGACTCCTTCTTCTTGGTTACCCTTATCCTCTACTGTTCCAGTCAGTGATGGAGCAGAGAGCTCCAGGCAGTTACAGCAGCTGCCTAAGGTGTGAAATGTGGGGAGAGAATTCAGGGGCCACCATTCATTTAGTATTGCCTACATGTGGCCTTAGCATAAAGGATCACCTGGGACAAAAATACAGATTCCTGGGCCCCCACCCAGACCTTTAGAATCAGAATCTCCAGGCAAGAAGACTGAGGATCAGCATCCAGTAACCCCTCACCCCCATGCTTTCAATGATTTTTCTGATGTGACAAGTTTGGGACAGAACTCTGTATTATTCAGCTGTCACTCAGTGTCTGTTTCCTGAGGGCTCAGGTCTGAGCATGGCCCACCTCCCAAGGGCACAGGGGGAGCAAATGAGACAAAGCATGCCAAGTGCTCAGCACTGAGCCTGATCCAGAGCTAAGCACTCAATAAACAGTAGCTGTTATTAGTTTTTCTTATTAGCATTGTCTTTGACCTCAGGGAACTCACATTCTAGGGGGCAGTGGAAAAACAAACAGGGAGTTATAAGAACCATGAGATGCTGAGATACCAGAGAGCAGTTGCTTCAATAAATGTTTATCTATCACACACCTACAGACCCAAAACAGTGCTGGGTACTGAGTTACAAAGAGGGGACTGGTTCGCAATCTCAAGGCCTTAAAATAATTTTTTAATACAATAACCACCTAGTTTCTAGGATCCTGGGTAAATAATAAGAGCAAATACACTTAATGAAGTGACAGTGAGGTAGGTGCTGTCATTTTCCCCAAGCTTACAGATGAGGAGACCGAGGCACAGATAGGCTATGTTGCTTGTCCAAGGTCACACTGTGGGCTGTCTCATTCTTGCATTCATGTTTGTAACCCCTACAGGGTCATGGTCTCACTGCTGTCTCTCACTTGGGAGATGAAGATTTCTGTAATCAAAGATTCGACAGTGATGCCTGGAGACAAAGCTTCATCATTTACCACATGAACAGTTTGGGCACAATCTAAATGCTCGATAAATGGGGAATGATTAGATATCTGATAATCGAATGTAGCCATTAAAAATGTGATGCTTTGGTAAAAAAGAGGGAAAAATGTCAAGGGGAAAATACAGTGGGGCACATTTTCTGTAAATTTTAATGATGCATATTTGAAAATTTAAATTTGCATCAAAAAGTTAACGTCTCCAGGGGGTATGCAGACAGTGAGTGCAGGGGGACCAAGGCTTCTGTCTGTTGGTGCTGGAAGCCAACCATGACGACATCTCTGAAGGTAAGGAGGAAGCCAGGTTCTTTCACTTAGTAATATCTGCCCCACTTTTCCCTCTTGCCTTCATGAAAAAAAATTTTTTGAGAACAAGTGACTCCTATATTACATTCATTCCTGAGTGATGTCTTCATAGTACATCCTTTAAATGTGACTGCTGAGTACTAAACTATATTCATTCCCCCCTAAATTACATTCATTATCTCAACTAAGTTATGGTCCAACTTCTCAAATATATTTACAAAAACAAACTAAAACATTAAACATTGATAAAATGATTAAAAGGAAATAGGTGAATTGTTTTCCCCAAATGTCTACAGTAAACATGTATTGCTATACAATTGGGAAAAACTTTCTTTCTGAAAGAATAATAAAAAAATGTATCAGACAGAAGAAAAAAAGACTGTCGTGGAATCAACATGTACACAGTGTTATTGCAAAAAGTCAGAGCGTAAAGATGGGGAAAGGCAGAAAGGATAAGAAGTGGAGTCAAGTGGTCATTTGGAAGCTGTGAGATTCCTGAAGGAGCTGACCTCTCAATACCTTCAGACCTGACATTGGGAGACTAGAAAGAGAGATCTACCTAAAGGTGAAGTTGCCTTAATAACCATTCCAAAAACATTAATGAAATGTTTTCTGGGAAACGTTTCTAGAGAATTGCTAGAAAAATGTTTCCCCTTCAATTTGCTTGCTAATAGAAGGGTAGACTTTGGAATCAAGCAGACCCAGTATTCAAATCCTGGATCTGCCATTTAGTAGCTGGGTGACCCCCACCTCCAGCCTTAATTTCCTCATTTGAACTGTAAGTATAATAACTGGACTTCACAGAGTCCTTATGAAGATTAAAGGAGAAAATGTAACAGCACCCTCTCTCCACCTTTAGCAATCATCGATCATTGGTTGTCAGTAGGGTAGTAGATATTGCATTTTTTTTCAATCTAACCCCTAGATCTTCACTAATTTTGTATTTCAAATCTCAAATTTTACTGGTCTTCTCTCCTACTCTTTTTTTGGTTTCAAATTTTAAATTTCCCCTGTCTTAGCCTGATTTTCATTCCTGATGCTTAGTATTCCCCCTCTTCCTCTATCACCTAAATATCACTTCCCTTTCCTCTAGACATGCCTTCAGGTTTTCTTTCTTTCTTTTTTCACTCTTAATCCCATCCAGCCTATACTAATTTTGGCTCATCTGTTGTTAATAGAGCTGTGGTCTTTCTGATTTGGTTCCATTTTAAAAATTATTTATTTACTTTTTCTGTTTCTTTATCTCTCTCACTTTATTTTATTTTATTTTAATTTCTGTATAAACCTAATAATATACACTTCCATTCTCTTACTCCATTCCACCTTCTTCATTTGCTTTTTTATTTATGATGTAAATTTTACTTTTTCTCTTCACATTGCTTTGATTCCCTATTCTTATTAGTGCTCCTCATTCAGCTCTCTCAAAATCATTTTTCTTTCAGTAGGTCATCTCATAGTAATTCTCCTTTCTTATAATAGTGTTAATCTCTTTACACCATTATTAATACTGGTTCATTTGCTGTTCAGAGTGAGATGATAGGTGAGAGCTATTTTTGTGCATGTGGGTTTGTTTCCTGGCTTCATGGTTTTCTTCTGGTAGCACCTGTAAAACAGCATATAAGACATTGTGAGGGGAGTGACCCTCAGTGAACCAGCTGGAGGGAAGGACCCAACAAAGAATGACCCAATAAAAATCAAAACCCAATTACATCCAGAGAGCCAACATAAATGATGAAAGGGCATCACAAGAGCATCAATTCTGGAGATCAAGGAAACTGCAACACTGAATCACACACATCTCCTATCATGTCAGTTCACACCATGAAGACAGGGAATCAAAACAGATCAATTTAAGAGCAGAGGAAAACAAGAAGATTCCCCCCAAAAATGGAAAGACAAAAAAATAACCTCTGATGAAAGGAAGGGAAGAATCCCCAGAATGAGTGTTAAGTGAAATAGAGGCAAATAACCTATCAGACATTGAATTAAAAAAAAAAGGTTATAAGAAAGCACAATAAGCTCAGTAAGAATAACTAAAAACTACAGGGAAGCTATAAGGAACTTATTGTGAATTACAATCACATGAAAAAGGATACAGAAACTATCAAGAACAGCCAGGAGGGAATTAAGAAGACAATTTCTGAATTGAGAACACAGTAAAAGGAATCAAAAGCAGGCTAGATGAAGCAGAGATTTGAATCAGTAAATTGGAGGACAAGGTAGAAAAAAACTCACAGAAAGAGCAAGAAAAGGAAAAAACGCTCAAAAAGAATTAAGAGGGGTTAAGGGAACTGCAGAACAACATGAAATGTAATACTATCCATATAATAGGGATACCAGAAGTAGAAGAGAAGAGCAAGGGATAGAAAACCTGTTTGAAAAAGTAATGATGGAAAACTTCCCTAATTTGATGAAGAAAAATGTCACACAAATCCAGGAGGCACAGAGGGTCCCAATCGGGATGAACCCAAAGAGCCCCACTCTAAGACACATCATAATTAAAATGACAAAATTCAGGCTGGGAAGATGGCGGCGTGGTAGGAGGGAGCAGACCCTATTCCCCCTCTACACACGGGAGAAAAACCAGACCAATCTATGAAAGACCAGAACAGACAAGGAACAGTAACACAGCATATTGGAGAATAAGAGGTCGGAAATTGTAGCGGACACTGAAAAACAAGCGGTAAGGAGAGCTCTGCGGAACAATAAGAGCCCAGGGTTCCAGCGCGCGGAGAGTGGGGCGGCTGAGGCCCCGGCCTGGCGCTCTGCCAAGCCTGCCCCAGGGCCCTGGGGAGGGAGCTGGGTCAGCCACTGAACCGGCTGGGAGATCTCAGGGGCCACCGCTCGACTGCGCCTGAGCAAAAGTGGGTGCCCCGCGAGGGAGCGAAAGTGGGTGCCCCGCACCAGGTCACTGCGCGACTTTGAACTGAGTTTTTGTGGTCGCCGGGCGACTACGAAAGCACAGGCCCCCCAACAGAGACAGAGGCGCGGGCGAAGTGAGACAACTGCATGAAAGTAGACACCCTCAGGGGACCGCACACGGTCTCGGGCTAGTGGACACTCGTGAAAACATAGGCGCAGGCCTCTGGAGACAGCTGTGGAGCCAGAGGTGCCAGTTCACGGGCGGGTGCTCAAACTCGGACAGCTCAGGCCCAAGGTGCAGGCGCCGGATAGCAGCTGGAACGCAGGCCCCTCTTAGAAGCAAATGCAGGCAGCTGTGCCCGAACACCGAAAGCCTCCCAGGGACAAAGGCAGGCGGCTGTGCACGTCTGGAGAACCTAGCACACACCCATAAACTCGGAGAAGTGCGCACACACAAGGAGGCTCAGATCACACGCTGGAAACCCTGTGGGGAGAGGCGCCCACTAACGCTGGGATACATAGCACAATGAGGACTGAGTTCTGAACACAGAGAAAAGCAGTAAGATCACCCCTCGGCCACTGCAGCCAGCAAGACCTGAAAAACAGGCTGGCAAGTTTGAAAACAACAAGAGGGTGTTTTTTTTTTTTGTTTGTTTGTTTGTTTTGTTTTTTCATTTTTTTAATTTTATTTTTTTAATATATTTTTATTTTTTTAAAAAATATTTTGTTGTGCTTTGCTTGTTCCTTCCCCCCCCCCCGGCTGCTTATATTTGTGTGGGGGTGTCTGTGTGCGTGTCTCTTTTTTGTTTTGCCAGTTTGTTAGTGTCTTTTTGTTTGTAAGCCTGTCTATCTATATGAGTTTTTAACTACTCCTTCTTCATTGTTTATATCTTCTTCTTTACTCCCCAACTCCTTTTGCCTCCCTTGAATTCCTTCTTCTCTTATCCCCTCTTCCTTTCTTTTCAATTTTATCTCTTCTACCTTCCTCTTGTTTCCTCTTTCTTCTTTTTTTCACTTTCCCCCCTCTTCTTTTTGTAAATACCCACGAGTGAGACAAAACAAACAAACAAGCAAGCCTGAAACTGTGCGGGAAAAAACAAAAACAAAAACAAAAACCAGAGTTGGCCCCCAAAAGAGGGTATTCCAGCTGATGAGGCAGTGAAAGCGGTGAACAACAGGATATCCGAAGGAGAATCCACCACTGAATCTCACAGATATTCTGCCACAGAAGGTCATACCACAAACCCAGGGAGCCAGAACAGATCAATTTAAGAAGCTGAGGCTAACAACAAGAGTCTTACAAACAATGGGAAGACAAAAGAACAATCCCCAAACGAAAGGAAAGGAGGAAGCTCAAGAAAGAATGCTAAATGAAACAGAGGCAACTCAACTATCAGATATCGAGTTCAAAGCAATGGTTGTCAGGAAGCTCAATGAGCTCTCAATGAGCTACCATAAACTACAGGGAAGTTATGATGAACTCACGGCAAACTATATCAACATGAAAAAGGAAATAGAAACTATCAACAAGGGCCAAGAGGAAATGAAGAACACAATCTCTGAACTGAAGAACACAGTAGAAGGAATGAAAAGCAGAATCGATGAAGCAGAAGATCGGATCAGCGAGTTGGAGGACAAAATAGAAAAAAACACTCAGAATGAGCAAGATAAGGAAAAGAGGCTTAGAAAGAATGAAGAGGGTTTAAGAGAAATGCAAGACAACATGAAACGGAATAATATTCGTATAATAGGGATACCAGAAGGAGAAGAACAAGAACAAGGGATAGAAAACCTGTTTGAAAAAGTAATGATGGAAAACTTCCCTCATTTGGTGAGAGAAAAAACCACACAAATCCAGGAAACACAGAGAGTCCCAATCAAAAGGAACCCAAACAGGCCCACTTCAAGACACATCATAATTAAAATGGCAAAATTCCAAGACAAAGAGAGAATCTTAAAAGCAGCAAGGGAGAAAAAGGAAGTAACATACAAGGGGGCCCCAATTAGGTTAGCATCTGACTTCTCAATGGAAACGCTCCAAGCCAGAAGAGAATGGCAAGAAATATTCCAAGCAATGAGAACCAAAGGCCTGCAACCCAGACTACTTTACCCAGCAAGGCTTTCAATCAAGATAGAAGGCCAAATAAGGAGCTTCCCAAACAAAAGAAGTCTAAAAGAATACACCTCTACCAAACCAATGCTGCAAGAGATACTAAAGGGACTGCTTTAAGGGAAGAAAGGAAAAGACAGAGAGAGAAAGAGAGAGAGGAACACAGGTACGAAAATGGCAATGAATAATTACCTATCAATAATAACCTTAAATGTAAATGGATTAAATGCTCCAATCAAAAGACATAGAATAGCTGAATGGATAAGAAAGCATGACCCACACATATGCTGCCTACAAGAAACCCACCTCAGGACGAAAGACATACACAGGCTCAAAGTGAAGGGCTGGAAACAAATTTTCCAAGCAAATGGTCAGGAAAAAAAAGCTGGGGTAGCAATACTCATATCAGACAAAATAGACTTCAAAAGAAGGGCCATAAAGAGAGACCCAGAAGGTCACTCCATAATACTCAAGGGAAGAATCCACCAAGAAGACATAAATATTGTAAATATATATGCACCCAACGGAGGAGCACCTAAATACATCAAGAAAATTTTAGAGGACTTCAAGAAAGATATAGACAGCAACACAATTATAGTAGGTGATTTTAACACCCCACTGTCAAAAATGGACAGATCTTCCAAACAAAATATCAACAAAGATATTGTGGCATTGAACAACACTCTAGAGGAAATGGACTTAACTGATATATATAGAGCCCTTCATCCCAAAGAAGCTAAATACACTTTCTTTTCAAATGCACATGGAACATTTTCAAAGATAGAACACATGATAGGACACAAATCAAGCCTCAACAAATTCAAGAAAATTGAAATCATACCAAGCATTTTCTCTGACCACAAGGGACTGAAACTAGAAACCAACCCCAAGGAGAAAAACCCAAAACCCTCAAAATCATGGAGATTGAATAGCATGCTATTAAACAATGAATGGGTCAAGAATGAAATTAGGGAGGAAATCAAAAAGTTTCTGGAAACAAACGATAATGAACTCACATCGACCCAAAACTTATGGGACACAGCAAAGGCAGTCCTCAGAGGGAAGCTTATAGCGATACATGCCTATCTAAAAAAGACAGAAACATCTCAAACAAACAACCTAACCCTTCACCTACAAGAACTCGAGGAACAACAACAAAGACAGCCCAGAGCAAGTAGAAGGAAAGAAATAACCAAGATAAGAGCAGAATTAAATGACATAGAGACTAAAAGCACAATCCTAAAGATCAATGAATCCAGGAGTTGGTTCTTTGAAAAGATCAAAAAAATCGACAAGCCTTTAAGCAGGCTCATCAAGAAAAAAAGAGAGAGGACTCAAATAAACACAATCAGAAATGAAAGAGGAGATATTACAACCGACACCGCAGAAATACAAAGGATTGTAAGAAATTACTATGAAGAACTGTATGCCAAGAAATTTGAAAACCTAGGTGAAATGGACAGGTTTCTAGAAAAATATAACCTTCCAAAACTCAATGAAAAAGAAACAGAAAGCCTGAACAGACCAATAACAGCTGGTGAAATTGAATCAGTAATCAAAACACTCCCGATGCACAAAAGCCCTGGACCAGATGGCTTCACAGGAGAATTCTACAAAACATTTAAGGAAGAGCTAACCCCTATTCTCCACAGACTATTCCAAAAAACCCAAAAAGATGGAAGACTCCCAAACTCTTTTTATGAAGCCAGCATCATCCTAATCCCAAAACCAGATAAAGACACAACAAAGAAGGAGAACTTCAGGCCAATATCGCTGATGAACACAGATGCTAAAATCCTCAACAAAATATTGGCAAACCGCATCCAACAACACATTAAAAAGATCATACACCACGACCAAGTGGGATTCATCCCAGGGATGCAAGGATGGTTCAACATTCGCAAATCAGTAAATGTAATTCATCACATAAACAAAAGCAAAGACAAAAATCACATGATCATATCAATAGATGCGGAAAAAGCATTTGATAAGGTACAGCACCCATTTATGATAAAAACACTCAGCAAAGTGGGAATAGAGGGAGCATTCCTCAACATAATAAAGGCTATATATGAGAAACCTACAGCCAGCATCATACTCAACGGGCAAAGACTAAATTCTTTTCCACTAAAATCAGGAACAGGACAAGGCTGTCCACTCTCTCCACTTCTATTCAACATAGTATTGGAAGTATTAGCCACAGCGATTAGACAAGAAAAGGAAATAAAAGGAATCCAACTTGGAAAGGAGGAAACAAAACTATCATTGTTTGCAGATGACATGTTAGTATACATAGAAAATCCTATAGTCTCGGCCAAAAAACTGTTCGACCTAATAAATGAATTTAGCCAAACAGCCAGATACAAAGTCAATATCCAGAAATCAAAGGCATTTTTGTATACCAACAATGAAACAACAGAAGCAGAAATCAAGAAAAAAATACCATTTGATATAGCAAAAAGAAAAATAAAGTAGCTAGGAATTAACCTAACCAAGGAGGTAAAAGACCTGTATGCAGAAAACTACACAACACTGAAGAAGGAAATCAAGGAAGACACAAATAAATGGAAACACATACCGTGTTCATGGATTGGAAGAATTAACATCATCAAAATGTCCATACTTCCCAAAGCAATCTACAGATTCAATGCAATACCTATTAAAGTACCAATGGCATATTTCATAGATATAGAACTAACTCTTCAAAAATTTATATGGAACCATAAACGACCCAGAATAGCGGCAGCAATCTTGAGAAAGAAGAGCAAAGCAGGAGGGATCACAATACCTGATACCAAAATGTATTACAAGGCCACTGTAATCAAAACAGCCTGGTACTGGCATAAAAACAGGCACATGGACCAGTGGAATAGAATAGAGAGCCCAGAAATAAACCCTAGTCTCTATAGTCAATTAATATTCGACAAAGGGGGCAGCAACATAAAATGGAGTAAAAACAGTCTCTTCAACAAGTGGTGTTGGGAGAATTGGACAGCTTCGTGCAAGAAAATGAAACTCGAGCACCAACTTACACCATACACAAAAATAAATTCAAGGTGGATAAAAGACTTAAACATAAGCCGTAACACCATTAAAGTCCTAGAAGAGAACATAGGCAGGAAAATCTCAGATATTACACGCAGCAACATTTTTACTGATACGTCTCTTAAAGCAAGGGACATAAAGGAAAGAATAAACAAATGGGATCTCATCAAAATAAAAAGCTTCTGCATGGCCAAGGAAAACAGTATTAAAATAAAAAGAGAACCAACTGTGTGGGAAAACATATTTGCCAATGATATCTCAGATAAGGGTTTAATCTCCAAAATATACAAAGAACTTACACGACTCCACTCTAAGAAGACAAGCAACCCAATTAAAAAATGGGCAAAGGACTTGGGCAGACACCTCTCCAAGGAGGACATACAGAGGATCCAGAGACACATGAAAAGATGCTCGATATTGCTAGCTATCAGAGAGATGCAAATTAAAACCACAATGAGATACCACTTGACACCAGTCAGAATGGCCCTCATAAACAAAGCAACAAACAGCAAGTGTTGGAGAGGTTGTGGAGAAAAGGGGACACTAGTGCACTGCTGGTGGGAGCGCAGACTGGTACAACCACTATGGAAAACAGTATGGAATTTTCTAAAAAAACTAAAAATGGATATACCTTTTGACCCAGCAATTCCATTGCTAGGACTATATCCTAAGAACCCTGAAACACCAATCCAAAAGAAACTATGCATCCCTATGTTTATAGCAGCACAATTTACAATAGCCAAGTGTTGGAAGCAACCTAGATGCCCATCAGTAAATGAATGGATCAAAAAACTGTGGTACATTTATACAATGGAATTCTATGCAGCAGAAAGAAAGAAGGAGCTCATACCCTATGCAACAGCATGGATGAAACTTGAGAGCATCATGCTAAGCGAAGTAAGCCAGGCAGTGAAAGACAAATACCATATGATCTCACCTTTAACAGGAACCTAATCAACAAAACAAACAAACAAGCATAATATAACCAAAGACATGGAAATTGGGAACATGCTGAAAGTCACCTGAGGGGAGAAGGGAGGGAATTTCAGGGGAAAAGGGGAAGGATTTACAGGAACAAGTATAAAGGACACATGGACAAAATCTATGGGGGGGGGGTGGAAATGGGAGGGAGGTGGGGAGGGCTGGGGTGGCGGGTTCGGGTGAGAATAAAAGACAGAAAACTGTACAAGATCAACAATGAAAATAAAAATTAAAAAAAAAAATAAAATGACAAAATTCAAAGACAGAGAGAATCCTGAAGGCAGCAAGGCAGAATCAGGAAGTACTATACAAGGGAGCTCTGATAAGGCTAGCAGCTGACTTCTCAAAGGAAATGTTACAAGCCAGAAGGAAATGGCAAGAAATATTCCAAGTAATGAAAAGCAAAGCCCTACAACCGAAACTACTCAGATCCAGCAAAGCTCTCATTTAAAATGGAAGGTGAAAAAAGGAGTTTCCTGGACAAAAGAAGGCTCAAAGAATACACCTCCACCAAAACAGCACTGCAAGCTATGCTAAAGGTACTGCTTTAAGAAAAGGAAGAAAAAGAATGAGTGAGAGAGAGGACCATAGGTACAAAGGGACAAAAATGGCAATGAATAAGTACCTATGAATAATAACCTTAAATGTAAATGGACTAAATGATCCAATCAATAGATATAGGGTATCTGAATGGATAAGAAAACATGACCCACCCATATGCTACCTAGAATGACTCACCTCAGAAACAAAGACCTATACAGACTGAAAGTGAAGGGTTGGAAACAAGTATTCCAAAAACAACAACAACAAAAAGAACAGACAGGAACAAAGGCTGGGGTAGCAATACTTAGAGAAAATAAGACTTCAAAACAAAGGCCATAAAAAGGAACACAGAAGGACACTTCATGCTACTCAAGGGAAGAATCCATCAATAAGACATAAACATTGTAAATATATATGCACCCAACATAGGAGCACCCAAATAGATAAGGAAAATCGTGGAGGACTTCAAGAAAGACATAGAAAGAAACACACTTATATTAGGATATTTTAACCCCTCAGTGTCAACAATGGACAGATGGTCTGAATGAAGAATCAATAAGGTTGCTATGCACACAAAAATACTCTAGTTCACAGGACCTTAACTGATATATACAGAATCTTTCACCTCAAAACAAGCAAAATATACATTCTTTTCAAATGCACATGGAACATTTTCAAAGACAGACCAAATATATGACTCAAAAAAAGCCTTATCAAAGTCAAGAAAACTGAAATTATATTAAGCATTTTCTCAATTCACATGGCTTGAAACTAGAAACCAACCCCAAGAAAAAACTCAAAACAATAAAATCAATGAACACTGGATAACATATTATTAAACAATGAATGGGTTAACAATGAGATCAAGTAAGAAATCAAAAAGTTTTTGGAAACAAATGAAAATGAACACAAAACAGTCCAAATGAACACAAAACAGTCCAGGACACAGCAAAGGCAGTCTTGACAGGGAAGTTCATAGTGATACAGGCCTACTTACAAGGATAGAAACATTTCAAATAAACAACCTAACCTTACAGTTACAAGAACTGGGGGAACAACAACAAACAAAGGCCAGAACAAGTAGAAGGAAGGACATAACCAAGATCAGAGCAGAATTACATGACATAGAGACTAAAAGCACAATACAGATGATCATTATATCCAGGAGCTGGTTCTTTGAAAAGATAAACAAAATCAACAAGCCTTTAACAACACTCATCAAGAAAAAAAGGAGAAGATCCAAATAAATATAATCAGAAGTGAAAGAGGAAAAATTAGAACTGATACCATAGAAATACAAAGGATTGTAAGAAATTACTATGAACAACTATATGCCAAGGAATTTGAAAACCTGGGTGACATGGAAATTTCTAGAAAAATATAATCTTCCAAAACTGAATGAAGAAGAAGAAGAAACCCTGAACATCGATACAGCTAGTGAAATTGAAGCAGTACACAAGAAACTCTCAGCATACAAAAGCACTGGACTGGATGTTTTCACAGGAGAATTTTACAAAACATTTAGGAAAAAGCTAACCCACATCCTCTCAAATTATCACAAACAAGAAAAAAAAAAGAAGAGGGAATACTCCCAAACTCTTTTAACGAGGCCAGCATCATCCTAATTTCAAAACCAGACAAAGACACAACAAAGAAACCAAACTACATCCAGTATTGTTGATGAACATAGATGCTAAAATCCTCAACCAAATATTGGCAAAGTACATCTAGTAATATATTAAGAACATTATACACCATAATCAAGTGGGACTCACCCCAGGGATGCAAGGATGGTAAAATATTCACAAGTCAATAAATTTAATACATCACAAAAAGGAAAGAAAGCAAGGACATGATCAAATCAATAGATAGGGGAAAAACATTTGATAAGGTACAGCACCCATTCATGATAAAACACTCAGCAAAGAGGGAACATGCCTCAACATAATAAAGGCCACATAAGAGAAACCTACAGACAACATGCTACTGAATGTGTAAATACTGACAGCTTTTGCAGTAAAATCAGGAACAAGACAACGGTGTCCACTTTCACCACTTCTATTCAAAATACTATTGAAAGATCTAGCCTATTGATAAGAGAAGAAAAAGAAAGAAAAGGCATCCAAATTGGAAAGAAGGCAGTAAAATGGTCACTGTTTTCAGTGACCATTTTCTATGGCATGATATGCAATAGAAAACTCTATAGGTTCCATCAAAAAACTGCCCAACCTAATAAGTGGACTTGGCAAAACAGCAGGATACAAAGTCAATATTCAGAAATCAATGGTGTTTTTGTATGCTGACAATGAAATATCAGAAAGAGAAAACAAGAAGAAAATCCCATTTGCTATAGCACAAGAAAAATAAAGTACCTACGAATAAACCTAACCAAGTGGGCACAAGACTCGTACTCAGAAAACTACAGACACTGAAGAAAGAAATTAAGGAAGACACAGATAAGTAGAAGCATGCACTATATTCATGGATTGGAAGAATTAACATCATCAAAATATCCATACTACCCAAAGCAATTTATAGATTCAACATAATCCCTATTAAAGTGCCAATGATGTATTTCACAGATATAGGACAAGTATTTCAAAAATTTTATGAAACCATAAATGATCCCAAATAGCCTTAGCAATTTTGAGAGAGAAGAACAAAGTAGGAGGGATCACAATACTGGATATCAAACTATATTACAAGGCCACTGTAATCAAAACAGCTTGGTACTGGCATAAGAACAGAAACATAGATCAATGGAACAGAACAGAGAGCCCAGAAATAAACCCATGGCCTCATGGTTGATTAATATTTAACAAAGGGGGAAAAAGCATAAATGAAGTAAAAATAGCCTCTCCAACAAATGATGTTGGGAGATCTGGATAGGTACATAAAAAAAATGAAACTTGACCACCAACCTACTCCATATACAAAAATAAACTCAAGATGGATAAAAGATTTTAAATATAAGTCAAGACACCATAAAAGTTTTAGAGGAGAACATAGGCAGGAAAATTTCAGATATTCCATGCAGCAACATTTTCACCCATGTGTCTGCTAGAGCGAGGGATATAAAGGAAAGAATAAAAAATGGGACTACATCAATTTAAAAACTTGTGCACTGCTAAAAAAAAATCAGCAAAATGGAATGGGAACAAACTGTATGGGAAAATATATTTGCAAATGATACCTTGGACCAGGATTTGGTCTCCAAAATATATTAAAGAACTCACATGACTCTATACCAGGAAGACAAACAATTCAGTTACAAAAATGGGCAAAGGACCTGAATAGACTCCTCTCTAAGGAGGACATACAGAGGGCCCAGGAACATATGAAAAGATGCTCAGCATCACTAGCCATCAGAGAGATGTAAATTAAAACCACAATGAGATACCACTTCACACCCGTCAGAAATGGCCATCATAAACAAAGCAACAAACAACAAGTATTGGAGAAGATGTGGAGAAAAGGGAACCCTAGTGCACTGTTGGTGGGAATGCAGACTGATGCTGCCACTGTGGAGAACAGTATGGATTTCCTCAAAAAACTAGAAATGGAACTGTCTTTTGACCCGGCAATTCAATTGCTGGGATTACACCCTAAGAATCCTGAAACACCAATTCAAAAGAATCCGTGCACCCCAATGTTCACTGGAGAATTATTTACAATAACCAAGTGCTGGAAACAGCATAAGTGCCCATCAGTAAAGGAGTGGATCAAAAAACTATGGTCCATGTACACAATGGAATACTATGCAGCAGAAAGAAAGAAGGAGCTCCTACCCTCTGAGACAGCATGAGGAACTGGAGAGCATTATGCTAAGTGAAATAAGCCAGGGGGTAGAAGAAAAATACCATATAATCTTACCTATAAATGGAACCTAATCAACAAAACAAAGAAGTGAGCAAAATAGAAACACAGACTTGGAACTAAAGAACAAACTGAGAGTTACCAGAGGGTAGGAGGGAGGGGGGATAATGGTGGAAAGGGAAAGGTCAAGTCAAAGAACATGAATAAAGGACCAATGGACAAAGCCAGCAGAGGGGAAGACTGAATGTGGGAGATGTGTGTGGATGGGGCAGGGGAGAGTAATGAGGGGGGAATGGGGGCAATTGTAATTGAACAACAATAAAAAAAATTTAAAAATGTAAATCCCCCCCAAATAGAACATTGCCAAGCCATGAAAAAGAGGCAACTGCTGCTTCCCCTAATGATGTGGCTGACTCTCCCAGATACAACGTTCAGCAAAAGAAGCCAGGGACAAAGGAGTCTATAATGTGTTTCCCATTTTTATGAAGGTTAAGAATAAGCAAAAGTATTTTATGGTGATAGAAATCAAAAGAGAGCATACCTTGGGCTTGGGGTGTACTGATGAACAGGGGCATGAGAGACTTACTGGGTGCTGGATACATTTTTTATCTGCACCCAGGTGGAGATTACATGGAGTATACATATATAGAGGTTCACTGAGCTGTATACTCATACCAGTGCACCCTAACTGTATAAACTTTTACCTCAAAAACAAGAAATAAAATAAAATAAAATTGGAAAAATGAGGAGGAAGAGAACAGGTATGAAAAATCTGAGGACATTTAATTCAGAACCAGGACAAAAAAGGCTTACGTGCCTCAGCGGTCCCTCAGGGCACCACACATACTTTAACAGTATTACATAATTAATCAGAGAATTGAATTTACTAGATGCTGGACATTATCCTTATTTATGATCTCATTCAATTCCCCCAACCACTCTGGAAATAGATGCTATCATTTCCATTTTATTAACAAGGTAACTAAGGCACAGAAATGCTAAGCAACTTGTTCAAGGTCACAGAGCTAAGTAAATGACCAAGCTAACCTTCTAACCTGTTCTAAGTCCAAAATCCATGTTTTTAACCTCATGTCACACTAATGCAGAGTTTAAGAACTGGAGTTTTGATCATGACCTACAACGACTTGATGAAGCTTATGCCATGTTCCACACGTTCCAATTAGGAAGGCAGGCAGTCTACAATAAATATCACCAAGATTTTCTCTTCTGTTGTACTGACTGATTTTGTAAATAAGATTATTTTTCCATTATAAAAGCAATACATAAACATCAAAGAAAATTTGGAGAATACACGCACAATACATGCACAAAAAAGAATAAACCTCCATGTCCCCCTACTGGAAGAACAAATCATGGAGATTTTCTTTCTAAGTAAGTAAGTAAATAAATAAATAAATAAATAAGTATTGACATCTGGTGTCAGTAGCCTGGTAAATTAACCTCCCTTTCTTGACAGAGCCAGATGTTAGATTGTAGCTTTATTTTAAGGAAAGTTGAGCCTACTTGGGAGTCACAAGGCATTGGGACTAATTTGACAGTCTTGAATGTGCAGTAATTATGGCTTTCTGTTGTTGACTTTTAAACAATGTTACTAAAGTCAACTCAAGTCTCCTTGAAGGTGGTATTTTAAATGGGAACATTTGGTGCTGGAAGTGACATGGGTTACATTGATATACAATGGCAGGGATTATCAAGTTTTGAAACTGGAAAGGATCTTGATTCCTAGAAAGAAGGACATTTAATAAAAGGCTTGTTTTTTTATAGATAAGGAAAATTGAGGGGGAAGGAAGCCACCAAAGCAAAGATAGCAACAGGGCCATCAGAGAAACAGTTTAGTTGTCAAGAGTGATCTGGTTTTGAATTCCACAATCATTTACCAACTGGGCAACTTGAGTAAGTCTCTCACCTTCAAAAGCCTCACCTCTCTTATCCATAAAATGAAGATAGTAAGAACTTCCTGTCAGCAGAGTGCAAGGATAAAATCAGATGGCACCCATTGCCTGGTATGTGGTAGATGCTCAATAAAATAATTTCTTAATTATACAAGTAACACAATGACTAGAAAAATTGGTAAAAAGGCTATTTTTAAACAAATTTTTTTCAAATCATGTAGGTAAACTTTAAGTGCCATTCATATGTGTTTATATGGCTGCTAGCTTGTTCTTTCTACATCTCAGTTACTAAGGGTAGCTCCACAGCACAGTTAGCTGCATTGTATCGAGATTGGAGTTTTAGCACAGCAGTTTAAACAGACACTATCTACCAAGATGTCCAGCAAACTTCTGTGTCTTCAAAAACTTGGTGAGTCAGACTGTGAATGAGCACAAATGACCCATGTCAGCCATGTCTTATGACTTTTTCATTTATCTCTGCATTCCCAGCTGCTGCTATCAAGATGGAACCTTTAGAAATATCCCAGGCATTTCAAGTGAGCTGGGGGTAGAAACAACTCTCATCTAGTTCAGACTAGCAGAAGGTCTGTAAGTCAAATGTTGCCTGTAAGTGAAATGGAAACAAATCCTCCAGATTATTTTTAAACAGCTCCAGTAACAAATTAATAATTAAGTAAGAAATTATTTCAATCTGTGCTGAGGAATGGGGCAGTATTCACTCATTATCATGGTGGTTGGTCTGCCGTCCAGACAGGGCTCAAGTCAAGAAATCTCAATGACTGAAAAACCAAACTTAACAAGTTTAAACCATAGACTTATTTCTAATAGGAAGCTCTCTAGAGTACTGAAAGTATATCATGAATATTTTTAACCGCCAACTTTAGTGAGAAACATACCTCCAAACAAAACCACTCTTTTAGAAAGGATCACTCATCTCTCCTATGTCATTCTTTTTTTTTAATTGTTCAAGTACAGTTTTCTGCCTTTTCCCCCCACCTCCCCCCTGTTATTGTCCATGTGTCCATTATAATTGTTCCTGCAAACTCTTCACCCTTTTCCCTTGAAGTTCCCTTCCCTCTCCCGTGTAGTCACTATCAGCCTGTTCTCAAGTTCAGTGTCTTTGGTTATATTTTGCTTGCTTGTTTGTTTGTTGATTAGGTTCCTGGTAAAGGTGAGATCATATGGATTTGTCTTTCACCACCTGGCTTATTTCACTTACATAGTGCTTTCCAGTTCCATCCATGCTATTGCAAAGGGTAGGAGCTCCTTCTTTCTTTCTGATGTACAGAATTCCATTGTGTAAATGTACCACAGTTTTCTGATCCATTCATTTACTGATGGGCACCGAGGTTGCTTCCAGCACTTGGCTATCATAAATTGTGCTGCTATGAACATTGGAGGGCATAGGTTCTTTTGGATTGGTGTTTCAGGGTTCTTTTTTTTTCTTTGTGTAAATGCTTTTATTTTTTTTAATTTTATTTTAATTGTTGTTCTTGTACAGTTTTCTGTCTTTTACTCCCATCCCAGCCCACCACCCTAACCCTCCCCACCTCCCTCCCATTTCCAACCCCCTTGGTTTTTATCCATGTGTCCTTTATACTTGTTGCTCTAAACCCTTCCCCTTTTCCCCTGAAATTCCCTCCCCTCTCTGCTCTGGTGACTGTCAGCCTGTTCTCAATTTCAGTGTCTTTTGTTATATTATGCTTGTTTGTTGGTTTTGTTGATTAGGTTCCTGTTAAAGGTGAGATCATATGGTATTTGTCTTTCACTGCCTGGCTGGTTTCGCTTAGCATAATGCTCTCCAGTTCCATCCATGCTGTTGCAAAGGGTAGTAACTCCTTCTTTCTTTCTGCTGCATAGAATTCCATTGTGTAAATGTACCATAGTTTTGTGATCCATTCATTTACTGATGGGCACTTCCAACACTTGGCTATTGTGAATTGTGCTGCTATGGACATTGGGGTGCATAGGTCCTTTTCAATTGGTGTTTCAGGGTTCTTAGGATATAATCCTAGCAGTGGAATTGCTGGGTCAAAAGGTAGATCCATTTTTAGTTTTCTGAGGAAATTCCACACTGTTTCCCATAGTGCCTGCAGCAGTCTGCAATTCCACCAACAGTGCACTAGGGTTCCCTTTTCTCCACAACCTCTGCGATACTTGTTGTTTGTTGCTTTGCTTATGATGGCCATTCTAATAGGGGTGAGGTGGTATCTCATTGTGGTTTTAATTTACATCTCTCTGATAGCTAGTGATACGGAGCATCTTTTCATATCTCTGGACCCTCTGAATGTCCTCCTCAGAGAAGTGTCTGTTCAAGTCCTTTGCCCTTCTTTTGAATTGGGTTGCTTGTCTTCTTCTTAGAGTGGAGTTGTGTAAGTTCTTTATATATTTTGGAGATTAAACCCTTGTCTGAGGTATCATTGGCAAATATGTTTTCCCATATCGTTGGTTCTCTTTTTATTTTAATACTATTTTCTTTAGCTGTGCAGAAGCTTTTTATTTTGATGAGATCCCATTTGTTTATTCTTTCCTTTATGTCCCTTGCTCTAGGGGACATATCAGTGAACATATTGCTGCGTGAATTATCTGAGATTTTCCTGCCTATGTTCTCCTCTAGGACTTTAATGGTGTCATGGCTTATATTTAAATCTTTTATCCACATTGAATTTATTTTTGTGTATGGTGTAAGTTGGTGCTCAAGTTTCATTTTTTGCATGCAGCTGTCCAGCTCTCCCAACACCATTTGTTGAAGAGGCTATTTTTACTCTATTTTATGCTGCTGCTCCCTTTGTTGAAAATTAACTGACCATAGAGACTTAGGTTTATTTCTGGGCTCTCCATTCTGTTCCATTGGTCTATCTGTCTGTTTTTATGCCAGTACCAGGCTGTTTTGATTACAGTGGCCTTGTAGTACAGTTTGGTATCACGTATTGTGATCCCTCCTACTTTGCTCTTCTTTCTCAAAATTGTGGCAAGTATTCAGGATTGTTTATGGTTCCATTTAAATTTTTGAAGTGCTTGTTCTATATCTATGAAGTATGCCATTGGTACTTTGATAGGGATTGCACTGAATCGGTAAATCGCTTTGGGTAGTATGGACATTTTGATGATGTTAATTCTTCCCATCCATGAACACAGTATATGTTTCCCCTTGTTTTTGTCTTCCTTGCTTTCTTTCTACAGTTTTGTATAGTTTTCTGAGTACATGTCTTTTACCTCCATGGTTAGGTTTATCCCTAGGTATTTTATTTTTCTGATTGAATATCAAATGGGATTTTTTTCTTGATTTCTGCTTCTGATGTTTCATTGTTGGTATACAGAAATGCCTTTGATTTCTAGATATTGACTTTGTATCCTGCTGTTTTGCCAAATTCACTCATTAGGTCCAGCAGTTTTTTGGCCGAGTCTATATGATTTTCTATGTACACTATCATGTTATCTGCAATCAACGACAGTTTTGTTTCCTCCTTTCCAATTTGGATGCCTTTTATTTCCTTTTCTTATCTAATTTCTGTGGCTAAAACTTCCAATACCATGTTGAATAGAAGTGGTGAAAGTGGACAACCTTGTCTTCTTCCTGATCTTAGAGGAAAAGATTTTAGTTTTGCCCATTGAGTATGATGTTGGCTGTAGGTGTCTCATATATGGCCTTTATTATGTTGAGGAATGCTCCCTCTATTCCCACTTTGCTGAGTGTTTTATCATAAATGGGTGCTGTACCATATCAAATGCTTTTTCCACATCTATTGATATGATCATGTGATTTTTGTCTTTGCTTTTGTTTATGTGATGTTACATTTACTGATTTGTGAATATTGTACCATTCTTGCATCTCTGGGATGAATCCCACTTGGTCATGGTGTATGATCTTTTTAATGTATTGTTGGATTCGGTTTGCCAATATTTTGTTGAGGATTTTAGCGTCTATGTAAATCAGTGATATTGGCCTGAAGTTCTCTTTCTTTGTTTTGTCTTTATCTGGTTTTAGGATTAGGATGATGCTGGCTTCATAAAAAGAGTTTGGGACTCTTCCATCATTTTGGATTTTTTGGAATAGTCTGTGAAGGATAGGGGTTACCTCTTCCTTAAATGCTTTGTAGAATTCTCCTGGGAAACTGTCCAGTCCAGGGCTTTTGTGTGTTGGGAGTTTTTTGATTACTGCTTCAATTTCATCTGCTGTTATTGGTCTATTCAGGCTTTCTGCTTCTTGTTCATTCAGATGTGGAAGGTTATAGTTTTCTAGAAATTTGTCCATTTCACCTAGGTTTTCAAATTTCTTGGCATACAGTTCTTCGTAGTAATTTCTTATGATCCTTTTTATATCTGTGGTATCACATGTAATTTCTCCTCTTTCATTTCTGATTGTGTTTATTTGGGTCCACTCCCTTTTTTTCTTGACGAACCCGCTTACAGGCTTGTTGATTTTGTTTATCTTTTCAAAGAACCAGCTCCTGGATTCATTGATCCTTACAATTGTGCTTTCAGTCTCTATGTCATTTAATTCTGCTCTGATCTTGGTTGTTTCCTTCCTTCTACTTGCTCTGGGCTGTCATTGTTGTTCTTCCTTGAGTTCTTGTAGACGTAGGGTTATGTTGTTCATTTGAAATGTTTCTATCTTTTTTAGGTAGGCCTCTATTACTATGAACTTCCCTCTCAGGACTGCCTTCCCTGTGTCCCATAACTTTTGGGTTGTTGTGAGTTCTTTTTCATTTGTTTCCAGAAACTTTTTGATTTCTTCCCTAATTTCATTCTTGACCCATTCATTGTTTAATAGCATGCTATTCAATCTCCATGATTTTGAGGGTTTTGGGTTTTTTTCCCTTGGTGTTGGTTTCTAGTTTCAGTCCCTTGTGATTGGAAAAAATGCTTGGTATATTTTTAATTTTCTTGAACTTGTTGAGGTTTGTTTTGTTTCCTATCATGCAGTCTATCTTTGAAAATGTCCCATGTGCTTTTGAAAAGAATTTGTATTGAGCTTCTTTGGGATGAAGGGCTCTACATATATCAGTTAAGTTCATTTCATCTAGGGCATTGTTCAATGCCACATTATCTCTGTTGATATTTTGTTTGGAAGATCTGTCCATTTTTGACAGTGGGGTGTTAAAATCCCCTACTATAATTGTGTTGCTCTCAATATCTTTCCTTGAAGTCCTCTAAGATTTTCTTAATGTATTTGGGGGCTCCTATGTTGGGTGCATATATATAGACAATGTTTATGTCTTCTTAGTGGATTCTTCCCTTGAGTATTATGAAGTGACCTTTTGGGTCTGTCTTTAGGGCCCTGTTTTTGAGGTCTATTTTGTCTGATATGAGTGTTGCTACCCCGGCTTTTTTCTTCCTGTCCATTTGCTTGGAAAATTTGTTTCCAGCAGTCTGTGTAGGTCTTTTGTCCTGAGGTAGGGTCTCTTGTGGGCAGCATATATGTAGGTCATGCTTTCTTATCCATTCAGCTCTTCTATGTCTTTTTATTGGAGCACTTAATCCATTTACGTTTAAGGTTATTATTGACAGGTACTTATTCATTGCCATTTTCATACCTGTGTTCCTCTCTGTCTCTCTCTGTTTTCCTTCCTTTCCTTAAAGCAGTCCCTTTAGCCTCTCCTGCAGAACTGGTTTGATGGAGGTGTATTGTTTTAGATTTCTTTTGTCCGGGAAGCTCCTTATTTGGCCTTCTATCTTGACTGAGAGTCTTGCTGGGTAAGTATCTTTGGTTGCAGGCCTCTGGTTCTCATTACTTGGAATATTTCTTGCCATTCTCTTCTGGCTTGGGGTGTTTCCATTGAGAAGTCAGATGCTAACCTTATCTGGGCTCCCTTGTATGTTACTTCCTGCTTCTCCCTTGTTGCCTTTAAGATTCTCTCTTTGTCTTGGAATTTTGCCATTTTAATTATGATGTGTCTTAAAGTGGGCTTCTTTGGGTTCCTCTTGATTGGGACTCTCTGTGTTTCCTGGATTTGTGTGACTTTTTCTCTCCTCAAATTAGGGAAGTTTTCCATCATTACTTTTTCAAATAGGTTTTCTATGCCTTGCTCTTCTTCTTCTCCTTCTAATATCCCGATTATACTCATATGATTACGTTTCATATTGTTTTGAATTTCTTTTTAATACCTCTTCATTCTTTCTGAGCCCCTTTTCCTTTTCTTGTTCTTTCTGGGTGTCTTTTTTCTACTTTGTCCTCCAACTCACTGATCCAATCTTCTGCTTCATCGAACCTGTTTTTGCTTCCTTCTACTGTGTTCTTCAGTTCAGAAATTGTATTCTTCATTTCCTCTTGGCCCTTGTTGATAGTTTCTATTTCCTTTTTGTTGTTGATGTAGTTTGCAGTGAGTTCATTGTAGTATCCATGTAGTTTCTGGTAATTCATTGTGAGCTCATTGAACTTCCTGATAACCATTGCTTTGAACTCAATATCTGATAGTTGAGTTGCCTTTATTTCATTTAGCATTCTTTCTGAGGCTTTCTCCTTTTCCTGTCATTTGGAAATTGTTTCTTTGTCTTCCCATTGCTTGTGAGACTCTTCTTGTTAGCCTCAGCTTCTTAAATTGATCTGTTCTGACTCCCTGGGTTTATGGTGTGAACTTGTGTGGTAGAAGAACTGTGAGATTCAGTGGTGCAGTCTCCTTGATCTCCCGAGCTCACTGTCTTGGGCTGTCGTTTAAGTTGGCTCTGTGTTTTTCTTTGGATTTTGATTGTTTTTTGGTCTTTCTTTGGTGGGTCCTTACCACCAGCTGGTTAACTGAGGGTCACTCTGTCCACCACCTCTTGTATTGTGTTGTCCTGGTGAGGGCAGGTTGTGTTGAAGCTGGTTCTTCTGTGTGTACAAGGTTTTGAGGAATCTCTCTTGTTCTTGTTCAGTTGTTTGTACTGGGTACGTTCTCCACTACTTAGCTGTATTTCCAGATAGGTTCTGAATTGAGGTTTCTATGGTTTCACTCCCTCCTTCACCTTCTTCTGTTGTTATCTGTTGCTGGTCCCTTTGTTGTTGGGCTTCCTCTTGCAGTGGGTATCCTCGTGTTCACTGCTTCCACTTACTCTTTTTTGTGATTAGTTGGAGGGGGAAGGTAAAATGGTTTAAGACAGCAAGAGAGTATTCTATGATATTTACAGTAGCAGCCAACAGAGTAGAGATAGGAGATTATCTGGGTATGTATAGTGTTAACTGTGATCTTCTACCCAACTCGCCACTTTTTAGAAAGGATGGAAAGAATATAAGACTCTTGTTGGGGAGGGAAGGATTTTGAGTTGGACCTAGAAAGCAATGAGGTTGTGGGAGGTCAGACTCTGAGGTAAGGTGAGAGTAAAGGATAGTAAATAGGCGTATTGTGTGAGAGAGAAGATTTAACCACTACAGTAATAGAGTTCAGGAAATTGTGAAGTGGGCTAAGATCTGGGAGGGGTGTTGTGAAGTATTTACAATTGCATGGAACAGCTATTATTTACAATAATATTAGAGTAACAATCATATGACAGAATCTATGTGATCTGGATTACAAGAATAGGGAGTGTAGGATCTTAAGTAGTGTGCTAATGGAACATATGTGAAGTGAAGGACAGTAAATAAGCAATACACTATAAAAAAGAGAACAGGGGAAACCTGCCAGATGATACAATATAACCAGCCAAGCAAAGAAGACTATACAGAAAGAAGAGGATACAAAAATACTATTCAAATAAAAGATGTAAGACTAATGAAAAAAATAATACAAATATTCAATAACTTGCAGGTTCTCTGTAATAGTAAAGTGAAATTTGTCTCACTATCTCAGCTGTTGGGATGCCCCCTCTTTGGGTCCAACTCTGGTCTTTTCACAGTTTCAGGTTTTTTTGTCTCCCTTGTGGGTATTTTAATAAAAAAGCAGAAGAAGGAAGGAAGAAGAGATAAAATTAGAAAGAAAGGAAGACAGAATAAAACAAAAAAGAAGGAAAGAGAGGAAAAAGGAATTGAAAAATAAAAATATAATAAGAATTAAAAAATAAAATATTACTTAAAAAAAAAGAGCCTCTTGGTTTCAAATTGGCGAAACTGGTTTTTCTGGTCTTGCTGGCTGCAGCAGGCTGAGGGGTGATTGTGATTGGTATGGCTTTTCTCACTCACTCTCCCCAGAGCCAGCCCAGCACCTTTCCCTGGCACCCTGGGCGTGGGATCCAAGTACTCCTCAGAGCACACTTTCCCTGGGGTTACCGCTGTGGGCTGGGGTGCGGGTGTGAACACACTTGGCCAGGCTGCCTCGGTCCTTCAGGCTCCAGTGCCCCCCCTTCCCAGTGCTATGGGGGTGCACAGGGCCTACCGCGCAACCTTGTGAGCAACCTTGTGAGCAACCTCAGGATTGCTGCCTGGATGGGTGGGGAGGGAGCTGGAGCAGCTGCTGCAGGAGAATTCCCCAAACAGTGTCTCTCTTTTCATTTTTTCTTTTTGAGACATTCCTCCTACTCAAGCCTACTGCTCCATACAGTGGCTTGGCCTCTGGCACAATGCAATTCTCCAGCCAGACCGGTGACTATCAGGGTCAGAGCCCATCACTGTGCGACTCTCAGCTCTCCTCAACCAGCGTCCACAGACTCCATGGGTGCTCACAGCCCCTGTGTGTTTGCCACTTAGTCCTTATTCCCCTCTCTGCAACTTCAAGCAACCAGATCTCTCCTGGTGCTGTACAAACCTTGTTTGGCAGGGGAGGGAGCAGTTGACCCGGCTCTCTCCCAGAGACCCTGTGGCAGACCTGGCCTGTGCCGGGCCCAAGGCTGCAGCCGCGGCGCTGGTCCCTGCACTGGTCCCTGGGACCTTATTATCCTGAAGTGCTCTCCTTACCATCTGTTTTTCCAGTGTACGCTACAATTTTTGGTCTCTTATTTTCATATATGCTGGGGTACTGTTGGCTGTTTGCTCTGTTCCTCCGTAGATCAGTTAGGTTTTTCTCCCATGTGTAGGGGGAAGTGGAATCCCTCCCTCCTGCCATGGCACCATCTTCCTCCTCCTTGTAAAGGGCTTCTTAGCTTTAGCAATGCAGTTAGCCACTAAGAATGAGGCTCTCAGTGCAGACACATTTGATGAAGTATTGGCCTTCAATAATTGCTTCTGTTCTTTGTGTTCACTTTTTTTCTTTTGAAAAAATCCAAAGGCTTTTCTTTCAATGCAAGGTGCTTGGTCTCCATGTGGTGAAGCAGTTTTTAAGGTTTCATGGCTTTGTTGGATAGCTGGTAACTACATATAAAAAGACCGGTTGGAGAATGTGAATCCCCTGTTGCAACGAACCTATAATTTAAGTAGGACTCTTGGTATTTTATTTATTTATTTATTTATTTATTTATTTATTTATTTATTTATTTATTTATTTATATTAAGTATATTGTGTTGATTATGCTATTACAGTTGTCCCTTTTCCCCCTTCGCCCCCCTCCACCTGGCACTCCCTCAAGCAATCTCCCCTTTAGTTCATGTCCATGGTTCGTAAATATGAGTTTTTGGCTTTTCTACTTCCCGTACTGTTTCCAACACTTCCTGTCTATTCTGTACCTACCAACTATACTTCTTATTCCCTGTACCTTTTCCCCCATTCTATGTGCTCCCCCTACCCACTGACACCCTCCATGTGATCTTCATGTCTATGAATCTGCTCCTGTTCTAGTTGCTTGCCCAGTTAGTTTTGGGGATTTTTTAAAGATTCCATTGTTGATATTTGTGAATTTGTAGTCATTTTACTGTTCATAGTTTTGATCTTCTTTTTTTTAGATAAGTCCTTTCAATATTTCATACAAGGGCTTGGTGACGATGACTCCTTGAGCTTTACCTTATCTTGGAAGCACTTCATCTGCCCTTCAATTATAAATAATAGCTTTGCTGGATAGGATAATCTTGGATGTAGGTCCTTGTGTTTCATGACTTTGAATACTTCTTGCCAGTACATTCTTGCCTGCAAGGTTTCTTTTGAGAAATTAGCTGATAGTCCTATGGGAACTCCTTTGTAGGTACCTTTCTTTTCTCTTGTGGCATTTAAGATTCTCTATCAGTTAGCATAATGTTCTCCAGTTCCATCCATGCTGCCACAAAGGGTAGGAGCTCCTTCTTTCTGCTGTGTAGTATTCCATTCTGTAAATGTACCATATATTTTTTTATCCACTCATTTACTGATGGACACTTAGGTTGTTTCTAGCACTTGGCTATTGTAAATTGTGCTGCTATGAAAAACAAATACCATATGATCTCACCTATAAGTGGAACCTAATCAGCAAAACAAACAAGTGAGTAAAATATAACAAGAGGCATTGAAATAAAGAACAAACTGAAGGGGGAGAGGGAAGAGGGGGAGAGGGATAGTGGGTGAAAATAGGGGAAGGGCCATCAAGGAACATGTATAAAGGACACACAGACAAAGCCAAAGGGAGTAGGTTCAAGGGTGGGAGGTGGGGATGGGTGGGGGATGGGTGAGCTTGGTGGGGAGAAAATGGAAACAACTATACTTGAACAACAATAAAAATGATTAAAAATTCTCTCTTCATCTTTAACCATTGGCATTTTAATTATGACGTCTCTTGGTGTGGCCCTCTTTGGGTCCAAATTTTTTGGGACTCTATGAGTTTCCTGGACTTGTATGTCTATTTCCTTCACCAAATTTTGAAGTTTTCTTTCATTATTATTTCAAATACATTTTCAATTTCTTGCTCTTTCTCTTCTCCTCCTAGCAACCCTATGATTCGGATGTTGGTACATTTAAAGTTGTCCTGGAGGTTCCTAAGCCTCTTCTAATTTTCTTGAATTCTTGTTTCTTCTTTCTGTTCCCATTGAATGTTTATTTCTTCCTTTTCCCCAAATTGTTGATATGAATCCCAGCTTCCTTCTCTTCACTGTAAGTTCCCTGTATATTTGGCTTTATTTCACTCTGTGTATCCTTCACTTCTTCCTTTATTTTGTGGCTGTATTCAATTATTTCTCTGAGCAACCTGATCACCAGTGCCTGAACTCTGCATCTTATAGGTTGGCTATCTCCATGTTGCTTAGTTCCTTTTCTGGAGTTTTGATCTGTTCCTTCTTTTGGGTCTTATCTCCCTGTCTTTTCATTTTGTCAGCCTCCTTGTGTTTCCATGTATTAGGGACAACTGCTTTAATCCCTATGCTTGGACTACTTATTACACTGTAGGGGGCAGAGCCTTAGAGATATTCACCAGGGTGGGCCAGTCCACTTCGGTACTGCATGTGGGAGTGATGGCAGAGTGGGAACAATGCCACTTGCTTGGCTCTTGCTCTGTTTTCCGTCACTTCCCTCACTTCCCATAAGCATCTCGTGCCCTTTTAGTTGCTGCCTTTGTGCTACTTTCCAGAGTGGGTACTTTTGCAGACATTCTAGGACTCTGTGGGCCTTTTAAATGGACTCTTCTGAGAGAGCAGCAGTTTCTTCTACCACACTCACCACCACTGGTTTATAGCCAGAGGTCATGAGGTTTATTCTCCCATCACTGGAACCCTGGGCTACATGGTCTGGCCTGGGGCTGGGATCACTCACTCCCCAGTTGTCCCTCCTGGTTTCTATCTGCTGCACATTAATGTGGGACTGTGCATTCCATGGGCTGCTGCCACAGCTGCCTTGCCACCACTGCCTGCCACTACCTCACCATGTCACACTGTGTCCTCTCCACCTCTCCTACCCATCTGGAGGAATGTTTCTTCTTTAAATTCTTGGTTGTCAGACTTCCATACAGTTTGATATCCTGGAAGTTATGATTGTTTTGTGTTTTTAGGTTGGTTGTTATCCTTCTTACGGTTGTGTGAGGAGGAGATGCAAGTCTACCTATACCTCCATCTTGGTTAGAAGTTGGTATTTTCTTTTATTTTTAAGTATATTTTATTGATTATGCTATTACAGCTTTTCCAATTTCCCCCCTTTAAGCCCCCTGCCCTGCACCCCCCAAACCTCCAGCATTCCTCCCTCCTTAGTTCATGTCCATGGGTTGTACATATAAGTTCTTTGAGTCCTCTCTTTCCTATACCATTCTTAACCTCTCCTTGTCTATTTCATGCCTACTAATTTTGCTTCTTATTCCCTGTACCTTCCCCCTCTTTCTTCTTCTCCCCATTGAAAACCCTCCATGTGATGTTCATTTCTCTGATTTTGTTCCTGTTCTAGTTATTCACTTAGTATTTGTTTTCGTTGCCTTTTTTAGGTTCACTTGTTGATAGTTGTGATTTTGTTGTCATTTTACTATTTATAGTTTTTTATCTTCTTCAATTTCTTAGATAAGTCCCTTTAACATTTCATATAAAAAGGGCGTGGTGATGATGAACTCCTTTAACTTGATCTTATCTGGGAAGCACTTTATCTGCCCTTCCATTCTAAATGATAGCTTTGCTGGGTAGACTAATCTTGGATATAGGTCCTTGCCTTTCTTGATTTCAAATACTTCTTTCCAGGCCTCTTCTTGCCTGTAAGGTTTCTTTTGAGAAATCAGCTGATAGTCTTATGGGAACTCCTTTGTAGGTAACTCTCTCCTTTCCTCTTGCTGCTTTTAAGATTCTCTCTTTGTCTTTAATCTTGGGTAACTTAATTATGATGTGCCTTGGTATGTTCCTCTTCGGGTACAACTTCTTTGGGACTCTGGGAGCTTCCTGGACTTCCTGGGATTCTATTTCCTTTGCCAGACTGGGGAAGTTTTCCTTCATTATGTTTTCAAATAAGTTTTCAACTTCTTGCTCTTGTTCTTCTCCTTCTGGCACCTCTATAATATGGATGTTGGAATGTTTAAAGTTGTCCCAGAAGTTCCCAAGCCTCTCTTCATTTTTTTGAATTCTTATTTCTTCATTCCATTCCAGTTAGGTGTTGATTTCTTCCTTTTGTTCCAAATCATTGATTTGAGTCCTGGTTTTCTTCCTGTCACTGTTGGTTCCCTGAATACTTTGCTTTATTTCATTTTGGGTAGTCTTCATTTGTTCTTTCATTTTTCAACCAAGCTCAATCAGTTCTGGGAGCATCTTGATTACCAGTGTTTTGAATTCCACATCAGATAGGTTGGCTATCTCCTCATCACTTAGCTCTTTCTCTGGAGTTTTTCTCTGTTCTTTCATTTGGGCCATATTTCTTTGTCTCAGCGCACCAGTCTGGTTGACTGTTTAATTCCTTGGTTGTTGGAGTTCCATGCAGTTTGATTTTCTGGAATTTCTGATTGTTTATTGTTTTTAGATTGGTTGTTAGCCTCCTTTTAGTTGTGCAGGGAAGCAAATGGTTTCTACCTATGCCACTATCTTGGCCAGAACTCCTAATTTTTTTTGGTATTTTCTTTTAAATGCAGCTTTCTTTTTGTTGGCTGTCTTAGAGTCTTCTGCTGTCTCATCGTTAAGTCTTCTCCTTTTTCAAAAAAGCTCTCCAGTGATGTTTGTTTTTTACTCATTTTGGCTAGGGTTAGCATGTGGGCTTACCCAAACTGTGATTGAGACAAGTGTGCCTATAGGAAAGAGGCGGATGGAAGTGGTAAATGAAATAATGGTTGGGCCACTGCACAGATTAAAATAAGTGTAGATTCTGACTTAAAGTCTGCCACCAGATGTAGCTGTACAACTGAAGTACAGCAAGTCATTTGTCACTATAATGTCTGCCACCAGATAAAACTTAATTGTCACTTGTCACTCACTGATAGGGTTTTAATATGAGTCTGCAAGCAATTGATATTTTATGGTCTCCATGCACTCAGTCCTCTCTGCTAACGATAATCTGCACTTGCAGCCACTCCCCCATGCTAGCACCACCACCTCAGCTCCACCTCAGATCACCAGGCATTATACTCTCATAAGGAGCATACAACCTAGATCCCTCACATACACAGTTCACAGTAGGGTTTGGGCTCCTATGAGAATCTAATGCCACTGCTGATCTGACAGGAGATGGAGCTCAGGTGGTAATGCAAGCAATGGGTAGTGACTGTAAATACAAATGAAGCTTCACTCGCTTGCCTGCAACTCACCTTCTGCTGTGTAGCCTGGTTCCTAACAGGACATAGACATGTCTGTGGCCTAGGGGTTGGGCACTCCTGTCCTAAAAAACTACCATACGCAAGCTGGGCACTGTTGTGGGTGCTGAGGATGCAGCAGTGAGCAAAAACAAAAAGGAAAAAAGTCCCCACTGGCATAGAACTTATAGTATTTTGCCATGTACAATGGGCACTTTTTTGCCCAAATTTTTGAGAAAAATAAGGATGTGCATTATTCATGGACTAATTATGTATCCATATAAATGTTTTTAATTCTTTTATTTATGCTTATGTGTTAAAAGTGTAACTGTAGAAATCAATAACGATATCTGTATGCAAAATAATACCCTTGATAACACAAAAACCAAGTATCTAAATATAAATAAATAAATAATTGAATTAAGTGAAAATGAAATTTTTTTTTTCCTGAAAGCTTGGGCCAAAAACATGAGTGCACATTGTACATGGGAGTGCATTATATATGGCAAAATATGGTACTAAACAAAATAAATCACATATAATTGTAATCACATGTATTACACAATCGAAGACAATTTGTAAAGTAACTAACACAGTGATTACAATGTAACTGATACTCTACATGCAGACCCAGGGAACATACACAGGAAACATGGCACCAGGCCACCCTGGAGTCAGCTTCATCCCAGATCCTTTTTTTCTCCAAGGCTGCAAAGAACAGATGCCATTGACACAAGTCCTTGATCTATGTCCACCAGACATGGCATGTTATAATAAAACTTTGGAAACATTCAGTTTGAATTATCCTGTGGATAACATATTAGGTGGGGACCAGTAGAGCATAGGGATGGGAGAGCCAGTTGGTCAGGGAGGACTCACTGAGAAGGTGATATTCAATGGAGCCTGATGAAGGTGACAAAGCAAGTCATAAAGGTCATTTGGGATCTGTGCTTTCATTTTTTTCTCTCCCATTTTTTAAATTATATTTAAGCACATACAACATAAAATTTAAGATCTTAACCATTTTAAAGAGTATAGTTCGGTTGTAGTAAGTACATTCACACTGTTGCGCAACCATCACTGTCATGCATCTCCAGAATTCTTTTCATCTTGCGAAACTGAAACTACGTCCCTGTTAAATAATAACTTCCCATTCTCTCATCCCAGCCCCTGGCAACCATTATTCTACTCTCTGTCTCTACGAATTTGACTACTCTAAGTACCTCAAATCAGTGAAATCATGTATTATTTGTCTTTTTGTGACTGGCTTATTTCATTTAGCATAATGTCCTCAACATTCATCCACATTGTAGTGTGTGCCAGAATTTCCTTATTAAGGATGAGTAATATTTCATCGTATGGGAAGACCACATTTTGCTTATCTATTCATCCATTGATAAACATTTGGGTTAATTCCACCTTTCAGCTATCATAAATAATACTACTAATAAACATATATGTACAAATATATCATTGAGACTTACTTTCTTTTGTGTATGCACTCCAATGATAATTCCATTTTTAATTTTTTAAGGAACCATTTTGCACCAGCCCTGGCTGGTGTAGCGCAGTGGATTGAGCGTGGGCCTGCGAACCAGAGGATCGCGGTTCGATTCCCAGTCAGGGCACATGCCTGGGTTGCAGGCCAGTTCCCAGCAGGGGACACACGAAAGGCAACCGTACATTGATATTTCTCTCCCTCTCCCTCTCTTCTACCCTTCCCCTCCAAAGATAAATAAATAAATAAATAAATCTTTAAAAAAAAAAAAGGAACCATTTTGCACCATGTTACATTCCCACCAACAACAATGCATAAGGGTTTCAATTTCTTCACATCCTTGCCAATACTTATTTTTTATTTTTCTGATAGTATCCATCCTAATGGGTACGAGTTAATCTGTGCCTTCATTTTCATTATTTTTGTAGCAACTTTGCAAGATATAACTCACACACCATTATAATGCACCTATTTAAAATACATATTCTCATGATATTTAGTATATTCACAAATAGGTGTAACCTTCACTAAAATAAATTTTACAACATTTTCATCACCCCCCAAAGAAACACCATATCCTTCAACTACTAACCCTTGCCCTCCAAATTTCCCAGCCCTAGGCAACCACTAATCCACTTTCTGTCTCTATAGATTTGCCTATTCTGGACATTCCATAGAAACAGAATCATGCGCTATGTGGTTTTTTTGTGTCTGGTTTCTTGCACTGAGCATCATGCTTTCAAGGTTCACCCAGGTTAAAGTGGTGTCAGTGCTTCATTCCTTTTTGTGGTGTGGCCCTTATTTCGGTATTGAACTTCTGTTGCACTTTTAGATAATGTTAATTCCCAGCCTTTCCCTCAGCCTGTGAACTCAGCCAGTTCACAGGCTGACTGAAAGGCTGTGAGAACAACAAGGCAGTAAGATGTTGCACAAAGTGTGAAATTTCCTCAGCTCTGCCACTTAGCAGCTGTGAGACCAAGGGCAAGTGACTGAACCACAAGAATTTCCTCCCTGGAAGACAGGAGGAATAACAGTTCATACTTATCAAATTTGTTCTGAAGATTAGAAATACTCTATGTAAGGTACCCAGCATGTAGTAGGCACTCAATTAATTAGAGCTTTTATGAGGATTATGGATCTTTGCAGACATGGAAGATTTGGCAGCTAAGGGTACAGGCAAAACTGTCCTGACAGCTGGGACTCCACATGGCAGGAGCAATTTCCCAGTACTCTCTCTCTCAAAGTCAACTTTCATTGGGTCTTTCACATCTGGGAGTGACTCTCCTAGATGTGACCGACCCCAATGTGGTAACAGGAAAGGCCCTCAGTCTAGAATATATACTTCCTACTCCTCAAGTACATGATCAAACAAACATCTACTTTCAATATCCCTACTTTTCACAGAAATCTCCTTCAAACATCCCTACTATTTCTTCAAAACGCTCCTATTGCCAAATACCCAGTCCACCCTTATTTCTTCTCCCCTCAATATCTAATCCTTTCCAGTTATTCTCTGATCCTCAACTATCCCCATCCAATCTCCCCAACAAAAGCCCAGAACATTCCCCCATCTATTGTTCTTAAGATCAAATCTTAAGATCAAACTCCAAAACCCAAAAACCAGGACCCAGACACAATCGAGAGTTTTCTAAAGTTTGACTCTGTCTAACAATAGGCCCACTACTTGGTAAATTGCAGATTTGGGCCAGAAACTCAGATCCCCTGATCCTAATTCAAATTAAATTGCATTAGTGAGAAGAGCCTTCCAAAAGAAGGTTTTGAATGCACAGCTATTACTAGGGTCTTGCAGCTAATCCATAGCACTGGAATTTTGCTGATGTGGTTACAACACATCTCTACTAAGAGTAAACCCACATAATCAATTTCTCTGGCTTCTCACTTATGATGCATCTTTCTAAGTGCTCCATTTACAACCACTGCTGTAGGAAATTACCTGAAATAAATATTTTGTTTTTACTAACAATTTAAAATATATTATTAAAACCAGCCACAAGTTATTGATCATTTGCTTTGTGCCAGGGATCTATTTAACAGAATACATGATATTTAATCTTATCTAATCCTCATAGGAACCCTCTGCAATATAGCCATATGACAGAGGAGAAAACTGGGCCCAGAGAGGTTGAGCAACTCACCCATTAACACACAGATAAGCAGCAGGACCTCACTTCTGTCTGACCCCAAAGCCAATATTCTCAGTAACAACATATATTAATCATATTAAATTTCTATATTACTAATAATACTTATCATTTATTGATCACTTATTATTATGAGTCAGACATTATTCCAGGTAATTTAATCCTCACAAAAACTCAATGGGGTGGTTACTAATACTAGTACTTCCATTTTATTGCTATTTAAACTGAGCCACAAAGAGATTAAACAACCTATATATTTACCAACAATTCACAGTTGGTAAATGAAAAATTTAATCCAATCTGGCTCCATTACCCTTCCAAAAGTTTGTTGATTTATCTAGATCCTACAATAGCATTCTGCATCTATCCAGCTGCAAAGAATAATGGTGAACAATCAGATAAAAGAATGATGCTAACAAGGTCAGAAGAACTCATTTACTTAAATGTAAATTTGAAGTTTTGGGGCAGACAATTTTAAAAAGAAAATTATCTTTTATGTTTTAATTTCAGCAGAATAATAGGGGACCTTTGGGCATTTCAATAGAAGGCATGTCTTAGCTATGTAAACTTTTGCAAATTTTAACTGAAAAGATACATATTAAAGTTGATGTCATAAAATATCCCCACCCCTGGTAAGACTTAAAAATTGAATTGTTGAAAGTAATAGCAAGGTATGAAGTCACTAGATTTATTTTAATCAAATTTTAATTTCTTTTGCAGGTTATAGTGGAGAAGATATGAGAGAAAAATTTTAAATAAAAGTGACCACTAGCTTTACAGATATATTTCTTCTTAAAGAACCATGGTATTATCAAAGCAATGACCTCATTTAGAATTATTCCTGAGACATAATCATTCTCATTGTACAAAGGAAAATGAAGCACATGGATTATATCACCCATCAAAAGTTCCAAAGTTGGTTGGTGGCATTAAGTATAAATTGACACAGTGTTTTCGAATGATAATATGGTGGTTACTGTCTAAGCTTAATATGTTTATGCCCTTTGATCCAGCAATTCCATTTCTAGGAATTTATCCTATGGATATACTTCTATAAGTAACCAAGAACATATCTACAAAAAATAATAAGATAGGTCTATATATATTAACATGAAAAGATGTCACTGATTATTGCCAAGTGAAAAAGAAGTTACAGTACACTATATATAATATGGTTGCATGTTTAGAAATATATACAGGGTGGGGCAAAAGTAGGTTTACAGTTGTTTGTATGGAAAATAATACAATAATTAATAACTAATAATACAAGAATAAACTCTGTTTCACATACTCACAACTGTAAACCTACTTTTGCTCCACATAGTATGTGTGTGTAAATATATTTATTTATTGATAGATGGATGAAGAAACTCTTGAGCTGACCCACTTAACAGTGGTAGTCACTGGAAAATAAGTCACTGACTATTTGATTTTTTCTGTTATATGATAAATTATGTTTGTTAGTTACAATGGGTCACAGCTAATGCCAGAACCCACCTCCTAACCTAAAGGCTAGAGTGTTCTCTGTACCAGGTGTTTGGTGGTGAAGCACTTGCCTGTTCCTCATCTATACATGGGAAGGAAACCTGGGAGGGAGAGAACATCCTTATCCTTATCCACTTGCCTCTGGCTTCTTGTTCTAACAGAAATGTCTCTCAGACACATGGTTATAGACCCTACAGCAGTTGGACTGGGGACTCATCCTCCCCTATCCCCAAACTTCCTCTATTCCAATGGCCTGTGGTCATTGTAGTGTTAGTGTGTAAGGCAGAAGGCATGGGCAGACACTGCCCACTGCCTTGCCTGGGGGTCCTGATACCCTGCTGAGAAGCTTTGCACTGGGCCAATATGCCCCACTGGCACAAAGGGTGATAGTAACTGGATAACACACCATGAGATGGTCTTAGGTTCCCTGTCAGTTAGTAGAACTGGGTTAAAATCTCTGGTTTCTGGCCCTGTTGGCTATGTGACCCTGTATAAGTCACACATCATCTCAGCCCTTGTTTCCTCATCTGTATAATGGAGATAATACCCTCTCTCTTAGAAATCAGGTGTGAGGGTTATGTGGAAATGTAAGGTGCTTAGTACAGTGCCTGGCACATGGTATGTGCTCCATAAAGTACCATAAGGATGTCCTTAGTTCCAGACATCCTTATCTGTTCTAAGAACTAAGTGTTCCAGGGCATCCCAAGACTACAAGCATGTGGTGTGGCCGAGATAACTATCCTTAAAATCCAATCTGAATAGTTAAGGTTTATCATTACAATCTAACTTAAAATTCTATCCCCGACTCCAGGCTTTCATGTTTTCTCTCCAGAAGCAATGTTGCCATGAGAAACTAATTATACTTAGGGAAAGGATGGTTTTCACTATGTTACAGTGTCTTCTTTATGAGGGAAAAATCAGCTGTAGGAATAAGTGTGCTTCCTTTATTGTTGTGGCTTCTAGGAAGCTCAGAGATATATTTCTGTTTATTGTAGGAACATTTCTGACATTATTACATTATATAATGGATTATGGAAGGATCCAATGTTTCCTGAATAACTGGCTTAATTTTTTTTCTTATGGACACTGTGAATTATGTAACAAACCCTATTTCCATCTTTGCTTTGTCTCTAAGAAATCTACCAAGTGTCAGTCTTGGAGTATTTTACGTACTACATTTAGTGGCTTTATTTTTTCCCTACTCTAAATCATCAACTTAAATACCACATTTACAAAAAATGTATGAGTTTCTATATGCTACTATTCACCACTCTAGAAAGGAGATAGAGAATAAACAGGTAAACAAATAAAAGTAAGCCATCTATTTGTACTGACAGGTCAACTCCTTCACCCTCCATCTTTAAAATATCAAGAAATAATAAAGCCATTTAAAGAATATTTGTACACATATAAAGAATATACACACATACACAAAATTTGATGTTATGGGAACAATATATATGGCTTTGTTCTTCCTACTCATACAAGATTTCCAATGAAAATATAGATATTTACTTACAAAGCACATTTGAAAACTATTACTGACTATATGAAGTTAAAAAATATGGTATTAATTGAGAAGGGATTTTGACCACATCTCAAAAATATCTTAGGCATCTTCTTTGGGATTATATTGGCTGCAATGCTTGTCACGGACATTTTAAAATAATTCCTGCAACTGCCCTGATGAATACAGACCCAAGGGTAACTTCACCCAGTTTCTTTCCTAGAAGAAAATCCTATTTGGGACAGACTCTGACTTAGAGTAACATGAGACAGATTATAAATGACCAGATTCTACCCTGACAGCTGATGATACTCTCCCTCGGACCTCCTGTCTGTACCAAGATTGTTCCAAGAAACGAACTTGGCCAGGTTTATTTATACTATAAATACCAGAGCACAATGTGAATAACATGGCAACCCCTCAAGAAACTTTTTTTTTTTTTTTTTTTTTTTTTTTTGCTGCATTTGTACATAGATGAGTTTGTGGGTTTTTTAAAGTCAAAACACCATTTTTATTTGGAATCACTCTTCTTCTTTAAAAACTTTTTTTTATTGTTGTTCAATTAAAGTTGTCCCCATTTTGCCCCATTATACTTCTCTGCATTAACCACCCCCTCAATCTTCCACTTTCAATCCTCCCCCATGCCCATTGTCTTTTCCATGGGTCCCATACACATGTTCCTTGACTTGATTTTTCCCCTTCTTTCTCCCATTGTCCCCCTCCATCCTCCCCCTGGCCACTGTCAGATTGTTCTTTATTTCCATGTCTCTGGTTCTATTTTGCTTGCTAGTTTTTATGTATTTATGTATGTATGTATGTATGTATGTATTGTTGTTGTTCAAGTACAATTGTCTCCATTTTCCACTTTCCGCTCCCTCTATCCCAGCCATCCCCACCTCCAACCCCTGATCCCAAACCCCCTTAGTTTTGTCTACATGTCCTTTATACTTGTTCCTGAAAACCCTTCCCCCTCTCTTCCCCCCGAACACCCGCATTATCCCCTCCACCTCCTCTCTGGTTACTGTCAGTATGTTCTTAATTTCAATGTCTCTGGCTAAGGAAAATAAGCCAGGAGGTGAAACACAAATACCACTAGGTTCCACTTATAGGTGAGATCATATGGTATTTGTCTTTGACTGCCTGGTTTATTTCACTTAGCATAATGCTCTCCAGTTCCATCCTGTCACAAAGGGTAGGAGCTCCTTCTTTCTTTCTGCTGCGTAGTATTCCATTGTGTAAACGTACCATAGATTTTTGATCCACTCATTTACCAATGGGCACTTAAGCTGTTTCCAGCACTTGGCTATTATAAATTGTGCTGCTATGAACATTGGGGTGCATAGGTTCTTATGAACTGGTGATTCAGGATTCTAAGGGTATAGTCCCAGTGCTGGAATTGCTCAGTCAAAAGGCACTTCCATTTTCCAATTTCTGAGGAAATTCCATACTGTTTTCCACAGTGACTGCACCAGCAATACTGCATTCCCACCAACAGTGTACTATGGCTCCCTGTTCTTCACATCCTCTCCAACACTTGTTGTTTATCGATTTGTTTATGATGGCCATTCTGAGCAGTGTGAACTGGTATCTCATTGTGATTTAAATTTGCAACGTTCTGATGGCTAGTGATGTTGAGCATCCTTTCATATGTATCTGGGCCCTCTGTATGTCCTCTCTGGAGAGGTGTCTATTTAGTTACTTTGCCCATTTTCTTAAACATTTTTTCTATTATTGTTTCAAGTACTGTTTTCTGCATTTCCCCTCCAGCCCTCCCCATCTCCTTCTCCTGTATATTCTTTATGTACATTGGAGATCAAACCCCTGTCTGAGGTATCATTGGCATAAGTTTCCCCATATAGTTGGTTCTCTTTTCATTTTAATGCTGTATTCCTTAGCAGTTCAGAAGCTTTTTATTTTGATGAGATCCCATTTGTTTATTCTTTCCTTTATGTCCTTTAGTCTAGGGGACATATCAATGAAAATATTGCTGCATTGAATATCAGATTTTCCTGCCTATGTTCTCCTGTAGGACTTTTTGGTGTCATAACTTAAGTTTAAATCTTTTATCCACCTTGAATTTATTTTTGTGCACGGTGTAAGTTGGTGCTTGTGTTTCATTTCTTTGCATGTAGCTGTCCAGCTCTCCCAACACCATTTGTTGAAGAGGCTATTTTTGCTCCATTTTATGCTGCTGCCCCCTTTGTTGAATATTAATTGACGTTAGAGATTTGGGTTTATTTCTGGGCTCTGTCTTCTATTCCATTGGTCCATGTGTCTGTTCTTATGCCAGTACCAGGCTGTTTTGATTACAGTGGCCTGTAATACAGTTCGATATTAGGTATTGTGATCCCTCCTACTTTGTTTTTCTTTCTCAAAATTGCCGCAGCTATTTGGGGTCATTTATGGTTCCACATAAATTTTTGAAGTGTTATTTCTATATATGTGAAATATGCCATTGGTACTTTAATAGGTACTGCATTTAATTTATAAAATGCTTTGGGTAGTATGGACATTCTGAGGATGTTAATTCTTCTGATCCATGAACACAGTATATGTTTCCACTTGTTTGTGTCTTCCTTAATTTCCTTCTTCAGCGTTGTGTAGTTTTCCAACCACAGGTCTGTTACCTGTTGGTTAGGTTTATTACTAGGTATTTTATTTTTCTTGTTGCTATATTGAATGGGATTTTTTTCTTGATTTCTGTTTCTGATATTTCCTTCTTGGTATACAAAAATGCCTTTGATTTCTGAATATTGACTCTGTATCCCGCTGTTTTGCCAAATTCATTTATTAGATCGAGGAGTTTTTTTGCGGAGCCTATAGGATTTTCTATGCACACTATCATGTCACCTGCAAACAATGACAGTTTTGTTTCCTCCTTTCCAATTTGAATGCCTTTTCTTTTCTTTTCTTGTCTGATTGCTGTGGGTAGAACTTCCAATACTATGTTGAATAGAAGTGGTGAAAGTGGACAACCTTCTCTTGTTCCTGATCTTAGTGGGAAAGTTTTTAGTTTTTGCCCATTGACTATGATGTTGGCTGTAGGTCTCTCATATATAGCCTTTATTATGTTTAGGAGTGTTCCCTCTATTGCCACTTTGCTGAGTGTTTTTATCATAAATGGGTGTTGTATCTTATCAAATGCTTTTTCCACATCTATTGATATGATCATAAGATTTTTGTCTTTGCTTTTGTTTATGTAATGTTTCATTTACTGATTTGCGAATATCGTACCATCCTTGCTTCCCTGGGATGAATCCCACTTGGTCATGGTGTATGATCTTTTTAATGTATTGTTGGATGCGGTTTCCCAATACTTTGTTGAGAATTTTAGTGTCTATGTTAATCAGTGATATTGACCTGAAGTTCTCTTTCTTTGTTTTGTCTTTATTTGGTTTTAGGATTAGGATGATGCTGGCTTCATAAAAAGAGTTTGGGAGTCTTCCATTATTTTCAATTTTTTGGAATAGTCTGTGAAGGATAGGGGTGAGCTCTTGCTTAAATGCTTTGTAGAATTCTCCTGTGAAACTGTCCAGTCCAGAGCTTTTCTGTGCTGGGAGTTTTCTGATTACTGGCTTCAATTTCATCTGCTGTTATTGGTCTCTTCAGGCTTTGTGCTTCTTCTTCATTGAGTTTTGGAGGACTATATTTTTCTAGAAATTTGTCCATTTCACCTAGGTTTTCAAATTTCTTGGTATATAGTTCTTTGTAGTAATTTCTTACAACACTTTGTAGTTCTGTGGTATCAGTTGTAATCTCTCTTCTTTCATTAGTGACTGTGTTTATTTGGGTATAATCTCTTGTTTTCTTGATGGGTCTGCTTAAAGGCTTGGTGATTTTGTTTATCTTTACAAAGAACCATTTCCTGGATTTATTGACCCTTAGAATCATGCTTTTAGTCTCTGTGTCTTTTAATTCTGCTCTGATCTTGGTCATTTCCTTCCTTCTACTTGCTCTGGGCTGTCTTTGTTGTTGTTCCTCAAGTTCTTGTAGGTGTAGGGTTAGGATGTTTATTTGAAATGTTTCTACTTTTTTTTAGGTAGACCTGTGTTGCTATGAACTTCCCTCTCAGGACAGCCTTTGCTGTGTCCCAAAAGTTTTGAGTTGTTGTGAGCTCATTTTCATTTCCAGAAACTTTTTTATTTCCTCCTTGATCTCATTCTTGACCCAATCACTGTTTAATAGCATGGTATTCAATCTCCATAACTTTGAATGTTTTTGAGTTTTTTCCTTGAGGTTCATTTCTGTTTTCAGTCCCTTGTGGTCGGAGAAAATACTTGATATAATTTCAATTTTCTTGAAATTGCTGAGACTTGTTTTTTGTCCTATCATGTGGTCTATCTTAGAAAATGTTCCATATGCATTTGAAAAGAATGTGTATTTTGTTTCTTTGGGATGAAAGCCTCTATATATATCACTTAAGTTCATTTGATCTAGGACATTGTTCAGTTCTGCAATATCTTTCCTCCAAATATCTTTGCATATTCTTGATACATTGTTTGGAAGATCTATCTATTTTTGACAGTAGGTTGTTGAAATCCCCTACTATAATTGTGTTGCTGTCAATATCTTTCTTGAAGTCCTCCAAGAATTTCTATATGTACTTGGGTGCTCCTATGTTGGGTGCATATATATTTACAAAGTTTATGTCTTCTTGGTGGATTCTTCCCTTGAGTATTATGAAGTGACCTTCTCGGTCTCTGTTTATGGCCCTTTGTTTTTTTGAAGTCTATTTTGTCTGATATGAGTACTGCTACTCCGGCTTTTTTTCCTGTCCATTTGCTTGGAATATTTGTTTCCAGCCCTTTACTTTCAGTCTGTGTAGGTCTTTTGTCCTTGTAGGAGCATATTTGTGGGTCATGCTTTCTTATCCATTCAGCTATTCTATGTCTTTTGATTGAAGCATTTAATCCATTACCTTTAAGGTTATTGAGGGGTACTTATTCATTACCATTTTTTCATAACTCTGTTTCTCTCTCTCACTGTTTTCCTTCCTTTTCTTAAAGCACTCCCTTTAGCATCTCTTGCAGAACTGGTTTGATGGAGGTGTATTGTTTTAGACTTCTTTTGTCTGGGAAGCTCTTTATTTGGCCTTCCGTCTTAATTGAGAGCCTTGCTGGGTAGAGTAATGTTGGTTTCAGGCCTCTAGTGTGGAGGGCCAAGCTAGATAATGTGTGCCAAAGGAGTTGGAAGCAGGCCTTGAGTTCAGCACACTTGCCCTAGGCCACGGAAGACTGCCTGATAGATTGTTGTAAGGAAAGAATGAGTTGGATGCTTGCTATATCACTGTACCAAGAAGGAGCAGCAAATGTTCTTAAAAAATACAATGTACCTAGCCTTGCAGTTTGTCTTTGTCATGTTCTGCTTCAAAGCTGGCTCAATATATACAGCCTGACCTCACCAATAAACAGTTACCTCCTCTGCATCCCAGAGAAGAGACTTCACCTGACCCCACTTTGACTGTGTCTCTATTTCTCAATCCCCTGTCATTTTCCCTCGGGACCTGACTGATCTAGCCGTGCTGGTTGTGGCACTTGGAGTACTTCTTGCCAATCTCTTCTGGCTTGGAGCATTTCCATTGAGAAGTCAGCTGCTAGCTTTATCAGGGCTCCCTGGTATGTTACTCCCTTCTTCTCCCTTGCTACCTTTAAGATTCTCTTTGTCTTGGAATTTTGCCATTTTAATTGTGATGTGTCTTGAAGTGGGTCTCTTTGGGCTCCTCTTGATTGTGACTCTCTGTGTTTCCTGGATTTATATGACTTTTTCTCTCATCAAATTAGGGAAGTTTTTCATCATTACTTTTTCAAACAGGTTTTCTATCCCTTGCTCTTCTTCTTCTCCTCCTTCTGTTATCCCTATTATACAGATATTGTTACATTTCATGTTGTCTTGGAGCTCCCTTACCACTTGTTCATTCTTTTTGAGTCTTTTTTCCTTTTCTTGCTCTATCCGGGTGCTTTTTTCTACCTTGTCTCCCACCTCGGTAATTTGATCCTCTGCCTCATCCAGCTTGCTTGTAATTACTTCTAATATGTTTTTTATTTCTGAGATTTTATTGTTCATTTCTTCCTGGTTTTTGTTTATAGCTTGTATTTCCTGTTTCAAGCTAATGTAGTTCTCACTCAGTTCCTTGTAGTTGTCTGTGAGTTCCATGAGCATCTTTATAACCATTAATTTGAATTCTTTATGTGGTAGTTTGGTTACCTCCATTTCATTTAGCTCTTTTAGTGGGGAGTCTTCCCTTCCTTTTAAGTGCATGTTCTTTTTTTTTTGTCTCCCCATTTTAGGTGACTCTTTTTGTTTGTTTCTGCACTTTCTGATATTTCACTTCGCTAGCTGTCTTTGTAGGGTGAACCTCTATGGTAGGAATTCTATGAGGTTCAGTGGTGGTGTGGTTTCTTTGATCACCTTGTCTCAGTGTCTAAGTTTGCCCTTTCTTCTGTTTGTGTGGGCTCTCTTGTTGTACTTGGGTTTTGACCTTTAGTGGTTCCTTTGTTGGTGGTTTTTCTCCTATAGCAGGTATATACTGATGTTCGCAGCTCCCACCTATTCTTGTATGTGATCAGTGGCAGGGGGTAGGCAAAATGGATTAAAACAGCAGGAGAGTATTTTATGGGATTTAAAGTACCAGCAAGTACAGAAGTGATAGGAGATTCTTTAATAAGTATCTCCTGGATTCTTGGATAAGTATAGCATTAACTGTGATATTTCACCCAACTAGCAACTTTTTGTAAAAGGTGAGAGATAAGATTCTTGTAAGAGAGGAGGAGGATTGTGAGCTGAATCCAGAAATCAGAGCTTGTGTAAGGTTAAATGATGAGATATAGTGAGATTAAAGGATAGAAAGTAGGCATAGTGTGAGAGAGAATAGAATTAACCACAACAATAATAATGCTCAGGATTAAAGTGAAGTGGGCTAAGATCAGGGATGGTTGCTGTGTAGTATGTACAATTGTATGGAACAACAATTATTTACAATAGTACTGGAACAAAAATAATATAACAAGAAATATACAATTTGGATAACCAGAATAGTAAGTACACGATCATGAGTTGTGTGTTACTGGAACACGGGTGAAGTGTAAGAAGGAAAATTAAAATACAATAGAGAGAGAATAAGGAAAACCAGTCAAACAATGCAATTAAACAGGTGAATAAAACAAGGAATACTAAGCATAAGGAAGAGAAAAATACTAATAAAAGTAGTAAAAATAATGACAAAGTAATAATAATACACATACACAATAAAATGCCAGCTCTATGGGATAGCAAAGTGACATTTGTCTCAGTTATTCAGTTTTGGGGGTTAGCCTTGTGCTCCCCCTTTTGATCTACTTCTGGACACTTTGTAACTACAGGTCTTATTGTCTTACTTGGGGGAAGAGGAAAAAAGGGACAAAAAAGAGATGATCCAAAAAGATAATAGTAAGACTCCTGCTGACTTTAAAACTGTTCAGCAAGTTCTGCTGGTCTTCCTAGATACCACAGGAAGAGGGCAGCAGGTGGGCTTCGCTTTTCTCCCTTCCTATGGTTTTGAGAGGATGGGGACCAGGTCTGGGTTGAAATATTCACAGTTTCCGGGCCTCAGGTCCAGGACCTCCTTGGGCTGCCAGGCTCAAATCAGCCACTCAGCTGCTCACAGCATGAGTCAATCTCTGGCGTGGAGCCCAAAACAAGCAAGGCATACCTTTCTGCTCAGCCACTCAATCGAGATGCAAAGTGTGTGACAAGTGGAGTGCATGGTTCTGCTTGGCTACTGTCTCTGGGCACTCAGTGTGAGACAAGTGGGGAGTATGGTTCTGCTTAGCCACTCATTGGGCCTGCAGTGTGAGACAAGTGGGCTCATGGTTTGACTCAGCTACTGTCTCTAGGTGCATGCAGCTGAAATCACCCTCGGGGCAACCCAGCTGCTACTGGAGAGTTCCTTATAAAGCAGCTGACCGCAGTTCTTAACAGGCACATGGCTTTTCACAGAGCCCAACTTTCCAACCAATACGGAGGCTATCTGAGTCAGGTCTGACACAGCCCAACTCCTCCCTTCTCCAGGTGTCCCCCAGCACCCCAATTTCTCTGGTACCAGCGTCCACGGTCCCAGAGGATGTGTACCACCAGTGTGTATCTCTCGCTTCGTCTCTATTCCCCCCAGCAACTTCCAGCATCCAGGTCCCTCCTGTTGCTGGGCTGCCCTCCATGCTCCGGTAGGGGAGGGAGCTGGTGCTCTAACTCTCCTCCCCATATCCTGCAGCAGGCACTGGGCCAGGGGCCTTGCAGCAGCCTCGGACCCTGCACAGATCCCAGGGACCTTGCTGTCCCAGCACAATCTCCTCACTGTCTGTTTTTCAATGTCCTCTACAATTTTTTGCCTCTAAAGCTCATATAAGGTGGGATTCTGTTGGTTGTTCACTCTGTTTCTCAGAAGATCGGCTAGGTGTTCCAGCTAGGCACAGGGAGACTGGGCTCTGCTCCCACCTACCCTGCTGCCATCTTCTAACCTATTCGTAGGTATTTTATTTTTCTTGTTGCTATATCAAATGGGATTTTTCTCCTGATTTCTGTTTCTGATATTTCCTTCTTGGTATACAAAAATGCCTTTGATTTCTGCATATCGACTTTGTATCCCACTGTTTCGCCAAATTCATTTATCAGGTCGAGCAGTTTTTTTGATGGAGCCTATAGGATTTTCTATGTACACTATCATGTCATCTGCAATCAATGACAGTTTTGTTTCCTCCTTTCCAATTCAAATGCCTTTTTTTTTTAATGCCTTTTATTTCCTTTTCTTGTCTGATTGCTGCGGCTATGACTTTTAATACTATGTTGAATAGAAGTGGTGAAAGTGGACAACTTTGTCTTGTCCTTTGCCCATTTTTAACTGGGTTGTTTGTCTTCCTGTAGCGGAGTCGTGTGAGTTCTTTATATATTTTTGAGATCAAACCCTTGTCCAAGGTATCACTGGCAAATATATTTTCCCATATGGCTGGTTCCCTTCTCATTTTGTTGATGTTTTCTTCAGCTGTGGAGACACTTTTAACTTTTTTCAAATTGAAACGACTACCATATGTTTTCATTTTCAAATTGTTTCAAAGGTCTGTGGGGTCTAATTATGGTGTCACCTTGGTTGGGGGATTTATTTTCTGAATCTCTGGATTCATAAGGTTTAAAGTAGGAAATATCACCCCAATTAATTTAATTAATTAATAAATAAACAATAAATGAAAATAAAATAAAAAGGAAGTATCTCTGTAGTGCATGAGTTTAACAAACGATTCAGTTAGGTGAAACTTCAAGGGACACTTGGTGGCAGCAAGTTGTCCTTATTCCTACCGAGGCATTTTGGTCAACAAGAATAGAAGGAGCAAGAACCTGAAGCCCGTCATAAGAAATCAGACAAGTAACAATCAGGAGATTCCTGGGGTTTGGGTCTGATGGAAGAATTCAAGAGAATGTCTTGGCTCTGTGTTTCTCCTTGACTATGTGTAAGAACACAAAACAGAGAAAGAGAGCACCTATGCCCCAGTCTTGGGTGGCCCACTGGCTGTGTGACTTCAGGCAAGTCCCTTGACCTTCCTGGGCCTCTATTTCTTTATCTGTAAAGTGTAGCTTAGGGGTCCATCCACCAAATATGTATACACTGCCTGCTCTGCGTCAGGAATTGAACTAGAAACAGGTCTTTGTCCTCATGGAGCTTACACTCTAGTGAGGAAGACAAATAACAGCCAAATAACTAACAAATGTATGATCATGCATGAGCTTTGCAGAGTTCAGGACATGCAGGTCTTGAGAACCCCACACTTTATAGTGCACAAAACAACTGGGGACCTAGCACCTCTTCAGCATCTCCACTAGACCCAGGGAACCTTATATTAACAGGATCTGTGGGGTCCACCCCCAAAATATCCAGTCAGAATTTCTGGAGATGAATCCCTTAATGAAATCAACCAACCAACCTTTCTGTTCTTGTTTGGTCCAGAAAATTTTGACTCGTTCACGAATGTGCTTGTCCTCACGCAGTTTCTTCTGCCACTGACGTAATTCTTGAATTTCAGGATCACAGCGAACCTGGAAAATCCCCACAAAGCATTAGTTCCCTTTCTACTTTTCTATGCTTCAGCTTGTTAGCCCTGCATAGAAAATCCCTTACAAACCAATTTGATAGACTTTTGATTCTAAATGAATTATCTCTACTCCTAAAAAGCTTATGTAAAATTTGAACATAAATGAGGTTGTGTGAAGATTTGCAATTCTCAGAGTGGGTGGAAAACATTCTAAATCCATGCTTTCCAATAGCAATATAATATAGCTGCGTATGTAATTTTACATTCCCTTGCAGTCTCATTTTACAAAGTGAAAACAAGCTAGTGACATTATTTTTAAGAATATATTTTATCTGACCTTAGAGATCCAAAATATAATTTCAACATACCATCAATATAAAAATATTATTTATGAGACAATTTCAATTTCTGCTTTCCATAAGAAGTCTTCAACATCTCGTATATATTTATACTTATAGCACATCTCAAGTTGGACTAGATTCATTTTAAGTGCTCAATAGCCACTTATAGCTGGTGGTTATGTACTAGACAGTAGAGTTCTAGATTAATCACAGTTAATATATCAATCACAGTTCTGTTTAATACCAATTTACTGAGTACCTACTGCATGCTGGGATTTATGCTAGACATTGGGAATACACATATAATTAATGGTAATTATAATTATTATTTATATTTTATTACTATAGCTCATATTATTGAGCATGTATATCCCAGGCATTGTTTAAGTATTTTAGAAATTTTAATCAACAAAACAACCCAATAAAGCAGGAATGATTATCCCCATTCCACTGAGTTTAAACAGCTTGCCAAGGCACAGAGCCAGGAAATAGTGGAGTTGGGATTTGACCATAGACAGACTGTTTTAGCTGTCCTTGAGGGAGTCTAGTAAGAGGCACGAGGTATACTGAAGTAAGACTAATGAGGTGTGGTGAGAGTAAGAATATCGTGGGTACAAGGGAACACAAAGTGGGCACTGAACTCAGCCTGGAATGGCCAGGAAATATTCATGGAGGAGGTGACCTCTAGGCTGAATTTTGAAGGATGAACTACAGTCAGCCATGGGCTGGAGCGGGTGGAGTGTAATGGTGTTCCAGGGAGAGACTCAAGCCTGTGCAAAGGTGAAGAGAGGTGAACAGTCTTAGCTGATCCAGAACTCCAAGGTGAGAAAGCAGTAGAGGACCCAAAAACCACAGTCACACCCAACTCGTTTCTGCTTCATCCTTCTACTTCTACACAGGCTGGAGAATGCTCCTCATGAGGTGAATTCCCAGACTAAAATGGAGTGATTTTATGTATGTGGGTGTATATCAACTTTATTTTGAAAGATATGTTAAAGTTTCAACGAGTTCTGAGAGACAGCTTGAGAAATATATCCCCATGATAATGAATTCCTGACTCAGCTCTTTAGATTAACTATAAACATAGTCGCTTTGGGTCATTCCTTGTTTAATGGACTCTGTTCATTTAAAATGTGGTAGTAATTTTTTATATTCTGGAGGAAGAGGTACCTATATTGGAACTAGTATGTGGAGCTGAGGTCATCACATACTGCAAGTCCAGATCAGTGTACCTCTTTCTAGGCAGTGGCCCTCTCCCATCTATCTGGAGATCCTAGGTGGCCAAATAGGTTGATTCCTCTCCTCTTGAAGGCACAACTCAGCCCTGCTGATCTGACATCCAGAAACTGGTGTCTCCGCTGCTAAGAGGGATGCAGGATGTGCTGAAGCAGAAATGGAAATCTCACATACCCACAGGATCCAGCATTTTATGGGAAATGAATGAAGAAGCCCCAGAGAGGACAAACAGGAGAGCACAGGCTTGTCTAAAGGGGAAGTTCCTCCCCAGCTGTGCTGCATGTGACAATGTCACAGTCAGGGGCCAACCTCCTGCTTTTCTGGAATGCCATTGGGTCTTGGATGTAGGTCCTTGCCTTTCATGATTTCAAATACTTCCTTCCAGCCCCTTCTTGTCTGCAAGGTTTCTTTTGAGAAATCACCTGATAATCTAATGGGAACTCCTTTGTAGGTAACTGTCCCCTTTACTCTTGCTGCTTTTAGAATTTTCTCTTTGTCTTCAGTCTTGGGTAACTTAATGATGATGTGCCTTGGTGTGTTCCTCTTTGGGTCCAACTTCTTTGGTACTCTCTGGGCTTCCTGGACTTCCTAGAAGTCTATTTCCTTCACCAGATTGGGGAAGTTTTCCTTCATTATTTGTTGAAATAAGTTTTTGATTTCTTGCTGTTGTTCTTCTCCTTCTGACACCCCTATAATTCGGATATTGGAATGTTTCAGGTTGTCCCAGAGAATCCTCAGCCTCTCTTCATTTTTTTTTTTTTTTTGGATTCTTGTTTCTTCATTCTGATCTGGTTGGATGTTTATTTCTTCCTTTTGTTCCAAATCATTGCTTTGAATCCTGGTTTTCTTCCTGTCACTGTTGATTCCCTGAATATTTTGCTTTATTTCATTTTGGACATCTTTCATTTTTTGACCAAGCTCAATCAGTTCTATGAGCATTTTGATTACCAGGGCTTTAAATTCTCCATCAGATAGGTTGGCATTCTCCTCATTGCTTAGTTCTGAGGTTTTGCTCTGTTCTTTCATTTGGGCCATAATTCTTTGTTTTGGCACAGCTGATAGGTTGTAAGGGAGTGGGGCCTTAGGTATTCACTCTGGCAGGGAAACTGCTACAGCACTGCCTGTGGGGGAGGGGCCAGAGAGGGAACAGTGAGGCTCACCTGCTCATCTCTAGCATACTTTTCAACTCTTGTGTGAGACTGGGAGAAACTCCCACTGCAGCAACCCCAACCGTAGCCCACAGTCAGCTCTAAGTCTCAGTTTTCCCCTTAGGTCAGTCCTTCCTGTGTAGCCCAAGTAGCTCTGCAGCTAGCCCCACCCCTCAGCCATCTCTCCAAGGTTTTTCTGAGTTGGCCAAGTTGTCTGCCCACCTACTGGTCTGGTTGTTTTGGTTGATTTTTTCTTTAATTCCTTGGTTGTTGGAGTTCCATGCAGTTTGATTTTCTGGCACTTTTGGTTGTTTATTGATTTTAGATTGGTTGTTATCCTTCTTTTGGTTGTGCGAGGAAGCCAAAGGTTTCTACCTACGCCTCCATCTTGGCCAGAACTCCAAAAATTTGAGTTTTAACTTTTTAGAGACAACCGCACATTGAACTCTAGGACACAAACACAATTCCTGAAGGGGCTAGATTGAGTCTGGCTTCACTATCAACCATTTCACAGCTGCAGAACCACCATTCCCTTTTGTTTCTCCCTAATCAATAGAGAGTTTCCTTCTTTCTTCCTTTTCATTTAGTCATTTGACTTTGGGGAGCTGATTGCCCCTCTCTCCCACTAGATTTTCATTAGAGTCACCAGTAACCTCAATTTTTAAAAAACTGTGATAAAATACACATAACAAAATTTACCATTTTAACTATTTTACAGTGGACAGTTCAGTGGCATTAATGCATTTATAATTTTGTGCAACCATCATCATTATCTAGTTCCAGAAGACTTTCATTACTCCCAAAGGAAATCTCAGATGCATTAAGCAGTCACACTCCTCATTCTCCCCTCTCCCCAGTCCCTGTCATCCACTAATCTCCTTTAGTCTGCATACGTTATTCTTAGTTTTTAGATCCAGAGCCTCTATGGATTTGCCTATCCTGGACATTTCATATAAATTGAATCATTTAATATGTTACCTTTTGTGTCTGCATTATTTCACTGAGCATATAATACTTTCAAGTTTCATCCACATTGTAGCATGTGTCAGCACTTCTTTCCTGAACAAAATCCCATTGTATAGTCATGCCACATTTCGTTTATTCATTCACCCATTGATGGACTATTGTTAATAGAACTGCTAGGAATATTCATGTACAAGTTTTTGTTTGAAAATTTATTTTCAATTTTTTTGAGTATTTACCTAGGAGTAAATTGGTAGGTCATAATTTCAGGATTAATCTATTGAGAAATCACCAATTGCTTTTCACAGTGGCTACATCATTTTATTTCTACCAGCACTGACTAAGAGTTCTAATTTCTTCACATCCTTGCCAATATTAGTATTTTCCAATTTTAAAATTATTATTATAGCCATCATAATGGCTGTAAAATGGTATCTCATTGTGGTTTTGATTTCCATTTTCCTAATGATTATGATGTTGAGCATCTTTTCATGTGATTGTTGGCTTTTTTTCCTGTTTGTCTTCTAGAATGGGCCTCCCATGTTTGTTTGTGTATTTTTTAATTCTCACCCTATGATATGATCATTGATTTGAGAGCAGGGGGAGTGAGAGACGAAAGAGGAACATCAATTCGTTACCTCCTACCCACGCCCTAACCAGGGTTGAGCCCACAACCTAGGCTCGTCCCCTGACTGGGAATCAAACCCGCAACCTTTTTTAGCAGGTGTACAGGACAAAGCTTCCAACCAACTGAGTCACCTGGCCAGGGCTCCTAGTGGCTTTTATAAGTAGGAATCTTGGGGATGCCTCCTTCCAAGGCTTTATAATTTATTGAATGCACAAATTATTTTATAATTGTATAACTTAAGGCGATAGTCAGCTGGTAGGGAGGTACTGGGGCTGTGAGGTGGTGCTCACAGGTAGGGAAGATGAAAGAAGCAATTGCCTGGACTTCTGAAATTAACCTTTCATAGAAGTATACATACTTCTGAATTCCTTTAACTCGGTTGTTCCTCCTGCTTCTTGGCAAAACAGACAAAAACATAGCAACAACTACCCTCTCTAGATTACATTCGGAAGGTTTCCTCATTGCTTTTGAGGAAAGGGCTTACTATATTGCAGTTGCTGGAACACAGTGCACAGTGCACAGCCTTGCAGCAATGCTCATGAGAGTGAGCCTCCGGCCTGCTGTGAGATGCCCCATACAATCTGAGAATCAAGGCTGTTAGTGTGTGCTCAGGAGGCAGGGTCTGTGTGACTCATGCAGCAGCTGCTTTTTAGTGAGGCAGTGTTTTCAGTGCAATTCTAGAGAGATCTTCTCCCAGAAAGCCCCATCTATTTTATTTTTTACTTGTCTTTTTTAATAATAAGGCCCTATCACAGTACATACTTGAAAAAAATGGAAATTCCCCCAACAGCTCAGTTGGTGACAACTGACATAAAGTTCACCCAGCTTTTCTTGGTACTGGCTTACCCAAATAATCAGGGAATGATTAATTGAAAACAAATTTAAGGTAGTCAGTGAACTTTCCAATAATTCATAGGATTAAATTACAGCAAAGTTTGCTATGTCGAAGACCATATTACTGCACAATGCTTTGATATCTTCCTTATCATTAATAACCAGAGCAGAAATTTATGTGGTTACAGCTGCCCAGGTGTTTCTAATGTACAGTCAAGGTTGAGTACAGTCACTGTTCTGCACTGCTCTGGACCCTTAACCCCTCTACAAGTGGCTCAAAGCACAGTCCCTAAACTGGCAGCATCAGCATCACCTGAGAACTAATTTGAAAGGCAAGTTGTCAGGCCCCACCCTCATCCTACTGACTCAGATACTCTGGGGGTGGAGCCCAGCAATTTGTGTATTAACAGGTTGTCTAGATAATTCTGATGCCAGCTAAAGTTTAACAACTCTTATGCTGTGCCCCCCATTAAATCACGGCTTCCTGGATCCCTGCCCCTTTGACAACTTTGCTACTCTTCTCATTAAGTGGTGAATCTACACCCTCCCTTTTCAATACAGGTGAGCCTCTGAGCAAGTCCCAGAGTCTAGGCCTCAAGAAGGCTTGGAGCTTCCATTTTTGTCCCCCTGTAATGTTTCTTCCATAATGTAAGAAAGTGGGTGAAAAGCATGTGGAGTAGAACTGAAGTACCTTAGCCAATAGCCAACACCAATGCCCCAGACATGTGAGTGAGTCCAGGGTGCACTTACCAATTCTGCCCATTCACCAGGTGAATGCAGACATGCGAATTAAGGAGAAACCAGCAGAAGAACCACCCAGTTAACCCATAGAATTGTGAAAAAGAGCCTATTTCTATGGTTTTAAGTCAATAAGATTTAGCAATTCACATGTAAACTTTGCCTCCAAAGAAAAAGACCATGTAAAAGTTGGGTGCTCCCTGGCTGGTGTAGCTCAGTGGACTGAGCGCAGGCTGTGAACCAAAGGGTCACCAGTTCAATTCCTGGTCAGGGCACCTGCCTGGGTTGCAGGCCAGGTCTCCCAGTGGGGAGTGTGAGAGAGGCAACCACACAATGATGTTTCTTTCCCTCTCTTTCTCCCTCCCTTCTCTCTAAAAATAAAATCTTTTTAAAAAAAGTTGGGTGCCTCGTATGCAGGGCCAGCTTCAAAAGGCCTCACACTCCTTCCAGAGCTCTGGGGTTGCCATCAAGAAACTCTTTATACTTTGAACAGGGGGCTCTGCATTTTATTTCACACTCAGCTCTGCAGATTATGTAGCCAGTCATGCTAATAGGCAGTTTTGTCATTTGTTCCTAGGAATTAGGTTTATCAGCTTTTGTCACACATTTGGGATATATTGTGAATGAGCAAATAAAAAGGGGGGTTTTACAGACAGTCTGGCCAGTTGCCAAAGCATTTTTGGGGCATATTAAGGAGAATCCACTTGCAGATATAACCCAGAGTATATTTCAACAACTATGGGGCCAGGCAGGAGGAAGGTTCCGAGCAGCCCAAACGCACTATTTATAGTGCTGTGGCCTATTTTGGCCTGCGGAGTAGCCCTGAAGATTGCCCTGAGAACTGGGTATAGAAACTGATGATAAAACCAGTCATCTTCATTTTGAGGTATGGTTGGAATCACACTGGGCACAAATACAGGTCTTTCTGATTATGATTAGCTCAAGGATGTTTTAAAAAATAGGATTATCTTTGGCAGAAAATAAAAATATTAAGGAAAACTATCAGGAAATGATCAAGAATATATTCTTAGGGAAGAAAATGCACAGGTCAGGTCAAGTCAATGAAAAAGAGCAAACAGTTACAAGGCCAAAGCCATGTGCCAGGCACTGTGTTAAGCACTTGCTGTGCACAATTTGATTTATAGCATCACATATAACCCTATGAGGGCAGCACCATTATTATTCCCATTTTACAGGAAAGGAAACTGAAGCTTGGGAAAATGACATAATTTATGGAAGGTCCCGGGGTTGGTAAGCCAGGACTGAAAAGTGTAGCATGGCACTTGACTTACCCAGCTGTTACCTACAGAACTGCTCCTCAAACTTCGGCAAAGACTCCCCTGGGAATCTTGTTTATAGGAGACTGTTCTGTGTGGTGTGGGCCCAGCTCCCACTCGGAGATGCACAGGACCCACGCCCACAGATAGGTTTTCCTGTGGGGAACCAGGCCTACATTGTACCTAGACCACTTTGAGGCTTTTTGCTAAAATGCCCCCACCCTGAATTGAGGCATCAAGTGCTTACTGTAACTTCCTAAAGTCTGTGCTGAACCTCCCCAGCATAGAGTGTAACTGGTTCAACCACTTTTGCCCTTGGTCTACAACATCCTTCTCTGCGATGTGATTAGCGGCATCCTCTCCTTTGTTTTTTGTAAAAGGTAACCACCTAAAGTGAACCTGTGCATAGTAAATGAGGACCATTATATAATGTGCCCAGAAAAGCAATAAAAGCCTATCAACGCAAGGGTCAGGGCACTCTCCCCTTGAGAGAGTGGCTGTGCCATCCCTTTTCCTTCACAGGACTCAGTAGTCCATGTGAATTTGTCTTGGGTCTTATCCACAATGTTGTGGACCCCACAAGCCGGGGTCTGCATCATTATTAAGATGCAGATTCTGATTCAGTAGGTCTAGGATGGGGGCCTAGATGATGTATTTTCAAGCAGTTGCCACAGGAAGATAATACCACTTGTCCATGACCACAATTTGAGAAGCAAGGATGTAGATATTATAATAGTTTTTCCCTGCTTCTATTTTCATCCACCTGCAATCTACTTTCTCTACAGCATCCTGAGTTATTGTGTGAGTTTTCAATGCTGCATAATAAATGACCTCCCTATTTGGCAGCTTAAACAATAAACACATTATCCTGTAAAGTTTCTGAGGGTCAGGAATCCAGGTGCCACTGAGCTGGATTGTCCTGGCTCAGGGTCTCTCATGAGTTTACATTAGGATATGAGCTGGGCCTGTGGTTTCCTAAAGGTTTGACTGTACCGGAGAGGCTCATTCTTTTTTTTACTTCTTTATTTATATTTATCCTCACCTAAGGACATTTTTTTTCATTGCTTTTTAGAAAGAGAGGAAGGAAGAGAGACAAACATCAATGTGACACAGAAGTATCAATTGAAGTATCAAGAAGTACGCACCCAGCCCTGGCTGGTGTAGCTCAGTGGATTGAGTGCGGGCCTGCGAACCAAAGGATCGCGGTTCGATTCCCAGTCAGGGCACATGCCTGGGTTGCCAGGCCAGTTTCCGGCAGGGGACATACAAGAGGCAACCGCACATTGATGTTTCTCTCCCTCTCTCCTTCCCTTCCCCTCTAAAGATAAGTAAATAAATAAATAAATAATAAAAATAAATAAATAAAATATTTAAAAAAAAAAAAAAAAAAAAGAAGTACGCACCCAGACTGGGGTGGACCAGGAACCAAACCCGAAACCTAGGTATGGCCCTAATTGTGAATGAACATGCAACCTTTTGATTATGGGATGATGTTCCAACCAACTAAGCCAGGCTGGCCAAAGCTGGAGAGGCTGATTCTAAGATGGCTCACTCATATGGCTATTGGCAGGAGACCTCAGCTTTTTGTCATTTAGGTATCTCTATAGGGATGCTCATGACATGCCAGCCAGCTTCCCCCAGAGTGAATGATCCAAGACAGAGGGAGAGAGGGAAAGGGAAACTGCAGTCTTTTATAACCTAATCTGAGAATGGCATGCCTCTACTTCTCCCACACTCTGTTGGTCACACATATCAACCTTGGTACAGTTGTGACAAGGTACATTCTCAGGAATGTGACTATTGGGAGGTTGGGATCATTGGGGATTCACTGTGGATGCTGACTACCATAGCAAGGAGTGCAAAGTCTGTACAGAAAAAGTCATTGTTAATATAACAAGAATGGTTTGTATGACATTCATGTAACCTGGCAGCCAAAGAGAGTGGACTGGAATGCGCATGTGTGAACAATGACAACCTTACTGTACTAGTCAGAGAGGGTGGTAGATGTTGTTGAGCCAGCATGTGTACTGTGTAGTTGTTGCATTCAAAATGACTGAGCGAGTAGTGCATTAAGCTTGAACATTCCTCCGTGGAAACTATTAGGACAGTTCAGAAGGCTGCAGCTGTGGGCAACTGGTGATTGGCAGTTTCATCAAGACAATGTGCCCGTTCATGCATCACATCTCATGCAGAGTTTTTCGGTGAAACATCAGATCACCTCAGTGACTCAGCTCACCTACAGCCTAGATTTGGCACCCTGTGACTTTTGACTTTTCCCAAACTAAAACCACCTTTGAAAGGCAAGAGATTTCAGACCATTGGTGAGATTCAGGAAAATACAAAAGAGACTGGGAGAACTGTATTAGGTCCCAAGGTGCCTACTTTGAAGGGGATTGAGGAATCACTGCCTTATATCCAATGTTTCTTGTACCTTGTGTCTTCTTCAATAAATGCCTCTATTTTTCATATTACATGGCTGGTACCTTCTTGACAGACCTTGTATACTTCTCAACTCCAGTGATGTTGGGCTTAGCCATGGGACCTGCTTTGGCCAATGGAATATGTGGGAAGTGGCATGTGCTAGTTTCCAGCTTATGCCTTATTAAGACTTGTTGTGTGTGTTTCGCTCACCCCCTTTGAGAGCTTTTGACCTCTGCCGTAAAAAGAAGAAACCCCTGGTAGCCTGACTGATCTCAGAAGAATGACAGGGCCTAGAACAAAGCTGAACTGCTGGGAGCCAAGTATAGCCAAATCCAGCCTAGAGCAGGTGAACTTGGCTGATGTTCAGACACGTAAGTTGCAAGCCACTGTGTTTTGGGGTGGTTCGTTAAGTAGCATTATTGCCACAATAGTTAATTGATATATTTTTGATTGCATATTTATCTATGTCTGTTAATAGTCTATTGCAAGAATGCAAGTTCCATAAAGGCAGGGACTTGGCCTTATTCCCTGAAGCATGCCCAGCATCTAGAACAATGCTTGTCTGCCACATATTAGATATTCAATACATAGTCGTGAGTTCATGTAAGTGAATGAATTAATCTAATTGTAGAGCCTGCTTGCTTAACCTTTACCCCAAATTATGAACTATTAAAAAATATTTGCCCTGAGCAGTTCTAGGCAGCATATCCTTCATAAGGAAAACGTGATTCACGCCAAGTTGTCTACCACCATCTCTGTGCCAGATGCCCTCTTCTTCACCTGGACCAGATCAGAAGTCATCCAGACACTTCAACAACCTCCTGCCTGAAAACACAAGTGCATCTTTAAATGACACTAGCTTGCCTGGTTGGGCTGCTATCCCCAGAGGAGATCCAGAAAGATGGCTAATGAGATGCACAAAGGGAGGAAATGGGTCCCCACTTTCCCTGCTTGGATCAGCTGCCCAAGGAGATTATCCTCTCTGGAAAGGTGGAAGAGGAAGTCAGGAAAGCTGTGAGGTTGACCCACAATTTGGGGAGACCAACACTCATGAGAAAGCAGAATGGAAAAAGAAGCTGGCCCTTAAATCACTCATTGTTGGAACTTGCTGAGGAAATAAAGATCAACACTAACTCCTAAAGGTTTCATCAGTCCTGCTGTCTCAGGACTTACTTTGGGTTGGAAGTACTTTGAATGAGAAAATGTTTGACCAAATTCCTACCTGCCACTACATTAGCAGTATGCTTTCCTTCAATGAAAATAAAATACTCAGAATAGATCTACATGTACTAATGTGGAAAGTTACCCTCAATGTTAAATTAAAAGGCACAATGCAGTGTGAAACCCATGTTTATAAGAATACAGGGTCCAACACAAATAACACCCCCTTTTTATTACAAAATCTTTCATTACAAAATCATAAGAATGTAATTCTGTAGTATAACAATATCGCACTTAAGCACACTATATGACATTTTAGGTGAAATGTTCAAGTTGATACTATAAATTATTACACCCATATTATTACCCTACCAACCAAGCACACTCAAGCAGGTGTTACTTCTGCTGGACCCTGTATATACCACATTTATTAAAAAAAAAAAACACAATATAATAAATATACACAGATGTTCATATATACAAAGGGAAACAAATGAAAAGATACACACTAAACTGTATCTGTATTTTAACCTGGAAAACATACTTAGAGTAAAACAGAGATGGAGACTTTAAACTACTTGTTATGTGCCCCCTCCCCATATTCATATGTAGAAACCAGCATGATAGTATAGGAGTGGGTCTTTCTGAGGCAATTAGGGTTAAATAAGGTCTCATGATGGGATTAGTGCCTTTTTAAGAAAAAAAATCAAAGAGCTTTTTCTTTTTCTCTCTCTGCCATGAGTGCAGACAGTGAGAAGTCAGCCACCTATAAGCCAGAAAGAGAACTCTCATCAGACACTAATATGCTAGCACCCTGCTCTTGGAACTGCCAGCCTCCAGAACTGTGAGAAATAAATGTTTGTTGTTTAAGCCACCCAGTCTGTGGTATTCCATTATAGCACTTTGAACCAAGGCATTATATCTATATGGTTTGACTTTTGTTCACAATGATTATCTGATCTTTTACAACAAAAATATCAATAAAAGGCTTTTTCATACAAAGATGGCCATTTTTGTCCAATAATCAAACTGATATGTTGCTCCGTGCAATATTTTCAGAGGTGGTCAGATGTGGTTGTAAAATAACATCTGGTTTCTTCTGACATTGTCAGTTATTTCTCTGACAAGGGGCCCTCCTCTTCTTATGTTTTAAGGACTGGCTCTTGAGCTGTGCTCTGAGATTGTATCCTTGGCACCACACGTTTGCTTGCCTTGTCCTTGTAGTTACATCGCTATTTACTTTCTGCAAACACACTGACTTAACCAATTCTGCTCAAGGTCATGGTCTACAGTGGTGGCCAGTTTTTCCAGTACACCAGGGTCTTGGGAAAAGAGTGTATTTATCCCACTTCTCATCTCTATCTGCTTGTTGGCATTCCAGTTACTTTCACATAGCAAGCTATCTTCTAATAGAATATATAAAACTGACAGAGAAAGATTCCTTTTTCCATTTGGTTTTTAAAACCCTTCATTTGACAGTAACCAGAGGAATGGTGGGAGGGGATAATAGGAGGAAAAGGGGAAAGGGTTGTCAAGGAACATGTATAAAGGACAAGTGGACACAGCCAAAGAGGGGTAGGATCAAGGTTGGGAGATGGGGATGGCTGGGGTCAGGGGGAAATGAAGGTAACTGTGCTTTAACAACAATAAAAAATAAAATAAATAAAATAAAATAAAACCCTCTCATTTGTTTAGAAAATAGAACCTCTGGTACTTTTCAAACAGAAAAGATAGTGACATATAATAACAACCATTGTGATACCACTCATTTCTGCATCTACAGTTCACAGAGCATTTTCTCATGTGTTGCCACTGAAAAGCATTTTCATCCTTATGATAGCCTGGTGAGCTATACTGGGCAGCTATTACTCTTCTCAACATAAAAGAAAGAAACAGATTCTGAGTTTAGTGATTTGTTCTAGATCGTCCAACTGGTAGGTAGGTAAGCACAGTTGATACCAATTCATCAGTGGGTCTAAACCCTGGCTGCATGCTAGAATCACTTGGGAGCTTTAAATAAATGCCCAGCTCCTGTTCTCATATGGCCAGTTGCACAAGAGTCTCAGGAGATTGGGACCTGTGTATTAGAATTTAAAATTTTTCCATAGATGATTCTGACACATAGTGAGATTTGAGATCGATGCCATCAATAGGGATAAATAAGTCAGTCTTATGTTAAACTCATGTGTTTATTCATCACAGGGTTAAGAATGTCCTCCTATTGGGGTTCTCCAGAGAAATACTGCTCAGCACTAAGGAGGAAGGGGCTGATGATGCATGAGAGCATGGGGGAGAGCTTCATATGAATCAGGCCACGTGAAAACAGACAGACTCAAAGGCTATATATTTTATCATTCCATTTATATGACATTCTGGAAAAGGCGAAACTATAAGGACTAAGGAAATAGATCAGTGAGTGCCAGGGTCTGATGTGGGGCAGGTGTTGACTACAGAGGGGTGGTATGAGGGAACTTTTGGGGGATGATGTAAATATTCTTGTATCTTGATTATGGGGGTGGTTTGACTGGAAGCAATTAGTCAAAACTGAGCAATATCCACGGCTAAATTTTACTGTATGTAATGTATATCTTAATAAAGCTGATTATAATACATGTATACATATGTGAATACACATATGTACATACACATAAAATGAGATATCACCTCACACCCACTAGAATGGCTAAAATTAAAAAGACTGACCATTCCAAGTACTGATGAGGGCATGGAGCAATGGGAACTATCATACAATGCTGGTAGTGAGACAAGACAGTAAGCAGCTAAGAAATTCTCTTGGCAAGTGGAATAGGGAAACTGAGACCGCTGAACAAAACGGCTGAGCAACTTACAGCCAGATACAAAAGGTCACCTGCCTAGAGATAACATCTAGGCCTCAGTTGTATCTCAGCTCCAGGCCCAGAAAAGAAACATTATCAGGTGGCAGGTGCTAGAACCAACTTCAGTTACTAAAGACCCCCTGTCCTGTCAGTGGAGACCATGACCCTGAAAGGGCACTCCTGGAGAACTGGTTAATATTCTACTGAAACTCTCCCCTGAGATCTGCCCTAAGATTCCCCACCTGCAAGAGAGAAATAAAAGCCTCAAGACAAAGGACCCAGCTTGTGGACTCTCCTCTGGGGAGCAGCCCAAGCAATTCCCTTTCCCCTCTTCTCCCCCACTTCTTTCTTCACAGGCAGGTGTCTCCTAACTCTAAAGCAATGGGCAGCTGGTAACTTGTCCCAGGCTGAACCTCTCCCCAAAACTCTCTTTTCTCCGACTTTCCAGGGAGCCTAGGACCTCCTGTTGCTTTTTCTGTGCTAAGTAAGACCTTCCTTGTTTCACTGACCCCAGCTTTAATAAATGCATCCTCATGGTCACCTGGACTTGTGTTGTGAAATCTTTCCTACACCAATCAAGAACCCATACACTGCAGCTGGTCCCAGGTAGACCCACTCAGGTCCAGGCCCCTGTCTAGGAACAGTAGGAATGCAAAAAATGTGTTTTTACAAAAGGAGAGAGAAGGGGCTCTGAAGATAGTCAGACTTGGCTTGAACTTTGGCTCTACCACTTATCACTGTGTGTTTTGGGGCAAGTCAGGGCAAGTTTGGCCTTGTCTGATTCATTCACACCTGAGATAACAGTAGTACATATTGGCTTACTTTATAGGATCAGCATAAGGCAGAAAGGAGATAATGCTTGCAAAATGCTTAGTGTAGTGTCCACCACTACACTAAGTGTAGTGACCAATATATTAGATTGTGCTATTCTTATCATTCTAGTTATAGCTGCTTCTACACTCCTCAGAGGACAGATGGCCTCTGTTTGTACAGCACCCAGCACTGTTCTTGGCAAGCAGAAGACATGCATTTTCTTAATGCATGTTTGTCAAATGAAAGAATGAGCATATGGAGTCATGTGTTAATGGAAGGCACAAGGCCTCTATTTGAGTGGAATGACAGGACTAGCAGCAGTCATTCTTGACAGCACCCCATTTCAAATGGTAGAGGCTGACTGTGTGAATCCTCAACCTAAAATCAGGACTTCTACATGGCTGAAGAATTGTATTTCAAGGCTTCTACAAATTGAAGAATTGTATTTCAAGGGTTCAGTGGGACTTGTATAGATGGCCTCAACCTCCCTAATAGCTTACAAACATTTTCCAGGTGTTACAAAATGCTCACAACCAATTTCAAATACGTAAGTTTCACAAATACCTGCAAGACAGCCTTAGGGAAAGGCCTCTTTGGGACCAAATCTTCTGGCGAGGAAGGCAATGAGATAGTGAAAATGAACTGAAACTATTCATTAGCCAGCAAACAAGGGGATTCCATAGAGAAGCTGAATCTCTCCAAATGGAGTTCCCACTAGAAAAGCCCTGAGCAGAGACTGCTCGTCACAAAGGGTGCCACTAGCCCTGAGGCTAGCAGGAGATGGCTGTGTACCACCAAGAGGGGAACTGGTCCTAATATGGTGCACTGTCCCATTTTTAGCATTCCTTGTGCACAATCTAATGTCTGGCTTTCACTGACAAATTCTGCCCATCTACCAGCAGATATCAGCAATCGGGAGATAAATTCCAAATGAAGAAAATCTGTCTTATCCAAGACTCAGATGAACTAAACATGATCCATGTGCCTTCAGCTGGTGCTTTCCTTCCAAACCTGCTCAGGGGAATTACAATTTCCCATGGCATACTTCATTCCTTCACGTTATGAAGCCTGGTAAAGAAGTGGTTGACAAAAGCCAGTGATAAGTGGAATTTACTTTTCTCAGGTGTTATCTCTTAGAGATTAACAAACACAGCTGTGGAGTTCAAAGATCCTGGTGCACAAGCAACTCCACACAAAAGTCCATGTTTAAGTGCCTGTGTAAATCCCTAAGAAGGAGTTACAAAGTGGAACTTTACAATTTAATGTCTTGTTTTTCAAATGCCCTCACTAGAGAGATCATTTAAGAGATTTATTATTCACTAAGATATTTACAAATGCCAGACAGTGTTCTTGAGTCTGGGGATACAAGATGAACAAGTCAAGCAACCTCTTCTGTCATGGAGCCCACATTCTAGTCAGGGTGATAGGCAGTACACAGTAAATATCCAATATAAGCGATAGCCAGAAAATGAAGCATAAGAAGAGGATAGAGAGTGACGAGAGGGTGCTATTTTAGAAAGGGAGACTGTGAGGGACATTCAAGCACTCTGAAGCAAGGGAAGGCAGCCACAACTGACAGCTGCAGGTGTACAGAACAAACAGCAAGTGTAAAGGCCCTAAGACAAGAGCATGCTTGGGGCCCTGAGGTACTACATGGAGGCTTTTAAAAAAGACTTCTTAGTAAGAAAATAGAACCAATAACACAACAATGACAAGAGCTAATATTTGTTGTGGATTTACTATCCCCTTATGTGGACTGACTGATTCAATCTTCATAGGCAGGAGCACTTGTTCCATTTTATAGATAGGGAACTGTGGGTCAGATGCTGAATAAACTACCCAAAGTTACCAGTAAGCTTACATGACATACAGGATTCAAATAGATCTGTCTGTTATTGGAGCCATCATTTTTAACAAGTTGCCACAAGGCCTATTGTACATTGAAAGAATAAAATATGTCTTTCCAGCCATAACATTTGAGAACAAGAAAGTTAAGGCTAATCATGAGAATGTCAAGTGGTCTTTCACACACACACAAATCATTATGCCATGCCAGAAAACCTAGCCAGCTGCCTGGAGTATAGAAAACTTTCTCCTCCTCTAAGTGCAGAACCTCAAGTTCTGCACAAAACAATATGGGAAGAACAACAACCTTCCCTTTGTATTCTTTGAAGAGCCTTTTCACAGTTGCTTGCTTTTTATCCTGGCCTGTTTTCATCATTTATTTTCTATGTAACTATATAGGTTATCTCCAAATAGCAAAAAAAGTGGCTTTTCAAGGGGGAAAAAAGCAAGTTAAATCAAAACACACTTGAACACCATCTCTTTTTTCCTCCCCTTTTTTCTCTTTTTGCTAAAATATACATAACATAAAATGTACCACTTTAATCATTTTAAATGTACAGTTCAGTGGTGTTACTGCATTTACGATGTTGTGCAACCATCACCACCATCCATCACCATGACCCTTTTCATCTAAAACTGAAACTCTGTCCCCATTAAACAATAAGTACCCATTCTACCATCCCCCCAGTCACTGTCAACCAGCAACTGCATTTTCTGTTTTTATGATGTTGACTATTCAAAGTACCTCATACAAGTGGACTCACACAGTATTTGTCCTTTTGTGGCAAGCCTATTTCACTGAGCATAAGGTCCTCTAGGTTCCTGGAACTTGTAGCATATGTCAGAACTGCCTTCTTTTTAAAGGTGAAATAAGGAGTTTTCCAGACAAAAGAAGGCTCAAAGAATACTGCTCCACCAAACCAGCACAGCAAGATATGCTAAAAGAACTGCTATAATAAGAGGAAGGAAAAAAGTAAGAGAGGAACACAGGTACAAAGGGAAAATGAATCAATACCTATCAATAATAACCTTAAATGTTAATGGATTAAATGCTCCAATCAATAAACATAGGGTAGCTAACTGGATAAGAAAACATGACCCACACATACGCTGCCTACAAAAGACCCACCTCAGAACAAAAGACCTACACAGACTGAAAGTGAAGGGCTGGAAACAAGTATTACAAGCAAATGGACAGGGAAAAAAAAGCTGGAGTAGCAATACTTATATCAGACAAAATAGACTTCAAAACAAAGCTATAAAAACAGAAACTAAAGGACAATTCATAATACTCAAGGGAAGAATCCTTCAAGAAGACATAAATATTGTAAACATATATGTACTCAACACAGGAGCATTCAAATATATAAATAAAATTTTGGAGGACTTCAAGAAAGATGTAGACAGCAACACAATTATAGTATGGGATTTTAACACCTCACTGTCAGAAATGAACAGATATTCTAAACAAAATATCGACAAAGATATTGTGGCATTGAACAATGTCCTAGATCAAATGGACTTAACACACACATATATAAATTTTATCCCAGACAAGCAAAGTGCACATTCTTTTCAAAGGCACATGCAACATTTTCAAACGTAGAACACAGAAGGATACAAAACCAACCTCAGCAAATTCAAGAAAATTGAAACCATATCAAGCATTTTCTCTGACCACAAGGTACTGAAACTAGAAATCAACTTCAAAGAAAAAAACCAAAAAACTTAAATTCATGGATATTGAATAGCATGGTATTAAACAATGAATGGGTTAAGAATGAGACTAAGGAAGAACTCAAAAAGTTTCTGGAAACAAAGGACAACAAATATACAACAGTCCAAAACTTATGCAACACAGCAAAGGCAGTCCTGAGAGGGAAGTTCATAGCGATACACACCTACCTAAAAAAAAATAGAAAATTTTCAAATAAACAACCTAATCCCACATCTACAAGAACTGGAGGAACAACAACAAACAAAACCCAGAGAGAAAGAAAGAAATAACCAGGATCAGAGCAGAATTAAATATCATCGAGAATAAAACAACAATCCAAAGGATAAATAAATCCAGGAGCTGGTACTTTGAAAAGATAAAGCAAATTGACAAGCCTTTGAACAGAGTCATCAAAAAAAAAAAAAAAAAAAAAAGAGAGAGGACCTAAATAAACAAAATCAGAAATGAAACAGAAGAGATTATAACTGATACCACAGAGATACAAAGGAATGTAAAGGCTGGGGTCGGGGGAAGAGGTAGGGGAAAAAGGCAGAAAACTGTACTTGAACAACAGTAAAATTTAAAAAAAACAGAAATTACTACAAACAAGTACATGCCGAGAAATTTGAAAAATAAGATGAAATAGACAAATTTGTAGAAAAATAAATTCTCCTAAGACCTAATATCCCAAAACCAAATGAAGAAGAAGCAGAAAGCCTGAACAGACCAATAACGGCTGATGGAAATGAAGCAGTAATAAAAAAAAATAAATAAAAAATAAAAATAAAAAAAAAAAACTACCAGCACACAAAAGCTCTGGGCTGGATGGTTACACAGAATCTTACAAAATGTTTAAGGAAGAGCTAACTCCTATCCTTCACAGACTATACCAAAAAATCCAAGAAGATGGAAGACTCCCATACTCTTTTTACAAAGGCAGCATCATTCTAATTTCTTTCTTGTGATAAAGATGCAACAAACAAAACTTACAGGCCAATATCACTGATGAACATAGGTGCTAAAATCCTCAACAAAATATTGGCGAACTGCATCCAGCAATACATTAGAAAGATTATGCACCATGACCAAGTGGGATTCATCCTAGGGATGTGAGGATGGTATAACGTTTGCAAATCAATAAACGTAATTTATCACATAAACAAAAGCAAAGACAAAAATCACATGATCATATTGATGGATGTGGAAAAAGCATTTGATAATGTACAGCACCCATTTATGATAAAAACACTGAGCAAAGTGGGAGTAGAGTGAGCATTCCTCAATGTGATAAAGGCCCATATGGGAGAAACCTATAATTAACATCATACTCAATGGGCAAAAACTAAAAGCTTTCCCACAAAGATCAGGAGCAAGACAAGGATATCTGCTTTAAGCACTTCTATTCAGCATAGCATTGGAAGTACTAGCCACAGTGATCAAACAAGAAAGAGAAATAAAAGGCATCAAAATTGGAAAGGAGAAAGCAAAACTGTCATTGTTTGCAGATGATATGACAGTGCACATAAAAAACCCTAAAGACTTCACCCAAAAATACTCCATGTTATAAGTGAATTTGGAAAACAACAGGGTTCAAAGTCAATATTTCAGAGGAAAAGGGGAAGGGTTTACAGGAACAAGTATAAAGGACACATGGACAAAAACTATGGGGGGTGGAAATGGGAGGGATGTGGGGAGGGGTGGGGTGGTGGGCTGGGGTGGGAGTAAAAGACAGAAAACTGTACAAGATCAACAATTAAAATAAAAAATAAAAAAAGAAATCAAAGGCATTTTTATATACCAACAATGAAAGATCAGAATGAGAAATCCAGAAAAAATCCCATTTGCTATAGCAACAGGTAAAATAAAGTACCTAGGAATAAACCTAACTAAGAAGGTAAAAGACCTGTACTCAGAAAAGTACACAACACTGAGTAAAGAAATAAAGGAAGACACAAGTAAATGGAAGTATATACTGTGTTCATGGATTGAAAGAATTAACATAATCAAAATGCCCATATTACCTACAGCAATTTATAGATCCAATGCAATCCCTATTAAAGTACCCATGACATACTTCACAGATATAGAACAAATATTTAAAAAATTTATATGGAGCCATAAATGACCCCAAATAGCTGCAGCAATTTTGAGAAAGAAGAACAAAGTAGGAGGGATCATAATACCTGATATAAAACTATATTACAAGGCTACTGTATTCAAAATAGTATACACTGGGATAAGAACACGGACAGACCAATGGAACAGAATAGACAACCCAGAAATAAACCCAAGTCTCTATGGTCAATATTTGACAAACCGGGAGCAGCATAAAATGGAGTAAAAATAGCCTCTTTAACAAATGGTGTTGGGAGAGTTGGACAGCTACACGCAAAACAACGAAACTCAATCACCAACTTACACCATACACAAAAATAAATTCAAGGTGGATAAGAGACTTAAATATAAGTTGTGATATCTAAATGTCCCAGAAGAGAACATAGGCAAGAAAATCTCAGATATTCCATGCAGCAATATTTTCACTGATATGTCCCCAAGAGCAAGGGTCATAAAGGAAAGAATAAACAAATGGGATCTCATCAAAATGAAAGGCTTCCACATGGCTAAAGAAACACACCATTAAAATGAAAAGAGAACCAACTGTATGGGAAAACATATTTGCCAATGATACCTTGGACAATGGTTTATTCTCCAGAATATATAAAGAACTCACATGACTCCACTCCAGGAAGTCAAAAACCCTATTAAAAAATGGGCAAAGGACTTGAACAGACACTTCTCCAAGGAGGACATACAAAGGGCCCAGAGACATATGAAAAGATGCTCAGTATCACTAGCCATCAGAGAGATGCAAATTAAAACCACAATGAGATACCACTTCACAGTGGTGAGAATGGCCATTGTAAACAAATCAACAAACAACAAGTGTTGGAGAGGGTGTGGAGAAAAGGGAACCCTAGTGCACTGTTGGTGGGAATGCAGACTGCTACAGCCACTGTGGAAAGCAGTATGGAATTTTCTTGAATAAGTAAAAGTGGAATTGATATTTGACCCAGCAATTCCACTGCTGGCATTATACCCTAAAAATCCTGAAACACTAATTCAAAAGAACCTATGCACCCGAATGTTCATAGCAGCACATTTTACAATAGCCAAATGCTGGAAGCAGCCTAGGTGCCCATCAGTAAATGACTTCATCAAAATACTTCAGTATGTTTAAAGAAAGAAGGAGCTCCTACACTTTGTAACAGCATAGATGAAACTGGAGAGCATTATGGTAAGTGAAGTAAGCCAGGCAGGGAAAGACAAATACCATATGATCTCACCTATAAGTAGAACTTAATCAACAAAACGAAGAAGCAAGCTAAATACAACTGGAGACATTAAAATAAAATAAAACAACAACAAACTGACAGTAATCAGAGAGAAGTGGGAGAAGGATAATAGGGGAAGGGCCATCAAGAAACAATATAAAGGACACATGGAGAAAGCTAAATGGGGTAAGTTGAGGGTGTGACACAGAGAGGTTGGGCCAGGGGGCATGGTGTGGTGAAAATGGAAACAACTGTACTTGAACAACAGTAAATAAAAAGGAGAAAAAACAAAAACAAAATAAAATATTTTTCAAAATTTAAAGTATTGTATGTGTATTATATTTCAAAATTATGATATTATGATTCAAAATGCTAGGAAAAAATAATTTGGAAAATAAGTCAAGAAGTTCAGTGATTAAATAAAGCTTAGAATCAATGAAATGTACAGAAATGATTAAATCTGGCCCATTATATTTCATAAATGAAATGTGTTTTATTTATTGTATATTTTCTACTCTGCCTTTTCTAGGGATATAATGATGTTATAGATTGATATAAAATGCTAGAAAATGAAGATGCCTCCAAGATGGAGGCGTAGGTGGATATACTGTGCCTCCTCTCACAACCAAAATTAAGGACAACAAAGATTTAGAAACAAGAAAACACGCAGAACTGATAGAAAATCGAACTGTACGAAAGTCCAATAACTATTCATCCAGACTGGTAAGAGGGGCAGAGTAGCAGCCGGAAAAAGTAGAGGTGCAAACCTGGCCATGCAGGCAGCAGCGGCTGGCAGCTCCCAGGTGTGCAGGCGGTGACTAGCAGACCCCAGGCACAGGGTGGCAACTGTGCAGACCCAGTGAGGCCATGCAAGGTGGCTGGCTGACCAGGTGGTCCCATATTCGTACGCAGATAATCCAGGCGAAGGGGAAGCAGCGGAAGGGACTGGAATCCAAGAGAGAGTAGAACAAGCACCCTTGTTCCCTCTCGGACCCCGCCCCACATATAGCGTCACAACTCAGCGACTGGGCTGCCCTACCCTGGGGAACACCTAAGGCTCCATCCCTCCTCACTACATAACAATTGTGACCAGACCCGAAAAAGAAAAAAAGAAAAAAACACAAAAACACCAAAAATGGCTCAAATGGGAGAACAAATGAAAGCCTCAGAGCCAATTCCTCTAAGCAATGAAGAGATAGCCAACCTATCAGATGCACAGTTCAAAATCCTGGTGATCAGGATGCTCACAGAATTGGTTGATTTTGCTCACAAATTAGATGAAAAAATGCAGGCTACAATATGTGAAATGAAGGAAAACGCATGGGGAACCAATAGAGATGGAGGGAAAACTGGGACTCAAATCAATGGAGTGGACCAGAAGAAAGAAACAAACAACCAAACAGAAAACAAGGAAAAAACAAGAATTCAAAAAAATGAGGAGAGGCTTAGGAACCTCCGGGACATCTTTAAATGTCCCAACATCCGAATTATAGGGGTCCCAGAAGGGGAAGAAGAGCAACAAGTGGGAAACTTATTTGAACAAATAATAAAGGAGAACTTCCCCAATCTGGCAAAGGAAATAGACTACCAGGAAGTCCAGGAAGCTCAGAGAGTCCCAAAGAAGTTGGACCCAAGGAGGAACACACCAAGGCACATTGTAATTACATTAGCCAAGATTCAAAGGAAGGAGAGAATTCTAGAAGCAGCAAGGGATAAGGGGACAGTCACCTACAAAGGAGTTCCCATCAGACTGTCAGGTGGTTTCTCAAAAGAGACCTTCCAGGCAAGAAGGGGCTGGACAGAAGTATTCCAAGTCATGAAAGTGAAGGACCTACATCCAAGATTGCTCTATCCAGCAAAGCTGTCATTTAGAATGGAAGGGAAGATAAAGTGCTTCTCAGATAAGGTTAAGTTCAAGGAGTTCATCATCACCAAGCCCTTATTCTATGAAATGTTAAAGGGACTTATCTAAGAAATAGAAGATAAAAAATATGGCAGTAAAAAGACAGCAAACTCACAGATATTAACAACCACACCTAAAACAAAAGCAAACTAAGCAAACAGAACAGAAACAGAAACACAGAAATGGAGGTCACATGGAGGGTTAGCAACAGGGGAGTGGGAGGAGGAGAGGGGGGAAAAGGTACAGAGAATAAGTAGCATAGACAGTGGGTAGAAAATAGACAGGGGGAGGGCAAAAATAGTGTGGGAAATGTAGAAGCTAAAGAACTTATGACAGATGGACATGAACTAAAGGGGGGGAATGTGGGTGGGAGGAGGTGTTCAGGGTGGAGGGGAATGATGGGGGAGCAGTGGGACAACTGTAATAGCATAATCAATAAAATATATTTAAAATGCTAGAGAATTATTAAATTTAAGAATTGCTTTGTGTTCATTTTTTAACGTTCTAACTTTATTGTATTGATTCAGAATAAATGTTTAAGTCTTTTGGTAGAATAAATGTCTAGCATCATGAAAGCAAAATAAATAAATAAATAAACTACCTTCCTTTTTAAGACTGAATATATACAAGATCTATCTGGAAAAAGTCCAGCAATTGTAAATATAATGAGAATGGTTTGCAAGACATCCATGCAACCTGGCAGCCCAGGAGAGTGGACTGGAATGCAAATGCATGACCAATGACAACTTCACTGTGTTAGTCAGAGGGGCCAGTAGATGTTGAGTCAGCATGTGTGCTGTATGGTTGTTCTATTCAAAATGAGTAGAGCAGCAAATCTGTGTCAAATTTTATGTTAAGCTTGAACATTCCTCCATGGAAACTATTTGGATGATTCAGAAGGCCGCAGCTATGGGCAACTGGGGATTGGCAGCTTCATCACGACAGTGCATCTGCTCATGCATCATGTCTCATGCAGTTTTTTGGTGAAACATCAAATCACCCCGGAGACTGGGCCAAAAAGGTTGAAATCTTACCATTTGTGACAGTTTGATTTTCAAACTAAAATCACCTTTGAAAGGCAAGAGATTTCACACCATCAATGAGATTCAGTAAGATATGATGGGGCAGCTGATGGCGATTGGGAGAACTCTGTGAGGTTCCAAGGTGTCTACGTTGAAGGGGACTGAGGCATCATTGTCCTACCTTGTATCTTCTTCAACAAATGTCTCTATTTTTTCATATTACATGGCTGGATACCTTCTGGACAGACCTTCTACTCCATTCTCTTTATATACCACATTTTGCTATTCCATTAATCTATCAGTGGAATCTTGGGTTGCTTCCACATTTTAGCTATTGTAATACTGTGATGAACTTGGGTGTGCAAATATCTGAGACCTGTTTTTAATTCTTCTGTGTGTGTGCCCAGAAGTGGAGTTGCTGGGTCCTATGGTAGTTCTACTTTAATTTATGCCACTACAACACTGTAGTTTTTGTTATAGTAGCTTTGTAGTAAGTTTTGAAATCAGGAAGTGTGAGTCCTCCAGTTTTGTTCCCTTTTTAAAATTATTTTGGACATTTGGGATCCCTTGTGATTCCAAATCAATTTTTTTCATTATCGTATATTACTTTATTTTTTAATTGTTGTTCAATTACAGTTGTCTGTATTTTCTCTCCACCCCTCCCTCTACCCCTTCCAAACCCACTCCAAATGAATTTTAGAATGGGCTTCTCTATTTCCACAAAAATCCCAATATTTATTTTATAATTACTATAATAGTGAATATTAATTGTTTATACATTTATTTTAATCTAAAAGAGGCTGCACAATTTCATGAAGGAAACTTTCAGATTCCAAATCAAAACTATAATACTTCTAGACAGTATCATATATACAATCGTCATTGTCTCATTCAGCCTCCAACTATAAGGGTAATACACTCATAGGCTACCACCTGCCTAGGCCATAGAATTAAAGAAAAGAAATGTGCTACTTCCAAACCTTAGCCATTGTAAATAATGCTGCAATGAACATAGGGGTGCATATATTCTTACAAATTAGTGTTTTGAGTTTCTTTGATTATAGTTCCAAAATTGAGATCTCTGGATCAAAAGGCAGTTCCACTTTTAATTTTTGAGGTAACTCCATACTGCATTCCACAGCAGTTGTACCAGTCTGCATTCCCACAGACAGTGCATGATGGTTCACTTTTCTCCATATCCTTGCCAACACTTGTTGTTTGTTGATTTATTGAGGATAGCTATTCTGTCAGGTATGAGGTGATATTTCATTGTGGTTTTAATTTACATTTGTCTGGTGATTAGTGATGTTGAGCATTTTGTCATGTGTCTATTGGCCATCTGTATGTCCCCTTTGGAGAAGTGTCTATTCAGGTCCTTTGCCAATTTTTTAATTGGATTGTTTATTTTCTTGGTGTTAGGGTCTTCATAAATTTTGGAAATTAACCCCTTATCAGATGTATCATTGGCAAATATGTTCTACCATTCAGTAGACTTTTAATTTTGTTGATAGTTTCCTTTGCTATGCAAAAACACTTTAGTTTGATGTAGAACCATTTGTTTATTTTTTCTTTTGTTTCCCTTGTCTGAGGAGATATATAAGAAAAAATATTGCTTTGAGAAATTTCCCAAGTACCCATCAGTAGATGAGTGGATAAAAATGGTGCATTTACATAATGGAATATCACTCAGCCATAAAAAGGAAGGAAATCTTACCTTTTGTGACAGCCTGGATGGTCTTGGAGGATATTATGCTAAGTGAAATAAGCCAGTCAGAGTAAGATAACTACCATATAATTTCACTCATACATGGAATCTAGTGAACAAAATAAACTGTTGAACAAAATAGGAACAGAGGTATGGACACATGCACTAGACTGACAACTCTCAGAGAGGAGGTGGAGACTGGATGAAAGAAGGTGAAGGGATTCTCCAAAAAGCATATAGACATAACCCTCAAACACAGACAACAGTGTGGTGATGGCCAGTGGGAAGGGCAGGTAGTGAGGGGAAGTAGAAGAAAGTAAAGGGGGGATAAAAAGTGACAATAGGAGACTTGACTTTGGGTGGTGAATGTACAATGCAATATACAGATGATGCATTATAGAGTTGTACGCTTGAAACCTGTATAATTTTACTAACTAATGTCACTTCAATAAATTAAAAAAAAAGTGTGTACTAAGTGATCATTCAATCCATTTCCCAGGCTTCTCAGATCCTCTGAGTTCTGCTGAATATGATTGTCAATGGTGCCTCCCACCACAAGAGTTATACAGTGTACAACCCACACAACTGGACACTATTGCATTATTTGTTCATCTCCTCAAGCACGGTGTTCACACAACTCCACCCTTCCCAGGCATGCTTCATTCTCATAATCTCTTCTTCCATTATCCACTCTGTCATCAACACTATACCTAGGTACTCCTGAATACACTGTTGAAGCATGTAAATAAGTCTAGAGGCTAGAGTCTAGCCTCTCTAGAGGGTAATTTAGCAATAATTATTAAACCCTTTAAAAAGGTGTTTACTCTTTGAGCCATCAATTCCACTTCTAGCAATTAATTTTTTTACAGAAAATGAGATAATCATGCAAAGACACATGAACAATGATATTTTTCATAATATACTTTACATAGGAGAGAAAAGTAGAATGTCCAATCAACTATAGTTAAATAAATTATGGTTCAGTGCATTCACAGCAAGGACTATCGTGGAGCCATTAAAATTGGTGGGATAAACAGTACTCACCTCCTGAACAACCATACTATATAACAATCATCACTCAGAACCATCAGAAATCGTGCTGAATAGAAGAGTTAAACTACACAATTAATGAAAAACCACTTTGAGACTGGTAGGAGGGGTGAGGATATAGAATGGGTTGGTTCCACACCTATGTTTGTCAGATAAAAGTCAGAAAGGATATCTCAGGAGCAAGGTGTCCCAGCCCCACATCAGAACCTCAAGCCCAAGGGTCCAGTGCCAAGAAGAGAAGTCTCCATAACTTCTAGCTATAAAAACCAGAGGGGATTGAGGCAATAGAAGACAAATTTCTGCAGTCCAAGGCAGTTCCTCTTAAGGCCTGTACACAGATTTACTTGGACTCATTCCCTCTGAGCTCCAGTATGAGGCCAGCAGATTGAAGGCATCGGAGACATATGGGGAGGAACTGAATTGTCTAGCATCAGAGTGAGATCAGGGGGTCAGCTTTCTCCCATTCAGAGGTGCTGGCAGAGGCCACTGTTCCTGTTCTGAGCCTTCCACCCACAGAGCCAAAGAGCTGGCAGGCAGGTGCCATATCTGAGTCTCCATTAACCTGGCTCACACTGTTTGTCCTAGCCTGGTGATTCCCTGAGGCTCTGCCCCACCCAACATTCCAGCCCACCCAAGCTGTTTCAAGTGGCTCTTCCATGGGTGGCTTGTCTGGGCCCATGCTTCAGATTTTCCTAAATTATCTCAAACAAGCAGCATCTGGCTTCAGCAAGCTCTGTACCTCCCTCAGGTCTGGCACTACCAGCCAATGGCTTTGGTTCACAGCTTGCCTTCACCTGGGCACCTCTAAGCCCAGCACAAGTAGCAGGCATCTTATAGCTTATGCTGTGACCCCAGACAGAACATAGGCAGTGGTTGACCTTGGACATGCCAAAAGCAGTCAAGGCTCAACTATATCAGGAAGGGTACACAGCCTACATGGCAGGTGCACCTTGAGTACCTAGAGTAATAGGGGAGGCTGTGCCACTAGACCCTACAGGACACCTACTACATTAGGCCACTCTACCAAGCCTGGGAGACATAGCACCTCTACCTAATATATAGAAAAAAACACAGGTAGGCTGCCAAAATGAAAAGACAAAGAAACATGGCCCAAATGAAAGAACAGAACAAAACTCCAGAAAAAAAACTTTAAAAAAATGGAGAAAACCAATCTACTAGATGCAGAGTTCAAACCACTGGTTATAAGAATGCTCACTGAAGTTAGTGAGAACCTCAACAACATAAAAAATATACAGTCAGAAATGAAGGATATACCAATGAAATAAGAACAATTTACAGGGAATCAACAGTAGCGTGGATGAAACTGAGAATCAAATAAATTATTTGGAATATAAGGATGGAAAAAAACAAAATAAAAAGAAACAAACAACAACAACAATAAAAGCATTACAGCAAGAATAAAAAAGAATCCAAAAAATTTGGATAGTGTAAGGAGACTCTGGGACAACTTCAAGTGTACCAACATTTACATCATGGACGTGCTGGAAGAAGAAGAGAGAGGAAGAGATCAAAAGCCTATTTGAAAAAATGACAGAAAAGTTGCCTAACTTGGTGAAAGAAATAGACATACAAGTCCAGGAAGTGCAGAGATTTCCAAATAAGATGAACCCAAAGACATCATAATTAAAATGCCCTAGGTTAAATACAAAGAGAGAACCTTAAAAGCAGCAAAAGAAAAGCAGTTAGTTATCTACAAAGTAGTTCCCATAACACTTTCAGATGATTTCTCAAAGGAAACTTTGCAGGCCAGAAGGGATTGGCAAGAAATATTCAAAATGATGGGAGTTCCAGTCCCATCATTGAAAGAAAGCCCCAGATAGAAAGAAGGAGGCATAGGTACACTTCTCTCCCTTGGACAAGCAAAAGGATAACAACCAATTAAAAAAAAAAAAAAACAACAACCAGAAGTACCAGAAAATTAAACTGCATGGAACTCTGACAACTAAGGAGTTAAAGAAACATTCATCCAGACCAGTAGGAGGCAGGGAGATGGACAGCTTGGTGGAGAGGACGTGCAGCAAGGTTGTGGACTGAGGGGGCAAGGTGGGGACCAGAAAACTAAAGACTCAAAACCTCTAGCCATAAAATCCTGTGGGAGTTGCAAAGGCAGGAGAAACTCCCAGTCTCACAGGAGAGTTAATTGGAAAGTAGGGCTGGAGTGGAGTGAGAGGGCAGCATTGTTCCCTCTCTGACCCCTCCCACACAGACAGCACCAGAACACAAGAAAGAGGGATGATCCGCCCCTTACAACATAACAGGTATACCAAGACAAAGGACTATGGCCTAAATGAAAGAACACTCCAGAAAAACTCCAGAGAAAGAACTAAGCGATGAGGAGATAGACAACCTATCAGATGCAGAGCTCAAAACACTGGTAATCAGGATGCTCACAGAACTGATTGAGCTCAGTTGCAAAATGAAAGAAGAAATGAAGGCTATACAAAGTGAATTAAAGCAAAATATACAGGGAACCAACAGTGAAGGGAAGGAAATCAGGACTCAAATCAACAGTCCCAAAGAAAGTGGACCCAAGGAGGAACACACCAAGGCACATCATAATTAAGTTACCCAAGATTAAAGATAAGGAGAGAATCTTAAAAGCAGAAAGAGGAAAGGAGAGAGTAAACTGCAAAGGAATGTCCCTAAGACAATCAGCCAATTTCTCAAAAGAAACCTTACAAGCAAGAAGGAGCTGGAAAGAAGTATTTGAAGTCGTGAATGGCAAGGACTTACATCCAAGATTACTCTATTCAGCAAAGCTATCATTTAGAATGGAAGGGCAGATAAAGAGCTTCCCAGAAAAGAAAAAGTTAAAGGACCACCAAACCAGTATTATATAAAATGTTATAGGGTTGAAGAAGAAAGAAGAAGGAAAAGAAAGGAGAGAATAAATCAACAATAAATATCTATTTATCAACAACTGAATCTAAAAAATAAAATAAAAAAGTAACAGAAAAGAAACAGAATCATAGATACAGAGAATATTTTGATGGCTGCCAGGTGGGAGGAGTGCTGGAAGGATCTGCAAAAAAGGTAAAATGATTAAGAAGTACAAATTGGTAGATACAGAATAGCCATGGGTATGAAAAGTACAGCATAGGGATAGAGTAGCCAAAGAACATACATGCGTGACCTACGGTCATGGACAATGGTGTGGGGATTGCCTGAGGGAGTAGGAATGGACTTGGTGGGGGGGGCAGAGTGGGAAAAATTGGAACAACTGTAATAGCATAAACAATAAAATATATTTAAAAAAACAAAAAAATAGAATCTATGAGATAAATCTTTGTGTACTGACGAAGAAAGATATTCCTAACATCATTAAGGGCAGAGAGTAGGCACAAAACAGTGTTCATCATCAATCATTATTGTTTAAAAATATCCTATATGAATAGGAAAATTTCTAGAAGGATGAATAATACATCATATACTTTAAAGTCTTTTATGTATTATTTGTTTTTTCCACAACAGTAATGTATTACTTAAATAAAAAAAAAATAGATTTTAGCCCTGGCTGGGTCTCAGTTGTTTAGACCATTATCTCAATACACCAAGGCTGTGGTTTCAATCCCAGTCAGGGCACATACAAGAATCAATCAATGAATTCATAAATAACAACAAATTGATGTGTGTATGTCTCTATCTCTCTTACTCTCTTTCTCCCTCCTTCTAGGAAATTAATAAATAAAAAGAATTTTAAAATAGATTTTAGAAAAAGTTAAGCTCCTTGAGTTAAGCCCCCCCTCTCCTGTCAAGCCTCTAACTGATATAGGCCACAGTCTTTCTCTGGGAGAAATTGCAATGGCTGCTGTGAAGGAGTGGACTCAGATTCTTATTTTGTGCCAATAATCTACTTCATGTGCAAATAATCAAGAGGCTACAACTTTTTAAAAAAGATTTTATTTACATATTTTTAGAGAGAGTGGATGGAAGCAGAGAGGGAGAGAAACATCAAGTGGTTGCCTCTCGTGCACCCCCAACTGGGGACTTGGCCTGCAACCCAGGCATGTGCCCTGACCAGGAATCAAACCAGTGACCTTTCTGTTCACTGACCAACACTTAATCCTCTGAGTCACACCAGCCAGGGTGAGGTTAGAACTTTTTATTTTGGAAACTGTAATCATCAGGGTTCTGGATTGTGACAGAAATCCATCTTAAGAGGACTCACTGATACAGGTGAATCCAGGTGCTCCAAAAATGTGCTCAGGCTCAGACCCTCCCTCCTCTGTCTCTAAGCTCTGCTGCCTCTGTAGTAATTTCTCCACAGGTTCTTCACACAGATGCAGGATGGTTGCTGACAGCCTTGCTTCTCAGAAACTCTAGTTCAAAGTAAGCTGCCCCGTCATACCAACTCCTGTGATATCCCAGAATGGAGCTTCACTGTGTATGACTGACCTGACTCAGGTCCCCTGTCCATCATGAACAAATCCCTGTAGCTAGAGAGATGCCATATTTGAGTGGCCAAGCTGTATAAGCCCTCCTCTTCAAAAGTGGAGGAGTGGCAGCTGTCCCACTTTAAACATGTACTCTTCCTTTATCCCAAGCCAGGGTGTCAAAATCATTTTCACTGGGGACCATATCAGCCTCGTGACTGTCTTCAAAGGGCCAAATGTAATTTTAGGACTGTATAAATGTAACCACTCCTTAACAAGGGGCAAGTGTTAGGAACTGCCCTGCCTGGTTTCAGGAGCTGTAACCCCCCCATGGCTAAGGCTGAGTGAGTGACCTTCAGTCTGTAAGCCACTAAGGAGACAAAGCTTAACTCCCTGGCAGGAGTGCCACTTCTGCTTCATCCGTATCTGGCTCCCAATGCTTAGTCGGTTAGCCAATGACGGGTAAGATTCCCTCAAGGGAGGGGTCGCCTAAGACAGACATGATGATATGGAAGGCCTTCATTGAAGGACTCGGGGGGCCACAGCAAAAGGGGTTGATGACCCTCATGCCCCCGCCCCCCGCCCCGCTATCCTGACATAGCCTGAGTCCTCAGTCCATCTGGGAGAAGTTTTCTTATCTCTTGGCTTCCTGGCTCTGCTCCACTTAAGCCTGAAACATTGACAGAGGGCGGTGCAGCTCTGTGCTGGATAGGGTGGGCTCCCTGGGTGATCAGGCATGAGAAAGAATTTGTAAAGTCCTGTGAAACCTGCTTTGCTAAGAATGCTCTCATTTCAATGATAAGGGTCCAAGCAGGAAATGAGTTTGTCTCCCAAAGTTTTGTAACCCCTTAGCTGATAGACCCTGACTCAGATTAAGCCCTCAGAGTTCTTTGCCTGTTATCTGTTATTTGATCGTTGCCGCCTGAAAATGATTGATGACCTTTACCTGTATTCCTGTGTAAAACGAACCTAATAAAAGCCATTGAGGAAGGGGCTCTTGGCTCTTCTCCTTTGAGAGATCGGCCACTTCTCCTCCCCAAGCAGATCATGTCTTGGAAGTCTTATTCTCATCCGTGGCAGACGGGGGCACTCTGCGGGCAGAGCACCGCCCCCCCCCCCCCCCCGACAGGCAAAGAGCTCAGCGTTGCCACCTGGTAGAAACAAGGTGCCAGGTCAGATAAAACAAGGTAGAGGGCTGGATTCAGCCTACGGGCCTGGTGTTTGCCACCTGTGTCCTAAGTTGTGTCTCCTTGGGGTGCCTCATTCACCCCAGGTCAGTTCACTAGAGGCAAAGGTATAAAGGCACAGATTCACATTCTTCTTTGCACATGGAGATATAGATGTCTGATTTTTTTTTTTTTTTTTTTTTTTTTTAATTTGGAAAGCCAGAAGAGGCTGCTGGAGCAACCATAAACTGTATTGTTCATCATATAATGGCAATGACTGATGTTGAGAAGAGGAGAAGACTGCATGCTAGGCTGGTATCTAGGCCGAGTTGGACAAAATCAAATAAAACAAATGGGTAGAAGATATTAAACACAAGGTACTTATTTAGACAGACTAAATATTTAGCGGATTTATCTGGTCTCTATCTCCTAACTAACAGGAGAAATTTCAATCATTATGGCCCGTGAGCACCTCATTCACTAGAGAAGCTCTTTTTTTTCTGTCAACTGTTGCCTATTGCATCCAGTATGTCATAAGCAGAAAAGCACCGTTCATGGTCGTGGTGCTTATCCCTGGTCACACTTCAGAATGGAGAATCTCCAGAAATGAATTTCATTCAAAATATCTAAATGGATTAAAATAAAAGACACTCAGATCTCCAAGTTGAAACAATCTGGCTTTCTTACCATTAATTGAACATTTTGAAAAAAAGAAAGGAAAGCATGTGCTTAATGTCTAGTAATAACTATCAGGACCCTTTTAAAAAAATATTGTTGTTCAATTACAGTTGTCCCTGTTTTTCTGCCCACCTCCTCTCCCACATTCAATGCCCTTTGTTGTCCTTGTCCATGGGTCCTTTATACATGTTCCTTGACTTGACCCTTTCCCACATTATCCTCCCCTCTGGGAGCTTATTTTGTATTTCCATGTCTCTGGTTCTGTTTTGCTCACTTGTTTATTTTATTGATTAGGTTCCACTTATAGGTGAGATCATATGGTATTTGTCTTTCATTACCTGGCTTAGCATAATAGTCTCCAGTTCCATCCATGCTGTCACAAAGGGTAGGAGTTCCTTCTTCCTGCTGCATAGAATTCCATTGTGTAAATGTACCATAGTTTTTTGATCCACTCACTTACTTATGGACACTTAGGCTGTTTCCAGAACTTGGCTATTGTAAATAATGCTGCTATGCACATTGAGTGGATAGGTTCTTTTGAATTGGTGTTTCAGGATTCTTAGGGTATAATTCCAGCAGTGGAACTGCCAAGTCAAAAGGCAGTTCCATTTTTAATTTTTCGAGGAAATTCCATACTGTTTTCCACAGTGGCTGCACCAGTCCGCATTCCCATGAACAGTGTACTAGGGTTCCCTTTTTTCAACATCCTCACCCCCACTTGTTTGTTGATTTGTTTATGATGGCCATTCCAACCAGTGTGAAGTGGTATCTCATTGTGGTTTTAATATGCAACTTTCTGATGGCTAGTGATGCTGAGCATCCTTTCCTATGTCTATAAGTCCTCTATATGTCCTCCTTGGAGAAGTGTCTGTTCAGGTCAGAGCCCTTTTTACAATGCTAGATTTAAAAAGTCACAGTACAAAGAATGGTTCACTACAAATAGCTTTTCATGTTATGTGATATTTGTTAATGCAGCTGGTTGAAAATATTTTTTTATGAAGATATCGGCCAAGATGGAAGCATAGGTAGACATGCTTCACCTCCTCACACAACTGTAAGAAAGATTACAACTAACTTCAAAACGAAAATGAGAACTGCCAGAAAATCAAATTATATGGAAATCTGACCATCAAGGATTCAAAGAAAAAATATTCATCCAGATGTGCAGGAGGGGTGGAGACAAATAGCCAAAGCAGAAAGGATGCAGTGTGGTGCCAGAGAGGCAGAAGCAGCCAACAGAACAGGTGGTCCCACATTCACATGTGGCAGATAAAACCCAGGAAGGACACCCACATTCACATGTGGCAGATAAAAACCAGGAAGGACACCTGAGAAGACAGCAATCCCAGCCCTGAGCCAGACTGTACAACAAAGGTTCCAGCATTGGGAAAATAAAGCCTCATAACCTCTGGCTGTAAAATCTAGTGGGGGTGGGGACAGTGGAAGAAACTGCTAGTCTCTCACAAGACTCTGTTTAAAGGACCAGCATGGTCCTAGAATGTACACAAATCCACCAACTCTGGGATTCAGCACCTGGGAAGCAACTAGCAGGGTGCTTGTCACATAAGGAAGTGGGTGAAGAGACTAGAAATGGGGTGAGAGCTGAGCAAGTGGATTCATTGTTCCCTCTCTGACTCTTCCACCACATACAGTGCCACAAAGTGGTGAAGCGGGTTGCCCCACCCTGGTGATTACCTAAGGTTCTGCCCCTTACAATATAACAGGGGCACCAAGACAGGGAATCAAAGAAGTTCTACCTAATACACAGACACAAACACAGGTAGGCTGCCGATTGAGAAGACAAAGAAATATGGCCCAAATGAAAGAACAGACCAAACCTTCAGAAAAAGAAATAAGCAAAATGGAGATAGCCAACCTATCAGATCCACAGTTGAAAACAATGGTGATAAGGATGCTCAGAGAAGTTGCTGAGTACAGCAAATGCATAACAGAAAAAATGAAGGTTACACTAAGTGAAATAAAGAAAAATCCACAGAGAACCAATAGGGAGGGGAAGGAAGACTGGATTGAAATCAATTATTTGAAACATAAGGAAGAAATAAACTGTCAACCAGTACAGAATAAAAAAACAAGAATTAAAAAAAAAAGAGAGAGAGAGAATAAGAAGAACCTGGGAAATCTCCACACATGCCGACATCTGAATCATAGGGATGTAGGAAGAGAAAGAGGAAGAGCAAGAAATTGAAAACTTATTTGAAAAAATAATGAAAGAAAACTTCCCTAATTTGGTGAAGGAAATACACATACAAGTCCAGGAAGCACAGAAAGTCCCAGAAAAGTTGGACCCCAAGAGGTCCACACCAAGACACATAATAAAAATGTCAAAGGTTAAATATAAAGAGAATCTGAAAAAAAGCAGCATGAGAAATGAAGAGAGTTACGGAGATCCATGATGACACAGGTGTTAGTAGAAGCAACACTAACCTCTTCCCAGGACAAATCTGGAATTACAACAAAATTGTAGAGAAATCAAGAATAAACAAGTGAGCAATAGAGGGAGAAGCCTTCTAAGCACAGACAGACAGAAGAAATAGCTCCAAAACACATGACTGGTACGAAGAGCAGAGGAAACTCAAGAAGGCTGGGTAGAATACCACAGGTGGCAGCTGAAGTGCCAGAGGAATACTTCAGTGGCCAGTGGGCTCTCCCTGAGAAGTGCAGGGAATATAAACCTCAAACTGGGCTCCCCAGATTACAGCACCAGAGACTGTACAGAACCCAGATAACATCTAGCAGTGAAAAGCAGCAGGGTTTCTCTCTGCCAGGGACAGGTGGCTGGAGTCACACACACACACAAAAACTTTGAAAGGACCAACACATTAAGTTTCATTTGCAGCCACTTACCTGGGCTGTGGTGAAGGGGCAGCAGAGTGGACTACAGAAGTCTGAGGAGAGACTGGGGATGGTGGCTTTGGGGAGAGAACTGAGGGAGCAGCAGCTAGGATCCTGGTGCAGGGTTCCCTCAACTGCAGGAGCCATATTGCTCAGGAAGACCACTCACCTACAAGTGGCAACAGCCTGAGGGGAAGCAATAGCCCTGCCTGCAGGAATTACTATGCCCCATCCTGTGGCACTTAAGCCTCACTGCTGGTTAAAGAGTCACTAGATTAACAACTGAAGGAGTCAGCCATAGACTGTTGATCCCTGCTAATCTTGGACAGGCTGCCTAAGGCTAGGCTGGGACACTGTCTGACATTAACCAGAAGTGGATTTAGAAAGAAAAAAACAGTAGTAAATACTAGATGCTACTGAGACATATCCTGCCATGGTCTCCTTCCTGATCCATGACATTTTCTTTCCTTCATAGCTTTTGGCATTCATTTCTTGTCCTTCAAGTTTGTACAAGTTGTCACTAGACATTTTTTTCAAGATTATATTTATTTATTTTTAGACAAAGGGGAAGGAAGGGAGAAAAAGAAGGAGAGAAACATTAATGTGTGGTTGCCTCTCGTGCACCCCCTACTGGGGGCCTGGCCCTCAACCCAGGCATGTGCCCTGGCCAGGAATTGAACCAGCTACCCTTTGGTTTGCAAGCCACAGCTCAATCCACTGAGCCACACCAGCCAGGGCTAAGTCACTAGATTTTATATTAGAGTTTATTTCAAAACTGATATTTTGCTGCTCCATTCTTTTACCCCCTTTTACCTTCTTCTTTCTTCTTATTATTTTTGTTTTAAATTTCATTTTTGTCTCTTGCTACAACTTGTTTCCATTCCACATTCTTACTATTCTTCCCCCTACATCCTCTCAAAACCATTTTTCTTGTCATTGGTCATTTCACATTTTTCCCACTCTTAAAATACCCTTGTTCTCTCTCCAACTTTATCAATCTTTATTCATTGGTTGTAGATAAAATGGTTGTTATTGCATTTCTTCAATTTTATCTTTAGACCTTCATTATTTTGGTATTTCAAATCCCAAATTTTACCATTACCCTTTCCTACTCTATTCTGCCTTCCTCCTGCCTTTTCTTTTTTTATCTCAAATTTTAAAATTTCCCTGTCTTAACATGGTTTTCATTTCTCACTCTTATATTCCTCCCCCCTTTATCATCTCAAAATCACTTCCCTTTCCTCTAGAAATCTCTTGAGCTTTTATTTAGTTCTTTTTTCCCCTCTTATTCCAATGTCACCATTATTAATATTAGCTCATTTCTTGCTGACAGTATAGTGGTGGATCTTTTTCTCCAATTCGGTTCCTAATTTTTATATTTATTTATATTTTTCTTTTTCTTTCCCTCTCTCTCTATATATATGTAATTTTTTCCATTTTTAAATTTTATTGTTGTTCAAGTACAGTTGTCTGACTTTTCCTGACACATTTCCCACCCATCCTAGCCATTCCCACCTCCCTCCCCTGATTCCACCCCTTTTGGTTGTGTACATGTGTTCTTTATACTTGTTCCTGAAAATCCTTCACCCTTTCTCTCCCTTATCACCCCTCATCTCCCTTATGGTTGCTGTCAGTTTGTTCTTAATTTCAATATCTATGGTTATATTTTGCTTGCTTGTGTGTTTTCTTTATTAGGTTCCAGTTAAAGGTGAGATCATATGGTATCTGTCTTTTACTGCCTGGCTTACTTCACTTAGCATAATGCTCTCCAGTTCCATCCATGCTGTCGCAAAGGGTAGGTTCTCCTTCTTTCTTTATGTTGCATAATAATCCATTGTGTAAATATACCAAGGTTTTTTGATCCACTCATTTACTGATAGGCACTTGGGTCACTTCCAGCACTTGGCTATTGTAAATTGTGCTGCTATGAACATTAGGGCACACAGGTTCTTTTGGATTGGTGTTTCAGGGTTCTTAGGATATAATCCCAGCAGTGGAATTGCTGGGTTAAAAAGCAGTTCAAGTTTTAGTTTTCTGAGGAAAATCCATACTGTTCTCCACAGTGGCTGCATCAGTCTGCATTCCCACCAACAATGCACTAGGGTTCCCTTTTCTGCACAACCTCTCCAACACTTGTTTGTTGATTTAAGATGGCCATTCTAACTGGGGTGAGGTAGTATCTAATTGTGGTTTTAATTTGCATCTCTCTGGTGGCTAGTGTTGCTGAGCATCATTTCTTATATTTCTGGGCCCTCTATATGTCCTCCTTGGAGAAGTGTCTGTGCAAGTCTTTTGCCCATTTTTAAATTGAGTTTTTGTCTTCTTGGAGTACAGTCATGTGAGTTCTTTCCATATTTTGGACATTGAATCCTTGTCCAAGGTGTCCTTGGCAAGTATGTTTTCCCATATGGTTGGCTCTCTTTTATTTTAATGCTGTTTTCTTTAGACATGCAGAAGGTTTTTATTTTGATGAGGTCCCATTTATTTATTCTTTCCTTTATGTCCTTTGCTCTGGTGGACATATTGGTGAAAATATTGCTCTGTGGAATATCTGAGATTTTCCTGCCTATATTTTCCTCTAGGGCTTTTATGGTGTCACAACTTATATTTAAGTCTTTTATCCACCTTGAATTTATTTTTGTGTATGGTGTAAGTTGGTGATCGAGTTTCATTTTTTTGCATGTAGCTGTCCAGCTTCCAATACCATTTGTTGAAGAGGCTATTTTTACTCCAATTTATGCTGCTGCCTCCCTTGTCAAATATTAATGGACCACAGAGATGGTTTTTTTCTGGGCTCTCTATTGTGTTCCATTTGTCTTTGTGTCCCCTCTTATGCCAGAACCATACTGTTTTGATTCCAGTGGCCTTGTAATATCAGGTATTTTGATCCTCCTAGTTTGTTTTCCTTTCTCATTATTGCCATGGTTATTTGGGGTTGTTTATAGTTTTGTATAAATCTTTGAAATATTTGTTCTATATCTGTGAAATATGTTACTAGTATTTTTTTATATTTCTTAATCATTTTTAAATTAATGTTTGAATATGGTTTCTCGGATTCCCAACACCATTTCCCCTATCTCACCCAGCCCCACCTCTCACTCTCAATACACCTTTAGTTTTGTCCATGGGTATTTTATTCATGTTCTTTGATGACCCTTTCCCTTCTTTCCCTCATTATTTCCCTCCCACATCCCCTCTGGTTACTAACAGTTTATTCTTAATTTCAATGTCTGTTGTTATATTTTCCTTGCTTGTTTGTTTTGTTGATTGGGTTCTACTTATAGGTGAGATCATATGGTATTTGTCTTTCCCTGTCTGGCTTACTTCACTTACCATAATGCTCTCCAGTTCCATCTATATTGTTGCAAAGGGTAGCAGCTCCTTGTTTCTTTAAATGTACCCAAGTATTTTGATCCACTCATTCACTGATGGACACCTAGGCTGCTTCCAGCACTTGACTATTGTAAAATGTGCTGCTATGAACATTGGGGTGCATAGGTTCTTTTCAATTAGTGTTCCAGGATTTTTAGGGTATAATGTCAGCAGTGGAATTGGTGGGCCAAATGTCAGTTCCAATTTTAGTTATTCAAGGAAATTCCATACTGCTTTTCACAGTGGCTGCACCAGTCTGCATTCCCTCCAACAATGTACTAGGGTTGCCTTTTCTCCACAATCTTGCCAGCACTTGTTTGTTGATTTGGTTATGATGGCCATTCTGACTGGTGTGGGTGGTAACTCCTTGTGGTTTCAATTTGAATCTTTCTGATGGCTAGAGAGTCTGATCATCCTTTCATGTGTCTCTGGGCCCTCTGTATGTCCTCCTTGAAGAAGTATCTGTACAGGTCCTTTGTCCATTTTTTAATTAGATTGTTTGTTTTCCTGGTTTGAAGTCATGTGAGTTCCTATATATTTTGGAGATCAAAACCTTGTCCAAGATATCACGGGCAAATATGTCTTCCCATAGTTGGTTTCCCTTTCATTTTGCTAATGTTTTATTTAACCACATAAAAGCTTTTGATTTTGATGAAGTCTCATTTGTTTATTCTTTCCTTTATATCCCTTGTTCTAGGAGACATACCAGGGAAAATAATGCTGCATGGAATATCTGAGATATTTCTGACTATTGTCTCCTCTAGCACTTTTATGGTGTAACAACTTATATTTAGTCTTTTTTTCAACCTTGAATTTATTTTTGTATATGGTGTATAGAGTGACTGAGTTTGATTTTTTGCATGTAGCTGTCCAGATGTCTCCATATTATCTGTTGAAGAGGTTATTTTTCCTCCATTTTATGCTCCTACCCCCTTGTCAAATATTAATTGACCACAGAGATTTGAGGTTTTTTGTGGGCCCTCTAATCTGTTCCATTGATCTGTGTGTCTGTCCTTAGGCCAGTAGCAAACTTTTAAAATTCCTATTGCTGTGTAATATAGTTTGATATCAGGTATGGTGATCCCTCCTACTTTGTTCTTCTTTCTTAAAATATCTGTGGCTATTCAGGGTCATTCATGGCTCCATATAAATTTTTGAAATGTTTGTTCTATACCTGTGCAATATATCATTGGTATTTTAATAGGGATTGTGTTGAATCTGTAAACTGCTTTGGGAAACACGGACATTTTGATGACTTTGATTCTTCCAATCCATGAGCATGGTACATCCTTCAATTTTTTTTGTGTCTCCTTAATTTCTTTCTCAGTGTTGCGTAGTTCTACCTGAGTACAGGTCTTTCACCTCCTTGGTAAGGTTTATTCCTAGGTATTTTAGTTTTCATGTTGCTATAGCAAATGGAATTTTTTGCCCTGATTTGATTCTAATCTTTCATTGTTGGTGTATACAAGTGCCTTCAATTCTGAGTATTGACTTTGAATCCTGATTTTTTTGCCAAATTCGCTTATGAGGTTGAGTAGTTTTTCTGGAGGAGTATATAGGGTTTTCTTTTACACTATCATATCATCTGCAAACAATGAGAGTTTTACTTCCTCCTTTCTAATTTGGATGCCCTTTATTCTCTTTCCTGTCTGTTTGCTGTGGCTAGGATTTGCAATACTGAATAGAAGTGGTGAAAGTGGACATCCTTGTCTTGTTCATGATCTTAGTGGGAAAACTTTTAGTTTTTGCCCATTGAGTATGATGTTGGCTATAAGTTTCTCCTATATGGCCTCTATCATGCTGAGAAATGCTCCCTCTACTCCCGTATTGCTGAACGTTTGTATCATAAATGGATGCTGTACATTATCAAATGCTTTTCCACATCTATTGATATGATCATGTGATTTTTGTCTTTCTCTTGGTTTATGTGATGTGTTACATTTATTGATATGTGAATGTTGTACCATCCTTGCATCCCTGGGATGAATCCCACTTGATCATGTTGTATGATCTTTTTAATGTATTGTTGGATGCAGTTTGCCAGTATTTTGTTGAGGATTTTAGCATCTATGTTCATCAGCTATATTGGCCTGCTATTTTCTTTCTTTTTGTGTCTTTATCTGGCTTTGGGATTAGGATGATGCTGGCTTTGTAAAAAGAGTTTGGGAGTCTTCCCTATTCTTGGATTTTTTGGAATAGTCTGAGAAGGATAGGGGTTATTTCTACCTAAATGTTTCATAAAATTTTTCTGTGAAACTATCTGGTCCAGGACTTTTGTATAGTGAAGAGTTTTTTGATTATTGCTTCAAATTGTCCAGCTGTTTCCAGTATTTTCAAGCTTTCTGTTTCTTCTAAATTCAGTTTTGGAAGATTATATTTTTCTAGAAAGTTGTCCATTTCACCCCATTTTTCAAATGTCTTGGCATATACTTCTTCGTAGTAATTTCTTACAGTCCTTTGTATTTCTGTGTTATTAGTTCTAATTTCTCCTTTCACTTCTGATTATATTTATTTGGGTCCTCTCCCCTTTTTTTCTTGATGAATGTAGTAAAAGGCTTGTTGATTTTGTTTATCCTTTCAAAGAACATGCTCCTCGATTTAATCATCATTTGAACTATTCTTTTAGTCTCTATGTCATCTAAGTCTGATCTAGTCTTTTTTTCTTCCTTCTACTTGCTTTGGGCTTTGTTTGTTGTTGTTCCCCCAGTTCTTGTAAATGTAAGGTTAGGTTGTTTAATTGAAATGTTTCTATCTTTTTTAAGTAGGCCTTTATCACGATGAAGTTCCCTCTTGGCACTGCCTTTGCTGTGTTCCAGAGGTTTTGGACTGTTGTGTTTTCATTTTCATTTGTTTCCAGAAACTTTATGATTTCTTACTTGATCTCATTGTTAACCCATTCATTGTTTAATAACATGTTATTCAGTCTCCATTGATTTGATTTTTTTTAGTTTTTTTTCCATGAGGTTGGTTTCTAGTTTCAGTCCCTAGTTATCTGAGAAAATGCTTGACATGATTCAATTTTGTTGACTTTGAGGAGGCTTGTGTCATATCATGTGGTCTGTCTTTGGAAATGTTCCATGTGCATTTGAAAAGAGTGTGTATTTTGCTTCTTTGAGGTTAAAGGTTCTCTATATATCAGTTAAGGCCATGTGATCTAGAGAGTCATTCTGTGCCACAGCAACCTTGTTTATTTCATTTAGACAATCCATCTATTGTTGACATTGCAGTGTTAAAATACTCTACTATTAGCATGATGCTGTCTATATCCTTCTTGAATTTCTCCACAATTTTCCTTATATACTTGGTAGTCCTATGTTGGGGGCATATATGTTTCTAATGTTTAGTCTTGTTGATTGATTCTTCCCTTGAGCACCATGAAGTGTCTTTCTGTGTCTCTTTATGTAGCCCTTTTTTTTTTTTTTTTGAAGTCTATTTTTCTAAATATTGCTACCCTGGGCTTTGTTGCTGTCCATTTTTTTTTTTTTTTTTGGAATATTTTTTTCCAACTCTTCACTTTCAGTCTGTGTATGTCTTTTGTCCTGATGTAGGTCTCTTGTAGGCTTCATATATGTAGGTCAGGTTTTCTTATCCCTTCAGATACCCTATGTCTATTAATTGCAGCTTTAACCCATTTACATTTAAGTTTATTATTAATGAGTCCTTATTCACTGCCAATTTACTTCCTTTGTAGCTGTGTTTGTATCTCTCTCACTCTTTTTCTTCCTTTTCTTAAAGTAGATCCTTTACCAATTCTTGCAGAGCTAGTTTGGAGGAGGTGTATTCTTTGAGCATTCTTTTGTCTGGGAAACTCCTTATTTCACCTTCTATTTCATTTATTTTTTTAAAAGATTTTATTTATTTATTTTTAGAGAGAAAGGAAGGGAGGGAGAAAGAGACAGAAAGAAACAATGTGTGGTTGCCTCTCATGTGCCCTCTACTTGGGGACCTGTCCTGGAACCCAGGCATGTGCCCTGACTGGAAATTGAACCAGCGACCCTTTGGTTCACAGGCCCACACTCAATCCACTGAGCTACACCAGCCAGGGCTCACCTTCCATTTTAAATGAGGGCCTTGCTGGTTAAAGTAGTCTTGTTTGCAGGCTTTGCTTTTCATTGCAATATTTCTTGCCATTCCCTTCTAGCTTGTAGTGTTTCTGTTGAGAAGTTAGCTGTTAGCCTTATCAGAGCTCCCTTGTATATTACCTACTATTTCTCCTTTGCGGCCTTTAAAATTCTCTCTTTGTCTTTGAATTTTGCCATTTTAATTATGATGTATCTTAAAGTGGGGCTCTTTTGGTTCATCTTCATTGGGACCCTCTGTGCTTCCTGGATTTGTGTGACATTTTCCTTCATCAAATTAGGGAAGTTTTCCATCATTACTTTTTCAAACAGGTTTTCTATCCCTTGCTCTTTTCTTCTCCTTCTGGTATCCCTATTATATGGATAGTATTACATTTCATGTTGTTCTGCAGTTCCCTTAACCCCTCTTAATTCTTTTTGAGCGTTTTTTCCTTTTCTTGCTCTTTCTGTGAGTTTTTTTCTATCTTGTCCTCCAATTTACTGATTCAAATCTCTGCTTCATCTAGCCTGTTTTTGATTTCTTCTTCTGTGTTCTCAATTCAGAATTTGTATTCTTTTTAAAATATATTTTATTGATTATGCTATTACAGTTGTCCCATTTCTCCCCCATCATTCCCCTCCACCCTGCACACCCCCTCTGACCCACTTTCCCCCGCTTTAGTTCATGTCCATGTGTCATAAGTTCTTTAGCTTCTACATTTCCCATATTATTCTTGCCCTCCCCCTATATTCTACCCACCATCTATGCTACTTATTCTCTGTACCTTTTCCCCTCTCCTCCTCCCACTCCCCTGTTGCTAATCCTCCATGGGATCTCCATTTCTGTGTTTCTGTTCCTGTTCTAGCTGTTTGCTTAGTTTGCTTTTGTTTTAGGTGTGGTTGTTAATAACTGTGAGTTTTATGTCTTTTTACTGTCATATTTTTTATCTTCTTTTTCTTAGATAAGTCCCTTTAGTATTTCATATAATAAGGTCTTGGTGATGATGAACTCCTTTAACTTGACCTTATCTATAAGCACTTTATCTTCCCTTCCATTCTAAATGAAAGCTTTGCTGGATAGAGCAATCTTGGATGTAGATCCTTCACTTTCATGACTTGGAATACTTCTTTCCAGCCCCTTCTTGTCTGGAAGGTCTCTTTTGAGAAACCACCTGATAGTCTGATGGGAACTCCTTTGTAGGTGACTGTCCCCTTATCTCTTGCTGCTTCTAGAATTCTCTCCTTCATTTTAATCTTGACTAATGTAATTATGATGTGCCTTGGTGTTTTCCTCCTTAAGTCCAATTTCTTTGGGACTCTCTGAGCTTCCTGGACTTCCTGGTAGTCTATTTCCTTTGCCAGATTGGGGAAGTTCTCCTTTATTATTTGTTCAATTAAGTTTTCCACGTGTTGCTCTTCTTCTTCCCCTTCTGGGACCCCTATAATTCAGATGTTGGGATGTTTAAAGATGTCCCGGAGGTTCCTAAGCCTCTCTCTCCTCATTTTTTTGAATTCTTGTTTCTTCCTTGTTTTCTGTTTGGTTGTTTCTTTCTTCCTTCTGGTCCACTCCATTGATCTGAGTCCCAGTTTTCCTCCCATCTCTATTGGTTCCCTGTGCATTTTCCTTCATTTCACGTATTGTAGCCTGCATTTTTCCATCTAATTTGTGAGCAAAATCAACCAATTCTGTGAGCATCCTGATCACCAGGGCTTTGAACTGTGCATCTGATAGGTTGGCTATCTCTTCACTGCTTAGAGGAATTGGCTCTGGGGCTTTCATTTGTTCTCTGGTTTGAGCCTTTTTTGGGGGGGCGGTCTGGTCACGGCTGTTATGTAGTGAGAGGTGGAGCCTTAGGTGTTCCCCAGGGTGGGGCAGCCCAGTAACTAGGTAGTGATGCTGTTTGTGGGGGTAGGGTCTGAGAGGGAACAATGGCACTTGCTTGCTCAGCTCTCTCTTGGATTCCAGTCCCTTCTGCTGCTTCCCCTTCACCTGGATTATCTGCGTGCGAATGTGGGACCACCTGGACACGCAGCCACCTTGCATGCCATCACTGGGTCTGCACAGTTGCTACCCCATGCCTGAGGTCTACTAGGCGTGCAGCCGGGGTCTGCTAGCCACTGTCTGTACACCTGGGAACTGCTAGCCCCTGCTGCCTGTGTGTCCAGGTCCGCACCTCCACTTTTTTCTGCTGCAACTCCGCCCCTCTTACTAGTCTCAATGAATGGTTGTTGGACTTCTGTACCATTCAATTTTCCATCAGTTCTGTTTGTTTTCTTGTTTCTAAATATTTGTTGTCCTTAATTTTGGTTGTGAGAGGAGGCACAGTGTGTCCACCTATTCCTCCATCTTGGCCGGAAGTCTAGAATTTGTATCCTTAATTTCCTCCTTGCTATTATTGATAGTTTCTATATCCTTTTTCACGTGATTATAGTTCTCAGGAAGTTCCTTGTAGCTTCACTGTAGTTTTTAGTTATTCTCATTCAGCTTATTGAGCTTCCTTATAATGTTTTTTTTTTTTTAATTCAGTGTCTGATAGATTATTTGCCTCTTTTTCACTTAACACTTGTTCTGAGAGAAACAACCTCCCTTCCTTTCATTGGGGGTGTTTCTTTGCCTTCCCATTTTTGGGGGGTTGGGATTTTTTCTTGTTTTCTTCTGCTCTTAAATTGAGCTGTTTTGACTTCCTGTCTTTATGGTGTGAACTGATATGATAGGAGACCCATGTGATTTAGTGGTGCAATCTCCTTGATCTCCTGAACTTGATGCTATTGTGATGCCCTTTCATCATTTATGTTGGCTCTCTGGATGTAATTGGGTTTTGATTTTTGTTGGGTTGATCTCTGTTGGATCCTTCCCTCCAGCTGGTTCACTGAGGGTCACTCCACCAAACCTCTCATATACTGTTGTTCAGGTGCTGCCAGAAGTAAACTACAAAGCCCAGGACAGAAATCTACATACATAAAAATAACTCCCACCTGCAACCTCACTCTCAACAACAAATTAATCAGTATTAATAATGCTATAAAGGGATTAAGACTATTATAAGAAAGGAAAGAGAATATGAGATAACCTACTGAAAAAAATAATTTTCAGTGGATAGTAGGAGGAGCACTAATAAGAATAGGGAATCAAAGGAATGTGAAGAGAGAATGTAAGAAGGCAGAATGGAGTAAGAGAAGGGAAATATATATTATTAGGTTTATACAGAAATTAAAATAAAATAAATAAAGTGAGAGAGATTAAGTAGAAAAAAGTAAATAAATAATTTTAAAAATGGTACCAAATTGGAGAGAAAGATCCACCATAGCACTATTAACAGCAAATGAGCTAAAATTAACATAGGCTGGATGGGATTAAGAGTGAAAAAAGAAAGAAAGAAAACTTTAAGGTATATCTAGAGGAAAGGGAAGTGATTTTTAGGTGATAGAGGGAGAGGGAATACTAAGCATCAGGAATGAAAACCAGGCTAAGACAGAGGAAATTTAAAATTTGAGACCCCCCAAAAAGTAGGAGAAAAGACTGGTAAAATTTGATATTTGAAATACAAAATTAGTGAAGATCTAGAGGTAAAATTTAAAAAATGCAACATCTACTACCCTGTCAACAACAAAAGAGCAATGATTGCTAAAGATAGAGAGAGAATGTGGTTATTTTAAGAGTGGGAAAAAGAATGTGAAATGACCATTGAGAAGAAAATTGGTTTTGAGAGGCTGGATGGGGGAGAAATAGTAAGGTTGTAGAATGGAAACAAGTTGTAGCAAGAGAAAACAAAAATAATAAGAAGAAAGAAGAAAGTAAAATGGGGTAAGAGAAGGGTAGGGCAAAATATATGAATTGAAATAAACTATATTATAAAATGTAGTGACTTAATTTGCACAAACTTGAAGGACAAGAAATGAATGTTACAAAACTATACAGGAAAGAAAACATTGCAAATCATGGAGAAGATCATGGTGGATTTCATCTGGTAGCATTTAGTATTTGCCACTGTTTTTTCTTTCTGGATCTTCCTGTGGTGATGTCAGATGGTGACCCCATCTGAACACAGGCAGCCTCTTTGAGACTACCAGGGATCTACTGTCTGTGGCTGCCTCCTTCAGTTGTTAATCTAGTCACTCTGCAGTCAGCAGTCAGGATTAAGCACCACAGAGTGGGGCAGAGTCTTTCCTGGGGTCGGGGCTATTGCTTCCCCTCAGGCTGCTGACACTTGGAATGGAGTGGTCTGCCTGAGCAAGATAGCTGCTGCAGTATGGGGAATGACTGTGCACCAGGATCTGGTGGCTACTACCTCAGTTCTCTCCCCAAAGCCTCTGTCCCCAGTCTCTCTTCAAGCATCTCATGTCCACTCTACCCTCCTCCCACCTTTGTGGGAGCCCAGGGAAAATGGCTGCAAATGTAAATGTATTATGTCTATGACTGACACATAATAAAGAGCTCTTTCCCCAACTTTCTATTGAAGGGAAATTAAGTAATTTGTTTCTTTCCTGAAAGTGAAATATTGGAATTTATCTCTGATTGGATGTGCATTCCAGTTTAATGTGGCATAAAGTCAACAATATTTTGTAAGTTCTACATAAGCAATAAAATGTATCAAGTGTTGGGTCAATTGACAAGTGTCTGCTCTAGTAGGATTTTTTAGGATGTAATTCTTGATCATAGATACCATACTTTAAAAACATGGTATCTAAATATGGAATTCTGTTTCCTTTTTTTTTTCTCCTAAAACTTTTATAGAGATACAAACCGCTAACAAGAACTTACAAATCTGCCCTGGCTGGTGGGCTCAGTGGATTGAGTGCTAGCTTGCAAACCAAGCAGTCGCTGGTTTGATTCCAAGTCAGGGCAAATGCCTGGGTTGCAGGCCAAACAACACTGGCCCTTTAAACAGCTGTTTGAGTCTCCAGCCATCCATCTCTGGCAGAGCTAAACCCTGCTGGTTTTTGCACCTGGATGTTATGTGTGTATGTTTTGTGCTCTGGTGCTCTAGGCTGGGGATCCCAGCTTAGGGTTTAGACCCCACACTTCTCAGGGGGATCCAACCAGCAGCTTATACATCCCTCTGGTGCTTCAGGTGCATCCTGTGGGTACACACCAACCCTCTTACGTCTCCACCGCACTCCCTACCAGTCATGTTGTGCTGAAGCTGATTCTTCTGTTTGTCTGTAATTATAAGGCTTCTATATTGTTATTGTTCAGTTGTTTGTTCCAGGTGATTTCTCCACAATTTTGTTGTAATTCTAGAAGGGTCATGGGAGGAGGTTAGTGTAACTTCCAATCGCTCATACTCCATTTGGTTCCCCAAGAGGTTGCACACTTGTTAGCATGAAATATACTCTCATATGTACTTGGTAAAAAATTTTTAAAGTACCTCCTTCCTGAAGGGCCACATGACAATGTGGATCAGGCACTTTAGAAAGAAACTTGCCTTTTGACCTAGAAATTCGACTTCTACAATGCATTCTACATAAATAACCAGAAAAATGTGCAAAGATGGCTACACAAGGATGTGTATTGCACCATTCATTATAATGATAAACTGGAAATAACCAATAGGAAAGTGGTTAGAAAAGACAAGTTTTAAAAGAAATGGTTACTTTCTATGTTAGGTATTTAAATATTATGTATTAAGATTTTTATGATTTGGACCATTTACACCAAAATGCCAAAATGATAAACTTTGGATCACAGCTAAGCATGACTCAAAACTTTTATTTTTACTAGTTTTATGTGAATTATCCAGATTTTCTAATTATTTTCTAAAATTGACACATATTGCTGTCTATTTGTAATATTTTTTAGGTAATACAGGCCAGTCAACTCAACTTTAAAAGATTGGAGAGTACTTTTGGACTTCTGGCCAAGATGGAGGCGTAGGCGGACACACTGTGCCTCCTCTTACAACCAAAATTAGGGACAACGAATGTTTAGAAACAAGAAAACAACTAGAACTTATAGAAAATTGAACTGTACGGAAGTCCAACAACCATTCATCCAGACCGGTAAGAGGGGCAGAGTCGAGGCAGGAAAAAGTGGAGGTGCGGACCCGGGAACGCAAGCAGCAGTGGCTGGCAGTTCCCAGGTGCACAGGCGGTGGCTGGCGGACCCCGGGCACCAGGGGGCAACTGTGCAGACCCAGTGAGATTGCACAAGGCAGCTGGCTGACCAGGTGGTCCCACATTCGCGCGCGCAGACGGTCCAGGTGGAGGGGAAGTGGCGGAAGGGACTGAATCCAGGAGAGAGCGGAGCAGGCGCCATTGTTCCCTCTCAGACCTCGCCCTCACATACAGCATCACAACCCAGCGACTGGGCTGCCCCGCGCTGGGGAGTGCCTGAGGCTCCACTTCTCACTACGTAACAGCATGTGAGCGTGCGCAGATAATCCACGCAAAGGGAAGCGGCAGAAAGGACCAGAGTCCAGGAGAGAGCAGAACAGGCACCGTTCTTCCCTCTCAGACCCCACCCCCACCTATAGCATCACAACCCAGCGACTGGGCTGCCCCGCCCTAAGGAACACCTAAGGCTCCACCCTCACTACGTAATAGCCACGACCAGACTAAAAACAAAACAACAACAACAACAACAACAAAAAAAAACACCAAAAATGGCTTAAACCGGAGAACAAATGAAAGCCCCAGAGCCAATTCCTCTAAGCCGTGAAGAAATAGCCAACCTATCAGATGCACAGTTCAAAGCCCTGGTCATCAAAATGCTCACAGAATTGGTTGATTTTGCTCACAAATTAGATGGAAAAATGCAGGCTACAATACGTGAAATGAAGGAAGATGTATGGGGAACTGATAGAGATGGAAGGAAAACTGGGACTCAAATCAATGGAGTGGACCAGAAGGAAGAAACTAACAACCAAACAGAAAACAAGGAAGAAACAAGAATTCAAAAAAATGAGGAGAGGCTTAGGAACCTCCGGGACATCGTTAAATGTCCCAACATCCGAATTAATAGGGGTCCCAGAAGGGGAAGAAGAAGAGCAACAAGTGGAAAACTTATTTGAACAAATAATAAAGGAGAACTTCCCCAATCTGGCAAAGGAAATAGACTTCCAAGAAGTCCAGGAAGCTCAGAGAGTCCCAAAGAAGTTGGATCCAAGGAGGAACACACCAAGGCACATCGTCATTACATTAGCCAAGATTACAATGAAGCAGAGAATTCTAGAAGCAGCAAGGGATAAGGGGACAGTCACCTACAAAGGAGTTCCCATCAGACTGTCAGCTGATTTCTCAAAAGAGACCTTACAGGCAAGAAGGGGCTGGAAAGAAATATTTGAAATCTTGAAAAGCAGGGACCTACATCCAAAATTGCTCTTTCCAGCAAAGCTGTCATTTAGAATGGATGGACAGATAAAGCGCTTCTCAGATAAGGTCAAGTTCAAGGAGTTCATCATCACCAAGACCTTATTATATGAAATGTTAAAGGGACTTATCTAAGAAAAAGAAGATCAAAAATATGACAGTGAAAAGATAGCAAACTCACAGCTATTAAGAACCACACCTAAAACAAAAGCAAACTAAGGAAACAGCTAGAACAGGAACAGAACCACAGAAATGGAGATCATATGGAGGGTTAGCAACAGGGGTGTGGGAGGAGAAGAGAGGGGGAAAAGGTACAGAGAATGAGTAGCATAGATAGTGGGTAGAAAATAGACAGGGGGAGGGCAAGAATAGTATGGGAAATGTAGAAGCTAAAGAACTTATGACACATGAACATGAACTAAAGGGGGGAATGTGAGTGAGAGAGGGTGTGCAGGGTGGAGGGGAATGATGGAGGAGAAATGGGACAACTGTAAGAGCATAATCAATAAAATATATTAAAAAAAAGATTGGAGAGTACTTTTAATGATAATTGCAAAATAAGTTTTGGTAAAATTTCTAAATCCCTCTTGAGAACTATTTTTCAGAGACTCTTATTTCTTTTTTTAATTTTTATTTTAATTTTAATTGTTGATCTTGTACAGTTTTCTGTCTTTTACTCCCACCCCAGCCCACCACCCCAGCTCTCCCCACCTCCCTCCCATTTCCACCCCCCATAGTTTTTGTCCATGTGTCCTTTATACTTGTTCCTGTAAACCCTTCCCCTTTTCCCCTGAAATTCCCTCCCCTCCGGTGACTGTCAGAAGACTCCTATTTCTATCCTCGTTTCAAATTCATGGGCCGTCCACCTCACAAAAATTCCCTATCAAGCCCAGTGGCATAACTGTACGTGCCTCTTACCAGGTAGGCTCTCCAGAACGACTGGATGCTCAGTGCTGCCTCCTCTTCTGTCAGCTGGAGGGAGAGTGGGATAGGTGGCCGAGGGCTAAAAAGCAATAAAATGGTCATATGCCAATGAGAATCCATCCTTCAGCTCAGCAAGGCCTTTGACAACATAAATGCCTCATTCATTGATAGAAAAGTTCAAACTTGAGATAGTACTTTTTATTTTTAAATACGAGATATTTTTTTTTTTGGTTTTTCACCAAAATAATTTTTAATCACTGTTAGCCTGCTCTTCTTTGAAGGAATGAGGGTGGTAAAGGTGTACGTCAGTCCTGAGAGTACAAGATACATGTTATTGATGTAAGTCTATGGACATAGAACAAAAGAAGAGCAGAAGGGTCCTTTCCACAGCACATTATGACTGTCACATAAAAAAGTGCTCTTTTACCAAAAAAAAAAAAAAAAAAGTGCTGTTTTACCACTATGGAAAACAGTATGGAATTTCCTCAAAAAACTAAAAATGGAACTGCCTTTTGACCCAGCAATTCCACTGCTAGGATTATATCCTAAGAACCCTGAAACACCAATCCAAAAGAACCTATGCACCCCTATGTTCATAGCAGCACAATTTACAATAGTCAAGTGCTGGAAGCAACCTAAGTGCTCATCAGTAAATGAATGGACCAAAAAACTATGTCACATTTACACAATGGAATTCTATGCAGCAGGAAGAAAGAAGGAGCTCCTATGCTTCGCAACAGCATGGATGGAACTGGAGAGCATGATGCTAAGTTAAATAAGCCAGGTGGTGAGAGACAAATACCATACAATCTCACCTTTAACAGGAACCTAATGAACAAAATGAACAAACAAGCAAAATATAACCAAAGCCACTGAAACTGAGAACAGGCTGACAGTGACCAGAGGGGAAGGGAAGGGGATTATAGGGGAAAAAGGTGAAGGGTTTGCAGGAACAATTATAAAGGACACATGGACAGTAACAAGGGGGAGTGGTGGAAACAGGGGAGGGTTGGGTGGTAGGGAAGGGTGAGGGTAGAAGGCAGAAAACTACTTGAACAATAAAAAAATGTTAAAAAAAATAAAATAAAGGGCTCTTTCCCCAGCTTTCTATTGAAGGGAAATTAAGTAATCTGTCTCTTTCCTGAAAGCAAAATATTGGAATTTATCTCTAATTGGATGAGCATTCCAGTTTAATGTGGCATAAAGTCAACAATATTTATTAAGTTCTACTGTATCTTAATAAGCAATAAAATGTGTTAAGTGCTGGGTCAGTTGACAAATGTCTGGTCTAGCGGGATTTTTCAGGATGTAATTCTTGATCATAGATACCATATTTAAAAACCATAGCTGAATTCTGTTTTCTTTTTTTTTCTCCTAAAACTTTTATAGAGATACTAACTGCTATCAAGAACTTACAAATATGCCCTGGCTGGTGTGGCTCAGCGGATTGAGTGCCAGCCTGCAAACCAAGTGGTCTCTGGTTTGATTTCCAGTCAGGACACATGCCTGGGTTGCAGGCCAGGTCTCTGATGGGGGATGTGTGAGGGGCAACCATGCACTGACATTTCTCTCCTCTCTTTCTCCCTGCATTCCCTTCTCTCTAAAAATTAATAAATAAAATCTTAAAAAAAAGAACTTACAAGTCTTACTTAATTTTGGTTCCTTATGTTTCCCCAAAGCATAGCTTCCTCTGAAAAGCAGGATTCAAGATATTCCAGATGTAGTACAAAATAACCAAAAAACCAAAAACAAACCTCTGAAAGGACATGGGTGACATGAAAGCTGTTCTCAGGGCAGGATCCTCAAAAATAATTTTGCAAGTGAGGGGCTCCCAAGTGCCCTGGCCTTCGAGCTCTCCCTAGTGACTGTCATCACTTGAGTTTACAGTAAGCCCTATGTACAGAGAGGTTAACTCCTCCTGCCAGACTTGCTCCTTGTGCTCCAGCTATGCTAGCCATTTTCATCTCCCCCAATGTGCCCTCCCCCCTCAGGGCTTTGCTGAGGGTTTTTCTCTGCCTCCAGGGTCTTCCTACTCCAGCCAGGACACCGCATACACTAGTGCAGATTGTTCTTTCATGGGCACACAGCTGGGCAGAGAGAACTCAAACCCCACCCAGCTCTGCTCAGTAAGCCATGCTCAAGGGTGAAGGCTGCATTTACCTGAGGCTAGGAGTGTTTCCCTAATTTGCTAAAAGGTACCTTAGGGTTGGGGAAGCTGACACCTCTTTTTCCCAATTCACCATTATTCTTTCTTCCTCTCTCTACTTGAATGCTATTGAAGGATTTTTCTGATTAGGTCAGGGCCCAGTGGAGTTCTGTGCAATTTTCCTTTCTAGTCCTTGGCCCAATTTGGAGATAGAAATCTGGTTACCTAATTAATGTCCAAATCCTCAACTGAATTGAAAGCGCCACAAGGATAGAGACAGGACTTGTGTTTGCTCCTCTTGGTAGTTTCAGCACTCAGGACAGTGCTTGGCACATCATAGACACTCAATAAATACTTGTGGTATGAGCCTCTGTGCCTGGAATAGTGTGCTAAGATCTTTCCACACACGATTTCATTAAATCCTCACAACATTAATAATGAGTTATTGTTATTCTTCTTTCAGAGTGAAGAAACTGAGGATAAGAATGAAGAGACTTGTTCAAGGTGACTGACCATTTTTTGCTGAGAATGCAAATTGACCAGGAAGCAAAGAGAATGGCCCAAAGAGAAGAAGACAGATTCACTAGTAGGGAATAATGGATCTCACAGCTGCAAGTGTCAAACAAAAAAATACCCAGTCACTTGCCTAGAAGAAGGAAATGAGGGTGGAAAAGCCATAATCATCGAAAATACCCTCTTCATCACTCCTTACAGTAATAACTTGGCAGATATTCTCTTGTCTGAAGCTCCACAGAGACTGTCAGGATGGAACAAAGTGGAGTTGGTTACTTGTATCTGGGGGACATTTGATGGTGCCTTTCCATTCAACTGCAATTTTTCTGCTTAAATATGTTTTCTCTTTTGATGTCATGAAATAGTCAAAGTAACAGTATTTCTGTTTTGGAACAGCAGTAAGAAAGGAGAACTGCAAATCTGGGACCAAGAGGCTGGGTGGGTTTTTGCCAGTAATGAAACCCTCAATTGCCCTGCATCACGATGATATTTCCAAAGGTGAAATGAGATTTCTAATAGGCCACTAAGCAGTAATATGAGGCCACCTTTAGTGACATCTCTGTTTTCATGGCTAAATAAGAGGCACTGTCTAGTTCTCAAACCAAGAATAAGTATGATAAGCCAGTCTAAGTCAGACTAAATTAAAAGGACTTAATCTTCAGAGAGTCATCCCTGGGAATTAGCAATTATTTCAGCAGGCCAGTTTGCAGGCAAAGAAGCCATGCCAGGCCCTTTTCTCTCTTTTAGAATCAGTGCAATTGGCTTCAGGTCAAACAAAAATAAGAGATTGAATAGAGGTAACCACTAATCATGGGGAACCAGAGAAGGAGAGAAAATGAGCATGTCAATCATAGGAGAAGGCAGCTGAGGTTCCTCAAGGGTTTAAATCAGATATCCCCAGAGTAAACAGGTTTGTGTGTCCCAAAGGCCAAAACAATACTGCTGAGTATTTTTCCAATAAGACTTGTTTTATTGGTAATGCTCATTTGTCACATTTTTTCTCAAGTTAATCCATGTGAATCAAATATATCTGAATCTCAAGAATCAATGCTTTAATTCTGAGAGGGAACAAGAGCTAACTTTTCTGATAGTGTGTACACACACACACACACACACACACCTTTCCCCTTTTTTGGATGCTAAGTAAAAGATCTGTAGGAACTAAGGAAGTTTACAATACACACAAGAGAATCTGAGAAGTTAGTCTTTTTTTCTTTTATTGATTCTAGAGAGAGGGGAAGGGAGGAAAAGAGAGAAACATCAATCAGTGTCTTCTTGCATGTGTCCTGGCTAGGGATCGAACCTGCAAAGCAGGCATGTGCCCTGACTGGGAATCAAACTGGCAACCTTTCAGTTTGCAGGATGATGCCCAACCACCTGAGCCACACCATCCAGGGCTTAGAAGTTACTCTTTATTAATTTCTCCAGCCAGTTCTAAGACAAGAGGTACCATCCAAAATGGCATTTAAGCAAAATAAGGCAGAAAGGGGGAAAGGTTGCTTTATATTGAAAATTGAATGCCAGGATCCAAATTCTATCCACTTTTCATTACGTATTACACTGAATTGTTGTCTTAGAACATGAGGACACAAAGCCATTTACAAAATGACACAAACTCTAAATCAACCATTGCTCATAAAGCCTTTCATGAGCCTAGTATTTGATAATGTCCACCCTCATATTCAGTAAAACAGATTACCTATCCCTGCCATCAGCCTTCACTGGTTTCCCAAACACTCTTGTTGAAGACATCAGCCTTGAGTAATGAATTTCAAATATTTGGAAGACGTACAATAGAGGTTAATTGGAATGGTCCATTCATAGAGTGACCAGCCATTAGGATGGAATCTCATAGAATTCTTTCAATCCCAGCCTTTTGTTGTGTGAAGAATAACTCTAAAAAACAGTAGGGAGAGCCAGCTGCCTGACTCTAGTGACCTTAAAGCACATTGAGAAATCATCATTTCTAGGACATGATTTTCTACCTGCTCAGCAACTCCACCCTGGAAAACCAACAAGCAATTACCCAGCATCAGGCTGAATTATTCTCCTGGGTAAACACAGTCAGGTCCTAGTTTACCACTCTTTCACTGGAAGCTACACATGGGCCGAGTTACCAGTGCTCACTAAACAACCTGTTGCAAGACTACATGCTCACCTTGGACGGCATATATAACCATGTCCAAAATCAGGGCCGTGCGACTCATGCTTTTTGATAAATATGTCCTGATTGCTGTATTATTTATTTAGTCTCCCTCCTCCTGCTCCAAATGGTGAACCCAGGCAAGGCATGGGTGGGTGGAGAGGTAGGTGTTTACAGGAAGAGCAGACCATCTTCCTCCTACTAGTAGGAAAGCAACTTTCCCAACCTGTCCAAACCAATTGGAGGGGATCTGAGCTTGTTTTCTGCCATGGATCCCTTTCCACTTTGGCAGTTGGGAGTCCTCAGAATGTTCTATAAAACATAAAAACATAAGATTACAAAGCAAACCAATTATATTGGAATACAGTTATCAAAATGTTTAAAAAGTAATGATATATCAATAATAATATTGGTGCTTCTAAATTATGCAGTAATTAGGAAGAGTTAACGCAGCTCAGTTAACTAATGTAATGAGAGATAATTTGAAATTATATTTTGCAATCACTGCACCAACTATAACATAACATGAAAATGTCTGATTGCTATTAGTGACAAAGTCACAGGTACTATGGATACTACTGAGGTTTGCTGTGCACAGTTAGACTAGTGAAAATAAAGAGGTCATTTCCCCCTTCTGTCAGGGATGCCTGAATTATAGACAGTTGTGGCTGGAGCTGGGCAAAGGAGAAAGATGAGTTTTACTTCCAGGATGGGACTAAAGATTAAGGATTTAAAAATGAACAAGATGAATACGAACAGTGAAATAAGACTATCTAAAAACAAAGTGACCAGGCAGTTATGGAATCTGGCCCCCCAAAGTAATTAAAGGGTGGCCTCCTAGATGGAAGAGAGATTCAATGTACTATAGCGGGGCAGTTATTGGGAATAAAGAGAAACAAAAAGTTCATTTTATTCCCAATAACTTGTCATTCTTCACTAAACCCATTAAATTTTCCAAACAGAACTTTTTTTCTCACACTTCATTTCAGTCAATGGCTCCCCATTCAGACAGTTGCTCAGACCAGAAGTTTCCAAGTCATCCTTGAATTCTTTCTCTTTCACCCATATCCAATACAGCAGTAAGTCATGGTTCCAATATGAACCTCTTCTTACCTCCTCATTCCAAGCTAACATCATCTCCTCACTGGCCTTCCTGTTTACACTATTACAGCTGACTCCAGTCAACTCCCCATCCAGCTGCCAGAGTAATCTTTTTTCAAGATAAATTAGATTATTATACTCTTCAGCTCAACCCCCTCTTCCCACCCAATAGCTTCCTAGCACACTCAAAAGAAAGAAGAAAAATTCAAACTCTTTATCATGGTGTCCAAGGCCCTACTGCAGTTGGACACAGCTCAGCCATCGTCTCTGGCCTATTTCCTACCACTCTCTCAGCCTCCCTTATCTCTTCCTGCCTCACTGGTCAAGTCTGTGCCTGCCTCAAGGCCTTCATATGGCTGTTGCCTCTGTTTGGAACACTCTTCTGTTGATCTCTGTAAGGCTGGCTCCCTGTTTGTCACTCATGCTCTGTGTACATGTCACTGTTACATAGGTGAGCCTTTCCTAGCAACGCTATCTAAAACATTACCACCTCTCACCCAGACCTGTCACTCTCTGTCCACTTACTCTGGTTTATTTTTCTTCAAAGTACCTGAATATTCTTTACATCATACAATAAGTTTATTTGTTAGCTTGGTTATTGTCTATCTTCCCCCTACCATGTAAACTCCATGAGGCCCAAGTCTTTCTCTTGTTCTCCACTCTATCCATGGTACCTAGAAAAGTGCCTAGAACAAAGTAGGCATTTAATAAATATTTTCAAATGAATGACTATTACTATAGATAAGGAAAGAGAGATCTTTCTTTTTTTATCAGTATTTTTTAAATTGTTGATATTGTACAGTTTTCTATCTTTTACCCCGCCCCCAGCCCACCACCCCAGCCCTCCCCACCTTCCTCCCATTTCCACCCCCCATAGTTTTTGTCCATGTGTCCTTTATACTTGTTGCTCTAAACCGTTCCCCTTTTCCCCTGAAATTCCCTCCCCTCCCCCTCTGGTCACTGTCAGACTGTTCTCAAATTCAGTGTCTTTGTCTATATTATGCTTGTTTGTTTGTTTTGTTGATTAGGTTCCTGTTGAGAAAACTTTCTTTAACGTCAGAATTTACCAGTGAGAGAGCTGAGTTAAATGCAGATATTTTGACCTTCACTTGCTTCATAATTCTACTATCCATGTTTTATCATGCTAAAGCAGCCACTACTACCCTCTTTAGATCAAGAATAAAAGTTACCATTCTTTGACTATCTACTCTGAGCCCTCATCAGTAGATAATTTTTATTTTTATCTGCCCATCATTTCCTTCCCTCTTCTTTTGGTATTAGTCCTCAGATTTTCTTTGACAGGTCCCCCTACATGAGTAGGGTACAATATGAGTCACAGTACCTTGCCCTCCTGGGACCAAGGAATTCACATGAGACCCAAGCTTAGCCAAGCAGATGCTGTTTCCCTGGATCAAGAATCTTGAATAGACTGTCAGAGACTAGAGAATTCTTCCTGGCAGTGGTGTCTTGAAGACAGGTCATTAGCCTAGTCTCCCTAGATCCCTCTACCTGCTTTCTAAGGCCAGGTCCTTCATGTTTGTGAGTTATCTTTTTATGTCCAACATATACCCTTTTTTCTTAAGTATCCCTTAAATTTCTGTGGCTTGCAATAAAGAACACTGACACCATCTTTAACCCTCACAGCAACTCTCAATGTAAGTATTATTTCCATCCCATAGTGAAAGAGAGCAGCATAGCTCAGAGATGTAAAAGGATCAGTTCCCGGGGACCAGACTATGGTAGGATACATAACAGCTTCCTAAGATGTCCACATCTAATCTCTAGACTGTGAACACATATATTCCCTTATATAGCAAAAGGGACTTTGTAGATGTGATTAAGAATCCTGAGGTTATCCAGGGAGGCCTAATAATATAATCACAAGGGTCCCTGTGACAGGGAAGCAGAGGGAGATACTACTACAGAAGTAGGAAATATGAGAGGGAAGATGGCGACATGGTAAGAGGGAGAAGATTCCACTTCCCCCTACACACAGGAGAAAAACCTAGCTGATCTACAGAGGAACAGAGCAAATAGCCAACAGTACCACAGCATACATGAAATAGGAGAACAAAAATTGTAGTGGACATTGAAAAACCAGATGGTAAGGAGAGTGCTTCAGGACTAAAAGGGCCCAGAGATCAATGCGGGGACCAGGGAGAATGCAGCCCTAGGCCCAGAGCTCGCCCAGTCTGCCAAAGGGCTCTTGGGAGAGAGCTGGGTCAACCTCTCCCTCCCCAGCCTAACAAGGTTTGAGCAGCACCAGGAGAGACCTGGTTGGTTGCTTGAGAGGGGAATAAGGACTGAGTGACACACACACAAGGGCTGTGAGCACCCACGCATACCCCTGGGACGTGTGTGCACCCAAGCCCCTGATATCAGACGTGGCCTGGCTGTGTGCCCATGCTCGCAACCAGAGGAGGAGGATTTGTGGATGACCCGGATCCCACACCCATGAACCCAGGGTAAGCATGCGCACCGCAGGAAACCCAGAACCCACACCCCTAAACCCAGGGAGTGAGCGTGATCTCTGGGAGAACCAGAGCCCATGCCGGTTGAACCCTGGGTGAGAGCGCGCAACGCAGGAAATGCAGAGCTCACACCTGTAACCTCAGGGAGCGTGAGCGCTACATAGGAAACCCAGTGCTCACACCTGAGGCCCTGTGGAGAGACGTGGGGCAAGATCTGGGGAGAGTGTGTAACTAGACCTGGGAAGAGTAGCCCGAAGCTGACTGAGTGCTGAACAGGGAGAAAAGCGATACCAGTTGCCCCTCAGCCTGCAGCACCCAGCAAGACCAGAAAAATGGGTTTGGCCAGTTTGAAACAAGCAAGAGTTTTTGTTTGTTTGTCTGATTGATTTTTTAAAGTAATTTTTAATTTCTTAATTATTTTTTATCCCTCAATTCATTTTGCTTCTCTTTTGTTCTTTCTTATTTTATTCCTTCTTCCTTTCTTTCCAATTTTATCTCTTCTTCCTTCCTTCCTCTGCTTTTTTTTCTTTTTTCTCCTTTTAAATACCCACAAGTGAGACAAAAAACCTGGAACTGCAAAAAGACCAGAGTTGGACCCAAAAAGGGGGCATCCCGACAGTTGAGACAGTGGGGCAAATTTCACTTTGCTATTACAGAGAACCTGCAAGCTATTGCATATCTGTATTATTATTTTTTCATTATTCTTACATCTTTTATTTGAATAGTATTTTTGTATTCCTTTTTTTTCTGTAGTCTTCTTTCGTTCGCTGGTTATATTGTATTGTTTGACAGTTTTCCCCTGTTCTCTCATTCTTAGCATATTGGTAATTTACTGTCCTTCACTCCACTTGTGTTCCATTAGCACACTACTCAAGGTCCTATACTCTATTACAAGAATCTTGTAATTCAGATCTCATAGATTCTGTCGTATGATTGTTGCTCTAATATTATTGTAAATAATAGCTGTTCCATACAATTGTAAACACTACACAACACATTACCCCCAGATCTTAGCCCAATTCAGGGTTTCCTGAACTCTATTACTGTAGTGATTAACTCTATTTTCTCACACACTACACCTATTTACTATCCTTTACTCTCACCTTATCTCAAAATCTGACCTCCCACAACCTCACTGCTTTCTAGATCCAACTCACAATCCTTCCCTTCCCAACAAGAGTCTTATTTTCTTTACATCCTCTCTAAAAAGTGGCTAGTTGGGTGGTAGATCGTGGTAGATCACAGTTAACACTATACATAGCCAAAGGATCTCCTATCTCTTTTCTACTGGATGCTACTGTATATATCATAGAATACTCTCTTGCTGTCTTAAACCATTTTGCCTTACCCCTCCAACTGATCACAAAAAAGAATAGGTGCAAGCTGTGAACACCAGGTTACATGAAGGAGACTGCACCACTGAATTTCACAGGTATTCTACCACAGAAGTTCACACCATAAACCCAGGGAGCCAGAACAGATCAATTTAAGAAGCTGAGGCTAACAAGAAGAGTCTCACAAACAATGGGAAGACAAAGAAACAATCCCCAAATGAAAGGAAAGGAGGAAGCCTCAGAAAGAATGCTAAATGAAATAGAGGCAATTCAACTTTCAGATATTGAGTTCAAAGAAATAGTTATCAGGAAGCTCCATGAGCTCACAATGAGCTACCAGAAACTACAGGGAAACTACAATGAACTCACTGAAAAGTATATCAACATGAAAAAGGAAATAGAAACTATCAACAAGGGCCAAGAGGAAATGAAGAATACAATTTCTGAATTGAAGAACACAGTAGAAGGAATCAAAAGCAGGCTTGAGGAAGCAGAAGATCGAATCAGCGAGCTGGAGGAAAAAGTAGAAAAAAACACCCAGAAAGAGCAAGAAAAGAAAAGAGGCTCAGAAAGAATGAGGAGGGATTAAGGGAAATGCAAGACAATATGAAACATAATATTATCCATATAATAGGGACACCAGAAGGAGAAGAAGAAGAGCAAGGGATAGAAAACCTGTTTGAAAAAGTAATGATAGAAAACTTTCCTAATTTGATGAGAGAAAAAAATCACACAAAACCAGGAAACACAGAGAGTCTCAATCAAGAGGAACCCAAAGAGGCCCACTTCAAGACACATCATAATTAAAATGGCAAAATTCCAGACAAAGAGAGAATCTTAAAGGCAGCAAAGCAGAAACAGAAAGTAACATACAAGGGAGCCCCAATAAGTTTAGCAACTGACTTCTCAATGGAAATGCTCCAAACTAGAAGAGAATGGCAAGAAATATTCCAAGTAATGAGAACCAGAGGCCTGCAACCAAGGATACTTTGCCCAGCAAGGCTCTCAATCAAAACAGAAGGCCAAATAAGGAGCTTTCCAGCAAAAACAAGTCTAAAAGAATACACCTCCACCAAACCAGCTCTGTAAGACATGCTAAAGTGACTGCTTTAAGGAAAAGAAGGAAAAGAGAGAGAGAGAGGGAAACACAGGTACGAAAATGGCAATGAATAAATATCTATCAATAATAACCTTAAACGTAAATGGACTAAATGCTCCAATCAAAAGATATAGAATACCAAAATGGATAAGAAAGCATGACCCAAACATATGATGCCTACAAGAGACCTACCTCAGGACAAAAAACTTACACAGACTGAAAGTGAAGAGCTGGAGATAATTTTTCCAAGCAAACAGTCAGGAAAAAAAGCTGGGGTAGCAATACTCATATCAGACAAAATAGACTTCAAAAAAAGGGCCATAAAGAAAGACCCAGAAGGTCACTTCACAATACTCAAGGGAAGAATCCACCAAGAAGACATAAATATTGTCTATATGTATATAGACAATGCACCCAACATAGGACCACTCAAATACATAAAGAAAATCTTAGAGGACTTCAGGAAAGAAATTGACAGCAACACAATTATACTATGGGATTTTAACACCCCACTGTCAAAAATGGACAGATCTTCCAAACAAAATATCAACATAGATATTGTGGCATTGAACAACACTCTAGATAAAATGGACTTAACTGATATATAGGGAGCCCTTCATCTCAAAGAAAGTAAATATACATTCTTTTCAAATGCACATGGAACATTTTCAAAGATAGACCACATGATAGGACACAAAACAAGCCTCAACAAATTCAAGAAAATTGAAATCATACCAAACATTTTCTCCAACCACAAGGGACTGAAACTAGAAACCAACCCCAAGGGGAAAACCCCAAAACCCTCAAAATCATGGAGATTGAATAGCATGCTATTAAACAACAAATGGGTTAAGAATGAAATTAGGGAAGAAATCAAAAAGTTTCTGGAAACAAACAAAAATGAACTCACAACAACCCAAAATGTATGGGACATAGCTAAGGCAGTCCTGAGAGGGAAGTTCATAGCAATACAGGCCTACCTAAAGAAGATAGAAACATTTCAAACAAATAACCTAATCCTACACCTACAAGAACTTGAGGAACAACAACAAAGACAGCCCAGAGCAAATAGAAGGAAGGAAATAACCAAGATCAGAGCAGAATTAAATGACATAGAGACTAAAAGCACAATTGTAAGAATCAATGAATCCAGGAACTGGTTCTTTGTAAAGATAAACAAAATCAATAAGCCTTTCGGCCAGCTCATTAACAAAAAAAGAAAGAAGACTCAAATAAACACAATCAGAAATGAAAAAGGAGAGATTACAACTGATACCACAGAAATACAAAGGATTGTAAGAAATTACTACGAAGAACTGTATGTTAAGAAATTTGATAACCTAGGTGAAATGGACAAATTTCTAGAAAAATATAATTTTCCAAAACTCACTGAAGAAGAAGCAGAAAGCCTGAACAGACCAATAATAGCAGATGAAATTGAAGCAGTAATCAAAAAACTCCCAACACACAAAAGCCCTGGACCAGATTGTTTCCCAGGAGAATTCTACAAAGCATTTAAAGAAGAGCTAACCCCTATCTTTCACAGACTATTCCAAAAAATCCAAAATGATGGAAGACTCCCAAACTCTTTTTATGAAGTCAGCATCATCCTAATCCCAAAACCTGATCAAGACACAACAAAGAAAGAAAACTTCAGGTCAATATCGCTGATGAACATAGATGCTAAACTCCTCAACAAAATATTGGGAAACCACATCCAACAATACATTGAAAAGATCATACACCATGACCAAGTGGGATTCATCCCAGGGATGCAAAGATAGTTCAATATTCCCAAATCAGTAAATATAGTACATCACACAAACAAAAGCAAAGACAAAAATCACATGATCATATCAATAGATGCAAAAAAGGCATTTGATAAGGTACAGCACCTATTTATGATAAAAACACTCAGCAAAGTGACAACAGAGGGAGCATTCCTCAACATAATAAAGGCCATATATGAGAGACCTACAGGCAACATCATACCCAATGGGCAAAAGCTAAAATCTTTTCCACTAAGATCAGGAATAAGACAAGGTTGTCCACCTTCACCACTTCTATTCAATATAGTATTGGAAGTCTTAGCCACAGTGATTAGACAAGAAAAGGGAATAAAAGGCATCCAAATCAGAAAGGAGGAAACAAAACTGGCACCATTTGCAAATGACATGACAGTGTACACAAAAAATCCTATAGACTCGGCCAAAAAACTGCTCGACCTAATAAATGAATTTGGCAAAACAGCGGGACACAAAGTCAATATCCAGAAATAAAAGGCATGTTTGTATACCAACAACAAAACAGCAGAAGTATAAATCGAGAAAAAAAATCCCATTCGATATAGCAAAAAGAAAAATAAAATACCTAGGAATAAACCTAACCAAAGATGTGAAAGACCTGTATTTAGAAAACTACACAACACTGAAGAAAGAAATCAAGGAAGACACAAACAAATGTAAACATATACCGTGTTCACGAGTTGGAAGAATTAACGTCACCAAAATGTCCATACTACTCAAAGCAATTTACAGATTCAATGCAATACCTATTAAAGTACCAATGGCATATTCCATAGACATAGACTAAACACTTCAAAAATTTACATGGAACCATAAACAACCTTAATAGTTGCTGAAATTTTGAGAGAGAACAGCAAAGTAGGAGGGATCACAATACCTGATACCAAACTGTATTACAAGGCCACCATAATCAAAACAGCCTGGTACTGGCATAAAAACAGGCACATGGACCAGTGGAGCAGAACAGAGACCCCAGAAATAAACCCAAGTCTCTTCGGTCAATTAATATTCAACAAAGGGGACAGCAACATAAAATGGAGTAAAAATAGCCTCTTCAATAAATGGTGTTGGGAGAACTGGACACCTACGTGCAAAAAAATGAAACCCTAGCACCAACTTACATCATACATAAAAATAAATTCAAGATGGATAAAAGATTTAAATATAAGCCATGACACCATTAAAGTCCTAGAGGAGAACATAGGCGGAAAATCTCAGACATTCCGTGCAGCAATATTTTCACTGATATATCCCCTAAAGAAAGGGACATAAAGGAAAGAATAAACAAATGGGATCTCATCAACTTCTGGAGAAGATGTAGGCATAGGTGTACACACTGTGCCTCTTTGCACAACCAAAATTAAGGAGGACAAAGATTTAGAAATAAGAAAACAATCAGAACTAGCAGAGAATTCAATTGTACAGAAGTTCAACAACCATTCATCCAGGCCGGTAAGAGGGGCGGAGTCCCAGCAGGAAAAAGTGGAGGTTGGTGGACCTCAGCATGCAGGCAGTGGCTAACAGATCCCAGGCGTACAGGTAGTGGCTAGCAGACCCCAGGTGCACTGGCAGCAGCTAGTGGACCGGGGGCACGGGGTGGCAATGGGCAGACCACTGAGACCACGCAAGGTGGCTGTCTGACCAAGTGGTCCCACACTCACGCGCAGATAATCCAGGTGAAGGGGAAGCAGCGGAAAGGACTGGAATCCAAGAGAGAGCTGAGCAAGCAAGCACCATTGTTCCCTCTCAGACCCTGCCCCCACATACAGCATCACTACCTAGTGACTGGGCTGCCCCACCCTGGGGAACACCTAAGGCTCCACCTCTCACTACATAACAGCCGTGACCAGACCCCCCCCCTCCAAAAAAGGCTCAAACCGGAGAACAAATGAAAGCCCCAGAGCCAATTCCTCTAAGCAACCAAGAGCTAGCCAACTTATCAGATGCACAGTTCAAAGCCCTGGTGATCTGGATCCTCACAGAATTGGTTGATTTTGGTCGCAAATTAGATGAACAAATGCAGGCTACAATAAGTGAAATGAAGAAAAAGATACAGGGAACCAATACACAAACACACCGTGATGGGAAGAAACCTGGGACTCAAATCAATGGAGTGGACCAGAAGGAAGAAAGAAACAATCAAACAGAAAACAAGGAAGAAACAAGAATTCAAGAAAAATGAGGAGAGGCTTAGGAACCTCCAGGACATCTTTAAACGTCCCAACATCCGAATTATAGGGGTCCCAGAAAAGGATGAAGAAGAGCAACAAGTGGAAAAGTTATTTGAATAAATAATAAAGGAGAACTTCCCCAATCTGACAAAGGAAATAGACTTCCAGGATGTCTAGGAAGCTCAGAGATTCCAAAGAATTTGGACCCAAGGAGGAACACACCAAGGCACATTGTAATTACATTAGCCAAGATTAAAATGAAGGAGAGAATTCTAGAAGCAGCAAGGGATAAGGGGACAGTTATCTACAAAGGAGTTCCCATCAGACTGTCAGCTGATTTCTCAAAAGATACCTTACAGGCAAGAAGGGGCTGGAAAGAAGTATTCCAAATCATGAAAGGTAAGGACTTACACCCAAGATTGCTCTATCCAGCAACGCTGTCATTTAGAATGGAAGGGAAGATAAAGTGCTTCTCAGATAAGCTCAAGTTCAAGGAGTTCATCATCACCGACCTCTTATTATATGAAATGTTAAAGGGACTTATCTAAGAAAAACAAGATCAAAAATATGACAGTAAAAAGACAGAAAACTCACAGTTATTAACAACCACACCTAAAACAAAAGCAAACTAAGCAAACAGCTAGAACAGGAACAGAAACACAGAAATGGCGATCACATGGAGGGTTAGCAACAGGGGAGTGGGAGGAGGAGCGGGGGGAGGTGCAGAGAATAAGTAGCATAGATGGTGGGTAGAAAATAGATAGGGGGAGGGCAAGAATAGTATGGGAAATGTAGAAGCTAAAGAACTTATGACACACGGACATAGACTAAAAGGGGGGGATGTGGGTGGGAGGAGGTGTGCAGGGTGGAGGGGAATGATGGGGAGAAATGGGACAAGTGTAACAGCATAATCAATAAAATATATTTAAAAAAGGGATCTCATCAAAATAAAAAGCTTCTGCATGGCTAAAGAAAACAGTATTAATATTAAAAGGGAACCAACTGTATGAGAAAACATATTTGCCAATGATACCTCAGACAATGGTTCAATCTGCAAAATATATAAAGAACTCACATGACTCCACTCTAAGAAAACAAGCAATTCAATTGAAAAATGGGCAAAGGACTTGAACAGACACTTCTCCAAGGAGGACATACAGAGGATCCAGACACATATGAAAAGGTGCTCAGTATCACTAGCCATCAGAGAGATTCAAATTAAAACCACAACGAGATACCACTTCATACCAGTCAGAATGGCCATCATAAACAAAGCAACAAACAACAAATGTTGGAGAGGTTGCAGAGAAAAGGGAACCCTAGTGCACTGTTGGTGGGTTTGCCAACTGGTACAACCATCGTGGAAAACAGTACGGAATTTTCTCAGAAAACTAAAAGTGGATCTGCCTTTTGACCCAGCAATTTCACTGCTAGGATTATACCCTAAGAACCCTGAAACACCAATCCAAAAAACACATGCACACCAATGTTCATAGCAGCACAATTTACAATAGCCAAGTGTTGGATGCAACCTAGGTGTCCATCAATAAATGAATGGATCAAAAAATTGTGATACATTTACACAATGGAATTTTATGCAGCAGAAAGAAAGAGGGAGCTCCTACCCTTTGTAACAGCATGGATGGAACTGGAAAGCTTTATGCTAAGTTAAATAAGCCAGGCAGTGAAAGACAAATACCATATGGTCTCACTTTTAACAGGAACCTAATCAACAAAACAAACAAAGAAGCAAAATATAACCAAAGATACTGAAATTGAGAACAGGCTGACAGTGATCAGAGGAAAGAGGGAAGGGGATTTCAGGGGGAAAGGGGAAAGGTTTAGAGCAACAAGCATAAAATACACATGGACAAAAACTAGGGGGGCGTGGAAATGGGAGGAAAGTGGGGAGGGATGGTGGGTGGGCTGGGAATGGAGTAAAGGACAGAAAACTGTACAAGAACAACAATTTAAATAATTTTTTTTTAAAAAAAGAAAGAAAGAAGTAGGAAACGTGACAACAGAAACCAGAGATCAGAATAACCTGGAAGGGTCACAAGCCCTCTTAGAATACAGGTGGCCTCCCAAAACTAGGAAAAGCAAGAAAACAAATTTTCCCCAGAGCTTCCAGAAAGAACTGGTAGCCTCCAGAGCAATTTTTAGGGTAATTTCTTAAAGAAAGTAACACAACAACTAATAAGGCAGAGCTAAAATTGAGACCCAGATGTGTCTGCCATGCTGCCTGTGCATGGGTTCCCTGAGCTTGTTCCTGGAGTCACCTACAAACAACAGGAGGAAGGAAAGAAAGCAGTACTATCTGCCTCAGAGAGGGGGCCATCCACACGCCAAACTTCAAGATTAATGCATCCCATCATGTCCCAAATTCAGGAAACAGCTCATCTTCCTTCCTGTTTCAAGATAAATGCTAATATAAAGAGAAAACACAATTTATTATCCTCATGAAACTCTCTGGCTTCTGAAATTACTGAAACAGAAATTTGCCTTGCTATAAGACAAAATAAATTAAAAGTGTTCTTTCAACAGGGAATAGCAGAAAATTTTCTGCCATGCCACCACTTAATTACAATCTTTTGTGCAAAATGCATTCTGTTTACTGTACCATTTTGAAACCATGAGCATTTTTGGTCCCACTGTTAACTCAGAACAACATACTATCATACAGCTGGTGCTTGTCCTCAAATGGCATGGTAAGACTTTTGTTTTCACCTCAGGTTTTGGTTATAAGATACCTTTCAGCTCCATGAAAGTATTGTGGATTTTTTTTCCGTTTGTTTATCTAAGGGTAGAACTTTGCTGAAAAGACGTTTCATTCAAACCAACCCTTTCTTTTCTCTTTTAAAACACAACCTTTGTTTCATTGAAGGTCTCAGCTTTAAAGAGGTCTTTCAGAACTTTCTCCCCTGGGGCATGGGACCAGATAGGCAGCAGTGTATTTTTGTTCATGGTACTTATTTAGTGACTTATTCTTGCAAATGAATCTTGCCAATTCTTTTCAGTTAAAATAAAAAGCAAAAGTCTTCCTGCTCTTAATATTGATGGCAAATAATTTCACCGCTTCTGATTGACCAGTTGAATCAGGACTGTATACCGCAAAAGAAAATAGTGCTGGATTCGTAAATAGAAGGGAAGCCAACAGGAGAGATGATGCAATCCACCACTGCTGAAAGGTCAGCAAGAAAACACCCTCATCAAAGTTTGATGAGAGTATGCCGTACCCTATATTATTGTTCTCATTATTACTCCTTTCCCAGGAAGAGAATTCTGCATCCCTGCTCTTCACCATACACCTTTCAGTTTTTCCCTTTTGGTGGTGTCAACTTCCCTTAGAGCACTGCCATGGAGTTTGGTCATGGGACTTGTGCTGACCAATGAAATATGAGCAGAAGGAATGTTTGCCATTGCTATTCTCCCTCTGCTCCTTCATCCTGGGTACAATAATGAAAAGAGACATGGAGCAATGCCAAAGGTGACACAGAGCCAACATACAACTGAGTGAGGGATAAACGTTTGTAGTTATGAGGCACTGAGATTTGAGGGTTGTTTGTTACTGCAGCAGAACCTAGAAAAAGCTGACTAACACAGAATACTGGAGAGTAGTTGGGTAAACACCATGCAGGAAAATGTCAGTTGGGACTTTTGTTTGCAAGTATTAGAAGCATAACTCAAACTGGCATAAAAAAATGAAAAAAGGTATTTATTGGCTCACTTAACTAATAGGAGTAGAGCTGGCTTTAGGGAGGGACAGATAAAGAGGTTCTAAATGATGCTATAGGGACTAAGGCCCTGGCCATCTCTCAGTTCTGTTGTACGTAAGGCATAATCTATTTAGCGGGTTGCCCTCTGTAGCTCAAGGCTTATCACCTCAAAGCCCAGGTCTACAGAAAAAGAGAAAATCTTTCCTGGCTGCGTCTTGAAAAATCTCTGGATTATCTCTGATTGAACCAACTTGGAGTAACCATGGTGGTCAGGTGAATTCACTGCTGGGATTGGCCAGGCCTTACTCACACGTCCAGCTCAGAGCCAAGGTGGGATCAGCTAGCACACTGTCTATATGAACTGAAAATGGAGAAGGTGATTCTGTCAGGAACACAGGAAGTACTGTAACCAAAAGAGGGGGAAAATCAGGAAAGGCTGGAAAGAAACATAAATGTCTACCACATGTAGCAAGAAAATGGAATAAAAAGAAATAGAATACATATTTTTCAGACCATAAGATGCACCTAGGTTTTAGAGGAGGAAAATAGGAAAAAAAATTTTGAAGCAAAAAATGTGGTAAAATATTTAATAACATAAATAACATATTTCACCAATGTAAATGTAAAGTTACATTCGGACTATAAGACACACCCCCTTTTCCTCCCAAATTTGCGGGGGTGCGTCTTATAGTCCGAAGATACGGTAAATACACTTTAGTTTTATAATTGTTTTTAATTCTTAAATTAACGCTGTGGACAATAGAAAACCTACACAATTATAGAGAAGAAAATAAAAGCCATGTTCTTGCTGTTTGGAGTGAAACATGCTTTTGAAAGAGTTTGTTTTTGGTCTAGTGTTATTTTATGATGAGCCTTGATTTTAAACATTTCCTTTTCACTCTGGTTTAACAAATATGTGTACTTTATATATGATAAAGCTTGTTATTTTTATAAACCTGAGAGACTATTTAAAGGTTGTCAATGTCCCTGGCTACATAAAAGTGTAGTATCTTTTTTTTTATGCCATGGAAAAGAAATAGGTAACTGAGTATGTTGAATTATGGGGAAATTTTGTGAGGAGACATCATCATTTTCTGTGATAAGAAATCAGCCCCCATGACAAATAATCCCAGCCTCCCAGATGCGATCTGATGATACAATGATACCGAGCATTGAAGATAGCTGGGTAAAATTTGTCTTACCCAGAACATTAAGTAAGATAAGACCCAAACTCACAGTTTAGATGGCTCCCCAGGTTGGTAGATAGTATTATTTGAGGCACTAAGTGGCAGCCCACACATAATAGAGGATATGCATGTACACAGGAGTTATACTCTACAATCAGGGTAGAAGAGTAAAATTACATCAGTCAAAATTTCCCCTTAAGTTATTTTAAGTTACCCATATAAAGTCATATCTTTCAGTCAGCCTCACACAGCCAGTTTTTTCCCAGTCTTAGTACAAATCACTTTAAAGTACCAAATGATATGAGGCAGTGATTAACCATACTCTTAACAGCATGGACTCTGAAAACAGAGTACCTGGGTTCAAATCTCTATTTACTAGCTGTGACCTTGGATAAATAACTTATGTGCATCAGTTCTTTCCCTGAAACATGGCTGTCACTGTGACAACTAGTATATGTGGAATATCCGTGTATTCCTTACATATCTCAGCCTCCCTTGAAGTTGCTTTGGAGCCATGTGAAGAGGTAAGGTAAGGAGAGGTGAGAAGGTTAAGAACTAGGGTGCCTCCTCCATTCTTTCCTTTCTTTGCTTCAGTGATCTCAAAGATCTCATATTCCAAATAGCTATAATTTATAAGAGGGCTGTCCAAATTGGAGCAGTTATTCTCTGAGGAAAAAATAAGTTGTTATTGGATTAAGCCACTGGTATTTTGGTAGTGTTGTAACTGCATCCTAGCCTAGCCTAGCCTAGCCTAATACAATAGGGATAATAATATTTCCTGCTTTCTAGGGTTGTTATACAAGTTCAATTAGGTAATATTTATAAACTTTTCAGAAGATTATATAAATGCTTAATAGGTAACTAGGTAGGTACATAGAGACAGAAAGAAAAAAGGAAGTAGCTGTCTTATAAGCTGCTGATGTCATAAGGGGCACATAAAACTGAGAAAAACTAAGGAAAAAACTGAGTCTTGTGTCTTATTTTTTGCTTCATCTCCAGACTGGAATTGCTTGCATTAAAAAAAAATTCTTCTTTCTGTATCTCCCAAGAGCATAGCATTAAATTAGCATTAAGTAAGTATACATGTACTGCAATCCAACAACAGACAAAATCTGTGTGTCCATGAAGAAGGAACCACATGCCGGTGATGATGGCACATACTTAGTGTCCAATAAATGTTAGGCAGCCAGCTTTTGAATATGCCTGTTCCATAATTTTTACAGCATATTTAAACATTTAATAAATATTAGCTGAATAAATGAATGAATATTAACTGACTCCCTTTAAATAGCTGGAACACACCTGCTTGGTATACTTGTATATATCACTAATGTAAACAAATGTGTTCTCTTAACAGCTGGCACCAGAATTCCTCTTAAGCAGGAACAAAGACCATTTTACAGATGGAAAAACTGAGATTCAAAGAGGTCAACTCCACTTCATCCAGAGTCACACAGCTGCAGTTGTTGAAGCTTGATTTGAAAAGCATAGCTGTAATTCCATTACATGTCATTACTCGTTTGACTTCTAAAACATTCTTAAACCTCCATGATAGCTCTGGTATTTGACTTGCTGTCATCTTCTTCAGCACATCCCCACCAATATGCTCAGATATTTCATCATTCATACTGATGATGCCTCCAAAACTACGGCTTCAAATCCACATGATTCCATGATCTCCATCTTCCTTTGTGTCAGTCACAAAATGAAACAGTCACAATTTAGAATGGATTGTCACTGAAGACTATCACATCTCAACTTCCCAAATTCCTGATCTCATCATAACTTTCTCTAGTGTTGCATCTTTCTCACCTACTCAGTTCTGTTTATATTATTTGCCCTCACATGGGACTATGACTTGGGAAGGTTATTAGTGTTCCCGTAGGACAAAGAGCAGTAAACTATAGCCCATGGGTCAAATTTGCTCTTGTGAATACAGTTGTATTGGAACAGAGCCACACCCATGTTTGTTTACGATTGTCTTTGGCTGTTTCATGCTACAACAGTGGAGTTTAGCAGCTGCAACAAAGACCATATGTGGCCTGCAAAGCCTAAAAGATTTACTATCTTCTACAGAAAAAGTTTGCTGACCTGATGTCAAAAGCCATTTCCTTTATCCTCAGGAACTCAGATCACTGGAGGCACATGTTAGGGCAAGCCCAAGGTTCTGACCACGTTAATCCTCCTCCCCATTTTTCCTGGGAGAACTACGTTTGACATTGAAAGAGAGCATGGAGGGTGAAGGAGACTGATGTAAGGGAACTGATTGGTGGGTTGTGCACACTCAGAGCCAGGTTCGGGAGGAGTGACCAAGTCTCCCAGCACCAGGAGGCATTTCACTTGGGCCCATACCTGCCACCCTCCCATTGCCCCAGGGGCCATTTTCTTCCATGATATTTGAGCTTCTCAGCATGATTACATGAAAACTAAGTCTCACCCACTGTCTGCCACTACAGACAACGCCAATGGAAAAGCACAGCCCTCAGCTGTGCTTCTGTCAATAGTGCTAAGGTTAGAAAAACCTGGACTAGCTATTGTTTTCTGGATGCTGCCCTCATTCTCCTTATGAACATTGGCTCCTACTTGCCTCTCTGACTCTTCCTGTCAAGAGCACCCTGGAAAAGGATATAGCACCTGAGTTCTTGCCTCTCAAGACCAAATCTGGGCACACACTAGCATGGCCACTGCCCCAACTTGGCTGGCTCCAGGCCTGCCAGGAGGGCCTGGGGATGATCTTGGGCTGCCCAACTCCCTGTAATGCTTTGCTACCATCTGAATTACAATACTCAGTGTAGAAACTACCACTAGTTGTAAACACATCTCTCTCACCCCAAAGGCTGGAGCCATATTATATTGATTGCCAGTCAACACATACTTTCTTGCTCAAAAGCACAGCAACAGTCAATCAGGAGCTCATGAGGGGCTTTGAAAATTTTTATTATTTCATTTCCATTTACGTTTTATTATGAAAAGTTTCAAAGATATAAAAAAGTAGGCAAAAAAAGTGAAGTCACGTCACCATCAGCCAGTTTCAATCATACTGCTCTCTATGCCAGTTACTCATTGGAACTTCCCACCATCCCTGTCCACAGAGATATTTCAGCATCCCATAAATATTTCAGCATGTTTCTCTAAAAAGTAATACCTTTTTTTTACCATGATTATGGAATCATTATCACATCTTAAGTAAAATAATTTACTTTATCAACTGTTCACCAAATATTTAAATTTCCAACTGCAACTTTATTTATTTTAACGAGTTTAATTTTGTTGTTGTTGTTGTTGTTGTTCAAGTACAGTTATCACCATTTTCCTGCCACCACTTTCCACCACCCAACCCATCCCACACCCACCCTCAATCCTTACTGCTTTTGGCTTTGTCCAAGGGTCCTTTGTACATGTCCCTTGAGGACCCTTCCTTTTCTTTCCCCTGTTCTTCCCCTCCAGCTTCCCCTCAGCTTATGGTCATCTTCTCTTCATTTCAATGTCTCTGGTTATATTTGCTTGCTTGTTTTGTTGATTAGGTTCCACTTATACATGAGATCATATGGTATTTGTCTTTCACTGCCTGGCTTATTTCACTTAGCACAATGCTCTCCAGTCCCATCTATGTTGTCTCGAAGGGTACGAAGGAGATCTTTCTTTCTGCTGCATAGTATTCCATTGTGTAAATGTACCAGTTTTTTTTATACATTCATTTACTGATGGGAGCTTAGGTTGCTTCCAACACTTGGCTATTATAAATTGTGTTGGGGACTGCTCTGTGTGGCTTCAGAGATTGCAGCCCCTTGAGAGCAAGCTCTGAAAAGGGCTGGTAAGTCTCCCTGGAAAACCACATCATAATGCAGGTGGCAGGCATAACTCGATTCTAATACCAACGGTCCTGTGGGAATCAGGCCTAAAATATACATTTTTGCCCTTTGAAGCTGGCTCTGCTCAGCGATAAGCCCTGTCAGTATAACCCATATGACTGAGTTCAAAGCTTAAGGAGCAAAACTCCCTACTTCATGATATACCCCTTTATAGCCATCTGGTGTCTGAATGTCTCACAGACTCCAACCTGCAAAGATTTCTGTGTTTCTTCAATTCTTATCTATAGACAGCATTAGTTTTTTATGACTATAGCCTTGGTGGACATTGATTGATAAGCTATGCACATGTGCTGTATCCCCCTGCACTTCCCAACCCTAGTAAAAGCCATGTCAGAGAAGGGCTCAGGGTATCTCCACTACAGGGAATCACCACCCCTTTTCCCACCGAAGCAACAAGACTGTCTGGGACAACTCTTTATGCTCATCTGCAGCCGCCTGGGGAACTTCACTGGCCAGAGTTCCCCACAAAATTGTGTTATAAACATTGAAGTGCATAAGTTCTTTTGAGTTGGTGTTTCAGGATTCTTAAGAGTATAATCCCAGCAGTGGAATGGGCAACTGAAAAGGCAGTTTCATTCCTAGTTTTTGAGGAAATTCCATATTGTTTTCCACAGTTTGTGCACCAGTCTGTATTCCCACCAACAGCGTACTAGGGTTCCTTCCCTTTTCTCCACAGCCTCGCCACCACTTGTTTGTTGATTTGGTTATGATGGCCATTATGGCCAGTGTGAAGTGTTATCTCATTGAGCTATCTCTGCATCATCTCTGATGGCTAGTGATGTTGAGCATCCTTTCAAATGTCTCTGGCCCCTCTGTACGTACCCCCTGGAGAAGTGTCTGTTCAGGTCCATCACCCATTTTTTAACTGGATTGTTTGTCTTGGTATGGAGTCGTGTGAGTTCTTTGTATATTTTGGAGATCAAACCCTTGTCTGAGGTATCATTTGCAAATACATTTTCCCATACGGTTGGTTCCCTTTTCGTTTTCCTGATGTTTTCTTTAGCTGTGCAGAATATTTTTATTTGATGAGGTCCCATTTGTTTATTCTTTCCTTTATGTCCCTTGCTCTATGGAACATATCGCTGAAAATATCGCTGAGTACAATATCTGAGATTTTCCTGCCTATGTTCTCCACTAGTTCTCTTATGGTATTGCGACTTATGTTTAAGTCTTTTATCCATCTTGAGTTTATTTTTGTGTATGATGTAAGTAGGTGATCGAGTTTCATTTTTTTTGCATGTAGCTTTCCAGATCTTCCAACACCATTTGTAGAACAGGCTACTTTTACTCCATTTTATGCTTCTGTCCCGTTACTGAATATTAACTGACCACAGAGACATGAGTTTATCTCTGGGCTCTCTATGCTGTTCCATTGATCTATGAGTCTGTTCTTATGCCAGTACCAGGCTGCTTTGATTACAGTGCCCTTGTAATATAGTTTGATTTCAGGTATTGAGATCCCTCTGACTTTGTTCTTCTTTCTCAAAATTGCTGTGGCTATTTGGGGTCATTTATGGTTCCACATAGATTTGAATTGTTCTTTTAGACTCCATGTCATTTAATTCTGCACTGATCTTGGTTATTTCCTTCTACTTGCTCTGGGCTTTGTTTGTTGTTGTTCCTCCAGTTCTTGCAGATACAGGGTTAAGTTGTTTATTTAAAATATTTCTATGTTTTTAGGTAGGTTTCTGTACTGCTATGGAGTTCCTTCTCAGGATTGCCTTTGCTGTGTTCCATATGCTTTGGAATCTTATATGTTCATTTTAATTTGTTTCCAGGTGTTATTGATTTCTTCCTTGATGTTATTATTAACCCATTCATTGGTTAGTAGCACACTATTCAGTCTCCATGAGTTTGAATATTTTTGAATTTTGTCCTTGAGGTGGTTTCTACTTTTAAGCCGCTGGAGTTGGAGAAAATGCTTGATATGATTTCAATTTTCTTGAAATTGTTGAGGCTTGTTTTGTGTCCTATCATGTGGTCTATCTCTGAAAATGTTCAATGAGCATTTGAAAAGAATGTGTATTTTGCTTCTTAGAGATGAAAGGATACACACACACATATATATACACACATATATATATTTATATATAAATATATAAAAATATAAATTATATATATATATTGCATTTGATGTAAGCATTGCTCAGTGACACAGTATCCTTGTTGATATTTTGTTTGGAAGATCTATACATTTTTGACAGTGGGTTGTGAAAATCCCCTAGTGTAAGTGTGTTGCTATCTATATCTTTCTGCATGTCCTCCAAATTTTTTTTATATATTTGGGTATCCTATGTTGGGTGCATATATATTTTATAACGTTTATATCTTCTTGATAGATTCTTCCCTTGAGTACTTTGAAGTGTCTTCCTGTGTCTCTTGTTATGACTTTTTTTGAAGTTTATTTTGTCTGATATAATTATTGCTACCCTGGCATTATTTTCCTGACCTTTTGCTTGGATTTTTTTTCCAACCCCTTACTTTCAGTCTATAAGGGTTTTTTTTTTTTTCTTTTTTTCCCCCCCTGAGGTGGCTCTCTTGTAGACAGCATATGTGCAGGTCATGTGTTCTAATCCATTCAGCTACCCTATGTCTTTTGATTTGAGCATTTATTCCATTAACATTTAAGGTTATTATTTACAGGTAGTTACTCATTGCCATTTTATCCCCTTTGTACCTTGGGTCCCCCCCCCCTCACCTTTTTAAAGCAGTCCCTTTAACACATCTTGCAATGACTGTTTGATGGAGGTGTGTTCATTTAGCCTTCTTTTGTCTAGGAAACTCCTCATTTCACCTTCTCTTTTAATTGAGAGCCTTGTTGGATACAGTAGTCTTGGTTGCAGACCTTTGCTTTTCATTACTTGGAATATTTCTTGTTATTCCCTTCTGACTTGTAGTGTTTCTGTTGAGAAGTCAGCTACTGCCTTATCAGAGCTCCCTTGTATGTTACTTCCTGTTTCTCCCTTGCTCTCTTTGTCTTAGAATTTTGCCAGTTTAATTATGATGTGTCTTGGGTTGGGCTTCTTTGGGTTCCTCATGATTGGGACCCTCTGTGCTTCCTGGACTTGTATGACTTTTCTCTCATCAAATTAGAGAAGTTTTCCATCATTACTTTTTCAAACATGTGTTCTACCCCTTGCTCTTCTTCCCCTCTTTCTAGTATCCCTATTATATGAATACTATTATGTTTCATGTTGTCCTGCAGTTCCCATTAACCCTTCTTTATTCTTTTTGAGTCTTTTTTCCTTTTCTTGGTCTTTCTGGGAGTTTTTCCTACCTTGTCCTCCAGCCCAATGATTCAATCCTCTGTTTCATCTAGGCTGCTTTTGATTCCTTCTACTATGTTCTTCAATTCAGAGATTGTATTCTTCATTTCATCTTGGCTCTTGTTGATACTTTCTAGTTTCTTTTTCTAATTGATATACTTTCCAGTAAGTTCCTCATAGTTTCCCTGTAGTTTTTGGTAACTTGCACTGAGCTCATTGAGCTTCCTTATAACCACTGTTTTGAACTCAATATCCGATAGTTGACTTGCCTCTGTTTCATTTAGCATTCTTTCTGAGGATTCCTCCTTTCTTTCCTTTTGTGGTTTGATTCTTCATCTTTCCATTGTTTGTGAGACTCTTCTTATTTCCCTCTGCTTCTAAAATTGATCTGTTCTGACTCCTTGAATTGCTGTATGAAGTTCTACAGTAGGAGACCTGTGAGATTCAGTGGTGCCGTCTCCTTAATCTCCTGAACTTGATGCTCTTCAGATGACCTTTATTCCCTTTATGTTGGCTCTGTGGATGGTACTGGATTTTGATTGTTGTTGGGTCTTTCTTTAGTGGGTCCTTCCCTCCAGCTGGTTGACTTAGGGTCACTCCACCCACCACATCTTGTATGCTGTTGTGCAGGTGCTGCCAGAACAAAACCACAAAGCCCAGGGAACAAACCCACATCAGCAAAAATATCTCCCCTTCAACAATCCCCACTATCAGCAGCAAATGAACCAGTATTAATAAGAGTATAAAGAGATTAAGACTATTATAAGAAAGGAGAGAAGTAAACTATAGTAGAAAATCTAGTGACTTAATATAAACAAAGCTGATAGACAATAAATGAATATTTCTGTTTCAGGTGTGTCTGGCCCACTCTGTCGCCTCCATTGCTGGAGCCCCAGGTAAGTGAAAGCAAATGAAAATTTGTTATTGGCACTTTAAGTGGCTCTTTGAGTCTCTAGCCATCTGTCTCTGGCAGAGAGCAACCCTGCCACTTTTTGCTGTTGGTTGTTATCTGTGTACTTTTTGGGCTCCGATGCTCTAGGCTGGGGATCCTTGCTTAGGGTTTAGACCCCATTTTTCTCAGGGGATCCAACCAGCCCCTTAATTATACCTCTGGTGCTCATGTCTGTGGGTACCCAACTAGCCCTCTTGAGTCTCCACCACTCTCCTTACCAGTCAGTTAGTGCTGAAGCTGATTCTTCCTCTGAGGTTGTAAGGCTTCTCTCTTACTATTGTTCAGTGGTTTGTTCTGGGTGATTCACCACTCTCCTTACCAGTCAGTTAGTGCTGAAGCTGATTCTTCTTCTGTCTGAGGTTGTAAGGCTTCTCTCTTACTATTGTTCAGTGGTTTGTTCTGGGTGATTTCTCTACAATTTAATTATAATTCCAGATTGGTCCTGCGAGGAGTTTAGTGTGGCTTCCATTCACTTCTCCACCATTTTGCCAACCATCATCACTGAGCATCTTAAAACCATTGTTTTAAACTCAATATCTGATAGTTAGTTGACTTGTCTCTATTTCATTTAGCACTCTTTCTAAGGATTCCTCCTTTCCTTTCTTTTGGGGGTTGTTTCTTTGTCTTCCTATTATTTGTGACACTCTTCCCATTGGCTTCTATTACTTAAATTGATCTCTTTTGACTCCCTGAGTTTGTGATGTGAACTTCTCTGGTAGGATACCAGTGATGGTGCAGTCCTGTTGTTCTCCTGAACTTGATGCTCTTGGGTTGCCCTTTCATCATTTATGTTGGCTCCCTGGATATAATTGGATTTTGATTTTTATTGGGCCATTCTTTCCTCCAGATGTTTCACTGAGTGTCACTCCACCCACAACATCTTGTTTGCTGTTGTACAGGTGCTGCCACAACAAAACCACAAAGCCCAGGACACAAACCCACACCCACAAAATAACTTCCCCCCCGACAATCCCACTATCAACAGCAAATGAACCAGTATTAATAAGGTTGTAAAGAGATTAAGACTATTATAAGAATGAAGAGTGAATATGAGATGACTTACTGAAAGAAAAATGATTTTGAGAGGGTAGAGGGAGGAGCAGTAATAAGAGTTGGGAGTCAGAGCAATGCAGAGAAAAGCAAAATTTACATCATGAATAAAAAAAGGAATGAAGAAGGCAGAACAGAGTATGAGAAGGGAAGCTTATATTATTAGATTTAAACAGAAAATAAAATAAGAGAAGAAAAAGGAAGAAAATAAATGTAAAGAAATAACAAAAAAAAATAGGAGCCAATTCAGAGAGAAAGATCCACCACAGCACTATCAACAACAAATGAGCTAAAATTAATGTAGGTGGTATGGGAATCAAAGGGAAAAGGAAAGAAAGAAAAGCTTCAGAGATATCTAGGGGAATGGGAAGTGATTTTGAGGGTGGACATGGGAGAAATAGTAGGAGTGTGGAATGGAAAGAAGTTGCAGCAAGAGAGAAAACAAAATTTAAAGCAAAAGTAATGAGAGGAAATAAGAAGGTAAAACAGGGTAAGGGAAGGGAGGAGCAAAATATGTGAATTGAAATAAATTATAGTATACCACCTAGTGATTTAATATGCATAAAACTGATGGACAAGAAATGAATGTTAAAAAGCTATGTGGGAAAGAAAATACTACAAATCATGGATAAGACACAGTGGATTTTGTCACAGTAGCCTCTGGTATTTACCACCATTTTTTCTTTTTCTTTGTTTTTTAAATTTTTTTAAAATTTATTTTTTAAATTTTGTTTTAATTGTTGTTCGTGTACAATTTTGTCTTTTACTCCCATCCCAGCCCACCCCCAGCCCTTCCCACCTCCCTCCTATTTCCACGCCCCCCCCCCTTTTTGTCCATGTGTCCTTTATACATTTTTTTCTTTTGGAACTGCCTCTTGTGGTGTCAGATGGTGACTCACTCTGAGACTTCCAGGGATCTATTGTCTGTGGCTGTCTCCTTCACTTGTTAATCTAGTCACTCTACATTTAGCAGTCAGGTTTAAGCACCATAGAGAGGGGCAGAGTCCCTCCTGTGGTCTGGGCTATTGTTTCCCTCCAGGGTGCTGCTTCTTGGAGGTAAGTGGTCTGCCTCAGCATTCTGGCCACTGCCATATGGGGATGACTCAGCACCAGGACCCCAGCAACTATTCTCTCAGTTGTCCTTCCAAAGCCTCCATCCTGAGACTCTCCTCAAGCATCTCTACTCCACTCTGCCCCTCCTTTGCCAGAGATCTACTGTCTGTAGCTGACTCCTTTGGTTTTTTAATCTAGTCACTCTGCACTCAGCAGTCTGGCTGAAGCACCACAGAGCCAGGGCAGAGTCCCTCCTGGTGTAGGGCCCTTTGTTTTTCCTCAGGCTGCTGCCACTCGGAGGGGAGTGGTCTGCCTGAGTATGATGGCCACTGCCATATGGGGGGTAACTCAGCATCAGGATTCCAGTGTCTACTTTCTCAGTTCTCTCCCCAGAGTTTCTGTCCTCAGTATTTCCTCAGGAGTCTCTAGGCCCTGCCTTTGCCAAAGCCCAGGCTAAGTGGTTGCAAATGAAAATTTGTGTGTTGGCCCTTTAAATGGCTCTTTGCATCTCCAGTCATCCATCCCTGCAGAGAGCAGCCCTGCCACTTTTTGCCACTGGTTGTTATCTGGTTACTTTTGGGACTCCAGTACTCTAGGCTAGGAATCCCAGCTTAAGGTTTAGACTTCACTCTTTTCAGGGGGATCCAACCAGTCATTTAATTATCTCTCTGGCACTGCTGCTTATGGGTGCCCAGCCAGCCTTCTTGAGTCTTCACTGCACTTCTTATCAGTCAGGTTGTGCTGAAACTGATTCTTCTGTCTGTCCAAGGTTATAGGGCTTCTCCTCACTATTGTTCAGTTGTTTTTTTCCGGGTAATTTCTCCACAATTTAGTTGTAATTCCAGATTGGGCCTGGGAGGAGGTTAGTGTGATTTCCATCCACTCCTCTGCCATCTTGCCAGAGCCCCTCCAATTGCCTCTTATTTTTTTTCATTTTAGCATATTTCTTTCAATCAGAATTCAAATAGTATCCACATGTTGAAATTTCAAAAACCATATGGACCCTACTACCATCCCCATTTTAATGTTTCTGAGTTTGGTATGTTTCTTCTAATCTGAACATACAATGTATTATTTCTTTCTCTTCTTGGTAACTGGTTGTTAAATTATTGACATAATTTAGAAGATATGGTAATTTACCAGAAAAATATTAAGATATTATTCTTAGAGCCCTGGCTGGTGTAGCTCAGTGGATTGAGCGCGGGCCTGCGAACCAAAGGATCGCGGTTCGATTCCCAGTCAGGGCACATGCCTGGGTTGCCAGGCCAGTTCCCGGCAGGGGACATACAAGAGGCAACCGCACATTGATGTTTCTCTCCCTCTCTCCTTCCCTTCCCCTCTAAAGATAAATAAATAAATAAATAATATAAATAAATAAATAAAATATTTAAAAAAAAAAAAAAAAAAAAAAAAAAGATATTATTCTTAGAAAAGTTAACAATGTTTTCCCTGTACTTAGGTCCCCTGTGCCCAGTCTTGACCTTTCACTATATTAGCTTTGCCAGTTTTCGACCCTGATTTTACCCAACCATCTGATGTATCCACCTTCTTTCCAGAGTTGCTGGAGACAACCACATAAACAGACTGCTTTTGTGCACCACAAATTCAGGCATCCGCTGGGCCATCCCTGTTAGTGCCTGTAGATTTTACCACAGTAGCTGTTGCAGTATCTTCCCTTTCCCCATAAGCCTCCAGAACCTGCCTGAATCTCCCTCTTAGCAGATGCCTTCACACCTACATAATAGACCAGAATGACCATACCCACTGCAAACTTTCTCAACTTTTCCTCCTTCCAATTCAGATTTCCTCTAACTTTTAGCTCTGGTTGCAGAGAAGTAAATATACATCTTTTAAATAATAATAAATAATTTTGTTTCTAATTTTAAAAAAATTACTAAGGAACTGAAGTTTAAAACTAATCATACCAATGATACATGAATCATTTCTGCAAGTATATACTAACTTTCTCTTTGTTTGGGAAGGACCATTGTTTACGTCTATATACGGAGGGGTATGGCCAGATTGCTGGGGAGTGAGGGAACCCTGATCAAGTGCAAGAGGCTGCACTTTCCTACAGAAGGGACGGATTGCAAGAAACCCTAAGGTGGCAGATTGAAGTAGCAGCCCTCCATGAAAGAGCCTGCCTTCCCCAAGATGGGAGGGACCCCCAAGAGCAGTTGAGAAGTGCCAAAGGCAGCCCAGGATTTAAACTGAAGCTAGGGCTTGATAGGCTTCCATGTTGTAGGGGAAAAGTAAACAACTAAGCTCATGACCCAGTTCTGCACAGAGCCTGCGCAAGGCTCAAAAGTTCACAACATACGTGTAACAAGGTGACACCCTGCTCAGGGCAGAGATGCTGTGCCCCTGCGTGGCTAGGAAACCTTAATACCTGCTTCCTTATCATGGCTGTGGGAGGAGGGGCAGGGACACAGTGTGGGCTGACGTGTGTGGCAGACATTAGCTAGAATTGGCTGGGAATTTGGACACTCCCACAGTGCATAGGATTTTGGGGCAAAAGATTTAAAATAGAGGGTATGCAGAAACTCACACTCTTTCCTCCTTGCAAGCCCAGTTAGGGGTTAGATGAAGACCACCTGGCTAGGCTACAAGTCCCATGCCCCTACTCTTGTGTGAAAAGCAGTGGCAGCACTGGTGATCTGCATGTTCACTGTACTCTTGGGAGTAATCTTGCTAAAACATTATCATCACATTATGCCTCTGCTCCAAAATTGTTTAATGCTCACTGTTGCTTATAGAATAATGCCCGAACTTCATGCTTTTACTGAAAACCATAATCTGCCTCCTAACTCCCTTCTAGTCTTACCTCCCATCCTATCCCTCTAGAAGCCATCTCTGCTGGTTTCCTATGCCTGGATGAAGTCCTATCTTCTTCTGCCTTTCTGCCCTTGGCCTTAAACACTCTTTTCTGATGTATCTCTCTTCCTAAGTCCACAGTGTCGTTCAGTGGCAATGTGAGTAAGCCACATGTTACTATGAGCTGGGCCTGTTCATGATCCCATGTGTAGGTACATCTTCATAGTCGCTGCATGTTATTAATAAGGAAGTAGAGGCTTAGAGCTACCTACTGTAGTGCTTTTAAAATATGTCAGTATATGCTTTGAGACTCCTCCCTCCAAAAGGTGGAACCTGATTCCTCTCTGGTTGAATGTGGTACCTGAGCTGTACGTAGGGACTCACTTCTAATACAATGTGGTAGAAGTGGCATCCAAGACTGGGTTATAAAAGGCATCGCAGCTTCCTTCTTGTCTCCCATTCTGAAGGATGCCCATCACCCTACTGTGAAGATACTCAAATAGCCCATGGAAAAGCCCATGAGGAGAAAGCCTGAGGCCTTCAGCCAATAACCATCACCACGTGTGTGAGCCATCTTAAAAGAGGCTCCTCTAGGCTCAACCAAGCCTTCTAATACCTGCAGCCCCTATGACGTCCTAACTGTAACCTATGATAGACCCTGAAACAGCCACCCAGCTAAGCTGCTCCTGAATTCCTGACCCACAGAATATAATAATAAATATTTACTGTTTAAGCCACTGTTTTGGGGTAATTTTTATACACTGATAGCTAAAACACTTACCAAGAGTCATGAGACTAGTAAGCAGTAGAGACTTAAACACTAAAGTTCCTGCTCGTAACTGCAACCTAATATTGCCAGAAGTGCTAGTTTATATTTTGTTTACATAACCACCCAGCCTTTAAAAAACCTTGACAGCATTTCTCCATTAAAATTCACCTTCTTCCCATCTTTACATTTAAGCCCTCCTTAAAATGCCCATTCAGCATGTTCCTGCCCCAACAATTTCCATATTTGCCTAAGTTCTTCCTCTCTCCATTTTCAACTTCCCAGCTCTAGGCTCTCAGCTTTAGTACCTACATCCTAGTGCTGTGAAAATTAAATGAGATAATATGCATAAAAAGGGCTTAGCAAAGTAATAGTCCTATTATACTATATATTTAGACACAACACTTCCTCTGCTATGTGGACAAGGTCTCAACTCTGACTGTATTGTATATCAGAATCATCTAGGGAATTATTTAAAGAAAAACAACAAAAACAAAAATGATGCCTGGGCTATACCTTGAATTAATAGGTCTGACTTAATAAGTCTTGGGTGAAACCAGGCAACAAAAGCTCCCCAGATGATTGTAGGCTGTTGGATTAGATCAGAGGTGATTTTACTCTCCCCTCCCATTGCCCCCAGCCACATCTCCCATCATCTCCCAGTGTCTGGAGACATTCTTGATGGTGAAGACAGCTAGGGTGCTCCTGGCACGTAGTGAATGGAGGCTATAGATGCTGTGAAACACCCTACAGTGCACAGGACTATCCCCATAACAGAGAATTGCCTGGTGCTCAATGTCAATAGTGCTGAGGTTCGAAAAACCTGGATTAAATACTGTTTTCTGGATGCTGCCCTCATTCTCCTTAAAAACATTGGTTTCTACTTGCCTCTCTGACTCTTCCTGTCAAGGGCACCCTCAAGAAGAATATAGCACCTGACTTCTTGCCTCTCAAGACCAAATCTGGGCACCAGCCAGCTTGGCTACTGCCCCAAATGAGCTAGCTCCGGGCCTGCCAGGAGGGCCTGGGTGTGGTCTTATGCTTCCCTTTCCCTGTAGTGCTTTGCTACCATTTGAATTACAGTACTCACTACAGAAGCTACTGCTAGTTGTAAACACCTAGCTCTCCCCTGGAATGAGAGAGAGAGCTCTCATCCCAGGGGCTGGAGCCATATTTTATTCATCTCTGCTTTCTCCACAGTACCAAGGGGTATGCCTTGCACTTGGTAGGTGTTCAATAACTATTTATTGCATTGATTTAAATTAGTATCATTTTAATTTTTATGATGCCAAGAATGGTGACACAGGTGCTCAATAAATGTCAGTTGCCATCATCATCTTTCCTATATCACTGATGCAAAGTAGTCACATAAAATAATATTACTAATTTTATTTGACATAACTTAATTGTATATGCCTAAATTACAAATTTTAAGATGCTGGAAGGATGTACTATAGCTCAAACTGATTACTTCTATGAGAAGGCTCAGATTAGAATGGGTCAGTTTATCTGTCAAGTTTGAAGATTTAAAATGTAAAACTGAAGCATATAACTAAAAATTAATAGTTAGAAAAGTTTAATTATATTTCCTGAGGCATAATAACCTTTGGGGGTGGGGGTAGGGAGTGGATGAGAAGAGAGGGAGTGAGAGGGAGAGTATAAGAATTGCTTAATGTTTTATATTTTACTTCTGAAGTGCTTCTCGGATAGATGCCCTTAGCCTAGAGTAAAAATAACAAGAGACAAGGGCCACAGACATGACTGACCTGGGGGCATGGATGGATTACATGAGTTAGTTCTCGTGGACTGGAGAAAACTATCATTAACACAATTTTAAAATTAGGAATAAATGATCCAAAGCCTTATGTCAGCACTTACTGTTGCTTCAGCCACTGCTCCACAAATGGAATGGAGAAGAATTCTGTGAACAGCTCCCCTGCCCTCTTTGGATTTTGACTGGTCATGGTGCCATATGTTTGATTGACAAGAAAACAATAACCAAGAATTCAAGTCAATTGTTGCTATTCTGTTTGCGGATTAACACTATTAAATCTTTAGGGTCATTGAATATTCATGAAACTTACTTGTATAACCACTCAGTCAGAAAATCACATGCAATGAATTTGGTTCTTTTCCTCTAAGAAGAGAAGAAAGAATTAAATTACATTCTTTGTCCACATGTTTGAGCAAGACAAAAGAAGAGCAGCTGATGGCTTGTATTAGATGAAGTATGCATGGATCCTCTATGAGGACTATAAGCACATCAACAAACATTAAGTCAGGTGACACAAAGAGTTCTGAAGACATTCATCCAGTCATTTTTGGATAAGCATGTTTTCTGGCAGCAGGGACTATTAAAAGACAGTGTCCATAGTAGGGAGCTTATTATATGCTTTTAGAATTTTCTCATAAGGATTTTATTTAAATCTAATTTATTGCTTTGCTCCAGTCCACTAAAATCCTCAGAACAGCATTACTTCAGGTCTGGGTGCCACTTTCAAATGCGGTAGCCAGGAACATAGGTGCCATTAGCCAGTGCAGTTGACCTTGACAGTTGTCTACCCAATAGCCACTCTCTACTTCATTTTTAATTCCTTTTAGAGAGAGAGAGATACATCAATTGGTTGCCTCCCATATGCACCTGGACAGGGGATCAAACCCATAACCTAGGTATGTGCCTCAACCAGGAATCGAACCTGTAACCTTTCGGTTATAGGATAGCACTCCAACCAACTGAGCCACACCAGCCAGGGTTCTATTTCATCTTTATTAATTCTTTATTAATAACAACCTGATTGACAATCAGTTCAGGTGAAGAACTACATTTCCCTGCCTCCTTTAGGAAAAGGACAGCCAAATGATACAGTTCCATTTTATGACATAGAAATGGATATCCTCTGGATTTCTGAGAAAGTTCTGCTCTTTCACTTCAGTCTGGAACACAGACGTAAGGTGGGAAGTGGAGTAGCACCTTTCAGCCATGAGGCCAAAAGCTGCATGCTAAAGATGGTGGAGCAGTTTGTTAGAAGTAGCCTGGGCCTTTGATAACTTCCTTAAGTCATGGCGCCAACTTGGGCCTGACCTACTCTGGACATCTTGATATGCAAGGAAAAAATTAACTTCACTTGGATTACTACCACTGTTCTTGAGTTCTCATAACATGCAATTGAATGCAGTCCCTAGGTGACAGATAGCTAGTAAAATACAGGGGAAAACTATGCTGGGAGTAATGGGGGAGAAGTCATGCTGAGAAGGGCATTGGGGTGGAGCACCAGGTATCCTGCCTCCTAGGACATTTAAAGTCTCTTGTAACCCAGACAGAGTGAGTTAGTTCCTTTTAGAGAATTGTTATTTAAACTGGGAGACAGAGAGACCCCACCTCTCTTTCTAAGATGGCAGGGGCTAAGAACAAAGTAAATCTAGAAGTTGCCACATGTACATATCCTTCCCAAGAATGAAAGTACTACAGAGACTGATGGAAAATCTTCCTTTGCTCCTCCACATCTACCCTTCTCCACCCTGCTGCATGTGTCAGGAGGCTCATTTTATGGTTCACATAACTAGGCTCCTTTACTCCCTAGTTGGGTCCTGCCAATGGGAGGTATCAGCAGGAGATCTGAGAGAGAGGAGAGGAAAAGGCAGGGTGTTAGGATTTGAACTGTGCCCCAACCTGTCCAATTCATATCTTAAAGCCCTAATCTTTGGTAATGCAGAATGTGATGTATTTAGAAACAAGATAATTACAAATATAATTAGTATAGCCCAGCCATTCATGAAAGATATAGCAATTCCACGGAGAGGGAACTAATTTGGTATTATATAGCAAGAAAGAAGGGAGGTGCTACTGGGTAGACCCCCACAATGGTAGATTCCTAATGACACTGTACTAGACCCTGGATCCCACTATGCCTGAACCCAAAATCCCCTGGAACTTTCAGGTACATGAAACAATGATTCATTCACTTTTTTTTATGAAGCCAATTTGCATTGAGTTTTTTACTGCTTGCAACCAAGAGTTTTAACTACTATTCCTTTCTTCTCCAATTGGCTAACTCCCATTTGTTCTTCAAGATGTCCTCAAGAAGGCTTTCTGAGAATTCTCACCCTCTTCAAATTAGAGTAGGCTCCCGTCACCCCCAGTTCTCTGTGTGCTCCTATCATAACACCTCAGATATAACTCCCAGACTATGTACCTATCTCTCCTACTGAACTATAAATTCTCTGAGGAGGGCATATGTCTTCCTTTTCTTCACATTCCCAGTGCTTAATTGAGTGCGTCACACACAGCAGATGATCAGTGAGTGGTGAGTAAATGAATTAATGAATTTACCATTCAACTCTAAAGCATCACAGTAAAAAAAACTTCAGGTACAAGAATTCTGATATTTATAATTAGGAATTGCTATATAATTATGGACAATTACTCCTTGCTTTCTTTCCATGATATTTTATTGTGAATATTTTCCTTTTTTCTCCTTCTTGTCCCTTCACTTTGAGATTGCCAACTGAGTTTTAAAATCTTAAATAACGTTGTAAAGATTGTTGTGGAATTTCTTCTCACCAAAAAAAAGATTTTCAACTGAAAGCTTTATTCTACTTGTTAGTAAATAAAATATAGTGGAGGCTGAGTTGCAGGAGATTGTTTTCAGTCTTTTACCTGATTGCTGATAGTCTTTAATTTTAAAAAAATTGAAAGTGCTGGCCAGGGGACTAAACTGAAATGTTCTAGACCATGTAATGGGGCTTCTAAGTTTACATTGCAAGATTAGAATTCCCTTCAAAAAATCATCTTTAACCAAAATAAGAAAATGCTTGTACAACAATGCAGAGATATTCAGTCAAGATGGAGGCACAGGTAGATGCACTTTGCCTCCTCACATAACCAAAAGAAGGACAACAACATATTTAAAAACAAAAAATAGGCAGAACTCCAGAATATTGAACTGTATGGAAATCGAACAACTGAGGAGTTAAAGAAGAAACATTCATCCACACTGGTAGGAGGGGCAGAGATGGGCAGCCACAGTGCAGAGGAATTATGGCAAGGCAGCGGCTAGAGAAGCAGGTGGTCCTACATTTGCAGGTGGATAAACTTGGAGGAACAACTGGGGAGTAAAACAGACCATGCAACCCAGGGTTCCAGCACAGGGAAATAAAGTCTTAAACCTCTGACTGAAACACCTGTGCAGGTTGAGATGGCAGGAGAAACTCCCAGCCTCACAGGAGAGTTCATTGGGAAGACCCACAGAGTCCTAGAACATACACAAAACCAACTATCTGGGGATCAGCACCAGAAGGGTCCAATTTGCTTGTGGGTGGCAGAGGAAGTGACTGAAAGCCAGCCAAGAGCTGAGCAAGTAGCATTGTTCCCTCTCTGATGCCTCCCCACATACAGTGCCACATCGCAGCAATGTGAGTTGCCCCTCCCTGGTAAATACCTAAGGTTCTGCCCCTTACTATGTAACAGGCCTGCCCAGAAAAAAAAAATTGGCCCAAACAAATGAACAGTTTGATAAATACAACTAAGTGACAAAGAGATAACCAATATATCAGATGCAGAGTTCAAAACACTGATAATCAGGATGCTCACAGAAATGGTTGAGTATGGTTGCAAAAGAGGAAAAAGTGAAATACAGGAAAATGTATAGGGGACCAACAATGAAGGGAAGGAAACCAAGACAAATCAAAGGTTTGGAGCAGAAGGAAGAAAGAAACATTCAACCAGAACAGAATGAAAAAACAAGAATTTAAAAAAATGAGGAGAGGCTTAGGAACCTCTGGGACAACTTTAAACATTCTAACATCTGAATCATGGGGTGGCAGAAAGAGAACAGGAAGAGCCAGAAATTGAAAACGTATTTGAAGACATAATGAAGGAGAACTTCCCCAATTTGACAAAGGAAATAGACTTCCAGGAAGTCCAGGAAGCTTAGAGAGTCCCCAAAAAGTTGGACCCAAGGAAGCATACACCAAGGTGCATCATAACCACATTACCCAAGATTATAGATAAGGAGAGAATCTTAAAAGCAGCAAGAGAAAAGAGAACAGTTACCTACAAAGGAGTTTCCATAAGACTACCAGCTGATTTCTCAAAAGAAACCTTGCAGGGAAGAAGGGGCTGGAAAGAAGTATTCCAAGTCATGAAAGGCAAGGACCTACATTCAAGATCGCTCTATCCAGCAAAGCTATCATTTAGAATGGAAGGACAGATAAAGTGCTTCCCAGATAAGGTCAAGTTAAAGGAGTTCAACATCACCAAGTCCTTATTTTGTGAAATGTTAAAGGGACTTATATAAGAAAAAGAAGATAAAAAATATGAACAGTAAAGTGACAACAAACTCCACACTGTCAACAACCAAACCTAAAACAAAAACAAAAACAAAAATAAAAATGAACTAAGCAAACAATTAGAACATGAACAGATTCACAGAAATAGAGATCAAATGGAAGGTTATCAGTGGAGAGGGGGCAGGGGAAGAATGGAGGAAAAGGTACAGGGAATAAGAAGCATAAATGGGAGGTACAAAATAGATATGAGGAGGTTAATAATGGTATGAGAAATGGAGAAGCCAAAGAACTTTTATGTACAACCCATGGACATGAACTAAGGTAGGGGAATGATGGGAGCAGGGGTACAGGGCAGAAGGAAATGAAAGGGAGAAAAAAATGGGACAACTGTAACAGCATAATCAATATGCTATTGAATATGCAAAATATATTAAAAAATAAAAAAATACTTATACAACAATGCAAATATATATCTAGCATAAATTGCCACAGAGCAATTTAAACAATCCAGCAACTGTAGGGTGGTAGTGTCTCTCTTGCCAAACAAAAGATACATTATTGCTGGGGCATTTACTATACTGTTTAGCGGTGAAGATCCCTTCTACGAAGGGAACTCAGCTTGACTTACTTTATTAAATAGACTTAAAATAGCCAAATTGTCTGATGTATGAAGATCAGCCAGAGAGATTTAATCATTTTGTTGCAAAGAAGTAAATGGAAGAAATTGTGTTTTCCTTCTGTTCTGGGCAAACGTGAACGTGCCGTGAATACTCAGACACTCGGAACAATGGGGATGTTGTTCAGCTGTGGTTTAGAAATTATCTGCTGGGAACTGAAAGAGAGAATAGAAAGCAAATGAAAACTTGTGGTGTTGAAGAGATAAGAGGAAGCAATAGAGAGAAAAATTAAAAGTGTGAGATTAAGAGAGTGGAGCACCCACAAATTTCCTAATGGAGACAAATATACTAGGTCATCATTGTTAAAGGGTAAAAATGTGCAAGTTTGGGCAAGCAGAGGAAACAGGTAAGACAGCTTCAAACAAAGTTTAGAAGCAATTTAAAAAAAAAACCCAGAATTAAAAGGGAAAAACTAAATATCAAGGGAGAAGACATCACTACATCATCATGAGTCTGCAACTTACTTTGCAATGCATCCAAGAAAACAAGAGAGCTGGACAGAGGGGACTGATGGATTGGTGTATGGATATGCAAAGAGGCAAATAAGGCAAAACAGTAACCAAAGAATCTGGGTGGTAAATACGTGGGTGTTCACTCCAAGATTCTATCATTTCTTCTATACATTGAGAGGAAAATGTTATAATAAAATTAAGAGAAGGAACAGGGGAGGAGAACATCATCATAAAAGATGCAAATGTCAGAGAAAAGGCAGACATCAGGATTCAATCTAGACAGTATTTTGTACTGATTTTTATGTTGGACGCACATATAATAGCAGATGAACGTATATAATTTTATGTGTATATATTATACTATATACACATATAGGGGGACTGAAGACTAGAAAGAGAAACAATTCACACTGGAAAGTCACTGACTCAGTATCAGGTAACTACTGTAATTACACCCAGAAATGTCAAAAGCACATGCTTTGTAAGGTTAGTGAAGTGCTGCTGGCTATGGATGCTATGTGGATTGAGATTCTTTGGGTTTGCGAGGGATAGAAATATGCTTGGGTTACCTTGGTTACTGGGTTTTTCAAAAAAGTCATTTTAGGCTAGATTTAGCTGCAAGAAACAACCCCCAATTCTGAGAAGCTTATACTATCAATAGTTTATCCTCACCAACGTTACATGAACATTTCAGCCAGCTGGGATCTCCGCTTCACACTGTCTTTACTCTGGGCCTCAGGCTGACAGTGTAAAGCTCTTTCTAAAATATGGCCACTTATCACCCAAACAAAAAAGAATATGGTGAACCATGCTTTGACTCTTAAAGTGTGTTTGGAAATGACATATTGTTACTGAACCCAACCAGTAGGGGAGAGTCCTACCGCTCACCGCCTCCCAGGCAAATCTCCAAAGATGGAGTTCGGTGGAAAAGAAAAGAAACTTTTATTTAATGGTAAGTTTCTGCCTAAAAATATCTGCGTAACAAAAGTAAGGGGAAAGAAAAAGGCAGAGTATGACATCAAAAATCGCTATTTAAATATTTGCCCTTACAACTACTATATAGGTTGTAGAACTGAAAATAACACAAGAACAAAAATCTGTTCACACTGCTGACTTACCACCAAGGTCTTCAGAATTAATGGCAAGTTTCTGTCTGAAAGCCCATACCTTCTTAGACACTCAAAGAAAAATCAGTCTGTTACCCTCTGCCTGCTTAGTTCAAGGTTGAGCCAGGAAGCTCTTCTCCCACCCAAAAGTACAGTTAAAAAAGGTGGCTTAGCTGGTCTCCAGTCACTGTCCAGCTTCAGGCATCTTTTGGAATCTGTGCTCCAGGCCTCTGTTCACAGGCCCACACTAGCCACCATTGGCAGGCCTGCTGGAGACCATTGACACATCCCTCCCACCCCCCACCCCCCAATCAGGGGAGAGGAAAGAACCAACTAACTTTTTGCTTTCCGGTGTGCTCTGAAAGCAAAAGTCCTCTCCCAGAATCCCATGCATGCAGAAAGCCAGTGGGAGTGTCCAGCTTTCCAATGAAGGACCGTTTCAGCCATGTTTGCCATTGTCCCTCTTCCAGCCACCATGTTTAGCAAGGGGGCAAAGTCTCTAGTCACACGAGCACAGCTCCAACCCCTTCCCCATTTCTGGAGGTGTGTGTCCCCCTGTTACAACTCATCAAGTCCATTCATTTCACTGACTAAAGCAGATTAGGTCAAGTCTCCCTTAGGAAGAAGCCACAAATATTTTGGAACAATAACATATTCTAGCACATGGACTACTACAAGGAACATAAGAATTTCTCTGACTGGGGACAGGGCCAAAGCCCAGGAAGAAGTAGACCAGTGTCAACAGCTGTTCAGGGCACAAGACAGACTAGCCATAGTTGTCTACCAGTAGTTCTGTGACTCCAAAACAGTTCCAGTTCTAGTTCAAGTTCCAGTTCCAGATCCAGTTCCAGTTATAGTTCTAGCTCTAGTTCTAGTTGTAGGTGGGGCTCAGCTCTTAGTCTGTGTTTCTTCTTTCTCACTTTGCTGATGCTATTTCTGCTGCTCTCTCTTAACTGATTCTTTCTCCTCTTCCTCTCTCTGCTGCAAGGTCTGCTAACTCATGGCTTTCTCTGGATCTCTGGTCTTTCTCCTTCTACTCACACTACAGTCTCCATTCTCTCTGTTATCTGACATCCCAGCTCCCCAGAAGGGAGAATCTGATTGGACTGGTTAGACACAACCCAGAACTGACCATTCCTGCTGGGCAGAGCCAGTGTACCAGATTATTTGCTAGCCACTTGCCATCTAAGATTGGCTACACATAAGGCCTGACACTTAATGCTGTTTCAATCACTAGTGGCCAGGGTGTTGGGGGCATGGACAATGCAGGGACAAAGGGCTGCAGACAAGGCTGTGGGCATGGCATGTACTTAGAATGTCATAGCCTCCCTTTCCCATGCAGATATTCTCCACAATAAGTTTCCAGACACCTGATACCCCCAGACATGATGAAACTGGTGATCCTAGAAATGAGCACACACTTGGTCTCTAACCAGATGCCAAAATATTTATCACAGCAAACTTCAAACAGGGGTTCAGTTTTTCCCCACTGCGTAAAAATTTCATTAGAGAAAAACTGATACTTCTCAAGGAAGTTAAAAATATACATTCATAAAACATAATATTGTCTAAGACTTCCAGCATGGGCCACATGGTCCTTTCTAAAAGTATTCTTTTTGGCGGGGACTTCTGGCCAAGATGGAGGACAGGTAGACACACTGTGCCTCCATGTGCAACCAAAATAAGGACAACAACAATTTAGAAACAAAAATCAACCAGAACTTACAGAAAATTGAACTGTATTGAAGTCCAACAACCAAGGAGTTGAAGTAGACACATTCATCCAGACCAGTAGGAGGGCTGGAGTTGGGGAGCTGGGACAGAGTGGGCTCACGGCAGGGTGGCTGGCAGACCCCGGGTGCAAAAGGAAGCAGTGGGCGGACCCAGCGAGGCGGTGGATTGTGGAGGGGTGCAGTGCTCAAGGCAGCTGGGCGGTCCCACATTCACGCACAGATAAATCAGGCGAAACTGGGGAGTGAGACAGACCACACAACCCAGAGTCCCAGTGCAGGGAAATAAAGCCTCAAAACACCAATTGAAAACACCCATGGGGGTTGAGGTGCCAGAAGAAACTCCCAGCCTCACAGGAGAGTTCATTAGAGAGACCCATAGGCTCCCAGGATGTACACAAACCCACTCACATGGAAATCAGCACCAGAAGGGCCCAATTTGCTTGTGGGTAGTGGGAGAAGTGACTTGAATCTGGTAGAGAGTGGAGCAAGCACCATTGGTCCTTCTTAGACCCCTGCCCCACATACAGTGTCACAACCCAGCAACTGGGTTGCCCCACCCTAGTGATCACCTAAGGCTCCATCCCTCACTACGTAACAGGCGAGTCAAGACAAAAAAAATGGCCCAAATGAAAGAACAGGTCAAAGTTCCAGAAAAAATACAACTGAACGATGAAAAGATAGCCAACCTATCGGATGCATAGTTCGAAACACTGGTAATCAAGATGCTCACAGAATTGTTTGAATTTGGTAGCAAATCGGATGAAAAAAATGAAGGCTATGCTATGTGAAATAAAGGAAAATGTACAGGGAACTAATAGTGATGGGAAGGAAACTGGGGCTCAAATCAATGGAGTGGACCAGAAGGAAGAAAGAAACAACCAAACAGAACAGAATGAAGAAAAAATTCAAAAAATTGAGGAGAGGCTTAGGAACCTCCAGGACATCTTTAAACATTCCAACATCCGAATTATAGGGATACCAGAAGGAGAAGAGGAAGAGCAAGTGGAAAAGTTATTTGAACAAATAATAAAGGAGAACTTCCCCATTCTGGCAAAGGAAATAGACTTCCAGGAGTCCAGGAAGCTCAGAGAGTCCCAAAGAAGTTGGACCCAAGGAGGAACACACCAAGGCACATCATAATTACATTTCCCCAAATTAAAGATAAGTAGAGAATCTTAAAAGCAGCAAGAGAAAAGAAGACAGTTACCTACAAAGAAGTGCCCATAAGACTGTCAGCTGATTTCTCAAAAGAAACCTTACAGGCAAGAAGGGGCCGGAAGAACTATTCCAAGTCATGAAAGGCAAGGACCTACATCCAAGATTGCTCTATCCAGCAAAGCTATCATTGAGAATGGAAGGGCAGATAAAGTGTTTCTCAGATAAAGTCAAGTTAAAGGTGTTCATCATCATCAAGCCCTTATTATTTGAAATGTTAAAGGGACTTATCTAAGAAAAAGAAGATAAAAAACATGTACAGTAAAATGACAGCAAACTCACAACTATTAACAACCACACCTAAAACAAAAACAAAAACAAACTAAGCAGACAACTAGAACAGGAACAGAACCACAGAAATGGAGATCATATGGAAGGTTATCAACAGGGGAGTGGGAGGGGGAGAGATGGGGAAAGGTACAGAGAATAAGTAGCATAGATGGTAGGTAGAAAATAGACAGGGGGAGGGCAAGAATAGTATGGGAAATGTAGAAGCCAAAGAACTTATATGTATGACACAGGGACATGAACTAAAGGTGGGGAATGTGGGTGGGAGGGTGTGAGCAGGGTAGAGGGGAGTGAAGGGGGGGAAATGGCACTGTAATAGCATAATCAATAAAATATATTAAAAAATAAAAAAGTATTCTTTTTAAAAAGTTTGCTTTTTAAAATATTTTATCCATGACCGTTTAACCCCCTTATACTCTCCTACTAAAAGTAGTCATGCTAAAATAATTCTACCAACCTTTCCTATGAGAATCTATTTTTTCCACTCCTTAGAATTTTTTTTAAACCAAGCTGATGGTATTTTTAATTTTCCTTATTGCTCAAGGCTAGGAAATGGAGTTCCTTCCCCTACTGACCAGAACCCTAGCACCTTTGAAAAGATATTTGGGTATTTGATTTTTAAAAAACTATAATAAATGACTATTCAAGGAATGCAAACAATTTTGTCTTACTGAATTATTCACAGTAGCAAATTATAATGTCAGGTGATCATCAAAAGACTTATCAGGAATTAGAAATAGTTTCCTGTTACCAACTATTGTTTATAATACTCTTCACTGTACTGGAATTTAATGAACAACCAAAAATCAAAAGGGAAAATTTTATGTTGCATGTGATAAGATAGGAAAACAGGCAGAAAGTCTTATCACCTCTATCCAGACTCTGCATTAAATCTATATTTAAAGCTGCAATAAGCTTTATTTTCAGCCATCATTTTAGTCATTCATAAAACTCCTGAGTTAAGCAAGGTGCACTATTCCAGTTTGGCCCTGTTTGGTAAACATTTACTGAGGACCTATTATATGTCAATCCCTGCGCTAAGTGCTAGAGATAAAGAAATGAGTAAGACACGACCCCACTGTGGTTAGTTCAACATTCTTCAACCACTCCCCAGCTGGGTAATAGCTATGATGTATATAGAGGACTAACCCCATGTCCCGCTCCAGAGTGGACCCTGATAAGGCAGTCCAGATAAATCGCAACTCACCTTCCACCTACACCTAAACCAATCTGGTTCATGCTTACCCTGGCCCAAGGTATTCACCGGAGCAGGGATGAGCATGTAATCAACTTCAGAATGGTAATGACAGAGGCTAGTAAGCCAGGACAAGCAGAAGAGGGAAACTGAGACAGATAGCTGAACCAACTGGCAGAGCAATTTCCAGTCAGATGCAGCAAGTCACCTCCAGAAAGATAACGTCTAGGCTTCAGTTATATTTTGACTCCAGGCCCAAGAAAGTAGCAGAACCAGGTGGGTGACACCAGGACCATATGCAATAACTGACAACCCCCTGCTCTGGCACTGACCAATCAGTGGAGATCACGACCCTAAAAGAGCTCACCTGGAAAACTTATGAATAATCTGCTGACCACTCTCCTGAGACCTATGAGAGAGAGAAACCTCTAAACACAAAAGTCCCAGAGTGTTTTCCATGTGCTCTCCCTCTGGGGAGCACACCTGTGCCTTCCCCTTCTTCTCTTCTTGCCCCACAGTCTGTATCTCCTAAACTCCAAGGGTCCCTGTGAGACTTTCAACCATGGGAGCAATGGGCAGTGGTGGCTTGTCTTGGACTAACCCCCTGAACCTGTCCCCAAGGCCTCCTTTACACTGACTTCTCAGTGAGCTAAGGCAGCCCAGCTTAGGCTTTTCCTGTTGCTTCTTCCACACTGTGTCCTTCCTTGTTTCACTGGCCCCAGCTTTAATAAGTGTACTCTCGTAGTCACCTGGGCTCATGGTGTAAAATCTTCCCTACATGAAGTCAAGAACTCACACACTACTGGCTGGCCCTAGGCAGACCTACCTATGGCCAGGACCCCTGTCTGGTAATATGGGAAATGTGCTGGAGCTTCTGAGGAATCACTTCCTTTGCTTTTCTGAAAGAGTTTGACCATTCTCTTCTTCTGGTTGATGTGGTAGGTGGGGGCAAAGCCTAGGCCAGTGGCTGAAACTGTTTGGTTATTTCCAGAGAAGCCAGCCCAAAGACAAAGCTGACATAAGAGACCAAACAGAAAGACAGGAGCAAACCAAGTTCTCAATTATTTCACTGAGCCCCCGAATCAAACCAGTCCTGAAGTTTCTTTATCTCAGAAACTTCTAGCTTCTGAAGTCAATAATTCCCTTTGTTATTTAATATTTAAGCCAGTTTTGTGCTAGTTGCAACATAATGAATCCTGGCCAAGATACTACCCAGTAACTCTTCTGCCTTCTTTTGGTAACAGCACCCTGAGTTCCTTTTGGTATCTACCCTTCCCCAGCTCTAAAGCTGTATGCCTTGGGTAGAGCTCCTTTGCCTAATAGCCCACTAAATCCCCTTAGTAACAAGGATTAATTCCAAAATAGGTAGCTAATCTGAGTCAGTTCAATTACAGAGAACTCTGGTAAAGACTCTCTTTCTTTTCCCTGCTACCCCTGAGCCCTATGGGACATAGGCTGGTGCCATAAGGGGAGGGGCCCTCTTAAGGGTAAAGTGCAGCTATAGGAAACAGAAACAAGAAATGGAGTGGAAGACATCATCTGGGCTCCCAGATCAAGCGGCACAGGAAGATTTCTCCATGGGCCTCTTGTCTATATAAACAGATACACAAGAACTCTTTTTCCATTTAAGTCAGTTTGAATGGGGTTTTCTGTCACTTGTAGGACCTGTTCTCAGAGTTAATTAACCAGCCACTATGGGAATGTTAGCTCTGCATACATAACACATCCAGTTGAAATTAACCCTTTTGAATTCACACTACTTTTTATTGCTAACAATATAAACCTTTTTATCAAACACTGCTTACAGTAAAAATCATTAACTTTACACAAGAATTTCCAAATGAAGTTTATAACACCGACACTAAGCCAGTTCTGTTTAATATAGCAGTCCAATAAAGTTCTAATTAAATTCTAGTTTCTCATGTTCCAATTAAACTAATCCAAAGGTATGGCAGGATGTCAGAATGTTGCTTAAAAGCAGTGACTCAACTATAATGCTTAATCTTTATGATATTTATGTCTCAAACTTTATTTGCTCCAGTGGAATACAACCCAGTTCATGAGAACAGGAATGGTCTTGTGGCCTTTTAATCAACCTTTAGTCTAAGGAAAAAGCTGAAGATCTATCTTAACATTTGCATAGTTGATTTCTGACTTAAAATCTTTCCCGCCTCCCAACTCATATAGACTCTGGCCAGACCAAGGGCACCAGGAATGGCAGCTATAATTATACATGGAGGATCAGGAAGGCCAATGTCAACAAAGGCTCAGTAAGGAACAGACAGGTTTTCATGAAGCCTCAACTCCCACAAAAATTCCTGCTTCATTATCAAAATTATTTGCAGAGTTAGCTTCATAGTCATGCCTCCAAGAGACCAAGGGGTCTGGAGTATTCCTTTCAAAGCCTGCCATCTGCTCAGAGAAGACAGAAAAGACCTGTCAGGACCTATGCTTCTGGCAGGAGCTCTAATGATGTCTGTCCTGATCCATTTCACTATTCCTGCCTGAAAATGGATTTAATCTTTATTTCACTGTCAACCTGGACACCCCTCTCCTCCCTCTGGTTTTCCACTTGCTGACATTTGCCTCCCCTCATGAGTCCCTCCTTCAAGCATAATCCTTAATAACAACGGCTACCTTTGCTGAGTGCTCACCCTGTTTTAGATGCTGTTCCAATATCATCTCATTTGATCCTCACACAGCCCTGATGAAGTAGGTACTACAATTATCCCCATTTAACAGATAAGAAAACTGAGGCTCACACCATTTAAGAAATCTTCCCAGGGGCCGAGAGGTAGCAAAAGTTAAAGCCCACCTGACTGACTTTAGGACCCCACCCTTTGTCAGGACCCCATCCTTCATCATGGTATTCTTCCAGAGTTCTCCAAGTTCCTGAGGCTGATCTCCCACCATTCTCACACCCCACACGTCCAGTTTCAGCCCACCTCTTCCTTTTTTAAAAAATATTTTATTTATTTATTTTTTAGAGAGAGGAAGGGAAGGAGAAAGAGAGGGAGAGAAACATCAATGTGTGCGTGCCTCTTGTACGCCCCCTAGTGGGGACCTGGCCTGCAATCCAGGCACGTGCTCTAGAAAGGGAAACAAACCAGCAACTCTTTGATTCACAGGCTGGCACTCAACCACTGAACCAACCAGCCAGGGCTCAGCCCACCTCTTCCTTACAACTGGCCTCATTTTGTCTTCCATCCCAGGTCTAGGTACTTCTTTCCGATTTAATTTTGTCCTTGTTTTAGTGCAACTTTTCACTGTAATTGTGCCAGTCATTGATCTAAATGCTTCAAGTGCATGATCTTATTTAATTCTGATAATCTCCCTTATATGAAGCAATTATTATTATTATTATTATTTCCATTCACACAGGCAGAAACTGAGGCATAGGAGGGTTAAGGTTACAAGATCACAATGCTATCAGTGTCCAGGGTCACACACATCTAGGAGGTAGAACTGGGCCCTAAATGCAGGCGAGCATGGTTCCAAAATCTATACTTAATAATTAAGCTTCCCTTTTACTGCTGCCCACATAATAACAACTACTACAACAATCTGGATAGGTTCAGGACTTTAGAACAAAGGTCAGCAAGTTTTTGTCTTAATGAGTTAAGACAGTAAATATTTTAGGCTTGTGTCACAAATACTCATGTTTGCTACTGTAGTGCAAATGTGGCCATAAACAACATGCAAAGTAATGGGTATGACTGTGTTCCAATAAAACTTTACTTACCAAAAAAAGCAGCTGGCGGATGGGCCACAGTTTGCAGCCCCCTGCTTCAGAATATTATAAATAACAGAAAATTTTTCATCTGGAAGCATTGGAAAATCCATAGTACTAGATTTTTGACACAGAAGTTTGATTTCAAAAAAGCTCTGTTTCATGTCTCTATTTCCTAGATAAACCTTTACTATTCCAATGGATTAACCATTTAAACATCTTTCAATCTGGGACTAGTTTATGACTTGAGTTTCCCATCAAAAGTAGGAGAAGAAATGTCATTCTCTGAACAACTAAAAGGGTCAATGCCATATTTTAAAATATGATCTTTTAAAAAAGAATTGAATATTATTTTTAGGATATCTGTATTCAAGAACCATTTTATTCACACATTCAATTACAGCAATCACCATACCACATGGCATACCACTTTTAGTATTTATACAGACTAAAACATGAGTTTATAAAGGTTAAAAATAGATATCATCTTTTAATTTAATTGTTGTTCAAGTACAGATGTCTCCATTTTACTGCCACCATTCCCCCCCACCACAGACATACACACTCCCCACCCTTGATCTTACCCCTCTGTGGTTTTGTCCATATGTCCTTTCTACATGTTCCTGAAAACTCTTCCCCCTTTTCCCCCCATTCTCCCCTCCCACCTCCCCTCTGGTTACTGTCAGTATGTTCTTAATTTCAATGTATCTGGTTATATTTTGATTGCCTGTTTGTTCTGTTGATTAGGTTTCACTTATAAGTAATGTCAAGTCTCTATGATCAATTTATACTTGACACAGGGAGAAAAAACATAAAACGGAGTAAAAATAGCCTCTTCAATAAATGGTGTTGGGAGAGCTGGACAGCTACATGCAAAAAAATGAAACTTGATCACCAACTTACATCATACACAAAAATAAATTCAAGGTGGATAAAAGACTTACATATAACTCGTGACACCATAAAAATCCTAGAGGAAAAGATAGGCAGGAAAATCTCAGATATTCTATGCAGCAATATTTTCACCAATATGTCCCCTAGAGCAAGGGACATAAAGGAAAGAATAAACAATGGGATCTCATTAAAATAAAAAAGCTTCTGAACAGCTAAAGAAAGCGGCATTAAAATGAAAAAAGAACCAACTATACGGGAAACCATATTTGTCAATGATACCTAGGACAAAAGTCTGATCTCCGAATAAAGAACTCACACAACTCCACTCCAGGAAGACACACAACTCAATTAAAAAATGGGCTAAAGACCTGAACAGACACTTCTCCAAAGAGGACATAAACAGGGCCCAGAGACATATGAAAAGATGCTCAGTATCACTAGCCATCAGAGAGATGCAAATGAAAACAACAATGAGATACTACTTCACACTGGTGAGAATGGCCATCATAAACAAAGCAACGAACAAGTGTTGGAGAGGATGTGGAGAAAAGGGAACCCTAGTACACTGTTGGTGGGAATGCAGACTGGTACAGCCACTGTGGAAAACAGTGTGGAATTTCTTCAGAAAACTAAAAATGGAACTGCCTTTTGACCCAGTAATTCCACTGCTGGGATTATACCCTAAGAAAGCTGAAACACCAATTCTAAAGAACCTATACACCCCGATGTTCATAGTAGCACAATTCATAATAGCCAAGTGCTAGAAGCAACCTAAGTTCCCATTAGTAAATGAATGGATCAAAAAACTTTGGTACATTTACACAATGGAATTTTATGCAGCAGAAAGAAAGAAGGAGCTCCTACCCTTTGCAACAGTACAGAGAGAACTAGAGAGAGAGAGCATTATGCTAAGTGAAATAAGCCAGGCAGTGAAAGACAAATACCATATGATCTCACCTCTAAGTAGAACTTAGTCAACAAAACAAACAAGCAAGCAAAATACAACCACAGACATTGAAATTAAGAGCAATCTGACTGTAACCAGAGGGTAGGTGAGAGGGGATAATTGGGGTAAAGGGGGGAAGGGTTTTCAGAAACAACTATAAAGGACACATGGACAAAACCAAGGCGGGTGTGGAATCAGGAGAGGGAAGTGGGGATGACAAGGGTGGGTGGGAGTGGTCAAGGTAAATGCAGACAACTGTATTTGAACAACAATAAAATAATTTCTAAAAAAAGATATGTTTCTATCTTTTTTAGATAGGCCTTTATCACTATGAACTTCCCTCTCAGGACAGTCTTCACACTGTCCTATTAGTTATGGATTGTTGTGAGTTCATTTTCTTTTGTTTCCAGAAAGTTTTTGATTTCTTCCTCAATCTCATTCTTAACCTATTCATTGTTTAATAGCATGCTATTCAATCTCCATGAGTTTGAATGTTTTTGAGTTTTTTCCTTGAGCTTGGTTTCTAGTTTCAGTCCCTTGTAGTCAGAGAAAATGTTTGATATGATTTCAATTTTCTTGAATTTGTTGAGGCTTGTTTTGTGTCCATTCATGAGATGTATCTTTGAAAATGGTTCACGTGCATTTGAAAAGAATGTGTATTTTGTTTCTTTGGGATGAAAGGTTCTATATATATCAGTTAAGTCAACTTGAACTAGGACATTATTTAATGTCGCAATATCTTTGTTGATACTTTGGAAGATCTATCCATTTTTGACAGTGGGGTGTTAAAAATCTCCTACTACTATTGTGTTGCTGTGAATATCTTTCTTGAAGTATTCAAAGATTTTCTTTGTTTATTTGGGTGCTCCTATGTTGGGTGCATATATATTTACAATGTTTATGTCTTCCTGATCAATTCTTCCCTTGAGTATTATGAAGTGACCTTCTGGGTCTCATTTTATGGACCTTGTTTTGAAGTCTATTTTGTCAGACCTGAGTATGGCTACACTGGCTTTTTTTTTTTTCCTGTGTATTTCCTTGGAAAATTTTTTTCCAGTCCTTCACTTTCAGTCTCCATAGGTCTTTTGTTCTGAGTTTGGGTCTCTTGTAGGTAGCATATGTGTGGATCATGTTTTCTTATCCATTTAGCTATTCTATGTCTTTTGATTCAACCATTTGATACATTTACTTTTAAGGTTATTATTGATAGGTACTTATTCACTGCCATTTTACTGCCTTCATATCTGTGTTCCCCCCTCTCTCACTCTTTCTCTTCCTTTTCTTAAAGTAGACCCTTCAGCATCTCTTGTGCAGCTGGTTTGGAAAAGGTGTATTCTTTGAGGCTTCTTTTGTCTGGGAAACTCCTTATTTGGCCTTCATTTTAATTGAGAGCATTGCTGGATACAGTAGTCTTGGTTGCAGGCCCTTGGCTTTTCAGTACTTAGAATATTTCTAGTCATTTCCTTCTGGCTTGGAGCATTTCCATTGAGAAGTCAGCTGTTAGTCTTATTGGGGCTCCCTTGTATGTTACTTCCTGTTTCTCCCTTGCTGCCTTGAAGATTCTCTCTTCATCTTGGAATTTTGCCATTTTAATTATGATGTGTCTTGAAGTGGTCCTCTTTGGGTTCCTCTTGATTGGGACTCTTTGTGCTTCCTGGATTTGTGTGACTTTTTCCTTCCTCAAATTAGGGAAGTTTTCCATCATTACTTTTTCAAAAAGGTTTTCTATCCCTTGCTCCTCTTCTTCTCCTTCTGGTCTCTCTAGTACATGGATATTATTATGTTTCATGTTGTCCTGCAGTTGTCTTAACACCTCTTCATTCTGAGTTTTTTTCCCTTTCTTTGGAAGAGCACCCAGTGCTCCTTCTGGGTGTTTTTTTCTACCTTGTCCTCCAGCTCTCTGATTCAATCCTCTGTTTCATCTAGCCTGAAATGATTCCTTCTACTGTGTTCTTCACTCAGATTGTATTCTTCATTTCCTCTTGGTTCTTGATAGTTTCTATGTCCTTTTGCATGCTGGTACAATTCACAGTAAGTTCCTTGTAGCTTACCTGTAGTTGTTGCATAGTCTCACTGAGCTCAATGAGCTTCCTTTTAACCATTGGTTTGAACTCAGTATCTGATAGTTGACTTGCATCTATTTCATTTAGCATTCTTTCTGAAGATTCCTCCTTACCTTTCTATTTGGGGCCATTTCTGTGTCTTCCCTTTATTTGTGAGACTCTTCTTTGACTCTGCTTCTTAAAGTGATCTGTTTTGAGTCCCTGAGTTTGTGGTGTGAACTTCTATGGTAGGAGACCTGTGAGATTCAGTGGTTCAGTCTCCTTGATCTCCTGAACTTGCTGCTCTTAGGCTGTCGTTTATGTTGGTTTTCTGGAGGTATTTGGGTTCTGATAGTTGTTGGGTCTTTCTTTGGTGGGTCTTTACCTCTAGTTGGCTCACTGAGGGTCACTCCACCCACCATGTCTTATATGCTGTTGTGCAGATGCAGACAGGTGCCAAAGCTGGTTATTCTGTCTGTCCGAGGTTATGAGGCTTCGCTCTCACTACTGTTCAGTTGTTTGTTCTGGATAATTTCTCCATCATTTAGTTGTAATTTCAGATTGGTCCTGGGTAGAGGTGAGTGCAGCTTTCACTCACTCCTCTGCCATCTTCCTTTATTATCTGTTGGTGGTTCCTTTGCTAGTGGCTTTTCTCTTCCAGCAGGTATATTGGTGCTCACCCACTCTTTTATGTGATCACTTGGAGGGGGGAGGCAAAATGGACTAAGCCAGTAGGAGGATATTCTATGGGGTTTAACGTACAACCCATAGAAAAGAGATAGGAGATCCTATGGATAAGTATAGTGTTGACCATGAAATTTCACCCAACTAGCCACTTTTTAGAAAGGGCAGAAAAGAGGTAAGACTCTTGTTAGAGGTGGGAAGGATTGTGAGTTGATTCCAGAAAATCGAAACCTTTTGGGAAGTGAGATTACGAGATATAGTGAGAGTGAAGGGTAGAAAATAGGCATAGCATGTGAGAGAATAGAGATAACCACAATAGTAATAAAGTTCCGGAAGACAGTGAAATGGGCTAAAATCCAGAAGGGGTGCTGTTTAGTATTTACAATTGTATGGAACAACAATTATTTACAATATTACTGGAATGACAATCATATGACAGAAACTATATGAGCTGAATAGCAAGAATAGGAAGTAGAGGACCTAGAGTAGTGTGCTATTGGAACATAAGTGAAGTGAAAGATGGAAAATTAAAATACACTATGAAAGAGAGAACAAGGAAAACCAGTCAAACAATGCCATTAAATGAACAAATAAAATGAAGAAAACTAAATGGAAAAAAAAGAAATAAAAAATAGTAAAAAAATAAAGAAGAAAAAATAATAATATAAATAAACAATAACATGTAACTTCTCTGGAATAGCAAAGTGAAATTTATCTGTTTCTCAGTTGTTGGGATTAGCCTTGTGATCCCCCTTTAGTTCTGACTATGGTCCTTTCACAGCTCCAGGTCTTATTGTCTCGCTTGGTAAAAAAGAATAAGAAAAAAAAATCCTCTTGCTGACTTTATACCAGCCAAGGAAGTTCTGCTGGTTTTCCTGGCTGTGACAGGATGAGTGGGGGTTGGGCTTTTCTCTTCTCCATTCCTATAGTTTTGCAGGATGGGGGCCAGGTCTGGGCTGCAATCTTCACAGTGGCCCAGCCTCCAGCCCAGTTCCTGTGTTCACTGCAGGGTCCCCACTGCCTGTCTGCACCAGACCAGTGCCTTCAATCCATCAGTTGTGCTGTCCTTGAGGTGCACCAATTAGGGGCAACTCACAAACCACCTTCTTGCTCTTTGCTGTCCTAGGCGCTAGGCACTCTCAAAGTCTCTTCAGGGTAGTTCAACCCCCGCACTGAGTTAAGTCTTTCTGGGGATTGCTAACTACCTGAGTCCTGCTGTTCTCCTTTTCTGGGGAGCTGGTGGGGTGTCACCTCTTTTCTCTTAAGTGAGCCAGCCCAGCCAGGTGGGGGTGGGTGCGAGACTGCTGTAGCTTGTGCAGCCAGGCTGTATTCACAGTGGGGGGTAGGGTTTCTGCCATGCTGTGAGGGCGCAGCCACGGCCTGGCCTTGGGGGCAGCCACTGCAGGAGAGTTCCCTAAACAGCCACCAAGAGTCTTTTTTGAACAAAACCTTCCTGTTTAAGCCTGCTGCTCCTAACAAGCACCCAACTTCTCACACAGCCCAACTTTCCAACCAGAACGGAGACTATCTGGGTCAGAGTCCATTACGGCCCAACTCTTCTCCCTTCTCCAGGTGTCACCCGGCTCTCCAATTTTTTCTGGTAATGACCCAACCAGCATCCACAGTCTCAGCAGGTGAACACCACCCCTGTGCATCTCCCACTTCATCTTTATCCTCCCCAGTGACTTCGAGCATCCAGTTCCATCCTGGTGCTGCTCTGTCCTCCCTGTTTGGCAGGGGAGGGAGCCGTTGATTTGGCTCTCTTCCAAGAATCCTGGGGCAGGTGCTGGTAGGCACCAGGTTGGTGGCTGCAGCAGCTCTGGTCCCTGTGCTGGTCTCAGGGACCTTACCATCATCCCAAAGCAATCTCCTTACTGTCTGTTTTTCATTGCCCTCTACAGTTTTGGCCTCCAACCTTCATATACGGTGGGATACTGTTGGCTGTTCACTCTGTTCCTCAGAAGATTGGCTAGGTGTTCCACCTGTGTGCAGTGAGAAGTGGGCTCTGCTCCCACCTACCTCACCACCATCTTCCTCCACCATTGGAATCTTGATAGGAATTGTGTTGATTCTATAGATTTCTTTGTGTAGTATGGACATTTTAATGATATTAACTCTTTCTATCCACAAACACAGTATGTACTTCCACTTATTTGTATCATCTTCAATTTCTTTCTTCAGAGTCTTAGAATTTTCTGTGTACCAGGCTTACATCCTTGGTTAGATTTATTCCTAGCTATGTTATTCTTTTTGAAGTAATTGTGAATAAGATTGCTTTCTTAATAATCCTTTCTGTTAGCTCATTATTAAACTCACCATTATTTCTAAGAGATATGTTTCGATTTTTACAAATATATATTTTTAATGATGAAGAAAGTCCAGTCTTGGGCATGTGTAATATCCAGAATGTATCCTCTGTTAAGGGGAACTTCCTTCTATTCATCCAAGCAACAACTGGTCACTCAGAAGTGGGTGTGGGGCAATGACACTCCTTTTATAGGCTTGCTATTTTCCAAGCATAGTGTTAACAGTGTGAACAACAATTAGTGTGTAATAAGTGCTTTCTATGTGGCAGTCTTTCAAATTTTTACTTCACTCATTTATCCTTATAACAGCTACATATTATTTAGGGCATTGTTGTTATTCCTATTTTATAGGTTAGAATACCTTGCCTAAAGTCACTTACTAGTAAATGGAAGAACAAAAAATTGAACCAGAGCTAGTTTCCTATTCACATTACCTCATTTGATCCTCTCAATAATCCTGCCTGTGGTTTAAAAATTGGGAGAGGAGAGAGCTGCAGACAAGTAACTTCCCTGAAGTTGCTAGATTAAAGCCAGAAGTCAAACCTGCCACCTGCTGCCAAATCCATATTATTTCTAATACGGAATATGAGATAAATTGCAAAAGGACCACCATTTTCCACCCCTCCCTGCATACCCTTTGCAATGTGACTTTACAGCTCTTCCCATTAAGGGATGGAGTCTATTTCCTAACTCCATGAATCTGAGCTGGCCTCGTGACTTGCTTTAGCCAATACAATGTAGTCAAAGTGACAATGTTCGAGGCTCAAGAGACCTTGAGGACATCCACTGGAATCTTTCCTTGCAAGCATCCCCAGCTACCATGTGAACAGTCCAGGGTTAATCCGGTAGAGGGTGAGAACCAAGTGGAATAGAGCTGAGGGCCACCCCAGCTCAGGCCATCCTTACCCAGCCAGCACCCAGCCTACCTGGTACATGACCACAGACAACATGAAGAAACTTAGCCAAGGCCAGAAGAACCTCCTAGTTGAGTCCAGTCCAAATTGCTTTCACACAGAGCAGTGAACTAAACAAATTGTTGTTTTAAGTCACTAACTTTTGAGGTAGTTTGTTATATAGCAAAACGTTAACTGAAGCCATGTATAATAACTAAAATACATTCCATGTCCAAATGGTAATGTTCTCCCTATTTAGCTGGACCAGTCAAGACTACTACTACAGCCACCTGGCACAAAGCCATCCCCCTGAAAGCAAGAGGACAAAGCCTCAGAGCAGAGGACATTTCTGTCACGAAGCTACTGCCCATTATTTTGTAAAACAACCCATGGGTGTTGACTTTCTTTTCAAAGCCTTGCCTTTCGAGAATAATTTTGGTTTTTAGAAACAAAAACAACTCCTAGCCAAGTTTGGAAATGAAATAATCAATGCTACTTTTGTTAAAAGGAAAAAGAAACATGACTATAAAGTTATAATAAGGTTTTCTTGTATGGTTTACAAACTGGATCTGACAGCAATTCCAAGAGTCTCAAAGGAAAGTACTTTCAACACTAATAGCCTTATTGACATAGTAGGACTGAGTGCCAGGCTCTGTAGACAGATTCCTTGTTTCAAACTCTGGCCCTTCCTCTTAGCGACCATGAAAATTTGGGTATTTTGGGGTCTCAGTTTCCTCATCCATGAAATGGGGACAATAAAGTTACCCATTCAAAGGGTTACTGGGATAATTAAATGAGATCCCAATATTAATGCCTGGCATATTATTCTACAAATGGTTATCAATAATCATAATTAATCACTCAGATGGTAACTGGTAATAGTAGATTCTTACAAACAGCCCTTCACTCTAAGCCCTAATTCATATCTTGGCAGGACAGCTACTTAGAAAGGCCATAATTTAAAACTTATCAATTGTTTATTTCTGAAATGTTCTATTTAATATTTTTGGACAGTTGTTGACCATAGGTAACTAAAACCACACAAGGGGGCTACTGTAGTTATTTTCCCAAGATGTGCTACAGGGGGACTTCAGGTTGTCCTCATGGGCCCAAGGCAATGGCTAAGAAAGGCAGACCAGGAACCCACAGAATAATACAAATTAGAGATCACCAGTTGATGAGACCTAGCTCACAAATGTGTTGACATACTGTGTTTACTCTTTTTTAAAAATTAACTATCACCAGTTCTTCATTTTTTATTTTTAAATTTTATTCATTTTTATTGAATTTATCAGGGTGACATTAATAATTAACTATATAGGTTTCAGTGTACACTTCTATAACATATCATCTGTATATTGTATTGCGTGTTCGCCATCCAAGTCAAGCCTCCTTTTGTCACCACTTACCCCCCTTTTACCCTCTATAACCAGCCCCCACCTCTCTTTCCTTCTGGTAATTACCATACTGTTTTCTGTGTCTATGAGATCTTTTTCTCAATCCATTCACCTTTTCCACCAGCCCCCAACCTTTTAAAAAAATGAAGGGACCTAGCTGGGTAGCTCCACTGGTTAGAGTGTTGTCCCAATATGCCAATGTTGCAGATTTGATCCCTAGTCAGGGCACATACTAGAAGCAACCAATGAATGTATAAATAAGTGGAACAAGAAATTGATGTTTTGCCCCCTCTCTCTCTAATCAATAAATAAAATAAAATAAAAACCCTAGAAAATGGATTGGGACAGTGCCTGCATGGTAAAATCTGAATTGGGAGCTTCTATTGAAAACTCAGAAGATATGGCCACACTGAGCCCTCAGTGCTGCACAGTGATAATCAGTAGGAAATGAGAAGCATAGCAGTTGCCACATGAACTGCACAAGCTTCTTTATTGGCCATGGTCCCCACCACTTCCTGGTGTCCCTTTATCGTTATTCTAGGCCTGTTTCATTACTTACCTGGCCTCACAGCCCCTTGAATGCTTTTCAGATAGTTTTCATAATCTGTGTATAGTAGGTTTAATAATCAACCCTAAAGATGTCCATGCCCTAATTCCCAGGGCCTGTGAATATGTCATCTTATATGGCAAAGGAACTTTGCAGGTGTGATAATTAAGGGTGCTGAGATGGGGAAATTATCCAGGTGGGTCCAAGGGTCATTAAAACAAGGCAACAGGGCCAAAGTCAGAGAAGAGACATGAAGTGAGTGATACTACTGCTGATTTTGCAGATAATAGAGGCCATAAACCAAGGAAAACCAGTGGCCTTTAGAAGCTGGGAAAGGCAAAGAAACAGATTCTCCCCTAGAAACTCCAGAAGAAACACAGTTCTGTGGATGCATTTTAGACTTGTTTTAAAAGATTTTATTTATTTCTTTTTAGAGGCAGAGGAAGGAAGAAAAGAGGGAGAGAAACATAAATGTGTGGTTGCTTCTCGTGCACACCCTACTGGGGAATCTGGCCCACAACCCAGGTATGGTCCCTGACTGGGAATCCAACCAGCAACCTTTTGGTTTGCAGCCAGGCAGGTGCTCAGTCCACTGAGCCACACCAGCCAGGACTGCATTTTAGACTTCTGAACCAGTTATTCTATACCTTGAATGGGCATGATAGTAATGCATAATAAAATACTGTCCTGCAGTGTAAATATTTTCAAATATCCCACTGGATATTTAACTGTATTTTTCGGACCATAAGCCGCACCTAGGTTGTAGAGAAGGAAAATAGGAAAAAAATTTTTGAAGCAAAAAAATGTGGTAAAATATCTAATAACATAAATAACGTAATATTTCACCAATGTAAATGTAAAGCTACATTCGGACTATAAGATGCACCCCCCTCCCTCCCAAATTTGGGGGGGATGTGTCTTATAGTCTGAAAAATATGGTACGAGGTAAAAAATGTCTTTCAAACAACCAGAGCCAAGAACCTAGCTCCATTTAACATATAAACACAAGGTCTTTTTCATGGTATTAATATACATTGATTTTTTTCCTGAAAAGCAACTACCATGCAGATCAAAAGAAAATGGTACTTTGTTTTATTCAGAATCCAAGTTTCTCACCATTTCATAAAATCAGATCACCATAGACAATATCAGTTATGGTATCTGAGTGACTGAAACATGTGTGATTCAACCTGCATTTGTAGCTGTTGTGCTCATGGTGATCCTGTGTATAGGTGCAAGCAAATGATTGCTTCCTATCTTCTGCTGTAGTTTTACTTGAGCTTTAGAAAAGGAAATACATATTACTAATAATATAAATGATTTATGTTCCATTTCTCCATTATGTTATATTCCAATATAATATAAATAACTGCTGTATATATATTTGAAATTATTGTATAGATAGGTAATTATGATAGTGGCCCCTAATTAATTGTGCCTCCTGGACCCATGCCCCTCTGCAATGTAACTTTGCTACTTTGTCCAGATGGGGATCTATAACTTATCTGCTTATGAGTTGCTTTGTGAGTTGTTGGCCTTGTGAGTTGTATTGACCAAAGAAATGTTGTATAAATGATGCTTTGGGGGTTCAGGAGCCCAGGACTTATACTGATGCCTTTGCTCTCAAAAGGCTGCCCTGAAACCACCAGGATGTGAAGGAGTGGGTCTGGCCTAATATAGGATGAGAGCTGCATGGAGGAGAAATGAAGTGCCTCAGCCAAAAGCCAGCACCACGTCCGCAGCCATGTAAGTGAGGCCAGCCTGGACCTACCAGTCCTGCCCAGTCACCAGCCGAAAGCAGCCATGTGAGTGAGTTGAGGTGAGACCAACAGACAAGCTACATGGTCAGGCCACAGAAATAATAAATCATTGTTTTTTTGCTACACAGTCACAAAGCTTTCACACAGTTTATTACACAGTCACAAAGCTTTCATGTAGTTTATTATACAACGCAGCAAATTACATAACTGGTAAATAGGTAATGTTATCTCAGCTTTCCATTTCAGGATACTAAGAGCACTCTAAAGCGTGATGAGAAGAGGGCACTGGGCCCCACAGGGTGGAGAACCACTGCTCTGATGATTTCCCACTGTTTTAAAACAAAACCTGCACTCTGTGCTTGCCTACGTGATATGGCTGCTACAGAGCAACTTTGCCAACCTCACTTCCCATCTCATTTGCTCACTCTGCTCCTGGCCCCCTTTTGTTTTTGTCCCTGGATTAGGCCACTAAATTTGGCTGTCCTGAGTCATTAAGGAAACTTGAAAAGAGCTTTATGTATGCTCCATAAATTAGTATACACATTTTAAAAAGCTTGTACAAATATCTATAGTTGGCCCATTTATACACAGCCACCAGCTATTTGTACAACATAATTATTTTCCATTTTTTATCCATCACAGAGTGTATTTGTTTAACAAAATACAAAACACTGCTGGCACCGAGCTAATTTCACCACAAAAGTGAAAGGTCCACTGACTTCATTTATAGATGGTCACTTCAATGCCATACACATGCCATTTAAATCTTCTCTATGAACTTTTTGCACACTAGTTGAAAATATCCACCTGAGAAAGGGTTAAATAAATTTATTTTACTTGCTAATTCATATCATGGAATGTGCAAGGTCTCCACCTAATGCTAAGGCTGAGATAGCTCATGAAAATCACATGTAGAAGGTTCAGTCTCCCAAATGGGACCTTACCCAAAAATTAAGGAATAGAGAAAAATCTGCTTATTAAATAAGCTGAATTTCACCAGAGGGGACAGGGGAGGGAATTTCAGGGGGAAAGGGGAAAGGTTTAGAGCAACAAGCATAAAATACACATGGACAAAAACTAGGGGGGTGGAAATGGGAGGGAGGTGGGGAGGGCTGGGGCGGTGGGCTGGGATGAGAGTAAAAGACAGAAAACTGTACAAGAACAACAATTAAAATAAAAAAAAGAAAGAAAGAAGCTGAATTTTATTCTGAGCATTTATGAGATTTAAATATCTAATGATAAGCAAACTATTTGATTAGGATCAAATGAAACTAAGTGGAATCCAATTCATAATATTAAAATGAACATACAAAAGAATCATGTTATTAATGAAACAAAATTAAAATTATCCAGCATGCACAGCTTGTCCATGGCACCATTGGGTTAGAAGTAAAGTCCGACTGATGCCGGAGGCCAGTTTCTGAACCACTAGAGCGTGTGCCATACACGGCTTCATTTATGTACACAGTTGCAGTATGTACATAATTGGTCAAGTGCTCTATGGCATAGTAATTAGGTGCTGCCTCTTGCTGTCTCTCTCTGCTTTACTCCCTCAGCTTTTTGGAATGTCATGGTACTTAGAGGACAATCTTTTTTTTTTTTTTTTTTTAAAGAATTTATTTTATTTTATCTTTAGAGGGGAAGGGTAGGAGAGAGGGAGAGGGAGAGAAACATCAATGTACGGTTGCCTCTCGTGTGTCCCCTGCCGGGAACTGGCCTGCAACCCAGGCATGTGCCCTGACTGGGAATCGAACCGCGATCCTCTGGTTCGCAGGCCCGCGCTCAATCCACTGAGCTACACCAGCCAGGGCTTAGAGGACAATCTTAATGAAGGGCTCTGCCCATGTGGCCAGCATGAAGGACTAGCCTGGGTGACTGCCTCAGAACTGCCTAGCTTCTCACTCCTTTCCTCCACAGCTTCCATCTTTCTGATCAGAATCTGGCCTCTGCTTTTGGCAAGCCCTTAGACCAACTGGCAACATTGTCTAGTGGTCAAACTTCTAGACTCAGGAACCAGACTGCTTGGTTTGAATCTTGGCTCCTGCCATCATGTTGCACACTTGAACTCACTGTTTAACCTTGGTGCTGCACATCCTTCATCTGTAAGATGGCAATAACAGCACACACACTGGAGGATTGCTGGGATGATTAAATGAGTTCCTGTAGGTAATGTGCTTAGAACAGTGTGTGGTACAGAGTAAAGGCTATAAAAGTGCTAGAAACTACTATTCTTGAATTCAGCCTCTTGCTAGAAGGCTAGGAGGCTCCTTCAGTCTTAGAAGATTTACTCCTTTCTCTGCTCTAGCTCCAACAGATCTGTGTAGCCTCCATACAGTCTACTTTCCTGCAGAGGCAGTAAATCCAGACACAGTAAATTGTGACTTATATAATCTCCATGGCAAACTGACAGGTTCCTGTAACTTAACTGCCACTTTGAAAGTAGACCCTGACTTTTAAGGAGAACCATAGTCATTCATTCCTCCAGTAAATATTTAGTGGATCCCTCCTATGTATTACCAGGGCTACGTCATACAACAAAAAATAAGGAAATCAAGAAAAACTGACTAGAAGGTAAAATATAAATCGGCAATTATTCTTTAGCAACCTAATATAAACACTTTCCAGAAATTACACAGCCACAATAAACAATGAATTATGCTGCTGTTTAAGAGCCATTTGGATGCCAGTCAGTTATGCTGACAGACAAGAATGTTTCAGTTATATAATTCTGGCTAGAGGCCAATTATCATTCAGTTTAAGCATCTAGTCCCAATGACAGGATATCCAAACAGCTGAATTGAGAAAATGCAAATATGGATAACAGGACTGCCACTTGGATCTGACAAATATTGAGGTGGTAGTAATGTAATTTTAAGCCTTCAAAAATAACCTGTAAGACTATGTGACAGGGTGGGGTGAGGGTGGGATGGGGGTGGGAGGGTATGGAACTGGGGGAAACAGATTTAATTAAGAAATTGTAAGCCAGGAAATGTAAAAAGTTAATGGTAATTCACCTACTTTGTCTATTTGTAGCATTCAAAATACTAAGCTTCCTGGACTAGCCTGAAGGGACAGCTTTTAAGATTCCTCCATCCCATGATGCCATGAGCAATATTAAATACATCCTCTCCTCTGCTCTGTGAATATAAGCACAGCTGTCATCCCTTTAGTAGGTGAAGAAACTGATACAGTTTAGGGCACTGTACAAGGGAGTAGTCAATTTTGGACTCCAGTGTGCTTGGCTGCCTTTAAAGTTTATCAATTCTTGCAAGTTTAACAGTTTGAATGAGCCACATTTTCTACATTCCTTGATCATTCACTATAACATTTAAACTTTAATGCTCTATTTGAGTAACCTACAGAACCTGATGCTCAGAACATTTTCATTTATTCCCAGAAGCAGTACATGCCAAAGATGAAGTAAGAGTGGACACAAGGATGCCTCATTAATCTCCAATACAAATAGAAATTTCTCTGATTCTCTGAAAGCATTTTATAATTGCCTTGAGGCTGAAACTCTCTCTAACCCCCTTGTTACAAAATTATTTATGGGTAGAAATTAGGTATGCAGCCCTCAATGTGAAATCTTAATTATTTCCCTTTCAGCTGATTTTTGTGCCCTTGGATGAGGTATAAGTTAGAATCATAGCTGAATAAATTCAAATAAAGGCTACACAATTGAACACAGCTGTCCTGTGAAGTGAATTCCTAGCACCAGATCCACTGGTCGTTTCTCTACATCCACTCTTATTTCAGAGGAGCAAAAAAAAAGAACAGACACAAAGGAGAGAAAAATATAAACAGCCTTAGTTCCTTCAACTATTATCCTTCAGCTACTGAAGGCTTCACTACTAGTATGTTTTCTTGAGGACAGGGCCGTGTCTTGTTCTTTCTATGCCCCAAGGCCTAGCTCTGTGATTAACACAGTGGGGCTTGTAAATGGTTGCTGAATGGAACCGAACTTGGGGGCTTAATCTGCTTTCAAATATTTGTTACACATATTCAAACAAAGGCTCATTTCATTGTTTAATCATTGCATTCGCTCCTTTGTGCAGTCCAACAAAAGGAAGAGCACACTGAAGATACTTTGGCCAACAGCGAGATTAAAACAAAAGATCCCTGAAATGTGACTTCTGAGATCTCCCTTATTTAACAGCAGGTCCTAAAGCCAGAGACAAGGCCACCTGACTATGTCAGGTCAGGCTGAGGGCTCTGCTCTCTGGCCTCCAGCCTCACCACCACTGCACCTGGCCACATTTAGCACCTCTTTAACACTACCTGGGGTAGGAAGGGTAATTATGAGTAGAGACAAGAATTAATTTGTCAGGGAAAGCTAAATGAGCAAATGAAAAATACCTATGGTTTAAAAGCAGTTTAGATTTTATAACCTAAGGCAAGTTACAATCTGTTCTCCAGAAAACAGCTATGAATGAAAAAAATCAGTATTTTCTGGACCTATTTAGAGGACAGCCTCCAACAACCATTTTTTAGGGGAGGGATGAAAGCCCAGGCTCTAGGCCTTGGTTGAAGATGTGCTTCATGGCTTACTAGATGGGTGATCATAGGTAATGTTCAACTTTTCTGAGTTTCAGGGCCTCCTACGTAAAAGGGGGCTGATATAAAAAGGGATCTGGCTTAGGGTTGTTGTAAGGGGAAAATGAGATGATTTGACCAGTGCCAACACTCAGTGGGCAACCAATCACTGAGACAGCTTCTCTGACCACTCATACTATTACTATTATTACAGCGGTAGTCAAATCACAGGTAAGAGGGGAGCAGTCAATACTTGACTCGCTGATATTTATTGTACCAGCTTTTTCTGTTTATAGTCCCCTTCAGCAGAGCATATTCTGCTGTTAATGAAAATGGGGATCTGATCATTGTGGTCTTTCCTGGTTCAATCAGGACAACCAGACTCTATCAGGAAGTCGGGAGAAGGAGGCAGGATTGTGGTTCCCTTTGAATTCACCTGTGTCTCAAAACTAAGCACTTCTTTTAGAGCAATATAAAAGTATTGTTGCCTCAGTATATAAAAGTACCATCAGGGAAGTATCCAGTTCTCAGAGATTCTGTATTGAAAGGCAGCTAAGCAGGTGACACCACTGACTGCGAGTGCCTTAAATACCCTGGGGCATGTCAACTGATTGCGATTTGCACTGTAGATACTGCCATTTTCTCAGTATCATTTTGAATCATCTAATCTGGATGTGAATCCTAGCTCTGCCAGTCTCCCTTGATCACATTTCTGAACCTCTCTTTTCTAATCTGCAAAACATAGACAAAAACAACAGAAGGAAGCTCATAGGGCTATTGTGAGGGAAAAATGAAATGGCTGATAAGGCACTTAGCAAAGTGCTTTGATCGATATTAAATGTTGTTGCTATTTTATTCTTTTCCTGCGGGCTACCCAAAATTCTAGTATTCAAATCTGTGTAGGGAACATACCCAAAGTATCCTGTCAACTATAGAAAAGTGGGAGTCTGAAAGAGTATTTACACGGGGCAGCACCATGATCAAAACTCAACTCACACTGGCTGCAGAGTGATAATGACCAGTATGCGCTGAGCACTCACTGTGTGCAGACCTCCATGAAGCAAGTTACATGCATGGCATTTGTCATGAAGGGGAGTAGGGGGAGGCCAGAGGTGAGGAGATCAATCCAGAGTGGGAGAAAAGGTAAGGAGAGCTTTAATCCATACATGTAACAAACAGAGAAGGAGGCCCAAGAAACTTGGCAGATAACCCTGTGGAACCCAAGTGGCCAGACAGATGGCAGTGCATGTGTGTGTACAACTATGTGTCCTGACAGGAGCTGAGTAAGTGACCCCAAACACAGGCTTCCCTTCTCAAAGGGATCATTTTGAGAACTACCACTTGATGGTGCTGAGATAATGATCTACCATCTGATAAAAATAAATTATTGAGCATTTAGAAGTAAAGAAATAAAACCACCGACCTCAAAACATTTTTCTTTCTTGGCCTGGTGAAGCAGGCTAGCTATTCCAGGAAGCAGTACTGGAAAAATGAATGTTTCCAAATATTCTTTGGGAGAGCCTAAAACAAACAAAAAGATTCCTACTGAAAATCCCAAATGGCTGTCAGGGTCGCGGGCATCGATTCAACACCAACAGAAATTCCCAATTTGGGGTGCTGTGAAGAAGGAAATTTTATTCATTGCAAAAGAGTTCAATGGTGATACAATACAGCTGTGAAAATGGCACGGCTGTGCGGTAGCCCTGGGGTTAGGCCCCGCTATAGCTAGACAGCTCTGTGTCAGTGTGATTTGTGCTGCACTGATCTGCTCCACTCTGCTCTAGTGAGACACCTTCCCTGTTTCATTTCAGCTGGGGAAACTCGGTCTTCAGTCTTCTGTGGAAAGGAAAAGTGTGCTCTTACAACTAGGACTTGTATAAACAGAAGTCTTTAACCCTGGTTCCTGATTGGTCTGTCCCCATGCAAATGAGGACTCCAAATTCTTGCTGTTTGATTGGTCCAAAAGGCACTGTCCTGATTCTCAACATGAAGCCACTTTGGTTGGTGAAGATGATGGAGTGGAGGGATATAGCTTCATAGCGCCTATTGAATGGGGAAAGCCTAAGTCCTATTGGCTGAAATAGGATTCAGGAACTCTTTTATAAGGGCTGGCTCAAATAACAGAAGCACAGTGCAGTGCAGGCAAGCAGTTCAGTGCAGACTTCTCCCTGAAGTACAGTTTGCATGAGAGGCCCCCATGTAGAAATGGCTCCTAGGCTCTGTTTTTTTAAGAATTTGAGTCTAGTTAGCCACTGAAAGCCCTTCTTACTAGTGTCTCTTTCTCAGGGCTCACATGGCAGGCCTAGTTAATCTGGGAGAAAAGTATGCTTCTGAACCAAAAAAAAAAAAAGAGAAAGAAAGAAAAGAAAAGAAAAAAACCCAAAACCCAAAAACAAAAAAAACTGTCCACAAAATAACATGACCTTAGATATTACTGGAGACTGCTGAATTGGGCTATGTTGTATTACTAAGGAAATTTAAAGTACAGTTCACCTTTGCAGTCTAGTGAGGATATAGGCCAGGTGCTACGCAGCCACAGGCACAGCAAGGCCAATGTGACTGAAGGAAAATGAGCAAGGGGAGTGGGGTAGGAACTGAAGTCAGAGAGGAACAGGGTCGGGGTACAGCGGATAAAGCCTCATGACTACAGTAATGATATCACTGGTTGTCAAGGTCCAAACTACACTAGCAGAGAGAAGAGAACAAACCAGGAAAGGCCTTGGCACTAGGAAGGTATAGAGGAACCAAGGTTCAGGCAGAAAGGCTTAGGAAGCACACATCTCTGACTTGAACCCACAAAGCAGGGCAGTATTTTCTTCTGCTTTTTAAATTTTTGCCCCTTTCTATTTAATGCAGAATCAGAGTATGCATGTTACTTATCATTATTATCATATTTCAACCTTAAAGATAAATCAATGGAATAAAGGCTACTTCTTTTAAAAATTAAATTAAAACAAGAACACATTCTTCTTTTATAAGATTTTATTTATTTATTTTTTAGAGGGGGAAGGAAGAGAGAAAGAGAGGGAGAGAAACATCAATGTATGGTTGCCTCTCACGTGTCTCTTACTGGGGACCTGGCCTGCAACCCAGGCATGTGTCCTGACTGGGAATCAAACTGGTGACTCTTTGATTGGCAGGCCAGCACTCAACCACTGAGCCATGCCAGCCAGGGCAAAAACACATTCTTTATGTGGTCTCTTTGAGGTCTGTTTGTCCACCCCAACTCCTACCCTGTGGTTTTGCAATGTTACAAACTCCAAACTATGAAAGGTGAAACCTTTCTTACTTACATGTTTTTGGATCGACTGTTTCTTGAGTGCAGGGTATATGTGAATTCATGGTCAAATAAGGAACTGAATAAAGGTGTTCTGTACTGAAGCCATGGAAAACTCTTTCTTCCTTTGGTGAAACCTGGTGGGGGTGGGGTAAAGAATAAATTCCTATAAATAGTTCAAATAATTGCATTTTCTTTTATAACCTAAAACAGAAATAAGATTCTGTATCAGACTTTAGATTCAAGGAGGCATACTGAGAACAAGTCTTTGTCTCTCTTCCCTCCTGTTATACATAAATGACAAAGAATAAACCCTAATAGAGAGAATATGAAGACCAATAGAGAGAATACGAGAACTATCAGTGGAGGAGAGATTTGCAAACATTTCTAAAAGAAACAGGGATGATGAGCTTCTTATCAGGTAAGAGAGGGGGGAAGTGGCAGCCCAGAATCTACAGTGCGAAACTACACCAGAAGATGGGAGTCCATCTTCCCACCAGAATTCCAAAGGCTTCGGTGCTCAGGGGTTCAATTCCTCAGAGGTAAGAATGAAAAGGGAATGATAACAAACAAGAGGGGTTAAGGGAAAATCTGGCTGGGGCTCCACTGGCCTGCTGCCCACATTTCCCTTGCCCCTGCTCCTGCCCTCTTCAATATACATAAGCTATGTTCACAGCAGCTCTTTCTATCCAGTTCTTTCCAAGGACTCTTCTGAAAACAAATTAAACAAATAGCCTTGGAAGGAGTATAACTAACTACTCAGGGTGCCATGTTGGTGGTCAAAAGAAAAAAAAAATCCACCACTGATTTACTGACTTGGAGGCTGTGGACCCTGAAGAAGTCTTCCAGGTGGTCAATCACTCCCCATGAGCTCTGTAGGATAAATGGAGGCAGTATGGCTTCCTCACACAGGTGTCTGGGTACCTCAGGGAAGCTGTTTTCCCATAATCTTGAATGGGCCCGATAAGTTGTGTTCTCATAGCCTTGAGACTGGGTCCGATAAACTGTTCGCATAGCTTTGAGTGGGTTCGTATGCATAGTATAAAGCTCTGTTGCTTAAAATCCGTTGGCACCCTGCTGGCTTTGTCTGTGTTCTAGTACTTAAGCAGATAGGGACTCCCTGCTGCATGCCACGAATGCCACGCAAGGAGACAGGTGACATGCAGTGTGCCACGCAGAGACATGCAGGGAGATACGCAGCTTGCAGCATGCATGGCTCGCCCACCTGTGAATAAAGGCATGTCAAACATCCCACAGCTCCACGCATTTTCTTCTGTCTGCTCAAATCTAGAGTGGACCTGCCAGGTCTTGACCGGCTGCAACACAAGCTCCTAGTCAGTGTTTTTACTCATAGACTAGATCCATCCAGAAAACAAATCCCCATGTACAAGAGTAGAAGAAAACCACATAAGCTACGCAGAAAAATCTGCTCAGGCACCCATTTAAAATTTTGAATAAGTAGTCAAAACTTCCTACACAGATAAAGAGCATCAACAGTATAAATGACAAAGATCAAGATCTACAAGGAAAAACTGACCCTGGAAGAAGCACAAATAATTCAGAGAAGGGAACTATGATTAGTATTTCCAGAAAAAATTGAGAAAACACTGCATCCATAAAGCAAGAACAGAATGCTATATAAAAAAGAACAATACAATCCAAGATAGTTCTTAGACACAAGATTCTCTAACAGTAGCAGCTGTACTAACATACTGGAAAGCTAGTCTTAGAGTTTGGTCCCCATCCCTATGACCCTGCTAAAGTCCCTTCATCTCTCAGTCTGCTTTGTTTTAAACTCCGTTAAGTTCTTATTTTACTCCAAGTAGGCTGCCTCTTGGCCTCTGTTCCTGGCTGCCCTGTTCTTGGCTGTCTTTCATCAATATAGTTTTCTTCTCACCCATTGGGCATGCACAGGGAAACCTGCTCTATCTGCAACTGTCCCCAAGGATGAAAGGAGATCATCCAGGAGGTGCTGTGAATTAATCAAGGATTATCTGATCCATTTAGCAGATGTGGAAAATGAGGCTTAAAGAGGTTATGAGATGCCCTTTAAATCACTGTTAGTAATAGATATAGGACTGGCCCCACGTTTCTAGTTCTAGTTCCTGTGCCTTTCCTAATTCATGACCCTGTGTGATGTTCACCACCTATCAGTGCTGTTCTTATTTAAAAGCTTTTAATTTAGGTTGAAGTGGGGCAATACTCACAGTAATCACAGTTTCTGGTTTGATTTTGTATTCCTCTGGAAAGGGAGGCAGCTCAGCTTCATACTCTAAAAGCGAAAGGGGAAAAATCTTCAATTCCATACTTCATTGCAGATTATGATAAAATTTTCTTTCCCCTAAATCAGGGGTGTCAAACTCATTTTCACCAGGGGGCCACATCAGCCTCCCAGTTGGGCCGAGTGTAATTCTAGGACTGTATAAATGTAACTACCTCTTAAGTAGGGGCAAGGAGCTCAGCGCTACCACCAGGTAGAAACAAGGTGCCGGGCCAGATAAAACACGGTGGACGGCCGGATTCGGCCCTCAGGCCTTGTGTTTGCCAGCTGTGCTCTAAATAAACAGCCTTAAATTTTATTTTGGTTGGTGGTTTATAGAAATGAAAAACAAGTGGCCATTACAGATTAATAATTAACGTGAACTGCTTTATTTACAATGCGTCAGAGGTAATTGCTCACTTGTTGAAGAGTCCAGGCTTTATGTATGAGTTCGACTTTCCCCAAGAGGGTACAACTTTAGATTTTGCCCTCTGCAAGAGGATGAGAGTGCCTACGGGAAGAATATGGCATACAGGGAGGAAAGGGGAAAGAAAAGGAAGAAAAAGTGATGGCAGGGCACAATAAGAGACAGAGGGAAGACGAGCCATCTTAGGTAAGACTACCAGTTTAGGGTACATGACTGTAAAAGCATGCCCATAAACCCTTGCTATTCAAAGTATGGTCCCAGAACCACCACCATCATCATCCCTGGCAAATTAAAAATCTAACATCTCAGGCCCCACTGCAGACCTGCAGAACCTAAATCAGCACGTGACTTGTGCTTGTATTCACATAAACTTGGAGAAATCCTGCTGGAAGCTCCGGCAGTTTCCTATCCTGGCGAGACATTAGAATCAACTGGGAGTTTTTGAAACTACCTACATCTTGGCACAGCTTAAGAAATTTTGATTTGATAGGTCTGGGGCAAGAGCCTGGGAATCAGTATTTTTAAAGTTCTCCAAGTGATTTTTAAAAAATACATTTTATTGACTATGCTATTACAGTTGTACCATTTTCCTCCACTTATTCCCTTCTGCCCTGCACCTCCACTCCCACCCACATACCCCATTTAGCTTATGTCCACAGGTCATACATATAAGTTCTTTGGCTTCTCTATTTCCTAAACTATTCTTGACCTCACCCTATTTTGTACCTACCACTTAGGCTTCTGATTCCCTGTGCCTTTCCCTCATTCTCCTCCTGCCCCCTCCCTGCTGATAACCCTGCATGTGATTTCTATTTCTGTGAATCTGTTCATGTTCTAGTTGTTAGCTTAGTTTTAGGTGTTTTTTGTTTTTGTTTTTGTTTGTTTTTCTTAGTTTCAGTGGTTGATAGTTGTGTTTGTTGTCATTTTACTGTTTGTATCTTTGATCTTCTTTTTCTTAGATAAGTCCCTTTAACATTTCATATAATAAGGGCTTGGTAATGAACTCCTCTAACTTGACCTTATCTGGGAAGCACTTTATCTGTCCTTCCAATCTAAAAGATAACTTTGCTGGATAGAGTAATCTTGGATGTAGGTCCTTGCCTTTCATGACTTGGAATACTTCTTTCTAGCCCCTTCTTGCCCGCAAGGTTTCTTTTGAGAAATCAGCTGACAGTCTTATGGGCACTCCTTTGTAGGTAACTGTCTCCTTTTCTCTTGCTGCTTTTAAGATTCTCTCCTTATCTTTAATCTTGGGAAATGTAATTATGATGTGCCTTGGTGTGTTCCTCCTTGGGTCCAACTTCTTTGGGATTCTCGGAGCTTCCTGGACTTCCTGGGAGTCTATTTCCTTTGCCAGACTGGGGAAGTTCTCCTTCATTATGCTTTCAAATCAGTTTTCAATTTCTTGCTCTTCCTCCTCTCTTTCTGGCACCCCTATGATTTAGATGTTGGAACGTTTAAAGTTCCCAGAGGTTCCTCAGCTTCTCAGTTTTTTTTTTTAAAATTCTTGTTTCTTCTTTCTGTTCTGCTTGGATGTTTATTTCTTCCTTCTGCTCCAAATCATTGATTTGAGTCCTGGTTTCCATCTCATCACTGTTGGTTCCTGGTACATTTCTGTTCATTTCACTTTTCATAGCTTTCACTTACTCCTCCATTTTGTGACCTTACTCAGCCATTTCTGTGAGCATCCTGATCACCAGTGTTTTGAACTCTGCATCTGATAGGTTGGCTATCTCTTAATCACTTAGTTCTGTTTTTGGAGTTTCGATATGTTCTTTCATTAGGGCCATGGTTTTTTGTTTGTTTGTTTGTTTGTTTGTTTTGTCTCCTTGCCAGCTGTTAAGTTGTAAGGAGTGAGCCTCAGTTATTGACTAGAGAGGGGCAACTCACATTGCTGCATTGTGGCACTATATGTGGGGGAGGCATCGGAGAGGGAACAATGCTACTTGCTCAGGTCTCAGCTGGCTTATAGTCACTTTCTCCGCTACCCACAAGCAAATTGGGCCCTTCTGGTGCTGATTCCTGGGTGGGTGGGTTTGTGTACATTCTAGGACCCTGTGAGTCTCTCCAGTGAACTCGCCTGTGATGCTCGGAGTTTCTCCTGCTGCCACAACCCCCAGAAGTTTTTACTGTCAGAGGTTTTGAAGCTCTATTTCCCCATGCTGGAACCCTGGGTTGTGCAGTCTGTCTCACTCCCCAATTGTTCTTCCCAGTTATCAACACATGCAAATGTGGGACTGCCCACCCTGGTCCTCCAGCTGCAGCCTTGCTGTGCATCCTCTCCACCCAGTCTTCCTATCTCTCCTTGTCCTACCAGTCTGAGTGAATGTTTCTTCTTTAACTCCTTGGTTGTCAGACCTCCATACAGTTCAATTTTCTGGAAGTTCTGGTTACTTTTTGTTTTTAAATTTGTTATTGTCCTTCTTTCGGTTGTGCCAGGAGGCAAAGTGTGTCTACCTATGCCTCCATCTTGACTGGAAGTCTCTCCAAGTGATTCTAATATGCAGTGAAGTGGAGTATGATTGCCAGATTTCAACACTAATCCCAGGCAATCTGTTGGAGATCTTAATGAAAAGAACATTCCATGCAAGTCTGCAGGGTAACAACTGTTGCCAAGAGAGGGACAGAAAATGCTCGTAGCAATATTAGTTATACTTCTAAAACAAACTGATAAAAATATTTCTGGAAAGGTCAATGTTTTAAAGGCAAATGCAGAGTCACTTTGCACTGATGAGGAAAAACAAAGTTTCGGGGCAAGAGGACATAGGTGGAATACATTTATTCCATCAATAACTATGTATGTTCTTTCATTAGGGCCATTTTTTTGGGGGGTCTCCTTGCCAGCTGTTACATAGTAAGGGGTGGAGCCTTAGTTATTCACTAGGGAGGGGCAACTCACATTGCTGAATCATGGCACTGTATGTGGGGGAGGTGTCAGAGAGGGAATAATGCCACTTGCTCAGTTCTGAGAAGTGCTGAGACACGAGTCTTATATGGGGCACAAGTTTTATTTCATTAGCTAGTTCCTTACCAGATAGCAGAGCATTTCTAAACAAAAACATTTTTTTTTTTTAGTTCCTAGGTATCAGGTTGGGGACAAGTATGCCAGACTGCAGATGATAAGCAATTTTGATTCTCAATACTGGCTATATTCATTTTCTATTGCTATGTAACAAATTACCACAAGATTACTTAGAACAACACGTATTATCTCAGTTCCTGTAGGTCAGGACTCATCAGGCTGAAATCAAGGTGTTGGCCATGGCTGTGATCTCCTCTGAAAGTTGGGGTCATCTGCATGCTCAACAGTTGTGACAGGATCCAGTTTCTTGTGGTTGTAGGTCTGAAGTCCCCATTTCCTTTTTGGTTATTGGTCAGGACTGCTCTCAGCTCCTAGAGGCTGCTCTCAGGTCCTTGTCACACAGTGGTTCACACATGGTTATTTGCTCACTGAAGGCAAACAGGAATATCTTCTGGTTCAATCTCTCTGATTTAAGTGCTCACCTGATTTGGTCTGGTCCACCTATAACAACCTCTAATTTAAGGTCAACTGATCACAGACTTAATTACTCCTGAAAAGTCTCTTGACAGAAATGCCTAGATTAGTGATTTATTGACTAATTGGGAGGTGAGTGCATTAGGGAGTGGGAATTTTGGGGGCTGAGCCATCTGAGAATTCTGCCCATCACAACAGTCCCAGCTCTATAACTTTTACCTCTCTGAATCATGTGAATTTACCCTTCTTCCCCCAACCCATTGAGAAACACCAATATAGTATGAAATCTACAGGGTCTGGCACAAATAACACCCCTTCTTTATTACAAAATCATAAGCATGTAATTCTGTAACATAACAATGTCACACTCAAGCACATCATATGACATTTTAGGTAAAATGTTCAAATTAAAACTATAAATTATTACACCCATATTATTACCTTACCAACAACACTCAAGCAGGCATTAATTCTGTGGGACCCTGTATTTATCTGAATTTTATATATACATTTATAGCTTTGTCTAATTACAAAAGCTTATAGTGAGAAAATTCCAAATAATACAGAGATGTTTATGTAGAGTGTAAGTCATGCATAATGCCATCACAACCAATATCCATTGTTGGATTTGGCATAGATACAACCTAATCTTTTCAGTACATTTACTAACATAACACATGTAAAACACAAATACATTTATTTACTTTAGATCTCCTAGAGTAGGTCAAATCATCCAAGTATAGAACCTTACCACACTGTATCCTTTTGCTTCATATTAATTTTGCTCTTACTTGAAATTTGTAAAAATTAATCTCTAATACATTGAATTTTGTGATGGAATTACCTAGGTCTGTTTGTGTTTACCATCATATTCTCAGAGAATACTTGTTGAATGAATGAATGAATGAACAAAACAGTACAGCAAGTTACTTTTGACCCTTGATCTTCTTAACTATCCATTCGTATTTACTGAGAACCCACTACATGCAAGGAACCATTCTAGGTGTTGAATCTTGGACATCTTTTGAGGCTGCTACATATATTATGTGCCACATTTATTCGGCCAGTGTACTCTTAGTGGGCATTTATGAATATTAATAAAAGTGGTATTGAGAATACAAAGTCCTGATTTGTCACTGGAAAGATGAAAAAAACAAAGAGCATTTACAAATAAGTTTTCATAAGGTGCCCCCCGCCCCACGGCTCCCCAAAAGAGCAATAGTAAGGTAGGAGAAAGGTCTTGTTTAAGTTAAGATATTTACTTATTCTGTATCTCATCTCCCTGTGATTGAGTTTCTGACCCATTTGCTTGCTGTGAGAATTTGCATAAGTGTATATATCCTAACAGAATGTAATACTTCATCTTGAAGACAGGATTACCACAAAGCCTACTTTTTATGTTTGCTGTGAGAAACTAAATGTACTCATTATGCCATAGGAAATTGCATTTGTAAGAATGTTTGTTTTAAGAAATTGGCATTATTCACCCCGGACAGGTGGCTCAGTTGGTTGGAGCATCATCATGTGCACCGAAAAGTTGTGGGTTTAATTCCAGTTCAGGGTACATACCTAAGTTGTGGGTTCGATCCCTGGTCGGGTATGTAAGGGAGGCAAACGATAGATATTTCTACCTCACATCAATGTCTCTCTCTCTCTAAAATCCATAAAAACATATCCTCAGGTGAGGATTAAAAAAAAGAAAGAAATTGAACTTATTTATATAGGTTAGTAATAATCATTAATATACCAGTGTATATAATTCACTATCTTTTTTTTTTTTTTTTTAAGATTTCACTTATTTATTTTTAGAGAGGAAGGGAGGGAGACAGGGAGAGAAATATCAATGTGAGAGAGAAACACTGATTGGTTGCCTCTCCTACGTGCTCCGACTGGAGACTGAATCTGCAACCCAGACATGTGCCCTGACTGGGAATAGAACTGGCCACCCCTCGCTTTGTGGAATGATACCCAACCAACTGAGCCATACAGGTCAGGACTAACTCAACCTCTTGAGCTCATTAACTTCATGGTGTAACTATGTCACTCCATAAGTGACATAAATTCACTTGCTTCTCAGAGAGCACCAAAACCCTTTGTCTTTGCTGTCTCCCTACAGGCAGGCCTGTTTGACCAAAATAAATGCTGATTCTAAAATGCAATGCAGGGCATGTTTCTCTTTCACAAAAAAAATTTTTTTGAGCACTTCTAAATGCCAGGGACATTGCTGAGCACCTATGCATACACCACCTTATTTGACTTCTTGACAACAGCCATAGTAGGTACAAGGATTATTCCTGTCTTACAGATGAGGTTGAGTAGCTTCCCTAACAAAACACCACTAGCTATGAAGAGCTATTTGCTTGGAGAATTGGAAGCTCTGGGTGAAGGACAGTCAAAATAACAACTTTCAAATATCTGACTGGATTCTTTAATGGTAGAGTGATTAGCATGTCGGGTCACAGCACCAAGAACGTAAGGACCAATAAATACAAGTTACAAAGAGGACATTCAAGATGAAACAGGCTTTTCTGGATATAATGCAATGTAATACTTGGAGAATAAATTCGAGCACTGGATGGAAGTTGAAATGAATGGCCAATGAGAGCATCTATCAACTCTGAGTCCACTATTCTCTTCCTCTTCTGTATTTCTCACCTCTTTCAACCCATCACCTTCTCTCTCCTTCTACCTGGACCCATACACTGGTGCATTCATCCTTTTTTTCCATTCAACAAATATTTGCTGACCTGTACCTTCCATTATAGTAGCCACTGGCGGCTAAGTTTATTGAAATTAGGTAAAATTAAAAATGCAGTTCCCAAGTTGTACTAACCACATTTCAAGTGCTTAATAACCACATGTGCCTAGTGGCTACCACATTGGAAAGTTCTGCTGGACAGTGCTGTTTTAAACAGCTGAGGTAGTGATGGTAGCCACAAGAATGAAAAAATCTTGAGTTCTTGACCTTAAGGAGCTTATAGCCTAAGGGAGGAAAAAAAGACACCCAGTGTGTGTTACTTCTCAAGTGCTAACATTTATTGAGTTTTTGCTGTAAATTGGGCAGTGTGCTAAGTACTTTCTGCGACCATTTGGGTGCACCCTCCTAACACCATAAAATAGGTGCCATAATTATACTCCTTTTACAGAGAGAAACAAGTTAAATTAATTTGCCCAACGTATATGGAGTATTTTTTATAGGGCTCATGACCAAGGGTACGTATGTGTGGGACCACAAAATAAGGTGAGAATCCATTTGGGGGTCTTAAGGGAAGGTTACAAGCGCAGAGGGATTAACACCCAAGTCTGTCTCTAGACCATGCTTGTTCAACATGTGGGCCATTGATTATCAACATCAGAATTTCCAGGGTGAGCATTAAAAGTCTTGATCCCCATCACCCTTTTAGGAGCTCTGTGGGAGGGCCCAGGGAATGTACATTTCAAACAAGCTCCCAGCTCTGTCCCAGAGATTCTTTCCTGTTCACTAGATGACGTTTGAGCACCACTGGCCCACACTACCCGGTCCCCTTTTATTGCGCTTTTCCCAGGCTGCCCCATACTTGCCACCTGACTATGAATGAACGTTGGAGGCTGAGCTGGGTGACTCAGGCAGGCCTCTCGGGGCCTCTTTGCCTGGCGTAAAATGAGGAGCTCCGCGGGTCTCAGGCTCGACAGTCAACTGGCACAAGGAAAGCCTCCAATTACGCGGCCCCCGCCGGGCCGCCAGAGTCCCGCCCCTCTCAGCATGTCTACCTTCGCAGATCTGCTCCCACAGGTTCTTCCCTGGCGGTTCTGCAACCTTCCCCGGCGAGAGGGGCCGCTCGGGGGACGAGGGGCACACGGTGGGCACTGGTGTCCTGGTGGTGACAGACAACTCTGATGAGTAGGCTTCACGTTTCCCAGAGAAGCTGCCCACCCGCCCCAGTGCCGCCATGGGCACGGTTTCCACGACAACCACGCTCTGCCCCGGCCGCGACCCGGAAGAAGCAGGAGCTCTGGACCGGTGGGCCAGCCTCTCGAAGTTGATATCCGGGTTACTTCGGAGTGGGCTCTCTGTTGGAGTCGGAGAAGTTTGACCTGCAGGTGAGAGCGGATGATGCGACGTTAGAAGGGCGGAGAGGGGTCTGGAGATGGGGCTTGGGGACTTGGACAGTGAACAGAGTGAAAAGCAGACGACCTGCATCCTCAAATTCACGCCGCCCCCCTCTCTCTCCAGTCTCTGCTATGCCCTCGCCCTGGCTGGAGGCCGCCGCCTTCAGGAAGTTCTCCCTCCTTGTAGCCGGGCCCGCAGCTGGATTCTTCCCAGTTCGTTTGTGTGGAAGCTTTGGCTCAGCAGAGCCTTTGAGGGACCAGCCTTGCTTCCTGGGTCCCTTGCTTCCTGCTAGAGATCCTGTGATGGGAGTGGGGTCTTGGTGCTCTTGTGCAGAACCCTGGCTCCAAGTCTCGGCCCGCGTTCCAACCACTTTTTTATCACTTGCCAGCTTTGGGACCCAGGGCAAGTGAATTAAACTTTCCAAGCCTCTGTTGCAAGTCTTTGAGATGGGGTAGTTATACCAGCCCCCCATGAGGCTGCCACGACAATTTGGTTAGGTTCACTTTGTCTTGTTGAAGGAATGAATACATTTGGGGTCGCAGGGTTGAAGAGGAACTTCATTGCTAAAAGGTTGGATGCTACAGTGTTCTGAATGACAGAGATGGGGAGAGAAGGTGATTAAGTTGACAACAATCTTCCCTTGGTTTATTTTATTTTGTCGTCTTTTTTTTCCCCCCAAATCAGGTCTGTTGACCACTCCTCCATCTGAGGCACTCTCTGCTCCCTGACTCCACCCTCTTCAGGTTTGCACCTTCTCCCTCTCCTTTGCCATCCCCTCCTTCTCTGCCCACCCATTTAAATGTCTGCTCTCTAAGGCTCTGTTTCAGACTGTTTCTGTCCAACGCTTAATTACCATCCATATATTCCAAAGTTTATTTTGCCCATGCCAGCCTAGACATCTCTGAACCTCAGACCCATATATCCACCATGGAACATCTCCACTTAAATATCTCAAAGCATCTGTTCAAACTAACATATCTCCAACCTCCCACCACCACCTTCCGTTCCTTTGTCTCAGGGATTAGTGCCAACACCCTGCAGTTGCCCACTGTGGAAAACTGTTTTTCAGAAAGTTTCCTGACAACCGGTAGTCTAGGTTAGAAGACCTCCATTATCTTGACATTACCTCTGTGCTTGCCTTTATCACCTGTATTGTCTATGTTATTACACCTCTTACCTTCCCACATCTACTTGCTTTTTGACGGCAGGTGTTTTATCTCATTAATCTTTGTATATTTAGTGTTCATCCCTCATTCAATGAGTACATATTTTTTACTCCTATGTGCCAGGTACAGAGTTAGGCTCTGGGAGTACAAGCAGACCTTGTTTCACTGTGCGTTATTGCACTTCACAGGTGTTGTGTTTTTACAAATGGAAGACGACCGTCTACCAGTCAAAAGATTGTTATTTGCTGTATTGTCATACTCACTTTATTATGGTGGTCTGAAACGGAACCCACAAAAGTCTGCCTCTACAGCAGAAAACAAGACATAAGTGAATGAGTGAGTGCTCTCTTGACTCTCCAGGAGCAATTATGAATGAACTTGAGCTCTACCTCAGGCCTGGCCTGGTTCTTTGAAGCTGCTAAGAGTGAGGCAGGTCTGATGCTGAAGAGAACTCCAAAGTGGAGAAGCTCCTGACCTTTCCCTCCCACTGTGTAAATCTTCTGTTACAGGATGTTTGTTTCTGGTGTCCCTGAGTGTCTCCATGTCATCCAGGGAGCAACAGGAACTGGGATTACCATCCCAGTGGTGAGAGAAATAGCCCAGCTGGAAGCTGAAGTGTATTGAGGGCTCCAGCCTCTTCTTACAGGTGCCTCCCTGACATTTTCCAAAAAAATATAAAAAGAAAAAGGCTGGACACTCTAGGTTGTTGTGTGTCATCTTCAGTCATTAAATGTTAGCAATTTATTTGAAAATTTAAAAAGGCAGGCTGGATGTCCTCCTCCTTGCTCCCCCACACCTGCCTCTGATTTAGTTCAACTTTTATGGATGGAGAAAGTGAGGCCTGGAGAGGCAAGCAGCTATGAGGCAAGAATGTCAGTCTCACCACTTGAACCCAGGTGTTATGTGCCCTAGCTGGGGCTCCTCTCACCATACTTCTCTGCTGGTCTTATCACTAGCCACATGGGGAAGTAATTAGGAGAATAAGTCACTCGGGTTCAGGTTGGGGGAATTAATTTCTAGACACGAAGCAGAACTGTTTAGACGAATAGACTTATGGGCTAATTGTGCCACAGTCACTGCATTGGTGGGAATCAGCAAGAAGGACTGACATTAGGAATTCTGTACTCTTCATCCAGTATAATGTGAGTCCCTGGAGGGTAGTGCCTGGTCTGTCTGGTTTGATTGCAGCTGTACTCATAGGGTAGGCAGTTGGTAAATTTCTGTAGAATAAGTAACTAGGCTTAGAGATTTGAGGAAGAGGGTTAGGAAAAGGAGTCAACAATGTAGCAAGCACTTTCCAAGGATTATCTCAATTTATTCTTTCCAACAGCCCTTTGGGAAGTGGTGTTTTCCCACATTTTCCAGATGGGGAAATTAAGGCTCAGGGAGACTAGGCGAGTGACTTAAGGTAAGGCAGCAGTTTGGATTTGAACCTGGGGCTGTCTGAATGTTAGCTCCATTCTGTGTCTTTGATCATATTTCCCTTTGTTCCTGTGGAATCATGCTTGTTTTCCCAGACCATCCACTCAAAGAAACATGACTCTTGGCAATACCTAGATGAATTGTACACAACATGGTTTGGTGTAGGAATAAGTACCCTTTTTTTTTTTTTTTTTTTAAGGAATGATTACCAAGACCCACAAAGGAGACCTGAACCTTAGGCTACCAGAGAAAAACAAGAAGAAGAAGAAGGTAATGGTCAGAGAACCAGAGACTCAGTACTCAGTTGTAAACAGAAACAGTTATTTCACTGAAGTCTGTCCCACAAGAGCCATATCACCCATGAAGAGTGTGATCCAAGGACAGGTATCTGAGATGCCTCTGGTGAAGAAAAAAAAGAAGAAAAAGAAGGGCCACAGCATTCTCTGTGAGGAGCACCTAGATCTTGAGACCATGTTACGTGCCAGGTGGACAGAGAAGTCTTCCAGCCCCAGGACACAGGCTGTTGGTCCATCTGAGTTCCTCAGTGGGGAAAAGAAAAAGAAGAGGAAGTCCTTTTCGCCTCTGGCCATGTCCCCCAATTTGAGGACCTCCCTGGACCCCAGACAGAGGGAGGAAGTGACCAGCATTGGCAAGAAGCTTAAAATACACAAGAAGGAAGAAAAAGCCCAGGAAACTGCAGCCTTCTCAGTCAGGGACACTTGGTTCAGCGAGGCCAGGAATCGGCATGCTTGCTCATTGGGAAAGGATGACCAGGAACAGGCAGCTTTGGGGCAGAAAAGGAAGCAGGGGAGCCCCAGGGAGCACAACATAAAGATGAAGAAGAAGAAAATCCAGCAGGAGGGAGACACCCACTTTGGTCACCCCAAGCCCTTTAGGTCTATGGAGAGCAGCCCTAGGAAAGGAAGTAAAAAGAAGCCGGTCAAAGTTGAGGCTTCAGAATACATCCCAATAGGAGATGGCCTCAAGTCCCCTGTGAAGAAGAAAAGGAAGTCCAATAAAAAGGCAAGGCAGAAAGGCATTGAGGAGCCAGCTCTGAAGAGAGAAAGAACAAAGAAGAGGAAAGAGAGCAAAGTATCAGGAGAAACTTGGGAGGAGGTAGGTTGTCCTTCAGAAGTTGACTCTACTTTGGGAGAATAAGGGTGGAAGTTGGGAATGTATGTATGTGTACATGTGCATGGGCAACTCAACTTTTCAGCTGAAAGAACTCTATTTAAACCGACTTAAGCCAGAAAAGGGATTTATTGACACGTGTAATTTACTGAGGAGTGGGTCTGGCACAAGAGGAAAGGCTCAGTTAATACTGACTGAAGGACAAATCTGGAGTTGGATCATCAAGGTGTCTACGTGGCTTGTGCTCAGCTCTACCAGATGTAGTTGGGGATTATAGGGACGCTCACATGATGTACTTCTGCATCCAGGATTTCTCCCAGTTCTGCCCTGGTCCACCATTAGACTGGATTTCACCAATTTCCTCCTTTATTCAGAAACTTTCGGGGTTTAGGAGGAACACCAGAGGTTTTGGAGCTCGACTCTCATCAGAATCTAGAATCCCTTCTGCCAAGAACCCAGTGAAAGGTAGTCATTTCCCCTCTGCTTAACATCTGTGACAGGGACTCAGCCTACCAGAGCAGCCCCTGAAATATAAGCATGTCTTCAAAGTCTTCCCAGATTATGTTAGAGAACAGAGCCTCTGGGGATAAGTGAAATGTGCCAGTTGTCATTATTGAAGGGAAAGTGGCCAGCCTGAGGCCTCACCATCAGAGAGTCCCTCAAATGTTTGAAGCCAGTGAGAGAGTGTGGCCCATGTAAGCATGCATAGTCAGGGCAGGCCCGGAGAGGATGTCCCATGACAGCTGAGATATGTGAGGGTCCTTGGTCATTTGTGCAAATAGAGCAGCAGGTGCAGAGGCCCTGGGAGGAGCAAAGAGGCTGGGGTGGGGAAAATTGGGTGACAGTGACAGAGAACCATAGAGACCACAGAAGTCTGGATTTTATGTAAGCAAGATGAGAGCCCTAGGAGTTTTGGGGAGTGAGGTGACATGGTCTGATTGAGGGGTTTTTTTAGATACAATTAACATAAAATTGTGTACATTTAAGGTGTACAGTGTATTCTGATTGAATTTTTAAAGCTCACCTGAGCTACTTGAGGAATGGGAGGGTGAGGAAGCAGGAGTTAGAGACCCATAGTTTTCCAGGCAGGAGAGAAGGCAGTGACTAGGGAGTACGGTTGAGCAGTGTGGAGGAGAGAATTGGGTAGGTTCGGGTTTGCTGGCACGCCCATTCCCCGCACCCATCAGAGGCCTGAGCCCACCTGCATTTCCTTGTCCTTGCCAGCCCATCCCCCACCCTCATGTCTACTGTCAGTGGGACTGTGTGTTTCTCCTTTTTGCTGGTTTGGCCTCACCCTGGGAGGTCAGATGACTAGTGGTGGGAAAGGTCATGCCCTTAGCCTGAATTAGGAGACTTTAGTTAGTGTCAGCCCTACCCCTGAACTGTGGGGGTGACCTCATGATAGTCACTTCACCTCTCTGATCCTTAGTTTCTTCATCTCTCAAATAGGTGAGTGCCACAGTTTTGAGGAGAATCATGGAAGAGAAAGGATGTCCAGTGTTCCGTATTAGATAGAGTTTGGGGTGCTGCTAGGTTCTTGGGTCTTTTCTGGACTTTGTCATAATCTTACCCTATAGGGCTGCTTGGGCAGAGGGCCTATGCTTGACTTTTGCTCCCTTTGCTCTCCTGTGTAGGAGGCTGACACAGACTTAGAGGTGGTGTTGGAAAAGAAAGGCAACATGGATGAAGCGCACATAGACCAGGTATGTATGGCCCAGGTCCTCATCCCCCTCACATGTGTCTTGCTGCTCTCCTCCTATCAGGCCACAAGATCCTGGTCTCAGAAGGGCCCAGGACTCCAAAAGCTACCAGTCCAGATTCTGTGGCGCATCTCCCATGGCAGAGAATTCTGTGGCCTTCTTCCACTTCATGGTGGAAGAGCCCTTCACAGCCATGTTATTGGTTGAGGGGCCATCTGGTTATTTAAGAACCTCAGGCTGAGGCTCTCCATTCTGTAACCACTGCAGTGGGGAGAAGGGTACATGTCCCTAAGACCTAAAGCCAGGGCAGGGAACACATGCTCAACCAGGCCCACATGTTGTCACCTCCTGGCTTCAATTCAGGAGTATTTAGAGAAGTGGTTCTGTTGTGGACTAGCTTCTATTCCTGTCAAGCTCAGTTCCCTGATAAGTGCTTTCTGTATGGGAGCTGGACTTTCTGGAACTGGAGCACTTTCATAACCCTGGACCCCAAGGCCTGGTAGGACAGTGTAGTAACTACATAGGCTTGGCTGTGGGCCATTACTAATGAGGTGACCTAGGGTAGTCACTAACCTTACTTAACCTCATATAGGTGAAAACCAAACCAGATTGTGTTGTGAGACACTCAGCAGGGGTCTACCTCATACTTACACATTTAAAAAAATTTTTTTATTCTTTATTATATTACAGTTGTCCCAATTTTTTTCCCTTTTGTCCCCCTCCACCCAGCCCAACCCTCTTACCCAGAGTCAATCCTTTCTCCGTTGTCCATGTTCATGGGTCATTCATACAGATACTTTGAATGGTACCTTCCCCTTCCTTCCACCATTCCCTAATCCCCCCTCACTCTTTCCCTCCTACAGCTATCAGTCTGTTCCATGTTTCCATGTCTCTGGTTCTATTTTTCTTGTAAGTTTATTTTGTTCATTCCAGTTATAAGTGAGATTATATGGTATTTGTCTTTGGCTGACTGGCTTATTTCACTTAGTGAAATAGCCACTGGCTAAGTGGAGAACAGTCTCCAGTTCCATCCATGCTGTCCGAACAGGTAGGACTTCCTTCTTTCTTTCTGCTGCATAGTATTCCATTGTGTAGATGAACCACAGTTTTTTAATTCACTCATCTACTGATGGGCACTTGGGCTGTTTCCAACACATTGTTGTTGTTTTTTTTAAGATTATATTTATTTATTCCTAGACAGTGGAAGAGAGGGAGAGAAACATCAATGTGTGGCTGACTCTCACATGGCCCCCACTGGGGACCTGGCCCGCAACCCAGGCACGTGCCCTGACTGGGAATCAAACACTGCAACCCTTTGGTTCACAGCCCACGCTCAATCCACTGAGCTACGCCAGCCAGGACCAACACTTTGCTATTGTAAATAGTGCTGCTATGAACAGAGGGGTGCATAAGTTCTTTTAAATTGGTGTTTCAGGATTCATAGGGTATATTCCAGGCAGTGGAATCACTGGGTCATAAGACAGTTCCATTTTTAATTTTTTCCACAGTGACTGCACCAGTCTGCATTCCCACCAACACTGTAGTACGGTTCCATTTTCTCCACATCCTCACCAACACTTGTTGGTTGTTTATTTATTAATTATAGCCATTCTGACAGGTGTGAGGTGATAGCTCATTATGGTTTTAATTTGTATCTCTCTGATTACTAGTGATGTTGAGCATCTTTTTATAATTCTGTGGGCCATCTGTAGGTCCTCCTTGGATAAGTGTCTGTTCAAGACCTTTGCTCATTTTTTAATTGGGTTGTTTGTTTTTCTGGTGTTGAGTCATACTAGTTCTTTATATATTCTGCAAATTAAACCATTATCCAATGTGTTATTGGCAAATATGTTCTCCCATACAGTTGGTTCCCTTTTCATTTTAATGATGGTTTCTTTAGCTGTGTGGAAAGTTTTTAATTTGATGTATTCCCATTTATTTTTTTCCTTTATTTCCCTTTCCTAGGAGATATATCAGTGAAAATATTGCCACATGGGGTTTCTGAAATTTTACTGCCTATGTTTTCTGCTAGGATTTTTATGGTATCACAATTTATATTTAAGTCCTGGTCCTTGGGAGGACTTTATTCATTTTGGGTTTATTCTGGTGTATGGTGTAAGTTGGTGGTCCAGTTTCATGTTTTTGCATGTACCAGTCCAGTTCTCCCAACACCATTTATTAAAGAGACTGTTTTTACTCCATTGTATGCTCATGCCCCCTTCATCAAATATTAATTGAACATAGAAACATGGGTTTATTTCTGGGCTCTCTACTCGGTTCCATTGATCTATGTGTGTGTTTTTATGCCAGTACCAGGCTGTCTGGATTACACTGGTCTTGTAGTGTAGTTTAATATCAAGTACTGTGACCTTCCTATTTTATCCTTCTTTCTCTGGATTGCTCAGGCCATTTGGGGTCTTTTCTGGTTCTATATAAGTTTTTGGAATATTCTGATCTGTGAAATATAACATTGATATTTTAAAAGGCATTGTGTTGAACCTGTATATTGCTTTGGGTAGCATGGACATTTTAATGGTGTTAATTCTTCCAATCCATGAACATAGTATATACTTCCATTTATTTGTATCTTCCTCAATTTCTTTCTTCAGTGTTCTGTAGTTTTCCAAGTACAGGTCTTTTGCTTCATTGGTTAAATTTATGTCTAGGTACTTTATTTTTCTTGTTACTTTAGTAAATGGGATTTTTTTCATAGTTTCTTTTTCGATAATTCATTGTTATACAAGATGCCATCAATTTCTGACTATTGAATTTGTATCCTGTTATTTTACCAAATTCACTTATTAGGTCGAGTAGTTTTTTGATGAAGACTATAGGGTTGTCTGTGATACTAACAGTTTTACTTCCTCCTTTCCTATTTGGATGCCTTTTATTTCTTTTTCTTGTATAATCACTGTGGCTAGAACTTCCAGCACTATGTTGGATAGAAGTGGTCAAAGCAGGCACCCTTGTCTTGTTCCTGATATTAAGGGAAATACTTTTAGTTTTGCCCATAGAGTATGATGTTGGCAGTAGGTTTCTCTCATATGGCCTTTATGATGTTGTGGTGTGCTCCCTCTTTTCCTACTTTGCTGAGTGTTTTTATCATAAATGGCTGCTGGATTTTGTCAAATACTTTTTCAGCATCCATTTATACAATCATGTGATTTTTGTCTTTCATTTTGTTTATGTGATGTATTACATTTATTGATTCGTGAATGTTATACCATCCTTGCATCCTTGGGATAAACCCCACTTGATCATAGTATATGATCTGTTTAATGTATTCCTGGATCTGGATTGCCAGTATTTTGTTGAGAATTTTAGCATCTGTGTTCATTAGAGATATTGGCCTGTAATTTTCTTTCTTTGTTGTGTGTTTACCTTGTTTTGGAATTAGGGTGATAGTGATCTCCTAAAAAAGAGTTTGGTGTCTTCCCTCTTCTTGAATTTTTTGTAATACTTTGAGAAGGATAGGAGTTAGTTCTTCTTTAAATGTTTCGTAAAATTCACCTGTGAAGCCATCTGGTCCAGGGCTTTTATGTGCCTGGGGTTTTTTGATTACTGCTTCAGTTTCCCTAATTGTTATCAGTCCATTCAGACTTTCTGCTTCTTCTTGAATCAGTTTTGGGAAAGTGTATATTTTCAGAAATATGTCCACTTTGCTTAGGTTGTCCAGTTTCTTGACATGTAGTTCATAGTAATTTCTTATAATCCTTTGTATTTCTGTGGTATCTGTTGTTATTTCTCCTCTTTCATTTCGGATTGTATTTATTTGGGTCTTCCCCTTTTTTTTTCCTGGATGAGTCTGATTAAAAGTTTGTCTATTTTGGTTATCTCATCAAAGAAGGAGCTTCTGGATTTATTGATTTTTTGGATTTTTAAAAATTCTGTATGTCACCTAATTGTGCTCTGATCTTGATTATTTCCTTCCTTCTACATGCTCTGGGCTTTGTTGTTGTTCCTGTTTTCTTTGTTATGTAGGGTTAGGTTTTTTGAGATTTTTCTATCTTCTTTAGGTAGGCCTGTGCTGCTGTAAACTTCCTTCTCAGGACTGCCTTTGCTGTGTCCCATAGGTTTTGGGTTGTTTTGTTTTCATTTTCATTTGTACAGATACTTTTTGATTTCTTCCTTGATCTCATTGTTAACCCATTCATTATTAATATCGTGTTATTCAGTCTCCATATATTTGACTGTTTTTGAGGTTTTTCCTTGGGGTTGGTTTCTAGTTTCTAGCCATTGTGATCCAAGATGCTTAATATGATTTCAATTTTCTTGTATTTGTTAAGGCTTGTTTTGTGTCCTACCATGTGGTTTATCTTTGAAAATGATCCATGTGTGTTTGAAAATAATGTATACTTTCCTTATTTGGAGTGAAGTGTACTATAAATGTGAAGTTCATTTGATCTTGAGTGTTTTTCAGTGCCATACTATGCATGTTGATTCTTTGAAAGATCTATCTGTTGTTGACAGTGGGGTGTTAAAATCCCCTACAATGACTGTATTGCTGCCAATTTCCTTCCTAAAGTCCTCCAAGATTTTCTTTATGTATTCAGGTGCTCCTATGTTGGGTGCATGTATGTTTACAAGAGTTATATCCTCATGTTGGACTCCTCCCTTAAGTATTATATAGTGACATTGACTCTTGTTATGGCTTTTGTTTTAAAGCCTATTATATCTGATGCAAGTATTGCTACCCCAGCTTTTTTTTATGTCCATTTGCTTGGAATATTCATTTCTATTCCTTCACTTTCATCCTGTGTAGATCTTCTGTTCTGAGGTGGGACCTCTGTAGACATCATATATGTGGGTCATGATTTCTTATCCACTCAGCTACCCTATGCCCTTTGATTGTAGCATTTAATCCATTTACATTTAAGGTTATTATTGTAGGTACTTGTTTAGTGCTATTTTCTCCTTTTGGGCTTGTTTTCCCTTTGTCTCCCTCTCTATTTCTTCTTAAACCAGCCCCTTTAGCATTTCTTGCAGTGCTGGCTTGGTGGAAATGTACTCTTTTAGCCTTCTTTTGTCTGAGAATCTTTTTTATTTCACTTTTCATTTTAAATGAGAGCCTTGCTGGATAGAGAAATCTTGGCTGCATGTACTTGCTTTTCATTGCATGGAATATTTCATGTCAGTCTCTTCTGGTTTATAGTGTTTCTGTTGAGAAATCAGCTGCTAGCCTTATCAGAGCTCCCTTATACGTTACTAGCTGTTTCGCTCTCACTGTCTTAAAGACTCTCTTTGTCTTTAAATTTTGGCATTTTAATTATGCTGTGTCTTAGAGTTGGCCTCTTTGGGTTCATTTTGATTGGGACCCTCTATGCTTCCTGAACTTGCATGATTTTTCCCTCACCAAGTTAGGGAATTTTTCTTTTGTTTTTTTCAAACAGTTTTTCTACCCTTTGCTCCTTTTCTTCTCCTTCTGGTATTCCCATGGTGCAACTGTTATTACATTTCATGTGCTGAAGCTCCCTTAAACTATCCTGGTTCTTTTTGAGTCTTTTTACTATATAGTGCTCTGACTGGGTGTTTTTTCCTACCTTGTCTTCCAGCTCTCTGCTTCATCTGGAATGCTTTTAATTCCTTCTGGTGTATTCTTCCTTTCAGATACTGTATTGTTCATTTCCTTCTGGTTCTTATTCGTAGTTTGTATGTCCTGTTTTATGCTGCTATAGTTCCCACCAAGTTGCTTTTAGCTCCTATTAAGTTCCTTGTTGTTCTCACTGAGTTCCTTGAGCATCCTTATAACCATTTTTTAACTTTACATCTGATAGATTGCTTGCCTCAATTTCATTTAGCTCTTTTTCTGGATATTTCTCCTTTCCTTTCGATTGGAGGTTGTTTCTTTGTCTCCCCAACTTCTGTTTTTCAGTTTTCTTCATGCATTTGATTTCTGGTTTCATGCCATTGTGGTAAGCAAATAGGCTTGATATAATTTGTTTTCGTGAATTTATTGAGACTTGTTTTGTGGCATAATATGTGCTGTGTCCTAGAAAATGGTCCATGTGCACTGGAGAAAAAGTGTAATCTGCTCCTTGGGGACTAAATATTCTGTGAATGTCTATTAACTTGCCCTAATGTGTTATTTAAGGCCATTATTTCCTTATGAAATTTTTGTCTGCATGATCTTCCCATTGAGGTAAGTAGGGGTATTAAGGTCCCCAACCAATTATTATAGTATTACTGTTAATTTCCGCCCTTATGTCAATTAATACTTGATTTATATACTTAGGTGCTCCTATATTGGGTACCTAGATATTTAGAATTGTTATATCTTCTTGGATTGACCCTTTTATCATTATGTAATATCTGCCTTTGTCTTTTTCACATTTGTTGTCTTCAAGTTAATTTTGTGTGATGTGAATATTGCTATCCCAGTTTTCATTTCATTTCTACTTGCATGTAATATCTTTTGCCATACCTCCACTTTCAGTCTGTGTGTGTCTTTCAATCTAAAGTGAATCTCTTTTAGTTGGCAAATAGATGGGTCTTATTTTATTCTACTCCATTCTGCCACCTTATGTTTTTTGAGTGGAGCATTTAGTCCATTTGCACTTAAAGTAATTACTTATAGGTATGTGCTTATTGACATTTTGTTAATTGGTTTTTTTTTTGTTTTGTTTTTATGTTGTTGTTGTTCTCTATCTCCAATGTGCTCGTTTACTTCAGTGTTTTGTTTGGGTTTCTTTCTCTTTATTTTTTCAGTATTTTTATAGGTTTTTGTTTTTGTTTTGTGGTTACCATGAGTTGGAGATTTTACACACACACACACACACACACACACCTCTGTGTATAGCAATCATTTTAAGCTGATAGGCTTTTAAGTTCAGACACATTCTAAAAGCACTGCACTTTTACTCCCTCCAATCTTTGTTTTTGACATGTTTTATATCTTTTTGTGTATTTAATGCCTATTGTAAGTTAATTTTACTTTTGTCTTTTAACTTTCATATTTGCTTTTTAAGTGGTTGACTCACTGTATTTATTGTATATTTGTCTTTAGCAATAGGATTTTTTTCTTTCCTGTATTTTCTTATATCTGGTTATGGCCTTTTTTTATCTGCATAAGAAAGACCCTTTTAGACCAGTGTGGCTCAGTTGATTGGGTGTTGTCCCACAAGGCAAAACGTTGCTAGTTTGAACCCTGGTCAGGGCACATGCCTGGGTTGCAGGTTTGGTCCCCGGCTGGAGCATATATAAAATCATCTGATAGATGTTTCTCTTTCACATTGATGTGTCTGTCCCTTTCTTTCTCCCTCTCTTCACCTCTCTCTAAAAATAAAATCTTTAGAAAAGACCCTGTAATGTTTCTTGTAAAACTGGTTTAGTGGTGGTTAACTCCTTTGGGTTTTGCTTGTCTGGAAAATTCTTTCTCCTTCAGGTCTGAATGATGATCTCCCAGCATAGTAGTCTAGGTTATAGATTCCTTTCTTTCTGCACTTTAAATATATCCTGCTAGTCCCTTCTATCCTGTAAAGTTCCTGTTAGGAAATCAGCTGATGCCTTTTTTGGTTTCTCTTTTATTTGACTACTGTTTCCTTTTTGCTGCCTCCAAGATTGTCTTTGTATCCTTAACTTTTGTCATTTTAATTACAATATGTCTTAGTGTGGGCCTCTTTGGGTTCATCTTTTTTGGAACTCTCTGCCTTGTGGTTCTGGACATCCCTTTCCTTCCTTAGATTAGGAAACTTTTCAGCTTTATGTTTTCAAATATGTTTTCTGCCTCTTTTTCTCCCCCTTCTCCTTCTGTAATCCCTAAGATGTGAATGTTAAAGTGCTTGATTTTGTCCCAGAGGTCCCTTATACTATTTTCATTAAAAATTTTTTTTTTGTTTAAATTTTTTGAAATTGATTTTAGAGAGGGGGAAGGAGGAAGGAGTGGGGAGGGAAAGAAACAGAAACATCAGTTTCTTATTCCACTTATTTACGCATTCATTGGTTGCTTCTTGTATATGCACTTACTGGAGATTGACCCCTCAACCTTGGTGCATCAGGATGACTCTCTAACCAACTAAGCTCTTGGCCAGGGCATATTAAAAATCTTTTTTTATTTTGCTGTTCTCATTGAGTTATTTCCACTACATGGTCTTCTTGTTTGCTGATCCATTCTTCTATATTAACTATTCTGCTGTCAATTCCCTCTAATGTATTAGTGATTTCAATTATTACATTCTTCATCTCTGAGTTTAAAGTGTTTCTTAAAGTGTTCTGAGTTCCTCTATTCTACTCTGAAATTTGTTGAGCATCCTTATGACCATTTCTTTGAATTCTTTATCAGGTAAATTACTTATCTCCGTTTCATTAGAATTTTTCTCATTCGTTCATTTGGGACATATTTCCTGTCTCCCATTTGGTTTCACTTTGTGTTTATTCTTATGAGTTAGATGAAATAGCTCTCCCTCCCAGTCTTGAAAAAGCGGCCTCTGTGTAGACTGTGTGCTGGATTGTTTTGGCAGGCTTGCTGTAGTCAAGTTGAGTGTGCACAGTGATTATCGCCTGGCCAGAAGGTGTGGGGTCCTGGTGGGGCACCCTAGTGTGTGCCTGCTTCTTTGCCCTCCTGAGCTGTGTGGGGCTACCCAGTATGCCTATGGCACTCACTGATGATTTAGTTGTCTGTTCCACAAGCGGGGTCTGACCAGGGCTGTTCTGGTGTGCACATGGCAGCACCCTACTCGTTCGGCACTTTCTCTGGACAGGGCAGCCTGTGTGCACACACTGTATCACTTGGCTAGTTCCATACTGTCTCCAGGCAGGGTAGCACTGTGAGCAAATACTGCAGAGTTTTGCTAGCTCTGCTCTCCAAGAGCTCTGAATGCACAGACCACCCAGTGGGTGCATGCAGCAGCACCTTGAGGTACCTGCTGGACCAATCTCAAGGTTGTAGGGCCACTTATATGTACACTGTGGTGTCCTCCTTTTCCTGTTTGAGCTTTTTGCTGGGTTTGTACTATGGATGCCCTGCCAGTGAACCAGAGCACCTGGATAGAGATCCTGCCCGCTATCCAAGTGCCGGGGAAATATAAACAGTGGCAGTCACCAGTTCCTTCTGTCTTGGAGAGTTCCCTCAGGTCCCTGAGAGGTCTCACGGTTCCCCAGCATTCTCTATGTCTTTCTCTTTCTTGATTGTTGTGCAGAAGCTGTTCATTTGGCCCTCAGTTGTTTCTCAGGAGGAATTGTTCTAAGTATAGGTAGGTGTACATTCTGTGTCCTTTGGAGGGGCTAGCTCAGCATCTTCCTATGCCACTGTCTTGGACCTACCTTTTTAAAATACATACTTAAGGAACGGCTAAGCAAGGATAAATGAGGCCTGCCCACTTTTTAGGACAAGGTATTGCAGCCCTCAAGCTATTACAGGCTGCTTTAAACAAATGCCTGCCCTAGGTTGCAGCAGAGTAAAGCTGCTTTCTTTCCTGTCACCTGTCAGTCCTTCTGCCCCATCTTTGTTCTAGGTTTTAAGTTCAAAGGAAAACTTCGTATCTCATTTCTTTTGTTTCTTTCCTCCCGTTGCTCAGGTGAGGCGAAAGGCTTTGCAAGAAGAGATTGATCGTGAGTCAGGCAAAACAGAAGCTTTTGAAACCCAGAAGTGGAGAGTAAGTTTGATGCCGGAGCTCTTTGAAGTCGTCTGCTTAGTATCCTGGACCTTGCCCCTCTCCTGAAGCATGAGGAGCTGAGTGACAGGAAAGTCTGCCCCAGCCTGGAGCTAGCTCCCTCCCTGCCAGAGCTTGCCCTGAGATAATTTCTTTGTTTGATCCTGGTCTGCATGACTTTAGTCATAGTTTGGGGAGCTGCATTTCTTGCTTCTCCTTCAGACACTGGAAGGAATGGGGACTTAGGCCACTGCTCTTAGGGGCTCTCTTGCATTTTCTTAAACACGAGTGATTCATGCATGGGTGCTAGAATGCTCTGGACAGGAATCAGAACCCTAAGTTCCTGGTCTGGCCCAGCCTCTAGCTTGGCTGTGTGACCCTTCTCTGGGCTTCTATTACCTTCCTGCTGTAAAATGTGATACTTCTCAGAAGATGGCATTTCAAATTGCCATCTGCCCTCTTCCACCATCACCTGACAGAAACCTTAGGCTGATGAATGGGCTGGCCAGCTGTGAGGTGGGATGTACTATGCTATTTGCCATGAATTAGAGGAAATGGAGTAAGGCAGACAGCTCAGAGTGTAAAAAGATGCACTCTGGTGTTGGCCAGACTTGAGATGCAATTCTAGTGGGGTCATTAAATTAGGCTTGTGTCCTATTAAGCTGCAAATATCCATTTCCTTATCGGTAAAATGAGAGTAATAGCAGTACAAAGGGGGACTCCCCAAAAATAGTACTTATAAAAAAATTGTGTATTCTTACATATTTAAACTTCAGTCACCTATCAAGATAATCTTTTTTTTTCCACTGCTAAAATCAGTTTTTAAACTCATCAATTTCTGTGCCTTTTAGAGCTTTTTTTGTATCACCTCTTCCACATCAACAAAATGTTTCCCTTTAAGGACTTTTTTCATCCAGGATAACAAAAAAGGGTTGTTCAGGGCTAGACTGGGGGACTAAGGAGTGTGTAGCATGGGGGATCATGCCATTTCTAGTCAAAACCTGCTAAACACCCAGTGTGGGCAGGTGCATTTGTAAATCACCCATCATGAAATGGGCAAACATGTTGAGTCTTTAAAAAAAAAAAATCACTGAAGTCAAATACACCCTTTCACAATACTGGATTCCTAGAATACTTACCCAACAGGGGAAGCCTGTACAACAAGGGGCCTGCCCTCCAGAAGATAATTCCGTTTTTGGGGGGATTCCCCTTGTATTCCTCACAGGGCTCTTGTTAGAATAAAGAAGACTGATGTGTTCGTGAGTACACCGCCTGGTACATAGCAAGCACTTAATCAGCTGGATCCTCCCTGTGCTACTGGGGTTAGGGAAAGGAAAGGGCTTGCTCATTTGAAAATGAGGAAAATAACACCTTTTTTCTCATTAACACAGGGAACTCAGTTTGGCCAATGGGATACTGCTGGTTTTGACAATGAGGAACAGAAACTGAAATTTCTCAAACTTATGGGTGGCCTTAAAAATCTGTCCCCTTCATTAAGCCACACCCCTGACATGATTGGAAGGCCCAACATGGCACTCAACAGGAAGGCCGCCGACACTCTGCAGCAAAGCCTGCAGCAGGACTACGACCGGGCCATGAGCTGGAAGTACAGCTCGGGCACGGGCCTTGGCTTCACTACCACCCCAAATAAGATCTTTTATATTGACAGGAATGCTTCCAAGTCAATCAAGTTTGAAGACTAAATTCTACTTCTTTGTCTCCCAAGTTAAAATTGCTTTTATTATCCAGTTATGCACACGAAAGCTTTGTGACAGTTGTCTGAAATTGAACTACAAAGATAAAGGGGTGGGGGCATCTTATGTTTCAAGAGCCAATAGAATATGTGAGTGGGTAAAAACCAGTTTTCTGTGTTAAGCCTTCCATCCCAATTTGAAGACATTATGTACAAGGGGGGACCCCCATAAACCAGATTTATAAAAAAATGCATATTTATGCTTACATGTTTAACTTCAGTCACCTTCAAAATACTCTCCATTTGATGCAATATGCCCATTGAGATTTTTTCCCCCACTGCTCAAAAATTTCTGAACTCATTGATTTTGATGCCTTTTAGTGCTTCTACCATTTTTTGTTTCACCTATTTCACATCAAAACCTTTGAAGACCTTTTTCATCTGAGGGAACAAGAAAAAGTCACTCAGGGCAAGATCAGGTGAATTAGGGAGAGTAGAGCACCAAGGGACATGCCATCTTGCTCAAAAACTGCTGAACACTCAGTGTAGTGTGGGCAGGTGCACTCATAAATCACCCATCATGAAATGGGCAAATGTGTTGAAAGGGTCTTAAAAAAAAAAAAAAAAATCACCGAAGCCAAACATAGCTTCTCACAATGCCAGCTGGTACATTGATATAGATGGGTTCCTAGAACAGTGGGGGAAGCCGGTACCACAAGGGGCCCACCCTCCAAAAGATAATAGCAGTTTTCTTAGGGAGGCCCCCCCATAAATAATATTTGTTGAGTACATATTACATGCCAGAAGGATACCAATGTTTTACTTGCACTAATGTAACATTCTTAATTATGAAATAGGTGCTGTTACTATCCCCATCTTACAGATGAGGAAATAGGTTCAGGGATGAATAACTGCCCAGGATCATTTAGCTAATAAGTGCAGTGTGTTATACTCTTATACCTCAAGCCCTATACTAATGTTCACTACTTGTAAATATACCTCCCCCATTGGAATTTCTCCTAGAATACTCACTGGAGTACTATACAAAAGACTTGTGATTGAAGTAACAGAAGTCTATTACAGAAGTTGAAGTCTCAAACAGGAGGTGGAATTAGTGATGAACAGAAACAACATTTTCCTTTCCAATCTTGGAATAGCTACAGGCAAATAAGCATCTTGAATTGCCACCAAGCAAATGTGGCTGAGGAATCAGTTGCTGGGAAATGTGTTTCAAAACCAGTCTTGTCCAGCTACCTGCCTTCCAGTTGCAGTGGTGAGCCTGGATGTACTGTTTTTGCTTTTATTGAATTCTGAACAAGGCATTTTTGAGAGTGGTTAGTCCAGGAAGCAATAGCAAATTCCCAGGGATGTGTTTATTAGATTCTTTTCCATCATGAAGGAGGAATCCCATGTGACTTGGTAAAGGTTCAATGCCAGGAGGCACAGACTGGTGGGGATGACCCCAGAAGTTACCTCATCAGCTGTGGACAATGTTCCCAAGCCTGAGTACTAGAGTCAGCCTCACAGAGCTCCAGGTGCAATAACCTGAGTGACATGTGACTACCTTCTCTCCATTCACCTAGCATTTTTGCTTTCCAAAATACATGATTGGGAAATTTCCACATCACTTGGCTTGAATGCCTCCTACAGACATTCTGTCTCAGGCAGGCTTAAACAACCAGGAGATAGTCTCAGATGGCAGAAGTCCTGATGTAGAGGGTTGATCCAGTAGCTCATCAAGGAAACACTCTTCCTTTCTTCTCCATCATTAGTGGTGGCTTCATCAGGCTGGTGGAGAGATGGCTATAGCGATTCCAGGCAGCTTATCAAGACACTAGAACATTCCAAAGGAAGAAAAGCCTTGTGGCTCACAGAAACTTCCAGAAGTCCCCCAAGATACACTTCACGAACCAGTCCCTGACACATGGAAGATTCTCCTCAGGCCAGTAAGCAAGAAGTGAAGAGCAGATGCTTGTGAGACGAACGTGGGCAGAGGTAAGGCAGGCCTACCAGGACCCCAACCAGCCAGGTCAGGCCAGGTGTCCTACTAATCTGCACTAGCAATGACTCGAGTGGGCCAGTTCCCTCAGGATGTAAATTTGGCCTTTCATGGATTGAACCTTAAGATACATAATGGAAGAGGCCACCCAAATGCTTAGAATGTGAGATTCTGCATGGGAGTTAGCTTTGGGGTACCTCCTTTGATGGAGGACTAAGTCTTCTTGCCTTGATCAATACTACAGGATTTCATTTCATGTGAAACGGGTCCCCAACCTCCAGGCCGCAGACTGGTACTGGTCTGGGCCTGTTAGGAACTAACCGTGCAGCAGGAAACACTTGACTCATCCTGAAACCATTCCCACCTCCCCGTCTGTGGAAAATTATCTTTCATGACGCTGTGTTTTTGGTGACAAAAAGATTGGAGACCACTGGTGTAAAAGGAAACCAGCTGACTGCTCTAATCGTTTTTATCTTGCAAGAGATCACACTGCTTTGGGACTGCCTTGGCTCATTAGGAAGGATTGTGGCTAGTCATCTCTTGGGTCACTCTGGAGAGAAGATGATGGATTGTCCACTGTCTTATCCCCATAGTGATAGCTTTCATTAGGGTGTGATGGTCAGGCCTTTCATATCCTGCTGTTTAGTATAAATAGTCTAGTAGGATTTGACTTTTGAATTCACTCTATCACCACTGACTGAAGAGGAAAGTTGCTCGGAGTAAAGTTTATTGAATTCTGTGCCTTAAACAGGGTCCAGCCAGAAAGGTTGGGCAGCCGAGATAGCAAGATATCACTGCGTCCTCAGATTTAACCTTGTCTGTGCAGATTGCCACTGCTTACGTGAGTAGGTCTGTGTCTTGCAACAGTCTGAGGTCTTAGGTGGACTTCCTGTCCGACCTGGTGTTAGCTGGGTTCTTGCCCTTTGTGAATTAAACCATATTGGCTTCAGCCACCCCTGTCCCTCTTGCCCAGTACCCTCCAACTGCAAGTTTTTTGGGTGATTTCCATGTTGTTCTTCATTTCTTGACTCTGAGTGGACACAGCCTGTCTTGATTAGAACTAGGAGGTTTTGGATTTTTGCTCAGAATCTCAGGGAGAGGGACAGGGACAGTCTAGCCTGGCCAAGGTCTTATTTTAAAGCCCTTTTCTCAAACATGTTGGCTGTTTTTCCCTTGGGGTTATCCCCCTGACTAACCATCCTTCCCTCCTTACAATTGCCCTTATCCAGCTGTTCCCAAAACCTCAAGATTCTTAGCCACTTTATAAACTTAAAACTATTCAAGACTGTAGTTGGCAGAATGCCCTGCCACCCCCCGAATATGCCCATGTCCTAGTCACCAGAACCTGTGAATGTTAGGATACAAAAAAAAGGGGAGTTTAAGGTAACAGAATTAAGGTTGCTAATCAGCTGACCTTAAAATAAGATTTTCCAGGATTATCCAGATAGGCCCAGTCTTATCACAAGGGTCCTTTAATGCAGAAGATGGAGACAAACTGTAGAAGACTCCACCAGCTGGTGGTGGCTTTGAAGAAGGAGGAAAGGAACACAAGGCAGGCAGGCAGGCAGGCAGGCAGCCTGTAAGAGCTCAAAAAGGCAGGAAATGGATTCTTCCCTGGAGCTGCCAGAAGGAACCAGCCCTGCTAATACCTTTCTTTTGAAGGTAAGCCCACTGAGACCAACTGGAGTTCTGGCCAGAACTATAAGGTGATACTATTGTTCTTTAAGCCACTAAATTTGTGGTAATTTACTGATATTAAAGCAGTGGAAGAAAATGAATACAGGTCTCATGCAGAAGTTTTCCTCATGTTTACCTTAATTACTAAAATTCTTGGGGTTTTTTTTAGAGTTCCATCATCTTTTGATTAGACTTCACCCCATGTAGGCTGTGGCTTTTAGGGACTGGCTAATTGATACAGTATTGGGCTGGAGAAAACTTCAAAAGAGCATAGAAAACCTAAGCCTCTGCCTGGCCAAGCTATATGATTCAGAAGCTCTTCTGCTGTATGTATACCTGACCTATTGGGAAAATCCAACTTCAGGAGAATATAACAGCGACAAGAATTTGCGGACTCTGGCTTGGGAACTAATGTCTGATGTGTTCAGCCTCAGAGAAGAAGAAATGACTTTTTAAGGTATATAATTTGTGAATTTGCCAACTGTTTTATTTAAATAGTACCATATAGTAATAGTATTGGAAATAATTTTATGAAATAAAGGCCACTTAGGAATATTTGGCAATGTCATCATGCTCTCTGAATTTCTGTATGTTTTGTTCCATGAAGGGGCATTCTTCACTATCTGCTGTTCTTTAGTGGAGGTCATCTATGTTTTCAATAGAATTCTTTGTGGGGTGGGGGGTTGTCACTATTAAGTTCGCCAGAAAAAAATCTACAGGACATCCTTAGTAGTAAACAGTTAAAACATCAGTTTATCTAAATTTATTTTAAAAATTATCTTAGCCACTTTTACTGAGATTAGCTGTGTGAACTGCATTTCACAAAGTAGAGAAAAATGTAATTTATGTCCATAACTACTTCCAAAAGCACAATAGTTTGGGGTCCTATTCATCTACAACTTGGATGCATTTTCTTGAACAAGGGGTTCTAGGCTGGGAGTCCCCACCAATCAATATTACTACTTTTACTGATTTAAAATAAAATGTCAGTGGAAACTCATCAGTGGTAAAATAAGACTCAGATTCTACCTAATTGGTGGTAAAAAGTAGACAGAATCAAATGCTATTTAGAATTACAGCTACAAAGCAAGCCAGGCAAAATGTTTAGACATTCTCTTTCTCCTGTATAAAGAGAATAAGAAATAATTAAACGAACAGCTATGACTGTAAATATTCCTTCAGGAGGTTTATGCCATTAAAGAATATGTTCTAAGTTCAGTCAAGAGCTGCTTTTTGATAGAAAAAGAAATTAACTGAGCCATCTGCCTTTTATGAATCCCCCAAAGTGGTTTAGGTAACATTTAATTCTAGACCCAAATTAGAGAGAGGAAACTTGCTCTTTTCCCAATTAAAAATAAAGACACCTACCAGAAAGAAAGGTGTTACCTGTATTCTGTTGCTTAGTGAACAAGATTGAGTTTTAATGCTCTGACAATTCCACTTCTTCACTGTCAGAATAATCTTGGTAGAGGCCAAGAAGCTTGGTAGAAGCTTAAACCAATTGTATATGTGTAAAAATAAAATAAAAAGCAGGTCTTTCTGGATTTGGTCCCACTGCCCTGGGTGCAGGCCTTAGGGACGGGCCCCAGGGTCAGGTCCTCGTTTGCAAAGGAAGCCTGAGTGCCAGCTCAGTCAGATGACCCATATCTGGTTGTTTGCTTTGCTTCTTGATGTATTCCAGAGTTTTCACCTAGGAGGAAAAAGAGTGAATCATCTTTCTGGTTCATAATTCTCTATCCTTAGAGCCCAAGGCTACAAGAAATCAGCCAGTAGAAGTGACCTACTTTTTCTTAGCAGAGAACAGGTAAAGTCTTTGGAGGATAAGAGAGCAAAGAAACAAGCATAATCTTTAAATAAAACATCTTAGATTACAAATTGGCCTTAAAATTAAATTCAGATGTGATCAAGAATGACTGATGTTTTAATATGTGTAGTATTCAGAGAGAATAAACTTTTAATAGTGTTATATTTTGTAGAGCAAGGAAGTGACTGCAGAAATCTTGGGCCTGGTGCCTTTCAAGAAGGGGGAAATTAGGGCTGTTTAATTGCCACACCCTGATGCTATGTTAACAACAGTTGTGCTCTGGCCAGTGGACTTCTGTAGCTCCATATAATCCCTGTGCCTCAGGGGCTTGGTGAGGGGCCCTCTGAGTGTCTTACCATGGTCCTGGTGTCTGCATAGCCATGCCTCTGTGCCAGGTGCCACAGGTTTACAGAGAGCTGGTTGAGCCTGTTATTGCGCAGGTCCCCGTGGGCCAAGATGCTATTAAAGAAGGAAAGACCTAACAAGCTCTGGCGCTTCAGGGCCTGAAACAGAAAAGAGAAGTTACTGTCTGGCACTGGGGCTTGAGACGGGCCCAGTCATTAAAATGCTGGCCTGAGTTCAAATGCCAACTCTGCCTTGGATCTTCTGGAGGGCAAACTGCTTAACTTCCCAGAGTCCCGGGTTCTGCATCTGTAGGAGAATAATAATACCAGCCAACAGGGTAAGTAAGGATCCAATGAGATGATGCATGTAAAGCTCTTCAACTTTGGAAAAGAAGTAAAACTATATGTAGATGACATGATACTATATACAGAGAATTCTAAAGACTCCACCAAGAAACTATTAGAGCTGATAAATGTAAAGAAGCAGGATACAAAATTTGCATCAAAAGGTGTAAGATACCTGTGAGTAAGTTCAACCACAGAGATGAAAGATGTACTCAGAAAACTGTAAGACATAGAAAAAAGAAATTGAAGACACAAATAAATGGAAGGATATACTGTGCTCATGGATAGGAAGAATTTACATAATTAAAATGTCCATACTACTACCCAAAGCAATCTATAGACTCAAAAGCAATCCCTATCAAAATGTCAATGGCATTTTTCACAATACTAGAACAAATACCGGTAATCCTAAAATTTATATGGGACACCAAACAGCTAGAGCAATCTTGAGAAAGAACAAAGTTGGAGGAATCAACACTACCTGATATCAAACTACACTACAAGACTGTAGTAATGAAAACAGCTTGGTACTGGCATAAAGACAGGCACATAGATTAATGGAACAGAACAGAGACCAGAAATAAACTCATGCCTATATGGTCAACTGAGGTACGACAAAGGAGGTAAGAACATACAACGGGGCAAAGATTGTCTCTTCAATAAATGGTTTTGGGAAAACTGGACAGACACATTAAAGACTACTTTCTTACACCATATACAAGAATAAACTCAAAGTGGATTAAAGAATTGTAAGACCTGAAACCATAAAACTCTTAGAGGAAAATGTAGGCAGTAAACTCTTTGATATTGCTCTTAGTGATATTTCCTTTTATGGATATGCCTGCTTTGGCAAGGGAAACAACAAAAAAAATAGGACTACATCAAACTATAAAAAGTTTTTGAAAAGCAAAGAAAACCATCAACAAAACAAAAATACAACCTACTGAATGGGAGAAGATATTCTACAATGACATATATTCAATAAGGGGTTAACATCCAAAATTTATAAACTCATATAACTTAACACCAAAACAGACATTTCTCTAGAGTAGGGGTCCCCAATCCCCAGGCCACAGACTGATACTGGTCCTTGACCTGTCAGGAACCAGGCCACAAGCCAAGCAAGCTTGCCTGAGCTCCACCTCTTGTCCCTCTACCTCTTGTTCCATGCAACCAGTCCATGGTGCCAAAAACGTTGGGGACCACTGCTACAAAGGACATCCAGATGGCCAATGGACATATGAAAAGATAACATCAGTGATCAGAAAAACGCAAATTAAAACCACAATGAGGTGTATCACCTCACACCTATCACTGTGACTATTATCAATAAATCAACAATCTGTTTGTGAGGGAGACTGAAAATTGGTGTAGCCACTACGGAAAAGAGTATGGAGTTGCCCAGAAAATTATAGAAATACCATATGATCCAGCAATCCTTCTTCTGGGTATTTATCCAAAGAAAGACACTATTTTTTTTTTTTTAATTTATTTATTCTTAGAAGGGAAGGGAAGGATAAAGAGAGGGAAAGAAACATCAACATTTGGTTGTTTCTTGTGCACTCCCTACTGGGGTCCTGGCCTGCAACCCAGCCTGCAACCCAGAAAATCCCTGGACTTCTGGATAGATGTGCCCTGACTGGGAATTGAGCTGGCAACCCTTTGCTTCACAGGCCTGCGCTCAACCCACTAAGCTACATCAGCCAGGGCAAGAAATGCACTAATTTGAAAAAGCACACTCACCCCTCTGTTCTTGGTAGCATTCACAATAGCTAAATAGGGAAGCAACTCACGTGCCCATCAGTACACAAGTGGATAAGAAGTGGTACATATGTAAAATGAAATATTACTCAGCCATAAAAAAGAATTAAATCTTACCATTTGTGGCAACACGAATGGACCTAGAAGGTATTATGCTGAATGAAATAAGTCAGAGAAAGAAATACCATGATTTCCTATATGTGAAATCTAAAAAATAAATGAACAAAACAAAAAAGACTCAGAACAAGCAGATAGGGGGACTGGGTGAAAAAGGTGAAAGGATTAAGAAGTACAAATCTGTAGTTATAAAATAGTTGTAGGATGTAAAGTACAGCAAAGGGAATATAGTCAATGATATTGTAATTATGTATGGTTCAGATGGTTCAGATGGGCATTCAGATGGCTATGATGTCACTGGGAAATAGGAATATTTCAATTCCTTTTTAATCTTAGGGGACAAGGACATAGCAGATGGCCAGGGGAACCTGGCAGGCAGGCAGAGAGCAGAGTGAAGGCTCCACAGCCCTCCGGCCACAGTTTGCACGTAAACACATTATTCACGTGAAAGTTTTCTTTCCAGAATGAACAGACATCCATCCGCCCTGAACACACATGCATTCAGAGCGAGCGAGCAGCAGGATGGGGGATGACAGAGGGCACCTACCTCATCCTTGGCCAGGGTCCTCAGATGCTCCAGGACCTGTGCCATCGCTGTCTCACACAGCTTGTTGTTTTCAGCCAGAAACTTGGAATCTCCCCCATAGAGGCTGTCGTTGGAGTCAACTGATGGAATAAACCAGAGCCGAGAGACATTACTAAGGCCATCCTGGTAAGGGAGAGGCAGTCTTGTGGCTTACGGTATCAGAAGATGTCAGGAAATCATGGCAGGACAAGTGGAAATGGCCAAATTTCCCACCAGGCTTGAGGCCTTTTGAATCACAAAGAAAATCCCTGGACTTCTGGATAGATGGAGCCAGAGACCAGGGTGTGGAAGGGGTCATCAAGAATCATGCTGAGCATCAGAGTAGTGGCCAATACTGAGTGCTTCCCATGTCCCAGACATTAGGCTAAATGCTTTCAACACGTTACTGCAAGTCCTCATAAACAGTATGGGAAAGAGACATTAACATCTCCCTTTGACATGAGAAAATAGGCTCAGAGGTGCTCCCAGCTAGTATCCAAAACCAAGATGTCCCATTCTGAAGCTTACGTTGTTAGGCACTACACCCAGCTGCCTGCCTTGTCATCCCTCAAACTCTCTCAGATTGACCCCGAAGTTCTGGATGCGTACTGGCGAACTATAATGTCTCTGCTTGGGCACCTCCTGTGACAGCTGCTACCTGGGGCACAACAAGCTGGCAAGGACGGAATGAGTTGGACCTCTCTCCTTAATGTACACACAGCTTGACCTCTGGGTAAGAAAGGAGAGAACACACAGCAGGCTGTTCTTCACTTTGATTTTTTGACTGACATACTTGGTGCTGTTTCCATATCAGCATATACAGACCTGCTGCTTGCTTTGTAATAGCTGGGCAGTATTCCACTGTATATGTTTAATTGGTCCCCTCTGTGACGCTTCAGTTATTTTCTTTCTTTTCTTTGTCTGGGGTGAGGGCTGGGCAAGGCTGCTGTGAAGTTTAGGGTCCATAATGAAAGGACAACCCTGCCTTGCAGAGGCTACTCTTTCTCTCCATGCCTATGTGAGTTTATTACTCCCCATTGTATGAAACTTGGACATGGTCAAGCACCATTATTTCAGCCTGGAATGAACAAGCAGTGCTCTCAGGAGCCCCATTCAGTGAAGAATCCATAGACGGCGGAGAGAAACCTTTGCAGCACCAGCAGCAGGTGCCACGTGGTCAAGAAGAAGGAAAGGGTAGCAGCAGTTCTTTGCTGCTTCTAATATAGCGGAGGACTAAAATTTGGGCCATCGTCCCAGGTGTGGTGACATCAGATAAACCAGAGACTATGCTGGTGCCTCCGGAGGAGGTGGCAGTGTGCACGTGGCCACAAGCACATGGCACTAATCTGCTGTGGTTTGGGAACATTTTTTAATAAAATGGGTTCTACAGGGGTCTGTCCCAGAATTTCTAAGACTGTACTGGCATCTGTCACAACTTTCCACCATGAGGAGGGTGGCAGTTATTCTTGTAAAAGGCAAAAGAATTTGATTCAGCCACTCACCATCTGATTTTGTGGCAATACTGCAGCTGGTGAAGGAATTTCCCATGTCTCTGCTGAGGACTAGAATTGTTCGTGGCATAAATTCCCAGTATGACTCTAGGCTGGAATCTATTTTCATTCTGCTTAGCCCAACTGGAGAAGAGAGAAAGTCTAAGAGTGCCCCTGGCCAATCAGCCAAGCAGATTAGGGACCCTGTGGGAAACAAAGCCCACCTGGCCCCTGCATTCCCAGAGCTCTTGGTCTATTGAGGAGATGTAGATGAGCAAACAAGCAATTGCAATAGTGTGTGATGAATGTCAGGAGGGGAGGAAACAGCAGGTACAGGATCCTAATCTAGGCTTGGGATGGAATTCTGGCATTAGTGAGATCCACAGTGAATGTACTAGAGAACGTAAACAAATGGATCAGGAGTGGCCAAGCAAGTGTCTACTTTAACACTTGGTGGTGATAAGAGGGAGGGAGAGAGGAAGGGTGACTTTTAGAATTAGGATGAAACTGGTTAAGGCCAGAGTGTAAAGTGAGCCTGAGAGTCCAGACCTGAGGCGAAATTATATCCCTGGCAAATGGCCACTAAAAATAGCCCACAATCTCTGCATCTGTCTGTCCCAGGGGTCACAACCCTGAATGCTTCATGGGCCTGGCAGCTGGTGTGGAGGTGTGAAGGGGCTATGCTGGCTTCACAGCGGCATCCTAGATTGTACTCTTCCTACTAGATACACTCTATCTGCACACTCAGGAAACAAATAGTCTACAGTACTCTTCTTCCCTTCCACATCACACACACTCACTCTTGCATGCAAGTACTGGAGTACTTGCTTCAGGTAATTTCAAAACACTCTTTTCTGTTAATCTGAAAAGAAAGCAGCCACACACTATTCTTCATAAATGTAAAAAACATTTGAACCCAGTTTTTCATAAGTCCTAACTTGTGTCATTGCTATCTAAAAGGCTGCCTAGAATAAGAAAAGGATAAGAAAATGGAATTCACAACCACTGGAAAGCCTCCACAGCCTAAGGACTCTCTCCTACCAACACAAATTTCTAGTCACTACCATGCATCTAAAGGAAACACAGCTGGGCCAGAAAGAAGGAAAAGAAAACCCATCCTTTTGTTTCCATCTCTAAAAGCCAGAAAACTAGACTCCTAACTATCAAACTTAGCTACATTCCCTTGCTAGCACTCTGGCTGCTATAGTCTGCCCTGGCTGTGTGGTTTATACAGAAGATTAACTGGAGAGGAGAGAGCTTGCTCTTCTGACAGGGCTTTTGGTTTACAGACCCACTTCCATGTCAGTGTCTGGTCCTCAAAAGCTTACTGTTTAGAGTCCTCAACATGCCCCTCACAAAAGAGGAAATAAAAATGCCAACAAATACAGGAGAATGCGTTCAATCTCATTAGCTATCAGAGAAATGCAAATTACACTCATTAGAATATCCAAAATGGCAAAGACTGACCATACCAAGGGGAGCAAATGGAACCCTCATTCATGCCCTGTAGGAGTATCAATTGGTATAACCATTTTGGAAAACTGATGTAGTATCTACCAGAGCTGAATATAAGCAAATCCTATGAGTCTGCAATTCCACCCCTAGGGATATACCCAAAAGAAATGTACACTAAGAATTATATATTCAGGAATGTTCATAGCAGCACTACTTGCAACAATCTAAAACTCAAACTGGAAATGTGCAAACATTCATCCATAACGGAATGAATGAATGCTGGGATAGTCACACAGTGGAATATAGTGTACAGCAATGTAAAAGTATGAACTACAGTTCCAACACAGAAGACTCTCACAGACACAACACTAAGTGAAAGAAGCCAGATACCAAAGAATCTCCTAAATGAGTTCATTTACATAAAAGTCAAACTGGCAAACTAGTTAGTGATGCTGAAGTCAGGAGATAGGTGTACCTTTGGAGAGGAAAGTGGTGGTGCTGATTGGAAGTGGTGGAAGCATGTGGACACTTCTGGGGAACCAGTAAATTCAGTTTCTTGATGTGGGTGGTAGTTACCTGGGTATGTTCACTTTGTGATAATCCACTGAGCTTTATAGTTGGTGGTATGTATGTTATGTTATACTTAGTTAAAACATTGTTATTTTGTAATCAAGACAGCATAATATATGTCCCACAGTGCTGGGTATGAATCCCACTTCAATCACTAACTGGCCCTGAGTCCTTGAAACCACATGGCTGGTAAACAACATTATCCTTCTGAGTCTTCCCCTTGATAGTATGTAAAATTGAGACAGGAATGTCTGCCTTCATTACAATGTTGAGAAGACTAAAGGAAAAAGAGGCCCCTAGAGTCTGGTGTGGCACCTGGCATGCAGTAGGAGCTCAGGTTGTCAGAGTTATCATCACCTACATTAACCTGCCTCCCCTTACATCTTTACTGTCAGTCTCCAAATCCCAGCTAGAGAAAAGCCTCCAAGAGTTATGGCAGAAGGCCATATCCCTTACCACTGCAAATTTGTTCCCTGACACTACCAAATGTAGACCCAGTGGTATAAACCCTAAAGTATATAATCACTGACCAGAGCACTTTTAACAAATGTGCTGTTTTTGTTTTTTTTTTAAATCAAAAATTGGAACTGAGGCAGGAAGATGCTTAGGCTCAGAAGGCAGAGGTCTAGAATTGGGACTATCCCATGTTATGTACATGACATGAGGAATCTGCTCTCAAACTCATAACAGCAAGTTCAAAATGGCTGGTAGTACACGGGGGTCACCGAAGACCATCTCCTTCCTCCTGAGCATGTGATCTAGGGACTAGTTGAGCCTCACTTAAAGTAATGGGTAAAAATACCCCAGACCAAGGCCTGTCTGAGGCTGTGGTTAGGAAAAGGCCTGGGATGAAGCTCATGTATGTGTACACTTAAACACTATTCTAGGTAATTCTGTAGAACACCAAAGATAGCAATGACTCAAAAGAGGGATTCGCTGAATTCATCTGATTTTTAAATCTTGGATGTTTGTTATAGATACAGATCCTCAGGTCTCTTCCTGGGGATTCTAATTTAGAAGGGACAGATGGGGCTTGGGACTCTGTATTAAGATTTGTCCCAGGTCATTCTTACACTGGGCAAATCTAGAGAGACCCTGTACTAAAAGCTCATGGTAGGTAGACACAAGGTGGATTAAATAAAAGAAAATGGAAACATTAACTTGACTTTCATGAAATTCAACAACACAGTGCAGTTTGGGGGAAGGGAATCTGACTACCTTTGTCTACATGGTAGAGGTAGGTCTCCTGACTCATGGCAGATAGAAGGTGCAGGACGTAGGTGTAGATGCGGATTTTATCATCACTGCTGTCCTCCCAGGTGTAATCCTGGATCACGTTAAGAAGCTCTCGAACAAGAAACAGGACACCATGTTCAGGATGATCCTAGTGGAGAATCAAAACAAGTATAAATATTCCTAGACATGAAGCAGGAGAAAAAAAAAAAATCAAGACAGAAACCCAAGTCCCTCCCTTTAGCAGCTATAGAGAAACTAAAAGAAATCAGCTATGGTTAAACAATAGAGAAAAATGACAAAATGTCATTAATCCCACTCATCAATACACTACTGTAGTCTATGGAGACAAACTTTGAGAGCCTCCCTTTTTGGGTTCTAGAATGTGAAAGCAAAGTTACCTGTTCCCCAAATTATAATCCTGTTCTTATAGAGAGAGCCATAAAAAGTCCTGTTCTTCCAACTACAAAAACAAGATTGTAGGTCTCAAAGCAGATGAACAGCAGAAGCCACCCTCTTCATGTAAGCCCCTCAAATGATCACTGTCACCACGAGACACTGACGTTAATAAAATCTCACTAGGTAGGGCATTCAACAACATGAACAGCTAAATTGAGGACTCTGTTTTGGGAAAAGAAAAACCCAAGAGACAGTCACAGAGCTTGTAACAGTGTTTCTCAGAAGCTAAAATGAATTGAAAAGAAGTGCTGGTATTAAAACAAAAACAAAAATAAACAAAAAAAACACGTTGCCACTTCAATTCAGTTCCAAAAATATATATGTGATTATGTGGCTCCCTGCTTAACACTGACTTCTCCCACTGAGAACACATGTCCAGCTCCTGCTGCCATCACCTTCCTGACCCAACCAATGTCTGTTGCCCCTCACTTACTCTAGCCATCACTTTAAGACTCCTGGGGACAGCTGGACCACTCAGGGGCCTCAGAAGACACAGGCATACCCAAAGGCTAAATGAGGACTATTTAGTAAAGAATTATTTATAAAGATGTGGGCAGGATGAAGGGAACTAGGGAGGCACCCAGGGCTTGGCAATAGCAGGAAGCCATCATCATCCTTGGTCTGAAAGCACACAGTGGGGAGCAACATTACTGGCCTGTGCAAGACCTGCAGCTGGCGGAGGTAACCTGCAAGAGCTGTGGCCTTGGGTGCAGGAACCAAGCCACTGCAAACCATGGCCCAGTTTGTAAACAGCCCCACCTCATTGTCCTCCTGCCCTGCAATCTGCCACTGGTACCATCTGCTGGCTGAAGGAGCTGGAAGCCAGAAAAAGCCCAGGTGATACAGGCCCCATAGGTCAGTCTCCCAGACAGGTCAGATGGAAGAATGCTGTGGGGGACAACTTACACTCCAATAATGTTCTAGTCTCAGGCCCTACTGTTCCCTCTACTGGGATCTTTATCTGCAAGACTTTATCAAGGCCAGGCTGACTCCATGAGAACCTCTAAATCTCATCTTACATGTTAACTCCTCAAGGAGACTTTCCCTGATCATGCAGAGCTCCCAGACCCCCTCCTCTTGTCTTTCTTTATCCCAAATCATCTTGTCTTCTTTTCCAGAGCAGTTCTAACCATCTGAAGTGATCTTGTTTATTCCTTCAATACCCAATAATATCTCTTGGTTTATCTCTCTTTTTCATTCTAGCCTATAACTTCTAGGAGGACAGAGATTTTATCTGTCATGTTTGCCAATAACACACTTCCAGGACTGCCCAGGGAACACAATGTGAATGGCGCCCCAACCCTGGTTCCTGGGATAGTATTGGGCACACAGCAGGCACTCGGTAAATAATGTTGAATAGATTACATTTTTTGAGTACCTTCTATGTGCCAGGAACTGAGGTGATTATAAAAACAAGTAACAGTAGCTAATTTTTACAGTAGCTATCATACCTACCATAGCTCTCTATGTTCCAAAAAGATAGTATTATAATATTATGACACTCCCCACCCCCACATTTTACAGATGGGAACTGGGCCACAGAGAAGTCTAAGTAACTCAAGGTCAAACTGACGATACTTAAGGGAACCAAGATTTGAGCTGCGGCAGTCTGGCTCCAGAGGAGGCATTCCTAACAACTAATACTGTATTTATACTGCCTCTCTGCCAGATGTGTTAGCATGTCTCTGACTTAACGGAGCTGGCTGATTGGGAAGAGTCAGCTATTTTGAACACAAGCCTGGTGTACAAGAAATGCTATAACCAAGGTTGGTGAGAATTAATAACCAGCAAATCCAATGTATATAGAGCAGTAGTACTTCCAGTGGGTGAGAATGAGAGTGGAGGTGTGCTGAGATGCTCTGTACAACTGTTAACACCTACAGCAACTGCTGTTATAACATTGGCAAGAAAGAGGACACCTGATTTCAAAAGTCTGAAGTTCTGAACTATAAGCATCAGAAATGCCCACTACACGGTCTGCCTTCTGTTTATAGTATCCATCTCAGCTGACAACTTATTGCTGCCTTTCTTTGCAGACAGCTGTTTCTAACTAGGCTATTTTATTGCGCTACTTGGATGTTCAAAAATACATTTTATTTAATGATCTTCCTTGGAAAGGGATAACAGTCTGGATGTTTCAGTAACTTAATTTCAACACAAATTGCCATAATTATCGAGGGAGACCATTCAACACACCCTCAAAAAGGTACAAGAAGGAGGAAAAAAGAGGTAAAGGTTTGCAGCTAAGCCATATCCTTGAGCTTTTGCCCATAACTGAAGAGAGATTATTTCTAACCTTTTGTATGAGGAAAAAAATTTCCACATGATATCTATTCTTCACAGGCTGTAATGTTTTGTTTTGTTTTTTTAAGAAATATACTTTGATGGCTCAGCACCAGCAAGTGAAGCAAGGCAAACATAGATTTCTTTTTCAAAAAAAAGAAAGAAAACAATCCCTTGATTCAGTTGGCAGTCTGAGTGGGAAGGATTTTCCCTGGTGTCTCTGCCAAAGCTGCTCTCTGACACAGCAAACAATGCTTAAGAGGAGGCTCCCAAGGGGCACCTGGAAGGGACTCAAGCCTCCCTTCCAGCTGCACAGGTGGGGCCTGGCTCCCAACATGTGTAATATCCCTTTGGGTCTCTAGTATGTGGGAACACTTCTATTAAATGTCACTCCATGGGAGAAGATATAATACCCTAGAATTGACAAACTTCCCAGAAGAGCCTAGATGAGTGGCAGCAGAAACAGCAATGAGCACAGACATCCTGGCTTTGAATTGTCTTGGCCACTTACTGGCTGGTGACTCTGGGGGAAGCAGAGTCTTGTCTGCCAGGGTCTGCTAGGGTCTGCTCCCCCAGTCAACAATAAACAACAATAAAATGTTTTTAATCCTCACCTGAGGATATGTTTTATTGATTTTAGAGAGAGAGAAAGGGAGAGAGGGACAGAGAGAGAGAGAAACAACATTAAACAGTTGCTTCCCCACACAGCCTGGCCAGGGATCTAACCCGCAAGTTTTTTGTGTACGGGATGACGCTCCAACCAACTGAGCTACCCAGGCAAGGCAACAATAACTTTATTTTAAATTAAAAATAAAAGCTGTGACTTGAAAGGTAACAATTGGAACCAGATAAAAGGGAGATATAGAAGTTATTTTCGGGCTAAACCTACTCACAGCAGATGTGGCTCACATGTGGTCCAACTGTGGCTTGTGAGCTCCCTCAACTGAGCCCTGGCTATTCAGGCTGAGCATCTCCAGCACCTGCACAGCCTACCAGCAGTTATGAATGCTGCATCCTACAGGAGGGATCTGCTAAGGGTCAACAACCCTTAGTAAATAAAACACGCTGCAGACATTTCTCAGATCCTGCAGGACAGGCTCTGGAGCAGCTCAAACCTAGGTTCAAATCCTAGCTCTGCTGCTTACTAGTGATATGATCTTGGGCAAGCTGCATGGCCTCTCCAGCTCTAGGTTTCCTTAAGTGGAAAAGGTTCAATGACTCTCACCTTGTAGGGCTTGGGGGAGGACTCCTAGAACTAAATATTAACAAAGGATTTTTTGCAAAGCACAGTAGAAAATCTGCATGTAACTCTCGACTCCCCCAAAACAGCCCCATACTATCCACCAGGTTCTGGTTTCAGAAACCCAAGGATACAAAAATCCATGGATGCTCAAGTCCCTTACATAACAATGCATAAGGTTGGCCTTCTGCATTTGTGGATTTCCAAAAAAGGATCAAAAGTAGTTTTCGATCCACAATTGGCTGAATCTGTGGATGAAAAACCTGGGCACACAGAGGGCTGATGGCATATCTACTGAAAAACATCCATGTATAAGTGTACCCTGGAAGTTCAAAATCTGTGATGTTCAAGGATCAACTGTAGTTAGAAGTCACAAACTACAGCTACAAACTACAGAAGAAGTGCTGATACCAAGGAACCAGAAAACCTGTTGAAACCAGGGGACATTCCCATGAATGCCTAGGGACCAGGTAGGCAATAGAAATGGGTTTAGTGAGCCTGGAGGTGCCCAGGAGAACTGGAGAAAGTGCACAAGCCCCTCACCCCCAGAATGAGGCAGCTGCTTCCCAGCTGTGCCGAAATGGCCAGGTCAGAGAATGTGGGCCCCAAATGGCAGAACCTGATTTTTCAAGAGGAACCAAAAATTTGGGCTTTTTTATGACCTACCAATTTTTAAATATGGGCAATTCATTCCAAATGTCTTTCCCATGATTATGTAGCCAGTAAGCCTGTCTACGGGCTGGATTCCACCCACTGGACAACAGATTGTGACCTAGACAGAGGAGATGCACAATGCGCTTTTCATATCTATCACTGCAGTTCTGCCAGGTGGGCATTTGGGTGACATTTTAGAAAGGTGAAATGGAAGCTCTGAGGAGTTACAAAACCTTCCCATGGCCATAAGAACTTGGAGTCTTTGCGTCAGGAACAAACAGAAGTTTCTTAGTCCAAGCACAAGGGTTTTCATCAGGGCTCTGAGGATTTTTAATACAAAAACCTCCTCATATGCAGAAGGAAATGCTTCCCCCCAAAAATCAGTCAATAAACAATGACAATGATCAACTTTCTTTTAAGAAACCCTGATTTCTTTTGTCCCCTCACTTGTAAAATAACTAAACTACCCAAAAAAGAGAGAAATTGATTATAAAGTACTAAGAAGGAGATTTAAAAACACGAAGTCAAGAGTTGAGCCCAGTCTCCCATCCTTTGTCTGGAAATCTTTTTTTTTTTTAAATAAATATTTTCTCCTTTTGCTTTTTTTAAAGATTTTATTTATTTATTTTTAGAGGAAAAGGGAAGGAGAGAGGGAAAGAAACATCAATGCGCAGTTGCCTTTCAAGTGCCCCCTAACGGGGACCTGACCTGCAACCCAGGTATGTGCCCTTATTAGGAATCAAACCAGTGACCCTTTGGTTCACAGGCTGGTGCTCAATCCACAAAGTCACACCAGCCAGGGCTTTTGTCTGGAAATCTCGAGATCTAAGTTGGGAGAGTTGTGGGAGCTGAGTCACTTTCGTCTCCTCACCTTCACTGAGATATATATTTCACACACTCAACAATTTGTCCATTTAAAATGCACAATTCAATGGTTGCTAGTACATTCACGGAGCTGTACAATCATCACCACAACCAATTTTAGAACATTTTCATCACTGCAAAAGGAACTTTGTCCCCATAGGAGATGTTACTTTCAGGGTCCACATCTAAAGGGGTGTTTCTCAAAGGTGACTCTAGGACCACCTACACTTGAACTGATTGATGAGGGGGCTTTAAAAAATGATGGTCCAGAGTAACACTCTGGGAGAGGGCTCCAAGAATCTGCACTTTAACAAATATCCCTGATGCCTACACACATCTAACTCCACCAAGAGCCAAGTTGTTTGTGCCTAGACCCTGTTACAGCCTGGTGAGGCTGATGGGCTCCCCAGAATACTCTGCAGAAAATAAAATACATAAGACTACAAAGGAAACCAATTATAATAAAATACAGTTATTAAAATATTTTTTCAGACTTCCAGCCAAGATGGAGGTGTAGGTGGACATACTGCGCCTCCTCTCACAACCAAAATTAGGGACAACAAATACTTAGAAACAAGAAAACAACCAGAACTGATAGAAAATTGAACTGTACGGAAGTCCAACAACCATTCATCCAGACCAGTAAGAGGGGCGGAGTTGCGGCAGGAGAAAGTGAAGGTGCGGACCTGGGAATGCAGGCAGCAGTGGCTGGCCGTTCCCAGGTGCACAGGCAGTGGCTGGTGGACCCTGGGCCCACAGGCGGCAGCTAATGGCTCCCGGGCACAGGGTGGCAACTGTGCAGACCCAGTGAGGTCACATAAGGTGGCTGGCTAACCAGGTGGTCCCACATTCGCGGTTGCAGACAATCCAGGCGAAGGGGAAGAGGCAGAAGGGACTGGAATCCAGGAGAGAGTGGAGCGGGCGCCATTGTTCCCTGTAGGACCCTGCCCCCACATACAGCGTCACAACTCAGTGACTGAGCTGCCCCACACAGGGGAACACCTAAGGCTCTGCCCCTCACTACATAACAGCCGCAACCAGACCGAAACCAAAACCAAAACCAAACCAAACAAAAAACACCAAAAATGGCTCAAACAGGAGGACAAATGAAAGCCCCAGAGCCAATTCCTCTAAGCCATGAAGAGATAGCCAACCTATCAGATGCACAGTTCAAAGCCCTGGTGATCAGGATGCTCACAGAATTGGTTGATTTTGCTCACAAATTAGATAAAAAAATACAGACTACAATACGTGAAATGAAGGAAGACGCATGGGGAACCAATAGAGATGGGAGGAAAACTGGGACTCAAATCAATGGAGTGAACCAGAAGGAAGAAAGAAACAACCAAACAGAAAACAAGGAAGAAACAAGAATTCAAAAAAATGAGGAGAGGCTTAGGAACCTCCGGGACATCTTTAAACGTCCCAACATCTGAATTATAGGGGTACCAGAAGGGGAAGAAGAAGAGCAACAAGTGGAAAACTTATTTGAACAAATAATAAAGGAGAACTTCCCCAATCTGGTAAAGGAAATAGTCTACCAGGATGTCCAGGAAGCTCAGAGAGTCCCAAAGAAGTTGGACCCAAGGAGGAACACACCAAGACACATCATAATTACATTAGCCAAGATTAAAATGAAGGAGAGAATTCTAGAAGCAGCAAGGGATAAGGGCACAGTCACCTACAAAGGAGTTCCCATCAGACTGTCAGCTGATTTCTCAAAAGAGACCTTACAGGCAAGAAAGGGCTGGAAAGAAGTATTTGAAGTCTTGAAAGGCAGGGACCTACATCCAAAATTGCTCTATCCAGCAAAGCTTTCATTTAGAATGGAAGGGCAGATAAAGTGCTTCTCGGATAAGGTCAAGTTCAAGGAGTTCATCATCACCAAACCCTTATTATACGAAATGTTAAAGGGACTTATCTAAGAAAAAGAAGATAAAAATGTGACAGTAAAGACAGCAAAGTCACAGTTATTAACAACCACACCTAAAACAAAAGCAAAGTAAGCCAACAGCTAGAACAGGAACAGAACCACAGAAATGGAGATCATATGGAGGAGGGTTAGCAACAGGGGCGTGGGAGGAGGAGAGAGGGGGAAAAGGTACAGAGAATGAGTAGCAAAGATGGTGGTTAGAAAATAGACAGGGGGAGGGCAAGAATAGTATGGGAAATGTAGAAGATAAAGAACTTATGACACATGGACATGAACTAAAGGGGGGAATGTGGGTGGGAGGGGGTGTGCAGGGTGGAGGGGAGTGATGGGGGAGAAATGGGACAACTGTAATAGCATAATCAATAAAATATATTTAAAAAAATAAAGTAAAATAAAAAAATAGTTTTTCAGTTATTTGTTATACTGTAATCTACGACTCCTTGGTGAATACATTTAAATAACAAACCTAATGATGGGACTAGTAACTTCTGTGTTTTTTTAGGGAAGGAAGCACATGAACAATCTTCTGAAATATCTTTCACTCCTGGATTGCGATATGAATATATTGGTGACAAAGTCCCAGCTACCGTGCTAAATACTTCCTTATTGCCTGTAATTCATAATGGAGTAAAGGCTACACTTCACTGAGGTTTGTAAAAATAAAGGTGTGTGTTTTTTTTCTCATCTAAATTTATGTGCCATCCTGTTAATTACCCACGCAATAGCTGGACTCTCAGTTGGGAGCCCCTGCTAGAGTGACGGTCTTTTGTGCTTAACCTGGGGGTGGCCCTGATTCCTTCCAGCCCAACCCTGACTGCTCATCTCTTATCTTCCAAATGAAACCCCGGAATCCTTCAAAAAATGTCCCCTTTAATCTCCACTATCATGGTTTGGTTTCTAGCTTGGTTTCTAACTTTCCGTCAAAAGAATATCACCATCACCCTTTTTAGTGCTTACTCTGTGCCAAGTCGCTGTTCTAACCATGTATGCATAGTCACTCATTTAATATTCAACAATGCTTAGATACAGATATTATTACTATTTTATAGATGAAAAACTACAGTGCAGTAATACTACACAATTACCTGAGACTGCAAAGTGGGGAGGAGGGAGACCTGGGAGTCCATCCTAGTCATATTGCCCCTCTCCCCCGCAAAATCACTAAATGACACTATCTTGACCATATAGAGAGTCTCAACTAACACATTTAGGACAGAATGAATGGAAAATACATTGAGAAATTCAAATATCTGACTACAAACCCAACACACAAACAGAACATCCCTGCAGTTTTGGGGCTAAGGATACCTATAAAGCAGGCCAAAGAAAGATATCACCTTCGGTTCTTCTGAGGAGACGTACCGGAACTATTAATAAAGTAGAAAAGAAATTGCAGAGGAACTCCAGAAGGAATGATTCTGATAGTCGCATCTTTCCATCGATACTAATCATCTTTGGGACTTCTGGAATGAGGCTTATAGCGGCTTTGAAAAAGGCATCAGCTGTAAGACAGAAGAAAAGTCCATAAATAAAAACTGGAAAAATGCAGGATCTTCTTTCTTCTTTACATGGCCTGGAGGCCAGTCCTCAGAGTTACATGGAAGTCAGACCACACTGAGGGCCCAGCAGAGTAGGCAGGTCCTAGGAAAAATTTCTGCAAACCATAACTAGCTTGGTGGAACATTCCAGGATGACAAGGCACTGCTGCAGTCTCCTATCTCCCTTCTTTTCTTCTTCCTTCTTTAAGCAATTTAGTCAAAGAACCTCAGTCAAATTGACTTTAGATCATTAAATGAAAGAAGTGGCAAATTTTTACAGAAAACCTAGAAATCATAGTCACCTGGGTTGAGAGCTCAACATGAACTGGTTCACTGAATCCTCCCACTGACCATATGGGAAAAGTGTGGTCACTGGACCAGCCCACTTCATAGGTAGGAAATAAGGTGCAGAAAGGAAAGTGACTGGCTCCACAGGAGTGTATCTGTGTGTGCAGGAGGTTCCAGCACTGGTGGCAGAGCTGGGCTCAAACTCTGTTATATCTGCATCTTCTCTAGTGCACACCATATTCATTAAAGAAGTAAAAATCAAAATGGGAAGAAATGTACATATGTGCACATGCACATATACATCTTTAGAGATTTCTGACTAGGTAATACTAGTTCCAGAGGATCATCCAAGAAATGAAGATATTTTTAAAAATATGAAGTAGTTTGTAAAACAAAAAGACTTAAAAGGGTCAAAGGAAGAGAGGGGAAAGAAGGAGAGATGTAAAGAAAGCAATGAGGGAGCAACAGGAGGTTAGAGACAGGGAGAAAGGGACGAGGGGAGACTGAAAGATGGGAAGTAGGGGGTGGTGAGATGCACATGGAGAGTTCTTTCTAGAATTGCCAAAGTATTAACCATGAGAAAAAGTCTCAAGGTCAAAACAGATAAAACGCTGACCTGACAAATGAAATTTTAAACTGCCTGACAAGATAAAATGTTTGTATGTTCCAAATATATTTCCAGTCAGAAACAACTTCCAGCAACATCAAGAGAACACAGTACCGGCAGACAGTTTCTTGAATGAAAGCTGGAGTCCATCCAGCCCAGCAAACGGGAAAGGGCAACAACAATGCCTACCCTCCATGATAAAGGCCTACACTTAATGTGAAGAGCAAGTGTCTGCAGCTGCAGAGCAGGTTTATCATCTCTTCCTTCTTCAAGGGAAACAAAACACATTATGGAAAGACACTACACTCAGAGCTTTCCACATGAAGTTACCTTGGCTCTGGAAGCTTCCTTCCCAGCCTGTCTCTGGAACCCCGCAGTAACAGCTTTACCACATACACCTAAACAAATTTATTAAGCACCAACTGTGAAGAGGCCCTGTCCTGGACATTATGCACACAGAAGAGAGAGTGAGGACAAGATATGACAACACAAGTGTGATGATGAGAGCAAAGTACTCTTGCTAACCTACTCCTACTTACTGGGCACCTGTGTGTGCTTTGGTCTGGGGGACATGAAGCAGCTGATCCCAATCTTGTCAGGAAGAAAGAAATTAAACATAGGGACTCTGGGAAAAGATACTTGACATAGGCTCTGGTAAATACACCTCCCAGAAAGAGCCAGAAGTTATAGGGTCTTCAATCTTGGCCTAGAGAGTAGTAAACGGCACCATTAAGGGGACCCATAGGCAATCCTAGGGGAAAGTACAGTTATTTCCATCTCCAGTGCGGAAACGAGCTCAAAAAGTGAGGGCCCAGTTAAAGTCACCCAGGGAAGATAAAAGAGTGTGGTGAGCAGAATTTAAAGGCCATCACTAGCACCAAGCAACATAATCAGTTGTGTTTTTAAAAAGAAACACAAGTCTGGAAATCATAGATCTGAAAGTGGTTTATATCCAGATTATATCAAGAATTCCAACAATAAAACAAGTAACCTGATTTTTTTAAATGGGCAAAGGACCTGAATAGACTTTCTTCAAAGAAAATAACATATGATCAAGAAGCATGTGAAAAGATGCTCAACATCATTAATCATTAGACAAATGCAAAGCAAAACCACAAGAAGACATCATCTTATACCCATTAGGACAGCCACTATAAAAAAAAAAAACAGTAAATAAAAAGTGTTGACAAAAATGGAGAGAAATTGGAACCCTTGTGCACTGATAGTGGTAATCTAAAAAGGTGCAATGGCCTTGGAAAACAGTTTGGTGGTTCCTCAAAAAAGCTAAACATACAATTACCATGTGACCCACCAATTCCACTTCTTGGTATATACTCAAATGTATTGAAAGCAGGGTCTCAAACAGGTACTTGGACATGAAGGTTCATAGCAGCATAATTCACAATAGCCAAAAGGTAGAATCAACTCAAATGTCCACCAACAGAAGAATGGATAAACAAAATGTAGTACATCCATACAATGGAATATTTCAATGCTAAAAAAGAATGAAATTAATACATGCTACATACAACATGGATGAACCTTGAAAACATTATGCTAAGTGACATAGGTCAGACGAAAGGACAAATGCTGTGTGATTCCACTTTTATGAGGTACTTAGATCAGTCAGTCAAACTCACAGACAGAAAGCAGAATAAAAAGAAGGGAATAGAGAGTTAGCGTTTAATGGATAAAGTTTCTGTTTGGGATGATGAAAAGGCTCTGGAAATGGATAGTGGTGATGGTTGCACAAAGTATTGTAAATGTACTTAGAGCCACTGAATTACACTTAAAAATGGTTACAATGGCAAATTTTATTTTATGTATACTTAACCACAACACAAACAATAAAAAAAAATCAGCAGAGCTGAAACTACCCAACATTACCCTCTTAGCACATAGGAAGGCCTGGACTCCACCAGGTCTCGCTGACTTCCTTCTGCCAGAAAAGCCTGGTGTCTCATGGCTCTATAGGCATTGCTTTCTGGTGAAAACATTAAGTTTGCCTTGCTCCTCAACTGCCCCACTCAGGTCCCATTCCAAAGGAGAGAGTGAAAATAAACAGTTATCTGGGAGTTGAGACAGGCAATGTTCCAAAGCTTATTTTTATTTCTATCACCAGAAGACTTGCCCCATGTTTACAATCTTATCTGGGAGACTTCTCAATTTCATTTCAGTAATTAGAACTCAAATCCTACTATAAATCCTACCACTTTCTCCTCTAGTTTAGAGTTCAGAATAATCATGTCAATTTCACATAACACTTTCTTCTGTGGCTATTAAAAGCCACAGAAGACAATTCAAGATAAAATGGGTTAGATGTTTTGTTTTGTTTTGATAAAAGACCTACCTCTTGTCTGGAAAAGATTCCAGACAAGAAAGCTAAGAAGTGCATCACCACCAAATCGGTATTGCAAGAAATGTTAAAGGGTCTTATTTAAGAAGGGAAAAATGAGAAAAATATGAATAATTAAATGGCAGTAACTACATATCTATCAATACTTACTTTAAATGTAAATGTATTAAATGTTCCACTCAAAAGACATAAGGGGGGATGAATGGATAACAAAACAAGACCCTTACACATATGTTGTCTACAGGAGACTTACTTTAGATCGAAAGACACAGCCTGAAAGTAAAGGGATGGAAAAAGATATTTCAGGCAAATGGAAAGAGAAAGAGCAGGGGTTGCAATACTTAAAACAGACAAAACAGACTTTAAAATAAAGGCTATAATAAGAGACAAAGAAGAATATTTCATTTACAACAGTCAAGATATGGAAGCAACCTAAATGTCCACCAATGGACAAGTAGATAAAAAAGTGGTGGTACACATATATAATGGAATATTACTTGGCTGTAAAAAATGAAATCCCACCAGCTCCAACAATGTGGATGAGGGTAATGGTAAGTGAAATAAGTCAGTCAGAGAAAGACAAATACCATATAATTTCACTTATATGTGGAATCTAAAAAACAAAATAAACAAAACAGAAACAAACTCATGGATACAGAGATCAGATTGAATGCCGCCAGAGGGGACAAGGGATTAGGAGTCTGGGTGAAAAAAGTGAAGGGATTTAGAGGTACAAACGGGCAGTTACAAAACAGTCATGGGGATGTAAAGTACAGCATAGAAAAGTAAGGTCAGTACTGATGCCAGATGGGTACTAGATTTATGGGGGAAGTCACTCCATAAATTGTATAATGTCTAATCACTATGCTGTATACCTGAAACTAACATAATACTGAATGTCAACTATAACTTAAAAATTAAATTAAAAAAATAAATTAGAAAATAAAAAACCTAAACGAAGAGGAGAAATCAGGTTCTAAACCATGAAGATTTTTACCCTTGTTCCACTGGGAGAAGAAAAGCACTCACATACACAGCTTCCCTATGCTATTCCTTCCTCCATCTGAATCTTCTGAGGTTTCACAGGACAACCAGGTTTCTTTTCCATACCCTATTTTTAAAAATTTAAATGAAAACAAAAAAACAAAAACAAAAACAAACAACAAAAAACAACACTCAGGTTTGGCTGGCGCCACACTAGAATTTGTTCTGTTTGAGATCCTTCTTCCTGGGGAGGTAACCACTCTGCAGAGCAACATTCTGGTGCTGTGTTCCCTATAGTAATCATGGTGCCTGCAGCACCACTGGGTACTGGGTGAGAACAAACACAGCCACCATAGCAAGAGGTTCCATGCTCCCCCAGAGACAGTGTTTTCCAAAACTGCTTTATCATAAGAATCACCAGAATCCTTATTAAAAATATAAATTCCCAGGCCCCCAAACATTGCTGTCAGAAGTGTAACATGGTACAGCCACTTTGTACAACAGTCTAGCACTTCCCCCAATTCCACATGATTTATACATTCTACAATATGAATGAACTTGTAGTCATTACGCTAAATGAAAGGAGTCAGGCAAAAAGACTTATACTGTAAGATTCCTCTTATAAGAATTATCCAGAATAGGCAAATCCATAGAAACAAAAGGAGACTAGGGGTTAATTGAGACAAGCAATGTTCTGAAGCATATTTTTATTTCTATCATCAGAAGACCTGCCTTTTAGAAGGTACAGAGTTTAATAGGTACAGGGTTTCCTTTTGGGGTAGTGAAAATGTTCTGGAGTTAGTGTTGATGCCCACACAACTCTGAAAATAATAAAAGCCACTGACTGCAATCTTCAAAAGATACTAATCATATCTTAATCAAGCTATTTTATAATTTTTATACACACAAGCACACATTATGGCCTGTCCAGAAAGTATCCAGTCATGTAATGAAAAATAGAGACATTTATTAAAGAGAATACAAGATATAAGAAACACTGCACATAGGAAAATGATGCCTCAGTCCCCTTCGAAGTAGGGACCTTGGGATCTCACACAGTTCTCCCAATTGCTATCAGCTGCCCCATTGTATTTTCCTGAATCTCACTGATGATCTGAAATCTCTTGCATTTCAAAGGTAATCTTGCAATTCAAAGGAAAGGTCAGAAGTCAAAGGTCAGAAGTCAAATCTGGGCTGTAACAGGGCTGAGTAACCTGGGTGATTTGATGTTTCACCAAAAAACTCTGCATGAGACGTGATGCATGAGCGGGCACATTGTTGTGATACAGCTGCCAATCACCCACTGCCCATAGCTGCAGCCTTGTGAATCATCCGAATAGTTTCCAGGGAGGTATGTTCAAGCTTAATGCAAAATCTGATGCAAATTTGTTGCTCTACTTGCTCAGTCATTTTGAGTGTGACAGCCATATAGTACACATGCTCACTCAACGGTGTCTACCATTCCCTCTGACTAGTACAGTCAAGTCTTCATTGTTCATACATATGCATTCCAGTCTACTCTCCTTGGCTGCCAGGTTATATCTACATTGTGGAAGCTGTTCTCTTTATGTTCACAATGGCTAGACTTTTTCCTGACAGATCTTTTCTGTGTGTGTGTGTGTGTGTGTGTGTGTGTGTGTGTATCTAGATATTTATATATTCCCAGGCCCCACCTTAAATGTATTGAGTCAGACTATCCAAGATAGAGAGTTAGAAACATAACTTAAAAACTAAAGTAACATGTCTTCTCACTCCTGCCCCCACCATCTAGTTTCCCTTTGCAGAGACAAAGAATACTACCCATAGGTTGGGTGTGCTCCTAAGACTACAGAAGCAAACACATTTTCCCTTTACCTTTCCTTCTTTCTTTTTATAGAGTTAACTAATAGACACGATTTTGCCACTTCCCTCTCCCCTAGTTAACATATCTTAGTGATTATTCCATCTCTGTACATAAAATACATTTTTCTTTTTTATAGCTACAAAGTAGAATCTGATCCATTTGCTTTTCCTTCCAAATATTTACAGTAAAAGATGTGAAATTTAACATCTTAGCCATTTAGTCTATTTCTTTTGTAAAACAACCTTCTCTAGTGAATTTTATAATTCACAGGTTTAAAAATAATTGTTCTAAATCCTTCAGATAAGTGCTAAATGTGACTTTCCAATGGTGAATGGTGTACTCTGAAAGATTTAACCTGGAAACATTCAGCCAGAAGCAAACAGAAGCGGTCAGCAACAGGGCAAGCTGCCTCATCATTTTGCCTACACAGTGAGGAGGAGCCAGTGATGCTGGTTAGATAGTTATCACAGAACTTTTAATCATTCCCATCTTAGATTTCAGGCTCTCCTATTTCCCAGCCTGCAGAGTTTCAAAGGGTCTGCAGAACACCAAAGGAACATGATATTCCAAAAACCTCTGCAAGGACATGATGAAATCAAATACACCCCAAACACAAAGCTATTAAAATTACTGAAGGGTCACCAAAATGTATGTCACTAGAAAACCCTGGTGGAAGGTGGGATGTGCCTAAAAGCTGTAAAAAAAGGACTCAATTGAAGCTCCTGGGTAAACTTGTACCTGAATGACCCATGCTGCCTGGTTACCAGAAATAACTGAAACAATGGTTCCCTTTGGATGAAGGCATCTTGACATTAACTCTAAGCTTAGTTGGAGAAAAACTGAAAACAATTCAACAATAAGGAACTAAAGAAACTGTTGCACTGACATAGTGGAAATGATGTAACTAATAAAGAGAACAAGGTACAGTCATGTACCCATAATGATGTTTTAGTCAATCATGAACCATATATGTGATGGTGGTCCTATAAGATTAGAAGGGAGCTGAAAAATTCCTATCTCCTAGTGATATTCCAGCCATTGTAACATGGTAGTGTAACACATTACAACTATACATAACACGCTGCACAGACTTGCAGCCCAGGAGTACCAGGCTATACTACATAGTCTAACATAAGTGCACTCACTCTATGATGTTTGTACAATGACAAAACCATCTAACAATGCCTTTCTCAGGATATATCCACATTGTTAAGTGACACATGACTATAAAGCTATATGTTTTACTGTATAAAGATGTCTGTGATAGATAACATATGAATATTTGTACACCTGTATAGAGCATGATCCTATCTGCACAAGAAAAACAGTACATATACTTATGTAGATACATGAAGCATGAGGCAAGATAATGCCAAACTATTGGGGTGATATAGGAATGAGTGGTGGCTGAAGGTGAGGGGAGCCAGGATCTTCCATTTTATGTTAGGTTACTGTTTTAGAATTTTAATTTAAATTTCCTAAAATAATTTTTCTTTAGCATACAAAAAGCAATACAAGTTTTTTATGAAATATTTAACCACAGAAATGCAGAAAGTAAGACAGGAGGGTAGATAGGTAGATGGTCTGAGGGAATTTGAGAAGACTCCCCTTTCTTCTTTACTAGATCAGGGTAACTGGGGATGGGTGTGGGTAAGGTCTACTCACTGCTGTGGATTCACACGTTCCTGCTGTTCTAAAGAATGGCCACCCTCCCTGTTTGTGTAAGGTAAGGCACTAAGCCGAGGGTAGCATACACCTTCCCAGGCCTGCAGTGCTGCTTTGCACCCCTCAGCCAACGATGACAGGAAGATTCCTCTTTGATCTGCCTCTTTGATCCATGACATGAGCCATATTTAGGGTTCAAGGTCTCTAGGCACCTCCACTTGCATGGACTCTTCTCAAAAGAATTCTTCTTAAAAGGTTTCACCCTGTGCTCACAGCCCTTTTGCAACTCCTGGACATGATGGACATGAATGAATGAGAGGGGACGGGGGAGGAAGTCCCAGATTTACTGATCAGTGAAAAAAGCAAACTGAAAAACATTGTAGAAGACACAGGCTTCCACAACTTGTCCCCCGAAATGCCCCACTGCTGACTGCTTTGTATATGGGGGCTCTGCACACAACAATCTGAACAAAAGGGTTCTATGCTCTAAGAGACTAAAAAAAAACAGTAAGCTGGCCAACTGTTGGAAAGCTTCAAAAATGCCCTGAATTAAGATAAAGGTTTCTCATTGTCTGTAAGAGCAAAAAACCGGAAAGAGTCCAAATAGTTTTCAATAGGAATTTGGGGGGAAACGTAGATGTGGGATGTTGGGGAAATAATTTACAACATTTGCTAGCAAGACAAAAGAAAGAAAGAGAACGCTGAACAGCTGACAAAGAATGAGGTGGATCTGTAGAGATGGACATGAATGAATGGGAGGGGAGCAGGGAGGAAGTCCCAGTTTTACTGCTCAGTGAAAAAAGCAAACTGAAAAACACTGTAGAAGACACAATCTCATTTTGGTACGGGCAGGAGAATGAAAACTGTGTATATATAAGGATATAGATAGGGAGGGAAGGAGAGCAGAAGAGAGAGGCACAGAGCATTATGACGATGAATGAATATTTTTTAATGGATAGAAGAAAAATATGTAACTGTGAACAGTGGAGGTTTTTGGAGGGGAGGATATAGGAGGGGAGTGCACATTACTTTTATTTGGGGGCTTTTTTTTTTTGAAGTTCTGTATTATTATATTATTGGAATTTTTCAAATGAGTGCACTATTTTTATAATAAAAATTGTTAAAATATAAAATAATTATTTTTCAATAGGATATAGGACCCTCCATACATAATAAACTCAGAGTTAACTGCAACCTATGAAAATAATTTCATCTTCTCATATCGTTGGCATTGTTGATATGGAATATGATTCAGTACATGAATCACAAGAGAGAGTCAAGAAGCAATAACTCAGACTGCCTTCATAAACAGTGTTTTGTTTTGGCATCAGGTCAGTGCTAAGGGAAATCTTTACTACTTGTCAGTCATAAACTCCCAGAGCTAAACAAGACCCCCAAAGTAATTAATTCCACTCGTAGACAGACCTTCAGCTATCAAATGCCCCTCCTGGCAACTCAAATGGACAGCTGCCAAGCCAGGAACTCTATGAAGGGAAATACCATAATTTCTTAAAATGAAATAACACAAAAGGTTGAAGGACTCTCTTTATCCCTTAAAAAGAAAGGAGTTCTGACTTCAAGAATTATTTACTTCTCTCAAATTCTATCAACTCCATTGCTAACCACCTTTACCAGCCTTCAACATTTTCCATCTCTGGGTAAGTTTATGTTTGGAATGACCACAGCAATATAATGGAAACTACAGTCATACCTCGGTACTCACTGATTCCAGAACTTGTCAAACCTTGTACTCGTCGCACTTTGATCACGAAAAAATGTTTTAGCACTCAGTACTTGCTCAGGACTCCTGCATTTGCTATAACTTGTATGAGTCACACTGCTGCCCGCAAGAGAAAATGCCGCATCATTCCGTACTCCTCGGTTTCAGCCATCATCACAAGTTCCAGAAACAAATTAACGAGTACCGAGGTACTGTATAAAACACAAAATCCAGACATAGCCTACTGCACTAGACTTTGTGTTATAGACTACCAAGGGTGTCCAACCTTTTGGCATCTCTGGGACACACTGGAAGAAGAGTTGCCCTGGGTCGCACATTAAATACACAAATACTAATGAAAACTGATGAGCAACAAAAAGATTTTAAGTAAATTTATGATTTTGTGTTGGGCCGTGTTCATAGCCATCCTGGATTGCATGTGGCCTATGGGCCACAAGTTGGACACCCTGTATCCACACCCCCAAAAAACCACATGTTAAAATAGTAATCCTCAAGGTGGTACTAGGAGGTGAGACCTTTGGGGGTGATTAGGTCATGAGGGTGGAGCCCTCATGATTAGTAGTACTGTCTTTATAAAAGGGACCTAGAGAGACTTCTGGCCAAGATGGAGGTATAGGAAGACACACTGTGCCTCCTCGCACAACCAAAAGATGGACAACACCAAATAAAAAACAAAAACCGGATGGCGACATGGTAGGAGGGAGCAGATTCCACTCCCCCCCACACACGGGAGAAAAACCTAACTGATCTATGGAGGAACAGAGCATACAGCCAACGTTACCACAGCATACATGAAAATAGAAGATCAAAAATTGTAGCAAACATTGAAAAACCAGACAGTAAGGAAAGTACTTTAGGACAATGAGGGCCCAGGGATCAGTGCGGAGACCAGGGCAGCTGGAGCCCCAACCTGGGGCTTGCCAGGTCTGCCACAAGGCTCTAGGGAGGGAGCCGGGTCAACCGCTCCCTTCCCAGCCAAACAAGGTTGGAGCAGCACCAGGAGAGATTTGGCTGCTTGAAGTAGCACAGAGAGGAGTGAAGGTCTGAGTGGCAAACACACAGGGGCTGTGAGCACCCACGCATAGCCCTGGGAGGAATGCACGACCGAGCCCATGCGACCAGAGGCACCTGTGGGACCAGAGGCCCCCTGAGCGACCAGAAGCACCTGCAACCAGAGGAGGGGGCTCTGTGGAAGACCCAGAGCTCACACCCGTGAACCTAGGGTGAGTACATTTCTGCGCAATGCAGAAAACCCACAGAGCCCACACCTGTAAACTCTAGTTGGCGCGTGCACCCCGTAGGAGACACGGAGCTCACACCCATAAACCCAGGGAGTACTTGATCTGTAGGTGATCTGAGCTCACACTCATAAACTCGGGAAAGCGCATGCTCCACAAGAGGCTCAGAAACCATGCCCAAGGCCCTGCGCGGAGGGGTGCCGGCTAGCTCTGGAGAGAGTGCATGGCTAGCCCTGGGGAGAGTGCACAGCTAGCACTGAGGAGAGTAGCCCAAAGCTGACTGAGTGCTGAACATGGAGAAAAGTGATACCAGTCACCTCTCAGTCCCCTGCAGCCAACAAGACCAGAAAAACCAGTTTAGCCAGTTTGAAACCAGCAAGAGGGTTTTTTTGGGTTTTGTTTTTTTTTTTTGGTTTAGGTTTTTTTGTTTGTTTGTTTTTAATTATATATTTTTTATTATTTTTTATTATTTTTATCTTTTTTAATCCCTCAATTCCTTTTGTTTCTCTTTACTTCTTTCTTGTTTTATTCCTTCTTTCTTTCTTCCCAATTTTATCTCTTCTTCCTTCCTCTCTTTTTTCCTTTTTTTTTCTCTTTTTAAATACCCACGAGTGAGATAAAAAAACCTGGAACTGTGAAAAAACCAGAGTTGACCCAGAGGGAGCATCCCACCAGCTGAGACAGTGCAAGCTGTGAACACCAGGATACCCGAAGGAGACCGCACCACTGAATCTCACAGGTATTCTACCACAGAAGTTCACACCATAAATCCAGGGAGCCCCAGAAAGAATGCTAAATGAAACAGAGGTAACTCAACTATCAGATATTGAGTTCAAAGCAATGGTTGTCAGGAAGCTCAATGAGCTCTCAATGAGCTACCAGAAACTACAATGAACTCACTGCAAACTATATCACCATGAAAAAGGAAACAGAAACTATCAACAAAGGCCAAGAGGAAATGAAGAATACAATTTCTAAACTGAAGAACACAGTAGAAAGAATCAAAAGCAGAATCGATGAAGCAGAAGATTATCGATGGGGAACTTTATAGATGGGGAAATTGAAGCACAAAAAGGCCAGCTTGTCCCTGGGCATCCAGTTCACTGGGACCTCTGCATTTAGCAGAGTTGAAAGTCACTATTAATTAGGGCCTCATTCCAAAATACATCCAAATGCATCATCAAAGCTCATACCTCAAAATCTTTCCTGAGGCCGTTGATTCTACCTGGAATATCCTACCACACATCCTCCTGAAAAACATGTTTTTTAAGAGCCACCTAAAACATTTCTTCACATTGCAAAACATTCTTCTTTCTGAGATTAGAAACTGTAAAGATCAAGGGACAAACATCGAAATACATTTTTTAAAAAAGCAAGAGAAGTTTTCCTTACTGTGGCCTGATAATAATCTTCCAGAAAGAATCACTGACAAACAAGGGCAAGAAGTTATCTAGTAAAGGGACTGAAGGAAAAGATAAACAGGTATATCCAGGCCACTTCTAGGTGAGAAGCACATGACCAAATAATTGATTTGAAAGCCTTTTGTTTCCCCCAAATACTCAGGGGCAATGGTTAGTGACCGTGGACAAAATCCCCACAGGCTCCATTCTACCTGTCACACCAGTGTGTACAAAGGACTTTTCATACTGGGAGTTCAGCAGTTTATTTGTTGGGATAAACCCAGCCTTGGCAAAGCTACAGCCTGATACAACCCAGACTAAAGCCAGGGAGGCCAGAAAATGAATCATGGAGGGGATATTTTATAACCAGCTGAGAGGGAGGATGTTTAGCAAGGCAAACAAAAAGAACTCATTTCCACAAGCTTCACTTCATTTATATTTAGCTTTGCCATTCTCAGTACTTAAATGCATTATTTACTTTGGCCAGCAATTTCTGTGTGTGGCCTTCAGAAGAACAATAACAGGTTATTAAGGTGTAGATAAAAAAGGGGCCACACGCTAAACCTGATAAGCTCAGGGGAAGCCTGTGTGGTGGACCTAAAGTAATGACATAGGATGGTCTAAAATTAAACTTTCTAGGTAAAAGCATGTCATGGTGGGTAGTCATATCCTATGCTGCCATCTTTTCTGACAAGGTCAGTCTTTACCTTAACTATTTTCTTTTTACATCTACAATAATATACCTTTGGAATGCCAGGGTAATTCCCCACCCCCACCCCACCCCCACCCCTCAGTGCACTATCTCCCACCAGAGCAGAGACTACAAACCCCTTCATTGTTATTGCTATCATGTTAACTGTCTACTGTTAACTAACCTTTACCCACCAATGTAAAAAGAAATATGTGTCTATTCCTTTCATTTTTTATCCAATCACAGAGATTCCTCCACTTTGCTCTCTCCCACCCCCTTAACCACACCAATGAATTTCCTGTAACTCCTTGTGCCTCCTCTTTTGATTCTAATGTATAAAATAAGATGTAAAACTGTCATTCTCTGGAGCATTTTTCTCAGTCCACTGAGATTTTGTTTCTAAGTAACTGTTGTTGATTTGGCTGGGCGTTTCTTACGTTAACAAAGGTTTAGCATTACAGTGTTTAGACTCAAAAAAATCATCAGATAAATTATTAAATATGGAGTGAATGCCATATTCCTGCTTCCCTGCAGCAGCTTTAAGTGAGGGGTCAAGCAGAAAAGAGTCCAGAGCTCTGACGCTGAATGTGAGGGCACTACCTACCAGCTCACATACCCAGGCTGTTCTTAGACTGCTTATCTCTGGTGTGGACCAAGGCCATTACAGGGCAGCACAACAGGAAACAGCTATTCACAACTCTCCTTGAGTAATTCTTAGGATAAGCAAATCCCGGGGTGGGGGGTGGGGGAAGAGCCTTTGTTTTGCTTTTTCCTAGAAACAAAACAAAACATGGAGCCCCATAGGCTATATCTGGTCATAGCAAAATTACCACTCTGAACTCACCAAACTGGCATCTGCAGCTTGCACTCCATTTCTAATTTGTAGGTGACACCAAACTCAGGCACTACCACAGGGGTCAGCTATTTCTGAACTTTTAAGAGGGAACCAATTTATAAGACTTAAAATTTCTAACATCCAAACTAATTAATCTAATCTTCATTCTGCACATCAGGTTTTTGGTGGCAGCTGTTAATTTTTTGCTTTGTTTCATGCTAGGTAAGTACTTTGGTAAGTTCCACATTTACCAACAAATAATGAGGACAGATGCCTGCTCTTGTGGGATTTGAGGCCCCAGTGGGGACAGGGTGTCGAGGCAGTAAGTAAACAAACACACACAATAAGAAAACATCAGGTCATGATAATCATGAGGCCAGCACAGATAATGATTCCCATCTCCTGCCTGGGCACTAAAAAAAATGCAAATATCTGGAGGAAGATCATTCTAGAAAGAGAGAACAGCAAGTGCAAAGCCTCTGAATCAGAAGGCTGCTTAGTATGTTCAAAGAACAAAAAATAGCTGGTGTGGCTGAAGAGTGGTATGAGATGAGGACAGAAGGCAGGCAGGCACCAGGTCTCGTGAGGACTTACAGGCAACGTGTTTAGTTTAATTCTAAATACACATTAGAGTTCCTAGGAGTCGAAACCAAAACCAAGCAGTTTGAAATGCTTCTTGGATAGCAATTATGTTGTTTTCTTAAATTTATTGATTGATTTTAGAGAGAGGAAGGAAGAGGGAAGGAGGGAGAGAGGGAAGGGGAGTGAGAGAAATATTGATTTGTTGTTCCACTTATTTATGCATTCATTGGTTGATTCTTGTATTCCTGACAGAGGATTGAATCCACAACCTTGGTGCATTGGGAAGATGCTCTAATCAACTGAGCTACCTGGCCAGGGCCAGTAATCATGTTTGAAGACTTTGGTGCTCAGAGATGCCCCAGATGAATCAAGATACAAATGCAGGTACCAGAACTTCCATGCTAAGGGCTAAAGAATTGGGAAGGACCACTCTCCAGCCAAACCAAAGTGCCCATCCAAACTAATGGCAGTAAGTAGTGAGTTGCTAACCCTGGCATAAACTGTGACATCAGGTGGGAGATGGTGGGGGGAGACAACCACTGAAAGCATTCGTCCATCTCATACAAGGCTAGAGAAATTCCCAAAGTATTCACTTAAACTTTCTTTTTTCTTCTTTTGAATATTTTCTTATTGTTGTTCAAGTACAGTTGTCTCCATTTCCCAACCACCATTCCCTGTCACACCAGTCATCCCCACTTCTCACCCTTGATCCTAACCCTTTGGTTTTGTCCATGTGTCCTTTATACATGTTCCTGAAAACCCTCCTCCCTTCCCTGCCATTATCTCCTCCCACCTCCCCTCTGGTTACTGTTTGTTCTCAATTTCAATGTCTCTGGTTATATTTTGCTTGCTTATTTGTTTTGTTGATTAGGTTCCACTTATAGGTGAGATCATATGGTATTTGTGTTTCACTGCTTGGCTTATTTCACTTAGCATGATGCTCTCCAGATCCATCCATGCTGTCACAAAGGGTAGGAGCTCCTTCTTTCTTTCTGAAGCTTTCTAATTGTTTGCACTGCACATACTTTCAGAGTGGTGAAAGGACATGGCCTTATGTCAGATCAGGGGCTGAGTGTTGCCTCCTAAGCCATGCCCTCCTCAGTCTTCATACCTGAGAAATGGGGCACCAACAATAGGACTAGTGCCATGTGGCTGTCAGGAGGATTAAATGAGACAAATGTACAAAGGGCTCGCCATGTAACAAAAGCTCCATAAATGAAACCAGGATTTCTTTAAGTCTTTGTGTCTTTCTTTAAGCCTGCTGGATAGGTATCTGCTGCTGGCCTACACTGCCTCTCCCAGGCAACAACAGTATCCTGCAGCAAACACGCTACCCTCCACCTCAGGGCATTCTCTTTGCTCAAGTGATAAGCAGTCCTGAATGCCAAGAAGTTGATGGCCCAGAGGCAGCCCTTGGTCAATAACAGATGGAGTAGAGAGAGGGTAAATAACCTGTCTTCCCCACCTCTCAGGTGGGGTAACACTATAGCCATTAGATACTCCCTCCCAGAGGCCCCCAGTGAAAATGGACCTCAGTTGCTCCCAGCAGTAAGTTGACCACTAGTGTCCCCTTTGTTGGCTTCTTTTCCTTCCTCCTCTCACCTCCCCACCACTCTACTAATACTGGCAGGGATCACCTCCCAAATAAACCACTTACACCTAGCACAGAAATGGGTCTTGAGCAGAATTTTCATCCCTAACAGCAAGCTGTAGACAGTATTCATTCTATACTCACTAGATTCTACCTGTTGTCTTTCTGGGGTTTCAAATATAGAAACATCATCAACAATAAACATGAATTTGATGTGATAAAGAAATCCTAACATCTAAAATTCTCTAGGTATGCTTAGCCATGGATGTCTGAGCTGCCTGGGTTGGCCTGCGTGAGATAGATTTAAGATGGTCCTTCTATGAAAATAGCCACACTTTGTAATCTGACTCTAAATGTGTACATATCCAATATGCTTCCTACTAAAGAAACAGATTTAAAATTCATCATTTATTGAAAACTCTTTTTTTTCCTCCTACATACACACCCACTTTCTCCCTACATACTCCCCATATACCCTGTGCTAAATCAGCTTTCCTAAGCAGCCACAGATGCCTGAGAGGAGGGGCTGATGGGCTTACCTTGAGAGAGGCACTGATTGGCCAAGGCCACCTGACCGGAATGCAGGTAGAGGTTGAGGCGAGTGAAGATGCCCACCAGGGATGGTATGGTGATGAAGCAATAGGCAACACAGGCCTGGAGAGAGGGGAGAATCACAGGAGGTCACCTGGCAAGGCCATCACTGCAGATTAGGACTCCTGTTTTCACCTAACATCTATTTTCAAGCAAAACCACTAAAAATAATTTCCCCATTCCAAGCCCCAATTCTCCCCTCTTACTTCTGCTGTATCAGTCTCTTTGGGAGGAGGGAGGCAAGTAAAGAGAGTAATGGTGTATGAAAAATAAATCCTTAACTATCATTGAAGAAAGTAAATAGGTAACACCTAATAACGATTAAGTTAAAAAGCAGCTGTTTAAACCAATTACTTTTAAAAATGGAGGTCATGAGAAGAAGTTCCTACAGAGTTTGAGGTAGTTGACTGAGTAGAAAGGATGAGATAAAAAGGGCAGGGCTGGGATGCTTATGTTTTATTGTTATCTTTTGCATAGAATTTCATTTTTGAAAATGTGGATTGTGTTGCTTTGATAAAATTTTGAGCAGTACACTCAAGTAGCTTCAATTTTATTTCAAAATTGGGAATTGATCAATAGGGAAAAAAGGTATTAGACCTTCCAGATACAGGTACAACTATAGAAATAATTGAGCTGGCACACAAAACCCAAATCCATCCCTCAACCACCTTACAATAATTTGTATTAAAATTCAGGCTCCTCTCATCATTTCTTCTAGAAACATTAAGAAAATTGGTCACTCCATAGATATGCAAGGGAAAATTATTCTTAAAAATTAAAGAGCCCAGTATAGTTCGAAGTCTGTGAGTCTTATATCTAGAACATACCCGGACAAAGGCAGCCGTTTTTCTGGAGTGATTCCCCTTCATTACTTTTCTTGTTTCCATTGCTAACCGGTTCACACTCTAGATTTGTTAATAAGTAAAACAGAAATGGTAATGGGTTATGTATTCCACAGAGACCTGAATGTGAACTACATACAATTCAATGAGAACCAGCTAAGTGGGACCAAGACTAGTTAGCATTGAACCCTGAAATGCCAAAGGGGTCATCAGGCCTGATTCAATCTGGGCTATAGCAAACATCTCCAAGAGCATAGGCTGAAAGGCACTTACTAAGTTAGTCATGCCTATACAGTGGCATTATAAAGGACCATTTCTTGATTTAATGAACAGCTAGGGTTCACTTACTCCATTTTTAGAAACTCCATATAGTAAGCTTAAGATCATAAATATCTTAAGAGAAACCTCCAAATCTGAGAGTAAACCAGCCAGTTAGGCTATGAAATACTAACAATAACCATAAGAAAGGTAATAATATCAGCCACATCATCACTGACAGCATACCAGGGGCTGTTCAAAGAACTGTATATTCATTACCTCATTTAGTGTTATGAGGTAAGTACTGTTACCTCTCCTGCCTTAGCTTAGGTCTTAAGTTTATTAACGCTCCATAACCTGATAACCAGAAAACAAATATATAAAAAAAACTCCTCCTCCTCCTCTTTTTTTTTTGACCAGTGTCCTGGTGCTGGAGGATAGAACTGGCGGACAGGAAACTGTCGGCACCGAAGACATGACGCCGAGGGGGCCGAAGCCCTTTCCCTCTGCCCCCATACATTACGGGGACTGGGACTGCACGCCGACCCTTGCCAAGAAGAGGAGAGTAAAAAGCTACTCTTCTTGAATTTACATGAGATAATTTAAGAGCCTTTGGGAATCTTTCCACAGACAGGAAAAGTTTAGACCTATGGTTCCCAAATGTATACCATGAAACCTCAAGGTATTAGGCAATCTCACAGAAGCAACATCTTTTTTTAAAATAGGAAAACACAGCTCTGTTCAATTATTCAGCATGAGGAAAAGCACTGTTGTGGGTAGCTCAGATTCAACACTGGACTACATTACATTCCTTGCAGTGATATCGTATCATCACAAAACTGGGTTTTGGAAACTACTTGATAAAAAGCAAGTGCTGTGCAAAAATCAATGTGGACCAGAAAATAAGGATAGTGTCCAACCTGACTTCAAGGTTTGAGAAGTTGTATTGCATTCTTATATATTAAGAATATATAAGAATGCAATACAAATATATGTTTGTGTGTGTGTGTGTGTGTATGTGTATTTGCCCTGGCTGGTGTAGCTCAGTGGGTTGAGTGTAGGCTTGAGAGCCAAAGGGTCACTGGTTCAGTTCCCAGTCAGGGCACATGCCTAGGTTGCAGGCCAAGTCCCCCTGAGGGAGTGAACAAGAGGCAACCACATACTGACGTTTCTCTCCCTCTTTCTCCTTTCCTTCCCTCATCTCTAAAAGTAAATCAATTAATTAAAAAAAATTTAAAAACATGGTTTTTCTTTCAATTTATGTATATTGTTTTAAAGGGCTATAAAGTTGTTAGAGCATAAATACCTAAATTGCTTGAGATTAACTTCTTAATAAACAGATGTTATTTGTTTCTTTTAACATGGGGATACCACAAAAAGTTACCGAAAGGGGCTACAATCCAAGGAAGCTGTAACTCTGGTTAGGTAACAAGACACCCAAGGTTAGTATTTCAATAAACTAAGTAATCAGTGCTCCTCACGAATTCTGTGCTGTTGGCATGCAGGAGTGAGAATAAACAAATTTCAGAGAAAAAGAGGTCAATGAAAACCATTCAAAGACTTCAGCAAAGCTGTAGATTGTATTGACCTTTGAGAAAAAAACTTCACACATCAGGAACAGAACAACATGGGGCTAGAAAAATCCCAAATTAAAACTGGTGCCTGGCATGTAAATGACAAATATTTACTGAAAGAACAAATGAATGAATGAAAAGCCTTACATGAATCAATTGTACAAGAACAGGTTCCAGATTGCAAAACATCGACCTGGCCTCAACGTAAAAACTTAGCTGTTGTTCAAAATCACGACCAAAGGAAACCTAGAATCAAAGAGAGAGACCCGACAATGTTATTTCTAGCCAGCTGTGAGCACACAATTGAAAAGTTTTTCTTGAGCTCTGTGGGGTCAGGAAGGTGCTGTGATGACAAATCACCAGATTCCTCAGATATGGGTGAGTGGAAAGGGTATGCAAGCACATACACACATATGCTCACTGGAATATACTTTAAGTAGACTTTACAATACCTCATCTAGTATAGTGCTGAAATATTACTATTGTCACCTCATTGTTATGACATGGCACTGCAGTAAAGCATAAAAAGGCCAAAGGGTATACAAGGCAGAACCTCCCCCCCCCAAAAAAAAACCCCAGAATTTTCTTCTGGAAAGCAGGCCCCTTGTAGTACAGGGCTCTTCGGCTAGGTAAGCGTTCTAGGAGCCCAGCTATATCAATGTACCAGCTGGTGTTGTTATGAGAGGCTGTGTTTGACATCAGTGAATTTTTTTGAAGATTCTTTCAACAAAATGTGTTTGCCCACTTCATGATGGGTAATTTATGAATGTGCCTGCTCACACCACACTGAATGTTCAGCAGTTTTCGACCAGAAATAGCATGACCCCTAGGTCCCATACTCCCTATTCACCCAACCTTGTCCCAAACAACTCTTTTGTTTCCCTGGATGAAAACAGTCCTCAAAGGGAAACGTTTTGTAGAAGTGGAAGAGGTGAAACAAAAAACTGCAGAAGCATTAAAAGGCATCAAAATCAACAAGTTCAGAAACTGTTTTGAGCTGTGAAAAAGTCTCAATAAGTGTATTGCATCAAGTGAAGAGTACTTTGAAGCTGACTGAAGTTTAAACATGTAAGAATACATATTTTTTTTAATAAATAAATTCCATTTTGGGGGGTCCTCCTTCATAAAATAGAATCTCAAAATATAAATAGAATTTCCCAGGCTAGGAGGAGATCACTGGGAAGGAAATGATGGAATTTTATCAGCTATGGCCTTTTCACGGAACACAAATTTGGTTACTGGGAGCCATTTGTCAGAAAGGTTTCTATAATAAAGGTCACACCTTTCTGCTTCCTGATGGGGTTTCCAACCTCAGCAGGTCACTGGTGGCTGCCAGAGCCACAAATGGAATTTTCTTCATCATTAAAGATCCCCTCTTCTATTTCTTCAAATTTATGAATAGCTGGTTAGTAGGACAAACTTATTGCTACAGCAATCATTTGTGTCCAGAGGAGGTTTAACATTGCTATTTTCACCACAGCCATCAGGTTTCACATCTTATTCCCTCATATTCTTTTCCATTACAGCTTAGTGGCTTTCAGACAAAACTATAAAAGAATAAATACCACATGATCAGCATATCAGTCAAGGGCACAGGAGATGCACCTGATAAGAGCCAAATGCACATTTCCTAATGGAAATTGAATTTTCACTAAAATTGGTATTTTTACCCACAGAGTTTGGCGGATAGTTCAATTGACCCCTGTTGTTGAATGAGTCACATTCCCTAGGTTATTTTCAAAATGATCTAACTATTTTCATCTCAGTCAGCTTCTGTCTTGACATGAATATTAAAACAGAGGATACTGGCAGCAGTTGGTATTTAGCTTTGTGCACCAAGAATAAAAGTAGAGGCTGTTCTGGCCAGGACGGTCTGGTAGGCTGTTCCCAAAGAAGGCTGCATTAATCCCTCCCATTCTGCTGCTCGTGTCACAGAGTTTCTTCTTACTGAGACAGACAGATGAGGTGGACAGTAGAATTGGCTTTTCTTACCCTACAAGGGGCTATTCCTGTGACTCACTAAGATTTTAGAACCTAACCCTTAAAAGGCCCTGCAGCTTCTGTTTTCGCCCTCACCATAGAAAGAAAGCTGTGACAACTCAATAATGAGAGAACAGTGAAAAAGAGGTCATAAGGATCAGAAATGAGACACCTCAGCCAGCACCAAGGCCCTGGACACAGTCCTAGTCCTCCACATGGAGTAGCCTAGATAACCAACCAGCTGACAGAATTGTAAGAATTACAAAAACCACAGTTACTTAAAGCCATTAAGATCTGGGTTAAGTTGTTATGCAGTGATGGGTAACTCAGACAAATGGAGAGTGGACACATGGCGCTGTGCACCCAGCCTTGCTTTCACCATTGATAAGCAGCACAGGTGTTTCAGGGAGCATTCCCCACTGGGTCCCTGTGATATGGATTGTGCATATGTCTCCTGACTAGCCAATCAGTGTGTTTGCTCTTCCTCAGAGCAGCAATTTGTTTAGGGATAGGGCCAGTGATCTAAATTAATCCAAAGGGACTCAATCCTGGGACTTCTGCTGAAGTCCTTCCTGCTGGGCTACAGAGCCGGAAGAAATAGAAACCCTGAGCTCTCGTGAGGAATGAGACTGCCTGGAAGGACACCAAGAGAGCAGAGCAATGAGCCAAAGAAACACAGACGGAAGGCCTCAAGGACACTACAGAGACCCGGAGTCCAGCTGCTCCTCTGAAGGGTTCCATTCCCGGACATTTTTCACATGAGCCATTAAGTCTCTCTTCCTGCCCCACTTTTGTTTGTCTTCCTTAAGCTGGTTTTTTGGTTTTTTTTTTTCTCCCTTTTCCCACAGAGGAGTGATGGTTAATGTAAGATGTTTTCTAATTTCATCTTATCTCCATACAAATGAAAAGCACCAGGGAACATAATGCTAACTGCTTTCACCAGAGCGAAGATAAACAATTACATCACATTTCCAATTACACTAACACTCCTTCCTCAATACTTACCATTTTTATAAATCCATTAATCAAATATGCCAGCATTCTTTTCTCATCCTCAAGAGTGAGTGCACTAAAATCAATAATTGTACATAATTAACAATGGGGTAATAAATGAGTTTCATTCATATATATATATATATATATATATATATATATATAAATAAACTAAGCGATTTAACGGGTAGAAACATTTTACTTTTTCTAGATTTAAAAGTGTTTCACATTTCTCTCAAAGATGCTATTCTCAAAATATATTTACTAATGACAAAAAAGAAAGTAACATTTTTTCCTTGGAAATTTGGGCAAAGAGGTCTCACTTCAAATGTTGTAATTCAGAGAACTTTTGTTCGACGTTACAAAAAATTGTAAACAGGCAGCAAAGTTGAAAAAATTTTTGTAGTGAGCACCAACCACCAAGATCCTACCAATGATCATTTTATAGTATTTGCTTTATCACATAACTATCCATTCCCTCTCCATCTAACAACTCATCTTGTTTGGGGGATGAGTCTTAAGGTAAATCACAGATCTCAGTTGCCTTTATTTAATAGCAAATTTAATATAAATACTGGGTTGGCCAAAGAGTTTGTTTAGTTTTTTCTGTATAACAGCCTTAGTAGTGCTTAGTCTTTAACCTCATTTGAAACAATTTTATCAGACTGTATTCTGACAGCTGTCATGTCAGTGTGCATTTAAAAAAAACATCACATGAGTGATGTTGGTGAATTTTTGTTCAGCCATTTTAATATAGAAGATGGAAGAAGATACCCAACATTTTTGGTGCATTATGCTTTATTATTTCAAGAAAGGTAAAAACACAACTGAAACACAAAAAAATATTTGTGCAGTATATGGAGAAGGGGCTGTGACTGATTGAATATGTCAAAAATGGCAAAGTTTCTTGGTACTATTGACATTGTGGCCAAATAATTCTTTGCTGTGGGGCTGTCTTATGCATTGGACAATGTTTATTTAGCAGCACTCCTGACCTCTATCCACTGGAAGACAATAGTTGACATACTGCAAATATCCAAATCAATAAGGTTACAGTGAAAATGAAAAATGTGTCTTTTATTTTGTGGAAAAAAACTAAATGGACTCTTTGGCCAAGTCAATATATATAAGAAAATGTCACGTCCTTATAGCTTTGCTTATACTTGTGAAGGCCTGTAAATATAACCCCAAGTTTATTTTGAAAAAGTTTAAGAGCCCAGAGAAAACAGGAACTAAGTTTTTTGTTTATTGGTTTGTTCTAGGGAAGATAAGTATGGCAGAGACTGCTTAACATACTCCGATACAATACGTCTCCTTCGTTCTCTGAGACAATTCCTAGTCTCCTTTGCATCTAGGTATGGCACATGACAGTTCCAGCCAATGGGATGGGAATGCAAGTGATTTATAAGCCTTCCCAATTTTGTCCCTAAAAGAAAGCTGCTGCCCTCCAATGCCTGCAGGCTGTAACATGGACTTGGTCAAGGTAAGCCAGCTTCTACCAGGAAGATAAGCATAACACCCCCGAGGGATGGCAGAGCAACAAAAGACAAAGAACCTGAGTTCCCTGGATGAGGTTCTAAAGCAGAGCTACCCTACCTCCACCATCTGATCTCAAACTTCTGTCAAGAGAGAAATAAACCTATTTTATTTAGGCCCCAAACCAGTATCCTACTAATACAAGTGCCTTTCTGGACATTTTCTGTGCCTTTATCTTTATTTTTGTACACTAAAATATATTGATTCCATTTGTTATAGAAAGTCTTAATATTTTGATTTGTAAAAACTACCCATGAGGTTTACAGCACAAAGTCATGAAATTAAAGATTCTAAAATTCAGAGGACAAAAAAGAAATACAATTCATCTTATTGACGGTTAAGTGCTAAAACAATCTGCTCAAGGCTTGTAACATTTTCTAGTGACTCAGGCTGCTTATTTAAAAATTCTTTAGACACTAAAATTTCAGTGACAAATAAGCAGGAATTGCCTTAAGTGTAGTTAAATGGAAATCTGTGGGGGAAAAAAAGGCTAGAAAGCAAAGGAGTAATAATTTGGTCTTTGATCCGAAGGTAAGGATAGTGGGTAGGTCTGAGCCTCAAATATACTGAACAAATAAAGTCATTTATGTAAAGAGTAGGAACAATTGCAGTTTATTAAATTGGTAAATAATGAGAAAAAAATTTAAAGGCTATATTGTTGAATGTGTGAACTCATTGTTATACTATCTGTTGCTATCGGAACTCTCTTGGAGGCAGGGAATTTAAGTTCACTTGGATGGAAAAAGCCTTTTTCTCCCAACTGAAATTCCTTTGTAAAAACATCTGCCATCTCATTCTGTCAGGTTACTCTTAGCCCCCCTCTTCTCCTAGACTGGAAAGTCCTCATAAGCAAGAATCTTAATAGTCCCCATAGCAAGAATCTTAATAGTCTCCAGAGCAAGAATCTTAATAGCCCCCATAAAATATTATTATTCACAGTGGCAGCTTAAAGCAGCAATTCCCTTATGCACTATGTGGTATTAAGACCAAATCCATTTTACATTTCAGCCTTGAGTGTGACTTACTTCACAGAGTCATGCATGGTCTTGCAAACATGCAAAAGGGCGTTCAGAATGACGGGATCTTTGGTGGGCTCTTTCTGATGCCTAAGAGACATTTAAAGATAATGGTAAAAGCTGTATCCGCTAAGAACAATGAAAGCATGGACTTAGTTCTTATCTACTATACATATTTGAGAAACAACAAATGATCCAGTCACTAATAATCACTACTAATGGGCAACTTCCTGGTTTTCTTTTAATTCTGCTTCCAACAAGTTTGCTCTTCTCTACATACTATAACTTTTCATAACTGCAAAATCCTGGTAAAACTTGTACATTTCCTAAGCTAGGCAAGAACAAACCTATTTTGGATTGTTTTTTTTTTTTAAATCATGTTTCCTGAACTCTCTGAAGGGGTCCACAGCCTATCTACAACTATGTTAGGTGCCAAGAACACTTATTAACTGGGTTTTTCAAATAACATAAAAAGACACACTCATCAAATAAACCTTTATGCAAGTAAAGTAAGCATATTTGTTCCAATCATATGGAATTAATCTTTTAGGAGGACAACATAAGGAATGAGTAAAACATACATTCAAGCAATATCTATCTCAATTTTCCATACTCTACATACTCAATATTTAAATTGACTTTAACTTAATCTTGGCCTAAAAAATAATATCCATAAAATCATTGATGATAGTAGTTATACATTACCAAACATACTTTAAAAATAAATATATAAATTTTAAAATAAAAATGAAAATCTCTCCTTTTTTTTTTTTTAAAGATTTTATTTATTTATTTTTTTAAGATTTTTTTTATTTTGTCTTTAGAGGGGTAGGGGAGAGGGAGAGGGAGAGAAATATCAATGTACGGTTGCCTCTCATGTGTCCCATGCTGGGAACTGGCCTGCAACCCAGGCATGTGCCCTGACTGGGAATCGAACCGCGATCCTCTGGTTCGCAGGCCCGCGCTCAATCCACTGAGCTACACCAGCCAGGGCGAAAATCTCTCCTTAATAGACCACCTGCAATTATTCATATACCATCAGCAATACACAATAATGGGCAACAGATTTAATGCCATGAAAGGAACTAAACTTGAAAATGGATCATAAATCTACACATGGAAGATGTAATCCTTTCTAGCTCTGGTCTCTTGATAAGTATGACTTTATCTTTTAAATGTTACTCCCTATTAGTTTATCAATCTATTGTCCTTCCAAAAACACATAGGAGTAAAATGTAGCTGATGGTCAAGCCCCTGCTAATACTTATGACTTAGTCTAAGCACTAGTTAAAAACTTTTATCATGACTGCTTGTTTTATGTGGTTTTCCACTCAGTGTTATTTTAGGTATAAAATACATATACATGACTAAGCTCCAGAGTGCATAAACTGATTTCTTATCAACAGGTTTCAGAAAGGAATTGGGAATTGAAGCTTCCAATTACAATGTGTTACACTTACTTGATAAAAACTTCCATGATGTATTCGCAAACCTCAACCCGCACACTCTCTTTTTGGAACATGTCCAGAAAAGGCAGAAATTTTTCCTAAAAATAAAAAGAGCACTGTACATGCAATTTCTACAAATTATTGGAAGGAATTCGTGGGTTATGTTTTTCTCTGAAGGTGAAAAGAGTTGTTCTTATTTTGGGGCAGATCAAACGAGGACTCAACTGAAAGCAGGGAGATGACACTGAGGTTTCAAAAACTATTGCTATTAAAACAACTTTCTCCTGCCCAAGAGATCAGGGCTGGGACCAGTTAACATTTGGTGAACTACCTCAGCAACATTTAGATGACCACAAGCTTTTCCGTGTAACAAAATGAAAACTAGGTGTCAGTCTTTTTACGATGGTATTAATGAGCAAAGAAAGATTACCCTGGTGTTGGTGCCCTACACCAAAGAAAGGTTGGGGTAGCTCAGTGGATTGAGCGTGGGCCTGTGAATAAAAGGGGTGCCAGTTCAATCCCCAGTCAGGGCACATGCCTGGGTTGCAGGCTGGGTCCCTGGTGGGGGTGCGTGAGAGACAACCACACATTGATGTTTCTCTCCCTCTCTTTCTCCTTCCCTTCCCCTTTTTCTAAAAAGAAATAAATAAAATCTTAAAAAAGACAGAGAGAGAAGAGTCAGAGCTGTTCAGAGAGTAGCCTCTTGCATCTTGGCTCTACATAGTGACTGTGCAATCTTTTAAGCAAGTTACTCCACTTTTTCCAGCATCACTTTTCTCATCTGTAAAGGGGGAATAATGACTACCACTACTTCCCATGGGTGCTGTGAAAATGAGGCAATGCACAGAAAGCTCTGGCACAGTGTTGGACTGTAGAAAATGTCCAATAAATTACAGATTCTAGTTTTAAATAAACAAAAAACCAAAAACATATAGTTCTGTGAGTGTATATAAATGGAAACCAGAAGAGGTCAGGGTGCCAGTGAAGAGAGAAACTAAGGAAAGAGAATGTCACTATATACAGAATGACCTAGATTTGTACTGACCCAGTGCACTGCAGCAAACTTGAAAGGGTGTCTCAGAATTTTTCAACTTTTTGAGGGGAACATAATAAGCCTTAACTATCAGACACTGAGATGAGTATTTTCTTTAAAAAATTATTTATGTATTTTTAGAGAGAGGGGAATGGAGGAAGAAACAGAGAGACAGAAATTGTTTGCTTTTCACAAGCTCCCAACCAGGAACCTGGCCCATAATCCAAGTCTATACTCTGACCAGGAATAGAACCAGCAACCTTTCAGTCTACAGAATGATGTGCAACTCACTAAGCCACAACAGTCAGGGCAAGACAACTATTATTTCATATTTTCAACATGAGATTGTGTGATTAAAAAAAAGCAAGTATCATGTGAAAATAAATGAGGAAGAGGATGTCCACTTTGACTCCAAGGTTTGAGAAGCTGTGTGTTGCCTAATTGGTGCATATATACTATTAAATAATTAATGAATTAAAGATAATATTTTTCTTTCAGTCTATGCACATTATATTTTCGAATGCTGATTATGTTGTGATGACATAAATACTTAAGTTGTTTAGACATAACAACTTTATAAAGGAACCATTAAGTATTTCTTTTGGTCTAGGACACCATGAAAAAATTACTGAGACATTAAGACAACTTCTGACTCAGACGTAAGTTTCCAAAGATAATTAGGAAACATTACTTACCACTGTGAAAAGAACTGAGAAATCATGGAAGTGGGCAATCACTTTCTTAATTATTGACCGAAGCTGAAAAACAAAACAAAAAACACATCTTATTTAATACAGAATATTTTTTTAAAAAGGCAACTCTTTCATAATTTGCAATCACATTACAAGAATGAACTGCTCAAGGGTTGGAGAATTACTGGGTAGGTTGGGCCATATCTCAGTCCAACTTTGCCCAAATCTTATTCTGTACCTTGGGGAAACAGTGTCTCAGTCTTGATTCCCTCTTCAGTAAAATGGAGGGCAAAGCAGTATTTTGCTCATTGTGAAGATTAAAAGGGATGGTTCAGGTAAAGGTGCCTGTCCTTCAAAGCCCTCCATTAAGGTCAGCTATGAATAATCAAGGAATGAACAAACACTTTCTACAGGCCATACAGTCAACACAAGTGAACAAATGAGTGTGGCTGGGTTCCAATAAAACTTTTTATATAAAAATAGCTGGTGGAAGAGTTCTGGCCAAGATGGAAGTATAGGTAGAAATGTTTTCCTTCCTTGCACAACTAAAAGAAGGATAACAACTAATTAAAAAAAATAAACCACCAGAACTTCCATAAAATCAAACTGCATGGAACTCTGACAACCAAGGAGTTAAAGAAACATTCATCCATACCACTGGGGCGGGGGGCAGGCAGCAGAACTCATGGCAAGGCCAGTGGACCACACGGGTAAGGTGGGTCTGGCTGACCAGGAAATTAAAGATTCAAAACCTCTAACTGTAAAATATTGTGGGGGTTGCAAAGGCAAGAGAAAATCCCATTCTCACAGGAGAGTTCCTTGGAAAGTGGGGCTACAGCAGAGTGAGAGAGCAGCATTGTTCCCTCTCTGACCCCTCCCCCACAGACAGCACCACAATGAGCAAAGAAGGTTGCCCCTCCCCCCACCCTGGCAAACATCTAAGGCTTTGCTCCTTACAACATAACAGGTGCACGTAGAAAAAGAAATATGGCCCAAATGAAAGAACAGATCAAAACTCCAAAAATAGAACTAAGTGATGAAGAAAGCCAATTTATCAGATGCAGAGTTCAAAACACTGGTAATCAGGATGCTCACAGAAATGATTGAGCTCAGTCACAAAATAAAGGAAGAAATGAAGACTACACGAAGTGAAATAAAGCAAAATACACAGGGAACCAATATTGAAGGAAGGAAACCAGGACTAAGTCAACGCTTTGGTAAAAAATGAAGAAATAACCACCTAATCAGAACAGAATGAAGAAACAAGAATTTTTAAAAATGAGGAGAGGCTTGGGAACCTCTGGGACAACTTTAAGCACTCCAACATCTGAATCACAGGGGTGGCAGAATGGGAAGAGGAAGGGCAAGAAATTGAAAACTGATTTGAAAAAATAATAAAGGAAAACTTCCCCAATCTGGCAAAGGAAATAGACTTTCAGGAAGTCCAGAAAGCCCAGAGAATCCCAAAGAAATTGAACCCAAGGAGGAACACACCAAGACACTTCATAATTAAGTTGCCCAAGATTAAAGATAAGGAGAGAATCTTAAAAGCAGCAAGAGGTAAGGAGGGAGTTACCCACAAAGGAGTTCCCATAAGACTATCACCTGATTTCTCAAAGGAAACCTTACAGGCAGGAAGGAGCTGGAAAAAAATGTTTGAAGTCATGAAAGGCAAGAACCTACATCCAAGATTACTCTATCCAGCAAAGCTATCATTTACAGTGAAAGGGCAGATAAAGTGCTTCCCAGATAAGGTCAAGTTAAAGGAGTTCATCATCATCAAGCCCTTATTATATGAAATGTTAAAGGGACTTATTTAAGAAATAGAAGGAGATCAAAAACTATGAACAGTAAAATGACAACAAACTCATAACTATCAACAACTGAACCTAAAAAAAGAAAAACAAAAACTAAGCAAACATCTAGAAGAGGAACAGAATCAGAGAAATGGAGATCACATGGAGGGCTATCAGTGGGGAGGGGGAGGGAGAGAAGGCAGGGGGAAGTACAGGGAAAAAGAAGCATAATTGGTAGGCATAAAAAAAGAGAGGGGTAGGTTAAGAATAGCATAGGAAATGGAGAAGCCAAAGAACTTACATGAACAATTCATGGATATGAACTAAGGGGGTGGATACTAGAGGGTGGAGGGTATAGGGCAGAGGGGGAATAACATGGGAAAAATTGGGACAACTGTAATAGCATAATCAATAAAACATACTTAAAAAATATAACTGGTGGGCTACATAAGCCAATGGGCCCTAATTTCCAGAACTCTGTTCTAGCCCATCATGACTGTGTTCCTTGATTGCTTCAGGCGAGAGGCCTGGACTATTTGCCAGTTGAGTCACAGGCCACATTACCCAAGAATGGTGGTGCAGTCTGTGAAGTTGGCCCCAGATGCTCAGGTACTGCTGTCCACCAACCCTTGCCCAGAAATGCATACAGTCTTGTTGCATTTCAAGGGCCTTGGCAGAAGAGAACCATAGAGCCCATTTTTCTAAAAAAAAATAGAACCCCACAACCCTGGTTACTGTTAAGAAGAGAACATTTATTGACAAATAGTTTGTTCATACTAAAAATACTGCTGTTTAAATCATTTGCAAGGGAAATTGCTCATGTTCTAAAACCAGAATTTTAAGAGGTACCATCCCGTTCCATAATTAAGTAGCATTTTAGGTCAGTCAAACAAAAGGTTAAGATAGTACAATATTGTCTGGTGAAAATAGTTTCTGAAACCTTATGCACAGTAACTAATCCCTTTAGAAGAGGAATTTTTTTAAATACTTAAATACAATCAAACATATTGCATTGCCTGATTTTAAAAAATAGGTTTTTATCAACATTTTACTATGAAAATGGTGAAATATAAAGAAATTCAAAACACTATATAACAACACCCATTTATCATTTATTTACTACTTAGAATCTACAATGACATTTTGCTATATTCACTTTCTCTCCTCACCTATCTATTCAATGGTTGAATTTGTAAACACACAATCCACATATATATTTAAAATTATTATTTTGAAATAATTTAAAACTTGCAGAAAAGTTGAAAGAATAGTACACAAGACTCCCATATTGCCTTTACCCAAATTCTCCCATTTTTAATATTTTGCCAAATTTGTTTTACATTTTCTCTATGTAAAAATTTTTTTCCTCAACCATTATGAGAGTAGATTGCATGTATTATGTCCCTCACCCCTTAATACTTCATTTGTGTGGGTTGGCCAAAAAGTCCATATGGTTTTTAACGTAAAATAAAAGGCACATTTTTCATTTTCACCAATAACTTTATTGATTTGGATATTTTGAGAATGTTGGCTAGCCCCTGCATTGCATAATGTTGATTGTTCTCAATTAATGTCTCAATTTAATCACTATCAACTTCAACTGGTCTACCTGACCAGCGAGTGGCATCCAGCCAGAAATCTCCAGCATGAAACTTCGCAAACCACTTTTGACACACTGGATCAATCACAGCACCTTCTCCATATACTGCACTAATCTTTTTTATTTTATTTTTGAGTTTCATTTGCATTTTTACTTTTCTTGAAATAATAAAGCATAATATGCTGAAAATATCATTTATTTTCTTCCATCTTCATTATTAAAATGGCTGCACAAAAATTCACCAATTTTGGTAAGTTGTTTTTTTAATACACAGATATGACCGTTGTCACGATACAACCTAACAAAATTGTTCTGAATGAAGTTAAAGACAACTAAGCGCTACTAGGGCCATCTTATGAGGAAAAAAAAAACAAACTTTTTGGCCAACCCAATATTTTCTAATAATTATACTCGCTAACATTTCCAGTTTGCTGATATCAAATTCAGGAAAGTTAATACTGATATATAATAGATTAGTTTATCATCCACATCCCTATCTTGTCAACTGCCTGAAGATGTTCTCTATATCATTATTTTTTCTTCTCTTCAGTACAGGATCATGCACTGCATTTTGTTTTCATGTCTCCAGAGTCTGTGTTAATTTGGAACAGTCCCTTAGCCTTCCTTTGCTATTAATGAAAATATTTTTTAGAACACAGTCCAATTACTTCACAGAATCCTCCTCGATTTGGGCACAACTGATGTTGCTGTATGGTGAGATTCAGGTTACATATTCTCTACTAGAACTCAACGAGATGATGTTGTGTTCTTCTTAGGGCATCTGCAGGCACACCATATCTGTTTCTCACTGATAATATGAATTCTGATTAGCAGGTCAATGTCCATCTGATTTCTGTACTTTATAGTCACTATTTTTTCTCCTGTAATTAATACTCTCTTAGGAAAACCCTTTGAGATATGGAAATATCCTGCTCCTCATCAGACTCCTCCTATATTTAGCATCCACTGATGATTCTTGCCTATAGATTGATGGTTCTTATCTTTTACTGTGTTGGCTGCAAATGCTGATTTTTTTAACTTTACCATTTCTTCCAAATTTCTCAATCAGCACCTCTGTCCACCTTTCCCTTCATCTATTTATTTATCTATTCATCACAGGAACAGTATCCTGGATTCCTATTTCATTGAATGGGTTATAATCCACTACTGTCATTACTTTTTTGATGTTCAAATTGGGAGCCCAAAAGAGCCCCTTCCAAGCTACTCCAGTGCCCTTTTCAATTCCCTTTACTCCCATTAGTTTTTTGAGTACTTCTTTAATTTTTGGCATAAGAAAATGCTCCAGGCTTACTATAGACCTTCCCTATCATTGACCTGGAGTAAGCTAATTCTCCACAGTGATGTGGCCCCACTTAAGACCAGTGGCTCACAACCTATATGGGTGGATATCCTGAATGCCAGCTGCATCTGTTATAAGTTGCTTTTAGATAGGACAGAATTATAAAGAGTATAATTTCCTTCTCTCTCTCAGGAATGGACTGAATTAAAATTATCATGCTACTTCAAGTTTTCAATTAATTGGTTCCTTAGCACTCAAGGTCTTACTGAAATTTTTTCAACAAAAATTCTAACGCACACCACTCTTCTGATGTGCTTGAGACCTTGACAACCCACAAGGTGTGACCCAGTTTCTCTGCACTACACATTGTACTTAATAATATTTACCAAGAGCCTGCTATGCATGACCATGTACTTTTTATATCACATCTAGAAAATGCTAGTCAGTGGCTGCTCTATAAATTTTAATGAACCATTTTAATTAGAGAATGGTGAAAAACTCTTAAATTAGCAAAATGTGAGAATTCTAAAATTCTTATAAGAATATATAACTCATTTTCTTAGCTAGAAATCAATTATTGGAAGTACCAGAACATAATGTTTTTAAATAAAAATAAATAAATTTAATTAGGTCAAAAGTTACTTTACAGTAAGTGATACAGAGCTGGATTCTGTACTGGATGTGGAGAAAAAAAATCTGCTCTCAAGGACATTACTGAGTCCAGTGACAAAACGGGAACAGGGACTGTGGCATAGGTAATAGTGATGTATAATGTTAAATTCTCTGTATTTGACAACTAAACTGTGGTTATATAGCTCTGGCTGGTGTAGCTCAGTGGATTAAGTGCGGGCTGTGAACCAAAGGGTTGTTGGTTCAATACCCAGTCAGGGCACATGCCTGGGTTGCAGGCCAGGTTCCTAGTAGGGGGCACATGAGAAGCAACCACACATTGATGTTTCTCTCCCTCTCCCTCTCTTTCTCTTTCCCCTCTCTCTAAAAATAAATAAATAAAATCTTGAAAAAAAAATAAACTGTGGTTATATAGATGATTGTCCTTGTTCTCAGGAAATACTCATTGAACCCTTTAAAGGCAAAGTGACACAATGTGTGCAACAACCTCAAATGATTCAGGAAAATTTACATACACGTATACATGCATGTGTGTGTACATAAGAATAATGGTAAAGCAAACAAGGAATACATTCATAACTAGTGAATCTGGGTAAAGAACAATGGGACTTCCCTAAGCTAGTCTTTCAACTTTTTAATACACTTGAATTTATTCCCAAATAAAAAAGTTTGTCTAACTGAAAAACACAGGTACTTACTTGAGTCCAGCAACTGCCAGGGATTCCCATATCATATTTCATTTAGTTCTTACAACAACTCTGAGAGTAGGACTATTATTATTCCCATTTTATATTAGTCCTATTTTATAGGACTATTATTATTACCATTTTACAGGGAGAAAACTGAGCCAAAACATTAAGTAACTGAGTAAAGGGTACATGGTAAAGATATGACAACTCTAGGATTCAAACCCAGGATTATCTGAATTTATGATCTGCCCCATGCAACATGCCAATTTAATTCAACAGAATAAAATTCCCAACAGTAAGGAAATGGAAAATGCCAATCTGTTACCTGAGGGTAGGAGTCTTCAAATGCACGATCTGGAGTCATATGCTTGATGACATCAGCCAAAACAGTATTCACCTCTCGTTTCTAATGCAGAAAATAAATGAAACCTCGATTAGATACTGAATGGCAGTTGTTGAGCATTCTTGTGGGGGAAAAGAACTAGAATAGAGCACACATTTTCAAGAAAACAGTTTTAAATATTCTATTCTACTGAAAATATTATGAGGGGAAAAATACCACCCATATTACAGCCCTAAAAGTGGCTATGTCCATACCAAGTCAGGACTGAAACACCATTCTCAAAGATTCTGGGGCATTACGATATCACTACTTTCCCTAAGTGCTGGTAAAATTATCCATGCCACTTTCTGTCTGCCTGTCCCAGATCCATCTCCAGGTGCTGCAGAGAGCAGCAACATTATGGTAAAGAGCACAGACTTGCCCCCTGCAAGCCAAGTAATCCAATGCTCACTTTACTTTTGTCATCTGTAACAGGGGCCAGCCAACCACAGCCCAAATCCAGCCCAATGCCTATTTTTATACAGCTTGCAAGCTAGGAGAGTTTTTTACACTCAAACCAAAAACACAGTATCACTTCATGGCATTAAAAATTATAGGAGATTCAGCACTGGCTGGAGTGGCTCGGTGGATTGAGAGGCGGCTGCAAACCAAAGGGTCACTGGTTCAGTTCCCAGTCAGAGCACATGCCTGGGTTACAAGCCAGGTGGGGCATACAAGAGGCAACAATACATTGATGTTTCTCTCCCTCTCTTTCCCCCTCCCTTCTTCCCTGTCTAAAAAATAAATAAATAAAATCTTTAAAAAAATAAAAATTATAGGAGATTCAAATTTCAGTGGGCATAAATAAAGCTTACTGGCACACAACTGTGCTTACATATTGTCTCTGTCTGTTTTCATGCTGCAATGGCAGATCTGGAGATAATATGGTCTATAAAACCCTCAAATATTTACTATTTGGCCTTTTAGGGAGAAAGTCTAGATAATAGAAGCACTGATGCCTCTTGGCAAGGTGGCTCTGAGTCTACATGGCTTACAGGTAAGTTTCCTGGCACACAGCATATGTTATCTAAATAGCTGCCATTATATTTACTCTCTTGTTTAACGCTCATTAAATTCACCAGCATGAACATCATTATTTCCATTCTACAGCTGAGGAAGTGGGGGATCAGAGAAGTTAAATGACTTAGCTAGGGTCACACGGCAAAAAAAAAAAAAAAAAAATCATCTGACAACACACTAAAAGGACCCAGAGTTCCTTGGAGAATGTGCTGATTCTGAATTTGAGATAAGAAATATGCAAAGGAGGTGAAACACCTTAGAAAGTAAGGAAGATATAAAAACAATGGAGCATGTCTGAGGGCTCTGGAACCAACCTGAAAAGGTAACAACTGGACCAAAGTGGGACAAGTGATCATCAGTAAGAATAATAAAATTCAAATATGTTTAAATCCATGAGTTGCTAAAGGCACCAAGAGCAACTACAATTCACGGGTCACCTCTGGAGATTTGGGGAGAACCAAATTCTTATTCTAAAAATTAGTAAAAAACAGACAAAACTGAGCAGCAATACTGCCTTTTCTGTAGAAACTGTATCTCAGGGTAATTAAATACCTAGTGAAAGGAGTCTCTCTTTATACAAGTATCCCAGACAACAGATAAATAATAACAACTCTGAATATCACCATTTTGCAACCTCTGATAAACTGTGATGTGCTTGAGCATTAATGGCTGCTCACTTCATCAAGAGACAAGAGGAAAGCATGAATATCCCAGGAAAAGCACCACACCACCACCTATGGTGCCAGAAAAGACAATTTAGATTAACTAACTGTTGATTTATAGGAAATACTAAAGGGCAGAGGAACATCCTGAATGCCACCAAGGGACGCAACTAGCCAATCCAGACTGGGAAACTACAGGACAAATGATCCAGTTTCTTCAACAAATAAATTACAGAGGAAAAAAAAAGGGGGCAGGGGAAGAGGGAAGGAGGAAGAAAAGAGAAAGATGGAAAGAGAACTTATAGATTAACAGAATCCTAAGAAGTCTACTGAAATGTATGAACCTTATTTTAATCCTAACTGAACAAATAAAGTAAAAAAAAATTTTAAGACAACTAGGGAATTCTGAACATTGAACTAATTTTTAATGACATTAAAGCATTATTAACTTTTTTAGATTAATGTATTGGGATTTCACTTTAGAAAAGGGAATTTTTATATTTTATAGGTAAGATATGTGCTGAAATACTGACAGATGAAATATGATAGATGTCTGAGATTTATTTCAAAATAATCCAGGAGAAGGAGTGAGGACATAAACAAGGCATCATAAGCTGATCATTTCTGGGTGATGAATTTAAAAGAGGTAAGTTTGAAATTTCCATAATACATAAAACAAAAACTAGAAAAAGGAAAGAAAATCAACAGAACTACATTTACACAATGCTGAAAATGAGGCAAAACCAGTTTCTGGAGTTAGAGGCCAGAACAGTGGTTTCCTTTAACTTCCAAAGGCTGGAGGCTGTGAGTACAAGGGGACTACAAAGGACTTTGAGGAGTGGGGAAAGGTTATTTCCTATTACTTAATCTGGACCATGATTACATGGGTGAATTTTGTGAAGATTCATTAGGCAGCAAACTTAAGATTTTTCTGCATGCTTGCTACACTTGAATTTTTAAAAGTTATTTAAAACAAATAACTCTGGCAATAGGATTTAAATCCAGATCTACCTGTTTCTAAAATCTCTGTTCTTTGAGAAGCCCCTTATTTCCCAAACTGGGGTTGTAGTCTGGGCCTTGTGAAAGAAATGTCTTCATGTACTTAGAAAATAATTACTTAGAAAGTATGTGTGGAAAATGCTGCTTACTAGACCCCAATGGAAAGTGACAGTGCATTTTAGCACATAAGCATCTAATGTATTTTATAGTGGAAAAAACTGCTTAAATTTTACACAATGCAACATTTCCCAAATTTACATGGGAACCTTTTGTTATAGCACACACATGAATGCTCTGTCACACTATACAACGAAGGATGAACTTTTTCTGAATTAAGAGTACTTACCATTGTAAAATGCCTAAGCTAGATGTATTCACTATTAAAAACATGAAACAAATGTTAATTCCTTCAGAAACAATACCACAGCCACACATACCGTGAAATGCTTGCAGGTGTACTCTGTCCACACTTCAGCACAATTAATGTAGTCCTACAAAGAACAAATAAAAATGTCTACAATAAGAACACCATAGTTGACCTTGTGGCAGAACCTAATCATGTACAAATCCCTTCAAGGGCTGTGACAATTAAAAGAACTGACAATTGATAGGAATTTCAAGAGTGGTTCATTTACAGAAAACTCTGGCCCACTGATATACAGAGTCTGGCAGAAGAAAGGCCTGCTTGAGTGTGGTTGGTAGGGTAATAATATGGGTGTGATAATTTATAGTCTTAATTTGAACATTTCACCTAAAATACCATATGGGGTGCTTGAGTGTGATATTTTTATGTTATAGAATTACATGCTTATGATTTTGTAATAAAGAAGGGGCTTTATTTGTGCCTGACCCTATATTTTACCATGAGAAGTGAGTTATATAAAAACATAAGTTGCTTGAAACTGTGAACCATGAGAATAAGCAGGGTTTCTGGTGGCTAACGGCTTGAATTTAAAAAACAGAGCCTAGCAGCTATTTCTACACAGGGGCCTCTCACACAAACTACACTTCAGGGAGAAGCCTACACTAAACTGCCTGCCTGCACTGTGTTCCTGCCATCTGAGCCAGCCTTTCATAAAGGAGTTCTAGGAATCTTGTTTCACCCAATAGGACTGAGGCTTTCCTAACCCACTTAGACTTGTGCAGTTCCAGTCAACCAGTGTGGCTCCATTCTAACCAATCAGGATAGAGCTGTTTGTACTAAACAGCAAGAATCTGTAGTCCTCATTTGCATAAGGACAGACCAATCAGGGACCAGGGTTGGGGACTTCTGTCCATATATGCCAGCTCCCCCTGGGTCTGGGAGTGCACTTTCTCTTTCCACCAAAGACTGAAGACTACGTTTCCCAAGTAGGAGCTGAAACATCAAAGATGAAACACCAAAGATACTTCACTTGAACAGAGGGGAGCAGACCAGCACAGGGGAGGCCCTGCAGACCGGCAGGGAACACAGTAAAGCTGACTAGCCAGAGAGAGGCCTGGCCCCAGGGCCACTGAACAGGCAAGGTGCTGTTTCCACAGCTGTGCTGTATCACAACTGAGCTGTTTGCACTGAAGAATTTCCTTCTTCACTACACCCTAAATTGGGGATTCCTTTTGGTGTTAAATTGACACCAACAAACTTTGGTTGACAAAACTAATTAGATTTCATTCTAGAATTGCTACCTCAACCAGGATAAAACAAACAAACAAACAAACAAACAAAAACTGGGAAGCTCAAAAGCATCAGAGTTAACAGTGGGGAGGTCCTCATCACACCTCAGTGAAGAAACTGATGGCACATCTGGCTGAAGACTTCAGCTTTGCCTAAAATGTGATTTTTGCATGTTCTGAGAAAATACAGGCTGTCTGCCTTTAAAAAATAAACCATTTGCCCTACAGAGGGGTCACATGTATGTGTTGTAAAAAGGTTAGGAAAGCATAGAGACTTCCAGTAAGAAATTACGTTTTAAATTCAAGTACGAGAGATACCTACGAAGAAGCGATGAGATGGGTACAGATATGCCACTAACCAACTTGTTAACACTGCCTGCTCCACTCTGGGATACATTCAAATGGAGAAGAAAATGACCAAGGAATAATACAGTCTGCAAGTACCTGTTTTCCTCTTTAAGGAAAAGAAAGATGAAATGGAGAATCCAGCTCTCTCTCTTTTTTTAAATTGTTGTTCAAGCACAGTTGCCTCCATTTTCCCACTACCACTTTCCCCCACCCCCCCACCCCCACCCTAAATCCTTCTCCCCTTTGGCTTTGTCCATGGGTCCTTTATACATGTTCCTTGATGACCCTTTCCCTTCTTTTCCCATTATCCCCTCTCCCCTCTCTTCCGGTTACTGTCAGTTTGTTCTTTATTTCAATGTTTCTGGAGGAACCAGTTATCTCTCTCACACAAGAAAGCCAGGAACATTCTAAGGTCTAATTAGAATGCTAAGGTGAATGTGAAGTTAAAGACTGGAGAATACTGCTAATATAAGCTTTTGATGCAAGGTTGTTGTGAAACAGCGAAGTACAGGCCCCATTTAAGTCCGGAGGTTTTTTATTTAAATATATTAAATAAGCTGTTTTATTTAGTCAATCAGACTTACATTAAATAAAAAATTCCAACAGGTGGTGTTTAGTGAGGTTTTTGCTAAACCTAACCTAGATAAATGATTTTGTAATTGTTTCTAATTTTTCTAAATTATACCACTATCCTCAATATACTATTGTAAATATGGTGATTAGCAAGGGGTTTAAATTGAGATCATTTTAATATTTCCTTTTTGATAAATGATTGTATCAAATGCTACATACCTATATTCAGTTATATGCTATGTTACAGACCAAATGTTTGTGGCTCCCCCAAAGTGTATATGCTGAAATCCTAACCCCCTATGTGATGGTATTAGGAGGTAGAGCCTTTAGGAGATGATTAGACCATTAGGGTGGAGTCCTCAAGAATAGAGGTAGTGCTTTGAAGACTCCAGAGAACTCTCTCACTCCCTTTCTGCCATGTGAGGGGAAGAAGCTAAGCAGTCTGCAATCCAGAAGAGGGTCCTCACCAGAATCCAACCATGCTGGCACCCTGATCTCAGACTTCCATCCTCCAGTACTATGAGAACTAAATTTCTGTTGTTTATAAGGCATTCAAGTATGTCATATTCTGTTATAACAGTCTGAATAGACTAAGATATGCTATTAGCAGCAGAGTTAACAGTGTAGGATATGGTGAAGTTTTACCCAGCTGGTTCTGCAGCCACAAAGACAGCCAATACCATCTTTCCCCACAAAAATCACATAAATTACTGGCATGTTGCCTACAAAAACAGTGAGGCACAAAACCAAACCTACAACATGATGGCTATCACTACACGCATTACAGCACTGACATCAGTTGGTCTGTCTTCTCCAGACTTCCTGTGCCTAAGTATGGGGAAAAAGAGGTTTCAGCTGTCTCCATTCAAGGGACAAAAATGAGAACTCCCTTTTGCTAATTACTGGCATGACTACTGACCTTAATTTAACAATATCCTACTACGCTGGTACATTCAAATCCAAACACTACAGACTGCTGCATTTTAGATGCTGTTTGCAAAGTTACTGGTCTTTAAAAGTTTCAAATATTTATAATTTTGCTCTCTTAGTGCATCTTGGGGCCTTAAAAATAAGAAATAATTGGGATACAAAAATCAGAGAAATACATCTTTAAAGCTATCAGTTCTCCATTATAGGTTAACAAATAATACAACTGAAGTTGATTTCTTAAAAAATAAAAAACATAGGTATAATTATCTAAGATAATTTTTTAAAAAGAAAGAGTATACTGCATAACTTGGACAAAAAGAAGTCAATCTAAGGTCAGAACGGTAACTCACCTGTGGATTCTTCAATTTAGTAATAACTTTCCAAGCTTCATTGAGAATCTGAAGTCGATCACTCTCAGGAGGATCAGCAAAGGCCAAGTTTAACCCCAGTGAGCGAAAAAGAAGATGCTAAGAAAAATACAAAACCATTATGATATTGGAGATTATTTAAAATCAGAACAACTTCAGGCTTAAGGCTGTCACACTGAGCTCATCTCAGGGATACTCTTCCAACAACTTCTTTCTGAAATTCTACCACAAACCTTCACGAGGTAGATGGATAAGGAAAAATAAAGAGCTGGCTCCTTGTATTGGTCTAATTTGTGGGCCATAATATCCTGCTGGATGAAGTTTCTCATAAATAATGAGTGAAGATATATTTTTAGAGATGTAAGACCAAATTCTTTTCTAAATACTTCACAGTGAGCTAACTGTACAGATTTACGATTCAGCAAGAGACCTGACATGCAGCAATCACGTATGTCTAACAATCTCAGTCCCAGACTCATCTTCCTTCCTGTTCGTCTTGTATTCCTGTTGGCCCAAGCTGCGCTAAAACCAGACTCTCTACCTCAGGAGATATCAGGTAAATACTGCCTATTTGTCCTCCTGTTGAGCATTAAGTCAAGAGCCTACCTTAGGGAAGCCAGCCTCATTGCACTCTTTAATCATGCCAATGAAATCTATGGACCTGGTGGCGATGAACTCGGCCCGGAAAGCGGACATCACAGAATTTAACAGCAAGGCACTGCAAGACACACATGCCCACATCAGCAGAGTTCCCTGTTAAGAAAGTTGCTTTAGTCCTGGCTGGTGTCGCTCAGTGGATTGAGTGCCAGCCTGCAAACCAAAGATTCCTAGTCAGGGCACATGCCTGGATTGTAGGCCAGGTCCCCAGTAAGGGGCATGTGAGAGGCAACCACACATTGATGTTTCTCTCCTTCTCACTTCCTTCCCCTCTCTCTAAAAATAAATAAAAATAAAATCTCAAAAAAAGAAAGTTGCTTTAATTTTAGAACCTATGCTGCCGGGAAGGATGACTCACAATCCTTTTGTAAAGGTTGGGGAAAAAAACCCAGCAACACTAGAGTAAACAGACAATCTCTAGAGCACAGGTGGCAAACATAAGGCCCGGGGGCTGTCCACCTTGTTTTATCCACCCGGGCACCTGTTTCTACCTGGTGGCAGCGCCGAGCTCTTGTTTAACTGTTAAGGAGTAGTTACATTTATACAGTCCTAAAATTATATTCGTCGCCTTGAAGGAAACCACAAGGCTAATGGGACCCCTGGAGAAAATGTGTTTGACACCCCTGCTCTAGAGACTAATACAGTGTCTTGTGCATATTGAGAACTTTATAAATGTTAAATTGACTTGATGAAAGGATCGATGGGTAAATGGGTGGATGGCTGGATGGACAGGTAAATAAGCAAGCAATCAAATTCATTTAAACAAAAGTAAACTGAACCTTTAATAGACTGGTGTACTACTAAAATTAAAAATTAAATAGTAATATTGATCCAAGCTGCAAACATATATCCATCCACATCTCTTATGAAAAGAACTGTTCTGGGACCTAGGGACATAGTGACTTAGAGACATCTACCAGCAAAAGGAGAGAGAGGAAGATAGTTCATTTTCATCACAGCCCCATGAGGAAAGGACTATTAATTATTAAACCCATTTTACAAACAAGGAGAAATGGGGCACAGAGGTATCAAGTAAGTAATCCAAATTCACAAAGCTAAGAGAGAACAGACTCAGGAATCTGAAGGTAGGCAACCGGATGCCAGCTTTGTGACCTCCATGCTGTCCTGTACCTCTGTTGGCCTTCTGGCCCACATATGCATATCCATTTCAAAAAACAGGAACCAACTCCATTTCCAACTTGTGACTTATGAATTTTAAAATACTTACTTGTTTCCTAGCTTCTTGCATCGCTCCATCATCTCGGTCAGCAGAGTCTAATAATTTTAAAAAATAATAAAATCATCAGGTTGGAGAATCTAAAGCAAACTTCTCACCAAGAGATTTCCAAGGTAATATTCTAAAATAAATGTAGCCTCATGCCCATTTCCACAATTCTCACTGCCTGGCAGGGATGAGGAGAATGGGAGAGAAAAAAGTGTACTCTTTCTGGTATTTCATATAGTGGCTAAGAGCTGGGGCCCTGGCAACAGGCACACTTAGGTTCAAATACTATCTTACCAGCTACCAACAGCAAGACCTTGAGTCAGTCATCTGACTTCATTAAGCCTTGGGCTTCCTTAGGCAGACGATATAGGTGGTACCATCCTCCCTGCAGGGTTACTAAAGGATGATGAGAGATGTACTGATGAGAATGGAAATTACTCCCCATCTCTCCTATGACTCTCCAGTATCCTCCCTATTGGTGCCAGTGGATTCTCAGTAAAACAAACACTGGGCCAGTACTTGGTAACCCACTTTTCGCACAGGGAGCACTTTGCACTGGTCTTCTCACCACTCACAGCCACCCATGAGGCAAGCTCTCTATTCTCCCATTTCACAGATGAGAAACCAAAAGAGTAGTGGCATGCTTTGGCCAAGGTGACACAGCCGGCTATGCCGGCTGAATATGACCTTGGCCATCTATCGTTAAAGGCCACGCTCTTCACTACATTTCCACTCCATGAATTTTGAAGCACTTTTTGTCCTAAAAGGAAGCTAATGTTTTACTCATTGGAGTACTCTTAATAGCTTTAGACCTATCTTAAGACAATTACATAACTTTTAAAGAGCTCCTGTTTTTAAAAAAAATCAATAGAAGAAATATTCTTTGGGGTAGTAGCTCGGAAAGATTTTGAATGGCACAGTAAAGGCCACCCCTAGAATAAAAGAGTAATTATTGACAAGGACCACTAACCATACGCCAGGTCCTGGGCTAAACACTTCATATACCGTTGTCATTTACTCTTTATAATAGCCCTAGGAGGCCTGCGTAAATTATCTCCACCTTTACAGCAGAGAAAGCCAAAGCTCAAATAGGTTAAGCCACTTCCTAGTTAAGTGGTAGAAATGAGATCTGTATCTCAGTCTGGTCCCAAAGTCAAAAATTAACACAAGTCTTTTTTAGTGCAACATTACCCTTTCAAGGGTCCCTCTATGTTACCTGAGTAATCAAGGTGATAGCTGGCTTTGAAAATAGTGTTAGTACTACCACCCCAAAGCCCTGATTTTATTCATATTTCTGTCCCTGTCCAAAAAAAATCTGGTTGGGTCCTGTTACGGACCAAATTATGTCCCACTGCCTCCATTCATAGTTGAAGTCCTAACCCCAAAAGTGACCATGTTTGGAGACAGGGCTTTTAAAGAGGTAATTAATATTAGAAGGTCATAAGAATGGGGTCCTAATCCAACTGGACTAGTATCCTTATAAGAAAAGGAAAAGACCAGGAAAGTCACACGTACACAGGAAACACCATGTGAGGACACAGTGAGAAAAAGAAGGTCTACAAGCCAAGTGGAAAAGCCTCATCAGAAACCAACCCTGCTGGCACCTTGACCTTGGACTTTTAGCCTCCATAACTATGAGAAAATAAATTTCTGTTGTTTAAGCCACCCAGTCTGTTATGACAGCCTGCTATGGTCTGAATGGTCACCTAACTGCCAAGGAATCAGAAGGTAGAGTCTTTGAGAGATAATTAGATCATGAGGGTAGAGCTCTCATGAAGAGAACTGTGCCCAAAACAGTTCTTTTGTCTCTTCTGCCATGCGGGGACACAGCAAAAAGATAGCTAGCTATGAAGTAGGATGTGGGCCCTTACCAAACAGTGACAACATCTTGCTCTTAGATTTCTCAACCTCCAGAACTGTGAAAAGTAAATGTGTTGTTTATAAGCCACCCAGTTTGTAGCATTTTGTTATTGCTGCCCAAATGGACTAGGCAAAAAATACAGGTATAAACCAATCACGGTGGTCTCATTCCCCCGCCATTGGTAGATTTAGACATCGACACATAACCCATTTCTGGCTGCTGTGACAGGGGCTTCAAGGAAAGATTTCCTTATTCTTAAACAGAAAACCAAGGAACTAGAGACTCCCATCTTTCTGCCTCTGGATGCAGCCATGTCTGGACATGATGCCTGAAATGGCTGCAATCACTTTGACAGCAGAGCAGAGAGATGGACTGAACCTGGTTGGCCCAGGACCTGCACTTCTTAGTCAAGGGAACACACTGAATTATTTTTGTAGGGCCAGTTAGGTGGTTGTTCCTTGAAGATACAAGCACCTCAGCTGATGATAAAACTGCTGATGATAGAATTACTGATGTCACAAATGGATTCCCTAGCCTACTCATGGAGTATTTATATTTGAAAAGTCATACTTGAAGATCATTATCAAGGTGGTTCCTGTAAAAGACTGAGAAAGAGATACTGTGTATAATTATCATACTGTTACTCCCCAACACACACAAATAAAATAATCACTCATAGAACAATTTTAATGTACCAGCTACTGTTGTAGGTACTGGGGACAGGGCAGTAAGGAAATCAGACAGAGACCCATGCCCTCGTGTGGCTTGTTCTCTTATACCCATGTGTGTGCACATATGAGTACACAAACATGCACACACACACACAAAACATGTGTAAATGAACAAGACATCTTCACCTCCTCTCAAAAGATGAACTAGGGCAGATGCCAACATATGGACAAAATATTCTGGCCATTAAGACAAACAAATGCGTAAAATGTTCTTTTTTTACAAGAGATAAACACATTAAAAGCATTGTACATCGAAGGACTTAAAAAAAAAAAAAAAAAAAAAAAAGGCTTTGTTGTCATATAGGAATACTTATAAGAGTCCAGGGAGCCAAATATTATGGATCTCAGGCAGCTCTCTTAGACATTATTAATTTTTTTCTGAGAAGTAACAGGATTGATTATCTTTGGCAAAAACAAAGTAAACAACAGTTCAAACCAAATCAGTAACAAATTAGATGAAGCAAAGGCATCGAATCAGTGACCTAAAAGACAAGATAATAGAAAATACCCAATCAGAATGGTAAGAAGAAAAAAGAAAAACATACTCAGGATTGTTTTAAGGGTCTTAGACAATATCAAGGATATTAACATTCATATCATAGGGGTACCAGAAGTAGAAGAGAGAGCAAGCAAGGAATTTAAAACCTATTTGAAGAAATAATGACTAAACACTTTCCTAAACCTTGCAAAGAAAACAAACATACAAGCCTAGTAAGAGTAGAGAGCCCCACACAAGATGAACTCAAAGAAGCCAATACCAACACACATAATAGTCAAAATGTCAAAGGTTAAAGACAAAGAGAGAATCTTAAAAGCATCAAGAGTAAAGCAGTTAGTTGCTTATACAGGAGGTCAAATAAAACTGTGACTGATTTCTCAACAGCTACTTTGCAGACCAGAAAGGATAGGCCCAAAAACATTTAAAGTGATGAAAAGGAAAGACCTACAACCAAGATATTCAAACCAGAAAGGCTACTATTTAGAATTAAGGAGAGATAAAGAGTTTCCTAGACAAGGTAAAACTAAAGAGGTTCATCATCATTAATCCAGTAAGACAAGAGATGTTAAAGGCATTTCTTTAAGTATAAAAGAACAGATGAAAGATAAAGACAAGGCAAGGGTGCACCCACTAGACCAACAAAGAAGGGGGGTGGGCATGATTTGCTGTCACTCAGTGCACCTCACAGACTGATCAAAGGATTGCAAAATGAGGTGGATTATCAGTGTCAGCCTGGCACAAATGTGCAGAGTAGACATTGAGGGCCGCATAGTGTTCTGAAGGTGTGGGCTAGAAACTGGGCACCTGTGATTACTGTAGTCCAGACTGAGCCCCTATCCTTGTGGAACTATAGGAAAGGAAAAAAAAAAACAAACCAAAAACCGACCCCAGCACCCCTCTGCCTGCAGGTTTCAGGAAGCCTGCAAAACCTGCTTGGCAGGTTTAAAATCAGCAGGAAGCCTTCTTTATTTCTTTCCAGGGTAAGACAATAAGGCCTGGAGCTGCGAGAAAACCAGAGACTGATCCAGAAAGAAGTCAGAAGGAGAACAACAACAGCTAAGATAAATTTACTTTTGTATCCATCAAAACTTACATTTTTAAAAAATTTCTTTTATTTACATTTATTTAGATTTCTTGTTTTGTTTGTTTTTATTGTTTGATTTTTTTCACCCTTTCATATTACATTTTCATTTTTTTCTTTAAATTCACTCATATTCTACATGACATACTACTCTTGGTCTTTTACTTTTTATTCTTTTTATTAAGATTATATATTTCTTACCATACTATTGTTATACAAAGTCTCACATAGCACCCTTCCCAAGACTTAATCAACTTCACCATCTTCTTGAGCTTTATTACTGTTGTGGTAAACTGTATTTTCTCACACACTACAGCAAGTTTCTATCCTTACTATCACTATTTCCTCCACCTAACCTTGCATAAGCACTCTCCTTTCTTAAGTCACTTCATATTTTTTCCCTTTTAATAAGAGACTTATTTCCTTTTCACCTTTCACAAGCAGTAGCTAATTGGGTGAAATATCACGATTATTGCTGCACTTCTACAAAGGAATTCCTATTTGTTCACTACTTATTTCTTCTTTCAATCTCATAGAATACTCTCCCGCTGTTTTTCCGTTTCACCTTTCCCCTGCCCCTGACAAGTGGAGTGAGGAATTTTATTTCATTGATTTCTGTCCCTCCTTTTTTTTCTGTTTTCCCCCCTTTCAACTGGAACTTCACTCCTTACTCTTATTAGTTTACTTCCTCCATCCTCTCAAAATCATTTTTCTTTACTGTAGACATCACATATTCACTTCTGTTTTACAATATTCTTATTCCCATTCCACCTTTATTAAACTTCATTCAGCTGTCACTACTATCGACCCTGCTATGAATTTTCTGCCATTTTGCTCCCGTTGGTCCAGTACCTTTTCAATTTTACTTCAAACCTCATAGTATACTTTTCCCTCTTCTTACCCCTTTGTTCCCAATGCCTTTCTGTGTTTTACTTACCTTGTAAATTTTGTTCTCTACATTTCACCTCATTCTATCCCAACTCTTAACAATTCTCCTCCTGCTTACAACCCAACATTTTCCCCTCTTCTGGTCATCTCATATTCCCTTTATCATATCTTGTAATATCCACAATCCCTCTTCACATGTATTAATCTTAGTTCTACTGCAGTTCAGACCGCTGATGTGGTAGGGGGTTCTTTTTGCTGGCATAGGTTTGGTGGTCTGTTAATACTGCTTTGTTAACCAACACCTGTACAACAGCCTACAGGACAAGGTCAGTGTTGTTAATACCAGTAAACCTGCTGGAGGGGAGAATCCAACAACAAAGGAACTACCAACAGGTAAAGCCCAAGTACAACAAGAGAGCTGACAGAAAGTGATGAAAGGGCAATCATAGAGCATCCAGACAAGGAAATCAGAGACCATACCACTGAATCCCAAAGAACCCTTACCATAGAAGTTCACCCTATGAAGACAGCTGTAAAAACAGAGCATCTAGAATTGCAGAAACAAACAAAAAGAGTCACTTAAAAGGGGAGACAAAGAAAAAAATTGCAATTGAAAGGAATGGAAGATTTCCCAGTTAAAGAGCTAAATGAAATGGAGGCAAGCAAACTATCAGACATAAGGTCAAAAGAATGGTTATAAGGATGCTCAAGAAACTCAGTGACAACTACAAGGAACTGACTAGGAATTACAGCAGTATGAAAAAGGAAATAGAAACTATAAACAAGAACCAGGAGGAAATGAAGAATACAGTATTTGAAATAACAAGTATAGTAGAAGGAATTACAACCAGGCTGGATAAAGCAGGACAAATTTGTGAGCTGGGAGACAAGGTAGAAAGAAATACTCACGTAGAGAGAGCAGCTGCACGAAAAAAGATTAAAAAATCTGAAGCTAGCTAAAGGGAACTGAAGGACATGAAACATAGCAACATTCAAATCATAAGAATACAGAAGGAGAAGAAAAGAAGCAAGGGATAGAAAATATGTTTGAAAATATAATGACAGAAAACTTCCCTAACTTGGAGATGGGGAAAGCCATGCAAGTTCAGAAAGCACACAGGGTCCCATTCAAGATACACCAAAATAGGCCTACTCCAAGAAACATCATAATTAAAATGCCAAGTTTTCAAGACAAAGAGAGAATCTTAAAGGCATCAAGGGAGAAACAGGAAGTGACATACATGGCAGCTCCTATGAGGCTACAGGCTGATTTCTCAAAAGAAACACTACAAGCCAGAAGGGAATGGCAACAAATATTCCAGGTAATGAAAACCAAGGCTACTTTACCCAGCAAGGCTCTCAGTTAAAATGGAAGGTGAAATAAGTAGTTTCCCAGACAAAAAGGCTAAAAAGAATACACCTCTTCTAAACCATAACTGCAAGATATGTTAAAAGGACTGCTTTATAAAAAGGAAGAAAAAGAGTGAGAGCTAGAGGAACATAGGTACAAAGGGAGGAAAATGAGTAAGTACCTATCAATAATAACCTTAAATACAAATAGATTAAATGCTCCAATCAAAAGACATAGGGTGACTCAATGGATAAGAAAACAAAACCCAAACATATGCTGCCTATAGGAGAACCACGAACCACCTCAGAACAAAAGACCTACACAGACTAAAAGTTAAGGGTTGGAAAAAATATTCCAAGTAAATGGACAGAGAAAAAAAGCTGGGGTAGCAACACTTATATCAGAGAAAACAGACTTCAAAACAAGGGCCATAAAAATAGACCCAGAAGGACACGTTATAATACTCATGGGAAGGATGCATCAAGGAGACATACACATTATAAACATATATGCACCCATCACAGGAACCCCAAATACTGAAAATTTTGAAGGACTTCAAGGAAGATATTGACAGCAACACACTTACACTATGGGATTTTAAAACTCCACTATCACAAATGGATAGATCTTCCAGACAAAATGTCAACATGGATACCGAGGCACTGAACAATGCCCTCAATCAAATGGACTTATCTCAAAGAAGCAAAACACACATTCTTCTCAAATGCACATGGAACATTTTCAAAGACAGACTGCATGACAGGACTAAAACCAAACCTCAATGAATTCAAGAAAACTGGAATTACATCAGGCATTTTTGCAGATCACAAAAGCCTGAAACTAGAAACCAATCTCAAGGAAAAAACTCAAAAACCTTCAAATTCATAGAGTTTGAACAGCATGCTATTAAATAATCACTCAATTAATAAATGAGACCAAGGAAGAAATAAAAACATTTCTGGAAACAAATGAAAATGAAAACACAACAGACCAAAACTTATGGGCTAAAGCAAAGGCTGTCCTGAGAGGGAAGTCCACAGCAATACAGGGCTACCTAAAAAGAAGATAGAAACATTTTGAATAAATAACCTCACCCTACTTCTACAAGAACTGGAGAAACAACAACAAACAAAGCCCAGAGTGTGTTGAAGAAAGGAAATAACCAAGATCAGAGCAGAATTAAATCCAGGAGCTGTTTCTTTGAAACGATAAACAAAATCAACAAACCTTTAAGCAGATTCATCAAGGAAAAAAAGGAGTCAGGAGCCAAATAAATAAAATCAGAAATGAAAGAGGAGAGATCACAAATAATACCACAGAAATACAAAGAACTGTAAGGAATTACTACAAACAACTATATGCCAAAAATTGGAAAATATGGATGAACACATGGGTGAAATGGACAAATTTCTGGAAAAATATATTCTTCCAAAACTGAATCAAGCAGCAGAAAGCCTGAACACACTGATAGTAGCTAGTGAAATTGAAGCAGTAATCAAAGAACTCCCATCATACATAAGCCCTGGACTGTATGGTTTCACAGGGGAATTTTACAAAACAGTTAAGGAATGGCTAACCCCTATCCTTTTCAGACTCTTACTGCAAAAAATCCAAGAAGAGGGAAGACACCCAAAGTCTTTTAATGAGGACAGCCTAATCCCAAAAACAGATAGAGACATGAGAAAGAAAGAAAACTACAGGTCAATATTGCTGATGAACACAGACCCTAAAATCCTAAACAGAATATTGTCAAACCACATCCAGCAATACAAAAAAAAGTCATACATCATGATCAAGTGGGATTCTTCCCACAGATGCAAGGATGGTATTATATTCACAAATCAATAAATGTAATACTTCATATAAACAAAATGAACAACAAAAATCACATGATCATCTCAAAAAGATGCAGAAAAAGCATTTGATAAGGTACAGTACCCATTTACTATAAAAAAAAAACAACTCAGCTGAGAGGAGTAGAGGGAGCATACCTCAACATAATAAAGGCCACATATGAGAAACACAGAGCCAACATCATACTCAATGGGCAAAAACTAAAGATCAGAAACAGGACAAAGGTGTCCGCTTTCACCACTTCTATTCAACATAGTATTGGAAGTCCTGGCCACAGCGATCAGGCAAGAAAAGGAAATAAAATGCATCCAAATTGGAAAGGAGGAAACAAAACTGTCATTGTTTGCAAATGACATGATAGTGTACATAGAAAATCCTATAGACTCCACCAAAAAACTGCTCGACCTGATAAATGAATTTGGTGAAACAGTGGGATACAAAGTCAATATCCAGAAATCAAAGGCATTTCTGTATACAAACAATGAAACATTAGAAGCAGAAATCAGAAAAAAAATCCCATTTGATACAGCAACAAGAAAAATAAAATACCTAGGAATAAACCTAACGAAGGAAGTAAAAGACCTGTACTCAGAAAACTATAGAATACTGATGAGAGAAATCAAGAAAGACACAAACAAATGGAAACATATACTATGTTCATGGACTGGAAGAATTAACAGCATCAAAATGTCTATACTACCCAAAGTAATTTATAGATTCAATTCAATCCCTACTAAAATACCAATTACATATTTCAAAGACAGCAGATTTCAGCAATTTATATGGAACCATAAATGACCTCGAATAGCCATAGCAATTGTGAAAGAACAAAGCAGGAGGGATAACAATACTTAACACCAAACTATATTACAACAAGTCCAGTGTAGTCAAAACAGCCTGGTACTGGCATAAGAACAGACACACAGATGAATGGAACATAACACAAAGCCCAGAAATAAACTCATGTCTCTATGGTCAATATTTGTCAAAAGTTGCAGAAGCATAAAATGGAGTTAAAAATAGCCTCGTCAACAAATGGTTTTGAGAGAGACGGACAGCTACATGCAAAAAAATTAAACTCGATCATCAACTTACACCATACCCAAGAATAAAATCAAGATGGATAAAAGACTTAAATATAAGTCACGACACCATAGAAATCCTAGAGGAGAAGATAGGCAGGAAAATCTCAGATATTCCACACAGCATTATTTTCACCAATATGTCCCCTAGAACAACGGATATAAAGTAAAGAATAAACAAATGAGACTTCATCAGAATAAAAAGAATCTGCATGGCTAAAGAAAACATCAACAAAATGAAAAGGTAACCAACTGTATGGGAAAACGTATTTGCCAATGATACCTTGGACAAGGGATTGATGTCCAAAATATATAAAGAACCCACTCCAGAAAGACAAACAGCCTAGTTAAAAATGGGCAAAGGACTTGAACAGAAACTTCTCCAAGGAAGACATACAGAGGGCCGAGAGATATAAGAAAATGCTCAGCACCACTAGCCATCAGAGAGATACAAATTAAAACCACAATGAGACTTCCAGCCAAGATGGAGGCATAGGTAGACACACTGTGCCTCCTCCCACAACCAAAAGAAAGACAACAGCAAATTTAAAAACAAAAACCCCAGAACTGATAGAAAATCAAACTGTATAGAAGTTTGACAACCAAGGAGTTAAAGAAGAAACATTCACTCATACTGGTAGGAGGAGCAGAGACAGGCAGCCAGGGTGGAGAGGACTCACAGCAAAGCAGCAGGTTAGAGAACCATGGCGGTGAGGCAGAGGCTGGCAAGGCAACTGGGGTGCATGACAGACTGAGCAACCCAGAATTCCAGACTGGGAAAATAAAGACTCAAAACCTCTGGCAGTAAAAACCTGTTGGACCCTAGGAAGCACACACCAAATCACATTATAATTACATTACCCAAGATCAAAGATTAGGAGAGAATCTTAAAAGCAGCAAGAGAAAAGGGGACAGTTACCTACAAAGGAGTTCCCATTAGATTATCAGTTGATTTCTCAAAAGAAACCTTACAGGCAAGAAGGGGCTGAAAAGAAGTATTCAAAATCTTGAAAGCCAAGGACCTATATCCAAGATTACTCTATCCAACAAAGCTACCATTTACAATGGAAGGGCAGATAAAGTGTTTCCCAGATAAGGTCAAGTTAAAGGAGTTCATCATCACCAAGCCCTTATTATATGAAATGTTAAAGGGACTTAGATATCTAAGAAAAAGAAGATGATCAAAAATATGAACAGTAAAATAACAACAAACACAATTATCAACAACTGAACCTAAAAATTAACAAAAACAAAAGCAAACTAAGTAAACAACTAAAACAGGAAAAGAATCACAGAAATGAAGATCACATAAAGGGTTATCAGTGGGGATAGAGAAGAGGTAGAATGGGGGGAAGTACAGGGAATAAGAAGCATAAATGGTAGGTACAAAATAGACAGAGGGAGGTTAAGAATTGATAGGAAGTGGAGAAGCCAAAGAACTTATATATGACCCACGGACATGAACTAAGGCCAAGGGGAATTCAAGTGGGAGCAGGGGTACGGGGTGGATGGGAATAACGGAAAGAAAAAAATGGGACAACTATAATAGCATAATCAATAAAATATATTTTAAAAATATAAAAATAAAAAAAATAAATATTAGAGCATAAATGTACAAAAGAGAATCTAGAAAATCAATACAAAATATCAATGAGTCGAAGAGCTAGTAATTTGAAAAGATAAACAAGATTGATAAACCTTTAACCAGAATGATCAAGAAAAAAAGAGGACCCAAGTAAATAAAATCACAAAAGAGAGATAAGAAATAAATGTTATCAAGAAATTAAAAGGATTGTAAGGAAGTATTATGAACAACTATATAACAACAAAGTAGACAAACTAGATGAAATAGATAAATTCTTAGAAACATACAATCTTCCAAAACTAAATCAAGAAGAACCAGAGAATCTGAATAGACAGATTACACCTAGTAAAATTGAAGCAGTGATCAAAAAACTCCCAACAATCACTGAACCAGATGGCTTCACATGTAAATTTTACCAAACATTCCAATAAAAACTAATACCTCACCTCTCCTTCTCAAACTATTTCAAAACATTCAAGAGGAGAGAAAGCTCCAAAGCTCATTTTACCAGGCTAGCATTATCTTAATCCCAAAACCACATAAAGATGTATATGACAGGCCGATTTCTATGATGAACAGAGATGCTAAAATCCTCAACAAAATATTAGCAAATCAAATACAGCAACACATAAAAAAGATCAGACACCATGATCAAGTGAGATTTATTCTGGCAATGCAAGAGAGGTCAATATTCACCAATCAATAAATGTGATAAAGCACATAAACAAAATGAATTCTAACACACGATTCTATCAATAGATGCAGAAAAAGTATTTGATAAAATCTAGCATGCATGTATGATAAAAACTCTCAGCAAAGTGAGAATAAAGGGAACATACCTAACTGTCAGTATGTTAGTACCTACTGTTAGGTATTGTTAGTACCTAACATACTGTCATTATGACAAACACACTGCCAGCATCATACTCAATGGGCAAAAAGTACAAGCATTTCCCTTAAGATTGAAACAAGACAAGATGTCCACTTCTACCTCTCTTATCAACGTAGTACTAGAAGACCCAGCCCTAGCAATCAGACAAGAACACAAAACAGGCATCCAAATTGGAAAGGAAGAAGTAAAACTATCTTTATTTCCAGATGACATACCATAGAGAATGCAAGATTCTGCCAAGAACCTACTAGACTAATAAATGAATTCAGCAAAGTAGCAGGATACAAAATTAATATTCATATACCAGTTGCATTTTTATACGCCAATAATGAACTAATAGAAAGGGAAATCAAGAAAACAATCTCATTCACATTTGCTTCAAAAAGAATAAAATACCTAGAAATAAATCTAACCAAGGATAGAAAAGACCTGTACTCAGAAAGTTGTAAAACACTGAAGAAAGAAATTGAAGAAGATACAAGTAAGGGGAATCACAAACCGTATTCATGGATAGGAAAAATGAACATCATTAAAATGTCCATACTACCCAAAGAAATCTATAGATCAATGCATTCCTTATCAAGATTCCAATGTTTCACGGAACTAGAACAAATATTTCAAAAATTTACATGGAGCCACAAAAGGTCCCACATAGCAACAGTGTTCCTGAGAAAGTAGAACAAAGTTGGTAGAATCACACTACCTAATAGCAAACTATACTTATAGTAATGGTAATCAAAATAGCATGGTACTGGCAAAAAAACAGACATAAAGATCAATGGAACAGAATAGAGAGCCCAGAAAAAAACCCACACCTTTATAGTCAATATTTTTTTGACAGAAGAGGCAAGCACATACAATGGGCTAGAGCTAGTTTATTCAATAAATGATATTGGGAAAACTGGACAGATATGTGCAGAAAAATGAAACTAGATCACCTTCTTATACCATACATAAGAATAAATTCAAAATGGATTAAAGACTTAAATATTAGAACCCTTAAAAATCCTAGAAGAAACAATCGGCAGTAAAGTCTCAGACATTGCTCAGACCAGTAATTTGTCTGATATAGCTCCCCAGGCAAGGGAAAAAAAGAAAAAATAAACAAATGGGACTTTATCAAACTAATAAGTTTTTGCACAGCAAAGGAGACCATCAACAAAATAAAGAGACAATAAGAGAACATATTGAATGAGAGAACATATTGGCCAATACATCTCATAAGGGGTTAGTATCCAAAATTTATAAAGAATTTAGAAAACCCAACACCAAAAAAACAAACAGCCCAATTAAAAAATGGACAAAGGATATGAATAGACACTTCTGCAAAGAGGACAAACAGATGGCCAGTAGATATATGAAAAGATGTTCAACGTCACTAATCATCAGAGAAAGACAAATTAAAACCACAATGAGATATCACCTCACACCTGTCAGAATGGCTATCAACATAAATCAACAAACAACAAGTGTTGATGAGGAAGTGGAGAAAAGGAAACTCTTTTGCATTGGTGGGAAAGCAGATTGGTGTAGCCACTATGGAAATCAGTATGGAGATACCTCAAAAAATTAAGGGGTCTGCCTTTTGATCCAGATATCCCACTGCTGGGAATATATCCGAAGAAACACAAAACACTAATTCGAAAGAATATAATCATCCCATGTTCACTGCAGCATTATTTACACTAACCAAGATATGGAAGCAGCCCAAATGTCCATTAGTAGATGATTGGATAAGACAACTATGGGACATTTACACAATGGAATATTATTCCACCATAAAATAAAGAAAATGTTTCCCTTTGTGACAGCATGGATGGACCTGGAGAACATTATACTAGGTGAAATAAGCCATCAGAGAAGGTCAAATACCATACAATTTGACTATATGTGGAATCTAATGATCAAACTGAAGTAACAAGAAAAACAGAGACAGACCCATAGATAGAGAATAGGATGACAGTGATTGTGACAGGCAGGGAGATTAGAGGTATGGGCAGTTAAGGGATAGAGCAGAAAGGAAAAAGGACTCATGGACATGGACAACAGTGTGGTGATTGCTGGGGGAAAGGCCTATAAGGAAGTTAAATGGTAACGGAAGAAATAAAAACATTTTTTAGAAAAGAAAATTGAAAAACACACAAAGGATATGGAGTTTAAATAAGATGTTACTAAACAATGAATGTGTTAGCAAGAGCAAGGAGGTACCAAAGACACCCAGAGACAGAAATGAAAACACAATAGCCCATAATCTATGGGACACAGACAAAGCAATTCTAGGAAGGAAATTCATAGTGATACAGCTACCTCAAGAAACAAGAAAAATCTCAAATAAATACTCTAAATTTATACCTAAAGGAACCAGAAAAAGAAGAACAAGCAAAGCCCAAAGTGAGTATAGAAGGAAGAAAATAACAGATCAGAGTGTAAATTAATGATCTGGTATCTAAAAAAAAAAAAATAGTAAACATCAATGAAATTAAGAGCTGGTCTTTGAAAAGTTAAATAAAATTAACAAACCTTTAGCCTGCTCATCAGAAAAAAAGATGAGGGACCAAATAAAATCAGAAATAAAATAAGGGACAAAATGACACCAAAAAATACAAAGGAGTATCAACAAATATTACAAAAAATTATATGGCAACAAACTGGACAATCTGGAAAAAAACAGATAAATTACTAGAAACATACAATCTGTCAAGAATGAATCAGGAAGAAACAATATCTGAACAGATTGATAACTACTAACAAAATTGAACCAGTAATCAGAAAATCCCAACAAAGCAAAGCCCTGGATCTGATGCCTTCACAAGTGAATTTAACCACAGTAAAAGAAGGTAATACCTATTGTTCTCAAGCTATTCCCAAAATTAAAGAGAAGGGATGGCTCCCAAACTCAGTTTACAAGGCCAACATTACTCTGATACCAAACCTGCTAAAGACATTACAGAGAAAGAAAATTTTAGGCCACTATTCCTGATGAACATGGATGCTAAAATCCTCAACAGAAAGTTAGCAAACCAGATCCTGCAATACATTAAAAAGATCATATACCATGACCAAGTAAAATTTACTCCTGGGATGCAAGGTTTGTTCAATATCCACAAATCAATGAATGTGATACACCAGATAAACAAAATGAAGAATAGATGCAGAAAAAGCATTTGATAAGTTGTAGCACCCATTTGTGATAAAAACTCTCAGCAAAGTAAGGATAGAGGGAACATACCTCAATATAATAAAGGCCATATATGACAAACTCACGGCTAACATCATACTAAAGTGTGAAAAGCTAAAAACATTTTTCTTAAGACCAGGAACAAGAATGTCCACTTTCACCAGCTGTATTCAACATGTATAGGATGTGCCTGTTATAGGGAACATAACCTGTTTTTTACTTACTGTAATTTTATTTTAATTGTATAAGGGGAGGGAAGCCTATCATCAAACAATAACGAAAAAGCCTTTCTGAATCATTCTGTGAATTTTTTTGAGGGGGAGGGGTATTTGGATTTCAATTTTGATTTGAAAGTTTACATATCAGATATTGGTAACTGAAAGCATTTCCCCTTCCTTTCATCTTAATGGTTCCCCTTTCTCCCGTATTTCCTCTGTCTGTCCTGTATACTACCAAATACTGCAGCCAGATTGACAATCCCGTATTTTGGAAGTGTGACCTGTTAAAAGACACAGACAGCTCTAACTCCTTAGCTGACACAACCTAGCCACTATCAAAGAGCTTTTAGGCATCATACTGTAACACATATTTTCATCACCACCCTCCATAATGACATCCATTCTTTGCATTTTGAAAATAATTTTTTATAAGATACCTTATGTTCCTATTTAAGTGTCCCAAGAATCAGAGTTTATTATTATTCAGGTGACCTAATTTTAAAAATCACTTCTTATAGTGCAGTAATGATTCCTGGAGCTTTATTCCCCAGGATAGCTCTTCCCAGCTTCTGTCATCCTTTGAGATTACTGGTGTTTAAAAAGAAGAATGCCTTATGACATGAACCTTTTACTTTAAATCTGATTTTGCCTTTCATTAAAATAGGAGGAAAAAATAAGTATTCTCACTTTCAAACACATCAGTCTGCTCATGTGTTTCAGACAATTAGCAGACAGGTAGGATGGCTCCGTCTGCAATCAAGTATGTGGTATCTCTCTGAGCTTCCACATCCACTCCCAGAGCTATCAAACAAGACAATTAGGAAAAGTGCTCAGTGCTGAACCAGCCACAGTGGTGAGCCCTCTGCAACGTACTGGATGCCATTATGTTGCTATAGCTGTTAAGGAAGGGTCCTGTTTAACCCACAGGGCACACTGGTGTAGAGGTCATTGCAACACCCAGAAGAGCTCCGGCATTCCTCCTCCAAGGTGAACTTCACACTGAAGCCTTGTGGCAGTTACCTCGGGGGCATGGTAGGAAAGGCACTGGAAGATCCAGTCCATGGCAGGTGAGTACAAGGGAAGGTAGGATGAGAGCTCCACTCCTTGGATCACCAGATGGTTCTGGACTGTATCCCCATGAATCTACAAGAGACAAAATACGCACTTAGACAAAGAAGGAAAATCACATTATAAACAAGGAGTATATAATTCACAGAATGCATTCTTATAAGCATTTGCATGGTCCTGACAGAAATTGCCTGGTTTCTCAGGGTTTTGTTTGTTTGTTTTTTTAACTAGAAGAAAGCAGAAAAGTTTCCCATGTCACTGAGCCGAGGTGTTCTGGAAATATGCACTACGGAAAGAAGTAACCTGATAAAAATGGAGCCAGCAGATGTTAAAATGGAAATCTGATCAACTGTAGACATTTCTCGTTAACAAATGCATATTAATTCTCTCTGCTTGCTCAGTACAAACAACACATCTTAATTGTCTGTAACAGATGGTAGTATAATTTTCTAGGGTTTACAATTTTTTAAAAGATTTTATTTATTTATTTTTAGAGAGTGGAAGAGAGGGAGAAAGAGGGAAACATCAGTGTGTGGTTGACTCTCACATACCCCCTATTGGGGACCTGGCCTGCAACCCAAGTATGTGTCCTGAGTGGGAATTGAACTGGTGACCTTTGGGTTCACAGGCTGGCACTCAATCCACTGAGCCAAAACAGACAGAGCTCTAGGGTTTACACTTTTAAAGAGCTTTAAGGCAGTCTCAACTTGGAAAAGTAACTGAGTTTTGTTTTGTGAATTTGTGATCATGTAACTTATATCAACTGTTCAACTGCATTGTTCTCCTACCTGTTTGAATACAAGAAGGAAGTCAAAAAAGTTCTTATTTAGGCTTTCTTTGAGATGTGGAGCCACTTCCATTCCCACCTGCAGCCAAAAAAGAAAAAGAAGAAATTACCTTGACTATGGAACAGGCTGCAAATAATATATACAGTATGGTGCCATTTTGTAAATTGAAAATGCATATACTGATAGATACAGGCATGGAGAAGACCAGAAAGTTCATTTTTATTATTTTTTGTTTACCTATTATCTTATTCAATAAGCATACAATTTTCATTTAAAAAAAACAGAAGCTATTTTTAATTAAAAAAGGGGCATTTGCAGTAATCATCTTTGTAATTTCCCAAAGGTAACGAATGTATTTTTGAACAGATGACCAGGAAAACAAATCAAAACAGCCCTAGGAGAAATGTACTCTCAAGGTTGTATGTACGATTTTCTCTTCCTCTCTGAAAAATGATAAACACACATGGATTATGGTATATAAAAGAGTCAGCTGGGACTTCACTGTTGCACTGTTAAAATATATGGATTCATTCTTTACTAGGAAGCAGACAAATTATAATATATTTTAAGAAATTTTACGTAAGATAAGCATGAAGCATAACAATGCTATAATCCACTGGTCTTATATTCATTGTTTTTAAAAAAAAAGACTAACACTTCCTGCTGAAAGAATTTGCTAATCAGAGAGAAGGTAGCTAGAGGCCTTGGACTGGATGGAAAAATAAAGGTCTGAGCTACAAAGTATCTCGGTGTTCCTTAAATTAAGTTCCTCAGATATACCTCAGATACTTGCTGGCTTTAGTACAAAAACACCTTTGTAAGGAAAGGCTTTTCTGGTGCATGTTTTTTTCCAATAGGGTCAGATTTCTGCCACTCACCTCCTCCCTACCCAGAAGTCTGAAGATTATAAATAGTGATGTTTACTATTTATAAACAGTGATGTTTACTATTATCTTCACAGATGGCTATGAAAAATTCCTTTGAGAAGAATTATGAAAGATTCATGGGTTGTTAAATTCTAAGGTCACCTCTATGGCTATTGGGGATGTTTCCAAACAAGACAGAGATTTAAAAAAAGCACTAACAACAAATGTTACATCCGGTTCTACTATGTTTTTATTCTGTTGTCTTTCATTCCACTCAATCGTATCTTAGAAAAAAATAATTATCTGTTAGGTGACAACAAAGAAAGGCCCGGTGGACAAGCAGTGGAGATGAGCTGTAAGGACTATGACTCAGAAGAGTAGTTGTTAAACTTTCCTTTAATAAAGTGTTGAGCTCCCTGTATACCCTGCCCACTCACTGCTTTTTTTTCTGTCTGTCCCTTCCCATTTAGCCAAATGAGCAGCTTGGAAACCTGCTGGGTCTGAAAGATTTCTTCCCAGAGGAGCAAGGATAGTTGTTCATGATTTTCATCTGCTGCTTTTTTGTCTGCCTGGCATTCGTTCTCAGTTTTTGTCTGTAGAAAATCAAACTTTTCTCTTGGATCAGGTTTGTGACAGAGTTGGACCCAGCACACCCTGAGTTCCAGGGACAGGCACATGACCTAGACTGGGTCTGTAAGCGTATTTTGTCCTATGACCATAGTGACTGGTCCATCAATATACAATATACATCAATATACTGTCTTGTAACCCAAGACACAGCTTCCTGGCAATTCAGCCAGGAAAGCCAGGAAACTCTGACTGGAACTACTAGGGAAAAGGGAGTCTCATTCTACTGGGGTCCTACACTGAAAAAATTAAAGTCTAGAGCTGCTGTGGGCCACTATATAGGAAGAGCATGGCTCAGAATGAAAGTAGAGAAAAGGAAAGTAGAGCTGAATGATGAGGAAAAGGATGATTCTTGACAATACTCTGAGGCCCTGGATCTAGCCACGACTACATTACTCTCTGACTCTTCACAGCCAATCTCCCTTTTTGCTTTAAGTAGTACAAATGGGGTTTTTGCCACTTGAAAACCTTAAGAATTCTTACTAATGCACAGACTGTCTTATTCTTTTTGTCAAAAATTTTTAGTAACTACCCAATCAGGAGAATTAATGCACTGCCTGGACTGACAAAATGATTTCAACAGATACAGTATATTTCATCACCAGTCTTCCTGGGATGGTTCTGCTATCTCACCTTAATGTCACTAAGTTTTCAAGATGCAGCTGCCAGTTAAAGGCACTTTATATGCAATAAGCATTAACTTTTTCCTAACACACATAGCTTTCTTAAACCTTTAAAACCGAACAGGTTTGAAAGAAATAGGTATTTCTCCTCTTTCTGACTTCTCTTTAAAAAACAAAAGCATATTTGTAAGACATGAAGTAATTCTAAATCCTCATTGCTCTATTATTCAAATAATGTTAAGATAAGTTCAAAGCTTTTGCTACAATTTACAAGGGGAAGGGCAAAAATGTGAGGATATGCAACCAATAAAGGTATCCTGGCACAGTAGGCCAGCAAACACTGCTTCTAAAGGAATATTTAAGCTTCGGTATAGTCCAAAGTTGAGCTATCAGAAACATACCCAATACTCCTCTGTGAAAAATTCACCTCAAGTTTCGAGCAGATGGCAATGCATACACACTTTGGCCTGTTACAAAAGTGGAACAGGTTGCCCTGAAATGGGAGGCATTTTCTTTCATTTCCAATATCAAGAAGCAGAGCTATGAAAGTGTCCTTCACAAGGATGTCTGCTACTTACTCTGAGGGCAATGACTGATTTATGACACTTGAGACTGTAACGGGCAGCCAAGAGGGGAGCCCCAAATAGGGATTTGGAATGGGGTCCAGAACTCAAGGTGTCCAGGAAATATTAGAAATATATATATATATATGATGTCCTCATCCCCCAACAAGGCTGAGCTGGGGGATGGGACACATGAAGCAGGGCCATTGGGAGCTGTGTTGTATAGAAACAGCTTTGCAGCTAACCTCTGGAATGGTCATTTAACATATCTATAACCTTTAACTGGTTTCATAGATGTGTCAAATAGCTGTGCCCATGCTTTGAGCCAGGGGGATGGAAGTGACTTCCACCCAAGATGTAACTGGGAGGCAGCTCCCCCTGGTTACAGCACCTGCACGAGAGCTTGGAGAAGACTGGCTCCATGCCAGGGGCCACGCCTGTGCAGACTTATGATGGCAGCCCAGGAAAGCTGGAAAAATACAGGAGTGCTGGCAGGTGTAACTGATTGTAGGAGGAGTTGGAAATGGGGCTGCAGAGGAAAGATTGGTGCAGGTATTTAAACCCAGGCATGGCAGCCATATGGGGTGAGAACCATGTGGCTTTGGCAGAGTGGGTACCCCACATCTTTGGGGTGCTCCCTTTTGCCATGAGACTTAGGAAGCAGGAGAGACTTTGCCTGGAAGAAAAGGGGTGAAAGGAATCTTGCTGGTGGGCCATGAGAAGGTACCACATGGCTTTAGATTAACTGGAGATCATGGCGGTGACATAGCTGATGGTGCCGGGAGCCCAAATCACAGACTTCTACTTCTTTCCCTGAGATACAGTACCCCAGACTAAGGCAGGGGAGAAGGAAGGACTGTGTGTGTCTGTGGGTAGTCTAAAGGACTTTAGTATTTTAATGAAGACATTAAGTCTGTATAGCCTTTAAATAAATATTTTCTTTCCTTTTCACAAATCTCTGGCATTGAGAGTCCTTCCTCTGCCAGCGGGCATAGAGAACCTAGTCAGGGGTCCTTTTGGTAATAGTATATCGTACACCCTCCTTGCGTCTGTTCTGTAACAAGACTAGAGAACTTCTGTCATATGATGGATATCAGATCAAAGAAGCCAATCAAAGGCTACTGTTTCTCACCTCCTGATTGAAAAATATAAATAATTACTAGTGGGGGTACAGGGATCTATGTAGCTTTGTTCTCAAGGAAGACTAGGGTTCCTCAAGACCCAACAAAAGGGGCAATATGTCCTCTTTAAAGCTGAATGATGCTGATGGGAAAGGCAAGGAGTACTCCCACTGAAAGCTGACAGAGGCAAAGGCCCCCATATGATTTGAAGAAAAGTAACTGTAAAATGGGTTGTATTTTTCATAAATGAAAAAAATAATAATTTTAAGTAGAAACATCATGCTGCATTAAAGGAAAAGGAGGCTAAGTGATTTACCAGCTGGACCACCTTGTCCATTAGAGCAGTGCCAAAGATGGGCCTGCAGCCTCCTCAGCCAGGCTCCACAGACCCTAAAACCTGTCATCACAGGGAGCTCTCCCTGCCAAACAGCCCTCACTAACTCACACTCTGAGTCAGCTCTTGAATATGAGGACAGAAAAGCTAATATAACAATCAATTCAAGACAAAGGAAAAGCATGTTTCAAGTCAATGAAAAGTAACCCATAAGCTCAGAGGCCTCAGGAGCCTCCTTCTCAGCAAGAACAGAGAAACAGTTAATTCTGAAAACTAGTTCATTTGTAAGAGGATGATCTTAAATGCCCCCTAATTAGAGTTACAGTAAATGGGTCTAGTTTAAAATTAATTTTTAAGAGAAAATGCTACAGCTCTTTTCTCTGTGGAAGAACCACACTCTAAAATTAGCAGCTAGTAAAGTCCTTCTTTCAAAGACTTATGTCAGCATTTAAGGAGATAGGATACTGCCACATTTGTGAGCACAGGACTTGATGTGACCTACCCGGCACAGGTAGGCCCTGGCAAACACTGACACCAGTGGGTCTCCGATCCCTCGAATCATGCAAGTTAGGCGGGGCAAACATTCTGAGATCCCCCTGTTAGAAACAAAAGATGGCAGGCAGCATTACACTCTATGTAAGAGCTCCTTGTACTTTTTGTTTTAAAAACAAAGACAAAGCCAAACTTCCTAAATTTAGGGGGCAAAAAAAATCAGATTTCAGAAACAAACCAAGGTCAACGTTTCAGTTTTCTAACGTTACGTAATAACAGTCTTTCTCTCACTCACAATTCATTCATTGAATGGTTTCTTTCATTTTACCATTTGTCAGTGCTGTAGTCTAACCTTCATTTTTTTCTGCTGAGGTCACATTTACTTCACTAATTTACAGTTTCTGTCCCCCAGTTATTTTCTGTGGATGGGTACCCCTGATTTTCTCAATATTCTCACCGTTATCTACAGGGGTGGGCAAAGGGGGGTTTATAGTTGTAGTACAAATACAATAATTAATAAACAATAGTACAAAAATAAACTCTGTTTTACATTTTCACAATTATAAACCTCCTTTTGCCCAGCCCCAAATAGTCCTTTTGCACTGACTTACTGTCCTGTGCCTTGCCCTTCCCCATCACCCGACACCTACAACTCCAGGTTGGCATGAGTATCCCCCATCAATGGGGACTGTGCCGTATGTATTTTTCCTGCAACATGGGACTGAATACCTCTGCCTGGGGCATTATGCTTCCCTCAATGGTGAGGCAAAATAACTGTTTCTTCTGTATCGATGTTTTCCCCACAAATGACCCCATGCTCCCAGATCCCAACCAAACACATTTGACACACTAGATTTTAAGCTGCTCTATGGAGCACCTTGAGTCAGCCATAGCATTGAGGAGTTTATTATCTACATGCCACCCAACAAGACTCAGGGTTTCCCCACTCTGCAGAAAGCTCTGGTTTCCCCAGGCTCTGTAAACTACTCTCAAAGCAATGTCTGTAGTGACCCAGGGTAGTCTGGGGTTCCAGAGCAAAGGCTTTTGTATCTGACATTGTTATCTTCATCACCATCTTAGAGTCCAGGCCACTGCCTACCAGGATTGGCTCTTAGTGTGGTGTGTCCAGCTCAACAGACCCTCCCAGACCTCTTCTTAAGATCTCGTTCACAAACGAGGAGGCTGAGGGTCAGAGAAGCGAAACAACTTGCTCAAGAGCACATGGTTAACAATGGCAGATCCAGGATTCAAATCCAGCTGAGTTGATCTCCTATGAGCTATTTAATCAACCTCTCCTAGCTTGAGTTTATTTAACAGAGATGAGGATTAAAATGGTATCTCTATTTCATTAGGTTTTCATGTGGATTAAATAAGAAAATGCATGGAAAATCTGCTACTAAGTACCCAGCTACTAAGTAACAGCTACTATTATTACATTGCCATTAGTGTGTGGGGGGTGGGAGACAAACTGATTTTTTGTAAGTGTTATGGTTCTGGACATTTCAGAAGGAAGAGCCTTACGTTTTAGACAGGAACTTGTTACACTTCAGAATGGACGCTTCCACATAACTACAAAAACATTCTGTTAAGAAAAGACATTTTCCAGAAGGCTTGTTCCCTAGGGGGAAAAAACTAAACTCTTTTTTTTTTTAAGCATTTTTTTATTGTTGTTCAAGTACAGTTGTCTGCCTTTTCCTTAAAAAACTAAACTCTTCATGAACAGAACTAGGTATGTCTTCAGAAGAGGGAGCCATAATGGCCCTCAACAACCCAGAGAATTAAGTTAGCTAGTGGCTTGTGGTTTCTATATTTGGCTTTCAAGGTTTTGTATCTTTTTAAAATAAAATTTGGAAAATGTTACAAGCTGGCTCATGGTTGCATGCTGAAATCCAAAGTAGTTTTTGAGCCTTTCCAATCAAGACTTATGGGGGAAAAATGCACTTCGGATAACTAAGATTCAATTTGCATATAAGTTGAGTTCTCTGTTCTTCAATATTGGCATTGTGCAGAGAAGCTTGACCCTGTTCCTTTCAAATTCTGGGAACCAGAAAAAACACATGAAAATGAAGCATTTATATTGAAAGAATCCATGTGGGAATTCCTCACTGAAAACAAAGCCTGGTACACGGCATCATATTTAAAGTAAAAAATTAGGAAAGTGTTAGAAGAAGCAAGAGTCCAAGAGCTTTTCTACAGTGTGGTTGGCCCTGTACTTCCAGGCTGGCAACTCTAACAGGATCATATTTTCAACAGGAGTTCAGGGCATCCTATCACATGCCTTCCGTTAGCAAGCAGGTAACTCCTTTTTGCTTCTTTAAAATCCCCCGACAATAAAAAAAGGATACAATCTTGGAATGAGTTCCCTGATGGAAGCAATCTTGAAAAACCAATTTAAGCATGTTTCTTTGGCCGTGTCATTTACATTCTCTGGAGAGAAGTCATCTGTAACACAGAAATAATACCCATTAGCCTTCCTAATTCTCAGCATCTATTACAGCTGCTTGAGTCCTGGGCTAGTAAAATGTAGTAGAATAGAAGAAGGGGTGGAGGTGCCTAGTTCTTCTATCCCTTTCCTTCCAAATTTTATTATTAGGAAAGAATTGATGACAATGAGAGCTTACACAACTGCCAGGTGCTATTCAGAGTGTTAAATTTAGTCTGCTCGCTTAATCCCCACAATAGCCCGAAATATGTACTTTTATTATCATCTTTTCCAAGGCAGAGAAATTTAACAACTTGCCCAAGGCACAATGCAAGCAAATTTAAGAGCTAGAATTCAACTCAGGCAATCTGGCTGCACAACCTACAGTCTTAGACACTGCTCTAATATACTTCTTGGTGTACCCACAACTAACTACAACAATATTGTTGAGAATTCCAGAATCTTTACAAACCTGCAACTGTAACATGAAATGTGATTGAAATCTTTGTTCTAACTAGCACATGGGCCAGACTTAAAGGTAAATCAAGGCACTCAGGTGAAAAAGCAGCCAATATTGGCTCTCAAATCTAAGTCATTTCTGGAAATACTGCCAGTTTCTCCCATTATCTGTTCTCTTCCCCTTCAATGATAGACCTCTGACTTTTCTGCAGGGCAAACGGCCATCCTTGTAGCTAGGTATGGCCATGTGACCAAGTTCTGGTCCTAGGATGTCAACAGAAGTACAATTTCTAGGGAATAGCTTTAAAAGAAGGGACTTGACCTTCTTCACTCTTTTTTCCCTCCTGCTGGCTGGAATGAGGTGTGAAGGCTGGAACCTCCATAACCATCTCAAACCATGAAAGCAACAAGAGAGAAGTCAGGATCCCTGGCACCATGAACTAGCTGTCCCACCAGCACTGACCTTTTCTGTTGTTATTTTGAGCTTTCTGGTACTGACACCCAAGCCTAATGTTGAAATACATCTTAATAAGGAATGGAAGTACAGAAAAATGAAAAAACAAAACAAAAACAGAACTCATCAACACCAAGGCCACTTTATTGAACTCTAGAATGGTAATGACTTCTTCTCTATGATGTCTATACAGATTAGAGCCTGACTACACCACTGGCTGTGCTCTATACTTTTAGGATTCAGTCAGAAAGGGAAAAGTTAATTATTTTAGAACACAGCAAATGAATGTTAGCTTCTTGGCTCTCATCTTGTTCAGGGAGTCAGTTTTTGCCCCTGATTCTGCTTTATACTACAATAAGGTGATCAAAGCTCCTATGGAATCAGCAAAAGATAAACCTCCAGGTACTTCACTAGCACAGAACAGTCACTAATACAACTGCTGATATTTTGGAATTGCAATCTCAAGTATTAATCTATTTTTGGATATTCTCACATGTGTCATTCATTCCCAAATAATTTTTCCATTTTCAAAGAGAAAGGGAATTACCATATTCCCTTTCCTGGCTTAAACCTGTGCAGTTAACATTTTTTCAAGTTCCAAGAGATCCAGACAAGAAAATATGAAAAAACTCTGAAATTCATTTGCAATGTCGTGTAGAAAATGGAAAGGTGGGATTAATTTCCCTTCACATGACTGAATCATGTGACTTGAAACCCCAAAGCAAAAATAAGTCTCTGAGGTCTTCTAATAAAATCCTTTCCAGTTGTAGGAAAGGAGATTCAGTGAAGGGTGTACCTACTGACTACAAGCTATATAATAATTGGCATTATCAGCTCAAGAAAAAAATTAGGTAAAGTTTTATGTTATGTAAGACTTTAAAATACTACAGCCAACTAAATATTATATTTCTTTATTTTACTGCTCAAGGCAAATGTTTTGACAACCAACTGAAGGTAGTGCTCTAGGCTCTGGAGAGATAACAGTACATAAGACAGACCCTGTCCTCTTGAAGCTTACATTCCAGTGGGGAAAGAAACATAATAAGTAGGGAAAAGAATAAGCAAGCAAACAAGGAACTATCCAATAGTAGTCAACATGATAAAAGATATAAAACTAGATATTGGAGAAAAGAGTGACTTCAGTAGGGGGTTGGTTGGAGTCATTAGATAGGGTGGTCGGAGAAGGCTCCTGCAGAGATGGCATTTGAGCTGAGCCCTGAATGACAAAAAGGAGCCATCCATGCTTCAATCGGGAAGACATGTATTTGCAGGAAGAAGAAACAGCAAGTGCAAAGGTCCTGAAGTAGCTATGACTGATGACATGGACAAAGAATAGGAAATCAAGCCAACATGGCAAGCAAGGAGAGAAGCAGGCACCACAAGCCAGATCATATAGGGCTGTAGCCTTGATGAAGAGTTTGAGAATTTCTTTAAGTATAACGAAAGCTCCCCAAGGAGTTCTGAGCAGAGGGATGACATGACATGATTTATACTTTGGCACTTGGGCTGCTACATGGAGAATGAATTCAGAATTTGGAATTTAATTCAGATGGGACTTCAATATAACAAATGGCAGAGATTTTTCCTTTGAGTTCCCATTTAATTTTCTACGGTACTTCTTTTACTAACTGTGACCTTCTGAGGCTATTTTAGGAGGAGGGAGGAGGCCAATGAGTTGAGTTGCCATGTCTCTACAGTAGCAGTGAGAGTTTTCTTTACATTACAGTGCTTAAAGGAACGCAGTGTCATTTTAGCAGGTGCTGAAAGAAGGCCATATCAGTCAAGGGCCCTGCTTATCCAGATGCAGCCCACGTCAGCTGTGGGGGAAACTGAAGATTGGAATGCAGCTGATGACAAAAGCCACAACACAATAAACCTAAGTTGTTTCTGCCAAGATGAAAATAAAATTATAGAGTGGATGGTCTCTTCACACATATGCTGGATTAAGAGATATTGGGAAAAACATTACTACATCCAGTAGTATATCCTTTCTATGAGACCAAAGGATGGTGGTATTTTTCTAAATTCCTAAGAGTTAGGCCTTAAACCTCCTGAAAGCAAAGGCTCAGAAATTAAAGTCACTAGTCAGAACTTGATTCAAATGGAAAAAATGAGTAATGCCACCAGATTCCTCTCTAAACTTCATTTCTTCAGGCAGAATTCTGCACAGCAGATTTTGAAGGTTTTATTCGTAACTATTGTGAAGACTCACCCCAGAGATTACAAACATTTTTGAGAAAGCTCTGCCTCTATCCCTTTCAAGTTTTGGGGACCAGAAAACACATGCAATGAAGATTTTAACTACGGGGGGAGGGGATGAAGAAATTATTTTTCAAGAAAACAAAAGCCTGAATGCATTGGTCAAGTTATTAAAAAAAGTTATTTCAGGGAGGAAGAATTTTAGTGATAAAAGTATTAATAACTTCAGACAAGAACTAGAAGTAAATATGAAAATCTCTTTTTATGTTAAACTTTTAGGTAACTAGTAAGTTATTAGTAATTTTTTCTTACTTGGCTCTAAAATATTTGTATAGTTAGTAAAAATTGGGAGGAAAGAAAATTATTATAGTAGATGCAAACTCAAATGCTTCTGGGGGTCAGGCAGGTAATATATTTTTAAGCAGTTAGGTACACAACAATAGGAAGTAGTAGAACCTATATAAAAAAAACATTAACAGCCCTGGCTGGTGTAGCTCAGTGGATTGAGCGCGGGCCTGCGAAGCAGAGGATCGCGGTTCGATCCCCAGTCAGGGCACATGCCTGGGTTGCCAGGCCAGTTCCCGGCAGGGGACATACAAGAGGCAACCGCACATTGATGTTTCTCTCCCTCTCTCCTTCCCTTCCCCTCTAAAGATAAATAAATAAAATCTAAAAGGAAAAAAAAAAGTACTTAAAAAAAAATCTTTAAAAAAAAAAACATTAACAAAATACTTAATGTTTTTTTTAAATACTTAATTTTTTTTATATAGGTTCTACTACTTCCTATTGTTGTGTACCTAACTGCTTAAAAATATATTACCTGCCTGACCCCCAGAAGCATTTGAGTTTGCATCTACTATAATAATTTTCTTTCCTCCCAATTTTTACTAACTATACAAATATTTTAGAGGAAGCTAATCAACAAAACAAACAAACAAGCATAATATAAACAAAGACACTGAATTTGAGAACAGTCTGACAGTGTCCAGAGGGGGAGGGGAGGGAATTTCAGGGGAAAAGGGCAACGGTTTAGAGCAACAAGTATAAAGGACTCATGGACAAAAACTATGGGGGGTGGAAATGGGAGGAAGGTGGGGAGGGCTGGGGTGGTGGGCTGGGGCGGGGTAAAAGACAGAAAACTGTACAATATCAACAATTAAAAAATACTAATTAAAAAAAACATTAACAAAATACTGTTGTAGCCAAGGAAAACACCTATTTAGGTTTAACTCTGCCTGTAGGCTGAGAGTAAACTATTGCTGGCATTGCACATGGAGGACAAGCTGGCAGGTATAAAATAAAAGCACCTGGATTGGTCAAATCTTTAAGCTGACAGAGAAAGCCTTTCCATTCAGGAGCTCCCTGCCTATTTTCCCAGGCTCACAGCCTCCTAATCTTGAGACATCTAGGACATGGGAGGGACTGTTAAAAACATGACACATGTGATATGGTGGCAGGGAGGATCTAGAACAGTGCTGTCCAACAGAAATACTGTGTGAACCCATTCCAAAAGGTACATCAAAGCAGGGGAAATGTGTACTTGATTAACCCAACTTATCCAAAATACCATTTCAATGTATAATCAATATTAAAAAATTGTTAGTGAGATACTGTATAGTCTTTTATTTGTATTAAGTCTCTGAAATCCACTGTATTTTTTAATATTCATAGCACATCTCAGTTTGGACTGGCCAGATATCAAGTGCTCAAGAGCCCCATGTGACCAATGCCTGCGGGTCCAACACCTTAGCAAGATGTCAGCAAGGCTGTGGGCAAAAGTCCCTGACTATTTTGCACTGGGTCTGCCCAATTATAATGAGACAAGATGATTTCTAAGAGCTCTTCTAGCCCTAAAGGTCTCTAGGCTCTGCCTCTTTCTGAGAAATAAGTATATCAAACAGTTTAAAAAATATACAGATATGTAGATGGATGAAAGAAATAAAGAATGGATAAGTGAATAAATGAATGAAAAGGTCAAATTATGAGTTACTGTTGCTGATGTCAACATCTGGTTAGAGCAGCAGGTGGTAAAGTGAAGGAGAAATAAACTTACTCTAATGTGTATGGATAAGAACGTTTACTCACAGCAGTCTAGGAACTTGAACAGAGGGATAAAAGGAAAAGGAAGCTGCTGGTGTGAGTTCCATGTTACTAGACACATCATCACCAGTTATATGACAAAAAAAATTCATGGAATGCAGATTGGTGCAGCCACTGTGGAAAGCAGTATGGAGATACCTCAAAACATAAAAAATGGACCTGCCTTTGGATGCAGCAATCCCTCTTTTGAGAATATATCTCAAGGAACCCAAAACATTAATTCAAAAGAATGTAAGCATCCCTATGTTCATTGCAGCATTATTTGCAATCACCACAATATGGAAACAACTCAAGTGTTCACCAATAGATAAGTGGATAAAACAACTATGGGACATTTACATAATGGAATACTACTCAGTAAAAAAGAAAATTTTACCCTTTACAACAGTGTGGATGGACCTGGAGAACATTATGCTAAGTGAAATAAGGCAGAGAAATACAAATGCCATACGATTTCACTCATATTTGGAATCTAATGAACAAACTGAACTAACATGGAAAATGGGGACAGACTTGTAGACGGAGAGGATGACAGCTAGAGGGGGAGAAGTTACAAGGTGGAGGGATTGTGCAAAAAGGAAAAGGACTCATGGACATGGACAAGTATGGTGATTGCTGGGGGAGGGGGTATAAGGGAACTAAATGTTAATGAAAAAACAATAAAAATTAAATTAAAAAAAGAAATTCATAATATACGCCCATTATAACCTCCTGAGAATTTAAAATCGATTGGCAATAAGCTTAATGCAAACTTGGGCAAAGAGTGTAGAGGAAAAGCATCTGTTACTGATTTACTTGATGGGTTTTTTAAAGCAATTTGCTTCTTAGGAAAAACATTAAAATGTCAAGCAGCAGAGGAATTTAAGTTGATGTGAAAGTACAGATGAATCTAAATGCAATACCTTTTCATTCCTGCACATTCAAATTATTTGCCCAAATTCCTAGCTGAGCTGTTTGAAAGACTTCTGATGTTATTAGAAGACAGATGATCAAAAATCTGTAAAAATGTTTCTTTTACTTTTAGCAAACCAAAAATAAAAAACTTTTATCGAGTCCCAATAAATCCTGATTTCATATATACTGAATCCTGATTCCAGGGCAGAATAAAACCCTTGCAATAATTATGACATTACCTGGTAAGACGCAGTCACCCACACACATGGAAAAGATGCGGTCATACACGAGATTTCCTGGGAAGGAAAAGATAGTATCATGCTCTTCAGAAGTAAACACTAAATAAATCTTTGTTAACTGGGACACGGACATCTCCCAGATAAAATTTAACTTGTGGTAATATGCTGCCACCTATAGGACAAATTTTAAGCCACATTTCTTTGTTTTTGTTTTTAATGAAAAGGATTTTTACTTTCTGTGAGAGGCAGGTAAGTGTTCACTCTCCTCTTTGAGTCAACTGGAACATATGGTCAAAGCAGCCTCAGATACTTCCATTCCCTAAACAGAGAATGGTGTACATTATACTCTAGATGAGAGGTTACAAATGGGTAGCCTATAGGCTGAATCCAGCAGTGATCAATTTTGTTTGGCCCATCACATGGCCCATAAAGTGTTTCAATATTTTTCTGAATGATTTGCCAACATGTAATAATTGGGAGAATTCACATGAAAACCCAGATTTCTGCTTCTTCACATGCAATGTGCCAAAAATAGGCCCATGTCCCTACAGGATAAAAATCAGCTAAAAAAGAGTAGTTTCCCTAAAACGGCTTATAACCAGTTTGCCAGTCTCCCACTCTCTACTGTCTCTCATCACCAGCCTGCTTCACTCATTTGTGTGATCGGATTGGTGCCCAGAAGCAGCTGCGTACACTGACATATCCCGAGTACCCAAACTGCTGCCTGGCATACAGTTGCAAATACTCAAGTCTGCTATTATAGCTCAAAAGCCACTAAAGACACTACGTAAACAAATGGATATGCTTATGTTCCAATAAAACTTTATTTACAAAAACAAGGGGGCAGTCTGGACTTGGTCTATAGACCAACCCCTAACCTAGCACAAAATGCTTTGTGTATTCCATGCATAGTATTTAGAAAATGCCGTCAATATTCAAGGGATAAAATTTACAGTTCTATTCATTTTCTTGACCCTCCCAAATCACCTTTAACATCAAAAGTGTCGTGTATTTCTTTATTCTCTCATAACTCCATCATTCAAGGCGGTAAAGAACCACATACCTTATCCATACATAGAAAAAGAGCCATGAAAGTTATAAGGAATATTTTGGGTCCGAGAACAGGAGATAAAACGAAATCATCAAGCAATCACCAATAACAGGATTATGATCAAGAAGCCAGCCAAGCTAACAGGGGCCATCTAGGTTCTTTGTGTCCAGTGTAAACTACTTACACTAAATTAACCTAAACACACTTGCTGAAAATGCACATTCCTGGGACCAGCTCGGAGCCTGTGAAAAATAATATTTTAGGAGGTGAAGACTAGAAATACAAATTTTGAGTAATCTGGCTAAGGAATTTTTACATACAATCAAGTATGAGAACCAGTGATTCAGGCAGGAAGCATTTTTTAATTTTTTTAATATATCTTTATTTTTTAATTGTTTTAAAGATTTTATTTATTTTCAGAGAGAAGGAAAGAAGAAAGACAGTGAGAGAAATATCAATGTGTAGTTGCCTCTCACATGCCCCATACTGGGGACCTGGTCCTTAACCCAGGCATGTGCCCTGATTGAGAATCAAACTGGCGACCCTTTGGTTCGCAGGTCCATGTTCAATCCACTGAGCAACACCAGCCAGGGCAATATATTTTCATGATTATGCAATTATAGTTGTCCCATTTTTTTCCCCTTCATTCCCCTCCACCCTGCATCCCCACTCCCACTAGAATCCCCACACACACACACTTAGTTCATGTCCATGGGTCATACGTATAAGTTCTTTGGCTTCTCTATTTCCCATATTATTCTTAATCTCCCCATCTATTTTGTACCTACATTTTATGCTTCTTATTCCCTGTATCTTTTCCTCCATTCTCCCCCCTCTTCCTCCCCACTGATAACCCCTCATGTAATCTACATTCCTGTGATTCTGTTCCTGTTTTAGTTGTCTGCAGAGTTTGTTTTTGTTTTTGTTTTAGGTTCAGTTGTTGATAGTTGTGTGAGTTTGTTGTCATTTTACTGTTCATATTTTTGATCATCTTCTTTTTCTTAGATAAATTCCTTTAACATTTCATATAATTCATATAATACGGACTTGGTGATGATGAACTCCTCTAACTTGACCTTATCTGGGAAGCACTTTATCTGCCCTTCCATTCTAAAAGATAACTCTGGTGGATAAACTTGGATGTAGGCCCTTGCCTTTCATGACTTGGAATACTTCTTGGCCCCTTCTTGCCTGCAAGATTTCTTTGGAGAAATCGGCTGACAGTCTAATGGGAACTCCTTGGTAGGTAACTGTCCTCTTTTCTCTTGCTGCTTCTAGGATTCTCTCCTTCACTTTAATCTTGGCTAATGTAATTATGATATGCCTTGGTGTGTTCCTCCTTGGGTCCAACCTCTTTGAGACTCTCAGAGCTTCCTGGACTTCCTGGAAGTCTATTTCCTTTGACAGATTGGGGAAGTTCTCCTTCATTACTTTTTCAAGTAACTCTTCAATTTCTTTGTCTTCCTCGTCTCCTTCTGGCACTCCTCTGATTCAGATGTTGGAATGTATAAATATGTCCTGGAGGTTCCTAAGCCTCTCCTCATTTTTTGGAATTCTTGTTTCTTTATTCTGTTCTAGTTGAATGTTTTTCTTTCTTCTACTCCAAATCGTTGATTGGAGTCCTGGTTTCCTTCCCATCACTGTCAGTTCCCCGTACATTTCCCTTTATTTCAATTTGCAGAGCACTTCTTCCTCTGTTTTGAGACCATATTCAACCATTTCTGTTAGTATCCTGATTACCAGTGTTTTGAACTCTGCATCTGATACATTGACTATCTCTTTATCATTAAGTTCTATTTTTGGAGCTTTGATCCGTACGTTCATTTGGGCCATATTTTTTGTTGTTGTTTTTGTGCGCCACTTACATAGTAAGGGGTGGAGACTTGTACTCATCAGGGTGAGGCAACCCATGTAGCTGCACTGCGACACTGTATGTGGGGAGGGGTCCGAGAGGGAATGATGCCACTTGCTCCACTCTGGCTGGCTTTCATCACTTCTCCTGCTACCCACAGCAAATTTGGCCCTTCTGGTGCTGATTCATGGGTTAGTGAGTCTGTGTATGTTCTAGGATCCTGTGGGCCTCTGCAATGAACTCTCTTGTGAGGTCGGGTGTTTCTCCTGCCACTGCAACCTCCAAAGATTTTTACTGCCAGAAGTTTTGAGGCTTTATTTCCCAGGGCTGGAACCCTGGGTTGCCCAGTCTGTCTCGCTTCCCAGTTGTTCCTCCTGGTTTATCTGCACGCAAATGTAGGACCACTGCCTCCACCAGCTGCTGCCTTACCAGTCCATCAGCCACCGCTTCACCTGCCCTGTCCTCCAGCCACTGCCTTGCCACATCTCCTCTCCACCCCAGTTGCCTGTCTCCATACCTCCTACCAGTCTGGGTGAATGTTTCTTCTTTAACTCCTTGGTTGTCAGACTTCCATACAGTTTGATTTTCTGAAAGTTCTAGTTATTTTTTGTTTTTAAATGTGTTGTTGTCCTTCTTTTGGTTGTACAAAGAGGCAAAGTATATCTACCTACGCCTCCATCTTGACCAGAAGTCCCATTTTTAATTTTAAAACTTACCTTGGATAGGGCAATCTCTGAAAACATCAACAAGCCTTCTTCTTCCTTCTAAAGCAGTGGTTCTCAAACTTGGCTGAACATTCAGAGTACCTGGGGCACCTGAAAATATGCTGATGCCTGTGTCCATCCTCAGAAGATCTGATATAAATGGTCTGAGGTACAGTGTTATGATTGGGAATGTTACTTAAGGCTCCCCAGGTATGCAGCCAAGGATGAGAGCCACTGTTCCAAACCACTGCTTCATTTTAGACGTTTCCAGGAAGCCTCAGAGAACACACTCCAGGTCTCAAAACAACCTGCCTTTGTCCTCCTGGCAGGAAGTGTTTGGTTACCTGTGGTCATGGGCTCTCCATGGCAGCCGCTTCTGATGCAGTAAGAGGCTGTCTCTGCGACGACCAAAGAACCAGGCACCGGGACTGCCTATTTTACCTTGAGACATCACAGCGAGCCACAGTGGGCAGCTGCCTAAATTCTCACCTCCTAGGGCATACAGACCGGTCTTAGGAGTATGAAATGCCTTTACTTCCTTCACAAAATGCTACCTCTCTAAGACCACAAAAAAATTTTATATTTAATCTTCATACTCTACAGGGATTTTAACAGCAAAATCACTTTGGCCAAACAATTTAGTAATTTTTTTTCTTTTATTAAACCAGTGGACAACTACTTTTAGAAATAATACCCAATCCCAGATTTATTTCCTTTCTTGACCATTTTCTAATAAACCAAAAACCCTAAAATACCTAAATAATGACAATGATACTAGCCAATATTTTCTGAGCACTTACTTTGTGTCAAGCACTGTTCAAAGTTGTTTACACTGATCCTGACAGCAAGCAATTCAAGAAGAAAAACATTATATGCATTCCCTCATCTAATTCTCTCCAGAAAACCCATGAGGCAGGGATGTATCATGCCCATTTTATAGGGGAAGAAACCAAGGCTCACCTTTGGAGACAAGGCAAGGAATGCAGTCAGATTCAAGCCTAGCTCTGTGTTCAGGGCCTCTGTGAAATCCCAGTGAGAGCCCTCTTTGTGCCTTCATGCTGCAGATGCCTGGACTGTCCCATATTCCCACCCAGCCCCAACTAGTCCTGTCCACCGCCATAGAACATCTCCCATGTACTGTCAAGCACCTCCTTGGGGAGTAGATGCATGAGATGGACCTCAGCACTCTGAGTTCCCATCCAAACAAGGCAGAGTCCACCCATTTTTTAAAAGGTAAAAACAGCTTAGTAACCCCAAAGAAAAACAGAGTCTCCTTGAGCACCTGCAAGCTCAGGCTGCCCCACCATCCTGAAAAACAACATTCACCACAGATCCAGACATCAGCACCAGTGGGAACATCATTGGAAGTAGAGCAGAAGGAGAAAAGTGCTGAAGACAGATACTATTCCAAGTGGGTAAAACATTCGCATGGTTTAAAATTCCCAAAGGCAGCAGAAAGTGTTGACCAAAGTTTCTCTCTCAGCTTGTCCCAGTCACCTCACTGTTCCCACCACCCTCTAAGGGGTCCCACTTTTATTTATTTCTTGGGCGTACTTCTGATACTTCTTTAGACAAATACCAGGGAATATGCAAGAAAACAGAACATTCCCTATAGCTATTCTGCATCTTAATGTTTTCATATGATGATACAGCCTGGAGATCTTCTCAACTCAAAATGCAGAGCGTACCCTCAGTCTTAGAGGCCTCCTACTTCTCCAATGTATAGACATCCCCTATTGCTGGACACCTGGGTTGTTTCCAGTCTTCTGTTGCTATACACTGGGATGAATTCCCAGAGGTGAAATTAGCATTTGTAATTTTCGCAGAGAGCAAAATTTCCTCATGAGCCAAGTACAACAAAAATAAAATGGGTGGGTTGACTGCAAAGAGAACTTACTACCCTTGTGACCTTGGGCTACCCATTTTTCTGTGCCTCAGATACCTGTGAGATGAGGTAATTGCAAACCCTACCTCACAGGGATGTTGTGAAGACAATGTGACTCAGAATTTCTAAAGCACCTAAAAAAAGAGTCAGGCCAAAGGACATTATTTGTTGAGGGTTTATCTCCACCAGTACTACCAACTTCTAGTCCACCTATGACAGCAGGCATCTGCACTACATCTGGCTTGTTGAGGTCTGGGACTGGAATACCGCCAGCAGAGGATGGCAGGATGGCAGTTCAAAATTCTCACAAGGTCAATGTTTGGATCTGACCAGGCTCACCAATTAGAAACGCAATCTCACTGGCATCCCTCAGCTTATCTAACAAGGATGCTGACTCATGCAAAAGAAACTTGCAGGAGGCTAGTGTAGGGGAACCAGATGGCCGATATGTTAATTCACCATGAGAAGTAGAACTGTCAGGAAGACCAGACACAGCCACCGACTTGTCTCCCTGGCTAATGCCCTCACCCTGTGAAGACAATTATGTATGAGGACAAGTGGAGGCCAAAGGAGTGTATGACTTGATATTTATTAGGAAAGCCTAACGCACTCATACATTCTGGATCATTACCCCCATCTCCACCACTGTGCTGGGTCCACACCACCCTCATTTTCTAGCTGAAGTGCTACAATGGGCTCTTCATTGGGCTCCCTACCCCTTGCTCTACAGTCTAGTCTCAACACAGCAGCCAGAGGGAGATCAACAGAACTCAAAGCAGATGGCACCCCTGCTCTGTTTCACATTCCTGTTGCTCCTCATGTCCTCAGGTTCAAAGCTCAAGTCCTTCCAATGGCCTCCAAGGACCACCTGGATCTCTTGCCATGTTAGCTCCTGCCCTTCCTTGTTGCTCACCTTACTCCAGACGCCCTGGTGTCTCAGCTCTTCAAAACTGCCAGCCATGCTCCCACCCCAGGATTTTACATTAGCTGTTCCTTGGCATAACTTGGCCCTGCACTCCTACCCCCATAAAACATGTGGATCCTCTCTCCCCTCCTTCAACTATTTACACACATATCAATTTTTTTTAGTGAGGCCTTTTCCAGCCACCCTACTTAAAAGTATAGCCTCCCTACCCCTTGCCCACTCCCTCATTCCCCAACCCTATTCTCATTTTTTTTACTCCACAGCACTGACTGTCATTTACTATACAGCTGGGTTTACTGACTTGTTCTGTAAATCCTCTTTTACTGGCACATAAGCCCACAAAGGCAGGAATTTTTGTCTCTTATTTTCTGAGACATCCTCAGTGCCCAGCAGTGCCTAACACTGCCTCTCTGGGTCATTTGAACCTGAGAGAGCCTACTTTTGAGCTGGGGCATCACTTCTTTTAGGCCAGTTAGTTTCCATTCCCCTTTCTTCAGGCAACAGCCTAATCCAGGCCTGAATAATCTGCCCATTGCATTCCCCAGATAACACAAACTGCTCAGGAACTGACATGTGATCCAATCCAAGCCAATGAGATGGAATTCTGGGACTTTTGTTGGAATTTTATTTGCTTGGAATTGTTGGAATTTTGTTGGACTTTATTTGCTTAGAAAAATAAAGTTCTTTCCTTGTCCTAGGACTACTAGCAGTTAACAGAAGTGAGGGAACCTTGTAGAGTTTGAGAATGAAACCAACTCAACGAAAAGTACTGGAAAAAGTCACGATCCTGAAGACAATGTTTGAGTTCCTAAATCCAGCTGTACCTGAAGCTAGAAACTACCCCTGGATTTTTCAAACTAAGCCAATAAATACCATATTTTGCCAAGATCAGTATGAGTCAGGTTTTCTATCACTTGGTTTAACTAACACATTCAGGTGCCTTGTCTGCTGTAAAACTAAATGGGTCTCACTGAAATTTGTTTTCTGACACATCAGATCTTTTGATGAATTATAAACAAGACTTGCGGGGTTAGGAGCCCACTGGTCCTTCCCTGGTGAGGCAGCGAATGTCTGTTCTGACTGCCCATGTGTTCAGCTCTCAGAAGGCAACTGTTTGCTAGTTCTTATGGGGTACCTCATTGCTCAACATCATGTATTGCCTAACAGGCTGTATGGTTTGGGCAAACTGCTAACGGCATGATGCTCTGAACACTAACCATCGCCAAGAAGCACAAAGGTCTCCTGTTTCTGCAGAGGGGGTTCAGGTCATTCTCCTTAGTCCAGACCTCTCTGCTGGCCTCCCACAAATCATTTCGCCTGAGGGGTGGCACATGGGACAAGGAACAGTCACAATAATGTGAGAAAAGCTCGTAAGAGCTGCAGCCACCATCCAGGTATAAGAGGACTGTGGCCTGGACTAACGTTTTTCTCTGAAGACAGAAAAAATGGAATACTGGGGAGATTTAGGAAGCTGAATTGAAGAACTTAGGACTGGATGGGGGCACAGGGGAGAAGACTCTCAGATTTTCAGCTTGGGCAACAAGATACATAGTGCTGCCATTTCCCCAGCCAGAAACCCACCGAGGACCGAGAAAAGACTAGGAAGAAATTCCGAGTTCAGTTCCAACCAAGTGAGTCCCAGATGCCATGAGATGGCAATGGACTGCAGCTGACCGAGATAGGCTGCATGCTGGACCCACTTCCCTCACTTTCTTTAGTAGCCTATCAGAAGGTTAGAAAACTTAATTTAAAATTCTTTCAATAACAGTACCCTTGTTAAATAGCAAGAGTTTGGGGGGGGGTCTCCCTCATGATTTGCCTGTACTTAAACCACAGCAGAAACTAATTTAAAGCAACTCCACCACCCAACTTCTGGCCAAAAAAATCTATTTCCTAGATCTAAAATAAATATGATTAGTACTTAGTACTTACCAAATGTATCAAGTATGTCAGTGATGAGGACAAATTTGCTTGGGTAGAACTGAATAACACTTGTGTCTGAAAGAAGCTTTGAACACTAAAAAAGAGAAGAGAAAAGAATATTCATTCTGTTGTGTCTCACTTGGTTAGAACACTCCAGGCCTAGAAAATTAACAATTTCTACAAACAAGTGCAGGTGCTTACCACATTTCAAGCCCTTGCTCACAACAGAGCCTCTTAAGGAAAGACACTATCATCTTCCTCCAGGAAACCCAAAGGACTGAGAGATCTCATCCAAAAGGGTCTCTGCTCATATACCAAACTAGGATCAGCATTCAAGGTCAGCAAAGGAAGTCAATGACACCTCTCCCATAAATGCCTTTACAGATGATTCCCATCTTTGTTCCAGCTGCTTTTCAGCATGACTACCTCTGGTTTATTTCAGGATGATCTCAATTCTTAATCACTCTTTTCTGTGAAATGACCCCCTAAGGAAATTTCCAGGATTTCTTAAAACTAGCATCTACCATTTACACTCACTCCCAAATATCCCTCTAAAAGAAACATGACAGGCTTCAGCGAGTTCATGTTTCTCTGGACTATGGTCTTCAACACGGCAAGCATCTGGGTTCCACAGGGACTTGCTCACTCTCCACGCTATCACTCAAGCTAGGGGAGCACTGACATGTTCAGGACTCTTAACAGAAAACTGCAGTCATACAACCTGGCCTTAAATGCCTGCGATTAAATCGTCACTTATGCCCTGGTTGATGTGGCTCAGTGGATTGAACACTGGCCTCAGAACCAAAAGGTCACAGGTTTGATTCCCAGTCAGGGTACATGCCTGGGTTGCGGGTCAGGTCCCCAGTTGGAGGCACGCAAGAGGCAACTAAACCTCTCACACATCTATGTGTCTCTCCCTTTCTTTCTCCCTTCCCCTATCTCTAAAGATAAAAAAATTAAACAAAAGTCATCATTTATAATCAGAAACAAAACAAAAACAAATAAGAGAAATGATTTCTACTTTAAAAAGCTAAATTTAGTGCCCCAAAGTATTTACAAATTCAAAATTCAGCATAAAGAACTAAAGAAACTTGCTCTATTTTATTATTCCAATGATTAACCTTCAGAGAGAAAAATGTCACTTAAAAATACTTGGGCATTTAATATGCATTTCCAACCTGCAGAGAATGGTTACAAGTTCATCCTATCAAGAAGTAGATTGTCATGCCCTCGCTGATGTGGCTCAGTGGATTAAGTGCAGGTCTGCAAACTAAAGGGTTGCTGGTTCAATTCCCAGTCAGGGCACATGCCTGGGTTGTGGGCCAGGTCCCCAATAGGGGGTGCACGAGAGTCAACCACACATTAACATTTCTCTCCCTCTCTTTCTCCCATTCTTCCCCCTGTCTAAAAATAAATAAATAAAACCTTTAAAAAAAGAAGTTGTCATCTGTTCTCACTTTGTTACCCAATATCTAAATTGTTACATTCACCAAGTTTCTCCTAGCACTACATGCTTAAAAGTAAGTAACATGTCTAATTTGTAAAACATCCTCTTACAGCTCAAATATTATTTGGTGGAGGGAGCAGAGGGAAATGTAAGCTGTTAAAACAATGGTGTTGACACCAAACATGGCATTTGCAGAACTATTTTCTGATGCTCTGCTTTGTGTTTTATCGTATGTCCTTTGTGAGCGCTCCAATCCAACTTAAACGACTACCCCGTGAAATTTCAGGGCTTGGAAAGTGCAAACAACTCTGAGCCTTAGAGACTGCTTATAATACACAACTCTTGGTTCCTAGGAATGTCACATCTCCCAAGCTCTTATCCAGAGGCCTCACAGGTAAATTGGTGCCCACTTGGGAGGTGTGAGAAAGAGAATTCAAACAGAAGATTTCAAATTAAACACAGCTGGGGCTTCCCAACACCTGTGCATTGAGTTTTCGCCTAACCTGGTGCCATAGAACATATATTTTATAAAAGATAATGGGAAGCAGAGCTTTTTTTAAATCCAAAGTTAAAGTCATAATAATGTTATGAATTGAAGTTACTTTTTAAATCACAATTTTGAAGATTCCTCAAGATTTTAAAGCTTTGGTGCAGTTTCAGAACCCCAGGGTATGTATTAAAAATACAGATTCTCTGCTCCATGCTAAATCTACTTTTCAAATCCTCCAGGGAGGCACCAGGAAATCAGTCTTTTTAACAAGAGCTCTAGGACACCCACTTCACAGGACATCCACAATGTGCAGCAGACTCTGAATGGACTAAGCATTCTACAGGCCAGTGTTTGGAATCATCTGGGGAGCTTTTGAAAATAATGGTGCCTGTGTTCCACTCCCAGAGATCCTGATAAAGCTGGTTTTGGGTATTAGTGTGGAATCAGGAGATTTTAAAACCCCCACATGATTCTAACATCCTGCCGAGGCTGAAAACCACTGTTACAAACATTACCTAAAGTATTAATAAATTACTCTGCCTGAAATACTTGCTATCAAATTTATTAACACTGCTAGAAAAATATTAAAAAGATATTTTCCATTTGTTTCCAATTAGCAACACTCTAATCTAAAGGAACACTAGGAGTTTCTAATTATCAGGATTTTTAAAAAATTGATTAACCAAAGCAAATGCAGGAACCAGACTAAATGATCAGAGAACAATTACTACCCAGAATACATGAAAAAATATCCTAAAAATCAATATGAAAAATACAAATAACACAATTAAAAAATGAGCAAATAGAATTGACAAAAGGCATTTCACAGAAAAGGAAATCCCAATTGTTAGTAAACATGTGAAACTATGATCAATATTATTATAATCAGGGAATAGCAAATTAAAACCACTATAAAATAGGATTTTATCACCTCCTAATTTGAAAAAATGAAGACAGAAAGTCTGCTCATACCAAATGTGGAGAGAATGCTGAATAGCACAGACTCATAGTGCCACTGCCACTGCAAGCATGGCAGCTGGCACAGCTACTTTGGAAACTAATGGTATTGTACACACCCTGCACCAAGCAACTCCACTCTGAGGTACGGACCATGATCAGAGAAAGGCAAGCAGACATGTCCAAGAGTGTTCACAGTAACACTATTCATAATAATGAAAAAAGAAAAAGCAAGAACGAGATGCCCATCGATAAAATGAATGACACATAATTTATACACCAGTAGACTCACTATTGTTAAGATGGCAAATTTCTCTAATTGACATATAGGGTCAACACAATCCCTATCAAAATCCCAGAAGGTTTGTTTGGGGTGGTGGGAAGAAATTGACAAGCGATTCCAAAAATCATATAAAAATGCAAAGCACCAAGAAGAGTCAAAACAGCTTTGAAAAAAGAAAAACAAAGTGAAAAGACTTATACTTATTCAGTTTCAAAACTTCGCATAAAACTATAGTACTCAAGACAATGTGGTACTGGCATAAAGGAAAGACTTACAGATCTGTGGAACGCAACTTGAGAGTCCAAAAATAAACCCTTATGTTGTAGTCAGTCGACTTTTGACAAAGGTGCCAAGATAATTCAATAGGGAAAAGATAGTCTTTCTAACAAATGTTGCTGAGACAATTGGCCATTCACATGCAAAAAAATAAATTTATGTTCTTATGCTCTACACAAAAATTAATTCAAAATGGACCACAGACCTACACATAAGAACTAAAACTATAAAACTTCAACCATGAGCCAAAAGAGACAATTAATTAACTGAACTTCATTAAAATTAAAAATGTCTATGCTTCAAAAGGCACCACAATAAAAATCAAAAGACAGGCCACATACTAGACAAAAATACTTTTAGAGCATATATTTGATAAAAAATTTGAATCAAGAATATATAAAGAATTATTACTATTCAAAAAGAAGATAAACAACCTGATTTTAAAAATGCGCAAGCCTTGAATAGACATTTCACTAAAGGAAAATATAAAAATGGCCAATAGGCACATGAAAAGATATTCAACATCATTAGTTAGCAGGGAAATTACAAATTAAAACCATAATGAGCGCTGGATTGGAGTGTCATCCCATGCACCAGAGGTTGTGGGTTTGATTCCAAGTCAGTGCAAATGCCTAGGTTGTGGATTTTGTCCCCAGGTAGAGTACATACAGGAGACCACCGATTAATGTTTCTCTCTCGCATCACTGTCTGTCTTTCTCTCTCCACCACCCCCTCCACTTCTCTCTCTCAAATCAATGAAGACATGTCTTTGGGTGAAGATTAAAAACATAAAACACAGTAAGATGCCACTTCAAACCCACAAGGATGGTTATAATCAAAAAGACAGACGACTGTTTCAAGAGCTAGAACGTCCACATGCTGCTGGCAGGAATACAAGTGGTGCAGCCATTTTGGAAAGCAGGTTGGCCATTTCTCAAAAAGTTAAACATATCATATGACTCAGCAATTCCTCTCCTAGGAATGTACTCAAGAGAAATGAAAACACATGTCCACACAAAGACTTGTATGCAAGTCTTTGTTCACAGTAGCATTACTTATAAGAGCCAGAGTGGAAACGGTCTGAATGTGCATCAGTTCACTAATGGGTAAGTAACATGTGGTTATCCATACACTGGAATACCAGTCAGCAGTAAAACAGTATAAAGTACTGGCACAACGACACGGAGGAATCTCAAAAACATTATGCTAAGGGAAGAAGAAGATGCAAATGATTACATACTGAATGATCCCACATACATGAAATGTCTAGAAAATGAAAATTTAGAGCGACAAAAACAGATTAGTGGTTTTCTGGGGCCAGAAGTGACAGCAAGGTTTAACTGCAAATATGACTGAGGGAATCTGAAGGGGAAGGTAATGAAAATGTTCTAACAGTGGGTTGTGTAATAGTTTCATAACTCTGTAAACTCACTAAAAATCACTGAATTGCACACTTACGATGGTGGATTTTAGAATATGTAAAATATATCTCAATAAAGCTACAAAACAGAAACCTTATTGCAGAGCAAATAAAGTGAACTGGTCCCATTTCTCCACACTCTGCAACTTGACTATCTTTATTAAATAAAGTAGTCCATAAAGTATTGAAAGTAAGACAGTTACAATTAACCAGGTGTGGAGTTAATCAAACTTGTCCACAGTTCTTTTCTTTGAGAAGACACCAATCAAATCTCCTCCAGCTGTAAAATTCAGAAGTCACAGTTCTGTGTTGCAATACTCTATGTAGAGATGCTGCCAATAAAAATATCCTGAAGAAGCAATCGTTAGTTTAGATTATTTTCTCACTTGAGCCCCTCAGCAAGCAACCCCGTATCACGTGCGTCCATATGAGAAGACCCTTCTTCACGGGCATTTACTTTGAAAACTAACAGTGATAGAAGGGTTTGGTCATAAAATACACAAAAAATAGCACCTGCCATATAAAGTGCCCATCTTAACAGATTTCAAGCACCCACTGCAAAGGCTCCCATGCTCTCCAAACCCTCTCTCCAAAGTAAAAAATGAGAAAACAAATATCACATTGCCATGACATTAAACAAAAATGGGATTTGTCCTTTTGAACTAAAATGGTTATTCAGAAATTCTTTGTTAACTGTGCAGTGAAAATCATAATGCATGCATTATTTTTTAGTGTATTTCTGAGCATGGTTTGCCAGACAGGATGATCTTAAGGGTCAAGAAACAGAATGAGCTGTTTTCCTTACAAAACTTTTTCTTAAGATCCAAGAGTTGTCATGGATCAACAAATGCGTGAACAAAATGGATTCACCAAATGTAACTCTCCTAATACCATAAATGTTTTCTTTGTCACATAGTTATGTAGAATATGACTCAAAAATGTACGTATCAGGGACACACAACCATTAGTCGCAAAGACACAAAGAAAATCTGGTCAAGAAAATCCAAAATATAGTTGTCAACCTCCAGTCTGTACAAATCATAAATGCTCCAGTATGTGTACAGGGCCAATGAACTAACTGCACAACCCAGAGGGTACCATTAATACTGTGTCTAGGGTGAGTTTACTGGAATTGTGCAGTGCACAACCTGTACAGCTGCACATGGTGGCAGTGGGATTAGCCATCTCATAAAAACAGATTCATAGGAAGTATGTGAAAATGGAACAGTTGAAAAAAGTAGGCCGATAAAAATCCTAATTATCCACAATGGAGTTTTACATAGGAAACTCAGAAGGAAAAGAAAAAAATCACTTGACCTGACCTGGATGACTATTTTTAGAGCCTTTACTTTCTGGTCCGAGGCCCAGGCATCCTTCAGTGACTGGTTAAGCTCCTCTATGCGGTTTACATAATCTTGTTGAGTCAAATTCAACAGTTCCTTTTGGGATCCCTGTGGGGAGAAAGCAGGAAAGTGTAAGCACAAAAGGAAAACACTGGCTGAACCTTGCTCTCTAAGTTTTCTTCACATGCCCACCAGGATTGATAGTTTTGTCTTGTGAACAAACAGGATCTCTGAGTTTTCTGCAAAGATGGGCAAAGAGCAGTGACTAAGAGACTGGCCTTGGAGGCGAGTGTGACCTAGGCCAACTCTTACCTCAGCCACTTACTACCATGTGATTCTGGGTGGGCTACTTTCTTCCCAGGGCCTCATATCTGAACAGAGATATCAGAGATAACAGTTATCTGGACCCATAGTGTGCCAGGCATAGTATACTAGATGCTCGAGATACAGTTAAGCAAAATGACGTTATTTCTGCACTAATGGAGTTTAAGGTACATAGGACAAAATGGACGTTAATACAAACTGAGATAAATGCTTGGAAGGAAACAATGCTGCACCTGAAATGCCCACTGTAAGAAGCACGATGGTTTCATGTACCACTAAGGGGGGAAAAAACTTGCTGATCACTGATATGTACCACTGGAAAGATATGGACCAAATTGACAGATATTCAAATGTTGGAGGAAAGGTTCATCTTAGAATGGAAGAAATACGGTAATAGGCAAGGACTCTAGACTGGTGGTTAAGAACGGTTTCCTGGGAGAAGTGATGCTTGAGACACCAAAGCTCCTTCCTTCCTTCCCTCCTTCCTTCCTTTTCTTTCTTTTCCTTCCTTCCTTCCTTCCTTTTCTTTCTTTTCCTTCCTTCCTTTTCTTTCTTTTCCTTCCTCCCTTCCTTCCTTCCTTCCTTTTCTTTCTTTTCCTTCCTTCCTTCCTTCCTTCCTCTTTCTCTCTCTCTTTCTTTCTGCTGGATAGTATTCCATTGTGTAAATGTAGCACAACTTTTGATCTACTCACTTACTGATGGGCATTTTGGCTGTTTGCAGCACTTGGCTATTGTAAATAACATTTCTATAAACATAGGCGTACATAGGTCTTTTTGAACTGGTGTTTCAGTATTCTTAGGGTATAATACCAGCAGTGGAAAAGCTGGGTCAAAAGGCAGTTACAGCTTTAGTTTTTTGAGGAAATGGCTACACCAGTCTGCATTCCCACCAACAGTGCACTAGGGTTCCTTTGTCTCCACAACCGCCCCAGCACTTGTTGTTTGTTAATGTTTATGATGGCCATTCTGAACAGTGTGAAGTGGTATATCATTGTAGTTTTAATTTGCAACTCTCTAATGGCTAGTGATACTGAGCATCCTTTTATATACATATGGGGCCTCTGAATGTTCTTCTTGGAGAAACGTCTGTTCAGGTCCCTTGCCTATTTTTTAAATTGGATAGTCTATCTTCCTGGTGTCGAGTCATATGAGTTCCTTATACATTTTGGACATCAAACCCTTGTCCAAGGTATAGTTCACAAATATATAGTTTTGCCATATAATGTTTTCTTTAGCCATGTAGAAGACTTTTAATTTGATGTAGTCCCATTTGTTTATTCTTTCTTTAATTCCCTTGCTCTCGACGATGTATGTTTGAAAATATCACTGCATGGGATATCTGATTTTTTTCCTGCCTATGTTCTCCTCTAGGACTTTTACAGTGTTGCAACTTTTATTTAAGTCTTTTATCCACCTTGAATTTATTTTTGTGTATGGTGTAAGTTGGTGATTGAGTTTCCTTTTTTTTTCCCTACATGTAGTCGTCCAGCTCTCCCAACACCATTTGTTGAAGAGGCATTTTTACTCCATTTTATGCTTCTGCCCCCTTTGTCAAATATTAATTCACCATAGAGACTTGGGTTTATTTCTGGGTTCTCTGTTCTGTTCCACTGATCTATGTGTCTGCTCTTATGCCAGGACCAGACTGTTCTGGTCACATAGGCTTTATAGCACAGTTTGATATCATGTACTTGTGATCCCTGCTATTTTGTTCTTCTTTCTCAAGATTGCTGCAATTATTTGGGGTCATTATATATTCCACATAAATTTTTGAAATATTTATTCTACATCTATAAAATATGTCACTGATATTTAATAGGGGTTATGTTGAATCCATACACTGCTGCAGGTAGTATGAACAATTTAATGATGATTCTCACTATCCATTAACATGGTATATACTTCCATTTGTTTGTATCTTCCTTAATTTCTTTCATGAGTGCGTTGTAGTTTTCTGAGGTAAATGGAATGTTTTTTCTAGTTTCTGTTTCTGATATTTTATTGTTGGTGTACAAAAACGCCTTCAATTTCAGAACATTGACTTTGTATGTTATTTTTGCCAAATTCACTTATCAGTTCAAGTAGTTTTTTGGTGGAGTCTATTTGGTTTTCTATGTACATTATCACGTCATCTGCAAATAATGACAGCTTTATTTCCTCCTTTCCAATTTGGATGCTATTTATTTCATTTTTTTTAAACTGTTCCATTTCAGTTCTCCCGCATTTTTCAGCATTGTTCTCCTCGGACGATCCCCCCATACTCCCACTGTCTATTCCCTCTCCATTGTCCATGCCAATGAATTCTCTATTCATGTTTCCTCACTTGCTCCTTCCCATTCTTTTCCATGTTATTCCCTTCAACCCTACCCTCTGGTCGTGTGAGTTTGTTCTTTATTTCCATTATCTCTGGTTCTATTTTGCTCATTTGATTATTTTGATTAGGTTCCACTTATAGGTGAGATCGTATGGTATTTGTCTTTTACTGCCTGGCTTATTTCACTAAGCATAATACTCTCCAGTTCCACCCCTGCTATCTCAAGGGTAGAATTTCTTTCTTTCTTTCTACTGTGTAATATTCCATAACGTAAAAGAACCACAGTTTTTGACCCACTCATTTACCGATGAGCACAAAGGCTGTGTCCAGCACTTGGCTCTTATATATAATGCTGCTATGAATATTAGAGTGCATACGTTTTTTTGAATTGGTGTTTCAGGATTCTTAAGGTGTAATCTTAGCAGTGCTATTGCTAGATCAAAAGGCAATTCCATCTTTAGTTTTTTGAGGAAATTCCATACTGTTTTCCACAGTGGCTGCACCAGTCTGCACTCCCACCAACAATGTACTAGGGTTCCCTTTTATCAACAACTTTGCCAGCACTTCTTTGTTCATTTGTTTATGATGACCATTCTGACTGGTGTGAGGTGGTATCTCATGGTGGTTTTAATTTGCATCTCTCTCATGGCTAGTGATGTTGAGCATTTTTTTTTCTTGTGTCTATGAGCCCTCTGAATGTCCTCTTTAGAGAAGTGTCTGTTCAGGTCCTTTGCTCATTTTTTAATTGGACTGTTTGTCTTCCAGGTGTGGAGTCAGGTGAGTTCTCATATATTTTGAAGATTAAACCCTTGCCTGAGGTATCACTGGCAAATATACTTCCTCATACAGTTGGTTCCCTTTTCATTTTGTTAACGTTTTCTTAAGCCATGCAGAAGCTTTTAATCTGATGAAGTCCCATTTGTTTGTTCTTTCCTTTGTACCCTTGCCTTAGTGGATGTATCAGTGAAAATACTGCTGCATGAGATATACGAAATTTTCCTGTCTATGTACTACTCTAGGGCTTTTACGGTGTCATGACTTATGTTGACATAAATCTTTTACAAAATCTTGAGTGTCTTTTTTAGAGGATGGTACAAGTTAGTGGTCTAGTTTCTCTTTCTCTCTCTCTTTTTTTTCTTTTGCATGTAGCTGTCCAGATCTCCAAATACCATTTATTGAAGGGGCTATTTTTATTCCATTTATTGTCCCTCTCCCCTTTGTCATATATTAACTGACCATATTGACATGGGCTTTTCTGGACTCTTTATTGTGTTCCCTTGGTCTATGTGTCTGTTCTTAATGCCAATACCAAACTGTTTTGACAACCACAGCCTTTTAATACAGTTTGAGATCAGGTACTGTGATCCCTCCTGTTTTGTTCTTCTTTCTCAAAAATTCTCAAAAAAGCTGAGCTTTTCAGGGTCTTTTATGTTTCCATATAAATTTTTGAAATGTTTGTTCTATATCTGTGAAATATGTCATTGTATTTTGATAGACATAGTGTTGAATTTGTTTATTGCTTTGAGTAATATGGACATTTAAATGATGTTAATTTTTCCAGTCCATGACAATGGTATATGATTCCATTTAATTGTCTTCATTAATTTCTTTCTTCAGTGTTCTGTAGTTTTCTGAGTACAGATCTTTTACCTCCTTGGTTAAGTTTATTCCTAAGTATTTTATTTTTCTCTCCCATATTCAATCTTTTTTTTTTCTTGTTATATAGTAAGTGGGATTTTTTTCCTCATTTCTGTTTCTGGTATTTCTTTCTTACTGTACAAAAATGTCTTTTATTTCTGAATGTTGACTTTGTATCCCCATGTTTTGCCAAATTCATTTATTAAGTCAAGGAGTTTTTGGTGGAGTCTATAGGTTTTTCTGTATATATTACCATGTCATCTGCAAACAGTAACAGCTTTACTTTCTCCTTTCCAATTTAGATGTCTTTTATTTCTTTTTCTTGTCTTTTAGCGGGTAGAACTTCTGATACTATGTTGAATAGAAGTGGTGAAAGCGGACACCCTTGTGTTGTGCCTGATCTTAGTGTGAAAGCTTTTAGTTTTCGCTCATTGAGTATGGTGTTCACTGTAGGTTTTTCATACATGGCCTTTGTTATGTTGACATTTGTTCTCTCTACTCCCAATTTGCTGAGTGATTTAATCATAAATGAGTGCTGTACTTTTTCAGGATCTACTGATATGATCATGTGGTTTTTATCTTTCACATTTTTACGTGATGTATTACATTCATTGATATCCATATATTGTACTCTCCTTGCATCCCTGGGATGTATCCCACTTGGTCATGGTGTATGATCTTTTAATATATTGCTGGATCAGTTTTGCCAATATTTTTTGAGGATTTTAGCATCTACATTTACCAGCGACATTGGCCTGTAGTTTTCTTTCTTGTTGTGTCTTTATTTGGTTTTGGAATTAGTATAATACTGGGCTTATAAGAAGAGTTTGGGAATCTTCCCACCTCTTGGATATTTTGGAATAGTTTGAGAAGAACTGGGGTTGGATACCTTACATTTCTTTTTCTTCTCTAATCAATATAGCTAGAACTCCAGTACTATGTTGAGTACCTCTGATGAAAACGAATATCCTTGTCTTGTTCCTGATCTCAGGGAGAAGCTTTCAGTTTTTGCCCATTGAATATGATGTTGGCTGTAGGTTTCACGTAGATGGCTTTTATTATGTTGAAGTATGATCCCTCTATTCCCTTTGCTGAGCATTTTTATCATAAATGGATGCTATACATTATCAAACGCTTTTTCAGTGCCTACTGATATAAGCATATGATTTTTGTCTTTCATTTTATGTTACTTCATTTTGTTTATATTACTTTAGTTGATTTGCAAATATTACACCATTCTTACATTCCTGGCATGAATCCAATTTGAATATGGTGTATGACCTTTCTAATGTAGTGTTAGATGTGGTTTGCCAATATTTTTATGAGGATTTTAGCATGTATGTTTGTCAGCAATATTGGACTGTAGTCTTTTTTCTTTGTTGTGTCTTTATCTGGTTTCTAAATTAGGATAATACTGGCCTCATAAAGAGTGTGGAAGTCTTCCCACTTTTTCAATTTTTTTCTTTAATAGGTTGTAAAGGATAGGACTTAGCTCTTTCATAAATATTTGGTAAAATTGGCTGTGAAGCTATCTGGTCCTGGCCTTTTGTGTGCAGTGATTTTTTCTTTTCTTTTTTTACTACTGCTTCAATTCCACTAGTTTTTATTGGTCTATTCAGGCCTTCTGCTTCAGTTTTGGAAGATTATATGTTTCTAGAAACTTGTCCATTTTGCCTGCGCTGTCAAATTTCTTGGCATATAATTGTTCATAGTAAATTCTTATGATCCTCTCCTTTTCTGTGGTATCAGCTGCAATTTCTCCTCTTTTATTTCTGACTTTATTTATTTGAGTCCTCTCTTTTTCTTCATGAGTCTGTTTAAAGGCTTTTTGATTTTATCTTTTCAAAGAACTAGCTCCTGAATGTATTGATCCTTCGAATGGTTCTTTTAGTCTCTACATCATTTAATTCTTCTCTGATCTTGGTTATTTCTTTCCTTCTACTGGCTCTGGGCTTTGTTGTTGTTACTCCAGTTTTAGTATATGTAGGGTTAAGTCATTTATTTGAATTTTTTTCTATCTTTCAGGCAGGCCTACTGCTATGAACTTTCCTGTCAGGACTGTGTTTGCTGTGTCCCATAGGTTTTGGGTTATTGTGTTCATTTACATGTGTTTCCAGTAACTTTTTCTTTTCTTCCTGATCTCATTGTTTACACATTCATTTAATATGTTATTCAGTTTCCAAGGATTTGATTGTTTTTGAGTTTCTTCCTTGTGGTTAGTTTCTAGTTTCAAGCCATTGTGATCTGAGAAAATGCTTGATATAATTTGCTGGAATTTGTTGTGGCTGGTTTTGTGTCCTTTCATGTGGCCAATCTTCAAAATATTCCTTGTGCATTTGAAAAGAATGTATATTTTGCTTCTTTCAGGTTAAAGATTCTGTATATACAGTTAAATCCATTCGATCTAGCATGCCACAAAGTTCTTGTTGATTCTTTGTTTGGAAGATGTCCATTGTTGACAGTGGGGTGTTAAAATCCCCTGCTATGTGTTGCTGCCATTCTTGTGGTACTCCAAGATTTTCTTTATATATTTGGGTGCCTCCGTGTTGGATATATATACATGTTTACAAGGGTTATATCTTCTTGATAGATTGTTCCCTTAAGTATTATATAGTGACCTCCTTTGTCTCTTTTTATGATCTTGATTTTGAAATCTATTTTCTCTGATATATGTGTTACTACCCCAGCTTTTTTTAAATGTCCATTTTTCTAGGAATGGTTGTTTCCATCCTTTCACTTTCAGTCTGTACAGATCTTTTGAGTTGGGTCTCTTGTAGACAATATATCTGTAGGTTTTGTTTTCCTATCCATTGAGTTACCTTATGTCTTTTGATTAGAGCATTTAATCTATTTACATTCAAGGTTATTAGTGTTAGGTACTTATTGGTTATCATTTTTCCCCTTTGTACCTGTGTTCCTCTCTCTCTCTCTCTCTCTCTCTCTCTCTCTGTTCATCTTCTTAAAACAGTTTCTTTAGCATCTTTTGCAATACTGGTTTGGTGAGGATGTGTTCTTTTATCTGTTTTTGCAGGAGGAGCTCCTTATTTTGCCTTCTTTTTAAAATGTGAGTATTGCTGGGTAGAGTTGTTGTTTGCAGGCCCTGACTTTTCATTACTTGTAATATTTCTTGCCATTCCCTTCTGGCTTTTATTATTTCTGTTCAGTGATCAGCTGATAGCCTTACTGGGGCTTCCTTGTGTGTTACTAGCTGTTTCTTCCTTTAAGATTATCTCTTTAAGTTTTGCCATTTTTAGTATGGTGTATCTTGGAGTGGGCTCATTGGATTCATCAAGTCCTTCCTGGACTTGCCTGACTTTTTGTTTTATCAAGTTAGGGAAGTTTTCTCTCATTACTTTTTCGAACAGGTTTTCTATGCCTTGCTCTTCTTCCTCTCCTGGTACCCCTATTATACAAGTATTATGATGTTTCAGTGTGTCCTGCAGCTCCCTTAACACCTCTTTGTTCTTTTTGAGTCTGTTTTCATTTTATTGCTCTGCCTAGGAGTTTTTTTCTACTTTGTCCTCCAGCTCACTGATTCTATCCTCTGCTTCATCTAGCCTGTTTTTGATTCCTTCTACTGTGTTCTTCAATTCAGAAATTGTATTCTACATTTCCCCCTGGCTATTACTAATAATTTCTATGTCCTTTTTCATACTGATGTTGTTCACTGTAATTTCCTTGTAGCTTCCCTGGAGTTCTCTGTGGTTCTCACTGAGCTTACTGATCTTCCTTATATTGAACACATTATTTTGAACTCAATGTCTGACGGTTTACTTGCCTCTATTTCACTTAGCACTCTTTCTAGGGACTCCTCTTTTCCTTTCAATTGGGTGTTGTTTCTTTGTCTTTCCATGTTAGGTTTCCTTGTTTGTTTCTACTCTTAGATTGATCTGATTTGATTCCATCTTAATGGTGTGAACTTCTATGGTATAAGACCCGTGGATTCAGTGGCACAGTCTTTTTGATCTCCTCAACCTAATGCTCTTGGGATGCCCTTTATGCTATTTATGTTGGCTTTCTGTTGTAAGTGGGTTTTGATTATTGTTTTTGGGTCTCTTTGACTGGGCCTTCCCTCTGGCTGGGTGACTGAGAATCATTCCAACTACCGCATCTTATATGCTACCCGCCTCTGATAATGTGAGATGGTGTCCCAGTCTGGCCTTAGACATCCAGTTCTAGACTACCAGGAATCCACTGTGTATGGCTGACTCCTTTAGTTGTTAATCTAGTCCTTTACTGGCTGTGTGACCTCCTGCAAGTCACTTAACCTTTCTGAGCCTCAGTTTTGTCTTTGCTATTATATTCACAGGAATGGTGTATTCCATGAAATAAGACAGGCAGGACTGGGCACACAGTACGAAATCTATTAAGATCTCATCTACTCAGACTTGCTCCCTCTGAACCCCAGCAACAGGGTAGCAGCTTGAAAGGCACCTGTCAATAATTGCTGATATTCTTCAACTACTGTTTCCTATCACTTTTTACATGTTTTCCTGTATTTCCATAGATATTCTGAAAATGCTGACTTTGGCTGGATTTTCCAGAAAACAGACTCTGAGGCAGAGATTGGCATGCAGGTGGTTTACTGGAGAGTGCTCTCCAGAACAATACTTCAGCATGCAGTGAGCTGCATGGGGCAGCAAACTGTCCACCTCACTTCCTGCCGAGTGTCAGAATACTCAGACATTCAAGAACTGAAGCACTGAAGCTGCACAGGAGCTAAGAAGCCACCACCTCCCTCTTTGGCTTGTACTCACATCCTCTCTAAGGCCCAGGTGCAGTCCAGGCTGCCACAACTAGATCCTTTATTCCCATTTTATAAAATGAGAAAATGGATATAGAAAGGGTGAATGCCCACGGGCACCCTGTTACAAAGTTGTAGGAGACCATTCTACGTGGCGTGGGCCCAGTTCCCACTCCGAGATGTACAAGACCCATACCCATGGATAGGTTCTCCTGTGGGGAATCAGGCCTGCAATGTACCTAGGCTGCTTTGAGACTTGCTTTTGCTAAAACTCCCTCACCCTGATTTCAGGTGGCAAACTTTTACTGCAACTTCCTAAAATCCATGCTAAACCTTCCAAGGACGAGTGTAACCAGTTCAACCACTTTCCCCTTTTCATTTACAAATATCCTTCTTCTGTGATGTGATTAGCAGCATCATCTCCTTTGTGGTCTGTAAAAGTTAACCACCTAAAGTGAACCTGTGCATAGTAAATGAGGACCATCATGTAATGTGCCAAGAAACCCAATAAAGGCCAGTCGCAGCAAGGGCCATGGCTTTTTCTCCCCTTGAGAGAAAAGCCATGCTCGCCCTTTTCCTCCACAGGACTCAGTAGTCCGTGTGAATGTCTCGTGTCTCATCCCCAATGTGGTGGACCCCGTAAGCCGGGGTCTGCATCACTAAGTAGTCGAGCTAAGGCATCTAGACTCAGGATAATGATGATAATAGCTAACATCTGCTGGTCTAAGCACTTTTTACACATTGACTCCTTTAATCCCTGCGATAACCCTAAGAAGCAGGTACTATGCAGCATCCCCATTTTACAAGTACGTAAACTGAGGCAGAGCTGTTAAATACCTTTCCAAAATCAAAGAATTACCAAATAGTATAGCAAGGATTCAAACCTAGGCAGTCTGGTTCCGGAATTTGTCCTATTACCCACCATGCTATGCTGCCTCCCTACATGAGTATGCAAACTCACCAGTCTCTAGGGGTCAAGCTAGTAATGCTCATAGGTGAATCGTAAGTGAATTGAGACAGGAAGGACTGTGCAACCTGGATGGTGCATGTCTTGGTTAAATGCAAGAATGTGGGCCCACAATAATCAGGTAGAATTCAAGAGATCAGAAATCTGGACTTATGTTAAAATTACCAATTTAATTTTTTTAATTTTTATTGATTTGAGAGACAGAGAGAGAAGAGACCTGTTGTTCCACTTACTCACGCATTCATTGGTTGATTTTTGTATGTGCCCTGACTGAGGACAAAACCCATAACCTTGGTGTATCAGGATGATGCTCTAACCAAATGAGCTACTCAGCCAGAGTCAGTAAATGAGCCATGTTTTTTGAAAGCACACGTGTACCAATTAAGAGACCTATGAGCAACACTCAACCAGCAGAGTGTCTGTGTACAGCCTCTACCTCAAAGTAGGACCTTTATCCTGTACTTTTTAGGGAGATGGCTCCAGTTGGCAGGTACAGTGAGACCTTGTCCCCAGATGACCTGGGTTTGCTCAGGCATTACAGTGAGAACAGATCCCTTCAAAATAACCAGCCTGAGCTTGAGACAGGCTCCTGCGAGCTCAGCCAATGCAATGCTGGCACCTTTCCTGGATCAGTTGGTACTTCAGGAGGTCTGCACACAATATGCATGCAACTCAAGAATTAGTCAAAGGGTAGCCACCAAGATGGAGCTCTCTTGGCCCTGTGCTCAGCCAATGACCTCCTCACCTCCTCAAAGTCATCCAGCTCCTCCAGCCTAGTCCGAACTTTCTCTGACATTGTGGATGTGGCAGGTCCAGCTTTACCTAAACAAAATAGATTCATGTCACACAAGTGGCTTTCATCTGTCACCAATATCTCTAGAAGAAGGTATCTTTACTTTATACTCCATCATGAATAAAAAGTCCAGGGAACAATTTCAATCAGAGATTTGGAAAGCAATATCCTTCCATACCCACAATTCCATCAGAAACATTTCTGCTTAGAAGCTGCCCCTGGGGGTGAGAGGGCCATCCTCAAAAAGGTTCTACTATATTCATTCAATATTTACAAACTTTGACTGAATCATTTATTTATTCCTAAAGAAAGGCAGTCTAGAGAAGGATGTCAAAAATCTGTCATTTAATTGTTCTCCATGAACAAGAGGCCCTTTCAGGTTGGTACTCAATGTAGAATTGTTGTAACAAAACAACCACCTCAGTGTCTGCCCGCAGATGGAAACACCAGGGTTTCAACGCCCCCTCTTGGAGCAAACAGGACTAGCTGTGCCTTCATCCATCATCTGTCAGCACAGTTCTTTCCATCAGCAAGGACAAATGTGTAGAAATTAAGGAAAAAACTCTAGGCCCTGAGACAGCCACAGGGCAAGGCTACCTATCCAGCAAGTTGGCTGTTGCTCTCTAGTATCTCTTATTTCAGAATTTTTTCCCATTCTTTAGGGGGCATCTGTTCTAGATCTGAGGTCCCCTTGCTTCTGCCTATCAAACTCACTTCAGGAACTACAGTTAATTCTTTGAAGGTACCAGTTTCTTAGCTCTGGTGTTAGCTCAGATTTGTTTGGGATCAGCTTGAGAGCATAGTTACGATTAGTTAATTACTAACAACTACTCAAGTTAAGAAGTTTCCAAATAACTTGCTTTTTTTAACCTGCTTCTCCTTTCTCCTTCATTCTGAATTATAATGTATACAGAATGTGCACACATGTACATTTTAATATATATTACTAAACCTTTGTGACCACCACTGAGTTCACTTATACTCACTGCTGTTTAGTCCATTATGTGAGTACAATACAATTTTTTCTTACTCCACTGTCAGTGGATGTTTGTTTCCTATATGGGGCCACTCCGAACAATGCTGCTATGATCATTTCTGTGCATGTCTCCTGGTTCATATACGCATGCATTTCTTCAGGGCAGTGCTTCTCAAATTTTTACAGGAATCACTAAAGGATGTGTTAACATGCAAATTCTAATTTTCAGTAGGTCTAGCAGGGCCCAAGACTCTGCCTTTCTAATGAACTCCCAGTCACCTGCTCCTCCTTGGACCATATTTTAAGAAATACAGATGTGGGCATTTAGAAAAACAGTTTCCATAAAGAGCCAGATATAAAATTTTAGGTTTTGTGAGTCATATAGTCTTCTGTTACAACTACTCAACTCTGCCAGTATAGCAAAAAAGCATCCACAGATAATATGGAAACAAACTGGTGTAGCTGTGTTCCCATGAAACTTTATTTACAAAACCAAAGAGTGGGCCAGATTTGGCCTGCAGAATGTAGTCTGCTGACTTCTGATACTAGTAGAATTCCTGGGTCAAGGAGTTGGCCCATCTTCAATTTTAAGAGATAATGCAAAAGTGCTTTACAGTGGGTATCATTTTACACTCCCAATGACAGTGCATGAGAGTTCCTATTGCTCTACACATTCTTCTCACAAAAGGTATCATCAATCTTTTTACATTTCTAAACCAGTATATATGCAGTATTGATTTCCTTCTTTATGGTTTAAGTTCAAAGTTATGCCCATAACAAGGGTGCTCCCACTCTCTTGATTTCCAATGTGCTGTCCCAAACTACAGAGAATGAGGGAGATTTGCAGTCGCCACACCAGCAATTTAGACAAAAACCAAGGCCAAGTTCATCTCCACCCTAGTGGTACATGATCTGTCAGTTGCTTCACAGTCACCTGGGAACTTAAAAAAGGAATTTCCTGGGCTCATTCCTCAGGATTAATTCAAGAAGTACGGTGGGGCCAGTGGTCTGTACTTCTATAGAAGGTCCTCAGATGACCCTGTTGCATAGTCAATTTGAAAACCCCTGGTCCAGGGCTTCTAACTGTGCATCTTAGCAGAGGAAATTGAAAAGGGCTATGTTCAGGGAACAGTGGCCAGTAAGTGTGAGTGTGGGACTCCCCTCACCAGCATATCTGCATTTTTACAAAGGAGAAACTACTGCTCTGTAATCCTAAATACCAAGCAGTGGCCTTATGTTTTACTCCATGTAACTTTGTGTTTTTTTTCCATTTATCTTCTAAATATATATTTCAATTCTACTAAGTCTATATATAATCTAGGAAATAAAAGCTTTAATTGAAGTAATCATCACAATTGAATAACAAAACCCTTTACTTTCCTTTGTGAAATTATACTGAATGAGAAAATTCTCCATCAAAACAGTAACAACAACAAAAACTCACCTTTTTCAGATCCCATAAACAGATTCTGCAGAGGCCAAAAAATAATTTGTTAATAATTTTTAAAACTTACTGGATTCTGTGAAAAAAAAACTTGTAAGATACTTAAATTAGTATTCAAGTAGCACTAAGACAATATGACCTATCATTTTCCAACAAAGCCATTTACTTTTCCAAATGAAAAATAGAAATATTTGCTCAAAGGATTAAAATATAGCTAAGTAGAAACTATTAATACTAAAGATTCAAATTTCTACTCATTTCAGGACTCTAGAAGTCACCCAACAAAAAGCAAAATTTTGAGGGTTATGGATTCATGTGAATGCATTTAGCTTACTCTAAATCAGGGTGTCATAACCTTGGCACTACTGACATTATGGGCCAGAAAAATCTGTTGTAAGGGTTGTCCTGTGCACTGTAGGATGTTTAGCAGCATCTCTGGTTTTCTCACAGTTGTAACAACCAAAAATGTCTCCAGACACTGCAGTATGTCCCCTGGGGGGTAAAATTACTCCTGGTTATTAATCAATGTTCTAAATCAAATGAATGCATTCAGAAAATAAGAAAAATAATTTAGCGCGGGCCTGTGAACCAGAGGATCGCGGTTCGATTCCCAGTCAGGGCACATGCCTGGGTTGCAGGCCAGTTCCCAGCAGGGGACGCATGAGAGGCAACCGTACATTGATATTTCTCTCCCTCTCCCTCTCTCCTACCCTTCCCCTCTAAAGATAAATAAATAAATAAATAAATCTTTTAAAAAAAAGAAAAAGAAAAATAATTTAATAGTCCAACAATTATACCTGCCACGCTGCTCCATAAGAACACGCCATGAGAGAGAGAGGAGAGGATAAGCTCTGTGGGAGAACATTCCAAGTTGCCTGATGAGTTCTCTCTTTTCTCCCTACTCACAGGCTAAATTTTGATGGACATACTGCCACATTTCCCAGCTTTCCTTGCATTGCATAAACCCATGGCTACCTCCCAGAAAAATGTAACTAGATGTATTGAGGGGGACTCCAGGAAGTCTCTAAATGAGAGAGGGAGGGTATATATAGCCTACCTTCCCCTTTCCTCCTTTTAACAACTTGGACATGAGGTGACACTGAGCCCTTAACCTGTGGGATCTGACACTACCTTAGTGTCAGAACCAAGTTGAATTGGAGGAACCCCAGCTGGTGTTGGAGAATTGCTTGGTTTGGGGAAAAAACTCACATGTTAAAATTAGTTGCAGAATCATAAAAACTGAAAGAAATTGCTACTAAATCTAATGTAGACTCTGGGAAAAAAGTCTAATGGCACTCACGATGGAGAGCTTTTCTGTGGTAGTATACCGGGCAAGGATTTCTCCTCGTTTGCTGGCCCAAGACTCAAAATCTGATCGTATAATGGAGTTATCATCTCCGTCACGTTTCTTTCTGGAACTGTCCTAAGAAGAGGCAAAAAAATCCCTTCAGTAGCAATATCATTTTATTTTTTAATTAATTAATTATTTTTTTTAGATTTTTAATATGTTTTGATTATGCTATTACAGTTGTTCCATTTCTCCCCCATCATTCCCCTCCACCCTGCCCACCCCCTCCCACCCACATTCCCCTCCTTTAGTTCATGTCCATGTGTCCATGAGTTCTTTAGCTTCTACATTTCCCACACTATTCTTGCCTTCCCCCTATTTCTACCCATCATCTATGCTACTTATTCTCTGTACCTTTCCCCCTCTCTCCTCCTCCCACTCTCCTGTTGCTAACGCTCCATGTGATCTCCATTTCTGTGGTTCTGTTCCTGTTCTAGTTGTTTGCTTTTGTTTTAGGTGTGGCATTTTAATCTAAAAATATAGTAGGACAGAGGAGGCAAAAACATACAGTGAACTAAAGATAATTTATTCAATAAATGGTGTTGGGAAAATTGGACAGATACATCCAGAAAAATGAAAGTAGACCTTCCTAGTATGCCACACACAAGAATAAACTCAAAATGGATTAAAAACTTAAATGTTAAGATTCAAAGCCATAAAAATCCTAGAAGAAAACATATGCACTAAAATCTTGGACATTTCTTATAGCAGTATTTTTTCTGATATACCTCCTCAGGCAAGAGAAACAAAGAAAAAATAAACAAACTGGACTACATCAGACTAAAAAGTTTTTGCACAGCAAAGGAAACCATCAACAAATGAAAAGACAATGCACTGAGTGGGAGAATATATTCACTGATAAGGGATTAATATCCAAAATTTGTAAGAAACTTATAAAACTCAACACCAAAAATACCCAAACAATCCAGTTAAAAAATGGGCAAAGGACCTGAATAGACACTTCTCCAAAGAGGACATACAGATGGCCAATAGAAATATGAACAGATGCTAAATGTTACTAATCATCAAAGAAATGCAAATTAAAACCACTATGAGACATCACTTCACACCTGTAAAATGGCTGTCATTAATAAATTAACAAATAAGAAGTGCTGGCCAGGATGTGGAGAAAGGGTAACCTTTCTGCACTCTTGGTGGGAATGCAGATTTGTGTAGCCACTGTGGAAAGCAGTATAGAGTTACCTCAAAAAATTAAAAATGGAACTGCCTTATGACCTAATAATTCCACCTCTGGCAATTTATCCAAAAAAAAACCCTGAAACATTAATACAAAAGAATATATGCACTCCTATGTTCATTGCAGCATTGTTTACAATAGCCAGAATTTGGAAGCAGCCTAAGGGCCAATGAGTAGATGAGTGGATTAAAAAACAACTATGGGACATTTACACAATGGAATACTACTAGGCCATAAAAAAGAAGAAAATTTTACCCTTTGTTACAGAATGGAATAACCCGGACAAGATTATGGTAAGGGAAATAAGCCAGTCAGAGAAAGGTAAGTACCAGGTGCTTTTACTCGTATATGGAATCTAATGAACAAACTGAACTAATAAGCAAAACAGAGAGACTCACAGATAGAGTGCAGGCTGACAGCTCTGGGAGAGGGGCTGGAAGGATAGAACAGAACAGACAAAGAACTCAAAGGAACAACAGTGTGGTGATTGTAGGGGGGAAGGGCATAGTTGGAGGTGGAAGATGGTATAAGAGGGATAAGTGGTTATGGGAAAAACAGACAATAACAAACAAACAAATAAAAGAGTATAAGCAAACACAGTAACTACAGTCAATAACATGTTATTGTTTTATTGAAATTTACTGAGTGTAGAACTTAAATATTCTTACAAAAAAGGTAAATATGTGATGTGATGAATTTGTTAAATAACCTGATGGGGGGAAACCCTTTCACAATGTGTATATACATCAAATCATAATCTTATATACTTTAAATAACTTACAATTTTATTCATTAATTTATACCTCAAAGTTTCTAAAAAGTATAAGCAGAAGGCAGCTCACCGTAGAATAAAATAGTTTTATCTAAAGATTTGCTATGATAAAAACAAATTTTAGGCTAGTTCACTACAAATGGCCAATAAGCCTATCAAAGTACAATAAAACTCATTAAGAATCCAGGAAAGGCGAATTAGATAAGATTGGTTCTTAATAATCAGAATGGCAAAGAGTAATTATGACTAAAAATATCCAGGCTGACAAGGGTGCAAAGAGATAGACACTCTGAAATACTGCTGGTGGGAATACAAATTGGTGAAGACTTTTTGAGGAACAATTCCAAAGCTGACATCAAATCTTAACTATACATTGTCTTAACTCAGTAATGAACTTCTAAGAAGCTATCCTGAAGAAACTCCTGCATGTATGCACCAAGATGTATGTGTGTATGTTCAAGGACTGAGGCACCACTGTCTATACTAGCAAATACCACAAACAGTCTGTGTACATCAGAAGAGTAACGGGGAATTAAACTGTGTGGTGCCCATCTTTAGAATACAACCTATGCACCCCTATGTTCATAGCAGCACAATTTACAATAGCCAAGTGCTGGAAGCAACCTAGGTGCCCATCAGTTAATGAATGGATCAAAAAACTGTGGTACATTTACACAATGGAATTCTATGCAGCAGAAAGAAAGAAGGAGCTCCTACCCTTTGCGACAGCATGGATGGAATTGGAGAGTATCATGCTAAGTGAAATAAGCCAGGCAGTGAAAGACAAATACCATATGATCTCACCTTTAACAGGAAGCTAATCAACAAAACAAACAAACAAGCATAATATAAACAAAGACACTGAATTTGAGAACAGTCTGACAGTGACCAGAGGGGGAGGGGAGGGAATTTCAGGGAAAAAGGGGAACGGTTTAGAGCAACAAGTATAAAGGACTCATGGACAAAAACTATGGGGGGTGGAAATGGGAGGAAGGTGGGGAGGGCTGGCTGGGGTGGTGGACTGGGGGTGGGGTAAAAGACAGAAAACTGTACAATATCAACAATTAAAAAATACTGATTAAAAATAAAAAAATAAAAGAATACAACACAGTCATTCAACATAAGGTTGTTCTAGAAGTACCAACATGAAAAGTTCTCCAAGACATATTGCCATGTTAAAAATAAAGTATAAATATAGTTCAAATTATGTTTTTAAAAAAGTAAATAAATGTATGCAATGCCACCATAGAATGGTGGTTGAGAATGTGGGTTCTGAAGTCAGACTGGCTGGGTTGGAATTCCCGTTTAGATGTGACTTAACATCTCTATTTCTCCATGTGGGTGTGAGCCTCTTTAAATAAGGATTATAATACCCCTCTGACAAGGTGGTATGAGAACTAAACTTAGAATACACTTAGAAAAGATCTGCCATACAGTAAGGTGATACCATTATTGTTGTTGTTATTTATATAGGAGTATGATGTATGTAAATGCTCAGAAATTACTATCAATAAATATCTATGAAAATACAAAGAAAAGTTATAGAAGAATATACATTACACAGATTAACATTGATGACCTCCAGGGAAGTGAACAGAATGAGGAGAATTGATCAACAGGACTTCACCTGTAGTGTTTGAGTTTTTATATGAAAAATTAATCAAATTACCTATATAATTACATAAGAATAAATTCAAAAAGAATTATTAAAAGAGAAAAATGAAAATAAAGAGTACATTTTAAAATGCCTTAAAAAAGAAAGGAAAAATTTTTCCACGATCTGTGCCTGCCTCTCACTGGCAGTGTCCCTGGCTGTAAGCTATACCGTGTGGATGTCTGAATTATGTAAATTGTTACAACCAGAATGCACCTGTGCTATTTAAAAACAAAAAGATGAAAACTCCCATCCCTGCACCCACAGGACCAAGCACCAGCTGGACAACTGCCAGTAGGATGTGTTACCATGACAGCTGCTATGGCCATGGGGTCAGCAGTAGCTGCGAACATAGAGAGGGGATCAGTCCCATCCAGTACACTGCTCAGTGGGTCCACCACGGAGCTGGAGGATGACGAGGATGTGGAAGAAGTGCTTCCTTTCCGGCTCACTTTCTTCATCTTTGACTCTGTGACCTGTGGGAAACATTCATGGAGGTCAATGGAAGTCTCATCTGATTCTTCCTAGTGAAACATTTGATTCCTTCATTCCATAAGTTGACTATTCCTTTGTGACAGGAGCTCTTACTTTGTGACAAATTAACATGACTCAGAATCCCAGTGGTCAAGGGAGGAAAGGGGAAAGTTAGGGTCAGGAAGGAAGAGACAGGGATGGTATGGTTAAAAGGTAGTGATGTAATTAATACATTCTTGTATGGTCTTCATAGTCAGAATGTAGTCCTTAGACAAGCAGCAGCCATATCACCTGGAAGCTTATAAAAGATGCAGACTCTCAAGCCCCACCAGACCTATTGTATGAGAATTTGCATCTTATAGCAATGGTCTAAGCAGAGTAATGAACTAGGACAAATAAGCTTCCATGGTCATCACACTGTGAGGAGAGTGTCAATGGCTCAGCACAGTCATCTCATCACTGCAGAGCAGTGAAGGCCAACTCCTTCCTTTTTGGAGAACTCCCAATGCCATGGCTTAGTTTAAGTATTAAGGGCAGATGAGAGTGTTGGGACATGAAGTCATGTTTTTGTTCCATTGACTCCCATCCCTCCCCAGCTTCAGGTAAAACTCTCAGCTAAGAGGATCCAACCTTTATGAGGGATAAAACTCTCAGCCAAGAGGATCCAACCATAGTCTCTGCTGAAAATACGGGCAACATCCAGAAGGGCTAGTTAGGCTATACTCCTTTTTGATGAGGAAACTATGAAAACCCAGGGGACAGGGGCTGAGGAACAGTGATAAGCACATTGGACATGTATCCAGAGGGAAACAGAGGTAACCAATGTTCAAGAGAGCAAGAAGGATGGCAGGAAACAGAATAAAGGCAAAAGTGTTAGATAAAAGAAAATTTGGCCTTGTCCTTGGAGGGTCTGTCATTCATAAGCCCTACCCTTCAGGTGTGTAGAGATACACACCTGAGTTTATGCTAATGAGATGATACATTATAGGGGCTGGTCAAGAAAAAAGCCAACCACTGTAATGATAGGGTGTGGCCTTGATGACATCAGCCAAGTGACATCAGCCTGACCTCAAGGTGGAGGTGGGGGTGATGGAGATCCAATTCAATCACATGGCCAAGGAATCAATCCATCATGCCTTTGCAGTGAAACTCCAATAAAAAGTTTGGACATCACCTGGCTCATGTAGCTTGGTGGATTGAGCATAGGCCTGCAAACCAAAGGGTCACTGGTTCAATTCCCAGTCAGGGCACATGCCTGGGTTGCAGGCCAGGTTCCCCAGCAGGGAATGCACGAGAAGCAATCACACATTGATGCTTTCTCCCTCTCTTTCTCCTTCCCTTCCCCCTCTCTAAAAATAAAGAAATAAAATATTTTAAAAAAGAAGATTGGACACCAAAACTTGGTGGAACTTCCTAGTTGGTGAACACATGATGGGCTGAGAGGTGACACATCAATTCCACAGGCAGAGGGCACAGCAGCTCTGTATTTAGAAACCACTTCCCAAACTCACCCTAATTTGCCTGGTCCTTATTTGTATCTCTATAATAAAACTGTAAGTGTGAGTCTAGTGCTCTTCTGAGCTCTGTGAGTTGTTCTAACAAATTATCAAACCTGAATGGGGGTCTCAGGAAACCCTTGAGTTTGTAGCCAGTTAGAAAGAAGTTCAGGTAGCCTGGGGGCCCCCAAGTTTGTAGTTAGTGTCTGGAACGAGAGTAGTCTTATTGAAGACCTTCCCATTAAGTTGTAGGGTCTGAAACTAAACTGGGTGATTAGGCCAAGTACTTATCATCAGTGTACATTTGTCAATTTGTTTGCCTGGTATCTAGTCCTCCATCTCCCAGGCTCAATAGTACAAATTTTCTTTGGGAAAGCAGCCCTCCTTTTCCCCTGACTCTCACCTCCTATAGGCCTGGTAAGGTGGACTCAGCTCCTGGTTCCCAGGGTATGTACTGGCACCAACCCAATCAGTAAGCATATTCTATACCCTGGTCACCAGGGCTGGTTTAAGGAAGGACAGGTAACCACCTGGGTAAACAAGAAACGCTAAAGAAGAGGTAGCCTTGCAGTCGGATGTGCCAGGAGCTTATAGTGCTACTCTGTCACCATGTAGGGAGAGTTCCTGAGAATGGAACCAATTCACTGGCAGGTCAGCTGCTTGAGCCCATGGGGATATGTGGGACCCTGGGAGGCCAAAGGTAGGTCTTATAACTTCCTGCTTAATATAATCATCTCTGTATTTTCTCAGGTCCTCCAATAGAAGAAACTTCATGTCCTTTGTGTCCATTGGTATCTATCTGTCAACCTTGTCTCTGCCCATCATGGCAACCACATAGCTTCAACCACTTGCCAATGAAAGAGTGCTAACCTATAAGAGAGGGACCATCTATGTCTCTTGTCTGCTTTTTGTTTTGTTTTTTAAGTAAACTCACATATAGACTACGATGCTACTCAGGACAGCACCCTATACTGGTAATTACATTGATTTTTAATATTCCAAATAGGCAAATTAAAAAGATATATTCTGTTTACACCTCCAAAGCAGGTACAAAGCATCCCATCATGACACCCTCATTGACATAAGAAAGGAGCAAATAAAAATGCTGGTGGGTGAGGCCAACATCACAAAAAAATAGGGAAGGAACAAACTGATTGATTTAAACATGCAAAAGAAGCTACTGTTGCAAAATGGAAAAGACCCAGTAATACTGCCTATAATTTAATGGAATAGGGATATCATTTAGGGAGGCCTTTGACAAAACTTACGGTTATGGGTTTTAATGGGTGATAGTCCCCAAACTCCAGTGGCACAGCCTCCAGGCGGTATGCTGCAGATTCTGCCTTGTAGTTCCTATTCCTGGAGTGCCTGATAAACAACAAAACCCCAAAACCAATTAGGTGATAGAGACACCTAACATTCTAGAAACTTATTGTTGAGATTTCCTCAATGATGAAGTCCTTTGTAAAGGAACAGTATTCCTACTAAAACCAACCAGAAATGCTAAATTAAAAAAAAAAGAGTTAAAAATCATTTTGAAGACATAAGGAGCTGCCAAGGCACCAGAACCAAGGGAAGTATACTGAGATGAAGCCAGCTTCCCCTGGCAGAGCCCCTGTTTATTCCCAACATGGACAAGAGGCTAGAACCAGGCAGAGGGTAGTTGCTAGGACACAGAGCAGCCAAAAGGAAACTGTTTTAAGGAAACCTTACAGGACTGGAGAGGTAAACTACGGTTTGGGGCTATTGAGACAGCTAGGACTTGAAGAAAGAGCTTCTGAAGAGAAGGGGTTACAGAGAAGGGAAAAATCCAGATGTGGTTTCCCCACAAAATATCTGTCAGTTAAGGAATGTATAGCAAAAGAAAGAAGCCAAGCAGAAAGTAGATGAAGAGCACAGTTTTCATCAGTCTTCTAAGGACGTAATAAGTAAGGGTAATAGTGAAATGAACAATAAAAGGGGAGAGAGTATCCACATCGAAGGAGGAAGAGAACAAATACAGAGAGCACAGTACAGTGTGGAAGACACAGGGACATGACAGCTAACACACATACTATAAAGAGGAAGTAAGAATAGGCAGAATCAATTTTTTAAAAGATGAGGCTGAAATTTTTCTCAAACTAAAGAAATCAAGTTACTGGTTCAAGAAACACCTGTACCCCAAGTGAGCCTCAAAGCCAAAACAAAATAACCGTACTGAGGGTTTTCATAGTAAGAGAGTTTCTTTTTCTTTTAAACATTTTACTTATTCATTTTAGAGAGAGGGAAAGGAAAGGAGAAAGAGAGAGAGACACATCAATGCGCTAAAGAAACATCAATCAGTTGCCTCTTGTACACCCTCAACCAGGGAACTGGCCTACAACCCAGGCATGTGCCTTGACCAGGAATTGAATCTGCAATCTGAATTTCAGTTTGCATGACAATGCCCAACCCACTGAGCCACACCAGTCAGGGCAAGGGGGTTTCTTAAAAGGAAAAAATACATTACTTTCAAAGGACAATATTATTATATCAACACATAGATGGGGGCCAGATGACAAATGAACTGATACCTTTAAAGTATTAAAAGAAAGTAATTGCCAACCAAGAATTCTATACCCTGTGAAACTATCCTTCAAACATAATGGCAAAAGAAAACTTTCCAGTCAAAGGAAAACCAAGAGCACTGTCAGCAGCTGGACCACACTTTAAAACAATAAAGTAAAAATAAAAATATTTAAATATGTATGTGTGTGTATATATATACACATACTCAAAATGAATATTAATTGCAAAAAATAACTCAGTGTTAACATATATGTAGAATTAAAATGCATAACACTGTTAAAGACAAGTCTCGTGAGGGCTCAGAAAAGGACAGTTGCAGAGGCAGCTGACTTTCTTACCTTGACTTTCTTAAAAGCAAAACTGTATATTCATGAACAGAATGTTGGCAGAAATATGGACACACAAAACAATTCCAACCTACCACCCACCCGCATTTAGGGAAAGAAAAAACTGAAGAGCACAGAAACCTAGCCACTTTGTTCCTTGGCCTCCAAATCCCTTGACTTCCCCCTGGCAACACCTCCTCACCCCATCCCAATCATAACTTCATGACATCATTAATAGCCGTATGAAATATAAGCACCTCAAATCTAATTGTGCCATCAATCAGCTTTACTCAAGTCCCCACAAATACAGACACCCAACCAGCCCAAAAGAACTGAGGTCCCATCTAATTTAATTTCCACCCCTTTCTAAATAAATTTGGCTTTGAGTGCAAGAGGAGAAAGACTGGTTAACAGCATGAACTAGCCTCTCCTTTCTAGCTTTTCAAGAAAAAAACCCAAGCACAATACATTGTCCAGTCCCTCTGGGTTACATTTAAAAAATATATACATTGTGTTTATCTTCCAAAAATATTGCATTTGGGAGTCATATATGAAATATTCTTCCAAACTCTCTTTAATATGGTATCAGCCAATCCCTGACCTCTAAAACAAACAAAATCTTAAGAAAAATGGCAGGACTTCCCCTGGTCTCTCCCCTAGAATTTACAATAATTTGAACGGCTATAATTCAACAAAGGATTCTCTGCTCAAAATATAAACATGTCTTAGATATCTGTCCATTGAAACATCTGAAGGTGGGTCAGTGGGAGCAAACTGGGGAAAAGGCAAGGGAGAAGAGCTGAGATGGTGCCGTGAAAGCAGCCCAGAGATTACTGCAGGTCTCAGGGGAGGGGAGGAATCAGGCTGCCACCTGCATGTTCTGTAGCCAGGAGGAGCAAAGAGATACAGTGAGCATTCCTGCCTGAATAGTCAGCACAAGCTGCAGCTGAACCCAGTGACCTGAGTAGAGACTGAGTGCAAAGATTTGGCCACAGTTGCCTGGTGGCCATCACTGCCAGGCAGAAAAACAAAGTCATAAAGCCTGACCACCTCCTGTCACCCACCCAGAGCTGACCTCACCTGGCTCTTCCAGAGCTAGCAGAGGGCCCCAGAAAAAAGTTGTAGCAATGTGGGGCTACACAGCACATTATCTGTTGCCCTGAAAACTGAAGAGGCAGAAGGAGGACTTTCCCTGAGTGGCAGGGACACACTGTAGCTAACCCCAGTAAGAGGAGTGGAAGTATAGAAGTGAGGCATTGAAGGTAGGCAGTAGCAATTACTGGAAGGAGAACAAAGCCACAAACACACCAGCCAGCCTCTCCCGGCTCACACCACAAACATAGTGGTTGCACTACTGGCAGAGTGGCACTGCAGGGGACAATGCTGGAATTTTACAGGTGCAAAACTCTATATCCCACCACATTTCCCCATGTGGGGGGGGGAATGCCCTGAGACTGAGGGAACCTGGTCACAGAGGAGATAACCAGCTCCACAGGAAATATAGGGCATTTTCCACCGCCCTGCAGAAATCCGAGAAGCCAGAGAAGAGCAAGAGAAACTAATAAACTTGAGCTTCAGCACCACCTACAGAAAATCAAAAGACAGTTCTCATCAACCTACTAAACAGAGAAGTGAGCCCCTTTAAAAAGAAAAACAAACCAGATTTCATTTCCATAGATGCCTAGGGAAGAAAGAATTCATCAAATACGATGAATACCCAAAGTAACCAGGCAGCTCAGAAAGAAAATTAAAAAACCTCTAGAAAATAAACTTAAAGACATGGAAATACGTGATTTAAATGACAGGGAATTCAAGATTGCAGTTCTGAAAAAACTCAACAAGATACAAGAAAACAGGCAGCTTAAGGAACTCAGAAATAAACTCAGAAAGCAAAAGGAGTATGTCACTAAAGACACTGAAATTTTAAAAAAAGAATCAAACAAATTCTGGAGCTGAATATAAGAATTCAATAAAATTCTGGAGCTCAATAAAAGAAATAAAAAATGAACCAGCAAGCTTAGGAAGTAGAGCTGACCACATGGTCATGAAAAACATTTTCATGGTCATGAAAAACATTTTCATGGTCATGAAAAAGATTAGTGATGCTGAAGACAGGAACCTAGAAAAGCAGCAGATGGAAAAGAGGTACTTGAGATAAAAAAAAAAATACTCTACAAGAACTATGACTCCAGCAGAAAGAGCAATATAAAATAATGAATATTCCAGAAGAAGAGAGAGAGAAGTGAACACAGAGCCTATTCAAACAAATAGTTGACAAGAACTTCCTAAACCTAGGAAAAGAGCTGGATCCTTGAATCTAAGAAACGATCAATCTCCATCCAAAAAGGCCTTCTCCAAGGCACATTATATTAAAAATGTCAAAAATTAATGACAAAGAAAGACATCTCAAGACAGTCTGGGAAAAGAAGATGGTAACCTATAAAGGAAACCCCATTAAATTATCATCAAAATTTTTAGCAGATTTTTCACCCTATAAGCTAGGAGAGTAGAATCAAATATTCAAACTATTGAAAGAGAGAAATCACCAGCAAAGTATATCCTTTACATAAAAAGAATAAGACTTTTTCAGACATACTGAGGCTGTAGGAATTTACCTCCAAAAAATCTCCATTACATGAAATACTAAAATGGGTTATTCTACCCAAAATGAAAAGACAAAAGAGTACATAACTTTGAGTAAGATCACTAACAGACAGAAGCTGGAAATTTCAACCATTTTTCAGAATGGGGTATCATACGCTTAAATATAAAGGTTGAAGATAGTAAAAACAGTTTAAAAAGAGAAGACAATAGGTACTACAATTTTGAAATGAACGCAGCATAAATAGGGATAATTTGTGACAACAAAAACATTACAGGAGAGATGGTAAAGGTCTGAATTTGCAAAGGGGGTGGAGATAAGATATAAAAATATTAGAAATTTAATATTTATTTAATATGAATATAAAATAAGAAAAATGACTACTGTGTATATGACACTTTCTTTTGCATAAACCTAATGGCAACTGTGTATACACAAAAAATCCAGAACTGAGGCAGAACACAAAAAAAGAGAAAACAGAGGAAAAAAATCATAGAATACCATCACATCAAAAAAAAAAAAACCACTAAACTAAAAACAGAAACAGAAACGCAAAGAAAAAGAAACAAAGGAGACACTGAGCTACCAGAAAATACAACAGAAAGTGGCTATAGGAAATTCTCGTATACCCAAAATGTAAATGGACTGAACTCACCAATAAAAAGTCAAAGAATGGATCAAAACATAATTTTTTAAACCCCAACCAACCATATGCTGCCTTTAGGAGGTACATTTTAGCTGCAAGGAAAATAAATACTCAAAGTGAAAGAGTAGAAAACTATTCTCTAAGCAAATTGCATCCAGAAAAAAAGCGGGTATAGCTATACTTACATCTGACAAAATAGATTTTAAAATAAAAAGATAAGAACAGGCAAAGATGGATATTTTATAGTGATAAAAGGGACAATACATCAAGAAACCATAACATGTATTTGTATGTGTGTGTGTGTGTGTATATATATATATATATATATATATACACACACACACCCAATTAGGGAGCGCCAAAATATATAAAGCAACTACTAACAAAACTAAAGAGAAACGGACAAAAACACAATAGTAGGGGACCTAAATACCCTACTGACAGCTATGGATAGATCACCTAAAAAGAAAATCAATAGCATTAAATGACACAATAAACTAATGGACATAATCAAAATTTACAGAGCCTTTCATCCCAGAATACCATTTTTTTTCTAGTGCACAAGAACTGAGCATATGTTGGGACACAAAACTAACCCCCACAAATTTAAAGATCAAAATCATATTAAGCATATTCTCTGAACACAGTACTCAAAAACTGCAAATCAACTGCAAAGAAAAAGCAGAAAAAAATCACAACTGTGTGTGAAGATTAAATAACATGCTACTAAAAAATGACTGGATCAAAGAAGAAATAATAGGAGATCAAAAGATACACAAAACAAATAAGAATGACAATACAACATATCAAAACTCTGGGGATGAAGCAAAAGCAGTGATACGAGGAAACTTTATATCATTACAAGCCTACCTCAAATTAACAACCTAACATTACACCTCAAAGAACTAAAACAGGAAAACAAATGCTGCTGAAGCAAGCAGAAGAAAAGAATAAAAGTCAGAGCAGAGTTTAAAAAAAAAAAAAGAACAAAGATACAAAATATAATGAAAAAAAGAGCTGGTTCTTTGAAAAGATTAAAAAAATTGACAAACCTCTAGCTAGACGCATTAAGTAAAAAGAGGAAAGACTCAAACAAAATCAGAAATGAAAGAAATGGACACAACAGAAATACAGAGGAAAATAGAGTAATACTATGAAAGACTTTATGTCAACAAGTTTATTACCTAGAAAAAATGGACAAGTTCTTCAGAATATATAACCTTCCTAGATAGAACTATAAAGAACTGGAAAATCTAAATAGACCTATCAACAATGAGGAAATTGAAACAACCATCAAAAACCTCCCCAAAAGTAAAAGTCCAGGACCAAATGACTTCACTAGTGAATTCTAACAAACATTCGAAAAAAGATCTACCGGTAGTACCTATCCTTCTCAAACCCTTACAAAAATACTGAGAAATAGGCAATACTTCCTAATACATTTTAAGGGGCCAACATTACACTAATACCAACCCTAGTGAGGATAACACAGAAAAAGAAAATTACAGACCAATTATCTCTGATGAATACAGATTTAAAAAAGCCCTAAACAAAATAGAAAATCAAATGCAAAATGTTAAAAAAATAATACCTCACGATCAAGTGGGATTCATTACAGGGGCACAAGGATGGTTCAACATAATCATATGATCATATCAATAGATGTATAAAAAGCATTTGACAAGATACAGTATCTATTCATGATTAAAACACTCAAATGGGCATGGAAGGAAAGTACTTTGATATAACGAAGACCACATACGACAAATCCTCTGGTCATATCATACTCAATGGTGAATAACTGAAAGCTTTTCCTCCAAGATCAGAAACAAGACAAGATGTCCACTTTTATTCAACATAGTATTGGAAGTTTTAGCAAGAGCAATCAGGCAAGAGAAAGAAATAAAAGGCATCCAAACCAGGAAGGAAGAAGTTAAGTGTCACTTTTTGCAGATGACATAATTCTTCATATAGAAAACACTGAAGACTCCCCTAACAATATATTTAAAACAATAAACAAATACAGTAAACTTGCAGGACACAAAATTAATGTACAAGATCCACTGCGTTCCTGTATACTAACAATTACATTTCAGAAAAGGAAATTTTTAAAAAACTCTCTTTTGCAATTGCAGCAAAAAGAATAAAATAGGAATAAATTTAACAAAGGATGTGAGGGACCTATACATCAAAAACAAGAATTGTTTTTTTTTTTTAATGAAGAACTGGAAAGATATTCCATGTTCATGAATTGGAAGAATTAACATAATTAAAATGGCCATATTACCCAACTCAATATATACATTTAATACAATTCCCATTAAAATTCCAATGGCACCTTTTATTTTTTATTTTTTAATATATTTTATTCATTATGCTATTACAGTTGTGCCATTTCTCCCCCATCATTCCCCTCCACCCTGCACACCCCCTCCTACCCACATTCCCCACCTTTAGTTCATGTCCATGTGTCATAAGTTCTTTAGCTTCTACATTTCCCACACTATTCTTGCCCTCCTCCTGTCTATTTTCTACCTACCATCTATGCTATTTATTCTCTGTACCTTTTCCCCCTCTCCTCCTCCCACTCCCCTGTTGCTAACCCTCCATATGATCTCCATATCTGTGGTTCTGTTCCTGTTCTAGCTGTTTGCTTAGTTTGCTATTGTTTTAGGTGTGATTGTTAGTATTTTTGAGTTTGCTGTCTTTTCACTGTCATATTTTTATCTTCTTTTTCTTAGGTAAGTCCCTTTAACATTTCATATAATAAGAGCTTGGCGATGCTGAACTCCTTTAACTTGACCTTATCTGAGAAGCACTTTATCTTCCCTTTCATTCTAAATGACAGCTTTGCTGAATAGAGCAATTCTGGATGTAGGTCCCTGCCTTTCAAGACTTCAAATATTTCTTTCCAGCCCCTTCTTGCCTGGAAGGTCTCTTTTGAGAAATCAGCTGACAATCTGATGGGAACTCCTTTGTAGGTGACTGTCTCCATATCCCTTGCTGCTTCTAGAATTCTCTCTTTCATTTGAATCTTGGCTAATGTAATTACGATGTGCCTTGGTGTGTTCCCCCTTGGGTCCAACTTCTTTGGGACTCTCTGAGCTTCCTGGACTTCCTGGAAGTCTGTTTCCTTTGCCAGATGGGGGAAGTTCTCCTTTATTATTTGTTCAAATAAGTTTTCCACTTGTTTCTCTTCCTCTTCCCCTTCTGGTAGCCCTATAATTCGGATGTTGGGACGTTTAACGATTTCCCAGAGGTTCCTAAGCCTCTCCTCATTTTTTTGAATTCTTGTTTCTTCCTTGTTTTCTGTTTGGTTGTTTGTTTCTTCCTTCTGGTCCACTCCATTGATTTGAGTCCCAGTTTTCCTCCCATCTCTATTGGTTCCCCATGCGTCTTCCTTCATTTCACATATTGTAGCCTGCATTTTTTCATCTAATTTGTGAGCAAAATCAACCAATTCTGTGAACATCCTGATCACCAGGGCTTTGAACTATGCATCTGATAGGTTGGCTATCTCTTCATGGCTTAGAGGAATTGGCTCTGGGGCTTTCATTTGTTCTCCAGTTTGAGCCATTTTTGGTAGGTTTTTTTGTTTCGTTTTGGTTTTGGTCTGGTCGTGGCTGTTACGTAGTGAGGGGTGGAGCCTTAGGTGTTCCCCAAGGCAAGCAGCCCAGTTGCTGAGTTGTAACGCTGTTTGTGGGGGTGGGGTCTGAGAGGGAACAATGGTGCCTGCTCTGCTCTCTCCTGGATTCCAGTCCCTTCCACCGCTTCCCCTTCACCTGGATTGTCTGCTCGAGGGAATATGGGACCACCTGGTCAGCCAGCCGCCTTGTGTGGCCTCACTGGGTCTACACATTTGCCACCCCGTGCCCAGGGTCCACCAGCTGCCGCCTGTGCACCTGGGAACTGCCAGCCGCTGCTGCCTGCATTCCAGAGTCCGCACCTCCACTTTTTCCGGTCGCAACTCTGCCCCTCTTACTGGTCTGGATGAATGGTTGTTGGACTTCCATACAGTTCAATTTTCTATAAGTTCTGGTTGTTTTCTTGTTTCTAAATCTTTGTTGTCCTTAATTTTGGTTGTGAGAGGAGGCACAGTGTATCCACCTACGCCTCCATCTTGGCTGGAAGTCCCAATGGCACTTTTTAAAGAAATTTTTAAAAAGTCGTATTTGTATGGACCCACAAGAGACCCTGAATAACCAAAGCAATCCTGAGACTAAAGAACAGAACCAGGGGTTATCACATTCCCTAATTTCAAATTATACTACAAAGTGACAATAATCGAAACAGCACGGTATTAGCAGAAAAAAAGACACACAGATCAATGGAACAGAATGGAGAGCCCAAAAGATTTTATGGCAGCGAGATAGGTGGTAGCAAAGTCCACTTCCCCCTGTGCACGGATGGAACACCTAGCTGATCTTCTGAGGAACAGAGTGAACAATCAATGGTATCCCAGCATATATGAAGACTGGAGGCCAAAACTGTAGAGGACATTGAAAAGTCAGATGGTAAGGAGAGTGTTTCGGGACAAAAAGGTCCCTGGGACCAGCACGGGGATCACGGCTGCTGTAGCCCTAGGCCCAGCGCCCAGTCTGCTGCAGGATTCTTGGGAGAGAGCCAAGTCAATGGCTCCCTCCCCTGCCAAACAAGATTTAATCAGTACCAGGATGGACCCGGATGCTTGAAGTGGCCGGGGGGGGATAAAGAGGAAGCAGCAAACACACAGTGGTGGTGTGCACTCGTTGAGGCTGTGGACACTGGCTGGGAAGAGTTGGACCAAGACGTACCCTGACCTGAATACTCCCTGGTCTGGTTGGAGAGTTGGGCTGTGTGAGAGGACAGGCACTTGTTGGGAGTGGCAGGCTTGAATAGGAGGAATTTTTCAAAAAGGAAAAGAGGCACTCAGTGGCTGTTTAGGGAATTCTTCCGCAGCAGCTGCTCCCACCTGCCCCCTGCCATGCAGCCTCCACAGCCTCAGCCATAGGCCCACCTCTGAGGCCAGGACCTCGACTATGCCTCTACCGCCTGCCACGGCAGCAGAGGGTGCTCAACTGTGACCTCGACCCCAGTGGCCCCCCACCCCGCCATGGCTGCCACAGCAGCAACAGGAGGCAGCACACACCTGGCACCACCTCCCCATAAATGTACTGCCTCTACAGCAGCAGAGGCTGAAAACTCATGCCTATAGCCCCGGGATGGCGCACACCTGAACCTGGGGCCCAGCAGCTGCTAATCCCACCCTAGCAGCAGAGGCCGAGTGCTCAAGCCTGCAGCTCTGGTGACAGAGCAAGCCTGAACCCACCACCCAGGAGAAACTCTAGCTCAACCCCACCGCCACAGGGAAAAGAAGCAGAAGAGGTATGCACCCCCATCTGCAATGGCACCCATGGTGGGGACCTGGACCTGCAGGGCCAAGTGGCTCTCTAAGAGGAAGGTGGAGATGCCCCAAAAGAGGAGAGCAGCAGGGCTCAGGGAGTCAGCAGTTCCCCAGAAAGACTTAACTCAGGGGGGGCGGGCTGAACTACCCTGAAGAGACTCTGACAGTCCCTAGTATCTAGGACAGCAAAGAGCAAGAAGGTGGTATGTGATTGGCCCCTAAATGGTGCACCTCAAGGACAGGGCAACTGGTGGGCTGAAGGTGTAGGCTGGGCACAGAAGGGCACTGGGGGCCCACCAGCAAACTGAGGAACTAGGCTGGAGTCTGGGCAACTCCAAAGAGTGTGGCTGGACCTGGCTCCCATCCCCGCAAAACCACAGGAAGGGAGAAAAGCAAAACCAATCTTCCCTCAGCCTGCTGTAGCCAAGAAGACCAGCAGAATTGGCTTGGCTTGTGTAAAGCCAGCAGGAGGCCTGTTGTTTTTTATTTATTCCTTCCTTTTTTTTTTTTTAATTCCCACAAATGACACAATAAAACCTGCAGCTGTGAAAAGACCAGAGTTAGACCCAAAGAGGGGTCATCCTAAAAACTGAGACAGTGAAACAAACTTCACTTTCCTACTCCAGAGAACTTGCAAGTTATTCTATATTTGTATTATTATTATTTTTCACTATTTTTACATATTTATTAATTTTTTATTTCTCTTCTTTCTGTTTAGTCTTCTTCACTCAGCTCGTTAAATTGTATCATTTGACTGGTAGTCCTTGTTCTCTATTTCATCGATATTTTTAATTTTCCATCTTTCACTTCACTTGTGTTCCAACAGCACACTACTTTAGGTCATGTATGTCCTATTCCTGTTATTTAGACCACATAGATTCTGTCATATGATTGTTGCTTTGTTACTATTGTAAATAATTGCTGTCCCATACAATTGTAAATACTATACAACATCCCTCCCAGATCTTAGCTTATTTGAGTGTCTTCCAGAACTTTATTACTGTTGTTGTTAACTCTATTCTCTTGCACACTACACCTATTTTCTATCCTATACTCTCACTTTACCTCATAATGTGACCTCCTACAAGCTCACTGCTTTCTAGATCCAACTCACAATACTTCCCCACCCTAACAAGAATCATATCTTTTTTCCACCCTTTCTAAAAAGTGGGTAGTTGGGTGAAATATCATGGCTAACACTATACATATTGAAAGGCTCTCCCATCTCTTCTCCATGGGTTGCTACTTTAATTACCCTAAAATACACTCCTGCTGTCTTAAACCATTTTGCCTTCCCCCTCCAACTAATCACGAAATAGAGTAGGTGGGAGCTGTTAACACCAGGATACCCGCTGAAGAGGAAAGCCACCAAAGAAGGAACTACCAAGAGGTAACAATGGAAGAAGGTAAAGGAGGGAGTGGAAGCCACACTAACCTCCACCCAGGACCAATCTCGAAATACTACTAAATGGTGGAAAGATTACCGAGAACAAACAACTGAACAATAGCGAGACAGAAGCCTCAAAACCTTGTACAGACAGAAGAACCAGCTTCAACACAACCTATCCACACTTGCACAACAGAATAAAAGACATGGTGGACAGAGTGACCCTCAGGTAACCAGTTGGGGGGAAGGACCCACCAAAGTCAGACCCAACAACAATCAAAACCCAAAGACATACAGAGAGCCAACATAAACGACAACCCAAGACGAGCGAGTTCTGGAGACCAAGGAGATTGCACCACTGATTCTCATAGGTCTTCTACCATAGAAGTCCACACAATAAACCCAGGGAGTCAGAACAGATCAATTTAAGAAGCAGAGGCTAACAAGAGGAGTCTCACAAACAATGAGAAGACAAAGAAACAAACCACTCAGGAAAGGAAAGGAGGAAGCCTCAGAAAAAATGCTAAATGAAATAGAGGCAACTCTACTATCAGATACTGAGTTCAAAGCAATGGATACCAGGAAGCTCAATGAGCTCACAGAGAATTACCAAAATCTACAAGGAAACTACAATGAACTCACTGCAAACTATATCAAGATGAAAAAAGAAAAAGAAATTATCAACAAGGGCCAAGAGGAAATGAAAAATACAATTTCTGAACTGAAGAACACAGTAGAAGGAATCAAAAACAATCTAGATGAAGCAGAGGATGGAATCAGCGAGCCAGAGGACAAGATAGAAACAAATACCCAGAAAGAGAAAGAAAAGTAAAAGAGACTCAGAAAGAACAAAGAGGGATTAATGGAAATGCAGGACAACATGAAACATAATCTTATCTGTATAATAGAGATACCAGAAGGAGAAGAGCAAGGGACAGAAAAACTGTTTGGAAAAGTAATGATGGAAAACTTCCATAATTAAATGACAGAAGTCACACAAATCCAGGAAACACAGAAACTCCCAATCAAGAGGAACCCAAAGAGGCCCGCTTCAAGACACATCATAAAAAAATGGCAAAATTCCAAGACAAAGACAGAATCTCAAAGGTGGCAAGGGAAAAGCAGGAAGTAACATACAAGGGAGCCCTGATAAGACTAGCAGCTGACTTCTCAATGGAAACACTCCAAGACAGAAGGGAATGGCAAGAAATATTTAAGGACTGAAAACCAAGGGCCTGCAACTGAGACTACTCTATGCAGCAACACCCTCAATTAAAATAGAAGGCCAAATAAGGACCTTCCTGGACAAAAAAAAAGCCTCAAAGAACATAACTCCTCCAAACCAGCTGTGAAAGAGATACTAAAGGATTTGCTTTAAGAACAGGAAGAAAAACTGTGAGAGAAAAAGGAACACAGGTACGATAAAATGGCAATAAATAAGTACCTATCAATAATAACCTTAAATGTAAATGGATTAAATGCTCCAATCAAAAGACCCAGAATAGCAGAATGGATAAGAAAAGATGACCCACACATATGCTGTCTACAAGAGACCCACCTCAGAACAAAAGACCTACACAGACTGGAAGTGAAGGACTGGAAACAAATTTTTCAAGCAAATGGACAGGGAAAAAATAACCCGAGGTAGCAATATTCACATCAGACAAAAGAGACTTCAAAAAAACAGCCATTGAAAGAGACCCAGAAGGTCACTTCATGATATGCAAGGGAAGTATCCATCATGAGACATACACATTTTAAATATATGCACACTCAAAATAGGAGCACACAAATATATAAAGAAAACATTGGAGAATTTTAAGAAAGACATTGTCAACAACACAATTATAGTAGCAGATTTCAATACCCCGTTGTAAAAAATGGAGAGATCTTTCAAACAAAATATCAATAAAGATATTGTGGAATTGAACAATGCCCTAGATGAAACGGACTTAACTGATATATAGAGAGCCCTTCATCCCAAAGATGGAAAATACACATTCCTTTCAAATGCTCATGGAACATTTTCAAAGATAGACCACCTGATAGGACAAAAAACAAGCCTCAACAATTTCAAGAAAATTGAAATAATATCAAGCATTTTCTCTGACCACAAGGGACTGAAACTAGAAACCAACCCCAAGGGAAAAAAACTCAAAACACTCAAACTGATGGAGATTGAATAGCATGCTATTAAACAATGAATGGGTCAAGAATGAGATTAAGGAAGAAATGAAAAAGTTTCTGGAAACAAATTAAATTGAACTCATAACAAATGAAAACTTCTGCTCTTGAGAGAGAAGTTCATAGCAATACAAGTCTACCTAAAAAAGATAGAAACATTTCAAGTAAACAACCTAACCCTGTGCGTATAAGATCTTGAGGAGCAAGAACAAAGACAGCCCAGAGCAAGTAGAAGGAAGGAAATAACCAAAAACAGAGCAGAATTAAATGACATAGAGACTAAAAGCACAATTCTAAGGATCAATAAACCAGGACCTCATTCTTTGAAAAGATAAACAAAATCAGCAAGCCTTTAGACAGACTCACCAAGAAAAGAAGAGAGAAGACCCAAATAAACACAATCACAAATGAAAGAGGAGAGATTACAACTGACACCACAGAACTACAAAGGATTGTAAGAAATTACTACAAAGAACTATATGCCAAGAAATTTGAAAACCTGGGTGAAATGGACAAATTTCTAGAAAAATATAATCTTCCAAAACTCAATGAAGTAGAAGCAGAAAACCTGAACAGACCAATAACACCTCATGACATTGAAGAAGTAATCAAAAAGCTTCTGGCACACCAAAAACCTGGACTGGATGGCTTCACAGGAGAATTTTACAAAGCATTTAAGGAAGAGCTAACGCCTAACCTTCACAGATTATTCCAAAAAATTCAAGAAGAGGGAAGACTCTCGAACTCTTTATGAAGCCAGCATCACACTAATCCCAGAACCAGATAAAAACACAACAAAGAAAGAAAACTTAGGGTCAATATCGCTGATGAATATAGATGCTAAAATCATCAACAAAATATTGGAAAACTTCATCCAGCAATACAATAAAAAGATCATACACTATGATCAAGTGGCATCATCCCAGGGATGCAAGGATAGTACAGTATCTGCAAATCAATAAATGCAATACATCACATAAATAAAATGAAAGAAAAAATAACACGATCACATTAATATATGCAGAAAAAGCATTTGATAAGGTACAGCACCCACTTATGATAAAAACACTTAGCAGAGTGGGAATAGAGGGAGCATTCCTCAACATAATAAAAGCCATAAATGAGAGACATATAGCCAACATCATACTCAATGGGAAAAAACTGAAAACTTTCCCACTAAGATCAGGAACAAGGCAAGGATGTCCACTTTCACTACTCATATTCAACATAATATTGGAAGTCCTATCCACAACAATCAGACAAGGGAAAGATATAAAAGGCATCCAAATTGGAACGAAGGAAGCAAAACTGTTATTGTTTGCAGATGACATGAGAGTGTACATAGAAAATCCTATACACTCCACCAAAAGATTGTTCAACCTAATAAGTGAATTAGGCAAAACAGCAGGATACAAAGTCAATATTCAGAAATCAAAGGCATTTTTGTACACCAACAATGAAATATCAGAAACAGAAACCTGGAAAAAAAATCCCATTTGATACAGCAACAAGAAAAGTAAAATACCTAGGAGTAAACCTAACCAAGGAGGTAAAAGACCTGTATTCAGAAAACTACACAACACTGAAGAAAGAAATTAAGGAAGACACAAACAAATGGAAGCATATACTATGCTCATGGACTGGAAGAAATAACATCATCAAAATGTCCATACTACCCAAAGCAATTTATACATTCAATGCAATCCCTATTGAAGTACCCATGACATATTTCGTAGACATAGAACAAACACTTCAGAAATTCATATGGAACCATCAATGACCCCAAATAGCTGTAGCAATTTTGAAAAAGAAGAACAAAGTTAGGAGGGGGTCACAATACCTGATATCAAACTGTATTACAAGGCCAATGTAATCAAAATAGCCTGATACTGGCAGAAGAACAGACACACAGACCAATGGAACAGAACAGAGAGCCCAGAAATAAAACCAAGTCTCTATGGTGAATTAATATTTGACCAAGGGGGCAGAAGCATAAAATGGAGTAAAAATAGCCTGTTCAACAAATGGTTTGGGAGAGCTGGACAGCTACATGCAAAAAAGTGAAACTCGATCACCAACTTACACCTTACACAAAAATAAATTCCAGGTGGATAAAAGACTTAAGTATAAATTGTGACACCGTAAAAGCCCTAGAGGAAAATATAGGCAGGAAAATCTCAGATATTCCACAGAGCAATATTTTCACCAATATGTCAACTACAGCAAAGGACATAAAGGAAAGAATAAATAAATGGGACCTCATAAAAATAAAAACCTTCCACATGTCTAAAGAAAACAGCATTAAAATGAAAAGAGAGCCAACCGTATGGGAAAACATACCTGCCAAGGACACCTCAGACAAGGGTTTGATGTCCAAAATATAGGAAGAACTCACACAACTGTACTCCAGGAAGACAAAAACCCAATTTAAAAATGGGCAAAAGACTTGCACAGACACTTCTCCAAGGAGGCCATATAGACAGCCCAGAGATATAAGAAATGAGGCTCAGCAACACTAGCCACCAGAGAGATGCAAATTAAAACCAGAATTAGATACTACCTTACTCCACTTAGAATGGCCATCCTAAACAAATCAACAAACGAGTGTTGGAGAGGTTGTGGAGAAAAGGGAATCCTAGTGCACTGTTGGTGGGAATGCAGACTGATGCAGCCATTGTGGAGAACAGTATAGAATTTCCTTAGAAAACTAAAACTAGAACTGCTTTTTAACCCAGCAATTCCATTGCTGGGATTATATCCTAAGAACCCTGAAACACCAATCCAAAAGAACCTATGCACCCTAATGTTCATAGCAGCACAATTTGCAATAGCCAAGTGCTGAAGCAACCTAAGTGCCCATTGGTAAATGAGTGGATCAAAAAACTATGGTACATTTACACAATGGAATACTATGCAGCAGAGAGAAAGAAGGAGCTCCTACCCTTTGCGACAGCATGGATGGAGCTGGAAAGCATTATGCTAAATGAAATAAGCCAGGCAGCAAGGGACAAATACCATATGATCTCACCTTTAACTGGAACATAATCAACAAAAGAAAATAGCAAGCAAAATATAACCAGAGACACTGATAATAAGAACAATCTGACAGTAACCACAGGGGAGGTGGGAGGGGATAACGGGAGTAAGGGTTTTCAGGAACTACTATAAAGGACACATGGAAAAAACCAAGGGGAAGTGTGGAAGCAAGGGAGGGAGGGGGGTTTGGCTAGTGTGTGGGGGGATGGGGGATAATGCAGATAACTCTCATTAAACAACAATAAAATATTTTTTTAAATAACTGAAACAGTAAAATAAAGTAAAATAAGGAATTGAGAGCATAGAAATAAACCCACATTCATATGAGCAAATGATTATTGACAAAGAAGCCAAAAACATACAATGGAGAAGAGAAAGCCTCTTGAACAAATGTGCTGGGAAAATTTAAAAGCCACGTGTAAAAGAAAGAAACTTGACTGCTATCTGTCACCACACACAAAAATTAGGTCAAAATGAATCAAACCCCTAAATACAAGGCCCGAAACAGTAAATATATAGAAGAAAATGTAAGTACTAAACTTATGAGCATTGGTCTCAGAGAGGATTTTATGAATTCGACCTCAGAGGCAAGGGAAGTAAATGCAAAAATAAATGAATGGAATGGTATCAAACTAAAAAGCTTTTGTACAGCATAAGAAATGTCAACAAAACAAAACAGCACCGAACCGAACTAGAAAAGACATTTGCAAACAACACCTCTAATAAGGAGTTGAGGTCCAAAATATAAAAAGAGGTCACACAAGTCAACAACCACATATACAAAAAAAATCCAATTTAAAAAATGGGCAGAGGATCTAAACAGACAAGTCTCCCAAGAAGATATACAAATAACCAACAGATACATAAAAAGAACCTGAACTTTGCTAGCTATTAGGAAAATGCAAATCAAAACTATGAGGAACCATCTCACACCTATTAGAACAGCAATTATCAATAAGTACCGTGTTTTCAGACTACAAGACGCACCACCCCCAAATCTGGGGGGAAATAGGGATGAGTCTTATAGTCCGAATGTAGCTTACCTGGTTCACTGGGAGGGGGCACAGGGGTGGAGTGGGGTCACGGGCTATTAAATATTTTACCACACTTTTTGCTTCTAATTTTTTTTCCTATTTTCCACCTCTAAAACCTAGGTGTGTCTTGTAGTCCAGTGTGTCTTATAGTCCTAAAAATACGGTAATAACAAGTGTTGGATGAGTTGTGGAGAAAAAAGAACCCTCATTCACTGCTTGTGGAAATGTAAATTGGTACAACCATTATGGAATACAGTATGAAGATTCCCCCACAAAATAAGAACAGAGTTATCACATGATCCAACAATCCATCTTCTGGGTATTAGATAAAGAAGATTTGATAAAGAAGATGTGGTACATATATAGAATGGAATACTACTCAGCCATAGAAAAGATGATATGCTGCCATTTGTGACAGCATGGGTGGACCTGGAGCCTATCATGCTAAGCAAAATAAGTCAGATGGAAAAAGTCAAGAACCATAGGATTTCACTCATATGTGGGAAGTAAAACTGAAACTCAATGATACAGACAACAGTATGGTGGTCACCAGAGGTGAAAGGTGGGCAGTAAAGGGGGTCAAACATTGGGTGAGAGAAGAGATTTGACTTTGGGGGGTAAATATACACAGCAGTATTACAGAATTGTTCATTTGCAGCCTATATAATTTTATTAACTAACATCACCCCAATAAATTGAAAATATAAAAATAAAACAAGAAAAACTCCAAGAATAAAAAAATTGTAATAATAGCTATGGATAGTCATAATAAAGTTTTAAAAACTGAATTACAGTTGTTCTCCTTTCAGATCACCCTAAGCTTTATCAATAGAATTCTGAAAGGTTAATTTAATGGAATGAGCAGAAATGTCATCTGACCTGAAATTCAACTGCAAATGTGTTTACATCCCTAATAATTAACAAATCAATCAACAGCTAAGTACTACCTCAAAAGCACTATATGACTTGATATGCAAGAATATAATAATAGTTCTCATTTATTAGGTGATTACTGTATACCAGGATCCAGGCCCAGCTCTTTATCTCCATTTCTTCATTTAGTTAACCTTAGGAGATAGGTGCTGTGGACAAAAAAGAAGCCACATACTAAACCTGACAAGTTCAGGGAAGGCCTGCATGGTGGGCCTTACAAACTCAGATACAGAAGTAAACATACAGGATGGTCTAAACAAAAAGTTCCTAACTAAAAGTAAGTCACAGCAGGTAGTTACATCCTAGGCTTGCAGCTTCCATACAAAGGTCAATCTTTACCAAAAGGACAGTCAGCCTATGTATTGTCTTTCTGTATCTATGAAAACATGCCTTTGGAACATCAGAGTAATCCTGTTGTTTTCTGAATCCCTCAGGGTACAACCTCCACACCAGAGCAAGAGAACACAGAGCCCTTCATTGTTACTGTTCCCCAACGTACCATCTCTATGTGTTGTTAAGTGTTAATTGTTAACTATCCTGCACCAACCAAGTAAAAGAAATTTCTCTCCCCATTTGATTCTTTATCCAACCTCAGAGATTTCCCTGGTTTGCTTTCCCCTGTCCCATTTACCCACCACCGATGAATTTCATGTAACCCTCCTTATATCTCCTCCTTGGAGACTAATGTACAAAATAAGCTGTGCTATTCTCTGGAGCATTTTCTCAATCTGTTGAGATTTTGCTTCCCAGCAATTATTGTTAAGTCTGGTTCAAATAAATTCATAAAAATTCTCTACAGGTGTGAACATTTCTTGTGTCAATAATGCTATGATTATGCCCATTTTTCAGAGATGCTGAGACTTGTAACTGGTGGTAACTTGTCAGGTGACAGCAACAGGGAGAAAGAAGAATGCAAACCAAGGCAGCCCCACTACTGTACTCAAAAATTCTGCAGATCACCTGAGTTATCTTGAGAACCTGAAAAATTAAGCAATTGTCTACTTTTTAAAAAAATCCTCAGAATGTTTTTTTTTCTTTTAGACCAAGAGGAAGGTGGCAGGGGGAGGAGGGAAGGGGAAAAAGGGAAGGGTGGAAGGGAGAAAGAGAGCGGGAAGGAGAGGTCAGTTGCCTCCTGTACGTGCTCCACTGGGGATTGAACCCACAACCTAGGTATGTGTCCTGACCAGGAATAAAATCTGCAAACTTCTCGGTGTACAGGATGGCACTCTAATCAACGGAGCTACCCAGCCAGGACATCTACCTTTTTTTTAAGGATTGAGCATTGATATTGTTTGGTTTTGTTTTTAAAGTTTGAGGGGAAGGAATTCTTTGGAAAATAACAACTTCCGAAAAGACCTTTAAAAAAATGTTTACCCCTCCTGAAGTCATATCACACCGCTATATTCTTATTTTTTTCCTATCACTTCTTCCATTACTTCCTCAAATTTACTTTCCAATCCTTAACGTTTCCCCCAGTCCGAGATATTAGAGCATTTTCTTCAGTGTCTGGGTCTTTGGTAAGGCTAACAGTGACCTCTAATGGGCATTTTCACAAAAATCCTTTTCTTTTTTTCTGCCAACAGAGCTGGTCAACAGACCACCACCCATAATCCTGGTCCCTCAGGAGTTGCCACAGAAAAAAGGCTAACATCTCACGCCTACTCTCCTGGCTGGGTCCAGACCTAGGCTACTCCAAGTGTGGTCCCTAGATCCCTAGTAAGGCATCACCTGAGGAGTATTGAAATATCGCAGACCTACAGAATCAGGAACTGCACTGTAACAAAATTCTCAGGTGATTTATATGCACTGAAGGTTCTCATAACTCCCTATTTTTCAATTATTTATATCTGAGAATATGGATATGTAGAAATTCCACTACCAGTTGCCAAATTTATCTCCTTATACTGGAAATGCCAAAATCTACTAAATGCTTTTTTGTCAGCTATTTTAATTCTTGAGTGACCCTTTAAATTACTAATAACAATGTGACCACATAGTTTTGTTCTCCCAGAATCCCAACCTCCCACCACCAGTAAAATTTTAAAATGATGTAGAAATTCTGATTCCAAACGGTGGCACTTTTTAGGGTGCTGTTACAAAGGAGTAAACAGGAAATGGGATGCGCAGTGCACTGGGTATTTCACACATTAGACTAGGCCAAAATATATCAGAAATAAATCTGTGAAAAGGGGCCTCTGGGGAGACCCATGACAATGCAGCAGGACTTGGGAAACCCACAACCCAGAAACTTCAGTCCAGAATTGGAGGTCCAGCTGACGGCAATGAGTAAGGAAGGTCCCAGGCTTGGGCTGAAAACCTCAGCCCTCCTTGTAGGCTCTATGACTAAGAAAACTTCCTCACCCTTCTACTTTAATTTCCTCATTTGAAAAGCAGGGTTGTTATGAGTTAAAGGAGATGCTGCAAGTTAAGCACTTAGCATACTGCCTGGCACAAAATAAAGGCTTGGTATGTCAAAAAACAATGGCAGAAACACAGTTCTCTGTGGACCTCAAGTCAGGAAATCAAATGACTATGTGCCACCACACAGAAACATGTCTAGAGCATGGCCAAATTAGGAACTTTGGAGACCCCAGATGCTAATGGCTAATGGCACCTCTGGTGTAATTTAAACTGAAAACAGCAAAGATAAAAACATACTGGGAGGCAGAGATGAAAATAGCAACTTCCTGAGTTTTCTGATGACAACATTCCAGATAACTGAGACCAGGTGTTTTTGTGCTTAAGCCTGGATGATTCCCTAAAAGCTGCTTCACTTGACCAGGCCAAAGAAAACTCAGGGATATTAGAGCTCAGTGGCATCCAAACATGCTTTAGGCTGTCTGAGCTTTGGAAGGAAGACACAGAGGTAGCCATAGAGGTAGCCAAGTACAGGCAAACCTCATTTCATTGTGCTCGACTTTATTGTGCTTCACAAACCTTGTGGTTTTTTTTTGCACAAACTGAAGGCAAGACCCTCCATTAATAAATTCTGATTACAAATCACTTTACTGCAGTGGTCTGGAACCCAACCGGCAAAATTTCCAAGGTCTGCCTGTATCTGATTATCTCAAAGGTCTGGGGCTATTGTATATTCTTTCATTTGCTCACTGACTCATTCAATGTAAACCACTTCACATCATTTGAAAAGAAAAATCAGAAAATTATCTTCCTTTTTGAGACAAAAAGGAGAAACCTCAATCCCCAAATAATTCCACTATCACCATCACAACTCCCTAGCGTTCTCCAGCACTCAAGAGCACCCGCTGGGGCCTGAAGCACCAATCACTCCAGATACAAAAGCCCTGCTAAGCCTGGTAGCCCTCGCAGGGCCCACTCCCTCCTGCTCGATGAGCTCCTACACATCCTGCAAATCCCAGTTTTAGACTACCTCTCTGAAGCCTTCCCAATGCACCCAGGTGAGGCTGTACCTCATTCAAATGCTTTATTTGGACATCATTCTATTGTGTGAATATTCCCCATGAAACTGTCAGCTCCCTGAGGGCAGAGTAGTCTGACAGCTTTGCATCCCCAATACCCAGCGCAAGGTCCCTTACAAAGTAGGACAGAGGCGGCCTTTTTGCTAATGAGGAAACCAAGTCTCCGCTAGATGAACTGAGTAGCTCCCGAGTTATCCACACCCGGAGCTGAGTCCACCCTTTGCATCCAGCGCCCCTAAAACCCGCACCAACCCCACTGGGAAAGCAGAACCCGGAAAATTGAGTTTTCTCTAGGGGTCGGGAGAAAACCAAAATCGGAGCTCCTCTGGGTCAAGACAACCAGGGTTTGAGTGAGAGACTCCACCAGCTCCCAATAGAGGAGCAACTCACACATGCACAAAAACACACGGAGGCAAAGAAAAGAGACAACCAATGACACACGCTCCTTACCAGGGAAAGGCCGCCATCTTTGCAGTCATATGATCACTTCCGCAGCGACAGGCCCTTCTCCCTCCTTTAGACTCCGCCCCGCCACGCCTCCATGATTATGAAGGGCAGAAGCACGTTCTGCAAAGCGCAGGCGGCGACTTCCGCTAGCGCCACGATTGTGAGGGGCGGGTACCCGTGCCTCAAAGCGCTACCATTTCTCGGAGGCGGTAATTGTGAGCGGTAAGCTCCCTACCTGTAGAGGGGCTCAATCCCTACAATGGAACACCAGCCTCTCCCTAGACAGGAACTCCTCCCTCCCCAGAGAGGGGCTACTTCACTGGAGAGGGGCTCCCTTCTTTGAGAGGGGGAAGGGAGCCTTTCCCCCCACCCCAGAGGGGTAACTCCCTAGAGAGGGGTTCCCTCCTAGAGGAGAGCCTCCACCCTGAAAAGGGACTCCCTCTTTTAGGGAGAGTAGGGCTCCCTTACCAGCAAGAGGACTCTCTACTAATGGGATACCCTCCCAAGCGGGTGGAAGGGGGCCTTCCTCTGTAAACTGGATCTCTCTTCCTAGAGAAGGACGGCTCAGAGTCCAACTACTGAGGGACTCATGCTAGAATGGTGCTAGCTGCCCACTGAGGGGGTCTCTCCCACTCCATCCCCTACCCCGGGCCTAAAAAGTGAGACCACTTCCTAGAGAAAAGACCCTTCCCTTCCCGCTCTGACTGGTGTCGTTCAGTTACTTGGGCTTTGTTCCGCAAAATGAAAGGTCACGGGTTGGATGGTTCGATTCCCCATCAGAGCACTTGCCTGGGTTGCAGGTTGGGTCCCCAGTCAGGGCGCCAGCGAGAGACATCCATGTTTCACCCTCTCAAAAATTAAACACATTTTTTAAAAAAATAGACTCCCCCTTAGGGATAGGGCTCCACACCCCTCTCTACAAGGGGTTTCAATCCCCCCTCTAAAAAAGGAGTCTCTTCTCTATGGAGGGAGCTCCTTCTGTGGAGGGGGCTGCTGAGGGAGCTGCTTCACCCTCTCTAGGGAGTAAGCCCCACTCTAGCATGGGGGCTCACTGCCACTCTCTAGGATGGAAGCACCTCTGTAGGGAGGGGCTGTTTTAGCCTTGCTTGTTAGGGAATCCCTCTGAGGGAGGGGGGCTCCCTTGCTCAGCAGAGAATTGTTCCTGAGGGAGACCCTTTCTCTCAGGCAGAAGCTCCTCTCCAGGAAAGGTTCCCCTCGCTGTGGAGGGAGTGCCCCTTGAGAGAGGTAGACCCTGTCCAGGTATAGGGATCCCACCACCTCTCTACTGAGGGAACTCTTTCTAGGAAGCCTTTTCAGGAAGTGAGCTCCTCTATAGAAAGGGTGCTCCCCCTCTCTCTATGGAGGAAGTCCCCTTATAGAAACAGAGCCCAATTCCAGGGAGGGAGCCCCTTCTCTATGGAGCAGGCTATCTCACCTTCTTTAGGGAGGATGCTCCTCTGGAGTGAGGGAGGCCCCTGTGGCCCTGCCCCAGGAAGTGAGGCCAACCTCGCTCAGGCTGGAGTGCCTTTTGAGAGAGCGATATTCCCTCCCTCTTGCTGGGACAGAGCCCCTCAGGAGGGAGGGAGGCCTCCTCACCCTCCCTTCGGTGGAAGCCCCTCACCTGGGTGGGAGGCCTCTTTGCCATCCTTGAGGGTGAGCCCTCTCTGAGAAGTGTGCCATTCTGGAAGGAGACCACTTCCCCCTCACTAGGGAGGGAGCCCCGCTCATTCAGGAGGGAGCCCCTCTCTAGGGAGTCAGCTGCTTTCTAGTTTGGGGGCTTACTCTCTTCTAGAAAGGGCACCATTCTCTAGGAAAGGAGCCCCTCTCTAAGGATGTCACTCCTCTCTAAGAAGTGAGCCCTCTCTCTATGGAGGAGGGTCCCTCAAAGCTCTCCAGAGAGGTAGCCTCACTCTAAGAAGAGAGCCCCTGTCTACAGAGAAAGCCCTTTTTCTAAGGAGGGGCTCCCTTCCCCTTTGTGGAGAAAAAGGCTTCCTTTATGCAGGCAGTCCCCTCTAGGGAAGGAGGCTGTTCTGTAGGGAAAGGGCTCCTTTCCCCTCTCTCCAGGAGGCCCTTCTCTAGGTAGGGAAACCGGTCTGTATGGAGGTGCTCCCTCTATCTCTGTAGGGAGGGAGTCCGGACTAGGAAGGGAGCCTACTTTTTTGCAGGACTCTTCCTCCTTATTTCTAGGGAAAGTGCTCCTTCCTAGAGGGGAGCCTGCTCACCCTTACTAGGGAGTACACTCCCTACCCTAAGGAAGCAGCCCTTTCTAGAGAGGGAGCCCTCACGCTGTGGATAAAACCCCACTGTCTAGAGGTTAGTCCCTGCCATCCCCCCTGGGAAAGGAGACTCCTTCGCTATGGAGGGATCCCCTCTCTAGAGATGGAGGCTTCTCTCTAGGGAGGGGACTCTGTCCCCCTAAGAAAGGATCCCCACTCTAGGGAGGGAGCCTTTTTCTAGGGAGGAGGCTTCCTCCCCCTCTCTAATGAGGGAGCCCCTCCAGAGGGATGGGTAACCCCTGCCCCCCCCCACACTGGGGAGGGATCTCCCTCACTACTGAGGGATACTCTTGCTAGGGAGAGAGCCTTGTGCTCCAGAGGTCCCCCATCCTGGATGAGTCCCCTCCCTGTGCTATGAAAGGAACTCTGCATGACTCAGTGGGAGCCCCCTGCACTATGGAAGGAACCCCATGCTCAGGAGGGGATATCTATCCCTCACTGGGGAAGAAAGCCCTCCCTCCACCTCTCTAGGCAGGGAGTCCCTGTTTAGAGAGAGTGCCCTTTCCTTAGGGCAGAAAATCCTACCCCCTCTTTAGGAAGGGAGCACTTCTCCAAGGAGGGAGCTCCTGTTTAGGGAGAGAGCTTACTCAGTGAAAAGGGGGCTCCCCTCCCCTAGCTAGGAAACAAGCACCTTTTTATGGAGGAGGCCTCCCTCTCCCTCTCTAAGTAGGGAGTCCCTCTCTTGGAAAGGAGCTTCTCTTTGTGAAGGGAACATCTAGGAAGGAGGCTCCAATCTAGGGTAGAGGCTCACTCCATCTCTCTAGGGATGAAGTCCCTCTATGTAGGGTGCCAACTTTAGGGAGAGAACTTATCTCTGAAAGGGAAATCCCTCCCTCTCTCAACAAAGGGAGCCCCTCTTTACGGAGTGTGGCTCTTTTCCCCTCTCTAGGGAGAGTTTCTCTGTAGAGTGGGTGCCTGCTCTGTAGGGAAGGAGGGTTCCATTCCCTCTCTAAGGAGAGAGAACTTTTCTAGTAAGGGAGCCTTTCTCTAGAGCCCCATCCCTTATTTTCTATAGATGGAGCCTCTTTCTAGAAAGTAAGACTGTCTAGGGAAGGAGACCCTTACTGTGGAGGGAGCCTCCCGCAATGGGAGGGAATCCCCTGCCCCTACTCACCAGGGAGTAAAAAACCTCAGGCTACAAAGGGAACCCTGAGCTCTAGAGGATGTGTTCCACCACTCTAGGCTAAGGAGGGAGCCAGGCACACCTAAAGGGTTGTATTTCCACATGAAATCACAGAGGAGGGTGCACTCTGATCTACTTTGGGAACTACACATTCCAGAGTGAGAACCTCTGCACTCTTGTGCTGGGAAGGTTGATCCCAATCTACTTTGGGAACCCTGAACCCTGAGGGGGACCACTTCCCCCTGTTCCCTTAGAGGGAGTCCCCAATGCAACAGAGTTAGCCCAGTCTGCAGGAGGCCTGCCCCCTGCCGCAGCATTACCACCCCTCCACTGGAATGGGAGCCCTGGCTGGCAGAACTTTGGAAGGCTGTGTCCTGGAAGGTGGCCCCCTTCCCCACCCATGCAAGAGAAAAAGCCCCCTGATCTTGGGGGAGCCTGCTGTCCAGAAAGAGGCCCTGCCCCCCACCCCTCACTAAAGTCTAAAGCCCCTGATTTACATTGAGAACCCTGCACTCTAGAGAGGGAGCATCAGACACTCTGCTAAGCAGAGAGAAAAGCCCCCAGAACCTTGGACTTTGGAACACAGGCTATGCCCTCCTCTGCCCAAAGGAGGGCTCCCCCAACAGGAGATACAGCCTCCCTTGCTGCAGGGATGGTGCATGCCTTTGCAGCAGCAGAAGCCCTGCTTCCTGGAAGTGAAGACCCCACGCTATAGAGTGGCAGAGGGGGCAGGGTGGGTGATGAGGTCCTTCCACCATCATCCCACTCTGTGGAGGTGTCAGTTCCCATGCAACAGCTGAAGTGCCACCCCTCAGACAAGGAGGTCACACCTCTCTGCAGAAGAGAAATGAGCTCCAATTATGGCTTGAGACCCATTCCTCAAACATTGGTGGTCCTACTCCACCCTCATGGCAGAAGGAGCAGTCCCCATGCTTTAGTGGCATTCCCCACCCAAGGAAGGAGACCGCCCATCACCTGTCACGCCTCCCCTGGCAGCACAGGGTAGCAACACTCAATAGTGTAATTGAACAAAATGGAGGTTTAGCTGCCTGCCACGACAAAAACCAAACTCAAGGCAAGTGCTGGTGCAAAAGAAAAGATTTTATCCAGGTACTGCACAACTTGGGAAAATGGACTCCTATCTCAAAGACTATCTCAATCTCTCTGGTCAAACCTAAGGTCCTTGTAGGGATGGGAAGGGGAGGGCTTTTTTTCTACCCAATTATCTTTCTAGCTTTTGGCAGCTCAGTACAAGAACCACCCTTACCACCATCTTGGCCAATGGGGGAGACTCTCCTGTGCTCTCTCCATGGTAACAACGCCCACCTTCGAAACTCTGTACCCTTGTAATCTTACAAGGGTAAATGGATGAAGGTCTCATCTTTTGTAGTTACTTCCTGCTGTCTTACCTATTCTTGGGGCCAGAGATTCTTACTATCTAATAAAGGAAGAGAGAATTCAAGAATGGAGGGAAGCCTTTACCAGAGGAAGAAGAATTGCTCGCTTCAGAAGGTGGCATATATGGTGTCTAGAGGATAGCACTGTTGAACAAACAAAGCTGGTAGACTACTTCATGTTTCAAGTGATGGTATTGCAGATGGGCTTTCAAAGTCAGACCTACTGTGCAGACAAGTGTTTTGTGAGGGGTATGTCTAGTAGTGCAGGGAGAATTGTAGTGAAGTCAGAAAGTGAAGAGACTAAAGGATCCCTATGATCTAACCCTGAGTGGGCTGTAGGTAGCACACCCAAAAAGAGGATAAATTTACCAAGGAAGCCAACTGTCTGGGAAATGCAGAATAAAATAAAACGTAGCATCATCATTTAGCTTTGGGAAGGATTGTCTCTTTCTGAAAGAGGAATTTTAAATCTTCGGTAGTGCAGGTCCAGCTTTCTCTTACAGTATCAACAGCAGCAGCAAAATCTGAGTCCTCGTGTATCACCTGCTTTATCCACTGTGTGGTGTATCCAAGGCTTGATTCCTGTGCACTTTAGGGATGAGAGGGTTGTCAGCAGGATGTCATAGCAACCAGCCCATTGCTTGGCTAACTACTGACCAGGTATTTAGTGAAACTCAGTTTCCTGACTGGAATCAGTATAAGGGCTTGTCAGATGGGTAGAGAGACCTGCAATGAATAAATCTGTACAAAGTTGTTAGTGTTTGCCTTAGATGTCATACATACTGTTTGATATTTTTATTCACATTCTAAATCTAAAGGGGGCTCTGGCTGGTGTAGCTCAGTGGGTTGAGCGCGGGCTGTGAACCAGAGGGTTGCCAGTTCAATTCCCAGTCAGGGCACATGCCTGGGTTGCAGGCTGGGACCCCAGTGGGGGCCATGTGAGAGGCAGCCACACATTGATGTTTCTGTCTCTTTCTCCCTCCCTTCCCCTCTCTCTAAAAATAAATAAATCTTAAAAAAAATCAATCTAAAGGGGGTGTTCCTGAAACAGACACTTGAAAGAGTCTCCCATAAATTATTTCAAATGCCCTTAATTTAATCCCACTTCTGGATTAAGTCCTAATCCAGAGCAAGGCAACAGGGAGTGCCTGGTTCCATTTCAGATGTGTTTCCTGGCACATTTCCACCAGGGTCTTCTTTATTGTATGGTTGATTTTCTTGTCTTCCCTGTAGGTTGGAGTCTCCAAGATTCATGTAGTTTTCACTGAATCTGTAGTACCCGCCTTATCTTCTGGGTGATTTCTGAAGAGATTTTTGAATAACAGTCCATTAAAGCATCCCTTCTATAATGAGTCCCTTCACGTAGGTGTTGGAGGATGGAATACAGTAGGGCTTCAGTGAGTAATATTATACCATGAGTGTTCTTCCATATAGAATTAGTGTCAGTGTTAGAGAATCCCCATTCTGGACCCATTCCTTATCTCATTCTGTGTAATGGGGTTTAAATTCTGTTTAGTCAAGGTGGGGAATCAAAGCCATAAGAAATAGCAGCCCTTGGGTGGCTTGTCTTGCTGCTTTATTGGCAGTTTGGTTCCCTGGCATGTTTGGGAACTGTTCTTCCTGGTGTCCTGGACAGTGCACTGTGACTATCTGATTTGGTAGATTCATTGCCTCTAACAATTAAAAAATCTCTTTTGCATGTATGATGTGCTTTCCTGAGGTTAAGAGCCCTCGTTTTATATTGCCCATGGGCATGGACTACCATGAAGGTATATTTAGAGTGAGTGTAGATGTTACCATTTTTTCCCTGGGATAATTCTAAGGCTCTGGTGAGGGCTCTCAGTTCAGCCTTTTGTGCCAGGGTTCGTATGGCAAGGGCTTGTGCTTCTAGTATCTTGTCTATGGTGACTACTGCATACCCAGTGACAATTCTCCATGAAGCTGCTCCCATCTGTATATAATTTGCAGTCAGACTCTGTCAGTGGTTTGTTCAACAAATCCAGTCTGCTGGAATAATTTTTGTCAATAATTTACAGGCAGTAATTTTTGGAGATATTGAACCTCCCTCTGAGTGTGGAAGTAGGGTGGCTGAGTTTAAGGTAGTGGTGATTTACAAGGCAACATTTGGGTTGTCTAACAGAATGGCTTAATATTACCCCATGCACCCTGCTGCCAGCCAATATCCTCCCTTCTGAAATTTCTCAGCAAGGGTTTCTATCCTTTCAATTTTTCCTTTTGAGTTTCAGGGAGTTCTTTCTCCAATGGCTTTCCTCCTTGCAATAGGCACAATTGATTGGTGCTTAGTGGGTCTTTCCTCTTTCTTTTGGGTCCCACCTTTCCCTCTGGTTTCCCCACAGAGTTTCTACTAAAACAACATCCTGATTTAATTTCCTTATTTCCTGGACATGGTAAACTTTAAAGGCTATGTCCACCAGCTGGGAGGAATTTATTCCCAATGCCCCATCTAAATGGAACTTTCTTCTGATATCCAGGTCACTTTGCCCAATAAAAGTCATGTTTACCATCCAGACTGTTTCTGTGCCTGCAGGTCAGTGTTAGTGTGTTTTTAATAGGACCGATAGAGTCTTTCTAATCATTTTAAAAGATCTTTGTTTGGTTTCTGTTAAATAATATATCATATTCAAGCTCTTTGTGTAAGCACTTTTTTCTTAAGCTCTTACAATATGCACCTTTTTGTAATGTTCTAGGAAGGCTAGGTTCCTGCTATTTAGGTCCCAGTTAGGCTCTGTCAAGGGAATTGCCCCAGCTGAGTTGGGTGCCCCATTGGGATTCTCTTGATGGAGGCTACGAGCCTCTTCATTAGCTTTATTTATAACTAGTAGCTTCTCACCTGCCATTAAAAAGAAGTATGTTAAGGAGAACCTATACATCTGTGTAGTTTGGAGAGTCAGTGGCAAAAATGGAGGTGATAAGATCTGGCATTTTCTGAAGATTCTCTCTAAATGAGGACTTGGGATTCTTCCAATTTTATAAACCCAAAGTGGAAAAGGGACTATGGGCCCAGTAGTGGACAGCGGACTGGCCTTCCTGATTTATTCTCTCTATAGAGTATTGCCTTAAAAGGAATTATACTGCTCTGGATAGGGATGCTTCTTGGCTAATTTGGGTGCTCTGTCTACTTTTTAAGGGAGGGGGGGACCATTCTTTCGTCATACAGGGATGAGTCTGTTGCTCCTCTGGGCTTTATTTCAGGGGTATCTAGCAACAGGAGAAGTTGCTAATCCTTCCTTCTGCTAATCCTACATTCCCTGGGTTCAGGGCATTGAAGATAATAATTTTCTCATTTTTCTTTTCTTCCTGTGTCTTACCATCAAGGAAGAGTTTTTGAAGCATCTTTCTTTTTCTGAATGTTTAGGTTGTCCCCCCCCCTTTTTTTTTATCATATTCTTATTGTGTAAAGACATAAACACCTGGGCTTAGGGATTTCATCCCATTTGCCTCACTATTGGCAAAACAATTCCAATTGTATGATGGTGCAGTGATTTAGAGAACCATTTAGGAACCATTTCCCCCCTGCAGTCTAAAGCATACATAGGCCAAGCAATGTTACAATAGAAAACCAATTCCTTCTTAATCATTGGATAATAGCTGTACATGAATCAATCTGCTAAAATTCAGCCCAGTGGGCTCCCTTTAGTAGTTAAAACAGAACAACCCCTGATGGCACAAATGTACAAACCCAAAACCATAACCAAGAGAAGACCCCAGACAAAGTAGGAACATAGAAACAAAACTTGAATTTATAATTTCATTACTGCAAACAAGTGCTCACAAGCAAGTCTTCGACCCTAATGTCCTATCAGCCAATACCACAAGTGGGCCTAACCAGACCCAAGAAGCACAAAGCCCAAGTGGCAGGGATAGCCTATCAGCCAGTACTGTCAATGGTCCTAAGTACACCCAAGTGGCACAAAGCCCAAGTGTCAGGGTAAAAGGACCCATGTGCACGCTGGTTCAACTTACTCAATCTTGGAATCCCTGTGCTCCCCAGACCTATTTTCCTTCACTAGCCAGGTGTTTCAGGTGTCTGATGCCTTGAGAATAAATGCAGGGATATTCCCCAAGAAATGTTCTCAGCAGCTGCTGGGAAGTTACCACCATCCCACTCCTGGGGTTGGCCTGCCACAGGCAGCTGGGACCACAGGCAGCTGGGACCCCAGCCCAGGCCCTCTAGGACTTACTGAGGTCCATGCTGTCTGGCAGAGTAACCAAAAACTAACAGAACAAAACGGAGATTTGGCTTCCTGCCACCAGAAAAAGCCAAACTTGTGAGTCAGGTGCTAGTGCAAAAGAAAAGGGATTTTATTTATGTGCCGCACAACCTGGGAGAATGGTGGACTCCCATCTCAAAGACCATTTCAATTCTGCGTAAGTCCAAGGTTCTTATAGAGATAGGAAAGGAAGGACATTTTTCCTATACAATTATCTTTCTAGCTTTTGGCAAGCTCAGGCCCTGCTCATTCATATCTCTAGCTTTTAGCAGCTCAGTGTAAGTATTTCTCCCTGCCACCATCTTGGCCAATGGGGGAGACTCCCTGGTGCTCTGTCTACAGTAACAGTAGTGGGAGACCTGGTCTCCAAAAGGGGCTGCCCCAGCCCACCCCCACTCCAGAGGTGGTATTTATTGGCTCCTGGGTTCTTCCACCTTCCGTAGCTTTTTCATGATGCGAAGGGGTTTTTCCCTGAATGAAGGTAGAAGATTATCTGCCCTTGAATGGTAGAGTTCCTGCCTTTATCTGCACAGGATGAGGTGGCCCCCTACACCAAGGCATCAGCACTGCACCCCAGAAGAAGAAGCCCCTGCCTTACCATCACAATGTACGAGGCTTTCCTGTGCTAAGAAGACAGGAGCCCTCACCCCAGATGAGCAACTGCCCTTACAATATCATCCATAATAAGGGGGGTGTCCCCCATGCAAATGTGAAGCCTGGACTGAGGGTTTGGTCCTGGTCTTCTGGAAGCCCTGGGCCTTGGACCCATGGGCTTGTTACACCCCTGCCAGCCCATCCCACAATGGAGGTAGGGTTCTCTGCTAAGGCAGATCCCCACCCCAGGGAAGTGGGAACTTTTGCCCTCTCAGTGAAGGCTAGGTCCTTCCTAACCCCTTCCCACTCTCACCCCTGAACAGGGCACCCCAACATCCTCTGCTTTCCCCATTACACCCTGTGGCAGAGGGTGTGGCTCTATGATAAAAGATCCTGGAATCCGTCCTGGCCTGGGGTACCCATACTCCTTCAAGGAGGAGATGGTGATCCCCCAGTACAGGAGCTCTTTTCAGAACTGGGGGAATCTCCAAGCTGCCCATCCTGCTTCTGGACAGGGTAGTGCCAGTTCCACACTCACAGTGGAGTGGGTAACCCCAACAGCCTTCCCTGAGCCTGTCTGTGGGGGTGAGTGCATCCTCAATGCTATTGTTACTTTAGACAATCATTTGGAGCACAGGTAGTAGTGGCAGGATGAGCACAACCCAGCACAAGCCAGACAAGGGTTAACCAGATGTCCTTGGTCATGGGGATTATGGGTTGCCCTACAGACTCCAACCAGTTGACTCTGGATGTGCAGGCACCGTGTCCAGCGATGGTAAGTGGGCTGAGAGCTGTGGCATCTCCAGGCTTTCTGATTGTGGGTCCTGCTGCCCTCCCCACAACTGGCACTGATACTGCAGTCAGGGAGTGTCAGGAAGTCTCCCCCATTGGTTAAAATGGTGCAGGGGAAGTTCCTACACTAAGCACACCAAAAGCTAAAAAGGTGAGTGGGCAAGGCCCAAGTGCACCAAAAGCTAGAAAGATAATTGTATAGAAAAAGAAAAGCTGACTCCTTATCTCTATAAGAACTGCACATTTGAGCAGGAAAGGGATATGCTCTTTGAGATGGGAGTGCTCCACTCTCCCATGCAGCAGCACCTAAATAAACCTCTTTCCTTTTGTACCAACCCCTGTTTCATGAGTTTGGCTTTCATTATGGCAAGCAGCCAAAACTACATTTTTGGTTACACTATTACAGGACGCCATCCCCGCAAAGGAGGGGCACCTGCCCTCCTTGTGGATGAAGTGGTGCCTCTGTGGTTCTGCAGGAGCCCTGTTCCCCATAAAGGGGGACCACAAAGCACCCCTTTAGGACATAGGGGCGTTCCCTGGCACTGCAGTCAGAGCCCTGCTTCCTGGAAGTGGAGCCTTCCCTTACCTACCTCAGTGAACTGGGCAAACGCTTTGCAATGGCTGGAGCATGGCACCCACATGGGGAGCTGCCCCCACCAGCAACAGAGTGGATGGTTATCATGTTATGACAAAGTCCTGCCCCCAAGGAATGGGTTCTCTACACCTCCCTGGGGATGAGGGTACAGTCCCTGAGTGCTGTGGGGCCCCAGAACAGAGTTCCAGCCCAACCCTGCCCTTGTGTTGAGATATAAGAGGTGCTCCAGCTTCTGCAGGAGCAGTGCCCCGACTAAGAGGTGTGTCTCACCCCCTTGTGACAATAAGGGTGGCCCATGCTCTATTAATGGGAGGGGAGCCCCCTGACTCCACTTGCAGCATTGGTGGTGATTCCCAAGATGAGGGGGAGCCCTGATTATGTGATGGTGGGCCCCCTTTGTCCAGTGGCAGAGGGGGCTGTTGCTCTAAAGTGGGAGCTTAGTGCTGTAAACAGGGAGCCTTGTACCTTTGCTCCCTCTGCCCCAACTAGTGGCACACCAACTTTGCAGGAGCCCAGACCCAACAGTGGCTTCCCTAGTCCAATGCACTCGTCCCCACCCTCTCCTAGGATGTGGCAACCCCAGGAACAAGGCAGGAGTATTGCCCCAGGACCAGGGAGGAACCATTGTTCTCAGTGCAATTGGGGCAGCCCATGTTCTGTGGCCTGAGGTGCCCTCCCACTTTCCCATAATCCCTATCTCCAACTTCTGCAAATTAATCTATTCCCACGTGATGTCAGCAGCTCCACCTCTGGATGGGGGCAAGGGGAGTGGGCCTGCACCAGTGGCTGAGTGGTAGGTCTTGCACTATGCCCCAAGCCAGGTCCTTGGAGGGTTGGGCTCTCATCCCTACCCTTAATGCCTATTCAGCAGCATGGGTGAGATTCCAAACCTGTTTCTTGGAAGGTGGGTATCCACTTCACTCTCCTAGCGGGTGGTGCAGCCTAATGTTAGGGTGGGAGTCCCACCCATAGGAGGATGGCATCCATACCAATCCATATCCCTAACCTCCATCTTCTCCACTACCACCCATTGTGGGGGCAGTGGTGGCAACCACCAGGATAGGGCACTAGACCTAGACAGAAGACACTGTACAGTAGACATTAGACACTAGACAATGTACACCAGATACTAGACATGATACAGAAGACTACACTGGACAATGTAGCATAGACACTAGATACGAAACAGAAGACACTGTGCACTAGATACTACGGAATAAACCTTAGACACTGTACCTTGATACTATATCCTGCTCACTAGACACTACACTAGCCATTTTATACTACACACTGGACATTAGACACAGTGCACTACAAACTAGAATCTACACTAGACAGTACACATGACACACAAGACACTAGACATTCTACAATAGACACTAACACTAGATACCCTAACATATGAGATACTAGACACTACACAGTGTACACTAGAGCAGCAATCTTCAACTTTTTCATCTCATGGCATAAACTAATTACTAAAATTCTGAAGCACACACAAAATATATTTTTTGCTGATCTACAATTTAAAAAATAAGTATAATTTTTATTAATTTACACCAGACAGCTGTTGTTATGTTGATTGTTGTCATTTTTTCAATCAAAGGAAAAAAGTCAGTGCCTCTGACAAAATAGGAAGATACTGCATGTTTTAAAAGTTCTTGCAGCAAACCAGTTGAAAATCACTACACTAGACACTGCACACTCATAACAGTACAATAGACACTAGACAGAGGACTGTACACTACACACTAGTCACTAGACACTACAAACCGGACATTAAACACTGTACATTAGGCACTAGGCTGTGCACTAGCCACTAAACAGAATTAACTAGACACTAGACATTTGACACTAGACACTGGAACCTAGACAACTGACACAATTTACTACATGTACTAATGTGTAAGTGACATTCACTGAAAAGATGGTCTGCTCAAACTTGTGCAAGTATACCTTTTTATTATTTATTATTATTTTTATTGTTGTGAAATCACAGCTGTCCTGAACTTCCTCCATTACTCTCCTTGCCCTACCCACCCCACCTCCTATAGTCAGTCCTCCTCTGCCACAGTTATCTTTGTCCATGGGTACTTTATACATGTTCCTTAATGACCCTAACCCTTCTTTCCCCTGGTATCCCCCCTCGCATCTGGTTACTGTCAGTTTGTTCTTTATTTCTATGTCTCTGGTTCTATTTTGCTCACTTGTTTCTTTCACAAGTTCCACTTACAGGTGAGATCATATGGACTTATCTTTCACCACACAACTTCTTTCACTTAGCACAATGCTCTCCAGTTCATACCATGCTGTCGGAAAGGGTAAGAGTTCCTTTCTGCTATGTAGTATTCTCTTGTAAAATGTACTATGTTTTATTAATCCACTCATTTACTGAAGGGCATGTAGGTGTTTCCAGCACTTGGCAATTGTAAATTGTGCTGCTATAAACATTGGGGTGCATAGGTTTCTTTTAATTGATTTCAGGATTCTTTTTTTCTTGTTCCTGTTCTTTTTTAAAATTATTTTATTATTGTTCAATTACAGTTGTCTGCATTAACCCCCCACCATTCCCCCCACAACCCAGCCATCCCCACCTCCCTCCCTTGCTTCCACCCCCTCCTTGGTTTTGTCCATGTGTCCTTTATAGCTGTTCCTGAAAAACCTTTCCTCCTTCCCTTCCACCTGCCCTCTGGTTACTGTCAGATTATTTATAATTTCAATGTAATTTCAGGTATTGTGATCCCTCTTACTTTGTTCTTCTTTCTGAAAATTGCTGCTGCTATTCAGGGTTGTTTATGGTTCCATATAAATTTCTGAAATGTTTGTTCTATACTGTGAAATCTGTCAAAGGTACTTTAATAGGAATTGTGTTGAATCTATAAATTGATTTGGGTAGTATGGACATTCTGATAATGTTAATTCTTCCAATCCATAAGCATGGGACATGCTTCCATTTGTTTGTGTCTTCCTTAACTTCTTTTTTCAGTGTTATGCAGTTTTCTGAATACAGGTCTTTTACCTCCATGGTAAGGTTTATTCCTAGGGACTTCATTTTTCTTGTTGCTATATCAAATGGGATTTTTCCCCCCTGATTTGTGTTTCTGATATTTCATTGTTGGTGTACAACAGTGCCTTTGATTTCTGAATATTCACTTTGTATCCTTCAGTTTTGCCTAATTCACTTATTAGGCTGAGTAGGTTTTTGATGGAGTCTGTAGGATTTTCTATGTACACTATCATGTCCTTAAATGCTTTGTAAAATTCTCCTGTGAAACCATCTCATCCAGGGCTTTTCCCTGTTTCTAGTTTCCCTGTTGTTTTTGGTAATTCTCAGTGAGCTCGTTGAGCTTCCTTATAACTATTGCTTTGAACTCAATATCTGATATTTGAATTGCCTCTATTTCATTTAGTATTCTTTCTGATGCTTCCTGCTTTCCTTTCACTTGGGGTTTGTTTGTCTTCCAATTGTTTGTAAGAGTCTACTAGTTAGCCTCTGCTTCTCAAATTAATCTGTTCTGACACCCTGCATTTATGGTGTGAACTTCTATGGTAGGAGACCTGTGAGATTTAGTGATTCAGTCTCCTTGATCTCCTGAACTTGCTGCTCTTGGGATGTCAATCATGTTGGCTCTCTGGATGTCTTTGGGTTTTGATTGTTGTTAGTTCATTCTTTTGCATGTCCTTCCCTCCAGCTGGTTAACTGAGGGTCCCTCAGCTCAGCATGTATTGGATGCTGTTTTGCAGGTGTGAACAGGTTTTTTTCAAAGCTGGTTCTTCTGTCTGTCCAAGGTTATGTGGCTTCACTCTCGCTATTGTTCAGTTTTTTTTTTTTTTGTTCTGGGTATTTTCTCCACTGTTTAGTTGTAGTTCCAGATTGGTCCTGGGTGGAGGTTAATGTGGCTTCCACTCAGTACTTCACCTTTTTCTGTTACTATGTGTTGGTGGTTCCTTTGATGGTGGGTTCTCTTCCAACAGGTATACTGGTATTCAGAACTCCCATCTACTCTTTTATGTGATCAGTTAGAGGAAGAAGGCAAAATAGATTAAGACAGCAGGAGTGTATTTTATGGGACTTAAAGTACCAAGTTGTACAGAAGAGATAGGAGATGCTTTGGATAAGTATAGTGTAAATGGTGATATTTCACCCAACTAGTCGCTTTTTAGACAGTGTGGAAAAAAGATAAGACTCTTGTTAAGGGGGAGGAAGAATTATGAGTTGGATCCAGAAAACAGTGAGATTGTGGGATGTCAGATTATGAGATATAATGAGAGTAAGTGATAGAAAATAGGTGTAGTATGCAAAAGAATAGAATTAACCATAGCAGTAATAAAGTTCTGGAAGACAGTGAGATGATATAAGATCCAAGAGGGGTGCTGTGTAGTATATACAATTGTATGGAACAACAATGACTTACAATAGTAATGGAGCAAAAAATTATATGACAGAATCTATGTGATCTGAGTAACAAGAACAGGAAGTACACGGCCTACAGCAGTGTGGTATTGGAACACAGTGAAGTGAAAGAAGGAAAATTAAAATACACTATGAAAGAGAGAACAAGGAAAACCAGTCAAACAATGCAATTAAAAAAAACAAATAAAATGAAGGAAACTAAGCAAAGAGCAGAAATAAAAAATACTAATAAAATAAAATAAGTAAAATAATGAAAAAATAATAATACAAATAAACAATCACTTGCAGTTCTCTGGACTAGCAAGGTGAAATTTGTCTCAGTTTCTCAGTTGTTGGGATGACCCCTCTTTGGGTCTGACTCTGGTCCTTTCACAGCTCCAGGATTTATTGTCTCACTTGTAGGGGGGAATAAAAAAAGAAATGAATAAAAAACCTCCTGCTGGCTTTAAAATGGCCAAGCATCTGCTGGACTTCCAGGGTGCAGCAGGCTGAGGGGGTTTGGATTTTACTTTTCTCCCCTTCCTGTGGTTTTGTGGATGGGGGCCAGGTCTTAATTCCACTCCTCAGAGATGCCCAGCCTTCTGCCCAGTTCCTTAGTTCAGTGCTGGGCTCCCAGTGCCCTTCTGCACCAGGTCTGTGCCTTCAGTCCACCTTTGTGCTGTCCTTGAGGTGCACCAATTAGGGGCAACTCACACACCACCTTCTGGCTCTTTGCTGTCCTAGGTGCTAAGGACTCTCAGAGTATCTTCAAGGTAGGTCAGCTCCCCCACTGAGTTAACTATTTCTGGGGACTGCTGACTCCCTGAGCCCTGCTGCTCTCCTCTGCTGGGGCATGCTCCGCCTTCCTCTTAGCAAGCCAGTTGGCCCTGCAGTACAGGAGTGCCACTTCAGCAGCAGTGGCAGGGGCTGGGGGCACAGCTGTGGTGTTGGCCAGGTTGGGTGTGCAGCCCCTGGAGCTGCGAGGTCCCTGGAGCTGCGGGCTCAGGTGGACTTCCTCAGCTGCTGTGGCTGGGCGGAGGGTAGGGGCACCCCACAGTCTTGGTGTCAGGGACAGGCCTGCTGCTGAGGCTGTGGAGGCTGCAGGGGTGCCACAGGAGTGGTGGGGCAACTGCTGTGGGAGAACTCCACTGTGGGACAATTCCCTAACAGCCACTGAGAGCCCCTTTTTCTGAAAAATTCCTCCTGTTCAAGCCTGCTGCTCCAAACAAGTGCCTGGCCTCTCACACAGCCCAACTTTGCCACCAAACCAGAGACTATCTGGGTCAGGGTCCATCACAGCCCAACTCTTCTCCCTTCTCTGGACGTCCCTGGTTCCCCATTTTCTCTGTTAATGACCCAGCTGGCATCCACAGTCTCAGCAGGTGCACATTGCCCCTGGGTGCTTTCCACTTTGTCTTTATCTGCTCCCCACCCCCGCAGCGACTTCAAGCATCCAGGTACATCCTGGTGCTGCTCAAACCTTCCTGTTTGGCAGGGGAGGGAGCTGCTGACCTGGTTCTCTACCAAGAATCCTGTGGCTGGCAGGGCAGGAGCTGGGCCTGGGGCTTTCGCCACCCTCATCCCCGCACTGGTCCCTGGGACCTTATTGTCCCAAAGCAATCTCCTTACCATCTGATTTTTTAATGTCCTCTACAGTTTTGGCCTCCAACCTTCATATATGCTGGGATACCATTGGCTGTTCACTGTGTTCCTCAGAAGATCAGCTAGGTGTTCCACCTGTGTGCAGGAGGAAGTGGACTCTGCTCCCACCTACCTGGCTACCATCTTTTTCAGTTTAACTGCTTTTTCTTTACACTAGGGCTTTTTAGGTTGTTTTTCAATTTGTGTGAGTCTCAAGGCAGATTTAGTTTTCTATTTGTTTTCCTCTTTGATCTATTGTTTAGAAGCATGTTGTTTAATCTTCACAAACGTGGGTTTTTTCTCTTTTATTTTTATACTTAATTTCAATTATCTTTAACATGGTGGTCAGATAATATGGTAGATATACTTTAAGTTTCTTGACTTTCTTGAGGCTTGTTTTGTGGCCTAGTACATGATCTATCTTGGAAAATTTTCCATTGAACTAGGAGTAAATGTCATAAAATGCAGTATTTGCATTAAATGTTTTATAAATGTTGTGGAGTAAAATTAATCCACGGTGGCAATTAGGGCCTTTTTTCTTATTAATTTTTAAATATACTATTTAAAATAAAATGACTTTTTAAATTTAAATTTTATTTTATTTTCTCTCTGATATTTTTGTATTTTGGCAATCACAAAGGTGTCAAACTGCATGTTTACTTCTTTTTTTTTCCGTTTTCTTTTTATTGTTGTTCAAGTACAGTTGTCTTCATTTTCCTACCAGTACTTTCCCCACCCCACCTATCCCACCTCCCACCTTCAATCCTACCCTCTTTGGCTTTGTCCATGGGTCCTTTATACATGTTCCTTGATGACCCTTCCATTTCTTTCCCCTGTTAAGCCCTTCCCTCCTCCCCTCTGGTTACTGTCAGTTTGTTCTTTATTTCAATGTCTCTGGTTATATTTTGCTTCCTTTTTTGTTTTGTTGATTAGGCCCCACTTATAGGTGAGAGCATATGGTATTTGTCTTTCATCACCTGGTTAAAATGACTCTAAACATCTCACATCACACTTCACGTAACCATTACAGACTGGACTTAAGGTGGTGAAAGCACAGTACAATATGCACATTTCTTATTATAAACCTTTACAGTTGAAATCGATATGATTTTATTAACCAATGTGACACCAATAAATTCAATTATAAAATTAAAATAGTCTTCTGAAGAAAGTGCTTCTTTTTAAATTGCTTTATTACAATGGAGAAAGTAGTAAACATGTTCAATATCTGAATTTGTATAATTTACCAGTGTCAGGTGTAAAATTAGTCCTGTCATTTTGAACTGAAAGCTGGAAATTAAAAAAGTGGATTGTTTCTATGGGAACTCTCCCCAGGCTTGTACAACTGACTCTGTGGTCTGTCTTCAGCTTCTTGCCCTGTGTCCTCTGTGTTACACAGGTTAATGATGGTGAAGTGAAGGTTGAAGGACACCAAAGCTCGGCCAGAAGCTCAGGTGGAAATGACAAAAAAGAGAAAATATCTTCAGACAGACTTGAATCCAGGGTTATGCCAGGCCCTCCTAACACCCAGCCCCATGCTCTCCTTTCTAATCCATGTTTCATAAAAAGAAGAGAAAGAAAAGAAAAGAAAAGAAAAGAAAAGAAAAGAAAAGAAAAGACCCCTTTTTAAAGACTCCAAGTTCACTAAAATTTTTACATAATCCTGTCATCAATTATTCCAGTCAGCATTAAGACCATTTCTCTAGGTGCACAGAAGACTGTAAATATACCATATGTGACATGAGAAACAAATTTCAAAAAATGTCTAACGTGATTGACTCTCTGACTAACGCTAAAGCTCAGGATTATGTCCATTATTTCACTGAGGTATGATAAATGTCTCAGAAAGTTACAGCATATATTAATGTATCTTACCCATAGTTGGATGAAGGAACTCCATTTAAATTCATCCCAAATATCTGAGTTCGTCTGAGCCTTCTCTCCTACTTCCAGAGATCTCTAAACTGGCAAGAAGAGATTGTACCTTAAACTCCATGATAGGTTCATTTCCATGTGCTTTTTCCAAACCCAGAAAGGCAACAAGCCTTGAGAAAAGAGGCAAACAGCTTTCCTGCAGGAGTGGAAATTTCTAAAATTAAACCACCACAGCAGGTCCAGCAGCATATTCTGCAGAACCAGGCAGCAGGTAAGCACTTGTCTTGGATGATCCAATTAATTTCATAAAATACATATATACTAACACTTTTCAGAAAATAAAACTGATCCTCATAGAGATGAGTGGATATTCCCAAGAGACAATGTAGAGTTGGCAGGGTCACTGTTTATCAAGAAAGTGGCCAGTGTTCACCTAGTATTAATTTGAGCTGGATGTGTTGGATCCTGTTGAATGCCATATAGGTGATGTGATACCTAGTTGTGAATGATGCTTCCACATGGGAAGGCTACTACCATAAACACTTTGGGACACTTCACTATTATGGTGTCTGGCACCTGGGTGCAAATTAGACCAATCTTGATGGCCTAACTACAGATGGATTCATCATCCTTTAATTAGAATATCAGCCAGCCACACACTCCCCATTCCCTCTCTTGCCCAGTTATTCCCTTGGAATTGTTATCTTAAAGGCTTCCATTTCATCTATTCTAGATCACATAAAGGTACACCATATGATATGTCCAAATGACAGATCAGCAGACATTCTCATCAGACACTTGAGCAATGTATATTCTTGACTCTATTTACAAAAGAGGAAATAAAGACTCAGGGCATTGGAAGACCTCCGTAAGTCCTCACTGAGTGGGGTTTCTGAGGGGATTGGTGCTGCTGCTCTCGCTTAGGGGCTGCTATGGCTGATCAGAGGTGAATGGCCTGAGAATCCCTGTTTAAGATAAAAACAAAAACCCATGTCTTCTCAAAGGCAACAGAATTGTGGGACTTGATCTTGGAGATTTCTGATTTCCATTCACCAGTGAGAAAACTAAGTCTGAAAAGGTTTAGGATTTTTCTTTGATACAGGATATTTCTTACACAAATAACACCCCCCTTTTTTTATTACAAAAGCTTCTATCAAAAAATCATAAGCATGTAATTCTATAATAGAACAATAGCACATTCAAACACACCATATGACACTTTAGGTGAAATTTTCAAGTTAAACTATAAATTATTATACCCGTATTATTATGGTACCAACCACACTCAAGCATGTGTTAATTCTGCCAGACACTATATTTTTAGGGATAGATACTGTACCTCAGGATTTTGTTTTTGAATTCCAGACCAAAAAACAAAGAATATGTAGAGGAGTATTTATTTATTTGTTTGTTTGTTTATTTATGTATTTAGTATTGAATGCATATGTTTGACATTCAGTAATAATTATATATAGATTTCAATTGAACAATTTTATTATACATAATCTGAATATATTATTGTGTTAACCACCCAAAGTCAAGTCTTTTTTTTCAACAATTAATTATTTTTACCCTCTCCTACTCTGCTCCGCACTTGTTCCCTGCTTTGATCACCATATTTTCATCTTTATTCATGAGTTTTTTTCTGCTTAATTTTACTCTGTTTATAAGCAGGTTTCTAAACCCATCTCCAACATCTGTAAGTCTGTCTTCAGTATCTATGACTCTATTTGTATTTGTTTGTTTGTTTCATTAGGTTGTAAATATAAGTGAATTCACATGGTATTTTTCTTTCTATGACTTGCTTATTTTACTTAGCACAATATATTCTAAGGCCATCCCTGTTGTTCCAAAAGTTACATTTTCTTCATACTTATGGTTGAGAAGTATTCAATTGTGTACATATCCTCATGCACTCTTGTTGACCATACAGATCAATGCAGCAACCAGACAAAACACTATGTAGTTTCTTCAAAAAATTAAAATTAAGCTGCCTAATTATCCACCAATTCCACTACTGAAAATCTATCTGAAGAAAGCTGAAACACTAACTAAAAAATGTTTATGCAACCCTATGTTTATTGCAATGTTATTTTTAATATATTTTATTGATTATGCTATTACACTTGTCTGATTTCTCCCCCATCATTCCCCTTCACTCTGCACACCCCCTCCCACCCACATTCCCCCCTTTAGTTCATGTCCATGGCTCATAAGTTCTTTAGCTTCTACATTTCCCACACTATTCTTGCCCTCCCGTCTATTTTCTACCCACCGTCTATGCTACCTATTCTCTGTACCTTTTCCCCCTCTCTCCTCCTCCCACTCCCCTGTTGCTAACCCATCATGTGATCTCCATTTCTGTGGTTCTGTTCCTGTTCTGTTTGCTTAGTTTGCTATTGTTTTAGGTGTGATTGTTAGTATTTTTGAGTTCGCTGTCTCTTTCTTGTCATATTTTTTATCTTCTTTTTCTTAGATAAGTCCCTTTAACATTTCATATAATAAGAGCTTGGCGATGCTAAACTCCTTTAACTTGACCTTATCTGAGAAGCACTTTATCTGCCCTTACATTCTAAATGATAAGTTTGCTGGATAGAGTAATCTTGGATGTAGGTCCTTGCCTTTCATGACTTCGAATACTTCTTTCCAGTTCCTTCTTGCCTGAAAGGTTTTTTGAAGAAATCACTGGATAGTCTTATGGGAACTCCTTTGTAGGTAACTGTTTCCTTATCTCTTCCTGCTTTTCAGATTGTCTCATCTTTAACCTTGGCTGATGTAATTATGATGTGCTTTGGTGGGTACTTCCTTGGGTCCAACTTCTTTGGAACTGTCTGAGCTTCCTGAACTTCCTGAAAGTCTATTTCCTTTGCCAGATTGGGGAAGTTCTCCTTCATTATGTTTTCAAATAAGTTTTCAGTTTCTTGCCCTTCCTCTTCTCCTTCTGGCACCCCTATGATTCAGATGTTGGAATGTTTAAAGTTGTCCCAGAGGTTCCTAAGCCTCTCCTCATTTTTTCAAATTCTTTTTTTTCTCATTCAGTTCTGGTTGAATGATTATTTCTTCCTTCTGGTCCAAACCATTGATTCAAATCCCAGTTTCCTTCCAGTCACTCTTGGTTCCCCATGCATTTTCCTTTATTTCACTTTTCATAGCCTTCACTTTTTCCTCTATTTTGCAACCATACTCAACCATTTCTGTGAGCATCCTGATTACCAGTGTTTTGAACTGTAAATCTGATAAGTTGGCTATCTCTTCATCACTTAGTTGTATTTTTTCTGGGGCTTTGATCTGTTTTTTCACTTGGGCCATATTTTTTTTAGTCTAAGCACACCTGTTATGTAGTAAGGGGTGGAGCCTTATGTATTTGCCAGGGCAGGGCAATAAACATCACTGCATTGTGGTGTTATCTGTGGGGGAGGGATCAGAAAGGGAACAATTTCACTTGCTCAGCTCTCTGCTGGCTTTCAGTCACTTTTGCCACTACCCACAAGCAAATTGAGCCCTTCTAGTGCTGATTCCTGGGTGGATACTTTTTTTGTACATTCTAGGACCCTGTGGGTCTCTCCAATAAACTCTCCTGTGAGGCTGGGAGTTTCTCCTAGTGCCACAACTCCCACAGGTTATTATAGCCAGAGGTTTTGAGGCTTTCTTTTCCTTCACTGGAACCCTAGGTTGCACAGTCTATCTCACTTCCCAGTTTTCCTCCTGGTTTATCCAGATGCAAATGTAGGACTGCCTAGTCCACTAGCTACCTCCTTGCCCACCTTGGTCCACCAGCCACCAATTCTCCCACCCAGTCCTCTAGCCACTGCCTTGCTGTGCATTGTCTCCACCCTGGCTGCCCATCTCTGCCCCTTCTACCACTCTGAATGAATAGTTCTTCTCTAACTCCTTGGTTGTTGAACTTCCATACAGTTTGATTTTCTGGAAGTTCTAGTTACTTTTTGTTTTTAAATTTGTTGTTGTCCTTCTTTTGGTTGTGTGAGGAGGCAAAGTCTATCTACCTACACCTCCATCATGGCCAGAAGTCCTATAATTCCCATACAGCTCAATTTTATGATGGTGTTGTGTGTTATTAGTTTTGAGATCTGGTTGTAATTCTTTCTATGGTTGTGCAGGGAGGCAAAGCATATCTACCTACACTTCCATCTTAACCAGAGGTCTTGAAATTCTTAATAATTTTTTCAACGAGATGTCCCATCTTATCATTGTATACTAGGCTCAGGAAATTACATAGGTCACCAGTCCTCCAGAGCTTGTGTGAAGGGAAGAAAAAAAGGAACAATCCTCAAGAAGACAGAGTCTAAGACATTTCTCAAATTGTGAGAAGCCAAAAGGAAGCCAGAGAGAGAATTCTTTCATGGAAAGGAACAACGTTGTCCTGTCAGACTGAGAGACCAAAGATGAGGTTTCATGAGTGTGTATGTGTGTGTGTAAGATATGAAGCTGGTCGTGAACAGCAGGTCATGTATATGGGGACACCATACACAGGTCATAAGCTCAAAATGCCTTCCCTGAGGGAGTACAAGACAACTTCTGAGTTAACTAAAACTTTGACCTCTATAAAGTCTTTCTTATAATACTCAAGGAAGAGCTTTATATATTGACAGAGAGCAAGCCATGAGGGTCTGATGGAGGCTGAGGGGACAAGCACTGGGACAGGCTATTTTGCTTTGTCCCTTTCTTTCTGTGTCCCACTGGAGAAAAGTACTGGTACCAACATCTCTATTACCTCACATGCTAGGCTAGCAGGAGGCTTACTGAAGTAACAATCTCCCACAGTGCAGGAAGCACCAAAGAAGCTCCAAACTTGGCCTATAAGAAGACTGCAGGATCCAAAGCGCCAGTGTTATATTGCAAAATAGACTATGTCATAATTATTATATCTTTTGGTACTATTTAAAGTTTGTATCATGTATATATAAAACTGAGTTATTGAAGACTGTTAACTCATTAGGATATAAACCTGATATTTTTGCCAATATCTATTCCTAGATGTCTTATATAAGTGATGTCTTCCTTAATCTCATCTAAACCCAATTCCATAGGTTTTCATACATTCTGACTTATACAAACAATATCTTTTCATTTTCCAAGACCCAGCACCATTTATTTTAAAAACTACATTATTATGTTTGATTCAAATCTTTTCTATCTACACTTCCTACACCAAATGCAGACCACAGCTTTGTCTGGACTGACTTGAAATGGAGGGGTGGGTCACACAGTCCAACTGTTGCTTCTCTCCTCTGCACTTCCTCTACCCACTGCTGCTTCCTTTCCTGTTGGTGGGGCTAAAGTAGCAGATAAAACAACAAAAATTATCACCCTGACTGGGCCAGTCACAGTCCTGCGTGAGGTTGGCAGTTATGCTGTTCTGGCTCATTGTGTGTGTATCCCACATAGCTAGCATGGATGGTGGCTCCAACATGGTCCACTAGTAAACAGTTCACTGCCCCCATCTAATTCTCCCCAATTCTCTGGCAAAGCGGACAACCAAAAATAAAAATAAAAATTACAGTCACCCTTTTCACTGGTTTATCTTTTTTTAAACAGGAATTCATTTGGGGCCCCTACTTGACCTTGAGAAAAGAAAGCATGACCTCCACAGATGAATAGCCTGTCTTCTCCCTGCATTGACTGTGTGGAGGGACGGTGGTTGGTATAGAGCTTTTTTCTGATTTTTTTCTCTATTATACCTGAAAGGAGAGAGCTGAATCACCTGTTGGCTTTGTTCTTTGCCAGGAATGTGGGATTTAGAATCACTGTAGGACAATTTTGAAGCCTGTGTTATTGCCTCTTATATTACCTTTATTCAAAATATTACATGACCTGTGCATTGATAATTGAGTTATACATAGAGGACATTTTCATAACACAATGGAGGGCACTTCATCAAGCCTACAAAGGAAGGATCAAGAGCAGTTTGCTAGAGGAAAGGATGTCTTTCCTATGTCATAATAGGAAAGCAAAAATTATCCTGATGGAAATGTAGAGATGAAGCAAGGTTTCTCAACCTTGGTATCACTGCCATCTATGCCAGATAATTCCTTTTTTGTTTGTGGGAAGCTGTTCGTGCACCCCTGGTCTCCACCAGGGGTAGTAGCACCCCTCCCCAAACTATGACAACAAAAAAATCTCCAGACATCAAAAAGCATCTTTCAGAGAGGCAAATTGTCTCTGGTTGAAAACTGCTGATGTACATTTTATAGCAGATTGGAAATCATAGCCAAAATCTCAAGGTACGAAAGAGCATGGCATTTCTGAAAACTGCACATAGTTCCCTATTTCTGAAATATGGAGAACAATCCAGAGAATGGTGGGAGTGGGGATGGAGAAGAAGGGAAGCCAGGGACAGGGTCTGGTACAGCCTGTAGAGGTGAATGAATGTCACCTTTAGCAATGATGAGTCTCAGAAAGAGAACAACATAGGGGATGTTCCAGACAAATGGAAAGAGGAGACAAGAAGAATAAGACTTTAGGCACTTGGATAACACAGGAGCTATGTCAGAAGTGAAGACATCATATGATTAAAAGCACCTGAAGGAGGAGGGGCAAGAGGAAAAGGAACCGGTAAAAATGTATGTAGGAAGCCTGGGTGGATCTCCCTGCAGCAGAGATAAGAACACACAGGATAGGTGATCCCGTTCCAGGACTGGGAAGAAGATGAAAAGTTTGCATGTGTTGAATTGTGGGTGCCCTCTTTTTCCTCTTGTTGGTTAATTTAAGAGCTTAACCTATGGAAATCTATCTCATATTGACAGTTTTCTGGTGTTTCCAAAGATGAAATGTTTTGATGTCAAGCAACTAGGATGCTTATATTTTTATCCTTCTTACTATCTTAGGCAACTTATTCAACACACAATGTATCACAAACAACACAGTTGTGCTTCGTCAACAGTTTAAAATCCCTCATTTCAAATACCACTGTGAAATTACTCCAACATTGGCCCATTTACCAGAGAAAACTTGTCATGGTTTTGATGTTTTCTCTAGTAAACCACTAAAAAGAAAACACAAGAGAGGCGAAGGTACTATAAGGAGAAGAGCTCTTAACAAAGAATTTGATACAAATGACTTTGCCCCAGGTTGGTACTTTATCTTAGAAGAGAATATTACTACAACTTGATTGGATGCATTATGAATGAACTCCAATGGAAACATTTATGAAAAAAGGAAACGATGTTGCAACAGTACGTATGCACAAACAAAGCAATGTTTGTTGCAGAACTGATTAGCAAACATCACCAGCATGTTTAATGTAATATACAGAGGGAATATTGTAAAAGATTTGACACCTAAATCAATTTTCATGGTAAGCAACCTAGGAAGTTTTTTAAAAACGATTTTATGGTTGTTCAAGTACAGTTATTTGCAATTACACCCACCAGTACCCCTCCCCCAGCCATCCCCACCTTGCTCCCCTGCTTCCACCCCTCCTTGGTTTTGTCGATGTCTCCTTTATAGATGTTTCTGAACCCCCCCTCCATTATCCCCTCCCACCTCCCCTTTGGTTGCTGTCAGATTGTTCTTAATTTCAATGTCTCTGGTTATATTTTGCTTGCTTATTTGTTTTGTTGATTAGGTTCCATTTAAAGGGGAGGGAAAAATACCATATGATCTCAACCTAGGAAGTTAAGCTCCCTTTATGAATCACTTTTCAGTTCACTTAGCCCAGATCTTTTAAACAGAGAAGTAGCAGCTGAACTATACAGAAAGCTCCTGAGAAACAGTAGCTAAAGGAGGGCAGGACACCTACAAAATTCAGCTCTGGTGACAAAAAACTCAATGCAGGAGAGGGAGAAGACAGTGGTGAGGTAGGTGGGAGTGGAGCCCAGTTCTCCCTGGGCCCAGCTGGAACACCTCGCCAATCTTCTGAGGAACAGAGTGAACAGCCAACAGAATCCCAGCTTATATGAAGTTTGGAGGCCAAAAATTGCAGAAGGCATTGAAAAACAGATGATGAGATTATGCTGGGATGATAAGGTCCCTGGGATCTGCACAGGAATCAGAGCTGCTGCAACCCCCAGCCCAGTGCCTACTGCAGGATATGGAGAGGAGAGTTAGATCACCAGCTGCCTTCCCTACCAGAGCAGGGAGGGCAGCCCAGCACCAGGAGGGACCTGGATGCTGGAAGTCACTGTGGGGAACAGAGATGAAATGGGAGACACAGAGGTGGTACACATCCACTGGGACTGTTGACGCCGGCACCACAGAAATTGAAGTGCCAGGTGACAACTGGAGAAGGGAGGGGTTGCGCTGTATCACACCCTGATTCACAGAGTCTCTGAACTGGTTGGAAATTTGGGCTGTGTGAAAAGCTGAGCACTTGTTAAGAACAGTGGCTGCTTTTAAGGAACTCTTGAGCAGTGGCTGGCTCATTCCAAGTGTGATTTGAGTTTTGAATGCCCAGACACTGAATGGCTAAGTGGAACTGCACACCTGAGCTTGTCTCCTGCTGTATGCCTACAGGCTGACTGGAGCCTCGCCAGAGACTGGGTGGCTGAGTGAAACGACAGGCCTGAGATTGAATCATCCTGTGCGCTCAGCGACTGAGTGGCTGATTTGAGCCTGGCAGCTCATGCAGGACCTAGGCTGGAGACCGGGAAACTGTGGATATTGCAGCCCAGACCTGGTCCCCATACTCTCAAAACCATAGGAAGGAAGAAAAGTGAAGCTCAGCCCCACTCTTCCTGTGGCATCTAGGAAGACCAGCAGAAGTCACTACACAGGTTTAAAGTCAGCAGGAGGCTAATTGTTATTTTTTCTTTCTTTTTCTTCCTCCTTTTTTCTTCCCCTAAGTGAGACAATAAGAACTGGAGTTACGAAGAGTCCAGAGACAGATTGAAAGGGGGAGCACAAGGCTCTCCCCCAAAAATGTGAAACTGAGACAAATGTCACATTGCTATCCCTAAGAGTTGGCATTTTATTGTGTATGTGCATCACTATTTTTTCATTATTTTTACCACTTTTATTAGTTTTTTTTTTAATTTCTCTTATGTTTAGTTTTCCTCATTTTATTTCTCTCTTTAATAGCATGGTTTGACTGGTTTCCCTTATTCTCTCTTTACTGTATTTTAATTTTCCTTCTTTCACTTTACCCATGTTCCAATAACACACAACTCTTGATCATGTACTTTCTATTCTGGTTACCCAAATCATATATTTCCTGTCATATCATTGTTGTTCCAGTACTACTGTAAATAATTATTGTTCCATACACTTGTACACACTACACAGCAGCCCTCCCTGATCTTAGCCCACTTCACTTTAATCAGAATTATTATTGTTATGGTTAATTCTACTCTTTCTCACACTATGCCTACTTTCTACCCTTTAATCTCACTATATCTCATCATCTAACCTTGCACAACTGCTCTGTTTTCTGGATTTAGCTGACAATCATCCTCCCCTCTAGCAAGAGTCTTATCTCTCTTTCACCTTTAATAAAAAGTGGCTAGTTTGGTGAAATATCACAGATAATGCTATACTTATCCATAGAATCTCCTCTCTCTTCTCTACTTGCTGATACTTCAAATCCCATAAATTAATCCCCCAGTATTTTGATCCATTTTGCCTACTCCCTACCACTGATCACATACAAGAATAGGTGGGAGCTGCAAACATCAGTATACCTGCTAGAGGAGAAAAACCACCAACAAAGGAACAGCCAAAAGGCAAAAACCCAAGTACAACAAGAGAGCCCACACAAACAGAAGAAAGGGCCAACTTACAGCATCCAGACAAGAGTATCAAAGAGACCACACCACTGAACCTCATAGAATTCCAACTATAGAAGTTCATCCTACAAAGACAGCTAGCAAAGTGAAACATCAGGAAGCATAGAAACAAACAATAAAGTCATCAAAAATGGGGAGACAAAAAAAAACACATGCGATCAAAAGGAATGGAAGACTCCCCACTAAAACAGCTAAATGAAATGGAGGTAACCAAACAATTAGATGTAGAATTCAAATTAATGGTTATAAAGATGAACAAGGAATTCACTGACAACTACAAGGAACTGAGAACTACATCAGCATGAAAAAGGAAATAGAAACTATAAACAAAAACAAGGGAGAAATGAACGATAAAATCTTAAAAATAAAAAAAGGACTAGAAAAAATTACAAGCAGGCTGGATGAAGCAGGGGATTGAATCAGCGAGTTGGAGGATAAGGTGGAAAAAAAAAACAAACACCCAGATAGAGCATGAAAAGGAAAAGAGACTCAGAAACAACAAATACGTGGTAAGGGAGCTGCAAGACAATGTGAAACAAGATAATACTCATATAATAGGGATATCAGAGGAAGAAGAAGAAGAACAAGGAGTAAAAAAACCCGCTTTAAAAAAATGATGGAAAACTTCCTTAATTTGATGAGAGAAAAAGTCACACAAATCCAGGAAACACAGAGGAAATCCCAGTAAAGAGGAATGCAAAGAGGCCCACTTCAAGATGCATCATAATTAAAATGGCAAACTTCCAAGACAAAGAGAGAGAATCTTAAAGGCAGCAAGAGAGAAACAGAAAGTAACATACAAGGGAGCCCCCATAAAACTAACAGCTGACTTCTCAGTGGAAACACTCCAAGCCAGAAGACAATGGCAAGAAATATTCCAAGTAATGAAAACTAAAGGCCTGAAACCAAGACTACTTTACCCAGAAAGGCTCTCAACTAAGATGGAATGCCAAGTAAGGAGCTTCCTAGACAAAAGAAGTCTAAAAGAATACACCTCCAGCAACCAGTTGTGCAAGAGAACTCTGCAAGGGACTTCTTTAATAAAAGAAAGGAAAAGAGTCAGAGAGAGGAGAACAGAGGTATGAAAAATGGCAATGAATAAGTACCTATCAATAATAACCTTAAACATAAATGGAATAAATGCTCCAATCAAAAGACATAGAATTCGTGAATAGATAAGAAAGCATGACCCACACATATGTGGCCTACAAGACACTCACTTCAGAACAAAGGACCTACACAGACTGAAACTGATGGGCTGGAAACAAATTTTCTAAGCAAATGGACAGTGAAAAAAGCCAAGGTAGCAATACTCATATCAGACAAAATGGCCTTCAAAACAAGGGCCATAAAAAGACACCCAGAAGCTAATATATAATACTCAAGGGAAGAATCCATCAAGAAGACATAAATATTGTAAATATATATGAACCCAACATAGGAGCACCGAAATACATACAGAAAATCTTGGAGGACTTTAAGAAATATATTGACAGCAACACAATTGTAGTAGGGGATTTCAACATCCCATGTCAAAAATGGACAGATCTTCCAAACAAAATATCAACAAAGATATTGTGTCATTGAACAATGCCCTAAATCAAATGTACTTAACTCATATATACAGAGTCTTTGATCTCAAAGAAGCTAAATACACATTCTTTTCAAATGCACATGGAATATTTTCAAAGATAGACCACATGATAGGACAGAAAACAAGCCTCAACGAATGCAAGAAAATTGAAATTATATCAAGTATTTTCCCTGACCAGAAGAGACTGACACTGGAAAGCAAACTGAAGGAAAAAAAACCCCAAACACTCAAACTCATGGAGAGTGAACAGCATGCTATTAAACAATGAGTGGGTCCCGAATCAGATCAAAGAAGAAATCAAAAAGTTTCTGGAAACAAATGAAAATGAACTCAGCACAACCCCAAACTTATTGGACACAGTGAAAGCAGTCCTGAGAGGGAAGTTCATAGTGATACAGGCCTACTTAAAAAAGATAGAAACATTTCAAGTAAAAAACCCAACCCGACATCTACATGAACTGGAAAAACAACAACAAAGACAGCCTAGAGCAAGTAGAAGGAAGGAAATAACCAAGATCAGAGCTGAATTAAATGATATACAGACTAAAAGCACAATTCTAAGGATCAATGAATCCAGGAAATGGTTCTTTGAAAATATAAACAAAATCGACGAGCCATTAAGCAGACTCCTTAGGAAAAACAGAGAGAGTACCCAAATAAACACAATCAGAAATGAAAGAGGAGAGACTACAACTGATACCACAGAAATACAAATGATTGTAAGAAATTACAACAAAGAACTATATGCCAAGAAATTTGAAAACCTGGGTGAAATGGACTAATTTCTAGAAAAATATAATCTTCCAAAACTAAGTGAAGAAGCAGCAGAAAGCCTGAACAGACCAATAACAGCTAACTGAATTGAAGCAGTAATCAAAAAACTCCTAGTAAACAAAATCCCTGGATTAGATAGTTTCACAGAAGAATTTTACAAAGGATTTAAGGATGTGCTAACCCCTATTCTTCACAGATTATTCCAAAACACTTAAGAAGATGAAAGACTCCCAAACTCTTTTTATGAAGCCAGCATCATCATAATCCCAAAACCTGATAAAGACACAACAAAGAAAGAATCTTGAAGCCAATATCACTGAGGAACATAGACACTAAAATCCTCAGAAAAATATTGGCAAACAGCATTGAGCAACACAAAAAAAGATCATACACCATGATCAAGAGGGATTCATCTCAGGGATGCAAGGGAGGGATAATATTCACAAATCAATAAATGAAATATATCACATAAACAAAAAAATCACATGATCACATCCATAAATGTGGAAGAAGCATTTGATGAGGTACTGCACCCATTTATGGTAAAAAACACTTACCAAAGTGGGCCTAGAGGAAGCATTCCTCAACATAATAAAAGCCATATATGAGAGACCTACAGCCAACATCATACTCAATGGGTAAAACTTACAGCTTTCCCACTAAGATCAGGAACAAGACAAGAATGCCCACTTTCACCACTCCTACTCATCACATTATTGGAAGTCCTAGCCACAGCAATCAGACAAGCAAAAGAAATAAAAGGCATCCAGATTGGAAAGAAGGAAGCAAAACTGTCATTGTTTGCAGATGACAAGACAGTGTACACAGACAATCCAATAAAATCCATAAAAAACTACTCGACCTAATAATGTGAATTGGGCAAAACAGCAGGATACAAAGTCAATATTCAGAAACCAAAGGCATTTTGCACACTAACAATGAAATATCTGAAACAAATCAAGAAAAAATCACATTTGATATAGCAACAAGAAAAATAAAGTATCTAGGAATAAACCTAACCAAGGAAGTAGAAGACCTGTACTTAGAAAACTACACAACACTGAAGAAAAAAAAATAAGGAAGACAAAAACAAATGGAACCATATACCATGCTCATGGACAGAAGAATTAACATCATCAAATTGTCCATACTAACCAAAGTAATTTATAGATTCAATGCAATCCTATTTAAAGTGCCAATGACATATTTCACAGACATAGAACAAACGCTTCAGAAATTCATATGGAATCGATGACCCCAAATAGCTGTAGCAATTTTGAAAAAGAAGAATAAAGTTAGGAGGGGGGTCACAATACCTGATACCAAACTGTATTACAAGGCCACTGTAATCAAAACAGCCTGGTACTGGCCTAAAAATAGACACATATCAGTGGAACAGAATAGACATCCCAGAAATAAACCCAAGTCTCTATGGTCAATTAATATTTGACAAAGGGAGAAGAAGCATAACATGGAGCAAAAATAGCCTCTTCAACAAATGGTGTTGGGAGATCTGGACAGCTACATGCAAAAAAATGAAACTCGACCACCAACTTACAGCATGCACAAAAATAAATTCAAGGTGGTTAAAAGACTTAAATATAAGTTATGACACCATAAAAGTCCTGGAGGAAAACATGGGCAGCGAAATCTCAGATATGTCACACATCAACATCTTCACTGATATGTCCCCTAAAGCAAAGGACATAAAGGAAAATATAAACAAATGTAACCTCATCAAAATAAAAGCTTCTTTGTGGCCAAAGGAAACAACATTAAAATAAAAAGAGAACCAACTATTTGGGAAAACATATTTGCCAATGATACCTCAGACAAGGGTTTCATCTCCAAAATATATGAAGAACTCACATGAATCCACTCCAGGAAGACACAAAACACAATTTAAAAATGAGCAAAAGACTTGAACAGACACTTTTCCAAGGAGAACTTACAGAGGGCTCAGAGACATATGAAAAGATGCTCAGCATCACTAGCCATCAGAGAGATGCAAATTAAAACCACAATGTGATACCACTTCACACCAGTGAGAATGGCCATCATAAACAAATGAACAAATAAGCATTGGAGAGGTTGTGGAGAAAAGGGAACCCTAGTGCACTGTTGGTGGGAATGCAGATAGGTACAGCCATTGTGAAAAACAGTAGAGAATTTCATCAGAAAACTAAAAATGGAACTGCCTTTTGACCCAGCCATTCTACTGCTGGGTTTATATCCCAAGAACCCTGAAACACCTATCCAAAAGTACCTATGCAACTCAATGTTCATGGCAGCACAATTTATAATATACAAGTGCTGGGAGCAACCTAAGTGCCCATTGGTAAATGAGTGGATCAACAAACTATGGTACATTTATATGATGGAATACTACGCAGCAGAAAGGAAGGAGTTCCTACCCTTTGTGATAGTATGGATGGAACTGAAGAGTATTATGCTACATGAAATAAGCCAGGAGGTGAGGGACAAATACCATATGATCTCACCTTTAATTGGAACCTAATCAAAATGCACAAGCAAGCAAAGTAGAACCAAAGACAATGAAGTTGAGAACAGACTGGCAGTAACCCGAGGGGTGAGAGGAAGGGATAATGGGGGAAAAGGGTGAAGTGTTTACAGGAACAATGGTAAAGGACACATGGACAATAACAAGGGGGGTTGGAAACAGGGGAAGGAGGTAGGGGGCCTGGGGTGGTGAGGAGGGGTGGGGGAAAAGGCAGAAAACTGTGCTTGAACAACCATAAAATGTGTGTGTGTGTGTGTGTATAAAAAATTTTAAAAAAGAAAGAAATCTCAACACAAATTCAAAGTCTGGCTGGCATATGTGACTACAATAGTACCCCCAAATGACACAGAAAGTTATTTGCATTATCTCTTGAGCATATTTTTGCAAGTGAATATTACAAGAATGTAAAAAGGATTCCATTTCCTGCTTGAGATATTCTTTCCCAGTATCTTGGTGGTCCTAGTGAAGATTTGGAGACTCTCCAAACAATACATAATAATGTGAGAGGGTTAGCAAGAGAGGAGAGGGAGGAGGAGAGAGGGGGAAAAGGTACAGAGAATAAGTAGCATAGATGGTAGGTAGAAAATAGGGGGAGGGCAAGAATAGTGTGGGAAATGTAGAAGCCAAAGAACTTATGACACACGGACATGAACTAAAGGGGGGAATGTGGGTGGAAGGGGGTGTTCAGGGTGGAGGGGAATGATGGGGAAGAAATGGGACAACTGTAATAGCATAATCAATAAAATATATTTTAAAAAATAATGTGAGAGAAGGAAGGAGGTGGAATGGGAAAGAGGGAGGGAGGTTAAAAGTAATTTGCATCTCTCTCTATCCCACACTTGTTTAACAGGCTATAATCAATATCACTACTGATTTGGTTTCAGCTAATGATGTGAACACTAGGAAAGCTGATTTCCATATAACTATTATGATGGGGAAGGGGAAGGGTGTAATTTATTCAGCTTCCCTTGGTCAATGGCATCTGCATTTCATTCTTTGTTGCCCATTGCAAAGTGCTTCACTTCTCTATGTAATATAGTTCTTATCAGTCAAGTGGGAATCATGCACGCATCACCATTCTGTGAGTACAGCCTATCTTTGATGTGTAATTTGACTTCGAATTCAAAGTCTGGCTGGCATATGGCAAATACTTCTAGAGCTGTGCCTCTCAAAGTGTAGCCCACAGACCAGCAGCATCAATATCATCCATAAGTTTGTTAGATATTCTGAATGACAAGCTCTACCCTAGATTTACTAAATGAATCGAAATCTGCATTTTAACAAGATATGTAAGTGAAGTGGATGACTTGATGCCCTCTCAGTAGCACTACCCTAGAATCATGCTGCTGATCAACAACCTGCCTGGTCCCTAGTCTACTACTAAATTAAGTACACACTTTAGGTATAAGCATTTAAAACTTTAATAGTTATTTGACATTGTACCCCATTCCAAGCACATGAATGTGAACTCATGTCCTTCAAAAGCAATGGACCAACGTGGGGTCTCAGCACTTGTACAGGGAATGACATGCAGTACCAGCTTCTACCAGTCATGGACAACAGAACTCCACACCATCATGATACGTTTTGAAAAAGAAAAGAAAGAATAGTCCTTTGTCAGAGTCTGAAAAGCACCGCTGTAGAGCACAGGCCAGGAAACTTTTTCTATAAAGGGCCAGACAGATAATATCTTAAGTTCTGTAGGTCATAAAGTCTCTGTAGCAACTACTTGATTGTCATAAAGCAAAAGCAGCACTGTATGATGTGTAAGCAAATGAGTATGGCTATATTCCAATAAAACTTTATTTTCCAAAACAGGAGGAGGTGCAGATTTGACCCACAGGCTGTCCTGTGCCAACTCCTATTTTAATGGATGACTGTTGGTCAGACATGATGCCACCAGAAGGTGATGCTGAATCCACTTGACCCAACACAACCCTTGCTTTTGAGACTTGAGGAGAAGACAGAGCAAATGGCCACTGTCTCCTGTTTTTGTCAGTGATTTTTCTCTACTTCCGGTGCCACAGAAACGGAAACTGCTCCTCCCCTTTTGTTCTTATAGTACTGCAAAATCTGTGAGAACAAGGCCAAACACATCTGGACAACCCTCAGCTATACCCTACGAAAACTAGAGAATCAAAAGGAAATGTCTGTATCAGAGAAGGAAAAGCTAGGTCCCCTTCCTCCAGTTCAGGGGTCTGCAACAATGACCCATTGTTGAATGGCATCTTCCAAATGAGTCTGCCATCTGTTTTTGTAAATAATGTTTTATTGAAATAAAGCCATGCTCACTAAATTACATATTGTCTGTGGCTGCTTTCAAGCTGCAATGGCAGACTAGAGTAGCTGCAAATGAGACCTTAAGACTCACCAAGCCTAAAATATTTACTATTTGGATCTTTGCAGAAAATTTTGCGACCTCTGCTGTACTTTCTCCCATGACTGGCAAGCCCTTGTTCCAGGGGATAAGAGGACAAGTTTCTATGTTGCCATCAGTAGGACTGACACCTCTACTTGGTCTGGAAAATCTTTTTCTGCTGAACAAGGTGCTCACAGTCGTGGAGGCTTCTTGCTGTGTTTCTCCCAAGTTTCTTGGTGGCTTCCAAGTCCCTTTTAAGTAAGTTCTTATACTATTACAAGTGTGTAGACAGAGTCACTCATTCATCAAGTTGTCTATTATGGAAAGACAGTATTAACTTGGTGCTTTTTTACATTAAACTCATAAAAAGAATGTTAAAAGCCCTGAGCACAAAACTTGACAGGATGGACAATAACCACCTTACCTCCACACCCCTAGAGTATTCCCTAAATGAAAAAAACCATTGCTAAACAAATGGATTCTCTTACTTCCCAGAGAACTGGGGACTGTTTTTGTCAAAATTTCAAAGACTAGAAAGCATCATAAATACATGAAACAAACTTCAACAAACAAAACCTTACCGCTTTTAAACTCACTGTAATTCTCCTAACGAAGCAGAAAAGTAGGCTGCAGTGCTGTGAGTAAAGGCAGAAATCCACAAAAAAAGCTTCTGTGTAACACTGTTAACAAAACACAGTTGTTTCACTCTTAGCCAGTTGGAAAGAAGAAACTGCTGCATCAGTTACCTGTTCTCCAGTGGTACCATATAAATACTACTAGTGCCATCTTCTGGTCAGATGATGTTTCAATTGCATGTCACCTGTCACATGATGGTGTCATTTTTCCAAGCCAGTGAGGAATGAGCCATTGTAGTAGAATCATGAGGCCCCTAAGAAAAAGGATCTGCAGAGATCTCTACAGATCTTTACATATTACAAGATCCTAGACCAAGTGGCCTTTTTATTGACTTTTAATGCGGGAAATACTTCTTTGAAATCACAGTTTGGCCGCATTGCAAAGACAAGATTACTTCTGTCACTAATTTTTGGCTCCAAAAGCTTGAGAATTCTGTCAGCAAGAGAAATACTACTGTACTACTAAGCTTCCACTCACTCACGGCTCTCTCCAGGCCCCAAAGAGAGCCAGGCAAAGGGTAGTCCTTGGAAAAGACAAGTACATTACTATTTGGACCCATATCCCCTTCATAAGGAAAGGCACTCTCTGAGACTCCGGACCAAGTTTCTTTAGCCAGGCTGCCACACTCCCTATAAGTGTATTTTACGGGTCAAAGATTGATAGGTAAAGTAGTTGCCCTTCTGTTTTGTAATTCTTGCTACAGAAATTAAATGAAGTAAACAGCACACAGACCAGCCGGACAAAGCCCACCTGCACCACTGTAAGAACAGAATTGAGTCTTCTCCTCATAGACAGGAGCTTCCTGCCTTGCCTGTCTTCATCTCAACCACATTCTGGATACAGACCAGAGCATGACCTGGCCAAAAGGTTTATAGGCAATCAGGAAACAAAGCCTTAAAACATGACAGGGGGCAGGGATTGGGGTAGGACCCAGTGAGAAATACACAAGGGCCTGGAGAGAAACTCAGAGTTTCCTCTCTCTCCCTTCACAGATATATGGGCCTGACTTGTCTGTGCTAAATAAATCCTTTTGTTTCTATATTGAAAAACATTTGACTTCCTGAAAGTAAAACTATTAGAGGCTTTCTCTTAATCCATGTTACATATCCTTAGAGTGGACATCAATAAGCCACAAAGGGAGTTTCTACCACTCGTCCCTGGGCCGATTAATGATTGCAAATATATAGGGCCAGTGTGCCCCAGCATTCCAAGCAGTGGGATGGGGGTGTGGGGGTGGGGTGGGCAGGGGAGAGAATGTTCACAGGGATCTTCTGGGCCCTGACAAGAACTGGAAGAAACACATTCCTCTGAGGAAAAAAGGCATTTGTCTCAAAAAAAAAAATTGGTTGCATTGGGGAGAAATGTCATACATAATGGTCAATGGTAAAGGAAACAGACATTTCTTCTGAATGTCAGAAAAAGTGTTGGTGTACAAAAGATATTGTTATGATTTATAATTATAGCTGCCATTTATTGATGGGCACTGCTTTTCTTTATCCAGGCATTTACACTCCTGTTTAATTTTATTTATTTTTATTAAATATTTTATTGTTTTTCTATTAAGTTGTCCCAAATTTTCCCCCTTTACTCACTCTCCTCCACTCCCCACTCCCACAGCCAATACCCACCCTGTTGTCCACACGTCCATGGGTCATTTATACATGTTCCTTGACTAGAACCCTCTCCTCCTTTCCCCCATTAATATTCTTACCCCTCCTCTCTGGTCACTGTAAGTTTGTTTCTTATTTCTATGTCTTCAATTCTATTTTGCTCATTTGTTTGTTTTGTTCTTTAGTTCTTCTTATATGTGAGATCATACAGTATTTGTCTTCCACCATCTGCCTTATTTCACTTAGCATAATAATCTCCAGTTCCACCCATGCTGGCAGGAAAGGTGGGAGTTCATTCTTTGTTTCTACTATGTAGTATTCCATAGTTTTTTGATCCACTCACCTACTGATCGACACTTAGGCTGTTTCTAGCACTTAGTTATTGTAAATAATGCTACTATGAACATAAGGGTGCACAAGTTCTTTTGAACTTGTGTTTCAGGATTTTAAGGGTATAATACCAGCAGTGGAATTGCTGGGTCAAAAGGCAATTCCACTTTCAGTTTTTTGATGAAATCCCATAAAGTTTTCCACAGTGGCTCCACCAGTCTGCATTCCCACCAACAGTGTACTAGAGTTCCCTTTTCTCCACAAACTGGCCAGCACTTGTTTTTTTGTTGATTTGTTTATGATGGCCATTTTGACTGTGTGAAATAGTATCTCGTTGTAATTTTAATTTTTATTTCTCTGATAGCTAGTGATGTTGAGCATTGTTTCATATGTATACAGGCCCTCTGTATGTCCTCCTTGGAGAAGTTTCCATTCAGGTCCTTTGCCCATGGTTTAATTGAATTATTTGTCATCCTGATGTAGAGTCGTATGAATTCTTTATCTATTTTGGAGATCAAATCCTTGTCTGAGGTATCATTGACAAATGTGTTTTCCAATACGGTCAGTTCCTTTATTATTTTGATGATGGTTTCTTTAGCTGTGCAGTAGCTTTTTAATTTGCTGTGGTCCAATTTGTTTATATTTTCCTTTATTTCCCTTGCCCTACAAGACATATTGAAAAAATATAGCATGTGAGATACCTGAAATTTTACTTCCTATGTTTTCTTCTACAACATTTATGGAATCATGACTTATATTTATTTTTTTCCCTCTTGAGTTTAGTCTGGTGTATGATGTAAGTTGGTGGTCTAGTTTCATTTTTTTGCATGTAGCTGGCCAGTCTCCCAACACCATTTATTGAAGAGGCTGTCTTTCGCCATTATAAGCTCATGCTCTCTTTGTCTAGTATTAATTGACTATATAGACATGGGTTTATTTCTGGGCTCTCTATTCCATTCTATGGAAAACACATTTGTCAATGATCATTGCTCTATGTGTCTGTTTGTATGCCAGTACAAGACTGTTTTGACTACAGCGAACTTGTAATGTAGTTTGATACCAGGTATTGTGACCCCTCCTACTTTGTTCTTTCTCAAAATTGCTGAGGATATTTGGGGTTCTTTATGGTTCCATAAAAGTTTTTAAAATATTTTTTCTATATCTGTGATATGTCTTTGGTATTTTCGTATGGATTGCACTGAATCTATAGAATGGTTTAGGTATTATGGACATCATGATGATATTCCTTCCAATCCATGAACACAGTATATGATTCCATTTATTTGTGTCTTCTTTCTTTAGTGTTGTGTAGTTTTTTAAAGAAAGGTCTTTTACCTCCTTGGTTAGGTTTATTCCTAGATACTTTATTTCTTTTGTGGCTATAGCAAATGGGATTTTTTTTTTTTAGATTTCTGTTTCTGACATTTCTTTATTGGTGTACAAAAATGCCTTTATGAATATTGACTTTCTGTCTTGCTGCTTTGCCAAATTAATTTATATAGGGTTTTCTATGTACACTATCATGTAATCTGCAAACAATGACATTTTTACTTTCTCCTTTCCAATTCAAGGCCTTTATTTATCTTGTCTGATTGCTATGGCTAGGACTTCCAATACTCTATTGAATAGAAGTAGTGAAAGCAGATATCCTTGTCTTGTTCCTGATCCTAGTGGGAAAGCTTAGTTTTGCCGATTGAGTATGATGTTGGTTGTAGGTCTCCTATACGGCCTTTATTACGGTGAGGAATGCTTCCTCTACTCGCATTTTGCTGAGTGTTTTTATAATAAATGGGTGCTGTACCTTATCAAATGCTTTTTCAGTATCTATTGATATGATCATGTGATTTTTGTCTTTCATTTTGTTTATGTGATGTAGTACGTGTATTGACTTGCAAATATTTTACTATTGTTACATCCCTGGGATGAATCCCACTTGATCACGGTGTATGATCTCTTTAATGTATTGCTGGATTTAGTCTGCCAATATTTTGTTGAGGATTTTAGCATCTATGTTCATCAGCTATATTGTCCTATAGATTTCTTTCTTCTGTCTGTATCTGGTTTTGAATTAGGATGCTGGCTTCATAAAAACAGTTTGGGAGTCTTCCCTCTTTTTAGATTTTTCAAAAGAGTCTGACAAGGACAAGGGTTTTAACTCTTCCTTAATGCTGTGTAAATTTTCTCCTGTGGAATGATCCTATCCGGGGCTTTTGTGAGCTGGGAGTTTTTGATTACTGCTTCAATTTCGTCAGCTGTTATTGGTCTGTTCAGGCTTTCTGCTTCTACTTTATTGAGTTTTGGAAGATTATGTTTCTCAAGAAATTTGTCCATTTAATTGAGGTTTTCCAATTTCTTGGCACAACTTCTTCACAGTAATTTCTTACAATCCTTTGTATTTCTGTGCTATCAGTTTTAATCTCTCCTCTTTAATTTCTGTGTTTATTTGGGTCTTCTTTTTTCTTTTTTTCAAAAAGATTTTATTTATTTATTTTTAGAGAGGGGAAAGGAGGGAGAAAGACAGAAACATCAATGTGTTCATGTGCCCCCTACTGAGGACCTGGCCTGCAACCTAGGCATGTGTCCTAGACTGGGAATCAAACCTGCAACACTGTGATTCACAGGCCACCACTCAATCCACTGAGCCACATGAGCAAGGGCAGTTTTTCTTGATGAGTCTGCTTAAACACTAATCAATTTTGTTTATGTTTTCAAAGAAACAACTCCTGGATTTATTCATCCTTAGAATTGTGCTTTTAGTATCTATGTCATTTAATTCTGCTCTGATCTTGATTATTTCCTTCCTTCTACTTGGGCTGTCTTTGTTGTTGTTCTTCCAGTTCTTGTAGGTGTAGGGGTAGGTTGTTTATTTGAAATGATTCTCTCTTTTTTTGGTAGACCTGTATCGCTATGTACTTCCCTCTAAGGACTGCCCTCACTGTGTCCCATAAGTTTTGGGTTCTTGTGAGTTCTTTTTCATGTTTCCAGAAACTTTTTGATTTCTTCCTTGATCTCATTCTTGACCCATTCATGATTTAATAGCATACTATTCAATCTCCATGAGTTTGAGTGTTTTGAGTTTTTTCCTTGAGGTTGGTTTCTAGTTATAGCCCATTGTTGTCAGAGAAAATGGTTGATATGATTTCAATTTTCTTGCATTTGTTGAGGGTTGTTTTGTGTCCTCTCATGTGGTCTATCTTGAAAATATTCCATGTGCATTTGAAAAGAATGTGTATTTTGCTTCTTTGAGATGAAAGGCTCTAAATATATTAGTTAAGTCCATTTGGTCTAGGGCATTGTTCAATGCCACAATATCTTTGATGATATTTTGTTTGGAAGATACATCCATTTTTGACAATGGGATGTTAAAGTCCCCTACTATAACTGTGTTACTGTCAATGTCTTTATTGAATTCCTCCAAGATTTTCTTTATGTATTTGGGTGCTCCTATGTGGGGTGCCTATGTATTTACAAGGTTTATGTCTTCTTGGTGGATTCTTCCCTTGAGTATTATGAAGTGACCTTCTGGATCTCTCTTTATGGCATTTTTTTTAAGTCTATTTTGCCTGATATGAGTATTGCTACCCTAGCTTTTTTTTGCCCTGTCCATTTGCTTGGAAAATTTGTTTCCAGCCCTTCACTTTTAGTCTGTGTACGTCTTTTGTCCTGAGGTAGATCTCTTGTAGGCAGCATATGTGTGGGTCATGCTTTCTTATCCATTCAGCTATTCTATGTCTTTTGATTGGAGCATTTAATCCATTTTCATGTAGGTTTCTTATTGACAGGTATTTTATTCATTGCCATTTTACTTCCTTCATACCTGTGTTCCACTCTCTCTTACTGTTTTTCTTCCTTTTCTTAAAGGAGTTCCTTTAGCATCTCTTGCAGTGCTGGTTTGGTGGAAGTGTATTCTTTCAGCCTTCCTTTGTCTGGGAAACTCCTTATTTCTCCTTCCATTATAATTGAGATCCTTGTTGGATAGAATAGTCTTGGTTGAAAGCCTCTGGTTTTCATTACTTGGAATATTTCTTGCCAATCTGTTCTGGCCTGAAGCATTTCCATTAAGAAGTCAGCTGCGAGTCTTATCGGGGCTTCCTTATATGTTACTTCCTGTTTCTCCTTTTCTGCCTTTATAATTCTCTTTATCTTGGAATTTTGCTATTTTAATTATGATGTGTCTTGAAGTGGGCCTCTTTGGGTTCCTCTTGATTGAGAGTCTGTGTTTCCTGAATTTGTGTGACTTCTTATCTCATCTAGTTAGGGAACTTTTACATCATTAGTTTTCAAACAAGTGTTCTGTCCCTTGCCCACATCTTCTCCTACCTGTATCACTATTATATGGATATTATTATGTTTCATGTTGTCCTGAATTTCCCTTAACACCTATTTATTATTTCTGAGTCTCTTTTCGTTTTCTTGCTTTTTCTGGATATTTGTTTCTATCTTGTCCTCTGGCTCGCTGATTCCATTCTTTGCTTTATCTAGATTGCTTTTGATTCCTTCTACTGTATTCTTCAATTCAGAAATTGTATTCTTCATTTACTCCTGGCTCTTGTTGATAGTTTCTTTCTATTTCCTTTTTCATGTTCATATAGTTTGTAGTGAGTTCATTGTAGTTTCCCTGTAGTTTTTGGTAATTCTCTGTGAGCTCATTGAGCTTCCTTATAACCATTGCTTTGAACTTATTATCTGATAGTTGACTTGCCTCTATTTCATTTAGCATTCTTTCTGAGGTTTCTTCCTTTCATTTCACTTGGAGATTGTTTGTCTTTGCATTGTTTGTGAGACTCCTCTTGTTAGCTTCTGCTTCTTAAATTGATCTGTTCTGACTCCCTGGGTTTATGGTGTGAACTTCTATGGCAGGAGTACTGTGAGATTCAGTAGTGCAATCTCCTTGATCTCAGGAGCTTGATGGTCTTGGGTTGTCATTTACATTGGCTCTCTGTATTTATTTGGGTTTGATTATTGTTGGATCTTTCTTTGGTGGATCTTTCCCTCCGGCTGGTTAACTAAGGGTCAGTCCATCTACCACATCTTGTATTCTGTTGTGTAGATGTGGACAGGTTGTGTTGAAGCTGGTTCTTCTGTCTGTGTGAGGTTGTGAGCCTTCTCTCTCACTATTGTTCAGTTGTTAGTTCTTAGTAATTTCTCCACCATTTAGTTGTATTTCCAAATGGACCTGGGTGGAGGTCATTTTGGCTTCCACTCACTCCTTCACCTTTTTCCATTATCTGTTGGTGGTTCCTTTATTGATGGGTTCTCTCTTTCAGCAGGTATACTGGTGTTCACAGCTCCCTCCTACACTTTTTTTGTGATCAATTGGAGGGGGAAGGCAAAACGGAGTAAGACAGCAGGAGTGTGTTCTACAGTATTTAAAGTACCAACCCACAGAGAAGAAACTGGAGATCCTTTGGGTAAGCATAGTGTTAACAGTAATATTTCACCCAAATAGCCACTTTTTAGAAAGGGTGGAAAAAAGATAAGACTCTTGGTGGGAGAAGGATTGTGACTTGTATCTAGAGAGCAGTGAGCTTGTGGGAGGTCAGATTATGAGATACAGTGAGAGTAGAGGATAGAAAATAGGTGTAGTGTGCAAGAAAACGGAGTCAACCACAACAGTAATAAAGTTCCAGAAACAGTGAAGTGAGCTACAATCCAGGAGGGGTGCTGTGCAGTGTTTACAATTGTATGGAACAGCAATTATTTACAATAGTAATGAAGCAAAAGTCATGTGACAGAATCTATGTGATCTGAATAAGAAGAAGAGTGGGAAACAGACAACCTAGGGTAGTGTGCTATTAGAACACAAGTGAAATGAAAGAAGGAAAATTGAAAACATACTGTGAAAGACAGAACAAGGAAAACCAAACAATGCAATTTAACAAACCAAACAAAGAAGACTAAACAGAGAGAAATAAAAAAATACTAATAAAAGATGTACAATAGAAAAAAACAGTAATAATTGTCTCAGTTGTTGGGGTGACCCCTCTTTGGGTCTAACTCTGGTCCTTTCACAGCTCCCGGTTTTATTGTCTGACTTGTGGGGATAAAAAAAAAAAAAGAAAGGAAGGGAGAAGGAATTTTTTTAAAAAGCCTCCTGCTGGGTTTAAACCCACCAAGTGAGTTCTGCTGGTCTTCCTGGCTGCAGCCAGCTGAGGGACATTGGATTTCACTCTTGTCCCTTCCGGTGGTTTTGCGGGGATGGGCACCAGGTGTGATCAGCACTCTTCACAGTTGCCCAGTCTCCAGCCTTGTTTCTCAGTTCACTGCCAGGCCCCCAGTGCCCTTCTTTGCCCAGACTACACCTTCAGTCCATCAGTTGTGTTGTCCTTGAGGTGTACCTATTAGGGGTAACTCACACATCACCTTCTCTTTGCTGTCCTAGATGCTAGGGAGTCTCAGAGTCTCTTCGGGGTAGTTCAGCTCCCCGACTGTGTTAAGTCTTTCTGGGGATTGCTGAGTCCCTGAGTCCTTCTCTCCTGTGCTTGGGCATCTCTGCCTCCCTCTTAGTGAGCCAGTTGACCTGCAGGGCAGGGGTGCCAACATGACTGCCGCTACTGATGCAGGCACCTACCTCCTCTGCTGCTGTGCCTGGGGAGGTAGGTCGGGTATGTGCCGGCCTCCCTTGCTGCAGGAACAGCTGAGGCAGGGTAGGAGTTGGCTGGTTCAGTGGCACACGCTGGGGTCACTGGCGCAATTGGGTGCACTCTGTTGCTGTGGCTGGGGTAAGGGCACAGTCTCAGTCCTATCAGCAGAGGTTAGGCTGCAGAGGCTGTACAGGCACAGACCAGGATGATGGAGGTGACTGCTACGGAATTCCCTAAACAGCCACTGAGTGCCTTTTTCTTTTAGAAAAATTCCTCTGATTCAAGCCTGCTGCTCCAAACAAATGCCTGGCCTTTCACACAACCCAAATCTCCAACCAGACCAGAGACTATCAGGGTCAGGGTCCATCACAGCCCAACTCTTCCCAGCTGACATACACGGTCTCAGTGGGTACACACCATCCCTGTGAGTTTGCCACTTCATCCTTATTCCCCTCACCCCGCCATGACTTCAAGCACCCAGGTCCATCCTGGTGCTGCTCAAACCTCCTTGTTTGGCAGGGGAGGGTGCCATTTACTTGGCTCTCTCCCAAGAATTCTGCAGCAGACCCGGTGGGCTCCAGCCCTGGGGCTGCAGCCACCCTACCCTGGTCCCCACACTGGTCCCAGGGACCTTATTGTCCTGAAGCACTCTCCTTACCGTCTGATTTTTCAATGTCCTCTACAGTTTTGGCCTTCAACCTGCATATATGCTGGGATACCATGGGCTGCTCACTCTGTTCCTCAGAAGATCGACTAGGTATTCCACCCATGTGCAGGGGGAAGCAGACTCCACCATATCACTTAAATGTGGAATCATTAAAAAAAAAGCTCATAGATACAGAGAATGGTGATTGCCAGAGATGGGGTTTCAGTGTAGGCAAAATGAGTCAAGCGGGTCAAAAGGTACAATCTTCCAGTTAGAACATAAATAAGTGATAGGGATATGACATACTACTTGATGATTATATTATAGCTAATAATACTGTACTGAATATTTTAAAGTTGCTAAAAGAGTAAATCTTAAAAGTTCTCATCATAAGAAAAAAAACTATGTATGACAAATGGTGACAAGTGTTAATAAGATGTGTTGTGGTGATCATTTTATAATATACAAATATCAAATCAATATGTTGTGCACCTGAAACTAATATATTGTTATATGCCCATTACATCTTAATAAAAAATTTAGGGGCATTAATAGAACATTTCATCATGTTACTGAGTTTAAGTTTAGTCCCTAAAGAATAGTTCTTTATTCTGTTATACTGTTTTATGAAATAAGTAAATTCAATCTAAACTGCTTAATTATTATTTTTGTTACTTATTTCAAACTATAAAGTTTGTGTATACTATTTCAAATTGATGCAAGTATCCTCTAATATAGGACTACACTTAATTATCTATAAAATATTAATGGAAACATTACTGTTCCAATCAGGCACAACAATTTTCTTCCACTTTAAAATAAAAACTTCTAACCCAGCTCAACAACTAATCATATCTCAAATTATGGATTTGAAAAAGTTAATAGAGGCACATTTTAAAAAATAAATACAATATAAAACCTTGCTTTTTCACTGAGTCAGTGTGATTTATGTTTGTTTGCTTTTATGGCTATTTGATTTGCATTGTTCTTCTGGGCAAGTTCAGTATGCAATCCTCATTCTTTAGACACTCAAAAAAACCCACAGACTTAAACTGTATGAGAACTTAATCTGATACTGTCAGCCAAAGACACCATAAGTAGCACTATAAGAGCCTTTGTACTAAATTTTAACACTGTTCATTAATAGTTCCATTTTCCTGAGTTTGCGTTTGTTCTTTGGCATTGATTTAGGATATAGTCCATTTTTTAGAAGGTGTTCCTTGCTGAGGCGAACTCGAGCACCGTGCTGAAGCTGGAAAGAGCATAAAGCTCGAAGAGGACGAAGCAAAGTCTGTTAGGATAAAAAACAAAAAACAAAAAACAAAAATGAAAACCCCAAAAATGTGTCTGTGACAAGTCATGGTTTTCTATCTAGAATTTTTCTTCAGAAACAAGCATCATGATGATGATAATGATGATGATGATGATGATTTGCTTTTAACTATGAAGAGCAATAGTTACCCTAAAATTATGATGACTTCTAAATTAATAACTTATTTAAATCCATACCTTATATACCACTAAGTAACTCCAATGAACAGATGCAAGTTGATTTTCCATACAGGTGATAAAGTCCAAATTTAGCTTTATACATTAAAATATTTAAACCCCACTAAAAACCATTGTCATTATAATTTGATCTATAACAAGGAGACTGCAAGAAATTTTTAGATAATCACAATTAGTTGATTCATTTTTCAATCACAGAAGGCTGCAAGCTTCCTGCTATCTGATAACAATTAAATGATGACAGTAATGCGTAAGTAGTTTACTAATAATGCACAGTAGTCCATGGACCACATACAGGTTAGATATCCAGGTTCTGGCGCATTTGAAATAATTCTAACTGTATACATGTACCAGTCTAAATTTAAATACCTACAGGGCCAGCCATTTAATGTAAGTATGTGAACTGGGTGGATTCACAGGGTAACAGAGAATAGTGGAGGTTGTAAAAAAAAAAAATGGGATCATTATGCCTTTCCTAAAGTTATTCAAATTAAAAAATTTTAAATAAAAACCATATACTAGTTTTTTATACCATACAAAGATGTCAGTGTTTTAAACACATTTTGAATCAGATTCTTTCCTTGAGCCTGAGGACCCTTATCTAAATTTTAAGATAACAAAGGCAAAACTTGATTGAGCAGATTGTTAAAAAAAAAAAAAGAGGAAGAAAAAGAACAAAGGAAAAAACTGACCTATTTAACTACAAAAATTTCAAAATGTGAAAATTTATTTCCTCACATATACAACACAAGAAGTAAAAAGGGCTTTATAGCTTTAATGTACAGTAAATTCTTACAAATTTTAGCAGTTACTGGTAGTTGCTTCTTCATAATTCATCCATTCTTTTCTTTCTTATTAAAACATCAAAAATTTTATTCAAGGTGGCAATGTGTCTAGCTAGTAATATGACATTGGTTAATGACACAATCTATCCAATGCGATGTATGTGCAAGTCCTTAAGTGGGGCTTCTGGAGTCTTTTTAAAATGGGACAGACTCAGCAGGCAGAGACCTGCTCTTCTTGACTGGAACAGTATTGTTAGAGGTGGAATAACCTCTAACATGTGTCTACAGGGCAATAAATATGAAGATTAAAACCAAATATATATGATGATGAACAGAAAGACAGGAAAAATCTAGGTCTCCGATGCATCCCAGCCCTGGCAGTTCTTACTCACAGGAAAAAAAGAAATTCCTATATGGTTCAACCACTGCAGTAAGTGCTCTATTACATAAGAAAAAGACCAATATCTTGGAAAATCTGCATGACACTGCTGTAGAAAGTCCCTTAGATATGTTCTCATAATTTATTTTAATATCTTCATTTCTTCAAACAAGGAAGAAAATGTGGAAATGACTATATATTACTTTACAGACTCAATATAGTGGAATCATTGGATTCTGAATCACCATACTTAGGAAACATATCTAGGACCAGATACAAACTGAAACAATTGAAGGTTCTATTGCAATTTTATGACATCGAATTCTTCATGGACAGAAGAACACTAATATTCCTATGGTTAAGGGCCTCCAACTTTGACTTACTGAAGATAAGCATCTATTAATTTTCTGAGGTAATTAAGAGAAAGAATTTTAGAGATAGACAGATCTGAATGAGATTCCCCACTCCACCTCTGTGGTCATCATTAGGGCTATTCACAAATATTTCAGTGCTCCCTGGTACATGATCAGACTGGATTTTCTAGCCCCCTGTGAAGTTAGGCATGGCTATATAAGTAGCTCTGGTTAATGACATGTGAGCACAAATAATGTGGGCCACCTTTGGGCAGAACCTTTAAACTCAGTATAGAATTCCCCACTTCCCCTTATTTTTTCCTTGAAGAAAGTAGAATGACATATCTCAAGAATACCTCCATCAGCTTGGGTCCCTAAGTGATTGCACTGAGAAAAGATCCTCCTGGAAACCCCACTGGACAGACAACATGCGAGGCATAAACCTTTGTTGTACTATGCCATTCTAATTTGGGGGTTTTAAATTACTGCAGCCTAATCCAGTTCATCTTTTTTTTGTTGAACTTATTTAGGTGACATTGGAAAATGAAACTATACAGATTTCAGGTGATAATTCTGTAACATATCATTTGTATTTTGCATTGTGTGTTTATCACTCCAAGTCAAATTTCCTTCCATCACCATTTATCCTCTGTTTACCCATTCACCCTTTTTTAACTCTTCCCTCCCCACTTCTCCTCTGGTAATCACAATGCTGTTGTCTGTATTTTTTTAGGGTTTTTTAAAATTCTTTTTTTTTTTTTTTTTTTTTTTTTTTTTTTGCTTAATTCCTTCACCTTTTTCACGCAGCCCCACAACCCACTTCCCCTCTGACAGCTGTCAGTCTGTTCTCTCTCTGTAAGTCTGTTTCCATATTGTTTGTTAGTTTATTTTGTTCATTAAATCCTGCATATGAGTGAAATTACATGGTATTTGTCTTTCTCTAACTGGCTTATTTCACTCAGCGTAATGCTCTCCAGGTCAACCCATGCTGTCACAAAGGGTAAGATTTCCGTCTATTTTACAGACAAGTACTATTCTATTGTGTAAATGTACCACAGCTTTTTTATCCGCTCATCTCCTGATGGACATGTGGACTGCTTCCAAATCTTGGCTATTATAAATAATACTGCAATAAACATGGGGGTGCATATATTCTTTTGAATTAGTGTTTCAGATTTCTTCACATATATTCCTGGAAGTAGAATTGCTGGGTCATAATGTAGCCTATCTTGACTGATGTAATCATGTACCAGTTATATGTCCCCAGACATAACCTCTCTTTGCCTCATTTTCTTCATTTGTGAAATGAGGAAAACAATGTTTACCTTATAAGGTTGTTAGTATGGTATACTAAGATAATACATTAAAATGTTTGGCATACTACTTAATAATAAATGACAATATTTCTATAACATATCTGAGGCAATGTGAAGCTACTTGAGATATGGACTTGTTCTGAGGAACAAAGAAAATCCTCTTATAAAATTAGCAAGTTACAAAAAGGTTATTTGAAGGGAATGTCAAAGTTTTGTAAATCCTTTTGTCGTAGGTACAAAGTGAGTTTTCACGGGACCATTATTACCAACTACTGGTGTTGAGTACAGCTACGGCCCTTAGGCTATGGCACAAAGCTTTGCCACATCTAGTTATAAAAGTTCACAAGGGCCCTGGCTGGTGTAGCTCAGTGGATTGAGCACAGGCCTGCAAACCAAAGGGTTGCCAGTTGGATCCCCAGTCAGAGCACATGCCTGGGTTGTAGGCTGGGTCCCCACTAGAGGGTGCATGAGAGGCAACCACACACTGATATTTCTCTCTCTTTCTTCTTCCCTTCCCCCTCTCTAAAAATAAATAAATAAAATCTTTTAAAAAAATTCACAAGGTAAAACTTTGTAAGTATAGATGGTTCTATAATAAAAAATTCCCAAGAATTCTCAAGGCTGCCAGGGTATGAAAAGCCCTAGTAAATATTACTGTAGCTGAATTAAAATCACCAACTTTCAGTTCAAAATTTTTGTCAATCCAATCAGCAAGGCAAGAAAGGGCAAAAGGATTAACTATTTGAGTGTGTGGTATCATGCAGTTAACATACATTATCTCATTCAATTCTCACAACAATACTATGAGGTTAACTATTTTTTTATATTACAGATAAGAAAATTGGCACAAAAAGATTACATGAATTGCCCACTGGCAAAAAGTAATGATGATAAATGATGAAGTTTTAATTCAAACCTAATTCAAGGCTTGTATCATGCTACTTCAAATATCTGAAAAACTGCTCAAGAAAAAAGGATGAGGATGAATCAATAGACTAAGAAAGCTATTATTTTCAGGGGCTCTACCCTCTACAGAATGAAGCCAGTTGAAAAATTACTAATTTCCCCATGATCTTAAGGTTTTTACAATGATGCTACTAATTAAAGGTTATTGGGGGAAAACGTATGGCATAGATTCCTCCCTAGAAAAAAAAGAAAACACCTATGAGTAGAGCAGACAGTATTTGTGTTCTCAGAGGAACGTACCAATTTTTTTTTTATTATAGCTAGATATGAGTAGGCTGAACTTGGAGTTCCCTTACTAAGAAAGTTACATTTTTGCCATTTGTAATAATAAGTAACTTGGGCTATTTCATTATGCATTTCTTCAGTTCATACTCCAGCCAACTATCTTATTAGCACCTCCCAAATCATACATCTGATTGTCAAACATCCTTTTCCTACTCCTGATGACTATAGTATGACTACTCCTGCTGACAAAAGCAAACAGAATGAGAACTTTAGGACCTCACCATTACTTTGGGATTTTATGTTCAATTTTATCCACAGATAACAATAACAAAAGTTGAAGAGATGAAGGGTCATGTCTCCATTCTGTATCTTAAACTTTACCTGTTGTTAGATGCTATACTCAGACTATAAGATAGGTTTCCTGCTATGATAGTACATTAATTAATACCAGAATAATATGTGTTATAAAACTAGGAAAAGGAAAAGCAATAGCAGCATTACTTAGCAGTAGCACTAGTACAAACCCTATCCTGAACTGGGGTTCCCTATTTGTTATCAAACCACCAATACCAACGTTACAGCTTCTGTTTAGGATTATAGTAAAGATCGAATTCTAATTGTGAGAATGAAGGATAGCTGTCCATAGAAGATTCTTTTCAGAACCCAAAAGAAGGTGAGAAAAATTTTAAACCTATAGCCAAAGAATATTATATTTTCCCCTCAATATCTGAACTTTTAATGGGTCCTTGGTTTGATGGTAGCTGATCATAGAGTTTTCCATTAATAAAAACAGAAACACAGAGACTGTATGGAAAACAAGCTTAAACAATATTAAAATACCTAAATATAGTATAGTTTTTTTTTTGTTTGTTTTTTTCTCTCTCACGAAATTATAGGAATAATGGTAAATAGAAAAAAAAGAAAACGAACCAACTATGGTAGTATATGAAGTGTTATATGTTGATGGCCAGGTACACAGTAGAAGGTAACAAAGTTAGAATGGAGGTAGAAAAGTCTGAAAACACTTCCCAGTCATTTGGGGTAAGGATCTAGGGTTCCTCATGAATATTTTTCTCAAATAAGAGGAACAGAAAAAGTGAAACTGCCTAGATCCAAAACTAAGTCAACTTACATTGACACACACATACAGAAATCCTACCCATGAAAGCCTACATCTCTCATCAAAAGAAGAAATGTCTCCAACTCTGACATTTTCCAAGTCTTAGGGTAGAGAAGAGTAGAGGAGAGGACAAGTAAATGCTTGCTCCTGTCCTTCTTTAATTCCCCTTGCTCTGAAGGCCTTTTGCTGTTTTGCTTGGTAACTAGCCCAGTTACTCTGACCTGAGCTTTTATCCATTATTGAAATTCCCTTTACAACTAAGGCACCCTCTTACATAATAGTAACCACAGTGTATAGTGAGTGACAGACAGAGAGAGACAGAAGGCAGGAAAGAATACTTGGTATGTGTGTGTGTTAGTTAAAAACTTCATTTAGTTATAGTCATTATCCTCTAACTTTTTTTAAGTTGCATTTATCAAAACCTTTCAGTGATTAAAAAACCCTAACAACATAAGTTTCATTTTGCCATTTTTTTCTTTTGCCGGAGTGCAAAGTTTCTTACATGTTCCAAAGTTTGATATGTTAATGAGCACAATAAAACATTATTCTTTAGTGATGATTATTAATTATATATGAATCATCAGGCTTTCATGGAAAATAAAATGATGATTGCAGGTTAGAATCTTTTCATATTATGCAAGTATTTTTGTCAAAAAGTTTTATATTTTTTATACTTTAAGCACGGTTGATAAGAAACAGGAAGTTGGTATAACTCCTCAAATAAAAGGAACAATGCAAAAAAAAAGTAAGATGTCCTTCTTTTAATTAAAAAGAAAAAAGTTGTGTACAGAAGAATGCATACTAAAAAGGAAATACAAAACACTAGAAGAAAAATCTAAAACCTATATTTAATGTTGTGATACTTAAGTGTAATTTAGCATATTGCAAATGTTCTGCACAGCTTAGAATATATAAGTAATTTTAAATAATGGGATCTGAAATGCTAAACTAACAGAAAAATACCAGAGATGAAAAGGTTACAAACATACATAAATCTCTATCACAGATACATTCTACTTTTCACTTGAACTACGAATTTAATAAGGTGTGCATTTCTAAATTTTCTACATAAAATCTAACTAAACTCCTACTTTCAAAAACTACATAACCTTCCAAAGTCATACATACCTCTTGTATGTAATTATTTTTCTCCAAAATTGAAAGAGCAACAGCTGCACATTCCAGGGTAGACAGGCATCTATTAGTTGGTTGCATCCGAATCACATACTGACTAGAAATGCTAGATTTTAACTGCACCTGAAACCAAAAACAGAATAGAATGTAATATTTGTATTAAATTTAAAACTACAAAGTCTGTGTTTTAAATACTAATTAATTTCCTTCCAAAATTGCCAGTTTAGAAATATTAAATGTACCAATATTTTCTATACATAATATCCTCATGTTATTGTCAAATAGTAGAAGAAAGAGGATATTTTCACATATATCTGACAAAAAAATATATTCAGAATGAACACAAGTTCCTAAAAATAAAAAATGGATTGGCTAATAACCCCCTCTTCTATGGGTGAAAGAAGATACAAGAATGGCAAATAGGTATGTGTAAAAAGGGCTCAACATGATTTGATATAAATTAAAATACAATAACATAACATTTCATACTCACCAGGACAGTTAAAATCAAAATTACTAACAGCACCAAATGGGGAGGATATGGAGCAAATGAAACTCTTGTACATTGTAGTGGGAGTGAAAATGGTTTAATCACTTTGGATAATTTATTTTATGGTTTATCCTCCCATTACTTCTTAATGTAAATTGGTAAGTGTATGTCTGTGTGGGTGTGAGTGTATACAAACATAGAGACATACGCACATACACATTATGTATGTATATGTATTTCTTTATCCATGAGGATAACATTTTAGCTGAGACAATGACTGAGTCAGATATGAGAAAGACAATACAAATGTGTCAACAATTTAGCCTTTAGATTCCTATTTTAATTCAATGAAATTCAAGTAATTTTATGCTCATAAAGCCATATTCCTAGCTCATACTCTAAGAATCACATTTAAACATGTGTGGATAGATGAGAATTTCAGTTTTTCTGATAAAATATATAAGCATGGGGGTTGAAGGTAGTGGTGTCTAAGTATTAACACATAGCATCTTCTTAAAATCAGGTGCTTTCTCTTATTTTCTAGTACTTCAAAAGTCCTATGAGCCTCTCTTTCCTTTACACCATTAAAACTCTATCACCATGGCATCTTGTCCCTCAATTGCTTTCCTCCTTTGATTCTCATTCAGCCCCCCAAGGATAAGAAACATGAGTTTTTAATAAAAGTGCTTTTTGTTCAAATAATTCTCCTCTACAACTTGTTTCCTTTTTTTCCTCAGACAGAGGAAGAGAGAAGAGGAGGAAAGAAGATGAGAGGGGGAGAGGAAGAAAGAAAGAAAGTGATGGAGGGAGGAAAGTAAAATGGGTATCATAAAAGATTCACAATAGAATGTATTTGGTTTTAGCCCTGGCTGGTGTAGCTCAGTGGATTGAGCGCGGGCCTGTGAACCAGAGGATCGCGGTTCGATTCCCAGTCAGGGCACATGCCTGGGTTGCAGGCCAGTTCCCAGCAGGGGACACACAAGAGGCAACCGTACATTGATATTCTCCGTACATTGATATTTCTCTCCCTCTCCCTCTCCCCTACCCCTCTAAAGACAAATAAATAAATAATAAAAATAAAATAAATAAAATCTAAAAAAAAAAAAAAAAAAGAATGTATTTGGTTTTAGAATACACCCTTTAAAGCATGTTTGACTAACAATGTTTTCAATACCATCATATTAAAATTATTCTGCAATTCTACCAATAGACAAGATGAAAAATAGATGCAGGGAGGAAAAGAGATGAAGAAAAATGATTGAGAAACAAGTATAATGCTAAAAGAAAGCCTATGATTAAACAATTGTAAGAATAATTCATAACGTTGATTAACTGTAATTACTGATGGTTTAATATTTCATCAGGTCAACCTGTACAGACAACTACTGTTTCAATACTCCATATTTCAAGTCATCACTGGATGAATTTATAATAGCCATCTGATTACAGCAAAACCTTTAAAAAACATGCAAAATTCACAGTAAATTTTGTTTACTGGAATGAGTTTGATTTTTAAAAGAAATTTCTTATTTCAAGGAGGTATTTTATTCTTATTGTGACCCATATGGCTATATGAAAATTTAAAATTTGAAACTTATCATATCTTACACTTCAAAATATCCTATACAAATCATCTCTCTGGGAAATATCCAGTAACCAGATATATTAAAAGAGTATATAGCCCTGGCTGGTGTAGCTCAGTGGATTGAGCGCGGGCCTGCGAACCAGAGGATCGCGGTTCGATTCCCAGTCAGGGCACATGCCTGGGTTGCAGGCCAGTTCCCGGCAGGGGACACACGAGAGGCAACCGTACATTGATATTTCTCTTCCTCTCCTTCTCTCCTACCCTTCCCCTCTAAAAAGGATAAATAAATAATAAATTTAAAAAATCTTTAAAAAAAAAAGAGTATATAACTAACATCTGTCATTATTAATATACATGTTATTAGAATATGCTAATATGGTCTCACAGCTCCTCCTTCTATGCTTATGTGCTAGTTCACTTTCATCCATATTTGATTCAATGAGTAAATGAACAAGTGCAAAAAAGAAACACTGTTGATCCATCTTTTTGAGAAGTCACAGGCATCATAACAAATAATTTGTTGGAAATTGCCTTATCTTCTTGAATAAAACTTTAAGAAAATCCAAGGCAAAATTATTCAAAGAAAAAAATTAACATATAATAACAGGTTGGTATATAGGAAGAAGATCTATTAAAAGACCAGGATTATTATAACAAACCTGACAATAATTAACCAATCAGTCTCAGTCAAGTAATTTAGTTTTTAGTTCCTCATCTCCTGCACAAATCAGACACCTGGCCTCCACTGCAGTTGCAGCCACTCCTTGTAGCAGATCAGCTGAGGGTTGATCCCTCACAGTAACATAGCAACAGCAATCAAGGCTCAGCTACAACAGTGGGGTGCAAACAGCCCACAAGGGGGGACATACCTAGCACACCCACCTCAGGTGACTGAGGAGACTGTGCACTGGGCCCTACAGGACACTTACTATATAAGGCCATTCTACCTAGCCCAGCAGATGTAGCAGCTCGACCTAATGCATAGAAACAAACCCAGGAAAACAGCCAAACTAAGCAGAAAGAAAAAAAAGAGTCCCAAATGAAAGCACAGGAGAAATCTCCAGAAAAAGAAATAAATGAAATGGAGATAAGCAAACTATCAGATACAAAGTTCAAAACAATGGTTACAAGGAAGCTCAAGAAACTTAGTGAGAAATTCAACAACCTTAAAAGGGCATAAAAACCATAATAAAAAATATCCTGAAACAAAGAATACACTAACTGAAATGAAGAATACATTACAGGGAATCAACAGATTATCAGCAATTTGGAAGATAAAAAAGCAGAACAACTTCTGGCCAAGATGGAGACATAGATGGACACACTGTGCCTCCTCTCACAACCAAAATTAAGAACAACAAATACTTAGAAACAAGAAAACAACCAAAACTGATAGAAAAATGAACTGTATGAAAGTCCAACAACCATTCATCCAGACCGGTAACAGGGGTGGAGTCACAGCAGGAAAAAGAGGAGGTGCAGACCCCGGCACACAAGTAGCAGCGGCTGGCAGTTCCCAGGCATGCAGGCGGTAGCTAGTGGACCCTGGGCACAGGGTGGCAACTCTGCAAACCCAGTGAGGCCAAGCAAGGCAGCTGGCTGACCAGGTGGTTCCACATTCACACACAGATAATCCAGGTGAAGGAGAAGCGGCAGAAGGGACTGGAATCCCAGAGAGAGCAGAGCAAGCCATTGTTCCCTCTCAGACCCCACCCCCACATACAGCGTCACAACTCAGCACTGGGCTGCCCTGCCCTGGGGAACACCTAAGGCTCCACCCCTCACTACGTAACAGCCTCGACCAGACCCCCCTCCCCCCAAAAAAACAAATGAACAAACAAAAAAACCCACCAAAAATGGCTCAAACCGGAGAACAAATGAAAGGCCCAGAGCCAATTCTTCTAAGCAACAAAGAGAGAACTAACCTATCAGATGCACAGTTCAAAGCCCTGGTGATCAGGAAGCTCACAGAATTGGTTGATTTTGCTCACAAATTAGATGAACAAATGAAGGCTACACTAAGTGAAATAAAGGAAAACGTATAGGGAACCAATAGTGATGGGAGGAAAACTGGGACTCAAATCAATGGAGTGGACCAGAAGGAACAAACAAATGACCAAACAGAACAGAATGAAGAAACAAGAATTAAAAAAAAAAATGAGAGGCTTAGGAACCTCCAGAACATCTTTAAACGTCCCAACATACGAATTATAGGGGTACCAGAAGGGGAAGAAGAAGAGCAACAAGTCGAAAATTTATTTGAACAAATAATAAAGGAGATCTTGCCCAATCTGGCAAAGGAAATAGACTTCCAGGAAGTCCGGGAAGCTCAGAGAGTCCCAAAGAAGTTGGACCCAAGGAGGAACACGCCGAGGCACATTGTAATTACATTAGCCAAGATTAAAATGAAGGAGAGAATTCTAGAAGCAGCAAGGGATAAGGGACAGTCACCTACAAAGGAGTTCCCATCAGACTGTCAGCTGATTTCTCAAAAGAGACCTTCCAGGCAAGAAGGGGCTGGAAAGAAGTATTTGAAGTCTTGAAAGGCAAGGACCTATATCCAAAATTGCTCTATCCAGCAAAGCTGTCATTTAGAATGGAAGGGAAGATAAAGTGCTTCTCAGATAAGGTCAAGTTAAAGGAGTTCATCATCACCAAGCCCTTATTCTATGAAATGTTAAAGGGACTTATCTAAGAAAAAGAAGATAAAAATACAACAGTAAAAAAGACAGCAAACTCACAGATACTAACAATCACTCCTAAAACAAAAGCAAACAACTAAACAGGAACAGAACCACAAAAATGGAGATCACATGGAGGGTTAGCAACAGGGGAGTAGGAGGAGGAGAGGGGAGAAAAGGTACAGAGAATAAGTAGCATAGATGGTGGGTAGAAAATAGACAGGGGGAGGGCAAGAATAGTGTGGAAAAAGTAGAAGCTAAAGAACTTATGGCACATGGACAAGAACTAAAGGGGGGGAATGTGGGTGGCGGGTGTGTGCAGGGTGGAGGGGAGTGATGGGGAGAAATGGGACAACTGTAATAACATAATCAATAAAATATATTTAAATAAAAAAGAAAAGTGAAATAAAGGAAAATATACAGGGAACTAACAGTGACATGAAGGAAACCAGGACTTAAATCAACAGTTTGGACCAGAAGGAAGAAATAAACATTTAACCAGAACAGAACAAAGGAAACATAATGAGGAGAGGCTTAGGAACCTCCAGGACAACTTCAAATGTTCCAACAACCAAATCATAGTGGTGTCAGAAGAGGAAGAAAAGAAATTGAAAACTTATTTGAAAAAATAATGAAGGAGAACTTCCCCAATCTGGCAAAGGAAATAGACTTCCAGGAAGTCCAGGAAACTCAGAGAGTCCCAAAGAAGTTGGACCTAAGGAAGCACACACCAAGGCTCATCATAATTACATTACCCAAGATTAAAGAGGAGAGAATCTTAAAAGCAGCAAGAGAAACAGAGAGCAACTTACAAAGAAGTTCCCATAAGACTTATCAGCTGATTTCTCAAAAGAAACATTTGGGGCAAGAAGGAGCTGGAAAGAAATATTCAAAGTCATGAAAGGCAAGGACCTAGATTACTCTATCCAGCAAAGCTATCATTTAGAATGGAAGGGCAGATAGAGTGCTTCCCAGATAAGGTCAATTTAAAGGAGTTCATCATCACCAAGCCCTTATTATATGAAATGTTAAAGGAACTTATCTAAGAAAAGGAAGAAGGTCAAAAATATGAACAGTTAAATGACAACAAACTCACAACTATCAACAACTGAACCTTAAAAAACAAAAACAAAAATGAACTAAGCAAATAATTAGAATAGGAGCAGAATCATAGAAATGGAGATCACATGGAGTGTTATCAGCAAAGAAGGGGAGGGGGTGTGGGGAAAATGGTATAGGGAATAAGTAGCATAAATGGTAGGTAGAAAATAGGGGGAGGTTAAGAACAGTATGGGAAATGTAGAATCCAAAGAACTTATATGTAATGACCCATGGACTTGAACTAAGTAGGAGGGAATGCGGATGGGGGCTGTGTGCAGATTGGAGGGGAATAAAGTGGGGGAAATGGGAGAACTGTAATAACATAATCAATAAAATATATTTTAAAAAATTTAAAAGACAAAAAGAACTGTATATAAACCTAGTACTCTAGTTGGTAAATATGTTTAAGGGAATAGGAATTAATAGTTATGAAACTGGTAGAAATGTATAATCAGGTTGAACAAATAAGTTGTAGATCAGGTTTCTCCAAGTGAGAGAAAGAATTTATAAATAAGAAGGAGAAAAGGCTGGAATGAACCCTGTGGTGCTGGATTAGAGTTGGAAATATTAGTAAGAACTCATTTGTTTTAATATTTATGCAGATACCTAAACACCCTTTACAACAGCATGGCTGGATCTGGAGAGCATTATGCTAAGTGAAATAAGCCAGGTTATGCTAAGTAAAATAAACCATATGATCTCACCAAAAAGTGGAACCTAATCAACAAAACAAACAAGGGAGAAAAACACAACCAAAGACATGGAAATAAAGAACCAACTGGCAGTGACCAGGGGCGAGGGAGATGGGGATAACAGGGGAAAGAAGGGGAAGGGTCAATTCAAGGAACCTGTATAAAGGACCAATGGACAAAAACAACAGGGTAGGGGAAGACTGAATGTTGGAGGGGGGATGGGTAGGGCAGAGGAAATTAATGGGGGGAAAGTGAGGACAACTGTAATTGAACGACAATAAAAAAAAATTGGGAGAGATACCTAAGGACCAAAGGGTCCCAGTGCAACACCACGCTCCATGCCAGGATAAGTCTCTATAACTTCTGGCTGTAAAAACCAGCAGGGATTCATGCTGTGGAAGACAGAAACTGCTACACTCCAAGATAGATCCTCTTAAAGAGCCTGTACACAGACTCACTCCCTCTAAGCTCCAGTGAGGAGGCAGCAGATTAAAAGATATCAGAGACATATGGGGAGGAACTGAACTATCCAGTAACAGGGCGAGAGCTGGGGGGCAGCTTTCTGCCAGACAAAGTGCCTGCAAAGGCCACTGTTGCTTTTCTGAGCCCTCCCCCAACAAAGCCACAGAGGCAGAGGGCAACATATCTGAGATTCCATCAACCTGGCTCTCACTGTTTGCTCCACCCTGGTGATTCCCTGAGGATCTGCCTCATCCAACGTTTGGGCTCACCCTAGATGCTTTCTATATGAATGGCTTGTCTTTGCTCATGTTTCATACTTTCCTAATTTATCTCAAGCAAGCAGCATCAAGCTTCAGTCAGCCCAGAAACTCTCACCAAGGTGGTCCAGGCCTAATGCTAGCAGCAGCCAGCCTTGGTTCACAGCTTGGCTTCACCTGGGTACCTCCAAACCAGCACATGTAGCAGCCATCTGCAGATTTTCTTGTAGCTTGTGTTGTGTGACCCCAGAGAGAGCACTGGTGGTGGCTGAATATGGTTGTATCAACAGCAATCAAGGCTCAACTAAAACAAGATAGTATACATAGCTACACAGTGATTGCACTAGCTTGGGTAATAGGGGATGCTATGCCACTGGACCCTACAGGACACCTACCAAGACAGAGAGACTTAATACCTTTACCTAATACATATAAATAAACACAGAGAGGCTACCAAAATGAGGAGATAAAGACACAGCCCAAATGAAAGAACATAACAAAACTCCAGAAAAAGAATTAAACAAAATGAAGGAAGCAACCTCCTAGATGCAGAGTTCAAAACACTGATTATAAGGATGCTCAGTGAACTTAGTGAGACCTTCAACAGCATAAAAAGGGGATGGAATCCATAAAAAAGAAACAGAAATGAAGGATACAGTAATTAAAATGAAGAACAATTTACAGGTAATCAACAGTAGACAATCAAAAGAGACAATCAAATCAGCAATTTGAAATATAAGGAAGCACAAAATACCTGATCAGAACAGCAAAAAGAAAAAGAAATCCAAAAATATAGGGATACATAAGGAGGCTCTGGGACCACTTGAAGTGTACCCATTCACATGATAGGGTGCCAGAAAGAGAAGGGAAAGAGCATAAATTTCAAAACCTGTTTTAAAAAAATATTTACAGGAAACATCCCTAACTAGGTGAATGAAATAGACATACAGGTCCAGAAAGTGTAGAGAATCCCAAACAGGATGAACCCAAAGAGGCTCACACCTAGACACATCATAATTAAAATGTCAAATCTTAAAGACAAAGAGAGTCTTAAAAGCAGCAAGAGAAAAGCAGTTAGTTACCTACAAGGGAGCTCCTAAGACTTCCAGCTGATTTCTCAAAAATGACTCTGCAGGTTAGGAAGGATCAGTGAGAAATATCCAAAGTGATGGAAAGCAAGGACTACAACCAATATTACTCTACCCAGCAAAGCTATCATTTAGAATGGAAGGACAGTTAGAGCTTCTCAGACAAGAAAAAGCGAAAGGAGAACATAACCATCAAACCAGCATTATATGAAATGTTAAAGGGTCTTCATTAAGAAGGTGATCAACAATATGAACAATAAAATGGAAACAAATACATATCTATCAACAGTTGAATCTAAAAAACAAAAATAAACAAGCAGAACAGAAACAGAATCATAGAACATTTTGATGGTTGTAAGATGGGTAGGGCTTTTGGGGGAATGGGAAAATAAGGTGAAGGGATTACGAAGTACAAATTGGTAGTACAGAATAGTCATGGGATATAAAGTACAGCGTAGGAAATAGAGTAGCCAAAGAACATATATGCAGGACACATGGACAAGGTCAATGGTATAGGAATTGCCTGAGGGAGCCAATTGGTGACTGGGTCGAATGCAGCAAAAGGGGAGAAATTTTGACTGTAATAGCATAATTAATAAAATATCCTTTAAAAATAAACAAAATGAATGGAATGGGTCTACATACACTAAAAATAAATATAAAAAACATACTGCTGACTAAAAAAATAAAATAAAATCACAAAGCACATAAGTATATGACAACTATAATCCATTTATACTAAAAAATAGATTAAATACTACATCATAAACTGGTAAGATTAACCAGATTTCTGTAAACCAAAAAATTACATTTTGAAGCAAAACTGAATATTTATAGTTAAATGTTTTTATTGTTCAAGTACAGTTGTCTCCATTTTTAAGCTGCTTGCTTGTATGTTTTGTTGTAGGTATATAATATATCCAAATATTTATAATTTTTCACAACAAATCTTATTCACAATTAGAGAATGTACATATTCAAAATGTTTCTGATCAAGGCACAGGGTAAAAACAGCACCCATTTGGAAAAAGTAGACTTAATACCTGCTAGAAGAAATTTGTATTTTTTATATATATTCTATCACGTATATACAAATCACTGCCATTTGGATCTTAACATTTGGACTGCCCGCAAAGTCATTAATGACCCAAATGACCAGATGTCTAAGCTTATCATTAAAAAGTTGATGATATCCTTTCATGCCACATAAACAGATTTTTGTATTACTGTATGATCTTCCTATATATTTGACACAACCATTGGCTGTGTCTATACATGATATCATAAAATCAAAACCAGATTTTATAATTAATTAATCCTTGTTTTTAATTTAGTCATAAACGTATATTCAATATTATTAATTATACTGAAAACAATGCATCCTAAAACTTTTCTTGTTGTCACCAAAAATTTGGTTATTAATGTTCATTGCCCTAAGCAATACAAACTTAAGTCAGTATTCCTCCAACACACTGACAACAATATTGCCTAAAAAATTTTCCTGGGAAGCAAATGAGATGAAACTTAAATAGCTTTGAAAACTCTAAACTGCCACACAAATGGTAAGGATTATCAATGTGTTTTCATAAGTCTGAAGAATGTCAATCTTTCTCCTTTTAAAAGTATAAGGACAGAACTTATGAGAGAGAAATAGACATTCTACACCAAATTAAGTAAGGAGAAATAAATAGCCTGTTATCTATTTCTCTTGTTTTCTTTTAATTTTCTTAAACATTAATTATAAGCTATAATCTAGAGGAAATACTAATCATTGTTATGGAATTTGTTGTGGACCATTCAGCCTAGTCTCAGGAGTTGTAACCCTCACCCCATGGTGGGCTGAGTAAGAGCCAAGGGACCTGCTTCACCTGGGTCTGTTCTGTCAAGAGGACATGAGATACTAAGGAAACAAAGCTTATCTCCCTGGCAGGAGTGCCACTTCTGCCTGATCCATCTCTGGCCTCCAATGCTTGGTCGGTTAGTCAATGATGGGTAAGACTCTTCATGGGAGGGGCAACCTAAGCCAGACACAACCACTTGGGAGGCCTTCATGGAAGGACTGGGGGTGCTGCAGCAAAGAAGGGGTGATGGACCCTCACCCCCCAGCTATTCTGACATAGCCCAAGTCCCCATTTCCATCTGGGAGATGTCTTCTGCTTCCTGAGCCTAATCAGCTTAAAGCCTGAAACTATGATGGCGAGTGGTGCAGCCCTGTGCCGGCCAGGATGATTCCCCAGGTGATCGGGCATAAGAAAGAATTCGTAAAGTCCTGTTAAAACCTGCTTTGCTAAGAGTGCTCTCATTTAAATGATAAGGGTCCCAGGAGGAAATGAGTATGTCTCCCAAAGTTTGGCAACCCCCTTTCCTGACAGACACTGACTCAGATTAAGCCCTCAAGATTTCTTTGAAATGTTAAACCTGTATTCCTGTGTATTTGAACCCAATAAAAGCCTAGTGAGGAAGGGGCTCTGGGTCATTCTCCTTTGAGAGTTTGACCACCTCTCCTCCCCAAGCAGATCATGTCTTGGTAGTTTTATTTTCATCCGTGACGGAGGGATGGGGCTCTGCAGGCGGAGACCCCCACATCTGGCATCCAGGACAAGGCCCCCCCCCCCGCCCCCGCCACAGGAATTAAAAGGATTTTAATTCCTAACAGTAAAACACCATTAATAATAGAATCTGGCTTCAAAATACTTTAAGAATACATGTATGATCTGGTCCTCTGAAGCCTATTAGAATTTTCAAGTAGAGGGTGAGGCCCTCCAAATCTCTAACTAGCTTTCTAAAGCAGATTATTACTACCCCTATATATTCTTTAAAAGTTGAGTATTTTAAACTATATGTACTGTCATTATGAAGATGAAATCCCATTAAAAATAAAACTGAATTCCCCAGAAATGTAAAAAAAAGTTATGATGTACCAAAAAAGAAGTAATAGAACCTGTACCATCTTTATCATAACCATAATCTTATCTATTAATGCATATTTCAAATTCAATCAAGTGAAATAGAAGAGTTAAGGAGAAATGACATTTTATCTTAAAATACAACATTTATATTAGATAATTTTAAAGGGTCAAAATATGCAGATCTCCTTTTTTAAGGTTTTTTTATTATTCTTTTACAGTGGTCCAAATTTTCCCCTTTTGTCCTTCTCTGCCTATCCCACCCACCTTCCAACAGTCAATACCCACACCGTTGTCCATGTTTAGCATCATAACCAACATCTTTTAATGCACACCATTAGAGTCTATATTAAATTTAGGGTTACATACAGCAAGAATAAATAATTGCATTACAAAGACATGAAACAATCACCAGATACAACTTTATGCCATCATATTACCAAAAATAAATGATAAAAAATGATAATATACTACCCAGGACTATTGAGAGTATGAGACCACAGATATGTTCATAGACTATTAGTGAAAGCTAACCTGGCAGTACCTTTAGACCCAAAATTCACTTCTAGGGATCAAATAAAAATTCTCACACATTCAAAAAGCTAAAGTGTTCAAAGATGTTCACTAAAATATAGCCATAACACCATAAATGTTCAGTAAAAGTAATGGTTAAATGAATTAGCAGTGCAGACATAGAAGATCAACAAAATAATGTCAAGTTCAAAACAAAAGTCCCAGAATACCTATAAATGGGCACCATTTTTTAACATGTTTATGTAGCAGAAATAAAATTTTTTGTTTGTTTTTTAGCCAGTTGCCATTAAGGGTTCTGCCAATGTTTAGGAAAATTCCTTAAACAAAATGTGGTATATAAAGAGACAGTGATCAGGGACTTCTGGTCAAGATGTCAGCATAGGGAAATGCGTGCCCATCACTGAGTGGCCGCAGGCCCAGCATTAGCAGTAGCCAGTCTTGGTTTGCAGCTTGGCCTTGCCTGGGCACCTCCAAGCCCAGCACCAGTAGCAGTCATCTGAAGATCACTTTGTAGTTCATGACCACTGGTCCTGGGCAGAACACAGGTAGTGGCTACCTTGACCTGTACATCCTAGGAGGCCCAAGAGACACAGCACGCAATGGACAGCTTCATACCACATCGAAGCACCACCATCCAACCACCTCCACAAACAACACACTCAAGGGGTTGACTCAGCAGGCACCAGGGCCACACTGAAGTAAATCCTGCTCTGTAAGCAGGCCCCTGCACAACTGATCCTACATGGAGGTCAGAAGTTAGTAGTTGGTGGTTGCAGCCAGTCGTTGCAGCTGATTGGCCTGGGGGTTTTTAGCCCTCCCATGGACGTGCCAACAGCAACCAAGGTTCAACAACAACAGGAGGGTATACACAGCCTACATGGTGGGGGGTGGATAAGGGTAGCAAACCTCTAGTGCCCAGCTCACGTGATTGGGGAGACTGTGCAATAGGACCCTACTGAACATTTTTAATATTTTAAAAATAAATAAATAAATTTTAAGAAATAACTACTAATTTACCTGTTTGGGCAGTCGAAACAAGGAATTCTTATAGAAAATGTCCTTAGCCTGGCTCCATGTACCATCAATGATGATGATTGTGGAAGGATAAATAGGAGAGTCTAATATAAATTCTTCCAAATTAGCAGCTTCAGCTCCTGGATATAATATTAATGTACCAGACTTCCGACAAACCATTGAAAGTTCAGGATCTCTAAAACATTTTTTAAAAAAGAAATCTTTATTACTTTGTAGGTTAACAAAAGTTTTATTATTCTTATTGAACTTCATTCAAAAATACAGATAAAAATACATATCAAAGCATTTTTGGACTGGAGATGTAATAATAAATGAGATAGCCTCTGTCTATCAGAAACAAAATAAGCTTGAGGGGAAAGGAGACAAGTTAAAAAATCAATTAAAAACAAACAGCATGTTCTTCAAACCAGTAAAAGGCATCTACGAAATGCACTGCCGATATATTTAACAATGTTTTTTGAGATTAGGATCAAGGTAGAGATGTTGTCTTTTACCACTCCTGATTCACATTAGACTGAAGTTCCAATTATTACAATAAGACAAGAAAAAAATAATGAAAGGCATAAAGATCTGAAAGGAAGAAGTATAAATGACCCTATTTGTATATGAGAATGCTACTTACACAGAAAGGCCTAGGGAATCCACAATACAATTTCTTCAACTGAAAAATCAGCTTAGAATGTCACTGGATACAAGGCTTGATATGTAAAACCTAGTGTTTTCTTACATAATAGAGGCAAAAAATTAAAAGTAAGTATTTTTAAATTCCATTTATAAAGAATGCCAAAAGTAGTATGTCTCATAATCATTTCCCTATAGTTATATCACATGCTGTAAGATAAGCTTAATAATTACCAGATTAATATTAAGTCAATAGTCTTAATGAGCTTTAGTTAAAATCCACCATTGTATAATAATTTACTGAGTAAGCACCATATTAGGCACCATGGGAAAAAAACTGAACTAGTTAATACAATGGGCTCAAAATAGGATGAGCTGTTTAGAAAAGTGTCAAACTTCTCATCCCCAAGCATTCATGGAGGGGTTAGATAGCCAGATAGTTTCCAATTTTACCACCATAAATGCTCATCATTTTGCAATAGAATAACGTAGATCCAAGTTCGCAGATTAGATGGAACTTGTTCCACTTATATATCACACCCAGCCACGAATTACAGAGAAACTATCATTATAAAGAGCCTCTGTGTGAAAGAAGTGTCACGATGTAAATGATGTGGCTGCTCCCCATGTTACGAATTCTGAATCTCACTTGTATTCTCAATAAAAAGGCAAAATTCCCAATAGCAGCACCTATGGGCAAGGCAATGCAAAATCTACAAAAGAAAATTTTGTATGGGAAACGTGTGCCTAATCAACAGTTTCAGAGAATAGAAAAAATGATTATATAAAGTTCTAACATGATGTTATTTTCATAACATGAAGCTAAATTACAAAGGAAGCTAAAAAATAACACAGGAAGGAAAAAGCATGATCAATTCCCTGGCCTTGCTGCTAGTGCAAGTCTTACTTTGCATTTTCATAAGTGAACTGAAAAAAGAAATCTCCATATTTTCAAGAGAAATTAAATTTTGCATCTAAAAATATACTTACCTATGTGGGCAGGATCAAAGCAATTTGTAAAGGCTTTATGAGTGGACAGAAAAGCAGCAAAGATGATTCAAAGGTATAAAAAGACTTGTAGAGAAATTTAAATATATATATTTGTATATATTTATGATAATGGTTATGTAATAGAATGTGAAATAAGATTTAAGAACACTACACATCTGTCAATGAAGACTGACAGATGCAAACAGGAGAGGAAAACTGATTTTTATGCCCAGGAACTCTTGGTAATCTAGGACAAAAATAAGTACAACACACCCAAATACAGGATGACTTTTATCAACTAATGGCTGCTACACATAATATACTGGGTCTCATCAAAAAGAATATTTTAAATATGACAGAAGGTGTTTTATCCTTAAAAATATATATATGATGTGCCTATAACTAAATATAGTAGTAGTCACTGTATCTTATGAAAGCTTTAATGGACTAAAAATAGATATGTGTTTACTTATATAAATGTACATCATATATAACATAAAAAAAGAAAAAACTAAACTAACACTAATAAAGTACCCTACCATCTTGAACAAAAACAAAATAAACAGTAAAGATACATGCCCTTTAGGCTCAACATATATTAGTATGGAATTCAGGTAATGCCATCATTCCTTTGTTTATTCCACTTTGGTCTCTTCTGGGGAGGTGTTTTTGTTTATGTTTTGCTTTGTCTTGTATTATTTTGAGAGAAAAGGCAGAACTTAAATTTTTTGGCCACTTCCAATGTACCTTGTTCTAGGTCTAAATGATAAGTTTTGAAAAATCATATTCAAAAATTTATGTGGAAAAAATTATTTTAAATTACCTTTCTTCACTGAAGCGACGACCAATCTTGACTCTACATTTGTCTGGAGGAAGGCATGCTGCTAGTAGAGGAACTGTCCGCAACACTCTGCTTTCCTTTAATTAAACAATTAATTGAAATGTAGATTTTTACTCAAAAAACACACTTTAAAAACTTTTATGATAAATATTTGATTTATAACATTATACAGAATTTTCACAAATCTTTTACTACAGACCACAATTTCATTAGAATATATATATATATATATATATATATATATATATATATGTATGTATGTATATCCAACTATTCATATATATATTCATCCTGACTGGTGTGCCTCACTTGGTTCAGTGTTGTCCCGCAAAGCAAAAGGCTGCAAGTTCAATTCCAGGTCAGGGCACATGACTGGGCTGTGGGCTTGGTCTCAGTCAGAGAGTGTACAAGAGACAACAGACTGATGTTTCTATCTTACATCAACATTTCTCTCCCTTTCTACCTCTCTTCACCTTTCTCTAAAATTAAATAAATAAATAAAATCTGTAAAAACCCCCTATAGTTTCCCTGATATATCTGTAGTAAATATACTACAAGTATACATTTTTATTACACTTGGGTATATTTAGAAGTTCACTAAGTATGGGTGGAGAGGGCAAAGGGAAAAATTGGGACAACTGTAATAGCATAAACAATAAAATATATATTTTTTAAAAGTTTACTGATCAAAACAAGATAACATTAAATCATAGTTAAAATAATGACAATATAAATTTGTGTTAAACTGAATTGAATAGTTTATTCTAACAAACTTTTTATTCTAATAGTAATTACATTTTGTACTATAGTATGTCAACTTGAAGATAATTGCCTGGCTCTTTATGCCCAAAAAGCAAGGAAGTGTTCAAAAACACAATGGGGCATATCCATGGCACACAGAAACCAATCTTAAAGAGCTCCCAATGGCCAAACTGGAACAACTTGAGCAACAAAATAACACTGCATTCAGATTATAACCCAAAGTATAAAATATAGAGTCCTGACTGATACAAATAAATAAATGGGAGAAAAGAGACAGATCTTCCTTATAGAAGAATTCCAAGGAATAGCAAATACTACTTTTTTTACTTTACGAATATAATTTACCTAGCAAATTAATACAAAAAATAGTAATGTTACATTTCAGTTTACTAAAATAGTTAAAAATAAATAAATTTATAATTAAATTATTTGTTTGCAACAGAAAGAAAATGGATTACACAGCACATCATCCCACCCCTACTGGAGCTGTGCTGGGCCTGCAGGTCTGGGGTGAGCCATGAACATGGGTCTCTCTTCCACAGGATGGGGTTTGTTAAAGTTGTCAAAAATAAGGCCTACTTCAAGAGGTACCAAGTAAAATTTGGAAAACAAGGGGAGAGGAAAACTGATTTTTATGCCCAGGAATTCTTGGTAATCTAGGACAAAATAAGTACAACACACCCAAATACAGGATGACAGTTCATGTTGTAACCAAAAGAGATCATTTGTTAGTTTGCTTATGCCCATATAGAAAGAGATATATGATATTTTGTGAAGATTACACTCATGAACTCCCAAAGTATGGTGTGAAGGATGGACTGACAAATTATGCTCCCGCACATTGTACTGGCCTGCTGCAGGTCTGTGGGCTTCTCAATAGGTTGGGCATGGACAGGAAGTATGAAGGTCACGTGGAGGTGACTGAGATGAATACAATGTGGAAAGCACAGATGGTCAATCATGTGCCTGTACCTGCTATTTGGATGTACAGCTTGCCAGAACTACTACTGGAAATAAAGTTTTGGCATCCCTGAATGGGCTACAGATGGAGACTTGTCTCTCCCTCACAGTAGCAAACGATTACCTGGTTATGATACAGAAAGCAAGAAATGCAACAGAGAAATATATTAGAAGCACATCGTAAGTCAAAATATTGAAAATTATATGCATTACCTAATAGAAAAAGATGAAAATGCTTATAAGAAACAATTCTCTCATTACATAAAGAACAATGTAACTTCAGACATGATTAAGGAGATGTGTAAGAAAGCTCATGCTCCTACAAGAGAGAATCCATGAATTTGGACACTTCTCTTCAGCCCCTTCTTACCTGAAAGGTTTCTTTTGAGAAATCAGCTTATAAGTCTTATGGGCACTCCTTTGTAGGTAACTCTCTCCCTTTCTCTTGCTGCTTTTAAGATTCTCCCATTATCTTTAATCTTGGGTAATGTAATTATGATGTGCTTGGTGTGTACTTCCTTGGGTCTAACTTCTTTGGGATTCACTGAGCTTCCCAGACTTCCTGGAAGTCTATTTCCTTTGCCAGATTAGGGAAGATCTCTTTCATTATTTTTTCAAATAAGTTTTCAATTTCTTCCTCTTCCTCTTCTCCTTCGGCCACCCGCCCCCCTGTCTATGATTCAGATGTTGGAATGCTTAAAGTTGTCCTGAAGGTTACTAAGCCTCTCCTCATTTATTTGAATTTTTCTTTCTTCATTCTGTCCTGGTTGAATGTTTATTTCTTCCTTCTGGTCCAAACTGTTGATTTGAGTCCTGGTTTCCTTCCTGTCACTATTGGTTCCCTGTACATTTTCCTTTATTTCACTTTGCAGAGCCTTTACTTTTTCCTCTATTTTGTGACCATATTCAACCATTTCTGTGAGCATCCTGATTACCAGTGTTTTGAACTGTGCATCTCATAGGTTGGCTATCTGTTCATTACTTAGTTCTATTTTTGGAGCTTTAGTCTTTTCTTTCAGATGGGCCATATTTTTTTAACTATATTTTATTGATTATACTGTTAAAGTTGTCCCATTCCCCCCTTCATTCCCCTCCACCCTGCACACCCCCTCGCACCCACATTCCCCCCTTTAGTTCATGTCCGTGTGCCATAAGTTCTTTAGCTTCTACATTTCCCACACTATTCTTGCCCACCCCCTGTCTATTTTCTACCCACCATCTATGCTATTTATTCTCTGTACCTTTTCCCTCCTCTCTCCTCCTCCCACTCCCCTGTTTATAACCCTCCATGTGATCTCCATTTCTGTGTTTCTGTTCCTGTTCCAGCTGTTTGCTTAGTTTGCTTTTGTTTTAGGTGTGGTTGTTAATAGCTGTGAGTTTGCTGTCTTTTTACTGTCATATTTTTTATCTTCTTTTTCTTAGATAAGCCCCTTTAACATTTCATAGAATAAGGGCTTGGTGATGATGAACTCCTTTAACTTGACCTTATCTGAGAAGCGCTTTAACTTCCCTTCCATTCTAAATGAAACCTTCACTGGATAGAACAATCTTGGACGCAGGTCCTTGCCTTTCATGACTTGGAATACTTCTTTCCAGCCCCTTCTTGCCTGTAAGGTCTCTTTTGAGAAATCAGCTGACAGTCTGATGGGAACTCTTTTATAGGTGAAAGTCCCCTTATCCCTTTGGGCTTCTAGAATTCTCTCCTTCATTTTAATCTTGGCTAATGTAATTATGATGTGCCTTGGTGTGTTCCTCCTTGTGTCTAACTTCTTTGGGACTCCCTGAGCTTTCTGGACTTCCTGGAAGTCTATTTCCTTTGCCAGAATGGGGAAGATCTTCTTTATTATTTGTTCAAATAAGTTTTCCACTTGTTGCTCTTCCTCTTCCCCTTCTGGTACCCCTATCATTCGGATGTTGGAACGTTTAAAGATGTTCTGGAGGTTCCTAAGCCTCTCCTCATTTTTTTTTTGAATTCTTGTTTCTTCATTCTGTTCTGTTTGGTTGTTTGTTTGTTCCTTCTGGTCCACTCCATTGATTTGAGTCCCAGTTTTCCTCCCATCACTATTGGTTCCCTATACGTTTTCCTTTATTTCACTTAGTGTAGCCTTCATTTGTTCATCTAATTTGCAATCAAAATCAATGAATTCTGTGAGCATCCTGATAACCAGTGCTTTGAACTGTGCATCTGATAGGTTAGCTATCTCTTGGTCACTGAGATGAACTGGCTCTGGGGCTTTGATCTGCTCTCCTGTTTGAGCCATTTTTGGATTTGTCTTTTTGGGGGGGTTCTGGTCACGCCTGTTACATAGTGAGGGGCGGAGCCTTAGGTGTTCCCCAGGGTGGGGCGGCCCAGTCACTGGGTTGTGATGCTGTATGTGGGGGCAGAGTCTGAGAGGGAACAATGGCACTTGCTCCACTCTCTTATTTCAGTCCCCACCACCACTTCCCACAAGCAAACTGGGCCTTTCTGGTGCTGATTTTCAGGTGGGTGAGCTTATGTATGTTCTGGAACCTTGTGGGTCTCTCCGACAAACTCTCCTGTGAGGCTGGGAGTCTCTTCCAGCACCACAAACCCCACAAGTCATTTCAATCTGTGTTTTTAGATTTTCCGGTGCTGGGTCCTGGGTTGCGAGGTCTGTCCCACTCCCCGTTTTCTCCTGGATTATCTACGTGCGAATGTGGAACCACCTGGTCAGCCAGCCGCCTTGCATGGCCTCACTGGGTCTGACCATTGTGACCCTGCGCCCGAGGTCCACTAGCTGCTCCCTGTGCACCTGGGTCTGCCAACCTCCACTTTTTCCTGCCGTGACTCCACCCCTCTAACCGGTCTGGATGAATGTTTGTCGGGATTCAGTACATTTCAATTTTTTGTTAGTTCTGATTGTTTTCTTGATTCTAAATCTTTATTGTCCTTATTTTGGTTGTGCAAGGAGGCACAGCGTGTCCACCTATGCCTCCATCTTGGCTGAACGGGGACATTTTTTTTTTTTTTTGTCTCAGCACGTGTTATATTATAAGGGGTGGAGCCTTAAGGTTTCCCAGGGTGGGTCAACCCACATCACTGAGTTGTGGCGCTGTATGGGGGAGGAGTCCAAGAGGGAACAATGCTGCTTGCTTGGCTCTCTGCTGGCTTTCAGTCACTTTCCTCACTATACACAAGCAAATTAGGCCCTTCTGGTGCTGATTCCTGGGTGGGGGGGTTTGTGTACATTCTAGGATCCTGTGGGTCTCTCCAATGAACTCTTGTGTGAGACAGGGAGTTTCTTCTACTGCTGCAACCACCACAGGTTTTTTCATTCAGAGGTTTTGAGGCTTTATGTCCCTGCACTGGAACCCTGGGTTCAGCGCTCTGTCTCGCTCCCCAGTTATTCCTCCTGGCTTATCTGCAGACAAATGTGGGACTGTCCAGCTCACTAGCTGCTGCCTCACCTACCCAGGTCTCCCAGCTGCCACCTTGCTGCATGTTCTCTCTGCCCTAGCTGCCCATCTCCACCCCTCCTACTGTTCTGGATAAATGTTTAACTCTTTGGTTGTTTGACTTCCATACAGTACGATTTTCTGGAAGTTATGGTTGTTTTTTGTTTTTAAATTTGTTGTTATCCTTCTTTTGGTTGTGTGACGAGACACAGTGTGTCTACCTACACCTCCATCTTGGCCAGAAGTCCCCTTTGATTGTAAACGATAGCTTTGCTGGGTAGAATAATCTTGGTTGTTAAGTCTGTGATTTTCATAATTTGAATATTTTGTGCCAGTCCATTCTATCCTGCCAAGGTTCTGTTGTGAAATTAGCTGACAGTCTTGTGGGAGCTCCTTTGTAAGTAACTATCTGCTTCTCTCTTGCTTCTGTAATCTTTGGAATTTAATTATGATGTATCTTGGTGTGGGCCTCTTTGGGATCATCCATCTTGTTTGGGATTCTTTGTGTTTCCTGGACTTATATGTCTGTTTCCTTCACCAGGTTAGGAAAGTTTTCCATAAATAACTCTTCAAATAGTTTTTCAATTTTTTGCTCTCTCTTCTCCTTCTAGTACCTCTATCATGTGAATGTTTGTACTCCTGATGTTGTCCCAGAGGCCCCTTAAACTATCCTCATTTTTTTAAATCTTTTTTTGCTCTTCTGATTAGGTGTTTCCTGCTTTCTTAATTCCAAATTGCTGATTTATTTGTTTCATCTACTTACTATTGATTTCCTGTAATTAATTCCCTATTTCAGTTATTGTATTTTTCATTTCTGATTGCTTCTTTTTTCTTTAATGAATTTGTATGAGTTTATTTGAGCCAAAGTGATGAGAATTGCCAGGAATTAAAACATGAACAGTCTGAGAACATGCTGCAGAAAGTGGCAGTTTTGCATCTTTTTTTACACATTATGATTAAAGGAGGAGGCATAAAGTGGTTACATGAAATCCACTGGTGATAGATTAGGTAGGTGGGAAAAGCAAAGCAGGGAAACCTCTGGGATTGCATAAAAAGTAAAATGATAGGCACATACTTCTTTACATAGGTGGGTACAGGATAGTTAATAGTCCACAATTAACATGATAACAATAAGAATGAGTGGATTTATGGTCTACAACAATGAGGGGATTTGTGACCTCTGAACTAGTGCATGGTTGTGCCTGAGAGGTTCAAAAAAAGGGAAGTTACCTTGATATTCCAAACATATGTTATCATAGATGCAAATAGACAATACATAGGCTCTATTAAGGTAAAGACTGACTTTTGTCAGGGAAGATTCTGGCCTAGGACAAGACTACCCACCATGAATGCTTTTACTTAAAAAACTTTGATTTCAGACCATTTTATGAGAGAGATCACACAACCCAGGGTTGCAGCACAGGGACATAAAGCCTCAAAACCTCTGAATGAAAAAACCTGTGGGGCTTGCAGCAGTAGAAGAAACTCCCTGTCTCATACAAGAGTTCATTGGAGAGACCCACAGGATCCTAGAATGTACACAACAACCCGCCCCGCCCCGCCCCCCTCCAGGAATCAGCACCAGAAGGGCCCAATTTGCTTGTGTATAGTGAGGAAAGTGACTGAAAGCCAGCAGAGAGTCAAGCAAGCAGCATTGTTCCCTCTTGGACTCCTCCCCCATACAGCGCCACAACTCAGTGATGTGGGTTGACCCACCCTGGGAAAACTTAAGGCTCCACCCCTAATAATATAACACATGCTGAGACAAATATATATATGTGTGTATGTCTGTGTGTGTGTGTGTGTGTGTGTGTGTGTGTGTGTGTGTATATATGGCCCAAATGAAAGAAAAGAAGAAAGCTCCAAAAACAGAACTAAGCAATCAACAGATAGGCAACCTATCAGATGCACAGTTCAAAACACTGGTAATCAGGATGCTCACAGAAATGGTTGAGTATGGTCGCAAAATAGAGGAAAGGCTCTACAAAGTGAAATAAAGGAAAATGTACAGGGAAGCAATAGTGACAGGAAAGAAACCGAGACTCAAATCAACAGTTTGGACCAGAAGGAAGAAATAAACATTCAACCAGGACAGAATGAAGAAAGATGAATTCAAATAAATAAGGACAGCCCTGGCTGGTGTAGGTCAGTGGCTTGAGCTAGGGCTGCAAACCAAAGGGTTGTCAGTTCAATTCCCAGTCAGTGTACATGCATGGGTTGTGGGCCAGGTCCCCAGTGGGGGACATGTGAGAGGCAACCACACATTGATGTTTCTTGCCCTCTCTTTCTCCCTCCTTTCCCCTCTCTCTAACAATAAATACATAAAACCTTTAGAAATACATTTTAAAAAAATGAGGAGAGGCTTAGGAACCTCCAGGACAACTTTAAGCATTCCAACATCTGAATCATAGGGGTGCCAGAAGGAGAAGAAGAGGAGCATGAAATTGAAAACTGATTTGAAATAATAATGAAGAACTTCCCCAGCCTGGCAAAGGAAATCAGCTTTCAGGAAGGCCAGGAAGCTCAGAGAGTGCCAAAGAAATTGGACCCAAGGAAGCACACATCAAGGCACATCATAATCACATTACCTAAGATTAAAGATGAGAGGTGAATCTTAAAAGTAGCAAGAGACAGTTACCTACAAAGGAGTGCCCAAAAGACAATCAGCTGATTTCTCAAAAGAAACCTTTTAGGCAAGAAGGAGAAATACTGGAAAGAAGTATTTGAAGTTGTGAAAGGCAAGGACCTACATCCAAGATTACTGTATACAGCAAAGCTAGAATTGAAGGGCAGATAGAGTGCTTCCTAGATAAGGTCAAGATAAAGGAGTTCATCATCACCAAGCCCTTATTACATGAAATGTTAAAGGGATTATCTAAGAAAAAGAACTTAATCAACACTATGAACAGTAAAATGACAAGAAACTCACAACTACCAACAACTGAACCTAAAAACACAAACAAAAAAACAAGCTAAGTAAACAACTAGAATAGTAACAGAATCACAGAAATGGAGATCACATGGAGGGTTATCAGTGGGGAGGCTAAGCGGGGAATGGGGGAACAGGTACAGGGAATAAGCATAAATGGTAGGTACAAAATAGACCTACCATTTATGGGTAGGGGAGGTTAAGAATAGTACAAGAAATGTAGAAGCCAAAGAACTGTTATGTACGACTCATGGGCATGAACTAAGGGGGGCAATGCATTTGGGAGGGGGTTCAGGGTGGAGGGGATTGAAGAGGGGGACATGAGACAACTGTAATAGCATAATCAATAAAATACATTAAAAAGAAAGATTCAAAGAACAGATAAAGAGCTCCCCGGACAAGAAAAAGCTAAAGGACTTTATCACCACCAAGCCAGTATTAAAAGAAATGTTAAGGAGACATTTTTAAGAAGGGAAAAAAGATTTAAAATATTAATTAAATGGTAATAATATGTATTTATCAACAATTACTTTAAATGTAAATCAATTAAATTCTCCAATCAAAAGACATAGGGTGATTGAATGGATTAGAAAATAAGACCTTCCATATGGTGCCTACAAGAGACTCACTTTAGATCAAAAGACACACACAGAGTGAAAGTAAAGGGATGGAAAAAAGATATTTCATGAAAATGAAAACAAGCAAACAAAAAAAGCTGGGGTAGCACTACTTATACCAGATAAAACAGAGTTTGAAACAAGGGCTATATAATAGACAAAGAAGGACCCAGCAATTTCACATCTGGGTATTTATCCAAAACAAACAAAAACATTAAATTGAAAAGATATATACAACCATATGTTCATTGCAGCACTATTTACAATAGCCAAGATATGGAAGCAATGTAAGTGGCCATTAGTAGGTAAATGGATAAAGAAGAAGTGGTCACATATGTGCAATGAATGGAACATGATTCAGCCATTAAAAAGAATGACATCCAATACTTTGGTTTCTCTTCAGATAGTATAAATCTTTCACCTTTTTAATAAAGAATGACATCTTGCCATCTACAACAACATGGATGGACCTAGAGGGTATTACTATGCTGAGTGAAATAAGTCATACAGAAAAAAACAAATGTCATATGATTTTACTTCTTTGTGGAACATGAAAACCAAAACACACACACATTCAAAACAAAAACAAACTCATAGATAACAGAGGACATTTTGATGGTTGCCAGATGGAGGCAGATTGAGGGGACAGATGAAAAATGGAAAGGGAGTAAGAAATACAAATTGGTAGTTACAAAATAATCATGGGGATGTCAAATATAACATAGGGAATATGGCCAATAATATTTTAATAACTATGTATGTCATCAGACGGGCACTAGATATATCAGGGTGATCATTTCATAAGTTAAATAAATGTCTAATCACTATATTATATACATTAAACTAATATTGTATGTCAACTAATTGAAAATAAAAATTATTAAGAAATAAAAAGACTTCCAGTAGCAGGATAGGTAAACACACCTCACCTCCTTGCACAATCACATCAAAATTACAACTAAATTACAGAACTACCATAATTCAGAACCATCAGAAATCCAGTTGAGTGGAAGTCTGACAATTATGGGATTAAAGAAACCACATTCATTCAAACTGGTACGAGGGAGGAGGAAGGATTAAAGATGAGGGATGAGTAGGATTAAAGATGAGGAACGAGCTGGTCTCACACTCCACTGTGTGAGTGGATAAAAATCAGGGAACGATATCTCGGGAGCAAGGAGTCCCCAGCCCTACACCAGGGCCCCAGCCCAGGATTCCAGTGACAGGCAAATAAGTTCTCGCAACTTCTGGCTGCAAAAACCAGCAGAAACTCAGTTGTTGGAAGAAACTGCTGGAGTCACAAGCAGTTCCTCTTAAAGAACCCACACAGAAACTTTTACTCCCTCTAAGCTCTAGTACCAGGATAGCAGCTTGAAAGGTACCAGTGACACACAGGGAGGAAGTGAAGGATCTGTCATCAAGGCAAGAGCTGGAGGACAGGTTTCTCCCAAACAAAAAGACCATTGTCCCTTTTCTGAACTATCCTCCTACGAAGACACAAAGCCAGCAGGTGGGTGCCATATCTAAGACTCCATTACCTGGATAATACTCTTTGCCCCTCCCTGGAGATCCTCTGAGACCCTGTCTGACCAAACTTGCGGGCCCACCCAAGCTTTTAATAGAAACTTTTCCATATGAATGGCTGGTCTTGGCTCATGGTTTACAACTTCCTGAATCTTCTCAAACAAGCAACAGCCAACCTCCAATACCTCTTGCTAAGTGTGCCTCCATACCTCTCTCTAAGTAGTCCCAGGCACAGCACTCACAGCAGCCAGCCTAGATTCACAGTTTGGTTTTGCCTGGGAATCTCCAAGCCCAGCACAAGTAGCAACCATCTCAGATTCCTTTAGAGCCCAGGCAGGGTGGATTCCCAAAAAACACAAGTAGGAGCTGACCTTGGTATATACCACCCAGGAAACCACAGTACCTGCACACTGTGGACAGCTATAGACCATGTCAGAGAACCATCACCCTGTTGCTGCACAGCTGGTCCTCCACAGAGGGCAGAGGTTGGTGGTCAGTGGTCACAGTCCTTATAGCTGACTGGCCTAGGTAAATCCCTCCCACTGATCCGCCAACAGCAACCAAGGCACAACTACAAGGCTCAACTACAACTCTTGGCTCACGTGGAGGGTGCACCTTGAGTACCCAGCTTGGATGATAGTGGAGGCTGTGCCACTGGCCCCTACAGCACACCTACTACTTTAGGCCACACTACCAATATATGGAGTCAAAGTAGCTCTAATACATAGAAACAAACACAGGCGGGCTACCAAAATGAGGAGACAAAGAAACATGGTCCAAATGAAAGAGCCGATCAAAACTCCAGAAAAAGAACTAAACAAAATGGAGAGAAGCAATCTGTTAAATACAGAGTTCAAAACATTGGTTATAAGGATGCTCAAGAAACTAAGTGAGGACCTCAACAGCATAAAAAGATCCAGTCAGAAACAAAGTATACAGTAATTGAAATAAAGAACAATTTGCAGGGAAACAACACTAGAATGGATAAGGCCAAGAACCAAATAAATGATTTGGAACATAAGGAAGCAAAAAGCCACCAATCAGAACAACAAGAAGAAAAAAGAATCCAAAAAATTGAGGATAATGTAAACAGCCTGTGAGACAACTTCAAGCATTCCGACATTCACATTGTAGGGGTGCCAGAAGGAGAAGAGAACAAGCAAGAAACTGAAAATTTATGTGAAAAATAATGAAAGAAAACTTCCCTAATTTGGTGAAGGAAATAGACATGCAAGTCCAGGAAATATAGAGTAGCAAACAAGATGGATGCAAGGAGATCCACTCCAAGACACATCACAATTAAAATGCCAAATGTTAAAAATAAAGAAAGTATCTTAAAAGCAGAAAGAAAAAAGAAGTCAGTTACCTACAGGGCAGTTCCCATAAGACTGTCAGCTGATTTCTCAAAAGAAACTTTGCAGACTAGAAGGGACTGGCAAGAAATACCAAAGTCATGAAAAGTAGGGACCAACAGCCAAGACTTCTCTACCCAGCAAAGATATCATTTAAAATTGGAAGGCAAAAAAGAGCTTCCCAGACAAGAAAAAAATTAAAGAAGTACATCATCATCAAACCATTATTAGATGAAATGTTAAAGGAACTTATTTAAGAAAAAGAAGAAGATCAAAACTATGAACAATAAAATGGCAATAAATATGTATCTATCAACAATTGAATCTAAAAAAGAAATTAAGCAAACAAGAAGAACAGAGACAAAATCATGCATGTGGAAAGGGTTTTGATGATTACCAGTTGGAGGGAACTGTGGACAAAATGGTGAAGAGGTGAGGAGATTAAAAGTACAAATAGGTAGTTACAGAATAGCCAATGGGACGTAACATACAGTATAGGAAATGGAGTAGCCAAAGAACTTATACACGTGACCCATGAACATGAACAATCCTAATGGTGTGGGGATTGCCTGATGAGTGGGGGCTGTTGGGTAGAGGTGGGTAAATGGGGAAAAATTGAGACAACTGAAATAGCATAGTCAATAAATTATAATTAAAAAAATAAAAACAAATAAAATAAAATACTTAGAGTTACTTCTACTTTAACAAGAAAAGACATCAATGAATATAAAGTATAATCAAAATTTTAAAAGCACTGATTTTCCTAGCTCTTTACTCACATAAATCTCATCTTTCCTTCAAATGAAATTATTGGAGTTCTAAATTTCTATACTATTCAACAACATTGTTTTTATAAAATAACATTTTATCTATCTCCAAAGCATACAGCACTACATGTAATATGTAAAAGAAACTATTTTTTCCCCAAAGAAAAAACATTTATCATCAATTTACTTCCAGAAATACTAAAGAGCTGGGAGGAACGAGTATGTTCATCTGTGTGTTTCCTCTTGTGTACTAATATTCTATTTGAACTTGTATATTTTACAAAATCTTACTCACCTCTGCTGGATGCTGAATTATGTACAAGTGGGTAGAGATGTGCAGAGGATGCACTGGTAGAAATGGACACAAACACACTTTCTGAGGCCGGCTAAAGGGCAGAAAGAAAAAAGGCCTGTAAATGTTTAGAATACAATGATATGACCATAACCTAAAATTTGAACATAATCCAACCTCATTTTCTAAAGAGATTTGCTAAAGGCATTCTTTTAAAATGAAACACCAAGAGTGAATTTAATCACTCAGACTTTGAAAAAGACTTCAAGTAAATTTTTTACCATCCATATAGATCAAAGTACCTCCAAAAATTTTATCTTAGTTATCTGTAGTAAAAGAATACTCATAAGGCAACACCATGGTCTTTTCATTCATGAAGCAACACTTCTGCTAACTTATATTCCAAATCTAGAACAGATCTCATGTTAAAGAGAAACCTAGCAACTTTTCTAAATCATCTGAACTTGGAGGGAACAATATGGTAATAAAATATTAGAATAGAATTTTTACCACCTACAAGGGCATTTCTAATCAAATTTAGTCATTAATCAACACGGAGAGCTTACTATGAAAAGAAATCCAAACAGCAGTCCCCAAATTATATTTGGCAAGACTTATACCCACAGAGTGTCTGCCTATTTTCTCTTGTGCCATTGTTTAATGCTTTACTACTGTTTCAGTAACCTTTACACTCATTACAAAACTCAGATGGAATAAAAGGGTATACTTCCCCTCTGAGTCCTCCAACCTAGGGTATTCTCTTCATTAGGGGCAATCAATGACCAGTTTCTTATGTCATTCCCAAAACTATAGGAACATACATGAATATTTTAGCACTAAATCCTACATTTGATATGTTCAATTACAGTATAAAATTAATCAAGCAGCCAGACACAGTATATCATGAAAGTAAATTTTCACAACAGATCACTATTACAGACAGATATTATATGACATTACAATAGTATACAAGTGAAGGTTACAAAAAAGAGAATTCACAACAGCTTACTAACTACTACAAACTGACCACTATCTACTCCTTCTGTAACTTTGCTTCTGCAGAATTATAGCCTGAGGTAAGCAATGCTTATATTAATAAGTATTTGTAAATTGGTTCCATTATAGCAACCACCTCATTCTGCAAGAAAATGTCAAACCTATGCTCCTGCTGAAGAAATTATCTACATGATAATCTTAAGCAGAGGTATAAATGTATTTTACAACATGACTCCACTCCCTCTCTACCATCAAAACTAAAATGGCTGATTAACCCAAGGAAAACCAATTATACTTTCTTTTAAGTGACATATGAAATGATTTGGTATGCTCACTCTGCCCTACTCTGTATTCCCTCTCAGGAATGCAGGCATATTTTAGGAAGGGAGTCATTCAGTGGTCACAAAAAGAGTAAACAAAAGTAAACACAGAAAGGAGGAGACAGTGATCAACTGAACTAGGTATACTGACAAACATATCAAGAGTGACAATTGGAAAGAATTCTTCATTCAATACAATAAAAAAAATGAGACACATTCAACTTCTAAAATTTTAAGTGTCTGACTCTTTTATATGAAACTGTATATAACTGAAATGAACAGATGTCAGTAAAATTCTTTTATAAAACATAATTTCAGATCAGATGAAGCCATCTAAAAGTTCAGAATTTAACTTAATATCAACTTAAATATCTGTAAATTATATGATTCTAATAATATGAAAGGATGCAAAAATATCAAATGTCCTATGAGGAAACATCCACATATCAATAGAGCCAAAGAACTGCAAACTCCAATCAAGTAATCATGCTGGCAGGAAGCTACAGATTTCTGTGGGAAACAGAAAACTAGGTAAATAAACCCTGAAAATAAACATCTTTAGCTCATGGTATATGCAGTGATTATAAAGTCTTTAGTATGAGTTAGGGTAGTGCAAAGACTGCTCTGATATTGGTAGCTCTGGGTTTCATGTCTGACCAAAACCTGTTTAGAAAAGTGAGAAAAGAAAAAACAAATACTGAGTTACATGGGATGGTAATTTCCTTACTGAGAAGACATCTTTGAACTTTAGGAATATTTAGAATTAAGTAGTTTGGGGAGTTCCACTTCCAGTGATACTAGCAAAACTGAAAATCTATTTTTTAAAAAACAACCATTTAAAGTCTGGAATTTGTCCTGACAGTGCATGTGAATAAAGAAATATTATTTGAGAACATCTACTAAAATTTGGTATTTGGACAGTTTATGGCATCCGAGCCATAACCCATTTCCTACCTTGCCCCAGCTCAGGTTAACAGAAGCTCCTTTTCAGGTAGGTGTGGCCAAGAAAACAAAGCTCCCTTTCAGCTCTTAATCAAGGCTTACCTTAAATCACAAAGAAAGGTAAGCCATCAATCACATCAGTATTTCTCATCCCCTCCAAGTTGAAGAGGCTAAATTCCTGGTGACTGTGGCTAAGAGAGCAGAGGCTCCCTTCCTCTATCTAGTCTCCACCTATAAATCAGAAGCTTTACCACAGGGTGGTAGGCTGAGATTGCTGGGACCTCATTGTCCTCACCAGAGTTTGCTCATAGGATACCAGAAGCAGCAAGTCAGAGGCTACTGCCCAGTCCTGTGCCCAGAACAGTGCTCAGAGACTTTGCCCTGGAGGACAGGCAGACTATAAGAACTCTTAAGCTCTCCCAAAAGAAACTGATTTTATTTGAAACAGAGTGTGAGGAATGCCGTAAAAAGAGCAACTCCTCTTCATTAAGAGCAACAAGCTAAATCATAAGCTAGCTAGTTCCTCAGGGAAAAAAAAACCCAAAACAAAACAAGGAGAAATAGCTAAGATGAGCACACCTGCAGTCAGAGCAAACCTCAAAGAGTAGCCACAAAAACTACCCTTCCAGAATTTAACATCAGACTGCTGAACAATTTATGCCTTAGCGCACCATACCAAAATGGAGAACAGTAGTCTGGTAATTAGAGAAGCCTAATGAGCAGGAGGTAGAAAGAAGAAGGCAGCGCCGGCTGGTGTGGCTCAGTGGCTTGAGTGCCAGCCTGCAAACCACAATATTGCTGGTTCAATTCCTAGTCATGGCACATGCTTAGGTTGCGGGCTAGGTCTCCAGTAGGGGGCATGTGAAAGGCAACCACACATTGATATTTCTCTCCCTCTCTTCCTCCTGCTCCTTTCCCCTCTCTAAAAATAAACAAAATCTTAAAAAACAAAAAAAAGAAGGCAGCAGCTTTCAGAGAAAGATCTGGAAAAGAGACACTCAAAGAGAACCCTGCTGAAATTTGGCTAACAAGACCAAAAAAAAACCCCCCTCTGAATTGAACAAATTAAAAGGAAAATTGTCATGGTGTGTGAATCATATTTTCATAAAGCTTTTATTTTTTAAAATGTAAAGTACAATGGAAAAAGAATGTTCAACCTAATTAGTAAGAGAGAAGCATTTTTATCACAATTTGACATTATGAGAGGGTGGGTTTCCTTCCTACATTGTAAGCTACATGAGGGCAAGAACTTGGCCTACTTTTTTCACTTTTATATTCCAGCCTCTAGCAAACTAACCTATCAATAAATACTGCTGACTACATGAAGGAATACCTGAATGCCTTCTCCTCCTACATAATGTCCTATCCTATCCCTTCATTTTCTTACATATCAAATGTTGATCTCTCTTTCACTTCCTCTCTAATACTGAAGGAGTTTCTATTATGAAAGAGTCTCAGATCTTCGTTATAATTTGTGACCATTCTAGTAAGCAAAAGCATAAGAGGTAAAAATACTAAAGAAAATATTTACTAATAAAAAAAGCTAAGCACTTTATGTATAGACACTAATTGTTTTGGCTTATGCTTTGACATGCTCATTAAAACATTGCTTATTTATTTTAAAGCTTGTCTCCTTTATTAACTGAAGTCTAATTATATTACCTCAAACTAATAAAACTAGAGCTCTTGAAAACATTTTGCATCACAAATGATCAACTTTATGTTTAGCAAGTTACTTTACAATATGAACTTGTACTTATTTGTTTCTGTTTTAACAGCAAGTTTCCTCACATACTGCTCTTCCGCAGTGGTCTGCACACACTGTGCTTGTCCAAACGTTAAACCATCTCTTAACAAACTAGTGGATAAGTATACAGTAATTGCTCTCCTCATTCTAAAATCTTTTTCCAAAGAACAAAAATTCTTCTTACATCCAAACTTAACTCCTAAAGATTTAAATACTTCAAATTGATAATAGATTAAATAATTTATAAACTCAGCAAATTTTTATTCAAATACTTACTGTACACCTAACTATGTGCCAGATATTAGGCACTTGAGACAACAAAACAAAAATCCCTACTCTCATGGAGCTTATTTGTTCTTGATGTGCCAGAAAATTCCTTCCTTCCTTTGAACTCTTATGGTTGACAGGGAAAACAAATACCAGAAAACTACATGTCAAAACATTATTTACTGTGACAGCATGGATGGAACTAGACAGAATTATGCTAAGTGAAATAAGCCAGGCAATGACAGACAACTACTATATGATTTCACCATTAACAGGAACCTAATCAACAAATCGAACAAGCAAGCAAAGTATAGCCAAAGACATTGAAATTGAGAACAGGCTGACAGTGATCAGAAGGGAGAGGAGAGGGGATAAAGGGGGAAAAGGGTGAAGGGTTGACAGGAACAATTAAAAAGGACATATGGACAATAACAAGGAGGGGGGCTGAAACAGGGGAGGGAGGCAAGGAAGGCTGGGGTGGTGGGGAGGGGTGAGGGGAAAAGGTAAAACACTGTACTTGAAAAACAATTAAAAAACACTATTTATAGATAATGAACAATCACTTTTTAAATTATTTTTTATTTTTATTGTTGTTCAAGTACGATTGTCTCCATTTTCACCCCACCACGACCCCCACTTCCCACCCACCCCCAGCCTCGAACCCACTCCCTTTGGCTTTGTCCATGTGTCCTTCATACATGTTCCTTGATGAAGGAACATGTCCCCCATTATCCCGTTATCCCTCTCCCTCCTCCTCTCTGATTATTGTCAGATTCGAACAATCATTTTTAAAAAAATCAAACTACTTTTAGAATTTGTATAGATCTAAGAAAGAAAACTTGGGTATAGGTCTGGGAAATAACTTACTAAGATATGTCACTGACAATGTCATAGCCTTGCTATATGATATTGAGCATGTCACAGGTCTTCTAATTTCATCCTTCATAAACTAGTAATAAAGCACCAAGAAACTTCTGGGGAATAACTACTGCATGTATTATCGGTATGACTATTATTTTTCAGTTAATGTATAAGAGAATGAAGAAAGTAAGAGCTGAGTTTTTTCCCTCTTCCACATGTATAATGAATTGGAAATGCACTATAAAAACTGTTTTCCAACATTGTGATCCATCTTCTTTAAAATACATACAATCCAATTAATGTAAATTATAGTCTTAAAATATAAATAAAATTTTTAAATAATTTCCCTGAGGAAATTTTATAAAATAAGCATTTTATCTTTTGTCATTAAGGATTCTAGGAATAAATACGTAGGATTACTATCAGACTCCAATACACTAGCTTCTGAAGTGAATGTTCTAACACAAGGGTAATCTGTCACTCTGGGCATGCTATCTCTGACAGTCTGTAGGCAACTGAAATTATAGCTGGAATATGACTGGAACCTACAAAACAAATGTTTACAAAGTTAAACTGAATCTCTAACATAATATTCACTGAAAACTGTTTTTCTTTAAGAAAACTATTTTACTGATTATGCTACTACAGTGGTCCTACCTTTTTTCTCCCCTTTATTCCTCTCCACCCTGTACCCCCCCACCCCCGCCACCCTCCAGCATTCCCCTCCATTTTAGTTCATGTCATGGGTCATTACACATAAGTTCTTTGGTTTCTACATTTCCTATACTGTTCTTAACCCCCTGTCTATTTTGTACTTACCATTTATACTTCTTATTCCCTATACCTTTTCCTCCACTCTCCCTGCTCCCCATCCCCATTGATAACCATTCATATGCTCTCCATTTCTCCAATTCTGTTCCTGTTCTAGTTGTTTGCTTAGTTTGTTTTTCTTTTTGTTTTTTTTTTTTTAGGTTCAGTTGTTGATAGCTATAAATTTCTTGTCATTTTACTGTTCATGTTTTTTATCATCTCCTTTTTCTCCAATAAATCCCTTTAACTTTTCATATAATAAGGGCTTGGTGATGATGAACTCCTTTAACTTGACCTTATCTAGGAAGCACTTTATCTGCCCTTCCATTCTAAATGATAGCTTCGCTGGATAGAGTAATCTTGGATGTAGGTCCTTTAATGACTTGGAATACTACGTTACAGCCCCTTCTTGCCTATTAGGTTTCTTTTCTTTTTAAATTATTTTATTGTTGTTCAATTGCAGTTGTCTGTATTTTCTCCCCAACCCTCCCCACCACCCCTTCCAAACCCAATTAAAAAATGGGCAAAAGACTTGAACAGACAATTCTCCAAGAAGGACATACAGAGGGCCCAGAGACACATGAAAAGATGCTCAGCATCATTTGCCATCAGAGAGATGCAAATTAAAACCACAATGAGATACCACTTCACACCTGTCGGAATGGCCAACATAATAAACAAATCAACAAACAAGTGTGGAAGAGGATATGGAGAAAAAGAAACCCTAGCGCACTGTTGGTGGGAATGCAGACTGGGGCAGCCACTGTGGAAAACAGTATGGAACGTCCTCAGAAAACTAAAAATGGAATTGCCTTTTGATCCAGCAATTCTGCTGATGGGATTATACCCTAAGAGCCCTGAAACACCAATCCAAAAGATTTATCCCAGGGATGCAAGGATGGTACAATATTCACAAATCAATAAACAATACACCACATGAACAAAATGAAAGATAAAAATCACATGATCATATCAATAGATGCAGAAAAAGCATTTGATAAGGTACAGCAACCATTTATGACAAAACCACTCAACAAAGTGGGAATAGAGGGAGCATTCCTCAACATAATAAAGGCCATATATGAGAGACCTACAGCCAATATCATACTCAATTCACAAAAACTTAGAGCTTTCCCACTAAGATCAGGAAGAAGACAAGGATGCCCACTTTCACCACTTTCATTCAACATAGTACTGGAAGTCCTAGCCACAGCAATCAGACAAGAAAAAGAAATAAAAGGCATCCAAATTGGAAAGGAGGAAATAAAACTGTCACTGTTTGCAGATGACATGATAATGTACACAGAAAATCCTACAGACATCACCAAAAAACTACTTGACCTAATAAATGAATTTGGCAAAACAGTGGGATACAAAGTCAATATTCAGAAATCAAAGGCATTTTTGTAAAGTTTCTTTTGAGAAATCAGCTGACAGTCTTATGGGAACTCTTTTGCAGGTAACTGTCTCCTTTTCTCCTGCTGCTTTTAAGATCTCTCCTTATCTTTAATCTTGGGTAATTTAATTATGATAAGTCTTGGTGTACTCTTCCTTGAGTCCAATTTCTTTGGGACTCTCTGAGCTTTCTGGACTTCTTGGAAGTCTATTTTCTTTGCCAGATTAAGGAAGTTCTCTTTCATTTTTTTTTCAAGTAAGTTTTCAATTTCTTGCTCTTTCTCTTCTCTTTCTGGCACCCACATGATTCAGATGTCAGAACATTTAAAGTTATCCCAGAAGTTCAACCTCTCCTCACTTGTTTTGAATTCTTGTTTCTTCATTCTGTTCTAGTTGAATGTTTATTTCTTACTTCTGTTCCAAATCATTGATTTGAGACCAGGTTTTCTTCTCTTCACTGTTGGTTCCCTGTATATTTTTATTTCACTTTGCATAGCCTTCACTTCTTCCTCTATTTTGCATCTGTACTCAGCCATTTCTCTGAGCATCTTGATTACCAGCATTTTGAACTCTGCATCTGATATGTTGCCTACCTCCTCATCACTTAGTTCTTTTTCTGGAGTTTTTGATCGTTCTTTCATTTGGGTCATATTTCTTTGTCTGGATGCACCTGTTACATTGTAAGTGGCAGAACCTTAGGCATTCACCAGGGTAGGGCAACCCACTGGGCTGTGTTGTGGCACTATATGTGGGGAAGGGGTCAGAGAGGGTACAATCCACTTGCTCGGATCTCACCCCACTTTCGCTCACTTTCCCCCACCACCCAAAAGCAAACTGTGCTCTTCTGGTGCTAATTCCAGGGGTGGGGTGGGGTGGGGTTGTGTACATTCTAGGACCCTGTGGGACTCTCCAACAAACTCTCCTGTGAGTCTGGGAGTTTCTTCCACCACCACAACCCCCACAGGTTTTTACAACTGGAGATTTTTAGGCTTTAGTTTCCCATGCTGGAACCCTGGGTTGTGCAGTTTGTCTTGCTCCCCAGTTCTGCCTCCTGGCTTATCTGCACACAAATGTGGGATACCCTGGTCCACCAGCCACTGACTTGCCCTCTCCACCATGGCTGCCTGTCTCTGCCTCTCCTACCAGTTTGGATGGATGTTTCTTTCTTAACTCCTTGGTTGTCAGACTTCCATACAGTTCAATTTTCTGGAAGCTCTGGATGTTTTTGTTTTTAAATTTGTTGTTGTCCTTTTGGTTGTGCAAGGAAGCAAAACGTATCTACCTATGCCTCCATCTTGGCTGGAAGTCTATTTTTCTCATAATACTAATTTTAATCAAGAAAATCTCACACCCTTGCTGGTGTGGCTCAGTTGTTAGAGCATCACTTCATACTTCAAAAGGTTGGTGGTTCAATTCCTGGTCAGGGCACATATGGGAGGCAACCAACAGATGTTTCTCTCTCACTTGTCTGTCTGTCTTTCCCTCTTCCTTTCCCCCCTCTCTAAAATCAATAAATATATTTTAAACCTTTTTGTAACAAAGAATGAAAATCTCATATAGACAGGCTGTAAAGACTAGTGAATAGATTTGTAAGAAATACTATTTTAAAAGTTTCTTTTACGCACTAAAAAAATAAATAAAAGTGAATGTAGATCACAGAAAAATAGCGTACCCCATTTCCGAATACTCAATAAGCTTTTTACAGTCCCAACAGAGTGAAAAAGCAAAGAACAAAGAGTTTCATGACTTCAGTAAGTTGAATAGAGACACTCCTTACACATAAAAATGCCAAACACTTAGTAATTTCAAAACAAGCTTTGAAAAACTAAATACTACAGTGCCCTCTACTGTCATTTTAAAGAAACTTAATCTCTATAATAAAATTTAGTTTTTACATCTCTGAAACTATATTCAATATAACCAATTAAAAAAGAAACAGGTCTTCTTAATTAATACATTATAGCAAACTTTTACCTCATAAAGAGAAGAAAAATAGGTAACTTTTATGTCTGATTGCTTCAAATATATATAAAAATAATACTCTCATACCCCCAAAATGTTTTTCTCACTATATTATTGTTTTATAACTGCCTTCAGGAATAGAAGGGTAAACTTAGAACATAAAATCATATTATAGGAAAGGAAGGAACTCTATAAAGGGAATAAATATGTTCAGTGAGACCTTCAGAGACCAGTGCCCCAGAAGGCATGCCTAAAGCAGTGCTCTCCAAAGTGGGTTAAGTAAAATGACACAATGGGGTGCAAAAGAAAATATTAACACTCCCTCCTTAGGTTGATATATTAGACAATAATGAAGAAGGATGTGTGGTTTCCTGATAGGAAAGGAGAAGTTCCACAACATGGAGTGTTAACAAGGGCACTCGCAAAGAAACTATATATACCCACAAAGAATCTATATTGAGGAAGGTTGAATTACATAATAACAATGAACAAGTACATGACAGAACTGTTTCTTTCTTAATCCTAGTTCAAACTCTTCATTAGAATTAAAAATCTAATCAGACATGACAGTAACTTTAAAAAGTAGAAATTACAAAGATTAATTGTACTGTAGAATCACATTTCACTATTCTTAACTATGAACCTTACCATAAAGATATATAAATGCCTCAAAATAATGGATAATGATAGCATAACTCCATCACAATTGGCAAGACATTTTTTTCATCCTCATGTGAGGACATTTTTTTCATTGCTTTTAAAGAGAGAGTAAGGGAGAGAGAGAAACACTGATTGGTTGCCTCTCATACACACCCAGACTGGGAATCAAACCCGCAACTGAAGTATGTGCCCTGACTAGGAATTGAACCTCCAACCTTTTGGTTATGGGACAACACTCTAACCAAGTTGAGCCACACTGGCCAGTGCAAGACTATTTTAAATAGTTTATCTATCTCTTCCTTTTTTCTATCTATCTTTGTGTATGCTTTATGAGGCACATCATACACTAATATATAAGAACGGTGTATAATCACAGATAAATATGTAGTACCCCTATTGGAATTACATCTTTGTTTTAAAAATCAACTGTGGTATGTAATCAAAATAATTTAGAATTCACTGACCTAAAGATACGCTTGTCCCTTCTACAAGATATATAATTAAGAAAAATTTTAGTAAGTGTTATTACAATTAAAGAAGCCTTCAGAGAAACCAGATGCTTGAAAAAAGCCTTGTGTACTGAGAGATGACTATAAACAGTAGCTAAGGAAAGCCCCTACTGTCAGTGTAAAAGTGACAGATCAACAGCTGAGGAGCTTACCATAAAGTAATCACCTATATTGTTAGGCTATTATTTACTTTCTCCTCTTCTGTATAAATACAAATATAAAAATAGCAAACATCTTTCTCTTTTTTCCAAATAGTCATATTTATTACTTTTATAGTTAATTATTTCTACCCACTGTGGCATTTAATTTTTCACCTGTTACCTGTGTTTCATAAACTCTATATGAAAGCAGCACTAGTGAAAAGATAATTAAGGAGGGAGAAAGGAAATTTTAAAGTAAATGTTTATCCAGATACAATAAAAGAGCAAAAATGGCCACAAATATTTGCATTCCTATGCTCATGGTATTTTCAAATCGCCTTCTGCTATTAACATGAAAAGTAAAGTGGTAAAACTCTAACCTAGTAATCTAAACAAAAAAAGGAGATAATTTACCTCAGGAACTCACTATACATTGCAATATATTCAAGTGGTGAAAAGATATAAATTCACTCAGAAATGCCATACTATGTAGCTGTCAATATATTCTCTTGAATAATTACATTAAACATATTACTATAAAATGTACCAAGAAGTAGAGAATACTACTATATTTGTAAGCTGCAAATAACAAAAGAAAACAGAGGTCCAACAAGCTAAAGTCCAAGCTGTAATTACATAATGTCTATGTTGAAAGCTGTCAAAATGTACAGAAATGTGACAAGTAACCCAGATGTATTAAAAAACAAACAAACAAACAAACAAACCACAGCCTGCAGGGTGGAAGGGAATAGAGGGGGTAAAATGGGACAACTGTAATATCATAATCAATAAAATATATTTAAAAAATATGAACAGTAAAATGACACCAAACACAACTATCAACAACTGAACCTGAAAAAACAAAAATGAACTGAGCAAACAACTAGAACAGGAACAGAATCACAGAAATGGAAATCACATGGAAGGTTATCACTGGGCAAGGGGACGGGGGAGGATGAGGGAAAAGGTACGGAGAATAAGTGGTAGGTACAAAATAGACAGGGAGAAGTTAAGAACAGTGTAGGAAATGGAGAAGCCAAAGAACTTATATGTATGATCTATGGACATGAACTAAGGTGGGGGAATGATGGTGGGCGGGGGATACAGGGCAGAGGGAGAGGAATAAAGGGAAGAAAAAATGGGACAACTGTAATAACATAATCAATAAAATATATTGAAAAAATAAAATGACAGACCATTTTTAAAAACATAGCCTGTTTTTCTCAGATTATAACCAGTCTCACCTGGTAGGTTTCTCATAAGCCTGTTACATAAAGTGTATTTCCCTACTGCTGATAAGAAGCAGCTTGCAGACATCCATATATTTGTTAAGGAGTGAGTCTAACTGGCAATATTGATAACTCCATAGTTTCCTATTACATTCATTTGTCTGAAAACTGAAAACAACTCATAACAAAAATGTTTTTTCCAAATCCTGTACCAGTTTTTCAAGTTTTAAACTAAAGGAAAGTTGGAATGCATTTCTTCTTGTCATCAACAGGCATTTCAAAAAGAGGTAATTAACCAAAATCAAGAGTTTTGGTCAAGTTAGTAACAGGCTTCCCCTTTATTTCAAATCCTTTCATAATCCCTTTTTTTTTTTTTTTAAATTTTTCCAGTATGGACTGGACTTTTCAAACAGCCTCTCTCTTAGCCTGTCAGACAGTCCTGGCCCCCGGTTTCAACTGAATCCAGTTCCAAAAGTTCCTCAGTTAGCATCTCTTCCAGAAGTCAGTATGCTTTGTCTGTCTTTTTTTCCTACAAACTCTTCTACTTATTGCTCAAGGTACTGGACCTTCTCCAGCATGTGCATTTTTTTAACACTTAAGGGAGTACCTTCATCTGAAGACAAACTCTCCTCAGGAAGATTAGTAACTTTGCTCTTGATTGCTGGGATGTTTGCTGGTAGTATTACCATACAGCTGAGGGTCAGCACTATATTGGACTTGCGAATCCAAAAGATCTGAATTACCACTGTTCATTATGCTCGAGAACTTGTACTAATGGACAGTGCAGGGAAAGTTGTGCTGGTTCATGCCTTAATGTGATTGGATATAGGGGTATGAGGAATCCTTGGGCTACTGGGGTGGTGGTGATGGAGGTGGCTGAGGACCAACTGCTAGGCCATGATGAAGTACTTTCAATCATGTAGAGATTCCCAGGTGGTGCTGAAGGCACAGATGAAGGCCAGGTTCCCATTCCATAAGTGCCAGGAGAAGCCCATGAGTTCTTCTGGGGTCATATAGATGGTCCTGTGAAGCAGCATATCCTGTAACCTGCCCCATAAGAGGAGGTGCTTCACCCTGGCAATCCTGCTGGGGATACATCCAAGGAGAGACTGGGGTTGGGATGTTGCCAGGTGAACAGTAGGTGCTTGGAACCTCTGTGAAGCAACTGGTCTGAGAATATCCAAGTGTGTAAGAAGCCCCAGAGTATGAGGCAGTATTTGCTCCGGGGCCAGATGGGTATGGTGGGCTATATGCTCCATTTGTGTAAGAATTCAAACTCTGGCCTTGCATTTCAGTCTTACGAGATATGTACTTGGGTAAGGAGTCCTAGGTAAAGCCAGAGAATACCAGTAGATAGAACTGTAGCTAGGATATGGTGGCTCCTCCTGGTGGCTTCCTCCAGCTCACCCTGGCTCCATTCATGTGCCTCCAGAAGGATAGTAGCCATCACCTTCTCCACCTTCTTCCAGCCAGGTGGTCTCAGCTGGGCTGCGCCAGGAAATGGGAGGCTGGGGTGGCTCAGGGAGAGGAGGTTATGTGAGTGGAGGTGGGTGCATGGGTACATCTCCACCCCCATGCCCACAGCAGCAGCCATAAGATGGACTGTCACTGGGGCCATAGCCCAAGTGCCTTAAGGCCAACATGCAGTAAACATCTTTCTCAATAACAAATTAAGTTTCTCTCTCTTTCCTCTGCAAACTCCTGTTTTATATTTTCATAATTTATCTTAAATCTAGTTATTTAGGTATGTTTTCTCTCACACTCAATTCACTATAAATTCTAGAGAAAAAAATTTCTTCCTTATTTTTCTATAACCCAAATTGTGTACTTATTGGATATTGACTATTAAATAAATAATGACTGAATTAATAAAGACATTCCATATGATTTATCAAAGTGAGCTTCCAGGTCCATGTGTAACAGAATTCTATGCTCCTTATCAACTGGCCAACTAAAGGGAACTGCATAAATGTCCATCCTGACAATCAAGAAGTCAAAGGTTAAAGTGGGACTATCCCCTCAGTAGGAATATTTTATAAAGAATAGCATATAATGAAGGGACCATGTTACTAGGAAATACTTTTTCTTTTTTTATTTTAATCTTACCCAAGGACATTTTTTCACTACTTTTTTAGAGCAAGAACAGGGAGAAACATCAATGTGAGAGAGAACATCATTTGGTTGCCTTCCATACACATCCAGTCTGGGGATCATATGCACCCAGACCAGAGACTGAACCCACAACCCAGGCATGTGCCCTATCCAGGAATTGAACCCACAACCTTCCTGTTACAAGACAGTACTCAAACCCACTGAGCCACAGCAGCCAGGGCACAGACAATATTTTCATTTGTCTATTCTTTCCTCTCCTTTCTCTTATCTAAAACTTGTATTTTAAAATACAGGCTTTGTACAGTTGATTCATTAAGGAAGTATTCCTCCTGATTTTATATAAATGTCCATTTCTTCGAAACAGCAAAGGAGATTGAGAATTTTCTTTGATAAGAAGAAAAAATATAAGAGTTAAATTAGCATTACTTGATGACATAAGAGAATACAATAATGAAATGAATAAGGCACTAATTTTGATGGCCTTAAAAGAAGTGATTTTCATCAATGTAACATTTATTTGTAGCTTTTGAAAGCCCCAGAATGAGGCAATTTACTTATGGTGACCTACAGCATTAACACATGCAAAATTATTTACTATAGAATAAATAAAGCTATAACATGCCCCAATCTGAAACTCTAGAAAAACTACTACCTTAACATGAAAAATAGACCAGTTTCATAAATAATAATAATAATATTTCATAGAAGGTAAATAAAAATGGTAAAATGAAGAAACAAGAGGGAAAGAGGGGAAGGAGAAGAGGGGAAGAAAAAGAAGAAAAAGAAGAAAAGATACAGAGGAAAAATTAACATTAATTGAATACTTTTATGTTACATGCACTCTGCTAAATACTTCACCTTCACTTAAATCCCATAAAACCTGTCGAAGAAAGTAGTACTATTGTCCTAATTTATAGATGGAGAAATCAAGGCTTAGACAGGTTAAGTAACTTTCTCAAGAGAAAATAAAGCTGGGCTAGAACCCAGTTCTGTCTATTAAAAAATACATGACCTTCATCAATACATTTTGTTGATTCTAAATAAACATTTAATGTTCAAAGAAAAGTTTTAACACATAATTCTATGTAGCTGCCCTAGGTTGCAGAAGGCCCTGCACTGGAATTAAAACATTTGGTGATAAACAAATAAACCTAAGCATCAGGCAGAAGATGGCAGTGAGGTAGGTGGGAGCAGAATCCACTTCTCCTTGTGCATAGGTGGAGCACCTAGCGGATCTTCCGAGGAACAGAATGAACAGCCAACAGTATTCAAGCATATGTGAACGTTACAGGCCAAAACTGTAGAGGACATTGAAACCAGATAGTAAGGAGATTGCTTTGGGACGTGAAGGTCCCTGGGACTAGCACAGAGACCAGGGCTTCTACAGCCCCCAGACCTGGGGCCTGCCAGGCCTGCTGCAGGATTCTTGGAAGAGAGCCAGGTCAATGGCTCCCTCCCCTGCCAAACAGGGAGGATAGAGCAGCACCAGGATGGAACTGGATGCTTGAAGTTGCTGGCGGAAGTAAAGACAAAGTGGGAGACACAGGGGCAGTATTCACCCTCTGAGACTGTGGACACCAGCTGGGTCATTACCAGAGAAATTGGGGAGCTGGGTGATGCCTGGAGAAGGGAGAAGAGTTGGACCACAATGAACTGTGACCCGTATAGTCAGTGATCTGGTTCGAAAGTTGGGCTGTGTGAGAGACTGAGTGCTTCTTAGGAGAAGGAGGCTTGAACAGGAGGATTTTGATTTAAAAAAAAAAAAAAAAAGGATTTGGTGGTTATTTAGTACATTACAAAAATGTACCAGTTTTTTGATCCACTCATTTACTGATGAGCACTGAGGTTGCTTCCAGCTCTCAGCTATTGTAAATTGTGCCGCTATGAACATTGGGATACATAGGTTCTTTTGGATTGGTGTTTCAGTGTTCTTAGGATATAATCCTAGCAGTAGAATTGCTGGGTGAAAAGGCAGCTCCATTTTTAGTTTTCTGAGGAAATTCCATAGTGTCTACCACGGTGGCTACACAAGTTTGCATTCCCACCAGCAGTACACTAAGGTTCTCTTTTCTCTACGACCTCACCAGCACTTGTTGTTTCTCAATTAGGTTATGAAGGCCATTCTGACCAGTAGTGAACTGGTATCTCACTGTGCTTTTACTTTGCATCTCTCTGATGGCTAGTGATGCTGAGCATCTTTTCATATGTCTCTGGGTCCTCTGTAAGCCCTTCTTGGAGAAGTGTCTCTTCAGGTCCTTTGTCCATTTTTTAATTGGGTATTTGTTTTCCTAGAGGGGAGTCATGTGAGTTATTTATATATTTTGCAGATCAAACCCTTGGCCAAAATAGCATTTGAAAATGTATTTTCCCATACAGTTGGTTCCCTTTTCATTTTACTGAAGTTCTCTTTAGCTGTGCAGAAGCTTTTTATTTTCATGAAGTCCCATTTGTTTATTCTTTCCTTTATGTCCCTTGTTCTAGGGGACATAACAGAGAAAATATTACTGCATGGAATATCTCAGACTTTCCAGCCTAAGTTCTCCTCTAGGAATTTTATGGTGTAATGACTTATATTTAAGTCTTTTATCCACCTTGAATTTATTTTTGTGCATGCTATAAATTGGAGATCAAGTTTCATTTTTTTGCATGTAGCTGTCCAGCTCTCCCAACACCATTTGTTGAAGACGCTATTACTATTCGATTTTAAGCTTCTGCTCCCTTTGTTGAATATTAATTGACCACAGAGACTTGGGTTTATTTCTGGGGTCTCTATACTGTTCCACTGATCTGTGTCTGTTCTTATACCAGTAAGAAGCTATTTTGATTATTGTGGCCTTATAATATAGCTTGATATTAGGTATTGTGATCCCTCTCACTTTTTTCTTTTCTCAAAATTGCTGAGGATATTCAGGATCATTTATGATTCTATATAAATTTTTGAAGTGTTCATTGTATATCTGTGAAATATGTCATTGGTACTTTAATAGGGATTGTGTTGAATCCATAAATTGCTTTGTGTAGTATGGACATTTTGATGATGTTAATTCTTCCAATCCATGAGCATGGTACATGCTTCCATTGTTTGTGTCTTCCCTAAGTTCTTTCTTCAGTGTTGTGTAGTTTTCTGAGTACAGGTCTTTTACCTCCTTGGTTAGGTTTATTCCTAGGTACTTTATTTTTCTTGTTCCAATATCAAATGGGATTTTTTTCTTGATTTCTGTTTCTGATATTTCATTGTTGGTATACAAAAAATGCCTTTGATTTCTGAATATTGACTTTGTATCCTGCTGTTTTGCCAAGTTCACTTACTAGGTTGAGTAGTTTTTTGGTGTAATTATAGGATTTTCTACGTACACTATCATGTCATCTGCAAATAATGACAGTTTCCTTTCCTCTTTTCCAATTTGGACATCTTTTATTTCCTTTTCTTGTCTAACTGCTGTGGCTAAGACTGCCAATAAATTGTTGAATAGAAGTGGTGAAAGCAGACATCCTTCTCGTGTTCCTGATCTTAGTGGGAAAGTTTTTAGATTTTTCAGATTGAGTATGATGTTGGCTGTAGGTCCTGGTGAATGATCTTTATTATGTTGAGGTATGATCCTTCTACACCCACTTCAATGATTTTTTATCATAAATGGGTGCTGTACCTTAGCAAATGGTTTTTCTGCATCTATTGATATGATGATGTGATTGTTATCTTTCCTTTTATTTATGTGATGCATTGCATTTATTGATTTGTGAATACTGTACCATCCTTGCATCCTTGGGTTGAATCCCTTTTGGTCATGGTGTATGATCTATTTAATGTATTGCTGGATTTGGTTTGCCAATATTTTGTTGAGGATTTTAGCATCTAGGTTCATCAGTGATATTGACCTGAAGTTTTTTCTTTGCTGTGTCTTTATCTGCTTTTTTTTTTTTTTTTTTTTAAGGAATTTTTTTTTTTTTTTTTTTAGATTTTATTTATTTATCTTATAGAGGGGAAGGGAAGGAGAGAGGGAGAGAAACATCAATGCGCGGTTGCCTCTTGTATGTCCCCTGCCGGGAACTAGCCTGGCAACCCAGGCATGTGCCCCGACTGGGAATCGAACCGCGATCCTTCGGTTCGCAGGCCCGCGCTCAATCCACTGAGCTACACCAGTCAGGGCTTTATCTGCTTTTGGGATTAGAATGATCCTGGCTTCATAAAAAGAGTTTGGAAGTCTTCTATCTTCTTAGATTTTTTGGAATAGTCTGTGAAGGATAGGGGTTAGCTCTTAGTTAAATGTTTTGTAAAATTCTCCTGTGACTCCGTATGGTCCAGGGCTTTTGCGTGTCAGGAGTTTTTTTTTTTATTACTGTTTGATTTTGTCAGCTGTTATCAGTGTGTTCAGGTTTTTTGCTTCTTCTTGATTTAGTTTTGGAAGATTATATTTTTCTAGTAATTTATCCATTTCACCTACGTTTTCAAATTTCTTGGCCTATAGTTCTTTGTACTAATTTTTTACAATCCTTTGTATTTCTGTGGTATCAGGTGTAACTTCTCCTCTTTCATCTCTGATTGTGTTTATTTGGGTCCTCTCTCTTTTTTTCTTGATGAGTCTGCTTAAAGGCTTGTCAATTTTGTTTATCTTTTTAAAGAATCAGCTCCTGGATTCATTAATCCTTACAATTGTGCTTTTAGTCTCTATGTCATTTAATTCTGCTCTGATCTTGGTTATTTCCTTCCTTCTACTTGCTCTGGGCTGTCTTTGTTGTTGTTCCTCCATTTCCTGTAAGTGCAGGGTTAGGTTTTTTATTTGAAATGTTTCTCTTCTTCAGGTAAGCTGGTATCTCTATGAACTTCCCTCTCAGGACTGTCTTTGCTGTGTCCCATAAGTTTTGGACTGTTGTGAGTTCATTTTCATTTGTTTCCAGAAACTTTTTGATTCCTTCCCTAATCTCATTCTTGACCCATTCATTGTTTACTAGTATGCTATTCAATCTCCATGATTTTGAGTGTTCTGGGTTTTTCCCCTGGGGGTTAGTTTGTAGTTTCAGTCCCCTGTAGTCATAGAAAATGCTTGGTATGATTTCAATTTTCTTGAATTTGTTGAGGCTTGTTTTGTGTCCTATCATGTGGTCTATCTTTGAAAATGTTCCATGTGCATTTGAAAAGAATGTGCATTTTGCTTCCTGGGCATGAAAGGTTCTATATATATCAGTTAAGTAGATTTGATCTATGGCATTGTGCAATGCCACAATATTGGGGTCAATATTTCATTTGGAGGATATATCCATTTTTGACAGTGGGGTTTTAAAATTCCCTAATGTGTGTTCCTGGATCTTTCTTGGAGTCCTCCAAGATTTCCCTTATATATTTGGGTGCTCCTATGTTGGGTGCATGTATGTTTATAATATTTATGTCTTCTTGATGAGTTCTTCCCTTGAGTATTATGAAGTAACCTTCTGGATCTCTTTTTAATGGCCTTTGTTTTGAAGTCAATTTTGTCTCATAGAAGTATTGCTACCCCTTCAATTTTTTCCTCTCCATTCGCTTGGAATATTTTATTCCAGCCCTTCCCTTTCAGTCTGTGTAGGTCTTTGGTTCTCTGGTGGGTCTCTTTTGGCAGCAACTCTGTTGGTCATGTTTTCTTATCCATTCAGATACTCTATATCTTATGATTGGAGCATTTATTCCATTTACATTTAAGGTTATTACTGAAAAGAACTTATTTTTTGCCATTTTACTCCCTTCATATCTGTGTTCCTCTCTCTCTATTTTCCTTCCTTTCCTTAAAGAAGTCCCTTTAGCATCTCTTGCAGAGCTGTTTTGGAGAAGGTGTATTCTTTTAGACTTCTTTTGACTGGGAGGCTCCTTATTTGGCCTTCTGTCTTGACTGAGAGCCTTGCTGGGTAAAGTAGCCTTGGTTGCAGGCCTCTGGTTCTCATTACTTGGAATATTTCTAGCCATTCTCTTCTGGCTTGGAGCATTTCCATTGAGAAGTCAGCTGCTAGCCTTATTGGGGCTCCCTTTTATGTTACTTCCTTTTTCTCCCTTGCTGCCTTTAAGATTCTCTTTTTGTCTTGGAATTTTGCCATTTTAATTATGATGTGTCTTGAAGTGAGCCTCTTTGGGTTCCTCTTGATTGGGACCCTGTGTTCCTCCCGGATTTGTGTTACTTTTTCTTGCATCAAATTAGGGAAGTTTTCTATCATTACTTTTTCAAACAGGTTTTCTATTCCCTTGCTTTTTTTCTTCTCCTTCTGGTGTCCCTATTATACAGATATTATTACATTTCATATTGTCCTGCTGTTCCCTTAATATCTCTTCATTCTTTTTGAGTCTTTTTTTCTGTTTCTTGCTCTTTCTGGGAGTTTTGTTCTACCTTGTCCTCCAGCTCACTGATTCAACCTTCTGATTCATCCAGACTGCTTTTGATTCCTTGTACTGTGTTCTTCAATTCACAAATTGTATTGTTGATTTCCTCTTGACACTTGTTGATAGTTTCTATTTCCTTTTTCATGTTGATATAGTTTCCAGTAAGTTTCTCATAGTTTCCCTGTAATTTTTGGTAATTCTCTGTGAGCTGATTGAGCTTCCTAATAACCTGTTGTTTATAACTGAGTATCTGATAGTGACTTGCCTCTCTTTCATTTAGCATTCTTTCTGATGACTTCTCTTTTCCTTTTGTTTGGAGTTTGTTTCTTTTTCTTCCCATTGTTTGTGAGACTCTTCTTGTTTCACTCTGCTTCTCTTGATCTGTTTTGACTCTCTGAGTTTGTGGTGTGAACGTCTACAATAGAAGACCTGTGAGATTCAGTGGGACAGTTTCCTTGATCTCCTGTCCTGGATGCTCTTGGGATGCCCTTTATGCTGTTCATGTTGGTTCTCTGGATGTAACTGGGTTTTGATTGTTGTTGGGTCATTCTTTGGTGTGTCCTTCCCTCTACCTAGTTGACTAAGGGTCACTCTACCCACCATGTCTTGTATGCTGTTGTGCAGATGCTGCCAGAACAAAAGCACAAATCCCAGGGAATAAGCCCATATTTCCAAAAATATCTACCTTCCACAATCCCACTATCAACAGCCAATGAACCAGTACTAATAAGGGTGTAAAGGAGTGCCTTCCATTCACTCCCCTACCATTTTGCCTTTGAATTTTTTTTTTTTTGAAAACTCTTAGGATGCCTTTGCCCATTTCATGATGGGTTCTTTACAAGTGCACCTGCCCACACCACACTGAGTGTTCAGCACTTTCTGACCTAAAATGGCATGTCTCACCCTCCCTCTTCACCTGATATCACCCTGAGTGACTTTTTGTTTGCCCAGATGATAAAATTCCTCAAAAGAAAATGTTTTGCTGATGTGGAAGAAGTGAAACAAAAAACAGTAGAAGCACAAAAAGGCATTGAAATCGATGAGTTCAAAAACTGTTTTGAGCAGTGGAAAAAAACATCTCAATAGGCATACTGAATCAAATGGAGAGTACTTCGAAGGTGACTGAAGTTTAAACATGTAATAATAAATACACAAATTTTTATAACTAAAGTCCATATTTTTGGGTCCCCCTTGTACTTGGATTGGGCAAATAATATGATGTAGATATGCCATATATGCTATAGATAATGCAATATGCTATATGCTATTGGTAATGTCATAGATGTTGAGAGCCAGGTTTCTCACTATCAAAGGAAGAAGTTACAAATAAAGGATGAAGGCCAAAACAAATCCTATGGTATTTGGTGAATTTATGGTATGTATGTATGTATGTATGTGCACACACACACACATATATATGGCTATGTGTATACACAGACACAGAGATTCAGAAAAAGAGATGTAGAACTATACATGGGTCAGTATATATACAGATATCCTAGCTCTGTCCACTGATAAGATGGACTTCTCAGTGATAATGAACAAACCTAGAGCCCAGGTCTTAGTTTCTAATACCACTCTCTAATTAAACAAGTTTTCTTGGAAAAGTGGTGGATTCTAGTTCTGGGGTAGGGAAAAATACAAGGTGGCCTGGACTATTTAGAGTCCCGGAAAGTAAGTTCTCTAGAAAAGATAAGTCTGTCAAGAAAGTCCAAGAGCCAACCTGAAAGAGCTCCCAATGGCCCAAAAGAATAATCTGTGCAACAAAATAAATAATAATACTATTGAATTATAACCCAGAGAATAAAATAAATATCCACAATTCCATACAGATGTAGATAAACTGATAAATAGGAAGAAACAGCTTTTCCGTATAGAAAATTGCAATCAATAAATGTAAAACTAATGATGTAAACAGAAAATCATCATTACAACACCACAAAAAATGACTGTTACAGGCAAGATCTACTGATGGATGCAAAAAGTAGCAGGCAGAAATTTGAGGAAAGGCAGTATACTTGAATAATCTCAAAATAACCCTCCTTCCAAGGTATTTATTAATTGCAAAGGGGAAAGGGATAACTTTACAGCAGAAAAACTCAGCAGACAACCCTCACCAAGTGATCAGGATTAATCTCATCAAGGCACAGCCACATCACATACCTCTGTGCTAACATGGACACATCACACTGCAGTTATTTCTGCCAAAAGTGTATAGCCTCATTCTAATCATGGAGAAAGCATGAGTCAAACCCAAATTGAGAGACATTCTCTAAAAATAACTGACCAGTATTCTTCCAAAGTACCAAGACCATGAAAAACAAGAAAGGTCTAATGAACAATAACAAACTAGAGGAAACAAAAAAGATCCAACAATTAATGCAACACAGGTAGATCCTGGACCAGAGTGAAAAGACATTAGCAGGAAAACTGGTGAATTCTGAAACAATTAATAGTGCTGTATCAATGTTCATTTCTTAGTTTAGATAACAGAACTCATTAGGAGATAATTCTCCATAGGTCTCTTGCATTTCTGTATATCTTATGAGTGAGGCACTAGCTACACTTTTGTTCTCAACTATGTTTTCAAAGATGTTTATATGGTGAACTGTCTTTGAAGATAGAAATAAATCTTCCAACTGAAGCAAAGGGCAGGTTTGCTTGCAACTGTTATAAAATATTCAGGAACCCTAAACTCGGGGTTCCTTAGCCAACATGCAAAACCACTGGGTGTGGTACATCCACTTACGCCCCTCTGTGAAACCTGTACAGGACTTGGGATAGGAAAGGAGAGCAAGAGAAAACGCCAAGCATGAAGCTCACACTAGATGGCTGTGCCATGTATAGCAAAAATCTTTGTCCTTGACCCAAGAACCTCATGTCTTTTGCCAACATCCATGAAACTGTGGCAGATTAACATGTCCACCTGCACTTAAGATACACCTCAGACCCTTTACAGTTCATGATAGTACTGCTGTTAACCATACAAACTATATTGGGTTGTTGGGTGAAGGGTATATGGGAACTTCAGTACTATTTGTATAACCTTTCAATAAGTCTAGAATTATTTTTAAATTAAAATTAAATCAATTAGTATCCAAATACCAACTTCTCCATTCTCAGTAATAATAATAATGATTATGATGATGATAATTGAATCATCACTGCCATTGTATAATTTGTATATATTACATTAGGTTATCCTCTCAAAGAATTCACAATTTGTTGGGGAAAGGGAGATAGGAGAAATGGGTGAAGGGGGTACAAGGTACAAAATTCCAGTTGCATAATAAAGAAGTCATGGTGATGTAATGTACAGCATGATGACTGTAGTTAATAATACTGTATCACATACTTGAAAGGTAAAAGAGAGATCTTAAAATTTCTCATTACAAGAAGAAAAACATGTAACTATGTAATGTGAAGAATGTTCACTGGACTTATTGTGATCATTTTGCAATGTATACAAATATCAATCATTATATTGTACACCTGAAACTAAGGTAAGGTTATATGTCAATTATATCTCCATTTTTAAAAATTCATGATTTGCTAGAGCAATGGTAATCACTGTGTTTTTTTCAGTCATTTCTTCTGTTTAGGGGTTTGCTTTAAACATGCAATTTCAAGTACAATACATTAACAGTCATATACATGCCCTGTTTGTTAACTGTGTGCTGTCAATTTTGTGGAGAAATTAATACCCTTGTGCATTGCTGGTAGGCATGTAAAGTGGTTGAAGCTTCTATGGAAAACAGTTTGGCAATTCCTGAAAAAGTTATACATAGAACCAGCATATAACACAGCAAGTCCACTCCTAAGTGTATATGAATGAAAAATGAATAAACAAAAGAACAGATAATGGATAAACAAAAGTGTTACACAATTCAACCACTGAAAGGAATGAAATTTTTATACATGCTACAACATATACAGACCTTGAAAACATTCTAAGTGAAATTATAGCCATAGAAGGACAAATATTGTATGATTGATTATATGAAATATCTAGAATAGACAAACTTATAGAAACAGAAAGCAGAATAGAAGTTATCAGGTGCTAGGGGTGAGGGGAGATGGGAAGTTATTATTTAACAATTACAGAGCTTATATTGGGAATGTTTTAAAATTCTGGGTATAGATAGTAGTGATGGTTACATAACATTATGAATGCATTTAATACCACTGAATTGCATACTGATAAATGGTTAAAATTATAAATATTATGTTATGTATATATTACCACAATTTTTTCTAAAAAGATTAGCCTGCCAAGTAATATCCACACAAACAGATCAGACATATTTCTATCAGGCCAACCCCTCTAACCCTTTGTGAGGAGACTCATTTCCATACCGTTTCCATTTTTTTTTTTTCCTTCGGGCACTCATAGAATACTTCTGTTTACTTCACTTCAATCCTCCCTCTTTTCCCACAGCCTTCCCACTAGGCTTCCAATAGAGAAAATCAATAAGCAAACAAAAACTCAACAGAAGGAAAAATTCCCATAGCAGTAGCTTTTTAATTATGGTTTACACTCAATTTTATCCTGTATTAGTTTCAGATGTACAGTGTAGTAATTAGAAAATCATGTACTTTAGAAAGTGGTCCCCCCCCCACCCAGTGTTTCAAGCACCCACCTGGCCTCATACATAGTTGTTACAACATTACTGACTCTATTCTCTATGCAATAATCTACCCCTCTATGACTATTCTATAACTAGCATTTTGTACTTCTTAATACCTTCACCTTTTTCACCCAGTTCCCCATCCCTCCTCCCCTCCGACAAATTTGCCTTTCTAACTGAAAAGTGAGAAGTCACTAACACAAATAAGAAGATGACCATAAGCAGGTAAAGGACTCAGGAGATAAAAACTCTATCTTAAAAATAGAGAATAGCTTCCGGCCAAGATGGAGGCATAGGCAGACACACTGTGCCTCCTCTCACAACCAAAATTAAGAACAACAAATATTTAGAAACAAGAAAACAACCAGAACTTATAGAAAATTGAACTGTACGGAAGTCCAACAACCATTCATCCAGACCAGTAAGAGGGGCAGAGTCGCGGTAGGAAAAAGTGGAGGTGCGGACCCAGGAATGCAAGTAGCAGCGGCTCGCAGTTCCCAGGTGCACGGGCGGTGGCTGGCGGTCCTGGGGCCCACAGGCGGCAGCTGGCGAACCCCGGGCACAGGGGGGGCAACTGTGCACACCCAGTGAGGACGCACAAGGCGGCTGGCTGACCAAGGGGTCCCACATTCGCGCACGCAGATGGTCCAGGCAGAGGGGAAGTGGCGGAAGGGACTGAATCCAGGAGAGAGCGGAGCAGGCGCCATTGTTCCCTCTCAGACCCCGCCCCCACATACAGCGTCACAACCCAGCGACAGGGCTGCCCTGCCCTGAGGAACACCTAAGGCTCCACCCCTCATACGTAATAGCTGTGACCAGACTAAAACCAAAACAAAACAAAACAAAAAACCCCACCAAAAATGGCTCAAACCGGAGAAAAAAATGAAAACCCCAGAGTCAATTCCTCTAAGCAACGAAGAGATAGCCAACCTATCAGATGCACAGTTCAAAGCACTGGTCATCAAAATGCTCACAGAATTGGTTGATTTTGCTCATAAATTAGATGAGAAAATGCAGGCTACAATACGTGAAATGAAGGAAGACGCATGGGGAACGGATAGAGATGGAAGGAAAACTGGGACTCAGATCAATGGAGTGGACCAGAAGGAAGAAATTAACAACCAAACAGAAAACGAGGAAGAAACGAGAATTCAAAAAAATGAGGAGAGGCTTAGGAACCTCCGGGACATCGTTAAACGTCCCAACATCCGAATTATAGGGGTCCCAAAAGGGGAAGAAGAGCAACAAGTAGAAAACTTATTTGAACAAATAATAAAGGAGAACTTCCCCAATATGGCAAAGGAAATAGACTACCAGGACGTCCAGGAAGCTCAGAGAGTCCCAAAGAAGTTGGGCCCAAGGATGAACACATCAAGGCACATCGTAATTACATTAGCCAAGATTAAAATGAAGCAGAGAATTCTAGAAGCAGCAAGGGATAAGGGTACAGTCACCTACAAAGGAGTTCCCATCAGACTGTCAGCTGATTTCTCAAAAGAGACCTTCCAGGCAAGAAGGGGCTGGAAAGAAATATTTGAAATCTTGAAAAGCAGGGACCTACATTCAAAATTGCTCTTTCCAGCAAAGCTGTCATTTAGAATGGAAGGACAGATAAAGCGCTTCTCAGATAAGGTCAAGTTCAAGGAGTTCATCATCACCAAGCTCTTATTATATGAAATGTTAAAGGGACTTATCTAAGAAAAAGAAGATAAAAAATATGACAGTGAAAAGACAGCAAACTCACAGCTATTAAGAACCACACTTAAAACAAAAGCAAACTAAGCAAACAGCTAGAACAGGAACAGAACCACAGAAATGGAGATCATATGGAGGGTTAGCAACAGGGGCGTGGGAGGAGGAGGGGGGGGAAGGTACAGAGAATGAGTAGCATAGATAGTGGGTAGAAAATAGACAGGGGCAGGGTAAGAATAGTATGGGAAATGTAGAAGCTAAAGAACTTATGACACAAGGACATGAACTAAAGGGGGGAATGTGGGTGGGAGAGGGTGTGCAGGGTGGGGGGAATGATGGGGGAGAAATGGGACAACTGTAATAGAATAATCAATAAAATATATTTTTAAAAAGCAAAAAAAAAAAAGAAAATAGAGAATAAACAAGTGGGATCTCATCAAAATAAAAAGCTTCTGCATGGCTAAAGAAAACAGTATTAAAATAAAAAGAGAACCAACCATATGGGAAAACATTTTGGCCAATGAAAGCTCAGACAAGGGTTTAATCTCCAAAATGTATAAAGAACTCACATGACTCCACTCTAAGAAGACAAGCAACCCAATAAAAAAATGGGCAAAGGACTTGAACAGACACTTCTCTAAGGAGGACATACAGAAGATCCAGAGACACATGCTCAGTATTGCTAGCTATCAGAGAGATGCAAATTAAAACCACAATGACATACCACTCCACACCAGTCAGAATAGCCATCATAAACAAAGCAACAAACAAGTGTTGGAGAGGTTGTGGAGAAAAGAGAACCCTAGTACACTGTTGGTGGGATTGCAGACTGGTACAACCACTATGGAAAACAGTATGGAATTTCCTCAGAAAACTAAAAATGGACCTGCCTTTTGACCCAGCAATTCCACTGCTGGATTATATCCTAAGAACCCTGAAACACCAATCCAAAAGAACCTATGCACCCCAATGTTCACAGCAGCACAATTTACAATAGCCAAGTGCTGGAAGCAACCTAGATGCCCATCAGTAAATGAATGGATCAAAAAACTGTGGTACGTTTACACAATGGAATTCTATGCAACAGAAAGAAGGAAGGAGCTCCTACCCTTTGTGACAGCATGGATGGAACTGGAGAGCATTATGCTAAGTGAAATAAGCCAGGTGGTGAAAGACAAATACTATATGATCTCACCTTTAACGGAAACCTAATCAACAAAACAAACAAACAAGCAAAATACAACCAAAGACACTGAAATAGAGAACAGGCTGATAGTGACCAGAGGGGAGAGGGGAGGGAATTTCAGGGGATAAGGGGAAGGATTTACAGCAACAAGTATAAAGGGCACATGGACAAATACAAGGTGGGGTGGAAAGGGTAGGGATGTGGGCGGGGGGCGGGGCTGGGATGGGAGTAAAAGGCAGAAAACTGTAGTTGAACAACAATTAAAATTAAAAAAAAAATAAGATAAATTAAAAAAAGAATGGAACAATAATATGGTTATATGCATTGTATACCTTCCTAAAATGGTAATTTATTGGCATACAATTAATTTTATGCTTACTTTATAGATACAATCTACAGGGACATATTTATATATTCAACAGCTTTAAAAATTGGGATATATGTTTGATTAGTTTGTAGGACATGTCTATACTTTAACTATATAATCATAGAATATTTCATTGCATATGTACCAGTAAGTCATACTATATTCTAATAAACTGTCTTGAGTAGCATTCAGTATTATTTTGGATGTCTTTGATATGAACATAAACGTCTGTTTAAATAATTATCAGCATCAAATAATCAACAAAAATGTTCTTTAGGGTTAAAAATATTACTATTCAGTAAATGTTATAAATGAGAACTAACTGTTTTATGAGAGTAAGGACTGTGCCCAACTTCAGTTATTACTCTTAAATTTATTGTATTAATGTGAATTTGATTTTGCTTTGACTTGTACAGAATCTTTAAAGAATAGTGACTTAAGTAAAAGTAAAGTTTCTTTCACGAGCTAACAAAAAAATGACAACAGTGAAAACAACAATAGCCATCCTGTGTGAATAGATCAAAATTATACCTATTTTTTTGTTAGGATTGGCAAAAAATATATATTTTTGGAGTGCCACAGAATTTTAGTAACTAGTTCATGTGTGTTGTAAGTTTTTTTTTAAAGTTGAAAATCACTGGGCTAGAGGTATTGGGGTAGAGGTAATAACTTACGCATGAAAAATGGTAAGATCACCTGTGGGAAGCGTGTGGGGTTAGAAGAGAAGACAACCTAGATTCAAGAACTGAAGCAGCTCAACATTTAGAGTTTGAGTAGAATAAGCAAAGATGAGTAGGGCAGAGAAGTCAAATAAACCAAAGGGAAGCCAATGAAAGACTGTTTCAAGAGCGGAGTATTCAACAGCAGAATGCTGCCAAGAGGTCTAGCAAAGTGAAGAGAAAAGGATCCACTGGATTTCATCTCATGGAGATTACTGGTGACTCGAGTGAAAGCCATTTCAGGAGAGTGTAGGATGACAAATTGCAGAGTGATTTGCCACCATCTAATAGTTAACATTTTGAAGGGCAGCAGTGAGATTTGTGATAGATGGAGACCTTCAGCAACCAAGGAAAGTGACCCTGAACACCCAGGAAGTAAAGAGAATAGTACACGTGAATAGCAAAAATTCAAACAAGCAGAGAAAGCAATCCTCACAATCCTTTAGTGCACCAGCGTAATGGGGTAATCCTGAAAAGTACTTATACGATCGGGCACACTGTGTGCATTCAATCATGTTAGTTGTTGGTTTAATAAATTGTCTCTTCAATAGACTGTAAGTGCCCCAAGGAGGACAGAGACCATGTCTGCTTTATTCATGCTTGCATTCCCAGGACCAGCACAGTGCCTGGCACACAGTAGGTGCTCAATAAATATTTCTGGGTGAATTCAGAATTCTGAATACAATCTTAGCTACTGTAATAGCCACTTTGTGGCCTCCAATTCATTGCTTTTATTTGTAAAGACGACTGTCGCTTAAACACACTATGAGTCTTGCGGGAAGTAACGCTAAATAACAACGAACGTAGATAAATGGCTTCTTACTGAGGAACTACTACAAGTCTTTCACAGTCATAGCAAGATCAACCAGTGAACTCGCCCCCTCCGCGCCCCCCCCCCCCCCCCGCCGCCACGCCGGAAGATGCCGGAGCCAGCGCTCCTCAGGGCCGGACGGCAGCAGCCGCCTTCCCACAAGGGGGCGCTGCAGCCTCGCCGCCCCGACCCCCGCCCCCCGCCCTGAGGCCCCGCCCGTCGGTCACCTGCACAAGCTGCACTCCGGCCTCCGATCAGATGGTTCTACTGGCAGCTCCCACAGCCCGTCCACACTGGCGCTGCCCGCCTCCTCGTCTAGAGCAGCCACGTCCGGAGCTGCTCCGCTCTCCCGCTGCTCCACCTCTTCAGGGGTCTGAGACCTCAAGGCCGGCAGTCGGTCGACCAAGTCCCTGCACGTTCGCGCCTCTGTCTGCGGCTCCATGGCAGGAGCTGAGAACCAGCTATCACACTGAGGCCCCGCTACCGCCGGAGGGCGCCACGCGCCGGAGAAATAGTTCCGCGCCGCCAGGCGCCACGCACGCACGCCACGTACAGGGGCGGGTGTTCGAACCTTATGTTCTAGGTCCCGCCCCGCAACGAAGAAGGAGCTACCTTATTGGTCAATAGCCCGTGAGAGTTTTTACCCTGAACCAGACTGGGACCTGTGGGTTGGCTTGAGGAGCCCGTGAAATTTTGTTAGCACAGCCAGGACAAGTAAGGGGTTACCCTTTGAAAACGGCCTTGGTAGCAGTGAACCTTCCTTAATGTCTTTAAAAGTGAAACTAGGATGGAATTCTACACTTCCCCACCTTGGCATGGCTCTTTAAGAATTAGCTGGGTGATTGGGCACAGCCGTTGCAGCAACCGATGTACAATAGGTGATAGCTAACGGCCAACACGGAAGGAATTGTACCGCCTAAAAATTGGATTCACGCTTGTGTATTAAATGCGAATTTCTTGCTCTAGAAGAAGAGAGACCTATGTCCCTATCTTGTACTTACTGGTATTTCTCCCAGCATCAAGCATATTGTTATACAGTAGACACCAAATATTGGTTAAATGAGATTTTAAATTTAACGATGCCCCTAAGAACAGAAGGGCTGAAATTTTGTGGATGAAATGGAAAAAAAGCCGTAGAAAGAGAACTATCTTGCCCAAGTTTTTACAGCTCCTGGTTAATAGCAATATAGCCCACAGTTTGTTTTTGTTTTGAAAGCCAAAATGAAGTTCACCTTAGAATGAAAGCAGAAATTCTACTTTCCCAAAATTGCTTCCATTCATTTATTAATACTTTATGTTACTGACACCAATAAAGTAGATTTACCATTAACAATAAGAAAGCAGTATTGTATTTCTAAAAATAAAGTTTCTTTTCACTATTAGGTTCTCAGTTATCTTAAAATCAGTCTAGTGAATACAAGACTACTGTTTTCAACTATCTTGCATTCTTTTCCCCTGCAAACAGCACCCATCATTTCTCTTGGACTACTGTAAGGGAGGGATAGGAAAAGGCTGAAATATCCACAGGTGATGGATGTAGGATGGGAAAAAGAATTGGCACTTGTGGCAGCTGGAATTGGGAGAGAATCAAAACCCAGAGACTATAGAAAGGGAGATGAATCAGATAATAAATACTGCAGATTTAGGTTGAAGAACCAATTTTTTTACCAGAATTTCATTCTCATGTGTCAACTTTTTTTTAAATATATTTTATTGATTATGCTATTACAGTTGTCCCGTTTCTCCCCCATCATTCCCTCCACCCTGCACACCCTCTCCCACCCACATTCCCCTCTTTAGTTCATGTCCTTGTGTCATAAGTTCTTTAGCTTCTACATTTCCCATACTATTCTTACCCTGCCCCTGTCTATTTTCTACCCACTATCTATGCTACTCATTCTCTGTACCTTCCGCCCCCCTCCTCCCACGCCCCTGTTGCTAACCCTCCATATGATCTCCATTTCTGTGGTTCTGTTCCTGTTCTAGCTGTTTGCTTAGTTTGCTTTTGTTTTAGGTGTGGTTCTTAATAGCTGTGAGTTTGCTGTCTTTTCATTGTCATATTTTTGATCTTTTTCTTAGATAAGTCCCTTTAACATTTCATATAATAAGGGCTTGGTGATGATGAACTCCTTCAACTTGACCTTATCTGAGAACCGCTTTATCTGTCCTTCCATTCTAAATGACAGCTTTGCTGGATAGAGCAATTTTGGATGTAGGTCCTTGCTTTTCAAGATTTCAAATATTTCTTTCCAGCCCCTTCTTGCCTGGAAGGTCTCTTTTGAGAAATCAGCTGACAGTCTGATGGGAACTCCTTTGTAGGTGACTGTCCCCTTATCCCTTGCTGCTTCTAGAATTCTCTGCTTCATTTTAATCTTGGCTAATGTAATTACAATGTGCTTTGATGTGTTCCTCCTTGGGCCCAACTTCTTTGGGACTCTCTGAGCTTCCTGGACATCCTGGTAGTCTATTTCCTTTGCCAGATTGGGGAAGTTCTCCTTTATTATTTGTTCAAATAAGTTTTCTACTTGTTGCTCTTCTTCCCCTTCTGGGACCCCTATAATTCGGATGTTGGGACGTTTAACGATGTCCCGGAGGTTCCTAAGCCTCTCCTCATTTTTTTGAATTCTTGTTTCTTCCTCGTTTTCTGTTTGGTTGTTAATTTCTTCCTTCTGGTCCACTCCATTGATTTGAGTCCCAGTTTTCCTTCCATATCTATCGGTTCCCCATGCGTCTTCCTTCATTTCACATATTGTAGCCTGCATTTTCTCATCTAATTTATGAGCAAAATCAACCAATTCTGTGAGCATTTTGATGACCAGTGCTTTGAACTGTGCATCTGATAGGTTGGCTATCTCTTCACTGCTTAGAGGAATTGACTCTGGGGTTTTCACTTTTTCTCCGGTTTGAGCCATTTTTGGTGGGGTTTTTTGTTTTGTTTTGTTTTGGTTTTAGTCTGGTCACAGCTATTATGTATGAGGGGTGGAGCCTTAGGTGTTCCTCAGGGCAGGGCAGCCCAGTCGCTGGGTTGTGACGCTGTATGTGGGGGCAGGGTCTGACTGGCGCCTGCTCCGCTCTCTCCTGGATTCAGTCCCTTCCGCCACTTCCCCTCTGCCTGGACCGTCTGCGTGCGCGAATGTGGGACCCCTTGGTCAGCCAGCCGCCTTGTGCATCCTCACTGGGTCTGCACAGTTGCCCCCCTGTGCCCGGGGTCCACCAGCTGCCGCCTGGGCGCCCGAGGACCACCAGCCACCGCCCGTGCACCTGGGAACTGCGAGCCGCTGCTACTTGCGTTCCTGGGTCCCTACCTCCACTTTTTCCTACCTCGACTCCGCCCCTCTTACCGGTCTGGATGAATGGTTGTTGGACTTCCGTACAGTTCAATTTCCTATAAGTTCTGGTTGTTTTCTTGTTTCTAAATATTTGTTGTCCTTAATTTTGGTTGTGAGAGGAGGCACAGTGTGTCCACCTACACCTCCATCTTGGCCGGAAGTCCGCAACTTGCTCATGTGTCAACTTTTAAACTTGTTTCTAGTTTCAAGATGTAAAATGTTCTCAACTCATGTATGGTCCCTCTGGACTCCCAACTAAGGCCTCTTATATTTGACTTTAACACTAAATGTGAGATCACTGGCTCTACCCTTGAAAGCATTCAAAATCCAACCATTTATTACTTCTATTGCTTCTGCCCTGGTTCAAGCCCCATCACCTCTTCCCTAGGATTTTACCATAGGCATATAAGTGGTCCCCTGTTCCATCCTTGTTTTTGTATCACCCATTTTCCCCAAGGTTGACCAGAAGCAAAGAAAACCATGCAGAAGGGATACAGGTAAGGCTGAGAGGAGAAAAAAGATTTTTCCTTGTGGAAAGCAAGAAATTCACTCAATATCTAGGTTTATGAACCCTGACCTTGAAAGCCTGAGGAAATGTATTCCCCACCCAGCCAGCTGCTACTTTATGTGAGGTTACCAGCCTCACACAGACTGTGATATAACAATAAAAACCATCAGTGACCTACCCTCTGGGAAATGCCAAGATGACCAAGAAGAGGGCCAAAAGATCCTTGAAGGCGTACAATGAACTTATCGGTGCAGAAATGTTGCAAAACAATCTATTGAGATGTTGATCTATGTTTTATCTCCCAATTCTAGTAGGTAGTCAAAGCATTACGATTCTTTGCCTCAGGAGAGTTTGAGTGGTATAAACTGATTAAAATATTAAGTCCATGTGTATCTTGGGGGCAGGGGTTAGGGGAGAAGATGGGTAAGTGCCATTGGGTAAATGCAAAAAATGCTACAAGGAAGACTTCTCCTAAATGGGAAGGAGACAAAAGAAAACCAAAACCCCACACTTATAGTGCCCTAGACTCCAGGTTTCCCAGCATTGTGAAGACACTGCTGCTACCACTAGAATACATGGAACCAGGATGGCAGAGACAACAGCATCTCATTAGTAGCAAATAATAACAGAAAGTTGGAACAGCTTCCCTGATGTTTTGGCTGTGAAAAATAATGTAAACAGTCACTTTTAAGTGGAGTCGGAGCTGCCATCCCAGAGGAACTGCCTTGCACACCTTACTCCTCAAACTTTTGGAATGTTAAAACTGCTACTGCTGGTATTTAGCTAGAAAAGGGGAGTAAAGGCAACTAGACATTGAGTTTACTAATTCGGAAGTATAAGCCTGTTTGCTTGCTAGCTAAGAAGCTACAGCTTCCTACTCCAGAGGATTACAGCATTTCTCTGCTAACGGGATTAACACTCCTCCCTCCACCCCTTCAGTACTGGATTATTGGAAGGCATGGGTGGAGGCACTGGACAGAAGAGGCCCGTCAGGCTAACTAGGGGGTGGACCTATCCAAAGCCCAGCTTGGGAAGTTGATTGGTCATTTTGAGAAAGCACCTGGTTCATCCCAAACCCAAGCTCCTGGTTATAACTCCATGGGAACAAATAAGCTCTCTCTCTTGCTTTTGGTCCACACATAGTGCATGTACCTGTTCCCTCCATCGTCTAGTCCAACATAGCAATGGACTAGTGCTGGAAACACACACTAAATGAGCTGGGTGCTGAACTGTACTATCCTTTAATGTGGAGCATGAACTCTGGGCAGTGGTTTCACTCTGCCCCTACTAAATACAAAATTGCACTTTTTCTATGGCAAGACAGATGAAAATGAGACATTAGGAAGTTGGGGAGGGAAAATCCCTTAATTGTACATAATCAATAAAACATACCACAGAGCCACATTCTCCTATGTTGGTCTCAGGAAATTCTTTTCCTTTAGAAGGAAAGAGCCCCACTGCAAAAGTCCCACTTTCACTGATTAAAAAAAAAAAAACTGAGCCAAATAACCCCTGGAGTAGGCCTAAACTACCACTGCATCCCAAATAACTGTAAAGGTAACAAGAGTGCAGACGTCATGACTGCAGGACAGAAAATTAAAGACCTTTAGCTCTGGTCAGTGTAGCTCAGTTGGTTAGAGTGTTGTCCCATAACCAAAAGTTTGTGGGTTTGATTACTGGTGAGAGCACATACCTAGGTTGCAGTTTCCATCCCTGGTCTAGGCACACACAATACCCAGTCTGGGTGGGCATATGAGAGGCAACCAACTGATCTCTCTCTCACATCGATGTTTCTTTCTCTCCCTACCTCTCTCTCTAAAAGCAATGAAAAAAATGTCTTTTGGTGAGGAAGGGAGAGAGGGATGGAGGGATAAATGAAGGAAGGAAGGAAGCAAGGAAGGAAGGAAGGAAACAAGGAAGGAAGGAAGGAAAAGAAGGAAGGAAAAATTACACCTTTAGAATTAGCATCACTATGTTAGTTTATCTGCACCTATAGAAATTCCTTCTATTCATGTAATTGTTCCCCTTCCCTTTCTCATAAATACCCTCCTAATAAGTAAACTATTTAAGTTTCTGCCTAAATGAGTGCTTCCTGAATAGCTATTATTTTGGATCTGAAATAAATGTTTGTTGCTTTTCACTTTGGCCTTTTATTTTTAGTAGGTTAATATGGTACATGGTAAGATACTCGTGGACTTGCATGTCACTGGTAGAGGAAAGGGCCTTAATAGTGTCTGAGATTGAATACCCTGCCAGTCTAACAGATGAGAATTCAGCATTGGATAAACTTTGATTTAAATGAAATAGACATAACATTTCCTGCTATATTAGTTTTTATTGCTCCTCTAAAAAATTTAGTGGCTCAAAACAATACACATTTATTATCTTACAGTTCTGTATATCAAGAATCTGACATGCATCTCATAGGACTAAAATCTAGGTGGAAGCAGGCTTCATTCCTTTGGAGGCTCTAAAGGAAAATCCATTTCCTTGCTCATCATTCAGGTTGTTGGCAGAATTCAGTTCCTTGTGGTTGTTATTTACTTGCTGGCTATCAGCAGAGAGCTTTTCCAAGCTTCTAGAGGGCACCCATGTTCCTTGACTTTCAAGGAAGGCAAACAATTATCTTTATTAAACCTCTTAGGGTTCCTTTAGGCTGGGCCTGAAAATTAAATTGACATAACACAAATTAACATAAGAAAAGCATACCCATTTATTTAACAAGCTTTTCATGACATGGGAGCCTTCATAAGGCATGAAGACTCAAAGAAATTATGAAACAAATTTGCTTTTATGTCAGGTAGAATAAAGAGGCAATTGTGTAAAAGTGAATCAACTATGTAGGCAGGCTAAAGGAAGATAAGAATTATTTTAACAAGGTCTGTTTGTATAAAATTCTCTTGATCTCAGCTTCCTGGCCTTAATAATTGGAAGGGTTTTTGTCCTTATGATATAGAAAGGACATTTTTCATGTAGGTATTTCATCTCCTGTTTTTAAGATAAATAAGGAAGGTTAAAATGTTTTTCTTGTATTTGCTATTTTTCAAGATCCTTTAACACAAAATAGTCAATATGTCAGAGCAGCATATATTTGGGATGGCAAATTCTGAACTCCTTCTGGTGCATGGTCCCCATGCTACATCTTCAAAGCTGGTAATGGCAGGTTGAGTCCCTCTCATGATCTGAATCTCTCCTGTCTCTTCCCCACAGTCACGTGTCTCTGACTTCCTTTTTCTACTTCCATTTCCACCCAAATAATCCATGATAATTTCCCTATATTGTTAACTGACTAGCAAGCAAATTCCATCTGCAACCTTAATTCTTTTTTTGCTGGGTCAAGAATCGCAGTCACAGGCATAATACCAGGGCATGCAGATCATGAGGGCCAAAGTCTTGCCTTCCACATTTGTACATCTAAATTTAAGGTAGCACATTTATACAAACTTCATATGAAAAAATGTAAATATATAAGCCAAAAGTATTGATATTTATATCAAGGTGCTGAGATCAAAGATTTCTCAGGGAGTGTGTTTTTCCTGTATCTTACAAATGTTCTGCACAATGGCCATGTGAACCACATTTTTAGAAAAAAAGAATATAGAACATTAACAACTACACAGCAAAGCTTAAAGTGGTCAAAATGTCAAGTAATATAAGGGAGAAATGGTTTCTATAAACTCTATTTCTTGAGTTTCTTTGGCTACCTTTCCTTGAGAATATATTTCTGATCTTTTTTATGTGAATTGGTAGTGATTCCAGTGATCCTTATATTTATTGCATGTTCCCTAAGTACATGGGTAATGATTGTTGGCATAAATTGTTCTTAAATGACCCGGTTGATGATAAAGAGGTGGTGGCCTCTCCCTCAGCCCCTAAGCCCCTGGACCATTTGTTGCTCCCTCTAACTCCAGTGAAGGGGTTGAGGTTTCATTTTCTCAGGAAAGGGCCTTCCTTCACAATTCATGCATTCCACTCAGCTTGTCTCCCAGGTTGCCTGCACCATTTCTTCATTAGTTATATACCATTGGTGTAATGCTTTTTTGCTTTTTTCTTTATCTTTCCTGACACCAATTCTATATGAAAAATGTCCTTGTTTTCTCTGCCTGGGTTTACTCAGGGATCTACTCTAATTTTTATTTTTATTTATTTATTTATTTATTTATTTATTTTAAAGATTTTTTTATTTATTTATCTTTAGAGAGGAAGGGTAGGAGAGAGGGAGAGGGAGAGAAATATCAATGTGTGGTTGCCTCTCGTGTGTCCCTTAGCTGGGAACTGGCCTGCAACCCAAGCATGTGCCCTGACTGGGAATCGAACCGCGATTGTTTGGTTTACAGGCCCGCGCTCAATCCACTGAGCTACACCAGCCAGGGCAGGGATCTACTCTAATTTTTATATTTAAAAATTTAAAATTTCTGGCTGTGCAGTGTCCCTTTAATATTTTCTTAAAATTCTAGGTTTAATCAACTTGGAAATTCATTATCCCTTATCTACACATATCATTTTGAACCTATGCTTACAGAATTATTTTTTTAATTTTTTATTTATTAATTATTTTAGACAGAGGGGAAGGAAGGGAGAAAGAAGAGAGAAACATGTGTGATTGTCTCTTGCACACCCCCTACTAGGGACCTGAGCTGGCCTGCAACCCAGGCATGTGCCCTGACTGGGAATCAATCCAGTGACCCTTTGGTTTGCAGGTCTGCGCTCAATCCAGTAAGCCACACCAGCCAGGGCTATGGAATTATTTTTAAACCATCCTCTGCTTAAATGTATTTTATGAATTATTTGTTATTGAACGGTATTATAACAGGAGACACTTATTTTTACATCTTGACTTGAATATCTCTACTGAAAGTTAAATAATTAAAATTTTAAAATATGTCCTTGCTGGTGTGACTCAGTGGGTTGGGCATTGTCCCACAAACCAAACGGTCAACACTTCAATTCCCAGTCAGGGTTACAGGACAGGTCCCCAGGGGGGGTTGTTTGAGAGGCAACAAATCCGTGTTTCTTTCACACATCCATGTTTCTCTCCCTCCCTCCCTTCCCCTCTCTCTAAAAGTAAATAAATAAAATCTTTAAAAATTTTTAAAAATACAATTCAGAGGACTGGGAATTTTTTAAATTTAACCTATTTGAATGAAACAAAAATTAACTCTATTATTAGAAACAACCAATTTTGAGCAGGAAGGGAGCTTAAAGATGATCTAACACAGTATTTTTCCAGCCTAGTTTACATTGGAATCAACTGAGGAGCCTTGTAGTGAGCCAATTAAATCAGCACCTGGGCAGAGAGGGCCGTCCCCTCCACCCCCAGGCATCACTACTTGTTAAATCTCACTGGAGTTCTATTTTACAACTTGAGTTGAAAACCACTGATCTATTCTAAGATACTATTTTTTACAGATAAGGAAACTAAGGCTAAAAGAAACAAAAATGGCAAGGCAGAAAATTCAAGCCTCCTGACTTAATTTTTTTATTGTTTTTTAAATTTTTTTATTTTGTATTGTTGTTCAATTACAGTTGTTTGCATTTCCCCGCTCCCACCGCTCCCCCCACCCCAATCAAGTCCCCCTCCCTCCCTTGTTTCCACCATCCCCCTTGTTTTTGTCCATATGTCCTTTATAGCAGTTCCTGAAAACCCTTCCCCCGCTATTATTTCCTCCCTCCTCCCCTCTGGTTACTGTCAGATTGTTCTTACTTTCAGTGTCTCTGGTTATATTTTGCTTGCTTTTTTCTTTGGTTGATTATGTTCCAGTTAAAGGTGAGATCATATGGTATTTGTCTCTCACCTCCTGGTTTATTTCACGTAGCATAATGCTCTCCAGTTCCATCCATGCTGTCACAAAGGGTAGGAGCTCCTTTCTCTCTGCTGTGTAAAATATCAAGTATATAGTTATTTATTTTTAAATAAAAATTCTCAATTTTGTCATCAGTGTGCTGTAGTATACAAGCTCATAAGTTGGAAGTGCGAAGGTAATGTCTCATAATCTTTCTGGAATGAAAATTTATTTATTTATTTTGCTTTTTTAAAATTATTGTTCAAATACACAACAGCATGGATGGAACTAGAGAACATTAAGCTAAGTGAAATAAGCCAGACAGTGAAAGACAAATACCATATGATCAAGCCTCCTGACTTTAAATCTAGTAAGTTTTCCATACCCACATTGTTCACAATCATTGAGGTGATTAGAATCCTCTTGGGTTCATTTATAATTATTTGATAAAGTTCTAGGTTCTACATCACACCTAATGAAACAGAATCTGTCACTCCTTAGATATTCCGCTTGAGAACTAAAGTTGAAAACCATTGCACTTTATATAGAGTAATGATTTTTATCATAAGAAAAGAATATACTGTATTTTGCTATGTATAATGTGCACCTTTTTGCCCAAATTTTTTTGGGAAAAATCAGAATGCACATTATACATGGGTGGTACCAGTACCTAAAACTTCTTGTACATTGTATCTGCTCTTCAGTTTTGTACTTACTTGTTACATAAAATTTCTTGTACCATATATATTCAAAAATAAATGCCAAGATGCCTTTATAATACAAAAAAAGGTATCTAAATATAAATTAAAAATTTAATTAGATTTCCAGACAAGATGGAGGTATAGATAGACACATTGTGCCTCCTCGCACAACCAAAAGAAGGACAACAACAAATTTAAAAACAAAAAACAGCCAGGAGTGCCAGAATATAGAACTGTATGGAGGTCTGACAACCTAGGACTTAAAGAAGAAACATTTATCCAGACCAGTAGGAGGGGCAGAGATGGGCAGCCAGGTGGAGAGGACTCCTGGGTACTCCCAGCAAAGCATCAGCTGGCAGCCTAGGCGGTCCCACATTTGTGTGCAGATAAACCAGGAAGAACAACTGGGAAACAAGATAGACCGTGCAACCCAGGGTTCCAGGCTGAAAAATAAAAATTCAAAACCTCTGACTGAAAAAACCTGCGAGGGTTGATACAGAGTGAGAAACTCCAAGCGTCACAGGAGAGGTCGATAGAGAGACAGGTGGGTGCATTTGTATTCCTGGAACCTACACAAACCCACCCACCTCAGAATCAGCACCAGAAGGTCCCAATTTGCTTGTGGGTAGCTGCAGAAGGGACTGAAAGCCAGCAAAGAGCACAGCAAGAGGCTTAATTCCCTCTCAGACCTCTCCCCCGTATACAGCATCACAACACAACAATGTGGGTTGCCCTGCCCTGGTGAGCACCTAAGGCTACACCCCTTACTAGTAAGAGGCACTCTGAGACAAAAAAAAAAAAAGGCCCAAATGAAAGAACAGATCAAAGTTCCAGGAAAAAATACAACTGAGTGATGAAGAGATAGACAACCTAACAGAGGCACACTTCAAAACACTGGTAATCAGGATGCTTGCAGAATTGGTTGAATATGGTTGCAATGTAGAGGAAAAACTGAAGGCTATGAAAAGTAAAATACAGAAAAATGTACAGAGAACCAACAGTGAAGGGAAGGAAACTGGGGTTCAAATCAACGGTTTGGACCACAAGGAAGAAATAAACAGTTAACCAGAACAGAATTAAGAAATAATTCAAATAAATGAGGAGAGGCTTAGGATCCTCCAGGTCAGCTTTAAATGTTCCAACATCAGCATCATAGGTGTGCCAGAAGGAGAAGAGGTGGAGCAAGAAATGAAAAACTTATTTGAACAAATAATGAAAGAGAACTTCCCCAACCTGGCAAAGGAAATAGACTTCTAGGAAGTCCAGGAAGCTCAGAGAGTCCCAAAGAAGTTGGACACAAGGAGCAACACACCAAAGCACATCATAATTACATTACCTAAGATTAAAGATAAGGACAGTATCTTAAAAGCAGCAGAGAAAAGAAGACAGTTACCTACAAAGGAGTTCCCATGAGACAATCAGCTGATTTCTCAAAAGAAGCTTTGCAGGCAAGAAGGGGCTGGAAAGACATATTCCAAGTTATGAAAGACAAGGACCTACATCCAAGATTGCTCTATCCAGCAAAGCTATCATTTAGAAGGGAAGGGCAAATAAAGTGCTTCCCGAATAAGGTCAAGATAAAGGACTTCATCATCACCCAGCCCTTATTATATGAAATGTTAAAGGGACTTATCTACGAAAAGATAAAAAATATGAACAGTAAAATAACAACAAACTCACAACTATTAACAACTGAAACTAAAAAGAACAAAAACAAATAAGCAAACAACTAGAACAGGAACAGAATCACAGAAATGGAGATCACATGGAGGGTTATCAGTGGGGAGAGGGAGAAAGGGGAAAAAGGTACAGAGAATAAGTAGCATAAATGGTAGGTAGAAAATAGACAGGGGGAGGTTAAAAATAGTATAGGAAATGGAGAAGCCAAAGAACTTATATGTATGACCCATGGACATGAATTAAAGGGTGGAGAATGCAGGTGGGAGGGGGTGTGCAGGGCAGAGGGGAATAAATGGGGGGAAATGGGACAACTGTAATAGCATAATCAATAAAATACATTAAAAATATTAAAAATTGAATTAAAAAATAGAATGAAAGATTTTTTCCCTGAAAGTTTGGGCCAAAAACATAGATTGCACATTATGCACAGAAATATATGGTAATCAAGAATTCTGTTCTCCATCTTTTACTTTTATTTAAATTTTATTGTTGTTCAAATACAGTTATTTGCATTCGCCTCCCCACTCCCTGCCCACTCCAGCCATCCCCACTTCCATCCCCTGATCCCAGCCCACTTGGTTTTGTCCATGTGTCCTTTATAGCTGTTCCTGAAAACCCTTCCCCCTCCCCCCATTATCTCCTCCCCTCTGGTTACAGTCATATTGTTTTTTTTTTTTTCTTTTCTTTTTTTCTTTTTTCTTTCTTTTTTCTTTTTTTTTTCCTTTTTTTTCTTCTTTTCTTTTTTTTCTGTCTTCTTTTTTTTTCTTCTTTTTTTTCCTTTCTCTTTTCTTTTTTTTTTTTCTTCTTTTTTTTTCTCCTTAACCTGTCTGCCCCGTATCTGTCCGTTACGATTTCACTCAATTCGTCCCGGTCATCAAAAGGCAGTTTACTATAGGGAGGTACAGTGACAATTAGATACAGTCATATTGTTTTTAATTTCAATGTCTGTGGTTATATTTTGCTTGCTTGCTTGTTTTATTGATTAGGTTACACTTAATCAATAAATGTGAGGCCATGTGGTATTTGTCCCTCATTGCCTAGCTTATTTCACTTAGCATAACGCTCTCCAGCTCCATCCGTGCTGTTGCAAAGGGAAGGAGCTCCTTCTTTCTTTCTGCTGCATAGTATTCCATTGTGTAAAGGTACCATAGTTTTTTAATCCATTCATTTACTGATGGGCACTTAGGTTCCTTCCAGTACTTGGCTATTGTAAATTGCCAAATTACAAATTGCCTAAAATCACATTCGGCCCTTTGAAGGCAACTGCGAGGCTGATGTGCTCCCTGGTGAAAATGCGTTTGACACCTCTGCCATAGGGGACATATCAGTGAAAATATTGCTGTATGGAATATCTGAGAATTTCTGTTTATGTTTTCTTCTAGGAAAATTGCTGCTATGGACATTGGTGTGCATAGGTTCTTTTGGATTGCTGTTTCAGGATTCTTAGGGTATAATCCCAGCAGTGGAATTGTCAGGTCAAAAGGCAGTTCTATTTTTAGTTTTCTGAGGAAATTCCATACTATTTTCCACAGTGACTGCACCAGTCTGCATTCCCACTAACAGTGCACTAGGGTTCCCTTTTCTCCACAACCTCTCCAATACTTATTTGTTGCTTTGTTTATGATGGCTATTCTGACCAGTGTGCAGTGTTTTTAATTTGCATCTCTCAGATGGCTAGTGATGCTGAGCACCTTTTCATATATCTCTGGGTCCTCTGTATGTCCTCCTTGTAGAAGTGTCTGTTGAAGTCCTTTTTCCATTTTTTAATTGGGTTGTCTTTCTGGACTGGAGTCATGTGAGTTCTTTGTATATTTTGGAGATCAAATCCTTGTCTGAAGTAACATTGGCAAATATGTTTTCCCATACATTTGGTTCTCCTTTAATTTTAATAGTTTTTATTAGCCATGCAGAAGCTTTTTATTTTTATGAGATCCCATTTGTTTATTCTTTTCTTTATGTCCCTTGCTCTAGGGCACAGGTGGGAAACACAGGGCCCACAGGCAGAATCCAGCCCTCCACCTTGTTTTATCCAGCACACCACCTTCTTTCTACCCGGCGGCAATGCTGAGCTCTCACTTAACTGTTAAGGAGTAGTTACATTTATACAGTCCTAAAATTACATTCGGCCCTTTGAAGGCAACTGCGAGGCTGATGTGCCCCCGGTGAGAATGCATTTGACATCCTTGCCATAGGGGATATATCAGTGAAAATAATGCTGCATGGAGTATCTGAGAATTTCTTGCTTATGTTTTCCTCTAGGACTTTTATGGTGTCATGACTTATATTTAAGTCTTTTATTCACCTTGAATTTATTTTTGTGTATGATGTAAGTTAGTGATCAAATTTCTTTTTTTTTTTTTTTGCATGTAGCTGTCCAGCTCTCCCAACACCATTTGTTAAAGAGGCTATTTTTACTCCACTTTATGCTTCTGCCCCCTTTGTAAAATATTAATTGACCATAGAGACTTGGGTTTATTTCTGGGCTCTCTATTCTGTTCCATTTGTCTATGTGTCTGTTCTGATGCCAGTACCAGGCTTCTTTGATTACAGTGGATTTGTAATATAATTTGACATCAGGTATTTTGATCCCTCCTACTTTGTTCTTGCTCAAAATTGCTGCAGCTACTCCAGGTTATTTATGGTTCCATATAAAGTTTTGAAATGTTTGTTCTATTGTGGGAGTCTCCATCCAGCGGAGTCCTACTGGCCATCACGGATGAAATGAGACTTCCAAGGCAAGATCTGCTTGGGGAGAAAAGGCTGGCTAATCTCTCAGAGAAGAGCCTTGAGCACCCTTTTCCCTGGGTATTAATTGTGTTCAGCTCACACAGAGATACATAGTATGCACATAAAGCTCATCAATCGATGTCCAAAAAGCTACAGTCATGAAAAACTGACATCATCTACAGATAATAATTGAAAAAACACAGGGATTGTCTCTGGTCAGGGTCAGTGAGGTATGCTGATGCCAGAATGTTGTTGAGATGTGTATCATGAAGTAGGGAGTTTCACTCCTCATGCTTTGAGTTCAACTGTGTGGTTCATACCAACGGAGTTATCACTAGGCAGAGCAAGCCTCAAAGGACACAATGTACATTCTTTCTCAGGCCTGATTGTCTCCAGAAGGCATCCATTCCTGTACAAGGCAGCAGGTACCTCTGGCATTGTTTTCAGGCTGAGTCAGGCAGGGGGAGCAAAGCAGCCAAGAGATTAGGAGACTTCTTACAGACAGAATGAGGACTCAGGCTATGACAAAGCCAAGGAGTGAGGGTCTTTCTGCCCCTTCTCTATAGTCTCCTAAGTCCTTCCCTGATGGCCCTTTTTGTGGTTGTTCCTGGCTTAGGTTGTCCTTCCCTTGAGGGATCTTACCCATCATTGACTAACCAGTCATCTTTCAGGGACAAGCAGGGTGAAGTGAGGGAGGCAGGGGCTGCACTCCTGCCAGTAGTTCTGTCTTCTTAGTCACTCGTGGTCCCAAGGCCTTTTCACTCAGCCCTAGGCATGGGACCTTTTTGTCCACTGAAAAGGCTATAGCCACTGAAACCAGGCAGGACAGTTGCCAACATTCTATATCTGTGAAATATGTCATTGGTACTTTAATAGGGATGGTGTTGAATCTGTAAATTGCTTTAGGTAAAATGGACATTTTGATGATGTTAATTCTTCCCATTCATGAACATGGTACATGCTTCCATTTGTTTGTGTCTTCCTTAATTTCTTTCTTCAGTGTTGTGTGGTTTTCCGAGTACAGGTCTTTTACCTCCTTGGTTAGGTTTATTCCTAGGTACTTTATTTTTCATGTTGTTCTCTGTGTTTCTTGGATTTATGTAAATTTTTCTCTCATCAAATTAGGGATGTTTTCCATTATTACTTTTTTAAAAAATATATTTTATTGATTATGCTATTACAGTTGTCCCATTTCTCCCCCATCATTCCCCTCCACCCTGCACACCCTCTCCCACCCACATTCCTCCCCTCTTTAGTTCATGTCCATGTGTCATAAGTTCTTTAGCTTCTACATTTCCCATACTATTCTTGCCCTCCCCTTGTCTATTTTCTACCCACTATCTATGCTACTCATTCTCTGTACCTTTTCCTCCTCTCTCCCCCTCCCACTCCCCTGTTGCTAACCTTCCATATAATCTCCATTTCTGTGGTTCTGTTCCTGTTCTAGCTGTTTGCTTAATTTGCTTTTGTTTTAGGTGTGGTTCTTAATAGCTGTGAGTTTGCTGTCTTTTCACTGTCATATTTTTGATCTTCTTTTTCTTAGATAAGTCCCTTTAACATTTCATATAATAAGGGCTTGGTGATGATGAACTCCTTCAACTTGACCTTATCTGAGAAGCACTTTATCTGTCCATCCATTCTAAATGACAGCTGTGCTGGATAGAGCAATTTTGGATGTAGGTCCCTGCTTTTCTACATTTCATATATTTCTTTCCAGCCTCTTCTTGCCTGGAAGGTCTCTTTTGAGAAATCAGCTGACAGTCTGATGGAAACTGCTTTGTAGGTGACTGTCCCCTTATCCCTTGCTGCTTCTAGAATTCTCTGCTTCATTTTAATCTGTCTAATGTAATTACGATGTGCCTTGGTGTGTTCTTCCTTGGGTCCAATTTCTTTGGGACTCTCTGAGCTTCCTCGACGTCCTGGTAGTCTATTTCCTTTGCCAAATTGGGGAAGTTCTCCTTCATTATTTCTTCAAATAAGTTTTCCACTTGTTGCTCTTCTTCTTCCCCTTCTGGGGCCCCTATAATTCAGACGTTGGGACGTTTAACGATGTCCCGGAGGTTCCTAAGCCTCTCCTCATTTTTTTGAATTCTTGTTTCTTCCTCGTTTTCTGTTTGGTTGTTAATTTCTTCCTTCTGGTCCACTCCATTGATTTGAGTCCCAGTTTTCCTTCCATATCTATCGGTTCCCCATGCATCTTCCTTCATTTCACGTATTGTAGCCTGAATTTTTTCATCTAATTTGTGAGCAAAATCAACCAATTCTGTGAGCATTTTGATGACCAGTGCTTTGAACTGTGCATCTGATAGGTTGGCTATCTCTTCACAGCTTAGAGGAATTGGCTCTGGGGCTTTCATTTTTTCTCCGGTTTGAGCCATTTTTGGTGGGGTTTGTTTTGTTTTGTTTTTAGGCTATTACGTAATGAGGAGTGGAGCCTTAGGTGTTCCTCAGGGCGGGGCAGCCCAGTCGCTGGGTTGTGATACTATAGGTGGGGGGGCGGGGTCTGAGAGGGAAGAATGGCGCCTGTTCCGCTCTCTCCTGGACTCCAGTTCCTTCTGCCGCGTCCCCTTCGTCTGGCTTATCTGCGCATGCGCGCGTGCTGTTATTTAGTGAAGAGTGGAGCAGCCCAGTTGCTGGGTTGTGAGGCTGTATGTGGGGGCAGGGTCTGAGAGGGAACAATGGCGCCTGCTCCGCTCTCTCCTGGATTCAGTCCCTTCCACCACTTCCCCTCTGCCTGGACCGTCTGCCCGCGTGAATGTGGGACCACCTGGTCAGCCAGCCACCTTGTACGGCTTCATTGGGTCTGCACAGTTGCCCCCCTGTGCCCGTGGTCCGCCAGCTGCCACCTGTGGGCCCAGGGACTGCCAGCCACCGCCTGTGCACCTGGGAACTGCCAGCCGCTGCTGCTTTTGTTCCCGCGTCCGCACCTCCACTTTTTCCTGCCGTGACTCCGCCCCTCTTACTGGTCTGGATGAATGGTTGTTGGACTTCTGTACAGTTCAATTTTCTATCAGTTCTGGTTGTTTTCTTGTTTCTAAATATTTGTTGTTCTTAATTTTGGTTGTGAGAGGAGGCACGGTGTGTCCGCCTATGCCTCCATCTTGGCTGGAAGTCCCCATTATTACTTTTAAAAACAGGTTTTCTATCCCTTGCTCTTCTTGTTCTCCTTCTGGTATCCCTATTATATGGATATTATACATTTCATGTTGCCCTGCAGTTCCCTTAACAACTCTTTGTTCTTTCTGAGCCTTTTTCCCTTCCTTGCTCTTTCTGGGTGTTTTTTTCTACTTTGTCCTCCAACTCGCTGATCCAATCTTCTGCTTCATCGATTCTGCTTTTGATTCCTTCTACTGGTTCTTCAGTTCCGAAATTGTATTCTTCATTTCCTCTTGGCCCTTGTTGATAGTTTCTATTTCCTTTTTCATGTTGATACAGTTTGCAGTGAGTTCATCATAGTTTCCTTGTATTTTTTGGTGTTTCTCTGTGAGTTCATTGAGCTTCCTTATAACCATTGCTTCGAATTCAATATCGGTTAGTTGACTTGCCTCTATTTCTTTTTGCATTCTTTCTGAAACTTCCTCCTTTCCTTTCATGTGGGGTTTGTTTGTTTTCCCATTGTTTCTAAGAATCCTCTTGTTAGCCTCTGCTTCTTAAATTGATCTGTTCTGACTCTCTGGGTTTATGGTGTGAAGTTATATGGTAGGACACCTGTGAGATTCAGTGATGTAGTCTCCTTCATCTCCTGAACTTTCTGATTTTGGAATGTCATTTATGTTGGCCTTCTGGATGTATTTAGGTTTTGATTGCTGTTGGGTCATTCTTTGGTGGATCCTTCCCTCCAGCTGGTTGACTGAGTGTCACTCCACCCACCACATCTTGTATGCTACTATTCAGGTATGGATAGGTTGTGCCGGAGCTGGTTCTTCTGTCTGTTGGAGGTTATAAGGCTTCTTTCTCACTATTGTTCAGTTGTCTATTCTGGGTAATTTCCCCACAGTTTAGTTGTTATTGCAGATTAGTTCTGGGAGAAGGTTAGTGTGGCTTCCACTCACTTACTGTCATCTTCCTTTATTATCTTTTTGTGGTTCCTTCATGGGTGGGTTGTCTCTTTCAGCAGGTATATTTTTGTTCACAGCTCCAACCTACTCTTGTATGTGATCAGTTGCAGGTGGAAGGCAAAATGGAGTAAGACAGCAATAGTGTATTCTACGGGATTTAAAGTACCAACCCATAGAGAAGAGATAGGAGATCCTTTGGATAAGTATATCAATAACTATGATATTTCACAAAACTAGCCACTTTTTAGAAAGGGTGGAAAAAGATAAAACTCGTCAGAGACAGGAAGGATAGTGAGTTGAATCCAGAAAACAGACAGCTTGTGGGAGGTCAGATTATGAGATATAATGAAAGTAAATGATAAAAAATAGGCATAGTGTGTGGGAGTATAGAGTTAACCACAATAGTGATAAAGTTCTGGAAGATAATGAAATGGGCTAAAATCTGGGAAGGGTGTTTTGTAGTATTTACAATTGAATGGAACAATAATTATTTCCAGTAATACTGGAACAACAATCATATCACAGAGGCTATATGATCTGAATAACAAGAATAGGAAGTACACGATCTAAAGTAGTGTGCTATTGGAACAGAAGTGAAGTGAAAGAAGGAAAATTAAAATACACTATGAAAGAGAGATCAAGGAAAACCAGTCAAACAATGCAGTTGAACCCACCAAGAAAACTAAACAGAAAGAAGAAAAAGTAAAAAAATAATGAATGGATCAAAAAACTATGGTACATTTACACAGTGGAATTCTACCCTTTGTGACAGCATGGATGAAACTAGAGAACATTATGCTAAGTGAAATAAGCCAGGCGGTGAGGGACAAATACCATATGATCTTACCTTTAACTGGGACATAATCAACAAAAGGAAAAAAAGCAAACAAAATATAACCGGAGACATTGAAATTAAGAACAATATAACAATAGCCAGAGGGGAGAGGGGAGGGGACAGTGTGGAGAAGGGTTTTCAGGAACTACTATAAAGGACACATGGACAAAACCAAGGGGGAGGGTGGAAGCAAAGGAGGGAGGTGAGTTTGCCTGGGGTAGGGGTAGTGGTGGGGAGAAAGTGCAGACAACTGTAGTTGAACAACAATAAAGTAATTTTAAGAAATCTTAAAAAATAAAAACTAAAAATTCTCAAATTAAAAAATACTAATAAAATAAAAGAAGTAAAAATAATCAAATAATAATAATAATAGAGATAAACAATAACATGCAAGTTCTCTGGACTAGCAAAGTGAAATTTGTCTCAGTTTCTCAGTTGTTGGGATTAGCCTTATAATCCCTCTTTGGATCTGTCTCTGGACCTTTCACAGCTCCAGGTCTTATTGTCTCACTTGGGGCGGGGGGGGAGAAAATAAGAAGAAAAACTATATAAAAGAAAGAAAAGCCTCCTCCTCACTTTAAACCAGCCAAGCGAATTCTCCTGGTCTTCCTGGCTGCAACAGGCTGAGGTGGGTTGGATTTCACTTTTCTCCCTTCCTATGGTTTCACAAGGATGGGGGTAAGGTCTGGGCCGCATTCTTCACAGTTGCCTAGCCTCCAGCCCAGTTCCTCATTTTGCTGCTGAGCCTCCAGTGCCCTTCTGTGCCAGGCCAGTGCCTTCAATCCACCAGTTGTGCCTCCTTGAGGTGCACCAATTAGTATCAACTCACACATCACCTACTTGCTCTTTGCTGCCCTAGGTGCGAGGCACTCTCAGAATCTCATCAGGGTAGTTCAGCTCTCCCACTGAGTTAAGTCTTTCTTGGGACTGCTAGCTCCCTGAGCTCTGCTGCTCTCCTCTGAGGGGGGTGCCTCCTCCTTCTTCTTATTGAGCCAGCCTGGCCACTCAGGAGAGAGGGCAGAGTTGCTGTTGTGGTGGTGGGGGCAGGCACATGGCCACGGTTGTCACATGCATGGTAGGTGCATGGTCGCTGCAGAGATGCTGCAGCCTAGGTTGTGGCTGCAGCAGCAGGGCACAGCAGGGTGACAGTGGGGGATGCAACCTGGGTGGCAGGGGGTGGCCATGGCAGGAGAGTTCTCTAAACAGTGGCCAAGAGCCTTTTAATGAACAAAATCCTCCTGTTCAAGCCTGTTGCTCTTAACAAGTGCCCAGCCTCTCATACAGCCCAACTTTCCAAACAGACAGGTGATTATCCATATCAGGGTCCTTTATGGCCCAACTCTTCTCCTTTCTCCAAGCATCACCCAACTCCCCAGTTTCTCTGGTAATGACCCAGCCGACATCCACAGTCTCAGAGGGTGAATACTGCCCCTGCACATCTGCCACTTCGTCTTTGTTACACCCAGAAACTTCAAGCATCCAGGTCCATCCTGGTGCCGCTCTATCCTCCCTGTTTGGCAGAGGAGGGAGCCATTGACCTGGCTCTCCTCCAAGAATCCTGTGACAGGTGCCTTACTGTCCCAAAGCGCTCTCCTTATTGTCTGACTTCAATGTCCACTACAGTTTTTGGTCTCCAGTCTTCATATGTGCTGGGATACCATTGGCTATTCACTCTGTTCCTCAGAAGATCAGCTAGGTGTTCCATCTGTGCACAGGGGAAAGTGGGCTCTGCTCCCACCTGCCTCGCCACCATCTTTCAACTCCTTCTTCTCCAACTTTTTAAATCAGTCTTTGTTTTTGTTAGCTTACAGATAGATAGAGAAATATAATTTTTTAAAAAAGTGTACTACAATCCTATTTTGGGAAATATTTTCACCACAGCCATAATTCATTACTACTACTAGTCTCCTTTCCCTAGTTATTCTTCATTCTTTTTTTCATCCTAAATTCTGCAAATGCTGAGATGAGGCTATAAGTAAACATTAAAATAGGAAAAATATAATGCAGGATGATTACAACTAGAATGTTTACATACTACCAAGAACTTGGCAAATAAATCATTTAGTTAAGTCTAGAAACGTATAATTCAATGAATGAGTTATTAATAATTTAATTAGTTTTAAGAAAATATCACATTTATTGAAAAACTTTCAATGTGTCAGGCACTATTCTAATACTCACTTTACATGCACTATCTTGTATCATCTTAGCAGTAATGCTGTAAGGTAAACATTAGGGTTATCTCCACTTTTCAAAGGAAAAGCGCCAGGCACACAGAGATTGAGTAATTTAGTCAAGGTCCCATAGTTAGGAATTATTTTGAGAATTTATTAATTGGAATGATTAACAAAGATATTTGTCTGTCTCCTTATAGTAAGCACTAAATTGACATAAGCAGTTCTAGAAGTCAGATATTAGGGACAAAGAAGACCAACTAAATAGGTACTGGGCTATCTTTAAATCTTATATTTTATATTAATTCAAAACTATCAAGACTGCTGGTTTCCTGGTGATTTTCTAAAATTTTAATTTCAAAATTTGACACTAGAGAAAAAGTGGATGACCTGAATAAACCAATATCATAAAAAAGTTGCCAAGAAATTATTCCAGTAACACCACAGGGACAGCAGACAGCTACTGTTTTTTGTGGGTCCTTATAGCAGCAGCTGAAACATTAGTGAGCAAAATGGATGCTTTTGGGCCTGATATCTGCCACTGTGCCCATTATTCCTGTTTCCTGTACACACTTGTATGGTGCACAACTCATAAAACAGACACATTCTGCAGAATAGTTTTATTTGTGTTTTCTATTTTCATAATTTCATCATTGGAAGGCAAAATCCATCCCTCTGAAGAACTGCTGTCTGATTTGCTGGTGTTTCCTGATGGGAAGCATTTCTCAGGATGAAGTAGCACTCCCTTGTGGGGCAGCTAGGTCTGCCTCTCCTAATTCCAAAGCATCTGCTTTCTTAATCCCAGGAAGACTGTCCAGACACCCAACATCCTTCTACCCCTGAAACTGTCCCCAGGAACATCAAAGGGAACAGGGAGGGGATCTGCTGTCCAGGAAGGGGCGGTCAGGCGGGGAGCCAGGTAGTGCGGTCCAGAGGGGTCACCCTACATCACCTGCTCACCCCACAGGCCTGAAGACACACCAACAGCATCTGAGCTGCCCCTACTTCCAAAGGCCATAATTTCTGGCCCCCAAGTAAAAAGTGAATGAGATCTCAAAGACATAAGATCACTGAAGTCATCACAGCCCCAGGATGGCAGTCTCCTGACTCCACTGGAAGCAACACCAGCCAGGTGAACAGGAGATAAGGTGTCAAGAATATAGTGGGTCAACTGGCCAACAGAAGTCAAAGAGCTGGCCTGTGGGGGACACAGGGGACAGGAGAGAAATCTTAGTGTGAACCTGGTCTGCAAATTCTCTTCCTCCATGAGACAACTCACAAAGCAGCAACCACATTTCTGTATCAAAAATTGAGATGCAGGTTTTGACCGAAAGATTTTTTTTAAACTATTTATTCAGGATGTCCAAAGGTTTAAGAAAGCATATGTATTTATGTTAATGAATCCATTTCATTACAAAAATAAAATAATTTATGAAATCAGAAAAGAGCTCTTTACTCCTGAACTCATTCAACATGTGTGTGCTGTCCACTCCTCTGTGGCCCTCGCTGGACCTGGGTCCCAGGATCAAGACCTTCACAGGTTACCTTTCAAGTGCAGAAATGGGCTGGGAGACAGGTCAACAAGAATGGCAATTTATTTCAGCAGATACTAAGAGCCATGAAAAAAACAGGCTTAGGCGATATGACTAGGGTATAATAAGGACTATACTGGTTTTCTATTGCTGCCAATAACAAATGACCTCAAATCGAGTGGCCTACACCACAAAGTGTGTGATCACATGTCTTATGGGACAGAAACCTGAGGTGTATTCTTTGGGCTGTGCTCTCCTTCTGCTTATGGGGTGCCGGCAAAATCCACTCCTTATGAAATAGTTTTCTTCTGTGTCCCTGCCCTGGCTTTCCACTCCCAGCTCCTAGGGGCCACCTGCATACCTTGGCCCATGGTCCCTCCCTCCAACCTCAAAGCCCAGCAATGCAGGGCTCCCATGGTATCTCTGACCCAGCCTCCTGGCCCTTTCCCACTTTCAAGAATACCTGGTTACCTCAGCCCATCTGGCTGACTCCAAATGGTTGCCATTTTACCTCTGTGACCTGTCATACATCTCTGACCTGTCTTACCTCTGTGACCTGTCTTATATCTCTGACCTGTTGCCACATGATACTCCACAGGATTGGGTTGGGGCCTATTTAAGGGTGACTCCCTAGCAAGCTCAGGAAAGGGTTCCACAAGATCTTGTCATATTTAAACTCAGACTCTGCTGTTGAGATGGAGATCACCACAGGGAGCCCTGGAAAAGCCACTCCCAAAGGAACAGCAAATATCCCCGGGGCAGAGAGAGCCAGGCTGGCTGGGGTGCAGGAAAGGGAGGGCTGGTGGGCATATAAAAGGCCCTTGGGTGGGTTGCAAATGCTATAGAACCATTAAGGCTTTTAGGAATGAGATGATGTGATCTGATTTATATTTTTAAAAGATCACTCTGTGATTTGACACTGGAAATGATATTTGAGATTTGTCTTGAGGGTACAGGATGTAGACAGATGAAGAGGGTGAGAAATGTACTTCAGGTAGAAAGAGGATGCTCATGTCCTATAGGCAGGAGAGATGAAGACCTAAGACTAGAGCACACACCCCTCAGAGGGCTGTGAGTGAGGGCACAGGGCAGGGAAACAGAGTGCACAGGGCAGAGGGGAAAGGGGACCATCAAAGGAGAGGGCAGGGCAAGGGGGACAGGGGACCCTGGGAGTGGTCAGGGCAGGGGGAGAGGGGACCCCCCCATGGTGGGGTAGGGCAGTGCAGAGGACCATCTATGGAATGGATAAGGCCTAGAAAAAAAGAACCCTACATGGGAGGCAGGGCAGATAAACAGTGGACTCTTCATGGAGAGGTCAGAGCAGGAAAGACTAGGAAACTCCATGGACAGGACAGGGTAGAGGGGAAACGAAACCATTCATGGCAGGGTCAGAATAGGAGGCACAGGTCATTCTGCTTGGAGGGGACAGAACAGGAAAAACAAGACTCTCCACAGAGGGGGCAGGGTCCCCTGTGCACTCTGCTGTTCCTCCTCCCAGCGTCCCTTGTTTCCTAATACATGGAAACAAACACAAAGAGACAGCTAAAATGAGGGGAAAAACAACAACAACAAAAAAACCGTAGCCCCAAATAAAAGAACAGAAAAAATCTCCAGAAAAAAAAAAAAACTAAACAAAATGGAGGGAAAGAATCTACCTGATAAAGAGATTAAAGCAATGATTATAATGTTGCTCAAAGAACTTAGGGGAAGAATGGATGAACCTAATATGAGAAATTAAAGAGATAATATAAAAAAAACATAGAAATTAAAAAGAAGCAGACAAAAATAAAGAATAAAGTATCTGAAATGAAGAACCCACTAGGAGTAATAAACACTCTGTTGGAGAAAGCAGAGGACTGAATCAGTGGTTTTGAAAACAGCGTTGCAGAAAACACCTGATCAGTGGGGGGAAAAAGACTTTTCAAAAATTAGGCTAGATTAAGGAAGCTTTGGGACAATCTGGAACATAGCAACATCTACATCCTAGGGGTACCTGAAGCACAAGAGAAAAAACAAGGGATTGAGAACCTATTTGTAAAAAAAAAATCATGACTAAAAACTTCCCTAACATGGTGAATGAAAGAGACATACAAGTCAAGAAAGCACAAAGTGTCCCAAACAAGATGAACCCCAAAAGGCCCACATCAAGACACATCATAATTAAAATGGCAGAGGTTAAAGACAGAGAGGACCTGAAAAGCAGCAAGAGAAAGAATAAGTTATCTACAAAGAAGCTCACAGTCTGCCATCTGATTTCTCAACAGAAACATTTCAGGCAAGAAGAGACTGCCAAGAAATAATCAATGTAATAAAAAGCAAGGAACTACAACTAAGATTACTCTACACAGTAAGGCTATCGTTTAAAATTAAAGGAGAAATAAAGAGCTCCCCAGACAAGAAAAAGCTAAAGGAATTTGTTACCACCAAACCAGTTTTACAGGAACTATTAAATGGTCTTCTACAAGAAGGAAAAGAAAAAAACAGAGGAACTTAGTTCAAAAAAGAAAACAGTGCCTTGACTTGTGTGGCTCAGTGGATTGAGTGCTGGCCTGTGAACTAAATGATCACTGGATGGATTCCCAGTCAGGGTACCTGGTTGGGTTTCAGGCCAAGTTCCCAGTAGGAGGTGTATGAGAGGCAATCGCACATTGATGTTTCTCTCCCTCTTTTTCTCCCTCCCTTCCCTTCTGTTTAAAAATAAATAAATAAATAAAATGTTTTTTTAAAAGAATAAAATGGCAATAAATATATATCTATCGATAATCACTTTAAATGTAAATGGCTTAAATGCTCCAATTAAAAAAAAAAAACATGAGGTAGCTAAATTGATAAGAAAACAAAACCCATATATGTGCTGTCTACAAGAGACCCACTTCAGAATGAAAGATACACACTAACTAAAAGCAAAGAAATAGAGAAAGATGTTTCATGCAAATGTAAATTTAAAAATACTGCAGTAGCAATAGTTATATCTGACAAAATAGACATTAAAACCAAGGCTATAGTAAAAGACAAAGAAGGACACACATAATGACAAAGGGAACAATCCCACAAGAGGATATAACCCTTGTAAACATTTACGCACCCAACACAGGAGCGCCTAAATATACAAAGAAAACTTGATGGACATAAAGGGAGAGATGGATAGTAATACAGTCATGGGAGTGGATTTTACTACCCCATTGACATAAATGGATAGATCTTCCAGACAGAAAAACAACAAGAAAACAGTGGTCTTAAATAAATCAAATTAGATCAAATGGATTTAGTTGATATCTTCAAGGTATTTCATCCTGATGCAGAATATATATTCCTTTCAATTGCACATGGAACATTTTCTAGGATAGACCACATGTTAGGACACAAAGAAAGTATCAATAAATTTATAAAGGTTGAAATCATATTAAATATCTTCTCTGACCATAATGGTATGAAACTAGAAATCAATAACAAGGAAAAAACTGAAAAGCAAATAAAGACATGGAGGCTAAATAACATGTTACTAAACAATGAATGGGGTGAAAATGAGATCAAGGAAGAAATCAAAATATACCTTGAAACAAATAAAAATGAGAACATAACAATCCAAAATGGGATTGTGTCAATGGGACACAGGAAAAGCAGTCCTAAGAGGAAAATTTATAGAATTACAGGCCTACCTACCTTGAGAAACAAGAAAAATCTCAAGTAAACAATCTAATTTTGCACTTAAAGGAACTAGAAAAAGAACAACAAACAAAGTTCAAAGTCAGTAGAAGAAAGGAAATAATAAATATCAGATAATAAATACACAAAATAGAGTCTAAAAAAATACAAAGATCAATGAAACCAAGAGGTGATTCTTAGAAAAGATAAGATTGACAAAACTTTATCCAGATTCATCAAGGAAAAAAGAGAAAAAAAACTGATATAAATAAATCCAAAATAAAAGAAGTAACAACTGACTCCACAGAAATACAAAGGATTGTAAGAAAACATTACAAACAACTATATGCCAATAAATTGGACAATCTGGACAAAATGGATAAATTCTTAGACACATACAATCTTCCAAAACTTAAGAAGCAGAAATTCTGAATAGACAAATTATAATTAATGAAATTGAAGTACTTCCCAGATGAATTTTACCAAACACTGAAAGAACTAACAGCTCTGCTTTTCAAATTATTCCAAAAAAATCAAGAGGAGGGAAGACTGTCAACTCGTTTTATAAGGCCAGCATTATTCTAATTCCAAAACCAAATAAAGATACTACAAAGAAAGAAAATTATAGGCCATTTTCCCTGATAAATACAGATGCTAAAATCCTCAACAAAATATTAGCAAACTGGATCCAACAATACATTAAACAGATCATACACCACAATCAAGTGGGATTTATTCTGAGAAGCAAGGTTAGTACAATATTTACAAATCAATAAGTAAGATACACCATATAAACATAATGAAGGATTAAAAACCACATCATCCTATCAATAGATGCAGAAGAAGCATTTGATAAAATCCAGTACATATTTATGGTGAAAACTCTCAGAAAAATAGGAATAGAGGGAACATATCTCAATGTAATAAAGGCCATATATGACAAACACACAGCTAACATACTCAATGGGCTAAAAGCATCTACCTTAAGACCAAGAAAAAGACAGAGATGTCCACCTTCACCAGTTATTCAAAATAGTGCTGGAAGTTCTAGCCACAGCAATTAGACAAGAACAAGAAATAAAAACATACAAATTAAGGAAGAATAAAAACTGTCATACTCTGCAGATGACATAATGCTGTATAAAGAGAATCCTAAATATTCTACCAAAAAGCTACTAGAACTGATAAATGATTTCAGTAAAGTAGCAGGGTACAAAATAAATATCAAGAATCAGTTTCATTTCTATACATCAATAATGAAGTATCTAAAAGGGGGACTATGAGAACAATCCCATTTACAATTGTATCAAATAAATCCTAGGAATAAATTTAACCAAGGATGTAAAAAAAAAAACAAAAAAAAAAAACCTTCTCAGCTTTTCAGCTGGGTCCTATCGACTCTCACCATCACATTGCCCATAAGTGATGCTACTCAAGCATGCACAATGATCAGAGAAAAGATGGCACTATCAGCATGAGCCTGTGCCTTCTAATTATTTGTAGGTCACTATTGCAGAAACAATACTTATGCTCTGTTAAAGGTAAGGATGATTAATAATTTTTCTCTGTGTACTTGGCAGAGTGGTGTTCCAAATTAGGGTGATAATAATACCTTGTCTTTATAGGCTCTTTCCTTCCAGCAATAGCTTTAATTTATCTTTCAGCATTGCTGTGAAAAGGAAAAAGTAATGCTGTGAGGGTTAAAGAAGATGAGAGAGAGAAAATGACTCATCAAAAGTTTGACACTTACTCAGTGGTCAAGCCAAGGAGATTCTAATTACTCATCAAAAACTATGTCCATTAGAGTATTTACATCAAGCTGCCATAGCATACTTTTCAGTGTATAAACCCAGTGAAATCTACTTGGTCCTTGTGTCCCAGCAAGTGGGCCAGGGAGCCACTGTGGCTCATCCACTCTACACAGTGACACAGAGACCTCGAGCCTCCTCTCCTACATGTGGCTCCACCAAGTTGCCTTGGAGGACTGCTGATCCACTACATTCATCTGGCAATGAGCACAGACTTATGGCTTGCAGGACGAATGGTGTTATAAGGAAGGCCCAGGAGGAATCACTCATATCTCGTCCTGCCTTTAGCCAGGCCTGAACCACACAACAATGAGAGAGGCTGAGAAATGCAGAACACCGGACCGGACTGGACCGGAGGCGCCCAAGCAACCGCGCAGGCACTCTTACGACCAGAGGAGGGGCCTTTGTAGAAGACCTGGAGCTCGTACCCATGAACCTAGGTGAGACAAAAAAACCCGGAACTGGGGAAAAATCAGAGTTGGACCCAAAGAGGGGGCAACCCACCAGCTGAGACAGTGCAAGCTGTGAACACCAGGATACCCAAAGGAGACTGCACCACTGAATTTCACAAATATTCTACCACAGAAGTTCACACCATGAACCCAGGGAGCCAGAAAAGATCAATTTAAGAAGCTGAGGCTAACAAGAAGAGTCTCACAAACAATGGGAAGACAAAGAAACAATCCCCACATGAAAGGAAAGGAGGAAGCCCCAGAAAGAATGCTAAATAAAACAGAGGCGACTCAACTATCAGATACTGAGTTCAAAGCAATGGTTGTTAGGAAGCTTAATGAGCTCTCAATGAGCTACCAGAAACTGCAGGGAAGCTGCGATGAACTCACTGCAAACTATATCAACATGAAAAAGGAAACAGAAACTATCAACAAAAGCCAAGAGGAAATGAAGAATACAATTTCTGAACTGAAGAACACAGTAGAAAAAAATCAAAAGCATAATCGATGACGCAGAAGATTGGATCAGCGAGTTGGAGGACAAAGTAGAAAAAAACACCCAGAAAGAGCAAGAAAAGGAAAAGAGGCTCAGAAAGAATAAAGAGGGATTAAGATAAATGCAAGACAATATGAAATGTAATAATATCCGTACAATAGGGACACCAGAAGGAGAAGAAGAAGAGCAAGGGATAGAAAACCTATTTGAAAAAGTAATGATAGAAAACTTCCCTAATTTGAGGAGAGAAAATGTCACACAAATCCAGGAAACACAGAGAGTCCCAATCAAGAGGAACCCAAAGAGACCCATTCCAAGACATATCATAATTAAAATGGCAAAATTCCAAGACAAAAAGAGAATCTTAAAGGCAGCAAGGGAGAAACAGGAAGTAACATACAAGGGAGCCCCAATAAGGTTAGCAGCTGACTTCTCAAAAGAAAGCCTCCAAGCCAGAAGAGAACGGCAAGAAATATTCCAAGTAATGAGAACCAAAGGCCTGAAACCAAGGCTACTTTACCCAGCAAGGCTTTCAATCAACATAGAAGGCCAAATAAGGAGCTTCCCAGACAAAAGAAGTCTAAAAGAATACACCTCTACCAAATCAGTTTTGCAAGAGATACTAAAGGGACTGCTTTAAGGAAAGGAAGGGAAAGAGAGAGAAAGAGAGACAGGGGGAGAGAGAAAGAGAAAGAGAGAGAGAGAGGGAGGGGGAGAGAGAGAGAGGGAGAGAGAGAGAGGAACACAGGTATGAAAATGGCAATGAATAAGTACCTATCAATAATAACCTTAAACACAAATGGATGAAATGCTCCCATCAAAAGACATAGAATAGCTGAATGGATAAGAAAGCATGACCCACACGTATGCTGCCTACAAGAGACCCACCTCAGGACAAAAGACCTACACAGACTCAAAGTGAAGGGCTGGAAACAAATTTTCCAAGCAAATGGACAGGGAAAAAAAGCCGGGGAAGCAATATTCATATCAGACAAAATAAACTTCAAAAGAAGGGCCATAAAGAGAGACCCAGAAGGTCACTTCATAATACTCAAGGGAAGAATACACCAAGAAGACATAAACATTGTAAATATATATGCACCCAACATAGAAGCACCCAAGTACATAAAGAAAATTTTGGAATACTTGAAGAAAGATGTTGACAGCAACACAATCATAGTAGGGGATTTTAACACCCCACTATCAAAAATGGACATATGTTCCAAACAAAATATCAACAAAGATATTGTGGCATTGAACAATGTCCTAGATGAAATGGACTTAACTGATTGATATATATATATATATATATATATATATATATATATATAGAGAGAGAGAGAGAGAGAGATATCTATATATATATATATATATATATATATATAGAGAGAGAGAGAGAGAGAGAGAGAGAGAGAGAGAGCGCACGAGCGCATTTCATCCCAAAGAAGCTAACTGTACATTCTTTTCAAATGCACATGGAATATTTTCAAAGATAGACCACATGATAGGACACAAAACAAGCCTCAACAAATTCAAGAAAATTAAAATCATACCAAGCATTTTCTCTGACCACAGGGGACTGAAACTACAAACTAACCCCCAGGGGAAAAACCCAGAACACTCAAAATCATGGAGATTGAATAGCATACTAGTAAACAATGAGTGGGTCAAGAATGAGATTAGGGAAGAAATCAAAAAGTTTCTGGAAACAAATGAAAATGAACTCACAACAGTCCAAAACTTATGGGACACAGCAAAGACAGTCCTGAGAGGGAAGTTCATAGAGATACCAGCTTACCTGAAGAAGAGAAACATTTCAAATAAAAAACCTAACCCTGCACTTACAGGAAATGGAGGAACAACAACAAAGACAGCCCAGAGCAAGTAGAAGGAAGGAAACCAAGATCAGAGCAGACTTAAATGACATAGAGACTAAAAGCACAATTGTAAGGATTAATGAATCCAGGAGCTGGTTCTTTGAAAAGATAAACAAAATTGACAAGCCTTTAAGCAGACTCATCAAGAAAAAAAGAGAGAGGACCCAAATAAACACAATCAGAAATGAAAGAGAAGAGGTTATACCTGATACCACAGAAATACAAAGGATTGTAAAAAATTAGTACAAAGAACTATAGGCCAAGAAATTTGAAAAACTAGGTGAAATGGACAAGTTTCTAGAAAAATATAACATTCCAAAACTCAATGAAGAAGAATCAGAAAGCCTGAACATACCAATAACAGCAGATGAATTGAAACAGTAATCAAAAAACTCCCAATGGACAAAAGTCCTGGACCAGATGGTTTCACGGGAGAATTCTACAAAGCATTTAAGGAAGAGCTAACCCCTATCCTTCACAGACTATTCCAAAAAATCCAAAAGGATGGAAGACTCCCAAACTCTTTTTATGAAGGCAGCATCATCCTAATCCCCAAAACAGATAAAGACACAGCAAAGAAAGAAAACTTCAGGCAATATCGCTGATGAACGTAGACGCTAAAATCCTCAACAAAATATTGGCAAACCGCATCCAACAATACATTAAAAAGATCATGCACCATGACCAAGTGGGATTCATCCCAGGGATGCAAGGATGGTTCAATATTCCCAAATCAGTAAATGTAGTACATCACACAAACAAAAGCAAAGATGAAAATCACATGATCATATCAATAGATGCAGAAAAAGCTTTTGATAAGGTACAACACCCATTTATGATAAAAACACTCAGCAAAGTGGGAATATGGGGAGATTTCTCAACATAGTAAAGGCAATATATGAGAGACCTACAGCCAACATCACGCTCACTGGGCAAAAACTAAAATCTTTCCCACTAAAATCAGGAACAAGACAAGGTTGTCCACTTTCACCACTTCTATTCAATATAGTATTAGAAGTCTTAGCCACAATGATTAGACAAGAAAAGGAAATAAAAGGTATTCAACTCAGAAAGAAAGAAACAAAACTATCGTTGTTTGCAGATGACATGATAGTGTACACAGAAAATCCTATGGACTCAGCCAAAAAACTGCTCAACCTAAGAAATGAATTTGGCCAAAGAGCTGGATACAAAGTAAATATCCAGAAATCAAAGGCATTTTTGTATACCAACAATATAACAGCAGAAGCAGAAATCAAGAAAAACATCCCATTCGATATAGCAAAAAGAAAAATAAAATACCTAGGAATAAACCTAACCAAGGAGGTAAAAGACCTGTATGCCTTTTGTAGAAAACTACACAACACTGAAGAAAGAAATCAAGGAAGACACAAACAAATGGAAACATATACCATGTTCATGGATCAGAAGAATTAATATCATCAAAATGTCCATACTACCCAAAGCAATTTATAAATTCAATGGAATACCTATTAAAGTACTAATGGCATACATCACAGACATAGAACAAACACTTCAAAAATTTATATGGAACCATAAATGACCCCGAATAGCTGCTGCAATTTTGAGAAAGAAGAGCAAAGTAGGAGGGATCACATATCTGATATCAAACTCTATTACAAGGCCACTGTAATCAAAACAGCCTAGTACTGGCATAAAAACAGGCACATGGACCAGTGGAACAGAACAGAGAACCCAGAAATAAACCCAAGTCTCTACAGTCAATTAATATTTGACAAAGGGGGCAGCAACATAAAATGCAGTAAAAATAGCCTCTTCAACAAGTGGTGTTGGGAGAACTGGACAGCTATGTTCCAAAAAATGAAACTGGAGCACCAACTTACACCATACACAAAAATAAATTCAAGGTGGATAAAAGATTTAAATATAAGCCATGACACCATTAAAGTCCTAGAGGAGAAGATAGGCAGGAAAATCTCAGATATTTCACGCAGCAACTTTTTTACTGATATGTCCCCTAAAGCAAGGGACATAAAGGAAAGAATAAACAAATGGGATCTCATCAAAACAAAAAGCTTCTGCATGGCTAAAGAAAACAATATTAAAATAAAAAGAGAACCAACCACATGGGAAAACATATTTGCCAATGATACCTCAGACAAGGGTTTAATTTCCAAAGTATATAAAGAACTTACACGACTCCACTCTAAGACAGGCAAACCAATTAAAAAATGGGCAAGGTTCTATGCAGCAGAAAGAAAGAAGGAGCTCATACCCTATGCAACAGCATGGATGGAACTTGAGAGCATCATGCTAAGCGAAGTAAGCCAGGCAGTGAAAGATAAATACCATATGATCTCACCTTTAACAGGAACCTAATCAACAAAACAAACAAACAAGCATAATATAACCAAAGACATGGAAATTGGGAACATGCTGAAAGTCACCAGAGGGGAGAGGGGAGGGAATTTCAGGGGAAAAGGGGAAGGATTTACAGGAACAAGTATAAAGGACACATGGACAAAAACTATGGCGGGGGGGTGGGAATGGGAGGGAGGTGGGGAGGGTTGGGGTGGCGGGTTCGGGTGAGAATAAAAGACAGAAAACTGTACAAGATCAACAATGAAAATAAAAATTAAAAAAAAAAATAAAAAATGGGCAAGGGACTTGAACAGACACTTCTCCAAGGAGGACATACAGAGGATCCAGAGACACACAGAGGGACCCCTTCATCAACTTGAGCATGAATAGAGTCATAAAATCTGAATCCCAAAATCAAATTCCGTAATTATTGAGTACATAATTAGGCATCGTGGGGGACATAACAAAAAAGAGGTTCTACTGACAAAGAGTTTATGTAGTGAAAAGATGTTATAACACATGAGAAAGAAATAATGTAATGACTAGAACTCTGCAAGGCGAAAAAATTAGGTTACCAATCCAAAAATCACAGAAATATAATAATTAAATCCAAACCACCAAAAATTTTATGTATTAAATTCCCATAAAATAAATTTGATATTCATTTTTACAACATTATTCTTCCTAATTTTAAGGATTCCAGTGGACTTCTGGAGAGGACATTATTTCTCCTAACACTAAAAAAATCTAATTCCCAAATGGTATACAGCTATTATTTTCTTTTGGAAACTCATTTCTGAATTTTAATATTTGCATCATACCTGCTCATTTACTCTTGCGGGGGAGGTGGTTAGGTGAAAAGAGAGGTGGGGAAAAGGGAAGGGCATACCTGCTTTATGCCTGTCAGTTCCATGCAAAATTCAGGAAGAACTGGATGTTCTTGAGGCTGAACATAAGCATGGAATTCAGATTCAGTCAGTCTCTGCAGTCGATGTGCTCAGCAATACTGCTGGAAATTCAACTACATAAAAGAACTATCAATTGACACTTAAACATATAATTGTTAAATTAATACTGAATCAATCATTGTTTCAGTAAAAGCATCTTAAAATATCCAAAGCACTGTGATGTAGTGGTTATAATTAAAGTCATGCCAAATAAATAAGTCAAAATATTAAAGTTGAGTATATCTCCTTAAAAGTCTTGAATATATTTCCACAATTAAATACAAAAACCATATGAAAGTTAAAATTGTCTTTTCCCAAAGGTATTTTTTTTCAGTTCCTATGCAATTTAGATTTTGTATGTAATTCTAAAACAATTATTTCATTACTTTATTTATTTTTTGAATTTTGGGGGTGACACTGGTTAATAGAATTATATAGGTTTCAGGTGTACAATTCTATAATACATCATCTATATATATTATTGTATGTTCACAACCCCAAGTCAAGTCTCCTTCCATTACCATTTATCCCCCCATCCCCTCCTTCAACCCACCCCAGCAAAAACAATTATTTTACATGATAACACACTTAGGCATTAGGTTTTTGTTCTTAAGTCAGGGTTTATAGTAAACTACCAATTCATAGACCATTTTGTTTTCTTTAACTGTTGACTCCTTTATATCTATACACTTTAAAGTGACTCATCTAATGCCAGCTTTGGCCATTGGCAGTCCAGACTTACTTATTTCCTGGGTCTGGTGGCGTTTCCCGTCATTCCAACATGTCAACTGGAAATCAATGACAATTAAGTAGTCAAATAACTGCTCTACAAAAGATCAGGGTGTTCTTTTGCTGTACCAATGTTAAAGTGCAAGCTACAAAATATTTTTTTAAAAGAACCTAAATTTGCTTCTTCCCAGATTTTCATTTGCTGCTGCAGTTGACTTTCTCCTAATTAATCCAAGCTGCCTAAAAAATGTACAATAACTCCATGAAGGGTTAAAGGAACTTTGAGAAATTTCTCTGTTTATGTCTGAGCTATGATCTTCATTGAAAAAACAAAATATAGTGCTGTCTCCCAGGGAGAACTGGCCCTTCTACCCAGGAGATTAGTACCTTTTGATCTTGGCCCTTCTCCCAGGGGGAATAGTTAGTCAGTCAAAATCACACATGGCCCTTGGCGCATAGCCACGTTTGTCTAAAACATATTTAAGCATAGTCCCCAAAGTGAGACTTTGAAATCCCACCGGAGGGAAGGACTTCGCTCAGAAGTGTTCCCAGAGGAAACCCAACCACTGCTGCCTCTTGGGATTCCCCAGCATCTGTGTTCCGGGGTAGGTGATTTCCCGTCTGGTGACGTATGCTCTTGATTCTTGCTTTTCTTTTTGCTCTTGCTTAAAAAAGTGCATAACTATTCACCTTGGGGTCTTTATTGTCTGGAAATCTGAACCTCCAAATTAAGTGTTCACGATCTCATATGTGCCCCTTAATGGCACACCCCATTTGTTTAACTTAATCACACTCGTATTTGAATAGGCAAACAAATTAATGGTTTAGCTTATTATTAAATTATTGTGATAGAGAGGAAATCAAACAGATTTTGAGAGCAAAAGACTTTGGTTCTTGCATTGCCACTCTCTCTTGATTTTAGTAGTCATTTTACCTACATGGACCCCAAAGTACATATTTGGATACTTAGACTAGTTTTCTGCTCCCTTATTTTACAATAATATTGAGGAACTCAAGTGATTATAGAGGTAAAAGTGCACTGAAAAGCTTATTTTTGCCTTTGCATTTTTCAAGCCCTTGCTATCGTGCAAAACACTTCTGAGGAGATAGGACAAGGTCAGGTCCAGTCTTCTAGGAACTTAAAATATCTGGGTAAAGAAACTTGACACCTACAGTAAATTACTTTAGGTTAATAGATGGTAAAGAATCCCCAAAGGCAATATACCGAGTCCACACAAAGAGTTGGGTTTACTGAGGTCTTAACTGAGGGTGAAGCAAACTTCTTGGCAGACACCTGTTTTGGTTTTGTGTTTAAGGGATGTGACTGGGAGTTGGGGTTAATAGCTAACATTTACTATTTCTTACTACATTGCAGACAATGCTCTGTGACAGTGACCTCGTTTAATCTTCAACTGTACATGGTAGTCGCTTTTGCTACCTATATTTAATGATGAGAAAACGAATTCAGTAATTCGCCAAAGAACACTTGGTTTATGAGTCCAGGATCCTCCATTCTGAAGCTCATGCTTTTCGCTAATACATTACCTTCCTCTAGAAATGGGAAACATACACAGCATGCGCAAGAATCAGGGGCAAGGCTACAATGATTCATATTCTGAACTGAACGGCTCACTAGGAAGTGGTGGGGTGAACAGCTTTATGGGGGCAGTGGGAACCACTGCGACCTCTGAACCGTTCACGGGGCACTGTCCAATCATTCCCTGTTCCCCTGAGGCCTAGAGTCGGGCTCGATGGCTCGGTCGGAGACGCAGGGCTCAGAGGATGGAAGCTGCTTCTACAGCAACCCCCAGCCGAGATCCCACCGCAGCAAAGCACAGACAGCGGCGCCCTGCCCTCTGCCCTTCGCAAACCCCGCCAACTTCCTCAACATTCCAGGTTCTAGTTTCTCTGCACAACCCAGCTGCCGGAAGTCTCCCGCCTTCCACTTCCGGTCCATTCAATTGCCTTGCGCAGCTGGTTGGCCGCTGCGGTGAGGTTTGGGCGGAGACAGGGCGGAGGCAGTAGTCAACCCTTGGTTGGCTTCTCCTAGAGATCCTGGGGCCCCAGGATATGGGGCGTCGTTTTCAGCCGGGAATCCGCTCTGTAGCGCCTGCTTTCCTTTTTTCCTACGGTCAAAGGCGATTGGCAGTTGGGGAACCGTTCGGAGCCTTGAGTACTGTGCGACCGTAAAGCCGTTAGGCGTGGGCGCGCGGTCTTCTCTGCCCCGGACTGGGCGACAGTAGCACCTTTTCCGGTGAGCGCGAGTGGAGGAGCGGAGGGAGGTTGTCGGTTCTCTGGAGGCGGTGTAGGGAATCGTGGCGCTGGGGATTCTTCAGCCACAACCTCGTGGAGCGAGAGAAGGAGAAAGACGGGAGGCAAACCGAGAAGGGCAGAAAGAGGAGGCGGGCCCCGAGCAAGCTGGTCGGGATGGCAGAGGAGATGAGAGCCAGTTGGGAGTTGAGGAGAGGCAGCCCGAGGCCAGGGTGAGCGACCGGCACCCGGTTGGGGGTTCGAGCTCCCAGACCACAGTGGGGCCTGGGACCTGCTTAACCATCTGTAGAGTGGGATGTACTAGCACCTTCCTCAGGGCTCCTGGTGTTGGTGCCCGGTGCGTGACGAAGGTTCCCTCAGCAGCTGTTGGGTTGCTCTGTGTTTAGGAACCGTGCTGGGTTCCGAGGGCGCCCTGGTGCCGGCTCCATCCTTTCGTCGGTCGACTGCGGTTGGTAATGGGGGACGCCCAGGGTACCGGAGGGACAGCTGTGAAGAAACAGGTTCTAATGTACAGAGATAAACGACAGATAGGATAAGTCATGTAGTAGGTTAGAAGGGAATTAGTGCTGTGAAAAGTTTTTATTAAAATGGGATTCAGGTTTTTTTTGGCCGATCAAATTGGCAAAACAATTTTTAAAAAGTTAATGGGGTAAGAAGTACAAGGAAATTGACAATCTCATCACTTTTTTTATTTTGAAACAATCTTAAACTTTAAGGAAAGTTGCAAGAACAGTACTAAAAACCTCCCGGCCAACATTGAAAGCAGTTGCTGACATAGCCCCCCCCCCCCCCGCGATGTTTTAGCGTATTTTCTACAACCAATCCAAATCATATGGATATATTGAAACCTACCATTTAACCCTCCTACCCTGATGGGGTTTCTCCAGTTGTTCCACTCATGTCCTTCAGCAGAATGATGTGTTGTGTTGAGTTGTTTCTCCTTCAACCCAAACCCTCATTTTTTTCCTTGGCGTCCAAGACCTTACCACTTTTGAAGAATCCTGGAACCATTATTTTGTAGAATTTCTCTCAACTTAGGTTTGTCTGTTTGCTTATTGACTGGATTCAGGCAATACGTCTTTGGCAGATATTTCTATCACAAGTGATACTCTGTTCTCTTGTGTTTAATCAGGTTGCACATGATTTTAATTGTGCCATTTGGTTATATTAATCTTGATTAGTTTATTAAGATAGTGCATGCTAAATTTCTCTAAATTTTTTCCCGTAATTTTTGCGGGTAAATGCTTTCTCATTAAACTTGCAATTTACTCATTTTTTTTTTTTTCTTAATGTGAACTCTTGGTTACCTATTGTATTCAATGGGTTATAATCCATTCACATATATATTTTTATTTTGTTTTATTTTAATTGTTGTTCAAGTACAGTTTTCTGCCTTTTACCCCCATTCCAGCCCACACCCCCAGCCCTCCCCACCTCCCCTTGTTATTGTCCATGTGTCCTTTATACTTGTTCCTGCATACCCTTCCCCTTTCCCCCTGAAATTCCTTCCCCTCTCCCCTCTGGTGACTGTCAGCCTGTTCTCAATTTCAGTGTCTTTGGTTATATTTTGTTTGTTTGTTTTGTTGATTAGGCTCCTGTTAAAGGTGAGATCATATGGTATTGGTCTTTCATGGCCTGCCTTATTTTGCTTAGCATCCATTCTTATATTTTGATGCCGCAAATATCCCAAATTTGGCCATTGACATGGGATTTTTTTTTTGTCCTTTTGACATGATCCCTTGATTATGTGATCATTTCCTTACTTCTCTAGCACAGATGTGCTACTTCTCCAAGCTCATCTGTGCTTTCCCTGGAACCAGCCATTTCTCCTAGGATACCTGATTCTTTTTAATAGCAAATGACATTTAGAAACTCAAAATCTGGGTGCTAAATGTATTCATTGCCATTGTATGTTCATACTCCCAGAAGAGAGCTAGGAAATGTACACAAACATACATACAAGTGTTTACAGTTAAAGTTTTATAATATTAAATATTTTATATTTAAATCAATAATTCATATTACCAAATTAGTTTTATTTATGAAAGTTGTTTATGCCCTGGCTGGTGTGGCTCAGTTGGGTGGGGAGTTGTCCTGAAGCTGAAGAATTGTGGGTTCAGCTTCCAGTCAGGGCACATACCTAGGTTGCACGTACAATCCTAGGTCCTGTTGCATCTGGAAGGCAACCAATTGATGTTTCTCTCTCACATCGATGTTTCTGTCTTATAATGGATGTTTCTTTATCCCTCTCCTCTCTCTCCCTTACTCTTTCTCTAAAAGCAGTGAAAAAAATAATACTTAAATGTATAAGTCATTACATTAAATATGTATCCATACATAGTGAAAAACCATGAATTCATATCAGTATCTCTACTTCCAGTCCAATTCATAGGGTTCATTCTAATTTTCTCCTTTTTTATATTTATAATTTTCTGCTCTAACAGTGAGAAACCTAACTCCCATTATCCTCAATATATTTTATCAGTCCCCCATTGCTGCATTGGCCCCACACCCTCCTCAGTGACTAACTTGGGTTCTGTCACTCTGCACCTTATACCAGGTTACCCTCCTCACTAATGTGACAGACCCTTATGCATCTCACTTGGACACCTTCACCCTATTTAGGCTCTGAAACCTGTGATACCACTGTTCTCCAGCACTGGTTCCCTCTTTACACTCATCACTTTCCGATTTGATGCCAGAACTCACTGCTCTTCAATTCCTAATGCATGGATGGCCTCCTCATACTGCTCAGGCTTTGACACCCACATTGGGCCTCCCAAATGTCTGTATTAAGTGCCTACCACTAATCCTGGGCCATCTCCCCTCTAAGATGTCCTATTCAGCCTTCTCAGGCTCTGACATTCCTTGCTCAGTAACCATCTAAACCGCTACTTCACTCAGTTCTACCTTTTTCAATCTCAACCATTTTTGGTTGATAAATATAAATTGGTAACTTCCTTCAGGAGTTAGCAGTATTTGTCAGAATGTCAGATATATTAATGCATGGTTATTTTGACCAGGAATTTATCCAATAGACAGGTATACAATTATACTTGTAATACTGTTGTAATTTTTAAAAAAACAGTGTCATCAACAGGGATTTTTTCAGATAAAGTTTTTAGGTAAATTTAGAGAATGGACTGTTAAAATAAAAAAGTCATGGGAAAAATAGCAATAATAATAATAATATCTGATGTTTATTAAGTTCTACAATATGTCAGACACTAGCCTTAGTATTTGATCTCATTGATCTTACCAATATTCTGATGAGGTAGATTACAATTACTCTATATAGATGAAGAAACTGCATCTTAGGGAGGTTAAGGCACTTGTACCAGATAGTAATTAAACTTGAGTTGTGTGAGTCCAGGGTGTGAGCACCTTACCACTATACTCCCCTGTCTCTCTGGTTAAAATGAAAATGGTAATTTTCTCTTGAGTTATACAAGTTCAGGACAGGTGACTTTTACTTTCATTTATTGTCTGTCTTTTATCTATTTTACCTTTCTGTATTATCTGACTCTTTTTAAAGTAAGCACAATATACTTTAATAACCATATCTAAGTGCAAAGCTATTTAAGGAGGGGTGGAGCTTCAGTGAACTCCCTGTTTCCCCAGGATAATGTCTAACTCCTTAGCTTAGACCATATTGATCTTCTGATCTGGCTCCACTTCTCTCTCCTCTCATATTTTTCTACTGTTCTGCAACATGCAGTCTTGGCCCTGGTCAAACCATTTATTACATGTTTATATGCAATGTTTCCTGCTACCTGTCTGACTCTATTTTCAAGGCTCAGCCCCAATATTTTCATCTCAGTGAAGCTGTACCCCAAACACCCTAACCCTCAAGGCAGTCAACCTCTTGACTCCTGTACCAGTATAATAGCATTTACCCACATTGTATCGGAATTAACCTGTTTCTGCATCTTTCCTTCTAGTAGAATAGACTCCTTGAGAGCATGAATCATGTTTTATTCATCCTGCTACCCCTAACATGTAACCAAGTATCTATAATTAAGGTTCTGTATCAGTGTTTATTAAATATTCCATTAATAAGTCATATCACAGGTTGTGGTTTTAGACCTTCCTTTTTGATTGATTAGAATCTTCCTTATGTTTGAATATATGCAAAACTCATCAGAAACTAGAATATTTTAATAATTTGCCTTGCTTTGTTACTGTTCTCGATACTCATAATTTGATATGCCCTGACTGAATCTTTACAGAAAGCATGCTTATGTACTATTTTATTTGCTGAAAACTGTGAAGTAACCCATGACCACCTATGCAAATTGCTGAAGTATGCAGTTCTGGGCAAATCCAGTGTTCCCAAACCTAGGTATGAGATGAACTTAATTGGTGGTGATAGACCTGAGGCTTCTAATCAATGACTAGAGGGCCATATCTTCCTTAACTAACATTATTTGTTTGCTATACACAATTACCTAAAAAAACCTTTTTGTGATAGTTGCCAACAATTGTATTTGGGAATTCCTTTATAAAAATTCAAATTTTTGACTTTTTCAAAAACTCAAAAGATCTGCAACTGCCCGTGTTTCCACATGACAACAATTTGTCACAGCTGAATAGTGGCCTCCCCTTTAGATGTACTTAAGTGTCCCACTTGGCCAGCTTCCCTTGTTTATAGGATCTGTCTGGCTGCTACAGGTATTTTGGTGTATAACCTCCGTTGGAGACCCAATTGGACTAACATGATCATAAACAAGTGCTGGTAAGAATGTGGAGAAAAGGGAACCTTTGTGCACTGTTTATGGGATTGCAGATTGGTGTAGCCAGTGTAAAGAACACCATGGAGTGCCTAAAAAATACTTTAAATATTGATTGAACTCCCATATAATCCAGCAGTCCCACTTTGGGTATTTATCCAAAGGAAATGAAAACAGTAATTTGAAAAGATATCTGCACCTCAGCATTATTTACAATAGCCAAGATATGGAAGCAACCTAAGTGTCCAGGAATGGACCAATGATTTAAAAAAATAGGTGCATATGTATATAATAGAATTTTATGCAGCCAAAAAAAGGAAGGCAATCTTGCCACTTACAACAACATGGATGGATCTTGAGGGCATATTATGCTACATGAAATAAGTCGGACAGAGAAAGACAAATACCATATAATTTCACTTATATGTAGAATCTAAAGAGCAAAATAAATGAACAAACAGAACAGACTCATAGATACAGAGAACAAACTGATGGTTGCCAGATGGTAGGGAGGTTTGGGGGGCCAGGTAAAAAGAGTAAAGGGATTAAGAAGTACAAATTGGTAGTTACAAAATACTCAAGGGAATGTAAAGTATAGCGTGGGAAATATAGTCAATATTGTAATAACTACGTATGGTGCCAGGTAGGTACTAAAATTATTGGGGAGATCACTTTATAAATTATATAAATGTCTAACCACTATGCTTACACCTAAAATTAATATAAAATAACACTGAGAACTTAAGGACTTCCAGCCAAGATGGAAGCGTAGGTAGACACACTGTGTCTCCTCACACAACCAAAACAAGGACGACAACAAATTTAAAAAACAAAAAAACCCAGAACTGACAGAAAATTGAACAGTATGAAAAGTCTGACATCCAAGGAGTTAAGAAACATTCATCCAGACTGGTAGGAGGGGCGGAGACAGGCAACCTGGTAAAGAGGACTCTCAACAAGACAGTGGCTGGAGGACCCGGGCAGGCAAGGCAGCAGCTAGCAGACTGGGCAGTCCCACATTCACGTATAGATAAACCAGGAGAACAACTAGGGAGTGAGACAGACCTCACAACCCAGGGTTCCAGTGTGGGGGAATAAAGCCTCAGCCTCTGACTGAAAACACCGGTGAGGGTTGAGGCGGCAGCAGGAGAAACTCTGAGCCTCATAGGAGAGTTCATTGGAGAGACCCACCCACCCAGGAATGAGCACCAGAAAGACCCAATTTGATTGTGGGTAGCCAAGGAAGTGACTGAAAACTGGCAGAGAGCAGAACAAGTGGCACTGTCCCCTCTTGGAACCCTCCCCCACATACTGCACCACAACACAGCTACATGGGTTGCCCCGCCCTGGTGAATACCCAAGGCTCTGCTGCTTGCTACATAACAGGCATGCTCAAACAAACAAACAAAAAAAATGGCCCAAATGAAAGAACAGTTCAAAGCTCCAAAAAAGATACAACTAAGCGACGAAGAGATAGCCAACCTATCAGATACACAGTTCAAAACACTGGTTATCAGGATGCTCCAGGAACTCACTGAGTACTTCAACAGCATAAAAAAGACCCAGGCAGCAATATAAGGTTGCACTATGTGAAATAAATAAAAATCTAGAGGGAACCAACAGTGATGGGAAGGAAATCAGGACTCAATGGTTTGGAGCAGAAGGAAGAAAGAAACATTCAACAAGAACAGAATGAAGAAACAAGAATTCCAAAAAATGAGGAGAGGCTTAGGAACCTTCAGGACAGCTTTAAACATTCCAACATCTGAATTGTAGGAGTGCCAGAGGGAGAGGAGGAAGACCAAGAAATTGAAAACATAATGAAGGAGACCTTCCCCAATCTGGCAAAGAAAATAGACTTTCAGGAAGTCTAGGAAGCTCAGAGAGTCCCACAGAAGTTGGACGGATTGAAGAACACACCAAGGCACATCATAATTACATTACCCAAGATTAAAGATAAGGAGAGAATCTTAAAAGCAGCAAGAGAAAAGGAAACAGTTACCTACAAAGGAGTTCCCATAAGACTATCAGCTGATTTCTCAAAAGAGACCTTACAGGCAAGGAGGAGCTGGAAAGAAGTATTCGAAGTCATGGAGTGCAAGGACCTACACCCAAGATTACGCTATCCAGCAAAGCTATCATTTATAATAGAAGGGCAGATAAAGTGTTTCCCAGATAAGGTCAAGTTAAAGGAGTTTATCATTACCCAGCCCTTATTAATTGAAATGTTAAAGGGACTTATCTAAGAAAAAGAAGATAAAAAACCAAACTAAGCAAACAGCTAGAACAGGAACAGAATCACAGAAATAGAGATCAGATGGAGGGTTATCAACATAGGAAATTACGTAGGTACCTAATTTCCTATCTGTGTGGCTCATTTCCTTTGCTCCTATGCATCTCTGTTCAGATATCATCTTATAAGAGAGACCTACCCTGATCATTATAATATGACAGTAATTATTTTGCTGACCTAGGACTCCCTCTCCTTTACCTTCTTTACTTTTCTCCATAGTCTTTATCCTCATTTGTTGTTTTATGTTATTTGTCTATTGTTCATCTTCCCAACTAGAATTAAAGTTCCATGGAAAATTTTGTTGATGTTGTTTACTGGAGATTCTCTAGTGGCTAGGACAATGTCAGGCATGTAAGTACTCGATACGTATTTCATTGACTGAATTGTTCTAACACTGTGCTCTAATAGCTTTTCTGGGCTCTGTTTCTTTTATACAGTCCTTTTCCTTCCTCCTTCCCACTATCTTTTCCTTCCTCCTTCCCACCTTCTCTCTCTGCTCCATCTCTTACGTACCTGTGAGGTGTATCTTTCTGAAAATATGATTGGGTTATGCCACTTTCCTTCTAAGGAACTTTCTTCTGCTCCCCATTTTACATTAAATGATGGATCAAAGTTCAAACTCTTGAGCCAGACATTCACATTGGTCTTCAATTTACTTCTATCCTCTTCTCTTGTTACCTACACTGCCCTCCTACACATACCTTTTGTTTTCTCCCCATCTGGTCTAGTCACTGCCATGCTAACTTTGCTTTATACATTTCTGTCTTGCCCAGAATGCCTTCTTTCGACTTGTGAGATTGGCTTTTTTGGTTTTGAGGACCAGAAACTCATTCAGGTCACCTTAATCTGAGATGGATATTATTTGAAGGATGTGTGTGGACTAGAAAGCCATGAGGAATCTTAAGTGCCTCTACTGAAGAGCTGCTGCTGCTCTCTCTCCCTTTCATAGCATTTTCTCTGTTTTCTGTTCTCTTTTAACTGGTCAGCTTTCTGTACATCCTAGTTCAATTGTGGAAGCAAGCAGTCTGACCAGCTTCAATCAGGGGTGTCAAACTCATTTTCACCAGGGGCCATATCAGCCTCGTGGTTGCCCCCAAAGGGCCAAAAGAATTTTAGGACTGTATAGACATAACTACTCCTTAATTGTTATAGAGTTGAAATTACCTTCAGCCCTTTGCAGGCAACTGTGAGGTTGATGTGGCCCCTGGTGAAAATGAGTTTGACACTCCTGGCTTAGATGATTACCCTTGTTGCTTTTGAACATGTCTTGATAAGGAATAGCAAGTCATTGGTCAGTTTATGGTGGGTCCCTCCTAAGCTAGGCTGTTGCTTTATCAAGTGGCCAGGATTGGAGTACATTTACCTAGAATGAGTAGTTAGGAGTGGCAGACACTGTAACAGACAGGTCTAATATACCAGTTACCTGAAATTGTGCCTTCAAGTCCCAGCTAATCTTTTATTTTCTTGAATCATCTCTGACCACCCCAACCAATGTATTCTCTTCCTTTTCCCTTTATAGCCCTTGTTATTATAGACTGTTAGAAACTTATTTTTTCTTTGTGTTCCTATAACTGTATTAAAGTGAAAGCTCCTTAAAAGTTGGGTTTGGGTCTTACACATCTTTTGATTTTCACCATCTTACCCTTTGCAATATTAAGAGCCATCTCTTCCAAGGTCTCTTAAACACAAATTGAATGAAATACATTCAGTTGTCTTTCTTGTTTCAGGGTCTTTACCTTGTGCCAGTTCAAAAGCCAGCATCCACCTGCAGAATGACCCCATCATTCAGAAGTATGGCTCTAAGAAGGTGGGCTTGATGCAGTGCATGCTCACTTAAGGAAGAGAGAAATGTTTTACTTTCCATTGCAAGGTCGGTTTGCATTTAATTTGATGTTGGTAATAATGTAAGCATGTCTAGCTGTTTATTTAAAAATATTACTGTTGAAAGATCCAAGTGACTTACTCCATTTTCTGTTCATGGGGAATTTCTTCAAGTGCAGTGTTTCCTAAAGTGTATGATGTATACCATGGTTGGTAAAGTGATGATTTGAGGTAGTACATGAACTTGACCTTAAATAGCATTGAAATATGTAATAAAGTTATTGCTTTTCTGGTTTTCTTTCATTTCTTCTTATTAAAAAGTCAATATTCTTTAACACTTCTAACCCTGCTGCCACCCCACCCCACCTCCATTTTCTTCAGTGACTAAAGCAGGCCTGGGCTCAGCCTTGCTCAGTTACATAAGAAGAATTTAATAAAAGTGATTTGATCTGATTTGATATTCTTTATTCCCTTTTAATCACAGCAGTGATGTTAAATTTTCTTTTTTCTCTATTAAAAAACAGCTCTATTAAAATATAATTAACCTACCATACAATTCACTCAGAAGTATACAGTTCAAAAAAGTAAACAAAAAAAGAAAAGCTATTAGCACAGAGCCTTGAACACTATATTAAGCACCATAGTGTGTATGGTCATTCTAGATGATGCTAATAATTGTAATAAATATAAAAATATATGTAGATTTTTGCTCTGAGGTGGTTGGGGGAGCATACCTTTTTTTGGCAGCAGTGCAGTGGGTATAGACTAGAGCAGCACACAAAGGAGACTTTTGAAGAGGACATAGCTTTCTAGTTGACCTTGTTGTAACTTGTTCTAGTATATGAGATTGTCCCATTGCATGAAAGCTTCTGTCATGATTCCATGATGAAGTAAATTGTAGACCATGTAGGATAATAACCAGAAGGGTGTTTTGTGTCATGGTGATAGAAAGACATTCTAAAATATATATTGGGCATATAAATAACAATAGCCACCGTTCACTAAGATCTTACCAAGTATACTGTTTTAAAACGCTTTGTATATGTGATCTTATCTGTACTGCAGCCCGATGAATTAACTTATTATCACCTCAGTTTTATATATGAGCATCTGAGGGTTTTGAAAGGTTAGATAACTTATCTAGGGTATCACAGCTTATCAGAAGTGGAGCCAGGGTGCAAACCCTGGCTTTGCTCTACATTAGGGGTTAGCAAACTTTCTAACTCCTATAAAGATCAGATAGTAAATATTTTAGGCTTTATATATAGGTCATACTGTCTCTATCACAGCTAGTCAACATATGTCAATGAATGGACACAGCTGTGTTTCAGTAAAACTTTATTTTCCAAAAAGCAGGCATTGGGTTGAACTTGATGCAGTGGCTGAAATATGACAGCCCCTGCTCTAAACCGTATCAGAGATTCTAAAATGTCTGGCCTCAGAACTTACTTACCCTTTAGAGGGCTTTTGTTTATGTGGATGACATCTATCAATGTTTACCATTTAGAAATTAAATATGAGGAAAATAGTCTTAATATTTATTAATTTGTTTAAAATATCAAAGTTATATAACAGAAAATTTTGAGAAAAACATTTTCACAAAAATTAGTGTGAAAAGTACCGTTTCACATATTTTACAAATCTCTTCCATGTATAGCTTAATAGGAAATAAGTGACTTTGTCATGTTTAATTAATCTGACTTTAGTTAATAACGTATCAATAGTAGTTCATTAATTGTCAAATGCAGTATATTAATGTAAGATACTAATCATAGTTGAAAATGGGAAGCCTGTACTCTTGGTAATTTTTCTGTTAATCTAATATGATTCTAAATTAAAAAGTTTGTTCTCTCACTCTCAACATTACTTCTCACAAGTCGTCTCCCACTGTATGAAAGCAGACTAAACAAGAATAGACTTTATGGTTTTGTAATAACCCAATAAAAAGTCTTTTTTTGATATTGCTGCAAGTCATTTTTTTATTATTTCTAAACATCACATGTTTGCGGAAGAGTAAATTTTAAGTGACTAAGGAATGAATGATGAGCCAAAATTGTCATCCCTTTTCACTTAGCACTACTTGGCTGATTTCCATATTCATGTGGCAACAGCAACAGCTGGTAACAGATTGCCATTCTGTCTAAGCCATCAGAAATCACCTGGTAACTAGCCTGGGAATATGGTAATGGCAAAGCCAATGTCTACAGAAGTGGGGAACACCACTTCAGTGGCTTTTTCTTGGAATTTTTAACTTCAGATACTCTTTAAGAAATTAGATGATCTTTACCACTTTATTTTCTTCAAGATTGCAGAACTAAATCTGGAGGCACTAGCTAGTCACCAAGAGCTGCAAGCAGCAGACTAGGAGCTGAAAGTACAGCAGGAGCAGTTTAGCAGCCAAGCACCAATATTACCAAAATATTGGTAATATTTTTCATTTCCAAACAGAAGAAAAGACAAATGGAGTACCTTGGAATATTTTTTCTCCTTTGAGCATATTGACAAATGTCTGCCAATAATGTAACATTCTTCCATAACAAAAATCATGCAGGGGAAAATACCACCTTCTGGTCTTAGCATGACTTGCTTTGTAACAAAGCAAGACATTGAAATACATTGCAATAAGTAGCTTTAGGGGAGATGATAACTAGTGGGTGTTTGGATTAGAAGACAGAAGTCTATGAAAGTCATTTACAGCATTGATGTATTGTTCAACTTGAGGGAGAACAACGCAGGCTCAGAAGAGGTTTGTCTCCACCATAATGCATAAATCAGATCCTTAGAATCCAGCCTGTGCTTTGATACAGAGCTTTGAGTATATTTCTTGTTCATCCTTTTGTTGTTCAAAGATTTCCCTTATTTACTTCTTTTATTTTTTAATATTTTATTTATTTAATTTTAGAGAGAGGAAGGAAAGGAGAAAGAGGGAAAGGAAACATCAGTGTGTGGCTGCCTCTCATGCACCCCCTACTGGGGATCTGGTCTGCAACCCAAGCATGTGCCCTGAGTGGGAATAAAACCAGTGATCCTTTGGTTCACAGGCCGGCATTCAATGCACTGAGCCACACCAGCCAGGGCTCCTTACTTACTTTTTAGAAGGCAAAGGGAGAAAAAAAGAGAGGGAAAGAAACATCAACGTGCAAAAGATACATTGATCAGTTTCCTGTCGCACAGCCTGAACTGGGGAGCCTGGCCTAAAACTCAGGCATGTGGCCTGACTGGGAATCCAACTGAGAACCTTTGGTTCATAGGCCAGCACTTAATCCACTGAGCTACACCAACCAGGACATTGTTCATCCTTCTGCCTACATATAGAGCAGGGGTGTCAAACTCATTTTCACTGGGGCCACATCAGCCTCGTGGTTACCTTCAAAGGGCTGAATGTAATTTTAGGACTGTATAAATGTAACTACTCCTTAACTAGGGGCAAGGAGCTCAGTGCTGCAGCTGGTTAGAAACAAGGTGCTGGCCCACATAAAACAAGGTGGAGGGCTGGATTCAGCCTATGGGCCTTGTGTTTGCCACCTGTGATACAGAGCAACATTGTCTAATATATAACTTCTACAGTGGTGGGAATGTGCTATACCTGTGCTATTCAGTAAGTTCTACACATTGTGTCTAGTACATGTGACTAGTGCAAGTGAGGAACTGACTTTTTATTTCATTTTAATTTAAATACATACATGTTGCTATTAGTCTATAGAGCAACAGATTCTGGAGTTTGGGAAAACTTGTTACCTTGACCTGTTTGCAGTGTTCTAGAATGCTTGGAGTCAGTGGGTCAGAAGCCCCTTTTCTTGACCCAGGAGGAAGGTACTAGTGAACTTTCTTCTGCCAGAAACTGTCAAACTATTAAGTGCCTTTCAAATAAAGAGGTGAGTGACCTGCTGTCTCTTCAAAGATTGTATTGTGAGTAGAGGGGAATGTAGCCCTTTGTAACTCATGCAAGCAACAAGCTTTTTTTCATCAGCAACTTTGGCTACTATTAGCAAATTGGGCTTTTGTCTCATGTCTTGAATGGAGAACTTTTCATCCCAGTTACCCCATAGGAGCAGAATTGTCAGTTGCCAGTATCTGCTTCCAGAGCCTAGCAGGCCTATGGCTTTGGCCTTGCACACCATTTTGAATTTTTGTTGTTTCTGGTTCTTGGAGATGTTTATCATGGTTTTTAACCTGACTTCATTTGTTCTGTTTTCTCTTTTACTTTATCTATCATTGCTATATGTGTAAAGCAGAAGGGATGCATCAAAACATGAACTTATTTTCTCCAGGTTGTGCTAGGTCAGGTGGGGGAGGGGCATGCAAAACACCACAAATTTTCTTTGGATGGAGTCTCTTCTTGGTTTGATGTTGGTCTGGATGCTGTAGCTTCTCACTTGGTCTCTGGAGTTCTGACAAAGGTATACTGGTCTGTGTATTATTAACTCCATGTCTGTGGGAGAGCGAGGACCTGAAAACTTTCTTGTACACCATCTTGCTGTCACACTTTTTAAGTGTTGTTTCTTTTGAGAATGAAGTTGTGGTACTGGGAAGAATTAAGAGTTTACAATGCCCTTTGGAGGGGTTGGCATTCATCTTATCTTCTGCAGGATCCTTCATTTTCCCCCTTTTCCTTTTTTCTCTTCACTGCAGTGTCTCCAAGGGGCTATTACCTCTTCTCTATATATGATTCTTCCCAGAAGCACTGTTTCTGAGGCTGCCAAGTCTCTTCCTGGGATCAAGTCCTGACCTGTGTTCATTACTTGTACTTTTTCTTTCTGGGGGTGATTCTGTGCTTCATCTAGCCTTCCTCGCTCTTGTTTTATTGTTTCCAAAGTTTCTTAAGCCTTTTCTCTTTGCTCTTTCTGCTCACAGGCTTGCAACACTGTGGGATGGTGGGAACTCTGTTGGAATTGAACTTATTTCTTTCCTTAGAGGAAACTGGAAGGTTATAATCCTCTCTGTTTCTTACTAATGCTAAAAAAGGTCATATGTGATTTTATTATTCTCTTCTCTGATTATGTGGTTTTTCTAGAAGGCTGTGTGGTGTCACCATTTTCTTCCAGACCTTGAAGTCAACCCTATATTGCTTTTTAACATGGGTAAAAAGATAAACATTGTTTGTATTATTGTGACGAGCCATAGGAGAATGGTTTCTGCCTCACCCAGGCTGTGCTGTCCCCTGAAGGTTCTCGAGCAGGCCAGAGTGGAAATCCTGTTTCCCTTTAGCATCATCCAGTTCTCTTTTGAACCCTTTTCACCCACCCTCACTGAGGAGATGAACAAAAGGGTAAGTTGAACAAAATGGTTCTACTAGGTGATCTACATAATGACTTATAATCTTCCCTTATTAAGGAAAGTAATACATACTTTATGAAGTTTGCTGTGTATTTCCCAGATATTTTGTATGTGTATTTTAACATTTTAAAAAATACACTTTTATAAAAATGGGATTCAGACCATGTATACGGTTTTGCAACTTGATTTTTTTCATTTAACAATATACCTTGTACATCTTTCCATGTCAGTACATAATCTTATTTCCCTTTTTCAATGACTAATTTATAGTATTCTGTTGTATAGTAGACATATTTATTTTCATCATTTGTGCTATATAAATGTTTGCTATTCCATATAATCCTGTAGTGATATAATGCTTGTATATAGGTCCTTGCAAATTTGCCAGGTGTTTGTATTGAGAAATTCCTTAAACTGAAATTATCCCATGTTTTGACTTACGGCTTCTTTAGATTTGCCTGAATTCTCATTCCACATCTACCTCCTCACTGTATTCTGTTGTTTCTTGTAGATGAGACTCAAGTGGACAGAGATATCAACTGTCTATGCTGGGGCATTTAGCAAAAAATGCAATCTTGGGGCTCTGAAGAGGCTGTTTAAGAGCTCTGGCCCAGTCTGGTCAATGACTTTTGTTCTTGAAACCTACCAGGTAATGATACAAGAAAACTCAGATTCTGACCTTCTCAATTAGTGCTAGAAATTCAGATACCAGGTGGGGCCATTCAGATAACAAAGGTTAGTGATGTGATCTGATTGTCACCAACTGGAGTGTGAGCCATGCTCTGTCTGAGGGCAGCAGTTCAGTCGTTGACTCACAAGAATATGGACCCAGTAGTGACAAGAGCTTCTGATTTTTTTGTTTTATTTTGAGAATTGAGAAACCTGCCAGTTTCCATAGGTTGGCTCCAATTTTCTTAAATATCATGTGAGCCAGACAAAAAATTATGGCTGCTGGTTGAATGTAGCCTATGGACTTCCTGCTTGTGACCTCAGCCTTAAATGGTAAAATGCCCTTTCAAAAAGATCAGTAATGCCCATGTCTTGGGAAATTTCTGTAGGACTTAGCTACAAAGGTGGCTCATAGCTGGATTCAGATATGGGAAGAACATTATGGCAGGGCTTTTGTTATGGTTACTGTTAGTTCTCCACTCTCTTGAAGTAAGTTTTGTTCATTGGTCTGTTATTTACATTAAAACCCTATAAACCCTTTTACTTTTTTTAAAAAAATATATTCTTGTGTATGGTTTAAAAAATTCATACTATTTAAAAGGACTTATTCCATCTTCATAGTCTTAGCAGGAAGTCAGTAAAGACTGAAGGATGGGAAGGGTTTGTCTTAGGACTGACTTCTTCCTATGAGTCGTTTTTTTGTAAAATACACATAAATTTGTTTTAACCATTTTAAGCGTACAATTTAGTGCTACCAAATACATTTTCTTCAGAACTTTTTCATCATGACAATCTGAAACTCTGTACCTATTAACTCCCCAGTCCTCTCTCCCCCAGACCTGGTAACTGTTATTCTACTTTGTGTCTCTATGAGTTTGACTACTCTGTATACATCATGTAAGTGGATTCATACAATATTTGTCCTTTTATGTCTGGTTTATTTCACTTAGCATGTATGTTTTCAAGGTTCATCCATGTTAAAGCATGTGTCAGAATCCCATTCCTTTTCAAACCTATTATTCCATTGTATGAATATGCCACATTTTGTTTATCCTTTCATTCATCGATGAATTGTTTCTACCTTTTGGCTACTCTGAATGATGTTGCTATGAACACTGGTGTGCAAATATCTCTGAGACCCTGATTTCAATCACTGTCTAGCCTAACACAGCAAGGGAATCCCTTCTGGTGGCTTTGGCCACTGGAGCTTAACCCCCTTTCCAGTCCCTTCTCTGGCAGTGTGAGCCTGGAAAGCAAAGGAAGGAAATCTTGTTTTTCCTGCAGCCACATTTCTGTATACAGAACGAAGTCCTGGAGGCTGCCCAGCTGGCCATCGAGTCCTTGGACAGCACTCTGGTAGAAGATAACTTCATTAAGGTAGGGTGGCCAGAGAGGGCAAAAAGCAGCACTATCACTCAGCCCTGGCCTAGTACAGCCTCTGTTTACAGTTATTTTTCAGAGTGCTTTTGTTTTTGTCAAAATCAGCCTGGGCTACATGGGGTCTTCCTTGTACTCGTTATCACTACTTAGAGCCCATATTATTTATTCACAGTGGGTTTTTGTGGTTATCTTTTCCTTTAGCTTTCAGGGGATCAAATGGTGGTATTTTGAAGTTTCTTATGCAAGTAAACAGAAATCCATCCGATACAAGGCAGGGAACTGATTTCTATTGCCAGGTGGTGAGGGTGACAAAAAGGAGGAGATAGTATGTTTACACAAAATATTTACATTTATGTATTACCTATTAAGTCTCTACTGTAATCCTATTAGGCAGTTATCAGTAGCCTCCTCACACAGATGAGGAAACTGCAGAATTAAGTTACTTGCTAATATATAACAAACCTGGGGGTTGACATGGTGACTTTCTACCACTAATGCCATCTTTTCCTTGGTTAGGTGCAGAGGTCTGTGACGGAGCTCACCCTTGATTGTGACACCCTTGTGAAGGAGCTAGAACGAGATTCTGAGAATTGAAGTACCATGTATCTCTCTGGAGTGACTGAAACCTTCAGAGAACATCTGTTGCAGCAGTCCAACCTCTTTTTTGGCCTAGAAGCTGTGATCTTGCCTAAAGATCTTAAAAGTGGACAGCAGAAAACATACTGTTTCCTGAGTAAGTATATGGCATTGAATATAGCCTTGGGGGTTTATTAGAGATGGTAATAACATGAGGTCAGAGAAAGAAAGTGTTCCCCAGTAAGCCCTCCTGGGCTAGACAAAGTCAACAGCTCCTCATTCTGTCCCTTTTCCTTGACCCTGGTTGGGTTCTAGCTTGGTGGACAGGTTGGTTTTATGGCCCCTCTTAACAGAAGGGAGTATTCTTGCTTTCAGAATTTAAAACTTTTGGCAGTGCCCAGAGGGCCTGCAACATTCTCACAGGCAAGGACTCAAAGCTGAAAGGCAGGCATGCCTTAAACCCCCTGCACCTCCACACATAGTTTCAGGGCTTACCTCCTGAAGCAAGGCCCCCAGGACTTCGAGTCATACTTCCTCCCTCAGAATAGCAGATCTTGCAGGTGAGTGGAGGGGTATATATGGGGTTAGAGAAAGGTAGCTGGTTTACTTGGTTTACTGGCTGTGGGCATTGACCTACTGATGTTTTTAGAAATTAGGAGAGTCCTCCTCAAGGGACGCTTTAGCCTTCAGTCTTTCGTTATTCCCCTGGCACTAGTCTTACTTCACTCTCTAGCTTCTTCCAGCCCTGGATACATCATTTTTTTCTCCATGATCCCCCATATGCTTGCCCTCTGCATATGTGCTAAAACCATTTTTTTATACTCTAGGTCGCTCTCCCAGGGACTTTGAGGGACTTATATACAAGGCTAGAGAGCTGGACAAGTCTTTAGTGATCTAGGGTTTCCCAGAATGTGGTGCATACACAAAATGACTTTTGGTGGTCATAGATGGACTTTTTTTCACTTTTATAGTTATGAACTTGTTCATCAACATTCATTAAAACATACAACCACCATGTTGAACGTGTGATTTTATGGACAGTATTATTTAGTTGATATTAAGGAAGAAAGTGACTGTTAAGAAAAGCCATTAGAGGGAGACAAACAGAAGCATCTAGGTGGAAGGTGAATGGCTACAGTTTGGGAACCCGTCCTTGTCTAACCTCCTACACTTAGCAGATGAGAAATAGAGGTCAGCTGGTGAGTGACTACCCCAGGTCACAGTTACTTAATGGCAGAGGCTAGACTAGAGCTGTCATTAGTGCTACAGTTCCCCTAACTCAGGGCTCTGGAAGGCCCATCAGAAGGGAAGAACAGCAGCTGTCGTCATAATCTGACTTGGTGGCCTTGGGATGCTAGGGTGGACAGGGAGCCCTAAAATGTGTGTTCCAGCTTCAGCCTGAGGATTTACACACAGTCTCTCATGGGACCCCACCACCCTAGAGCCTGAGAAAGAATGTTGCAGCTGCTCTGACAGTAGCAGAGGGTACTCTGGCTGAGTGCCAACACTTGGCTTTGATCCTAGACTCTGAAGGTGGACCACCCAAAGACAGCAGCCTGGCACTGGGGCCAGAAGATAGGGAAGTTCTACCACAGCCTGAGCTCAGGCACTCTCTACTTCATCCTGTTGCCAGGAACCAAGAGGTATGGACTGAAGAATTGTTCCTTCATGATTTGTGCCCCTGGATTTCTTAGAGAAAGGCCTTTTGTTAATGGTCCAGGCATGTAAATGAGGACTTACATGAATCATCTCTTAATTTTCAGTTCTTAGAGATAGCTATTATATTTCCATTTTACAGATAAATACTCTTATTGGTGCCTCAAGGACACATCTCATCCCAGTTTAAAGGCAGAAGTCTTAGGTCCTCCAACCTCTCTGGAACAAGAGGTAGCTGCCTAACTCCACTTGAATAAAACTGGTCAACAAGTTCTACAGCAATACCCAGATTTAGATGTGACTGGGTTGCCTTTCCCATGAGAAGAGTGTGTTCCTGCCTTCCCACCCTCTTCCCCTTACCCTATGCCACCTGTTAATTTCGGTAGGACATGTTTTGCTGATTTTAAACTTGAGGAAAAGTAGAGCAGGACTTAGGGTCCAGTCCTAGCCCTACTACCTATTGCCTCTGACAAGTGTCTGTTTTCCCACTTTGGGTCTCAATTTCCCTTTGGTAAAATAAGGGATTTGAAGTAAAGCAGTGATTTATAACCCTTTTAACTACAAAACTCTTTCTTTAAAAAAAAAATGTGTTAAATCCTAAAGCATAAAGACAGGCAGTTGGAATGAGTGAGAAGATGGATAAATGAGTCTATGTATCCAGCAGGGAAGAGAGAGCAGTGGCTCTTTTGAGCAGTTTGAAAATCACTGGATTGCATTATTAGGTATATCTAAAAAGTCCCTTAAAATTCTGACATTCAAGGATTCCTGGGTTCGAGGTCCCAGATGACAGAACATAAATACCTCAATCCTTGAAGCCTGGATGAGAAATTAATTTCCTATCCTAAAATCCTGTAACATGCATCTCGGGACCACTGGTTTGATAGGATGTCTGCTGGGCAGCTTGAGAGAACTGCTGTCTCTGAGCAACAGAATCAAGCATTAGGTATTTAGATTAAAAAAAAAAATCTTAGACTGATTGATATACTTTAAACAGGCTTGTGGGGAGCCTAACAGCAGGAGGTTAAAAAAAAAAAAAAAAGGAAAAAAAAAAAGTGACCCAAAGTTGCCAGCAAAGCATTTTGGTTGAGAACACGGACCGGGACCGGGAACAGACAGACTTGCCCTGACCTAGCTTGTCAGGTCCAGCATGTGGAGCTAGGGGTAGAATAGGAGCCTAATCTTCATGTTCCCCATGGTATAGTGGACAGGCAAGAGTGACCCAAAGCTTTCTTCTTCTGGAAGTGGACAAGATATTCTGCAGGGGGTAAGGGCTTGAAGGAGGGAGCGTCACGGTCAGGGAGCAAAAAGACTTAGGTTTTGACTCAAAGGTCTTTTGATAAGTCAAGAGAAAAATCTGGAAATAGCACATCATGTAGTAAGGAAACCCTCTGGTATGTATCATATTGAAGAAGTCCAGCAGTGGGAGCAAGCACTCCCCCAAACTATAAGGTCACTCTGGGCCTCATCTGTGCAGCTGTCTCAAAGATGCCAGCAGATACTCTTGGAAGTGTCAGAATGACTCAGGAGGGACCAACAAAGAGAATGGAAGGTTTTCTCATGCTGGGAACCTGACTCAGCTCTTCATCCTTATATTTCTGGTAGCTGCTAAAATTAGTATTGAAAACACTGATAATTGCTGTAATTCATCAAACTCTTTGTGTCAGGTACCATGCTAAATGCTTTGATATGCATGTTTGGCTGAGTTTGTTGAATATCCCTATTAACAAGTGGAGAAAAGGCTCATGAAACAACTTGCCTATGCCATGCCTATCACAAGTGCAGTTAGGGCTTCAACCCCAGTGGTCTGACTTCAGAGGCATGCCAGCGCTGAGTTGCAGTCCTCCAGCCCCAGAAGGCTCAGTGCTGATTAGCTTAAGTATCAGATGGAGACAGCTTCTGGGCTTGTGTTTGCTGATTTCTGCCTCCAGCCCTCTAACCCAGTTCCATGAATATTCAGGACATGGTGGCAGAGAACTAACATATTCGATGACTCCTAAATTCTAAGCACTGTACCAGATATTTTACAACATAAATTATTAAATAAGTTAACGTTTTTTAAAGTTTTTCAAACAGTGCTTCAAATGTTTTAAATGAACTGAACGAAAGAATAAACTCTAACAGCAATTTAAAAGGACTCAGACAGCAGATTGCCATTTTACCTGTCACTTAACAGTTTATATGACTTGAGCAAGTTGCTTGTGAGCCTATTTTATTTGAAAAGTGGATATAACAATTGTACCTCTATTAGTACCTAAATTAGGTACATGAGCTCTTTTGAAGATTAAATGAGAATGCATGGAAAGTGTTTAAAATGACACTGGCCATTAAGTAAACAAACCCTCCACATTAATTATGCTCATCTGATAATCCTCACAGAAGCCCTGTGAGATAGTAACTTAAAATATGTAAGAGCTGAAGAAACTGAGGCTCGGATTGAGATCATTAACCTTAGGTTGAGATGTGCCTCACATCTGTTAAATGGCAGAGCTAAGATTTGATTCTAGGCTTCTGGCAGTATCAGTATTCTTTCCATTAAATCCATTTTCAGCAGGTAGCTTTCCATAACCTGTTCACCTGCAGCCCACTGCCCCATGACACCTCCCTCCCCAACAAAACCTTGTTGGGGAAGAAAACCACTTCTGCCTGTGCATTTCTAACCACTCAACCCTGTGGGTATGAACCTGCCTTCATTGTTGCAGCATGCATGGATCACTTCCTGGCTTAGGACTGATGGGAATACAAGATAAAAAGGAAAGCATCATCCCACATGTGTTTCTGAGCCCAGCCACCACTTTCTAGGGACAGTTCTGATGCTTCGTGGGCAGTAGCAGAGAATGTGGTTGGGCTGCACCCTCTTAGTCCAGCAGACAATTTTTGTGGAGTGTACCAGCTAAGGAGTCTAGTCCATTTATATGATATACACATTTTCAATAAATGTCTAAAATTGAAGGCATCCTTCATCTAAGAAGGATGAGGGAAGGAAACCCATTTGTTTGTACTTTTCTTGGTGTTGGGGGTTTCTGCACAGGCACTGCAGCAGGTTTTCAATACAAGCAGCACTCGTAGTAAATGGCATACATAGGGAAGGAAACCAGGGGTAAATTCCCCCTGGAGAAAACCCAGCCATTTTGCAGTTTGTCAAAGTTATATTAGTGAAGCAAATTTCTGTAAAGCAAACTGTTTCCTCATTGACGGCTGTTATGAAATTGAAAGAAAAAGGCTGAGCTGAAAACCTGGCAGGTCACCAGACAGCAGAGTAGAAGACTTGGCTTTTTACCAACCTGGAAAGCCCCCTTCCAAGTCCATTTTTAGAAATGCTCCTTCCCTTCAGTGAGGCTGCAGTGCCGCCCTTCACCACTAGGTGCCTCTGTCACCAGATTCACCCCTTAGAATTGGAAGCTTAAGTTTCTAGAAGCCTGTGCTGTACTTTTGTATGAACTCCTGAACTGTTAACATTCTGTGTTCAGGGGACATGGGCACAGGCACACATAATTTAAAAACTGATAGATATTATCTGACTTCCATAAAAGGGAAATTAATCTGGGGTACAGTATGTATTATACCAAAATGCCTTATGAATTGTTTTGAACAATGGGACCCAGCAATTCCACTTCTAGAGTATTATCTTACAGTAACAGGGTAGTCTCATAAAAACATGTATGGAGGTTATATCACAGGGTCATTACAATGGCATTCTAGGTAGCCATTTTAGAAAATGTGTGTATGCACACATGTGTAAACATGTAAAGAGATCTGCCAGAAATGGCAGTAGACCTCTGGACCCAGACTGCCACACTTTGGATCCCAGCTTTCTTACTTAATTTGTATGAACATGAATAAGACCACATATCTGTGTTTGGGATAATGATACAGATCTCACAGGACTGTTTTGAAGATGGGAGCATGTATTCACAGTACATGTTGTATGAAGTATAGAGGGTTAGAGATGAGCCCATTTTTGTAGAAGATACTAAAGCATACAAGAATATGCATAGGCTTGGAACAAAAAGCTGGCAGACTATATGCCAAAATCATAAACAGTATTTATTTCTGGCTATGGGATTGGCATATTAGGTTTACTAAATGCTTTTCTGTGTGTAGGATCAGAATTTACTTTCATAATTAGGGGGGAAAAAATCTCAAAATTCTGAAGGTTGGGCACTCAGGCAGTGTTTAATAATTTAAATGTAACTTCTCAATGATCTGGCCCTATGTGAAAGTTGGGACCAGGAACCAGAACTAAAGAGCTTGATTTGGGCCGAGAGACACTGCAACCTGAAGCTCCTTGTAAAGAGGCAGGTTCCCCAGATACACTGCCACCTCTCCCCTGCAAGGCCTGAAAGTATCCCAAAACTAAGAGAGCTGCTGGACTCCTTCCTGCCCAGTTGAGCTCCAAAGCGCTGGGAGTTGAGCTGCTGTTTACCTCATGAGAATCCAGTCCTGAGACAAGATTTTGCCTTGATATGGACAGGCCTGGAGTTGGTGCTTTGGCTCCGCTCTTGGGCAAATAACTTAAACCTCATCTGAATCTACTTCCTCAGCTGTATAAAATGAGAAAGTATCTATACTTTTAAGGATTATTGTAAAAAGTCAAAGATCCAGTTTGTGGAAATTGACAGAATAGTGTGCTATATGAATTATTTTTCCTCTTTGAGCCCCAGTTTCCTCACCTTTAAAATGGGACATTAATACTTACTTCATATATCAGGGAAAACCTACATCGTCAATAAATGACATTTTACTAAGGATTCTCTTCCATGTGCAAGATCACAGAGCAGATTAGGGCTCTCTGTGCCAAGAATTCCCTTTGCTTCTAGTCATAGCCAAGGCCATTTCCTTCTGGGTGGGTGCGGCCAGAGGTCCCCTATGAGCCCCCAACTCCAGAACTGCAGAGGTGGGCCAGGACCACAGGCCTCTGTGAGGCCTCAGTCTGCACACACTGGTTTTGTGGCTGACTCTCCCATCTTTCAGAAGCCAAAGCCGCCAACCTGGCCTCTTGAAAAACACATTCCATTCATAAGTGCGTTTGTGCATTTTTCCTCCCACACCCTCTAGACAGCTGATGCAGAACTGCCAGTGCCGCTGCTTGCTCAGGATAAGAGCAGCTTTGAGGGTTTTTACAGAACTCTCTATTCAGCTCTAAACATAGTTCTCTGCCTCTGCCCTCTTCACCCACAATGGGATTATTCAGAGCATTTGGCCATGTTTGTCTTCATTTCCTTTTGTCCTTACAAAGGAAACCCATTAATGAAGAACTGAAAAATACAAAAAAGTTAAAATCACATCTAATACCGTCACTCAGAGTCAGCGACTGCCACTATTTTACCATTTTCTACCATACCTTTCCATTATTCAAACGCAGAGTTTTTAATAGCTGCATAATATTCCAGAACATTAGTGTGTGCCATGATTTCTAATAGTTTCCTATGGCTGACACTTAAGTTGTTCCCAAATGACGCTATCAATTATGTCCTTGCACATACATCTTTGGCACATAATGTATCTTGAAAAATTCCTAGAAGTGAAATTATTGGGTTAGACCATAAAAACTTAGGTTTTTTTTTTAATTCCAGAAAAGTTTTTACCCTGTGTTTACTATCATGGATTTGTTTCAAATACTTGCCAGTTTTATAAATCATAAGTTTTTCATTACAGGTTTATTTTCTAGGTTTTTAAATACCCTTCAGATTGTCATCTACTGTTTTTTCCAGAAGCTTTTTGGCTAATCAGTTTGAGTCAGTATCCTTTGCCCATGTGTCTATTAAGTACTTTTCCACGTGGAATTTTTAAGGTCTTAGGGATTAAGTGTGCATTCGTCAATCATTGCAAAAATGTTTCTAATATTTTATGTTTTAAAAGTGTGTTCCTTTTATGATTTTTTTCTATCTGCTTTTTGCTTAGAAAGTCTTGATTGATCCAGAGATCAATTTAATATCCACTAAAGGTATGTATTTTTTAATGATTTAATTTTTACACTTACACCTTTATTTCTCCTAGAATTTATTTTGGCCTATGGTAACTTCCCCCAAATATTTAGATTTTACCCAATTATCTATCTTACCCAATAAAGGACTATGCCTCCTTTATTATGTAAGTCCATGTATACAAGAGCCTGTGTCCATATTGTCTTGTCTTACACTAGTTCCACACTATTTTGTAGCTCTGTATTTTAGTTTTCTAGCAATTTCAGTAGCACCTCCCATAATAAACATAGGCAGGGCCATGGATGGATGCTTTGCTGCTGACAGTATTGCTGCCATATTCCACTAGGACTTTCTCAGCACCCCTAAGGTTGGAACATTACATAGGAAGGAAGTTAAACCCAGGTAAGTGCCTTATGGCTTTCATAAGACAGGGCATCCTGAAAAATCTTAGCAAAAGACAGGAAATGGAGAGGTTAGCCAGGCTCCCTCCCTTGCCCTTCCTTCCCAGGCAGACTAACCCTTTTGATATAGATTGAAACCCAGACTTAGAGGATGACTTCCAGAGCCAACCCAGGCATGTGCTTCAGCTGCATTTGAGAGGAGGGAAGAGGCACGTGCTCTGGTGACTCATTTGTACTACTCTGAGCCATTAGCATTACACTCAGTATACCTTTATTGCTAGGAAAAGTCCATTGCAGTTAAACTCATCTGGTAGTTGTATGAAGTTGGCTTGATCCTCATCTAATTGAAAATTGGATTTTAGCCTTATATAATCTGCACAACCCTGTGAGAGCACTTTGAATAACTCTAGGCTGTATACAAGCATCTAAATCAGTATCTTCACTTTGTTACTCCCCACACCTCTATCTGTAAAGCCCAGTGGCTCATTATCTTCTAAGTGTCACATCCCACAAAATACAAGCCCAGGAACCAAACAAGTACATGTTCTGGAGGTTTACTTTTTAAGTGGGAAAGAAAAAAATCACCATCTAGATTTCTTCTATCTGAAGCTGTTGGCTTTGCTAATAATGGAGGAGAAGGAAAAAGTCAAGTTCGTTGAGAAATCTTTATAACCATCTTGACTGGAGAGGATTATAACCAATGACTGCAGGCCCTTTCCAACCGGAAAGAAAAACAAAAGCCAATCTAATCCCACCACAGTACTTACTTATTTTTAGGAGACACCAACATGAGACTGGGAATCTTTGGGAAGGCCATTAGGGCTGCCATCAAAGAAGAAGGGTGGCTGGCCAATTGCTTCCCTGAATATAAACGATAACTAGACAGAAAATACAATGAAAGGAAGCTAAGGGTTATTAAGCAGTCTACCATAATGAAGCTTCTATGTAAGAGCCAGAGAAAGCCATCAGGATCATCTTAGTCTAAGCTGCCTATCTTCCATCTCCTCCAAAAATGTGGCACAGAGGGAAGCTGGGCTTACAGGGGAGACAGTGACTTGGGAAGTCATGTGTGACCATGCCAACCCTCCTCTCCTATTCTCTGGATTTCCTGCATTACTCTCCTGACATCCTTTTGAAAATCTTAAACTTACAAGTCTTAGGTGCTTCCAAAATTCTTTGTAAATCCTAACACTGATGGAAATAACAGTCTTTGGATTTTACAGATGAGTCAAAGAAACTCAGATTTTCACTCATCTGCCAATGGTCACACAGCAGTGGCACATGACAGTTTCAGCTTGTCTCCTCTGCCTTAATCACTGCCAATCTGATATATGTAGAAGTCATCCATTTAGCACAGTGCTCAGTTTTACTTTTTATTCCTCATGGGAGGCCATATCAGTTGCTAAGGTAAGACTATTTAGGAAGTGGCCCTGTGAGGACTTGTTTTCTGCCTAAAGTACTGGGACCCCAAAGGCAATTAAGGTTGGTGAATGGCAGAGTCTAGGGATCTTATACTATCTGGATTTTCCAAAGCATAGGAATTGCTATCCAGTATCACTCCAGAATAAAGCCGCTGATTTTTTATTGTTTTTTCCAGAATTGTCAATAACCAAGTAAACAAATTTATTAAACCCAATAGCAGGTAACCTTCCAAATAAAAGAACATCAAAAGAAATAATGTAGACAGAGACAAAAATATGTGTAACAAGTTAATAAAAATATTCAAGGGGCCATTTGGAGAGTGTAACAGTGCAGAGAAGACAGGTAAGTATTGACTTCTGTCAACAAATTTGTACAACCTCAAGAAACACTGGTCACAAACCAAGAGGAATCCACAAAGGTGGAGGGCACATTAGCAGTGGACTCATCACCTCAGCAGGTTAAGGCAGGGTATCTGTAAGACCAACTCATTCAATCAAGCCCCCTTTGCCTACTGCTTCAAACTCCCCATTTGAAACCTAGAATCATATTCATTAGTGCAACAGGTAAGAGCAATCAATCAGACTTGGGTCTGGAATCAGAGTCAGGGAAGACACTTCTACCAGAATAAATGTGTACTGGATGGGTGGAGGGGAAAAACACAGCAGCTGCTGGATGGCTTCCTTTGGCAATATCCAAGATCTGTGTTGAAAGGTGGGGAGTGGAAATAGGTCAGTATGAGAGCAGGCTGAGCTTTCAAGAGGAACAGGGAGGCTGTGATCAGAAGCAGAACCTGATGGTTACTCAAAGCCATTTTGAAATATCTTGGTTTCTGAACCAGAGCTCAAGCATCTATTTCATCTAAGAAGGAAAATATCTGCAGATCCTCACTGACACACAGTCACACTCCAGGTTCTACTAAAAATATTCTGTATTTGCAGCTTCCCTTAGGAATAAACTGCAGGGAGGTGGTGGGAACCCCCTCAATATAATTCAGAGAACAAGACTACAGTAAGAGAAGGGTCAATTTCATGTGTCCTCAAGTGAGTCCCCATTAACACCCTCATGACTTCAGCTAGTCCTTTCAGCTAGAGCCCATTACTTGGTTGCTTAAGTCCTCACTAAGCGAACAGAGATGTAAGGAAAATGGAAACTCAGGTAACTAACAAACCTAGCAGCACCTTCCTTGCAGTTCTTGCCTTATAATTGTATAATTGGGTCTATTTGGGGATTTCATTGCATAGAAGACTTCACTTTCAGTGTGGCATACCAAACACTCTCCTAAATACAGATGTTTTGGTTTTGAAACTTAGACCCAAGTTCTTATCCCGGTATCTTCACACCACTGTTTAATACAATTTGGCTTAGTCTCATATGAGGCCATTGCATGACCTGTGACATCCCACACCCTGCATGCTCCAGCCCCTGGGAGATGATCTGTTTCGAAGACCATCTAATACTGTGTGGCTTAAGCCTTTTAATATTGAAAACAATGCCTATACATTTTCAATTCGATTTCCTTGGGCCCGGGAGCTTGGTTGAAATTTGTATCTTTAACCAGCTCTAGATTTCTCTTATGAACTCAGTCTTGAGTCTTGGAACCAGTTCACACATGTGGGCACATCTGGCAGGGATGAGGAGGAACTGCTGAGTCAACCAGCTAAAGCCTAGCAAAATACCATTACAGGAGGTGGGGTTAAGAATGAAACATGGCAGGGATGGGGAAGAGCAGTTCAATGAGGTTGACACCATCATATAGTTTTCTAATAAATTGGTAAAGAAACACCACAGAAGCTCACAAAGCCATCTGCCAAAGCCAAGTAATTTGCCAACATATCAATTCAGTTTGTACTCTCCCTCAGATATCTGCCTGTTTTCAAAAAGGCATCTGCATCCTGCCCCTCCATACCCTGTCACACTGTTCAAGTGAAGGGTGCCTTGCTTAGCTGAGGGGCATGCATTTGGCCTCTTCCACACAGAGGAAACCTATTTATAGGGTAAGAGGAACAGGCTCTTTCATTTCCCAGAAGTACAACTGAAAACCCTACATACCCACCTTGGATCCCTTTGCAGAAAAACTGCCTTTTCCTGTGGTCATGAAACTATTAAAGCACTGGCCCAGAGCTACTACAGAATTCCTTGCATCAGGGACTCAAACTTGGAAGGATCTGGTAAGTCCCTCCCTTTTCTAGTTTCTCATTTTTATTTCTGTAACAACTGTATCAGTAAAAATATAACCCAAAACAATCTTTAAATGGTTCTTCTGTGGGGACTGGGGAAGCTGAACAATTTTTAAAAAAATTCACCCACTATAGCACACCTAATGCATGGAATGCCTTCTGGTAGGCTGGGGATGGAATCCAGTGCCTCTCCCAAGTCTTCAGAATCCTTGGGTCCTCCCTCTTTTGTGCACTTCTCTCTACAGTTTTCTGATCTGGGACAGAAGGAATCTTACCTGGCTAGGAGAAGCCTGCCTTTTGCCTTATTCTACCTTTACCCAATTCAGAATTGGGAAGAATAAGGGGTTGCTCACTAAATGAGAACTCAGTGGGGACTTGGACTACAACTGAACCCGGAGAACTAGCTGGGGTCCCTAGAAACTATATGAAGATCTTGTGTCTTAGGCTAGAACAAAGCCAGACATGTGGACTGAGATCCAACCCTCTTCCGCTTTCCAGCAGTATTGCTAACTTGCTGTGGCTGACCTTAAATTTCCCCATCTGCCCTGCTAAAGGGACAACTATCAGGTTTAGGATTACAAAAATCCATGCCAATTCAATGCCAATTTTAGAAATACATAAACTGCAGAATCTCCTTAAATAATCACTGTAAAGGTGGGAGCCTGAATCTATAAGGCTAGTAATAAACTCAAAATAAATTTCTGTGCAGGCTGAGAAACATACCTGGGAGGCAGATGGGGGATAGCTAGGGGAGGAAACTCCAAATGTTCTATAGACAAACTCTTGTTATTTAAAAAGTATAAATATTTTATAAGTTATTTAAAAGATTCCCTTTTAATCTGTTCCAAAAAGTGTTGAAAGCTGAACTGTACAGTACCTGCCACCCACCCTTCCAGTTCAGTTTTCGAAGGACATTTTTTAAAATGAAAAAAATGGCAAGAAGACCCTCTACTGCAACGAGGTAGGACCGGAGTCAGCTCCTATGTGGCAGTTTGTCCAAAGCTGGCCTTGTGGAGTGAGCACAAGAGGAGTCTGGGGAAGTGGGCCTCCCTCTAATGAGGAAAGAGCTGAGAAAATTCATTTTCTCTTTAGTGAAAATGGTCGAAACTCAAATTCAAAAGCTTCCATTATGACATTCCCTGGTGCTCTTCTTATACTTTATATATTGAAGGCAGCTCCCTCTTTTATGGCCAGTTTTAGCAGGCAAAGAAGAATATAGATACATATACATGTATATATATATATATTAGATAGGTAAAATATATACATATCTTATATATGTATATATACATATTTGGGTGGAGGGGAAGGAAAGAGGGTCATGTAAACCTAAACAGTCATCACATTACCCCAAATGAGCCTGACATTAACAGAGAAATAATAAATAACGCCTAGGGGTAAAGTGACAACGTGGGTGCAGCAAAAAGGGAAAGGGCACACATTTAACTACTCAATACCTGTCTGTTATTTGTTTGGCAGAGTTCAGGCCAGCCCCAGGCTTTTCCACTTGCCAGACAAGTTGATGATACTCAAAATGTTTTTAAAAAAGATTCAAGCAGAGCTCCACACCACAGTTTTCCTTCAAGTCAGGTGGTCAGCAGGCAGTTTTCCGACCACTAGAAACAGAAACTTTGGCTCCGAGGCAAATAAAAAAAAAATGTATCTCCACTTACAACATGAAAATACAGAAAATTCACCAAAAACAAACAAACAAAAAAAACTATCAAAGTCTACTTCCAGCAAAACTGAGGTAGCACTGCTTTCTCTGCATTCAGTACTTAAGTGGTTGTTAGTATGTGTTCTAAAATCACTGCTCACTTGACTGACAGGTGCAGCATGTTGATACATAAACTCAACATGAAATGCAATGGGTCAAAGAAGGAATGAGCAAGAAGTGTGAGAAGGAAGGATTTCAGATAAATTTGCTTAAAAGGGGGTTGTCACCAGACTACACACACTCTTGGCTGGCCTTGGCTCTCCAAGAGCTTTTACTCACCTGGGAATTAATGCAATGTGGTTAACAGTTAACACTGCTAATCAACTCTGTGTAAATCTTTAAAAATTATTATCACAACCTAAATTCAACCATGTAAACAGCACTACACACAGTACAGACCTGCCCTGAAAAACACTACGCAAAACTGAGATCTGGCACTGCATTGTTTGCAATGTTAATTCAACCTAACGCCCATTCCCCACCCTGCTCTACGCCCTCCCCCACCAAAAAAAAAGAAAATGAAAAAAAGAAAAAATCTGTGCAACAAATGGCAGGCCAATGCTATCTGAAGGCTTCAAAAAAAAAAAAAAAGAAGATACACAATATGTAGCCAGGTTCAAATATTTTGGGGGACCCCCCAAAAAAGAAATAACCAAAATAACCAAAAAAAAAAAAAAAAGAAGAAAGTGCCTAAAACATGATACAGCATTTTAGAGCCCTTTCAGATACAAGGCAGAGAAAGGTGTAGAGTAGAAAATATCTGGATATTAGGTAATTTCCAGAAAGGTCCAATTCCTCGGGTGGCTCCAGAGCAGCGGGCAGACCCTCATGGCCGCCCCGAACAGTACTAAGTCTGCTCTTGGGGACACAAGCCCAAGGGCCCTGAGCTGAGCACACCTCCCCCAGCCCCTTCACTTTTCCTCCGCTCCATCTCCCACTCCACAAAGGTATCGAAGAGACTCGGCCAGGCCTCATCTTCGCTGTAGTTGCTGAGGTCGGGGCCAATCACCTGAGTGAAGTTAAGGAACATGTTCCAAGTGTCCCGGGAGATGCCCTTGATCCCAGAAGGGTTCTCTGTTAGGAAGTTTAGCCACTGGTCCAACACTGGAGGATTGTTCTGGGTAAAGACTAACTTCCACAGGGCAATGGCTATTTCCCGATGCAGTGACCGCTGCCCTTCTTCAGAATCCAGGCCAAACTGAAATGTAAACCGGTAGAGATCCTTGAATTTGTCCTCCTGTTTGGCTTCTATTAAAAGGCTGGGAAACCGGGCACAGATTCCATCAATGCTGTCTGCACTTATTGCTTTGCAGCCATCAAAAAACTCCTTCCTGCAACAGGAAGTAAGAGGCATAATTAATAATTGTAAATGAAAATCATTTCCTATGAGGCAATACAGTGTAGTGATTAGCACCATGGCTCTGGGGCTGGGTGGCCTGGGTGTGAATTCCTACTCCTCTACTTATGGGTTCTTTTCTTATCTGAAATGCTGAGGCTACTACATTGCTTCACAGGGTTTTGGTAAGGACAAGTTAGTATATGTCAACTGATTCTAATAGTGCCTGGCACATGGTAGGCAGCTGACAATGGTCTATTCATTCTTGTATTCACCTTCCCAAAGCTAAACTCCCACTCCATGCCTTGCTTTCCATCCTGCAATAGTGACTGAGCTTCAGACTCGCCTCCCATATGGGGTCCTTCCTGCTCTCCTTTTGAGTGCTGTTTTTGGAATATTCTTGGTGACCGCCAAGGAAGATTTCTAAAGCCAAAGATTCTGCATGAACCTGAGTAACTACCACCACAGATCAAAGTTGTATTATTAACAAACAAAAATTGTGTATGTATTCTGAGTATCTGTGTAACACTTTCAGCTCAAAATATGGTCTCACAATGATCATCCCCTCAGAGACTACAATATCCACTAAAGATACAAGACCCCTGAGGTCTGCTGGGTAAGCTACCCAGGGGCTAGCAATTATAGGAGGGGCTTCTCAAAGTAAATTCGTTTTTTTTTTTAAAGATTTTATTTATTTACTTTTAGAGTAAGTGGAAGGGAGAGAGGGAGAGAAACATCAATGTGCGAAAGAAACATCAATTGGCTGCCTCTTGCATGCCCCAACTAGGGACCTGGCCTACAACCCAGACATGTGCCCTGAGAACTGGTGACCTTGCGGTTCACAGGCTGACACTCAACCCACTGAGCAACACCAGCCAGGGCTCAAGGTTAATTCTCGTTTATCACCCAGCACTTTGCAAACCACACCTTGGGGTGATCCTGCCATGTCCTTTCCAACAAACAACCTCTATAGGGAAGTATGACCGTGACGATGTGCAATTACTGCTAGATAACTGAGCCAGCTGAGGGCACTGTGTGAAACGCAGTGACAGAGGCACTCACTCTACAGGCACTCTCAGAGTCTGGCACGTGACAACTGTACAATAAATATCGAAGAAGTGAGGGAACTGACAATTAGAGGAGTGAAAGGTCTGACACAACAGTGAGGCTTGGCAGCAACTTGGCAACAGGGCTCAACATGGATTATACCTCGTTTAACTTCAGGCGAGGATGGATGGTAGGTGCCCAGTTATTCAGAGGCTAAATAGCTTTAGGGTAATTTGACAGACACAGAGAAAGACTTACCTAAACCCTTTGAAGCCAACCTAGTTTTATCCTAGCTGGGCACCACTGTCTAATGGTGTTCTCTTTCCTTCTCTGCTCACTTGGAAAAGTATTTGTGACTAACCTGGTAAATTTGCACATGGTAGCAGCCTGGAACTTCCAAGCCAAAAGCAGCACTCGAAATTCCGTGGGGTCAACACATAGGTCACTGCAAAAGCGCTCCATGCCTTCCTCCAAAATTGCATCCTCCCGCTCGTCCTTGTAGCGCCTGAACAGTTCTTCCAACCGCTGCAAGGAAGACTCTTCGGCATTAGACTTGGGCTCCCTCCCAGCATCTCCTGAGGATGTTGGCAGCTGGCAGGCCTCGGCAGCAGCCTCTGCCTTCTTGGTCCCATTAACGAGGATATCCCCAGCTGGCTTGCCACAAGCTGGCAGCTGTTCATCGCGGTGGCCTGCACCTCGCCTGCTGTGTGACTTGCTGCTGGGGTCTCGATCTCCATTCTTGCTGCCCAGGGTTGATGAGGGATTCTTGCACTTGGTGACACACTGGCCCATGGTACCGGTAGCCTGGCCTCTAGAGTGGCCCCTTCTGGATCAGATACCCTCGCTGCCACTGGCCCTTGAAGCTCAACATGCCATCAGCCAGAGGAGCCAGCCAAACTGGAAGGAAATGAGAAAGTAGTCACCAGTGGACAAGGAAAAAGAATATGGAAGCCACCCTCTGGGGACTGGACGGCACATGGAGCCAACCATAACGCAGGAGAGATCCCAAGCTCATCAGCACCTTCGCTGTAAGGCAGCTCTGTACATTCACCTTAGAAATGCAGTGGCTATACAGCACACGTGGAGAACCAATACAGAAAAATTCCTAAAATTCCTACAATAATATAGGTTACAGAGAAGTTGATTCATGTGCAGAATGCATCAAGGAAAACTGTTTGCCAGAAATATTCCAGAGGAATCTGTCTTGCTAACCTGCCCTCACATAAGAAAGTTATGTGAATACAAATTAAACCAGAAGTAGCACTTAAAAGGTTCATCTTCTGGTCTCTGAGGTCAAAATTCTCAGATTTCCTTTTCAAGAAGGATGAATAGAGAAAAGGGGTGTCCACATCCAAGACAAACTATAGATTTCATAATGACCTGAAGATGAGGTAAAGGATTTTACCTCAAAGGATGAGGTAAAGAGTCAAGGCTACAAGAAGAGTCCCAGCCAAAGAGCAAAGTAAAACTTGTCTCTAATCTCTTCAGAGTCCTTTCTGAGACTCCCACAAAGTATGTGAAATGCCCTTTCTTCACTTTAGGAGCCATCCACAAAACCTGTAGTCCATGCCAAGGTTCCCAGTCCCTGAGCTGCTTTCCTCACCATCTCAGGTCCTCTGCAAAGTGGTATGGAGGTAGGATGCAACCCAAGTTCACACTATCTATTAACGTCCTATAGGCCTGCAGACTCAGTCCTCCTAGAGGGTGTCTCCAATAGAAACATTTCAAATAAAAAACCTAACCCTACATCTACAAGAACTGGAGGAACAATAACAAACAGAGCCCAGAGGAAGTAGAAGGAAGGAAATCAAGATCAGAAGAAAGGAAATCAAGTAAATGACATAGAAACTAAAAGAACAACTCAAAGGACCAATAATTCCACGAGCTAGTTCTATGAAAAGATAACAAAAAGATCAACAGACCTTTAACCAGAGTACTCAAGAAAAAAAGAAAGAGGATGCAAATAAATAAAATCAGAAACGAACTAAGAAAAATTACAACAAATAACCACAGAAGTACAAAGGATTGTGAGAAATTACTATGAACAACTATATGCAAAGAAGTATGAAAACCTGGGCAAAAGGGACAAATTTCTAGAAACATATAATACTCTCAAACTGAATCAAGAAGTAGCAGAGAGCCTGAATAGACCAATAACAGCTGATGAAATTGAAGCGGTCATCAAAAAATTCCCAGCACACAAAAGCCATGGACTGGATGGGTTCACAGGAGAACTTTATAAAACATTTAGGAAAGAGCTAACCACTATCCTTCTTGGACTATTCCAAAAAATCCGAGAAGAAGGAAGACTCCCAAACTCTTTTTATGAGGCCAGCATCGTACTAACCCCCCAAAAGACAAAGACAAGAAAGAAAGAAAACTACAGGTCTATATTGCTGATGAATATAAATGCTAAAATCTTCAACAAAATATTGGCAAACCAGATCTAGAAATACGTTAAAAAGGTGATGAACCACAATCAAGTGGGATTCACCCCAGGGATGCAAGGATAGTACAATATTTGCAAATGAATCAACGTAATAGCTTCTTCCAGCCAAAATGGAGGCATAGGTAGATACTCTCTGCCTCCTCGCTAAAACAAAAGGACAACCACAAATTTATGGGTGGGGGGGGGGTGGGGGGGGCACAGAACTGCCAGAAAATCAAACTGTATAGAAGTCCAACATCCAAGGAGTTAAAGAAGAAACATTCATCCACACTGTTAGGAGGGACGGAAACGGGCAGCCAGAGCAGAGAAGACTTACAGCAAGGTAGTGGCAGGAGGAGCCAGCGGTCCCACATTTGCATGTGGATAAACTGGGAGGAAGAACTAGGGAGAGAGACAGACTGTGCAAGCCAGGGTTCCAGTGCAGGGAAATAAAAGCCTCAAAACCTCTGGGAGTAAAAACCATGGGGGTTGAGGCAGAAGGAAAAACTCCCAGCTACACAGGAAAGTTCACTGGAGAGACACACAGGGTCCTAAAACCTACATAAAACCACCCACCTTGGAGTCAACATCCTAAGGGCCCAATTTGCTTGTGGGTAGTCGTGGAGAGGACTGGAAGCTGGCAAGAGCTGAACAAGCAGCACTGTTCCCTCTTGGACCCCTCCCCTACATACTGCCATAACTCAGTGACCTGGGTCAGCCCACGCTGGCAAATACCTAAGGCTCTGCCCCTTGCTACATAACAGGCACGCCAAGACAAAAATATATGACCCTAATGAAAGAACAGATCAAAGCTCCAGAAAAAATAGAACTAGGTGATGAAGAGATAGCCAACCTAGCAGATGCAGATTTCAAAACACTGGTAATCAGGATGCTCACAGAAATGGTTGAGTGTGGTCACAAAATTAAGAAAAACTGAAGGCTATGAAAAGTGAAATAAAGGAAAACAGACAGGGAACCAACAGTGAAGGGAAGGAAACAAGGACTCAAATCAATGGTTTGGACCGGAAGGAAGAAATAAACATTCAACCAGAACAGAATAAAGAAACAAGAATTCAAAAAATGAGGAAAGGCTTAGGAGCCTCCAGAACAACTTTAAACATTCCAATATCTGAATCATAGGGATGCCAGAAGGAGAGGAGGAAGAGCAAGAAATTGAAAACTTATTTGAAAACATAAATGAAGGAGACCTTCCCCAATCTGGCAAAGGAAATAGACTTCCAGGAAGTCCAGGAAGCTCAGAGAGTCCCAAAGAAGTTGGACCCAAGGAAGCACACAGCAAGGTACATCATAATTATGTTACCCAAGATTAAAGATATAAATAGAATCTTAAAAGCAGCAACAGAAAAGTAAACAGATACATACAAAGCAGTTCCCATGAGACTATCAGCTGATTTCTCAAAAGAAACGTTGCAGGCAAGAAGGGGCTGGAAAGAAATATTCGAAGTCATGAAAGGCAAGGACCTACATCCAAGATTATTCTATCCAACAAAGCTATCATTTATAATGGAAGGGCAGGTAAAGTGCTCCCCAGATATTAAGTTAAGGGAGTTCATCATCACCAAGCCCTTATTATATAAAATGTTAAAGGGATTTCTATAAGAAAAAGATGATCAAAAATACAAACATTAAAATGACAAAAAACACACAACTATCACCAACTGAACCTAAAAAAACAAAAACAAACTAAGCTAACAACTAGAACAGGAACAGAATCACAGAAATAGAGACCAGATGGAGGGTCATCAGCGGGTAGGTGGTTGGGGGGAGAATGGGGGAAAAGGTACATGGATAAGAAGCACGAATGGTAGGTACAAAATAGACAGGGAGATATTAAGAATAGTATGGGAATTGGAGAAGATAAACTACTTATATATATGACACATGGACATGAACTAAGATGGGGGAAGAGGGATACAGGGTGGAGAGGAATAAGGGGTAGAAAAAATGGGACAACTGTAATAGCATAGCCAATAAAGTATATTAAAAAATAAACATAACATCACATAAAATGAAAGACAAAAACCACACGATCATATCAATAGATGTGGAAAAAGCATTTGGTAATGTACACGCCACCCATTTATGATGAAAACATTCAGCAAAGTGGGAGTAGAGGGAGTATAGCTCAACAGAATTAAAGGCCTTATATAAGAAACTTACAGACAACATCATACTCAACGAACAAAAACTATAAGCTTTCACCCTAAGATGATGAACAAGGCAAGGATGCTCACTTTCACCACTTCTATTCCACACAGTACTGGAAGTTCTAGCCACAGCGATCAGATAAGAAAAAGAAATAAAAGCCCTCCAGATTGGAAAGGAGGAAGTAAAACTGTTTTTGTTTGCAGATGACATGATAGTATACACAGAAAATCCTTCACCAAAAAACTAATTAACCTAATAAGTGAACTAGGCTCAGCCAAAAACTACTTGACCTAATAAGTGAATTTGGCAAAACAGTAGTATTCAAAGTCAATATTCAGATATCGAAGGCATTTTTGCACATCAACAAAGAAATATCAAAAAAAAGAAAAAAGAAAAAAAAAGAAAAAAGAAAGAAATATCAAGCAGAAATCAGGAAAAAAATTCCATTTGCTATATAGCAACAAGAAAAATAAAGTACCTAGGAATAAACTTAAACAAGAAGATAAAAGATCTGTATTTAGAAAACTACAGAACAATGAAGAAACAAATTAAGGAAGATAGAATAAATGGAAGCATGTACCGTGTTTATGGATTGCAAGAATTAACAGAATTTAAATTCCCATACTACCCAAAGCAATTTCTAGATTCAGTGCAATCCCTATTAAAACACAAATGACATATATAGAACAAATATTTCAAAAACTGGGGAGATTCAAGATGGCGGCATGGTAGGAGGACGCAGATTCCACTCTCCTCTGCACACGGGGGAAAAACCTAGCCGATCTACAGAGGAACAGAGCGGACAGTCAAAAAAATAATATCACAGCATATATGAAAATAGATCAAAATCTGTAGCAGACACTGGAAAAACAGATGCAGCGACTGAGCGACCGGAGGTGGCCATGGGACTGGGATGGAGGCGGGTCTGTGACCGGAGGTGGCTCTGCAACCGACCAGAGGCAGCCCTGCGACCGGAGGAGGGGGCATTGTGGAAGACCTGGAGCTCACACCCATGATCCTAGGGTGAGTGCGTGCAACTCGGGAAACTCACAGAGCCCATGCCTGTAGACTTGGGTAGGCGCGTGCACCCGGTAGGAGACCTGGAGCTCAAAGCAATAAACACGGGGAGTGCTCTATCTGTAAAATATCCCAGTTGAAACCCATAAACTCGGGAAAGCCCGCCCTCTGCAGGAGGCTCAGAAATCACACCAAGGCCCTGCATGGAGAGTGCACCACTAGCCCTGGGAAGAGTGCATGGCCGGCACTGAGGAGAGTAGCCCAAAGCTGACTGAGGGTTTTCTTTCTTTCTTTTCTTTTTTTTTTTTAGTTGTTTTTTTGTTTCTTTGTTTGGGATTTTTGGTTTATTTATTTATTTTTTTGGTGGGGTACTTTTTGTTTTGTTTTAATTATATATTTTTATTATTTTTATTATTTTTATCTTTTTTATCCCTCAATTCCTCTTGCTTATCTTTACTTCTTTCTTGTTTTTCTCCTTCTTCCTTTCTTTACAATTTTATCTCTCATTCCTTCCTCTTTTTTTTTCACTTTTTTCTTTTCTCTTTTTAAATACCCACGAGTGAAACACAAAAAAATCCTGGAACTGTGAAAAAACCAGAGTTGGGCCAAAAGAGGGGGTATCCCAACAGCTGAGACAGTGGAAGCTGTGAACACCAGGATACCTGAAGGAGACTACACCACTGAATCTCACCGGAATTCTACCACAGAAGTTAATGCCATAAACCCAGGGAGCCGGAACAGATCAATTTAAGAAGCTGAGGCTTACAAGAAGAGTCTCACAAACAATGAGAAGACAAAGACACAATACCCAAATGAAAGGAAAGGAGGAAGCCCCAGAAAGAATGCTAAATGCAACAGGCAACTCAACTATCAAATATTGAGTTCAAAGCAATGGTTGTCAGGAAGATCAATGAGCTCTCAATGAGCTACCAGAAATTACAGGGAAACTATGATGATATTACAGCAAACTATATCAACATGAAAAAGGAAACAGAAACTGTCAAAAAGGGCCAAGAGGAAATGAAGAATACAATTTCTGAACTGAAGAACACAGAAGAAATGAAAAGCAGAATCCATGAAGCAGAGGATCAGATCAGCAAGTTGGAGGACAAAGTAGAAAAAAACACCCAGAAAGAGCAAGAAAAGGAAGAGGCTCAGAAAGAATGAAGAGGGATTAAGATAAATGCAAAACAATATAAAACGTAATAATATCCGTATAATAGGGACACCAGAAGGAGAAGAAGAACAAGGGATAGAAACCCTATTTGAAAAGTAATGATGGAAAACTACCCTAATTTGATGAGAGAAAAAGTCACATAAATCTAGGAAACACAGAGAGTCCCAATCAAGAGGAACCCAAAGAGGACCACTTCAAGACACATCATAATTAAAATGGCAAAATTCCAAGACAAAGAGAGAATCTTAAAGGCAGCAAGGGAGAAACAGGAAGTAACATACAAGGGAGCCCTGATAAGGTTAGCAGGTGACTTCTCAATGGAAAGGCTCCAAGCCAGAAGAGAATGCAAGAAATATTCCAAGTAATGAGAACCAAAGGCCTGAAACCAAGGCTACTTTACCCAGCAAGGCTTTCAATCAAGATAGAAGGCCAAATAAGGAGCTTCCGAGACAAACAAAGTCTAAAAGAATACACCTCTACCAAATCAGTTCTGTAAGAGAGGCTAAAGGGACGGCTTTAAGGAAAGGAAGGAAAAGAGAGAGAGCGCGCGCACAGGTATGAAAATGGCAATGAATAAGTACCTATCAATAATAACCTTAAATGTGAATGGATTAAATGCTCCAATCAAGAGGCATAGAATAGCTGAATGGATAAGAAAGCATGATCCACACATATGCTGCTTACAAGACCACATAAATGCCCACCTCAGGACAAAAGGCCTACACAGACACAATGTGAAGGGCTGGAAACAAATTTTCCAAGCAAATGGACAGGGAAAAAAGCCAGGGTAGCAATACTCATATCAGACAAAATAGACTTCAAAACAAGGGCCATAAAGAGAGACCCAGAAGGTCACTTCATAATACTCAAGGGAAGAATACACCAAGAAGATATAAACATTGTAAATATATATGCATCCAACATAGGAGCACCTAAACACATAAAGTAAATCTTAGAGGACGTCAAGAAAGACATTGACAGCAACACAATTATAGTAGGCGATTTTAACACCCCACTGTCAAAAATGGACAGATCTTCCAAACAAAATATCAACAAAGATATGGCAGCATTGAACAATGCCCTAGATGAAATGGATTTAACTGATATCTATAGAGCCCTTCATCCCAAAGAAGCTACATACACATTCTTTTCAAATGCACATGGAACATTTTCAAAGATAGACCACATGATAGGACACAAAATAAGCCTCAACAAATTCAAGAAAATTGAAATCAGACCAAGCATTTTCTCCAACCGCAAGAAACTGAAACTAGAAACTAACCCCAAGGGAAAAAACCTAAAACCCTCAAAATCATAGAGGTTGAATAGCATGCTATTAAACAATGAATGGGTCAAGAATGAAATTAGGGAGGAAATCAAAAAGTTTCTGGAAACAAATGAAAATGAACTCACATTGACCCAAAACTTATGGGACACAGCAAAGGCAGTCCTCAGAGGGAAGTTCAAATCAATACAGGCCTATCTAAAGAAGATAGAAACATTTCAAACAAACCATTTAACCCTACGCCTACAAGAACTTGAGGATCAACAACAAAGACAGCCCAGAGCAAATAGAAGGAAGGAAATAACCAAGATCAGAGCAGGATTAAATGACATAGAGACTAAAAGAACAATTCTAAGGATCAATGAATCCAGGAGCTGGTTCTTTGAAAAGGTAAACAAAATTGACAAGCCTTTAAGCAGGCTCATGAAGAAAAAAAGAGAGAGGACTCAAATAAACACAATCAGAAATGAAAAAGGAGAGATTACAACGGACACCACAGAAATACAAAGGATTGTAAGAAATAACTATGAAGAACTGTATGCCAAGAAATTTGAAAACCTAGGTGAAATGGACAAGTTTCTAGAAAAATATAAACTCCCAAAACTCAATGAAGAAGAAGCAGAAAGCCTGAACAGACCAATAACAGTAGATGAAATTGAAGCAGTAATCAAAAAACTCCCAACACACAAAAGCCATGGCCCAGATGGTTTCACAGGAGAATTCTACAAAGCATTTAAGGAAGAGCTAACTCCTATACTTCACGAAGTATTCCAAAAAATACAAAATGATGGAAGACTCCCAAACTCTTTTTATGAAGCCAACATCATTCTAATCCCAAAACCAGATAAAGACATAACAAGGGAAGAGAACTTCAGGCCAATATCACTGATGAACATAGATGCTAAAATCCTCAACAAAATATTGGCAAACCGCATCCAACAATACATTAAAAAGAACATACACCATGACCAAGTGGGATTCATCCCAGGGATGCAAGGATGATTCAAAATTCGCAAATCAGTAAATGTAATACATCACATAAACAAAAGCAAAGACAAAAATCACATGATCATATCAACAGATGCGGAAAAAGCATTTGGTAAGATACAGCACCCATTTAGGATAAAAACACTCAGCAAAGTGGAAATAGAGGGAGCATTCCTCAACATAATAAAGGCCATATATGAGAGACCTACAGCCAACATCATACTCAACAGGCAAAAACTAAAATATTTCCCACTAAGATCAGGAACAAGACAAGGTTGCCCACTTTCACCACTTCTATTCAATATAGTATTGAAAGTCTTAGCCACAGCAATTAGACAAGAAAAGGAAATAAAAGGCACCCAAATTAGAAAGGAGGAAACAAAACTATCATTGTTTGCAGATGACATGATAGTGTACACAGAAAATCCTATAGACTCGGCCAAAAAGCTGCTCAACCTTAGAAATGAATTTGGCCAAACAGCTGGATACAAAGTCAATATCCAGAAATCAAAAGTATTTTTGTATACCAACAATGAAACAGCAGAAGCAGAAATCAAGAACAAAATCCCATTTGATATAGCAAAAAGAAAAATAAAATACCTAGGAATAAACCTAACCTAGGAGGTAAAAGACCTGCATGCAGAAAACTACACAACACTGAAGAAAGAAATCAAGGAAGACACAAACAAATGGAAGCATATACCGTGTTCATGGATCGGAAGAATTAATATCATCAAAATGTCCACACTACCCAAAGCAATTTACAAATTCAATGCAATACCTATTAAAATACGAATGGCATATTTCACAGACATAGAACAAACACTTAAAAAATGTATATGGAACCATAAACGACCCCAAATAGCTGCTGCAATTTTGAGAAAGAAGAGCAAAGTAGGAGGGATCACAATACCTGATACCAAACTGTATTACAAGGCCACTGTAATCAAAACAGCCTGGTACTGGCATAAAAACAGGCACATGGACCAGTAGAACAGAACAGAGAGCCCAGAAATAAACCTAAGTCTCTACGGTCAATTAATATTCAACAAAGGGAGCAGCAACATAAAATGGAGTAAAAATAGCCTGTTCAACAAGTGGTGTTGGGAGAACTGGACAGCTTCGTGAAAAAAAATGAAACTTGAGCAGCAACTTACACCATACACAAAAATAAATTCAAGGTTGATAAAAGATTTAAATATAAGCTGTAACACCATTAAAGTCCTAGAGGAGAAGATAGGCAGGAAAATCTCAGATATTTCACGCAGCAACATTTTTACTGATATGTCCCCTAAAGCAAGGGACATAAAGGAAAGAATAAAGAAATGGGATCTTATCAAAATGAAAAGCTTCTGCACGGCTAAAGAAAACAGTATAAAAATAAAAAGAGAACCAACTGTATGGGAAAACATATTTGCCAATGATATCTGAGACAAGGGTTTAATCTCCAAAATATATAAAGAACTTATACAACTCCACTCTAAGAAGACAAGCAACCCAATTAAAAAATAGGCAAAGGACTTGAACAGACACTTCTCCAAGGAGGACATACAGACGATCCAGAGACACATGTAAAAAAGGCTTGGTATCGCTAGCTATCAGAGAGATGCAAATTAAAACCATAATGAGATAACACTTCACACCAGTCAGAATGGCCATCATAAACAAAGCAACACACAGCAAGTGTTGGAGAGGTTGTGGAGAAAAGGGGACCCTAGTGCACTGTTGGTAGGAATGGTACAACCACTATGGAAAACAGTATGGAATTTCCTCAGAAAACTAAAAATGGATCTAACTTTTGACCTAGCAATTCCACTGCTTGGTTTATATCCTAAGAACCCTGAAACTCCAATCCAAAAGAACCTATGCACCCCTATGTTCATAGCAGCACAATTTACAATAGCCAAGTGTTGGAAGCAACCTGGGTGCCCATCAGTAAATGAATGGATCAAAAAACTGTGGTACATTTACACAATGGAATTCTATGCAGCAGGAAGAAAGAAGGAGCTCCTATCCTTTGCAACAGGATGGATGGAACTGGAGAACATCATGCTAAGTGAAATAAGTCAGGCAGTGAAGACAAATACCATATGATCTCACCTTTAACAGGAACCTAATCAACAAAACAAAGAAGTAAGCATAATATAACCAAAGACACTGAAATTGAGAACAAGCTGACAGTCACCAGAGGGGAGAAGGGGGGGATTTCAGGGGAGAAGGGGAAGGGTTTAGAGCAACAAGTATAAAGGACACATGGACAAAACTATGGGAGGGAGGTGGGGACGGCTGGGGTGGTGGACTGGGGTGGGAGTAAAAGACAGAAAACTGTACAAGATCAACGATTAAAATAAAAATTAAAAATAAAATAAAAGTAAAAATAAAAAAAGGACTTCAAATATTTCAAAAATTTATATGGAACCATAAATGACCCTGAATAGCCTCAGCAATTTTAAGAACGAAGAACAAAGTAGGAGGGAATCACAATATCTGACAAACTATATTACAAGGTCACTGTAGTCAAAACAGTCTCGTAGTAGCATAAGAACAGACACATAGATCAATGGAACAGAACAGAGAGGCCAGAAATAAAGCTATGCCTCTGTGATCTATTAATACCTGACAAAAGAGGGAGCTGCATAAAATGGAGTAAAAATAGCCTTTTCAATAAATAGTGTTGGGAAATCTGGACAGCTACATGCAAAAAAGATGAAACTAGACCACCAATTTACACCCTACACAAAAATAAACTAAAGATGAATGTAGGACTTAAATATAAATTGCGACACCATAAAAGTCCTAGAGGAGAATATAGGCAGGAAAATCTCAGATATCCCACATAGCAATATTTTCACTGGTATTTCCCCTAGGGCAAGGGATATAAAGGAAAAATAAACAAATGGGACTATATCAAATTAAAAGCTTCTGCACAGTTAAAGAAAACACCAACAAAATAAAAAGGGAACCTACTGTAAAGGAAACCACATTTTCCAATGATACCTCAGACAAGAGTTTGATCTCCCAAATACATAAAGAATGTACACAACTCTACTCCAGGAAGACAAACGATCCAATTGAAAAACCGGGCAAAGGATATGAACAGAAACTTTTCTAAGGAGAACATATGGAGGGCCCAGAAACATATGAAAAGATGCTCAGAATCACCAGCCATCAGAAAGATGCAAACCACAATGAGATACCACTTCACACTGGTGAGACTGGCCATCATAAACAGAGCAACAAACAACAAGTGCTGGAGAGGTTGTGGAGAAAAGGGAACCCTGGTGCACTGTTGGTGGGAATGCACACTGGTACAGCCACTGTGGAAAACATTATGGTATTTCTTCAAAAAACTAAAGATGGAACTCCCTTTTGATCCAGTGATCCCACTGCTGGAAATATAACCTAAGAATCCTGAAACAGCAATCCAAAAGAACCTATGCACCCCAATGTTCATAGCAGCACAATTTACAATAGCCAGGAGCTGGAAGCAAGTGCCCACCAGTAAATGAGTGGATGAAAAAATTGTGGTACAAATGTGGTACACAATGGAATACTACACAGCAGAAAGAAAGAAGGAACTGCTAATCTGCATGTGAGCATGAATAGAACTGGAGAGTTTTATGCTGAATGAAATCAAAATGAAATCAGCCAGGCAGTGAAAGACAAATACCATATGATCTCACCTGTAAGTGGAACCTAATCAACAAAACAAATGATCAAAACAGAATCAGAGAGATGGAAATAAAGAACAAACTGACAGTAAGTAGAGTGGTGGTGGTGGTGGGGGGGGACAATAGAAGAAAGAAGGGGAAGAGCCAAGTCAAAGAACATGTATAAAGGACCCATGGACATGGACAACGGTGTGGGGATTGATGGTGGGAGCGGGGGACTGGGCATGGAAGAGCAACAGGGGAAAAAACTGGGATTACTGTAATTGAACAACAATTAAAAAAAAAAGGTGGTCTCCATCTTAAAAGCAGGGCTGATTTATGCAAATACAATCTGTAAATGGTAGGAAAATTGCTCCATGAAAAAGAAAAGTCTACATAACAAACTCATCATGGTGGTTTATTACTAAGGTAATTAAAAGGTGTTTTTTATTTTTACTTTTTAAAGATTGTATGTATGTAAGTATGTATGTATGTATGTATGTATGTATGTATTTCAGAAAGGGGACGGGAGGGAGAAAGAGAGGGAGAGAAACATCAACGTGTGGTTGCTTCTGGGGACCAGGCCCACAACCCTAGGCATGTGCCCTAGACTGGGAATCGAACCAGTGACCCTTTGGTTTGCAGACCAGCACTCAATCCACTGAACCACACCAGCCACGGCTAGAAGGTGTTTTTTAAAGAATGCTACACATTCTGGGTCAGGAGTGAGACAATTTTCCTGACAACGTTGTCTACTCAGGACTCTTAATTCTTACTTTTGACTAGTCCACTAGAAGATCTATCTACAACTTAATACAGATGGTCTTTGACTTATGATGGTTCAATTTACAATGTTGCAAAAGCTATGTGGATAATAAATTATGTGAGACACACTTATAAAACAGCCTTCATGTTATTTGTAGGCTAATATAAATTCTGAGCATGTTTAAGGTAGGCTAGGCTAAGCTGGAATGCTTGGTAGGCTAGGTGTATTAAATGCATTTTCACTTACGATATTTTTAGCCTGCAATAGGTTTATTGAGGCAAAACCCATAATAAGTGGGGGAGCGCCTGTACTTATAAAATTTTACCACCTTCTGTCACTCAAGTTATAATGTTAATAGAATTTAGACCAGGAGCCAGAAGTATAATAGGGAAAGTGGACCAACCAATATCAGTACCATGCCTCAGCTCTAAGAACCTTCATGATACAAGTGCAATGGTCTTAGGAGACTGATAGTAGGATAGAGGGTGCTTTTTACAGAAGGTTGAAGCTTTGAACTTGACAGAAAGAACTTTAGCTTCCTCCAAAGAGTGCCTGGATAAATTCAAGATTATCATCAAAAGGAATTCTAAGGGAAAGTCTGAGTGTACATGTTTAAAATGAAGACCAGAATCATCCTGCAGTTATGGGAGATTCATTGGATCAGGGTGTGTCCTATTCTCCACCCTCAAAAAGAATAAATGAACAGAGACATGTCTACGTCTGTACATGCCCTCGAAAGACTCATAGTTTCACTTAGGTTTCAAAAACACACTGAAACCCCTAAACAGTCTTTAATGTAGAAAATGACAGACCCTAATAAGTATTTTTAAGTCTTTTTACGCTTTAAGAGTTCAACGCCTAAGACAAAAGCATAGCTTATTGAGCACATAAGGGAAGCAACTGTTTGAGCTGAATTATCTCAAAACAAGCAGGAATATACCATGTGGTGGGTCTGATTTCCAGATTTGTGTTTCTAAATACTAGAGCACTGAAAGAAACAAAAGGCCCAGACTCCACCCTCCCCTCCAAGCTTGCACACTGGCAGCTCTAATTCCAGGAACCCTGCTCACCAAGGTTTGTTGTTCAGCTCCTGCTGCTGAGGGAGACCCAGGTACCAGGTAGGGTAAGAGGATTTCCTGGCTTCCCTCTGACCTACCTACTTCAGGCCACTCACCCCACTCCCACCAGATGGATGTGTCCTTGTACCAGCTTCCTCCAAAGCCTTGTACCAAGGCCTTCAGGTAGGGGCAAAAAAGATGGGCCTCCCAAAGACCCCAAATCCAACTTATACACTCAGCCCTCCAAATTAAGAGCATCTTTGATGATCTGATACAGCACAGGCAGCTGAAACCTGAAGGCTTTTAACATGCCAAGCAGATGAGAAAAAGAAGGGGAAAATTAATTTAAAAAGATGATCAATCAGCAAGTGCCAGTATTACATCCCTTTCTTTCATTCTGGTCTCATCTTTGAAATAACCCCATTCCTGCTGAGTACTGAGGTAAGTGGTAGGCTCAAGACAGGGGAAAATGTTTTCATATATGATGGTGAGGACAGCCGCCTGACTATGCAGTGGGCTCTCTTCTATTATGTCTACCTTCTAGTTCTGTTCCCACGTTTTCCCCAGGCTCAATCACAGTGCCCAACCCTGGGTACCAGGCTACCCACACTTCTTTAAGTATTTTACAGTTGCAATTTTTCCTGGTCCCACTAGCTATTGGCTAATAGCTAATAATAGCAGTTATCAATTACTGAACACTTGATATCATGCTGGACATTAATGCTAAGAAAAAGTACTACTATGGACATTAAAACTAATATATCCTCACCACAGCCCCATTTAAAGACAAAATGAGGCACAAAGCAAATTACCTAGTATTACAAACACAAAACATGGTATGTGGGACTTGAGAAACCATGATCCTTACCTGCTGAGCCCATCCATAACAGTGCACCTAGGAGAAAGCCCACAAACAGATGGGTCCCAAGCTCAAGAGTGTTACCACACAATCCCAGAGTAGTGAGTCTTTCCATCAGCCAGCCCCTGGAAAGAGAGCAACATGTGGTCTGTGCCCAGTGCTCAAGGAAGGTGTCCTATTCACTGCCCTCTCCCAGGTGAGTCCTTGGTGATCCAGGTAGGCCATATGCCCTTGGGCTCAGGCTCCCAGAAGTGGGGACTAAAGTGACTCCAGAGGCCCTAACCCTGTGAAGCTTCAGCCCACTAGTATGGTTCAGAGACCCAGCTCTGCCAATGTTGTCCAACCCTGACTGACACCTGAATTTCTTCAACTTGCAAATATTATCTGCTTCACTGTTGTAAGGATGCATCAGGAAATGCATATAAAGGGTACCTATCACACACTGTCTCCCTACATCCTGAAGCCACTTAATATGACAACTATTATCAGCCAAGTAGTATCTGGTTAGCCTACCAGAAACCCCAGTTTGTCCCATCTGAACAATAGGCTCCAGGCTACTGTTTCCCAGACCCTGCCAGGGTACTAACCCCTCCTTTACTCATGCACTTGGGTCTTATTCAAAAACAGTCCCTTGAACCATAGCACTGATCCTGCTCAAAGGCACCATTGCCCAGAAATACCTGGGAGATCAGGTTCTCCATAGAATAAGACTCCTTGTGACAGATCCTGAATAAAGCTAAGTACTGACTGTCCCCTATGGACACTGTTCACTGGTCACTCACTGTCCAGTGGGCAACCTTCCAGCCAGTTCCAGAGTCCTTTCCTTTCCATTTAGTTTCAGGTCTGTAAGTCTGCAAAAGACAGGCTTTCTAACCACTCATTTATTATACTCATTTAATGGAAATGCCTTCCCATTCAGTCCTCCTGCTAAGTGTCTGAAGTGAACAGTCTGGGCACTCCAGAATCAAATGTCATCAGTAACAGCATCTCTATTAATGAATACCACTCTGTTATTTATTAGTACATTATAATAGATATAAATGTAGCTCTGGGAAATCATTATCCCCATTTCATAGGAAAAGTAGTGAAGGCACACCAGTGTCAAGGAGCTACTTAGGGAGACAGAAACAGGAGTAGAATAATTCAGAGGGTAAGCTTAGCAGGCAGATAACAATCTGAATCTGAGTCACAGGGATCGAACCAGCTATGTGGCTTCAGCAGGTAAGTTTAAAATTGGACAGCTGGACTTCAAGGACTGGTGGGTGCAGCAAATGAGATAATCCATGTAAAATGCTCTGCCCAATACCGGACTCATAGAAAGGACTTAGCCATTTATTAGAATTGTTAATATAAAAAATGTCCATGACAGAATCAAGCCTCCCTTGTAACAGTGCCCTTTTCTGTGGCCATCCCACTCTGTCACAGCAAACAGGCATGCGGGACTCCCCAGGTACCCACAGCTGCTCTGCTCACAGTAAGTGACTGCTGCCTCCTTCTGCTAAGTGGCAAAAATGAGTTGAATGGAGCCAGGGACAAGGAGGGGTGGAGAGAAAAGAAAGGCAGAAAGAATACAGAAAAACAAACAAACAAACAAACAAACAAAACAGTTGTAGCTTGGGGACTACCCAAAAGATGGAAGACAGCATTTGCTCAGCCTATGCTGGACCAAGATCAATCCAGGTTTTCCTCTTCAACTTTGGCTCCAGCGGCTTTTGTCTCCCTCCTTCCCTCCCTCTCTGAACATCAGCCTTGAGCCTCCCTCCTTCCCTGGGCCAACCCTGGCTGCTGTTACTGGGCATGGGCTTGGCCAGCTGCCTGCCTGGATCCAGGCCTGGAGCTGGTGGCACTGATGGGCTGAGGGCAGTCCCAGAGGCTGTGATCCCTGCAGGTGGCTCTGACCCAAAGAGCAACCAGGAAGCTGCTTTCATCTCTCATGGAGTTCTGTGAAGTGACAATCAGGCTAGTCCCTGTTTTCTAGGACTTACTGTCTACTGCTGAGAAAAAAATTATCTCTTGTTTGGGGAATTGAACATCCATTAAGAGCTAAGTCACACAGACACAGTGCAAAAGGAGACAGGAAAAGGAGAGACAAGTGTGAACTCGTGTTACAGAAAGAAATGTGGAGGGACTAACGAAGAGGAACTCAGTAGTGGGACATGGGTTGCACGCTTCACACACATCCTCACCTTCACACTTCCTAACCACTGGACCGTCAAAGCTTGTACACATTAGGAAATAGGTTTCTTCACTAGTCAGCATTGGGGCTAGGAAATGAAACCAGTCTGTCAGACCGCAAGGCCTGTTCTAAGTCCTTCAATGACTGGAGCATGGAATGGAAAGGAAGGAGGCAAAGGGCACATCCAGCTGGTTCATGTTGAGAGGTGATTTTAAAATATGTATTGATAGACCTGGCTGGTGTAGCTCAGTGGATTGACCGCGGGCTGCAAATCGAAGGGTGGCAGGTTCGATTTCCAGTCAGGGCACAGGCCTGGGTTGCTGTACAGGTCCCCAGTGGGGGCCACATAAGAGGCAACCAAACACTGATGTCTCTCTCCCTTTCTCCCGCTCTTCCCCCTGTCTCTAAAAATAAATAAAATTTAAAAAATAAAATATGTGTTGATAGCAGTATCTTTTAAGTTACAAATATTCACTGAGGAAACTGATATAAATTGTCACATTTGACCCAGTACAACACTATGTGGAGGAGAATATAATCTTCCTTTTACAGAGAGGAAAATGAATAGAGATTAAGGGATTTGGCGGAAGGTTGTATAACAAACAGTCTATAAAGGAAAAAAGATTCCAGCCCTGGTGTCTGATTCTAAATGTGCCATTCCACTTCACTAGCCTTACTCTGTTCTTTGTCTGCTAGGATGTGTGCCAGGACACACCCTTCCCCTAAGGAGATGATAATGCCCAAGAAGAAAAGATACATTATCAACATCTGGGTGTTCTTGAGGGGTATTTAGTCAACAGGAACAGAGTCAACTCCAAGGAAGCCTTCAGTTCTGGTCTGGGATCTCGCTGAGCAATGTGTACCCCTGAACAGGTCATTTAACCTCCCTGAATTTCTGGGATCCTAACACTGAAATATGGGGTCTGGACTATTGTGGGATTACCTTCACTTTTTGTCACCCAAAGAGGATAAAGTTCTGAATTTGCAAGCCTTCTGAGGACAGACACTTTCCTCCCTAGTGAACGATTATCACATTTCTTGCCCAAGCCTATGAAAGCCAACAGAAAATCAGGTAAGACCAAAAGGAGAGTGAAAGCAGGGCTATACCAATCAGAACAAGGAATGAAAAGCTTCCCAGTTGTCCCAGCCTTCCCACTCTCTCCTTAATCATCTTAGTTTGATCTCTCCAGAATCAGCAACAGGCCCTGACATATGGAAAACAGACCAGAACAAGCTGGCTCCATACTGCAGCTGGTTGGTCAGGAAGCCCACGCAGAGGAATGCTACGATGGCTCCTAAAGGGAGCCTGTCACCTAAGGAAACAGCCCTGGGAAATAAGCAACTAAAATCAGGAGACATTTTTTTGATTTTCCTCATTTTTTTGAATTCTTGTTTCTTCCTCGTTTTCTGTTTGGTTGTTAATTTCTTCCTTCTGATCCACTCCATTGATTTGAGTCCCAGTTTTCCTTCCATCTCTATCGGTTCCCCATGCGTCTTCCTTCATTTCACGTATTGTAGCCTGCATTTTTTCATCTAGTTTGTGAGCAAAATCAACCAATTGTTAAAGGGACTTATCTAAGAAAAAGAAGATAAAAAATATGACAGTGAAAAGACAGCAAACTCACAGCTATTAAGAACCACACCTAAAACAAAAGCAAACTAAGCAAACAGCTAGAACAGGAACAGAACCACAGAAATGGAGATCATATGGAGGGTTAGCAACAGGGGCGTGGGAGGAGGAGGGGGGGGAAGGTACAGAGAATGAGTAGCATAGATAGTGGGTAGAAAATAGACAGGGGGAGGGCAAGAATAGTATGGGAAATGTAGAAGCTAAAGAACTTATGACACAAGGACATGAACTAAAGGGGTGAATGTGGGTGGGAGAGGGTGTGCAGGGTGGGGGGAATGATGGGGGAGAAATGGGAAAACTGTAATAGCATAATCAATAAAATATATTAAAAAAATAAAATAAAATAAAATAAAATCAGGAGACAAATGCTAGCACCAAACACCAGTGTCAGTGTCAGCAAGGCTTCCTTGAGAGAAGGGACTAATCCAATCTACACTTCTCATTCTCTTCCTATGTAGAGTCTGTTCAGAAGCAAGGAGCCATTGACAAATGCTGGTGTTTCTACATATCGGCAATAAGAAATCCATCTTTCTAACTTCCAACTAAACAGTTGGTAGAGCTGGTCAGGTGCATGCTTTTTTCCCTACTCTATATGCCAGATACTCAAAGGCCAGAGAACATGAGGACATGAGTTCCTTAGCTCCCCATTGGCTGCCAGGCGCTGAAGCTGCTGCACAACAACAGCCATCCCTATGAGGAGTCTCAAAGCCAAGATCATGAGGGCCCCTTTTCTCACCAGGTGGCTGCAGAAGCTGAATGACCAACCAAGAAAAGGCTGGGACTGGGTGGTGCCCATTTGTAAGTTACTTCCTAGAAAGTAAATTTGCAAAATTAATGAGGAGGAAGGCTGAGCATTGTAAATGCAATCACTTGCTGTCAAGATCATCTTTGCGACTTATAAGATCATCTTTGGAAATTAGATCTTACCCAGAGCAACTTGGGAGGGGAAGCTGTTCCTTCTGCTAAAGCACACATGCCCCATTTGCTGCTATTTTCATGCTTTTAAACGGCTTTTTGTCCTAAAATGGACTGCAGCAGCAAGCTAAGACAAGAGTTGTAATTAGGGTTGATAGGAACACGTGACTTTCTACATCAACCAATCTTAAAAGTGGGAAAAAAAAAAGAGAGAGAGAGAGAGAGAACTAGGATGAGGGGAAAGAGGAAGGAAGAGAAGAGAAAAACATTTCGAAGAAAATAAACCAATTGGTTATGCTTCTGTAAAATAATCTTAGCTCCTAAGACCAACCAACCAGGTTTGCACAAAGTAATTTTTCTTTTCTTTTTAACATGTTCTTACTGTTCCTTACGTTGCATACTTCAAATACACCAATAAGACTATCTACCCAGTTAAGACCTGAGGACTGATGACTTGCAGCCAAGATGAAGGCGTAGGTGGACACACTGTGCCTCCTCTCACAACGAAAATTAAGGACAACAAAAATTTAGAAACACAAAACCAACCAGAACATATAGAAAACTGAATTGTACAGAAGTCCAACAATGATTCACCCAGACCGGTAAGAGGGGTAGATTTGGCAGCTGGTGGAGAGGGATCGCAGCAGGAAAAAGCAGTGGCTAGTGGTCCCAGATGTGCAGGCGGCGGTTGGCACACCCCAGGCACGCAGGCAGCGTTAGCAGACCCCGGGCGTGGGGAGGTAATGAGCAGACCCAGTGAGGCACGCAAGGTGGCTGACCATGGTCACATTCGCGGGCAGATAAATCAGGCAAAAATGGGCAGAGAGACAGACTGTGCAACCCAGGGCCCCAGCACTGAGAAATAAAGCCTAAAAGCATCGATTGAAAACACTTGTGGGGGTTGAGGTGCCGGGAGAGACTCCCAGCCTCACAGAGGGGACTGAAATCCAAGAGAGAGCAGAGCAAACGCCATTGTTCCCTCTCTGAACCAGCCCCCACATACAGTGTCACAACTCTGTGACTGGGTTGCCCCGCCCTGGTGAACACCTAAGGCTCTGCCCCTCATGAATAACAGGCGTGACCAGACCAAAGGGAAAAAAAATGGCCCAAACGAAAGAACAAATGAAACCACCAGAGCCAATACTTCTAAGCGACCAAGAGATAGCCAACCTATCAGATGCACAGTTCAAAGCACTGGTAATAAGGATGCTCACAGAATTGGCTGATTTTGCTCACAAATTAGATGAACAAATGAAGGCTACAGTAAGTGAAATGAAGGGAAACACACAGAGAACCAATACTGATGGGAAGAAAACTGGGACTCAATTCAGTAGTGTGGACCAGAAGGAAGAAACAACCAAACAGAAAAGAATGAAGAAACAAGAATTCAAAAAAATGAGGAGAGGCTTAGGAACCTCCAGGACATCTTTAAATGTCCCAACATCCGAATGATAGGGGTACTGGAAGGGGAAGAGGAAGAGCAACAAGTGGAAAACTTATCTGAACAAATAATAAAGGAGAACTTCCCCAATCTGGCAAAGGAAATAGACTTCCAGGAAGTCCAGGAAGCGCAGAGTGTCCCAAAGAAGTTGGACCTAAGGAGGAACACATCAAATTACATTAGCCAAGATTCAAATGAAGCAGAGAATTCCAGAAGCAGCTAGAGATAAGGGGACAGTCACTTACAAAGGAGTTCCCATCAGACTGTCAGCTGATTTCTCAGAAGAGACCTTCCAGGCAAGAAGGAGCTGGAAACAAGTATTCCAGAATTCATGAAAGTCAAGGACCTACATCCAAGAATGCTCTATCCAGCAAAGCTTTCATTTAGAATGGAAGGGCAGATAAAGTGCTTCTCAGATAAGGTCAAGTTAAAGGAGTTCATCATCCATCACCAAGCCCTTATTATATGAAATGTCAAGGGGACTTATCTAAGAAAAAGAAGATAAAAAATATGAACAGTAAAAAGACAGCAAACTCACAGCTATTAACAACCACACCTAAAACAAAAGCAAACTAAGCAAACAGCTAGAACAGGAACAGAACCACAGAAATGGAGATCACATGGAGGGTTAGCAACAGGGGAGTGGGAGGAGGACAGAGGGGGAAAGGTACAGAGAATAAGTAGCATAGACGGTGGGTAGAAAATAAACAGGGGGAGGGCAAGAATAGTATGGGAAATGTAGAAGCTAAAGTACTTATGACACATGGACATGAACTAAAGGGGGGGAATGTAGGTGGGAGGGGGTGTGCAGGATGGAGGGGAATGAAGGGGGGAAATGGGACAATTGTAATAACGTAATCAATAAAATATATTTTTAAAAAAAGACCTGAGGACTGCAGCCACTTTAGGCTGCTAGAACAAATACTACTTGCCAAATACAGCCAAACCAACACACACACACACACACACACACACACACACTCACTCACTCACTCTAAAATTTCCAAATACCAAATCATAAAGTCTTTTGGGTCTCTAGACTCCAGAACTGAACTATATGATTAATCTCACACAACTCAAAATAACCCAAAAGGAGTCATATCACTTTACTCACCCACATTTGGAATATTTTTTGCTGTCACACTACCTACTTCTGTGCAGACAGCCCCACTTAGGGTACAGAGTCTTAGGCTGGCCACTATTTGCTTTTTCCCCATCCTCTTCTGTTGCTCCCCTGTTTAAAACCAGAGGGCTGGGCTGTTCTGGGTGTGTGCTGCATGGCATCATAATAAAAACGGCACACCTGGCACACTCTTCAGCTCTGATTTTAAGCTTGAAGCTTGTCTTCTTACTTAGCAGATGGACACCTTGGACCCAGGGGAAGGGAGACCACTGACCAGGCACAAATTCCCTGATTCCATTAGCATGTAGATACCAGCCACTAAGGTTGAGGATGATTAATCCTCATCACCCAATCACCATACCAACTATTCACTTTTCAGTCATCTTTTCAGGAATTCAGTTGTCAGTAACTGACTGAAAAATAGTTAACTGGAGATGATACTTTGTTTTTGCATCTAAGCCAAAGAAAGGCAAGAAAGGAAATTGTGAAATGAATCAAAAGATGAGAAAGGAACCCCATACAAAGATGACATGCTTTAAAGAGGTACGTGAGTGACCACAAATGTCTCCATGTGATTCCCAGAGCCACATTTCCTCTAAGTAGGCCTCAGATTCACCACATAGTAATTCATTAATCTCTTAAAATGTTTGCTAATTCTTTAAGGAAAAAAAACCCAAATCCATTAAGGCCTCATTTACCAGTTTCTTCCTAGGGGCCCAAGATGGTAGCTGAATGCATAGTTAGCAGGAAGAGGAAGAGAGACAGAAAAAAGATCTGTACAATCAAAGAATATCTGTTTTCAGCCACCCCAGTAAGCTAGCTAGAGAAGGGAGGACACTAAGGCTTTTTCTCACACTGCCAAATTCAGAAGCACTCCACATTATTACATAGAAAATCCCCTAGTAACCCACAATCCACAATTAATATGTGGGAGTCTATCCATACAGTCTCTTCTATGAGCACACATAGGTGGCACACAGAGATGGATGGCACCCATGCTTGTACATATTATGCAAATGGAGCTTTTAAACAAAACTGGGATTGTACTGTACATCCCATTTTGCAAACTTTTCCATTGCCACTTTGGTATATCAATATTCTCATCTCATACAATGCTTTTAAAAGAGCAGCAATTCGTTTATGAAGGCCATTCTGACTGGTGTCAAGTGGTATCTCATTTTAATTTGCATCTCTCTGATAGCTAGAGATATCGAGCATCTTTTCATGTGTCTCTGGATCCTCTGTATGTCCTCCTCGGAGAAGTGTCTGTTCAAATCCTTTGCCCATTTTTTAATTGGGTTGCTTGTCTTCTTGGAGTAGAGTCTTGTAAGTTCTATATATATTTTGGAGATTAATCCCTTGTCTGAGGTATCATTTCCAAATATGTTTTCCCATACAGTTGGTTCTCTTTTTATTTTAATACTGTTTTCTTTAGCTGTGCAGAAGCTTTTTATTTTGATGAGATCCCATTTGTTTATTCTTTCCTTTATGTCCCTTGCTCTAGGGGACGTATCAGTGAAAATATTGCTGCGTGTAATATCTGAGATTTTCCTGCCTATATTATCCTCTAGAATTTTAATGGTGTCATGGCTTATATTTAAATCTTTTATCCACCTTGAATTTATTTTTGTGTATGGTGTAAGTTGGTGCTCGAGTTTCATTTTTTTGCATGTAGCTGTCCAGTTCTCCCAGCACCACTTATTGAAGAGGCTATTTTTGCTCCATTTTATGTTGCTGCCCCCTTTGTCGAATATTAATTGTTGGAGAGGTTAATTAAGGGGAGAAAAGGGGAGAAAAGGGGAGAAAAGGGGACCCTAGTGCACTGTTGGTGGGATTGCAGATTGGTACAACCACTATGGAAAACAGTATGGAATTTTCTAAGAAAACTAAAAATGGACATACCTTTTGACCCAGCAATTCCACTGCTTGGATTATATCCTAAGAATCCTGAAACACCAATCCAAAAGAATCTATGCACCCCTATGTTCATAGCAGCACAATTTACAATAGCCAAGTGCTGGAAGCAACCTAGGTGCCCATCAGTTAATGAATGGATCAAAAAACTGTGGTACATTTACACAATGGAATTCTATGCAGCAGAAAGAAAGAAGGAGCTCCTACCCTTTGCGACAGCATGGAAGGAATTGGAGAGTATCATGCTAAGCGAAATAAGCCAGGCAGTGAAAGACAAATACCATATGATCTCACCTTTAACAGGAAGCTAATCAACAAAACAAACAAACAAGCATAATATAAACAAAGACACTGAATTTGAGAACAGTCTGACAGTGTCCAGAGTGGGAGGGGAGGGAATTTCAGGGGAAAAGGGGAACGGTTTAGAGCAACAAGTATAAAGGACTCATGGACAAAAACTATGGGGGGTGGAAATGGGAGGAAGGTGGGAGGGCTGGGGTGGTGGGCTGGGGCGGGGTAAAAGACAGAAAACTGTACAAAAAAAAAATTTACCCTATTTTCTTATTTGAATTTTATTTTATTCTTCCTCTATGTCATTCAATATTATTTAAAAAAAAAATAAAAAAAAAATAAAAGAGCAGCAATTCAATGCTAGTACTAGCATTACTACTAATGCACCAGCCATTTCATGTATCCCACAGACTATTTATATTCTACTATTCAATCTGTCAAAACTTTGGTGCTGTACTGCAAAAGGGGTACAAAAAGGTTGAGACTCTTTTAAAACATATTTAATAGTCAGATAAGTCTTCCACTGGATTGAGTTACCACAGTTTGTTCATTTAATCCCATTGTTGGACAATAATGGGACAATAAACAGGATATGCAGCTAATACACTAAAATCTTTATAATTATTTCCTTTTTTTAATTTCCTGAGAACAAATTCCCAGAAGTGAAACCAAATCAAAGTATATGCAAAAAGATTATATAAATTATCCAACATGAATTCCAAAAAAGTAGTGACAACTCACATAATGGCAGTATATTATAGTGTATATTTCTCCTAACATCATCTTGTAATACTGGCCACCTAATTAAATTTTTAAAAAATCCTTACCCAAAGCACATTAAGATATTATCTTTTGAGAAAAATATCAAACTGCCAAAGGAAGATGGAAAATAAGTAAAGAAGGAAACCACTTGCTTCACTGTAAATCACTTCAGAAAGTCTGACAAATCCAATGGTTCTAGCTCCAAGGACTGCAAGGCAGTGTTGATAAATAGTGATTAGGGGCAGGGGTTGAAGGGCAGGAAGAGATTAATCATAAGGACATCTTTCATCTATATATGAATTTCCCAAATTTATTCTTTCAAAAGAAAATCAACCTCTCTCCCTTGCTCCCACCAAAAAAAAAAAAAAAAAAAAAAAAAAAAAAAAGAAGGAAGAAGAAGAAAGAAGAACAGTAATGATGATTCCCATATTAAGGCCTGATGAATACTAGTCCCCTTATTATACAGGTTTAGCATTAAGGGTAGAAGAGTCTGGTCAATATACCAGCCAGAACCTGAGGGAAATCACATTCCCAGGGAGCATGAGGCTTGCTCAAAATAGAACTGAGGGCCCTGGCCCAGCAGCTCAGTTGGTTGGAGTGTCATCCTGTACACCACAGGTGGCAAACACAAGGCCCGCAGGCTAAATCTGGCCCTCCACCTTGTTTTATCCAGCCCAGCACCTTGTTTCTACCTGGCTAGCGCTGAGCTCTCGCTTAACTGTTAAGGAGTAGTTATATTTATACAGTCCTAAAATTACGTTTGGCCCTTTGAAGGCAACTGCAAGGCTGATGTGGCCCCCGGTGAAAATGAGTTTGACACTCCTGCTGTACACCAAAAGGTTGTAGATTCGATCCCTGGTCAGGGCACATACAAAAGGTAACCAATCAATGTTTCGCTCTCTTTCTCTCTCTAAAATCAACCACAAATCCTCCGGTGAAGATTTAAAAAGTAAAAAATAGGACTGTGGAACCCCTGGAAATGATTAATATGCTGGTCTACCTTATCATATGGCCCAGAGACTTATTATATGGGCTTTCTAATTCAAAATGAAGCCATGGCTACTACTACTGCATGCAGCAGAGAGTCTTCAGCCTCCCCAGCATCCAAGCTCTTCATCAGAAGACCCCTCTTACGCTCTTGGCCAAGTTGTAGGGTGGGGCTCATTATGGACCATGTGACTCAGGCTCACCAAAGCTCACATGCCCCTGGCTTCAATGACTGGGTCAGGGATAAGCAGGTGACCTTAGCCAGCCAGAGTGAATTAAGTACTGCAAACACAGGAGGTTGGAGCTGTTACACTAATCTGATCAGAAACAGCCACCAGGGAAAATAATAATGCCTATCAAAGGGTTATATGGTTGCTTCTTACCATGGAAACCAAGAATAAAACACCACCAAGTGACAAAGAGAAAATGAGTTTTGAAGGCATTATTTGCACCCTGAATCCAACTGTACCTAAAGTCAGATTGAAGCCTAAATTTCAGTTATATCAGCCAATAAACTCCCCTCCTGTATAAACCAAATGTCAGGTTTCCTGTAATAAAAGGAATTCCTACCAAGACACAGGCTCTGTTACTCACATTTCTTCTATTCACAGAACAAAGAAAAGAGAAGATCTGATACCTGGACATTCTGATTTACAAACTGGGACCAACTTACAGGGCCATGGTTTTAACCCAATATATCAAGGGAACCCTCATCTGAACATTAGGACCAGTAACAACAAACCTGTGCAAACTGTAAAATTCCAGTACAGTTGGGCCATTAGGATGCTATTTACAAGATGATTTGACAAATGAGCTAAAATAACCTTTCCAATATCAATCTTTACAGCCTTGGGCCTCCTTCAAGCAGATATACAGATGCTTTAGTCTGTTGTGCATACATTTTCTCTGATCTTTACATTCCAAGAAGAAACCTTCTCCCAGCACTCAGATGCCACATGAAAGGCCATAAAGCAAAAGCTCCTGGAAATTTCTTTGTGCAGTAACAATATGACCAGTCTTCAGATGTTAACAGATAAGTTGGATCACAGCCACATCCTATGAAACTGAAAAACCAGATCTGACCAGAACTTGGCTACCCTCTTGGTTTCAATTACTATTACTGAAATAATTTCTCTTTGGTTTCAAGCACTAAAAATGCTGTTTAGAAAGTATTTAGGTTTTGAAGTCAGTGGTAGGAAATGCTCATGTCTATGTATCTCTAATGAAAATAAAGTTCCCTGTAGGTTAAAACTTGAGGCCCCAATAGAATAGTTACTGATTTCTCAAATGTATGCTCCTATGGCCAAAGGGTACATTAACATTTGTAAAGATAAGCAAATAATTAAATTGAAATAGAGATCTAAACCCAACAGCTGGCACCATGGAAAGCAAGACATCTGATGATCCCAGCCCAGTCCCTGCCCACTTCATGCCAAAGCTGCCATCACCTAATGGCCATTGCAATGCTGTCTACTATAACTGTGCTGGAAGAGGGTGTAGGAGGTAAATGGTAATGGAAAACTACAATAAAAAAAAATGTAAAATGATTATAATAAAAAAATAATAATAACCCCTCTGTGCTAACAGCAGGGCCCTATTAAAAAAACACATGCACACACCATGAGAAAATCCTAAAATCAGCCCTTTTCATGACTTCAGCAGGAGGCAGAGTTTATGATACCCATTTTCGCAGGCTGCTTGTTGACCCAGACATAGCTGGCTACTCCCGGCCTTGTGACTCTAAAAGCACCCTTTGAACCTAAAGCAGCCCCTGAGCACTGAGGGCTTTAGCCCCAGTGTTTACAGCCATCAGGAAAGCTTCAAGGAAAAGTTTCTTCACAAGACTCACGAGAACCCAATGGTACCCACAAGCCACCTGGGCAAGGTGGCTGCCCTCACCTTGATGCTTCCACTAGGATTAGAGCCAGCACTTCCAGCTCATGCCTACCTGGATGGACACCCAGGGCTTCACAGTCTTGGCCATCTTGCTGGGTTTTGGCTGCACCCACTCTTAAATCTCAACCCTAAGCCTACTGTAGCCTGGCCTTGAAATCTCCACAGAGTTTATTCCCAGGCCTAGGAGCAACCACCAGTCCTGCTACCAGACTTATTCCCTCTTCTCCCCTGACAAGCCCGTGTCAATGGGGGAGGAATTGGCCAATTGAGTACCTGATTTTTTTCCCCCAAGAATCTTAGGTTCTGTTTCATTTGGGTGTTCCATACTTCTATTTCTACCGTACCTTCTCCACCCCTTACTTCATAAACTCTGATCCGCTTGAAGGAGGAAAAGAAAGAAAGAAAATCCTAAAATCAGCCAGCAGTACTATCAGCTGTTTTGGTCATCAATACCTTCGAAAATGTGAACACAGTTTTGGACCCCAATACACACTCAGACTCTGTGTCCTGTGACTGGGGACCATGAGATGATGTGCATCTTCTCAGAGGCATCTGTACTGCAGTCCCACCCTCCCTCCACTCAACAGCAGCTGGCCCTGCAGTGTGTGCCTTCTGGAAAAAGCAGGCCATGTTCTGGGTGCAAAATAACTGGGTTTGTCCAGCCAAGCTCTGTTGTGCCCCAGCACACACCTAATCACCCTCTGCCTCCACTTCCTCACCCGGAGGTTAGGGAAATCAGAGGGTCCTCGGTATCAGATGGGTCTCAGCTCAAATGCTGAGATGCATTCCCTGTCCAATCTAAAGAATCGTTTCACTCTTATCCAGCACAGTACTTTATTTCTTCATAGCACAGGCCACTCTCACTCTCTGAAATTCTTATTTGTTGACTTATTTATTGTCTGGTCCCCTACCAGAAAGTGAGTACCTCAGGAACAGGAATTTTACCTGTCCAGTTCTTGATCCTATGTGCCTCAGTTATGCTACATAAGCAATGTTTGATAAATAGCTGTTAAATGGATAATAATCACTGATATATACTGGGTACTTCTGTTAAAGGCACTAGTCCATGTACTTCGAATAACTTAAATGATGACTGAATAAGTGAGTCCAACATACTGAGCACTGTTCTTAGCACAGTTATTTAGTACAGGTGACCCTTGAACAACATGGGTTTGAACTATATGAGTCAACTTACCTGGATTTTTTTTTTTTAATCTGTACTGCATTTTCTCTTCCTTAGGATTTTCTTAACGACACACCAATTCTGATTATATGACGATGTTACCAAATACTCAACAGCAAAGGGAATGGAGCCCTAAGGGTTCTTCATTGCCTCTCTCAAGAACAGGTTCCTAAGGTTCAGTTTCTCCTGGACCCTGTCCTCCCAACACTGCCCACCTCATCACTTCCCAGATGTGATACCAGCACAGCTTCTCGGCCAGTAGGATGTGTTCCTTCTCTCCTCACTCAAGCAGACTTTCATCTCGAACAGAGCAAAAGCCAAACTGGGAAGTTAAAAAAGGGAGATGTCATCCTGTCATGCCTCCTTTGACCTGCACCTCAGTCCCTTGAAGAAAATTCACATTAATAATGGCCATCAATCCCACTTCTGTTAGCAAGGAGAAGTCCAGAGGGTGTAGTGAAGCCATGGCTAAGTAGCATCCCAGGATGCTCCCAGGTTTGCCAGTGGGTGAGCCTCAATGAGAAACTCTCTCGTGCTGGTCTGAACTGCATCTTTTCTACCTCAGTTAACAAAGGCAGGCCACTCAAAGTGTCTGCAGATACCAGAGCAAGCGCCAGCAGCTTTTCTGAATACTGCACACTGAACTCAAAAGACTCACAGCCAGTTTTATACCTTGAGATATTGTATCTTATTCCACTCATATTTACTGAATTTGCTTGATAACAGAGAGGCTTTTAACTAACGGCTGAAGCAAGCACCACTGTCTGCTTTGAGAGATGAGAGATGTGGACCATCAAGGTCCTCCATCTCTTCAGACCACTGGAAACAATGGGCTATGTCTCAGATGACAGCAAGAAAAGGCCAAGAATTAAAGTCCTAATCAGGGCCATCAAAGCCAGATGCAGTTGCCAAAAAGCAAAGGGCAGACTCCACCTCCACTGGGTGGCAGGTCCACACATTCTGCTCTCCCCATGAAACACCCAGCTCCTGTTCCCCCCACCCCCAGGACTAGTAATAATATTTGGGATAGCAACACTGGTGACTTCTCTAGGAGAATGTTTTACAAAAACAGAGCTTCCAATTTTAGGTCTAAAATCAAAAAGAAAAATAGCCAGAATTAGAAGTTTGTTTTAACACAAAACATTGAAAAATTACAAGTTTAAGCACTAGTAGCTGGGGACAGGAATCACACTACCACATTCTCAGTAAGTCAAAAAATAGTGCAGGCTTGTTTGACACTGGACAGCCACAGTAATAGAATTAAGAAGTCCACTGGTGTCAGGTAATGGAAAACCAAAGTAACATTTGCTTCAGGAGTGACACAAATGAATACCTATAGCAAATGACAAGATAGAAATATTAATTTACCTTTTTTGAGACTAGTCAAAGAGAAAATGCTTGAAACCCTAAACATGACTCATTTTTCAGAAGTTAAATCAGCTGAACAGAGGTAAAAAAGCCTTCTAAGCTATTAATAAATCACTAAGTGAAATATCTCTGAATTTCTAACACCCATTCCTGATTAACATACCTTTTGTCAAAACAAAAGCCAAGTACAGGCACTTAACAGTAAGTTGTTACCCTTTCAGTTATGAGAATCACTCTGGTGGACCTAGATGGGAACAAAAATTAATCTTCAGACCTAAATGAACAGTGTCATGATAGTAAGATAATAAAGACCTCCCCAAAGGACTTCTGGGTACCATAAATTATGTAACAAATCCACTTCTGCCAGGCAGCCAGGATTACCTCCTACTCACCCAGAGTACCACTCAGTATCCGAGTGGAAGGTAGAGTTAGCATCCCCCACTGACCCGACAAAAGGCAGTGTTCTCACTGAGCATCAGTCTGCTGACATCAAGTACACATTGCAAAAGAAGTCAACCTCGCAATCTTAAAATAACTTTGATACTTGCTTCTTCCCAGTCAAAAACTTTTTATAAATACAGGAAAGAAAAATATTTCATTAATAAGTTCTTCTGACTGAATTTTTAAAATCATCCATTATGACATTATTTGTTTCTATTACGTATTCAAAGTTTAAATGCACTGTACATTATTTATTCCTGTGCATTTATTATGTCTATACATTTATTTATGTTCCAGAGAACATAAACATTCATGACTCTCAAGCACTCAAAAATGACAAGTGCGTGACTTCCGGCCAAGATGGAGGCATAGGTGGACACACTGTGCCTCCTCGCACAACCAAAATTAAGGACAAAGAGGTTTAGAAACAAGAAAACAAACAGAACTGATAGAAAATTGAACTGTACGGAAGTCCGCAACCATTCATCCAGACCGGTAAGAGGGGCGGAGTCACGGCAGGAAAAAGTGGAGGATGGCAGACCAGGGCGCGCAGGCAATGGCTGGCAGATCCCAGGCACACAGGCGGTGGCTAGCAGACCCCGGGCACCAGGTGGCAATGGGCAGACCCAGAGAGGCCATGCAAGGTAGCTGGCTGACCAGGTGGTCCCACATTCGCACACAGATAATCCAGGGGAAAACAGAGAGCAAACAGACCTCACAACCCAGGGCCCCAGCACCAGGAAATAAAACCTAAAAACATCAATTGAAAACACTTGTGGGGGCTGGGGGGCCGGGAAAGACTCCCAGCCTCACAGGAGAGTTTGTTGGAGAGACCCACAGGGTCCTAGAACGTACACAAGCCCACCCACACAGAAATCAGCACCAGAAGGGCCCAATTTGCTTGGAGGAAGCAGAAGGGACTGGAATCTGAGAGAGCGTGGAGCAAGTGCCACTGTTCCCTCTCTGAACCCGCCCCCACATATAGTGTCACAACCCAGCAACTGGGCTGCCCCACCCTGGGGAACACCTAAGGCTCCACCACTCAACTACGTAACAGCCGTGACCAGACCAAAAACAAACAAAAATAAAAACAACAACAAAAACAACCCAAAATGGCTCAAACCGGAGAACAAATCAAAGCTTCAGAGCCAATTCATCTAAGCGGCCAAGAGACAGCCAACCTATCAGAGGCACAGTTCAAAGCCCTGGTAATAAGGATGCTCACAGAATTGGCTGATTTTGCTCACAAATTAGATGAACAAATGAAGGCTACAGTAAGTGAAATGAAGGAAAATGCACAGGGAATGAGTAGTGATGGGAGGAAAACTGGGACTCAAATCAATGGAGTGGACCATAAGGAAGAAACAAACAAACGAACAGAAAAGAATGAAGAAACAAGAATTCAAAAAAATGAGGAGAGGTTTAGGAACCTCCAGGACATCTTTAAACGTCCCAACATTGGAATTATAGGGGTACCAGAAGGGGAAGAGGAAGAGCAACAGTAGAAAACTTATCTGAACAAATAATAAAGGAGAACTTCCCCAATCTGGCAAAGGAAATAGACTTCCAGGAAGTCCAGGAAGCTCAGAGAGTCCCAAAGAAGCTGGACCCAAAAAGGAATATGCCAAGGCACATCATAATTACATTAGCCAAGATTCAAATGAAGGAGAGAATTCTAGAAGCAGCAAGGGATAAGGGGACAGTCACCTACAAAGGAGTTCTCATCAGATTGTCGGCTGATTTCTCAAAAGAGACCTTGCAGGCAAGAAGGGGCTGGAAAAAAGTATTCCAAGTCATGAAAGTCAAGGACCTACATCCAAGATTGCTCTATCCAGCAAAGCTTTCATTTAGAATGGAAGGGAAGATAAAGTGCTTATAGATAAGGTCAAGTTAAAGGAGTTCATCATCACCAAGCCCTTATTATATGAAATACTAAAGGGACTTATCTAAGAAAAAGATAAAAAATATGACAGTAAAAAGACAGAAAACTCACAGTTATTAACAACCACACCTAAAACAAAAGCAAACAGCTAGAACAGGAACAGAAACACAGAAATGGAGATCACATGGAGGGTTAGCAACAGGGGAGTGGGAGGAGGCGAGAAAGGGAAAAGGTACAGAAAATAAGTAGCATAGATGGTGAGTAGAAAATAGACAGGGGGAGGGCAAGAATAGTGTGGGAAATGTAGAAGCCAAAGAACTTATGACACATGGACATGAACTAAAGGGGGGAATGTGGGTGGAAGGGGGTGGGCAGGGTGGAGGGGAATGACGGGGAAGAAATGGGACAACTGTAAAAGCATAATCAATAAAATATATTTAAAAAATGACAAGTACATAGAACAGAAAGGATGTCACTGTTTCAGTGACAGTATCTTAGTATCTTAGACTACCAGTCCCAAGAAGGCAGGGAGTGTGTTTATGGTAACATGAAAAGGGCTAAGTGACATCAAACAACACTTTCTGAAGATTCAAATGAAAAATAAACACCTATTGTGTGCCTAGTGCACTATATAAATCTACATACATGCACAGCACTAAACTCTTTCACATGATCTTGTCTACAAATACTTAAAGTTTACTATGTGTCAGTCTGTTTTCAAAACATTTTACACCTATCAACTAATACAACAATCCAACAATAATACCCTATGAGTTAGGTATTGTCATCATGATTTTATAGATGAGAAAACAGAAGCACAGAAAGTATAAAGAACTTGCCTAAGGGCACCAAGTGGCAAAGCTAAAATTCAAACCCATGTTTTATTCTTTCTCAAAATTAAGGTTAATCCTTTTTAAAAATCTGGAAGCTTAAACTTACTCTTTCAAAAAAAGTATACAACAAATCAGTTAATGAATGGATCAAAAAACTGTGGTACATTTACACAATGGAATTCTATGCAGCAGAAAGAAAGAAGGAGCTCCTACCCTTTGCGACAGCATGGAAGGAATTGGAGAGTATCATGCTAAGCGAAATAAGCCAGGCAATGAAAGACAAATACCATATGATCTCACCTTTAACAGGAAGCTAATCAACAAAACAAACAAACAAGTATAATATAAACAAAGACACTGAATTTGAGAACAGTCTGTCAGTGTCCAGAGTGGGAGGGGAGGGAATTTCAGGGGAAAAGGGGAACGGTTTAGAGCAACAAGTATAAAGGACTCATGGACAAAAACTATGGGGGGGTGGAAATGGGAGGAAGGTGGGGAGGGCTGGGGTGGTGGGCTGGGGCGGGGTAAAAGACAGAAAACTGTACAATATCAACAATTAAAAAATACTGATTAAAAAAAAAAAAAAAGAATCTGTATTTGACTTAATAAGTGAATTTAATGAAGTGGTCAATAAAATTTAATGATATGATCAATAAAAAAAAAAAAAGTATACAACAATAGAATGGGGTTCTTTGTTTGGTATGCGTAAGTCTTTCGGTCACTGAGAAATGAGAGACTGAACTAGACCACTGTCTTTCAAACTCTATCTGCAGCCTTCAGTGAGAACAACACTTTACATACTGACCAAATAAATCAGTACATGTATAACTCAAAAGTTTCTTACAGCAGCACCCACTCTCAGTTCTATGATGCACTTTATGCTTTTTATTTTGGGGGGTTGGGGGATTGGTGTGAAATTATTGGATATAACCTAGTAATTAGATATGATCCACAGTAAGAAAATCTCAAGATCAAACTTAAAGACTTCATCCAATGGCTTCATTGTGCCAGATACACCACTAGGTATTTTATAGCTGTTATAGCAGTTAATCCCCACAATTACTCTATGAGGTTGGTACTACTGATATTCCCCTTTTACAGATGAGAAGTAAGCTCAGAAATAGAGCATCTTACTCAAGTTTCTACATTGTGGCACAGAGAGAGCTCACCAAACATTCCATCTGCTCCCCCAGTTTCCCAGCTTTTTAGTTAGGTGGGGAAATATACCTATTTTGGGCCAACAGGCTGTAGGCAGATGTGACACCTAGGATTCCCAAACCCAAGCACAGAGCTGGCATGTGACATCCCAGCCATCTTGTCCCCTATCATGGGGACCAAGACAGTCCATGACAGTTTGAAGACACAACGGCCTGGCTCTCTAAGTGATTGTATAAAGCAAGCACCCTTCAGCCTATTGACCCATGTGGAACCTGCAAGCAATAAACTTTTATCAGACTCAAACAAACTTTGTAAATTCTAACTCCTCAGTAATTCTACAGCTCAGGCCCCTGCCATCTTTACTGCAGTACCCTCACAAATAGTTTAATCTACTCTTTTCTCCAATCTCTCTGCCACTGGACTGATCTAAAATACACACACCCACACACATGCTCCAAGGGAATATGCCATTATTTAATAGTACCCCTTTATCTATACAATAAAACTCAAACTCAACAAAGCACACAAGGCCCTTCTGAATTTGGCCTTGACTCCTTTCATTCTCCCCCTCATTCCACAGGCATCCTGAAACATCTGCCATTCCCAAGATGCCATGGCCCCTTGTGCCACTCTAGTTTTACACATGCTGTTACCTCACTTCTGCTTGGAAGGTCTCCTCACTCTCTAGTGTTGGTCTTTCAAGCCCAGTTCAGACTTTACCTCCAATAGGACACCTCTCCTGTCTTAGATACTCTCTGTCCCTTCACACCTTCCATGACAGCACTTAAACTTTTTAGTACTGACTTTACATTTTCTAATTGTTCTAATGTCTATAATTGTTAGGTGTGTTTTCCTACCATACCATAAATGTCCTTAAAAACCAAATCCACAATAGGCACTCAAATTTATTGGTGTAACTAGCAAAACATAAAAATATTTCTTTTTCCTGAAACATCATGTATCCAATTCTAGGATCAGTCCTTAAGAAAAATTCAGACTGTATATACTTCACTTTGAAATCAATAGTGAGGAACTCAAATTTGGAGGCCAAAATTTTCTAGCTTACAAGACTGCTTTTGAGTTTCAGAAGTCCCCTATGAATGATCCATATTCTGTCTGGGAAAGCTGGTTCACTGATCACATACATCTAACTTGAGAACTACCAGAGTCTAGTTCTTAGAGAAAACTTGTATCTATAGCGAAAGCTTGAGAACTGTTAAAAGTGTGTTTTTAAAAGCTGTTCTATTAAGCTGCTAATAAAAACTCTTTTGCTTAATCGGGTGGTCAGAAGTACTAAATACTGTAATAAAAAAACTCTTTTGCTTAATCGGGTGGTCAGAAGTACTAAATACTGGAGACCCTCAGAGCTTGGTATTGAATGAATCAATTCATTTACTATGCAAATAGCAAAGCTAGAAACCAGAAAGAGGGGGAACTTAGGCTAAACTGCTCAGAGGGAAGGAAAAACTGTTCTCTCCCAAATGTGGAAAAAGCAACTAGACAGATTTTTACCTGTTACATAAATTTTTATTATCTCTTTCTGCAGGCCAACCAAATGGTTGTAAGTTGGAAACTTAGAAATGCAAATGCTCAGATAAATTAAGCAATTTCAGTTCTTTGCCTGGAAAGGTTTAAAGAAAGTTTTCAATTACACATTTTTATTTTTTCACTTGAATAACCATGAAATTTCCAGTTTCCAACAACCTGAAAGGGCTTTATTTTAGAAATGAAAAGACTGCAGATAAATTACAAGGTTAGTCTGTCCTGAGAAGACCAGAGTGGTGCTAGAAACATGTAAGAATGGCGGCTAGAGAAGATCTGACTCCACCACTATATGTGTACATTTCTTATTTTGATCTAAGTTATATTTAATCTTTTCAAATGTGTGGCCTTGAATGCTTATACATGGACATTATACTGCCATGGAGATAATTATTTGTATGATAGGGAAAGAATATTGTTTCTTATGGCTCTCATCTTCAAAAGTCCAACTACTCAGCTGCCCATAGTAGATCTTAACCAAGATTCATTGAGCCAATGGCAATTTCCCAAGAAAAGAAGGAAATGAACAACCTCACTCTGGCTTTGCAAATCCTAGTCTACAGACCAAGGACAAATGTCACAACTCCCACCCATCCCTCCTCGGAATTTCTCCACACTTATCAGCAATTATCTATAAAGAATGACTAACAACTGTTTCAGAAACCTGACATCTACCTTGTGTAAGGAGGTCTTGTGGGTCTGTGCAAAGGATGAACATCATGAAACAGATTTTAGTGAAAAGAGATTTTTAATCCTGCAAAACATAGCCTTGAGTAAAGACTTTTCCCCTTTCCCAATGCACCAAATAATACAGCTCACCACTTCTCTCAGGAAACAAGACAGTATGAAGGACAAAGCCAAAATTTAGAAAGTATGAGAGCTTGTGGCCTGTAACATTAGATTCTACCTTAGGTGGGAAAACTCTGAGAGTTTCTGATTATAAAATCATGTAGAAATTTTGTACTAAATTAACAGAGGAGAAAAATCTTGGGCTACACTACTGTCACCATTTCACTCTGTTTTAACCTATTCTGACTAGATAACACATGGTACAGGAAGATGACAGACCTGGAACCATCTTTATAGCAATTTGTTAAACTAAATTTGAAACATTACACCAGGTGTATAGCCCTTAATGCTGAGGTAACTATACAACAAAATCACTTGTAGAACACAGGCCAAAAATGAAATGTAGATGATAAAATAATACAGTATCAGTATCAGGATACACAGAAAATGTCAAGGAAACACACATAATTAAGGCTTAAAATAAAATAATGTCAAGAAACCAAATCCAGAAGTAACTTTCTTAACTATGACTACACAATTGAGACTTCGATTTCATTCTGGGGTTTTGCTTAAAAAGAAAGTACCTCCCACATTTGTTTCATTTCTGACTGCTTGTTTTACCTCTTAAGACCCCACTGTTATCAGTGATATGGCAGACAATGAAATGAAACTTTAAATAAAGATTGACTTCACTTTAGGGCTCACATCACATTGTACCTTTATTTTTTTTTTTTAAGATTTTATTTATTTTTATAGAAAGGGGAAAGGAAGGAGAGAAACCTCAGTGTGTGGTTGCCTCTCACGCACCCCCAGCTGGGGACCTGGCCTGCAACCCAGACATGAGCCCTGACTGGGAATTGATCTGGCAGCCCTTTGGTGAGCAGGCCAGTGCTCACTCCATTGAGCTATACCAGCCACAGCTCACACTGTAACTTTAAAGCAGTTTCCAGCAAGAAATAATGTAGAGGTCATTAAGATGGAGCAAAGTCACAGCCTTACAGAACCTAGAATATATGCACTGGCATGCATTCAAGAGAGGGGTAGCTTTTTGTCCCACCTAAAAGTTAGAAAATAAACTCCTAGCATGGGGTGTTCCAACACCAAAGAATGGAAGGAACTAAGGATCACTCCAGGCTTTGGGGAAACTGCTAATGGTGAAAGTGAAAGCAGTAGTATTCATTTTTCATTATTAAAAAAAGCTACACTACTAACATCTACCATATTTTAAAATCTACATAATCTAGTTACGGGTATTTTCACCATAAATGCACAAGTAGGAATTTGTCAATTTGCTTAAGTTGGGCTAGTCTTTAAATCCATTCAGTAAATCCAACTGGTCTCTCTCCACACTGTCCATCCCACAAAGACTTCATGAAGGTAGGGCACTGCAGCAGAATTACTGAACCTTAGAAATGTCAACCACTCCAAATACAACCTTTACGATCTTACATATCTATTTAACACCCCGTGATTGTTCACCTAATACTTTTCTTAAAAGCTTAAAAAAATAATATCCATTGTAATATCATCCTAAAAATCATTATCCTTTGGAGGTCATAGATCTGATATGCTAATTATGTTTTCATTAATACACACAAAAATACAGGACAGTAAAAGTGTTCATCAAAGTACCACCCAAAAATCATCTCACATACCATCAACAGTACCAAAAAACACACTCTTGAGTGTTCTTTCAAGCAGCACATACACAAAAAGTGTCATCAAAGCCACAATAACAAAGTGATTTAGTCCCAAATGCTTTTTTTAAATTGAATTTATTGGGTTGACACCGGTTAATAAAATTCTATTGGTTTCAGGGGTACAATTCTACAATACGTCATCTGTATCACCACTTACCCCCCGCCTTAACCTCTTTTACCCCCCCATCACCATGCTATTGTCTAAGAGGATTTTCTTTTCTTTTGCTTAATCCCTTCACATTTTCCATCTAGCTCCTCTGCCACCTCTGATAGTTGTCAGTCTATTCTCTGTATCTATGAGTCTGCTTCTATTTTGCTCATTACCTTCTTTTCATTAGATTACACATGAGTGAAATCATATAGTACTTATCTTTCTCTGACTAGCTTATTTCACTTAACATTCTCCAGGTCCATTCATGCTGTCACAAAGGGTAAGACTTCCTTCTTGTTTATGGCTGAATAGTATTTCACTGTGTAAATGTATCACAACTTTTTTATCCACTCATCTACTTCTGGACACCTGGGCTGCTTCTAAATTTTGGCTATTTTAAGTAATGCTGCCGTGAACATAGGGGTACAAAAACATTTTCATGAATTAAGTGTTTTGAGTTTCTTCAGATATACAAGTACTTCCAGAAATGGAATTGCTGGGTCATAAGGCAGTTCCAATTTTAATTTCCCGAGGTAACTCCATATTGCTTTCCACAGTGTAGTCCCAAATGCTTTAAATCATACAACATGGTATCTGACAGCCCATTCTCGAAAACTGTCTAGACCTGCTGAAATAAATCTGTTATTTCCTTGCCAAAGTCTCATGTGGTTTTGCCCAACTCATTGAACCTCAAAGCATACTGCCAAAGACAAAAACGTCTTCTGAATCAGTTCCCTATTTTTTTTTTTAAATTTATTATTTATTTATCTTTTAGAGGGGAAGGGTAGGAGAGAAGGAGAGAGAGAAATATCAATGTACGGTTGCCTCTCGTGTGTCCCCTGCTGGGAACTGGCCTGCAACCCAGGCATGTGCCCTGACTGGGAATCGAACCTCGATCCTCTGGTTCGCAGGCCCGAGCTCAATCCACTGAGCTACACCAGCCAGGGCAGTTCCCTATTTTTTGATTCAGCAGACTCCTAGACCCTGAACTTGCACCCCGTCCCCCTCCCTGCCCCCACTGCTGTACTGTGCATGTTCTACAGGATTCCAAGAGAAAGATTTTCCATCTCTGGGTTTTAGGCTAGCTTTGAAAATAGAGTGGAAGTTTCCATTACAGAGTCATTCCTCTATTTTCCAGATACCCAGAGCAGGTTTTATTTTCACCTGTGTCTACTGTGTGCCTAGCAATGTTTCATACAATGTCCTATACATCCCCCTACAAGGGGAGAAAAAATGATAGTTTGGGGGAGCTGTCAATCCAGGTGAGCTTAGCTATGCATGCATGTAGATAATAAGAACTAATGTTATTAAATTTTTAATTATATGCTAGGCACTATGCCATATCCTTCAAGTGCACTACTGTACTGAATCCACAAAACACTTTACTATGATTACCCTCATTTTACACTTAAAGGAAGCGAGGCTTAGAGATGTTAGGTGGCTCATCCAAAGTCAAGTGAATACTTGGTGGTAGAGTTCAAATTCAAACCCAAACAGACTGTAGCCTGATGCTCTTAACCAATGCATACCCGACTCTTTTTATAGTCACTGAAAGAAAACGTGAATTCTGTATACCCAATACCTTTTCTAAAAAATTTATTTATTTTTTTAAAGAGAGGGGAAGGGAGGGAAAAAGAGAGGGAAACATCAAAGTGCAAGAGATACATGGATAGGTTGCCTCTTGCACACCCCCAAGTGGGGACCTGGCCTGCAACCTAGGCATGTGCCCTGACTGGGAATCAAACCTGCAATCTTTCAGTTCGCAAGCCTGCCTCAATCCACTGAGCCACACCAGCCAGGGCTATATACCCAGTATCTTATAGTGGGTCCACTTCTTGCATTATGGAGGTCTAGAGCTAGTGTAATTTGAAGTTCAAGAATATATACCATTCCGGGAAGCAGAGAGCAACACTGCTCCTGAAGACTTCCGGACAAGATGGAGGCATAGGTGGACACACCGTGCCTCCTCTCACAACCAAGATTAAGGACAACAAATATTTAGAAACAAGAAAACAAACAGAACTGATAGAAAATTGAACTGTACAGAAGTCCGACAACCATTCATCCAGACTGGTAAGAGGGGCGGAGTTGCGACAGGAAAAAGTGGAGGTGCGGACCCAGGAATGCAGGCAGCAGTGGCTGGCGGTTCCCAAGCATGCAGGCGGCTGGCAAACCCCAGGCCCACAGGCGGCGGCAGGTGGACCCTGGGCACAGGGTGGCAACTGTGCAGACCCAGTGAGGCTGCGCAAGGTGGCTGGCTGACCAGGTGGTCCCACATTTGCGTGCAGATATCCAGGCGAAGGGGAAGCGGCAGAGGGGACTGGAATCCAGGAGAGAGCGGAGCAGGTGCCTTTGTTCCCTCTTGGGCCCCACCCCCACCTGTAGCGTCACAACCCAGCGACTGGGCTGTCCCACCCTGGGGAACACTTAAGGCTCCACTCCTCACTACCTAACAGCCAAGATGAGCCCAAAAACAAAACAAAACAAAACAAAACCACAAAAAATGACTCAAACTGGAGAAAAAAATCAAAGCCCCAGCGCCAATTCCTCTAAGCGATGAAGAGATAGACAACCTATCAGATGCACAGTTCAAAGCCCTGGTAATAAGGATGCTCACAGAATTGGTTGATTTTGCTCACAAACTAGATGAAAAAATGCAGGCTACAATACGTGAAATGAAGGAAGACGCATGGGGAACCAATAGAGATGGGAAGAAAACTGGGACTCAAATCAATGGAGTGGACCAGAAGGAAGAAACTAACAACCAAACAGAAAACAAGGGAGAAACAAGAATTCAAAAAAATGAGGAGAGGCTTAGGAACCTCTGGGACACCGTTAAACGTCCCAATATCCGAATTATAGGGGTCCCAGAAGGGGAGGAAGAAGAGCAACAAGTGGAAAACTTATTTGAACAAATAATAAAGGGAAACAGACTACCAGGACGTCCAGGAAGCTCAGAGAGTCCCAAAGAAGTTGGACCCAAGGAGGAACACACCAAGGCACATTGTAATTACATTAGCCAAGATTCAAATGAAGGAGAGAATTCTAGAAGCAGCAAGGGATAAGGGGACAGTCACCTACAAAGGAGTTCTCATCAGACTGTCAGGTGGTTTCTCAAAAGAGACCTTCCAGGCAAGAAGGGGCTGGAAAAAAGTATTTGAAGTCTTGAAAGGCAGGGACCTACATCCAAAATTGCTCTATCCAGCAAAGCTGTCATTTAGAATGGAAGGGAAGATAAAGTGCTTCTCAGATAAGGTCAAGTTCAAGGAGTTCATCATTACCAAGCCCTTATTATATGAAATGTTAAAGGGACTTATCTAAGAAAAAGAAGATAAAACATATGACAGTGAAAAGACAGCAAACTCACAGCTATTAACAACCGCACCTAAAACAAAAGCAAACAACTAGAACAGGAACAGAACCACAGAAATGGAGATCATATGGAGGGTTGGCAACAGAGGAGTGGGAGAAGGAGAGAGGGGGAAAGGTACAGAGAATAAGTAGCATAGACAGTGGGTAGAAAATAGACAGGGGGAGGGCAAGAATAGTGTGGGAAATGTAGAAGCTAAAGAACTTATGACACATGGACATGAACTAAAGGTGGGGAATGTGGGTGGGAGGGGGTGTGCAGGGTGGAGGGGAATGATGGGGGAGAAATGGAACAACTGTAATAGCATAATCAATAAAATATATTTTAAAATAGAAATAAAATAAATGAATAAAAAAGAATATATACCATTCTGGAGTATCAATGTGGTATATAAAAATATATTTGGTCTTTGTCCTCAGTTCCAACTAAAGCCCCTAAAAACCCTTGGAACTTCCTTACAGATAGAAATGTCCTTTGTTATTCATAAGGCCCACAATGGAGTTCACCCTAAAGATGTGACTCAGGGTGTGACCCAAGAGAGGGTCTGGCCATACCAGAAAGAGCAGGCACAGGATTAGAAAGTAAAGGGAAAGGTGGCTGAAGTTCAATCACCAATTGCCAGTATTTTAATCTAACTGTGCCTACATATAGGAACCACAGTTGAAACTGAACAAGACTAGGGAAACTTCAGGGTTGGTGAACACATTCAGGTGCTGAGAGGCTGGTATGCCCAGAGGTGAAACGTAAGCTCTGTGTCCTCAATTCCTACCTTGCCCTATGCATCACTTCCATTTGGCTGTCCCTAAGTTGTATCCTTGACAATGAAACTGCAATCCTAAATATCATGCTTTCCTCTGTTCTGAGTGTCACATGTTCTAGCAAATCATCCTGGGCAAGAGGTATCACAGGAACTTCCAAATTCATAGTCTGCCAGACAGAAGTGCAGGTAATTTGGGGCTATCTCATACTTGTGGCTAGTATCTGAAGTGGGGCAATTTTGTGAGACTGAGTCATTAACTTGTGGGGTCAACACTAACTCCAGGCAGTCTGTGTCAGAAATGAATTGAATGGAATTATTGCTGGACACTCAGTTGGAGTCAGAGAATTGTTGGAATGATATAATTAACAACCTCAAAAAAAAAAAAAAAGAGTCCACATTAAAACCAACTTAACAGATACCTTGAAAGTCACTTCCCTGCTTGATCTAATCATTAAATCTGCTGTTATCACCAATTCAGAGTCCTGCTCGATGTTTTCAGCACTAGTAGGAAATTCTCACCCTATGGCGAGATCCACAAGTAACTGGTAAAACATCTCTTTTAAAAGAAGACCAAAAAACTAATCTCACCTGCTACAGAATGTTGTATAAGTGTGAAGTTAAAACTTATTTATTAATCATTTTAATTATGATTTATTTCACATTTGTTATAGATCCCATGGGATAATTATGTATTACCTCAATAGTTAGTTACATGTAACTGGTCCCTGTGGATAGCAGACATTGTTAAATGACAATAGACACAGCCTTGTATTTGCCTCAACATATACTTGAAACCAAACTCGAGTGGACCCAGGGCCATGACAGTCCCTCTTGTTTACCAGCTTCTGTCAAAAATAAAGTCAAAGGAGCCAGAGATCTCAAAAAACTTAGGCTAGTACTCCATAAACTGTCAATCATGACTAACAAGTCAATCTTGAAGATCAATCCAGTCAAACCAACCTGAGTCCCTTCATACATCCCTCCCCATCAGGAATACAAATTCTAGTCATGGAAGAAAGCGATTATGGTCAGGGCTACTGATTACTCAACTCTACAGCCCCCCAGCCCCCTCCTTGTGAATAGTGTTCCCTGGAGTTGGGCCATCTTCTAGGCCTACTCCTTCTCCACCCACTCTTCCCACAGCCAAGTGCCATTGTGAGCATTTTTGACACATTTCCAGCTGGGCCATGAAGGGCATTTCTCTTCACCCTATACACCCAGTCCACAATACCACCATCACCACCACCACCCCCTCCCCGCCCACAACAGAACCCCGCTATCAAACTGCCTTTAGACAGGTCTTCAGACTTTTCTCTTTCAGTGGTAGGAAACCTCCAAGCAAGATTCTCCTTGTCATAGGCATTAGTTATAACCAACTGTTTTGAATAAATGACTGGAGAAGTGACTAGTTATTTCAAAGTAAAGCTGACTAGAAGAAAAAGAACCATGGAAATACTTTTTTTTTAAATCCTCACCCAAGGATATGTTCACTGATATTTTTAAGGGTGGGGAGAGAGGAAGGAAGGAAAGAAGGGAGAGAGAGAGAAAAATATTGATGTGAGACAGAAACATTGATCAGTTGCCTCTGGTACATGCCTCAAGAGGGGATCAAACCCGCAATCTAGATATGTGCCCTGACCCAGAATCAAACCTGGAAACTGAGCCACCTGGCCAGGGGCATGGAAATATACTTTAAAATGGACACAAGAATATTCACTATATCATTCCTCACTCTTGACTTCTACTCACTTGGGAGAAAATGTCACAACTGGGAAAAATGCCTTCTCTGAGGATCAGGGACTCGCAGCAGGTGCATGATCCTGCTACCAAGGATCCTCATGGCACTGGTCCCCTCAACCTTCCCCTCCTGTCTAAAGAATAGCCACTAGTAGTTATCAAGTAGCAACAAAGCAAGTATTCAACCGAAAATAAATTTGCTTCACATTTAAAAAAGGAGGTGGCTACTACAGTTATTGCCACAGAGCTGTTTGAAAGCTGTCTGTCAATGGGTACAACTGGGTTTCCCCGTTCAGATTCCAGAGTAAGTCACTGGGAAGAAGCAGTATTCAAGTCAGCATTTTGCAAAGGTGTTCTCCACAGCAGGCCCACTAGCTTAGCTTAAGAACTTGTAGTGATAAAGACTCAACTTCTTTTTGAAAGACCTATTGTCACTTTCAGAAATGGTCTGAGGAAAAAAGGCCAGCTACTTACTAGTACCACTACCCATTAATAACTTCACTTTGCATATGTTTCAAAGACGGCTCTAGGGAATCTTTTCTGAAAAAGAACAGTAGTTTGTTACATAATGTTTGGATTAAATTAAACTCAAACAAACTCTAAGGTTCCAACAATGACATATATGAGGCAGTGTAAATGAGAAAACAAAATTAAGGTAGAGAAGGCCCAAGTGTAGTTCTGTAGCTGGCAGTACCTTGCTCTGTAACTTTAAAGCAAGTTTACTAACCTTTCTAGATTTCCATTCCCCTACTAAATCAATACTTTTCAACTTGTTTTCAGTCTCAAAATACTCTATTCAACTGAAATCTCAGGGGGAAATCCAACATAACAATATTAAGATAACTTTCAGAGTGAAGCATAGTGGGGTGAAATTGAAGGAAGACATCAAAGCCCGCTCATCCCTGCATTCCCTAGAAATGACCCCTGAAAGGGGTCCCCGAAGACCAGTTTGAAAAAATATGATACTAGATATATTCTAAGGTTTTTTCAGGATCTTTTTCCTGCTTCTTGCTCAACTGGAGAAAAGAGGAATTAACTGCATTCAATATACTTAATGATGTGACTTGAGTCTTATTCAGAATCAAAATTATAGGTCATACGCCAACCCACTTTAGGCAAAAACTGCAGAATCCAAACCCTTCACCAACTGACAAGAGCTAAAAGCTGTAACTAAAGTCTGCTGTCTTGATAGGATGGAAACAATCTGTTAATCAGATAAGGGAGCAAATGTTTCTGACAGTCTTCTAGACTAACAAGCAGAGACTGGAGCAGTGGTTACAAAAAAAAAATGCTAAACAAACATCTCCAAAAATGAGAAGTCCTACACTGTGCAGTGTTGCTATCCAAGATCCTCAGCCATCATATCTAGTCTGGATCTACAGGCCTCAGTGACAGAATTATTTCCAGTCTTCATGAGCTCTCCAGCAGAGCAGGGCAGAACAGGAAATAGATGACGCTTCCCAGTGCTATGCAACCTAAGCTTCCATGCTGCAATTCACCCAGAAACCCAACAATCTAGCACAGCTCACAGGACACTTCAGAGCAGGCCAAGCCCTCAGGAGGAACCATCAACAGGATGCCCTGCCAACCCCTGCAATCAGGTTGGTATGGGGTGGAGTGCTAGCCATTGGTGGCTTATTTTGCCACAACAAAAGCAATTCACCATGGAAGAATGATTTACTGAGCTTCCTCATTTTGAGGTACAGTATTAAAATAAGGTCTCATCTGCACCATTTAAAAATCACTTGGCATTTTGCCCCTCCCATTTTCTCCTTTCAACATCACAACTTTGAAGAAATAGAGTTTGAGCCACTTCCAACGTTTTCTCTTGTTACTTTACTAAATTATCTTACATTCTATTTTGTAGTTATTTGTCAATCAAATGGTCAGGTGCTGTGGCAATCTCCTTGTAAACTCCCAAAGAAATAGGACCCTCCATTACCTAGAAAAACAGACATGAGAAGTAGGGAAACTTGATTTTAATTCAAAGATACTAACTCAATTAAACACAATATTGTGCAAAGAGCTTCAGAACATTTAGGAAGAACTGATCCCGGTTCACTGGTATCAACATCTGTAAACAGATACAAAGAGGTAATTAAAGAGTTAACAGTTAATTACCACTGTTTCAATCTGAGTTACCCCACCTTCACTTCAGATCAACTGGCAGCCAGTGTGCAATTCCATTACGCAGCACACCTACCAAAACAGTAGCAAATTCCGATTAATTTAAGTCATCTACTGCAATGCAAAATACCCACAACTCTAATAGCAAGTGGCATCAATTGGCTCTAGGTTGTCCGCCTTCCAGTTTATCCAAAAGCCCTCAGAGTTTAAGAAACAAATTCACTGATACCCTACAAAAAGAGCCGAGTTCTTAGATTCTAAATTCATTTAGATTTGTGGAGTCTTTCCCCAGACACATTTAATGCCAAAAGTAGAAATCAATGGCTTTTCCCTGTGTTCAAGTCCCCTCCTACCTATCCAATGCTCTCTAGGAAATTAAAGTCTCCACACTGGCTAATGAAATATCAGCCAACAAGATATTTTCATACATGAGTTATAATAAACCACTGAAATAAAGATGAATAGAGCACATCTTAAGAATCTATTTGCCAGAGCATGTATAGCCCAGCATCAGGACACAAAGTCCAAAATTCTATAACCTAGGCCAAAGCCAAGTTATTCATATATTATATATATATACACACACACACACATTATATATACATATATGTATATATATTTATTTCTGTGTGTGTATGTATACACACACACACACACACACACACAGTAGGAAGGGCTCCAAAAAAATAAATAAAGTAAAACGGAATTATCTTCTGAAGGGCAGGCCCCTTGTAGTACATGCTTCCCCCATTAGGTGAGTATTCAAGGAACCCATCTGTATCAGCGTACCCATTGGTGGTGTTGTGAGAGTCTGTGTTCAGCTTCAGTGAATTTTTTTGAAGACTCTTTCAACACATTTGCCCAATTCATGATGGGTGACTTAAGAGCGCACCTGCCCATACCACACTGAATGTTCAGTAGTTTTTGACCAAAAACAGCATGAGCCTCCAAGCCCTACCCTCCCTATTCACCTAATCTCACCCCTGAGTGACTTTTTTTGTTTCCCAGGATGAAAAATGTCCTCAAAGGGAAACATTTTGCTGATGTGAAGAGTTGAAACAAAAAACAGCAGCTCTAAAAGGCCTCAAAATCAATGAGTTCAAAAACTGTTTGGACAGTGGAAAAAAACATGTTTAGATAGGAGTATTGCATCAAATGGAGAGTACTCTGAAGGTGACTGGTTTAAGAATAAATACACAATTTTTTTATAAATAAATTACCATTTTTGGGGGGGTCCACCCTTTGCATATGGAGAATCACAAAGGAATTCTCCATTCCTTTGAGCTACTCTGCAGTACAAAGGGTAGTCCACTGGCTGCCTCACCCTAGTTGTTCACTCTAGTCATTTATTTACTAAGTAAAAGACTTTCCATTTGCACTCATGCTGGAATTTAGTACCAGGTTCTCTATTCCATCCCCTTCAAGTTCTGACGATCCACATACCCATGCTACTAAAGTACTAGAACCTATAACAGGTGACAAGACCTCAATTTCTGATTGTCTTCCCCAAACACTAAAAGGTTTTATTTAGCATTTTTAATACTGACTTTTATACATGTAGACCAAGCAACATTAAGGGGTCTTTTAACCCCTGGCTCAAAGAACCAATACACTCAAAGAACACACTAGTCACTGTCATGGGGTTCAAAAGAAGAAAACAGCATATTCTGTTTTAGCCCACTTTAACATGGCTCAAGAGAGGCAAATCGAGAGCGAGTCCAGTTGGTCCTTCCAAGTATATAATCTGATCAAGGTGAGGATGAAAAGTAGCTGACTATTGGAGATGAATGACCCCAACAAAAGGCAAAAGCCAGTTACATCCCATGACCCCAACAAAAGGCAAAAGTCAGTTATATCCCTTAGTTATACGTCAGTCCAAAGATGCAGACACAGGACTGGGCCCATGATGGTCATTTATCTAATGGAATCCATGGAGTGAACTTTTATCACCAACCTACATCTCAGGTGGGTGTTATTAGCCATCAGGCTGACCAGACAGTAGTGGAAATATTGCAACATAAAACCTGCCTCCCTACAAAAACCAACTTCAATTTAGATCTTGATGGTCACCTTTACAGACCAACAGGGGCATATTATAATCACTTGCCCAACTTTCAACCCTAAATTCATAAACAGCTAGAGGCAAAGGAGGATTCATATATTAAAACACATTCAGGGTTCTTGATATGCAGTTTTAAATAGTAGTATATAAGACAAAAATCCTGTAAGGAAAAAGGTATGCTCTCAATTGAACATCCACTGAATTATGAACAGAGCTTGAGCTTTAGCTGCCAGAAAAGACCCAGGTAACCACTGCCACCTCCTCTCTCACTCTCAGTGGGGTGATTTTTTTGTTTGTCTGTTTGAATAACCCATCAGTACGTACAAAACAGTAAGAGATAAGACTCTAGGAAAGGCTATAGAGAGAATCAAAATGATTCTCTATCTCCTTTTCCATCTTCTTATTTGCCCAGCCTCTTCCTCTCTGATTTAGGCTCTTTTCATTCTCCCCTTTGCTCACTAAGCTCTGGTTATTACTGCTGCCCCTTCCGTTTTCCCCATTCTTCCCACCTCCTCTCCACCCCACCCTTCTCCTCCCAGTCCTCAGAAACTTGCCAAAGTCACTCCAGCCAGTTTCTGCACTACCTACCTGGTCCCAGAACCCAGGAGGCACCTCCCCATGCTGGCTACTTTTTAGTCATCTCCCCCAGGAAGTTGTTCCTTGACTGCATCCCAATCACCTTCTATCACATCAATCTTGTTTTCTCTGGCACTCATCAAAATCTGATTTGTTTATTATGTGTCACTACCCCGATGTAAACTGCCTGAGGGTGGACGTTATGCTTCTGTTCATCTTTGTACCCCAGCACCTGAAACACCAGCTATGTAGCCATTCAAAAATGCTTACTGAATGAATGAATTCTGGACCTTTCATTCAGTAATTCCACATCAATTAAGGTGAGAGCAGCAATCATTCTTTTCTTTTGTTGCATTTCTGTGAAACACCTAAACTTGCTGTCACTGGTACAATCAAAGCATTTAAACTCAAGTCAAATAGGGCCAGGATTCATGCACTCTTTATAACCAAAGAATACCAAAATTAGACACTATCTTTCAAAGTTCTTCAGAAAACAGAGTTCCAAATTCAACAGAGGATTTCCAAAGAAAATATGAACAACAAAATATGAGTCATCACACTTCACTGTGAAATCCCTGTGACAGGATGAAGGAGCAAGCACACTACTTGGAGACTTTTTTTTTAACGAAAAGAATATCAATAAACAGACCTTTTCAAATCATTCTTTGCTTTCTTCAAATAATTTTTTCACGTTATTGGTTTGTGTTCTTCTTTAAAACAAAACTGAACAGATCACATTTTCCAATTTAAAACCACCTATACAAAAAGAATCAGCAAAATAAAATGGACATTAGTACAAGCCAAATGTCACTGAAGACTTGTGTGCCAGACACACAAATGGAGAAAAACATAAAAGAACTACTGTCCAAGTGTAAAAACAAAAAAGTAATATGGGGTTTTCTTTTCTCTGAAGTGCATCATGAAGTGTGGATGGAGAGAAACACAGAAATCCAGAATTAGCCTAACATCAAATCATTTTGAAAAGAGCTGACAAAATGTAAATTCCTCACAATTAAAGTATTTAGAGCAAGAGCCTAGGCTATGATGCTATGTAGAAATTCTTGCAAGGGCCTTGGAATTCCAGTATTTACTGGAGAAAATGCTCATCTGAAGCGGGAGCTACCAGGCTTTGAGAGGTACCCTCAGAGTGACACTGTCTGTAACGGAAGTATTTATAAAGCTTGCATTTAAGAGCTGAATGGAGGCTGAACACGAAATTCGAAACAGGTGACCAAGGTACCAAGTGCCGCAAAAGGGGGCAAAAAACCCTCGATTACCACCTAACCAGAGAGAATTATCGTAAAAACAAGGGGTGTATTGGGGAGGGGAGTGAGGAGTGAGGGGCAATGGAAAAAAAAAACAATACATTTGTCACCCTGTCCCACTTCCCATGCAGGATACAGGCAAAGCCTCCAGCCCCACTACTTCGGGCACAGACGATTATCGTTTATAGCAAAGGTGCAGAGCAAGGCCTTCAGGTCTGAGCCTCTTAATTCCAGAGCTGTTAGTGATCAAAGAGAAGGATGGCGGTGGGGAGGGAAACGAGGGCGGGGGAGTAGGAGATTCATCCACCACCTCCCGCCTGGGCTCCCACCTCCCTCCCAGCGCTTACCCGGGGCACAGGACCAGAGTCTGCACCACTTCCAGGGCAGCTCCGGCCCCCAAACCCTAGGTTGAGGGGTGCTGGCGGTGAGGAGGCGGGGACAGTAGGTTAAGTTTTCTGAGCCCTGAGGCTGACACGCCACAGGCTCCCCTCACCTCCTCTCCTTCCAGAGGAACCAGTCCGGACAAGCCGCTGACTTCCACTCCTCCCCTTACCCCCGCCTTTTGCCGAGGCACCCAACCCCGGCCCCTTCAGCACTCAACGCTCCCCCCTTTTCCTCGACCCCTCCCCCCAACAAACTCACAGTTGCTCCAGAGGTTCCTCCAGTCAAACCCTTTCTGGAAACGACGGCGGCCCGGCGAGTCCAAACCACCTACCATCCCCGCTCGCGTTTCCAGCCTCCCTACCCCCGCCGCCGCCGTCCCCGCCGCCGCCTCTTCCTCCACCACAGCAGCCGCCTTGTCTTCATCTGCGGCCCACCGGCCGCGGCCGCCCCGGAGCCCCGCCCCTCCATCCCTCCTTCATCATCACTTCCGGTAACCCCGCAAGCAGCCGGCTCCAGGAGGAAGAATGGAAGAGGGGAGGGAGGGAAGGGTAGAAGATTGCATCACGATATACGCAAAGACGTACGAAGCCGTAGCCAAGTAAGGGCAAAGATCTGGCGCCGCGGGGGTAGGAAGAGCTGGACTGAACCATTTGGGTGGCTGGAAAAGGGGAAAAGATAGCGAAAGGGGTAAAGGGAAAACAGGGAGAGAGAATGAAGTTGGCTATACTGTTGGGTGGAGGGTGGGCTAGAGTTTGAGATTTAAGGGAGACTCGAGACTACCTCAGACCTGGGACAGTTCTCCCACAGAGGTCCGCCCAGTGGTTTGGTCCGGCTTGGCCTGCAGGACCTGCCGGTGCTCCGTCGGCCGCCGCCGCTCAACTAGGCTTCTGGCGCCACCTCCGCCCAGCCCTCCTTGGGCTGCGGCGCTTCCGTGGGTGGGGGAAGGCAGGACTGACCCTGAGTGAGTGTACTGGATGGAGACGCGGACTCCTGGCGCGGGAGACTGGGGGAATGGGTTGGCTCCCCTGGAGCAGGGATGGGTTGGGGGTGGAGGGCTACAATGTTGCTAGGAGACCTTTTTGTGTGACCCCAGCCTCGCGGGGGCGGCTCCGGGTCAGCGCCTCTGGCCCCGATTACCTGCGAAGGGAAGTGACCGGAGGGCCAGGAAGGGGAAGCCTGGTTTGAGGTTGCTGGGACGCCGGATTGCCGCACCTCTGAGACTATTCTGAATCCTTTGTATCCCCGACTATATCTGGGAAATTAGCTGAGGCAATTCCAAAGGCGAGAAAGTTTAACCTAGGAAGGTTGACCCAAACGGAGCCCCGTACAGGCAGCGGAGACTTTCTAGGGTAGGGAGAACCAGCATCGTAATCCCCTCGGTCCTTTAAAGGAGGCTTCGCTCCATGACTTTATTCGAGTTCTGGAGAAAGTGAAAAAGTAGATCAATAGGGAAGATATTGGCAAGTGAGAAATGCACCCAAAGACAGTAACACCAGGTGAACTGGTAGAAGATGGGGGGGAGCGCCACTCTAAATCGGGTAAGGTTGTTTGGAGAAGGCCAGGTTCCGAGAAAAGGGGGAACTGGCTAAAGAGCTTTCTAGGCGGAGAAAAAAGCCAGTAGGAAGTGTTCTGAGGACGAAAATGCAAGGCGGCCAGGTGGCTGTAACAGAGTGGTTTGTGATGGACAAGTGGCAGGGCTTGATCAAACACAGCCTTTTATCCCAAGGTTTGGTTATGTTACCAGACAGCTTTAAAAAAGAGAAGTGACATGATCAGACTTACGTTTTTTAAAAAAATTATTTGTGGCTGCTGGATGGAGAAGGGTGGAAGTTGTCAGACCTGTTAGGCTGTTGCAGTAGCCGAAGGAAAGATGAAGGGAGTGTTGCAGTAGCAGTGGATTAAATAAACTGAGGGAGTTACATTCATAGTGTATTATAAGAGAAAGTTTATTTAGAAACCTACAGAGGCAAAAGAAGGGCTTGGGAGCTTCGGAGAGAGAATGGCAAAGGTAACTCGCTTGTTGGGAAGAAGAGGGGGCAGGGAAAGGCCCTGGGCTGGGAGGGAGAGCTGGCCCTCAGTGTTACTTTGGAAGTAGAGCTTGTAGGACTTGCTGCTGAATTGGTCATGCAGTGGGTAGGAGAGGGAGAAACCAAGGATGGCTCCTAAGGGAAAACTATGAAGGGAATTACCTTATGTTCTCTTGTAAATATACTAGATTTGGTAAGTCTGTTAACCATCCAGGTGAAGATGTTAAGAAGTTGCCTATACAGGTCAGGGGGAAAGGTCATAGAGATAATAAATGTAGGTAGGGGCTTATTTCTAGATCACCTAGGCCTCTCAACTTTTGGGGGCTGTTTAGGTTTAGAGATTACTCAGAGGAGAAGCCTGCAAAGGAAACCCCTAACACGGACAAGTCCTAAGAGATATCTTGGAATAATAGGACCCACCTTCATAGTCAGTGAGTCTCATCCACCTGTAAGAGGGTGCAGCCAGGGGAGCCCCAAAAGAAGGATTTGTAATGGGGTCTAGAACTCAAGGTGTCCCGGAAATATTAAAACTATGGGATGTCCTCACCCCCACAAGTCTGAGCTGGGGATGGGATACATGGAGCAGGGCCGTTGAGTTTGTTTTGCATAGCAACAGTTTTGAAGCTAACCTCTAGAATGGTCATTCACAATATCTATAACCTTTAACTGGTTTCATAGATGTGTTAAATAGCTGTGGCCATTCTTTGAGCCAGGGAGATGGGAGTGACTTCTACCCAAGATGTAACAGGGAGGCAGCTCCCCCTGGTTACAGAACTTGCGTGAGAGCTTGGAAATGATTGACTCCACGCCATGGAGCCTCATCTGCCCAGACTTACCATGGAAGCCCAGAAAAGCTGGAAAATACAGGAGTGCTGGCAAGTGTAGCCAGTTGTGGGAGGAGTTGGAAATGGGCTTGCAGAGGAACCTTAGAGCTGGGATTTAAACCTAGGTGCGGCAGCCACAACAAGAATCATCATGTGGCTTTGGCAGAGAATTGGCATGCAGCTTTGGCAGGGGGGAATCATGTGGCTTTGGGTCTCCCTTTGCCACACAGCTTAGGAAGCTGGAAAGTAAGATGTAGCAATGACGCAGAGGTCTCTTAGCAGTTCAGAAGAATGCAGGAGAGAGGCTGCAGGAAGGAAGGGGGTGAAAGGACTCTTGCTGGTGGGCCATGAGAAGGTGCCATGTGGTTTTGGAATAAGAACTGGAGATCCCGACAACATAGCTGGTGGTGCTGAGAACTGAGGGAGGCCTACCAGCCAAGCACAGATTACTGGGAAGAACTGGGGGCTGCCTGAGCCACAGATTTCTATTTCTTTTCCTGAGATACGGTACCCCAGATCAGGCAAAGCGGGGGAAGGAAGGACTGTGTATGTTTGTGGGTGTTTTAGGGACTTTGGGATTTTGGTGACGATATTAAGTTGTTACTCTTAGGTCTGTATAACTTGAATAAATAATTCCTTTCCTTTTTACCAATCTCTAACATGGAGAGCTTTAATTCTCTGGCGATGGGCAAGTTGAACCTAGTACAGGGGCACCCCAGGAGAAAGGGGGATCAGTTCAGTAATATTGGGGGACCCCCCCCCGTGTGGCTAATCAGGGGAAATCATGGGAGACCACATGCTCAGTAGCTTGAAAGTCAACAACTATTTGCACATGCACAGTAAAAGCCCGCCAAAACTAGGCAGGAAGGATCCGCCCTTTAAGAGTTGAGTCCCTCTAGCCCATGAGGTCAATCTCTGTTTGGAGTTGGCCTGCTCCTATGTTCTCTGCTATAAACTCTGGGTATTCCGTTCAATTCTTTGTCCCGATCACCAAGAACCTGGTTACCTGTGCCCACCTGTGACACACCCACTAGCCAGCTTCTATTAATCCGTTAAGGTCTGGCTTATATCTTTTCTCTCGAACTCCTGAGGGCAGTGCTTTTGGTCTTGTGCCCTCATAATTTGTGCCTATTGTAGCAAACCCAGCTTTGCTTGTTAATTGTTTATATGCCTGTCTCCCCCACAGACCATTTCTTTGTGTCCTGCTGGCTCCTAGTATAGAGCCTTACCCATAGAGTTCAACATGTGACTGTAGCCAGGTAGAAACAGTTTTCATAACATATCACACATAGACCTCAACAGCTTCTGACAAGGGCTTTTGTCCCTGTTGCTGCCACTACTGCCACACATCTCGATATGCTCAATCTCATAGAATTGAAAAAGAGTATCAGAAGAAGAATCAGAAGGCCTGGATTTCAGCCTTGGATCTGCTGCAGACCAGCAGAGTGGCCTTGGATAGACGCTTTTCTTTGAGCAGAAGGGATTGGCCTAAATGGAGATTGCAAACTGCCAAGATAGATATTGCCTGCAAACATGTTCAGCTCAGAAAGTGATTTGAATTTTTTGTAATCCTCATCGAAGATATGTTTATTGATTTTTAGACAGGAAGGGGGCAGTGGAGAGAGAGAAACAGATGTGTTGCCTCCCAACCAGAGATTGAGCCTGCAACCTAGATATGTACCCTAACCAGGGATTCAACCTGCAGCCTTTTGGTATATGGGATGATGCTCCAACCAACTGAGCCACCCAGCCACAGTGATTTAAATTATTTTCTAATTTACATGTCAACATTTAAATATTGGGTATTGGGGTTTTTTGATATCTTGCTCTCTGGCATGTTGTCAGTTTGCCTCAAACTCATAAAATTTCAAATAAATAAAAGACATTTTGTATCAAAATCTAGATTTTTGGCTTCACTTGAAAAATGAGGCAATCTTGCAACAGCAGGCTGAGGTTCCTACATAACAACAGTTACCTGGAGCCAAGGAGCTGCTTCCCTCTTTGTGGTTCAGTGATCAAGTTTGCCTAAAGGTCTCTCTCCTCCACTACCTACCTGGTCCCTATGGGCATTGGACTTGCAGTTCTGACTCTAGAGCTGTCCATATGTAGCCAACAGCTACATGCAACTACTTAAATTTAAGTAAAATTAAATTAAAAATTCAGTTCTCAGGTGCACTAACCATATTTCAAGTGCCCAATAGCTGCATGTGGCCAATGGTCTTCCTCTTGAACAGCATGCATACAGAATATTTTCTTTTTTTAAAAAAACTATTTTATTGATTATGCTATTACAGTTGTCCCATTTCTCCCCCATCATTCCCCTCCACCCTGCACACCCTCTCCCACCCACATTCCCCACCTTTAGTTCATGTCCATGTGTCATAAGTTCTTTAGCTTCTACATTTCCCACACTATTCTTGCCCTTCCCGTCTATTTTCTACCCACCGTCTATGCTACCTATTCTCTGTACCTTCTCCCCCTCTCTCCTCCTCCCATTCCCCTGTTGCTAACCCTCCGTATGATCTCCATTTCTGTGTTTCTGCTCCTGTTCTAGTTGTTTGCTTAGTTTGCTTTTGTTTTAGGTGCAGTTGTTAATATCTGTGAGTGTGCTGTCTTTTACTGTCATATTTTTTATCTTCTTTTTCTTAGATAAGTCCCTTTAACATTTTATATAATAAGGGCTTGGTAATGATGAACTCCTTGAACTTGACCTTATCTGAGAAGCACTTTATCTGCCCTTCCATTCTAAATGACAGCTTTGCTGGATAGAGCAATTTTGGATGTAGGTCCCTGCTTTTCAAGATTTCAAATATTTCTTTCCAGCCCCTTCTTGCCTGGAAGGTCTCTTTTGAGAAATCAGCTGACAGTCTGATGGGAACTCCTTTGTAGGTGACTGTCCCCTTATTCCTTGCTGCTTCTAGAATTCTCTCCTTCATTTGAATCTTGGCTAATGTAATTACAATGTGCCTTGGTGTGTTCCTCCTTGGGTCCAACTTCTTTGGGACTCTCTGAGCTTCCTCGACGTCCTGGTAGTCTATTTCCTTTGCCAGATTGGGGAAGTTCTCCTTTATTATTTGTTCAAATAAGATTTCCACTTGTTGCTCTTCTTCCTCCCCTTCTGGAACCCCTATAATTCGGATACTGGGACATTTAACGATGTCCCAGAGGTTCCTAAGCCTCTCCTCACTTTTTTGAATTCTTGTTTCTTCCTTGTTTTCTGTTTGGTTGTTAGTTTCTTCCTTCTGGTCCACTCCATTGATTTGAGTCCCAGTTTTCCTCCCATCTTTATTGGTTCCCCATGCATCTTCCTTCATTTCATGTATTGTAGCCTGCATTTTTCATCTAATTTGTGAGCAAAATCACCCAATTCTGTCAGCATCCTGATGACCAGTGCTTTGAACTGTGCATGTGATAGGTTGGCTATCTCTTCACAGCTTAGAGGACTTGGCTCTGGGGATTGATTTGTTCTCCGGTTTGAGCCATTTTTGGTGGGGTTTTTTTGTTTTTGTTTTGGTTTGGTTTTAGTCTGGTTGAGGCTATTATGTAGTGAGGGGTGGAGCCTCAGGCGCTCCCCAGCGTGGGGCAGCCCAGTCGCTGGGTTGTGACACTGTATGTGGGGGTGGGGTCTGAGAGGGAACAATGGCGCCTGCTCCGCTCTCTCCTGGATTCAGTCCCTTCCGCCACTTCCCCTTTGCCAGGACCGTCCTCGCGCATGAATGTGGGACCACCTGGTCAGCCAGCCGCTTTGTGCGGCCTCACTGGGTCTGCACAGTTGCCCCCCTGTGCCCAGGGACCGCCAGCTACCACCTGTGTACCTGGGAACTGCTAGCCGCTGCTGCCTGCGTTCCTGGGTCTGCACCGCCACTTTCTCCTGCCTCGACTCCGCCCCCCTTACCGGTCTGGATGAATAGTTGTTGGACTTCCGTACAGTTCAATTTTCTATCAGTTCTAGTTGTTTTCTTGTTTCTAAATATTTGTTGTCCTTAATTTTGGTTGTGAGAGGAGGCACGGTGTGTCCACCTATGTATGCCTCCATCTTGGCTGGAAGTCTCAGAATATTTTCATCATTGAAAATGGAGCTAGAAGGTACTCTGGGTGCTAATCATTCCACGCAGCTGAAAGTAGACAATCATTGCTCCTACTCAAGGAATTTTGTGTGGTAAGGAGCTCAGTACCTCTGAGTTGGTAAATGAGAAAAGTTGTTTTCTGTAATAGTTATTTGATCATTGGAGGGTACCTGGGAACTGCCATGAAGGCAGGGACCCCTGGGCACAGTGAAGTTTATCATATGGTTGGATCAAGTTTTATCATATGGTTGGATCAATTCTCAGGTGCTAGTAAGCTTCAGCTATATCTGATGTTAAAACCAGAACTCCTTAGGAAACAATCCAAAATGAGGGATCTAAATGTTAATTTAAACTTAAGTGTTTTGTGTTCTCTAACTTCCCTAATTTCTGTGAAGAGTTGAAATCCTGGGTAGTTATGAATGAATGACTGGGGTTGATCTTTAGCATGGACCTAACCTAGTTTTTGTTTATTTCCAGCACACACACCTGTAACACCACTTCCTACTTGTGGTTACTAGTTCCCAGCACCTCTGATTGATCCCTTACCTTGTCTTTGTCTCAAAATACGCAGATAAGGAACCACATACTTCCGTTTCTTTTGACCTGGGGTTACAAAGTTGGTTTTTCATTTAGAATTGTTATCTCTAATGGGAACAACACCTGTAAATTTCACGGTTACAATAACCTTATTAGATCCCCTTACCAGTGCAGTCTTGTATGTTCCCCTGTCCTGGAATATTGAGAATGAGAGTACTTCCTCGCTGGTGTGGCTCAGTGGATTTAATGCCCCGCTGTGAATCAAAGCGTTGTAAGTTAGATTCCCAGTCAGAGCAAGTGCCTGGGTTGCAGGCCAGGTCCCCAGTGGAGGGCACAGGAGAGGCAATCACACATTGATGTTTCTGTCCTTGTCTTTCTCCTTCCCTTCCCCTTTCTAAAAATAAATAAAATCTTTAAAAAACAATTTAGAGTGAGTGTACTTAACCTATAAGATCTTGTTTGAAGGAGTTTAAAAGACTTTCAGAGTCAATATTGTTTTACTTTTCCCTATGTTCTGAAGACTTCCCATATTACAGGGCTTAACCTAATTAATTCTGTTTCCTGTAGGTATAATAAAAACATGGTCCGCCCCCTGCCCCCTATCTGACACACCATATTGTCACTTTCTGTGTAAAAATATACTGTCCAGAAAATGGCTGTGGTATGATTAAGTATGCCACAGTATTTGCAAAACTGTGGCAATACAGTTCCCCCTTTTTAAAAATATGTTATTTAATTATTTTTAGGGAGAGAGGTAGAAAACATTGGTATGCGCTTGGTTGCCTCTCACACGCCCCCCAAATGGGCACCTGGCCTGCAATTGAGGCATGTACCCTGATCTCAAATGGAACCAGAGACCTTTTCCTTTTTTTTTAAATTGTTGTTCAGTTTCAGTTGTCTGCCCCACCCCACATTGATCTCCCCTGCCCCATCCAACCCCCATTCCCAAAGACAGTACCCTCACCATTGTCCTTTCCATGGATCCTTTGTACATGTTCACCTTCCTTCTCCTGACATCCCCTTCCCCCCTCCTCTGGTCCCTGTCATTTTATTCTTTATTTCCATGTCTCTGGTTCTATTTTGTTTGTTTGTTTTGTTGATTAGGTTCCACTTACAGGTGAGGTCATATGGCATTTATCTTTCATTTTCTGTCTTATTTCACTTAGCATAATACTCTTCAGTTCCATCCATTCTCTTGGAAAAGGTAGGAGTTCCATCTTTCTGCTGCATAGTATTCCATTGTATAAATGCACCATAGTTTTTTCATCCATTCATTTACGGATGGGCGCTTAGGTTGCTTCACACTTGGCTATTGTAAATTGTATTGCTATGAACATTGGAGTACATAGGTTCTTTTGAATTGGTGTTGCAGGATTCGTAGGGTATAATCCCAGGACTGGAATCTGGATCAAAAGGCAGTTCCATTTTTAGTTTTCTGAGGAAATTCCATACTGTTTTCCACAGTGGCTGCACCAATCTGCTTTCCCACCAGCAGTGCACCAAGGTTCCCTTTTCTTCACAACCTTGCCAGCACTTGTTTGTTGATTTGTTTATAATGGCCATTCTTACCAGTATGAGGTGGTATCTTATTGTGGTTTTAATTTGCATCTCTCTGATGGCTAGTGATGTTGAACATCCTTTCATATGCCTGTGGGCTCTTTGTATGTCCTCCTTGGGTAACTGTCCAAGTCCTTTGCCCATTTTTTATATTGGATTCTTTGTCTTCCTGGAGTGGAGTCCTGTGAGTTCTTTATCTATTTTGGAGATCAAACCCTTGTCCAAAGTATCATTGGCAAAAATATTTTCACATATGTTTTGCTTTTAATTTTGCTGATTTTTTTCCTTTAGCTATATAGAAGCTTTTTAATTTGATGTAGTCCCATTTGTTTGTTCTTTCCTTTATATCCCTGGTCCTAGGGATATTGGTGAAAATATTGCTGTGTGGTATATCTGAAATTTTCCTATGTTCTCCTCTAGAATTTTTATGGTGCTGAGACTTATATTTAAGTCTTGTGTCCATCTTGAGTTTTTTTTTGTGTATGGTATATGTTGGTGGTTGAGTTTCATTTTTTTCCATGTAGCTGTCCAGCTCTCCCAAAACCGTTTGTTGAAAAGGATGTCTTTTCTCTATTTTATGCTCCTGCCCTCTTTGTCAAATATTGACCATAGAGACTTGGGTTTATTTGTGAACTCTCTATTCCATTCCATTGGTCTGTGTGTCAGTTCCTGAGCCAGCACCATTCTGTTTTGATTATAGTGGCCTTGTAATACAGTTCGATATCAAGTATTGTGATCTCTCCTACTTTGTTCTTCTTTCTCAAGATTGCTGCAACTATTCTTGGTCATTTATGGTTACATATTAATTTTTGAAATATTTGTTCTATATCTGTGAAATATGTCATTGGTATTTTAATAGGGATTGTGTTGAATCTGTAAATTGCTTTGGGTAGTATGGACATTTTAATGATGTTAATTCTTCCAGTCCATGAACGCAGTATATGCTTCCATTTATTTGTGTTCCTTAATTTTCTTCTTCAGTGTTGCGTAGTTTTCTGAGTACAGGTCTTTTACCTCCTTGTTTAAGTTTATTCCTAGGTACTTTATTTTTCTTGTTGCTATATCAAATGGGGTTTTTTTTCCTGATTTCTGTTTCTGGCATTTTGTTATTGGTGTACAAAAATGCCTTCAATTTCTGAATATTGACTTTGTATCCTGATGCTTTGCCAAATTCACTTGTTAGGTCCAGTAGTTTTTTAGTGAAGTCTATAATAAAGGCAATATACGAGAAACCTACAGCCAACATCATACTCAACAGGCAAAAACTAAAAGATTTCCCACTAAGATTAGGCACAAGACAAGGTTGTCTGCTTTGACTACTTCTATTCCATATAGTATTGGAAGTTCTAGCCACAGTGATCAGATAAGAAAAAATAAAAGGCATACAAATTGGAAAGGAGGAAGTGGAACTGTCATTGTTTGCATACAACATGATAGTGTACATAGAAAACCCTATGGAGACCTTTACTCTTCACAGGCCAGTGCTCAATCCACTGAGCCACATCAGCCAGGAGAGACACTTCCCTTTTTGGATTCTAGTAACCAAAAACTGAACCCAGGACAGGAAACAAGTCCTTGGGGTGAGTGTGTTGTTTGATGGAGGTGAGGGAGGACAGAGAAGTGTGGGGCACAGTTTATCTTCAAGGATATTGTATTCTGTATAGGATGTGGATATAGGCCAGAAAGTAGGGAGAATAGGGGAGTACTCCCTATATGGAGTAAAAAGTGCAAAAAAGGGTATATGAGGAGTAAGAAATGAAGGAAGAAAAATAAGAGATCATGATCATGCCTGTAATGTTGGCACCTGACATTTTCAATAAGAAGATGCTCTGTGGTCTGAAGATAAGCACTACCTCCAACAGGGTTATTTATTAATACCAAAGAACAATAGCCATTTACTGTACAGGGATTATTAATGATCAAAGGGAAACAGCTGTAGAAAAATCCATTACTACCACAAAGCAATAAACTTGCCAAGGGGCTATCCATTTCTTTTCCCCATTTCTGCCAACAAAGCTTAGCATACATAAAAGCAACCTTCATTTCCTTCTATTCAGGTAACTCCCCTTTGCTAAGTGATTTGCACGGATTATCTCATGGATGATTCTTACAAGAACTCTTTGAAGAAGGTTCTGATGTTGCCCCATTGTACGTTTTAAGAAAGTAAGGCTCAGGAAGACTTGCCCAACCTGATAAAGACAAAATCCAAGCCCAGGTTTGACCACTGCAGAGCCATTAGTTCATTTTTGCATTATGTCTCCTCTTCTTTACGTTTGTGGAAAAACTGTCCAAAACTAAGACAGTCATTCTCTACCTTGCTATCAAGGCCCAGAAATCTGTTTGCTTTGGCATTATAAGAGCATTTTAGTTCCCTAGAGATTCTCCAAAGACAAACTTAAAATGAAAATTTTCTGAGTTAGTTTTGACCCTCAATCATTTGGGTGCAATGAACCTTCTTCCACAAAAGGATTGTTTTTCAAAAACAAAGTATCACAACCCATTTTCCTATGTGCTTGGTTCTAAGCTTAGCAGAAACATAGTAAATCATTTTAGTCCAGTGGATGAACCCTAACTGGCCTTAGACAAACTGAAGACTGAGGTTTCCTTTACAGCTGTATGTTGAATATCTTATACTGCCCTAGATGAAACTGGTAAGGCCTCCTTCCCAAGTAACACTGAATCTTCAATTCTTTGTCCTGACATGCACAGCACTACTCTCAAAAACATTGTGAGGGTTTATTAGTATTTTTAAATGCTCTAGGGTCTTCAGTTGGAAAACCTGGTTCATATATCACCACGTATATCTATCTCAAGATGAGAATGGACATCAGTGGCTAATGCCCTATTCTCTGTGTGTAATTTATTCTTCCTACAGATGTACAGATTGGGGCAAAAGTAGGTTTACAATTGTGAATATGTGAAACAGTTTATTCTTGCATCATTATTTATTAATTATGGTATTTTCCGTACCAACAACTGTAAACCTACTTTTTCCCCACCCCATGGGACATGCTCCAACTACGTACCTGGCCTATGAGTGTAGTGAATGAAACATAATCCCAATTCTCTTCCTTCTCCCTCCAAAGCACACCTGGTAGAGGAAGAAAGGTAAATCAAACAGAAAATTACAATAGAGCAGGATGAACATTATGATGGAAGTATATAGGAGGTGCCAGCGGTATGCACAGCTGGGATGCTGACCCAGTCTTAGTGTGAAGAAGGCACCATTAAAAGTGATGGGAGCCAAAGAATGAGAATCAGCAGTTGGCAAAGAAGTGTGAATTGGGACCTTCATTTGTCAGAATCCCCAGTCAAAGGAGATAGGGCCACAGGACCTGGGTCCAGCCACTACTGGTACACAATGAACACATAAGACTGATTTTGTTTGGGCAAATTTTACAATATCTGTCTTCTGCCCACTCCTCCAAACCATAATTTACTTGGGAGAGAAATTTGACTACATTACATTCATTAGTCATCATGAGAAAAAAGTCTACTGGGGCAGATCTTGAAAGAAAGGAAATAGGTCTTCTACCTGGGCCTTGAAAGTGAGGGATTCTGGAACTTGCATTTTTTGTCCCTTGTTTGTACTGTAACCATTTTCTTCAATAGAAGGCAAAGCCTTGTGAGAATTCAATATTTGGAATTTTGACATTCCTGACAACAGAGTCATGCTTCTATAAATTTCATCGTGAGAAAGGGAATTTTCATCTCGGCTCCAAAAGTCCCCAGTATCCATGCTGCAATGGATAGGGAAAAGGTGTAGTGGATAAAGTCTCTAGTACTAACAAATCTCCCCTAGGCCGCCTATAAAACTAGATCTAGACATGCCCATTACCTACATGTGCTAGAGAAAGGGGGTTCTCACAATTCTCTCCAGACCCTTTCACTGTACTGCCAACACTACAGTGAGTGGTTGGTGCTTCGTTTTCTATTTAATCCTCACCAGAGGATATGTTTCTTGATTTTAGAGAGAGAGGAAGGGAGGGAAACATCCATTGGTTGTTTCCCTCCCATACACACCCCAACTGGAGATTGAACTCACAACCTAGGTATACTCCCTGACTGGGAATCAAACCCACAACCTTTTGGTTCACGGTACAACGCTGTAGCCAACTGAGCCATCCGGCTAGGGCTCTTTTGTTAGGAGATTCATATCTGCTCATTACAAGTTCCCACTAATGATTCCAAATTAAAAACAGGGAAAAGTTTATTTATGGTCAGGGAAACAATTATCCAGCTTTTTTGGCTACTGACTCCAGCTCTCCTGTCAGTTGAGTGGTATTAGGCAACATGGACATAAAGGGGCCATATACAAAACCTGATAAACTCAAGGGGAGGCCTGTGTGGCAGCCTTACAAACTCAAGAGACATGAAGTAACCACGTACGATGGTCTGAAATTAAAACATCTAAATAAAAGCAAGTCATGGCATGTAGTCATGTCCTAGGCCAGAGTCTTTGACAAAGGTTACTCTTCACCTTAACCAAGACTGTCATCTTTTTGCATCTATGGTAACATGACTTTGTAATGTAAGAGTAATCTTCCACACCCTCCAGGCACAATCTCCCACCAGAGCAGAGCCCTGCATACCATCTCTGTGTCCCGTAAATATTGTTAATGATGCTGTACTCATCAATGTAAAGGAAGTATGTGTCTGTTTTAGTTTTTATCCAGTCTCAGAGATTTCCCTACTGTGCTTTCTCCTGCCTCCCTAATCTACCACTAGTGGATTTCATGTAACCCCCTTATGTCTTCTCCTTTGGTTCTGATGTATAAAATAAGGTGCAAAACTGCCATTCTCTGGAGCATTTTTTCAATCCATTGAGATTTTGCTTCCTAGTGATTGTCGTCAGTTTGGCTCAAATTCAAAAATTCTTACAGGTTTGTAAATTTCTTACATTGACAGCAAGACTCTACCATCTCTAAGATTGGTAGAATCAGAAGTACTTATGATATAGTTTGAAATTCAGCACATTTTAAAATATGTAAATCAGACTGTGATGCTCCAACTCGCTCAGAATCAGCGTGTCCTCCTTTTTTGCATTTAGGTTGTAAACCAAACTTCCCAGGGCCCTCCCCTCCCAACCTATGTGCAGTTCTGGCCACCTGTGGCCTAACCTCCCCCATAAGCTCTCACTACATCAACACTGGGGTTGGTTCCCACTTCACCCTCTGTTCTTGCCCTTTTCTCTTCCTAATCCACCTTCCTCTTAATTCTTCCCATTTAACAGGCTCCTTCATAGCGTTCAGGGGTTGCTCAAATGTCACTGCCCAAATAAAATACGTCCCCCACCCCTGCTCACTAATCTATTACGTTTCATTCTTGTAGAGCACACTTCACTACCAGAAATTTTTTCTTGCGTATCATCTGCCACTAGAATCTAAGCATAGGAAGGCACAGATCATGGCTGCTTGTTTATCACTATCCTTAGAAACGCATGAGCCTGGCTCATGGTGGACACTGAACAAAAGTTGAATGTATGGATGGGTGCCTGGGAGGCAAGTGCCAGGATAAGAAAAGTCCAAAACTTAGAGAATTTTTCTCAGAGTTTGAGTGGAAGTGACAATAGTTGTTGGGAAGCAAGATACTCTGGAGAACAACAGTTTGCAGTTCCTTTTATGCATTTGGAATTAAGGAGGGAAGATCATATCACATGGAGTTAGAAGAATGCAAGGTGGGGATCAGATTATAGGATAGTTAAAATATGTGCTCTCTTGAGGGTGGTGGTTTCCCTTGAGGGGTCTGAAAAGAGGCATTTCAAAGGTGTGTCAATCTAGATGCACAGAAACAATGGATGGGGTTTGCTTAAGGCAAAGATAAACCTTCTACTAAAGAAGTTAATATACCTGGGGTATAAGTCATAACCTACCCAGTTAGGAATTTAGGATCAGGTTATTTGCTGTAGAATCCCTTTTTCCTCCACAGTAGTGTGGGGCCTGCAGGCTGGTAGCATTGTAATGAGCCCTGGTACCTCTTCTGTGATGTCAGCTCCCTTTGGTTGCTGCAGGGAATGGAAGAGCAGAACAGTCCAGCCAAATGTCCACCTCCTTTGAAGCTGCTGATGTGAAATGTAGTTGAAGGAGGGCAGGCAGCTCCAGGGGAGGGGAAGGGCAGACACTATATAGGGAATCTTATAAAAAGATAATTGTCTTCCTTAGCAAGGTACAAAAAATGGTCTTTTCCTCTTTGTGGGATGGGAGTAGAATTGTTTAGTTAACTTTGTCACAATTGGCTGAACTCTCAGGTGTCCAACCTTTTGGTGTCTTTGGGCTACACTAGAAGAAGAGGAATTGTCTTGGGCCACACATTAAATACATAAACACTAATGAAAACTGATGAGCAAAAAAAAAAGGTTTTAAGTGAATGTACAATTTTGTTTTAGACCGGATGCTTAGCCATCCTGGTTTGTATGCGGCTCGTAGGCCATGGATTAGACATCCCTGCTCAACAGATGTTCAGCACAGCTACTGAGGTTGAGTTATCAAAACTTTGGACTCTAACTCCAGACTGTCTGGTTTTGAATTCTGACCCCACTGCTTTTTAGTGGTGTGACTAATTACTTAACCTCTCTGCGTGTCAGGTTCCTTCTTTGTAAAAACAGATTGGTGGTATAATATCTACCTCACAGAATTTTTGTGATGATTATGGGAGTTAACATATGTAAAGCACCTAGCAAAGCCTCTGGCACAGAGTAAATGCATAGCAAATGTAGTTAGTAGTAGTAGTAGTAGTAGTAGTAGTAGTAGTAGTCTGGCACAGAGTAAATGCATAGCAAATGTAGTATACTACTACTACTACTACTGTTCTAGTGAGCAAAACAGTCCCTGCTCTCCAGAAATTCAGAGGGGAAAAAAGGACCTATTGAAATTACAAAAGAGCAGTAGCTGGCTATGAAAGGGTGCTCCAGAAAAACATGAGTACTTTGAATAGGTATGTACTAGGTGGGTGGGGTGGCTAGCCAACAGTAGGCATTCTAAGTGGATGGCTCAGCCAAGACAAACACCTAGACAAGACACAGCAGGTACCTTAGAGCAGCAGCTCCCAAATTTCTTTTTCAGACTCCACTATCACAGTTTCTATTATTATTTATCTATACATTAAACTAGCTTAAAATATGTTGTGATACATTTATTTAAAGGAAGTAGTATCACTACAAAATCAAAGCTACTTTAAATCATGGTTTTGTTGGGCTATTAAAAACATTAAGAGAATCACAGTAAGATAAATATTTGTATTGTATATCAAAAATTACTTCATCGACCAACCTTTGGGACACCTGCTTATAGGGGAAACTTTTTCCAACTGTGACCAGAGATCAAGTGCACTAGCAGCAAGCCTTGTCATCCTGTTCTTACTGGCACAGGCTGCACAGAACAGGTGCTTGGTAATGAATTTCAGCTTGGGATTGTTTATGCAAGGGGTATGATTTTTAAAAAAGAGGCCCTTTTTCCATCACAATTTCTTCCATTCACACTTTATGTCTCATCTTTCCTCATTCTGGGATTTTGGGATTAAGGACGTGAAAGGACACAGAGTTTAAAGAAATGTCAGTCTCAGAGTGAGAGGTATAAAAATTTTTACTGTAAAAGTTCTGTAAGAATAGACTTAACAGGCATTTGAGACTGCGGTTCAATTGGGGTCCTCTAAACAATTTCCTATCTCTGGTGTCACCAGTGGGAAAATCCTAGGAGACCCCATTGCATCAGATCAACCCCTGAAACTAGTGGGGAATGAAAAGCATTCTTTCAGTTCTGCATCAGTGAGAGGTCATTGATAGTTTCAGGAATAAATGTTGGTTTTGAGCCATTAAATCCATAGGAAGGAAGACTTTTAGGGAAAAGGCATTTTTTTCCAAACCAGTTACTTCCTAGTAATTGAGACAAATAAATGTAAACCAGTAGGAAAAGAGCTTTTTAAAAAATTGTTTCATATGTGACTGACTTTTTTAATCCTCATCTGAGGATATGTTTTGTTTTGTTTTGTTTTTTTCATTAATTTTAGAGTGAGACAGAGAGAAACATCAATCGGTTGCCTCCCGTGCGTGCCCTGACTGGGGATCAAACCTGCAATCCTTTTGTGCACAGATGATGCTCCAACCAGATGAACCACCCAGTCAGGGCTATGTACAGCTGATTTTGTTTCCAGAATCTCAAGTTTCTGTAGCATGAGATATTTTCATTTATTCAGCAGGCATTTGTTGACCGATTATGTACCTTGCTAGGTGCTGAGAATTCAGCAGTAAATAATACGGATGTTACTGCCCCATAAAGGTTAGAGTCTACCGGGGAAGACAGACATTAACAAACCATTTCTTGAGTGATCAGTGCTACAAAGAAGAAATAAAAGCGGCCAAGGGACAGTTCAGCAGAGAGAACTGATCTGATGCATATAGTGAGGAAGCCAGGGGCCAGAGGAGGCTGGGAGGGGGGAGGATCATCTGAGACGCTCATTTTCACTGAGAACGCAAGGATGACTAGGGGTTGGTTAGGTACGGGGGTGGGGGGGGGGTCAGGGGAAACCCTTCTAGAAAGGGAAAACAGATGGGTATGTACCCCTAAGGTAAGAAAGAACATGATTTTCTCGAAGAACTGAAAGATTCTATTAAGGAAAAAACAAAAAGAAGCATTTTTTCTTGTGTTTTTGCACAAGAATTAGAAGGAAGTAGTAGGCCAGGCTTGTAAATAGTACACCACAGGAAAACTGCTTTAGACCCTTCTCTCTGGAAATCTTCGGAATTTGTAACTGTGCAGAAACTCCATTTCTTTAATGTGACTTCTCTCCTTTCTGTTCGTCCACTCCTTTCTTTAATCATTTAACCCTTAGGACATCAGATTCTGGGCATTATCAAACTGTCTCAACAACAAAGCCTCAGGCCTATTGACCACAGAAACAGAATTTCAGTCAAGCTAATGATAATACCTTGATTTCAGTTGTGTTTCAGCCCCAGACCGATGAACACAGAACGCCCCTACAACCACATCCTCACAAAACTTAACACAGTGACCAACTGCTCCTACCCTGGCCCAACCAATTAGTGGACCCACAACCCCAGTCCCCTCAGCCACCATGTGGAATGATTTTCCCCTGTATAACCTATCCCCCGGAAGCCATTTGGGAACCAGGTCGTTGAGCTCTAGCTTACCTATGACCCTGGAGTTGGCAGCATTTCCTCAACTAATAAACCTTTACTTTGCTGCAAACTCCTGTTCCCATTGGATTGGATTTTGATTCGTGCAGGTGAATGGATACCTTTAGTCCAGTAGCAGATTTAGGTTTTCTGGGTCAACTGATGTTGGAGAGGAAGACATTACTTAACTCTTTTTCGGTATTAGTTTTCCAAATACTTAAACATTTATTAAAGTGTTTTGAAAATAGGCCTATTAAGTACCAATTATTATTTCTGCTTGTTACCTTGAGTACCTTAATTACAGGGCTCCTGTATCAGATTCTGGTGTATGATCATTTACAGATTGAAGCTAAGGTACCTAGAGTAGAAGGAAACCAATTAAAGTCAGACTTAGCAGAGGATTGCTGCTATTTTAATATGCCAGACCTTCCTTTTCCTCCAGGGTCATACAGTCAGGGCCACTCCTTTGGTAATGACAGGGAAGTGAGGCAGTCATTAATAGAAGTTAGTTATAGGCTCCCTGCCTCTCACAGGAACTCACTCACAGATTTTCATATGAAACCATGGAACTTTAGGGAGAGCCAGAAACTCAGAAACCTTTTTCCTTAAGAAAAATGTCATCATCTCAGCTGGGTTTTTATTAATGATTAGCCACAAAGTATGTTCTCTCCTGGTTTTTAGGAATTCTTTTAAACATTTTCTCTGAAACATCATGGACATCAGAATTGGTGTTAAATATAAATTTAGTCCTGTTAACTTTTGAATTGGGTGAAGTAGTGCTTTCAAGCTTTTCATCAAACAAACAGTTAAGCCTTGGTTCATTTTTCATTGCTCAAGAAAATTCACCAGAATCAGGATAAGTAGAACAAATAATCATATTTGAAAGAGATTCTCTGTATGGTGAATTCCTTACTGATACTTAGAATTTCTGTATAAACATACCACCTTCCAGCTCCCATCTACATTCTTTAGCTGCCCAAATTCTCATAAACTCAGTACTTACTCTAAAGCATACTATCTCCATGTGTTACCCCTCCCATTTGGGTTGGATATATATAGGTCATGTTCCCAAAAGGCATGAACAGTCTACTTCCTGATCCTGATGAGCTTGTTTGAGGAAAGCCCAGGACACATGATGAGGTGTCCCAGTGCCTGGCCCTGCACTCACTCTAAGTCTGTTTTCTGGTTTTCTTCTCTGCCTCCCACTTGTTAAAGGCAGGACAGGATTCATTCTCTTAAGTCTGACTAATCCAAATCTTCTAGTAGTAGAACTTTTTTTCTCTTTCCTGAATTTGAATTTAATAGTAAAGAAATAGGCTGACGTTTTTGTCCAATGTACATCAGCAGGAGAGTACGCACAGGGTAATTTCATACAATGCACTGAATTGCAGTAGTGAGAATACATGCACTAGAACTACATGGAACAACATGGATAAATCTTAAAAATATGGACAAAATAAAATTGTGAAAAGACATAATAACTTTTTATGTGTGTAGTTTTTAAACTTAAGTAATACTATATAATGTTAAATGTAAAGATGTGTGTGAGAAAGATAAATGTAGGATAGTGTTTCCTTCTGGTAAGGAATATAGAAAGGGAATATGATTTGGACGATGTACAATGGGGGTTTCAACTTTGTATATAATTTATTCTTTAAAGGTTCATTGTGAATATATGGCTGTTAATTGTATTACTCTGTCATTTTGTATGTCTGAAATATTTTATAATAAAAATAAATATAACAGGAATTTTAAAAATGCAATTAACTTTATTTACTTACTTTTTTTATTATTCAAGTACAGTTGTCTCCATTTTCACCCCACCACAGCCCCCTACCCCACCCATCCCCACCTTCCACCCTCAAACCTACCCCCTTTGGCTTTGTCCATATGTTCTTCATACATGATCCTTGATGGACCTTCCCCTATTATCCCCCATTATCCCTCTCCCCCCTCCCCTCTGGTCACTGTCAGTTTGCTCTTTTATTTCAGTGCCTCTGGTTATATTTTGCTTGCTTATTCGCTTTGTTGATTAGGTTCCACTTATAAGTGAGATCATATGATATTTGTCTTTCACTGCCTGGCTTACTTCACTTAGCATAATGCTCTCCAGTTCCATCCATGCTGTCACAAAGGGTAGGAGCTCCTTTTTATCTGCTGTGTAGTATCGCATTGTGTCAAAGTACCATAGTTTTTTGATCCACTCATCTGCTTGTATGCACTTAGGCTGTTTCTAGTACTTTGCTATTGTAAATTGTGCTGCTATAAACTTTGGGGTACATAGGTTCTTATGGATTGATGTTTCAGGATTCTTAGGGTATAATCCCAGGAGTGGAATCACTGAATCAAAAGGCAGTTCCATTTTTAGTCTTTTGAGGAAATTCTGTATTGTTTTCCATAGTGGCTGTACCAGTCTACATTCCCACCAACAGTGCACTAGGGTTCCTTTTTGTCCACATCCTAGCCAACGCTTGTTGTTTGTTGATTTGTTTATGATGCCATTCTGACTGGTGTGAAGTGGTATCTCATTGTGTGGTTTTAATATAAATCTCTCTAATGGTGGGTGATGCAGAAAATGCAATTAAATTTAGGGGATGCATTTAGGTCCGGTTTTATACATCTTTTTTGAACATAAAATGTGGATGTTTCAGAGTAAAAACCCAGAGGGTCCACAAGATTTCAGTCATCATAAAGATTTTCAGTTACACTGATTGCACAGTTCATATCTGCATAAGGAAATGGCGAACAATTTTAAGAAATATTTTCACAAGGTTACGATAAAATAAGAGGTAGAATTGTGCCTGCTGCCAAAATTTGTTTTGCCTTTGTGGTACTCACATTTTCAAAAGAAATGAATTAGTATCTCTTTCGAAATTTCATATTTAAAAAATCTAGGTGGCCTATTATTTAGCTATCAGGAAATCTGGCATCCCTAGGCCCTCATTTCTACATGGCAGCAGCTGGCTGGGCCTGAGTAGCAACTATCCCCTTTTAAGGAGGCATGTCTTCTACAGTTGGCCACTGTCCCCACTCAGCAAGGCTTCCTGCCAGGCCAGCCTTAGAGGAACTTAAGTTTGCAATCCCTGCATAAAATTCAGTTACTCAAAATGTGCCATCTCCTAGGCACTCAGATCAGTGATGTAGTTTTATCAGAATATACCCTGAAACCATCATTCCTAAGATTCTCTGGTAAAGCATTTAGTGGTTTAACGAATAGTAAATGTGTATTTTGGTTTTGCCATTTGGTTTTGGTTTGTAAAAATGACTGTCTTGGAAAACGGTGTAGTTGAGCAACCCTCAACTGTGCAGTGATGCACAGGCCAGCTGAGAGATAGTTGATATTCCTGCTGCAACTGTCCAGCGGTGCTACCAAACAGACTGCTTGAGAAGAGCAATTATTTTTGGTCTAATTGAAGAGCCTTATTGTTTTTTAAAAAATACACATCTTTTAGCTGCCTACTGTCAAGTTGGATTTTTATTCAAATTTCCCCTCTTCTATTTTGGTGGATCTGAGGATGACAACAGCAACAAGACAAGAAGTTCTTGGCCTCTACCGCCGAATTTTCAGGCTTGCGAGGAAATGGCAGGCAGCTTCAGGGCAGATGGAAGACACCATTAAAGAAAAACAGTACATATTAAATGAAGCAAGGATGCTGTTCCAGAAAAACAAAAACGTGAGTAGCCTCCATTGGAGATTGCAAGGAGAGCAGTTTCATGTGTTCGTTCATTTCTTTTCTGTCCTAAAATTGGGAGGACTGAACAGTCACAGTGGCAGAGTTTGGGCAGACGGGGGCTGGAGGCGCAGCCTGATTAACCTGCCCAGCCACCAAGGAAACAGATTAGCTCCGGTGTCTCTCTGCACTTGTCTCAGTCTTGGTCCAGCTAGTAACTGGCTAGTGTCCCAGCATCCTGAGAAGACCACCAAGCCAGATGAGATGAGTCAGGCCAGTGAAAGTTTTCAAAGGAGGAACAGGCCCTCACATGCTATGCTTATTGCAGGCCACTCCCACAGGAGATACACAGTTAATTTTTTTTTTTTTTTCAATTCATAAACTATTCAAGGCCTCCAAGTATAAACCCATTCTGTGGGAGGAGAACAGGATTAGGACACAGGGTTTCCTTTATAACTTAGCTTTGAACTCAAGCCTCTTTGGCTAGTGTAGTGAGTTTCCCCTCTGGGACCACAGAATTGGGTAAAATAGTGTTCCCGTGAACTAGTTGAATGGAAATGTTTACCCAGACAGACACTAGGGAGCCAAAAACCATTTCTAAGAGGCTCAATTTGACGCATTCCAGTAAACCCTTTAACATTATCTGGTAGCTTCTTAGGAAGAGTGCCTGGCACAGACCTCCGGAAGAGGCTTCCAGTTCCTGATCTGTCTTGCGTCTGCCACATTGATCTCACAGATTCAATGCTGTTCCTGTTCCCTCATGAACTTCCTGACATCTACTTTTTTTTTTGCTCTCTGACCCCTATCTCTGTCTCCTTTTTGGCCCTGTCTTCTCTACATACGCTGCTGCCAGCTCTGTGGGTCCTCTGAAGGTCAGCCATGTGCTCTGAGGCCCAAGAAGCCCAGCAGCCACCTTATGGTTCCAGCTCCCATATCTGAACACCCAGCATCAGCCTTTCACCACCCCACTTGTAGGAGCCTCCCCCCCCACCCCAAGCATAATGGTTAAGGTAGAACTCATCTTTCCACAGGACTGCCTCCCTTCCTCTCCCCTTCCAGGCTTGTCCATTTCAGTTTGGCTCCTGTCCACTCTAAAACGCTTGGCTCTCATTCTTTCACTCAACAGGTATCTGAGTGCCCTTCCATGTGCCAAACACCAGACTAGACATTGAGGATATAAAATGAGCAAAACCAAGACATGGTCCCTCAAAGATGTGTCAGAATTAGAGGGAAAGAAATGTAAAATTACAGTTGGATAGTGCTACAAAAGAAACCTTCCCCATCTTTAGTACCTTACCTTCTTGGAGTCCCTAAAGCTCCCTACTTTATAGAGCCAACTTCCATGTGAAGCTTCTCTACCCTCTGACCCTCCTCCAGCTTCTCCAAACATTTTTTGTTTCTAGCGTATACCCTGCATGCCACACCAGAGTATATGTAGCTCTGAGGTCCTTAAAACTGTCCTGGGAGGAATGGAAATCAAATATTGTAAGTGCTGTTTCTGTTTTCATTGCATCCTTTCAAAAAAATCAATATAAATACTATATGGAATCTGTGGGTTCAAAAGTATTTATTGAAAGGAGTTGGTGATTTAAAAAGTTTGCAGATCACTCACTTTTTCTTCCTTTTTTGTTTCACTTATATTTCTGTGGCCTCCCCAACCAGGCTGTCATTTCCTCAGATGCAGACAGTGACTTGTACTTTCCTGGTATATCCCATGGGCCTTGCCTTGTGGTTGTCATAAATTAACAAGCATTTACAAAATACTTTGATTCAGTTGACCTTCAGGAAGCCTTCTTCAATTTCTCTGCCCTCCCCTGACCCCAGGATAAATTCCTATATACTAGTTGATTATGTACCACTGTATCTTCTCTGCAGCCCAAGTGTCAGAATTGTTCTGCCCAGGTAATAAAGGCAGGAACCAATAAAGGCAGGCGTAACAGTATCCAGCCTGGTGCTGGGGATGTCACAGTAGTACGTGCCTAGTAAACCCCTGCAGGCTCACTGAACTGAGGACTGCTCAGGATCTGTTGGGTTTTCAGTTATAGCAACAATCAATCCTTCATTTGCCTCTGCTTGAATTGGCCTAATGTGGTGGGAGCCAGAGGGCACATACGTGTCAATAATAGTACATGAGTGAGATTTTGTTGTGTTGGGGAAGGTACGTGGGCTTTTAATTTTAACATATGTGCTTGTTTTACTGTGTATTAGAAAGAAAACAGAGTATCAGGTCATTTCACAAATACAATGCTTAGGAAAGTCCATTTAAAGAAAAAGTTTATGCCCTGGCTGTTGGGGCTCAGTGCACTGAGTGCTGGCTGCAAATCAAAGGGTCACTGGTTCGATTCCCAGTCAGGGCACTTGCTGGGGTTGCAGACCAGGTTCCCAGCAGGGGGCACATGAGAGGCAACCACACATTGATGTTTTTCTCCCTCTTTTTCTCTCTCCTTTTCCTTCTCTCTATAAATAAATAGAGGAAGGAAGGGAGGCAGGGGAAAAGAAAAGAAAAGAAAAAGTTTAATGTTGGTATAGTGATGTGGACACTGGCCCGCAGTATCCGCGTCATTATGAATGAAATGAGACATTCACACCGACTACCGAGTCTGGTGGAAGAAAAGGGACAGCATGGCTTTTCTCTCAAGGGGAGGAAAAGCCTGAGGCCTCCGCCATGACAAGCCTTTATTGGGTTTCTTCCCACATTACATGATGGATCTCATTTACTGTGCACAGGTTTGCTTTAGGTGGTTACCTTTTACAGACAACAAAGGAGATGATGCCCCTAATCACATCACAGAAGAAGGATATTTGCAAAGGGAAAAGGGAAAAGTGGTCAAACAGGTTACACTCATCCTAGGAAGGTTTAGCATGGATTTTAGGAAGTTACAATAAGCACTTGCTGTCTCAATTCAGGGTGAGGGAGTTTTTAGCAAAAGCAAGACTCAAAGCGGCCTAGGCACATAGCAGGCCTGATTCCCCACAGGAGAACCTATCTGTGGGCATAGGTCCTGTGCATCTCCGAATGGGAGCTGGGCCCACACCACACAGAACCGTCTCCTACAGTATAGGTGGTATATAGATATAGAAAAATCATGCAGGCAGCCTCTGAAAGATGGGATTTTGAGAACTCTAACCCAGACTTGTTCAGATAGACAACTGGAGCCCCAGGAGCCCTCAATCCCTTTAACCATAGCTTTATCAGGGGCTTCTTTCTCCACCATCCTTCATGCAAACAAACAAAAGTAGTTTCTCACAACCTTACTGTCTATGAGAGCTTGATAATACACCAAGGGTATCTCATGAATTGCTCTTAATCTTATTCTTATTCAAGGGTATCTCATGAGTTGAGATACCCTTATTCAAGGGTATCTCATGAATTGCTCTTAATCTTATTCTTTGCTGAGAAGCAAATGGGAAAGAACATAGATATATTCCAAAGGTGGACATCAAAGCCACATCTTCTGAGAAGTACAGAGGTCAGAAAGCTGAGCCTCTGCTCCAAGGGACTCAATTGGGTTCTGTGCGTTACAATTCCTGGAATTCCTCTACTTCAAGAGGTGCCATAGGACACCTGGAATTTCTAAGCCATGTGGCCCAGACTTCTGTGGGTACCATGTGGGGCTGATGCAGTCCCAGCTCGACTTTGAGGCCACTTGCAAACTCTTAGCATCCTTGGAATGAGAGGCTCTCCCCCCTTCACCTACCTTTCTGTTTTTCAGAAGGTATTTGTCATTCTTTTACTTGAAACTGGACTACCATGATTTGACTATTTTAGAATTTCAAAAACCATTTCTTCCCCTTACTAATGAGCGAGGCAGTTCACAGTTCAAAATGAGAGATGAATCATTCTCCAATATCTCAGGGGTGTCTAGACAGCACTTGCTGACACAGTTGGGTTACTTCAAAATTTGATCAACATGGGGAGGATATGAAGAAGACTCTCAGTCAGTGTTGTGGGAATATAATTTATAGCTTGCTTGTAGGAATTTAAATTGGTCAACCTCTTAAAGTAGCAATTTTCAATTGGTGTGCCACAACAATTTTTAAAACATACAATACCTGACTATTCAGTTGGGCACTGACTTCTTTTCCCTTAGATTGTCAAACTAAAAAAAAAATTACAACAGCCAACAGAACAATAGCTATCTGGTGTGAATGAATCAAACTTACTCGTTTTTTTTGTCAGATGAGAAAAAAATGTATTATTTGGTGTGCCTTAGAATTTTAGTAATTAGTTTATGTGTGCCATGAAATGGAAAAGACTGAAAGTCACTGGCTTAGAGGGTAATTTGAATCTAGAGAATTAATTTAATTCTTTGAGAATTAAAAATGCATGAACACATACCCTTTGACACACAGTTCTTTCTGCAGGAAATTATCTTTTAGATAATTTGGCATATGAGCCAAAAAAAATTAAGAGGGATCCATAACAGGGTTGTTTATAATGGCAAAGATTGGAGATAATCTAAATGTCCAGTAGAAGATTGGTCAAATTATGTTGGAGTTTGGTGTAGCCATTGAAAAGAATGGGGCAGTTTTATATGTGTAAATGTAGAAGGACCTTCAGTTTATTAGTGATGAAAAGCAAGGTTCAGAACAAAGCTGCCATTTGTGTACAAAAAGAAAACCAAAGTATATAAATGTATGCTGATATATTCAGAGAATATTGCTGGGAGGACAAACAAAAAACTGCTGGTAACTGTTGTCTTTGAGAGAGGACATGGGAGACAGGTAAGAGGTAGACCTTATTTTAAAAGTTTAATCCATAGTAAGTTTTACATTAAATTGCTTCTGAATTTTCAAATTTCAATGTTTAATTTCTTGGCTGGTAAACTTAAAGTTTCAGAAAATGTGCACCTATATTCTGTGTAGCATTAGAAAGATGCCTGTTTTCTTCTTTTATTAGCTCACAGACACAGACCTGATTAAGCAGTGTATAGATGAATGCACAGCCAGGATTGAAATTGGACTGCATTACCAGATTCCTTATCCAAGGCCAGTAAGTGTGACCCCAGTTAATACGTGGTGGGTACTTATCCTTTGCCGAGGGTTTGCCGAGAAGTCTAGAACTACTGTAGGAGACATGTTGAAAACAAGCTGTACTTGTATGCTGCCAACCCATCACAACTAACCCAAATACCAGTGAATGCCTGATTTCGCCTACTTGCACAACTTTCCTATGTATAGAAGGGGAAGCCATCTCACATTTACATAGGTTTTTCTTTTTCTTTTCACTTTTATGGAAAGATTTCTTTATTATAAAGGACAGGTTAATAAGTTCAAACATTAAAGGAATGCTTAAGTAGAAAGTGAAATTTGTCACAAATTCATACCCTGTGGAAGTAACCCCTATGATTGTTGGGTTGACCATATGAAATTGCCAATTTTCTACACTTGACCTACAAGAAATGGCAATTTTTTATGGTATTGGCTCAACCTAACAGTTTGGTTATTTATCCTTGTAGTCTTTTTTGTACACTCATGTACATCTACTTTCTTCACTAAGTACATGGAACCCTAGTGTGTGCTGTTTGTGGTCTGTGTGTCTTACTTCACATCCTAGCATGTCTGCCTCTGTCTTCACATGGTTGCCTTGTGTCCCATTGTGAGAATGTGCTGTCATTCAACCAGCGCCCTTCAGTAGGCGTTTAAGTTAGTCCCCATTTGCCGCTATGCACATAACATCTTTGTGTACACACTTTTTCCTCATCTTCTTTGCATTTTTATCTCACTTTGTCGTTTGTGGCCCTTTTTTCCTCCATGCAGGCAACACAGTGAAGAATACAAGTTCTGGCATCAGCCATATCTGGGTTCAAATCCCATCTCCACCACTTACTGTCTAATAATCTTGAATAAGTTGTAACATCTGAGCCTCCATTTTCCCATCTATTAATGTTGATGTAGTTCCTTATGAGATGATTATAAGAATTAGTGACTGTAGATTTAGTGCTTAGGAGAGAGTATGGTATTTAGTAAGTCCTCAATAAATATAAGTTGCTGCAATGATTATAATTCCTAATATTATCATTATTCTTATTTTTCTTACTCAGATTCATCTGCCTCCAATGGGGCTTACCTCACTACGAGGCCGGGGGCTTCGAAACCAGGAAAAACTGAGGAAACTTTCCAAACCAGTATATCTCAAGTCTCATGATGAGGTTTCTTAATCCAGAAGAAAGTTTATTTCTCAGAATAATGAGCCAACTAGGTCTTGAATGTAAACCAGATGACAAAACCTTTCTTCTTTGATTGGGGCAAAAATTCAAATTGTCTTCTTAAAAAAACCCAAAATATTGGTACTTACCACATGATGTGTAGCATCATGCCTGAGTGGACAACACTAATCCTTGAGGTTGCAGACCTTACATCCTCCCTGAAAGCATCATTTGGAAACAAGACTAAGGCCTGTGGGAGGAAGACTGAAGAATGACAGGGCTCCTCATGGAAATGCCATCGCCAGACATGTCAGCTGATGGAAAGAAGTTACCTACTTGCAGGGTATTCTGATGGCTGCCATGAAACAGCATACCTCTCTCACAATATTTGTAGGCTTTTAAGTTATAGATTTGTTTGAAAGTGGACTTTTTTGTGTGTTTCGTTATCTTTTGCACCTAATTTCCAGATAAATGTTACCTTAATTAGTGCATCATTGGATGTCCCAACTGGTGTGGCTCTGTTGATTGGGCATTGTCCTGCAAATCAAAAGGTTGCTGGTTGGATTCCCAAAGTCAGGACACATGCCTGGGTTGTGGGTTTGGTCCCTGGAAGGGGAGTGTACAAGAGGCAACCAACTGATATTTCTATCTTACATTGAGGTTTCTCTCCCTCCCTTCCCCACTCTCTAAAATAAAATCATTTTTTGTTTTACAAAGTGCATCGTTGGATTGATCATGGTTTTTCATGGAAATTTTATGAGACCCATCCCTGCCTCCTTCACACACATACACATACATAAAAGCACATGTCTCACTTAAATGCATATTAAGTTGAGTTGGTTAGAACATTGTCCCCATATGCCAAGGTTGCAGGTTTGATCCTGGTCAGGACACATACAAGAATCAACCAATGATTTTGCTCATAAATTAGATGAGAAAATGCAGGCTACAATATGTGAAATGAAGGAAGATGCATGGGGAACCGATAGAGATGGAAGGAAAACTGGGACTCAGATCAATGGAGTGGACCAGAAGGAAGAAACTAACAACCAAACAGAAAACGAGGAAGAAACAAGAATTCAAAGAGGTGAGGAGAGGCTTAGGAACCTCCGGGACATCGTTAAACGTCCCAACATCCAAATTATAGGGGTCCCAGAAGGGGAAGAAGAGCAACAGGTAGAAAACTTATTTGAACAAATAATAAAGGAGAACTTCCCCAATATGGCAAAGGAAATGGACTGTCAGGACGTCCAGGAGGCTCAGGGAATCCCGGAGAAGCTGGACCCGGGGAGGAACACATCAAGGCACATTGTAATTACATTAGCCAAGATTGAAATGAAGCAGAGAATTCTAGAGGCAGCAAGGGATAGGGGGACAGTCGCCTGCGGGGGAGTTCCCATCGGACTGTCAGCTGATTTCTCAGGGGAGACCTTGCAGGCGAGAAGGGGCTGGAAAGAAATATTTGAAATCTTGAAAAGCAGAGACCTACATCCAAAATTGCTCTTTCCAGCAAAGCTGTCATTTAGAATGGAAGGACAGATAAAGCACTTCTCAGATAAGGTCAAGTTCAAGGAGTTCATCATCACCAAGCTCTTATTATGTGAAATGTTAAAGGGACTTATCTAAGAATAAGAAGATCAAAAATATGACAGTGAAAAGACAGCAAACTCGCAGCTATTAAGAACCACACCTAAAACAAAAGCAAACTAAGCAAACAGCTAGGACAGGAACAGAACCACAGAAATGGAGATCATATGGAGGGTTAGCAACGGGGCATGGGAGGAGGAGAGAGGGGGAAAAGGTACAGAGAATGAGTAGCATAGATAGTGGGTAGAAAATAGACGGGCAGGGTAAGAATAGTATGGGAAATGTAGAAGCTAAAGAACTTATGACACAAGGACATGAACTAAAGGGGGGAATGTGGGTGGGAGAGGGTGTGCAGGGTGGGGGGAATGATGGGGGAGAAATGGGACAACTGTAATAGCATAATCAATAAAATATATTTAAAAAAAAGAATCAACCAATGAATGTATAAATAAGTGTAAACACAAATCAGTGTCTCTCACTATCTGTCTCTCTCTCTCCCCCTACCCATCTCTCCCCTCCTTCTTCTCTCTAAAACTCAATATAAATTTTTAAAAATAGGCATTATATTCCAATCTTAGAGCCTGCTCCTGTAAGCAGGAGCATAGTTTTTTATGCTCTGGTTAAGTATTGCAGGGTTTGGCAATGGAAATACATATATTGCTATAATACTATATAGAATATAGTTTTTACTATATAATACTGTATCAGGGGAGTAAGAACATGTGTTTATGTAATGCTAGTGCAGCTATAGGCCTTTGCTGAAGAGACAACTCCAAATGTACTGGCAGGTGTGTTGGCCATTCAATGAGTACAGCACCCCAGTCTGTCTTGAACTGGAAAACATGACTCTGCTGTCTCATTAGTCAGACTCTGCTGTCTCATGAGTCATTCTCCATCCCTGTAGTCAGTCTCATTGTGGATACATCTCCCTGCCCAGAAGTTCTAATGTGTTAAGTATTCTCATTCAATCTAGGGCCTGTGAATTCAACTACTTCATCTGTAGAGCCAATGAAATGCTGATCTAGCAGTGGAAGAAAAACTAGCTCTGCTGGACTAGGTGACATGTGGCTTGCCTGTCTCCATCAGTAACTCAAGGTGATTTTAACTACCATTGTTTTCTGACTATGTTGAGTGTAGAAACTACCTTTCCCACCCAGGCTTCTCCAACATGCCAGGCAACCTAATAGCTAGCCTCTGAGTTTCTTCTGTGTGCCAGAAATCTTACGTACTGTGAATTTCATATGCCTTGCCTTCTTTGCAAAGATGCATATTCTTTTTGTTTTCTTCATTTTCTTTCCAAGACTATAAGATCCCCATCATTTGGTCTTTAAAAAAAATTTTTTTTAAGATTTTATTTATTTTTAGAGAGGGGAAGGGAAGGAAAAAGGGAGAGAAACATCAATGGGTGGCTGCCTCTCACATGCCCCCCACTGGGGACCTGGCCCACAGCTAGGGCATTTGGGCATGTGTCCTGACTGGGAATTGAACCAGCAGCTGTTTGGTTCACAGGCCCATGCTCAATCCACTGAGCTACACCAGCCAGGATTCCATTGTTCAGTCTTAAGGCAGAGCCTATCTTCCTACATCCCTTCTCTCCATGTACTTTCCTCCTAGCACTGACAAGGACTAAAAACTAGATTTTAAAGAGCAAGGAGTAGTATGGTGACAAGGTTTCTGATTTCATCTGCTGAGCTATTTGTAGGCAGGGCTGACAGCTTCTCACTGAGCTGACCTCTGGCCTTCTCTGTCCCAGGACTCTAGCCTCTGACTCACTAGGACTTCTGAAGAACATACTGCTCTTTTCCAGGGAGAGATTTTAATAAATCACATTGGACCTCAAACTTGTGGCAGTCTTTCTTTTCAAAGTGGAGGAAAATTTATAATTACAAAAATTTAATCTTTTGTATAGAAACATTCTGTCCCTTGATCCCTGATGAATGAAACAGCCAGTCCCTGCCTCCCTCAGCTTTTGTTGCTGAAGAGGGAGTTAGATAACTAATTAAAATTTTAAGTTCAGTTGTCTTAGCAACCCCTTCAGTGCCTTGCAGCTTGTAATGTGACTTACCCAAACCAGTTGAAGATTCAGGGATTTGGGATCCCAACCATCTTTCCATCTCATATGACTAACAGTCTCACTTGGAATGATAAGGCAGTTCCAGCTGTCTATCCATTCTGATATTTTCCCCCATGAGAAAAAGTGTTTCTGGGGAGGGGGCAGGGCAGGGAGCTCACCTCTCTACTTTGAACAGAAAGAGACTGGCTCCTGATATACCTTGATTGCCCCGGTCAGATCAAAACTCCCCATAGGCACTTTTTCTCTGGCGTCACTTAGCTGGTTTGCTGATTTCCTAATTCTGAGTCCTGAAATCAGATTTTGATTGGCACCGTGTTGCCATGATTTCGAAATACGTTTGTTTCTCAGAAGTTTCCCACGTGCAAAAGAAATCAATGACTCAATGAGTCAGGACGTTTCTTCTAGTGAAGAAGTAAAGCAGCCAGGCACACACATTAAGACTCTTAAAAAGCCTTTCATGTCTTGCTCAGTTACGAACCCATTAATGGAATGTCCTGAAAATAATTAATTAATTAATTAATAACATACTTAGAACCAAAGAGCTACATGAGTGAGTGAGTTGCTCGGTGGTTGGAACCTTGTCCCATATACCAAAAGGTGGTGGGTTTGAGTCCCAGTTAGGGCACATACTTAGGTTGTGGGTTTTATCCCTAGTAAGCAGTGCATACAGAAAGCAACTGATTGGTGTTTCTCTCTCGCCCCTTTCTAAAATCAATAAGCATAACCTCAGGTGAGGATTTTTAAATGTTTATTTTTATCTTTCTCAGAATTCTCTTCCAGTGGCCCTTAGAAACAGTGACAAACTAAAAATTTCTTGGGCATGGTTGAAGCTAATCTCTTTTAAGACTCTGCATCAGAACTTGCCAAGTCCTCAGCGGGGAGGCAGCATATGACATTGAAAAGTGCACAGGGTTTGACAGCCACACAGACCTCAGCTCCAAACCTGGCTCTTCAGTGTTGATACTGCTGTGTAATCTCAGTCAAGTTTCTTAATCTCCCTGAACCTCCAGAGGGAGAGACAATCGTGCCCAACATAGGCACAAGCAAGATATCTGAAGGCCTGGATGCAGCCCATGGCGCACTGTAGCCATGTGGCAGATACTGATTCTCTCACATCTCCTTTGTTCCTGAAGCTTTGGTCTATATCTGTGTAAGCTAGTAGAGAAGCATTTGGGTCCCAGTGCTACCACAGACGGCTGTGGAACTTTGGACTTGTTACTTTTCTAAGCCTCCATTTCTACATCTCTAAAGTGCAGATGGTGATACCTACCACATAAGATGGTTGTGAACAATGCATTTTAAATCTCAAGAGCCTTAAAAAACAAAAGTGGCACAGACTCTTTCAACTTCTGACAGGCCCTAGTGTTAGCCCAAGTGAATGGATTAAGAAAGAAGCAATTAAAACATGACAGTTACAGCAAAACAATACAGGAAAAGTAACCACAGGGAGCTTAGCTACATGGCGAAAGGTCTTAGTTGAAGAGTTCCACTACCTGTGTTCAGTCCAAGCTCCACTGTTCAAGTAGCTGTGTGTTTTGGGGGATATTACTTCCCTGTATCATGGTTTCTGTAGCCATAAAATGAGGATAATAACCTAGCCCCTGACTGATGTGGCTCAGTTGGTTGGAGTGTTGTCCTGTAGCTCAAAGTTGTGGGTTCAATTCCTGGTCAGGGCACAAATCTAGGCTGTAGTTTCTATCCCTGGTTTGGGTGCATACAATCCCTGGTCCAGGTGCATACAGGAGGCAACCAATTGATATTTCTCACATCAGTGTTTCTCTCCCTTTCTCTCTAAAAGCAATGGGGAAAAAAATGACCTTGGGTAAGGATTTAAAAAACAAAACTACTTTATGGGGCTACTCTGAAATACATTGCTCACAGCAAGTGTGCTGTTAATACCTCATCATCATCACTATCATCATCATACCATGTCACTCTCAAGAAAGGAAACAGTAATCAAGAATGAAATGCTTTTTATTTTCCATGTTGAGAGAGATGCCATCAGTTATCCAGCTGGCATAAAGAGGCTACCCCTCGGTTTATCCAGTGCTTCTGGGGTCTGTCTGTGGGAAGTTCAATGGACAGGACGTAGTTGGTAGAGTGGCCTGTGGTGGAGAGAATGCCTCTCCGGGCACTTGTTTTATAGACTGGACACACATAAATGTTCTGATGGAGAAACATTGCACTTTTCCCCGGTTTCAGCCAAATGATGGGCAACGGGTCATAGAGGATTTTAGGGAGAGATTCCTCAATCTGCATCCTTTTCCTGTTCCAACGAGCTCCTTCTAAGAAGAGTCCTTTTATGTAGGCCCCATCTTCTGGGTTACTCTCCATGATGGTTTCCTGTGTGGTTACCTGAAAGAGAGAAAGCTGTGAGTTTTGTGACCTGCCATTTTTCACCTTTTAAGAGGCTGGAAAAGTGCAGCCTGGCTGCAATGTCTGCCTTTCCCAAGATACGCCTCCCAAGACACTTCTATGTCATAGGGGTGTCTATGATAATATTCCTACCTGCCATACATGGGCCAGGTGAGATTTCTAGATGGCATTTCTATATGGCAGGCAGAGAATGCACTGAACTAGAAGTCAGGAGGCCACATTAACTGATTGCAGCTAGCTTAGTGACCTTGTACAATCCTTCCCGTTTCTGAACCTGGATCTATAAAGTGAGGGGTTAGATTCATATGCATACTAGTAAAACAGTTATCTGGAGGCAGAAATAAAGCCTCTTTTTGTCAATTTCTGTAGCGTGCAGACTTCTACCACAGTCAATTTCAGGCTGTCAGCTATTTAACAATCAGCTCCTGCTGGCTCTGGTGAGTTGGTAGGAGCCAGCTCCAGCCCACCACAATTTAGAGTCAGAGTTAGTAAAAAACTCAAGATTTCTTCAGGTAAGTGTAGAAAGTAATCTAGGTTTACAGGAATAGGGATTGGTGGGGATTATGGTAAACCAGAGAACATAAACTCCATTTTAAAATCATTCAAATTTTCTAATTTTTTTTATTGTGAATGGAATGTTTTTCCCATTTCTAAGTACTTATCGATAGAATAGGAAGAGGCTATTGATTTTTGTAAAATTTAACCAGTCACCTTACAAATTCTTCTAGGATTTCTAAGTATACAATCATTTCAACAACAAAAAATATATGATTTTATGTTTTTTCCAATGTTTATACCAGTTATCATGATTTTTTTTACTGCAATAATTTTGGCTTAATGTCTTCAAAAGTCCACAAAGTTAAGTTTATTCATAAACTAAATTGAGACCTAAAGCAACCAGTCTGTGACCTCTGGACTAGATCACAAAGGACCTTTCCACAGATTTTAATTTTTACAGTGCTCTATTACAATCCATCTTGCTCTGTTCACTCTATGTAGTATGCGCAGAGCGATACTTGACTATTGGCTATTCCTTTAACTTTACTCCAAGCAAAGGACCACCAAACACCATTAACATCTTTCCAAACGAAGAGTCCACCATGTTAAAGAGCATGGAAGAATGCTTTCATTTTTCTTGGTATAATGGTGGCTGATTTTTCTTCTGGAAAGAATCTTTTTATATATAGAGACAAAGCCTTGGGAATTCTCTGTCAGGAATAACTTTTGGAACTAACTTAAGTCATGCTAAACATTTCAGTTGTGCCATCTCAGAAGTATTTGTGCCTTAACACATCCAAATGTTTAGACTAATAAGGAAATGGGCAGCATTGGCTTTTTTGCTTGATCCCTTGGGTTGATCTTACCCAAAGCACACCTACCTCAAACTCAAATCCAATGTGGTCGATGGGGATGGTGTATTTCCGGGCATAATTCTGAGAGACACCCGTTAAAAAAGACTGTGTGAAGTAGAATCCGGAGATCCAAAAGACCACAGGGGGTCCATCGTCAATCCAGTTCTGGAGGGCCATAGAAATAATTCACAGTCAACAACAACAAAAAAAAATCAAAGATAGTTCAAAGGCAAGTAATGTAAATAAGTCCCATTAAGCAATGTTTTTTTCTCTTTTTCCTTGAAACAGAGCCTCTCAGTTTAGCCTCTGTTTTCCCACTTTCGAAATAAAAGTACAAAGAATTATGTTTCTACTTGAAGAAAAACTCTGGGCAAGCTGTTGTCCAGGACTAAGTAACAACCACTCCTGCAGCAACAATTGCCATATAAGAATGCAGTAATGTTTCAGATCTTTTTTTTGTAGGACAAGCATCTTGATATTTATGTGTAATAATCCAATGTTTACATACTAGCTCAAAAATTTTAAATTACCAGGCAGCCAAACAAAACATATCTTTTAGCCAAATCTGGCCCATGAGCCACTAGTTTGTGACATTTATAATAGTTTCTACTCTTGCGTCCATAGGCTACAATCTTTCCAAGAACTTTGAACTCCCTCCTGCCCTCAACTCTGGAAAGACTGTTTCCAGTAGGAACTCAATCCAGGATGCTGCATACTTGCTTCAACTACTTCCTCTGCCTCTAGTCTGTCATTTTAGAATGACCTCTCCACCTGAATGAGTATGCCAGGTGCCCAGTTATCCTGATTCCCATGTACCTGGAAGAAGGCCAGGCGGGCCAGCATGTCAGCCACATAGCCCCCCAGGGGCTTCAGCGATGGGTAGGACTTGGCCATCCACATGGATGGCACTTTACCCACAAGCATGCTATTGAAGACGTCCTCCAGCTCTGAGGACATTAGGACCTGCCCTTTGATGGCTCGGCCAAGATTGATGAGACTTCTACGAACCACTTTGGTCAACCTGTAAGAACAAAGGAGCCACTCAGCTCACCTCTCCGTGGGCTCATTCTACCTGAGGATACTGACTCTTAATCTCCTTATACTTTTCCCTCCTTCAGCAGGTCAGACGATTAATGTGCATTCAGGTAGAAAATTTATAAAGCTGAGGAAAAATTAAATCACCCATTATCCCAGCACCTAAAGATAACTTTGATGTACATATATGTTTCCAGATTTGTCTGCATGGAAACAAATTATTTTTAATGGGATCATATGGTGTTACTTTTTTTGTAATCTGTTTTTCTCTCTTAGCATATAGGGATCTTTTCCCCAATTCAATAGATTTAAATTACACTTTTTGTTAAGTGCAAGGTGTTCAGTTTTACTTAATTATTACCCTATTGCTGAAACATTATTTCTAGATTGTCACTGTAAACAACATTGCTAGGAATAGCCACCCATATCAGTCTTTGTGTAAATGTGTAATGATTTTTCTGCTAAAAGGGGAAATTTTAGGTTAAAGGATAATGCAGCTTTAAGGGTTTTGATCTAAATTGTCATTTTGATCCAACTTGTTCATTTTAATAGACTGACTATGAGTCATACATACCCAAGAAAAGGTAGCTGAAGGGCCACCTGTGCGATGCCAAGCTCACCTGTCTCTCTCTGGTCTCTCTAAAAGGCTTGGCCCAGCCCAGCAGGAGCACACCTGAGAGTGCCAAAGAGTCTGCTGCAGAGAGAGTTTGTCATCTCTAAGGATTTATGAAATCCCAGCCAAATGGACATGAAAATGGTCAAATGCAAAACAAATTGTGGATGTGAAACCACTAAACACTCATATTACGAAGGCTTTAAGGTTCAAGCATTTGGTGCATGTGCTTAGCTGAGGAGCCATGGGCATCACACCACAGGCCTCCAAAACTAAAACCTAAAGACCTACTTGCTACAGTTTTCTTTCTATTCTTGCAACTAGGAACTCTACTAGTTTCAAGGAAGACAATAATGGTATAATGGTCCCTCTGACACTGAACTGTCACCTAGTCATATGGGGCTTCTTATACCACTGGGTGAACAGGCCAAAAAGCTAGTGGAAAGGAATGTTAAGAGTATTGCCCAATATGATTAATCCTGACCATCACCAGAAAATAAGATTGCAGTTACCCTGTTTGCTTATATTACAATGGCCACTGAACAAGGCTAGTGAAAGTCCCTGCAACCAGCAAAGATGAGCTCCAGTGACCTCAGCAGGGACTGTAAAACCATTAGGCCTGGTGTCTGGATGTATGTGCCAAATTATCTGACTCACCACAGTGGTGCACCATTCTAGGCTCACACTCTGTACTTTGCTTGGTCCCCCATATAGCCAACTGCTTACTGAGAGGAACCCTAAGACTTGGAAAGCCAAGAAACTCTTAGATGACATTCTTCTAGTTCCCTAGTCCTTCACAGTCAGAGCTGCCCCTAAAGCTGAGCAATGACTAATGAGGCAAATGGAAAAAGCAACACATGAAAAGTTTGGAGCAGTAAGGACCTTGGAGGCAGAAGCAATGAGTTTCCTGATCTGGCCTAGATGGTCCTGGGGCCCTTTCAGTGTTGACTGTCAATCAAGACAATCCCACAGACATCACCAAGATGTTTCTACTACATTGACAAATTGGCTACATTCTCCCCCAATCTGCACCCTAGGACTAAACTGGTTTTTAATTTTATGTCACTGATAACTTGGGGTAATCTGAGTTGCTGCTTAAAGTGTTATTCTTAACTTGTTAGGTGGCTTACCAGTCATCCACTTGCTGTGGTGACTCAAAAATACTTTTCACTTGGTAAATAAAATGTGGATATTTTTATTTTATTGGACCAAAAGAAAAAGATAATCCCACAAAGCTCAATGTTATATATACAGTAACTGGAGAAGTGAGGAGGGAGCCCCATGGCCAACCCATAATACCCCTTCCCTACCTCTGTAGAACAGGCAGTGGGATGAACTACTCCCCGCCTCTTGCTCCATATACCCTGATTTCACATGCTAAGTGCATGGGCTCTGGGATCAGACAGTCTGGGTTCAAATTCAGTTTTTCTACTGAATGACTTTGTGGCCTTACAGTAGTTACTTAATCTTTCTGGGTCTCAATTTTCTCATCTGTAAAATGGTGATAGAGGAATTACTAACTGCATGTTTCAAAAGACTGCTCGGTGGCTGGATGCAAACATCTGCAAGGGCTTGATGAAAGTGGCTGCAATGATTCCTTTTACTTGTGCTTGTTATTAGTTTTAACCTGACTTTATAGATATCACATGAATAAATGAGTTGGAGAGAACGAATAGATGGAATGATTTATCCTAGCTAATACCTGTTGGTATGGTCCTATTTATAGCCCTTTCTGTGGGTAGGGCAAACCACTTCCTCCACAAAGCAACCCCTTATCCAGTGTTCATCTAGGTTACTGCTAATTAGATCCCACCCCTCGCACTCCAAGTAAGCCCATCTGGCCCACCTGTTGAATCTGATGAGTTCCTGCCTCAGGACAGTGTTCATGGATTCCTCATAGACCACAGGGTACAATTTCATGACCATGTCCAAGTCAAAGTCTTTGGGAAGTTTGGAGAGTATATCCTGGGTCAGCTCCTCAATCACTTCCTTAAAGTGCAGAGAAGTCAATAAGAAACAAGTCTGTGGTCTGTGACTTGGGATAAACTTGAAGCAGTCTGCATTTGTCATTATAAACATAGTCTGTTGGACCTTCCTGAGAATGTTCCTACAGAAACCAGTTCTGCTGGTGAAGAGGGGGGAGGGGTTTTTGACAACCACCTTGCCCCAACCTTGGGGGAAGATACCACCTTTTTACCCAGAAAGTAAATGGAGCAAGGGTGTGAGGGCCAGGAATAGCTGCTTGGCCTCAGCTAGGTTGCCTCAGGGCAGCCCAGAACACTGCAGAACTCCTCCTGCCTCTAAATCATCCCTGGGTGAGAATCTTCCACAGCTCTCATAGCTGGTCTCTGAGGACTAACTCCTGATACAGATGGGACTCTTGCTCAGTGACAGTTTTAAACAAGTGCACCTGGGAAGGCAGTAGGCCATTCCTCAGCATTGAACAAGAACAGCTCAGAGCAATGGCTTTGCCAACGATGGAGGGACAGGCCCAGAGGAATGAGGATGAGCAAGACCTGGGTGTGGGCTCTGCAAGGTTGGAATGTACACTCCTTTCCCACTTCCCACTGTAAAGGGAATTTCCACCCCTAAATTGAGACACCCTAGCCAAGCTAGTTTTCCTTCAGAGATATTCCTACTTCTAGCACTATGAACCAATCAAGAAACCAAATATGCAAAATCCGCAGCTGAAGGGTTGACATGGCAGAGCTTGGAAGGTGGAGAAGGGAAGGGGAGGGTGGGAGAGAGGAACGTGTGGTGGAGTCACCAGCTGGTGGTTCTGTGTCTGGCTCTGCTTTTGAGTCTATGGATGCCTTGAAACAAGTCACGTCCTCTCACAGCGTTCGCTTTACCCTCATTTGTAGACTGAGGATGGCGAACTGATCATGAGATGCCCCAAAAGTGATTCCAGGTGCTTCCAGGATATAAAGCAAATCATATTGAATTACATCATGTGAAAGTCACCTTCTTTCCAGTTTTGGCCACCTTTCTCTTTTCATTCCCCTTGGGAAAGTCTCAGGCCAGTGCTAGCTAAATAACCTGTAACACTTGCTGTTTCTCCCCTTTCACAAGAGGCCAGCAAGGCCTTAGCAGCAGCATCTGGAAAGAGCCTAGTGAGTATTTAACTTTCTTTTTTTTTCTTTGTTGCTGTCATGACTTTATGGAAATGGGACTGGGTTTCTATTAATGGTACTGATATGTAATTTTTAAAATAAATGATTTTAAGCCAAGTAGAGTTGGTTTTAAAATATGTAAAGGGAGTATAAATAATATGTAGGTAAAGCAACAAGTCATAAATTATGCAGGAATGGCTCACATTCTGGAAACACTTGTGCTCTTTCTGCTCTCTGTCTGAGGACCCTCAACAGTACAATCAGCACATCTATACTCTCCCTCCAGGGACTGCCAGGCCTCCACTTTTCTGCCTTCTTGCTCATCACCCGCAATCTCGTGCCTCATCCCCCCATAAAAACTGCCTGGGAAATTGAACTCAAGCCAGGTTACCTGAGAGGACTTGCCACTCCCTCCTGCCTGTCTGGGGAGAGTCAGCAGCACCCCCTGGAACAGCTGATTGGTCTCCTGGATGTCCTTGGTGATGTCGGCATTCTCGTGGAGGCCAAACACTTCTGGGGGTGCTATGATGGGGAGGTTCCTGAGATATTCAATATAGGACTGGAAGGAATATGTTCAGTTGACATAAACATAAGTACCCCGTGGTGCCACAGATCACTTAGGGCTTGCTCAGATCCAACCCAGGAAGGAATTCACACCAGAGTGGGAACATGGGACACACACACACGCACATGCAAGGTGAACACAACCTAAGCTCTTCCTCATTTGCAGGATTTGGAGTCAGAACCGGGTTTGGATCCAGCCCCAACACAAACTGTGACATTGAGCTAGTCATCTGAAACACAAGTTTCCTTATCTGTCAATGGGAAGACAAATAAAGCTATAAAGGAATAAGGCCTTGATGTATAACAGGGGCTTAATAAAGGAAGCTCCTTTTAATCCTTCCTTCAAAGTTCTTGTTTTTTTCTTTCCTTTCTAATTCTCCCATCCAGTTTTTTGGTCCCTACCCTTTGGTCACCTTCTGAACCTCTTTTTTTTTTCAATTAGCAATTTCCAGCCTTTTCACTTCCAAGGCTTCATCTTAACTCCCTTCTTACCCTCCAGAAAAAACCTATTTTGAAAGACTTTGTCTACCAAATACTGAGTGTTCATTATACAGTGATTATGTCTCTTTCATAGGCTTTTGGAATATTGGAAATAACTATGGAACCAAATCAGGAAGCTCAAGGCTCCCGCTGGACCCTCATTGGCTGCACCTCACCCCCTAGCCACATGGAGACTGCTGAGCTCCCCTGGGACACAGAGGGGCCTCTCCCTCCACTGTTCCTCACCTGGTAGGAGCCATGGGGAGGAATGTAGTAAGTGTCTCCAGGAGCGACATAGTAATTGTCCTGTTCGATGTCCTTACAGTAGAAAGTGGACAGAAGGGACAGCAGGAGACGCCTGTCTTTATCATCAGTCACTCTGCCTCCATAATTACACTCTCCTGGAGACAATCAGCAGAGGAAGAAGTTGAGTCCATTGAAGGTCATAATGGACTTGGCCATTAACCTAAGATAGAGGATTTTTTGAGGCAAGGAGTTCTACTGAGATCTAGGGTTGCTGAAACCATGCTCAGCTTGGAATGAGAACAGGCCTATTTGGTATTATGGTTGCTACAAAAATAATCCATGCCCAACGTTAGAAATTAGAAAACAAAGATAACCCAAAAGATTACATACACTATTAATATTAGTATATTAATATATATTAATTAGTATATATTATTAATATACAATATTAAGACAATCATCGATAATTCCACCAAAGGTAACTATTAACATATAGGCATCTTCCAGATGTGTGTGTGTCCATGCATATGCATGCATGTACATGTATGTGAAAGACATTACAGAAATGTGATTGAAGTCAGGAACTTGGGCATAAGACATTCCTGGGTTCCAGTTCTGCCACTTCTAGATAATTTCTGGGTTCCAGCCTCTGCAGTTTCTCATCTGTCAAGAAGTAGAGATAACTACAGTGCCCATCTTACAAGGCTGTGGTTAATACACTTATGAAACATCTAGCACAAATCTCAGCACACAGAAAGCATTCAGCTAGTTATAGTTATTACAAACACATACGAGTATTTTCTAGAAAGATGAGATTATCCTACTTATAACTGCTTTGGGATATGATTTCCCCATTCCACCTCTATCATTAACATCATTCCCTGAGACTCAGGTTTCTATACTCATATTTAAATAAGAAGAGTTAGGTAATTCTTTGAAGGGGATGTCAAATGCACCTTGCCAACCCTTTTCTAGCAGTCCAGATTCCACAGTACGTGGTACCACCTGGTATTTAGTAGTTGTAGATAAACACAGTACCAAGGAGGAGACAGAGGGTGTGTGTGTGTGTGTGTGTGTGTAGGGGCTCTCCTGAAGGGTGGGCTCATTTCCAGTTCCAATAATTCTAGGAAGAGGCAGGTCTACAGACAAACAGGTAGTATAACCCAAGTTGGGGATAGGATGCCTCAGCTTTTCTTGGTCCTGAGTTGGAGGTGTCTAAATGTCTAAGAGGAGGATCCCAGTGGCTTGTCAAAGGAGAAGTAAGGAGCTAAGGGAAAGCTCATGTGTTTGAGTAATTTGAACCCTGAGGAAGCTGTTTCACATTAAGCCAGACCATCTAGATGTTTGAAGCTCCCTCTGTTGACTTCTCAGACCTTTAGCACAGTTTAGTTTGAACATTAAGTGTCTTGTCCCAGCTGCAAAGAGATTTATCACAGCACTAGAACTACAATATAAAAGGAGAGTGGTTTGTACTCTGAAGTCAGTGTGACAGTGCTACCAGGCACCCAGGAGCCACACAAGCAAACATCAATTCTCAAGAACAGAGTCTTGGTGGAAGGTATGATGACCTTCAGCAAGTTTTCCTTCAGAGGACACTACCACAGATTCCAAATTTTGTGTCTATGAAGGAAGTAGCATTCCTTTATAGCAACTTCTACGTCTACTCTCTGAAGCAAGAGCACAAGTTCCTACAGGGGCCAGGATGTGCCTTATATCTCTTTTAAATTCTCACTGTTCCTGCTGCAGGGCTGGAGGTGGGGTACAGATTAAGAGTATATTGACTTCAGCCCATCTAATTTGATAACCACTTTCCAAAGGAGACCTGTCTCTTTGGTGTGTGTCAATACAGAACTCCAATGACCATCTCTAACAGTTCTCTTCAGGCACATAGGAAGTTTACACTTCCCTGTGCGCCTTGCAGTAGGGTGGGGCCAGGTGACAAGTTTTAGTGCATTTAGTTCCTTGTCTGAGCCCTGCAGCGCTCTCTCTGTGTCAGTGACCACACAAGTATATATTGAGATGGTGGCATCAAAAGTTTGTGAAGCCTTTGCCAACAATTCTATTGATATAATCGAATGCCCATTCTTGTTGACCATGTTGATTGGATACAAAATGGACATTTGATGTCTCACACCTTTGAGATTGGATATTGTTTGTTACTTCAACCTAACTAGTCTATGCTGACCATACAGTTGTAAAGTCACTATCCTCAAGCCAGCTGACATATTTGGTTCTGAGCTGCTTGCAGTTCAGTATCAGGACTGTATGCCAGGGCAATCATGCATTCATTCTTCAGTCTGCGGAGGACCCTTGTGGTGCTTCTGGAGATCTTCAACAAACTAACATCAATGGGACATATGCTGTGTGTTTCACTTTGTAACAGTGGGAGATTGTAACCCACATCACCATTCTTTTGACGCTTTTTCTGTAAGTGCTGACTCTGATGAATATGTAGCTTGTAGATAAACAGCACATATGTATAACTAGGAACTAACTTCAAAAGATACAAAGTCCAACTTCCAGTTATCCCAGCTCTGGGAGATTTTCTGACCTTCAACCATAAAACCAGGATGATAAAGACCAGGATGATGCATACCTGATAACTACTTGACCAGTTTCAAGGTCCTTATGGGAATGGACTGTGCTCATCTGCACATAGAGAACTTTTCAACCGCCTCCCTTGATTTCTTTGTTCTGCTTTTGCTTTCCCTTATAAAGACCCCTGCCTGCACTGAGATGTTAAGATGGGGGGGGGGGGAAGGATGAGTTTTGGGACAAGAGTCCCCCATCTTCTCAGATTGCTGATATATGAATAAACCAATCTCCTTGCCCTGGCTGGATGGCTCAGTTGTTTGGAGTGTTATCCTGTGCACCAAAAGGTTGCAGGTTCAATCCTTGGTCAGGGCACATGCCTGGATTGGAGGTTTAATTCCCAGCTGGGGTGCATATGGGAGGTGGCTGATTGACTCATTGATGTTTCTTTTTTCATTTCTCTCTCAAAAATTGCTAGACACATCCTCAGGTGAGGATTAAAGGAAAAGGTAAAACAAAAAACAAAGCAAACAAAAAAGCCCACTTTCCTTTGTATCAGCACCTATCTCACGATTTTGGCTTTCATTACCGCACGCAGCCGAACCTGTGTTTGGTTACACCTTGGGGTTTTGTGTCATGGGACACTGTGAAGGTCTGTCTGACTTTCTGCACATGAACTTAATCAATTGAAAGCAGGACTTCTCGGCCTTAGCACTATTAACATGTGGGACTGAAGAGTTCTGTGATGTGGGGTTGTCCTGTACATTGTAGGATGCCTAGCGGCATCCTTGGCATCCACCCTGTAGCACTCCCATTGGTTGTGACAACCCACGAATGTCTCCAGACATTGCCAAATGTCCCCTGGGTGAAAAATCACCCACATTACAGAACCACTGCTTTTCAGCCTCAGTCTCATCAGTTGTGAAATGAGTTAACATGGAACTCATAGATTGCTGTGAGACTTAATGTGCTCATCTGCTGTGGACAGAGAAAGGGTTCTACAGGATGTAACCTCACAGATGATCTTATAATAAATTCCAAACTGAGCAGGTCATGGCTTGTAGTCATACCCCAGGCATATAAATTCTTTAGTAAAAGTTTTATCTCTGCCCTAAGCAAGTCTTGTCCATTGTTTCTGTGCATCTAGGTTAGCACATGTTGAAATGCTTTTCAGACCCCTCAAGGGAAACCACCCTCAAGACAGCACATAATCTTAACTATTTTGTAATCTGATTCTCACCTTGTTTTCTTCCACCTCCATGTAATCTTGGAGAGAGAGAATCTCTCATTCTCTCCTTAATTTCAAATGCATAAAACAAGCTGCCAAGTGTCCTTCTGGAAAGCATTTTTCTCAGTCTGTTGAGATCTTGCTTCCAGGCATATTCTGTTTGGCTCAAATAAATGCTTATAAAAGAATCCACAGGTCTCTGTAGGCTTGTACATTTCTGTGTCAACAGTGTGTATAAAGTGCCTACCATATGACTGGGGAAAGGATGCAAACTGCTTAACATAGGGAGCTGAGGAAGAAATTTGTCTGTGGTCTTAAAGATGTAGACTCTTCCCACTGAGCTGCATTTGACCTTTGGCCATGGCATTCCATTCATTTAGCACATCACTATTTTATTCTTGAGGATAAAACAAACTTTTATATATCTACATTCTTTCATATTATATACTAGGTGACTAATAAAAGATTGCTGATTGGATTGTGTTGATTGCATTTCTTTAACACAAAACAGCAAGTTTTTATGCCAGGGACCCACTGGGGATACTCTTTCCTCATCCCACTGACTATATCCCTTTCTTCTTTCACTTATAAAGCTCCTACTCATCCCTGAAAAATCTATCTTTATGCCTTTAGGAGGTTTTCTGCGATCATCTCCTGCCCCATAAACGAGACTTAATCACTGGGTGGCCTTTCTCCTTTATAAGTGTTTTCCTTGTTGAACTTATCACTGTATTGTCATTTAAAAAATATTTTTCTCTCTGCAAACTATTTGAGGGTAGGAATTATATCTTAACTTTCTTTTTCATTTAAGATTTTATTAATTTTTTTTTTAGAGAAAGGAGAAGGGAAGGAGAAAGAGAGGGAGAGAAACATTGATGTAAAAGAGAAACATTGATTGGTTGCTTCTAGTATGTGCCCTGACAGAGGACCAAACCCACAACCCAGGCACGTGCCCTGACCTGGTGACCTTTTGCTTTCCAAGATGATGCTCAACCAACTGAGCCACACTGGTCAGTGCTTTTTTCTTTTCTTTTCTTTTTTTAAAAACAATATGTAGCATGTTAACAGCTTTAGTAAGAGCTCAGGGTCTGCTAAAAGAATGAATGAGTGAATCAATGAATGGAGATGAGAGCAAAGGAACAGGAGGGTGGACAGGGAGGTGCACAGCTGCAAAGGCTCCTCCCATAAATACCTGTCAGGTAGGTCAGAGCATCAAATGGAACCTCCTCATAGTCATTCAGAAACATCTGGATCTGCCTCATACTAATTCTCAGGTCGGATTCATTGAATTCATACGGAATATTCCAACCTGCATGAGACAGAGAAGAAGAAGAGGTTTCAGGGCTGGGGCTCTTAATTTCCATTCAGACATGAGCTGGTAGAGTTAGACATCAAAATGTGTCAAGAGACTCTTTCAGCCACACAAATATAATTATTGCCAACGTGTGAACCATTTGGCTTGAGAGAGGATCCATTCTAGAATCAATTTCCTTATGGATCTCTCCATTTGTTAAGAGAGATGTTAGCATCCTGGGATTTGTGGAATGAGAATTATTCATCCAGGCTGGAATACTGTAGTAGTGCACAGAGGTCCAAAAATAACACAAAGGCGTAGTTACAGAACAGCATCTACGACTGGGTTGCCAAACTAAATTAGCTTTGAGACTCCCCTCCTGGTGTCCATGGGAGGACTGCATGGCCAGCCTTGACAAAACTACCACTTATATTTCCAACAGTATAATGATAAATGCCCAGGGGGTTGGACAATAACATAAGTGTGTGAACTGGACCTGACAATAAGCAAGCAGGGTTTGATGGGATCTGTGCTCAACAGAGACCTTTCATTTCCTCCTAAACATTCACATTCAAATTAAAAATAATTAAAAAAACCGAAACAGTCAAATTTGTGTTCTGTCAAACAAAACACATTGGGCAGTTGGTTGCAAGCCCAGCTGTGGTATGGATGTTTGGAGATCTGGCACAGTGGGATAGTGGTTGTGGGAGGACCTGGATGTGAAAGGCAGTTGCAGCAGAAGCATCCTCCTTGGCTGTCTTGGTCTGGGCAGCTAACTAGGCTAGGGTGTGTAGGTAGAAGGAAAGGAGGAGGATGCTCAGAGAGAATCACCAAGAGGCAATTTGTCTCCTTATCTGAAAAGAACAGTTGAGAATACTCTGTAGTGGGTCATTTCAAGGCTGTTGAACAGAATCAAAGGTAGCCATGGGTGAGAGGAAATCCAACCTTAACCCACAATGACATAGGATTTGTTTTTAGCAGTTTGTTGATCTGGTGCAACCCATGTATTAGGTTAGTATTTAGTTAAGTTAGGCCATGGACTGGTAAGATAAAAAAAAATTGTTTTCAGGAAGAAGTACAGACAAATGTATTCCAGCTGTATTTCCTTCACTGTTATGCAGATATAAAGAGAGCTACCTAAAATGTTATAAATTACCTCATGACAACTCCAAGGAGAATGGCCATTGTGCCTAAGATAGGCAAATACATGCCAAAGGGAAGGGCTTACAATTTTCATTCTCACATTACTTCAATAATTAGGGGCCCTCTGATTTAGGAGCAACACCTCTTTTCTTGACAGTGACATTGACTTGCTTATAGGGTTGCCAGATTTACTAAATAAAAACACAGGACATTCAGTAAAATTATAATTTCCAAAAAATGAGTCATGTTTAGTATAAGTACGTCCCAAAGATCACATGAAACATAATCCTACCATATTTTGCTGGTAACCCCTTCTGAGTATAACCTGAGCACACACTTGTACCTATCTGTTGCCTTTCCCAGGCAACCCAGGTGTGCTGTCATCTCTTACCCAGTGGTCCGAAGTTCCGCCTCTCTTGAACAATAGCATGGAAGAAACAAAGGCCAAACAACAGCTTTTGCCACATCACTGCCTTTGTGCAGCTTTGGAAGAACATAGGGTCTGAGATGGGGTCATTGAGGTAGGAGCGCAAAAGGTTGGCCCGGAGCCCTTTAGGAGGCTCATTGGTCATTTTGATCCCATTCTGGAGGATGCTGACTGGAAACTGCTCTGATGGATAGCTGGTTAGCCAGAGTCTGGAAGGACAACAGACCCAACTACTTAGAGTAATGCAATAACTCGAATAGAAAAAACAATAACAAAAAATAATAGCTACCATTTATTAAGCACTGCTAGATGCCAAACCCCATGCTAAGAATTTAATATGTCTCTTTATTTCCTTTTGTCCTCATAGCCATTTTCTGTAGAGAGGTTTCCTACCCCCTTTTACCATTGAGGAAATGGAGCTTAGAGATGTCAAGTGGGTTTTTCAAGTACATACCGCTAGAAACAGCTGAACTGAGATGTGAACTCAGTGCTCCCAGACTTCAAAGCTTCTGTTAATCCCCACACCCATCCTCCCCTGCTGGACTGGTCAAGTACTGTACACCACACCTCAGAAAAGGCAGAAGTGACCAAAACATTGATTCCAGTTTCCAGATACTTACAGCCTTGCTGCTAGGGGAAAATAAGGCCAGGCAGGGGAGAAAAGATAAGCGAATGGAATGTTATAGTACAGGCATTATAAAACCAAGACCATCAGGAGGAAGGGAAATAATGGGCTATTGGGGTTCACAGGAATAGGAGATTTTGATTGGGGAGAGAATTTTGCAAACTATGGCCGGGGAGCTGAATTCAGGGCCTGTTTTTATTTATAAAAACTAGGGCCTGTTTTTGTAAATAAAGTTTTATGGGAACCTGGCTATACCCCTTCATTTACATATTATTTAAGGCTGCTTTGATGCAGAGTTGACTAGTTGCAACAGAGATGATATGGCTCACGAAATCTAATATATTTACTATCTAACTCTTTACAGAAAAAGTTTGCTGACCTCTAGTTATAGAGGAAATGGCATTTGAAAGAGGCCTCGAAAATATGGAAGATTTTTTCCTTTAAAATATAAAAGTTCATCTATGCCCACAGAAAAGGGAACATATGAGAGGGGACCTCCAAAAAAGGAATTTATATTTAAAAAATTGTGCATTTATTCTTACATGTTTAAATTTCAGTCACCTTCAAAGTACTCTCCATTAGATGCAATACACCTATGGAAACATTTTACCACTGCTCAAAATAGTTTTTGAACTCATTGATTTTGATGCCTTTTAGTGCTTCTGTAGCTTATTGTTTCACCTCTTCCACATTGACAAAACGTTTCCTTTTGAGGACGTTTTTCATCTGGCGGAACAAAAAAAAAGTTGCTCGGGGCATGATTGGGTGAATATGGAGAGTAGGGAATTCGTTTTCATACCATTTTTGGTCGAAAACTGCTGAACATTCAGCGTGGTGTGGGCAGGTGCACTCTTAAATCACCCAGCATGAATTGGGCAAATGCATCAAAAGAGTCTTCAAAAAAATTTGCTGAAGCTGAATACAGCTTCTCACAGCAATGCCAGCTGGTACACTGATACAGATGGGTTCCTAGAACACTTACCTCGCAGGGGAAGACTGCACTACAGGGGCCTGCCTTCCAGAAGATAATTCCAACCCCCCCTTGTATGTAAAACTATGTAGAAAAAAAAAAAACTATAATTTTAGAGGTAATATTTTGGCATATTTTCTTCCAGGTTTTTATTCATTTGTATTTCCTACCCAAGCTCAAGTTACATGCATACCATGCAATCCTAATTTGTTTCATTTATGCAAGTTTTTGTTTGTAGGTTTGTTTTGCTAGACATCAGAGAGGTTTCCAACAGGTGGATTTGGGGATGGAAGGTCATTAAAAACACAGGACACAGGCTGAGCAACCACAAGGGAGAGAGAGAGGCAGGATGTGGTGAGGCTTGGTGGACCGTCTGTTGTGTTCCAGTCACAGGACTCAGAGGGGAAAGAAGAGGCCATAAACTGGTAATGTTTAGCTCACACCATGAAAACCAACACAATACTGTAGCATATTTTTGAAGTAGTTGCCAACTTTTAAAACTGTAGGACTTTCTTTGAAAATTCTAGATTCCTTTCTCTCTTTAAGATAATCAGAAAGGCTGATCACCAGAGGCCTGCATCTATGCATGGCACAGTAGCTGGTATTAAGCAGTGACTGCTTTCCTCCACACAGTGTACACCTCTAGTTCACTGCAGTCCCCACCACTCCCTACTGTACCCAACTCTGAGGCTGACTGCCCAAGATGGTTGCTACTGTGCTGTGAAAAGTGGAATATTTCTTGTGTCTAGTCCTCCTTACTCATTTACGTTATGTACTGGCTACTGTAGGCACTTAAGTTCATGACTTTTGGGTTAGGACCATATTATAGAAGACCTTAAAGGTCAGCATGAGTAATTTTTCCTTTATTGAGTATGTCATTGATGGTCAGTGAATCAACTTACCATCCCAAATCAAAAAGAATTCTTGAAACTAGGGGATGCCCCAAACTCTCACATGAATCTTACCTGAGTCTTGCATAAATAGAATCAACTATAGCCTCATCTGGCTTTGTAAATAATCACCAAACACTTTCCTATTTTCAGGCAGCATAATAAAATGAAAAATCCCACCAAGCTTTGTTGGCTAGAGCAGGTATTGACAAACTTTTCCTATAAAGGATCAAATGGTAAATGCAAAAGCCTTTGCAGGCCATGTGGTTTCTGTCACAATTACTTGTAACATGAAAGCAGTCAGAGGACTTCCGGCCAAGATGGAGGCGTAGGCGGATACACTGTGCCTCCTCTCACAACCAAAATTAAGGACAACAAATATTTAGAAACAAGAAAACAACCAGAACTGATAGAAAATTGAACTGTACGGAAGTCCAACAACCATTCATCCAGACCGGTAAGAGGGGCGGAGTCGCGGCGGGAGAAAGTGGAGGTACGGACTCAGGAACGCAAGCAGCAGCGGCTTGCAGTTCCCAGGTGCACAGGCGGCGGCTGGCAGTCCCCAGGCCTGCAGGCAGCAGCTGGTGGACCCCGGGCACAGGGGGGCAACTGTGCAGAACCAGTAAGGCCACACAAGGCGGCTGGCTGACCAGGTGGTCCCACATTCGCGCACGCAGACGGTCCAGGTAGAGTGGAAGTGGCGGAAGAGACTGAATCCTGGAGAGAGTGGAGCAGGCGCCATTGTTCCCTCTCAGACCCCGCCCCCACATACAGCGTCACAACCCAGCGACTGGGCTGCCCCACACTGGAGAGCGCCAGAGGCTCTACTCCTCACTACGTAACAGCACACGCGAGTGCCCAGATAATCCAGGTGAAGGGGAAGAGGCGGAAAGGGCTGGAGTCCAGGAGAGAGCGGAGCAGGCGCCATTCTTCCCTCTCAGACCCCGCCCCCACATACAGCGTCACAACCAGGCGACTGGGCTGCCCCGCCCTGAGGAACACCTAAGGCTCCACCCCTCACCACGTAATAACCGCGACCAGACTAAAACCAAAACAAAACAAAACAAAAAAACCCACCAAAAATGGCTCAAACCGAAAAACAAATAAAAGCCCCAGAGCCAATTCCTCTAAGCCGTGAAGAGATAGCCAACCTATCAGATGCACGGTTCAAAGCACTGGTCATCAAAATGCTCACAGAATTGGTTGATTTTGCTCACAAACTAGATTGAAAAATGCAGGCTACAATACGTGAAATGAAGGAAGATGCATGGGGAACTGATAGAGAAGGAAGGAAAACTGAGACTCAAATCAATGGAGTGGACCAGAAGGAAGAAACTAACAACCAAACAGAAAACAAGGAAGAAACAAGAATTCAAAAAAATGAGGAGGCTTAGGAACCTCTGGGACATCGTTAAACGTCCCAACATCCGAATTATAGGGGTCCCAGAAGGGGAAGAAGAAAAGCAACAAGTGGAAAACTTATTTGAACAAATAATCAAGGAGAACTTCCCCAATCTGGCAAAGGAAATAGACTACCAGGATGTCCAGGAAGCTCAGAGAGTCCCAAAGAAGCTGGACCCAAGGAGGAACACATCAAGGCACATCGTAATTACATTAGCCAAGATTCAAATGAAGCAGAGAATTCTAGAAGCAGCAAGGGATAAGGGGACAGTCACCTACAAGGGAGTTCCCATCAGACTGTCAGCTGATTTCTCAAAAGAGACCTTCCAGGCAAGAAGGGGCTGGAAAGAAATATTTGAAATGTTGAAAAGCAGGGACCTACATCCAAAATTGCTCTATCCAGCAAAGCTGTCATTTAGAATGGAAGGGCAGATAAAGTGCTTCTCAGATAAGGTCAAGTTGAAGGAGTTCATCATCACCAAGCCCTTATTATATGAAATATTAAAGGGACTTATCTAAGAAAAAGAAGATCAAAAATAGTGAAAAGACAGCAAACTCACAGCTATTAAGAACCACACCTAAAACAAAAGCAAACTAAGCAAACAGCTAGAACAGGAACAGAACCACAGAAATGGAGATCACATGGAGGGTTAGCAACAGGGGTGTGGGAGGAGGAGAGAGGGGGAAAAGGTACAGAGAATAAGTAGCATAGATAGTGGGTAGAAAATAGACGGGGGAGGGCAAGAATAGTATGGGAAATGTAGAAGCTAAAGAACTTATGACACATGGACATGAACTAAAGGGGGGGATTTGGGTTGGAGAGGGTGTGCAGGGTGGAGGGGAATGATGGGGGAAAATGGGACAACTGTAATAGCATAATCAATAACATATATTTAAAAAAATGAAAGCAGTCAGAGATAATATATACATAAGTGAGTATGGCTGTATTTCAATAAAACTTTATTTATGGACAATGAAATTTTAATTACATATAATTTTCATGTGTCATGAAATATCATTCTTCTTTTGATTTTATTCAAAATGTGAAAACTATTCTTATCTTACCAGCCATACAAAAACAAGCAGTAGAATACATTTGGCCCACCGGCCATTGTTGACGGATCCCTGCCTGGAATAAGAGAATCACTGAACGTTAAAGTGAAAAGGGGCTTTGAAGTCTGTCTAGTTCATCTCATGACTCTGCAAATGCAAAACCCAAGTTCCAGTTACTAGGGTTTAAAATTCACAAAAACCAAATAGCTGTTTCCAATGTTGATTAAAATTCCATGGAGCCCCAGAAATATAGGCTTGAGCAAGGACAAAGGTGCCTAGACTACAGGTGAGATATTTTTAAAGAGGAATTATTATTTATTTATTTTAAATATTTTATCATTGTTCAAGTACAGTTGTCTGCACTTACCCCTGACCACTTCCCCCCTGCCACCCCAGCCATTGCCACCTCAATCCCCTGATTCAACACCCCCTTGGTTTTGTCCATGTGTCCTTTAGAGTTGTTCCTGAAAACCCTTACCCTCTTTCCCCCCATTAGCCCCTCGACCTCCCCTCTGGTTACTGTCAGATTGTTCTTAATTTCAATGTCTCCAGTTATATTGTGCTTGCTTGCTTGTTTTGTTGATTACATTCCACTTAAAGGTGAGATCATATGGTATTTGTCCCTCACCACCTGGCTTATTTCACTTAGCATAATGCTCTCCAGTTCCATCCATGCTGTTGCAAAGGGTAGGAACTCCTTCTTTCTTTCTGCTGTGTAGAATTCCATTGTGTAAAGGTCCCATAGTTTTTTGATCCACTCATTTACTGATGGGCACTTAGGTTGCTTCCAGCACTTGGCTATTGTAAATTGTGCTGCAATGAACATTGGGGTGATAGGTTCTTACAGATTGATGTTTCAGGTTTCTTAGAAGATAATCCCAGCAGTGGAACTGCCAGGTCAAAAGGCAGTTCCATTTTTAGTTTTCTGAGGAAATTCCATACTATTTTCCATAGTGGCTGAACCAGTCTGCATTCCAAGCAACAGTGCACTAGGGTTCCCTTTTCTCCGCAATGTCTCCAACACTTGTTGTTTGTTGATTTGTTTATGATAGCCATTCTGACCTGTGTGAAGAGCTATCTCACTATGGTTTTAATTTACATCTTTCTGATGGCTAGTGATACTGAGCATCTTTTCATATGTCTCTGGGACCTCTATATGTCTTCCATGGAGAAGTGTCTGTTCAGGTCTTTTGCCCATTTTTTAATTGGGTTATTTGTCTTCCTGGAGTGGAGTCCTGTGAGTTCTGTACATATTTTGGCTCAAACCCTTGTCCGAGGTGTCATTGGCAAATATGTTTTCCCATACAGTTGGTTCTCTTTTCATTTTGATGCTATTTTCTTTAGCTGTCCAGAAGCTTTCTATTTGGATGAGGTCCCATTTGCTTATTCTTTCCTTTATGTCCCTTGGTCTAGGGGACATATCAGTGAAAATACTGCTTCATGGAATATCTGAGATTTTCCTGCCTATGTTTTCCTCTAGGGCTTTTATGGTAAAATGGCTTATATTTAAGTCTTTTATCCACCTTGAATTTATTTTTCTTTATGATGCAAGTTGGTGATCAAGTTTCATTGTTTTGCATGTAGCTGTCCAGCTCTCCCAACACCATTTTTTGAAGAGGCTATTTTTACTCCATTTTATGCTGCTGCCCCATTTGTCAAATGTTAATTTGTCATAGAGACTAGGGCTTATTTCTGGGCTCTCTATTCTGTTCCACTGCTCTATGTGCCTGTTTCTATACCAGTACCAGGCTGTTTTGATTACAGTGGCCTTGTAATACAGTTTGATATCAGGTATTGTGATCCCTCCTACTTTGCTCTTCTTTCTCAAAATTGCTGCAGCTATTCAGGGTCATTTATGATTCCACATAAATTTTTGAAGTGTTTGTTCTATATCTGTGAAATATGTCATTGGCACTTTAAATAGGATTGCACTGAATCTATAAATTGCTTTGGGTAGTATGGACATTTTGATGATATTAATTCTTCCAATCCATGAACATGGAACATGCTTTCATTTATTTGTGTCTTCCTTGATTTCTTTCTCCAGTGTTGTGTGGTTTTCTGAGTACAGGTCTTTTATCTCCTTGGTTAGGTTTACTCCCAGGTACTTTATTTTTCTTGTTGCTATAGCAAATGGGATTTTTTTCCTGATTCTCGTTTCTGATATTTCATTGCTGGTGTACAAAAATGCCTTTGATTTCTGATTATTGACTTGTGTCCTACTCTTTTGCCAAATTCACTTATTAGGTTGAATAGTTTTTTGGTGGAGTCTACAGGATTTTCTATGTATACTATTGAGAGTTTTGCTTCCTCCTTTCCAATTTGGGTGCCTGCTCTTCCTTCCTTCCTTTCTTCCTTTTCCTTTCCCTCCCTCCCTCCCTCTCTCCCTCCCTCCCTCCCTCCCTCCCTCCCTTCCTTCCTCTCTTTCTCTTTTGTCTGATTGCTGTGGCTAGGACTTCTAATACTATGTCAAATAGGAGTGGTGAAATCAGACATCCTTGACTTGTTCCTGATCTAAGTTTTTACACTAAGCTTTTAGTTTTGGAAAGCATTTAGTTTTTGCCTATTGAGCATGATGTTGGCTGTAGGTTTCTTGTATATGGCCTTTATTATGTTGAGGAATGCTCCCTGTATCCCCACTTTGCTGAATGATTTTATCATAAATGGGTGCTGTACTTTATCAAATGCTTTTTCTGCATCTATCAATATGATTGGGTGGTTTTTGTCCTGCCTTTGTTTATGTGATGTATTACATTCACTGATTTCTAAATATTGTACCGTCCTTGCATCCCTGGGGTGAATTCCACTTGATCATGGTGTATGATCATTTTAATGTATTGCTGGATGTAGTCTGTCAACATTTTGTTGAGGATTTTAGCATCTACGTTCATCAGTGCTATTGGCCTGAAGTTTTCTTTCTTTGTTATGTCTTTATCTGGTTTTGGGATTAGGATGATACTGGCTTCATAAAAAGAGTTTGGGCATCTTCCATCTTCTTGGATTTTTTGGAATACTCTGTGAAGGATAGGGGTTAGCTCTGCCTTAAATGCTTTGTAAAATTCTTCTGTGAAACCATCCAGTCCAGGGCTTTTGTGTGTTGGGAGTTTTTTGATTACTGCTTCAATTTTGTCAGCTGTTAGTGGTCTGTTCAGACTTTGTGCCTCTTCTTCATTCAGTTTTAGAAAATTATATTTTTCTAGAAATTTATCCATTTCACCTAGGTTTTCAAGTTTCTTGGCATATAGTTCTTTGTAGTAATCTCTTACGGTCCTTTGTATTTCTGTGGTGTCAGTTGTAATTTCTCCCCTTTCATTTCTGAGTGTGTTTATTTGGGTCCTCTCCCTTTTTTTCTTGATGAGCCTGCTTAAAGGCTTGCTGATTTTGTTAATCTTTTCGGAGAACTTGCTCCTGGATTTATTGACCCTTAGGGCTGTGATTTTAGTTTCTATGTCATTTAATTCTGCTCTGATCTTGATTATTTCCTTCTTTCCACTTGCTCTGGGCTGTCTTTGCTATTGTTCCTCCAGTTTTTTTTTCTTTTTTTAAATATATTTTATTGATTATGCTATTACAGTTGTCCCATTTCTCCCCCATCATTCCCCTCCACCCTGCACACCCTCTCCCACCCACATTCCCCACCTTTAGTTCATGTCCATGCATCATAAGTTCTTTAGCTTCTACATTTCCCATACTATTCTTGCCCTCCCCCTATTTTCTACCCACCATCTATGCTACTTATTCTCTGTACCTTCCCCCCTCTCTCCTCCCACGCCCCTGTTGCTAACCCTCCATATGATCTCCATTTCTGTGGTTCTGTTCCTGTTCTAGCTGTTTCCTTAGTTTGCTTTTGTTTCAGGTGTGGTTCTTAATAGCTGTGAGTTTGCTGTCTTTTCACTGTCATATTTTTGATCTTCTCTTTCTTAGACAAGTCCCTTTAACATTTCATATAATAAGGGCTTGGTGATGATGAACTCCTTTAACTTGACCTTATCTGAGAAGCGCTTTATCTGCCCTTCCATTCTAAATGAAAGCTTTGCTGGATAGAGCAATTTTGGATGTAGGTCCCTGCTTTTCAACATTTCAAATATTTCTTTCCAGCCCCTTCTTGCCTGGAAGGTCTCTTTTGAGAAATCAGCTGACAGTCTGATGGGAACTCCTTTGTAGGTGACTGTCCCCTTATCCATTGCGGCTTCTAGAATTCTCTCCTTCATTTTCATCTTGGCTAATGTAATTACAATGTGCCTTGGTGTGCTCCTCCTTGGGTCCAACTTCTTTGGGACTCTCTGAGCTTCCTGGACTTCCTGGTAGTCTATTTCCTTGGCCAGATTGGGGAAGTTCTCCTTGATTATTTGTTCAAATAAGTTTTCCACTTGTTGCTTTTCTTCTTCCCCTTCTGGGACCCCTATAATTTGGATGTTGGGATGTTTAAAGATGTCCCAGAGGTTCCTAAGCCTCTCCTCATTTTTTTGAATTCTTGTTTCTTCCTCATTTTCTGTTTGGTTGTTAGTTTCTTCCTTCTGGTCCACTCCATTGATTTGAGTCCTAATTTTCTTCCCATCTCTATTGGTTCCCCATGCGTCTTCCTTCATTTCACGTATTGTAGCCTGCATTTTTTCATCTAATTTGTGAGCAAAATCAACCAATTCTGTGAGCATCTTGATGACCAGTGCTTTGAACCGTGCATCTGATAGGTTGGCTATCTCTTCATGGCTTAGAGGAATTGGCTCTGGAGCTTTCATTTGTTCTCCGGTTTGAGCCATTTTTGGTGTTTTTTGTTTTGTTTTGGTTTGGTTTGGTTTTAGTCTGGTTGCAGCTATTATGTATGAGGGGTGGAGCCTTAGGTGTTCCTCAGGGCGGGGCAGCCCAGTTGCTGGGTTGTGACGCTATAGGTGGGGGCGGGGTTCGAGAGGGAAGAATGGTGCCTGCTCCGCTCTCTCCTGGACTCCGGTCCCTTCCACTGCTTCCCCTTCGCCTGGATTATCTGCACACGCTCACTCATGCTGTTACGTAGTGAGGAGTGGAGCCTTAGGCGCTCCCCAGTGCAGGGCAGCCCAGTTGCTAGGTTGTGACATTGTATGTGGGGGCGGGGTCTGAGAGGGAAAAATGGCACCTGCTCCGCTCTCTCCTGGATTCAGTCCCTTCCACCACTTCCCCTTTGCCTGGACCAAATGCGCGCGTGAATGTGGGACCACCTGGTCAGCCAGCCACCCTGCGCGGCCTCACTGGTTCTGCACAGTTGCCCCCCTGTGCCCGGGGTCCGCCAGATGCTGCCCGTGGGCCCGGGGACTGCCAGCCGCCGCCTGTGCACCTGGGAACTGCAAGCCGCTGCTGCTTGCGTTCCTGGGTCTGCACCTCCACTTTCTCCTGCCGAGACTCCGCCCCTGTTACTGGTCTGGATGAATGGTTGTTGGACTTCCATACAGTTCAATTTTCTATCAGTTCTGGTTGTTTTCTTGTTTCTAAATATTTGTTGTCCTTAATTTTGGTTGTGAGAGGAGGCACAGTGTGTCCGCCTACGCCTCTATCTTGGCCGGAAGTCTCTTGTTCCTCCAGTTCTTTTAAATGTAGGGTAGGTTATTTATTTGAAATTTTTTCTTTTTAATTTTTTATTTTTTTAATATTTTTTATTGTTATTCAAGTACAGTTTTTTGCCTTTTCCTCCCACTCCTCCCCACCACCCTAGCCCTTCCCACCTCGTTTCCCTGTTCCCCCTCCTTGTTGTTGTCCATGTGTCCTTTATCATTGTTCCTGTAAACTTCCCTGTATCACCATGAACTTCCCTCTCATGACTGTCTTCACTGTGTCCCATAAGTTTTGGATTGTTGTGAGTTCATTTTCATTTGTTTCCAGAAATTTTTGACTTCTTCTTTGATTTTGTTCTTGACCAATTCATTATTTAATAGCATGCTATTCAATATCCATGCATTTGAGTGTTTTTCAATTTTTTTCCTTGAGATTGGTTTCTAGGTTCAGTCCCTTGTGGTCAGAGACAACGCTTGATATGATTTCAACTTTCTTGAATTTGTTGAGGCTTTTGTTGTGTCCCATCATGTGGTCTAGCTTTCAAACTGTTCCAGGTGCATTTGAAAAGAATGTGTATTTTGCTGTTTGGGGATGAAAGGTTCTAGATACACCAGTTAAATCCACTCGATCTAGGACATTGTTCAATGCCTCAATATCTTTGTTGATATTTTGTTTGGAAGACATATCCATTTTTGACAGTGGGGAGTTAAAGTTCCCTACTCTAATTATGTTGCTGTCAATATCTTTCTTGAAGTCCTCCAAGATTTTCCTTATATATTTCAGTGCTCTTATGTTGGGTGCATATATATTAACAACATGTCTTCTTGATGGATTCCTCCCTTGAGTATTATGAAGTGACCTTCTGGGTCTCTTCTTATGGCCCTTTTTTTGAAGTCTATTTTGTCTGATATGAGTATTGCTATCCTGGCTTTTTTTTTTTTTTCCTGTCTATTTACTTGGAATATTTCTTTCTAGCCCTTCATTTTCAGTCTGTGTTGGTCTTTTGTTCTGAGGTGGGTCTTGTAGGCAGCATATGTGTGGGTCATGTTTTCTTATCTATTCAGCTATTCCATGCCTTTTGATTGGAGTATTTAATCCATTTGTTTTTTATTGATAGGTACTTATTTTACTTCCTTTGTACCTGTGTTCCTCTCTCTCTCTCACTCTTTATTTCTTTTTCTTTCCTTTGCAGTCTGGCACTCAATTCACTGAGCCACACAAGCCAGGGCTTCCCCCAACCCCTTCCGCCCTTTATTAAAGCAGAACCTTTAGCATATCATGCAGAACTGGTTTGGAAGATGTGTATTCTTTGAGGCATCTTCTGTCTGGGAAGCTCCTTATTTCGCCTTCCATTTCAATTGAGAGCCTTGCTGGACAGAGTAGCCTTGGATGCTGGTTTTTGTTTTTCATTGGAATATTTCTTGCCAATCCCTTTTGGATTGGAGTGTTTCCATTGAGAAGTCAGCTGCTAGTCTTATTGGGGCTCCCTTATATGTTATTTCCTGTTTCTCCTTTGCTGTGTTTAAGATCTTCTTCTCTTTGCCTTTGAATTTTGCCATTTTAATTATGATATGTCTTGAAGTGGGCCTCTTTGGGTTCTCCTTGATTGGGACTCCTTGTATTTCCTGGATTTATGACTTTTTCTGTCATCAAGAAGTTTTCCATCATTAATTTTTCAAATAGGTTTTCTATCCCTTGCTCTCTTCTTCACCTTCCGATATCCCTATTATATGAATATTATTGCATTTCATGTTGTCCTGCAGTTCCCTTAATACCTCTTTGTTCTTTGCATCTTTTTTTCCTTTTCTTGCTCTATCTGGGTGTTTTTTTCTACCTTGTCCTCCAGCTTGCTGATTCAATCTACTGCTTGACGTAGCCTGCTTTTGATTCCTTCTACTGTGTTCTTCAATTCAGAAATTATATTCTTCATTTCCTCTTGGCTTTTGTTGATAGTTTCTATTTCCTTTTTCGCATTGATATAGTTTGCAGTGAGTTCATCATAGTTTCCCTGCAGTTTTTGGTAATTCTCAGTGAGCTCATTGAACTTCCTAACAACAATTGCTTTGAACTCAGTATCTCATAGTTGATTTGCTTCTATTTCACTTATCATCCTTTCTGAGGCTTCCTCCTTTCCTTTTGTTTGGGGTTGATTTCTTTGTCTTCCCATTGTTTGTGAGACTCTTCTTGTTAACCTCTGCTTCTTAAATTGATCTATTCTGACTCCCTGGGTTTGTGGTATGAACTTCTATGCTAGGAGACTTGTGAGATCCAATGGTGCAGTCTCCTTGATCACCTGAATTTACTGCTTTTGGGCTGTCATTCATGTTGGCTCTCTGTATGTATTTGGGTTTTGATTGTTGTTGGGTCTTTCTTTGGTGGGTCCTTCCCTCCAGCTGGTTAACTGAAGGTTGCTCCACCCACCACGTCTTGTATGCTGCTGTTCAGGTGTGGACAGCTTGTGTCAAAGGTGGTTCTTCTGTCTGTCCAAGGTTTAGGCCTTCTCTCTCACTATTGTTCAGTTTTTTGTTCTGGGTAATTTCTCCACCATTTAGTTGTAATTCCAGATTGGTCCTGGGTGGAGGTTAATGTGTCTTCCACGCACTCCTTCACCATCTTCCTTTATTATTTCTTGGTGGTTCCTTTGTTGGTGGGTTCTATCTTTCAGCAGGTATACTGATGTTCACAGCTCCCACCTACTTTTTTATATGATCAGTTGGAGGGGGAAGGCAAAATGGATTAAGACAGCTGGAGTGTATTCTATGGGATTTAAAGTACCAACCCGTAGAGAAGAGATAGCAGATCCTTTGAATAAGTATAGTGTTAAGCATGATATTTCACCCAACTATCCACTTTTTAGAAAGGGTGGAAAAAAGATAAGACTCTTTTTAGAGGGGGGAAGAATTGTGAGTTGAATCTAGGAAACAGAGAGTTTGTGGGAGGTCAGATTATGAGATATAGTGAGATTAAATGATAGAAAATAGATGTAGTATGGGAGAGAATAGAGTTAACCACAACAGTAACCACCTGGAATACAAGTTCCTGGAATACAGTGAAATGTGGTAAGATCCTGGACAGATGCTGTGTAGCATTTACAATTGTATGAAACAGCAATTATTTACAATAGTAATTTACAATAGTAACAGCAATTATTTACAACAATCATATGACAGAATCTATGTTATCTGAATAACAAGAATTGGAAGTATAGGACCTAGAGTAGTGTGCTATTGGAACACAAATGAAGTGAAAGAAGGAAATTTAAAAATACACTATGAAAGAGAGAACAAGGAAAACCACTAAAACAGTGCAATTAAACAAACAAATAATAATGAAGAAAACTAAACAGAAAGAAGAGAAATTAAAAAAATACTAATAAAATAAAAGAGGTAAAAATAATAAAAAATAATAATAATACAAATAAACAATAACATGCAAGTTCTCTGGAATAGCAAAGTGAAATTTGTCTCAGTTTCTCAATTGTTGGGATTAGCCTTGCAATCCCTCTTTGGGTCTGACTCTGGTTCTTTCACAGCTCCAGGTTTTATTGTCTCTTATTGTCTCACTTGGGGAAAATAAAACAGTAAAATTAAAATATATATATTTTCTTTATATATATATAAAGAAAAGCCTCCTGCTCACTTTAAACTGGCAAAGTGAGTTCTGCTGGTTTCCTGACTGTAGCAGGCTGAGGGGGTTGGGTTTTACTTATCTGCCTTCCTATGGTTTTGTAAGGATTGGGGCCAGGTCCTGGCTGCACTCTTCACAGTTGCCCAGCCTCCAGCCCAGTTCCTCAGTTTGCTGTTGGGCCCCCAGCGCCCTTCTGCACCAGGCCTATGCCTTCAGTCCACCAGTTGTGCTGTTCTTGAGTTGCACCAATTAGGGGCAACTCACATACCACCTTCTCGCTCTTTGCTGTCCTGGGTGCTTGGCACTCTCAAAGTCTCTTCAGGGTATTTGATCTCCCCCACTGTGTTTAAGTCTTTCTGGGGACTGCTAACTTCCTGAGCCTTGCTGCTCTTCTCTGTGGGGGGCGGGGGGCACCTCCTATTTCCTCCTTGCCAGCCAGTCCCTAGGAGCAGGGGGGCGGGGGAGCCACTATGGCTGCGGTGGGTGCTGTGGGTGGGCACCACTGCAGTGGCTATGTGGGTACGCCCCAGCCTCCACTGCTGAGGTCGGGGTGCAAGGGCCTGGCTGCAGTCCCAGTGTCAGAGGTGGGAACTTGGTTGAGGCTGAGGTGGCCAAGGCAGGCGGCATGGCCATTGTGACCACAGGGGCAGGCATGCTGTTGAGGCTGCAGCACCAGTAAGAAATTATTTTTTTTAATCAGATTTGCTGATATTTAATATACCTTCCCAGACACATTTCCTATCACATACCCTCAATAACTTCTCACAGAATGTGCCCCAGAGTCATAGGATAACTTCTCAGTGTTTCCTTAATATGCATCTTTGCTTTTGCAAATGCTGTCCCCTCTGGTGGAATGTGCTTCCTGGCAAACTTGTACTATCTTTCAGAACCCCAGGTAAATGTCAGTTCTCCAGGTCTCCCCACTTGCCCTTTCCTTTTCTGTGCTCCATGCTTCTTAGAACATGAGCATTATTCACCTGTGGGCTGCCTTCTGCTAGACTGAGAGCTCCTGTAGCACAGGAGCCCCAAACCAGGGAGCCACTTAAGTGTTCATGATGTTCCAAGAAAAACCACCTGATAGACTAATGTAGACATGCTGTCTATTACTCACATTACAGTGGAGTGCACTGACAGTGGTGGGCCAGTGCAAGAGAGAGTGCACCTCCTCCAGTCTGAGGCTCATTATAAGGTGTCCTAGACAAAGGCAGCACAGGTCCAGGTTGCACAAACCTAAGTGTGGCCCAAAGCTACATTGCATCAGTGTGGAGGTGCAGAAGAAAAAGGTCAAGGAGCAGTCACAGGTCAAGAAGCTTCTCCCAAAAGGAGATAAGGAGGGAGTTACAATCCATTCCCAAAACAATACACATTCCTTTTGGCCAGGGACCCCCTGGCCAGTCCTCATCATGGGTAGTAGGAGAGCCATATATTGACCCCACACTGCTTAAGGGCAGAACTGTGTCTTATTCATCTTTGCCTTCCCTGCCACCAGCATGTTGTCTGGGGCTCCAGCTGGGGCCCAGAGATAGGCAGAGGTGGGGTAGCATCTCACCTGAATCTGATGTTGGTGCTCTCAGGAACAATCACCTCCTCACAGATCTTCTCCAGTGGAGGCATCCAGCTTGTGGCCAGATGGCAGTTCTGTAAGACCACCCAGGTGCCTTCTCTGATGGCAGTGTTGATCATTTTGGCTGCAATAGGGCCTTGGCCTTGGCCAAGGGATATGATCTGTGTTTTGGCACCTCCCATGCCAAAATCTTCAGCAAACTTCAGCAAGCCTGAGACCAGAAAGAAAAGGGTCTTTTGAAAGAGAACAAGCCAGCTAAGACCACATTAACAATAACATCACAAAAGGAGGGATTGCATTAAAATTCTGGATTCATAAAGAAACTCACAGGCTTCTGTTAATTATAAAATAAGCAAGTCTCTGGGGAAGCTTTAGACTTCTGGTAAGATGGAGAATGCAGACACTATTGATTCCTCTTTTGCTCTGAATGCACAGACATTCTTGATTAAAAAAAATTACACAAACTGAAAAAAAAATCATAGTTTGAAAGAAAAAGAAATTCCCATGTGCCAAAAATAAAGAGGGAAATCAAAACTAGAGAGGTGAGCACAGAACCAAAGAACTGGGGACTAGGTTTTTAGAAATTTATTTTACTAGGAAAAAGAATGTTTGTATAGCGAAATTTCAAGCAAGTCTTTCACTTTTGTCTCTCTCAGAGGCAGCAATGTTACTAGGTTTTGTCAATCCTACCAGAGATATTTTACGCATTTAAATCATGCATACATGCTCTTGTACTTACGTGAATTGTAGAATACTACATTTACTTTTTTCAGTTAGAATTTTCCACATCAGTACATTTGTAAAGGCCTTATTGTTTTTCATGGTTACATAGTTTTTGACCATTGGTAAAATACCATACTTTATTTAACCAGTTTGAAGGTTGGAATTTGTCTGTGGGAGATGGGCATAACAACTTTGCACCTTTATGCAAAAGAGATGGGATTTTGTAACTAAGGCTTTTTTGAAATAAAGTTAAGATTCTCAAAGGACTGCACCTTTATGTTGAGAAGACCAAAAATCTGGTCACTGACTCAAGAAGTAATGTGAAAGCTTGTCCATCCTGGATGGAAAGCTTGTAGCCTGGATGGAAAAAATTGAAAACTCCCCAGTGAGAAATCAATACCCAGCCTATGCCAAATGCAATGAGGGGTACAACTTTACCTGTGTGTAGGATTGCCAAACTAAGAACTTTCCTTTATAAAATTGATCCAGAACTTGAAACCCTTGGGGCACTGTTGTTTGCATATGTAAAATTGTTCTGTTAAGGCATTCCTAAACCCAAGATATCTGGCATTCTCACAAAATAACATAAGCTTCTGATTGTTGATTCACAATAAAAAATTACCAAGTATATGAGAAAATACATCACTATTCAGGATAGTCAGCACATACAATAGACAGGAGGACTCAAAGATTACATATGGTCTCTGTTGTGGGCTGAACTCTGACCCCCTCCAAATCTATATATTGAAGTCCTAATTCCCAGGACCTCAGAATATGACTGTATTTATAGATAGGGTCTTTAAAGAGGTAGTTAAATTAAAATGAGGGTATGTCCTCATCCAATATGACTGGTGTCCTTATAAGAAAAGGAGATTAGGACACTCATTGAGACTATGTGAAAACACAGAAAGAAGATAGCCATGAACAAGCCAAGGAGAGAGGCCTCAGAAGAAATCAACCCTGCCAACACTTTAAATTTGTACTTCCAATCTCCAGAATTGGAAGAAAATACATTTCTGTTGTTTAAACCACCAGTCTTTGTTATTTGTTGTGGAAGCTCTAGCAGATTAAGATAGCCTCTGAGAAAGAGCATAAAAAAACACATCTGAAAAATCATTAAAGAAGGAACATAGAGCTGATAAAATTCAGAATGGTATGAAAAAATACATGGATTTAAGGTAAAACAAATAAAGCTTTGAGAAATAAAAAACATTGTTACTGAAGTCAAAAGCTCAAAGCACTGATTAAAACAGCAGGTTAGATACAGACAAAGAGAGAATTAGTGGCCCTAGCCAGTGTGGCTCAGTTGGTTGGGTGTCATCCTTTAAATAGAAAAGTTGCGGGTTTGGTCCCTGGTCAGGGCACATGCCTAGGTTGTGGCTTCAGTCCCCAAATAGGATGTACACGAGAGTCAACCGAGATCGATGTTTCTCCTTCGCATGTTTCTCTCTCTTTCTCCCTGCCTTCCCCTCTCTAAAATCAATAAGCATGTCCTCGGGTGAGGATAAAAAAGAGAATCAATACAGTCTGCCAATAAGGATCTATCCAGTACTAAGGGGCACCCCAGCACCCTGGCCTCCAAATACCATGAGCTGCTAAGAGAACTGGAGTTCCTTGAAGAAATGTTTGTACAAGGTGAGCCTGGAATATATGGACTCCCTATAGCAAGGAAGCTATCAAAAACTAAAAACTACTGGGGTTATATGAAAAGGATATAGGCATGAAGGTGCTCCCACAGGCCAGTGATTGAATAATTTGAGCATCAAAAATAACACTGATGGCAGTAGATTAAAATACCACCATATTTGAAACATCTGGTCTGTTAAAATCCATGCATTCACAATGGAACCAAAAAATATCTTGGTTAGTTCTTAACTAACTTTGGAAGTTAATAGGGCTTGAACTCATTATTCAGAAAGCTGATAAATAAAGAAAATGAACCAAGCATCTTTTCAGCTTGTTCTTTTCAAAGTATATTCAGAGTTGATAAGGAAAATTCTTTTTTTTTTTAAATTCTTTATAGGAGAGTTTCAGCTAGTAAATGTAGAAAGAATGATAGGATTAAAATATCACCATTTTGCAGCCTCTAATGAAATAATGGATCTAGGTAATGGTTTTCTAAGGCCACTAAAACCATTAGGTCAGTGGTGCCAATATTGGATGCACATTGGAATTACCTGAAAGGCTTTATAAAATACAATGCCTGGGTCTTACTCACAAAGATTTTCATTTAATTGGTCAAGGGTGTGGCCTAGGCATGGAGATTTTTCTTTAAACTCCCCAAGTGATTCCCATGTGCAGTCAAGACTGAGAACTGTTACATTAAGTGAAAGGCTGATCGGAAACTTTATTAGGGAGATGGTGTAGGAGTCAGAAGTTGGGTCAGGTGGACAATGCTTGGGTCCACTGATCTATCTCAATCAGAATAATAAGGACAACCAGACAGTGTGTCCCTCCTGACCTGTGGAGTTCCTGAGAAGTTATTCATGCTGAATCTGATCAAGCCTCTAGTACAGGGGAAAGGAATATGCTATTGTTCACCTCTGGATGTGTGTCCTGTCCTCTGCCAGCACACCATCAATTCACAGACCGTATTCTGACCTTTTCCCCAATTCTATTCTTTACCTTTCCTGGTTTCTACTACTTTCTCTTACTTAAATCTGCCACATAAAGGACATATAGAAAAAAGCAAAGGTACAACATAGGGGTTATAAATTCATCTTCGGTAATAACATTTTGTCATAGGAACCTGGAAACGGTACCAATTCATATCAGCTGCCTCCTCTGACTTCCTTTTAGGGGCAGGATGCTGGCTTTCTACCTGGATCAGGATATGTGTCAAACTCCTCAGCTTTCACAGGAGAACACATCAACCTTGTCATTTGCATTTCTGGTACTCTTTCTTCATTTAGCAATAGAGAAAAGTAAAGCTTTGAGATATTCCAACACAAAAGAAAACTAATCTATTCCTGTCAACAACTCATACCCTTTAATAAGTAAAAATGATTTCTGGAAAGATACACAAACTAGTAATAGTAGTTACATCTGGGAACAGTAGGAGAAAGATGTACCTTTTACTCTGTATGAGAAGTTCCCAACCTCAGCACTACTGACGTTCTGGGCTGAATAACCCTTTGTTGTGGGGGCTGTCTTATGTATTGTAGGATGTTTAGCAGCATCCTTTGCCTCTATCTACTAGATGCCAGTAGTACCCCTTAGTTGTGACATCAAAAGTATTTCTCTACTTTGTCAAATGTCCCTTGAGGGGGCAAAATAGCCCTGGTTGAGCCACAATCCTATACCTTTTGGCATTGTTTAATTTTTTTTATTATTACTCACAGTATTAATTATTCAAAAATTAAAAAGTTAAAAGAAGAGAGAAGAGCCTAGCTGAGAGAAGTGATAGAAAAAATGATTTAAGACACAGGTGACAAACTAGCAGCCAGGCTAAATCTAGCCCCAGCTTGGCCCTCATACAATCTTTAAGAAAAAATATGATTGAATTATCAAGATGTAAAAATGGGTGATTTCTGTATTTCTTGTTTCTCTTGAAAAATTAGATAATATGGCTCACAGATGATGGCACAGTTGTGGGCACTGAGTAGCAGTTGGCCCCTTTTGGTGGGAAAAAAGTCTTTAGTAGCCCGAACCCATCTTGGCCTATTAACTGCTCAGCCTTCAAAGTCATCTGAATTGGACTCCTGCTACAAGGGACACACTATTTGTCATTCATTCATATTCTGGGCTCTTTATGTCCTTCACACAACATTTTCACCCTTACCTGCCATGGGATCTGCACCAGGAGACAACACAAAAATCAGTGGTGTACAACAACTGGAGTCATTGTAGGAACCCTGGAGGTCAAATGTAGGGGCTTCAATGTACATGTTGCCCATGTGCTCAGCAATGAACTCTCGAATGGCTGGAATCATCTTGTCAGGCCGCAAACATCGGAGGATCACCATCCTCTCCAGCCCTTGAAGGAAGTTCCAAGACCCAGGGAATTTCTCTTCATGAGGCCAGACCGCATCATAGATGAGCTTCCATTCCTTAGCATTTTTTTGAAAATGTTCCATCAAGCCTTTCAGTTTTGGCAATGCGGATGCACGAACCACTTCTGCCCATGCCTTTTCAGACAGCCATTCAGTAACTGGATTGGGGAAGGGGTTTTCCAGGGCAACACCCCCAGTTAGAAGAAAGTACCAAACTTCTTCGTTAATTTGTTTTTTCTCTTTCAAGATGCCAATGGTCAGGAGGAGGGAGAAAAGCAGCTTGTCCTTCTCAAATAGAGAGCGGCAGACATTGTTGTAGATACTTAAGGTGAAATACTCAATGATGTACTCAATGCGCAGCTCCAGCTCTTCGCTCTTCTTGCTGTGGGCCAAGGAGTGCACGTAGAGGTTTATGAACCATATCAGGGAGTACTGGTACATTGGCTCAATGTTGGCCAGGTCAGAGATACAAAAGAAGATTGTGGCAGAGTGGATAGCCACTGGCTTGTAGCCCAACCGAGTTTCGTCAATCTGTGTTTCTGTCACTGAAGCAACTTCTTGTTTCTCAGAGATTTCTTCAGACAGTTCTTTGGAGGAGGACAAAATTTTGACGGCTGTCTCATCCTCAAGGATGTTGCCCTCTGACAAGGAGAGGACCTCCAAGATCTTATCTTCAATTTCTTTTAGCTGCTTCTTGTTCTTGGCACTTTCTACAATCAACTTGTTCTTTTTTTCTTCCAGTTCTGGCTTCTCCTTGGCAGCTACAATACCAAGGAGTTGATCTTGGAGACCTAAGGGAGTGATCATGAAGTTGAGGAGGCAGACTTTCACGGCAATTTCAGGGATGTAATGTGGGTTTCGCAAACGGGTGGTGATGTATAACTTAAAATCCTTGGAATATTCAATGATGTTTTCACCCAGCCTCATGTACTCAACCCCTTGCTGTTTGAATGTGGACTTGAGCAAGATGGGTTCAATAAAGGCATCCAGCTCTTCTCCAACATTTTCTAGTAAGACGGGAGTGCCAAACTGCAGAGCATTTTCCAGCGTTCTCACATAGTTGGCATCTGAGAACCTGGTGACTGACAGCTTATTCACTTTCTCCATGTTCTTGATCCACTTATTGGCCTGCCCCTGAGGGTCAATCATCAAGGTCCAGCGTCTGGAATTGGACACAATGATGCCATTGTCAATGGAGAAGGAGTCGACTGGCAGCCCAGCGATCTGCCAGGCACGGATTTTTATGGGATCCCCTAATGTGTTGCTGAGACTGAAGTCACTGGAGCCAGGGATGTGCTTATTATTACATTGGGCCAACCACTGCTTTTGGCACGTGGCCCGATAATCCACGGTAAAGGCCCCCAGGTAAGCCACGGTCCCTGAGGACAATAACATATCCCCTGTCAGGTTATCATAGCGGATCCCCAGCTGCCGGGCTGCTTCTGTCCATCGGTCCTTTTCTCCTCCAAGACCACTGATCAGCTTTTCTGCCCTGATCAGCTTTTGGGAGCAGATATCGATGTTTTTTTCCAAGGTCTTTTTCTTGGTATTCATCTCTTCAAAGTCATCATTCAGGGCCTGGAGGCGGTCTTCCACCAGCTTCAGCTCTGCTTGTTTCTGGTTCAGCTTCTTCATCTGTGTGTCCAGCTTTCCCTCAGCTTCCTTCAGCCGCTCCCGCTTCGGAGCTACCACTTTGGCCACACGGTCATACACTTCCATGGCCCTCACCCACTTGCACAGACCCTCACAGGCAGAGGAAACATTTTTAATGGCAGCTGGCTGGAAATCTGGGTGGTCAATAAACCTCTCTCGGATACGTTTCATGACCACTGGGGGGATGTTGTCTTTGTCATATGCCTTAAGACTCTCCAAGAATTTCAGATCTCCAAGAATCTTTCTTGATACTCCCCAGTAATCTTCTATCATTTTACCTGTTTGGGATGAGAAACAGAGATAAGACTACTATTAAGACTTTCTGGTTGAGACTTAAAGACTTACAGTGACTACTCCTCAGATCTGGTTTAAAAAAAAATCTAACTCCTACAGAGGACTTTAAGGGCAGAGAAAATACTCTGTATAATACTATAATGATAGACATATGTCATATATTTGTCCAAATCCATAGAATGTACAACACCAAGAGCAGAATGTCATGTAAATATGGACTTCGGGTGATCACAATGTGTTAGTGTAGGTTCAACAATTATAACAAATTATACCGCTGTGGTGGGGGATATTGGTAATGGGGAAGCTGTGTATGTGTGGGGGCAGGGGAATATGGGACATCTCTTTCATGTGAACCTAAAGCTGCTTTAAAAATATAAAATCTAAATTAAAAAAAGAAACGTCTGAACTCTTCACCCTGGTTTGGGAGGCCCACTAACCTTACCCACCTCCTCTTTGCCTGCTTGCTGGACTTCAGTCATGAAGGACCTTCCTTCAACTCCTCTATGATCCCAAGTGCTTCCCTACCATGAGCTGGAAATGGCATCTCACTGGCTCCTGCCCAGAGTTTAGGCTCATTTTTAAAGCCACCCCTCCACAGAGAGGTTTCCCTAGATGTCCCTCACTAAGGTGGGTCCCTCTATAGCTCCCCCAATATTTATTCCATCTCAACTGCCAAAACATCCATTCCTTTTATAGCTTTTATTGCAATCTGTGATTTTTTTGTTTACTTTTTATTGTTGGCCTCTCTCTCAAAGCTGTGAGCTCCTGCTGTGTTTACTATACTTTGGCATAGTGCCTGAAATTCAGTTATCAATAAGTATGTGTTGAATGAATGTTGGCCCTTATCCCAGTCATAGATGGAAAGGGCAAAGGAGCTATGGGCAAGTATTTTGAATTTTTTTTAAAAAAAACATTGATGTGTGAGAGATACATTGATCAGTTGCCTTTTGCATGACCCCAGCTGGGGAACTGGCCTGCAACCCAGGCATGTACCCTGACTGGCAATTGAATCAGCTACCCCCCAGTTTGTAGGCCAGTGCTCAATCCAATGAGCCACACAGCCAGGGTTTGAGTATTCTTTTTCAAGTCTGGGAGGTGGGCTGGATGGAACCCAAACAGTCCTCTTTATGAGTGAGTGGAAAGGCACGAGAGAAATCAAGGGTGGGGAAAGAAGCTTGTAGGTGGACAGAGGCCACCATGGCCTACCCAGAAATGGAGCAGGGCCCTGTTCTCTCTAGCACCCAGCATCATGCTGACCAAAGCCTAACTGAGTGAGCCCCAACCTCATCAAAGGGCAGCATTCCTTTGAAAGGTTGACTTGTTGAAAAAAGGTTGGGGGCCTTTTTGGTTCACAGCACTGTATTTGCCAAGTCTGGTTCATAAAAAAAAAATTAGTACTTGAGATATAATATTAAGTATAACAGGCCAAATATGTCCTGTTCCTAATGCAAGCATGGAAGTCAAACAAATATTTCCCATGAAGGTGTTTGTTACCTTCAGGAAAATGATCTGCTTCATTTAAATTCAAGATGCCCAAAATGAATCAATTGCTCTTTTGTTGCATCCCAGTATACTGGCTAAATTCTGCAGGTTAAATGAAAAGTATACACAATTTGCTTTATTTTTGAACTAGAAAGGCAAATGATGGGTCCTGTGAGGATTATCAATGAACCAAGAAGAGAACTGACTCTAGGGACCTGGCCATGATTTTTGTACCATTTTCAACCCTGGCTGCATCTTCAAACAATCCAGGTGTTTAAAGAAAGACTAATTAATGCTCAGAAATGTCCCAGACCAATGGAATAAGGATCTCTAGGAGAGGGAGGGCAGAGGGCACGAGGCTTCAGCATTCTTTATGCTCCCAAGTGATTGTAGGTATGTCCAGAGTAGAGAAGTGCTGGCTAGCTCACCCTTGCTCAGACCCACATAACACATCTCAGCTACTCCCCCAAAAGATTCTCCTGTAAAATTCACACTCTTTTTGTCCATTCCCAATCCATTCTGGATCCTCTTCATGTGGTTTTTGGTCTGAAAGCAGCCAGGGAGGAGAGAATTCTAACCAAAGGAAGCAGAAGCCAAAATTCTTGTTCAATTCCAAGATACCTATCTTGATACAAGATCCTATATCTAATTCAGATTTTTAAGAAGACTGAATGAAGTCACCTATTAATGCTTCTAGGCTCAATTACACAAGGAGCTTTCCTTCCTCCTCTATTCCCTTCTTTCTAGAAATCTTGTCTCCCTAACCCTCCTCCCCCATTCTGCCTCTGCCTCCCTCTGCTTCATCTCTCTCCCATGAATTATTCTCTACTAGCTCATGTTCCACCCCATCTCACCTCTCTTTCTCTTTGGTGTATCTTTATCTCTGTCTCTCTCTTCTTCCCACTCACTTTATGTTTGTGTATCTCTGTCTTTGTATGTCTTGGTCTGTCTCCCTTTCTCTCTCACACTCAGCCTTTGTATCTCTGTTTTTGTCTGTTTCTCTCCACACCCCTTCATATTTCTCCTGTTTCTCTATCACTATGTGCATAAGTCTCTCCCTCCTCATTTTCTCTCTCTGTGTGTCCCTCTGTCTCTCTCCCCCTTCTAATTTCTTTGTCTCCTGATCTCTCTCTCTGTTCATTATATCTTCATGTTTATGTGCATGTGTGCATGCATGCATGTCTGCCTGCAATGCATATGTCTGTGCATGCACACACATGAGCATGCCCACGTGTGTATGTCTGTTCATGTATCTATATGTGCACATGTGTCTATGTCCATACACATATGTGTATGCATCTAGGTGTCTGGGTCTCCATTTCCTTCTCAGTATAAGTCTCCGTTGCTCTTTCTTTGTCTCATTCTCTTTATTTCTCTGGTCATCTCTCTGTCTGTCTTTCTCTAGCTCTTTCTGTTTCTCTCTCTCCCTCTGAACCACACACTACTCTTTGTGTGCTTCCTCTACATCAGCCCCTTTGTTTCCATGACCTTCATTTTAGTAATGATTTGCAGGCAGGGGCCTTGACTCAGATACCTGCATTTTCCTGACTTATTGAGAGAGGGGATGGTGAAGAAACTCAAGAGAGCTCTTTGGTCCTCATGCACATCCTGGTGCCTTTCTCATTTCCTCTAAGACTCCAGGGGCTGCCTGCAAGCCTAGAGTCAGGTGGAGGTCAGGGACTTGGGTACCCTTCCTGCCAGGGAAGACCAGCCATGAAGTCCTCTTGGGGAGGGGGGTGCTGAAGGGGGTTACCACTGCCGCTGGGGTCCGGCTTCCTTTCTGGTCTCAGCCCTTTCATGACACAGATGCTCTCCATGACCAGCTTGACGGGGCCTGGGGGGTTCTGCATCGACTTCACCAGTGAGATATCCGTAGGGTTCAGGGTGTCGAGTGCAGCCAGTGCAGCCTCCAAAGCTGGCATCGCTTCTGCCAGGTCCCCCTCACATTCATTCTGTGGGCAGCACAGAGACAAAAGGGGTGAGTGCCAGTACCTGGAGAAAGTTGGGGAAGTGGGTAGAGGCATCATCCTGATGTCCATTCTTCCAGGAAGCTGCCCCAACTTGGAGCTCTATGCACAGGAAGGCCTGAATGGCCCTTGGGGGCTGCAGCTTGGATGTCTTGGACATTTAAGAATTTATGTGGTTTGTGATCTTAAAAAAATAATGAAGTCCTTGTTTTCTAAAACTAATTTCCAAGAGATATATGCAGTAGGTGACTTCACACCCATTGATCATGGATGGGTTAGGAGATGAAGGACGAAGCTTAAGGGTGAGTGACAGATGGGAAAAGAATCAGGGCAAGTTTAGGGAAGAATAAGGTGTGAGGAATAGGGGAAGGTCAGAGATGAGGTGAGAGTCCAGATGTACTGCAGTTCAGTGATAGGAAAGGGTAGAGTCAAGGATGAGGTGAAGCTTGGGGATAGGGTAGAATTTAAGGCCAGAGTTTAAGAATGAAGAACAGGGATAGAGATTTGAGCTGGGTAGTAAAATCTAGGAGGAGGCAGTATATGTTTTTTCCATTATTTCTTCATTTAAAAACAAAATTAACACAATGAAATGTTATTCAGCCACAAAAAATGAAGTACTGATTCATGTAGTAACACAGATAAGCCTTGAAAGCATTATGCTAAGTGACAGAAGCCACATTCAAAATTTCACCTGCCACATGACTTCATTTACATGAGATATGTAGGAAAAAAAATTCCATGAAATCACAAAGAAGGTTAGTAGTTGCTAGACGCTGGGGAGAGGGACGGATGGGGAGTGACTGCTGATGGGTTTCCTTTTGGGGTGATGAAAATGTTCTAGAATTGTATAAGGCTGATGGTTATACAACTCTGTGAAAATACTAAAACCCACTGAAATAATGTAAAAGGGTGAATTTTTTTAAATTAAACTTATTGGGGTGACTTGGTTAGTAGTATCATATAGGTTTCAAATATACATTTCTATGAAACAAGATCTATATATTGCACTGTGTGTTTACCACAGAAAGGGTGAATCTTAATGTTATATGAATTATATCTCAATTTTTAAAAAAGAAAGCTAAACATTATAAAAGTTTCACAACAGGAAGGAGTCTTATAGATTACTTAGAGGTCCAATTGCTAAATCAAAAACAAACAAACAAAAACAAAGTCTCAGGAAGCCAAGCTCCAACCCTGGGGTCCTGGGTCCTCATGCAGTAAATTCTGTTAGTCCCCCAGCCCAAGGAGTCACCACAGCCATGAGCAATGTGAAGCTTCACAAGAGAATATCAGTTCTGAAACAAAGAAGTCTATATCATGTAGGTTTATTGTGATAGGCAAACAACCTACTTCCTTACAGATGTGTGTGCAGATGTATACATGTACAGGTGTGTATCGTGGATTCTTTATTTTAGGCTTTCTGCTCTTCTTAAAAACTTATAGCAATGTTTAATTTAGCTTTATTATAGTCAAACAACCCTACACTCAAAAAATGAGCCATGTTGGATATCCCCACTATAAATAATGGTTCAGCCCCCAGGTGACTCCGTTTGCCCCATTTCAGTGGTAGGATGTGTACCTCAGTGGGAAGCAAGAGGAAAAACTGAAACTGGTCCCTGCTATTTCTCATGGGCAGGTGCAGAAAGGGTTTGGTAGCAGAGGACACCAAAGGCATTTGTTTAGCCACAGCTTTGGATTCTTGGTGAATTTCCACCATCCCAGGTATCCCTGGTTTCATATTATTAGTAGTTCGGAGTCACTCTCTTAGAATCTGCCAGACAGGGTCCCATACACATTGTCCCTCCTGGTGGTCTGGTCACCTTGCTCCCTTTCCTTGGGGACAACACCTGGGTTCCAGCAAGCTTGTTTGTCAAGTGACTCAAAGATACTAATTGTAAGATTATCTGTCATAGTGATTCCCAACCCTGGAACTGAGGAGCATTTGGGGTGTACTCATCATCAGGCCTCACACACAGAGATTCCGATTCATTCAGTTTGGGTGGGGTCTGTGCATCTGCATTTTAAAACTCCTAAGGTGTCCTGGCTGGTGCAGCTCAGTGGACTGAGTGTGGGCCTGCGAACCAAAGTGTTGCTGGTTCCATTCCCAGTCAGAGCATGTACCTGGGATGCAGGTCATGTCCCCAGTAGGGGGCACACAAGAGGCAACCACACATTGATGTTTCATTCCCCCTCTTTCTCCATCCCTTCTCCTCTCTCTCTAAAAATAAATAAATAAAATATTTAAAAAAAAACCAAAATGCCGAAGGTGATTCTGCTTTGTAGTTGTTAAGAAAGTCTGGTTTATACCCTTGAAATACTGAAAACAGGGCAAGAAGCTTCAATGCTCAACAGAGGAATGACTACTTGATGGGTGAAACACCTACAGAAAATGATCATTAAAATTATTATACAACATTTTGGGAAAACATTTGTGATAGGATGTTAAGAATATTTAAAAAGCAATTCCAGCCAAGATGGAGGTGTAGGCGGACACACTGTGCCTCCTCTCACAACCAAAATTAAGGACAACAAAGATTTAGAAACAAGAAAAGAACCAGAACTGATAGAAAACTGAACTGTACGGAAGTCCAACAACCATTCATCCAGACCGGTGAGAGAGGTGGAGTCGTGGCAGGAAAAAGTGAAGGTGCAGACCCAGGAACGCAAGTAGCAGCGGCTAGCAGTTCCCAGGTGCACAGGCGGTGGCTGGCAGACCCCGGGCACAGGGGGGCAACTGTGCAGACCCAGTGAGGCTGCACAAGGTGGCTGGCTGACCAGGTGGTCCCACATTCATGCGCACAGACGGTCCAGGCAAGGGGGAAGTGGCGGAAGGGATTGAATCCAGGAGAGAGCAGAACAGGCGCCATTGTTCCCTCTCAGACCCCACCCCCATATACAGCGTCACAAGCCAGTGACTGGGCTTCCCCACACTGGGGAGCGCCTGAGGCTCCACTCCTCACTACGTAACAGCATGAGTGAGCGTGCGCAGATCATCCAGGCGAAGGGGAAGCAGCGGAAGGGACCGAAGTCCAGGAGAGAGAGGAACAGGTGCCATTCTTCCCTCTCAGACCCCGCCCCCACCTATAGCATCACAACCCAGCAACTGGGCTGCCCCGCCCTGAGGAACACCTAAGGCTCCACCCCTCACTACATAATAGCCGCAACCAGAATAAAACCAAAACAAAACAAACAAAAAAACAAACAAAAATACCGAAAATGGCTCAAACCAGAGAACAAATGAAAGCTCCAGAGCCAATTCCTCTAAGATGTGAAGAGATAGCCAACCTATCAGATGCACAGTTCAAAGCACTAGTCATCAAAATGCTCATAGAATTGGTTGATTTTGCTCACAAATTAGATGAAAAAATGCAGGCTACAATACGTGAAATGAAGGAAGATGCATGGGGAACTGATAGAGATAGAAGGAAAACTGGGACTCAAATCAATGGAGTGGACCAGAAGGAAGAAACTAACAACCAAACAGAAAACGAGGAAGAAACAAGAATTCAAAAAAATGAGGAGAGGCTTAGGAACCTCCGGGACATCTTTAAACATCCCAACATCTGAATTATAGGGGTACCAGAAGGGGAAGAAGAAGAGCAACAAGTGGAAAACTTATTTGAACAAATAATCAAGGAGAACTTCCCCAATCTGGCAAAGGAAATAGACTTCCAGGAAGTCCAGGGAGCTCAGAGAGTCCCAAAGAAGTTGGACCCAAGGAGGAACACACCAAGGCACATTGTAATTACATTAGCCAAGATGAAAATGAAGGAGAGAATTCTAGAAGCAGCAAGGGATAAGGGCACAGTCGCCTACAAAGGACTTCCCATCAGACTGTCAGCTGATTTCTCAAAAGAGACTTTACAGGCAAGAAGGGGCTGGAAAGAAATATTTGAAATCTTGAAAAGCAGGACCTACATCCAAAATTGCTCTATCCAGCAAAGCTGTCATTTAGAATGGAAGGGAAGATAAAGTGCTTCTCAGATAAGGTCAAGTTCAAGGAGTTCATCATCACCAAGCCCTTATTATATGAAATGTTAAAGGGACTTATCTAAGAAAAAGAAGATCAAAAATATGATAGTGAAAAGACAGCAAACTCACAACCATTAAGAACCACACCTGAAACAAAAGCAAACTAAGGAAACAGCTAGAACAGGAACAGAACCACAGAAATGGAGATCATATGGAGGGTTAGCAACAGGGGAGTGGGAGGAGGAGAGAGGGGGAAAAGGTACAGAGAATAAGTAGCATAGACGGTAGGTAGAAAATAGACAGGGGGAGGGCAAGAATAGTGTGGGAAATGTAGAAGCTAAAGAACTTATGAAACATGGACATGAACTAAAGGGGGGGATGTGGATGGGAGGGAGCGTGCAGGGTGGAGGGGAATGATGGCGGAGAAATGGGACAACTGTAATAGCATAATCAATAAAATATATTTAAAAAAAGAATATTTAAAAAGCATGATGTGAATTACAACTATGCTATGACTGAATAACATAAAACTATCCATAGGTATAGACTGGGGCTGGAAGAAAACTTGGAAAATTGAAAAGATCTTCAATTTGACTTCTTAAAAATGTTTTCCTTTGTGTTATTACTGCTAAGTCATTTGTTTCTTTGATTAAAAATATTGTAATTAAAAATGAGCCCTGCAGCTTAGCAAGACTGTGTGAGAGATAGGAAACAGAATGCACATTGATGAAATGTAACCCGCTCTGCAGTAATTCTGGCACTGTTTATTATCCTCATTTAGGGGAAAAGTGGTTCATTAGCTTAAAAAGAATGAACCGATTTAACCCAACTGCTGTACTTAGGAAGCCAGTGTTGGGGCCTGATTCTTTATCAGCCAGTCCCCTCATCTCCCAATGTGGACCCCATGTGGGGTGCTCTCCATGTGGAGTGTGAGGACATTAGAGGAAATTAGCAGTCCTGGAGAAGGACTATAGCCTGAAGAGATTCAGGAAAGGATTTGGGTCCACGTAAAAACCTCAGGGGAACTCAGAGTGAGTGCAGGTTTCTTCTCCTCCTGGATAGTTTCTTCCCCTCATGACTCACCTCTAGGATGCCATTCCTGGTCTGGGCACAGGGTGACAGAGCATTAGACCTCACCCTTCACAACAAAACCCAAAGTGACAGTTTATTGCCCAGGAATGAGTGTGGTGGGTCATTACCTTGTAAGGTTCATGCCACCTCTTAAATCCCTCCTGCACCTGTAATCGTGTTGCCTCTGACATTATAGAGCAGAATCCTGGTTGTGATGTACCCACATGTGGTTACAGGCTGGCTTTATCAAACAGGCAAGTCCACTTGGTACAGTGTAAAGAACAACTGTTTGGGGGAATAGCTAATAAGGGTCACTAAGCTCTGACTATATGCTGGACACATACTACAAACTTTACATGTTTTCTCAGTATACCCATTTTTCAGACGAGGAAACAGAGCAAATATTGAACCCTGATGTGCCTGATTCTAGAGTGAAGCCATGAAAGAGCTGCAAATTCATGCACCTTGTGGGGCCAGGCTAGCAATACATGCATGGGACAAGGTCTGGCTGGGGCTTTGTGAACTGGGACACGCTCAGCAGCTGCAAGCCAATGCCACTGATGGCTACACCCAGAAACGCAGGTCTCGTGTTGCCAGAAAGCTTGATTTTTGTTCTAAGAAAAGCTGGAACTTTACAAATATTACTTAAAACCTCTTGATTTTTGAAAGTTGATAATTATTCCAAAATCAAAAAACAAAACAACATGTGTGTCACAGTGCACATGTGCTCCCTAGCTGCCGGCTTGCAATTTCTGGAATAACGGTCAGATGCAAGGGCTATGGAATCAGAGAGAGCTCTGGGTGGAATCCTCTTCATTCACCTGGTAGACCATGGTTTCCTCGTCTGTAAACTGGGAATGATCCCACTTGCCTTGCAGGGCTCAGGATTAAAAAGGTAATGCAGACCAGGTACAGGAGACTCCAGGCTCAAGAAGGGAAGAAATTTTCTCTACCTTGTTCACTCCTGGTTCCCCACTTCTTAGAAAAGTGTCAGCACACATGGATTCAATAAATACTTGTTAAATGAAGGAATACAGGAGAAATCACCATAGTGCTGGTAAGTAGTAGCTGTTATTATCATCATCTTGTTATAAAACAACAAATGGTTCTTGGTGTCCAGTGGTCAATGTCTTTTATGGTTCCACTGGTGTGCTGCCTGTGCCACACATTCGTTGTGTGACTCTGAGACCAAGGATTAGATCCAAGTGAATTTATGAGAGGCCAGGTCTCGAGACTCATGGGAGAGAAGCCAGTCTGAAAGGCCTGTCCTTTTTGAGAAAGTATCTGGTTATTTATCCTAGAAGCCAGACAGGCTACTTCTTATTCAAGCTCCTATTTGAAGAATGGTCAAAATAATTTTCTATCTGCTAATTTGGAGCATAGGGACAAGTATCTTAAACTAAGTGCCATAAATCTTGGACTCTAATCCTACTAACTAGCTACACGGCTCTGGAAAGTGATTTCACCCAGTGGTGAACCTCAATGTTGCTGACATTCAGATATTGTTACCTGTCATTCCTATTTCCAAGGTAGTTGTGATATTCCAATGGAATTGTGTAGTTGAAAATGCTTTGAGAAATATATGACATTACATGAATGTAAATCAGATTTTCTTTTAATAGCTGAAAAAGTAGGAGAAGCCTGTCCCAGGACCTTCAAATGGAGAACTCTAGGTTCGACAATCTATCATTCAACAAATGTTTATCCCACTCCTATGACATGCCAGGCACACTTGATCAAAATCATGATGGAGGAGAAAGGGATATCCAATCTGGAGGAAGAGTATTCCAGGTTGGAGAAAGAGCCAGTGCAAGGGTCCAGAAGTGGAAATGTGCCTTGGGTTTTTTAAGGAATATCTTGGAGGCCAGTATGGCCAGAGAGGAGTGAATGAGGGGAAAGTCATAAGAGATGAGGTTAGATCATATTGGGTCTTGTAGGCCTTGACTCTGAATGAGAGAAAGAATATTTGAAAAGTGACAGTGCTTCCTGGAGACAGCTGGGTATCAAAGACTTGCTTATCACCTACTAGCTGTGCCCTGCTAGGAAAGCCGCCTTCCTTTCCAAGCCTCATTTTTCTCATCTGCAGGGTGGGCATGACTACACTTATTCTGCAGAACTGTTTCAGCTCTAGTGAGGTAATGGACAAACCCAGAAAACACCAGCTCCCTCACTTTCCTCTGGCTCTTTGTACCTTGATTTCTTGAGCCACAGCGGCAGCAGCATCAGCTTCTTTCTTGTCTGCCTGCACCAGGACTTTCCTGGCATCAGCTTCTTTTGTCTCCTCTTCAATTTTCACCATCATCTTGGCAGTCTCCTCAGACGTCTGCATGAGCTGGGGTTGGAGGGCAGTCAATTCAACTTGCATGACTGCCACCTAGCAAGGAGATGGGGGCTCCATCAGTACTGAAAATGACAATGGCAGGAGCTGAAACCATTCTCCAACCTGTCATATATGCAGAAAGTGGATTTTAACATGGGATGTATATGTTGGCTGTAGTTTACCACTTTGATCTTTCAATACTTAGTAACTGAGTTCACACTATACATTGTAGTTAACGAGCACTATGTTAGGCATTAGACATATAATGGTAAACTTAAACATTTTAAAAAGGAACAAACTTTTTTTTTAAAAAAGTATTCCTTATTGTTGAGCCTATATTCTAATATGGGGGTGGGGAGAAGTAGAACAAAAGCAAGTTGGGGGAGCATCTACATTTAAAAATATTTATTGATTTTAGAGAGAGAGAGGAAGAAGGAGAGATAGAGAGAAATAGGGAAATATCAATTTGTTGTTCATTTACACATTCGTTAGTTGCTACTTTTATGTGTCCTAACCAAGAATTGAACTCATGACTTTGGCATACCAGGACAATGCTCTAACCATGTGAGCTATCTGGTCAGGAAAAACTTATGTTTTTTAAAAGTCTGTGAAGAATACATATATGACTGAGATACCTGGGATAGAAGAAACTTTCAAGGCCATTTTTTCCAACACTAATGTTCTCTCAAACATTTCTGCCACGTAATTTTCTGGCCACTCTTTGAACACCTCTAACGGCAGAAAGCTCACCACCTCTAAGAGAAGGTGTGCCATTTTTCAGACAACTAAATGCGTTAGATTTTCCTGATGAAGAGTTGGAATTTGCCCTCATGTAATTTCATCCACTGGTCTTGATTCTGCTTTATAAGGCAGCTCAGACACTTATTTGAAGAGGGTTTCTTCAAATAAGAAACCCTCTGCCCCCAGCAAGCCCATATGATAGAAGCAAGATGCCAGCCTGCTAGCACACAGGCCTATGAACACAGGCACTGTAGTCATGCAAACATGACTTTCAGTTCTGACCTGACCACTTGAGACACCTACTCACTAGGCTGTGTGACTGTGTGCAAGTCACCTAGTCTCTCTGTGTCTTGGTTTCCCTGAGTGAAACTTTTCTAATACACACCACTAACTATGTGGTAGGGCTCAAGGAATATTAACTTGCACCTTCATTCTCTCTCTCTCTCTAAAAGCAAAGGACTCTGAATTGACCCAGAAATCCCAGAAACAGAGCAATGAAGGACACCCCTTACGTTTTCTCCCATCCCTGTGCTGTAGTGTTGGTACCTTTGCTATACTCAGCAACAGGTCAACCTACTATAAACCATTCAATTGTCTCGGATCTTTATTGGTGATGAAAATTCCTGCCTTAATGTGGCTCTCATCTTAGATGGCTTGTCAAGTGGCTCCCAGCACAAATTACTTACTAATTCACATGACAGGCATTTTGTACCTGTTTTAGCTCTTTTTATCTTCACAATAGGTCTACAAAATAAAGACAGTTGTCACCTTTTTAACAGAAGAGGAAACTGAGGCCCCAAGAGGTTCAAAGTTCTATAGCTGTAAGTTAGAGAGCTAGAATTTGAGCCAAGGACTGTCTGACTCCACAAAGCCCACCTCTTTACTACTGCCTTACCTGTCCCAGTTCCCCTGTAAAGTATCCAGGGCCAGGGCAAAGGTGAGGCAAGTGAGGCACTCACCTTGAGCACAAAATTTAAGGGGGCACCAAAAACTAGTACCCTAGATAAATAGTATTTTATTGAAATATTTTAAGTAAAAATTAATGCAAAAAGTACATGTTGAACAAAATATCAAAATCTTGAATAAAAACAACACCATAAGTCTAGGTTTAGGCTGAAGCAAGTGAGGTGAGTTCTGTAAATGCTGGGTCAGATGCTGACTTTATTTGGTGCCCTTTATTTAAAGAAAAATTTTATTTGTTTATTTTTAGAGAGAAGGGAAGGAAGGGAGAAAGAGAGGAAGAGAAACATCAATGTGTAGGATATACATTGATTGGTTGCCTCTTGCATACTCCCACCTGGGGACCTGGCCTGCAACCCAGGCATGTGCCCTGACTGGGAATTGAACTGGTGACCTTTGGGTTCATAGGCTGGCATTTAATCCACTGAGCCACACCAGCCAGAGCTTAGGGCCCTCTTGAATGTTGCACCTGAACAAATGGCTCACTGCATCCTCTAGTCCTGGACCTCTCTGTCCCTGATCTACTTTGGCAGTTCTCACCTGTGAAGCTGCAAAGTTGAGTTTCTGCAAGCCTGTCAGGTAGCGGTTCCTCATGATATCAACCTCTTGCCTCTTGCTATTCAACAGTGTCTTGAAGGTTAGGATCATTTCAAGATAGGAAGTGGGGGTGACATAATTATGTCTGCGAAGTGTGTTGTAATAATCAAGTGACAGCTCCCTCACACTCTCCTGGAAATAATTGCACATGGAGATGATCCTGCCAAGGGCACAAGGGTGGTTAGGTGGGCTCTGAGACATCTAGCACAACTTTGGTTACAGACATGAGGATATAAGAAGGCACACTTAGTGTGACCCACTGGAATCCTAAATTCTCCAAAGCAGGTCAACAGAGCCCCAAGAAGGACTGGGGAGGTATATGAGGTCTGTTCAGAAGGTATCCAGCTATGTAATATGAAAAAGAGAGCCATTTATTGAACAAGATACTAGATACAACAAACATTGTACATAAGACAATGTTGCCTCAGTCCTCTTCAAACCTTGGGACCTCACACAGTTCTCCCAATTGCCATCAGCTGCCCCATCTTATTTTCCTGAATCTCACTGATGGTCTGAAATCTCTTCCCTTTAAAAGGTGATTTTAGTTTTGGGAAAAGCCAGAAGTTACAGTGTACCAAATCTGGACTGTAGGGTGCTAAATTACCTGGATAATTTAATGTTTTGCCAAAAAAACTATATGAGACGTGATGCATGAGCAGGTATGTTGTTGTGATGAGGCTGCTAATCACCAGTTGTCCGTAGCTGCAGCCTTCTGAATGATCCAAATAGTTTCCATAGAGGAATGTTCAAGCTTAATGCAAAATGTGATGCAGATTTGTTGCTCTACTTGCTCAGTCATTTTGAATGCTATGGCCACACAGTACACATGCTCACTCAATGGTGTCTCCTGCCCCCACTGACTAGTACAGTGAAGTTGTTGCTCATGCATGTGCATTTCAGTCCACTCTCCTTGGCTGCCAGGCTACATCTTTGTTGCACAAATGGTTCTTGTTATATTAACAATGGCTGGACTTTTTCTGGACAGACCTTGTATATTCTTACTAGTATGATCTTCAACCAAGTAATTTCTCTTTCTGGTCACTTTGGTGAATTCTCAGTGTTAAGCAGGACCTCTTTTTTTTTTTTTTTTTTTCCTTAGTTGTCTGCATTGCCCCCCCACTCTCCCCCCACCCCAGCCAAACCCACCTCCCTTCCTGGCTTCCACCCTCCCCCTTGGTTTTGTCCATGTGTTCTTTTTTTTTTTTTTTGTCTTTTATTTTTTTAATATATTTTATTGATTATGCTATTACAGTTGTCCCATTTCTCCCCCATCATTCCCCTCCACCCTGCACACCCCCTCCCACCCACATTCCCCCCTTTAGTTCATGTCCGTGCGTCATAAGTTTTTTAGCTTCTACATTTCCCACACTATTCTTGCCCTCCCCCTGTCTATTTTCTACTCACCATCTATGCTACTCATTCTCTGTACCTTTTCCCCCTCTCTCCTCCTCCCATGCCCCTGTTGCTAACCCTCCATATGATCTCCATTTCTGTGGTTCTGTTCCTGTTCTAGCTGTTTCCTTAGTTTGCTTTTGTTTTAGGTGTGGTTCTTAATAGCTGTGAGTTTGCTGTCTTTTCACTGTCATATTTTTATCTTCTTTTTCTTAGATAAGTCCCTTTAACATTTCATATAATAAGGGCTTGGTGATGATGAACTCCTTCAACTTGACCTTATCTGAGAAGCACTTTATCTTCCCTTCCATTCTAAATGACAGCTTTGCTGGATAGAGCAATTTTGGATGTAGGTGCTTGCCTTTCAAGACTTGGAATACTTCTTTCTAGCCCCTTCTTGCCTGCAAGGTCTCTTTTGAGAAATCAGCTGACAGTCTGATGGGAACTCCTTTGTAGGCAACTGTGCCCTTATCCCTTGCTGCTTCTAGAATTCTCTGCTTCATTTGAATCTTGGCTAATGTAATTACGATGTGCCTTGGTGTGCTCCTCCTTGGGTCCAACTTCTTTGAGACTCTCTGAGCTTCCTGGACTTCCTGGAAGTCTATTTCCTTTGCCAGATTGGGGAAGTTCTCCTTTATTATTTGTTCAGATAAGTTTTCCACTTGTTGCTCTTCTTCTTCCCCTTCTGGTACCCCTATAATTTGGATGTTGGGACGTTTAACGAGGTCCCGGAGGTTCCTAAGCCTCTCCTCATTTTTTTGAATTCTTGTTTCTTCCTCGTTTTCTGTTTGGTTGTTAGTTTCTTCCCTCTGGTCCACTCCATTGATTTGAGTCCCAGTTTTCCTCCCATCTCTATCAGTTCCCCATGCATCTTCCTTCATTTCACATATTGTAGCCTGCATTTTTTCATCTAGTTTGTGAGCAAAATCAACCAGTTCTGTGAGCATTTTGATGACCAGTGCTTTGAATTGTGCATCTGATAGGTTGGCTATCTCTTCACTGCTTAGAGGAATTGGCTCTGGGGATTTTATTTGTTTTCCGGTTTGAGTCATTTTTGGTGAGGTTTTTTTTTTGTTTGTTTGTTTTGGTTTGGTTTGGTTTTAGTCTGGTCGTGGCTATTACATAGTGATGGGTGGAGCCTTAGCTGTTCCTAAGGGCGGGGCAGCCCAGTTGCTGGGTTGTGACGCTATAGGTGGGGGCGGGGTCTGAGAGGGAACTATGGCGCCTGCTCCGCTCTCTCTTGGATTCAGTCCCTTCCGCCACTTCCCCTCTTAAGCAGGACTTCTTACTCTCTGAAAATCTGATGAAGACTGTGGACTTTGCAAAATCAGCCTTTAAATATGTAAAGTAAAATAGGATTATAAATGAAAACAATTACGTTGAAATAGAGTTTTCAAAATATTTTAAAAACCAATTTGTCTTATAGTTATATATGTGCTTTTTATCAATGCATTAAATTGGAGTCAACTTTTTCTGGAAAGGGCCAGAGAGTAAATTTGTTCAATTTTATGGGCCACATGGTCTCTGTAGCAACTACTCAGTTCTGACATTATAGTGTGAAAAAAGGCCATGGTTCCAATAAAAATTTATTTACAAAAAATAGGCTGTAAACTGGACTTGTTCCATGAATCATAGTTTGCTGACTACTACATTAAATAAAATTGGGCAGCAAGTCTAAAAGCTACCACAATTTTGAAGGAAATGATACATTGAGGTACCTGTAATGACTAAATGAGTTATGGGAAAAAAACAAGCAAACAAACATGATTTTCATTGGTAACAAAGTCACAGGTCCTGCTAATCCTACTGAGTTTATTGCCTACATTCATCATTGAAGGAAATGTAAAATACCAGCTGGATATCAGTGAGAGTGAAGATGCAATTTTTTCCCCATTCATATTCACTGACCCTCTGGATTCTACTCATGGGCCTATAGACCCAGGTTAAAGTCTTCTGGCCTGCAGAACAAAGTTCAAAAATTTTAAGGCAAAACCTAAAGCCACGAACATTCGGAACCCTGCCTACTTCTTCATTTTTCTTCATTCATTCATTCAATAAGCAGTCACAGGCATCTGATAGGCACTAAGGATATCGAGGCAGACAAGAGAGAGAACACTGACCCCGCCTTCATGGGGCACCTACGGTAGTTGACATTATCACCTTTTTCCTTATTCTAGCTTTTTAATTTGGTTTTTGTGTATCTGTGTTTTATGTCAAAGACTATTTTTTTCTTTCTTTCTTATTATTACATTTTTTTAAATCCTTGTCAGAGGATTTTTAAAAGTTGATTTTAGAAGTGGTGGGGGGAGAGAGACATCAATGTGATAGAGAACCATCAATTGGCCTCCTGTATGTGCCTTGACCAGGGATCAAACCCACAACCTTTTGGTATACCTGACAATACTCCAACCAATTGAGCCACCTAGCCAGGGCTTATTTACCCTCACAATAATCCATTTTCTTCCCTTTGGCAGTGACAGTGATATTGCCCTGTTGAGAATGACAGCTCTAAGACTATTGAAATAACTACATTATTATATTCAGGTTCTCACAGCTATGATAACAGTACATCTCCATGACAATTCTGAACAATAAAATTTTATTCTTTTTCGGAAAAGTATTTTATTTATTAAATATCTAACTAAATGTGATTTAAAAGTATAAGATTTTTTATACCTAAATTGAGATATCTTAAAACAACAACAAGAATAGAGTCAATATCTGGATTTTCAATTTGGAATATAAGGTTGGGGTACTAAAATGCAGGTAACACTTACTCTATCCGAATATTGTCATCAAGTTCCACATCTTCCAGAAATTTGTTAGCTACCAACTCCAGGGCATCTGTGGGCCAGGACTGGAACCAATCAATTGTACAGCAATTGATGAGTGAAGGGAACATCCTCAGGCGGTTCCGAAATGCATCCCCAATTGGACTCATGGCTAATGAGAAACAGACCTTGTTAGTTCCCTTTTTTTTCAAGGAGGCCCAAGGCAGCAGGCAGGTCTTACTAAAGATTCTGGTGTGGTGGGATGGTCATGTTTCTTGTTGGTACCCCAGGGCTATAACTGGGAATAGTCATGATGAGTACCTGGGAAGCAGGTGGAGTCATGGGATAATTTTATTAAGTTCTGTGATGAGAATTCAGTGATTGATTCTCCCATACCCATTATTACTGCTTCCAGATCATTTGACTCACTATGCCAGAATGGTTTGAGCCCTTTGATCCACTTGCTCTATTTCCACTCACTCAGACAGAAGGGAGCAATGGATGCCTTATGTATAGCTATTTACAGAAGTATGAGGGGCATCAGCTTGTTTCTGACCCTCTCCAACCACAAATTTTGTGGGCTTTACCCCAAATGTCATTTTTATTGAGACTTGATGTGGTATGGAAAGTGTAATGCACAGGCAGATGTGTGAGAAGGTCAGTGTGGTTAAAAAAGAGAGAAGGGAGAAACCTGGTTTGAGATGGGAGTGGAGTGGATATGAAGACAGTCTGGCAAGTAACCTTTTAAAAACATATGTTAGAAATTTGGGTCTTCATTCTAATAGGAAGCAATTTAAAAGTTTTAATTTGTGTGCACATGTACGTGTATGTGTTTGTATACCACAATGATCATATTTGCAATATATGAAGAAAAACTCATCCTGGTTCAGTGGAACAGAAAGGTCTGGAATGGACAAGAGTGGTTATAGAAAGAATAGTTGAAAGGTTGCAGAAGCAAGGTCTGCTAACAGTGGCTTAGCCAATGTGAAGGTGGTGGGGATGGAGATAAGTGGGTAAAGATGACAGAGAAAGAGGCAGAAATTCACATGATATGCTACCATATCATGGTAGAGAAGTGTTAAACACAACTCCTAGGTTTCTGGATAGATTGGAAATGGCATTCACAGGGAGATCTCCAGATGTTGTTTTGTGAGGCCACAAGAGTAATACAATAAAAGAAAGGAGAAGGTTCAGAGGAGAATTCAGAGTATTAGGAGAACAGGTTTAAAATAGTTGTTTAGAAGAGTGAAAATTTCCATAGCAATTCTAGGGACTGATTCCTGGGCCTAGACCTTGGTTGGACCTAGACCTTAGACCACTGTAAGAGGATTGGGCTTAGGGCACTTAGGAGACTCTGAAACACCTAGAGGAAAAAGGGAAACTGGGGTCGCTTCTTTCTTACCAAGGACAATGTGAAGGTTCTTTTTCACTCTCTCGATAAAGAAGTTATACATAGAAAGAGGAGTGACTTCAATCTTCTCTCCTGCTGTTCTGGCTGCTATTTGCATCTTCTCCACAAGGTCAGCCTTCTCATCAGCAGGGAAGATGTTGGGCACATCGCCTGTGTTCAGAAGCATGTTGATGTCCTCAACAAATGACTCATCCTTGATCTGGTTATCAGCAAAAAGGAATACGGTACTCTTGGTGGCCACACCAGCCTGCAGCATGATCTTCTTCAGATCCTCCCTCCAGTCATTGCTTGAGTAGTTCTTAGTGATCTCAATCTGGTACAGCTCATACATGTTCATGAATGTGGACAGTTTACTGGCACTCTGCCGCCCACTGCCCCCAATGCCCACCAGGAGCAAGTGGCCTTTGTCTTGCTTCAGGACCCTGCAGATCCTGGAGATGTGCTCAATGGCAAACCGGAACATGACCAAGGACATGGGGGCCTTGCTGATGTTGTTGAACTCTTCTAGGTAGTGCTCCATGACCACCATGAGTTGTTTCAGGTCAGTGATCTCATCATAGATTTTTTGTTCACTTTCTGGTTTGAAGTAATCCCCAAAAAAGAGGCTATGGATATTGTCATCAGTGATCTTTCCAGTAGGTGATAGGTGGATGAGGACCTGTGGGAAAGGTAAGGATTAGCCAGGCATTCAGCCATGGTCCAACTAGGATGGCAGTGGGAGGTGCAGAGGAAGGGAATAGGAAGTGAGCTTGTTTCCTCTGAGCACATTCTTCAAAATCATGGTTCATTAATAATTTAAAAGACAAAATGAACCATAATATGTGGATCTAATGGTTGTAAAGACTATGATGAAAGGACATCTGAGAAAGGAGTATAAAAGCGAGGGTTATTCTGCTTGCTAAATAGTTAAAACACAGTTGGTTAGACTGTAAGATTCCCCAGAGGAGGTAGTCAAAGGATGGTGCCATTTTTTACAGTACTTGTTCCTTTACCAAATAGAGGTACAGGTGGTAGTCCTGGTCCCCACTCTGTGCCCAGAGTAAGAATGTTTTTGATGTTTCCTTCTCCTGATGTTATAACCCAGTAGTGCTTCTGCACTTGGTCTCTGGCTGCAATGTGAAACATTTTTATAGTATTTCTATGGAGAAATCACAGCTTCTTAAAAATAGAGGTAGAATCACATAATTATTAAAACAACTTTTCTTACATCAAATGAGACAGAGAAAATATTTATGAATGAAAAACCATGACAATCTTTCAGTTAGGCTTTTTCAGGGCTTCAATCAAGCCATGAAAATTCACAGACCATTTCTCAATTCACAAATTAATTTGACCCTGAAAATGTATAAACAATAACATCATATAGCAAATTACTTTGAATTGTTCAAAATTTATGTTACCAGGAAAGTGAAGCAATATTGGGCCTAGTATATCACCAAATCAAGTGACTCACTGACTCAATATTGTTTCTTGATATTCAGAGAACAGAGTTCAGTCTGACCAGGAAGGGAACCTGAACTCTGAGACTAACATGGTCAAATATTTGGGACCATTTATGAGGCCAAATGATCATAGGGTCTGGCTGACCTTCTCCATGGTCTGTTTGAAGCAATTAGAGGTGGTTTCCTTTGTCATGTTGAAGAAGACCTGTCTGTCCTCATCATCAATCAGACGGTCATAAAAGACCCGATAAATCTCATGGATCCAAAGCCGGATGAGTTTTTCTACATCCTGAAAATTCAGAGTTGATTATTTAAATAATTGTAAGGGTGTGCTTGAGGTGGTAATTCTCAAATAGTTTCTAATCCTGTGGTTGATGTGAGAATGTAACAAGATAATGCTTATAAAATGTTAAGCACAATTCCTAGTGTAGAGTCAATGTTTAATAAAAGTTAGCTATTACTGTTAGTATAATGCTAAATGATCTTAGTAATGGAAATGACAGTGGCTGACCTGTAGGTGGGTGTGAGGGCAAAGCAGCACCCCTTGGATCACCCGTGAGAAGTCCCGCAGATTAAAGACATAATGTGACTTGGAGGGAGTTGGCAAGAAATTCTCCACTGCAGCTTTATAAATTGTCATAGTAGCCTGTACCAGCATCTTTCCATACCTGGAAGAAGAAGAAGGTAGACCGGTCAAGGAGGGGCCAGCACTGAAGATCCCAAGTCAATACCCTGGAAGACACAGGAACCTCTTACCTTAAGAACATCACGTCAAATCCTTTCTTAAAGTGCCAGTCAGCAATTGAACTAAAAATCTTTGTTAAAATGTCATCCTCAAAGGCATTGATGGAAATGATATTTAGGTGGCGAGTGAATCGTCCTGGAAAAAATGCACACACACACACTTTTACTTCCTGGGCCTAATGAGTCTGGGTCACAGGAATTAGATTTCCCTCTGCCTTAACGTTCTGGAGCTCTACTGTCCAATATGGCAGCCTCTAGTCACATGTGGCTATTTCAACTTAAATTAATTAATAATAAATAGCATTACAAACTGATTTTCTCAGTCTGACTAGTCACATTTCAAGTGCTCAAGAGTAACATGTGGCAAGTTGCTACTGTACTGCTGTAGTGCAGACATAGAACATCTCCTGTGATCGTAGAAGCTCTGGTAACAGTACTAGTGTAGCGCTCAAGTTTGTTTTTTAAAAATAAAGGCAATATCTGATCATTGTAAAATCATCAAAATTCAGAAAAGTTTTTACAGAAAGTGAGCATAGCCTTTCACTTACCTCCTACATACCAAATCCATTCTCCCCCCCAAATTAACTGCTATTAATTTGATATCCTTACATATCTACATCTACATCTATCTAATGTTAGATAGTTACATATTGGCTTGGCCAAAAAATTCATTTAATTTTTTCTGTAAAATGAAAGTCACATTTTTCATTTCACCAATAATTTGATCTGAATTGTTTTCAGTAGGTCAGCTATCTGCCATGTGGTATAACATTGATTGTTCTCAGTTAATGTCTCAATTTGATTGTTATCAACTTCAGCTGGTCTACCCAACCATGGAACATCGTCTAGCAAGAAATTTCTAGCACAAAACTTCTCAAACCACTTTTGACAGATTTGATCAATCACAGCACCTTCTCCATAAACTGCACAAATATGTTTTGCATTTAAGTTGTGTTTTTACCTGTCTTGAAATAATAAAGCATAATATGCCAAAAATGTTGTGTATTTTCTTCCACCTTCAATCCTAAAATGGCCATACAAAAATTCACCAATTTTTATGTGTGTGTGTGTGTGTGTGTGTGTATGATTTACTTTATTTGTATTTTATTTTTATATTTTATTGATTATGCTATTACAGTTGTCCTCCCCCCCCCCCCCTTATTCCCCTCTGGTATTCTTCCTGTCACTGTTGGTTCCCTGTACATTTTCCTTTATTTAACTTTTCATAGTCTTCACTTTTTCCTCTATTTTGTGACCATACTAAACTAATTCTGCAAGCATCCTGATTACAAGTGTTTTGAACTGTGTATCTGATATTGGCTATCTCTTCATTGCTTAGTTGTATTTTCTTCTGGAGCTTTGATCTGCTCTTTTATTTGGGCCATATATATATATTTTTTTTTTGGTGTGCCTTAGGTATTTGCCAGGGCAGGGCAACCCTTATCACTGAATTGTGATGCTGTGTGGGGGCGACGGGTCCGAGAGGGAACAATGCCACTTGCTCAGCTCTCTGCCGGCTTTCAGTCACTTCCACGGCTACTCATAAGCAAATGGTTTTGCGTACATTCTAGGACCCTGTGGGTCTCTCCAGTGACCTCTCCTGTGAGGCTGGGAGTTTCTCCTGCCACCTCAACCCTCACAGGTTCTTTTAGTCAGAGGTTTTGAGGCTTTATTTCCTCACACTGGAACCCTGGGTTGCATGGTCTGTCTCATTCCCCAGTTGTTCCTCCCAGTTTATCTGCATGCAAACATGGGACTACCCGCTCCACCAGTTGCTGCCTTGACCTCCCTGGTCCTCCAGGTGCCATATGTCTGCAAGTCCTCTACGCCCACCTGCCCATCTCTGCCTCTCCTACTGGTCTGGATGAATCTTTCTTCTTTTAACTCCTTGGTTGTCAGACTTCCATACAGTTTGGTTTTCTGTCAGTTCTGGTGTTTTTGGTTTTTAAATTTGTTGTTGTCCTTCTTTTGGTTGGGCGAGGAGGTACAGTGTACCTACCTATGCCTCCATCTTGACTGGAAGTCTCCAATTCTGATAAGTTTTTAAAAATATATACCAATATGACAGCTGTCACAATACAATCTAACAAAATTGTTTTGAATGAAGTTAAACACACCTAAGTGCTACTAGAGCCACGTTATGGAAAAAAGCAAACCCCTAAGTGGGGTTTTTTGACCAACCCCTACTTATATCTATATCTACATATTAGCCTTATTGAGATAAAATTCATAATCATTTAGATAATCTGAAACCCATATTCTAGTAGATTCCTGAGAAAGGGCTTATGGAAAAAAATCTCTGAGTTCTTGCATTCTGATAACAGTTTTCTTTTTATACTTAAAGTTTAGCTTTGCTGGCTATAAAATTCTTGACTCCCATTTTATTCCCTTGAGTATCTTAAATGTTATTCTACTTTCTTACAGAATAATGTATTACAGTTGAAAAATCTTAAGATAAGCTAATTTATTTCTCTTAAAAATCATGTGCTCTTTTTGCCTAAATGCCAAAAGATTTTTTTCTTTTTCTTTAATATTCAGTATTTTACTATTATATGTCTTCAGATTGATCATTTTTGAATCTGTATTCTTAGGAACACAGTGTACCAAATAAGACCACCCTGCCCATTTTCCTCTTTTACAGATGAGAAGGCTAAATTCCAGAGGGGACAACAAGGTCACAAAATCATAAGTCTGGAAATGGTACTAAGATTCTTATGTTTGATGCATTTCAGAATAAAAATGCAGATCTTAGATGGACCAAGTTGTACCTGAAACAAAATACCATATATTCCTGAACTATTAGATGATGAATGATGTGGGAGGGGGATTATTATTATTACTATTATTATTAGGCTACTTTGGATTAGTTGTTCTCTCTTTGGCCATATGAAGAATTATAACAAACACAACAGGTGAATCTGTCACGCACCCTTAGTTGAGAACACCTGATTTAGCCTCCCTCCTGGAACACATGCTGGCCATGTGAACTCTCCTTTTCATCTGAGACTCTGTTCCTCTTTTCATCTTATTTCCACAACTTCCAACATGAAGTCTTCCAATGCCACTCCATGGAGCTAGCCCAAACCACTCTGGCTATAGCCTAAACATACTTTCCTCCACCGTCCATCAGGACAGAGTACCTACACCAACCCTCCATCCATTAAGGTGTCCAGATCTGCTGCGGGCTGAGGAGGGATGAACTTCTCTTTCACATACCAGTAATGTCATTCCTTCCTCCCCCAGGGGGTCCCATGGCTGTCATAAGCAGCACATCCACGATGTCTAGCTTGGTTGTGTCTTTCTTATCAAACCAATAACCATGGTCAATCCATTGTCTCAGGAGCTCAATGGGGGGCTGGGCCCCATACACCTCTTTGGCTGGCATGTTGAGGTCATCTGGGGAAGAAGACAGGGCCACACATGGTTAGTTTATGGGATTCTCTGCTCTCACAGGAAGCAACAGATTACTATTCTGTCCATGGGAGAGTCTATATTCAGTTGTCCCACCCCCACTTCAGGCAGGGCTCAGCTAGTGGATGTTCTCACCCTATAAGAAGAGATTTTCTTGAGTTTTGCCCATTATGACTCTAAGATTGCATGGATTGGCACTAATAGGTATTTAATTTTTTCCCCATTCCCTCAAACAAAATATATTGTCTTCTGTATACTAGATATTTTATTAATTTCTGGGGATATGTAAGGAAGACAGTCATACTTCTAGCCGATAGGGTATTTAATTTGACCAGCAAGTACTAGTTGAACTCTAGTGTTTGTGGAGCAAGGCTTTGGACTAGGGCTTTTATGGAACAAAACCAAAATGGCAAGAATAGATTGTGATTTTCTTGAGGGCAGGAACCGACTTTCCCCAAGAGCACGAGTCTGTGCAGAAAGAAGGCATTCATTAAAGTAGAAACTCTTAATTTTTCTATGACAAAATACTACTTGAATGCCCAGCTTGTGTCAGGTAACATTTTAGGAGTTCTACATATATTATCTCATCTGATCCAAATAATGACTTGTAAGGAAGACAGTATTATCTTTATGTTAGATGTGAGGAACTGAGGGTCATGGGAGTTAAGTCACAATATACATAAGGTTAAAAAGTAAGGTTTGAACCTAGATCTATTTGGCTGCAAAGCTTAAACTGTTTTTTTTTTTAACTTTTAAATTGAATTTATTGAGGTGACAATGGTTAATAAAATTACATAGGCTTCAGGTGCACAATTTTATAGTACATCATCTGTATATTGTATTGCATGTTCATCACTCAAACTGCTTTTGGATATACCATTAAAACAGGAAGAAAAAAAAACATGTTGGACGAAAGAAGAAAGGAAGAAAGAGAAATGGAAAATAAGATAAAATATGATCCTTGACTTTAAAGAGCTGGTGTTATCTGGCAAGGATAAAAATTCATATAATATTCATTATCAATATGTGAACTTGAAAGACAATGAAATAACTCACAAGAGTGGGGCACTGCCATCACTAAATGAGAACTCTTATGGAAAATGTATTTGGCCCCAAGAAACCTGGGTTTGGCTTACAGCTCCAGAATTTTCCAGACGTTTGGCTCTGAATAGGGAATATAACATTCTGGAGCCTCAATTAACTGACTAGTAAAATGATAATGATGGTAATAACCTCACAGGGTTGTGAGGCTCAACTGAGATAAATGAGGAAGTGCTTTGCAAACAGGTAAAATCCTGGGAAACATCAGTGTGCTTATTTCACAAATATTTATTTGGCAGCTATTCGGTTTCTTTATTTACTGATAACATATTTATCTGACAAAAAATGGAATAAGGATCTCATCGCAGTGTATGTTGGTTTTGAAAATGTAAGAAGGCAAACACCACAATCCTCTTCTGGAACTACATCTCACTGTGAGGTAAACTTGCCTGACTCAAGGGCTCACCTTTACCTTAAGAGACACTGGAAGCCTAGCTCAGGCACAAAAGCCTGGACCAGGTCTTACTTCTATTTTTATTTTATTTTTTAATTGTTGTTCAAGTACAGTGGACTCCATTTTCCTCCACCACTCCCCCCAACCCCAGCTATCCCCACCTCCCCCCACCCTTGATCCTACCCTGTTTGGCTTTGTCCATGTGTCCTTTATACCTGTTCCTCGACAACCCTTTCCCCTAACCCCCCAATATCCACTCCCACCTCCCTTTTGGTTACTGTCTTACTTTTAAAATATGGCATGTAGTCCTTGGTCAACAAATACTTGGTAATGAAAAAATGAGACAAAAGAAAAGGCAAAATAAAAGAAGGAAGAAAGGAGGGAAGGAGGAAAAGAGGGAGGGAAGAAAAGAGGAAGGGAAGGAAAAATATTAAATTATGTTAATCAGAAATATTTTATCTCTCAGAGAGAGAAAAAGGACAGTAGAGTGGCCCTACAAAGGGAGGTTCTGGTTTGCTGCTGCCTAGAGTAGAAGAATCTGGTTGAGTTCAGATCCAGGCCAATGCCTTACCCACAAATACCACTGCCTTCTTCCCTATGGGAGGCCCAAAGAGGCCCTTCCGCCGTCGATCCAGCTTGGACATGATGATATCCTGGGTCTGACTGGCTGAAGTTCTGGCAGAAAAATTGATAAAGTTGGGCAGGTAGGTATTTTTGGAAAGGCGAAGAAGGAAGCTGTTGGTGATGACTGATTTGCCAGTGCCTGTGGGTCCCACAAATAGCATTGGAATTTCATGGTCCAGATAGGTTTTCAAGAAGAATGACTGCCGGGCTGTCTCCATTGTGGGGATGATGAGTTCTGAGACCTGTACCACAAAGACATGGAAGAGCTTTGGTACTGGGCCCAGGAGGCTGAGTCTTGGCATTCACAAGATTCAGCTCAATACTTAGTTTCTATTCAGTTCCGTCTCTTATCTTTTTTACCTCGAGTAAAGTTGCTCTAGGGGGTTTCAGTTTATTAATCTGTGAAATGGGGTGATAATGGCATCTAGTTCATTGTGTTGGTTTAAGGATTAAATGAGATCATGCATCTAAAGACAGGCATTATTGTCCTTGCTTTGTAGATGAGGAAGCTGAAGCCAAGACCTCTTCTGCAACTTGACCAAGTAGCACAGCAAGTAAATGCAGATGCAAGGATTTGAATCTCAACTTGTCTGATTCCAAAGTCTATATTCTTAACTACTCAACTGTTATATTATAAACACCAGTTACAATAAGAATGAGTCCACAGCTGCTGCCCTATAAGACCATTGCTATGAACCATCCTGTCTGCCTTCATGTTCTTGACTGAGAGGGGTTAGGTGTGACCCTAACCCTTTCCCTGTGCTTGTTCCTGATCTGCCTTTCTCAATATCCAAATTCTTTGTTCTAAGATCTACCCCCTTGTAATCCCTTTTCCAATATGGGGATTGTAACACTATTCCTGGCATTCAGACTCCAATTGTACTCTAAGGGCTTGATATTGGGCTCCTGGAATTCCTGTTACTTTGGGTAGAACATCTCACCTTAGCTTGCCTTCTCTGAACCCAAACCCTTTCATCAGGCATTTGGTCCCATTTGTTCCCTCCATGGGGGCAGAGGAAAGGGCAGGAAGATGTATATCTTGTATTGAAGCCTTATATGTCTAGGCTGGAAGAGGCTAGGGAACATAGGGCCACTCTGCTGCACCGCTCCAGGAAGCACCATCACACTGTGGTTTATGCACATGGTGACAGCTCGATTTGTACAACATGGTGGTTCTGTGTGTGCTTGTATACAAAGGCTCAGCTTCTTTGGTAAGTAACTTGATCAAAGGAAAAAGTGTCAGACAGGGCAAGGGAATTGCAGTGGAGAGGAAAAGAATTAACAGGTGTTGAGCTAAGGGTGTTTTGCCTATATTATCCCTTGTAGTCTTCGCAGTAACCTTCTGAGGCAGGTATGTTGTTATTAGCTCAGTTTTTCAGATGGAAAAAAACTGATACTGGAGGACTGCTTCTAACTTGTCTAACGCTACATAGCCAGTAAGTGATCCTGAATGCAGAACCAGGTGCCAGGTGCCCATTTTGCTACTAAGACTTGGAATTTAAATTAATTTGGGTTTCATAGATTTTTATCGTCAGGGACTAAGACAATTGTTTGACAAGGGAAAAATTTGCAGCAGAACTGAAAATATTTTCTGCATTAAGTTCTTTTATTTGCATGAATTCAGCAAGATTTGAAACCCCTGGAGTTCAGGTGACTAAGCTCTTTAATGAGAATTAAAGTTTAGGATCTCAGTGCTGGGGGGTAGGGTGTTCTTCATAACACTCAGTCCCCCCAGGATATGCCCTGAACGCAACACCAGCAGCTACATTCTGCCTGCTATCTGACTTGGCTGTCAGTAGTCCCACTTTCCCACCCACTGCCTATATTCCACCCAGGCCCTGAACAATCTGCCATCACCCAGAAAGATAAATTATATCCACCAGATACTACACAGAGCCTTAAAAGTGAATACCCAGAAACATGTTCCATGAGGAAATGAGTAAGAACTATCAGTGAATCATCGTCTGCTAACCAGAAAACCTATTAATCAGAATCTGTTTTGTTGAGAATTCTGATCAAGGAAATCTTTCTCTGGGGATTTTTAAAACAGGCAAGATCCTTTCTGGCTGAGATATCTGAGAGGTAGATTAATGACCACTTGGCATTATTGATAATGATACTAATCAGAACAGCAACCATTATTGATCTAGCACATAGTATGTGCCATGTATTCATGTATATTGTCTTCAATTCTTGAAACCATCATTTAAACATTTTTTTCTCTTATTTTTCCTTCCTTTTTATTTAATTTATTGGGGTGACACTGATTAACAAAATTATACAGGTTTCAAGTGCACAGTTCTACAACACATCATCTGTACCCTGTAGTGTGTTCAGTACCCCAAGTCAAGTCTCCTTTTTTTTCCTGTTATTTTGTAGTTGAGTAAACTGAGGCAGAGGGTGAAGGCTGAGTAAGAAATCTGGGTTTCCCTGATTATAAAGCCCATGCTTTTGAAGACTCAGCCTTTGTTTGAAACTTTTTATAAAGAAAGTTCTTTAAAATGCTAACACAGAACTGGTGTTAATTCTTTTACTTTGGAGGATTCAGGTCATTTTGGAAATCAAAGTTCCATGGCCTATCCCTCTCTTTTACCTTTGCGTTAATTGGGATATTTTCCTCTTCTTTGGTGATATACTCTGTCCATGTGTACCAATATCCACCACCTTGTTTGAGGAAATAAAAGTCATAGATGCTTCCTGGAGAGAAACAGAACAAGTCATTAGCACAACCAGGTTTACATTTCACAGCTGAGGTATTTAACTACTTCAGCTAGAAGTATCTGAAACATATAACTACCAGTACTGGCACAGTTGTGGTGAAACTTATACACTGTTAGTAACTGCATAAACTGGAGCAACATCTTTTAAAGAGTAATGACTTCATTATTTGTATAAAAATATTAGGTGCCATGTATACAAATGCATTATTTTTAATAGTGTAAAACAGAGTAATGAAAAGAACAACAAAAAAGAAAGCAATGAGTCACTCTAAACTTTACATCCAGAAAAAAACTTTTTTTTAGAAACACAGAGAAGAAGGGAGAGAAAGAGAGAAACATTGATTTGTTGTTTTACTTGTTTATGCACTCATTGATGGATTCTTATATGTGCCCTGACCAGGGATGGAGCCTGCAACCTTGGTGTATTGGGATTATGCTCTAACTAACTGAGCTACCTGGCCAGGGCCAGAAATAACTTTTGATGAAAATCCATCTAGCCTTCTCTCTAAGTATACAAACATTGGAGGTGGAAGGACAGATAGATGAAAGGAAGGATTTTATAAGAATAGGATCACCTGATGTATTCTATTTTAAAATAAAGACATTTAATTTTATTTACATCTAGCAAAGAGTTAACATGAAAGTGAAGGACCTACTGAACTTCAGATCAATAATTTCCAACCTGGTTCCTAAAGAGCAGGTTCTAAAATAATAATTTAGAGATCCAAGATGGTGGCAAACTAGGTGGAAGCTACACTAATCTCCAGAACCAAACTGGAATTACAACTAAATTATAGAAAATTCATCCTGAATAACCAACTGAACACTAGATGGAGAGAAGCCTTATAACCAAGACATACAGAAGAAACCACATCACCACAATAAGAATGGTAGGAAGTATGGAGGCATGAGAGGGCTGGCTGGGCTCCCATGGGCAGCAGCTGAAGTACTGGTTGGATACTTCAGTGACTGGGGCATTCCCTCTGAGAAGTGTGGGGTCTAAACCCCAAGCTGGGCTCCCTAGCATAGAGCACCAGGACCAGAAAATGAACCCCAATAACATTCAGCTGTGAAAAGCAGTGGAGTTTCTGTCTGCCAGGGAGAAATGGCTAGAGATGCAGAGATCTTTTTAAAGGGCAACTGCACAAATTTTTGTTTGCAGCCACTTACTTTGGCTTCAGTGGAGGGAGGGTAGAGTGGACTAGAGCCATGTGAGGAAAGCCTGAGGTTGGTGCCTCTGGGCAGAGATTTGAAGGGTCAGCCTCCAGATTTCCTGTGCTGAGTCATTCCCCATAGAGCAGAACCATCTTACTCAGGCAGAACACTCCCCTCCATAAGGCATCAGCCTGGTGAGAAGCAATAGTCCCACCCACAGGAATCCCTCTTACTCCACCCAGTGGAGTTTAAGCCGGGCTGTAGAAAAGTACAGCTGCAGGATATTTCAGTGTTTAAGATTAACAGAAAGCCTGCAAGTGAAAGAGGCTCTATGGGAGCTCTGAAACTTTAGCTGACGCTCCCTAGGGACCAGTGATGGTAAAATCTGGCCTTGGTGCATACTCTGCTTCTTTCTATACACACCCAGGCCCAGAAATGGGAACCAAAAGCTCTGGATCACTGATAGTTCCAAAGAAGTTGCCCAGGGCCAGTCACAGGCAATGTCTGACATAGGGTTGCACCAGTCTTTGTAGATCTATCAACTACATAGAAACAAACAGAAAGAGGCAGCCAAAATGGGAAATCAAAGAAATAGGCCCCAATGAAAGAACAAGAGAATTCTCCAGAAGAACTAAATGATAGAGACAAGCAATTTATCCAGTGTAGAGTTCAGAGTAATGATTATAAGGATACTCAACAGAATGAAAAAAGACAGAGAAACCGAAAAGAGAACCAGACAAAAATAAAGAATGCAATATCTGAAATAAATAATACATCAGAAGGAATAAATAGTAGGTTAGATGAAGCAGAAGATCAAGTCAGTAATTTGGGTTTATTATTATTATTATTATTTTTGCTTTCTGATATTAAGGTAAAAAGTTCATAAAATTGAGTGACTGTATTACAGGAACAAAACCAGATCAAAGACATGATAAGAAAAAGTCACTAGTTATACTGAAACATAACAGTGTTAAGAATTCAGGTATTCTGTAGAATTTATTACAGCATAGTAAAAATATTTCTACTTGGATCTTTTAAATTTGGAAGTGATCACATTAAAAATCTGAGGTTACAAGGGACCACAGTATGAGCCAGAAGAAATTTGGAAGATAAAGTAGAAAAAAAGCACCCAAGCAAAGCAGCAAAAAGAAAAAAAATAATTTAAAAAACTTAGTAGAGTTTAAGAAAACTTTGTGACAATATGAAACACAATAACATCCACATAATGGGAATACCAGAAGGAAAAGAGAGTGAGCAAGGGATAGAGAACCTATTTAAAGAAATAATGACCAAAACTTCCCTAATCTGGGTAAGGAAAAAGACACACAAGTTCAGGAAGCACAGGGAGTCCCAGGCAAGATGAACCCAAAGACACCCACACTAAGACACATCATAATTAAAATGGCAAAGCTTAAAGACAAGGAAGGAATCTTAAAAGCCTCAAGAGAAAAGCAGGTAGTTACCTACAAAGGAGCTCCAATTAGACTGTCATCTGATTTCTCAACAGAAACATTTCAGGCCAATAAGGATTAGCATGAAATATTCAAGGTGATGTAAAGCAAGGACTATGACCAAGGCAACTTTACCCAGCAAGGCTATCATTTAAAATTGAAGGAGATAATTATAAGAAAATAGAGCTATATGGAAGTCCAGCAACCAAGGAATTAAAGAAGCCACATTGATCCAGGTGGTTGGGAGGGGCAGAGACAGAGATGCAGAGATGTGGAAGAGGCCACCCCACAACTACATGTGGTGGATAAAAATCAGAAGAGATACCTCAGGACTGAGGGATCCAAGCCCCACACAAGACCACTAGACCAGGCTCTCAGTGCCAGGAAGATAAGTCCCCATACCTTCTGGCTGAAAAAAACCCAGTGGGGAGTTGGGGTAATGGAAGAAACCTCACGAGTCTCAGGCATCTCCTCTTAAAGGGCCTGAAACAGACTTAGGACTTATACAGACACTCCCTCTAGGCTCCAGCACTGGGGCAGTAGTTGGAGGCTTACTAGTGGCACACAAAAGAAACTGAAGTGTCTGGAATCAGGGTAAGTGCTGGGGGACAGTTTCCTCCCAGACAAAACCACAGATACCAGGCAGCAGCCACTGTCCCTTTTCTGAGCCCTTCCAAGGGCTCTACTCTACAGAGCCACAGAGTAGAGACAACATATTTGAGACTCCATCAAACTGGTTCACACAAGTTGCCTGACCTTAGCGATTACCTAAGGCTCCACCCATTCAAGTTATGTGTACACTTTTTAAAAATAGGCCATGCTACTAAGACAGGGAATCAAAGCAGCTCTACCTAATACATAGAAACAAACACAGGAAGGCTGCCAAAATGAGGAGACAAAGAAGTACGGCCCAAAGGAAGGAACAGAACAAAACTTCAGAAAAAGAACTAAACAAAATGGAAATAAGCAATCTATCAGATACAGAGTTCAATACACTGGTTAATAGGATGCTTAAGGGACTCACTGGGTACTTCAACAACATAATGAAGATCCAGGCAGAAATGAAAGTTACACTAAATGAAACAAAGAAAAATTTACAGGAAATCAACAGTGAAGGAAAGGAAATCAGGACTCAAATCAACGATTTGGGACAAAAGGAAAAAATAAACATCCAACCAGAACAGAATGAAAAAACAAGAATTCAAAAAAATAAGGAAAGGCTAAGGAACCTCTGGGAAAATTTCAAATATACCATCATCTGAATCATAGGGATGCCAGGAGGAGAACAGAAAGAGCAAGAAATTGAAAACTTATTTGAAAAAATCATGAAAGAAAATGTCCCTAATTTGGTGCAGGAAATAGACATACACATCCAGGAAGCACAGAAAGTCCCAAACAAGATGGACCCAAAGACACATCATTATTAAACTTCCAAAGGTTAAAGATAAAGAGAAAATCTTACAGACAGCAAGAGAAAAGGAGAGCGTTACCTACAAAGAAGTTCCCATTAGACTGCCAGCTGATTTCTCAAAATAAACTTTGCAGGCTAGCAGGGACTGGTAAGAAGTATTCAAAGTAATGAAAAGCAAGGACCTACAACCTAGATTACTCTATACAGTAAAGCTATCATTTAAAATAGAAGGGCAGATAAAGTGCTTCCCAGACAAGGTAAAACTAAAGGAGTTCATCATTGCTAAGCCATCATTACATGAAATATTAAAGGGACTTATTTAAGACAAAGATGAAGATCAAAATTATGAACATTAAAATGGCAATAAATTCACAACTATCAACAATAGAATCTAAATATCAAATAAGCAAACAAGCAGAAGAGAAAAAAAATCACAGATATGGAGATCATTTGGAGGGGGAAGGGGATGATGGGGGAAAAGGTGCAGGAATTGAAAAGTACAAGTTGGTAGGTACAGAATGGACAGGAGGAGGTTAGGAACAGTGTAAGAAATGGAGTAGCCAAAGAATTTATATGCATGAACCATGGACATGGGCTAAGGGTCGGGGGAATGTTGGAGGGTGGGGTGAATGCAGGGTGGAGGAGGATAAAGAGGAGAAAAACATGGAACAACTGTAATAGCATAATCAATAAAATATACTTAAATATTAAAAAATAGAGTGGAATTTCATTTCGGGAAGATAAAAATGGTTATGCAGATAGATGGTGGTGATGGTTGCACAACAATGTCAATGTGTTTAATACCACCGAACTGTACAACTAAAAGTGGTTAAAATGGTAAGTTTTATGATATGTATTTTTACCACAATAAAAAAAGGAAATAAAAATAAAATTCCCCTCCGTCTCAAAAAAGGGGAAAAAAGAATGAACATACTACTAACTAATGAATTGGTCCAACCCCTCCATGCATTTCCTCTGACAGATGACCATGTATCATATGAAGTGTGCCAGGTGTGCAAGGGAAACAGTATATATCCACTGAGTTTTGGCAAATGCACATATTTGTGTACCCTAATCTATTTCTATACTAAAATGGATATTTTAGTATAGACGTAACATTATATAGATGTAATAGATAGATGTAACATTATCATCACCCCAGGAAGTGCCCTCATGGCCTTTTCATATACTTCATACAATCACAAGAAGTAAAACTATTTGGAAGTATTTATAACATGATCCTCTTTTTGTTATAGAAATATAGAAAAAACTAAAAAATAAAAAATAAAAGGATTATTTCCAGATAGCGGGATTACCATTGTTGATCTTTGTTTTCTTCTATTCCCTTCTCTGGATTTTCTAAATTTTATATATTGCATTAGGTTGGTGGTAAGAAAGAAACAGTAAAAGATACTTAAAAGAAAACATCTTTCAATAATAAATGATGTCACACATATAAGAAAATATTAATAGATCATTCACGTGATCATTTTGAAGATGATATATGAGGTCTGTCCAGAAAAAGTCCAGCCATTGTTAACACTAGAATTGTTTGCGCAACACCAATGTAACCTGGCAGCCAAGGAGCATGGATTAGAATGCGAATGCATGAACAATGATAACTTCACTGGACTAGTCAGTGAGGGTGATAGACGCCATCGAGTGAGCATGTGTACTGTGTGGCTATCACATTCAAAATGACTGAGTAGAGCAACGAATCTGCATCAAATTTTACATTAAGCTTGAACATTCCTTTGTGGAAACTATTCAGATGATTCAGAAGGCTTTGGGGGATGATGCAATGAGTGCAGCACAAATAAAAGTGTGACACAAATGCTTCAAAGAGGTTGAAAATTTGTTGAAAGTGATCCACGTTCTGGAAGGCCTGCAACAAGCAAAACACCTGAGAAGGTTGAATGTGTTCGGGCTGCAATCAACAAAGATTGGTGACTTACAGTGCAAGACCTAGAAGCTGATCTGGGATTCCAAAAACTACTCTGAGATTTTAACATAGGATCTTGGCATGAAACATGTGGCAAAATTCGTTTCATGGCTTTTGTGCCAGAGCAGTAGAAAGTGCTGTGCTGCAGTTGCTAATGACTTGATTCAAATCACTACCAATGAACCAGATGTCCTCAAGAAGCTAATAACCAGAATGAATGGTGGGTCTATGGCTGTGATCTGGAAAGAAGGCCCAGTCCTCCCAATGGAATTCACCTGATTCTCCATGCCTGAAGAAGGCGCAGCAAAGTTGCAAGATCAAGACCATGTTAACTGTGTTTTTTGATTGGGAAGGTGTTGTTCATCACGAGAATGCCGTTCCAGCCTAACAATTAATAAAGAGTACTACCTCAATGTTCTCTGTTGAGAGATGCAATATGACAAAAACAGCTGCAGCTATGGGCAACTGGTGATTGGCAGCTTCATCATGACAATGCACCTGTTCATGCATCACATCTTGTGCAGAGTTTCTTTGGCAAAACATCAAATCACCCAGGTGACTCAGCCACTCTACAGCCCAGATTTGGTGCCCTGTGACTTCTGGCTTTTCCCAAAACTAAAATCACCTTTGAAAGGGAAGAGATTTCAGACTGTCAATGAGATTCAGGAAAATACAATGGGACGGCTGACAGAGATCCCTACAAAAGATTTTGCAGAGTGTTTGAACAATGGAAGAGATGCTGGGAGAACTGTATGAAGTCCCAAGGTGCTTACTTTGAAGGGTACTGAGGCATCATTGACCTATGTACAATGTTGCTTGTACGTTGTATTGTCTTCAATAAATTCTTCATAGTATGTGGATGGATATGTTCTAGACAGACCTTGTATGTAGCAAAATTGCAAACGTTTCAATGTTGTATTAGATTTCAGGGATAAAATTTAAAGGAATATTCATAACATAATTATTATGATATGATTCATACAAACACACAGAACAGGACTAGAAGGGAGTAAGAAAAACAAATATGGCAATAGTTCTCATTTTGTTTCCTGGGGCCTATGTGACTAAGGAGATTATAAATAATTTTGCAGAAACTAATATGTTATGACAAGGTTTTCCAAATTAAAGAAGTACTTAAAATATTCCATAAGACCCTGCCTGAGGGCCACCCATCTCTGCGTACATGGGCCAACTTGAAGAAGCAAACCCACCCAGGCAAGCTACAAATCTTCCCCGGCTTTTGTAAAGGCCTGACTTGGTCCACACATTTTTGTTGAGTTTGGAACATGGGATCCAAACAATTATAGAAAGACAAAAAAACAAGTACTGAATTACCTTTTTCTGGAAAGATGTTGTTTCTGGTGAGTTTGACACTTCTGGGTCTTGGGTGATTATCATCCATGCCCATGATTAGGTTGCGGAAAAACAAGTCAAATTTCTTTCTGCTGTTTGTGTTGATGGTGCCAGCCACAGTCCACACCAAGGCAAAGAGGAACAGACCTTGCAGCCAGAGGAAGATCTGTTGGCTTGTCGGACCTTCAGATAATTCACTTTCATCTTCTTTTATGTCCCTTATTTCATCTAAAACCCAGAAAAGGAAACCTGAGCTAAAGTAAAAACCTGCAGAATACAACAGATGCAAACAATGTGAACTGGTGGTTTTGTCTGAAAGGGGCCTGGGGGAGAGGACAGGTATTGGCTGAGTGGCCATCATGTGCCAGATCCTTTACCCACATAGATTTTTTTCTATTTTTTATTGTGGTAAGATATTTATAACATAAAATTTACCATTAGTCATTTTTAAGTGTCTGCATCAGTGGTACTAAGTACATTCATATTGTTGTCCAATATGAATATGAATTGAATATTCAATATGAATTGTTGTTCATATTGTTGTTCATATTCATATTGTTGTTCACCATCATTCCATTTCCAGAACTCTTTCATCTTTCAAAACTGAAACTATGTCCCCATAAAACACTAACTTGCCATTGTCTTCTCTCCCACCTTTTGGCAACCACCATTCAAATTTTTTGTCTCTATAAATTTGACAACTCTATTTATATAGACAAAATTAACCAATGATGTTAAAATTAGTGGGTGAAAGTTTGAGGAGAAATAGGATATTTGCATAGTGTCAAGTTATCTTTCCCAAGGTACTTATTAAACACAAAGAAAAAAATAGTAACTTTACTATGGAGAAAAAATGGTTCTGACCAAAGTAAACTTTGACCAGAGTCTTTAGTGTGTAGCCCTGATGATGCACTGAAGACACATCATCACTTCTGGAATATTCATAATAAATGTGCATAACCTCATCTAAATATGACAAAACATGAGATAAACAAATTGAGAGACATTCTATAAAATAACTGGGCAGTATTTATCAAGTGACAAGGGTATAAAAGACAAGGAAAGACAGAGGAACTGTCACAGAGTGGAGGAGACCAAATAGATACAATAATTAAATATAATGTAGCATCTTGAATTGGATTCTAATCTTAGTAAATCAAATTGATATTTAGCCAAAGAAAGTCTCCACTCAACTGTTCACCATGTTATATTTTTGTCTACACCTATCATGCCTTTGGAAGAAGTGGGCTAAGAAAATATGTTCATGTAGCAGAAGTTATAAGAAGATCCATCCTGAGTTTGAGTTACATGTGATTTTGAGAAAGAAATTGCCTCCAATACAGAGGCCCATAGACATATGAAAGGATACTCAACATCACTACCCATCAAAGAGATGCAAATTAAAGTCCAATTAGATACCACTTCATACCAGTCAGAATGGCCATCATAACCAACTCAACAAACAACAAGTGCTGGTGAGGTTGTGGAGAAAAGGGAACCCGAGTACACTGTTGGTGGGAATGCAGACTGGTGCAGCCACTGTGGAAAACAGTATGGAATTTCCTCAGAAAACTAAAAATGGAACTGCCTGTCTATCCAGTGATCACACTGCTGGGATTATACCCTAAGAATCCTGCAACACCAATTCAAAAGAACCTATGCACCCCAATGTTCATAGCAACATTATTTATAGTAGCCAAGTGCTGGAAACAGTCTAAGTGCCCATTAATAAATGAGAGGATCAAAAAACTGGTACAGGACTTCTGGCCAAGATGGAGGCATAGGTGGACACACTGTGCCTCCTCTCACAGCCAAAATTAAGGACAATAAGTATTTAGAAACAAGAAAACAACCAGAACTGATAGAAAATTGAACTGTACAGAAGTCCAACAACCATTCATCCAGACCGGTAAGAGGGGTGGAGTCGCAGCAGGAAAAGAGGAGGTGCAGACCCGGGCACCCAGGCAGCAGTGGCTGGGAGTTCCCAGGCATACAGGCGGCGGCTAGCAGACCCCGAGCATGGGGTGGCAACTGTGCAGACCCAGTGAGGCCGCACAAGGCGGCTGGCTGACCAGGTGGTCCCACATTTGCGCACAGATAATCCAGGCGAAGGGGAAGCAGCCTAAGGGACTGGAATCCGAGAGAGAGCTGAGCAAGCGCCATTGTTCTCTCTTGGACCCTGCCCCCACATACAGTGTCACAACTCAGAGACTGAGCTGCCCCGCCCTAGTGAACACCTAAGGCTCCACCCCTCACTATATAACAGCCGTGACCAGACCAAAAACGACCCCCCCCAAAAAAAACCACCAAAAATGGCTCAAACCTGAGAACAAATCAAAGCCTCAGAGCCAATTCCTCTAAGCAATTGGAGTTGGAAGAGATAGCCAACCTATCAGATGCATAGTTCAAAGCCCTGGTGATAAGGATGCTCACAGAATTGGTTGATTTTGCTCACAAATTAGATGAAAAAATGGAGGTTACAATATATGAAATGAAGGAAGATGCATGGGGAACCAATAAAGATGGGAGGAAAACTGGGACTCAAATCAATGGAGTGGACCAGAAGGAACAAACAACCAAACAGAAAACAAGGAAGAAACAAAAATTCAAAAAAATGAGGAGAGGCTTAGGAACCTCTGGGACATCTTTAAATGTCCCAACATCCAAATTATAGGGGTACCAGAAGGGGAAGAAGAAGAGCAACAAGTGGAAAACTTATTTGAACAAATAATCAAGGAGAACTTCCCCAATCTGGCAAAAAAAAAAAAAAAAAAAAAAAGACTTCCAGGAAGTCCAGGAAGCTCAGAGAGACCCAAAAAAGTTGGACCCAAGGAGGAGCACCCCAAGGCACATCATAATTACATTAGCCAAGAGTCAAATGAAGGAGAGAATTCTAGAAGCAGCAAGGGATAAGGGCACAGTCATCTACAAAGGAGTTCCCATCAGACTGTCAGCTGATTTCTCAGAAAAGACCTTACGGGCAAAAAGGGGCTGGAAAGAAATATTTGAAGTCTTGAAAGGCAAGGACCTACATCCAAAATTGGCCTATCCAGCAAAGCTTTCATTTAGAATGGAAGGGTAGATAAAACGCTTCTCAGATAAGGTCAAGTTGAAGGAGTTCATCATCACCAAGCCCTTATTATATGAAATGTTAAAGGGACTTATCTAAGAAGATAAAAAATATGACAATGAAAAGACAGCAAACTCACAGATTTTAACAACCACAACTAAAACAAAAGCAAACTAAGCAAACAACTAGAACAGGAACAGAACCACAGAAATGGAGATCATATGGAGGGTTATGAACAGGGGAGTGGGAGGAGGAGAGAGGGGGAAAAGGTACAGAGAATAAGTAGCACAGATGGTGGGTAGAAAATAGATAGGGGGAGGGCAAGAATAGTGTGGGAAATGTAGAAGCTAAAGAAGTTATGACACATGGACATGAACTAAAGGGGGAGAATGTGGGTGGGAGGGGGTGTGCAGGGTGGAGGGGAATGATGGGGGAGAGATGGGACAACTGTAATAGCATAATCAATAAAATATATTTTAAAAAACTGGTACAGTTACATAATGGAACAATACACAGCAAAAAGTAAGGAGTTCCTACCCTTTGTGAGAGCATGGATGGAACTGGAGAGTATTATGCTAAGTGAATTAAGCCAGGCAGTGAAAGATAAGTACCATATAATCTCACCTATATGTGGAACATATTCAACAAAACAAATAAGCGAGCAAAATAGAACCAGAGACCTGGAAATAAAGAACAAACTGACAGTGACCAGAGGGGAAAGGGGAGGAGGATAATGGGAAAGAAAGGGGAAAGGTCTAATCAAGGAACATGTATAAGGGACCCATGGACATGGACAACAAGTTGGGGATTGATTGTAGGAGTAGGGGGTGGGCAGGGCATGGGAGAGCAATATGGGAAAAATTGGGAAAACTGTAATTGAACAACAATAAAATTTTTAAAATGGAGGAAAAAAAGAAGTTTTTCAAGTGGACACATTTTCATCATTTCCAGTAGAATTCAATGCAATTTGACTTATGTGAAACAGTTACAGAGAACTTCTTCAGGATGTCTAAACCAATGTTACCATAACAATTATAACTCCCATTGTGCAGGTGAGGAACTTAAGACTGTGAAAGGATAGGATAATTTGCACAAGAACAACCAGAAAATCAATCCAAAATCAAGGCTAAAGGCAAAATCCTTCCACCTATCTACAGCTCTACTATGTACACTCCAAAGGCTTGCTTGTTCTAGATCAAAATGCTGATCTCACTGTAATCATGGTAGAGGGAAGGAACTGGGGTATAAACAGAAGGAATAGCAAAGGCACAACCCACCCCCATCTGGTTTAAGAATAGGAGGTAGCACTTACCAAGCAGAGAGGAGTACAGTCTCATCATTGAGAAGGCAAGGTGGATGGGAGATGTTTGAACCACAAATTTACACTGAAGGTGAATAAATTCCAGGCAGGGCTGGACAAGCCACATGAACATGTCATTGACCTCAGAGTAAAAAGTGAAATTTAGAGATGTTATTAAAAGATGAGTTGAAGACCAAGAGCTTGGTATACCTTGGAGAGGCTGGAGATCCTGGCAAGGCTGCTGATTGCTTTGAGTGTCTTTATTAGGGATGAACAACAGGCATCAAGGCCCTTATCCCCAAATTCCTGCTTGAACTGTGCAGTCCACAGGCCATCCCCACTCCTCCCATTCTCCTACCCAGAGCACATGAAATAGTTTTAGAACCTGAACTTAATAGCTGACCTTGTTTTTACAATGTGTTAGAAATTCTAAATAATTGTTTTGCAAATGACTCTTTGGCAGGACTCCTGTATCAAGTGGACTTAAGGAAGTGCAGAGCTAAGTTCAAGGCTCATTTTCAGTAATTCTCTATATGAATATACATACCTATTTGTGGGTATAAAAATCTCTTGTCTCTGTTCCCCACCCCATTTACTCATTTAAAAAAATTACTTGATTTACTTTCTCCTCCTATTTTAGTTTTCTTCATTTTTATTATAATTTATTTGTGATTTTCACTGAAAACTATCTTGAGTCATTTTTTCAGAGGTAGGCAGGTCATCACTTAATAAATATTTTCATAGGTGCATATAGATGTGGGTATATATGCATTATATGAATATATGTGTATGAATACATGGATAGGTACTATATTCATTCAATCAACAAATATTCATCAAGTAATTGCTGTGCAGTAGGTGCTGAGGATAAAAGATGGACAAGGTAATTAAGGTCCCCGCCTTTGTGGAGCTTACTAAGGGGCAGGGGAGACAAACAGTAAAGAACTAAACATGTAAAAACTCAATAAAATATTTATAAATCATGGAAACTACTACCAGGAAACAAATAAAGGTATAACAATGGGAAATAACAGGAGGGTTTAATAGGAGAGTCAGAGAAGTCTTCTTTTTTTTTGGCAGCCAAGAAGTAAGGGTTTATTAGTTAAGAAAATGGCTCCATGCCCAGAGTCTCAGGTGAGCTGATGCTCAAAGACCTGGCTGCCTGATAGCTTTCAGGGGACAGGTGATATAGGGGAAAAATCATTCCTCCTAGTGACTAAGGGAGAGAGACGCATGTTCTCTACTGATTTGTTGTGGGGAAGGTTTCTTAAAGGAGGAGGCCCTCATGGCTGAGACCTGGAGGATGAAGGTGAATCCTGCCTTATAAGATGAAATAAGGCAAGATTTCTAAGAGAGGAAGAAAAAGTACAAAAGAGTTCAGGTGGTGAAACCTGGGGTTTTCTAGGAGTAGAAACAACACATGAGGCTGGAGGGTAATGAACTGAGTCTAAGAAAGAGGGTAGGTGATGAGGTTGGAGAGGTGGGCAGGGCCAGATCACTCTCAGAGGCCTTGATAAGGAGTTAGACTTTGTGCTAAGGACACTGGAGAATCCCTGAAGGCTTCCCATGCCTGTGTGTAGGATGGTCTCTGAATGTGCACATGGGTATGTGTCTGTATAAATGTACATGCTTACATATATTGTACATGTATGTAAATGTGACAGGAATTGGGTTGTCCTACGAAGTCCCTAGAGCAGATCCATTGTGGGGAAAAAAACCTTTCTTGGCTTCATCAGTGGGAAACTTATGTAGTGAGCTCTAAAAACAAAAGGTACCACCAGCAAAGGTTCTCCTTTCCCATTTCCCCAGCCTGAGAGTGTGCTCTGGTACCCACCTAACCTGAACAATTACACCTCTTTTAGTAAGGGAAGAAGGGAATGGGAACTGCTGCAATCAAAGCATTTCAAACTGGTTCCAGCTCCCTAGAGGAGGGAGGTATGGAGTCTGGGTTACTGGGATGGGGAGTGGCAGTGCAGAGAGGAGCACAGCTCCTCCTAACTCCATCCGGCTCCAGAGCAACTTGTAGAGACATATCTGCTGGTGGAGCACTGGGAAGGGCGACATTTCTGCCTTCATATAGAATATATCTCAGGCATCAGAATTCTCCACTGGGGGATCAGGACTGATGGACAGGGTAGAAGAGAAGGGAGAAATTAATTGGGGGATGAGGACTGATGGACAGGGTAGAAGAGAAGGGAGAAATTAATCTCCTCACCACACGGAGAAGAAAATGAGAGCAATGGCAGCCAGGAAACAAGATAGCTGGGCACAGGTGGGTAATTCCCTGCTCTTTCTTGTCTCCTGGAATTATGATGGTGAAGATTCTCCTAGAAGGCCTTTGAGATGAAGAGTAGGGAGCCAGGAAGGGAGGGAAAACACCTGGGGGTCTCACCAATTCCTTGTGCTCCTCAGTGAGGCTGGAGGGCAGAGTGTCCATGTAGGAATCCTTCAGGGGCTTCCAGCCAAGCTGGTGGGGCTCCATGTAGATCATTCCACACCTGGAAAGCACAGACAGAGACCCACCTGGTCTCCCAAGCACATGGGGGGAGGTAAATGCCGTGGTCATGATGAAGTAAAGAGCTGACCTTGGGCCACAGCTCCAGGCCACACCAGCTCCAGGTCACAGGGAAAGTGCACAGATTTTTATCAGGAAAGGGTAGAGACCAATGATAAGAGTGGGTTGTGGGAGCCAGAGAGCCTTGGGTTTGAATCCCAGCCACAGATCCTACTAATTAAGTGACCTTGGGCAAGGTTTCTTTACTATCTCTGAACTTCTATATTCTTGTCTAAAAATTGAGGAATATTTTTTAAAATGCAGTTCATAATGCTGTTGTACTGATTAAATAAAATGCCAGGAAAGATTTAGCACCATGCCCAGCACATAGAACACTCTTAATAAATGGAAACTATTATCTATAGGGAACCACTTCATAGGACATGGAAATGTAGTTCAGCACCCATGTGGAAAACCAGTGGGGAGTGAGTTGGCACGCAGGACCATGCCTGTGAAGAGGTCCTCTCATGGGAAATCAGGCCTGCATTATACCTAGCCTGCTTTGTGACTTGTTCTTGCTAAAACTCTTTCACCCTGAGTTCAGGCAGCAAACGTTTGCTGCATATCTTTAAAGTAACTTCCTGAAGTCTGTGCTAATTCTCCCAAAGACTGAAGTATAACCAGACCTATTACTTTTATCGTTCCCTTGCATTTGCAATGTTTTTTCCTTGTTAATCTGTAAGAAGTAATCAGTACATCCCTTCCATTGCTATCCATAAAAAGTACCTAAAGCAAACCTAAGCATAATGAATGAAAACCTTCTTTGATGTATGCTATTAGAAAGCCAATAAAAGCTTGTCAAGGCAAGGGTCGGTGCGCTCTCCTCTTGAGAGAGTTGCCAGGCTGTCCCTTTTCCTCAACAGGACTCGGTAGTCCATGTGAATGTCTCATCTCATCCATAATGCTGTGGACACTGCGGGCCAGTGTCTGCGTCATTATCATTACCATAATGTCAGTATATCACCATGGACTGACATGCAACAGTTCATGCAGCACATGTTCTTTTACTGTATGTTACATCCAGGTGCTCTCTTGTTATTAATACCAGCTATTATTTATGGATCTCCTGTTGCATGCCAGGCACTATTTTAGGTCCTAATGCCTTCTTCTCTAAATATTTCTTCTTATGGTCTAAGTTTTAGACATGAGGGGACCATGGCTCAGAGAGGCTAAGTGACTTGGAAGAGGGCACACAGCTAGCAAGTTGCATGACCAGGTTGGGAGTCCAAGTTGGTCTGACTTACCATGTGTTGTTTCTACTCCCTCACATTGTCTTTGGGAATGTGAGCTGATTTGATTTGATTTTTTATGGACTTTAGATGACAAGGATTGGATTGATTATTATTATCCCTGGCACACACATCATTAGCCCATGCGTGGAATTTCTTAGTTAATTGTTTCCAACAATGTAGTAAGTGCCCATGAACCCACCACCCAGACAGAAGCTAGGATCTTGACAATAACCTTCTACCATATCGCTTTCCTCACCTGAGGTAACACAATACATTAATACCTATGTTCACCTGTTCCTTGATTCCTTTCTTTCTTATACAATTTCAAAAGATTTTATTTGTTTTTAGAGAGGGGAAGAGAGGGAGGAAAAGAGGGAGAAACACATCAGTGAGTGGTTGCCTCTTGTGCACCCCCTACCTACTGGGGACCTGGCCTGTAACCCAGGCATGTGTCCTAGACTGGGAATCGAACCGGTGACCTTTTGGTTCGCAGGCCAGCACTCAATCCACTGAGCCACACCAGCCAGGGGTTATACAATTTTATAGTATCTCTGTATGTTCCTAAAATGTATGTGTGTGTTTGTGTATATATACAAAATACCTGCTGTATGTAATATTGTGGGCTTATGCATAATATTGCTAAGATTTTATCCTTAATATATTTAACTTAGATTTATCCATAGAGTTGCATGTTAGTACAATTCATTTATCTTGAGTGTTATATAGATATTACAATGTGTGACTTTATTATAAATTAGTTCACTCCTGTTAATGGGCATTTGGGTTGCTTCCAAGTGCTTCTTACTATGAACCATGCTACCATGGAAATTCTTATACATGGGCAAAGGTTTTGGGGGCATTACACTTGGGAGCAGACTTGCTGAGTCAGGAGGCATATGAACATTTAATCTTAGGAGGTAATGTCAAACTCTTTTCCAAAGTGCTTTCCATATTTGAGATTCTTACCAGCCATGCAGATTGAGGACGGATTTTACAACAAATCTAAGTGACGATAATGTGTGTAATCCACTAGGGCTTAATCACACTTAAGGGGTTTTAGAGCTTTCCCCCTGCTTAGGGTTAGTGACACCCAGTCTCCCTCAGGTGCTAATGCAGGAGGACTGACCTGCTCACAGTGGCAGGAGAGGCCTGCTCCAGATCAGCTGGCTCGAAGATCAGACTCATCTTGGAGCTCATCTGGATAATCTCCCCACTCATTAAGCATAGCTGAAAGGCAAAGCAGAGAGGTAGAACTCTGTCTGCAAGTAAAGAGGCCTCAATGGACAGAGATGATTTGACTTCATTCAACAAAGGTGTCTTGAGCGCCTACAAGTGCCAGGTACATAGACTTAACAGACAAAAAGCCCTGTCTAGAGGTTTACATTCTGTTAAGAGGAGACAGATGATAAGCAAAATATAGAGTATATAAAACAGTAAAAGTGCTTTGGAGAAAAATAAAGTAGGACGGGGGTTACAGAATGCTCAGTCAGGGTTGGGTGAGTTGTAATTTTACAGAGAGGTTAGAGAGTCAGAGAACTGCAGCCTTAGAGAAAGAGTCAAGAAGTTATCACCACACCAGATTTTATGGTTCTTTCCTCTGTTTATTACAGAACTTAACTGCATACCCTCATCAGTTTTATTTGCCCAAGTCTTCCATGAAAGACTTCTTTTGGAACCCCCATGAACTGGTCAAGGCCTAGAGTGGAAGACTATCACTGTCAACCCTTCTGGAGTGGAAAGAGAGACTATGGGAAGTCCTCGTGTTCCGCAGGCACATCCCTGTAGAAAGTAGTGCAGATACATGGCACAGCCTCCAGCTAGAGACTAAGGTGGTGGTGCTGCTTCCCATTTGCCAACAGGGGTCCCAGTGAGATGTAAAATCCGTAAGATTGTGACCTTGGCTTATCAGGGAAAAGAGGAAACCCCACTGCTTCCTGCTGCCTATCATAAGTTGTGGCTAAAAATTTCCCTGCATATGACATGGCCCATATCAAACACTCCTAGAAAGAGGTCACTATGTATGTCCCTAAGAAGGTCCAAGCTATATGGGGCTGACATCACCAGCAGGGGCATCTCTGAATATCAGGAAAAGTAAAATATACCCATACTTGTGGCAGGATGATTTACACCCAAAGCCTAGAACAGTCATCAGGAACTTCATTGATTATGACTCTATATTTCTAATCTTAAGCCAACTGTTATATTTATACAGTCTGTAAACTAATAACAGTCCATATCATGTAATAAAATTTCTTTCTATTTTTATTTGTTAAGTAATAGTTATATACATGATATAATTAGTACATGTGTATGTTTGGCTAACTAGGTCTTCCATGATGAAATGACTCACCCTTCATCTTGTTAAACTTAAACACAGTAGGAAAATTGATTTGACACTGATACATATTCAGTATTGGAAATCTTCCTTGAAATGGTGATAAATTTTATCTCACTTTAACAGTCATATAGCACTTGCTATATGCCAGGCACTATTATAAGCAGTTTGCAAATATGAACTTATCTAGTCTTCCTAACAGTACTGTGAGGTAGATACTAGTATTCCCACTTTAGAGATGATAAAACTGAGGCACAGAGACTAATCAGCTTGTCTGAGGTTACACAACTGGTAAGTGGCAGGGCAAGATCTGAACCCACAGAGTCTGGCTCCAGAGTTAAAGCTCCTTAGCTACTACACTTCATGTAACAGAATGTATTTCCAAAGACTGTTCCAACAGCGTCTCCTACCCCACTTGCACTTTTGCAATGGGACCTTACCCACCTCCACAAAATAGAGTCTATTTCTCCACCTTCTTGAATCTGGGCGGGCCTTGTGCCTTCTTTGACCAATAGAATTCAAAGGAAGTGAGGCTGTGCCCATTCCAATCATAGCTCTTAATTTCCTGGAAACTTTCACTTACTGCCTCTTGGAAGTCAGTCAGTACATATGAAGTACCACAACCCTGAGATCACCAAGTGAGAAGCCCAAGCCATGTGCAGAGGCCTGGAGGATGAAGTGTTATTTGGATAGGGAGGGAGGGAGGGATGGAAGGAGAGGAGGGGGGGAGGGAAGGAGGGAGAGAATGGGCGGGGGAGAGAGAGAGAGAGAGATGCTAAGGAGAAATGAGTCCCAGACATTGAGTGAAGAAGTGACCTACGATGTGAATCCTCCAACCATAGCTGCTCCAGCTGACATCAATGATGACATCAGCTAATCATCAAATGATTAGCTAAGCCCAGCTGAGCCCTTTAAAAATTTGTAATCCGGACTTCCGGCCAAGATGGAGGTGTAGGCAGACATACTGTGCCTCCTCTAATAACCAAAATTAAGGACAACAAATATTTAGAAACAAGAAAACAACCAGAACTTATAGAAAATTGAACTGTACGGAAGTCCAACAACCATTCATCCAGACCGGTAAGAGGGGCGGAGTAGTGGCAGGAGAAAGTGGAGGTGCAGACCCGGGAATGCAAGCAGCATCTGCAGGCAGTTCCCAGGTGCACAAGCGGTGGCTGGCGGTCCCCGGGCCTGCGGGCAGCAGCTGGCGGATCCCAGGTGCAGGGGTCAACTGTGCAGACCCAGTGAGGCCGCACAAGGTGGCTGGCTGACCAGGTGGTCTCACATTCGCGCACGCAGACGGTTCAGGCAGAGGGGAAGTGGCGGAAGGGACTGAATCCAGGAGAGAGCGGAGCAGGCGCCATTGTTCCCTCTCAGACCCCGCCCCCACATACAGCGTCACAACCCAGCGACTGGGCTGCCCCGCCCTGAGGAACACCTAAGGCTCCACCCCACATACGTAATAGCCTCGACCAGACTAAAACCAAAACAACAACAACAAAAAAATCCCACCAAAAATGGCTCAAACCGGAAAACAAATAAAAGCCCTGGAGCCAATTCCTCTAAGCAGTGAAGAGATAGCCAACCTATCAGATGCACAGTTCAAAGCACTGGTCATCAAAATGCTCACAGAATTGGTTGATTGTGCTCACAAACTAGATGAAAAAATGCAGGCTACAATATGTGAAATGAAGGAAGATGCATGGGGAACTGATAGAGATGGAAGGAAAACTGGGACTCAAATCAATGGAGTGGACCAGAGGGAAGAAACTAACAACCAAACAGAAAACGAGGAAGAAACAAGAATTCAAAAAAATGAGGAGAGGCTTAGGAACCTCCGGGACATTGTTAAACGTCCCAACATCCGAATTATAGGGGTCCCAGAAGGGGAAGAAGAAGAGCAACAAGTAGAAAACTTATCTGAACAAATAATAAAGGAGAACTTCTCCAATCTGGCAAAGGAAATAGACTACCAGGACGTCCAGGAAGCTCAGAGAGTCGCAAAGAAGTTGGACCCAAGGAGGAACACACCAAGGCACATCGTAATTACATTAGCCAAGATTCAAATGAAGCAGAGAATTCTAGAAGCAGCAAGGGATAAGGGGACAGTCACCTACAAGGGAGTTCCCATCAGACTGTCAGCTGATTTCTCAAAAGAGACCTTCCAGGCAAGAAGGGGCTGGAAAGAAATATTTGAAATCTTGAAAAGCAGGGACCTACATCCAAAATTGCTCTATCCAGCAAAGCTGTCATTTAGAATGGAAGGGAAGATAAAGTGCTTCTCAGATAAGGTCAAGTTGAAGGAGTTCATCATCACCAAGCCTTTATTATATGAAATGTTAAAGGGACTTACTTAAGAAAAAGAAGATAAAAATATGACAGTGAAAAGACAGCAAACTCACAGCTATTAAGAACCACACCTAAAACAAAAGCAAACTAAGCAAACAGCTAGAACAGGAACAGAACCACAGAAATGGAGATCATATGGAGGGTTAGCAACAGGGGCATGGGAGGAGGAGAGAGGGGGAAAAGGTACAGAGAATAAGTAGCATAGATAGTGGGAAGAAAATAGACAGGGGGAGGGCAAGAATAGTGTGGGAAATGTAGAAGCTAAAAAACTTATGACACATGGACATGAACTAAAGGGGGGAATGTGGGTGGGAGGGGGTGTGCAGGGTGGAGGGGAGTGATGGGGGAGAAATGGGACAACTGTAATAGCATAATCAATAAAATATATTAAAAAAATTTGTAATCCACAATATCTTGAGCAAAGTAAATGGCTCTTTTAAGCCACTGAGTATTAAGGTAGTTTGTTGTACAGCAATGAATAACCAAAGCATATCCCATATATCAGTACTATGTACTATATTATTTAATTACCAATATCCCTATTTTATTACTTTTTTATTTTTACGTATATTTTATTTATTACACCATTATAGTTGTCCCAATTTTTCCTCCCCCTTATCTCCCCTCTCATCCTCCAGCATCCCCCTCTTTAGTTCATGTCTGTGGGTTGCACATATAAGGCTTATCTATTTCCTATACTATTCTTAACCTCCCCCCATCTATTTTATGCCTATCAATTAACAAATGAGGAAACTGTGGTCCAGAGAAGTTATGTAACTTGCCCAAAACTACACAGCTCAGTTGTAAAGCTAGAGGTCCAATCTGATACCAGCACCAAGGCTTTTAACCATTAGACAGCCCTGTCTTTAAACACACATAGCTTATCCACTATTAATACAAACAGAAGCATAATTCAGGAATTGATAATTGTTACTTGCTTTTGAGGCATTCGTTCTTAGTGCAATACCCTACCCATGTAAAAATGATATCAGACTCAGGAGTTACCTTTTTATTGTCATCCAGAACAGTATTCATGTTTTCAATCCAAACAGCATCCACTGGACCATCAAATATAATCCACTTGCGATCATCAGACATTGAAGACGCTTGCTCCCGGAAAGCATTGGCGAGGACACCATCTGTCCATTCATGGCTGATTTGGTCAAAGCTCCCATACAGTTGCCCCATGGTAATGGCCTTAGGGTTGATGATCTTGAACACCACGGCATACTCCTCCATTTGGTTGTCTGGGCAAGTTACAAAGGCTCTGGTGAGACCGGAACATTAGACAGGAAATAATGTCATCTTAATGACCAACCCACCATTATGGCTATGCCATCCAAGGACAAGCCTTATAAAATTTGTGCTCAGTTTCTTAAAGATTGGGATATCTGGGTAGGCAGTGCCTTAGATTGTTAGGTTATTACAACCGTTAGTTTCTCGCCATGTGTCCTTCTGAGGCTCATTTCAAATAGGGCAAATGTGCCAGTCAGATCTGAAGAAAAACCTGCCTGGGCCTAAAACAGCTTTGGTAGGAAAGGACAGAAGTGCCACATTATCAGGCCTCCTAATTAATACCTGGCTCTCACAGCTGCCCTGAGAACCTTGGCTTGACCTGAGATGAAGAAACAGCTAATGGGTAAAAGATTATAGAAGATGATGCCACTTTTCTTTAGTCCTGAAACCTCTTCATTAGCTGCTCAGTAGATGTCCCCTGAGAAATGCACACTGTGGGAGTACAAGGACGCAACTGGAATGTCCAGCCTAATGGACGATACAGTGGTATGTATTTATTCACAGAAAATAACCATACTTTTACATGATGATCCTTCAAAGTAAGGAAGAGTTGGCATGTCTAAGCACAATTTCTGCAGAGTCCCAAAGCAGAGATGAGGTTGCCTCCTTTTTCTTCATTTAGTTTCCTAAACTATATTCAAATCTTAAAACTACTGAAGTTTGAAATGACCAAATTAGTTATGAACACCAAGTCAGTCCCCAAAACAAAAACCTCAAAAATCGGACAGCAATTCGATTACCCTATGTTATTAGGGGAAAAAAAACCAAACTGTTAAAGTACTGGAAGGCATTGAGTAAGGATAGCCAGCAAGCGCTGCTTTCAAAACCACAGGTTTGTTTTAAAAACAAACTACCCCCTAAATAAAACTTTCTTTGGCAATAGTTTCCATTGTTGAATAGAAACCATGCTAAGTTAGTTACCTGCATAATTTCACATAATTCTCCCAGTAATCCCATTTACAGCTGAAAAATAGGCTAAAAGAGGTTTAGTCATTTGCCCAAGGTCTGGGTCTGATTCTACAGTCTGAGGTCTTATCCTCTACGTTAAAAGGAAGAGAAGGACGGGAGAAAAAAGGAAGAAAAGAAACCATGCAATGATTTGCTTTTAGAATAATTCTGTTTTGGGGGGGGCAGTGGCAGAATTTCTCTCACCAGGAAACCTCTGGAGAAGCCAACTCTTCACCAATTGAGAAAGTTCCTCCAGCCTTAATGATGCATAGATAAAATCTCATTGGAAGCTCCCTCCACCCCTTTATTTTTTGCTTACAGACTTCTGTATGCCAGGTTCTGTTTCTGGCTCTGACGTTACAATCCAGGGTTTGCAAATCAAAAATAAAGACAAAAACAGAAAAAAAATCGCAACAAAACCCAGCCTGGTGTTATCACCATGGAGCCAGCCAATTGACTGAGGAGTCCCAGTCTCCCTGGAAGCTGGGGCTGTGAGCTTTACCTTTGTTTAAATCACCCAGAGCTGCAGCCAATACTTTATAAGCACAGGTCTTGCCACCCATGGGGTCTCCAACAATCATGAAGCCATGTCTTACCAGCATCATCTCATAGATCTGAGAGGAGACATCATATAAGAAGTCAATCATTATAAACCTCCCAGAATTACAAATTAGTCAGAAATCAATGAAGAATGAGGGGTCAAATGGGATTCCCACAGTCACATCCACCTCTGCTGAACCACAGTCCTTTCTATGATATACTGTTTAAATACCTTTTGGATACATAAATATGTGTGTGTGTCTCAGATTGTTTAAGAGATTGGAACTACTATTTACTCTGAACCTGTCTATGTGCTAAGCATCAAGTGCATCAAGAGACTTACCTAACTTATTTCACTTAATCCATTCAGGTGTCATTAATCACCTTCTAACAGTGGAAATAACAAGCTCAGGAGAAGTTAAGTCACTTGCCTGAGAGTGGCAGACCCTTCTGCGTTGCATGGGCCTAGCTCCCACTCGGAGATGTACAGGACCCATGCCCACAGATAGGTTCTCTAGTAGGTAATCAGATTTGCAATATACCTAAGCTGCTTTTTGCTGAAAACTCCCTCGCCCTGCAAATGCTTACTGTGACTTCCTAAAATCCATGTTAAACCTTGTAGGGACCAGTGTAACAGGCTCAACCACTTTTGCCTTTTCATTTGCTAATATCCTTCTTCTGTGATGTGATTAGGGGCATTGGCTCCTTTTGTTGTAACCAGGTCATAATGAGTGAGGACCATCTTGTAATGTGAGGAGATATAGAATAAAGGCCTGTCATGGTGGAGGCCGCAGATTTTGCTCCCCTTGAGAGAAAAGCCATGCTGTCGTCCTTTTTCCTCCACTGGACTCGGTAGTCCGTGTGTATGTTTTATTTCATCCATAATGACGCGGACACTGCTAGCCGGTGTCTGCCTCACCTGAGCTCATCAGTGGCAGAGTCAGGATTTGAACACAAAGATTCTCTGACTGCAGTGCCCATAATCTTTTCATTACACCATTTCCATTTGCTTTTTTGTTTATTTTTTAATTGATTCATTTTATATTTTATATTTTTTACTTTTATATTATATATTTTTCAATTATAGTTTACATGCAATATCACTTTGTGTTAGTTTCAGATGCACAGTATAGTGGTTAGGCAATCAAACACTTTACAAAGTGTTCCCCCTGATATTTCCAGTACCCACCTGGCACCATACATAGTTATCACAATATTATTGACTATTTCCTTTGCTGTACTTTACATTCCCATGACTATTTTGTAACTGCCAAAATAGGAAAGACACTGTACTGTTTAGGAAATAGGAAAACTATACTTTTCAGTCCTTTCATCTTTTTTACCCAGTCCTCCAATCCCTCCCCTCCTCTGGAAACCATCAGTCTGTTCTCTGTAGGAAAAGAAAACAGTGATAATTTTAACAAATTACATTTCCATTGGAAATGTCCTGTGTTGAGGCCTAAATGCTGTTCCATCTTGACTGGAACTCTCAGAAGATGAAATGTATTTTCTGAGCCAAGCCCCACTCGAAAATATAAGTGACCTTCTCTGTCATTGGTTCAGGGATGGTCATATGACTATTAGCACCTTTCACAGCTAATCCTGAGATTTATGCTGAAGCCACTTGGAGAGAGATGCTTTCCCCCTCTGGGCTTTAACCTGTTACTATTTCAGCCTGAGGCTGCTGGAGGCCTAATGAAGAATGGAGTTTTAATGCAGAGAGAGACCAGAAAAGAAGACAGATTCCAGATGGTGTCATGTAAAAATCTGGATCCTACTGTGCCTGAGGCCAACATATTTCTATTCTACACAGGTTAGATAAGTGAATAAATTCCTTTTTGTTGATTAAGGCAGTTTGAGTTGGGTTTCTATCACTGGGTTCTGAGACAGTTCTGACTAATTCAGGGTCCAGTGTCTAAAAGGGAAGACCCCAATTTTTTTTAAAAAAAGAAACCCCCAGGAAGATGATTATAGAAAAAAATATTGGATTTTAAACTTCAACTTGGAAATGAAATGAGGCATAAAAAATTAAGGTGATTTCATCTCTCCCTTGACCTCCCTTCAGGCACCTCTGATTGCTGTCATAGTACCCGTATGCCACATTTTTTTTTAAATTCCTGAGTCTAGCAAAGAGTAAAATAGGTATCTGCCCATGTAAGCCCAATGAACCAACCTGGATAATTTTCCCTATAAACCAAGGTACTGGCTGGAGTTTCATCTTTCTGATGTTCTCATTCAGCACTTCCATAAAAACTTCATAGTCTGCCTTTGGAAGAACAACTCCAGGGAACAGATCTGATATAATTCCCTGATAAACAGAATTTGAAAGAAGGTAGAAAGGATGAATTATTAGCTGTGTGACCTCTACATTGTCCTAAAATGAGATATACAAAAATCTTTGAAAAATTCCAAACCTCATTTTTCCTGCACCAAAACTCATCCACAAGTAGAAATTCTGACACTATCTGTTCAACATGATTTCCCTCCCAAATAATTTTAAAAGTCAGCAAATATTGAATGAGCCTGTGCTGTCTTCCACTCGTTGCATTAGGGATGAACAAGAAAGTCATGATTTCTGTCTTTATGGTGCTTACAACCTGGTAGATGGGCATTAAAGTAATTATAAAAGGAAACTAATAAAATTTGATAGAAACAATTACCCATGCCTAATAGTGAATATTATTTTACCAGTGAAACTATATTAAAATGGGAACAAGACAGAAAAATTGCCATCACCATTATTATTTAACGTATGTTTTAGGGTATCTCATAACAGGGATACTGGCTGTCAGGAGATGGACAGGGTGTGGAGGGGGTACCAAGGAAGGAAATGTGTCACCTTCAGAAGGTGAGTCCCAGAGCCAGTCCCACTGCACACCTGAAAAAGAGGGACATCTTGAGCCAAGAACTTGGCCAGGTTGATGTCAAGCAAGGCCCGCAGCAGCAGGACACTCTCATTCTCCTCTGGGTACTTGAGCTTGAGGTTGCCAGCGGCAGTGAGCACAGACTTGACAGCGCGCATGCCGTAGTCATAGTGATGCTGAGAGGAGAGCTGCTCAGAGCACAGGCGGTAGGTTGCCACAATCTTCTGGGCGAGACTGGGAGTTAAATAAATATATTTGCATATCCCCAGAGAGGACCATGTCCTTCTCAGCACATATTCCCAACATCCTGTGTCCTACCCCTTCAAAAACCGGGCTTGCCATGAACTTGATGAAGAAGCCCTATCATTTGAAGGCCTTCTAATAGAGTTGCCATGAGCGAGGAAGCATTGTAACCCTCAAAGTTAGGATGAAAAAAAGAGCAAACACACACAAAGGTGTATAAATATGGTATGAGAAATTATACGTGTATATACTTTTACATGTTTATATGAATGTATGTGTACACACACAAAAAGAGACACATACACACACACTTGGAAAGAATACATCAAACTATTAATAATGTTATTGTTAATTCCTGGAGAATGAGACTAAGGGTTGCTGATGTGAACCTCACTTTTTTAAACTTCTGTAACATTACAATTTTTTCAATGTCCATGTTTTACTTTTTAAATTTAAAAACCAATTCAAACTTTAATATTGTCAGCACCCAACACATGTATACTCGCATGTGTATATTCTTCTTATTCTTCTGGGCATACTGCTGGATCCCATATCCTAGCCTCCTGTGCAGTCGGGGTGGTCACGCCACTGAGTCCTACCTAGTGGCAAGTGAATGAGAGGGGAGTATGCCACTTCCAGGGCTGGTCCACAGAAACTCCCTCAGTGAGATCCTTCACACTTGTGTGTGGTAGCAGTGACGTATAAGGAATTGGGTACCTTCTCTTGGGGAAGGACTATCTCTGATCACAGACACCCATTTGGATTTTCCAGAGAGTGAAAAATAAACCTTTCTATGGTAAGGCAATGGGATTTGGGGGTCAGGGTTACCCTAAGTAACATGCTTATGTACATCTTCTTTGTGATGAATCCCCTCTACAATACCAATTTACTTTAAATGCAAAGACTTTGTGCTGCACAGGGCTGGACATAAGGCAGGTGGTTCAACAAAAGTTTGATAATTGAATAAAATAAATGAATTGAATGGGCAAAGAAATATAATTCAGATTTCTTACAGCAAAAGTAAATCAAACTTCATGTGACAGAAGAAGTCTCTTGGCCTAGAAAGGGTAGCACATGCTGTTCAGAATATCTGCACACAGCATCTTGGACAGAAAATGAGACTAGCCAGGTGACAAAGACACTGGGCCTTTGGAGACCTCTGTGGTAGCAAAACACTGATTGATTATGGCCAGGACAATGTAAAAAAGATAAATGTAAAATTTGAAGTAGGTCATTAAATGCTTTTCATGATGATATTAATAAATCTAGGTGCATGTGATAAAGGCACTGATGTGTGTATGTGCATGTATGTCTTGGAAAACTGAATAATACTGAAATGAGAGATACCCAGTTGGTTAAAGTAAATAAATGTTATATGTGTCCCCTTAAATTTTGGAATAATTTCATGTTTTTCAGTGCTGCCTTAAGCCATTTAGGAATGTGTGTGTGCATGTGTTTGCAAACATGCACAAATGTTGCAGGAAGGAATAGGGAACAGATGAATGGCTACTTTCTTTAACAGAAGTCCATAATAGGTGTACATAATGAAAGTGGTGGCCTTTTCTTGGAAATCTGGGTCATTTTCCAGTCAGGGGTGTGGTCAGGGTCAAGGCCAGGGCTAGGTGCTTTTACATTAACATGTAAGCAGAAACCGTTTTCTCAATTTCTCTTTTCCAATGGGCAACCCACCTTTACTCTACCATACCAAAGCCACCCTTAGGGGAGCTTTAGGACCCCCTGGAAAACCAATGTAACATACCTCCTGGAATCCATAAACCCCATGGAGTAGAGAGAGATTTCTCCAATGAGGGCATAGTCTGGTACCATCATGGCCACTGTCCGGAACAAGGCCTGGAAAAGAAACAGCCATTGAGAACCTGAAAGCATACAGTAAGCAACGGGGAGGCACATTTGCAGAGGTGAAGAGAAGTAGCATGATCATCGAGGCCATGCTGTTGACAAACAAGTAAAGGTGGGAGGAGGATAAGCCAATGCAGAGGAACTCGCTTCACTGGCCAGGTTCCCTGCTCCAGTGACCTCTCCATGGGCCCTATCTAGGTCCATGATGTCACACTGGGGCCCTCCACAGTGTGCAGAGGCCCTGGGTGCTGGTGTCCTAACAACATCTCATTCTCCTAAGCCAAATGAGCACCATTCAACTTTTGGAGATTTCCAACAGGAGTCATTTAGGAATGTAGGACCTGTATGTACCAGAAGACTCCTGAAGTCAGAGAGGCCTTGATTTGAGTCTTTGTTCTTTTACAGGTTATATAACTCTGGTAGACCTCAGTTCTTTTGTCTACAAATGGGCTAACAATTGTACCCTCTTCATAGTTACCATGAGAACAAATGATGCCACATAAGTGGGATACTTAGAAAAGTATGTAGCACATAGCGAGTGCTCAATAAACATCAGCTGTTGTTATTATTACCTTAGATCTTATAAGAGAAATGACTTGCCTGAGTCATGCAGTTAGGGATAGAGCCAAGACTGAAACCCTGGCTTCCTGATACCAACCCCTGGTGCTTTCTACTATATTACTCAACCTCATGGAAGTTTCTTGTGCAGATCTAACATGGTTGTTGGCTGAGAGGTGTGCAGGGGGCAGTTATAACTGGGTGGGAAAAATGAGAAATATGAGTCCGAACTCTATCTCAGTTCTCACTGGCCTATGTTCACCTAGAGGGAAGGAGCCACTTAAGAACCTCTCTGACTCATCTCCATTCCAGGGAAGAGGAAGGATGGTGGGTCTGAACAAGACTCTAGAGTAGTAATCAGAATGCATTTCTAGCAGGTAGAGTATCATGTACAGCAGGTCCTCAAATAACATTGTTTTGTTCAATGTGTTATTTCGTTATAGCATTGGTGAGATGCTATAGGAAATTCACTATTTATATTAATTAGCCTACAGTAAAATTGGTTTTGTTATTACATCATTTCACTTAAAGTCACAGAATCTATCAATGACGTTAAGTGAGAACTTACTGTTCTAAAGTCAGTCAGTGTGGCTTTGTCTGGGTCTCTCTCATGTCTTCTACTCGAGGAGATAAAACAATAACTTAGAACAAAATCAATAAAAGAGCAAACCTAGAAGTTGCCCTCTAGTCACTCTTTTCTTGCAGCTAAAGTGTTAGGTGCTCTTCCCACAGGAGGAGACCCAGTCATCTTATACTTTGGATTTTTTCCATCCATGAGAGAGGCATGCTAAGGTCATCCAGAGTCTGTCTATTCACTTCAAGATGGCCTGGTTGGTTCCTTCTTCCCCTTCAGAGGCATTTCCTTATCCCACTAGCAGCAGGGTCAATGGTTATTGCCATGGCTGTAGCTCGGGCCAGCTCATCAGCAGGTACAGGGGACAAGCATGTTCTCTTGCCATCTCTCCACCTGGTTGGGACAGGCTGCTTTGGTATGGACACTGTTTAGGTGTCCAGTAACTAGTTTAGTAATAAAGGGGAGCTCCAGCTTAGGTTTACTAGAGTTCTCTGTATCCAACTTTGATGCTCTTTTATAAATAGATATATTTTGTTTGGCTTACAGTGATTATTTTCTTACACTGACCCAACATCTAAAAATCAGGTTTTATGTAAAAATAAAACGTCTGTTTTTTCCTAAAAAATGAGATGATTTGACAATTTCTGCTGGGTTGGGCTAAATACGGGCCTCTGCCTCTAGATGGGGCATTCATCAGAGTCCCCACTGTGCCCAAATGGCTTCTTTCATTTGCATTACATGTTTGACCCCTGAAGGCAATAGAAATAGTGACCCGTGTTCTAATGCACATTATTTCCTATTTGCCATTGGTTATTATATATATCTCCCCTCACCTCTTTCCTTTCCCCACCCCACCTCTCTTCCTCACGAGAGAGAAAGAGATTTTGTTCTAGGGACAAGTACCATCTTACCTCCATCAACACTCCACTGTTACCACAGCTGAATGTCACCTGGTCCCATTATCTGGCTTCTCTGAGACCCTCAGTACTCCCAGAGGTTTCTAACCCATAAGTACACCCAGCATTCATCCATGCTGATGTTTACCTTGAGGTTATCTGGCAGCTCAGCCCTGCCAGCATAGCCAGGGTTCATAGTGATGAAGACAGCACAGGTTGGGTTCAGCGACAGCTCAGTGCCTTCAAAGTTGAACATCTTTAGCTTCCGCATAATAGCTTGTTGAATGCTAAGAATCTGCTGAGCCACCACAGATAGCACTTCTACCTAGGGTGAGAATGGCTGGCTTATGCAAGCTCCTGCTTCTGATAGCACCCACCCCACTCTTCCAGAGTCCCCTTCACTTAGCAGAAATAGAACTCAGTCACTCAAGAACCAGACCTTTGCATTAAAAATTAGGAGCATGACTGGAGTTTTGGTAAAGAGTAAAAGTGTGTGTGTGTGGGGGGGGGGGGTTTCCATGGTATTTTGTCTTCCCCCCTGCACCTAGCATCTGGTACAGCATCTTCACCCACAATATATATTTGAACAGCATTTTTTGTTCAAACTGCAAGTTTATATGTCCTGATCTCAATTCCGCACCCAAACAGAATTAATCACCCCTCTTCTGTGAGGCCTATTTTGTGCCACTGCTGTAGATATCTATCATATTCTGTTTGTTTCATTTAAATTTTTATTTTCCTTCACTATTGTAAGAGCCTAGAGGTGAAAAACCTTTATATAATAAACACATGCAACGTATCTCGTACACTAGTTGCTAAATAAATTTTTGAGTTAGCTAGTGAAATATTGACTATGATGAGGGTGCATATGTGTATAAAACAGGCATTTTATATTGTTGGGTATGTTTTTGTTTAGTTCATTGAGTACCTACTCTGTACAAGAGACTACAGAAGATACATATGACCCTGTCATTGAGGAGCTGAGAACCCAGAAAAAAGCCCCTGCATATCCAATCCCTCTGTACTCTAGTAGCAGCGTTACCTCAATCCTGTTGAACTCATCAAAGCAGGCCCATGCTCCAGCCTGGGCCAGGCCTTTGAAGAACTTCCCCATGGCTTTGTAATCCAGACCATCTGAGCAGTTGAAGACTACACACTAGAGAGAGGGATAATGTAGGCACCATTCAGGATGGGTTCCACACATCTGAATTATTCTGCACCATGAAACAGGTGTGGGTCTCCTTGCTTCCTATTCCATATGAGGAGCTGGGATCCACTCTGCCTATTATACTAACCCATCTTGAACTTCATGCCAGCTTCCCTGGACAGGGGTCTAAAGAGGGATGGGGGTCTAGACAGGAACAGGAGGGAAAGGTAGGGATGGACAGCATTTCCCTACCTGCTTGGCCAAAGCTTTGGCCAGATCTTTGGTGGTTTCTGTCTTGCCTGTCCCAGCTGGACCTTCCGGAGCTCCCCCAAGATTCAGCTTCAAAGCCCCCATCAGTGTCCTAAAGGGAAGAAAATAAGAATTCAGTGTCTGAGTCTGAGTCTTAAGACACAGGAGACAAATTCATTTTCAGTTTATTTTGTTTTGACTCATACAAATAGTTTAAACATTTTTCCTGATTATATGACCACCATTGTGAAGAACTCTGTTTCACTCAGCAATGCAACCTCAAAGCCTGGTAGAGTGCTCTGTGCATGAGTGGCACCCATGAGCATTTGTTTGAATGATTGCATGAATAAATGAATACATACAGATATAAATGAATCAAATAAAAAAATTCTCATAAACTCCATATTCCAAACACACCAACATTGCTAATGGAATGGTGAAAGTAAATATATTTCTCACACTAGATTATGACTCTGAGTTCAGGACTTTAATTTAGTTGTATACCCTCATCAAACTAACAGTTCCTGGCACATGGTGTAGGGACAAGGTAAATGTTAGAAAAAATGATGTGTTAACTGGGGTTCCACAGCCCCCTGCACAAGCTTCTATAATTTCAGTTAATACACTGTCTTGTAATCATCTGAGTATCTCCCCACCCCATTAGGTTGAGGATTCCTGGAAGTCATGCACAGTGCACAGAAAGGTTCAAGAAATGGCTGTTGAATAATGAATGGAATAAATGAGAAGGCTGAAGATGACAGCCAAGTAGGTGGAAGCTGAGTCCACTTGCTCTTGCCCCCCAACTTGATCTTCAGCTGATCTTCTAACAATTAACCCTAACAATCAACAGAATCTTAGCTGATATGTAGTTCTGAAGCCAAGGAGTACAGAAAATACTTCATACCATCCATTCAGTAAGGAGATGTTATAAGTTGAAGGGAAATATCCTGTGTGTGGCACCTGCAGCAGAGGAAAGACCAGACAGAAATTGCAGGGTAGGAGCTCCCTGCTGTCTCAGAGCAGGGGGCTCTAGTCCTGCACAGGGATCCCCATCTCTAATTGGGAGAGGCTTGGGAGGATACATAAAGTCCAAGAGACCAGGGCTACACACACACAGCAAGCAGCATGTCCATAACAGCAGCATCAACCTGGAGAATTCCAAATAGGGACTCAATCTCCTAAAATGATCAGATTGCTGTACCTGAGTCTGTCAGAGGCATTAGCAGGCTGTAACCAGCCATGACAGTGAGACATTTTGCTTTTTGGGGAGAGGGTATGTGCAGAGAACCAGAGAGTGACTCAGTACTGCGGTATGGGTAACACGTAGGGTCTTTTAAAAAAGGAGCTAAAAAGGGACTAGGCAAAGACCCCACACATAACTGCTCATTCAGCAAAGAGACCAGATTGAAAGTACAGTTCATTCTCACTGAATCAAGCTGGGCTGGGAGTCAGAGAGTTGCACAAGGGGTTTGCTGGGTTCTGCCTGGCTTGGCTAGCAGGCAAGGGGCTTTGCAGAACACTGAGTTCTAGACTGCATCTCCTACAAGGGCAGTGGGCTGGGAGTTAGATGGGTAAGATTTGAGCACCAGAGATTCTTTGCAGCCAGGCAGACCCCTCCTCTCCATCCCCTACGAAGTAAAAACATCTAGGAAGGGAAAGGCATATCCATCCCCTTCCTGTGGAACAGTGTGGACAGGCTCAGCTGCCCCTGCTGGGTATATACCCTCAGGGGAAAGAAAGGGAGATGCCAAGGGGGGACTTTCTGAACTTTTCTCAGCCTCAACAAGTTGCGGGTTCCCAGGGTCCTATTCCATTGAAACCAGTTGGGTAGAGAATGACATTGGCATAGCAAGGGGAATTCAGGGCCCTTCCCAGCTTTGGCTCTTACACAGAGCTGACATCAGTACCAGGTAGGAAAGAGCTGACCCTTTTACACAGTTTGGCTTCTCACATGAAACAGACAGCTAACTCATCAGAAACTATACATTATTAGAAATAATCTTGGACAGACCAAGACGTGTGGCACAGGGGCAGGAGAACATACCCATTATCTTCTCTGAAGTCTGCACACTGCCTCCAAGGGGAAGATCCAGGGGCCCAATCCTCCTGATCACACCAGAAGCCCTCTCAGACACAGACAGGTCAGTAGTGAGGCCAAGACTACCAGCAAGAGCCCAGATACAGGCAGGTAGAGGTGGAACCTGAAGTACTTGCGGATATTGGATGACCTACCACTTGGCCTCGTGCTGATGAAAAGCCAGCAGGGCAGAGCAGGAGGATCATCCCAGATGCAGCCAAGCCTGAAGGAGACAGCCACAGGCTGTAGATTGCTTGTACTCCCAAACAGGCTGCCTAGAGGTAGATGGGAAAGTTGTCTGACACTGGCGGAGTTTAATCCAGAAGGAGAGGCCTGCAGCCAAGCACTGAACTCTGCTGAGGGTAATTCCACCTCATTTTTCATTGTTTGCATGGTTTTCTCTTTCCCATAGCTTTTTAAACACTTTTTTTCTTTATCTTCAATGTTGTTCGTTCCAATTAGTTCACTATCTTTTTTTAATTTTAGATCTCATATTTTACTTCTCCCTTTTCTTACTCCATTTTGCCTTCTTCATTCCCTTTCTTATGTTTTCATTTTTGTTTTATTTTTTTTAAAGATTTATTTATTTATTTATTTATTTATTTTTAGACAGAGGGGAAGGGAGGGAGAAAGAGAGAGAGAGAAACATCAATGTGTGGTTGCTTCTCGCGTGGCCCCCACTGAGGACCTGGCCCGCAACCCAGGCATGTGCCCTGACTGGGAATCGAACATGCGACCCTTTGGTTCGCAGCCTGAGCTCAATCCATTGAGCTACGCCAGCCAGGGCTCATTTTTGTTTTAAAATCTATTTTTTCCCTTTCTTCACCTCATTCCTGTTTCTTACTATTATTTTTTCTCCCTCTGTCCTCTCAAAATCATTTTCTATTCCTTTAGTCATCTCATATTATTTTTATCTTTCTTATAATAATCATATTCTCTTTCCACCTTTATTAATCTCTGCTCGTTTGTCATTGATATTGCTGTTGTCGTGAGGGGTATTTTTGCTGGTGTGGGTTTCATTTTCTATGTTGATTTGTTTTGTTCTGTCAGCACTGGTATAACAGCATAGAAGTTCAAGGAGACTGCATCACTGAGTCCCGCAGGACTCCTACCACAGAACGCCACCCCATGAGGACAGATGTCAAAGCAGATCAATCTAACACATAGAAATGAACAAAAAGATATACCTAAATTGGAGAGACAAAGAAAAATCCCCACTCAAAAGGAAAGAATGAATCCCCCCAAAAAGAGCTACATTAAATTGAGGCAAACAATTTATCAGACATAGAATCTAAAGTAATGGGTATAAAGATGCTCAAAGAACTTAGTGAGAACTACAAGGAACTTAGTGGGAACTACACCAGAATGAAAAAGGACATAGAAACTATAAATAAGAGCCAGGTGGAAATGAAGAATACAATATCTAAAATGAAGAACACACTATAGAAGGAATCAAAAGCGGGCTAGATGAAGCAGACAATTGAATCAGCAAGTTGGAATAAGGTAGAAAAAAGCACCCAGGCAGAGCAACAAAACAAAAAAAGACTCAAAAAAGAGAAGATGATGGCGAGGTAGGAGGGAGCAGATTCCACTTCCCCCTATACACAGGAGAAAGACCTAGCAGAGCAAACAGCCAACAGTACCCCAGCATATATAAAAATTGCAGCGGACACTGAAAAACCAGACGGTAAGGAGAGTGCTTCAGGACAATAAGGTCCCAGGGACGAGCACCGGGACCAGGGCAGCTGCAGCCCCAGGCCAGGGCCCACCAAGTCTGCCAGAGTCCTTGGGAGAGAGCTGGGTCAACTGCTCCCTCCCTGGCCAAACAAGGTTTGAGCAGCACAGGGAGAGACCTGGTTGCTTGAGAGAGAGAGGAATCATAGAGAGAGGAATAAGGACTAAGTGGCAAACACACAGCAGCTGTGAGCACCCTCGGAGTCTGTGGACGCTGGCTCGGGAGAGTTGAGAGTGGCAAAGTGATGGGCCCTGACCCCAATAGTCACCTGTCTGGCTGGAGAATTGGGCTGTACGGAATGGCAGGCTTGAGTAGGAGGAATTTCTCAAAAAGAAAAAGTGAAAAGAGAGACACTGTTTGGGGAATTCTCCTGCAACAGCTGCTCTGGCCTCCCCACCACCCAGCTGGGCAGGGATCCCAAGGTTGCATGGAAGGTTCTGTGGAAGGCCCCGTGCACCCCCATAGCACCGGGAAAGGCGCGCGACTGAACCCAAAGGACAGAGGCAGCCTAGATGAGTGCACGCACATGTGTCCACACCCTAGCTGAAAGCGGTAACCCTGGGGAAAGAGCACTCTGAGTAAGGCCTGGATCCCACACCCAAGGCGCCAGGGAAAGGTGCCAGGCTAGCTCTGGGGAGAGTGTGCATGAGGCTGACGGAGTGCAGATCAGGAACAGAGAAAAGCCATACCAATTACCCTTCAGCCTGCTGCAGCCAGCAAGACCAGAAAAACTGGTTTGGCCAGTTTGAAACCAACAAGAGGCTTTGTTGTTGTTGTTGTTGTTGTTGTTGTTTGTTTGTTTGTTTTTAAGTAACCTTTTATTTATTAATTTTTATTATTGTTTTATCTTTCAATTCCTTTTCCTCTCTTTCCTTCTTTCTTGTTTTATTCCTTCTTCCTTTCTTTCCAATTTTATCTCTTCTTCCTCCCTTCTTCTGCTTTTTCTTTTATTTAAATATGACAAGTGAGACCAAAAAAACCTGGAACTATGAAAAGACCAGAGTTGGATGCAAAGAGGGGAAATCCCAAAGCTGAAACAGTGAGACAAATTTCACTCTGCTATTACAGAGATCCTGTAAGTTATTGCACATTTGTATTTTTTTTTGTTCTTACATCTTTTATTTTAATAGAATTTTGGTATTCCTCTTCTTTCTGTATAGTTTTCTTTGGTTGGCTGGTTATATTGTATTGTTTGACAGGTTTCCCCTGTTCTCTCATTCTTAGCATATTGCTAATTTACTGTCCTTCACTTCACTTGTGTTCCATTAGCAAACTACTCCAGGTCCTATACTTCACTCCCTATTCCTGTTATACAGATAACAGAGATTCTGTCATATGATTGTTGCTCTAATATTATTGTAAATAATAGCTGTTCCATACAAATGCAAATACTTCACAACACCCCTCCCAGATCTTAGCCCACTTCACAGTTTCCTGAACTCTATTACTGTAGTGGTTAACTCTATTCTCTCACACACTACACCTACTAACTATCCTTTACTCTCACCTTACCTCAGAATCTGATCTCCCACAACCGCACTGCTTTCTAGATCCAACTCACAATCCTTCCCTCCCCAACAAGAGTCTTATCTTCTGTCCATCCTTTCTAAAAAGTGGCTAGTTGGGCGGAAGATCACGGTTACCACTATACATAGCCAAAGGATCTCCTATCTCTTTTCTACCAGCTGCTACTGTAAATATCATAGAATACTCTCTCTCTTTGTCTTAAACCATTTTGCCTTCCCCCTCCAACTGATCACAAAAAAGAGTAGGTGGAAGTGGTGAACACCAGGATACCCACTGGACGTAAACCCAACAACAAAGGAATCACCAACAGATAACAAAAGAAGAAGGTGAAGGAGGGAGTGGAAACCATACAAACTTCAATGCAGAACCTATCTGGAAATACAACTAAATAGTGGAGAAACTACTCAGTACAAACAACTGAACAAGAGCAAGAGAGAATCCTCAAAACCTTGTACACATGGAAGAACCAACTTCAAAACAACCTTCCCTCACCAGCACAACAAAATATAGGAGGTGGTGGACAGAATGACTCTCAGTTAACCACCTGGTCATAAGGAACCACCAAAGAAAGAGCCAACAACAATCAAAATCCAAAGACAAACACAGAGCCAACTTAAACAACAGCCCAAGACCAGTGAGCTCAGGTGATCAAGGAGACTGCACCACTGAATCTCACAGGTACTCTACCACAGAAGTTCAAGCCATAAACCCAGGTAGCCAGAAAAGATCAATTTAAAAAGCTGAGGCTAACAAGAAGAGTCTCACAAACAACGGGAAGACAAAGAAACAATCCACACATGAAAGGAAAGGAGGAAGCCTCAGAGAGAATGCTAAATGAAACAGAGGCAACTCAACTATCAGATATTGAGTTCAAAGCAATGATTATCAGGAAGCACAGTGAGCTCACAGTGAACTACCAGAAACTACAGGGGAGCTAGGATGAACTCACGGCAAACTATATCAACATGAAAAAGGAAACAGAAACTATTAACAAGGGACAAGAGGAAATGAAGAATACAATTTCTGAACTGAAGAACACAGTAGAAGGAATCAAAAGCAGGCTAGATGAAGAAGATCGGATCAGTGAGTTGGAGGACAAAGTAGAAAAAAACACCCAGAAAGAGCAAGAAAAGGAAAAGAGGCTCAGAAAGAAAGAAGAGGGATTAAGAGAAATGCAAGACAATATGAAACATAATAATATCTGTATAATAGGGATACCAGAGGGAGAAAAAGAAGAGCAAGGGATAGAAAATGTATATGAAAAAGTAATGATGTAAAACTTCCCTAATTTGATGAAAGAAAAAAGTCACAGAAATCTAGGAAAAACAGAGAGTCCCAATCAAGAGGAAACCAAACAGGCCCACTTCAAGACACATCATCATTAAAATGGCGAAATTCCAAGACAAAGAGAGAATCTTAAAGGCAGCAAGGGAGAAACAGGAAGTCACATACAAGGGAGCCCCGATAAGGTTAGCAGCTGACTTCTCAATGGAAATGCTCCAAGCCAGAAGAGAATGGCAAGAAATATTCCAAGTAATGAGAACAAGAGGCCTGCAAACAAGACTACTTTACCCAGTGACACTTTCAATCAAGACAGAAGGCCAAATAAGGAGCTTTCCAGACAAAACAAGTCTAAATGAATACACCTCCACCAAACCAGCTCTACAAGAGATGCTAAAGGGACTGCTTTAAGGAAAGGAAGGAAAAGAGAGAGAGAGAGAATGCGGGTATGAAAATGGCAATGAATAAGTACCTATCAATAATAACCTTAAACACAAATGGATGAAATGCTCCCATCAAAAGACATAGAATAGCTGAATGGATAAGAAAGCATGACCCACACGTATGCTGCCTACAAGAGACCCACCTCAGGACAAAAGACCTACACAGACTGAAAGTGAATGGCTGGAAACAAATTTTCTAAGCAAATGGACAGGAAAGAAAAAGCTGGGGTAGCAATGCTCATATCAGACAAAATAGACATCAAAAAAAAGGGGGCCATAAAGAGAGACACAGAAGATCACTTCATAATATTCAAGGGAAGAATCCGCCAAGACATAAACATTGTAAATATATTTGCACCCAACATAGCAGCATCCAAATACATAAAGAAAATCTTAGAGGACTTCAGGAAAGATATTGACAGCAACACAATTATAGTAGGCGACTTTAACACCCTACTGTCAAAAATGGACGTATGTTCCAAACAAAATATCAACAAAGATATGGTGACATTGAACAATGCCCTAGATGAAATGGACTTAACTGATGTATATATAGAGCCGTTCATCCCAAAGAAGCTAAATACACATTCTTTTCAAATGCTCATGGAACATTTTCAAAGAAGACCACATGATAGGACACAAAATAAGCCTCACCAAATTCAAGAAAATTGAAATCAGACCAAGCATTTTCTCCAAGCACAAGTGACTGAAACTAGAAACTAACCCCAAGGGAAAAAACCCCAAAACACTCAAAATCATGGAGATTGAATAGCATGCTATTAAACAATGAATGGGTCAAGAATGAAATTAGGGAAGAAATCAAAAAATTTCTGGAAACAAATGAGAATGAATTCACAACAACCCAAAACTAATGGGACGCAGCTAAGGCAGTCCTGACAGGAAAGTTCATAGTGATACAGGCCTACCCAGAAAAGATAGTAACATTTCAAATAAACAACCTAACCCTTCGCCCACAAGAACTCAAGAAACAATAACAAAGACAGCCCACAGTAAGTAGAAAGAAGGAAATAACCAAGATCAGAGCAGGATTAAATGACATACAGACTAAAAGCACAATTCTAAGGATCAATGAATCCAGGAGCAGGTTCTCTGAAAAGATAAACAAAATCAACAAGCCTTTATGCAGGCTCATCAAGAAAAAAGGAGAGAAGACCCAAATAAACACAATCAGAAACGAAAGAAGAGAGGTTACAACTGACACCACAGAAATACAAAGGATTGTAAGAAATTAATACAAAGAACTATAGGCCAAAAAATTTGAAAACCTAGGTGAAATGGACAAATTTCTAGAAAAATATAATCTTTTAAAACTCAATGAAGAAGCAGAAAGCCTGAATAGACCAATAACAGCAGATGAAATTGAAGCAGTAATAAAAAAACTCCCAATGCACAAAAGCCCTGGCCTGATGGTTTCGCAGCAGAATTCTACAAAGCATTTAAGGAAGAGCTAGCTCCTATCCTTCACAGACTATTCCAAAAAATCTAAAATGATGGAAGACTAGCATACTCTTTTTATGAAGCCAGCATCATCGTAATCCCGAAAACAGATAAAGACACAACAAAGAGAAAACTTCAGGCCAATATCGCTGATGAACCTAGATGCTAAAATCCTCAACAAAATATTATCAAACTACATCCAACAATATATTCAAAAGATCATACACCATGACTAAGTAGGATTCATCCCAGGGATGCAAGGATGGTTCAACATTTGCAAATCCGTAAATGTAATACATCACATAAACAAAAGCAAAGACAAAAATCACATAATAATATCAAGAGATGCAGAAAAAGCACTTGATAAGGTACAGCACCCATTTAGGATAAAAACACTCAGCAAAGTGGGAATAGAGGAAGCATTCCTCAACATAATAAAGGCCATATATGAGAGACCTACAGCCAACATCACGCTCAATAGGAAAAAACTAAAATCTTTTCCACTAAGATCAGGAACAAGACAAGGTTGTCCACTTTCACCACTCCTATTCAACATAGTATTGTAAGTTTTAGCCACAGCAATCAGGCAAGAAAAGGAAATAAAAGGCATCCAAATTAGAAAGAAGGAAACAAAACTGTCATTGTTTGCAGATGATATGATAGCGTACATAGAAAATCGTATGGACTGGGCCCAAAACTGCTCGACCTAATAAATGAATTTGGCAAAATAGCAGGATACAAAGTCAATATCCAGAAATCAAAGGCTTTTTTTGTATACCAACAACGAAACAGCAGAAGCAGAAATCAAGGAAAAAATCCCATTCAATATAGCAAAAAGAAAAATAAAATACCTAGGAATAAACCTAACTGAGGTTAAAGACCTGTATGCAGAAAAACTACACAACACTGAAGAAAGAAATTAAGGAAGACACAAACAAATGGAAACATACCATGTTTATGGATTGGAAGAATTAACGTCATCAAAATGTCCACACTACCCAAAGCAATTTATACATTCAGTGCAATCCCAATTAAAGTACCAATGGCATATTTCACAGACATAGAACAAACACTTCAAAAATTTATATGGAACCATAAATGACCCCAAATAGCTGCTGCAATTCTGAGAAAGAAGAGCAAAGTAGGAGGGATCACAATACCTGATACCAAACTGTATTACAAGGCCACTGTAATCATAACAGTCTGGTACTGACATAAAAACAGGCACATGGACCAGTGGAACAGAACAAAAATCCTAGAAATAAACCTAAGTCTCTATGGTCAATTAATATTTGACAAAGGGGACAGCAATATAAAATGGAGTAAAAATAGCCTCTTCAATAAATGGTATTGGGAGCACTGGACAGCTACATGCAAAAAAATGAAACTCAAGCACCAACTTACACCATAAACAAAAATAAATTCAAGGTGGATAAAAGAGTTAAATATAAGCCATTACACCATTAAAGTCCTAGAGGAGAACATAGGCAGGAAAATCTCAGATATTTCATGCAGCAACATTTTCACTAATATGTCCCCTAGAGCAGGGGACATAAAGGAAAGAATAAACAAATGGGATCTCATCAAAATAAACAGCTTCTGCATGGCTAAAGAAAACAGTATTAAAATAAAAAGAGAACCAACTGTATGGGAAAACATCAATGATACCTCAGACAAGGGTTTAATCTCCAAAATAAATAAATAACTCTCATGACTCTACTCTAAGAAGATAAGCAACGCAATTAAAAAGTGGGCAAAGGACTTGAACAGACACTTCTCCAAGGAGGACATACAAAGAATCCAGAGACACATGAAAAGATGCTCTGTATCGCTAGCTATCAGAGAGATGCAAATTAAAACCACAATGAGATACCACTTCACACCAATCAGAATGGCCATCATAAATAAAGCCACAAACAACAAGTGTTGGAGAGGTTGTGGAGAAAAGGGGACCCTAGTGCACTGTCAGTGGGATTGCAGACTGGTACAACCACTATAAAATATAGTATGGAATTTTCCCAGAAAACTAAAAATGGATCTTCCTTTTGACCCAGCAATTCCAGTGCTTGTATTATATCCTAAGAACCCTGAAACACCAATCCAAAAGAACCTATCCACCCCAATGTTCATAGCAGCACAATTTACAACAGCCAAATGCTGGAAGCAACCTAAGTGCCCATTAGTAAATGAGTGGATCAAAAAACTATGGTACATTTACACAATGGAATACTATGCAGAAAAAGAAAGAAGGAACTCCTACCCTTCAAAACAGCATGGATGGAGAGCATTATGCTAAGTGAAATAAGCCATCTGGTGAAAGGCAAATAACTTATGATCTCACTTATAAGGAAAATCTAACGAACAAAATAAACTAATCAGCAAAACAGAACCAGAGACATAGAATCACAGAATAGACTGACTGTAGCAAGATGGGAGGTAGGATGGGGAGACTCTTCCAAAGAAGGTGAAGGGATTAGTCAAGGAACATATATGAAGACATGGACAATAGGATAGGGATTCACTATGGAAGTGGAGGGCAGGCTGGGTGGAGGGGGGCAAAAGGGAAAATAATTGGAAGAAGTGTAAACATTAAAAAAAACATATGTTTATTAGGCTAAAAAATAAATGAAGAGCATTGAAAACAAGTGATTGAGGATTTTAAAAGGATAAAGTGCTCAAGTATTATTGTTAAAATTAAAAAAATTCCACTGTCAAGAATATACAAAATCAAAGATAATGTAAACATCAGAGGACATGCTCATAATGTTCAGATTTCTAATGTTATAAATTCCAAGGAAAGTGGCAAAGCACTTTCTGTGCTGAACTCAGACTGGCATACCTCTTCATCAGGCTGGCAGAGCTTGAAGACTCTGGGCCTGGGTCCTTCACCTGGCCCGTGTCCTTCATCTGGTCTTTGGTTACCTCTTAGCACAGGATCTCCATGCACTATCTTGATTCTGCCATTGGGAAGCTTCAAGGACAGGCACCAACCTTTTGCTTGTTGGCTTGACCACATTAATTTTTATTAGGACTCCTATTGGGTTCTCCTTTCTGGCCCTAGGTCTAATTTCCATAACCATCTATGAAACCCTGGTGTCTAAGGGCAAAGTTCAAAGCTCTGAGAAGCTAAAATATAGAGGGTAAAGGTAACAAACTCAAGATGCCCCTAACCTTCTCCCCTAGAAGATTTTCCTTGCAAGTTCTCTATTCATCCAGAGCTCACCTGTAGCAACGGTCAGTGAGGGGTGTGATCACCAGCCGAGGGGAGTTCCCCAGATATTCGTAGCCATACTGGGCCTCTGTTGTGATCATCTGCACCTGCACGTCATTTGCCTGCCAGTAGTAGCGCAGCTGGGAGATCCACTGGAAATTGTTTGGATCACAGATTCTGTCCTCAGATAACTTGGCCACCACATCTCGAGCTGTTGGGACAGACAGAAACACATACATGTAGAACTATCAGCATCCTCCCATCTATATCAGAGGTTTGAAAATGTCATCCAGGCCACTCCTCATTCTTCAGAAAACTAGGGTTAAGTACCTTTCTTGCTTGCCCCCAACCTGCAGGCAGGAATGTCTTTCAGATGCTGGTCTTTGTTCTCCCAAGGTGCCAGGCACAGAATCTGCTACACTATCTGCTCTCAGACTATAGTATAGCAGAGGCAGTAAAGGTGCAGATTCTGAAATCAGACTGCCTGGGTCCAAATTTCTTTTTTTTTAATTTTCTATATTTTATTTATTATTTTTGTTGTTCAAGTACACTTGTCTCCATTTCCCCCCACCACTCCCTCACAACCCCACCCATCCCCACCTCCCATCCTAGATCCTACCCGCCTTTGGCTTTGTCCATGGGTCCTTTATACATGTCTGTGAAAAGCCCTCCCACTTTCCCCCCTTTATCTCCTCCCACCTCCCCTGGGTTACTGTCAGTTTGTTCTTAATTTCATTGTGTCTGGTTATATTTTGCTTGCTTGTTTGTTTTGTTGATTAGGTTCTACTTATAGGTGAGATCATATGCTATTTGTCTTTCACCAACTGGCTTATTTCACTTAACATAATGCTCTCCAGATCCATTCATGCTGTTGCGAATGGTAAGAACACCTTATTTCTCTCTGCTGTGTGGTATTCCATTGTGTAAATGTACCATAGGTTTTTGATCCACTCATTTACTGATGGGCACTTAGGTTGCTTTCAGCACTTGGCTACTGTAAATTGTGCTGCTGTGAACTTTAGGGTGCATAAGTTCTTTTGGACTGGTGTTTCAGGATTCTTAGTATAATCCCAGCAGTGGTAAAAAGGTGGTTCCATTTTTAGTTTTCTGAGGAAATTCCATATTGTTTTCCACAGTAGCTACACCAGTCTTCATTACCACCAGAAGTGCACTAGGGTTCCCTTTTCTCCACAAGCTGGCCAGCACTTGTTATTTGTTGATTTGGTTATGATGGCCATTCTGACCATTGTGAAGTGGTCTCTCATTGTGGTTTTAATCTGCATCTCTCTGAGGGCTAGTGATGCTGAACATCCTTTCATATGACTCTGGGCCCTCTATATGTCCTCCTTGGAGAAATGGCTAATCAGGTGCTTTGCCCATTTTTTTTTTTAATCTTTTTTTTTTCCCTTTTAGATTTTATTTATTTATCTTTAGAGGGGAAGGGAAGGAGAGAGGGAGAGAAACATCAATGTGTGGTTGCCTCTTGTATGTCCCCTGCCGGGAACTGGCCTGGCAACCCAGGCATGTGCCCTGACTGGGAATCGAACCGCGACCCTTCGGTTCACAGGCCCGCACTCAATCCACTGAGCTACACCAGCCAGGGCTCCTTTGCCCATTTTTTAATTGGGTTGTTTGTCTTCCTGGAGTGGAGTCGTGTGAGTTCTTTACATATCTTGGAGATCAGACCCTTGTCCCAGTTATCATTTGCAAACACATTTTCCCTTACAGTTGATTCTCTTTTTATTTTAATGCTGTTTTCTTTAGCCATACAGCAGCTTTTTATTTTGATGAAGTCCTATGTGTCTATTTTTTCCTTTATGTCCCTTAATTTAGGAGACATATTAGAAAAAATATTGCTGCATGGAATATCTGAGATTTTCCTGCCTATGTTCTCCTCTAGGACTTTTATGGTGAAATGACTTATATTGAAGTCTTTTATCCATCTTGAGTTTATTTTTGTGTATGGTGTAAGTTGGTGGTCAAGTTTCTTTTTTTCTTTTTTCTTTTTTGCATGTAGCTATCCAGTTCTCCCAACACCATTTGTTGAAGAGGCTATTTTACTCCATTTTATGCTTCTGCCCCTTTTGTTGAATATTAATTGACCCTAGAGACTTGGGCTTATTTCTGGGCACTCTAATCTGTTCTGTTGATCTATGTGTCTGTTCTTATGTACCTGGGTCCAAATTCTAACTAGCTATGTGACCTTGGGCAAGTTACTCAACCTCTTTCTCCTTCAGTTGCATAATCTGTAAAATGTAGATAACATAGTACTCTCCTGATAGAATTATGATAAGGATTAAATGAATATCTATGTGTATAAACACACATACATATTTACATACCTATATGCATATCTATATATTCACATACACACAGATAATAGATAGGTAGATGGGAAGGAAGGAAGGAAGAGAGAGGGAAAGGAAGGAAGGAAGGAAGGAAGGAAAGAAGGAAGATGAACTGCATCTGGCATATCAAAACACTAGATAAGTATTAGCTATTGTTATCACTCCTAAACTCTTGTGGGGCTGACTCAGAGGACTTTGCAATATGTACCCGCAAATGCTGTCTTATCCCTAATATAATCTTGTGGGCCCTGCTTCAGGCCTCGAGGATATTCTAAGAGAATACAGTCAACTTGGCCTGACATAGTAGGGAAGGGAACCCATGAATCCATGGTTAGATGTATTCTTTTCACCTGGGGGCCTGAGAAATAAGCTCAGAGATACATTTCTAGGTTTTCTCCTTTCACAGGATTGTGAGCCTAATTTTCTCACAGTGATGGGAGCCCTGAAGTTGAAGAGTGGACAAAAGGTTTATTGGAATCATTAATTATTTTTTTTTGTAATTCATAGGGCAAGAGCTACTGAGATCTCAGAATGAGTACAGCAGCTCAAGATTAGGATCTCAGAAATACAACTTTGCAAAGGGATGCCTCTCCATGAGGGAAATCTTTATTACTGTAAAATTCAAACCCCTGCAGAAAAAAATCCTTGAACAAGTTTATACCAACAGCTCTTCTTTCCTTCTCAATGAGTTATTTTTACCAACTTAACCATCTTTATTTATTCATCTCTTTAAATGTATTTGTATTTAAGTTTTCTTCTGCTTAAGTTTGTTTTAGTTTGGATGTCTATTCTTGTATCTCAAGTGTTATACATTCAAACTTCAGTAGCATTATATTATATCAATGAATATTTATGTATTTTTATTGTTCGATTACAGTTGTCACCATTTCCCCCATTACTCTCCTCTGCCCTACTCACCCTCACCTCCCATATTCGATCCTCTCCCCACCCCATTGTCTTTGTCCATGGGTTCTTCATACACATTTCTTTTTTTTTTTTTTTTAATATTTTATTTATTTATTTATTTATCTTTAGAGGGGAAGGGAAGGAGAGAGGGCGAGAAACATCAATGTGCGGTTGCCTCTTGTATGTCCCCTGCCGGAAACTGGCCTGGCAACCCAGGCATGTGCCCTGACTGGGAATCGAACCGCGATCCTTTGGTTCGCAGGCCCGCGCTCAATCCACTGAGCTACACCAGCCAGGGCTTCATACACATTTCTTAACCATCCTTTCCCTCTTTCCCCTGTTATCCTCTTCACCCCTCCCCTCTTGTCACTGTCAGTTTGTTCTTTATTTCCATGCTCTAGTTCTATTTTGCTTGCTTGTTTGTTTGGTTGATTAGGTTCCACTTATAGGTGAGATTGAACCCTAGTACACTGTTTGTGGGAATGCAGACTGGTGCAGCTACTGTGGAAAACAGTATGGAATTTTTTTCCCAAAGAGTTTATTCCCTTCCAGATTCTTTAGAGAACCCCAGAATGGTAGCATCAGAGACCCAAGAGGAAGGTAAATCTCAAAGGACTGAGTTGAGGACATCTACATTATGCTGTGTGTGCATGAGCATGTGTTGTGAACCCAACCACTCTGGGGTACCCTGGGCAGTAGCCACACATGCACGTATTACTCCTACTAGCTGGATTTGTGGCCAGATGAGGATCACATTCTCCCTTTCTTCTCCCTGATTTCATGTTAGTCTACCCAAATGGATATCAGGCTGATGCCTAAGGAGATGAAACTGCCATTAAATGCCAGCAGGAATCTGGGTGTGAGCAAGAGGGACACTGTTCCTAGGCAACCAGCCTGGTCTAGCTCCTATTTCCTTGGTGATGGTGGAGTGAGGATGTGGAGGTGGTTTATTTTACATAAAAACCCCAGTGATTTCTCCTCTTCTTTTTAAAGGAAGAGCTGGAAGGCATCATCTCTCACTCACTCCTTCCCTGCACCACTGCACATTTCCAGTCTCCTGGGTTTTGAATCAGACATAGGTTCAAATGACAAAGTCTCTGCTACTTACTAGCTGTGTGCCACTCAACAAGTTATATACCTCTCTAAGCCTCAGGTTCTTAATCTGTGGAAAGTATGTAAAAATGAGATAATATACGTCAAGCGCTAAGCACAAGCTTGCCAACTGGTGAGTATTCAAAAATATTAGCTCTGGTCAGTGCAAGGAAACGGTTCCCAGTGGCAAATCTCAGGAATGGCAGTAGCCATCACTGTCTCAGTCACAGCCCTGCTCAGAACCATTGGCTTCTCTCTTCACCCCCACACCTTAATCTTAGTTGGAGAATCTTCTCTATATTGGGAAAGGAGACCCTGAGGCCCTCTATCCAGAGGAGAGAGACAGGAAAGCCTGGCTGCTGTTCTGGCGCAGGTGGTGATATCAGGGGAGCCTCCATGCTCACCGTGGACATCAATGACTGTGAGGGCCTCCAAGGTGAGGCGAGCCCCGCTGCTCAGCTTCCCTCGCACCAGTTCGACAATCTGTGTAATCTGATCATTGCTCTTTTTCAGAAAATCCTGGCAGGAACATAGGAGGGGGACAACTGGTTAAGTTGGATTCTCCCCTGGTAATCCCTTCTAGGGGAATGTCACCTTCCACAAGACTCCTGGGTGTCATCCCTCCAGCTTCCTTTCCCTCAGCTCCAGTCATTAACCTCTACACAACTTTCAAATGCATTGTGCTAACTGAAAGAAGCTAAAGTTGAAAGGCTAGATACTGTATGGCTTTATTTTCTTTTCTTTTTTTTTTCCATTTTTTATTTTATTTATTTTTTTAAATCAGTATTTTTTAATTGTTGATATTGTACAGTTTTCTGTCTTTTACCCCACCCCAGCCCTCCCCTCCTTCCTCCCATTTCCACCCCCCATAGTTTTTGTCCATGAGTCCTTTATACTTGTTGCTCTAAACCGTTCCCCTTTTCCCCTGAAATTCCCTCCCCTCCCACTCTGGACACTGTCAGACTGTTCTCAAATTCAGTGTCTTTGTTTATATTATGCTTGTTTGTTTGTTTTGTTGATTAGCTTCCTGTTAAAGGTGAGATCATGTGGAAAAGACAAAACTACAGGGGCAGAAAACAGATTGGTAGTTGCCAGAGGCTTGGATAGGGGAAGCAGTTGACTATAAAGGACATGAGAGAATTTGAGCGTTATAAAAATGTATGTGTTTGTCAAAGCTTACAACTGTACACTAAAAAGTGTGAATTTTACTGTACGTAAATTATAAAGAAAATCAGAATTAACAAAACAACCTTGAAATATTCTGAGATTAAAGGAGACATGGGAGATATGAAAACATTCCCTATAAACATGTAATCCTGGATTGGATCCTGGACCAGACAAAAAGACATTAGTTGGGTAACTGGCTAAATTCAGATTAGATAATAATATTGTATCTTGCATCAATGTTGGTTTCTTATTTTGGACAACTGTCCTGTGGTTATGTAAGGTATTTATATTGGTACAATCTGGATGAAGGGCATGTGGAATTCTTTGTATTATTTTTGCAAGATTTTCTGACATTATTTTAAAATAAAGAGTTAAAAAACAACAATAAATTTTAAAAAGGAAAAAAATTGCTTGGTGGAAATTATGCCACATTGACCCTGGAAGCAAAGGCTGCTAAATCTCAGAATCATGTAGCCTAGGATTTCTGCCTGAGAAGGACTGTGAGAGATGTTACACTTAGAGAACTCAAGAACAGTCCCAATTCCAAATTCTCTGTCCAAAGGCCCCCATGAAAACCTGGCTTCTGTGATGCCAGGGTTGGATATCTGATTACTATTTTTTATTTAGAAAACATAGCTACTCTAACTATTGATATATGCCATTCAAATCCTAACTGAGCTGGAAGCTTCATGACAGGCTCACTTACCTGCAGGGTCTTTTCCATTAGGGCTTGAGATACTTCCTGGGTCCAAAAGATAGAAGAGACACAGATAACCACCTGGCCAGGCCACTGCAGGACCCACTGATTACGAGAGACCTAGAATAGTGCAGTGGGGCATTTTCTAGGGTCCGCTCATCTTGCATGATTTAACCTGATTTAAAAACATCCCCTACCATCTTACCCCCTCACAACACATATACAAAAATCCTTCCCTACTCTCAAGCTACAAGGCTTGACATCTCTGGGATTACTGATTTATGCCTTCCTCCTTGAATTTTATGGAAAAAAAAATCACCAACAATCTCATCGACTCTCAACTTTTTTTGCATGCTCCTACCCAAGGACTTTACTAGTTATAATCGAGGTGGTGTTCAGAAAGTATTCACAACTACTCTTTTTAATGGCTACATAATATTACAGTGCTGCCCTGCAGTTTCCTTAGTCATGCCCCCCTATTTTTTTAAATGCAAATCAGGCAAACTATGGCCTGAGGGCCAAATCTATTTTTGTAAATAAAGATGTAATGCAACACAGCTAGGCCCACTGTTTATCTATCATCTCCAAAGGCAAAGATATAGTGTGGGTGGCCTGCAGAACTAAAAATATTTATTACCTGTCCCTTTACAGAAACAGTTTACTGACTTTTGGTATAGATGCAATTGCGTGAAATAACTCACGACAGGCTTTTCTTTAATTTTTGATTCAGAATATATCGTAAGACAAAGGATTGGTATTTTATTTACAATGAAAATACCACTGAAGGAACAGCAGGGTCAGTGTTGTACTTGAGTGAGAAGGTGTTAACTGAATATTCTTTTCTTTGCTAGGAGCTGGCTAAAATGGTTCTTTTCTCTTACGCCTCTGTCCTATTTGTTTCCCCTAAAGCTTTGGGACTGAATGAGTTGTGCCAGTTAGGGCATGTGTCATGTGAATGAAAAGCTTGGGGATGGGGAGAATGTTTGATTAGAAGGGGCTCTTGCCACCAATTCATTTCACAGAAAGGACTGGCCCACTGCAAGCATTTCACCAGAAACAAATTTGCAAGAAAAGGAGAGGCACAGAAGGGTCAGGTGTACCTAGCAGGACTGACGTGAGCTTTGATAGAAGACAGAGAAGTGGTCAGAACTAATTCATTTAACCTCCCCAAAGTTCTTGTTGTTGTACCAACACCCTGGCATATGAACCCCATTCTTGTTTACCTGGACATATGCTTCAATCCCAAGTCGAATAACTTCCCTCATACTGACAAGCATCACCTGCTCCACCTGCTGGAGCCACTTTTCCACCATGCCCTGCAAGTGAGACAGACAGGCAGCAACCATTAGCCAAGCCCAGAGGAAGAGACCATCTGCAGAACCAGCTTTCTCTCTGGACAGGGCTGGAGGTAGTCCCCAAGGCTGTGCACCTGGGGATTCAGAACCAGCCACCCCAAGATGTGTCTCAGTGGTATGCAAATTATTTTGAGCTAAAGGCAATAATGACCCTTTGACCTCAAGAGAAACTTCTGCCCATCCCCCCAAGTTAAGATATTTAAAAAAGAAAATTAAGATTAAGATATTCTGAACTATCTAGAATATAAATTAGGAGGCTGGTCTGTGATTAGAATCACCAGCAATGAATTCTTACCGATCCATATGGTGAGGCAAACTACTAATTACAGAATATGTGCTCTCCCTGCAGTGACCTGCTGAAGCCCCAAGATGCATTATCTCATCCCTAGCTCAGAAGCTCTTCTAGACCTTAGTTTCCCTGTCTGTCTCTGAACCTCTCCTGTATGTGGGGTCTCTGACTTTCTTATATATGTGCTCCCTTACATATGTATGTAATTACATTTGGTTATTTTCTGTTCTTAACTCAGCTCACATTTATTTGATTACTAGACCAGCCAAAAGAACCTTGAGGGTAGAGGAAAGTTTCTTTCTCCCCCACATATCCCTTCAAACCAATAATCTTTAACTACTTGTTTTACATTTATTTACTGCATTCTAGGAAGTGTGCGTCTTGTAAAAGGTGCAATAAGGGGTTTTTAACATGCATTTCTTTCATATTTTCTGAAACAGACAATTTGTTGGGGGGAAAATGACATTTATATTTCAGTTAATGAAGTAATCTCTCTTTCTTTCTTTCTTTCTTTCTTTCTTTCTTTCTTTCTTTCTTTCTTTCTTTCTTTCTTTTTCATTGCTTTTAGAGAGAGAGGAAGGGAGAAGAATGGAGAGAGAGAAACATCAATGTGAGAGAGAAGCATCAATTGGTTGCCTGCCGCACATGCCTTGATGTACTACCCAGACTGGGGATCAAACCTGTAAACTAGATATGTGCCCTGACCAATAATCAAACCCGTAACCTTTTGGTTATGGGACGATGCTCCAACTAACTAAGCTACACTCATCAGGGCAAAAACTGCTCATTTCTAATGAACAGTCTTAATTCTTACATTATTCCAGTGGTTCCCAAATTTGCTGTGCATTTGAACTGTTTGGAGATCTGTAAAAAAAAAAATAATAAATACAGAGGCCCGATTCCCACTTCCAGACATAATTGGTGTGGGATGTAACCTGGGCATCTGATTTATTTCAAAGCTCTACAGGGGATTCAAATGTGCAGCTAATTATTCAGTTCCAGAATTTCTGGCCACTGTAGCTGTTGATTTCAGGCACCAATGAGTGAGGTGATGTGTAGTTGGGTTACCTGATTCCAACTTGTGTGTGTTGGCAACAGTAAGCAAAGTGAGGCTGAGTGATTACCCATTTCAATGAACATGATGTCATGTTCAGCAGGAGTAGAAGTAATTTACACTATACTCATTATTTAAGGACACATGTATAAAAACTGAAGTTAAATGGAATTGATTCCACATTTTATTGACCCTTGAAAACACCTGCCCCAGCAAGCTTTCTGACTGAATTACTTTTAACTGCTCATGGAAATCTGAGCAGCATCAGTTTGGATCTGATTCCTGCTATGGCCTGCACATCAAGTTTGGTGGAAATCCTTCCACAAACATGGTGTGTCACATTAGCTGCAGTATATTACCCATTTTATTTTTTTCAGATTTTATTTATTTTTAGAGAGAGGAGAAAGAGAAGGAAAGAAATATTGATGCAAGAGAGAAACATTGATCATTTGCCTCTCGTGTGTGCTCCAATGAGGGTCCAAACCTGCAACCCAGGCATGTGCCCTGACCAGGAAACAAACAAGTGACCTTTTGCTTTGTGGAATGAGGCCCAACTCAGTGAGACACACTAGGCAGAACTTCTTCCCATTTTAGAGGTGGGAAAACTGAGACTTTAAAAGATGGAGTCACTTCCTAAAGTCACCCAGTCATTAATTAAGTTGTAGAATCCATGTATTCCACCTTGAAGCAAACTGAAACTAGAGTCTAAATGCTTAACCCATGTGTTCTCTGCCTCTCTGTTTTGCTCTGTTATTGAGAAAAGAACCAAAAATGGGTAAGGGAACTTACTTTTGCTAGAGCTGGGTAGATTTTCTGTTTGAATGGAACAGTTTCTTTTTCTGAGCTGATCATGCCCACAATCTCCAAATTGTCTGTAAACTCCAGCTTGGCAATTCCTTCGAAGCATTTTTTTAAATGTGGCTGTACACGGAGGGGGTCCTTGGTTTCTGACAAGATCTCCAGCAGCTCATCATTTGACAGGAAGAAGAACCTATTTCAAAGCAAAGGAAGATGGTAACTGAAATCTCTTCTGAGATCAACTCTTTTCAACAAGGTTATAATCCCAACAGGTAAATGGTACTCAGATGAAGACCAGCTATGTTGTAGGGTCTACTCTAAGGCCCACTTCTTTCACCATTTTCCATCTAATGCATGTAGGGTGGAGATGACTTTGACTCTGAGAGCTAGAGAAACAATGGAAGCTGGTATGTCTGAGTTTAATATGGTTGGGTGGGGGGTGCTACCTTTTGAAAGACAACCAGATAGAGCAGGGGTTCTCAACCTTGGCTGCACTTCAGAATCACCTACTGAACTTATTAAAAAATCCCAATGCCAAGGTTCTTGGCTTGAATGCCTAATGCCCAGAAATTTGTATATAATTGATCTGGGGATGAATCTGGATATTTGTATTTTTAAAAATCCCAGGTGGGAGCAGGTAGAAGAGAGTAAAAGGGAGATAAATGGTGATGAAAGGAGACTTGACTTTGGATAGTGAACACACAATACAACACACTGATGATGTGTTATAGAATTGTACACCTGAAACCTATATAATTTTATCAGCCAATGACACCCCAATAAATTCAGTTAAAAAATAAAAATAAATATCCCAAGTGATTCTAATGTGTAGTTAGAGTTGAGAATCACTGGGCAGGAGAAGGAAAGAGAGACTTTCTTTTCTTTCCTTATCTCCAGGTATGAAAGAAGGTAGGACAGGTGTGAAGTAATAAGTACTTGTTAATAATGAACTTATTTACATGCAGGGGCCTTTACTCTGCTTTAAATACTCTTAATAAGGTAGCTTCATTCTCTTGCTCAGGGCCTTAAGGCAGCAACAACAAATCTTCAGACAATGTTCAAAAAACAAACCTCTACTGTGACCACTAGGCTGAAAGTTCCATAATGAAGGCACTATAAGATTATAGTCTTCACTATATATGATGGATTACAAAAATGGCCACAATATTTGCACCTAATCTCATCAAGAGGCAGAGTCTACTTTCATATCTCTTGAACCTGAGCTGGCTCTATGTCCCACTGTGGCAAACATGAATTTGCGCAAAGTCTGAAGCCTGGACATCAAGAAGCCTTGAAGCTTCCATTCTCACTGGTCTTGGGAATGCTGTGGCCACCACCATATGAATAAACCCAGGCTAGCCTTCAGCAGGCTACAAGACATGTGGCCCAACTACCTTTGTTGCCCCAGCCAACAGGAAGCCAACCACCATATAAATGATTGGAGCCATTGAGTACCAGCTGACTGTAGTCACAGGAGTGGGCCATGATGAGAACAGAAGAACCATCCAGCTGAGCCCAGCCCAATTTGCCAACCCACAGAGTTGTGAGCTAAATAAATAGTTGATATTTTAAGCTTGTAAGTGTTTTGGGGTGGTTTGCTATGCAGCAAAACAAGCTAGTATTACTGTAGCTGCAGTCTTGCACAGGTAGGAAGAGCTCAATAATTAGTTGTTGGCTGACTGACTAATGAGAACGTCAATTTCTCCCACTCCCTAGTAAAATTCAAACAGCTGATCTCTATAGATTCATTATATGTGACGATGAATAATGCTCAATGGTTGTAAGAGTAACACTTAATATCTTTGTATAATTTAAAATTAAAATGAGGCTCGGAGAGGCTCTTATCCAGACAACCTGGATTTGATTTCTAGCTTCTCCATTTACCAGTATTGTGTTTTTTGGCAACTTGTTGTTTCCTGCTTTATAAAATGGAGATAAAAATTATGCTTCCAACCTCATAGGATTATTGTAAGCGTTAAATAAGTTGTGTAAAGCACTTAAAGTAGGGTCCTGGCACATGATAAATGCTGTGTTAGTGTTGGCTGTTATTTGTATTTTTATTGGGAACAACAGCTGTGGGTATAGAATTAGAAGTCTGAATATCAGAAGTTTCCTCTTCCCAAGCTTTGTGCTTCCAATTTGAGTTTCCTTCCACTACTTGTGCTCTATCTGTGTTGTCCAATACTGAACGCATTAGCTACCTATGGCTATTCATATTTAAAAACTAATACTAATTAAATGGAAAACTGGCTTTCTCATTTAAAGTGCTGGATAGCCACATGTAGCCCATGGTTACGGTACTGGACAGCACAAAGATAGAACATTTCTGTCATTGAGAAAACTTCTACCGGATATACTGCACTAAATAGATACCAAGGACATTTCTGAATTTCAAACAACCCACTTTTTTTTCCTTGGTGGAAATCAGAGCACTAACTTTGTCTTCATATAGGGGAACATTAACATGTATTTTTCTTAAAGAAAAATTGAGATCAAATCTATATCCTAATTAGAATCAAATACATGAAGTGAAAATCCATTGTCAACTATACATGGATAAATTATCAAGAGTGAGGACTCTCCTTCTTGAAACTATCCCTCTAAACTACCTTAATTTTTACGCAGAAGAATAATTGTTCTCGTGGAAAGAGTCAAATATTTATAAACATACCTACCAGAAACTATAAAATTTGATAGCAAAAACAAAACAATAAAACTTAGCTGACATTTCTTTTTTAAAATTTATTTTCATTGTTGTTCTTGTACAGTTTTCTGTCTTTTACTCCCATCCCAGCCAACTGCCCCAGCCCTCTCCACCTCCCTCCCATTCCCCCCCCCCACCCAGTTTTTGTCCATGTGTCCTTTATACTTGTTGCTGTAAACCCTTCCCCTTTTCCCCTGAAATTCCCTTCCCTCTCCCCTCTGGTGACTGTCAGCCTGTTCTCCAAATTTCAGTGTCTTTGGTTATATTATGCTTGTTTGTTTTGTTGATTAGGTTCCTGTTAAAGGTGAGATCATATGGTATTTGTCTTTCACCACCTGGCTGATTTTGCTTAGTGTGATACATTTCTTAAACCCATATTCTAGATGCTAAATGCTTTACAGGCATTATCTCATTTGACATGCACAACAAATATACTAGGGAGGGGCCATTATTATACCTCTAATTTATAGAGAACCTAAGGCTTAGATAGATTTGCTGACGGTCTCAAGATTAATAAGTGGAAGAGCTGGGACTCTAACTAAGGTCTGTTTACTCCAAAGCCCAGGTTCTTAATCATGACTGCTGTATCTCTCTAATTGCGAATTTGACAATGTTGGTTGGCCAAAGTGTGGATTTGGCCCCCACTGGTGTCCATTCAATCTTACTCTAAATGACAATCATAAAGATATTCCTTACCTCTGAGAACTGTCTCTTGGGGGATGGGAAACTAGGAAAAGATATGGAGTAGATTGAAAGGAGCCACCTCTCACTATGAAAAATGTAATTCTACCTATACATGGGTAATTCCAAACAAAAGGACAATAAATACCTGGGGAAAAATAGTCTCTTCTTTTCCAAGTAATCATTTAGCCCCCTCTGGATGTCCTCCAAGAGAACATTAGCTTCTTGAAGCTTTTCAGCCATTCGAGGCTGATCTGCAGCCACCAGAACCCTGGCATCTTTCACCTAGGTTCCATCAAAAAAGGCAAGAATCATCATGGACTTCTGAGACTCTGAGAATGGTCAGGTTGTATGAGTGTATAACCAGTCAATCAACTAATGATGCCCTGCTCAGCTAAGTGTCTCCTAGTCCCATAAGGGTGAATGTTCATATAACATGACGCTGTTCTTCTGGCCATGGTTGACTGGGCCAGGGTTGGGAACCTGAAACCAATTGACCCAATTATATTTTAACTGCTGGGATTTTGGAATTTAGCCCATAACATTCTATACTGGTCTGGGCTGGCCCCTTGAGGGAGGGGACTTTGCTGCTGTTGAAGAACATCTTTCATGATGTGACTAAGTGGCAGGACAAGCTAGTCTGCAAGACAGGTGGAAGCAGGCACAGAAAGAGCACTCTGCGATTTTCTGAGAGAGTTCTGGGTTCTAGAGCCATCCTTTATATGCTTTCTGCCCTGGAGTTCCATGTGACACCATTTGTTCTTTTTGTTTGAGCTACCTCCAGTGGGTCTCTGTTACTTGCAACTGAAAGTCTTAACTAATATGAGGTTGGAGGAAGCAGGATATCATGCAAACTGGCTGTAATGGCCAAGCAATAGGAATGACCTCTTATCTCATTTCTACAAACAACCAGGGTGGATAGTTCCCTTGAAACAAATTCTTTATAAATATGCCCCAATTGGAACACACTTGACTTCAAAAAAGAAAAAAATGTCATCTTTTAATAGATACTCCCGGATGCCTTTTCTTGGGAGTATCTATTCATACCCAGTAAACTCATACTTTGAGGTCTATTTCCAATGTCACCCCCTTTGGAGGACTTCTTTGACATTCCCGGGCAACTAAATCATTTTCCTGTGTTCTAAAATCTCTTGTATATATTTTCATTATAGCTCTTATGTATCTAAGTCTGTCTCTCGCAAAACAGTGAGTTCTGTGAAGGCAGATATCATACTCTGGTCATCCGCAAGTGTTTTCTGACTGATAGTACAATGACTGGGACATCGTAGGTACTGAATAAACATTTTCTAAATATCTGAGTAACTGAATATGGATAATCATTTAAATTCTGAAAGGATTCTCAATCTGTAAAAGTTTTATTGCATTACTCCATACTAAATAGTCTTCTACCTCATTAGAATGACAGCTAAATTATACAAACAGTACTTATCCCTAAGGAGGTGGGATTTCAAAGGTCTCCATTTTTTATATTACATATATCCATGTTTGAATTTTTAATAATAACTTTTAAGATTACAAATATATAACAATAGTAGGTAGATACGCTTTGCTTCCTTGCAGAACCAAAAGAAGGACAACGACAAATTTAAAAATAAAAAACAACCAGAACTACCAGAGAATCAAACTGTACGGAAGTTTGACAACCAAGGAGTTAAAGAAGAAACATTCATCCAGACTGGTAGGAGAGGTGGAGACAGGCAGCCGGGATGGAGAGGACTTGCAGCAAGGCAGAGAACTGGGCAGGTGAGGTGGCAGTTGGCAGACTAGGCAATCCCACATTCACTTGTGGATAAGCCAGGAGGAACAAACGGGGAGTGAGACAGGCCATGTAACCCAGGGTTCCAATGTGGGAAACTGAAGCCTCAAAACCTCTGGCAGTAAAAATCTATGGGGGTTGCAGTGGCAGGAGAAACTCCTAACCTCACAGGAGTTTGTTGGAGAGACCCACATGATCCTAGAATTTACACAAACCCACCCACCTGTGACTCAGCACCAGAAGGGCCCAATTTGCTTGTGGGTAGTGGGGGATGTGACTGAAAGCTGGCCAAGAGCCAAGCAAGCTGCATTGTCCCCTCTTTGACCCCTCCACCACATAAAGTGCTTCAAGGCAGTGACATGGGTTGCCCTGCCCTGGAGAATACCTAAGAGTCCACCCCTTACAATGTAACAGCTGTGCCAAAAGAAAGAAATATGGCCCAAATAAGAGAACAGATCAAAACTCCAGAAAAAGAACTAAGCTATAAGGAGGTAGACAACCTATCAGATGCAGAGTTCAAAACACTGGTAATCAGGATGCTCACAGAAATATTTGTGTTATGATGCAAAATAGGGGGAGAAGTGAAGGCTATGCAAAGTGAAATAAAAATATACAAGGGACTAACAGCGAAGGGAAAGAAACTAGGATTCAAATCAAATATTTGAAACAGAAGGAAGAAATAAACATTCAACCAGAACAGAATGAAGAAAAAAAATTAGGAGAGGCTTAGGAACCTCCAGGACAACTTTAAATGTTCCAACATCCAAATCATAGGGGTGCCAGAAGGAGAAGAGAAAGAGGAAAAATTGAAAACTTATTTGAAAAAATAATGAAGGCAAACTTCCCCAATGTAGCAAATGAAATAGACTTCTAGGAAATTCAGGAAGCCCAGAGAGTCCCCAGAAAGTTGGACCCAAGGAGGAACACACTAAGACACACCATGATTAAGTTACCCAAGATTAAAGTTAAGGAGAGAATCTTAAAAACAGCAAGAAGAAAGGAGCAAGTTATCTACAAAGGAGTTCCCATAATACTATCAGCTGATTTCTCAAAAGAAACCTTGCAGGCAAGAAGGGGCTGGAAAGAAGTATTCAAAATCATGAAAAGCAAGGACCTACAACCTAGATTACTCTATTCAGCAAAGCTATCATTTAGAATGGAAGGGCAGATAAAGTGCTTCCCAGATAAGGTCAAATTAAAGTTAATCATCACCAAGCCCTTATTGTATGAAATGTTAAAGGGACTTAACTAAGAAAAATAAGATCAAAACTATGAACATTAAAATGACAAGAAACTCACAACTATCAACAACTGAACCTAAAAAAAAAACAATAACAAACACACTAAGCAAACAACTAGAAAAGGAACAGAATCATAGAAATAGACATCATATGGAAGGCTATCAGCGGGGAGGGGGAGGAGGGAGAATGGAGGGGAAGTTCAGGGAATAAGAAGAATAATTGCACAAAATAGGGGAGGTTAAGAATAGTATAGGAAATGGAGAAGCCAAAGAACTCGCATGTATGATCCATGGACATGAACTAAGGGTGGGGGAAATGATGAATAAGTGGGGTGCATGGTGGAGGGGGATAAGGGGAAGAAAAAAATTGGGCAACTGTAAAGCATAATCAATCAATTATACTTAAAAATGTAAAGAAAAGAAATATATAACAATATCAAATTTGTAAAAAGTTTAGTTTACTGATAAGTTTTAAGAGTCACGGCTACAATGCACAGTGAAGAACATCTGTATGGCAGCCCATGTTCCTGCTGTTGAGATGTGCTGGGAGGTACAAACTTACCGCTTGGGACATGAGTGATTTCCAGTAACTATCAACAATGGCAAATTTCTTCCCCTCTTCTGGCATCTGGGCTATGATGTCTTCTGAACTGAAGATCGGTTCCAGGTACAGCCAGGTGGCTTGGCATTTCAACCAGGTGTCCAAAATGTCCTGCACACGGACTAGCTTTTCTTCCCACTTCTGCAAATTTAGCATTTTATGTCTGAATCATTAACTTTCCATTCTGCCTAACAGGCCCAAATGGATGGACTCATTTATTATATACTCATTCTCTTGTTTAGCAAATACTTATTGAGTGCCCCCTTTGGTCTGGTCACTGTTCTAGGCAATGAGAATACAGCAATGAACAAAACAAGTGAGTCCTTGCTCTTATGGAGCTTGCATTCCAGTGGAATAATAACAACAGTAATAATTATTATGTATTATTATTACTATAACAAGTGATGGGCTGAGTGCTTTATGGAGATGAAACTTTTAATCAATAGACTTAGGTGGAAATATTGCTACACATCATACTTTACAAATGCAGAAACTGAGAGACAACAGTTTAAGTAACTTGCTCAAGGTTATCTCATAAGTGGCAGAGTCAGACTTTGAACCCAGGCAGTCTGGTTTCAGAATCTTTGCCCTTAGCCATGCCACTTCTATAAACAATGACAAAATAAGGCCAAGTCCCTACCCTTAAGTAGTTTACATTCTAGATTACTCTAACCCAGATGATATTCACATTCTTTCCAAATGTATTTTTATTTGGTATATTAAAATATTCTCATATTTTCTTTTGGCAGACTTGTGAAGGTGCAGCAGGCAATATGCTGACTTGAATCGTTATTTGCTTTTAGCCTTGTGTTATTTTTTTTCCAATCAGGAGAAAATGAGTTTGTTTGTTAAATGAACTTAAAAACCTTCTCCCTCCTCTGAGAAACTGAGAGCTAACCCGATGTCATGAAATACTCAGGCTCATTTCCTCTTACCCGGCATTCTGCTTCTATTGGTTTGATGAATGCAGAGCCGCACATCGTCTGGGTCTTTATCACATGATCATCAAGTAGCAGCTGAATGTCATCAACTGCACACAAGATGCTTGTATCCTGAAAATAAACATACCTCACCCTGTCAGAATCACAACACTCCCACTATCCTTGCTGATCCCCAAAACCTTACAGCTCAGATCTCCATTCCAGTGGGACAGGAATCTATGTCTTACAAGGGGATGGACTATGTATTTTCTTCCTTGAAAATATTCTTAAAGACACATATTTTCTACCTTCTTTGCAGAAATCAAACATGGCCTAAGCCCAGACCTGCAACTGGTATGTGTTGTAGGGGGAAGAGTTCCAACCCACCCTGGGCTCCCACTTCCTGTGCACTTGCTCACCACTCTTCCTCAGGCAGGAATGCCTCTAAGCTGACCACTTGAGCCTAGACTGGTGGTTCTCAAACTATGCGCTGAGGTGCCCAGGGCACTGCAACAAACTCATAGTAAATAATAGTGGTTATTTAAAAATAAAATGCAAGTGTATTTATTTCAACTTATATGTATTTTTTCAAACAGTTGTTAGGGTGACAGGACACAAGTACTTATTGTTTGAACGTAATTAGTTAAAAAATAGCTGTGAGCTATTTCTGTTGGTCTAGGGAGGGGAACAATGAAAAAATACTAGACCCAAAAGGCTACATGAACCAACAAAGTCTGGAAACCTCTTACTCCACATTTACTAGGTCATATTTTACTAGTAGGTAAGGTTACTGTGACTTAAAGGTCAGTCCCTATGCATGGCACTTTTCCTCCTAGGCCATCCTGGCAAGGAGGATGACTAGGGTCTGTCCCTCTGTGGCAGGTCTGGTCTTTCTGTATATTATATATATATATCGGATATATTTTCTCATTTATCCACCTTTTTTTACTAGTATCTCTGCACTGGGAGTTTTGTCTAACATGTCTAATTGAGGTACCTCTTAATATGGAGGTACCTCAATTTCCTTTTGCTGTTGATCCTCTCTATAGTTGCATCGCTCAAAAACTGAAAATTGGCTGAGAGTAACTAAGTTATTATTCCTAGGTCCCCTAGCTTAACACCTTATCTCAGCCCACAGCCTCTAGGACTATCTCATCCAATCAGATGGTGCAGCATCAATCTGCTAGGACCCAAGGATGGGCTTTGCCAAAGAGGCCCCACATTTTCCTCCCCTCCCATTGGTTCATCCGTAATTCTTATCCAGGTGAAATCAAGGCACTGGTACTGTTGAAACTGAAGGGATAGAGAAGTTACAAAAAAGATCACATGTGCTTGGGGGCTGGGGCAGATATGGAAGGCCTTTAGGGTTTTACTTATCAATCCACATTGCACACTCGAAAGACCAGAGGTGCATTAAAAATACAGATGTTCAGGCATTTTGGGGGTGGAGGAATCAGAAAGAATCAACTGGAATTTGTTTTGGAGAAGTACTAAGTATTGTTTACCCCAGGTATGCTTCCGAGGGACCTGGGGAGCCTTCCCTGGGAGAGGTTAATTTAGGAGGCTTACTTAGCTCCTTCGCACTGAGAAAGCTTGTTGCTCTGAATCAAAAGGCATTTCTCATTAAAAAAAAGCATCCCTCATTACATAATAAAATTATAAAGGAAAGAAAAGAAAATCCATCCCTTCAGTGGTGCCTGGAGGAAGAACTGGCCCAGGAAGGCAGCCTGCAGAAAACAATCTAATGCACAGCATAGTGATTATAGTCAACGACACTGCATTAAAACATTCAAAGTTGCTAAGAGACTAGATCTTAATTGTTCCCACCACAAAAAGGAAATTATAATTACGTGACATGATAGAGGTGTTAGGTGATACTAGGGTGATAATCATATTGCAACAGATAAATGTATCAAATCCACACACTGTACAACTTATATAATGATATGTGTCAATTATGTCTCAATAAAATTTTTAAAAAAATGTTAGGGATCCTTCCTTTGTGAGTTCTGTTGAAATTCTGAATGGATTCCTTTATTATATACTATAAAACAAATGGGCTGTTCTTGGGGCTGGACAGTTGGACTGAGACTCACAGTGTCCCTGTACTTTACGAAGTTGAATGTCATGTTGACCCAGTCTAACTTCATTTTTTCCAAGTTTTTCTCCAGAGAGTATTCTTTACTGGCAGCTGCTCCAATGGGCTCCAGTCTAAAAAAAGAACATAGTGACAGCTCCATCAGTAGGGGGAGGCAGTGAAAACATTGCAGAGTAAGAATTTCAGATCAGCCTTAAGAGAAATTTAAAATCCTTGAATTTTACTCAAGTATTTACTATCTAATATTTGCCAGCTATCTACAGTATTTTGCAAGGTTTCTTACCCTTGGCACTAGTGGCATTTTGGTCTGTGTTACAGGATGAATTGTGCCCCTCTAAAAATCATGTGTTGAGATCCTAGTCTTCAGTGCCTCAGAATGTGAGATACTCTGTTTGGACATAGGGTCTTTAGCAAGGTAGTTAAGTTAAAATGACATCATTAAGTGTAGGTCCTAATCCAGAATGACTGGCACCCTTTTAAGAAAAGGAGACGAGGGACAACATGTGAGGATACAAGAGGATGGACAGCCATCTGCGAGCCAAGGAGCAAGGCCTCAGGAGACACTAATCTTGCCAACTCTTTTATCATGGACTTCAAGCCTCTAGAATCGTAAAAAAATAAATTTCTGTTCTTTAAGCTATCCAGTCTGTGGTATTTGTTACAGCAGCCCTAGCAAACTAATACAGGGTTAATAATTCTGTGTTTTGGGACTGTCCTGAAGTTTTAGCAGCATCCCTGGCCTCTGTGTATTAGATGCCAGTAGCAGACTCTTTACATCCCCACCCTTAGCCAGTCGTGATGAGAAAGAAGACAGAACAAGAATGAAAAAGCCCTGAGGTGCCATAACAGGAAGTCCTAACATCAGCTAGCATCCGGCATCCTGGTTATTAAGAAATGCCATGTAGCAAAGGGAACAGCATGGATGGAACTGGAGAGCATCATGCTAAGCGAAATAAGCCAGGCAGTGAAAGACAAATACCATATGATCTCACCTTTAACAGGAACCTAATCAACAAAACAAACAAACAAGCATAATATAACCAAAGACATTGAAATTGAGAATAGGCTGAAAGTCACCAGAGGGGAGAGGGGAGGGAATTTCAGGGGAAAAGGGGAAGGATTTACAGGAACAAGTATAAAGGACACATGGACAAAAACTATGGGGGGCGGAAAAGGAAGGGAAGTGGGGAGGGCTGGGGTGGTGGGTTGGGGTGGGAGTAAAAGACAGAAAACTGTACAAGATCAACAATTAAAATAAGAATTGAAAAAAAAAAAGAAAAAAAGAAATGCCATGTAGTACCTAGAAAGGGACCATGCATGTGCACTGTAACCGTAGTTGACCAGTTTCACCTCTGCTTCATTATCATGCTATTATAATAAATTAGCATTGAGGGTTGATCCCCAAGTGGGCAATCAAGGAAGATTGTGGGAAATCACATGCACAGAAGCTTAAAAGTTACATAACCACTTGCACATGTGCCATAAAAAGCCAGCCACATGAAACAAAAGAATTCAGAAAAAAACAACCCCCTATAAAGCCTTGTACCTTTTAAGCAGAAGGGGGACATTTTCTGGGCAGAGGTAGCCTGCTCCTATATCTTGGGAAATGTAATTTTCTTTCTTTTTTTAAAGTATATTTTATTGATTATACTGTTACAGTTGTCTCAATTTCTTTTCCCTTTGCTCCCCTCTGCCCCGCTTCCCTCCAGCAATTGCATCCCTTACCCCTGCCTCAATTCATGTCCATGGGTTGTGCATGTTAAGTTCTTTGGCTTCTCCGTTTCCTATACTATTCTTAACATCCCCCTGTCTATTTTGTATCTCCAATTATGCTTCTTGATCCCTGAACCATCTCTCCTCTTTCTCCTCCTTCCCCTTCCTGACTGATAACCCTCCAAATGTTCCCCATACCTATGACTCTGTTCCTGTTCTAGTTGTTTGCTTAGTTTCTTTTGCTTTTATTTTTTAGATTCAGTTCTTGATAGCTGAGGGTTTTGTGTTTTTTGTCATTTTAATGTTCATAGTTTTGATCTTCATCTTTTTCTTAAATAAGTCCCTTTAAGATTTCATGTAATAATAATTGGTGATGATGACTTCCTTTAGCCTTCTCCCTTGTCTGGGAAGCACTTTATCTGCCCTTCCATTCTAAATGATAGCTTTGCTAGATAAAGAAATCTTGTTTGTAGGTCCTTGCTTTTCATGATTTTGAATACTTCTTTCCAGCCCCTTCTTGCCTGCAAAGTTTCTTTTGAGAAATCATCTGACAGTCTTATGAGAACTCCTTTGTAGGTAACTCTCTCCTTTTCTCTTGTGGCTTATAAGATTCTCTCTTTATCTTTAATTCTGGCATTTTAATTATGAGTCTTAGTGTGATCCTCTTTGGGTCCAGCTTGATTAGGACTCTGTGCTTCCTGGACTTGCATGTCTATTTCCTTCACCAAATTAGGGAAGTTTTCTTCCATTTTTTCAAATAGATTTCCAATTTCTTGCTCTTTCTGTTCTCCTTATGGCACCCCCATGATGTAAATATTGGACCTCTTGAAGTTATCCCAGAGGCTGCTTGTACTAGCCTCATTTTTGTGGAATCTTTTTGGTTGGTTTTTGCTTCCTCATATTCCAAATCATTGATTTTATTCTCTGCTTCATCCACTTTACTGTTGTTTCCCTGTAAATTGTTTTTTATTCCAACTAGTGAATACTTCATTTCTGACTGGATCTTTTTTATGCTGCTGAGGTCCTCACTAAATTCCTTGAGCATTCTTATAACCAGTGTTTTGAACTCTGCATCTGATAGATGGCTTATCTCCATTTTGTTTAGCTCTTTTTCTGGAGTTTTGATCTGTTCTTTCATTTGGGCCATGTTTCTTTGTCTCCTTGTTTTAGCAGTCTCCCTGTGTTTGTTTTGTATTGTATGGATTAGGTAGAGCTGCTGTGACTCCCTGTCTTGGTAATGTGCCCTAATGTAGCAGGTGTCCTGCAGGGTCTAGTGGCACATCCTCCCCTATCACCCAAGCTGGGTACTTGAGGTGTGCCCTTTGTGTGGGCTGATTACACTCTGCTCTTTTAGTTGAGCCTTGGTTTCTGTTGGCAGATCAATGGGAGGGATTTACCCAGGCCAGTCAGCTACAAGGATTAGCTGTGAGCACTGACCACCAACCTCCACTCTGTGGAGGATCAGCTGTGCAGGGGCAGGGTGATGGTGCTCTGACATGGCCTGTAGCCGTCTACTGGGTGCACTGGCCTTGGGGTTTCCTGGGTGGTGCAGGCCAAGGATGGCCCCCAGGGATCACCGTTACTGAGCTATAAAGCAATTGGAGATGGCTGCTCCCTGTGATGGGCTTGGAGATTCCCAGGTAAAACTGAGCTGTGAAACTAATTTGGCTACTCTTGGTGTCTGTCCTGGAGCTCACTGAGACCAGCTGTTCATTTCCTTCCTAGTATGCCTCTGGTGCCTTTCAAGCTGCCATCCCAGCACTGGAGCTCAGAGGGAGTAAGTCTGAGTAGGTGAGTCCATATGTGGGTTCTTTAAGAGGAACTGCTTGGGGCTCCAGAAGTTTCTACCACCGACTCAATCCCTGTTGGTTTTTGCAACCAGAAGTTGTGGGGACTTATCTTTCTGGTACCGGAACCCTGGGCTTGGGGGCCTGGCATGAGGCTGGGCCTTTTCACTCCTGAAATATTGCTTCCAAATTTTTATGTACCACACATGGGTGAGACACCAGCCCATTCCATGTCTGCACCCCTCCTCCCAGTCTGGATGGATGTGGTTTCTTTAATTCTGTAGTTGTCAGACTTCTATTCGACTTGATTTTTTATGGCTCTGAGTAACGGTTGTCCTATATTTTAGTTGTAATTTTGATGTGGTTATATGAAGAGGAAGCCATGTCTGCCCATATTGCCATCTTAACTGGAAGCCCAGGAACTGTACTTTTTTTTTTTTTTACTAAATCTCGCTTGCTTTGCTTAACTGGCTGTGTAGTCCGTTCGATATTTTGTGACCACCAAGAACCTGGACCTCGTCTCCATCTGCAGCATTTGGTGAGCCAGCCACAAAATCTGTAAGAGTGCCAGTGCAGTAACAAAATTCGTTATTGCCCCAGCAGCTAGGGGATATTTTCATTTTCTTGGTCTGTCCATTCTGTTTCTTTTCTGATGCCCTGGGTCATCCCAGACCCTTGAAGAGAGTCTGTTGTTTTTGTGCAGGTAGAGCATTCAACTTGATCTGCATCTGAATACCCCTTGCAAGAGTTTCAAGGAGGGGTAATGTTGTTTTTACCAGGTAAATATCTTGCTTTCTCCCTCTGGAGAACTAGCCACACCCCCATGGGTATGGGTCAGGCAGTTAAGAGCTGATTAGGTGCCCACCACTTGAAGACATTGTCCCATCCCTATGGCATATCCCCTACTTACGTTTAGTTTTTGAGAGGAGGAGGCAAAGATTTAATCTTCAGCAGAAATTTCCAGCCTTTCCAGGTCTCCTTCTTCTAACTATGCATTTTCATTTAACTTGCCTTGCTCACAATCTTCATCTCTCCTTTTCTGGCTACTTTATTTACATTCTATTCCCCTCCCCCAACTCTGTCTGTCTTGCTACAGAGTAATTGCTGTGTTTGTTCTCAAACTGAGCAGCAATCTAGTAATCCTCAAATGCTAACTCCTGAGAAGAACAGGGCAATTAAAGCTGCTACTCAAACTCATTGCAGGTGTTGGAAACAGCATGGGACCTACTCTCAATGTAGAGGAAAAAAGTGGCACTTTTAAACTCAAGCTGATTTTCTGCTTGAGCCTCTTATCCTTGCTGTCTCCCAGGATATAGATGCCATTGTTCAATCCCTACACTAGAGAAAGGCCAGCGCCCACCACTACCAGGAACGAATCTTGTTATCACCCAAACCCTAACATGTTACCCCCTGAGAGTAAGTGGGGAATTGGTGGAGGAATTATCTGGGTACATACTCCCTTCTCTGTGTCTGACCTGACGCTTTGCAAAGAAAAACTTGGTCGGTTTTCAGAAAATCCTAGCAAGTTCACAAACGGGTTTAATCATTTAGCACTGATTTATGACCTAACTAGGAGTAATTTACAGATTGTTCTCTTCCACTGTTGCACTGTAAACAAAAAGTGGCACATGATAGGGGTTGCTAGGGCTTATGCTAAAGAATCAGCTGGTAGCCATGCTCAACATCTCATATCAACCAGGGAAAATGCAATCCTGATTCAGGACCTTAGCTGGATCTATCAAACTGAAACAGTCAAGGAACCCAAGCTATAGCAGCAAAAAGATGAATCCCAATCACTTAATTAGATTCCACCCTTAATTATGGGAAACTGAGGCAAAGGTAACCCATGGCCACCCTAGATCTAACTTTAATTCGGCAGTCGGCATACACAAGCTTTTAGATTCGCCAGAGAGATCTGGTAGCTTTGAATGCTGGGATAATGGGGATGCTCTGTAACCCACTAGGGAACTCCTTGAGCAACTGAAAGTGGATGCCTCTAGGCACCTGGGGAGTTACACTCTTTTCTCTATGTTTGCCGTGGACAAGATGGGGAAATATACCCTCTATCCCCTCAGGATCCCAGTTGGGATGTATTCTTAGAAATTGGGATACATTTGACTCTGAAAACCTCAAGAAGAGGTGGCTAATTTTCTTATACAATACAGCCTGGCCTCAGTATAGGCTAGGAGCTGGGGATATATGGCCTGAAAATGGGAGCAAAAATTACAACACCACACCCAGGCTAGACCTGTTTTATCAGAGGTTAGGCAAGTGGTCAGAGGTCCCCTACATTCAAGCCTTTGTGACATTATATCAAAATTTATCTCTTTGCTCTGAGCAAAAGAAGACAACTCTTTTGGGAGCTAACAATGATATTCTAGTAGGCCTCAGAGTCCAGAGGCCTCAACCCTTGAGGCAACTACAATATACAACTACTTTCCAATATACCCCAAATTATCAGCTGGAGAGAAACCTAGAGTCCAGCAAGACATACTTGGAGCAGAGCTCATATCTCCCTGAAGCTCCTGCCCTCCTACCCATGAGGGAAATAGCAGGCACAGAAGGTCCTTTTTAGGTACATGTGTCCTCAATAACTTACCTGCAGCAATGCAAAGACAGACTAGGAAACTTTTCTGAAGATCCCTCACACTTTACTAGTAATTTTAAAACTCTAACTCTTGTCTTTAACATGTCCTGGAGAGACCTCTATATAATTTTAACCACTTATTTTTCTCCAGAACACCCCCCCCCCCCGCCAGCAAATTTGGAGGTAAACTCTCAAATATGCAGTTACATGCTCAAAATCCCAATGATGTAAGACTGGCAGCTCAAACAGTCCCTGATCAACAGCCTGATTGGGACTGTAATACTCAGGGAGGGACCAGAAACAGGAACACCATGATTCAGTGTTTACTAGCAGGGATGAAACAATGTATTAGGAATCCTGTAAATTAAGACAAGCTCAGAAAAATAACAGAAGGAAAGGAAGAGAATCCTACTCTCTTTCATAAGAGGCTGGTGGAGGTATTCAGGAACTATACTAATCTAGATCCATCCTCTCCAGAAGGCCAAATATTAATGGGATAAAACTGTTAGTCAGTCAGCTCCAGATATTTGCGGCAAGCTCTAGAAATTACAAATGAGTGCACACACTTCTGTGGCCCAGTTGATAGATATTGCTTTCTCAGTTTTTAACAAACATGATTTAGAGGAAAATGGAGAAACATATCCAGCATGAGAAAAAGAGGGGACCAAAGCAGCTCTGCCTACGCTCTTTCTTGCTGCTAGATTTCTTGGAGAAGAGACTTTCTTTAATTTCACTTCTTAGTAACAGTCCTTGAAGCTTTTATTAAGAATCTCAACTGGTCTTCTTGCTTGGTATTTAGGACCTACCATTCCCTTTCCCAGTCTTAAAAACTGTCAAAAGCAAATGAGAAAAATCTTGTGTTTTATCTATAAAAAGTAGTAATTAAAATTATGTGTATTGTCTTTATATGTTCAGTCTTCATGTATATGGTCTTTATGTAATAAGTCTTTGTCTATGTATTACATATGGTACATTTTCTACTTTGGATAGCATAACTAGCATGTAATATTCTATTGGCCTAAAGAAATTACATACTAAAATAAATTGAACAGGATCCTGTGGTTTGGACAAATTATTTGATATTAAAACCAGTTTTAAATTTGATTCATTTTTTGAGTTAGTACCATAAAAATATGTTGTTTTACAAAAAGCTTATTTTACAATCTTTTGGTTAAGTTTGTTTGACAGCCTTCTCAAAGTTTAAATTTTTAAAACCAAGAAATTACTTTGAGTTATTTCAGTGGGCCTCTGGAATACCTCAAGGATTTGTTCTCTTTATAAAAAGAAAATTTTTGAACTAATTAGGCCTATTTAATATGCTTGAAATTACATGGGAAGTTTTGCCAAACAGAATAATAATAACTATGTTCTAATTGTGTTCATATATTTTAACTAGAATGGATAATCTAGAGATTTTAGCCTGCCCTAGGAAGAAACTTGCAAATATTTAAAGCCAACTTCAAACAGAAAATTCTCAGGGGTAGCAGGAGTCCTATTAGTGACACCAGACAAGCCACACCAGACAAGCCAAGAATGATGGTTCCCTGTGGGACACTGAGCAATGGTATTCTGAGTTATTGTAATCCACACATTGGGAATATACTAATTATTTCCAATGCTCAGTGCACACTTCTAGTAAGTCATGTACAGTGTTTTAAAACCACGCATGCTGGTTTGAACCACACTGGCTGGTGTGGCTCAGTGGATTGAGCACCAGCCTGAGAACCAAAGGCTCATCAGTTCGATTCCCAGTCAGGGCACATGCCTGAGTTGCAGGCCAGGTCCCCAGTAGGGGCGCACAAGAGGCAATCACACATTGACGTTTCTCTCCCTCTCTTTCTCCCTTCCCCTCTGTCTATAAATAAATAAATAAATAAATAAATCTTGAAAAAAATCTCACATACTGTTTGGTCTTCATTTATTTTGAAATTGTATGTTAAATCTAAAAATACGGGCTTTGTGGTGTACTTTTATGTCATTTCATAGTAATTATTACTTACCAAGAAATTGCTACTTTAGAATGTTATATCTTACAAAGAAGCAAAGTTCTTTGTCAGTTGCATTATAACCAAATCTATAACCATGTCGTTTTAAATTCTGTGATTTATAAAGTCACTGTTTTACTTTAATGAATTTGCAAATGTATCCTTGAAAAGGTTCATGAAAAGGACTCTGACTTACTCTAAATTACAGGTACCTAAGCATGTCATATCTTTGAAGTAGATGACAATTTATAGAACTCTAAGGAATAACTGGATTCATGGAAATACTGGCAAATAATCAAAACAAACAAAAAATGGTTATATGGGACTAAATGAACTGAAGATAATTATACTTATGGCTTTGTTCTTTTTGTTTTCCAGATATAAGGAAACTATTTTTCCTAGAGCAATTTTGTAAATTATACCCTTATATGCAATACTGAAACATTTATATTTTTCTCCCTAACTAATCCCTCCAGAATTTGACAGCTCTTAATAAGTGAATATTATTCTCATGACAATATGTTTGTTTGCATAAACCCAATAAGAATCTCTTCTCTTTATAAAAGGACCAGTTTCCAATTGTGGTTTGTTAAACAAGTCTTTGTCTGGAATGTCATAATCAAGAGTCATGCCTGGACTAATACAAAAATGGCCTCATACCTTGGTTGGTCACGAGGTTCATGACAGTCTTTCTGGGTAAAGAATGAAGGGTGCATTCTGAAAGATGTGAAGGAAGGAACCTCAAACATTTTGGGGACCTCAAGAACTTGAGAAATCCACCCAAACTTATAGGTATATCAGGCAAAGCCATATGGCACTTGTGTGGCTTGGCTTCTTTGTCCTGTGAGGCTGGCTAAAACCCAATCTGAAGGTTCCTTTTGAAATTCCAGCAAAGCAGATTTAAAAGAGCCTATATGACCAATTATAATTCTTGTTGTGTCTATACAAATAATCAGGCCAAACTGAAACTGGTCTTAATGCAATCTCTTTGATAAAAATGAGGGTAATTTTAGGAACAGAAATTACATTTCAATGGAAATCATAATGCCCCATTGTTACTCACAAACTGAACTGAATCCTAATTTTTCTAGTTTTCTTCCAAGCTAATGTTTCATTTTTTCTCTCTCATCCTCTGACTTAAAATTACTGAGAACTACTGATAAAGTGTCAGCCATACAGAATGTACCTGAGTGCCTGATGATATCAACAGAGATATTTAAACTGCAGAAAAAGATGATCTATCAGATTGTCACTTCCTAATTTCATTGCAGCAAAAGTCTTGCATTTGGGAGTCTTCTCAACTGACATGCTCACAGACTCAGAAACTGGATCATGATTTTCTGTGTTCATTAATGTTTGTGTTCTTTCTTTTTTAAATAGTGTATGCCTATTACCTTATTTACCTGAATGCTTCTTAGCACAGTATAGGCCACACTTTAGAAGGCCATCTGTTTTTCCACCTCCTGAAATGAGACTTAGCAGAATTATTTGAGATCCAAGATGGTACAGGAGTAAGTGGAAACTACGCTAACAGATGGTCCCCCCAGGACCAATCTGGAATTACAACTAAGTTGTAGAGAAATCATCCTGAATAACCAACTGAACACTAGCTGGACAGAAGCCTTATAACCATGGACAGACAGAAGAAACCACTTCACCACAATGGGACTCGTAGGGAGTGCAGAGGAGGCTTGAGAGGGCTGGCTTGGTTTCCATGGGTGGCAGCTGAAGTTCTGGAGGGATATTTTAGCAGCTGGGGATTCCCCCTGAGAAGTATGGGGTCTAAACCCCAAGCTGGGCTCCCCAGCCTACAGTACCAGAACCAGAAAAGAACCCAAATAACATCCAGCTGTGAAAAGCAGTAGGGTGTCTTTCTGCCAAGGAGAGATAGCTGGAGAGTCAGAGAACTTCTTAAAGGGCTGATGCACAAAATTTCATTTGCAGCCACTTACCCTGGGCTCTGGTGGAGGGAGGGCAGAGTGTACTATAAATGCTTGAGGAGAGTCTGGTGTTAGTGGCTCTGGGGAGAGAACTGAAGTAACAGCTGTCAGGATACCTGTGTTGAGTCATTCCCTATACTGCAGAAGCCATCTTTCTCAGGCAGAGCTCTCCTCTCCAAAAGGCATCAGTCTGAGGGGAAGCAATAGTCCTGCCCACAGGAATTACTCTGCCCTACCCTGTGGAGCTTAAGCTGGGCTGCTGATTACAGATTTAGGCTACATCATTGATTAGTTTAACAACTAAGGTGGATCTCTGGGAACTCTATGAGACTTCAACTGACCCTCATTTAGGCCTATGGCTGATATAAGCCAGCCTTGGTACACAGCCTGGTTCTTTCTGCACAAAACAAGCCCAGCAGAGGAAGCCACACACTAGTTGGAAATTAGGAAAACCACTTCAGGGAGTCCTATCTAAATTCTCACAACCCTGCAGTGCAACATATTTAAGACCTAAAATTAAACCCCTTTAAAGGTTGTATCTCACTTCCTGTCTCCATACTCCTTAAGGAATACAACTCCACTGTTGCACCTCCAGGCCTTGGTTTGCTATGTGGAACTCCTAACAACCTTTTAACTACTCATTCAAAGCTCTTAGAGGCAATTGCCCACTCACATCTTAATAATTCTCTCCATGGAGGTGACTATACTCTTAGTACTTTGGTTCTTCATGGCCTTACTATTTTAAATATTACCCATAGCTGCCCTGGCTGGTGTGGCTCCATGGATTGAGTGCCAGCCTGTGATCCAAAAAGTCACCGGTTCAATTTCCAGCCAGGGCACATGCCTGTGGTGTGGGCCAGGTCCCCAGTTGGGGGCATGTGAGAGGCAACCAATTGATGTTTCTTTCCCTCTTTTCTCCCTCCCTCTCCCTAAAAATAAGATTTACATTTAGTTAGCCTGTGATCCAAAAAAATATTATCCATTGCTCAGGAAGGCAGACAACAGCAAGGAAAAACCAAGCCTTTGGTTTAGTAGTGGCATTGGCCATAGCTGCTACCACTCTGTGGGGAGAATTTGCATATCATGGAAATACATTATAAGAGCTCACTCAGATTATGGATGATATCATCTGGAACACTGCTGATGCCCTAGCAAAAATACATGGTTCCATAGATTCATTAGCAAATATACTTATGGAAATTATCTGGCCCTTGATTACCTTCTGGCTGAGCAGGTGGGGTTTGCACAATTAATAAGACTTGCTGTGTCTATGTAAATAACTCTGGGATAGTTGATACCAATATAAAGGATATCTATGAGCAAGCAAAATGGCTATGTAAGTATAACAAACAAAACCTAGGTATTCGAGATGCCCTGACCTCCTGGCTCTCAAGTACATCTCAGCTATTGCCCCATCAGGTTCCTTAGCAATGCTCCTAACCCTATTACTCTGTGGCCCTTGCTTATTTAACCTATTGTTTAGATTTGTATCTTCTAGACTTGAACAGTTCCACATCAAGAAGATGATGCTCTAGGGTTTCCAACCAATCCCTAACAGTGATAATAGAGCTGACCAACAGATAGTATCCATGATGGTCTCAGGAATTCCTCTCCAACCACTAAATAAAATAGAGTTAGAGTTTCGTAGTTCTCAGCAGGTAGTGTCTACTGGCCCTTTCTAGCAGGAAGTAGATATAGAAGGTCGACTGTCCTCTCTCAGCAACCCAAAAAAGAATTTTTGAGAACCATGTCTCTCAGGGGGAAGCTGAGGCAGGAGACAGAATATGAGGAAGTCCTGAGGTGCCATGCTGTTATCAGCCAGTGTCTAGTGTCCTGGTTACCTAGAAACACCTTGTAGCATCTAGCAAGAAGCCATGTGTGCACACTGTAGCCATAGTTGGCCACTGTTTCACCTCTGCTTCATTATCATGCTATTATAATAAATAAGTATTGTGGTTTGGTCCCTGAGTGGGCAATCAAGCAAGACTGTCAGAAACTGCATGTACAGAAGTTTAAAAGTTATATAAGCACTTGTGCATGTGCCATAAAAAGCCAGAACATGAAACAAAAGAATTCAGAATAAACTAACCCCCTATAAAGCCTGCACCCTTTCAACATAAGGGGGCCATTCTCTGGTCAGAGGTGGCCTGCTTCTGTATCTTGTAATGTAAACTTTTCTTAATAAATCTTGCTTGCTTTGCTTAATTTGCTTAACTGTTTGTGTAATCCATTCAATTCTTTGCTTGCAACCATCAAGAACCTGGACCTCATTTCCATCTGCAGCAATGGTAATCAAAAATGTTTCCAGGTGTTGCCAAATGTCCCCTAGGGGAGGAAAACTGTCCCCAATTCAGAACCACTGTTTTAAGGCCAATAACACAAGATCTCTTTTTCCCCCCATTTTTGATTACCTCTTATTGTTCCTTATTTACTCCAGAATTACTACTCTTACTTTTTATTCAGATCTTGGAATTTTTGTTAATTTATGTGATGCCTTTTGCTATACTTCCTGGCCCTACCTTTTTTAAAACAAACAAACAAACAAAAAACCCAACCTGCTGTTTTCCTGATATGCTGGGTCTACCCATCTATAGCCCTTCTGTTCCACACAAAAGTGGAGAGAGGGAGGAGACAAGGGGAAGACAAATTTCTTCTTTTGATTTCCACATAGATATCTGAGTCTTAAACCCTGATGTGGTAAGAGACCTGGGAAGCCAAATTCTTGGAAGGAAAAGAAAGATCTACTTTCTCTGCCTCAGTGCTGGGTTTTCATTATATTCTTGACTGCAGAAGAGATCATATGGTCTTTATTTACAGGTCAGAAAACTGAAGCTCTGAAGAAGCCATGAACATGCCTGAAGGCATTCACATAGCTGGGGAGTGCCTGAACAATGTCTAGACACCAATTCCTCTGACTCCTAATCTGGTGTTTCTTCCTTGTATGCTGTGTGCCTTTTACCCTCTGTCAGAAGGAGCAGTAGAATTGTTCACATAGTCAGCCAAATAGTGCTAACTAAACAGAGCTGAGAACCCCCATTTAGCCTTATGCAGGAGGCAGATGAGGCACAGGTAATGCCAAACAATAACTGACCAGAACCTCAGCAGCGTGGTCACATCCTAAATGTAGCCTTCTTGGGAGACAGCCAAAAGATGTCTGTGCATAGGGAATAATTAATAAAGGCAGGTGCCAGCCCAGGTGATATGAGATGCAAGGCTGGCTGTGTGACCATGACCAAGTCCCTTGAAAGGCCTTAAGTCTGCATCTGACCTTATAAGAGTTTGCTGGTATAATTAAATAAGATAAAATGCTTGTAATGTGCTTATGACTTTTTAAAAATAACTTTTTAAAAGATTTTATTCATTAACTTTTAGAGAGAGGGGAAGGGAGGGAGGAAGAGAGGAAGAGAAATATCAATGTACAGGTGACAGAGATAGATCAATCAGTTGCCTCTCACATGCCCCCATTGGGGACCTGGCCCACAACCCAGGCATGTGCCCTGATTGGGAATCAAACCAGCAAACTTTTGGTTCACAGGCTGGCACTCAATACACTGAGTCACACCAGCCATGGCTTTAAAAACTTTTTTATAAGATGGCAGTGAAGTAGGTAGGAGCTGAGCCTACTTGCTCATGCACCCAACTGGGACACTTAGCTGAGCTTCTGAAAAACAAAGTGAACAGTCAGCAGAATCTTAGCTGATAATAAGTTTGGAAGCCAAACTGTGCAGAGGATGCTTCAAAATGGGCAGTAAGGAGGTTTTATAGGAGGAGGGAGGAAGTTCTGGGGCTGACATGGGTGGGGAATCCACAGACCTGTGCCAGGAACAACTTAAATGCACAGAGTTGCCAGAGAGAAACAGGCGGTAGACACTCATACAGCTGGCAGCACACATTAGCTGAGGTGGTGGTTGCTGGCCAGGAAAGTGCCAGAGGGTAGAGGGGATTCTGGCTGCACCTGGAGCTGGGGGAAGAGGAGGGTTGCGACTGGCAGTGACTGAGATGGACTCTTGACTTGCCAGAGAGTTAGTGTGTGGAAAGTCAGGCAGTGGCTTGGAGCTGCAGCAGTAGCACTTAGAGATATTTTTTTCAAAAGGGGAGCTGAGGCATGATGGGCAGGGACCCCGTGCACGTGCAGCTGCCTGGTCAACAAAGATGAGGACTGTGGGCACAATCTGCTGCCAATCAGTACACCTGGGCAGTTTGATCAAAGGGGTGCAAAGTGAGGTGGTTTCTTGGCCTTAGCCTGGCGCAATGGTGCAGAGTGGAGAGTGCAGGCAACAGGGTGCTATTAGGGCAGTGGGCTGGGAACTGTGCACCTGAGATTAAAGCCAGACCAGACCTTCTTCCTTGGTGGAACCTCTGGGAAGGGAAGATTGAACCCAGTCCTCCAACTCAGACAGGAGTAGGGCAGATCTGCAAAACCAGCTGGGCAGGCTTAACAACCTGCAGGGGGCTTTTCTGCAAGAGTAAGACAGCAAGGCTAAGAAGACCTAAAAGGTCTTAGGCTTTTAGAACTCCCCACAGGGAGACAAAGTACACTGGGTCCTAGGGCCCTATTTCACTGAGGCCATCAGAACAGAAATTTTAAAAAGAGTGCAACAAGGGGGATTCAGGGTGCCACCCAGACTTGGCTTGCACAGAGCAGAAGACTATACCAAGCAGTAGAGAGCTGACACTCTTATACCAATTGCCCTCTGCCCCACACCCCCCATGAAACAGACAGCTGTTTAAGTGGAAACTATACATTATTGGAAATAAACTGGGAGAGACTAAGATGAAAGCTGTAGAGGCAGGGGGAACATACCCACAATTTCCCCAGAAGACTGAACAGTGCCTCCAAGGGGAGACACAGAGACCTCACCCTCTTGATCGCAACAGAAGCTCCCTGTAGAGGCAGGGGAAGGAGATACAGGCAGTGTTGACAGAAGTTGGATGAGCCACCCTGGCACCTTGGGATGATAGAAAACCAGAGAGATCGAGAAAGAAGCCAAAAGGGAAACACTAAGAGCTAAGATGAATTTCACTTGCTCTACATCAGAACTTCCATGTTTTTTCTCTTTCTTCTTCCTTTCATATAGCATTTTAATATTTCTTCCTTCATTTCACTCATATTCCAACTAACTCACTATTCTTGGTCTCTTATTTTTTATTCTTTTTATTCAAATTATATATTTTTTCATATTATCGTTATTCCAAATCCCACACAGCACCCTTACCTGGTCTTACTCCATTTTGTCATTTTCCTGACCTTTCTTACTGTTATTGTAAACTGTATTTTCTCTCACACTATGTCATGTTCCTATTCCTTACTCTTACTATTTCTTCTTCATCTAACCTTGCATACACATTCTTCTTATTTAAGTCAGCTCACACTCTCCTCCCGCCCCATAAGAGTCTTATTTAGTCTTATTTCCTTTCCACCTTTACAAATTGTGGCTAGTTGGATGAAATACCATGGTTATTGCTGTACTTCTCCAATGGAACTCCTATTTGTTCACTATTTCTACTTTAAATCCCATAGGATACTCTCTCCCTATGTTACTCCATTTTGCTTTCCTCCAACCCTCAATCAGTTGAGTGAGGAATTTTATTTCAATTTCCCCCCCTCTCTTAGCCTGGGCGTCATCTATGCTCTCATTAGTTTGCCTTCCCGATCCTCTCAAAATCATTTCTCTATATTGTAGACATCTCATATTCACTTATCTCTTTTGTACAATATTCTTATTCCATTTCCACTTTTATTAAACTTCATTCAGCTATCGTTGCTATTGACACGGCTATGATTTTCCTGCTATTTTTCTCCCATTGGGCCAATACCTTTTTTATTTTACTTTAAACCTCATAGCATACACTTCCTTTTTCTTACTCCATTTTTGTCATTGCCCTTCTGTATTTTACTTACATTTTAAATTTTGTTCTCTCCATTTTTTCACCTTGGTTCTATCCCTAATCTTACCAACTCTCCTCCTTCTTCCAAAACACATTTCCCTCTTTTAGTCATCTTGTATTCCCTTTGTCGTATCTTATCATATTCTTAATCTCTCTTCACCTTTATTAATCTTTGCTCAATTGCAGTTGATATTGCTGACATGTTAAGGGGGTTCTTTTTGCTGGCATAGGTTTGGTTGTCTGGTAATACTACTCTGTTAACCAACACTTGTTAATGAAGTGTTGGTTAACAAAGAAGCATACAACACAGGGTGGGAATTGTGACTACAAATAAGCCAGTTGGAGGGGATAACTCACCAATGAAGAAGCCACCAACAGGTAAAGCCCAAGTACAACAAGAGAGCCCATACAAATGGAGGAAAGGAACACCCTAGAACACTCAGACAAGGACATCAAAGAGACAACACCATTGAGTCCCAAAGAATACCTACCACAGAAGTCCACCCCATGAAGACAGGCAAGCAAAGCAGAGCATCCGGAGATGCAGAAACAAACAAAAATAGCCACCTAAAACAGAAAGACAAGGAAAGAACCACAAATTGAAAGGGATGGAAGAATTCCCAGAAAAAGAGCTACATGAAATTGAGGCAAGCAATCTATCAGACACAGAATTTTAAAAAATGGTTATAAAGATGCTCAAGGAACTCAGTGACAACTACAAGGAACTGAATGGGAAATATGACAGTATGAAAAAGGAAATGGAAACTATAAACAGGAACCAGGAAGAAATGAAAAATAAAATATCTGAAATAAAAATCACAATAGAAGGAACTGCAAATAGGCTGGATGAAGCAGAGGACCGAGTTAGTGAGCTGGAAGGCAAGGTAGAAAGAAGTACCCAGGTGAAATAATGGCATGAAAAAAGATTCAAAAAGGATGAGGATAGTTTAAGAGAACTTCAGGACAACATGAAACATAACAACATTCGCATTATAGTAATACCAGCAGGAGAAGAAAAGGAGCAAGGGATAGAAAACCTGTTTGAAAAATAATGACAGAAAACTTCCCTAACCTGGAAGAGGGGGAAAGCCACACAAATTCAAGAAGAACAGAGGGTGCCAAACAATATGAACTGAAACAGGCCTACTTTAAGACATATCATAATTAAAATGCCAAATTTTAATGACAAAGAGAGAACCTTAAAGGCAGCAAGGGAGAAACAGATAGTAACATACATGGGAGCTCTTCTAAGGCTAGCAGCTGATTTCTCAACAAAAACACTATAAGCCAGAGGGGAATGGCAAGAAATATTCCAGGTAATGAAAATCAAAGGCCTGCAATCAAGACTACTTTATCCAGCAAGGTTGCCATTTAAAATAGAAGGTGAAATAAGAAATTTCCCACATGAAGGATAAAAGAATATACCTCCACCAAACCAGCATCGCAAGACATATTAAAGGGACTGCTTTAAGAAGATGAAGGAAAAGAGTGAGAGAGAGAGAGAGGAACACAGCTACAAAGGAGAAAAAAGGCAACGAATAAGTACCTATCAATAATAACCTTAAATGTAATTGATTAAATGCTCCTATCAAAAGATATAGGATAGGTGACTGGATAAGAAATAATGACCCATACATATGCTATCTACAAGAGACCCACATCAGAATAAGAGATCTACACAGAGAGCCAAGATGGAGGCATAGGTAGAAACACTTTGCTTCCTCACACAACCAAAAGGAGGATAACAACCAGTCTAAAATCAATAAACAACCAGAAGTTCCAGAAAATCAAACTGCATGGAACTCTGACAACCATGGAATTAAAGAAACAGTCAAACATAACAACCAGACTGATAAGGTGGCAGATGGAGTGAAACCGCTGTGAGGTGGTGGACCATGGGGGCTGGGCTGGCTGTGGCAAGGCAGCAGGATGCATGAGAAGGGCTGACTTAAGGGGAAACTGAGACTCAGAGGTGGTTGTGGACTATGGTGGTTGCTGTGGTAGGAGAAACTCCCAGTCTCACATGAGGGTTCATTGAAAGGTACACTAGAGATGAGCGGGTGAGCTGTATGGTTCCCTCTCTGGCCCCTCCCCCACAGGCAGTGCCCCAGTGCAGCACAGTTTGCCCTGCCTGGGTGAATACTTAAGGCCCCACCCCCTTATAACTTAACAGAGGCCCCAAACAAAGAAATAGGGCCAAAATGAAAGAACAGAGCAAAACCTCAGAAAGAGAGCAAAGGGAGGATGATAAAGCCAACCTACCTGATGGAGAATTTAAAGCCTTGGTAATCAAAATGCTCATAGAACTGATTGAGCTTGGTTGAAAAATGAAAGAACAAATGAACAATACCCAAAATGAAGTAAAGCAAAATATTCAGGGAGCCAACAGTGATAGGAAGGAAACCAGGACTCAAAGCACCAACTTGGAACACAAGGAAGAACTAAACAACCAACTGGAACAGAATGAAGAGACAAGAATTCAAAAAAGTGAAGAGAGGCTTACTAACCCCTGGGACAACCTGAAACATTCCAATATCTGAATTATAGGGGTGGCAGAAGGAGAAGAACAACAGCAAGAAATTGAAAACTTATTGGAACAAATAATGAAGGAAAACTTCCCCAATCTGGAGAAAGAAGCAGACTTCCAGGAAGTCCAGGAAGCCCAGAGAGTCCCAAAGAAGCTGGACCTAAAGAGGAACACACCAAGGCACATCATCATTAAGTTACCCAAAATTAAAGACAAAGAGAATCTTAACAACAGCAAGAGGAAAGGAAAGAGTTACACACAAAGGAGTGCTCATAAGGCTATCAGCTGACTTCTCAAAAGAAACCTTACAGACAAGAAGGGGCTGGAAAGAAGTATTTGAAGTCATGAAAGGCAACGACCTACATCCAAGAATACTCTATTCAGCAAAGCTATCATTTAGAATGGAAGGGCAGATAAAGTGCTTCCCAGATAAGGTCAAGTTAAAGGAGTTCATCATCACCAAGCCATTATTATACGTTAACTAAATAACATTATTATTAAATGTTAAAGATACTTATCTAAGAAAAGGAAGATAAAAAATATGAACAGTAAAATAACAACAAACTCACAACCATCAACAAATGAACCTAAAAAAAAAGAAAAGAAAAACAACAAAAACAAACTAAGCAAACGACTACAACAGGAACAGAATCAGAGAAATGGACATCACATGGAGGGTTTTCAATGGGGAGGTGGAGGGGAGGAATGGGGGGAAAAGGTACAGGGAAGAAGAAGCAAAATTAGTAGGCATTAAATAGACAGGGAGAGGTCAAAAATGGCATAGAAAACAGAAAACTCAAAGAACTTATATATACAACCCATGTACATGAATTAAGGGGGGATGTTGGAGGGTTGGGGATACATGGTGGAGGGGGGATAAAGAGGGAAGAATTGGGAAAACCATAATAGCATAATCAATAAAATATAATTTTAAAAAATCTACACAGTCTGAAAGTGAAGGGCTATAAAAAATATTCCAAGCAAATAGACATGAAAAAAAAAAAAAAGCTGGGGTAGCAATATTTACAACATACATAACAGATTTCAAAACAAAGGCCATAAAAGAGGCAAATGTCACTTCATAATTCTTAAGGGAAGAATTCATAAAGATGTTATAAATATTGTAAACATATATGCACCCAACACAGGAATACCTAAATATATAAGGAAAATCTTGGAGGTCTTCAAGAAAGATATCAACTGCAACACACGTATAGTAGAGGATTTTAACACCCCACTGTCAACAATGGATAGATCTTCCAAATAAAATTTCAATAAGGACATTGTGGTATTGAACAATGTCTTAGATCAAATGGGCTTAACTGATATATACAGAATCTTTCACCCCAATGAAGCAAATATACATTCTTTTCAAATGCACATGGAATATTTTCAAAGATAGACCACATTACAGAAAACAAAACAAGCTTCAACAAATTCAAGAAATTTGAAATTATATTAAACATTTTCTTGGATCATAAGGGCTTTAAACTAGAAACCAACTTCAAGGAAAAAACTCAAAAACCCATTTGTTTATTCTTTCCTTTATGTCCCTTGTCTTTTTAACACATAATCAACACTAAAATTTATTAGATGTTTTGCTCTTTTCTTCTTAATAAGTCTTCGACATCCAACCTGTATTTTACACTTCCAGCAAATCTAGTTCAGAATCACTACATTTCAAGGGCCCAAGAGTTATATGTGGCTAGTGGCTCCCCCAGTGGAGAGTGTTGACCTGGACTGGTGAAAAGACATATTGCAGGGCCAACCTACAGAATTTCTGAATCAGTAGATTTTGGTAGGCCTGAGAATGTACATTTTTAACAAGTTCTCAGGTCATGTCAGTGCAGCTGGTCTGGGGCTATACTCTGAGAACCTGTGTGTGGAGTTAGACCTGAACCCAGCTGCCTAACAGGGTTCCTCAAGCCCAGGCAACATCACATGTCCTCACCCATCGATTGTCCTGAAGGAAGTGTGGAGACAAGCAGGGTCTTGAGAATAGTAATTCAAATTGTACAAATTTTCACTCACAAAATCCAGGGGCATTTGGAGAAGGGAATATGCAAATGAAGAGATCTCTCACATGGCCATGTTTCAGAGAATTTTAGAGTACAGACAGCCACTCTTGTTTGTTGTTGTTGTTGTTTGTTTAAGAAGGGGAAACTGAGGTCCAGAAAGGTTAAATGGTTTTACCCAAAGTCACTGAGAGAGAGAGCTGGGTTTGGAGCTCTGGTTCAAAAAACTTTAAAAATTAATTTCTCTTTGAACTAAAATTTCAGACTCAATTTTCTAGTCAATGAAATGAAAGCTTAACCAGTGGCTAGTCACCTGAAGGGGACATTACTGAAAACTCTTAGATTATACAAATCTGGACTTCCATCTAAGATGGAGGTATAGGTAGATACACTTTGCCTCCTTGCACAACCAAAAGAAGGACAGCAACAAATTTAAAAACAAAAACAACCAGAACTGGCAGAAAATTGAGTGGTATGGAAGTCTGACAACCAAGGAGTTAAAGAAACATTCATCCAGACTGGTAGGAGGGGTGAAAATGGGCAGCCAGGGTGAAGAATATGCTCAGTAAGGCAGGGACTGGAGGACTGGGCAGTCCCCCACATTTGCATGAGGATAAACCAGTAGGAACAACTGGGGAGTGAGACAGACTGAGCATCCCAGAGTTCCAGTGCAGGGGAAATAAAGCCTCAAAACCACTGGCTGTAAAAATCCTGTGGGAATTGTGATGGCAGAAGAAACTCCCAGCCTCACAGTAAAGTTTGTTGGGGAGACCCACAGGGTTCTAGAGTGCACGCAAGCCTACACACCTGGGAATCAACACCAGTAGGGCCCAATTTGATTGTGGGCAGCAGAAGTGACTGAAAGCTGGCAGAGAGCAGAGCAAGCCACTTTGTTCCCTTTTGGACCCCTCCCCTACATACAGTGCCACAATGCAGTGGGTTGTAGGTTGCCCCACCCTGGCAAGTACCTAAGGTTCTGCCTCTTAGAACATAACAACAGGCACACCGAGGCAAAAAAAAAAAAAAAAAAAAAAAAAAAAAAAGGCCCAAATAAAAGAACAGATCAAAGCTTCAAAACTAGAACTAAGCAATGAATAGATAGCCAACCTACCACATGCACGGTTCAAAACACTGGTAATCAGGATGCCCACAGAAATGGTTGAGTATGGTCACAAAATAGAGGAAGAAGTGAAGGCTATGCAAAGTAAAATAAAGAAAAATATACAGGGGACCAACATTGAAGGGAAGGAAACCGGGACTCAAATCAACGATTTGGAGAGAAGGAAGAAGTACACATTCAATCAGAACAGAATGAAGAAAAAAAATTAGGAGAGGCTTAGGAACCTCCAGGACAACTTTAAATGTTCCAACGTCCAAATCATAGGGGTGCCAGAAGGAGAAGAGGAAGAGGAAGAAATTGAAAACTTATTTGAAGAAATAATGAAGGAGAATTTACCCAATCTGGCATAGGAAATAAACTTCCAGGAAGTTCAGGAAGCTCAGAGAGCCTCAAGGAAGTTGGACCCAAGGAGGAACGCAACAAGGCACATCATAATTACATTACCCAAGGTTAAAGATAAGGAGAGAATCTTAAAAGCAGCAAGAGAAAAGGAGACTGTTACCGACAAAGGAGTTCCCATAAGACTATCAGCTGATTTCTCAAAAGAAACCTTACAGGCAAGAAGGGGCTGGAAAGAAATATTCGAAGTCATGAAAGTCAAGGACCTACATCTAAGATTACTCTATTCAGCAAAGCTATCATTTAGAATGGAAGAGCAGATAAAGTGCTTCCCAGATAAGGTAAAGTTAAAGGAATTCGTCATCACCCAGCCCTTATTATATGAAATGTTAAAGGGACTTAATTAAGTAAAAGAAGATGATCAAAACTATGAACATTAAAATGACAAGAAACTCACAACTATCAACAACTGAACCTAAAAAATAAACAAACAAACAAACAAACTAAGCAAACAACTAGAACAGGAACTGAATCAGAGAAATAGACATCATATGGAGGATTTTCAGTGGGGAGGGGGAGGGAGGAGAATGGGGGAAAAGGTTCAGGGAATAATAAGCATAAATGATAAGTACAAAATAGACAGGGGGAGGTTAAGAATAGTATCAGATATAAGAAAGCCAAAGAACTTATATGTATGACCCATGGACATGAACTAAGGGGGTGTATACTGTTGAAAGGGGAGATGCAGGGCAGAGGGGAATAAAGGGGAGAGAAAAATGGGACTACTGTAATAACATAATAAATAAAAATATATTAAAAAAGAAAATATCAGGTTTCACAAATCAGAAGAAACTAAACAGCCTGCTATGAGGCCAGTCCTATCATATTGGGAACTTACAGGTACTTTGACCAAAACACTTCCTGAAAAAGGGAGGTACCTTACTTGTCAATGAATTTGCTGAATCCAAATTCCAGCATATTCGCCAGACAAGTTGTCTCTGTAGGCTTTACTTCACAGCCAACGAGCTCACTAATCTGCAAAAAAAGATGAAAGAAAGTGTTTATAGTTCAACATAGTGATACCCAGTGGGCTTCCAGTGATGATGAAAGTGCTCAATGTCCTCACTGCTTCTTACAGTAGCCACCAGTCACATTCAGCTACCGAGCTCTGGAGATGTGGCTGGTATGGCCAAGAGACTGACTTTTCAATTTTATTTAACTTATGTTTAAATAGCTTCATGTAACTAGTGGTTACAGAATTGTATGGTGCAGATCTAAAGATTTGAGGGCAGTCCATGACCACACTGCATTATATCTGCTTTACTGGGAGCTGGTCTTTTACCAGCAATTGGCACAGTGCAAATCTGTTAGTATCTTTGGGTTGGGAGTGTGTCTTGTTTGTTTTTGTGCTTCCAGGACCTAGTGCAAAGTCTGGTCCACAAAAAAAACTGGTCCATAAAAGGAGGGAGTCCTAAGTACATGTGACAGGCAGGCCCCAAATTCTGTGATCTGAGGACATTGGAAGGAGGAAGGGTTCCTCTACAATATATTTTCCTTTCCATCCCAGTGTGCTAACTTGGAAATGTTAGCATTTGTGCCTTTTCCTTGGTGTAAATATTATCCTAAGCTTATTTTTTTAACTGAAAATATCCCCAAGAAATAAGGTCTCTGACAGATTTTGAACACTTTTCTCAGGAAGTGGGAGATCTGGGCAGTCTGAGAATTATGTGTGCTAAAGAACACTAGGATTGAAGGGAAGAGGCACTATTGAAAACTTCACCTACTGTACAATTTTGTCTCTATCCACCCCCAGTATGACTAAAGAATGTCAGAACAGAAAAGAATAGGAGAGTTATGTCATGTTCTTTCTTGTTTAGCCTGTGTTCTTGGGGCCTGGCACTTAGTAGGCATTAGTAAATATGCATAAGAGAAAGCACTGAGTGAATGAGTTAATTCAAATGGCTTGCAACCTGCCTCCTGAGGACACCTGGAGGACTACTAAGGTAATAGAAATAAAAAAGGTAATTAACATTTATTGAGAGTTTACTCTGTACAGTCACTGTTTTAAGACCTTTATGTACTTATTTCATTCTCCCAACACAATAAGAAAGGTACTTATGTGCTATTATCCTCATTTTACATATAAGTAAACTAAGGCAAAGAAATTAATTACTTGTCCAGCACAATGCAGCTAGTAAATGGCAGAATTGGGTCTTGGATCCAGTTCTGACTCCAAAGCTCTTATCCATCTCTCTCAGGTTTTCTATGTACAGCTGTGTAGGTTATACACTGAGGAACTCTAGAAAGTCAAACAACACTGTAGTGCTCATAAATGGCATTCCTCAGAATCATGGAGCTCAGTTTGCACAGCTGTCCCTGCTGGTCCTCGCTCTCATTTATGCTAAGTATGGCTTAGAACAACACACTGGCTAGTTCTAGCACTAAATGATGTAACTATCTAAAGCATTTGTCATAGGGTTTGGCCCATAAGAAATACTCACAGATTGGTACCTTTATTAATTAAAGTGCTTTTGTTAATTATGGAGATTAACAAAGCACCTGGTTCTCTCTTCTATGAGCCTAGAACTAAGCTGTCCAGTATGGAGCCACTGGCCTCCAGTGGCTAGTGAGAACTTGAAATGTGACTGGTCCAAACTGAGATGTGCTGTACGTGCTGTAAGTATAAAAGTACACCACATTTCAAAGAGTTGGCATGAAAAAAGTAATGTAAAATATCTCATTACCATGTTTATTTTGATTACCTGTTTAAATGATAATATTTTGGATATATTCGGTTAAATACAATTTATTCATAAAATTCATTTCACCTGTTTATACTTTAAAAAATGTGGCTACTAGAAACCTTAAAATTACACACATTCATGTTATATTTCTGTTGGGCAACACTATCCTAGAGGGTCAGCTTTGTTAATCATCAGTGCAGTTTCTTCCTAAGGCCAGATGTTACCTGTTCCATCTTGTTTTAAACTGTACTAGCAATCCCTATGCTGATAGCAGTAAAGTCTGTGCCTTAAACACAGGAACCAGCCTTTCCTGCTTAAGTCCTGTGAAATGGTCAGAAACCTCATGGAGCCACTCATCTTACAGCCTGGGAGCTACAGGTTGTTTAGCCTTCCTCCTGTCAAAACCAGAGTCTGTGCAAATGGGTCTCCTGAGTTAGGCATCAGGACAGACAGAGAAGAGCTTCCCCAGACTTGGGGCTGTCACAGGGCATGGCTTGTGGTGTGACCTATAATGTAGTAAGGAAGGGGCTTAGAGTGAGGCAACCCTAAGTGTATCTTGTGTCTTTTCGGAGCTCACCCACTGGACTTTCACTTCAGGAGCTCATTACTCTGGAGCCTCTTCCCCTGGCTGCACTCCACTCTCAACTGTGGCTTACTGTACCATACCTTCTACTCCCTCTCATCTGCTATTTGTTGTTCCTTTTTTGCCTAAGCTGAGTCAGAGATCTACATGTCAGATTCCTCCCCTTACTTACTAGCCACATGACAACTTAATCTATCTAAGCCTTAGTTTTCTTATCTGTGAAATGGAGACAATCATAGTTCCTACATCAAAGGGTTGCTGGGAGGATGAAATAAGAGAACCCACATAAAGTATGAAACAGAGTACCCAGTACATAGTTGGTATTCAATAGGCCTTAGCCATTATTGTTATATTTTAATTCTAAGGAATATTTTTTCTAATCTGTCCAAGTGGTCTGTAAATGAGGATTATGAACGTCTAGGAATGGTTGGGATTTTAAAAGCGACCTTGCATGAGAATAGTATCATCATAGGTGGAGCACCAGGTTGAGGGTATGGCTTTCCAAGTCCCCCTGGAGTGTTGTTTAACCATTGATGAGGGTATTTTCTACAGTGCCATCTCAAGAAGACACCTAGCACTACTCAACCTCCCAACCCTTCAAATGGTTAAAGTTCTAGTCAGGCTAGGTCCACAGGGAGAAGCACCCTATGGACACCAAGAGAGGGCAGCTGCCACTCTGCTCAAGAGCAGAAGTCTACTCAGATGACCTCTCGTCTGCCCTTATATATAGCCCTGCCTTATGTAATTTTGAGTTTCAAGGCTTTCTGGGAAATCGAAAGCAGCTCCCTTCCACAGAAAACTCATGAATCTCTCATGTACTGAGATCTTTGTTTTCCCAGGGAGATCAAAATGCTTCTAGCAATTGTGCTTGGGCTTCATTCTAAGGAAGGTCAAGCTTGTGCCCTCACATTGGGACCTTCTAGAGATAGTGTTCACAGTCTTGTGCATGGTTCTGAGAGAGCGAATTCCAGGCCAAGTCAGAGAGTAATCTGCCTATGGATGCTCATCTCTACCTCTACACAGAGCAACTCCCTGGTTGAGGCTGTTTCAAGGCTGTTGCTAGACCTTGAATGTGATAATTATTACAGAAACACAGTGAATTTTTCTTTTTTCTGGTTAGTGTTCACACCACACTTATCACTCTCACACTTGGTTGCTTATAAAAATCCCAACTATTTTTAGGAAGGATATTTATTATTCCCATTTATAGACTCAAAGTGTTGAAAGGAGAGTGCCAAATTATTTCTGAACAGTGCCTGTTGGATGATGAAACTCCACAGCACAGCCAGCCCAAGCAGGAGGCATCAGGCATTGTTTGGAGCCCCCAGGAAAAGAGGTGACTCTCTTTTCTGTGTAGCCTAGGTTGGGAACAAAGCAATGCCCATCCCACTGTGATTCAACACCCTTTTCATCCTTTAGAACCTTAAGTAGTCATTTGCTAAGGAGAGCAGATGCAGAGAGCCTTGGTGGCCAGTGGCTAGAATAGTACTCAACCACAGGCAATGGGGTCTCCAAAAAAGGGGCCAACTTGCCCATGTGAAAAGACAAGCAGTTCTTCTCTTATCCTGCTTGTTCCCTTATGTCAGAAGGCTATTGCCCCCACCACTACCCCCTTGGCTTTAAGTAGACTCTCCTTTCAATAAGCTTGTCCTAGCAATTGTTCCTGCCTTCTAAGGGACCACTAGGACCAGGTACGGGCTGGGCTGGTGGGGGGTGGCAGGGACAGGTACCTGTTGCCAGTGCTGGTCTTTCATTCCTGGGTTGCAGGAGATATTGAGGATAGGAATGTGCTGCTTGAACTTATCAATCTTGATTTTCACATTCTCTGCCAAGCGCCTGGGTGCAGGCACATCAGCGAAGGTCTTAGTCAATTTATATATTGTCCTCCACATATTCCCTATTTCCTCTGCAATTTCTTCAGCATTCAGTAAAAAGAGTGGTCCTGAAATAAAAAAGATGGATTGTGGGAAGAGTCAGACCACAAAGTAAAAGTCAGATACATGTACCTTTAATTCCCTGAACTTAGAATTGGGCCTATGGTATGGATAGCGGAACAAGCACAGGCTTTGGAGTTGGGTCTGTATCTGAAACTTCTGCTTAGCCAGTAAACCATGGGTGTGTTTACTGAACTGTTTGAAGTCTTAACAGTATCACCTGTGATACAAGGGTAATAATGAATACCTGGGAGGTGATGGAAAAAGTAAAGTGAGGTAAGTATAGTAACATTAACACCTGGCATATAATACAATGCAGAAAGTGAATCAATTGTTAGTATTGGTTATAGATGTTATTATAGAAGTACTGAAAGGTGTTCCATAAATGTTGTAAAATATTAGCAACTTGGGAATATGGGTAAATAGAGATATGGAAGTTCTCTGTATAGTTCTACCACTTTTATGTAAACTTGAAATTATTTTAAAATAGATGATTTTTTAAAAAAAACTCATTTTTAAAAAAAGTATGCCCAAAGATTAATTTCCTTCTCCTCCTCTTCTTTTAGGTGACCCCTCAGTAGGGTTTCACATTCAGTAAAAATCTTTCATATTGCTGCTTCCTTCCCCTTCAATATTTCTTTTTTTTTAAATATATTTTATTGATTATGCTATTACAGTTGTCCTGTTTCTCCCCCATCATTCCCCTCCACCCTACACACCCTCTCCCACCCACATTCCCCCCTTTAGTTCATGTCCATGTGTCATAAGTTTTCTAGCTTCTACATTTCCCATACTATTCTTACCCTCCCCCTGTCTATTTTCTACCCACTATCTATGCTACTCATTCTCTATACCTTTCCCCCATTTCTCCTCCTCCCATGCCCCTGTTGCTAACCCTCCATATAATCTCCATTTCTGTGGTTCTGTTCCTGTTCTAGCTGTTTGCTTAGTTTGCTTTTGTTTTAGGTGTGGTTCTTAATAGCTGTGAGTTTGCTGTCTTTTCACTGTCATATTTTTATCTTCGTTTTCTTAGATAAGTCCCTTTAACATTTCATATAATAAGGGCTTGGTGATGATGAACTCCTTGAACTTGACCTTATCTGAGAAGCGCTTTATCTGTCCATCCATTCTAAATGACAGCTTTGCTGGATAGAGTAATTTTGGATGTAGGTCCCTGCTTTTCAAGATTTCAAATATTTCTTTCCAGCCCCTTCTTGCCTGTAAGGTCTCTTTTGAGAAATCAGCTGACAGTCTGATGGGAACTCCTTTGTAGGTGACTGTCCCCTTATCCCTTGCTGCTTCTAGAATTCTCTGCTTCATTTTAATCTTGGCTAACGTAATTACGATGTGCCTTGGTGTGTTCCTCCTTGGGTCCAACTTCTTTGGGACTCTCTGAGTTTCCTGGACGTCCTGGTAGTCTATTTCCTTTGCCAGACTGGGGAAATTCTCCTTTATTATTTGTTCAAGTAAGTTTTCCACTTGTTGCTCTTCTTCTTCCCCTTCTGGGACCCCTATAATTCAGATGTTGGGATGTTTAACAATGCCCTGGAGGTTCCTAAGCCTCTCCTCATTTTTTTGAATTCTTGTTTCTTCCTCGTTTTCTGTTTGGTTGTTAGTTTCTTCCCTCTGGTCCACTCCATTGATTTGAGTCCCAGTTTTCCTTCCATCTCTATCAGTTCCCCATGCATCTTCCTTCATTTCACATATTGTAGCCTGCATTTTTTCGTCTAATTTGTGAGCACAATCAACCAATTCTGTGAGCATTTTGATGACCAGTGCTTTGAACTGTGCATCTGATAGGTTGGTTATCTCTTCACTGCTTAGAAGAATTGGCTCTGGGGATTTTATTTGTTCTCCGGTTTGAGCCATTTTTGGTGGGTTTTTGTTTTGTTTTGGTTTTAGTCTGGTTGCGGCTATTACGTAGTGAGGGGTGGAGCCTTAGGTTTTCCTCAGGGCGGGGCAGCCCAGTTGCTGGGTTGTGACGCTATAGGTGGGGGCGGGGTCCAAGAGGGAACAATGGTGCCTGCTCCGCTCTCTCCTGGACTCCGGCCCCTTCTGCCACTTCCCCTTCGCCTGGATTATCTGTGCACGGGCGCGTGCTGTTACGTAGTGAGGAGTGGAGCCTCAGCGCTCCCCAGTGCGGGGGCAGCCCAGTCACTGGGTTGTGGGGGCGGGGTCTGGGAGGGAACAATGGCGCCTGCTCTGCTCTCTCCTGGATTCAGTCCCTTCTGCCACTTCCCCCAATATTTCAATTTAGTATGTATTCTTGCATCATGATGTTGCAAATTTATTCAAAAACTTTTCTTTCAGGGTTGCTGACACTAAACATAGCTTCATAAATGTAGATTCATTGATACTAATGTGCTTCATCAACCCAACATTTCTGTTAAGTAATCAAAAATTAAAAATTTTTTAAAAGAAGAAAAGTATGCATGACTTACATGTAATATATAAAAAGAATAATATACCATATCTAAGTGATGTTTATCATGGGAATGCAAGGCTGGTTTAATGTTTGAAACGTAAATAATGTGATGTACCACATTAACAGTCTGAACATGAAAAATCACATGATAACATTAACTGATGCAGAAGAAACATCTAACAAAATTCAATATAATTCATGATAAAACCTTCTAAACACAGTAGGAATAGAAGGGAACTCCCTCAACCTGATTTCAAAGGGCATCTATGAAAAACTGCACTAACATTATACTTTTGTGTACATTAAATATGTACAGCTTTTACATGTTAATCATACTACAATAAAGTGGCTTAAAAAAGCCAAAACAACACATTTATTCAATGGTAAAAGGTGGAATACTTTTTCCCTCAGATTAGGAACAAGGCAAGGATTTACACTCTCATAACTCAATAACAGAAAGCTGATAAAAATCCCAAAATACTTGGAAATTAAACAACATACTTCTAAATAACACATGCATTAAAAAAGAAATCTCAAAAGAAATAAAAATAATTTTGAGCTAAAGAAAAATAAAAATATAATTGATTGAAAGTTATAAGATGTAGCAAAAAGAAATTTATAGCATTGAATATACATATATTCTAAAATGAATAATCTATGCTTCTGCTTTTAAGAAATTAATAAAATAAAAGAAAATTAAATCAAAAGTAAGCAGAAAAGAAGAAATAATAAAACCAAAAGCTGGTTCTTTGAAAAGATCAATAATATAAATAAATCTCTAGCTAGACTAAACAAGAACAAAAGAGACAAAGTACTGATATCAGGGAGGAAAGAGGGGTCATCAATGCATATCTCATGAACATTAAAAAGATAATAAAGAAATATTGGGAAAATCTCCATGACCACAAATTTGATAACCTAGATGAAATAGACCAATTCCTTGAAAGTCACACAAGAAAAAATAGACAAGCTGAATATGTCTATATCTACTTAAGAAATTAAACAATAATTCATAACTTTCCAAAACAGAAAGCACCAGGCCCAGGTGGGTTCACTAGTGAATTCCATCACACATTTACCAATTTTCAACAATCTCTTCCAGAAAATAGAAGCAGAGAAAATACTTCTTAACTCACTCTATGAGACCATGATTACTTTATGACAAAGACAATACAAGAAAAGTAAAACCAGACAAATTCATTACGAGAAAATTAAAGACCAATATATCTCATGAATATATATATGCAAAATCTTCCACAAAATATTAGCAAATTGAATCCAATAATATATAAAAAGAATTAGATAGCACAGTCAATTGGGATTTATTATTCCAGGTATGTAAAGCTGTTTCAACATTTGACAATCAATTAATGTAATCCATCACATCCATAGGCTACTATAGAAAAATCACATGATTATAGGTTCAAAAAAAGCATTTGACAAAATCCAACACCCATTGATGATAAGAATTCTTAGCAAATGAGGAATAGAAGGGAACTTCTTCAACTTGATATAAAGAACATATACAAAAAACCTACAGCTAACATCATACTTAATGGTAGGAAACTAGAATCTTTCCTGCTAAAATCAGGAACAAAGCAATAATGTCCCCATCCACTATTCCTTTTCAACATCATTGAGTGAAGTACTAGCTAATGCAAAAAGCTAGTAATAAAAGAATAGTAGACACAAGTTATACAGATTGGAAAGGAAGACATAAAACAATTTACCTTTAACCTGATCCTCTACATAGAAAATATAAAATAATTAAAAATAAATTGGAACCATATGATCTCACCTTTAACAGGAACCTAATCAACAAAACAAACAAACAAGCAAAATATAACCAAAGACACTGGAATTGAGAACAGGTTGACAGTGACCAGAGGGGAGAGGGGAGGGAATTTCAGAGAAAAAGGGGAAGGGTTTACAGGAACAGTATAAAGGACACATGGACAATAACAAGGGGGGGGTGGAAATGGAGGGAAATGGGCGTAAAAGGCAGAAAACTGTACTTGAACAACAATTAAAATAAAATATATTAAAAAATAAATTGGAACCAATTTACAATTATAGCAAGGTTGCAGAATATGGTTAATACATGAAATTCAATTGCTTTCTTATATACCATTAATGAACAAGTGGAACTTGAAATTAAAAAAATACATCCATTTACATCAGCACTTTTAAAATTGAAATGCTTAGGTATAAGTCTAACGAATATGTACATCTATATAATAATAAAGATCTATATAATAAAACTATCATGAAAGAAATCAAAGAAGAAAATAAATAGATACTCCATGTTCAAGGATAGAAACACTCAACAATGTCAAAGATATCAGTTCTTCCCAATGTGAGTACAGATCCAACACAATCCCAATAGAAGTCCCAGCAAGTTATTTTTTTTTTTGCATATTGGAAAATTGTTTCTAAAGCTTATATGGATACATGAAAGACCCCAAGTAGCCAATATAATATTGAAGGAGAAGGTAAAGTTGTGGGACTGACATTTTTCAGTAATTTCAAGACTTATTATAAAGCTATAATAATCAAGTGTGGTATTCATAAAAGAATAGATAAATAGGTAAATGGAACAGAATAGAGATCCCAGGAATAGACCCACATATAGTCTTCAGAAGGAGCAAAATTTCAGAAAGGAGCAAAATTGATATAATGGAGAAATAATAATTTTTCAACAAATGACTTTAGAACAACTGGATATTCACATGCAGAAAAATGAATCTAGATGCAGGCCTTATACCCTTTACAAAAATTAACTCAAAATGGATCATAGACTTCAATGTAAAATGTAAAACTATGAAAATCCTAGGAGATAACATACGAGAAAAATCTAGATGACCTTGGGTTTAGTGATAACATGTTAGATACAACACTATAGGCATGGTATGTTAGCTGAAAGAAATGACAAGCTAGACTTCATTAAAATTAAAACTTCTATTCAGTGAAAGACACTGTCAAAAGAACAAGAAGATAATCCAAAATTTAGAATAATTATTTTTAGTGATGGCAATATCCACTAAATTGCCTGAGCTAACAGTCTAGAAGTCAATCTGGTCCTTCACTCTCTCTCCCTGCCCCCTTGCCCCATATCAGATCAATCATTAACTTCTATTGACTCTGCATTCCCAATATCTCTCTAGCCTTTAGGATCTAGAGTAAAAGGGGTTACTTTATAGATGTCAATGGCACTTGGCCTTTTTTGAAACAGCACTCTAATGGAACTGGTATCTTATTCTCCCACCATCTGCTTCTCTGAGTCACTACCCAATCCATGTATTTGGGTGGCTGCCTATTCTGTTTTACCCTGGCAATAGGTCTAGCTCTTTGATCCTTACCTCCCATGATTATCATATCAGAAACATTTGAATGTGGTTGCCTTAATCCAGAGTATCAGAATATGATACAAAGTCCAGCCAGAATCTGAAATTCAAACTGTATTTCAGAATTGGCTGAGGTGGACTCCTAAACCTATTCCCATCCTGCCCCAGCATAGTGAGACTGTGACATACCGTTCATCCACTCCTCTGACTTGATGCTGAACTCATAGGTTGTCACCCACAGCTGCTCATAAGGCACTTTGTTTGTCATCACGGTTTGCAGAAGAGGGAAAGTACTCTTCTCCTTTTCCAGCAGATCCTCCTCCTTATTGATCAACTGCAGGCAAAATGGGATGCTGTCTATTAGGCGGGAGGTTCTCCTGAGCCCTACAAGCCACCATGGCAAATTCCTCAATGCTTTTAAAACCCAGTTGAGGAAGATACGTGTTAGCAAGAGGGGAAAATGAAGTGTGAATTCAATCAGGAAGGCCCTTTGCACCTCCAAAGGCCATAGCATCTGAGATCTAGCTGGGTGAAACTCTAGGATAATTTGCTACTTGCTCCACCAACTTTTTCCCACCGTAACATATCCATAACCCCATTTTCACAATTTTCATGTGTACATTTGCTGTTTACATTATGTTACCTTCATGTTGACTCGCCTCAAAAGTAAGAACTTTAATGGCTAAAGAACTTACTAGCTGACCTTCAGGGAAAGTTACTTAGCTTCTCCAAGTCTTAGTTCTCTCATTTTAAATAGCAATAAAGGGAGATAATAACAATACCTACCCCCAAGGTTTGTTATGGTGTTAAGTGACATAGCACATATGAAGTTCTTTGTACATTGTTGGACACATAATGAATTCTCAGTACATGTGAGCAATTATTCTATATTACTCTATTAAAATTTCTTTTCTGTGTCCAAACTCAATGACTAATGAAAATGCTAGTATAATGTAGGAGCATATAAAAAGGTAGCTAAAAGTACCAATGAAAGAACTGGTCCATCCATCAATCAATACTATCCAGCTGACAGGTGATGTTAGGAAAATACAAAACCAAAGACCAGAACCAACAGAAGTACAGAGTCATAAGTCCCCATCCTGAGACCCCGAACCTCAAATTCCACCAATGCCTGATCTAGGTTCCTGGAAAGCTCATGAAGCTTTTCAACATTGTTCTTCATTTCTTCTGTAGTCATCACTTCACGTTTTCTAAAGCCTTCTAGCTCCTTGTTGTAGCCCTCAAGTCTCAACTCAAATTCTGAGCACCTGAAAGTAAAGACAGACCACTCACATTTAGACTTTCCATTTTGTGATTTTCAAAATCATAGCATTGTTGACCCATAATCTGATCTCATGAATACACACACACACACACACACACACACACACGTACACACCATATTTTGCCATGTATAATGTACACCCACATTTTTGGCCCAAACTTTCAGAAAAAATATTTTGTTTTAACTTTTTAATTCAATTTTTTATTCATTTATATTTAGATACTTGGTTTTTTTGCATTTTAAAGGAATTTAAGTATTTATTTTTAATATATTATTGTACAAGAAATTTTATGTAACAAATAATTACAAAACCTAAGAATAAATGCAAAGTATTTCAGGTACTATCCATGTATAATATGCATCCTTATTTTTCCCTAAAAAATTTGGTCAAAACTTCCGGCCAAGATGGAGGCGTAGGCGGACACACTGTGCCTCCTCTCACAACCAAAATTAAGGACAACAAATATTTAGAAACAAGAAAACAACCAGAACTGATAGAAAATTGAACTGTATGGAAGTCCAACAACCATTCATCCAGACCGGTAAGAGGGGCGAAGTCGCGGTAGGAAAAAGTGGAGGTGCGGACCCAGGAACGCAAGTAGTAGCGGCTCGCAGTTCCCAGGTGCACGGGCAGTGGCTGGTGGTCCTGGGGCACACAGGCGGCAGCTGGCAGACCCCGGGCACAGGGGGGCAACTGTGCAGACCCAGTGAGGACACACAAGGCGGCTGGCTGACCTGGGGGTCCCACATTCGCGCACGCAGACGGTCCAGGCAGAGGGGAAGTGGCGGAAGGGACTGAATCCAGGAGAGAGCGGAGCAGGCGCCATTGTTCCCTCTCAGACCCCGCCCCCACATACAGCGTCACAACCCAGCGACTGGGCTGCCCCACACTGGGGAGCGCCTGAGGCTCCACCCCTCATACGTAATAGCTGCGACCAGACTAAAACCAAAACAAAACAAAACAAAAAACCCCACCAAAAATGGCTCAAACCGAAGAAAAAATGAAAACCCCGGAGTCAATTCCTCTAAGCAACGAAGAGACAGCCAACCTATCAGATGTACAGTTCAAAGCACTGGTCATCAAAATGCTCACAGAATTGGTTGATTTTGCTCATAAATTAGATGAGAAAATGCAGGCTACAATACGTGAAATGAAGGAAGACGCATGGGGAACCGATAGATATGGAAGGAAAACTGGGACTCAAATCAATGGAGTGGACCAGAAGGAAGAAATTAACAACCAAACAGAAAACGAGAAAGAAACAAGAATTCAAAAAAATGAGGAGAGGCTTAGGAACCTCTGGGACATCGTTAAACGTCCCAACATCCGAATTATAGGGGTCCCAGAAGGGGAAGAAGAAGAGCAACAAGTAGAAAACTTATTTGAACAAATAATAAAGGAGAACTTCCCCAATATGGCCAAGGAAATAGACTACCAGGAAGTCCAGGAAGCTCAGAGAGTCCCAAAGAAGTTGGGCCCAAGGAGGAACACATCAAGGCACATCATAATTACATTAGCTAAGATTAAAATGAAGCAGAGAATTCTAGAAGCAGCAAGGGATAAGGGCACAGTCACCTACAAAGGAGTTCCCATCAGACTGTCAGCTGATTTCTCAAAAGAGACCTTACAGGCAAGAAGGGGTGGAAAGAAATATTTGAAATCTTGAAAAGCAGGGACCTACATCCAAAATTGCTCTATCCAGCAAAGCTGTCATTTAGAATGGAAGGACAGATAAAGCGCTTCTCAGATAAGGTCAAGTTCAAAGAGTTCATCATCACCAAGCCCTTATTATATGAAATGTTAAAGGGACTTATCTAAGAAAAAGAAGATAAAAAATATGACAGTGAAAAGACAGCAAACTCACAGCTATTAAGAACCACACCTAAAACAAAAGCAAACTAAGCAAACAGCTAGAACAGGAACAGAACCACAGAAATGGAGATCATATGGAGGGTTAGCAACAGGGGTGTGGGAGGAGGAGGGAGGGGAAGGTACGGAGAATGAGTAGCATAGATAGTGGGTAGAAAATAGACAGGGTCAGGGTAAGAATAGTATGGGAAATGTAGAAGCTAAAGAACTTATGACACAAGGACATGAACTAAAGGGGGGAATGTGGGTGGGAGAGGGTGTGCAGGGTGGGGGGAATGATGAGGAAGAAATGGGACAACTGTAATAGCATAATCAATAAAATATATTAAAAAAATTTGGTCAAAAAAGTGTGTGTTATACATGGTAAAATACAATATATGTATATATCTTACATATGTATATCTAAGATATCTATCTATCTATCTATCTATCTATCTATCTATTTCTCTATCTATAATCTTACTACTTATAATACCTCTTCCAAGAGATAGCTGCTGTAAACTATGTTTGGTGGTTAAATACTTTTAGATGTTTTCCTCTACGGTTAAATATATATGTGTGCGTGTATACATATATATACACGTACATTGTAATAGTCAATGAAAGGAGACTTTAATTTCATTTTTTGATAAGGAGCAACTTTGTCAGGCTAATAAATGATACACTGGACACTTTAGGTTAAAAAATAAAAGCCATTTAAGAGTTGACTCACGCCAAGAATGAAAAAAATACACATACATAGTTCTGGTTTTATGTAGTATCAGTGTAAAGTGAGAAAATAAAGAGATGTAGTAGATGGTTTTGAAAGGCAAACAACAATAGGAGTCTGAATAAACTAGACTAGAAAATATATATATTCTATATCAAATACATGATATATTGAGTATATATGCATTATTCATTCATCTGCTACATATTATTAAGTACTTAATACATTCCAAGAACTTCTCTAGGCATCAGGGATATATTTGTTGAGTACACTACTGAGCTTCCTACCCTCATGAAGCTTGTATTTTAGTTGGAGAAGAGCTGGACAATAAATATACATGGACAGACAGATGGATGAATGAATGGATAAATCCATACATAGACAAAGATAAAATATTTCTGATAATAAATGCTCTGAAGAAAACAAAAGAGGGCAGAGTGACTAGTGGATGGAAGTGAAGCTACTTAGCTAGAGTGACCAGAGAAAACCTATCCAGAGATTTGTCTACTTCATCCATATCATCCACAAAGCAGGTCTTAAATTTACTTCTTCCTTTTTCCTAATGAGGTAGAGTAATACAGAGTTAAGTGGACAGGTTCTAGAACTAGGCAGGCTAGGTTCAAATCCCTACTTTGCTGCTTAGTAGCTACGTGATCTTGGTTAAGTCACTTTACCTTTGTGTGCCCCAGATATATAAAATGGGGATGGAAAAGTACCTACTTTAATATTTAATAAACTAATATATACAAAATACTCAGAATTGAGCCTGGTCTATAATAATCACTATACAAGTGTTTGCTCTCATTCACTATATTGTAAACTCTGTCAATGCGGATTTTATTTCCTTAATTCCTTTTTGTATCTTCAGCATTTAGAACAGTGTCTGACAAAAACCAAACAATCAATATTCATGGAATGAACAAGGGACTGACCACTGAGAACAGGTACAGTGACACACTATAAATTTGGCTGTTATCTTAACAATACTTAATTCTATTATGGAAGTTTTAATGTTCTTTTAGCCTTAGAAGTTTATGAAAGTTAATTTTCAAGTGGTTTGGTTTGGGTTTAATTTCTAATTGCACTGTGTGGTAAGCAGTTTCTGACAGGCTCCCCATAGATTTCCCATGACTCCCTGGTATTTATAACCCTGTGCAATCATCTCATCTCAAACTTGGCTCCTCTTCAGTTTGGGCTAGAGACGAAGTAACTCACTTCTAACAAGTGATGAGATGTCACTTCTAATATTAGGTTACAAAAAAGACTGGAATCTCTCTCCCTCTCTCCTTATGGGAAGCCAGCTGCCATGTAAACTACTCTACATAGAGGCTGATGTAGCAAGGAAGAGAGGGAAGTTTCTGCCCAATAGCCTGTGAGGAAGTGAATTCTACTAACAATCATGTGAGTGAGCCTGGAAATGGATCCTTACCCAGTTGGGCCTTCAGATGAGAATGCAGCCTTGGCTGACATTCTGACTGTGGCTTCATGAGAGACCTTGAACCAGAAGCATACAGCTAAGCTACCTCTGGGTTTCTGACCACAGAAACTGTGAGGTAATAAATGTTTACTATTTTAAGTTATCAGTTTTGGGGATGATTTTCCATGTGGCATAGATAATGAATATACACTATTATAATGGAATGTGGACTATTTAATTTCTGTTTCTTCAAATTTTTTTTCAAGTTCTAAAATACGGTTAATTTTTTTTTTTTTTTTTTTTTTAGATTTTATTTATTTATCTTTAGAGGGGAAGGGAAGGAGAGAGGGAGAGAAACATCAATGTGCGGTTGCCTCTTGTATGTCCCCTGACGGGAACTGGCCTGGCAACCCAGGCATATGCCCTGACTGGGAATCGAACCGCTATCCTTCGGTTCGCAGGCCCGCGCTCAATCCACTGAGCTACACCAGCCAGGGCAAAATACGGTTAATTTTTAAAAATATACTATGGACATTTAAGAATAGCTTTTTTTCGTTGTTGAGTAGAATGCTTGACATGTAATTGTTTACTTCTGTTATGTCCTTATTCAAGTTTCACTATTTATCTATTTATTTATTTATTTATTTATTTATTTATGGTTTTGGATATATAAAGGTTGATACAGCTTTAACTTTCCGCTGCCCACCTAAGTAACCATCTTGGAACACTAATGGTTTTGCCTTCATATTAACATAGCTGATTCTCCTTGTTTTTTCTTTGTATTTGCATGCCATACTGTTGCCCATAGAGAAACTTAAGTTTTCTCTGCTACCCATCAGGATAGATTAGGAACAAAGATTAGATCAGTAGCAAGGTTAAATCAGTTATTAAAAATTTACAAGGACTAAAGAAGACAGAGGAATATGTTATATGACACATCAGAGACGCAATCAGCAAAATACAGATTTGGGGACAAATGACCAGTTTCTTTAATAAATAAATTGCAAGGAAAAAACAAAGAAGATGAAGGGGGACTCACAGAGGAAAAGAAATCTCAGAGACAAATGCAATTACATAGACATTTTTGGGTTCTGATTCAAGTAAGAAAATCATAAAAAGAAAAAATAATTAGTTCATTTTGGTCTCTAGGTTATTTTCTATTGTATTTAAAAAGGAATTCAAAGTCATTACTGTAACCTCAAGGACATGCTTCTCTGATTCTCCAACCCCATTCTGCAGCCACTCTCCTCCTTAGGCCAAGGTCTTCCCATGGCTGAGCCGTTTCCATGCTGAGCTTAATGCCTAGAGAAATCCCCTACTACTTGCTCTTCTCCACATCTTCACTTAATGGGCTCCTTCTCATCCTTCAAGTCTCCTCTTACATGAGCCCCTTCCGTACCACTGAGTATTTTCAATCACTGGGTTCTGTTCCCTGTTCCGTTCCTCTTTAGAACTTATATTTATCTACTGTATCTCCCACCTCCCATGTTACTTTTGTTCTCTGTATCTTCAGAGAAGAGGAATGGAGACAGAGGCACAGGAGAGGAAAGGGAAGTTAGCCCAGTCATCCTCTCCCTCTCCTGCCTGTTTTGCACTGAGGTCGTAAGACTCAGAGCTAGAAAACACAGGTGCCACAGAGACAGCCTGCTTCTCAGCTTCTTATTTGTTTTTGTTCTCTAATAAGTTGTGATTTTAGACTCTGATGGATATTAATTTTGGAGAATATTCACACTGTGAAAAAGTTTCATTCATTCATTCATTCTGTCATCACAACAGTAATTACTTACTAGATGCAAGGCACTGTGCTTTATCTAAACCTTGGAATACAATCTGGGGTTCTCTGCCTAAGATACCTTTCCTTCTTCCCCCAAGATGTCAAACAGTTTTCCACTGAACTCTCATAGTAAGAACAGCTCACATCCCTAGATATCCATCATGAATATTCCAGGATGTTTCCAGGACCATGGAGCCTAACACTGAATAGGACAAATGGGAGAAATGATTATTTTCCCAACATCCACGCAATCAGGTGCTGCTGGGTGCCTTTTCACATGATTAAAATTCTTGTTCAGTCTCCAAATACAGCACCCACATACAAAGATAAATCTCTGATAAAAGTAGTTTTGAATTCTTCCCAGAGGACAATGGTATATAAACTCATTGATCAGCTTAACATATCACTACTATTGGAATTATTATTTTTAACTTATAATTGTTTAGCACATTATAGTTTCCAAAGACTTTCATGTCTATAACATATACATATATGTTTTCCATATAATAATACATCATTAGTAAATAGTGGGCATTCAGAAAATTAGGTTGAGTAAATGAGTTATATTGGAGAGACCACCTGGAGTCTAAGAGAGGACAATTAAGGGATTTAAAGAAAGTGAACTGAGCAGAATTCTGGCAAGAAATATTTACAATGATGTTCAAAGAAATGAACTTTAATGACAGGGCTACTTATATATGATGAGATGTAGGTAGGGTTAAAGGAGCAAGTAGGAGAACTTCTGGTCAGGATGGAGGCAGAGGTAAACATGCTTCACCTCCTCACACAACCACAGAAAGAATTACAACTAGATTTCAAAACAACACCCAGAACTGTCAGAATACTGAGCTGTATAGAAGTCTGACAATCAAGGATTTAAAGAAGCCATATTCACCCAGATGAGTAGGAGGGACGGAGATGTGGAGATGGGTGGAGAGGCATGGAGATGTGGTATGGTGCAGGGAGATAGCGAAGGTGGGTGGGTGGACCCCCATTTGTGTGTGGTGGATAAAAATGGGAGGGATGCCTTGGGAGCAAGGGATCCCACCCCTAAGCCTTCCATACAGCTCAGGGTTCTAGCACTAGGAAGATAAATCCCTATAACTTCAGGTTGTGAAAACCAGTGGGGGGTTAGGGTGGTAGAATAAACTGCCAGATTTTCAGGGGACTACACTTAAAGAGCCTGTGTGGACTTAAAACATACAGGTCCAACCCCCTGGGATTTAGCATCAGGGAAATAGCTGGAAGGGCACCAATCACAAAGGGTGAGTGATAGGCAAACCTCCAGAAGCCAGGCAGCCAGGATTGTCCCCTCTCTAAGCCTTCACACCATAGAGAGTGACAAAAAATTAAAGCATGTCACCCCATCCTGGTAAATATTAGGGTCTGTGCCACACAATTTACAGGTACCTTTTCTACAACAGGCCATAGTACTAAGACAGAGAATCAAAGCAGCTCTACCTAATACACAGAAGCAAACACAGGGAAGCTGCCAAACTGAGAAGACAAAGAAATATGGCCCAAGTGAAAGAACAGAACAAAACCCCCAAAAAAGAACTAAACAAAATGAAGATAACCAACCTATCAGATGCAGAGTTCAAAACACTGGTGATCAGGAAGCTGAGAGAACTCACTGAGTATGGCAACAACATAAAAAAGACTCAGGAAGAAATGAAGGTCACCTAAGTGAAATAAAGAAAAATCTACATGGAACCAACAGTGGAGGACATGAAGCCAGGATTCAAATCAATGATTTGGAACATAAGGAAGAAATAAACATTCAACCAGAACAGAATGAAGAAATAAGAATTCAAAATATCAAGGAGAGTATAAGAGGATTCTGGGACATCTCCAAGCGTAATAACATCTGAGTCATAGGGATGCTAGAAGGAGAAGTGGAAGAGCAAGAAACTGAAAACTTATTTCAAAAAATAATGAAAGGAAACATCCCTAATTTGGTGAAGAACTAGACATACAAGTCCGGGAAGCACAGAGAGTCCCAAACAAGTTGGACCCAAAGAGGACCACACCAAGACACTTCATAATTAAAATGCCAAAGGTTAAACATAAAGAGAGAATCTTAAAAGCAGCAAGAGAAAAGCAGAGAGTTACCTACAAAGAAGTTCCCTTAAGATTATCAGCTGATTTCTCAAAAGAAACTTTGCCAGCAAGAAGGGACTGGCAAGAAGTATTCAAAGTGATGAAAAGCAAGGACCTACAAACCAAGATTGTTCTATCCGGTAAAGCTATCATCTAGAATGGAAGGGCAGATAAAGTGCTTCCCGGACAAGGCAAAGCTAAAAGAGTTCATCATCACCAAGCCATTATTACATGAAATGTTAAAGGAACTTATTTAAGAAAAAGAAGATCAAAACTGTGAACATTAAAATGACAACAAAATCACAACTATCAACAACTGAATCTAAGAAAACAATTAAGCAAACAACTAGAACAGGAACAGAATCACAGACATGAAGATCATTTGGAGGGTTTTCAGCAGGGAGGGGAAGAGGAAGAATGGGGGGAAGTACAGGGATTAAGAAGCGTAATTGGTAGGTGCAAAACAGGCAGGGTGATGTTAAGAATAGTATAGGAAAATGGAGAAGCCAAAGAACTTATATGCATAATGCATGGACATGAACTAAGGGGAGATTGCTTAAGGGACTGGGAGTACCTGGCAGAGGAGGGCAAAGGGGGAAAACCGGGACAACTGTAATAGCATAATCTATAAAAATATATTGTTTTTAAAAAGGAGCAAATAGGAGATAGTGAGGCACCTAGAGACAGTCTCAGATGGAAGCCACTATGACCTCTTGGGCTGAGGGGACAATGAGAACTGAAACCATGGAGGAGAAATAATTGTCCCAGAGAAATGCAGCTACTACCAGAGATTGAGGCCAAACAGGGAGGGAGAGGAGGAAAAGCTCTGCCACACTCTCCAACCTGAACTCTCTGTTGGCCGAGCTCTGCCTAGATCCAACTGACCAGGGAGCCAGAGGTAGCAGACTGGGCATCAACCAACCCAGCACTAAGCTGGTGGAGGAGGGTGGAGAATTAACTAGGGAATGGGAGTGTGCACAGCAAATGGAGAATAATTAGCACTGAAAACAAAAATTAAGTGTGGCCTGGAAAATATGGTCAAATTTCTTGGAGAGGGAATGGGATTGTCACAGAGGATGAATGAATGAATATTGCTCAGCCCTCTTTACAGATTGTTCTCAGTATTAATGCAAAAAAGATGAACTTGAGGTTTAAGGGTTTACTAAACAGGGCTGAGCCCAGGGCTGCAGTTTTCTCCTTGCTGGGCCTCCTAGAACTGGTCCTCTGCTGAACTGTGCTGTTAAGAGCTCAGGAATTGTCAATGATATCTAGCTGAGAGTCACCCCTCTAAAAAGAAAATCCTGGCACTCTTCCTCTTTCACTGTAAATAACAGTTGTGCTCACTTCTCCCAGAGCCATCTTCACTTCTCTTAACTTCAACAGCACTTATTGTATCTAAACAGTCTTACAGTAATGTTCTGAAAGTATGCTTCAAGGTGAGAGTTTGAAATGAAGAATAATTTTTCTCCCCAAAGTCATTGTTCAAAGTCATTGACAGTTTCTGAATGCCTGCCATGGTACCACCTAGGTACCATCTCAGATCACCTCATTTCACCCTCCAGCACAGACACTGCTCATGAAATAAGATAATCTGAGATTGGTTCTATTATTTCATTTTCCAGATGAGGACACCAAGGCTCAAAAGGATAAAGTCACTTGCTCCTGTTCATCTAACCTACAAACAGTGCTCCTGCTTCCTGGTTAGGCATCCAGCATCAGTTCCATGGGGGAGACTGTGTGGGAATGAAGAGATTTCTGGAAACTCTGTACTTTTTGCTCAGTTTTGTTGTTATTTTAAAACTGTTCAAAAAATAAAGTCTATTAATTACAAAAATCAGTTCCATTCGTTAGGCTCTGGAGAGTGTGTCCATTTAGGCAGAGAGAATATTAAGCTTCCAGAAGAAAAATAAATGTGTGCGCATCGGCATTCACATGTGTGCACACACATACTTTTGGTTGTTACTGTTTTTTGGGGGGGGCAGTAGACCTAGGATATATTTTGAAGGAAGCAACTAAATGGTTTTACCCTTCATCCCAAATTACCATTCTATGTAGAAAACCCTGCTTTTATCTACTCTATCCCTTTCTTGTGGGCATTTTCTTGGAGGATAGGACATAAAGTTGAGCAGTGGGAGTTTCATGTGTGGAGGGTATAGTAATTGGTATAAATCTTTGTTCATAAACAACGTGTCACAAGCTGGGCTCTGTGTGTGTGCTCCTGCATGCATGAGTGTGTGGCTTTACCGCATACATAGAACTTACCCACATCACTTGACATTGTCTAATCTTTCAGTATGCCTATGCTGTCTTTGTCACTGTATTAAAATATAAGCAGGCAAACATACATATACAGATAGAATAGAACACAATGCATTGTAAAACATCAACAATAAATAATGAAGGAATAAAAGATTATTGCCACATTAGCACTGAACAGGAGGACTAGCTGCACAATAGGCAATTTTTAAAGTGTATTTTATTGATTATGTTATTATAGCTGTCCTAATTTTACCTCTTTGCCCCCTCCACCCAATACCCCACTTCTCTCTAGCAATCCCCACCCTTAGTTCACGTACATGGGTCACGAATGTAAATTCTTTGGCTTCTCCATTTTCCTATACTATTCTTAACATCACCCTGCCTGTTTTGCACCTACCAATTACGCTTCTTAATCCCTGTACTTCCCCCCATTCTTCCTCTTCCCCTCCCTGCTGAAAACCCTCCAAATGATCTTCATGTCTGTGATTCTGTTCCTGTTCTAGTTGTTTGCTTAATTGTTTTCTTAGATTCAGTTGTTGATAGTTGTGATTTTGTTGTCATTTTAATGTTCACAGTTTTGATCTTCTTTTTCTTAAATAAGTTCCTTTAACATTTCATGTAATAATGGCTTGGTGATGATGAACTCTTTTAGCTTTGCCTTGTCTGGGAAGCACTTTATCTGCCCTTCCATTCTAGATGATAGCTTTACCGGATAGAACAATCTTGGTTTGTAGGTCCTTGCTTTTCATCACTTTGAATACTTCTTGCCAGTCCCTTCTTGCTGGCAAAGTTTCTTTTGAGAAATCAGCTGATAATCTTAAGGGAACTTCTTTGTAGGTAACTCTCTGCTTTTCTCTTGCTGCTTTTAAGATTCTCTCTTTATGTTTAACCTTTGGCATTTTAATTATGAAGTGTCTTGGTGTGGTCCTCTTTGGGTCCAACTTGTTTGGGACTCTCTGTGCTTCCCGGACTTGTATGTCTAGTCCTTCACCAAATTAGGGATGTTTCCTTTCATTATTTTTTGAAATAAGTTTTCAGTTTCTTGCTCTTCCACTTCTCCTTCTAGCATCCCTATGACTCAGATGTTATTACGCTTGGAGATGTCCCAGAATCCTCTTATACTCTCCTTGATATTTTGAATTCTTATTTCTTCATTCTGTTCTGGTTGAATGTTTATTTCTTCCTTATGTTCCAAATCATTGATTTGAATCCTGGCTTCATGTCCTCCACTGTTGGTTCCATGTAGATTTTTCTTTATTTCACTTAGGTGACCTTCATTTCTTCCTGAGTCTTTTTTATGTTGTTGCCATACTCAGTGAGTTCTCTCAGCTTCCTGATCACCAGTGTTTTGAACTCTGCATCTGATAGGTTGGTTATCTTCATTTTGTTTAGTTCTTTTTCTGCGGTTGGGCCATATTTCTTTGTCTTCTCAGTTTGGCAGCTTCCCTGTGTTTGCTTCTGTGTATTAGGTAGAGCTACTTTCACTCATGTCTTAACAGGTGCAGTGTCTTAGTACACCTGTTAAGTTGTATAGGGTGGATCCTTAGGTGTTGCCAGGGTGGGGCAACCTACTTTGTTACTTTGTGGCGCTGTGTGGGAGGGAGGGGTCATAGAGGGGACAGTAGAGTTGTCTGGCTTCTGGAAGCCTACCTTGCACTCACCCCATTTTTTTCCAGTCACTTCACCCATGTCCTGTATGCAACTGGAGCCCTTTTAGTGGTTGTCCTGGTGGAGATTCCCAGAGTGGGTAGGTTTGTGTACGTTCTAAGACTGTGTAGGCCCTCTAAATGCACTGTCCTGAGTAACCAGCAGTTTTTTTCTGCCACTCCAATCTCCACTGGTTTTTATGACCAGAAATTATGAAGCTTTCTCTTCTCAGAGCTGGAACCCTGGGCTGCTCCATCTGGTCTGTGCCTGGGATCACTTGCTCTCAAGGTATCCCTCCTGATTTTTATCCATCACACGTGAATGTGGGATCCCTGTTCTGCCACTACTGGTGCCTCTCTGCACCATGCCACATCCTCTCCAACCTGATTCCCTGGCTCTGCCCCTCCTATCCATCTGGACGAATACGGCTTCTTTAGATCCTTGGTTGTCAGACTTCCACACAGTTTGATTTTCTGGCAGTTTTGGGTGTTTTTTACTTCGAGTTTAGTTGTGATTCTTCTTATTGTTGCATGAGGAGGTGAAGTATGTCTACCTACACCTCCATCTTGACTGGACGTCACAATAGGCAATTTCTGAGCTTCCTGCCATGCCTTTGTTATTTCTGTCTTGATGTGTCACAAATCTGTAGTCTAAGAGTAAGGCTGATGATTCAGCTATCACTATTGCAAGACCCCTATTAATGCCACCATTTTTGTCTTTTCTCTCTCTGCACAGCTAAATTTCAATTTTTCAAGGCAGGGAGGGAATGCGTTACAGTGATGGAGGCTTGAAGAGAACACTACTCAGTGGGAAACAAGAAGAAATTTCTTCTCCACCAACTGTCTTCTGCCTCTGCCCATGCATTTCTGGGGGTGGGGTAGGGGTCAGTTCCACACAGAACCAGGAAACTGCAATGTGTTATGAAGTTGTGTGTCATTTCTAAAACACCATCGGATACCTCCTTTACCTTTTAATAAGGTCCATCTCTGCCTGATCCCTCTTGCTAAGGAGCAGATTTCGGCTGTTTTCAAAGACATCTTCGATCTGGTCTGGCCAGAGGAACAGAGTGCTGTTCAATTTGATGTCCTCTTCTGCAAAACACAGAGAGTCTGCTTCAGGACACTGCTCAGTGTGTCAGCATGTAGCAGAACAGAGGTCAACAGACATGGGGGTCAGAAAATGAATGCATGAGGCCATTATGTATGAATGATAGCCAGCATTTATTCAGCACTTACCAAGGCTCAGGCTAGAAGGTAGACAGTATTATCATCCTTGTTTTTACAGATGGGAAATAGTTAAGAAAGTGATCAAGGTCATACCACTGGAATGTGGAGAGCAGATATCAAATCCAGGACAAATTAAGTTGCAAGCCTATGTTCTCACCTCTATTCTTACTTCTCCACAGGCAGTAGAGTAGAAACCCAGGGTGGTGTTCTGGTTCTAATCTTTAAACTATTTTAACTCATTTGAGTCTCAGTCTCCCTTTTGGTTAAGTGTCAATAATAATATCAATGCCACATGACCTACCTATCTTAGGGGTCTGGTCAGTTAAAATTTCCTGGCTTCTCCTGTACCCTTGGAGTTTAGGACACAGACCACAGTGAGAGAGTCTGGTGTACACTCACATGGTCAAGGGCACAGCTCAGGAAATGTGTGGGGTTTGGTTAGAGAACTACTTCTTACTCCAAGTCCATACCTCTTCCTTCATCACCCCACCCCAACCCCAAACATTGTGAACACCAAGTAACTCACAGGTATTTCCAGATAAAAACAGCTCTGACACTTGGCTTGTAAAGAGCATATCAACTTTTCCTTCTAAACCTGGTCCTTACAAACTCAAACTTGGCCTAATAAGCCTTGAAGGGACCCTGGGCACTTCTTTCCTTTAGCGATATGCAAGAGGCATGAAGGAAAGTGCCCCCGAAGGTGGGATTTTATTGATTACAGATTAATGAAATCTACTCATTTACAAAAAGATTGCATTTGGAAGTGACTTTTCCAGGAACACCAGGAACAAGATGTCAAATCCCCAGATAGTTCTTTATTTCTAACAATCAGATTCCCTATGTTTGATTCAGAGCCCTGTGATGAGTGCCTCTAACACATGGGGGCACTTGAAAGCAGCTTTCCCAGTCTTGACACTCAGTGGTGAGATTGCCAACTCTCCTTTCCCTGGTTCTTTCCTTAAAAATAGAAATATACATCTACATTTGCATGTACATATACAGCATTAGACTTACGGGGCAAGTCTGCATAGTCCATCAGGAACTCTAGTCGCTCAACTGCATCTTTAAGTTGCCTCCTGAGTGTGAACACGGTGACATCACTGGATTTCTTTAAGAATTCAATGAGTAATACCAGCTCCTTGGTGTTGGCAGGGATCTCACTGACTTTATCTGCAATGTTGCTGTACTGATTACAAATGCTTTGGGATAAAAAAACAGCCATCGTCATCACCATCATCCTCTAAAATAACTTTCTTAGAAGACTCATTATACTAAGAAGACATGATTCCTATATGGTGACCAGAATGATGTTTTCCAACTTTTCTCTACTATCAAATCTTTGATGGATGATATTCAGATTAACACTACACTTGAAGAATAATTACAGTAGTAAAGATAGTAATGTCTTCCCTGTATTAAGCCTGTTACTAGGTGCCATGCCCAACTTAAATCATGTATTAGCTGAGAGGAGGGAAGATGGTGGCATGGTAGGAGGGGGCAGATTCCACTTCCCTCTACACACAGGAGAAAAAGCTAGCCAATCTATGGAGGAACAGAGCAAACAGCGAACAGTACCACAGCATATATGAAAATAGGGGATCAAAAATTATAGCGGACATTGAAAAACCAGATGGAGTGAGACAAAGAAACCCGGAACTGTGAAAAAACCAGAGTTGGACCCAAAGAGGGGGCATCCCAACAGCTGAGACAGTGCAAGCTGTGAACACCAGGATACCTAAAGGAGACTGCACCACTGAATTTCACAGGTATTCTACCACAGAAGTTCACAACACACCATAAACCCAGGTAGCTAGAAAAGATCAATTTAAGAAGCTGAGGATAACAAGACGAGTCTCACAAACAACGGGAAGACAAAGAAACAATCCCCACATGAAAGGAAAGGAGGAAGCCTCAGAAAGAATGCTAAATGAAACAGAGGCAACTCAACTATCAGATATTGAGTTCAAAGCAATGGTTATCAAGAAGCTCAATGAGCTCACAATGAGCTACCAGTAACTACAGGAAAGCTACAATGAACTCACTGAAAACTATATAAACACGAAAAAGGAAATAGAAACTATCAACAAGGGCCAAGAGGAAATGAAGAATACAATTTCTGAACTGAAGAACACAGTAGAAGGAATCAAAAGCAGAATCAATGATTCAGAACATTGGATCAGCGAGTTGGAGGACAAAGTAGAAAAAACACCCAGAAATAGCAGGAAAAGGAAAAGAGGCTCAGAAAGAATGAAGAGGAATTAAGAGAAATGCAAGACAATATGAAATGTAATAATATCCATATAACAGGGATACCAGAAGGAGAAGAAGAGCAAGGGATAGAAAACCTATTTGAAAAAGTAATGATGGAAAACTTCCCTAATTTGATGAGAGAAAAAGTCACATAAATCCAGGAAACACAGAGAGTCCTAATCAAGAGGAACCCAAAGAGGCCCACTTCAAGACACATCATAATTAAAATGGCAAAATTCCAAGACAAAGAGAGAATCTTAAAGGCAGTAAGAAAGAAACAGGAAGTAACATACAAGGGAGCCCCGATAAGGTTAGCAGCTGACTTCTCAATGGCCAAGCCAGAAACGCTCAAAGCCAGAAGAGAATGGCAAGAAATATTCCAAGTAGTGAGAATGAGAGGCTTGCAACCAAGACTACTTTACCCAGCAAGGCTTTCAATCAAGATAGAAGGCCAAATAAGGAGCTTCCCAGACAAAACAAGTCTAAAAGAATACATCTCCAAAACAGTTCTGCAAGAGATGCTATAGGGACTGTTTAAAGGAAGGAAGAGAGAGAGAGAGACACACACACACAGGTAAGAAAATGGCAATGAATAAGTAACTATCAATAATAACCTTAAATGTAAATGGATGAAATGCTCCAATCAAAAGGCACAGAATAGCTGAATGGATAAGAAAGCATGACCCACATATATGCTGCCTACAAGAGACCCACCTCAGGACAAAAGACCTACACAGATTGAAAGTGAAGAGCTGGAAACAAATTTTCCAAGAAAACGAACAGGAAAAAAAAAAGCCAGGGTAGCAATACTCATATAAGACAAAACAGACTTCAAAAAAAGGGCCATAAAAAGAGTCCCAGAAGGCCACTTAATATTGGCCACTTCATATTGTCTTGCAATACTCAAGGGAAGAATTCACCAAGAAGACATAAACATTGTAAATATATATGCACCCAACATAGGAGCACCCAAATACATAAAGAAAATCTTGGAGAACTTCAAGAAAGATATTGACAGCAACATAATTATACTACAGGATTTTAACACCCCACTGTCAAAAATGGACAGATCTTCCAAACAAAATATCAGCAAAGATATGGCAGCATTGAACAATGCCCTGGATGAAATGAACTTAACTGATGTATATATAGAGCCCTTCATCCCAAAGAAGCTACATACACATTCTTTTCAAATGCACATGGAACATTTTCAAAGATAGACCACATGACAGGACAGAAAACAAGCCTCACCAAATTCAAGAAAATTGAAATCAGACCGAGCATTCTCTCCAACCACAAGGGACTGAAACTAGAAACCAACCCCAAGGGAAAAAAAAAAACCCAAAACACTCAAAATCATGGAGATTGAATAGCATGCTATTAAATAACGAATGGGTCAAGAATGAAATTACGGAAGAAATCAAAAAGTTTCTGGAAACAAAAATGAACTCACAACAACCCAAAACTTATGGGACATAGTGAAGGCAGTCCTGAGAGGGAAGTTCATAGCGATACAGTCCTACCTAAAAACGATAGAAACATTTCAAACAAACAACCTAACCCTACGCCCATAAGAACTCCAGGAACAACAACTAAGACAGCCCAGAGCAAGTAGAAGGAAGGAAATAACCAAGATCAGAGCAAAATTAAATGACATAGAGACTAAAAGCACAATCCTAAGGATCAACAATCCAGGAGCTGATTCTTTGAAAAGATTAATAAAATCAGCAAGCCTTTAAGCAGGCTCATCAAGAAAAAAAGAGAGAGGACCCAAGTAAGCACAAACAGAAATGAAAGAGGAGAGATTACAACTGATACCACAGAAACACAAAGGATTGTAAGAAATTACTCTGAAGAACTGTATGCCAAGAAATTTGAAAACCTAGGTGAAATGGATAAATTTTTAGAAAATATAATCTTCCAAAACTCAGTGAAGCAGCAGAAAGCCTGAACAGACCAATAATAGCAGATGAAATTGAAGCAGTAATCAAAAAACTCCCAACACACAAAAGCCATGGCCCAGATGGTTTCACAGGAGAATTCTACAAAGCATTTAAGGAAGAGCTAACTCCTATACTTCACAGACTATTCCAAAAAATACAAAATGATGGAAGACTCCAAACTCTTTTTATGAAGCCAACATCATTCTAATCCCAAAACCAGATAAAGACATAACAAGGGAAGAGAACTTCAGGCCAATATCACTGATGAATATAGATGCTAAAATCCTTAACAAAATATTGGCAAACCCCATCCAATAATACATTAAAAAGATCATACACCATGAGCAAGTAGGATTCATCCCAGGGATGAAAGGATGGTACAATATTTGCAAATCAATAAATGTAACACATCATATAAACAAAAGCAAAGATGAAAATCACATGATCATATCAATAGATGCAGAAAAATCATGTGATAAGGTACAGCACCTGTATATGATAAAAACACTCAGAAAAGTAGGAATAAAGGGAGCATTCCTCAATGTAATAAAGGCCATATATGTGAGACCTATAGCGAACATCATACTCCATGGGCAAAACCTAAAATCTTTTCCACTAAGATCAGGAACAAGATAAGGTTGTCCACTTTCACCACTTCCATTCAACATAGTATGGGAAGGTTTAGCCACAGTGATCAGAGAAGAAAAGGAAATAAAAGGCATCCAAATTGGAAAGGAGGAAACAAAACTGTCATTCTTTGCAGATGATATGATTGTGTATGTAGAAAATGCTATAGACTCCACCAAAATACTGCTCAACCTAATAAATGAATTTGCCAAAACAGCAGGATACCAAGTCAATATTCAGAAATCAAAGGCATTTTTGTATACCAACAATGAAACAGCAGAAGCAGAAATCAAGAAAAAGATCCCATTTATTATAGCAGAAAGAAAAATAAAATATCTAGGAATAAACTTAACCAAGGAGGTAAAAGACCTGTATTCAGAAAACTACACAACACTGAAGAAAGAAATCAAGGAAGACACAAACAAATGGAAACATATACCATGTTCATGGATTGGAAGAATTAATACCATCAAAATGTCCATACTACCCAAAGCAATTTATAGATTCAATGCAATGCCTATTAAAGTACCAATGACATATTTCACAGACATAGAACAAACTCTTCAGAAATTTTTATGGAACCATATACAACCCTGAACAGCTGCTGTAATTTTGAGAAAGAAGAACAAAGTAGGAGGGATCACAATACCTGATACCAAACTATATTACAAGGCCACTGTAATCAAAATAGCTTGGTACTGGCATAAAAACAGATAGATATACCAATGGAATAGAGCAGAGGGCCCAGAAATAAACCCAAGTCTCTATGTGCCACGTCCACAGTTGGGTCCCTTCCTTGACAAAGTCAGGAGGGGAGGTCCAAGACTTCAAAGAAGCATTTTCCAATCTGGTGGACGTGGCATGGAGTTCCCTGCTATACCCATTGTGATTGTTCTTGCCTTGGGAATTTTGACCGTTTTCGCCTTGATTATTTTGAATGCCACTGCTGTGATCCAAATGGTACAAGCAGATCTTTCCCTGTTCACTGACCAAAGTAATAAATTTTAGAAAGTACATCGAGTGATGTGACTCCAGGTGATTTAGAGAGTTCTTGAAACAAAGAAAGTAACCATAGTAACACATTAGAAGAAATCAGAAAACAAAATAAGAGTATTGGAGAATTAATAGAAAAGTTAGAAAAGGTCACCCTTGAAAGCCCCCTACAACGACAGGATGGCCCCATGAGACAGGATTCTCCCAAAACCTACAAAAACACCGAGAAAAATCCCACCTACAACTAAGTCTCCATGGGGACCTGCTTGTTTTATTAGGGCCAGACCTTGGTATCCCCCTGCGACAGCATAATAAGGGCAGACGGCCAAGTTCCTGTTCAGATCAAGAAGCATAGCAACAGTAATCACAAAAAACCAATGAATCTGAAATTGCTTGCCAGCTAGAATAGTATAAAAGTTTCAGCTTTACTTTCAATAAACGTCTTCAGAGCATCACCTGCCTTGAGCTGTGTAGTTGCCTGATTTCCGCGCCGACTCCTACCTTCACCTCGAGGGGACCCCTAGAATTGCTGCGGCTGGACCGCGGCATCTATGGTCAATTAATATTTGACAAAGGGGGCAGCAACATAAAATGGAGTAAAAATAGCCTCTTCAACAAATGGTGTTGGCAGAGCTGGACAGCTACATGCAGAAAAATGAAACTCGAGCACCTGCTTACACCATACACAAAAATAAATTCAAGGTGGATAAAAGATTTCAATATAAGTCATGACACCATTAAAGTCCTAGAGGATAACATAGGCACGGAATTCTCAGATATTTCATGCAGCAATATTTTCACTGATATATCCCCTAGAGCAAGTGACATAAAGGAAAGAATAAACAAATGGGACCTCATCAAAATAAAAAGCTTCTGCATGACTAAAGAAAACAGTGTTAAAATAAAGAGAACCAACTGTATGGGAAGACATATTTGTTAGTGATACTTCAGAAAAGGGTTTGATCTCCAAAATATATGAAGAACTCACATGACTCCACTCTAAGAAGATAAGCAACCCAATTAAAAAATAGGCAAAGGACTTGAACAGACACTTCCCCAAGGAGGACATACAGAGGATTCAGAGACACATGAAAAGATGCTCAGTATTGCTAGCTATCGGCAAGATGCAAATTAAAACCACAATGAGATACTACTTCACAATGGTCAGAATGGCCATCATAAAAAAAGCAACAAACAACAGGTGTTGGAGAGGTTGTGGAGAAAAGGAAACCCTATTGCACTGTTGGTAGGATTGCAGACTGGTACAACCATTATGGAAAACAGTATGGAATTTTCTCAGAAAACTAAAAATGGATCTGCCCTTTGACGCAGCAACTACATTGCTAGGATTATATCCTAAGAACCCTGAAACACCAATCCAAAAGAACCTATGCACCCCAATGTTCATAGCAGCACAATTTACAATAGCGAAGTGTTGGAAGCAACCTAGGTACACATCAGTAAATGAATGGATCAAAAAACTGTGGTACATTTACACAATGGAATTCTATGCAGCAGAAAGAAAGAAGGAGCTCCTTTGCAACAGCATGGATGGAACTGGAAAGCATTATGCTAAGCGAAATAAGCCAGGCAATGAAAGACAAATACCATATGATCTCACCTTTAACAGGAAGCTAATCAACAAAACAAACAAACAAGTGAAATATAATCAAAGACACTGAAATTGAGAACACGCTAGCAGTGACCAGAAGGGAGTGGGGAGGGAATTTCAGGGGAAACGGGGAAGGGTTTGCAGGAACAAGTATGAAGGATGCATGGACAATAACAAGCGGGGCAGTGGAAATGGGAGGGAGGTGGAGAGGACTGGGGTGGGGGTGGGTTGGGATGGGGGTAAAAGGCAGAAAACTGTTCTTCAACAACAATTAAAAAAATACTTGTGTTTAATAATGATATCTTGGGTGTATTTGTGATAGTATGTGCACTAACAGAACTAATGTAAGTACATCCTCTCAGCCTGATAGACTCTTAACTGATGAGAATCCACCCTTCTTTCCTTTTGTAAGAGAATGCATAGAGTAAATATATTCTGGCTCCTGAATATCAGCTGCCTGGGAAGGCCCAGAATGCTGGTAGCAGATCCACTATCTGCTAGACCTTTTAAATGGTCCTAAGCATGGGTTGATGATATTAGGAATCTGACCAACAGAACACCTTTGCAATATCCAGAGATAATCTGAAGGTAGGAAACATTGCCTTCTACATATATTCATTACATCATTTAAAATCTAAAAGGCCAGGCCTTGTCCTGGCCGGGTGGCTCAGGTGGTTGAAGCATTGGCACATACACCAAAAGTTACAGGTTCAATTCTTGGTCAGGTCACATAGCTAGATTGCAGGTTTGATCCCTGGTGAGGGCACATATAGGAAGAATCTGATCAATGTTTCTCTCTCATATCGGTATTTCTCTCTCTCCCTTCCTCTGTCTCTCTAAAATCAATTATCTAAAATGCCAGGGGTCCCATAAGCACAGGGCTATTCTCTGTCTCATGTAGAAGATGGCATAAAAAAGGTCAACTATTTTGCACCAATTTGGGGTGTCTTTTTGCCTGTTTTGATTTTTTTTTTTTTTTGTATAATACTTTTCATGCTGAAGAAAACAAGCAGCTGGATCAAAAGAATGATTTCTTTTTCCTCTGCTCAGGGCCCAACAATCTTGTGTATCTACTCAGAGCTCCACATCTTGTATCTCTATTCAGGGCCTGCTTTTTTGATCAACACTTCAGGTCACTTTTCTAGCAATTTTAGATCAATGTACCTTTATTGGACATAAATGGCATGCCCACTTTTTTACCAATGTACTGAAAGGCACCCCCTGCCCAGAGTACCTCATTCTAGGGCACACCTAGTCTTTGGAAATGGAAATGGAAAGTATCCCACTCAGGATAGTGAAGTGGCTCAAACAGGGTTAGGATGAGAAGACTCTAATTCAAACTCAATTACTTGAGCAAGTTAGATTTTCTTTCTGAGCCTCATTTCCTCCTCCATTCAGTAAGGATTCTTATATCTGTCTTATCTACCTCATGAAGTTGTTGAGAAGGTTACTATTTTTAAGGCAGAAAGAAACATCAGAACACAGCCACCAAACTAGGGTTTCTGCATCCTTAAAATTTTGGGGGTTCACAATAGGACATTATTTTCACTTATATTTAAGAGATATAAGGGATTATACTTTTATTTTGATGAGGGTCAATGCAGTATTGCTTATGGAAAAAAATTCTTAATGCTCACTCTCCAAAAAAGTGTTATAGTAGCATGAAGGCTGAAAACCTTTTACTGTCCCAGTCCCAAACCTTTATTCTATAGGCACAGAAACTGAAGTCCTGACAGGTGACTGTAGCAGATGCATAGCTAGTAAACAGAAGGTCTTGGGTTCAAAACAAGTATTCTGGCTCTAAAACCAGGATTCCACCATGTAGTCACTCAGTGAGAAAGCTCTGTGGTGGTAGAGAGCATGGACTTTGGGGTCAAAGTGAACTAGGCTAAGCCATGAATGCACCACTTGCTAACCTCTTGGAGTCTCACCTTCTTCATCAACATAATGGAGAGAATAATGCACAACCTCTTAGGGTTGCTGTGAAGACCTGACTAGATCTATAATGTTTACCCAGTGACTGAACTATAAAAACAGTAGGAAAAACAGTAGCTCTTACTATTATTAATTTGCTGGTGAGTTTCTGACATGTATTTTGTAAATCTTAAAGTGCTATAAAATAGTAAAATTATATATACTTACATATATGTGAATAATATAATATATATCATGTTAACAGTAGTCATTATTCTTAAATCATCTTAGTCTGTAGTTTAATGCTGCCTGAAGAAGAGAGCTAGAATAACATGGGCTATGTAACTATTCTGTAACATTCAATAGAGACATAATAGCAGACAGTTGCTGTCCCAGACTCTTTGCATTATTTCCTTTTCTGGTAACCATACCTACGTTTTCTTGGGGAGCCCCTCTCCCTCTCTCAGTCTCTGTGGTCTAGGTAGGGTGGACATCCACCCCAAAGATAGAAACACCACTCAGATATCAGCCATCCTCTTGGCCATGCTGTTGGTCTAGTGTTGTACAGATGAGCTAAGTCAGGCCAGTGTCCCTCAGGCCAGAATTTGAGAGGCAGTTGGAAAAAGAGAAACCTTTTTTTCCATCAGATGGGATACCTGGGAGTATGTGAGCTGGGTGCACAAACTAGAAAGTATGGGAGCTGCTGGGTGTACAAACTAGAAAGAGCCTGTCAGGGAATGGAGCCCACAAAGAGGAAAGCTGATTAGAGGGAGGAAGACTGTATTCCAGTTTTAGGGTGGAGGGCCTGCAGCTAGCAACTCCTGAACTTTTCAACATGTGAGCCCCAAATTCCTTTATTTACTTTAGTCAGTCCGTTTGAGCTTTTATCTCTTACAACCAAAAACATTTTGAATAGTGTATAGATAGTCATCAGTATAATGAAGGCAAAATATTTGGCTTTAGACTGAATGACAGACTTCTCAGACCTATACAGCAGAAGTCTTCATAGCAGTGATTCTAAGGGCTATCTCTGAATATATACTAGGTGATGGTCAGAGGATGTGTGACCTAAGAAAGCCAGACCCATGAAGCAGTGTCTCTCAGACATTGGCTGTAAGAAAGTGAAGGCTGAGGGATCAGAGAGAGACTGCTCCAAGACACTTCCCACCCTCCTACTCCAAGGCCCATGTAGTTCTCTATTGTTCACCTTCTAGCTTACAATTGAATTCCCTGCCACCCTCATACTGGGGCAGAAACAACTTGAACTAAAAGTTCAGCCTGGTCATTTTTGGGAGGCGCAAATTCTGTCTTCCTTTGCATTCCTGTTTATGCCAAATATCATTGCTATTTATCTGCACATAATAATAGTACCTGACATTAGTGTCCCGGTTTACATCCACTTGGAACTGAACCAGACGATCTTTAAGATTCTGGGCTCGCTCACAGAGATCATAATTTAGGGTCCTGGTGTCAAGGCAGAACATAGCCAAAGGCACAGAAATGTGCATGGATGCAATTTCATTTCTCCGCTTTTTAATGCTATTGATCTTCTGTAAAAAAGGAGCATATTCAGTAGCTTAATTTGTCTTCAGTCTCTATGCATTTGCCTGCAGCCTCACCCCTGGCCAACCTAGTCCAATGTTGAGCAGTGTATACTAAGGAAACCCACTGACTACTCACTGAATTGTTTGCAACACATATCACTAAGATATGAAATGTCAAGTGGCATCTCCTACCATCACAAAATCCTCAATTTCATGATTTTCTTTCAGGAATGCAGTGATGTTTTGCTCTGCCATATTGTCCAATAAGTCATCGTACTTTTTGTAGACATTTAAGTACCTTCCATATTGAAGAACATAGAAGAAAACAAAAATACAGGCCACCGAATCAGATTAGTCAGAGTGGCAAACGAAGAAATACAACATAAAAATCAACCCAAACCAAGACAGAAAAATATAAAGTGGCAAAAGGTGCACTGAACTAGAAATTTGGAACTTTGGTTGAAAATTCTAATTTTGTTACCTATTAGCTGCATAAACTGAGACATAATATTTCTCTTTTCTAAAGACCAGTGTCTTTAAATGGAAATGTAACAACTCATAGCATAACTGTAACAATGTATATATAAAGCAGTTAAGACATACAGTAGGCATGCAATAAACTTTGCTTCCTAACCCTCCTTCCAGCTCTAAAATTCTATGTCTAAATTTTAAGATGAAAATTTGAAACTAATGAACCTAAAATCAATTGAGTAGAATTGTTTCTCTCTGTGTCACAGATCATGTAAAAATGTCTGGACAGATTTCCCTCAAGTCGGAGGATGTGTTTCGGATGTTCTGACATAAAGTAAGTTTAAATGAAAATAAAGATGATATGGAATAAGCAGAATTAACTTTGTGGGGCCCAATTGTACACTTCCAAAAGTTGATCAACACTTCAGAGACTCTGAAACAGAGGCACAGGAGAAGTCACAGAGCTGCCATCTAGAGAGCAAACTTCATGTATGATGCTCCATAAACAGGGATAATGGGGGTTTCAAATTGATGATTCAAACCAAATGCATGAGACAGAAGCTTCCAAATCTAAGTCTGTTATTTTCAGACTAGTTTAGCGGTAGTTCTTAACAAGAGGGGATTTTGCTCCCAGGGGAGAGTTGGCCATGTTTGGGGACATTTTTTTATTGTCACGACTGATGGAGAATCCTACTGGCATCTAGTGGGTAGAGGCCAGGGATACTACTAAAAATCCTACCATGTACAGGACAGCTCCACAATCTAGAATTTTCTGTTCTAAAATATGAATAGAGCCATAGTAGAGCAGCCCCAGGTTAGGGTGATCATATGTCCTGGTTTGCATGGGACAGTCCAGGTTATACCTCTTCATTCTTAAAGTGCCTCAGTTTAGAAGCTGGACGCTGCATTCTGTGATCACCCTAAACCTGTGACTACTCAAATGAGCAAATGCCAGATGTTCCACAGTGTTATTACTAAGGAACATTTAGATATCTTCTCCTCAATCTTTTTCTTTAATCTCTGAGTCCAGAAAGCTCTGAAAATGGAAAGTTGCTTCAAAATCCATTTGATAGCAAAAGCTGCTCTAAACTAACGTGAGGCTATTGGTGTAAATATTCATAGTTTTCACTGCAGAAATATCAGTCTGTTGAATTAAATGAAGGGGTGCTGCCCCAGACCTTGCTCACGCTGCAGCACAATATATGACATATGCACTATGGTACTTTCCTAAAATCCAGAAATTTCTTAATGCCAAAACCTGCCTGACCCCACGGCTTGCAGAAAGTGGAGCTGTAACTGGATTTGAATTCTGGCTCTCCTGTTTATTTTCTGTATCACACTGGGAAACTTACAGTTCCCTCATGTGTAAAATGGGAATAAATAGTAACAGCCATGTGAGTAAGTATTGGCTGTTATTATATACTGTTTCAGGTTTGTGGGAACAGAGATTGTTCATTTGAAGATAGTTAGGAACTCTAAACCAATGCTAAAAAGGCCAACTAAGTTACAGCTAAACCAACTTACTTGTGGGGGCCAACTTGGTTTTTCTGAAATACCTTGAAAGTTTGATCCACAAAATCAGAAACTAGTTTTTCTTCAGTGTTAATGGTTCCAAGGATCAGATTATATCCTTTCAACTCTGGAAACAGGACAGATTCCACCTAAAGAGTAAAAACTGTAAGATACTGTAGAGAGATTAAACCAAAAGGCAAAGTCCTGCAATGGGCTCATTTCCAGGGACAGCAGCTGCATTCCTGTTCTTTTTTTTTTCTTGAACAAGGCTGGGCTCACTCCTCTCCCTCTGTGGATTACTCATCATTCAAATCCTTGCTCTTTCAAGTCTCATATCTTTGGTGAGTCCCCCTGGCCCATGTGGATGTTAGGTTTCCCTGCTTAAAGTTCACAGTCCGAATGTTCTCATCACAGCTGTCACTAAATGAGTGTATAATGAGCTGCCCTAGGTGTGTCAGTGGATATAAATACAATGAGAACCTGGATCACATCTGAATTCTGCACCATTGGGGAGGGCCCAATAAGAGCTTAGCACATAGTAAGTGCTCAGTAAATACATGCGACTAAAGGGATATCATAGTGGTGCCCTGCCACTTATCAACTTCTCTCTAATGAAAAGCTAACAGAGACATGGGTTCTAATCCTGACTGCCAATAAATGACTCTGTGACCTTAGATAATATCACTTGTCTCTGGGCTTCCATTTTTTCTACACCTGGCATTAGCTATAAAGAAATCTGCAGATGACTGTTACTTATGGGGCTTAGAGGTGCACAGAAAAGATCAAGGTGCAAGCCAAGGCCAGCTGCCACTAGTGCCAGGCTTGGGGCCATTTAGCAAGAGGTACATAGTAAGGCCAGATGCTGCTTGTTTCAGAGATTTTAAGAAAGACCAAAAAATGAACCAAGACAGACGTTTGTATGGAACAGCCTCTGGAATCAGCTTGGAATGGGGCATGCAAGTTTGGTAGGGTGAGATCTCCAGGGAGTCACCAGGGTGGGGCTAACAGTGTTAGCCAAATTGATGGAGACTTAGATATGGTACCCCCTGTAGCCTCTGTGTTGCAGGGGAGAGACCAGAACTGGAACAATGGCCTCTGTCAGCACTTTTGTCTGGGAAAAGCTGCCCCCCTCCAGCTTATGCCCTGATCCAAGACTATTCAGTTCCCATTTGTTGCTGGTGACCCAGTGCTAGAACTCAGAGTGAGTCTGAGTAAGTCCATACAAGGGCTCTTTAAGAGTAATGCCTGGGACTTCAGAAGCCCTCTGCCTCACTCAACTACAGTCTGAGCTGGTTTTTATAGCCAAAAGTTATGGGGACTTCTTTTTCTTCCACTCTAGGCTGGAGCACCTGCTGTGGGGCTGGGACCCCTTGCTCCTCAGGGGGGATCTCTGCAGCTACGATATCCCTCTTGATTTTTATTCACCACATGTGGGTGTGGGACCAGCCTGTCCTGAGTCTCTGCCCCTCATACCAGTCTTGATGTGGCCACTTCTTTATATCCTTAGTTATAAGACTTCTGTTTAGCTAGACTTCAGGTAATTCTGAATGATGGTTGTTCTGTAGTTTAGTTGTAGCTTTGATGTGGTTGTGGGAGAATTTGGGTACCTCATTTACCTACACTGCTTTCTTGACTGGAACTCCCTCAATTTTATTTTTTATTAAGACAAGTATTTTCTAAAATTTGGTTTCCTTTAGCAACTTTCTCACAAATATGCTTTCTTTCTTCACCTTGAGAGCTGTTATCAAACATCTCATGCTGACTTTTTTCCAACTTCTAAAATTCGTGTTTAACTATAAATAAGGCAAGACTGGTAGTGCCAGGGGACTGTCTACCTATTGCTGTTCTTAGATAGTTTTCTTAGATATTCAACTTAAAGAACTATTCTTTACAATTTTCACTACCCAGTTCAGAGATAAAACAGTCTGAGTCATTCTGGGTGGGAGCCAGAGTTGTGTGCATCTCTATATGGGGAACTCTGGGCCTGTGTTGCTTTTCCTCATAGTCTGATAAAGTTACTGGTTGTCACTTGGGCCTAGCTTTCAAACTTGGTACAAACTGTGACCTGTGACAATGGCTTCTTGTCATTATAATCCACTGAATCTAATGCCAACTCCTACTGGGCTGTTTCTGCAGACACTGCTGCTCACAAGCCGTGTCGGAGAGCTCAAGCAGTGTGCATCTCTTCTATCCCCAAGCCCCACACTCATCCTTCCAAACTATAGGCTCTGCTCTTTCATGTCCTTCCTTGAGCTACTCACTGTAGGAGAGCTGCCCACTGTTTCTTCCCCCTCCACGCACCCAGTTTTCTTGTTAACCAGGCTTGGTTGGGTTCAAAAGCCCAAATTTAGAGTAAAAGCAACTGGAGCATTGGTTTCACGTGCTTCTCTACAAACCCAAGTTGAGCCTTGAGCTCTTAGAACCAGCTCTGTAAGTATAGAACTGCAGAGAGAAGAGAGCTTAAGAGCATCCAAGTATCATACGTAGTGTGTGGTTGGGAGGTGGGGTGGGAGAAAGAGGAATATCCTACAGGTTTCTTCCCTATGTGAGCCTAAACACTGGCCCCCTTGCCACACCAACCACCCAGAGGAAAGCAGAAGGTGATGTACAAAATAATCACACTCTTGTGGGTGATCTGGCCCAGTCCTAAGATTCAATTAACAAATGTCTGGAATATGATTAGTAATGCCATCCTGGAAAGGAAACTGGAAAGGGCTTGGGTCTGGAAGGGAGGCTTTACTCTATCCCGTAGACACAGAAACTGGTTCAACAAACAAACAAAAAACACATGGTAGGTACTTCAAGAGCTAAATTAGATATAGTTTGATGAAGACTCTTGGCAAGTTTGTGGCAACTGTTCCATCATGAATTATCAGCCCAAGTTGGATGCAGCTTGGGACACATCTGCTCTTTCCAGGTTGGCATTATGAGGGGGGAGCACCTACTATCCCACAATATAATTCTTTTTTTCTCTTACAAAGTAACTCTTAATGCCCTTGTTACATGCACAGTTCTGGGATGCATGGACATTTCTTTATGGTAAAAATATTCCTCCTGGAGTCAAGGGAGAATCCTCAGGATAGATGTCCCAAAGTGAAACTCCTTGACTGAATATTTTATATAAATAATCATTTTAAACATATTTTATGCAATAAACAAAAAAGTACAAATGGATGATTAGGTGAATATTACCTTGGGGATCCTCTTAGAGTTATTAATAATTTCCAAGAAAGAGTTGTGTATTAACTCCCAGCAGTCATCAAAAGATGGATTGAAGACAATAATGGGCTCATTGACTTCAAGTTTGATCATAATTAGCTGAGGTATAAAGAACTTCATCTCTTGGTAGGGCTCCTCAAAGTCATTTCCATCCTTTAGGAGACATAAAACATGGTAACAGTCACAAAATGGGGCCTTCCAGAACCAAGGGAGTGGATTTTACCATTCTTAGTACTATGAACGTCAGAAGAGGAAGTGAAGAGTATCATGCACTACTCATACTTAAAATGCTGGCTCAAGATGGCTTAGCCCACCCTGAGCTCATCCTCTTCTTCTATGCCATAGCTTTTACTCAGTAGGTTTACTTTGCTTGGAAATTTCTGGATCAGTATTTCCAAATCTTCCCCATCCTTCAAAATTCATCTCAAAATCCTTTCCCTTTGAAGTCTCCCTGTTCTCCAGCAAGATATAATCTCTTCCACTTGTAAACTTTCATATTTCCACTTCATCCTTCTTTCCTATAGAGATTTAGATGTCCATTTTATATTTTCTATTCTACTTTAAACCTGAGGGCACGACCTGTGTCTGAACCATCTACTCTTCTAAAATATCCAACATGGCATTTAGTACATAGTAGATGTTCAATTAAAATTTGATGACTAAATCCAAACATATAATTATCTGTACACCTTAAATGAAGTTGCTAATAAATCTGTAGTATATTTTAGACACTCAAAATGTCAAGATTCCCTACAACAAAAATATTGGTGTAGAGATATTCTTAATTCTCTATACAGGCTAGTAATATAAGATGCCTTTCATAAATGACAGTCCCTAGTGAAATTGCCATAGGGCAGCTGTGAAGTACTTGTCTAATTGCTTTTAGACATTTCTAGAGAAGTTTAAAGATGATTGACAAACCTATGTTGGGCACTTACGACCCATAAATTCCCCTCTTCTTTCAGATATATGAAGATCCTTCTGTGTGGAATTTTAGAGTAAGATTTTGTCACACATCTGAGTCTCTTGTGCTTGGCAGAGTAGAAGGCTACAGTGACACCTATGGTTTGGTCCTCATTAAAGTGCTGACATGGCAGTCTAAATTCAACAACACTTGTTTCTATATTTTTTGAGCAAAAGGTCAACTGTTCATCATTATTTCATTTGGGAAAATGCTCAAACTTAACTTTTTATAACCAGGCAATTTTAACTTCTTATTACTCTTTTTAAGGTAAGATGTCCACATGACATAAAATACAAAAGAATCTTCCTTGATCTCCAGGCTCCCTAAGTTGAGAGGATGCTATGATGCTCTGAAAACCAGGACTTAGTGTTTTTGGTTTTTATTCTACTTCACTGAAGTAGTTGCATGAAGGAAGTTATTAATTAGGTCAACCAAGCCTTTTATTTTTTAGAGATACCTCTTTCAAAAACCAAATAACAAAAGTCAGTACCTGCAATGATACATCCAATACTCCCTAAACATCAAGGTAATGATCGATAACAACACCTTTTCAACCCTGTCCTTTAACAGAGAGGGTGAAAAAGGGACCATACTTCCTACTATAAAAGGTGTGTATTCCATTTTATTCAATCTTTCTGTAATTTTTCTTAACAACTTCTCCATTTCTGTATATTTTTGCTCAATTAATAGTAGGTAATTATCTCAGGAAAGCTTGCTATGTATTTATATTGCTAGTTTGTAAACTAATAATGACCTGAAGTATGTGTGAATCAAGAATTTTATTTTTTGTTCTGGCTTGTAGCTAATGAAATCCTGATTCTATCTTGGTCATTTCCCCTCAGAAGGGCCTCTTTATGGTCCCCTACATACCTTGTGTATCATGAAAAAGGAAACAAGATCCTCAAGAGACTTCATGACCAACTTTCTGAGCTGGAGTGACATGAATGATGCAACAGAAGCGAAATATTCCTCAATGTTACGAGAGGAGTCATAGTCACTTTTGGGAGCAAAATGGACCCACTGCTCCTTCCAGGAGATAAAAAGCTGGGCACAGGTGGGAATCCATCTGCAATGACAGGGGGACATTCAAAGAAGAATGGCTTCCAAACTCCAAGAAATTCTCTGTTATTCTCATTCTCCGCAACAAAGCAAACAGCAGCTTTGCCAATTGGTACTTTCATACCCGTGGCTGCCTCACTTGCCAACACCCCTTTCATGAGAAAAAAGTACTAAGATTTGAATTGAGATATTATTCTTGTATTAGCAATACCCAGATGGACAGGGGATACTGGTGCCACATTCTGCTGAGAGAGTCTATAGTTTTTCCATTATAATCAGAGATTGGGTGAAGGAGCCTAAGGAACTGGAATGTTTTGTGCAACTTTTCTCCCAGCTAAGTGCTTGGTCTCTGTTTCAGACTTTTTAGGAGGAAAGAGAAAAAGAGAAGAAAAGAAAGAAAATGCAAGTGGAGAAACTCCAGCGTGGCAGTGGCTGTTCAGAAATTGAGAGGAGAAATTAGAAAACCAAAAGATGCCTCATTGTTCTTTTCTTCCTAGTTCCCCCAAATTCTAATTTCCAACTTTCAGTGGGAACCACTGTTTCAGCCCATTATGTCTAATTTCTGATTGCCAGAAAACTACTACTCTAGCAATCTAGTAATAATGATCACATTACTAAGCAGCTACTGTGTGCCAGCTATGGCATATACATACATATTCTCTAATAATAAAAACCCAATGGTAGGTAATAGCATCATCATTTTATATAAAGGATTTCTCTGGCTCTGGACATAGTCCTGCATGCATTTGCAAAGAAAAAAGAATTGTCTAAGTGACTGAAAACCCCCTAACCATGGAACCTTGTGGCTGTTTATTTGGGCCACCTGAACACATCACTCAATTGTACTGTCCTGTAACCCAGCAAGGCCTTGAGGATTTCAGTGGAGGGGGGTGGAAGTGGCACCTCACAATGAACGCTAATGAGAGAGTTTAAAATGTCAGAGGGAGACTGGATGGTCTGCAGAGCAGTGGATGTGAGAAGACCCAAAAGTGGGGGAGGAGGGACACTGAAAGGAAGAGGACACAGAAAGATGTCAGTGGGAAGTCAACAGACCGTGCATCCCCTGGCTGGGAGCCAGTGTTCATGCCAGAGAGTTTTCTGTATTTCCGACCCTGTGAGGCAGCCATACTCTAAGATCAGACACTGACTTGTTCAGGAGGATGTGGCGCGCTTCTGCACAGTGTTTCTGGATTACATCCCGATACTCGTGAGGCTGAAGTGGCAGTTTCCCTGCCAGTAATTCCGCTGTTCGAACAAACCTGAGGTCTCTGAACCTGCCAAAGAACGGGAGAAACTACCTCAGCTGAGAAGGTGCTTAATGACAAATCGTGTAGGCTGGGCTCAAGGGGCATATATTCTCTTTCTTCAATGAGAGGAGATTTAAACAAATCAAACCCAAGTATATCTGAAAAATCTGGGAGTCTAAGAGGGAGTGGATAGTCCCCAAAAACTCTTGCAAAGAGTAGATAAATGAGTTGACACAATGGGTGCTCACTGAGTCTTCCTATGTGTCATGCTGGGTAACCCATCTGGGGAGGAGGTTTTGGCACCAACTTCCTATTTAGCTGGCTGGGAACTAGGATATCAAAGGGACCAATCACAGGTATTTACATCAGAAGACACAGGGGGCAGGGCAAGCAAAGTACCACCTTCGTGATCAAGTGGGTTGTTGAGCTATTCAAGAAAACTTGGAGGACAGCTTTGTTCTGAACTCTCAAAACCCTATATATTCCTGACAGTTCCACCAAGGCACACACACAGCACCTGCCTTAGCACACTGCCTTACATGATGGAGACACTCAGAATATATTTGTTGGATGAATGCCCTCCTCTGTGATACTATCTTTTCCTATTTATGTCAAATCAACGAATAAGTTGCCTTTTACCACACTCCCCAAGTGCTTTTCCAGCTCTTAAGACCACCATTTCTTTTCCTGACATCTATTCCATGCATTTATAAATCACTCTTTTAAATATCAGTGCCTACCACTTCCCAATGAGACCTCTCTCTATTTCTTAGCTTTTCTCAAATTTTGCTTCTCATTTTCATCACCCACTGTAATGACTTTCAAGCACTCTTCCTCCTAAAGTCTGGCAGCCTACATTCCTTTTTGGTGGAGGTGGGGAACTTAGTGTTTATCTTGTCTGGCCAGTCACAGAGCACTGCCAGGGAAACAAAGAACCTGAGGACCTCACACACCACATTTGTTATTCAACCCCAGCATGGCCCTTGTCACCACCTGATAATTATGTTACACATCTTTAATTGACTCCTAATAAACTACCCACAGTGGTCAGTAAATTTACTCTTTCTTTAGACTACAACCCTCATTCTGTCTCCAAACATCTCACCCTTCACAAATGACTAAGTGACCTCTTAGAATTTTTAAAGTTAAATTGTTCAGGTCACATAAGAAAATTACTCTGTATGTCACTTCCTTAACAAATCTTTGTCACACAAATTTTTTTTTTTTGGATTTAGCTAACAAAAGCTTTATGAATGATTCTGGTTCATTTTTGTGCCTTTGTTGCCTACATAATTTTATTTACAGAGCCTTGAAAAGCAGGTGGTAAGAATCCTTTCTTCTCAGTATAGGCTACAGGTTCAACAATTTTCTATCTTCATTATGTAATCAAATTAAACTCACATGCATTATCCTCTAGGCACCGAGCTTCTAGCAATTTTACCAGCCTGAGACTGAGTTCCTTGTTAATTTCTAGGTTAATTTATGTTTTGAGGCCATAAACATGCTTGTACTTGCAGCAGTATCTTTATTTATTAAACAACTACTGCATGCCAAGCACTGTTCTAAGCTCTTCACCCAACAACCCGATGAGGTAAGCATTGTTATTCTCATTTTGCATATAAAAACAGGGGTCCAGAGAGATTAAGTTCCCCCATTAGCAACAGAGCAAAAACTAGAATCCAGCTGTCTAGTTTCAAAGCCCATTCTATAAATTATTACTCTATCTACTTCAACCTAGTTAGAATACTACTTATGTTTTCAGTGTCTTCATTAGCACCTCCAAAGCCTTAGAAAACAGAATTCAGTTGAAAGAAGGAATGCTTATATCATTGGTGGGCTCCATCCTAGGTTGACTTCCTCTACAATTCCTTTCAAAAATATAGGTTAAACTAAGAATGTGAAAAACAAATAAGTTCTCCAAGATAAAACACATTCTACACTAGAGATCCTCCCCAAAACAAAATGCTCAAGCTAATAAGTTCAGCCAATCAAAATTAAACATACCTTTAATTTTTTGCCTCTAATTTTTCTAATAAAAAAATAGATGGTGGCAGCTCATTCTGTCATTAGCCTGACCTTTCAGTGAACTCCGGGGGCCTCATTCCCCCACCAGGATTTGCACCCCTTCCTGAGGGGCCCATAAAAAAACGACAGTCTTTCTTTCTAGTGCAATTGAAGAATGCATACACAAAATGTGGAATAGCCATCAATGAAATATTGTTCAGCCATAAAAAGGAATGAAATTCTAATACATATTGCAATGTGGATGAACTGTGAAAACATCATGTTGAGTGAAAGCAGCCAGACACAAAGGACCACATGATTCCATTTGTATGAAATGCTCAGAATAGGTAAACCCACAGAGAGAGAAAGAAGATTAGTGGTTGCCTGGTGCATAGTGGAAGGGAGAAGGGGGAGTGACTGCTAATGGGTGCACAGTTTCTTTTTGGGATGATTGAAATATTCTTAAATTAGAGTAGTGAGGGTTGTAAAAAATTTGTAAATACACTAAAAACTACCGCACTGTACACTTTAAAGGGGTGAATTTTATGGTGTGTGAATTATATTTCGATTTAGAAAACTTTAAGAGAAAAAAAAAAGTGACTCCTGCGTCCTCTGACCTGTATAAATCCTGTGGCCAATTTAGTCATTGATGAATTAAACTGAAACTACTGCTTGCCATACTGTGCTGAAACTGTGTTACATAAAGGAATAATACTCAAGCATCCATACATCTCATACATTAGAGAGAGACAAACAAACAAATAGACATATTAGAATTCAGTGAGACACATGTCATAATGGAGGTCCTGGCATTAACACATACTGGGTACTTATGTCAGGCACCATTAATGCATACATTAACTTATTTATTCGTCCTACAACCCTATGAAGTGGTAGCTCTCATTATCTCAAATTCACTGTTAAGGCACAGAGAGGTGATGTGACATACCCGTATGTATTACTAATGAAGCAGTAGAGTCAAGGTCTGGACCTGAGCAGGCTGGCTCTACATCTGTGCTCTTAACCAGTGTGCTCCAGTGCTTAGACACACAGGTCCCAGGGACCACAAAGAGGGCCACTGCCCCCTTGTGGACAGTGTAACACACTTTTTTGTTGAAAAGGATGTGGCGCTTAGGATTCTTGGATGTGGTTCTCGGATTCTTGCCATTTTACTTCAAGGGCAGGGCTAGTCCATAGTGCCCAGCATAAGAAGTTCTCTTCTATGTGGAAGCAATAAAAAGAGGAAAAGGAAGAGAAAGAGGCATTTTCTTACTCTGAAAACCATAGTTCCTCCAGGCTCAGCATCATGGAGTTCACTGTGTGCAGGTGCTCCTCGTTCCACTTCTTGGCGTTCCTGTAGACACTGTGCCAGGGCACAGGAGCCCGGATCACTCTTTGAGGGAACAGGCAGGGGATGCTCTTGATGAAGAGCCTCTTTCTCTCCTCTGGGTCCATGAGGATGTAATCAACTATAACCAACAGGACAAATACTGTTTTCAGCAGAGACCTTCAGTATTGTGTGCTCTTAGCATCAACACTTAGAAGGTAAACACTTGAAAGGTCATTGGTAATCCCCTGAAGATAAGTAAACTGGGGAAACTCCACTCTGTTCTGTTTTTCTTTCCTGAAGGTATATCTTGGAAGGAGGTGGGTGACTGCATAGTTTGGAGCACTAAAAGAACCTGGAATTGTATCCTGTTAGAATATCTAGTATCATGCATGACAATAAGCTAGTGTTTGGTGATACCTCATTAATCACTAATTGACTTCTCATACCAAAATAGTTACCAAGCAAAATTAACACAATGGATGACACCAGACACTTATGATGGAAATTCAGAGACCAATAATCTCACATGCCAAGGAAAGAAAGATTGGTAAAAGCTTCATGGAGAAGGTAACATTTGAGTTGGGTCATAAAGAATGAGTAGGATCTTCTCAGAGAGGACAAGAAGGGAAGAGTACTGGGGGCAAAAGAAACAGCACGTAATGAAGCACAGTTTCATAGCTCTTATATAACATGCTCCAGGAGCTATTGTTCATTCTATGGCAGAAATATCAGGTGCAAGAGTTTAGAGTTCAAGGTGGTAAGAATGGAGAAGAAGGTTGGGGCTGGAATTTGAAGGACTATACATGTTTATCCTTATAAGTTTCATTCTACCCTGTAGTAGGCAAGGAACCATTAGATGCCACTGACACCATTAGAAAGTTCATTAGGAAATTGAAAATCATTAGACAAGTTGTCAAAGACAGCTGTTAGCCAGATAAAACAGGAAGGTAGGAAACTAACATGGTCACCTCCCCTCTTTGATGTATTTCTCACATTACACATCATCATTAAATAGTTCCTACAACCTACTATGAATACAAGACCTGGGACCACAGATGAAGGGGAGTGAGGGTCAATAAGACATCTTTAACCACAGTAGAGATAACAGACTGATAAGGCAGCTAACACTGATGAGAAATGCAAAGGCAGACTGCCGGCCAAGATGGAGGCGTAGGTGGACACACTGTGCCTCCTCTCACAACCAAAATTAAGGACAACAAATATTTAGAAACAAGAAAACAACCAGAACTGATAGAAAATTGAACTGTACGGAAATCCAACAACCATTCATCCAGACCGGTAACAGGGCTGGAGTTCCGGCAAGAAAAAGTGGAGGTGCGGACCTGGGAATGCAGGCAGCAGTGGCTGGCAGTTCCCAGGTGCACAGGCGGTGGCTAGTGGACCCCAGGCACGGGGTGGCACCTGTGCAGACCCAGTGAGGCCGCGCAAGGCAGCAGGCTGACCAGGTGGTCCCACATTTGCGCACGGATAATCCAGGTGAAGGGGAAGCGGTAGAAGGGACTGGAATTTAAGAGAGAGTGGAGCAATTGCCATTATTCCCTCTCAGACCCCACCCCCACATACAGCGTCACAACTCAGCAACTGGGCTGCCCCGCACAGGGGAACACCTAAGGCTCCACCCCTCACAATGTAATAATGGCTGCAACCAGACCAAAAACAAACAAACAAACAAACAAAAAACCCTAAAAACACCCAAAATGGCTCAAATTGGAGAACAAATGAAAGCCCCAGAGCCAATTCCTCTAATCAACGAAGAGATAGCTAGCCTATCAGATGCATAGTTCAAAGCCCTGGTGATCAGGATCCTCACAGAATTGGTTGATTTTGCTCACAAATTAGATGAAAAAATGCAGGCTACAATAAGTGAAATGAAGGAAGACACATGGGGAACCAATAGAGATGGGAGGAAAACTGGGATTCAAATCAATGGAGTGGACCAGAAGGAAGAAACAAACAACCAAACAGAAAACAAGGAAGAAACAAGAATTCAAAAAAATGAGGAGAGGCTTAGGAATCTCCAGGACATCTTTAAACATCCCCACATCTGAATTATAGGGGTCCCAGAAGGGGAAGAGGAAGAGCAACAAGTGGAAAACTTATTTGAGCAAATAATAAAGGAGAACTTCCCCAATCTGGCAGAAGAAATAGACTACCAGGAAGTCCAGGAAGCTCAGAGAGTCCCAAAGAAGGAACACCCCAAGGCACATCATAATTACATTAGCCAAGATTCAAATGAAGGAGAGAATTCTAGAAGCAGCAAGGGGTAAGGGGACAGTCACCTACAAAGGAGTTCCCATCAGACTGTCAGCTGATTTCTCAAAAGAGACCTTCCAGGCAAGAAGGGGCTGGAAAGAAGTATTCCAAGTCTTGAAAGGCAAGGACCTACATCCAAGATTGCTCTATCCAGCAAAGCTGTCATTTAGAATGGAAGGGAAGATAAACTGCTTCTCAGATAAGGTCAAGTTAAAGGAGTTCATCATCACCAAGCCCTTATTATATGAAATGTTAAAGGGACTTATCTAAGAAAAAGAAGATAAAAAATATGACAGTGAAAAGACAGCAAACTCACAGCTATTAACAACCACACCTAAAACAAGAGCAAACAGCTAGAACAGGAACAGAAACACAGAAATGAAGGTCACATGAAGGGTTAGCAACAGGGGAGTGGGAGGAGGAGAGAGGGGGGAAAAGGTACAGAGAATAAGTAGCATAGACAGTGGATAGAAAATAGACAGGGGGAGGGCAAGAACAGTGTGGGAAAAGTAGAAGCTAAAGAACTTATGACACATGGACATGAACTAAAGGGGGAATGTGGGTGAGAGGGGGTGTGTAGGGTGGAGAGGAATGATGGGGGAGAAATGGGACCACTGAAATAGCATAATAAATAAAATATATTTTAAAAAAAAAAGAAATGCAAAGGCAAGGCCCATCTTAAACAACAGTAAAGAATTTGCAGCACAGAAGTTCCAAAGCAGGGTGAGTTGCAAGTACAGACAAGAAGTGCTGTAAATGAAGAGGATGGAGTGACCACAGAGGGTTGTAGAGAGGTAAAAAAAACCTAGAGAGAAGAGGCATGTATTGAATGCTGCCCTCAGGGGAGTAGCTGCCTCACCTAGGAGCTTGTTAGAAATTCAAAACCTTGGGCCTGCCCCAGATCTACTGCATCAGAGTCTGCATTTTAACCAGAACCCCCAAGTTAAGCAGATGCACATTAATGTGTGAAAAGGGTTGGTATAGGCATGAGTGGTAGTGAATTAAAAGGTAAATGATGATTTTGGCATTTTCAGAAGAAATAGGGTAGAACACTGAGAGTGAGAGGAAAGAAGGTATCCCTTACATGGGAACCCCCTCCCCCATTTCTGCCCAGCCTTACCAATGCTTTTGATGAGGCTATTGTAATAGTCATTTTCCTTCTCCTCCACGAGGTAATGCACCAGGGGTTCCAGGAAGCGACTTGTAAGCAGTGTGTTAGGAATCAGCTTTGAAATCCGAACCATCACTTCGTCCTCCTCAGGGGCAATCATGTCTTTTCGGATTCCATTGGTCAAATAGTAAGAATATCTCTTCCATAAACAAGCCACCAGCAAGAAAATGATCATGAATGGTGAACTGTGCCCACCTGCCCACACCCATCAGCTGCCGGGAGGCTGTGTTCACATAGCACCCATCTCCACCCTTCACTCACTACAATCATGCTTTCTGGGCCTGTGATTTCACGCTCATTGCTATAAGATCACTGGCAAGTTTTTCCCATGCCTCTGGAGGATTCAGCCAAAGCTGCAGAGATCTCAGTGAACTGTAAAGGACTTGTCAAATGCCATGCAGACAGGAACAGAGGAATGAGTCTGGGGACAAGGGAGCATATCTGATGAGCTTTAAGAAGAGGAATGACAAGCTCTTTAAATGGACACAAATAATTCATTCTCAACAACTAGATCCTCTACATAGTACTTTGATCCTGTGGCTTGTAGCTGTCAGTTGGGGAAAAATTCCCCAAAGACCTAGCGAGACTTACAGTTCTTCAAATCCAACCATGGACTTTTGAGTTTAGAAAAGCAACAGATGCACAAGGTGAACAAAAATGGCCAATGTGACCTGGTGACATAAGAAAGTTTATTTATTTAGTGCTGGCCTCTAAGCTGCTGGATGGCTGAGTTGCTTTAGAAATGAATTATTTTAGATGGATGAGAAGCATTAAATATACGAAATGGTTTGAAATTAGCTTTGAGTTTCAGTGCTGATTGTCTGTGGTCAGAAGAGGCTAAGCTCACCCTTCTCCAATCTTAATGGAAGCTGATTATACAGGAAAAACTTCCATACTCCCACATTATAAGAACTGCCTGGGCTGGCGGGTCAGGAGAGAGGCTTTGGTTAAAATGCAGGTTCACAGATGCCTCCTCAGGTAGTTTGGGGTGGTTTAAAGAAGCACTTCAAATGACTTATTTTCAGGCAATTTGGGAAATGCTAGAGAGCTCTTAAGAGCACAGAGACTTTAGTATCAGCCAGACCTGGTGTCAGTTAAGTTCTAGCTTTGTCTCTTACTGACTGTATAATCCTGAGCAAGTTGTTGAATCAGTCAACACCCCAATTTCCACACCTGGGCAATAGGACTAATCATAGTACTCAGCTCTTGAATGGGCTCAAGCATGGGTTTAGCATTGAATTTTACCAATAGCACATATGAGTTTTTATTGTTAATCATTTTATTACACAATATACACTCATGAGTTATTTGCTCTAAAGTTTTATTGTTCTTTTAAGATAGAGGTTAGAAACTTGAAAGCCTACCTAGAATCAAGCAGGTAACATTAACAAGTTAAAGTTGGCCGAACATAAAAAAATAAGAAGAAATGGTGGAGACTGTGATAAACTGGAGACTGTATCTGTCACCTAAAGGAGGCAGCTTCCTAGTCAGCTTCAAATATCTTAATTTTTCTCAAGAGAGGTTAAAAATCTAGCTTATGTGAGATTTCCCTTATTTTCAACACACATCAATATGCCCTGACCAGTGTGGTTGGGTGTTGTCCCACAAAGCAAAAGTTTACCAGTTAGATTCTTGGTTAGGGCACATGCCTGGATTACAGGTTCTGTCCCCATCAGTGTGTATGGGAGAGGCAACTGATCGATGTTTCTCTCTCACAGCAATGTTTCTCTTCCTCTCTTTCTCCTTCCCTTATCTCTAAAAATAAATAAAATCTGAAAAAAAAGTCAATAGATAAAATTGAGCCTATGGTAGGGTTGCTAGATGTGTTGGGATATACCTATACTAAAAAATTATTCATTGTGTACCTGAAGTTCAAATTTAACTGGGTATCCTATTTTGTGTTTTGTTTTTAGTTTTCAAAATCTGGCAACCCTTGCCTGTGCATTACCATTTTGCCACTTATGTTCTCAGAGGACTCAAAGGTACTGATTTCGAGAGCAGATAATTCTCTCTCTCTCACTCTCACACACACACACACACACACACACACACACACACTCACTCAGTAGACTGTTCTGGGTTCTGAACTCTGGTATTTTTAAAACATGCCCTGGATGATTGCTATTCTCCTCCAGGTTAGAATCACTGAGATGCCAATAGTAACACCCAACAAATTGAGAGGAAGGAAGTAACAAGAACATACCTCCAAGTCTGATTCAGATGGCTTGGCTTCTATATTGTCTATTTCCATCTCCTTCTGCAACATCATGTTAATCTGTTCTTCTGGACTCATCGGTCTGCTTCCTGGGGGGGTCAAAGAGGTCACCACCTCCTTCTTCCTGGGTGAGGAGGTTGAGGTGTAGTGGGCTGATTTGGTCCTGAAAAGAAGACACAGTTCAGCCTCTGGTTCTGTGCTGTCAGCCTTTTTTCCTCCAGCCATATGAGTGTCATTGATGACCTTTAAGTATGGAACACCATATAGTTATGTTAGCATTGGTTTTCTCAGTTCGTTAATTTATTATCATTTTTTAAATCTAACATTGTTTTAGATTAAGGGGATTTGTGCGGGAGCAGGGGGAACTCACTGGTCACTACGTGCCTGGGAATGTTGTGAAGCCAAGAAGCAGAGGATGGTTTTAATGAGAACACAGCATTTTCTGGTTCAGTCTGGTGTTCTGAAATCCCTTGTACCCACAGGGACACTTTACCTGGCGGGATCCTCTTTGTCTCTGGGGGAGAATTTCATTTTCTTCTTGTTGGGCTCTGATGAGGTTTTTGCTACTAGAATAGTGGAGAAGAAAGACATCAGTGATGGCAGTGGCTTTGGGCCATCCTCTGTCCACAGGGATGTGACTCTCAAGACTGTCCAGAAGCATACAAAAGGGGTGAACTGGTATGGTGGGATGAGGCAGGAGATATGGGCTCTGGTCCCACCTGCACCACTAATTACCTGCGTGACCCTGAAGAAGTGACTTCATCACTTCAGGTATCAGCTTCCCCAACTGTGAAGTGGGGGTGAGCATATTGTCCATTCATCCGTACATTGGACAGGTATTAATAACTGCCTACTTGATTCACTCACCAACACTGTTGCTCTGTTTTCTAAATGTCAGGTATATTATTGTTTCATATTTTTCTTTAAATGGACTCAGACTTTTAAAACTAATATATTTATTTTAAAGGGAATATTATAAGAATATCATAAATAAAACACAAGTATCATTTGCAATAAATATAGTCATTGCAAATAGAAAAAAGTGTCATATGTAACAGAGAATAACTACAAATAAATTTAATAAGTGACATAAAACTCTACTATTAAACTTAAGTTTTTAGCCTAAGGAAATTAACAAGTAATAGAGAAGTGTTAATGACATACTAATATTAAATTGACATTCTGAGAGAATCAAAGAGAACTGAAGATTCAAGATGTATTTTTGAGTTCATACTTCAGCTCCTCAATCTACTCCAGAAATAACAATAATAGACAAAATACTCTTTAAAAATTAAAAAGACATTGTTCCAACATACATCTGACAAGATTTGCTAAAGGATCAGATATATGTGTACCACGTGGATTAAAATCATACATACAAAGTACTATGGTGAGCAGCTTCCAAGATGGCACTTAATGACCCCTACCTCCTGGTATCATGCCCTTGTGAAATCCCTATGAGTGTAGGCTTGGCAACTCACTTCTGACAAACAGAATATGGCAAAAGTGATAAAATGTCACTTGCAAAATTAAGTTCCAAAAAGACTGTGGTAGAGCCTTCCTTCTCTTGTTCTCCCCCTTGTTCACTGTGAGGGAAGTGAGAAGTTATAGCTGCCCTGTCAAGAGGGCCATGTGGTAGAAAACTGATGTCTATGGCCAATAGGCAGCGAGGACCGAGAATGTGAGTGAACTTGGAGGAGGATCTTTCCCTAGTGACCTTTAGGTGACTATGGCCCTAGCTGACACCTTGATTTCGTGCTTGTGAGAGACTCTAAGCCAGAATCACCCAGTTAAGCCACGCCCAAATTCCTGACACATAGAAGCTATCAGATAATAAGTGGTGGTTATTTTAAACTGTTAATTTGGGGGGTAACTTGTTTTATGGCATATAACAAATTAACACAAGTACACAGAGAACAGTATTTGGCGCATTGTAATGTAAGGTTTGTGGTATATGGTAAATGTAAGGTTAGCTAATCACAGTCATTCCTACTTCATAGATGAGGAGACTAAGACTCTCTGAGGTTATCCAAAATTAGCTGCAGCAAGAGGTAAAGCCAGGACTAAAACCTAGGATTACAAATCTCCCTCCAAGACCCCATTCTGAGCTGTTATGGCACAATGCCACAAATACCTGATGACAGCTGCTGAATGGTCCTTTCCCTAGGGACACTGATGGTGACCGGCTGGTAGACCTTCAGCAGGTCCTTCATCTTCAGGTCCCTAGCTGTCAAGGAGTAATTGTTGGCAATGGAATCACTGGGTCCACGGTGGTGGTCCTGTTCTTTGAAGGGTACGGCCAGGGTCCATGATGTGCGTTGCATCAATGGGGGATAAATGCTGTGCGACATGACAGTCTACAAGGGAAGAAATGCAGAGTGAGACACAATGAGGATCATGTCTTGCAGAGTCTGGGGTCGGGAGGGCTGGGGCTGTACTCTCATTTGAGACTCATAGGGTCCCACATGCCTTAAGCTGTTTCTATTGGGTTGGCCAAAAATTTGTTTAGTTTTTTTCTATAAAATAAAAGACATATTTTTCATTTTCATCAATAACTTTATTGATTTGTATATTTTGAGTATGTTGGCTATCTCCTGCTATTGGTTTCTGGTGGGTAGAGGCCAGAGGTGCTGCTAAACATCTTTCAAAGCATAAGAAAGCCTCACAGCAAAATATTATTTGGCCAAATGTCAATAGTGCCAAGAAACTTCACAAACCACTTTTGACATGTTCAATCAGTCACAGAAACTTTTCCATACACTGCACAAATCTTACTTTGTGTTTCAGTTGAGTTTTTACCTTTCTTGAAATAAAAAAGCATAATATCCTGACAATGCTGTGTATTTTCTTCTATTTTCAATATTAAAACAGCCGCACAAAAATCCACCAATTTTGATTTTTTTAAAATGTACACTGATATGACAGCTGCCACAATATAATCTAATTGTTTTGAATGAAGTTAAAGAAAACTAAGTACTTCTAAAACCATTGTATGGAAAAAACTAAACAAACTTTTTGGCCAACACAATATATGCTGCAATTTCACTGCAAATAATCTCATTTAAAATATTTTTTTATCCTCACCTAAGGACATTTCCTCATTGCTTTTTGAGACAGAGGAAGGAAGAGAGAGAAACACTAATGTGAGAGAGAAGCATCTATGGGTTGCCTCTTGGACCAAGGATGGATCAAACCCACAACCTAGGTACGTACCCTGACCAGGAATTGAATTTGCAACTGATATGCTCCAACCAACTAAGCCACACTGGCCAGTGCACAAATAGTTTCTGAATGGATGCCAATTGTACTTCTCTGACTGCTGTGATCATGATTTTTAAAGGCTGATTTTCAATAAGCAGTAAGTTTGTGAGTCAGGTAATTTATTTCTATTGTCTATTTCCTACATACATGGCCATAAAGTAGAAATAATTACTCTGACTTTACAACTGAAGATGAAAAAATTCAGAGAGTTTAAAGAACACAACAGGTAAGTGAGAAGGCCAAGTCCTAACTCGCCTTTGTGCTATGGGCATAGTTCTTTCTCCCTTGCTGCTGTAGCCTTTTCCATTTACAGAAATAACAAAAGCCACTAATCGCACTTGTAAAGTCTTGACTGTCTGTCCCCCACTAGTACCAGCAGAAGACCAGCAGCCAGGAGAATGTACCTGATAGATTTCAGATGGTCCCTCTTTAGCAGAAACAGGCAGAGGGGGCAGCTCGGGCTGCATCTGGGAGTGACTCATATGATGTATGGAGTCACTTTTGGGGATCTGTGGAGAACAGGAACAAAGTCACTCTTTAGGAATTAGGAAGGATTCCCAAGCCTCCAGCTGGGTAAGGAGTAAAGAGATCCCCAGGAACAGTTTTAGGCTCAAAGTTCTGCCACAAAACTCTTTCTCATCCCCATGCATTGTGTAGGTCTCATTTTTAAATCATCAATCTGTCTCTCCTCCCACATCCCCTCCTTGGCTACACCTCTATGAGCAAATTCAGATATTTTTTCCCCTTGGGAGAGCCCAAATTCTAAGGGCATCCTAAGTTGCCCTGCCCTGGCTTGTGACTAGAGGGGTTGCCTTAAAAAATAGATCCTTGCATTTCACATATGCAAAATGCCAAATAGAAGTTTGCTCATGCAGTAGCACTATATGTTATGTGTGTTTAACATAGTAACCCTGTGCTTCCTGTAAAAAATATATCATTTAAACATGTGAATGTCTGAGCCCACCATTCCATTCAGAGAGTAAGCCTCAGGGTACACTCTCAGTTACCAAGTGCCTACCCTGAGCAGAGCTGACAGTGACTGCAGTGTTGCATGATTTTTGTATGCTTCTGTCCTACGATACAGCCCCGACATGCAGGGCAACTACTTCATCTGGGGTAGGGATGGAGACGCTGCAATTTGTCCTAACGCTAGATGAAAACTGCTGGACTAGACTTACTGAGAGGTATTGTTATACAGCACATTAAAGATAGTTTAAGGGATTCTCAAGGGTAATTTCACTCTCTGTGATTGTTCACCCTAGGCAATGACTTTGGATTGAATTCCTGTGTAATATGAGATATTAGATTGATTTGATTTATTTGAGTCAGCAAATTATATCATGCAGGGTAACTGGCAATGGATAGTGGGGATAGGAATACATGAATCAGGTGTTAGCCACCCCTAATCCCCAGTCAACCCCTCACTGATGACTCTCAACGTTGCAAAGTAACAACATCTGCCATTATTCCAAATTATTAAGTGCTGGGCACTTTTTATATAATAATTTTTATAACCATATTCTAGCTGAAGAAATTAGGCTCTGAGAGGAAAGTTGACACATACTAGCCACACAAAGGTGCTTTTAAATGCACATTACTCCATATCCCAACACAATGGAAACAGGAAGTATCATTTCCACAAAAAATTACTTTAGGAATGTGCTGGTCTTAAAAATGTGCAAACCTGTAAACAGAGATTCATATTGAGCCTGCAGTCAGTAAACTACTGATCTAATGGCCTCATTCGGTAGTTCTCAAAAATGGTGGCACCAACCAACAGAACTTTATGAAACATGGGGATGCTCAGACTGCTTCTCAAACAAGATGAGTTTGAGACCCACAGACCCTGTTGTTTATCAACTTAGAGAACTTGCTTTGTTGATTTAAATCAATGCCTGTCTCTCTGCTCTTGACCTTGATTTGAAAGATCTAAGAATTGAACAATCATCTCCAAGAACCCCCTCTTTCATTACCGAAATTAATATCAGATGAGGTGAATAAAATGAAAACATCCTAGCATCAACCTGAAAGCAGGTACTGTACTATCCAAGGTAGGTTTGAGCAGCAGTACAGAAGGCATTCATGGTTTCCTTCAGGATCCCAAATGTACAACAGATACTGATTAATAACTTAGGGTTGTCTGTACTGCATCTTTGCCATGCAAGATTTGTGGTCAGTGGAAATCTTTCCCTTGGCCTAGCTTTTAAATAATTTCAAATAAAATTTTTCATTAGAAGAGCAACATACAAACACCACAAACTTCAATCACCTTGAGTAAGTTACAAGAGAAAGAATGAGTAGTTAAACCAAAACTAAAAACAAACCCCCTCAAAACCCTGACTTCTTGTGGTCAAGGAGGGTATTAACATTATTTAAGAGGCGTCTTGGCATTAGTGCTTCTGCTCATGGTTGAGGTAAACCTGATTTCAGTCCTGACACCAATTGAGAAGTCATTGGAATATAGCCCTAGTAGACCTAGGGTAATTGCTTCTCCTCTAATTCCAGCCCATGTTGCACAGAGGGCTGATACAAACCCCTGGCTCCAGGACAGAGCATGTGACACAGGTCTGGCCAATCAGAATACTTCATCCTCCCGGACACAGTGATTGGTTCAGCCAAAGGCCTGTGACCAAAGCTGGGCTGCTCAGCATCTTTCCTCACACTTTCATTAGAGCTACTGAGAAAGAGGCACTTAGTGAACTTTGCTTTATGGGGGAAAAGTCTTCCTTGGAATGAAACCAACACAGAAGAAAGCAGAGACACCAGAAAGAGAAAGACAGACTCCCAATGTTATCAGCTAGACCCCTGGATCCAACTTGGACTTCTCAGTTACTTGAGCCCATAGATTTCCTTTGGGTTTGAGCCAGGGTGAATTTTATTTATGTTCTTTTTTCCCTTTTAAAAAATATTTTATGTATTTATTTTTAGAGAGGGGAAGGGAAGGAGAAAGAGAGGGAGAGAAACATCAATGTGTGGTTGCCTCTCATACACTCCCTACTGGGGACCTGGCCTGCAACCCAGGCATGTGCCCTGACTGGGAATCGAACTGGCAACTCTTTAGTTCACAGGCCCACACTTAATCCACTGAGCCACACAAGTCAGGGCTTATTTATATTCCTACTGTGAGATGGTCATCCAAGGGATAGACACAGAGGTAGCTGAGTCAGACAGAGATAAGCTATTCTTGGGATATTAAAGAAAGCAAACCAGCCTAAAGCATTCTGTGGAGTACAATGGAGGCAGAACTTCTGAAGAACAAATTAAACTTTGAGCTAGTTCATAGGCACAAACTAAGACTTAAATACACACAGAATCATAAATATCCTAATAGCAGAAAAGATCTCAGTCCATGGGACAGGAACATGTCTAGAAATCAATTCCAGAACAGAATATAAGAAGTTTTCTTGACCATACCTGGCTAAGAATTCTCTCTTCATAAGGAAGAGATGGAGCTTTTTGTAAGAACTACCCATTTATGCAAGGTGGTTAGTTAAAAATATTAATCCTTAAGTTTTCTTTTAAATTACAGGGAGTTTTCATTTCAATAGGTAGGCTCCTTCATTACAAGGAAATCTACGTTAATTTCATAAAGTTTCCATTTAAAGTGTGCCCTGGGCACCTAGTGGATCTTGGCTCTTACGACTAAGATTCTGGCACTCAGATTGAGTAGAACTGTTACTTTCATGTATGTGATGTTCATATGTCCTTCGAAGAGGCCATTCCCAAATGCTCTCCTGAGGACTGGCTCTAGCAGAATCACAGAGTCTTAGCTAAAAATACAGATTCCAGGGCCCCACCCCAAACCTTCTGGATCAGCATATTTGGGAATGAGGGCAATCTGATGTGCAGCCAGTGTTGGGAACTGTGGGATGGAATTTATGTTCTATTGGCTCTAGAAGTGAAGGGAAAGGGACAATGGGTGTCTACTCCTGAAATTTCCCAGTAAAACTGGAGGACTGGACTAAAACTAAAAAGCCTAATTCAGCAAAAATCATATTTCAAAGGATACAACATAAAAGTATGACTAGCACACTGGTTCAGTCAAGGATCTAACACGGCAATTTGTTTATAATCGAAGCATCCCCTTTCCATCCACTCCCCAATTCCCTATATGTTGAAAATATGGGTTAAAAAAAAGAAATACAAGAACAATAAAATATTTAATCAAAAAAAGAAATACACCTTAAAATTCATACATACCTTTGGAGATGAGCAGTCCATATCATTCATGTTGTACCTTCTAATTGTACCTATTAAAAATGAAAAGAGTTCTCAGTTTCTTCCTTTCTTACGAGTGGCTCTGAAATTCACACTTCTTTAGAGCATAATGGGGATACACAGAAAATGGAACTTTCCAGATGTTCTGAAAGCTCTGATCCCAAGCTGCCTCTCTGAGGTCATAGACTTCAGCTCCTTGAAGAGTTCTGTGGTAGAAGAGGAGAGAAAGGCAAGCTAGAGAGAAAAGAGGCAGCACTGGGGTTCTGCTGGGCTTTGCGCTGTGGTCCCAACTCCTCCTGTGTGACCATTCTTCCTTCCTACTGAGCCACTCCTCTGGGATCTTTTCCAGGAACAAACTGAGTTCACTGCAAAAATTGAAGCAGAGTCTCATATTAAAACAGAGAATAGGGAGGAAGCACCCCACAAAACAATATCCCCGGAAGCCTGAACTCTTCTCTCTTTTCCCCCTTGGGCTGTTTTAACATTGGAGGTGCTGTAATATAAGTCCTGGAGGCTGTAACCAGCCTTCAGCATCTGTTGCTAGGGGAAGAGAGGCCTCTACTATGCCCATATACAAGACTGGGCTTGACTTCACCTGGTGTCCTGGTGTCCCTTTAATGGAGGTTCAGACAGTCAGCAGAAAATACAGTGACTGAAGGAAAGATGGGAGGGTGGTTAGCAGTGATCCAGGAATGTAGAGGTGAGTGCCATTAAGGGACTGGGCCTTTGAAATTAGAATTTGAGGTACAAACAAAACATTTTTTAGCATAAGTATATCCCATTCAACAGTTGAACATACTAATAGTAAAATGTTATGCTACTTACCTGAAATTGAAATTAACCCAGGTGTTCTGTATTTTTATTTGCTAAATCTGGCCTATGGAGAGAAGAGGTCCACTGGGGTCTAGGTTGTCCCCATCTCTGTGATATGAACAGTTTTCACACATTTCACATTCAGTGCCAGCACTCCTGGCAGGTCTTTCCTGGGTCCTGAAATGGCCAGAGCTATTACTTAGCCAGAGCTAACTGTAAAGACATATAAGAGACTGCACATGGATTTGTTTTATTGACCCATCAAATGGCCATCAAGACCCACATCCTTATGCCATGGAGAGATGCCATCAGGAAATACATAATGTGGTGGAGGAGGCAGACAGCACACAAGAAAAGCAAAACCTAGCTGGCCCTACAAAAATGACAGAGGTGGAAGGAATTAGGGATTCACAGAGGTGCCCCTAGATGGCACCCTTGAACAAAAATACTAGTGGATACCCTATTCAGCTTTCCAAAACGGTACCCACCAGGGAACAATGGTCATAAAGTTTTGTTCTAAAACAAACAAAAACCTTTTCCTGGTTGGGACACCCATCAGACTGCAGCTGAACCAAGTGCAGGCAGCCACACGGAGTAACCTAAACATAACAATTTAGGGATTTTTTATCTGTCCATGTCCTCCAACCTCCATCCACCATTAGCTCCTCTTTTCTTGACTATTGTGGAGATAGAGCCTGATCCCTTAGCTTATTTTTATTATAATTCCAAGCTTATTTTTCTAATCAGTCTGCCAACCTGATTACTTCTACAAACATGAGTTGGTAGAAGTAATACCATCAAATATCTTGGAGCCTATGTTCTAGCTATGGGTTAAATTCTTTATAGCCAGTCCTCACTGCAACCCTGTGGCTGCTTTCTCTTTGCCTAAAGAGTTATTTTCCAGGATGCCATGGACACAGGCCACAGAAGAAATTGTAGGTCAACATGGTCTCAGGATGGAAAGTGCCTGACAACTAACTGTGGTGCAGTAGCAGGATGGTGCTCAGGTTTATCCTTTTGCAGATAAAGCTGAGGCTGAGAGAGGTTACTCGCCCCAAGACACACAGTCAGAGTCAGTCCTGGGACCAGAGCCCAGGACTGTTGGACTGCCAGCCCATGGTCTTTACCAGTATGCTCTATGGCAGTGGTCCTCAACTAGGGACGATTGAACCATGGAGACATTCGGCAATGCCTGGGCATCTTTTTGGTTGTCACAACTGGTGGGGGGGAAGAGAATACTAGTGGAATCCAGTAGGTGGAGGTCAGGAATGCTGCTAAACTTCCTGCAATGCAGGACTCAACACAGAACTTTCCAGCGCAGAGTGTCAACAGAGCTGCCCATAAGAAACCCTGCTGGAAGGGCTGATCAGGTCAGGGAGCATGTATTCTTGGCTCTGCCTAAAACCAAGAGACTTGAGCTTAGATTCACCTATAAAAAGTGAAGATACTCATCTAATCAATCTTTAAGGCTCTGTCTAGCTAATGACACTTGTATTTCAGAAGTAATGCTTAATTAAAACCTTCCAGGAGAGTTCTGTCCAAGATAGAGGCATAGATAGAAACACTTCACTTTTTTGCACAACCAAAGGAAAGATAACAACAAATTTAAAAACAAAAATCAACCAGAGCTGCCAGAAAATCAAATTGCATGGAAGTCCGGCAACCAAGGAGTTAAAGAAGAAACATTCATCCAGACTGGTAGAAGGGGCGGACACTGGCATTGGGCAGAGAGGAGGTGCTGGAAAGCAGGATGGGTGAGGCTGCGGCTAGCAGATGGGATTTCCCATATGGCAGATGGGATTTCCCATATTCGAGTGTGGATAAGCCCAGAGGAACAATGCGGGGGGGGGTGGTGGTGGTGAGACAAACCACGAAACCCAGGGTTCCAGTGCGGGGAAATAAAGCCTCAAAACCTCTGGCTGAAAAACCTGTAGGGGGGTTGCAGAGGTGGGAGAAACTTCCAGTCTCATAGGAGAGTCTGTTGGAGAGGCCCATGGGACCCTAGAATGTACACAAGCCACACACCTGGGAATCAGCACCTAAAAGGGCACAATCTGCTAGTGGGAAGTGATGGAAAGTGGCGGGAGAACCAAGCAAACTAGCAAGATGTATTGTTCCCTTTCTGATCACTCCCCAACATACAGTGCCATAAAGCAACCAGGTGGGTTGCCTCTCCCTGGTGATTATCTAAGGCTCCACCTCTTACAATGTAACAGCTGTACCAAGACAAAGAAATAGGGCCCGAATGAAAGAACAGATCAAGATGGCTTCCGGCCAAGATGGAGCGTAGGTGGACACACTGTGCCTCCTCTCACAACCAAAATCAAGGACAAAAATATTTAGAAACAAGAAAACAACTAGAACTGATAGAAAATTGAACTGTATGGAAATCCAACAACCATCCATCCAGACCAGTAACAGGGGCGGAGTTACAGCAGGAAAAAGTGGAGGTGTGGACCCGGGCATGCAGGCAGCAGCAGCTGGCAGTTCCCAGGTGCACAGGCGGACCCCCGGCACAGGGTGGCAACTGTGCAGACCCAGTGAGGCCACACAAGATGGCTGGCTGACCAGGTGGTCCCACATTCTCTCACAGATAATCCAGGCAAAGGGGAAGCAGCGGAAGGAACTGGAATCCAAGAGAAAGCGGAGCAAGCGCCATTGTCCCCTCTCAGACCCCGCCTCCACATACAGCGTCACAACTCAGCGACTGGGCTGCCCCATCCTGGGGAACACCTAAAGCTCCACCCCTTACTACGTAACAGCCGTGACCAGACCCTCCCCCACCAAAAAAAAAAAAAAAAAAAAAAGGCTCAAACCAGAGAACAAATGAAAGCCCCTAAGTGACAAAGAGATAGCCAACCTATCAGATGCACAGTTCAAAGCCCTGATGATCAGGATCCTCACAGAATTGGTTGATTTTGCTCACAAATTAGATGAAAAAATGCAGGCTACAATAAGTGAAATGAAGGAAAACGCACAGGGAACCACTAGAGATGGAAGAAAAACTGGGACTCAAATCAATGGAGTGGACCAGAAGGAAGAAACAAACAACCAAACAGAAAACAAGGAAGAAACAAGAATTCAAAAAAATGAGGAGAGGCTTAGGAACCTCTGGGACATCTTTATACATCCCAACATCCAAATTTTAGGGGTACCAGAAGGGGAAGAGGAAGAGCAACAAGTGGAAAACCTATTTGAACAAATAATAAAGGAGTACTTCCCCAATCTGGCAAAGGAAATAGACTTCTAGGAAGTCCAGGAAGCTCAGAGAGTCCCAAAGAAGTTGGACCCAAGGAGGAACACACCAAGGCACATCATAATTACATTAGCCAAGATTAAAATGAAGGAGAGAATTCTAGAAGCAGCAAGAGATAAGGGGACAGTCACCTACAAAGGAGTTCCCATCAGACTATCAGCTGATTTCTCAAAAGAGACCTTGCAGGCAAGAAGGGGCTAGAAAGAAGTATTCCAAGTCTTGAAAGGCAAGCACCTACATCCAAAATTGCTCTATCCAGCAAAGCTCTTATTTAGAATGGAAGGGAAGATAAAGTGCTTCTCACGTAAGGTCAAGTTAAAGGAGTTCATCATCACCAAGCCCTTATTATATGAAATGTTAAAGGGACTTACCTAAGAAACAGAAGATAAAAAATGTGACAGTGAAAAGACAGCAAACTCACAGCTATTAACAACCACACCTAAAACAAAAGTAAACAACTAGAACAGGAACAGAACCACAGAAATGGAGATCACACGGAGGGTTAGCAACAGGGGAGTGGGAGAAGGAGAGAGGGGGAAAGGTACAGAGAATAAGTAGCATAGACGATGGGTAGAAAATAGACAGGGAGAGGGCAAGAATAGTGTGGGAAACGTAGAAGCTAAAGAACTTATGAGACATGGACATGAACTAAAGGGGGGAATGTGGGTGGGAGGGGGTGTGCAGGGTGGAGGGGAATGATGGGGGAGAAATGGGACAACTGTAATAGCATAATCAATAAAATATATTAAAAAAAGGAAGAACAGATCAAAACTGCAGAAAAAGAACTAGCGACGAGGAGACAGACAACCTATCAGATGTAGAATTCATAACACTGGTAATCAGGATGATCACAGAAATGGTTGAGTTCGGTTACAAAATAAAAGAAGAAAGGAAGACTATGCAAAGTGAAATAAAGGAAAATATACAGGGAACCAACAGTGAGGGGAAGGAAATTGGGACTCAAATCATTGATTTGGAACAGAATGAAGAAAGAAGAATTCAAAAAAAATGAGGAGAGGCTAAGGAACCTCTGGGACAACTTTAAATGTTCCAACATCCAAATCATAGGGGTGCCAGAAGGAGAAGAGGAAGAACAAGAAATGGAAAACTTATTTGAACAAATAATGAAAGAAAACTTCCCCAGTCTGGCAAAGGAATGAGACTTCCAGAAAGTCCAGGAAGCTCAGAGAGTCCCAAAGAAGTTGGATCCAAGAAAAAACACACCAAAAAATATCATAATTAAGTTACCCAAGTTTAAGCATAAGGAGAGAATCTTAAAGACAGCAAGAGGAAAGGAGAGAGTTACCTACAAAGGAGTTCCCATAAGACCATCAGCTGATTTCTCAAAAAAAAACGCCCCCAAAACAAAAATTTTGCAGGCAAGAAGGGGCTGGAAAGAAGAATTCAAAGTCATGAAAGGCAAGGACCTGCGTCCAAGATTGCTCTATCCAGCAAAGGTTTCATTTAGAATGGAAGGGCAGACAAAGTGCTTCCCAGATAAAGTCAAGTTAAAGGAGTCCATCATCACCAAGCCCTTATTATATGAAATGTTAAAGGGACTTAGGAAAGAAAAAGAAGATAAAAAACGATGAACAGTAAAACAAGAACAAACTCCCAACTATCAACAACTGAATCTAAAAAACAAAAACAAAAGCTAAGCAAACAACTAGACAGGAACAGAATCAGAGCAATAGAGATCACATGGAGGGTTTTCAGTGGGAAGGAGGAGGGGAGGAATGGGGGAAAAGGTACAGGGAATAAAAACCATAAATAGTAGGTACAAAACAGACAGGGGAAGGTTAAGAATAGTATAGTTAATGGGGAAGCCAAACAATTTATATGTATGACCCATGAACATGAACTAAGTGGTAGGGGTGGGATGGAAATGCTGGAGGATGGGGCGGTGCAGGGTGGAGGGGCATAAAAGGGATCATTGGAACAACTCTAATAGCATAATCAATAAAATATACTTAAAAAAAAAACAAAAACAAAAAAAACCTTTCAGGTGAAATCCTGCTCCAGATACCCTGAGCTTCAGAGATACTTCCAGGAGAGCTGGTTCAGGATAGCTCTAGCTGTCTCACAGGTGGCCTGAACACTCTTACATCAGGACAGAAGAGTAGTAAGGGAAACTCTCTGTAAGCCTCAGCTTCCTCATTTGTAAACCTCTCTGGGCTTGTCCAGGTGGCTGCAAGAGGCTGGGGGTGGGGTGGTGGTATTGCTGTCTGCCGGGTCAAGGCAGGCTCAGAGATAGTGTAACTTTGGCTAAACAACCCGCCCTCAGGCGCAGGGCCGAGGAGGGGGCGGGGCCTAGGGAAGGGGCAGGCAGCATGCTCCTGCTCTTGCCTGCGCCGAGTATCCTTTCGTTCTCTGGCTCCACTAGCTCCCTCAGCTCCTCCTTCTACGCTGTAGAGCGCTGCGGCCTGCCAGCACCAGGTGAGAACTTGTAGCTCTTGCGCGAGGGTACCGGGTGCCTACCTGGCCAGGCCCCCTTGCCAGGCAGGACAGGTAGCGGAGCGCGGGCGGGTGTTGAGAAGGCAGTCGCGGTATCCCGCCTGCAGCACGCGCCCCCCACCCCCCACCCCGCACCACCACCGCGCCCCAACCAACCCGGATCGCGGTTTAAGAACGAGGTGAGTGTAATCCTCGGAGGCCCTGGGACGGAAGCGTACACACTCCACCCACACACGGCCCTGCACTTACCGCTGGACTTGATGAAAGGGGGGCCAGCCTTGTCCCATTGCCCCGTCACGACCTTGTCCCTTCTTGGGAAACCAGGATTAATGAAAACAGGTGCCTCCTCACTGGGTCTCTCTTTTCTCCTGAGAACCCCATTGCCATCACTGCAGGTCCCCAAATTCGTGACAGGATTCTGGAGTGTCCCCCTGAGCTTCCCTTTCTCAGTATTTGTGTCTTGTCGGACCGGAGCCCCCTCTCAAGCGGCATCTCCCCTCTTTAGATCCCAGTAATCTGGGTGCCGCCGCCCGACCCTGTCCGGTCTCCGGCGCCTGAAGGACTAGAGGAGGCAGCACACAGCTCTCACGCCCCTCACCCCCAGGTGGGAGCGGTTGGCGCGCAGTTTGCCCCGGGCGGGGCGGCGTAGCTGCTGTGCTGGGGCTCAGCCGAGAAGGACGGCTAGGAGAAGGCACTGGAGGGCCCTGGACCTAACGCACCCAAACCGGTCCTGGGGGGCTCAGTAGACCAGTAAGGGGAGTTGGGCTTGTTTCAGCTTGTTGGAGAAATCAGATTCGGAAAGCTGAGTGTTGGGAACATCCCAAATCCAAGATCTGTGCCAGCTGCAGCTTCAAAGACAGAATTTGGGGGGTGGAGTGGTTGGTCCTCGCTGTCCAAGAAGTTCCTGTTTCACAGAAGGGTTGGTAGCAGAGGGTCTCTAGCTGAGGTGATTACAGTGTGCTTTAATTTGCTACTAGATCCTATAAATATTAATAGACATTCCACCCCCACACATACTTAATTAGTATGTGGGATATTAAATAAAAAATAACTAATTATGTGAGATGGGGACAGTCCTGGAAATTCCAGGCTGTTGAGTCACAGAGTATAATTGTAGTGAGGTCTGCTCCTTTGACACCTTGTTAAGAGACAAAGACTTAATTACACACAAGTAAATAGAGCATGATTTGTGGCACAGGGCAATTGGCAGCCAGTCAGTTTGGTGTGGGTAGTAATACAGAAATTGGCCACCATTACTGTCGTTTGAGAAGGGCTTTTGGGGGGAAAAAAGGAAGGCAATGGACGTGAAATAGTATATTCAGCTTTCTTGCTTTCTTCTATATTCTTTTCAATATTTTGTCAGGCCAAAAAATAAACATAAGCTCTCAGAGATAATACCATTAACATTTTGTTAGATGACCTTTTAGACCTTTTACTATGGACATATGTATAAAATATTTAACCATATTACATATTTTATAATCTTTTTCTCACTTATGGGTATATATTCATGTAACCAAATAGCCACATTATCATTTTAATGATTGAACAACACTTCATGGATAAATTTATCATTTAACCTATTTTTTACTAATGGACAGTTAGCTTTCCATTGTTTTACTATTTATTATATATTATAATCAGGGATGCACTGCACATCTTTTGGGTACATTTTGATATACCTGTTTGATTATTTCTTTCAAGTTCCTGGAAAATAAATTGTTGAATCAAGGTATGTGCGATTTAAAATTTTGATAGGTATTGCCAAGTTATCCTCCAACTGTGTGCCCACCATCAATGTGTGAAGACAGTAGAAACTCTTGTTGGGTCAGTTGGGTAAGACCACTAATGGTTTAAGAAACTTTTGTTCCATCTAGTGACAACAAGAGACAGGGCAACATGAGTGATTCGCCTGCACCCTGCACCGGAGAGCTTACTGATAGAAGAATTATTCCATAAGAGACAGAGTACGTTGCAGGATGGCCAAAGAGGAGACCCTGAGTACATCAAAAGACTTCCAGGAGTTGCAGAGGAAGCTGTCATTGCTCATAGAATCTGTCCAGAATAACTCAAAGGTCAGTTCCCAGTCGGTATGTATAATGGAAAATCCCAAGTTAACATTACTTGAAACACCATAGAAAGCTATCTGTCAAGTAGAAAAATGTGGAGGTAGGTCAAGAATCTTTAGCTTACCATCCTGCAATGTCTAAGTTGTAACCTTCAAACTCATTGTCCAAGATGGTTATCATCAATCATATCCATATTCCAGACAATAGTATGGAGAAGAGGGAGAAAAAAGATTTGCAAGCCAGCTTGAATTTCAGGAGACTTCCTGTAAGATAGACATAAAACGCATCCAGTTTCATCTCATAGACCAAAATTCTGTTGCATGACCACCCCTTGTAGCAAATGCAGTTCTTTAGCTGGATATAGAGAAGCGACTCTCAGTCTGTCACAGATACCACAGGTTTTTTTAGTTTTTAAAATGTTTTAATTTATTTTTCTTTTTAAGTATATTTTATTATGCTATTACAGTTGTCCTATTTTTTTCTCCCATTTATCTCCCTCTACTCTGTACCTCTCCTCCCACCAGCATTCTCCCCACCACTTAGTTCATGTCTATGGGTTGTACATATAAGTTCTTTGGCTTCTCCATTTCCTATACTATTCTTAACTTCTCCATCTATTTTGTACCTACCAGTTATGCTTCCTATTCCTTATACCTTTTCCCTTATTCTCCCCCTCCTCTTCCCCACTGAGAACCTTCCGTGTGATCTCCATTTCTCTGATTCTGTTCCTGTTGTAGTTGTTTTCTTAAATTTTGTTTTTGTTTTTTAGGTTCAGTTTGTTATCATTTACTATTCATAGTTTTTGATTTTTTCTTAGCTAAGTCCCTTTCACATTTCATATAATAAGGGGTTGGTTGTAGGGGTGGGGGGGCTCCACCAGCAGAGCTCCCCCTGGCTGCTGTGGATGAGAATAATTCTACCAAGACATGATCTGCTTCAGGAGGAAGGCTGACCAGTCTCTCAGAGGAGAAAGGTGTTTTAGCCTCTCTGTCAAAAGGCTTGTATCGAGTTTAGCTTGCATAGAGATGCATATCAAAGAAAGGAGGTATGGTTAACAGATAACATTTCTGAGATCATTTTAAGTCAGGGGTCCTTTTAAGTCAGGGTCTAGTAGACAGGGTGATGCCAATCAGCTATAAAACCTTGGGAGACAAACTTGTTTTGTGCTTGTACCCTTAACATTTAAATTAAGGACATTCTTAGCAAAGCAGGTTTCACAGGACTTTATACATTCTTTCTTAGGCCTAATTGCCCCCCACAGGGAACCGCTGATTCTGGCACAGGGCTGCATCCCCCTTTGACCTTGTTTCAGGCCTGAGTCAGGCAGGGGAAGCAAGGCAGCCAAGAGATTAGGAGACTTTTTACAGATAGAATGAGGACTCAGGCTATGATAAAGCCTAGGGGTGAGGATTTTTTGTCCCTTCACAATCCCCTAAGTCCTTCCCTGGCAGCCCCTTTGTGACCATGCCAGTCTTAGATTGTCTGCCCCTTGAGTCATTGCCTACCAGTCATTCGCCCGGGGCCAAGCAGGATGAAGATAAGTTTTGTCTCCTTAGTGATTTATGGTCCCAAGGTTCCCTAGCTTTGGGGCCTTTTCACCTGTAGGCTGGGTTACAGCCTCTGAAACCAGGCAGGATGGTTCCCAACACTTGGTGATAATGAATTCCTTTAATTTGACCTTATCTGGGAAGCACTTTGTCTGCCCTTCCATTCTAAATGATAGCTTTGCTGAGTAGAGTAATCTTGGATGTAGGTCCTTGCCTTTCATGACTTTGAATCCTTTCCAGCCCCTTGCCTGCAAGGGGTTTTGTTTGTTTGTTTGTTTTGTTTTATTTTGTTTTGTTTTGTTTTTGAGAAATCAGCTGATAGCCTTATGGGAACTCCTTTGTAGGTAACTCTCTCCTTTCCTCTTGCTGTCTTTAAGATTCCTTATGCTTAAACTTGGGTAATTTAATTATGATGCATTTTGGTATGTTTCTGCTTGGATCCAACTTCTTTGGGACTCTTTGAGTTTCCTGGACTTCCTTTGCCAGACTGGGGGAGTTTTTCTTCATTATTTGTTCAAATAAGTTTTCCATTTCTTGTTCTTCCTCTTCTACTTCTGGCACTCCTATGATTTGGATGTTGGAACATTTAAAGTTGTCCCAGAGGTTCCTCAGCCTCTCCTCATTTTTTTGAATTCTTGTTTTTTCATTCTGTTCCAATTGGATATTTATTTTTTTCTTCTGTTCCAACTCAATGATTTGAGTCCCAGTTTCCTTCCCTTCACTGTTGGTTCCCTGTACATTTCTCTTCATTTCAGTTTGCATAGCGTTCACTTTTTCTTCTATTTTGCCACCATACTGAACCATTTCTGTGATCATCCTGATTACCAGTGTTATGAATTCTACATCTGATAGGTTGTCTGTCTCCTTGTCACTTAGTTGTTTTTCTGGAGCTTTGATCTATTCTTTCATTACGACCATATTTTTTTGTCTTGGTTCAGCTCTTATGTAGTAAGGGGCCGAGGCTTAGGTATTCACCAGGGCAGGGCAACCCACATCTCTGTGTTGTGGTGCTGTATATGAGGGAGGGGTCAGAAAGGAAACATCACCATTTGCTGGGCTCTAGGCAGGATTTCAGTCACCTCCCCCACTACTCACAAGCAAATTGGGCCCTTCTGGTCTAGGACCCTGTGGGTCTCTCCAACAAACTCTCCTGTGGCTGGGAGTTTCTCCTGCTGCCGCAACCCCCACAGGTTTTTACCACCAGAGGTTTTGAGGCTTTTATTTCTCCACACTGGAACCCTGGGTACAAGGTCTGTCTCGCTGCTCAGTTGTTCTTCCTGGTTATCCACATGCAAATGTGGGACTGCCTGGTCCAACAGCCACTACCTTACCCATTTCAGTACTCCAGCTGCGGCCTTGCTGCACATCCTTTCTACCCTGGCTGCTCATCTCCGCCCCTCCTACATGTTTGAATGACTGTTTCTTCTTTAATCCTTGGTTGTTGGACTTCCATACAATTTGATTTTTCTGGAAGTTCTGGTTATTTTTTGTTTTAAATTTGTCGTTGGCCTTCTTTTGGTTGTGTAAAGAGGCAAAGTATATCTACCTATGCCTCCATCTTGGCCAGAGTGATCTGTTTCTTCATTTGGGCCATATTTTTTTTTCGTCTCAGCTTTCCTGTTATTTAGTAAGGAGAGGAGCCTTAGGTATTCACCAGGGTGGGGCAACCCACATTGCTGTGTCGTGGCACTGTATGTGGGGTAGGGGTCAGAGAGGGAACAGTGCTGCTTGCCTGACTCTTGTCCTGCTTTCAGTCACTTCCTCCGCTACCCACAAAGAAATTGGGCCCCTCCGGTGCTGATTCCCAGGTAGGTAGGTTTGTATATGTTCTAGGACTCCGTGGGTCTGTCCAACAGACTCTCCCGTGAGGCTGGGGGTTTTTCCCGCTGCCACAACTCCCACAGGTTTTTATAGCCAGATGTTTTGAGGCTTCAGTTTCCTGTGCTGGAACCCTGGGTTTTGTGGTCTGTCTTGCTCCCCAGCTGTTCCTCCTGGCTTATCTACATGTGAATATGGTACCACCCAGCCCTCCAGGCTCCTCATCCCCTGTCTGGTCCATTACCTTGCAGTGTACCCTCTCTACCCTGGCTCCCCATATCCACCCCTCCTACCAGTCTGGATGAATGTTTCTTCTCTAAGTCCTTGGTTGTCGAATTTCAATACAGTTTGATTTTCTCACAGTTCTGGTTGTTTTTTGTTTGCAAATTTGTTGTTATCCTTTTTTGGCTTGTGCAAGGAAGCAAAGCATATCTACCTATGCCTGTGTCTTGGCCGAAAGTACCAGTTTTTTTAGTTTTACTGTTAATTTTGGCTTATCTGTTACCCTAAAAATGAGGGGGCTGAAGTCTATGTTAAGATTTGATTTCAGTATTCTACCAGAAACCTGTGTCCAATTAAAAAATGACATGAGCCACATATGTAATTTAAAGTATTCTAGTGGGCAGGGCACATTAAGAAGTAAAAAGAAACAAATGAAATTAATTTTAATAATGTATTTTATTTAATATATCCAAAATATCATTTCAAACAATGTCATCATTATAAAAATTACTAATGAAAAAAGTTACTGAACTGTTTTACATTCTTTTTCTGTACTAAGTCCTTGAAATCAAGTGTGTATTTTACTATGCATATTTTACTTTGATCTGGCCACTTTTCAGGTATTTGGTAGCTATTCAGCAGTGATAGGACTTTGGATAGTATAGTCACTTTCCTGCATATTTATCTTTATAGCTCTCTTTTATATGCCTTTCAGTATTTTTTCAGGGAAAAATAATAGTTCTCAGATACAGAATTATTAACATTTTGTTGTATTTCCATTTAGAATCTCTTCCATTCATTATGCTCATAAAAATGCACATCTGTGGGTAACAAAATGAACTGTTTTGTGATCTCTTTTTTTGTATTGGATAGCACAGCTCCACGAGAGTCCATTTGAAAAGATACCACTTTGTGATCTAGAGTCATATACTTTATAAAGATCTTATCTAGACTCATCCCACTGCCTCTGGTATTCTTTGTGGATTTAGCAAGCTATTTTAAAATTAGACAAGCAGCTTTCTAGTCAGTAGGCCAAGGCTCTTGTTACTAAAAGTTAAGTTCAGTAAGAAAGGTCCTCATGCTCATCCACTTTCTACACTTGATTCTCATCTTGTACATTTGAGTGTATCCTGTAACGTCACGTCCAACACTCAGATAGCAAATACTGAATCATTACTCCTAGGGGAAATACAAGATTAGGTTCTGGCAAATTTCTGGTCACAACATTTTCATCAATGATAATAAATATCGATACATAACCGGTTTTATGAATATTTCTTTCTAAAGACACTTTATTTAGTATGTGAGGTTGATTGGTTAATGTTGAACTCATGGCCAACTGCACCATAACTCTTGCCTGAACAAAACTTACCTAACACATTTTGTTTTCTCTGTAAGGCACATCATTACCTTCTTATACTCAGGAACATGAGACAGTACTTCTGCACATGAGTGCCATTTTAAATGGTGAAATCACCAACAAAAAAACACGTAAAAGTGTTTAAAAAGATGTACTAAATAGACCAGGAGCAGGACAGTTGTTTAGAGGGCCAAAAATAGAAGCCAAGTGTCACCTAGTTTGACCTCAGCTGGAAATGTGTACATCAGGTGACTCATATTTTTTGCTGCTTTGTACATAGTTACAAAAGCATTGCAAGTATCAATTCTAGTGAGTAGGCAGTTTTGCAAATATAGAATCCACAATTAGTAGGGAATGACTGTATAATTAACCTTGACTGAACAGTTACTGTGGGACAAACACTGCACTAGGTATTGGGCATGTCTTATTTAATATTCACATCCACCTTCTAAGGTAGGTATTCAAATCATATGAACTCCAGCATCTTGGCATTTCTTCCCTTCTTCATCTTAGCTCTTCGGCCATGGTCATTGGAACAGATTTGGGCTACATGACTTCCTGGCCAGCTGATTTCCAGGATGATGAATAGTCCTGAGATAATTTCTTTTAAAAATGTTTATTTAATTAATATTAATTGTAGGGCCTATATTCAGAAGAGCCTAAGAAAAAATAGATTCTTTAAGGACAGGAAGTAACACAGTTCTGCTTTTCTCCTCCTGGATCCAATGCCAAACTGTCTCCAAGTCCTGTTGGTGCTTCTTCTGTCATTTCATTTTCATACTGCATCTCTTCCTGTTCTCTCTGTGCCAGCAACCTGGATTTGGCTATCAGTATGGTTTGCCTGATTTCCTGCAAATCTTCCTTACTCCCTCATGCACATGACTGCCAGGAGCATCTTTCATAAATTATTTTTTGTCTTTGTCACAATACTGCTCAAATGTCAATAGTTTGCTTCCCATTTTTCCTTCCTTCCTTCCTTCCTTCCTTCCACTTTGCAATGGAAATATGTGAGCCATGCATATAATTCTAAAATTTTTAGTAGTCACATTTTTTTTTAAAAAGCATAAAAAAGAAACAGGTGAAATTAATTTTAATAATATATTTTAGAGAGCCCTGGCTGGTGTGGCTCAGTGGATTCAGTGCCAGACTGTGAAACAAAGTGTCTCTGGGTTGTGGGCCACTTCCCCTGTAGGGGCTATTCAACAGGCAATCACATTGATATTTTTCTCACTCTCTTTCTCCCTCCCTTCCCCTCTCTAAAAATGTACATATGTGTGTGTGTGTGTGTGTGTGTGTACATATATACACACACACATACATATATATGTGTATATATACACACACACACATATATAATATAGAGCCCAGTATAACCAAAAGAATGTAATCTCAACAAGTAATCAATATTTTAAAAAATTATTATTTTTCCTCTATTTTTCTTTTTTCTTTTTATTTTTTTAAATTATTTTATTGTTGTTCAGTTACAGTTGTCTGCATTTTCCCCCCACCAATCCCCTCGACCCCAGCAAACCCACCTCCCTCCCTTGCTTCCACCCTCCCCCTTGGCTTTGTCCATGTGTCCTTTATAGTTGTTCCTGAAAACCCTTCCCCCCCACTGTCTCTTCCTACCTCTTCTCTGGCTATTGTTAGATTGCTCTTAATTTTGATGACTTTGGTTATATTTTGTTTACTTTTTTATTTTGTTGATTATGTTCCAGTTAAAGGTGAGATCATATGGTGTTTGTCACTCACCACCTGGCTTATTTCATTTAGCATAATGCTCTCCAGATCTGTCCATGCTGTTGCAAAGGGTAGGAGCTCCTTCTTTCTCTCTGCTGAGTAGTATTCCATTGTGTAAATGTACCATAGTTTTTATTTTTATTTATTTTATTCATTTATTTTTATTTAATTGTTGTTCAAGTACAGTTTTCTGCCTTTTACCCCCATCCCAGCTCATCCCCCTAGTCCTCCCCACCTCCCTCCTGTTTCCACCCCCCTGTTGTTATTGTCCATGTGTCCTTCATGCTTGTTCTGCAAACCCTTCCCCCTGAAATTCCCTCCCCTCTCCCCTCTGGTCACTGTCAGCCTTTTCTCAATTTCAGTGTCTTTGCTTATATTTTGTTTGTTTTGTTGATTAGGTTCCTGTTAAAGGTGAGATCATATAGTATTTGTCTTTCACTGCCTGACTTATTTCGCTTAGCATAATGCTTTCCAGTTCCATCCATGCTGTTGCAAAGGGTAGGAGCTCCTTCTTTCTTTCTGCTGCATAGACTTCCATTGTGTAAATGTACCATAGTTTTTTGATCTAATCATTTACTGATGGGCACTTAGGTTGCTTCCAGAATTGAGCTATTGTAAATTGTGCTGCTATGAACATTGGGATGCACAGGGTCTTTGGATTGGTGTTTCAGGCCTCTTCGAATATAATCCCAGCAGCAGAATTGCTGGGTCTAAAGGCAGGTCCATTTTTAGTTTTCTGAGGAAATTCCATACTGTTTTCCACAGTGGCTGCACCAGTCTGCATTCCCACCAACAGCGCACTAGGGTTCTTTTCTCCACAACCTGTCCAACACTTGTTTGTTGATGTGTTTATCATTGTCATTCTGACTGGAGTGAAGTGGTATCTCATTGTGGTTTTAATTTGTATCTCTCTGATGGCTAGTGATGCTGAGCATCTTTTCATATGCCTCTGGGCCCTCTGTATGTCCTCCTTGGAGAAGTGCCTGTTCAAGTCCTTTGCCCATTTTTTAAAGGGGCTGTTTGTTTTCCTGGAGTAGAGTTGTATGAATTTTTTATATATTTTGGAGCTCAAACCCTTGTCTGAGGTATCATTGGCAAATATATTTTCCCATACTGTTGGTTCTCTTTTCATTTGAATGCTGTTTCTTTAGCCATGCAGAAGCTTTTTAATTCGATGATGTCCCATTTGTTTATTTTTTCCTTTATGTCCCTTGCTCTAGGGGACATATCTGTGAAAATATTGCTGCATGGAATATCCGATATTTTCCTGCCAATGTTTTACTCTAGAACTTTTATGGTGTCACGACTTATATTTAAGTCTTTTATCCACCTTGAATTTATTTTTGTGTATGGTGTAAGTTGGTGATCAAGTTTCATTTTTTTGCGTGTAGCTGTCCATATCTCCCAACACCATTTGTTGAAGAGGCTATTTTTACTCCATTTTATGCTTCCTCCTCCTTTGTCAAATATTAATTAACGGTACAGACTTGGATTTATTTCTGGGCTCTCTGTTCTGTTCCGTTAGTGTATGTATCTGTTCTTATGCCAGTGCCAGGCTGTTTTGATTACAGCGGCCTGGTGATACAGTTTGATATCAGGGATTGTAATTCCTCCTACTTTGTTCTTCTTTCTCAAAATTGCTGCAGCTCTTTGGGGTCGTTTATGGTTCCATATAAATTTCTGAAATGTTTGTTTTATATCTGTGAAATATGTCATTGGTACTTTAATAGAGATTGCATTGAATCTGTAAATCACTTTTCGTAGTATGGACATTTTGATAATGTTAATTCTTCTAATTCATGCACATGGTACATGCTTCCATTTGTTTGTGCCTTCCTTAATTTCTTTCTTCAGTGTTGTGTAGTTTTCTGAGTACAGGTCTTTTACCTCCTTAGTTAGGTTTATTCTTAGGTACTTTATTTTTCTTGTTGTTTTATCAAATGGGATTTTTTCCTCCTAATTTCTGTTCCTGATGTTTCATTGTTGATATACAAAAATGCCTTTCATTTCTGACTATTGACTTTGTATCCAGCTGTTTTGCCAAATTCATTTATTAGGTTGAGTAGTTTTTTTGGTGGAATCTATAGGATTTTGTATGTACGCTGTCATGTCATCTGCAAACAATGACAGTTTTGCTTCCTTCTTTCCAATTTGGATGCCTTTTATTTCTTTTTCTTGTCTGATTTCTGTGACTACCACTTCCAGTACTATGTTGAATAGGAGTGGTGAAAGCAGGTATCCTTGTCTTCTTGCTGATCTTAGTGGGAAAGCTCTAAGCTTTTGCCTATTGAATAAGATGTTGGCTGTAGGTCTCATATATAGCCTTTATTATGTTGAGGAGTGCTCCCTCTATTCCCACTTTGCTGAGTGTTTTTTATTACAAATGAGTGCTGTATTTTATCAAATGTTTTTTCTTCATCTATTGATATGATCATGTGATTTTTGTCTTTCCTTTTGTTTATGTGATGTATTACCTTTACTGATTTGTGAATATTATACCATCCTTGAATCCCTGGAATGAATCCCACTTGATCATGGTGAATGATCTTTTTAATGCATTGCTGGATGCATTTGCCAATGTTTGAGGATTTTAGTGTCTACGTTGATCAGCGATATTGGCCTGAAGTTTTCTTTCTTTGTTATGTCTTTATCTTGTTTTGGGATTAGGATGATGCTGGCTTCATAAAAATAGTTTAGGAGTCTTCCATCTTCTTAGATTTTTTTTTTTTTTAATAATCTGTGAATGATTAGGGTTAGCTCTTCCTTAAATGCTTTGTAAAATTCTCCTGTAAAACTGTCCAGTCAGGGCTTTTGTGTGCCGGAAGCTTTTTGATTACTGCTTAGATTTGTTAGCTGTTATTGCTCTCTTCAGGCTTTCTGCTTCTTCTTCGTTGAGTTTTGGAAGATTATATTTTTCTAGAAAATTTTCCATTTCACCTAGGTTTTCAAATTTCTTGGCATACAGGTCTTCATAGTAATTTCTTACAATCCTTTGTATTTCTGTGGTATGAGTTGTAATCTCTCGTCTTTCATTTCTGATTGTGTTTGTTTGGGTCTGCTTTTTTCTTGAGCCTCCTTAAAGACTTGTCAATTTTGTTTATCTTTTCAAAGAACCAGCTTCTGGATTTATTGATGCTTAGAATTGTGCTTTTAGTGTCTATTTCAGTTAATTCTGCTCCAATCTTGGTTATTTCCTTCTTTCTGTTTGCTCTAGGCTGTCTTCGTTGTTCCTCCAGTTCTTTTAGGCATAGGGTTAGGTTGCTTATTTGAAATGTTTCTGTCTTTTTTGGATAGACCTGTGTTGCTATGAACTTCCCTCTCAGGACTGCCTTTGATGTGTCCCATAAGTTTTGGATTGTTGTGAGTTCATTTTCATTTTTTTCTAAAACCTTTTTGATTTCTTCCCTAATTTCATTCTTGACCCATTCATTGTTTAATAGCATGCTATTCAATCTCCATGATTTTGAGTGTTTTGGGATTTTTTCCTTGGGGTTGGTTCTAGTTCCAGTCCCTTGTGGTTGGAGAAAATGCTTGTTATGATTTCAGTTTTCTTGAATTTGTTGAGGCTTTTTTTGTGTCCTATCCTGTGGTCTATCTTCAAAAATGTTCCATGTGCCTTTGAAAAGAATGTGTATTTTGCTTCTTTGGGATGAAAAGCTCTCTCTATATATCAATTAAGTCCATTCGATCTAGGGTATTGTTCAGTTCCACAATATCTTTGTTGATACTTTGTTTGGAAGATCTACCCATTTTTGACAGTGAGGTCTTGAAATCCCTTAGTATAATTGTGTTGCTGTCAATATCTTTCTTGAAGTCATCCAAAATTTTCTGTATGTATTTGGGTGCACCTATGTTGAGTGCATATATATTTACAATGTTTATGTCTTCTTGATGGATTTTTCCCTTGAGTATCATGAGGTGACCTTCAGGGTCTCTCTCTCTTTTTTTTTGAAGTCTATTTTGTCTTATACGAGTATTGCCACCCCAGCTTTTTTTTTCATATCCGTTTGTTTGGAATATTTGCTTCCAGTTCTTTACTTTCAGTCTGTATAAGTCTTTTGTCCTCAGGTGGGTCTCTTGTAGTTACCATATGTGTGGGTCATGTTTTCTTATCCATTCATCTATTCTATGTCTTTTGATTGGGGCATTTAATCCATTTAAGTTTAAGGTTATTATTGATAGGTACTTTTTCATTGCCTTTTTTTTCATACCTGTGTTCCTCTCTCCTTCACTGTTTTTCTTACTGTTCTTAAAGCAGTCCCTTTAGCATCTCTTGCAGAGCTGATTTATTGGAGGTATGTTCTTTGAGGCATCTTTTGTCTGGGAAACTCCTTGTTTTGTCTTCCATTTTAATTGAGACCTTTTCTGGATAAAGTAGTCTTGGTTACAGGCCTCTGGTTTTCATTACTTGGAATATTTCTTGCCATTCCCTTCAGGCTTGGAGCATTTCCATTGAGAAGTACGTTGCTAGTCTTATTGGGGTTCCTATGTATGTTACTTCCTGTTTTTCCCTTGCTGCCTTTAAGATTCTCTCTTTGCCTTGTAATTTTGGCATTTTAATTTGATGTGTTTTGAAGTGGACCTCTTTGGGTTCCTCTTGATTGGGACTCCCTGTGTTTCCTGGATTTGTGTGGCTTTTTCTCTCATCAAATTAGGGAAGATTTCTTCATCATCATTTTTCAAACAGGTTTTCTATCCCTTGCTCTTCTCCTTCTGGTATCCCTGTTATATGGATATTATTAGGTTCCATGTTATCCTGCATTTCCCTTAACCCCTATTTGTTCTTTCCAAGCCTCTTTTCTTTTTCTTGCTCTTTCTGGGTAATTTTTTCTACCTTGTCCTCTAGCTCACTGATCTGATCTCCTGCTTCATCAAGCCTGCTTTTGATTCCTTCTACTGTGTTCTTCAGTTCAGAAATTGTATTCTGCATTTCCTCTTGGCCCTCATTGATAGTTTCTGTTTTCTTTTTCATGTTGATATAGTTTTCAGTGAGTTCATTGTAGTTTCCCTGTAGTTTTTGATATTCTCTGTGAGCTCATGGAGCTTCCTGATAACCATTGCTTTGAACTCAGTATCTGATAGTTGACTTGCCTCTGTTTCATTTAGCATTCTTTCTGAGGCTTCCTCCTTTCCTTTCATTTGGGGATTATTTCTTTGTCTTCCCATTGTTTGTGAGACTCTTCTTTTTAGCCTCTGCTTCTTAAAGTGATCTCTTTTGACTCTGTGTATATGGTGTGAACTTTTCTGGTAGAAGACCTGTGAGATTCAGTGGTGCATTCTTCTTGATCTCATGAGCTTGTTGGTCTTGGGATGTCATTTATGTTTGCTATCTATATGTATTTGGGTTTTGATTGTTGTTGGGTCTTTATTTGGTGTGTCTTTCCCTCCAGTTGGTTAACTCAGGGTCACTCCGTCCACCACGTCTTGTATTTTGTTTTTCAGGTGCTGACAGGTTGTGTTGAAGCTGGGTCTTCTGTGTGTACGGGGTTTTGAGGCTTCTCTCTTGTTCTTGTTTAGTTGTTTGTTCTGGGTAATTTCTCCACCATTTAATTGTATTTCCAGGTTGGTCCTGGGTGGAGGTTAATGTGGCTTCCACTGCTTCCTTCATCTTCTTCTATTGTTATCTGTTATTCTTTCTTTTTTTAGTGGGTTTCCTCTTCCATCAGGTATAGTGGTCTTCACAGCTCCCACCTACTCTTTTTGTGATCAGTTCGAGGGGAAGGCAAAATGGTTTAAGACAGTGGGAGTGTATTCTATGGTATTAAAGTACCAACCCATAGAGAAGGGATAGGATATCCTTTGGATATGTATAGTATTAACTGTGACCCAGCTAGCCACTTTTTAGAAAGTGTGGAAAAAAGATAAGAGTCTTGTTTGGCGGGGAAGGATTGTGAGTTGGATCTAGAAAGCAGTGAGCTTGCGGGGTGTAGATTATGAGGTCAAGTGAGAGTAAAGGATAGAAAATACACGTAGTTTGTGAGAGAATAGAATTAACCATAACAATAATAAAGTTCAGGAAATAGTGAAGTGAGCTAAGATTTGGGAGCAGTGCTGTATTAATATTTACAATTATATGGAACAGCAATTATTTACAGTAGTAATGGAGCAACAATCATATGACAGAATCTATGTGATCTGGATAACAAGAATAGGAAGTACAGGATCTAGAGTAGTGTGCTATTGGAACACAAGTGAAGTGAAAGATGGAAAATTAAAAATAAACTATGAAAGATAGAACAAGAGGAAGCTATCAAACATGCAATTTAACAAACCAAGCAAATAAGACTAATCAGAAAGAAGAGAAATACGAAAATACTAATAAAAGGTGTAAGAATAATGAAAAAAGTAAATATTACAAATATACAATAACTTGCAAGTTCTCTGGAGTGGGAAAGTGAAATTTGTCTCACTGTTTCAGTTGTTGGGATGACCCCTCTTTGGGTTTAACTCTGGTCCTTTCACAGCCCCAGGTTTTATTCACTTATGGAAATTTTAGAAAAAGAAAAGGAAGGAAGGAAGAAAGTAAGAAGGAATTTTTTTTAAAAAAAGAAGGAAGAAGGAATAAAAAGGGAAAGAAAGGAAGAATGAAGGAAGGAAGGGGAAGAAAGAAAGAAAGAAGGAAGGAAGGAAGGAAGGAAGGAAGGAAGGAAAGAAAGAAAGAAAGAAAGAAAGAAAGAAAGAAAGAAAGAAAGAAAGAAAGAAAAGAAGGAATTTTTTAAAAATTTTTTAAAAAGGAAGACCCTCCTGTTGGTTTCACACCAACTAAGTCAGTTCTGCTGGTCTTTCTGGCTGCAGCAGGCTGAGAGGGTATTGGTTTAGCTTTTCTCCCTTCCTGAGCTGCACTGATAGCAGTTGCCTAGTCTCGAGCCTAGTTGCTCAGTTTTCTGCAGGCCCCCAGTGCCCTTCTGCACCCAGCCTAAGCCTTCAGTCCACCAGTTGCATTGTCCTTGAGGTGCACCAATTAGGGGCAACTTATATGCCACCTTCTTGCTCTTTGCTGTTCTAGATGCAAGGGTAGTTCAGCCCCTGACTGAGTTAAGTCTTTCTGGTGATTGTTGACTCTCTGAGCCCTGCAGGTGTCTCCACCTTCCTCTTAGCTAGTTGGCCCTGCAGGGTGGGGGCACCTCCGTGGCTACTGCTGTGGAGGTGCACATGCCTGCTCTGCTGCTGCCCCTGAAGAGCAGGGCCGGGTGCAAGGTGCCTCTGAGTGGCAGGGTCAGGCATGCTCAGTCCCGGGGCTGCAGGCATGAACACTTGGCCTCCACTGCTAGGGTAGGATTGGCAGCTGCCTGGCCATGGGTTTGGATGTGTACCATCCCTGGGGCTTCAGATATGAGCTCGCGTCCTCTGCCGCCTCAGCGGGAGTACAGCCTCCATGGCTGGGTGGGGGTACAGGAGGCGGGGGCCACTGCTGCAGGAGAATTCCCCAAACAGCCCCTGAGTGCAACTTTTGTTTCTTTTTCCTTTTGAAAAATTCCTCCTATTCAAGCCTGCCACTCCAAACAAGTGCCTGGCCTCTTGCTCAGCCCAACTCTCCAACCAGACTGGGGACTTACCAGGTCAGGGTCCGTCACTGCCCAACTCTTCCCAGCCTGTGTCCACAGTCTCAGTGCGTGCATACCATCCCCGTGTGTTTTGCCACTTCACCCTTATTCCCTCCCTGTGACTTCAAGCATCCAGGTCCCTCCTGGTGCTGCTCAAACCTTGTTTGGCAGGGGAGGGAGCTGTTGACCTGGCTCTCTTCCAAGAACCCTGTGGCAGACCTGGCAGGCACCCAGCCTGGGGCTGCAGCCACCCTGGTCCCTGCGCTGGTCCCAGGGATCTTATTGTCATGAAGCACTCTCCTTACCGTCTGGTTTTTCAATGTCCTCTACAATTTTTGGCCTCCAGTCTTCATATATGCTAAGATACCGTTGGCTGTTCACTCTGTTCTTCAGAAGATCAGCTAGGTGTTTCACCCATGCGCAGGAGGAAGTGGACTCTGCTCTCACCTATCTCACCGCCACCTTCCCTGAGTCCTTTTTTCTTTCAGAAAACTAGTTTTGTTTTATTTTTAAAGCTCTGCCAGATATTTCTAGCAGGTGCCCATGGTCACCTGCCACGCTTGCACCAGGTTGTCTGTGTAGCTGTCAGAGGGAGTCTGGCCATCAGCAGACCAGGCCAGAGAGGTGCACTGGGGTGGCTCTGCTTTGCTGCTGGTACTGATAACTTCTTGTTTCAATTCATCTACAATGATCTTGCCCTCCAAATTCCAGATCTTGATGCTGGGGCCAGAGGCATCACACAGCCAGTAGCTATTAGGGCTACAGCACAGGGCATTGATGATGTCCCCGCCATCAAGTGTGTAAAGATGCTTGCCTTCATTGAGGTCCAACAGTATGGCCTGGACAGTCTTGCCTCCAGAAGCACAGAGGGATCCATCTGGAGAGATAGTCACAGTGTTCAGGTACCCAACGTGGCTGATGTGATTGGTCTTCAGCTTGCAGTTGGCCAGGTTCCATCTATACTTTGACCAGCTTGTTCCAGCCACAGGACATGATGATGGGATTGCTGCTGTTGCATGAGAAACAGACACAAGACACCCACTCTGAGTGGCTGTCATCCTGGGCAGTATATTTGCATACACCCAGAGTATTCCACAGCTTGATGGTTTATCTTGGGAGCCAGAGACAGTCTGCCAGTTATCAGAGGAGAAGTCCACACTCAGCACATCCTTGATATGACCTACAAATTGGCAGGTGGGGATGCCCATTGGAAGATCCCAGAGGTAAAGGGTTCCATCCCAGGAGCCAGAGAGGGCAAACTGGCCATCTGAGAAGATGACCACGTCACTAACAAAACGGGAGTGACCATGAAGAGCATGCTGTGGGTTGCCATAGTTGACCTCATCCCTCGTCAGCTTCCACATGATAATGGTCTTGTCTCGAGAGGCAGGCAGTATCGTGTCCAGGAACTGGGAAGTAGTAGCAATCTGGGTTACCCAGCCATTGTGGCCCTTGAGGGTGCCATAAAGGGTCATCTGTTCAGTCATGGTGGTAGCAGGTGTGGGTGTCACTGCAGCAATGAGGATGGATGTGGATACCTCTATCCAGAGAGAAGAGCAGCACTAAAAAATTATTAATGAGATATTTTATACCTTTTTTTCATATACTTAGAGTACTCAATTCAGATGCTAAATTTTTATTGGAAATACTCCATCTCTATTCAGATTTCATAAAATTTATAGTTGAAAATTTATTTGAGACATACATGACTTATTTGAAATGTGATTAAAGACTTTCCAGCCCTGGCCAGTATGGCTCAGATGGTTGAAGTGTCATCTCATAGACTGAAAGGTCACATGTTCAATTCCCATTCAGGGCACACACCTAGGTTGTGGGTTCGATCTCTGGTCAAGGCAGATAGGAGAAGGCAGCCAATTGATGTTTCTCTTCCTGCCACTCCATCCCCACTCCAAAAGCAATGAAACAATGTCCTTGGGTAAGGGTAAAGAATAAAACAAAACAAACTTTCCAATGACTGAATCAAATATCAGTTTTTAAATTTAAACTTAATTAAAATGTATCTCATCAGTAATACAAGCCCCACTTCAAGTGCTCAATAGCCACTGTATTGGCATCCTGGTATTCTGGCCTCATCTGTTCCTCCCCACTGTGGTTGCTGGGAATGTTACAAGAATCACAGAGAACAGATCAGCCTGTCAGGTGATGCCTGAGAGACTTACTAAGGATATGTGTGGACTGGATCCTGAAAGCAGTCAAGATCTGAGACAACTGAAGGGGCCACCCCACTCCTGTGACCCTCTTGTGGTCTCTAGCCTCTCTTACCTTCAGGCATGCTACCAGGAGAATCTTACTTGGTTCTGGTACTAGAGTTACCAGAGCTGGGTAGTCAGCCTAGTGGTGATTCCTGGCACTGTTCCCTCTGGCCAGAGAAACTGAATAGCCAAGCCTTTGACAGCTTTTGTCAGAAAAGGAGTAGCTGGAGGCAGTGTAGCCAGTCAGCATTATGCCATTTTGTGGCCTGGCAGGATGTGTTATTTGTCTTGCCTTGAGAGTTCTGAGGAGGCAATACTGAAGCTTCAAGCCTGATGGCTGTGGCTTCTTAGAGTGGCCTTTTCTAGTTAAGTAGAGTGAGCCCTGCACTTTGGATGAGCCAAATACAATTTCAGGTTGAACTACAAAATTCTCCTGCATTCCAACTTGTCACCAGACTCCCACCGTTTGAATTACTTGGGTGAACAACTATTTCTAGAAGGCACATGTGTTTTGGGTCATGGTACCCATGATCACTATAGCTTGAACTATCTTCATGTCAGCTGCTGGTTTACAGGGCTCTAAGGAATGAGGCACAAGAAGGACCAGTTTTTACTGGGAAAAGACCTGGAATGATGGAACCTTTCAAGGGAGCAGGAACTAGCATGTCCATACTGAGGGGAGAGCCAGCGTGAGGCCTAAGAAGAGAGAGGAAGCCCATCCTTGTGGAGTCACCTAGGGCCAGGTCTGCATTAAAGCAATTCTCTTCCATTGAGCTAGACTACAACATCCTTTTACTTGGTGAAGAAAGATAACCACTTATTAATACAGCATAAGCCTGTAGTAGTAAGCAGGCTATGTATGGCTCATCTTGTGTGGTATCCAGCTTGATGATGTGAAAGCATTTTTCCTAATGAGGTGGTAGTCATTGAGGGCATTTGATATTAGAGTGAAAGGATTTAGCTTTGAATGACTTGATTTTGCTACTTGGAAGCTGTGTGACTCTGGACCAGTCATTTAGTCCAGTTTCTCAAACTTTATTGGGTGTACAGATCATGGGGTGATCTCATTAAAAAGCAGAATCCGATTCAGCAGGTCTGACCCAGGGCCTAAGATACTGCATTTCTAACAAGCTCCCAGGTGATGCCTAAAGTATCTAGGACCTAACCTCTCTGTGCCTCTGACCTCAACCGTGCAAACCTCAGCTGGGAAGTAAGGGGCAAATCGTATGCACAGTACATCAGTGCGCACATATGTTGTGGGTGTCTTCTGGGAAGGTGTGTGTTAAGTGGCAGAGTTGTGGCTGGGTCTTTCCCCCTTTCACAAGACTTGAGGTTGGTGGGGGCCCCAGCTGCCTTAGGTTGTTTACATGAAGACTCATGTCTTGGGAGGATTATTATTATGTAGACTTTTTACTTAGGAGTCTCCCAACTTTAAGACTGCTGGCTATGCTTCTTGCAGCTAGGGAAGATACATCAACCTGGCATTCAGACATGGCATTCAGTCTGGCTCTTTCTTCTTTGCCTGCAGGTGGTTGCCTTGATGAAGTCTCCAGTAGGTCAGTACCTGGACAAGCATCCTTTTGTGGCCCTCACTTTGCTGGTGTTTGTTGTAGTGTCAGCCATTCCTGTTGGGTTCTTCCTGCTCCTTGTGATACTTACCTCCTTGGCGGCTTTTGTGGGAGTCATATTACTGGAAGGTATCCTGCTCAGTTATTTGTCCCTTTGGAAAATGACTCAATTGGGAGGGTGGTATGTATTATGCATCTGCAACTCTTGTCAAAGTGCCTGTTCTTGTCAAAATCATTGTGACCAAGGCAACTTGTCAGAGTACTTACAACATGGACTCTGGAGTCTGCATTAGAATTTCACCTCCACAGTGCAATTTTGTACAAGTTATTTACCCTCACTGAGCTTCAAGTTCCTCATTTGTAAACCAGGAATATAATAATACTGCCTCAAAGTGTTGTGAGGATTGAAACAAACAATTTCATTAAGTGTTTAGCACAATCCATGGCACAGGGTAGTATCTCTATGAATGCTATTGTCGTTAAACAGACAGGCCATTTACTCCACAGCTAGTTATTGAGTACCATTGCCTGCCAGGTGCCTGGCTAGGTACTAAGGTTCCTCCTTTGCCTTTCCTCTTGAAGTTCCACTACCAACTCTCAACTTCTTACTGTGTCGCTAAGTTAAAATTACTTAGAAAGCAAATCTGTTTGGCTCAGTTTGCCTTTTCAAATTAGATTACAAACCACAACATACTGGCCAAAGAGATGGTTACCATTGGGTTAGGCAATCACTTTGGGTTCATCCTATGGCTTCCCAGAGCTAAGACTACCCAGATTGTTTATCTGCTCGGGGGGCTGGGGACGGGGCAGTTTACACTTGGAAGGGGAAGCTGGATGAGCTAAATACATTTTAGCAGATGGTCGTTCAGTAAATATTGACAGACAGATGGGCAAATGAATGAATGAATGAGTGGAGGAATGAATGAGTACAACAAAAGCTAATTTAGAGAGAAAGAATGGGTCTCCTTCATTTTGGTGGTATCATGCAGAACTGTACCAAAGACAGGACTTTAAGATGCGTGACAGCTTTGTTTCCTTTGGGCAAAGAAGTGCTTTCTAGACAGGGGGAACAGCATATGCAAAGCCTTTAGATCAGTGGTTCTTGAACTTGAGTGTGCATAAACCTTTCTTGCTTTTTGAAAATGCTGACTTCCAGGCCTCATCCAGAGATGAAGTCTGTAGTAGGGCCTAGAAATCTGAATTTTTAACTAGCCTCCCTGATGCATCTGATTCTGATGCAGTGATTATTGGCTACATTTTAAACACTGATCTAGGATTTGGTAAGCCTTTATCAAAAGGCACCACATTGTTTATATTCTGTCATCCTTTTCTGGGCCCATCCCTGAACCTTATCACTGTAGCCATGGGCATGAGTCCTGGACTATTTGTTTACTCCCAAGGCAAGGGGAAGGATGTTTGCCATACATTATTTTCCATGTTATTATTTCTACATTGGAAAGAGGGATTTTGTTATGAGGGAGATGAGGGAAAGTTGGGCAGACAAAAAGTACCACAGTCCATCACATCTGTAGTAAGTAATTTAACTGCCATGTCAACACCACAGGTATTTATTATTTTACAAATGTGTGAAACCAAAGCTCCACAAGGCCCAGAGTCCCACCATGAATGATTTAACTAGCATCAGGCTCTGGCATGTGTGCTATGAAAGTCCATGCTCCTTCCATTTTAACTTTTACTGTTTGTTTTTTTTTTTCTCACAGACCTTACTTTATACAAAATGTACTTTCTTGCTTTTAAAAATCTGACTTTACTGCTGTTTTACACACAGTGGTATAGAGTCTGGCAGTGTTCAGCTATTTTAGATGTAAACTTCTAATCATGCTCTCCTCTAGGCCTGGTCTTCTCTGTGGGTGGCTTCTCACTGCTTTGTGTCCTCTGTGGCTTGGGCTTTGTGTCACTTGCCATGTCAGGGACAATCATCATGTCCTATGTGATGGTTTCCAGCCTCATCAGCTACTGGTTTTCTCTCAGGTAAATGCATGTCAATAATTTCATCCTTTCCATTTGGAGGGATTTTTACAAATAATACCCTAACCCCAGTCGGTGTCTAAAAGCTAACTGGTAAGAGGCAGGTGTTCCCCATAGTCCCCCATAACATCAGACATCAAATGGGAATTTACAATGGAGTTTCATTTTTTTTTTTTAATTATTTCATTGTTGTTCAATTACAGTTGTCTGCATTTAGCACCCACAACTTCCCACCCACCCCAGCCATCCCCACCTCCCTCACCTGCTTCCACCCTGCCTTGGTTTTGTCCATGTGTCTTTTATAGTTGCTCCTGAAAACCCTTCCCCCGTTTCCTTCCATTATCCCCTCCCACCTACCTTCTGGTTATTGTGAGATGGTTCTTAATTTCAATGTCTCTTGTTATATTTTGCTTACTGTTTTCTTTTGTTGATTAGGTTCACTTAAACGTGAGATCATATGGTATTTGTCTCTCACTGCCTGGCTTATTTCACTTAGCATAATGCTCTTCAGGTCTGTCCATGCTGTTGCAAAGGGTAGGAGCTCCTTCTTTCCTTCTGCTGTGTAGTATTCCATTGTATAAATATACCATAGTTTTTTGATCCATTCATTTACTGGTGGGCACTTATGTTGCTTACAGCCCTTGGGTATTGTAAATTGTGCTGCTATGAACATTGGGGTGCATAGGTACTTTTGGATTGATGTTTCATGTTTTTTAGAAAATAATCCCAGCAGTGGAATTGCCTGGTAAAAAGGCAGTTCCATTTTTAGTTTTCTGAGGAAATTCCATACTGTTTTCCATAGTGGTTGTACCACTCTGCATTCCCACCAACAGTGTATTAGGGTTCCCTTTTCTGCACATCCTCTCCAACACTTGTTTGTTGATTTGTTTATGATGGCCATTCTGACCTTTGTGAAGTGGTATCTCATTGTGGTTTTAATTTGCACCTCTCTGATGGCTAGTGATGCTTAGCATCTTTTCCTATGTCTCTGGGCCCTGTTTATGTCCTCCTTGGAGAAGTGTCTATTCAGGTCTTTTGCCCATTTTTTAATTGGGTTGTCTGTCTTCCTGGAGCGGAATCATTTGAGTTCTTTATATATTTTGGAGATCAGACCTTTCTCCTAGGTATCATTGGCAAATATGGTTTCCCGTATAGTTGATTCTCTTTTCATTTGAATGCTGTTTTCTTTAGCCATGCAGAAGCTTTTTAATTTGATGAGGTCCCATTTGTTTATTTTTTCCTTTATGTCCCTTGCTCTAGGGGATATATTGGTGAAAATATTGCTTCATGGAATATCTGAGATTTTCCTGCCTATGTTTTATTCTAGGACTTTTATGATGTCACGACTTATATTTATTTTTATTTTTTTTTTAATTTTTTTTTTAATTTTTATTTTAATTGTTGATCTTGTACAGTTTTCTGTCTTTTATTCTCACCCCAACCCACCACCTTGAATTTATTTTTGTGCATGGTGTACGTTGGTGATTGAGTTTCATTATTTTGCATGTAGCTGTCCATATCTCTCAATACCGTTTGTTGAAGAGGCTATTTTTACTCCATTTTATGCTTCTTCCCCCTTTGTAAAATATTAATTGACCATAGAGACTTAGGTTTACTTCTGAGCTCTCTATTCTCTTCCATTGGTCTATGTGTCTGTTCTTAGGCCGGTACCAGGCTCTTTTGATTACAGTGGCATTGTAATACACTTTGATATCAAGTATTGCGATCCCTTCAACTTTGTTCTTTCTCAAAATTGCTGTAGCTATTTGGGGTCATTTATGGTTCCATATAAATTTCTGAAGTGTTTGTTCTGTATCTGTGAAATATGTCATTGGTACTTTAATAGGGATTGTGTTGAATCTATAAATTGCTTTGGGTAGTATGGACATTTTGACAAAGTAAATTCTTCCAATCAATGAACATGGTACATGCTTCCATTAATTTGTGTCTTCCTTAATTTCTTTCTCCAGTGCTGTGTAGTTTTCTGAGTACAGGTCTTTTACCCCCTTGATTAGGTTTATTTCTAGGTATTTTATTTTTCTTGTTGCTATATCAAATGAGATTTTTCCCCGATTTCTGTTTCTGATATTTCATTGTTGGTGTACAAAAATGCCTTTGATTTTTGAATAGTGACTCTGTGTTCCACTCTTTCGCCAAATTCACTTATTAGGTCAACTAGCTTTTCAGGGATTCTATAGGATTTTGTATGTACACTATCATGTCATCTGCAAACAATGACAATTTTGCTTCGTCATTTCCAATTTGGATGTCTTTTATTTCTTTTTCTTGTCTGATTGCTGTGACTGTGACTTCCAATACTTGTTGAATATGAGTGGTGAAAGCGGGCATCCTTGTCATGTTCCTGATCTTAGTGGGAAAGTTTTTAGTTTTTGCCCATTGAGTATGATGTTGGCTGTAGGTCTATCATATATGGCTTTTATTATGTTGAGGAATGCTCCCTCTATTCCCACTTTGCTGAGTGTTTTTCATCATAAATGGGTGCTGTATTTTATCACATGTTTTTTCTTCATCTATTGATATGATCATGTGATTTTTGTCTTTCCTTTTGTTTATGCTATGTATTACGTTTATTGATTTTCAAATATTGTACCATCCTTGCATCTCTGGGATGAATCTCACTTGATCATGGTGTATGATCTTTTTGATGTATTGCTGGATGTATTTGCCAATGTTTTGTTGACGATTTTAGCGTCTATGTTGATCAGCAATATTGGCCTGAAGTTTTCTTTCTTTGTTATGTCTTTATTTAGTTTTGGGACTAGGATGATGCTGGCTTCATAAAAAGAGATTGGCGGTCTTCTATCTTGGATTTTTTTGGAGTATTCTGTGAAGGATAGGGGTAAGCTTTTCCTTAAGTGGTTTGTAAAGTTCTCCTGTGACAATGTCTGGTCAAGGGGTTTTGTATGTTGTGAATTTTTTGATTACTGCTTGTATTTCATCGGTTGTTATTGGTCTTTTCAGGCTTTCTGCTTCTTCATTTAGTTTTGGAAGATTATATTTTCTAGAAATTTGTCTATTTCACCTAGGTGTTTAAATTTCTTGGCATACAGGTCTTCATAGTAATTTCTTACAATCCTTTGTATTTCTGTGGTATCAGTTGTAATCTCTCCTCTTTCAATTCTGTTTGTGCTTACTTGGGTCCTCTCTCTTTTTACTTGGTGAGTCTGCTTAAAGGCATGTTGATTTTGTTTATCATTTCAAAGAACCAGCTCCTGGATTTATTGATCCTTAGAATTGTGCTTTTAGTCTCTATGTCATTTAATTCTGCTCCAATCTTGGGTGTTTCCTTCCTTCTACTTGCTCTGGGCTGTCTTTGTTGTTATTCCTCCAGTTGTTTTAGGTGTAGGGTAGGTTATTTATTTGAAATGTTTCTAACTTTTTTAGGTAGGCCTGTATTGCTATGAACTTCCCTCTCAGGACTGCCTTCACTGTATCCCATAAGTTTTGGGTTGTTGTGAGCTCATTTTCATTTGTTTCCAGAAACTTTTTGATGTCTTCCCTAATCTCATTCTTAACCCGTTCATTGCTTAATAGCATGCTATGCAATCTCCATGATTTTGAGTGTTTCATTGTTTCTTCCTTGGGGTTGGTTTCTAGTTTCAGTCCATTGTGGTCAGAGAAAATGCTTGGTATGATTTCAATTTTCTTGAATTTGTTGAGGCTTGTTTTGTGTCCTATCATGTGGTCTATCTTTGAAAATATTCCATGTATATTTGAAAAGAATGTGTATTTTGCTTCTTTGGGATGAAAGGCTCTCTATATATATCAATTAAGTCTGTTTGATCTACAACATTGTTCAATGCTACAATATCTTTGTTGACTTTTTTTGGAAGATCTGTCTATTTTTGACAGTGTGGTGTTGAAATCCCCTACTATAATTGTGTTGCTGTCAATATCTTTCTGGATGTCCTCCAACATTTTCCTGATGTATTTGGGTGCTTGTATATTGGGTGCGTATGCAATACAATGTTTATGTCTTCTCGATGGATTCTTCCCTTGAGTATTATGAAGTGACCTTCTGGATCTCTTTTTGTGACCTTTGTTTTGAAGTCTATATTGTCTGATATGACTATTGCTACCTTGGCTTTTTTTTTTTTTTTCTTTCCATTTGCTTGGAATATTTGTTTCCAGCTCTTCATTTTCCATGTCTGTAGGTTTTGTTTTGAGGTCAGTCTCTTGTAGACAGCATATATGTTTGTCATGATTTTTTATCCATTCAGCTACTCTATGTCTTTTGATTGTAGCATTTAATCCATTTAAGTTTAAGGTTATTATTGATAGGTACTTTTTTCATTGCCATTTTTTCATACGTGTGTTTCTCTCTCTCTCACTCTTTTTTTTTTTTTTTTTTTCCTTTTCTTAAAGCAGACCCTTAGCATCTCTTGCAGAACTGGTTTGGAAGAGGTGTATTCTTTGAGGCTTCTTTTGTCTGGGAAACTCTTTATTTGGCCTTCCATTTTAATTGAGAGCCTAGCTGGATGAAGTAGCGTTGGTTGCAGGCCTTTGTTTTTCATTACTTGGATATTCCTTGCCAGTCCCTTCTGACTTGGAGCATTTACACTGAGAAATCAGCTGGTAGTTTTAGTGGGGCTCCCTTTTATGTTACTTCATGTTTCTCCATTGCTGCCTTTAAGATTCTCTCTTTGTCTTAGAAATTTGCCATTTTAATTATGATGTGCCTTGAAGTAGTTCTTTTTGGGTTCTTCTTTGTTGGGACTCTCTGTGTTTCCTGGATTTGTGTGACTTTTTCTCTTATCAAATTAGGGATGTTTTCCATTGTTACTTTCTAAAACAGGTTTTCTATCCCTTGCTCTTCTTCTCCTTCTGGTGTCCCTAGTATACAGATATTTTTACATTTCATGTTGTCCTGCAATTCCCTTAACTCCTCTTCATTCTTTCTGAATCTTTTCCCCTTTTTTTGCTCTTTCTGGGTGTTTCTTTCTACCTTTCCTCCAGCTCACTGATTCAATCCTCTGCTTCATCTATCTTTCTTTTGATTCTTTCTACTGTGTTCTTCAATTCAGAAATTGTATTCTTCATTTTCTCTTGGCCCTTGTTGATAGTTTCTATTTCCTTTTTCATGTTGAGATAGTTTGCAGTGAGTTCATTGTAGTTTCCCTGTAGTTTTTGATACTCTCTGTGAGCTCATTGAGCTTCCTGATATCCATTGCTTTGAACTCAATATCTGATAGTTCAGTTGCCTCTGTTTCATTTAGCATTCTTTCTGAGGCTTCCTGCTTTCATTTGTGGTTTTTTCTTTGTCTTCCCATTGTTTGTGAGATTCTTCTTGTTAGCCTCTGTTTCTTAAATTGGCCTGTTCTGACTCTGTGTTTATGGTGTTAACTTGTATGGTAGGAGGCCTGTGAGATTCAATGGTGCAGTCTCCATGATCTCCTAAACTTGCTGCTCTTGGGGTATCATTGATGTTGGCTCTCTGTATGTATTTGCGTTTTGGTTGTTGTTGGGTCATTCTTTGGTGGGTCTTTCCCTCCAGTTGGTTAACTGAGAGTCACTCCACCCACCACATCTTGTATCCTGTTGTTCAAATGCAGACAGGTTGTTTGAAGCTTGTTCTTCTATGTGTATGGGGTTTTGAGGCTTCTCTCTTGCTATTGTTCAGTTGTTTGTTCTGCATAATTTGTCCACCATTTGTATTTCCAGATTGGTCCTGGGTGGAGTTTAGTGTGGGTTCCACTCACTCCTTTACTGTCTTTCTTTATTATCTGTTGGTGGTTTCTTTGTTGGTGGGTTGTCTCTTCCTGCAGGTATACTGGCGTTCACAGCTTCACCTACACATTTACGTGGTCATTTGGAGGGGGGAAGGCACAATGGATTGAAACAGGAGGAGTGTATTCTATGAGATTTTAAAGTACCAACATATAAAGAAGAAATAGAAGATCCTTTGAATAAGTATAGTATTAACCATGATATTTTACCCAGCAAGCCACTTTTTAGAAAGGGGGAAAAAGATAAGACTCTTGTTAGAGCGGGGAAGGATTGTGAGTTGAATCCAAAAAACAGTGAGCTTGTGTGAGGTCTGATTATGAGATACAGTGAGACTAAAGGACAGAAAATAGGCATAGTGTGTGAGAGAATAGAGTTAACTACAACAGAAATAAAGTGCCAGAAGACAGTGAAATGGGCTAAGATGCAGGAGGGTGCTATGTAGTATTTTCAATTGCATGGAACAATAATTATTTACAATAATACTGGAACAACAATCATATGACAGAATCTATGTGATCTGAATAACAATAAGAAATACACAACTGAGAGTAGTGTGCTATTGGAATACTAGTGAAGCAAAAGATGGAAAATTAAAAATACACTATGAAAGCAAGAACAAGGAAAATCAGTCAAACAATGCAATTAAACACACAAAATGAAGAAAACTAAACAGAAAGAAAACAAATAAAAATACTAATAAAATAAAAGAAGTAAAGTAATGAAAAAATAATAATAATACCAGTAAAAAATAACTTGCAAGTTCTCTGGAATAGCAAAGTGAAATTTGTCTCAATTTCTCAGTTATTGGTATGATTTCTCTTTGGGTCTGACTCTGTTCCTTTTACAGCTCCAGGTCTTACTGTCTCACTTGCAGGGAACAAAAGGGAAAAAAAGGAAAAAAATTAAAGAAGGAAAAGTCTCCTGCTGACTTTAAACCAAGGTAGTTCTGCTGGTCTTTCTGGCTGCAACAGGCTGAGTGGGGTTGGGTTTCACTTTTCTCCCTTCCTACGGTTTTGTGAGGATTGGGACCAGGTCTGGACCACACTGTTCTCAGCCGCCCAGACTCCAGCCCAGTTCCTCGGTTCCCTTCCGGCCCCCCAGTGCCCTTCTGCGCCAGGCCTGTGCCTTCAGTTCACCAGTTGCGCTGTCCTTGGGGTGCACCAATTAGTGGTGCACTCACACACTACTTCTAGCTCTTTGGTGTGCTAGGTGCTGGGCCCTTTCAAAGTCTCCTCAGGGGAGTTCAGCTCCCTGACTGAGTTGAGTCTTTCTGGGAATTGCTAACTCTCTGAGCCCTGTTGCTCTCCTCTGCGGGGTGTGTGGGGGTGGGGGATAGGGGGGCGCCTCCTCCTTCCTCTTAGTGAGGCAGTCTGCCCCCAAGGGCAGTGGTGCCTGGCGCAGGCCTGCGCTGCTGGCACAGTGGGCGTGGGTTGAGGGTGCAGCCGGTGGTGGGGTTGGGCACGTACTGTGGCAGGTAGGGGGATAGGCAAGGGCACAGCTGTGGCCACAACTGCGGGGGTGCAGCTGGAGGAGGCAAGATGGCTGCTGTGGGTGAGTTCCCTAAACAGCCATCGAGCGCCTTTTTTTTAAAACAAATTCCTCCTGTTCAAGCCTGTTGCTCCTAACAAGTGCCTGGCCTCTCACACAGCCCAACTTTCCAATCAGACTAGATACTATATAGGTCAGGGTCTGTCGTGGCCCATGTTTTCCTCAGGTATCACCTGGCTCCCCAATTTCTCTGGTAATGACCCATCTGGTGTCCACAGTCTCAGCATGTGAATACTGCCCCTGTGCATTTGCCACTTCGTCTTTATTCCCCCCAGCAACTTCAAGCATCCAGGTCCATCCTGGTGCCACTCTGTCCTCCGTTTGGCAGGGAAGGGAGCCGATGACCTGGCTGTCTTCCAAGAATCCTGTGACAGGCCCAGCAGGTGCTGGGTCTGGGGCTACAGACACCCTGGATCCCACGTTGGTCCCAGGGGCCTTATTGTCCCAAAACGCTCTCCTTACTGTCTGATTTTTCAATGTCCTCTACAATTTTTGGCCTCCAACCTTCATATATGCTGGGATACCATTGGTGGTTCACTCTGTTCCCCAGAAGATTGGCTAGGTGTTCCACCTGTGTGCAGGGGGAAGTGGACTCCACTCCCACCTATCTTGCCGTCATCTTCCCAGTTCAGTACCATGGAGTTTTAAACAAAACTATTATTATCATCATCTACCACATTCGACAGCTCATTTTGTTGTCATGGCAACTGTATGAGGTAGTTATTCATTCCTTTAAAAAGATGTTCATTAACTTACAGAAATTCAAATGAAGGTATTTTTCTGGGAGGAAGGGGGAATATGTATGGTCTGTTTTGATCCCTCTGTTCTTCAGAGTGAGTGTTCCATCACACTGAATATGAGTTTTGTGTTTGAATATATGGATTTTGTTCCTGCGTGACTCATAAATGCCAGCTACTTCATCTGGGGTCTTGAATGAAGCAGCAGTGATCTGTTTAACTGCTGGAGAGAAAACCTACATTATGGTGACCTTAGTGGAAGACAGCATGTTTGTCTGTAGTAGGTCACTATCTTAAAGGGTTTTCAAAGGTAATTTTTTTTATGCTTGGATTTTGCTCTTTTGTCCTTGTAGATTTTTGAATCTTGAGTCCCAAGTGGGATGTGACCCCATTGTACTTCATTTAAGCTCTTGCTGAATTAAAGCTCTGTGCCAGGGACCCAGTTACATACTTTCCAGGTCTTAGCTCTATTAATCGTCACAACCATCCTGTGCAGCAGATACTAGCCCTATTCTGCGACAGGGAAAATGAGGCCAAGTTCCAAAGTACAGAGTGGCAGGGAAGGAACTAAAATTCAGATCAGTTAACTCCAAAGCCTTTTAACCAGAAACAAAATGACTTTTCAACAGGGACTGGCAAATAATTATTTCAGACTTTGCAGGCCGTGTGGTTTCTGTTATAACCATTCAACTCTGGTGCTATGGTATGAAAGCAACATAGACAATGAGCAAACAAAAGTGTTTCTGTGTTCCAGTAAAACTTTATTTACAAAATTAGCAGTGGGCTACATTTGGCTTGTGGAACATGGTATGTGAACCCTTGCTCTAAAAGAACCAGTATCCTGAATTTTGTTTTTCTACAGAATAGCTCTTGAGCTTAGCTAATATTCCTGGAGTTACTTAGATTGTTTTGATTGCTATCAGTCTTTCAGGAGATAAAAGGAGAAATATTGGTCTGTTTGGGTTATTCAGGCTGATGCTTCTGAGCCTAGTCCCTCCCTGCTTCTGGACCCTGCTATACCACAGGAAGTAGCACAATTGGAGTACTACCTGTTTATCGATGAAAAAATTGAAAAAGATATTCAGGATTTGTCCTTGGTCACCTTTTCCTTCTGCTCCCAGGTCCCATTTTACCTTCTTAAAAATGATGAGTTTTCAAAGAGTTTTTGTTTATGTGGTTTCAGTGTATTGATAATTACTTATATGGAAGTTTGGAAACTATTTTATATAAAAACAATATTACCTTTCTATTTTTATTATTTATTGATTTTTAGAAAGAAAGAGGAAGGGGGAGAGAGAGAGAAAGAAAACAAGAAACATCAGTTTGTCATTCCACTTATTGATGCTTTCATTGGTTGCTCCTTGTGTGTACCGATTGGGGATTGAACCTGCAACCTTGGTGTATTGGGATGATGCTCTAATCAACTGTCTGGGCCAGGGCTCTTTGTTTTCATTGGTGAAATAGGGCTACCTCTTGCCTTGCCTTTTTCTCTGGATTGTTGTGAGGACAAACAATAAGGGAAAGCACAATATCCCAATAAGAAAAAGGGACAGGGGGCCAGCATTCCTACCCCCAGCTTAGGCTTTTTAATAACCTCTTGTGCCCTCAGTTTCCTCACCTATAAAATTGGTATAGCCCCAAATATGGTATGGTTACAACAAGCAACTAAAAATAAACAAAGAATGTCATATTCTCCTGTGTACACCCTCAACACTGCTTTTTAAAGAGGCCCTAGAGCTAACCTTTTCCTTTTGCTATCAAACAGACCACTGGCAGAAAACTCCGGTGGCGACTGTTGGCTGGCTATGAAGTCCTCAAACTTAGAGGAGCTCTACCAGGAATGACCAGGTGAACAGAACCAGAGCTTTTTTCAAGTCATCTCTGGAAGGTTATTGGATCATACATGCCCCTTGGGATTATGACTCAGAGGGTGCTAAGTAGTTACACTCCTTGGATGTGTCCTCTGGCTTTTTCACTTGTTTGTAGGATCCTACAGTAGCCACTTTAGAACTTCTGTGGCTCAGCAGCTCCTCCTTCCTCTCACCTTCTTCTCCCCAAAGATGTAGAGTTAACCTTGGCAGGGTCCTGAACGTCTAAAGCCTGGTAACTTGACCCCAAGGGCAACTTGACACAAGATTCGTGTGTCTAAGGGCCCAATTTGGGGCAATTATGGGTTTGTCCATCTGTCCTCCCTTTTTCCTCTCTCTTTCCCCCTTCTCTCTTACCCTGACCCTCCCTCCCTTCCTCTTCTCTCCTTTTTTCTTTTTTTTTTAGAAATGAGAGAAACTGTTTCTTTCTCCACTCATTTGAAACAAAAGTAAGGGTGAAAATATCCAAAACAGAACAAGCTCTTCTGTTTCATTTGCTTTTTGTCATAAAAAACAGCAGCATTGGTCAATAATGGACACTCAAAGTTGGAAAACAGAGTCCAAACTTAATTTTATAGTCAGAGCATTTTTGAAAAAGCCAAAAGGAATAGCTCCCACTGTTGAGTACGATTAAGTGCTATTACTCTTTGTACTTGACACTTTTGTATTGTTTTAAAGAACTTGTCCCATTAAGCCATTTCTTTAAAAAGTTCTATAAAAATGCTAAAGGACTATAGAAAATTTTAAATCCTATGAGATTTCTACTTCTGTGGTTTATTTGCTGTGGAATTTTATTCAATAAATATTTATTCTGACGAGCTTTTTTTCTCTACTCTTTATTCCCTTCCTCCCTAGACATCAGATCCCCTAGTTCTTTGTCGATTTCATGGCAGATCCTAGGCATAGGACTTTTTTATTTTAGTTGCTAGTGATAGAAAATCAATTCAAAATGGCTTAAAAATGGGGGCACTTTGGGGGAGGGATTCCTTTCATCACTGAAAAGCCAGGGGTAGGTCTCAGGCTCTGCTGGTTCCAAGCTGCAGTGGTGTCCTCCGGCGTCTCACCCCTCGTGGCCCAGCCCTGCCTTCCTTGGTGTGAGTGCTTTTTCAGGCAGGCCCGCTCTGCATGCAGGTAGTACATACACATATTCTGGGTTTGGCTCTGATTAGACTTGGGTCATGTGAGTAGCCCTGGACCAATCACAGTGACCAGGGTGGGTGGAATATGCTGATAGGGCAGGGCTAGAACATGTGTGTTCAGGAACCAGGAGAAGATGTAAGTCAGCCCCACTGCTTCCACATAGTGTGGGGGTGCTAAGGTGCGGAGAGATGGAAGGAGCCTCACAAAGGAATATCAGAAGAAAAGGCAATGTTTGCTAGGCAGACAAAAACAAATATGGGCTACTTGCCATGGTAGGACATAAAGGCCTTAATTTGGAAAATTTCAGCAGCCCATGACAGTCAAATATGTCACTAAAAGTGCCTATATCTCTTCTAGAGAAGAACTGCCTATTCCTGCCAATACATGGGATATGCATATTACCAGGTGGTGTTTATTGAATGTTTGTTTCCTTCATGCATGTGTCTGCTCTTATGTGTTCATGCGATCTAGCCAGCTGGGTTCTAAGGTTTCAGTAATGAAGAATGACAAGGTCCCTGGCTTCCTGAAATTTACTCTCTAATGCAGGAGACACTTAACAAATGTATCAGTTCTCTGTTGTTACATAACAATTTACCACAAATTATGGACTTAAAAGAACACATTATCTTACATTCTGTGTTATAAGTCCTGGCATGGCTTAATCGGGTCCTTTGTAAAACTTCAGTCACAGTGTTGCCAGGGCTGGGTTCTCACTTGAGGCTTGACTGAGGAAGGATTTACATCCAAGCCCACGTGGTCATTGGCAGCATCCAGTTCCTTATAGGCTATGGGACTAAGACCCTCAGTCCCTCTCATGTGGCAGTTTACACATGTTGGCTTGCTCCTTCATAGCCACCAAGGGAGAGGGACTCTTAGGAAGACAGACATTACATTCATGCAATGTGGAATCATGTCCATCCCCTTACTCTTGCCATATTCTGTGCATTAGTCAAAATCACAGGTCCCACCCACATTCAGGAGCAAGGGATGCCACAGAACAGGTAGACTAACATGGAGCCCATGATCTGGTGGGGATCACAGGCTCCACCTTAGTCTACTTGCTACAACAAGGGAAGACAATATTAGATTGTGGTAAGTTCACTGAAGAAAGTAAAAGGGTAATAAATAACTGGGGGAGACCATGTTAGCCACAAGGACCAGGGATTTCTTCTTGCTGAACCAAAGAATGTGAAGTTGCCACCATGCCAATAGCTGGGGACGGGTGTTAATAGCAACACAAAGGCCCAGAAACTGGAAGGAGCTCACTGTATTTAAGAAAAAGAAATGATGTCAGTGTGGCTGGGCCTGGTGACCAAACGGTAAGTGTGGGAGACATAAGAGCCCTTTATGCAGGGCAAAAAATTTATACCAAAGAGCAAAGGGAAGACAATGATGAATTGTATACTTTGAGAGACATAATAAAAAATTGGGACTTCCAGCCAAGATGGAGGCGCAGGTAGACACACTGCCTCTTCATACAACCAAAAGAAGGACAACAACAGAAAATTGAAAAACTGACAGAAAATTGAACTGTATGTAAGTCCGACAACCAAGGAGTGAAAGACATTCTCCCAGACTGGTAAGTGGGGCGGAGTCACGCAGCTCCTGGCAAAGTGGTGGCTGGTGGACTAGGGCACGCAAGGTGGCGGCTGGCAGACCCAGCGAGGTGGTGGATTGTGGAATGGGGCGCGGTGTGCAAGGCTGTAGCTGGCCAGCAAGGCAGCAGCTGGCGGACCAGGCGGTCCCACATTCATGTGCAGATAAACCAGGTGAAACTGGGGAGCAGGACAGACCAGACAATCCAGGGTCCCAGCACGGGGAAATAAAGCCCCAAACCACTCATTGAAAACATGTGTGGGGGTTGAAGCAACAGTGGGAGAAACTCTCAGCCTCACAGGAGAGTTTGTTGGAGAGACCTACAGGGTCCTAGAATGTACACAAACCTACCCACATGGGAATCAGCACCAGAAGGGCCCAATTTGTTTGTGGGAAGCAGTGGAAGTGACTGAAATCCGGCAGAGAGTAGAGCAAGCGCCATTGTTCCCTCTTGGACCCCTCCCCAATATACAGTGTCACAATCCAGTGACATGGGTTACCCCACCCTGGTGAATACCTAAGGCTCTGCCCCTTACTACATAACAGGCACATCAAGACAAAAACAAAACAAAACAAAAGGCCCAAACAAAAGAACAGATCAAAGCTCCAGAAAAAGTACAACTAAGTGATGAAGAGGTAGCCAACCTATCAGATGCACAGTTCAAAACACTGGTAATCAGGATACTCACCAAATTGGTTGAATTTGGTCGCAAATTAGATGAAAAAAAATGAAGGCTACACTAAGTGAAATAAAGGAAAATGTACAGGGAACCAATAGTGAGGAGAAGAAAATTGGGACTCAAATCAATGGTGTGGACCAGAAGGAAGAAACAAACATCCAATCAGAAAAGAATGAAGAAATGAGTATTCAAAAAAAATGAGGAGAGACTTAGGAACCTTCAGGACATCTTTAAACGTTCCAACATCCCAATTATAGGGATACCAGAAGGAGAAGAAGAAGAGCAACAAGTTGTTTGAACAAATAATAAAGAAGAATTTCCCCAATCTGGCAAAGGAAATAGACATCCAGGAAGCTCAGAGAGTCCCAAAGAAGTTGGACCCAAGGAGGGACACACCAAGGCACATCATAATTATATTAGCCAAGATTAAAGATAAGGAGAGAATCCTAGAAGCAGCAAGTTACCTACAAAAAAATTCCCATAAGACTGTCAGCTGATTTCTCAAAAGAGACCTTACAGGCAAGAATGGGCTGGAAAGAAGAATTCAAAATCGTGAAAGACAGGACCTACATCCAAGATTGCTCTATCCAGCAAAGCTTTCATTTAGAGTGGAAGGGCAGATAAAGTGCTTCTCAGATAAGGTCAAGTTCAAGGAGTTCATCATCACCAAGCCCTTATATGAAATGTTAAAGGGATTTATCTAAGAAAAAGAAGATAAAAAATATATACAGTAAAATGACAGCAAACTCACGATTATTAACAACCACACCTAAAACAAAAACAAAAGCAAACTAAGCAAACAACTAGAACAGGAACAGAACTACAGAAATAGAGATCATATGGAGGGTTAGCAACAGGGGAGTGGGAGGGAGAGAGAGGGGGAAAAGGTACAGAGAATAAGTAGCATAGACAGTGGGTAGAAAATAGACAGGGGGAGGGCAGGAATAGTGTGGGAAATGTAGAAGCTAAAAAACTTATGACACATGGACATGAACTAAAGGGGGGAATGTGGGTGGGAGGGGGTGTGCAGGGTGGAGGGGAGTGAAGGGGGGAAATGGGAGAACTGTAATAGCATAATCAATAAAATATATTTTATAAACAAATAAAATCTTTAAAAAAGAGATATAATCACACTTAGATTTTTATAGACCACTCCATGCCAAAGGATTGGGAGCAGAAGGCAAGTTAGGAGATCCATGATACCCAGAGCAGAGGTTGGCTGTGGTACAGTAAGATGGAGTTAATAGAGACCCCCTTGTGTGGAGAGCCTGCAATGTTTGCCTGTGGATGGTGAAGGAAAGGGAAACACAAGGGTGGTACATAAATTTGTAAATTGAGCCAGTGGGTAGATAATGGCACTGTTTTCTGAGATTGGGGTGATGTGAAATGTTTAAATCTGCTCTGCTCATATTAAGCCAGATGGAAGATGTGTCAAGGGGAGAGTTGGCTTAATGGAATAGGTCTGAGTTGGGATGCAAGATTTGGGAGTATTTTTATTGCTGAGAGCTTTACCCTGCTTTCTTATGGAATGCTTTCCCAGAGTAGCCACGAGATCATTTTATTTACTTTTATTAAATAAAATTTAAATCACTTTATGGACACACAAAAAGTTATACATAATTAATGAATGCAACTTGATGAGTTTGCAGATAAACATATATTTGTCTGCAAACTCATCAAGTGTACATTACTACAATATGCCATAAACATATTTATCACCTCCAAAAGTTTTCTCTCACCCTCTGTTTCTTCTTCCTGTTATTTTAATTATTTGTGATAAGAACACTTAACGTATACGAGTCAAACAATATTCACCTGGGAAGTTTAAGCCCTTGGATTAGGCTAGGGAGCTGTTTAAATAGCCTGAAAGAGATCTTAAAACATAAACATCCTTGCTTCAAACTGCAAAGTACAAGGTGCTTTCCAACTGTATTTAAAAGTGCTAATCCCATTAGTGGATAAGACCCTTTGTAAACCTTGTGTTTCATATGCCATCATGCTCTGGGGTTTAGAGGTGAAACTAAAGTTCAGAGCTTAAATGACTCACCCAGTACAGCCAAGAACTATGGCATTTGAGTCAAAACTTTGCATTTCAGGCTTTGTCTGTCACACTCCTTGAGTCCTAAGGCCTTTGCTAATGAAACAATAGTCAGAGGGCAGGGGTGGTCAGTGTGGAGAAGGGTTTTCAGGAACTACTGTAAAGGACACATGGACAAAACCAAGGGGAGGGTGGAAGAAAGGGAGGGAGGTGGGTTTGGCTGGGGTGGGGAGAAAATGCAGACAACTGTAATTGAACAACAATAAAGTAATTAAAAAAAAAAAGGAAAGAAAGAAACCAAGTGAAATACACAGAACTCAGCACAGCACCTGCCACAGAATAAACCTATGGAGGACAGCTGTCAAAATGCACAGGGCACTATCATTTAGAGCCACATCAAATTAAAAAGCTTCTGCACAGGTAAAGAAACCACCATTAAAATGAAAAGGGAATCCATTGTATGTGAGAACATATTTGCCAAACAATACATTGGACAAGGGTTTAATCCCCCAAATATATAAAGAATTTATATGACTCAACACCAGGAAGACAAGCAATCCAATTAAAAAATGGGCAAAGGATCTGAACAGACACTTCTCCAAAGAGAACATACAGATGGCCAACAGACATATGAAAAAAAATGCTCAACATCACTAGCCATCAGAGAGATACAAATTAAAATCACAATGAGATACCACCTCACACCTACCAAAATGGCTATCATCAATGAATCAACAAACAACAAGTGCTGTTGAGGATGTGGAGAAAAGGGAACCCTAATACACTGTTTGTGGGAATGCAGACTGGTATAGCCACTGTGGAAAACAGTATGGAATTCCCTCAAAAAATTAAAAAGGGAACTACTATTTGACCCAGCAATTCCACTTCTGGGAATATATCCTAAGAATCCCTAAACACTAATTCAAAGGAAATTATACACCACTGTGTTCATAACAGCACTATTTACAATGGCCAAGAGTTGAAAACAGCTTAAATGACAATCAGTAGATGAAAAGATACAAAAACTGTGGTATATTTACACAATGGAATACTATGCAGCAGTAAAAAGGAAGGAATTCTTTTGCAACAGCATAGATGGAACTGGAGATTATTATGCTAAGTGAAATAAGCCAATTGGTGAAAGACAAATACTATATGATCTCACTTATTAGTGGAATCTAATGAACAAAGGAACTAATGTGCAAAATAGAACCAGAGGCATGGAAACATGGAACAGACTGACAACTATAAGATGAAGGGGAGGAAGTAGGGACCGGTTGAAAGAAGCTGAAGGAATTAGTTAAAGAACATGTATAAATAACCCATGGACATGGACAGTGGTGTGGGAATTGACTGTGGGAGTGGAGATGGGTTGGATAGAGTGAGGCAAAGGGGGAGAATTGGGACAACTATAACAACATGAACAATAAAATATTTTTAAAAAATAAAAATAAAAGAGGAACAGGAATGTGTAAAAGGCCTATTGTTACCCACACTTGGAAGAACATTAGGACTTTCTGGTTATTCAAATATTGTTGGCTTTTTAGATACAATTCAGTGTGTGGCTCATGAAAGGTAATTAATCCCCAGAGCATGAAAACTGTGACTTTATAAAGCAGAATGTTAAATTATCTGTGTTTGAGCATTTGCCATGTGCCGGGTACTATTTAAACTCTATGCACACCCATAGTGTGTGCAGTTTTCACTAGCACCCATTTTAAGATAAGGAAGCTGAAAGAATGAGTACACTGAAGCAGAAGTGAGATTAAGGCCCAATTTACTCCTCTGCAAAACCCACCCTTGTAACTGGTGTGCTGCTGAACATTAATGCCTCTCCCTACCTTTGGGGCCTTCTGGGATGTGGCCCATGTCCTTGTGAATGTTGTCTACTGCAGTTATCATAACCTTTGCTGCTGTGTTCACCAACTCCAGATCACCTCTTTTTTAGAATGGAATGTATTGGGTCCCCTAGAGTTGTGCCCATAGAAGTATAATTTCAACCTGCACCCCTGTGTGGCTTCTTTTGTCTGCTCTTGTATAACAGAACCTTCAGCCCAGAAGCTGCAGTACCCTGGAGTGGCATGCTAAGTGTGATTTTCAGAGGAAGGTTCAGATGGTTACTGGACTTTTGCTTACATTCCTTTGTGCTTCCCTGAGCAATAGAGGAAGGTGGAGTTCAAGACAGAACGGGTACAAAATGAGAAAACCTGCAATGTCTTAACTATGCCACATCACCCCTAAAATGTGTGTGTGCAGGTAGACACATACCCTGAGGAATTAAATGTGTACAAGAACACACACATACACCCTGAGTGATGGGGAAGCTGTGACAACTACAAATTATTGAAATGTTTTCTTTGCCTTCCTATGAGAAAGTAATGAGGTGGGAATTATATACATATTTGTTATGCCTCTTGGATATGTTGTTATAGTACACTGGATAATACAATATTATCCATCAAGTGTGGTGGGAAAGTGGAAAATCAATGATGCTGAAACATCCCCCTCCATTCCTCCCACTTTCAAACACTCACTTCTATGACCCAGTTTTCTCACTAGTATGTGCCATCTCTACAATCCTTGTGGATCCGGCATAGTGAGCAAGCGATAGTCTCTCTGTGCTTTGATTTCCTCAATCTGTAATAAGATTGCCATCTAACCCAAGTCATCAGGAGATTGAGACAAATGATCTCTAAATTAAGTGATATAAAACATGATTAAATCTTTTCTTGATTAGATGGTGTCTTGTTTGCTATTATTCCATCCTCCCCCCTCCCTACCTGCCTCCTCTCTGCCAGTGATCTGGGGATGCAAACATTGTCTGTATCTTTCTCTTCAGATAGCCAGGACATTAGAACATTATATGTAGACACTCTTGAACAATCCAGGGCAGTTCTTAGTTGGGGGGTGATATTGCACCCACCCTACCATCTACCAGGAGACATTTGGCAGTATCTGAAGGTATTTTTGATTGTCATGACTGTGTGTGTTTGGGTGGGGGTGCTGCTGGCATCTAGTGAATAGAGACCAGGGATGCTGCTCAACGCTCTACAATGCAAAGGATGGCCCTCACAGCACAGAATTATCTGGGCCCAAATGTCAGTAGTTCCAAGCTTGAGAAACCCTGATCTAGACAAATGAGAATGAAGAGCATTAGGCCAAGTTGCAGCATAGCTAGTCTGGGGTGGGGCTGGGATTGACCAGATGTGCACCAGAGCAGCCAGTTACACTAGTGGCATCTAAATAACATACACTTTCACATATGTGAAATATTTCAGGTTTTTCAAAGCACTTTTACATTTGTTACCACCTGTGACTCTTCGTAATAGTCCTGAGAGGTCCTATTGTTCTCATCTTCATGTCCACTTTCAACTGGCAGAAGAGGAAACTGGGCTAACAGGGAAGTCATTTGCTGAAGGTCTCAGAGCTAGCTAGTGACTCAGCCATGACAATTTCATCACCAGCATACCTTTTGCTGTCTGTTGCCCATTGTTAAATCAGAAGTGACAAGGGTGAAACACTGGGAAAGTGGACTGTGCCACCATCGGGAGTCAGAGATTCTTGCAGCCTGGAGACATAGTTTGCTTTCCAAAACTCAAGGTCCCATGCACATTCTCATAGTCCCTGTGCTTTGAGCTCCATTTGGGAATATCGAACAACCAGTAGAAGGAAATGACACGTGTTTCTGAAAGAAAGTGCTTCATTTTGGAGCCAGTAGAGGGCACTCCCATCCAGACAATGTAGTGCTGACCCAGCTCTGGAAAAATGTTAGACTTGCCCTTCTTTCTTCATTGTGTGCATACCTACAAGTGGTTCTGTTAAAAGGCGGATTTTGAGTCTATAGGTCTGGAGCAAGACCTTTGTTTCTGTACTGCTTACGAAAGCCTTCTAGGTATAGCTTACCACGGGTCACACTTTGAGGGACAAGGCAATGGGCACCCTAGCCAATTCTCCCCCGTAGATGGCACAGCTGAGGCCCAGAGAGGGAAAATGGCTTCTCTGTGCTCTAAGTCTGCAGTGCCAGAGCTGGAACCCACATCTCCTGCACCCTGTGCTTGCTTCCTGATATCCTCCCCTGCCCCTCTGACCCTTAGCAGAGTTAAGGAGGAGAGAATTGTGTTGGAACCAGGAAAATAGCTAAAGGACTCTCCCTGTGAGATTTGGCTGTCCAGGAACAGAGAACAAAGAACTGGAGGCAGATTACCATTTAAGGAGATGTTTAGGTTTAAATTTCCCATTCCCCAAACCTTGCAATGTATAGATCCCGCGCACGCCAAAAGATAGCCAATAGCTAACAGCCACTTCTGTTTCTGTGAAATGCTTGCTTGCTTGTGTTTATAAAAAGGCCTAGCTGTAAGCGTGAGGCGCGATTCTCGTCTGCAGCTCTTCTGAGCATCGTGTCTCCGGACACTCTGAGAGTTCGCCCCTGTGCAGGTTAAAACTTTTGGCCAATAAAGTAACACCTTTGAATCCTGAAAGTTTCCGAACATCTGTTTCTCGCGTCGGTGAATGCAACATATTGGAGTGTGAGTGAGAAGTAATATGCTACCATCTGCTTTGAATCAAGCTTCTTTGATCTACATTTTTTGGTCAAATCACTTTCCTTGCAGAAAAACCAGTGGAAATTCAAAGATGAACAGAACCAAAATCTGGTCCTCTTGGGCCTTAAGGGAGCCAAGGCAAAGTAAATTTGTTAACAAAAGGTATTATATAAATCTGGCTATTAATCCAAAGAGAAGCTTACATATAACTTTGTGTATTCTTATAGATGCAAATTATAGTCATAGCCTTTTTCCTAAAAATAAAGGTTCTTTAAGCCTAAATCAATTTGGATGCTTTTACTTGCAAACAGAATGCATTCCTTTATAAGAACTCTGAACAGCTCATTAAACATGAAATCCAGAGGCAAGTGGTTCCAGGGTTGGTTCATGAAACACACTGTTACAGTAGTTAGTTATTAACAAAGGAAGGGAGCAAAGGGGATCAGACTAAACCCTAATTAAATAGGAAGGAGCAGCTTCACAGTCACTCTAGGCATCCAAGTGGGCAGGAAAGATATGCTTTCCAGTCTCCACAGGGGACAACCAGCCTGTTCCCTCAGATTAATGGAGGGGGATTAACACTGAGGGGGAAATTCTGCTGAGACATACACAGTAGAAGCCAGATGACAAAGCAAAACTATGAGGCATGTGCAGTAGAAGCAAAAATGGCAACCATAAAGAGGAGGAGTCTAGCCTGGGAAAATCTGGGAAATATACTGAATAGGATAAGGGCACACAAACCCTGAAGATCCAGGAAAGGGATTGGATAGGGGTAGGTACCAGCACAGCTCCAGGAAAAATCAGGAAAGAGAGATTGAATAGCTTGAAAGAATACCTGCTCCCTCCCAAGCCCAAGGAAATATAATCAAAGTTTAACACTCTCTTTCTCTCTCTCCCTCTCTCTCTCTCTCTCTCTCTCTCTCTCTCTCTCTCTCTCTCTCTATCTCTATCTCTATCTCTATCTCTATCTCTATCTCCAGCAGCTGTCTTGGCCTAACTGTAGTGCTGATAACAGACTGGATGAGAACAGAGACTAAGCTGGACTACTGGAACCTCAGATGCAGTAATGGCATAGCAGCTCTGAGCCCTGGCCCTATTCCTGGGCTACAGGACAATTGTTCTGCAATTCTCTGTGTCCTTAGCTTTGTTGCCATGATGGCTGCCACAGGTTGAGGAATCATAATATCACACAACCTCATCTGTGCCACTCTCTCCACATCTCCACCTTTACCTACCTAGAAGCTATCTGTACCCCCTCATTTTGAGTTTTTTATGGAGGCTTTATTATGTAGGCATGATTAATGACATCATTGGCCATTAGCAATTGGCCTCAAGCACCTCTCTTCTCAGTGGGGTGGGACCAAAACTTCCAACCTTTGCCCTGGCCCCGTGTGGCTCAGTTGATTGGAGTGTGTCGCATAAGCTGAAAGAATGTGGGTTCAAACCACAGTCAGGGCACATGCCTAGGTTATGAGTTTGGTCCCAGTTCCCAGTTGGGGCACGTATGAAATGTTTCTCTCCCTTTACCTTCCCCTCCTTCCCCCCTTCTCTAAAATCAATAAGCGTGTCCTTGGGTGAGGATTTTAAAAAAAGTTCCAACCTTCTTATTCATGTTTGGTTCCCCTGGCAACCAGCTCTCATACTTAGTTTACTTACTGGCTTTTCAAAAGAGATCTTGTAACGGTGCAGCCCAGTGGGGGCGGGGGGCAAAATAGGGATTTGGAATGGGGTCCAGAACTCAGGATGTCTAGGAAATATTAGAAAGACATATGAGATGTCCTCACCCCTTCCCCTGCTCAGGTGTGAGTTGGGGGAAGGGACACATGGAGCAAGGCCATTGAGAGCTGTTTTGCATAGCAACAGCTTTGCAGTTAACCTCTGGCATGGTCGTTTAACATATCTATAGCCTTTAACTGGTTTCATAGATATGTTGAATAGCTGTGGCCATGCTTTGAGCCAGGGAGAAGGGAGCGAATTCCACCCAAGATATAACTGGGAGGTGATTTCCCTGTTTACGGCGCCTGCGTGAGAACTTGGAAATGATTGGTTCCACGCCATGGGGCTACACCTGCCCAGACTCACTATGGCAGCCAAGTAAAGCTGGAAGGATACAGGAATGCTCACAAGTATAGCTGATTGTGGGAGGAGTAGGAAAGGGGGTTGCAGAAGAAGATTGCCGCGGGGATTTAAACCCTGATGTGGCAGCCATTAGAGGGAGAATCACGTGCTTTTGGCAGAGTCAGGACTCCTGCAGCCATGTGAGGGAGAATCACCATGTGACTTTAGCAGAGAAGCGCCACTCGGCTTTGGCGGAGCGGAGACCCTCTCGCAGCTTTGCCAGGGAGAACTACGCAGTTTCACCAGAGTGCTGACCCCTGCAAGCTTTGGTAGAAGAGGACCACATGGCTTCAGGGTGCTCCTTTGTCTGCGTGTCCTGGGAAGCAGGAGAGACTTTGCCTAGAAGAAGGGTGAAAGAACTCTTGCCAGTAGTCTATGAGAAGGTGCTACATGGTTTTGGATTAATCAGAGATCCTGCCTGGACAGTGACACAGCTGACGGTGTCAGGATCCTGGATCCAGGACATTTGCGTCTTTTCCTGACTTACGGTACCTTGAATTAGGGCAGGGGGAGAAGGAAGCACTGTGGGTGTCTGTGGGTATCCAAAAGGACTTTGATATCTTAGTGAAGATGTTAGGTCACTACTTTAAGTCTGTATAGCTTTAAATAAACATTTCCTTTCCTTTTCACAAATCTCTGGCATTGAGAGACGTCTTTCCTAAGGCGGTGGACATAATGAAACTTGGCCCCTGCATTTGTTCTGTAACAATCTCATTAACATAACAAAAGACTTTGCTTTCAACACTTAAGAAATTCTAAGGATTTAGGCACACTCTCCCAGCAATTAAGACTAAGACCAGACACACCTCTTATTATAAATAACAATATCACAGGAAAAGAAGGGAAAAATCCTCTCTCTGTCATCTCTGTATAGGGATACTTGTGATTACATTTAGGGCCCACTGGATAATCTGAATAATTGCCCTATCCAAGATCCTTAACTTAACCATGTCTGCAAGTGCCTTTGCCGTAAAGGTAACATTCACAGATACCAGAGATTAGGATGTGGACATTTTGGGGACCATTAATGAGCCTCCTAGAGAGTGTAACCATACTTAGACCCTACTCCTTAAAGATTCTAGCTGTACTAGCTTGGATCCACACATGTATATTTTACAAAATATGTGTCTGATTAAGAACCTCTCATCTGACTTATAGCTTTATCCAAATTACATTTCCTGTTTATCTTAAAGTTTTTTATTGCAAGTGCCTAAAAGAGTGCTGTTGTGTCAATGTAAGAATGACCAAACCTGTAGAGATTTTTTTTGAGTTTATTTGAGCCAAAATGATGACAATTGCAGGGAAGAAAAAAATCTCAATGGATTGAGAAAATGCTTCAGAAAATGGCAGTTTAACAGTTATTTTATTGTATAATCAAAGGGGAAGCCATAAGAGAGTTACATGAAATCTACTGGTGATAGACTGAGGAGGCTGGAAAAAGCAAAGTGGGGAAATCTCTGAGACTGGATAAAAAGTACAATGAATAGCCCTGGCTGGTGTAGCTCAGTGGATTGAGCGTGGGCCTGTGAACCAAACAATCGCGGTTTGATTCCCAGTCAGGGCACATGCCTGGGTTGCAGGCCAGTTCCCAGCAAGGGACACATGAGAGGCAACCACACATTGATATTTCTCTCTCTCTCCTACCCTTCCTCTCTAAAGATAAATAAATAAAAAATCTTAAAAAAAAAAGTACAATGAATAGACACATATTTCTTTTACATTGGTGGGTAGATGATAAATAATAATCAACATTTACAGAACATAGAGGTGGTATGCAGAGAATAAAATAATAATGAGATATTCTGTATAGTCTCCTGTTCTGTTTGGAGATTGTACCTGAGGGATATGGCAAAAGGGGATTTTTAAAAAATTTAATCATTATTTTTTTAAAATATATTTTATTGATTATGCTATTACAGTTGTCCCATTTCTCCCCCATCATTCCCCTCCACCCCACCCACCCTCTCCCACCCACATTCCCCCCTTTAGTTCATGTCCATGGGTCATAAGTTTTCTAGCTTCTACATTTCCCATACTATTCTTGCCCTCCCCCTGTCTATTTTTTTCCCATTATCTATGCTACTCATTCTCTGTACCTTTTCCCCCTCTCTCCTCCTCCCACGCCCCTGTTGCTAACCCTCCATATGATCTCCATTTCTGTGGTTCTGTTCCTGTTCTAGCTGTTTGCTTAGTTTGCTTTTGTTTTAGGTGTGGTTCTTGATAGCTATGAGTTTGTTGTCTTTTCATTGTCATAGTTTTATCTTCTTTTTCTTAGATAATTCCCTTTAACATTTCATATAATAGGGGCTTGGTGATGATGAACTCCTTGAACTTGACCTTATCTGAGAAGCACTTTATCTTCCCTTCCATTCTAAATGACAGCTTTGCTGGATAGAGTAATTTTGGATGTAGGTCCCTGCTTTTCAAGATTTCAAATATTTCTTTCCAGCCCCTTCTTGCCTGGAAGGTCTCTTTTGAGAAATCAGCTGACAGTCTGATGGAAACTCCCTTGTAGGTGACTGTCCCCTTATCCCTTGCTGCTTCTAGAATTCTCTGCTTCATTTGAATCTTGGCTAATGTAATTATGATGTGCCTTGGTGTGTTCCTCCTTGGGTCCAACTTCTTTGGGACTCTCTGAGCTTCCTGGACATCCTGGTAGTCTATTTCCTTTGCCAGATTGGGGAAGTTCTCCTTTTTTATTTGTTCAGATAAGTTTTCCACTCGTTGCTGTTCTTCTTCCCCTTCTGGGACCCCTATAATTCGGATGTTGGGACGTTTAAAGATGTCCTGGAGGTTCCTAAGCCTCTCCTCATTTTTTGGAATTCTTGTTTCTTCCTCGTCTTCTGTTTGGTTGTTAGTTTCTTCCTTCTGGTCCACTCCATTGATTTGAGTCCCAGTTTTCCTTCCATCTCTATCAGTTCCCCATGCAACTTCCTTCATTTCACGGATTGTAGCCTGCATTTTTTCATCTAGTTTGTGAGCAAAATCAACCAATTCTGTGAGCATTTTGATGACCAGTGCTTTGAACTGTGCATCTGACAGGTTGGCTATCTCTTCACTGCTTAGAGGAATCGGCTCTGGGGCTTTTATTTGTTTTCCGGTTTGAGCCATTTTTGGTGGGGTTTCTTTTGTTGTTGTTGTTTTGGTTTTAGTCTGGTCGCGGCTATTACGTAGTGAGGGGGTGGAGCCTTAGGTGTTCCTCAGGGCGGGGCAGCCCAGTCACTGGGTTGTGATGCTTTAGGTGGGGGCGGGGTCTGAGAAGGAGCAATGGCGCCTGCTCCGCTCTCTCCTGGACTCCGGCCCCTTCTGCTGCTTCCCCTTCACCTGGACCATCTGCGCACGCGCGCGTGCTGTTACGTAGTGAAGAGTGGAGCCTCTGGCGCTCCCCAGTGCAGGGCAGCCCAGTCGCTGGGTTGTGACGCTGTATGTGGGGGTGGGGCCTGAGAGGGAGCAATGGCACCTGCTCTGCTCTCTCCTGGATTCAGTCCCCTCCGCCTGGACCGTCTGCGCGCTCGAATGTGAGACCACCTGGTCAGTCAGCCAGCCGCCTTGTGCGGCCTCACTGGGTCTGCACAGTTGCCCCCCAGTGCCCGGGGTCCGCCAGCTGCTGCCTGTGGGCCCGGGGACCGCCAGCCGCCGCCTGTGCACCTGGGAACTGCCAGCCGCTGCTGCCTGCGTTCCTGGGTCCGCACCTCCACTTTCTCCCGCCGCGACTCCGCCCCTCTTACCGGTCTGGATGAATGGTTGTTGGACTTCCGTACAGTTCAGTTTTCTATAAGTTCTGATTGTTTTCTTGTTTCTAAATATTTGTTGTCCTTAATTTTGGTTGTGAGAGGAGGCACAGTGTGTCCGCCTACGCCTCCATCTTGGCCGGAAAATTTAATCATTATTGTATATTCTTTCCATTACCATTTAGTCTCTTTATACCCTGCTGCCCCCCAGCAGTCACCACACTGTTGTCTATGTCCATGAGTCCTTTCTCGCTTTTGCTCAATCCCTCCCCTTCCTTACCTCATCCTTACCAGCTGTCATCCTGTTCTTCATTTATGAGTCTCCATTTTATTTCTTAGTTCAGTTTGTTCATTAGAATCCATGTATGAGTGAAATCATATTGAGGCAGGAAATAGTCAGGAAAGAGGAAACTCCAGAGGTGCCCCAGGGCTAAGATAAAGGACATCCATACAAGACAAAGAAACAAGACCAGTTGTTCCTGCTTTCTGGAAAAGTGATGAATCATGGTGACTCAAGAATGTACCTGCGCCGAAGATGCTACACAACCCCTGCTTTATTATAATAGCATCATTATAATAAATTAACATTGTGGGACCTCCTTCCCAAGTAGCCAATCAAGAAAAATCATGGGAGACCACATGCGCAGTAGCTTTGAAATGTAACTACTTGTACATGAGCAATAGAAGTCTGCCAAAAACTAGCCAGGAAGCTTCTGCCCTGTAAGAATAGAATCCCTCCAGCCCACGAGATTAATCTCTGCTCAGAGATGGCCTGCTCCCATGTTCTGTGGAGTGTACTATCGCTTAATAAATCTTCTCTCTTTCTTTATGCTATAAATTCTGTGTGTTTGGTTCAATTCTTTGTCCTTGATCACCAAGAACCTGGCTACCTGTGCCCACCTGTAACAACATGGTATCTGTCTTTCTCTGACTTTCTCTTATTTCACTTAGCATAATGTTTTCCAGGTCCATCCATACTGTCTCAAAGGGTAACAATTTTTTTTTACAGCCAAGTAGTATTCATTTGTGTAAATGTCCCATAGTTGTTTCATCTACTCATCTACTGATGGAGACTTGGGCTGCTTCCATATATTGGCGACTGTAAAAAATGCTGCAATGAACATAAGGTGCTTATGTTATTTTGAATTAGTGTTTTGAGTTTCTTCAGATATATTACCAGAAGTGGGATTGCTGGGTCAAAAGGCAGATCCATTTTTAATTTTTTGAGGTATCTCCATACTGCTTTCCACAGTGGCTGCCCCAGTTTGAATTCCCACCCAATAGTGCAAAAGCGTTTCCCTTTCTCCACATCCTGGCCAGCACTTGTTTGTTGATTTATAGAGGACAGCCTTCTGACAGGTGTGAGATGATATATCATTGTGGTTTTAATGTGTGTTTCTCTGATGATTAGTGACATTGGGCCTCTTTTCATATATCTATTGGTCATCTGTATGTCCTCTTTGGAGAAGTGTCTATTCAGGTCCTCTGTTCATTTTTTAATTGGGTTGTTTGATTTTTAATACTGAGTTCTGTCAGTTCTTGATAAGTTTTGGACACTAACCCCTTATCAGATGTATCAGTGAGTATGTTCTCCCATCTCGTGGGTGGTCTTTTTATTTTGTTGATGATTTCCTTTGCTGTGAAAAAACTTTTTAGTTTGATGTAGTCCCATTTGTTTATTTTTCTTTTGTTTGCCTGGCCTTTGGAGATGTACCAGAAAAAGTATTGCTACAAGTAATGTCTGAGATTTTGCTGCCTATGTTTTCTCCTAGGATTTTTATGATTTCGGGTCTAACATTTAAGCTTTTGATCCATTTTTAATTTATTCTTGTGTGTGTTGTAAGAAGGTGGCACAGTTTCATTTTCCTTCATGTACCTGGCTAGTTTTCCCAACACCATTTAATGAATAAACTATCTTTAGTCCATATTATGTGCTTGCTTCTTCTGTTGAATATTAACTGACTATAAAGGTGTGGGTTTATTTCTGGGCTCTGTTCTGTTCCATTGGTCTATGTGTCTGTTTTTATGTTAGTACCATGCTGTTTTGATTATTACAGCCTTATAGTAGAGTCTCATATTAGGTGGCATGATTCCTCCAACTTTGTTCTTCTTTCTCAGGATCACTGTTAACTTTTGTGGTTCCATACACATTTTTAAAATATTTGTCCTAGTTCTGTGAAATAAGTCATTGGAATCTTGGTAGGAATTGCATTAAATCTACAGATTCTTTGGACATTTTAATGATGTTAGTTCTTCCTATCCATCCACATGGTATATGCTTCCACTTATTTCTGTCTCTTCTATTTCTTCAGTGTTTTATAATTTTCTGAGTATAGGCCTTTTACATCCTTGGTTAGGTTTATTCCTAGGTATTTTATTCTACTTGTAGCAATTGGAATGGGATTGTTTTCTTAATTTCCTTTCTGTTTCTTATTAGCATAGAAAATGCAACTGGTTTCTGGATATTGATTTTGTATCCTGCTACTTTTCTGAAATCAATGATCAATTCAGTCATTTTTTGGTGGAAGTTTGGGGTTTTCTATGTACAGTATCATCATCTGCAAATAATAACAATTTTACTTCTTCTTTTCCTATTTGGATGTCTTTTATTTCTACGTGTTGTCTGATTGCTATGGCTAGGGCTCCAGTACAATGTTGAATAAGAGAGGTGAAAGCAGACATCCCTGTCTTGTTTCCAATCTTAAGGGGAACACTTGTAGTTTTTGCCCATTGAGTATGATGATGGCAGTGGTTTTGTCATATATGGCCTTTATTATGTTTAGGTTTGTTCTCCAGTTTTGCTGAGAGTTTTTATCATAATGAGTGCTGGATTTTATCAAATGCTTTTTCTCAATCTATTGATATGATCATGTGGTTTTTACCCTTCCTTTTTATTTATGTCATATATCAGATTTATTGATTTGAAAATGTAAAAACCATACATTCCCAGAATAAATCCAACTTGATCATGGTGTATGATCTTTTTGATACATTACTATAATCAGCTGGCTAATATTTTGTTGAGGATTTCAGCATCTATGTTCAACAGGGATATTAGCCTATAATTTTCTCTCTTTGTAGTATCTTTATATGATTTAGGAATTAGGATAATTCTAGCCTCATAAAATGAGTTTGGAAGACTTCCCTGTTCTTGAATTTTATGAAATAGTTTGAGGAGAGGTATTAGTTCTTCTTGGAATATTTGGTAAAATTCAGCTGTGAAGCTGTATAGTCTGGAGCTTTTGTTTGTTGAGAGTTTTTTGATTACTGCTTCGATTTTACTAAGTGTAATCTATCTGTTCACATCCTCTGATTCTTCCTAATTTAGCTTTGGGAGATAATATGTTTCTAGGAAATTATCCATTTCATCTAGGTTGTCCAGTTTGTTGGCATATAGTTGTTCATAATTTTTTCATGCAATCCTTTGTATTTCTTTGGTGTCAGTTATTTCTCCTTTTTCATTTCTGGTTTTATGTATTTGGGTCTTTTCTTTTTTTTTTCTGTTGAGTCTGGTTAAAGTTTTGTCAATCATTTATTTTCAAAGAAACAGCTCTTGGATTCATTGATCTTTCATATCATTTTTTAGACCCTATTTAATTTACTTCTTCTCTGATCTTTAATATTTCCTTCCTTTGAATCACTTTGGGCTTTGTTTGCTGTTCCTTTTCAAGTTCCTTTAAGTGTGAAGATAGATTGTTTATTTGAGCTTCTTTCTTTCTTTCTTTCTTTCTTTCTTTCTTTCTTTCTTTCTTTCTTTCAGATGGGCTTGTAATGCTATGAATTTGCCTCTTAGGGTTGCTTTCCCAGTGTCTCACAGATTTTGGATTGTTTTGTCCCCATTTTCATTTGTTTCAAGGTATCTTTTGATTTCTTCCTTGATCTCTTGGTTGACTCATTCATTGTTTAATAACATGTTATTTAGCTTCCATGTGTTTGTGTGTTTTTCAGTGTTCTTCTTGTGACTGATTTTTAGTTTCATAGCATTGTGGTCAAAGAAGATGCTTAATATGATTTCAATCTTCTTAAATTTATTGAGCCTTGTTTTGTGCCCTAACATGTGGTCTGTCCTAGAAAACGTTCCATGTGCACTTGAAAAGTAGGTGTATTCTACTGCTTTGTGGTGAAATGCTCTGAAGATATCAAATAATTCCATTTGATCTAGTGTGTTGTTTAAGGCTGCTCTTTCCCTGTTGATTTTCTTTGTAGAAGATCTATCTATTGAAGAAAAAGTAATGTTAATATCCTTGACTATGACTGTATTTATGTTGATCTCTCCCTTTATGTCCATCAAGATTTGCTTTACATGTTTAGGTGCTTCTATCTTGGTTGTGTGTTTTCCAGGGCTATAGCCTCTTGTTGGATGTTCCCTTTATCGTTATTCAGTGTCCTTCTAGGTCTCTTACTATAGCCTTGGTTTTAAAGTTTATTTTGTTGGACATAAGTACTGCAACCCCAGCTTTTTTTCCTTTTCTTTGGCATGAAATATCTATTTCCATCCCTTTTCTTTAGTCTGTATGTATCTTTCAATATGAGATTTGTCTCTTGGAAGCAGCATATATCTTTTTTTCCTATCCATTCAGCTACCCCATGTCGTTTGGTAGGAGCATTTAAGCCATTTACATTTAAGGTGATTATTGATAGATACATATGTAGTGCCATTTTATTGTTAGACTGTTTTCCTCTGTTATTTTTTTTCTTTTCTCTTTTTCTTCTTCCTCTTAAAGCAAGCCCTTTAACATATGTTGCAGTACTTGTTTGGTGTTAGTAAACTCCTTTAATTTTTTCTTGTCTAGGAAGCTTCTTATTTCTCCTTTGATTTTAAAAGATAGCCTTGCTGGGTAAAGTGGCCTTGGTTGTAGATCCTTGTTTTTCATCACCTTGAATATTTCATGTTACTCTTTTCTGGCCTAAAATGTTTCTGTTAACAAATCAGATGACAGTCTAATTGGTTCTCCCTTGTATGTAACTATGTGCTTTTCTTTTGCAGCTTTTAGGATTTGTTTCTTGTCTTTAAGCCTTGTCTTTTTAACTATATGTCTCAGTGCAGGCCTCTTTGGGTCCAACTTGTTTGGGACTCTCTGAGCTTCATGGGCTTGTGTGTCTTTTTCCTTCATCAGATTAGGGCAGTTTTCAGTCATTATTTCTTTAAATGGGTTCTTGATAACGTGCTCACTCTTTTCCTTCTGGTATTCTCATGGTGCAGATGGTGTTACACTTAATACTGTCCCAAAAGTTTCTTAAGCTGTCCTCATTTAAAAAAAAAAAATTCTTGGCCTGGCTGGTGTAGCTCAGTGGATTGAGCTCGGGCCTGCGAACCAAAGGAACGCGGTTCGATTCCCAGTCAGGGCACATGCCTGGGTTGCAGGCCGGTTCCCGGCAGGGGACATACAAGAGGCAACCGCACATTGATGTTTCTCTCCCTCTCTCCTTCCCTTCCCCTCTAAAGATAAAAAAAAAAAAAAGTTAAAAAAAATAAAATAAAAAATATATATTTAAAAAAAAAATTCTTTTCTCTTTTTGCTGTTCTGCCTGGGTGTTTTTCTTCCTTGTCTTCCAAATCACTGATTCTCTCCTCTGTTTCATCTAACCTACTGTTTATTCCTTCCAGTGTATTATTCATTTCAGATATTGCATTCTTTATTTCTTTTTTTAAACTATTTTTTATTTACTTTTAGACGGGGGGGAAGGGAGAAAGAGAGAGAGAGAGAAGCATCAATGCGTGGTTGCCTCTTGTGCACCCCCTACGGGAGACTTGGCCTGCCAGACAGGCATGTGCTCTGATTGGGAATTGAACCAGTGACCTTTTAGTTTGCAGGCCTGCACTCAATCCATTGAGCCACACCAGCCAAGGCTGCATTTTTCTTTCTTTTTAAAATATATTTTATTGATTATGCTATTATAGTTGTCTCATCCCCCGCCCCATGTTTATTCCTGTCCACTCTGCACACCTCATCTTACCCGCACCCCCCACCCATGTCCATGGGTCATACATATAAGTTCGTTGGCTTCTACATTTCCCATACCATTCTTAACCTCCCTCTATTTTCTACCTACCATTTATGTTACTTATTCCTTGTACCTTTTCCTCCTCTCTCTGTCTCCCACTTCCCCACTGATAACCCTCCATGTGATCTCCATTTATATGATTCTGTTTATATTGTAGTTGTTTGCTTAGTTTGTTTTTGTTTTTAGGCTCACTTGTTAATAGTTGTGAGTTTGTTGTCATTTTACCGTTCATGGTTTTGATCTTTTTCTTAGATAAATTCCTTTAACATTTCATGTAATAAGGGCTTGATGATGATGAACTCCTTTAATTTGACCTTATCTGGGAAGCACTTTATTTGCCCTTCCATTCTAAATGATAGCTTTGCCGAATAGAGTAATCTTGGATGTAGGTCCTTGCCTTTCATGACTTTGAGTACTTCTTTCCAGCCCCTTCTTGCCTGTAAGGTTTCTTTTGAGAAATCAGCTGATAGTCTTATGGGAACTCCTTTGTAGGTAACTCTCTCCTTTCCTCTTGCTGCCTTTAAGATTCTCTCCTTATGCTTAAACTTGGGTAACTTAATTATGTGTTTTGGTGTTTTTCTTCTTGGATCCAACTTTTTTGGGACTCTGAGCTTCCTGGACTTCCTGGAAATTTATTTCCTTTCCCAGATTGGGGAAGTTCTCCATTATTTTTTCAAGTAAGTTTTCAATTTCTTGCTCTTCCTCTTCCCCTTCTGGCAGCCCTATGATTTGGATGTTGGAATGTTTAAAGTTTTTCTGGAGATTCCTCAGCCTTTCCTGATTTTTTAAAATTCTTGTTTCTTCATTCTGTTCTGGTTGACTGTTTATTTTTTCCTTCTGGTCCAAACCACTGATTTGAGTCCCAGTTTCCCTCCCATCACTGTTGGTTCCCTGTACATTTTCCTTTATTTCACTTTTCATAGCCTTGACTTTTTCCTCTATTTTGCAATCATAATCAACCAATTCTGTGCATTCTTTATTTCTGACTGATTTTTTAATGATTTGTATGTCTTTTTTCTTGCTGTTGAGTATCCTTATAATTACTCTAAACTTTCTATCTGGTAAATTACTCACCTCCATTTCATCTTGTTCTTCTCTCAAAGAGTTCTCTGGTTCTTTCATTTGGGATCTGTTTGTCTTACCACCTTAGCTTGTTAAACTAATCAGTTTTATAGCCTTAAGCTGTAATGAGCAGCCCAGCTTTAGCACCGCAGGATGGAACATAGTAATTCCTGTGAACATAGCATTCCTGAGAGAAGTGCCCCACATGAGAAAGATGGTTCCTGCAGTATGAGGAATGACTCAGCAGAGGGATTCTGACAGTTCTTCCTTCAGTCTCTCCAGATCCACCAACCCCAGACTTTTCTTAAGCATCTCTAGCCTACTCTGCCCTCCCTCTGCTGGATCCCAGGGTAAGTGGCTGCAAATGAAATTTTGTGTGTTGGCTTTTTAAGAGGCTCTCTGTGTCTCCAGCCATTTCTCTCTGGCAGTGAGAAACCCTGCTGCTTTTCACAGCTGGATGTTATCTGGATTCCTTTCCCATGGGGATCCCAGCTTAGGGTTTTGACTCCACATTTCTCAGGGGAAACCCCCAAACCACTGAAATATTCCTCTGGAACTCCAGCTGCCACCCTTGAGAGCCCAGCCAGGCCTCTTACACCTCCTCTGCACTCCTTACCTGTCTTGTAGTAGTGAAGTGGTTTCTTTTGTCTGTCTGTGGTATTAAGGCTTCTATCCAGCTAGTGTTCAGTTGGTTATTCAGGACTATTTTCTACAATTCAGTTGTAATTCTATATTGGTCCTGGGAGGTGGTTAGTGTAGCTTCCATTTACTCCTCCGCCCTTTTGGATCTTCCCTTGCAAAAGGGGATTGTTAACAATGAATGTTAGATGTTGGTTCTTGAGTTTGGCTAAGAAGGAACTCAGAGTCAAGAACTCTAATGCAAGAGACAGTTTATTTAGAGAAAGAAAGTCACAGAGGCGGAAGAAGTAAGTCAGCTTGGCTGCATGGACTCAAGAAACAAATTGCAGAGGCAAAAGAAAGGTCCTTGGAATTTAAGAGAAAGAAAGTGTTACAGAACCAGCCAATGGTATTCCGGAACAGTAGTGGGGCTTGATTGCTTGCCACCAAGGGGCATGACTCCAGAGACAACAGTTAGGAGAAAAGGGAAAGTGGTTGTTTTTTAAAGGCTATACAGTTTTAGAATAATGGCAAATTTCTGCCATTAAGTCCTGCTCCCTTTAAAACATCCCAAAGCAAATAGCCCTGCTGCCCTCTGTCAAGCCAGATAAGTTTCAGAATATGATACTTAAAAGTCCTGGCCTCCAAGAAATGCAAAAGTCTGCAACTCAGCAGTCCCGGTCAGAGTTCAGCTCCAGGCATCTCTTATGAATCTGTGTGCACCTGCCTGAGTCCATCTTGCAGTATCAATTCCTCTCCTCTGCAGTTGCATTTTCTCTGGCCATCAGCTCACCAGTGTGTTTGTGTGCTTGGCCAGGCAGGCCCCCTTCAGTGCCACCAGCTCTACCACCCTCTTCTGTGTAGGAGGGGTGCTGAGGCTGTTTCCAAACCACATAGTCTCTGGGGATCTGCCAAGTCTCAGGGCCTCCGGTTCCCTGCAGCTGACCAGGTTAGCCAGGAGAATGGCAAAAAGCTTACTAACCAAATGTTTTCCAGCATGCTGCATTTTGAGGGCTTTGCTCAGAAATTCCTGTGCAACTTAACATCCGGCTCTTCCCATAGTACATCAGTGTCCACCATTTTTGTCAGCTCCCCAGTGTCTTTGACCCTCTTTTGACTTCCATTTTTAGTAAGGGCAAAAGTTTCCCAGCCACGCAGAGGCGCGCAAGTGTCTGTTTGTTCAGGTTGGGGCGTCCAGCCACCACAGCTCACGCAGGTGCTGTATGAGCTCCCCACCCCCAGCTATGTTACAAGTGACTTGACTGCTGGCACATTTGCACAGTCATGTTGCCTTTGTTTACAGTTTGCCTCAGGCAGCAGCCTCCTTCTTCAACTCCATCCTTTGGGGTCTTTAATCTGCTGCCTCAGCACCCTTCTGAGGGTAGGGAGGTGCTGGCTCTTGCTGGATCTGAGGTCCCTTGTTTTCCAGTGACCTCTGGTCTGACCTACCCCATTACAAAAGTAAAGGGAGAGAAGATGTGAATATGAGAGAGAGAGAAAACACTGGGTCCCCTGTCTTAAAGGTTTTTCTCTGTTTTCCAAAGGTGAGAGGTGTATTTTATTTTATTTTTATTTGTTTAAAGATTTTATTTATTTTTGGAGAGAGTGGAAGGAAGAAAGAAAGAGTGGAAGAGAGACTTCCATTGGTTGCCACTCTCATGTGCCCCAAACAGGACCAAACTCACAACCCAGGCATGTGCCCTGACCGGAATTGAACTCACAAACTTTTGGTTTATGGGATGACACTTCAACAACTGAGCCACCCTGGTCAGGGCTTTATTTTATTTTTTTAATCCTCACTTGAGGATGTTTATTGACTTTAGAGAGAGGAAGGGGGACAGAGAGAGAGAGAGATGGTGATGTGGAACAAAACATTAATCGATTGCCTCTTTTATGTGCCTTGACCTGGATTTGAACTTGCAACTTTTTGATGCACAGGATGGCACTCCAACCAACTGAGCCAAAGGCAGGGATTTTTAGGGGAGATCTCGGGAAGATCTCAATAGACTATCATCAGTATTCCAAGCATGTCCTTTCAGAGTAATAGTCTCTACCACATTAGTCACCACAGTTGGTCCTGATGCCAGCCATGGTGTTGCTCTGTCTGGTTTTGCTGCTTTTCTGGGCCTGGAGCTGAAATACAACTGTGGCCTAAATGTCATCCCTAGTTAGACCAAAGCTCTGTCTCTGTGTTCAACAGAACCAAGGCTTTATTTCTACAATTATTTGATATGGGTCAGAACCTTATTGTCCCGAGAGCTTAATGTTTAAGGGAGTGGTCATACGAAGGCTTGTGTGGGAGTCACATGAGGCTATTCTCTGGCCTCCTTGTCCCTCCTCTAAGGGAGTCTAAACTGCATGACTAGGGACATTCTGGGGGAGGAAAGGTCACTGTAGAGGTAAGGTCCTAGCTTATAATAGTTTTCTCTAGTTTTGTCCATTGCTAGGCACCTAGGACTTTCCACCCTGGTGACATTCTGTACCTGGCCTATTGTTGCTACTGTGCTCCTGCCACTGTAACTGCCTACTCCATCAGGATTACTCTAACCCTCCAAAGGTAGGTTATCATAGATGCAAAAAGACAATAGACTGGCTCAGTTTAGGTAAAGATTGACCTATGTCAAGGACAATAGCAGCCTAAGACATGGACTACCTGCCATGACTCACTTTTAGTTAAGAAGTTTACATTTAGACCATTCTCTGTAGTTTGGCCACTGAGTGTGTAAGGCCCACCATGCAGGCTTTCCCTGAGCTTGTCAGGCTTAGTATGTCTCCCCTTTATTGTCCATAATGGTTATATTGGTATTTAGATGGCCCCACTGTTGACTGGGCAGCTCATACACCAATAACCTGATTATTGGTTGAATAATCAGGTTATTGAACACTCACATGCTTGCAAAGTAGGTTTTATCCCATTTTACATATATGGAAATAGGCTCAGAGGATGTTCCATCTGCCCAAGGTCAAATAATGAGAAAGACATAGATCCAGAATTCCAGCTCAGCTCTCGTTTTAGAGCCCTACACATTCCATAAAACTGCCTGAAGCAGCAGGATGGGGCAGGGAGGAAAAGTTCATTAGAGGGGGCTTGCCAAGGCACACAAGTCCATTCTTACCCCTGTAACCTCCATTGAACTTCCTAGTAGAGTAGAATCCCAAATGCCCTTCATCTACCTCCTGGCACCTGGATGACAATTACAGCCCATTGCTACTGATAAAGGAGATTGCAAACTCTAGTTTCGATGAGAAGGCAGCCTTTTAGGATTTGAGCTCACTATGTTCCCACATGGTCCCTCAGATAAGACCACCTCCCCCATGTACCTTCAGAAATTGAGAGTGGGGCTTTAACCAACAGCTCATACTTTGTCCAGGCAGCCATGGCAACAAGTGTTCATCCCAGCCAATGCTCCACAGCCAGCTTGGCTTTCCCCTTATAGCCATGCCTCAGCATTTGTGGTAAACACATGAGGACTGAGTCCTGCTATATATAGGGCAGCCTTGAGGTCCAGGTCAACTTGATCCCGGGACTCTATACAAACAGATCAATTTGTGAATGAAATAGGGCTCAAGATTCTCACTAGGAAAATCAGCATTTCTAGAGAGTGTTTTTCAAGGTGTGGGTAGTAACCCATTAGAGGGTATATTAGCCTTCTATTTCTGCCATAACAAATAACACAAAGTTAAAGGCTTAAAACATTCTTTTATAATTCTAGGAGTCAGAGTCAAAATGGAGCAGCAGGGCATATCCCTTCTGGAGGCTCTAGGGGATAATCTGCATCCTGGCCTCCCCCAACTGTTAGAGGTGCTCACATTCATTGGCTTGCCATATCACTGTGACTTCTGCTTCTGACCCTTGTTCCTCTTTTATAAGAATCCTTGTAATTGGGCCCACTTAGATAATCTCCCCATGTTAAGACCTCAAGCCACATCTGCAAACTCCATTTGGGGTCATGTAAAGGGAAGAATATTTAGTTTATGGGAATTAGGGTGTGGACATTTTGGGGGTGGTCATTAATCAGCCTACCACACTGGGACACAAAGCCAGTTAAGGGCCAACACAAAGCCAGTTAAGGGCCAGTGAAGCTAGTGGTTAACACTAACATGATGTAGTCACACAGAAAATTTTGAATCCAAGGCTCTTTCTTGCTGTATCATTAGCAGAATGATTTATTCCCTTATAAAGCAATGCCCAGAGAATGGTCTTGAGATGACTTGAATTTTCACCCTTACTCTGGAAAGACCAGACCTCTCACAGTATAGGTATAGCTGTTCCCTTCCTTCATTTATGTAGTTGAGATTTACCATATGAATCTAACAAGAGGATTTAGGCTGAAAGGATATATTGGAAGATAAGACCAAAGATTCAACAGTAAAGACCTATAGTGTCACATGATGATTACGTATATGTAATATTCCTTCCCAAGTAGGATTAGGTTTTAAAAAAAAACAACAAACTAGACAAATGTAATCAAAACAGCCTGGTACTGGAATAAAAACAGACAGATAGACTAATGGAATAGAACAGAGAGCCCAGAAACAAATCCAAGTCTCTATGGTCAATTAATATTCGACAAAGAGGGCAGGCAGCAACATAAAATGGAATAAAAATAGCCTCTTCAACAAATGGTGTTGGGAGAGCTGGACAGCTACATGCAAAAAACTGAAACCTGATCGCCAACTTACACCATACACAAAAATAAATTCAAGGTGGGTAAAAGACTTAAATATAAGTTGTGACACCATTAAAGTTGTAGAGGAGAACATAGGCAGGAAAATCTCAGATATTTCATGCAGCAATATTTTCACTGATATGTTCCCTTAGAGCAAGGGACATAAAGGAAAGAATAAACAAATGGGATCTCATCAACATAAAAAGCTTCTGCATGGCTAAAGAAAACAGTATTAAAAAGAGAACCAACCATATTGGAAAACATATTTGCGAATGATACCTCAGAGAAGGGTTTGAACTCCAAAATATATAAAGAACTCACATGACTCCACTCTAAGAAGACAACAACCCAATTAAAAAATGGGCCTTTGCCCATTTTTTGAACAGACACTTCTCCAAGGAGGACATACAGAGGGCCCAGAGACATATGAAAAGATGCTCAGCATCATTAGCCATCAGAGAGACGCAAATGAAAACCACAATGAGATACCACTTCACACAGGTCAGAATGGCCATCATAAACAAAGCAACAAACAACAAATGTTAGAGAGGTGATAGAGAAAAGGGGACCCTAGTGCACTGTCGGTGGGATTGCAGACTGGTACAACCACTATGGAAAACAGTATGGAATTTCCTCAGAAAACTAAAAATGGATCTGCTTTTTGACCCAGCAATTGTACTGCTACAATTGTATCCTAAGAACCCTGAAATACGAATGCAAAAGAACCTATGCACCCCGATGTTCATAGCAGCACAATTTACAGTAGCCAAGTGTTGGAAGCAACTTAGGTGCCCATCAGTAAATGAATGGATCAACAAAATATGGTACATTTACACAATGGAATTCTATGCAGCAGAAAGAAAGGAGCAGCTCCTACTCTTTGCAACAGAATGGATGGAACTGGAAAGCATTATGCTAAGTGAAATAAGCCAGGCAGTGAAAGACAAATACCATATGATCTCACCTTTAACAGGAACCTAATCAACAAAACAAACAGTCAAGCAAAATATAAGCAAAGACACTGAAATTGAGAACAGGGTGACAGTGACCAGAGGGGAGAGGGGAGGGAATTTCAGGGAAGAAGGGTGAATGGTTTGCAGGAACAAGTATGAAGGACACATGGACAAAACTGGGGGTGGGGTGGAAATGGGAGGAAGGTGGGGAGTCCTGAGGGGTGGGCTGGGATGGGGGTAAAAGGCAGAAAACTGTACTTGAACAATTAAAATAAAAAAAAATAAAAGAAAAAACAAGACAAATACCATATGATCTCACCTTTAACTGGAACATAATCAACAAAATAAAAAAGTAAACAAAATATAACCAAAGTCATTAAAATTAAGAGCAATCTAACAATAGCCAGAGGGGAGGTAGGAAGAGACAGTGGGGGGAAGGGTTTTCAGAAACAACTATAAAGGACACATGGACAAAGCCAACGGGGAGGGTGGAAGCAAGGGAGGTAGGTGGGTTTGGAGGGGGCGGGGAGAAAATACAGACAACTCTAATTGAACAACAATAAAATAATTTAAATTTTAAAAAAGAAAAAAAAACAAGATTGACAAGTCACAGTTGAGGGCAAAGAGTCTACAAAACATTAAAGATTTCCATATTTCTATTTCCACCTCCCCACCATGTAAAGAGATTTAAAAGTTTTATAATTTTTTCCTTAGCAAAAATTCTAATTTAGATCCAGAGGTTTTTTTAGTTGAAGGATACAATAAATTTATTTTTGTTTGATATCTTGAATGTGGTCAGTGAAGAGCTATGTAGAGTGTGAAGCAGACGATGATCATATGGATGACACATAGCTGCAGCGTGGCATAAGATGGGCACCACAGGAAACAGCCACAGGAGGCAGCAATGCAGGTATAGGAGTGGAAAAGTGGCTCTCCAGGCTCTGCTGAAAGGCTGGTATTTAGCTGGAGAGTCTTTATTACACTAGGGATGTTGTAATTGCACCTGAAAAAACTAGAACCATACAGTATTCCTTACACTCTTCCAAAAGGGATTTCTGGTCTTTAATTGGATTTGGAGCTCAGGGGAATATGTGGCTAAATCCCTTTAAGTTCTCAGGGAAAGTTGTCTATTTATTTGAAAGGGTAATCTGAATTAGGAAATATTTCCTAAGTAGGATGCTAGGTTACTGCCTTGGGAACACCTGGTTTCCAGTCCCTTACAGAGAAGATAAATTGTGCCAAAGGTTAAGGGTGGCTTCCTGTTCCTCATCCCCATCTTGTATATGTAAAAGGCATTGGAGTCACCTAAATGCACCCCCAGACGTGGGCTGTACCTAATCCACACTGTTGATTGAATTCTCTGGCACTGACAGTTTTGGAGGTGGGAGTCAAAAAAAACTGACAAGAAGCATTGAAGTCATCAATTTCCTTATTCATGTTCACACAGACCAAAACTGCCCAGAGGATTATGGGAAACTATTATGTTCACTTGAAAGAAAAGCAACTGCAAGAAACAATCCTTGAACTTTATTTAATCTTAATGAGAAAATAGAAGCAAGAGGCTTACTTCCACCACTTTATTTGAAAATTCGATTAGTGATTTAACATAATGATTCTTTTTTTGTACAGGTAATAGATGAGGCCTGGAGCTGCCACAACACCTGCTAAGACAACCACAACAGCCATAGTTTTAAAAGCAACATATCCAGCAGTCCCGTGCCCTTTAGAATATACAACATCTGGAAAAGAAGCAGACATTCAAGTCTTAAGGTAATATTTAAATCGTAGGCATAAGTTAAAGCTGAAGCTTTACATGTGAGGGCCCCCCAGAGAGGGAGTGAAATGAAGTCTCAAAGGACTCATTTGGGAAGCTTGCAACAGGGTATAGCCTTAACTCCTTGAGCCAACCTTCTCCTCTCCCTGTTCCATACCCACCGTTGTCCCACTTCCCACTTGCTTTTACTGACCTAAAATCAATTGGCTGATATCTGGAAAGAAGCTCATATTCCCAGCCTGCTGTCTTACACATCCTGGCACCAACAGAAATGCTCAGCTCTCTCAAATACGGGACCTCTTGCAAGTTATTACTTAGGGATTTAGGAAAGCTTAATTTCAAATTTTAGGCCTAAAATTAAGATCACCTGGGATGAAGATATGGGATGTTAACAGGAACAAATTAAGTTTGGCAGGAGCAAGGCACATTCCTTCTGACCTATTAGTCCTATATCTAGAAACATATCTTGGAGTTCTTGTATAGGAGGCAAACATTTAAGAAGCTTCCAATTTCGCATTAATGACAAAGCTGGAGGTAACCCAGTTGGAATTCTATTTAGCTATTAACACTGAGGTAGGTCTCTATACAGATATAATATATAATTTTAAAAAGCAGCTATAGAACTTTAGGTAGAATATACAGTACCATGTGTTAAAGGGGCATTTGGAGAAGGGTACACAGAAGACTTAGCAGAAACTATCTCTGGGAAGAGAGACTGTCTTTTCTTGTTCAGGTTTACAATGAGCATATGTTACTTATGCATAGTTAAATTTGACATAAAGCCACAAACTTGAAACCAGGAAGGTCCCTAGGCTTTGAATCCATACCTCTGCCCGAAGAGCCATCTGACAACAGGAGGATAGGTCCTGGCAGACTTATTATTTTTTTCTCTTCTTCAGTGGCTCCTGTGGCTGGAGACAGATACAGAGTTTGAGCTCTGAAATAGTGAGTGGTGACTGGTAGGAGGTGTGTTCATGGAGTTTCTAGAGCAGATCTCCATGGCATCCCTGATCTTCTGTGCAGTTTGCCTGCCTTTGCAGAACAGGCCAAACACCTTACTGTAAAGACAGGATGGATTCTCAAAGAATTTTAAGCTCAGAGTCTACCTAGACTCAGGAAGAGTAATGTTTTAGAGTCACATATGCAAAAGATCAAACTTGTCTATAGGGCTGCTCAAGAGTCTGCCCATCTCAAACTCGTACAGGTAAGGTAGACTGGACTAAGGTTTCTTGGGCTCTTGGGACTAGAAGAAGAATGAGGCACTCTTTCTTCTTTAAATTCTGAAAGGATGAGGCTTATTTTGAGTAAATTGACAGTAATGAGGACTTGACATTTTTACCTCGCCTGCTTCTGGATGACACAGGGCATATCACAGAACACAGAGGGGAGTCAGGCAAAAGCTGATTGCAAATGAAGGCGTGGCAGTGAAAGTGGACCTGGAAGTGGGGAGAGAGTCAGGTGGGGTTGGTGCTCTGATAGGCATCCTGCCCTAGGTGATTTGTTAATTGCTCACCAGGCTGGAGAGCACTTGGGCCGCTGATATAAAGGCAAAGGTCTTCACATCAAACCTCTGGTAGTGATTAGGGTAGGTCACAGAGGAGCCAGCTGGATGGAAGGTGGTTCTGTGGTTGTCCAGGTTGTATTCACAGCTAAGAAGCAAGTACCAGGGAGGACATCAGCCACATTCAACTGAGTCTAACTCAGTGTTTGCCCAAACTCAGTCAAATGTAGCACCTTCAGGACTATTGCTGTACCTTCCACCTGTACATTTTACTTAATATATTTCTGACTTGTCCTATCCCACAATATCTATGGAATAAGTTGTATATGAAACACTATTAAAGTTGTATTGATACAATTTAAGTGCCTATTTGCTTGCCAGCTAAACTCAACAAAAGCTACAAGTTTTATATGTGTCTTCATATGACACAGGCTTAATTCTTCTTACTATTGTGAGTACTTGTTATGTCCCAGGAAGTTACAGTAGTATATGCCAGTGACCAAAAAAAAAAAAAAAAAAAAAGGGCAGGAAGGAAGGTCCTATCATTTTATAACTTAGATGCTAGCAGGGAGTCAAAGCTATAAAAAGTAGTATGTTAGGTGGTAAGTGCCAAGCAAAGAAGAGTTAGACCAGGGTACACCAGCAGGAGGATCAGAGTAGACTTCATGGAGGAGGGGACACTTAAATAGGTCTTGAATGGAGTGAAGGAATGAGCTGCATGGATGCACTGGCTACCCATGGTCCTTGGTCAGGATTGTACCTAGAGTCTAAGAGCTTAGCAACAGATGACAACAGCTTTAAGAAAAGGAAGGTGCAGACCCGAGCAGGCAGAGCACAAGTGTTTGTGTAGTTATAACTTCAGAACATTGTGGTGTTCAGGTCTAGAGCCAAATGGACATCCAAATTGCACCATTTTATTAAATAATACTTTGGGATAGTTATTTAAGCATAAAGCTTAGATTTCTTCTTCATAAAGTTAGTGGGTTAGCATCTCATGGAGCAATGAGAATCAAACAATGCATGTAGAATGCACAGCACCTGACACATGGTAGGTGTTCAGTAAGTAGATAGGAAGTGGAGATCTATTTTCAGTCCAGATAAAAGAATATTAGGGACAGACACTTTGGGGAATGATTTCATTCTTTTAGATTCAGGGATAATAGAAAGTATGGTTAGTTTATTAGACCAAGGACTGATCACTGAGAAACCAGGACAAAAATCAGGGCCTTTGTGATGTAGTGTTCCTCTGAAGCCCAAGAGGATTTATTCTCTCTTCTCTGGCAGTTTAACGAATCAGCTGGGATTCCTTACGTGTGGACAATACCTACCCATTCACGACAATATTCCACCGGGGGAGAGAGGTTGGATCCGCAGTGGGCGTTGCCCAGCAGTCATCTATGATCAGCTTGATGTTGGGGTCAGTCCTGTTTAAGACACTCACTTCCAGATAAATTGGTTGGCGGAGGTATCTCACCACAGGGTAGTCCTTGTCCCCATAAGGTTGCAGGTAGGAGTTATCTGAAATGGAATAGAAACCTCTTCAGTACTCAAGTAGTTGATGTTTGCAATGGGAGCTTAAGTATCACGACTACTACATTTGTTTGGTGGCATCAGATTAGTGAAGAGTTCTGGAAATATTTAAGCAGATTTCTCAAGTTGTAATGTCTCACCTGGGAAGGACTGTAGGATCAAGGCAAGTGGACCCGGTTTCACTAATGCCTCTGGAGGGGAATGACTTTTGATGCTGGTATTTGTTAACACGTCATCCATGTTGTAATAGCACTTCACCGTCATTCTGTAAGAGTTGTTGGGGGTGGGGGTACAAAGAATTTTAGGTTAAAAAAAAACCCTGAATTTAATCTGGAGCTTAAAAATTCAAGTAGCAATTGTATCACACCTGAATTCACCATCTCTGGCAATTGTGCTTGGAGGAAGATCTGCCCAGAGAGCATGTATTTCATTTTCATAGATGACTTTGTCATCCTTGAACTTAAAGTTAGAGAAAAGTTAGAGAGAGTGTTTACCAGTTGTCTCAAAGACAAGTCTTAAACTCTTGCTGTGTGCTCATACTAACCTGATGTCTCGTTCCACATCCATGCAGGGGTATGTGAAACCATACCAGCCCCTGAGATGGCGTGGTGAAGGTAGGCTGGCAGGATGAGTCCCCAACCCTGAGGGTGTCCAGATTGAGAGCTGGTCTTGTCTGGTGGCTATGGACTTTGACGTCCATAAACCCATCCTGAGTACACAGCTCACCTGTAATTAGTTAGATGCCATGTGAATGTTGTCATCTGTCGACCTTGAAGTATGATGAAGGAAACGTTCGGGTTTTCACTAGGAAGCACCAGAATATGTCTAAAGTCTTTGGGAAAAATACCTTGATAAGTAGCTTGAGTTACAAGGGGAGACCCCCTGGTGCTTCCTGGACAGCAGTGAAGCTGCTCTGTAGGAACAGAGCAATGTTTCATCCACAGGAAGAAGGAGCAGGAGACATGGAAAGAAGCACCATGTAGACTAAGAGACCCATGAGAAAACCCTGATTTAAGAGTCAGATTATTTGTGGCTTAAAGTGTAGTAGTGCCTTATGTCCTTATGTCTCTTCTTCCAAAATTTGCAAATCCTGAGTGGTTTGGGAGAAGTTGAGGCAGGAACTAATTTTGGTTTGGTTTCTCTATTTGGTTTGACCTGATAAGATCAGTGAGTAACAGAAGCACAGGGGCTGAGGCAATACTGATGACAGAAAATACTCACTCCATATTCTTTTTGAGGAATTGGCAAAAGTTCAGGGCAAATCTTTTAAATTTTTATAATCCCTCTAGTATAGGTTGAAAGCAATTTTATTTAGATAATAGGCTCAGGCTCCTAATACAAAAACATATCCTGGTTACTTAAACATGAAACAGTTACAGTGGGACCTACCTATATATATATTTTGGAAATATTATCTTCCTTAGAGCCCAAGCATAGCAGTTAGACTGATATCTCTGACCTAATCAGTCTTTCATTCCCATGAAGTATGAACAGTACAGAGTCTGAACTTCCATGTATTTTCTTTCTCATGTGTACCAGAAGGGCTACAGAAGAATTAGAGAATGTGAAAGCCATTTTTTTTTTTTAAAAAAAAAGGTCTTTACCTATAGAAACTGGTGACTCACAGAGACACTCAGGATAAACCACTATGGATACTATCTTCTGTTGGAAGTAAAAAGTCAGCTTGAGTGAAGATAAGTAGAACTGATAAGGCAGACAGTTTTCTGACAACTGAAAAGAGAGAAGAATGTCAATTAGCAGCCACAGCCCCTCTAGTTGGGCCCTGAGCAGTTAAGGCAGGAAGGAAGTACATTGACTACCTGTAGGGCATACTGCAGACAGTTTCCTTTTAAGTCAGAACAAGAGAGAGACCCTATCACTTCGCAGAGCGGGATGCTTTCCTTCCAGGAAAGGAATTCCTTTAAACTCATGCTCTTAGGTATGAGTTTAATTCAAGCACCACAAGCTTGAATTAACAGATCAAATTCCAAAGAAGAACTGAGTATCCTGCCAAGCCAGGTCTGAGTGAAAAGAACTCTACAATGTTATGTTATTGCAACACAGACACCCACACACTGACATGATTACTCTGGGTCCCTGGCAGTGGCATCAGTCATGACTGAACCCTGAGGACAGTTTGGGACCCTTTTGTTTGGGTCGAGCTGTCCTGTTTTTTAATAGGGTGTAAGATGTTCATCATTAGAAATTTGGAAGGTTTGTATTATTTAATGAGCTGGAAAAAAACTGAAGGAGGCTTCCATTGTGGAGGTTAAAGAGGTTTGGTGTTCACAAATGAATTTCAGTTACTAGAGAATGCACTTATGCACAGTGATCCAATGAGGCCTTCCAGAGTCTGAACCTGTTACACTGGAAGCTGTAATTTTTGGACAAGTCTTCAGCTGTGTCGGGGTCACCTGTAAGACTGTGCTTCAAGTCACACTTGCTGGGCTCAGTGGTCAATAATGGAACCTACTTTCATTTCAAGAAGAGTTTTGCTGAAGTGCAGTCTCAGACCATCTGTTGCTTCTGCATCAATCCCGTGCTTATGCAACTGGTTTATGGCAATGTTTCTATTTCCAAAGCTCACATATTTTAACTTCCCAGGAAATTCTGGTATGGTGAGAGTCATGTGTGTGGCATTACAGGTCACAGGACCTGGAGGGAATGATGGACAGGACGTCCATGGTCAGCTTTGATTAAGCACCCCCTCCACCCAAATGTCTTCCACAACTGGAGTTGCCCCTTCCTGGGACCTTACCTGATATACAGGTCACTTGTGATGATAAAATGGTCTTCTGTCCAAAATTTACATAGGTAAGCTTCAGAGGTACTGTGTAGAGATGACTATTACCTTGCTGGGGGGTAGGGAGACAACATTTTCAAAGACATTGGTTTAATTGAATTTCTAAACAATGCCAATAGAATAGTTTAGGCAAGCATATACTCAGGTATTGGGCACTATTTTGACCCAAGTAGAATTTAGGCATTTTGTCCAGTGGTTGTACTGCCAGGTGCTCTAGTTTTAAAATTTTGTACTTTGAATATCAGGCAAGCTAGAGTTGTCTACTGATGTGGCCTGCAGCAGATCATTTATAGAGAGAGATGAGCAAAAACTGCTCTTATTTTATGACTTTCTATGGTATTGTAATTCAGAGAAAATCTTTATAAGACGCAGGACTGTTCTTTTTAAAATGGCTGACATTTGAGCACTTAGGTGCCAAGACCTGTTCTAAGTACTTTGACACATTAACTTATTTAACATACAGTCTTGATTGTTGGCTCCCAAAGCACCAATACCTATTATAAGACACAATGTAGAGCAATGATAACAAAAATAGAATGCCTCAACTTATAGATTTGAGCAGTACTCTCACTCTGCATTATATGGTAGATTTAGATCAATGGGGAAGAGGGAGGACAGACTGAAGTAAGGACCATCTCTTTTGTTCACATTGTGTCGTTAGTACTCAGTGCAGTGCTGGCACATGGTAAGCTTGTAGATACCTGTTGAATGAGTTGTGGGATCAATTACTTTGAAGACATAGTTGAGATCATGCTTGGATTTAAAAATATTGGCCTGTTCCTGGGTGGTGGTACAAAGAGACTCACACCTACCATGTAGTGAGTCACTCCAGTGGCATTGAATGACACCTGTATGGTCATTTTATTGCCGTCAATCAGGACATTATATCCTTGTGCCATGGTCTCCAGAAGGGTCAGAGTGAGGGCTCTTGCACCATCACCAACCTCAATGCTCCATCCCATCTGATGTTGGAGATCCTAAAGTCAATAGTTCCATTTAGAGGGCAGGCACTCCCCTTAGCCTTAAGACTATTGTCATCTAATATGTTAATCAGGACTGAAGTTATGTTACCTTTAATATAGAAAAAGAGGTTACTTAGGTCTGTAAATTAAAAAAATTACTTTCATACCATGTTTTCATCAGCCATGCCAGGTACAGCCTGAAAGGTAAACTGGAAGGGAAGAAAATTTGTGAGATGAGGCTTTGATTTGGAAGAGAGTTTCTGAATTGTGTTACCTGACAGTATGTGGAAGACACCCAGAACAGCTCTGTGTAGTTCCTACACCAAGAAGCCTTGTTATGGGATGTAGTTAGAGAAGCACAGGACCAGATACAAATCCCAGCTATGCCCTTAGACATCATCTTGCCTCTGAGAGCTTCTGGTACCAGAAGGCAGCTGGAAGATCTATGCTCCCTTCCAGTTGTAAGTTCAAAAACTAGGTTTTTACCATTATTGCTATAATAAAGTATGAATATTTCTTGAATCTTTCCATTGTCTCTATTAGCTATGTTAGACTATAAAATCCATGAGTGTGTGATTGGGCTGTTTTGCTCATTTACTGTATCCTATCATCTGGCATAGGGACTGGCACATGATGGATATTCATTGTCAAAAGATTATTAATGTGATTGTAGCTACCAATTAAATCCTTTCTATTGCCAGGCACAGTGTGCTAAGCAGTATATATACCCTCTCAGTCAATTTTTAGAGACACCCTATAAGGAAATTGTTGTTTTTCTCTCACTTTGGGCTTAGAAACAAAAACTTAGTGTGCTTAGGATATCAATCCAAAGCCACAGTTCCTAGCCCAACTCTGTACGGACTATCCCATTTCCCCTGCATTAGCCATAGGAGAAGTAGTCAGCCTGCTTCACTCACAGACATGAAATCCTTTGTGCACAGGGTGGATCCTGGGTGTTCATGGGCTCCTCCTGCTTGTATAGCTGGACAGCTAATCTGATACATGAAAGCCTTGCGTCTTATAGCAGCACTGTTGTCCATGACTCTGATCATCATCTGGTGCTGACCAAGCTGAATGCAAATGACATAGTAAGAACAGGAAGTGCTGGGACCTCAGTGGGAAAGGTGATTCCAGAATACCATCTGACCCTGCTGAGTGCAACACTCTTAAAGTTACCCAAGCTGCAGGTTTTGGAAGGTTCCTCATTCCTATACCAGGAGACTAGTTAGCTAGCCCTCTAGATATCCCAGGAAGAGGAACCTTGTTTATCAGATACATTGTCAGAGAACAGTTGCTTGAACTTCAGGGATTGGAGTTCAGTTTTTATTTTCTTTTTAGACTTACCCTATGTCAAAGTATCACACTCCTGGTTGGTTTGTGGCCTCTACCAAATTATTCTGATACACTTAGCATCAGTGCAGCAGCCACAGTGCTAGGAGAGCCATATATGAACATTTCCCCTGCCTTAGGAAACTCAGTCCAAAGTAGGGCCAGACAACCTTTTTCTGTTGATGTTAGTATACATTTTACACTTTGTAGGCCATATATAATTTCAAAAATGTATTTTTAAAAAGTCTTTAAAAACATAAAAGTCACTCTCAGCTCAAGGACCAACACACATACATGCCTTGGGCTGGAGGTGATCATCCATACTTGCAGTTTGCAGAGCCCTGGTCTAAAAGACTGCAGCTCTCTGCCCTGGCTGGTGTAGCTCAGTGGATTGAGCGCGGGCCTGCGAATCAGACGATCGCGGTTCGATTCCCAGTCAGGGCACATGCCTGGGTTGCAGGCCAGTTCCCAGCAGGGGACACACGAAAGGCAACCGTACATTGATATTTCTCTCCCTCTCCCTCTCTCCTACCCCTCTGAAGGCAAATAAAAAAAAATAAATAAATAAATAAAATAAAAGACTGCAGCTCTAAACTTTCTGAAGTTGGGAAGCAAAAAATGCCATTGCTGGAGGTCTTTACTGTGGAATCAGTTGAAGTGGCCTATTGGACATGCAGGTTTATATGGTGTACCCCAGACCTAAGTCATCAACTAAATGAGGTACGTCTGTACTTTTCCAAGTTCCCTGGGTGGTTCTTTTCATACTAAAGCTTGAGAACTCCTTTTGCTGCTCTTATCAACCTTGATTGGGCAATCCTGTTGCTCAGCCATAGAGAAAACCCTATTGTTCAGCTGCAGCTTGCTTTTCAACACCTGCTTTTACAGCATAGAGGTTCTTTGTCAGCATCAAAATAGCCTCCCATTTCTCCTGGGGGTTACACATCAAACTAGCTCATGTTTGAGAATTTGTTGTATCTAGGTGCTGCTCCAAGTCCTTTATCTGCATTGTAGCATTAATTTTTAGACACCATGTAGAAAGGGTACCCTAATCCCCATTTTCTAATGGGCAAGTAGAGGCTTAGAGAGGTAAACTAACTTGCCCAAGGTCACACATAGATAGTGGCAGAGCCAGGACACAAGCCAAAGGCCTCAATTCTGATATTTCTCAACCTCAGCATTATTGGCATTTCAGGCCTAATGATTCTGTGTTATGGTGGGGTAAGCCTGGTTCACCCTGTTCATTGTAAGCTAATTAGCAGCATCCTTTGCTTGCACCCACTGGATGCCAGTACCAGCTTTCCCCCTCTCCAGTTTTGATAACCAAGAATGTCTCAAAAAAAAAAAAAAAAAAAGTCCCTAAACATTGCCAAATGTCCTCTGGGGAGACAAAAAAAAAAAAAAAAAAGTCACCCCTGATTGAGAACCACTGTTCTATCCCAAAGCCTATATCCTTAACTATTAGGTTAGTATTAGTAACTACCACATTACTACTTCCTAAATCATTCCTCAAGCAATTACTCACCACTGTCCTGGTACAGGTCTCATATGGGGCCCATAGGGTGAGCTTTTCTGGGTCAAGGACATAAGTGCAATTCAGCATTTCAAGACCAAACGGATCTACAGAAGCCAGAGCAATTTAGACAGAGGATGGTCAAGAAGTACATTTCAGTGACAGTCAACCAAAGCTACATAGCCAATACTGCCAATCCATTTCTAAGGCACTTTAATTACTTCACTTTCTATAGTCCCATCTGGGTAATATAACCCAATGCTGTGATTTGCAGGTAAAAATTCCCCAGGAGGTTCTGAGGTAAGAGAAAGACAAGGTCTTCTTCTCTTGATGATGTCATACAAATCAGGGGTCCCTGTGGCATCATGGGAACTAGATGACAGTTGCTCCAGAGTTTGTGTACCCCGCTTACCAGAGAAAACAGGGCTGGCCTCAAGCTAGGAGCTTTTTGCTGAGTAAGATTAAGATAAGACTATATATTACCTACCCATCACAGATGCATGCCATTTATTGATGCCAAGATTGTTTGAAAACTCCACTATCATTCTATCTTCATGGCAAGTGACAGTACCTGAAAAGCAAAGAAAGCATTTGGGGCTTCTGAACTACAGGAGGCATGATTTCCACAGGATTATGTGGAGGGATCTCTCCTCTCCAACAGGCATCAAGAAGAATGCCAGTGGGAAGAGGCAAAACTTGTCCCCTACCCTCATGGAGTTCACAAATTAGTGAGAGAGACATAACTACAATCTGAGATACCAAGCACTGTAAGGAAGGTGTTAATTAAGTACCCAGGACTTTCTAAAGCACTTGAAGGATAAGCCTGAGTTTGTTAGTGTGTATGGGAACCAGGCTGGAACCTTAACAGTGATGCTGATGGAAGTGGAGATAGTAGGTCTTTGACACTTTGTTAAGGCTAAATTCTGCCTATAATCTGCCACTCTGCATTCTCTAGCCTAGGTGAAAATTTCTAAAAACTCCTTATTTCAAGTGGAACAGCTCTGATTTTGTTGTGTTGATGTTTTCCTTAAGCATGAGTTTGTGCTTGAAGACTATTGCTCTCACAGAGGGACTCTTAGTGTTGTGGTTTGTGTTCTTTGAGTGCCACAAAGCTTGAGGCAATGAGAAAATAAGCAGTGCAGATGTGTTTGCAAGCTCTTTCATTTACATAGCAAGCCATAGTAAGCAATGGAAAAATCCAGGGAGTTGCTCAAGGTAAGAAAGGGGGTGATGGAGATTGTCTGACCCACGTTCGTGTCTCCTGGCCATCTAGCCACCCTAGCTCTAATCTGCTTGAGAGATGCTAAGGGCATTTCCCCCACTGAAGAGGCATACCTGAGAAGGCAGAAACCTCCAACTGAGTAACATCTATTGAGTTCACTGAAGACACAAGGGATAACAATAGAGAAAGGGACCTGTAGGTGCTAGAAGGGGATGGAAGAGAGAGTTAAGGAATGAACTTAACCAGACAAGGCCATTGTGTCCCCTCCATCTACCCCAAGAATTACTCACCTCCAAGCTGTCCTGAACCAGCCTGAGCGACTTCCACCACATCCACTTTGCCAGCACTCCATGGCCAAAAGCACTGCCAAATCAACCAGGTAGAGGGGTGGACTGTTCTGTGCTTTTAGAACAGGAAGCTGGGTAAAACCCTGCCTACTCCCCATTGGAGACACCTGAATCTTCTCCAGCCCTCCCAGCTGAGAAGAGGGATTTGGGGAAGAAGAGGCTTTCTAAAAGGCCTGAAACAAGCAGAGTCCTGCCACCCTGACATTTGCCTTTGGGTATTCCACCAGCTGCTCTGCAGGCCAGCCACAAAATCAGAGTTTCCCAAAATGATCTTCAGGTGAATGAAACACTGGGAAAAATTAGCATCTTTTGGACAAAGTATTTATAACTCCAATATAAAGTGAAAGAGGGTGATGGGCTTTGTCGAGGAAAGAACATCTCATTTTCTCATTACCTTTATTAAGTAGCAAATCTTTTCTTAAAGTAACCCCTAGTCTCCTGGCTCTTGCAGTCATCAATGTGCAAGGAAGAATCAGGTTTACAAAATGGATGAAGCATTATTTCCCCCAACTATAAATTTCAAATGTACTGCAAAAAATAGAAATGCAGACAATTACACTCAGAGAGAAAAAGAAAAAGTTACTCATAATCTTGCCAGTGCTACTATTTAGGTATATAACTTTATGGACTTTTTCTACAAACACCATACTCACTTAAAATAACAACCACAACCTAGGATTGAAGTTTAAACTTTTTTGTAAACTGCTTTTACTGCCTTACATGTCATAGACATTTTCCACATACATCATAAGGATCTCCACTATTATTATAGGTTTGCATAGTATTCAACATCTAGATAAAGCAGTGTTTAACTGTTCCCTAATGAGGGACAGTAGGATGGCTTCCAATTTTTCATCATTATAAATAATGGTATAATAGACATTCTTGTACATCTCCCTGGTTCCTCAGAAAAAAATTCCTGGAAGTAGAAAATCTGGGTCAAAGGGAAGAATAATGATCTAAATAAGAATATCATAGTGTGTAGCAACTGGGAGAGTACAGATGAGGAAACTGAGGTAAAGCATCTTGCCCAGATTTTGACTGCTGACTGTCAGGGATGGGTTGAGAACTCAGATTATCTGAGAACAAATCAATATATCTTTTCAGCATCTTTCACTGCATTTTGAGACACCTAGATCTCTGTTACACATGTTCCATAACAGATGAGATGTGCTCAAATTCTGTGTAAGTGTGGGTAGTATTTGTGATTATTGATTTATGTGTTGTGTTTGTGGTGTATCTTGGGGAGTTATCTCCACCCCTTGTTACAGGTGTGTGAAGTAGTTTGGGTAGTATTTCCCAATTTCCTTGATCAAAAGGATTATGTGGGGCTCCCATTCATATCACGAATGTCTGGGTCCCACTCAAAAGTTGTTGAAGTAGGCACTCTAAGGGCAGGGCCTTGGGTTAATGTATATTCAGCAAATACTACAGGTGAGTCTTATGATCAGGAAAGTTGGGGAAATACTTGGAGGAGGGAGGAAAGAAAATAAGTGGTTGCCAGTGGTTAACCTCTTTATGGAAACTAATTGGTTTAGTCCCAACAGAATAAGGAAGAGGGAGCAAAATCCAGGATAAACAGGTTTGGGGGGTAGAGAGGATGAGAGGATTTAGATTCTGAGCAGCAGCACCAAAGGAATAGTCAGTCACTCCTCCTAAGACTATTTTGCAAAAGGTGGTAGGTACCTTTTCTACAAATATGAAGGTAATTTGCTACCACAATGATTAAAACTATGGTGAGAATTCAGAGAAAGGAATTTGGAAGCAAGGCTCAGAAACACCTATTAAGACGGCAGTCAGAGAGAACAGGATAATGAATGTGTGGCTTTTCCTTCTCAGGCCTCACTCTCAGACTCATTGCAAGACTTTTCTCCAGAGGGCGGGGCTTGCCCTGGAAAGGCCAGCTCAGGTCAGAGCCCCAAAAGCAGGCTTCTGGGAGGCTAAGGGGTAGCACAAAGGCCCTGACAAGAGGCATGGAGAGAAGGGGGTCCACTCGGGGAGCTAGTGAAGGTGGTGAGTGTGTGACAAGCTTAGTTTCATTTGCCACTGACCCAGACCATGCTGTGATTGGGACAGTACTGAACAAGTGGCACCAGGCCTCATAGGAACCAATCCTGCACAAGTGCACCAGGATACAAATGTGTGCAGTGCAGCCAGCTGTGAGAATGAGGAAGATATGGCTGTTCCATAATAAGACAGTGTCTCATAGCATAGTTAGGAAAACTGAAATCTTTACAGAAATGATACAAATCCTTAGTGTTTTACTGAATAAACAGTAGGATCTCTTTCAAACGCAGGCTTTCCACGTTCTTTTCAATGAGCTTTTGTAAGTTTCCTAATTTATGACAAGGTATTTCCTCTCCTCTCTGGAGATGCCTTGGTCTTTCCCTGAGTGTCATGAGGCTGCTTCTCAGTTACTAACCACCAGGTATTTCTTGAAGGGAGATTAGGTTATTATACATAAAGCAACACAGAGTTGTTCCCTTATTGGTACAGGTGCACTCCTTATTTCTGAAATTCTGTTCTTATAAACAACAGTTTATCATTCTTAAATTTCAAGCCTGTTGTTTTATTTTTTTCACAATTGTGAACATATTAAGTGAATATAACCTAAACGCCTGCATCAGGAGATGGTTAGATAATCTGTGAACTATTCTTCAGGTTCTAAAAAAATGAATTTATGAATTCAATTGGATCTCCGAATGCTGATATTAAAGATGTCCGCAATAAAATTGGAGTTTTAGAGCTGTATAATTAGTATGTATAATTAGTATTTTGCCTTAAAAAAAAAAAAGAAGAAACCTGTGTGTGTCTATACAGCCAAAGGGGAGTAGAAGTGAGGGTGGGAGGTGGGGGGGGGGGAATGGAGATAACTGTACTTGAACAACAATTAAAAAAAAGAAACCTAAACAATAAAAATGTAAATTATAGAAAAAATGGAATAGAAATGAGTGTTTACATTAAAAGTGTAGAAGGGTACACCAGAGAGCTAACAGTGTGACCCTGGAGGCAGACTGTGCAGGTCTAAAGGCAGTCCGCCCTAGTCTGGCTGGCTAGCTGGGCACTTTACCACTGTCATCTGTTATGATTTGTTTGTGCTCTTGCTCTACTGGGAATACCGTCCCTAGGAATAGGAACAGGGAGACGGAAGATTCCTGCTTTTATGATTTGATTTATTTCTACACTGACTGAATTAAGCCAATTAAAATCACTTTAAAATGATAACAGTTGATCTGATTTGTATACAAATGATCTATAGATGCTATAGAAGCTATAGAATCAAAGGTTCAAACTTCATGATATAAAAGTACAATGCCAGGGTTCAGGTCCCTACTGTAAAGTGAAGAAGTGAAGCCTAAGACTTTTAGTAACTTGCCTAAGGTCATACAGCAAGTGAGTACCAGAGCTTCAGTGAGAAATCAGGTCCTGATGCTTGTTCCCAAGCTCCTTCTAATTATTAATTTCTGTGTGTTTGCACATGTGTGTGTGCACGTGTGTGTGCATGAAGGAGTATTTTAAAACTTCATGCTTCTTTTGCAGTTTGCTTAGCTTTAAAAGTACAAGATGGCATTTATTAGAATTCAGCAGTATGAGATAAATAAGAAGCTTCTACCAATATGGTACTATAGCTTAAAATAGCTTTCAAATATCAAATGTGAATTTAACTTGGAAAAATTAGACTAGGTCAATGAGAATATTCTTGAATATCACATGGTAGTTCTTTTAACAATGTAACTATACAATGTTAATGTCATTTTCCCCTTTGGATCTTTAGACAGATCAAACTGAATTTCGTAACAGTGAAGAATTCTGAAAGAACTAGGGTAGAAGGATAAAAGGCTTCATTGACCTGTAGACATAGACAGGCCAGCTTAGGCCCTGGGCAAGTAGCTTAGTTGGTTAGAGCATTGTCCCAATATGCCAAGCTTGTGAGTTTGACCTCCAGGCAGGGCACATACAAGAATCAACCAAAAAATGCTTAAGTAAGTGGAACAACAAGTTGATGTCTCTCTGTTTCTCTATACCTCTCTAAATCAATAAACAAAAAAAGATAGGGAAGCTTAGATAAATGGATAAGAGAGAAGGCTCAGAAGTTCTAAATATAAACTCATTTACATATAAACATTAACAACTAGGGCAATGGTCAAGCACAAATGATGGGTAGAAAATAGACAGGGGGAGGGCAAGAATAGTGTGGGAAAAGTAGAAGCTAAAAAACTTATGACACATGGACATGAACTAAAGGGGGGAATATGGGTGGGAGGGGGTGTGCAGGGTGGAGAGGAATGATGGGGGAGAAATGGGACAACTATAATAGCATAATCAATAAAATACATTGAAAAGAGACAGAAATAGAGGAAATGTTCTCATCAACAATGCAGCATATTCCTTTTAGTTGATAAAATATGAAACATGTTAAATGTTTAAGTTTGAAGGAAGTGGTAGATTGATTGTAAAGGTCCCAGTCTATTCCCTCTCCCCATATTTCTATATTTTATTAGACTGTTCCCTGTTCCCTGCCCTCCTTTCTTAGCCTCCTTCTCCCTTGAATGTGGCCAATGGAATGTGATGGTAGTAATGATTTCCCAGTTATTTTTTAAAAATATTTTATTGTTGTTCAATTACAGTTGTCTGCATTTACCCCCACCATTCCCCACCCACCCCAGCCATCCCCACCTCCCTCTCCTGCTTCCGCACTCCCTTGGTTTTGTCCATGTGCCCTTTATAGTTGTTCCTGAAAACTCTTCCCCTTATTATCTCTTCCCACCTCCTCTCTTGTTACTGTCAGATTGTTCTTAATTTCAATTTCTCTGGTTATATGTTGCTTGCTTATTTGTTTCTTGATTAGGTTCCAGTTAAGGGTGAAATTATATGGTATTTGTCCCTCACCACCTGGCTTATTTCACTTAGCATAATGCTCTCCAGATCCATCCATGCTGTCCCAAAGGGTAGGAGCTCCTTTTTTCTCTCTGCTAAGTGGTATTCCATTGTGTAAATGTACCACAGTTTTTTGACCCACTCATTTACTGATGGGCACTTAGGTTGCTTCCAGCCCTTCGGTATTGTAAATTGTGCTGCTATGAACATTGGGGTGCATAGGTTCTTTTGGATTGGTGTTTCAGGGTCCTTAGGATATAATCGTAGCAGTGCAACTGCTGAGTCAAAAGGCAGTTTCTATTTTTAGTTTTCTTAGAAAATTCCATACTGTTTTTCATAGTGATTGCACCAGTCTGCAATCCCACCAACAGTGCACTAGAGTTCCCTTTTCCCCATATCCTCTCCAACAATTGTTGTTTGTTGATTTATTTACGATGGCCATTCCCACTGGTGTGAAGTGGTATCTCATTGTGGCTTTAATTTGCATCTCTCTGATGGCTAGTGATGCTGAGCATCTTTTCATATGTCTCTGGGCCCTCTGTATGTCCTCCTTGGAGAAGTGTCTGTTCAGGACTTTTGCCCATTTTTTAATTTGGTTGTTTGTCTTCCTGGAGTGGAGTTGTGTGAGTTCTTTATATATTTTGGAGATCATACCCTTGTCTGAGGTATCATTGGCAAATACGGTTTCCCATATAGTTGGTTCTCTTTTCATTTGAATGCTGTTTTCTTTAGCCATGCAGAAGCATTTTAATTTGATGAGATCCCATGTGTTTATTCCTTCCTTTCTGTCCCTTGCTCTAGAGGACATATTGGTGAAAATATTGTTGCATGGAATGTCTGAGATTTTCCTGCCTATGTTCTCCTCTAGGACTTTTGTGGTGACACGACTTATATTTAAGTCTTTTATCCACCTTGAATTTATTTTTGTGTATGGTGTAAGTTGGTGATCAGGTTTCATTTTTAAATATATTTTATTGATTATGCTATTACAGTTGTCCCATTTCTCCCCCATCATTCTCCTCCACCCTGCATACCCCCTCCCACCCACATTCCCCCCTTTTAGTTCATGTCCATGTGTCGTAAGTTCTCTATTCTACTTTTCTCACACTATTCTTTCCCTCCCCCATCTATTTTCTACCCACCATCTATGCTACTTGTTCTTTGTACCTTTCCCCCTCTCCTCCTCCCACTCTGCTGTTGCTAACCCTCCATGGGATCTCTATTTCTGTGTTTCTGCTCCTGTTCTAGTTGTTTGCTTAGTTTGCTTTTGCTTTAGGTGTGGTTGTTAATATCTGTGAGTTTGCTGTCTTTTTATTGTCATATTTTTTTTATCTTCTTTTTCTTAGATAAGTCCCTTGAACATTTCATATAATAAGGGCTTGGTGATGATGAACTCCTTGAACTTGACCTTATCTGAGAAGCACTTTATCTTCCCTTCCATTCTAAATGACAGCTTCTCTGGATAGAGCAATCTTGGATGTAGGTCCTTGACTTTCATGACTTGGAATACTTCTTTCCAGCCCCTTCTTGCCTGGAAGGTCTCTTTTGAGGTCTCTTTTGGCAGTCTGATGGGAACTCCTTTGTAGGTGACTGTCCCCTTATCCCTTGCTGCTTCTAGGATTCTCTCCTTATCTTTAATCTTGGCTAATGTAATTACGATGTGCCTTGGTGTGTTCCTCCTTGGGTCCAACTTCTTTGGGACTCTCTGAGCTTCCTGGACTTCATGGAAGTCTATTTCCTTTGCCAGATGGGGGAAATTCTTCTTTATTATTTGTTCAGATAAGTTTTCCACTTGTTGCTCTTCCTCTTCCCCTTCTGGTACCCCTATAATTCAGATGTTGGGATGCTTAAAGATGTCCTGGAGTTTCCTAAGCCTCTCCTCATTTTTTTTGAATCCTTGTTTCTTCATTCTTTTCTGTTTGTTTGCTTCTTTCTTCCTTCTGGTCCACTCCATTGATTTGAGTTCCAGTTTTCCTCCCATCACTATTGGTTCCCTATGCGTTTTCCTTCACTTCATTTATTGTAGCCTTCATTTGTTCATCTAATTTGCGACCAATATCAACCAATTCTGTGAGCATCCTGATCACCAGTGCTTTGAACTGTGCATCTGATAGGTTGGCTATCTCTTGGTCGCTTAGATGAATTGGCTCTAGGGCTTTGATTTGTTCTCCCATTTGAGCCATTTTTTGTTTTTGTTTTTTGGGTGGTCTGTTCATGGCTGTTACATAGTGAGTAATGGAGCCTTAGGTGTTCACCAGGGCGGGGCAGCCCAGTAGCTGGGTTGTGACTCTGTATGTGGAGGCGGGTCCAAGAGGGAACAATGGTGCTTGCTCCACACTCTCTTGGATTCCAGTCCTTTCTGCTGCTTTCCCCAAGCAAATTGGGACCTTCTAGTGCTGATTTCCATGTGAGTGGGCTTGTGTACATTCTAGGACCCTGTGGGTCTCTCCAACAAACTCTCCTGTGAGGCTGGGAGTCTCTCCTGGCACTTCAATCCCCACAAGTGTTTTCATTTGGTGCTTTTAGGCTTTATTTCCTAGCGCTGGGATCCTGGGTTGCTCAGTCTGTCTCGCTGCCCATTTTCACCTGGTTTATCTGGGCGCAAATGTGTGACTGAGGTCAGCCACCTTGTGCGCCTCGCTTGGTCTGCTTGTTGCCTCCCTGCGCCTGGTAACCGTGGCCTGTGCACCTGGGGTGTGCCAATTGCCCTCTGCATATCTGGGACCACAAGCCACTGCTTTATCCTGCTGTGATCCCTCTCCACTGGCCACCAACTTCACCCCTCTTACTGGTGTGGGTGAATTGTTGTTGGACTTCTGTACAATTCAATTTTCTATCTGTTCTGGTTGGTTTTTTGGTTCTGAATTTTTGTTATCCTTAATTTTGGTTGTGAGAGGACGCACAGTGTGTCCACCTACACTTCCATCTTGGCTGGAAGTCAGGTTTCTTCTTCTTCTTCTTTTTTTTTTTTTTTTGCATGTAGCTGTTCTTATCTCCCAACACCGTTTGTTGAAGTGGCTATTTTTACTCTATTTTATGTTGCTGCCCTCTTTGTCAAATATTAATTGACCACGGAGACTTGGGTTTATTTCTGGGTTCTCTGTTATGTTCCATTGGTCTATGTGTCTGTTCTTATGCCAGCAGGCTGCTTTGATTACAATGGCTTTGTAGTACAGTTTGATATCAGGTATTGTGATCCCTCCTACTTTGCTCTTCTTTCTCAAAATTGCTGCAGCTATTTGGGGTTGTTTATGGTTCCATATAAATTTTTGAAGTGTTTGTTCTATATCTGTGAAAAATGTCATTGGTACTTTAATAGGGATTGTGTTGTATCTATAAATTGCTTTGGATAGTATGGACATTTTGATGATATTAATTCTTTCAACCAATGAGCATGGTACATGCTTCCAGTTGTTTGTGTCTTCCTTAATTTTTTTCTTCAGTGTTGTGTAGTTTTCTGAGTACAGGTCTTTTACGTCCTTGGTTAGGTTTATTACTAGTCACTTTATTTTTTTTGTTGCTATGACTTGCCAGTTCTGAAACTAGGTCTGTTGAGGCCTTTTACACCTAAGCTATGTTTTTTAGCATTCTGCATCCACCATGAGAACAGGCCCAGGCTAGCCTGCCAGGTGATGGCCAATCACAAGCAGCAGAGGCAGGTCATGTAGTCAAGACCATCCTAGAGCAACCATTCCCCAGCTCATTCATCAGTTCACTGCTGATGAAGGAAGAGGCAATTCCAGCCAAGGTTAGCAGAGCACAGAAGGATGCACCAATTGACTAGAGACTTGTGAGCTAAATCAGTGCTTATGGTTAAGCCACTTACTTTGGAGGGTTTGTTAGGAAACACAATTGTAGCAATAGATAGCTGTGACATTTATCTATCTATCTATCTATCTATCTATCATCTATCTATTCCACCTGCCCCACCCACCCCCACCTCCCATCCTCAATCCTTTTCCCCTTTGGCTTTGTTGTCCATGGGTTCTTTATACATGTTTCTTGACAACCCTTCCCCTTCTTTCCTCTTTTATCTCCCTTCCCTCTCCTCTCTGGTTACTGTCAGTTTGTTATTAATTTCAATTTCTCTGGTTGCTTTGCTTGCTTGTTTCTTTTATTGATTAGGTTCCACTTATCGGTGAGATCATATGGTATTTGTCCCTCACCACCTGGCTTATTTCACTTAGCATAACATTCTCCAGCTTCGTCCATGCTGACATGAAGGGTAGGAGCTCCTTTGTTCTCTCTGCTGAGTAGCATTCCATTGTGTAAATGTACCATAAGTTTTTGATCCACTCATTTACCAATGGGCACTTAGGTTGCTTCCAACAGTTGGCTATTATATATTGTGCTGCTATTAACATTGGGGTGCATAGGTTCTTCAGAATTGGTATTTCAGAACTGTTAATATATAATCCCAACAGTGGGATCACTGGAAGCAGTTCCATTTTTAGTTTTCTGAGGAAATTCCATACTGTTTTCCACAGTGGCTGCACCAGTTTGCATTCTCACCAACAGTGTACTGGGGTTCCCTTTTCTCCACAATGTCACCAGCACTTGTTGTTTGTTGATTTGTTTATGATTGCCATTCTGACTGGTGTGAAGAGGTATCTCATTGTGGTTTTAATTAGCATCTCTCTGATGGCTAGTGATGCTGAGCATCCTTTCAGAATTCCTATCTCAGCCTAGGTTTAAGTTATGAAACAACAGATATCCTCCTATGGGAGCATTTACTGAACAACCATGAAATTGTGAAGGTGTTCTCCAGCTGGGACTGTGGTTGCTGGATGGCACAGTACCAGAGAAACTGGGGAACTGGGTGATACCTGGAGATGGGAGAAGAATTGGGCCATGACTGACCCTGACCCAGATAGTCTCTGGACTGGTCAGAGAGTTGGGCTGTGTGAAAAGCTGGGTGCTTTTAAAGAATGGTCTACCACAATGAAGGGGAATTCATTAAAAAAAAAAAAAGTTCTAAGCCTCTGGACAAGGAACTCTTGCATGCTGCAGCTGGGCCAACAAAAAGGGAGGAGGGGCCCAATTTGCTTCAAATTGGTGCACCTCATGGACTGATCAAAGTAGGGCATCATGAGCTCAGAGGGTCAGCATTCCCAGAGAGACTAATTTAGTGGGGGTACTAAACTGCTCTGAAGAAAGTTTGCACGTGCAGCACCCAGACCAGCAAAGAGGGAGGAGGGAGTTTTTCCCACTCAGCACACCTCACAGACTAATCAAAGGGTGGCACAACAAGGTGGATTAAAGGCGCGGGCCTGGTGCATATGGGCAGTGGGGGCTGCGTAGCGCTCTGAAGGCTTGGGCTGAAGCCTGGGTACCTGTGCATATTGTAGCCCAGACCAAGCCCCAAAAGCAGAACCACAGAAAAGGAAGAAAAAAACCCAAAAAATGAAGACTAGCCTCACTCTTGCCTGCAGCATCTAGGAAGACCAGCACAACCCTCTTGATGGGATTAATGTCAGCGAGGGGCTTTTTTTTTTCCTTCTAAGTGTAAGACAATAAGACCTGGAGCTGTGAAAGGACCAAAGAAACACCCAGAGAGAGATAAGAAGGTTAAGGGCAATAACAGAGACAAAATTCACTCTGCTATCCTACAGAACTTACATTTTATTATTTTTTGTTATTGTTATTATTATTATTATTATTTATTATCTCTCTTCCTTCCATTTAGTTTTCTTTGTTTTGTTTGTTTGATTTATTGTTTCACTGGTTTTCTTTACAGTCCTTTTCATATTGCATTTTAATTTCTCTTCCTTCATTTGTAGTCTAGTAACACACTACTCTTGGTCTTTTACTTTTTATTCTTTCTATTCAGATCATATATTTCTTGTCATTTTATTGTCATTCCAGTTCCCACATAGCAACTTTTCCTAGTCTTGGTCATCTTCACTATCTTCCTGAGATTTATTACCATTGTGGTTAACTTTCCTTTCTCGCACACTATGCCAAGTTTCTATCCCTTAGTCTCACTATATTTCACCATCCCACCTCGCATAAGTGCTCTGCTTTCTGAAGTCATATCACATTCTTTTTCCCCTCTAATAAGAGTCTTATTTCTTTTTTACCTTTTATAAAAAGTGGTTAGTTGGGTGAAATATCATGGTTATTGGTGTACCTCTCCAGAGGATCTCCTATCTGTTTTCTACTTACTGGTACTTTAAATCTCATAAAATATTCTCCTGCTGTCTTCATCTATTTTGCCTTCACCCAGTCCCTGCTCACATACAAGATAAGGTGGGAGTTGTGCATGCTAGAAAACGCAGTGGAAGAGAGAACCCACCAACAAAGGAGCCATGAACAGTTAAAATCCAAGAACAACAAGAGAGCCCACTCAAATGCAAGAAAGGGCAACCCTAGAACATCCAGGCAAGGAGATCAAAGAGACCACACCACTGAGTCCACAGAACTCCTACCCTAGAAGTTCACCATACAAAGGCAGCTAGCAAAGCAGAGGATCACAGAAATTACAGAAACAAATAAAAAGCTTCACTCAAAATTGGGAGACAGAGAAAGAACACCCAATCTAAAGGAATGGAAGACTCCTCACTAAAAGAGCTAAATGAAATGGAGACCAGAAAACTATTAACTATACAATAAAAAGAATGGTTATAAGGATGCTCAGGAAACACAGAAAACTACAAGGAACTGAGTAGGAAATACAACAGTATGAAAAAGGAAATAAAAACTATAAACAAGAACCAGGAAGAAATCAAGAATAGAATTTCTGAAATAAAAAACATGCTAGAAGGAATTACAAGCAGGCTGAATGAAGCAGAGTACTGAATTAGTCAGCTGGAAGACAAGGTAAAAAGAAATACCCAAGTAGAGCAGCAGCACAAAAAAAAAAAAGACTAAAAAAATATGAAGATAGCTTATGGAACTCCAAAACAACATGAAATGCAACAACATTCTATCATAGGAATACCAGAAGGAGAAGAAAAGGAGCAAGGGATAGAAACTCTGTTTGACAAAATAATGACAGAAAACTTCCCTAACATGGAGATGGGAAAAACCACTTAAGTTCAAGAAGCACAGAGAGTCCCAATTAAGAGGAACCCGAAGAGGCCTATTCCAAGACGCATCACAATTAAAATTCCAAATTTTAAAGACAATGAGAGAATCTTAAAAGCAGCAAGGGAGAAATAAGAAGTAACATACAAAGAAGCTCCAATAAGGGTAACACCTGATTTCTCAACAACAAGAAATATTCCAAGTAATGAAAATCAAAGGCCTGCAACCAAGACTACTCTACTGATCAAGTCTCTCAGTTAAAATGGAAGGTGAAATAAGGAGTTTCCCAGACAAAAGAAGGCTAAAAGAATGCACCTCCACCAAACCAGTATTACCAGACATGCTAAAGGGACTGCTTTAAGATGATGAAGGCAAAGAATGAGAGAGATAGAAACACAGGGACAAAAGGGGAGGAATGAATAAGTACATATCAATAATAACCTTAAATGTGAATGGATTAAATGCTTCAATCAATAGACTTAGGGTAGCTGAATGGATAAGAAAGCATGACCCACACATATGCTGCCTACAAGAGACCCACCTCAGAACAAAAGACCTACACAGACTGAAAGTGAACAGATGGAAAAAATATTCCAAGCAAATGGACAGGAAATTAAATCTGGGGTAGCAATAATTATATCAGACAAAATAGATTTCAAAACAAAGGCCATAAAAAGAGATACTGAAAGACACTTCATAATAGTCAAGGAAAGAATCCATCAAGAAGAAATAAACAGCCCAGGCTGATGTGGCTCAGTGAATTGAGTTCTGGCCTGCGCACCAAAGGATCACAGGTTCAGTTCCCAGATCAGGGCACGAGCCTGGGTTTCGGGCCAGGACCCCAGTAGGGGGTGTGTGAGAGGTAACCATACATTGATGTTTCTCTCCCTCTCTTTCTCCTCCCTTTCCCTCTAAGCAAATAAAATATTTTTTAAAAAAGAAGACATAAACATTGTAAACATATTGCACCCAACATAGTCCCCAGATATATAACGACAATCTTGGAGCATTTCAACAAACATACATCCTGGCCGTGTGGCCCAGTGGATTGAATGCCAGCCTGGGAACCATGGAGCTGTCAGCTAGATTCCCAGTCAGGACACATGCCTGGGTTGCAGGCGAGGTCCCCAGTTGGGGGCATGTGAGAGACAACCACACATTGATGTTTCCCTCCCAATCTTCCTCTCCCCCTTCCCCTCTTCCTAAAAAGACATAAATAAAACTTTTAATTTATATTTTTATTTTAAAATATATTTTATTGATTTTGCTATTACAGTTGTCCTATTTTTCTCCCTTTTATTCCCCTCCATCCTGTACCCCCCTCCCACTATCATTCCCCCACCTTAGTTTATATCCATGGGTCATACATACAAGTTCTTAGGCTTCTCCATTTCCTATATTATTCTTAACCTCACCTGTCCATTTTGTACCTACCATTTATGCTTCTTATTCCCTGTACCTTTTCCCCCATTGTCCCCCTCCCCCTCCATGTGATCTGATAACCCTCCATGTGATCTCTATTTCTGTGAATCTGTTCCTGTTCTAGCTGTTTGCTTAGTTCATTTTTGTTTTTTTAGGTTCAGTTGTTGATAGTTGTGAGTTTGTTGTCATTTAACTGTTTGTATTTTTGACCTTCTTCTTTTTCTTAGATAAGTCCCTTGAACATTTCATATAATAAGGGCTTGGTGAGGATGAACTCCTTTAACTTGACCTTATCTGGGAAGGACTTTCTCTTCCCTTCCATTCTGAATGATAGCTTCACTGGATAGAGTAATCTTGGATGTAGGTCCTTGCCTTTCATGACTTAGAATATGTCTTTCCAGCCCCTTCTTGCCTGCAAAGTTTCTTTTGAGAAATCAGCTGATTGTCTTATGGGAACTTCTTTATGGGTAACTGTCTGCTTTTAAGATTCTCTCCTTATCTTTAATCTTGGCTAATGTAATTATGATGTGCTTTGGTGTGTGCTTCCTTGGGTTTAATTTCTTTGAGACTCTCTGAGCTTCCTAGATTTCCTGAAGTCTATTTCCTTTGCCAGATTGGGGATGTTCTCCTTCATTATTTTTTTCAAATAAGTTTTCAATTTCTTGCTCTTCCTCTTCTCCTTCTGGCACCCCTATGATTTGGATGTTGGAACATTTAAAGTTATCCTGGAGGTTCCTAATCCTCTCCTCATTCTTTTGAATTCTTGTTTCTTCATTCTGTTCTGGTTGGAAGTTTATTTCTTCCTTTTGCTCCAAACCATTGATTTTGGTCCCAGTTTCCTTCCCTTCACTGTTGGTTCCCTATACATTTTCCTTTATTTCACTTTTCATAGCCTTCATTACTTCCTCTGTTTTATGACCATACTCAAACATTCCTGTGAGGATCCTGATTACCAGTGTTTTGAACTTTGCATCTGATAGGTTGGCTATCTCTTCATTGCTTAGTTGTGTTTTTTCTGGAGTTTTGATCTCTTCTTTCACTTGGGCCATATTTTTTTTTTTTTGTCTCGGTGTGCCTGTTATGTAGTAAAGGGAAGAGCTTTAGGTATTTGCCAGGGTGGGGCAACCCAGGTGGCTGGGTTGTGATGATGTATGTTGGGGAGGGGTATGAGAGGTAACAGTGCCTCTTGCTCGGCTCTCAGGAGGCCTTCAGTCATATCCTCTGCTACCCACAAGCAAATTGGGCCCTTCTGGTGCTGATTCCAGGGGTGGGGGTGGTTTTGTGTACATTCTAGGACCCTGTGGACCTCTCCAACAAACTCTCCTGTGAGGCTGGGAGTTTCTCCCACCACCACAAACCCCACAGGTTTCTACAGTCAGAGGTTTTAAGGCTTTATTTCCCTTCATTGGAACCCTGGGTTGTGTGGTCTCTGTAGCTCCCCCATTGTTCCTCCTGGTTTCTCCACACACAAATATGGAATTGCTTGCTCCATCAGCAGCCATCTTGCCCTGTCCACCAGCCACTGCTTTGCTTGCCCCAGTCCTCTGTGCTCCCTTGCCATTTGTCCTCTCTGCCTTGGTTGCCTGTCTCTGCTTCTTCTAGCAGTCTGGATGAATGTTTCTTCTTTAATTCCTTGGTTGTTGTACTTCCATACAGTCAGACTTTCTGACATTTCTGGTTAATTTTTGTTCTTAAATTTGTTGTTGTCCTTCTTTTGATTGTGCAAAGAGGCAAAGTATATCTACCTACTCCTCCATCTTGGCCTTTGATGAACATAGTAGTCCTCAATATTCGAAGTCATGGCCATTCTGGAAAGAAAAGGTTCAAGTTCAGTGCCATAAACTATTCTGGCTGCCTTCCAAGCAGGGAGGCTGAAATGAGCTTTGCCCTGGGTGACACTCTACCTTGTCACTGATTAACCAGCTTTGCAGGAAGGCTGCTCCATAGACAGCCTTCTGTCCATCCTGCTGTGTCTTGAGAGTGATATCTGGCCAAGTATTGGTGATTAGAAAAAATGTCCACTCGCTACCACCAAGCTGCTAGTGATAGCTACCTGGAACTTCTGAAAGAGGCTACCAAAAGAGATCTGAACCTTTCTGATGAAGATGGAATGACTCCCACACTCCTGGCAGCCTACCATGGGAACTTAGAAGCCCTAGAAATAATCTGCAGCAGAGGGTAAGTTCAACCTGAGGTTGTTTTTTTTTTTTAATCTTCACCCGAGGATATGTTTATTGAGTTTAGAGAAAGAGGAAGGGAGGGGGAAAGAGGGAGAGAGGAGGCAGGGAGAGAGAGAAACATCAATGTGAGAGAAAAACATCAACCAGTTGCCTCCCATACATGCCCTGACCAGGGATAGTACCTGAAACCTTTTGGTGTATGGGATAATGCTCCAGCAAACTGAGACACCTGGCCAGGGCCAACTTGAAGATTTTGACTGGAGCCTGTTTACAGTAGGATCTGGCAGACCAGCAGCAAGAGGCAGGGAAATTCAGTGAAAATATTACTTTGTCATCTTTCTAGACCAGAGGTGTCGAACTCATTTTCACTGGCAGCCACATCAGCCTTGTGGTTGCCTTCAAAGGGCTCAATGTAATTTCAACTCCTTGACAGTTAAGGAGTAGTTACATTTAGTAGTCCTAAAATTATTTTGGCCCTTTGAAAGCAAGCATGAGGTTGATGTGGCCCCTGATGAAAATGAGTTTAACACTCCTGTTCTAGACTGTCTAAGTAATTGTATTTTTAAGAGAAAGGGAGAAACCACCCAGAGATACTGTCTTTGCTCACTGAGAACTGGCACCATGTGGATGGCTCATCCTTTGTGAGCCACATACGGGGAAAATCCTGAGCTCTAAGGTGTGTTAGCTGCCTCATGGGGAAGTTATTTTAATTGGGGAAGAATTTTTAAGGCACAGAATATCTTTCCATGCCTTAAAAATTATTGTCCATAAATTTAAATGATTGCCCCTTTAAAAAGAGATCAATGTTCTAGTTGGTTTTAAAGTGTCAACCTTGATTTGAACAAATGATGTTATTGTATATTTCTATCTATGCCATTTAAATCTCACAGCCTTTATTAATGCTCAATCCTAGTACAAGCCCATGATTCTTAGATGAAGTTGCTGACTTTACAAGCTGTGTAAGAGACCTTCAGCCTGTCTTACCTTTATTACCTTTCTGGCAGTCAGATACATATATGCACACACTTCCCACACACACAAATTCTAATTCAGAAGTTAGCTGGTTCTTTTCTTCTGTTTGCTACCAGAGGTGCTAGGTAGTGTTGGCAACTATAACCTAAGAGGGGTAAAGAAAGAAAAAAAGAAAATGTAAACAAAGGGGTCCAGTGAATTTATTTCAGTTCAATACATATTTATTTATAGATACCTGCTATGTGTCAGCCATTTGCTACCTGCCAGGATGCTGCCCTCAACAAGAGAGATACAATGACAGTCCTCATAGTGATCAGATTGAGAGAGGAAGACAGATATTAAACAAGTCCTGTATGACATGTGTTACAAAGAGGGAAATAGAGGGCACTAAATAGATGACACAAGCATCTCTCCTAATCTAGGGGGTGAGGGAAGGCTTTCTGGAGCATTTAAGCTGGGATTTGAAGGATGAAAAGGAGTTGGCCAGATGAAGATGGAAAGAAGATTGTTTCCAAGTGAGAGCACTGTGTATTACGGGAACTAAAGAAGTTGAATATGGCTGAATATGGGTTGAGTGGGAGAGGCCAAGTTGTAAGAGACAAGACCAGATCACAGAGCCTTGTAAACTCTGTTAAAGGGGCATGGGAAGCCATTCCCATGGGTTTACGCAGGGCAGCCACCTGGTCAATTTGTGTTTACAAAATTTGTTCAGGCAGCTATACAGCTGTGTGAGAGAGAGACAGACAGTTGGGCTCTTTTAATGGTTGAAATGAACAAGGGTAGAGTAATGATGATGGGGAGATGTGGATGAATTCAAGTTGTAGTTTGGATGTAGAATTAATTATGATTGACTGGATGTTGGGGTGGGTAAATAAAAGAACAGGAGAATCAAGGCCCCAGGTTCTGGCTTCAACATCTTGTGGATGTTGGCACCATTTACTGAAGTGGGGAGGCGCTTTAGTAAAAGTTAGAAAACCCAAAGGTGGTGGACGGAGTTTCTGAGTTGAGAGTTGAAAGAGGAAGTCAGTGGACTGGTGTTTTTCCATTCGTTTTGCCTGATTGACTTCCTTTTCCCAGGCTGCACCCTGACCCCCACCACCATCAATCAGCCTTCTCCAGGTTATAGCACCATACCATCTCTCCTTTTCTTCCAAACTTTCTCCAACTACTTAGTGTTCCACATCTGCTCCAAATGCAAGATGTCAGTTACTTCAAAACCAGTGAAAGCCCTTGATCTTCTTGAGGTGCAATTTAAAAGGCAATGCCTAGGTGTTCTCTCTCAATCTCTCTCTCCCTCCTCCCCCATTTCCTCCCCTGTCTCTCTCCTTTGTATGCCTGAAACATTATCTTACACTTATTTTTCTGCTGGTCTTTATTTCTGAAAAATGACACTTAACTGCTTTTGATGAGCAATAATTGCACCTCAGATAAACCTCATTGGCTATGATACTGCCACTGCACAAAATTACACTTAACAGTTTTGCTGGTTTTTATTTATGACAAATGTAGCTTAAGTTGAACCCAGAAAATTAAACCATATATATGCACACAGATTCAAAGAAAACATGTCCTATAATGTCATGCTCTATGTTATATATATAATATGTATAGTGTGTATAAACCTATATGTATTCGTACATGTGTAGATATTATATAAATATATGTATGCATAGTTATTGTGTATAAAATATGTACATATTTCTACACACAAAGTGATATCTAACTGGACTTTTTTTTGGTAGCATGCATTTTCTTAACCTTCAATATATAATGAAAACTTTTCTATGTAAATATATATTCTTTTATAATTTAATGTTCAGAGATTGTTATTCTAGTCAATAAATATATTGTTTCAAAAATTTAATATATTTTATTAATTATGCTATTACAGTTTTTCCACTTTATCTCCCCTTTATCTCCCTCCACCCTGTACCCCCCTCCCACTATCATTCCCCCACCTTAGTTCATATCCATGGGTCATACATACAAGTTCTTAGGCTTCTCCATTTCCCATATTATTCTTAACCTCACCCTATTTTGTACCTACCATTTATGCTTCTTATTCCCTGTACCTTTTCCCCCATTGTCCCCCTCCCCCTCCATGTGATCTGATAACCCTCCATGTGATCTCTATTTCTGTGAATCTGTTCCTGTTCTAGCTGTTTGCTTAGTTCATTTTTGTATTTTTAGGTTCAGTTGTTGATAGTTGTGAGTTTGTTGTCATTTAACTGTTTGTATTTTTGACCTTCTTCTTTTTCTTAGATAAGTCCCTTGAACATTTCATATAAGGGCTTGGTGAGGATTTAACTTGACCTTATCTGAGAAGCACTTTCTCTTCCCTTCCATTCTAAATGATAGCTTCGCTGGATAGAGCAATCTTGGATGTAGGTCCTTGCCTTTCATGACTTGGGATGTGTCTTTCCAGCCCCTTCTTGCCCACAAAGTTTCTTGTTCCTCTCTCTGCTGGTTTTCAGTCACTTCCCCTACTACCCACAAGCAAATTGGCCTCTTCTGGTGTTGATTCCCAGGTGGCTGGGCTTGTGTACGTTCTAGGACCCTGTGGATCTCTCCGACAAACTCTCCTGTGAGTCTGGGAGGTTTTCCCGCCACCACAACACCCACAGGTTTCTATATTCAGGGTTGTTTGTTTGTTTGTTTGGGAGAGCACAGGTACATTTATTTTATGTGACATTGAGCATGGATTCATAAAAAAAAATCTCATGATGTTTTAAGTAAATTTACAATTTTTTAAATTAATTATATTATTGTTGTTCAATTACTGTCGTCTGCACTTTTCCCTCATGACTACCCCTCACCTTAGCCAAACACACCTCCCTCCCTTAATTTTACACTCCCCCTTTGATTTTGTCCATGTGTCCTTTATAGTTGTTCCTGAAAATTCTTCCCCCCATTATCCCCTCCAATCTCCCTTCTAGTTAACGTCAGATTGTTCTTAATTTCAGTGTTTCTGGGTATATTTTGCTTGCTTTTTTTGTTGTTGTTGATTAGGTTCCAGTTAAAGGTGAGATTATATGGAATTTGTCCCTCACCACCTGGCTTATTTCACTTAGCATAATGCTCTCCAGTTCCATCCATGCTGTTGCAAAGCGTAGGAGCTCCTTCTTTCTCTCTTCTGCATAGTATTGCATTCTGTAAATGTACCATAGATTTTGATCCATTTTGATCCCATCATTCACTGAAGAACACTTAGGTTGCTTCGGGCACTTGGCTATTGTAAATTGTGGTACTATGAACATTGGGGTGAATAGGTACATTTGGATTGGTGTTTCAGGGTTCTTCAAATATAATCCCAGCAGTAGAATTGCTGGGTCAAAAGGCAGTTCCACTTTTAGTTTTCTGAGGAAATTCTATACTCTTTTCCACAGTGGCTGCACCAGTCTGCATTCCCACGAACAGTGCACTAAGGTTCCCTTTTCTCCACATCATCTCCAACACATGTTGTTTGTTGATTTATTTACGGTGGCCATTCCCACTGGTGTGAAGTGGTATCTCATTGTGGTTTTAATTAGCATCTCTCTGATGGCTAGTGATGCTGAGCATCTTTCCATATGGCTCTGGGCCCTCTGTATGTCTTCCTTGGAGAATTGTCTGTTCAGGACTTTTGCCCATTTGTTAACTGGGTTGTCTGTCTTCCTGGAGTGGAATTGTGTGAGTTCTTTATATATTTTGGAAATCAGACCTTTATCTGAGGTATCATTGGCAAATATGTTTTCCAAAATTGCTGGTTTTCTTTTAATTTTAATGCTATTATCTTTAACCATAAAGAAGTTTTTTAATTTGATGACATACCATTTGTTTATTCTTTCCTTTATGTCCGTTGCTCTAAGGGACATATCAGTGACAATTTTCATGCATGGAATCTCTGAGATTTTCCTGCTGATGTTTTTCTCTAGGACTTTTATGGTGTCATCACTTATATTTAAGTCTTTTATCCACCTTGAATTTATTTTTGTGTATGGTATAAGTTGCTGATCGAGTTTCATTTTTTTGCATGTAGCTGTCCAGATCTCCCAACACCATTTGTTGAACAGGCTATTTTTACTCCATTTTATGCTGCTTTCCCCTTTGTCAAGTATTAACTCACCACAGAGACTTAGGTTTATTTCTGGGCTCTTTGTTCTGTTCCATTGGTCTATGTGTCTTTTGTTATGCCAGTATCAGGCTGGCATACAGTGGCCTTGTAATACAGTTTGATATCAGGTATTGTGATCCCTCTGACTTTGTTCTTTTTTCTCAAAATTGCTGCAGCTATTCAGGGTTGTTTATGGTTCCATATAAATTTCTGAAATGTTTGCTCTATATTTGTGAAATATGTCATTGGCACTTTAATAGGCATTGCATTGAATCTATAAATTGCTTTGGGTAATATGGACATTTTGATGATGTTTGTTCTTGCAATCCATGAGCATGGTACATGCTTCCATTTGTTTGTGTCTTCCTTGATTTCTGTCTTCATTGTTGTGTAGTTTTCTGAGTACAGATCTTTTACTTCTTTGGTTAGATTTATTCCTAGATACTTCATTTTTCTTGTTGCTATATCAAATGGGATTTTTTTAATTGATTTCTGTTTTTGATATTTCATTGTTGGTGCACAAAAATGACTCTGATTTCTGAATATAGACTTTGTATCCTGCTGTCTAGCCAAATTCATTTATTAGGTTGAGCAGTTTTTTTGCAGAGTCTGTAGGACTGCCTATTACACTATCATGTCATCTGCAAAGAATGACAGTTTTGTTTCATCCTTTCTGACTTGGGTGCCTTTTATTTCCTTTCCTTGTCTGATCGCTGTGGCTAAAATTTACAATACTATGTTGAATATAAGTGGTGAAAGTGGACAACCTTGTCTTGTTCCTGATCTTAGTAGGAAAGATTTTAGTTTTTGCCCATTGAGTGTGATGTTGGCTGTAGGTGTGTCCTATATGGCCTTTATTATGTTGAGGAATGGTCCCTCTATTCCCATTTTGCTGAATGTTTTTATCATAAATGAGTGCTGTAGTTTATGAAATGCTTTTTCTGCATCTTTGCTACAATCATGTAATTTTTGCCTTTTCTTTTATGTGATATATTATGTTTATTGATTTGTGAATATCGCACCATCCTTGCATCCCTGGGATAAATCCTACTTGGTCGTGGTGTATGATCTTTTTAACATATTGCTGGCTGCAGTTTGCTAATATTTTGTTGAAGATTTTAGCATCTTTGTTTATCAGTGATATTACTCTAAAGTTTTCTTTCTTTGTTATGTCTTCATCTGGTTTTGGGATTAGGATGATGCTGGTTTCATAAAAAGAGTTTGGAGTCTTCAATCTTCTTGAATATTTTGGAATAGTCTGTGAAGGACAGAGGATAGCTCTTCCTTAAATGCTTTGTAGAATTCTCCTGTGAAACCATCTGGGCCATGGCTTTTGTGTGTTGGGAGTTTTTTGATTACTGCTTCAATTTCATCTGCTGTTATTGGTCTGTTCAGGCTTTCTGCTTCTTCTTCATTCAGTTTTGGAAGATTATATTTTTCTAGAAATTTGTCCATTTCACCTAGGTTTTTAAATTTCTCAGCATATAGTTCTTTGTAGTAATTTCTTAACAATCTTTTGTATTTCTGTGGTATCAGTTGTAATCTCTTCTCTTTCATTTCTAATTGTGTTTATTTGGGTCCTCTTTCTTTTTTTCTTGATGAGTCTGTTTAAAGACTGGTCAATTTTGTTTATCTTTTCAAAGAATCAGCTCCTGGATTTATTGATCCTTAGAATTGTGCTTTTAGGCTCTATGTTGTTTAAATCTGCTCTGATTTTGGTTATTTCCTTCCTCTACTTGCTCTGGGCTGTCTTTGTTGTTGTTCCTCAAGTTTTTGTAGGTGTAGGGTTAGGTTGTTTATTTGAAATGTTTCTATCTTTTTTAGGTAGGCCTGTATCACTATGAACTTCCCTGTCAGGACTCCTTTCCCTGTTTCCCATAGGTTTTAGATTATTGTGAGTTCATTTTCATTTATTTGGAGAATCTTAGCTCATGTAATTATAATTTTCTTTGGTGTGTTCCTTCTCAGGTCCAAGCTCTTTGGGATCCTTTGAGCTTCTTGGACTTACTGGGACTCTATTTCCTTTGCCAGATTAGGGTAGTTCTCCCTCATTATTTTTTCAAAAAAGTTTTCAATTTCTTGCTCTTCCTCTTCTCCTTCAGGTACCTGTGCAATTCGGATGTTGAAACATTTAAAGATGTCCTGGAGGTTCCATAGCTTTTCATTTTTTTTGAATTCTTATTTCTTGATTCTGTTCTGGTTGAAAGTTTCTTTCTTTGTTCTGCTCTAAACTGTTGATTTGAGTTCCAGTTTCCTTCCCTTCAGTGTTGGTTCCCTGTACATTTTCCTTTATTTCACTTCTCATAACCTTCATTTTTTTTCTAATTTGTGACCATATTAATTAATTCTGTGAGCATTCTGATTAGCAGTGTTTTGAAGTGATAGGTTGGCTGTCTCTTGGTTGCTTAGTTGAAATTTTTTCTGGAACTTTGATCTGGGCTTTCATTTGGGCTTTTTTTTCTCTCTCTCTGCGTACCTGTTACATAGTTAGGGGCAGAGCCTTAGGTGTTCTCTAGAGCAGGGCAACCCACATCACTGCATTATGAGGCTGTATGGGAGGGAGGCATCCAAGAGGGAAGTGTGCTGCTTGTTCTTCTCTCTGCTAGTTTTCATTAACTTTTCCCACTACCCACAAAAAAATTGGGCCCTTCTGTTGCTGGTTCCTGGGTATGTGGGTTTGTGTACGTTCCAGGTTCCTGTGGGCCTCTTCAACAAACTCTGTTGTGAGGCTGGGAGTTTCTCCCGCTGCTGCCTCATCCCACACAGGTGTTTTCAGTCAGAGTCTGTTAGTCTTTATTTACTGGTACTTTAACCCTGGGTTGCTCTATCTATCTTGCTCCCCAGTTGTTCCTCCCAGTTTATCTACATCTGAGTGTGGGACAACCCAGTCCTCCAGCCATCTCCTTGCCATGAGTCCTCTCTGCCTGGCTGCCCATCTCTGCCCCTTGTACTGGTCTGGATGAATGTTTCTTCTTTAACTCCTTGGTTGCCAGACTCCATACAGTTTGATTTTTTTTTCTGTCAGTTCTGGTTGTTTTTTTTTTTTGTTGTTGTTGTTTTTAAATTTGTCGTCATTCTTTTGGTTGTGTGAGAAGGCACTGTGTGTCTCCCTATGCCTCTATCTTGGCCAGAATCCTGATTCTTTTTCTTCTTGTTGTTTTGATTGCTTGTTTTTTGCTTCCTTATGTTCCAAATCATTGATTTGATTGTTGTCTTCATTCACTCTACTGTTGTCTCCATTTAAATTATTCTTTATTTCAATTAGTGTATCCTTTATTTCTGACTGGATCTCTTTGATGCTGTTGAGGTCCTCACTAAGTTCCTTGAGCATCCTTATAACCAGTGTTTTGAACTCTACATATTACAGATTGCTTATCTCCATTTCATCTAGTTCCTTATCTGGAGTTTTGATCCATTCTTTCACTTGGGCCATGTTTCTTTGTCTCCTCATTTGGCAGCCTCCCTGTTTATTTCTATGTATTAGGTAGAGCTGCTATGACTTTTTGTCTTGGTAGCATGGCCTAATATAGTATATATCCTGTTGGGTCCAGCGGCACAGCCTCCCCTATCAAGGTGGACCCTTTGTGTGAACTAAGTACACTCTCCTCTTGTAGTTGAGCCTTTGTTGTTAGCAGGCCAATGGGAGGGATTTATCCAGGCCAGTCAGCTGCAAGGACTGGCTGTGACCACTTACCACCAACCTCCACCCTCTGTGGAGTATCTTCTGTCCAGGGGCAGGGTGGTAGTGCTCCAATGTGGTCTGTAACTGTCTACTGAGTACGCTGGCCCTGGGGTTTCCTGGGTGGTGCAGGTCAAGGTCAGCCCCCACCTGTGTTTTTCACAGGGCCACCCTGCCTAAGCTATAAAGCAATCCAAGATAGCTGCTACTTGTGCTGGGCTTGGGGTTTCCCAGACAAAGCAAAGCTATGAATCTAGGCTGGACTCTGCTAGTGCCATGCCTGGGACTCACTGAAGCCATCTGTTGCTTGTTTGATAGGATTTAGGAAGGTGTGATGCATAAGCCAAGAGCCACCAGTCATGAAAAAGCAGCTTGGGTGGGTCTGTAAGTTGGGTGGGACAGATCTCTGGGGATATCCAAGACAGGTCAAACAGTGTTAGCCAAGTTTATGGAGTCTCATATATAGCACCAGCTTGCCAGCTCTGTGGGGGGAAGGTTTAGAAAAGGGACAATGGCTTCTGCTCATCTTAATGCCAGACACTTCAGTTCCTCCCTGTATGCCATTGGTGCCCTTCAAGCTGCTACCCCAGTGCTAGAGCTCAGAGGGAGTAAGTCTGAGAAGGTGAGCCTGTATGTGGATTCTTTAAGAGGAACTGCTTGGGATTCCAGAAGTTTCTTCCACTGACTTAATCCCCACTGGTTTTTGCAGCCAGAAATTATGGAGATTTATCTTTCTGGCACTAGAACCCTGGGCTCAGGGTACCTGGTGTGGGACTGAGATTCTTTGCTCCTGAGATATCCCTCCAGAATTTTTTATCCACCACACATGGGTGAGAGACCAGCCTATTCTGAGTCTGCACTCCTCGTACCAGTCTGGATGGTTGTGGTTTCTTTAATTCTGTGGTTGTCAGACATCCATTCAACTTGACTTCTTACAGTTCTGAGTAATGGTTGTTCTATATTTTGGTTGTAATTTTCATGTGGTTGTATGAAGAGGCAAGCCATGTCTGCCTATGCCACCATCTTGACCAGAAGTCCAGAAATTTCAATTAATCTTAGTTAAACATGGTAGCTCTATTTCCTTCTCATTAAGCATGTGACTCAATTCAGGACAATGAGACATGAAAGTTGTCCTTCGATGGAGTGTTTTGGAAATCTTTTCCTGCTTTAAAAAATGAGACCCAGAGTAGAGATGGGCTCTTCTTGTTTCTGACCATGTGATGTCTGGATGTCATGTGTCTGGACGTTCGGAAGCTATCTTCTAATAATGCCAAGTCAGCATTAACATGCATTTTGTTTTTTAAGTTTTTGCACCTTCTGTTCAGAGAAAAAAATTAGCATTTTTTTGATATTTTCTTTTCTAGGGGGGACCCTGATAGATGTGACATCTGGGGAAACACTCCTCTACATTACGCAGCCTCCAATGGCCATGCCCACTGTGTCTCATTCCTAATCAACTTTGGTGCCAACATCTTTGCCTTAGACAATGACTTACAGTCTCCACTGGACGCTGCCGCTAGCAGAGAGCAGAATGAATGTGTTTCTCTCCTGGATAAGGCAGCTACTGCCCAGAACATCATGAACCCCAAGAAGGTCACTAAGCTGAAGGAGCAGTCTCAGAAGAATGCCAGGAGGCAGATCAAAGAGTGTGAGAGGCTCCAGGAGAAGCATGAAAATAAGATGGCCCGCACCTACAGAGAGGAATCTGGTACTTTTTCTTCCAAGAGCACTCTTTCCAGATCGTCTCTTTCAAATGCTTCTGCTTCCAGCACATTTGGGTCACTGTCTAAGGGCATTAAAGGTACCTTCAATATAAAGTTCAAGAAGAATAAAGATACATCAGAGCAGGTAGAGAAGGAGCGCAGAAATGAGCAGAGAAATGTGATGGATGTGTTCAGAGAGGAAGAAGAAGGCACATTCTCAGGGGACTTCAAAGAGCAGCTCCAGGTTTCAGCAGAGGGCAGCTGTGTGCAACACGAATCCATTCTCAGCCGTCCAGGTCTAGGGAATATTATTTTTAGAAAGAATAGAATAGCAAGCCCTGAAGACATCTCAGATACCGAGAAGGAGTTAGAGTTTAAAATGTCCAGTGAATTGCTTCAGAGACAAGGAACAGCAGAGGCCGATGAAGTGGTGGCTGATGAGGAGGGAGAGGAGAACAGCCTGAAAGATGACCTTCCTTGGGATGAGGATGCAGTGGAGTGGGAGGAAGATGTGGTTGACGCTACACCCCTGGAAGTATTCTTACAGTCTCACCACCTGGAAAAGTTTCTTCCCTTTTTCATGAGGGAGCAGATGGATCTAGAAGCTCTGTTGCTTTGCTCTGATGAGGATCTTCAGAACATTCAAATGCAGCTGGGTCCCAGGAAGAAAGTTCTTAATGCCATAAACAGTAGGAAGCAAGTGCTCCAACAGCCTGGGCAACTGGTCGACACCAGGCTGTGATCGAGTGTTGGCTAAACAGGGTGAGCCCGCAGCAGTGGGGTGATGCTGTGGTCCACTGGAAGCACTCCAGGCAATACCTTCTCTCTACTGAATGCCAAGCCACTGAGTATGATGTCTGAGCTCTTGGAATTTCCCACCTAAAAAAGAGGCCCAAGCTCTACTCTGAGAAATTCTCTATACCTATACAAATAAACCACCAGTGAGAAACTCAAGGAGACCTGGGAATAAAAACCTGCATTTCAGTGAAAACCTAACAATAAAACAATGAATTGTAAAAAAAACAAAAACAAACAAACAAAAAAACAAAAAACCTGCATTTCCCTTCCATTATCTTTTTAATATTTTTTAATCTAGAAAGGGTTAAATGGATGAAGTAGAGGAAAAACTCTCTACTTTTCCAACTCTGGATATAAGATTATAATCTCTCAACACACTGCTTTTCACTTTCTGATTTTCATGGTCCGGGGATTCCAACTCCAATTCTGTCCTTAGCTCTAGACTTTGTTGGGAGAGATTAAAATTCCTCTATTGGCCTATGATTTGATACCCAACTTAAATGTGTCTGAACATTTAACAGATGTCTGTACATTTACAAGTAATGAAAATGGATCTATAGTACTTCTACCTGAGAACAGAGTATCAGGTAGGGAGAACGAAGAGACAAATAGAATATAGGATACCTACTATGAACAGAATTGTTTTCCTCAAATTCATATACTGAAGCCCTATCCCCAATACAACTGTATTTGGAGATAGGACCTTTGTCAAGTGAGATGGGGTCATAAGTGTGGGGCTCTAATCCCATATAACTCTTGTCCTTTAAGAGGAAGAGACACCAGGATGCATGTGCACAAAGAAAAGGCCTTATGAGGACACCGAGAGGATGGCCATCTGCAAGCCAAGAGAGGCCTCAGAAGACACCACACCTGTGGACACTTTGATCTTGACCTTTCAGCCTTCAGAACTCTAACAAAATAAATATCTATTGTTCATGCCACACAGTCCATGGTAGTTTGTTATCGCAGCATGAGCAGACTAAAATAGTATAGAAGCAAGGGGGTGGCAAAGAAGAAAAATACATGGGAAAAAAAGTCTGGCATATTTGATGATTTTTCTAAGGGTAAATAATTCCTCAAACTTTAAAAAACAAAGAAAGAAAAAAATAGATTCTTTGTAGGGAAAATTTGATTATAAAAGTAAATTTTACATTTTCATGTTCATTATGTGTTTATTTTTTATTTACTGTTGTCTATCACCATTGCTACATATCTAAATTCATGTAGATTCTATAATATAAATTTGCAACATTGCTGCTGACATTTTTTGAGTGACAATGTCAAATTCAAATCAAAACCCTACTGAATAGCTGAGCTTCATTGGATTTTTATAGCCAGACTTACATCAAGTGAAATTTACCATCAATTATGTGTATAAAATAGAAAGTTGTTTCTCGAGCATGCTTCCTGACTCACATGTTTGGATTATTTCAGGAAGCACTGTGGAAGACATAAGCTTAGGGAGGATACAAATGCTGAAATCTGATGAACAATTGGTTCATTCTCTCACAATACATGGATTCAGAGAGGTTGTCAGTCTTCAAATAAAAATGTTGCACTAAGGAACAATTATGCTTAAAAATACTGCATTTTGTTGGTTGGAATAAATTGAAGTTGTCTTTGCTTTCTATAATGTGCAAAAAGCAGCTGTCACATAGAAGGCCTCAAAAAATGTGTGGCATTAGGACTTTATTACTGTAGGTGCCAGGATCTGGGTACTTCCCAAAATCTGCCTGATGAGACACTTGCCAAGATATAGAAGTAGAAGCCACTAGGGAAGTACTGCTGTTAACAAAAAGGATGCTTTCCAATAGAGCTTTGTATCATTGTCAGAGGTAAAAGAAATATAGAAAGTCTGGTGATGTATTCTAGCAAATGAGAGGCAGTGTGAGGTGGTACAAAGAATTCTGAGCTGGAAACCCACATTGCTACTTGAAGGATAGAATATAGAGTTATGGAAATGTAAAGGTGCACTTTGAGATAACAAGAAAAGGCAGGCCAGTGGAAATGTTATTGGAAGTCAGCCCTGTAGGAATTAGTTCTAATTGCTTTACTGAGTTGATCATTTCTAGATGGAATTTTCCATGCTGCTCTACTGGAGGAAGAGGGGTAGCAAATTGTTAAAAAAATATGGGAAGAGGGGTGTATATTTGCCAGCAGAACTGTTCTCACCACAACCATCCTCTTGGCATTCATGTCAATTCTGTGATGAAATAAAGGAGTATAAATTTGAAGGAAACATGGACTTAAAAACCTTATATAAAAATTCCATCAAATTACTGGGTTAAAAAGAAGAGAGCAAATATAATTCCTTTTTCACAGTCAATAACGTAAACCTCTGTGAGGCCAGGATGGGTTATTAGAAGGTTAAGTTGTATGTTTTTGAATAGTTGCATTTTATTTTAATTAAGATATCCCAGCTTGTAGACTCCATAAGCTTATCTACCATTCCCTCAACATGTCCTGTTGTTCCAATTAAAGAGTAAATACTATGTCTGTGATTATCCCGAAGATTGGTTCAAAATGTATAAACAAAATAGTCAGAATTAGCTTGGGTCTTAGGTGTCAGGGAGTAAACGAGGCCAAGTAAAGGGTTCCCACTTTCCTATCAGAGAAGCCAGGTTCTGCCTTACACAATGTAAGCCAGAGTATTCCATCTATTTTAGCCATGATGTTAGGCACAGGGTTGGGCATGTGATCGAGGTGGTCCAGTGAGTCTCAGTTCTGGGACTTTTAACTGTTGAGGAGAATCTCTATTTCTGCTGGGGTTGCTGGACATGACAGACTGATTCAGGAGCTGCTCGCAGCCATCCTGTCACTACCAGGGGAAAACGTGCTTTATAATGAAGCTGATACTGACAAGGACAGAGGTGACAGGTGGAGAGAGCAAGACAGTCCTGCTGACACTTGGAACCTCTGGATGCAGCTTTAGCTGAAATCATCATCTGGTGCTTCTTAATGACAAGAGTCAATTATTCTATTTCTCATTCACTGACTCAGCTGACGGTAGTTTGAGTTGTGGTCTCTACCACTTGTGACCAAAGGAGCCCTTACCAATATGAAAGCTGAATTGTTCCTTGAAACTTTAATTGTAGAAAGTGAAAAACAAAATGCTACATAATGTATAATTCTGCTTATATGAAATGTTCAGAAGAGGCAAATACAAAAAGATAGAAAATATATTAGTGGTCGCCAGGGGAAGAATGGGAAATGAGGAATGACTGATAGTGGGTACAGAGTTTCTTTTAGGGGTGATGAAAATGTTCTGGAATTAAACAGTGGTGATGGTTGCACAACTCTGTGAATGTACTAAAAACCACTGAATTGTACACTTCAAACTGGTGAATTTATGGTATATAAATTGTACCTCAACTTAAAAAACAGAAAAAATTAATTATAGTTATTGGAGCTCCCCATGAGTGAATGGGAACACCCGATCCCTTCACTTTCCTTGCCATGAGGGCTAGAAGTAATCAAAGCAAAAACTGCAGAAGTGGAAAATTGCTTTATTTCCAGAAATAACAAAAGCCCATGAAATACCTGGAAAAGCAAGTGCTGCTGTAATACGGCATAACAGAAGGGATGGCCACCTAATTTCACTAAATACAAACACAAATGCAGATCTCATTAAGATAAGACATGATGAGCACAAAACTATAGATCACTGGGCACAGGGTTCTCTCATTTGATTTAGAAATTATGAGACAACTGGAGGCAATACCTTTTGAGCTGCAGTGTCCACATCAACACAACATTGTTTCGTTTTATTTACCAGATAACCAGGAATCATACACTAATTTGGCTGCAACAGTGTCTTCCACGGCCATTCCTGAAATGGAGAGAAATTCAGTTCACTTTTCATCCGAACAGCTTTTCCTAAAACAGCCCTGGGACCAAGAGTTTCTGGATGCACTATCCGTGGTGCTAACGTCCACCAGGGTAACAAAGACTGATACCCAGGTAAATTCAGGCTTAGAGAGTCTGCTAAGGGCAGGGCAAGGCAGGGAGTATGATGTGAAGCAAGAAATGCCCACCAAATGAATTTTAAAGCATCACTCAAAGTTTAGTTCAGGGGTCAGAAAACTTTCAGTAAGGGGCCAGATGGTAAATATTTTAGGTTTGGGGGGCCATATATAGTATCTGTTGCCATCACTCAACTCAGCTGTTATAGTTAGTGCAGAAGCAGCATGAACAATAGGTAAACAAATGAACTGTGTTCCAATCAGACTTCTTTACGGACATGAAAGTTTGAATTTCATATAATGCTTGTGTCACAAAATCTTGTTCATCTCCCCCCACCCCCCATCAAACATTTGAAAATGTAAAAACTATTCCTAGCTTGCTGGTTGTACAAAAGTAAGTGGTGGGCCAGGTTTGCTTCACAGGCTGTAGTTTGCTGACTCCTGTTCTAGTTCAAATTCTGAACCCCTCAGTGACCCCACTTTGTCTTGTTTTATATATACATTTTAAACTTGAATGGGTATAGGTTGTTCAAGGACAGGGTCTGGTTTTTACTAATTTTTGTAGCCACCACTGCATCTAGTATGGAGCCTGACATGTAATAGGTGTTTAATATGCACCTGGTAGATGCAAGGATGTGCCAATAAACCAATCCCAAAAATGAGAAAACAAAAATTGCTCAAGAGCATAAAGCAGTTTTCTATAGTGTTCTGTTTCCTGTAGAGGGGTTGGCTGACCTCTGATCTGCTATGAACTCAAAGACTTTCAGACACAACTGGATCAGTGTGATGTCTTTGAACCAGGATCTGGGTAAAGCTTACACTGCCTTTGCCTGTCTCCCTGTGCATGAGAGATTTTAAAAATATTACCAGCTAGCAAGGCACCAATAATGACCCACTGGCATGTGTGCAGGTGGCAAGAGCATTCTTCACGTTCTGCTAAAAACTGAGGCTTTGGGGCTTGATCATAAGAAATACAGAAGATCTTTCTTTACAGAGGGAAAGGGCATTCTTGAGGAGCAGCCATTTGTTTACAACCAGTTTGGGAGTATTTCAATATTTTAGGTGTATCAGCTGAATACCAGCTCTGTTTCTGTGTATGTCCATCTCCTTAAATCCAGTGTGGTGAGAGGGCTGAGCTGATGGGAAGGCTGAGCCCATCCTCTGTTGGACTTCTGCCTGTACCAGCTCAGAAGTCCAACAGAGGGCTCCCTGTGGAAGCTCTGCTCAAACCAGCAAGTGGTAGGGTAGAGAAGAAGGGCAAAAAGCAGTCACAGGCTGTATTTCTTATCTGAGTCCCTCTCACATTGGGCATCCCTGACATCTCCCATAAGCTCTCCATATTTTAACGTTTTTATCCCTCACCTCCCACCTCTGAAGGGTAGCTTCATTTAGATCTATGTCTAAATGACAGACTGCTGATGCTTGCTGTGTGCAAATCATTTTACACGCACACCTCACCTAATATTCATAAAAACTCAAGGTAACAGATGGTAAAGAAACAGTGGCTTAAGAGAGGTGAGGTCACTTGCCTAAAGATATATGTCCAATGAGTGGCAAAGAAGAGAATCCAGCTGAGGACTACCTGATTCCAGAGTTCATGGGCTTAAGCACTACACTAAGACATGTAAATAATGACCCAAATGATAGCTTTCACAATGAGTCAGTCATGGAAACTGGTGACTCGTTCTTCCTCCCACCAATGGACAAAAACCTGCCTTGTGCCCTAGTTAGATTTGTGCCCTGGGACAAATGGCCCTTACCCAAAGACTTGAACACTGTGGTCTTCTCACAGTGGGCTGGCTTCATTCCCTTCACCACTTCTCCCAGCTCAGCGAAGATCTCAGTCTGTGAAATGAACACACGTGGGCCCAGGCCATGGAGCTTGTGTGCTCCAGCTGGCTTATACAGCCAGGGCAGGAGGGCATCCTTAAACTGGATACAAGATAAATTTGATAGACAGATCATTTGTAAACTGGATGATGTCGGGGGATGCTTCCCCCTAGAATCCTTTTTGGGTACATTCTGCCTTTGTGATACCGTGAATGCAAAGATACAAGTCTGTGGCCAGGAAATGTCCTGCTAGGATCCTGTGTCAGTAGGAAATAGGCGTGTTCTTATGCCATCACTAATTTTGGCAGTCCCCTTCTGGCTTACATGCCCTGATTACAAATGAAAAAGGTCAAATGTGGCCAACCATAGTCCTATTTTGTTGGCCACGTTGGGAAGGTTTCCTGGCCGCAACAGGCCCCTATCTCCTAATCCTACTGCTTCATAGGATAGCCCAGCCCAATGAAAAAATCCAGCAAGTTTTCTCTATAGGCAAAGGGGATAAAAACTACACATGGCGCCAGCAAAATGGCCACATTATTCTGACAGGGGATTAGGAATGATTGAGATATGTTTGGACTCTCTCACCCTACAAAGAGTTGGGGGTGAATGAAGTCTGGAGCAAGCCAAAGAGAAGGGGAAGTTAATGTAAGCCTGGGGCCCCAGCAAGTCCATCTGAGAAGCAGCTACAGTACAGGAGGCTCACCCCAGACAGGAGAACGTCTCCAGACTCTTTAAGGGCTGCCTCCCGGGAATCCACGTACAGCACAGCCTGTTTCATCAGCTGATCGTCCAGCTCCCTCCAGTCAGGCCTGCTGGCTCCGATGGCTGAGAAACAGCAAACAGACCCTGAGCCCAGAAGCAGTCATGAGGGATTTTAAACACACTCAAGAATGGAAGCCAGGTGGGGAAATGTGGTGTCAGAGGATGTGGGGGTATACTCAGATTCAGAACGTCTCATGTCTCTAGGCCAACCCCTCCCAGTCGGCAACACTGGATACGCATTAACAAGAATAACACCTGCCATTTCTTGCCTTTCCACTTCATATCCTATTTTATTCCTAAAATATTGTGAGGCAACTTGGCTTTCATTTATTGGATACCTACTATCTGTGAGATGTTTCATGCATCACATTTATAGTCCCTACAAGTTCACTTCGTGTCTGATTCCCATGTAAAAGATGCACTAACTGGGGCTTAAAGAAATTAAAGTGCTTGTCAAGGTTATATATCTAATGTGTGTATACCTGTGGCTTCAAAACAGTGCCACGCCTTTTGTGCTTCTTCTACTTCTGGGGGCAGTGACTTCCTTTCCCAAACCCTGAAACAAACATCATGTGCAGCGTCCTCATACCCCACACTCCTCTATCTGTTTGCTTCTTCTAGATCATTCCTGCTCCTCACCCCCAACCACTTGTCTCTTAAGTGTGACAAGAGAGCCTGGTGCCAGAGTCATGGACAAAGTCCAATAAAAAGCAAACTGGTGCCAAGTGTTCATGTCCTCTGCAGAGCCTGAACCATAATGATGACTCCTGGCACCAGTACCTGGGATAACGTACAGGCTGCAATCAGACACCTACAGGCCCAGGCAGGTGATGACTATGAGCAGATGGGATGGGATTGGAAATGGTGGAGACCCAACTATACAGAAGAAAGCAGACCCTTCTAACGAGAACAGGTATTGTTCACCTCCAGCTAGCTGCAGGCATGTGAGAATGCAGGTCCACTGCTAGATAATCTAATTCTTTTTTTTAAAGCAGGAAATCAATTTCCATGTGTTATTTCTTGATTTTTAGAACATTCTATGGTCCAAGCAAAACATATCTGCTGGCTGATCCAGCCCAGGACCAGCCATCCTTGGGAAAGTGGTATAAAACCTTATTCCAATGTAAGGCAGGATTACATGCCTTCCAGTATTCTCTGCTTGTTCCTTCCCCTGCTCTTCTTCCCTACTCTAATTTTTTTTAATTTATTTTTTATTTTAATTGTTGTTCAAGTACAGTTTTCTGCCTTTTACTCCCATCCCAGCCCACAACCCCAGCCCTCCCCACCTCCCTCCCACCTCTACCCCCACAGTTTTTGTCCATGTGTCCTTTATACTTGTTGCTCTAAACCCTTCCCCTTCTCCCCTGAAATTCCCTCCCCGTTCCCTTCTGATCACTGTTAGCCTGTTCTCAATTTCAGTGTCTTTGATTATATTTCACTTGTTTGTTTTGATGATTAGCTTCCTGTTAAAGGTGAGATCATATGGTATTTGTCTTTCACCGCCTGGCTTATTTTGCTTAGGATGATGCTCTCCAGTTCCATCCATGCTGTTGCAAAGGGTAGGAGCTCCTTTCTTTTTGCTGCATAGAATTCCATTGTGTAAATGTACCATAGTTTTTTGATCCATTCATTTACTGATGGGCACCTAGGTTGCTTCCAGCCCTTGGCTATTGTAAATTGTGCTGCTATGAACATAGGGGTGCATAGGTTCTTTTGCATTGGTGTTTCAGGGTTCTTAGGATATAATCCAAGCAGTGGAATTGCTGGGTCAAAAGGTAGATCCATTATTAGTTTTTTTAGAAAATTCCATTCTGTTTTCCATAGTGGTTGTACCAGTCTGCAATCCCACCAACAGTGTACTAGGGTTCCCTTTTCTCCACAACCTCTCCAACACTTGCTGGTTGTTGCTTTGTTTATGATGGCCATTCTGACTCTCATTGTGGTTTTAATTTGCATCTCTGTGATAGCTAGCGATACTGAGCATCTTTTCATGTGTCTCTGGATCCTCTGTATGTCCTCCTTGGAGAAGTGTCTATTCAAGTCCTTTGCCCATTTTTTAATTGTTGCTTGTCTCCTTAGAGTGGAGTCGTGTAAGTTCTTTATATATTTTGGAGATTAAACCCTTGTCTGAGGTATCATTGGCAAATGTGTTTTCCCATACAGTTGGTTCTCTTTTTAATACTGTTTTCTTTAGCCATGCAGAAGCTTTTTATTTTGATGAGATCCCATTTGTTTATTCTTTCCTTTATATCCCTTGCTTTAGGGGACATATCAGTAAAAATGTTGCTGCGTGAAATATCTGAGATTTTCCTGCCTATGTTCTCCTCTAGGACTTTAATGGTGTTACGGCTTATATTTAAATCTTTTATCCATCTTGAATTTATTTTTGTGTATGGTGTAAGTTGGTGCACGAGTTTCACTTTTTTGCACATAGCTGTCTGGTTCTCCCAACATCACTTGTTGAAGAGGCTATTTTTACTCCATCTTATGTTGCTGCTCCCTTTGTTGAATATTAATTGTCTGTAGAGACTTGGGTTTATTTCTGGGCTCTCTGTTCTATTTGACTGGTCCATGTGCCTGTTTTTATGCCAGTACCAGGCTGTTTTGATTACAGTGGCCTTGTAATACAGTTTGGTATCAGGTATTGTGATCCCCCCAACTTTGTTCTTCTTTCTCAAAATTGCAGCAGCTATTCGGGGTTGTTTATGGTTCCATATAAATTTTTGAAGTGTTTGTTTTATGTCTGTGATGTATGTCATTGGTACTTTAATAGGTATTGCATTGGTAGTATGGACATTTTATTGACGTTAATTCTTCCAATCCATGAACACGGTATATGTTTCCATTTGTGTCTTCCTGATTTCTTCCTTGAACGTTGTGTAGTTTTCTGAATACAGGACTTTCACCTCCTTGGTTAGATTTATTCCTAGGTACTTTATTTTTCTTGTTGCTATATCAAATGGGATTTTTTTCTTGATTTCTGCTTCTGATGTTTCATTGTTGGTATACAAAAATGCCTTTGATTTCTGGATATGGACTTTGTATTCTGCTGTTTTGCCAAATTCATTTATTAGGTTGAGCAGTTTTTTTTGCAGAGTCTGTAGGACTGCCTATGTACACTATCATGTCATCTGCAAAGAATGACAGTTTTGTTTCATCCTTTCTGACTTGGGTGCCTTTTATTTCCTTTTCTTGTCTGGTCGCTGTGGCTAAAATTTACAATACTATGTTGAATATAAGTGGTGAAAGTGGACAACCTTGTCTTGTTCCTGAACTTAGTAGAAAAGAGTTTAGTTTTGCCCATTGAGTATGATGTTGGCTGTAGGTCTCTCATATATGGCCTTTATTATGTTGAGGAATGCTTCCTCTATTCCTACTTTGCTGAGTGTTTTTATCATAAATGGGTGCTATATCTTATCAAATGACTTTTATGCATCTATTGATATGATCATGTGATTTTTGTCTTTCCTTTTGTTTATGTGATGTATTACATTTATTGATTTGCAAATATTGTACCATTCTTGCATCCCTGGGATGAATCCCACCTGGTCATGGTGTATGATCTTTTTAATGTATTGTTGGATACAGTTTGCCAATATTTTGTTGAGAATTTTAGCATCTATGTTCATCAGTGATATTGGTATGAGGTTTTCTTTGTTGTGTCTTTATCTGGTTTTGGGATTAGGATGATGCTGGCTTCATAAAAAGAGTTTGGGAGTCTTCCATCCTTTTGGATTTTTTGGAATATTCTGTGAAGGATAGGGGTTAGCTCTCCCTTAAATGCTTTGTAGGATTGTCCTGTGAAAACACCCAGTCCAGGGCTTTTGTGTGTTGGGAGTTTTTTTTTTTTTTTAAACAGAATTTTTTTTTCATTTTTTTATTTTATTTTTAATCAGTATTTTTTAATTGTTGATATTGTACAGTTTTCTGTCTTTTACCCCACCCCAGCCCACCACCCCAGCCCTCCCCACCTTCCTCCCATTTCCACCCCCCACAGTTTTTGTCCATGAGTCCTTTATACTTGTTGCTCGGGAGTTTTTTAATTACTGCTTCAATTTCATCTACTGTTATTGGTCTGTTCAGGCTTTCTGCTTCTTCATTGAGTTTTGGAAGATTATATTTTTCTAGAAATTTATCCATTTCACCTAGGTTTTCAAATTACTTGGCATACAGTTCTTTGTTGTAATTTCTTAAAATCCTTTGTATTTCTGTGGTATCAGTTGCAATATCTTGACTTTCATTTCTGATTGTGTTTATTTGGGTCCCTTCCTTTTTTTCTTGATGAGCCTGCATAAAGGCTTGTCAATTTTGCTTATCTTTTTAAAGAACCAGCTCCTGGATTCATTGATCTTTAGGATTGTGCTTTTAGTCTCTATGTCATTTAATTCTGCTCTTATCTTGGTTATTTCTTTCCTTCTACTTGCTCTGGGCTGTCTTTGTTGTTGTTCCTCGAGTTCTTGTAGGCGAAGGGTTAGGTTGTTTGTTTGAGATGTTTCTGTCTTTTTTAGATAGGCATGTATCGCTATAAGCTTCCCTCTGAGGACTGCCTTTGCTGTGTCCCATAAGTTTTGGGTCGATGTGAGTTCATTATCGTTTGTTTCCAGAAACTTTTTGATTTCCTCCCTAATTTCATTCTTGACCCATTCATTGTTTAATAGCATGCTATTCAATCTCCATGATTTTGAGGGTTTTGGGGTTTTCCCCTTGGGGTTGGTTTCTATTTTCAGTCCCCTGTGGTCAGAGAAAATACTTAGTATGATTTCAATTTTCTTGAATTTGTTGAGGCTTGTTTTGTGTCCTATCCTGTGGTCTATCTTTGAAAATATTCCATGTGCATTTGAAAAGAATGTGTATTTAGCTTCTTTGGGATGAAGGGATCTATATATATCAGTTAAGTCCATTTCATCTAGGATATTGTTCAATGTCACCATATCTTTGTTGATACGTTATTTGGAAGATCTGTCCATTTTTGTCAGTGGGGTGTTAAAATCCCCTACTGTAATTGTATTGATGTCAATATCTTTCTTGAAGTCCCCTAAGAAAGTCCTCTTTTCTTTATGTATTTGGGTGCTCCTATGTTGGGTGCATATATATTTACCATGTTTATGTCTTCTTGGTGGATTCTTCCCTTGAGTTTTATGAAGTAACCTTCTGGGTCTCTATGGGCCCTTTTTTGAAGTCTATTTTGTCCGATATGGGTATTGCTACCCTGGCTATTTTTCCCTGTCCATTTGCTTAGAAAAATTGTTTTCAGCCCTTCACTTTCAGTCTGTATAGGTCTTTTGTCCTGAGGTGAGTCTCTTGTAGGCAGCATATGCATGGGTCATGCTTTCTTATCCATTCAACTATTCTATGTCTTTTGATTGGAGCATTTCATCCATTTAAGTTTCAGGTTATTATTGATAGGTACTTATTCATTGCCATTTTCTTACCTGTGTTCCTCTCCTCTCCTCTCCACTCCTCCCCTCCCCTCCCCTCCTCCCTCCCTCCCTCCCTCCCTCTCTTTCTTCTTCTTCTTCTTCTTCCTCCTCCTCCTCCTCCTCCTTCTTCTTCTTCTTCCTCTTCCTCTTCTTCTTCCTCTTCTTCCTTTCCTTAAAGTAGTCCTTTTAGCATCTCTTGCAGAGCTGGTTTGGTGGAAGTGTATTCTTTTAGACTTCTTTTATCTTGGAGGCTCCTTATTTTGCCTTCAATCTTGATTGCGAGCCTTAGTGGGTAAAGTATCCTTGGTTGCAGGCCTCTGGTTCTCATTACTTGGAATATTTCTTGACATTCTCTTCTGGTTTGGAGTGTTTCCATTGAGAAGTCAGCTGCTAACCTTATCAGGGCTCCCTTGTCTGCTACTTCCTATTTTTCTCTTGCTGCCTTTAGAATTCTCTTGTCTTAGAATGTTGGCATTTTAATTATGGTGTGTCTTGAAGTGGGCCTCTTTGGGTTTCTCTTGATTCGATCTCTCTGTGTTTTCTGGAATTGTGTGACTTTTTCTCTCACCAAATTAGGGAAGTTCTCCACCATTACTTTTTCAAACAGGTTTTCTATCCCTTGCTCTTCTTTTTCCCTCCTGGTATCCTTAGTATATGGATATTATCACGTTTCATATTGTCCTGCATTTCTCTTAATCCCTCTTCATTCTTTCTGATCCTCCTTTTCTTTTCTTGCTCTTTCTGGGTGTTTTTTTCTACTTTGTCCTCCAGCTCACTGATTCGACCTTCTTCTTCTGATTTTGATTCCTTCTACTGTGTTCTTTAGTTCAGAAATTGTATTCTTCATTTCCTCTTGGCCCTTGTTGATAGTTTGTTTTCTTTTTCATGTTGATATAGTTTTCAGTGAGTTCATTGTAGTTTCCCTGTAGTTTCTGGTAATTCTCTGTGAGCTCACTGAGCTTCCTTATAACCACTGGTTTGAACTCAACATCTGATAGTTGACTTGCCTCTATTTCATATAGCATTCTTTCTGAGGCTTCCTTCCTCTTTTCCTTTCATTTGGGGATTGTTTGTCTTCTTATTGTTTGTGAGACTCTTCTTGTTACCCTCAGCTTCTTAAATTGATCTGTTCTGGCTCCCTGGGTTTATGGTGTGAACTTCTATGTTACAATACCTGTGAGATTCAGTGGTGCAGTCTCCTTGATCTCCCGAGCTTACTGGTCTTGGGCTGTTGTTTAAGTTGGATCTGTGTTTGTCTTTGGGTTTTGATTGTTGTTGGGTCTTTCTTTGGTGGGTCCTTCCCGCCAGGTGGTTAACTAAGGGTCACTCTGCCCATTACCTCTTGTATTTTGTTGTGGTAGTGTGGGCAGGTTGTGTTGAAGCTGTTTCTTTCATGTGTACAAGGTTTTAAGGATTCTCTCTTTCTCTTGTTCAGTTGTTTCTTCTGGGTAATCTCTCCACTATTTAATTGTATTTCCAGATAGGCCCTGGATTGAGGTTAGTGTGGCTTCTACTCGCTCCTTTACCTTCTTCTGTTGTTATCTGTTGTTGGTTCCTTTGTTGTTGGGTTTCCTCCTCCGGCGGGTATCCTGGTGTTAACAGCTTCCACCTACTCTTTTTTGTGATCAGTTGGAAGTGGGAGGCAACATGGTTTAAGACAGAAAGTCCCCTACTCTAATTTTCAAAGAGAGTGGTAGAAGTGTCTACTCTCTTGAAGGAAAATTCTTGAAGGTTTTTTGTGTGAGGAGTTCTACAGAATAAAATCACGAATGAAACTCATAAATAAATCATCAGATAATGGGAAAAACCCCAGCCTCTTAGGCCACCTCTTCTCATCGCTCTTTTCCCCTCATTCTTCTGAGCAGGGTGAGTTCTCAGAGGGCTGTTTGAGGCCACTCAGTCAGGTGGAGGGGTGGCCAGGTAGCAAAGAGAGTCCTGGTTCAGGTTGGACTATGACCTTGCTTCAGGGGGCTAGAATGGGTGAGGGTCACACACTAGGTGGTGGGGCATGAGCAGGATGAGGAAAGTGGAGTGGGGCTAGAACTGATCCTACCTCTCGGCCAGGATACAAAGTCAGATCTGTTGTTGGTGTTTCCCTGTTAGCTGCACTTGTAACACACTTTTCTTAAGTATATTTGACACCTCTGTGAACACATAAACCAATTTTGTCCTTAGGCCAGGAAAATTTAAGAGACGTCTTGACTGAAATCAAGTTGGCTTTTCATGGTGAGAGATTCAAAGTGTGAGAGGAATATGATGTGACAGAGGTTCTACCATTATTTGGCTTTGAAGATGGTATGGCCACATGGTAAGGAATGTGGAGTTTGCTTCTAGGAGCATACAGGTGCCCAAAGAAATGGGTACCTTCATCCTACATCATAAGGAATCTGCCACACCTACGTGACCCTGGAAGAGGACTCCACACTCCACAAGAAACTGTGGCCTGGATAATACCTTGGTTTCATCCTTGGTGGGCAGAGGACCCAGCTAAGCCATACCCAGACTCCTGAATTAGAAACTGTGAAATAACAAATATGCACTGTTTTAAGCTGAAAAAAAAAATCAAGTCAGTCTTTCTGAAGATTCAACTCTTGTCCATTTCACCAAGAACTGGTTTCTTTTGATTTCCCAAATCCCTTCAGAAACGGTCTTACTGTCCATTAAACCCAACTTGATCCACCTTTTGCTATGAACTAAACCACTTACTACCTGCCCCTGAATACCATCATAACTCCAGTTCTGCAGGCTCAGACCTTCAGTTGGCTTTGGCCAGTTCCTCAACATACCATGCTTTATTTCCCTTCACAGAACTTATCTTTGGCTAGAACTCTCCGGTTCACCTCTTTGTTTACTTCTTTGTTGTCTATTTCCCCTCAAGAGAATGTAAGTGCCAGGAAGGGAGTGACCTTCAGTGCTGGTTTACTGTGACACCCCCAGTATCTATAGCAGTAACTGGCACATAGCTGGAATTCAATAAACATTTGTAAATGAATGAATGCATAATCATGACACTGGGCTCTTCTGAATTCATCTGCCAATGTGTGCAGAGATCTTGGGTTTTGAGTTCACACTATGTGCTTGTCATTAAAACATGGGGCCCTGAGAGCATGCTTAAATCCTCTAGTGTTTGTGTGCTCACTTACCAGAATCCAGTCTTTTTACTGAAAGATAATACAGAGTAGAATTTAAGAACTTGGGCTCTGAGGGTAGAGTGCCTCGATTCAAATCCCAGTCTGCCACTAAAAACTTCTGGCCTTGGGCCAGTTAGCAAGTGGCTTAATTTCTCTGTGCCTTAGCTTACCCATCTGTAAAATGGGGGTCATAATAATAATACCTATTACCTTATGAGGTTGTTGTAAGGATTAAATGATACATAATGCACATAATTTAGAATAGCACCTGCAATAGTTCTTGCTATTACCCTATGGCCATTTGAGGATCCTCAGAGTCCCCAGGAGCTCTTATGTTTAGAGTTGCACCCATATAATAGAATTGTAAATATTAGAAACCAATCACATTTCACATTAAATGTCTTTTGTGCTGTAATCATTTTATCACGTAAACTTCATTAAATTTAAAAACTGAGCTGTGGTTGACCATTTGCCATAATGATACATTATCTAGAAATTGTCTTAGTTTCAGCTTTGTGATTTTTGTTTCATGTTTGCAGTGACTATTATTTTTCAGGGCTCTCATGTTTCTGAAGCACTTAAGAAGCTCAGGCATTTTGCAGGAGTACCACAGCTCTGCAGATGCCGCTCCCCGGCCCAGCCTAGGGAGGAGCTGGCCACCAACTACCCATGGCTCATGAAGCCACTCTGCTTACCATTGATGTGAGCCCCTGGCTTCACCCATTCACCAAACAAAATGGGCTCTGTTGCCATGGTGACTGTAATGATCACATCTGCACCTGTCACAGCCTCCTGGACTGATGAACAGACCTGTACTTCTCCTTGCACTGTGTCTGCAAACTTCTCAGCATTTTCTTTGGTGCGGTTCCATATCCTCACCTACATTGGGAGTAACAAGAGGGACATTGGGGTCATGATTGTTTGGCTCTTTATATTTCATCAAGCCTAGGGGTGCCAAGGAAAGCTGACCCACCCTAGGGTCAGGGCTGTGCTTATTTAAATCATCCTCTAGGGAAAATAGACATTTCATCAAGGATACACCATTAATCTGGGCAGACACCTGGCCACATATTTGAAAATGAGTTTTCTCTAGCCCTTCCTTCTTAAAGAAGGGGAGAAGTTTTTCAGTTCTAGCTCAGTACATACAGCATATGAATTTACTACATAGCCCAATAATTAGCAGAGCAAGTTCTGGATCTGGATAGGGTTAGAATCACTTACTGATTCTGGAGTTACTTAACCTTATTCAGACGAAGTTTTCATGGCTGTAAAATGCAAATGATAATTGGGCAAAGTTAACATGAAAGTCACGCTTTAAGTTTGTGCCCCTGTAAAAGAGTCATAGCGGTATGGACTTGTCTATGGTAGTGTCTTGCATGGAATAACTTGATCTCTGACGGGTATGTAGGGAATTAAAGATCAGAAGCACTTGAGAAGTAAGTGCTTAGCAGATGACAAGGCCAAGAGTAGTAACTACAGGTAGAATCCTGGAGATGGGGACTTGATAACTGGCTTAGTAGATATCCATGTCTAGGGAGGGGGTTGTTAGCCTTCAACTGAAAATAAGACCTAAACAATCTCTCAAGGAACTACGATAAATATAGACATAACCATTACATCTAAATAAGTTCATCAACCAAGGTGAAAACCAATACAATACACCCAGTCATAACAGAACGGTTAACCATACCACCCTTCTTGATTGAAAGTTAAGCAAATATTATATAAACATTAAGGAATCTGTAAAACTAATGATGTTAGAACATTTAATAAACAGACAGGATATATAACTCTGTATATCTAACATGATTTAAAAATGTTATAAAAAGCTGGTGACAGAAGATTGAAAATGTGAACTGTTGTTGTCTTTGAAAACAGATAAAAGGGTATTTTCTTTTATCTTCTTCCTTATATTCCCATTTCCCAAAGCAGAGGTACAATTTTTATCCTAAATAAAATCATACTTCAAATCTGCTCCATCCCTCTCACACATGTACAAAAAATAAAATAAAAGCAGAATCAAATGTTCCCAGTAGGAAGTGTGAGCCACAACTAGAGAAAGGTGGGCCCATATCTGGGCTAGAGAAGGGGGATGCTGCGGCCTCCTGCTCTCTAGGTCTCATTCCCAGTTCCTGGATCCATAACTCCAAATACTTAAAGACTCCCAGATTCTTCTAAAAGAAGCAGGGAAAGGCGCCAAAAGGACAAATGAGTGTATTATATAACAGAATAACAGAATCCTTTAACTGAGTAGGCTGACTGCGTCCTCAGGCAAACACTATGAACTGAAAAACTGAGAAGAGGTGGTTCAGGCCTTCCCCCTACTCTTCATCTAAAAGGAGACTTCTGGGCACATCATTAAAAGAATGGTCTAGCCTTGTCCAGGTGGCTCAGCTGTTGGGAGCATTGTCCCATACACCAAAAGATTGTGGGTTCAATCCCCAGTCAGGGAGCATATGAGAGGCAACTGATCAATGTTTGTCTCTCACATCGATGTCTCTCTCTCCCTTCCTCTTTCTCTAAATCAATAAACATACCCTCAGGTGAGGATTAAAAAAAAAATGAATGGTCTAAATAGGACTCTCCACCTAACTATTTCAGCGTAATCCATGTTGTAGTAACAGAACAGAAACAAAGATCATGGTAGCTCCCCTACCTCCCACTTCCTAGCCTGCCCTAGACTTACCTCCTTAAAGGAGAACTGCTCTGTGAAGACCTCATAATGACTGTAGGCCTGGACCCCAGCCCCAAGGATGCACAACACTTCACTGTTGGGCGGTTTCAAAAACTATTTGAAAGAAATGAGAAGGAAAAGATCAAGGGGTCACTGGCAGCTCCGTGAGGAACAAATACAGTGTGCGTATTAGGTGACTCCTGCCTTGTCTTCAGCTCCCTCAAGAACTCTGGAGCAACATCTGTCCTATCCCCAAATCCCCGTCCCTTTGTAACCACCACTTAACTCTGTTTTCACGAGTTGGGCTTTTTTTTAGATTAAGGCCTAGAGATCTAATGCACGGTATAGTGAATATAGTCAACAATATTGTATTATAATCAGCAAACTTCCTAACGATTTAATTATTCTAACCACTAAAGAGAAAGAATAATTATATAAATGATAGATGTACTAATTATCCTTACCATGGCAACCATGTTACAATCTATAAATATAGAAAATTAACATGTTGTGCCCTTTAAATTTATAGTGTTAGATGACACATATATTTTTAAAAATCTCTTGGGAAATCAGGGAGATGTCATTTAGCGTTTCTGTTCCTCTTGGGAGAGTAGGGAGGGAAGGAAGATGCTTTCACTGAGCACCTAAGATATGCCAATGCTTTATCTGCATAATCTCATTTAGTCCAGACAATGACCATATCAGCTAGACACTCGTAAGTCTATCTTCCTCTTACTGATAAAGAAATTGAGATCCAAAGAGGTTAAGTAACTTGCTCAGGGCCCTACAACTATCCCATGATGCAGGAGGGCTATAAAACCACATCTTTCATTCTCCAAAGCCCATATTCTTTCTCCTGTGCTGCCCCATGGTAGCCACCCACTTCTCATAGCTCTGGAATCCAGGTGCCCTTGAGACCCAGGGTTCTCAGCTGTATTTTCTGAGACCCTCTTTGTTTATCCTTTCTCAACCTCTATCTTCCTTTAAGGAGGAATGTAGAGCTGGTATTTGTGGCACTGACTGAGGGTATATGTGTGTCTGCATTAGGGAGTGGGGTTCTATCTTCAACTCATCTTGCCATCTCAAGGAAGTCTTTCTGACCTCCCTGATAGGATTCACCACTTCATAGCACTTACTTGTTTACACTTTTATTTTCCTGTACTGATCTATAGGCCCCATGAAGACAGGAACTATCTTATTTGCACATATTTAGCACATATATATCATTACCTATAAGAAACAGAGCAGGGTTTCCTGACATCAGGACTACTGATATCTGGGCTGGATAACTCTTTGTTGGCAGGAAGTGGGTGGGTGGGCTGTCCTGTGCATTACAACATATTTAGCAGCATCCCTGGCCTCTATCCATTAGATGCTGGTAGCACTTCCTATCTACTCTTCTTTAACTATGACAACCAAAAATGTCTCCAGATTGCTAAATGTCTCTGGGGCAGATGGCAAAATTGTCTTCGGTTGAGAAATACTGGTATAGAGGAAGGACATCACTTGCCCTTCCAACCTTTTTTTTTAAAAAGTTGCCTGCCTCATTTAGTCAGAAATAACAATTGTAATAACCTTTTTTTAATTGTTGTTCAATTACAGTTGTCCCTAGTTTTCCCCCATTACTCTCCCCTGAACCATTTTTTAAAGTAAGACCCTGTTCTGCTTTTTCTCTATTTAGCAAAAATTTCAGCTCTTGGGTCTGCTCTTTCCTACAATGCTAATTATTGAAATCCTGAAGTGTAGCCTTAAATGTGAACATCTTCTTAATCATTAATTACTGGCAAAAAAGTCTCAGGAATATTACTAGATGTTCTCCGATAGCTTCAGGAGAAATACCATCCTGTGACATAAACTGTAGTTCAAATAATCTGCTTTGAAAAGGTTTCAAAATGACAACATCCACAAGACTACCACTCTTACACATCTGTCCAGTAAGGAGAACTAGGTGATTGTGTCTTAATTAAATCATTTTCTGTTCTCAGTATCAATCTATTCTTGGAAGTATATACTTGGGCTTCAGAAATTGTTACAGTGTCCTATAAAAATAACCTTCAATCCCTTAAACTAAATGTCTAATTTTGATGGGTTGCCTTACTTGATAATTTGTTGCCTTGGTAGTAATGTAATATTTGATATCTCTTTTTGTAAACAGTATAATGTTTATGATTTATTAAATCATAGCAAGATTAGTGGCACTTCATTCTTTTTCTGTAAGCATGCAGATAATTTTTAAAAAACATAGATGAATCTGTTAGTTTCTCACTTAAAGAGTTGGAAAGTCTGTGTTTTATTTGCATTTGCATGGTCTGGCCCTCCTAGCTCTCCAGCCCCTTCTCATGCCTTGCTCTCCTGTCTTCTAGTCACACTAGTCTCCTTGCAGTTTTCCAGCACATGTGCCTCTGTCAAACACAGGGTCTTTGCACAGATTGTTTCCTCTGCCTGATACTTTCCCCTCTGCCCCTCAATGACTAACTACTATCTATTATCCTCTAGATCTCAGCTCAGATATCCCTTACACAGGAAAAGCCCTCCCAAGACCCCTGTTTTACACTCTCACAGCACTTCACTCCTTTAATTCAATGTATTTGGCAGGGTTTCAGATTTATTGATTTGATCTTTGGATTACTATTTGTCTGTCTAAATGGATTCGGTGCTCCCTGCTGTCAGGTACTGTACCTGATTTTATTCACCATTCTGTGTCTGCACGCTGAGCCTGGCACCCAGTTGGCTTTCAAATATTTGTTGAATAAATGCATGCCAAGGATAAACCCTGATATCTAGTGTCACCCCGAGGAAGCATGTTAGAGCCCCCAACTCAGGTTCTATTTAACCTAAATGCAAAGGTACAATGTTTGTCAGACCTGAGAATTCCTATGCTTCTCCTCCCAAAAGCCCTAAATGAAAGAGAAGAGGTGAAAAAGAAAACACTGTACTCTTACAGAGCAAAAAGTAAAACAGAATCTGCTCCTTACAAAATACCCTATCTGACCCCTGGAAATAGAGCTGTGGAGTTTCAGCCTACACTCTGAACCATCAGTCCAATGATTCTCAGCTCTTCTGGGAGTGCAGGTTTTTGTCAATGCAACAAAGCACAGTGGAACCAAGATGTGGGTCTAGACTACTTTGGTTCCCATACCTGGTTGATCATCAGAATAGACCAAAGACTATTAAAAAAAACTAGGTTCTTGAGCCCCACCCCAAGTGATTTTCATTCAGAGTTTGGGGAACCTAAATTTTTTTCCTTTAAACTTCCCAGCTGATACTGCTGCATAGCTTGGATTGGAAGCTACTCATCTGGGACAAGACCAGACAGCCTTGGAAGACCCCACAGCTATCTGGTGTGTGGCTTCACAAAACCCTAGTCTCCATTGCTTTGTGCATTAAATAAAGTCAATAATATTTGCGCTGCCTTTCTCACTGAAATCCAAAGGTAAGTCGAGACAATGGGTTGGAAATTATTTTGAAAAGAACCAGAGTCATTTACCAGTGTAAGGCAGTGTTAGAGTCACTCTGTTCCTAAGTTACCAATGAACATTTCTAAAGGAGCCCATTTATCATTTTAATTTGAGTTGGGCCTGGGTATAATTTTTAAAAACCAGTTCATCAAGGTGCGTAGCTAGTCTACTCCTTCTTATCCAATTACCAGATTAATCCTCACCTTTCATCCCCATTACACTCACAATCTGAAGACCTGGTCTCTGCTGGTCCTGCCCTCTGCTAGATCACATTTCCTTCATACTTACATCTCATAAACCAGCGTCCCCAGAACTTGTCCTTCTCCGCTTAATGTGAAAGATTCCAGATTCTTTATATTCCCCACAATCAGTTTTCTAGGTGTCCTCTTCTTAGTTCTAAAACTCTTCTAACCTCTAATAATACTGTTATAGGATGCCCTGACTCTGCTTAGGAACAGCATCACCCCGTCATTTCCTTCTGCCTGGGGAGCACATCCTTTCCTCCCCATTCTACTCACTTCCTTCAGTCTTTACTTAAATGTCACCTTCTCAGTGAAGTCTCTTCTTGATCATTTAAAATGTCACCCCCCCAATACTCTCAATTTTGCTTCATTTTCATCTTTCCAATATACTATTTGTTTTTTGTTGCTGGTGGCCATGTTTTTTTAAAAGCAAATCCTGACATATTGTTAAACTCAAAAGAGGTTTCTTGCTTGCTAATTATCTTTTCAGCAAATCATACTATGTGTTTTATTTTTTGTTTATTGTCTAACCTCCCCTGTATGTGCCACTCTGTTTTGTTCACTGCCACATCCTCAACAGTGACCACCATGTGGCAGAGTCTCCGTGAATACTGGCTGAATGAACATAGGAGTCTAGCTGGATCTGTCTGGCTCGCTCTCCCTGCTCCTTCTACAGTACTGGCTCTAGCCTATGGGGCAACCATAGACTTACCAGCAACTGTGTGGTACAGGGGCAAATAAGCAGTCTTGGGAGTCAAAGGGGTCAAATTCTAAATTCTTGCTCTGCCATTTAGTAGCTGTGGCATCCTAAGCAACTCATATACCCTCTCTGAACCACATTCCCTATTCCTGGCAACTACAGGTAATGATATCTACTTCGCAAGATTGAGGTGAAGATCAGGAATAAAGCATGTAAGGTACCTGGAATCTGGCCATGCTCATTAAATGGTAGTTAATAAATTCATGAAACACTGTGTTCACTGGACACCCCATATTTGACGTGTGGAATTCCAGCTCCATCCAAAGGAAAACTAAAATAAGTTCCCCACCTCTCCCTTACACATTCAAGCTTGAGACACCTGATCCAACCCACAACTCACCTCAACAACACAGCCAAGCACTAATCTTACCTTGGTGGCAATGGCAGACACTGCAGCTGTTCTCTTTGCAGTTATGATATTTCCATCCATGACCTTGGAGAAAAAGACAGTGAGCAAGAAGCACCCCTATCCCCTACCTAAGTGAAGAGAAGGCACTCTAAAAGAGTATCCTTAGGAAGTATTATCATATTCTACAAAGAGGAGGGCCTTGGTGTCAGACCTGTATCCAATTCCTCCACTTACAAGAAATGTAACTTTGAACCATATCTTAATCTCTAAGCACTTATTTTCCTCACCTGTAAAAACAAAGAAAATGCCAACCATTCAGAAGCTTTTGTGAAGAAATGCATTGACATACAGGAAAACATCTAGCACATGGTGAACCCTCAAGAATCACCCATTTTCTTGCATTCATCCATTCTCAAAACACCAAATTAAGGAGGAATCTGAGGAATAAGTCATTTGACATCTGTGCAAGGGCCATGAAACTCTACCTCCGTGGCTCTCAACTCTGGCTATACAATTCAGGGAGATTTGTGATGAAACAGATACTGAGATAGTACCCCTTGATGAACTGAATCCTACTCTCGGAGGGCAGGCAGACATCCTTGTTTTTAAAAGCTCCCCAAGTGATTCTGAATTATGCCTGGTTCTTCTCCTCTGCTTATAAGTTATTCATTTTGATCCTCACTGGGAGGTATCAGTACTCTCATTTTATAGACAAGAAAGTGAATCCCTTACTACTGAGCAGATTCAGGAAAGATCTAAAGCCTTGTCATTTAACTGGGAAGTTTGAGCTGGTCCCACTTTTCTGGGAAACCACTGATGGGTGTCATCTCCATGTGATGAGTATAGGTGGGAAGAGCCAGATTAGGTTCCTTGGGGAGTAGGAAGAGCTAAGGACCCAAGTGGTTCAAGTGAAATTGTGATTGTCCTTGTCCCTGACGAGTTCTCAGCTGCCTGATATCACAGTCAGCCCAGAGGGTACAGACTAGACATTCTTGGGTCTTTCATTAACCATCTGTGCGATGTCAAACAAAGTGACTCTGGGACTGCGACAGAAATTGGTGGGGGTGTAATAAAATCCCATGGAGGGACAGTGAAAGAATTTAATGAGATTGTTTCTCCTGCCTGGCACACAGTAAGTACTCTCAGCAGGTGGCAGTTAGAAAGGCAGTATAGCATAGTCTTAAGAAAGTAGAGGCCCTGGACTTAGACTGAGTAGGTCTGAAGGCCAGCCATGCCTCTTATTAACTGCCTAAGCCTGGGGAAGTAAATTTGGCATACTTGTTTTATGATTCAGTTTCATTATCTGAAAAATTACTTACCTCAGAATGGTTGTGTTAAAAAGTTAATACATGTGAAGTGTTTAGAACAAAGCCTGACACACACAAAATGCTCAATAAAAGTGGGCTACCACTATTGTCTTATACTGTCAAATGTTAAAACAGGACACTGGGTACCCCTCAGAAAAGATTCCCAGGGGTCACAGAATACCCGTTTTCCTCTATGTTACAGAGATTCACTAAATATTTCCTTGGCTACTGGCTTTGTTCATGTTGCATATTTGCAGTAACTGGTACAGGGCCAGAGAGAATGATGAGATTACTTCTACAATGTCACACTTGAAGCAGCAGTGGGCTCTGTTGTTGGATTGTGGATCTAGAAGCAGATTCATGGTCACAGATAACCTTCACTGCCATTGGTATCCAGCCACTTAGAGAAGGGCATGTGTGGTCATAATCAAAACTCCCCTGGGCTCATGGAGAATTAATTCCTAGCCTGGCTCTGGGTCAGGGCCCCACTCCACCCCAGGGCAGGTAGTTGCTCACCGCCAGAAGGGAGCCATTGCTTGGCTCAAAGAGTAGCACAGTGGCCTGGTGGGAGGGGACAGTAGAGGTGGTGCTGTGACCCTCGTAGAAAGTGACCAACTTGGTGGTCAAAGCGTCCTCTGCAGCACTGTAGGCAGGCATGACCCCCAGGAAACTACAAGGAGAGAGGGAGCAGCTTCAACCTCTCCCCACCAATGCTGGCCCCACATACCTTCCTTTCTCTTTCCTTATTACTGCGTACTGGCCCTCTCACACCCCCATTTTTCTGCCCTTCCCTTTGGCAATATGCACTGCAAGTTCGAGTCCAGGTCTGGATGAGAAAAACCATCCCAGTGCTGCCACTTATTAACTGGACAACCCTGAGTACTTCACTTAACCTCTCAGAGTCTCAGTTTTCCCACCAGTAAAATGACCGCATGAATACCTACCTGTAAAGAGAATGTGTTGACTTTAAACAAGGTAATTCCTGCAAAGAGCACACTTGGCACATTGGGGAGCGCAAGTGTTAGGTGGCTGCTGTTATTAGCAGTGATTAGGCAAACCCTCCTTCTCTCCTTCTGCTTCATCCATACCTGTACTCACCCTCCTTCCCAGTTTCTCCAGCACCCTACCCCCCACCCCCCAGCCCTGGCTTTCCTTACTCACCCCCTGTGCTTGGCCACCGGCACCACTGTGCGGACTGGCTGCATGACCCCTCCCTCGGGTCCGCTAGAGAAGTTGGCCAGAGCCACCTCCAGAGGCGGGATGAGGAGGCTGGAGCTGCGGAGGTGGGCCTGAACTTCCGCTGCGCTCAGAAACACTGGCGCGAAGCTCATCTTGCCCCCTGCCTTCTAACTTGAGCAGAGAAACTGCAACGGCTGCTCTCCAGGCTGCACCGAAAAGAGCTTGCGCAGCCCTGCCAGTGCCGCCTAGTGGTCGACGCCCACCACCCAGGGCGGAGCAAGGCAAGTTCCACACCCCTTGGCCCCTCCCATCACTAGCGTAGGTGAGCTGAATCTCCTCCAACCACCGGTTTCCCAGCGTTGGAATTGAGATGGTAGCCTGGAAGTTAGTATTCTTGGTCCACTTTCTCAGTTCCTGTAATTAGCTGTAGTTACTGTCCTTGTAAGGAGCTTTGGGACCCCACTTGCTCTCCTCCCCACAAGCTCTGCTATTTGCTGTATCTGTCGTCCTGCCTGGGAAAGAACAGGCAGGAGAAATGGGGGTAAACTATGGCAGCGTTCCTCTTCTCCCCTTAATTTATTGCGATCTGCTGGAAGATCATAAATGAAAGGAGACAGTTATTTAAAAAAACAACATTTTTCCTTCAATTCTATCTGGAGATAGAATTGAGGATCCCAATGTAATTTCTACTTCCATTTCCACCCCCAGTATCCCAGGCTATCCCTTGCTTTTCGTGCACAATTTTCTCTTAGGATAACTAACTCAGCTAACCTTCACTTTTAAATGGAGAGCGTGGGGTGGGTTCCAAGGACAAGATGTAAAGGTCTCAATCACATAAAGAGCCAAGATACATAAGACAACTTAGACTTAGGTCTTTTGTTTAAAAACCTTATACTTGAGAGGAGGAAATAAAACAGTATGTAGACAGAAAGGTAACCCAGGATGCAGGGCAGTAAATATTAGCTGCCAAATCAGTGGTAGGAAAAGTAAATGCTTGTGATAATTCAAAGAAAAGAGAAATTATTTTGACCAGGAGTGGTTAGATAAGATTTTATAAAGCACAGGGAATAAACCAAGGCTAAATATGAAGTTAATAATGTAACAACCACAATAACAACAAGGACAGGTTATCGATTCTACTATACCAGGTACTGAGCCAAGCATTTGCTGTTCATCATCTTATGAATTATACCCCACTGTTGTAAGTAGGTGTTGTTATGAGCCTTACTGTCCATTTGAGGCTCCAAGAGGTGGAGGAGAGCTTTGTCCAAAGTCACTCAGTGAGTGAATGGAGGAATTGGGATCTTCCCTTGAAGTCAGACTCCAGAACTTGACTCTAAACCATTAAGCTACATTTGCAGATAGGGAAGAAGAAAGGTATTTCACACCAGGTGGAGCCCAAGAGTGGAAGTCATGTTGTCTAATCCTTGGCAACCTATCTCTCCAGACAGAGTTGGGCAGGAATTACAAGGCTAGAGGGTTAGCACACTCCTGCGCCTGCAGCTCTAGAAGTTCTCTGCTAACCCCCAACAGACCCTGAAGAGAAGGTGTATACTTGCACTTCCCTAGAATGTATTTCTACCAGCCATGTGTGAGAGTTCCTTTAGCTCCACATCTCAACAGTCTTTGGTATTGTCAGTTTTCTAGATTTCGGTATTCTAAAAGGAAATTTGCATTTCTTTGATGACATATGTAGAACATCTTTTCATATGTTTATTTGCTACCTGTATATTTTCTTTGGTGAGATCAAAATCTTTTCCCAGGTTTTAATTGTTTTTTATTCTTATTGTTAAGTTTTAAGAGTTATTTGTATATTTGTGGTAACAGTCCTTTATCAGATGTGTGTTTTACAATTATTTTCTCCTGGTCTGCGGCTTGTAGTCTCAGTTTCTTAACTTTGTCTTTTGGAGAGTATCTAGCTTTTATATTTATTTATTTATTTATTTATTTATTTATTTATTTATTTATATAGAGAGGGGAAGGTAGTGAGAGAGGGAGAGAAACATCGATGTGTGGTTGCCTCTTGTGCATCCCATACCAGGGGCCTGGCCTGCAACCTGCAACCAGTCAGTCCCAGATCCCAACTGGGAATCGAACTGGGAATTGAAACCCTATGGTTCGCAGGCCAGCACTCAATCCACTGAGCCACACCAGCCAGGGCAGTAAGTTAAGTTTTAATTTTAATAAAATTAAGATACAAGTCTAAGTTTATTGGTGTTGTATCTAAAAGGTCATTGCCTACAAGTATATCTACATTTTCTATTACGATATCTTCTCCAAGTTTTATAGTTTTACATTCTACATTTAGGTCTGTAATCCACATTCAGTTAATTTTTGTGAAGGGTGTTAGGTTTATGTCTAGGTTCATTTTTTGCATGTGGGTGTCCAGTTTCAGCACTATTTATTGAAAAGACTATCTTTGCTCCATTGTATTAAAGACTATATTTATGTGGGTTTATTTCTGGGCTCTCTATTCTGATCCATTTACCCATTTGTCTGATTTTTGCTAACACCATACTTCTTGATTTACTGTCACTTTACTTTAAGTCGTGAAGTAGGATAGTAATAGTCCAACTTTGTTATTTTGCTTCAACATTGTTTTGACTATTCTGTATCTTTTGCCTCTCCATACAAACTTTAGAATCAGTTTAATTGGTTTTGCATTGAATCTAAACATCAAATTGGGAAGAAATAACATTTTGACAATATTGAATCCATATATTCATACTCATGAACATGGGATGTTTCTTATTTTTATTTAATTTGGGAAAATTCTGTCTTATTGTTTTACGTATTTCTTCTGTTTCTCTTTCCTTCCTTCCTTCCTTCCTTTCTTCCTTCCTTCCTTCCTTCCTTCCTTCCTTTCTTCCTTTCTTCCTTTCTTTCTCTTCCCCTCTTGGCATTCCCATTCCACACATATTATACTTTTTGTTGTTTGGCTATAGTAGTTGGATATTCTGTTTATTTTTTTCAACATTTGTTCTCTTTGCTTTTGGATTTTTGAGGATCCTGTTGATATATCCTCTGGATCAGAGATTCTTTCCTTAGCTGTGCCCAGTCTACTAATAAGCCCATCAAAGGCATTCATCATTTCTGTTATAGAATTTTTTATCTCTAGTGTTTTTTAAAATTTTTTCTTAGGATTTCTACCTTGCTGTCTTTGCTCATCTGTTTTTACATGTTGTCTACTTTTGCCATTAGAGCCCTTATTAGTCATAGTTGTTTTGAATTTGCAGTCTGGTAATTCCAATATCCCTGCCATTTCTGATACTGGTGCTTCCTCTGTCTCTTAAAATTGTGTCTCCCACCTCACCTTTTGGTGCCTTGTAATTTTTTCTTGAGAGTCAGGCATAATGTACCCAGCACTGGTTTCCAGAGCACTTTTTCACTGCTCAAATTTACTACTATGAGGGAGTTTCCTATGAAAGTTTTTTTAACCCTCCATTCACATTTCTGCAACTCCTTGAGAGAGGAATTTATAGCATACCTTGAAATAAAACTAGTGAATTATAACATGCATGTGTTCAACATTAGTAAATGAAACCAGCTCTTAAAAGAGGTTAATCAATTTATATTTCCCTTAGCAGATGATGAGAGTTTCAGTTGTTCCACATCTGCGGCAATTGTTGATAGTGTAAATCTTTTAAATTTCCTACATTTTACTCAATAAGCTAGGAATCGAAGGGGACTTTCCCAGCCTGAGAAAGGTTGTCTATGCAGAAACCACAGCTAACATCATTCTCAATGGTGAAAAATTGGATAGATTTCCTCTACAATCAGGAACAGGACCAGAATGTTTGCTCCTACCACTTCTGTTAACACCACCTCTGTTCAGGCCCTAGCCAGGGCTGTTAGACAAGAAAAAGAAATAAATAGCATATAAATCAGAAAAGAAGAAGTAAAACTATCTTTATTTCCAGAAGACAAGATATAGTATACAAAAAATCTTAAGGAATTCACTAGAAAACTATTACAACTAATAAACAAGTTCAGCAAGGATGGAGGAAGATGCAAGAGCAATATACAACAAATAAGTTTATTTTTATACACTTGCTATAAACTATTCGAAGTTAGGAAAAACAATTCCATTTACTACAGCATCAAAAAATAGAAGTAAATTTAACAGAAGTGCAAAACTTTTCTTCTGAAAACTGCAAACTATTGTTGAAAGAAGTTAAAGATTTAAATAAATGGGGAAAACCCTATTTTCATGAATTTTGGAACTTAATATTGTGAAGATGAAAATTTTCTCTAAATAGATATATAAATTCAGTGCAATCCTTATTAGAATCCCAGTTGACCCTTTTGTAGAAGCTGACAAAAATTATTCTAAAATTCATATGAAATTGTGACTCACGAAAAGCCAACACAATGTTGAAAAAGTAGACAAAATAGAAATATTCACACTTCCTTTTTTAAAGTATATTTTATCGATTATGCTGTTATAATTACCCAATTTTCCCTCCTCTGTCCCCCTCCATCCAGTATTCCCCTTTCTCCAGCAATCCCCTCCCTTAGTTCATATCCATGGCTCATGAATGTAAATTCTTTGGCTTCTCCTTTTCCTATATACTATTCTTGACATTCCCTGTCTATTTTATTTTTACCAATTATGTTTCTTAATCCCTGCACCATTTCTCCCTTTCTCCCACTTCCCCCTTCCAGCCAGTAACTCTCCAAATGATCTCTATGCTTATGATTCTGTTCCTGTTCTGGTTGTTTGCTTAGTTTGTTTTTTATTTCAAAACCTACTACAAAGTGATGATAATTAAGATAATGTGGTCATGGCACAAGGAGAGACATATAGATAATTGAATAGAATTCAGAGTCCAGAAATAATAATTCTGGTCAATTGGTCTTCAACAAGAGTTCTACCACTAAGCAATGGAGAAAAAATAGTCTTTTCAATGAATGTTGCTGAGGAAACTAGATATCCATATGCCAAAGAATGATGTTTAACCCTTGCCTTATACATCATACAACAACAAAAAACCTAAACATTAAAGCTAAAGATATAAGACTTCTGGCCAAGATGGAAGCATAGGTAGAAACATTTTGCCTCCTTGCACAACCAAAAGAAAAACAACAAATTTAAAAACAAAAAACACCCCAAACTTCCAGAAAATCGAACTGTATAGAAGTCTGACAATCAAGGAGTTAAAGAAGAAACATTCATCCAGACCAGTACAAGAGGCAGAGACAGGCAGCCAGGGTGGAGAGGATTCGAGGCAAAAAGGCAGCTGGAGGACCAGGGTGAGCAAGGCAGCAGCTGATGGAGTGAGTAGTCCCAATTTGCATGTAGATAAACTGGTAGGAACAACTGGGGAATGAGACAAACCACATAACCAAGGGTTCCAGCATGGGGAAATGAAACCTCAAAATTTATGACTGTAAAAACTGTGGGTGTTGAGGCAGTGGGAGAGCCTCCCAACCTCACAGGAGAGTTCATTGGAGAGAACCAGAGGGTCCTAGAACATAAATAAAGCCACCCATCTGGGAATCAGCACCAGAAGGGTCCAATTTGCTTGTGGGTAGCAGTGGAAGGGACTGAAAGCTGGGAGAGAGCCAAGCAGGCAGCATTATTCCTCTCGGGATCCTCACTCACATACAGTACCACAAAGTAGCTCTGTCAGTTGCCCAGCCCTGACAAATATGGAAGTCTCTTCCCCTTACTATATAACAGGCATGCAGAGACAAAAAATATGGCCCAAATGAAAGAACAGATCAAGGCTCCAGAAAAAATACAACCAAGTGATGAAGAGATAGCCAACCTATCACATACACAGTTCAAAGCACTAGTGATCAGGATGCTCCCAGAATTGGCTGAGTATGGTTGCAAAATAGAGGAAAAAGTGAAGGCTATGAAAAGTGAAATAAAGGAAATGTACAGGAAACCAGCAGTGAAGGGAAGGAAACCAGGATTCAAATCAACGGTTTGTTCAAGAAGGAAGAAATAAACATTCAGCCAGAACTGAATGAAGAAACAAGACTTCAGAAAAATGAGGAGAGGCTTAGGAATCTCCAGGACAACTTTAAACATTCCAACATCCAAATCATAGAGGTGCCAGAGGGAGAAGAGGAAGAGCAAGTAATTGGAAACTTATTTGAAGAAATAATGAAGGAGAACTTCCCCAATCTGGAAAAGAAAATAAACTTCCAGGAAGTCCAGGAAGCACAGAAAGTCTCAAATAAGTTGGACCTAAGGAAGCACACACCAAGGCACATCATAATTACATTACTCAAGACTAAAGTTACAGATAGAATCTTAAAGACAGCAAGAGAAAAGGAGATAGTTACCTACAAAGGAGTTCCCATAAGATTATCAGCTGATTTCTTTAAAAAAAATCTTACAGGCAAAAAGGGCTGGAAAGAAGTATTCCAAGTCATGAGAGGCAAGGACCTGCATCCAAGATTACTCTATCCAGCAAAGCTTTCATTTAGAATGGAAGGGCAGATAAAGTGCTTCCCAGATAAGGTCAAGTTACAGGAGTTCATCATCACCAAGCCCTTATTATGTGAAACATTAAAGGGAATTATCTAAGAAAAATGAGATGATCAAAAAAATTAACAGTAAAATGACAACAAACTCACAACTATGAACAATGCAACCTAAAAAGAAAAAAAAAATGAAAACAAAAACTAAGCAAATGACTAGAACAGGAACAGAATCACAGAAATAGAGATCACATGGATGGTTATCGGCAGGGAGTTGGAGGGCAGAGAATGAGAAAGGGTACAGGGAATAAGCAGCATAAATGGTAGGTAGAAAATACACAGGAGTAGGTCAAGAATAGTATAGGAAATGTAGAAGCCAAAGAACTTATATGTGTGACCCATGGACATGAACTAAAGGGGAGGGAAATGGTGGTGGGAGAGCCTGTGCAGGGCAGAAAGGAATAAAGATGGGAAAATGGGACAACTATAATTCTATAATCAATAAAATATGTGTTTTAAAAAAGCTAAAGATATAAAACTTTTAAAAGAAAAACAAGACATAGAGTGAGAGGATGACGGTGAGGTAGGTGGGAGCAGAGCCCAGTGCTCCCTGTGCCGAGCGGGAACACCTGGCTGATCATCTGAGGAACAGAGTGAACAGCCAACAGAATGCCAGCTTATATGAAATTTGGAGGCAAAAAATTGCACAGGACATTGAAAAACAGATAGTGAGAAGATTATGCTGGGAGAGTAAGGTCCCTGGGATCTGTGCAGGGACCAAGGCTGCTGCATCCCCTGGCCCTGCACCTGCTGCAGGATACAGGGAAGAGAGTTAGATCACCAGCTCCCTCAGCTACTAGAGCAGGGAGGGCAGTCTGGCACCAAGAGGGACCTGGATGCTGCAAGTCACTGCGGGGAATAGAGATGAAGTGGGAGATTCACAGAGGCTGTACACATCCGCTGGACTGTGGATGCTGGCACCAGAGAAATTGAGGTGCCAGGCAACACCTAGAGAAAGGAGGAGTTGGGTAGTGTTGAACCCTCACTCAGAAAGTCTCTGGACTGGCTGGAAAGTTGGGCTGTGTGAAAAGCTGTGCTCTTGTTAAGAACAGCAGGCAGCTGCTTTGTAAAGAACTGTCCAGCAGCAGCTGGCTTGCCCCTAGGGTGATTTCAGTTGCATGCGCTCAGAGATTGAATGGCCAAGTGTGGAACTGAGCCTACCAGCTTGTCTCATGCTGTGCACAGCTAAGTGTCTGATTTGAGCCTAGCAGTTCATGGAAGATGCATGTCATAGGCCACAAAACTGTGAATATTGCAGCCCAGACCTGGTCTCCATCCCTTCAAAAACCATAGGAAGGGAGAAAATCAAAGCCCAGTGCCATTCTTCCTGGGGCATCTAGGAAGACTAGCAGAACTGACTGAATAGCTTTAAAGACAGCAGAAGGCTCATTATTATTATTATTATTTTTATTTTCCATTCCTCTCTCTTTTTTCCCCTTTTTCTTCTTCCCCCAAGTGAGACATTAAGACATGTAGTTAAGAAGGGTCCAGAGACAGATCCAAAGTGGGGAGCACAAGGCTAACCCCCAAAACTGAGAAACTGAGACAAATGTCACTTTGCTATCCTATAGAGATGGCTTTTTATTGTTTATGTATATTATTATTTTAAATTATTTTAGCACTTTTATTTTATTAGTATTTATTTTTTATTTTCTTCCTTATGTTTAGTTTTCCTCATTTTATTTCTCTGTTTAATTGCATTGTTTGACTGGTTTTCCTTATTCTCTCCTTATTGTATTTTAATTTTCCTTCTCTCACTTTACCCATGTTCCAATAACACATAACTCTTGATCATGTACTTTCTATTCTGGTTATCCAAATCATATATTTCTTGTCATATTATTATTGTTCCAGTACTATTGTAAATAATTGTTGTTCCATACAATTGTACATACTACACAGCAACCCTTCCTGATCTTAGCCCACTTCACTTTAATCCTCAGCATTATTATTGTTGTGGTCAACTCTATTCTCCCTCTCACACTGTGCCCACTTTATATCTTTTAATCTCACTATATCTCATCATCTAACCTTGTACAAGTGCTCTGTTTTCTGGATTCAGCTCACAATCATCCTCCCCTCTGAAAAGAGTCTTATCTCTCTTTCACCTTTTATAAAAGTGACTAGTTAGGTGAAATATCACAGTTAATGCTACACTTATCCAAAGAACCGCCTATCACTTCTCTACTTGCTGGTACTTTAAATCCCATAAAATACTCTCCTGCTATCTTAATCCATTTTGCATACCCACTTCCCCTGATCACATACAAGAATAGGTGGGAGCTGCAAACATCAGTATATCTGCTGGAGGAGAAAAACCACCAACAAAGGAACCACCAAAAGATAAAAACCCAAGTACAACAATAGAGCCCACACAAACAGAAAAAAGAGCAAACCTGGAGCATCCAGACAACGAGATCAAAGAGACCGCACCATTGAACCTCATGGAATTCCTACCATAAAAGTTCACCCTACAAAGACAGCTAGCAAAGTGAAACATCAGGAAGTACAGAAACAAACAGAGACTCACCTAAAATGGGGGGATAAAAGCCAACATACAATCAAAAGGAATGGAAGACTCCCCATTAAAAGAGCTAAATGAAATGGAAGTAACCAAACTATCAGATATAGAATTCAAGTTAATGGCTATGAAGATGCTCAAGGAACTCACAGACAACTACAAGGAACTGAGTGAAAACTAAATCAGCATGAAAAAGGAAATGGAAACTATAAACAAAAAACAGGAAGAAATGAACAATAAAGTCTCAGAAATAAGAAGCACACTAGAAGGAATTACAAGCAGGCTGGATGAAGCAGAGGATTGAATCAGTGAACTGGAGGACAAGGTAGAAAAAAACACCCAGATAGAGCAAGAAAAGGAAAAGAAACTCAGGAAGAACAAAAAGTTGGTAAGGGAACTGCTAAACAACATGAAATATAACAATATCCATATAATAGGGATAAGAGAAGGAGAAGAAGAGCAAGGGATAGAAAACCTGTTTGATGGAAAACTTCCCTAATTTGATGAGAGAAAAAGTCACACAAATCCAGGAAACACAGGGAGTCCCAATCAAGAGAAACCCAAAGAGGCCCACTTCAAGACACGTCATAATTAAAATGGCAAAATTCTAAGACAGAGAGAGAATCTTAAAGGCAGCAAGGGAGAAACAGGAAGTAACATGCAAGGGAACCCTGATAAGGCTAGCAGCTGACTTCTCAAAGGACACACTCCAAACCAGAAGAGAATAGCAAAAAAAATATTCCAAGTACAGAGAACCAGCGGCCTACAACCAAAATTACTCTATCCAGCAAGGCTCTCAATTAAAATGGAAGACCAAATAAGGAACTTCCCAGACAAAAGAGGTCTAAAAGAGTGCACCTCCACCAAATCAGCTCTGCAGGAGATGCTAAAGGGACTACTTTTAGAAAAGGAAAAAGAAGAGTGAGAGAGAGAGAAACACAGGTATAAAAAATAGCAATGAGTAAGTAACTATCAATAATAACCTTAAAAGTAAATGGATTAAATGCTCCAATCAAAAGACATATAATAGCTGAATGGATAAGAAAACATGATGCACATGTATTCTGCCTACAAGAGACCCACCTCAGAACAAAATAGCTGCACAGACTGAAATTGAAGGGCTGGAAACTAATATTTCAAGCAACCAGACAGGGGGGAAAAAAAAAAAGCCAGGATAGCAATACTCATAGCAGGCAAAACAGACTTCCAAAAAAGGTCCATAAAAAGAGACCCAGAAGGTCACTTCATAATAATCAAGGGAAGAATCCAACAGGAAGACATAAACATTGTAAATATATACGCACCCAAAATAGGAGCACCCAAATACATAAATAAAATCTTGGAGGACTTCAAGAAAGATATTGACAGCAACACAATTATAGTAGGGGATTTCAATACCCAACTGCCAAAAATGGATAGATCTACGAAACAAAACATCAACAAAGATATTGCAGCACTGAAAAATGTCCTTGATGAAATGGACTGATGAAATTATATATATAGAAATTTTTAACCTAAAGAAGCAAAATACACATTCTTTTCAAATGCATGTGGAACATTTGCAAAGATAGACTACTTGATAGGACACACAAAAAAAGGCTTCAACAAAATCAAGAAAATTGAAATCATATCAAGCATTTTCTCTGACGACAAGGGACTGAAACTAGAAACCAAACTCAAGGAAAAAACTCAAAAACACTCAAACTCATGGAGTTTGAATAGCATGCTGTTAAACAATGAATGGGTCCAGAATGAGCTCAAGGAAGAAATCAAAAAGTTTCTGGAAAAAAATGAACACGAACTCACAAAAACCCACAACTTATGGGACACGGCAAAGGCCATCCTCAGAGGGAAATTCATAGCAATACAGGCCTATCTAAAAGAAAACAAACAAACAAACAAACAAGCTAGAAACATTTCAAATAAACAACCTAACCCTAAATCTACAAGAACTCGAAGAACAATAACAAAGAAGAACAGACCAAGTAGAAGGAAGAAAATAACCAAAATCAGAGCAGAATTAAATGACATAGGGACCAAAGGAACACTTCTAAGGATCAATAAATCCGGGAGCTGGTTCTTTGAAAAGATAACAAAATTGACGAGCCTTTAAGCAGAGTCATCAAGAAAAAAAGAGGGAGGACCCAAATAAACACAATCAGAAATGAAAGAGGAGAAGTTACACCTGATACCACAGAAATACAAAGGATTGTAAGAAATTAGTACAAAGAACTATAGGCCAAGAAATTTGAAAACCTAGGTGAAATGAACAAATTTCTAGAAAAATACAATCTTCCAAAACTCAGTGAAGAAGAAGCAGAAAGCCTGAACAGACCAATAACAGCAGATGAAATTGAAGCAGTAAACAAAAAATTCCTGACACACAAAAGCCCTGGACTGGACAATTTCACAGAAGAATTCTACAAAGCATTTGAAGAACAGCACACACCTATCCTTCACTATTTCAAAATATCCAAGAAGGTGGAAGACTCTTAAACTCTTTTTATGAAGCTAGCATCACCCTATTCCCAAACCAGATAAAAGCACAAGGGAAGAGAACTTCAGACCAATATCACTGATGAATATAGATGCTAAAATCCTCAACAAAATATTGGCAAACCATATCCAACAATATATTGAAAAGATCATACACCATGACCAAGTGGGATTCATCCCAGGGATGCAAGGGTGGTACAATATTGGCAAATCAATAAATGTAATACATCACATAAACAAAAGTAAAGACAAAGTCACATGATCATATCAATAGATGCAGAAAAAGCATTTGAGAAGGTACAGCATGCATTTATGATAAAAACTGTCAGCAAAGTGGTGATAAAGGGAGCATTCCTCAATATAGTAAGATGATATATGAGAGAATTATAGCCGACATCACACTCAATGGGCAAAAATTAAAAACTTCCCCACTAAGATCAGATACAAGACACAGTTGTCCACTTTCACCACTTCTGTTCAACATAGTATTGGAAGTCCTACCCAGAACAAACAAGAAAAGGAAAAAAAAGCATTCAAATTGGAAAAGAGGAAAGAAAACTGTCATTACTTGAGATTACATGATAGTGCACATAGAAAATCCTACGGACTCCACCAAAAAACTGCTCAACCTGATAAATGAATTAGGTGGTTGGATCTCACAAAGACTGAGGTCTAAACCCTAAGCTAGGATTCCCAGCGTAGAACACCAGAGCCCAAAAAGTACACAGATAACAACCAGCGGCAAAAAGCAGCAGGGTTGCTCTCTGCCAGAGACAGATGGCTGGAGATGCAAGGACCATTTAAAAAGCCAACAAAAATTTTCATTTGTAGCCACTTACCTTGGGCTCTGACAAAGGTGGGGGCAGAGTGGGCCGGAGACGCCTGAGGAGAGACTGGGGATAGAAGCCTTGGGGAGAGAACTGAGAGAAGAGACAAGATCTGGGATCTTGGTACTGAGTCATTCCCCAGATAGCTGCAGCCTTTGTGCTCAGGCAGACCACTCCCCTTTGAGTGGCAGTAGTCTGATGGGAAACAATAGCCCCAACCCCAGAAGGGTCTCTGTCCTGGCCCTTTGGGGCTTAAGTGTAACTGCTGAGTCCTAGTGACCAGATGAACAACCGCAGGAGATGGCCAGAGACAGTAGATCACTGGCAAAGGTGGGGGCAGAGTGGACTAGGGAGACTTGAAGAGAGACTGGGGATGGAGGCTTTGGGGAGAGAACTGAGAGAGTGGTTGTTGGGATCCAGTGCCGAGCCAACCTCCATACACATCAACCATCCAGCTCAGGCAGACCACTCCCTTCTGAGCAGCAGCAGCCTGAGGGGAAACAATAGGCCCCAGCACAGGAGGGATTCCGCCCCACCCTACGGTGCTTAAACCTGACTGCTGAATGCAGAGTGACCAGATTAATAATTGAAGGAGACAGCCAGTGAAAGCAGATAACTGGAAATATTAAACAGGCTGCCTAAGGTCAGATGGGGTAAATATCTGACATCACCAGAGGCAGATCCAGAAAGAATAAAACAGTGGTAAATACAAAAGGCTACTGAGATAAAAGCCACTCTGATCTTTTTCATGATTTGCAATAGTTTCCTTCCTTGCATAGCTTTATAACATTCATTTCTTATCCAGCGAGTTTGTACATAATAAATCACTAGATTTTCTACTGTAGTGTATTTCAATTCACCTATTTTGCCCCTCCCTTCTCTTAGCCCATTTTACCTTTTTCTTTCCTCACAATATTTTTATTTCAAATTTGGCTTTCTCCCTAGCTACAACTTGTTTCCATTCCACACTCTTACTATTTTCCCCTATCCAGAAACTCAAAATGAATTTTCTTGTCAGGGGTCATTTCACATCCTTTTACCCAGCTCTTAAAATAGTCACATTCTCTCTACACCTGTAACAAACTTTGCTAGTTGGTTGTGGGTCGGGTAGTTGCTACACTAATTCTGTATTTCAAATATCAAATTTTAGTGGACCCCTCTCCTAGTCTTTTTTTTTAATCTCAAACTTTAATTATGCTTACTTAGTCTGTTTTTTTCTTTTCTTTTTTGTCTTTCTTCTATTTCTCTTTCATCATGCCCTTTTAATTTTCTTTATCCTCCTTTATTTTCTTTTCCTTTACATCCCAAATTTTAATTTTTCCCTCACTTACTCTGGTTGTTGTTCCTCACCCTTAGTATTCCCTCTCCCTCTATCATTTCAAAATCACTTCCTATTCCTCTAAACATCTCTTAGACTTTTCTTTGTTTTTTTCCCCCTCTTATTCTCATACCACGTATATTAATTTTAGCTCATTTGTTGTTGATAGTACTCCGGTGGATCTTTCTCTCCAATTTGGCTCCTATATTTTTATTAATTATTTAATGTTTTTCCTTCCTTTTTCTTTCTCTCTCACTTTATTTTATTTTATATTATTTTAAGTTCTGCTTAAACCTAATAATATACACTTCCATTCTCATACTCCATTCCACACTCTTCATTCCCTTTTTTAAGTATATTTTATTGATAATGCTATTATAGTTTTCCTAATTTTTCCCCTTTGTCCCCCTCCACCCTGCACACTCCAACCCCCCAGATTCCCCTCACTCTTAGTTCATGTCCATGGGTTGTACATTCAAGTTCTTTGACTTCTCTGTTTCCTATACCTCTTTTGACCTCTCCCCATCTATTTAATGCCTACCAATTATGCTTTTTCTTCCCTGTGCCTTTTCTCCCCTATTCCTACCTGCCCCCTCCCCACTGAAAGCCTTCCTTCCATGTGATGTCCATTTCTCTGAGTTTATTCCTGTTCTAGTTGTTCTCTTAGTTTTTTTTTCTTTTTTTAGGTTTATTTGTTGATAGTTTGAGTTTGTTATCATTTTACTATTCATAGTTATTTATCTTCTTCAATTTCTTAGATAAGTCCCTTTAGTATTTCATATAATAAGAGTTTGGTGATGATGAACTCCTTTAACTTGACCTTATCTGGGAAGCACTTTATCTGCCCTTCCACTCTAAATGATATCTTTGCTGGAGAGAGTAATCTTCAATATACATCCTTGTCTCTCATGACTCGGAATACTTCTTTCCAGCGCCTTCTTGCCTGTAAGGTTTCTTTTGAGAAATCAGCTGATAGTCTCATGGACACTCCTTTGTAGGTAACTCTCTCCTTTCCTCTTGCTGCTTTTAAGATTCTCTTTCTTTAATCTTGGGTAACATAATGATGATGTGCCTTGGTGTATTCTTCTTCAGGTCCAACTTCTTTGGGACTCTCTGGGCTTCCTAGACTTCCTGGAAGTGTATTTCCTTCACTAGATTGGGGAAGTTTTCCTTCACTAGATTGTGGAAGTTTTCCTTCATTATTTGTTCCAATAAGTTTTCAATTTATTGCTCTTGTTGTTTTCCTCTGCCACCCCTATAATTTGGATATTGGAATGTTTAAAGTTGTCCCAGAGGTTCCTAAGCCTCTCTTCATTTTTTTCAGAATCTTGTTTCTTCATTCTGTCCCAGTTAGATGTTTATTTCTTCCTTTTGTTCCAAATTGTTGATTTGAGTCCTGGTTTCCTTCCTGTCACTGTTGGTTCCCTTAATATTTTGCTTTATTTCACTTTGGGTAGCTTTCATTTGTTCTTTCACTTTTTTACCAAACACAATCAGTTCTGTGAGCATTTTGATTACCAGGGCTTTAAATACTGCATCAGATATCTCCTCATCACTTAGCTCTGTTTCTGGAGGTTTGCTCTGTTCTGTCATTTGGGCCCCATTTTTCTGACTCAGCGTACTTGTTAAGTTTTAAGGGGGCGGGGCCTTAGGTATTCACTAGGGCAGGGCAACCCTCCTTGCTGCCCAGCCAGCCCCATCCGTACAGTCCACTGCCTTGCCAGGGGTTATCTCAGCCAGCCCCACCTGAGTGATTTGACACCTTGCAAGGGGTTCTCTCCATCCACTTGTGTTACTGGTCTGGTTGACTGTTTCTTTAATTCCTTGGTTGTCAGAGTTCCACGCAGTTTGATTTTGTGGCACTTCTGGTTGTTTATTGATATTAGATTGATTGTTACCCTACTTTTGGTTATGTGAAGGAGTGAAGGGTTTCTACCTATGCCTCCATCTTAGCCAGAACTCCTTCATTCTCTTTTTTTTATTAATAATGTAAAGTTGACATCATGAATAAAAGTTGCTCCAATGCCCAACTTCTATTAGTGTTCTTCACTCTACCCTCTCAAAATCATTTCTCTTTCAGTAGGTATTCTCATATCCACTCTCCTTTCTTATAATAGTCTTAATCTCATTACACCCTTATTAATACTGGTTCATTTGTTATTGATAGTGGGATTATGGGAGGGGAGTTATATTTGCAGCTATGGGTTTGTTTCTTGGTCTCTGTGGTTTTGCTCAGGCAGCACCTGCACAATGGCACACAAGACATGGTTGGCAACCAGTCAACCAGTGCCAGGGAAGTACCCAGGAAAGAACAACCTAACAACAATCAAAACCCAATTACATCCAGAACCATCATAAAAGGCATAAAAGATATCCCAAGAACATCAAGATCAGGTGATCAAGGAGACTGCACCACTGAATCTCACAAGCCTCCCACAATAGAAGTTCACACCTCAAAGTCAGAAAGTCATAACAGTTCAATTTAAGAAACAAAAGAAAACAAGAAGAGTCCCACAAATAATAGGAAGACAAAGAAACAACCCCCAATCAAAAGAAAAGGAGGAATCTTCAGAAAAAAATGCTAAATGATATAGAGGCAAGTCAACTATCAGATACTGAGTTCAAAACAATGGTTATAAGGAAGCTCAACGAACTCAGTGTAAATTAACAGAATCTACAGGGAAATTATGAGGAACTTGCTGCAAACTATATCAGCATAAAAAAGGACATAGAAGCAATCAACAAGGGCCAAGACAAAATGAAGAATACAATTTCTGAATTAAAAAACACAGTAGAAGGAATCAAAGGAAGACTCGATGATCAGAGGATCACATCAGTAGGCTGAAGGACAAGATAGAACAAAACACCCAGAAAGAGCAAGAATAGGAAAAGAGACTCAGAAAGAATGAAGAGGTGTTAAAGAAACTGCAGGACAACATGAAATGTAATAATATCCATATAATAGGGATACCAGAAGGAGAAGAAGAGCAAGGGAATAGAAAACCTGTTTGAAAAAGTAATGATGGAAAATATCCTCAATATAATGAGAGAAAAAGTAACACAACTCCAGGAAACACAGAGATCCCAATCAAGAGGAATCCAAAGATGTCCACTTTAAGACACATCATCATTAAATGGCAAAATTCTAAGACAAATAGAGAATATTAAAGGCAGCAAGTGAGAAATAGGAAGTAACATACAAGGGAGCCCTGATAAGGCTGTTACTTCCCTGAAATAGGAAGTAACATACAAGGGAAGTAACTTCTCGATGGAAATGCTCTAAGGCAGAAGGCAATAGAAACAAATATTCCAAGTAAGGAGAACTAGAGGCTTGCAGCCAAGATTACTCTACCTAGCAAGGCTCTCAATTAAAATGGAAGGCCAAATAAGGAGCTTCCCAGACAAAAGAAGTCTAAAAGAATACACATCCTCCAAGCCATCTCTGCAAGAGATGCTAAAGAGTCTGCTTTAAGAATAGGAAAAAAAAGAGTGAGAGAAAGAGAAACATGGGTATGAAAAAATAGCAATAAATAATTGCCTATCAAAATAACCTTAAACATAAATGAATTAAATGTTCCAATAAAAAGACATAGAATAGTTGAATGGATAAGAAAGCATGACCCACACATATGCTGCCTACAAGAGACCAACCTGAGAATGAAAGACCTGCACAGACTGAAAGTGAAGGGCTGGAAACATATTTTCTAAGCAAATGGACAGGGGTAAAAAAGCCAGGGTACCAATACTCATATCAGATGAATTAGACTTCAAAAAAATGGCCATATAAAAAACCCAGAAGGTCACTTCAAAATACTCAAGGGAAGAATCCAACAAGAAGACATAACATTGTAAATATATAGACACCCAACATAGGACCACCCAAATACATAAAGAAAATCTTGTAGGACTTCAAGAAAGATACTGACAGCAGCACAATTATAGTAGGGGATTTAACACCCATACTGTCAAAAATGGACAGATCTTCCAAATAACATATCAACAAAGATATTGTAACATTGAACAATGCCCTAGATGAAATGGACTTAAATTATATATATAGAACCTTTCAACCCAAAGAAGTAAAATACTCATTCTTTTCAAATGCACATGGAATATTTCCAAAGATAGACCAAATGATATGACACAAAACAAGCCTCAACAAATTCAAGCTATTTGAAATCTTATCAAGCATCTTCTGAGACTACAAGGGACTGAAACTTGGAAAGAACCTCAAGGAAAAAAACCCAAAACATTGAAACTCATGGAGATTGAATAGCATGCTATAAAACAATGAATGGGGCAAGAACAAAATAAAGGAAGAAATCAGAAAGTTTCTGGAAAGAAAAGAAAATGAACTCACAACACTCCAAAACTTATGGGACACAGCAAAGGCAGTCCTTACAGGGAAGTTCATAGTGATACGGCATACCTAAAAAACAAAAAATCATTTCAACAACCTAACCCTACATCTACAAGATCTGGAGGAACAACAACAGAGACAACCCAGAGCAAGTAGTAGGAAGGAAATAACCAAAATCAGAGCAGATTTAAATGACATAGAGGCCAAAGGAACAATTCTAAGGGTCAATAAATCCAGCAGCAGGTTCTTGGAAAAGATAAACAAAATTGACAAGCCTTTAAGTAAACTCATCAAGAAAAAAAAAAGAGAGCACCCAAATAAACACATTCAGAAATGAAAGAGGAGAGATTACAGCTGATACCACAGAAATACAAAGGATTGTATGAAATTACTACAAAGAACTACATGCCAAGAAATTTGAAACCCTAGGAGAAATGGACAAATTTCTAGAAAATTATAATCTTCCAAAACTGAATGGTGAAGAAGCAGAAAGCCTGAACAGACCAATAATAGCTGGCAAAATTGAAGCAGTAATCAATAAACTCCTGACACAAAGAAGCCCGAGACTAGATGGTATTGCAGGAGAATTCTACAAAACATTTAAGGAAGAGCTAACCCCTATCTTTCAAATACTATTCAAAAAATCCAAGAAGATGGAAGACTCCCAAACTCTTTTTGTGAAGCCTTCATCATCCTAATCTCATAACCAGATAAAGATACAACAAAGAAAGAAAACTACAGGCGAATATCACTGATGAATATAGATGCTAAAATCCTCAACAAAATATTGGCAAAACACAACCAGCAGTACACCAAAAAGATCATGGAGCATGATCAAGAGGGATTCATCCCAGGGGTGCAAGGATGCTGAAATATTTGCAAATCCATAAACATAATACATCACATAAAAAAATACATGTACATAAAAAAGACAAAAATCACATGATCATATCAATAGATGCAGAAAAGGCATTTGATAAAGTACAGCCCTGATTTATGATTAAAATACTCAGCAAAGTGGGAGTTGAAGGAGCATTCCTCAACCTAATAAATGTCATATATGAGAGACCTATAGCCAACATCATACTCAATGGACAAAAAGCTAGAGCTTTTCCACCAAGATCAGGAACAGGAGAAGGTTGTCCACTCTCACCATGTCTATTCAACATAGTATTGGAAGTCCTAACCACAGCAATTAGACAAGAAAAGAAATAAAAAGCATCCAAAATGAAAAAGAGGAAACAAAACTGTTATTGCTTGCAGATGACATGATAGTATACATAGAAAATCCTGTAGACTCCAGGACAAAGATGATTGACCTAATAAATGAATTTGGCAAAACAGTGGGATACAAAGTTAATATTCAGAGATCAAAGGCATTTTTGTATACCAACAATAACATATCAGAAACAGAAATCAGGAAAAAAAATCCCATTTGATACACTAACAAGAAAAATAAAGTACCTAGGAATAAACCTAACCAAGGATGTAAAAGACCTGTACTTAGAAAACTATACAACCCTGAAGAAAGGAAATAAAGAATATGCAAACAAAAGGAAGCATGTACTGTGTTCATGGATCGGAAGAACTAACATCATCAAAATGACCCAAAGCAATTTATAGAATCAACGTAATCCCTATTAAAGTATCAATGACTTATTTCACAGGTATAGAACAAACACTTCAAAAATTTATATGGACCCATACAAGTCGAATAGCAGCAGCAATTTTGAGAATGAAGAGCAAAGTAGGAGGGATCACAATACTTGATATCAAACTGTATTACAAGGTCGCTGTAATCAAAACAGCCTGGTACTGGCACAGACACATGAACCAATGGAATAGAATAGAGACCCAGAAATAAACACACGTCTCTATGGTCAATTATTTGACAAAGGGGGCAGAAGCATAAAAATGGAAGGGAAAAAGCCTCTTAAATGAATGATGTTGGGAGATCTGGACAGCTACATGCAAGAAAATGAAACTTGATCACCAACATACACCATACACAAAAATAAATTCATGGTGGATAAAAGACTTAAGTAAAAGCCATGACACCATAAAAGTCCTAGAGGAAAGCATAGGCAGGAAAATACCAGATATTCCATGCAGCAGTATTTTCACTGGTATGTCCCCTAGAACAAGGGACATAAAGGAAAAGACAAACAAATGGGATCTCATCAAATTAAAAAGCTTCTGCATGGCTAAAGAAAACATATTAAAATGAAAAAAGAACCAACTGTATGGGTAAACATTTGCCAATGATACCTCAGACAAGGGCTTGATCTCCAAAATAGATAAAAAAAGTCACTCAACTCCGCTCCAGGAAGACAAAGAACCCGATAAAAAATGGACAAAAGACTTGAACAGACACTTTTCAAAGGAAGACATACAGAGGGCCCAGAAACATATGAAAAGATGCGCAGCTTCACTAACCATCATAGACATGCAAATTAAAACCCCAAAGAGATACCACTTCACACTGGTGAGAATGGCCATCATAAACAAAGCAACAAACAGAGTGTTAGAGAGGTTGTGGAGAAAAGGGAACCCTAGTGCATTGTTGGTGGGATTGCAGACAGCTGCAGCCACTCTGGAAAACAATATGGAATTTCCTCAGAAAACTAATAATGGAACTGCATTTCGACCCAGCAATTCTTCTGCTAGGAGTATATCCTAGGAACCCTGAAACACCAATTCAAAAGAACCTATGCACCCCATTTTCATAGCAGCACAATTTATAATAGACAGTCTCTGGAAGCAACCAAAATGCCCATCAGTAAATGAATGGATTAAAAAGCTATGGTACATTTACACAATGGGATACTGTGCAGCAGAAAGAAAGAAGGAGCTCCTGCCCTTCGAGTCAGCATGGATGGAACTAGAGAGCATTATGATAAGTGAAATAAGCCAGGCGGTGTGGGACAAATACCATATGATGTCACCTTTAAGTGGAACCTAATCAACAAAACAAACAGGCCAGCAAAATGTAACCAGAGATGCTGAAATTAAGAACAATCTGACAGTAACCAGAGGGGAGGTGGGAGGGGATAATGAGAGGGAAGGGAGGAAGGGTTCTCAGGAACAACTTTAAAGGACACATGGACAAAACCAAGAGGGGGTGGAAACAGGGAAGAGAGGTGGGGATGGCTGGCATGGGGGATATTGGGGGGGGTAAATGCCAAAAACTGTACTTGAACAACAATAAATAATTTTAAAAATTATATGGAACTATAAACAACCCCTAATAGCTGCAGCAATTCGAGAAAGCAGAACAAAGTAGGAGGGATCATAATACCTGATATCAAACTGTATTAGAAGGCCACTCTAATCATAACAGCCTGATACTGGCATAAGAAGAGACACTTGGACAAATGGAACAGAATATAGAGCCCAGAAATAAACCCAAGTGTCTACGGTCACTTAATATTCAACAAAGGTGGCAGCAGCATAAATTGGAGCAAAAAGATCCTCTTCAACAAATGGTGTTGGGACAGCTGGACAGATACATGCGAAAAAAAAAATGAAACTTGAGCACCAACTTACACCATACACAAAAATAAATTCAAGGTGGATAAAAGTCTTAAATATAAGTCAAGACACACTTAAAGTTCTAGAGGAGAACATAGGCAGGAAAATATCAGATATTCCATGCAGCAATATTTTCACTGATATGTCCCCTAGAGCAAGGTGTCCCCTAGGTCATAAAGGAAAGAATAAACAAATGGCATCTCATCCAAATAAAAAGCTTCTGCATGGCTAAAGTAAACAGCATTAAAATGAAAAGAGAACCAACTGTATGGGAAAACATATTTGCCAATGATACCTCAGAGAAGGGTTTGATCTCCAAAATATATAAAGAACTCATACAACTCCACTCCAGGAAGACTAACAACCCAATTAAAAAATGGACAAAGGACTGGGACACTTTCCCAAGAAGGATATACAGAGGGTCCAGAGACATATGAAAATATGCTCAGCATCAGTAGCAATCAAAGAGATGCAAATTAAAACCACAAGGAGTTACCACCTCCCACTGGTGAGAATAGCCATCATAAACAAATCAATGAAAAAGTGTTAGAGAGGTTGTGGTGAAAAGGAAACCCTTACTTACTCTTGCTGGGAATGCAGACTGGTGCAGCCACTGTGGAAAACAGTATGGAATTTCCTCAGGAAACTAAAAATGAATTGAGTTTTAACCTGGCATTTCCACTTCTGGGATTATACCCAGAGAATCCTGAAACACCAATTCAAAAGAATCTATGCACCCCAATGTTCATAGCAGCACAATTCACAAAGCCAAGTGCCAGAAGCAGCCTCAGTGTCCATCAGTAAATGAATGGATGGATAATCTGTTGTACATCACACAATGGGATACTGCCCAGCAGAAAGAAAGGAGCTCCTTCCCTTTGAGAGAACATGAATGGAACTACAGAGCATTATGCTAAGTGAAGTAAGCCAGGTGGTGAAAGACAAATACCATTTGATCTCACCTATAAGTGGAACCTAATTAACAAAACAAACAGACTAGCAAAATATAACCAGAGAAGTTGAAATTAAGAACAAACTAACAGGGACCAGTGGGGAAGGAGGAGGGAAGTAACGTGAGAAAGAAGGGAAAGGGTCATAAATGAATATGTATAAAGGACACATGGACAAAGCCAAAGGAGGGTAGGATTGAGGGTGTGAGGTGGGGATGGGCAGGGGGCGGGAAAGTGGTGGTGGGAAAATGGAGACAACTGTATTCGAACATCAATAACAAAAAATAATAAAAAAGAAAAGAAAAGAACCGATTTCCTGGATCCGGAGAAGCAATCACTTGATAACGTGGACAGCAGAGTCGGAATTCAGAACCTGCGAGTCCAGCTGTTCGGCTACATCGGAAGTGGCTTGGGGTGGGGTTAGCCCAGAGGACCATCATCAGATTTGGGGGAGCTGAGGAACTTTTGCACTTGAGCCCACTGAGTGCCTAGTGGATATGGGCAACCTGTGAAACGAGGCTGGTGGGGGATAAGCAAGCGGAGCTGTCACCAGCAGAAGCCTCTGTGGGTGGATGGGAGGGATGTCGGTGCGGAGAGGCACACCCAGAAAGATGGGTTGCAGGGCCGTGTGCGTTATGCTGACTTGACCCCAGGAGGGGGCTCATGGGAGCCAGTGAGAGGGGGTTTGCTGGCCTCTGTGCCTGAAATCCTAGAAGTACTGCTAACTCCACAGACCTTAGAAGGCAGCCACTGAATCTCCTTAAACTTCCTGCTCTTGAGAATGGGTCTGGGATGGGACTGAGTGCGGTGTTTGAGGAAGAGAGGAGCCTGTAGAGGTGGGGATGAAACCGGGGAATGACTGCTTTCCTGGGAGTCCAGGCAGGCGGAGCCAGGGAGAACGCAGCGGAGGGGGCGGGGCTAGGCAGAAGCGCGGCTGGGAAGGGTTTGAACTAGCAGCTTCCTGCTGGGAGTGCGTGGAGCCCAGGGACTAGGTACAGGGAAGGGGCAGGTGCTGGGAGGGGCTGGATCCGTGGGGGGAGTGCAGGAGGGTTGGGTGCTGGGCAGGACTCATTGGCGGGAGAACACGCTGGAGGGGACAGAGTGGAGGCGAGTAGAGCTGGGAGGGGTAGTGCTAAGGGGCGCGTGCTGGGAGGGGGCAACTCTCCGCGGTGTTCTGGTGAGACTAGCGGCTCTGTACTCCACGCGGTTTGGGAGGGCGTTGGGAAGAAGCACGCGCCCTTCCCTTCAACGGCCTGAGGGGTGAGTGAGTGTCGGGACCTTTCGCTCTTGGTTTCTATACCTCTGAGACTCCCACCCCTACCCCAGTGCCCTGATTGTGCCACTGTTCCTCGACGCCCTGGAGGAGAGAGTGTGCCTCTACATAGAAACCCTATACACCACCCTCAGAGTAACGAGCCTTCCCCTTATTCCCGGGCACCAGCAGATGCTCGCCAGAACACATCACACAGAAAGGTGTTCCTAGGCATCTTCTCTTGGCTGTGCAGTCTTTGAAAGCAGGGACCCGGAGGCTAAAGTTTTGGTTCTAGTGCTGTGTGACTTTCCTGGTTTTCTAGGATTGCTAAGTAGAATGCCAAATACTGGTTGACTTAGAAACACGGTGTCTCGTAGCTTTTCAAAGCCGGACAGATTCACACAGGATTCGGGCAGATAGAAGAATGTATGCAGAGCCCTTGAGATGTCTAACATGCCTTTATTCAAGGGTGGGGATCCCTGCACGCTGCAAGCCTTATTTCGTGCCGGTGGGGATCCCAAGTCCCTTGTATACTAAATACACACAAAGCCGGCAGGGCGACAAGCATAATTCTTCATACGTGGGCCCATTCTCAAGGTTATGGGAATACTGCTCCTAGTTGCCTGGACATCTGGGTGAGGGAGCCTGAGTGACTCCATTTGCACTACACATGAGAAATTTCTTTCTCACAGATCTGGAGGCTGGAAGTTCAGGATCAAGGCTCCATGCAGATTCTATGTTTGCTGAGGGCTCATTTCCTGATTCACAGAGGACTGCTGGCTGTCCTCACAGGATGGAAAGACTGAGGGAGCTCTTTAATGATCTGTTTTAGCAAAAAACTAATCCTATTCTTGGGGACCCCACCCTCATGACTCCCCAAAGATCCCTGCCTCTTGATAATATCAAGTGGTTGCTTAGGATTTTGCATTTAAATTTGGGAAGACACAACCATTCAGTTTATATCAATGACCTCAGGAAAATCTCTTGATTTCACTGAGCCTAAATTTCCTCATCTATAGGAAATAGGATACTCCTTCTACCTGTCTCAGAGGGTGACAGCAATATTTAAATTGCCAGAACAGAGCAAAAATTCTTAAAGGGATGTGGGAGTTAAGTAGTTTAAGTTGTCTTAATTCTACTCTGTTAGATGAAAAAAATTGCACCAAAGTTAAACATGCAAGGGAGACCTCAAGCAAGGCTATTGGAATAAGGGAGGAAAGCTAGAGCTCAGTATGAGCTCTAGGTTGGTAAGGTTGTCAGGTTTGAACTGAGATGGTGGAAAAGTGCTAGAGGCCCTTGGGAAGAAGTTTTCAATAGAACACATTGAATTATTTGCTGAGCTTGCAAATGTTTTCTCTGAATTAAGCCATCTGTGCTTGCTGATTGGTGCTAATTGAAGCAGGCTCCAACCCTTTCACAGAAACTGGAAATTGGGGAGCTATTTTCCTTGATGATTTCATTGCAAAGGGTGACTTCCAGATATTTGTGAAAGACATTTTTGGGTAAAATATGAAAGAGGGCATTTTTAAAAGAACTGTGTATATTTTTAGAGAGCAAAAGAGAATTTTTATGTTACTTTTAAATATTTAAAAATACATTAAATATTTAATTTCCTTTTTATTGTTGTTTATGTACAGTTGTCTCCAATTTCACTCCATCATGCCCCCCGCACCATCCATTGCTACCTCCTACTCTCAAATCTACCTCTTTTGACTTTCTCCATGTGTTCTTTTTTGTTTGTTATTTTTAACATTTTTTATTGTTGTTCAAGTACGGTTTTCTGCCTTTCCCCCCTCCCCTCTCTACCACCCCAGACCTCCCTCCTCTGTTTCCACACCCCCTTGTTATTCTCCATGTGTCCTTTATAATTCTTTCAGTAATCCCTTCACCATTTCCCCCCCTTATCCCCTCACCTCTCCCCTCTGGTTGCTGTGAGCCCATTCTCAATTTCAATGTATTTGGCTACACTTTGCTTGCTTGTTCGTCTTGTTGATTAGGTTCCACTTAAAGGTGAGATCACATGGTATTTGTCTTTCACTGCATGGCTTTTTTCATTTAGCATAATGCTCTCCAGTTCTATCCATGCTGTCCCAAAGTGTAGGAGTTCCTTCTTTCTTCCTTCTGCATAGAATTCCATTGTGTAAATATACCATAGTCTTTTGATTCATTTACCAGGAGCAATTAGGATACCTCCAGCCCTTGGCTATTGTAAATTGTGCTGCTATGAACATTGAGATGCATAGTTGTTTTGGATTGGTGTTTCAGGGTTCTTAAGGTATTATTGCAGCAGTGGAATTGTTGGATCAAAAGGCAGTTCCATTTTTAGTTTTCCGAGGAAATTCCATACTGTTTTCCACAGTGGCTGCACCAGTCTGCATTCCCACCAACAGTGTACTAGGGTTCCCTTTTCTCCACATCCTTTCCAACACTTGTTGTTTGTTGCTTTCTTTACAATAGCCATTCTCACCTGTGTGAAATGGTATCGCATTGTGGTTTTAATTTGCATCTTTCTGATGGCTAGGGATATTGAGCATCTTTTCATATGTCTCTGGACCCTCTGTATGTCCTCCTTGGAGAAGTGTCTGTTCAGGTCCTTTGCCCATTTTTTAATTCGGTTGCTTGTCTTCTTAGAGTGGAGTTGTGTAAGTTCTTTATATATTTTGGAGATCAAACCCTTCTCTGAGGTATCATTGGCAAATATGTTTTCCCATACAGTTGGTTATCTTTTCATTTTAATGCTGTTTTCTTTGCTGTGCAGAAGCTTTTTATTTTGATGAGATCCCATTTGTTTATTCTTTCCTTTATGACCCTTGCTCTAGGGGACATATCAGTGAAAATATTGCTGCATGGAATATCTGATATTTTCCTGCCTATGTTCTCCTCTAGAACGTTAATTGTGTCTTGACTTATATTTAAGACTTTTATCCACCTTGAATATATTTTTGTGTATGGTGTAAGTTGGTGCTCAAGTTTCTTTTTTTTTCGCATGTATCTGTCCAGCTGTCCCAACACCATTTGTTGAAGAGGATATTTTTGCTCCAATTTATGCTACCGCCACCTTTGTTGAATATTAAGTGACCGTAGACACTTGGGTTTATTTCTGGGCTCTACATTCTGTTCCATTTGTCCAAGTGTCTCTTCTTATGCCAGTACCAGGCTGTTATGATTAGAGTGGTCTTCTAATACAATTTGATATCAGGTATTATGATCCCTCCTACTTTGTTCTTCTTTCTTGAAATTGCTGCAGCTATTCAGGGTCATTTATGGTTCCATATAAATTTTCGAAGTGTTTGTTTTATATCTGTGAAATATGCCATAGATAGGTTAATAGGGATGGCGTTGAATCTATAAATTGCTTTGGTTGAATGGACATTTTGGTGATATCAATTCTTCTAATCCATGAACATGGTATATACTTCCAATTGTTTGTGTCTTTCTTAATTTCTTTCTTCGGCATTGTGTAGTTTTCTGAACACAGGTTTTTATCTCCTTGGCTAGGTTTATTCCTAGGTATTTTATTTTTCTCGTTGCTGTATCAATTGGGATTTTTTCCTGATTTCTGTTTCTGTTGTTTCATTCATGATATTCAAAAATGCCTTTGATGTCTGGATATTGACTTTGTATCCTGCTGTTTTGCAATTTTCATTTATTAGGTTAAACAGTTTTTTGGAGGAGTTTATGGGATTTTCTATGTACACTATCATGTCATCTGCAAACAATGACAGCTTTGTTTCCTCTTTTCCATTTTGGATTATTTTATTTCCTTGTCTGATTTACATGGCTAGAACTTCCAATACTATGTTGAAAAGAAGTGGTGAATATGGACAACCTTGTCTTGTTCCTGATCTTAGTGGGAAAGCTTTTAGTTTTTGCCCATTGAGTATCATGTTGGCTGAGGTTCCTCATATATGGCCTTTATTATGTTGAGGAATGTTCCCTCTATTCCCACTTTGCTGAATGTTTTTATCATAAATGGGTGCTGTACCTTAACAAATGGTTTTTCTGCATCTATTGATATGATCATGTGATTTTTGTCTTTGACTTTCTTTATGTGATATATTACGTTTATTGATTTGCCAATATTGGACTATCCTTGCATCCCTTGGATGAATCCCAATTAGTCATGGTGTATGATCATTTTAATGTATTGCTGGATGTGATTTGCCAATATTTTGTTCAGGATTTTAGTGTCTATATTCATCAGCAATATTGGTCTGAAGTTTTCTTTCTCTGTTGTGTCTTTATCTGGTGTTGAGTTTAGGATGATGCTGGCTTCATAAAAAGAGTTTGGGAGTGTTCCATCTTCTTGAATTTTTGGTATATTCTGTGAAGGATAGTGGTTAAATGTTCTTTAAATGCTTTGTAGAATTTGTCTGTGCAACTGTCCAGTCCAGGGCTTTTATGTATCAGGAGTTTTTTGATTACTACTTCAATTTCATCTGCTGTTATTGGTCTGTTCAGGTTTTCTGCTTCTTCTTCATTGAGTTTTGGAAGAATTATAATTTTCTAGAAATTTGTCCATTTCTCCTAGGATTTCAAATTTCTTGACATATAGTTCTTCGCAGTGATTTCATACAATCCTTTGTATTTCTGTCATATCAGTTATACTCTCTCTTCTTCCAGTTTTGAATGTGTTTATTTGGGTCCTCTCTCTTTTTTTCTTGACGAGCCTCCTTAAATGCTTGTCAATTTTCAAAGAACCTGCTTAAATGCTTGTCTTTTCAAAGAACTAGCTCCTGGATTTATTGATCCTTTGAATTGTGCTTTTACTCTCTATGTCCTTTAATTCTGCTCTGATCTTGGTTATTTCCTTCCTTCCACTTGCTCTGGACTGTCTTTATTGCTCTTCGAGTTCTTGTAGGTATGGGAATAGGTTGTTTATTTCAAATGTTTCTATTTTTTTAGGTAGGCCTTTATCGCTATGAACTTCCCTGTAAGGACTGCCTTCACTGTGTGTTAAGAATTTTGGGCTGTTGCGAGTTCATTTTCATTTGTTTCCAGAAACTTTTTCATTTCCTCCTTGATCTCATTCTTGACCCATTCATTGTTTAATAGCATGCTTTCCGGTCTCCATGAATTTGAGTGTTTTTGAATATTTTTCTTGAGGTTGGTGTCTGGTTATAAGCCCTTGTCATCCCAGAATATGCTTCATTTGATTTCAATTTTCTTGAACTTGTTGAAGCTTGTTTTGTGTCCTGTCATGTGGTCTACCTTTGAAAATGTCCCATGTACATTTGAAAAGAATGTATATTTTCATTCTGTGGGATGAAAGGTCTCTATATATAATAGTTAAGTCCATTTAATCTAGGGCATTGTGTCATGCTGCAATATTTTTGTTGAGATGTTATTTGGAAGATCTATCAATTTTTGACACTGGGTTGTTAAAATCCCCTAGTAAGTGTGTTGCTTTCTATATCCTCCTTGAAGTTCTTCAAGATTTTTCTTATATATGTAGGTGCTCCTATTTTGTCTACGTATATGATTACAATGTTTATGTCTTCTTGATGGATTTCTCCCTTAAGTATTATGAAGTGTCCTTTGGTGTCTCTTTTTATGGCTTTTGTTTTGTAGTCTATTTTATCTGATGTAAATATTGCTACCCCAGCTTTTTTTCCCTGTCCATTTGCTTGGAATTTTTTTCCCAACCCTTCCCTTTCTGTCTGTGTAAGTTTTTATTTTTTGCAGTTGGTGTCTTATAGGAAAGATTTGTGTGGGTCATCTTTTCTTATCCATTCAGCTACCCTATGTTTTTTCATTGGAACATTTACTCCATTAACATTTAAGGTTATTTTTGATAGGTACTTATTCATCCCCTCCATTGTACCTCTGTCCCCCTCTCTCTCACTATTTTTATTCCCCCTTTATAGCAGTTCCTTTAGCATTTCTTGAAGTGCAGTTTGGTGGAGGACTATTCTTTCAGCCTTCTTTGTCTGGGAAACTCCTTATTTTGCCTTCCATTTTAGCTGAAAAAATTGCTAGGTAGAATAATCATGGTTGCAGGCCTTTGATTTTCATTACTTGGGATATTTTTTGCTATTCTCTCTTGGCCTGAAGTGTGTGTGTTCAGAAATCAGCTGCTAACCATATGGCATCTCCTTTATATATTTCTTCTTGTTTTTCCCTTGCTGCTTTTACGATACCCTTTTTGTCTTTAAAACTTGGCATTTTAATTGTGATATGTCTTAGGGTAGGCCTGTTTGTGTTCATCCTGATTGGGACCCTCTGTGCTTCCTGAACTTTCTTGGGTATTCCCCTCTACATATTTGGAAACTTTTTCTCCTTATTTTTTCAGATAGGGTTTCTATCCCTTGTTCCTTTTCTTCTCCTTCTGGTATTCCTATTATCGAATGTTGTTGCATTTCATGTTGTCTTTAAGTTCCTTTAAGCTATTTTCATATTTTTTAGTCTTTTTTTGTGTAACTACTCTGCCTGGGTATTTCTTTGTACTTTGTATTTCAGCTCACTAATTTGGCCCTGTGCTTCATCTAGCCTGCTTGTAATTCCTTCTAGTGTGTTTTTATTTCAGAAATTGTATTCTTCATTTCTTCCTGTTTCTTATTTGTGGCTTCTATTTCCTTTTTCATACTGCTGTAGTTTTCACTCAATTCCTTGTAGTTGTCTGTTCATTCCTTGAGCATCCTTATAACCATTCTTTTGAATTATATATCTGATCATTTGCTTGCCTCTATTTCCTTTAACTCTTTTACTGGGGAGTCTTCCATTCCAATTGCGGGTTCTTTGTCTCCCATTTTAGGTGAGTCTTTTTGTTTGTTTCTGAGATTCCTGATGCTCTGCTTTACTAGCTGTGTTCATAAGGTGAACTTGTATGTTAGGAGTTCTTTGGAACTCAGTGGTGTGGTCTCTTTGGTCTCCTTGTCTGGATGCTCTAGGGTTGCCATTTTTCTTTTGTGTGAACTCTCTTGTACTTGGTTTTTTCCTGCTGTTTCCTTTTCCTTTGTTGGTGGGTTGTCGCCTCCAGCAGGTTTACTAATATTCACAACTCCTACCTTACCTTGTATGTGATATTGGACTGGGTGAATATGGAATGGGTTGACAGCACAAGAGTATTTTGGGGATTTAAAGTATCAACAAGTAGAGAACAGATAGGAGATCCTTTGAAGAAGTACAGCAATCACCATGATATTTCACGCAACTAACCACTTTTTATAAAAGAGATAGGACTCATACTAGAGGGGAAAAAGAATGTGAACTGACTCCAAAAGCAGAGCACTTATGTGAAGACAGATGGTGAGATACAGTGAGAGAAAGGGATAGAAACTTGGCATAATGTGTGAGAGAATAAAGTTAACCACAATAGTAATAAAGCTCAGGAAGATACTGAAATGGACCAAGACCAGGGAAGGGTGCTGTGTGGGACTTGGAATGACTATAAAATGACAAGAAATATATGATCTGAATAAAAAGAATAAAAAGTAAAAGGCCAAGAGCAGAGTGTTATTGGAATATGAGGGAAGTGAGAGAAGAAAAATTAAAATGTAATGTGAAAGGGAAAACAAAGAAAAACAGTCAAACAAATGCAATTAAACAAACAAACAAAATGAAGAAAACTAAGCAGAAAGAAAAGAAATAAAAATGTAATAAAGAAATAAAAATAGAGAAATAGTAAAAATCAAAATAAAATGCAAGTTCTGTAGGATAGCAAAGTGAAATTTGTCTGTTTCTCAATTGTTGGCATTAGCCTTCTCATCTCTCTTTGGATCTGTTTTTCATTCTTTCACAGCTCCTGGTCTTACTGTCTCACACTTGGGGTGGGGAGGGGAAGCCTCCTGCTGACTTTAAATCCACCAAGGGAGTTCGGCTGGTCTTCCTTGATGCTGCAGGCAGAGGGGAACTAGGCTTTGCTTTTTTCCTTTCCTGTGGTTTTGCAAGGATGGGGGCTGGGTCTGGGCTACAATATTCACAGGTGCCCAGCCTCCAGCCCAAGCTCTCAGAGCACTGCACTGCCCCAGTGTCCATCTGAACCACACCAGCTCCTTTAATCCACCACGTTGTGCCTGATTAGGAGTACCTTGCACTCCTCCCTCTTTGCTTGCCTGGATGCTGCACACTCTCAAAGTCCCTTCTGGACAGTTTAGTTCCCCAATTAAATTAAACCTCTCTGGGGTCTGCTAATTCTCCGAGCCATTGCTGCCCTCCTCTGATCAGTTCGTGCAGCGCCCCTCCTCCTTCCTCTTTGCTGGCCAGTCTACTGCATGAAAGATGTCCTTGCACAGCAATTGCACACCTGTTTTTATTTTACTTTTTTTGCAAATTTCCCTTGGTTGTGGGCTGCCATTCTTAACAAGCACCCAGCTTTTCACTCAGCCCAACTCTCTGACCAGTTCTGAGACTCTTTGGGTCACCATCAGTCATGACCCAACTCTTCTCCCATCTCGAGGTGTCTGCCTGCTCCCTGATTTCTCTGGTACTGTCCCAGCCAGTGACCACAGTCCAAGATGGGGAATGCCCACTGCTGCGTGTCTACAACTGCGTCTTTATGCCCCCAGCAATAAGGTCTAGGTCTCCCCTAGGAGGGACTGGCTTCCCTACTGTTGAGGAGGAAGGAGCTGCAAAGTTAAAGTCACTGACCTGGCTCTCCTCCAAAGCTCTTACAGCAGCAGGGACCAGGACCACAGACAACGTATTGCAGCCCCAGGCGCAGGGCCCAGCAACCTTCCCATCCACCTACAAAATTTCCTTACCATCCAATTTTTAATGTCCTCTGCAACCTGTGGCTTCCAAACTTCATATAAGCTGGGATTCTGTTTGCTGTTCACTGTTCTTCAGAAGATTGGCTAGGTGTCCCAGTTGGGTGCACAAGCAAGTGGGTTCAGCTCCCACCTACCTTGCTGCCATATTCCAACTCTTATTTTTAAATTTTATTTATTTATTTTTTATTGTTGTTCAAGTACAGTTGTCCCCATTTTCAGCCCACCACAACCTCCCTGCCCTACATATCCTCATCTCCCACCTGCTTTGGCTTTGTCCATGTGTCTTTTATACATAGTCCTTGATGGCCCTTCCCCTATCTTTCCCCATTATCCCTCTCCCCTCAGATCAACAAAACAAGCAAGCAAAATACAACTAGAGACATTGAAATAAAGAACAAAAAAGAATTTTTAATTGCAAGCTTTCTTAAGAAAAGGGAGTTCAGGACCTAGAGCCAGGAAGAACCTGTCTAAAGTTAAAGAGGAAAAAGCCATCTTAGTCACTTCATCTTATGCAAAGTAGGCAGATTGAAAAGGTACCTATGTTTTACTAGCATCAATTTAAGTGAGCAGATTGGACTCTGTCCTCATGTCACCTTGATGATGACCCAAAAATTAGTGTTGAAGGAAACATTTTTATTTACAGGGGTCCAATCTCAGGGTGGCTGAGTGCACTCCTTCTCAGAGCCTTGCTCTACTCTGAAACCCAGCACTTCCCTTGCTCTTCACTAGGCTATAAGCTAGTAGCATGCCCAAAAGTTCACCATATCCTTATCTGTTCCTAAGCCTGTGGTACAAACAGTTCTCTACCCGCTCTGGAAGGTAAACTCATGGATTTCAGAGTTGCCATCCTCTCCCAGCAACTCTTTCTTTCAGGATCTGGAATGTACTGTCCTCAGCCCCCATGAGTGGTTCAGGGAAACATGTGCCATGTTACACTGGATCCTGGTGGAGTCCAGGGAGGCACATGTCCCAAGAGAGTTGCTCCTTTGTACATCCTTCAGAGATGCAGAAGTCTACATTCCTGGTCACAGTGCAGTTCCAAAGCATCTCCCGCAAATCCATGCTTGGTTAGGCAGGTTCCTACACAGCTCTATCGGCTCTCTCCTTACACCCTTTCCTCAGCCCGCATGGCTGCCTTCCTCACTACCCCAGGCTGCATGGCAGAATCCTGACTCCTGGCGGACATGGTTTCTACTTTATATACCAGCCCTCATGGCAGACTGCTTCACAACAAACTGCATAGCTGCTTGCTGCTTCCCCTGTCAAACCTCATAGCCAAATCCCCTTCTCTTTCAGCCCACCATTATTTTAAATGCTCAGCCAGGGACTTCCTATGTGACCTCACATCTGGCCCCTCCTATGATGTGCTACATTTGCCAATTCCCCCATATCTTTTACCTTCTTTCAGCAGCCATGCTTAGTCAGGGCAAGAGTTCCCCATGATGCACTGACAGCTGACTCCTGCCTCTCCTGCTGGTGCTGTATAAGCTCTCTGAAAGTCACATAGACCTTTTACCCAGGGTGGCAGCATAGCTATTAACTTGCCTTTTGTTATGCAAAGTATCTTAAGCCACATAATCCCCTTCCCTTTCCTCCACTTGAGGGTTGGGGGGGGGGTTCCTCCTATATTCCGGGACTCCAGCTTTGCACCCCATTTCATTCAGACAGATGCTATGCTTCATTCAGAACCTGCAATGCTTTTTAAGAAAAGGAAATGAAATAAAATAATCCAGTGACTATAAATTTCATTCTAATAATTTAGGACTATGAGCAGTATAATTGCTTAATTTTCAATAACTCCTTTTTTCATTGTTCTGAATGGGCCCACACTTCAGTAGGTGCCCTAAAAGTTTTCAGACACCTTAGGTTTATGCCCCTTGTATCTCCTCCACACCCCCTCCTTGGCTCCATCCAAGATTTTGAAGACAGGAGTGGGAGTGCATTTAGTATTTAGAGTGTCAAAAGTTCCAAAAGAGTAGAAATAAAACCAATGAATCACCAAAGTTGTAATAAGTATAAGTTTATTGCGTACGCACCAAAAAGACTTTGCAAACATAATGTGAAATGATTAGGAATACTGTTATAAAGCAGCTTATATAATAAAGAGGCAGTGACTGCTTATTATAGTGGTTTTGTATTATAATTTTCTTAATGATAGGGGATATGATTAGTAGTAACCTCATGTCAATTTTGGGAAACAGTTTTAAATTTTGTTTCTGATTTCCAGAGGCATAAGCCAAAGAATGATCCAGGTCAACTTAAACTTGCAAAATAAGCTAATTAAGCTTTGTATGACTACAGTGGTTTTGTTTGCTCAGGGAATTTTCAAGCCTGGTTTCCATTTGTTTTTTTATTTTAACAAGAGCCAGGATGTTGAGGATGCCTTGGCCAGGCTCTTTTGGAGCCAGACCTTTTCTGCCTTAAGATTTCCCCAAGTCTATGTGGGGCATAGTGAAGGAGGTGGGATGACAGGACACTGAGAAGCCTTGTTTTCCTCTTTGTGCAATATTTGTAAAAATATTTTTTAATTTATTTTTAGAAAGAGGGGAAGGGAGGGTAAAAGAGAGTGGAGAAACATTGATGTGAAAGAGAATCATTGGTCGGTTGCCTCTCGTATGCATCCCAACCAGGGACTCAACACACAGCCCGGGCCTGTGCCTTGGCCAAGAATCGAACTAGTGACCCTGCACTTTGTAGGATGATGTCCAACCAACTGGTCCACACCAGCCAGGGCTTATTTGTGAATTATTTCAAATTTATTTTTTTATCCCAGAAAGGATAACCTGAAAGACTGGCCTTTGCTTTTTTAGGCTGTCTTTTCAGGTGTTGCCCTCTCTTCCTTTGGGAAAAAAAAAGATTGAATGGCATATGGGACACAAGATTGCACTGAAGTGAGAACTTATGTCTAATATTTCAAATTATTACCTAATATAAGAACTAGAGAAAAAAATGATCTTATGCATCAAGTGGTTCTTTGTTCACATCCCCTCCCTCCATCTGAAGGAACAATTATGCAGATGCATTAAATAGAATTCAAACCTTACAGATATAAATATTGTAGAATATCGTAAGCCTCCCATATCCCACTTTTGAGAGACAAATTCTGTCAAGAAATTAGTGTATATCCTGCCATTTTCTTCTCTCTATATATAATAACATTCATATTTTTACTAAAAAGTATTTCTATCACATACTGTTCTTCAACGTTTCACCTTTTACAATATATCATCCTCCCATAAAAGTACAGTATTTCTCTTCTTTACTGAAACATGAGTAGGATTTCATTGAAGGGATTGCCATGATTTAGTAATTATTACGTCTGTTTCCACTTTAACATAGTTAAATATCCCTGGGGGAGCAGGGGGGAATCTTTCCCAGTTGAAAACTACTTGGATAGATATGGGTTTAACTTTTTAAGAAACTGCTAAAGCTTTCCAAAGTGTTTAGACCATTTTGTACTACCACCAGTAATTAATGAGATATTTTGCTCCATATCTTCTCAAATAGTTGATGCTATCAATCTTTTAGCCATTCTAATGTGCGTGCTGAGGCATCTCATTTTGGTTTTAAGTTCACTGGTGAAATACAACTTAATAAATAGAGTGTTGAGTTTTTCCAGTTTTTTTCTTTAAGATTTTTTTAGAGCAGGTTTAGGTTCACAGCAAAATAAAGGGGAAGGTATAGAGATTTCTCACATACCCTTTCCTCCTACACTTGCATAGCCTTCCTCATACTGATACAGGGAGATCTAGGAAGGCGGATCTGATACAGATCACTGGGGAGAGGGAAGGGACCCTTGGGTGGCATGAGAGAGTCCTAGCCCAGGAAAAAGGAGGGGTCAGTAAATGCTGGAGCTGGAGGGATTGAAGCCTTATAGCAGTGCATGACAAATTTTCCAATCCTCCAGGCAGCACAGGAGAAGCTGCTTCCCTAGGCAAAAGGTAGAAAAAGAGCATGGCAGTGTCATGTTGCCCTTGGAACAGAGCAGCAGCATGTGCCTGATATAGTAGAAGGAAGCCCACACGGAGTTTGCGCAGGATGGGGAGGTCACAGTGATATGTGTACTGTGGAGGCTAACATAGTGGCACAGGGAGGTGCTGACCAGCCAGTCTAGCCCACAAGATTGGCTAGAAAGTGGGATGCTTCTGTAGTGCATGGAATTTTGGAGCTGGAGATTTAAACAGAGCGTGGACAGAGTCTTACCCCTTCTGCTTCCCATCACTCTGTTGGTTGGGGGCCAGCACATGCTGAGGCCAAGTCTCATGCACTGGGCTGAACCCCAGGGATGTGTGCCATGGCAGTGGCCTGAAGGATGCTGTGGCTTCACACTGCCTGGATGGTCTTGGACTGTGCCCTCTCTTCCTCTGAGATCAGCGCACTGACAAATGGGCCAGAGCGCTCACTGACCTGAGGTGCTGGAGCAGCCTCCGGTGCCTGGCCCCATGGATGGAGTCCCTCTAAATGACCAGTGGCAGTGGTCAGCAGCAGCCTTGGTCTCCGGCAAGGGAAGGTGCAGTGTGGTAATGGTGGTGCTGGCCCCACAAGGGTGCACCTCCAGGGAGGAATCCTGAAGCTGGAGAGCTTCCACCTAGCAGCCTGGTACTCCAGAAGGACAGATAATGGAAAGAGATCTCTGGGCATGGATTTAGATTTCAGTCTTTTGGTGAACAAGGGGATTTCTGTGTTTTGCAGAATACATTGGCCTGGAGCCTGGGAATCCCCTGCTCCCCCAAATTCTGCAATATTCCCTACCAACCTTTGTTTTATGCCCATGTTCAGTGGTGGGCAGACAAATCTCACTTTGGTTGGGTAACAGCACCACTCCCTTACTACAGTGGTATTTTTTTTTTTTTTACAATTGATGAACCTATGTTCACATATGAAAATGATAAAAATCATCCATAATCATAGTTTACACTAGGGTTCACTTTTGTTACTTTACATCTGTGGGTTTGGACAAATGCATAATAATATGTATTCATTGTTACAGTCTCAGAGTAGTTTCACTGTCCTAAAAATCCTCTGAGTACCACCTATTTATTCTCTCCACCCCAAGACTTTGGCAATAATGATGTATTTACTATCTTCATAGCTTTGCCTTTTCCAGAATGTCAGATAGTTGGAATCGCACAGTATGTAGCTTTTCAGATTGGCTTCTTTCACTTAGTTATATGCATTTAAGTTTACTCCATGTCTTCTTATAGCTTGATAGCTCATTTCTTTTTAGCACTTAATAAATATTCCATTGTCTGGGTAGACGACAGTTATTTTATCCATCACCTACTAAAGGATATCTTGGTTCCCTATAAGTTTTGGCAACTATGAGTGAAGCTGTTATAAGCATCCTGGTGCAGGCTTTTATGTGGACATAAGTTTTCAACTCCTCTGCATAAATCCTAAAGAGTGTGTTTTCCAAATTGTATGGCATGAGTTTGTTTAGTTTTGTAGTAAACCAGCAACCTGTTATCCAAAGTGACTATACATGTTACATTCCCATCAGCAATGAGTAAGAGTTTCTATTGCTCCATATACTCTCCAGCATTTGGTGTCAGTGTTTTAGACTGTGATATGCTATCTCATTGTTTTACTTTTCATTTCCTTAATGATATATGATGTATAGCATTTTTATATTCTTGGTTGTCATCTGTATGACAAAAGGCATCTGTACCTTCTGTGGTTGAGGTGTCTGTTAAAGTTTGTAGTACATTTTTAAAAATGTTTCTTGTGTTTTTTGACTGTATATATTTTCTCCAGATCTAATAGATATATTGGACACATAACATTGTATAAGTTTAAGGTATACAGTGTAATGATTTGATATATGTACATATTGCAAAATGATTCCAAAATACATTTAGTTAACACATGAGAACTTTTAGATTTATTCTCTTAGCAACTTTTAAACATATAATACAGTATTATTAACTATAGTCACCATGCTGTGCATTACATCCCCAGAGTTCATTAATCTTACAATTGGAAGTTAGCACTTTTTGACCACTTTCACCCATTTCCCCCACCCTGGCAACCACAAATCTATATTCTATTTCTATGAATTTGGTCTTTTAGATTCCTCAAATAAATGATACCACACAGTATTTGACTTCCTCTGTCTGACTTATTTCACTTAGCATAACGTACTCCAGTGTTATACGTCTTGTTGAAAATGTCAGGATTTCCATTTTGTGGCTGAATAATATTCCACTGCAGATGTGAGGTCTGTTCAGAAAGTATCCAGCCATGTATTATGAAAGATAGAGACGTTTATTGCAGAAGATAAAAGATACAAGAAACATTGTACATAGGACAATGACACCCAGTTTCCTTCAGGTAGGCACTTTGGGACCTCACACAGTTCTCCCAGCATCTCTTCCACTATTCAAAACACTCTGCAAAATCTTTTGTTGGAATTGCCCTCAGCTGCCCCATTGTATTTTCATGAATCTCATCAACAGTCTGAATTCACTTTCCTTTCAAAAGTGATTTTAGTTTTGGGAAAAGCCAGATTTCAGTTTTGGGCACCAAATCTGGGCTGTAGGGGGGCTGAGTCACCTGAGTGATTAGATGTTTTGCCAGAACTGCATAAGACATGCTGCATGAGCAGGTACATTGCCTGGATGAAGCTGACAATCACCAGTTGCCCATAGCTGTGGCCGTTTGTATCATATTACATCTCTCAACCAACAAGTAAATTTGAGGTAGTACTCCTTATTCATTGTGAGGCCTGGAGAGGCATACTCGTGATGGACAACACCTTCCCAATAAAAAAACACAGTTATTGTGGTCATGATCTTGCTGCAACTTTGCTGCACCTTCTTTGGGTGTGGAGAACCAGATGACTTCCATTGGGAGGACTGGGCCTTCATTTTGGGATCACAGCCATAGAGCCACCATTCATCTTAGTTATGACTTTCTTGAAGAAATCTGGTTCATTTCTAGAGGTTTGAATCAAGTCATTAGCAACTGCAGCACAATGTTTCTTCTGTTCTGGTAGTAGAAGCCACAGAATGAATTTTGCTACAACACGTTTCATACCAAGATCCTGCATCAAAATCTCAGAAACATTAGTTTTTGGAATCCTCAGATCAGCTTCTAGTTTGTACAGTGTCAGTCAGGATCTTTGTTGATTGCAGCCCATACATGTTCAACATTCTCAGGTGTTTTGTTTGTTGTGGGCCTTCCAAAACATGGATCACTTTCAACAGATTCTCTACCATCTTTAAAGCATTTGTGCCACACTTTTATATGCAGTAAACTCATTGCATCATCCCTGAAGGCGTTCTGAATCATCCAAATAGTTTCTGCAGAGGAATGTGCAAGTTGAACACAAAATCTGATGCATATTCTTTGCTCTTCTGGCTCAGACATTTTGAATGAAATGGTCAATACACATGCTCACTCAATGGCATCTACCACCCTCTCATTGTTCATGCATGAGCAATTCAGTCCATTCACCCTGGCTGCCAAGCTACATTGATGCTGCTCAAACCATTCTCATTATATTAACAATGGCTGCACTTTTTCCATATATATATATGGTGGGACCCCCAAAACTGGAATTATCTTCTGGAGAGTGGGCTCCTTATAGTACAGACTTCCCCACTAGTGTTCTAGAAACACATCTGTATTGGTATGTGAGCTGGTATTGTTGTGAGAGGTTGCATTTGGCTTTAGTGAATTTCTTTGAAGACTCTTTCAATGTATTTGCCCACTTCATGATAGATGACTTATGAATACACCTGCTCACACTGCAATGAGTGTTGCAGTGAGGACTCAGCAGTTTTTTTTTTTTAAGATTGTATTTATTGATTTTTAGAGAGAGGGGAAGGGAAGGAGAAAGAGAGGGAGAGAAACGTCAATGTGTGGTTGCCTCTTGCATGTCCCCCACTGGGGACCTGGCCTGCAACCCAGGCATGTACACTGATTGGGAATTGAATCAGCAACCCTTTGGTTCACAAACTCATGCTCAATCCATTGAGCTACACAAGCCAGGCATAGTGTTCAGCAGTTTTTGACCAAAAAATGGCATGGCCCACATGCCCTACCCTCTCTATTCATCCAATCTCACCCCGAGTGACTTTTTTTTATTTCCCTGGATGAAAATAGTCCTCAAAAGAAAACATATTGCCAATGTGGAAGAGGTGAAACAAAAAATGGCAGAAGCACTGAAAGGCATGAAATCGATGAATTCAAAAACTGTTTTGAACAGTAGAAAAAAGTCTCAATAAGTGTACTGCATCAAATGGAGAGTACTTTGAAGGTGACTGAAGTTTAAATATGTGAGAATAAATACAGATTTTTATAAATAAATTCCAGTTTTTGGGGTCACCTATCATATCTAGGTATAGATATAGATATACACATAGACATACATAGGTGTAGACCTATAGATATAGATATACATTTTCTTTATCCATTTATCTGTTGATAGACATATAGGTTGTTTGCCTGTCTTGGCTAATGCAAATAATGCTATAGTGGTCATGGCAGTCAGTGCAGATATTTTTCTGAGATAATGATTTTTTTCCTTCAGAGATATATATATATATACCTAAAAATGGAATTGCAACATCACTAGTAGATCTATTTTTAATATTTTTATTTATTGATTTTAGAGAAAGAAAGAGAGGTAGGGAGAGAGACAATAATTTATTGTTCCATCTACGCATTCATTGCTTGATTCTTGTAGGTGCCCTGACTGGAGATCAAACTCACAACCTTGGCAAAGAAGGACAATGCTCTAACCAACTGAGCTCCGTGGCCAGGGCCTACTTTTAATTTTTTGAGAAATCTCCATACTGTATTCCATAATGGCTGAACTAATTTGCTTTCTTTTACAAGTTGGGTCATGAGACAGGCTCCATGGCCAGTAGGGCTCACTGTCTGTGGACCCAAGTGAAGCACAAGGGCCCACTGGTTTCCCTGGCCAGATGAGACCACCCATTCAGCTCAGCCCCTTCTGTCATTTTCATAAAGATGTCTTGTCTATGGATTGTTACTCATTAATTTTATTATGAGGAGGAATGATAATGTCATTATTCTAAATAAGATTTTTTAAAATATATTTTATTGATTATGCTATTACAGTTGTCACGTTTCTCCCCCATCATTCCCCTCCACCGTGCACACCCCCTCCCACCCACATTCCCCCCCTTTAGTTCATGTCCATGTGTCATAAATTCTTTAGCTTCTACATTTCCCACACTATTCTTGCCCTCCCTGTCTATTTTCTACCCACCGTCTATGCTACTTATTCTCTGTACCTTTTCCCCGCTCTCTCCTCCTCCCACGCCCCTGTTGCTAACCCTCCATATGATCTCCATTTCTGTGGTTCTGTTCCTGTTCTAGTTGTTTGCTTAGGTTGCTTTTGTTTTAGGTGTGGTTCTTAATAGCTGTGAGTTTGCTGTCTTTTTGCTGTCATATTTTTTATCTTTTTTTTCTTAGATAAGTCCCTTTAACATTTCATACAATAAGGGCTTGGTGATGATGAACTCCTTTAACTTGACCTTATCTGAGAAGCACTTCATCTGCTCTTCCATTCTCAATGACAGCTTTGCTGGATAGAGCAATTTTGGATGTAGGTCCTGCCTTTCAAGACTTCAAATACTTCTTTCCAGCCCCTTCTTGCTTGGAAGGTCTCTTTTGAGAAATCAGCTGACAGTCTGATGGGAACTCCTTTGTAGGTGACTGTCCCCTTATCCCTTGCTGCTTCTAGAATTCTCTCCTTCATTTGAATCTTGGCTAATGTAACTACGATGTGCCTTGGCATGTTCCTCCTTGGGTCCAACTTCTCTGGGACTCTCTGAGCTCCCTGGACTTCCTGGAAGTCTATTTCCTTTGCCAGATTGGGGAAGTTCTCCTTTATTATTTGTTCAAATAAGTTTTCCACTTGTTGCTCTTCCTCTTCCCCTTCTGGTACCCCTATAATTTGGATGTTGGGACGTTTAAAGATGTCCTGGAGGTTCCTAAGCTTCTCTTCATTTTTTTGGATTCTTGTTTCTTCCTTGTTTTCTGTTTGGTTGTGTTTCTTCCTTCTGGTCCACTCCATTGATTTGAGTCCCAGTTTTCCTCCCACCTCTATTGGTTCCCCATGCATCTTCCTTCATTTCACGTATTGTAGCCTTCATTTTTTCATGTAATTTGTGAGCAAAATCAACCAATTCTGTGAGCATCCTGATCACCAGTGCTTTGAACTGTGCATCTGATAGGTTGGCTATCTCTTTGTCACTTAGAAGAATTGGCTCTGGGGCTTTCATTTGTTCTCCCACTTGAGCCATTTTTGGTGTTTTTTTGTTTTGTTTTGTTTTGGTTTTGATGTGGCTGAGGCTGTTACGTAGTGAGGAGTGGAGCCTTAGGTGTTCCCCAGTGCGGGACAGCCCAGTCGCTTAGTTGTGATGCTGTATGTGGGGGCGGGGTCCAAGAGGGAAGAATGGCGCCTGCTCTGCTCTCTCCTGGATTCTAGTCCCCTCCGCCGATTCCCCTTTGCCTGGATTATCTGTGCGCACGCGAATGTGGGACCACCTGGTCAGCCAGCCGCCTTGTGCGGCCTCACTGGGTCTGCACAGTTGTCACCCCGTGCCCCAGGTTCGCCAGCCGCCACCTCTGGGCCTGGGGTCTGCTAGCTGCCTACACGCTTGGGAACCGCCAGCCATTGCTGCCTGCATTCCCGGGTCCTACCTATTCAAGTTTATTTCTTGTTTTTAAAGTTTGGGTAGTTATCTTTTTATGATTGGCTTGTAAAAATACGTTATATATTGTAGATACAAGTATTTTGTTAGATATATGTGTCGGGAATATTTTCTCCCCTTCCATGTCTTTTTTTATTTTTGCAGTGGTAGTTTTTGACGAGCAGAAGTTTTAAATTTTGATGAAGCCATGAAGCCCTTTTTAATGGTTTGTGCTTTTTCTCTCTGCTTTAAGAAATCTTCTCCTAGGCCCTGGCTGGTGTAGCTCAGTGGATTGAGCGCGGGCCTGCGAACCAAAGGATCGCGGTTCGATTCCCAGTCAGGGCACATGCCTGGGTTGCCAGGCCAGTTCCCGGCAGGGGACATACAAGAGGCAACCGCACATTGATGTTTCTCTCCCTCTCTCCTTCCCTTCCCCTCTGAAGATAAATAAATAAAATCTAAAAGAAAAAAAAATTAAAAAAAAAAAAGAAAAGAAATCTTCTCCTAGGTCACAAAGATATTGTCCTATCTTTTTCCTACTAGTTTAGCTTCTCTGCTTAGGTTTAGGAATCACCTCTTCCTCCATCCTTTGAATTCCTAATCTAATTCCTATTTATGAATTTTTAAAAACTTTTAATAGTTTTTTTAAGTTTTGCTCCTGATAGTTTTGGCCCAGTTTCAGAAAAATTGCTTGTAGGAACAGGATGATATTATTGTTCTCCAGAAAGGATTTATTTTTTATGCCAGGCACCTGTAGGAATTTGTGATCTAGGATAACTTTCACCTAGTATCAAGAACTGAAATTATTTGAAATTGGGCTGCAATCCCCATGAAGGCCACTGTCCTTCACATTCATTATTATTTATAAGATATGCCTCCCATTGTTTGCCATGAATTTCAACTCTTGGTAGCCTCAATCATTTAAGTCAAGTGTTTAAAGTTATATAGTTAGTGGTGGGGCTGGGAAGTCAATTTAGACAGTCTGTCCTGTGACCCCAAGTTATTAACAATCTACCATGCCACACACAGACACCATGAAGGAAGGGTTTGATTTGTTTTGTTTCCCATTGTGCACCCACACTTAATATGGTACGTAGCAGATATTCAGAAAATATATTCATTAAATATAAAAATGAATCTGCTCCCATGAACAGTGTTGTTATCGTAGGTATTTCCAATCTCACAAATTACTGTGTGTCATGTTGGGCTTACAAGTGTGATAGGATTTCATGTATTATTTTGGGTGTTTTTTGCTGATGGTGATGATTTATATTTTGTATTGTTTCTGAATTAGTATTTTGATAAGAAGTGGGAAAGCTACTGACAAAATTTACCTGGAAACTTACATTAATAACTCATAGATTGTTGTGCTTCAAGGTTTTTGTACAAATTAGAAGCTTAATAGATGCTGAATAAATTTAAAATGTAGGGATAAACAACTTCTCAAATATTTCAAATGTTTCTTTCTTGTCATCCTTTATGATTGATTAGAAAATTAAGTATTTCAAACATAAGTAATTATCTAAAATCTACATCTTGTTAGATAATATTAATTTAAAAAAACTTTACTTCCTCCATAGAGTTGAAGAATGGACTTTTTGGGGTTAAACAAATTTATGGTTCTTCTCTGGAAGAATTTTATTTTAAAGGTAAGTTAAGTTATTTATAGGACTTTTGCAACATCTAAGACATCATAATGGGAAAATTCTGATAGCCCCATCACTGGATTTTAATTTATACTATTGTGTTTTTCTCAGTTCTAGAACTGGGGTTATCTCTTCTTCATATGTAGAGTCCTCATATAGTGAAATGATAGCAGACCGACTCATAGAAAAAAGAAAAAACATCCAGGAAACTGCTGCTAGTATATATTGAATTTTTTTTTTTTTGCCAATTATATCTTCTTTTATGAAGTGCCTGTAAAAATAAAATACTTAGCCATTTGCAAAGTTAATATACTCTTAGGATAATTAACAGTCTATTTTTTTTCATCTCCTAGAGAAGGCAGTTCATTGTTATAGTTGTTGAAATCATCTTGATATTACTGTTTGCTGGTGTGCTTTTGTTAACACGCAAGTTTATGGTTATAAAGAAGAGTGGACCTTTCAACTACTCTTACCAGCCTGTTGATCAGTTGCCTGCATTCCTCAGAAGGGTCCCTTCTTCTGGACAATGGGAATTCGCTTTTGTGCCTTCCAAAAGTATTGTGGTGAAGAGTATCATTGAAACTGTGAAAAAGGATTTATACTACAATTTTAAAGGTTAGCTAAAATTTTTAAGGTTTTCTGAAAAAAAAATGCATTGTTAAATTGTTTCAGTGAAGACACACTTACAACCTTTTTACTGGGTATAATCTTTCAAGTGAAACATCGTAGGATTTCCTCCTCATAACCATGGAGTAACCCCCTAAGTATAAAATTATAAACTTTTTTAAACTTGAGAGTTAAATTCACATAAAAATATTTACTCCTAGATCCCAAAGCAAGTAGTAGTATTTTTAAGTATATTCTATTGATTATGCTATTACAGTTTTCCAAATTTTTCCCTTTTTATCCCCCCTCCACCCTGCACACCCCAACCCTCCAGTATCCCCCTCTTAGTTCATGTACATGGGTTGTATATATAAGTTCTTTGAGTTCTCTGTTTCCTATATCATTTTTTATCTCTCCCCATCTATTTAATGCCTACCAATTATGCTTCTTCCTCCCTGTACCTTTTCCCCCCATTCCTCCCCTCTCCATCCCCACTGAAAACCCTCCATGTGATATCCATTTCTGATTCTGTTCCTGTTAGAACAGAATCTTGTTTGCTTAGTTTTTGTTTTCATTGTTTTTCTTTCTTTTATTTTTTTAGGTTTATTTGTTGAGAGTTGTGAGTTTGTTGTCATTTTACTGTTTATATTTTTGATCTTCCTTTTCTTAGATAAGTCCCTTTAATATTTCATATAATAAGGGTTTGGTGATGATGAACTCCTTTAACTTGACCTTATCTGGGAAGCACTTTATCTGCCCTTCCATTCTAAATGATAGCTTTGCTGGATAGAGTAATCTTGGTTGTAGGTCCTTGCCTTTCATGACTTGGAATACTTCTTTCCAGCCCCTTTGTGCCTGGAAGGTTTCTTTTGAGGAATCAGCTGATACTCTTATGGGCAATCCTTTGTAGGTAACTCTCTCCTTTCCTCTTGCTGCTTTTAAGATTCTCTCTTTGTCTTTAATCTTCGGTAACTTAATGATGATATGCCTCGGTGTGTTCCTCTTTGGGTCCAACTTCTCTGGGACTCCTTGGGCTTTCTGGACTTCCTGAAAGTCTATTTCCTTCACCAGATTGGGGAAGTTTTCCTTCATTATTTGTTCCAATAAGTTTTCAATTTCTTGCTGTTTTTCTTCTCCTCTGCTACCCCTATAATTTGGATAGTGTAATGTTTCAGGTTGCTCCAGAGATTTTTGTAAGCCTCTTGTCACTCTTTTGAATTCTTGTTTCTTCGTTCTGTTCCGGTTGGATGTTTATTTCTTCCTTTTGTTCCAAATTGTTGATTTGAGTCCTGGTTTCCTTCCTGTCACAGCTGGTTCCCTGAATACTTTGCTTTATTTCATTTTTGGTGCCTTTCATTTGTTCTTTCATTTTTCGACCAAGCTCAATCACATCTGTGAGCATTTTGATTACCAGGGCTTTACATTCTCCATCAGATAGGTTGGCTATATCCTCCTCACTTAGCTCTCTTTCTGAGGTTTTGCTCTGTTCTTTTATTTTGGCCCTATTTCTTTGTTCAGGGCCTCCTTTAAGTTGTAAGGGGGCAGGGACTTAGATAATCATCAGGGTAGGGCAACCCTTCTTGCCATGCTGTGGACCTGCTTGTGGGGGAGGGGCCAGAGCAGGAACAATGCAGATCCTGTGCTCATCTCTAGCCCACTTTTCAAAAAACTCTTTTGTGAGACTGGGAGTTTCTCCCACCAAGGCAACCACTGTAGTCTACAGCAAGCTCTGAGTTTCAGTGTCCCCTTAAGTCCACCCCTCCCATGCAGCCTGCCATCTCCCGGCAGCCAGCCATGCCACAGACAGTCCACTGCCTTGCTTTGGTTTCTTAGCCAGCCCCACTCCGCCGGGTCTGCAGCCTTCCCGCGATTTTCTCCATGCTCTGCCTTACATGTCTGGTTGTTTTGCTTCACTGTTTCTTTAATTCTGTAGTGGTCGGAGTTCCATGCAGCTTGATTTCCTGGCACTTTAGATTGGTTGTTATTCTCCTTTAGGTTGTACGAGAACACAAGGGGTTTCTACTTATGCCCCATCTTGGCTGGAAGTCAAAAGTAGTAGTGTTTTAAAATTAGTGATTAGTTTATGTTATTCTAGTGTATTATCCAATTCCAAGATGCTTAGTTTTTCTTGTTTCTGGTTGTGCTGCTTAAACCTGGGTAAGTAGAACTGCAGGGGTCATGATGGTGTGTAGGAGGTACTCAAAGGCACCACGTAGGTGTGAGACCCATTCTGGATGCCCACTCCGTGCTCAGCTATTTCAAACATTATTTACATGAAAATGTGGCTTGAGTCTTATGGGAAGGCTATATAGAAGTATTATAAAAGTTCTCCATTACTCACTTACCCTCACGTTGTCAACTCAATTTCTCTCCTGTTTCTCCCAGAGATGAAAATCATCAGAAACTTTTTGTGCATCTCTCCAACACCCCTTTTCTTTACACACATATATTTATTCAGTAGTGTATTTTTTCTTTTTATTTTTTATTATATCTGAAGTCAACTTTACTCATTATTTATTTTTTATTGTAGTTCAAATACAGTTGTCCCCATTTCCCCCATTATCTGTTCAATCATTTTTGTTTCTCAAGGGACTTGTGAGTCCTTGACAGTAGATAACATCTCAAAACATTTATTATAGTTGTTCAAGTACAGTCGTCTCCATTTTCCTGCCAACAATTACCTCAGCCCCACCCACCCACACCTCCTGCCCTCGATCCTACTCTCCTTTGGCTTTGTCCATTGGTCCTTTATACATGTTCCTTGATGACCCATCCCCTTCTGTCACCCATTATCCTGTATACTCTCCTTTCTGGTTACTGTCAGTTTATCCCCCGCCCCAAACTACAATTATTTATTTATTTATTTGTTTATTTATGTGTTTATTTATTTATTTATTTTTGGTGGTCACATGGCTCTTAACTTTAATCTCTCAATGCAGTAACAGATAATTATATATTCTATTTTATTTATTTTTTTAAAATGTTATTGTTGTTCAAGTACAGCTTTATACCTTCCCCCCACCACTCTGCCCACCCCAGCAATCCCCACCTCCCTCCCCTAATTCCACCCCGCCTTGGTTTTCTCCATGTGCCCTTTAGAGTTGTTTCTGAAAACCCTTCCCTCTCCCGCCCCCCCACCATTATACCTTCCCATCTCACCTCTGGTTACTGTCCATTTCTTTTTTTTTAAATATATATTTTATTGATTATGCTATTACAGTTGTCCCATTTCTCCCCCATCATTCCCCTCCACCCTGCACACCCTCTCCCATCCACATTCCCCCCTTTTAGTTCATGTCCATGTGTCATAAGCTCTTTAGCTTCTATGTTTCCCACACTATTCTTGCCCTCCCCCTATTTTCTACCCACCATCTATGCTACTTATTCTCTGTACCTTTTCCCCCTATCTCCTCCTCCCACTCCCCTGTTGCTAACCCTCCATATGATCTCCATTTCTGTGGTTCTGTTCCTGTTCTAGCTGTTTGCTTAGTTTGCTTTTGTTTTAGGTGTGTGTGTGTGTGTGTGTGTTTTTTTTAAAGGAACAATGGTTTTATTTATTTATTTATTTCAAAAAAATTTCCCTTTGACTTTATTTATTTATTAAGATTTTATTTCATTTTTATTATTATTTTTTTAATTTTAATTGTTGATCTTGTACAGTTTTCTGTCTTTTACTCCCACCCCAGCCCACCACTCCAGCCTACCCCACCTCCCTCCCATTTCCACCCCCCATAGTTTTTGTCCATGTGTCCTTTATCCTTGTTCCTGTAAACCCTTCCCCTTTTCACCTGAAATTCCCTCCCCTCTCCCCTCTGGTGACTGTCAGCCTGTTCTCAATTTCAATGTCTTTGGTTATATTATGCTTGTTTGTTTTGTTGACTAGGTTCCTGTTAAAGGTGCCTGTTCTAGTTTGCTTTTGTTTTGGGTGTAGTTGTTAATAGCTGTGAGTTTGCTGTCTTTTTGCTGTCGTATTTTTTATCTTCTTTTTCTTAGGTAAGTCCCTTTAACATTTCATATAATAAGGGCTTGGTGATGATGAACTCCTTTAACTTGACCTTATCTGAGAAGCACTTTATCTTCCCTTCCATTCTAAGTGAAAGCTTTGCTGGATAGAGCAATTTTGGATGTAGGTCCTGCCTTTCAAGACTTCAAATACTTCTTTCCAGCCCCTTCTTGCCTGTAAGGTCTCTTTTGAGAAATCAGCTGACAGTCTGATGGGAACTCCTTTGTAGGTGACTGTCCCCTTATCCCTTGCTGCTTCTAGAATTCTGTCCTTCATTTGAATCTTGGCTAATGTAACTACGATGTGCCTTGGCGTGTTCCTCCTTGGGTCCAACTTCTCTGGGACTCTCTGAGCTTCCTGGACTTCCTGGGAGTCTATTTCCTTTGCCAGATTGGGGAAGTTCTCCTTTATTATTTGTTCAAATAAGTTTTCCACTTGTTGCTCTTCCTCTTCCCCTTCTGGTACCCCTATAATTTGGATGTTGGGACGTTTAAAGATGTCCTGGAGGTTCCTAAGCTTCTCTTCATTTTTTTGGATTCTTGTTTCTTCCTTGTTTTCTGTTTGGTTGTGTTTCTTCCTTCTGGTCCACTCCATTGATTTGAGTCCCAGTTTTCCTCCCACCTCTATTGGTTCCCCATGCATCTTCCTTCTTTTCACGTATTGTAGCCTTCATTTTTTCATGTAATTTGTGAGCAAAATCAACCAATTCTGTGAGCATCCTGATCACCAGGGCTTTGAACTGTGCATTTGATAGGTTGGCTATCTCTTCACGGCTTAGAGGAATTGGCTCTGCAGCTCTCATTTGTTCTCCGGTTTGAGACATTTTTGGTGTTTTTTTGTTTTGTTTTGTTTTTGATCTGGTCTCGGCTGTTTCGTAGTGAGGGATGGATCCTTAGGTGTTCCCCAGTGCGGGACAGCCCAGTCGCTGAGTTGTGACGCAGTTTGTGGGGGCGGGGTCTGAGAGGGAACAATGGTGCCTGCTCCGCTCTCTCTTGGATTCCAGTCCCTTCCGGCCACTTCCCCTTCACATGGATTGTCTGTGCGCAGGAATATGGGACCACCTGGTCAGACAGCTGCCTTGTGTGGCCTCACTGGGTCTGCACAGTTGCCACCCCGTGCCTGGGGTTTGCCAGCTGCCGCCTGTGGGCTCAGAGTCTTCCAGCTGTTACCTGTGCACCTGGGAACTGCTAGCCGCTGCTCCTGCATTCCCGGGTCTGCACCTCTACTTTTTGCTGCCGTGACTCCGCCCCTCTTACCAGTCTGGATGAATGGTTGTTGGACTTCCGTACAGTTCAATTTTCTATAAGTTCTGGTTGTTTTCTTTTTTCTAAATATTTGTTGTCCTTAATTTTGGTTGTGAGAGGAGGCACAGTGTGTCCACCTATGCCTCCATCTTGGCCGGAAGTCCCCAAGATTCCATTTGTTCTTAATTTCAGTTTCTCTGGTTATATTTTGCTTGCTTTTTTGTTTTGTTGATTAGGTTCCACTTAAAAGTGAGATCATATTCTATTTGTTCCTCATTTCCTGGCTTATTTCATTTAGCATAATGCTCTCTAGTTCCATCCATGATATCCCAAAGGGCAGGAGCTCCTTCTTTTTCTCTGATGCATAGTATTCCATTGTGTCAATGCACCATAGTATTTTGATCCACTCATTTATTGATGGGCACTTGGGTTGCTTCCAGCATTTGGCTATTGTAAATTATGCTGCTATGAACATTGGAGTGACTAGGTTCTTTTTTATTATTATTTTAATTTTAATTGTTGATCTTGTACAGTTTTCTGTCTTTTACTCCCACCACAGCCCACCACCCAGCCCTCCCCACCTCCCTCCCATTTCCACCCCCCCATACTTTTTGTCCATGAGTCCTTTATACTTGTTCCTGTAAACCCTTCCCCTTTTCCCCTGAAATTCCCTCCCGTCTCCCCTCTGGTGACTGTCAGCCTGTTCCCAATTTCAGTGTTTTTGGTTATATTATGCTTGTTTGTTTGTTTTATTGATTAGGTTCCTGTTAAAGGTGAGATCATATGGTATTTGTCTTTTACCACCTGGGTTATTTTGCTTAGCATGATGCTCTCCAGTTCCATCCATGCTGTTGCAAAGGGTAGTAACTCCTTCTTTCTTTCTGCTGCATAGAATTCCATTGTGTAAATGTACCACAGTTTTTTGATCCATTCATTTACTGATGGGCACCTAGGTTGCGTCCAACACTTGGCTATTGTAAATTGTGCTGCTATGAACATTGGGGTGTATAGGTTCTTTTGGATTGGTGTTTCAGGGTTCTTAGGGTATAATCCTGGCAGTGGAATTGCTGGGTCAAAAGGCAGTTCCATTTTGAGTTTTCTGAGGAAATTCCATACTGTTTTCTATGGTGGCTGCACCCGTCTGCATTCCCACCAATAGCGCACTAGGTTCCCTTTTCTCCACAACCTGTCCAACACTTGTTTATTGATGTGTTTATGACGGTGATTCTCACCAGTGTGAAGTGGTATCTCATTGTGGTTTTAACTGGGATCTCTGATGGTCAGTGATGCTAAGCATCTTTTCATATGTCTCTGGGCCCTCTGTATATCCTCCTTGGAGAAGTATCTATCTGTTCAAGTCCTTTGCCTATTTTTTAGTTGGGTCATTTGTCCTCCTAGGATGGAGTTGTGTGAATTCTTTATATGTTTTGGAAATCAAACCCTAATCCAAGTTATCATTGGAAAATATGTTTTCCCATATGGTTGGCTCTCTTTTCATTTTAATGCTGTTTTCTTTAGCCATGCAGAAGCTTTTTCATTTGATGAGGTCCCATTTGTTTATTCTTTCCTTTATGTCCCTTGCTTTAGGGGACATATCAGTGAAAATATCGCTGTGTGTGTTGTTTGAGATTTTCCTGCCTATGTTCTCCTGAAGGACTCTAATGATGTCACAACTTATATTTAAATATTTCATCCACCTTGAATGTATTTTGTGTATGGTATACGTTGGTGATCGAGTTTCACTTTTTGCATGTAGCTGTCCAGGTCTCCCAACACCATTTGTTGAAGAGGATGTTTTTGCTCCATTTTATGCTGCTGCCCTCTTTGTCAAATATTAACTGACCATAGAGACTTGGGTTTATTTTTGGGCTATTCTGTTCCATTGGTCCATGTGTCTGTTTTTATGCCAGTACCAGCCTGGTTTGACTACAGTGACCATGTAATACAGTTTGATATCAGGTATGTGATCCCTCCTACTTTGTTCCTTTTTTCTCAAAATTTCTGCAACTATTTGGGGTCATTAATGGTTCCATATAAATTTTTGAAGTGTTTATTCTATACCTGTGAAATATGTCATTGGTACTTTAATAGGTATTGCATTAAATCTATAAATTGTTTGGGGCAGTATGGACATTTTGATGATGTTAATTCTTCCAATCCATGAACATGGTATATGCTTGCATTGTTTGTGTCTTCCTTAAGTTCCTTCTTCAGTGTTGTGTGATTTTATGAGTACAGGTCCTTTACCTCCTTGGTTAGGTATATTCCTAGGTATTTTATTTTTTCTTGTTGCTTTATTAAAATGAGATTTTACCCCCTAATTTCTGTTTCTTATGTTTCATTGCTGGTATACAAAAGTGCCTTTGATTACTGAATATTGACTTTGTATTCCACTGTTTTGCCAAATTCATTTATTAGGTCAAGCAGTCAGTTTGTTCTTTATTTCAATGTCTCTGGTTATATTTTGCTTGCTTGCTTGTTTTGTTGATTAGGTTCAACTTATAGGTGAGATCATATGGTATTTCTCTTTCACCGCTTGGCTTATTTACATTCACTTAGCATAATGCTCTCCAATCCATCCATGCTGTTGGGAAGAGTAGGAGCTCCTTTTTCTTTATGTTCTGTAGTATTCCATTGTGTAAATGTACCATAGTTTTTATTTAAGTATCAAGAGATTTTTTATTATATAATTTATTTTCTCTCTCTTTTTTACTGTTCTTCAAACAATTGTTTCCATTTTCCCATCACCAGTTCCACTCACTCCAGCCATCCACACTTTCCACCCTTGATCCTACTCCCTTTTGGATTTGTTCTGGTGCCTTTATGCGTGTTCCTAGATGATCCTTCCCCCTTTTTATCCCATTATCCCCACCTACCACCCTCTGGTTACTGTCAGTTTGTTCTTTATTTCAATGTCTCTGTTTATATTTTGCATGCTTGTTTCTTTTGCTGATTTGTTTCCACTTATAGGTGAGATCATATGGTATTTGTCTTTCACTGCTTGTATTATTTCACTTAGCATAATGCACTTGAGATCCATCAATGCTCTCACAAAGGGTAGGAGCTTCTTCTTTTTGCTGTATAGTATTCCATTGGGTACATGTACGACAGATTATTGATCCAGTCCTTTACTGATGGACACCAAGGCTGCCTCCAGCTCTTGGCTATTGTAAATTGTGCTGCTATTAATATTGGGGTGCATAGATTCTTTTGAATTGGTGTTTCAGGATTCTTGGGGTATAATCCCAGCAGTGGAATTGCTGGGTCAAAGTGCAGTTTCATTTTTAGTTTTCTGAGGGACTTCCATACTGTTTTCCACAGAGGCTGTACCAGTCTGCATTGCCACTAACAGTGTACTAGTGTTCCCTTTTCTCCACAATCTCTCCAACACTTGTTCTTTGTTGATTTGTTTATGATGGCCATTCTGCCCAGTGTTACATGGTATCTCACTGTGGTTATCATTTGCATCTGTCTGATGGCTAGTGATGCTAAACATCTTTCCATGTTTCTTTGCCCTCAGTATGTCCTCCTTGGGGAAGTGCCTGTTCAGGTGTGTTGCCCATTTTTTAACTGCTTCGTGTGTGTGTGTGATCCTGGAGTTGAGTCATGTGAGTTCTTTATATATTTCTGAGATAAAACACTTTTCTGAGGTATCATTTGCAAATATATTTTCCCATATGTTGGCCCTCTTTTCATTTTGGTGATGTTTTAGACATGCAGAAGCTTTTTATTTTGATTTAAAGTCCCAGTTGATTATTCTTTCCCCTATGTTCCTTGCTATAGGAGAAATATCAGTGAAAACATTGCTGTGTGGACTGTCTGAGATTTTCCCGCCTATATTCTCTTCTAGGACTTTTATGGTGACATGACTTATAGTTAAGTTTTTATCTATCTTGAATGTATTGTCTTATATGGTATAAGTTGGTGGTCGAGTTTCTTTCTCTCTTCTTATCTCTTCTCTTCTCTTCTCTCTCTCTCTTTTTTTTTTTCTTTGCATGTAGCTGTTCAGGTCTCCCAACACCATTTGTTGAAGAGGCTATGATGCTCCATTTTATGCTTCTGCCCGTATATCAAATATTAATTGACCCTAGTGACTTGGGTTTATTTCTCAGCTTTCTATTGTGTTCCATTTATCTGTCTGTTCTTATGCCAGTACCAGAGTGTTTTGCTTACCGTGGCCTTTTAATATAGTTTTTTATTGTTGTTCAAGTATAGTTGTCTGCAATTTCACCCCACCTCAGTGCCTTACCCCACGAAATTCCACCTCCCACCCTTGAACCTTATGCCTTTGGTTTTGACCATGGGTCCTTTATACATGTTCCTTGATGCCCCACCCCTTTGTGTCCCCCATTATCCCTTCCCCCATCTCCTTTGGTTACTGTTAGTTTGTCCTTTATTTCAATGTTTCTGGTTATATTTTGCTTGCTTGTTTGTTTTCTATATTAGGTTTCACTTATAGGTGAGATTATATGGTATTTGGCTTTTACCACCTGGCTTATTTCACTTTGAATAATTCTCTCCAGTTCCATGCATGCTCTCTCTAGGAGTAGGTACTCCTTCTTTCTTTCTGCTGCATAGTATTTCATTGTGTAAGTATACCATAGATTTATTTTTTATCCATTTATTTACTGCCAGGGATTTAGGTTGATTTCAGCACTTGACTATTTTAAATTTTGCTGCTATGAACATTGGTGTGCATAGGTTCTTTTGAATTGGTGTTTCAAGATTCTTAGGGTATAATGCCAGAAGTGGTATTGCTGAGTTAACAGGAAGGTCCATTTTTAGTTTTCTGAGGAAATTCCATACTGTTTTTCACAGTGGCTGCACCAGTCTGCATTCCCACCAACAGTGCACTAAGGTTCCCTTTTCTCCACAACCTCTCCAACACTAATGTTTGTTGATTTGTTTATGATGGCCATTCCTACTGGTGTGAAGTGGTTTCACTGTGGTTTTAATTTGCATCTCTCTGATGGCTATTGATGCTGAGCATCTATTCATATATGTCTCTGGGCCTTCTGTATGTCCTTGGAGAAGTGTCTGTTCAAGTCCATGGCCAATTTTTTAATTGGGTTGTTTGTCTTCCTAGAGTTGAGTCACATAAGTTCTTTATATATTTTGGATAACAACCACTTTTCCAAGGTATCATTTGTATATATATTTTCTCATACGTTTGGTTCCCATTTCATTTTACCACTGTTTTCTTTAAGCATGAAGAAGTTTTTGTTTTGATGAGGTCCCATTTGACTATTCTTTCCTTTATATCCCTTGCTGTAGGGAACATATCAGTGAAAACATTGCTGCATGGAACATCTGAGATTTTCCTGTGTATGTTCTCCTCTAGAACTTCTGTGGTGTCATGACTTATATTTAAGTCTTTTATCCACCTTGAATTTATTTTTGTGTATGGAGTAATTTCGTCATCAGGTTTCATTTTTTTTGCACATACCTATGCAGGTTTCCCAGTACCATTTGTTGAAGAGGCTATTTTTTACTTCATTTTATGCTTCTACCCTCTTTGTCAAATATTAATTCACCATAGAGACTTGGGTTTATTTGTGGACTCTCTATTCTTTTTCATTTATATGTGTGTCTGTTCTTATGCCCGTATCAGACCATTTTGATTCCAGGGGCTATGAAATATAGTTTTATATCAGGTATTGTGATACTTCATTATTTTTTCTTTTTTCTCAAAATGTTGTGGCTATTTGGGGTCATTTATGGTTCCATATAAATTTTTGAAGTGTTTATTCTGTACCTGTGAAATATGTCATTAGTATTATAAGATGGATTACATTAAATCTACAAATTGCTTTAGTTGAATGGACATTTTGTTGATATTAATTCTTCTAATCCATGAACATGGTATGTGCTTCCAATTGTTTGTGTCTTCCTTAATTTCTTTCTTTAGCATTGTGTAGTTTTCTGAGTACAGGTCTTTTACTTCCTTGGCTAGGTTTATTTCTAGGTATTTTATTTTTCTTGTTGCTATAGGAAATGGGATTTTTTTCTCTTTCTGATTGTTCATTGCTGGTGTACAAAATTGTGCTCAATGTCTGAATATTGACTTTGTATCCTGCTGTTTTGCCAAATTCACTTATTAGGTCAAGTAATTTTGGTGGAGTCTATAGGATTTTTTTATGTACACCTATCCTATCATGTGCAAACACTGACAGTTTTGGTTCCTCCTTTCTAATTTGGATGCCTTTTACTTCTTATTCTTTTCTTATTGCTGTGGCTAGGACTTCCAATACTATGTTGAATAGAAGTGGTGAAAGTGGACATCTTTGTCTTGTTCCTTATCTTAGTGGGAAAGTTTAATTTTGCCTGTATAGTATGATTTTGGCTGTAGGTCTCTCCTGTATAGCCTTTATTATGTACAGAAATGCTACCTTTACTCTCACTTTTTTGAGTGTTTTCATCGTAAGTGGGTGCTGTACCTTGTCAAATGTTTTTTGGCATCTATTGATATGATCATGTGTATTTTTTTTTTTTAAGATTTTATTTATTTATCTTTAGAGGGGAAGGGAAGGAGAGATGGAGAGAAATATCAATGTATGGTTGCTTTTCGTGCGTCCCCTGCTAAGAACTGTCGCTGGGAACTGTCCTGCAACCCAGGCATGTGCCCTGACTGGGAATCGAATGATCATGTGTATTTTGTCTTTCCTTTTGTTTAAGTTATGTATACATTTATTGAGTTTTAAATATTGTACCATCCTTGCATCCCTCAGATAAATCCCACTTGATCATGGTGTGTGATCCTTTCAGTGTATTGGTGGATGCAGTTTGCCAATATTTTGCTGAGAATTTTAGCATCTATTTTTATCAGTGATATTGGCCTGTAGTTCTTTCCTTGTTGTGTCTTTATCTGGTTTCGGTATTAGGATGATACTGGCCTTATGAAAACTGTCTTGGAGTCTTCCATCTTCTTGGATTTTTTGGAATAGTCTGAAAAATATAGGTTAGCTCTTCCTTAAATCTTTTGGAAAATTACACTGTGAAACAGTCTGGTCCAGTACTTTTCTGTGCCATGAATGTTTTGATTACTGCTTTGATCTCGCCATGTGTTATCAGTCTGTTCAAGCTATCTGCTTCTTCTGTATTTAGTTATGGAAGATTATATTTTTCTAGGAATTTGTCCATTTCACCCAGGTTTTCAAATTTCTTGGCATATAGTTTTTCGTAGTACTTTCTTACAATTCTTTGTATTTCTGTGGTGTCAGTTGCAATCTCTCTTCTTTCATTTCTGATTTTATTTTTTGGGTTGTCTCTTTCTTTTTCTTGATGTTTCTGGGTACAGCCTTGTCAGTTTTATCTTTTCAAAGAACCAGCTCCTGGATGTACTGATCCTTTGAATTGTTCTTTTAGTGTTTACGTCATTTAATTCTTCTCTGATCTTGGTTATTTCCTCCTTCTACTCACTCTGGGCTTTGTTGTAGTTTCTCTAGTTCTTGTAGATCTAGGGTTACATTGTTTATTTGAAATGTTTATATATATATTTTAGGTAGGCCTGTATCACTGTGATCTTCCCTCTAGGACTGCCTTGTTGTGTCCCATAAGTTGTGGACTATTGTGTGTTTATTTTAATTTGTTTCCAGAAACTTTTCAAATTCTTTCTTTATCTCATTATTTACCCATCATTGTTTAATAGCATGCTATTCAATCTCCATGAGTTTGAGTGTTTTGAGTATTTTACTTCTGGTTATTTTCTAGTTTTAGGCCCTTGTGTTCCAAGAAAATGCTTGATATGATCTCAATTTTCTTAAATTTGAATTGAATTCATATCTTAAATGATATGATTTCAATTTTCTTAAATTTGTTCAGGCATGTTTTGTGTCCTATCATGTGGTCTACCTTTGAAAATGTTCCCTGTGCTTTTGAAGAGAATGTGTATTTTGCTTCTTTGGGATGAAAGGTTCTATATATGCTAGTTAAATTCATATGATGTAGGGCATTGTTCAGTGCTGCAAATATTCTTGTTGATATTTTGTTTGGAAGATCTATCTATTGTTGACAATGGGGTGTTAAAATCCCCTATTATAAGTGTATTGCTGACTATCTCTTTCTTGAAGTCCTTCAAGATTTTTCTTACATATTTGGGTGCTCCTATGTTTGGTGCATGTATGTTTACAATGTTTATGTGTTCTTGTTGGATTTTTCCCTTGAATATTATGAAGGGTACTTCTGTGTCTCTTTTTTTATGACCTTTCTTTTGAAGTCTGTTTTGTCTTATATAAGTATTGCTGCCCCAGCTTTTTTTCCTGTGCATGTCCTTGGGATATTTTTTCCAACCCTTCACTTTCAGTCTGTGTAGTTCTTTTGTTCTGAGGTGGGTCTCCTGTAGGCAGCATATGTGCAGATCATGGTTTTCATCCATGCAACTACCCTATGTCTTTTGATTGGAGCATTTAGTTCATTTACTTATAAGGTTATTATTGGTAGGTGTTTATTCATTACCTTTTTATCTCCTTTGTACCTGTGTTCCACTCTGTCTTGCTCCTTTTCTTCCTCTTCTTAAAGCTGTCCCTTTAGCATATCTTGCAGTGCTGATTTGATTGAGGTGTATTTTTTGAGCCTTCTTTTGATGGAAAAGTCCTTGCTTCACCTTCCATTTTAATTGAGAGCCTTGCTGGGTAGAGTAGTAGTCTTTGTTACAGGCCTTTCCTTTTAATTACTTCAAATATTTCTTGCCATTCCCTTTTGGCTTGTAGTGTTTCTGTTAAGAAGTCAGCTTCTAGCATTTTCATGCATCCCTTGTATATTACTCCCTGTTTTTCCCTTGCTGCCTTTAAGATTCTCTCTTCATCTTTGAATTTTGCCATTTTAATTATGATGTGTCTTGGAATAGGCCTGTTTGGGTTCCTCTTGATTGGGACCCTCTGTGCTTTCTGGAGTTGTGTGACTTTTTCTCTCATTAAATTAGGGAAGTTTCCCATCAAACAGGTTTTCTATCCCTTGCTCTTCTTCTTCTGATATCCCTATTATATGGATATTGTTACATTTCACGTTGTCCTGCAGTTCTCTTAACCCTTCTTCATTCTTTTTGAGTCTTTTTTTTTCTTTTATTGTTCTATGTTGGAGCTTTTCTGTACCTTGTCCTGCAGTTTGCTGATTTGATCTTCTGCTTCAGGTAGCCTACATTTGATTCCTTCTACCTTGTTCTTCAATTCAGAAATTGTATTCTTCATTTCCTCTTTGCCCTTGTTTATAGTTTCTGTATCTTTTTTTATGCTGAAGTTTGTAGTAAGTTCCTTAAAATTTCCATGTAGTTTTTGGTAAATCTCACTGAAGTCATTGAGCTTCTTATAAGCATGGTTTTGAACTAAATATCTCATAGTTAACTTGCCTCAATTTTATTTAACACTCTTTCTGAGGATTCCTCTTTTCCTTTCCATTGGGGGTTGCTTCTTTGTATTCCCATTATTTGTGAGACTCTTTTTGTTTGCTCAAAACATTTTTATTTAAAAAACCATAATATAAACAAAAACTTTGAATTAAAGAAGAAACTGAGAGTATCCAGAGAAGTAGGGGGGAGGTTAATGGGGGAAAATAAGGGATGATCCATCAAGAAACATGTATAAAGGACACAAGGACAAAGTCAAAGCAAGTAGCTTCAAGGGTGGAAGGCATGGATGGGTGGGGTGGGCAGCCAAGGTGGGGACACAACTGTACTTGAACAATGATAAAAAAGAAGTTAATAAAAAATAAAGTTGTGGAACATGGTCACAATATGATTCCATATATGCAAAAGACAATAATAAAATTAAACTGTATATTTCTATATTTGTAGTTGCATATAATATCAATATGGATATTTATATGTTTAAAGAAAAAGATTCAGTAGTTCCAAAAAACAGTCTTTCAGAGACTTTATGTTATATTTCTTGTTATGTAGTTCTAGCTTTACAATATGCTACCTTGTTTTACTTTCCCTTCTTTCATGTCTCACTTTCCCAGTACCAGGACTGGGGCTAGGCAATTGGGGCACCTAGGGTACAAGTTATACCCTCGCACAACTGTGAAAGTAAGTGCCTTCTTAAAATTTGTACCTTAGGTACCTCACTTTTCTCATCCTAGTTCTGGCATTGCACTGTCCTTTCTCCTCACTCTTGATGCCTTGGGATTCCTTACCACTTAGTAAGGCACTGACATGTAAATTTCCTTCTGGGACAAGTGACATAAGTAACATAGTAGTAGGAGTTTCCCTGCTTAGCAATAATAAGTTAGTGGCTATCCATGGAAAAAAGTACTTTTCTGAGAACTTTGGGTCCATATAGGAGCTTGCGCAACCATGGTGGAGCTCAAGACTGAGAAGGCAGGCCCATATGTTGGCAGGCTCACTTATCATGATCTCAGCCACACATCTGGAAATGGTCCCATCTGAATGTGGACTCAGTTATAGCCCCTTTGGCCTTGGCCCTACCATCAGCACCATCGGCCAAGGACCCGGGAGGAGTCACACCCATCCAAACCTCAGGTAATAGCTCCACTGACCTTGATTCTGGCTGTGGACTCTTTAGCACCTGGTTACCTGGCTCTGGTCCCTCTCAAGTATGGATGGTCAGTAATCCTGTTTACCCAGGGACCCATTGGGAGACATGTCTGCCTGTGTACCTGGACACAGGCTTGCTGATGTTAGTCTTACTTCAGACCTTAAAGTCACCATGAAACCTGGCTCTAGCAAACCTCAGTGAGGGGCCAAGAGCATCAGGGACCCAGCCAGTGACCCAGTGGAAGCTTTCCCAGAGACCCAGCAGGAACCACACCTGTCTAGACACCTGCTAGGAAGCATACCATTTAACATTATGGTAGCTAAGATATCCCTACTTTTTGTCCTCCCTTTAAACAACTAATTAGTTACCATCCATGAACAAAGTGCCACTGTGGGAGTTTTGGGATCCAGTAATAAATGCTGAGGGACTTGGTAGGGGTATCTCCCACATGCACATCTAGTAATAGGCCCACAGACCTCATTATGGCTGTGGACGCAGCAGAAACAGCAAACCTGCTCCAAACCCTACTGGCTGTGGTTGGGAAAAAGTCAGAGTAATGACGTGGGTAAATACCCACAGACAAGAGAAAATATGTAAAGGAGAGATTCCATCATGTCCTTGAAGAAAGAAGCAAACTTACAAAACTGAGTTTGGGTACAACAGAAAGGATAAAAGAAACTTTGCCAGTGCTGCCTGTGCCCCAAGGTGACACAACTTAACTCTCACATAAGGGAAAAGGACAGCAGTGAGATACTGACTCCCTCAATATATAGCATGTTGCTGGAAAGATCAGTTTCTCTCCAGCTTCACCTTGAGTATTGATGTGGGACTGCTGTGACTGGGAGAAAAGAGATCAAGAAGGAGGTAGATAAAATTGTCAAAGGGCATAAAGGGACACGGCGCCTGCTGACTTGCACTCAGGAGTTAAGCAGGAATTCTGCCCATTAGCCTCTGGAAGAACTTTGGCCAAGGATCTCCGCATTTGCTCCAGTGGCACCTCAACACTACCAGTGCTAAACCCCCACCTCATCCCACTTTGTGGTGCTCCTTGTGCACATCTCAAGTGTAGCAGTGAGTATGAGCCCAGTAATTGGAGTGCTGTTAGAAAAACAAAACAAGCTGTTGGCAAGCAAGAAACCACAAACTTGAACTGCTATATTACTTTGTTGAAAACAAAAGAGAAGTTTCCAGGAGCCATACCATGAGCTGTAAGAACCAGAGAAAACAAAAGCTGAAGTCTGCCACCGGGAGGAGCAAGAAGTGTTGAGCACATAAATACCAAGTCAGAGAGAACCCCAGATACTACAGTATATCTCATCTGAAAGCAATTAGTAAAAATATAAGGTATCTGCTACTTCAAATGAGAAATCAGCAGTGCAAAACTTTAAGGAAAATGAAGAATAAAAAAGAAAACATGCCATTACAAGAATATAACAATCTTTCAATAATTGAGCAAAAAGGCACAGTATATTATGATAAACAATTCAAAAGCTGTTTTAAGGAACTAAATGTACTACAAGAAAACAGATAATTCAATAAAATCAGGAAAAATATATGAACAAAATGAGAAATTTAGCAAAGATATAGAAATCATATAAAAGAACCAAACAAATTCTGGAGCTAAAGAACTCAATTGATGAAGTATAAAATGCAATAGACAGCATCTGCATTGGGGTAGATAACTGAAAAACAACAAACAAGCTGGAGGAGAGGAATTTTGAAATAACACAATCAAAGATGAGCAGGGGAAAAAATGAAAAAGATTGAAGGTACAAATATTAGAATATATCAGTATTCCAGAAGGAGAAGAGAAGGAGAAGGGAACAGAAGTTTATTTAGAGGAATAATAGCTGGTGTGAGGGAAGGGAGAGAAATGAGTAAATGGGGTCAAAAGTACAAACTTCCAATTATAAAGTGAATGACTCATGGGCATGTAATGCATACCATTGTTCTATAGTTAATAATACTGTATTGTGTATGGTACTGGCATAAGAACAGACACATAGGCCAATGGAACAGCACAGAAAGCCCAGAAATAAATCCAAGTCTTTATGGTCAATTAATATTCGATAAAGGGGAGCAGAAGCATAAAATAGAGTAAAAATAGCCTCTTCAACAAATGCTGTTGGGAGATCTGGACAGCTATATGCAAAAAAAAGAAGAAAGAAGAAGGAGGATGAGGAGGAAGAAGAAGAAGGAGAAGGAGGAGAAGAAAAGAAGAAGAAAAGAAAATTTCAATCACTAACTTACACGATACACAAAAATAATTTTAACATGGATAAAAGACTTAAATATGAGTCATGTCACCATAGAAGTCTTAGAGAACATAGGCAGGAAAATCTCAGATAGTCCATGCAGCACTATTTTCACCAATATGTCCCCTAGAGCAAGGGGCATAAAGGAAAAAATAAACAAATGGGAGTTCATCAAAATAAAAAGTTCTGCATGGCTAAAGAAAACATCAGCAAAATGAAAGGGGAACCTGAACCATATGGGAAAATATATGTGCAAATAATACCTCAGACAAGGGTTTGATCTCCAAAATATATGAAGAACTTATACGACTCCACTCTAGGAAGACAAACAACCTAATTAAAAAATGGGCAAAGGACTTGAACAGTCACTTCTCCAAGGAGGACATACAGAGGACTCAGAGACATATATGAATAGATGCTCAGCATCAATAGCCATCAGAGAGATGCAAATTAAAGCCACAATGAAACCACTTCACACCAGTGGGGATGGCCATCATAAATCAACAAACATCAGTGTTGGAGAGGTTGTGGAGAAAAGGGAACCTTAGTGCACTGTTGGTGGGAATGCAGACTGGTGCAGCCACTGTGGAAAGCACTATGGAACTTCCTCAAAAAAAACTGAAAATGGAATTACCTTTTGACCCAGCAATTCCACTTCTGGGATTATACCCTAAGAATCCTGAAACACTAATTCAAAAGAGCCTATGCACCCCAATGTTCATAGCAGCAGAATTTACAATAGCCAAGTGCTGAAAGCAACCTAGGTGCCCATCAGTAAATGAGTGGGTCAAGAAACATACACAATGAAATACTATGCAGCAGAAAGAAAGAAAGAAACAAACTAAGCAAACAGCTAGAACAGGAACAGAATCACAGAAGTGGAGATTGCATAGAGGGTTATTAGCAGGGAGGGGGAGAATGGGGCAAAAGATACAGGGAATAAATAGCAGAAATGGTAAGTAGAAAATAGACAGTTTAAGAATAGCATAGGAAGTGTAGAAGACAAAGAACTTATATGTACGACCCATGGACATGAACTAAGGAAGGAAATGCATGTGGGTGAAGGGTGCAGGGCAGAGGAGAATAAAGGGAGAAAAATGGGACAACTGTAATAGCATAATCAATAAAATATACTTAAAAAAGAATGCATGGAACTTCACATGTACATATGGACTGTTGAAGCCTTGTTATTCTATTGACATCAAAAACATGTTATAGGCTCCTATTGACCAAATCTGACAATTTAAGAAAAAAAACATGTTCACTCCTAAGAAAATGTGTAACGTATACAAACTCACATATAGATATTTAAATGGTTAAATATTAATATTTTGCCTTAGATCTACAAATGATGCACATTAAAAATTCAATTAAGTTAACTTTCATTTATGATAAATTCATTCATGGATCACTGCAAATATCAAAACTTAATTTCCTCAAATATTAAAACTATAATGGTTTTCTGTTTCTGAGTTTTGTTAATTTAGATATAGGATATTCTCATGGTATGGACCTTCAAATAGATTGTATAGATCAATTTTGTTCTTATGTCCCTTCAAGGTGTAAATTTCAAAACAATGTGAAGCATCTCCATTCCTTAGCCTTTCTCCAATGAGCAGTTATGATAATGAGTAATTATATTCTAAGCTTGTGGTAAAATTTTTAAAACTCCTAAAAATTTTTATGCACTCCAAATGTCCATTAGTTTGTTATGCCAATGTTTTAGCAACAGTATTTTGAAATATATTGTATTTTGATAGCTTTTCATCCATGTAGTGTTATTCCATTTTAAACATAAGAAGGGCTGTCAGACACTTTGCCTTTATGTGGTCAGCTCACACATTAGATTTTTCTCTCTCTACAAGTTCAAGGCTTTTCTTCAGAAAGAGATTTTGAAGATTACATTAAACAAGAGAATAACTCTGAAAGAGTGATGGTTGCTTTTGTTTTTGACCATGAGTTCAAAAATAGCGATGATCCCCTGCCACTGAAGGTAAGAAAGATTTATGTAGAAACCTCATAGTTGTAATTTCTAGTTTCCAGAGATTTAATGGAGGTATCATTATTGTATTTTATAAGTGGGGAAGCTGTAACTTGCCCAAGATCATGCTTCTTATACATAGCCAAGCACAGTAAATCACTTCAGTGCCTATTTACCAGTGCTTTATGCTGATGCAGAAAGAATTGAATTCACACCTACCAGGTCTTCTACTTATAAGTGAGAATCATAGGAAGCATCTTCTGCTGTATCTGATATGGCCACTGCCTCCAGCTCTACACATGATGATGAAATAGTGCACATTTTCTAGGTAAAGAGACACGATGGGATAAAGCAGATGCAGCTTCACTAGCATAGAACACAAGCAGAACACTTTCCTCTTTCTTTGAAATAAATCTCATCATTTCTAAAGCCAATTCTAGAAAATAGTGCTAAGGCTTAGCCAGGCTGGATTAGAATTTAGACACATGTAGACACTGAAGAGGATTTTGATAACAGTTCCCAAGAAGAGGCAAGGACAGTCCTTTGAACTTAGTGTTTCTGGTGTTGAGGAAATAAGTAAAGTGTGCATGGAACCAAAATCCTGCATTTAAGATTCAGATGGTTGTCCACGGAATTAAAAAGTAAGGAAAACCACTGGGTTGTAAGTAGGGTTGTAGGAATTTTTTCATTCTGTCCCATCACTTCCTCAACTCCTTTCATAGATGTGAACTCTTTTCAAGGGACTGAAATGTAGGCTGATACTGATATGGGGTTAACAGCTTACATAGAGCTTTGTCAAAATGTTTTGGAGCAGATATAAATTTCACCTCTTCTGACTATCATCTCCATTACCCTGCTCCTCTCACTTGGCTTATTACTCTTACTTACCCTTCAGATTGCTACTGTGACTAGCTGTACAGTATCTCTTCTAACCATACCCGCTCCCTGTCAATTAGAATTTGTGCTTCTTGTTAACAGGGGCTATGTCTTAATCCTTCAACATGTAATAACTTCTTAAAACCCTTGTCTTGATAATTGACCGTATGAATATTTACCTTGATTTATGACATCTGTTCCTTCTAATCTTACTGACTTCTCTGACATGGTCCTTGTCATTTTCAGCAACTGCTAGACTATTGCCATGTAAAGTTATTTAGGCCCATTGTGACCTACATTGAAGTTTATGCAGTTCTCTAGAATTAGTGTTTTCTTTTATTTAAAAATTAAATTATCTAACACTCCACAATTACATTTTAATAAATTCTTTTTCTATCCTCAGGTAGGATTCTTATCTTAACAATAACTTTTAGGAGAGGAAGATTTTCTTCACAGAACACTTGTCTGACACTGTAGGAGGAGAAGCTAATAACACCTTTTGGTACATCTCATTTTACTGTGTATATCAGTTAGTTAGGAAAAAATACATTGGCAAACCATTTCCAAAGCCCATAGTAGTCTCATGGCCAGTGTGTTCTCAATTTCTGATGTTCAGGATCCACTTTGGTGCTGCTTATCAGTCTGCCTGACAATCATATATTCACAAATGTACATTAACTTTCTTTTTGTTTCTTATTCTGCCTAATGATTTTTTTATAGATAATGCTTGTTTCTAATTGCTACTTGTAGGTAAAATATTATCTGCGTTTTAGTAGTTTTCAGAGGAACACGTATGTGGGATTTTTCCGACTCAGAAGCTGGGAAACAGATGCTCTCTTTCCAGCATCTCCTTCGATGGGACCCAGAAATGAATATGACTCAGATGGGGGGAGTCCTGGTGAGCATATCTTTAACTACACTGACTTTAATAATCTTAGTTTTACAGTAAGAACTATCACATATTTATATGAATATTTCTGAAAATTTTGTTGAAAATATTTTATTTTTACCTTACTATGCTGGTGATTTTTTTTTTCATTTAAAATTTTAAGTGTCCAAAAACTCATGAAAAATCCTATGCATTGGAACAACATATTTTTCCTTTCCTAATTATTTTCATTGTATATCCTTATATTTTCATGCTCATTTACTTCTGAAATTTTGACTTTAATGATTTACTATATACATTTCTAGGTGCTGATACAGACTAAATAATCATAATGGAATGGTATAGTATTTTGTTGGGGTGATGAACAGTTTTTAATATAGCTATGGTAATTTAAAACTTACTACACAGACCACCATTAAAAACTCTTTAATGTGGAGCTTTGCTTTTGCCAATAATAATGCATATTTACCCTGAGGACATTATTTAACAAGAATAAAAAAGCTGTAACCAATTTAACATAATTCTTAAAATATTGAAATAACTGCCCTGACAGATGTGGCTCAGTGGGTTGGGTGTTGTCCCATAAAGCGAAAGGTCACCAGTTTGATTCCTGGTCAGGGCACATGTCTGTCTGGGTTGCGGACCAGGTGCCCAGTTGGGAGTGTGTGAGGGGAAACTGATAGATGTCTCTCTTGCACATTGATGTTTCTCTCTCTCTCTTTCTCCCTCCCTTCCCCTGTTTCTAAAGGTAAATAAACAAAATCTTTTAAAAAATTGAAATAGCCTACATCTTAAATATGGTAAATGAATACTAAAAGTTTAAAATATAGCTTGACAGATAATTATGTAGTCTTTAAAAAACAAACTTTATTTTGAGATTATAGTTATATAAACTGCATATTCATCAGCACAAAATTAGGATAGATCTCTAAATAGGAAAACATTTGCTGTGTTAGGGTGGCAGGATCAGGTTGCATATTATTATTATTTTCTTTAAAAATATTTTGAATATTTTTTCAGTCATAAAATTTAAAGGAGAATCATGTCTTTTTCAGCTTACATTCCTTTATTATGAATTTAGCATAAGGTACTACTTTATAAGAGTTAAACTGGAGAAAAACTTAGAAAGCTTGATACTGGTAAGAGTTTCCAGAGATGTGATATGTGGAAACTCAAATGCATTGATGGAAAGAAGGCCATTCTTGGGAGCAGTCTGGTCATGGCTGGCTTAGTCTATTTGACTGTTATAACAAAATACCACAACTGGGAAGTTTGTAAATAACAGAAATTTATTTCTTATAGTTCTGGACACTGGGAAGCCCAAGATCAAAGCACCAGCCTGGTCATATTGTGATGATGACCCCCTTCCTGGTTCATAGCCTATTCCTTTTTGTTCCTCTATTGTAAGAGCACTGAATCTATCCATGAGGGCTCCAGTCTCATGACTTAACCATCTCCCAAATGTCCCTCCTCCTAACACAATCACCTTTGAGGTTAGGATTTCAACATAGGAATTTTGGATGGACACAAACGTTCAGACTATAGCAATAACCAAATTAAAAATGTGTTCATAAGTCCAAACACTAAAAAATTCTTTTATGCATTCGTAAGAATATTTCTGACAGTGTTGTTTGTGGTGGCAAGGAGTAAGAGGCAATTAGGGCAACTGATTAGAAAGATTGGACTAGATGTATGCATAGTATCATCTTAAAAATACAGAACTGAAGTCTTGACTGCTGTGGCTCAGTGGGTTGCGCATTGTCCCACAAACCTAAAGGTCACTGATTCAATTTCTGGTCAGGGCACATGCAGATCCCTGGTGGGGGCATGCAGATGGCAACTGATTGATGTTTCTCTCACACATTGATGTTTCTCTCCCTCTCTCCCTCCCTTCCCTTCTCCCTAAAAATCAATAAATAAAATCTTTAAAAAACATAGAACTGATAAAGTTTATAACTCCACTTAATTTACACAAGTTAAAATATATTCAAACAGAATGGTTTTATAAGTTTTATAAGAACACATGCAAGCAGAAGGATACTCACCAAACACATTAGGAGTGCCGCCAGTGGAAAGGAGAAAGAGGCAAGGAAAAAGGAATATAAAAGAAGATATAAATAAGAGGGTTAAGGGGCATAAATAAATCATTGGGTCATGAACTGAGGAGTATGATTAATTCAGCCTTCTGCACTTGCAGCTAAAAATCCTTGTATGTGAACCAACACAATTGAATATGTGCATGACATAAAATTAGAGCATGTTAATAAAATAATTGATTAAAGCACCTAAGCCCTATTTTTATTGTTCAGTTATCTACTTGTTTCCATAAAGTTTTATCCTTAATATAACCTTAATTTACGCAGCAATACTAAAAAGACAGTTATTATTTACTTTACTAGGTTAGGGAAATTTTCTGTCATTCTTCCAATAGGTTTTGTATAACCTGATCTCTTTCTTCTCCTTCTGGTATCCCTACAATGCAAATACTGTTACATTTCATGTTGTCCCAAAGCTCCCTTAAACTGTCCTCACTCTTTTTAAGTCTTTCTTCATTTTGTTGCTCTGACTGGGTGTTTCTTTTTTCTACTTTGTCTTCCAACTCGTTAATTAGATCCTCTGCTTTGTCTAGCCTGCTTTTAATTCCTTCTAGCATATTCTTCATTTCAGATTTTGCATTTTTCATTTCCAGCTGGTTCTTATTCATAATTTCTATGTCCTTTTTCCTGATCACATACTTTTTATTAAGTTCATTGAGCCACCTTAGAACCATTACTTGAAATCTATGTCTGATTATTTGCTCTCCTCAATTTCATTTAGCTCTTTTTTGGTGGGGGGACTCCTCCTTTTCTTTTGCTTGGAGGTTGTTTCTTTATCTTTCCATTTAAGCTGTCTCTTTTTGTTTCTATGTTTCAGATAGAGCTGCTTTGACTCCCTGTCTTTGTGGGGTGGCTTTATGTGTTAGGAGTCCTGTGGGACCCAGTGGGGCATCTTCCTTGATCTCCTCAACTGGATACTCTAGGAATGTCCTTAGTGTGGGTTATGAGGTCTCTCCTGTTGTATTTGGGTCCTGATTTTTGTTGGCCTATTTGTTGGTGGGATCTCCCCTCCAGCTGGCTGGCTGGCTGAGAGACTCTACCCCCACCACATCTTGCACACTGCTGCACAGGTACTGACAGAACAAAGCAAAACAAAACCAAAAAATCCCTCCAAAAACAACAGCAAAATCCACAACTAAAGGGTGAAGTAAAATAAAACTGGAAAGAGAAATGGAATAGTAGAGAAAGGAAAAAGAATAAGAAAAGATTAAAGGAAAGAAAAGTTGTTATGAGAGTAAAATAGGAAAAGAACTAATATGGGTAACGAGTAGAAAGAGGAAAACAGGACAAAGAAAGAGAAAGAATAACAAAAATAGGAAACAGAAAGAAGAAGGGAACAATGGAGTAACCAAAGGTAAGAATAAAATAAAAGATATGAAAGAAAAAATAGAGAAATGAAACTAGAAGAAAGAGGAAAAATAAAAAGGCTATGAAAAAGAAAAAAATATTAAAAAGAACAAAGCAGAATTCATCTCAGCACATTTAGTGCTTGTCTGCTGGGCTGTCCCTTTGAATATAGCTCTAATGTTGTCTGAGGCTATTGTAAGCCAATGTCAGGTGCTGTCTATGTCTAACCCTTAGCCTATTCAAAGCTACAAGGGATCCACAGTTTGTGGATGATACCTCCAGGCTTGGTTGCAACCAGGATGGGCCAAGCTGCTCTGAAAGCCTGGCTTTTATTAGCACTGGGTCCAGGGGTGAATCAGCAAGTGTCCCAAGTCACCACAGGATCTGCCTCTGCCTATCTCTGCCTGCTGGTCTACTGTCAGTCTTAAACTGGTTGCAGACCCAACTGTTTTTGAGAGGGCTTCTGGCAGAATCAGGGGGGCGGAATTCCTGGATCCTCCATTGGAGATGCCTTTTAGACACCAGGGAAGACAGTGACTATGTTTCCCCACCCCCAAGCCACTAGTCTGGGTCTGTCCAGGATAATTTCCCTAAACAGAGCAGGATGGAGTCCCTAGTAGGCTAGTGGGTGGGGCCTCCAGAGCCCAGGTTTTGGGTCAGCTGGAAACCTGGAGGATGTTTCTATGGCTCTACTATAAGGGGGAAGCACCAGTCTGTTTCCCAGGAAAATGTATGGAATGGCAGCACCTTAAAAGTCTGTCTCTGGCACTTCCTGTATCTGCATGGGCTGCTATCTCTTCAGCAGGGATTAAGAGGTAGGATGGAAGAAAAGAAAAAGAAAAGCAAAAAACCCAGAACAAAACAACAACAAAAAAAAGAAAGAGAGATGCAGGATGGGGCAAGTGAGATTCCAGAGAATGGGGTAAGCAAGATGGCTGCTGCGAGATCAGGCATATCCCAGCACAGAAACACCCACAACCACTCCCCCTCACCTCTCCCCAAAGTCTCACTCCAGAATCTCCTCACCTGACTCCAATCTGTGCTGTTCTCCTTTTGCTGGAGTCCAAGATGAGTGGCTGTGAAAACAAAACCTGCTATTTGGAGCCATTAAAAAAATAGTGGCTTTGTCTCCAGCAGACAAAATCCAACCGCCTCTCACCACCTGATGCTATGTGATTGGCTGATCATTGGTGCTCTGTGTTTGAGAGCCCAATCTGTGGTCCCGGCCTCTCTCCACTCAAGGGAAAGCTCCCACAGTTGTGCTTCAACCTTGGCCCACCACCTGTGTGAATGGGGCCATCCCCATTCATGTCCCTACTGAGCTGTTTTTTCCCCATCCTTAGTTCAAAATCTCTTTTTCAGGTAGTCCTTGGTTTATTTCAGGTGACTGTCCCCCTCTTTAGCTTTATTTCCAATTTGATTCTGGGAGGAGGTATGCGACATGTCCTCCTACTCCACTGCCATCTTGCGACCTCCACTTAAAAATAAAGTAATTATTAAATAATATTTATTTTACCCTAAGTAATTTTTTTCTCCAATTAGTAGTAGGTAAAGTTTTTGAATACTTCCTCTGATTCCAAAGAACTATGAGATATGTTTGATTACATCGATTTTGTAGGTAAAGTAGCTGAGTCTCAGAGAAATTATGTAAATTGTGCCCAAAGTTAAATAACTCATAAACATTGGAGTTGGGAGGTAAACAGATGCATTCTGTGTCAAGAGCTAGTGCACTGATTTTCCCTCAAGCATCCTTGATAGCTGTATGGAGAACCTATGCTTAGAAGTTGACCTTGTCCCAGTGAAACCAAATGTTCTTTAAGGCAGTGCTCCTCTGCTAAGGTCCATATTTTGCTTTGTTTTTAGTATTCAATCCTTCATAGACTAACACTTTTATAAACTACACTGAGAATGAATTACTAAAGACATTTTTTTTTGTTTCTTTTTTTTTTAATTCAGTCTCTTGGGGTGACATTGTTTAATGATATCATATAAGTTTCAAGTGTGCATTTCTATGATACATAATCTGTATATTACACTGTGTGCCCACCACCCAAAGTAAAACCTTTTTCTGTTACCATATATTTGATCCCCTTTACCTGTTACTACCCCCATCCACCTTCCTTGTGGTAACCACCATACTGTTTGTATCTATGAGTTTTTGTTTGTTTTTCTTCTTTGTTCATTTGTTGCTTTAAGTTTTATACCCTACATGTAAGTGATATCATATGCTTCTTAACTTTTTCTGACTTATTTCACTTAGCATATTTTAAAGGTACATGCATGCTGCCACAAATACCTGAGTAGTATTAAATCATATATATGTATCACGTCTTTATCCAGTTCTCTATTGAAGAAAACATAGGTTGCCTCCATGTCTTGGTCACCATGAATAATACTGCAATGTTATGGGATCTAATATTTGTGTCACCAGAGTCCAGAAACAAGTTGAATGATCCTTGAGGGCATTATTCTAGGTAAACTAAGTCAGAAAAAAAGACAGATACTGCACAATATAACTTATATGTAGAATCTATAAAAGCAAAACTCAAAAACAAAATAAAGTGGTGATTACCAGGGCCTGGATTGTGGGAAAATGAGGAGATATAGGTCAAATGGTGCAAGTTTCCAATATAAGGTCAACAAATCCTGGGACTCTAAGGTACAGCATGGTAATTAATACCTAATAATACTGTATTATCCTAATACTGAAGATCCTAAGAGAGTAAATCCTCAATGTTCTCACCAGAAAAAAGGAATGTCAGTTATGTGACAGTAGGTGTTAGACAATGCTATGGTGGCAATCATTTTGTGTTATAGGTATCAAATCGATATGTAAACACCTTAAATTTACTTAGTGTTTATTACATCTCAGTAAAACCAAAAAACAACTAATTGATTATAATCCAAAGGCTAAAGTAAATCTCAGTGATTCCATATTGATATAATAAAATGATTGAATAAATAAATGAATAGGAATGGACAAATGCTCCTTACAGAAGAATTCCAAATAATATATGTAGATACTGTTCCCTTCAGGATATGTACTTTATTTACTCCCTTCCTGAGTGTGGGCCACACTTAGTGATTTGTTTCCAAAGAATAGACTGTAGAAATGGGAAAGTCATAACTGAATGATAGAGAAAACTGGTGAATACCACTTCAACCAAGCAATGAAGTTTAACATCACTAGTGATGTCATTTTGATATCAAATATTCCCTGATATAATATGATGAAAAAGTACCTCACCTCTGTGGTATCCTTCCCTAAAGCTTATAAATGTAGTCTATTAATTAAAAAATGTCAGACAAACTGAAATTGTGGAACATTATCCAAAATATCTGATAAGCATTCTTCAAAACTCTTAAGGTCATGAAAAGCACAGAAAGAGTGATAAACATTCACAACTCAGAGGGGCATATGGAATTATGAAAACTAAAATCAATATGGTGTCCTGGATTGCAAGTGAAACAGAAACAATTTACATTAGAGAAAAACTGGTGAAATCCAAATAAATTTGTATAAATTGAAAATTGTGGTTGAGCAAGAAGGTGGAGGAGTGAATGGAAGTCACACTAACCTCCTCCCAGGACCAATCTGGAATTACTACTAAATTATAGAGAAATCACCTAGAACAAACAACTAAACAATAGTGGGAAATAAGCCTTATAACCTTGGACAGATAGAAGAATCAGCTTTAGCACAACCTGACTGGTAAGGAGTGCAGTGAAGACTCGAGAAAGCTGGCTGGGCACCCACAGGTAGCCACGCCAAAGGGATCATTAAACAGCTGGTTGGATCCCCCTGGGAAGAGTGGGGAGTGGCAGAAGCCTGAGGACAAACAACTCTGACCCCAGGAAGGACTCTGCCATGGCTCTGTGGTGCTTAAGCCTGAATGCTGAGTACAGATTGACTAGATCAACAACCAAAGGAGTCAGCCACAGACATTAGGTCCCTGGCAAATTGGGAGCAGAGAGGACTAGAGATGCCTGAGAAGAGACTGGGGATGTGGAGGCTTTGGAGAGAGAACTGAGAAAGTAGCCACTGGAATCCTGGTGCTGAGTCATCCCCCAGACAGCAGAAGCCACCCTGGTCAGGCAGAACACTCCCCTCTGAGCTACAGCAGCCTGAGGGGAAACAATAGCCCAGATTCCAGGAGGGATTCTTCCCCACTCTTCAGTGCTTAAGCCTGACTACTGAGTGCACAGTGACTAGTTTAACAACTGAAGGAGACTGCTACAGACAATAGGTCACTGGAAGTCTCAAACAGGCTGCCAAAGGTCAGACAGGGTCAACATCTGATATCACAAGAGGTGGATCTAGAAATAAAAAAGAGTGGTAAATACTAGAGGCTACTAAGATGAAATCCACTATGGTCTTCTCCATGATTTGTGAAATTTTCTTTCCGCCTAGCTTTTTAATATTCATTTCTTGTTCATCAAGTTTGTGCATATTCTGCCTTCTCCACTGTGCTTTTTATTCATGATGTAAATTTTACTTTCTCTCTTTGTATTGCTCTGACTCCCAACTCTTATTAGTGCTCCACCCTCTATCTTCTCAAAATCATGTTTCTTTCAGAGGGTCATCTTATATTCACTCTCCTTTCTTACAAAGTTCTTAATCTCTTTATGCCTGTATTAATAATGGTTCATTTTCTGTTGATAGTGGGATTGCAGGGAGAAGTTATTTTTCTCAGGTGTGGGTTTGGTTCCAGAGCATTGTGATTTTGCTCTGGTAGCAGCTGCACAACAGCATACAATATGTGGTTGGCAGAGTCAACCAACTGGAGGGAGAACCCACCAAAGAATAATTCAACAGCAATCTAAACACAAATATATACAGAAACCCAACATAAATAGCATAAAGGACATCCCAAGAGCATTAAGTTAAGGTGATCAAGAAGATCTCACCACTGAATATCACAGGAGTCCTACCATAGAAATTTACACCACAAAGTCAAAAGAGATCAATTTAAGAAGGAGAAGCAAACAGTAAGTTACTAACAAATAATGGGATGGTGAAGAAACAACCCCAAATGAAAAGGAAAGGAGGAATCCTCAGAAAGAGTGCTAAATGAAATAGAGGCAAGTGAACTATAAGATATTGAGTTCAAAACAATGTTTATAAGGAAGATTAATGAGCTCAGTGAGAATTACCAGAAACTACAGGGGAGGTATGAAGAACTTACTAAAAAACATACCAACATGAAAAAGGACATAAAAACAATCAACAAGAGCCAAGATGAAATGAAGAATACAATCTCTGAATTGAAGAACATAGTAGAAGGAATCAAAAGCAGGCTAGATGAAGCAGAGGATTGAATCAGTGACCTGGAGGACAAGGTAGAAAAAATCTGCCAGAAAGAACAAGAAAAGGAAAAAAAGAATAAAAAAGAACAAAGAGGGGTTAATGGAACTGCAGGAGAGCATGCAATGTAATAATATCTATATAATAGGGATACCAGAAGGAGAAGAATAGGAGCAAGGGATAGGAAACCTGTATGAAAAAAGAAAGGATGTCTTTCACCACCAAAACAAGCCAGGAGTATTAACAATCTTAACAATAAAGAAATAAAATTATTTATTCCCAAATAAACAATCAGAAATGAAAGAGGAGAGATTACAACTGACGCCACAGAAATACAAAGAATAGTAAGAAATTACTATGAAGAACTGTATGTGAAGAAATTTGAAAACCTAGGTGAAATGGACAAATTTCTAGAAAAATATAATCTTCCAAAACTCAATGAAGAAAAAGCAGAAATCATAAACAGACCAATAACAGCTGATGAAATTGAAACAGTAATCAAAAAACTCTCAACACACAAAAGCCCTGGACCAGATGGTTTCCCAGGAGAATTCTACAAAGCATTTAAGGAAGAGCTAACCCCCATCCTGCATAGATTATTCCAAAAAATTCAAGAAGATGGAAGACTCGCAATCTCTTTCTCTGAGGTCAACATTATTCTAATCCCAAAACCAGATAAAGGCACAACAAAGAAAGAAAACTTCAGGTCAATATCGCTGATGAACATAGACACTAAAATCCTCAACAAAATATTGGCAAACCACATCCAGCAATACATAAAAAAGATCATTCACCATGACCAAGTGGTCTTCAGCTCAGAAATGCAAGGATGGCACAATATTCACAAATCAATAAATATAATACATCACATAAACAAAGGCAAATATCACATAACCATATCAATAGACACAGAAAAAGCATTTGATAAGGTACAGCACCCATTGATGATAAAAACACTGAGCAAAGTGGGAATACAGGGAACATTCCTCAACATTACAAAGGCCATGTATGAGAAACGTACAGCCAACATCATACTCAATGAGCAAAAACTAAAAACTTTACCACTAAGATCAGGAACAAGACAAGATTGTCCACTGTCACCGCTTCTATTCAACATAGAATTGGAAGTCCTAGCCACAGAAATCAGACAAGAAAAAGAAATGAAAGACATCCAAAATAGAAAAGAGGACACAAAACTGTCCTTGTTTGCAGATGACATAATAGTGTACAAAGAAAATGCTATAGACTACACCAAAAAACTGATTGACCTAATAAGTCAATTTGACAAAACAGTGGGATACAAAGTGATATCCAGAAATCAAAGACATTTTTGTACACCAACAATGATTTACCTGAAACAGAAATCAGGGGAAAAAATCCCATTTGATAAAGCAACAAGAAAAATAAAATATCTAGGAATAAACCTAACCAAAAAGGTAAAAGACCTGTACTCAGAAAACTACACAATACTGAAGGAAGAAATTAAGAGAGACACAAACAAATGGAAATATATACTATTTTCATGTAAAAGAAGAACTAACATCATTAAAATGTCCATACTACCCAAAACAATTTATAGATTCAATGCAATACCTATTAAAGTACCAATGACATATTTCACAGATATAGAACAAACACTTCAAAAATTTATATGGAACCAAAAATGACCCTGAATAGCTGCAGCAATTCTGAGAAAGAAGAGCAAAGTAGAAGGGATCACAATACCTGATGTCAAACTGTATTACAAAGCCACTAGAATTAAAACAACCTGATACTGTCATGAGAACAGACACACAGACCAATGGAATAGAGAGCCCAGAAATAAACCCAAGTCTCTATGGTCAATTAATATTTTTCAAAGGGGGAAGCAAGATAAAATGGAGTAAAAATAGCCTGTTTAGCAAATGGTGTTGGGAGAGCTGGAAAGCTACATGCATAAAAATGAAACTTGATCACCAACTTACACCATACACAAAAATAAATTCAAGGTGGATAAAAGATTTAAATATAAGCCATGACACTATTAATGTCTAAAGGAAAATATACGCTGGAGTATCTCAGATATTCCAAACAGCATTATTTTCACTGATATGTCCTCTAGAGCAAGGGATATAAAGATAAACAAATGGGATCTCACCAAAATAAAAAACTTCTGAACAGCTAAAGGAAACAACATTAAAGTGAAAAGAGAATCAACCATATGGGAAAATATATTTGCCACTGATACCTCAGAGAAGGGTTTGATCTTCAAAATATATTAAGTACTCACATGACTCCACTCTAAGAACACAAGCAACCCAATTAAAAAAATGGGTAAAGGAGTTGAACAGACACTTCTCCAAGGAGAACATACAGAGGGTCCAGAGACATATGAAAAGATGCTCAGTACCACTAGCTATCAGAGAGATGCAAATTAAAACCACAATGAGATACCACTTCACACTGGTCAGAATGGCCATCATAAACATAGCAACAAATGACAAGTATTGGGGAGGATGTGGAGAAAAGGGAACCCTAGTGCACTGTTGGTGGAATTGCAGACTGGTGCAACCACTGTGGAAAACAGTGTGGAATTTCCTCAGAAAACTAAACATGAAACCACCTTTTGACCCGGCAATTCCACTGCTAGGATCATATCCTAAGAACCCTGAAACACCAATCCAAAAGAACCTATGCACCCCTATGTTCATAGCAGCACAATTTACAATAGCCAAGTGCTGGAAGTAACCCAAGTGCCCATCAGTAAATGAATGGATGAAAAAACTATGGTGCATTTACACAATGGAGTTCTATGCAGCAGAAAGAAATAAGGATCTCCTACCCTTTGCGACAGCATGGATGGACCTAGAGAGCATTATGCTAAGTGAAATAGGCCAGGTGGTAAAAGACAAATACCATATGATCTCACCTTTAACAGGAACCTAATCAACAAAACGAGCAAGGAAGCAAAGTATAGCCAAAGATGTTAAAATTGAGAGCAGGCTGACAGTGACCAGAGGGGAGAGGGGCAGGGATAATGGGGGGAAAAGGGTGAAGAGTTTACAGGAACAATTATAAAGGACACATTGAGAATAATGTGGGAATGTGGAAATGGGAGAAACGTGGAGAGGGCTGGGATGGTGTGGAGGCGTGGGGGGAAAGCAGAAAACTGTACTTGAACTATAATAAAAATGATAAGAAAAAAATGACAAATTGAACTATTAAAATTAAATCTTATTTTAATATAAAAGTAGTAGAAATTAAAAGGCAAGATTCAGAGAGGAGAAAATATGACACATGATTCACTATCAAAACTAATAAAGGACTTGTATAGATTAATTGAAAAACCAGTATTCACCCAAATCTACAGTCATTGGAGACAAAGCCTGATGACAATGTGTAGCTTGGCTTCTTTACCGTAGTGGGCAAATAAAAGTTGAATCTGACAACTTCTTGTGAAATTCCACAAATAAAAGCCGAAAAAGGCTGTATAATCAATTACTGTTCTTGTGGTATTTATGCAAGTAATCAGGCCAAATTAAACTTAATGAAGTCTCTTTAATAAAACATAAGGATAATTTAGGGGGGAAATTGTATTCAATAAAATCTGCAATACACAGTTATAAATATTAGAATCTAGTTAAAGTTTTATTTTTCACCTACAAACTGAACTGAATCCTAAATTTTTCTAGTTTTCTTTCAAATTAGTGTTTCATTCTTCTTTCATCCTTTGGTGTGGAATTATTGAGAAATACTGATGCAGTGTCAACCATACAGAATTTATCTGTGCACCTGATATCACCAGACATTTAAACTACAGTTTAAAAGGATCTATGAGATCGTTATTGCTTAATTTCATTCCAACAAAAGCCTTGCATTTGGAAGTCTTATCTGACACTCTTTTCGAACATAAACTGGTTTATGATTTACTGTGTTCATTAACCTTTGTGTTCTTTGTTTTTGTAGAATGTATACTATGATCTTATTTAACTTGTTACTTGTTAACACAGTATAGCCCTCACTTTAGAAGCTCATTTGCATTGCCACCTCCTGAAACAAGACTTACTGGTTTGGCTGAATTGACTTATCAGGACTAGGTAGTTGAATTGGGTACAACAATTCCATATCAAGATGATGATGCTTCAGGGATTCCAGCCCATCCCCACTTTGGAAAAATCAGCTAATAGCTTCTCTGTTCCAGTTTCAAATCCCATTCCCTTCTCTCTCTTAGATCAGGCAGGGAGAGACTTCCATACCCCTCATAGGCAGGAACTACATCATTATTAGCAGGAAGCATTATTGAAAACTGACCATCCTCCCTCATCAACCCTAAAAGATTTTAGGGGTGGAAGTCTCTGAAGGGGAATGAGACAGGATAGTAAGAAGCTAGGAAAATCCCTGGGCAAGTGGAATGGGGAAACTGAGATAAGAAAATTAAACAAGGCCAAACAATTTGAGCATTTACAGCCAGCTTGTGAATCACAAGACCTTATCTCCCCTAACTAAGGACAAATGGGAGTAAATGCCTTATACCCCTCCTCCCTACTCAGAGGATACATAACCTGCCTGGCCATAAATCATAGGCGCCTTGAGAAGCAGAGGAATTCTAATGCAAATGGAGAGAGAACACTGGAACAAAAGGAGTCTGTTTGGGGAGAAGCTATAAGACACCCCTTTCAGCTCCCCCTCCCTTTATTCCCAAGAGAAACGAAATATCTGCACTCCCACTAGGAACTTCCCCCTCTCTAATTCCCACATTTCCCCTATGAACTTGCTTCTGAAATCTCAAGGTAAAGTGTATGTTATGGATTTTACCTATCACCTTCTCAGACTGCTGGCCTCTGATATTAATAAAAGCACAATTATAATAAAAAAAAAAAGGGGGGGGGGACCAGTATTTAGACTTCATGGCCATGCCAAATTTCTATAAAAGTTTTTAAGTGTTTGTTCTTAATTTATATAGTAAGTTCATCTACCAGTAAGAGTATCTGTGTATTGTCACAGATCCAAGTCTTGCTAGGTGGTCCTATATAGTGAACACCTGTTATATAACTCATTCAGTTTCAGTTTCATTTACTTTTTCAAATGTCAGGGGTTCAGAATCAAAGTCTTTACCTATCCAATAATTAATTCAGTTCTGACATAGTTGATTGAAATTGCAAAAAGCAGCTCTATAATTACTTGCAATATTTTACTTCTGGGAAGCTTGGGATTAAGATTTTTTAATAGATTTTATTTATTTTTAGAGAGGGGAAGGGAGGGAGAAAGAGAGGGAGAGTAATGTCATTGTGTGGTTGCCTTTCACATGCCCCCAACCCAGGACCTGGCCCGCAACCCAGGCATGTGCCCTGACTGGGAATCAAACCAGCACTTTTTGGTTCAAAGGCCAGCACTCAATCCACTGAGCCACACCAGCCATGTCAGAATTAAGGTATTTTTTAAAAAGTATTATTATGTATTTTGTGTGGGAAAACCATGATAGCTGCTCTGTGAAATTGTTTTAAAACTTTTTTTTACTGTGGTAAAATATACATAATAAAATTTACCATTTTAACTATCTTTAAGTATACAGATCTGTGGTATTAAGTTCATTCACATTGCTGTGCAATCATTACCTCCATACATCTCCAAAACGTATTTCATCTTTCCAAACTAAAACTTTCTACCTATTAGATAGGGCTCTGTGAAATTTAGACCTGCAGAGGCTTCCCTCATTACAGCATTAACCCTGTTTGTCTTTGACACACTTCTTGCCCTTTTCTTTGTTCATCTCAGCTATTTATTGTTCTGTTGTACTTAGCAATCTTTGTTTTCTTATTTAGGGTACATCACCGAAGGGTTCCTGGTTATCCAACATGCCTTGGATAAGGCCATCATGAAATATCATAACCACACTGCTGCAAAAATGCTGTTCAGAGATGTTCATGTTCTTGTTCAGAGATTTCCATACCCAGTATATTATCATGATTACTTCTTCAGCTATTTTGATATTTTCATCCCTTTAGTAATCTTATTTATCTTTGCTATGAATCATCTTACCCTCATTCAATCTATTGTGTGGGAAAAGGAAAATCGATTGAAGGTAACTTCACTTTTCTTGTGGTACATAAAGCTGTATGGAACATGTTGGGTCTTTTGGGAAAACTTCTAAAAATCTTTATTGAATTTATTGGGGGTAACATTGGTTAATAAAATTATGTAAGTTTCAGGTGTACGATTCTATAATACATCATCCGTATAATGTATTGCATATTCACCATTCCAAGTCAATCTCCTTCCATCACCATTTATCTAACCTTTACCCTTTTCTCCTTCACCCTACCCTTCTACCCTCCTGTAATCACCATGCTCTTCTGTGTCTAGGGTTTTGTATTTTTGCTTAATTCCTTCACCTTTGCATCCAGCCTGGCAACACCCCACTCCTCTAACAATTGTCAGTCCCTTTTCTCTATGAGTCTGTTACTATTTTGTTTGTTTATTTCATTCACTAAATTACACATACAAGTGAAAATCATATGGTATTTGTTTTTCTATGACTAGTTTATTTCACTTGGCATAATGCTCTCCAAATCAATCCCGGCTGCCGCAAAGGGTAAGATTTATTCTGTTTTTACATCTGAGTAGTATTCCATCGTGTATATATATAACACAGCTTTTTTTATCCACTCATCTACTGATGAATACTTGGGCTGCTTCCAAATCTTGACTATTTTAAATAATGCTTCCAAGAACATAGGGGTGCTTATTTTTTTTTCAGTTTTTCTTTTGTTAGATTTTTAATTTCATTATATTGTCATTAGAAAAAATATTTTTTATGATTTCAGTTTTTTAAGTGCAATATAACTTATTTTGTGACCTTACACATTGTCTATCCTGGAGATGTCCCATGTACACTTGAGAAAAATGTGTATTCTCATGTTGTTGGGCAGTGTATTCTGTATATGTCAGCAGATTCAATTGATTTAGTGTTGTTCACGTCCTCTTTTTTAATTGATATTCTGTTCTATTACTTATTGAAAGTAGTGTATTGAAGTCTCCAGCTATTGTTGTAGAACTGTTTCTTCTTTAGGTCTGTAATTTTTTTATTCTTGCATTTTGAAGCTGTGATATTGATACATACCTTCATGGTAAATTGAACCTCTTTTCAACATATAATGTCTTTGTCTCCTGTAACAGTTTTTTTTTTTAAATCCTCATCTGAGGATACTTTTTACTGATTTTAGAGAGAGAGGAAGGGAGAGAGAGAGAGAGGCATTCATGTGAAAGAGAAACATCAATTGGTTGCCTTCTGTATGTGCCCCAACAAGGGAATCAAATTGGCAACCTAGGTATGTATCCTGACTGGGGATCAAAACTGCAACTTTTTGGTGCACAGGATGATGCTCCAACCAGCTGAGCCACCTGGCCAGAGCTTCTGTAACAGTTTTAAGTCTATTTTGTCTATTAGGATAGCTATCCAGGTTTTCTTTTGGTAACCATTTCCATAGAATATCTTTTTCAAAATTTTCACTTCAACCTATTTGTGTCTTTGGATCTAAAGTGGGTCTTAACAACAGTCTCGACTACCTTAACTTTAGTAATATTTGTAAAGCACTATATTTGATAATGGCACGATATACATTGTTTGTAAGTATACCTGGAAAAACTAGATACTTGAAGTAATAGAGTATTCTCCTATCAAAATGGAATTAAATACGGATTCAATAAATGTAATACATCCAGGAAAAATCAAATATTTGGAAGTAGACCATATGTTAGGTCAAAAAACAAATCTCAATAAACTTGATAGCATTGAAATAATAGAGTGCATTTTTATAACAGTGGATGGAAAATCAAGACTCAGTAAGGGTATGATATCTAGTAAAACTCCAGTATTTTTGTAACTAAACAACAAACTTACAAACAACTAATAGATTGAATAATAAGTTATAAGGGAATTAAAAAATATTTCAACCTAAATAATGGTGAAAGTGAAACTTCTCAAAATTGCTGATATGCGACTAAGTCTGAGATTTTAGGTACATTTATAACTTTTAATGACTATTATTAAAAATAAAGAAAGGTGATCAATAATCTAAGCATCTTAAGAAGCCATAGAAAGAGCAATTTAAAAGAAAAGAAAAAGGAGAAAAGGGAGAAAAAAAAATGAAAAGTTTATTTTTTTTACTGAGGCATAATTGACATGCTAGTATTAGGAGTAGAAAAATGGTTCAATAGCTGTATACATTGTGAAATGATCACAACCATTTGTATGGTAACACACATCACCTTACATAGTTATAATATTTTTTCATGTGATGAGGACTGTTAGGATCCACTGTCTAGCACTTTAAAATGTGCAATACAATATTGTTATCTATAGTTACTGTGCTGTACATTACATTCCCATGACTTAATTTATTTTATATAACTAGAAGTTTATATCTTTTGATCCCCTCACTTATTTTGTCCACCCCCCTTTTCCTGCTCCTGACAACCACCAATCTGTTCTCTATCTGTGAGCTCGTTTTTTTTTTTTATTTGCTTCTTTTTTAGATTCCCCATATAAGTGAGAAAATATGGTATTTATCTTTCTCTGTCTGACTTATTTCACTTGGTATAATGCCCTCCAAGTCCATCGAAATTGAGAGCAAGTTTCAGAGATTTCCTGTATATCTCTTGCCCCCACACATATGTAGACTCCTGCAATTACTCACATCCCCCACCAGAGTGGTATATATGTTATAATTGATGAACCTACATTGACATATCAAAATCATTTATAGTTCAAGTTTTAAATTAGGGTTCACTCTTGGTATCGTACATTCCTTTAATACCTCCTGGAATAGAACATAATAAATAGAAAGGAAATGTTAATCTAAGTGGTTTATGGTTTTGAAGTATTTTTATGTCTGAACAATATTTGAATCTAGGGAAATCGTGTCAGAGCTTATATGCACCACAGCACTGCCACTCTTTAGTTGAATAATTATAATCAAGTCACTTGACATTCTGAAGTTTGATTTTTTTCTTCCATAAACTGGTCATAACCCATTTCAGTTGTAGTAGAAATTGAATTATATAATATTGTGAATGCATTTTGTATAATTGTAAGTTTTATACATTTGGTTTGTATTAACTCTTCCACAGGAGTACCAGCTAATGATAGGACTCAGTAATTGGATGCTCTGGGCTGCCTATTTCTTCACATTTTTCACTTTGTATTCAGGTGTCATCTTCTTGATGTGCTTAATTTTCTTTGCCAAGGCAAGTGTCTCTTTGCTGCAGCTAAACTTAGAGGGAAAACAGAGACCTGGTGTGGACCTCTTATATTTGGGTTGCCAGAGCATGCATATGTGCCTGCTTAGTACTCTGCAAAGTAACTTTTAAACCTAGATGTGTGGACCTTCTCTAGTTAGTGAATTGTTTACTCTCCATCTCCCTGAGCACTGCCATCAGTTTCACTAGGACTATTTAATGTTTAAATGTTTCATTTCTCTGCTTTGGGTTTGCTGTGACGCCACCGAGGGTATGACTAAACTGACTGCCTCATTGTTTTGCTAGGTGGAACCTGTTCCAGTCATCCAGTACAGTGACCCATCTCTTGTTTTTGTCTTTTTGCTGTGTTTTGCCATCTCCACAATATTCTTCAGCTTTATGGTTAGCACATTTTTCAATAAAGGTGAGTCTAAAACTACTGGGAGAAGTTCTCAATGAATAAATGAGGATCATATTTGGAAACTCCTTCTGAACTTTAGTTGCAACCTCATCTGTAGCCTCTGTTTACTGAAAAGATAAGTATATGCGCCTGAAATGACTTGAAGGGGAATGAAGAGAGCATAGTATATACTCGAATAAAGAGTAAAGACCAAAGTAAGGTTATATTTGCATATTCTTTCTAACCTTTAACTGCTAACTCATTCATGGAATCTGGTCCACCATCTACCAGGAAGGATTGAGATTGATAAGGCTTCTGTATACACTGTTGGAAGGACTAAACTCTGTCAGTATCTGGTGAGGATACTGCAGTGTGTGAAGAGGAAGAAAACAACAGAATTGCTTCACTGAAAGGAAGGATCTTTGCACTTAATAGTAGGTTCTCATCGTATGCCTGCTTTATATTTGAAATAGTGTCTGTCCCAATGGATCTTGCATTGACCTTGGAAATGTGAATAACATTCACGTGCACAAAAAATGACAGACATGCAGAGAGCAATGAAAATTAATGGAGCATACTGTACACATGAGAAAAGAATTAAAATACTCCAACTTCAGGTTGAAGTTGAGATAAACCTAACAACACTTGCTGCAGAGGTTGTTTTTAAACATTATTGAATTGGAATACTGGAATGGAAAAGACTTGACTTCACTAAGTATCCACTAATTACTTCATTCAGATCTTTGTGTCAGAACAGTATCTAACATATAAAAGCAAACAAAATTATTTGCTTTCCTTTTTAAGGGCTCAGATGCCAATAGCAGGCATGACCAAATAGCTCTATTTCATTTTTCTCAGTACATTATCGTGGATATTATTAAATGATTGGTCCTCACAAGGTACAGGATTATACATACAACTTACATGAAGCCAAAACAAAACAAAAACAAAAAGTACACCCAATCCAGGTGATAAAGATAAGTAATGTGTCACTCTGGCCAGTGTGGCTCTTGGAGTATCATCTGTAACCAAAGGGTTGTAGATTGGATTCATGGTCAGGGCACATACCTAGGTTGCATGTTTGATCCCTGGTCCAAGAATGTATAGGAGGCAACCATGTTTGCTTCTCTCTCGCTTCAATGTTTCTTTCTTTCCCTTCCTCTCTCTTTAAAAGAAATGAAATAATGTCCTCATGAGAGGATAAAAAAAGTTAAGTACTATGTCAACCTAAGGCAGAGTGTGATATACTAAGGAGCAAAATACGCAGAAAATAAATACCAATGTTTTCCAATTGGGGCATTATGGCAGACTAAATATTCTGAACATTTTGTGTGTGTGTGTGCTGGTACATGTGTAAGACTTTCATTATGGTACAGTTAGGAATGGAGTTTCTGGGTCATAGTGTTTGTGAATGTCCAAGCTGAAACTGTCCAACCACTTAGGAAGTTGCATTTAGTCCCACTGGAAGAAAATGAACATTCCTATCACATCTTGTGATTGACAACATTTAGTGTTATTAAACTTTCATTTGATGCACTAGAGATATTTAAAATTTTAAAAATGTAAAAACTATTTAAAAATAAAATTTTATTTTATTTAAAAATAAAAGCCATTTTATTGGTAGTTTTTAAAATAAAATTTATATAAATATTTTATTTTGAAGGATTTTATTATTATTATTATTATTATCATCAATTATGTTATTACAGTTGTCCCAATTTTCTAACTTTGCTTTCCTCCATCTGGTACCCCACCTCCCTCCAGCAATCTCCCCCCTTAGTTCATGCCCATGGGTCGTGCATATAAATTCTTTGGCTTCTCCCTTTCCTGTATTATTCTTACACGTCCCCCATCTACTTTGTACCTACCAATTATTCTTTTTAATCCCTGCACCTTTTCTCCCATTCTCCCCCTTCCACCTCCCAGCTGATAATCTCCCAAATGACCTCCAAACCTATGAATCTGTTACTGTTCTGGTTGACTACTTAGTTTGTTTGGTTATTATTTTTTAGATTCAGTTGTTGATAGTTGTGAATTTGTTGGTTGCCTTTTAATGTTAATAGCTTTGATCTTCTTTTTCTTATATAAGTCCCTTTCACATTTCATGTAATAATGGCTGGGTGATGATGAACTCCTTTTGCTTTACCTTTTCTGGGAAGCACTTTATCTGTCCTTCCATTCTAAATGATAGCTTTGCTGAATAGAGTAATCAAAGTCATAGGTCTTTGCCTGTCATTACTTTGAATACTTCTTGCCAGTCCCTTCTAGCTTGCAACATTCCTTTTGAGAAATCATCCGACAGTCTTCTGGGAATTCCTTTGTAGGTAACTCTCTGCTTTTCTCTTGCTGCTTTTAAGATTCTCTCTTTACCTTTAGCCCTTGGTATTTAATTATGATGTGTATTGGTGTGATCCTCTTTGGGCCTCTGTGCTTCCTGGACTTGTATGTCTATTTCATTTGCCAAATTAAGGAATGTGGGGGGGGGCTCCCTCCGCAGGGCCCCCTTGGCTGCCACAGATGAGAATAAGTCTACCAAGACATGATCTGCTTGGGGAGGAAGGATGGCTGATCTCTCAAAGGAGAAGGGCCAAGAGCCTTTTCCTCAATGGGCTTTTACGAGGTTCAGTTTACACAGGAATTAAAGCTCATTAATCACTGTCCTGCAGTAAGGATCAAACAATAGATAACATACATAGAACTACGAGGGCTTATTCTGAGTCAGGGTCTGTCAGCTAAAGGGCTACAAAACTTTGGGAAACCAACTCATTTCCTGCTCAGACCCTTATCATTTAATTGAGAGCATTCTTAGCAAAGCAGGTTTCACAGGATTTTATATATTATTTCTTAGGCCTGATCACCCGGGGAACCGGCCCTATCCAGCACAGGGTTGCAGCGCCCTCTGTCATTGTTTCAGGCTTAAGTCAGGCAGAGTCAGCAAGGCAGCCAAGAGATTAGGAGGCTTCTTGCAGACAGAATGAGGACTCAGGATATGTAAGGATAGCTGAGGGGTGAGGGCCCATCACCCCCTTTTGCTGTAGCCCCCCAAGTCCTTCCTTGGGACCTCCACATGATTGTGCCTGTCTTGGGTCGTTTCCCCCTTGGGGAATCTTACCTGTCATTGGCTAACCAATCAAGCACTGGGGGCCAGTTATGGATGAAGTAAAAGGGGCATAAGCGGTGCTCCTGCCAGGGAGTTAAGCCTTGTCTCCTTAGTGGCTTACAGTCCGAAGTTTGCTTACTCAGCCTTAGCCATGGGAGGGTGGGTTACAGCTTCTGAAACCGGGCAGGGTGGTTCCCAACAAAGGAAGTTTTCCTTCATTATTTTTTCAAATAAGTTTTCAACCTCTTGCTCTTCCTCTTCTCCTTCTTGCATCCTTATGATTCAGATGATGGCACTTTTGGAGATGTCCTAGAGTCTTCTTTTAATATCCTAGTTTTTTTTTTTTTTTTTTAATTCTTGATTTTTCTTTCTGTTCTGGTTGAAGGTTTATTTCTTCCTCATGTTCCAAATAGGCATCCTCCCCTTCACTGTTGCTTCCTTATAGATTTTTCTTTGTTTCACTTAGTATAGCTTTCATTTCTTCCTTTATGTTGTTGCCATACTCAATGAGTTCTTTGAGCATCCTGTATCAACAGTGTTTTGAACTCTTCATCTGATAGATTGGCTCTCTCTGTTTCATTTAGTTGTTTTTCTGGGGTTTTGTTCTGTTCCTTCATTTGGGCCATATTTCTTTTTCTTCTCAATTTAACAGTCTCCCTGTGTTTGTTCCTGTGTATTAGGTAGAGCTGCTTTGATTCCCTGTAAAAGACACCTGTAAATGGTCCATGCAGGCACTGTGGTGGGGCAATCCACTTCACTGCTTCATAGCTCTGTGTGGGGGAATGGCTTGGATAGGGCACTGTGCCACTGCCTGGCTTCTGGTGGTTTGCCCTGCACTCACCCCATTTCCAGTCACTTCATCCCCTCCCCATATGTGACTGGCGCCCTTCCAGCTGTTGCCTGATATTGAATACCAGAGTGGGTGGGTTGTGTAGGTTTTAAGACCATGCGGGTTCTTTAAGTGGCTTTTCCTGGAAATCCAGCAGTTTTTTTCTGCTGCCCTAAAACCCGCTGGTTTTTACAGTCAGAAGATATGGGGAGTTATCTTCCCAGCACTGGAAACTTGGGCAGTGTGATCTGGACTGGGGCTGGGAAGCTCACTTCCTAGGATCCCTCCTGATTTTTATCCACCACATGTGAATGTGGGACAGGTGGAGCCATTTCACCTCCACTACCTCTCTGAGCCACACCGGTTTACTCACCTCTCTGCCCTGTTTCTATGACTCCGCCCCTCCTAGCCATCTGGATCAATGCGGCTTCTTTAAATCCTTGGTTGTCAGACTTCCATATGGACTGAGTTTCTGTCAGTTATGGGTGTTATTTGTTTTGAGATTTAGTTGTAATTCTTTCTGTGGCTGTGCACGGAGGTAAAGAGTGTCTGCCTACACCTTCATCGTGCCCGTAAGTTGTTGGTAGTTTTTTTCATTACTGCTTTGATTTCATTGGTTGTTATTGGTCAGTTTAGAATCTATTTCTTCTTGATTCAGTTTTGGAAGGTTGTAGGTTCCTAGAAATTTATGGTTTTCATCCAGATTGTTCAATTTGTTGGCATAAAATTTTTCATAGTATTTTTGCATAATCCTTTGTATTTCTTGGTGCTAATTATGACTTCTACTTTTTATTTCTGATTTTATTTTGGCCTCTTTATTTTCTTGATGAGTCTGGTCAAAAGTTTTTAATCTTTTTAAACTTTTTTAAGAAACCAACTTTTGGTTTTATCAATCTTTTATATTTTTTAGACCCTACTTTATTTATTTCTGCTCTGATCTTTATATTTCCTTTCTTCTACTGACTTTGGGTTTTGTTTGTTATTCTTTTTCTAGTTCTTTCAGGCATATATTTAATACTTTTTTAATTGATGTAGACTTTTATTGCTATGAATTTCTCAGGAGTACTTTTGTTGTCTTCCACAGATTTTAGGTTGTTGTGTTTTCATTATCATTTGTCAAGGTATCTTTTGATTTCTTCCTTAATATCATTGTTAAGCCATTTACTATTTTGTAGCATGTTCTTTACCCTCCATGTCTTTGTGTTTATAAAATTTTTGTTGTAATTGATTTCTAGTTTCATACCATTGTGATCAGAGAAGCTGCTTGATACTATTTCAATCTTTTTAAATTTATTGAGACTTCTTTCATGTCCTAACATGTAGTATATCTTAAAAAATATTTCATGTGTACCTGAAAGGAATGAATATTCTGCTGCTTTGGAGTGAAATGATCTAAAAGTATCAGTTAAATCCATCTGATTTGTGTCATTTGAGGACATTGTTTCCTTGTCGATTTTCTTCCTGATGATCTATCCATTGATGCCAATGGGCTGTTAAAGTCCTTTACTATGACTGTATTACTATCAAGGTCTCCCTTTATGTTCATCAATATTTGCTTTATATATTTAGGTGCTCCCCTTTTGGAGGCATAAATCCTTACAAGGGTTATGTCATCTTGTGTATTGATCCCATTATCATTATGTAATGCCTTTTTTGTAGCCTTTGTTTAGCCTTATTATAGCCTTTGTTTTAAAGTCTACTTGGTCTGATATAAGTATTGCTATTCCAGGTTCTCTTTTCATTTTTATTTGCATGAAATATTGTTTTCCATTCTTTACTTTTAGTCTGTGTGTGCCTTTTAGTCTGCAGAGGGTCTCTTTTAGACAGCATATGTATGGGACTTGTTTTCTTATCCATTCAGCCACTGTATGCTTTTTTAACAGCCACTGTTAAAACCTTTGCATTTAAAGTGATTATTGGTAGATACATAATTGTTGCCATTTTATTATTATTATTATTTTATTTTTTATTATTTTTAATATATTTTATTGATTATGCTATTACAGTTGTCCCATTCCCCCCTTTATTCCCATCCACCCTGCAACCCCTCCCACCCACATTCTCACCCTTTAGTTCATGTCCATGTGTCATAAGTTCTTTAGCTTCTACATTTCCTGTACCATTCTTGCCCTTCCCCTATTTTCTACCTACCTTCTATGCTACTTATTCTCTGTACCTTTTCCCTCTCCCCCGACCCCACACTTCCCTATTGCTAACCCTCCATGTGATCTCCATTTCTGTGGTTCTGTTCTTGTTCTAGTTGATTGCTTAGTTTGCTTTTGTTTTTAGGTGTGGTTGTTAGTAACTGTGAGTTTGCTGTCTTTTTACTGTTCATATTTTTAGTCTTTTTCTTAGATAAGTCCCTTTAACATTTCATATAATAAGGGCTTGGTGATGATGAACTCCTTGAACTTGACCTTATCTGAGAAGCGCTTTATCTGCCCTTCCATTCCAAATGACAGCTTTGCTGGATAGAGCAATTTTGGATGTAGGTCCCTGCTTTTCAGGATTTCAAATATTTCTTTCCAGCCCCTTCTTTCCTGTAAGGTCTCTTTTGAGAAATCAGCTGACAGTCTGATGGGAACTCCTTTGTAGGTGACTGTCCCCTTATCCCTTGCTGCTTCTAGAATTCTCTCCTTTATTTTAATCTTGGGTAATGTAAGTATGATGTGCCTTGATGTGTTCCTCCTTGGGTCCAACTTCTTTGGGACTCTCTGAGCTCCCTGGACTTCCTGGAAGTCTATTTCCTTTGCCAGACTGGGAAAGTTCTCCTTTATTATTTTTTCAAATAAGTTTTCCACTTGTTGCTCTTCTTCTTCCCCTTCTCGTACTCCTATAATTTGGATGTTTAAAGGTGTCCTGGAGGTTCCTAAGCCTCTCCTCATTTTTTTGAATTCTTGTTTGTTCATTCTTTTCTGTTTGGTTGTTTGTTTCTTCCTCCTGGTCCACTGCATTGATTTGAGTCCCAGTTTTCTTCCTATCACTATTGGTTCCCTATGGATTTTCCTTCATTTCACTTAGCCCTCATTTGTTCATCTAATTTGCAACCAAAATCAACCAATTCTGTGAGCATCCTGATCACCAGTTCTTTGAACTGTGCATCTGATAGGTTGACTATCTCTAGGTCTCTTAGAAGTATTGATTCTGGGGCTTTGGTGTGTTTTTCCACTTGAGCCATATATATATGGGTCTCTGGGTTGTGGCACTGTGTACAGGGGCGGGGTCAGAGAGGGAAAAGTGGCGCTTGCTCTGCTCTCGTATTTCAGTCCCTTCAGCCGTTTCCCACAAGCAAATTGGGCCCTTCTGGTGCTGCCTCCTGGGTGGGTGGGCCTGTGTACACTCTAGGACCCTGTGGGTCTCTCCAACGTACTCTCCTGTGATGCTGGGAGTCTCACCTCAACCCTCACAAGTGTTTTCAATTGGTGCTTTTAGGCTTTATTTCCTGGCACTGAGGCCCTGGGTTGCACAGTCTGTCTCCCCATTTTCACCTGGTTTATCTGCATGTGAATGTGTGTCTGCGGCCAGCTAGCCACCTTGCATACCTGGGATCTACTACCTGCTATCTGCATGCCCTGGGGTCTGCCAGCTGCCGCGTGCATGCCCGAGACTGCCAACCACTACTTTCTCCTGCTGCAAAACCTCTCTGCAGGCCACCAACTCTGCCCCTCCTACTGGTCTAGATGAATGGTTGTCAAACTTTCTTACAGTTCAATTTTCTGTCTGATTTGGTGGGTTTTTTGTTTCTAAATCTTTGTTGTCCTTAATCTTGGTTGGGCAAGGAGGCAGTGTGTCCACCTATGCCTCCATCTTGTCCGGAAGTCTGCCATTTTATTATTTTTAAAAAGATTTTATTTATTTATTTTTAGTTCCATCCAAGTATGAATGGAACTGGAGAGCATTATCCTAAGTGAAATAAGCCAGGCAGTGAAAGACAAATACCATATGATCTCACCTATAAGCGGAACCTAATATACAAAACAAACAAGCAAGCAAAATATAACCAGAGATATTGAAATAAAGAATGAACTGACAGTAATCAGAGCAGGGGGAGAGGGATAATAGGGGAAAATATGGGAAGGGCCATAATGAAACATGTATAAAGGACACATGGACAAGCCAAAGGGTATAGGTTCAAGAGTGGGAGGCAAGGATGGGTGGGGTGGTGGGAGTGATGGGGTGAAAATGGAGACAACTGTAACTGAAGAACAAATAAATAAATAATTTTTAGACAGAGGGGGAGGGAGGGAGAAAGAGAGGGAGGGAAAAAGAGAGGGAGAGAAACATCATTGTGTGGTTGCACTTGCGTGGCCCCTACTGGGGATCTGGCCCACAACCAGAGCATGTGTCCTGACTGGGAATAAAGCCAACAACCCTTTGGTTCACAGGCCAGCACTCAGTTTGATAATAAACTTATTAGCATTATTAGTCTTTTTGAAGAATCAAACGTGGCTTTATTGATTCTCATAAATATATGTATGCTTCATATTTCATTAATTTCTGCTTTTATATTTATTATTAACTTCATAAGCTGTGTTTATTGCCTTTTTTCTAACTTCTTGTAATGGATATTGGACTTACTTCTTTTAATAAATGAATTCTAAGCTAGACATTTCTCTCTGAATACTGAGTTGACTATATGGCATGAATTTTGATTACATGTAAACTTTTTTTATTCTACTAAAATGTTTAAAATTGGTTTTTATGATTTATTTTTTAAGTTCAGAATTTTTCAAAATTGTGTGCCAAAATTTCTCAAAATACTGTTTTTTATACATATATTTTGACTATTGATAACTGACCAACAATTTTTTTTAAAAAATTTATTTTGGAATTTATTTTATGGCTTAGTGAAACTCCAGTTTTAAAAAGTGAATATTCCACATCTATCTGAAAAATATATGTTTTGAGCTTGTTTGGGGTAGTTGAGAATATATTCACATTAGGCCAAGTTTGTTAATCATGTTGTTCACTTTTCTCCATCTTTATTTTTTGTACTTGTCCCACCTCTCCCACTATGATTGTAGATTTCTATATTTATGCTAGAAGGTCTGTTATTTTTTGCTCTATGTGTTTTCATGTTGCGTTCTCAGGTGCATCTGATATATTGCCTCTGTTATCTACAAATTATCTCCTATCATTATCTTTAAAATTCTAATTGTAAAAAATAAGACATTGTTTAGTAAATAAAACATAAATTTCCGAATTGGTGAATGAAGTATGTGGAGTGAGGTGTGAGGTAAAGAGGAGAAGCACGAATCACTTCTAATAGTGGGATAATATGTTTTATTCATAATATCCAATTTGTATTTGAATGTTGCATTTTAACTCTAGATGAGGCTACTTGATTTCTTTTTTTAACTTGTTTTAAAGTAGATTTTACTGACTATGCTATTACAGTAATCCCAATTTTTTTTCGCTTTATCCCCTTTCTGCCCTCACTCCCTACCCTCCAGAATTCCCTGCCCACCCCCTGCTTTGTTCATGTCCATGGGTCATATAAGTTCTTTGGCTTCTCTGTTTCCTATACTATTATTAACCTCCTCCTGTCTATTTTATGCCTACCAATTATGCTCCTTATGCCCTGTACCTTCCCCACCATTCTTCCTTTCCCCCTCCCCACTGATAACCTTCCATGTGATCTCCATTTATGTGATTCTGTTCCTGTTCTAGTTATTTGCTTAGTTTTTGGTTTTGTTTTTTAGGTTCAGTTGTTGATAGTTATGAGCTTTTTGTCATTTTACTATTCAAATTTTTTATCTTCTTCTATTTCTTAGATAAGTCTCTTTAACGTTTTGTATAATAAGAGCTTGGTGATGAACTCTAATTTTACCTTCTCTGGGAAGCACTTTATCTGCCCCTCCATTCTAAATGATAGCTTTGCTGGATAGAGTAATCTTGGATGTAGGTCCTTGCCTTTCATGATGTCAAATACTTCATTCCAGGCCCCTTCTTGCATGCAAGTTTTCTTTTGAGAAATCAGCTGATGGTCTTATGGGCACTCCTTTGTAGGTAAATAACTCTTTCCTTTCCTCTTGCTGCTTTTAAGCTTCTTTATTTTTAAATTTGGGTGACTTAATTATTATGTGTCTTGGTGTGTTCCTCCTTGGGTTCAATTTCTTTGGGACTCTCTGGGCTTCGAGGACTTCCTGGAAGTCTATTCCCTTCACCATACTGGGGAAGTTTTCCTTCATTGTTTGTTCAAATAAGTTTTCAATTTCTTGCTGTTGCTCTTCTTCTTCTGGCACCCCTATTATTTGGATGTTGGAATGTTTAAAGTTGTTCTGGAGGTTCCTAACCCTCTTCTCATTTAAAAAAAATTCCTGTTTCTTCATTCTGTTCCGGTTAGGTGTTTACTTCTTCCTTTTGTCCCAAATTGTTGATTTGAATCCTGGTTTCCTTTCCTTCACTGTTGGTTCCCTGTATATTTTGCTTTATTTCACTTTATATAGCCTTCATTTTGTGACTGAGCTCAATCAGTTCTGTGAGTATCCTGATTACCAGTGTTTTGAACTCTGCATCAGGCAGGTTGTCTATCTCCTAGTCACTTAGTTCTTTTTCTGGAGTTTTGATCTGTTCTTTCATTTGGGCCATATTTCTTTGTCTCAGCATACCTGTTATATTGTAAGGGGATGGGGCCTTAGGTATTCGTCAGGGTGGGGAAACCCTGTTTGCTGTGTTGTGGCACTGTATGTGGGGGAGGATCAGAGAGGGAACAATGCTGCTCACTAGATCTGTTTTAGCCCCATTTTCCAATAAGCTCTCCTGTAAGACAGGAAGTTCCTATTGCTATGGCAACCCCCAGAGTCTTTTACAACTGTAAGTTTTGAGTCTTTAGTTCCCCTGTTCAGCCAGCCCTGCCTCCACCCACTCGATCTGCTGCCTTGCTGTGCTTCCTCTCTGCTCAGGTGCACATCTCTGCCCCACCTACCAGTCTGGATGAATGTTTCTTTAACTACTTGTTTGTCAGAGTTCCATGAAGTTTGATTTTCTGGCACTTCTGTTTATTTATTGTTTTTAAATTGGTTATCATCCTTCTTTTGGTTATTCAAGGAAGTGAAGTGTTTCTGCCTACACCTCCATCTTGGCCAGAACCAAGTTACTTGATCTCATAACAAGAATTTTGTTTTTAATGTTTTATCAAAGTCACATTTTTGGAGTACTTCATACCCTAAAACACATCTGGCTGTTTGACACCAACTTTGTATCTCTGTTTATGTTCTTTTCCCCAGTATCATGACATAGACTGAATGTTAGTGTCTGGAAACACAGTCTAGATATTTTCTGATTATGCCAATAATAGTACTTACAATATTTTGTGTTAAATAATAACACATATGTACATTTCCATTAAACACTGTAATAGTCATAGTGCCTATAGAATGGTAAATTCAAGAAAAAGTAGTTCTTTAAATGTTTTAATTTTTACCTTTTATTCATTCCAAAAATACTTTTAAGCACTTATCAATGCCAAGCATTTTATAATGTGCTGAGGAACCAATGGTGAACAAACAGACAAATGTCTGTTCTCTGTGTGCTTATTGTAGTACACTCTTATAATAAAAAGAAAATATTTGAATTTCAGGTTTCTTCAGCTTGCTTAAATTGACTTCATTATTTTCTTCTTATTGGCAGTACATTTTGCTGTATCTGTTGGAGGTTTCATGTATTTTGCCACCTACTTTCCAGCTACCAAAATCTCTTCAAATTACGCAGAGATGACACTCCCCATGAAGCTGGCTTTCTCTCTCAGCTCAAATATTGTAATGGAAATGGGAACTAAATACCTAGTCAAGGCAGAAATGGAGAGTGAGTATTAACCTTGTAAATTTTGTCATGTCCTCATATGATATTGCTAAACTATCCTTAAAAATACCACATTACTTTATATCATTACCTATAGTACATGAGCTTCCATATTCCCTGTCTACATTTACCCAAGTCTGTTACAGCCTCCCCATGCTCCTTTTGGAGATGTCACCTGATGTTTAGGGGTAGGGGATGAAGTTACATGGGTCTGCTTTTAGTAACTTCTTCCTTTTTCCATCAGTGTAATATCTATGCAAACATCTCTCTAGTCTGTTCTATAGTAACCATCCATCTCTACTTTCTGTAATTACATTATTCCAAAATTATATATGCCAGTGAACATGTAGCATAAGGAAGGGAGTAAGGAGAGGAGCCACTGTCTTAACCCATAGGTCTGCTTATTTTTCTTAAAGCTTATTTTCCTGACTTGTTAGTATATTTTGTTTTTGTTTCACTCATTACTGATTATTTGTTTGTCTTTGGCACAGTAAGAGGCATATTACATGATTACTTGCTCAGATCTCCTAAATTCTAATAGTATAAGAAAGGAGCTGGACAGAATAGAAACCTCTAGAGAATATTAATATTTTTCACTCTTTAATTATGATGCAGATGAATAACTTTGTCTTAGTGAGCACCTAAATTAAATGTCTCCTGTTATCTCTTAGAAATTGGAATTAAATGGAGTAACATCTTCTCACCAACCACAGTGGAGAATTTTGTCTTTGCCTATATACTGGGGATGTTTTTGTTTGATGCTGTCTTATATGGCCTTGTGGCCTGGTATATAGAAGCAGTCTTTCCAGGAGAGTATGGTGTGCCCAAGCCATGGAATTTTTTCTTGCTGGTAAGTTGTGCTGCTTCTGTTATCAAGAGAGGCAATAGTCCTTATGGACATGCTTTATAATTTATATAAAACCCATCATTAGTTAGTTTCGTACTGTTTGTCATTGAATCAATAGGTCAGACAAAAGAATCACTAATTACATTAGGCATATGAATTCAATAGCCCTTTTCTAATATACTATAAAGCTTCCACTGTATATAAAGATAAGTAACCCATATATCATGGCCTGGAACCCTAAGCTTTACAAATTCTGAGTAAATCCATCACTTTTGCAGGCAAGTGTTTTATAAGGGATTGAACTCTTCAGCATAAAGAAATTAATATAGGATATGGTCTTTAGATGCTAAAAAGAAGAGGTTTACTTATGTTCCATATCTAGGCACTTACCACCTGGTATATTATTTTGGTTAGCCCACATTTTCTAGAGTCAGAATCATAGCAAAATGGGAAGCATCTACTTTTTGCCTTCCCTTCTCACTCTTTTCCCTTATTAGCATTGGCTTATATATTGCTAGGAGAAGACATGACAGAGAGTGATATAATACATTCTGCTATAACTTCAGTTTGGAGAGATTTTCTTTTGTTTCCCTTGAATAGTTAGGATTTAAATACAACAATCTGCATGTATAACTTGGTGATTCAATTATAGCCAAGTAGTTGTAAAATTTAATCCCAAGAAATTTTCTGCCTATATCCATACAAAGGGTAACAAGCTAAACTATTCTATTGCTTAATTTTTCTGTGTTTTTACAGTGATTACATTTTTATTCCCTTCTTAGCGCTCTCACTGGTTTGGGGAAAAACCTAAGGAAAAAAATAAAGCAAGCCAATTTTGTGAGACAGTTGACAGCAAGTATTTTGAAGCTGAGCCTAATGATTTGGTGGCAGGTATACAGGTCCAACATTTGTACAAGGTATTGTTTCACAGATTTCTTTTCTTTAATGAAACTGATACCTAGTTTAAAGTATAGTGTATGTTTGTTACTGGAAATATCAAGAAAATGATCACATGCTAATAAAAGGTTATGGCCATTTTGTTTACTTCTTTTGAGAGAGATATAAATGAAATTAATACAGTATATAATAAATCCTTCTTCTTCCAGAATAGAATCAGGTTTTCTATAAACTATACTGGTGGTCTTCTATGAATACTCCAATTTTAAAAAGTAGAGTCTAGAACATCAATTTTCAATTGATGTGCTGCAAGAATTTTTAAAATATGCAATACCTGACTATTTAGTCAGGAGCAATGACCTCTTTTCCTTTAGATTGTCAAATTTAAAAGTGACAACAGCAAACACAATAGCCCACTGTGAATTCACCCACTGTGAATGAATCGAAATTATGCCTATTTTTGTCAGATTCTCAAAAAATACATTTTTTGTTGTGCTGCAGAAATTCAGTTATTAGTTTAAGTATTCCATGAGATGAAAAAGGTTGAAAATCACTGGTCCAGAATATAAATTTCTGTTCACAAGTGTTTTACACTTGCCTATTCCTAATCTTCTCTGCCAGGGTGTTCATCAATGGGGGACTCTTGGATCTCACAGTCTGTATGGATCAATTGCAGGCATGTAGTTCTCAAGAATCCTGTATATTTACTGGCATTTCATTGTCTTTCCGAGTTCTATCTAACATTGATATGAACTACTAACTCCACAGCTTCAGGAATTCCAGATTCCTCCATGCAAGTTCAGATAACTTTAGAGTTGTTTATACTCCAGTGTGTGATACATGCAGGTTTCTGTTTTGGTTATGTCAACCCAAGTAAACAACCCTTTTTCGTTCCTCTCATTGTTGCTTTGGCTGTTTGGAGTTTTTTATGGTTGCATACAAATCTACTAATTTTTTGTTCTATTTCTTTAAAAATGCCATTGGGATTTCAATGGGGATTGAATTAAATCTCTATATTGCTTTGGTTAATATATACATTATAATTAGGTTATTTCTTCCAATGTGCTAACATGGAATCAATCTATTTTTAATAACATCTTATAATTTTCACTGTATAGGTCCTTTACATCCTTTGCTAAGTTATATTTCTAGGTATTTTATTCTTTTTGCTGTGATTGCTAAAGGAATTGTTTTTTGTTTTGTTTTGTTTTTTAATATATTTTATTGATTATGCTACTACAGTTGTCCCATTCCCCCCCTTCACTCCCCTCCACCCTACACACCCTCTCTCACCCACATCTCCCCCTTTAGTTCATGTCCATGTGTCATAAGTTTTTTAGCTTCTACATTTCCTATACTATTCTTGCCCTCCCCCTGTCTATTTTCTTCCCACTATCTATGCTACTTATTCTCTGTACCTTTTCCCCCTCTCTCCTCCTCCCACTCCCCTGTTGCTAACCCTCCATGTGATCTCCATTGCTGTGGTTCTGTTCCTGTTCTAGTAGATTGCTTAGTTTGTTTTTGTTTTTATTTTAGGTGTGATTGTTAATAATTGTGAGTTTGCTGTCATTTTACTGTACTGTTTTTTTATCTTCTTTTTCTTAATAAGTCCCTTTAACATTTCATATAATAAGGGCTTGGTAATGATGAACTCCTTTAACTTGACCTTATCGGAGAAGCACTTTACATTGTTTAAATGTATCATAGCGTTTTTTTCCACTCATCTACTGATGGGCACTTAAGCTGTTTCCAAATCTTGGCTATTGTAAATAGTGCTGCTATGAACATAGGGGTGCATATATTCTTTTGAATTTGTATTCCAGGATTCTTTGGATATATTGCCAGAAGTAGAATCTCTGTGTCAAAAGGCAGTTCCATTTTTAATTTTTTAGGAAATGCCATACTATTTTCCACAGTAGTTGCACCACTCTACATTCCCAAAAATAATGCACTAGGGTTTCTTTTCTCCATATCCTCACCAGCACTTTTTGTTTGTTAATTTATTAATGCTAGCCACTTTAGTAGGTATGAAGTAGTATCTCATTGTAGCTTTAATTTGCATCTCTCTGTTGGCTAGTAATGTTGAACATTTTTTTCATATGTTTCTGGGCCATCTGTATGTCCTCCTTGGAGAAGCGTCTGTTCAGGTGTTTTGCCCATTTTTTAATAGGATTGTTTGTGTTCCTGGTGTTGAGACATATCAGTTCTTTATATATTTTGAATGTTAAACCTTTGCCCAATGTATCATTGGTAAATATGTTTCCCCATACAGTGGGTTCCCTTTTCATTTTGCTGAATGGTTTTTTTAGCTGTACAGAAGCTTTTTAATGTGATGTATTTGTTTATTTTCCTTTGTTTCCCTTGCACTTGGAGATATATTGGCAAAATATTGCTATAGCAGATATGTGAAATTTTACTGCTTATGTTTTCCTCTAGAATTTTTATGGTATAGTGACTTACATGTAAGTCTTTTATCCATTTTGAATTTATTCTGGTGTATGGTATAAGTTGGTGGTCTAGTTTCATTTTTTTTTTTGTAAGTACTAGTCCAGTTCTCCCAGTACCATTTATTGAAGAGACTGCCTTTACTCAGTTGTATGCTCTTACTTCCTTATCAAACATTAATTGATCATAAAGTAATGGATTTACTTCTGGGCTTTTAATTTTGTTCCATTGATTTATTTGTCTATTCTTATGCCAGTCTGAGACTGTTTTGATTACAGTGGCCTTATAATATATTTTCATATCAGGTATTGTGATCCTTCCAACTTTGTTCTTCTTTCTCAAGATTGCTAAGGTTATTCGGGGTCTTTCTGGGTTCCATGTAAATGTTTGGAATATTTTTTTCTAGAACTGTGAAATATGCCATTGGAATTGGAATAGGAACTGCACTGAATATGTAGATTGCTTTGGGTAGTATGGATATTTCAATGATGAAATGTTCTGTAAATATCAATTATATCCTTTCAATCTAGTGTATTATTTAAGGTTGCTGTTTCCTTGTTCATTTTTCATCTGGAAAGTCTATCCAATGGTGACAGTCGGTTGTTAAATTTCCTATAATGACTGTATTGCTGTTAATCTCTTCCTTAAAGTCTTCCAAGATATTCTTTATATATTTAGATGCTCCTATATTGAGCATGTATATGCTTATAAGAGTTATATCCTCTTTTTTGGATTGATCCCTTTAGTATTATGGGATTGATCCCTTCAGTAGTGACCTTGTTTGTCTTTTTAGGGACTTTATTTCGATATCTATTTTGTCAGATATAAGTATTGCTACTCTATCTTTTTTTGTTGTTTCCATTTGCATGATATATATTTTTCTATCTCTGTATTTTCAGCCTGTATAAATCTTTTTTCTGAGGTGGGTATCTTGTAGGCAGTATATATATTGATAATATTTTCATATCCATTCAGCTACCCTATGTCTTTTGATTTAAGCATTTAATCCATATACATCTAAGGTTATTATTGTAGGCACTTGTTCATTGCCATTTTATTCCTTATACCTGTGTTCTTCCCTCTCTGTATTACATCTTAAAGCAGTCTCTTTAAAATTCTTGCAGTGCTGGTTTGCTGTTAATTAACTCCTGTAACTTTTTTTTTTTTTTTTTTTTTTTTGGTTTAGGAGGCTCTTTTTTTTTTTGTCTTTAAGTCTTTTTTTATTGTTGTTCAAGTACAGTTGTCCCCATTTTCCCTCCCCCACCTTCCCCCACCTCCCACACTCAATCCTATCACCACCCCCCGCCCCCCCGACACCATTGTCTTTGTCTGTGGGTCCTTTATACATGTTCCTTGATGACCCTTGGGAAGCTCTTTATTTCAGCTTCAATTTTAAATGATAGCCTTGCTGGATAGAGCAGTCTTGGTTGCAGATCTTTGCTTTACAGTACTTTAAATACTTCATGCCAATCCCTTCTTGCCTGAAGTGTTTCTTTTGAGAAATCAGCTTACAGTCTTATTGGTTCTCCTTTATAAGTAACTGTTTGCTTCTCTCTTGCTTCCTTTAAGACTGTCTCTTTGTCTTTACTTTGTTATTTTAATTATAATGTGTCTTGGTGTAGGTCTCTTTGGCTTCCTCTTATTGGGACTCCCTGTGCTTCCTGAACTTGTGTGACTTTTTGCTTCACCAGGCTAAGGAACTCTTCTCACTATCTTCAAATGGCTTTTCTACCCTTTGTTCACTTTCTTCTTCTGGTATCCCTATGATGCATACATTGTTATGTTTTACATTATCCCACAATTGCCTTAAACCATCCTCATTCTTTTTTCTTTTGTAGCTTCGTTTGGGTGTTTTTTTCTCTCTTGTCTTCCAAATCACTGGTTCAGTCCTCTGCTTCACCTAACCTACTTTTCATTACTTCTGGTGAATTCTTCATTTCCGATATTTCATTATTCATTTCTGACTGGTACTTACTAAAGGTTTTTATGTCCTATTTATGCTGATATGGTTCCCACTAAATTCCTTGTAGCTCCCAAAAATTTTCTTGTATTTCTCACGAAGTTCCTTGAGCACTCTTTAACCATTACTTTGAACTCTATGTCAGATAAATTACTTGCCTCAAATTCAAATTAGCTCTTTTTCTATGGATTCCTCTTTTTTTGTTAGGGGGAATTGTTTCTCTGTTTCCCCATTTTAGCTGACTCTTTTGGTTTGTTTCTACATATTAGATAGATCTATTTTGACTCCCTGTCTTTGTAGGGGGATGGCCTTCTGTGGTAGGCAATCCTGTGGGACTCAGTGGTGTAGTCTTCTTGGTCTCCTGAGCTGGGTGCTCTAGGAATGCCCCTTGTATAATTTATATGGGTTTTCTTGTTGTATTTGGGTCTTGATTTTTGTTGCCCCATTCACTGGTGGGTTATCCCCTCTGGCTGTGTGACTGAGAGGCTCAACCACCAACATGTCTTGTATGCTGTTCTACCAGTGCTGATAGGACAAAGCAAAATAATACAGAAAACAAAACCACATCAGCAAAAAAAAAAAAAACACACAAGCAAAAAACCCCCCAAAAAACAGCAACAGCAGAAAAAACAATGATAAAGAGAAAAGAATTATAAAAATGGAAAGACAAATAGAATATTATAATAAAAACAAAAATATGATAGTAAAGTAAAGATACCAAAGTAAAGAAGAATGATTATGAGAGGAAGCAGGGAGGAGAAACAGTAAAAGTAAAGAATAAAAATAGGGAATTGCCACAAAACAACCAAGAAAGGGAAAAATAAAATTCTTAAAAATTAGAAAAGAAAGAAGGCAAAATGGAGTAAAAAAAAAAAAAAAAGAAAGAAAGAAGAGTAAAATATGAGATTTGAAAAAATAGACAAAAAATAAGAAAAAATTAAAGAAAAAAATTATATAAAGCTGTACAAAAGAAAAAATAATGAAAAATACAAAGTGTAATTGGTCTCAGCATAGTTTAGTGCTTGCCTGCTGGGTTCTCACTCTGGATACAACTCTGATATTGTTTGACATTGGTGTAAGCCAATATCAGATGCTTTCCAGTCTTACCTCTAGACAGCCTGTTCAAAATATGAGCAATTCATAGTCTGTACCTGTCTCCTTCCAGCTTTGCTGCATCTGGATGGGCCTCACAGTTCTGAAAGTCTTTATTTTTTTTTTAGGATCATAAGGCTCAGAGGTAGGACAGCTAATGGTAAAAAGAACTGCTGGAACTTGCTTCCACCTGCTTCTCCCTGTAGTCCTGTCATTAGTCTTAGTCTAGCTACTGATACTTCTGTTTCTGAGAAGGATTCTGGTGGAATTGGGAGGATGGGGCCCCTGGATCTTTTGTGGGAGCTGCCACTCAGACTTCAGGGGAGATGGTGTGTGTCTTCCACATATCCACACCACACGTCTGAGTCTGTCACAAATTATATCCCTGAACTTGGCAGGGTGAAGCCCCTGGTAGGATAGTGGGTTGAGCCTTTAGAGCCCAGAGTTTGGGTCTGCCATAAACCAGGATGGTGTCCCTGGGCTCTCTCATGAGGTAGAAGTATGAGTCTAGTTCCCGGAAAAGTGTATGGAATGACCATGCCCTAAAGCCACCCTGCCTGCTGCTGTCTCCTCAATAGAGGATTAGATGCTAGTTAGGGGAAAGTAAAAAAGAAAGAAAAATATTTTTAATTAAAAAATTAAAATATTTTTTGTTGCTGTTCCATTACAGTTGTCACCATTACCTCCCCCCTCCCCATTGCTCTGCCATGCCCTGTCAAACCCACACTAACAAAGATAATCCCCTCCCCATTGTCCTTGTGCATAGGTCTTCTATACATGTTACCCTTCTTTCCTTCATTATCTCCCTCCCACCTCCCCTCTGGTTACTGTCAGTCTGTGCTTTATTTCCATACCTCTGGTACTTTTTTGCTCATTTGTTTGTTTTGTGATTAAGTTCCATTTATAGGTGAGATCGTATGTATTTGTCTTTCACTGACTGGCTTATTTCACTCAGCATAACACTCTCCAGTTCCATCCAGGCTGTTGCAAAGAATAGGAATTCCTTCTTTCTTTCTGCTGCTTAGTATTCCATGTGTAAATGTACCATGATGTTTTGGTTTGCTCATTTACTGATAGGCACTTATACTGTTTCCAGCATTTGGCTATTTTAAATAACACTACTATGAACTAAGGAGTGTGTATGTTTTTTTGAATTGGTGACTCAGGATGCTTAGGGTATAATCCCAGCAGTGGAATCGCTGAGTCAAAAAGCAGTTCCATCTTTAGATTTTGAGGAAATTTCATACTGTTTTCCACAGTGGCTGCACCTGTCTGCATTCCCATCTGATGTGCACTAGGATTCCCTTTTCTCCACAAACTCGCTAGCACTCGATGTTTGCCGATTTGTTAATGATGGCCATTCTGACTTGTGTGAAGTGCTATCTCAGTGTCATTTTAATTTGCATCTCTCTAAAGGCTAGTAATGTTGAGCATCCTTTCTTATGTCTATGGGCCATCTGTATGTCCTCCTTGGAGAAGTGTCTGTTCAGGTCCTTTGCACAACTTTAGATGGATTGTTTGTCTTCCTGGAGTGGAATCATGTGAGTTATTTATATATTTTGAAGATCAAACCCTTTTTTAAGGTATCATTGACAAATATGTTTCAGTTATGGTTGGTTCCCTTTTCATTTTGCTGATGTTTGCTTTAAACATGCAAACGTTTTTCAATTGATGTTGTCCCATGTGTTTAGTCTTTCCTTTATGTCCCTTGTTTTAGGGGACTTATCGGTGAAAGTACTGCTTCATGGTATATCTGAGATTTTCCTGCCAGTGTTTTCCTCTTTGACTTTTATGGTGTCACAACTTATATTTAAGTATTTTATCCACCTTCAGTTTATTTTTGGGTACGGTGTAAGTTGGTGGTCTAGTGTCAATTTTTTGCATGTGACTTCCTGATCTCCCAACATCATTTATTGAAGAGGCTATTTTTACTCCATTTTATACTCCTGACTCCTTTGTCAAATATTAATTGACCCTAGAGACTTGGGTTTATTTCTGGGCTCTCTATTCTATTCCATTGGTCTATGCATCTGTTCTTATGCCAGTACCATAAAGTTTTGATTAGAGTGGTCTTGTAATAGAGTTTTATACCAGCTATTGTGATACTGCCTTCTTTGTTCTTCTTTCTGAAAATTGCTCTGACTCTTCAGGGTTGTTTACAGTTGCAAATAGATTTTTGAATGTTTGTTGTATATCTGTGACATATATCATTAGTATTTTAATATGGATTGCATTGAATCTATAAATTGCTTTGAGCAGTAGGACCTTTTAATGATGTTAATTCCTCCAATCCATGATCATGACATATGCTTCCATTTATCTCTGTCTTCCTTAATTTCCTTCTTCAGTGTTCTGTAGTTTTTTGAGTACACGCCCTTTACCTCCTTAGTTAGGTTTATTCATAGGTACTTTATTGTTCTCGTTGCTATAATAAATGGGATTTTTCCCTCATTTCTGTTTCTGATATTTCATTGTTGTACCAGTGTACAAGTATCCTGCTGTTTGCCAAGTTCACTAATTGGGTTGAGTAGTTTTTTGGTGGAATCTACAGGGTTTTCTATGTACACTATCATATCACCTGCAAACAATGAGTTTTACTTCCTCCTTTCCAAGTGGATGCCTTTTATTTTTATTCTTTTATATTATTTTTATTTTTTATTATTGTTCAAGTACAGTTTTCTGCCATTTCCCCCACCCCTCTTCACTACCCCAACCTTCCCCACATCCTTCCCTTGTTTCCACTCCCCTTGTTATTGTCCATATGTCCTTCATAATTCATCCTGTAAACTCTTACTCCTTTTCCCTCTTTATCCCCTCCCCTGTCCTCTCTGGTCACTGTCAGCCTGTTTTCAATTTCAATGTCTTTGGCTGTACTTTGCTTGCTTGTTCCTTTTGTTGATTACATTCCTGTTAAAGGTGAGATCATATGGTATTTGTCTTTTACCACCTGGCCTATTTCACAAAGCCTAATGCTTTCCACTTCCATCCATGCTGTCACAAACGGTAGGAACTCCTTCTTTCTTTCTGCTGCATAGAATTTCATTGTGTAAATGTAACATAGCTTTTTCATTAGTTCATTTACTGATGGGCATTTAGGTTGCTTCCAGCACTTGGCTATTGTAAATAGTGCTGCTATGAACATTGGGGTGCATAGGTTCTTTTGGACTGGTGTTTCAGGGTTCTCAGGATATAATCCTAGCAGTTGAATTGCTGGGTCAAAAGGCAGTTCCATTTTCAGTTTTCTAAGGAAATTCCATACTGTTTTCCGTAGTGGTTGCACCAGTCTGCAATCCAACCAACAATACAGGGGTTCCCTTTTCACCATGACCTCTCCAACACCTGTTGTTTGTTGTTTTGTTTATGATGGCTATTCTCACCAGTATGTAGTAGTATCTCATTGTGGTTTTAATTTGCAACTCTCCAATGGCTAGTGATACTGAGCATCTTTTCATGTATATCTACACACTCTGTATGTCCTCCTTGGAGAAATGTCTGTTCAAGTCCTTTCCCTATTTTTTAATTGGGTTGCTTGTCTTCTTAGAGTGGAGTAATGTGAGCTCTTTACATATTTTGGAGATCAAACTCTTGTCTGAGGTATCATTGGCAAATGTTTTCCCACACAGTTAATTCTGTTTTCATTGTAATATTGTTTTCTTTAGCTATGCAGAAGCTTTTTATTTTGATGAGGTCCCATTTGTTTATTCTTTCCTTTATGTCCCTTGCTCTAGGGGACATTATCAGTGAAAATATTGCTGCATGGAATGTCTGAGGTTTTTCTGCCTATGCTTTTCTCTAGGACTTTTATATTGTCATGACTTATATTGAAATCTTTTAGCCACTTTGAATTTATTTTTGTGTATGGTGTAAGTTGGTGCTCAAGTTTCATTTTTTTGTATGTAGCTGTCCAGACCTCCCAACATTGTTTTTTTTAACAGGCTATTTTTACTCCATTTTATGCTTCTGCCCCCTTTGTCGAATATTAATTGACAATAGAAACTTGTATTTATTTTTAGGCTCTCTATTCTGTTCCAATGGTTTCATTATTTACAGTTCTTTTGCCAGTACCAGGCTGTTTTGTTTACAGTGGCCTTGTAATACAGTTTGCTATCAGGTATTGTGATCCCTCCTACTTTGCTTTTCTTTATCAAAATTGCTGCAGCTAATTCAGAGTCATTTATGGTTCCATATAAATTTTTGAAGTGTTTGCTCTATATCTGTGAAATATATCATTGGTACTTTAATAGGTATTGTGTTGAATCTATAAATTTCTTTGGGTAGTATGGACATTTTGATAATATTGATTCTTCTGATCCATGAAAATGGTATATGTTTCCATTTGTTTGTGTCTTCCTTAATTTATTTCTTCAGGGTTGTGTAGTTTTCTAAGCACAGGTCTTTTACATCCTTGGTTATGTTTATTCCTAGGTATTTTATTTTTCTTGTTGTTATATCAAATCGGATTTTTTTCCTGATTTCTGTTTCTGATGCTTCATTGTTGGTATACAAAAATGCCTTTCATTTCCGAATATTGACTTTGTATCTCACTATTTTGCCAAATTTATTTATTAGGTCGAGCAGTTTTTTTGTGGAATTTATAGGATTTTGTATGTATACTAGCATGTTATCTGCAAACAATGACAATTTTGTTTCCTCTTTTCCAATTTGGATGCCTTTTATTTCCTTTTCTTGTCTGATTGCTGTGGCTAGGACTTCCAATACTGTGTTGAATAGAAATGGTGAAAGTGGGCAACCTTGTCTTGTTCCTGATCTTAGTGGAAAAGTTTTTAGTTTTTGTCCATTGAGTATGATGTTGGCTTTAGGTCTCTCATACATGGCCCTCATTATGTTGAGGTATCTCCCTGTACTCTCACTTTCCTAAGTGTTTTAATCAAAGATAGGTGACGTTCTTTATCAAATGCTTTTTCGGTATTTATTGTTGTGAATATTTGATTTCTGTTTTTTATTTCATTTATGTGATGTATTACATTTATTGATTTGCAAACATTGTATCATCCTTGCATCCCTAGGACAAATCCCACTTGTTCACAATGTATGATTTTTAATATATTGCTGGATGCAATTTGCCAATATTTTTTGAGGCTTTTAGCATCTATGTTCATTAGCGATATTGGTCTGTAGTTTTCTTTCTTTATTTTGTCTGTATCTGGTTTTGGTATTAGGATGATGCTGGCTTCATATAAAGAGTTTGGGAGTCTTCCCTCTTCTTTGATGTTTTGGAATAGTTTGAGCAGAATAGGCATTAGCTCTTCCCTAAAAGTTTTGTAAACTACTCCTGTGAAGCCATCTAGTCAAGGGCTTTTGTGTGATGAGAGATTTTTGATTACTTCTTCAATATTACTAGATGCTATCAGTCCGTTCAGGCTTTCTGCTTCTTCCCAATTTAGTTTTTGAAGATTATATATGTTCCTAGAATTTTGTCCATTTCACCCATATTTTCGGATTTCTTGACATATATTTGTTCATAGTAATTTCTTACAATCCTTTGTATTTCCTTGGTGTCAGTTGTAATCTCTCCTCTTTCATTTCTGATTTTATTTATTTGAGTCCTCTGTCTTTTTTTCTTGATGAGCCTGCTTAAAGCCATGTTGGTTTTATCTTTCAGAGAACCAGCTCATGAATTTATGAATCCTTTTAATTATTATTCTAGTCTCTATGTCGGTTAATTCTCCTCCGATTTTGATTGTTCCCTTCTTTCTGCTGACTCTGGGCTTTTTTTGTTGTTCTTGTTATTCCTCGATTTCTTGTACATGTAAGGTTAGGTTGTTTATTTGAAATGTTTCTAGCTTTTTTAGGTAGGCCTGTATTGCTATGAACTTCCCTCTCAGAAGTGCCTTCACTGTGTCCCTTAAGTTTTGAACATTTTTGCATTCATTTTCATTTGTTTCCCAAAACTTTTTGATTTCTTACTTGACCTCATTATTCACCCATTGATGTTTAATAGCATGCTATTCAGTCACCATGAGTTTGAGTGTTTGGGGTTTTTTCCTTGAGGTTGGTTCTAGTTTCAGTCCCTTGTGGTCAGAGAAAATACTTCATATGATTTCAATTTTCTTGAATTTGTTGAGGCTTGTTTTGTGTCCTTCATATGGTCTATCTTTGAAAATGTTCCATGTACATTTGAAAAGAATGTATATATAGCTTATTTGGGATGAAAGGCTCTATATATATATTCATTAAGTTAATTTGATCTAGGGTATTGTTCAGTGCCACAATACCTTTGTTGATATTTTGTTTGGAAGATCTATCCATTTTTGACAGTGGGGATGTTGAAATCCCCTGCTTTATAATTGTGCTGCTGTCACTATCTTTCTTGAAGTCCTCTAAGATTTTCTTTATGTATTTGGGTGGTCCTATGTTGGGTGCATATATATTTACAATGTTTATGTCTTCTTGGTGGATTCTTCCCTTGAGTATTATGAAGTGACCTTCTGGGTCTCTCTTTATGGCCCTTTTTCTGAAGTCCGTTTTGTCTGATATGAGTATTGCTACCCTGGCTTTTTTTCCTGTCTGTTTGCTTGGAAAATTTGTTTCCAGCCTTTCACTTTCAGTCTGTGTAGGTCTTTTGTCCTGAAGTGGGCATTTGTCTTGTAGGTAGCATATGTGCAGTTCATGCTTTCTTATCCATTCAGCTATTCTACATCTTTTGATTGGAGCATTTAATCCATTTATGTTTAAGGTTATTATTGATAGGTACTTATTCATTGCCTTTTTGTACCTGTGATCCTGATCCTCCCTCTCTCTCATTCTCTCTCTCTCTCTCTCTCTCTCTCTCTCTCTCTCTCTCTCTCTCTCTCTCTTCCCCCTTCTCTCTCTCTTCCTTCCTTTTCTTAAAGCAGTCCCTTTAGCATCTCCTACAGAGCTGGTTTGGTGGAGGTGTATTCTTTTAAACTTCTTTTGTCAGGGAAGCACCTTATTTGTCCTTCTATCTTAATTGAGAGCCTAGCTGGGTAAAGTAGTCTTGGTTGCAGGCCTCTGGTTCTCATTACTTGGAATATTTCTTGCCATTCTCTTTTGGCTTGGAGTGTTTCCATTGAGTAGTCAGCTGCTAGCCTTATTGGGGCTGCTTTGTATGTTACTTCCTGTTTTTCCCTTGCTGCCTTTAAGATTCTCTCTTTGTCTTGGAATTTTGCCACTTTAATTATGATGTGTCTTAAAGTGGGCCTCTTTGGGTTCCTCTCGATTGGGACTCTCTGTGTTTCCTGTATTTGTGTGGCTTTTTCTCTCATCAAATTAGGGAAATTTTCCATCGTTACTATTTCAAACAGGTTTTCTATCCCTTGCTCTTTTTCTTCTCCTTCTGGTATCCCTATTATACATACATTATTATATTTTATGCTGTCCTGCATTTTCCTTAACCCCTCTTCATTCTTTCTGAGCCTCTTTTCCTCTTCTTGCTCTTTCAGGATGTTTTTTTCTACTTTGTCCTCCAGCTCGCTGATCCTATTCTTTGCTTCATCGATCCTGCTTTTGATTCCTTCTACTGTGTTCTTCAGTTCAGAAATTGTATTCTTCATTTCCTCTTGGCCCTTGTTGATAGTTTCTGTTTCCTTTTTCATGTTGATATAGTTTGCAGTGAGTTCATTGTAGTTTCCCTGTAGTTTCTGGTAGCTCTCTGTGAGCTCACTGAGTTTCCTGATAAGCATTGGTTTGAACTCAATATCTGATAATTTACCTGCCTCTCTTTCATTTAGCACTCTTTCTGCAACTTCCTTCTTTTTTTTCTTTTGTGTTTTTTTCTTTCTCTTCCCATTGTTTGTGAGACACTTCTTACTAGCCTCTGCTTCTTAAATTGATCTGTTCTGACTCCCTGGGTTTGTGGTGTGAACTTCTATGGTAGGAGACCTGTGAGATTCAGTGGTGCAGTCTCCTCGATCCCCTAACTTGCTGGTCTTGGGCTCTCATTTATGTTGGCTCTGTGGATGTCTTGGGATTTGATTGTTGTTGTGTCTTTTTTTGGTGTGTCCTTCCCTCCAGCTAATTGACTGAATGTCACTCCACCCATGACATCTTGTATGCTCTTGTTCAGGTGCAGACAGGTTGTGTCAAAGCTGTTTCTTCTGTCTGTCAGAGATTTTGAGGTTTCTCTCTTGCTCTTGTTCAATTTCTTATTCTGGGTAATTTGTCCACCATTTAGTTGTAATTCCAGATTGGTCCTGGGTGGAGCTTAGTGTGACTTCCCCTCTCTTCCTCACCTTCTGCTGTTGTTATATGTTGGTGTTTCCTTTGTTTGTGGGTTTTCTCTTCCAGCAGGTATACTGGTGTTCACAGCTCCCACCTACTCTTTTATGTGATCAGTTGGAGGGATAAGGCAAAATGCATTAAGATAGTGGGTGTGTATTCTATGGGATTTAAAGTACCAACCCATAGAAAAGAGATGGGAGATCCTTTGGATAAGTATATTGTTAGCTATGATATTTCACTCAACTAGTCACTTTTTATAAATGGTGGGAAAAAAAGATAAGACTCTTTTTAGAGGGGAAAGGGATTGTGAGTTGAATCCAGAAACTGAGCTTGTGTGAGGTCAAATTATGAGATATAGAAAGAGTAAAGGATTGAGAATAGACATAGTGTGAGAGAGTATAATTAACCACAACAGTAATGAAGTTCTGGAATACAGTGAAGTGGGCTAAGATCCAGGTTGGGAGTGGGCTGCTGTCTAGTGTTTTTGACTGTATGGAACAACAATTGTTTACAATCATACTGGAATGATCATAGAATCTGTATGACCTGAATAACAAGAACAGGAAGTACAGAACCTAGAGTAGTGAGCTATTGGAGCACAAATAAAGTGAAAGAAGGATAATTAAAAATGCACAATGAAAGAGAGAACAAAGAAAACCAGTCAAACAATGCAATTAAACAAATAAAATGAAGAAAACTAAACTGAAAGAAGTAAAATAAAAAATACTAATAAAATAAAAGAAGTAAAAATAATGAAAAAACAATAATAATACAAATAAACAATAACATGCAAGTTCCCTGGAATAGAAAGTTAAATTTGTCTCTGTTTCCCAATTTTGGGGACTAGCCTTGTGATCCCTCTTTAGGTCTGATTCTGTTCCTTTCACAGCTTCCAGGTTTCCAGGTCTTATTTTCTCACTTAAGGAAAATAAAAATAAATAAATAAAAGAAAAAGAAAAAATATGTATAAAGAAAAGCCTCCTTCTTACTTTAAACTGGCCTAGTAAGTTCTACTGATCTTCCTGGCAGAAGACTGAGGAGGGTTGGGTTTCACTTTTCTCCTTCCCTGTGGTTTTGCAAGGATGGGGTCAGGTCTGGGTCACACTCTTCACAGTTGCCTAGCTGCCAGCCCAGCTCCTCAGTTCACTGCTGGGCCTCCAGTGCCCTTTTGCACCAGGCCCACAACTTTAATCCACCAGTTGTGCCTTCCTTCAGGTGCACCAGTTAGTGGCAAGTCACATGCCTCCTTGTTCTTTGCTGCCCTAGGTGCTGGGCACTCTCAAAGTCTCTTCAGGGTAGTTCAGTTCCCCCACTGAGTTAAGTCTTTCTGGGGACTGCTAAATCCCTGAGTCTTGCTGTTCTTCTCTGTTGTGGGGCACCTCTTTAACGAGCCAGTCTGTCCAGGTGGGGCAGGGGCCCCGCTGTGGCGGAGGGCTCAGGGGCTTGCGCACACCACTGCTGCTGTGGGTTTGAGCATGCCAGGGCCTCCACTGCTGAGGCAGGGGCAGGGGCGAGGCCATGTCAGGTGCTGGAGTGCTGTCAAGGTGGAGGTGGAAGGGGCAGGCACTCGGCACTGATGGGGGTGCGGCCCAGGCAGCAGGGGCGGCCTGCTATGGACAGGTCCCTAATCAGCCACTGTGAACCTCTCTTTCAAACAAAATCCTCCTGTTCAAGCCTGCTGCTCTCAACAAGCACTCAGACTCTTACACAGCCCAACTTTCCAACCAGACCAGAGGCTATCCAGGTCAGGGTTCATCATGGCCAAACTCTTCTCCCTGTTCCAGAAGTCACTCAGCTCCCTAGTTTCTCTGGTAATGACCCAGCCAGCATCCACAGTCTCAGCAGGTGAACACTGCTTTTGTATGTCTGCCACTTCACCATTATTCCCCCTAGTGACTTCAAGCATCCAGGTCCATCCTAGTGCCTCTCTATCCCGCCTCTTTGGCAGTGGAGGAAGCCATTGACCTGACTCTCTTCCAAGAACCTTGCCACAGGCCTGGCATGTGCTGAGCCTGGGGCTGCAGCAGCCATGGTCCCTGCACTGGTCCCAGGGACCTTGTTGTTCCAAAGCAGTCTCCTCACCATCTGTTTTTCAATGTCCTTTACAATTTTGGCTTCCAACCTTCATATATGTTGGGATACCGTTGGCTGTTTACTTTGTTCCTCAGAACATCAGCCAGGTGTTCCACCTGTGTGCAGGGGGAAGTCTGTTCTCCCATCTTGATCAAGCTTTTAGATGACTATAACCCTTGCCAACATTTTAAATACAAAACCATGTGTCTGTGGGCCCTCTGTATGTCCTTCTTGGGTCATGGGCAATGGGGGGGCGGGATTGACTGTGAGAGTAGCAGGGGATGGGGCAGAGGAGAGCTATGGGGAAAAGGTGGGACAACTATAACTGAAAAATAACAAAATAAATAAATAAATAAAACTTTAGAATTAAAAAAAATACAAAATCATGAGCCAAAGCTGTCTTGTTGAGCACTTCTGAGGCCAGGAACTATGAGAAAAGTAGATATTTTTTAAAGATTTTATTTATTTTATTCTTAGAAGGGAAGGGAAGGAGAAAGAGAGAAACATCACCCTGTGATTGCCTGTTATGCATCGCCCACCAGGGACCTGGCCGGCAACCCAGGCATATGCCCTGAATGGGAATCAAAACTGCAACCCTTTGGTATGCAGGCTGGCACTCAATCCACTGAGCCACACCAGCCAGGGCAGAAACATGAATATTTTTTGTTGCTTCAAGTCACTTAGTTTTGGGTCATTTATTACTCAGCAATAAACCTAAACAAATTTGGTACCTGGAAGTAGGATGATGTCATAGCCAATAACTAATAATGTGGGAGAATTGGGGGGATTGGGAAGTGAGGGGAAGCTGGAAGAACCTTGAAGAGAGTGTTACTGAAAGCTTAAAGAACCTACAATAGATTGTTAACAGAAGTCAAATGGTCTTGGAGGTGACTGTCACTGAAGGCTTAAATGGAAGTGAGAAACTGTTATTGAAAAATTGAAAACTGGAAGAAATATACTGGTTATACAACAATAAAATGTCTATCAACACCATCACTGCTGTAATGCAGAAAATAGGACATGTACCTGGTGAACTGGTTGAGCTAAAGATATTTTCAGGCATATTGATGAAGGAACTACCTGGATTCTTGATGCCTTAAGTAAATGTAGTTATGTGAGAGGGGAGATAAGCAGAAGAAAAAACTCTTGAACATAAAGGAAATAGATATTGGCTTTGACAATTCCTAGCCTCTCTAGATTCAGATGATGTTAAAATTAAGAAGTAGCTTCCAGTCAAAGAGAAATTCAGGTCATTATCAGAAAAATACTGTGTAACATCGAAGCCAAAATGGTGAGTAAAACCCTTTGTTAAAGATCTCAAAAGGATTTAAGGTGGTACCTCACAAAGCTATTCAGTTAAAAAACTTTGTTGGAAACCTCATCTGAAGCCAAGGGTAGAGAAAAATTGTTTCAGATATATTTTTGGTCATGGAATTTGTGTGTAAAGTGAGCCCAATGTTTTAAATAAAATTGTAGTGGAAGAAATACCACCAGCTTATACCTAAAAGAACAGAGTGTAAAAAGTGAAAAGAGAACTTTGGATCACCAAAAATCTACAAATAGAAAGAAGGTCAAAAAAACTCAGCTGCAGACATGGGCTGCCTTTCATGGCAAAAGTAGGATGATTCAGGAGGTAGAGACAAGAGCACAGAGGGTAGAGCCAAGAACCTTAGAGAATGATTCTCTGATTTTGAGTCCTAATTAAGAAACTGTCAACATGCCAACTAGAAGATTTCAAAGTTTTCCACTTATTTCAGTGGGAGTGTATGTAGTGGTTAACTTATGTGCATCCCATTATTTTATGTTAGTCTTGACTTTCTTGTTCTGAAGATAACTACCATCTCATTCACGCTTCCCTGTGGAGTATCTCATGTAGACAAGAACTGAGGCTTCCCAAAATAACCAGTACCAACTTGAGAGTGACTGCTTAGAAGTAAATGCCCAGGTATCAGTCAGGTCTTAAAATGACTGTAGCCCTGTCACCTTGATTGCAGCCTCAGAGAGACCCTGCACAGTCCCACCTATCTAATATACTACATGACTATACTTTGTGATAAAACCAGAGAACATTTATCAAAGCAATAAGGAAGCAATATGCAGAGAGAGGAAGACCACCATCACTGGTAACTCTTGGAAGTAGAAGCTACTTTAATGGAACTGGACTGACATAGCAGTGGAGGAAATACGACTCCAAAATAATAGAGGTCAGGTGGTAGCACCAAAAGGAATAATTTTTAAATTAGTTGCAAGTATGGAGTGGCAGTCTGGGACATTGGATCCACAAATGATTGTTAACAGATCATAGTTTTCTTGAGGCAAAATAGATGGATAGCCAATGAGGGTATTGCTCAGGCTATACAACTAGAAGAAAGAAAAGATGAATCATCAGAAATTGAGGATAGGCACCCAGTGCAAATTAATGGTCTCTTTTAGTTCCCAGTTTTCAGAGCCAACAACAGCTATTGACTGAAGGAAGAGCTGGATTACTGGGTGAAGCACTTCACAACACCACTGTAAATGTATATCATAATCATCACACATATTCTGCAAAGTGACTTTTAGCCATTACTTGAGTAACCATACTCAGAGATCCAAAATATCATCATGGTCCCCTAATTAGAGCAGGGGTGTATATAGCCTAGGTGATTAATGGAATCCTTACTCTTGTATGGTTTATAGTGAGTACACTGGGACTATAGACCCACTTAGTGGGCATTTTCACAGTTGACACATGTGTAATTGGAAATGACATGCTTAGTAGTTGTATTGACCCCTTGGCCTTGGAAAGAGCTGTCATACTGGGAAAGCCAAGTGGAATTCTTTGAAAATCAAAAGCAATATCATAGTCTGGGGGCACTGGCAGAGATTATGGCCATATCAATAGCAATTCCCCAACATATTTTCATTTATTTACCATTTTGGTTCTTGTAAAACTTTGTCCAGATGGATCCTGGAAGATGACAGTGGATCTAGCACAAACTCAAGAATATAGTTCACCCAGTTACAGCTGCTATGTCAGATGTGCCATCTTTCATCTGTGGTAGGAGATGGGCATAGCCTAAGAACATGCTACTGAGTGACAGATTTGGCAACTTCTTTTTTTTCCATCACCATCAGAAATGAGGATCAAAGACTTTTGTATTCATGTGGTATGAACAACAGAAGTACACATGTATTTTTTCAGGACTATGAACTCTTTGGTTCTCTGTTCTAGTGTAATCTGAACAGAGCTTGCCTAGCCATTCATCTTGCAGACTGTCACTCTGGCCCACTATGTGATGATTGGACTGGAGCAAGAAATAGCAAGTATGTTGGAGGCTGTAGTAAGACATAGGTATTCCAAGGAGGGAACAGATAAAGCCTATAAAGATTCAGGAGCTCACTACCTTAAAAAATTTGGATTTCAGTTGTCTGGAACCTGCCAGTAATCATTTCCAAAGTAAAGGATGATTTGGTGTAGTTTATACCTTCCACCATTAAAAAAAGGAAAAATAATGCCTAGTTAGCTACTTTAGGTTTTGGGGACATCATATTGTATACACAGAGATACTTCATTTACCCCTATATGAAATTACATGAAAAGCTGACAACTCTGAGTGGAGTCCAGAGCAGGAAAGAGTGTTGCAGAAAATCCTGCTGTGTGGTCATCATAGAGTAGCAGATTCTGTGGTATTACAGGTATCATGCTGGAAAAGTATATCATATTGATTTTATGGTAAGCCTCTATGGGAGACTATCAATGGTTCTGGATCAAGGGCATGTCTTCTGTAATTGAAAATGAGAATTATACATTTCAAAAACAGTTTCTGGCATGCTTCTGGGCCTTGGTAGATATGAAGCAATTGATCATGGGATACTAAGTAAAGCTATGTGTCCAGAAATGACCATGATGAACTCAGTTCCATCAAATCTCTAAGGACAGACAAGATCAGCAGATATCCATCATACAGTGGAAGTGGTATATCAGAGATTGAACATAAACAGAATCAGAGGACTGCAGGCCATGTGAGCAGGGGGTCCAAATCCTCCTGATCCATGTTATCTACTACTATTGCTTCAGTTTTTCTCCCTCAGTTCACACCCATGGGCATATTGGGGTTTCAAATAAACCAACTCACAGAACAGGAGAAAGCTTCAGTTTTATTCACAAGTAGCTCAGCTTGGTACATGGATGAATATCAGAAATTATTAACAGCTTCACTAAAGCCCCAAATAGAAATAAAAAAATACAAAGAAAGATAAATCCATGCGACAGAGCTTCAAGTCATTTGCCTGGTCATTCACTTTGTATAGAAGAAGTGGACCACTGAATTTGTGGCAGTGGTGAATGCTCTGGCAAATTAGTCAGGGGCCTAGAAGACAAAGACAGGAAGATCAGGGACAAGGAGTTCTAGCATAGAGGTACATGGGTAGAACTGTAGGAATGAGAACAAAGTGTAAAGATTTTCTTCTTTATGCTAACATTCACCAGGAACTATATACCACAAAAGAGGTGCTAAATAACCAACTATACAGGTTGATTCATCTAGTTGACACCTGCCAGCTTCTGTCATCAGTGATCATAGTACTGGCATAGGCATGGACATCTATAGTGTCAGGATTACAGGATAAACTCAAACATGGGCTCTTACTCACTAGGGTAAATCCTGATACTCCTATTGCCAAATGTCTAGCATGTCAGCAAAAAAGCCCACTCTGAGCACTGTCTCAAGGAGACCAGTCAGCTACTTGGGGACCATATGAAAACACTAACCTGTTTCATACTGGGTGGGGTTTCATTTCATTCTTGATAGGAATGAATACTTCAGGCACATTTTTGCCTTCCTACACCACATCCCAGAGCTTATGGTATGTCAGGCCAGCCAGTATGGGATTTCATATGATATCACATCATCAGACAAGGGGACCCACTTTCCAGCAAAGGAAGGACAGCAGTGAACTTACAACTCTGCTACACACTGGTCTGTCACATCCATCTAGAAGCTGCCAACTCAGAGCAGTGATGAAATGTCTGCTGAAAGTATACTTGAGGCAACCACTTAAAGGTGGTAACTTGTGAGAATGAGTTGCAGTTAGTTCCTCAAGAAGTAGACTATACACTAAAACAAAGGCTATTATATGGTATTACATCCCCAACATATAAGATACATAGTTACAATCCAAGGGGTATGAGCAGGAGTGGCCAATTCACTTGGGGAATTTGTACTTCCTGTGACACCAACCATGGGCTCTGAGAGATCATGATACCTACAGGGAAGATAAAACAAGAGTATATTTTCAGTATAAACTAGTTGCTCCCAAGGTATTTTGGACCTTTAATGACAAGACACCAGCAGAGAAGAAAAGGAATTAATATTTTGGCAAAGAGCACTTGACTCTGATCACCAGGAGATATGTAGGATAGCAGTTACATAGTGAGAACAGGCAGAAATACAGTTAGCACCCACATGATCTATTTGGATGTCTTGGTCAATTTGACAATAAATGGACAAATGCAACAGTCATGGCCTGAAGCGTTACACAGTAACTTCAAGATGAAGTTACTCCCCACCATGGCTACATATGCTACCTAGACCAGTAGAGATGTTAGCCTAAAATGAGAATAATCTAGAATGGATAATAAAGGATAATAATATCAGTTGCAGTGTCAAGACCAACAGCAAGGATCTGTAATTCTTCCCACTTATATTCCTCATGTAAGTTTTCCTCAGGAAAAAAAGATCCATCAGAGTCCTGGAGGAGCTGCTACCAGAACTTAAGTGAAGAAAGAGTACTCAGACACTGCAGAGAATGGACTGGATATTATACTTTACTTCCCAAATGCCACCTTTTGGACTGAATGACTTATACTTTTCAGCTGTGTGTAAGAGTGTATGTGACAGCTTTAGCTGGCAGCTCTCTCTCTGGTTGAAGAAAACTTCACCCAAGTTCATGCTCCTGCCTTGGTGTGTGTAGAGAGCAGGACCAATAAAATGGCATTGGTCCAATTAAGATAACATAAAGTATATAAAATAAAGTGGAGTCACTTATGTCAACTAAAATGGCTGTCATTCAGCCATGACACTTTGGTTCAAGAGGTAAATTACCTAAGTCAGAGTAAACATATCTAGCAAGCAGACATATCTGCCCACATAGTCAGAGCAGACATGTCTGGCCAGGAGACACACAAGATATCTACACATGTGGTCAGAGTAGCCATGTCTACAGAGGAAGACCACCCATAGAAAGACTCCCCACTCACAGATGGGGGGAAATTCCACACTTGCCAGCAAGAGTGGAATTTCAAGCAGAACAGCCATGTAACACCCATAGGCTCCTGGGCAAATTCCACAGCTGGCATCAGGGGTGCCAAGACATTCATTGAAAAGGCCCAGAAGAGTAGAGTATACAACTTTCAAGGTATAACTGAGGCCAGTTCCAGACCACTGCTGAGACAGGCGAGCTCCACACACCAGAATGCTGCTCCACATCACACTGATCTCCCTTGGCATTGGCTGCCAGAGGCTCTGCCCAGCTGGACTGAGAACTTCACCTGACCTGCTGCCCAGCTGGCTCTGGAGACCCTTTCTTGCAAGATACTGATAATTCCCTTGCCCACTGTGCTGTCTCCTGGACCTGCAGACTGAGACTCTGGGACTTAGGTTCATTATCCCCCATTGATTGCTGTGCGTATGTTATATTTCTCTTAGATTGTTAGAACATGAGTAAGGATATTAATGTGTGTTGATGTTCTACTTTGAGTGAACCTGCATTCAATAAAAGCTGAGAGAATAACATAGTTACTGTGTGTGACTCTTGTCTATTCTTTGGTGCCAGGCTGCTCACCAGGCAGCTAGATGAGCAGTTGCCCAGCTGACTTATAGGAAAGACTATACTGTGAACAGACACTTGTGATAGTGTGGCCTAAATCCAATGACTGGTCAACATGGGCACATGAAATTCCTGTTCCTCAACTTGGGATAATTCTAAAAGGCCACTTTAACCTGAGAGCTCCTCATGTGGTTACCCGAGGCCCTAGAGTAACGAAACTGTAACTTATCTTCATTCTCCACCTGGTTATCCTTCTAGCCCTTCTCTACACAGGTTCTTACCTTGAGAGCACTCCTTAATAAATTTCCCACATCCTAATTTCTAATTAAGATGTCTTCATGGGAACTCGGACTTGCAAGAGTGACCATCAAAACTGCAACAGTGACCTTAAAGCTGAGATAATAATGGTGAGAATGTGCTGGATAGTTGAAATTCTAAGTACAGAAAAATTAAATAGAAAAGAAAATTCAAAGCTCTGAGATGAGAAGGAACCTCATATGTTGGAGAATATGGAAGAGGTCAAAATTGGAGTAGAGGAAGCAAAAAGAAAGACTAATACAAAATGAATTTGGAGATGTAGTCATAATATAAATTATGTACTATGGCCTTGTAGGCCATGTTAATACTTGGATTCTATTATTTAAATATTGGACAATAATTATAATTATAGGCATTTATGAAGTAGAGGGACATGGTCTGATTTATGTTTTGAAATGACCATTCTGGCAGTTGTAAGGAGCGTGAGAAGAAGAAGAAAAACAAATTGGAGACTTCTACAGAAGCTTAGGTAAGGTACGATAGCAGCAGAGACTAGGCCTGTGGCAGTAGAGAACAAAATATAGAGATCCAGAAATTATTTTGGAATTAGAACTAAACAAACCTTGCTCACTAATTGGTTGAATGCTTTAGAGAAAAGGGAAAACTAAGGTGGCTGTTGGTTTTGTGGCTTGAGCAAATGGGTGGTGAGTGGAGCAAATTATGGATACTGAAGACATTGGGGGAGAATTTGAAGTTTGTTTGGTTAGTTGGTTTTTTAAGTAAAGCTCCAGGGAATTAAGATCTTCATTTTTTTTCTTTTCTTTTTTATTGTTGTTCAATTACAGTTGCCCTATTTTCCAGCCTTTACTCTCCCCTGCCCTACCCACCCCACCTCTAAAATTTAATACCCCCCACCCTATTGTCTTTTTTCATGAGTCCTTTATACATGTTCCTGGACCTGATCCTTCCCCTTCTTTACTCCGTTATCCCCCTCCCTCCACCCCTCTGATTACTGTCAGTTTGTTCCTTATTTCCATGCCTCCAGTTATATTTTGCTCCCTTATTTGTTTTGTTGATTAGGTTCCACTTATATGTGACATCATATGGAATTTGTCTTTCACCACCTGGCTTATTTCACTTAGCATAATGCTCTCCAGTTCCTTCCATGCAGTTGCAAAGTGTAGGAATTCCTTCTTTCTTTCTGCTGTGTAGTGTTTCATTGTGTAAATGTACCTCAGCTTTCTGATCCACTCATTTACTGATGGGCACTTAGGCTGTTTTCAGCACTTGGCTATTGTAAATTGTGCTGCTATGAACATTGGGGTGCATATGTTCTTTTGAATTGGTGTTTCAGGATTCTTAGGGTATAATCCAAGCACTGGAATTGCCAGGTCAAAAGGCAGTTCAATTTTTAGTTTTTTGAGGAAATTCCATACTGTTTTTCACAGTGGCTGCACCAGTCTACATTCACACCAACAGTGTACTAAGGGATTCCTGAAATACCAATTCAAAGAGCCTATTCACCCCAATATTCATAGCAGAACAGTTTACAATAGTTAAGTGCTGGAAGCAACTTAAGTGCCCAGCAGTAAATGAGTGGATAAAAATACTATGGTACATTTACACAGTGGAATAGTATGCAGCAGAAAGAAATAAGGAGCTCCTACCCTTAATGCCAGCCTGGATGGATGTAGAGAGCATTATGCTAGGTGAAATAAGCCAGGCAGTGAAAGACAAGTACCATACGACCTCACCTGTAAGTGGAACCTAATCAACAAAACAAACAAGCAAGCAAAATATAACTGGAGACATTGAAATAAAGAACAAACTGATAGTGATCAGGGCAAGGGAGAGGAATGATGGGGTAAAATAGGGGAAGGGCCATCAAGCAACATGTATAAATGACACATGAACAAAGCCAAATGAGGGTAGGAGGCGTGGTGGGGTGAAAATGAAGACAGCTATACTTGAACAACAATAAAAATATTAAGTAATTAATTTTAAGAAAGAAAACACCAGAGAAATGAAATGGGAACTAATCATATGGGAGAATATATTTGCCAATGATACCTCAGACAGGGTTTGACCTCCAAAATATATAAAGAACTCACATGACTCCACTCCAGGAAGACAAGCAATCCAATTAAAAAATGGGCAAAGGACCTGAACAGATACCTTCCCAAGGAGAACCTACAGAGGGCCCAGACATATGAAAGGATGCTCCACATCACTAGCCATCAGAGAGATGCAAATTAAAACCACAATGAGAGTCCACTTCACACTTGTCAGGATGGCCATCATAACCAAATCAACAAACAAGTGCTGGCAAGGTTGTGGAGGAAATGGAACCCTAGTAAGAGCTCCATTTTAGATGTAGGCACTTAAACATTCATATGAGTAGAGATTTCAAATAAGCAGTTACCCAAGCCTGGTGCTCAGGTCTAGGGAGAAAACAGAATGAGAATACCTAGGTAGAAAACACCCACTGCCATTTGAGATTAAAAAAAGAAAGAGCACTTTCTTTTTGTTACATAAGGTGTTTTGTCTTTATTCACCATCAGTGGCATAAATTGGCAGGAACATTCACTTTAAGTCTGAATGAAATTGGCTTGAATACCAACTTTCCCATTTAAATGCTGTTTCTTAAGCTGTTTTCACTTTATGTTCATTAAAATTTTAACCAAAATTTTCTCAGCAGTTTTTATACTGCCTGTTTCTGCTCCAGCTAAACAAGTATTTATATACCATCTCTCCTTGAAGGCATCTATGTTTTCTAAAATTTAAACCTAGTTGTTTCCCTGGAAAACTCATCACTCTGATGGGTTCAAGAAAAGTTATGATTTTGTAGATTACTTTATACTTTTTTGTGAGAGTAAGAATGATTTGCTTTCCATATTTTTGCCCCTTAAGCGGAAACACTGCTAGTCTACATGTAAGAAGTTTGAGATATGCTATATCTAGCTATGCATGTTTTTAATAGGCAGTTCTTCAAATTAGGACAAAGGCATTGACTGAAAAAGATTTTGGCATTATCAACTTCAAGATGGTAATAAAAACAAAGTAAGAATGGATGAGATTGCTCAGGGCATACTTACAGATTTACTGTGAAATTCTAAAACTTTCTTTATGCCTTCAAATATCTTTTCCTTTTCACAGTTTTGTCTTTCTTGCATTTTGATTTTTTTCTCATCAGATTATGTGGTATTTTTCTTTACAGATAGTTCTTATGAATGCTTGTTCCTCCTAAGTGATAGGTATAGATAAAATTAGTATTTTTTGGTTTCTCTCTCACAGGAATTCCCAGTGCAGAATACTACCAAAGTTGCTGTAAAAGATTTGTCTTTGAATTTATATGAAGGTCAGATCACTGTTCTTCTAGGACATAATGGGGCAGGAAAATCCACTATTCTGTCTATTCTTTCAGGTATGTATTTAGCTCTGTTCCAAGGGTGTCCTCACATACACACTGTAGATTATGCTTACAAGACTTTTGTGAATCCCCTCGATGTTAACAGTTCAGTTAGTTCAATAATATGTAAAGTTATTTAGTAATAATCTATCTTTTAAAGTTGTAAACAATGTATTTTTTTTAGTTTTCAGAGTAATCTTTATTTATTTATTTTTATTGTTGTTTAAGTACAGTTATCTCCATTTTTCCCTCACCATTCCCCCACCCATCCCCACGTCCCACCCTCAATCCTACCCCCCTTTGGCTTTGTCCATGTGTCCTTTATAAATGTTCCTTGATGACCCTTCCCCTATTTTCCCCCATTATCCCTCTCCCCCCTCTGGTTGCTGTCAGTTTGTTCTTTATTTCAGTGTCTCTGGTTATATTTTGCTTGTATAAAGTTGTAAATAATTTCTTATGAGAGATACCATGTATCAGATTTTGCAAAGACATCAAAGTGGCCATTGTAAACATGTTCAAAGAATTAAAGGAAACCATGATTAAAGAAATAATAGAAAGTACGAAAACAATACCTCACTAAGTTTGAAATATTAATAGAAAAATAAAAATGTTTAAAAATGGGAATTCTGTAGTTCAAAAGTACAAAAACCAAAGTGAAAAATTCATTAAAGAAGCTCAACCAAGGATTAGAATTGCCAGAAGGGAGAATTAACAAACTTAAAGACAGATTGACAGAGATTATACAGTCTGAATAGCAGGAGGGAAAAAGAATTAAGAAAAATTAACATGGGTGAGGGATCCAAGATGGCAGTAGAGTAAGTGGAAGATACATTCACCTCCCTGGACCAAACTGGAATCACAACTAAATTATAGAACAATCAACCTGAATAACTAACTGAAGATTAGCTGAACAGAAGTCTTACAACCAAGGATTTACAGAGGAAACCACTTTGAGACTGGTAGGAAGGGCAGAGAGGCAGAAAGGGCTGGCCCCAAATGCATGTGAGGCCATTGAGAATACAGAGGAATATCTCAGCTGCAAAGGTCCCCCATGAGGAGTGGAACTCCACACTGGGCTTCTCAGCATAGAATATGAGATCTGGGAAGAGGAGCCCACATAAAATCTGGCTGAGAAAATCAGCAAGAATTCTGTCTTTCAGGGACAGAGGGAAGTCTGCTTAAAACTCAGGCACCCTCTTAAAGGGCCAACATACAAAATCATATTTGCAGCCACTCACCCTGGGCTCTGATGGAGACAGGGTGGCTCAGAGCACACTGGAGTCTTGCAAGGAGAAACTGTGTTGTAAGGCTTCAGGGAGAGAGCTAGAGGGGCACCACCAGCGTCCCCATTCTGAGTCCCTCTCCCACAGATACCATCTTTCCTGCATCAAGCACTCAACTCCATACAACATCAGCCCGGAGGAATGAAATATCTGCCTGTTCCCTGTTGCCCTACTCTGTCTATCTCATGTCCTGTAGTGTAGACTTTTTTGGAGGGCTCTTGAGGAGGTCTGGGTAGACTCAGGTGGAATCAGAGACTGAGATGTGTGGTTCTGGGGCAAGAGCCATTCACCCTCCCCAATGTACACCTGACCAGCACTGCCTACACACAGGAAATCTACTAGCCTCATCCTCCTGACTCCCAGTGGCCCTTCCCTGCTGAGATTGTACCCTAAAAAGAAGTGAGTTGGCTATCTCCAGCTTGGCCATCGCCAGCATATCCCCATGATGCAGACTTTCATTGAAGACTCCCAGGGATATCTGAGAAGAATTGTAGGAGTCTCAGTTGTGTAGCTCTAGAGCAGGGACCATTTGTCCCTTGAATGCCCTATGAGTGCCACCATATCTGTGCAGAGCCCTCCCTTCACATGGCAAAATCTTGGTCTGTTTGGTCCTGATGAACTCTGCTAGCCTCACCTTGATGACTACCTGAGACCCCACCTCACAACAAAGGTCTATGGGCACCCAGCAGGTAGTGGGTGGCCTTAGTGTACCCTGATAATTTTGCTGAGTAGCCTCAGACACAGCACTGGCTTTCGAATTTGAATATGTATCAGTCTGGTGAATACAATTCACCCCTACCTGGTGACTCACTGAGAACCTACCTCATGCAACTCACAAAATACCCGAAGTTCTTTCAGTAACTGAGAATAACAGGCAGCCAGCAAGTAGAAGTTCACCTTGGGGTGCCTTGAGCCTTTATGCTGACCTGCCCCAGGGATTGGTACTGGTGTAAACCAGCCTTGGTGCACAGCTTGGCCAATCACTTGCACACCCACATGCTGCAGAGACAGTCAAAAACTTTGGGTCTCTGTAAGAGCACCCAAATGATAGCTGAGGGTCAGTTATAGGAACCACCTGACATTGAACTATGCCAGAATCATGGCCAAGAGGCCCCAGAACCAATACACCTGGTGGCAGGCTTCACACCATATAGAGCATGACCCAAGTAGATCCATGACAGCACACCCAAAAGATCTCAGTAGGCACCAGCCCTGCTGTGACCAATTCTGCTTTGTGCAGTCAGCCCTGGCACAGTGGCTTATGCACCATGGTCAGGGCTGATTCTCATAGTTAACAAAACAGGGTCATCCCCACCTTCCAGAAGGACCAAAGCAATCAAAACTCAACTACAACAGGAGGACTCACATACCCCCCAAAATGGACATTCCTGGAGCACCTAGTTCAGTTGATTAGGGAGCCTGAACCACAGAACTTCACAAGATACCTGCTATGTAAAGCCACCATACCAAGACTAGAAGACATAGCAGATCTACCTAATATACAGAAACAAATAGAGACAGCTGGCCAAAATGGGAAGACAAAGAAACACACCTCAAATGAAAGAAAAGAAAAAAATCCCCAGAAAAAGAAAGAAAGAAAATGGAGGCAAACAATCTACCACATACAGAGTTCAAAATAATGGTTATAAGAATCCTCGAGGAATTTAGTGAGAACTTCACCAAAGAGATAGCAAGGATAAAAAGGACATAGAAGCTGTAAAAAGTACTAATCTTAATAAAGAATACAATATATGAAATAAAGTATACACAAGATGGAATCAATAACAGACTAGATGAAGCAGGGAATAAATTAGTGATTTATAAGAAAAGGTAGCAGGCAACTTCCAATTAGAGCAGAAAAGGAAAAAAAGTAATTTTTAAAAAGGAAGACAGTTTTGGACTCTGGTACAACATGAAGCATAACAATATACACATAGTAGGGGCACAAGAAGAAGAGAGCAAGAAATTGAGGGCATCTTTGAAGAAAGTATGATTGAAAACTTTCCTAACCTGGTGAAGTGAAAAACACACACATCAATGAATCACAGAGTCCCAAACAAGATGAATCCAAAGAGGCCCACACCAAAGGTACACTATAATAAAAATGGCAACACTTAAAGACATAGAGGGAATCTTAAAAGCAATAAGAGAGAGTTACCTACAAGAGAGCTCACATAAAACCATCAGCTGACTTTAGAAACATTTCATACCAGAAGGGATTGGCATGAAATATTCAAAGTGAAGGAAAGCAAAGACTTAAAACCAAGACTAATCTTGCAAGCAAGGGTATCATTTAAAATTGATGGAGAAAGAAAGAGCTTCTCAGACAAAAAAAAAGCAAAAAATTAAGAGCTCATTACTACCAAATCAGTATTGAAAAAAATGCTAAAGAGACTTCTTTAAGAAGAAGAAAAAAAATGAAAGGAACATAATTATAAAGAAAATACAGCAATAAATACATACCTACCAATAATTACTTTACTTGTAAGTGGATTAAATATTCCAATCAATGCGTATAGAAGCTAAATCGATTTAAAAAAAGCAAGAACTGAATACATTTGGTCTACAAGGGACTCACCTCAGAATGAAAGACTCAGACTGAAAGTAAATGAATAGAAAAATTATTTCATGTAAATGGAAAGTTTTAAAAAGCTGGGGTAGCAATACCTGTATCAGACAAAATAGGCTTTAAAACAAAAGGTCAACTCAACAAGAGAATATAACATCTTTGTACACATCTATGCACCCAAAACAGGAGCACCTAAGCATTTAAAGCAAATCTTGATGGATATAAGGAAGAGATCAACAGTAATACAGGTGGGAATTTTAACACCCCATATCATCAATGGATAGATATCACAGACAGAAAACAAGGAAGCAGTAACCTTAAATGACACACTAGAGCAGATGGATTTAATTGATATCTTCAGAGCATTAAACACCCAAGCAGCAGAATATACATTCGTTTCAAGTGCACATGGAACTATTTTCAGGATAGTCTACATGTTAGGACACAAAAAAAGTCTCAATAAATTTAAGAAGATTGAAATCATTTAAAGCATTTTCTCTGACCACAATGATATGAAACCAGAAATCAATGAAAAAAAAAAAACCCTTAAAAACAGAGGTTAAATAACATAATACTGAACAATGAATGGCTTAACAGTGAGGTCAAGGGAAAAAATGAAAAGATATCTTGAAACATATGAACATGAAAACTAAACAAAACCAAATCTAGGAAAGCAATTTTAAGAGGGCAATTCATAGCATTACAGGTCTACCTCAAGAAACAAGAAATGTTTCAAGTAAACAACCCCTTACACTTGAAGAAACTAAAAAAAGAACAATAAGCAAAGCCCAAAGTGAGTATAAGAAAATGAATAATAAAGATCAGAGTTGAAATAAATGAAATAGAGTCTAAAAATAATCTAAAACATCAGTGAAACCAAGATATGATTCTTTGAAAAGATTATTGAGGTTGAAAACCTTTAACCAGACCCACGAAGAAAAAAAGAGAACCCAAATAAATAAAATCAGAAACAAAAGAGGAAAAGTAACAACTGACACCACAAAAATAAAAGGTATGATAAGAAAATATTGAAAATAGCTATATGCCAACAAATCCAACAATCTGGAACAGGGGTGTCAAACTCATTTTCATCAGGGGCCACATCAGCCCCACAGTTGCCTTCAAAGAGCCAAGTACATAAAAAGGGCTTAAAATAAAAAACGCCAACCCAGAGTGTCTCCTCTCTCAGAAATGAACATGAAATAGCACATTTCTGGATAAACAAAACATGAGTAAATTTATTGCTAGCACATCTGAAGCAAGAAGTTCTTCAGCCTGAAAGCAAATAAGCCCATGTACATATTTGAATACACACACACACGCACAAGCACAACAAAGAGCATCAGTGAAGATAATTATGTAATTATGAAAGACTGCATGAATGAGTAGTACTTTTTCTCTTAACTAATCTTAAACAAACTTGTGTAAAGATATATAACCATCATGTTGATCCTGCAACATCTAGAAAAGTAATGTATTTGAAAATAACAGCACTAAGCAGGTGGAGGGGAGCAATCCTTTTATAAAGTAAGGAAATGGTGATAGGTGGGAAACATATCCACAGGAACAAGACAACCAAAAGTGATAAAAAACAAATTAAACCTTCTACAAATGATACATGCTCTCATTTTTCAACTTCTCTAATACACATAAAATTCTATAAGTAATAATCATAAAAATCTATTGTTGGAATTGTGACATATACAGATGTAGTATGAACAATAGCACAAAACAAAAGAGTGAACAAAGCTACATAAGAAATGATTCTATAGGTCTCTTAAATTACACTATAAAGTTGAAATAGTTAGCCAAAGAGTTCAATCAGTTTTTTTCTATAAGATGGTTTTAACAGTGCTTAGTTGTCTTTAACTCCACTCAAAATAATTTTGTTAGATTGTGTTGCAACAGCTGTCGTATCAGCATGTATTTAAAAAAACATCAAAATTGGTTAATTTTTGTGTAGCCATTTTAATATTGAAGATGGAAGAAAATAAGCAACATTTTTGGCATATTACCCTTTATTATTTCAAGAAAGGTAAAAATGCAACTGAAACGCAAAAAAAAAAAAAGATTTGTGCAATGTTTGAAGAAGATGCTGTGGCTTAGTAGTATTTCATTTTATATATGTACCACATCTTTAAGCAACCATTGAAGGACATGAGTGGTTACCATGTGTTGGCTATTGTAAATAATGCTGTAATAACCATATATATCTATCTTTATGAATAAGTGTTTTCAAAAATTTTAGGTAGATAACCAGAGGAAAGATTGCTGGGTTATATGGTAGCTCTGTTCTTCATTTTTTGAGGAACTTCCATATTGGTTTTTCAGTGACTGCACCAATTTACATTCCCACAAGCAGTGTACGAGGGTTCCCTTTCCTTCCCATTCTCTCCAACATTTGTTTCTTTCTTTTGAATAGACATTTCTTTTTTTTATTGTTCAGTTATAGTTGTCCCACCTTTCCCCCTATTGCTCACCCCTGCCCCATCCCTCTACACTCCCATAGTCAATCACCACCATTGTCCATGCCCATGAGTCCTCTATTCATGTTCCTTTGCTTGCCTCTTCCCATTCTTTCCCCATTATCCCCTCCCTTCTCCTTCCGGTCACTGTCAGTTTGTTCTTTATTTCCATGTCTCTGGTTTTATTTTGCTCATTTCTTTGTTTTGCTGATTAGGTTCCACTTATAGGTAAGATCATATGGTACTTGTCTTTCACTGCCTGGCTTATTTCACTTAGCATAATGTTCTCCAGTTCCATCCATGCTGTCACAAAGGGTAAGAGCTCCTTCTTTCTTTCTGCTGCATAGGATTCCATTGTATAATTGTACCACAGTTTTTTCATCCACTCATTTACTGGTGGGCACTCAGGTTGCTTCCAGCACTTAGCTATTGTAAATTGTGCTGCTATGAACATTGGGGTGCATAGGTTCTTTTGGATTGGTGTTTCAAGATTGTTAGGGAATAGTCCCAGTAGTGGGGTGGCTAGATTGAAAGGCAGTTCCATTTTTAGCCTTCTGAGGAAATTCCATCCTGTTTTCCACAGTGGCTGCACCAGTCTGCAATCCCACCAACAGTGCACTAGGGTTCCCTTTTCCCCACAACCTCTTCAACACTTGTTTGTTGCTTTGTTTATGATGGCCATTCTGACCAGTGTAAAGTGGTATCTCATTGTGGTTTTAATTTGCATCTCTCTGATGGCTAGTGATGTGGAGCATCCTTTCATATGTCTGGGCCCTCTGTAGGTTCTCCTTGGAGAGGTATCTGTTCAGGTCCTTTGCCCATTTCTTAATAGGATTGCTTGTCTTCCTGGAGTGGGGTCATGTGAGTTTTTAATATATTTTGCAGATCAAACCCTTGTTGGAGATGTTATTGGCAAACATGTTTTTCCATGCTGTTGGTTCCCTTTCCATCTTCTTGATGTTTTCTTTAGCCATGCAGAGGCTTTTTATTTTGATGTAGTCTCATTTGTTTATTCTTTCCTTTATATCCCTTGCCCTAGAGGATGTATCGGTGAAAACACTGCTGTGTGGGATACATGAAATTTTCCTACCTGTATTTTCCTGTAGGACTTTGATGGTGTCACAACTTATATTTAAGTCTTTAATTGGTCTTGAGTTTATTTCAGTGTATGGTGTAAGTCAGTGGTCTGATTTCATTTATTTGCCTGTAGCTGTCCAGATCTCCCAACACCATTTACTAAAGATGCTATTTTTACTCTATTTTATGTTCCTTCCCCCTTTGTCAAATACTGACTGACTGTATTGACATGGGTTTATTTCTGGGCTCTCTATTCTGTAATTTCTTTTTTAAAAAAATTTATCTGAGGAAAAATCACCACATGCAATTTTTAAAAATTGAGGAAAAATTGACATATAATGTTCAAGTATACATCATATACTCATAATGTTTCAAGTATACAACATAACTTGTATTATGCTTCAAAGTTATACAAAGTGATAATTCTTTTCCTTGTGAGGAGAACTTCTAAGACTTACTCTCTTGGCATTTTTCAGATATACAATATTATTCATAATAGTTGCCATGCTGTACATTATATCTCCATGACTTATTTTATATCTTGAAGTTTGTACTTCTTGAACAGCTTCACCCATTTTTACCACTCCCCTTTTCCCTGACAACCCCAATCTGTTCTATAACTACTTTGTTTTGTTTTATTTGTTCACTCATGATGTAATTTTAGATTCCTCATATAAGTGAAATCATATAGTATTTGTCTTGGCTTATTCCACTTAGTATAATGCCCTTGGGGTCCATCCATGTGGTCACAAATGGCAAGGTTTTATTCTTTTTATGGTTGAATAATTCCATTGTACACATATACCACAGTTCCTTTATTCACTCATAAAGAAACTTTGGTTGTTTTCTTTTTTAATCATTTTTAATTGTTATTCTATTACAGTTGTCCCAATTTTTCTCTCTTTGCCCTTCTCTTCCCATCTCATCCCCAACCCCTGAAAGTGACCTGAGGGAAAGAAGGAAGGAAGGAGATAATGGTGGGAAGAAGGGGAAGGGACTTGTCAAAGAACATGTGTGAATGACCCATAGACATGGACAACAGCATGGATATTTGTTATTTCTTTTCTTCTTGATAATAGCCATTCTCATGGGTGTGAGGTGGTGAGATATTGCTAATTCTAATGAGCAATCCATAATTATATTTTGAAGTTGAGGTGCTAATGAAGAGTTTGTTGTCCCCTTGTGAAAACTAAGCTTCTGTTATGTCTTCTCCTTGATCCTAGGTCTCTATACTGCTACCAGTGGAAAAGCCTATGTGAATGGATATGACATTTCAAAGCAGATGGCTCAGATTAGGAAAAGCTTGGGTGTGTGTCCCCAGCAGGACTTGTTGTTTAACTACTTGACAGTATCAGAACACCTTTATTTCTACTGTGTGGTAAGCCAAAGATATGTTCCTTTTCCCCTCACTCTATTCATGTACTTAACATAGATTACCTGCTATCAATATCCTCATTCCTAGAATATTCAAAATTTATTTCCGATAAATTCTCCTTTAAACCTAAAGAGAGGCAAAGGAAAGAAGACACTGTGCAGATGATGTAAGAAAAGAGCTGTTGTAAAATATTTCTAAGATAAAATTGGAAATGCCATCTAAACTCTGCCTCCTTTTTCCAGATGAAAGGAATCCCTCGAAAGATGTACCCTGTGGAAATTGACCGTATGCTGTCTGCTTTTAACCTGCTAGAAAAGCAAAATGCATTTTCAGAGTCACTGAGTGGAGGGATGAAGCGCAGACTCTCCATCATTATAGCACTTATAGGGGGCTCCAAGGTAAAAGTAAAATAAAAGCTAAAAATGTGCCTCCTATGAAGCTGGTCTAAAAAACATTCAAGCAAATGAAACATAACCAGAGACATAGAAGTAAAGAACAAACTGACAGTAATCAGAGGGGAAGGGGAGAGGGATAATGAGGGAAAATAGGAGAAGAGTCATCAAGGGACATTTATAAAGGACACATGGACAAAGCCAAAGAGGGGTAGGATTGAGGGTGGGAGGTGGGAATTGGTGGGGCAGAGGGAGTAGTGAGGGGAAAATAGAGACAACTGTACTTGAGCAACAATAAAAGAAATCAGCTGACACAAACCCAAGGGCTGATATGTACCTAATACTCTAAAAGGACCCTCCCAAATCGCAAATGGGTTCGTATTATCAACCTTGTGGTTATAAAATGGTCATAAGTTGGGGGAAGATGGCGGCGTGGTAGGAGGGAGCAGACCCTACTCCCCCTCTACACACGGGAGAAAAACCAGACCAATCTACGTAAAGATCAGAACAGACAAGGAACAGTAATACAGCATATTGGAGAATAAGAGGTCGGAAATTGTAGCGGACACTGAAAAACAAGCGGTAAGGAGAGCTCTTCGGAACAATAAGAGCCCAGGGTTCCAGCGCGCGGAGAACGGGGCGGCCGAGGCCCCGGCCCGGCGCTCCGCCAAGCCTGCCCCAGGGCCCTGGGGAGGGAGCTGGGTCAGCCGCTGAACCGGCTGGGAGATCTCAGGGGCCACCACGCGACTGCGCCCGAGCAAATGTGGGTGCCCTGCGAGGGAGCGAAAGTGGGTGCACCCCACCAGGTCACTGCACGACTTTGAACCGAGTTTTCGTGGTCGCCGCGCGACTACGAAAGCATAGGCGCCCCAAGAGAGACAGAGGCGCGGGCGAAGTGAGACAGCTGAATGAAAATAGACACCCTCAGGGGACCGCACACGGTCTCGGGCTAGTGGACACTCGCGAAAACATAGGCGCAGGCCACTGGAGACAGCTGTGGAGCCAGAGGCGCCAGTTCACCGGCGGGTTCGCAAACGCGGACAGCTCAGGCCCAAGGTGCAGGCACCGGATAGCAGCTGGAACGCAGGCCTCTCTCAGATCCGAATGCAGGCAGCTGTGCACGAACACTGAAAGCCTCCCAGGGACAAAGGCAGGCGGCTGTGCACGTCTGGAGAACCTAGCTCACACCCATAACCTCGGAGAAGTGCGCACACACCAGGAAGTTCAGATCACACGCTGGAAACCCTGTGGGGAGAGGTGCCCACTAACGCTGGGATACATAGCACAGTGAGGACTGAGTTCTGAACACAGAGAAAAGCAATAAGATCACCCCTCGGCCATTGCAGCCAGCAAGACCTGAAAAAACCGGCTGGCAAGTTTGAAAACAACAAGAGGGTTTTTTTTTTTTTCTTTTCTTTTCTTTTCTTTTCTTTTCTTTTCTTTTCTTTCTTTTTTTTTTTAAATTAATAATTTTTTAAATTTTTTATTTCTTTAATATATTTTTATTTTTTTAAATATTTTGTTGTGCTTTGCTTGTTTTTTTTTTTTTTTTTTTCCTTTTTCCCCCCTTTGGCTGCTTATATTTGTGTGGGGGTGTCTGTGTGCGTGTCTCTTTTTTGTTTTGCCAGTTTGTTAGTGTCTTTTTGTTTGTAAGCTTGTATATCTATATGAGTTTTTAACTACTCCTTCTTCATTGTTTATATCTTCTTCTTTACTCCCCAACTCCTTTTGCCTTCCTTGAATTCCTTCTTCTCTTATCCCCTCTTCCTTTCTCTTCAATTTTATCTTTTCTACCTTCCTCTTGTTTCCCCTTTCTTCTTTTTTTCATTTTCCCCCCTCTTCTTTTTGTAAATACACACGAGTGAGACAAAACAAACAAACAAGCAAGCCTGGAACTGTGGCGGGGGGAGATCCAGAGTTGGCCCCCAAAAGAGGGTATTCCAGCTGATGAGTCAGTGGAAGCAGTGAACAACAGGATATCCGAAGGAGAATCCACCATTGAATCTCACAGATATTCTACCACAGAAGGTCATACCACAAACCCAGGGAGCCAGAACAGATCAATTTAAGAAGTTGAGGCTAACAACAAGAGTCTTACAAACAATGGGAAGACAAAAGAACAATCCCCAAATGAAAGGAAAGGAGGAAGCTCCAGAAAGAATGCTAAATGAAACAGAGGCAACTCAACTATCAGATATCGAGTTCAAAGTAATGGTTGTCAGGAAGCTCAATTAGCTCTCAATGAGCTACCATAAACTACAGGGAAGTTATGATGAACTCACGGCAAACTATATCAACATGAAAAAGGAAATAGAAACTATCAACAAGGGCCAAGAGGAAATGAAGAACACAATCTCTGAACTGAAGAACACAGTAGAAGGAATGAAAAGCAGAATCGACGAAGCAGAAGATCGGATCAGCGAGTTGGAGGACAAAATAGAAAAAAATACTCAGAATGAGCAAGATAAGGAAAAGAGGCTTAGAAAGAATGAAGAGGGTTTAAGAGAAATGCAAGACAACATGAAACGGAATAATATCCGTATAATAGGAATACCAGAAGGAGAAGAACAAGAACAAGGGATAGAAAACCTGTTTGAAAAAGTAATGATGGAAAACTTCCCTCATTTGGTGAGAGAAAAAGCCACACAAATCCAGGAAACACAGAGAGTCCCAATCAAAAGGAACCCAAACAGGCCCACTTCAAGACACATCATAATTAAAATGGCAAAACTCCAAGACAAAGAGAGAATCTTAAAGGCAGCAAGGGAGAAAAAGGAAGTAACATACAAGGGGGCCCCAATCAGGTTAGCATCTGACTTCTCAATGGAAACGCTCCAAGCCAGAAGAGAATGGCAAGAAATATTCCAAGCAATGAGAACCAAAGGCCTGCAACCCAGACTACTTTACCCAGCAAGGCTTTCAATCAAGATAGAAGGCCAAATAAGGAGCTTCCCAAACAAAAGAAGTCTAAAAGAATACACCTCTACCAAACCAATGCTGCAAGAGATACTAAAGGGACTGCTTTAAGGGAAGAAAGGAAAAGACAGAGAGAGAAAGAGAGAGAGGAACACAGGTACGAAAATGGCAATGAATAATTACCTATCAGTAATAACCTTAAATGTAAATGGATTAAATGCTCCAATCAAAAGACATAGAATAGCTGAATGGATAAGAAAGCATGACCCACACATATGCTGCCTACAAGAAACCCACCTCAGGACAAAAGACATACACAGGCTCAAAGTGAAGGGCTGGAAACAAATTTTCCAAGCAAATGGTCAGGAAAAAAAAGCTGGGGTAGCAATACTCATATCAGACAAAATAGACTTCAAAAGAAGGGCCATAAAGAGAGACCCAGAAGGCCACTTCATAATACTCAAGGGAAGAATCCACCAAGAAGACATAAACATTGTAAATATATATGCACCCAACGGAGGAGCACCTAAATACATCAAGAAAATTTTAGAGGACTTCAAGAAAGATATAGACAGCAACACAATTATAGTAGGTGATTTTAACACCCCACTGTCAAAAATGGACAGATCTTCCAAACAAAATATCAACAAAGATATTGTGGCACTGAACAACACTCTAGAGGAAATAGACTTAACTGATATATATAGAGCCCTTCATCCCAAAGAAGCTAAATACACTTTCTTTTCAAATGCACATGGAACATTTTCAAAGATAGACCACATGATAGGACACAAATCAAGCCTCAACAAATTCAAGAAAATTGAAATCATACCAAGCATTTTCTCTGACCACAAGGGACTGAAACTAGAAACCAACCCCAAGGAGAAAAACCCAAAACCCTCAAAATCATGGAGATTGAATAGCATGCTATTAAACAATGAATGGGTCAAGAATGAAATTAAGGAGGAAATCAAAAAGTTTCTGGAAACAAACGATAATGAACTCACATCGACCCAAAACTTATGGGACACAGCAAAGGCAGTCCTCAGAGGGAAGTTTATAGCGATACAGGCCTATCTAAAAAAGACAGAAACATCTCAAACAAACAACCTAACCCTTCGCCTACAAGAACTCGAGGAACAACAACAAAGACAGCCCAGAGCAAGTAGAAGGAAAGAAATAACCAAGATAAGAGCAGAATTAAATGATATAGAGACTAAAAGCACAATCCTAAAGATCAATGAATCCAGGAGTTGGTTCTTTGAAAAGATCAACAAAATCGACAAGCCTTTAAGCAGGCTCATCAAGAAAAAAAGAGAGAGGACTCAAATAAACACAATCAGAAATGAAAGAGGAGATATTACAACCGACACTGCAGAAATACAAAGGATTGTAAGAAATTACTATGAAGAACTGTATGCCAAGAAATTTGAAAACCTAGGTGAAATGGACAGGTTTCTCGAAAAATATAACCTTCCAAAACTCAATGAAAAAGAAACAGAAAGTCTGAACAGAGCAATAATGGCTGGTGAAATTGAATCAGTAATCAAAACACTCCCGACGCACAAAAGCCCTGGACCAGATGGCTTCACAGGAGAATTCTACAAAACATTTAAGGAAGAGCTAACCCCTATTCTCCACAGACTATTCCAAAAAATCCAAAATGATGGAAGACTCCCAAACTCTTTTTATGAAGCCAGCATCATCCTAATCCCAAAACCAGATAAAGACACAACAAAGAAGGAGAACTTCAGGCCAATATCGCTGATGAACATAGATGCTAAAATCCTCAACAAAATATTGGCAAACCGCATCCAACAACACATTAAAAAGATCATACACCACGACCAAGTGGGATTCATCCCAGGGATGCAAGGATGGTTCAACATTCGCAAATCAGTAAATGTAATTCATCACATAAACAAAAGCAAAGACAAAAATCACATGATCATATCAATAGATGCGGAAAAAGCATTCGATAAGGTACAGCACCCATTTATGATAAAAACACTCAGCAAAGTGGGAATAGAGGGAGCATTCCTCAACATAATAAAGGCTATATATGAGAAACCTACAGCCAGCATCATACTCAACGGGCAAAGACTAAATTCTTTTCCACTAAAATCAGGAACAAGACAAGGCTGCCCACTCTCTCCACTTCTATTCAACATAGTATTGGAAGTATTAGCCACAGCGATTAGACAAGAAAAGGAAATAAAAGGCATCCAACTTGGAAAGGAGGAAACAAAACTATCATTGTTTGCAGATGACATGTTAGTATACATAGAAAATCCTATAGTCTCGGCCAAAAAACTGCTCGACCTAATAAATGAATTTAGCCAAACAGCCGGATACAAAGTCAATATCCAGAAATCAAAGGCATTTTTGTATACCAACAACGAAACAACAGAAGTAGAAATCAAGAAAAAAATACCATTTGATATAGCAAAAAGAAAAATAAAGTACCTAGGAATAAACCTAACCAAGGAGGTAAAAGACCTGTATGCAGAAAACTACACAACACTGAAGAAAGAAATCAAGGAAGACACAAATAAATGGAAACACATACCGTGTTCATGGATCGGAAGAATTAACATCATCAAAATGTCCATACTTCCCAAAGCAATCTACAGATTCAATGCAATACCTATTAAAGTACCAATGGCATATTTCACAGATATAGAACAAACTCTTCAAAAATTTATATGGAACCATAAACGACCCAGAATAGCGGCAGCAATCTTGAGAAAGAAGAGCAAAGCAGGAGGGATCACAATACCTGATACCAAAATGTATTACAAGGCCACTGTAATCAAAACAGCCTGGTACTGGCATAAAAACAGGCAAGTGGACCAGTGGAATAGAATAGAGAGCCCAGAAATAAACCCTAGTGTCTATAGTCAATTAATATTCGACAAAGGGGGCAGCAACATAAAATGGAGTAAAAATAGCCTCTTCAACAAGTGGTGTTGGGAGAACTGGACAGCTTCGTGCAAGAAAATGAAACTCGAGCACCAACTTACACCATACACAAAAATAAATTCAAGGTGGATAAAAGACTTAAGCATAAGCCGTAACACCATTAAAGTCCTAGAAGAGAACATAGGCACGAAAATCTCAGATATTACACGCAGCAACATTTTTACTGATATGTCCCCTAAAGCAAGGGACATAAAGGAAAGAATAAACAAATGGGATCTCATCAAAATAAAAAGCTTCTGCATGGCCAAGGAAAACAGTATTAAAATAAAAAGAAAACCGACTGTGTGGGAAAACATATTTGCCAATGATATCTCAGATAAGGGTTTAATCTCCAAAATATACAAAGAACTTACACGACTCCACTCTAAGAAGACAAGCAACCCAATTAAAAAATGGGCAAAGGACTTGGGCAGACACCTCTCCAAGGAGGACATACAGAGGATCCAGAGACACATGAAAAAATGCTCGATATCGCTAGCTATCAGAGAGATGCAAATTAAAACAACAATGAGATACCACTTGACACCAGTCAGAATGGCCCTTATAAACAAAGCAACAAACAGCAAGTGTTGGAGAGGTTGTGGAGAAAAGGGGACACTAGTGCACTGCTGGTGGGAGTGCAGACTGGTACAACCACTATGGAAAACAGTATGGATTTTTCTTAAAAAACTAAAAATGGATATACCTTTTGACCCAGCAATTCCATTGCTAGGACTATATCCTAAGAACCCTGAAACACCAATCCAAAAGAAACTATGCATCCCTATGTTTATAGCAGCACAATTTACAATAGCCAAGTGTGGGAAGCAACCTAGATGCCCATCAGTAAATGAATGGATCAAAAAACTGTGGTACATTTATACAATGGAATTCTATGCAGCAGAAAGAAAGAAGGAGCTCATACCCTATGCAACAGCATGGATGGAACTTGAGAGCATCATGCTAAGCGAAGTAAGCCAGGCAGTGAAAGACAAATACCATATGATCTCACCTTTAACAGGAACCTAATCAACAAAACAAAGAAACAAGCATAATATAACCAAAGACATAGAAATTGGGAACAGGCTGAAAGTCACCAGAGGGGAGAGGGGAGGGAATTTCAGGGGAAAAGGGGAAGGATTTACAGAAACAAGTAAAAAGGACACATGGACAAAAACTATGGGGGGGTGGAAATGGGAGGGAAGGGCTGGGGTGGTGGGTTGGGGTGAGAATAAAAGACAGAAAACTGTACAAGATCAACAATTAAAATAAAAATTAAAAAAAAAGGAAAATAAAATAAAATGGTCATAAGTTTAGAATCAGTCCAGCATTCCTAATTCACTTTTAGTCTAAACTCATTATCTTAGTTCAGTTGGACAAGTGACTGAAATAGCAAAAACAGAGTAAGCTCCATGACTGGTAAGACACTAGTGACACTAATACATAATGTTTAACCATGGTCATAGAATTGTTCTTCTGTTCTTTAGGTGGTGATACTTGATGAGCCCACAGCTGGCATGGACCCAGCCTCAAGGAGGGCCACCTGGGATCTCCTTCAGCAGTATAAACAGGATCGCACCATCTTACTTACCACCCACTACATGGATGAAGCTGACATCCTGGGTGACCGCATAGCCATCATGGTGAAGGGATCCTTGCAATGCTGCGGCTCTTCACTTTTCCTCAGAAAAATATATGGTCTCTCTCCCTTAAATTATTCTTTGGAAACGGATGTCTTATTACATTCTAACATAATTTTCATGGATATTGATATCTTAATATACTTAACGTAATTTTAGCTCTTTTTCTACTTACCAAAATCTTCAGTGAATTCCTGTTCTATTAACTGCCTTAATTATGAGCACTTTTTTCCTGTATTGTTATTCAAGTAGACTTGTCTCTATTTACACCCCACCATGCCCTCCCAACTCCCACACTCAATCCTACCCTCTTTGGCGTTGTCCATATATCCTTTACATATGTTCCTTGATGACCCTTACCCCTTTTCCCCCCATTGTCTCTCTCACTCCTCCCTTCTGGTCAGTTTGTTTGTTATTTCAATGTCTCTGGTTATATTTTGTTTGCTTGTTTGTTTTGTTGATTAGGTTCCACTTATAGGTGAGATCATACGGTATCTGTCTTTCACACCTGGCTTATTTCATTTCATAATGCTCTTCAGTTCCATCCATGCCATTGCTAAGGGTAGGAGTTCCTCCTTCCTTTCTGCAGCATAGTATTCCACTGTGTAAATTTACCACAGTTTTTTTTTTTATATACTCATTTACTGCATTTGATTATTATAAATTGTGCTGCTATGAACATTGGGGTGCATAGGTTATTTTGAATTGGTGTTTCAGGATTCTCAGGGTATAATCCAACCAGTGGATTTGCCAGGTCAAAGGGTGGTTTCATTTTAGGTTTTTTGAGGAAATTCCATACTGTTTTCCACAGTGGTTGCACCAGTCTGCATTCCCATCAACAGTGTACTAGAGTTCCCTTTTCTCCACAGCCTCATCAGCACTTGTTGTTTGTTGATTTGTTTACGATGGCCACTCTGGTGTGAAATTGTATCTCACTGTGGCTAATTTATGTCTCTCTTATACCTAGTGATGCTGAACATCCTTTCATATGTCTCTGAGCCCTGTGTATGTCCTCCTTGGAGAAATGTCTGTTCAGGTCCTTTGCTCATTTTTTTAAAATATATTTTATTGATTATGCTATTATGGTTGTCCCATTTCTCCCCCATCATTCCCCTCCACCCTGCACAGCCCCTCCCACCCACATTCCCCACCTTTAGTTCATGTCCATGTGTCATAAGTTCTTTAGCTTCTACATTTCCCACACTATTCTTGCCCTGCCTCTGTCTATTTTCTACCCACCATCTATGCTACTTATTCTCTGTACCTTTTCCCCGTCTCTCCTCCTCCAACCTCCCTGTTGCTAACCCTCCCTATGATTTCCATTTCTGTGCTTCTGTTCCTATTCTAGTTGTTTACTTTTGTTTTAGGTGTGGTTGTTAATAGCTGTGAGTTTGCTGTCTTTTTACTGTCGTATTTTTTATCTTCCCTTTCTTAGATAAGTCCCTTTAACATTTCATATAATAAGGACTTGATGATGATGAACTCCTTTAACTTGACCTTATCTGAGAAGCACTTTATCTGCCCTTCCATTCTAAATGAAAGCTTTGCCAGATAGAGCAATTTTGGTTGTAGGTCCTTGCCTTTCAAGACTTGGAATACTTCTTTCCAGCCCCTTCTTGCCTGGAAGGTCTCTTTTGAGAGATCAGCTGACAGTCTGATGGGAACTCCTTTGTAGGTGACTGTCTCCTTCTCCCTTGCTGCTTCTAGAATTCTCTGCTTCATTTGAATCTTGGCTAATGTAATTACGATGTGCCTTGGTGTTTTCCTCCTTGGGTCCAACTTCTTTGGGACTCTCTGAGCTTCCTGGACTTCCTGGTAGTCTATTTCCTTTGCCAGAATGGGGAAGTTCTCCTTTATTATTTGTTCAAATAAGTTTTTCACTTGTTGCTCTTCTTCTTCCCCTTCTGGTACCCCTATAATTCGGATGTTGGGATGTTTAAAGATGTCCTGGAGGTTCCTGAGCTTCTCCTCATTTTTTTGAATTCTTGTTTCTTCCTTGTTTTCTGTTTGGTTATTTCTTTCTTCCTTCTGGTCTACTCCATTGATTTGAGTCCCAGTTTTTCTCCCATCTCTATTGGTTCCCCATGCATCTTCCTTCATTTCACGTATTGTAGCCTGCATTATTTCATCTAATTTGTGAGCAAAATCAACCAATTCTGTGAGCATCCTGATCACCAGGGCTTTGAACTGTGCATCTGATAGGTTGGCTATCTCTTCATCGCTTAGAGGAATTGGCTCTGGGGGCCTTTCATTTGTTCTCTGGTTTGAGCCATTTTTGGTGTTTTTTTTTTCCTTTTTGTTTGTTTTTTTGGTCTGGTCACGGCTGTTATGTAATGAGGGGTGGCGCCTCAAGCTCAGGTGTTCCCCAGGATGGGGCAGCCCAGTCACTGAGTTGTGACGCTGTATGTGGAGGCGGGGTCCGAGAAGGAACAATGGTGCTTGCTCCACTCTCTCTTGGATTCCAGTCCCTTCCACCGCTTCCCCTTTGCCTGGATTATCTGTGTGAGAATGTGGGACCACCTGGTCAGCCAGCCGCTTTGTATGACCTCACCGGGTCTGCACAGTTGCCACCCCGTGCCCAGGGTCCACTAGTCGCCACCTGCACGCCTGGGAGCCGCCAGCTGCTGCTACCTGCCTTCCCCAGGTCCGCACCTCCACTTTATCCTGCCACGACCCCACCCCTCTTACCGGTCTGGATGAATGGTTGTTGGACTTCCCGTACAGTTTAATTTTCTATCAGTTCTGATTGTTTTCTTGTTTCTAAATCTTTTTGTCCTTAATTTTGGTTATGAGAGGAGGCACAGTATGTCCACCTACGCCTCCATCTTGGCCAGAAGTCCCTTTGCTCATTTTCTAATAGGATTGTTTGTCTTCCTGGAGTGGAGTCATGTGAGTTCTTCATATATTTGGGAGATCAAACCCTTGTCTGATATATAATTAACAAATATTTTCTCTCACATTATGGGTTCCCTGTTCGTTTTGTTGATAGTTTCTTTAACTGTGCAGAAGCCTTTTAACTTCATGTAGTCCCATTTGTTTATTTTTTCCTTTATTTCCCTTGCCCTGTGGGATATATCAGCAAAATATTGCCATGCGAGATATCTGAAACTTTACTGCCTATGTTTCACTCTAGAATTTTTATGGTATTGTAGCTTATATTTAAATCTTTAATTCATTTTGAACTTATTCTGGTGTATGGTGTAAGATGGTGGTCTAGTTTCATTTTTTTTTTTGCACATATCAGTCTGGTTTTCCCAATACCATTTATTGAAGAGACTTTCTTCATTCCATTGTATGCTCTTGCCTCCCTTGTCAATTATTAACTGACCATAAAGATGTGGGTTTATTTCTAGGCTCTCTATTCAGTTGCATTGACATATGTGATGTTTTTATTTACAGTGGCCTTTTAGTATAGTTTGATATCAGGTATTATGATCCCTTCAACTTTCTTCTTCTTTCTCGAGATTGCTGAGGCTATTTGGGGCCTTTTATAGTTCCATATAAATTTTTGGAATATTGTTCTAGATCTGTGAAATACATCATTGATATCTTGATAGGAAATGCATTGTATCTGTAGATTGCTTTGAGTAGTATGTATATTTTAATGATGTTAATTCTTCCAATCTAAGACCATTGCGTATGTTTCCACTTATTTGTATCTTCCTGAATTCTTTCTTCAGTGTTCTAAAGTTTTCTTAGTATGGGTCTTTTACCTCCTTGCTTCAATTTAATCCTAGGTACTTTTTTTCTTTGTTACAATAATAAATGGGACTGTTTTCTCAATTTCTCTTTCTGATAGTTTATTACTTGGTATATAAAAATGCCATCAATTTCTGAATATTGACTTTGTAAACTGCTACTTTGCTGAATGTATTTATTAGGTCAAGTTATCTTTTGGCTTTTTTTTTTTATTGGAGCCTATAGGCTTTTCTATGTACAATATCATGTTGTTTGTGAATAATGACAGTTTTACTTCCTTCTTTACAATTTGGTTGCCATTTATTTCTTCTTCTTGCTTGATTACTGTGGCTAGGACTTCCAGAACTATGTCAAATATGAGTGCTGGAAGCTGATACCCCTTCCCTTCACTGTTGGTTCCCTGTCTTGTTCCTGACAGGGAAATGTTTTTAGTTTTTGCTCATTGAGTATGGTTATTGCTTATAAAAGTTTATGATCTATTTCAAGTCTATTTTTGTAAATGGTGTTAGGAAGTGTTGATGCTGATTATGTTTTTCATCTGAGTATCCAGAATCGTTTGTGAAAAACACACTCCTTTTTCTGTTGAGTTGGCACCTATGATGAAAATCAATTGACTATTTATATGTAGGTCTACTTTTGGATTTTCTATTGTTTCATTGGTCAAGGTCTGTCTTTTTACAAATACCACAGTCATAAGTACTGTATCTTTATAGTAAATACTGAAAACAGGTGATATCTGTACACTAACTTTTTCTATTTTTCAAAATTAATTTACTTGTTTTAGGCATTCCCCTAATGATTAGTATGTGAGCATCTTTTCATGTACCTCTTGACCATTTATTTGTGTCTTCTCTAGAAATGTCTTACTCAAATCAGTTTTTGTTTTTTATTGTTGTTCAATTACAGTTGTTCTCCATTTTCCCCAATTACTCTCCCCTGCCCTCCCCATCCCACACCTCCCACATTCAATCCTTCCCCACCCCATTGTCTTACTCAAATCTTTAACACATTTTTAAATCAGGTTATTAGTTGTTTGTTTGTTTTTGCTATTGACTTTACTACTGAGTTCAGGACCCTTATATAATTTGTAAAGTAATCCTTCACCTGATACAGTATTTGCAAACACTTTCTCCCATTCCCTAGGCTGCCTGTCCATTTTATTGATTGTTTCCTTTATGGCACAGAATGTTTTGGGGTTGATGTAGCCCCCACTTGTCTACTTGTGCTGTTGTCTGTGCTTTTGGTGACATTTCAAAAAAAGTATTGTTAAGACTAATGTGAAGAAGATTTTTTAAGTATAGTTTATTGATTATGCTATTACAGTTGTCCCAATTTTTTCTCCCCTTTATCTCCCCTCCCTCCATCCTGTACCCCCCAAACCTCCAGCATTCCCAGCTTAGTTCATGCCCATAGATTGTACATATAAGTTCTTTGATTTCTTTCTTTCCTGTACCATTCTTAACCTCTCCCTGCCTATTTTATGACTACCAATTATGTTTCTTATTCCCTGTACCTTCCCCCACATTTCCCCCTCTGTCTCCCCACTGAAAACCCCCCATGTGATCTCCATTTCTCTGATTCTGTTCCTATTCTAGTTGTTTGCTTAGCTTTTGTTTTCATTATTTTTTAGGTACAGTTGTCGATAGTTGTGAGTTTGTTGTTATTTTACTGTTTATAGTTTTTGGTCTTCTATTTCTTAGATAAGTCCCTTTAACCTTTCATATAATAAAGACTTGGGAATGATGAACTCCTTTAACTTGACCTTATCTGGGAAGTATTTTATCTGCCCTTCCACTATAAATGATAGCTTTGCTGGATAGAGTAATCTTGGATGTAGGTCCTTGACTTTCATGACTTGGAATACTTCTTTCTAGCCCCTTCTTGTCTGTAAAGTTTCTTTTGAGAAATCAGCTAATAGTCTTATGAGAACTCCTTTGCATGTAATGTTCTCCTTTCATCTTTCTGGTTTTAAGATTTTCTCTTTATCTTTAATCTTGGGTAATGTAATTATGGTTTGTCTTGATGGGTGGTTCCTTGGATCCAACTTTTTTGGAGACTCTGAGTTTCCTGGGCTTGCATGTCTCATTCCTTTGCCAGATTGGGGAAGTTCTCCTTCACTATTTTTTTCAAATAAGTTTTCAATATCTTCCTCTTCATCTTCTCCTTCTGGCACCCCTATGATTTGGATGTTTAAAGTTGTCCCAGAGGTTCCTAAGCCTCTTCTCATTTGTTTTTATTCTTGTGTCTTCATTCTGGTCTGGTTGAATGTTTATTTCTTCTGTTTAGTCCAAATAGTTGATTCGAGTCCTAGTTTCCTTCCCTTCATTGTTGGTTCCCTACACATTTTCCTTTATTTCACTTTGCATAGTCTTCACTTCTTACTCTGTTTTGCAACCATACTCAACCATTTCTGTGAGCATCCTGATTACTAGTATTTTGAACTCTGCATCTGATAGGTTGGCTATCTCTTGATCCTATATTTCTATTTTTGGAGTTGTGATCTGTTCTTTCATTTGGACCATATTTTTTTAGTCTCAGTGTACCTTTTATGTAGTATGGGGTGGAACCTTAGGTATTTGCCAGGGTGGGGCAACCCATGTTGCTTTGTTGTGATGCTGTATGTGGGGGAGAGATCTGAGAGGGGACAATGCCTCTTGCTCAGCTCTGGGCTGACTGTCAGTCACTTCCCCCACTACCCACAAGCAAATTGGGCTCTTCTGGTGCTGCTTCTGGGGTGGGTGCATTTGTGTACATTCTAGGACTCTGTGGGTCTCTCTAACCAACTCTCCTGTGAGGCTGGGAATTTCTCCCCCTGCAGCAAACCCCACAGATTTTACACTCAGAGATTTTGCGACTTTATTTCCTCCCATGCTGGAACCCTGGTTTGCATGGTCTGTCTCGCTCCCCAGTTGTTCCTCCCAATTATCTGCATGCAAATGTGTGACCACCCATTCCGCCAGCCATTGCTTTGCTGCAAGTCCTTTCTACCCCACCTGCTCATCTCCAGCAGTCTGGATGAATGTTTCTTCTTTAACAACTTGATTCTTGGACTTCCATACAGTTCAATTTTCTGGAAGTTCTGTTTTTTTTAATTTTGTGTTGTCCTTCTTTTGGTTGTATGAGGAGATGAAGTGTGTCTATCTACCTATGCCCCCATCTTTGCTGGAAGTCAGCTATTTTTTTATTTGTTGCCATACCATACTGTTTTAATTATTATTGTTTTATAATATGTTTGAAATCAGAAAGTGTGATGCTCCCAGCTTTGTTCTTTCTCAAGATTTTTTTTCTTATTTAGGATAATTTTCTTTCTATTTCTGTAATAAATTCCATTGGGATTCAGTAAGGATTGCATTAACTCTGTGGATCACCTAAGGTAATATAGACATTTTAACAATATTAATTCTTCCAATTCATGAGTACAGGATGTTTTACCATTTGTTTGTGTCTTTTTTACTGCTGTTGTTCAGTTACAGTTGTCCTACATTTTCCACTGTTGCTCTCCCTTGCCCTGCCTGTTTCTTTATTAATTACTTTTATCAATACTGTTTTAGTTTTTGGTATAAAAATCATTCACCTCCTTAGTTAAAGCTAAATCCTAAGTATTTTATTCTTTCAAGTGCTTTTGTTAGTAAGATTGTTTTCTTAATTTCTTTTTGGATAGTACATTGTTAATGTGTGGAAACGCAACTTAGTTTTGTATGTTGATTTTATAACCTGTCTCTTGCTGAATTTGCTTATTAGTACTAATAGGTTTTGTATTTGTGTGTGTGTGTGTTTGCCTGATCTTTAGGGTTGCTTACAGATTGCATTATGTCATCTGTAAACAGAGATAATTTCCTCTTCCCTTGTGATATGGATACCTTTTTTTCTTGCTTAATTATTCTATTAGAACTTCCAAGACTATATTTAATAGAAATGTGAGAGTGGTTATGGTCTTATTCCTGATCTTAGAAGAAAAGCTTTTAGTTTTTCACCATCAAGCATGATATTAGAGGTGAGCTTGTCTCATATATTATTTATGATGTTGAGTTATTTGCTTCAATACCAGATTTGTTGAGAATTTTTATCATGAATGTGTATTAAATTAGGCCAAGTGCTTTTTCTGCATCTATTGAAATGATCATGTGATTTTTTTCTTTTATATTATACATGTGTTTCTTTTATTGATTTGTACATGTTGAACCATATTTGTATACCAGGAATAAATCCCAGTGGATCATGGTATTTTTCTTTTAATGTGTTGTTTAATTCAGCTTGGTAGTATTTTGTTTAACACTTTTACATCTATATCTATGGACTGTTGGCCTTTAGTTTTCTTGTGCTGCCTTTTTCTGGGTTCGATATTAGGGTAAGTTTGGCCTCATAAAACTAGTATGGAAACATACTGTACTCTTAAAACTTTTTTTGAATTATGATGAATTGTCATTAACTTTCTTTTAAAGGTTTGGTAAAATTCCTTATGGAAGTTACCCGTTCCTAGGATTTTCTTTGTTGGGAGATTTTTGATTTTTGATTTATTCACCTTACTAGTGGTAGATATGTTTAGACTTTAATGCTTCATGGATTAATCTTGGTAGATTGTATGTTTCTAGGAATTTACCTGTTTTACTAGATCACCCAATTTATTGGCACTTACTTGTTTGTTGTGCTCTCTGGTGGTCCTTCTTACTTCTGTGACATTAGTTGTAATGTCTCTTATCATTTCTGACTTCTATTTTATTGTTTTGTTTAGTTAGTCTAGCTAAATGTTTGTTTATGTTTCCAAACAACCAACTCTTAGTTTTGTATTTTTTTCTATTGTTTTTATACTCTCTATTTCATTTATTTCTGTTACATTCTTTACCACTTCCTTCCTTCCTCTGATACTTTATTGTTAGTTTGTTCCTTTTCTAGTTCTTCGAGGTGTAAACTTAGGTTTCTCGTTAGAGGGCTCTCTTCATTTTTAATGTAGGTATTTATCATCAAAAACTTTTCTTTTACTATTGCTTTTGCAGCATCCCATAAATTTTGTTATGTTGTGTTTTTATTTAAACCTGGCTGAAGATATTTTCTAATTTGATATCTTCTTTGACCCATTGGTTGTTCAAAATGTGTCATTTAATTTTGAATCTTTCTATTTTTCTTCTACTATTGGTTTCTAGTTTATTTCATTATGGTCAGAAAATATACCTGGTATAATTTCAACCTACTTAAATTTGTTAAAAATTGTTTTGTGATATAACATATGATCAATCCTGGAGAATGTTTTATGCACACTTGAGAAAAATATATATATATTATGTGTCTGTTTGTTGGAATAAACTGTATATTTTTATTAGGTTCATTCAGTCTATAGTGTTGTTCAAGTCCACTTTTTTTTTGTTGATTTCCTGTCCAGTTAATCAGTCTGTTATTGAAAGTAGTATTTTGAACTCTCCTACTATGATTGTATTTCCGGCTATTTCATACTTCAGTTCTACCAATGTTTGCTTTATATACTTAGGCTTCTGATGTTGGGTATATATCTTTTTAGGATTCTTATCTCTTTATTTTGAATTGATCATTTTGTCATTATCAATGTTTTGTTTTTCTCTTATGACTATGTATATTTTTTGCTTTATGTCTATTTTACCCAAAATAAGTATAGTTACCACTGTTCTTTTTTGGTTATATTTTCATGGAATATTTTTTCATCCCTTCATATTCAGCCTGTGTACATCTTTAAATCGAAAGTGAGTTTCTTATAGAGAGTATATAGTTGAATCTTGCTTTTTATCCATTGAGACACTAAATGTATTTTGTTTGGAGAGTTAAATTTGTGTACATTTATCAGTAAAGTAATTTTTGATAGGGAAGAATTTACTATTATATATTTTGTTAATTTTTGTCTGTCTACTGGTTATTGTTATCCTCTTGTTTCTCTTGCTGTCTTCATTTCCTTTATATTATTTTTAGTATTGATATGCTTTGATTTCTTTTTTGTATAACTTCTATAGGTATTTTCTTTGTGGTTGCCTTGGAGTTTGCATAAAATATCTTATAGTTATAATAGTCTATTATAAGCTGATAACAATTTAAGGTCCATTGCCTATAAAAACTACTGTCTGTACCTCCCCCCATATTTTAGTCATTAATGTTACAACTTATGTATCTATTTGTATTGCGTAAGTTATTTTTAGCTATAACTTTTAGTAATAATATAACACTTAGTTATAGTCATTTTTAATACTTTTGTCTCTTCACTATTATGGTAGAATTAAAAGTAATTCACCCACCAACATTACAACATTTTGTCTATACTTTCACTATTACCTGTGAGTTTTGTACTCTTCATATGCTTTCATATTACTGTCTAGCATGCTTTCTTTTCAGCTTGAAGGAAGAAAATCCCATTACTATTTCTTATGAGGCAGGTCTAGTGGCAATGAACTCTGTCAGATTTTATGTTTTAGAAAAGTCTGTATCTTTATTCTAGAAGGACAGTTTTTCCAGGTATAGTATTATTGATTGGAAATGTTTTATTTAAGCATTTTTAATATATCACCTAACTTTAATATATCACCTAACTATATCACCTAACATAAGGTTCTGCTGAAGAATCTACTGACAATCTAATGGCTTCCTTTTTATTGTTATTTTTATTGCATATTATTGTTTATGCTATTACAGTTGTCCTCACTCTTCCCCCTTTGCCTACCTCCACCCAGCTCCACCACTCAGGCAATTCCTATGTCATTGTCCATGAGATTTCCTTTTATAAATTTAAATCATTTTTTATTTTTCAATAACAATGACATATTATATTATATTAATTTCAGGTGTTACACCCTAGTGATTAGACATTGTATAACTTAGAATATCCTCGTGTGTAACAACTTGCTTTTCTCTTGAGACTTTTAAAATTCTTACTTTTTCTTTGACTTTTGACTTTTTGATCGTAATTGGCCTCATTGTGAATTCCTTGGAATTCATCTTGTATAAATCTTCTCAACTTCCGGAATCTAGATGTCCATTTCCTTTCCTAGGTTGGGAAGTTTTTAGCCATTATTTCTTTGAATAAACTCTTTCTCTCTCTCTCTGTCTCTCTCTGTCTGTCTGTCTCTCTCTCTCCCTCTCTCCCCCCCTTATGGAACTACTACAATAAGTACATTGCTGTACTTGATGGCATCTTATTGGTCTTATGGGCCTTATTTACTCTTCTTTATTTTTTTCTTTCTGCTCCTCTGAATGAATAATTTCCCATGACTTGACTTAGCAGTCACTCATTAATTCATTTGCTTTACCTAGTCAGCTTTGAACTCCTCTAGTGAATTTTTTAACTAATTTATTTATTTTAATTATTTTATTGTTATTCAATTACAGTTGTCTGCATTTACCCCCCACCACTCCCCCCAAAGCCATCCCTATCTCCTGCCCTTGCTTCTACCCCCGACCTTGGTTTTGTCCATGTGTCCTTTATAGTTGTTCCTGAAAACCCTTCCCCCTTTCCCCCCCATTATCCTCTCCCACCTCCCCTCCAGTTACTGTCAGATTGCTCTTAATTTCAATGTTTCTGGTTATATTTTGCTTGCTTTTTTATTTTGTTGATTAGGTTCCAGTTAAATGTGAGATCATATGGTATTTGTCCCTCACCACATGGCTTATTTCATCTAGTGAATTTTTTAATTCAGTAAATTGTATTCTTTTAGCTCTATGACTTTTTTTATGCTAAAGTTTATTTCTTTGTTGAAATTCTCAGTATCACTTGCATTTTTTTGCTAACTTTGGTGAGCATCTTTATGATGGTTATTTTGAATTCTCTATTAGGTAAGTCATATGCCTCCATTTCATAGTTAGATTGTGGAGATATATTGTTTCTTTGTTTTAAAAATCTCTATTCTACTTCTATTAATTTTTTCATCCTATTTAAGGTTATTTTTTAATTCTTTGCATGTTTTGTAATTTTCTGACAGACTTTGTAAATAAGATAACAGTAGTGAATAAAGTACTTGATATTTATTCTCAGAAAAAATATGCATTGGTGTGTTGGGCCACTATTATAGTAGACAACTAAATTGGAATGATCTGTATTTGAGAAAATATTGGTATGTGTTAGAGCTTTATTTGAATTCTTTTCATCACTTTCTTCAAATGTTTTAAGAATGGGATTGCTCTGACTGGTGTGGCTCAGTAGGTTGGGTGTCATAAAACAAACTAAAAGGTCGATGAATGTTTTTCTAGCACATTGATGTTTCTCTCCCTCCCTTTAAAAATAAATAAGCAAAATCTTCTTTTAAAAGAATGGGATCAAGATTTTGCTCTTAGCAGAGGTTGGGTTCTGTGTATGAATGAGATTATAGAAATCTCTTTAAACTACAGTCTAGTTTCCAGATTTTTTTTATCTGACACACCCTCTTTGTCGCCCATTCCTGCACTTTTTTCTTCACTCTCCCAAACTTTTGAAGGGCCACTGCAGAGAAGGACTAATGAAGTACCCCAGAGCTATTTTTCTCAAAAGTTTTCTCATGCCCTGAGGTATCAGAATGCCATGCATTTCTTTCTACAAGTCCTGGAGTGCTGTGGAGGGATTTTTTTTCACTACCCCCTACACACCCAGCTTCTGGAAGGCTAGTGGACTGCACCTAGTGAAGGTGCAGAGTATTTTGGAAAAATTACTCAGATCTCTGAAAAACAAGATTTTTAGCTGATTTATTTACTGTTTTGCATATAATAGGCACCCAATAAATGTGTTTAGTGAATATAAATCTTATTCTCTCAGATTTCAGGGTATCTGGGACAAGAGGGTCAGATAACAGAGATTTTCCTCTCTATCTCTCTTCTATTGGTTTCTAAAAAAATTAATGAAATTACAAAAGAAGTATTTATTAGGCATTTTACACTTGTAATCAAATGAATTATCGAATGTTCTACCTTCTTGCTTACCCAAATCATGAAAAGCCAAGTGGAGTCTCATAAGAATGGGGAAATATAAAATTGTTTTATTTGTTTTTCTAAATGGATTTTCTCAGGTGTGGGATACCACATAGTCATGGCGAAGGAGCCTCACTGTAATGTTGAAGAAATCTCCAAATTGATACATTATCATATACCAGCAGCAACTTTGGAGAAGAATGTTAGAAATGAATTATCTTTTATTCTACCCAAAGAGTACACACACAGGTATGGATTACGAGAGTACTAAAAGTTGATGTTTAGATAACAGGAAATTGTTACTTTTTCTGGTTTCTTCAGGCTTGACAAGTAGAGTTCTTTCAAAAAACCCAAACTGAAGTCCTAGCCGCCTCTTGGACTGAAGAGAGGAATGACACCTCATCATTTTACTGTCCCAGTTTTAATTGTTGATAACTGATGGTATGTTGTAGGTAGAATAACAATTGTTTGTTGAGTAGAGCGAATAGAAATATTAAGAAAATGAAAGAAAAAATGCCTGTAGTGGTGGCTCCTGAAGCCAAGGTGACAAACGCCAAGAGGAATAAATAATTTCACTGCACTGTAGTTAGCCAAGTTATTCATCAGAGGGAGTTGCAACAACAACAACAAACTTTAGCTTTCAAATGGAAACTAAGAGTACTCATCAGTGACTTTCAGAGTATGGTATTTTTGTCTTTTTGTCATGTACAAGTAAGTACTTGCTTTGATAGTCCATAGAGTTAAACAAGTTGTCATAATCAAGAAGAATAAGAAAAATTTTAATGTCTCCTTTTCTAATAAAAAGAGGAATGTATAAAAAAGACAAAAACAGAAAAGGAGTTACATTATTTGAACTTTTTATTTAGCAATCTGGAAGTTATTGAGAAGCAGCAGCTTAGAACAATATGGTCAGGCAGCAAAGCAGAAGCAAGACCCTCATCATGAGCAGGAACAAAGGTATAAAGTATCATCGAGAATTGGAAATAAAATTCTAGACATGTATCCTTAAAGAAGCATGAATCAGGTGGGAGCTTTGGCCCATTTTGATAGCTGTGGTCCATGGGAAGCTGCCAAATCTCTCTGGACACACAGGTAAAGCACTTGCTTAAACTTTTCACACTATCCTCTTGTCCTTATCCATATAGATACAAATGACATTCTCAAAAGTAAAAAAGGAAATTCAGAAGCAGCTGATGTTTTATAACATACTTTTTAATTTATCATATTGTCCCATTCCATCAGATCTTCACATTTGGAAGGTGATGTTAATCATATATCCTTACCAATCATTTGGACTTAGAGGACAAAAAAAAAAAAAAACAAAAAAAAAAAAAACCCACAAAGGAAGATGATCTTAGAGGTGAACAACTAATTGTAGATTGCTCTTCCATAAATCCAGATTTGGAATGATACACTCACTAGAAATAAAATGAAATGTGAATTTAAGGAAGAATGTCTTTTCTTTAAGAGGGAAAGTTTTAAACTAATGAAGAGAAAATTGTAAGAAAAAGAAATACCTATAGATTTAGTTATCTCAGAGTATCATATGAAAAGAATGAAATAATTGTTAAACTCCTAGTGATTTTTCAATTCAGCTAAAATTTTGATAGCTGATGGTAATTGAGCTCTTGCTTTTTGCAAGACATTGACCTAACATGCATTTATTTACCTGAATAAATAATAAAGAAGAGAAAAAGAAATAATTGCATATGCCTATATTCTAATTTATTGAATGTATCTCACAAGGGAGGTGATTTTGACACTTTAAAACCATGCTGTAACTTGCTGTAAAACTTTGCTGAGACTTACTTAAGTTGGAATGAAAGTTAAGTTTAGAATATGGCAATGGAATGATATACAGCATTCCAAAGGAATGGATATATAAGAGAGGTATCAGAATAGTGTTGCATTTTGAGGAACATTTAGATCCTTAAAGTTCATGAATGAGTTTGTAAATATGCAGAAAAACCAGTGGATGACAATAGAAAGATAAATAAACATGATAAAAACATTCTGTGAAACTGGAGGTTATAAGGAGGAAATGAGTAGTATATTTTTGATACAAGGGTTAAACAAGATAACATAGTAAAGTAAGTAGTTCTCTTAGACTTGTAACTTGTTTTATTTACATCAAAGCAGGTCTTATATGGGTCCCTGACTTTTCTTCACAACTTTAACACATCCTAAGATGGAGGAAATAAGAAACAAATTGCTACTCTAAATCTAATTTTGATAATCAAGAACGTGCTGGCCTCAGAGGGGAAAATGTCAGAGAACTTGGGGGAAATTTGCCACATCATGGTGAAGTTCACACCTAGAGAAAAGGAAGGATTTGGTATATTTAGACACAGGCCAAAATTGGAAGATATATAAATAAGCAAGACTAGCTAGCAAAACCTCTTGAAAGAAAAAGTCATTTAAGATTATTTTGAAGATTCAAAAATGAAATTCTGACCACAGATCCCAAAGGTTAAAAAAATAAAGTAATACCTAATATTCAATGAGAAATAATAATAAAGAGGTTAGTAAACAATATATCAGGAAGTTTAAAATGCATTGTGCATTTTTCTTAGAGTTTGGGGTATCATGACCAAAGTTAACTCCTGAGTAGAAATACTGGAAAAATGTATGAGGACTGCAAGAATCTTTTCGGTAGAGCAAAAGGAGGAGAGCAACTATGTGAGATAAAGTTAAGCAAGTTATCCAGGAAAAAATAGAAGGGAAGTTAAATGTGTGATAGATTCAGATAAAATCCAGATGAAAATTCTGCTTTGGCAGGGCCTCTTTTGGAGTAACCTGATACCTTCATCTACTCTAGCCTCAACTTGTCTTAAAGGCATCAGATTTTGGAGTTGGGATCTGGCAATAAGAAAAAGAAAAGTGTAAAATTTCTTCACTAAACATATGAAAGACAAGAAGCTTTAGTATTTGTTATCAAGGAAGCAAAATGCTTCAGCTTCTTTGAGTCAGTCTTTTTAATCAAAGAGAATGATCTTTTAATTCAAATACAAGAATAAACAAGAAGGGAGAGACTTTCAGGATGCCTCTCACAGATTAAATAAATTCAAGTCTCCCAGCTAGGATGACATGTTCATGAAACCCTCAAATCCCTGCACAGTGATTATAGATGAATAAATGTTAAGTGAAATAACATTGCAACAATAACAGGAGAAAATAAAAGTACTTGTTTTACCTTTTTACAAACGATATAATGATTTTTAAGGTTATATTAAATCATAGTAATGGGGAAGCAGGCTGGATTCAAATGCACGCCCATTCATCTCCAAAGTCCATGTTCTTCCATCTACACCATGATGTTAGAAAACTGACGATATGCCAATCTAATCCAATGTTAAACTTCACAAATTGATACCAATGATCTCAAGGTTGATTCTTGAGAAAATAAAAAATAAAAGGAAGAAAACTAGAATGAAAATTTAGAAGTGAAATCACTGAATCAGGTAGCATCTCACCTTAGTCTTGGGCAGAATTTCCTCCAGAAGATCTGTGTGATTATAAGTTCTCCTGAATAAATATCAATCTCCTTTCATAAGGATGAAAGAAAATACTATTAAACTATAGGAAGGATATGGAATTTTGAAATAAAAGGCTCATAGGAAATGCCTACTATGAAAATTAATGTACTGCAAGAATAGAAAACTTTACAGACTCTCTGCTTTCTAATCTGAATCCAATTACAAAGGACACTATAAGTCTATTAAAGAAGGCTCTGTGATGAAGGAGAGCAACATAAAATGAAATAAAATTCCTAATAACTAATAAAAGTCTGACCAATAATTTTGGAAGAAAAGAGAACTAGTGAAAAGAAAGACTATGTCAAGAATTATTCCCAGCCCTGGCTGGTGTAGCTCAGTGGATTGAGCTCGGGCCTGCGAACCAGAGGATCGCGGTTCGATTCCCAGTCAGGGCACATGCCTGGGTTGCAGGCCAGTTCCCAGCAGGGGACACACGAGAGGCAACCGTACATTGATATTTCTCTCCCTCTCCCGCTCTCCTACCCTTCCCCTCTAAAGATAAATAAATAAATAATCTTAAAGAAAAAAAAATTATTCCCAGAACTCTAAGCAAATTTTAAAGAATAAAAAAAGACCAATCCATTACCACTGCACATTCATGAGAATGGCTAAAATTGAAAAGACATGTAAACATGACAATTGGATCTCACTGATATGAGAAATACATAGTGGTAAAAATGGTGTGGAAAATGTTTTGGCAATTTCTACTAAGCTAAATAAGTACTTGTCATATGACCCAGCAATAGTGTATACCTAAAGAACACACGTCTATCAAAAGATATATAAAAGAATGTTTATGTTTGTAAACACTTTATTCGTAACAGCTCCAAACCAAAAACAGCTAAAATATTCATCAGCAGGAAAATGAATGAATATTACTCAGCAATAGGAAGGAATGAACTAGTGGTATATAAAACATAAATGAATTTCACAGACATTGTATTTGGCAAAACAACACAGACCATAGGATTCCATTAATATGAAGTTCAAGAAAAGATCGTAGTAATCTTTGGTTATGGAATTCAAAAATTAATAAATGTAATGGATAGAAGGAATTACATCAAATGGTAACAGGGGTAGTCTCTGTGTGGTCACATTTTTTCTTTGCTTTTTACAATAGTCTATCTTCCCCAAATAATATATACATATATACTACATATTTATATTTATTACATATTATATCTCATACATTATATGTATGATATACTGTATATAATATATAATAAAACATGATTAGAAAAACCTTATACTCAGATTTATCAAATTTTTTCTTTTTATAATTTTTGTATTCTCCAAAATTCAAATACTATATATAATATAATATTACATTGTATTATCTATTATCTATTATATACTATATACTATATTATATTGTACATAATATTATTGAATTTTTCTTTTTATATTTTTGTATTCCCTAAATATAAATATCATATAATATTATATGTTGCATATTACATAATATATAATATTAAATATTGTGTGTTATATAGCATGTAATATGTGCTGCATATTATATAACATATATTATATATTGTGTGTGGCATTATATATTTTACAATATATAATATAAAATATGACAATATATTGTAGTATATTTTATACGATATATAAATTTATATATAAATATCATATATAATATATAATGTTAAATATACTGTATATCATATATCAATATCTAATATAGTAATATAGCATATATTTATATATTGATGTCACTATATTAACATATATTAATAAATGTGTTTATTAATATATATTACTAGAATATAAGATATTTTATTATACACAGTATATAATAAATATTAACATAGTATTTGACAAATATAAATTTATACATTAAAATATTATATAATATATAATAATATAATGTAACATAACATAATAATATAATAATAATTTTATTGTATCATGTTGCATTATTTATTGTTATGTATTATATTTAATACATAAATATACATGTATGCTTAATACATAAATATACATGTATATTTAGCACATAAAACATACATGCATGTTTAATATTATGTAATATTAAAATGTGTAAATTTATATCCGTTAAATACTGTCTTAATTATATATTTATATGCTGTATATAATAAAACTATATGTTTTAGTAATATATAGATAGACATATTTATTAATATATATTAAAACATAATAAATATATACATGAATAAAATATAAAACACATAAATGAATACATGTATTAACATGTATTAAACATATAATAAATGTATATATAAATATATAAGTATATTTATATATTTAATATATTAGTTTAATATTATGTTAACACATATAATGTTTATATTTGTTGAATGCTATCTTAATTATATATTTATACACTATATATAATAAAACTTGTATAATTAGAAAAGTAGATATAGGTACTTCATAATATGATTGGCTCACATAATAATTTGTTTTATTGTTATTAATTTAGCTATTATAATTATGTTTTATTACTAATTATTTTATCACTAAGCAGCTTAGAGTTTGCTAATCTATATGATTATATAATGATAACATTAAAAATTTTATATATTCCTAAAGCATAGAAAACAAAATTATCCCATAATTGCCCCCCATAAAAATAATTACTGGGAGAATTTGCTGTGTGTTTTCCATGACCATGACATACACCCACTGACATATGTACAATTATAGTAATTGGTTTTATAGAGATGAGATCTTATATTCACTTACCAGCATTTTCAGTCAACTTTCTATGACAGGACTTTTAGGGTTTCTTTGTTTGTAAGATGACTGAAATAAAATCTACATTTTACTTAGATCTTACTCTATCATACATTCCTACTATAATTTATTGATTAAGTTGTTGACAGATATTTATTTCCACTTTATGCCTTATTATTCCACTTTAAAATAACACACAGTGTAATTCTAATTTTGTCATATATTGTGTAAAGCCAAAAGAAATAAAAATAAGTTTCAAAATATTCTTGTATTAACAGTGGTATCCATGTGATGATTTTCATTTTTTATACACTCATTTTCTGAATTTTGTACAATGCACACACATTAATTTCATAACTAATGTAAAAGCAGCATAAGAAGATATGGATGAACCTTAATTGGAAAGGAAGAAGCACAGGAAGAAATGGACTTAAAACATGTGAAGAAAGAAAGGAGCTCCTACCCTTTGCAACAGCATAAATGAAAATGGAGAGCATTATGCTAAATGAAATAGGCCAGGAAGTGAGGGACAAATACCATATGATCTCACCTTTAAGTGGAACCTAATCAACAAAACAAACAATCAAGCAAAATATAATCAGAGACATTGAAATTAAGAACAAACTGATAGTAACCAGAGGGGACTTGGGAGGGGATAATGGGGGAAAAAGAGGGAAGGGTTTCAGGAGCATCTATAAAGGACACATGGACAAACCAAGGGGGGATGGGATCAAGGGTGAGAAGTGGGGATGGCTGGGGTGGGGGGAAGTGGTGGGGGGAAAGTAGAGACAGCTGTACTTGAACAACAATAAAAAAAGTAAAGAAACATGTGAAGAGCTGTCATGTAGATAGATTATATCTGATTATATAACCTAAAGGGACAAGGTTAGAACTAATATGCACAACTAGATAGAATTAAATGGAAAACAATTTAAGCTCAAATATGGAGGAAATTTTAACAAATCTACCAAAAGAGGAAATTTAGAGTTCTCCAACAGTGAGAGTGTACAGATAGGTTCAGTTGCTTCTCAGTGAGACTATAATAGATGATTTTGAGACCTGGAGGTTTCTGGAAAAGAAAATTCTTTGAATGTGAAGTACTGTAAAATCTTCCCAAGAAAATTGTTTTCTGAAATCCCTGATGTCTCCACATTTCACTTGGCTCAGTTTCTTTAGATTTTCTTGTTGAATCACATGGTTCTGTCTACATCTTCAACCTCTGCTAAACCTGCTCCATTTTCCTCTTTCTTTCCTATTAACTCAAATGTAATTTTCTATGTTGATTTATCAACATGTATGTTGATTAACATACATGTGTGTGACAAGTTAACTGATGTCAACTTGCTAGAGTTATTAGCATAAATAGAGTCTCTTGATATTTTACTTGAAGACCAAAATTTTGTATATCCAAGTGCTAAGTAGAGTGGGAAGAAATTTGCTATAGTAAATGGTGAGTTTCTTTCTTTTTTTTACCATTTCCCCCACCTTTATTATTCACCAGAGGCATGAAATTATAATGAGCATTGAAGTGCAGAGTGATCTACATTTTCCACACGGCAGAGAATAAATTAGTTTAGAATAAAAATATGTAAATAAGCCCTGGCTGGGTGGCTTAGTCATTGCAGCATTGCACCCCTGCACCACCACCCGTCCCCTCCCCCCGCCCCCCACCACATTACATACACTGAAAGGTTGTGGGTTGATCCCTGTGCCCAGGGTTGCAGGTTCAATTTGCAGTTGGGGGACATTTGGTAGGCAACCAATTGATATTTCTCTCTCACATTGATGTTTCTCTCCCTGCCAATCTCTGAAGTCAATAAAAACATACTCATGTGAGAATTTTTTTAAATGTTAAAAAGTATGTAAATAAGAAAATCTGATTTGGTGTTAGTATTTTCTTTTCCTCCCTCTCCGTTCCCTATTCCCATTTTTATTCCAGCTTTGAAGGTCTGTTTACTGATCTGGAAAAGAGACAGAAAGAGCTGGGCATTGCTAGCTTTGGTGCTTCTATCACTACTATGGAAGAAGTCTTCTTTAGGTGAGAACAATGCATAGGGAAAATAAAAACACTGAGTGAGGAAAGGGTCATGTCTAAGCCCCCTTTGTAAACTCACCGAACTTTCAGGTTCACACATTAGAAGGTAAGAGGTGTAGGGGGAGGGAGGGGCCTGATGTAATTTCTTTTACAATAAGAGCATGGAAAAAAATTAACACTAGCATTTTATAAAAGAATGGATATTTTAACTTACTCGATGTATGAATTAGATCTTCATCTTTAACTTGAATGAGCTCAACTTAATGAAAAATTATGTTCTTGTTTTTCTTGCCCTCCCTTGGCTTGGCAGCAGTCCTGTGACTGGTATTCCAGGAACCACTGTTCTGCTATAGTTGTCATGTTGTTTTTATATAATGCTTCTACCAGTCAGTGAGCAAACCGGGAAGCCTTCTAAATTGGGTGTTGTCACTCAGATTTTCCAAATACGATGTGTTGGGATAAAGTCAAAATGAAATACTTTGTACTTTTTAAATATAGGGTCAGTAATATGGAAGATTTGCAAACAGATGCCCTATCTATCCCACCTCAACCTGTCTCTCCGATGAGTGAAGTCTCAGTCAAGAACCAGAATCAGAATATGTCCAGAAATAAGAGAGCGGATTCTTTCAATATAAATGAAAGCCCTGCTATTATGTTCAATACTGGGGTAAGCACCTTTACTAAGAAACATGATATACATTTGGTTGGAGCACAAGAGGTACATTTTTAAATACTTAAATGAAAGGAATGTGGAATACTAAAACATTGCATACCCAGCCAGATATGGAGCAGCCTATACCACAACATAATTGCTTTCCTAATGCAGAAGTAATGAGTTCTAGATAAATATCTCAACTGTTATTCCTCAGTTGTTTTTGCTTTCTGTTTTAGAATTCTTTTCAAATTGATAACTCAGAAATTTGTTAGTTCATTGAAGCTGGAATGAGCTGGAATGAGCATGATTCTCTTTTTTGTTTGGTTGTTTGTCTTTAAATATATTTTATTGATTATGCTATTACATTTGTCCCATTTCTCCCCTATCATTCCCCTCCACCCTGCACAGCCCCTCCCACCCACATTCCCCCCTTTAGCTCATGTCTATGTGTCATAAGTTTTTTAGTTTCTACATTTCCCACACTATTCTTGCCCTTCCCCTGTCTATTTTCTACCCACTGTCTATGCTACTTATTCTCTGTACCTTTCCCCCTCTCTCCCCTTCCCACTCCCCTGTTCCTAACCCTCCATATGATCTCCATTTCTGTGTTTCTGTTCCTGTTCTAGCTGTTTGCTTAGTTTGCTTTTGTTTTAGGTGTGGTTGTTAATATCTGTGAGTTTGCTGTCTTTTTACTGTCATATTTTTTATCTTCTCTTTCTTAGATAAATCCCTTTGATATTTCATATAATAAGGGCTTGGTGATGATGAACTCCTTGAACTTGACCTTGTCTGAGAAGTGCTTCATCTGACCTTCCATTCTAAATGAAAGCTTTGCTGGATAGAGCAATCTTGGATGTAGGTCCTTGCCTTTCATGACTTGGAATACTTCTTTCCAGCCCCTTCTTACCTATAAGGTCTCTTTTGAGAAATCAGCTGACAGTCTGATGGGAACTCCTTTGTAGGTGACTGTCCCCTTATCCCTTACTTCTTCTGGAATTCTCTCTTTCATTTTAATTTTGGCTAATGTAATTATGATGTGCCTTGGTGTGTGCTTCCCTGGGTCCAACTTGGATGGGACTCTGAGCTTCCTGGATTTCCTGGAAGTCTATTTCCTTTGCCAGAGTGGGGAAATTCTCCTTTATTTTTTGTTCAGATAAGTTTTCCACTTGTTGCTCTTCCTCTTCCTCTTCTGGTACCCCTATAATTCAGATGTTGGGACTTTTAAAGATGTCCTCATTTTTTTTGAATTCTTGTTTGTTCATTCTTTTCTGTTTGGTTTGTTTGTTTCTTCCTTCTGGTCCACTCCATTTATTTGAGTCCCAGTTTTCCTCCCATCACTATTGGTTCCCTGTGTGTTTTCCTTCATTTCACTTAGTGTAGTCTTCATTTGTTCATCTAATTTGCGACCAAAATCAACCAATTCTGTGAGTATCCTGATCACCATTGCTTTGAACTGTGCATCTGATAGGTTGGCTATCTCTTTGTTGCTTAGATGAATTGGCTCTGGGGCTTTGACCTGTTCTCCCATTTGAGCTATTTTTGGGTGTTTCGGGGTTTTTTTTTGGTGTGGTCACACCTGTTCTGTAGTGAGAAGTGGAGCCTTAGGTGTTCCCCAGGGCAGGGAAGCCCAGTTGCTGGGTTGACACACTGTATGTCGGGGCGGGGTCAGAGAGGGGACAATGTCGCTTGCTCTGCTCTCTCTAGTATTTCAGTCCCTTCTGCCACTTTCCACAAGCAAATTGGGCCCTTCTGGTGCTGATTTCCATGTGGGTGGGCTTGTGTACATTCTAGGACCCTGTGGGTCTCTCCAACAAACTCTCCTGTGAGGCTGGGAGTCTCTCTTGGCACCTCAACCCCACAAGTGTTTTCAGTTGATGTTTTTAGGTTTTATTTCCTGGCACTGGGGCCCTGGGTTGCAAGATCTGTCTCGCTCCCCATTTTCACCTGGATTATCTGCACTCGAATGTGGGACCACCTGGTCAGCCAGCCACCTTGCGCGGCCTCACTGGGTCAGCCCGTTGCCACCCTGTGCCCGGGTCCACTAGTCACCTGCACACCTGGGGCTCCTGCGCAGCTGGGTCTGCCAACCTCGCTCCCTCCTGCTGCGACTCCGCCCCTCTTACCAGTCTGGATGAATGGTTGTCGGACTTCCATACAGTTCAATTTTTTGTTAGTTCTGATTGTTTTCTTGTTTCTAAATCTTTGTTGTCTTTTATTTTGGTTGTGTGAGGAGGTACAGTGTGTCCGCCTATGCCTCCATCTTGGCTGGAAGTCCTGGAGTGAGCATGATTCTTAATACTCAAGCATGCACAATATTTTAAATTTTAACAGTGGAAATTGATATATTTTTAACTTTATTTCTATTGTTGAAACTATTACAGATGTCTCCCTTTCCCACATCTTTGTCCACTTCTACCCACCCCTACTGTCCCTTATATCTGGCCATCATCACACTGTTGTCTTTGTCTATAAGTTATACATATATGATCTTTACCTAATCCCTTCACCTTCTTTGATCCAGTAGCCCCCAACTCTCCACTCCCCTCTCATAGCTGTTGGTCTGTTCCATGTATCTATGTTTCTGTTTCTATTTTGTTCATCAGTTTATTTTGTTCATTAGATTCCTCTTATAAGGGAGATCATATGGTATTTGTCTTTTACCAGCTGGCTTATTTCATTTGGCATAATAGTCTCCAGTTCCATCCATGCTGTTGCAAAAGGTAGGAATTCCTTCTTTTTTCTGCTGTGTAGTGTGCCATTGTGTAAATGTACACAGCTTTTTTTTATCCACTCACCTACCAATGGGAACTTGGGCTATTTCCAGATCTTGGCTATTGTAAATAACACTGCAATGAACATAGGGGTGCATATATTCTTTCCAATTGGAGTTTCAGGATTCTTAGGACATATTTCCAAAAGTGGAATTGCTGGGTCAAAAGGCAGTTCCAATTTTAATTTTCTGAGGAAACTCCATACTGTTTCCACAGTGGCTGCACCAGTCTACATTTCCACCAACAGTGCACTAGTCAAGGATGTGGAATTTATATTACAGAAGGGATTGTTCTTTAATCAGTATGAATCTCAGTGTGGGAAATCTCTTTGAGTTGCCCAGCATTTCTTTTATTCTCCTTCTAATGATCTATTGTACCTATAAAGCACCCTGGTTATCTTGACCATCAGAAGCCTGAGGAAAATCATCCTGTTGTGATTTTAAGCATATTATATCAAAAGCCAGAACTTAAATATTTTATTTATTCTTTATAGCAGAGGTCAGAAAACTTTATGTATGGAGATGATAAATATATAAGGCTTTGTGGGCCATATGATCTCTGTTGCAATCACTCAGCTCTGTCATTGTAGCAAAAAGCAACCATGGATAATACAGAAATAAATGGGTATGGCTGTGTTGACCCCTGCTTTAAACAGACAAAAGGTTGAGCATGCTCTAGTACATTATGATACTATGTTTGGATTCTATTCCAAGTATTTAGAAACTTTATGTATCTCTACCATAAAATTCCAAAAGGTCCATCCTAGTAATTTCAATGCGAATGACCTACTTAGGTCTATTAATACTGTAATGTTCTGTTTCTCTCTCCTTTCTGCAGTACTCCTTCTACCACCAGCAGTTCCGTGCCATGTTCATAAAGAGGGCAATATTCAGTTGGCGTAACTGGAAACTCGTTTTGCTGCAGATACTGGCACTTCTCGGTTCACTTACCTTTCTCTCAGAGACTAATAAGTTTTCACACAGTAATGATAATGAGAAGGTCAGAGAGATGAATTTGGGCCAATATGGTCAAACCATTGTGCCTGTATCTATTTCCGGGAATTCTAATTTGACTCTGATTTTCTTAAAATATCTTAAGAGTATACTAGAGTCTGACAACCACACAATTAAGGAAGTGAAAGGTAAGGCTCATTAAGAAAAAGATTGTTCTTAAATGATGATCTGGTTGTGTAACCTGTAAAGAAGGATCTTAACTGTATGTGTGGCTACATGATCCATTCTTTTCCTATTAGTCACCAATTTTATAGAGACAACTCAGAATCAAGAAATACTCACTTTAAGGCTAGTAGCCTCAAAACATTATTTGTGGAGGCACTTTGACTCCAGGTTGCCTACATGACACTTGGTCCTTCATGTAAAAAAAAAAAAAAAGTGCCAAAATACAATACCATAAAATTACACATGAGGTTTTTTGTTTGTTTTGTTTTTTAAGATCTGGTAGCAATGTGACATATCACACGAATCTAGGCCTTATGGAATGAAATGGTGGTCCCAAGCCATTCTTCCATCTCCTGCATCTTCCTCATCATTCATGTTGCCAGTTTTTTATTTTAGCCATTCTGGTAGGTATGTAATGATAGTTCATTGTTGTTTTTTTATACTTATTTATTTATTTATTTATTATTGTTGTTCAAATACAGTTGTCATTGTTTTAATTTGCTTTTCCCTAATGTGAATTTTGACATCTTTTTCATGTGTTTATTTGTCATCTGTATATCATTTTTAGTGAAATATATGTTCATGTCTTTTGTTCCTTTTAAAAATGGTGTTTTCTTTCACTTTTATGAAAGATCTTTACATATTTTCTCTCATACTGATGACTATCTTTTTATCATCTTAATGGGTTTTGCCAGACAAAAGTTTTATTTTGATGAAGTCCAACCTGTTAATTTTTTCTTATATAGATTGTATATTTTGTTTCAAATCTGCAACTCTGCATAGCCCTAGATAATGAAGATTTTTCTCATAAAAGGTTTATAGTTTTCTAAAAGTGTTATACTTTTGTTTTATTTGTTTTTAAAGATTTTATTTATTTATTTTTAGAGAGAGGGGAAGGCAGGGAGAAAAGAAGAAAACATCGATGTGTATTTGCCTCTTGAACACCCCCTACTGGGGACCTGGCCTGCAACACAGGCATATGCCCTGACTGAGAATCATCCAGCGACCTTTTGGTTCGAAGGCCGGTACTTAATCCACTGAGCCACATCAGCCAGGGCAGTTTTATGTATATTTTGTCCTATATGGAGATTTACTTATTTTTATTGTTGTTCAAGTACAGTTATCTCCATTTCCCCCCACAACTCCCCCCCCCACACACACTCCAGCCATCCCCATTTCCCAACCTTGATCCTACCCCTCTTTGGTTTTGTCCATGTGTCCTTTAGAGATGTTCCTGAAAACCCTTCCTCCTTTTCTCCCATTCTCCTGTTCCACCTCCCCTCTGGTCACTGTCAGTTTGTTATTTATTTCCATGTGTCTGGTTCTACTTTGCTCACTTGTTAGTATATTTAGAATTTTTCTAGTTGAATGCCAGGTATTGTGTGTGAAATTATAAATAATCTTCATGAGTTTTTTTTTGTTCTGTAAAGGTTTGATTTCTGATGGGCAATAAGATCAAAGAAAGATCTAAATTTAATCAGGAAATTTTAGTGCTTTGATGCTGGGTTGAAATATTTGTGAGAAGTGGTCTATTTCTTTTCTTTTGTAGAATTTTATTTTTAAGTATATTTTATTGATTATGCAATTACAGTTGTCCCAATATTTTTCTCCCCTTTATCCTCCTCCTCCCAGCACCCACCCAACTCCAGCATTCCCCCACCCCTTACTTCATGTCCATGGGTTATATATATAAGTTCTTTGGCTTCTCCCTTTCCTATACTATTCCTAGCCTCCCCCTGTCAATTTTGTGCCTACCTATTATGCTTCTTATTCCCTGTACCTTTTACCCCCATTCTCCCCACCGATAACCTTTCATGCGATCTCCATTTCTCTGGTTCTGTTTCTGTTCTAGTTGTTTGCTTAGTTTTGTTTTTGTGTTTTAGGTTCAGTTATTGATAGCTGTGAGTTTGTTGTCATTTTACTGTTCATAGTTTTTGATCTTCTATGTCTTAGGTAAGTCTCTTTAACATTTCATATAATAAAGGCTTGGTGACAATGAAGTCCTTTAACTTGACCTTATCTGGGAAGCACTTTATCTGCCCTTCCACTCTAAATGATCTTTGCTGGATAGAGTAATCTTGGACATAGGTCCTTGACTTTCATGACTTGGAATACTTCTTTCCAGCCCCTTCTTTCCTGTAATGTTTCTTTTGAGAAATCAGCTGATGGTCTTATGGGCACTCCTTTGTAGGTAAATTACTGTCTCCTCTTCTCTTCCTGCTTTTAAGATTCTCTCCTTATCTTTAATCTTGGGTAACTTAATTATGATGTGTCTTGGTGTGTTCCTCTTTGGATCCAATTTCTTTGGGGCTCTCTGGGCTTTCTGGACTTTCTGGAAGTCTATTTCCTTCACCATATCGGGGAAATTTTCCCTCATTATTTGTTCAAATAAGCTTTCAATTTCTCACTCCTCCTCTTCTTCTGGTACCCCTATGATTCACATGTTGGAGTGCTTAAAATTGTCCCAGAAGTTCCTAACCCTCTCCTCATTTTTTTGTGTTCTTGTTTCTTCGTTCTGTTCCAGCTAGATGTTTATTTCTTCCTTTTGTTCCAAATTGTTGATTTGAGTCCAATTTCATTCCCTTCACTGTTGGTACCCTGTGTATTTTCCTTTATTTCATTTTTTGTAGCCTCCATTTCTTTCTTCATTTTGTGAACCAGCTCCATCAATTCTGTGAGCATCCTCATAAGCAATGTTTTGAACTCTGCACCTTACAGGTTGTCTATCTCCTTGTTGCTTAGCTCTTTTTCTGGAGTTTTGATCTCTTCTTTCACTTGGGCCATATTTCTTTGTCTTGGTGCACCTGCTATGTAGTAATAGGTGGAGCCTTACGTATTTGCCAGGGTGAGACAACTCTCTTTGCCAAGATGTGGTGCTGTCTGTGGAGGAGGGGTCAGAGAGGGAACAATGCTGCTTGCTCTGCTTTCATCCCATTATCTGTCACTTCCCACAAGCAGATTTTGCCCTTTCAGGTGCTGATTTGCAGGTGGATGGGTTTGTGTACATTGTAGGACCCTCTGGGCCTCTCCAATGGACTCTTGTGTGAGACTGGGAGTTGCCTCCACTGCTACAACCTGCATAGATTTTTTTTATAGCCAGGGGTTTTTAGTCTTTAGTTTCTCACATTGAAACCCTTGTTTTCCCAGTCTGTCTCACTCCCCTATTGTTTCTCCCAGCTTATCTGCATACAAATGTGGGATTGCCTATGTGGTCTGCTGCCTTGCCTGGTGGCATGTCCTCTCCGCCCCTCCTACCAGTCTGGATGAATGTTTCTTCTTTAAGTCCTGGATTGTTGGACTTCTATGGAAATGATTTTATGGCAGTTCTGGTTGTTCTTTGTTTTTAAATTGGTTGTTATCCTTCTTTTGGTTGTGCAAGGAAGCAAAGTATTTCTGCTTATGGCCGCATCCTCAGAATTGGTCTATTTCTTAGTCTTACCCCTATGGTATAGCCCTTCATGAGCCCAATTGAGAACTGGAGGATTTACCTAAAGGCACCACCACCATTAATAAATCTAAAATGCCTCAAAGGAAAAAGGAACATAGAATGTTTGTCTTACTTCAGTGCATTTCCATTCCTTCCAAGGTCTTGAGCCCCAAATGTCGATTGCTTTCCTAGATATATGATACCTTTAAATGGGTGATTTTTAATTTTTATCCAGCTTTTTCATTTTCTCAGGAAGGTTTTATTGCTGTAAGATAAGTAATACAAGCTATAAGTGAAAGTACTCATAGATCAATTTAAGACATATAAGTAAGTTGGAAGAGTCTATACCTTGTCACCTGTTTTCTCTGTGAAGTATGAGTTTAGATTATAGGCAATGAAGTAAGAGAACTTGGATTCAATGATACAGTGCTTGAGGAGAATGGCAAATGTTTAAAATAATCATTATCAGAAAATTCAAAGGGATAAAAAATAAAATTAGTTGTTCTTCCACAATTATATTATAAATGATCTATAATGTGGGTAAACTGACAAATATTGTGTCCTTATCCTAGGGGATCTAGTGAAATATTTGATGGAAAATGAAGATTGTATTCACTTATGCATTGTTGCATTTTCCATTGAGGTAAAGAAAGATAAAATAATATTTACTGGTTTGTTCAACAATCAAGCATACCATTCACCATCCCTGATGCTGGCAATGTTAGACAACATTCTTTTCATGTCAATTTCTGGCCCTGATGCTTCCTTAACAGTCTCCAATAAACCTCAGCCACACTCTACTAATAAGAGACACAGTGAAACGTATGTTGTTTTTTTCATTAGAATGGAATTTTATACCTTAAATGCTTTTATTCCAATCTGATCATATTTGTATGATTAAAAATGGCTATTGATAGAAATATGTATTTTCTGCTATGTTGATTTTTGTATATCTACTTTTGTTCCTTCTTCTCCAGGGAATCAGATGGACACCAGGTGGCCTTAAATATACATTTTGGCATGGCTCTTTTTATCAGTAGCTTTTCTCTACTGACAGTGACTGAGAGAGTCTCTAAGGCAAAGCACATCCAATTTGTGAGTGGGGTCTCTGTCTTTGCATACTGGATCTCTGCTCTACTGTGGGATCTCATCATATTCTTCATTACCAGCTGCTTACTACTAGTGAGTGTTAAACTTTTTTTTGAGGACTCATTTACCTTCTGTACTCTATGGAGAATTCCTATTCTCCTATTATACCATAAACATGACTTTGTGGATAAACTACCTTTGCTCATTATTTTATAAAACACATTGCAATGTGTGTACATTTTAATTAAGATGCATGACAAAGAAAATCTTTAGAATCGTTATTCATAATAATTGTTGTGAGCTGAATTACATCTCCCAAAATTCAAATATTTAAGGTCTAACCACTAGTTCTTCAAAATGTAACTATATTTAAAGATAGAGCCTTCAGACAGGTAATTAAATTGAAATGCAGCAGTTTGGATAGGTGCTAATTCAATCTGACTGGCATGCTTTTTAAGAAGAGGAAGTTTGAACATACAAAGACACACCAGGGGTCTGCAAGCACTGAGAACACAACAAAAACGTGGCCATTTACCAGCCAAGGAAAGAGTTTTACAAAGAACCAACTCTCATGATACCTTGATGTTGGACTTTCAGCCTCCAGAACTGTGAGAAAGTAAGTTCTATTGTTTAAGACATCCAGTACATGATATTTTATTATGTCAGCCATAACAAAGTAATACAATAATCGAACACTGGAAACAACCCATTAACTGTCAAAAATAAAATAAATAAATGAATGAAGATACTAAGGAGGAAACTATACAACAATGATAAAGAATGAAGTAGAACTATTTTCAACAACATAGATGAATCTCTCAATGCCTATGAAAGAAGTTAAATATAAAAAGACACACATAATGCAATTATGTTCATAAAAAGTTCAAACTACAGATAATACTGTGCAGTAAGCCCTCACTTAATGTCATCATGAGGATCTGTGACTTTAAGCAAAATGACATATAATAAAACCAGTTTTACCATAGGCATCTCATCAACATTATAATGAAAATTTTGAATGAAATGACACCATTTGAGGACCTGCTATACTATATTTCAATATTTAGGGATGCATGCCTCTGTGATCTATTAGAAAATGTAAAGAAAAAAAGTTTTATGGTAAAAGTCAGAATGGTGATTATTTTTACAGGAGTTGGAAGAGTTCACAATAGCTTTCTTCAGGTACTGGCATTGTGATAGCTGCCCACAGGGTTATTTTGCTATAATTCATTGTGATAATTCATTTTTATCTTACATACTCTTTCAGGTGCATGTTACATTTTATCATAAAGAGGTTACAATTTTTACTTGAACAGTTTGTTTTCATGTTCATTTAAGGATTACTTTGGGTAGGATCTACATATTTATAATGCATAGTCTTCTTGTCTAAGAACAGAGTATATTGCTTATTTATCCAACAATGAATTTGACTTTTCTTTGAAATAGGTTATGATTTGTGACATTAAAAGATTATAAACCTTCAAACACAGAGATTCCTACATCATTCCAACTTTACTTTGATTACCTCATTGTATTTATTCCATTTAGATATATAGTATGACTATTCAGAAATAAAACAATCATAACTATAAGTATCAGATTCAACTATGACCTGCTAATTTGCTCTATTGATGTTGCTACTTACACCATGTACATCAGTCATCAACTGTATAATGACTATTTTTAGCTTAACCTTACTATTTACTTCTTGATTTTCCTGCTACATAATTGTGCAGCTTCCCCAAAACACAACCCTGATATTTGTAGAGCAACTGCAATACTAATAAGATAAAGATTTCCAGAAATTTATTTCCTCTAAAAACTAGAAGTTCCTCTCAACTACCACCATCCGTTAAATTTATGTCCCTCTAATTTTGTGCTTCACTGTTTTGTTTTCTATTTTAATTAAAAAATTAGAAAGAGACAGTGACATTAGAGGAATGGCAGTGTGAGAGACCCCTTTGATCTCTCCCATTGAAGTTTCAACAATTTGAACATCTGTAACTCAGCAATGGATCCATGCTTAATGAACAAACATGTCTGAGGGATCCATGCATTAAACATCTGAAGGTGGGTAAGTGGGAGAGAAACTGAGATTATCCATGGATGCAGCTCAGAGATTACTGTAGGGCTCAGCATGAAGAAGTAAGGAATCAGGTTGCCACTGGCATTCCCTTCATCAAGGAGGAGTAAAGAGATTCATTGAGAACTTCTGTAGGAGTAGGCAGTACCAGCTGTAGCTGAGCCCAGTGACCTTGGCAGTGATGAAGCATAGACATGCAGCCACAGTTGTCTGGCAAATAGCATTCCAGATGGAGAAACAAAGCTACATACCTTGGCTGCCTTCCCTTAACTTCCTAGAACTCACCTCCCCTCATCTTTCCTTATGGATAGAAGAGCACATTACCTGCAAACCTGAGAACTCGTTTTGCAGAATCACTAATTCCCTAAGCAGTACGTGAACTCTGCAGTTAATCCCAGGGGTGGATGGAAGTGCAGGAGAAATGTCGTGCAGATCAGCTGGTCAACATTACTGGGAGAGTAAAGCAAAAAAGGAGGCAGCCCACTTCCCCCAGCTAATTCCACCTCCATGCGTCACAGCTGCACTGCTGGTTCCATTGCACTGTGAAAGAATACCACTGGGATTTCACAGATTTGGAATCCCATCCCCACCACATTCCCCTGCAAGGGTGGTCCACTGAGACCAGGGTGACCAGATTACAGGGGAGGTGCTCACATAGGCCATTTTCCACCACCCTACAGAAATCTGAAAAGCCAGGAAAGCACAAGAGAGCTAAAAACCTTGAAATTTGGCACCACCTACTGGAAAACAATAGAAAGACTTCTTATCAACCCACTGGAAAAGTGCCACTTGTAAATAGATGCCTAGATAGAGAAGGAATCCATCAAATAACACAAATAACCAAAGTAACAAGGCAGCTCAGAATGAAAATGAAAAATCTCCATAAATTTTACTTAAAGGCAGGAAATATGTGACTTAAATGACAGAGAATTCAAGATTTCAGTTCTAAAAAAAAACTCAGTGAGATGCAAGAAAACAGAGGCAATTTAATGAGCTCAGAAACAAAATCAATGAACAAAGTGAGTACTTTTTGAAAGAGATTGAAACTTTAAAAAAGAGCCAAATACAAATTCTGAGGATGAAGAATTCAATAAAATAGACCAAGAATGAACTAGTGCACATAGGAAATAGAGCTGACCAGATGGAGGAAAGAATTAGTGACATCAAAGATATAAATCTAGAAATGACACAGAGGGAAGAAGAGTAAGACTTGAGAATTAAAAAATAAAAATAAAAGAGCTCTATGAGAACTATCTGACTCCACCAGAAAAAAAGAAACATAAGAATAATAGGCATATCAGAAGTAGGAAAGTGGGAGAAGGGAATGAAGAGCCTGTTTAAATAAATAGTTGATGAGAATTTCCCAAACCTATGGCAAGCACCGGATCATGAAGTCCAAGAAGCAAATAGAACAACTAGTTACCTCAATCCAAAGAGGCCTTTTCTAAGGTACACTGTATTAAAACTGTCAAAAAGTAATGACACACACACACAAAAAAAAGAATTCTCAAGGCAGCCAAGGCAAAAAAGAAAGTAAACTATAAAGAAAAGCCCCTTAGGTTATGATCAGACTTCTCAGCAGAAACTCTACAAGCTAGAAGAGAGTGAAACCAAATATTCAAACTAAAGAAAGAAGTGACCAGCCAAGAATAATATATCCAGCAAAGTTATCCTTTAGATGTAAAGGAGAAATAAAGACTTCCAGACATACAGAAGCTGAGGAACTCCATTGCAGCAACTCCATTGCAGAAGACCACCAGAAGAACTCCATTGCAGCAACTACTCAAGGTGGTTATTCTACATGAAACAAAGAACACAAGGTTACAAAATTCTAAGATACCCCAAAAATCACAATGTAGATAGGGATACTTTGTGACAACAAAAACACAAAAGAGGAGCAAGTACAAGTCTGAATTTTAAAGGGGGATGGAGATAAGATTAATTTTGAATAAAAAGAGGTACTATATATATGAAAATTTCTTTTGCATTAAGCTAATGACAACCCCACCCAAAACTGGAAACATGACTTAAAAAAAAAAGAGGAAACAGGAAAAAAAATATGGAATACCACTAAACATAAACAACAGACAGAAACACAAAAGAAAAAAGCAATTAAGGCACAAAGCTACCAGAAAACAAAAGATAAAAACATGGCTACAGAAAACCCTCCTGCACTAATAATTATCCTAAATGTAAATAGACTGAATTCACCAATAAAAAGGCACAGAGTAGCAGATTGATCAAAAAACAAAACCAAGCCGTATGCTGTGAGAGGAACTCTGGCCCACAGAATCCTCCCATTCACCAAGGATGGTAAATAAGTCATCCCAGACACAATCTTGCTATTCCATTGGGAAAGAGGGTTGCAATTCCCTCTAGTGGAGAATGCCACAAGCCCTTCTCCCAAATGGCTTTTATTGGGAATGGTATGTGTAGGTGTACAGCATACATGCATAGTTCATTAATCAATGTCAAAAAGGCTATAGTTATACAAAAACAGGTATTATCTGTAGATAACAATTGAAGGAACACAGAGATCTGTCATAGATCATGGTCTGTTAGTCACACTGATGCCAGAGGGTCTTTAAGATGTATTTCATGAGACAAGGAGTTTACTCCTTATGCCTTGAACTTAAACATTTGACTTATATCACCAGGGCTATACAAAACAAAGCAGAGCAAGCTTCAAAGGATACAATGTACTTATCAGGCCTGATTCCCACAGGAACCCTTGGTGTTAGAGTCAGGTTATGTCTGCCACCTAAGTTTTTACATGGTTTTCCAGGGAGAATTAATTGACCATTTCAGTGCTGCTCTCATAGTGCTACAGTCTCATAAACCACACAGCGGTCCTCAATATCTCCCCCTTTTTTGTTCCTTATGGCAGGATAACCAAAGGTACTGGTGCTGCTGTAATCAACAGAGTTATGTTAGGCAGAGCAGGCTTCAAAGGACAAAATGTACATTCTTTCTCAGGCCAGATTTGTCCATGGGAGCTGTTCATTCCAGCACAAGTCTGCAGTGGCTTCTGGCATTGCTTTCAGGCTGAGTCAGGCAGGGGGAGCAAAACAGCCAAGAGATTAGGAGACTTCCTACAGGCAGAATGAGCACTCAGGCTATGACAAAGCTGAGGGGTGAGGGTCTTTCTGTCCCTTCTCTGTAGTCCCATAAGTCCTTCCCTGGTGGTCCCTTCATGGCTGTGCCTGTCTTAGGTTGTTCCTCCCTTGGTGAATCTTACCCATCATTGGCTAACTAGTCATCCACCCAGGCTAAGCAGGGAGAAGTGAAGGAGGCAGGAGCTGTGCTTCTGCCAGGAGGATAGGCTCTGTCTCCTTAGTGGCTCATGGCCCTGAGGCCTTTTCACTCAGCTCTAGCCATGGGACTCTTTTGTCCATTAATGAGGCTATAGTTGCTGAAACCAGGAGGGATGGCTCCCAACATCTCCCCCTTTTTTGTTTGTTATGGCAGACATGGTGGTAAGTCCGATGAAGCCTGCTACTTGCTCTTCACTTATATGATCCCTGGAAAACAATTTGTATATGCATTTCAAGGCACAAAAGACCACAATGATTAGGAGGCATCCTATAGCCCCCATGACCCAGACACTTGAATTTAGTTCTTCAAAATAAGTCTTTGGATTGGGCCATTGTAAGTTGTCATGCAAGGTCTGAAAGACCTATTGTTCAGTGAATCACTTAATGTCCTGAAGTTGTTGACATAGCTTAAGCTGGAGTCGATCAATTTGTCTCTTGAGATTGGAGGAAAAGGCCCCTCACAGGTGATGTTGGACTTCCTCCCATGAGTGCTGACTGGAGTTCCACTTCAGGGGGTGTGACACACAGCTTAGAGAAGCTGGGGTGACAAGTGAGTTGTTGGCAAGTGACAAGAGCATCCTGCCATTCTCCCAGCCATATTACTGCAGACTATGCGGCTGAGAGCCTGAGAAGGATTTCCTGGTCAATAGATATTTGTTGGATCATTTCTTGAGTTGTATTATTGAGGAGGGCATCAACAGCATGAGTAGTCTGGATGGATTCAGCCAGAGGAGTGGTAACCACTGCAGCAGAGGCAGCTATAATGATAGCAAAAAACAATACAAGCAATGACAGTTCCTAAGAAGCACCACACTCTTACTTGAGAGAGAGCATGGTTGAGGGTGGCCAGGCCTCCTGGATCTTCCCATTCACCTGTCACCATGGGTAACATTAACTGGCAGCCAGATTTCTGTTTGTCTGTAAACTACAAAAACCATGGTGAGAGTGAGTTGAGTGACATTAACATGGGTAAGACAGCTGGCATAGATAGAGCCAGGGGAAGTATAGAGACTAAATATCATAGAGTTATTATTATAGATTAATATGGCGCATCCCTGGGATGGCTAGAAAAAGATAAGTGTGAGAAGTGTATACAGTAACCCAGGAACTATTAACATTCTCTATAATATAATAATCCACTCCAGACTCCATCTCTTCTTTACATTGAAGGTGTCCTAGAAGGTGTTCTGTGAAGGGGAGTCCCATTTTCCAAGTATTAGTATGCCAAGGGCTAGTGTGATTTGGAGAAGTGACTCTTATAATAGGAGCTCCAGTTCCCCCACCATACCACCCTATACTACCATATATAGTATTAGGTTTGGCAGGGACAATGGTAGAACCCACATTAGTGTGCACTTTCCACTTGGCACCCCAGTTTTCAGCTGTTAATGGGGTGTTAAGAATATCAATGAGTGAGGGCTGTTGATCTCTACACAATGACCAAGTGATAGGCTCAGTAGTTTTTGTCTTAATTTCACTAAGAGGTACATCCAGGGGGTTATTATCATCCCCATCTGTTTCTCTTTTAAAGCCTATGGCTCCTATTAAGACATTAGTTCGAGACCCCTTATTGACAATGGCATGTGCATACCATTTGAAAAGTATAGGTAGACATAGGGTGTCAGATAGTGTGGAAAAACAAGCAGGTAAATGTTCTGACACATAGATAGTATTCTCAGGGATAACTAATGTTGATTTTCTTCTAAGTGTCCATCTGGTGGAAGCCAAACACCTCCTGTCCATTTGGTATCTTTGCTAGATAAAGGAGGCTCTGAATTCCACCAGGTATGGAGCTTAAATATAGGTGGATCGAGGATATGGCTCCAGTAAGTATGCTGAGTTTCAGTGTGATGCCCAAGCCTCCAAAACAAGCTAACAGGACAAGTATCAACATGGTCTTGATGGCATTGGAGGACACTACTGACAAATAGGCTAGAAATTGATTTTCAGGAGTGTCCTATACCCCTACATCCTTCATGACCTCTTCAGCCTGCTATTAAGGGTTTTTGAACCTTCCCACATTATCCCTTTGGATTCAGGTGGTGGAGTGGTCCCCATGGCCTACTTCCCCCAATTCTGGTAATGGGCTTGGATCCAACATTGGTGCTTTGAGACAGCTGGTCGGTTAGGTCCTTGAGATGTCAGATCCTCTTGGTCTGAGTTACCCTTAAGGGTTGGTGGGGTTGGTCTCCCATTGTAGGGTTTCACTCTTTTAGCAGGTAGCCACAAAGGACTACCTGTAGGGAGTGAAACACAAACATATCCTCTCCCCCATGTTAATTCAACTGGCCCTTCCCGTTTTCCTTCTCCCAAAGGATCTCTGTACAACACTAAGGGATGAGGCCCCTAATTATCTACCTTTTGTCAATTGAAATGTTTCTCGATTGTTGTATTAAGAGAATTATTGCAATTAAGAAAATTGTAAGTATACATGGCCAGCATTATCAGACTTCTGGGAGAGGTTTCCTGGCTCCTCCTTTTTTGTTTGTTAAGAGGAGTTTTAAAAGTATGATGGGCACATTCAACAATTGCTTGGCCTATGGGTTTATGAAGGATGCCTGTTTTGTGTTGAATTCCCCATCTTTATAGAAAATCTTGAGTGGATTGGGCTGTATACCCTGGTCCGTTACCAGTTTTAACGTGTTGTGGACAGCCCAGATGACTAAAAGCCTCAAGCCAATGGGCCTGCATGTTCTTAGCTGATTCGCCTGTAAGGGTGAAAGCATGTAATACTTGGGAGAAAGTATCAATAGAGACATGAATAAATTTAAACTTCCTCAAAGGGGGGTAATGGGTGACATCATTTTGCCAGATTACTTGTGGCTCTAAACCTCTGGGATTAATTCCAATAGAGGGCAATGCCTTACCTAAGGCCTGGCAATTTAGACATTCTTTAATAATTTGTTTGGCCTGAGAACATAGGAGTTTCAACTCCTTGCAAAGTGCATGACTATTTTGATGAAAAAATTGGTGGTAGACAACAGCCTTTTGAAAGGTGTCTACTATGCTTACTAGAGCATCAGCTCTGGCATTGCCTTCAGACATAGGACCAAGAAGACCTGTATGGGAACACGTATGAGTAACAAACAGAATATGTTCCCTTTTATCTAACAAAGAATATGTTCCCTTTTATCTAACAAAGTAACAAACAGAATATGTTCCCTTTTATCTAACAGAATATGTTCCCTTTTATCTAACAAAGTTTTATCTGCAAGTTTAAAAATAGACTGAGTAGAGGAGGGTCAATGAACCCCTTAAGGAGAGCCTGGTCTATATGAAGGAGACTATATCCAGTATAACCAGAGTCACAAACCAGATTTAAGGGCTCATGAGGACACTGTTGGAGAATCATAATGGCTCATGAGAACTCAGCCCATTGAGTGGAAATATGACCACAAGAAATACAGTGTTTTCATTCCTCATTTCCCTGTCAGGTGGCGGCGGCTTTCCCTGTTTACCCTGAGCCATTGATAAAAACAGTCCTTGCTTTGGGGGGAGGGGTCTTACTAATTTTTTTCTTTAAAACAAATATTGAGAATTGGGATGTTTTGTAATAATTTGTCTGAGGATAGGCTACTTTCTATTTTGCAACAAAATCTGTGATAGCACATTGAAATTCTAGAGACTGGACAGCTGTTATAAATAGATTTGGGTAAGCAGGACATGAATGATGGCCGGACCATGGCCAAAAAGTCGTTGACTTCTGTCACGTCCTTTAATAATAAGCTGGCATAGAGCTGTAATATAAGTGGTAATGGTATGTTGAGGCTGATGAGAGAGAAATAACCATTCTATCATGCCTAACTGAGGTAATAGTTGACCAATTAATCCCATGGGGTACCTAGAGTCAGAAAGCAGAATACCCTAATGGGAAATTGGTAGTCAACTCTTGTGAGCTGTCTTTTATTAATATGTTGATTGACAAGGTCTAATTCTTGGAGAGCTGGGGCAGGGGACAAAGTTCTAGGGGAATTTAGGTCGGAGTCTCCTTCTAAGGTGTTGAATAAATGAGTAAGCTGATAGGTGGTAATTCCTAGGCTATGTGGAATCCAGTTAATAACACCCAATAGTTGCTGGAGGTTATTAAGGGATGAGCATTCTGGTAGATTAATTTGGAGTGTTTGAGGCCAAATTGTTTAGTGAAAGAGAATGTGCCCAAGGTATTTCCAAGGCTCAGAGTGTTGGACGTTTTCAGGGACTATAATTAAGCTTTCATTAGATGCAGCTTCCTTTAAGTAAGTATAAGTCTCAGCTAGCACCTCAGAAGACGAGGCAGCAACAGGGCAGCAACAGGGCAAGGATTAGAATATCATCCATATAATGATATATTATAGAATTAGGGAATCTTTCCCAGGCAGGCCATAAGATTTGGTGGATGAAATGCTGTCAGATAGTTTGGCAACTTAACATGTCTTGAGGCAGAACTTTCCAGTGGAATCTCTGCAATGGTTGAGAGTTTTTAGGAGCTGGGACAGAGGAAGCAAATCGCTCTCTGTCCTTTTCAGCCAAGGGAATTGTAAAAAGCAATCTTTTAAGTCAATGACTAAAAGTAGCCAATACTTAGGGAGGCAAGCTGGATTTGGGACTACAGGTTGGAGAGCTCCCACTGAGTGAAGTATCTCATTAATTTTTCTAAGATCAAGTATAAGCCTCTATTTCCAAAATATTTTAGGAACTATAAAAATCGGAGTATTCCAACGGGCTGCTAGATGGCTCAGTGCCTCTTGCCTCTAATTGTTGTTTTACTAATTCATGGTTTTTTTTTTTTTCCTAATCTTTCCCCTTTCAGTAGCCACTGATTAACCCACACAGGCCTATCTGAAAGCCATGTGAGGGGGAGGAGGTATCTGAACAGTGGCCATTAGCAAAAAGGTGGGAGGGTGATTTTCATTCCCCACTGAATAAGAAGGTCTCGTCTCCAAATATTAAGTGGGGGTAGAAGGACATAGGGTTGAATTCACACTACCTGTCCATCAGGGACATAGCACCTGAGGGACCAGACACTTCTGTGTGGTTCAAAAACACCTCCTGTACTAGTTATGGATAGGTCAGCCTCTGTTAGAGGCCACTTTGGAGGCCAGTATTGGCTAGAAATTACAGAGACATCTGCACCCATATCTAGTAGGCCATGGACGGTTCTGTCTTTGACTGATATTCCTAAAAATGTTTTATTTAATTTAATGGAGGTGGTCCAAAAAAACAGATTGATTATTAGTACTACCGAAGCCTCCTTCCCCTCTCTTAATATTTTGAGTATTTGGCACTGTATAGGGAAGAACATGAAGAAGTTGGGTTATATGAGTTTGGGCAGGAACAACATGATATCCAAAGGCTCCAATCATAATTTTGATTTCTCCCTGATAATCAGAATCAATTACTCCAGGCTGGACTAAAATTCCTTCATCAGTGATGCTGGATCTTCCTAAGATCAATCCAACATTGCCCTCAGGCAGTGGTTCCCATATCCCCATAGGAGCTAGGAGAATTTTATCCTATTCTTTTAAGATAAGTTCTTGGTTAGTGACCAAGCCCAATCCTGTTCAATCCTTGTGGCAGCACAGAGATCGGTGACTAGGCATGTTCCTGAGCCCAGAGCAGTTAATTGCTGCTACAGGGATAACTCCTGTTGGGGTTCAGGGCACCAGAGTGCCCCACCACCTGTTTCCCTCAAGTGGGAGCAGTTTGCCATTTTTATCATATTGAGACCTACACTATCTTGCCCGATGTTTACCCTTGCCATATTGTGGGTGGTCTTTACTGGGTGGATTCTTTAGACTATTCTCTTGTCTGTTCTGGCACTCCCAATGGGTGTGTCCGGGTCTGCCACAATTAAAGCATTTAATTTCCCCTTTTATGGCATCTGCTAGCAATGTGGTTCAATGTTGTTCCATGCCCATGTTCTGGCAAGCCTTGATAAATTGACTATTACTAGTGGTTGTTAGTTTGAGAGAGTTGAGTACAGCCTTACAATCATTATTTGCATGTTCATAAGGCAATTGTAATAAAAGGGTCTCAGCTGCTTCCTGATTCTCAACCTGTTTTTTTAAATTTATTTTTATTTTTTATTTTTATTTTAATTGTTGATCTTGTAGTTTTCTGTCTTTTACCCCCACGCCAGTCCACCACCCCAGCCCTCCCCACCTCCCTCCCATTTCCATCCCCTATAGTTTTTGTCCATGTGTCCTTTATACTTGTTCCTGTAAACCCTTCCCCTTTTCCCCTGAAATTCCCTCCCCTCTCCCCTCTAGTCACTGTCAGCCTGTTCTCAATTTCAATGTCTTTGGTTATATTATGCTTGTTTGTTTGTTTTGTTGACTAGGTTCCTGTTAAAGGTGAGATCATATGATATTTGTCTTTCACCCCTTAGCTTATTTCGCTTAGCATGATGCTCTCCAGATCCATCCATGCTGTTGCAAAGGGTAGGAGCTCCTTCTTTCTTTCTGCTGCATAGAATTCCATTGTGTAAATGTACCACAGTTTTTTGATCCATTCATTTACTGATGGGCATCTAGGTTGCTTCCAACACTTGACTATTGTAAATTGTGCTGCTATAAACATAGGGGTGCATAGGTTCTTTTGGATTGGTGTTTCAGGGTTCTTAGGATATAGTCTTAGCAGTGGAATTACTGGGTCAAAAGATATATCCATTTTTAGTTTTTTTAGAAAATTTCATACTGTTTTCCATAGTTCAACCTGTTTTTTAATTGCCCCTCGCAATCTATCAATAAAATCTAAATAAGTCTCTGTGGCTCCTTGCCGAATATTAACAAAGGAGTATGGCCCCTGGGCTTTAGACTCTGGGATCATCTTTAGGGCATGGAAAGCAGCCTGGGAGCATTGGGAGAAAGTATGAAGGTCCATTTTCACCTGCTCTTTGGGAGATTCATATTTACTAGTCCCGAGAAGCATGTTAAGCTGGACTGAATTTCTGCTGCTGTTATTTTCTGCTACTTGGTGGCAATAGCATTCCTTATATTTTTAATGCCATACAGAAAATTGGATGGGAGTAAGGACAGTCATAGCTAAGACAAACCAATCACAAGGGGCCAGCCAATATCCTTCAGTGATGGGTGATAAGAGCCCTGTAGTGTAAGGCAACTGAAGCCCATTGTCTTTAATAAGATTTTTTAAGTCTTTGTATATCTCAAAAGGCAAAGGCTCATGTGTTGGCTGCCTGTGCTGTTTAGTGCTATCCCATCCTCTCAGAGACATTGTTGCATATCTGTGGTGGTCTGGCTACGGGCTGGAGGTGGATCTAATGGAGGAGGAGGGGTGAGGAGGGGGTGGAGGTAAATCCTAGAGATAAATCTCAGAGTAGCTGGAGCAGCCACCTTCTTCCTTCATTTGCGGCAGCTGAAAAACGGCTGGAGATTTAAAAGTGCCACTGTTTCCTTTACTTGGAAAGACAGACACCTTGCTGTTTCTGTGCTAGCCTTTTCCTCTCTTTGCAGCAGCGGATTTGTATTATTAGGTACAGCAACTATAGCCGCCATCATCCCATAGGTCCCTTCTTTTTTGTCTAAGCTTTCCTGACCATGAAGGCTTCTAGTATGAATAGGGATGAGAGCTGTTCTAACTAGGCTCCAGGTCAACAAATTCTGATGTCCTATTAAGGCCTCATTCTCCTGGTACCATTTCAATTTCTGTCCTACGTTTTCCCACACTTCTAAATCTAAAGACCCTTTATCTGGGAACAACAGACAGTAGCTCTTTACTCTTTAATAAGTTAGTTAAATCCTGTTTTCCAGCCTGACATCCCACAGTCTGAAGAAGCTGCTAAGCAGTCAAGAATACATCTTCTGCTCCTTAGAAAGTCCCAAGCCCACATTGGTGGCTGGGACAGTTTTTTACTTTTGGTTTTGTTCTCCCTCACCCTTGCTCCACCTAGCTACCTCTGTAAGCCTCTTCTGACTAATCGCTAGGGAATGAGATAAATGTGGAGGGTCACAGAGTACTGCTTGTGAAATCCTCCTTCCCTTATCTTACACTAATGTGAAGAGACACCAGGCAAGGTACGACCTGTTCCCAGGACTGGAGCAGCTCCAGGGCTTCCAGAAGAAGAATTCAGAGTGTTTAAAAAACACACTTTCTCATTGTCTTTCTTCCTGAGCTTTTTACTGTCTGAGAGGGCAGAGAGATCTTTTTCTGCCTTTAAACAATCAATTTAAATTCTTTCTCAGTAGAATCCTTATGATGTAACAGCATTAGAGATCTCATCCTATTTACCCGAGGTTTAGCAAAACATTTTGAGACTGACACTGATCCGTTCCTTTCAAAACAGAAACAAAACAAAACCCGAAGCAAAGACAAAATTCAAGCAAACCAGTATTTTCAAATTAAATCCTCTAAAAGGAGGGAGTGAGACACTAGCCTTAGAATCTTTTTTTTTTTTTGTTGATCTTGTACAGTTTTCTGTCTTTTATTCTCACCCCAACCCACCACCCCAGCCCTTCCCTCCCATTTCCACCCCCCCATAGTTTTTATCCATGTGTCCTTTTTACTTGTTTCTGTAAATCCTTCCCCTTTTCCCCTGAAATTCCCTCCCCTCTCCCCTCTGGTGACTTTCAGCCTGTTCCCAATTTCTATGTCTTTGGTTATATTATGCTTGTTTCTTTGTTTTGTTGATTAGGTTCCTGTTAAAGGTGAGATCATATGATATTTGTCTTTCACTGCCTGGCTTACTTCGCTTAGCATGATGCTCTCAAGTTCCATCCATGCCGTTGCATAGGGTATGAGCTCCTTCTTTCTTTCTGCTGCATAGAATTCCATTGTATAAATGTACCACAGTTTTTTGATCCATTCATTTACTGATGGGCATCTAGGTTGCTTCCAACACTTGGCTATACTAGCCTTAGAATCTTATCTCACACCACCTGGTGCTAAAAATGACCTGACAAGATTTAAATGGCGTGAAGCCCAAATAGCTGATACATTATCTGAAACCAATTGGTACCACAAATACACAAAAGCCCAAACAGCAGAGACACTATCTCACGCCAACCAGTACAGTGAATAACTTTTTGAGGCTCAAATAGCACAGCCCCAAACAGCAGAGGCGGAAGATTCTAGAGTTATACAAAACAACAAATATCAAACCAAGTTTCCTAAAAGACAAGAGAGCAAAACAGCCCTTGTTCTGCAAATCTAACACAAAATGACCACAAGAGAGGCAGCCCTGGAAGAAATCCCCTTTCCCTTATCTTAGACACATCTGGGCATAACCAAAAAGCTCTTGGTACCACTGGTCCCTTATGTGGGATGAAAGGTGCCGAATCCTGTCTGTCTAGATGTGCCCGTCCCTGGTGATGGCTCATAGCCTCTGTCCCTGTTCGGGTGCCCAATGTGGGAGGAATTCTGGCCTGCAGAATCCTCGCATCCGCTGCAAATGGTAAATAAGTCATCCTGGACACAATCTTGCTATTCCAGCGGGAAAGGGGGTGGCAATTCCCTCTAGTGGAGAATGCTTGGAGCCCTTCTCCCAAATGGCTTTTATTGCCTTGAATGTAAACATCTAGTTTATATCACCAGGGCTATACAAAACAAAGCAGAGCAAGCTTCAAAACATACAATGTATTTATCAGGCCTGGTTCCCATGGGAACCCTCTGTGTTAAAGTTGGGTCATGTCTGCCACCTGTGTTTTCACCTGGTTTTCGAAGGAGACTTACTAGCCCTTTCAGGGCTGCTCTCGAGGGGCTACAGTCTCAGAAGACACACAGAGCAGTCCCCAACAATGTGTTGCCTTTGGGACACACATCTAAGCTACAAAGACAAAGATAAACTTAAAATGAAAGGGGGGGGATTATTCTCCAAGCAAGTGGCATCCACAGAAAAGTAGGTGTTGCCTTTCTTAAAACAACAAAATAGATTTCAAGATAACAAAAGTAACAAGAAACAAAGATGGACATTTTACCAAAAAGACATGAAACTTCTTAATATATATATACCCAATCAGGGAGCACTGAAATATATAAAGCAACACTAATAGAACACAGAGAGAAACTGACAAAAACACAATCATAGTAGGGGACCTAAATAGCTGTCTGCATTCCTATAGACTAAAAATGAAATTTCAGAGAAAAAGAAATGATTCCTTTTTCAACTGCTACAAAACGAATAAAATGCACAGGAATAAGCAAAGGGTGTTAAAGAGCTGTATATGGAAAATTACAAAACAGTATTAAGAGACATTGAAATAGACAAAATAAAATGGAAAGGTATTCCCTGCTCATGGATTAGAAAAATCAGCATAGTTAAAATGGCCATATTACCCAAAGCTATATACAAATTTAATACAATTCTCATCAAAATCCCAATGACATTTTTATTTTATTTTATTTTTTATTTTATTCTTTTTTAAAAATTTTATTTTAATTGTTGTTCTTGTACAGTTTTCTGTCTTTTACGCCCAGCCCAGCCCACCGCCCCAGCCCTTCCCACCTCCCTCCCATTTCCACCCCCCTAGTTTTTGTCCATGTGTCCTTTATACTTGTTTCTGTAAACCCTTCCCCTTTTCCCCTGAAATTCCCTCCCCTCTCCCCTCTAGTCACTGTCAGCCTGTTCTCAATTTCAATGTCTTTGGTTATATTATGCTTGTTTGTTTGTTTTGTTGATTAGGTTCCTGTTAAAGGTGAAATCATATGGTATTTGTCTTTCACCCCCTAGCTTATTTCACTTAGCATGATGCTCTCCAGATCCATCCATGCTGTTGCAAAGGGTAGGAGCTCCTTCTTTCTTTCTGCTGCATAGAATTCCATTGTGTAAATGCACCATAGTTTTTTGGTCCATTCATTTACTGATGGGCACCTAGGTTGCTTCCAACACTTGGCTATTGTAAATTGTGCTGCTATGAACATAGGGGTGCATAGGTTCTTTTGGATTGGTGTTTCAGGGTTCTTAGGATATAATCCAAGCAGTGGAATTGCTGGATCAAAAGGAAAATCTATTTTTAGTTTTCTTAGAAAATTCCATACTGTTTTCCATGGTGGTTGTACCAGTCTGCAATCCCACCAACAGTGCACTAGGGTCCCCTTTTCTCCACAACCTCTCCAACACTTGATGTTTGCTGATTTGTTTATGATGGCCATTCTGACAGGTGTGAAGTGGTATCTCATTGTGGTTTTAATTTGCATCTCTGTGATAGCTAGTGATACTGAGCATCTTTTCATGTGTCTCTGGATCCTCTGTATGTCCTTCTTGGAGAAGTGTCTGTTCAAGTACTTTGCCCATTTTTCAATTGGGTTGCTTGTCTTCCTAGAGTGGACTCGTGTAAGTTCTTTATATATTTTGAAGATTAAACCCTTGTCTGAGGTATCATTGGCAAATATGTTTTCCCATACAGTTGGTTCTCTTTTTATTTTAATACTGTTTTCTTTGGCCATGCAGAAGCTTTTTATTTTGATGAGATCCCATTTGTTTATTCTTTCCTTCATGTCCCTTGCTTTAGGGGACATATCAGTAAAAATGTTGCTGTGTGAAATATCTGAGATTTTCCTGCCTATGTTCTCCTCTAGGACTTTAATGGTGTCATTACTTATATTGAAATCTTTAATCCACCTTAAATTTATTTTTGTGTATGGTGTAAGTTGGTGTTTGAGTTTCATTTTTTTGCACGTAGCTTTCCAGTTCTCCAAACACCACTTGTTGAAGAGGCTGTTTTTACTCCATTTTATACTTCTTCCCCCTTTGTAAAATATTAATTGGCCATAGAGACTTGGGTTTATTTCTGGGCTCTCTGTTCTGTTTCACTGGTCCATGTGACTGTTTTTATATCTGTACCAGGCTGTTTTGATTACAGTGGCCTTGTAATACAGTTTGGTATCAGGTACTGTGATCCCTCCTACTTTGCTCTTCTTTCTCAAAATTGCTGTGGCTATTTGGGGTCGTTTATGGTTCCATATCAATTTTTGAAGTGTTTGTTCTATATCTGTGAAATATGCCATTGGTACTTTAATAGGTATTGCATTGAATTTGTAAATTGCTTTGGGTAGTATGGACATTTTGATGATGTTGATTCTTCCGATCCATGAACACAGTATATGTTTCCATTTGTTTGTGTCTTCCTTGATTTCTTTCTTCAGTGTTGTGTACTTTTCTGAATACAGGTCTTTTGCCTCCTTGGTTAGGTTTATTCCTAAGTATTTTATTTTTCTTTTTGCTATATCACATGTGATTTTTTTTTAATTTATGCTTCTGCTGTTTCATTGTTGGTATACAAAAATGTGTTTGATTTCTGGATATTGACTTTGTATTCTGCTGTCTTGCCATATTCTTTTATTAGGTTGATCAGTTTTTTGGTGGAATTTATAAAATTTTCTATGTACACTACCATGTCATCTGCGAACAATGACAGTTTTGTTTCCTCCTTTCCGATTTGGATGCCTTTTATTGCTTTTTTATGTCTGATCATTGTGGCTAAAACCTCCAATACTATATTGAATAGAAGGGGTGAAAGTGGACAAGCTTGTCTTGTTCCTGATCTTAGTGGAAAAGATTTTAGTTTTTTGCCCATTGAGTATGATGTTGGCTGTAGGTCTCTCCTATATTGCCTTTATTATGTTGAGGAATGCTCCCTCTATTCCCACTTTGCTGAGTGCTTTTATCATAATGGATGCTGTACCTTATCAAATGCTTTTTCTGCATCTATTGATATGATCATGTCTTTCCTTTTGTTTATGTGGTGTATTATATCTACTGATTTTCGAATAATGAGCCATCCTTTCATCCCTGGGATGAATCCCACTTGGTCATGGTGTATGATCTTTTTAATGTATTGTTGGATGCAGTTTGCCAATATTTTGTTGAGGATTTTAGCGTCTATGTTCATCAGTGATATTGGCCTGAAGTTTTCTTTCTTTGTTGTGTCTTTATCTGGTTTTGGGATTAGGATGATGCTGGCTTCATAAAAAGAGTTTGGGAGTGCTCCATCTTCTTGGATTTTTTAGAATAGTCTGTGAAGGATAAGGGTTAGCTCTTCCTTAAATGCTTTGTAGAATTCTCCTGTGAAACCATCTGGTCCAGGGCCTTTGTGTGTTGGGAGTTTTTTTAATTGCTGCTTCAATTTCATCTGCTGTTATTGGTCTGTTCAGGCTTTTTGCTTCTTCTTCATTGAGTTTTGGAAGACTATATTTTTCTAGAAACTTGTCCATTTTGCCTAGGTTTTCAAATTTCTTGGCATACAGTTCTTCATAGTAATTTCTTAAAATCCTTTGTATTTCTGTGGTATCAGGTGTAACCTCTCCTCTTTCATTTCTGTTTGTGATTACTTGGGTCCTCTCTCTTTTTTTCTTGATGAGCCTGCATAAAGGCTTGTTGATTTTGTTTATCTTTTCAAATAACCAGCTCCTGGATTCATTGATCCTTAGAATTGTGTTTTTAGTCATTTAATTCTGCTCTGATCTTGGTTATTTCCCTCCTTCTACTTGCTCTGGGCTGTCTTTGTTGTTGTTCCTCAAGTTCTTATAGGAATAGGGTTAGGTTGTTTGTTTGAAATGTTTCTTTCCTTTTTAGGTAGGCCTGTATCACTATGAACTTTCCTCTCAGGACTGCCTTTGATGTGTCCCATAAGTTTTGGGTTGTTGTGAGTTCATTTTTGTTTGTTTCCAGAAACTTTTTTGTTTCTTCTCTAATTTTATTCTTCACCCATTCATTGTTTAATAGCATGCTGTTCAATCTCCATGATTTTGAGGGTTTTGGGTTTTTCCCCTTGGGGTTGGTTTCTAGTTTCAGTTCCTTGTGGTCAGAGAAAATTCTTGGTATGATTTCAATTTTCTTGAATTTGTTGAGGCTTGTTTTGTGTCCCATCATGTGGTCTATCTTTGAAAATGTTCCATGTGCATTTGAAAAGAATGTGTATTTACTTTCTTTGAGATGAAGGGCTCTATATATATCAGTTATGTCCATTTCGTCTAGAGTGTTGTTCAGTGCCACCATATCTTTGTTGATATTTTGTTTGGAAGATCTGTCCATTTTTTGACAGTGGGGTGTTAAAATCCCATAGTATAATTGTGTTGCTGTCAATATCTTTCTTGAAGTCCTCTAAGATTTTCTTGATATATTTGGGTGCTCCTATGTTGGGTGCATATATATTTACAATGTTTATGTCTTCTTGGTGGGTTTTTCCCTTGAGTATTATGAAGTGACCTTCTGGGTCTCTCTTTATGGCCCTTCTTTTGAAGTCTATTTTGTCTGATATGAGTATTGCTACCCTGGCTTTTTTTCCTGTCCATTTGCTTGGAAAATTTGTTTCTAGCCCTTCACTTTGAGTCCGTGTAGGCCTTTTGTCCTGAGGTGGGCATTTATGTGGTCTTGTAGGCAGCATATGTGTGGGTCATGCTTTCTTATCCATTCAGCTATTCTGTGTCTTTCGATCGGAGCATTTAATCAATTTGCATTTACGGTTATTATTGATAGGTACTTAATCATTGCCATTTTCATACCTGTGTTCTCTCTCTCTCTCTCTTCCTTCCTTTCCTTAAAGCAGTCCCTTTAGCATCTCTTGCAGAACTGATTTGGTAGAGGTGTATTCTTTTAGACTTGCTTTGTCTGGGAAGCTCCTTATTTGGCCTTCTATCTTTTTTTTTTTTTTTTTTTGGCCTTCTATCTTGAATGAAAGCCTTGCTGGGTAAAGTAGTCTTGGTTGCAGGCCTTTGGTTCTCATTACTTGGAATATTTCTTGCCATTCTCCTCTGGCTTGGAGCATTTCCATTGAGAAGTCAGATGCTAACCTTATCAGGGCTCCCTTGTATGTTACTTCCTGTTTCTCCCTTACTGCCTTTAAGATTCTCTTTGTCTTGGAATTTTGACATTTTAATGATGATGTGTCTTGAAGTGGGCCTGTTTGGATTCCTCTTGATTGGAACTCTCTGTGTTTCCTGGATTTGTGTGACTTTTTCTTTCATCAAATTAGGGAAGTTTTCCATCATTACTATTTCAAACAGGTTTTCTATCCCTTGCTCTTTTTCTTCTCCTTCTGGTATTTCTATTATACAGATATTATTATGTTTCATATTGTCATGCATTTCCCTTAATCCCTCTTCATTCTTTCTGGGCCTTTTTTCCTTTTCTTGCTCTTTCTGGGTGTTTTTTTCTACTTTGTCCTTCAACTTGCTGATCCAATCTTCTGCTTCATCAATTCTGCTTTTCTTTCCTTCTACTGTGTTCTTCAGTTCAGAAATTGTATTCTTCATTTCCTCTTGGCCCTTTTTGATAGTTTCTATTTCCTTTTTCATGTTGATACAGTTTTCAGTGAGTTCATTGTAGCTTCCCTGTAGTTTCTGACAGCTCATTGTGAGCTCATGGGGCTTCCTGATAACCATTGCTTTGAACTCAATATCTGATAGTTGAGTTGCCTCTGTTTCATTTAGCATTCTTTCTGAGGCTTCTTCCTTTCCTTTCATTTGGGTATTGTTTCTTTGTCTTCCTATTGTTTGTGAGTCTCTTCTTGTTAGCCTTAGCTTCTTATGTTGATCTGTTCTGGCTTCCTTGGTTTATGGATCCAGATCAATTGATCTGTTCTGGCTTCCTGGGTTTATGGTGTCAACTTCTGTTTTAGAATACCTGTGATATTCAGTGGTGCAGTCTCCTTCTGGTTTCCTGATGTTCACAGCTTCCACTGTCTCAGCTGTTGGGATGCCCCGTCTTTGGGTCCTACTCTGTTTTTTTCACAGTTCCAGTTTTTTTGTCTCACCTAGGTTCACGGGTATGAGCTCCGGGTCTTCCACAAAGCCCTCTCCTCTGGTTGCATAGGTGCCTCTGGTTGCAGTGGCTTGAGCATGCACCCCTCCCAGGGCTATGCATGGGTGCTCACAGCCCCTGCATGTTTGCCACTCAGACCTTAACTCCCCTCTCTGCGACTTCAAGCAACTAGGTCTCTCCCAGTACTGCTCAAACCTTGCTTGGCTGGGGAGGGAGCAGTTGACCCCCCCCAATGATATTTTTAAAAGAAATAGAATCCCAAAAATCATCAGATATTTATAGAACCACAAAAGACCCCAAATAGTCAAAACAATCCTGAAAAAGCCAGAGGTATCACACTACCTGACTTTAAATTATACTACAGAGCTATGACAATCAAAGCAGCATGGTATTGGCAGAAAAACAGACACACAAACCAATGGAACAGAATTTAGATCCCAGAAATTAAACCGCATGTATATGAGTGTGGGGGAGCTCCATCCAGCAGAGCTCTCCCAGCTGCCGCAGATGAGAATAAGTCTCCCAAGACATGATCTGCTTGGGGAGAAAAGGCTGACTGACTGGAGGAGAGACCTTTCTCTCAGAGGAGAAAGTTCTCGAGCCTCTCTCTCAATGGGCTTTTGTTGAGTTTAGCTTGCATAGGAATACATATCAAAGAAAGGAGGTATGGTTTACAGATTTCTGGGAAATTACAACACTTCTGGGACCACAAGGGTTCTTTTGAATCAGGGTCTGGCAGACCCCTGACAGGTTCAGGGTGAGGCCAATCAACTGTAAAACCTTGGGAAGCAAACTTGTTTTGTGCTTGGACCTTTAACATTTAAATTGTGGACATCCTTAGCAAACCATTCCAGGTTTCACAGGATTTAATGCATTCTTTCTTAGGCCTGATTGCTCTCCCCTCCCCACCCCTGTTGCCAGGAATGGTCAGTTCCAGCATAGGGCTGCACCCCCCTTTGGCATTGTTTCAGACTTGAATCAGTCCAGGGAAACAAGGCAGCCAAGAGATTAGGAGACTTTTTACAGATAGAATGAGGACTCAGGCTTTGATAAAGCTGAGAGGTGAGGATCTTTTGTCCTTCTTCCATAATCCCCTAAGTCCTTCCCTGATGGTCCCTTCACAACCCTGCCTGTCTTCATGATTGTTCCTTCCTTGAGGAATCCTACCTGTCATTTGACCATCCAGCCATGCTCCAGGGGCCAAGCAGGATGAAGTAAATGGGACAGAGGCTGTGCCCCTGCTGGGAGGGTAAGTTTGTCTCCTTAGTGGCTTATGGTCCCAAGGTCCCCTAGCTGTGGGGCCTTTTCACCTTTCAGTGGGGTTACAGGTTCGGAAACCAGGTAGGATGGTTCCCAACATATGAGCAAGTAATTTTTGATAAAGTAGCCACATACACACAATGGAGAAAAGAATGTCTCTTCAATAAATGGTGCTGAGAATATTGGAAACCCACATGCAAAAGAATAAAATTTTAAAATGAAATTAACTACAGCTTGTCCACATAAACAAAAATTAATTCAAAACAATAAATTACATGGAAGAAAACATAGTACTAAACTTATGGACCTTGTTCTTAGAGATTTTATGAATTCGACCCCAAAGGCAAGGGAAGTAATAGCAAAATAAATGAATGGGGCTATATCAAACTAAAAAGCTTCTGCATAGAAAAAGAAACTGCCAACAAAACAAAAAGGCTTCCAACAAAATGAGACAAGATGTTTGCAAACACCAGCTCTGACAAGGGGTTAATTTTTGAAAAATTCATAGAACTCAAAATCAAACAAAAAGATCAAATTAAAAACATGGGCAAAGGACCTGAGCAGACCCTTCTCCCAAAAAGACATACAAATGGCCAACAGATATATGAAAAGATGTTCAACTTCACTAGCTATTAGAGATATGTAAATCAAAACTACAATGAGATACCACCTCATATTTGTTAGAATGGCTGTTATCAACCAGACAATTAATAACACGTTTTGGAGAAAAAGAAACCCTTATTCGCTGTTGGTGGGAATGTAAACTGGTACAGCCACTCTGGAAAACAATATGGAAGCTCCTCAAAAAATTAAGGATAGAGTTACCATATAACCCAGCAACTTCTCTTCTGGGTATCTATCCAAAAATTTGAAAGGATTTATTCACAAAGACATGTGCACCCCTATGTTCATTCTAGCATTATTCATGGTGGCCAAGATATAGAAACAACCAAATTATCCTTAGATAGAGGACTGTATAAAAAAGATGTGGTGCATATATACTATGGAATACTACTCAGTCATAAGAAAAGATGAAATACTTTCCTTTGCGACGACATGAATGGACCTTGAGAATATCATGCTAAGAGAAATGTTAGATGAAAAAATTCAAGAACCATATGATTTCCCTCAGGTGTGGAATATAAAACTGAATCTCATAGACAGACAACAGTATGGTAGTTACCAGAAGGAAGGGAGTAGAGGAATGGTAAAAGTAAAGGGGTACAAATATATGGTGATGGAGGAAGATTTGACTTTGGGTGGTGGGCACACAATGTAACATACAGATCACATATTACAGAAATGTACACTTGACACATATATGATATTATTAAGCAATGTCACCACAATAAATTTAATTTTAAAAGGTAGATAGGCATGGATACTAAGGAAAGCCTGTTGTTGCTGCATGTAATTATTTAGTAGAATGGACTATGGGGGGAAAAAGAAATTAAAAAACAAAAAGTAATACCCCAAAAAATTTAAAGGATGGGAGTGGTATTTTGGAATGCCAATGTGATTACATGTAAACAGTATAGAACCTGGAGACAATAACTTTGGCTAAGTTTGACTCTGCCACTCTCTAGTGTTCTTAGGCAAACCACTTAACTGATTTGTAAAATGAGAGTAAGATTACTACCTTGCTTACTTCACTGGGTTGGTGAGAAAGACACTGTAAAAGTAATAGTACGTAGAGAAAAATTAGAAAGAGGTCTCAAAATTGCTGAAGTGGATGTGATGGGAGTAAAGGAATGGGATAGAATTAGGAAACCCAGTCTAAAAGTGGATAGCAGTGATATGTAAAGTATGTAGTCAAGAGAAAAAAATCTTTGAAGGAAATAGTCTCTCTTTAGAGAAATAATCTACTTTCTATGAAAGTTGATAATTAGGATTGTTGAGAGAATGTATATTGATTTTGTTTATGAATTTTTTAAAAATCCCTTCCAAGATTAAAAAAAAAGGAATAAAGGGAATTATAAAGGTTCTGCTGCCTGGACTGCCCTTTGGGAAAGAGGAGATGACTGGGGCCTTTGTTTGAGAGGGTAAACTATCTAATTAATGAGTACATCTATGGTAAATAAGGAGAGAGCTTGCTATTTTATTCTCTAAAGGTTCTGGCTTTAATTATTTTTGCACTTAGGTCTCACTTGCCTTTACTCTCTGTATCCTGTGTGTTTCAGGGAGTGTTTAAATTCTGCCAGCTAGATATATATCTCACAGATTACCGCTTCCTGGACACAATGCTGATCTTCATGCTGTATGGCTGGTCTGCCATTCCCCTCATGTACCTGCTGAGCTTCCTGTTTTCTAAAAGTACTTCTGCCTACATCAAACTTGTGTTGTTCAACTACCTTTCAGGCATTTTCAGTCTCCTCATAGATACCACATTTCAATTTGGTAAGTGTAAGGGCTTCATAAGATGCTTTCTTCCCCAGAAGGCAGTAATAAATAAATAACTAAGAACATTAATAGACAATTAAGTTCCACATTTGGGGAAAATCCTGAACTTGATGTAAAAGGCAAAAGATTTATACAGTCTGAAGAGAAACCAGAGTATGAACTTGATGTAAATCAATAAAAATTATTTTGAGCGCCTGTGATACTACTCCAGATTTGTTAGAATGAAGGTCTTTGAACTGAAATGAGGGGACTGAACCCGATATATAGGTCTGTTGACTAGATTCCGCCTCTCCATCTTAACATTCTGTAGCTCTCTCACATGACTTAGAGAATTGACTTTGCACAAGATTTTGGGAATTTTAGGAGCATTTGTTCCTGTGACTCATTTATCAGAACCAGACAGAGAATAAATAAAAACAAAAGAGCAAATTTCTTCTTAAAAGGTCAGGCCTCACAAAATTAGAATAAATTATATCAAAAATAAATTTGACCCTACACACTTATTATCTTTAAAAGTGTTATGCCTTGATATTGTGGCAGTTGATAGTGTGGTTACGACAGGAAAGAATGGTGAGTGAGGGATCTTGAGTTCTTGGGAGAGGCCAACAGTTTTATTCAGAAAAGATTCTATGGGGTGGCCCTTCTTCCCTAAATTAACGAAAAAGCAAAAGACCCTGAGCAACCAAGCAAGATTTTCCAGAAAGAAGAAAAACTCTGTATGTACCTGACATCCTTACAACAAAGCCAGTTGCCCTTCTCAGCCTGGCTTCTGCAGTATTCTCACATTTGCATCTCCTCCTTCTCCTTCTTTGACACAAGTTTGAACTGAATTCGGCACCTGATCACTTCCTCCCTCCCTGGTGTCAGAGCTTCACAAACACCGGCTTCATGCCTTATCGCCTTAGTCCTTCACCTATCATAAAAGAGTGAGTGTTTCATAGGAACAAGAGTTAAGCTCCTGGGTAACCGGCAAAAAAAGTTTTAAGAGATTTGCATTAGCGCTCATTCTCAAAATTATGGAAAGCAAATATCTATATATTTTGCACACTTCTTCAAAGATAAATGTTGTGTTATATAGGTAACACTCCTCTGAAAGCATTTGATCCCTAACCTAGGATAAAATGACCATTTAAGGGACTAGCGAGAAATAGCTATATACTTATATAAATATATAAATAAATAGATACAGACAACAGTGTGGTCATAACCAGAGGAAAAGGGAGGTGCAGGAAGGTGGAGGCGGGCAAAGGGAGGTAAATGGGAATGTAAAGAGACTTTGCTTGGGGCTATGGGAACATGACAGAGTATGCAGATGAGGTTTTGTTGAGTTGTATACACTTGAAACCTATGTGGTTTTGTGAACCAATGTCATCCCAATAAACTCAAATTTTTAAAAAGAAGAAGAAATTACTGTTTTGGAAAGTTTAAAAAACACTTTTGGGGATGAATATTTCACAAAGAGTCATGAATGGTGAGAGCAAAAAATGAAGCCCATCGATTAGGAAATTAGAATGTCAAAGGAGACTAACTTCCAGTGAAAAGCAGCAGAAAACTGCAACTGATACTCTGCCAAAATAATGAACTGAGAAGAAAGTATGGGATTGGCATAGGCCAACAATAAAGTAGAGGCATGTGTCCTGAAGGTAAGCAGGGATTAATGGCAGATTTGATGTGAGATTATTGACAGAATCTGGTGACCTTAATTTTACATTTTCATAAGATGTGATGAACACAGACAGAGGTCAGAAAAGCATAACAGCACATAAAACAAAGTTTTAGTAGCTTCCTATCTAGAATTGGAGGTTAAACTGGCTACATCTTCATTATAAAGGTGAACAGAATTTAAATAATGCCAAAATAGGACACAGATAGGAAATTTACAATGTTTGAATTTGGCACTGAAATAAGGAATAGTAATTCTGTTTGGAATTTCTAACCACAGGCAAGTACCCGTATGGATTAGTTCTGAAGTTATAGTACCTATGAACCTATGTAAGCCAAAAAAAACCCCATAACTTGATCATTTATTTTAAATAACTTCAGTTGATTTTGTCCCCAGGTGAGTGGTAAAAGTATGCGTAATTCCTAGACTTCAGAGTAGTCCCACAGGTAACTTATCTAGAAAACCTAAGATTAGGTTAAAATAACAAAGGGGAAAAAGGAAGCAAGGTCTTAAGAGCAAATGCTAGGAAAACTACAAACTGTAAAATCAGAATCAGACATGCAAAATTTAAGATTCAGGGAGTTTTAGAATAGGATATAAAATATTTAAATAGTAACACAGAGTGTCAGATATATGAGAAAATTACAGAACATATAATAAATAATAGAACATACATATTACACATATGCATGTAATATAGATACATTTCATATACGTGCATTATATACATATACATAGAGAGAGAACAAGTAGATTTGAAAAAAATTCCAATAGAATCTTGAAAAATTAAAAGAATTAATAATAATTTTCATTAAGAACTCAATAGATACAGGTTCCTGGAAAGACGGAGGCATAGGTAAAAATGCTTCACTTCCTCACACAACCAAAAAAGGATAACAACCAATTTTTAATAAATAAATAAATAACCAAAACTGCAAAGCAATCAAACTGCATGGAACTCCAGCAACCAAGGAGTTAAAGAAACATTCATCCAGACCAGTAGTGGGGGTGGAGTGGGCAGCCAGGTGGAGAGGACACACAGGAAAGCAGGGACACAGGTGAGCTGGGGGCTGGCTGATCCAGAAACTTAAGACTCAAAATCTCTGGCTGTAAAATCTGTGGGGGTTGAGAAGGCACTAAAAACTCCCAGTCTCACAGGAGAGTCTGTTGGAGAGGCCCATGGGATCCTAGAACATACACAAAGCCACCTACCTGCGAGTCAGCAAGTGAAAGGGCACAATCCACTTGCGTGAAGCAAGAAAAGTGACAGAAAGTAGGGCAAGAACTGAGCAAGAGGCATTGTTCCCTCTCTAACCCCTCTTCCACAGACAGTGTGGCAACACAGCAAAGAAAGTTTCCCTGCCATAGCAAATACCTAAAGCTCAACCATTTACCACAACGGGTGCATCAAGACAAAGAAATATGGTCCAAATAAAAGAACAGATCAAAACTCCAGAAAAAGAACTAAGCAATGAAGAGACAGACAACCTGTCAGATGCAGAGTTTAAAACACTGCTAATCAGGATACTCACAGAATTGATTGAGCTTGGTTGCAAAACAAAAGAAGAAATGAAGGCTACACAAAGTGAAATAAAGGAAAATACACAGAGAACCAACAGTGAAGGGAATGAAATGGGGACTCAAATCAACAATTTGTAACAAAGGGGTGGGAAGTGGGGATAGCAGGGGTGGGGGAATGATGGAAGAGAAATGGAAACAACTGTACTTGAGCAATAATTTTAAAAAGTAAATAAATAAAAGTACTCCCCAAAAATCAATTAGAACAAAAGGAAGAAAGAAACACTTATCTGGAACAGAATGAAGAAACACGAATTCAAAAAATTAGAAGAGGCTGAGGAACCTCTAGGGCAACTTTAAATGTTCCAACATCTGAATTATAGGGGTGCTGCAAGGAGAAGAGGAAGAGCAAGAAATTTAAAACATATTTGAACAAATAATAAAGTAGAACTTCCCCAATCTGGCAAAGGAAATAGACTTCCAGGAAGTCCAGGAAGCTCAGAGAGTCCCAAAGAAATTAAACCCAAGGAAGCACACACCAAGGCACATCATAATTACATTACCCAAGATTAAATGTAAGGAGAGAATCTAAAAGCAGCAAAAGAAAAGGAAACAGTTACCTACAAAAGAGTTCCCATAAGAATTATCAGCTGATTTCTCAAAATAAACCTTACAATCAAGAAGGGACTGGAAAGAAGTATTCAAAGTCACAAAAGGCAAGGACCTACATCCAAAATTATTCTATCCAGCAAAGCTATCAGTTAGAATGGAAGGGCAGCTAAGGTGCTTCCCAGATAAGATCAAGTTAAAGGAGTTCATCATCACCAAGCCCTTATTATATGAAATGTTAAAAGGACTTATCTAAGAAAAAGATCAAAACTATGAACAGTAAAATGACAACAAACTCACAACTATTAGCAACCAAACTTAAAATAAAAACAAAAACAAACTAAGCAAAAAACTAGAACAGGAACGAAATCATAGAAATGAAGATTACATGAAGGGTTATCAGCAGGGGAGAGGGAAGGGGAGAATGGGGGAAATGGCAGAGGGAGTAAGTAGCATAAATGGTAGGTAGAAAATAGGGGAAGATTAAGAATAGTATAAGAAATATACAAGCCAAAGAACTTATATGTATGTCCCACAGACATGAACTAAAGTGGGGGAATGTGGGTAGTAGGGGGTATGCAGGATGGAGCGGAATAAAGGGGGGGGAATGGGCCAAGTATAATAGCATAATCAATAAAATATATTAAAAATTTTTTAATTACAAAATTTTACTTACCTAGTTATATTATGTAGTATAGTCAGTCAAAATTTCCAAAGCTACTTGTAGTAGTAGGCAAACCATACAACATCATAGAAGGAGATATTGGCATATCTCCCTTGTAAATAAAATATTAAGCAGGGGAAGAAATTACAATAAATGATATCTATTGAATAGTACAGTTAATAAACCAGTCAATGGGTATATAGAGAACATAGGATCCCAACGCATGCTTTAAACACACATGGAGCCTTTACATGTAAACTGACTAGATGACATGCCATGAAGACTAATATATGACACATTCATTGCCATTTTGTAATTATATTAGTATTCAGTACTAATTTAATTTTTAACAAAAAATAGCTAGGAAAAGAACATACAATTAGAAACTTTAAAACACATTTTTAAATAATTGATGGGCCAAAGAGGGAATCATAATATAAACTAGAAAATATTTAGAACTGTAGTAACATAAATACTGCACAGCAAGATATTTTATAGTTTTAACTACTACCATGAATTAATAAGATATTTTATAGTTTTAACTACTACCATGAATTTATTTATTTATTTATTAACAAATTACTACAATTTATTAATAAAACTTAATAAATTGTCAAACTTAATAAATTAGAAAAATAATAGCATAGTAAAGACAGTAGAAATAATGAACAAATAAGAGAAAAATTAATCAAACAGAAAACAAATGTATACAATAGAGAACACCAACAACCTCACTAAATCAGATAGTTGGAAGGATTGTATAATTGAGATAAATGTTAGGTATAAAAAGGTATAGAGTATATATATTTGTTACACATTAACAAATAAGATAATATGACAATCATCTTATTTTAAACAATGTTAAGACAACAAATCTAAGAACTTCAAATTGTTACATTTCTAGAAAAAAATGAAATTCACTAAATATGATTTAAGAAGTATTAGAAAATTCAAATTGTACTACAAGAATTAAAGTAGTTCATAGTTTAAATTATTTTAACAAAGAAAACACAAGGCCTAGATGACTCTACTGCTAAGTTCTATATTATCTTCCAGCTAATAGAGAGAAGAATATGATAATACTTCCAACCATTTCTATGAGATTAACAAAAGCCTCATGCCATAAACTGACAAGATAATCATTAATTAATTTCATTCATGAACACAGATTAAAAAATTCTAAACAAAATATTAGCAAACTGAATCTAAGAAGGTCGCTTCTATATTAGAAAATGTATAAATAAAATTCCTATTTTAATGGGTTAATGAGAGAAACATAATTACTATCACAATAGATGTAGAAAAATCAATTATACATGATAAACTGTATTGGTGAATAGGATTAGAGGGAAAAGTGCCTAATTTTATAAATGGCAAAACTCTATGGTAAATATAATAATATTCAATGACTAATTAAAACCATTTCTTTAAAAAAATGAAGAACTGGATGAGAGTGCCCACTTCTATTAAATATTACACATTAAGTCTTAATCACCTGTGTAATGTAGAAGAAAAATAAAACAAATGCAGAATGGAAAGAAAGAAACTACCATTCAAAAATGCTACAAATCTGAGAAACTATTATTAGAGTATGGAAAACAGATGCCAGGGCCAGTCAAGTGGGCACATGAAACATGGCTTCGCTAGGACTCTGTAAAGAATTGGCATTCCAACAGTGTGTATCTAGATGGCCACACTAGGTTTAGAGTATTACACAATTTAGTTGATTTATATTCCATTCTGACCAGTCAATGCCCCTACTGAACTGGATATTTATTTTTAATAACACATTTTTGTCAGTTTTTACCTCTTCCTATCCCTAAGGAATCATTCATTATTTTATCTAAGATATTGTTTCTCTTCCTCACCAAAGATCTTTCTCCTCTTTGGAGGTTAGAAGATAGTTATGATTGCCGCTGTGATGTGGACTTTGGTTCACAGTGTCCATGGTGTTATTGCTGAGACAAGACAAATTCACATGGACTACCAAGTCCTGTGGAGGAAAAGGGAAGGCACAGCCACTTTCTCAAGGGGAGAACTCCTTGAAGAGCCTTGGCCACTCGCTCAAGAGGACAGCACCGGACCCTTGCCTTGCAAGCTTTTACTGGCTTTAATTTGCATAGGAATACAGGACTTTTATGGAAAGCTCATCATCATTGTCAGGCAGTAATGATCAAATACATAACATTCAAAGAACTCTGAGGGCCTATTTTGAATCAGGATTAAATAGCTAAAGGCCATAAAACTTTGGGAAACAAACTCATTTCATGCTTGGAGCCTTATCATTTAAATTGAGGGTATTAGCAAGCAGGTTTCACAGGATTTTATGTATTCTTCCTTAGGCCTGATCGCCCTAGGGAACCTGCCCTTTCCAGCACAGGGCTGCACCCACCTCCAGCATTGTTTCAGGCTTAAGTTAGGCAGGGGAAGTAAAGCAGCCAAGAGATTAGGAGACTTCTTGCAGACAGAATGAGGTCAAAGCCGAGGGGTGAGGGTCCATCACCCCCTTTCTCCATAGTCCCCCCAGGTCCTTTCCTGAAGGCCTCCTCATGACCATGCCTGTCTTAGGTCATCCCTCACTTGAGGAATCTTACCATCATTCGCTAACAGGTCACGCACTGAGAGCCAGGCAGGGTGAAGTAAAGTGGGCAGAGGCAGTGCTCCTGCCAGCAGGATAAGCTTAATCTCTTCAGTGGCTTAGGGTCCCAAGGTCTCTCACTCAGCCTTAGCTATGAGGTGTTACAGCTTCTGAAACCAGGCAAGGCAGTTCCCAACACCACTGGGTGAGCCCAAAAGATACCAGATTATATATGCACTGTGTAGTATGGTAGCCACTAGCCACATGTGGCTATTTAAACTTACATTTAAATTTATTGAAATTAAATACAATTTAAAATTCAGTTCCATAGCTACACTAGCCACATTTCAAGTGCTCAATAACCATATGTGCATATTAGTACAGCCATAGATCTTTTCCATAATCATGAAAAGTTATATTAGATAGTATTTATCTATAAAATTAGTGCCATTTTTTGGTGTCTGTTCAAGTGGACAATATCCAAAATTCAATCTGGATCAATTATTTGTTTATATATCAAGTTAAGATCTACCCAAGACGGAATTAATATTGCTTTGGTACTTGAAGTTTTACTGTTTGGTCATCTCTATTTTGCTCAAAATGTCTTATGTGAATTTTCTTTTCAGCCTTTTATTTTCTTCCCCACAAAACTGAATTAATTATCAAAATTCTAAAATTCCATTTCACAAATTAAGCATGTTCATATCTCCAGGAACTTAGCCTCTAATTATTATTTATATTAAATACATTCTTTGAAAAGATATTAGCTATCCATTAACTGGTTTCTTTGAAGATTTTTTAAGTCTTGAATAAATCATAATTTTCCTATTTGTTCCCTACTGTTGAATTTTAGGCTGTATTTCTTATGTTTCCCTCCCTTACTTGATTGATTAGATTTAAAATTGTGAAAAATAGACAGTAGTTGCTTTCTGTTCGTAATGGGTGCCAGGAAGACTTATATGGACACCCACTTAATCAAGAAGACTTTTCGGAACTCCTCAATTATCAACATCAACTGCCACATGTTATCAAGTGGAACAAACCCTTTGGAAAGTAATTAGTGTTCTTCAAGTACAATCACCTGGTTTTTAATTACCTGAGCTTAGCTTGATCATAAATTGGAAGATTTGTTGTCCTGGGGCTAGTACATTCCCTATAATGATATCCTATCTTATCATCTTTTTAGAATATGAACATAACGTGTCAAATACCACCAGAAATTTCATACTTAAATCATTATTGCTTTTCCCCAATTACAACTTGGCGAAGTGCATCGCTGACTATTTTACTTTCCACCGGATGAGAAAATGGTGCTCCATAAGAAAAACTGTTGCCTACAAAAATTGTGATAAAGAAAGTAAGTATCTTGGGAGTTCCTAAATTTCTAGGAAGTCAGTCTCAGGGTCAGCCAATGAGAAATGAGGGAAATCTGCTCTTACTTCAAAAGAGAGAGTGAGACCACATGTTCAGGACATAGAGTCATTTTACAAGACCGGGGATAAATCCTTGTAAATACAATCAAATCTCAAAAGCAAATTCAAGGTAAGTTTAAAGTTGTCATCAGATATAGAACTGAGCTACTAGAAATAAATCACCTAATAAATTTACATATATGTTATTTTAAATCTTCACAAACTCAAGATGTATTTTTTAACTTTATTTCTATTGTTGACATAATTAGAGATGCCCCATGTTCCCTGCCCTTGCCTGTTTCTACCCAACCTATTTTGCTTCCATTATTCTATGAGCACACTGATGTCAGTGCCTTTGAGTTATGCAAATACAATCTTTGGCCAATCCCCTCACCTTTTATCCAGTCCCTCCATTCCTCCTCCCACTAACAGCTATCAGTCTATTCCGTGTGTTCATGCCTCTGTTGCTATTTTGTTCATCAGTTTATTTTTTTATGAGATTCACATATATGTAACATCATATGGAATATGTCATTCTCTGACTTCCATGTTTCACTTAGCTAAAAACCTCTAGGTACACCAATGCTTTCACAGGAGAATTTTTAAAAACATTCAAGAAACAGCTAACCCTTATCCTTCTTAGATTATTCCAGAAAATCCAAGATGGAAGACTCCCAAACTCTTTGTATAAAGCCAACATCATCCTAATTCCAAAACCAGATAATGACACAACATAGAAAGACAGCTATAGACCAATATCAATGATGAATATAGCTGCTAAAATTCTTAACAAAATATTGGCAAACTGATCCCCCAAAACATTAGAGGGATCATATACCATGGTCAAGTTCTCTTCATCCCAGGGAGGCAAGGATTGTACCATATTCGCAAATCAATAAATGTAATACATCACATAAACAAAAGGCAAGACAAAGATCACATGACCATATCAAGAGATGAAATAAAAGCATTTGATAAGATACAGCACCCACTTATTATAAAAACACTCAGCAAAGTGGGAATACAGGGAGCATTCCACAACACAATAAAGACCATTAAGAGAAAAGTACAGCCAACATCATACTCAATGGGCAAAAACTAAAAGCTTTCCCACTATGATGAGGAACAAGAAAAGGATGTCTGCTTTCACCACTTCTATTCAACATAGTATTGGAAGCCCTAGCCACAACAGTCAGACAAGAAAAAGAAATAAAAGGCAGCCAAAGTGGAAAAGAGGAAGCAAAACTGCCATTGTTTGCAGATGACATTATGGTGTATATAAAAAATCCTGTAGACTCCTCCAAAGAACTACTCGATCTAATAAGTGAATTTGGCAAAAGAGCAGGATACAAAGTCAATATGTAGAAATCTAAGGCATTTCTGTAAACCAACAATGAAATATGAGAAACAGAAATCAGGAAAAAAATCCCATTTCTTATAGCAACAAGAAAAAATAAAGCACCTAGGAATAAATCTAACCAAGAAAATAAAAGAACTATACTCAGAAAACTGCACAACATTGAAGAAAGAAATTAAGGAAGACGCAAACCAATGGAAGCATATACTGCATTATGGATTGGAAGAATTAACATCATCAGAATGTCCATACTACCCAAAGCAATTTATAGATTCAACACAATCCCTATTACAACATATTTCACAGATATAAAATAAACACTTCCAAAATCTATATGGAACCATAAATGACCCCGAATAGCTGCAGGATTTTGAGAAAGAAGAACAAAGTAGGAGGGATCACCATACCTGATATCAAACTATATTACAAGGCCACTGTAACCAAAACAGCCTGGTACTGGCATAAGGACAGACACACAAATGGAACAGAACAGAGAACCCAGAAACTAACCCAGGTTTCTCTGGTCAATTAATATTTGACAAAGGGGGAAGAAGCATAAGATGGAGTAAAAATAGCCTCTTCAACAAAGTGTGTTTGTAGACCTGGACATCTACATGCAAAAAAAAAAAAAAAAAATGAAACTCAATCACCAATTTACACCATATAAAAAATAAACTCAAGGATGGGTAAAAGACTTAAATATAAGTTGTGATGCCATAAATGTCCTAGAGAATAATATAGGCAGGAAAATCTCAGATATTTCACACAGCAATATTTTCACCAATATGTCCTGTAGAACAAGAAGCATAAAGGAAAGAATAAACAAATGGAATCTCATCAAAATAAAAAGCTTCTGCACAGCTAAATAAAACAGCAGTGAAGTGAAAAGGGAACCAAGCATATGGGAAAATATATTTCCCAATGATATCTCAGGCAAGGGTTTGATCTCCAATATATAAGGAACTCACACAACTCTACTCCAGGAAGACAAAACAACCCAATTTAAAAAATGGGCAAAAAGCTTGAACAGACACTTTTCCAAGGAGGATATACAGAGGGCCCAGAGGCATATGAAAGGATGCTCAACATCACTAGCCATCAGAGAGAGGCAAAATAAAACTACAATGAGATACCACTTCATACCTGTCAGAATGGCCATCACAAACAAATCAACAAACAAGTGCTGGAGAGGTTATGGGAGAAAAGGGAACCCTAGTGCACTGTTGTTAGGAATGCAGACTGGTGAAGCCACTGTGGAAAACAATATGGAATTTCCTTAAAAAACTAAAAAAGGAACTGGCTTTTGAGCCAGCAATACCACTGTTGGGATAATACCTTATGAATCCTAAAATTCCAATTCACAAGAACCTATGCACCCCAGTGTTCCTAGCAGTACAATTTATGATAGCCAAATGCTGGAAGCAACCTAAATGCCCACCAGTAAATGAGTGGATTAAAAAAAAACTATGGTACATTTACACCATGGAATACTACACAGCAGAAAGAAAGAAGGAGCTCCTATCCTTCAGGACACCATGGATGGAACTGGAGAGCATTATGCTAAGTGAAATAAGCCAGGCAGTAAAAGACAAATATCATATGATCTCACCTTTAACAGGAAACCAATCAACAAAAAAATCAAGCAAGTAAAATATAACCAGAAGCATTGAAATAAAGAACAAACTGACAGTAACCAGAGGGGTGGGCGGAGAGGTCTAATGGGGAAAATATGGGAAAGTCCGTCAAGCAACAAGCATAAAGGACACATGGACAAAGACAAAGGGAGTAAGTTCAAGGGTGGAAAGTGGGAATCAGTGAGGTGAAAATGGAGATAACTGTGCTTGAACAACAATGAAAAAAACCCCTCCAGGTCCATCCATACTATACCAAAAAGGTAAGATTTCCTTCATTTTTATGGCTTCATAGTACTCCACTGTGTACATTTAGCACAGCTTTTTTTATCCATTCACCTACTGATGGGCACTTGGGCTGTTTCCAGATCTTGGCTATTATGAATAATGCTGCTATAGAGGTGCATATTTCTTTCAAACTGGTGTTTTAGGATTCCTAGGACATATTCGCAGAAGTGGGATCACTGGGTTAAAAGGCAGTTCCACTTTTAAATTTTAGAGGAAATGCCATTTTCCCAGAAAATACAGAAGTTTCCCCAGTCTACATTCCCAATAGAACACTAGGGTTCCCTTTTCTCCACATCTGCACCAGCACCAGTTCATTGTTGATGTATCCATGGTAGCCATCCTGATGGGTGTGAAGTGAACCTCACTGTGGATTTAAATTGCATTTCTCTGATGATTAGTGATGTTGAACATTCCTTCATGCCTTTTGGCCATCTGCATGTCCTCTTTGGAGAAGTGTGTATTTAGGTCCTTTGCTCATTTTTTTTAATTGGATTGTTTGTCTTCCTGGTTATGAGTTGCTTAAGTTCTTCATATATTTAGGAAGCTAACCTGTTATAAGATATATTGTTGGCAAATGTCCCATTTCTTTATTTTTTTTTCCTTTGCTGCCCTTGCCCTAGGAGATATATCAGCAAAAAATATTGCTATGAAAGATGTTTGAGATTTTCCTGCCTGTATTCTTCTAGAATTTTTATGTTTTCATGACTTATATTGAGGTCTTTTACCCATTTTTAGTTTATTCTCATATATGGTGTGAGTTGGTGGTCTAGTTTTGTTTTTTTTGCATGTACAATTTCAATTTTCCCAATACCATTTATTGAAGAGACTATTTTTACTCTATTTTATACTTCTGACCCCTTTGACAAATATTAATTGAGCATAAAGACATGGGTTTATTCCTGGGCTCTATGCTCTGATCCATTGTTCAATATGCCTATTCTTATGCTAGCACCAGGCTAGTTGGTCAATATCTGTGAAATATGCCATTGACATTTTAATAGGAATTACATTGAATCTATAGGCTATCTATTTCTTTGAGTAGTATGTATCTTTTAATGATGTTAATTCTTTCAATCCATGAGCACAGTATATTCTCCGGTTAATTTGTATCTTCCTTAATTTCTTTCTTCAGTGTTCTGTAGTTTTGTGAATACAGGTCTTTTATCTCTTTGGTTAGGTTCATTCCTAAATACTTTATTTTGCTTGTTGCTATATCAAGTGGAATTTTTTCCTTATTTCTCTTTCTGACATTTTGTTGTTGGTATACAAAAATGCCTTTGGTTTCTGAATAGTGACTTTGTACCCCACTTTTCTGTCAAATTCATTTATTAGGTGCAGAAAGACAAATAATCTAATCAAAAAAATGGGCAAAAGACCTGAGCAGACACTTCTCCAAGGAGGACATACAGAGGGCCCAGAGACATATTAAAGTATGCTCAGCATCACTAGCCATCAGACAGATGCAAAGTAAAGCCACAATAAGATAGCACTTCACAACTCTCCGAATGGCCATTATAAGCAAATCAACAAACAATAAGTGCTGGTGAGGTTTTAGAGAATAGGGAACCCTAGTACACTGTTGGTGGGAATGCAGACTGGTGCAGCCAGTGTGGAAAACATTATGGAATTTCCTCAGAAAGCTAAAAATGGAATTGCTTTTTGACCTGGTAATTCCACTGCAGGGATTATACCCTAAGAATCCTGAAATACTAATTCAAAATATCCTATGCACCCCAGTGTTAATAGCAGCACAATTTACAATAGTCAGGTGCTGGAAACAACCTAAGTGCCATTAGTAAATGAGTGAAGGTGCTGGAAACAACCTAAGTGCCCATTAGTAAATGAGTGAATCAAAAAACTGTGGAACATTTACACAATGGAATACTATTCCAGAGAGAAAGAAGGAACTCGTATCCTTCAGGAGAGCATGGATGGAACTGGAGAGCATTATGCTAAGTGAAATAAACCAGACAGTGAAAAGACATATACCATATGATCTCATCTATAAGTGAAACCTGATCAACAAAACAAACAAGCAAGCAAAATATAGCCAGAGACATTGAAATTAAGCACAAACTGACAGTAACCAGAGGGGAGGTGTGAGGAGATGATGTGGGGGAAAGGGGAAACAGTTGTCAAGGAACATGTATAAAAGACACATAGACAAAGTCAAAGGGGGTAGGATTGAGGGTGGAGGTGGTGATGGCTGGGGTGGGGGGAGTGGTGGGAGGAAATGGAGACAACTGTACTTGAACAACAATAAAAATGTATTATTCAAACTGTATTTGTGTAGCAGAACAATGACTTTTCACACTCTAAATACTTCTAAACTTATCCTAACATTTCATTTTATCGTGTAGTTCTTCCTACTTGTTGTTTTCTTAGGCCTTGTTCATTATGTCAATATCCTGCAGTAAGATCTCTCTTTCTCTCTCTCTTTGCCATTCTCAGACATTGTTTATTCTTTGGAAGAGAGAATGATTGGAAAATATATGATTATGATGGGTACCATAGGCCTTATTTGCCTTCTCTTGGTTTTCCTTTGGGAAACAGCTCTGTGGAAACTAAGAACATTTCTCAATCGATACATTTACTTTGGTATCTATAGGATATACAAGAAGGTGAGTAATTAATCATGGACCTTAAGAATAACTCTAAGAAAATGGAACATGAGACCTGAAAAGCATGTAGTTACATATGACTACTTCAACTGGAAAAAACTCTATGTGTCCCCCAAAATACGAGGGGAAAACAGAGAAACTGGAATTGTCATCTGGAGGGCAGGCCCTTTTGTAGTGTAGGTTACCCCACAAACTGAGTGTTCTAGGAACACATGTGAATCAGTTATCACCTGGCATTTTTGTGAGAGGCTGCATTTGGTTTCAGTAAAGTTTTTTTGAAGACTCTTTTAATCAATTTGCTCATTTCATGATGGATGATTTAGAAGTGCATCTACCAACACTACGCTAAGTGTTCAGCAGTTTTTGACCAAAAATGACATGACCCCCCACACCCCCCATTCCCCCTGATATCACAGCAAATGACTTTTTTATTTCCCCTGAATAAAAAAAAATCCTAAAAGGGAAACATTTTGCTGATGTGGAAGAGATAAAACAAAAAATGGAAGAAGTCATAAAATGCATCAAAATTGATTAGTTCAAAAACTTGAGCAGTGGAAAACATGTCTTGATGGGTGTATTGTATCAAAGAGAGGGTACTTTGAAGATGACAGTAGTTTAAATGTATAAGAATAAATACTCGACTTTTTATAAACTAATTCTGGGATTTGGTTAGTCATTTTCATATATTTCCTTAAATTAAATGTATTAAGGTATAATTTACCTACAATAAACTGCATTCATTTTGTTGTTCATTTCAAAAAAACAAGTTTTATATATTAATTTACTCTATTATTGACTATTTTCTCCTTCATTGATTTTTTTGTTCATTACAAATGTTAGCTATATTTTAGAGAAAGAGAAAGAGAGGGAGAAAAGGGAAAAAAAAACATCAATTTGTTGCCTCTCTCACACCCTCAACTGGGGACCTGAATGGCAACCCAGGAATGTCCCCTGACCAGGAATTAAACAGGAAAACTTTTGGTTCACAAGTTGGCACTCGATCCACTGAGGCACGCCAGCCAGTGTCATTCTAATTTCTTTTTGTTTTTAATCTTCTTCCATCTTTTTTTTCCTTTATTTTAATTGTTGTTCTTGTACAGTTTTCTGTCTTTTATTCCAATCCCAGCCCACCACCCCAGCCCTCCCCACCTCCTTCCCATTTCCACCCTCCCTAGTTTTTGTCCATGTGTCTTTTATACTTGTTGCTCTAAACCCTTTCCCTTTTCCCCTGAAGTTCCCTCCCCCCTCCCCTCTGGTGTCTGTCAGCCTGTTCTCAATTTCAATGTCTTAAAGCAAAATATAATCAGAGACATTGAAATTAAGAAGAATCTGATAGTAACCAGAGGGGAGGTGTGGGGGGTGGATAATGGGAAGGAAGGCTTTCCAGAACAACTATAAAGGACACATGGATGAAACTAAGGGGACTGGAAGCAGGGGATGGAGGTGGGGATGGCTGGGGTAGTGGTGGGGTAAATGCAGACAACTGTACTTGAACAACAGTAAAATAAGTTTTTAAAAAAAGAGATTATATTTTGTTTGTTTGTTTGTATAAGTTTTTTAAAAAGAAATTAGATTATATTTTGCTTGTTTGTATAATCTAATTTCTTTTTTAAAAAACTTATTTTACTGTTGTTCAAGTACAGTTGTCTGCATTTACCCCACCACCACCCCAGCCATCCCCACCTCCATCCCCTGCTTCCAGTCCCCTTAGTTTCATCCATGTGTCCTTTATAGTTGTTCTGGAAAGCCTTCCTTCTCATTATCCACCCCCCACACCTCCTCTCTGGTTACTATCAGATTCTTCTTAATTTCAATGCCTCTGATTATATTTTTCTTGATTGTTTGTTTTGTTGATTAGGTTCCACTTATAGGTGAGATCATATGGTATGTGTCTTTCACTACCTGGCTTATTTCACATAGCATAATGCTCTACAATTCTACCCATGCTGTTGCAAAGGGTAGGAGCTCCTTCTTTCTCTCTGCTGCATAGTATTTCATTGTGTAAATGTACCACAGTTTTTTGATCCACTCATTTACTGATGAGAACTTGGGTAGATTCCAGGACTTGGCTATTGTATATTGTGCTGCTATGAATATTTGGGTGCATAGGTTTTTTTTGATGGGTGTTTCAGGGTTCTGAGGATATAATCCTAGCAGTGGAATTGCCAGGTCAAAAGGCACTTTAGTTTTCTGAGGAAATTCCACACTGTTTTCCACAGCCTGCACAAGTCTATGTTCCCAACAACAGTGCACTAGAGTTCCCTTTTCTCCACATCCTCTCGAACATAACTTGTTCATTGATTTGTTTATGATGGCCATTCTGACTGGTGTGAAGTGGTATCTTGTTGGCGTTTTAATTTGCACCTCTGATAGCTAGTGAAGCTGATCATCTTTTCATTTGTCTCTGGACCCTCTCTATGTCCTCCTTGGAAAAGTATCTGTTCAAGTATTTCCTCATTTTTTATTGAGTTGTTAGTCTTCTTGGAGTGGAGTCCTGTGAGCTCTTTATGTATTTTGGAGATCAAACCTTTGTCCAAGGTATCATTGGCAAGTATGTTTTCCCACACAGTTGGTGCTCTTTTCATTTTAATGCTGTTTTCTTTAGCTATGCAGAAGCTTTTTAATTTGATGAGCTCCCATTTGTTTATTCTTTCCTGCCTAGGACTTTTAGGGTGTCATAGCTTATTCTTAAGTCTTTTATCCTTGAATTTCTTTTTTTGTATGGTGGAAGTTCGTCATCAAGTTTCATTTTTTTTGCATGTAGATGTCCAGGTCTACCAACACACTTTGTCGAAGAGGCTATTTTTACTCCATCTTATGCTTCTTCCCCCTTTGTCAAATATTAACTGACCAGAGAGACCTGGGTTAGTTTCTGGGTTCTCTGTTCTGTTCCATTTGTGTATGTGTCTGTCCTTATGCCAGTACCAGGCTGTTTTGGTTACAGTGGCCTTGTAATATAGTTTGATATCAGGTATGGTGATCCCTCCTACTTTGTTCTTCTTTCTCAAAATCCTGCAGCTATTCGGGGTCATTTATGGTTCCATATAGATTTTAGAAGTGTTTATTTTATATCTGTGAAATATGTTGTAATAGGGATTGTGTTGAATCTATAAATTGCTTTGGGTAGTATGGACATTCTGATGATGTTAATTCTTCCAATCCATAATGCAGTATATGCTTCCATTGGTTTGTGTCTTCCTTAATTTCTTTCTTCAATGTTGTGCAGTTTTCTGAGTATAGTTCTTTTATTTTCTTGGTTAGATTTATTCCTAGGTACTTTATTTTTTCTTGTTGCTATAAGAAATGGGATTTTTTCCTGATTTCTGTTTCTCATATTTCATTGTTGGTTTACAGAAATGCCTTAGATTTCTACATATTGACTTTGTATCCTGCTCTTTTGCCAAATTCACTTATTAGATCGAGTAGTTCTTTGGAGGAGTCTACAGGATTTTTTATATACACCATAATGTCATCTGCAAACAATGACAGTTTTGCTTCCTTTTTTCCAATTGGATGCCTTTTATGTCTTTTTCTTGTCTGATTTCTGTGGCTAGGACTTCCAGTACTATGTTGAATATGACTAGTGAAAGGCAGAAATCCTTGTCTCGTTCCTGATCTTAATGGGAAGGCTTTAAGTTTTTGCCCATTGACTAGGAGGTTGGTTATAGGTCTTTCGTATTTGGTCTTTATTACATTGAGGAATGCTCCCTCTGTTCCCACGTTGCTGACCGTTTTTATTATAAATGTGTGCTGTACCTTATTGAATGCTTCCCCCAATTTATTGAAATGATCAAGCGATTTTTGTCATTCGTTTTGTTTATGTAATGTATTACATTTATCAATTTGCAAATATTGTACTAACCTTGCATCCCTGGGATAAAGACCACTTGATCATGATGTATGATCTTTTTTTATGTATTGGTGAATGCACTTTGCCAATATTTTCTTGAGGATTTTAGCATCTATGTTCATCAGCGATATTGGCCTGAAGTTTGAATTCTTTGTTATGTCTTTATTTTGTTTGGGGATAAGGATGATTCTCACTTCATAAAAAGAGTTGGGGGATCATCCATCTTCTCTGAATTTTTGCAATAGTCTGTAAAGGATAGGGATTAGCTCTTCCTTAAATGCTTTGTACAATTCTCCTGTGAAACCATCCAGTCCAGGGTTTTTGTGTGTTGAGAGTGTTTTTATTTCTGCTTCCATTTCCTCAGCTGTTATTGGTCTGTTCAGCCTTTCTGCTTCTTCTTCATTCAGTTTTGGGGGATTATAGTTTTCTAGAAATTTGTCCATTTAACCCAGGTTTTCAAATTTCTTGGCACATAGTTCTTTGTAATAATTTTCCATAATACTTTGTATTTCTGTCGTATCAATTGTAATCTCTCCTCTTTCATTTCTGATTGTGTTTATCTGGGTCCCCTCTCTTTTTTTCTTGATGAGCTTGCTTAAAGGCTTGTCAATTTTGTTTATCTTTTAAAAGAACCAGCTCCTGGATTTATTGATCCTTAGGATTCTGTTTTAGTCTCTATGTCATTTAATTCTGCTCTGATCTTGGGTATTTCCTTCCTTCTACTTGCTCTTGGTTTTCTCTGTTGTTTTTACTCAAGTTCTTGTAGGCTTTAAGTTGTTTATTTGAAATCTTTCTATGTTTTTTAGGTAGGCCTGTATCACTACAAACTTCCCTCTCAGAACTGCCTTGGCTGTGTCCCATATGTTCGAACCTGTATTCAGTTCATTTTCATTTGTTTCCAGAAAATTTTTGATTTCTTCCTTGATCTCATTCTTGACTCACTCATTGTTTAATAGCATGCTATTCAATCTCCATGAGTTTGAGTGTTTCTGAGTTTTTTTCCTTGTGGTTGGTCAGAGAAAAAAATTCTAGTTTCAGTCCCTTGTGGTCAGAGAAAATGCTTCATATGATTTCAATTTTCTTGAATTTATTGAGGCTTTTTTGTGTCCTATCATGTGATCTATCTTTGAAAATGTTCCATGTGCATTTGAAAAGAATGTGTATTTTGCTTCTTTGGGATGAAAGGCTCTCTCTCTATATATATAGCAGTTAAGTTCATTAGATGTAGGGCATTGTTCAATGTCGCAAAATCTTTGTTGATATTTTGTTTGGGAGATCTATCCATTTTTGACAGTGAGGTGTTGAAATTCCCTACTATAATTGTGTTGCTGTCAATATCTTTCTTGAAGTCATCCAAGATTTTCTTTATGTACTAGGTGCTCCTATTTTGGGTGCATATATATTTACAATGTTTATGTCTTCTTAATGGATTCTGTCCTTCAATATGATGAAGTGACCTTCTAGGTCTCTTTTTGCATCCCTTGTTTTGAAGTATGTTTTGTCTGATATGAGTATTGCTACCTCAGCTTTTTCTTTCCTGTCCATTTCCTTTAATATTAGCTTCCAGCCCTTCACTTTCAGCATGTGTGGATCTTTTGTTCTGAGGTTCATCTCTCGTAGGCATCATATGTGTAGGTCATGGTTTATTATCCATTCAGCTATTCTATGTCTTTTGATTGGAGAATTTAATCCATGTACACTTAAGGTTATTATTGATAGGTACTTATTCATTACCATTTTTCGTACCTGTGTTCTGCTCTCCCTCACTATTTTTTTTTTTCCTTTTCTTAAAGCAGACCCTTTAGCATCTCTTCCACGGCTGGTTTGCAGGAGATGTGTTCTTTGAGCCTTCTTTTGTCTGGGAAACTCATTATTTGGCCTTTCATTTTAATTGAGAGCCTTCTTGGATAGAGTAGTCTGGGTTGTAGGCCTTTGTTTTTCATTACTTGGAATATTTCTTGCCATTCTCTTCTGGCTTGGAACATTTCCATTGAGAAATCAGCTGCTGGTCTCATCGGGACTTCTTTGTGTGTTACTTCCTATTTCTTTCTCGCTGCATTTAAGATTCTCTCTTTGCCTTGTAATTTTGAAATTTTAATTATGACGAGTCTTGAAGTGGGCCTCTTCAGGTTTCTCTTAATTGGGACTCTGTTTCCTGGATTTGTGTGACTTTTTCTTTCATCAAATTAGGGAAGTTTTCCATCATTACTTTTTCAAACAGGTTTTCTATCCCTTGCTCTTCTCCTCCTTCTGGTATCCTTATTATACAGATATTATTAAGTTTCATGTTGTCCTCTAGTTCCCTTAATACCTCCTCATTGTTTCTGAATCTTTTCTCCTTTTCTTGATCTTTCTGGGAATTTTTTTCTACTCTGTCCTCCAGCTTGCTTATTCGATCCTCTGCTTCATCTAGCCTACTTTTTTCTTCTTCTTTTTTTAAATTTTAATTGTTGTTCTTGTACAGTTTTCTGTCTTTTACTCCCATCCCAGCCCACCACCCCAGCCCTCCCAACTTCCCTCCCATTTTCACCCACCCCCCCTAGTTTTTGTCCATGTGTCGTTTGTACTTGTTCCTGTAAACCCTTCCCCTTTTCTCCGGGAATTCCCTCCCCTGCCCCCTCTGGTGACTTTCAGCCTGTTCTCAATTTTAGTGTCTTTGGTTATATTTTGCTTCTTTGTTTGTTTTGTTGATTAGGTTCCTGTTAAAGGTGAGATCATATGGTATTTGTCTTTCACTGCCTGGTTTATTTCACTTAGCATGATGCTCTCCAGATCCATCCATGCTGTTGCAAAGGGTAGGAGCTCCTTCTTTCTTTCTGCTGAAAAGAATTCCATTGTGTAAATGTACCACAGTTTTTTGATACATTCATTTACTGACGGGGACCTAGGTTGCTTCCAACACCTGGCTATTGTAAATTGTGCTGCTATGAGCATAGGGGTGCATAGGTTCTTTTGGATTGGTGTTTCAGGGTTCTTAGGCTATAATCCAAGCAGTGGAATTGCTGGGTCAAAAGAAAGATCCATTTTTAGTTTTCTTAGAAAATTCCATACTGTTCTCCATAGTGGTTGTACCAGTGTGCAATCCCACCAACAGTGCACTAGGGTCCCCTTTTCTCCACAACCTTTCCAACACTTGTTGTTTGTGGCTCTGTTTATGATGGCCATTCTGACCGGTGTGAAGTGGTATCTCATTGTGGTTTTAATTTGCATCTCTCTGATAGCTAGCGATATTGAGCATCTTTTCATGTGTCTCTGGATCGTCTGTATGTCCTCCTTGGAGAAGTATCTGTTCAAGACCTCTGCCCATTTTTTAATTGGGTTGCTTGTCTTCTTAGCGTGGAGACATGTAAGTTCTTTATATATTTTAGAGATTAAACCCTTGTTTGAGGTATCATTGGCAAATATGTTTTCCCATACAGTTGGTTCTCTTTTTATTTTAATACTGTTTTCTTTAGCCATGCAGAAGCTTTTTATTTTGATGAGATCCCATTTGTTTATTCTTTCCTTTATGGCCCTTGCTTTAGGGGACATATCAGTAAAAATGTTGCTGTGTGAAATATCTGACATTTTCCTGCCTGTGTTCTCCTAGGACTTTAATGGTGTCACGGCTTATATTTAAATCTTTTATCCACCTTGAATTTATTTTTGTATATGGTATAATTTGGTGTTCAAGTTTCATTTTTTTTTTTGCACGTAGCTGTCCAGTTGTCCAACCACCACTTGTTGAAGAGGTTATTTTTACTCCATTTTATGTTGCTGCCCCCTTTGTAGAATATTAATTGACTGTAGAGACTTGGGTTTATTTCTGGGCTCTCTGTTCTGTTCCACTGGTCCATGTGCCTGTTCTTATGCTAGTATCAGGCTGTTTTGATTACAGTGGCCTTGTAATATAGTTTGGTGTCAGGTATTGTGATCCCTCCTACTTTGCTCTTCTTTCTCAGAATTGCAGCAGCATCTATTCAGGGTCATTTATGATTCCATGTAAATTTTTGAAGTGTTTGTTGTATATCTGTGAAATATGACTTTGGTACTTTAATAGGTATTGCATTGAATCTGTAAATTGCTTTTGGTAGTATGGCCATTTTGATGATGTTAATTCTTCTAATCCGAGAGCATGGTACATGCTTCCATTTGTTTGTGTCTTCCTTGATTTCTTTCTTCAGTGTTGTGTAGTATTCTGCATACAGGTCTTTTACCTCCTTGGTTAGGATTATTCCTAAGTATTTTATTATTATTTTTTTTTTGCTGTATCAAAAGAAATTTTGGAATTTTTTAAAATTTCTGCTTCTTTTGTTTCATTGTTGGGATACAAAAATGCCTTTGATTTCTGGATATTGACTTTGTATCCTGCTGTTTGGCCAAATTCATTTATTAGGTCGAGCAGCTTTTTGGCTGAGTCTATAGGATTTTCTATGTAAAGTATCATGTCATCTGCAAACAATGATAGTTTTGTTTCCTCCTTTCTGATTTGGATGCCTTTTATTTCCTTTTCTTGTTTAATTGCTGTGGCTAAGACTTCCAATGCTATATTAATAGAAGTGGTGAAAGTGGACAACCTTGTTTTGTTCCTGGTCTTAGAGGAAAACATTTTATTTTTTGTCCGTTGAGTATGATGTTGGCTGTAGGTCTCTCGTATATTGCCTTTTTTATGTTGAGGAATGCTCCCTCTGTTCCCACTTTGCTGAGTGTTTTTATCATAAATGGGTGTTGAACCTTATCAAATGCTTTTTCCGCATCTATTGATATGATCATGTGATTTTTGTCTTTGCTTTTGTTTATGTGATGTATTACATTTACTGATTTGCGAATATTGAACCATCCTTGCATCCCTGGGATGAATCCCACTTGATCATGGTGTATGATCTTTTTAATGTATTGTTGGATGCGGTTTGCCAATATTTTGTTGAGGATTTTAGCATCTATGTTCATCAGTGATATTGGCCTGAAGTTTATTCTTAGTTGTGTCTTATTTGGTTTTGTGATTAGGATGATGCTGGCTATATAAAAAGACTTTGGGAATCTTCCATCTTCTTGGGGTTTTTTTTTTTTTTTTTTGGAATAGTCTGTGAAGGATAAGGATTAGCTCTTCCTTAAATGCTTTGTAGAATTCTCCTTTTGTGTATCAAGAGTTTTTTGATTACTGCTTCAATTTTGTCAGCTGTTATTGGTCTGTTCAGGCTTTCTGCTTGTTCTTCATTCCATTTTGGAAGATTATATTTTTCTAGGAATTTGTCCATTTTACCTAGGTTTTGAAATTTCTTGGCATACAATTCTTTGTAGTAATTCTTACAATCTTTTGTATTTCTGTGGTATCAGTTGTAATCTCTCCTCTTTCATTTCTGATTCTGCTTATCTGGGTCCTCTCTCTTTTTTCCTTGATGAGCCTGCTTAAAGGCTTGTCAATTTTGTTTATCTTTTAAAAGAACTAGCTCCTGGATATATTGATCCTTAGAATTCTGTTTTAGTCTCTTGCCACTTAATTTTGCTCCTATCTTAGTTATTTTATTCCTTCTACTTGCTCTGGGCTTTCTTTGTTGTTGTTTTTCCTATTAATTACTCCAAAATATGTGATGACAACTCTCCATCACCAAAAAGAAGATGGGCAAGATTGTGCTAGTGGACAGCAGAATCAGAATTATAGTATTATTTTTCATAGTTAATAAATAGCATAATGACATACAGAGACATAAGACATAAAAACAATAACATTATAAACAGTGAACGGTAGAAATGGACATTTATAGGTTCATTTTTTCTACATTTTACAATATTAACTCATATAAACTATGAAAAATTAAGTATGTTTTATAAACCTTATAATTATCACTGAAGCTAATGCAAAGAAATATAGATAAAAATCAAATGAGAAATTGCAATGGAATTCAAAATTTATTAAAGTAACTCAAAGAAAGCCAGGAATGAGAAAGCATAGAAACAAACACACAAAAGCAGAAAAATAAACAAAAAACAAATAATAAATATGGTAGATGGAAATACAACCGTATCAATCAAGGACTAAATGCTCAAAATTAAAAGTCAGAGAAATGAGAATAGATAAAAAGTTAGGAACCACCTACATGCTGTTTATAGTGAGCTACTTTATAAAGACATAAAAGTTTGAAATAAATGGATATAAAATGATTTACCATGCAAAAAGCAAGTACAGGAAGTCTGGAGGAGCCACTTTAATACTGGAAGAAATAGATTTCAAGACCAAGAACATTACCAGAGATACAATAATAAATGTTTATGGGCTTAATAATAAAGATTAAATATATCAAGGAAAAATTGACAGTATTAAAGGGAGAAATAAAAAAATCTACAGCTGGGATTGTAGATTTTAAATCCTTTTTTCAGTAATCAATAAATCAGTCAGACAAAAATATCAGTTAAAGACTAAATGATGTAAGCAATACTGTTAATCATCATTACCACTAACAAATGCAAAATATGCATTTATTTTAAGTACACATGGTGCATTTTCAAGATTAATCATATGCTGAACTAAAGAACAAATATTACAGTATTTAAAATGATTGAGTACAAGCATGTTCTTTGAGCACAGAGGAACTAAATTAGGAATCAATAACAATAATATATCTAGAAAACTCCCAAATATTTGGAAATTATTCCACAGAGTTTTAAATAATCTTTACATCATAAATAAAATTACAAAGAAAGTTAAAAAGTACTTTAAACATTGAGATAATAATAAAAATATAAAAAATCAATTTTTTTTCAGGGCACAGCTAGAGCACTGCTTATAGAGAAATGTTTAGCATTCAATACTTATGTTAGAAAAGAATACAGATCTAAAAGCTATGGCTGCAGGCTTCACAAAGACATTAGAATGGGGGCTTTTGGAAGATAACTTCGAGATAGGTGGGAGCAGAGTACACCTCCCCCTGAGCACAGGTGGAACACCTGGCTGATCTTCTGAGGAACAGAGGGAACAGCCAACATTATCCCAGCATATATGAAGGTTGGAGGCCAAAAATTGTAGAGGACATTGAAAAACCAGATGGTAAGGAGATTGCTTTGAGATGATAAGGTCCCTGGGACCAGGGTGGGGACCAGGGTGGTTGCAACCCGAGGCCTGATACCTGCCAGACCTGCTGCAGAATTCTTGGAAGAAAGTCAGGTCAACAGCTCCCTCCCCTGCCAAACAGGGAGGATAGAGGGGCACCAGAAGATTTTTTAGTTTGTTGTAATCAGATGACAGGCAGTGAGATAGGCATAAACAGAGTGGGAGTGATGGGCCAGGTATAGAAAGTCACCAGGGCAGAAAGCTCCATATGCCTAGCAACAGGCAAAATTGGGGAAACAAAAATCTTGCTCCCCAGGGCAACCATTCCTCCTGTAGCATTTTGCTATTTATGTGGTTTAAACCTCCTGACCTTTCAGTTCTCTGGTCATGTGGTTCAGATCCTCCCCCGACCTTTCCTCCCCTGATATATTACTAGTCATGTGGTTTTAGACCCCCTTAGAAGAAGAACAAGGGGCAGGAAAATAGCCTCATAGGACCCCCAAACAAGACCTTGCATGACCACTTTCTTAAGCGTTAAGCCCTAGAGATTATATCTAGGTCTTAGCTGTGTCTCACCTCTGGGGGTCAGAAAAGCAGCAAAACCAGGTAAGTAATGCCCTGGTTGACTCAGAATCATCTGTGATGACTAATTACTCCCTGCTTTGATGCTGACCAGTCAGTGGAGACCACAAACCTGAAAGAACACACCTGGAAAAAATGATGAATATTCTATTGAGATCCTCCACCTGAGACTGTCCCTGAAAACCCTTGCCCTAAGGGCTTTCAGCCCTTAGGATAGAGGACCCAGTGAGGTTCTTTCTCTTGAGCACACCCACACCTTTCCTTACCTTCTTCTCCCAGGTGCATTTTCTTTGCCTCTCTTTCTAACTAAACTCGAACTGCTTTTTTTTTTTTTTTTTTTTTTTTTTTTTGCCTCTATAACTTGTTTCCTGAGCTCATTTCTTCTACAGCTCACTCCTTCTACTCCTGTGACTTTGTAAGTAAACTTTTGCTTGCGTTTGAGTCTTGCCTCTGAATTCTTCTTTTTTCTTTCCTTTTTTAAATTGTTGTTCAAGTACAGTTGTCTCCATTCCCCACCCCACCACCACTTCCCCCCACCCCAGGCATTCTCACCTCCCACCCGCAATCCTACCCCCACTTTGGCTTTCTCCATGTGTCCTTTATACATGTTCCTTGACAACTCTTCCCCCTAACCTCCCCAATATCCTCTCCCACTTCACCTCCAGTTACTGTCAATTTGTTCTTAATTTCACTGTCTCTGGTTATATTTTGCTTGCTTTTTTGTTTCTTAACAGAGTGCAAGTACTGAGGTTGCTGAACTGAGGTTCTATCACTGATAACATTCTTGTGCCCTTTCACCACCAACAGTCACCTCATCTAGTTTCACTTTTGTTGTCTTTGTTATTGGTGTGAAATTTTAGAAATCATTGCAAGACCAATGTCAAAAAGTTTTCCCATTGTGCTTTTTATGGAGTTTTACATTTTCAAATTTTATGTTTAAGTCTTTAATCCATTTTGAGTTGATTCTTTGTATGGTTTCAAGATAAGAATCAAATTTTCTAATTCTAAGCATGTGGTGTGCTTCTCTCTTGAGTGGTATCCCTGCTTCAAGAGCAGGGTATTTAGTGGAGGACAGTAATCTCTGGCTTTCTTGACTTGCTGTTCCCACGAAGCCTCTGTCCTAAGAATATGCTAGGCCCAATATGCTACACTATACCCAATGTGGAATCTCCATTCACTGAGTAGAGGCTGAATGGAAGAAGGAATTCCCATACTTTCAGTTACACTAACCCAGAAAATAACCTCTTCAGTAAGCAGCTGTGGAGTGGGATGAGAAATGCTGATCTTTCTCCCCCAAGATACCTTAGCAGCTGAGCAAGGTGAGGGAAGAGAGAGCTCTGTATTCTTGGCTGCACCTGCCTGGAGTGAAATTCTGTTCTGAGCTGAGTGGGGGGAGAAAGGGAGTGGATCATGATTCAAATGCCATCCTACCAAGTTTAGTAAATTTTCTTCAATAAATATCTCCTATTTTCTGTATGTAGTTAGGATCACTTACAAAAGCTTAATTTATTTATTTTTGTATTGCATCAAGATTTCATGCAATTATTTTTAAAGTTTTTCTTTAGGTGTCCATAGACATAGCATTTTACATTTGTCTACAACATACCAAAATAACAAAGTTTAATCAAGTGTTTTGAAATAAGTAATTTTTGTGGTAATATAATAATGGGAAATTCACCTCATTTTCTTGAATTTAAAAATATTAATTTAATTCCATTGCGTAAATGTACCACAGTTTTTTGATCCATTCATCTACTGATGGGCACTTAGGCTGTTTCCAGCACTTGGCTATTGTAAACAATGGTGCTATGAACATTGGGGTGCATAGGTTCTTTTCGGTTGGTGTTTCAGGGGTCTCTTTTTTCCACTTGTTTTTTTTTCTTTTTTTAAAAATTTTATTGTTGTTCAAGTACAGTTTTTGGCATTTATCCCCGCAACTCCCCCCAGCCATCCCCACCTCCCTCCCCTTATTCCACTCCCTCTTGGTTTTGTCCATGTGTCCTTTATAGTTGTTCCTGAAAACCCTTCATCCATTCCCCTCCACTATCCCCTCCCATCTCCCCTCTGGTTACTGTCCATTTGTTCTTAATTTCAATGACTTTGGTTATATTTTGTTTGCTTTTTCCTTTTGTTGATTATGTTCCAGTTAAAGGTGAGATCGTATGATATTTGTCCCTCACCACCTGGCTTATTTCACTTAGTATAATGCTCTCCAGTTCCATCCACTCTGTCACAAAGGGTAGGAGCTCTTCTTTCTTTCTGCTGTGTAGTATTCCATTGTGTAAATGTACCATAGTTTTTTGATACATTCATTTACTAATGGGCACTTAGGTTGCTTCCAGCACTTGGCTATTGTAAATTGTGCTGCCGCGAACACTGGGGTCCATAGGTTCTTTTGGATTGGTGTTTCAGGGCTCTTAGGATATAATGCAAGCACTGGAATTGCTGGGTCAAAAGGCAGTTCTATTTTTAGTTTTCTGAGGAAATTCCATTCTGTTTTCCATAGTGGCTGCACCAGTCTGCAGTCCCACAAATAGTGCACTAGGGTTACATTTTCTCTACATCCTCTCCAACACTTGTTGTTTGTTGACTTGTTTATGATGGCCATTCTGACCAGTGTGAAGTGATTTCTCATTGTAGTTTTAATTTGCATCTCTCTGATGGCTAGTGGTGCTGAGCATCTTTTCATATACCTCTGGACCCTTTGTATGTCCTCCATAGAGAAGTGTCTGTTCAAGTCTTTTGCCCACTTTTTAATTGTTTTTTTTTGTCTTCCTAGAGTGGAGTCGTGTGAGTTCTTTATATATTTTGGAGATCAAACCTTTGTCTGAAGTATCATTGGCAAATATGTTTTAATATATGGTTGGTTCTTTTTTCATTTTAGTTCTGTTCTCAAGCTTTAAATGGTTATTATTTAAATAGTTTTTCCCAGTTTCACTGGGTCACAGACCCACAGATCTCCTTATTTTGCCATTCTGTTAGTCTTAAAGTTTTTCTATTTGAAATCTTAGGTGTTTATTTTTTTCTCTCTCATAAAAAAAGTGTTAACCCTTCTTTGGTTTTTTAATATTGAACATATTGCAGTTGTAATAAACCACACTTGATTAATCTCAGTTGCAGCTTCATTTTTTCATGATGTGTCCATTTCTGGACAAAACAACAAGTTATGTAATCCTAATTTCTTAATTTGTGAAATAAAAAAATATTTTCTGAAGTGATAAAGTGATTTTAAAAATAATGCCAACTTTTTTTTTCTAACAACTGGATATCAGTTTCCTGAAGTCACTTGGTCTTGTCAGGATTGCTAAGAAACAACATTATCATAATATTTATCTTGGAAAAAGTAGAGTATAGGGTTCAGTGAGTTTCTGAGGACGAATCTGGGTAAGTCTTGATCACTCTATTAGCTCTCACTGCAGTTTAATTTTAGCAAAATTTATTTATTACTAAAAATTCATGGCTGTATTTTTAGAGTTCCTAATCCTGACACTACTTCCCTTTTAATAATCCAAGTGATTAAAAAACATTTATCTAAATATTTTAAATTCTTTCCTTTAAAAATTTAAATTGAACATATTAGCGTATTAATTTACACTTTTCCTAGTATGTGAAATAACCTGTCCTCCTCCTCTGGGCCACACTTTTATTCTAGTCATTAACTATTTATTATTTAAACTTCAGTTAAGGTGTGCATGAGATACTGAGCTCATGTCCAGAAATGCTTTAAATTTACTCACACCTTCTGTTTTGACATTTTTGAGATTATCCTCCAGTTTAGGTTTTATGAAGCCATCCAATCTAGACCAGAGGCTTAAAGAGCAAACAGTTCTATGATTCTTGTCTTGAAAATATAGGAAAAAGTGTCTAAAGAGTTATCTGGAGAATTTGAAGATGAAGATGTAGGAAATGAAAGAAAGAGAATCTTGGGACAACCTCAGGAGTTGCTGAATTCCACAGTACTTATTAAGGAACTCACAAAGGTAACATTCACTGGCAGCATGACTTGGCTCCATTCCTTTAAGATCATGTCATTGGTGTCCAGGGCTCACTGAAGTTGTCTGGGATCTATGTGTATTTTCTCAGTAAGAGAAAAATTTTTGTGAAACTTTCTAAAGGTAGTGGTCCATAAGGGTCTGGGGTATTTATTATACTCGACCTACAAATATTTACTCTATTGATTTTTTAGATATATTTTAAGTATCCAGTCATCCTGGCTGTGAAAAACATCTCTGTTACAATCCAAAAGGGGGAATGCTTTGGATTGCTTGGATTTAATGGAGCTGGAAAAACTACTACCTTCCAAATTTTGACTGGAGAAGTGACTGCTACCTCTGGTCATGTTTTCATTGATGGCTTTAGTATCACTGACAATATCCAAAAGGTAAGACACTGTTAATATCTGAGATGTGAGAAGCATGATGATGTAAAGTACAGGTAACAGGCAGATGGTAGGAGAGAGTAGACAGGAAATGGGGTAGACAGGCATTGATATTGATACTGATGATTCAGTAGATTCTAAAGAGAGAAATAAATTTTTAAAGAGACATAGTAAAGCATCAAGAACAAAATATAAGACAAGAGCATCTTTGTGTTCTTTGAAACTGTTAGAGTAAAAGGTACATCCTCCCAAGAGTGCATCTTGGGAGAACTATAAGGCTAGGATGCTGTAAGGAAGGAAAGACTGGCCAGAAGGAGAAGGTGACTTGCAACTGAGTTGCAACTGAAGCCTTGATCCCTCTTAGAGCTCTGGAACAGAATGGCCTCTGTGAGCAGTCCCAAAGTGAAGCAGGATAGCTGTCCTTTGTATCCCTGCAAAGCCAGCCAGTCATTGGCTATACATGCCACCTAAAAGAGAAGGCATAACCTTGAAAGAAACTAAGTGGGGAGAAACATTAAAAAATGACTAAATGGTCAAAAGTTTCAAATTTCAAGAAGTCTAGGGCAAGGCAAATTCTGAATAGTGTCCATTGACTTTTGTAACTAGAACTCATCCATAAAGCTCTCAATAACTGTGGCACTAGGGTTAGTTGGGTGGTGGTAATGGAAGCCTGAATGGTTCAATTTTTTCCTCTTCGGTTCATTGAACACTGTCATCATAAAATCAGAAGATGGGGTTGGGGGAGCCTGCATGCTGTAGGATAGAGTAGTTTGGTAACGGAAGTGAAGCTAAAAATTTGGAGTATATTTTGAAGGAAGTTATCTGTGAAGCAAAGGGAAGAATTAGAATTTACTCAGAGTTGTGAGGAAACAGGAATGTTTTATACAATGAACAATTTGATCACTAGATGGGGAAAGGTTGAAGATATAAAGAAAGAAGTGATACATGATGAAGGAAGATTAGTGGGTTCTTTCAGGTGGTTTTTGAGATGGAAGGGGTGAGTGGTGTCTCACTAAATATCATTATTTATACCACTTATCAAATCCTCTTGGAGGACATGGGGTTGTGTAAAATGACAAAAAATGATTAAAGAAAGATTGTGCCAAATAGAAAAAGCTAAATTGGGAACCAAAGAGATAGTCCAGATAAAATGTAAAATTTTAAAAAGACCTACATGCAAGCAAATAGGAGCATTTTACAATAACTAATTCATAAATCTGAAGGAGTTTTCTCAGTCTTCAGGTTCTCTCTCCAAGTTGGCTGTTCTGAAACATTACAGATGATGATCTCTTCACTTTCTCAGGCTTTAAAAATGTTTTTAAATGTTGTCTATTTTATTGTGGTATAAAATATGTAACATAAAATTTACCATTTGAAATATTTCTCAATGTGCAAGTCATTGGCATTCAGGACATTCACATTATTGTGCAAACTTCACCATCTCCAGAACTTCTACATTATTTCAAAATGAAAATATGTACCTGTTAAACAATAACTCATCATTATACATATGGTTATACACTTCATAATAACCACTATTATACATTCTGTTTCTATAAATTTGACTTCAGTAGAATCATATAATAGTGGTTCTTTATGTCTAACTTATTTCACCTAGAATAATGCCTTTAAGGTTTACATATATATGTACCCAAATTTTATACCATTTTACAGCTGAATAATATTCCTTATGTGTATATCACATTTTGCCCATTAAACCATCGATGGGCATTGGGGTTTTCCACTATTTGACTACTGCAAATAATGCATTTCTGAAGTCGAGTGTACAAATATCTGTTTGAGTCCCTACATTCAAAAATTTTCGGTATAGTTCTAAAAGTGGAATTTTTAAAACCATAAGTTAATTTGTGTAATTTTCTGAATACCATAATGTATACTATTTTACATTTCCACCAGCAATTCGTAATAGTTCCAATTTCTTCATGTCATCACAAAACTTGTTATTTTGTATTGATAATACCCATTCTAATGGGTGTGAAGTGGTATATCACTGTGGGGTTTTTTAATCTATTGGGGTAACATTGGTTTATAAAATTTTATAGGTTTCAGCTGTACAAGTCTATAATATATCATCTGTATATTTTATTGTGGGTTAACCACCTAGAATCAAGTCTTCTAGCACCATTTATCCCTCCTTCACCCTCCTCTACCTCCCCTTCCATTCATTCCCTCTGCCAATCACCACACTCCTATCCATGTCCATGAGGTTTTCATTCTTTTTTTCTTTGCTTAATCCCTTAACCCTTCTCACCCAGTACCCAAATTCCTCCGCTCTAACAGCTGTCAGCCTGTTCTCTTTGTGCATGAGTCTGTCTCCACTTTATTCATTAGTATATTTTGTTCATTACATTCTGTGTATAAGTGAAATCATAGTACTTGTCTTTCTCTGACTGGTTTATTTCATATAGCATAATACTTTTCAGGTCCATCCTGTCAAAATAGGTAAGATTTCCTCCAAATTTACAGCCAAGTAGTATTTCCTTGTGTAAATCTACCAGTTTTTTTTTTTATCTACTCCTCTACTGGTGGCCACTTGGGCTGTTTCCAGATCTTGACTATTGTAAATAGAGCTACTATGAACATATGGATGCATATATTCTTTTGAACTGATGTTTTGGGATTTTTAGGATATATTCCCAAAAGTGGAATTGCTGGTTCAAAAGGCAGTTCATCCTTAATTTTTTTTAACTTTATGCCTTTGATAAATATTTTATTTTTTTATTGTTTTTCAAGTACAGTTGTCTCCATTTTCACCCGGCCACGCCCTCATGCCCCACCCATCCCCACCTCTTGCCCTCAAACCTACCCCCTTTGGCTTTGACCATGTGTCCTTTATATATATTCCTGGATGGCCCTTCCCCTATTATCCCTCTCCCCACTACTCTCTGGTAACTGTCAATTTGTTCTTAATTTCACTGTCTCTGGTCCTATTATCCTTGCTCATTTATTTTGTTGATTAGGTTCCACTTATAGGTGAGATCATATGGTATTTGTCTTTTACCGCCTGGCTTATTTCACTTAACATAATGCTCTCCATTTCCAGCTATGCAGTTGCAAAGAGTAGGAGCTCCTTCTTTCTTTCTGCTGCATAGTATTCCATTGTGTAAATGTACCATAGTTTTTTTATCCACTCATGTACTGATGGGTACTTCGGCTGTTTCCAGATCTCAGCTATTGTAAATAACACTGCTATAAACATACATAGGGGTGCATGTATTCTTTCAAATTAGCTCCTATCCTTCACAACAGCAAGGATGGAACTGTAAAGCATTATGCTAAGTGAAATAAGCCAGGCAGTGAAAGAGAAATACCATATGATCTCACCTATAAATGGAACCTAATCAACAAAACAAACAAGCAAGCAAAATATAACCAGAGACATTTTTAACTTTTTGAGAGAACTTCATATTATAATCCACAGAGGCTGCACTAGTCTGCATTCCCTCCAATAGTACAAGAGGGTACCCCTGTCTCCATATCCTTACCAGCACTTTTTGTTTGTTGACTTATTAATGATAACTACTTTGGCAGGTGCAAGGTGATATCTCATTGTGGTTTTAATTTGCATCTCTCTGATGACTAGTGACATTGAGCATCTTTTCATATGTCTGTGGGGCCTCTGTATGTCCTCTTTGACTAAGTGTCTAATTATGTCCTTTGTCCATGATTTTTTGTCTTCCTCACATTGAGTTGTAAAGATTCTTTAAATATTTTGGAAATTAAGCCCTTATCAGATACATCGTTGGTAAATACGATCTCCTGTACAGTGAGTTACCTTTTAACTTTGTTGATGGTTTCTTTTGCTCTGTATAAGCCTTTTAATTTGATGAAGTCCCATTTGTTTATATTTTCTTTATGTCCCTTGTCCTAGGAGAGATATATCAGCAAAAACATTCCTCTGAGAGATGGATGAGATTTTACTCCCTAAGTTTTCTCATAGATTGTTATGGTTTTGTGACTTACAAACCAATTATTTAGTTTTCTTAATCAAGTTTGAGTTTATTCTTATGCATCATGTAAGTTGGTGGTCTAGATTCATAATTTTGTATGTACCTGTCCAACTTTCTCAATACCACTTATTTTTTAAATATATTTTTTGATTATGCTATTACAGTTGTCCCATTTTCCCACCTTCATTCCCCTCCACCCTGCATCCCCCCTCCCACTTGCATCACCCCCCTGAGTTCATGTCCATGGGCCATACATATAAGTTCTTTGGCTTCTATCTTTCTTATACTATTCTTAACCACCTCTGTCTATTTTCTACCTACTATTTATGCTTCTTATTCCCTGTACTTTCCCCCCATTTCCCCTTCCCCCTCCCTGCTGGTAACCCTCCAAGTGATCTCTATTTCTGTGAATCAGTTTCTGTTCCAGTTGTTTGCTTAGTTTGTTCTTGTTTTTGTTTTTTAAGGTTCAGTTGTTGATAGTTATGAGTTTGTTGTCATTTTACTATTTATGTTTTTGATCTTCTTTTTCTTAGATAAGTCTCTTTAACATTTCTATAATAATGGCTTGGTGACGATGAACTCCTTTAACTTGATCTTATCTGGGAAGCACCTTAGCTGCCCTTCCATTCTAACTGAAAGCTTTGCTGGATAGAGTAATCTTGGATGTAGGTCCTTGCCTTTCATGACTTTGAATACTTCTTTCCAGTCCCTTCTTGCTTGTAAGGTTTATTTTGAGAAATCAGCTGATAATTCTTATGGGAACTCCTTTGTAGGTAACTGTCTCCTTTTCTTTTGCTGCTTTTAGATTCTCTCCTTACATTTAATCTTGGGTAATGTAATTATGATGTGCCTTGGTCTGTGCTTCCCTGGATCCAACTTTTTTGGGGACTCTCTGAGCTTCCTGGACTTCCTGGAAGTGTATTTCCTTTGCCAGATTGGGGAAGTTCTCCTTCATTATGTTTTCCAATAAGTTTTAAATTTCTTGCTCTTCCTCTTCTCCTTGCAGCACCCCTATGATTCAGATGTTGGAACATTTAAAGTCATCCTAGAGGTTTCTCAGCCTCTTCTAATTTTTCAAATTCTTGTTTCTTCATTCTGTTCTGGTTGAATGTTTATTTATTCCTTATGGTCCAAACCATTGATTTGAGTCCCGGTCTCCTTCCCATCACTATTGGTTCCCTATACATTTTCCTTTGTTTACTTTTCATAGCCTTCATTTTTTCCATTTTTCAACCATACCCAACCATTTCTGTGACCATCATTATTACCAGTGTTTTGAACTCTGCATCTGACAGGTTGGCTATCTCCTCATCACTTTTAGATGTATTTTTTCTGGAGCTTTCATCTGTTCATTCATTTGGGCCATTTTTTTGTCTCTGTGTGCCTGTTACTATGGGATGGAGCCTTAGGTATCTACCAGGGTGGGGCAACCCACCTGGCTGCATTGTGGTGCTGTATGTGAGGGAGGAGTCTGAGAGAAAACAATGTCACTTGCTCCGCTCTCTGCAGGCTTTCAGTCACTTTCTCCACTACCTACAAGCAAATTGGGCCCTTCTGGTGCTTATTCCCAGGTGGGTGGGTTCGTGTACATTCTAGGACCCTGTTGGTCTCTCCAATGTACTCTCCTGTGAGGCTGGGAGTTTTTATTGCCACTGAAACCCCCACAGGTTTTTACAGTCAGAGGTTTTGAGGGTTTATTTCCCTGTGCTGGGAACCTGGATTGCATGGTCTGTTTTACTCCCCAGTTTTTCCTCCCAGTTTATCCACATGCAACTGTGGGACTGCCTGGTCCACCAGATGCTGTCTCACCTGCCCAGGTCCTTTGGCCACCACCTTGCCATGTGTCCTCTCTGCCCCAGCTGCCCATCTCTGCCCCTCCTACTGGTCTGGATGAATGTTTCTTTAACTCTTCTGTTGTCAGACTTCCATACAGTTCAATTTTCTGGAATTTCTAGTGTTTTTTTTTTTAAATTTGTTGTTGTCCTTCTTTTGGTTGTGTGAGGAGGTACAGTATATCTACCTACGCCTCCATCTTGGCCAGAAGTCCTCAACACCACTTATTAAAGGGACCATCTTTACTTCATTGAATGATCTTGCCTCCTTTTCCAATTATTAATTAATCATAGCAGCATGGGTTTATTCTGAGTTCTCTATTCTGTTCCTTTGATCTATATACCTTTCATATGTGTTTTGATTACAATGACTTTATAATATAGCTTGATCTGGTATTGCAATCCCTCCAACTTACTTTTTTTTCCTCAAGATTATTGTGGCTAGTCAAGGTCATTTGTGGTTCCATATAAATTTTTGTAATATTTGTTCTAGATATGTGAAATATGCCATTGGTATTTAAATAGGAATTGCATTGAATCTATAGATTGCTTTGAATAGTATGAATGTTTTTATAACAGTAATTCTTCCATTTCATGAACACAATATATGCTTCCACTTGTTTGTGTCTCCTTTAATTTTCTTCTTCGGAGTCTTATAACTTTTTGACTACAGGTTTTTACATCCTTGGTTAAATTTATTCTTATGTATTTTTTGAAGCAATTGTGCCTGGGATTTTTCCTTAGTTTCTCTTCCATTAGTTCACTATCAGCGTATAAAAATACAACTAATTTCTGGACATTTACTTTGTATCCAGCTACTTTACTGAATTCATTTATAGTTCTAGTAGTTTTTTGGAGGAATCTTTAGGGTCTTCTATTTATGGCGTAATGTTATCCACAAATAATGACAGTTTTACTTCTTTATTTCCAATTTAAATGTGTATTCTTTTTTGTTCCTGTCTGATTACTGTGGCTAGGATTTCTAGTATTATGTTGAATAAGAGTGGTGAAAGTGAACGTCCCTGGCTTGTTCCCAATCTTAAGAAAAATGCTTTTACATTTTGAGTATGACATTAGCTTTGAGTTTGTCATGCATGCCCTTTCTTATATTGAGGTATGTGGCCTCTACTCCCACTTTGCTGAGAGTGTTTATCAGAAATGATGATGGATTTAATCAAATGCTTTTTCTGCATCTATTGATATGATCATGTGATTTTTATCCTTCATTTTATTTATGTGGTATACTATGTTTATTAATTTGCAGATAATGTACAAATCTAGAAACCCTGGAATAAAACCTAACAGATCATGGTGTATGATATTTTAATGTATTACTGAATTTGGTTTGCTAATATTTTTTGAGGATTTTAGCATCTCTGTTTAACAGAGATTTTGGCCTATAATTTTCTTTCCTTGTAATATCATTATCTGGTTTTAGAATTAAGATAATGCTGGCCTAGTAAAATGAACTCAGTCATTTTCTCTCCTCTTGAAATTTTTAGAATAATTTGAGAATGGATGTTAGTTCTTTGAATATTTGGTAAATTAACCCATGAAGCATCTGGTCCAAGACTTGTATTTGTTGGCTTTTTTAAAATTGCTGCTTCATTTTCACTAGCTGTAATCTGTCTATTAAGATTTTCAAAATTTTTCTGATTCAGTTTTGGAAGATTGTGTGTTTCTAGAAGTTTATCCATTTTGCCTACTTTTGTACAATTTTTTGGCAAAGAGTTGCTTATGGTATTTTCTTAACAATAATTTTTATTCCTGAGTTATTAGTTGATACTTATCTGCTTTCATTTTTTATTTTATTTATTTGGATCTTCTGTTTTTTTTTTGTCTTGATGAGTCTGGCTAAAGATGCATCAATCTTGTTTAACTTCAAAGAGCCAGCTCTTGGTTTCATTGACCTTATGTATTGTTCTTTTTGTCTCTATGTCATTTACTTCTCCTCTGATCTTTATTATTTTCTTCCCTCTACTTACTCTGTGCTTTATTTGTTGTTTTTCCTAGTTCTTTTAGGTGTAGGGTTAGATCCTTTATTTGATATTTTTCTTGCTTCTTGAGGTAGGTGTGTATTGCTATAAACTTGATCTCAGGACTGCTTTGTGTGCCTCATAGATTTTGTGTTGTCGTGTGTTTATTTTCATTTGTTTCCAGGTAATTTTTTATTCCTTCCTTGATCTCATTGATAGCCAGTCCATTATTTAATAACATGCTATTTAGCCTTTACATTTACAGTGTACATTTACATTTATGTGTTTGAATGTTTTTGAGTTTTTTTACTTGTATTTGAAATGTAGTTTCATGCCATTGGGATCTAGGAAGATGCTTGATATGATTTCAGACTTCTTTAATTTGTTACAACTTATTTTCTGTCCTAACATTAATCTGTCTCAGAGAATGTTCCATGCGATCAATTAAATTCATGTGATCCAGTGTGTCATGTAACATTACCATGTCCTCGTTGATTTTTTTTCTGGAAGAGCTATCTATTGATGAGTGAGGTGTTAAAATTCCATACTATGACTATATTGCTATCGATCTTTCTTAAAGTCTGCCAAAATTTTCTTTATGTATTTTGGTGCTCCTATATTGACTGCATATATGTTTACAAGAACTACATCCTCTTCTTGTCTCAATTCCTTTAGTATTATGTAGTGACTTTCTTTGTCTCTGTTATGGCCTTTGCTTTGAAGTTTGTTTTGTCAGTTAGAAGCATTACTACCCTACCTTTCCTTTTATTTCGATTTCCATGGAACTTTTTTATTTCTTTATTTTTGGTCTGTGCCAAACTTTTTTTTTCTGAGGTGGCTCTCTTTTCTTAATTTTTTTTATTGTTCAAGTACAATTTTCTCCATTTTCACCCCACCATGCCACAGCAACACACCCATCCCCACTTCCCACTCTCAAACCCACGCCTTTTGGCTTTGTCCATGTGTCCTTCATCCACGTTCCTTGATGCCCCTCCACATTGTTCCTCTCCCCCTTCCTCTCTGGTTACTGTCGGATTGCTCTTTATTTCAATGTCTCTGGTTGTATTTTGCTTGCTTGCTTGTTTTGTTGATTAGGTTTCACTTATAGGTAAAATCATATGGTATTTCCCTTTCACTACATTGGTGTTTCACTTGGCATAAAGCTCTCCAGTTCCATCCATGCTGTCACAAAGGGTAGGAGCTCCTTCTTTCTTTCTGCTGCATAGCATTCCATTGTGTAAATGTACCATAGTCTTTTGATCCATTTATTTACACTTAGATTGCTTCTAGCATTTGGCTAAAATGAGTTGTGCTGCTATGAACATTGGGGTACATAAATTCTTTTGGATTGGTGTTTCAGAATAGTTAGAGTATAATCCCAAAAATGGTATTGCTAGGTCAAAAGGCAGTTCCATTTTTAGTTTCTGAGGAAATTCCATGTTTTCCATAGTGGCTGCACCAGTCTACATTCCCACCAACAGTGCACTAGGGTTCCCTTTTCTCCTCAACCTCACCAGCACTTGTTGTTTGTTAAGTTGTTCATTATGGCCATTCTGACCAGTGTGAAGTGGTATCTCATTGTGGTTTTAATTTGCATCTCTCTGATAGCTAGCCATGCTGGGCATCTTTTCATATGTCTCTATGCTCTCTGTATGTCCTCCTTGGAGAAGTGTCTGTTCAAGGCCTTTATCCATTTTTTAATTGGGTTGTTTTTCTTCCTGGAGTGGAGTCATGTGAGTTCTTTATATATTTTGGAGCTCAAGCCCTTTTCCCAGGTATCATTGGCAAATACGGTCTCCCATACCATTGGTTCACTTTTCATTTTAATGCTGTTTTCATTACCTATGCGGAAACTTTTTAATTTGATGAGGTCCCATTTGTTTATTCTTCCCTTTATGTCCCTTGCTCTAGGGGACATATCAGTGAAAATATTGCTGTGTGGAATATATGAGATTTTCCTGTCTATGTTCTCCTCTAGGACTTTTATGATGTCACAACTTATATTTAAGTCTTTTATCCACCATGAATTTACTATGATGTATTGTGTAAGTTGGTGATTGAGTTTCATTTTTTTGCATGTAGCTATCCAGATCTCACAATACCATTTGTTGAAAGGCCATTTTCATTCTATTTTATCTTTGTGCTCCTTTTATCAAATATTAATTGGTCATAGAGACCTGGGATTATTTCTTGGCTCTCTATTCTATTTCATTGATCTATGTTTGTGTTCTTATGCCAGTAACAGACTGTTTTGCTTACTGTAGACTTATAGTTTTATATCAGATACTGTGATCTCTCCTACTTTGTTCTTCTTTCTCAAAATTGCTGAGGCTATTTGGGGTTGCGTTTGGTTCCATATAAATTTCTGAAATGTTTGTTCTATATCTGTGAAATCTGTCATTGGTATTTTAATAGGGATTGAGTTGAATCTATAAATTGCTTTGGGTAGTATGGACATTTTGATTATGTGAATTCTTCTAATCCATGAACAAGGTATATGCTTCCATTTATTACCATCTTCCTTAGTTTCTTTCTTCAGCATTGTATAGTTTTCTGAGAAAAGGTCTTTTGCCTCTTTGGTTAGGTTTATTTCTATGTATTTTATTTTTCTTGTTGCTATAGCAAATCGGAATTTTTTTTCTAAAATCTGTTTCTGATGTTTCATTGTTTGTGTACAAACATGCCTTTGATTTCTGAATATTGACTCTGTACCCCTCTGTTTTCTCAGATTCATTTATTAGGTCAGCTAGGTTTTTGGTGGAATCTATAGGGTTTTCTATACACACTGTCATGTCATCAGCAAACAGTGACAGTTTACTTCCTCCTTTCCAATTTGCTTGCCTTTTATTTCCCCTTTTTTTTTCTAATATTCATCACTGGGACTTCCAAAACTATGCTGAGTAGAAGTGGTGAAAGCAGACATCCTCATTTTGTTCCTGATTAGTGGGAAAGCTTTGCGTTTTTGCCCATTGAGTATGATGTTGGCTGTTGGTTTCTCGTATATGGACTTTATTATATTGTAATATAATCCACTCCCTCATTGCTGAGTGTTTTTATCAGAAATGGGTGCTGTAACTTATCAAATCCTTTTTCTGCATCTATTGATCAAGTGATTTTTGTCTTTCCTTTTGGTTACGTCATGTATTATGTTTATCAGTTTGCAAATATTGTACCATCCTTGCAATCCTGGGATGAGCCTCACTTTATCATGGTGTATAATCTTTCTAATGTATTCCTACATGTAGTTTGCTGATATTTTGTTCAGAATTTTAGCATCTACATTCATCAGCAATATTGGCCTGTTGTTTCCTTTCTTTGTTGTGTCTTTATCTGATTTTGGGATTATGATAATGCTGGCTTCATAAAAAGTATCTCAGAGTCTTCCTTCTTAGATTTTCTGGAATTGTGTGAAGAGGACAGGGCTTAGCTCTTCCTTAAATGTTTTATAAAATTCTCCTCTGATACCATCCAGTCCAGGGCTTTTGTGTGCCAGGAGGTTTTTTTTTTTTTTTTTTTTAATTACTGCTTCAATTACACCAGCTGTTATCAATCTTTTCGAGCTTTCTGCTTCTTCTTAATTCAGTTTTGGAAGATTATTTTTTCCAGAAATTTTCCCATTTAACCCAAGTTTTCAAATTTCTTGGCATATAGTTTTTTTGTAGTAACTTCTTATATTCCCTTGTATTTCTATGATATCACTTCTAATTTCTCCTCTTTCATTTTTGATTTTGTTTAATTGGATGCTCTCTCTTTTTTCTTGAAGAATCTTCTTAAAGGCTTCTCAATGTTGTTTATCTTTTCAGAGCACCAGCTGCTGAATTTATTGATCCTTTGAATTGTTCTTTGAGTCTGTATGTTGTTTAATTTTGCTCTGATCTTGGTTATTTCCTTCCTTCTTCTCATGCTGGGCTTTGTTTGTTGTTGTTCCTTTAGTTATTGTAGATGTAAGGTTAGCTTGTTTATTTTAAATGCTTCTATTTTTTTCAGATAGGTCTGTATCACTATGAACCCCTCTCAGGAGTGCCTTTGCTGTGTCCCATAAGTTTTGGGTTGTTGTGAGTTCATTTTAGTTTGTTTACAGAAACTCTTTGATTTCTCCCTTGATCTCATTCTTAATCCAATCATTGTTTAAGAGCATGCTATTCAATCTGCATGAAAGTGATTTTGAGATTTTTCCTTGAGGTTGGTTTCTAGTTTCAGGCCCTTCTGGTTTGAGACAGGCTTGATATGATTCAATTTTCTTGACTTTGTTAAGGCTTGTTTTGTTTCCTATCATGTGGTTTATCTTTGGAAATATTCCATGTGCATTGGAAAAGAATATGTTTTTGCTTCTTTGAGAGAAAGTGTTCTATTATGATAGTTAAGCCCAGACTTCCAGCCAAGATGGAGGTGTGCATCCTCACACAACCAAAAGAAGGACAACAATTTAAAAATGAAAAACAACCAGAACTGACAGAAAAGCTAACTGTATGAAAGTCCAACAACCAAGGATTTAAAGAAGAAACACTCATCCAGGCTGGTAGGAGAGGCGGAGATGGGCAGCCGGGTGGAAAGGACTTGCAGCAAGGCTGTGGCTGGAGGACTGGAGTGGGCAAAGCTGCAGCTGGTGGATCTGAGGTGGTGACTGGTGGAGCGGACTGTCCCATATTCACACACAGATAAACTGGGAGAACAGCTGGGGAGTGAGACAGACCATACAACCCAGGGCCCCAGTGCAGGGAAATAAAACCTCAAACCTCTGATTGAAAACTCCGGTGGGTGAGGAGGTGGCAGCGGGAGAAACTCCCAGCCTCACAGGAGAGTTCATTGAAGAGACCCACAGAGTCCCAGAATGTACACAAATGCACCCACATGGAAATCAGCAACAGAAGGGCCAAGTTTGATTGTGGGTAGTTCGGGAAGTGACTGAAATCCAGTAGAGAGCAGAGCAAGCACCATTGTTCCCTCTTGGACCCCTACCCCACATACGGCATCACAATACAGCAGACTTGAATTGCCTGCCCTGGTGAACACCTAAAGCTCCACCCCTTACTACATAACAGGCATGCTGAGAAAAAAAAATGGCCCAAATGAAAGAACAGATCAAAGCTCCAGAAAAAATACAATTAAGCGACGAAGAGATAGTCAGCCTATCAGATGCACAGTTTAAAACACTGGTAATCAGGATGCTTACAGAATTGGTTGAATTTTGTCACAAATTAGATGAACAAATAAAGGCTACACTAAGTGAAATAAAGAAAAATGCTCAGGGAACCAATAGTGATGGGAAGGAAACTGGGACTCAAATCAATGGAATGGACCAGAAGGAAGAAAAAAACATAAAATTGGAAAAGAATGAAGAAAGTAGAATTCAAAAAAATGAGGAGAGGCTTAGGAACCTCCAGGACATCTTTAAATGTCCCAACATCTGAATTATAGGGGTACCAGAAGGGGAAGAGGAAGAGGAAGAGCAAGAAATTGAAAACTTATTTGAACAAATAATGAAGTACAACTTTCCAATCTGGCAAAGGAAATAGACTTCCAAGAAATCCAGGAAGCACAGAGAGTCCCAAGGAAGTTGGACCCAAGGAGGAACACACCAAGGCACATCATAATTACCTTAGCCAAGATTAAAATGAAGCAGAGAATCCTAGAAGCAGCAAGAGATAAGGGGATAGTCACCTACAAAGGAGTTCCCATCAGACTGTCAGCTGATTTCTCAAAAGAGACCTTCCAGGCAAAAAGGGGCTGGAAAGAAGTATGAAAGTCAAGGACCTACATCCAAGATTGCTCTATCCAGCAAAGCTTTCATTTAGAATGGAAGGGAAAAAAAGTGCTTCCCAGATAAGGTCAAGTTAAAGGAGTTCATCATCACCACCAAGCCCTTATTATATGAAATGTTAAAGGGACTTATCTAAGAAAAAGAAGATAAAAACATGTATAGTAAAATGACAGCAAACTCACAATTATTAACAACCACACCTGAAACAAAAACAAAAACAAACGATGCAAACAGCTAGAACAAGAACAGAACCACAGAAATGCAGATCACATGGAGGGTTAGCAACAGGGGAGTGGGAGGAGGAGAGAGGGGTAAATGTACAGAGACTAAGTAGCATAGATGGTGGGTAGAAAATAGACAGGGGGAGGGCAAGAATAGTGTGGGAAATGTAGAAGCTAAAGAACTTATGACCCATGGACATGAACTAAAGGGGGGAATGTGTGTGGGAGAGGGTGTGCAGGGTGGAGGGAAATGAAAGGGGGGAAATGGGACAACTGTAATAGCATAATCAATAAATTATATTTAAAAAATAATAGTTAAGCCCATTTAATCTTGGGCATTGTTCAATTCCACAATATCCTTGTTGTTATTTTGTTTGGAAGATCTATCCATTTTTGACAGTGTGGTGTTATGTTCCCCTAATATAAGTGTGGTGCTCTCTATACCTTTCTTGAAGTCCTTCAGGATTTTCCTTATACTTTTGGGTGGCTCTATGTTGGGTGCATATATGTTTATAATGTTTATGCCTTCTGGATAAATTCTTTCCTTGAGTATTATGAAGTGTCTTTCTGTGTCTCCTTTTATAGCCTTTCTTTTGATGTCGATTTTTTCTGATATAAGTATTGCTACACCAGCTTTTTTTTCCCTGCCCATTTTCTTGGAGTAATTTTTTCCAACCCTTTACTTTCAGCCTGTTCTGTTTTCCTGGTCTGTGTCTCTTGTGGGGACCATATGTTCAGGTCATGCTTTCTTATCCACTCAGGTACCCTATGTCTTTGGATTGGAACATCTAATCCATTTACATTGAAGGTCGTTATTGATAGGTACTTACTCATTTTCCTTCCTTTGTACCTGTTTTCCTCTCTCTCTCACTTTTTTTCTTCCCCTTAAGGCAGTCCCTTTAGCATATCTTGTAGTGCTGATTTGGTAGATATGTACGCTTACAGCTTTCTTTTGTCTGGGAAACTCCTTACTTTGCCTGCCATTTTCACTGATAGCCTTGCTGGGTAGAGTAGTCTTGGTTGCAGGCCTTAGCTTTTCATTACTGGGAATATTTCTTGCCATTCCCATCTAGCCTGTAATGTTTCTGTTGAGAAGTCAGCTGCTAACCTTATCAGAGATCCGTTGTATGTTACTTCTCTTACTGCTTTTAAGATTCTCTCTTTGTCTTTAAACCTTGACATTTTAATTGTGATGTGTCTTGGAATGGGCCTTTTGGGTTCATCTTGATTGGAACCCTCTGTGCTTCCTGAACTTGCTTGACTTTTCCGCTCTTCAGGTTTGGGGAGTTTTCTGCCGTTATTTTTCAAACAGAGTTACTATCCCTTGCTTCTTTTCTTCTCCTTCAGGTATTGCTCTGATTCCAATGTTGTTGCATTTCATGCTCTCTTGCAGTTCCCTTAAGCTATTTTCATATTTGTGTGTGTGTGTGTGTGTGTTGAAGTCATTTTAATAATGAAGTCAGAACCTGTTTACATTGCAGCAAGGAAAACATGTTCATCATTAACCAAAACAACAATGAAAAAGAGCTGCAGTAATAGCTGCATAGTTCTTTTTTCTTTTTTTAATATATTTTATTGATTATGCTATTAAGGTTGTCCCATTTCTCCCCCATCATTCCCCTCCACCCTGCACAGCCCCTCCCACCCACATTCCCCCCTTTAGTTCATGTCCATGGGTCATAAGTTCTTTAGCTTCTACATTTCCCACACTATTCTTGCCCTCCCCCTTTTCTACCCACCATCTATGCTACTTATTCTTTGTACCTTTTCCCCCTCTCTCCTCCTCCCACTCCCCTGTTGCTAACTCTCCATGTGATCTCCATTTCTGTGGTTCTGTTCCTGTTCCGTTTGCTTAGTTTGCTTTTGTTTTAGGTGTGGTTGTTAATAGCTGTGAGTTTGCTGTCTTTTCACTGTCATATTTTTATCTTCTTTTTCTTAGATAAGTCCCTTTAACATTTCATATAATAAGGGCTTGGTGGTGATGATGAACTCCTTTAACTTGACCTTATCTGAGAAGTGCTTCATCTGACCTTCCATTCTAAATGAAAGCTTTGCTGGATAGAGCAATCTTGGATGTAGGTCCTTGACTTTCATGACTTGAAATACTTCTTTCCAGCCCCTTCTTGCCTGTAAGGTCTCTTTTGAGAAATCAGCTGACAGTCTGATGGGAACTCCTTTGTAGGTGACTATCCCCTTATCTCTTGCTGCTTCTAGGATTCTCTGCTTCATTTTAATCTTGGCTAAAGTAATTATGATGTGCCTTGGTGTGTTCCTCCTTGGGTCCAACTTCCTTGAAACTCTCTGTACTTCCTGGATTTCTTGGAAGTCTATTTCCTTTGCCAGATTGGAAAGTTGTACTTCATTATTTGTTCAAATAAGTTTTCAATTTCTTGCTCTTCCTCTTCCTCTTCCCCTTCTGGTACCCCTATAATTCAGATGTTGGGACATTTAAAGATGTCCTGGAGGTTCCTAAGCCTCTCCTCATTTTTTTGAATTCTACTTTCTTCATTCTTTTCCAATTTTATGTTTTTTTTCTTCCTTCTGGTCCATTCCGTTGATTTGAGTCCCAGTTTCCTTCCCATCACTATTGGTTCCCTGAGCATTTTTCTTTATTTCACTTAGTGTAGCCTTTATTTGTTCATCTAATTTGTGACAAAATTCAACCAATTCTGTAAGCATCCTGATTACCAGTGTTTTAAACTGTGCATCTGATAGGCTGACTATCTCTTCGTCGCTTAATTGTATTTTTTCTGGAGCTTTGATCTGTTCTTTCATTGGGCCATTTTTTTTTCTCAGCATGCCTGTTATGTAGTAAGGGATGGAGCTTTAGGTGTTCACCAAGGCAGGGCAACCCACGTCTGCTGTATTGTGATGCTGTATGTGGGTGAGGGGTCCGAGAGGTAACAGTGGCACTTGCTCTGCTCTCTGCCGGATTTCAGTCACTTCCTCCACTTCCTCCAAGCAAACTGGGCCCTTCTGGGGCTGATTCCTGTGTGGGTTGGCTTGTGTATGCTCTAGCAACCTGTGGGTCTCTCCAACGAACTCTCCTGTGAGGCTGGGAGTTTCTTCCGGCACCTCATCCCCCACAGGTGTTTTTAGTTGGTGTTTTGAGGCTTCATTTCCCTGCACTGGGGCTTTGGGTTGCATGGTCTATCTCACTCCCCAGTTTCACCTGGTTTATCTGTGTGCGAATATGGGACCACCGGGTCTGCCAGCTGCTTGTTGCACCATGCCCCTCCTCAATCAGCTCCCTTGCTGGCTCCACCAGCTGCCATGTGGGTGCCCAGGGTACACCAGCCACCTCTCTTCCGCGACCCTTTTCTAACCAGCTGCCCGACTCTGTCCCTCTTACCAGTCTGGATGAATGTGTCTACTTTAACTCCTTGGTTGTCAGGCTTCCATACAGTTCCATTTTCTGTCTGTACGGCTTGTTTTTTGTTTTTTGTTTCTAAATTGTTGTTGCACTTATTTTGTTTTTTGGTGTCTGTCTATGCCTCCATCTTGTCTGGAAGACCTGGTCATTATTTCTTAAAACAGATTCTTGATCATTTACTTTCTCTCTTCTCCTTCATGGTGCCCTATGACGTGAATATTGTTATGCTTCATATTGTCTCTTAAACTATTTTTATTCTTACTAATTTTTTTTTCTGCTCTGATTGTGTTGTTTTTTCTACTTTGTCTTCCAAATCACTAATTCAATCCTCTGCTTCACCTAACATACTTTTTATTCCTTTCATGTACTCTTTAAAAAAATGTTATTTATTTTTAGAGAAAGGGGAAGGAAAGGAGAAAGAGGGAGAGAAACATCAATATGTGGTTTCCTCTCCCATGTCTCCTGCTGGGGACCTGTGTGCAACCCAGGCATGTGCCCTGACTGGGAATAGAACTGGTGATCCTTTAGTTCATGGGCCAGCACTCAATCCACTGAGTCACACCAGCCAAGGCCCTTTCAGTGTACTCTTGTTGTCAGATATAATAATCTTCTTTTTTGACTGTTTTTATTTCATGTTTTCTATGTTGTTTTTCATGCTGTTGTGGTTCTCACTAAGTTCCTTAAGCACCCTTATACTCATTACTTTCAATTATCTATTTGATAGGTCCCTTGCTTCATTTCTTTTAGGTCTTTTTCTGGAGAGTTCTCGTGTTCTTTTGTTTGTGGCCTGTTTCTTTGTCTCCCCATTTTGGCTACCTCTTTGTGTTTGTTTCTATATATTAGATCTTCTGGGATTCCCAGTCTTAGCAGGATGGCCTTACATAGGTGGTGTTTCAAAGGCTCCAGCAACAGTCTCCTTGATCACCTGAACTGGGTGCTCTAGGATTTTCCCTTGTCTGTGTAATGTGAGCCTCCCTTTTGTAATTGGGTCTTGATTTCTATTGGCCTATTTGTGTGTATGATCAACCCTCAGGCTGGCCTCAGCTCAATCTCAATTACAGCATTCAAGTTGCTATGCAGGTGCTGACCACTTGATGCTAAATTCACCTCTGCAATTTTTATTGCCTGTTTGTGAAGCTTATTTGATCCTTCTCTGATGTTTTTGGAAGATTGTTACTTGGTCTGTTGGTTCTGGGCTTTTTTGGGGGGCTTTGGTGAAGCCAGTGTCAGATGTTTTCTGTGCCTGGCACTCAGGAACTTGTTTGGAACTAGAAGCAATACACTGTGGCTCCCTCTGCTGAGCTTGGGTGTGCACAGGAAGAACAAAACTGCACAACAAGGGCAGATGTTTCCAATCCCAGGAACAACAAAAGTCCCAAGACAACCTAATAAGATTTGCCTGCACCTGCCTCCATCTGCCAGCTGTCTGTTAGGTTCAGTCACTGAAGTAGCCTCTGGTAGAATTGAGATAATGGGGTTAGCAGATCTCCCATGAGGGGAAGGTGCTATTCAGTCTTCAGGGAAGGTGGTGGATATGGTCCTCACCTCAGAGCCACAAGATTCCGTCTGTATTGGATTTTTCCCTGACCTCCCCATTGCAGAGCCACCAGTAGGCAGGTGAATGGGACTCCAAAGCCCTGAAGTTGGGTCTGCTGGAAGCTGAGGGTGTGGTTTTATGGATCTCCTATGAAGTTGAAGCACGAGTCAGAGTCACAGGAAAATGGTGGTAAGAGCCCCCACCTCAAGCCAGACAACTTAGTAACTGACACCCCCTGAGTGTACCCACAACTCTACACCCTGGCCAAGACAACTAACTTCTCAGCAGGGCCTAAGCTCCACAGGATAGGGTGATAGTGGGTTTAGGATGTGGGGCAGTCACTTTCCCTCAGGCTAATGCTGCACAGAGAAGGCAGTGCTCCACCCAAGAAAGAGAGCAACTGTGGTATCCATGAATGACTCAGTACTGGGATGCTGGTGGCTTTCTTCCCAGCTTCCTTCGCAGAGCCAGGAACCCCAGACTCTCCTCGGGTGACTCTAGTCTGCTCTACCCTTTCTCGACCACAGCCCAGGGTAAGTTGCTATAAACAAAATTTTGTGTCATGGCTCTATAAGAGGATGCCTATGTTTCCGCCAACTTTGTCTGGCCCTGGTGGACAGAAACCTCACTGCTTTTCACAGCCAGATGTTATGTCAGCATCTCTTCCTGACTCTGGTGCTCTGTGCTGGGAGCCTGCCTTGGGGTTTAGGCCCCATGTTTTTCAGGTGCCCCCTCTCACAGCTGAGATGTCCCTCCAGAACCTCAGCTGCTGCCTGTGGGAACAGGGTCATCCATTTTTGCATCTCTGCCCTTTCTAACACTCTTGATGTGGCTTTTTCTGTAAATTTTTGGTTATAAGACTCATCTTTAGCTAGTCTTCAGTTGGTTATTTAGGATGATTGTCCTGGGAGGAAATGATTGTAACTTTTACCCACTCTGCCACCATCTTAAAATCCTAGATCACAAACTTTTGACAAAACTCCCTTTAGACCTCCACAGCTCTTCAGTACAAAACAGTGGAAAGTTGTATTCCAACCCATTTCTGCACATGAAGCTTTGAAGTTCTCTATTCTCAGCCATCACCTATCTGCTGTAGATTATTGATGAATTCTGCACAATAATACTGGAATGTTTTTTCTCCAAAATACTCATCTTTTATCTTACTAATAAGCTGCTTGACCCCTGACTTGTTACTGTGGTTTGGTTTACATTTCTCTAATGATTTTGATGTTGTTCATCTTTCCATGTGCTTATTATTGGCCATTTGTGTATCTTTTTTGAATATCAGCCTATTTAATTTCTTAGTGCATTTTAAAATTGGGTTGTTTGATATTTGTTCTTTATGTAATCTGGATAATTATTCCTTATTTATGTATAATTAGCAAATATTTTCTCTCATTCTGTTGGCTGCATTTCCAATATCCTTTGATGCACAAAATTTTAAAATTTTGATGAAGGACAAATTATATATCTTTTCTTTTATTGCCTGTGCTTTTGGTTTTATATCTGTAAAATCATTACCAAATCCAATATTGTGAGCTTCTCCCTATGTTTTCTTCTTTTTTAAAAAAATATGAACCATTCTTTTATTACTCAATCAAAATACTATCTCTACATTATAGCAGTGGGAAAAAGTAGATTTACAATTGTATGTGAAACACAGATTTTATAGAATTTTTCCTTTTTTCAATTGTTATTCAAGTAAAATTGTCTCCATTTTCACCCCACCACACCCCCCCACCCCATCCCTTTCCCATCTCCCACCCTTGAACCCACCCCCTTTGGCTTTGCCCATGTCTCCTTCATACATGTTCCTTGATGGCCCCCCTATTGTACCCTATTACTCCTCTCCCATCTCTCTGGTTACTGTCAGATTGTTATTTATTTCAATATCTCTGGTTCTATTTTGCTTGCATGTTCGTTTTGCTGAGTAAGTTCCACTTATAGGTGAGGTCATATGGGATTTGTCTTTCACCACCTGACTTGTTTCACTTAGCATAATGCTTTCCAGTTCTGTCCATGCTGTTGCGACAGGTAGGAGTGCCTTCTATCTTTCTTAAGTGTAATATTACATTGTGTAAATGTTCACAGTTTTTTGATTCACTCATTTACAGATGGGCACTTAGGTTGCTTCCAGCACTTGGTTATTATAAATTATGCTGCTATGAACATTGGGGTGCATAGGTTCTTTTGAATTGCTGTTTCAGGATTCTTTTTTTTTTTCCTATCTTTTCTTCTAAGAGTTTTATAGTGTTAAAACTGTTTTAGGTCTTTGATCCATTTTAGTTAACTAGTATATGGCAAAAGGTAAGGGTCAAAGGTCAGTCTTTGCATGTGAACATATACATAGTCGTCCCAGCACCATTTGTTGAAAAGACTGCTCTTTACCTCATGAATTTCCTTGGCACCCTTGTTGAAAATCATTTGGCCATTTTTGCAAGGGTTTATTTGTGAGATAATTCTGTTTCATTGTTTTATATGTCAGTCTTTATGGCAGTACTATAGTCTTTTGATTACTGTAGCAAGTGTTGAAATCAGGAAGTATGAGTTCTCCAAATTTATTTTGCTTTTATGAGATTCTATTGGCTAATTAGGGACTCTTGAACATCCATATAAATATTAGTAATGTTTGTTTCTATTTCTGCAAAAGAATCATTATGAGTTTTACATAGACTGCCGTGAATCTGTAGATACTTTTTGGTAGCTTTGACATCTTAACACTGAATCTCTTAATCTGTGAACATAAGATGTTTTTCCATTTATTTATGTCTTCTTTAAATATTTTTTAGTATTCAGTGTACATATATTTTGATTCATTTGTTATCTATTCCTAAGTATTTGATTATTTTTGGATGTTATTGTAGATCAAATTGTGTGTTTTTTAATTTCCTCTTTAAATTATTCATTGTTAGTGTATAGAATGTAATTGATTTTTGTATGTTGATTTTGTATTTTATAACTTTGCTAAATTTGTTTATTCTAACTGGTTTTTCATGTCTTTGTGGTGAACTCTGGGGTTTCCTATATATGAGATCATAGGATCTGTAAACAGTGATAATTTTACTTGCTTCTTTCTAATTTGAATGTTTTGAATCTATTTTTCTTGCCAATTAACTTTGGATAGAATTGTCAATATTCTGTTGAATAGAGGTGGTGAAAGCAGGCATTCTTGTTGTACTCTTGATTTTTGGAGGAAAGTTTTCAGTTTTCCATCATTGAGTGTGATGATAGCTATAGACTTTTTTATGGGGAAGAAAATTCCTGCTATTCCTAGTTGTTGTGTGTTTTTATCATGGAAGCATGTTAAATTTTGTCAAAGCTTTTTCTTCATTAATTGAGTTGACTCTTCATTCTGTTAATGTGGTGTATTAAATGAATCGATTGATTTTTGTATATTAAACCATCCTCCCATTCCAGAAATAAATCCCACTTAGTAATGGTTTATAATTTGAATAGGCCGCTGAATTACGTTTTATAGCATTATGTCAGGGGATATTGCGTCAATATTCACAGAAGTTATAGGTCTATTTTTTTTTTTTTGTCTTTTTATACCTGTGGTACAAGGGAATTTCTGGCATCAAAAAATGAGCCAGGAAGTGTCATTCTTTTAAATTTTTGAAAAAGTTTGAGAAGGGTTGGTGTTAATTCTTTTTGAAGTGTTTGGTTGAACTCATCAGTGAAATCATCTGGCCAGGGCTTTTCTTTCTTTGGAGGTTTGTGATTAGTTATTCAATCCCTTTATTAGCTATCAGTCTATTTATATTTTTCTGTTTATTTATGATTCAGTCTCAATATATTTTGTGTCTCTAGGGATTTTTCTATTTCATCTATGTTACCTAATTTGCTGCTATGCACTTATTTATTATAGTGTCTTATAATCTTTATATAGACTCATAGATACAGAGAACAGACTGAGAGCTGTCAGAGGGGAGGGGTTTAGGGGATTAGATAAAAAAGGTGAAGGGATTAAGCAAAACAAAAACAAAAACAAATCATAGACACAGACAATAGTATGGTGATTACCAGAGAGAAAGTGGGGTGGAAGGAGGTAGAGTAGGGTATAGGGAGAATAAATGGTGATGGAAGGAAATTTGACTTTGGGTGGTATACACATGGATGATTTATTATAGAACTGCACACTTGAAACCTATATAATATTATTAACCAATATCCACCTCAATAAATTCAATAAGATTTTTTAATGACTTTTCAGGGAAAAGAAAGTTGCTTCTTTTCCGTCTTTGCAGACTGGTTCTATTCCAAGGCAGTTCTTCACTATTTAGCTAAATATATTCTAAACCTATGAATTTGCTCTATGTGAAAGTTTACATTGTTTTTAAGTCTTTTCTGTGCATCTTGCCTGTGCCTGTTTGTGTGGACTTTTATATTCTTCCATATACATGGCTTCTTTTGAATGTCTTAATTTACCAAAGAGTGTCGCTCCTGTTTGTCCTTAGGGACTTGGATGTTCTAGTGTGTTTCTTCCCTATAAACCTTGTCCCAGGAGTCCTCTGGTCTTTAGACTTCTGCAGCTTTTATGAGAAGTGCCTTCTGGTTTTTAGCTTAGGCAAAACAAAAACCAGTGCTTCATGCACTCCCCAGACAGGTTAGGTCATTGAAATGCTGCTTTTGGTTTGAGTGAGGCCATAGAGAAATGGTCTACTACCTGCTCCAGACCAAGTCTGTTCTGCCTCAGGAATGAGTTGGGCAACGTTGAATAAACGTGCCACAAAATTTCCTGCCATTTTAAAGTAGCTTTTTCTTGACTGAACATTCACTTGGTTGCTATAAACTTTAACTGTGTTCTAGGGCTCTTGTAAAATTATTTTAGTCACTTTCTGGTTGTTTTTAAGGTTTCCATGAGGAAAAAGGACTTGGAGCTTCCCAGTCTGCCATTTCACTGATATCACTCTCTTTAATATTGTTTTGCAATTTTACTCCTAAAGTCTTTTACAGTTTAGTAGATTTATTTCCTTGTATGTCATGGATTTTATTCATACTATTAATGGTGTCTTTTTTAGCATATTATAAGTTGTAGTATTTAGGAATGCTACTGAATTTTGCACACTAATCCTACGACCTAGAAACCTAGATCAGCTAATTCTCTAACTTTCATAGTTTTTGTATAGATTATCTTGGCTTTTCTATGTAGATATGTTTATCATCTAAAGATAATGACAATTTTTCTTCCTTCTCAATTGCCATGCCCCATTTCTTGTGCTTGTGTATAAAGTGTGGCCACCAGTACAATGCTGAATGCTGAATTAATAATGGATATCTTATTTTTCTGCCTTTGAATGGAATATTACTAAATTCCTACTACTGCATATTATATTTGGTAGCTACCATCTATCAATTTAAGAAGATTCATTTGTATGCTTAGGCTACTGAAAGCTTTTAGGATTTTAGTGTTTGTTTTTATTGTGTGCATTGTTTGAATCACCTGAAAATATTACATAGTTTTCTCTTTTATTAATGTATATTACTAATCAATTTATTTTTTGTTTAATTTTTAATTTTTTTATTGTTCAAGTACAGTTGTCTCATATCATTAATTTAAATATTTATTTTTGAATCAACCAATTCCAATATAAACTATTATGCTGATATTTTTCATCACAAATAAGTTTTACTTATTTTTGAATGTTATATTAATATAATTGTACTTACTATATGCTTGTTTTGGCTTCTTTAGTCCAATATTATGTTTATAAGCTTCATCCACATTGTCACTTATAGTGGTAGTTTGTTCATTTGTGTTACTATGTAATGCTCAATTGTATGAATCTAAAATAATATATCTACTGTAACTTTGAGGGATATTTTTATTGTTTCTGAATTTTAGGTATTATTAATGTGCCATGGTATTTGCTTAATATGTCTTTTGGTCCAAATGTGTATAATTCTGCTAGAGATATGTTTTAGTATATAATTACTGGATCTTAAAGTATGTGAGTATTCAACTTTAGTCAATATAGCCAAATGACTTTACACAGTGATTTGTACAAATTTTCTCTCCTACCAGCAATGTATGACAGTTTCCATCATTGTACATCCGTATCAATATTTAGTGTTGACAGCATTTTATTTTTTATTTTGGACATTATGTTGGAATTTAGTAGTTTCCATTTTTCCCCTTGATAATGTGTAAAGTTGAATAAATCATCAAGTATTTATTGAAAACTTAAATGTTTAAAACCTTTGCCCATTTTCTATTGAATGACCTTTCAGTAATTACCTGAAGAAATGCTCTGCATATTTTTCTTTTAATGGAAAGATTTTTTTAAGTTTAATGCAGAATTTCTTTTCTCTGCTTATTGTTTTTTGTCCTATTTAAGAATTCCTGGAGACACTGTACTTGAACAACAATAAAAAATATAAATTAAAAAAAAGAATTCCTCACCTACCCTACATTTAAATTAAATATCAAACATCCCTTCTTCCCATTTATAATTTCATTGGTCTACCTTCCACCTTTACATCTATAATTCATCCATATAATGTTCAGTAAGAGTCAAGACTCATTTTTTTTTAATATATAGCCAGTTGACTCAGTGTATTTTGTTCCTCCAATTTAGATATGGATCAGTTTATGGACTATGTTCTTTTTCATGGGTCTATTTCATTATCTTTGAGCCAGTACCATAATTTCTTTCATTTATTATTTTTATTTATTTGTTCTTTTATTGTTGACACCATTACATTATCCTCCCTTTTGCTGCCCTCCACCTGCATTTGCTCCTCCTTCCCTCTAGCCATCACCAAACTGTTGTCTGTGTCTATGGGTTGTGCATATATGTTCTTTGGCTAATGCCTTCACATTTTCTCATCTAGTCTCCCCCTCACCACTTTCCTCTGATAGCTGTCAGTCTGTTCCATGTATCAACGACTCTTTCTATTTTATTTATCAGTTTATTTTGTTCGTTGGATTCCACATATCAGTGAGATCATATGGTTCTTGTCTTTCTCTGAATGATTTATCTTGCTTATCATAATAATCTCAAGGTACGTCCATGCTGTTGCAAAAGGTAAGATTTCCTACTTTTTCATGGCTACATAGTATTCCATTGTGTAAAGGTACCACAGCTTTTTTATCCAATCATCTACTGACGGGTACTTGGGCTGTTTCCAGATCTTGGCTATTGTAAATAGTGCCGCTATGAACATAGGGGTGCATATATGCGTCCTGATTGGTGTTTCAGGATTCTTAGGATATATTCCCAGAAGTGGGATTGCTGGTCAAAAGATAGTTCCATTTTTTATTTTTTGAGGAAACTTCATATTGTTTTCCACAGTGACAGCACCATTCTGCATTCCCTACAACAGTACACTAGAGTTCTCTTTTTTTAACAGCCTTGCCAGCACTTTTTTTGTTGATCTGTTGATGGTTACTGTTCTGGGAGGTATGAGATGATACCTCATTGTAGTTTCAGTTTTCATCTTTCTGATGATTAGTGACATGGGGAACTTTTTCATATGTTTACTGGCCATTTGTAGGTCCTCTTTGTAGAAGTGTCTATTCAGGTCGCTTGTCCATTTTGTTAACTGGATTGTCTTCCTGCTATTGAGTTGTACAAGTTTCTGTATATATTTTGGAACTTAGCACCTAAGAGGTAAGACTGGCAAATATGCTCTCCCATACAGTGCGTTCCCTTTTCACTTTGTTGTTAGATTCTTTTGCTGTACAGAAGCTTTTTAGTTTGATGTCATCCTATTTGTTTATTTTCTCCTGTTTCTTTTGCCCTAGGAGATATATCAGCAAAACTATTGCTACAAGAGATGCCTGAGATTTTCTTGCCTGTGTTTTCTTCTAGAATTTTTATGGTTTTGCAACTTACATTTAAGTCTTATCCATTCTGAGTATATGTTTTGTATGGTATGAGTTGGTAGTATATTTTCATTTTTTGCATGTACCTATCCAATTTTCCCAACACCATTTTTTTCACATTTTTTATTGTTGTTCAAATATAGTTGTCTCTGTTCCCCCCACCACTACCCCCTACTCCAGCCATCCCCACTTCCCACCCTTGATTCTACCCCCCTTAGGTTTTGTTCATGTGTCCTTTATAGATGTTCCTGAAAACCCTTTCCCCTTTTTCCCCCATTATCCCTTTCCACTTCCCCACTGGTTATTGTCAATATGTTCTTAATTTCATGTCTCTGGTTATATTTTGCTTGCTTGTTTGTTTTGTTGATTAGGTTCCACTTGCAAGTGAGATCATATGGTATTTGTCTTTCACCACCTGGCTTATTTCACTTAGCATAATGCTCTCCATTTCTATCCATGTTGTTGCAAAGGGAAGGAACTCTTTCTTTCTTTCTGCTTCATAGTATTCCATCATGTAAATGCACCATTCATTGAAGAGACTGATTTTACACCATCATATGCATATACTCTTGCCCCCGTTGTCAAATATTAATAGACCACAAAGGCATAGGTTTATTTATGGGCTCTCTGCTCTGTTCCATTGATCTGTATGCCTGTTCTTGTGCCAGTATCAGCTCTTTTGATTACAATGACTGTGGTATAGTTTGATATTGAATACTGTGATACCTCCAACTTTGTTCTTCTTTCTCAAGATTGCTGAGCTGAGGCTATTCAGGGTCTTTTTTTAGTTCCATATAAATTATTGGAATATTTCTTCTAGATTTGTGAAATACACCATTGGTATTTTAGTAGAAATTGCATTGAATCTATAGATAGCTTTGGGTAGTATAGGCATTTTAATGTTGTTCATTCTTCTAATTCATGAACACAGTATATACTTCCATTTATTTGTATTTTCCTTGATTTCTTCCCTCAATGTTCTCTAGCTTTCCAAGTAAAGGTCTTTTACCTTTTTTTGTTAAATTTATTCCTAGATATCTTTTTGTTGTTGTTTTGATGTTAAATAGAATTGTTTTCTTAGCTCCTCTTCCTCAGAGTTCATTATTGTGTATAAAACTACCACCCATTTCTGGATATTAATTTTACATCCTGCTGCTTTGCCAAATTTATTTATTAGATCTATTAGTTTTTTTGTTGAGGATTTTAGCAACTATGTGCATCAGGGATATTGGCCTATAATTTTCTTTCTTTACAGTATCTTTATCTGGTTTTGGAATTAAGATAATGCTGGCCCCACCCCTCCCCCTGGCAATCACCCATAATTTAACATTTTAATGGTACATTTCCTTTTTCCATGTGTCTTTCCTCTCCAACATTTACACTAAATTTATTGGGGTGATATTGCCAACAAGATCACATAGTCTCAAGTGTACACCTCTGTAACACATAACCTGCACTTTGTATGGTGTGCCCACCATTTCCATCACCATATATTTGCCCCCCTTTAGCCTTTACTACCCTCCCACCCCCTTCCCTCTGATAATCACTGTACTGTTCTTTGCCATTATTACTTTATATAAGTTCTCTATCCCTTGCTCTCTTTCTTCTTCTGGTACCTCTATGATGTGGATATGGTTATGTTTCATGTTGTTTCAAAGTTCCCTTAAACAATCCTCATACTTTTTAATTTTTTTTTCTTTTTGCTGCTCTGATTGTTTTTTTCTAACTTGTTTTCTAATTCACTGATTCAGTCCTCTGCTTCATCCAACTTACTGTTTATTCTTTCCAGTGTATTCATTATTTCAGATATATTATTCTCTGTTTTCAAATGTTTATTTTTGCACGGTGTCTATGTTCTTTTCATGCTGTTGAGCATCTTTCTAACCATTACTTTGAACTCTATTTCTGATAAATTGCTTGTCTCCATTTTGTTTAGCTCTTTTTCTAGATATTCTTCTTGTTCTTTTATTTGGGGCCTGTTTCTTTGTCTCCTCATTTTGGCTGTCTCTTTGTGTTTGTTTCTATGTATTAAATAGAACTTCTATAACTCTCAGTCTTGGTGGGGTGGCCTTCTGTAGTACGTGTTCTGTGAGACCCAGTGGTGCAGTCATATCCATCTTTTGAGTTGGTGCTCCAGGAATGACCTTTGTGTGAGTTATGTGGGTCCTACTGTTTGTAATTGGGTTTTGGTGCTGTTGTCCTGTTTTTGGGTGGGCTGGACTCTGGCTGGTTGACTATGAGGCTCAACCCTGACTACATTATGCACACTGTTGTACAGTTGCTGACAGGACAAAACAAAACTAAACTAAACTAAAAACAACTCAAGAAGAAAATAATCAACAACAAAAACAAAAAGAAAATTTGAGGAAAAAAAGACCAAAAAATCAGAAAAAGGCAAAAGGATAATAAAATACACAAGACAAGAAGAATTAAAGTAGAAAGAAGAAAAGAAAATATGAAAGAAAAGAAATAACAATTATAAAATATAGAAAAATGAATATGAAAAGGGAAAATAGAGTAAGAAAAGGAAATAGAGAAATAAGAGATATAAAAGAAAAAAGAAAGGAAAAAAAATTGAAATAGAAGAGAAAAATGAAGAGAAGATTAAAAAAGAAAAAGTGGGGTTCACCTTAGCAGCTTGTTGTGTTTGCGGTTATCACCCCTTAGAGATGCTGTTTCTGAAGCTTGTTGGATTCTGCTCCAATGTTGTCTGAAGCGGGCCACTTGTGCCGCTCCCAAGCCTGCCTGGAGTTTCTCTGGTGCAGGCCAATTACCGACACTGTCCTTTACTACCCTCCCCAACCGTTCTGAAGTTCATCAGGGCAGAGGCCCTAGTAGTCCTACCAGTGGGCCCTCTGGAGCCCAGAGGTTTGGGCTGCCTTGGGTCTCACACTTTGAATGTCCCCACTCTGAGCTGCTCTCCTTTCCCCCAAAGAACTTTGCTCAGCAAGGGTATCTAGAACTTGGCAGAGTTGATTCACACAGTCTGGGCCAGGGTGCTTGCAACCTGTAGGAGGGTGGGGAGGGCACTTGCCCTCCTTCCTGAGGTTGCACAGCCTGAACTCACTGGGGAGTTTGGCTCTGCTTCCCCAAAATTCAGCCACAGAGCCCAGCACACACACATCTGACTCCCAGTTTGACAAACCCAGCTCTGCATGGCTCCCTGGAACTCCTGCCCTGCCTAACCAAGCAGAAGGGGATTTTTAATAAATAAACAAACAAACAAACAAACAAATAAATAAAATACATAAAAATTTTTTTAAAAAAGGAAAAATCAGTTCCGCTTGGCACTCCAGTGTCTTCAAGTGGAGCTGCCAAGCAGGGCAGGGAGAAACTCCCAGCTCTGCCCAGGGTCCAAATGGGCCAAATGTTCCACTCCCCCATGCCATTTAACCAAGCACGGTGGGACCAAAGTTGTGGCCTAGTGCCTACCCCTTTGTCTCAGAAGACAGCCAATGTGGCAGAACAAGTTCAGCCGCCACTGCACTCCATGTGGACAAGACTGATGCTCTTTCTCACTCCACACAGTCTAGACTATGATCGAGTCTCTACTCAAAGTCCTTCCAGAGAATAGAGGAGCTTTCAAAGTCACTGCTGGGTGTACCGAGCAGACACCCTCCTTTGAACTGGAACTGTGGCATAGGCCCTTTAGCAGTCACAGACCAGAGCATACTTCCTAGTCTGGTGGTGTAACCATGGGATCACTCCTCTGGGATGGTGTGATCTCAGTCTCCCAGCTGGGCTGAATCTCCACTGATTCCCACCGCCCCCTGCTGTACGGGCTCCCCTTTTCATTTCTGTTCTTCTGGATTGGGAATCCCTGAATGGGGCTGCGATTCCATACTCCTAGGGTTAGGAAATATTGCTGCTTGCAAAATCCCTCCACCTTCACAAGAGGGCTCACCCTCTCCTTGTCTCCTCCTCCCTTCCTCCATGCTCCTGTTTATTACATTTCATATCAGCTATACTTTAACTGATTTTTCAAGTTAATTGCTCTGCAGTTTAGCTGCAAGTCAGGTCTTGGGCTGAGATCAAGTGAAGGAAGCTTCTAGCTGCTCTGCAGCCATCTTGGAATCCCTCTTAATTTTATTCTGTTATTCTTGAACTTTTAAAATTATAGGTAAATTGAGAAATTATCTTATCTTTGCCTATAAATGGTGAGATTTTGAGTGGGATTCCAGAAGATTGACATATTTATAGTAAATATATCTTTCCATGTATTTGTTTCTCAGTGTCTTGGAATAATAGTTTAATAGTTGTGCATTGTGTTATATTAATGAGAATTCAGCTTATTGTGTATAATTTATTTCAATATATTTTATGTTTTAATATTCACTTAAATGATTTTATTTTTATTACTTATTGATGGTCTATACAATTGATTTTTTAAATATTGAACATTTAGAGTTGGGGTAACAGGGGCCAGTCAGGTGATGAAAATGAGGGTTAGGGCTACCGGGACAGGAATCTCCTGGTTCTAAGACTTCGGCAAATAACTCAGTCTTTTTAGAGAGCACTGCAGACTGGCTCCTGCCAAGAGGCCCCAGCTTCAAGTGGAATGTGGGGCCATGTGCCGGACAGCCTGCTCAAATGCCATCTTACATTTCCCTCTCTAGATCAAGGCCACCATGGAAAGGAACCCCAAAGATGGCATATGCCCTGTGCACGTGCCTTTTGGGCATATTGTTGCCAATGAGAAATGGCATGAGTTGCAGCTGGCACAGGGCATGCAAGGTCAGTGGGCTGCCCTCTACATAAATCCTCTCTCTCCTCACCCCACTTATACCAATTGCTGTCATTTCATCTAAAGCTCACAAAACTTTTCTTGTCTGCATTTTAAGGGAAAATTAAACTTGTTTTTGAGGATGGCCTGGTGCCAGTAGATTTTTATTTGTTTATCAGAACCTATATTCTTTATATCAAGGAAGCCAATCTGGTGCCAGGAAATAGCTACCAAAACAGACTTGTTCATGTTAGACATTCTAGTAATCTTCAAGGACTAGTAGTCAAAAAAAGCATAGATGAGTGAACAGTACTCCCCAGCCATACAGAAGTTTACTGTGCTGAACCTTGGGATGGTGTTGCTTCCAATAGCAACCAGGTATAAGACTCTGGCCTCATTATCCAGTTAGAAGAGCAAACCAAAGAGCCCAGTAAGAATCCTTTTCTCATGAAGAAATAGGCTGTAATCTCTGAGCCATCCCTACTTTGAACTGTGCAACAGATCCCAGCAATTGGAAAAGTTAGCTTCCCTTCTGCTTCAGAAGTTCCCAAGTATCCATCAACTAAGTAATGCTTCCATTCAAGAACTGGAGCAGGTTACTGGACAAGCAGTAGCACAGCAAATTCATGAATATTTTTAAAGATTTTATTTATTTATTTTTAGAGAGAGGAGAAAGGAGGGAGAAAGAGAGGGGAAGAAACATTAATGTGTGGTTGCCTTTCATGTGCCCCTCACCAGGGACCTGGCCTGCAACCCAGGCATGTGCCCTGACCTGGAATCGAACCAGTGACCCTTTGGTTCACAGGCCAGCACTCAATCCACTGAACCATACCAGCCAGGGGAAATTCATGAGTTTTTCACACAATCCAGTGACGGCTCTTCTCATAGCATGTACTACATTTTCTCCTTCAGACCACGAACACAGGATCTTGCTTTTTTTTTTTTAATCAAAGAGAAATGATTTCCTGTCACAGCAGCTAGTGAAAGATGAGGTGAGGACTGAGTGTAATCTGCCAGTTATCCTGCCTTGCTCTCTGGGTGCAGGCATTTAAGTTAATGGGCCCAGATGGTGTTGCTCTGATCCTGCTACCATGAAGAAGGCCAATGAGGATCTTTCTAAGAGATTTACCTGAATTAGGGACTCTCAAATTCAGCAAAAAGCCAGCTTTGGCAAATTTGAATGTATGACCCTGCCTTGCATCTATCATGGAAAGGTTTTACCAAGTTTCAGGTGGTAGATATGACCTTTTAAAGGAAACGAACCTACGGTGAAGCACTGTATGCCATAAGCACCTTGTTCCTGGCAGTAGAGCCACTGTTCTTCAGGTCTGGTCTTTGAGGACAGCCACCTGTATAAATAAACAGGTTTACAGCCTTTTTTTTTTTTTAATTAATTAATTAATTTATTTATTTATTTATTTTTTAACATTTTTAAAAAATTTTTAATTGTTTATCTTGTACAGTTTTCTGTCTTTTATTCTCACCCGAACCTGCCACCCCAGCCCTCCCCACCTCCCTCCCATTTCCACCCCCCCATAGTTTTTGTCCATGTGTCCTTTATACTTGTTCCTGTAAATCCTTCCCCTTTTCCCCTGAAATTCCCTCCCCTCTCCCCTCTGGTGACTTTCAGCCTGTTCCCAATTTCCATGTCTTTGGTTATTCTTCCTCCCTCGCTCACTTCCTTCCTGGTAGCACAGTTTGTTTATAATCTCTGGAGACATCTGAACACAGAAAGTCTGGAGTGTAGAGTACCCATTTAAAGATAAAAAGCCAATGTGTGTGCGGGTTGGGGGCAGGGTGAAGGATGTGTTTGTGAATGTACAGCCCACCAATGGATAGGTACACAGGAAAATGGCAGGGACAGCTGCATCCAAAAAGAACTGGAGGCTGGAAATCAAAAGGTACATTTGTCCACTCAAAAAATAAATACAATTAAAGATGCCTTATGTTTTCAAAGATACTAAGATAACTTGAAAGTCCTGTTTTGTGAAATGTTAGTAATTTTTAAAAATCAAACAATAAAATCATTTGTGCACTAGGGTAGAAACAATTTGAAAGAATTAAAGTGAAAAAGTAAAAAAAGCATTAAAAATAAATAAATATTGAACTTGTATTCAACAAAATTGCTAAATTCTCTTAATTCCAATATTTAAATTTAAATTACGTTAGAATCTTTACTTACACAATCATGACTGGATACAGAGAGGGTTTGTTTTCCTTCCAATCCTATGTTTTTTTCTTGCTTATTGAAAGGCTAGAACCTCTACTCAGTATTGAATAGCAATTGCAATTGCAGACATTTTCTCCATCTCAGTCTCAGGGGAAAATCTTTTCTTATTCGTTTTTTCCTTCCATTCTGTAACTGCCCTTAATTCACCCTCACTGGAAAAAGATATTGTCACTATGTATAGAATTTGAGGTTTGCAATGATTTTTAATTAGCAAATTAATATGTTGTTTCACTGTCATGTAGCTTCCATCACTGCTTTTGAGAAATCAGCTGTTAGTCTGACATTTTTTACAGATCTTTTTTCTCTATGGCTACTTTCTAAGTATTCTTTTAGTTGTATGTAAGTTTTAATATGAACTATTTAGACCTGGATCTCTATATTTTAATTCTCTCGGGATTTATTGGCATTCTTGAATTTATCAATTAATATCTTGAATTGGTTCTGGATATTTTCACTAGTTAGTTTTTTAGATAGTTCTCCTGTTCCCATCTTTCTGTCCATCTGCAGTTCTAATTATCCATATATGATATTTCCAGTTTATTATCCTTATCTCCCAATATTGCTTTTATAGTTCCCATTTTTTATTCTTATGTTGCATTCTAGGAACTTTCTTATGACCTATATTCAGCAGGTTAATTTCTTCTATTGGGACTAAATTGCTGTCAAATCCTTTCACAGAAATTGTAATATGACTCATTTTTTAGTTTCCAGATGTTTAGCTATATGGTTCATTTCTAAAAGGTCTACATGACTTTATACTTTTCTATTTTATTAAGATAGTTTTAAGCTTTTAAAATTTATTTAAATATAATAAGTACTGTCATTTCTATCTTTAATCCCAATACCTGAAGTTATTATCAGTGTTTCTGGTAAGTATTGTTTCTGCTAATGGCATTCATATTATTTTTCCCTTGTTCACTGAGTTATCTATGCATGTAGCTTATTTGCTTTTAAAAATTATATGAGAGAATAATTTCATACCTAGAATAAAGAAAGGGTTTAGTCTATTTCTGCCAAGAATCTAGGGGCATAAATAGTCTAGGATCACTGTAAATTAATTAATAAAATCCCAGAGAAAAGGTATGAATTTCAGTTATTTAAAATAATTGTATTTTAAATTTTTAATTAATTATAATAAACTAATATTCATATCTTTTTTCTGGATATCTGGTCTATGTGCATCTGAAGACAAATCCACAAAAGACTTAGTTAATAGATAAAGCAACACTCATTGAATTCTTCTATTTGTGGGAGTGGGAAAGGCTTTGCTTCTGGTTCAACCTTACTATGAAATAAGATCTACACATGGCTGTGCAACTTCTACAGAGCAAAAACATCCATGGTGGCCATACCCCTCATAATTCCTCATTAATAATAGGAGAATCTTATATTCTAATACTCTACCAAATTCAGTGGACTATGTGATTTTATTGCTAACTTCTTCATCCCTAAGATTATTAAAATTGAATTGGGAAGCCCATTAGTTCAATTTATTACAACAGATCCACTGGCTATACTTTTATACTATTTAATAAAGAAAATTCTTGGTAGGACTCTTAGAGGCATAACCTGGAGAAATGAAGGTCTTCTTTCTCATTCAAAAATGCTCAGTGGAACAGATGATTTGGGTCCTTATTAAGGCAATTCTTGTAATCAGGTGAAGTCAAGAGTTGGCTATTGTCCTCAAACTGATGCCTTGCTGGAATACATGACTGGTCGGGAAATAATGACCATGTATGCTAGATTATGGGGAATCTCTGAGCCCCAGATTCAGCTGTATGTGAGCAAATGGTTGAATTCACTGCAACTGGAGACCCATGCTGACAGGATTATCAGAACCTACAGGTGAGTCATTATGCTGATCTTTTTGTTGATGCTAATGTGATGATGCTTCCCTATGTTTCTGTTTGAAAAAAATGCCCACAGCACCACTTAATTCCCTCTGCCACACAATCACTTAATTGTGAAACTATGTAATGAGTCACTAGGTTAAAAAAATGGAATAACAAGACAGATCAGTGGGGTTCTATGTCTGTCCCTAGTAAAGATGAAACTCAAAATCTTACTTATGTTTGAACTATTGCCTCCGAATCTCAAAAGGCAGCATTGTATTCTTCCTGGTCTCCATGTGGTTCTGTTTTCCATGAAAAAAAGGGATTTATACCCTGTAAATAATGGTGGCATTTATGTGCCTGGAAAATCATAACACCCTGAGAACTAGTAAATAAGTGTCACTGATAATGCTGCTGAAATCACTTACATAAAAGTCACTCTGTATTTTAAATAAAAAAATAATAAAATAATTGATATATACACCTGTACTTGAAACTGGTACCTTGTTGAAGTCTCATCTAATCAGCATCGTGGATCACCATGTTAAGTACTTGCTGAGACTCAGCATTTGAGACATTTGTGCTAACACTATCCTGTAAGTAACTAATTTGCATATCCTCCCCTTTCCCTGCATTCTCTCTCCTTCTATGAAGTGGAGGAAGCAAACGTAGGCTGAGTACTGCTATTGCCCTAATGGGAAAACCTGCAGTCATTCTGCTGGATGAGCCATCAACGGGCATGGACCCAGTAGCCCGACGCCTGCTCTGGGATGCTGTGACACAAGCACGTGAAAGTGGCAAAGCCATTATCATAACCTCCCACAGGTGTGACTCTTTGGGAGGCTTGGAACAGGGTTGGCAAGCATCATAGTAGTTGTTAAGAGAGAAATATTGTACAATAAACTTATTTGAGAATGTAACTTCCTCATTAATCATAATCAGTAGAACAACCAAGAATCCATTAAGTAACCAAAAGTGTGGAGAGGACTAGGAGTTCAAATGTTTTATGTGAGGGTTTCATATTCTATTTATCATTTGAAAAATTTCCACCCTCCCACCTGAGATTTATGATTGGCAAATTGCACCTCCCTTTGAAAATAGAGTCACAAAACCCAGAATTATAGAAGGAGGTCCTCCAACAGAAAACTTTTGAATTTTACATTGTTCTGGTATCTTGTTTTGCTAGAATGGAGGAATGCGATGCCTTCTGTACCAGGCTGGCCATCATGGTGAAGGGAAAGTTCGTGTGCCTTGGCAGTCCTCAGCACCTCAAGAACAAGTTTGGCGATATATACATCCTGAATATTAAGGTCAACGCTGATAGACACAAGCATAAATTAGATGATTTTAAAAATTTTATCACAATAACATTCCCAGGTAAATTAGGTTGGGTTAACTTTGTTCAACATGTATTAAATCATATTTGTTGTTCTCACTATGCATATGTTCTATGTTTTTAGTAACTGTTTTCTATGGATTATTAGTATTTATTGACTTTCACACTGAATTCATTTTGGGACCATTGTTTCTATAACCTCTTATGCAGGGTTATACTAAGTTTTGCACACACCAAAAAAAGGTTCACACTAAGCTCCAGTTATCACTTTAATAAGACAGCATTTGAATTCTTTCTGTTTGTGTAAATTATATCTCTAAAGACATAATTATCATCATAATTCTCAATTATTTTCATATAATATCCATGAAAATTTTTAAGGCTTTTTTTGTTGTTGTTCTATAGCTCATCATGTAACTCTGGTCTTTTGGTCTCAGCCAGGACATGGTATTACAATACAAAGAAGAACCACTGAACTTTTCTCTCATTTCAAAAATAGATCTGCTTCTGTATGCTAAAATCAATAAGTATTTCTTTGCCTAAATGGTTCAATTCCAGAGATGGAAACTCTGTCAGTGCTTTTTCCTAAACATAAAGTAGGGACATAGGAAGGCTCTTAATAATTTTGGTTTTTCATCTTAGTTTTTACTTGGCTAGGTGGAGTAAAATATCACAGAAGTTCCCATTGTGTGTCAGTCTGAGGAGTTAGAAGTTTCTCTCTAGGTGATAGAAAATAGCAGGATCATTTACACAGTAAGAATGGAGTTCAGGCAAAAGATAAAAAATGGATGGTAGAGCAGATGTGGAGAACAGATGTATGGGAAAACAATTCCTCACTGCTGGTCATGGGTAATTTGATATAGCTATGCCACATGCAATCTATATGTCCATTAAGTTCATTCACTTATGTAGATTCAGCAAATTTTTTATTAAATACATTGGGGTGACATTGATCAGAGTTCTATTTCTTGTGGCTCCTAAATTACCACAAAGAGAAGCTGTGAATAGAAAACCTCATTTACTGTGAGCTGTTCCAGCAACTTGCTCTTCCTAAAAGAGGAATACCAAACACTGACCCAAGGCCTGTTCTCAACAATGTGAACACAAGAATGTGTTCTTTAAAGAGAAAGTGGGTTAGAAGCACAGTCTCACCTCTAAGGTGGTTGTTGCCAAGTCCTTCCTCACAATATTCTTAAATATCTAGCTATTCAAATATGACAGGATAAAAAAGAAACTGATATGGAACCTATACCTAAGTATAATTTTAAAAGAGAATAAATAAACATTACAAGGAAAAGTTATCTAGTATATACTCATATATTTTACAAAGAATTTACCAAACATGAGAATATTTAGTAGAAATCATTATACATAATCTCAAAGAAAATTAAGTGACCATTTTTTAGTGGAATTCTTTTTTTAAGATTTTATTTATTTATTTTTAGAGAGAGGGGAGGCAGGGAAGAAAGAGAGGGAAAGAAACATCATTGTGTGGTGTTCTCTCTGACGCCCCATAATGAAGACCTGGCCCATAACTCAGGCATGTGCCCTGACTGAGAACTGAACCAGTGAGATCTTTGCTTCGCAGTCCAGTGTTCACGCCAGTGAACCACAGCAGCCAGGACCCATATATTTTTTTAAATGCACAAATAAGACAACTTTGTTTCTGCCAATGGAAGATTATATACTCTGAAAAGCCCTCTTGGTAAAATAAAACAAGAACTTGGTAGAAATTAAACAAATACAAACTTAATGTGAAAATTGGCTCAGAAACAAAAGTCAGAAAACTCTTTTTAACAACCAAAAAAAAAGAAAACAGGTGTAAAAGAAGAAAATAAAGTAAAAGAACAGTGAACTATAAGGAAATACAAATCCTGGAAGCAAATACCATTGTCAGCACTGGGACCAGTGACAAAGCTGCGGACCTTCCCAGGTTGGGGAGCTCATGCTGACACTGTCATGCTGACCCACTCTAAGTGGGTCCTCAGTAGCATCTTCTGATTCCAAGCAGAAGTGCTCAGAGATCCGTGGAGGAAGGCATCCCTAATCTAGGTTTGGAGTGAGGAGAGAAATACAGGAGGCAGACAGGAGAAAGTACCAGAGAAAGGTCTACACTGAGAAGCCATTATTATTTAATACATCCCAGAAGACTCTAAAGAAGGAACCCTGTAGTACAGAATGCTAAAGCTAGAAGAATTTTTCTGGGGTCCAAGATGGGAGATTCTGATCAGACCAAAAATACAGCTACCTGTGGAACAATTTCTGTGAGAAAGAACTGAAAATTAGCTGAGAAGTTTTTTTTTCCCCCACAAGGGATAAAAGGTCCACATCAAGATAGGTAGGAAAGGCAGAGTCTCAACAAAAACCCCACCCCTGACTTCTGGGCAAAATGGAGACATAAGTAAACACACTTTGCCTCCTTGCACAACTACAGCAAAAATTAAAACTAGACAACAAAACAAATATCACTCAGATTTGTTATAAAATCAAGCTGTACTGAAGTCCCACAATCAAGAATTTAAAGAAGCCACATTCATCCAGTTGGGTAGGAGGGGGAGAGACATGGAGAAGTGCAGCGAGGCATGAGAACATAGAACAGGTGGTTCCCATTCATGTGTGGTGGATTAAAATTGGGCAGGATACCATGGGAGTAAGGGATCCAAGCACAGACCAGACTACCCAGCCCAGGGCTTCAGATAAGTCCCCATAACTTCCGACTGTAAAAACCAGTGAGGGTTGGGGCAGCTGAGGAAACTGCAGGGTTCTCAGGAGTCTCCTCTTAAAGGGCCTGCAATGGTCTCAGGACTTACCCAGACCCACCCTCTCTGGGATTCAGCACTAGAGCAACAGCTGGAAGGGCACCAGTGGCTTACAGTGAAAAAGTGAAGTAATGCAGCAGAGCAAGTGCCAGGAGACAGCTTCCTCCCAGGCAAATCTCCAGAGGCTAGGCAGTGGCATTGTCTCCTCTCTGAGCCCTCCCCAACACAGAGCCCAGCACAGTAATATGCGGTGCCTCACCCTGTATTACCCAGATTACCCCATATTACCCAGAGCAGTAATATGGGGTGATTACCTAAGGTTCTACCTCATACAGTTTACAGGTGTGTTTTCTACAAGAGGCCATGCTACTAAGACAAGGAGTCAAAGCTCCATATTATTCTTAAATTTCTCCCCAAAACTCTACCTAACACACAGAAACAAACGCAGGGAGGCTGCCAAATTGAAGAGACAAAGAAATAAAGCTCAAATGAGAACAAAATTCCAGAAAAAGAACTAAATTAAATGGAGATAAGCAATCTATCAGATGCAGAGTTCAAAAAATTGGTTATCAGAATATTGTAAGAACATAAAAAAGACCCAGGCAGAAATGAAGGTAAAAATAAGTGAAATAAATAAAAATCTACAGGAGCCAATAGTGTAGGGGATGAAGCTGAGAATCAAATCAATGATTTATAATATAAAGAACAAAAAAGCATTCAATCAGAGCAGCAAGAAAAAAAAGAATTAAAAAATAAAAAAAAAAAACAAGGATAGACTAAGGAGCCTCTTGGACATCTCCAAATGTACCAATATCCAAATCATAGGAGTGCCAGTAGGAGAAGAGAAAGAGCAAGAAATTGAAAACTTATTTGAAAAAAATAATGAAAAAAAAACTTCCCTGATTTAATAAAGGAAACAAACATGCAAATCCAGGAAGCACAGAGAATCCCAAACAAGCTGGACCCAAAGAGGACTACACCAAAACACATCATAATTAAAATTTCAATGGTTAAAGATACAGAGAGAATCTTAAAAGCAGCAAGAGAAAGGCAGTTAGTTACCTAAAGAGGAGTTCCCATAAGACTGTCGGATGATTTCTCAAAAGAAACATTGCAGACTACAAGGACTGACAAGAATTATTTAAAGTGATAAAAAGCAAGGACCTACAACTTATATTACTCTGTCTAGCAAAGCTATCATTTAGAATGAAAGGGCAGATAAAGTGCTTCGCAGACAAGGTAAAGTGAAAGGAGTTCATCATTGCCAAGCTATTACTATGTTAAAGAAAATTATATAAGAAAAGTAGAAGATCACAACTATTAACATTAAAATGGCAATAAGTTCACAACTATCAACAATTGGATCTAAAAAACAAACTAAACAAATAAGCAGAACAGGAACAGAATCATAGAAATGGAGATCATTTGGAGGGTTATTAGTGGGGAGGGGAAAAGGGGAGAAAGGGGGAGAAGGTGCAGGGATTAAAAAGTATAAATTGGTAGGTACAAAATAGACAGGAGAATAATAAGAACAATATGGAAATGGAGAAGTCAAATAACTTATATGCATGACCCATGCACATGAACTAAGGAGGGGAAGTGCTGGAGGGAATGAGAGTACTGGGTAGAGAGGGGCAAAGGGGGAAAAGTTGGGACGACTGTAATAGCATAATCAACAAAATACATTTTTAAATCAATCAATCAATCAATCCCCCTCTGGTACAGTGATTCCACACAGGGAGGGATTTCAACACTTCAGAGCTTCTCCCTGAAGAGTGAGAGGTTTGAGCCCCACGTTGGGTACCACAAACCTTGGGATCTTCACTGAAGAGATGAGGCCCTTAAAAACATTTTACTTTGGCCCTGGCTGGTGTGGCTCATTGGATTGAGCACCAGCCTGCAAACCAAAGGATCACCAGTTCGATTCCCAGTGTAGGGCACATGCCTGGTTTGTGGGCCAGGTCCCCAGTAGGGGGCATGCGAGAGGCAACCACACATTGATGTTTCTCTTCCTCTCTCTAAAAATAAATTTAAAAAAATCTTTTAGAAAAACATTTTACTTTGGAAACCAATAGGGCTTATGCCTAAGGGTTGTGGGGTTGAAGGGCTGTAGTATCTGAGATACTCCTTTTAAGGTGGGTAACATGCCCCAGGACCCAGTGCAAAGGCAGCATCAGTTTGAGAGGTACTTAGATTATGTGTGAAGATTTATTTGTTAATCTTAGAGCATCTACTGAAGGGTCAAGGACAAGTTGGAAATTTGGGGGGTAATGGAGGTGCTAGAAAGTGCCATTTTTGTGCTCTCCCTCACCCAGGTGGGCATACAAGCCATGGTTATTACTGTTTTCAGTGCTCTTGCTCTGCATCACTAAAGCTGTAGACATGTCTTCCCTCACCACTCTCCTGCAGCCGTGCTAAACCTACAAATGAGTGCAGTCCACACAGAAAACATCCCTTTATCATGTTGCCCTGGTGACCAGTGGGACTTGGGTTCCTGGACCCTAGAACTGTAATAATCAGAAAGCAAGTCTGGGCAGGTGACCACACTTAGTGCACTGCACAGACAGCACACTGAAGCACACCCCCAGTCCACCTGTGAAAAAAGCCTATTTAGTTATCCTGGAGCTCCAACCTAAGGACAGACTTCAGGTCTGCCACACATCTAGGGGCTACAGAGGTGCTCAGGGAAAGAGCCAGGGAGACCCCATCTTTGCACCCTCTTGTGGTCTCACTCATCTGAGGCCCCATTTTTTTGCAGCTGTTGAAACTGGTAGTGTCGTGAGCATATGTTTACAATAGTCTTTCCTATATGCCAGCCTTTGATTATCTGATCCAGGCCTTAGGAACTGAAAGTGGCAAGTCACTTGTAAGATCAATAGTCCTACAGGTGACACTGGCACCAAGAATATGGGAGCCAACACAGGTGACTGTGCTATTCACTTAGATTTTATTAATGCAGTTTCACTAAGCTTTTATTAATGTAGATTTAACCCAAATCTATACTAACTTAATAACAATACCAATCACTCAGAAATAATCAGTAATGACATTACATGAGAGAATTGAGGGGTAACAAACCCAAGTTCCAGAGTCTCAGTCTGCAGTCCAGGAGGCAGCACCATGGGCAAGGGAGCCTTCAGTGTTTTGCAAGGAAGAATCTCCATAGCCAGGTGGGCAGCGTACAGATGAAGTCCTCAGTCCAGCAGGGAATAGCCTGTGGCAGCTGATGCCAAGAGGGAGCAGTGTGGCATGGAGCATCATTCTGGTGTGTGGAACTCAGGTGTCGCAGCAGTGATCTGAAGCCTGCCTTAGTTACACCCTTGAGAATTGTGTAATCCACCCTTCTGGATCTCTTGATAAGTGTCTTGGCACCCCGATGGCAAGTGGGGAATTTCCCCAGGAGCTCTTCTGTGGGTGGTCCCACTCTTCAGACACAGCTGTTCTAGTCACCTGTGCAGATATCTTAGGCGTGTCTCCTTGCCAGATGTGTCTAGTGTGACTTAGGTAGTTTCCTTCTTGGACCAAAGTATCATGGCTGACTGGCAGTCATCTTGGTTGACATGAGTGATGCCATTTTATCTTATATAATTTATCCCATCTGGACTAGACCAATGCCATTTTATTGGTACTGCTCTCCACAGGAGGGCAACCAACCGAGTCAGGGCTTGTGCTGCCTATCACTGCTTAGCCAAAAAGCAGAGACAGGAATTGAATTATAATTGCACTTTTATTAATATCAGGCTAGCAGCCTGAGAAGGTGGCAGGTTAAAACCCTATCTGAAACCAGAAAATAAACCAGCTACCTGTTACAGACCAAATCCAATAAGCAGAGACAGGTATTGAATCTTTATGGGCACTTTATTCAGATGGCTGGTGATCTGAGAACACAGTACATTTGCACCCTAACAGACCATCTTACATTTTCTTTCAAGGCAGCCTTTTTGTAACAGGGAATATACAAGGTTCAGTGAGGGGTTTTGAAATTCAAGGAAAATTAGATAAAAGGAAACTGCAGCATTCTCACCCTGGGCAGTTAGCCATTCCCAGGGGCCAGTGGTCTCTTCTTGGAACACAATGGCCCAGAAGCCTCCACTTGTTTCCCAGGTGGTAATCTTTAGCAGTAACCCCACTGTCTCTCCCAGGACCCCATGGCCTTATTCGAAGTTTCCGAAACAATAGCTTTAACACATGCATTACTCACTAGGCTTATAACTATTTACCTTCAACTAAAATTTTCCAACTTTTGAGCCCCCTATCATATCCACCTTCCCTTGAGCTTTCAGAAGCAAGTTTATGTAGGGGAAATGCAGGAATTTGGTAGGCAGAAATGCCTAGTGGGGGGGGGGGGTGCGGGAAACATGCTGTTTCTCTTGGTAAGAGCAGCTGAAAGGGACAGGGAGCTGAAAGGGAGGTCAGGGTTTCTGCCCAAGCTGGCTCCTCCGTTCTTGTGTTCTCATTCTATTTGCATTAGAATTCCTCTTCTTCTCTTCCTCAGAGATCTGTGGTTTAGGTTAAGTATTCTCTGGTTAGGGAGGAGAGTATATTGTAAGCAAGCAGATCAGAGTAACCGGGAAGCAACATGTAAACCAAACTTGTTAGGTCAGAGTCACTCAAGAAACCAGATGGATGCAGTGAGCCAAGGAGCAGGGTTTATTAGTGGGGAATAAGAGGGGAAAGTGGAGCCAACCAAGGGAGGTTAAGACTCACTGGGTTGTTCTTAAGGCAGGGTTTTTAAGGGCAAAAACCCGCAAAGGGTAACTGGTTGGGGTGTCAGAGTCTGATTGACTAGAGCTGGTTGTTGGGTGCCGTTTCTGCTGACCATTCATCTTGTTAGCTTCAGGTTAAGGCTGCATCCTGTTATGTTGGATAGGCCAACCCCATACCCCAGTCTTAGCCAGGCATCTGTTTATCTGTTTGTCCTGGACAGGGTCAGCAGGCAGTTTCCCAGGCAAGCATTTTCCCAGGCTGCAGTTTCCCATGGTGGTTTCCCACCTGGTGATTTTCCATTCTTCCTAGGCCAGCCTAGGTCTGTAAAAACTATTATCCACAATTCCATTATTCTGAATCAGTGCTCAGAAACAAATTTTCAACCAAATCATCTAATTTCTCTAATCATTTCCCAGATCCATTTTGTTTTTACCTTCCAGGCATGTTTAGGAGGCCGATGCCCTCAGGAGGGGTGCAGACACTGGGAAATTCCATTTTCACGAACTCACACCCAGGAGGGTCTGTCTGCCACAGGCAATTCTCAGCTCCATGTTGGGGACCAGATACTGTTACAGAAACCCCACCTCGCCCCTGGGGGTCTTGTTACTCTATGGTTCTTTTTGCTGCCCTGGCCCCCAACCAGTAAAAACTGTGGCTCTCAATGCCAGAGTTTGGTAAAAAGGAAAGGAACTATTTATTCAAAAGTTATGCAGTTTCAGACTAATGGCAGAATGTCACCATTAAATCACAAAGTCCCTTTAAGACACCCACAAACACACACACAGTCTTGCCTCCCCTTGCCAAACCAGGCTAGTCAGGGACATTTTATCTCAGGAAAAAAAAAATAGAGGTCTTCAGCTCAGCTAGTCTCCCATTCTTAATCCAAAACCATGTGATCCTCCTCATGGTGTGCTGGGAATCCTTCTGCATCCTTTCAAACTGCACGGCCAAGAGAGAGAGCTATGCACTCCTGCTTTCCTACTTTCTCAACTGTGTGGTCAAGTGAGCCCCCTCTCGGCTCCCAAACTGCGTGATTAAGCTCCCGAATGCCTGCCCCTCTAAATTTAAATCCCGGCTTGGGTTTACCTCCATAACTCCATTTCCGACTCCCCCCGCACTGGAATACACATGTCAGTAGTCTGGTTTCTTCTGCCTTTCTCAGCTACCATTGTTAGTCCAGGCAAGCTTGGCCCTCTGATGCAGAAGCCGCCTCCAAGCCACTCTTGAGGGTGCAGGAAGCCCCTCCAGCTACATTTTTTTCAAGGGTTAAAGTTATGCCAATCTTCCTGACCCAGGCAAACTATTTAAGACTTCTGTGAGGCTGGACTGTTGTTATTGATATGCAAAATAACTTAGTCTCTGTGCTTCTGCTTTTCCCAGACCCCAAGGTAGGCTTGTGGGGGTGGTTTGGGGCTTCTTTGCCTTTCTGAACTTCATTCCACACCCATTAGAATGCTCTCAAGTGTCCTTGGTTAGGGGATATAAGGATTTACTAGCTGGCTGTAAATTGCTCAAACAATTTGACCTTTAATTTTCTTGACTCAGTTTCTCTATTCCACTTGTCCAAGAATTTCCCTAGCTTCTTACTATTCTGCCTCACCGACAATGGAGTCACTTCCACATATCCTGGTTTGGAGGTCAGCAGGCTTTACAATTGAAGTCCCAATGGACTGTATGTATTTGCATACTTTAAGCTGCTGCCTGAGAGTCTGGCATCGGCTTGAAAGTAGGTGCTGCCTGGGATCACTCCCTTTGGAACACTGACATGAGTTAGTACACCCTCAGCAACTGGGACCTATACAGCAAGCTGCTTAGATAATCACAAGGTTTAAGAGACAATCAAGAGCTAGGGTAAGGTTGAATGATAAGCTTTATCTCCTATACCTTTGAGGGTGTTGAGGGCAACACCCTCAAAAATAAACAATGTCTCTGTTTTGCCTAATACATAGAAACACAGAGTCATACACACTTGTTTTGCTCCTGACTCATAGGAAAGCTTTTAGTTTTGCCCTTTAAGTATGATATTGGCTGTAGGTTTCTCGTATATGGCCTTTATTGTGTTGTGGAATGCTCCCTCTACTCCCGCTTTGCTTAATGTTTTTATCATAAATGGGTGCTGTACCTTATGAAATGCTTTTTCCACATCTATTGATATGATTATATGATTTTTGTGTTTCCTTTTGTTTATGTAATGTGTTACATTTATTGATTTGCAAATATTGTACCATGCTTGCATCTTTGGGATGAATCCCACTTGATTATGGTGTATGATCTTTTTAATGTATTATTGGTGCAGTTTGCCAATATTTTTTCAGGATTTTAGTGTCTATGTTTATCAGTGATATTGACCTGTAGTTTTCTTTCTTTGTTGTGTCTGTCTGCTTTTGGGATTAGGATGATGCTAACCTCATAAAAAAGAGTTTGGGAGTCTTCCCTCTTCTTCAATTTTTTGGAATAGTCTGAGAAGGACAGATGTTCTCTCTTCCTTGAATGTTTTATAAAATTCTCCTGTTAAGCCATCCGGTCCAGGGCTTTTATGCGCTGGGAGTTTTTTGATTTCTGCTTCAATTTCACTAGCTGTGATCAATCTGTTCAGGCTTTCTCCTTCTTCATGATTTAGTTCTGGAAGATTATATTTTTCTAGTAATTTGTGCATTTCACCAGGTTTTCAAATTTCTTGGCATATAGTTTTAGTAACTTTTTACAGTCCTTTGTATTTCTGTGGTATCAGTTATAATTTCTCCTCCTTTATTTCTGACTTTATTTATTTGGGTCCTTTCTCTTTTTTTAGTTGATGAGCCTGGTTAAAAGCTTGTCAAGTTTTATTATATTTCAAGGAACCAGCTCCTGGGTTTATTGATCCTTTGAATTGTTTTTCTAAGCTCTATGCCATTTAATTCTGTTCTGATCTTGCTTATTTCCTTCCTTCTGCTTGCTCTGGGATTTGTTTATTGTTGTTCCTCCAGTTCTTGTAACTGTAATGTTAGGCTGTTTATTTGAAATGCTTATGTCTTTTTTAGGTAGGCCTGTATTGCTATGAACTTCCTCCTCAGGACTGCCTTTGCTGTGTCCCATAAGTTTTGGACTGTTGTGTGTTCATTTTCATTTGTTTCCAGAAACTTTTTGATTTCTTCCTTGATGTCATTCTTGACCCATTCATTATTTAATAGCATGCTATTCAGTATCCATGAATTTGATTGGTTTTGAATTTTTTCTGTGAGGTTGGTTTCTAGTTGCAAGCCCTCGTGGTCTGAGAAAGTGATTGATATAATTTCAATTTTCTTTAATTTGTTGATGCTTGTTTTGTGTCCTATCATGTGGTCTTTCTTTGACAATATTCTGTGTGCATTTTAAAAGAATGTGTATATTGCTTCTTTGGGATGAAAGGTTCTATATATATCAGTTAAGTCCATCTGATCTTGTGCATCATTCAATACTACAATATCCTTGTTGATTCTTTGTTTGGAAGATCTATTTATTGTTTACAATGGGGTGTTAAAACCCCCTACTATAAGTGTGTGCTCTCTGTATCTTTCTTGAAGTCCTCCATGATTTTCCTTGTATATTTGGGTGCTCCTGTTTTGAGTGCATATCAGTTTACAATGTTTATGTTTTCTTGACGAATTCTTTCCTTGAGTATTATGAAGTGCCGTCCTATGTCTATTTTTATGGCCTTTGTTTTGAAGTCTATTTTGTCTGATATATGTATTGGTACACCAGCTTTTCTTCCCTCCTCATTTGCTTGGAATATTTTTTCCCAACCCTCCATTTTTTTTTCCTGAGGTGGATCTCTTGGAGGCAGAATACATGTGGGTCATGTTTTCTTTTCTTCTCTTTTTTATATATTTTTTATTTATTTTTATTTTTTTAATTATTTCATGTTTTCTTATCCAATCAGCTATTTTATGTCTTTTGGTTGGGGCAGTTAATCCATTTACATTAAGGTAATTATTTATAGGTACTTATTCATTGCCATTTTCCCCTTTTGTAACTGTGTCCCTCTTTCTCTCACTTTTTATTCTTCATCTTCTTAAAGCAGTTCCATTAGCATATCTTGCAAAGCTGGTTTCATGGAGGTATATTCTTTTAGCTTTCTTTTGTCTGGGAAACTCCTTATTTCACCTTCCATTTTCATTGAGAGCCTTACTGGGTAGAGTAGTTTTGGTTGCAGTCTTTTGCTTTTCATTACTTGGAATATCTCTTTCCATTCCCTTCTGGCTTGTAGTGTTTCTGTTGAGAAGTCAGCTATTAGATTTATTGGAGGTCCCTTGTATGTTACTATTTGTTTCTCCCTTACTGATTTTAAGATTCATTCTTTGCCTTTGAAACTTGATATTTTAATTGTGATGTGTCTTAGGGTAGGCCTCTTTGTATTCATCTTGATTGGGACCCTCTGTGCTCTTGTATTTGCATGGCTTTTCCCCTCTCCAGGTTATGGAAGTTTTCTGTCATTATTTTTTCAAACAGGTGTTCTATCCTTTGCTCCTTTTCTTCTCCTTCTGGTATTCCTATGATTTGAATGTTGTTGCATTTCTTGTTGACCTGAAGTTCCCTTAGGCTATCCTCATACTTTTTGGGTCTTTTTTTATGCTGCTCTTCTCCTTGGTATTTCATTCTACCTTGTCTTCCAGCTCACTGATTCAGTCCTCTGCTTCATCCACCCCAGCTGTAATTCCTTCTAGTATATTTTTTATTTCATAAATTGTATTCTTCATTTCTTCCTCATTCTTTTTTTATAGTTTGTTTCCTTTTTCATGCTGTTGTAGTTCCCACTCAGTTCCTTGAAGTTGCCATTGAGTTCCTTGAGCATTCTTGTAAAAATTCTTTTGAATTCTATGTTGATAGTATGCTTCCCTCCATTTCATTTAGCTCTTTATTGGGGATTCTTTCATTCCTTTCAATTGGGGTGTCTTTCTTTGTCACTCCATTTTCAGTGACTCTTTTCTCTTTTTTTAAGTTTTTCTGTCTATAATGCTCTGCTTTGCCTGTTGTCTTCATGGGGCGGACTTCTGTGGTAGGAATTCTGTGGAACTCGGCGGGGTGGTCTCTTTTATCTCCTTGTCTGGATGCTCTAGGGTTGCCCTTTCCTCCATTTGTGTGGACTCTCTTGTTGTACTTCGGCTTTACTTGTTGGTGGCTCCTCTGTTGGTGAGTTCTCCCCTCTATTGGTCTTACTGGTAGTCACAACCCCCACCTTGTTTTGTATGCTGTTGTACAGGTGTTGGTTTACAAAGTAGTGTTACCAGACAGCCAAAGTTATGCCAGCAAAAAGAACCCCCTACCACATCAGCAATCTTGACTGCAATTGAGCAAAGATTAATAAGGTGAAGCGAGATTATGAATATTATAAGATATGACAAAAGGAATATGAGATGACTAAAAGAGGGGAAAATATTATTCAGTGGTAAGAGGGAGGAGAATTGATAAGAGTAATGATAGAATTGAGGTGAAGAAAGGGAGAGAATAAAATTTAAAACATGAAAGGGCAATGGGAACAATAGGGTAAGAGAAGGGAAGAGTATACTATGAGGTTTGGAGTAAAATTGAAAAGGTATTGGACCCACAAGAGCAAAATTGCAAAAAAGCAGAGCATGTTCAATAGCAAAGACAGATGAGTGAAGTTTAAAAAGGTAGAATGGGGACAAGAATATTGTATAAAAGAGAAATAGAATATGAAATGTCTACCAGAAATAAAAATGATTTTGAGAGGACTGGGCAAGCAAACTTTTAAGAGTAAGGAGCAAAACCCAGGTTGGGAGAGGGAGGAAAAAGAAATAAAATTCTTCACTCAACTGACAAGGGTCACAGGGAGGCAAAATGGAGTAAGAAAACAGGAGAGTATGTTGTGGGATTTAAAGTACAAACAAATAGTGAACAAATAAAGAGTTCTGTTGGAAAACTACAGCAATGACCATCGTAGTTCACCAAACTAGCCACTATTTACAAAAGATGGAAAAGAAATAAGACTCTTATAAGAGGGGCTAAAGATAGTTAGCTGACTTAAGAAAGGAGAGTGCTTATGCGAGGTCAGATGGAGGAGAAATAGTGAGAGTAAGGGATAGGAACATGACATGGTGTAAGAGAAAGCAAAGTTTACCGCAACAGTAATAAAGTTCAGGAAGATGGTGAAATGAATTAGGACCAGGGAAGAGTGTTGTGTGGGATTTGGAATAACAATATGATTTAAAAAAATATGTAATCTGAATAAAAAGTAAAAGACCGAGAGTAGTGAGTTATTTAGAATATGAGTGAAGTGAAAGAAGAAAATTAAAATGCAATATGAAAGGGATAAAAACAAGATAAAACAAATTAAAAAAAAAAACAAAAAAACCTACATAAATGAAAAGAAGAAAGAGAAATAAAAAAATACAACTTCTGATGAAGAGCAAGGTGAAATTTTTCTCAGCTATTGGTATTTGCCTTCTGACTTTTTTCTGGATCTGTCTCTGGTTTTGTCTCAGCTCCAGGTCTTACTATCTTACTCTCGCAAGGAGAAAAAAAAAAAAAAAAAAAAGCCCCCTGCTGGTGGTCATTAAGCCTGAACAGCTGGTTTTGCAGATCTTCCTGGCTCTTGCAGTGAGGAACTGGGCTCTGCTTTTCTTTTCTGGTGTCTGGTGGTTCCGCAAGGAAGTGGGCTCAGTCTGCACTACTATAATCACAGGTGCCTATTTTCCAGCTCTTGCCCTCAGAGCACTATGCGGCCCACACTCTCTACTCTGCACAGGGGAGCCAGGCTGGCACCAGTTAACCACCTCACTTTGTACCCCTTTGATTAATCCACGAAGTACACTGAGTGGGAGTTAATTGTGCCCACAGTCCTCCCTCCTTGGTGACCAGGCAGCTGCACGTGCAAGATCCCTGTCCAGTGCACTTCAGCTCCCCTTTTGAAAAAAGTCTATTTGGGCTCTGCTGCCACTCAGCCACTGCCCAGCTTTCTACACCCTCCAATTCTCTGGCAAGTCCAGAGTCTATCTCAGACACTGCCAGTCACGGCCCACCCCTTCTCCTAACTCCAGGTGCCACCAGGATCCCCCAACTCTCTGGCATTCTCATGGCCACAAACTGCTGCCCCAGCTTGGGTGTACCACCAACTTTGTGTGTGTGTGTGCCTTTTTTCCCTCCTGGCCTTTACACATTCAAATCTCTCCTGGTGAGGGTCTGTAATTTGCCATCCCTAGGAGAGGAGGGAGCCAGGCTCCCTAGGCTGCTATCACTGACCCAGCTCTCCTCCAATGTTTTCAAGTGGCAGCTGCATTTTCTGGTGCCAAGTCCAGGGACTTTCTGTGTCTGGGGACTTCCCCTGTCTGGCTACAAAACCTCATTACTGCCTGTTTTGAAGCAACCTCTGCACACTTTGGCTTCCAAACTTCATATCAGCTAAGATTCTGTTGGTTATTCACTTTGTCCTTTGGAAGATCAGCTAAGTGTCCCAGTTAGGTGCAAGAGCAAGTAGGCTCAGCTCCCACCTACTTTGCCACCATCTTCTCTCTCCTTATGTTCTTATAGTTTCAGTAGCTGAATGGTAAATAAATTGTGGATATTTTTACTCCAGATTATACTTTAGAAAGGAAAATAAATGAATTATAGCTAGATACAACTACATGAGTCTTATAAAAACTTAGTGAAAAAAGTAATACAGAGAGATCTGAGCAGATCACTGGAGAGGAGTAGGAAGGGGCCATAGGAGGAGGTTGCTCTGGGCAATGGTAAATAGCCTAGGATGGGATTGGCTGAGAAGCCGAATACCTCTGGAGCACATAGGATTATGGGCCAGAAGTTTAAAATAAAAGGAGGGCAGAGACTGATTCTTGGGCTCTCTCCCTCAAGGGTGCCTGAATTATCATGCTGCAGCTGCCTGCATTTCCCAAAGGTTGGCATTTTGAATGGGAGAAGGAACTCTGGGTGCAAGCTGGGATTAGGCTGGCTTGACAAGGGTAGCAGGGTTATTTTTCTTTGGGTGTTCTAGAGGGGATGGGCTCTGATACAGAAGCCTACCATTCCCCCCAAATTGTGTAGCCTTTGTATCTTATGTAGTTTTAGTTTGTAAACTAATTCTATAAAAATTATATAAAAACCAACAGGGTAAATGATAGGGGAAATCAAGAGTTAAAGATTTTAGCCTTAATTGATAGGCCTAAGTTACTAATGCATGTGGAAATCTATTGTTTCAAATGTGTGTGGGTTTTGAACAACGACACCTTTATAACTAAGCCTTGCCTCCAGAATGTTGCCTAGAGGGTGGTGGTGTGCAGCAGGACCCCAATTGCTGTTCTGTAACAGAAGCAGAAAGAAAAGAATATACATTAGTTCAGGGTGTCTGAACCATGGCTCGCAGGCTGCATGCAGCTCAGGATGGCTATGCATGCAGCCCAACACAAAATTGTAAATTTACTTTAATCATTATGAGATTTTTTTTTGTGGCTAGGTATTGTAAGGTATTTAATGTGTAGCCCAAGACAACTCTTCTTCCGGTATGGTGCAGAGACATCGAAAGGTTAGACACCCCTGCTGGGTGATTCCATTCACATAAGGTTCAAAAGTAGGAAAACTCTGCCTAAATTTAGGAGTACATGCATAGGTGAAAAAACACTAAAAAAGTCTATAATAAAAATAAAGGTATTAGTTATACTTTATGGGGGACACAGACAGGGAAGTGGCACATGGGACTGTCTGGGTTACTATTACTTGACGTAAATGTCAGTGTTTGCTTTGAATAACTCATGAAGCTCTGTTTTAAATATTTCACATGCAAAAAAAGAAAAGCCTCATGTGATCATAAAGACAACACATGCTTTAAAATTCATATTAAGAAAATCTACACATCATTATAAACATGTATTTTTTTACCTTAACACATTTTAATTCCAATTAATCCAATTTGCAATAATCTGAAAATATGCATTAAGTGTAAACACCTCAGTTCTAAATTAGAAATGGTTTCTTACTCACCAGTAAAAGAAGCAACAACACAGCCTGACTTGGGGGATGTACGTGTATAACTGCCTCTTTCCCATGGCACATCATCAGAGTGAGGAGGCCTTGTCTCTCTCCTCCCAAGCAAGCACACTGTTCATATACACCACCTCACACAAGCAGACTGAACATCCTCCTAGCTTGTATTCTCAGCACCATGTGCAAGAATGAAGTTTTAATAGTAACATTAGAATTTTTAAAGTTTTGGGTTCATTCATTGGGCATGTGAGCTGATATTTTGTATGTGTGTGTCTGCAAGCCTGTCCTCAATAATTATTATGAGCTTCACATAACAAGGCTATTTCATAGGGAATAAATCTGCTGAAAAAACCATGTCACATGAACCAAAGAGCATGGGTTATTTGATCATATCCTCTTTTGTCATAATGGCATTTATTTGTAATTTTATTATATATAATTAAGTAGATGTAGCAATATTTTGGCAATTTTAAATGAAATCTGTAAGATTACTCACCTATCCTATGTGTAATATATTTACTTTTTTAGGTAGCGTATTAAAGCAGGAGAACCAAGGGCACCTGAACTACTACATTCCCAGCAAGGACAATAGCTGGGCGAAGGTGACTAGAAACCATGCCTTTCTAACATTACATGTTAAGAGAGGACTAATGATGGGGGAAATATTTACTATTCAGGCATGTGTAATGGGAGCCTGATGTAGGAGCAGAGACTTTAGGTTACTTTTCAGACAAACTTGATTTTATTTGCTTCAATTTCCGCTCCCTAAATCCCATTATTAGTCCATGTCCATCAAGAAAAGGAGGAAAGAGAATTCCCTCTATCAGTTTCTTGATTATATATTCCACTTTTTTTCTCATTTTCCCTTCTGGGCTTTTTTCCTGCCAACATTAACTTGGCAGCAGTTGGAAGAAATGGAGGAGAGGCTGGCTCACCTGGGTTGGGGCTAGAGGGAAGACTGCAATGGTGACTGCATCTTTTTGTTGTTTAAGGTGTTTGGTATTTTGGAGGAAGCTAAAGAGCAATTCAAATTAGAAGATTATTCCATCAGCCAGATAACACTGGAACAAGTCTTTCTGACTCTTGCTAACCTACAGAACACAGAAGCTCATTGAAGATGGTTCTAAAGCAAAGGTGACATGAGATTCAGTTCCCACCTGTGACCTCTGTCCTCATAGGGTACTCTCTACTACACCTGGATACATAGAGGGGCATTCCTGTATGTGTGTATAACTTGGCGCAAATATATTTATGTAATAAATAGTCCCCCAAAGGAGACCACATGCCCCTTCTTTGTAGATTTACTTGGGTGGCCTGTGTATCCAGCATGTGAAAACCTAGACATTTGATGAAATTCATGTTTTCTCTCCTAGAAGTATGAAAGAGCAGCATTTATCAAGGTAGGAACAAGAAACTTTCCCTGAGTATTTTAAATGGTTAAACAGAAACATCCAGAAATAATGGAGCTGTGAGATGGGACAGCTTGAAAAGCATACGATTTATTTGTAAGTTTAATTATGGATAAGAGGAGCATTAAGCCTGGAACAAATCATCTTTCCCATGGACACACACAGACACACACATCAAATTTATACCCAAAATAATATGATTAAAACCAGTATCAAAGTTCAAGAGGTAATTTGGGTTATTTCCAAAATTCAACCAATATTTTACATTTGTAAGGTAATGTTTGCACCAAGAACATTTAAAGTCCAATAACATAAAAACATTCTTTGAAAATAAAATGTTTTCCTTCCTATTCTTGCCTATTCTTCCTATTCTTGATTAAGAAAGAAATAAAGAAGAAATGAGGTAGAAAGAAAGGGAGACAGAGAGCTCTTCTTCTGGTTCTTGTTTGGGCAGCTGGAGTTCCCCAAGAGCAACAGAAATCAAACTGTAACCAGGCAACATGGGATCAGGCCACTTGCTGCCATGCATACACATAACATAAAGATTTGTGTGAAAGGTAATTGGTTTTTATTAAGAGGGTTCCCAATTTGAGGTGGCTGGGAGCACTCTTGTTCTGAACCCTTCTTTTCTGCAAGATATAGAACCTCCTTTGCTCCTCAAAAGATTGCAAACCAAAGCCAGGCCCGGAAGTTCCCCATTATTGCTTATCTGTACTTTTTTGGAGCTTAAGCCAACCATGCAAAAAGGTCTCCATCCTCTCTGTGGTACGAACTTGTGGGTTTTAGAGTTGTCATTGTTTCACAGCAGCTCTCTCTCAGAGTCTGGGGTATGCAACCAGATTACTCCAGATGGTCATGTAGGGGAACTTCCCAGCTCATGCCTCCGTGTGCTCTGTCTCCATGTGCTGCTCTCAGGGTGAGAAACAGAAGAAATCCAGGATCCATGTGTCATGCTACACTGCATGGAAGAGTCCCAAAAGCTGGAGCCCAGTGAGGCACACATCCCAGCATGGGACCCTGCCTCCCAGAATCTGGCTTCCAATCATGCAGGGCCTAAGTCCCAGGTCAGACTGGCATCTGCCAGTCCCAGGAGTGCTTCAGTCCATGCAGGGCAAAGCAAGAGCCCAAAAAGCCAAGAGTGCAAGAGACCCTGAGCCAAGAGCAAGCTTCTGCCTGCCTTCTGTTTACAAGTCCTCTCCCAGAATCCCATGCAGGAGGGGACATCAGCATCCACCATTTTTGTCAGCTCCCCAGCGTCTTTGACCCCCTTTTGGCTGCCATTTTCCACAAAGGGGCAGAAGTTCCCCAGACAAGCAGCCTGTTTACCTAAGAAGGGGGATCCCACCCCCACAGCTTACCCACAGGCTCTGTGAGCTCCCCCTTACCCCAGCTAGGTCACCAGCATTTGCACAACCACATGGCCTTTGTTTATAGTTTGGCTCTAGGGTATAAGAAGGCTGTTGCTGGTTTTCAGCTGCAATTTCAATTCAGGAAGCCCCCAGAGGTTCCACAATCAGTGCTCTCTGCAACATCCTTTCTTTTGAGGGGGAAGGGCTGGCTCCAGTGGCTCAGGGTTCCCTCCAGGCTCCCAGAGATTTCTGACCAGACCAATCCTGTTACATAATCACTCTTCCAAATTATGGGCAGGTGAGCAGACAAGTGGTGTCACAGGTGGGCACAGGTGACCAGGTTCTTCATGATCATGGACAAAGAATTGAACCGAACATGCAGAGTTTATAGCAGAAAGAGAAAGAGCAGATTTATTAAGTAATAGTACACTCCACAAAACATGGGAGCAGGCCCTCTCAGAGCAGAGATTGATCTCAGGTGCTGGAGGGATTCTATTCTTATAGGGCAGACATTTCCCCGCTAGTTTTGGTGGGCTATTATTGCTCCTGTACAAGAGTTGTATTACTTTAAAGCTATGGCACATATGGTCTCCCATTATTTTCCTTATTGGTCACCGGAGAAGGGGGTCATACAATATTAATTTATTATAATGCTATTTATAATGAAGCAGGAGTCATGTAGCATCTTCTGCACAGGTGCATTCATGAGTCACCATGATTCAGCGCTTTTCCAGAAAGCAAGAACAACTGGTCTTAGAAGAGGGTCTCCGTGCTGTATCAACGTCCTTTTTTTTTCCTTTTTTAAAAAAAATATATTTTATTGATTATGCTATTACAGTTGTCCCATTTCTCCCCCATCATTCCCCTCCACCCTGCCCACTCTCTCCCACCCACATTCCCCGCCTTTAGTTCATGTCCATGTGTCATAAGTTCTTTAGCTTCTACATTTCCCACACTATTCTTGCCCTCCCCCTGTCTATTTTCTACCCACTGTCTATGCTACTTATTCTCTGTACCTTTTCCCCCTCTCTCCTCCTCCCACTACCCTGTTGCTAACCCTCCATATGATCTCCATTTCTGTGGTTCTGTTCCTGTTCTAGCTGTTTGCTTAGTTTGCTTTTGTTTTAGGTGTGGTTCTTAATAGCTGTGAGTTTGCTGTCTTTTCACTGTCATATTTTTGATCTTCTTTTTCTTAGATAAGTCCCTTTAACATTTAGCCCTGGGGCACCTCCAGAGTTTCCTCCTTCCTATTTCCAGCCTCAGTGGGATATGCCTTATTGAATTGCAAGATGAAAAGAGTCTTTGTAGCTGCTCTATTTTGGGATGGTTTGCTCAAGGTTTTTATAGTCTCAGTCGGATACTGCAAGATGACATCCAGAAGCTGTTCTCTATGCTATTGTTTTTAGTTGTACTATAACTTCCTATGAGTTCCATTCTCACATCTGCCACAGATCAACAAGTGATTTCAGTAACTGGAAAATTTGTTCCCAAGGTTAGTTATCTAAAGGCAGAGGTAAGTTATTTCACTAAACTTTTGCATCTAGTCTCCCAGTAGCCTTCCTCAATGACCCTTTCAAATATTCCTTTACTCTGCCAGTCTCTTTCACTGTTCCACTCTATCCCCCAACTCACCTCTTCACCTTCCAGCAAGAAGCAAAAAAAATTATGCATCAGGTTCTCTACTAAACACTTTATAACAGGTAGAGAACGCTCACGAATACCCTAAGGCTGAGGGAAATTATTGCGGGAAGAAACAAATCTGAGGAGGACGTGTAGTTTTGGCTCATTAGATTGGTCCTAGGCCAAAGTGTTTGCTGTTTTACACCTGTCAGCCTGCAGGAAATACTCCCAGACTATAGGCTGCCTAGGCTGAACCTCGGGGAGCTATGATGTAGACTGGCAAACAGAAAATACTTTTCTAGGATGGTTGGCAGGCCGGTGCCAGGCAGGGGCATCTTCGTGAATCACTGGGAAGACACACTAATGCAGGCGGTGAGTGCCACAAATTGTCCCCACACTAGCTGCAAGAATGTTAAGAGAAAACACCTTAAGGCGCAATGGAAGCCTTTGCCCAGTCATGTTCCTCAGTCTCCCTCTTCTGTCAAAGCCTGACCTGCTGGTCCCAGAGCCCAACTCCTGGCGCAGACTGGAATCACTTGATACCGGAACAGCAGGGTCAGAATTCGGAACTTGTGATTCCAACCTTCAGGCTCCACGGCAGATGACTGTGGGGGTGCAGTCAGCCCAGAGGAACATACACGGATTTAGGGAGCAGGAGAAAGGGTTGCAGATCCACGAAGCTCGAGTGAAGATGCAGGTGGGGGCTTCCACAAGCTGGTAGTCGCGCAGAGGCCAGACGAGGAAATTTGGTGAAGGGGGAGGAGTGGGGAGCAGCGTGCGGGGAATGACCGGGCTCGTGGGCCACGCATGTTAGGCTGCGAGGGGGTCTGCTGGACAATGCACTGTGCCCTTGTAAGTTCCGCTAACCCCATAGACCCCCAGAGTCTCCTACTAAAGGTCTTGCTTCTTGTGCGTGGCCCGCAGAGGAAACCACGATGCGTGAGGGAGAGGGGAGCCGCAATAAGTGGGGAAGAGGTGGGGAGTGTCTACGCTTCCTGGGAGACTCAGCGGAGTTCGCAGCTTGCCCCGGGGACAGAGGAGGGGAGTTCTGCCGGGAGGGGGGGAGTGGTCCCGTATTGCGAGGGCGGAGAGGAGGGGCGCTTCCTTGGAGCAGGCGCGTGCCAGATGGGGTGTGCGCGAGGAGGAGGCGCGTGCCTGGAGAGGGAGCGTGCTGGGAGAGGGTGCTTTTTGGGAGGGCGCAGGTACTTTCGGGAGTGGAACAGAGGGAGCGTGCGGGGTGGGGGGGGGAAGGGTTGTGTACTGGGAGGGGCAGAGTGGAGGGAGGGCAGAGGAGCGGTTATAAAGGGGGGGTGCATGCTGGGGGGTGCACAGACGGGGCACGTGCTGCGTGCTGGTGCGTGGTGGTGCGTGGTGGTGCGTGCTGTGGCTGGCCCCGTGGAAGGGGCGGGTGGTATCCAGGAGACTGAGGTCACTCTCAGCTAGGTGCGGTTGTGGAGGGCGTTGGGAGGAACTGCACGCGCCTCGGGGGGCTGAGGTGGTTTCGAGGTCTGAGGGGTGAGTGTCCGGACTCCCCACCCTTGCCTCCTTCCCTGAATTCCCTGCTCCAGCGACTGCTTGTCGGACCCCCCGGAGGGTGCCTCCTTTTTTGCCCTTAGAGAAAGAAAGACCTTTGCTCCCACTTCCAAAAACATGCAAGCACGGTAACCTCCACAAACATCTCTTTCTCCTCGGAAATAAAACCCAATATACATGTAATATTACTGTACTGATACGACGCTGTGTAACGCAACCTGGCCTTCACACCCCGGTGGCCCCTTCTCCCTGAGGTATGGCGGTTCACTAGGATTTAACTCTGGAAACAGGGTCAGGCATCCTGAACCCTAAGGTCTCAAAGAACTCGCTCAGAGATATGAAGTGGGGCAGTAGCCAACTAAGTTTCATTCTTTTTCATCGCGGGTTATATATTTTCCCTGAGAATGGGCAGACAAAAGAAGTAGACCCGTGTCGTCTTGTCTTTGTGATATCATCTCTTTTCTGAGGCACATAAAGTTTGAAAGGGAAATTGGAAACAGGATAAAAGGAAGTAGTTTAATTCATTGGTTTTTTTTTTTTTTTTTTTTTTTTTTTTTTTTTTTTTTTTTTTTTTTTTTTTTGCGCCTCCTCCCCAAATCATCAGAAGAGGTATTTGCCAGATAGTTGCAGTCTGGAACTTTAGTTCAGTGGTGTTTGCTGTTTTACACTTTGAAACGAGCCTTTGAACGAGGAATAAACTCCTTTATTGATTATTTTGCAGATATTTACTAAATGTTCAATGCCAAATACAGTAAGGTTATATTTTGTACAGAATTTAACTTTTATTTTTAAGGAAACCACATAAAATGATAACAACGATGTGAACCCTCTACCACCTCCTTCAATTAAATATTTGTGGAAAATCATTTAATTTTAGAGGTTGCTAGCAGTGGCCTAAGCTAGTTTTTTGTTTCTTGGTTTGTTTGGTTTGTTTTGCCTTACCATTGTCATATGTGCAGAAACACCTGCCATGCCCTTCTTGGTCAAGTTTAGTCTTAAATAAATCTAGATCATTAGAAATGCTTGCCTAAATTTAAAATGTTCTAAACAGTATAGTGGAGGCGTGGACATAAAGCTGAACAAGACAGTATACTAACACAAGAATAGTTTACGTATTGTAGAGGTCCATTTTCTCCTATAATGTGACCAGGAACCACTAAATTTAAGAGAAAATAAGAGCATCCCAATAGTCAGAAGAGTCACTAAAGTATTTTTCACTTATAGTGTGCATGTGGCAATACCCTATACAAGGAAAAATGCAATATGGGTGAGGGATTTTTGTTGTTGTTGTTTTCTTGAGATATTGTAGACATATAATGTAAGTTTAAGGTGTACATGTGACAATTTGATACACGTATTTATTGTAAAATGATTACCATAGTAAGGTTAGTTAAATCTTTGACCTTTCACATAATTACTATTTTTTTTGTTTGGGGTGATAATATTTAAAATCTCTTAATAATTTTCAAAAATGTAATACAATATTGTTCATTATAGATACTATGTTGTACATCAGATCCTCAAAATTATTCATCATATAGCTGGAAGTTGGTACCCTTTGATCAACATCTCATTTTTCCCATCCCCCAGCCCCTGGCAACCACCATTCCAATCTTTGTTAATATGAGTCCAGCTTTGTTACTATTCTGCATACAAGTATTTGTCTTTCTCTGATTTATTTCACTTAGCAGAATGCCTTCAATTTTAGTACTACTACTACTAAGTTGAATAAAAATGGCAAGAGTAGACATCTTTGTCTTGTTCCTCATCAAGGAAAAGCCTCCAAACTTTCACTGTTGAGTATGATGTTAGCTGTGGGTTTGTCATATATGGCCTTTATTATATTGAGATATATTCCTATTATACTGTGTATTGAGAGTTTTCATCATGAAAGGATATTGAATTTTGTCAAATGCCTTTTCCTTATCTATTGAAATGATTGTATGATTTTTGTCTTTCATTCTGTTGATGTGGTGTTATTGATTTGCATATGTTGAAACATCCTTGCGATCTAAGGGTAAATCTCACTTGATTATGATGTGGGATCCTTTTAATATGCTGTTGAATGGAGTTTGCTGCTATTGTTGAAGATATTTGCATATGTATTAATCAGGAATATTGGATTGTATTGATAGTTTTCTTATATTGTCTTTTTCTGACTTTGGTGTTAGTGTAATGCTGGCCTTGTAAAATGAGTTTGGGAGTGTTCCCTCTTCCTTGATTTTTTGAAAGAGTTTTAGAATTAGTGTTAAATGTTCTTTAAATGCTTGGTAGAATTCACCAGTAAAACCACCTGGTCCTGGGTTTGTGTTGTTAGTGTTGTTGTTGTTAGGAGTTTTGATTACTAATCCAGTCTTCTTATTCATTATTGGTCTGTACAAATGTTCTATTTTTTTATAGTTTCATCTTGGTAGGTTGTATGTTTCTAGAAATACATCAGTTTTTTCTAGATTGTCCAATTTGTTGTCATATACTTGTTTATGGTAGTCTCTTATGATCTGTGGTATTACTGTGGTGTTATTTGTCAGTTTTATCTTTTTAAAAAATCTTAGTTTTATTGATAATTTCTGTTGTTTTTCTGGTCCCTGTTTCATTTATTTATGCTGTTAAGCCTTATTATTTTCTTCCATCTGCTAACTTTGAGCATAGTTTGTGTTTTTTATAGTTTCTGAAGGTGTAAAGGCAGGTTGTTTACTGGAGATATTTTTCTCAATGTGGGCGTTTATCATTATAAACTTCTCTCTTAGAATGGCTTGTGCTGCATCCTTAAGTTTTGGTATGTTGTGTTTCCTTTTTCCTTTGTTTCAAGATTTTTTTGATTTTTCTATTGCATTTCTTCTTTTTTATTTTTTATTAAATTTATTGGGGTGGTGTTGGTTAATAAAATTATATAGGTTTCAACAGTATAATTATATGATAGCTAATCTGTATGTTGCATTGTGTGTCTACCACACAAAGTCAAACTTTTTGTCACCATATATTTGATCCCCTTTATACTATATTACCCTATCCCCGAGTCCCCTTCCCTCTGATAACCACCATACTATTGTCTGTGTCCATGAATTTTTGTTCGTTTCTTTTTTGTATTTATTCATTTGTTGCTTTCAATTTTATATCCCACATATAAGTGAAATCATGTGACTCTTGACTTTTTCTGTCTAACTTAATTTCACTTAGCATCATATTTTCAAGATCCATCCATTTTGTCATAAATGGCAGTATTTCATCTTTTCTTATGGCTGACTAGTATTCATTGTATGTATATATGTGTTTAAATTTTTCGGGCAGTTACCTAGAAGAGTGGTTGCTACGTCATATGATAATTTTATTCTTAATTGTTTTTTATTGTTTATGCTGTTACAGTTGTCCCAACTTGATCCCCTCCATCCCTTTTAGCCCAGCACAACCTGTTTTATAGTCAATCCCTGCACCATTGTACATGTCCGTGAGTCCTTCATGTATGTTCTTTGACTAATCCCTTCACATTCCATCAAATAGGCCCCACCTACTTCCTCCACTCTAACCTTTATCAGTCTGTTCCATGGTTCATTGCCTCTGGTTCTATTTTGCTCATTAGTTTATATTGTTCTTTAGATATATCCTATAAGTGAGATCACATGGTATTCGTCTTTCACCAACTGGCTTATTTCACTTAGTAAAATAGTCTCCAGTTCCATATGTGCTGTTGCAAAAGGTAGAGATTCCTTCTTTTTTTCTGCTGCGTAGTATACCATTGTGAAATCGTACCTTAATTTTTTAATCCACTCATGTACCGATGGGCATTTAGGCTGTTTCCAACTCTTGGCTATTGTAAATAGCACTGCTATGAACTTGGGGTGCATAAGTTCTTTTGAATTGGTGACTCAGGATTTAGGGTATATGCCCAGCAGTGGAATCACTAGGTCAAAAGGTAGTTCCATTTTTTGAAGCCATTCCAAACTTTTTTCCACAGCGGCTGCACCAGTCTGATTTCTCACCAACAGTGCACTAGTGTTCCGTTTTCTCCAGATGCTCGTCAGCACTTATTGATTGCTGATTTATTAATGATATCCATTTGGCAGGTATGAGATGATACCTCATTGTAATTTTAATTTGCATCTTTCTGATGGTTAGTAATATGGAGCATTTTTTCCTATCTCTGGGCCATCTGTTTGTCCTCCTTGGAGAAGTGTGTATTCAGGTCCTTTGCCCATTTTTTAATTAGATTGCTTGTCTTCCTGGTGTTAAGTTGTCGAGTCCTTTATAAATTTTGGAGATTAAACCCTTGTCAAATATAACATTGACAAATATGTTCTCCTATATAGTCAGTAACCTTTTAATGTTGATGATGGTTTGTTTAGCTTTTTACTTTGATGTAGTCCCATTCGTTTATTTTTCCTTTTATTCCTTTTGCCCTTAGGAGCTATATTGGCAAAAATATTGCCATGTGAGATATCTGAAATTTTACTGCCAATGTTTTCCCCTGGGATTTTTATGGTATCACAGCTTATATTTAAGTCTTTTATCCATTTTGAGTTTATGCTGGTGTATAGTGAATTGTTGGTCTAGATTATTTTTTTGCATGTAGCAGTCAAGTTTCCGCAACACCATTTATAGAAAAGAATATCATTATTCCATTGTATTCTCATGCCTCCTTTGTCAAATATTAATAGAGACATGGGTTTATTTCTGGGTTCTCTATTATGTTCTATGATCTATGATCTACGTGTCTGTTCCTATTCAGTACCAGACTGTTTTTAGTACACTGGCTTTGTAGTATAGGTTGATATCAGCCATTGTGTTCCCTCCAACTTTGTTCTTTTTTATCAAGGTTTCTGAGGCTATTTGGGGTCTTCGTTGGTTACATATAAATTTTTAGAGTATTTGTTCTAGATCAGTGAAATATACCATTGGTATTTTAATAGGAATTGTGTTAAATCTATAGATTGCTTTGGGTAGTATGGGCATTTAAATGATGTTCATTGTTCCAATCCATGAACATGATATATGCTTCCACTTATTTGCATCTTCCTCAATTTCTTTCTTCAGTATTCTCTAGTTTTTGAAGTACAGGTCTTTTACCTCCTTGGTTAGATTTATTCCTAGGTACTTTAATGTACTGTTGCTATAGTAAATGGGATTTTTTTTTAGTTTCCTTTTCTGATGGTTCATTGTTGGTGTAAAAAAATGCCATCGATTTGTGAATATTGACTTTGTGTCCTCCTACTTTGCCAAATTCACTTATTATGTTGAGTATCTTTTGGGTAGAGACTATAGAGTTTTCTCTGTACAGTATCGCATGTCTGCAATTATGACAGTTTTATTTCCTTCTTTCCAATTTGGATGCATTTTGTTTCTTATTGGATCTCTGTGGCTAGAACTTCCAGTACTATGTTGAATTAGAGTCGTAAAAACAGACACCTTGTCTTGTTCCTGATCTTAAGGGAAATGCTTTCAGTTTTTGCTCATTGAGAATGATAATGGCAGTAGGTTTCTTGTATATGGCCTTTGTTATATTGAGGTTTGGTCCCTGTAATACCACTTTGCTGAATGTTTTTATCATAAATGATTGCTGGATTTTATCAAATACTTTTTTGCATCTATTGATATGATCATGTGATTGTTGTCTTCATTTTGTTTATATGAAATGTTATATTATTAATTTGAGAATATTATACCATTTTTGCACTCCTGGGGTAAATCCTCCTTGATCATGGTGGATGATATTTTTAATGTATTGCTAGATCTGGATTACGAATATTTTGTTGAGGATCTTAGCATCTATGTTCATCAGAAATATTGTCCTGTAGTTTTCTTTTTTTGTTGTGTCTTTACCTGGTTTTGGACTTAGGATGTCACTGGTGTCATAAAAAGTTTGGGAGTCTCCCCTCTTGAATTTTTTGGAATAGTTTGAGAAGGATTTGTGTAAGTTCTTTGAATGATTGATAAAATTCACCCATGAAACCACCTAGTCTAGGACATTTGTGTGCTGGGAGTTTTTTGATTACTGCTTCAACTTCACTTTTGTTATTGGTTTATTCAGGTTTTCTCCTTCCTACTGATTCAGTTTTTGAAAATTTTGTGTCTCTAGAAATTTATCCACTCTGCCAAGGTTGTAAAATTTCTTGGCATATAGTTGTTCACAGTAATTCCTTACAACCCTTTGTATTTCTGTAGTCTTGGTTATAACTTCTCTTTCGTTTCTGATTTTTTTTAATTTGACTCCTTTCCTTTTTTGTCTTGATGAGTCTGGTGAAAGGTTTGTCAATTCTGTTTTTCTTTTCAAAGAACAGCTCCTGGATTTATTGATCCTTTGAACTGTTCTGTTAATCTCTATGTCATTTAATTCTGTCTTGATCTTGATGATTTCCTTCCTCCTAATCTCTCTGGGCATTGTTTATTATTGTTCCTCTAGTTCTTGTAGATGTAGTGTTAGGTTGTTTAGTAAAGATTTTTCTTTCTTCTTTAGGTAGTTCTGTTTTGCTATGAACTTTCCTCTCAGGACTGCCTTTTCTGTGTCCCATAGGTTTCTGTGTTCATTTTCATGTTTCCAGATACTTTTTGTTTTCTTCCTTGATCTTATTTACACCATTATTTAATAACCTGTTAGTTAGCCTCCACATACTTTGAATGTTATTGAGTTTTTTCTGGAGGTTGGTTTCTCCTCTCAAGCCATTGTGATCCAAGTAGATACTTGATATGATTACAAGTTTCTGAATTTGTTAAAGCTTCTTTTGTGTCCTACCATTTGGTCTGTCTTTGAAAATAATCCATGTCCATTTAGAGGAATGTATATTTTGCTTATTTGGGGTTAAAAGTTCTGTAACTATCAATTAAGTCCATTTTATCTACAAGGTCAATCAATGCCACTCTATCCTTGTTTATTTTTTATTTGGAAGATCTACCCATTGTTGACAGTGGGGTGTTAAAATCCTACAATGACTGTATTACCATCTATTTCTTTCTTAAAATCCTCCAAGAGTTTCTTTATATATTTAGGCGCTCCTATATTGGGTGCATATGTGTTTACAAGAGTTATTTCCTCCTGTTGGACTACTCCCTTAAGCATTATGTAGTGACTTTCTTTGTCTTTTGGTACAGCCTTTGTTTGAAGTCTGTTTTGTCTCATATAAGTTACTATGCTGTCTTTTGTTTTTCATGTCCATGTGCATGGAATGTCTTTTTCCAAACCTTCAGTTTCAGCCTGCGTGTATCTTTTGTTCTGAGGTGGGTCTCCTACAGACATCATATATGCTGGTTATGGTTTCTTATCCATTCAGCTACTTTGTGTCTTTTGTTTGGAGCATTTAATCTATTCATGTTTAAGGTTACTATTGATAGGTACTTATTCATTGCCATTTTTCCCTTTGTTACCTGTGTTGTTCTCTCTCTCTCTTACTTTCTCACTCTCATTCTCTCCCTGCTCACTTTCCTGTCCCTGTCTCTCTCCCTCTTCTTACTTCTTAAGGAGTCCTTTTAGCATCTCTTTCAATGCTGGCTTGGTGCAATTGTACTCTTTTACTCCCCTCTTTTTTTGTCTGTGTAGCTCATTTCACATTCCATTTTAAATAATAGCATGGCTGTATGAAGTAGTCTTGGTTGCAGGCCTTTGCTTTTCATTACTTGGACTACGTCTTGCTATTCCCTTCTGGCTTGTAGTTTTTCTGTTGAGAAATCGGCTGCTAGCCTTATTGGAGTAACCTTGTATGTTACTTCTTGTTTCTTCCTTACTGCTCTTAAGATTCTCTCTGTCTTTAAAACTTGGCATTTTAATTATGATGTGTCTTGGAGTAGGTATCTATTCTTTTGATTTATATATCTGATAATTTGCTTTCCTCTGTTTCATTTACGTCTTTTACTGGGTGGTCTTCCCTTCCTTTCGACTGTGGATTCTTTCTTTGTCTCCCCATTTTAGGTGACTCTTTTTGTTTGTTTCTGTGATTCCCAGTGCTCTGCTTTGCTAGCTGTCTTTGTATGATGAATTTCTGTGGTGGGAATTCTCTGGGATTCAGTGATACGGTCTCTTTGATCTTCTTGTCTGGATGCTCTAGGGTTGCCTTTTCTTCCATTTGTGTAGGCTCTCTACTGTAATCAATTGGTGGCTCCTTTGTTGGTGGGTACTCCCCTCCAGCAGGTTCCCTGATATTCACAATTCCCACCTTGTCTTGTATGTTATCAGGGGCAGGGCAAAGGTGAAATAAAGTAAGACAGTGGGAGAGTATTCTATAGGATTTAAAGTACCAACAAGTAGAGAACAGATAGGAGGTACTTTGGGACCTTTGTACAGCAATAACAGTGATATTTCACACAACCAGCCTTTTTTTATAAAAAGTGAAAAAGAGATAAGACTCTTATTAGAAGGGAAGGAGTGTGAGCTGACTCCAGAAAGTAGAGCACTTATGCGAGGTTAGATGGTGAGATACAGTGAGAGTAAGGGATAGAAACTTGGCATAGTGTGCAAGAGAATGAAGTTAAGCACAACAGTAATAAAGCTCAGGAAGACAGCAAAATGGATTAAGACCAGGGAGGGGTCCTGTGTGGGATTTGGAATAACAATAATATGATAAGGAATATATAATCTGAATAAAAAGAATAAAAAATGACCAAGAGTAGTGTGTTATTGGAGTATAAGTGAAGTGAAAGAAGGAAAATTAAAATTAAATATGAAAGAGAGAATGAAGAAAACCAATCAAACAGTGAAATCAAGCAAACCAAAAATAAAACTAAACAGGAAAAAGAGAAACAAATAAATAAATACATACATAAACAAAAAATTTTAAAAACCAAATAAAATAAAATGCAAGTTCTGATGGAATGCAAAGTGAAATTTGTCTCAGCTGTTGGTGTTAGCCTTCTGAGTTTTTTCTGGATCTATCCATGATCCTCTCACAGCTCCTGGCTTTATTGTCTTCCTCTTGGAAAAAAAAATGAAGAAGGCGTGCTGCTGACTTTAAACCTGCCAAATGGTGTTTCTGGTTTTCCTGGATGCTGGAGACAGAGGGGAGGCTGGGTCCAGTTTTGGGGTTTGTTTTTCCTTTTCTGTGGTTCTGCGAGGATCGGGGCTCAGTCTGGGCTACAATATTCACAGGCATCCAGTTTCCATTCTACGTCCTCAATGCGTTGTGCGGCCCACACTGTCCCCGTGAACATGTGCAAGGCCAGCAACCTATGGTCCACTTTATTGTGCAACTGTTTGATTATTCCATGAGGTCCACTAAGTGGGAGCAAATCATACCCCTCCTCCCTCTTTGTTGGCTTGTGCCTGCATGCTTGCAAAGTCCCTTCCAGGCAGTTTAGTTCCCCTATTGAATTAAGTCTCTCTGGGTGCCACTATCTCTCTGAGCCCCTGCTGCCCCTCTTTGATCAATCCCTGAGGTGCCCTGAGTGGGAGCAAATTGTGTTCTCCTCCAACTTCGCTGGCCAATGTGTACAAGTGGTCCTTGCACAGCAACTGATCATTTTTATTAGCAAATTTCCCTTGTTTGTGGCAGGCCGTTCCTGACAAGTGCCCAGCTTTCCACACAGATCAACTCTCTGACCAGTCCAGAGACTCTCTTGGTCATGGCCAGTTGTAGCCCATCTCTTCTCCCATCTCCAGGTGTCACCCAGCTCCCCAATTTCTCTGTTACTGTCCCCATTAGCAACCACAGTCCCAGCCGGGGTACACGGCCGGCTATGTGTCTCTTAGTGTGTATTTATCTACCCAGCCATTTTACATCCAGGTCTCTCCTGGAGCGGGTCTGTGAACTCACCACTCTGGGAGGGGAAGGAGCCTCCAAGTCACAGTCACTGACCTGGTGTTCCTTCAAAGTTGCTGGGGCCACTGCAGTCTGCAGCCTAGGGCCCGGGGACCCTCCCATCGGCCTGCAAAATCTCCTTACCATCTGTTTTTAAATGTCCTCTGCAACCCTTGGCTTCCAGACTACATATCAGCTGGAATTCTGTTGGCTGTTCACTCTGTTCCTCAGAAGATCGGCTAGGTGTCCCAGTTGGGTACACAAGCAAGTATGTTCAGCTTCCACTTATCTTGCTGCCATCTTCCTCACCCTTGAGAAAAATAAAATTTAAATGTAAATAAGAAAGGGAAAAAATAAGGCAAATGGAGTAAGAATAGGAGACAGTGAAATATGTGGTTTGAAATAAAAAAAAATTAGAGAAAACAGGAACAAAATTGAAGAAAAACAACAATAGCAATATCAATGACAAGTGGAAAAAGATTAATAAAGGTGGAAAGGTGGGAATATTCTAAGAAAGAAAAAATATGAGATGACTAAAGGAAAGAAAAATGACTTTGAAAAGATGGGGGAGAAATAAGAGTAAGAAATAGAAAGATGGTGAAAAGGGGAAAAGTAAAATTTTAAATGAAAATAAGAAAGGGAAGGAAGAAGGCAACATGGAGTAAGAAAGGGGAAGAGTAAAATATGAAATTTGAAGTAAAATAGTGAAAATAGGAGCAAAATTTAGGAAAAAATGTTTAAAAGCAATGCAAAAGAAAAAATAACACAAATAATGAAAAAGAACAAGGTTGAATTTATCTCAGGAGAGTTTAGGCTTACCTGGTAGCTTCTCTTTTTCCGTACATCTCTGGTAACGTCAGATGCTGTCCCCATCTAGCTCTAGGCAGTGTGTTCGAGGCCACAAGTGATCCACAGTCTGTGGCTGTCTCCTTCAGGCTTTAGGAGGGCCGCGTTCAGAATGGACCTTACTGCTCTGCACTTCTAGCTTTTTATCCGCACAAGGCCCAGGGATGGGTCACTTAATGTCTGAAAGCACCATAGGTACCACTTCTACCTGCCTCTGTCTGCAGTCCTGCTGTTAGTCTTGGCCTTGCCCCTGACCTGTCTATTTCTGAGACGGCTTCTGGTGTTATTGGGAGGATGGCATCTCTGGATCTCCCCTGGGAGGTGCTCTTCAGACCTCAGGGAAGATACTGGGTGTGTTCTCCTGCTCCTGCGCCACATGTTTTTGTCTATCCCAGATTATTTCCAGTAATGTATAGTTGCTGATGAGCTAGCTGTCTGTTTTATGTGAGGAGCCAATCTCTGTAAAATGGTCATCTCTTTCCTGCTTGTCACTGATGGCAGCTCTGTATAAGAGTTGAGGCTGGGTGGGTCCCTGAATATCCCTCATTGCATCTATTACTGCATTCTCTGTCCAACCAGTTTCAGAGGAATGGTAACCAGAATGGCTTGTCAGGTTGAGAAAAATTTAGAAAGGCCCCCTTTTGGAATCTCTCTTTCCCCTGCAGAAATGCACCCAACTAGGGGATCTTAAACTTGGCAAGACTGTTCTGCAGTTTCCCCATTGGATATGGTGTCTGCAGTTCTGCAGGAAGGGTGTAGGTACACCTGCCTCTTTCCAGCAGTTTGCACTCTGTGTGGGTGGGAGTACAGGAGGTTCTTCCTGGCTGCAAAGAATCTCAGGTGTTCCACTGTTACCCATCTAACGCCCAGCCCACTGCCTTTGCCTGAGACACAGTAAAGACCTCTCTGTTCTGCACAGCCCCTGGGTTGTTTGCTAGCTATCTGGGAGGGGCCCAGCAGACCCCTCATTGCACAACTTGCTGATCTCCCTGCCCAGCTGGATTCAGTGAGACTGGACCCAGATATCTAACATAGCTTGATGCAGCTGAGAAAAGTTGAGAATGGGTCAAAAAGCAATTTTCCTGTTCTTCAGGCTTCCTCTCCAAAGACACCTCAGCAGCAGTTGATTAGCTTGTGCTGGGGCAGGGGTCGGGGGTTCGGGGCGGGGGGGGGGCCTCATGCATACTTGAGACGGGGAAACCAGTTTTCTTCCTCAGTCTGCTCAATAAGATCGGTGTTTTGGCCTCCCCTACCTTCCACCCGCCATGTTGTACCAGTCTCTGATCTCTCTGCACAGCTGGCCTCAGAAGGAAAGAACCTGTAAATCTAGTGTGTCTTGGCATGGCTAAGAGAGATTCAGAATGGGTCCAAGAGAAGCCCTTTTCCCATTCTGCTAGATTTCTTTCTGTAACTGCTTTCAATCTGATCTCTACTGACAGAGCAGCTGCATGGGGTCCCTACCCAGCCATGTTTCAGCTCATCTTTATTTATTTTTTTGAGATTTTATTTGTTTTTAGAGGGAGGGAGATGCAGGGAGAAAAAAAGAGAGAGAAACATCAACTTGTGGTTGCCTCCTGTTTGCCCCCAACTGTAACCCAGGCATGTGCCCTGACTGGGAACCGAATTGGTGACTCTTTGGTTTGAAGGCCAGCAGTTAATCCACTGAGACACACCAACCAGGGTCAGCTCCTCTTTAAAAAGTCCCCATGTAGTACCCTCACTGCAGCACTGAGTCACTGTCTGGTTTTACCACCAGTGGGCACATACCACCTCCCCACAAAGCAAAATGTCTCTCAAGGTCATGGCGGCTGCAGCCTGCAGGTGCCTCTGACAGACTCAGGTATGTCAAACTGCTTGTTTGAAGAGGTTGAGTCCCTATCCGGCACTCTTCAGGTTGGCACTGCAGCTATGGATGTGATGCTTGCTGTGTGTGTGTAGCTTGGGTCACCCAGACTTCATATATCCTCCCAAGTCACTCCTGATTAGGGTTGGGGATCCATGTGGGACTGGGGCCCCTTGCCCTGCGAGGGGAAAGATCTCCAAAGCTGTGATTTCTGTCTGGTCCCTCTGCTGCTGCAGGCACCATGCAGAGGGTAATTCCCTTTCAACTTATAAAATCTTCTTACCAGATGGTATGAAGCATCTTCTGTACTTTGCTTCACAACTTCATATCAGCTAAGATTCCATTGATTGTTCAGGTTGTCAGATCAGCCGAAAATCTGAGTTGGGGGCAAGAGCAAATGGACTCAGCTTCCACCTACTCATCCTCCATCTTCTCCCCTCTGTATTCTTAATTTTTTGAGAAACCTCAATGTTGTTTTCTGTAGTGGCTGTACCAGTTTACATTCCCACCAGCAGGGAATGAGGGTTCCTTTTTTCCACAACTCCTCCAACAGTTGTCATTACGTGTCTTGTTGATAGTAGCCATTCTAACAGGTGTGACATGGTATATCAGTATAATTTTGATTTTCGTTTCCTTAATAGCTAGTAAACTCGAGCAGCTTTTTATATAACTGTTGGGTATTTGTATATCTTTCTGGGAGAAGTGTCTGTTCATGTCCTCTTCCCATTTTCTAACTGGATTGTTTGTTTATTTCATGTTGAGTTGCATGAGTTCTTTATGTATTTTGGGTATTAACCCTTTGTTAGAGCTCTTGCTTGAAATGTCTTCTCCCATTAGATTGGTTGACTTTTTGTTTTGTTGGCAGTTTCTTTTGCTGTGCAGAAGGTTTTTGGTTTAATATAGCTCCTTTCATTTATTTTTGTCCCTACTTCCCTTGCCTTTGTAGTCAAATTCATAAATCCTCTCTAAGACCAAGGTCCATAAGTTTAGTACCTAAGTTTCTTTCTTTGTAATTTATTTTTTCAGGTTTTATATTTAGGTTTTTGATCCATTTGAGTTAATTTGTACACATGGGTACAAACTATAGTCTAATTTCATTTTTTTACTTGTGGCTTTCTAATCTTCCCAGCACTATTTATTGAAGAGGCTTTCTTTTTTTCATTGTGCATTTTCGGGATTTTTTTTTTACATTACGTGCCAATATTTTGTGGGTTTATTTCTGGGCTTTCAGTTTTGTTCCATTGGTCTGTGTGTGTCTTTTTCTGCCAGCACCATGCTGTTTTGATTATCATCACTTTATATTATAATTTGAAGTCAAGGAATATGATACTTTTGACTTGAGTCTTTTTCTAAAAATTTATTTATTTATTTTTAGAGAGAGGGGAAGGGAAGGAGAAAGAGATGGAGAGAAACATCAATACGTGGTTGCCTCTAGCACACCCCCTATTAGGGACCTGGCCCACAGCTCTGGCATGTGCCCTGACTGCGAATTGAACTGGTGACCCTTTGGTTCTCAGGCCTGCCGTCAATCCACTGAGCTACACCAGCCAGGACAACTTCATTCTTTTTTCTCAGGATTTCTTTGGCTATTTGGGGTCTTTTGTTGTTACATATAAATCTAATGATTATTTTTTTCTATTTCTTTATAAAATGTCTTTGGGATTTTGATGGGGATTGTATTAAGTCTGTATATTGCTTTAAGTGATATGGACATTTTAACTATGTTGATTCTTCCAATCCATAAACATGGAATATTTTTCCAATTCTTTATATACTTTTCAACTCCTTGAAAAATATTTTGTAGTTTACAGTGTACAGATCCTTCATATGATTTGGTAGGTTTATTCCTAGGTATTTTATTTTTGTTGCAGTTGCAAAAGGAATTTTTTTTTTAAATTTCTTTTTCTGAAATTTCATTGTTAGCATATAGGAACACAATAGATTTTTATACATTAATTTTGTATCTAGCAACTTTACTGTATTTACTTGTTGTTTTTAATACTTTTTTTAGTGGATTCTTTAGGGTATTTTATGTAAAGAATAATGTAATCTGCAAAAAGTGGTACTTCTTCATTCTTATTTTGGATGCCTTTTATTTCTTTGTCTTGCCTGATTGCTGTGGCTATGACTTCCAGTTCTATGTTGGAAAAAAAAGGACATCCATGTGTTGTTCCTTATGTTACAGAAAAAGCTTTCAGCTGCTCACTATTCAGTATGATATTAGCTGAGGGTTTGCCATATATAGCCTTTATTATTTTGAGGAACTTACTATACTCATTTTATTGAGTGTTTTAATCATAAATCAATATTGTATCTTGTTGAATGCTTTTTTTTTTGCATCTATTGAAGTTACCGTATGATTTTTTACCTTTATTTTGTTAGTGTGGTGTATTAATTGACCAGTTTGCATATGTTGAACCATCTTAATGACCCTGTAATGAACCCCACTTGATTGTGATATATATATTTTTTATTTTAATTGTTATTCAAGTACAGTTTTCTGCCTTTTACCCCCATCCCAGCCCACCACCCAGCCCTCCCCACCTCCCTCCCATTTCTACCCACCCCCTTGTTTTTGTCCATGTGTCCTTTATACTTGTTCCTGCAAACCCTTCCTCCTTTCCCCTGAAATTCCTTCCCCTTTCCCCTGAAATTCCTTCCCCTCTCCCCTCTAGTCACTGTCAGCTGGTTCTCAATTTTACTGTGTTTGGTTATATTTTGCTTGCTTGTTTGTTTTGTTGATTAAGTTCCTGTTAAAGGTGAGATCATATGGTATTTGTCCCTCACCACCTGCCTTATTTTGCTTAGCATAATGCTCTCCAGTTCCATCCATGCTGAAGGGTAGGAACTTCTTCTTTCTTTCTGATGCATAGAATTTCATTGTGTAAATATACCATAGTTTTTTGATCCATTCATTTACTGATGGGCACCTAGGTTGCTTTCAGCACTTGGCTGTTGTAAATTGTGCTGCTATGAACATTGGGGTGCATAGGTTCTTTTGGATTGGTGTTTCAGAGTTCTTAGGATATAATCCTAGTAGTGGAATTTCTGGGTCAAAAGGCAGATCCATTTTTAGTTTTCTTAGAAAATTTCATACTGTTTTCCATTATGATTGTACCAGTCTGCAATCCCATCAACAGTGCACTAGGCTTCCCTTTTCTCCACAACCTCTCCAACACTTGTTTGTTGCTTTGTTTATGATGGCCATTCTGACTGGTGTGAAGTGGTATCTCATTGTGGTTTTAATTTGCATCTCTCTGATAGCTAGCAACTGTGATATATTATTTTTTAATGTATTGTTGAATTTGATTTGCTGGTATTTTATTTAGAATTTTTACATCTGTATTCATCATAGATACTGGTCTGTTGTTTTCTTTTTGTGTGTTATGTTTACCAGGTTTTGGTATGTATTATGTTGGCCTCATAAAATGTGTTAGGTTCTGTTGCCTTTTCTTTACTTTCCTGGAAGAATTTGAGAAGAAAGGATATTAAATCTTTGAATATTTGATAGAATTCACTAGTGAAGCCATCTGCTTCTGGTTTTTAGTTTTTAGGAGATTTTGATGGTTGTTTGAATTTCCTCACTGTTAGTTGGTCTATTTAGATTTTCCAGTTCTTTGTGATTCATTTTAGGAAAGTTATATATTTCTAGGAACTTCACCATTTCTTCTAGGTTATTGAATTTGGTGACATATAGTCTTTCAGTTTTCTTGTGTGATCCTTTCTTTTTCTGTGGTGTCTGTGGTAACTTCTTATCTTTCATTTCTGATTTTATTTGCAACTTTTTTTCTTTAGTGACTCCAGACAGAGGTTTGTCAATTTTATGAATCTTTTCAAAGTACCAGCTCATTATTACATCAATTTTGTATAATCTTTTTGTTCTCTATGTCATTTAATTTTGCTCTAATACTTATGTCCTTACTTCTGCTGACTTTGGACTGCTTTTGTTCTTTTTCTAGTTCAAGATGTAATATTATATTAGGTTGTTTACTTGGGAGTTTTATTGTTTTGACAGAGGCCTGTAATGATATAAATTCTCTATTATTACTGCTTTACTGTATATCAACATTTTCGATGTTGTGTTGTCATACTCATTTGTCTCTACATACTTTTTGTTTAAAGCAATTACATTGTTTAATGCATGAAAAGCAATAGGTGTGCTATGAAAAGTTTATCTAGAAGCTTTCTATATTTAACAACCATAGAATTGTCTATAAGAAGAAAAATTAAGGCAAATATGTCTGAACTAATAAATGAAAATCTCATAGGGGACACTTATATAGAAAGTAATAAACTGTTGATACCATTTAAACTTATATATAAAAATTGACTATTCAAGTTAATTATTATAAATATATGATAGCCATTATAGCTTTTTATTGTCAATATAGATACTATTCATCAATTATATTTTTTCTACTTTCAATACATCTTATTTTATTTTTAAGTGTATTTTATTAATTATGTTATGAGTGTTGTCCCATTCTTTTTTTCTTCCCTTTAACCTCTCCACACATCACCCCCATTCCCTCCAGCATCCCCCCATTAGTTCATATCCATGGGTTGTACATATAAGTTCTTTGGCTTCTCCATACTATTCTTAACCTTCCCCTGTCTATTTTGTACCTATCATTTATGCATCCTATTCCCTGTACCTTTCCCCTCATTTTACTCCCTCCCCTTCCCCACTGACAACCCTCTATATGATATCCATTTCTGTGATTCTTTTCCTGTTCTAGTTGTTTGCTTAGTTTGTTTGTTTTTTATGTTCAGTTGTTGATAGTTGTGAGTTTGTTGTCATTTACTGTTTATGTTTTTTATCTTCTTTTTCTTAGATAAGTCCTTTAACGTTTCATATAATACGGGTTTGGTGATGATGAATTCCTCTAACTTGACCTTATCTGGGAAGCACATTAGCTGCCATTCCATTCTAAATGGTAGCTTTGCTGGATAGAGTAATCTTGGATGTAGGTATTTGCCTTACATGACTTGGAATACTTCTTTCCAGGCCTTTCTTGCCTGTAAGGTTTCTTTTGACTAATAAGCTGATAGTCTGATGGGAACTCCTTTGTAGATGACTCTCTTCTCTTGCTGTTTTTAAGATTCTCTCCCTATCTTTAATTTTGGGTAATTGAATTATGATGTGTGTTGGCATGTTCCTCTTTGGATCCAACTTGTTTGGGACTCTCTGAGCTTCCTGGACTTATATGTCTACTTCCTTCACCAAATTTAGAAGTTTTCTTTCATTATTTTTTCAAATAAATGTTCAATTTCTAGCTCTTCCTCTTCTCCTTCTGGTACCCCTATGATTCGGATGTTGGAATGTTTAAAGTCATCCCAGAGGTTCCTAAGCCTCTCCTCATTTTTGTGAATTCTTGTTTCTTTTCTCTCTTCTGGTGTTGGATTGCTTATTTCTTCCTTGTGGTCCAAATCATTGAGTTGAGCCCCTTCGCTGGTGGTACCCTGTATATTTTGCTTTATTTCACTTTGTATAGCCTTCATTTCTTTTATTATTTTGCAACACTCAATCATTTCTGTGAGTATCCTAATTACAAGTGTTTTGAACTCTACATCTGATAGAGCTTGGCTCTCTCCTTGTCGCTTAGTTCTTTTTCTGGAGTTTTCATCTGTTCTTTAATTTGGGCCATATTTCTTTGTCTTGGAACACCTGTTACCTTGTAAGTGATGGGGACTTAGGTATTTTCCATGGCAGGGAAACCCACTTTGTTGTGTTGTGGTGCTGTATGTGGGGGCAGGATCAGAGAGGGAACAATGCTGCTTGCTCAGCTCTTGCTCTGCTTTCAAAAGACTGGCTTCTCCTGCTGCCACAACTCCCACAGGTTTTTACAACCAGAGGTTCTTAGGCCTTATCTTGCCTGCTTTGGAATCCTGTGTTGAACAGTCTGTCTTATTTCCCACATGGTTTATCTGCATATGGGTGTGGGCACGCTTGGTCCACCAGCTGCTGCAGCCGCTGCCTCACCTGAACAGTCCACCAGCGAATGCCATGCTACATCTGCCTGTCTCTGTCCCTCCTACCAGTCTGGATGAATGTTTCTTTAATTCCTTGGCTGTTGGACTTCTGTATGGTTCGATTTTATGGCAGTTTTGGTTGTTTTTTGTTTTTAAATTGTTTTCCTTCTTTTGGTTGTGCAAGGATGCAGATCGTATCTACCTATGCCCCCATCTTGGCCAGAAGTCTATTTTCAATACTTTTTTTAAAACTTTTTTTCTGTTGGCATTATATATAGTATTTTTTTTGATGTGCATAAACCATTGGTTCCACAATCACTATTCCAAGTAAAATACTGTTGCAAACAGTTTTTCTGGGTGACTAAAATAATTATATTCCTTTCATGGTAGTATTAGAAGAATGTTTTTGAAATGCTTTCATGGACAGGAATGCGAAGTCTAAACATCTTTGCAAAGAACACTCACTATGAGGCCATTTAGATTGAACGTGAACATATTTTCATACATGTGGAAATAATTATCTAAATGCTTATTTTAAGAGAAGAGGAAAATGGTGGCCATGTAGGTGGAAACTGAGTCCACTTGCTCTTGCACCCAAGTCAGGCACTTGACTGATCTGAAAAATAAATTAAACATTCAATGAAATCTTAGCTGATGTCAACATTGGAAACTAAGGAGTGCAGAAGACGCTTCACAACAGGCAGAAAGGAGATTTAATAGGTGGAAGGGGAAATACCCCATGTGTGGCTCCTGCAGCTGTGGAAAGCCTGGTGAGATTGCAGGTTTGTAGCTTCCCCCCCTTCCAGGTCAAGGAACCCCAAGACCTGGGCTGGGTATGACTTGGATATACAAAGTTGGGGAGGTCCAGGCTAAACACACACACAGCAAGCAGCATACCCTTAGCTGCATTGACAGATGCCAACCAGGAGAGTGCCAGAGAAAGAGGATTCTATATGCACATGGGTTGGGTGGAAGAGGCTGGCCGCTGTGAGAGACTCTTGACTTTTTGGAGAAGTGGTATGTACAAAGCCGGACAGTGCTGCAGTGGGAGTGCCCAGAAAGACTTTTTAAAAGGGGAGCAGAGGCATGCTGGGCAAGGACCCTGTGCACAGCTGCCTTGCCAACAAGGGGAAAGGATTGAAGATATGGTTTTTCCCACTCAGTGCAGCTGTACAGACTGATCAGAAAGGTGCACAATGAGGAGATTTCTCCACCCCAGCCCAGTGCAGCTGGCAGGGTGTAGTCTGCACAGAGTAGAGAGTTTGGGACTCTCTCTGCTGCAAGGGCAGTGGGATGGGAACTTGGAGGGCTGGAAGTGAGCATCTGAGATTATTTAAAGCCGAATAGAGCCTCCTTCCTTAGCAGTGATCAAATATCTGTGAAGGAAATGTCTTACCCAGCCCCCACCTGCTGCAGGGTAGAAAGCACTGCTAACAGGGAAGATCTGCAAAACAGGCAGGTCAAGCTCAAGAACACATTGCAGGATGCATTTCTGCAAGAGAAAGAGAGCAAGAGGAATGCCTAAAGGACCCATTTGGACTTTTTTCAGGGAGACAAATTACACTTGTGGAAATGTAATTTCTATTTCCATATTGGCCTAGGGCCCTATTTCCCTGAGGCCAGAAAAATAGGAAGATCAGAAATTGGTGCAGCAAAGTGGGAATCAGGGCCCTGCTCAGCGTTGGCTCCCACACAGAGCTGCTGTTAACTCCAAGTAGCAAAGAGTTGACCCTCTTTCACCAATTGGCACCACTCTTGAAATGGACAGCCAATTCATCAGAAACTATACATTATTGGAAATAAGTTGGCACAGACCAAGATGGGTGGTGCAGGAGCTGGGGGAACGTACCCACAATTTTCCCAGAAGACTGAACAGTGCCTCCCGTGGGAGACCCATGGGTCCCACCACCCAATGCAGCAGAAGCTCCCTCTAGAGGCAGGTGAAGGTGATACAAGTGGTGCTGCCAGAAGTTGGACACCCACCCAAGGACCTTGAGCTGATAAAAACCAGAGGCACCACCAGAAAGAGAAATCAGAAGGTGAACACAAAAGTGCTGAGACAAATTTCACCTCGTTCTTCCTCAGGATTTGCATTTTTTTTTCTTTCACGTAGCCTCCTAATATTTCTTCTTTTACTTCAATTGTATTCCAACTAATTCGCTATTTGTTGTCTTTTATTTTTTATTTTTATTTAGATTTTGTATTATTATTTATTACTATTTCAAATTCCCATCCCTTCTCTTACTCCATTTTGCCTTCTTCCTGCCTTTTCTAATTTTCATTGTAAATCTCATTTTTCCCCACACTACACCTTGCTCCTATTCCTTACTCTCACTATATCTCCTTCCTCTGTCCTCTCAAAAGAATTCTCCCTTCCTTTAGTTAGCTCACATTCTTTTTCCTCTCATATAATATTCTTATTTCCTTTCCACCTTTTAATATTGCAGCTTGTTTGGTGTGGATATCACGGTTATTGCCATTCTTCAATGGTATTCCTGTTTTGTTTTCTATTTTCTCATTTCAGATCTCATAAATTACTCTACCCTTGTCTTACTCCATTGTGCCTTCCTCCTGCCTTTGCTTATTTGAGTTAGGAATTTTATTTTTGTCCTTTCTTAGCCTGGATTCCATTACTAACTCATTACTTTTTCTTCCCCTATCTTCTCAAAATCATTTTTCTTTACTTTAGACATGTCATATTCTTTTTTCTCTGTTGTATAATATTCTTATTCTTGTTACCCTGTTATTAATCTTCCCTAGTTATTGTTTTATTGACCCTATTCACATTTTTCTGCAATTTTATTCTTTTGGTTCACTACCTTTTTAATTTTATTTCAAACCTTATAGTATACCCTCCCTTATCTTAATCCATTTTACCATCACCATTTCCTGTTTTACTTAAGTTTTAAATTTTATTTCTCCCTTCATCACCTTGTCCCTATTCCCTACTCTTACTCTCTTCCCACTCAAAGTCATTTTTCTCTCATTTAAACATCTCATATTCCCTTTTTCCTCTTATAATATTCTTAATCTCTTTCCATTTTTGTTAACTTTGTTTCCATCTTTGTTTTTATCTTTTGCTCAATTGCTAATGGGGTAGGGGATATTTTTGTGGTGTGAGTTTGGTTTTCTGGGTAGTTTTGCTTTTTTCTGCCAGCATCTGTACAACAGCATACAAGATGTGGCAGGAGTTATAACTCCTAGTCAGCCAGCTGGAGGAGAGAATGCACCAACAAATGAGCTACCAGTAATAAAAGCTCAAGTAGAACAAGCAAGCTCACATACTGAATAAAGGGCAACCCTAGAGCATCCAGATCAAGAGATGAAAGAGACTGCAACAAGCCCCACAGAACTACCATAGAAGTCCATCCCACAAAGACAGGCAGCCAAAGCAGAGCAATATCAGACACAGAAACAAACAAACAAAAAAGTCCCCTGAAATGGGGAGACAAAAAAAGAACCAATAATGGAAAGGAAAGGAGGAATCCCCATGAAAACAGGTAAATGAAATTGAGGCCAGCGATCTATCAGATATAGAATTCAAAATAATGAGTAAAAGGTTGTTCAAGGAACTCAGTGAGAACTACAGAGAACTTAGGAGGAATTATAGTAGCCTGAAAAAGAACACAGAAACTAAGAATAACCAGGAAGAAATGAAGAATACAAAATCTGAAATAAAAAAATACATTAGAAAGTATTAAAAGCAGACGAGATGAAACAGGAGACATACTATAAGCTGGAAGACATGGTAGAAAAATACCCAGGCAGAGCAACAAAACAAAAAAAGACTTAAAAAAAAATAAGGATAGTTTAAGGGAGCTTCAGGGCAACATGAAACATAAAAACATTCACATCAGACTCTGGCTAAGATATAGGCATAGGTAGATGCACTGTGCCTCCTCGCACAACCAAAATAAGGACAACAACAATTTAGAAACAAGATAACAATCGGAACTGACAGAAAATTGAACTATAGGGAAGTCCAACAACCAAGTAGTTGAAATAGACACACTCATCCGGATGGTAGGAGGGGTAGAGTCGGGTGGCTGGATGGAGAGGGGTCGTGGCAAACAAAGTGGTGGCACTGGCTCACAAAGCAGCACCTGAAAAACCCCAGGCATGCAAGATGGCAGCAGGCAGACCCTGGGTACGCAGGCGGCAGCTGGCAGACAGGTGGGGTGGCAACAGGCAGGCCCAGTGACGCAGCAATTGTGAAGCTGGGCATGGCGCGCAAGGCAGCTGGCTGACTGGGCGGTCCCATATTTGTGCACAGATAAACCAGGTAAAACTGGAGAGCAGGTCGGACCGCAAAACGCAGGGCCCCAGAGCAGGGAAATAAAGCCTCAAAACACCAAATGAAAACATCTGTGGGGGTTGAGGTGCCAGGAAAGACTCCAAGCCTCACAGGAGAGTTCGTTGGAGAGACCCACAGGGTCCTAGAATGTACACAAACCCACCCTGATGGGAATCAGCCCCAGAAGGGCCCATTTTGCTTGGGGGAAGTGGCAGAAGGGACTGAAATCTGACACAGAGAGGAGCAAGCACCATTGTTCCCTCTCAGACCCTGCCCCCACATACAGCATCACAACCCAGTGACGTGGGTTGTCCCACCCAAGTGAACACCTAAGGCTCTGCTGCTTACTATGTAACAGGTGCAACAAGACAAAAAAAAAATGGCCCAAATGAAAGAACAGATCAAAGCTCCAGAGCAAATACAACTAAGCGACCAAGAGATGGACAACCTATCAGATGCACAGTTCAAAACACTGGTGATCAGGATGCTCGCAGAATTGGTTGATTTTGGTCACAAACTAGATGAAAAAAAATGAAGGCTATGATAAGTGAAATAAAGGAAAATGTACAGGGAACTAATAGTGATGGGAAGAAAACTGGGACTCAAATCAATGGAATGGACCAGAAGAAAGAAAGAAACAACCAAACAAAAAAGAATGAAGAAACAAGAATTCAAGAAAATGAGGAGAGGCTTAGGAACCTCCAAGATGACTTTAAATGTTCCAACATCCGAATTATAGGAGTACCAGAAGGGGAAGAGGAAGAGCAACAAGTGGAAAACTTATTTGAACAAATAATAAAGAAGAACTTCCCCAATCTGGCAAAGGAAATAGACTTCCAGGAAGTCCAGGAAGCTCAGAGAGTCCCAAAGAAGTTGGACTCAAAGAGGAACACACCAAGGCACATCATAATTACATTAGCCAAGATTAAAATGAAGGAGAGAATTGTAGAAGCAGCAAGGGATAAGGGGACAGTTCACCTACAAAGGAGTTCCCATCAGACTGTCAGCTGATTTCTCAAAAGAGACCTTTCGGGCAAGAAGGGGCTGGAAAGAAGTATTCCAGGTCATGAAAGGCAAGGACCTACATCCAAGATTGGTCTATCCAGCAAAGATTTTATTGAGAATGGAAGGGAAGATAAAGTGGTTCTGAGATAAGGTCAAGTTGAAGGAGTTCATCATCACCAAGCCCTTATTATATGAAATGTTAAAAGGACTTATCTAAGAAAAGGAAGATGAAAAATATGAACAATAAAAAGACAGCAAGCTCACAGTTACTAACAACCACACCTAAAACAAAAGCAAACTAAGCAAACAGCTAGGACAGGAATGGAACCACAGAAGTGGAGATCACATGGAGGGTTAGCAACAGGGGAGTGGGAGGAGGAGAGGGGGGAAATGTACAGAGAATAAGTAGCATAGATGGTGGGTAGAAAATAGACAGGGGGAAGGCAAGAATAGTGTGGGAAATGTTGAAGCTAAAGAACTTATGACACATGGACATGAACTAAAGGGGAGGAATGTGGGTGGGAGAGGGTGTGCAGGATGGAGGGGAATGAAGGGGGGAAATGGGACAACTGTAATAGCATAATCAATAAAATAGATTTTAAAAAAATAAACATGTGGTACAATTTACCTGTGAAGCTATCTGGTCCTGGAAAGTGGAATAGGAAAAATTAAAGTAAGGTTCTCGTTAAATAGAACCACATCTTATGTTATTTCCTATCTGTTATATTGTGTTTTAAACATGTTGGAACTTTATTACATATTAAGTAAATTAGTAGAAAAATAGAAACAAAATAATTGTCTTTATTTCAAATACATATTCTTGCTATCAACCTTTAAATCCAAATACAGAGAAAATTAGGAGAAAGAAGTAATAGTGTTATTTGCCTGATGTTTACATTAACAGGTAACTTAATATTACAAAACCTCTTCTCCATACCTGGAGTTGAACATACACTCTGTACAAGAATGGATTTGTTGACATTCAACCAGTTTGCAGTGCTTCTCTGGAAAAATTTTACTATAAAGGTAGGTAAAAGCAGTAATAAAAAGTAAATGCCCATTTGTTGCAGTTCAGGATGTGTGTCTGTGCGTTTGAAAAATCAATTTCATGCCTGTAAGTAGCTCTTCCAAATCTATAAAACTGAATTAGTTAATAGTATAGTCTGACTTATAAGAAGGTTGGTAGTGGAAAGGAGAGGTGGTAAAAGACAGTCCAGGAAACACTGGCTTTTCCAGAGTGAAATTGGCAGAAGCTTAATATAATAGAGCTATCCATTGGCATTGAATGTGTACTACTAAGTTAATTAACACCATCTTTTTGTTCCTCTTCTAGAGAAGGCAGTTCATTAATTTAATATCGGAAGTCTTAACAGCATTGTTGTTTCCAATGTTGCTTTTGGTATTCCGTGCACTTATTAATATAAATGTTATTGGATCTTACAATTTTAATCCTCAACCCATCAGTAGTCTGCCTTCTTTCCTCAAAAATCCTGAAGAGTGGGAATTGATTTACGTGCCTTCTAATATTAATGTGGTAAAGGAGATCACTGAGAGTATGAAGAGGAATTTAAACATCAGTATAAAAGGTTAGAAATTAAGGTTTTCTGTAAAATTTATTCTTAAATTGTTTTTGATAGAGCTAAAGCATTTTAGAAAGGATAAAGTTGGAGGAATTACGCTCCTCAATTTTAAGACTTATAATTGTAGTTATAAGTGCTGTTGGTGTAGGGATAGACATATAGATCAAAGAACCCAGAGACAGACCTACACAAATAGGTCAAAATATTATTTTATAATGGTGTAAAAGAATTCAGTGGAAAAATAATCTTTTCAATAAATGTGCTGAAAAATTGGACATCAATAGATAAAATAATAAAACCACACCTTATGTAAAAATTGCATCAAAATGAATCAGATCCAAAAGTGATAAAACATTTGGAGAGAAAAACTTTTTGTAACTTAGAGTTAGTTGAAGAATTCTCTGACATGACAACAGATGGATTATCCATAAAGGAAAAACATGGATAAACTGAATTTCTAATATATAGTATTATTAGTGGTTGCTCTTGGAGTTAAAATGTGCATACTTAATTTTCACACTCTATTTAGAAGTAATATTTTACCAGTGTATCATAATGTCAAATGATTACCAGTTTATAGTTCCCTTTATATTTTTCTGTTTATGTTGTAGTTTTCAAATCCATGTAAGTTGAAAACTTCATCAGGAAAAGTTAAAATTCACACACATATAATTAAAAACTTAAGAAAACTATTTACCCAAATATTTACCATGGCTGTTGCTCTTCCTTCATTCTCGAAGTTCTGAGTTTTCTTCTCATATCATATTATTTCTTTCTGAAGAACTTCCTTTAATAATTTCTTAACAGCAGGACTACTAGCAATGAATTCTGTTGTTTTTCTTCATCTCCAAATGTATTTATTTCAACTTTATGATCTTGAGGTTATTTTCATTTGGTATAGAATTCTGGATTGACAGTTGTTTCTTTTAACATTTAAAAAGTATTTGCTACTTTCTTCTGACCTCCTTGGCCTCAAGGGGAAAATTCTTCAGTCATTTTTTTTTCATAATAGTAGCTTCATTTTACTTTTCAAAATTATTTTATTGTTCAATTACAGTTGTCTGTATTTTCTCCCCACCCCTTCCCCCAACCCCCTCAAAACCCACCTCCCTCCCTTGCTTCCACCCTCCCCCTTGGTTTTATCCATGTATCCTTTATAGTAGTTCCTGAAAACTCTTCTCTCCACTATTCCCTGCCCCCTCTCCTCTGGCTGTTGTTAGATTATTCTTAATTTCAATGACTCTGGTTATATTTTGTTTGCTTTTTTTCTTTTGTTGATTATGTTCCTGTTAAAGGTGAGATCATATGGCATTTGTCCCTCACTGCCCTACTTATTTCACTTAGCATACAGCTCTCCAGTTCCATCCATGCTGTCACAAAGGGTATAAGCATCTTCTTTCTCTCTGCTGCATAGAATTCCATTGTATAAATGTACCATAGTTTTTTGATCCATTCATTTACTGATGGACACTTAGGTTGCTTCCAGCACTTGACTATTGTAAATTGTGCTGCTGTGAACATTGGGGTGCATAGGTTCTTTTGGATTGCTGTTTCAGGGCTCTTAGGGTATAATTCCAGCAGTGGAATTGCTGGGTCAAAAGGCAGTTCCACTTTTAGTTTTCTAAGGAAATTCCATACTGTTTTCACAGTGGCTGCTCCAGTCTGCATTCTCACCAACAGTGTACTAGGGTTCTCTTTTCTCCTCATCCTCTCCAACACTTGTTTGTTGATTTGTTTATGTTGGCCATTCTGACTGGCGTGAGGTGGTATCTCAATGTGGTTTAATTTGCATCTCTCTGATGGCTAGTGATGCTGAGCATCTTTCCATGTGTCTCTGGGCCCCTGTATGTCCTCCTTGGAGAAGTGTCTGTTCAAGTCTTTTGCCCATCTCAGACATTCCACGCAGCAACATCTTCATGGATATGTCCCCTTAAACAAGGGACATAAAGGCAAGAATAAACAAATGGGACGTCATCAAATTAAATTCTTCAGTCATAGACATTGCTTTCTTATAGACAATGTGTCATTTCTCTCCAGTTGCTTTTAACATATTTTCATTCTTGTCAAAAGTTTGATTATGATGTATCTGAGCATGGATTTATTTTGGTTTATTCCAGTACGTACAGTTCACTGAGCCTTTATAATCTGTAAGTTTCTTTCACCAAATTTGGAGAATTCTCAACATTTATTTCTAAAAATCACATTTCAACACAACCTTCTTTCTTTTCTCCTAGAACTATGATGATATCAATACTAGACATTTTGTATTGTCCTGGTGGTCTTTGACGTGCTCTTCAATTTCTTTCCAATTTTTTCTCTTATTTAGAGTAGTAATTTTCTTCTGATCTGTCTTTACTGACTCCTCCTCTGCTATCTCCATATAGCTAGCAAGCCATAAAATTATTGTTTTTTAAAAGCACAGTTTGAAGTGACCTCTACCCATTAATTTATCTTTTTGTTTTCCCCCTTAGAGGGAGGGGAAGAGAGAGAAAAAGAGAGGGAGAGAAACATCCATTGGTTGCCTCTCTCACACAACCCAACCTGGACCAAACCCACAACCTAGGCATGTGCCCTGATGAGAAATTTAATCATCGACCTTTCACTTTGTGGGACAAGACCCAACCAACTGAGCCACACTGATCAGGGCTATCTTAAGTTTTTATTTTTTAACATAAAATGTGTATATCATACATTCACTCATTTAAACTGTACAATAATTTATTGGCTTTTAGCATATTTCCAGAGTTGTACAACCATGACCACAATCAGTTTTAGAGCATTTTTATCACCAAAAATAAGTCCAGTAACCTTCAGTCATGACACCACAATTTCCTGTCTTCACCATGATTAGGAAAACACTAATCTATTTTCTGTCCCTATAGAATTGCCTATTATAAATCTTTTATTTGTTTAATTTTTTATTAAACACTTTTGAATTTTATTGTTATTCAAGTACAGTTTTCTGCCTTTTCCCCCGACCCCTCCTCACCACCCCAACTATTCCCACCTCCCTCCCCTGTTTCCACCCCCCTTGTTATTGTCCATGTGTCCTTTATACTTGTTCCTCTAAACCCTTCACCCTATTATAAACCTTTTATATAAATGGTTTATATACAAACCCTTTATATAGATTATGTATAAATGCCATATGTAATCTTTTGTGACTGGCTTCTTTCACTTAGTATGTTTTCAAAGTTCATGTTGTAGCATGTATCATTGCTCCATTCCTTTTCATTGCCAAATAATATCCCACTGCATGGATGTTCTGCATTTGTTGGCATATCTTTTATCAAGTTGGTGGGTTGTTCCATCTTTGGGCCATTATAAATTATATTTCTGTGAATAGGCATCTATTAGTTTTATGTGGACATATATTTATACTTCTCTTTAGTATATACCTAGAAGTAGGATGAGTACCTCACATGGTAACTCTATGTTTAACTTTTTGAGGGACTACCAGACTTATCTAAAGTTGTACCATTTAAATTCTGGTCCAACTTTTCAACACCCGTACCAGCACTTGTTATCATCTGTCCTTTTTATCATAGCCATCTCAATGGATGTGAAGTGGTATCTCATTGTGATAATGATTTGTGTTTTCCTGATGTAACCTTTATATATGTTATATAATGATTATTATATAAAGCTGTAGTAGAACTTTATAAAATACCTAAAATTGTTGTGAACCCTAAATACTTGTGAAGTAGTTCTGATTACAATATTTGAGAAAAATTGTAAATTTTTTCCAAAAAAGTCTAAATTTCAAAATATATTTCAAATATTTCAGTGTGTTAAAATGTATAGTATTTAGATAGGCTCTTGTCTATGTACAGTAGTGTCTCCCCTCTCATGAGCAATTATCAGACAATCTTACTTAGGTGAATAATTTTGCCTCTCTACAGTACAAGGCTTTTCTTCAGAAGCTGAGTTTGAGAAGTATGTGAAATATGACTCTAGGTCTCACAAAGTGCTGGCTGCCATTGTTTTTGACAATGACTTCAAAAACAGCAATGATCCTCTGCCACTTCAGGTGAGAAAGTTTTATTTAAAGTTTTCTAATAATTGCCCTTTCAGTTTCTGGAATTTTAATGAGCTTGATATAACTAATCCTATTTTATAAATGAATAAACTAATTTTTCTAAGATAAAACTACTTATATACAGTAGAGCAAGAATATGAATCCAGATCTGAGTAACTTTAATGCCTGTGCTCTTAATTACTGCATGATGCAGATAAGACAAGAATTGCATCTTTCATACACAGGGATTTAGAACATCACAAACTTGGACTATTCAAGCGATGCTTCTTGCTCTTCAAAGCATGGTAGAATAAAGAAGCCTAATACAAATGCATCTTCAGAAAACCAGACATGGAAAAAATAATCTTTATTTGAATGAAACACAGAGTGTAATTTTTTTCATAAATCTATAGGAAAATGCAAAGGCTCACCCCACTGATTGAGAATTAGGACATTCATTAGCATTAAAAATCTGATGATAGCATAGCCAGTGGGAAGGAGAGAGAATGGCAGTGCTTTGAACCTGGAATCTCCTTAGAGGATCTTTTTTTTAAATATATTTTATTGATTATGCTATTACAGTTGTCCCATTTTCCCCACTTCGCTCCCCTCCACCCTGCATATCCTCTTCCACCCACATTCCCCTCCTTTAGTTCATGTCCATGTGTCATACTTATAAGTTCTTGGCTTCTACATTTCCCACACTATTCTTACCCTCCCCCTGTCTATTTTCTACCTACCATCTATGCTACTTATGCTCTGTACCCTTTCCCCCTCTCTCCTCCTCCCACCTCCCTGTTGCTAACCCTCCCTGTGATCTCCATTTCTGTGCTTCTGTTCCTATTCTAGTTGTTTACTTTTGTTTTAGGTGTGGTTGTTAATTATTGTGAGTTTGCTGTCATTTTACTGCACATGTTTTTATCTTCTTTTTCTTAGATAAGTCCCTTTAATATTTCATATAATAAGGACTTGGTGATGATGAACTCCTTCAACTTGACCTTGTCTGAGAAGCACTTTATCTGCCCTTCCATTGTCAATGAAAGCTTTGCTGGATAGAGCAATCTTGGATGTAGGTCCTTGCCTTTCATGACTTGGAATACTTTTTTCCTTAAACCTTCTTGCCTGTAAGGTCTCTTTTGAGAAATCAGCTGACAGTCTGATGGGAACTCCTTTATAGGTAACTCTCTCATTTTGTCTCGCTGCTTTTAAGAGTCTCTCCTTATCTTTAATCTTGGCTAATTTAATTATGATGTGCCTTGGTGTGCAGTTCCTTGGCTCCAACTTCTTTGGGACTCTGAGCTTCCTGGACTTCCTGGAAGTCTATTTCCTTTGCCAGAATGGGGAAGTTCTCCTTTATTATTTGTTCAGATAACTTTTCCACTTGTTGCTCTTCCTCTTCTCCTTCTGGTACCCCTATAATTTGGATGTTGGAACATTTAAAGATGTCCTGGAGGTTCTTAAGCCTCTCCTCATTTTTGTTGAATTCTTGTTTCTTCATTCTTTTCTGTTTGGATGTTTATTTCTTCCTTCTGATCCACTCCATTGATTTGAGTCACAGTTTCCTTCCCATCAGTATTGGTTCTCTGTACATTTTCCTTTATTTTACTTAGCATAGCCTTCATTTGTTCATCTAATTTGTGATGAAATTCCACCAATTCTGTGAGCATTGTGATTACCAGTGTTTTAAACTGTGCATGTGATAGGTTTGCTATCTCTTTGTCACTTAGTTGTATTTTTTCTGGAGCTTTGATCTGTTCTTTTGTTTGAGCCTTTTTTTTTTTTTTTTTTTTTTTTTTTGTCTTGACACACCTGTTACATAGTGAAAGGCAGAGCCTTAGGTGTTCACGTGGGTGGGACAACCCACGTTGCTAGGTTGTGATGCTGTGTGCTGGGGTGGGGTCCAAGAGGGAACAACAGTGCTTGCTCCTCTCTCTACCAGATTTCAGTCACTTCCCCCACTTCCCACAAGCAAATTGGATCCTTCTGGTGCTGATTCCCATGTGGGTAGGTTTGTGTGCATCCTGGGACCCTGTGGGTCTCTCCAGTAAACTCTCCTGTGAGGCTGGGAGTCTCTCCTGGCACCTCAACCCCCACAGGTATTTTCAAGCAGTTGTTTAAGGCTGTATTTCCCCACTCTGGGGCCCTGAGTTTCAAGGTCTGTCTCGCTCCCCAGTTGCGCCTGGTTTATCTGCATGCCAATATGGGACCAGATGCACAGTCCCCCTCCACAATCCACTGCTTTGCTGGGTTTGCCAGTTGCCAGTTTGCACACCCAGGGTCCGCCTGCTGCCGCCTTGCTGCCAGGGGTCCACCAGTTGTGCTTCCCCCAGCCCTCTCTGTCCTGGCTCCCTGACTCTGCCCCTCCTACCAGTCTGGATGAATGTTTCTACTTTAATTCCTTGGTTGCAGGACTTCCATACAGTTCAATTTTCTGTCGGTACTGTTGTTGTTGTTGTTGTTTTGTTTTGTTTTTAAATTGTTGCAGCCCTTATTTTGGTTGTGTGAAGAAGCACAGTGTGTTCACCTACACCTCCATCTTGACTGGAAGTCCTCCTTAGAAGATCTTTTAGACATTATATCCTGACCCTGGTGGAAATAACAGTCAATTTATAATATGTAGACATTGAGACAAATTCTGTGTTTAGAGTACAGATGCTTGTCAGTAAAAGGCAAGATTAATAAAACTATTAGTGGAATAGTACATGTTATTTCTGTGTGTCCCATCCTTTCATGACTCTATTCTATGTCAACTTTCTTCCATTTACTGAGTCAAAATTATCCATGTGGTGATATGGATTTAGGTTCAACAATATACATTGGCTCAAAGTATCTTTAGTGCCATTTCAAGTTTCATTATTATCACTGATTGTGCTTGCGTCCCCAAATATTTAAAAAGAGAATTTTCTAATAAAAAAGACATGAAAAGCTGTGTAATATCATTATACATCAGGAAAATGCAAATTCAAGCCACCATGTCATACTTCTACCCTTCACTAGAAAGGTTAAAATTACAGTCTGACAATACCAAATGTTGGTGAGGATGAGAAACCCCGTTGGTAAGATTGTAAAGTAGTATGATCAGCTTAGAAAAATGTCTGTCATTTGTTTGTTCAAGCAAAACTAAACACATATCTACCCTATATGATCCATTAGTTGCACTCCTATGAATTTACCCTAAAGAAAGGAAAACATATTTTCAGAAAGAGAATTTTGCAAGAATATTCATAATAGCTAAATATTGGAAAGTCAGGTATACATCACCCAGAAAATTAATGCCCTGTTATATTTATACCTTGGAATATTGCTTGTTGGCAAAAACCTCAGAAACATCTTTCTAAATAAAAAGAAGCCTTATGAAAAGGAGTACAATACTTGTGAGTTTTCATTTATATGAAATCTATAACAGGCAATATTAATCTATTGTGAAATCAGAAAAATTTTGTCTCTGAGGGAATGTTATGTATCAACTGGAAAAGATCGTGAGAGAACTTTCTGGTGTGAGGGAATTATTTATCTTGTAAGTGGTTTGGATTACAAAAGCTGCATTTATCAAAATTCATGTACAGTTAAGCAGATGTACAGTTAAGATTTGTGCATTTTTATGAGGAAATTCCATACTGTTTTCCATAGTGGCTGCACTCTTCTCTACACTTGAAACTAAATCAAAATGATATTGAATATAAACTGTAATGGGAAAAAATGTAATAAATAAAGAGAGTTAAAAGAGATTTGTGCATTTTATTGTATGTAAATTTTACCTCAAATAAGAACTGTAAAGTACTAGATTCTAGTAAATGCTGAAGTATTATGGTGGAAGTATACTGATGTCTTCAACTTCCTTTGCAAACCATCCAAAGATTAAATGTATTGATAATATAAATTACACAGGTATTGTATGTAAATATATGGTGATATATACTTTTAAGTTAATATATACTATATAGTATAAATTACATATGTATGTATACCTCATTTTTCCTTTTTATGCACAAGGTAGCATACTTGTTAGTGAGTCTCTTTTAGAATATAAATCTATTCTTGACATTCTTCGATGCTGTAGCTACTTTTTCAGCCACCTCTATAAGAGCCTCGGGGAAAAGAAATGTGATCTTTCCTGTTGGCTTTCTGTCTGCCTGTAGGTCCTGTAAATGACATCCCAGCAATACTTTTTTTTTTTTGGCAGTAGCATTTTCTTCCCATAATAGCAGCCAAATAAAGTCTGTAGATTGTCCAACATTTTTTCAAATCAGCCTCATCACACCCTCTCAAAGATAACCAGTACTAGGCAAATGGAGCTCCTTCTCAGAAGTCTAGGTCCCAGTCCCAAAGGATCATTCTTTCATGCTCTGAAACAGAGCACTAGCTGACTTGTGTAGCCTCCTCGGAAGTTTGCTTTCAGCCCCACGAGATCCCTCGTCTAAGTTTATGATTTTTAGTAATTCCAAACTCTTTTTTTGTTCCATTAGTCATAGGGCTGGTAGCTGCAGTCTTCTGTTGTTACCTGATATGTTAGAATTTTCCTACCCTTTCAGTTATCTAGTATGATTTCTATTTTCTGACTATACCTTAAACAGATACATAGCTCTCTATTGTGTAGAGGTACTATAGTTTATGCAGTCTTCTCCTATGTGTGAGCAATTAATTTCAGTAAGTTTCCACCACAAATAATGTTACAAAAAATTTGTACATATTGTTGGAGATATATATTTCAAGTCTGTTCCTGGAAGTGGGATTGCTGAATGAAACAGTAAATGCATATGTAGTTTTGTTAAAGATTGCCAGATTCCCCAGTGCAGTTGTGCCATTTTTCATCCCACAAACAGTGAACTAAAGCGCCTGTTTGTTTATAGCCTTGCTAACAGCGTGTTGTTAAGCTTTTGATTTTTCCATGTGGCAGGTAAGAAAAATACCTCTGTATTTTTAATTTTCATTTATTTCATTGCATGACATTGAGAAACTTGTCATGTATTTATGGGCCATTTGTATATCTTGTTTTTGTGAACTGTCTGCATTCTGAGAGGACTTCAAGTGTAGATATGTTTGGAGCATATGTTAAGCTTGGGGTCACTGTCATTTCCTGCCATTCAGTGTTACTTTGACATCAGATGAGTATCCTCTCTCAACTCACATGGTTTTCCTTATGTCTTAAATTTATTTCTGATATTTGTTTTTCAGTTTGTTTGGTTTTAAGCATAGTGTGTTCCTATTGCTACTTCTAGGTAAAATATCACCTGCGTTTTGTCAGGATACAAAGGACTATCTTGTGGCCAGACTTATCAGGGTGGAAAACAGCCTTGCTCTTTCCTATCTATCCTTCTTCAGGCCCTAGGAACCCAGGTGACCATGATGGAGGAAGTCCTGGTGAGTGGATCCTTAACATACTTATTTTATTATCACAGTTGTATATGAACATATGCATATATATGATTTTATTTGTATATATACATATACAACTATATGTATAAATAATAAACCTGTTTATTCTTAATTTGTGGTAATTTTAAAAATTAAATTTATATTTTACCAAAACAACTCTGCAATCCCGTATATTTCACAAATCTAATTCATACACACACGCACACATATCAATGTCATGCTTTATCCTCTTTCAATTCTTATATCAATATATCTATCTTTATGTAGTTGTGGTTTAGTGTTATACTTTCCAAATATACACATTTTTATTCATTGACATTGCTTGCGCACTCATGTCTGTATATCATTTTATCTATTTAAATGTTTTTACATTTTCCAGAGGGGAGGGAGGAGGGGGATAACAGGTGAAAGATATGGAACAAGTTAAGGAACATGTATAAAGGACCCATGGACAAAGACAAGGGGTGGGGAGGACTGAATGTGGGAAGTGGGTGTGGGTAGGGGAGGGGAGGGGAGGGTAATGGGGGAGAAATAGGGACAACAGTAAATGAACAGTAAGAACAATTAATAAAAAATGCCAATCAGCTGTACACTTAACAATGATTAAAATGGTAAATTCTATGCATGTTTTAGCCACAATTTTAAAAATAATTTATAAAATAAAAGAAAAAGGAAAAAACCCTGTTAGGAACACATAACAATTATAAATGTTTCTGCATCTAATATTAGAGTTTCAAAATACATGAAGCAAAAATTGACAGAATTAAAGGGAGATTTGGCAATCCTACAATCATAGATGAAGACATTAATATTTTCTCAGCAACTGATGGAACATCTAAAAATTATAAGACATACAGCTTATGAATAACATTTTCAATTTGCCTGAACTGATTGATGTTTGTAGAACAAATACTTAACAGTGGTTAAATACACTTTTTAAAGAGGCATATGGTATTTTCACCATGATAATTTTATGCTGTGTTATAAAAATATCTCATTGAAATGAAAAAGACTGAAATCATATAGAGTGTGTTCTTTGGTTGAATTAAATCAGAGATCAGTATGATATAGTTGGCCCTTCAACATCATGTGGGCACTGAGCCCCCTGCAGTTGAAAATCTGTGTATAAATTTTGACTTCCCCCAAACTTAGTGTTTTCTTGGGAATTGGCTACCAAAATCCACAGATGCTTAAGTCATCTATATAAAATGACATAGATCAGTACATACTATTGGCTCTCTGCTTTCTCAGATAGAAAACAGTAGTTATTATTGAAAAATAAGCCCACTGTAAATGGACCTAAGAATTTCAAACCATGTCATTCAAGGTTTAACTGTAATTAGAAAAATGGCATATATTTGAACATTAAACAACATATGTCTAAGTAATCCATGAGTTTCCCTGACCAGTGTGGCTCAGTTGGTTGGGTGTAGTGCCATGAAGCAAAAGGTCAATTCCTGGTGAGACAACTGCCTGAGCTGCAGGGTTAGTCACCACTTGGGGTGCGTACAAAGAGGCAACTGATTGATGTTTCTCACACCAATGTTTTTCTCCCTCTCTTTTTCCTTCCCTTCCCCTCTCTCTAAAAATAAATAAATAAAATCTTTTTAAAAAATTAGTAGAAGAAAATCAACTTAAACCTTAAGCCATCTTTTAGTTGTATGGCTGACTTAGTTTCAGTGAAACAATTTTCCTTGGGGCCATTCTGCATAACTTCTGTCATTTGGCTTTACTTCTTTTTTTACATTTCCAAGTCTTTATGTCACCAATGTTTAATTAAATCTGCATTCTTTATGTAAAATTGCATTTAGCAAACCTACCACTTTCATTAAATATACTTAATTTGGGGAAGATGTAAATCAAATTCAGCAAAACTATGGTATGTTCTCAGGGTAATTAGGTTCAATTGGCCTTGGGACAACAGTAAATTTAGGTTCCGTAGGTGACAAACTATTACTTACTTGAATTGCCTTGTTATTTGTGTGTCTTAGTTGTTACTTAGTCTGTTTTACTTGACAATGTTTTCTCATTCAGGGTACATCAGAGAAGGGTTCCTGGCTGTACAGAATGCCTTAGATAAAGCCATCATGCTGTATCATGAGAACAGTGCTAGACAGAAGCTGTTTGATGGCATTAGCATTTTTATACAGAGATTTCCGCACCCAGCTTATTCTCACGATGGATTAATTTGGATCATTAGTGGTTTCCTCCCTTTGATGTTCATACTCATGTTCTCTCCAACTGTACTTTCCATCATGAGATTCATTGTGTGGGAAAAGGAAAAAGGATTGAAGGTAATCTCAATTATTTTCTGATAAAGTTTCTATAAATATATTTTTAGGCCTGTGGAGTTCTTTTGTATGGAGAGTTAGATTATTTCTACATAGTCCTCATTGGTAGGTAGAAATTACACCCAGTAGCAGCAAATTACATCCCAGTAGCAGCAAACATAGAACAGAAAGTGATACGACTCAATCAATTTTATAAGCTGGCAGAATTTCAGAAGCAAACTGTCTCTGGGAAGCAACAGAAAGGAAAACCTGAAGGCAAGGAAGGAGATAGAATGGTCACTAGGGAATCTATAATCTTTAGTACCTAGAGTAACAGGGAACTTCAAACAAAACTCAACTCCTGACTAAATAAACACAAATCCCTATACTTTAGGCCTATTTACCTTAATATCTACTGCCCTAGATACCATGTCTGGCTTTCAACAAAAAATTACAAGGCACACCAAAAATTAAGAAGCAGACACCATCCAAAGAGGTATATTAGTCATCAGAACCAGACTCAGATAAGACACAGATGAGTATCAGACAAGTAATTTAAAATTACCGATTAGTGATTTAAAGGCTCTAAAGGGAAAGGTATACATGTCCAGGATCCTCAAGACCACCACCATTTTCTGAAATTCAGTAGGATTCATGGGACTCAGCATATAGTTATACTCACAGCTGGAATTTATTACAGTGGTATAGTAAATATCCATAGTTGGGTCATAAGAGGAAATGACATAGGCAAAGCCTGGAGGAATTTACCTGCGGACTTCTTCAAGTAACCTCACAAGAGGTCACACAGAGCATACTCTTACACCAGCAATGAAAATCCAGCAACAAGTTTGTGATGTTCTTGTCCCAGGAAGTCCACTAGACACTTAGTACCCAAAGTTTTGATTGGGGGCTGGTCATATAGGCACCCTTTGCCTGGCATGTACCAACATTTCAAACTCCTAGTAAGGAGGTCTGAATACATTTGTCTGTACAAATGCTTTAGGCACAGTCATCCACCTGACATTTAGGGAAAATTTTTGTAAGTGTAAGGTACAGTTTACCAGCCAAATTCCCATATTTCAGCCAAGGGCCCACCTTGAAAACATGACTTCCTAATAGTCTCAAGGCTTCTTTGTTACCTCTTTTCTGCACAGTAGATAACATGCAAGACTAGATAGGTAATACTATCAGAGACAGCAAAACTGTAAGGAGTTAAAGGAAACTGCTAGAAATAAAAAAACATGCTAACAAAAATGAAAAATGCTTTTGATAGACTCATCAGCAGACTTGACCTTGATAAGGAAAGAGAGAATTGAATACAAGACAGTTGAAATTACACAAACGGAGATGCAAAGAGAAAACAAAATGTAAAAATCCAGAAAAAAGCATCCGAAAGTGGTAGGACAATATCAAATGTTATAACATATACGTACTTGGAAAATATATGAGGGAAGAGAGCTAAAGAAATAATGGCAGATAATTTTTCCAAAATTAATAATAGATATCAACCACAGATTCAGGAAGCTCAGAGAACGCAAAGCAGGGTAAATATAATACACAGAGACACTCAGCTAGTCATATTCAAACTGCTGAAAACCAAAGACAAAGAAAATCTTGAAAGCAACAGGGTGGGTGGGGAGCCCACACTGGCTATAAAGCACAAGCGTAAGTACAGCTGACTTCTAACTTATACTTGGATTTTTTAAAACATAGATATATTTCTCTAATAATCCTGAAAGTAAAGTAAAATATTTTTTTAATTATTTTTTATTTTTTTAATCAGTATTTTTTTTAAATTATTGATCTTGTACAGTTTTCTGTCTTTTACTCCCCGCCCCAGCCCACCGCCCTAGCCCTCCCCACCTCCCTCCCATTTCCACCCTCCATAGTTTTTGTCCATGTGTCCTTTATACTTGTTACTCTAAACTGTTCCCCTTTTTCCCTGAAATTCCCTCCCCTCTCCCCTCTGGTTACTGTCAGACTGTTCTCGATTTCAGTGTCTTTGGTTATATTATGCTTATTTGTTTGTTTTGTACCATACACAAAAATAAATTCAAGGTGGATAAAAGATTTAAATATAAGCCGTGACACCATTAAAATCCTAGAGGATAACATAGGCAGGAAAATCTCAGATATTTCACGCAGCAACATTTTTACTGCTACATCCCCTAGAGCAAGGGACATAAAGGAAAGAATAAACAAATGGGATCTCATCAAAATAAAAAGCTTCTCCACAGCTAAAGAAAACAGTATTAAAATAAAAAGAGAACCAACTGTATGGGAAAACATATTTGCCAATGATACCTCAAACAAGGGTTTAATCTCCAAAACATATAAAGAACTTACACGACTCAACTCTAAGAAGACAACTCGAGCACCAACTTACACCATACACAAAAATAAACTCAAGGTGGATAAAAGATTTAAACATAAGCCGTAACACCATTAAAGTCCTAGAGGAGAACATAGGCAGGAAAATCTCAGATATTACACGCAGCAACATTTTTACTGATATGTCCCCTAAAGCAAGGGTCATAAAGGAAAGAATAAACAAATGGGATCTCATCAAAATAAAAAGCTTCTGCATGGCCAAGGAAAACAATATTAAAATAAAAAGAGAACCGACTGTGTGGGAAAACATATTTGCCAATGATACCTCAGATAATCTCCAAAATATACAAAGAACTTACACGACTCCACTCTAAGAAGACAAGCAACCCAATTAAAAAATGGGCAGAGTATCACCCTGGCTGGTGTAGCTCAGTGGATTGAGCGCGGGCCTGCGAACCGAAGGATCGCGGTTCGATTCCCAGTCAGGGCACATGCCTGGGTTGCGAGGCCAGTTCCCGGCAGGGGACATACAAGAGGCAACCGCACATTGATGTTTCTCTCCCTCTCTCCTTCCCTTCCCCTCTAAAGATAAATAAATAAAATCTAAAAGGAAAAAAAAAATGGGCAGAGGACTTGGGCAGACACTTCTCCAAGGAGGACATACAGACGATCCAGAGACACATGAAAAGATGCTCGATATCGCTAGCTATCAGAGAGATGCAAATTAAAACCACAATGAGATACAACTTGACACCAGTCAGAATGGCCCTTATAAACAAAGCAACAAACAGCAAGTGTTGGAGAGGTTGTGGAGTAAAGGGGACACTAGTGCACTGCTGGTGGGAGTGCAGGCTGGTACAACCACTATGGAAAACAGTATGGAATTTTCTAAAAAAGCTAAAAATGGATATACCTTTTGACCCAGCAATTCCACTGCTAGGACTATATCCTAAGAACCCTGAAACACCGATCCAAAAGAACCTATGCACCCCTATGTTTATAGCAGCACAATTTACAATAGCCAAGTGTTAGAAGCAACCTAGATGCCCATCAGTAAATGAATGGATCAAAAAACTGTGGTACATTTACACAATGGAATTCTATGCAGCAGAAAGAAAGAAGGAGCTCATACCCTTTGCAACTGCATGGATGGAACTTGAGAGCATCATGTTAAGTGAAGTAAGCCAGGCAGTGAAAGACAAATACCATATGATCTCACCTTTAACAGGAAGCTAATCAACAAAAATAACAAGCAAGCATAATATAACCAAAGACACAGAAATTGAGAACAGGCTGAAAGTCACCAGAGGGGAGAGAGGAGGGAATTTTAGGGGAAAAGGGGAAGGAATTACAGGAACAAGTATAAAGGACACATGGACAAAAACTATGGGGGGGTGGAAATGGGAGGGAGGAGGGGAGGACTGGGGTGGTGGGTTCAGGTGAGAATAAAAGACAGAAAACTGTACAAGATCAACAATTAAAATAAAAATTTAAAAAAAAATTTAAAAAATGGGCAAAGGACTTGAACAGACACTTCTCCAAGGAGGATATACAGAGGATCCAGAGACACATGAAAACATGCTCGATATTGCTAGCTATCAGACAGGTGCAAAATAAAACCACAATGAGATACCACTTGACACCAGTCAGAATGGCCATCATAAACAAAGCAACAAACAGCAAGTGTTGGAGAGGTTGTAGAGAAAAGGGGACCATAGTGGAAGTAGAGTAAAATATTAAAGAGATCTTGATATTTCAAAGTTTAATTTGAAATGCTTTTCATTTTTGTCCAATACTAGGTATGATATTGAAAAAAGATCTCTGAACTTAGGAGGAATGTATTTTAATGCCAATACACTTCTTATTAATTGCATAATTTTGATCAAAACACTTGACTTTCTGAGAATCTATTTTCCTCATTCACGAAATAGAGATGATATTACCTATTTATATAGGTTTAAATGGGAATGAATTACTGATATATGTAATATTTGATTTGTGTTAACTTTCCTACAGGAGTACCAACTCATAATTGGACTTAGAAACTGGATGATCTGGGCTTCCTATTTCTTCACAGTCTTCTTTTTTTATATGATTATTATCACTTTGATATGTGTGTTATTCTTTGCCAAGGCAAGTGTCTAATTTTGTGCAGTCCAGAAATTTAATTAGTCACCTATGTAATTTTAAGTTTTTAGTAGTCACTATAAATTTTAATGAGTAAAAAGAACAGGTGAAATTATTTTGATAATATATTTAATGTAATTCAACTTATACAAAATATTTCAATATGAAACCCATTTGAAAATTAAGATATTTTACATTCCTTTTTATTTTATTTTTATTTTTTAGTGAAATAGCATCTATTTTATACCTTATTATTTTGTGGGTGAGGGATTTGAGCAGGCTCAGCAGAATGATTTCTTTGCTCTACGTAGTGTTGAAGAGAATCACTTGGTGGAATTCAGTTAGTGGCTGGATTTGCCAGACAGGTCCCATATGGCTTCACCCAGATGCCTGTGTCTTGGCAGGCATGTATGGAAGGCTAGACTAAGCTGGGTCTCTCTCTCTTCCCACATGGTCTCAGGGCCTCTCCATGGGGTCTTTCTATCAGACCATGTGAAGACATGGTATCTCATCACTTCTGACTACAGCAGTCACAGGGTGCACCCAAATTCCAGGGGATGAATAAATAGACTCTACCTCTTGATGGGGGAAGGTGAGTCAAGAAATTTGGAGAACATGAACTCCATAAGCCTAGGGACTTTGTCTGTGTTGCTCGACGCTGTAACTACATTCTTTCTGTACTAAGTCTTCAAACTGCAGTGTATGTTTTCTACTTAAAACACATCGCAATCTATATGTAGTATTTTCATTAGAAATTCTTAATATGTATTTGATACTTTTTAGTGTAAATTAAAATAACTAAATGATAATAAAAATTCAGTCACACTAACTACCTTTCAAGTGCTCAGTAGCTGCATGTGGTTCTACTGTATTAGACATCTTAGTTCTCATTGATTGCAGCCTGCTGCATCTAACCTTTGAGAGGGATAAAGTAATCCCTCTTCTCTCAAATGTGGGCTGATTGTTCTCAGGTTGTCAGGAAGAGGAAATATGGCTTATATTATCTCCACTATGGAAACTGTAGCCTGCTCAATCTCTGAGGAAAAAAAAAAAACATAAACCATTCCATAAGAAATAAGTTGTTTAGTTAACTTTTCAACTCAATGAGCTTCAGTCAATGAGCAGTGTGATCTGTTTCTGTAGGGCTATCGTTTTCTTCCTTTTCCCTTGTGTTTATGGTGTGCCTTACATTATGTCATATTGTTTTATTTTAGATTTCCCGTGAACCAATCTTCCGCTACAGTGACTATAGTTTCATCTTTGTCTTTCTTATGTGCTATGCCATTGCTTCAATTTTCTTTGGCTTTATGGTTAGCACATTCTTCAATAAGGGTAAGCCTAACACTTCTCCTCTAATACAATTTCTCTTTTAATTGACCAAAATAGAGTAATATTTGGGTGCTCCTTTTAGCACCTGAATATAGTCAAACATAGTCTTGGCTTACATTCTATCATAGAAGATGAATTGAACGTGAAATGGTTGGACAGGAGGTAAAGGGAACATTGAAAATTAATATGGCCCAATGTATATATTAAAAAGGGATATAAAATAAAATCGTGACCAGTTAGAACTTAGAATAAAAAAAGAATGATGGGAGATGTACTTACCTCTTACTGTCCAGTTATAACTGATGTTCAGTTTGGCTAAACATTATGGTCAGAAAAGATGTAATGTTTAGAAATGATTACCTTTTACTCTAATGTTTGTGTTCCACTCTATTTTATAGTTAATGTGTTGGAGATATAGAGAGAGTTGAAAGTAGTGCTCGGTTTCAAGTCAAAATGGGTTTACAATTAAGTTTCTTAAGTATTCATTGTGAACCAATGTAAACTCTTGTTCTTCAATGTATGCAAATGAGTAATGAATGCTTTGTTGAAGAGCTACTAAGAAACTACCTTTGCTTGAAAAAATAGTAAAAAATTAAACAATGCTTTCTGCGGAAGTTGATTTCAAATCACTTCTGAAATCAAGTCAAGGGGTGGAGGTATTCATTCATTCATTCATTCACTCATGCAGCATGTCCTTCATGCACTTAACCATGTGGCAAGACTTGTACCATATACATAAAAACAAAGGAAAATTGATTTTCTTTGTGAACTCACATAAGAAAATATGTGAGCCCTGGCTGGTGTGGCTCAGTGGTTGAGTGCTGACCTGCAAATCAAAGGGTTGCCAGTTTGATTCACAGTCAGGGCACATGGCTGGGTTGCCAGCCAAGTGTTGGGAACCACCCTGCCTGGTTTCAGGAGTTGTAACCCCCGATGGCTAAGGCTGAGTGAGCGACCTTTGGACCGTGAGCCAGTAAGGAGACAAAGTTTATCTCCCTGGCAGGAGCGCAGCTTCTGCTTCATCCATAACTGGCCCCCAATGCTTGGTCTGTTAGCCAATGATGGGTAAGATTTCCTCAAGGGAGGGGTCACCTAAGACAGGCACGATCATCACGAGGGACTTGGGAGGCTACAGGAAAAGGGGGTGATGGACCCTTACCCCTCAGCTATCCTGACATAGCCTGAGTCCTCATTCTGTCTGTGAGAAGTCTCCTAATCTCTTGGCTGCCTTGCTGACTCTGCCTGAGTTAAGCCTGAAACACTGATAGAAGGCAGTGCAGCGCTGTGCTGTATAGGGCGGGCTCCCCAGGTGATCAGTCTTAAGAAAGAATATACAGAATCCTGTGAAACCTGCTTTGTTAGGAATGCTCTCAATTAAATGATAAGGGTCTGAGCAGGAAATGAGTTTGTTTTCCAAAGTTTTGTAGCCTTTTAGCTGACAGACCCTGACTCAGAATAAGCCCTTGTAGTTCTTTGTATGTTATCTATTGTTTGATCCTTGCTGCTTAACAGTGATTAATGAGCTTTACCTGTATTTCTGTGTAAAATGGACCTAATAAAAGCCCATTGAGGAAGAGGCTCTTGGCCCTTCTCCTTTGAGAGATCAGCTACCCTTCCTCCCCAAGCAGATCATGTCTTGGTAGGCTTATTCTCATCCATGATGGCTGGGGAGGGGGGCCCCTGTGGGTAGAGCCCTCCCCCACAGCCAAGTCCCTAGTGCGGGGAGCACAAGAGGCAACCATACAGTGATGTTTCTCTCCCTCTCTTTCTCCCTCCCTTCCCCTCTAAAAAATAAATAAATAAAATCTTCTAAAAATTAAAAAAAATATATGTGACCAAATAACCACAGATTGGTCTATTAGAGATTTTGTAGATAATTCTCTATTAGCAGTTTTAAATCACTCCCCAAAAGATTAAGGAATATTTTTAGACAAACATTAACCATTATACTGCCAATATTTTTCTGTAGGGAACCGGTTTGTTTTGGTCTGGCAAATGTGACTCAGCTCTGTATGGAAAACCGACAGAAGCAAAGTAGTGGGCAGGAGCCAGACCTTAGAACCAAGTTTTCCCATGGGAATCAGGCCTAGAAAAATGCATACAGACTGTTATGGCTTGCTTTTGCTAAAACTCCATCACCCTGGTCTAAAACAACCAATGCGTATTGTCTGTCTTCAAGGTAATTTCCAAAGCTTGAATTTTTCCAAGGACAGAGCTAATCGACTCACCACCATTCTCCTTTACATGTTATTTTAATTTCCTTGATTTTACCTAAAATGTAGACAACAATAGTCTACGTAATAGATAATAAATCCTTCTTTGATGTAAGACACGAGTAAAACAATAAAAGGTTGTCTAGGCAAGGGTTGGAGCACTCTCCTCTTGAGAGAGTGGCTGAGGCACTCATAGGTGCTCACCCGTTGAGAGAGTAGTTGTGCTGTTCCCTTTTGCTGCACAGAATTGCTGTCACCTGTGCATTTATTCTCGTCTTCAGTCACAACAGGTGGACTCTGCTGGCCAGAGGCGCCATATTTTTCTCCTGTAGCTGAACCATTAGAATATCATCCCTATTAAACTATTTTAGAGTATAACTATAGCTTTACAGTTAAGACTTTTAACTGTAAGGTAATTTAACTTTTAATATGTTATCACAAATATTAGTTGATTGGTTTTCGCAATTCACAATTGGTATTTATAATTAAGCAGAAAAGAATTATGCTGGCTTGAGACTCTTATTCTTAGAAAGGCCTCTTGAAGATTGGCCTTTGACTGCCATCTGGGAACTTAAATTTTGGTAAGATTCCCATTGCTCTCTAATAAGAGTGTCTCATGGTACCTAAACTGTGCAAATTATATGGTTTGTACTGAACATATGCTTTTCTTCTGGGAGTCTTGAACCTTGATATATGTTAGAAAGAGAATGCCTCTGTGACCAGCCCCCAACAAAAACCTTGGTCACCGGATCTCTAATGAACATCTGGTCAACTTTTCACACAGGTCACAGTTCATTGCTGGAGAAATTAAGCATAACCTGTGTGATTCCACTGAAAGAAAACACTTGGAATCATACCTGGTTTCCTCTAGGCTTTTCCCATGTTCCTTTTCCCTTTGCTGATTATGCTTTGCATCCTTCTGTTGTTATTATGACATTGTTTTTTTTTAATTAATCATAACTGTGAATATGACTATAGGCTAAATGCTGTGGTAGGCCAAGTCATTGAACTTTGGAGGACCCCCCAAGAAAACAATTAGCATAATGAAATTATAGATAAAGAAAAATAATATGTTGAGCTAAAACAGAAGGTGATGTGTCAAAAAATAAGTTATACTACATGATAAAGAGAAGATACTGTATTTATTTTAAAAGGAAAAGAACTTTTACTTTTGAATGTATAATAAACTAAATAAATGGAAGTACTCTCCCAACTAAAAAAATTAAAATGTGAGATAATGTCTTCTAAAACTTATTTTTATTGAGGATTTTAGCATCTATCAACAGCAATATTGGCCTATAGTTTCCTTACTTTGTTGTGGCTTTGTCTGGTTTTGGGATGAGGATGATGCTGGCTTCAAAAAAAGAGTTTGGGAGTCTTCACTCTTCCTTAAATGTTTTGTAAAATTATCCTGCAAAATCATCCAGTCCAGGGCTTTTGTGTGATGGGAGTTTTTTGATTACTGCTTTGATTTCACCAGGTGTTATTGGCCTGTTCAGGCTATCTGCTTCTTCATTCAGTTTTGGGAGATAATATTTTTCCAGAAATTTGTCCATATCACCCAAGTTTTCAAATTTCTTGGCATATAGTTCTTTGTAGTAATTTCTTATAATCCTTTGTATCTGTGTGGTATCAGTTGTAATCTCCTCTCTTTCATTTCTGATTTTGTTTGTATCCTCTCTCTTTTTTTCTTGATAAGTCTGCTTAAAAGCTTGTCAATTTTGTTTACCTTTTCAAAGAACCAGATCCTGGATTTATTGATCCTTTGGATTGTTCTTTTAGTCTCTGTATCATTTAATTCTGCTCTGATCTTGGTTATTTCATTCCTACTACTCGTTCTGGGCTTTGTTTGTTGTTTCTCCAGTTCTTGTAGATGTAGGTTTAGGTTGTTTATTTAAAATGTTTCTATCTTTTTTTAGGTAGGCCTGTATCACTTTGAACTTCCCTCTCAGGACAGCCTTTGCTGTGTCCCATAAGTTTTGGACTGTTCTGTGTTCATTTTCATTTGTTTCCAGAAACTTTTTGATTTCTTCCTTGATCTCATTATTTACCTATTCATTGTTAAATAGCATGTTATTAAATCTCCATGAATTTGAGTGTTTTTGAGTTTTGTCATTAGGGTTGGTTTCTAGTTTCAAGCCTGTGTGATGAGGTCTTGAGAAAATTCTTGATATAATTTCAATTTTCTGGAATTTTTTGAGTCTTGTTTTGTGTCCTATCATGTGATCTATCTTTGAAAATGTTCCATGTGCATTTGAAAAGAATGTGTATTTTGCCTCTTTGGGATGAAAGGTTTTACACACACACACACACACACACACACACACACACACACACATAATCAGTTAAGTCTATTTGATCAAGGACATTTTCAATGCCACAACATACTTGTTGATATTTTGTTTAAAAGATCCATCCATTTTTGACAGTGGGGTGTTAAAATCCCCTAGTATAACTGTGTTGCTGTCTGTATCTTTCTTGAAGTGCTCCAAGATTTTCCTTATATATTTGGGTGCTCCTATGTTGGGTGCATATATGTTTCTAATGTTTATGTCTTCTTGATGGATTCTTCTCTTGAGTATTATAAAGTGTCCTTCTGTGTCTCTTTTTATGGCCTCTGTTTTCATGTCTATTTTGTGTTATATAAGTATTGCTACACCAGCTTATTTTTGCTGCCCATTTGCTTGAAGTATTTTTTTCCAACCCTTCATTTTCTGTTTGTGTAGGCCTTTTGTTGTGTGGTGGGTCTCTTGTAGGCAGCATATGTATGGTTCATGTTCCATTCAGCTACTCTATGTCTTTTGATTGGATCTTTTAATCCATTTACCTTTGAAGTTATTACTGATAGGTACTTATTCACTGTCCCTCTTTCTATTTGTGTTCTTCTGTCTTTCACTCTTTTCCTCTTCTTAAAGCAGTCCCTTTAGCATATCTTGCAGTGCTGGTTTGGTGGCGGTGTGTTATTTTAGTCTATTTTTGTCTGAGAAACTACTTATTTTGCCTTCCATGTTAATTGAGAGCCTTTCTGGGTAAACAGTCTTGGTTGAAGGCCTTTGCTTTACATCACTTGGAATATTTCTAGTCATTCTCTTCTGACTTGTAGTGTTTCTGTTGAGAAATCAGCTGCTAACCTTATCAGAGCTCCCTTCTATGTTACCCCTTGTTGCTCCCTTGCTGCTTTTAAGATTCTCTCTTTGTCTTTAAAATTTGGCATTTTAGTTATGATGTGTCTTGGAGTAGGCTTCTGTGGGTTCCTTTTGATTGGGATCCTCGGTGTTTCATGAACTTGCATGGCTTTCCCCATCTCGAGGTTTGGTAATTATCTGTTATTATTTTCTTAAACAGGGTTTCTATGCCTTGTTCATTTTCTTCTCCTTCTGATATACCTATGTTTCGAATGTTGTTGCATTTCATGTTGTTTTGCAGTTCCCTTAATCTGTTATCATATTTTTTTAGTCTTCTTTCCTGCAGGTGCTCTACCTGGGTATTTCTTTTTACCTTATCTTCTAGCTTAGTAATTTGGTCCTCTGCTTCATCTAGACTGCTTATAATTTCTTGTAGTGTATTTTCGTTTCAGATATTGTATTCTTCATTTCTTCCTAGTTCTTGTTTATAGTTTCTAATTTCCTTTTTCATACTGTTGTAGTTCCCACTTAGTTCCTTATAGTTGTCTGTTGGTTCCTTGAGCATCTTTATAATCATTCTTTTGAATTCTATATCTAATAGTTTGCTTGCCTCCATTTCATTTAGCTCTTTTAGTGGGGAGTCTTTCATTCCTTTCAATTGAGGGTTCTTTCTTTGTCTTCCCATTTTATGTGACTCTTTTTGTTTGATTCTGCGATTCCAGATGCTCTGCTTTGCCAGCTCTCTTCATAGGGTGAATTTGTGTGGTAGAAGTTCTGAGGGACTCAGTGGTGTGGTCTCTTTGATCTCCCTGTCTGGATGCTGTAGGGTTGTCCTTTCTTACATTTGTGTGGGCTCCCTTGTTGTACTTGGGCTGTACCTGTTGGTAGTTTTTTTGTTGGTGGGTTCTCCACTTCAGCAGGTTTACTTATATTTACAACTCCTACCTTGTCTTGTATGTGATCTGGGGCAGGGTGAAGGTGGAGTGGACTATAACAGTGGGAGAGAGTATTCTATGGGATAAAGTACAAACAAGTAGAGAACAGGTAGGAGTTCCTTTGGAGAAATACAGCAATAACCATGATATTTCACTCAACTAGCCACTGTTAATAAAAGGTGAAAAAGAGATTAGAATCTTATTAGAAGGCAAAAAGAATGTGAGCTGACTTTAGAAAGAAGAGCACTTGTTTGAGTTTAGATGGTGAGATATAGTGAGAGTAAAGGATAGAAAGTTGGCAGAATGTGTGAGAGAATAAAGTTAACCATAAGTGCAGTAAAGCTCAGGAAGATGGCAAAATGGAATAAGACCAGAGAAGTGTGTCTGTGGAATTGGGAATAACAATAATATGATAAGAAATATATAATCTGAATAAAAAGAACAAAAAGTAAAAGACCAATAGTAGTATATTATTGGAATATGAGTGAAGTGAGAGAAGAAAAATTAAAATGCAATATGAAAAAGAGAATAAAGAAAATCAATCAAACAATGAAATCAAACAAAACAAAAAACTACATGGAAAGAAGACAAATAAATAAATTAAAATAACAAAAGAAATGCACATTCTGAAGGATGGTAAAATGGAATTTGTCTCAGCTGTTGGCCTTCTGACTTCTTTCTGGATCTGCCTTTGGTCTTCTCTCAGCTCCAGGTCTTATTGTCTTACATGCCCATATTTAAACTTCTCTACAAACTTTAGCTTCCCAACTTCATATCAGCTGGGATTCTGTTGGCTGTCCACTCTGTTCTTTGGAAAATTGGGTGGGTGTCCCACTGGGTGCACGAGCAAGTGGGTTTAGTCCCACCTACCTCGAAGCCATCTTCCAGACATCAAGAATGAAATATTGTACACTTGTCACCTGGGCACCAGCAAATGGGTGGCAGAGTGGACGACAGATGCTTGAGGAGAGACTGAGGACAGAGGCTTTGAGGAGGAAAGCAGAGGGTTTGCCAGAGAAGCAACCAGGATTCCCAGTGCTGGCTTATCACCTACACAGCAGCCAGAATGTCTATCATTAATAAATCAACAAACAACTCTTGATGAGGATATGGGGAAAAGGGAACCCTAGTGCACTGTTGGTGGGAATGCAGACTGATACAGCCACTATAAAACAGTATGGAATTTCCTTAAAAAATTAAAAATGGAACTGTCTTTTAAACCATGAATTCCACTATAAAATATGACCAGAGACATTGAAATAAGGAACAAACTGACAATAACCAGAGAGGAGCAGGGAGAGGGGTATTCAGGGATAAGAGGGGAAGGGCCATCAAAGAACACGTATAGAGGACACTTGGACAAAACCAAAGAGGGTAGATTTGAGGGTGGGAGGCAGGGATGCATGGAGCTGGGGGCGGGGGGCATGATGAGGTGAAAATAGAGACAACTGTACTTGAACAACAATAAAAAAAAAAGAATCTTGAGTCACCAATTTAAAAGAACTTATTCACACCTATCTTCATAGCAGTACTATTTATAATAGCCAAATACTGGAAATATCCTAAGTGCCCATCAGTAGATGAGTATATCAAAAAACTGTGGTACATTTACACAGTGGAATAGTACACAGGAGAAAGAATAAAGGAATTCCTACCTTTTGTGGATGGAATTGGAGAATATCATACTAAGTGAAATAAGGCAGTCAGTGAAAAAAAAATCCATATGATCTCCCTTATAAGGGGGATGTAATGTACAAAATAAACTGATGAGCAGAATAGAACCAGAGTCATGGAAGCATGGAACAGACTGACAGCAGGGATGGGTGAGGGGGATAATCATGAAAATAAGGGGAAGGGACTAGTCAAAGAACATATATGAATGACCCATGAACATGGACAATGTTGTGGGAATTGTCTGTGCAAGCAGGGGTTGGCTGGGTACAGGAAGACAAAGGGAAAAAATTGGGACAACTGTAATAGAACAATAATAACAAAAAATACCATATGATTTCACAAATATGTGGAATTTAAAGAACAAAACAAATCAGCAAACAAAATTTAAACAGACTTGTGCACATAGAGAACAGATTTATAGATGCCAGAGTGAATGGAGGATATAAGGCTGGTGTAAGAGGCAAGAGGATTAAGAAGTACAGATTGGGGGGGGGGGGTGGTAAAAGAAGTGTAGGAGACCGTTCTTCGTGGCGTGGGCCCAGCTCCCAATCGGAGATGCACGGGACCCACGTCCACAGATGGGTTCTCCCGTGGGGAATCAGGCCTACATTTGTACCTAAGCTGCCTTGAGTCTTGCTTTTGCTAAAAACTCTCTCACCCTGAATTAAGAAAGCAAGTGCTTATTGTAACTTCCTAAAATCCATGCTAAACCTTCCTAGGATGAGTGTAACCAGTTTGACCACCTTTTCCTTTTTCATTTGCAAATATCCTTCTTCTGTGATGCGATTAGCGGCATTGGCTCCTTTGTTGTCTGTAAAAGGTAACCCCCTAAAGTGGACCTGTGCATAATAAATGAGGACTATAATGTAATGTGACCAGAAACCCAATAAAGGCCGGTCATGGCAGAGGCCCCAGCTTTTGCTCCCCTTGAGAGAAAAGCCATGCTGTCCTTTTTTCCTCCACCAGATATGGTAGTCCATGTGAATGTCTCATTTTATCCATAATGATGCGTACACTGCGGGCTGGTATCTGCATCAAAGAAGTATAGATTGGTAAAAATAGTCACATGAATGTAAAGTACAGCATAGGGATTATAGTCAATAATATTGTACTAACTATGTATGGTACCAGTAAGATAATATTGGAAATATTGAGGGGGACACTTTGTAAAATATATGATTGTCTAATCACTGTGCTGTATGCCTGAAACTAATATAAACAATATTGAATGTAAACTGTAATATAAGACCTGCAACAATAAAAACATAGAGGAAAACATAGATACTAAACTTATGGGCCTTTGTCTTAGAGAAGAAGTTCTGAATTTAATCCCGAAGGCAAGAGAAATAAATGCAACAAAGATGTATGGGACTATATCAAACTAAAAAGCTTCTGCACAACAAAACAAACTGCCCACAAAACAAAAAGGAAACCAACTGAATGGGAGAAGATATTTGCAAATGACAACTCCAACAAGGGGTTAATATCAAAAATATACAAAGAACCCATACTGCACAACACCAAAAAAAAGTAACCCAGTTAAAAATTGGGTAGAAAACTTGAATAGACATTTGTCCCAAGTAGACATACAAATGGCCAACAGACATATGAAAAGATGCTCAACTTCACTAGCTATTAGGAAAATGCAAATAAAAACTACAATGAAATACCACCTCACCTGTTAAAGAATGGTTATTATCAACAAGACATACAAGTAATAACAAGTGTTGGAGAGGTTGTAGAGAAAAAGTACCCTTCATTCACTGCTGGTGAGAATTTCCTTACTAGTAATTCACTATGTACAGCCACTATGGAAAACAGCATGGAAGTTTCTCAAAAAATTAAGAGTAGAGTTACCATATAACCCAGTGATCCCTCTTCTGGATATCTACTACCTGAAAATTTTGAAAACATATTTGTAAAGATATATGTAGCCCTATGTTCATTGCACATTATTTATAGTGGCTAAGACATAGAAACAACCAAAGTGTCCTTAGATAGAGAATTGGATAAAGAAGATGTGGTACAAATATACAATGGAATACTACTCAGTCATAAAAGATGAAATACTGACATTTTCAACAGCATGGATGGATCTTGAGAATGTCGTGATAAGCAAAGTAAATCATACAGAAAAAGTCAGGAACCATTGATTTTACTCATATGTGTGATATAAAACTGAAAGCAGCAAATTAAAAAAAAAAAAACAAGAAAACAAACAAATTTAAAGAAAAAAAAAAAAGGAAAAGAAAGCTTCCCAGACTGGGTCTGCTAAAGGAAATGTACAGTCTCATGGCCAGAAAACTAAATAGTGAGGATGAACATGATGAAAATGGATCAGTAAAGAGAGTGAGAGAAGAAACAGAAGAACCTACATCAGAACAGCAAAAAACAAAAAATTGTGCCAGAGACCAGTAGTTGCATAAACAAAGTTTTTATTCATTTTAATTAGCTTTCATCGGCTTTTGTCTTTGGAAGCTTTTAAAAAGAAAACTGAACTGGGTTCACTTCAATGTCCATTTGTAAGAAAAGACAATTTTTTGTTATTTAGCTTATCTGTTTCTGTTATCCAAATGAGGATTTTTTTTGATGTACAGTTATATGTTATTTCAGATTATTCAAATATCAAAAGATTCTTGTACTAAATTGCTTTTGCAATATGAGAATGTATTAGTACAAAGTCATAAAATATATGCTATATATAAAGAGAAAAAAACAAAAACGCATAGACACCAGAGAGAAGGGAATGGGGGAGTAGTAGTAAAAAATAAAAGAGGTCAAATGTTTGGTGACAGAAGATGATTTGACTTTGGGCAGTAGGCACACAATACATACAGATCATGTATCATAGAACTGTACACTTGAAACCTATGTAATTTTATTAATTAATGTTACCCCAGTAAGTTAATCCATAAAAAGTAAATACAGGAAAGTGCCATTGTAAAATTTTTTAAAGTGCCAAATATGATCTGGCCAAAGGGCCTTGGATTAAAAGAGATTATGACCTGGGAGAAGATAGAGATTTGTTTAGTCCTCTATTTGCATGCCTAGAACTTGAAATGGAGTGATTGGCAGAGACTACCATGTCTCTCAAGTAAACCAGCTATCTGGGACTTATCAGGGTCAAAAGTTCTGTGGAACACATTTGTAAAAGTCCGTCATTGTATATTTGAGAATTGAAATGTATGCCTTGGTTACTATCAGTAATAAATATAGCTAAAGGTGATAAGACCTCATAATGGTGGTCTTAGTGTATGTAGAGAAATGTGATTTTGATTTATATTTTGAATATCTGGAAGCAAAAAGATTCCCAGGGTTTTTTACCCTGAGGAGAGAACTGTAGAAATGGCCCAACAGTTTGTAATGTGAATATGAGGCAATTTGTTGATCAGAACATCAGTACTGAGATGATTCCCTGAAGTTTAGCCAAGGTTGTTGGCCTTAGAAGTTTCTTTATCAGAGACATCATGATTAAGGGCTGGAAAGCAGAAACTCTACTGATCTCCATCATTTATGATGATGGCAATGCCATTTGTGCAGTCTATGAATTCCTATTTATATTCACTCAGTTAAACCCAAGGGGATCCCCAGGTAGTCAAGAAATCTGGAGGAAGGGTGATCTAGAAAGGACTGAGGTCAGAGGAGACCACTTCCTTCTACAAGTGGAATATGCCAGAAGGCTCAGGTTTGTTCTCATTTTATATAAATGAGGCCTCAGTAGATGTGCCAAGCTTCTGGGGTACTACTTCCATGACCCAAGGCATAATGGGTAGCTGGTGATAGACAGTCAAAATATCAGAGTATATGAAAGCCTCTATTTACAGTAGAGTCTGATATATGGCCAGCAATTTTTGCTTTGAAGATGTATAGCACAGAGTCAAGATGCGAAGTTTCTTGCATTAAAAGCCTTGGGCAATGTTTGGTCATTAAGGTAGTCCAGAGACAACAGGAGTCATGAGAACAGGTTGTCAAAACCTCCTACAGTGAACAAGTCTCATAGCACTAACATGATTGCTTATTGATCTAATTTGCACAGATTTAAAGCCTTTTGTTAGAAGGTGCACTATTTAAGGCAGGCTTATTTGTAAGTAGCGGCATTAGTGAGATTAATTCGAATTTATAATGGGCACAATATTGTCATCAAATACAAAAAGGACTAAGAGACACTGGATTAGCATGTGTTTACCGAGTGTGTCAAATTATTCTCCTTGAAGGAGATAACCTGTGCCCGTGGAGAAAGGTATATGCAGTTAATATCTTGTCTGCAAAGTTTGTGTGCATTGGCAAAGCTGTTGAGGTATAATTTTAAACGGATTGGTTATATTGATCATTATTTCATGTGTTTACATACATTTTCTTTGGAGAAATGCTCGTTCAAGTTCTTTGCCCATTTAAAATTGGGTTGATAGGTACTTTTTGTTGTTGAGTTTGAGGAATTCTTTATACATTCTGATTACTAATCTCTTTTGAGATATGTGAGTTGCAGCTATTTCCTCCCATTCTGTGGGTTGCCTTTTGACTTGTTGATAGTGTTCTTTTATGCACAAAAGCTTTTAATTTTGAGGAAGTACAGTTTGTTTATTTTTGCCCTTGTTACTTTTGCCATTGGTGTCAGATCCAAGAAATCACTACCAGAGTCAATATCAGGAAGATTTTATCCTGTTTTCTTATCAAAGTTTTATAGTTTTAGGGCTTATGTTTAGGAATTTAATTCATTTTGAGTTAATTTTTATATAGTGTTTCTTTTGCTTACATATGGCCACTTTCCCCAGCACTGTTTGTTGAAATTACTGTCTTTTTCCCCATTTAAAGATGTTGGCATCCTTTTTGAAAATTATTTGATCATCTACATGTAAGCTTGCCTCTGAGTTCTTTATTCTATTCCATTACTCTGTGCCACACTGTGCTTGTTATAACTTTGTAGTGAATTTTGAAATCAGGAAGTGTGAATCCTCCAGTTTTCTTCATTTTTTTCAAGATGATTATGGTTATTTGGCGTCCCTTCAGATTTTGTAGAAATTTTAGGATTGTTTTTTCATTTTCACAAAAAAAGGAGTTATTGTGGTATTGATAAGAATTGCATTGAATCTGTAGATTACTTTGGGTGGCATTGTCATATTAACAGTATTAAGTCTTCCAATCCATGAACATGTGATGTATTTTTATTTATTTGGCTTCTTTAGGGTCTTACAGCAATATTTTGTGTTTTTAGTGTATAAATCTTTCACCTGCATGGTTATGATAATTCCTAAATATTTTATTTCTCTGATGCTATTATAAGTGAAATTGTTCAGTAGTTTAGTTGTAATATTGATGTGGTTGTGGGAGGATGCAAATATGACATTTATCTATGCCACCATCTTGATTGAAAGCTCTAAATGACTCTAAATATTTATTGCATGTGGTAAAAATCTTATACATTAACACACTATATACATTAATTTATTTATTCAATACATAGTTACTGAGCACATGCTATATACTAGACATTGGTGATACAAAAGTCAACTTCCTTTTTACAGCTTACAAAGGAATTCTATTCCTTTAATGTAATCTAAAAAGTTCCTTTTAATTCATTATTTTGCATATTTTTTAAAACTGACTTTGCAATTTCTTTCTTATTTACAGCCCACTTGGCTGCTTCTGCTGGAAGCTTTCTATATTTTGCCAGTTTCTTTCCGTTCAGATCCATTGCTCAAAACTATGGACAGATAACCCTCACCAACAAGGTGGCTGCCTGTCTCAGCTCAAATGTTGCACTGGCACTGGGGATTAATCTTCTGGTCAAGTTGGAAATAAAAGGTAAGTGTTTGCCTTGAAAATTTTGCCTTTGCTATTTGATTTCTAGAAATGGAGAATAAGGCAGTATGAGTGAAACAGTGAGTGGGGAAGTAAGAAATGTAATAAAAATTATTTATCCCTAGATTTTTTTATTATAAAGGCACTTATGTGAACTGTAAAAATATCAGAAGTGTGAAAAATTATTTTCATCTCTTCACAATAAACCCCCAGTTATGCTCTCAGAGAAATAATTTAAAACCTTCTAATTTACAACTTGCTGTATTTACCTAATGCTATATATTAGACCTTTTCCCACATGGATATGCTCCATTTTTCCCACAAAGTTGTATAATATTCCATTGTGAAGAGGTACTATAATGAGCCAGTTCTCTATCAATGTAGATTTAAGTGGTTTCCAATTTTTTGCTATACCTACAATAGTAAACATATACGATATTTTTTGGAGTATAAGATGCACTCCTCCCCAAAAAATTTGGGAGGAATTAATCTTCCTCCCAAATTAATCCCCAGATTAATCCCCAGAATAATGGTTGTTAATGCTGCTGTTGAGTTCTATTTACATTTAAATTGGTAAAATATTATATTATTTATGTTATTAAATATTTTACCACATTTTTTGCTTCAACATTTTTTTTCCTATTTTCCTGCTCTAAAACCTAGGTGCATTTTTTGGTCTGACAAATACAGTATTTCCTCACACAATATGCATACTAGTATAAATAAATTCCTAGATATAAAATGCTACCTTATAAGGTATTCATAACTTAATTTTAATTGCTATTATGATAACCTTCAAAAGGAAATCAATTTCTCTAATAGCACATGGATTTTTCTACATCTTTTGCAATAATACATTTATTAATCTCATTTAAAAAAACAAATATAGCTTTTTTATTTCCTATAACTAATTTTTAATTTTCCTCCAAACCCTACATATACTGGGCTGAATAAAATAAATGTAATGTAAGTCTAACTCAGTGATTTATTTTTTGTTCATCTGAATGAGTCAGTCTTTCAAACATCTCTCTTCTCCTTTTATTCTTTAAGATGATAATTTTAAACATAATGTGATATATGTGGGGATGGGAATTTATGAATCTCTTTCAGTTGGGTGAAAATGGGACCTCAAATCTGTATGGTATTCTCTGGATCTTTTGCCTGGAGTACCTAGCCTGAGCTGAAGTGTAATTGTTTATTTTGGCTCATGTAACACAATAAACTGGTACCTCATCTGTTAGAAATGTGATTCCGGCCACTTTCCTCATCTAGGTCTCTGCCACTGTCCAGCCCTTGCGGAGACTCTTTGGCCTTCACAGACACTTAGAAAATTCTGCAAGTTCTGACTTTTAGCCATAAGGAGCCAGTAGCACCACTTCTGGCCCATTTATCTAGCTGCCTAATTCTTTCAATACCAGTGCCACCATCTAGACACATAATGGGCTATTTCTACATGATCTCACCTGAATGATTCTCCAGGGACTCACTGAAATGGGAAAACCTATGATCCAAAAGGAAACCTCTGTCCTTTTCACTCTTACTGCGGGGAGGGTGGCCTTATCTCCTTGTCTTTCTTTCTAGAATGGACTTCCTATCCAAAATAACATTTGAATTGTTAGCTTCCCTAACTTAATATAATCAAATGTGCCGATTTTTATAAGAAATTCTTTCATACCAAGTGCCATAAATACTATTTTTTAAAACCATTTTTCATTGTTGTTCTATTAAGTTGTCCCAATTTTCCCCCGTTTGCCTTCCTCCACCCCTCAGTCCCATGGTCAATTACCACACTGTTGTCCATGTCCGTGGGTCATTCATACATGCTCTTTGACTAGTCCCTTCCCCTTGTTTCCACCATTATCTCCTCCCTACCTCGCCTCTGGCTGCTGTCAGTGTGTTCCATGTTTCCATGCCTGTAGTTCTATTTTGTTCATTAGATTCCTCTTATAGTGAAATCATATGGTATTTGTCTTTTACCACCTGGTTGATTTTACTTAGCATAATATTCTGCAGTTCCATCCATGCTGCCACAAAAGGTAGGAGTTCCTTCTTTCATTCTGCTGCATAGTATTCCATTGTGTAAATGTACCAGTTTTTTGACCCACTCTTCTACTGATGACCACTGAGGCTATTTCCAGCACTTGGCTATTATAAATAGCACCACTATGAACATAGGGGTGCATAAGTTCCTTTGAATTGGTGATCTGAGATTCTTAGGGTGTAATCCCAGCAGCACAATAGGTGGGTCAAAAAGCAGTTCTGTTTTTAGTTTTTTGAAGAAATTTCATACTGTTTTCAAGAGTGGCTGCACCAGTCTGCATTCACTAGGGTTCCCTTTTCTCTACATTCTCTCTGGCACTTGTATGTTGATTTATTAATGATGCTCTTCTGACAGTGATGAGGTGATATCTCAATGTGTTTTTAATTTGCATCTTTCTGATGGTTAGTGATGTTGAGCATCTTCTCATGTATCTATGGGCCATCTGTACATCCTCCTTGGAGAAGTGTCTGTTCAGATTGTGGGCCCATTTTTTAATTGGGTTGTCTTCCTGGTGTTGAGTCATATCAGTTCTTTACATATTGTGGAAATCAAACTCTTGTCTGATGTTTCATTGGCAAATATGTTCTCCCCTAGAGTCAGTTCCCCTTTCATTTTGATGATAGTTTCTTTAGCCATGTAGAAGCTTTTAGGTTTGATATAGTCCCACTTGTTTATTTTTTCATGTATATTCCTTGGCCTAGGCTACATATTGACAAAAATATTACTACGTGAGATATCTGAAATTTTCCTGCCTATGTTTTCTTCTAGGAGTTTTATGGTATCATGACTTATATTTATAAGTCTTTTATCCATTTTGAGTTTATTCTGGTACACAGTGTAAGTTGGTGATGTAGTTTCATTTATTTTGCATGTACCAGTCCAGTTGTACCAACACCATTTATTGAAGATGCTATCTTTACTCCATTTTATGCTCATGCTCCCTTTGTTGAATATTAATTGACCATAGAGACTGAGGTTTATTTCTGGGTTCTCTATTCTGTTCCACTGATTTATGTATCTATTCGTAAGCCAGTACCATACTGTTTTAATTGCAGTGTAGTATAGTTTTACTATAGTTTGATATCAGACATTGTGATCCCCCCCTACATAACAATGCTTTTTAAACATTGTTGAGGCTATTTGGGGTCATTTTTGGTTCCACATAAATTTTTGAAATATTTGTTCCAGATTTGTGAAATATGCCACTGGTATTTTCATGTGAATTGCATTGAATCTATAGATTGCTTTGGGTAGTATGCACATTTTAATTATGTTAATTCTTCCAGTGCATGAATACAGTATGTTTCCATTTACCATATTTTTCAGACTGTAAGATGCACTTTTTAACCACATTTTTTGCTTCAAAATTTTTTCTCCTATTTTCCTCCTCTAAAACCTAGGTGTGTTTTATGGTGCCAAACCCAGACACACCTAGGTTTTAGAGGAGGAAAATAGGGGGGAAATTTTTGAAGCAAAAAACGTGATAAAAAAGTTTATCTTATAGTCCGAAAAATACAGTATTTGTATCTTCCTTAATTTCTTTCTTCAGTTGTCTGTAGTTTTCTGAATACAGGTCTTTTACCTCCTTGGTTAAATTTATTCCTAGGTATTTTACTTCTCTTGTTGCTATAGTAAATGGGATTTTTTTCCTAGATTCTTTCTAATTTCTCATTCTTAGCATACAAAAATAGCATCAGTTTCTGAATATTGACTTTTTATGCCACTGTTTTACCAAATTCACTTATTAGGTTGAGTAGTTTTTTGGTGGGGACTATAGGGTTTTCTATGTACACTATCATGTCACCTAATGATAACGACAGTTTTACTTCCTCCTCTGCAATTTGGATACCTTTTATTTCCTTTTCTTGTCTGATTGCTGTGGCTAGGACTTCCAGTACTATGTTGAATAACAGTGGTGAGAGAGGAAATCCTTATCTTGTTCCTGATCTTAGGGGAAAGATTTTAGTTTTTGTACATTGAGTATAATGTTGGCTGTAGATTTCTCATATATGGCTTTTATTCTGTTGAGGTATGCTCCTTCTACTCTCACTTTACTGTATGTTTTATCATAAATTGGTGCTGGATTTTATCAAATGCTTTTTCAGCATCTATTGATATGATCATGTGATTTTTGCCCTTCATTTTGTTTATGTGGTATATTACATTTATTGATTTGTGAATGTTTTACCACCCTTGCATCCCTGGGATGAATCCCACTTGAACCTAGTGCATGATCTTTTTAATGTATTTCTGCAACCGGATTGCTAGTATTTTGTTGAGAATTTTAGCACCTGTGTTCATCAGACATACTGGCCTGTAGTTTTCTTTCTTTGTTGTGTCTTTACCTGGTTTTGGTATTAGGATGATGCTGGACTCATAAAAAAAACTTTGGGAGTCTTCCCTCTTCTTGAATATTTTGGAATAGTGTGAGAAGCCTAGGAGTTCATTCTTCTTTAAACGTTTGGTAAAATTCATGTATGAAACCATCTGGTCTAGGGCTTTTGTATGCCAAGAGTTTTTTTTATTACTGCTTCAATTTCACTAGTTGTTGTTGGTCTATTCAGCCTTTCTGCTTCTTCTCGATTCAGTTTTGGCAGATTGTCTATTTATGGAAATATACATTTTATATATTTGTAATATATAAAATTTTTATAAATTTTTAATTTATAAAATTAAATTTTATAAATAATTTTTATAAAAATTTGTCTGTTTTCCCCAGATTGTTTAATTTTTTGGCATATAGTTGTTCATAGTAATTTCTTACCATCCTTTGTATTTTTTTGGATTCAGTTGTAACTTCTCTTTTGTTTCTGATTTCATTTATTTGGGTCCTCACTCTATTCTTGATCAGTCTGCTTAAAAGTTTGTCAATTTTGTTTATCTTTTAAGTACTTTTTTTTTAGATTTTTTTATTTATTTATCTTTAGAGGGGAAGGGAAGGAGAGAGGGAGAGAAACATCAATGTGCGGTTGCCTCTTGTATGTCCCCTGCCGGGAACTGGCCTGGCAACCCAGGCATGTGCCCTGACTGGGAATCGAACCGCGATCCTTCGGTTCGCAGGCCCGCACTCAATCCACTGAGCTACACCAGCCAGGGCTGTTTATCTTTTCAAAGAACTAGCTCCTGGATTCATTGATCCTTTGAATTGTTTTTTCAGTCTCTGAGTTATTTAATTCTGCTCTGATCTTGATTATTTCCTTCCTTGCACTCACTCTGGGCTTTGTTTGTTGTGGTTCACTCAGTTCTTTTAGAAGTAAGAAGTAATCTTTTAGATTAAGTTGTTCATTTGAGATTTTTCTGTCTAGTTTGGATAGGCCTGTGTTGCTATGGACTTCTCTCTCTGTACTGCCTTTGCTGTGTCCCATAGGGTTTTGGGTTGCTGTGTGTTACTTTTATTTATCTCTAGATAGTTTTTGCTTTCTTCTTTGATTTCATTGTTGACCCATTCATTATAAATAACATGTAATTCAGTCTCCTTGTATTTGAATGTTTTTGAGTTTTTGCATTGAGTTTGGTTTCTAGTTTCAGACCTGTGTGATCTGAACATATGTTTGATATGATTTCACTTTTCTTGAAATTGAGTCTTGTTTTGTGTTCTACCATGTGGTCTATCTTTGTACATGCTCGCTGTGCATTTGAAAAGAATATATATTTTGCTTCTTTGGGGTAAAAGGTTCTGCAGATATCAATTAAGTCCATTTGATCTATAGTGTAATTGAGCCCCACCATATCCTTGTTGGTTTTTTGTTTGGAAGATCTATCCGTTGTTGACAGTAGGGTGTTAAAATCCTTTATGATGACTGTGTTGTCAATATCTCTTTTGAAGTCCTCCAAGAATTTCTTTATATATTTAGGTGCTCCTATGTTGGATGCATAAGGTTTACAGATGTCATATTCTTCTGTTGGATTGTTCCTTTAAGTATTATATATATAGTGACCTTCTTTTTCCTTTTTTATACCTTTTGTTTTGAAGTTTATTTTTGTCTAATATAAGTACCACAGCTTTCTTTTTATATCTTTTTGTTTGGAATATATATTTTCTAATGGAATAACTATTTATTTATTTTTCTTTATTGTTCAATTAAATTGTTTTCATTTTCACCCTACCATGCCCCCTTCCCTATCCATCCCCATCTCCCATCCTGGTGGAACCTACCCTCCCCTTTGGCTTTGTCCATGTGTCCATTATACATGTTCCTTGATGGCCCTTTTCCTATTATCCCTCTCCCTGCTCTTCTCTGATTACTGTCAGTTTGTTCTTTATTTCAGTGTTTCTGGCTGTATTTTGCTTCCTTCTTTTGTTTTGTTTTTGTTAATTATGTTCCACTTATAGGTGAGATCATATGGTATTTCTATTTTACCATCTAGCTTATTTCACTCAGCATAATGCTTTCCAGTTCCATCAATGTTGTTGTTAAGGTTAGGCATTCCTTCATTCTTTTGCTGCGTACTATTCCATTGTGTAAATGTACTAGTGTTTTTTGATCCACTCATTTACTGATGGGCATTTAGGTTGCTTCCAGCACTTGGCTGTTGTAAATTGTGCTGCTGTGAACATTGGCATGCATAGGTTCATTTGAACTGGTGTTTCAGTATCCTTAGTGTATAATCTCAGCAGAGGTATTGCTGGGTCAAGAGGCAATTCTGTTTTTAGTTTTCTGAGGAAATTCCCTACTGTTTTCTGCTGTCGCTGGACCAGTCTGCATCATATTTTCTGTCCCTACACTTTCAACTTGTATAGGTCTTTTGTTCTTAAGTGGATCCCTTGTAGACAGCATATATGTGGGTCTTTCCTCTCCTTTTTATACATCCCTTTAACATCTCTTGTAGTGCTGCCTTGGTGGAGATGTACTCTTTTAGCATTCTTTTGTCTGGAAAGCTCAGTGTTTCACCTTCCAATTTAAATGAGAGCCTTGCTAGAATATTTCATGCCAAATCCTTCTGGCTTGTAGTATTTCTGTTAATAAATCTGCTGATAGAACTTCTGGCCAAGATGGAGGTGTAGGTGGACACACTGTGCCTCCTCACACAACCAAAATTAAGGACAACAAAGATTTGGAAACAAGAAAACAATCAGAACTGATAGAAAATTGAACTGTATGGAAGTCCAACAACCATTCATCCAGACCATTAAGAGGGGCAGAATTGCGGCAGGAAAAAGTGGAGGTTGGCGGACTTGAGGACGTAAGGAGCAGTGGCTGGCACATCCCAGGCATGCAGCCAGCAACTAGCAGACCCCAGGTGTACATGCAGCGGCTAGCGGACCCTGGGAACCGAGTGGCAATGGGCAGACCCAGTGAGGCCGAGCAAGGTGGCTGGCCGACCAGGCGGTCCCACATTTGCATGCAGATAATCCAGGTGAAGGGGAAGCAGCCGAAGGGACTGGAATCCAACAGAGAGCAGAGTAAGCACCATTGTTTCCTCTCGGACCCCACCCCGACATACAGCATCACAACCCAGCTACTGGGCTGCCCCGCCCTGGGGAACACCTAAGCTTCCACCCCTCAATACATAACAGCTGTGACCAGACCAAAAAAAAAAAAAAAAAACCCAAAAATGGCTCAAATGGGAGAGCAAATCAAATCCCCAGAGCCAATTCATCTAAGTGACTGAGATAGCCAACCTATCAGATGCACAGTTCAAAGCCCAGGTGATCAGGATGCTCACAGAATTGCTTGATTTTGCTCACAAATTAGATGAACAAATGAAGGCTACAATAAGTGAAATGAAGGAAACGCACAGGGAACCAATAGAGATGGGAGAAAAACTGGGACTCAAATCAATGGAGTGGACCAGAAGGAAGAAAGAAACAACCAAACAGAAAACAAGGAAGAAACAAGAATTCAAAAAAAACTAGGAGCAGCTTAGGAACCTCCAGGACATCTTTAAACGTCCCAACATCCAAATTATAGGGGTACCAGAAGGGGAAGAAGAAGAGCAACAAGTGGAAAACATATTTGAGCAAATAATAAAGGAGAACTTCCCCAATCTGGCAAAGGAAATAGACTACTAGGATGTCCAGGAAGCTCAGAGAGTCCCAAAGAAGTTGGACCCAAGGAGGAACACACCAAGGCAGATCGTAATTACATTAGCCAAGATTAAAATGAAGGGGAGAATTCTAGAAGCAGCAAGGGATAAGGGGACAGTCATCTACAAAGGAGTTCCCATCAGACTGTCAGCTGATTTCTCAAAAGAGACCTTACAGGCAAGAAGGCCTGGAAAGAAGTATTCCAAGTCATGCAAGGCAAGAACCTACATCCAAGATTACTCTATCCAGCAAATCTTTCATTTAGAATGGAAGGGCAGATAAAGTGCTTCTCAGATAAGGTCAAGTTCAAGGAGTTCATCATCACCAAGTCCTAATTATATGAAATGTTAAAGGGACTTATCTAAGAAAAAGAAGATAAAACTATGACAGTAAAAACACAGCAAACTCACAGATATTAACAACCACACCTAAAACAAAAGCAAACTAAGCAAACTACTAGAACAGGAACAGAACCACAGAAATGGAGATCATATGGAGGGTTATTAACAGGGGAGTGGGAGGAGGAGAGAGGGGAAAAGGTACAGAGAATAAGTAGCATAGACAGTAGGTAGAAAATAGACAGGGGGAGGGCAAGAATAGTGTGGGAAATATAGAAGCTAAAGAACTTATGACACATGGACATGAACTAAAGGGGGTGAATGTGGGTGGGAGAGGGTGTGCAGGGTGGAGGGGAATGATGGGGGAGAAACGGGACAACTGTAATAGCATAATCAATAAAATATATTTTAAAAAATGAATCTGCTGATAGTCTCATTGTAGCTCTCTCGTATGTTACTTGCTGTTTTCCCTTTCTGCCCTTAAGGGTCTGTGTTAGTCTTTAGATTTTGCCATTTTAATTATAATGTGTCTTGGAGTAGGCCTCTTAGGGTTCATCTTGAATGGGGCCCTCTGTGCTTCCTGAATTGTGTGACTTTTTCCCTCACTAAGTTAGGGCAGTTTTCAGTCATTATTTTTTCAAACAGGTTTTCTATCCCTTGCTCCTTTCCATATTCCTATAATGCGAATATTGTTACATTTCATGTTTTCCTGAAACTCCCTTAAATGATACTCCTTTTTTTTTTAGTCTTATTTTGTTTTGTTTCTCTTCCTAGGTATTTCTTTCTACCTTGTCTTTCAGCTCACTGATTCAGTCCTCTGCTTCATCCAACCTGCTTGTAATTCCTTCTAGTGTATTTTTCACTTCAGATACTGTGTTCTTCATTTCTTCCTGGTATAGTTTCTATGTCCTTCTTCATGCTGCTACCATTCCCACTAAGCTCCTTGTAGTTCTCACTGAGTACCTTGAGCATTCTTATAATCATTACTTTGAATTCTATGTCGGGTAGACTGCTTGCCTTAATTTCATGTAGCTCTTTCTCTGGGGATTTCTCCTTTTCTTTCAATTGGGGGTTCTTCATTTGTCTCCCCATTTTATGTGACTCTTTTTGTTTGTTTCTGCATCTCAAGTTTCTCTGCTTTGCCTCTCTGCTTTATGGGAAGGGCTTCTTTGGTAGGAGTTCTGTGGGACTCAGTGGTGCAGGCTCTTTGATCTCCCAATCTGGATACTGTAGAGTTGCCCTTTTTTCTGTCTATGTGGGCTTTCTTGATGTACTTAGGCTTTGGTTATTGGTGGCTCACTCATTGGTGGGCTTTTACCTTCAGCTGGCTGACTGGGAGTCACAACTCCTACCATGTTTTGTGTGCTGTTGTACAGGTGCTTTTTTACTAAGCAATATTACCAGAAAACCAGACCCACACCAGCATAAATAACCCCCTACCACATCAGCAATATCAACAGATACTGAGCAAATTTTTTTTAAGATTTTATTTATTTATTTATCTTTAGAGAGGGGGAAGTGAGGGAAAAAGAGATGGAGAGCAACATCAATATGTTTTTACCTCTTGCACACCCCATACTGGGGGCCTGGCCCACAACCCAGGCAGGTGCCCTGACAGGGAATTGAACCAGGGATCCTTTGTTCACAGGCTAGCACTCAGTCCACTGAGCCACACCAGCCAGGGTTGAGCAAAGATTAATAAAGGTGCATAGAGTTTAAGAATATTATAAGATAGGAAAAAAGGAATATGAGATGACTAAAGGATAGAAAACTTATTTTAAGTTGGAAGTGGGAGGAGAAATAATAGGAGGGAACAGAAACAAGACAAAGAAAGGGAGGGAATAATATTTGAAATGTAAGTAAAACAGGGAAGGGTGATTGCAAAATGGATTGAGAAAAAGGAAGAGTATACTCTGGGTTTTGAAATAAAATTAAAAAGGTAGTGAATCAAAGGGAACAATATTTAGAGAAATGACAGAAAGGTAAGTAACTATGGCAGCTGAGCAAATATTAATAGATGGAAAGGGAGTAAGAATATGAGATGTCCACAGTAAAGAGAAATGATTTTGAGAGTATAGGAAGTAGAAGAATAAGAAGAGTAAGGAATAGAATCCCAGCTAAGAGAAAATGAAATAAAATTCCCAACTCAAATAAACAAGGGCAAAAGGAAGGCAAAACTAAGTAAAACAGGGGGAGAGTAACCTATGAGATTTGAAGTACCAAAAAATAGAGAACAAATAGGAATACCACTGAAGAACAGTAATAACCATAAAATCCACACCAAACAAGCCACAGTTTATAAAGATGGAATGGAAATGAGAATATTAAAAGAGGGTGATAAAGAATGTAAGCTTACTAAAGGGAGCAGGAATGCTTTTGTGAGGATAGAGGAAAGAAATAGTAAGAGTAAGGAATAGGAACAAAGCATAGCATTGGGTAAAATAAAATTTACAATGAAAATAAGAAAGGGCAAGAAGGCGGCAAAATGGAGGAAGATAAGGGAAGGGTGCAATGTGAGATTTGAAATAACAATACAATGAAATAATATAAAGTCTGAATAAAAGACAAAAGATAAAGAGTAGTGAATTAATTGGAGTACAATTGAAATAATAGAAGATTTATTAAAAGGCTATGTGAAAGGGGAAAAAATGCAAATTCCGAAGAAGAACAAGTTGAAATTCTCATCAGCCATTTGGTGTTTGCCTTCTGACTTTACTTTCTGGATCTGCCTCTGGTTATTTTTATCAGGTCCAGGGGTGAGTCATGCAACTTCCTGCATCACTGCTTGTATCACCATCACCTGCCTCTAGAGGGAACTACTGTTGCAATTGGGAGGGTGTGTCCCCTAGATCTCCCCTGGGAGGCACTGTTCAGTCTTCTGGGAAAGTTGTGTTTGTGTTTCCCTTGCCCTTGCAACACCTGTCTTGGTCTGTCCCAGCTTATTGCCAATAATGTATAATTTCTGATTAATTAGCTGTCTATTTCATGCCTGAGAGGCAATATATATAAGAGGGTCCGCTCTCTCCTGCTTGGTATTGACAGCAGCTCTATGTGTGAGCAGAGGCTTGTCCAGGCCCTGATTCCCCCTTGCTGCACTGCTTTCTGATCTCCCTCCTTTGTTGGTTTCAGTGAAAGCCTTAGGAACCAGCGTATTTTGTCTCCCTGAGAGTTCAAAATGGGCCCTTTAGGTGTTCCTTTCGCTGTCTCTCTCACAGAAATGCACCCTGCAGGGTTCTTGAGCTTGACCTGCCAGTTTAGCAGATCCTCCCACTCCTGCAGGAGGTGGGGGCTGGGTGGGACCTTCCCTTCCCAGAGGTTCCATCTCCACTGCAGCAAAGGGGACTCTGTCTGGCTTCAAATAATCTCAGGTGCACCACTCCCACCTTTCCAGTTCCCAGCACCCTGCCCTCACAGCAGACAGGCCCGCACTCTCCGCTCTTCACAGCCTCCACTCCCCTACCAGCTGTACCATCCCCTTGCCGGTGCACCATTCCGATCAATCTGCCCAGCTGCACTGAGTGGGAGCAAACCAAGCTCTCAATCCATACCTCAGCTTCCCTTTTAAAAAGTCTCTCTGGATACCCCCACTACAGCACTGAGTCACTGTCTGGCTTTCTGTCCGTGCCACCTCTCTAAAAATTCAAGAGTCTCTCAAAGTCATGTTTGGCGGTGACCAGCCTCCTCCACCCTACCCACCTCCCCCCCTTGCAGATAGTATCCCTCTCTTCTCTGACACTCTGCTACTTGGCATTTGCTGCTGCAGCTGTGAGTGTACTGCTCACTGTGTGTGTACTGCTCACTGTGTGTGTATGTGTAGCCTGGGTCTCCCCAACTTTGTGAATCCAAGTCACTTCCCATCTGGGTCTGGGATTCTCTGCCCTGGGAGGGGAGGGAACCACAAAGCTGTGATCTCTGACCAGGCTCTCCACAGCTGTAGGTATCAAGCATGAGGTTTTTCTCCTTCCACCTATAGAATCTCCTTACCACCATTGTGAAGCATCTTCTATACTCCTTGTCTTCCAAACTACATATCAACTAAGATTCCTTCGAATGTTCAGTTTATTTTTTGGAAGATCAGCCAAGTGTCCAAGTTGGGTGCAAGAGCAAGTGGACTCAGCTTCCACCTACTTGGCCACCATATTCATTCTCTCAATAATTTTATAACTTCTTTTAAAACTTATATATTTTTATTTTAATATTTGCAGTAAGCATGGAGTTGATACTTCTGTTTGTTATGAGGTAAGAGCTTGTTTATTTTCAATATGAAAATTAAGCTGTTACCATCATTTATTAGATTGTTCTCTACTGGCTTCTAATTGCACTTTTGTTTTACATCAAGATTCCATATATGCATGGATCTGTTTCTGGTGATCTTTTCTATTTTATTGCTCTTTTTTAGTCTATTTTGGTGTCAGTACCACAATATTTTTACCCATTATTGCTTTATAACAAATCTTAATATCTATTAGTCTTCAACCTATACCTTGTTCTTTAGTTACTCATGTCACTTTCTTCTCCACTTGAATTTTAGATCACTTTGTCAAATCCTGTGAAAAATCTTGTTGGGATTTAATGAAAATTTTGTTGCAGTTACTGATGGATGAGAAGAATTGAGGATACTTAATTTTCTCATTTATAAACAAAAATCTACTTCCAATGAGTAGTCAGTTAGAAGAATATACATATGATTTCTTTATGGGTATTTGCATCAGTCTTACTTTGTACATGAAACATTAAAAGTTCATTAGAATTTATCAGGATATTCTGGGATTTTCATTGGCTTAATCTGCAAGAGGACATACAATTTTAGTTTTCTAGTCAACGTACTTTTTGGTCAGGTTATTTTTTATTTAGTTATTGTTTCTTTTCTATATTATTTATTTTCTCTTTCAGGAACTCCTACTGTGTTTGGGTGGAGAATTTCTCAAGTTATGGTAGGCTTTCTGAAATTTATATTCTAACTTTTTTCCTGTGGTTGCTAATTTGCTGTTCACTGCTTCAAAATAGCTTTCATTTTGACAATTGTAGCTTTCTCAAAGACACAGTGTTCATGAATATTCTTTGGATGGTACCAGTCTACAGGAAAGGGAGGGCTCATGTTGAAGGAAGGACCAGTCATGGGCCATTGTTATCTTTATATCTTGCCTCTTTGAATTAGTTTACTGAAAGCCCTTGTGATTTTTCAGTTGTGGTACCCTCTGTCTGGAAATAAAAGAATTAGAAGAATAAAGGATTGCTTGATTCTTTGCAATGACTTCTCTTTTCCCTTTTCCTCAGTTCTATATCTAACAAAATTTCTTTTTCTCTTCTGCTTGGTGGTCATCATCCATCTACAGTGTTATTGAATAGTTTTCTAAATTTGTATATCCTGGTAGTTATTTTGGTGGGAATTTAGCATGAAGGATAAAGTGAAAGGATAGAATCTAAAAGATCTGCTTTTTTCTTGACATTTTTGTTATTGTTTATTTTTATTTCAATTGTTGACTTTATCTCAATAATTTCTATTTATTTTTGTAGATTTTTGAAGGGAGCAGAGAAGAAAGCAGTGTCATTACATATTCTATTATCTTCTTAGATGACCTATGTACTAAGGGTATCAACATACAGATAATCCACAAAAAATTAGAGTGTAAACAGTTTTTTTGCTGTTTTGACTGCAGAGCTTACATATGTCGTAAATATCTCTTTTGATTTCAGAAATTGGTGTTAAGTGGGATAACCTTTGGACACCAGCCGACCTTGAGGATAACCTCGTATTTGGCTATATGATAGGAATGCTTTTAGTTGATGCTTTCTTATACGGCCTTGTGACCTGGTATGTAGAAACTGTCTTTCCAGGACAGTATGGCGTGTCCCAACCATGGTACTTTTTTCTTATGGTGAGTGCTAATGCTGCTGTTACTATGAAAGGTCATAGTTCTTATTTCATGACATTTAGAATCTAATCATAAGGTCAGGTGCAGAAACATTTTTATTTGTATATCAACCATACTAAAATGCCCATTTCATGATACACATTAAAGCCTTCAACATATGTAAATGTGCGTACCTGTAGATAAGACACTGAAACCTCATACATTAAAAATTATGAGTACCAAAACCCTTCTTCAGTCAAGTGGTACATAGTGGATTTGATTGGAGAGTAAAAATACCTAAAAGTCTCTGCAAAACTTGTTCCCAACTAACTTATCATGGTAGTTTCTTAGATCCTAGTGAGGAGAGCATTAAGTATTTCCCATATCTGTGTTCTCACCACTTGCTTCTTTTCAATCACTAGACCAGTGTACTTAGAGTAGAACATATGCATTTTTCCCACCATTCTATGCCCCCTGACTGTTACTGGATTATGGTACAAAGAGGATGCTTTGACCAACTGTAATAAAATGCATTGGTCATGACCTGATTTTTTTAGTAATTCCATTGTGTTCCTACTTCTTGAACAGTAGCATTTTAAAAGAGTTTTTGCCTCTTAACTCTGTAGATTCAAATCATACACAAATTTGCTGCAAAATATAACACTTGAAAGCATGCTGTAACTTTCTCCATCTCACAAAGTAAACTAAGCCAAAATGTTTTCCAGTTCTTATCATGCCTCATTTGTTTTTCACATTTAAATGTATAAAACTGTAGTTCAGTTGAAATTCATGTAACTTAAAATTGACCATTTTAAAGTGAGCAGTTCAGCATCATTTAGTATATTTACAATGTATATGCACATATCTAGTTCCAAAATATTTTCATTACTCAAAAATAAAACCCTGTATCAATTAAGAAGTCACATTTTTTTTTCCATTCTAAGCCTCTAGCAACCACTGATCAATCAGCTTTCTTATATGGATTTACCTGTTCAAAATATTTCATATACCAGAATCATACAATATGTAACCATTTGTGTTTGGCTTCTTTCACTGAGCATAATGTTTTGAGGTTTCCCCATGTTATGGTATATATCAGTACTTTATTCCTTTAGATGCTGAATAATATTCCATTTTATTGAAAATATTCCATTTTATCCTTTATTAATCTGTAGTTGACATATAGGACATCTTTTGGTTATTTGAATAATGCTGCTATGAATATTTCTGTACAAGTATTTGTTTGAATACCTGTTTCAGTTCTTTTGGAAATATACCTAGGAGTAGAATCATTAGTTCATATGGAAATTCTATGTTTTATATTTCAGGAACCACAAAACTGTTTATCACAGTGGCTGCACCAGTTTGCAATCCCACAAGCAGTATATACCAGGGCTCCAATTTCTATACATCCTCACAAACACTTCTTCTTTTTTATTATAGCCATTTTTGTGGGTCTGAAATGGTATCTTGTGGTTTTGATTTGCATTTCTCAAATGACAAATGATGCTGAGATCTTCTCATGTATTTGTTGGCCATATGTAAATATTCTTTAAAGAAATGTCTGTTCAGTCCTGTGCCCATTTTTATAATTGGGTTGTTTGTCTTACATTAGACCCAGGTATATGATTTATAAATATTTTCTTCCATTCTGTGAGCTGTTTTTTCATTCTCTTGATAGTGTTCTTGCAGTATTTCTTGATTTGTTTTTTTATTTTTTTTTTCTTTTTTTAAATATATTTTATTGATTATGCTATTACAGTTGTCCCATTTCTCCCCCATCATTCCCCTTCACCCTACCCACCCTCTCCCACCCACATTCCCCCCTTTAGTTCATGTCCATGGGTCATAAGTTTTCTAGCTTCTACATTTCCCATACTATTCTTGCCCTCCCCCTGTCTATTTTTTTCCCATTATCTATGCTACTCATTCTCTGTACCTTTTCCCCCTCTCTCCTCCTCCCACGCCCCTGTTGCTAACCCTCCATATGATCTCCATTTCTGTGGTTCTGTTCCTGTTCTAGCTGTTCGCTTAGTTTGCTTTTGTTTTAGGTGTGGTTCTTGATAGCTATGAGTTTGTTGTCTTTTCACTGTCATAGTTTTATCTTCTTTTTCTTAGATAAGTCCCTTTAACATTTCATATAATAAGGGCTTGGTGATGATGAACTCCTTGAACTTGACCTTATCTGAGGAGCACTTTGTCTTCCCTTCCATTCTAAATGACAGCTTTGCTGGATAGAGCAATTTTGGATGTAGGTCCCTGCTTTTCAAGATTTCAAATATTTCTTTCCAGCCCCTTCTTACCTGTAAGGTCTCTTTGGAGAAATCAGCTGACAGTCTGATGGGAACTCCCTTGTAGGTGACTGTCCCCTTATCCCTTGCTGCTTCTAGAATTCTCCCCTTCATTTTAATCTTGGCTAATGTAATTACGATGTGCCTTGGTGTGTTCCTCCTTGGGTCCAACTTCTTTGGGACTCTCTGAGCTTCCTGGACGTCCTGGTAGTCTATTTCCTTTGCCAGATTGGGGAAGTTCTCCTTTATTATTTGTTCAAATAAGTTTTCCACTCGTTGCTGTTCTTCTTCCCCTTCTGGGACCCCTATAATTCGGATGTTGGGACGTTTAAAGATGTCCCGGAGGTTCCTAAGCCTCTCCTCATTTTTTTGAATTCTTGTTTCTTCCTCGTCTTCTGTTTGGTTGTTAGTTTCTTCCTTCTGGTCCACTCCATTGATTTGAGTCCCAGTTTTCCTTCCATCTCTACCAGTTCCCCATGCATCTTCCTTCATTTCACGGATTGTAGCCTGCATTTTTTCATCTAGTTTGTGAGCAAAATTAACCAATTCTGTGAGCATTTTGATGACCAGTGCTTTGAACTGTGCATCTGATAGGTTGGCTATCTCTTCACTGCTTAGAGGAATTGGCTCTGGGGCTTTTATTTGTTTTCCGGTTTGAGCCATTTTTTGGTGGGGTTTTTTTTGTTGTTGTTTTGGTTTTAGTCTGGTCGTGGCTATTACGTAGTGAGAAGTGGAGCCTTAGGTGTTCCTCAGGGTGGGGCAGCCCAGTCGCTGGGTTGTGACGCTATAGGTGGGGGCGGGGTCTGAGAAGGAGCAATGGCGCCTGCTCCACTCTCTCCTGGACTCCGGCCCCTTCCGCCGCTTCCCCTTCACCTGGATTATCTGCGCACGCGCGCGTGCTGTTACGTAGTGAAGAGTGGAGCCTCTGGCGCTCCCCAGTGCGGGGCAGCCCAGTCGCTGGGCTGTGACGCTGTATGTGGGGGTGGGGCCTGAGAGGGAGCAATGGCGCCTGCTCCGCTCTCTCCTGGATTCAGTCCCCTCCGCCACTTTCCCTCCACCTGGACCATCTGAGCGCTCGAGTGTGAGACCACCTGGTCAGTCAGCCAGCCGCCTTGTGCGGCCTCACTGGGTCTGCACAGTTGCCCCCCAGTGCCCAGGGTCTGCCAGCTGCTGCCTGTAGGCCCGGGGACCGCCAGCTGCTGCCTGTGCACCTGGGAACTGCCAGCCGCTGCTGCTTGCGTTCCTGGGTCCGCACCTCCACTTTCTCCTGCCGCGACTCCGCCCCTCTTACCGGTCTGGATGAATGGTTGTTGGAGTTCTGTACAGTTCAGTTTTCTATAAGTTCTGGTTGTTTTCTTGTTTCTAAACATTTGTTGTCCTTAATTTTGGTTGTGAGAGGAGGCACAGTGTGTCCGCCTACGCCTCCATCTTGGCCGGAAGTAGTATTTCTTGATTTGTTATGCACAAATCTTTAAATTTTTGTTCAATCTAGTCATTGTTTGGTTGCCTGTGAACTTGGTATTGCATATAAAGAACAACTGTCAAATTCAAGGTCTTAAAGATTTACTTGTATGTTTTCTTCTAACAGTTTGCTGGTTTTATATCTTACATACTTGATATAAAACCTTGATCGACTTTGAGTTAATTTTTATATAGTATGAGGTAGAGATCCAACTTCATTCTTTGGCATGTGAATATCTGATTGTGCCGATACCACTCTCTGAAAAGACCATTATTTCCCCATTTAATGGTTTTAGCACCCTTTATGAAAATCAGTTGGCCATAGACGTATGCGTTTGTTTCTGACCTTTCAGTTTTATTTCAGTGCCCTATATGTTTATCCTTAAGCCAGTACCACATTGTTTTGATTACTGCAGTTTTATAATGATTTGAAATTTGGAAGTGTGAGTCCTCCAACTTTATTCTTCCTTTTCAAGATTGTTTTGACAATTAGAGGGCCCTTGCAGCTCCATATAAACATGAGGATCAGCTTTGCATTTCTGCAAAAAATGGCCACTGGAATTTTTTAACTATATTTTATTGATTATGCTATTATAGTTGCCCCATTTTTTTCTCCTCTTTATCCCCCCTCTGCCCTGTACCTCCTACCCTCCCACATTCCCCTCCCCCCACTTAGTTCATGTCATATAAGTTCTTTGGCTTCTTTATTTCCCATACTATTCTTAACCTACCCTCACCTATTTTATGCCTGTCAATTATGCTTCTTATCCCCTGTACCTTCCACACCCATTTTTCCCCTCCCCCTCCCCATTGATTACCCTCCATGTGATCTCTATTTCTGTGATTCTGTTCCTATTCTAGTTTGCTTAGTTTTTGTTTTTGTTTTTTAGATTCAGTTGATAGCTGTGAGTTTGTTGTCATTTTACTGTTCATATTTTTATCTTCTTTTTCTTAGATAAGCCCCTTTAACATTTCATATAATAAGAACTTGTTAATGATGAACTCCTTTAACTTGACCTTATTAGGGAAGCACATTAGCTGCCCTTCCATTCTAAATGATAGCTTTGCTGGATAGAATAATCTTGGAGGTATGTCCTTGACTTTCATGACTTGGAATACTTCTTTCCAGCCCCTTCTTGCCTATAATGTTTCTTTTGAGAAATCAGCTGATAGTATTATGGGCACTTCTTTGTAGGTAATTCTCTCCTTTCTTCTTGATGCTTTTAAGATTCTCTCTTTATCTTTAATCTTGGTATCTTAATGATGATGTGCCTTGGTGTGTTCCTCCTTGGGTCCAATTTCTTTCGGACTCTCTGGGCTTCCTGGAAGTATGTTTCCTTCGCCAGATTAGGAAAGTTTTCTTTCATTATTTGTTTAAATTAGTTTTCAGTTTTTGTTCTTCCTCTTCTCCTTCTGGCAGCCCTATGATTTGGATGTTGGAAGGTTTAAAGTTGTCCTGGAGGTTCCTAAGCCTCTCCTCATTTTTTTGAATTCTTGTTTCTTCATTCTGTTCCAGTTGGATGTTTATTTCTTCCTTTTATTCCAAATCGTTGATTTGAGTCCCAGTTTCCTTCCCTTCACTTTTAGCTCCCTGTATATTTTGCTTTATTTCACTTTGGGTAGCCTTCATTTCTTCCTTCATTTTGCAACCAAGCTCAATCAATTCTGTGAGCATCCTGATTACCAGTGTTTTGAACTCTGCATGAGAAAGATTGTCTAATTCCTCATTGGTTGCCACTTTTTCTGGAGCTTTGATCTGTTCTTTCATTTGGGCCATATTTCTTTGTCTCAGCATACCAGTCTGGATGAATGTTTCTTTAATCCTTGGTTGTTGGAGTTCCATGTGGTTTGCTATTTTGGAAGTTCTGGTTATTTTTTGTTTTTAAATTGGTTGTTATCCTTCTTTTGGTTGTGCAAGGAAGCAAAGCGTTTCTACCTGTGACTCCATCTTAGCTGGAATGCTCACCACTTGAATTTTTATAAAGATTACACTGAGTATGTTCATTACTTTAAATATTATTGCCATATGAAAGATAATATCTTTAAGTCTATGTACTTTATATATTTATGTCTTCTTTAAATTGGTTAAGCAAGGTTTTATAGTATTTAGTGTGTTAGTATTTATTTCTTTTTTAATTTTTTTAATTGCTGTTCAAGTTCAGTTGTCCCCATTTTCCCCACACCATTCCTTCCCACCCCATCCATCCCCACCTCCCACCCTTGACCTGCCCTCCTTGGACTTTGTCCATATGTTGGTTAACTTTATTCACAACTATTTTACTCCTTTGGATGCTATTATAAGTACAATTGTTAATTTTTTTTGTATTTTTCAGTGCTGCTGTATAAAAACACAGTTGATTTTTGCATGTTACTCTTGTACTTTGCATCTTTGTTGAATTTGTTTATTAGCTCTGGTAATATGTCTATGGGAGGGGATCCTTTGGGCTTTTCTATAGGTAGAAATACATGTATTATGTCATCTTCAAATATAGTTTTACTTATTCTTTTCCAATTTGGGTGCCTTTTATTTCTTTTTCTTGCCTTGTTGTTCTGGCAAAAACTCACAGTGCAGTGGTGAATGGTAGGGATAAAAGCAGATATTCTTTTAAAGGAAAAGCTTTCAGTCTTTCACCATTGAGTATAATGTTAGCTGTGCATTTTTCATATATGCCCTTTGTCATTTTTAGAAAGTTCTCTTTTATTTCTAGTTTTCTGTGTATTTTTTAAAGAGTTTTTTTGTTTTGTTTTGTTTTTAAGATTTTTGGGCTGGGGTGGTGGGCTGGGGGTGGGGTAAAAGACAGAAAACTGTACAATATCAACAATTAAAAAATACTGATTAAAAAATAAATAGTAAAAAAAATAAAAATTAAATGAAAAAAGATTTTTATTTATTTATCTTTAGAGGGGAAGGGTAAGAGAGAGGGAGAGGGAGAGAAATATCAATGTATGGTTGCCTCTCGTGTGTCCCCTGCTGGGAACTGGCCTGCAACCTAAGCATGTGTCCTGACTGGGAATCGAACCGTGATCCTTTGGTTCGCAGGCCCACACTCAATCCACTGAGCTACATCAGCCAGGGCAAGTTTTCTGTGTATTTTTATCATGAAATACTTTGTTAAAGGTTTATTTGCATCAATTGAAATGATTATGTAGCCTATCCGATTTGTTCTATTAATGTGATATATTACATTGATTGGTTTTCATATGTTGAACCACCACTCCTGAGATTATTCCCACTTGATCATGATATATAATCCTTTTGATATGCTATTGGATTCATATGCTATCATTTGGTTGAAGATTTGCCATCTCTATTCATAAGGGATATTGGTTTGTAGTTTCTTTCTTCATGATTTCTTTGTCTGGCTTTGGTGTCAAAGTAATGCTTAGCTCATAAAATGAGTTAGGAAGTATTTCCTCTTCTTATACTTTTTGGAAAGCTTTGGTAAGAATTCTTGTTGATCTTGTTTAAATGTTTGGTAGAATTCAACAGTGAAGCCATCTGGTACAGCACTTTTCTTTGTAGGGAGGTTTGGATCCCTGATTCATTTCCTTTACTTGTTATAGTCTGTTCAGATAGAGTGCTTCACTTCTTAATGCTTATTTTGGTAATTACTTTTTGGCTTTCTTTATAGCATTCATACTGGTATGGTCAGCCAAGAATTAGAAGGAAAAAGGAAGAAATGAAAGGCTGTGGAGGAACTCAAAACAAATATTATGAGGCTGAATCAACTAGCTTGGTGGCAGGTATCCAGATCAAACACTTACGCAAGGTATTATTTCAAAGGGAAAGCCTTTTATCAGTGCCTGCCCAGAAATCCTGGACAGGCCATTTGGTGGGGATAATGGACAGGACAGATGGCAGCCTCCATGGATGAGCCAGCTAGTGGGATCCATGTGTGGGCCAGATACTTTCATCCACAGGCAGATAGTCCTGGTGCCAAACTCTGCAGATGTTTGGGCAGGATCCATTGACAGGCCTGGTGCCACAGATGAGACTGGTGACTTTACTTCTGTATTTGTTAATGTTTGCCCGGTATATTTTCCCCATTTTTTTTACTATCAACCTATTTGTATCTTTATAATTAAAGAGCATTTTTGTATAATTGCTGCATTTTAATTGAGGTGTTCAGGCCATTCACATTTTTTTCTTTTTCTTTTGGTTGTTATGGATGTTTACTTTCCTTTTATTACTAATTAGTCTCAAAGTTAAAATTATAAACTATATTTAATTTTACTTTATTTTTATCAACACTATTGATAAAAAATCACTATTGATAAAAATCAACAAAAATCAACAAAAATCAACAGATGTCTGCATCCCCTGCCCCCACTGTCACACCATTTTTCCTCTGCCCATCACCACACCATTGCCTATATGTATATATGGGTAATGTATATATATTCTTCGGCTAATTCCTCCAATTCTTTCATCTACTCCCCGCTCTCCACTCCCCTCTGATACCAGTCAGTCTTTTCTATGTATCTATGCTTCCGTTTCTATTTTGTCGGTCAGTTTATTTTATTCATTAGATTCCACAGATAAGTGAGATCATATGGTATTTGTCTTTCTCTGACTGGCCTGTTTCACTTAGCATAATAATCTCCTGTTCCATACATGCTGTCCCAAAAGGTAAGAGTTACTCTTCTTTTACTGCCTTGTAGTATTCCATTCTATAAATATACCATATCTTTTTTATCCACTCATTTGCTGATGGGCACTTGGGCTATTTCCAGATCTTAGCTATTGTAAATAATGCTGCTATGAACATAGGGGTTGCATGTATTTTTTCAAACTGGTGTTTCAAGATTCTTAGAATATATTCCCAGAAATTGAATCTCTGGGTCAAAAGGCAGTTCTATTTTTATTTTTTTGAAGAATATCCATTCTGTTTCCCACAGTGGCTGCACCAGTCTGCATTCCCATCAACAGTGCATAATGGACGCTTTTTCTCCACATGCTCACCAGCACTTATTGTTGATTTCTTGATGGTAGCCATATGGCAGGTATAAGGTGATATCTCATTGTGGTTTTAATTTGTATCTCTCTGATAATTAGTGATGTTGTGCACATTTTCATATGTCTATTAATCATCTGTATGTTCTCTTGGGAGAAGTGTCTATTCAGGTCCTCTGCCCATTTATTAATTCAATTTTTGTCTTATTGTGTTGAGTTGTATAAGTTCTTTACATATTTTGGAAATTAACCCTTTGTCAGATGTATCAAGGGTGAATGTACAGTAAGTTCCCTTTTCATTTAGTTGATGGTTTAGTTTGCTGTGCAGAAGCCTTTAAGTTTGATGTAGTTTTATTTGTTTATTTTCCCCTTTACCTTTTTTGTCTTAGGAGACATATTGGCAAAAATGTTGCTATAAGAGATGTCTAAAATTTTACTGCCTATGTTGTCTTCTACGATTTTAATGATTTCATGACATGTTTGTCTTTATCCATTTTGAGTTTATTCTTGTATTCTGTGTAAGTTTGTGTAGTTTCATTTCTTTGCATGTGCCTGTCCAATTTTCCCTATTATTGAATTACAACTATTATTACACTATTACAACTATTACAACTATTACTATTACTACTATTACAACTATTTTTGAAGACTGTGTTTACCCCATTGTATACTCTTACCTTTTTTGTTAAATATTAATTGACCATATAGGTGTTGGTTAATTTCTGGGCTTACTATTGTTTTCCATTGATCTATGCACCTTTTCTTAAGTCAGTACCAGGCTATTTTGATTACAATGGCCTTGCAGTGTAGTTTGATATCAGGTACTGTGATACCTTCAACTTTGTTCTTCTCTTTCAAGATTGCTGAGGCTATTTGGGGTCTCTTCATTTTATATAAATTTTTGGAATATTTGTTCTAGTTCTGTGGAATATGCCATTGAATAGAAAGTGCATTGAATATATAGATTGCTTTGGGTAGTATATTTTTTTTCTCTTGAAATACAGAACTTTACTTAGAAACTGTTTAAAGTAGAAAAACCCTTTCAAGAAAGACCTAGTGGAAAATGGGTTCCCAGTAAAATGTAATTTTAAGGCAACAAAAGTTGAAAAGGCCACAAAAGAGAAATAGTACTGCTGTTATTTGAACGATGGCTAATTACTTGCATTTTTGGCATTGTTAATCTCCAAATCTGGGTTTTCCTCTGAATTTCACACAGAGCATGCACTACACAACAATTTCTCATAAAACCCTGGCTTTCTACACATATTTTAGGACAAACTACCATCAGAAACAAATCAGTACAAATACATCAGGAGCTGAACAATCTCAATAGTAGGTGACACACATTTTGCAGAATTCAGAGGAACTGAATAGACTGTGGGCAAACAAATGAGGGAGTATTAAGGAATGAAATATTTTAAATATTAATAATTAATTCAGAAATGGTATTGTATTTTCTGCAAAATAAAATTAACATTTAATATACCCTAAGAATCCTGAATCATCAATGCAAAAGAACTTATTCACCTGTATGTTCATAGTGGCACTTTTTACAGTAGCCAAGTGCTGGAAACAGCTAAGTGCCCGTCAGTAAATGAAGGGATCAAAAAACTGTGGAACATTTACACAATGGAACACTACATAGCAGAAAGAAACACAGAAGTCCTCCCTTTTGTGGCAGCATGGATGGGACTGGAGAATATTATGTTAAGTGAAATAAGACAGTTGGTGAAAGACAAATAAATACTATGTGATCTCACCTCTAAGAGGAATCCAATGAACAGTAAACTAACAAACAAAATAGAACCATAGAAATAGGCATGGAAACATGGAACAGATTGACAGTGACCAGAGGGGATGGGGAGGGGAATGATGATGGAAATAAGGGGAAGGGACGAGACAAAGAACATGTATGATTGACCCATGGGCATGGACAACAGTGTGGGAGTTGACTGTGGGAGCGGGGGGATGGGATGGGCGGAGGCGGGCAAAGAGGGAAAAATTGGGACAACTGTAATAGAATAACCATAAAAATGATTTTAAAATGACATGCTAATGAATTTTATTTCCAAAGAGATTATTTCACTGGCAAGGTATTCTGTTAATAGTGCAGGGCTGTGCACAGCAGGTACCCAAAACACCCAGCCTTGCAAATCCCAAGGTAATGTTGGCCTTCACTCATCACTCTTTGTCAGAGGTCCAAAAAGGACTTGCAGCATAATTGCCTGCTGGCTGAACTTCCACTCTAAGCAGCAAACATTTTTTTTATTTTTTTTATTTTTATTTTTTTTTAATATATTTTATTGATTATGCTATTACAGTTGTCCCATTTCTCCCCCATCATTCCCCTCCACCCTACACACCCTCTCCCACCCACATTCCCCCCTTTAGTTCATGTCCGTGTGTCATAAGTTCTTTAGCTTCTACATTTCCCATACTATTCTTGCCCTCCCCTTGTCTATTTTCTACCCACTATCTATGCTACTCATTCTCTGTACCTTTTCCCCCTCTCTCCTCCTCCCACACTCCTGTTGCTAACCCTCCATATGATCTCCATTTCTGTGGTTCTGTTCCTGTTCTAGCTGTTTGCTTACTTTGCTTTTGTTTTAGGTGTGGTTCTTAATAGCTGTGAGTTTGCTGTCTTTTCACTGTCATATTTTTATCTTCTTTTTCTTAGATAAGTCCCTTTAACATTTCATATAATAAGGGCTTGGTGATGATGAACTCCTTGAACTTGACCTTATCTGAGAAGCGATTTATCTGTCCATCCATTCTACATGACAGCTTTGCTGGAAAGAGCAATTTTGGATGTCGGTCCCTGCTTTTCAAGATTTCAAATATTTCTTTCCAGCCCCTTCTTGCCTGTAAAGTCTCTTTTGAGAAATCAGCTGACAGTCTGATGAGAACCCCTTTGTAGATGACTGTCCCCTTATCCCTTGCTGCTTCTAGAATTCTCTGCTTCATTTTAATCTTGGCTAATGGAATTACGATGTGTCTTGGGGTGTTCCTCCTTGGGTCCAACTTCTTTGGGACTCTCTGAGCTTCCTGGACTTCCTGGAGGTCTATTTCCTTTGCCAGATTGGGGAAGTTCTCCTTGATTATTTGTTCAAATAAGTTTTCCACTTGTTGCTCTTCCTCTTCCCCTTCTGGGACCCCTATAATTCGGATGTTGGGACGTTTAACGATGTCCCGGAGGTTCCTAAGCCTCTCCTCATTTTTTTGAATTCTTGTTTCTTCCTCGTTTTCTGTTTGGTTGTTAGTTTCTTCCTTCTGGTCCACTCCATTGATTTGAGTCCCAGTTTTCCTTCCATCTCTATCAGTTCCCCATGCATCTTCCTTCATTTCACGTATTGTAGCCTGCATTTTTTCATCTAGTTTGTGAGCAAAATCAACCAATTCTGTGAGCATTTTGATGACCAGTGCTTTGAACTGTGCATCTGATAGGTTGGCTATCTCTTCACTGCTTAGAGGAATTGGCTCTGGAGCTTTTATTTGTTTTCCGGTTTGAGCCATTTTTCGGTGGGGATTTTTTTGTTTTGTTTTGGTTTTAGTCTGGTCGCAGCTATTACGTACTGAGGGGTGGAGCTTCAGGGCGGGGCAGCCCAGTCGCTGGGTTGTGACGCTATAGGTGGGGGCGGGGTTCGAGAGGTAATAATGGCGCCTGTTCCGCTCTCTCCTGGACTCTGGCCCTTTCCGCCGCTTCCCCTTCAACCGGATTATCTGTGCACGCGCGAGTGCTGTTACGTAGTGAGGAATGGAGCCTCAGGCGCTCTCCAGTGTGGGGCAGCCCAGTTGCTGGGTTGTGACGCTGTATGTGGGGGCGGGGTCTGAGAGGGAACAATGGCGCCTGCTCCGCTCTCTCCTGGATTCAGTCCCCTCCGCCACTTCCCCTCTGCCCGGACGGTCCGCGCGCGCGATTGTGGGGCCACCTGGTCAGCCAGCCACCCTGTGCGGCCTCACTGGTTCTGCACAGCCGCCCCCCTGTGCCCGGGGTCTGCCAGCTGCTGCCTGTGGGCCCGGGGACCGCCAGCCGCCGCCCGTGCACCTGGGAACTGCCAGCCGCTGCTGCTTGCCTTCCCGGGTCCGCACCTCCACTTTCTCCTGCAGCAACTCCGCCCCTCTTACCGGTCTGGATGAATGGTTGTTGGACTTCCGTACAGTTCAATTTTCTATAAGTTCTGGTTGTTTTCTTGTTTCTAAATATTTGTTGTCCTTAATTTTGGTTGTTAGAGGAGGCACAGTGTGTCCGCCTACGCCTCCATCTTGGCCGGAAGTCTAGCAAACATTTTTTTTAATGATGAACTATTTTATTTTATTTTTTTAGTAAGAGATTTTATTTTATTTTATTTTTTAAAATTACTTTATTGTTGTTCAATTACAGTTGTCTGCATTTTCTCCCCACCACTCCCCACTCCCAGCCAAACCCATCTCACTCTCTTGCTTCCACCCTCCTTCCTTGGTTTCGTCCGTATGTCCTTTATAGTAGTTCCTGAAAACCCTTCTCCCCACTGTCCCCTCCCACTCCCCCTCTGGATATTGTTAGATTGTTCTTAATTTCAATGTCTCTGGCTTGAACAGACACTTCTCCAAGAAGGACATACAGAGGGCCCAGAGACATATGAAAAGATGCTCAGCATCACTAGCCATCAGAGAGATGCAAATTAAAACCACCATGAGATACCACTTCACACCAGTCAGAATGGCCATCATAAACAAATCAACAAACAAGTGTTGGAGAGGATATGGAGAAAAGGGAACCCTAGTGCACTGTTGGTGGGAATGCAGATTGGTGCAGCACTATGGAAAACAGTATGGAATTTCCTCAGAAAACTAAAAATGGAACTGCCTTTTGACCCAGCAATTCCACTGCTGGGATTATACTGTAAGAACCCTGAAACACCAATCCAAAAGAACCTATGCACCCCAATGTTCATAATAGCACAATTTTCAATAGTCAAGTGCTGAAAGCAACCTAAGTGCCCATCAGTAAATGAGTGGATCAAAAAACTATGGTACATTTACACAATGGAATTCTATGCAGCAGAGAGAAAGAAGGAGCTCCTACCCTCTAAGCAGCAGACTTTAAGGAGCCATAAAGGAGTCCTCAGTGGGCAAAGGAAGAAGGGAAATATGTTAAATATAAACTTAAAAGACAATAAAGTTGGACACAGTCCCCATTCAAATCCCAGAGATGTGGGCAAGTCCCCAAAAGTCATTTTTTAGATTTAAAAACTGAACCCACCTCATTTCCCAAAAAAACATAATACATAGAAATTTAGGGGTAATTGGAAAAATCATTAGAGAAATGTTTGATGCAAATCAAGCTATTCAACTCAAAACGTCTCAGGGTTGAAACACACCCTCTATTCACTCGGCAAACAATGACTCTTTCTTCTTAGCAGAATTGCAGTTGGTCAAGGACGCCAAATGGTTTTACAGAGCAAGTTTTTAAACTTCCCTTCCAGGCCAAGGTTATGAAGATTCAGGCAACCCTACAAGGCCTGTGAACAGCAGGTTCCAAAGTTCCAAGGTTTGGCCCTTCCTTCCCAGATACAAGGACAACACACAAACTCTCCTGTCAGGTTACATTTCATATATTGGACTATGGAAACATATTTTAAATACTCTAAGGCATTTATTTATTAAAACATTATCTGCCAAGATTTCACATTAACTTAAAATTCAAATCAGTCTTTACTGCAGCATATCACATAAAAACACCTTCTCCATCACTTAGTATTATCAACATCCATATGGTGAATCCATGGTCAGCCTTTCTGTTCCTTAGGTGAACCCACTAGATGTTAGTATTGCTCTGCTGCAAAGTAAAAGCTCCTAACTCAAACTTACTGGAAAAGGAGTGAAACTTTCTTAAAGTGCACTTTAAGAAGAGGTACTTTTTAATCATAAAAAGAAACCAGTGAGTCCTCTGAGAATAATAAAAGGGAGCATTTTACAGTTAAGCACATGATTTGAAGTGAAGAATTCAGACATTGCTCTGCTGGTCCAAGCTGTTAATACTCTTCTTGTTCCTCCTGTGGGCCCCCTTCATCAGGTAACACAAAGCCTTCATCTGTGACATAGAGAACGTCCACAGTCCTCTGCAATATAGGGTTGTTTCCCCCTCATTCTCCTGACAAATCAATTCCATGTACCTTAGCTTTCCAAAGTAGAAATTTCTTTCTTTCTCCAAGTCTTTGAGAGTAAGTTTCAATATGTTGACCTGCTGCATCAATTCAATTGCTTCACCATCCCCATTGCCCTCACCAGGATTCTTTCACACCACACCTGCGCCAGCCTTAGTGGTTGCTGTAGTTCTGTCATAGCGGGCCTCTGTAGAGCTGTACTTCTAGAGCTGAGAGGTTTCTTTGTTTTTTTCAGAGCTGGAGGGAGCCACTGCAGTTTCTTGACCTTGTCTGGCAGCTACAGGGTCACAGTCCTTTACATCGTAGTTTGCATCAAAAAACTTCTTGAACCACTGAACAAATTCAAAATTATCCTGAAACTTTCTGTTTACTGACTTGTCCACAGGAATTATTTTGTCAACACCCACTCTCTAAAAACTGGATTGTAGTATTTTGAAATTCTGGATGTATTCATGTTGTAGCTTAGCCTGGAAGTTCACTTCAAAAAAATAGAGCCAGGGAACAGCATATCCATAACCTAACAATATTCAACCCCAGAGCACAACTGTTCAGTCTTTGTCAGATTCAACTGCAGTGACTCATTAAACCAGGCCAGCATGTCATGTCAACTTAGGTTATTGCTGCTGACTGATGTTAATATACATTCACTGCCATCTTCAGCTCTTGGTGGAACCCCATCCACTGCCTGTGCCAGGCACTGGTTCCATTTTCATCTTGTTCAAACAGACCGACCCCCAATATTAATGATATTAATTCTCTTAATCCACAAACATGGTATATGCTTTCACTTATTTTTATCTTCCTCAATTTCTTTCTTCAATATCCTATAGTTTTCTGAGTATAGATCTATTTAACCTCCTTGGTTAAATTTATCCCTAGGTCCCTTTTTGTTGTTGTTGAAATAGTAGATGGTATTGTTTTCTTAGTTTCTTTTCCTGAGAGTCCATTACTGGTATATAAAAATGCCATTGATTTCTGAATATTAATTTTTAATACTGCTGCTTCACCAAATTAATTTATTAAGTCTAGTTGGTTTTTGGTGAAGTGTTTAGGGTTGTCTATGAACAATATCATGGCATCTGTGAATAAGACAGTTTTACTTCCTCTTTTTCAATTTCCATGCCTTTTCTTTCTTCTTCTTGTCTGATTGCTGTATCTAGGACTCCAGTTCTGTGTGAATAAGAGTGATGAAAGCAGACATCCCTATCTTGCCCATTGCGTATGATGTTGGCTATATATATGGCCTTTACTGTGTTGATATATCATCTTTCTATTCACACTTTGCTGAGAGTTTTTATCACAAATGGGTGCTGAATTTTATCAAATGTTATGTGTCTATTCATTTGATCATATAGTATATATACTTTATTTTGCATGTGTGGGTGGTGTATAACACTGATTTGCAAATATTGTACCAACCTTGTATCTCTTAGATAAATCCCGGTTGATCATGGTGTATGTTTTTTTTCTTTCTTTTTTTTTTTTTTTTGATGCATTGCTGTATTCTATTTGCTAATATTTTGTTGAGGATTTTAGCATCCATGTTCACCAGGGATATTGGCCTATAATTGTCTTTCCTTGTAGTGTCTTTTGTATTGTTTATGGTATTACAGTTGTTCCTACTTTCTCTCCCTTTCCCCACCTCCATCCAGCTATAGTAAATGGGAATTTTTTTCTTAATTTCTGCTTCAGATATTTCATTGTTGGTGTACAAAATGCCTTCAATTTCTGAACATTGACTTTGTATCCCACTGTTTTGTCATAGTGACTTATTAGATCGAGTAGTTTTTCAGGTGGAGTCTATAGGATTTTCTACATACACTGTCATGTCATCTGCAAACATTGACAGTTCTACTTACTTATTTCCATTTCAAATACCTTTTATTTCTTTCTCCTGTCTGATCACTGTGGCTAGAACGTCAATACTTTGTTGAATGGAAGTGGTGAAAACATACACACTTGTCTTGTTCCTGATCTTAGTGGGAAAGCTTTTACTATTTTGCCCATTGAGTATGATATTAGCTGTAGATTTCGTGTATATGGCCTTTATTATGTTGAGGTATGCTCCCTCTACTCCCACTTTGTTGAGTGTTTTTATCATAAATGGGTGCTGTACCTCATCAAATGCTTTTTATGCAGCTATTGATATGATCATGTGATTTTTGTCTTTCCTTTTGTTTCTGTGATATATTACATGTATTGATTTGTGAATACTGTACCATCCTTGCATCCCTGGGATGAATCCCACTTGATCATGGTGTATGATCATTTTAATGTATTGTTGGATGCGGTTTGCCATTATTTGGTTGAAGATTTTAGCGTCTATGACCATCAGCGATATTAGCTAGTAGTTTTCAATCTTTGTTGTGTCTTTATCTGGTTTTCAGATTAGGATGATGCTGGCCTCATTAAAAGAGTTTGAGAGTCTTCTCTCCTTGGATTTTTTGATATAGTCTGAGGAGGATGGGGGTTAGGTCTTCCTTAAATGTTTTATTAAATTCTCCTGTGAAACCATCTGGTCCAGGGCTTTTATGTGCCAGGAGTTTTCTGATTGCTATTCAATTTCATCAGCTGTTACTGGTCTGTTCAGCCTGTCTGCCTTTTCTTGATACAGTTTTGGAAGATTATATTTCTAGAAATTTATCTGTATTGCTCAGGTTTTTCAATTTCCTGATACATAGTTGTTCACAATAATTTCTTACAATCCTTTGTATCTCTGTGGTATCAGCTGTTACTTCTCCTCTTTTGTTTCTGATTTTATTTATTTGGGTCCTGTCCCTATTTTTCCTGATTAGTATGGATAGAGGCTTGTCAATTTTGCTTATCTTTTCAAAGAACCAGCTCCTGGAATTATTTATCCTTTGAATTGTTCTTTTAGTCTCTGCATCTTTTAACTCTGCTCTGATCTTGATTATTCCACTCCTTCTGCTTGCTCTGGGATTTGTTTATTGTTGCTCCTCCAGTTCTTGTAAATGTAGGGTTAGGTTGTTGACTTGAAAGATTTCTATCTTTTTTAGGTAGGCCTGTATTGCTATGAACTTCCCTTTCAGGGCTGCCTTCACTATGTCCCGTAGGCTTTGGACTGTGTGAGTTCATTTTCATTTGTTTCCAGAAACTTTTTTATTTCTTCCATGATCTCATTTTTAACCCATTTATTGTTTAATAACATGCTATCCATGAATTTGAAAGTTTTTGAGTTGTTCCCTTTAGGTTAGTTTCTAGTTTCAGGCCCTTATGGTCTGAGAAAATGTTTGATATGATTTCAATTTTCTTGAATTCTTTAAAGCTTTCTTGTGCCCTATAATGCAGTCTGTCTTTGACAATGTTCCATGTGCATTTGAAAAGAATGTGTATTTTGTTTCTTTTGGATGAAAGGTTCTGTATGTATATCAGTTAAGTCCATTTCATTGAAAGTGTTTTTCAATGCTGCAATATCCTTGTTGGAAGATCTATTCATTGTTGGCAGTGTGGTGTTAAAATTCCTTAGTGTAAGTGTGTTGCTGTCTATATCTTTCTTGAATGTCTTCAGGATTTTCCTTATGTATCTGAGTGCTCCTATGTTGGGTGCATATACATTTACAATGTTTATGTCTTCTTACTGGATTCTTCTCTCAAGAATTATGAAGTGTCCTTCTGGGTCTCTTTTTATGGCCTTTGTTTTGAAGTCTTTTTTGTCTGATATAAGTATTGCTACACCAGGTTTTTTTCCTGTCCATTTGCTTGGAATGTTTTGGGGCAGCCCTTCACTTTCAGTCTGTGCAGGTCTTTCATTCTGAGGTAGGTCTCTTGTAGGGAGCATATGTGCGGGTCATGTTTTTTTTATCCATTCAGCCCTATATCTTTTGATTGGAGCATTTAATCCATTTCAATTTAAGGTTATTATTGACAGGTACTTATTCATTTTTCCACCTTTATATCTGTCATCTTCTCCCTCTCTTTTCTTTCATCTTCTTAAAGCAATCCCTTTAGCTTGTGTTGTAATACTGGTTTGGTGGCAGTGTATTCTTTTAGCCTTCTTTTATCTGGGAAACTCCTTTTTGTGCCTTCCATTTTAATTGAGAGCCTTGCTGGGTAGAGTAGTCTTGGTTGCAGGCCTTTGCTTTTCATTACTTGGAATATTTCTTGCCATTCCCTTCTGACTTGTAGTGTTTCTGTTGAGAAGTCAGCTGCTAGCGTTATCATAGCTCACTTGTACGTTACCTACTGTTTCTTCCTTACTGCCTTTAAGATTCTTTGTCTTTAAAATTTGGCACTTTGATTTTAATGTATCTTGGAGTAGGCCTCTTTGCATTCATCTTGATTGGGACCCACTGTGCGTCCTGAACTTACATGGCTTTTCCCCTCTCCAGGTTAGGGAAACTTTCTGTCATTATTTTTCCAAACAGGATTTCTATCTTTTAATCCTTTACTTCTCCTTCTTGTATTCCTATGATTTGAATGTTGTTGGGTTTCATATTGTGCTGCCGTTCCCATAAGCTATCTTCATTTTTTTTGTTTGTTTTTTCATGAAGTTGCTCTACATGGGTCTTCCTTTCTTTCTTGTCTTCCAGCTCACTAATCCAGCCTGCTTGTAATTCCTAGTGGGTTTTTTTTTTTCCCGAAATTGTATTCTTCATTTCTTCCTGGTTCTTGTTTGTAGTGTCTATTTCCTTTTTCATGCTATTGTAGTTCTCACTCAGTTTCTTGTAGTTGTCACTGAGTCCCTTGAGTATATGAATACTCATATAGTCATATAGGAATATTCATATACTCATATAGGAATATTCATATACTCAAGGGACTCAGTTTTGAGTTATTTTGAATTCTATGTCTGATAGCTAGCTTGCCACCATTTCATTTAGCTGTTTTACTTGGGAATCTTCTATTCCTTTTGTTTGGGTTTTCTTTCTTTGTCTTTCCACTTAGGGTGACTCTGTGTTTGTTTCTATGAAGCCAGGTGTTCTGTTTTTCCAGCTGTCTTCATGGGGTGAATTTCTGTGGTAAGGGTTCTGTGGGACTGAGTGGTGAGGTCTCTTTAATCTCCTTATCTGATGCTCTAGGATTGCCCTTTCTTCCATTTGTGTAAGCTATCTTGTTGTACTTGGGCTTTACCTGTTGGTGACTTCTGAGCTGGTGGGTTCTCTTGCAGCTGACTTACTGGTATTTACAACTCCCACCTTGTCCTGTATGCTCTTGTACAAGTTTTGGTTAACAAAGCAGTATTACCAGACAACCAAACCTACACCAGCAAAAATAACCCTCCTACCACATCAGCAGTCTCAACCATGATTGAACTAAGATTAATAAAGGTGAAGAGAGATTGTGGATTTTTTAAGATACGATAAAGGGAATATGAAATGACTAAAAGAGGATGAAATGTTATTGCATAGTAAGAGGGAGGATAATTGATAAGAGTTGGATTAGAACCGAGGTGAAGAAAGGGGGAGAATAAAGTTTAAAACATAAGTAAAACACAAAAGGACAATGAGAACAATGGGGTAAGAAAGGGAGAGTATACTATGAGGTTTGAAGTAAAACTGAAAAGGTACTGGACCAATGGGGGGGAAAATGCAGAAAACCCACAGCAGGGTCAACAGCAACGACTGCTGAATGAAGTTTAATAAAGGTGGAAGAGGAATAAAAATATTGTAGAAAAGTGAATATGAGATGTCTACAGTAAAGAAAAATGACTTTGAAAGGATGGGAAAGGAAACTAATAAGTGTAAGGAGTAAAAGCTCAGGTTGAGAGAGGGGTACAAAAAAAGGGAGAGAGAAAGCAATGAAATAAAATTCCTCCCTAAACTGATCAAAGGCATTGGGATGGCAAAATGGAGTAAGACAGTGGGAGAGTGTTGTGTAAGATTTAAGGTACAAACAAATAGTAAACAGACAGGAGTCTCTTTGGAGAAGAACAGTAATAACCATGGTACTTTACCCAACTAGCCACTGTTTATAAAGTGGCCACTGTTTATAAGGTGGAAAAAGAATAAGACTCTTATAGAGGGGAAAAATAATGTGAGCTGACTTAAGAAAGAAAAGTGCTTAAGCGAGGTTAGATGAAGGAGAAATAGAGTAAGGGATAGAAACTTGCTATAGTGTGAGGGAAAATAAAATTTACAATAGTAATAAAACTCAGGAAGATGGTGAAGCAGATTAAGACCAGGAAAGTGGGTTAAGACCAGGGAAGGGTGCTGTGTGGGATTTGGAATAACAATAGTGTAGTAAGAAATATATAATCTGATTGAAAAGAATAAAAAGTAAAAGACCAAGAGTAATGTGTTATTTAGAGTACAAGTGAAGTAAAAGAAGAAAAATTAAAATGCAATATGAAAGGGAGAATAAAAATACAAAACAATAAAAACAAACAAAAAATGAATAAATGGAGAGATGAAAGTGAAATAAGAAAAACATGCGAGTTCTTTTGAAGAGCAAAGTGAAATTTGTCTGAGGTGTTGGTGTTCACCTTCTGACTTCTTTCTGGATCTGTCTCTGGTTTTCTCTCAGTTCCAGGTCTTACTGTCTTACACTTGGAAATAAAAAATCTGTCCAGCTGGTTTTGCAGATCTTTCTGGCTCCTGCAGGAAGTGGGGCTCTGGGCTCCCTGTTTTTCCCTTCCTGTGGTTCTGCAGTGATTGGAGCTCAGTCTGGGCTACAGTAATCACATGTTCCCAGTTTCTAGCCCAGGCCCTCAGAACACTGTGCAGCCAGCACTCTCTACTCTGTACATTTGTACCTAGCCAGCGTCAGTAAGCCATCTTGCTCTGTACCTCTTTGATCAGTCTGTGAGGTGCACTGATTGGAGCAAATTGCACCCACCCTTCTCCCTCTTTGTTGGCCTGGCCGCTTCATGGGTGAAGTCCCTGCACAGTGCGCCTCAGTTCCCCATTGAAAAGTCTTCTCGGTGCCATTGCCACTCTGAGCCATTACCCAGCTTTCCACACAGTCCATCCCTCAGTCAAGTCCAGAGACTACCTGGGTCATGACCAGTCACAGCCCAGCCTCCTCTCCCAGCTGCAAGTGTCACCAGGATACCCTAAATTCTATGGCAATGTCCTGGCTGGTGACCCCCACCCCAGCCTGGGTATACTGCCATCTGTGTGTTGCTTGGTGCCTTCTTTTCCTCCTAGCTACTTTATGCATACAGGTTTCTCCTGGTGCAGGTCTGGGATTTCACTGTCCTTGGAGAGGAGGGAGCCGCTAGCCTGCTCTCACTGACCCAGCTCTCCTCCAATGTACCTGCAGCAACCTTAGTCCCCACCCCCCACCCCCGCCGGCGCCAGGCCTAGGGATCTTCTCGTGGGCCTATAAAACCTCCTTACTGCCCATTTTGAAGTGTCCTGTGCATACTTTGGCTTCTAAACTACCTATCAGCTTAGATTCTTTTGACTGTTCACTTTGTCCTTTGGAAATCAGCTAAATGTCCCAGTTGGGTGCATGAGCAAGTGGGCTCAGCTCCCACCTACATTGCTGCCATCTTCTCCCCTCCCTCCTAAATTTTCATTTTGAGCTGCCTTGTTACCTTTGTTATTCATGGTATTTGATGGATTTCTTCTCTGTCTAGACATCTGTGTGTGAGTGGTACTTCTCTAGTAGAGCAATAAGAAGTCTATGTTTCCAGTAGGTGGCACTGAAGTAAGTGTTTTTTAATTCTCTTGCACTGCTCTCACTTTTCTGATCTCTGCAGAGTAGTATGTCCTACAAAGGTGTCCCTACAAAGGTGGGTATCTCCTCTGTCATCGGGTCACCTTGTCTCCAAGCACCAACCTGCGGGGAAATGCAGTAGGCAGTGGGGTTTCAGATCTGTGAAATCCCAACACTGTCTTTTGCAGCCAGATTCTGCTGACAGTAGCTGCTTTGGGTGGGGGTAGGGTGAGCTTAAAAGCTAGCTGGTGCCTTTGTGGCTTTTTCCTCCCCGTACTGGTGGCTGACAGACTTCAGCAGCCTCATCTCTGTATCTCCACTTGTCCCTGGGATTAGCCACAGAGCATGTCTGTCATTTGGGGAAAATATTTCTGTTATTCCAGTTTTCAGATTTGCAGATAATGTGCTATTCAACCCCACACTCACTGCTAGTTTCTTCCGGGGCCTGCTGCTAGCTCGGGGAGTGTGAAGGGAGGCAGCCTGGATCTGTGGCTTTCTTTTCCTACCTAGTGATGGCAATTGCCAGACAACCATGACTGTACCTCTGTGCTTTGTTTGTGCCCAGGTCTCTGGGTTCAGCTGACCACTCCCACAGGAATGTTCACTGTTTCTTTCTGCTTGGAGCTGAAGGGAATGTCAGCAGCAACCTGATCCCTTCCTTCCCCAGAGACCCACGGTGAGCCTTAGCTGTGTCAGTGGCAGTCTCAGGTCTTTACTTTTTCTTCCTTTTTGGTTTGCTCCCATTGTACCACCTTCAGATGTTTCGATGCACAGGTCTCTTGATGTGTTCATGTATGGAGCAGGGATTCTTTTGTTGAATTACAGCTCTTCAAATAGTTGTAACTTTATGGGGAGAACCAAGGGGACCTTTCATGCTGCCATTTTTCTGACATCCCTCTATTGTTTTTTAAATATTGTTTCTTATAATAACTTTTTCAACAGATGGCATACATTTATAATAATCAGTTTAATGTGCTTGCCCATTTTAACATGTGTTTCAGTTCTAGGTAGATTTTAATTGATTGATTTTGTCATTATGGGTCATATTTTCCTGCTTCTTTACATTGTAGGGTCTTGGATATTTCTGTATTCCATGAAATACTCCTGAAATTTGTTTTTGGAAGAATTGAGCTACTTCAAAATGGTTTGATTCTTTCATGCCTTTTTTGCTTAGTCCACAGTTATTTATTCCCCACTAATGAGGCAATACCTTCCTTTATAATCTCCTCACTGCCCTATGAATCTTAAATTGTTCTAGTCTGTTTGGTGGAAATAGGCAGCCTTCTTGGCCCTGGATGAGTGCCTAGGACTGTTCTTTCTAATCTTTAAATTGCTCTTTCTCCAGCCTCTGGTCATTTCCTAACAGGTATATGTTGATTATTTCTTATCTGAATACTTCAGTGGGGATCCACTTTAGATCAAGTTTGTTTCTGCGTGCATCTGTCTCCTCTCTAGTGTTCTCTTTCTGCACCTTACTAGACTCCCAGATTTCTATCTTCAACTCAGGTAGACTAATGGAATCTGACTGAGTTACTTAGCTCCATGTCACAGCTTTGAAACTGTTTAGGTAAGCTAGGGCAATCATGAGGTCTACATTATTTGTTTTTCAGTTCTCAGGAATCATTAATCTTTGTTGCCTGATGTCTCTTATAAATAAATACTTGTTTCTTATGTAATGCCATCACCCTTTGCACTTTTCAGGCCCTTTGTTTTATTATTTTCACCATAATTCATAATTATTTTTATGTACCTTTACTCTTTTTCCCTATCTCCCTTTACCAAAGCTTCATTAAAGCATGGACTATGAATCACTTATTTCTAGATGTAACTCTAACACATAGCACAATGCCTGGTACACAATGGGCATTCAGTAAATAGTTTTTGAATGAAGAATGATCACTTAGGGTCTAAATTAATTAACTGGAGTTGGTGATTTATTGCATACAGTAGTTGATAGCAGTGAAGTGTAGGGTTATATTCAGGTTTCTGGTTTGTACATCTAGGTAAATTTGGAGGCCATTCACTGACCTAAGGAGTACAATTGAGTACTATATATTTAGGGCTTGATAATGAGCAGAGTTTTAAACATACTAAATTTGAGATTGTATAAATATTTAAACATATGTTCCTGGTAGGCATTTGGAGATATAGAGCTACAACTTTGGAGAGAGATTATGATTGAAACAGAATATAGTATTATCACTATCTATAAGGTAATCGAATTCATAAGAGAAGATTAGATTCCATAGGGCAGTTGATTTTCAGAACAATGATTATTTCCCCCAGAAGGTTGTCATAACCAAGGGAAAGAGTGCTGCTGGCATCTACAAGGAAGCTCCTAAATATCCTATAAATTACAGGATAGCCCTCCCAAAACAAAGAATACTTTAATCTAAAATGTCAATAGTGTTACTGTTGGGAAGTCCAAAGTTTGTAGACACACTATCCTGGATGGCCTATGGTTAATTTGGCAACACTAACACCTTTTTCTAAGGTTTCTCCTACATTGCAAGGGAGAACCTATGAACTGCATTCCCTCTGTTTGCTTTGTAGTTAGCATTTGCCAATGACAGGTTCCTACAGGCAGATTTTAGATTCACTGAGGTGAGTTCTTGGGAACCACAGGATTTCTAATTTCAGACCAAAGTATTACGAGTTTCCAAAATACAATTTAGTAGGGTTTTCAAACATTTTTCTGTAAAGCACTGGATAACTACTTTAAAGTTCATATAAACAGTATGTGTTGTATATTCTTTTTTCATTTTATTCTATTTTTTGTTGTTGTTGTTCAAGTACAGTTATCTCCATTTCCCCCCGTTACTCCTGCCCCCACCCCAGCCATCCCCACTTCTCACCCTTGATCCTACCTCCTTTGGTTTTGTCCATGTGTCCTTTATACATGTTCCTGAAAATCCTTACCCCTTCCCCCCACCATTATCCCCTCCCACCTCCCCTGTGGTTACTGTCAGTCTGCTCTTAATTTCAATGTCTCTGGTTATATTTTACTTGTTTGTTTGTTTTGTTGATTAGGTTCCACTTAAAGGTAAGATCATATTCTTTTTTATTTTTTACAAGTCTTTAAAAATGTAAACACTTTTGTTAGCTCATTGGCTGTACAAAACATATATGAGTTTGCCATTTCCTGCTTAGAACCTTAAGAATTTATGGGCATGTTTTTGTGAATCATCAAACTTCTGGCTGAAATAATATCATCATCAACTCTTCTGATTATTGGTGGCAGCTTCTGTGAGCTTCCCAGCTCTTGCTTCAATTGAGTAAGCTCATAAATAATATGTTACAACTCTTCTATATATATAGAATATAGACAGATATTCTTCATTTTCATTACCAAATATAGATAGATATATAAAGCACTGTGCCTTCACACTTGTTTTGACTATCATACGAACTCAGTGCACCTGCAACTATTGTTTCTTGTTCAAAACATTATTTTTTTACCATATGAATCTGATATAATTTGATTCTTCTTGATATGAAACAATCATATCAAGAGGATATGATTGTCTTTTATAAGTAATAATGCAGGTATCATTTTAATTGTTTTATTTCTTAGGAATTTGGTGACAAAGTAGCAGTAAACGACATATCTTTGAACTTGTATAAGGGGCAGATCACTATTCTTCTAGGAGAAAATGGGGCAGGAAAAACCACAACCTTGTCTATTCTCACAGGTATGCATTCAGCTCTGTCCTAAGCAGAAATCACATTCCTTCTAAGACTGTAAAACAATCAATAGCTTTTGGTGTTGAGTGTGTTATCTTAGTGTTTGTGTTATTATATTTTCAATTATTTCGAAGCAAGATGCTCAGGTGGTATAGTAAATTTTTTTCATTTATTCAGTGAGATATTTTATATGCAAATTCTTTTATAGGAATGTATAATACAGTGGTGCTTACAAGGTTGTTATACCCTATTTTATACTCTAATGGAAAAAACAGACACAAATCTTGAAACTTACACCATGAGTTAGAAGGTAGATATTATATCAATATGTAGGATGTTATTCACTCAATACAATGACACCCAGTGTGTTTTGGTGATGAGAAATCGGGAAGTAACATCAAATCTGAGGCAAATAGAAGGTATAAAGGGCTATGAAAGAAAGGAGAAAAGAATCTTATGAGTATAGCAAAGACCAGAAGACTTAAAAGCAGAAATTAGCTATATAACTAAATCAGATAAGGAATTTAATGGCAAAAGATGAATCTGTATGCATACTCAAAAGGTCAAATCAAAAGAGGTTTGAGGGAATCCATGCTATGAAGTTTAGAATCTGAACTTCTAAACTTTTAGAATCTAAACTGAGAGAAATGAGAAGCTATGGAAGGATATTTTATGAAGTTTTATACTTTAGAAACATTACATTCACCAGGAAGGAAGAAAAGTTAAGGAATACTCAGGACCATTAGATTAGTGAATCCCAGGCTGTGTGTTAAATTAGTATAATTCCGAGAAACTGGAGCAGGGCTGAGCCTAATAGTTGATATAAAATAGCTTCATTTTAATACAAAATTAATGTCAAAGGAGATTTCAAGATGGTTACAGACTAGTTGGAAGCTACTCCCACCTATTCATGGCTACAAACAGATTTACAGCAAAATTTCAGAGTAATCAACCTAAATAAACAACCGAAGATTCTGGAAGATGGTGGGGATAATGGGGGGAAAGGCTTTCCGGAACAACTACAAAGGACACATGGACGAAACCAAGGGCAAGGGTAGAAGCAAGGGGTGGGATGGGTTTGGCTGGGCTAGTGGGAGTAGTGCGGAGAAAATGCAGACCAATGTAATTGAAAAACAATTTTTAAAAAAGGGCAAAAGGCCTGAACAGACACATCTCCAAGGAGGATATACAGAGGGTCCAGAGATACATGAAAAGATGCTCAGCATCACTAGCCATCAAAGGGATGCAAATAAACCACAATGAGATACCACTTCACACTGGTCAGAATGGCCAACAAAAACAAATCAATAAACAAGCGCTAGAGAGGATGTGGAGAAAAGGGAACCCTAGTGCACTGTTGGTGGGATTGGAGACTGGTTCAAATACTGTGGGAAACAGTATGGAATTTCTTCAGAAAACTAAAAATGGAACTGCCTTTGACCTGGTGATTCCACTGTTGGGATTATATCCTAAGAACCCTGAAACACCAATCCAAAAAACCTATGCACCCCAATGTTCATAGCAGTACAATTTACAATGGCCAAGTGTTGGAAGTAATCTAAGTGCCCATCAGTAAATGAGTGGATCAAAACACTATGGTACATTTACACAATGGAATACTACACAGCAGAAAGAAAGAAGGCGCTCCTACCCTTTGTGACAGCATGGATGGAACTGGAGAGAATCATGCTAAGTTAAATAAGCCAGGCTGTGAAAGAGAAATACCATATGAACTCACCTTTAAGTGGAACCTAGTCAACAAAACAAACAAGTAAGCAGAATATAACCAGAGACAATGAAATTAAGAACAAACTGACAGTAATTAGAGGGGAGGTGGGAAGGGTATTATGGAGGGAAATGGGGGAACTGGTTTCAGGAGCAACTATAACGAACACATGGACAAAATCAAGGAGATGGGTTCAGGGGTCGGAGGTTGGATGGCTTGGGTTGGGGGGTTGATTGAGGGAAATGTAGACAACTGTACTTGAACAACAATTTAAAAAGGAATCCTGAAGCACCAATTTGCAAGTATATATGCACCTGTATTCATAGCAGTGTTACTTGTAATTGCCCAAATCTGAAAACAGCCTAAATACGCATCAGTAGATGAGTGGATAAAAAAGCAGTGGTACATTTACACAATGGAATACTACACAGTAGAAAGAAGGAGGGATTTCCTGTCCTTTGCAACTGCATGGATGGAACTGTAGAGCATTATGATAAGTGATATAAGCCATTGAAGGACAAATACCATATAATCTCACCTATGGGTTGATCGTAATGAACAAAACAAACAAGCAAGCAAAATATAACCAGAGACAATGAAATAAAGAACAAACTCACAGTAACCAAGTGGAGGAGGGGAGAGGGATAATGGGGAAAAATAGGGGAAAGGTCGATAAGGGACACATGGTCAAAACCAAAGTGGATAGGATCGAGGGTGGAGGTGGGAGTGGTGGGGGCGAAAATGGAGAGAACTGTTCTTGAACGACAATAAAAAAATAATTTGTAACTATGTATGGTAATGAATGTAAACTATACTTACTGTGGTGATCATTTAACAATATGTTTCTGTATCTCTCCTGACCAGTGTGACTTTGTTGGTTGGGCATTGTCCTGCAAAGTAGAGTTTGCTGGTTCTATTCCCAGTGAGGGTACATGCCTGGGTTGCAGGTTCAATCTCCAGATGGGGCACCTACAAGAGGAAACCAATTGATGCTTCTCTCTCACTTAGGTGTTTCTTTTTCTCCCTCCCTTCCCCTGTGTCTAAAAATAAATACAATTTTTAAAAAACAATATATATATGTAATCATTATTTTTTTATACCTGAAACTAGTATAGTATTACATGTCAACTATATCTCAATTTTTAAGAATATACCTTTAAAATAAGTGATTTATAGAGTTTAATTGATTATACGATTTCTTTTTTACATACTACCAAGTAGTTTTCTCACAAAATCTGGATGGCTTGTTATTAATATTTAAATTTCCTAAAGACCAAAAGTTTTACGTTCTAGATAGTTATGTTTTTCATAACATCTACACAGTACCTAATATGGTTCAAAAATATAGTTAACTGGATGATTTAATGGAAATATATTGGAAGATAGCAAAATATTTAAATGTTTTTACTACCAATATTACCCTATTGATTACAACAAATTAGTATATATTAGCAAAAAGAAAAGAAAACAAAATTAAAATATAGCTTATTATACTAGTCATGTTCGAGATGTTTGAGATGCTAATTTGCAATGTCTTATCATGTTCTGTCACCAAAGCTCAGCTTCTGTAATGTTTTCTGTTTACTTGTAGGTTGCTACCGTCCAACCAGAGGAGAGGCCTACATTAATGGATATGCCATCTCAGAGAACATAATTGATATTCGAAAAAACTTGGGCTTCTGCCCACAGCATGATTTATTGTTTAATGACTTGACACTATCAGAACACCTTTATTTCTACTTTATGGTGAGTCAGGGATTTTTTTAATTATATAGTGTGTCACTTTAGGCCTCTGTCTCCCTGTTGATTTTCTGTCTGAAATATCTATCCATTGAAGTCAATGGGGTGTTAAAATCCCTGACTCTGACTGCAGTGCTGTTGATCTCTCCCTTTATGTTCATCAAGGTTTCCTTTATATATTTAGGTGCTCCTATGATACTTACATAAATGTTTACTAGGGTTATATCCTCTTGTTGGATTGTTCCCTTTATCATTATGTAGTGTCCTTCTTCGTGTCTTACTATAGCCTTGGTTTTAACATCTAATTTGTTAGATATAAGAATTGCTACCTCAGCTTTTTCTTCCTTATCATTTGCATAAAATAACTTTTTCCATCCCTGTACTTTTATTCTGTGTGTATCTTTTGATCTGAGGTGGGTCTCTTGGAGGTGGCGCATGTGTGTGTGTGTGTGTGTGTGTGTGTGTGTGTGTGTGTGTGTGTTGTTTTCTTCTTTTATCTTTTTTTCTTAATAGATTTTATTGATGAGTCTTGTTTTCTTATTCAATAGACTACCCTATTTGTTTTGATTGGAGTATTTAAGCCATTTACATTTAGTGTGATTATTGATATATACATAATTAGTGCCATTTTATTGTTAGACTATTTTCCATTGTTTTTTATTCTCTTTTTCTTCTTCTTAAAGCAGGCCCTTTAACATTTGTTGCAGTACTGATTTGGTGTTAACAAACTCCTTTAGTTCTTTCTTGTCTGGGAAGCTCCTTATTTCTCCTTCAATTTTAAATAGGACAGTGAAAAGACATCAAACTCACAGCTATTAAGAACTGCACCTAAAACAAAAGCAAACTAAGCAAACAGCTAGAACAGGAACAGAACCACAGAAATGGAGATCATATGGAGAGTTAGCAACAGGGTAGTGGGAGGAGGAGAGAGGGGGAAAAGGTACAGAGAATGAGTAGCATAGATAGTGGGTAGAAAATAGACAGGGGGAGGGCAAGAATAGTATGGGAAATGTAGAAGCTAAAGAACTTATGACTCATGGACATGAACTAAAGGGGGGAATGTGGGTGGGAGGGGGTGTTCAAGGTGGAGGGGAATGATGGGGAGAAAATGGGACAACTGTAATAGCATAATCAATACAATATATTTAAAAAAATAAATGATAAATGATAACCTTGCTGGGTAAAGTGGCCTTGGTTGTAGGTCCCTGCTTTTCAGCACCTTGAATATTTCATGCCACTCACTTCTGGCCTGATACGTTTCTGTTGAGAAATCAGATGACAGTCTAATTGGTGCTACAGTGTATTGCCTCCTTTTCTCTTGCAGCTTTTATGGTTGTTTTCTTGTCTTTAAGCTTTGTCATTTTAACTACTATGTGTCTCAATGTGGGCCTCTTTGGGTCCAACTTGCTTGGCACTCTCTGAGGTCCTGGACTTGTGTGTCTTTTTTCTTTCACCAGATTGGGGAAGTTTTCGGTCATTATTTCTTCAAATAGGTTCTCGATCCCTTGCTTGCTCTCTTCTCCTTCTGGAGATTCTGGTATTTCCATGATGTGGATGTTGTTTTGCTTCATGTTGTCCAAAATGTTTTTTAACCTCTCCTCCTTTTTAAAATTATTTTTCTGCATTGCTTGGGTGCTTTAATCTACTTTGTCTTCCAAGTCACTAAGTCAGTCCTCTGCTTCATCTAACCTACTGTTCATTCCTTCCAGTGTATTACTTCTTTCAGATATTGCTTTATTTCTGACTGGTCCTTTTTTATGGTTTCTTTGTCTTTTTTTTCATGTTATTGAATATCCTTGTAATCATTGCTCTAAATACACTATCTGATAAATTGCTTGCCTCAATTTCATCTAGTTCTTCTGGAGAATTCTCTTGTTCTTTCATTTGGGATCTGTTTCTTTGTCTTCCCATTTTGGCTGGTTCTTTGTATTTATTTCTATGTCTTAGGTAGATCTGCAAAGACTCTGATGTAGGTCTTTGTCAGATGCTGCTTGTGACTGGCCTGGGGCAACTTGTTTGAAGTTATCAGCAATCCACCACATGTGGCTCCATCTGCTGGGCCTGTTTATGTGCAGAAAGAACCAGGCTACTCACCAAGGCTGGCTTTTACCAGCACAAGGCCTGCAGGAGGGTCAGCTAAGTCTCTAAGCTCCCAGAAATCTGCCCTAGTTGTTAAACTTAATCAATTATATAGCCTGCATATATATTGTGAACACATAAATTGTGCTGCTATGAATATTGGGATGCACAGGTTCTTTTGAATTGGCATTTCAGGATTCTTAGGGTATAGTCCTAGCAGTGGAATGCCAGGTCAAAAGGCAGTTCCACTTTTAATTTTCTGAGGAAATTACATACTGTTTTCCACAATGACTACACCAGTCTGCATTCCCACCATTAGTATACTGGGGTTCCCTTACCTCCACAACATCACCAGCACTTGTTGTTCATTGATTTGGTTATGATGGCCATTCTGATTGGAGTGAAATGGTATCTCACTGTAGTTTTAATTTGCATCTCTCTGATGGCTAGTAATGTTGAGCATCTTTTCATATGTCTCTGGGCCCTTTGTATGTCCTCCTTGGAGAAGTGTCTGTTCAGGTCTTTTGACCATTTTATAATTGGGTTGTTTGTTTTCCTGGAGTGGAGTTGTGTGAGTTCTTTATATATTTTGGAGATCAAACCCTAGTCTGAGGTATCATTTGCAAATACATTTTCCCATGTGGTTGGTTCCTTTTTCATTTTGCTGACATTTTCTTTAGCCATGCAGAATCATTTTATTCTTATGTATGGTGTAAGTTTGTCATCTATTTTCATTTTTTTGCATGTACCAGTGCAATTTTCCCAACACCATTTATTGAATACACTGTTTTTACTGAATCATATGCTCTTGCCTCCTCTGTTAAATATTTTAAGGTAACCTTTTAAAATATAGTTTACTGATTATGCTATTATAGTTGTCCCAATTTTTTTCTCCACTTTTCTTCCCTCCATCCTACACCCCCTCCCACCCATATTATCCCCATACTTAGTTCATGTCTGCAGGGGCCCCGCCCGCAGAGCCCCCATCCGTCCATCATGGATGAAAATGAAACTACCAAGACATGATCTGCTTGGGGAGGAGAGGTGGTCAAACTCTCAAAGGAGAATGACCTAGAGCCCCTTCCTCACTGGACTTTTATTGGGTTCCAATACACAGGAATACAGGTTTAACATGTCAAAGAAATCTGAGGGCTTAATCTGAGTCACTTTCTGTCAGGGAAGGGGGTTGTAAAACCTTGGGAGACATACTCATTTCCTCCTCGGACCCTTATCATTTAAATGAGAGCACTCTCAGAAAACAAAGCAGGTTTCACAGGACTTTACGAATTCTTTCTTATGCCCGATCACCCAGGAAACTGTTCTGGCCAGCACAGGGCTGCACCGCTCACCCTCATAGTTTCAGGCTTTAAGCCGATTAGGCCCAGGAAGCAAGAGATAAGGAAGAGATCTCCCAGATGGAAATGGGGACTTGAGCTATGTCAGAATAGCTGGGGGGTGAGGGTCCATCACCCCCTCTTTGCTGAAGCCCCCCCCCAAGTCCTTCCATAAGAGCCTCCCAGTGGTCATGTCTGGCTTAGGTTGCCCCTCCCGTGAGGAGTCTTACCCATCATTGACTAACCAACTAAGCATTGGGGCCAGAGATGGATGAGGCAGAAGCAGCGCTCCTGCCAGGGAGATGAGCTTTGTCTCCTTAATAGCTCACATCCTCTTGACAGAACAGACCCAGTTGAAGTGGGTTCCTTAGCTCTTACTCAGCCCACCATAGGGTGAGGGTTACAACTCCTGAAACCAGGCTGAACGGTCCACAACACATGTCCATGGGTTGTACGTATAAGTTCTTTGGATTCAGCATTTCCTATACTATTCTTAACCTCCCCCCATCTATTTTCTTCCTACAATTCATGCTTCTAATTCCTTTTACCTTTTCTCCCATTCTCCCTTCTTCCCCTCCCTACCAATAACCCTTCATTTCTGTGATTCTGTTCTTGCTCTAGTTGTTTGCTTAGTTTTTCTCCTTGTTATTTTTTAGATTCAGTTGTTGATTGTTGTGAGTTTGTAGTCATTTTATTGTTCATATTTTTTATCTTCTTCTTTTTCTTAGATAATTCCCTTTAGCACTTCATGTAATAAGGGTTTGGTGATGATGAACTCCTTTAACTTGACCTTATCTGTGAAGCACTTTAGCTGCCCTTCCATTCTAAATGAGAGCTTTGCTGGGTAGAGTAATCTTGGATATATGTCCTTGCCTTTCATGACTTTGAATATTTCTTTCCAGCCCTTTCTTTACTGTAAGGTTTCTTTTGAGAAATCAGCTAATAGTCTTATGGGAACTCCTTTGTAAGTAACTGTCTCCTATTTTCTTGCTGCTTTTAAGATTCTTTCCTCATCTTTATTTTTTTTAATTTTACTTATTTACTTTTAGAGAGAGGGGAAGGGAAGGAGAAAGAGAGGGAGAGAAATATCAATGTGCAGTTGCTCTCATATGCCCCCAGCTGGCCACCCCACCTGCAACCCAGGCATGTGCCCTGGCTGGGAATTGAACCAGGGCTTTGGCTTCCAGGTCCATGCTCAATCTACTGAGCTACACAAGCTGGGGCTCTCCTTATCTTTAATCTTGGGTAATGTAATTGTGATGTGCCTTGGTGTGCAGTTCCTTGGGTCCAACTTCTTTGGGACAGTCAGAGCTGCCTGGACTTCCTGAAAGTCTATTTACTTTGCCAGATTTGGGAAGTTCTCCTTTATTATTTGTTCAAATAAGTTTTCCACTTGTTGCTCTTCCTCTTCCCCTTCTGCTACCCCTATAATTTGGATGTTGGAACGTTTAAAGATGTCCTGGAGGTTCTGAAGCCTCTCTTCATTTTTTTTCAAATTCTTGTTTCTTCATTCTTTTCTATTTGGTTGTTATTTCTTCCTTCTGGTCCACTCCATTGATTTGAGTCCCAGTTTTCCTCCCATCTCTGTTGGTTCCTTGCGTGTTTTCCTTCATTTCACTTATTGTAGTCCTCATTTGTTCATCTAATTTGTGACCAAAATCAACCAATTCTGTGAGCATCCTGATCACCAGTGCTTTGAACTGTACATGTGATAGGTTGGCTATCTCTCAGTCGCTTAGATGAATTGGCTCTGGGGATTTGATGTGTTCTCCCATTTGAGCCATTTTTGGGGTTTGGTTTGGTTTTGTTTTGTTTTGGTCTGGTTGGGGCTGTTATGTAGTCAGGGGTGGAGCCTTAGGTGTTCCCCAGGGTGGGGCAACCTACGTCCCTAGGTTGTGAGGCTGTATTTGGGGGCGGGGTCCAAGAGGGAACAATGGTGCTTGCTCTGCTCTCCCTTGGATTCCAGCCCCTTCCACCACTTCCCCTTCGCCTGGATTACCTGCACATGATTGTGGGACCACCTGGTCAGCCAGCCGCCTTGCTCGGCCTCACTGGGTCTGCACTGTTGCCACCCCGTGCCCAGGGTCTGCTAGCTGCCGCCTATGTGCCTGGGGTCTGCTAACCGCTGCCTGTACACCTGGGATCTGCCAGCTGCTGCTGCCTGCATGCCCAGGTCCACCAACCTCCACTTTTCCTGCCACGACTCCGCCCCTCTTACTGGTCTGGATGAATGGTGATTGGACTTCTGTACAGTTCAATTTTCTGTAAGTTCTGGTTGTTTTCTTGTTTCTAAATCTTTGTTGTCCTTAATTTTGGTTGTGCGATGAGGCACAGTGTGTCCACCTACACCTCCATCTTGGCCAGAAGTCCTGATGATCTCTTTCTTAAAGTCCAATATATTCTTTATATATTTAGGTGCTATTATATCAGGTCACTATATGTTTACTAGGGGTATACTCTCTTGCTGGACTACTCCCTTAAGTATTTTACAGTGACATTCTTTGTCTCTGCTATGGCTTTTGTTTGAAGTCTATTTTGTCAAGTATAAGTATTGCTACCCCAGGTTTTTTATGATGTTGTTTTGCGTGGAATATTTTTTTCCATCTCATCTGTTCACTTTCAGTCTGTATGTATCTTTTGTTCTGAGCTGGGACTCTTGTAGACCATGTTTTCTTATCCATTAAGCTACTCTATGTCTTTTGATTGGGTCATTTAAGACATTTACATTTAAGGTTTTTATTGATAGGCATGGTTCAGTGCCATTTCTCTCTTTATACCTGTGTTCCTCTCTCTCTCAATTTCTTCTTCTTAAAGCAGTCCATTTAGCAACTGTTACAGTGGTGGTTTGGTGAAGATGTACTCTTTTAGGTTTTTTTTAACCTGGGAAGCTCTTTATTTTGCTTTCCATTTTAAATGAGAGCCTTGCTGGGTAGATTAGTCTTGATTGCTGGTCCTTGCTTTTCATTACTTGGAATATTTCGTATCAGTCCCTTCTTGCTTGTAGCATTTCTGTTGACAAATCAGCTGATTGTCTTATCCGAGCTCTCTTGTGTGTTACTAGCTGTTTCTCCCTTGCTGCCTTTTAGATTCTCTCCTTGTGCTTATATTTTGCCATTTTAATTGTGATGTATCTGGGAGTTGGCCTCTTTGGGTTCATCTGCTTCGCTCATTTCTTAATTGGATTGTTTGTTTTTTGATGTTGAGTTTTATAAGTTCTGTATTAATTTTGAATATTAAGGCTTATAAGAGGTATTGGCAAATATGTTTTTCCATTCAGTGGCTTGTCTTCATTTTGTTGATGATTCCCTTTGCTGTGTAAGGACTTTGTCATATTATGGAGTCCAATTTGCTAATTTTTGTTGTTGTTGTTGGGAGTATTTTTTGCTCAAGGTGAAATACCAGAAAAGATATTGCTATGAGAAATGTCCCATATTTTACTACTTATGTTATCTTTTATGATTCTTACTGTTTTGAGTCTAACAGTTAAGTCTTTAATCCATTTTAACTTTTTCTTGTGTATGGTGTAAGAAGGTAATGTGGTTTTATTTTATGATATTTAATATTTTTCATGTATCTGTCTCATTTTCCCAAAACAATTTACTGAGTAAACCTTCTTTACTCCCTTGTAAATTGTTGCCTCCTTTATCAAATATCAATTTACCATTAAGGCATGGGTTTATTTCTGGTGTCTGTATTACGTTCCATAGATTTATGTATCAGTTAGATCTATATCAGCTTTTATGCCAGGACCGTGCTATTTTGAATACTATCGACTATCATGTGCCATGAGTCCTCCAGCATTATACTGTTTTAATGATAATGCTGTGATAATAAAATGTCTTTTGTGATTTCATATAAATTATTAGTATATTTGTTCTAGTTCTGCGAAAGACACCATTGATATCTTGTTAGGAGTTGTATTGAATATACAGATTGCTTTGGATTGTATGGACATTTTAATGATGTTAATTCTTCACATTCATCAACATGGTATATGCTTCCATTTTGATATCTTCTTCAATTTCTTTCTTCATTGTATTAAAATCTTCCTAGTACAGGTCTTACACATCCTTGCTTAAATTTATTCATATGCATTTTAATATTTTGATGCAATTGTAAATGAGATTGTTCTTTTGGTTTAGCTTTTTGATGATTCATTATTGGTGTATTAAAACACAACTGATTTCTGGATATCTATTTTGTGTCCTGCTACTTTGCCAAATTTATTTATCTCTTCTAGTAGACCTTTGGAGGAATACTTAGTGTTCTCAATATAAAGTATTTTGTTATCTGCAAATAATAATGACACAATACTTTTACCTTACCATTTGAATGCCTTTTATTTCATCTTCTTGTCAACTGCTATGGCTAGGATGTCCTGTACTAGGTTGAATAAGAATGCTGAAAGAAGACATCTCTGTCTTGTTCCCAATTATAAGGGAAATGCATTTCATTTTTTCCCATTGAGTAAGATGTTAGCTGTGGGTTTATCATATGTTACCTTTATTATGTGGATATATGTTTTCTTTATTCTGATTTTGCTGAGAGGTTTTTTTTTATCATAAATAGGTTCTGGATTTTGTCAAATCCTTCTTCTGTATATATTGATACGGTCACATAGCTTTTATCCTTCATTTTGAATATGTGGTTTATCACATTTATTGATTTGCAGATATTGTACCAACCTTGCATCCTCAAAATAAATCACACTTGTTCATGCTGTATGATCTTTTTAATGTATTGCTGAATCCAGTTTACTAATACTTTGTTGAGAATTTTAGCATCTATGTTCATCAAGGATATTTGCCTATCATTTTCTTTCTTTGCAGTATCTTTATCTGGTTTTGAAATTAGGATAATGTTAGCCTCATAAAAAGAGCTTGGGAGTCTTCCCTCCTTTTGTATTTTTTGGAATAGTTTGATAAATATTTCTTAATTCTTCTCTGACTGTATGGTAAAATTTATCTGTGAAGACATTCAGTCCAGGACTTTGGTTTTGGGGAGTTTTTTTATTACTGTTTCAATTTTACTACTTGTAATATGTCTATTCATATTCTCTGATTCTTCCTGATTGGGTTTTGGAAAAGTGTATGTTTCCGGAAATTTACCCATTTTGTCCTTATTTTTTTTTAATTATTTTATTTCTTTATTTTTAGAGAGAGGGGAAGGGAGAGAGAAAGAGAGGGAGAGAAACATCAATGTGTGGTTGCCTCTCACATGGCCCCCCCCCCCCCGGGGACCTGGCCTGCAACCCAGGCATGTGCCCTGACTGGGAATCGAACCACGACCCTTTGGTTCACAGCCCGAGCTCAATCCACTGAGCTACGCCAGCCAGGGCCATTTTGTCCTTATTTTCCAATGTATTGGCTTATAGTTGTTCATAATATTTTCTTACAATCCTTTGTTTGGTGTCAGTTACTTTTTATCTTTAGTTTCTGATTTTACTTATATAAATTATTCTTTTTTCTTGACAAGTCTGGTTGTTAAATGTTTGTCCATCTTGTTTATCTTTTTAAAGAACCAGTTCTTGGTTTTATTCATCTTTGTTATTTTTTCATTTGAGATATTATTTTGTTTCTTTTCTTTATTTTTTATTGTTGTTCAATTACAATTATCCCAATTTTTCTCCCGTTGCTCTCCCCTCCTTACTCTGATCTTTATTATGCCCTTTCTTGTATCACTTTGGGCTTCATCTGTTCTTTTTCAAGTTACTTTAGTTTAGAACATAGCTTATTTATTTAAGATTTTTCTTGTATCTTCAGTTAGGCCTCTATTGCTATGTATTTCCCTCTTAGGATGGCTTTAACTGTATGGGCATTTTGATGAAGGTAATTCTTACAATCCATTAACATGGTATATGCTTCCATTTATTTGTGTTGTCTCCCTTCATTTCTTTCTCCAGTGTTGTGTAGTTTCCTAAGTAAAGCTCTTTTATCTCCTTGGTTAGGTTTATCCCTAGGTACTTTATTTTTCCAAGGATGTCTGCTCTCACCACTTCTATTCAACATAGTATTAGAAGTCCTGGCCACTGTGATCAGACAATATAAAGAAATAACAGACATCCCCATTGGAAAGGAGGAAGTAAAACTGTCATTGTTTGCACATGATATGAAGAGTCATCAAGGAATATATATACAGCAAACATGGACAAAGCCAAAGTGGGGTTGTATCGAGGGTGGGAGATAGGGATGGGTGGAGTGGTGGGGAGTAGTGTGGGAGAAATGGACAAGAATATTTGAACTCTACTTGGAATAAAATAAAATAAATAAAATAAGATAAAATAAAATAAAACAAAACAAAATAAATAAGATAAAAAATTTTTTTAAATTAATAAAAAGTTAAAATTTATCCCCAAAAACCCTACGGACTCCACCAAAACACTATTCAACCTAATAAGTGAATTTGGTAAAACAGTAGAATATGTAGTTAATATTCTGAAATCTATGGTATTTTTGTATACCAATGACAAAATATCAGAAACAAAAATCAGGAAAAATATACCATCTTCTTTATATCTTATCTGTGGACTGTGGTTATCATGTCACTTTCAGTCTTTGCATTGCTATTTCAGTATCTCCCATGCCCACATTACCCATTGGTCAGTTTATACCTGAGTAGGTCTTCTCATTAGCATAATCTTTAAATTTGGTATTCTAATTATGGTTATATCCATATATGCAAATGATGGGGTAAACACATGAATTCATAATCAACTGTATTGCTTTCCTACTCTTCTCTCCTGTTACCTTCCTAGTATTCTCTGGTTCCCCAGAATTCCCTTCTTAATCCCCCAGCCAGGAGTCACCCACTTTCATAACTGTGCTACATCCAAGTGACAGGAAAGCATAAAGAGTGGTAAAAAGTAGTTGGGTTTGACCAGCTCCTCTTGGAGCTATGGCTCCACTAAACTGAGAAGGTTCACTGGCCTCACCATTCTGACTCATTTAGGACTCCATTCTCTTCTACTCTTGTCACCATCCCTCCTACAATACCTCCTATGGTCTAGGCCACAAAATAGCAAGGAGAAGATGGGATTGTCCATCCTATACTATCTCAGAGCTTTAGGAATTTCTCCTTTTCCACTTCTCAAACCAGAACTAGAGGGTTTCTCCTTAATCTCATTCTATTTGCACTACAGTGCATATCCAGGCTTTGGATTGCTTTTAGCTTAGGCTAGTAAGTACGCAAGGGTAAATGGTAAAATCAACACCAATTCAGTGGTATTTCCAGTTCTGATTCTGGTGTTCTTCCTGATCCAACTGCCAATGTTTACTTTTTATAGTACTCCAGGTTTAATACTTGAGTTCAGTGGGAGAGAAAGGTATTTACTCTGTTATACCTGGAAGCTAGAGATATGATCCTTTTCCCCCTGTGATCATGAGTTTCAGGTGTCTTTATAAATTCTGAATATTCATTTTTTAGGAAATTTCCTTTAGACATAAAGGGAGACAATGGGAAAGAGAGAACTATGTAGCTGATAGAAGAACAGAGCTGGTATAAAGTGTTTTAAGGAAGTAGTTGCAAAAACTTTATGTACTGGTGTGAGGAGTAGGTTTACAGTTGTAATACAAATAAATAATGCAATAATTAATAAATAATAATATAAGAATAAACTTTTAGTTTCACATACAACTGTAAACCTACATTTGCTCACCCCTACAGATATATGTTATGATCTAAAGAACTGTCTGAAGATAAAGTTGGGATGTATAATGATAATTCTGGATTCTCCTTCTAGGTAAAAAGAAAATGTCAGAAGAGGTACCCTATTGAAATTGACAATATGCTGTCTACTTTTAACCTGCGAGAAAAGCGTGATACAATTTCAGAGTCTCTGACTGCAGGAGTGAAGCGCAAACTCTCTGTCATGATAGCACTTATAGGAAACTCCAAGGTATTAGAGAAGAGAGAAAGAACAAGGAAGAGGAGGGGAAAGGGAGGAAGGTGCATGAACATGCATTCACACTAAAAACGTGTTCCTACCAGCTGGTCCAGAAAACCGAGCTGACAAACAAGTTGAGAGTAGATATGAATCTTAAGGGAATGTTGCCAGTGATAATCAAAGAGAATTTGCATTATTGGGTCAGCTGTTATAATATGGTTTAGGGTTATTTTTTAAATAGTTTTTACCACTATTGTTAGGCTGGGTTTTTATCTTAATTTACATGTATTCCCCTCAAATAGTAAATTATACTACAAGTAATTTGGCATCATTATCAATGGTTATGGAATTGTTCTTCTGGCCTCTAGGTGATGATACTTGATGAACCATCATCTGGCATGGACCCTCTCTCAAAAAGAGCTACCTGGGATCTCCTTCAACGATATAAGCACAATCGTACCATCTTAATGACCACCCACTACATGGATGAAGCTGACATCTTGGGTGACCGCATAGCCATCATGGTCAAGGGAACCCTGCAGTGCTGTGGCTCTTCAGTCTTCCTGAAACAAATATATGGTCTATCTTCCTTTGATCATTGTTAGGATATTAATGTCTTAATAAGTTTCTTCTAACATGCTTTTTATTATATTTTACCTATTACCCAAAACTGAAATGACTCTTTCTATCCTATTAATTAGGTCTCAACTATTCTAATTGGTTTTTAAGGCCCTTTGCAATCTGTATATTCCATACGCAGGGTGGATCAAAAGTAGATTTACAGTTGTGAATACACAAAGCTTATTCTTTTATTATTATTTATTAACTATTATATTACTTTCTATACAAACAACTGTAAATCTACTTTTGACCCACCCTGTGTATACTTATCAATTGTTTCCACCACTTACCTTTCCACAGGAAAACTTACAATAGTAAAACTACTTTTACTATCCCATAAAGACTGTGCTTGTTTCTCTCATTTTGAACCTGTTGACAGTTTTCCTTGTGCCTCCAAAGAGATTTATTTTATTGACTAACTGGTTAGTTGATGAGAGGAGAAAGTAGAGAAATCAATGACCTCTGATTCTAGTTTAATGTTTGCCAAATCAGTCAATTGCAAATAGAGCAATTGACAGTAAGAGTATAGTGCAGAGTGAAAACAGTCATCCAAGTGAAATGTATATTTGACTTTGGTAACAGCTCTTGACTTGGGTAAGTATATGGTTTTTGTAGAAGATAAAACTGATCTATTAAGCAGTGAAATATTGAGGGCTAAAATTAATAGTAATTGGAATTCATAATTGGAGGGTATAAATGTAAATAAAGTTAATGGAGAATGAATTGCTTCATCATTCATTTACTCAATATTTGAGTTTATTCAACTCATTATTTCTTCTTTACTAGGTATTATAATATCTGTTTTATACATCATATTTAATAGTCAAATCAACAGCTCCATTTTTTAGAATGCACTGGGTCCCAGATATATGTATCTTAGTCATATTTATATACCTGTTTAGTTCTTCAAATTTTATTATTACTTTATGAGTTTGAGTTTTTACAATTAAATTATAAGGGCTTCTGCATCTAAAACTAGATTTATTCCACCTGAATTGGATGCACCTAGGTTATTGGGGTGACATTGGTTAATAAAATTATATGGGTATCAAATATACAATTCTATGATACAGCATCATTGTGTGTTTAACACCCAAATTCAAACCTCTTTTCGTCACCATATATTTTATCCCCCTTATCCTTTATTACCTACCAACCTCCTTTTACTCTGGTAATCACCATACTGTTGTTTGTATCTATGAGTTGTTTGTTTATCTTTTTTTCATTTGTTGCTTTCAGTTTCATATCCTACATATGAGTAAAATTATATGGTTCCTAACTTTTTCTGTCTTATTTTGTTTAACATGATATTCTCAAGATCCATCCAGTTGTTGAAAATGGCAGTATTTCATATTTTCTTATGGCTAGTAGTATTCCATTGTTTAGATTACCACATCTTCTTCACCCAGTTATCTATTGAAGGACTTTTTGGTGCTTTCCATGGCTTGGGCACGGTGAATAATGCTGCAGTGAGCAATAGGATGTATATATCTGTGCAAATAAATGTTTTCAAATTTTTCAAGTAGATACACAGAAGAGGGTAACTCTATTTTTAATTTTCAAGGAATCTCCATACTACCATATTTTCAATAGTAGCTGAACCAGTGTGGAAATTCCCTCCAGCCGTGCAGTGGCTAGGGGTTTCTTTTCTCTGCAACTTCTGCAACACTTGTTATTACTTGTCTTGTTGATAACAGCCATTTTAACGAGTGTGAGGTGGGCTTTCTTGTAGGTTTGATTTGCATTTCCCTAATAGCTAGTGAATTTGAGCATCTTTTTCATATATCTCTTAGCTATTTGTATGTCTTTTTGGGAGAGGTGTCTGTACAGGTCCTTAGCCCATTTTTTAATTCAATTGTTTGGTATTTTGGTGTAGAGTTGTATGAGTTCTTTATATATTTTGGTTATTAACACTTTGTCACAGCTGTTGTTTGCAAGTATCTTCCCCCTTTCTGTTGGTTTCCTTTTGTTTTTTTGGCAGTTTCTTTTGCTGTGAAGAAGTTTTTTAATTTGATATAGTCTCCTTCTTTTATTTTTGCCTTCACTTCCCTTGTCTGTGGGATCAAATTCATAAAATCCTCTTTAAGATGAAGATCTATTAAGTTTAGTACCTATGTTTACTTCTATATAATTTCTCATTTCAGGTCTTATATTTAGGTCTTTGATACATTGAGTTAATATTTATCTATGGGTACAAACAGAAATTTAGTTTTATTCTTTTCATGTGTTGTTTCAATTTTCCCATCACTGTTTATTGAAAATTCATTCTTTTCTCCATTGTATGTTTTTGCTTCTTTGTTGAAAATTATTTGTCCATATAGTTGTGGATTTATTTCTGGTCTCTCAACTTTATTCCACTGGTCTCTGAATCTCTTTTTCTGCCAATACTATGCTGGTTTTTCTAGTAATTTTTACTGTATTTTTTTCACTAACATTTAGTCCCCTTATACCACCCTCCCCCCACAATCACCACACTTTTTTCATGTCTGTGAGTCCTTTTACCTTTTTGCTCAATCTTTCCACCTGCTAAGCTTCCCACCCTTAGCCATCATCCTACTCTCCATCTATCAGTGTGTCTCTATTTTGCTTATTAGTTCAGTTTATTCTTTAGATTCCATATGTGAGGGAAATCATACAGTGTTTTTCTTTCTCTGACTGGCTTATTTCACTTAGCATAATGTTCTCGATGCCCTCCCATACTGTCTGTCACAAAGGGTAAAATTTCCTTCTTTACAGCTGAATAGTATTCTATTGTGTAAATGTCCCATAGTTATTTTATCCACCCATCTACTGATGGAAACTTGGGCTGCTTCCATATCTTGGTGATTATAAATAATACTGCAATGAATGTAGGGGTGCTTATGTTCTTTTGAATTAGTGTTTTGGGTTCCTTCAGATATTTTCCCACAGATGGGATCTCTGGGTCAAAAGGCAGATCCATTATTAATTTTTTGAGGTATCTCTATACTTATTTCCACAGTGGCTGCAACAGTCTGCATTCTCACCAATGAAGTAAAATGGTTCCACTCTCTCCACAGCCTCACCAGCACTCAGTGATTTTTATTTATTGATGATAGCCATTCTGACAAGTATAAGATGATATCTCATTGTGGTTTTCATTTGCATTTCTCTTATGATTTCTGATGTCAAGGGTATTTTCATATGTGTATTGGCCATCTGTATGTCCTGTTTGGGGAACAGTCTTTTCAGATCCTCTGCCCACTCTTTGTGGGGTTCTTTGGATTTTTGTTTTGGGATTTTTGGGGGTTTTTTTTTTACATTGAGTTTTCTAAGTTCTTTTTTTCTTATTATTTTATTATTGCTCAGTTACACTTGTCTGCATTTTCCTTCCATGACTCGCCCCAAGCCCAGGCAAACCTTCCTCCCTCCTTTGCTTCCATCCATGCCCTTGGTTTTGTCCATGTGCCCTTTGTAGTTGTTCCGGAAAGCCTTTCCCCTCCCCTATCCCTTTCCACCTCCCCTATGGTTACTGTCAGATTGTTCTTAATTTCAATGTCTCTGATTATATGTTGCTTGCTTTCTTCCTTTTGTTGATTATGTTCCATGTAAAGATGAGATCATATAGTATTTGTCCCTCACTGCCTGGCTTATTTCACTTAGCATAATACTCTCCAGTTCCATCCAGGCTGTCACAAAGGGTAGGAACTCCTTTCTTTCTGCTGCATACAGTTTCATTCTGTAAATGTACCATAATATTTTGATCCACTAATTTACTGATGGGCACTTAAGTTGCTTCCAGCACTTGGTTATTGTAAATTGTGATGCTATCAACATTGGGGTGCATAGGTTCTTTGGACTGGTGTTTCAGGGTTCTTAAGATATAATCTCAGCAGTGGAATTGCTGGGTCAAAGACAGTTCCATTTTTAGTTTTCTGAGGAAACTCCATCTGTTTTCCAGTGGCTGCACCAGTCTGCATTCCCACTGACAGTGAACTAGGAGTCACTTTTCTCCACATCCTCTCCAACACTTCTGTCCTTGTTTTGTTTATGATGGCCATTCTCACCACTGTGAAGTGCTATATCATTATGGTTTTAATTTGCATTTCTCTGATTGCTAGCAATGCTGAGCATCTTTTCATATGTCTCTTCATATATCTCTCTGATTGCTAGCAATGCTGAGCACCTTTTCATATATGAAATATATGAATTATATCTCTTTTCATATATTTCATATATCATCTTTTCATATCCCTCTGTATGTCCTTCTTGGAGAATTGTCTGTTCAAATCTTTTGTCCATTTGCTAATTTTTTTTTTTGTCTTCCTAGAATGGAGTCATGTGACTTCTTTATATAGTTTGGAGATCGAACCCTTGTCCCAAGTATCATTGACAAATGTGTTTTTGCATATGGTTGTTTCTCTTTTCATTTTAATGCTGTTTTCTTTAACCATGCAGAAGCTTTTTATTTCAATGAGGTCCCATTTGTTTGTTCTTTCTTTTACATCCCTTGCTTTAGGGGACATATTAGTGAAGATGTTGCTGCGTGGAATGTCTGAGATTTTCCTACCAATGTTTTCTTCTAGGACTTTGATGCTGTGACATCTTATATTTAAGTCTTTTATCCACCTTGAATTTATTTTTGTGCACAGTGTAAGTTGGCAATCGAGTTTTTTTTTTTTTTTGCATGTACCTGTCCAGATCCTGCAACACCATTTATTGAAGAGGCTATTTTTACTTCATTTTATGCTTCTTCCCCTTTTGTCAAGTATTAATTGACTGTAGAGACTTGAATTTATTTCTGTGCTCTCTGTTCTGTTCCATTGCTCTATGTGCCTGTTTCTATACCAGTACCAGGCTGTTTTGATTACAGTGGCCTTGTAATATAGTTTGGTATCAGGCATTGTGATCCCTCCTACTTTGCTCTTCTTTCTCAAAATTTCTGCAGCTATTCAAGGTCATTTATGGTTCCATATAAATTTCTGAAATGTTTGTTCTATACCTGTGAATATGTCATTGGTACATTAACAGGGATTGCATTGAATCTATAAATTGCTTTGGGTAGTGTGGCCATTTTGATTATGTTAATTCTGCCAATTCATGAACATGAGTACATGCTTCCATTTGTTTTTGTCTCCCTTAATTTCTTTCTTCAGTGTTGTGTAGATTTCTGAGTACAGCTCTTTTACCCCCTTAGTTAGGTTTATTCCTAGGTACTTTAATTTTCTTGGTGCTATAGAATATGGGATTCTATTCCTTATTTCTGTTTCTTATATTTTGTTTTTGGTGTACAAAAGTTACTTCAATTCCTGAATATTGATTTTGTATCCCACTCTTTTGCCAACTTCTCTTACTACACTAGTAGATTTTTGGTGAAGTCTATAGGGTTTTCTATATACACTGCCATGTCATCTGCAAACAATGACAGTTTTGCTTCATCCTTCCGAAATTGGATGCCTTTTATTTCTTTTTCTTGTGTAATCTCTGTAGCTAGGACTTCTAATACTATGTTGACTATAAGTGGTGAGAGTGGACATCCTTGTCTTGTTCCTGATCTTACTAAGAAAGCTTTTAGTTTTTACCCATTGAGTGTGATGTTGGCTATACATTTCACATATATGGCATTTATTATATTAAGGAATAGTCCCTTTACTCCCACTTTGAAGTGTATTTTTATGATAAGCGAGTGCTGTACTTTATTAAATACTTTTTCTGAATCTATTGATATGATCATATGATTTTTGTCATGTCATTTTATGTGCTGTATTACATTTATTGATTTGCAAATATTGTACCATCTTGCATTCCTGCAATGAATCTCATTTGATTGTAGGGGATGATTTTTTTTAATATTTTAAAAATTGTTGTTCAAGTACAGTTTTCTGCCTTGTCCCCTCACCCCACCCCAACACTGCAGCCCTCCCTACTTTCCTCTCATTTCCATACCCCCACCATTATTGTCCATATGTCCTTTATAATAGTTCCTGTAAACCCATCACCCTTTTCCCCTGAAATTCCCTATCCTTTCCCCTCTGCTCACTGTCAACCTGTTATCAGTTTTGGTGTCTTCTGTTATATTTTCCTTGTTTGCTTGTTTTGTTGATTAGATTCCTGTTAAAGGTGAGATCCTATGGTATTTGTCTTTCACTGCCTGGCTTATTTCACTTACATTATGTTCTCCAGATCCATGCATGCTCTCGTGAAGGGTAGCAGCTCCCTCTTTCTTTCTGCTATGTAGTATTCCATTGTGTAAATGTATCATAGTTATTTGATCTACTCCTTTACTGATGGGCACTTAAAATTTAACAACCTCTCTTCAATATTTCATACCTACCTTCTCTGCTATATTTTTTCTAACACAATATATATTTTAACTTATTCATCTTTATTATTTGCACCCTTTGTCTAGAAAATAGCACTTATAAAGGCAGAAATGTTTATCTAAGTTTTTTTTACTGCTGTATCCCCAGGGCCTACTTACTGCCTGATACACAATGGACAACCAATGATAGTAAATGAATATTTCTTAAGATTACAGTAATGAATATTTCTTAAGATTATAGTTTTAAAAATTTTAGCCAGAAAACAGGAACCTATTTTCATACAACTACTGTATCTGTTTATGTACACTGTTATCATTGTTTACTAAAAACACTACTGAAATCATAGAGGAAGTTTCCACTTATTTGGTGTCTTGGTTCTTGGGGAAACATTTGGAAATTTTAAGTTTGAGCCTCCCTAGAGTCAAAACAAAATCTTTTGTGATATACCATGTCCCCCTAATTGTGGACCTAGGTAACCTGAACCATAAAGAACCAAATTTGGTCTTATGAGATTAAAAAAATACAAAACTTCTTCATTTGGTCTTCTAAATGATTTCTCTCAGGTTCTACATATCACATAGTCATTGAACTTGAACCACAACATGATGTTGAAAGGATTGCTGCAGTAATTCAGTCTCATATTGCAGATGCCACCTTGGAAAAGTGTACTGAAGCTGAATTATCATTTAACCTTCCCAAAGAGAATACCCACAGGTATAGATTCAAGGAGTTTTAGATGGATGGTTTGGGTGACCAAAATTGTTTTTAGTTTTCTGGGATAGCAAGCTTAGTGAGTAGTAGTTTGCTAACAATCCAGGTCTGCATTCACAGCTGTCAGTTGCTAACTATAGTTCAGAAGTTCACAGATGAAGATTTTTCTCATTGAATAAGAGATTGCTTCATCAATTCAAGTTTATTCAAGGCTTATTTGATGTTTTTCTTTCTGGGTTTTTTGTTTTTGTTTGTTTGTTTGTTTGTTTGTTTGGAGGGAGGTTTGCCACCTATTTTATATAGCTTCCTGGTGTTAATTAGAAATAACTAATGATAAATTATTCATGGTAAAAACAAATTTATGTATGGTAAGATCCTGGAAAATTTTTAAATGGTGTAAGAGGAATGTAGCTTAAATAGCAAATCTTAGAGCAAGAATGACAAGGGCATAGATGGAACAGTGAGTTTGACCTCAGTGGTCAGCCAAATTAATTTTAGAGGGGAGACACAGGAATGATAATTCTAATTGGCATTCCCATCCCAGCAAGAGTACTCATCATCATTGACCTTCAGGGATAAACCTAGAATTTTCCATTTTCATCTTTTTGTCTAAAGTTACTACTATCTAGGTATTTCATAAATGCAAGGTGGCTGCCTTACACAAGAAGAGATGAAGGATGCTAAGTACTTCCTCTGCTTGTATCTTACATAGAGTTCCTGGGTGGATTGAAGGAAATAACACCAAGAGTCAAGCACCAAAGATTCTAATAAATGAAGAGATATGAAAGTAAAGATGCTCACAGATCTGATTGAGCTTGGTCACAAAATGAAAGAACAAATGAAAGCTACCCAAAGCAAAGTAAAGCAAAATATTCAGGGAACCAACAGTGACAGGAAGGAAACTGGGACTCAAATCAATGATTTGAAACAAAATGGAGAAATAAACATCCAACTGGAACAGAATGAAGAAACAAGAATTCAAAAAAATGAAGAGAGGCTTGGGAACCTAAGCTTTTTGGGACAGCCTTAAACATTTCAATATCTGGATCATAGGGATGCCAGAAGGAGAACAATAGCAAGAAGTTGAAAACTTACTTTAACAAATAATGAAGGAAAACTCCCTCAATATGGCCAAGGAAATAGACTTCCAGGAAGCCGAGAGAGTCCCAAAGAAATTGGACCCAAAGAGGAACACCTCAAAGCACATCATCATTAAGTTACCCAAGATTAAAGATAAGGAGAGAATCTTAAAAGCATCAAGAGGAAAGGAGAGAGTTACCTACAAAGGAGTTCCCATAAGACTATCAGCTGATTTCTCAAAAGAAACCTTACAGGCAAGAAGAGGCTGGAAAGAAGTATTCAAAGTCATGAAAGGCGAGGACATACATCCAAGATTACTCTATTCAGCAAAGCTATCATTTAGAATGGATAGACAGATGAAGTGCTTCCCAGAAAAAGTCAAGTTAAAGGAGTTCATCATCACCAAGCCCTTATATGAAATGTTAAAGGGCCTTTTCTAAGAAATTGAAGAAAATCAAAAACTGCGAACAGTAAAATGACAACAAACTCAACTATCAACAACTGAACCTTAAAAAAAGTAAAACAATGAAAACAAAAACTAAGCAGACAACTGGAACAGGAACAGAATTGGAGAAATGGACATCACATGGAGGGTTATCACAGTGATGGGGAGGGGAATGGGGGAAAGATACAAGGAATAAGAAGCATAATTGGTAGGTATAAAATAGATGGGAAGAGGTTAAGAATAGTACAGAAACAGAATTAAAAGAATTTATATATACAACCCATGGACATGAACTAAGTGGGGTGGGGATGGAGATGCTGGATGATTGGGTGGTACAGGGCAGAGAAGGGATAAAAGGGAAAATTGGGAAAACTATAATAGCATAATCAATAAACTGTACTTAGAAAAAGAAAAATGGCAATTCTATAGAAACTCTTCTAGAAAATTTGAGAAAAGGGAATTATCTCCCAACTTGTTTTATAAGGCCCAGTTTTATAAGTGTTACCCTGGTACATAAATTAGTCAAAGACATTACAAGAGTATTGTTGTTGTTGTTATTCAATAATCCTTAACAGAATATATTGAGTTTTGAATATAGGTGAATAGGGATTCTATTGAGAAGATTCAAAAGGAAGAGGACAATGACCTTAAAATATGTGAAGAGTTATCATAGGAAGAGGGGTCAGATTGAACTGAGGGGTCAAAATAGAACCAATAATCAAAGGTAGGTGAAGTTAGATTTCAGAAGTGGAGTTCAGTTTAAATTTAGAAGGCAGGAAATTTAGAAGATGAACAATTTTTTTCTTTCCTCACTAGAGGATATGTTTATTGATTTTTAAAGAGAGGGGTAGGGAAGGAGAGAAAGGGAAAGGAATATCCACACAAAAGATACACATTAATTGGTTGCTTCTTGGATCCACCCAGATGAGGGACCAAACCAGCCACTTAAACATGCCTGACCAGTAATCAAACCCATGACCTTTCGGTTTACTGAATAATGCTCCAAGCAACTGAGCCACACCACCCAGGCCTAGAAGTCAGTTTTGAGTCCACCATCTCTGAGGGTAGTCACGTATAGACTTGATAGTCCCTCACTGGGAATGGGAGGTGTGTTTAAGTGGATGGCTTTCTGGAGATCTTTTTAACCTAAAACAATGTTACTTTTTTTAGGTAAAACTGTTTTTGGAATCATTGATATAACTGCACCACAATTAGCAAAACTTCAGACAATTAACCTCCATGATTAAATCTTTTCACTGCCCAGCTACTGCTTCACTAACTCCATTTTCTGTTATTTAATGATTTATACCTCCTGTGCTTTGATAATTCTTTTTCATTTGATGTAGGAGTCACTGGTGAATAAATTTTATTGACTAACTATAGTCCTTAACACTTAGAAAAAATAAATTGATAATTTTTAGAAGAATAAAGGAATTTATATCAAAGATTAAGTTACAGTGTAGAGAAATGGGCTAAGGTAAATATCTCATTTCCTTTTTCACAATAAGCATTACAGTGAAGAATAATCTACTAAACATTTTTCCAATGATTAACCAAAAATTATTATCGGACAAAACAATATTGGAAATTCATCTAAAAAACAACGTAATTTGAAAATGAGCAAAGGACTTGAAAAGACATTTCTACAATGAAGATGTACAGACTGCCAATAAGCACATTAAGAGATGTTCAACATTACTACTCATTAGGGAAAAGCAAATCAAAAACAGAAAAACTATTTTTGGAGTCTTTCATCTTCTTGAATTTTTTGAAATCTTGGAGGATGGGGGTTAGCTCTCCCTTAAATGCTTTGCAAAATTCTCCTGTGAAACCATCTGGTCCAGGGCTTTTGTGTGTCAGAAGCTTTTTAATTACTATTTCATAAGTGAAATAAGCCAGGTGGTGAAGGACAGATACCATATGATCTCACCTTTAACTGGAACATAATCAACACAAGAAAAAAGCAAACAAAATGTAAACAGAGTGATTGAAATTAAGAACAACCTAACAGTAACCAGAGGGGAGAGAGGAGGGGACAGTGGAGAGAAGAGTTTTCAGGAACTACTATAAAGGACGCATGGACAAACCAAGGGGGAGGGTGGAAACAAGGGAGGGAGGTGAGGGGGAAGTGGGGGGGAGAAAATGCAGACAACTGTAATTGAACAACAATAAAATAATTTAAATTAAAAAAACAAAAAATAACAAATGTTGGTAAGGATATAGAGAAATTCATTCATTGCTGTTGGAAATGTAAAATTCTATGTCTGCTGTGGAAAACAGTATGGCATTGCCTCAAATGGTTGAACATAGAATTACCATGTGATCCAGCAATTCCACTCCAGGTAGATACCCAAAGTAATAGAAAGCAGAAATTTAAACGTATATTTGTACCCCCAATGTTCATAGCAGCATTTCCACAAAATCCAAAAGGTAGAAACAACCCAAATGCTCATTAAATGAATGGGTAAGCAACATGTATATCCATACAATGAGTATTCATCCTTAAAAAGGAATAAAACTCTGACACATGCTACAAAATGGATGAACCTGGAAAGGATTATGCTAAACGAAGGAAGTCAGATACAAAAAAAACAAATATTGTATGACCCTAACTTAAATGAGGCACATAGAATAGGCAAATTCATAGGGACAGAAAGTAAAAGTGAAGTTGAGAGAAGGAAGGAATAAAGAATTATTATTTAATGGGTATAGAGGGTTTTTTTCTTTTACTGTCAAGTGCAGTTGTCTCCATTCCTCGCCCCGCCCCCCCCCACCATTTCCCCCTGCCGCACCCATCCTGCCTTCTTCCCTCAATTCTACCCGCTCTGGCTTTGTCCATGTGTCCTTTGTACATGTTCCTTGACTTGATCCCCTATTTTCCCTCGTTCCCTCTCTCCCTTACCTCTCCCTCTACTTACTGTCAGTTTCTTCTTTATTTCAATGTCTCTGGGACTGTTTTGCTCACTCATATTAGGTTCCACTCATGATTTGCTCACTCATATTAGGTTCCACTCATGATTGTCTTTCACCACCTGGCTTATTTCACTTAGCATAATCCTCTCCAGTTCCATCTATGCTGTCATGAAGAGTAGGAGCTCCTTTCTGCTGTGTAACATTCCACTGTGTAAATGTATGATATCTTTTTGATCAGCTCATTTACTGATGGGCACTTAGGTTGCTTCCAGCACTTGGCTATTGTAAATTGTGCTGCTATGAACATTGGGGTGCATAGGTTCTGTTTAATTGGTGTTTCAGGATTATTAGGATATAATCCCAGCAGTGGAATTGCTAGGTCAAAAGGTAGTTCCATTTTTAGTTTCCAAGGAAATTCCATACTGTTTCCCAGAATGGCTGCACCAGTCTGCATTCCCACCAACAGAGCAGTAGGCTTCCCTTTTCTCCACAACCTCGCCAGCACTCGTTTGTTGCTTTGTTTATGTTGGCCATTCTGACCAATGTGAAGTGGTATCTCATTGTGTTTTTAATTTGCATCTTTCTGATGGCTAGCGATACTGAGCACCCTTTCATCTCTCTCTGGGCCCTCTGTATGTCCTCCTTGGAGAAGTGCCTGTTCAGGTCCTTTGCCCATTTTTTAATTGGGTTGTTTGTCTTCCTGGAGTGGAGTCATATGAGTTCTTTATATATTTTGTAGATCAAACTAGTAAGTGTAGAGTTTTAGCTTGGGATCATAAAAAAGTTCTGGAAGCTGGTGGTGATGGTTGCACAATCAACCATGCTGCTTCAATTATACACCTAGAAGATTTAATTAGTAAATTTAATGTTTCATATATATTACCACAGCAAAATAATTTGGGAAAATAGAGGGGAGTCAGAGTGGGAAAACAGGGAAAGTAGGGGAAGGGACAAGCAAAGGAATATGAACAGAGGACTCATGGGCACAGACAATGGGAAGGAATTCTGGGAGTGGGGGTGATGGGATAGGAGTGAGCAATGGGGAAAAAGATGTGACAACTGTAACTGAACAACAATAAATTTTTTAATAACTAAAGTGTACAATTAAATAAAAAACAATAGGGAAGACTACAATTGGGAATAAAATTTATATTAAATGCAGAAAACATGTAATTGCTCGTTTTTATTAAATTGGGGTGACATTGTTTAATAATATTATAGAGATGTCATGTGTCCAATTCTATGATACATCATCTGTGTACTTCATTGTGTGCCCACTATCCAAAGTCAAATCTTCTTTTGTCACCATATTTTTGACCCCCTTTATCCTTTACTATACCCCCACTCCTCTTCCCTCTGGTAACCACCTTACTGTTGTCTGTGTCTATGAGTTTGTTTGTTTATCTTGCTTGTTCCTGTGTTTTCTATTTTATATTTCACACATGAGTAAAATCATAGTGGTTCTTAACTTTTTTGTCTGACTTACTTTGATTGGCATGATATTATCAAGATCCATCCATGTAGGTCTGGCCAGTGTGGCTCATTTGTTGGATCATCATCCCATAACCAAAGGGTTGGAGGTTTGACTCCTAGTTAGGGCATATGCCTAGGTTGTGGGTTTGTCATCAGTCTGGGTGTCTATCTCTGATCCAGGCACGTAAGATCCCCCATCTCTTCACACACAGGAGGCAACCAATCAATGTTTTTGTCTCACATCTCTCTCTCCCTTCCTCTCTTTAAAAGCAATGAATACACATCCTTGGGTGAGGATAAAAAGAAAAAAATATCTATCCATTTTGTTGCAGATGCAGTATCATCTCTTCTTATGGCTGATTAGTATTCCACTGTGTATATATTTTAATTTTTTATTTCTAGAAAATAAAATGAACTAAAAATCAAAAATAAAATGTACCTAAACTAATGCTAGTACTTTCTTTTTTTTTCCCCCCTCTTCTTCAGGTTTAAAACTCTGTTTAATGATCTGAATATGAAAAAAAGAGAGCTAGGCATTGCCAACTTTGATGCTTCAAAAACTACCATGGAAGAAGTCTTCCTTAAGTGAGTAACAGTAATTTTTTTAAAATTCCACATCAAAACTTCAGGGCAAAACCCACCCTATTTGCACACAAATAAAATAATTACAGTTATGAATTTTTTAAATATGTTAATATCTATGCTAATGTATTTCTGTATATTCAGCTGAGAATGTGTAAAGATTTTGAGGTTGGGCCTTGATGTATATGTCTTTGTGATAGAGGGTTCAAAAGTTATTCAAGAGAAAAAATAACATTTGTATCATCATGGGAAAAGTTATAATTCTAACTTGGAGTCTTTACTATAAATGACTTTAAAAATGTTGACTTAACCATGTTTCCATAATTTATTTAACTTTTACATGATTTGTTTAATATTTCTTGCACTTTGAAAAACTTCAAAATGAAATTGCCTAGGTAATATTTCAGGTTGTCATAAACAAAGTCAGATGTTTAGCTGTCAAAAGTTTCACAAAATGTCCTTTTCTGGAAAGGTTGTGACAGAGTTATGTCTACACTTTATTTTCTCAGTGTCAGGGATTTAAATAATATTGTCAGTGTATCAAAGTTAACTTGGAATGATTTATTCACAGAATTAAGTTCACAAGAAACCAATGTTTATAAATTCAGAGGCCACTTTATTAATTTATGATAAATAAATTCTAAGAATAATTTATAAGAAATGGCCTATTGGCTATTCAGTCAAGTACTCTCTGTCTCTAGGGAAACTACATGGAGAGCAAAATTATAGTAAGAAAGTTACCAATACTTTGTTATCACAATTAGATCAACCTCCATAATGGTAGGGACTATGTCTGTTTCGTTCACTGACTATACTTCGGACCTCAACCAATGTCTGTCACATAATAGATACTTAAGAATGTTTTTAGAATTCTGGACAAAATGGAGGCATGGTTAAGCATTGCTCACCTCCTAGCACAATCACAGCAAAAAATTACGACTAAACTACAAAACAACTATCACCCAGAATTTTCAGAAAATTGAGCTGTATTGGAAGTCTGACAGACAACCAAGGAATTGAAGAAGTTACATTCATTCAGAAGGGTAAGAGGGGCACAGATGCAGGACACAGTATGAGTGGTCCCCCACCCACATGCAGTGGATAAAAATCAGGAGGAATATGAGGAGAGCAGAAGATGGTGACAAGGTAGGTGGGAGTTGAACCCACTTGCTCGTGCATCCAGCTAGAACACATAGACAATCTTCGAAAGAATAGAGTGAACAATGAACAGAATTATACCTGATATGAAGATTAGACATTTTTTATATTTTTTATTTATTTTACTATTTTAAAATTTGTTTTATTGTTATTCAACTACAGTTCCCCCATTTTCCCCCATCACTCTCACCTGCCCAAACCACCCCCACCTCCCACACTCAATCCTGTCACATCGGTTGTCTTTGTCCATGGGTCCTTTATACACATGTGCCTTGAAGACCCATCCCCTTCATCTCCCCATTATCCCCTCCACACTCCCCACTTCTTACTCTGTTCTTTATTTCAATGTCTCCAGTTATATTTTGCTTGCTCGTTTGTTTTGTTGATTAGGTTCCAGTTAAAGGTGAGATCATATGGTATTTCTCTTTCACTACCTGGCTTATTTCACTTAGCATGATTCTCTCCAGTTCCATCCATGCTGTCACAAAGGGTAGGAGCTCCTTCTTTCTTACTGCAGTGTAGTATTACATTGTGTAAGTGTATCATAGTTTTTTGATCCACTCATTCACTAATGGGCACTTTACTTGCTTCCAACACTTGGCTATTGTAAATTGTGCTGCCATGAAAATTGGGATACATAGATTTTTTAGAGTTGGTGTTTCAGATTTTGTTTTACAATGCTAATATTTTATTTTATTTATTTTTTAATTTAATTTTATTTTGTTGATTATGCTATTACAGTTGACCCATTTCCCCCCTTCATTCCCCTCCACCCTGCACACCCCCTCCTACCCACATTCCCCCCTTTAGTTCATGTCCATGTGTCATAAGTTCTTTAGCTTCTACATTTCCCATACCATTCTTGCCCTCCCCCTGTCTATTTTCTACCCACCGTCTATGCTACTTATTCTCTGTACCTTTTCCCCCTCTCTCCTCCTCCCACTCCCCTGTTGCTAACCCTCCATGTGACCTCCATTTCTGTGGTTCTGTTCCTCTGTTCCTGTTCTAGTTGTTTGCTTAGTTTGCTTTTGTTTTAGGTGTGGTTGTTAATATCTGTGAGTTTGCTGTCTTTTTACTGTTCATATTTTGTATCTTCTTATTCTTAGATAAGTCCCTTTACCATTTCATATAAATGGCTTGGTGATGATGAACTCCTTTAACTTAACCTTATCTGAGAAGCACTTTATCTGCCCTTCCATTCTAAATGACAGCTTTGCTGGATAGAGCAATTTTGGATGTAGGTCCCTGCTTTTCAAGATTTCAAATATTTCTTTCCAGCTCCTTCTTCCCTGTAAGGTCTCTTTTGAGAAATCAGCTGACAGTCTGATGGGAACTCCTTTGTAGGTGACTGTTCTCTTATCCCTTGCTGCTTCTAGAATTCTCTCCTTCATTTTAATCTTGGCTAATGTAATTATGATGTGCCTTGGTGTGTCTCTCCTTGGGTCCAACTTCTTTGGGACTCTCTGAGCTGCCTGGACTTCCTGGAAGTCTATTTCCTTTGCCAGACTGGGGAAGTTCTCCTTTATTATTTGTTCAAATAAGTTTTCCACTTCTTGCTCTTCCTCTTACGCTCTGGTACCCCTATAATTTGTATGTTGGGACATTTAAAGATGTCCTGAAGGTTCCTAAGCCTCTCCTCATTTTTTTTGAATTCTTGTTTCTTCCTTGTTTTCTGTTTGGTTCTTTCTTTCTTCCTTCTGGTCCACTCCATTGATTTGAGTCCCAGTTTTCTTCCTATCACCATTGGTTCCCTGTGCACTTTCCTTCATTTCACTTATTGTAGCCTTCATTTGTTCATCTAATTTGCAACCAAAATTCTGTGAGCATCCTGATCACCAGTGCTTTGAACTGTGCATCTGATAGGTCGACTATCTCTTGGTCGCTTAGAAGTATTGGCTCTGGAGCTTTGATGTGTTCTTCCACTTGAGCCATTTTTTTTTGGGGGGTGGGTCTGGTCATGCCTCTTGCGTATGAGGGGCGGAGCCTTAGGTGTTCACCAAGGCAGGACAACCCAGTCTCTGGGTTGTGGCACTGTGTGCAGGGGCAGGGTCACAGAGGGAACTATGGCACTTGTTCTGCTGTCTCTCATATTTCAGTCCCTTCAGCCGTTTCTCACAAGCAAATTGGGCCCTTCTGATGCTGCCTCCCGGGTGGGTGGGCCTGTATACACTCTAGGACCCTGTGGGTCTCTGCAACGTACTCGCCTGTGATGCTGGGAGTCTCTCTTGGCACCTCAACCCCCATAAGTGTTTTCTTTTTATTATTATTAGTAGTAGTAGTAGTTTTTTAATTGTTGTTCTTGTACAGTTTTCTGTCTTTTATTCCCATCCCAGCCCACCACCCCAGCCCTCCCCACCTCCCTCCCATTTCCACCCCCTCCCTAGTTTTTGTCTGTGTGTCCTTCATACTTGTTGCTCTAAACCCTTCCCCTTTTCCCCTGAAATTCCCTCCCCTGTCCTGTCTGGTGACTGTCAGCCTGTTCTCAATTTCAGTGTCTTTGGTTATATTATGCTTGTTTGTTTGTTTTGTTGATTAGGTTCCTGTTAAAGGTGAGATCATATGGTATTTGTCTAAGAACCCTGAAACACTAATCCAAAAGAACCTATGCACCCCAATGTTCATAGCAGCACAATTTACAATAGCCAAGTGTTGGAGGCAACCTAGGTGCCCATCAATAAATGAATGGATCACAAAACTACGGTACATTTACACAATGGAATTCTATGCAGCAGAAAGAAAGGAGCTCCTACCCTTTGCGACAGCATGGATGGAACTGGAGAGCATTATGCTAAGTGAAACAAGCCAGGCGGTGAAAGACAAATACCCAACAAGTGTTTTCAGTCAGTGCTTTTAGGCTTTATTTCCCAGCACTGGGGCCCTGGGTTGCACGATCTGTCTTCCCATTTTTGCCTGGTTTATCTGTGTGTGAATGGGTGTCCATAGTCAGCTAGTCGCCTTGCACGCCCAGGGTCTGCCAGCTGCCACCTGCTTGCCCAGGACTGCCAACCACTGCTTTCTCCTGCCGCAATCCCTCTCTGAGGGCCACCGACTCCACCCCTCCTACCAGTCTGGATGAATGATTGTGGAACTTCCTTACAGTTCAATTTTCTGTCAGATCTGGTGGGTTTTTTTGTTTCTAAATCTTTGTTGTCCTAAATCTTGGTTGTGCAAGGAGACTCAGTGTATCCACCTATGCCTCCATTTTGGCTGGGAGTCCTGGTGTTTCAGATTCTTAGGATAAAATCCCAGCAGTGGAATTGCAAGGTCAAAAGGCAATTCCATTTTCAGTTTTCTGAGAAAATTCCATACTGTTTCCCACCGTGGCTGTACCAGTTGGTATACCTACCAACAGTATACTAGGGTTCCCTTTTCTCCACAAGCTTGCCGAGACTTGTTTGTTGATTTGTATATGATGGCCATTCAGACCAGTGTGAAGTAGTATCACATTGTGGTTTTAATTTGCATCTCTGATGGCTAGTGATGCTGAGAATCCTTTCCTATGTCTCTGGGTACTCTGTATGTCCTCCTTGGAGAAATGTCTGTTCAAGTTCTTTGCTCATTTTTTGTTTTTTAAATATATTTTATTGAATATGCTATTACAGTTGTTCCATACTTTTAACCTTTCTTCTCCTCACCCTTCACCTCCCCTCCCACCAGCATTCCCACACCTAAGTTCATGTCCATGGGTTGTACATATAAGTTCTTTGGCTTCTCCGTTTCTAGTACTATTCTTAAACCTGTCTATTTTGTATCTACCATTTATGCTTCTTATTCCTTTTACCTTTCCCCCATTCTGCCCCCATCCCCTCCCTGCTGATGACCTTCCATGCTATCTCCATTTCTGTGATTCTGTTCCTGTTCTAGTTGTTTGCTTAGTTTTTGTTTTTGTTTTAGCTTCAGTTATTGATAATTATGAGTTTGTTGTCATTTTACTGTTTATATTTTTGATCTTCTTTTTCTTAGATAAGCCCATTTACCATTTCATATAATAAGGGCTTGGTGATTATGAACTCCTTTAACTTAACCTTATCTGGAAAGCACTTCACTTGCTCTCCCATTGTAAATGATAGCTTTGCTGGATAGAGCAATCTTGGATGTAGATCCTTCCTTTTCATGACTTCAAATACCTCTTACCCATACCTTCTTGCCTGATTTGAGACATCAGCTGATAGTCTTATGGGAACTCCTTTGTAGGTAACCATCTCCTTTTCTCCTGCTGCTTTAAAAATTCTGTCTTTAACTATAATCCTGGGTAATATAAATGTAACTTGGTATGTGTTTCCTTGGGTACAACTTCTTTAGGACTCTCTGAGCTTCCTGGACTTCCTGGAAGTCTATTTTCTTTGCCAGTTTAGAGAAATTGTCCTTCATTATGTTTTGAAATAAATTTTTAATCTTTCTCTTCCTCTTCTCTTCTGGCACCTATGATTTGGATGTTGGATTTTTTAAAGTTGTCCTGAAGGTTCCTAAGCTTCTAATTTTTTTTGAATTTTTGTTTCTTCATTCTCTTCCAATTGAATGTTTATTTCTTATTTCAGCTCCAAATCATTGATTTGAGTCCTGGTTTCTTTCCCTTCACTGTTGGTTCCCTGTAAGTTTTTCTTTATTTCACTTTGCATGGCCTTCACTTTTTTCTCTATTTTGTGATTATACTCAACCATTTCTGTGAGCATGCTGATTACCAGTGTTTGAACTCTGCATGTGATAGGTTGGCTATCTCTTCACTGATCAATTCTATTTTTGAAGCTTTGATCTGTTCTTTGATTTGGGCTATATTTTTTGGTCTTGGAGTGCCTGTTACATTGTAAAGAGCAGAGCCTTAGGTATTCACCAGGGCAGGGCAATCCATGTGGCTGCTTTGTGGCGCTGTGAAGGGGGGAGGGATGTGAGTGAAAAAAAATGCTGCTTGCTCAGCTTTCACCAGCTTTCTGTCAGTTCCCCACCACCCACATGCAAATGAGGCCCTTCTGATGTGGATTCACAGGAGGGTTGATTTGTGTACATTCTAGGACTCTGTGAGTCTCTGCAACAAAATCTACTGTGAGACTAGGAGATTCTCCCACCATCACAAACCCCACAGGTTTTTACTGCCAGAGGTTTTGAGTCTTTCTTTTCTCACACTGGAGCCCTGGGTTGTGTGGCCTGTCTGGCTCCCCAGTTGTTCCTCCCATTTTATCTGCATACATGTGGAACTGCCTAGTCCGCCAGCTGCCACCTTGCTGTACATCTCTCTGCCCTGGCTGCCCATCTCCACCCCACCTCCCAGTCTGAATGAATGTTTCTTCTTTAACTCCTTGGTTGTTGGACTTCCACACCATTCAGTTCTCTAGAAATTCTGGTTATTTTTTGTTTTTAAATTTATATTTGTCCTTCTTTTTGTTGTGTGCGGAGGCAAAGTATATCTACCTATGCCTCCACCTTGGCTGTAAGTCCAATAAATATCCTGGCTAGCAGCAGCAGTGTGCCAAGGGCAAAGCAGGCCCAGCCCCTTGCCGGATCCAGGTGCTGTGCCACCACCACCAGAGCACCCAAACCAGGCCACAGTTCTGTGGCCCAGTTCCTGTCTAAAACTTTATTCTAAGTCTGTGCAGGGCATGAGAGGGGAAGGGCATATGGAAGCGAAATTCCCCTTCTCTTCTTCCAGATGGTTCACTGCAGTTGGGGATGGGAATCATTGCTGCTCTGCCACTCAGAGATCTTCCTCTGGGGCACCGATCCTTGTTTCCAAAGCTTCCTCTCCACCTCAGAGTTCATGTACCTTCTCTGCATTGTGAAGCACAGTCTCTGTCTCAGCTCGCAACACTGAAAGAAACACCCAACCCGTGGCCCCCACGGCTGGGAGGGCACTCGGCTTTTCCCGGGTCTTCTCTACCACCTGCAGGGCCTTCTCTATCATGTCAGGTACACCATTGACATCAGGTCAATCCTGGGGTGGGAGGCTAAGATGCTTGGAGCCTCGTCACCAAATGCTACATTCTGGTGACCTCTGGGGACTCCAGTTCCACACTATTCTGCCACAAATTCTGCTGACTATGCCAATTGTGTTGCAGCTTTTCAAGGCCAGACAGGTTCATTCAAGTCACAGAGCCGTCAGAAGGTCTGACATGCCTTTATTCAAGGGTGGGTGATCTACACATGCCACCAGCCACATGTTGCTGTGTTGCTGTGTGGTGCACAACAGGGAGTTCCAACTCCCTTATATACTCAATGCACACAAAGCTGGCAGGGAGCCAAAATATTGTATAATACAGCAAGATTCTGTGCATGCGGGCTTAGTCAAGGGTATGGGAACCACTTATTGGACCCAGTCTCAAGGCTATGAGGACACAGCTTATCTTAGTTCCCTAGACATCTGGGTAAGGGAGCCGGACTGACTCCATTTACCCTACAGGGAATCAAGATGATTTTTATAGTTCTTGGGCTTAGAAAAAATACACCTTTTAAATCTTGTATTTTCTGTGGAGTGTTGTACCACTTTAGTGTAATTAATCTTTCCTGTCTCTCAGCACACTGTGATATATTTTTTCTATTATTCTATTAATACTTAGCATTTTTCTCTTCAGATTATTCTTTGTGTATCTGTATATTTTTCTCAAGTATGTATACAAAAAGATGCAATGTCCGACATAGGCAGTAGTAAGGGCTTAAAAAAGAAAACTACTAGCCAATGTTCCTATTTTTCTTAAAGAACATTTTAACCTTCAACTGAGTTATTATCTTATTTTTAAGATTTTATTTACTTATTTTTAGAGAGAGGGGAATGGAAAAAGAATGAGAGGGAGAGAAACAACAATGTGTGATTACCTCTCGCTCTCCCCCTAATGGGGACCTGGCCCACAAGCCTAGGCCTGTGCCCTGACTGGGAATTGAACCATTCAAGCAACCCCTTGGTTCACAGGCTGGCACTGTATCCACTTGAGCCACACCAGCCAGGGTAGAGTTATTATGTTTGATTAAACGTAAGTCCTTTAACTTAATGCACGAGCTTAGTGGAACAAAGAATATATTATACATTTTTTCTCATGATAGAACCATTCCCCAGAACTGTTGAAACTTTGCCAAGAATTGCTGTTAGTCCTCTGACTGGTTTATTGGGAACCACTGTTATCATGCTGCCTAAAAACAATACAACTAACAATGGGGAGAAAGATCAAAGAGTCTTCCAAATTTGGAACCTTGTTTGACCTTACCCAAATACAATAGAATGAGACTATAGTCAAAATGAAATGTTTTGTGCTTTTTGTGTACCTGTTTGTATGTAGGGTCAATAAACTGGCAAATTCACAAATGGATATTCTGCCTATCCAGTTCCCTTCATTGAAGGGCCAAAAAATAAGACAAGACGTGAAGAAGAATAGTGTTACCCCCGGAAACTATAACACACCAGTTTTTTCAAGACTGAATGAAGTTGCTACCATTAAATTTAATACTGGGGTGAGCATATTTACTAAAAATTAAACAGTATGTTTTGCTTGGGTATCAAATGTACACTTTGTTTAATATCTGAACTTAAAAGATGTTTTGAGTTTATCTGTAGAATACCCAGCTAGATATAATTTCCTGATGCAGGAGAAATGCGTTCTAGATAAAGAGCAACTCCTACTCTCACCATTGTTACTCTTCAGAATCACTTTGAAAATTTATTTGTTTTCTCATAAATTTTCTCTTTGTTCAGCTGTAACACAAGGCCCCAAAATTATGACATTTGTGATCAGATGATACTGAGCAATCAGATCAGGGGCATTTTTTTTCACTATGAATCATAGTTTGTGTATTAAAACTGATCAAAGGGTAAGTTTTATGGGATATATATCCTCTTAAAATGGAGAAATAAAAAGATTATGGTTTAATGTTAAGTAAAAAATAAATAAAATTTTGTTTTTCTATTCAGAAGTACTACAAGTATATATTAGTGAATAAAATCATAAGATGTTCCATATACTTAGGTCAGAAACCAGATTCTAATTCTTTTGTTTAATATCTTACACAAATAAAACTTTCTGTACCATCTTATTTTCTTGGGTCTTATTCAAAAATATATTTGTATAATATGTATATATCTTCTGCTGAAAAAAATTGAAGCATTTACATTAATGGATTTCAATATGAATATCCTACTTGAGTCACCAACAATTACACTGCTATGTGTTTCTCTTCTCTTTCTAGTTTCCGCTTTTCTGCCAGCAGTTTCATTCCATGTTTATAAAGAGAGCACTATTCAGTTGGCGCAATTGGAAGTTGGTGTTGCTACAGATATCAATAATTTTGTTTGTCACTACATACCTCTTAACAGCTCAAAACTTATATTCTGAGGAGCGCATCAGAGAAATGGATTTGAGTCAGTATGGTCAAACAATTGTGCCTTACTCAGTTTCAGGGAAATCTGATTTGGCTATGAATCTCATAAGGAACCTGAAGATTTTTCTACAACCTAAGAACCAAGAACTTCGTGAAGTGCAAGGTAAGACCCATAGGAAATAAAGAGGTTGCTGCTATAAAGTACCTATTTGTATGGCTTGCAAGGAAGGGACTTAACTGTGTTAATTAGCTACCCATTTCTTTCTTTTCCTACTAGTTACCAGTATCTTAGAGGAAGCCAAATCAAAGACAAAAAATGTGTACTTCAAGATAACTGACCACAAATGTGAATAGTTAATGGAGGTTTTTTGGCTGTAGATGGTCTTTCAGCTAATTGTATCAACTTTCAGAAGATGGGTAAAGGAGCCAAAATGCTGTGGTGTGAAATTTAGCATAGAATTTTTCCTGTAACAAGAATACAAATGTTGCCCTGGCAGGTGTGACTGAGTGGATTGAGTGTGGGCCTGTGAACTGAAGGGTCGCCAATTCAATTCCCAGTCAGGGCACATGCTGTGTTGAGGACCAGGTCTCCAGTGAGGGGCATGTGAGAGGCAACCACACATTGATGTTTTTCTCCTTTTCTTTCTCCTTCCCTTCTCCTCTCTCTGAAAATAAATAAATAAAGTCTTTTTTAAAAAAGAATACAAATATGTTCCTCTAATCTCTCATAGGGTAAAATGTTGGTTCCAAGAAGGAAGGGTTGTTTTTTAATTTAGTATATTGATCTTCCTAAAAACAAGTGGATGAAAACTTAATAAATTGACTGCTCAAACTAAATTTTTGAAGGTAGCATAAATAATGTGTGGCAGATGCTTCTGCGTGGCGTGGGCCCAGCTCCTACTCGGAGATGCACAGGACCCACGCCCACAGGTAGGTTCTCTTGTGGGTAATCAGATTTGCAATATACCTAAGCTGTTTTGTTTCTTGCTGAAAACTCTCCCTCACCCTGCAAATGCTTATTGTAACTTCCTAAAATCCATGCTAAACCTTGCAGGGACCAGTGTAACCGGCTCAACCACTTTTGCCTTTTCATTTGCTAATATCCTTCTTCTGTGATGTGATTAGGGGCATTGGATCCTTTTGTTGTAACTGGGGATGGTGAGTGAGGACCATCTTGTAATGTGAGGAGATATAGAATAAAGGCCTGTCATGGTGGAGGCCGTGGCTTTTGCTCCCCTTGAGAGAAAAGTCACACTGTCATCCTTTTTCCTCCACCAGACTCAGTCCGTGTGAATGTTTTATTGCATCTGTAATGACGCGGACATTGCTAGCCAGTGTCCACATCAATAATGTAATTAATTTTTTTATATTTATTTGGGTAAAAAACATATTGAACACTTTCTCTGCATTATCTTTTTTGATACTAAAAACAATCCTTTTGTGTAGTTTATTTGCTATTTATTGCTGTGTAACAAATTTCCCCAAACCTAATGGATGGAGAATTTGAATTTTTTGGTATGGTGAAATGAACACATTTTCCAACAAAAGCAACAAAAATACTTAGAAAACCATTTTTAAATATCAAACAGAAAACTAAAATTAACAAAAACACAAAAGAAAACTAAAAATTATCCATTAAAAAAACTACTGAACCTCTATAAAAATAATAATGTCTGTGTCATTTTAATTTAACGATTTCTCTTACTCCCCCTCCCCAGATCAGTGGTATAGTAGCCATGAAAAGTGAGCAGCCACTTAGTTCATGAAAAGGACTGATCTTTTTAGAGTTCTGTTAAAACCTCATCCCAAGAACACTGTCAATGTCTTCAGTGAAATAGCAGCACCCTGAAAAACTTCATCCTAGGGCATATTTGGTATTGGGTTTGAGTCAGGGATCAGCTTTTTTTGAAAAGGCGCATCCCCAGGGCATTAGTAAAAACAATGGTAATCTGCTGGTAACATCACCACAGTTGGCTAAACCTGTGATTTCAGTTGGGCCAAACAAGAGCCTGGCCAAAAAATAAGTTTAAAGAAATACCTGCAGACCTAAATAACAATAGCAAACTTTGAAACATTCAGGCTGGCATTCCTGGGGATCTAGAAAGCTCAGGATGATAGTGTGAATGGCCACAAATGACCTAGGAAAAGAGGAAGCTCTAGTCATTCATCTCTAGTTGATTTTGAGGCCAGTACAAACAAGAAGAAAAATTTGAGTCTGACTTGGGAACTGCCTGAAATTGTAAGGTGTGCCTTTATATATAAATACCTTTGGTAGTGGGTAAAAGATGTACTGGCTCTAGACATCTAAAAAATGTTTTAGCTGATTACTAAATTATACTTACCCAGAACTGAACCCTAGGACTAGCTTAAAATTAAAAACAAGATTTTTTTCTTCTGTGTAGTATTCCACTGTGTAAACGTACCAATTTTTTGATCCACTCATGTACTGATGGGCACTTAGGTTGCTTCCAGCACTTGGCTATTGTAAATTGTGCTACTATGGACATTGGGCTTCCTATGTTCTTTTGAATTGGTGTTTCAGGATTCTTAGGGTATAACCCCAGCAGTCATCCTCTGTCTTTTTATCCCTGACTCAAAAGGAAGTTCCATTTTTGGTTTTCTGAGAAAATTCCATACTGTATGAAGGACATATGGACAAAGCCAAAGTGGGTAGGTTTGAGGGTGGGAGGCAGGGAAGGTGGGTTACAAGGGGGTGTGGTGGGTGAAAATTGAGACAACTGTACTTGAACAACAATAAAAAACAAGAGGACTTCCGGCCAAGATGGAGGCGTAGGCGGACACACTGTGCCTCCTCTAACAACCAAAATTAAGGACAACAAATATTTAGAAACAAGAAAACAACCTGAACTTATAGAAAATTGAACTGTACGGAAGTCCAACAACCATTCATCCAGACTGGTAAGAGGGGCGGAGTCGCGGTAGGAAAAAGTGGAGGTGCGGACCCAGAAACGCAAGTAGCAGTGGCTCACGGTTCCCAGGTGCACGGGCGGTGGCTGGCGGTCCTCAGGCCCACAGGCGGCAGCTGGCGGACCCCGGGCACAGGGGGGCAACTGTGCAGACCCAGTGAGGACGCACAAGGCAGCTGGCTGACCAGGGGGTCCCACATTCGCGCACGCAGATGGTCCAGGCAGAGGGGAATTGGCAGAAGGGACTGAATCCAGGAGAGAGCGGAGCAGGCACCATTATTCCCTCTCAGGCCCTGCCCCCACATACAGCGTCACAACCCAGCGACTGGGCTGCCCCGCCCTGAGGAACGCCTGAGGCTCCACCCCTCATACGTAATAGCCGCGACCAGACTAAAACCAAACCAAAACAAAACAAAAAACCCCACCAAAAATGGCTCAAACCGGAGAAAAAAATGAAAACCCCGGAGTCAATTCCTCTAAGCAACGAAGAGATAGCCAACCTATCAGATGCACAGTTCAAAGCACTGGTCATCAAAATGCTCACAGAATTGGTTGATTTTGCTCATAAATTAGATGAGAAAATGCAGGCTACAATACGTGAAATGAAGGAAGACGCATGGGGAACCAATAGAGATGGAAGGAAAACTGTGACTCAAATCAATGTAGTGGACCAGAAGGAAGAAATTAACAACCAAACAGAAAACAAGGAAGAAACAAGAATTCAAAAAAATGATGAGAGGCTTAGGAACCTCTGGGACATCGTTAAACATCCCAACATCCGAATTATAGGGGTCCCAGAAGGGGAAGAAGAAAAGCAACAAGTGGAAAACTTATTTGAACAAATAATAAAGGAGAACTTCCCCAATCTGGCAAAGGAAATAGACTACCAGGACGTCCAGGAAGCTCAGAGAGTCCCAAAGAAGTTGGGCCCAAGGAGGAACACATCAAGGCACATCGTAATTACATTAGCCAAGATTCAAATGAAGGAGAGAATTCTAGAAGCAGCAAGGGATAAGGGGACAGTCACCTACAAAGGAGTTCCCATCAGACTGTCAGCTGATTTCTCAAAAGAGACCTTCCAGGCAAGAAGGGGCTGGAAAGAAATATTTGAAATCTTGAAAAGCAGGGACCTACATCCAAAATTGCTCTTTCCAGCAAAGCTGTCATTTAGAATGGAAGGACAGATAAAGCGCTTCTCAGATAAGGTCAAGTTCAAGGAGTTCATCATCACCAAGCTCTTATTATATGAAATGTTAAAGGGACTTATCTAAGAAAAAGAAGATCAAAAATACGGCAATGAAAAGACAGCAAACTCACAGCTATTAAGAACCACACCTAAAACAAAAGCAAACAAAGCAAACAGCTAGAACAGGAACAGAACCACAGAAATGGAGATCATATGGAGGGTTAGCAACAGGGGCGTGGGAGGAGGAGAGGGGGGGAAGGTACAGAGAGTGAGTAGCATAGTGGGTAGAAAATAGACAGGGGCAGGGGAAGAATAGTGTGGGAAATGTAGAAGCTAAAGAACTTATGACACATGGACATGAACTAAAGGGGGGGAATGTGGGTGGGAGAGGGTGTGCAGGGTGGGGGGAATGATGGGGAAACGGGACAACTGTAATAGCATAATCAATAAAATATATTAAAAAAATAAAAAACAAGAATTTTTAAAGTCCATCAGAGAATTAAGTGGTTGCACACTGAAGAGAATATAAAATCTACAGAATTAGTTCATATGTGTCATTAAATAAATGAGCAGCAACAATTAAGAGAAAAGTCATCCAAAAAAGTTTGGGAAGGAAATAAACATACCAGAATTATTACACTATCCTAAATGTACAGTTTTTTTTTCTTTGAACATACAATGGACTAAAAGTAGTCTCTTCAATAAACGATATTGGGAAACCTGGACTCGTACATGCAAAAAAAAAAAATGAAACTAGACCGTGATCTTAAACCATACACCAGAACAAACTCAAAATGGGTAAAAGGCTTAAATATAAGTCATGATACCATAAAAATCCTAGTGGGAAATGTAGGCAGTAAAATTTCTGATATCACATATAGAAATATTTTTGCAAATATTTCTCCTAGGGCAAGGGAAATAAAAGTCCTAAAAGAGAACATGGGCAGGAAAATCTCAGATGTTCCACACGATAGTATTTTCACTGATGTGTCCCTAGAGCAAGGGACATAAAAGAAAGAATGAACAAATGAGACCTCATCACATTAAAAGCTTCAGCACAGCTCAAGGAAACATCAGCAAAATGAAAAGGGAACCAACTGTAAGAGAAAACATATTTGCAAATGATGCCTCGGACAAAGACTTGATCTAAAAAATATATGAAGAACTCACACGACTCCACTCCAGAAAGACAACCCAGTTAAAAACTGGGCAAAGAATGTGAACAGATACTTCTCCAAGGAAGACATACAGAGGCCCAGAGACATATGAAAGGATGTTCAACATCACTAGCCACCAGAGAGATGCAATTAAAACTACAATGAGATGCCACTTCACACCAGTCACAATGGCCATCATAACCAAATCAACAAACAAGTGCTGGTGAGGTTGTGGAGAAAAGCAAACCCTAGTACATTGTTGGTGGGAATGCAGACTGGTGGAAAGTAGTATGGAATTTCCTCAAAAAAACCTAAAAATGGAACTGCTTTGTGACCCAGCAATTCCTCTGCTGGGATTATACTCTAAGGACCCTGAAACACCAATTCAAAAGAACCTATGCACCCCAATGTTCACAGTAGCACAATTTACAATAGCCAAGTGCTGGAAGCAACCTAAGCACCCATCACTAAATGAGTGGGTCAAAAAACTATGGGACATTTACACAGTGGAATAGTGCACAGCAGAAAGACAAAAGGAACTCCTACCCTTCAAAACAGCATGGATGGAACTGGAGAGCATTATGCTAAGTGAAATAAGCCAGGTGGTGAGGGACAAATACCATATGATCTCACCTTTAAGTGGAATCTAATCAACAGAACAAAATAAGCAAGCAAAATATAACCAGAGTCATGGAAATAAAGAACAAACTGACAGTAACCAGAGGGAAGGAACGAGGGGTGTAACAGATCAAAGAAGAGTAAGGTTCATCAAAGAACATGTATAGAGGGCTCATAGACAAAGACAATGGGGAGGGGAGGATTGAATGTGGGAGATAGACTTGGGTAGGGCAGTGGAGAGTAATGGGGGGCTATCGGGACTACTGTAATTGAACAACATACAAAAAACTACAAACCAATATTGCTGATAAATACAGATGCAAGAATTTTAATTTAATTTTTTTTTATTACAGAGAGAAGGAAATTGAGAAAGGGAGAGAAACAGTGGCATGGATGCATAAGACAGACTGACAATAGTCAGAGGGGAGATGGGAGGGGGAACTGGATGAAAGAAGGTGAAGGGATAAACCAAAGAACAATGTGCATAACCTATAGTCACAGACAACAGTGTGGTGATGGCCAGAGGGAAGGGGCTGAGAGATGGATGGAGGTGGGCATGGGGGGAAAATGAGGATATCTGTAATAGTGTAAACAATAAAATATGCATCAGTGAATGAGAGGATCTAAAAAGTGTGGTACATTTACACAATGGAATACTGCATAGCAGAAAGAAAGAAGGAATTCCTACCCTTCATGACAGCATGGATGGAACTGGAGAGCTTTATGCTAAGTGTAATAAGGCAGGCAGTGAAAAATAAAAACCATATGAGCTCACCTATCAATGGAACCTAAACAACATAAGAAACAAGCAAGCAAAATAGAACCAGACATGGCAATAAAGAACAAACTGACAGTAACCAGGGGGAACGGGGGAAGAGGATATAGGGCAAAGAAGGAAAGGGTCATCAAAAAATATGTCTAAAGACCCATGGACAAAGACAACTGAGGGGGACGATTGAATGTGGGAGGTAAGAGTGGGTAGGGTAGGGGAGAGTAATGGAGGGAAATGGAGACAACTGTAATTGAACAATAAAAAGAAAAATAAACAAATGAGACTACATCAAATTACAAAGCTTCTGTACAGCAAAAGAAACCATCATTTAAATGTCCAGGTTTAGCAAAAGCAGAAAAAGGATGGAAAGAGTGATAGCCTGAATTTTGCCTCTACAAAATTCATATGTTGAAGTCCTAGCCCCCAATACTTCAGAATGTCACTGTATTTGCAAATAGGATCTTTAAAGAAGTAACTGAGAGACCCAAGATGGTGGAGGAGTTTGTGGAAGTTCCACTAACATCCTCCCAGGAGCAAACCGTAATTACAACTAAATTATAGAGATTTTTTAAAAATTTTTTACAAAACACCCCACTAAATTCTTACTATTTATTTTTCTGTGGTCTCTCCTGTCTCTTCCACCTGTGAAATGATTTCTTTCTTCAGTCTTTTCCTCCTACACCTCACTTTGCTCATACCCTGTTCCAGCTGGTAACAGTTTATGAAGCAACTTCCAGTGTTAATACCTTAAAGTGGTTTCAACTGTAGAGTCTATATTCATCCTGAATAACCAACTGAATACTAGCTGAAGAGAAGCTTTATAACCACAGGCAGATGGAGGAAGCCATAGCACTACAATGTGCCTACTAGGGAGTATGAAAGAGGTGAAAAAGGGCTGGCTGGGCTCCCATGGGTGACAGCTTAAGTTCCAGAGGTATACTTCAGTGGCTGGAGAGTTCCCCCTGAGAAGTGTGGGGTCTAAAACCAAGCTGGGCACCCCAGCCTACAGCACCAGAACTAGAAAAAGAACCCAAATAGCCTGCAGCTTTTAAAAGCATCAGGGGGTTCTGTCCACCAGGGAGAGATGGCTGGAAATGCAGAGAGTTTCTTATGGGCCAATGCACAAAATTCAGTTAGCAACCACTTACCCTGGACTCCAGCAGAGGGCAAAATGGACTAGAGACACGTGAGGAGTGTCTGGGGCTGGTGGCTCTGGGGAAAGAACTGAACAGTTAGCTGCCAGGATCCCTGTGCCAAATCATGCCATCCTTCTCTGGCAAAGCACTCCCCTTGAAGTGGCATCAGCCAGAAGGGAAGCAATAGCCCCACCCACAGAAATTACTCTGTTCCCCTTTTGGAGGTTAAGCATGGCTTCAGAGTACTATAGCTTCAGGCTATATCAGTGAACAAAGGCAGATCTGGGAAATCTGAGTTTAGCTGACCCTCCCCCAGGCTCAATGCCAGTTAAAGCAGGCATTGGTGTGCACACTGGGTACTTCTGCATACACCCAGGCCCAGCAGAGGAAGCCACAAGCTGTGGATCACTGATAGCTCCAAACAGGCAGGGTTTGACTTAGAACTTCATCAGAATCTTTGCAACTCTACCTAATACACAGAAACAAACACAAAAATGCAGCCAAAATGGGAAGACCAAGAAACAGACCCCAAATGAAAGACCAAAAGAATTCTCCAGAAGAAGAACTAGATAAAATCAATCAGACTTTAGAATAATGATTATGAGGATACCGAACATCATTAAAAAGTACATAGAAACCATAAAAAAGGACCAGTCAGAAACGAAGAATGCAATATCTGGAATAAATAATACACTGGAAGGAATAAACTATGGCTTAGATGAAGCAGAAAATTGAATCCATGATTTGGAAGACAAGGTAGAAAAAACATGCAAGCAGAAAAGCAAAAAGAAAAAGATTTGTTTTAAATGAGGAGAGTTTAAGAAACCTTTGGGACAGCATGAAGCATAATAATGTCCACATCATGGGAATACCAGAAGGAAACGAGAGTGAGCAAGGGGGTTGAGACATTATTTGAAGAAATACTGACCCAAAACTTCCCTAATATGGTGAAGGAAAAAGACACACAGGTCCAGGAAGCTCAGAGAGTCCTAAACAAGTCAGACCGAAAGAGGCCTACAGCAAGACACACAAACATTTCAGGCCAGAAGAGAGTGGCATGAAATATACAAGGTGAAGTCAAGCAAGGACTTACAACCAAGATTACATTATCCAGCAAGGCTCTCATTTAAAACCAAAGGAGAAATAAGGCGCTTCACAGATGAGAAATAGCTCAAGGAGTTTGTTAACACCAAACCAGTACTGCAACAAATGTTGATGGGCTTGTTTTAAGAAGATGAAGATGAAAAATAGGGGGAAAAAAAACCAGGAAAACAGTCTAAGAATAAAATGGCACTAAATGCATATCTGTCAATAATCACCTTAAATATAAATGGCTTAAATGCTCCAACCAAAAGACATAGGGTAGCCTAATGGATAAGAAAACAAGACCCATATATATAATGCCTCCAATAAGCCTACCTCAGATCAAAAGAAGCACACAGACTAAAAATAAACGGATGGAAAAAGATACTTCATGCAAATGAAAAGGAAAAAACTGGGGTAACAATGCTTATATCCAACAAAATATGTATACTTTAAAACTGAAACTATATTAAGAGGCCAAAAAGGGGCACTACATAATGATAAAGGGAATAATCCAACCAGAGGATATAACCCTAGTAAATTACACACCCAACACAGGAGCACCAAAATATGCAAAGCAAATCTTGATGTACATAAAGAGAGAGAGAGAAATACAATCATAGTTGGAGATTTTAACACCCCATTGACCACAACAAAAAAATCAAAAGGAGCCCTGGCTGGTGTGGCTCAGTGGATAGAGTACCGGTCTGTGACCCAAAGTGTCACTGGTTTGATTCCCAGTCAGGGCACGTGCCTGGGTTGCGGGCCAGGTCCCCAGTAGGGGGCACTTGAGAGGCAACCACACATTGATGTTTCTCTCCCTCTCTTTCTCCCTCCCTTCCCCTCTCACTAAAAAATAAATAAATAAAATCTTTTTAAAAAAATCAAAAGGAGACTACCACCTTCAATGGTACAGTAGATCAAATGGATTTATTGAGATCTTTAGAGCATTAAATCCCAAAGCAGAAGATTATACATACTTTACAAATGCACATGGAACATTTTCTAGCATAGACCATATTCTAGGACACAAAACAAGCCTCAATAAGTTTTAGAAGATTGAAATCATATCAAGCATCTTTTCTGACCGTAATGCTATGAAACCAGAAATCAAACGTAAGGAGAAAACCACAAAATACACAAAGATATTAAAGTTGCATATCATATTATTATACAATAATGGGTCAACAGAGATATCAAGGAAAAAATCAAAATACCTTAAAAGATATGAGAATGAGAAAACAAAATCCAAAATTTGTGGAACACAAAGAAAGCAAACCTAAGGGGGAAATTCATACCTTTACAGGTCTATCTCAAAACAAAACAAAACAAAACAAAACAAAAAAACAAGAAAAAGTTCAAAAAATAATCTACCTTCACATATAAAGGAACTAGAAAAAACAATAAACAAAGCCAAAAGTGAGTAGAAGGAAGGAAATAATAAAGATCAGAACAGAAATTAATAAAATAGGGTTTAAAAAATGATTTTAAAATATCAATGAATTCAAGAGCTAATCTTTGAAAAGATCAACAAGATTGACAAATCTTAAACTAGACTCATCAAGAAAAGAAGAGGACACAAGTAAATAAATCAGAAATGAAAGAAGAGAAATAAAACTAACACCAAAAAAAATACAACAGATTGTAAGAAAATATTATGAACAACTATATTTCAACAAACTGGAAAAACTGAATGAAATATATAAATTCCTAGAAACATACAATCTTCCAAAACTAAATCAGGAAGAATCAGAAAATATGAGTAGACAGATTACACCTAGTTAAATTGAAGAAGTAATCATAAACTCCCAATAAATAAAAGCCCTGGACCAGATGGCTTCACACATGAATTTTATTAAACATTCCAGGAAGAACTACCTCTCCTTGTCAAACTATTGCAAAATATTGAAGAGGAGGGTAGACTCCCAAGCTCATTTTATGAGGCCAGCATTATCCTAATTCCAAAACCAGATAAAGACTCTACAAAAAAAGAAAATTATCTACCCATATCTTTGATGAACATAGATGCTAAAATCCTCAACAAAATATTAGCAAACTGAATACAGCAATAAATCAAAAAGATCATACAGCATGATCATGTGGATTTTATTCTAGGAATAAAAGGTTGGTACAACATTCACAAATCAATGATGTGATTCACAGCATAAACTAAATGAAGTATAAAAGCCATATGGTCATATCAATAGATGCAGAAAAACATTTGATGAAATCCAGCACCCACTAATAAGAAGAAGAAAAAAACTCTCAGAAAAGTGGGAATAGAGGGAACATACCTAAACATAGTAAAGGCCTTATGTGACAGACACACTGACAGCATCAGACTCAATGGGCAAAAACTACAAGCATTCTCCTTAAGATAGGGAACAAGACAGGGATGTCCACTTTTACCTCTCTATTTCAACACAGTACTGACAGTCCTAGCCACAGCAGTCTGACAAGAACAAGAAATGAAAGGCATCCAAATTGGAAATGCAGACATAAAACTGTCTTTATTTGCAGATGAAATTATACTGTACATAGAGAACTCCAAAGATTCCACCAAGGAACTACTAGAACTAATAAATGAATTCATCAAAGTAGCAGGATACAAAATTAATATCCAGAAATTAGTTGCATGTTTCCATTCCAGTAGTAAACTGACAGGAATGGAAATTAAGAAAACAATCCCATTCACAGTTGCTTTAAAAAGAATAAAGTACCTAGGAATAAACCTAACCAAGGATGTAAAATACCTGTTCTTGGAAAATTATGACACTGAAGAAAATACAAATAAGTGGGAGCACATACCATGTTCATGAATAGGAAGAATTAACATCATTAAAATGTCCATATTATCCTAAGCAATCTATAGACTCAATGGAAATCCTATCAAGATTCCAATGATATACTTCACAGAACTAGAACAGATATTTCAACAATTTATATGGAATTATAAAAGGCCCCACATAGCAACAGTGATCCTGAGAAAGAAAAAAGCTGGAGGAATCACGGTACCTAATATGAAACTATATTGTAAATTCATAGTAATTAAAATATCATGGTATTGGCATAAAAACAGAAACATAGATCAATGGAACAAAAGAGAGAGCACAGAAATACCTTATAGTCAATTAATATTAAACAGAGGAAGCAAGGCATATAATGGGCTAAAGATAATATATTCAATAAATGGTGTTTGGAAAATTGGACAGATAAGTGCCAAAAAAATGAAACTGCATTGAGCAAAATGCAACTGGATTGAGCAAAAAAAGGAAAAAGGACTCATGGACATGGACAACAGTGTAGTGATTGCAAAGAGGTGGAGGTGTAAGGGGACTAAATGGTAATAGAAAAATACAATAAAAATTTAAATTTTTAAAAAAAGAAAGAAAAATGCCAACTGATAAACATTGAAGGAATGATAAAATTAGAAAAGTTACAATTTACAACAATCAGTGTAATAATTGAGGCAACTATTATCAATGAATGCAAACTATTGGGTGAAATTTGAAGTATAGGATAATTGTATAGTCAACCTTATTTCCTCATCAAATAAGGTGTAAATGAAATACAAAGAAAGTCAGACAGTACATCAATTAAGAAATCAAAATTTATATCAGTGACAATGAAATTGACATCATGTGACTTGCAAAGTGATGCACCTAAAGGTATATAGCATCTGTTGCGTAGTATTCTTGCTAAATAACCTGAATCTAATCATGATGAAACATTACAAAATCTATGTTAAAAATCTACAGAACAACTGGCCTTTAAAAACTTTAAAACAAACAATGTTAATAAAGACCAAAAAAAGGCTATCATCCCATTCTGTATCAAAGAAAATAAAGAACATATTAACTAAATGCAATGAATAAAATTGGGGAAAATTGTACAAGTAACGTTACCAGGACTTTTGAGAACCTCCTCATAACTCTGCAAAGATATTATGTATATAATGGAATGGATTGTAAGCCCTATATTTCATGAAACTTGGACACATCTGAAATCATATAGAAAAAATGAAATGAAGAAAAGATAAATAATTTGTAGATCAAGGAATTTAAAGCCTACAGGTCCACAAAGAGGAAGAATGAAGAAAAGTCAAGCAATTCAACTTGACCATTACATCCAGCTACCATAGCAGGAGGCTGACAGGCAGAATTCAAAAATAACAACAGTTTGTAAGTTTTCTAAAGGTCTCTGGATATGCAGCAATACCCCATAAGATACCTGAAATATAATTTCTAGAGAAATTAAGTAAGACTGTTCTTAGACTCAAAAATGCAAGGTGCTGATGTAGGGGGTAATTGAGGTGACCAGGCTAAATTTGGGATAAGTAAAAGAAATTCCTCATACTGAATGTTGAGGCCCCTGGATCCCCTTTTCCTTGCTTCATATCTGAAATTCTCCCTTCCAAATTTGAGATTAGAAGACTACAGATATCAAGGAATCTCCAAATAAAAGCTGACTTATTACCCTGGAGGGAAATCAATATGTCTTTTCTCTTCTGTTTCCTAATCATTTAGGCTACAGCTTTATAAAATTAATTAATTTCAAAAAAGAAAGCAACTGAGTTAAAAATTGAACCCTAACCCAGTACAACTACTCTCTTTATAAGAGAAGGAAATTAGAGCATACACATGCATACATAGAGGGAAGACCATATAAAGACACAGAGAAGAAAACAATTTATCACCCAAGGAGAGGGGTTTCAGGAGGAACTAAATCTGCTGACCCCTGGATATGAGACTTATAATCTCTAGAACTATAAGAAAATAAATTTCTGGCATTTCCGCCATTTAGTCTGTGGTAATTTGCTGTGGCAGCCCTAGCAAACTAATAAACATTTTGCAACTAGGGATTGGGTGCTGCTGTAAATAATAACTAAAAGTGTGGAAATTACTTTGAAACTGAGTAATAGGTGGAGACTGAAACAGTTTGGAGGTGCATATTACAAAAAGCCTTGATTTTCTTGGAGACACTGTTGATAGAAATATAGATGTTAAACATGTTCTGGTGAGAGCTCAAAAAGAAGACAGCTATAGAGAAGCTTCTATTGTCTTACAGATATCCGTATATCATCATGAACGGAATGGTGATAGGAATATAAACATTAAAGGTGCTTTTGGTAAAGTCTCAGATGGAAATGAGAAACATGTTTTTGGAAACTGAGGGAGAACTGACACATACAAAGTGACTAGACAGTGTCAAAAATTTGGGCAAGTTGTGTTCTAGTGTTTTCTGAAAATCAGAACTTGTAAATTATAAACTTCAATGTTTAGCTGAGGAGATTTTAAGCAGTGTTAAAGACATGGCCTGGTTTCTCCTTTATACTTATAATAAAATGAGAGAGGAGAAAGACAAATTGAAAAAGGAATTGTTAACCAAAATGGAATAAGAACTTCCAATAGAGGACTCATGGATATGGAAAATGTGGGGAATTGGCTGTGAAAGTAGGGGAAAATGGGTGAGGGTGAGCAAAAGGGAAAGAGGTGGGACAACTGCATCTCAACAACAATAAATTTTTAAAAAGGAATAGTAGCTTAAAGATCCAGAAACTACTCAACCTATCCATGTTGCAAAAAGTGAGAGAGTGTTCTGAGTAGAATATCCATCGAGAGTTGGCTGGAAAATTATTTGCCAAAACAATTATGGGTATATGACCTATTGAGGGCCCACATGTCTGACAGCTGAAATAAAGGAAAGCTGACTTCTAGGATTCCACAGGGAAGAACAATAGAGTGATCTGGCTCATTTCAAACAAAATCATGCACTCCTCAACAATTACTTCCACATCCAGGTCCTGTCATCCAGCCAAATTCTCCTCATAAATAAATAATGCACCAAAACTGTATTTCTATCATAAATTTCAACATTTCTACTTTTTTTATGCAAAAGTCTCCACCAACTTTCAAGGAAAGCAAAGAATGACCCTAAAGGCAGTTCAGAAGTCAGCAGGCTTCCTATGTTAATACATCTGAGAGGATACAGGGCCAGGGGATGAGGTTATCTCATCCTCTGGTCCAGAAGGGTCAGGCTTTCCACCTAACACCAAGGGGACAGGACCACTGCCCTGGGGTAAAGATGAAGGACCTCTCCCTAGGGACAAGGGGATGATGTTATCATCCTGATGGACCCAAAAAGCAATGACACCAAAATGAATCATAAAAACAGAGCATTAAGAAAAAGAGGACATTCTTTTTTATGTTTTTTTACTTTTTATTCTTTTTCATTTTTATGCTAGTTTATTCTGTGGGAGTCATTTAATTTTATCTAACAGAAAATACATTTAACAATGATAATGTAAAATGTCTATTTTACTTTTTTTTGGCTTCAGTGAATTTTTCTCTTTTTCTATTTTATTGTTCAAGCACTGTTCTCTTGACTATCCTCCCCATACTCCTCCACCCCTCCCATCCCTACCTCCCACCCTCAATCCTACCCAAATTTGGCTTTGTCCATAGGTCCTTTATACTTTTACTTGATGACCCTTTCCCTTCTTTCTCCTCTTATCCCCTCCCCCTCCCCTCTGTTTTACTATCCATTTGTTCCTTATTCAATGTCTCTGATTATATTTTGCTTATTTGTTTGTTTTGTTGATTAGGTTTCACTTATAGGTGAGATCATACTTATTTGTCTTTCACCACCTGGCTTATTTCACTCAGCATAATGTTCTCCTGCTTGATCCCTGCTGTCACAAAGGGTAGGAGCTCCTTCTTTCTCTCTGCTATGTAGTATTCCATTGTGTAAATGTCCCATAGTTTTTTGATCCACTCATTTACTGATGGGCACTTAGGTTGCTTCCAGCACTTGGCTATTGTATATTGTGCTGCTATGAACATTGGGGTGCATAGGTTCATTTAATTGGTGATTCAGGATTCTTAGCATATAATCCCAGCAGTGGTCAAAAGAGAGTTCTATTTTCAGTTTTCTGAGAAAATTCCATACTGTTTACTACAGTGGCTGCACCAGTCTCCATTCCTACTAACAGTGTACTAGGGTTCCCTTTTCTCCACAACCTCACCAGCACTTGTTTGTTGCTTTGTTTATGATGGCCATTCTGACCAATGTGAGGTGATATCTCATTGTGGTTTTAATTTGCATCTCTCTAAGGGCTAGTGATGCTGAGGACCCTTTCATAAATATCTGGGCCCCTTGTATGTCCTCCTTGGAGAAGTGTCTGTTCACATCCTTTGCCCATTTTTTAATTGAATTCTCCTCCTGGAGTAGAGTCATGTGAGTTCTTTATATATTTTGGTGATCAAACTCTTGTCCAAGATATCATTGACAAATATGTTTTCTCATACAGTTGGTTCCCTATTCATTTTGCTGATGTTTTCTTTAGCCATAGAGAAGCTTTTTATTTTGAATAAGTCCCATTTGTTCATTCTTTCCTTTATGTCCCCTGCACTAGGGGACATATTGGTAAACATATTGCTGCATGGAATATCTGAGATTTTCCTGCCCATGTTCTCCTTTCAGACTTTTATGGTGTTGTGACTTATATTTTAGTCTTTACCCATTTTGAGTTTATTTCTGTGCCTGGTGTAAGATGGTAGCAGAATTTCATTTTTCTTACATGTAGTTGTCCATATCTCCCAACACCATTTGTTGAGTAGGCTATTTTTACTCCATTTTATATTTCTGCCCCCTTTGTTGAATATTAATTGACCATAGAGACATGGGTTTATTTCTGGGGTTTGTATTCTGTTCCACTGATCTATGTGTCTGTTCTTATGCCAGTACCAGATTAAAATGGCTTTGTAATATAGTTTGATATCAGTTACTGTGATCCCTCATACCTTGTTCTTCTTTCTGGAAATTGCTGAGGTTATTAAGGGTCACTTATGGTTCCATAAAAATTTTTGAAATGTTTATTCTATATCTGTGAAATATTTTATTGGTATTTTAATAAGGATTGCGTTGGAATAAAGACTTCCAGCCAAGAGGAAGCTTAGGTAGATACACTTTGCCTCCTTGCAAAATATAAAGAAAGACAACCAAGTTAAAAACAAGAAAACAATCAGAACTTTCAGAAAATTGAACTCCATGGAAGTCCAATCACCAATGAGTTAAAGAAGAAACATTCATCCAGATTGTGCCATAATGCAGTGAAGTGAGTAGTCCCATGCTGGTGAATACATAAGGCTCCACCCTTTACAATATAACAGGTGCACCAAGACAAAAAAATATGGCCCAAATGAAAGATCAAAAATCCAGGAAAAAAAAAACAAACAAACAACTAAACAATAAAGAGATAGCCACCTTATCAAATGAAAACTTTAAAACACTGGTAACCAGAATGCTCACAGAATTGATTGAGGATGGTTGCAAAATACAGGAAAAAAAGTGAACACTGTGCAAAGTAAAATAAAGAAAAATACACAGGGAACCAACAGTGAAGGGAAGAAAACCAGAACACAAATCAACAATTTGGAGAAGAAGGAAGAAGTACACTTTCAACCAGAAAAGAATGAAGAAACAAAAGTTCAAAAAACTGAAGAGAGGCTTAGGAACCTCTGGGACAACTTTAAATATTCTGACACCCGAATCATAAGGGTGCCAGAAGGAGAAGAGGAAGAATGAGAAATTGAAAACTTATGAGAAAAAATAATGAAAGAGAACTTCCCTAATCTGCCAAAGGAAATAGACTTCCAGGAAGTCTGGGAAGCTCAGAGTCCCAAAAAAGTTGGACTCAGGAAGCACACAGCAAGGCACATCATAATTACATTAGGCAAGATTAAAGATAAGGAGATCATCTTAAAAGCAGCAGGAGGTGACAGCTACCTACAAAGGAATTCCCATAAGACTATCAGCTGATTTCTCAAAAGAAATCTTGCAGGCAAGAAGGGGCTGGAAAGAAGTATTCAAAGTCATGAAAAGCAAGGACCTCCGTCCAAGATTACTCTACCCAGCAAAGCTATCATTTAGAATGGATAGGCAGATGAAGTGCTTCCCAGATAAGGTCAAATTAAAGGAGTTCATCATCACCCAGCCCTTATTATATGAAACGTTAAAGGATCTTATCTAAGAAATAGAAGAAGATCAAAAACTATGAACAGTAAAATGACAACAAACTCATAACTATCAACAACTGAACCTAAAAAAACAAAAACAAAAGCAAAGTAAGCAAACAACTATAACAGGAACAAAACCAGAGAAATGGAGATCACATGAAGGGTCATCAGTAGGGAGGGGGAGGGGAGAATTTGGGGAAAAGGTATAGGGAATAAGAAGCATAAATGGTAAGTATGGAATAGAAAAGGGGAGGTTAAAATAGTATAGGAAATTGAGAAGACAATGAACTTAAATCTATGACCCATGGACATGAAGTAAGTGGGTTGGAGGGATGCTGGTGGGTGCAGGGTGGATGGGAATAAAGGGGGAAAAAAAGGATTGTGTAAAATCTATAAATTGCTTTGGGTAGTATGGGCATTTTAATGACATTAATTTTCCAATCATGAACATGATCTATTGTTCCATTTATTTGTGTCTTCCTTAATTTCTCTTCCATGTTGTGTAGTTGAGTACAGGTCAACTACTGTTGACCTGTTGACTTTACCTCCTTTGTTAGGTTTACTCCTAAGTATTTTATTTTTCTTGTTGCTGTATCAAATGGGATTTTTTCCCTGATTTCTGATTCTGACATTTTGTTGTTGGTGTATAAAAATACCTTTGACTTCTGATTATTGACTTGAATCCTCCTGTTTTGCCATATTCACTTATTAGGTCAAGTGGTTTTTTGGCAGAGTCTGTAGGGTTTTCTATGTACACTACCATGTCATCTGCAAATAATGACAGTTTTGTTTCTTCTTTTCCAATTTGGATGCCTTTTATTCCATTTTCTTGTCTAGTCACTGTGGCTAGGACTTATAGTACTATGTTGAATAGAACTGGTGAAAGCAGACATCCTTATTTTTTTCCTGACCTTAATGGGAAAGCTTTTAGATTTTGTCCATTCAGTATGATGTTGGCTGTAGCTTTCTGATATATGGCTTTTATTATGTTGAGGAATGCTCCCTCTACTCCAACTTTGCTGAGTGTTTTTATCATAAATGGGTGCTGTACCTTATCAAATGCTTTTTCTACATCTGTTGAAGTGATTGTGTGATTTTTGCCTTTACTTTTGTTTATGTGATGTATTACCTTTATTGATTTTTGAGTATTGTAGCATCGTTGCATTCCTGGGATAAATCACACTTAATCATGGTGTATTAATTTTTTAATGTATTGCTGGATTCGGTTTGCCAATAGTTTGTTGAGGATTTTAGTATCTCTGTTTATCAGTGATATGAGCCTCTACTTTTCTTTCTTTGCTATGTCTTTATCTGGTTTTGGGATTAGGATGATGCTGGTTTCTTAGGAAGTTTGGGAGACTTCCCTCTTCTTGGATTCTTTGGAATGGTCTGAGGAGTACAGGGGTTAGCTCTTCCTTAAAGGTTTTACAAAATTCACCTGTGAAACCATCCAGTCCAGGACTTTTGTGTTCCAGGAGTTTTTGATTACTGCTTTGATTTTGTCAGCTGTTATTGGCCTGTTCAGGCTTTCTGCATTCAGTTTTGGAAGATTGTATTTTTCTAGAAATTTGTCATTTTACCCTGGGTTTCAAATTTCTTAGCATGTAGTTGTTCATAATAATTTCTTACAGTTCTTTGTATTTCTGTGATATCAGTTGTAATCTCTCCTCTTTCATTTCTGATTTTGTTTATTTTGGCCCCCTTTTTTCTTGATGAGTCTGCTTAAAGGCTTCTCAGTTTTGTTTATCTTTTCAAAGAATGAGATCCTGGGTTTATTGATCCTTTGAATTGTTCCTTTAGTCTCTATGTCATTTAATTCTTCTGTGATCTTGGTTACTTCCTTCATTCTACTCTCTCTGCACTCTGTTTTTTGTTTTTCCTCCAGTTCTTGTAGATGTATGGTTAGGTTGTTTATTTGAAATATTTCTTTTTTAGGTAGGCCTGTATTGCTATGAACTTACCTCTCAGGGCCAGTTGTGCTGTGTCCCACAAGTTTTGGATTGCTGTGAGTTCATTTTTATTTGTTTCCAGAAACTTTGATGTCTTCCTTGATCACATTCTTAACCCACTGATTGCTTAATAGCATGGTATTCAATCTCCATGAGTTTGAGTGTTTTAGGTTTTTCTTGAGGTTGATTTCTTGTTTCAGTCCCTTGTGGTTGGATAAAATACTTGATATGATTTCAGTTTTCCTGAATTTGTTGAGGTTGGTTTTGTGTCCTATCATGTTGTCTATCTTGAAAATGTTCTATGTACTTCTGAAAAGAAGGTGTACTTTGCTTCTTTGGGATGAAAGGTTCTATATATATCTTTTAAGTCCATTTTATCTAGGGTATTGTTCAATGCCACAATATCCTTATTGATACTGTGTTGGGAAAATCTATCCATTTTTGACAGTGGAGTGTTAGAATCCCCTAGTATTAATATGTTGCTGTCTATATGTTTCTTGAAGTCTTCCAAGATTTTCCTGATGTATTTGGGTGCTCCTATGTTGAGTGCATATATATTTACAGTGTTTATATCTTCTTGGTGTGTTCTTGCCTTGAGTATTACGAAGTGTGTTTCATTGTCTCTTTTTATGGCTTTGTTTTGAAATATATTTTATCTGATGTAAGTAATGCTACCAGAGCTTTTTTTCCTGTCCATATTTCCTTGGAATATTTTTCCAACCCTTCACTTTCAGACTGCATAGTTCTTTTTTCTGAAATGGGTCTCTTATAGGCAGCCTATGTGCAGGTCATGTTTTGGGTTTTTTTTTTTTTATCGATTCAGTTACCCTGTGTCTTTTTATTGGAACATTTAATCCATCAACATTTAAGGTTATTACTGATAGGTACTTATTCATTCCCCCCCAACTTTTTCTGTGTTCCTCTCTCTCCCACTCTTTTTCTTCCTCTTATAGCAGTCCCTTTAGCATATCGCAGTGCTGGTTTTGTGGAGGTATATTCTTTTAGCCTTCTTTTGTCTGGGAAACTCCTTATTTTGCCTTCCATTTTAATTGAGAATCTTACTGGGTAGAGGAGTCTTGGTTGCCAGCCTTTGTTATTACTTGAAATATTTCTTGCCGTTCCCTTCTGGCCTGAAGTTTTTCTGTTGAAAAATCAGCTCCTAGCCTTATCAGAGCTCTTTTGTATGTTATTTCTTGTTTCTCCCTTGCTGCTTTTAAGATTCTCTCTTTTTCTTCATAACGAGGCATTTTAATTATGATATCTCTTGGAATAGACATCTTTAGATTCATCTTGATTTAGACCCTCTATGCATCCTGAGCTTGTGTGGTTTTTCCCCTGTCCACATTAGGGAAGTTTTCTGTCATTATTTTTTCAAACAGGTTTTCTATCCCTTGTTCCTTTTCTTCTCCTTCTGGTATACCTATGATTTGAATGTTGTTGCATTTCATATTGTCCTGAAGTTCCCTTAAGCTATCTTCATATTTTCTTAGTCTTTTTTTGTGCAGATGCTCTACCTGCATATTTCTTTCTACTTTTTCTTCCAGCTCACTAATTCAGTCCTCTGCTTCATCCAACCCATTTGTAATTCCTTCTAGCATGTTTTTTATTTCAGAAATTGCATTCTTCATTCCTTCTTGGATCTTGTTTATAGTTTCTATTTCCTTTTTCACACTGTTGTATTTTCTACTCAGTTCCTTGTAGTTGTCTTTGAGTTTCTTGAGCATCCTTATAACCATTCTTTTTATTGTATATCTGATAGTTTGCTTGCCTCCACTTCATTTAGCTCTTTTAGTGAAGAGTCTTTCCTTCCTTTAAATTGGGTGTTCTTTCTTTATTTCTCCACTTTAGGTGAAGACTTTTGTTTATTTTTGCAATCCCTGATGCTCTGCTTTGCTAGCTGTCTTCATATGGGTAATTTCCATGGTAGGAGTTCTGTGGGACTCAGTGGTGTGGTTTCTTTTATCTCCTTGCCTGGATGCTCTAGGGTTGTCCTTTCTTCCATTTGAGTGGGCTCTCTTGTTGTTCTTGGGTTTTAACTGTCCGTGGCTCCTTTGTTGGTGGGTTGTCTCCTCCAGTGAGTTTTCTGGCATGCACAACTCCCACCTTATCTTGTACATGATCGGGGACTGTGTAAAAGCAAAATGGATTAAGACAGCAGGAGAGTATTTTATGAGATTTAAAGTACCAGCAAGTAGAAAACAGATAGGAGATCCTCTGGGGAGTTAAAGCAATAACCATGATATTTCACCCAACTAGCCACTTTTTATAAAAGGTAAAAAAGAAATTAAGACTCTTATTAGAGGGGGAAAGGAATGTGAGCTGACTCCAGAAAGCAGAGCACTTATGCTAAGTTAGATGGTGAGATACAGTGAGAGTAAGGAATAGAAGCTTGGCATACTGTGTGAGAGAATATAGTTACCACAACTGTAATAAAGTTCAGGAAGATAGTGAAATGGACCAAGGCCAGGAAAGGGTGCTGTGTAGGTATTGGAACAACAATAAAATGACATGAAATATATGATCTGAATAAAAATAATAAAAAGTGAAAGTCCAAGAGTAGTGTGTTATTGGAATATGAGTGAAGTGAAGGAAAAGAAATCAAATTGCAATATGAAAGGGAGAACAAAATAAACCAAACAGTGAAATCAAACAAACAAAACAAACTACACAGAAGGAAGAAAATTTTATAAATAAGATATTAATAAAAAATAACCAAAAATATAAAGTAAAAGTAAAAAATAAAATTCAAGTTTTGTAGGATCAAGAAGTGAATTTTGTCTCAGTTGTTGACATTAGCCTTCTGATTTCTCTCTGATCTGTCTTTGGTTCCTTCACAGCTCAAGGTCTTTTGTCTTACACTTAGAAGAAAAAAAAAAGCCTCCTGCTGACTTTAAACCTGCCAAGCGGGCTCTGCTGGTGTTCCCGTATGTTGCAGGCAGAGGGGGACTGGGCTTCATTTTTTTTTCCTTTCCTGTGGTTCTGCTTTGGGGTCTAGGTCAGGGCTACAATATTCACAGGTGTCCAGCCTCCAGCCCAAACCCTCAGGGCATCGTGCAGTACTCCCTGTCCATATTCACCAGGCTAGCACCTTTAATCAACCACTTCGTGCCACCCTTTGATTAGTCCATGAGTTGCTCCAAGTGGAAATAACTCACATCCCTCCTCCCTTTTTGCTGGCCTGGGTGCTGTGTGTGCAATGTCCCTTCAGGGCAGTTTAGTTCCCCTATTAAGTCTCTCTGGGGACTGCTACTCGTTTGAGCCCATGATGCCCCACTTTGATCAGTCTATGAGGTGCCCTAATTTGTAGCAAATCATGCCCCTCCTCCTCCCTCTTCGCTGGCCCAGCTGTGGTGCCCAAGAGTTCTTTGCAGGATAGCTGAGAACCTCTTTTTTTTTTTTTTTAAGTGAATTCCCCTTGGTTGCAGCCACCCATTCTTCTTCTTCTTTTTTTTTTTTTTCACTCATACCCAAAGTTTCAACACTCACTGGATGAACTGCAGTTGACAAAAAACGTTACCATCATTGTAGTGGCCATCCATTCTTAACAAGCACCAGGCTTTTCACACAGTCCAGCTCTCTGACAAGTCCTGAGACTGTCTGGGTCAAGGTCTGTTGCGGCCCAACTCCAGGTGTCACCCAGCTCCCCAATTTCCCTGGTACTGTCCCAGGCAGCGACCACCATCCCAGTGGGGAAACACCACCTCTGTGTGCTTTCCCCTGCATCTTTATACTCCCAGCATCTTCAAGAATCCAGATCTCTCTTGGTCCAGGACTGGCTTCCCTGCTCTGGGAAAGGAGGGAGCTAAGAAGTTACCATTGCTGACCCAGCTCTCCTCCAAAGCTTCTGAAGCAGCTGCAGTCCCAGGGAAGGTCCCAGGGACCTTCCCATTGGCCTACACAATCTCCTTATCATCTGTTTTTAATCATCCTCTGCAGTCTTTGGTTTCCAAACTTCATATAAGCTGAGATTCTGTTGGCTGTTCACTGTGTTTTTCAGAAGATTGGCTAGGCGTCCCTGTGCATGCACAAGCAATGTGTTCAGCTCCCACCTACCTCACCGTCATTTTATGCCCTCCAATTATGCTTCTTATTCTCTGTACCTTCCCCCCATTCTCCTCCTAGTCATCCCCACTGTTAACCAACCACATAATCTCCATTTCTGTGATTCTGTTTCTATTGTACTTTGCTTAGTTTTTGTTTGTTTTTTTAGGTTCAGTTGGAAAGTGGGACATCCCAGTCCGATTGCCTCTGCCTTGTGCATCCTGTTCTGCCAACCACCACCTTGTCACATGCCCTCTCCATCCCAGCTTCACATCTCCACTCCTCCTACCAGTCTGGATGAATATATCTGCTTTAGGTCCTTGGTTGTTAGACTTCTATACAGTTTGATTTTCTGGCAGCTATGGTTGTATTTTTGTTTTTAAATTCATTGTTATCATTCTTTTGGTTGTGTGAGAAAGCAAAGCATATCTACCTATGTCTCCATCCTGGCCCAAACCTCTAGCCTGAAACTTTTCTAATGAGTAATCAGATGACAATCTAATTTGCACTCCCTTGTAGGTAACTACCTGCTTTTCTCTTGTGACTTTCAAGATTTTCTCTGTATCTTTAAGCCTTCTCATTTTAATTATGATGTGTCTAGGCATAGACCTCTTTGGGTCCAACCTGTTTGGGACTTTCTGAGCTTCCTGGACTTGTGCAACTTTTTCCTTCAGCAGGAATAGAGAAGTTTTGGATCTTTATTTCTTCAAATATGTTCTCAATTCCTTGTTCACTCTCTTTTCTTTCTGGTATTCCCATGATGTGGATGTTGTTATGCTTCATGTTGCCCAACATGTTTCTTAAGCTCTCCTCATTTTTTAATTCTTTTTTCTTTTTGCTGCTCTGCCTCATTGTTTTGTTTTTTTGCCTTGTTTTCCCAAACATTAATTCAATGCTCTGCTTCATCTGACCTACTTTTTATTCCTTCCAGTGTTTTATTTATCTCAGATATTATATTCTTTATTTCTGACTGGTCCGTCCTTTTATGGTTTCTATGTCTCTTTTCATGCTATTGAGTATCTTTATAATCATTACTCTAAACTCTCTATCTGATAAATTGCTTACCTCAATTTCATCTAGATCTTCTGGAAAAGTCTCTTTTATTTGTGGTCATTTTCTTTGTCTTCCCATTTTGGGTGCTTCTTTGTATTTTCTGCCTTTGCCGTTAAACTAATCAGCTGTTAAACTGTTCAGTTGTTGATATAATCAATCTGTAATCAGCAGTCAGGCTTAAGCACAACAAGGCAGAGCAGAGTAGTTTTTGCAGGTGGAGCTCTTGCTTCCCCTCAGGCTGATGCCATTCGTAATGGAGTTCTGCCTGAGAAAGATGGCTTGTGCAGTATGGGGGATGACTCAGCACATGGATCCTGGTGGCTGTTCCCTCAGTTCACTCCCCAGAGCCACCAACCTCAGACTCTCCCCAAGCGTCTCTAGTCCTCTCTGTACTCCCTTTGCTGGAACCCAGGGAAAGTGCCTGAAAATGAAATTTTGTGCTTTGGCCTTTTGAAAGGCTCTCTGCATCTCCAGCCATCTCTCCCTGGCAGATAGAACCCCTGCTGCTTTTCAAAGCTAGATGTTTTCTAGATTCCTTTCTGGCTGTCATGCTGTAGGCTGGGGAGCCCAGCCTGGGGTTTAAACCCCACACTCACAGGGGGAACCTCCTGGCTGCTGAAATATCCCTCCAGCACTTTATCTGCCACCAATGGGAGTCCAGGTAGCCCTCACACATCTCCTTCATACTCACTGCTAGTGTCATATTTTGGTGAAGTGTTTTCTTCTGTGTGACCATGATTATAAGGCTTCTCTGAAGTTAGTTTTCTGTTGGTTATTCAAGATAATTTCTCTACAATTTAGTTATAATTCCAGATTGGTCCTGGGAGGAGGTTAGTGTTGCTTCCACTTACTTCTCCACCATCTTAGATCTCTATTATGATGGCTTTTTGATGAAGGTGTCTAGTTGGGCTCAGTGACACAGTCTTCCAGATCACCTGAGCTTTGTGCTCCATGAATGTTTCTGTGGGTTATGTGCAGCCTCTTATTGTAGTTGAGCCTTCAATGCCATTGGCCCTTTTGTGGGTGCTGTTAACCTTTTAGGCTGGCTGACTATAAGAATAAACCTTGATCACTGTGTATAAGTTGCTGTGCAGGGACTGCCTCCCCTCCACCCCGCAAGGGCTAGGTTGTTGTCAGCAATGTCTGGGTCCTGATAAAATCCCCCCTTGCATATACCACTTGTATGGTCAGTTGGGTCAGGCTCTGGTGTGGTCTGAATCCCACCACTAGTTGTGTTGTTTCTGGGTCCACTTGGATGGGGCTTAGGTACAGGTCAATGTCAGACATTGTGTGTAAGAAGCCTTGAGCTACCTGTCTGGAGCTGCCATGCTGTTCACTGTTTTGTGGCTGTATCTACTGGGCCTGTGTGTGCATGGGAGGAGTCAATTCACATACAAGGGTTTGCTTAGTCCTGCTTAGAGCTGGGGGAAGATCTGTAAAAGGTCTGAGGCTCTCTGAGATCTGCCTTCACCTGTTTGCTCCCCTGCTTCACACTGAGGTTGTCTGGTCTTCCTCCAGAGCCTTCCAAAAAGACTATAGAGTGGTCTCAGGCTGTCTGTGACTCACAGAGTCTTCCACAGGTAAACTCAGTAGGATGGAACAACAAAGGTTGGGAGGATCGGGCTAGTGCACACCCTACTTGGGAGGTCACACAGTCAGGCATTCAATGAAGGGAAAGTGGCCTCTATGCAGAGCCAAACCAGTCTTTGCCAGAGTCTCCAAATCTAGTTCCCCCAGGAGGGGCTCGCTGTTTCTTGGTCTCAGACAATAGCCTCCAAGTGACTAACATGCTGAATGTCTAGTCCCACACAATTCTCCCTCTCCCCATAGAACTAAACTCAGCAGGCTGCAGTAAATGGGAGTTGGAAGAGCAAAACCAAATAGCCTCCCATTGTGGGTAGTAGGTAGTAGTCCTGCAAGCTTGTAGGTTGGAGCAGATCCTTTTTTCTGTTCTCAGGACTGTGACAACTGAGCTCACAAGGGAGATAGGAGTGACTCCCACCATGATTTAGCCACACAACCCAGCACACACCCATCTGATTCCCAGACAAAAGCCCCCCATGAGTCACAGTATGAAAGTCCCAGACCTGTAAAGCACTCTGATTCTCCTGCATGACTGAACTTAGCAGGATGGGGCTGCCCAAGCAATTCAATGGGTACAGAAAGCACCAGCTGTGCACTCGAGGTTGAGGATACTGGTCCCGTTTCTTTTTTTTTTTTTTTAACAATTACTTTTTTTTTAAAGATTTTATTTATTTATTTCAGAGAGATGGGGAAGGGAGGGAGAAAGAGAGGGAGTGAAACATCAATGTATGGTTGCCTCTAGCACACCCCATCCTGGGGACCTGGCCTGCAACCCAGGCATGTGCCCTGACTGGGAATCAAACCGGCGATGCTTTGGTTCCCAGGCCTGTGCTCTATCCACTGAGCTACACCAGCCAGGGCTGGTCCCATTTCTAAAGCCACACAATTCAGTCAGTTTCTGAGTTTCCACTAAGAGCCTCCCCATAAAAAGAGCACCCCAAATTTCACTGCTGGGTTCATCCAGAAGACCCTTCTGCATGACTTGAGCACAGCAGAGTAACCTCAACAGCAATTGAAAGACTGCATAGTTCACTACCTAGGCTGTTGCTGTAATAATAGCAGTGCTTACCCCTAGGAAGGTGACATCAGGGTCTTCAGTAGATTCCCTTCTCTCCCAGGTGGGCTGAATCCCCACTATTTTCAGTACCAGATGCTGTGCAGGCTCCTTTTTCTACCTCTGTTTCTCTGGGTTGGGGATCTCTGCATGGGGTTGAGACCCCATCCTCCTGGGGGAAGGGAGTTTTGCAGTCAAGATAGTTTTATGGAAAGTTGAATTCATAAAAACAGAGTAAAATGGTGGTTGCTAAAGGCTGGGGGGTGTGGAGAAACTGGGGAGATACAGGTCAACAGGTACAAACTTCCAATTATAAGATGATTCTGTTCTGCAGAGCTGATGGATACCATGGTGATTACAGTTAATAAAATATATATTATTACATAAAAAAAGATAGTTTTATGGCTTCTCAGCCACCACTCATAGGTGCAAAGGCCAGCCCTTTCTGCATCTCTGCCCTTCTTACCAGACTCTAAGTGGCTTCTTCTGTAAATCCTTGGTTATAATATTTCACTTCAGCTAGTCTTCAGTTGGCTATTCAGGTTGATTGCTCTATAATTTTGCTGAAAATCTGCTTTGGGGCCAGGATCAGGTGAGTGTAGCTTCCACCTACTCTGCAACCATCTTGGAATCCTACTGCTTTTTCAAGTTGTGGACTATAATGTGAGACTGTAGAGAGTAACGATGGGGTAGAGTTATTGAGGATAAAGGTAAATATTTTAAATAGCCATTGTAATAAGTTGGAAAAGGAGGAGATAACAGGAATATATTTGGTCTGTCTTCTCCCATATACATAGTAGGTGCATTATTATATGTTGACTCACTGACCAATTTCTTTCTTTTTTTCTAGGTAATGTAATGAATTACATATTGGAAAATAAAGAATGCTATGACTTCTGTATTATTGCTCTTTCAATTGAGGTTAAGAAAAACAAAACAGTATTTACTATTTTGTTCAATAATGAGGCATACCATTCAGCTGCAACATCCTTGGCAGTGTTAGACAACATTCTCTTTATGTCACTTTCTGGCCCCAGCGCTTCCATTAAAGTCTCCAACAAACCTCAGCCTCTCCATCTTTATAAGTCTCATACAGTGTATGTATGATTTTCCTTTTACTGCAGAGAACCTTAATATATCCCCTTGTATTGTGGCCATATGCATTAGAAAATAACCACTGAACTCATCATTTTCTACTTTTCTTTTGTTGTTTATTTAATTTTTTATTTCATCTTTTGTAGGCCTGCAGATGGATTGCAGATAGTATTATGTTTGGCTTTTGGCATGGCTGCTGTGCTTGGTAGCTTTGGCCCCCAGACAGTGACTGAGAGAACCACTAAGGCAAAGCACATCCAGTTTGTGAGTGGAGTCTATGTACTTATTTACTGGCTCTCTGCTTTGCTATGGGATCTTATCTTCTTCTCCATTTCCTGCTGCTTACTACTGGTGAGTGCTAGCCAAAGTTACCTGAAGACTAATTTTCTTTTTCTTTTTTTTGCAGAGGTAAACATTGGTGTAATCTTTTTTTTCCCTTTATTTTAATTGTTGTTCTTGTACAGTTTTCTGTCTTTTACTCCCATCCAGGCCCACTGCCCCAGCCCTCCCCACCTACCTCCCATTTCCACCCTCCCTAATTTTTGTCCATGTGTCCTTTATACTTGTTGCTCTAAACCCTTCCCCTATTCCCCCGAAGTCCCCTCCCCTCTCCCCTCTGGTGACTGTCAGCCCGTTCTCAATTTCAGTGTCTTTGGTTATATTTTGCTTGTTTGTTTGTTTTGTTGATTAGGTTCCTGTTAAAGGTGAGATCATATGGTATTTGTCCTTCATTGCCTGGATTATTTCGCTTAGCATGATGCTAATTTTCTTATGTTACCCACTAGAAATTCCTATTCAACTAATTGTACCCTAAAATAAAACTTGTAAAAAAATGTTTAAACTGCTTTGGCTTATTATGCCAGAGAATATATTGTGGAAGCCATCTGTGGAAGTGTTCTCACTAATATTCTTTCAGTTGGAGAAAATATTTTTCTTTGAAAAGTCTCTCTTGAATTGGCTTCTCATGGATTTCTCAACATTGTTTCCCAGCCCAAAACACTAAAGGACTATGGGCTATCATTTTTGACTTGTTCCTCACTACCCATATAAATAAGCCACCATCCACTAATTTCCAAAGCTGTGCCCTCAGGTAAATTTGGACTGTAGCAAACAGTGTAGAATCAAAGACTAAGTCAAGCTTCCTGTTGCTATTCAACACCATTCCACACACACACTTTCATACCACAAATCCAAGATGGCTAGGTCTGAAAAGAAAGAAATGAGTTTTGATTAAGACACCTTATTTTTTGACAATGGAGAAGTTACACAAGATGAAGCTGGAGGAGCAACTGGATGAAAGAGGGTGAAGGAATTAGCCAAAGAACATATATGTATAACCCATAGACACAAACAACACTGTGGTGCTGGCCAAAGAGAAGGAGGGGACTTGGGCTGGGAGGAGGGAAATGGAAGAAAATGGGGACATCTGTAATAGTGTCAACAATAAAAATAAAGAAAAAAGAGTGAACATGTAAGGATAGTACAGCATCTTTTAATGTAATGACTTTGCTCATCAGTGAACTTGTTATAATTTAGGGTGAGGAAGATGATGAGCAAAGGGTAAACAAGGATAAAAGAGGTAAAGTTTCTTTATGTACAGGGGAGGTACTGGTGACTTAAATGTGAATAGGATAACATCTCATTCCTCAAATAGTTCACTGTTTAGCAATGAACATAGAAACAAAATAGATATTATAAAATAGCATGCAAATTGCCACTATAATGGAAGAACTACCAATTCCCAATATAAACTATACCATGGGACAGTAGGATTAGTTGTTGCAGAAAAAAGGAGAAACTTTGAGTGAAGTTGGCTTCTACAACCATAACAAAACTTGTGACCATCCATTATTAATACTTTTACCAATATTGCCATTTTTAGCTCATGAGAAAAGTTACTTGTCATATGTTTTTATGTGTTATATCATTCAATAATACAGTTACCTGAAGTGATGTTAATTTATCATGTGTATTTATAGGCAGGGAAACTGCGGTTCACAGAAATAAGTTAACTATCTAATTTCACTCAGGTAGTACAATTTCAGAGGCTTGGCTGGGGTTGCTCCAAAACTTGTTGTCATTTATACATTCAAAGTCATCCTGGATAACGTATGTTAAAGTTATTTCTGCTCTCATATTTGCCATTCCCTCTGCCTTAACATCTTAATCTCCTCCTGCTACTCTTTTCTCTGTGTCTCTCTGTCTCTCTCTCTCTCTCTGCCTCCCTCCCTCTCTCCCTCTCTCTCTCCCCTCCACCCAAAATTTCCCTTAATGATTCTCAGACTGGGTGCTCCATATGGATTCTTAGCTTTGCTTGCTTATCTGACTTTGGTATCCCCTGGTTAATAATGGAACGCTCTCTCATTCTGCTCTGGTTTTGTGAAATGCCACCAACTGTACTCATTCTGGGACCCAACAAGAGAAGACAAGATTCTGTCATTTTGCCTAGCATCCAGGATTCCTGTTTTACCCTTTCTATGCCTATCAGGTTCACAAAGAAGATGACTTCACTGCTCATACGTCAGAGAAAAGGATTAAACTAACTATGTTCCTGGCTCCAACCCTCGATGAACTAACTGCCCGAACACTGTTTTAGCTGTCACTCCAGAAGGTTCAAAGTGGGGGTTACTAAAGTCCTCTTCCTTTTCCCACTGTGACTAAGCTCATGCATGAAGACTTGGAAGAGAAGAACAAATAAATTTTCTCATGAGTTATGTTACCAAAGATGCTGCCTGGTGAGGCTTCCCTCTCATGCAATCTGTATGTCTGTTTTCATGACCTCTAGATGTCCCATGGAACACATTTGAAAGCCCTGCCTTCCTGAAAATGTAAAATTATTTATTCAACAAAAATTGAGCTCCAGCTGTAAGCTAGTCTGTATTTTAGGCATAGATACAGCATGGGAAAGGTAGAAAAGCACTTATTTAATACTGGCCTCACCAAGGGCTTAGATAGCTAAGTCAATATCACTTTGGAGATATGAGGTCTGTCCAGAAAAAGATCAGCCATTGTTAATATAATGAGAACAGTTTTGCAATATCAATGTAACCTGCCAGCCAAGGGGAGTGATTAGAATTGCACATGCATGAATAATGATGACTTCACTGTACTAGTCAGTAGGGGCCATTGAGTGAGCATGTGTACTGTGTGGCCATTGCATTCAGAATAACTGAGCAAGTAAAGCAACAAATCTGTATCAAAAATTGTGTTAAGCTTGAACATTCTCCCACAGAAATTATTCAGATGACTCAGAGGGCCTCAGCTATGGACAACTGGTGATTGGCAGATTCATCATAATAAACACACTTGCTCATGCATCACGTGCTCATGCATAGTTTTTTGGTGAAACATCAAAACAACAAGATGACTCAGCACACCCCCACAACCACAGATACAGAGCCCAGATTTGGTGCCCTGCAATTTCTGACTTTTCCCAAAACTAAAATCATCTTTGAAAGGGAAGATTTCAGGCTGTCAGTGAGATTGAAGAAAATTCTACAGGGCAGCTGATGGCAATTGGGAGAACAGGGTGAGGTCCCAAGGTGACTACTTCGAAGAAGACTGAGGCATCATTGTCTTGTATCTTGTATCTTCATCAATAAATGTCTCTATTGTTCATATTACATGGCTGGATACCTTCTGGACAGACCTCGAATTTCTCTCATAAGCCTTGATATACACTACTTTCATCATTGTACAGCCCAGTTCAAGAAATTTGTCAGGGAGCTCCCTGTACCGGAATCAGGCCATTATGCATTAGGCACAGCTTACTTTGTGAGTGTCATTGCTGTTTCCTGGTCATTCTTCTTTTCTCATTTTTTAAAATATATTTTATTGATTATGCTATTACAGTTGTCCCATTCCCCCCCATTATTGCCCTCCACCCTGCACACCCCCTCCCACCTTCATTCCCCCCTCCTTTAGTTCATAACCATGGGTCATACATATAAGCTTTTTGGCTTCTACCTTCCCTACACTATTCTTGCCCTCCCCCTGTCTATTTTCTACCTACCATTTAAGCTACTTATTCTCTGTACCTTTTCACCCTCTCTCCCCATCTTACTACCCCACTAATAACCCTCCATATGATCTCCATTTCTGTGATTCTGTTTCTGTTCTAATTGTTTGCTTACTTTGTTTTTGTTCTTGTTTTTTTAGGTTCAGTTGTTAATAGCTGTGAGTTTGTCATCATTTTACTGTTCATATTTTTTATCTTCATTTTCTTAGATAAGTCCCTTTAACATTTCATATAAGGGTTAGGTGATGATGAACTCCTTTAACTTGACTTTTTCTGGGAAGCACTTTACCTGCCCTTCCATGCTAAATGAAAACTTTGCTGGACAAAGTAATCTTGGATGTAGGTCCTCGCCTTTCATGACTTGGAATACTTCTTTCCAGCCCCTTCTTGCCTGCAAGGTTTCTTTTGAGAAATCAACTCATAGTGTTATGGGAACTTCTTTGTAGGTAACTCTCTCCTTTTCTCTTGCTGCTTTTAAGATTCTCTCCCTATTTTTAATCTTGGCTAATGTAATTTTGATGTGCCTTGGTATGTTCTTCCTTGGGTCCAACTTCATTTGGACTCTCTGAGGTTCCTGAACCTCCTGGAAGTCTATTTCCTTTGCCAGATTGAGTAAGGTCTCCTTCATTATTTGTTCAAATAAGTTTTCAATTTCTTGCTCTTCCTCTACTCCTTCTGGCACCCCTATGATTGCGATGTTGGAACATTTAAAGATGTCCTGGAGGATCCAAGGCCTCGCCTCATTTTTTTGAATTCTTGTTTCTTCATTCTGTTGTGGTTAAATGCTTCTTTCTTCCTTTTGCTCAAAACCATTGGTTTGGGTCTTGGTTTCCTTCCCATCACTGTTGGTTCTGTGTAGATTTTTCTTTATTTCACAGAATGCAAACTTCATCGCTGCCTGGGTCTTTTTTATGCTGTTGAAGTACCCAGTGAGTTACTGGAGCATCCTGATAACCAGTGTTTTGAACTGTGCATCTGATAGGTTGGCTATCTCTTCATTGCTTAGTTGTATTTTTTCTGGACTTTGAACTGTTCTTTCATTGGGCCATATTTTTTGTCTCAGTGCACCTGTTATGTAGTAAGGGGTGGAACCTTAAGTGTTCACCAGGGTGGGGCAACCCACATTGCTGCCTTGTGGTGCTGTATGTGGGGGAAGGGTCTGAGAGGGAACAGGGTGCCTTGCTCTGCTCTCTGCCGGTTTTCAGTCACTTCCCCCACTACCCACAATCAAATTGGGCCTTCTTGGTGTGAATTCCAGGGTGGGTTGGTTTGCGTACATTCTAGGACCCTGTGGGTCTCTCCCAGGAGTTTTTCTGTGAGGCTAGGAGTTTCTTCTGCTGCCTCAACCCCCACAGGTATTTTCAGTCAGAGGCTTTGAGGCTTTGTTTCCCCACACTGGAAACCTGGGTTTCTCGGTCTATCTCACTCCCCAGTTGTTCCTCCCAGTTTATCTGCACTCGAATGTGGGACCGCCTGATCCACCAGCCACTGACTTGTTGGGTCCTCCAGCCAACACCATGCCCGCCCTAGTCCTCCAGCCACTGTCTTTCTGCAAGTCCTCTCCACCTGGCTGCCCATCTCTGCCCCTCCTACTGGTCTGGATGAATGCTTCTTCTTTAACTCCTTGCTTGTCAGCCTTCCATACAGTTCAATTTTCTGTCAGTTCTGTTTTTTTGTTTTTACATTTTTTGTTGTCCTTTTGGTTGTAAGAGGAGGCACACCATGTCTACATATGCCTCCATCTTGGTTGGAAGTCTCCAAGAGTCACTTTAAATCTTGAGCTTTTCTAGGGTTTTTATTTCTCTGGCAGTACAAGAATTTTAAAGACTTAGTAGGCATCTTAACAACATTATTCCAGTAATTTTCATAAATCAATATTTATACCTATAACTCTTTTCTAAACAGAGTTCTTATATTTGCTATATCTCTTTGCTTTATTGCGACCTCCTCCTCTTTCATGTTTTAATTGGTGCTACTTTGGGAATATCAGGTTTCTCTGGGAGTCCCAAACTTCCATCTCTTTTCTCTTAGCCCTTGCATCCAACTGTTTCCTGGTAATTCTTGAACTTATTTCTAGGTAAAGAACAAAGTAAAGATTAATTTTTTCCTAAATAGCTAACCCATTGTTCTACCATCTTTTTTCAAAGCCAATTGTTTCCCACTGATTTGAAACATGACTTTTTCTTTTTTATATTGTTTTTCAAGTACAGTTTTCTGCCTTTTCCCCTCACTCCTCCCTACAACCCTAGCCTGCCCCACCTCCCTCGCCCATTTCTACCCCCATTGTTCTTGTCCATATGTCCCTTATAATTGTTCCTGTGAACCCTTCATCCTTTTCCTCCTTTATCTCCTCCCTTCACCCTTCTGATCAACCTGAACACTATTTTTGATACGTATTAACTGATAATACGAAGTTAAGTACATACTGTATTTTTTCTTCTCATTTTTTTATTTTAATTGTTGTTCAAGTACAGTTTTCTGCCTTTTACCCCCATCCCAGTAAACCTGCCAGCCCATCCCAACCTCCCTCCCATTTCCATCACCCCTTCTTATTGTCCATGTGTTCTTTGTACTTGTTTCTGAAAACCCTTCCCCTTTTCCCTGAAATTCCCTCCCCTCTCCCCTCTGGTCACTGTCAGCCTGCTCTCAATTTCAGTGTCGTTGGATATGTTTTGCTTGCTTGTTTGTTTGCTTGATTAGATTCCTGTTAAAGGTAAGATAATATTCTATTTGTCTTTCACAACCTGATTATTTCACTTAGCATAATGCTCTCCAGTTCCATCCATGTTGTTGCAAAGGGTAGAAGCTCCTTCTTTCTTTCTGCTGCATAGAATTCCATTGTGTAAATGTACCATAGTTTTTTGCTCCATTCATTTACTGATGGCCACCTAGGTTATTTCCAGCACTTGGCTATTGTGAGTTGTGCTGCTATTAACATTGGGGTGTATAGGTTCTTTTGGATTGGTGTTTCAGGGTTCTTAGGACATAATCCTAGCAGTGGCATTGCTGGATCAAAAGGCAGATCCATTTTTAGATTTCTTAGAAAACTCCATACTGTTTTTCATAGTGGTTGTACCAGTCTGCAATCCCACCAACAGTGCACTAGGGTTCCCTTTTCTCCACAACCTCTCCAACACTTGCTGTTTGTTGCTTTGTTTATGATGACCATTCTGATCAGTGTGAAGTGGTATCTCATTGTGGTTTTAATTTCCATCTCTCTGATAGCTAGCAATACTGAGCATCTTTTCATGTGTCTCTGGGTCCTCTGTATGCCCTCCTTGGAGAAGTGTCTGTTCAAGTCCTTTGCCCATTTTTTAATTGGGTTGCCTGTCTTCTTAAAGTGGAGTTGTGTGAGTTCTTTAAATATTTTGAAGATTAAACCCTTGTCTGAGGTATCAATCCTAAATATGTTTTCCCATACAGTTGCTTCTCTTCTTATTTTAATACTGTTTTCTTTAACCATGCAGAAGCTTTTTATTTTGATAAGATCCCATTTGTTTATTCTTTCTTTCATGTCCCTTGCTCTAGGGAATATATCAGTGAAAATATTGCTGTGTGGAATATATGAGATTTTCCTGTCTATGTTCTCCTCTAGGACTTTTATGATGTCACAACTTATATTTAAGTCTTTTATCCACCATGAATTTACTATGATGTATTGTGTAAGTTGGTGATTGAGTTTCATTTTGTTGCATGCAGCTATCCATATCTCCCAATGGCATTTGTTGAAGAGGGTATTTTTACTCCATTTTATGCTGCTGTAGTCTTTGTTGAAAATTAATTGACCGTAGAGACTTGGGTTTCTTTCTGGGCTCTCTGTTCTGTTCCACTGGTCTATGTGCTTGTTTTTATGCCAGTACAGGCTGTTTTGATTACAGTAATCTTGTAACACAGTTTGGTATCAGGTATTGTAATCCCTCCTACTTTGCTCTTGTGTCTCAAAATTGCAGCAGCTATTTGGGGTAATTTATGGTTCCATATAAATTTTTGAAGTGTTTGTTCTATGTCTGTGAAATATGACATTGGTACTTTAATAGGTATTGCATTGAGTCTGTAAATAGCTTTGGGTAGTGTGGGCACTTTGATGATGTTAGTTCTTCCATTCCATGAACATGGTATATGTTTCCATTTCTTTGTGTCTTCCTTAATTTCTTTCTTCAGTGTTGTGTAGTTTTCTGAGTACAGGTCTTTTACCTCCTTGATTAGGTTTATTCCTAGGTCTTTTATTTTTTTGTTGTTGTTGCTATATCAAGAAGGATTTTTTTTATTTCTGTTTCTGATGTTTCATTGTTGGTATACAAAAATGCCTTTAATTTCTGGATATTGACTTTCTGTCCAGCTGTTTGGCCAAATTCCTTTGTTGGGTTGAACAGTTTTTTGGCAGAGTCTATTGGATTTTCTATGTAAACTATCATATCATCTGCAAACAATGACAGTTTTGTCTCCTGCTTTTCAATTTGGATGCCCTTTATTTCCTTTTCTTGACTGATCACTGAGGCTAAGACTTCCAATACTCTATTGAATAGAAGTGGTGAAAGTGGACAACCTTGTCTTCTTCCTGATCTTAGTGGATAAGATTTTAGTTTTTGTCCATTGAGTATGATGTTGGCTGTAGGTCTTTCATATATGACCTTTATTATGTTGAGGAATGCTCCCTCTGTTCCCACTTTGCTGAGTGTTTTTATCATAAATGGGTGCTGTACTTTATAAAATGCTTTTTCCTCATCTATTGATATGATCATGTGATTTTTGTTTTTGCTTTTGTTTATGTGATGTATTACATGTACTGATTTGCGAATGTTGAACCATCCTTGCATCCTGGGATAAATCCCACTTGATCATGGTGTATGATCTTTTTAAAGTGTTGCTTGATGTGGTTTGCCAATATTTTGTTGAGGATTTTAGCGTCTATGTTCATCAGCGATATTGGCCTGAAGTTTTCTTTCTTTGTTGTGCCTTTATCTGGTTTTGGGATTAGGATGATGCTGGCTTCATAAAAAGAGTTTGGGAGTCTTCCCTCTTCTTGGATTCTTTGAAATAGTCTGAAAAGTACAGGGGTTAGCTCTTCCTTAAATGCTCTGTAGAATTCTCCTGTGCAACCATCTAGTCCAGGGCTTTGTGTGTCAGGAGTGTTTTGATTACTGTTTCAATTTCATCTGCTGTTATTGGTCTCTTAAGGCTGGCTTTCTGCTTCTTCATTGAGTTTTGGAAGCTTATCTTTTTCTAGAAACTTGTCCATTTCACCTAGGTTTTCAAATTTCTTGACATACAGTTCTTCATAGTAATTTCTTACAATCCTTTGTGTTTCTATGGTATCAGTTGTAATCTCTCCTCTTTCATTTCTGATTGTGTTTATTTGGGTTCTCTCTCTTCTTTTCTTGATGAGCCTGCTTAAAGGCTTGTCGGTTTTGTTTATCTTTCCAAAGAACCAACTCCTGGATTCATTGATCCTTAGAACTGTGCTTTTAGCCTCTATGTCATTTAATTCTGCTCTGATATTGGGTATATCCCTCCTTCTACTTGCTCTGGGCTGTCTTTGTTGTTGCTCCTTGAGTTCTTGTAGGCATAGGGTTAGGTTGTTTGTTTGAAATGTTTCTATCTGTTTTTAGGTAGGCCTGTATGGATATGAACTTCCCTCTCAGGACTCCCTACACTGTTTCCCATAAGTTTTGGGTCATTGTGAGTTCATTTTCATTTGTTTCCAGAAACATTTTGATTTCTTCCCTAATTTCATTCTTGACCCATTCATTGTTTAATAACATGCTATTCAATCTCCATGATTTTGAGGATTTTGAGTTTTTCCCCTTGGGGTTGGTTTCTAGTTTCAGTCCCTTGTGGTCGGAGAAAATGCTTGGTATGCTTTCAATTTTCTTGAATTTGTTGAGGCTTGTTTTGTGTCCTATCATGTGGTCTATCTTTGAAAATGTTCCATGAGCATTTGAAAAGAATGTGTATTTAGTTTCTTTAGGATGAAGGGCTCTCTATATATCAGTTAAGTCCATTTCATCTAGGGTGTTGTTCAGTGCCACAATATCTTCATTGATACTTTGTTTGAAAGATCTGTCCAATTTTGACAGTGGGGTGTTAAAATACTCTACTGTAATTGTGTTGTTGCCAACATCTTTCTTGAAGTCCTCTAAGATTTTCTTTATGTATTTGGGTGCTCCTATGATGGGTGCGTATATATTTACAATGTTTATGTCTTCTTGGTGGGTTCTTCCCTTGAGTATTATGAAGAGACCTTCTGGGTCTCTCCTTATGGCCCTTCTTTTGAAGTCTATTTTGTCTGATATGAGTATTGCTACCCTGGCTTTTTTTTTTCCCCTGTCCATTTGCTAGGAAAATTTGTTTCCAGCTCTTCACTTTGAGTCTGTGTAGGTCTTTGACCTGAGGTGAGTCTCTTGTAGGCAGCATATGTGTGGGTCATGTTTTCTTATCCATTCAGCTGTTCTATGTCTTTTGATTGGAACATTTAATTCATTTACCTTTAAGGTTATTATTAATAGGTACTTATTCATTGCCATTTTCAAACCTGTGTTCCTCTCTCTCTCTGTCTTTTCCTTCCTTTCCTTAAAGCAGTCCCTTTAGCATCTCTTGCAGAGCTGGTTTGCTGGAGGTGTATTCTTTTAGACTTCTTTTGTGTGGGAAGCTCCTTATTTGGCCTTCTATCTTGAATGAGAGCCTTGCTGAGTAAAGTAGCCTCAGTTGCAGGCCTCTGGTTCTCATTACTTGGAATATTTCTTGCCATTCTTTTCTGGCTTGGAGCATTTCCATTGAGAAGTCACCTGCTAACCTTATCAGCACTCCCTTCTTTGTTACTTCCCGTTTCTCCTTTGCTGCCTTTAAGATTCTCTCTTTGTCTTGGAATTTTGCCATTTTAATTATGATGTGTCTTGAAGTGGGCCTCTTTGGGTTCCCCTTGATTGGGACTCTCTGTGTTTCTTGGGGTTTTGTAACTTTTTCTTTCACTAAATTAGGGAAGTTTTCCATCATTACTTTTTCAAACAGTTTTTCTATTCCTTGCTCTTATTCTTCTTCTGGTATCCCTATAATACAGATATTATTATGTTTCATATTGTCCTGCATTTCCCTTAATCCCTCTTCATTCTTTCTGAGCCTCTTTTCCTTTTCTTGCTTTTTCTGGGTATTTTTTTCTAACGCGTCTCCAGCTCACTGATCTGATCTTCTGCTTCATTGAGCCTGTTTTGATTCCTTCTACTGTGTTTTTCAGTTCAGAAATTTATTCTTCATTTCCTCTTGGCCCTTGTTGATAGTTTCTATTTCCTTTTTCATGTTGATATAGTTTGCAGTGAGTTCATTGTAGTTTCCCTCTAGTTTCTGGTAAATCATTGTGAGCTCATTGAGCTTCCTGGTAACCATTGCTTTGAAGTCAATGTCTGATAGTTGAGTTGCCTCTGTTTCATTTAGCATTCTTTCTGAGGCTTCTTCCTTTCCTTTCATTTGGGGATTGTTTCTTTGTGTTCCCATGTTTTGTGAGACTCTTCTTGTTAGCCTCAACTTCTTAAATTTATCTGTTCTGACTTGCCTGGGTCTATGGTGTGAACTTCTCTGGTAGAATATCTGTGAGATTCAGTGGTGCCATCTCCTTGATTCTCCAAGCTCACTGATCTTGGGCTATCATTTATGTTGGCTCTGTGTTTGTCTTTGGGTTTTGATTGTTGTTGGGTCTTTCTTTGGTGGGTCCTTTCCACCGGCTGGTTAAGTGAGGGTCACTCTGTCCACCACCTCTTGTATTTTGTTGTGCTGGTGTGGACAGGTTGTGTTGAAGCTGATTCTTCCACTTGTACCAAGTTTTGAGGATTCTGTCTTGCTCTTGTTCAGTTGTTTGTTCTGGGTAATTTCTCCACTATTTATTTGTATTTCCAGATAGGTCCTGGATTGAGGTTAGTGTGGCTTCCACTCCCTCTTTCATCTTCTTCTGTTGTTATTTGTTGGTGGTTCCTTTGTTGTTGGGTTTCCTCTTCCAGCAGGTCTCCTGGTGTTCACAGCTCCCACCTACTCTTTTTTTTTTATCATTTGGAGGGGGAAGGCAAAATGGTTTAGGATAGCAGGAGTGCATTCTATGATATTTACAGTAGTGCCCTGTAGAGGAGAGATAGGAGATCTGTTGGATATGTATAGTGTTAACTATAATATTCCACCTAACTAGCCACTTTCTGGAAAGGGTGGAAAGAAGAAAAGACTCTGGTAGGAGAGGGAAGGATTGTGAGTTGGATCTAGAAAGCAGTGAGCTTTTGGTAGGTCAGATTCTGAAGTAAAGTCAGAGTAAAGGATAGTACATAGGTTTAATGTGTGAGAGAATAGAGTTAACCACAATAGTAATAGAGTTCAGGAAACCATGAAGTAGGCTAAGATCTGGGAGGGTGGCTGTGTAGTATTTACAATTGTATGGAACAGCTATTATTTACAATAATATTAGAGCAACCATCATATGACAGAATCTATGTGATCTGGATAACAAGAATAGGAAGTATAGAACCTTGAGTAGTGTGCTAATGGAACACAAGTGAAGGACAATAAATTAACAATACACTATGAAAGAGAGAACAAGGGAAACCAATCAAACAAGACAATTTAACCATCCAATCAAAGAAGACTAAACAGAAAGAAAAGGAATGCAAAAATTCTAATAAAATAAAAGATGTAAGAACAATGAAAAATAATAATACAAATGTGTAATAACTTGTAGGTTCTCTGTAGTAGCAAAGTGAAGTTTGTCTCACTGTCTCACCTGTTGGGATGACCCCTCTTTGGGTCCAACTCTGGTCTTTTCATAGTTCCAGTTTTTTTTTAATCTCACTTGTGGGAATTAAAAGAAAAAAAAAGAAGGAAGGAAGGCAGAAGAGATAAAATGGGAATGAAAGGAAGAAGGAATAAAACAAGAAAGAAGGAGAGGAAAAGGAGTTGAAAGATAAAAAAATAAATAATTACTTAAAAAAAAAAAGCCTCTTGCTGGCTTCAAAGTGGCCAAACCAGTTTTGCTGGTCTTCCTGGCTGCAGCAGGCTGAAGGTGGATTGGTTTCGCTTTTCTCCCTTGATCCACACTCAGTCAGCCTCCAGCCCAGTTCCCCAGCTGCCTCTGGTCCCTCAAGTTCCACAGGTTCCACAGGTTCCGGCTCGCCCTCTCCCCAGGGCTAACCAGATTCCTCTTCCCAGGGCTTTGGTGTGGGAGCCAGGCCTTCTGTAAGGCATATGCTCCCTGGGTTGTGGGCATGCATGCTTGGCTGGGCCACCTCTGATCCTCAGATGGTCCCTCAGGTTCAGGGTGTGCACCCTTAGCAGGGATATGGGAGTGCACAGGCCCTTCCATTGCCACCTTGGGAGTGCTGCCTGCCTGGGTGGGGAGGAGGCTGGAGTGGTGCTGCAGGAGAATTCCCCAAACAGCGTCTCTTTTTTCACTTTTTCTTTTTGAGAAATTCCTCCTACTCAAGCCTGACACTTTGTACAGAGGCCTGGCCTCTCACATAGCCCAGTTCTCCAACCATACTGGGGACTATTGGAGTTAGGGCCCATCACTGCCCAACTCTCAAATTTCCCCAGCTGGCGTCTACAGACTCCGTGGGTGCTCACAGCCCCTGTGTGTTTGCCACTTAGTCCTTATTCCTCTCTCTGGAACTTCAAGCAACCAGGTCTCTCCCGGTGCTGCCCAATCCTTGTTTGTCAGGGGAGGGAGCCATTGACCCTGCTCTCTCCCAAGAACCCTGTGGCAGATTCGGCAGGCAGCAGGCCTGGGGCCGCAGCTGCCCTGTACCCACGGGACCTTATTGTCCTGAAGCACTCTCCTTACCATCTGGTTTTTCAATGTCCTCTACAATTTTTGGTCTCCTATCATCATATATGCTGGGGTACTGTTGGCTGCTTGCTCTATTACTCTATAGATTGGCTAGGTTTTTCTCCCAGCATAGGAGGAAAAAACAGCCCCCAGTGTGTACGGGGAAGTAGAATCCACTACCTCCTACTTCACCGCCATCTTCAGTCTGTAGTTTTTTAATTAATGTTTGAATACAGTTGTCTTCATTTTCCCACCACTTTCCCCTACCCCAGCCACTACCATATCCCATCCTCAATCCTACCACCTTTTGGGTTTGTCCGTGGATCATTTATACATGTTCATTGATGACCCTTTCACTTCTTTCCCTCAGTATTTCTCTCCCCCATCCACTCTGGTTCTGTTTCAGTTTTTTCTTAATTTCAACGTCTCTGGTTATATTTTGCTTGCTTATTTTGTTTTGTTAATTGGGTTCCATTTATAGGTAAGATCATATGCTATTTGTCTTTCACTACCTGGATTACTTCACTTACCATAATACTTTCTAGTTCCATCCATGCTGTGGCAAAGGGTAGGAGCTCTTTCTTTTTTTCCTGCAGTGTAGTGTTCCATTGTGTAAATTTATCATTGTTTTTCATCCACTCATTTGCTGATGGGCCCCTAAGTTATTGAAAACTGTGCTGCTACAAACATTGAGGTGCTTAGGTACTTTTGAATTAGTGTTTCAGGATTATTAGGGGATAATCTCAGCAGTGGAATTGCCAGGTCAAAAGGCAGTTCCATTTTTAGTTTTCTGAGAAAATTCCATACTGTTTTCCACAGTGCCTGCACCAGTCTGCATTTCCACTAACCGTGTGCTATGTTTCCCTTTTCTCCTCATCCTCTCCAACATTTGTTTGTTGATTTGTTTATGATGGCCATTGTGACTGGTGTGAAGTGGTATCTTACTGTGGTTTTGATTTGCATCTCTTTGATGGCTAGTGATGCTGAGCATCCTTTCATATATATCTGGGCCCTCTGTATGTCCTCCTTGGAGAAGTGTCTGTTTTGGTCCTTTGCCCATTTTTTAATTGGATTGTTTGTCCTCCTGGTGTGAAGTCACATGAGTTCTTTATGTATTTTGGAGATCAAACCCTTGTCCAACATATCATTAGCAAATACGTTTTCCCATATGGTAGGTTTTCTTTTCATTTTGCTAATGTTTTCTTGAGCCATCCAGAAGCTTTTCATTTTGATGAAGGCTCATTAGTTTATTCTTTCTGTGGGACCCTTCCTCTAGGGGACATATCAGTGAAAATATTGCTGTATGGAGAACCTGAGATTTTCCTGCCTGTGTTCTCCTCTAGGAGTTTTATGGTATCAGGGCTTATATTTAAGTATTTTATTCATCTTGAGTTTATTTTTGTGTCTGGTATAATTTGTTGGTCAAGTTCTATTTTCTTGCACGTAGCTGTCCAGTTCTCCAAACACCAGTGGTTGAAGAGGTTATTTTTACTCCATTTTATGTTGCTGCCCCTTTTGTCGAATATTAATTGACCGTAGAAACTTGGGTTTCTTTCTGGGCTCTCTGTTCTGTTCCATTGGCCCATGTGCCTGTTTTTATGCCAGTACCAGGCTGTTTTGATTACAGTGGCCTTGTAGTACAGTTTGGTGTCAGGTATTGTGATCCCTCCTACCTTGTTCTTCTTGCTCAAAGTTGCTGCAGCTATTCGGGGTTGTTTATGGTTCCATGTAAATTTTTGAAATGTTTGTTCCACATCTGTGAAATATGTCATTAGTAGTTTAATAGGAATTTCATTGACCCTATGAATTGCTTTGGATAGTATGGACATTTTGATGATATTAATTCTTCCAATCCATGAACATGGTATATACTTCCATTTGTTTGTGTCTTCCTTAATTTCTTTCTTCAGTTCTGTGCAGTTTTCTGAGTAAACATTATTTACATCCTCATTTATTCCTAGGTACATTCTTTTTCTTGTTGCTATAGCAAATGTTTTTTTTCCTGATGTCTGTTTCTGATATTTCATTGTTGGTATACAAAAATGCCTTTGATATCTGAATATTGACTTTGTATCCTGCTGTTTTCCAAATTCATGTATTAGGTCAAGTAGTTTTTTTGGTGGAGTCTACAGCATTTTCTTCATACACTATCATGTCATCTGCAAACAATGACAGTTTTGGTCTTGTTCCTGATCTTAGTAGGAAAGCTTTTTGTTTTTGCCCATTGAGTATGATGTTGGCTGTAGGTCTCTCATATACAGCCTTTATTATGTTGAGGAATGCTCCCTCTATTTCCACTTTGCTGGGTGTTTTTATCATAAATGGCTGCTGTACCTTATCAAATGCTTTTACCACCTCTATTGATATGGTCATGTGATTTTTATCTTTGCTTTTGCTTACATGATTATTATGTTTATTGATTTGCCAATATTGTACATCCTTGCATCTCTGGGATGAATCCCACTTGGTCATGGTGTCTTATCTTTTTATGTATTGCTTAATACGATTTGCCAATATTTTGTTGAGGATTTTATTGTCTATGTTCAGCAGCAATATTAGCCTGAAGTTTTCTTTCTTTGTTGTGTCTTTATATGGTTTTAGGATTAAGATGACACTGACCTCACAGAAACAGTTTGGGGATCTTTCATCTTCTTTGATTCTTTAGAACAGTCTGTGAAGGAGAGGGGTTAGGTCTTACTTAAATGCTTTGTAAAATTCTCCTGTGAAACCATCCAGTCCAGGGATTTTGTGTGCCTAGAGTTTTTTGATTACTGCTTCAGTTTTGTCACTGGTTATCATTCTGTTCAGGCTTTCTGCTTCTTCTTCACTGAGTGTTAGAAGCTTATCTTTTTCTAGAAATTTGTCCATTTCACCTAGGTTTTCAAATTTCTTGGCATACAGTTCTTCATAGTAATTTCTTACAATCCTTTGTATTTTTGTGGTATCATATCTCTCCTCTTTCATTTCTGATTGTGTTTATTTGGGTCCTCTCTCTTTCTTGATGAGTCTGCTTAAAGGCTTATCGATTTTCTTTATTTTTTCAAAGAACCAGCCCCTGGATTTATTGATCCTTAGAATTATGCTTTTAGCCTCTATGTCATTTAATTCTGCTCTGATCTTGGTTATTTCCTTCCTTCTACTTGCTCTGGGCTGTCTTTGTTGTTGTTCCTCCAGTTATTGTAGGTATGGAGTTAGGTTATTTGAAATGTTTCTATCTTTTTTAGGTAGGCCTGTATGGATATGAGCTTCCCTCTCAGTACTGCCTTTGCTATATCCCATAAGTTTGGGACTGTTGTAAGTTTCACTTTCATTTGTTTCCAGGAATTTTTTCTTCCTTAATATCATTTTTAACCCATCCATTGTTTAATAATAAGCTATTCAATCTCCATGAGTGTGAGTGTTTTTAACTTTTTTCCTTGAGGTTGGTTTCTCGTTTCAGTCCCTTGTGGTTGGAGAAAATGCTTGGTATGATTTCAATTTTCTTGAATTTGTTGAGGCTTGTTTTGTGTCCTATCATGTGGTCTATCTTTGAAAATGTTCCACGTGCACATGAAAAGAAGGTGTATTTTGCTTCCTTGGGATGAAAGGATATATATATATACATACACACACATATAGTCAGTCAAGTCCATTTGATCTAGGGCATCGTTCAATGCCACAATATTCTTTTCAATATTTTGTTTGGAAGATCTATCCACTTTTGACAGTAGGATATTAAAATACCCTTGTATAATTGTGTTGCTGTCCATATCTTTCTTGAAGTTCTCCAAGATTTTCCTTATATATTTAGGTGCTCCTGTGTTGGGTGCATATAGGTTTATAATGTTTATGTGTTCTTGATTGGTTCTTCCCTTGAGTATTATGAATTATCCTTCTGGGTCTCTTTTTATGGCCTTTGTTTTGAAGTCTATTCTGTCAGACAGAAGTATTGGTACTCTGGCTTTTTTTTTTCCTCTTCATTTGCTCGGAATATATATTTCCAACCCTGCACTTTCAGGCTATGTAGGTCTTTTGTTCTGAGGTGGGTCTTTTGTAGGCCGTATATGTGCGGGTCATGTTTTCTTAACTATTCAACTACCCTATGTCTTTTGATTGGAGTATTTAATCCATTTACCTTTAAGGTTATTATTGATAAGAACTTATTCACTGCCATTTTATTCCCTTTGTACATTTCTTCCTTTCCCACTCTTTCTTTCTCTTCTTAAGGCACTCTTTTTAGCATATCTTGCAATGCTGGTTTGATGGAGGTGTATTCTATTAGCCTTCTTTTGTCCAACAAGCTCCTTATTTTGCCTTCCATTTTAATTGAGAGCCTTGCTGGATAGAGTAGTCTCAGTTGCATATCTTTGGGTTTCATTACTTGGAATATTTCTTGCCATTCCCTTCTGGATTGTAATGTTTCTACTGAGAAGTCAGCTGCTAGCCTTATCAGGGCTCTCTTGTATGTTACTTCCTGTTTCTCCCTTGCTGCCTTTAAGATTCTCTCTTTGTCTTTAAAATTTTGCATTTTATTTATGATGTGTCTTGCAGTGGGCCTCTTTGGGTTCCTCTTGATTGGGACCCTCTCTGCTTCTGGGATTTGTGTGGTTTTTTTCTCTCATCAAATTAGGGGAGTTTTCCATCAATGCTTTTCCAAACAGGCTTTCTATTCCTTGCTCCTCTTATTTTCCTTCTGGTATCCTTATTACACTGATATTATTCTGTTTCATGCTGTCCTGCATTTCCCTTAACCTCTCCTCATTTTTTATTTTTTTTCTTTTCTTGCTTGAATTTAAGTATATATATATTTTTAAAGATTTATTTATTTATTTATCTTTAGAGGGGAAGGGTAGGAGAGAGGGAGAGGGAGAGAAATATCAGTGTACGGTTGCCCCTCATACGTCCCCTGCCGGGAACTGGCCTGCAATCCAGGCTGTGCCCTGACTGGGAATCGAACCGCGATCCTCTGGTTCGCAGGCCCGCGCTCAATCCACTGAGCTACACCAGCCAGGGCGAATTTAAGTATATTTTATATTCTTTATTTCATTCATATTTCTGTAATGTGCCACAACCAATCTGTTTTAATTGTGGTAGTTTTATAACACATCTTATTATTTTTTTTTTGTATTGACCTTTCTACCTTCCCCATTAATCTTCTGCAGAATTTCTTGGCCATCTTGGCATGTCTTATTTACATGTAGTATTTAAAATTAGCTTATCTAATTTCAAAAAAACTTTTGCTATTTCTATTTAGATTGATTTAGGGATAATTTACATATCATGTCAAGTCATACCAGTCTAAAAATAGGGTATGTATCTTCATATATCAAAGTAGAAATTTAACTTTTCTTTGAAATAGATTCTAATTTAAGATATCTCTGGGAGAACTTCCGGCCAAGATGGAGTCGTAGGTGGACACACTGTGCCTCCTCTCACAACCAAAATTAAGGGCTACAAAAATTTAGAGCAACGAAAAAAAAAAAACGAACCAGAACAGATAGAAGATTGAATTGTACAGAAATCCGAAAATGATTCACCCAGACGGGTAAGAGGGGTGGAGTCAGCGGCCAGTGGAGAGGGATCTCAGCAGGAAAAAGCATTGGCCAGGACACACAGGTGGTGGTTGGCACATCCCAGGTGCACAGGCGGTGGTTACCGGGCAGGGGGAGGCAACGAGCAGACCAAGTGTGGCGCACAAGGCAGCTGACTGCGGTCACACATTTGTGCACAGATAAACCAGGTGAAAACAGGCAGTGAGACAGACTGTACAACCCAAGGCCCCAGTGCCAGGAAATAAAGCCTAAAAGCACTGATTGAAAACACTTGTGGGGGTTGAAGTGCTGGAAGAGACTCCCAGCCTCACAGGAGAGTTTGTTGGAGAGACCCACAGGGTGCTAGAATGTACACAAGCCCACCCACATGGAAATCAGCACCAGAAGGGCCCAGTTTGCTTGGTGAGAGCAGCAGAAAGGACTGGAATCCGAGAGAGAGTGGAGCAAGGGTCATTGTTCCCTCTGGGACCCTGTCCCCACATACAGCATCACAACACAGGCACGTGGGTTACCCTGCCCAGGTAAATACCTAAGGCTCCACCCCTCACTACATAACAGGTGCATCAAGACAAAAAAAAAAAATGGCTCAAATGGGAGAACAGATCAAAGCCCCAAAGCCAATACATCTAAGCGACCAAGAGATAGCCAACCTATCAGATGCACAGCTCAAAGCACTGGTGATCAGGATGCTCACAGAATTGGTTGATTTCGGTCACAAATTAGATGAACAAATGAAGGCTACAATAAGTGAAATGAAGGAAAAAGCACAGGAAACCTATAGTGATGGGAGGAAAAAATGGAACTCAAATCAATGGAGTGGACCAGAAGGAAGAAAGAAACAAACAAACAGGAAAGAATGAAGAAACAAGAATTCAAAAAAATGAGGAGAGGCTTAGGAACCTCCAGGACATCTTCAAACATCCCAACATCCAAATTATAGGGGTAGCAGAAGGGGAAGAGGAAGAGCAACAAGTGCAAAATTTCTTTGAACAAATAATAAAGGAGAACTCCCCCAAAAGAAATAGACTTCCAGGAAGTCCAGGAAGCTCAGAGAGTCCCAACGAAGTTGGACCCAAGGAGGAACACACCAAGGCACATCATAATTACATTAGCCAAGATTCAAATGAAGGAGAGAATTCTAGAAGCAGCAAGGGATAAGGGGACAGTTGCCTACAAAGGAGTTCCCATCAAACTGTCAGCTGATTTCTCAAAAGAGACCTTACAGGCAAGAAGGGGCTGGAAAGAAGTATTCCAAGTCATGAAAGTGAAGAACCTACATCCAAGATTGCTCTATCCAGCGAAGCTGTCATTTAGAATGGAAGGGAAGATAAAGTGCTTCTCAGATAAGGTCAAGTTCAAGGAGTTCATCATCACCAAGCCCTTATTATATGAAATGTTAAAGGGACTTACCTAAGAAAAAGAAGATAAAAAATATGATAGTAAAAAGACAGCACACTCACAGATATTAACAACCACACCTAAAACAAAAGCAAACTAAGCAAACAACTAGAACAGGAACAGAACCACAGAAATGGAGATCACATGTAGGGTTAGCAACAGGGGAGTGGGAGGAGGAGAGAGGGGGAAAAGGTACAGAGAACACATAGCATAGATGGTGGATAGAAAACAGGGGGAGGGCAAGAATAGTGTGGCAAATGTAGAGGCTAAAGAACTTATGACACATGGACATGAACTAAAGGGGGGGAATGGGGGTGAGAGGAGGTGTGCAGGGTGGAGGGGAATGATGGGGGAGAAATAGGACAGCTGTAATAGCGTAATCAATAAAATACATTATAAAAAATAAAAAAGATATCTTTGAGCATTATAAGTCTTGGAACAAAGCTATTTTTAGGTTACCTGTAATTTTTTTCTGACTGCATTTATTCTTGTTATTTTATCCTCTTAATTGGAATGGGGGAAACAACTATAGTTACAGCTATTCAGGTTCTTTGATTTAAGCTGGATGATTCTCTTCCTATACTCTCTGTAAACACTATTACTTAAATATAAGATACTTCTAATAACATCATAGGGTTGATAGGGCTATTCTTATTTTAATCCTTCTTTTCCTGTTTTAGTTGCCCTGCTAAAGAATTCTGTGACTGCTCAAAAGGGGCAACCTTGCTATATTTAGCTGTAATCACCAATTGTCATATATACCTCTGGAAAATTCTTTAATAGCTCTGGAGTTTTCCCTCTCTTTAATTAGTCCCCTCTAAATTTATGCTTCTTTGTCTGATTCTCAAGTGGATAAAAAACAAATGCATACAGAGGTTCCTGAGTTGCTGAGGTGGGTATATGGTGTTGGGGATAGAGAGAAGAGCCAGAAGGCTGTCTAATGTGTGGAGTTATGAGGGGAGGTTACATAATAAAACATCAGCCTCAGGGAAAATATGTAAAGAAATAGTCTACCTCAGAGTTGGGCTTAATGCAAAAATGATTAACTGGATTTTAATCAAGGCATTGGGGATTAGGAATGAAAAGTAGTATGTTCCAAATGGGAAAAGAAAAGTGAAAATGGAAGTACAGTCCTTCTGTTCATGAAAGTCCCCTATTGAGGAAGAGGTAGTTTACTTCAGGCTCATAAATTAAGGCCTTTTTAATGGGTAAACTGATTTAAGTAATGAATAGTTCTGTATGCTAATGATGGCAGAACTTGCCATTTCTTCAGTGTTCTGGCTTGACTCCTTGTTGTACAGTGTCCTTCACCTTGCCCTTATGTCTGTGTCTGTTTCAGGGAGTGTTCAAATACTGCAGATTAGATGCGTTTGTGGAAGACTACCATTTTCTGGATACAATGATGATCTTTATGCTGTATGGTTGGTCTGTTGTTCCTCTCATGTATCTGGGAAGCTTCCTGTTTTCTAGTAGTACTACTGCCTACATCAAGCTCACCCTCTTTAACTACTTTTCAACTGTTTTCAGCATCGTTGTCCACACAATAATACGATACTATGGTAAGGACTTCCAACAATTTTGCCTTTCTCCAGGAAATACATTAAATAAATTAGGGTGAAAGACCTAGAGAATAAAAATATTAATTGTTAAGAACTTACTTTCCAGTAATCTGAAAAATGATGCATTTTAGAAGTCAGCAAATATTTATTGAGTGGGTTGTGATAGATAAAAGTTGAAGGAGAGAGGGAGAGAGGAAATGGGGAGGAGAAAGGAAGAAAAAGAAAAGTTCTAGGCCCTTTGAAGGAGCTGGAGTTAACATCACACTAGTTTCATGAAAGAAAAAGAAGAGTAAGAGACTATAACATAAGTGTGCAAACCATTTATCTCCTTTGAAATATTCCCCCTCCCCCAGATTTGGTCCTTCAGTTGTAAAAGCTTAATAGCACTCACTTTAGAGCAAAGTAGGGAGAGATGGGCGAGTATTAAGGTCCTGTGGGCTGATTTCTGCCTAATTCAAATGCAGCACATCATCTTGACCCTCCTAATTAGATTTTTTTCAGAAGGAAACAAGAAAACATGCAACAAATATAGTAAACATTAAATACTTTTCCCTTATTTGAGATCTGACTTTTAACAGAATTCTAGGAGTAAGTTCTCCACGTCTTCCTTCTCAGATTATACAATTTGAAGAGAGGCTGGTTGCTGGTAATTAGCACAGATAGGATTTGTTTTTAGAACATTCTTTGGTTGTATTTCTGTATCAACATAAACTTAGAACTGTGTTAATCAATTCAGCTCTGCCTAAAGTGGAAGAAATCTACCAAAAAAAGTTTCCAGGCTCACTCCCTGACTTTAGGTGTTAGCCTAACACAAAAGGAAGCAGCATGTGGACCACCCACAAATTTTTATTCTTTTTGCACTTCTCTCCAAGAAGTAGTATTATGCCCTGTGAGGAAAACTTGAGCCCCTGCATAGCAGACTAAAAGCCAAGCAGGAGTTAGGCATTCATGCCCATTTCCTGAATCAATGGTATTGTCAATCACTTTTACACTAGCTATAGATTCTACCAGTGTTCTGCCATATTATAGTCTTGTGCCACATGATGTGTTGGTCAACAGTAGACCACATATATAACAGTAGTCCCACATAATCAAGCTTAATTTCCTGTAAGAAATGGAAGGATACGTGTTTAGGAAGAAATTTTTTCTCTCTGATGAGACAGTATCTATGGATCTTAGCAATAGATTTCCTCTCACTCATAGCACCTCAATTTTGAGTGCACAAATGATATTCCAGTCAGCCACTGACTTTTTTCAGCACAGAGAAGCCTTTTCCCCCAATGCTACATATTCAGAGGGTGCTGGAACCTTCCCAGATCTAGGGTGATGGTCCTCAGAGTACATTATTATACATTCTTTGTTGAGGACATAAGATTTTGTACAAGGACACATGTCCACAAGAACTACCTCAACAAGTATTAAATGACACTGCCACTTTTGTAAAAAGCTTTCTGTGGTAGTGTGGAGCCAGTCTGTCCCTCTGCTTTGGAAATATTTTCAGGTTGTAATGTAAAGTATATGTAAGCTTTATTTCTTCCAGTAATTCAATGCCAGAGAGCTCTTCATGCCAGATAGGTCAATGGAACCAAAAACAAATTACCAAAGTCAAAATATTGAATCCTTAGTTCTCTACCTCTCCATGTTAAATGCCCTCTTTCTTTATGACTACCACAAAGTGCCTTAATCTGATCACTGCTCCAACATGCAAGAGTCAAAACCACATTGCTCTTAGAATCCCCAAAGTTTCTTTCTCTCTCCGTCTTTATTTCATATGCCTACTGATCTTCAGGCTCCCTTTCAGTCCCTGTGACCCTTTCCACTAACTATGACTATTATTATGACCTATGCCTTACCCAGCCAATTCCTCCTCAATATTTCCAATCAATTCAGCCTACAACTTGTTCATAGAGCAACACTGACAGCTTTCATGTTTTATTTCTGAACCTTTTGGAAGGAAGCAGGGAGAGAACTTGTGGGACAGTGTTTATTAAGCCTTCAGTAGTGTATAATACTGTCCCAGGCCTTCACATTTATTCACCACTCACTCACTGACTCACCCAGAGCAACTTCAAGCCCTGCAAGCTTCCTCTATGGTAAGTGCCCTTCTCTTGAACTCTGCAATTGACAAATCTATGCTACAAGCTGTCAAGGTAAAGAAGCTTAGTTACTTAATAATGAATGTGTTCTCAAGGATCATCGACTAGATTGGTAATTCTCTGATGAATGGTTTAATCATCCTGGGGAAGTTTATTATGAGAGGTTCATTACTTTATTATAATTGAAGCTAATCATCCTTTTTTTGTTATTATTTTAATTAATGTTTGAATACAATTTCTCCATTTTCCCACCACTACTTTCCACAACCCCATCCACGCCCACCTCCCACCCTCACATACCCCACTTTGGCTTTGTCCATGGGTCCTTTATACATGTTCTTCAATGACCCTTTCCCTTCTTTTAATTTCAAATTAAATTAATTGGGATGACATTGGTTAATAAGGTTATTAGGTTTCAAGTGTACATTTCTATAATATATCATCTCTATATTGTATTGTGTCTTCACCACCCAAAAATCACAGGCAGTCAAATTCCTGACTCCACCAAAACCTTCATAGATAATGTGTTAATGATACTTCCCAGTTACAACTTTGCAATGAGTATCAGCAAATTCTTTGAGGACTATGAAATAAAAAAATTGTGTGTCCGAGGATTTCAAAACATCTATGTGAACTGCAGTGAAAAATGTGAGTATCTGGGGCTTCCAAGGTTCTTAACTAGACTTCCACATTTAAGCTTAAATTGTGGAAGATAAAAGAAGCCTGCCATTCCTCCAATGGGTGGCCTTGCTATTTTGAGTGCTTTTCTGTACCAAAGTTATTTTCACAGACTGAGGGGGTGGGGGTGGGAATGAAGCTTCAAAATAAAAAACAAGATAAATGTCATAAAGTCACCACCAGACTTAGAATGAAGTACTACTAGTCACTCACCTACTATTTGAAAATAGCTTTACATGTTATTTTGAATCTTCATAGTACCCTTCAAGCTAGCTATTACATTTTCCATATTTTAGGGTGATTTCATATATTTGACAGATTGTAAAAATGTATAAGCCTATTTAATGTGTGTGTGTAATTTGTTGTAGAATCAAATAAATTATATGCAGTGACAGAAAGAGAAATTAATTTTATTTCACTAAATCACTGCAGGATAAAATATAATTATTAGGGTAAAATAAATTATATATAGTTAAAACCCTTTTTTACTGTTATTCAATTACAGTTGTCCCCATTTCCCTCGATTACTCTTTCCCGGCCTACCCACCCCCACCTCCCACATTCAATCCTCTTCCCCTTGTCTTTCTCCATGGGTCCTTTATACATATTCCTTGATAACCCTTTCCCTTCTTTCTCCCATTATCTCCTCCCCCGCCCCATTACTGTCAGTTCGTTCTTTATTTCCATGTCTCTGGTTCTATTTTGCTTGCTTGTTTGTTTTGTTGATTACATTCCACTTACAGGTGAGATCATATGGTATTTGTGCTTCACTGCCTGGCTTATTTAACTTAAATTAAAAATGTTACAGTAAGCTGATGTTAATTTACTATTAAATAAAGAAAATGCTTTTTATAAATTTAGCATACTCTAATTGTACAAAATGTATGAAGTTTAAAGTGTACAGTACTATGCTAGGCCTTCACATTCACTCATTGCTTGCTCACTGACTCACTTGAAGCAACTTCTGGTACTCCAATCTCCATTTAGTATAAGGGCCCTGAAGAGGTGTATCATTGTGTTACAGTGCATGCAGTATTCATACAGTTACATGCTGTGCTGGTTTGTAGTCTAGGAGCAATAAGTTCTACCATATAGCCTTGGTATGTAGTAGACTACACCATCTAGGTGTGTGCAATCTGTGCTGTTCACACAATGACAAAATTGCCTAATGACACATTGCTCACAACTTACACATTCCTGTCATTAAGCAATGCATGACTGTACAAGGAATATAGACAATAATATTGCATTGTAATGATGTAATGTGATAAATATTTTTTAAAAATTTTTTGTAATTGCATTTGTATTTTTTAAGTATTTTTTATTGATTATGCTATTACAGTTTTCCCAGTTTTCTGCCCTTTCTCCCCGCTCTGTCCGGCCCCACCAACCATCCAGCATTCTGCCCCACCTTACTTCATGTCCATGGGTTGTACATAGAAGTTCTTTAAGTCCTCTGTTTCCTATACCATTTTTTATCGCTCCCTATCCATTATATGCCTACCAATTATGCTTCTTCTTCCTTGCACTTTTTGCTTCCTATTCTTCCCTTCCACCTCCCCACTGAAATCCCTCCATGTGATGTCTATTTCTCTGATTCTGTTCCTGTTCTAGCTGTTTGCTTAGTTGTTTTTTCATTGTTTTCTTTTCTTTTAGGTTCAGTTGTAGAGAGTTGTGAGTTTGCTGTCATTTTACTGTTCATAGATTTTTCTTATTTTTCTTAGATAAGTCCCTTTAACATTTCATATAATAAGGGCTTGATGATGATGAACTCCTTTAACTTGACCTTATCTGAGAAATACTTTATCTGCCCTTCCATTCTAAAGGACAGCTTTGCCAAATAGAGTAATCTTGGATGTACATCTTTGCCTTTCAGGATTTCAAATATTTCTTTCCAACTCCTTCTTGCCAGCAAGGTTTGTTTTGAGAAATCAGCTGGTATTCTTGCTGATTTCTCAAGAAGAAATGTGCAATGGGCACTCCTTTGTAGGTAACTCTCTCCTTTCCTCTTGCTTCTTTTAGGATTCTCTCTTTATCTTTAATCTTGGGTAACTTAATGATGATATGCCTTGGTGTGTTCCTCTTTGGGTCCAACTTCTTTGGGACTCTCTGGGCTTCCTGGATTTCCTGGAAGTCTATTTCCTTCACCAGATTGGGGAAGTTTCCTTCAGTATTTTTTCAAATAATTTTCAACTTCTTGATCTTGTTCTTCTTCTGGAACCCCTACGATTTGGATATTGGAACATTTCAGGTTGTCCTGGAGGTTTGTAAGTCTCTCTTCACTTTTTTGAATTCTTGTTTCTTCATTCTGTTCTGGTTGGATGTTTATTTTTCCCTTTTGTTCGATTGTTGCTTTGAGTCCTGGTTTCCTTCCTGTCACTCTTGGTTCCCTGAGTATTTTGCTTTATTTCATTTTGGGTATCTTCCATTTGTGTTCTCATTTTTCAACCAAGCTCAATCAGATCTGTGAGCAATTTGATTAACAGGGCTTTAAGTTCCCCATCGGATAGGTTGGCTATCTCCTCATCACTTATTTCTCTTTCTGAGGTTTTGTTCTGTTCTTTCATTTGGAGCATATTTCTTTGTCTTGGTGCACCTGCTAAGTTGTAAGGGTCAGCATCTTAGGTATTCACCAGGGCAGAGCAACCCTCCTTGTTGTGCTGCTGTGCTGCCTGTAGGGGAGGGGCCAGAGAGGGAACAGTGCTGCTCACCTGCTCGTCTCTAGTACACCTTCCACCAGCCTCTCTTGGGAGACTGGGAGTTTCTCCCACCCCAGCAACAGCCGTAGTCCACAGTCAACTCTGAATCTCAGTTTCCCCTTAAGTCAGCCCCACTGGTGCAGCCCGCTGCCTCCCCACAGCCAGCCCCATCCTCCCAGTCTGCCTCCTCACCTCGGTTTTTCTGTGGTGGCCAGCACAGTCCACCGCCTTACTGGTCTGATTGTTCTGGTTGATGTTTTTCTTTAGTTCCTTGGTTGTCGGACTTCCATGCACTTTGATTATCTGGTACTTCTGGTTGTTTATTGATTTTAGATTAGTTATTATCCTCCTTTTGGTTGTGTGAGAAAGTGAAGGGTTTCTACCTATGCCTCCATCTTGGGTGGAACTCCCATACATTTTTAATTTGGGTGAGGTAACTCTATACAGTCTTACAGAGTGGCTGCACCAGTCTCTATTCCCACCAACAGTACAAGGAGGGTTCAGGTTTTTAATAACATTTTTTCATTGTTGTTCAAATACAGTTGTCTTCATTTTCACCCCACCATGGCCCCCTGCTCCTCCCATCCCTACCTCTCACCCTCAAACCTACCCCTTTGGTTGTGTCCATGTGTCCTTTATACATGTTCCTTGATAGACCTTTCCCTGTTACCTTATCCCTCTCTCTCCTCCTCTCTGGTAACTGTCAGCTCTTTATTTCAGTGTCTCTGGTCCTATTTTGCTTGCTGATTTGTTTTGTTGATTAGGTTTTACTTATAGGTGAAATTATACTGTGTTTGTCTTCCACCACCTGGTGGTTTATTTCACTTAGAATAATGTTCTACACTTCCATCCATGCTGTCACAAAGGGTAGGAGTTCCTTCTTTCTTTCTGCTGCATAGTATTCGATTGTGTAAATGTACCATAGTTTTTTTATCTATTCATTTACCGGTGAGCACTTAGAATGCTTCCAGCAAACAAAATATAACCAGAAATATTGAAATAAAGAACAAACTCACAGTAGTCAGAAGGGAGGGGAGAGAGGGATAATGGGGGAAAGTAGGGAAGATCATTCAAGGAACATGTGTAAAGGACACATGGACAAAACCAAAGAGGGTAGGTTTGTGTGTGGGAGGCAGGGTGAAAATGGAAACAATTGTACTTGAAGAACAATAAAAATTATAATAAAAATAAGTAAATGAATGCTGTTTATTTCATATGGATATTTTTGTCTCTCCACCATTTTCATTTGTCTGACCACCATAACTGCTATGCCCTATCATACTATTCCATACATACTTAAAGCCAACCAAAGGGTGGATATCCATCTTTAAAAACTAAACAGAGTCTATGGCCATACCATCCTGAACATGCCTGATCTCATCTTAAACCTAAACAGGACTTCTGGCCAAGATGGAGACATAGGTCGAAACCCTTCACTTTTTGCACAACCAAAAGGAGGATAACAAGCAATCTAAAAACAACAAACACCTCACACCCATCAGAATGGCCAACATAAAAAAATCAACAAACAAGTGTTGGAGAGGATGCGGAGAAAAGGGAAAAGGGAACCCTAGTGCACTGTTGGTGGGAATGCAGACTGGTGTAGCCACTCTGGAAAACAGTATGGAGTTTCCTCAGAAAACTAAAAATGGAACTGCCTTTTGACCCAGCAATTCTGCTGCTGGGATTATACCCTAAGAGTCCTGAAACACCAATTCAAAAGAACCTATGCACTCCAATGTTCATAGCAGCACAATTTACAATAACCAAGTGCTAGAAACAACCTAAGTACCCATCAGCAAATGAGTGGATCAAAAAACTACGGTACATTTACACAGTGGAATTCTACACAGCAGAGAGAAAGAAGGAGCTTATACCCTTTGTGGAAGCATGGATAGAACTGAAGAGCATTATGCTAAATGAAATAAGCCAGTTGGTGAGGGACAAATGCCATATGATCTCACCTCTAACTAGAACATGATCAACAAAAGATAAAAGCAAATTAAATATAACCAGAGTCATTGAAAATAAGAACAATCTAACAATAGCCAGAGGGGACAGAGGGGAGAAGGGTTTTCAGGAACTACTATAAAGGACACATGGACAAAACCAAGGGGGAGGGTGGAAGCAAGGGAAGGAGGTGGGTTTAGAAGGGATGGAGGCAGGGGTGGGGAGAAAATACAGAAAACTGTAATTGAACAACAGTAAAATAATTTTAAAAATACAAATAATAAATAACCAAAAGTACCAGAAAATCAAACTGCATGGAATTCTGACAATGAAGGAATTAGGGAAACATTCAACCAAACTGGTAGAAAGGAGATGGGCATCCAGGCAGGCAGAGGAGACCCACAGCAAGGAGGTGGCTGCACAGGCAGGGCTGACTAAAAGGACCTGCAGTGAGGCAGCGGACCGCACCAGCAGGGCTGGCTGAATGGGAAACTAAGACTCAAAACTAGCTGTAAACTACAGTGGGGGTTGCCACAGTGGGAGAAACTCCCATTCTCACATGAGAGTGGAAAGTGGACTTAGAGCCGAGCAAGCGAGCTTCATTGTTCCCTCTCTCACCCCTCTCCAAAGACAGCAACACAACATGGTAGAGACAGTTGCCCTGACCTGGTGAATACCTAAGGCTCTTACAACATAACAGGTGCACCAGGACAAAGAAATATGGCCCAAATGAAAAAAATAGATCAAAGCTGTAGAGAAACAGCTAAGCAATGGGGAGATAGCCAATCTATCTGATGGAGAGTTCAAAACTGCAGTAATCAAAATGCTCACAGAACTGATTGAGCTTGGTCACAAAGTGAAGGAACAAATGAAGGCTACCAAACTGGAATAAAGCAAAATATTTAGGGAACCAACAGTGACAGGAAGGAAACCAGGACTAAAATCAACAATTTGGAACAAAAGGGAAAAATAAACATCCAATCAGAACAGAATGAAGAAACACGATTTCAAAAAAATGAGGAGAGGTTTAGGAACCTCTGGGACAGCTTTAAATGTTTCAGTATCCGAATCATAGGGGTGCCAGAAGGAGAAGAAAAAGAGCAAGAAATTGAAAACTTATTTGAACAAATGCTGAAGGAAACTTCCCCAATCTGGTGAAGAAAGTAGACTTCCAGGAAGCCCAGAGAGTCCTAAAGAAGTTGGACCCAAAGAGGAACACACCAAGGCACATCATCATTAAGTTACCCAAGATTAAAGATAAAGAGAGAATCCTAAAAGAAGCAAGAGGAAAGGAGAGAGTTATCTACAAAGGAGTGCCTATAAGACTATCAGCTGATTTTTCAAAAGAAACCTTGCAGGCAAGAAGGGGCTGGAAAGAAGTATTCAAAGTCATGAAAGGCAAAGACTTACATCCAAGTTTACTCTATCCAGCAAAGCTATCATTTAGAATGGATGGGCAGATGAAGTGCTTCTCAGAAAAGGTCAAGTTAAAGGAGTTCATCATCACCAAGCCCTTATTATATGAAATGTTAAAGGATTTTATCTAAGAAATAGAAGATCAAAACTATGAACAATAAAATGATGACAAACTCACAACTATCAACAACTGAACCTTAAAAAAAATAAAAGCAATGAAAAGAACAACTAAGCAAACAACTAGAACAGGAACAGAATCACAGAAATGGAGTAGGGAGGGGGAGGGGAAGAATGGAGGGGAAGTACAAGGAATAACAAACATAATTGGTAGGCATAAAATAGATGGGGAGAGGTTAAGAATTGTATAGGAAACAGAAATCAAAGAACTTATATGTATAACCCATGGACATGAATGAGGTGTGTGGGGAATGCAGGAGGGTTGGGAATGCAGGACAAAAGAGGAAAAAATTGGGAAAACTGTAATAGCGTAATCAATAAAATATTTTAAAAAATAAATAAAAATAAAAACTAAACAGGCATTTGGACAATATATTCTTGGCAATGAAACCTGGACAACATTTATCAGACATGGAAGGGAAAGTTCTCACTCTGCAGTATAAAAAGGACAGCCAGATATCAACCCTTATACAAATGAAATAAGATGGAAATGTTTAACAAGCTGTTTAAACTGTTTTCTTAAGGATTCTTCCTCCACTGCCAGAGATCTTGAATAAACTCCTGGTCAGTCATCCAGGGAAATTCTTCACATAATTGATTAACTTGGCTTTCACTTTGGGAAGTAAACCACTTTTTCCATGCTTGCTTGCATTTTTTATTAATGTCCTCTACAGAATTAGGTACTTTTGGTGTTTTAGTTTTTTTCCTGTTTTTTGAATTATTCTTGACCTTTTGATCTTGGTGTTGATGGGGGGGGGGGTTGTTTGTTTGTTTTATTTTAATTGTTCTTGTACACTTTTCTGTCTTTTACTCCCACCCCAGCACACCACCCAAGCCCTCCCCACCTCCTTCCCATTTCCACCCCCCATAGTTTTTGTCCATGTGTCCTTTACACTTGTTCCTGTAAACCCTTCCCCTTTTCCCCTGAAATTCCCTCCCCTCTCCCCTCTGGTCACTGTCAGCATGTTCTCAATTTCAGTGTCTTTGGTTACATTTTTCCTGTTTGTTTGTTTTGTTGATTAGGTTCCTGTTAAAGGTGAGATCATACTGTAGTTGTCTTTTACCACCTGGCTTATTTTGCTTAGCATGATACTCTCCAGTTCCATCCATACTGTTGCAAAGGGTAGGAGCTCCTTCTTTCTTTCTGCTGCATAGAATTCCATTGTGTAAATGCACCATAGTTTTTTGATCCATTCATTTACTGATGGGCACCTAGGTTGCTTCCAACATTTGGCTATTGTAAATTGTGCTGCTATGAACATAGGAGTGCATAGGTTCTGTTGGATTGGTGTTTCAGGGTTCTTAGGATATAATACTAGCAGTGGAATTGCTGGATCAAAAGGTAGATCCATTTTTAGTTTTCTTAGAAAATTCCATACTGTTTTCCATAGTGACTGTACCAGTCTGCAATCCCACCAACAGTGTACTAGGGTCCCCTTTTCTCCACAACCTCTCCAACACTTGATGTTTGTTACTTTATTCATGATGGCCATTCTGACTGGTGTGAAGTGGTAACTCATTGTGGTTTTAATTTGCATCTCTCTGATAGCTAGCAATATTGAGCATCTTTTCATGTGTCTCTGGATCCTCTGTATGTCCTCCTTGGAGAAGTGTCTGTTCAAGTCCTTTGCCCATTTTTAATTTGGGTTCCTTATCTTCTTAGAGTGGAGTTGTGTAAGCTCTTTATATATTTTGGAGATTAAACCCTTGTGTGAGGTATCATTGGCAACTATGTTTTCCCATACAGTTGGTTCTGTTTTTATTTTAATACTGCTTTCTTTAGCCGTGCAGAAACTTTTTATTTTGATGAGATCCCATTTGTTTATTCTTTCCTTTATGTCCCTTGCTTTAGGGGACATATCAGTAAAAATGTTGCTGTGTGAAATATCTGAGATTTTCCTGCCTGTGTTCTCCTCTAGGACTTTAATGGTGTCACAGCTTATATTGAAATCTTTAATACACCTTGAATTTATTTTTGTATGTGGTGTAAGTTGGTGCTCGAGGTTCATTTTTTTGCACGTAGCTGTCCAGTTCTCCCAACACCACTTGTTGAAGAGGCTATTTTTACTCCATTTTATGTTGCTGCCCCCTTTGTCAAGTATTAATTGACCATAGAGACTTGGGTTTATTTCTGGGCTCTCTGTTCTGTTCCATTGGTCCATGTGCCTGTTTTTATGCCAGTACCAGGCTGTTTTGATTACAGTGGCCTTGTAATACAGTTTGGTATCAGGTATTGTGATCCCTCCTACTTTGCTCTTCTTTCTCAAAATTGCTGCAGCTATTCAGGGGCATTTATGGTTCCATATAAATTTTTGAAGTGTTTGTTCTATGTCTGTGATGTATGCCATTGGTACTTTAATAGGTATTGCATTGAATTTGTAAATTGCTTTGGGTAGTATGGACATTTTGATGATATTAATTCTTCTGATCCATGAACACAGTAGGTGTTTCCATTTGTTTGTGTCTTCCTTGATTTCTTTCTTCAGTGTTGTGTAGTTTTCTGCATACAGGACTTTTACCTCCTAGGTTAGGTTTATTCCTAGGCATTTTATTTTTCTTTTTGCTATATTGAATGATTTTTTTTTTCTTGATTTCTGCTTCTGCTGTTTCATTGTTGGTATACAAAAATGCCTTTGATTTCTGGATATTGACTTTGTATCCGGCTCTTTGGCCAAATTCACTCATTAGGTCGAGCAGCTTTTTAGCCGAGTCTATAGGATTTTCTATGTACAGTATCATGTCATCTGCAAACAATGATAGTTTTGTTGCCTCCTTTCCAAATTGGATGCCTTTTATTTCCTTTTCTTGTCTAATCACTGTGGCTAAGACTTCCAATACTCTATTGAATAGAAGTGGTGAAAGTGGACAACCTTGTCTTCTTCCTGATCTTAGTGGATAAGATTTTAGTTTTTGTCCATTGAGTATGATGTTGGCTGTAGGTCTCTCATATATGACCTTTATTATGTTGAGGAATGCTCCCTCTATTCCCACTTTGCTGAGTGTTTTTATCATAAATGGGTGTTGTACCTTATCAAATGCTTTTTCCTCATCTATTGATATGATCATGTGATTTTTGTTTTTGCTTTTGTTTATGTGATGTATTACATGTACTGATTTGCGAATGTTGAACCATCCTTGCATCCTGGGATAAATCCCACTTGATCATGGTGTATGATCTTTTTAAAGTGTTGCTTGATGTGGTTTGCCAATATTTTGTTGAGGATTTTAGCGTCTATGTTCATCAGCGATATTGGCCTGAAGTTTTCTTTCTTTGTTGTGCCTTTATCTGGTTTTGGGATTAGGATGATGCTGGCTTCATAAAAAGAGTTTGGGAGTCTTCCCTCTTCTTGGATTCTTTGAAATAGTCTGAAAAGTACAGGGGTTAGCTCTTCCTTAAATGCTCTGTAGAATTCTCCTGTGCAACCATCTAGTCCAGGGCTTTGTGTGTCAGGAGTGTTTTGATTACTGTTTCAATTTCATCTGCTGTTATTGGTCTCTTAAGGCTGGCTTTCTGCTTCTTCATTGAGTTTTGGAAGCTTATCTTTTTCTAGAAACTTGTCCATTTCACCTAGGTTTTCAAATTTCTTGACATACAGTTCTTCATAGTAATTTCTTACAATCCTTTGTGTTTCTATGGTATCAGTTGTAATCTCTCCTCTTTCATTTCTGATTGTGTTTATTTGGGTTCTCTCTCTTCTTTTCTTGATGAGCCTGCTTAAAGGCTTGTCGGTTTTGTTTATCTTTCCAAAGAACCAACTCCTGGATTCATTGATCCTTAGAACTGTGCTTTTAGCCTCTATGTCATTTAATTCTGCTCTGATATTGGGTATATCCCTCCTTCTACTTGCTCTGGGCTGTCTTTGTTGTTGCTCCTTGAGTTCTTGTAGGCATAGGGTTAGGTTGTTTGTTTGAAATGTTTCTATCTGTTTTTAGGTAGGCCTGTATGGATATGAACTTCCCTCTCAGGACTCCCTACACTGTTTCCCATAAGTTTTGGGTCATTGTGAGTTCATTTTCATTTGTTTCCAGAAACATTTTGATTTCTTCCCTAATTTCATTCTTGACCCATTCATTGTTTAATAACATGCTATTCAATCTCCATGATTTTGAGGATTTTGAGTTTTTCCCCTTGGGGTTGGTTTCTAGTTTCAGTCCCTTGTGGTCGGAGAAAATGCTTGGTATGCTTTCAATTTTCTTGAATTTGTTGAGGCTTGTTTTGTGTCCTATCATGTGGTCTATCTTTGAAAATGTTCCATGAGCATTTGAAAAGAATGTGTATTTAGTTTCTTTAGGATGAAGGGCTCTCTATATATCAGTTAAGTCCATTTCATCTAGGGTGTTGTTCAGTGCCACAATATCTTCATTGATACTTTGTTTGAAAGATCTGTCCAATTTTGACAGTGGGGTGTTAAAATACTCTACTGTAATTGTGTTGTTGCCAACATCTTTCTTGAAGTCCTCTAAGATTTTCTTTATGTATTTGGGTGCTCCTATGATGGGTGCGTATATATTTACAATGTTTATGTCTTCTTGGTGGGTTCTTCCCTTGAGTATTATGAAGAGACCTTCTGGGTCTCTCCTTATGGCCCTTCTTTTGAAGTCTATTTTGTCTGATATGAGTATTGCTACCCTGGCTTTTTTTTTTTCCCCTGTCCATTTGCTAGGAAAATTTGTTTCCAGCTCTTCACTTTGAGTCTGTGTAGGTCTTTGACCTGAGGTGAGTCTCTTGTAGGCAGCATATGTGTGGGTCATGTTTTCTTATCCATTCAGCTATTCTATGTCTTTTGATTGGAGCATTTAATCCATTTACCTTTAAGGTTATTATTGATAGGTACTGATTCATTGCATTTTCATACCTGTGTTCCTCTCTCTCTCTGTCTTTTCCTTCCTTTCCTTAAAGCAGTCCCTTTAGCATCTCTTGCAGAGCTGGTTTGCTGGAGGTGTATTCTTTTAGACTTCTTTTGTGTGGGAAGCTCCTTATTTGGCCTTCTATCTTGATTGAAATCCTTGCTGCGTAAAGTAGTATTGGTTGCAGGCCTTTGGTTCTCATTACTTGGAATATTTCTTGCCATTCTCTTCTGGCTTGAAGCGTTTCCATTGAGAAGTCAGCTGCTAACCTTTTCTGGGCTCCCTTGTATGTTACTTCTTTTTTCTCCCTTGCTGCCTTTAAGATTCTCTCTTTGTCTTGGAATTTTGCCATTTTTATTTTGATGTGTCTTGAAGTGGGCCTCTTTGGGTTCCTCTTGATTGGGACTCTCTGTGTTTCTTGGGATTTTGTGACTTTTTCTTTCACCAAATTAGGGAAGTTTTCATCATTACTTTTTCAAATAGGTTTTTTATCCCTTGCTCTTCTTCTCCTTCTGGTATCCCTATTATAAGGATATTATTATGTTTCTTATTGTCTTGCATTTCTCTTAATCCCTCTTCATTCTTTCTGGGCCTCTTTTCCTTTTCTTTCTCTTTCTGGGTGTTTTATTCTACTTTGTCCTCCAACTTGCTGATCCAATCTTCTGCTTCATCAATTCTGCTTTTCTTTCCTTCTACTGTGTTCTTCAGTTCAGAAATTGTATTCTTCATTTCCTCTTGGCCCTTGTTGATAGTTTCTATTTCCTTTTTCATGTTGATATAGTTTGCAGTGAGTTCATTGTAGCTTCCCTGTAGTTTCTGTTAGCTCATTGACAGCTCATAGAGCTTCCTGACAACCATTTCTTTGAACTCAATATCTGATAGCTGAGTTGACTCTGTTTCATTTAGCGTTCTTTCTGGGGCTTCCTCCTTTCCTTTCATTTGAGAATTGTTTCTTTGTCTTCCCATTATTTGTGAGGCTCTTCTTGTTAGCCTCAGCTTCTTAAATTGATCTGTTCTGGCTCCCTGGGTTTATGGTGTGAACTTCTGTGGTAGAATACCTGTGACATTCAGTGGTGCAGTCTCCTTCAGGTTTCCTGGTGTTCACAACTTCCACTGTCTCAGCTGGTGGGATGCCCCCTCTTTGGGTCCAACTCTGGCTTTTTCACAGTTCCAGGGTATGTTTGTTTGTTTTTCTCACTCATGGGTATTTAAAAAGAGAAAAGAAAAAAATGAAAAAAGAGGACGGAAGAAGACATAATAATGGAAAGAAAGGAAGAAGGAATGAAAGAAGAAAGAAGTAATGAGAAGCAATAGGAATTGAGGGATAAAAAGATAAAATAATAAAAAAATAATTAAAACAAAAAACCTACAAAAACAAAACACACACACACACACACACACACACACACACACACACACACCCCTCTTGCTGTTTTCAAACCGGCCAAACTGGTTTTTCTGGTCTTGCTGGCTGCAACAGGCTGAGGGGCGAATGGTATCGCTTTTCTCCCTGTTCTGCACTCAGTCAGCTTTGGGCTACTCTTCTCAGTGCCAGCCACGCACTCTCCCCAGGGCTAGTGGTGCACTCTCCATGCAGGGCCTTGGGCATGGTTTCTGAGCCTCCTGCAGAGCACTCACTTTCCTGAGTTTATGGGTGTGAGCTGGGATCTCCCACGGATGGAGCACTCCCCTCATTTACTGTTGTGAGCTCCAGGTCTCCTAAACATGCGCCTACTCGAGTTTACAGGTGTGGGCTCTGCCAGTTTCCTGAGTGTGCTCACTCACCCTAGGATCATGGGTGTGAGCTCCGGTTCTTCCACAAAGCCCCCTCCTCCAGGTGCTCAGTCACCTCCAGTCCCAGGGCCACCTCCAGGCACTCGGCCACGTTCAGTCGCTTGGCCGCCACGTCTGGTTTTCCAATGTCCACTACAGATTTTGATCTCCTATTTTCATATATGCTGTGGTACTATTGGCTGTCTGCTCTGTTCCTCTGTAGATCAGGTAGGTTTTTCTCCCGTGTGTAGGGGGAAGTGGGTGTGTTGACGGTTTTCAGTCTTTTCCATTCTGGTTTAATTTTTGTGCAGTTTTGGCTGGAGTATCTCATATAGATTTCTTTACTGTAGCTTTTTCTTCAGCTTTTTCATCCTCAGAATCATCATCATTATCTTCATCAGCAGCACGTTTTACCTTTTTCTGTGGAAACTTGCTACCACTTCCAGGGGAAAAATGCTTCCCAGACATACTTAGGAGTTTCACATCCTCATCAACCTCTTCCTCCACAGCTACTAAGTGCTGTCCACTAATATGCACAGGTCCTGAACCACGCTTCAACTGTAAGACCACAGATGATTTTATTTCAAAGCCACCAAGGGAAACTGTTGGCTGTACAGACATTTTCAGAGTTTCCAGTGTTACTTTAATTGGACCTCCTGCATAATTCGTTGCCCCTACTTCAACAATGTACAATACATCCTTTGCACCAGCCCCTAAAGTGACCATTTGTAAAGATAATTGGTGCTCATTTTCATCATTATCCACCTTAAAGTGATCATCTTTGTCAGTTTTGAATTCACAACTGAAAATATAGTTCTGGGGCATCAAAGCACTCATATCCATGTTCATCAAATCTTCCATGGGATGGTAGCACACACTTAGGTGGGAGAGAAGGTGGATGAAGGTAAATGACTTTTGTTCCATAGAACAGACATGCAGGATGGAATCGCACCAGGAAAGCTAGTGTGATAATTATTGCTACATCAGCAGTCATTCCAATATATAAATGTATCCAAGTAACATGCTTACATTTTAAATTTACCCAGTGTTACATGTCAAGTGTATTCACTAAAAAATGAGATATCACTTTATGTACACTTGGATGGCTAAAATAAAATGTGGAAGGTATTAAACGTTTGGTGAGAATATGGAGAAATTTTTACCCTCGTATATTGCTGGTAGGAATATAAAATGTTCTGCTGTGGAAAAGTTTAGTGGTTCCTCAAAAAGCTAAACATAGAATAGGTAAGCAACTCCATCCCTGGGTATATATCCAAAAAATGAAAACAAGCATTTAAACAAGAACTTTAAGGATATTATGCATGGACTATAATAATGGTTAGATATGCCATAAATACCTCTATTTTGTTTGCTTTATTTAATTACTAAGCACTCTGCTCAATGTCCCAACCTTTGAAATTTATTGAGTATGTAGTAAGGTGGTCTACCAAAACTGTTAAAAGGTAGAGAAAAATTATTGACAGGAGAACTTTTAAAATAGTTATAAATATCAGGGAATATCAAATTAGAGAGACAAAATATTATGACAATTATTATCCATATTCCATACTTATCTAAATTTAACTTAAAATGTATGTTGACTCTGTATTTATTAACTTTTAGTGTCATCTTAGACTTTGCATCAGTTTTTAAAGTAAGACTATCTCTTTTCTTCTCAGTTATTGAGAGCAGTGTCTATAATTTTGGAGAACATGGAATTGCAAAGTTTTTGATTTCATTGGCTGCCACCGGCTTATTTTACCTCCTGTTGCTTTTTTGTCTGGAGACTACATCTTGGAGATTGAAAAACTTTGTCTTTCAGAAAATTTTATCTAACATGTACAACATATTCATGAAAGGCAAGAGGGTGAGTAACTAACGTGGACTTTTTTAAAAAAATATATTGTTATTCAATTATAGTTGTCTGCATTTTCCCCCATTACCCACCCCGGCCCTACCCACCACCTACATCTTATTTTCATGCCATCACCACTCCATTGTCTTTGCTCATAGGTCTTTATACATGTTCTTTGACCTCTCTGCATCTTTCCCCTGTTATCTTCCTCCTACATTCCCTCTGGTTACTGTCAGTTTGCTCTTTATTTCAATATCTCTGGTACAATTTTGCTCACTCATTTGTTTTGTTGATTAGGTTCCACTTATAGGTGAGATCATATGGTATTTCTCTTTCACCACCTGGCTTATTTACTTACCATTATACCCTCCAGTTCCATCCATCCTGTTGCAAAGGGTAGGAGTTCCTTCTTTCTTTCTGCTGCATAGTGTTCCATTGTGTAAATGTTCCACAGTTTTTTGATCCATTATTTACTGACAGGTACTTAAGTTGTTTCCAACACTTGGCTATTGTAAATTGTGCTGCTATGAACATTAGGGTGCATAGGTTCTTTTGAATTGGTGTTTCACGGTTCTTAGGGTATAATCCCAGTGGTGAAATTGCTGGGTCAAAAGGCAGTTCCATTTTTAGTTTTCTGCGGAGATTCCATACTGTTTTCCATAGTGGCTACACAAGTCTGCATTCCAACCAACAGTGCACTGGGGTTCCCTTTTCTCCACAACCTCTCCAACACTTGTTATTTGTTGATTTGTTTATGATGGCCACTCTGACCATTGCAAAGTGGTATCTCATGGTGGTTTTAATTTGCATCTCTCTGATGGCTAATGATGCTGAGCATCCTTTCATATGTCTCTGTGCCCTAGACTTTTGATACAACTCAAAGAATTCTCAATGTTAGGCCAGAAAGTATGAGTTTACATATTTCTACCTCTATTATTTGTTAAAGAAAGTATCATTCAACTATACCAAGATCTATCTGGTACTGATTTGAATTACAAGTCTTTCATCATAGTTAGTAATTTAGATTCTAAGCTTTGAATCCTCTGCCAACAAGGAATAATTCCTTTGTGGTGGATTGACTATGATAGAAAACACTGCCTTGTGCATGAACCATCTTTGAGATGCATTTGTTTGCGATTATGAAATTTACTTAAAACAATGTGGGACAGTAAGACATCATACCCCTACCAGTCAGATTACTAATTATCACTCTACATAGCTCTCATAATTTCACGTAGTTTCAGAATTTGCGAAGAATTTTAAAAATTACTTTAGTGTTCCATTTGCTCAGTATATTGGCACTTCTCTTGAGGCAGAAAACCACTACATCTGTCTCTTTGTAACTTCTCTTTATTCAAGCCAATTCTGTTTCTGAGTACTATTTCAGGGTGGCTCTTGAGATCTTGGCCATAAATTTCTGTGAATCTGCATATCTCTAATATTTCGTAAGGGATGATACCTTGAGACCATAATGACCTCCACCACCACTTGGAGTTCTGATTAGTATGATTAGCATTCAACTGATATTTCAGTTGCCTGTTAGGTGTTGCTAATTAATGTCTTGAACTATATACAAAATCAAAAGTCCCATCCCTTTTACTTTTACACCATAGCCTATACAGATCTTATTACCCTAATCTAAAGATGCCTAGTCCAAGACATGGCTACAAAAAGATGTTTAAGTTTTGAGCACTGTGGGGAAAAAAGGACTTTTTTTTCTGGTGCCTAGAATCAAACTTGAGGATGTTATCTTGAGACTTTTTCTTGCCCTGACTTTCTTAGGCTGGGACAAGAGCCCAAGAGCTATTTCACACTTCTTCAGGTATGAAAAAAAGAACTATAATGAGGGAACTTTCATGATAAAATTGTAAGGATATTTGGCTTCTAAATTCTTCCTTTTTTGTTATTGCTCCTGTATACTGCAAAAACAGGTCCAAGCAAAGGAATAATATTTAGATTAGACCAAGGCCCCAAATTTTATGTAGGAATCTAATAAACTATTCTGATTAGCCTTGGTATCCTTAAGCCAATGTAAACTGAATTTCGTATGCTCTTTTTTTTTTTATTTCCTATGCTCTTTATGCCAAAAGTTCAATCTCAGATCTCTTAATATTCCCAAATGATAAAGAGTCACAACTATCAATGAAAAGCAAAAAATAGTTCATAAATTATAGAAGGTAAAATATATCATTCCTTCATTGATAAATGTTTTTCTTTTTCTGAATTATATTTTATTCATTATGCTATTTAATTTGTCCCAATTTTTCCCCCTTTGCTTCCTTCAACAAACACCCTCTACTCCCTTAGGCAATCCACACACCATTGTTCATGTCCATGGATCATGCATATAAGTTCTTTGGCTACTCCATTTCCTATACTCTACTTTATATCCCCCTGCCTATTCTGTAACTACTTCTTAATCCACCTCACCTCTACACCCATTCCCCAACACCCTCCTCCCATCTGGCAACCATCAAAATACTCTCCATGTTGATGATTCTCTCCTTCTTGGCTTAGTTTGTTTCTTAGATTGAATTGTTGATAGATATGTATTTATTGCCATTTCTTTGTTTATAGTTTTGCTCTTCTCCTTTTTCTTAAATAAGTACATTTAACATTTCATATAATTATGGTTTGGTGATAATGAACTCCTTTAGTTGTTTCTTTTTTGGGGGGAGGGGGTGTAGGCAGCTCTTTATCTGCCCTTCAATCCTGAATGACATATTTGGTAGGTAGAGCAATCTTGGCTATAGGTCCCTGCTTTTCATGATTTTTGAATATTTCTTGCCAATCCTTTCTAGTCTTTAAAGCTTCTTTTGAGAAATCAGCTAACAGTCTTATGGAAACACCCCTGTAGGTAACTAACTGCTTTTCTCTTGCTGGTTTTAAGATTCTCTCTTTATCTTCAACCTTTTGCATTTTAATTATGATGTGTCATGGAGTGGGCCTCTTGGCATCTGTCTTGTTTGGGGCTCTCTGTGCTTCCTGGAGTTACATGTCTATTTCCTTCACCAAATTAGGGAAGTTTTCTTTCATTGTTTTTCCAAATAGATTTCCAATTTCTTGCTCTTTCTCTTCTCCTTCTGTCACACCTATAATGTGAATGTTGGAATGCTTAACATTGTCCCAGGGGCTGTTTACTCTGTCCTCATTTTTTTCAGATTCTTTCTTCTTGTTCTTGCTCTGGTTGGTTGTTTTTTACATCCTTATATTCCAAATCATTGATTTGATTCTCGACTTCATCCACTCTACTATTGTTTCCATGTAAATTGTTCTTTATTTCAATTCACGTATCCTTCATTTCTGACTGGATCTTTTTCATGCTTTTGAGGTCCTCACTAAGTTCCTTGATTATCCTTATAGCCAGTGTTTTGAATTCTGCATCTGATATGTTGTTTATCTCCATTTGGTTTAGTTCTTTTTGTGGATTTTTGATCTATTCTTTCATTTGTCCATGTTTCTTTGTCCCCTCATTTGAGCAGCCTCCCTGTGTTTGTTTCTATGTATTAGGTAGAGCTGCTATGAGTCCCTATCTTGGTATCATGGCCTAATGTAGTAGGTATATTGTAGGGTCTAGTGGCACAACACCCCCTATCACTCAAGCTGGGTACTCAAGGTATACCCTTTGTGTGTACTGAGTACACCCTCCACTTGTAGTTGAGCATACATTGCTATTTGCAGGTCAGTGGCAAGGATTAACCCAGGCTGGTCAGCTACAAGGACTGGTTGTGACCACTAACCATCCAACACCACCCTCCATGGAGGATCAGCTGTCCAGGGGCATAGTGGTGGTGCTCTGATGTGGACTGTAGCTTTCCATTGGGTATGCAAGCCCTGGAGTTTCTCAGGTGGTGCAGACCAACGTCAGCCTCCACCTATCTTTCACCCAGAGTCAATCTGCATGATCTATAAAGCAATCTAAGATGACTGGTACTTGTGCTTGGCTGGAGATTCCCAGAGGAAGCCAAGCTGAGAATATAAGCTGCTGCTGCTAGTTCCAGGACCAGAGTCATTTAGCAAGGGATGTGGGAGCTGTGGGCTCACTGAGGATGGCTGTTGCTTGCTTCAGAGGAATAGGATATTGTGAAGCATGAGCCAAGACAAGGATTCATATGGAAAAGACAGGGTTTGCAGATTGGATGGGCTGTAAGTTTGGCGGCACAGAGTCTGAGGGTGGGGCAATTTAACCAAGTTGATGGAGTCTCAGATATGACACATGTCTATGGGCTCTGTGGCTCTCTATAGGGAGGGCCCAGTAATGGGAAAATGACCTCTGCTCACATTTCTTTCTGGGAGAAAGCTGTCATTCAACTCCTGCTTTTATGCCAGATACTTCAGTTTCTCCCTGTATGCCACTGGTGCCTTTCAATCTGCTACCCAGGGGCTAGAACTCAGAGGAAGTGAATCTGTGTAATTCCATGTGTGGGTTCTTTAAGAGGAACTGCTTGGAACTCCAGAATTTTCTTCCATTAACTCAGTTCCTCCAGGTTTTTGCAGCCAGAAGTTATGGGTTCTTATATTCCTGGCACTGGAACCCTGGGCTGGGGCTTCTGGTTTGGAGCTGGGACTCTTCACTCCTGAGATATCCCTCCTGAATTTTTATCTACCACATGTGGGTGTAGGACCAGCCCATTCCTCATCTCCACCCGTCCTACCAGTCCGGATGGATGTGATTTAATTCTGTAATTGTCAAGCTTCCATTCAACTCAATTTCTGTTGGTTCTGAGTGATAGCTGTTCTATATTTTAGCTGTAATTTTTGATGTGGTTGTGCAAGGAGGTGAGCTGTGTTTACCTAATATGCCATGTTGATAGATACTTTTTCTTCCCACATTTTGAATATATTACACTACTGACCCCATTGTTTCCATGAAGTAGACTATTGATTTCATAAGAAATTACCTCCTAATCTTGTTGATCTTTTTGTCTTGAAACTACAATACGTGGAGTTCATTTAAATTCTTGGATGTATAACTTAATATTTTTCATTATTTTTTTAAATGTGGCCATTGTTTATTCATATATTTCCATTACATACATGAGATCATAATGGACTTTGTTTCATATAGTTATTAAGAAGATTTATTATCTTTGAAGAGCTCACACCCATCACATAATTAAAAAATAAATGTTTGCTTTTATTAGGAGCACTATTATTGCTTATCAATATCTTCAATTTCCTCTTCTGCCAGTGTCATAAAACCTTCATTGTTTTCCTCCTCAATAAAAAAAAAACACCATCATTTATATACTTGTATTCAAAAAAGAAATCTGAAACTTGTCCTTAATTCCTTTTTGCAAGTTTCACCGTAAACTAATCTGTCATTAAAACCAATTCACAGACCTACTTCTGGCCAAAATGGAGGGTTAGGTAGATACACTATGCCTCCTTACACAACCAAAAGGACAAAAACAAATTTGAAAACAAAAAATAACCAGAACTTCTAGAAAATGGAACTGTATGGAATCTGACAACCAAGGAGTTAAAGAAGAAACATTCATTCAGACCAGTAGGAGGGGCGGAGATGGGCAGCCAGGGAGGAGAGGACATGTGGCACAGCAGTGGTTGGAGCACCAGGTGGATGAGATGGTGGCTGGCAGAGTGGGAAGTCCCACATTTGCATGCAGATAAACTGAGAGAAACACCTGGGGAGAAAGACAGACCTCACAGCCCAAGGTTCCAATGCAGGAATAGAAAGCCTCAAAGCTTCTGGCTGTAAAAAACCTGTAGGAGTTGCAGCAGCAGGAGATACTCACAGGAGTGTCTCCTCACAGGAGAGTTCCTTGGAGGGACCCACAGGGTCCTAGAACATAAACAAGCCTACACTCACAAGAATCACCATGAGAAGGGCCCAGTTTGCTTGTGAGTAGTAGGGGAAGTGACTGAAAGCCAGCTGAGAGCCAGCAAGCACCATTGTTCTCTCTCTGACCCCTCCCCACATACAGCAGCACAACACAGCAAAGTGGGTTGCCCTGCCTGGTCAAATACCTAAGTCTCCACCCATTAAAACGTAACAGGTGTGACAAGACAAAAAAATATGGTGCAAATGAAAACAGATGAAAGCTCCAAAAATAGAACTAAGTGAGGAAGTTATTGTCAAAACTACCAGATACAGAGTACAGAACACTGGTAATTAGGATGCTCACAGAAATGGCTGAGTATAGTCACAAAATAGTGGAAAAAGTGAAGGCTAAGCAAAGTGAAATAAAGAAACATATACAGGAACCAATAGTGAAAGGGAAAAAAAAATCAGGAGTCAAATCAATGATTTGGAAAAGAAGGAAAGAATAAACATTCAACCAGAACAGAATAAAGAAATAATAATTTAAAAAAATTACAAGAGGCTTAGGAACCTCTGGGACAACTTTAAAGGTTCCCACATCCGAATCATAGGGGTGCCAGAAGGAGAAGAGGAAGAGCAAGAAATTGAAAATTTATTTGAAAACATAATGAAGTAGAACTTCCCCAATCTGGCAAAGGAAATAGACTTCCAGGAAGTCCAGGAAGATCTGAGTCCCAAAGAAGTTGGACCCAAGGAGGAACACACCAAGGCACATAATTATTAAGTTACCCAAGGTTAAAGATAAAGATAGAATCTTAAAAGCAGCAAGAGAAAAGGAGGCAGTTATCTACAAAGGAGTTCCCATAATACTGTCAGCTGATTTCTCAAAAGAAACCTTACAGGACAGAAGGGGCTGGCAAGAAGTATTCAGTCATTAAAGGCAAGGACCTACATCCAAGATTACTCCATCCAGCAAAGCTGTAATTTATAATGGAAGGGCAGATAAAGTGCTTCCCAGATACAGTAAAGTTAAAGGAGCAACAAGTGAAAAAGTTATTTGAACAAATAATAAAGGAGAACTTCCCCAATCTGGCAAAGGAAATAGACTTCCAGGAAGTCCAGGAAGCTCAGAGAGTCCCAAAGAAGTTGTACCCAAGGAGGAACACACCAAGGCACATCATAATTACATTAGCCAAGATTAAAATGAAGGAGAGAATCCTAGAAGCAGCAAGAGATAAGGAGACAGTCACCTACAAAAGAGTGCCCATAAGACTGTCAGCTGATTTCTCAAAAGAGACCTTACAGGCAAGAAGGGGCTGAAAAGAAGTATTCCAAGTCATGAAAGGCAAGGACCTACATCCAAGATTACTCTATCCAGCAAAGCTTTCATTTAGAATGGAAGGGCAGGTATAGTGTTTCTCAGATAAGGTCAAGTTAAAGGAGTTCATCATCACCAAGCCCTTATTGTATGAAATGTTAAAGGAACTTATCTAAGAAAAAGAAGAAAAAATATGAACAGTGAAGTGACAGCAAACTCACAATTATGAACAACCACACCTAAAACAAAAACAAAAGCAAACTAAGCAAACAATTATAACAGGAACAGAACCACAGAAATGGAGATCACTTGAAGGGTTAGCAACAAGGGAGTGGGAGGAGGAGAGAGGGGGGGAAAGGTACAGAGAATAAGTAGCATAGACGGTGGGTAGAAAATAGACAGGGGGAGGGTAGGAATAGTATGGGAAATGTAGAAGCCAAAGAACTTATGACACATGGACATGAACTAAAGGGGAGGAATGTGAGTGGGAGGGGGTGTGCAGGGTGGAGGGGAGTGAGGGGGGAAAATGGGACAACTGTAATAGCCTAATCAATAAAATATATTTAAAAAAAGAAAAAAATATGAGCTGTAAAATTTTAACAAACAACTATCAAAAACTGAACCTAAATAGAAAATAAAAACAAACTAAGCAAACTAGAACAGGAACAGAATCACAGAAATGCAGATCACATGGAGGGTTATCAGTGGAGAGGGGAAGGGTAAGAATGGGGAAAAAGGTACAGGGGATAAGAGGCATAAATGATACTACAAAATAGGGGAAGGTTAAGAATAGTACAGGAAGTGGAGAATCCAAAGAACTTACATGTATGACCCATAGACATGAACTAAGTAAGAGGGGGCATTCTGGTTGGAGGGGATTGCAGGGCAGAGGGGAATAAAGGGGAGAAAAAATGGGACAACTATAATCATAGCATAAGCAATAAAGTATACATGGGATTATACCCTAAGAATCCTGAAACACCAATTCCAAAGAACCTAGGCACTCCAATGTTCATATCAGCACAATTTACAATAGGCAATTTCTGGAAACAACCTAAGTGACCATCAGTGAATGAGTGGATCAAAAAAGTATGATACATATACACAATGGAATACTACGCAGTAGAAAGAAAGGAGTTCTTACCCTTCGTGGCAGCATGGATGGAGCTGAAGGGTATAATGGTAAATAAGCCAGGTGGTGAAAGAGAAATACCATATGATCTCACCTATAAGTGGAACCTAATCAACAAAACAAAAAAGCAAGCAAAATATAACCAGAGACGTCCAAGTAAATAACAAACTGATGCTATCTGGGGGAGGGGGGAGGGGGGGAGAGGGGATAATGGTGGGAAAATGAGAAGGGTTGTCAAGGAATACGTATAAATGACACATGGAGAAAGCCAAAGAGGGTAGAATCAAGGGTGGGAGATGGCGAAGGCTGGGGTGGGGGGAGTGGTGGGGAGAAAATTGAGAGAACTGTGCTTGAACAATGATAAGGAAATAAATATATACATATAAAAGAATATTATCCCAAGCAGGTTTATGGGCAAACACATTCACAGCATTTATATGCCATGTGTGTGTACTCATTTCCAAATGTGGTGAATGCAAGTGCCTGAGATAATAAATACTGATCACTGCAAAAAAAAATCCTAGTTTATTTGAAAATCAATCAGTGTTACCCTTGTATTAATAATTTCAAGAAGAAAAACCACATTTTTGTATCAACATTTCATGCCAATTTATATAAAAACTGTTTGCAAACTATGGAAAAAACTATCTGAACCTGATCAGTGGCATCCGCTTATACATATAAAGCCTACAGCAAACATAACGGTGAAAGACTTACTCTTCCCCCTAAGACTGAAGACAGAGCAGGGCTATTCATTCTTACTACACCTATACAACCACTTTTGAAAGTGGGAAAGAAAAAGCTCTTAAAGCAGTTCTCTTCTCATTCCTTTTTTAAATTTTTTTTATTGTTCAAGTACAGTTTTCTCCACTTTTTGATTTGGATGTTTACTGAGCTGATCATATTCTCAGCTCTACTCCTCCTTAACCAATACTGTTAAATGAGTACCTAATGTAAAAATAGTCAGTTCAAATCCACAATCTTTTTGCTGAAACAGTACAAGTTACTATTAACAAGACATGCTGAGTTGTTTCATTCCTGTATCTTTCACTAAGTTCTCATTGCTGATAGTGGCCTTTCTTCTTATCTCCACCCTTCCTTCATTCTCTCAATAAATCTTTGTTTAGTCTTCATTCTCAGCTCAGCCTTCACTTGTAGAGAGACTTTCCCTCCAAAAGGCACAGTCCATTCTTCTGCTTGGTCCCCATGGTCTCTTGAACATATTTTAATTGTAACAAATTATACTAGACAATAATAATATCAATGTGGCTTTTGTTTTCCATGAAGTTTTCATTTTACTGGCAAGAACATACTGCTTACTCACAGTTGCAGAAAAACTTGTTCATATCTAAAGTTTCCAAAACTAAGCAAGTCAAAACTAAATTTGTTCATAAAAGTTTAGGAAACTGATAGGAAGGTTTTTGAAAATTAGCCTAACATTTTCTTACATCTTTGTAATTACTCCTTCACCTTTCAAAATACCTCAATTTATACAAGATATCTAAAGTGTATTCACATCCTTGTTTTGAAAACATAGGCTACAGTATCCATCAAAATAAGGAAGGAATTTAAAGATCAAAATGTAGAAAATGAAAGGAAGGAAATCTTGACACAGTCTCCTAAATTGCAGAAGAGCCCATTGTTTCTCAAAGAACTTACAAAGGTAAAGTGATTCAGTGACAACACTGCCCTGAGCTTTATCCCTGCCAAGAATTTATTGGTAGTGTTACTAACTCAGTGGACTTCTATGGGATCTATGTATATTCTGGTAAAACAGATGGCTGAAAGGGAAAGCTTTCTTATAAAACTCTTCACAAGTAGCAGTCCACAGGGGCCTGGGGTTATAGTTGTGGTTGACCAATAAGCATTGCTTCAGTACATTATGTTTTTTTAATGTTTATAGATTTATTATAAGTGTCCAGTTGTAAATGCTGTAAACAGTATTTCCCTTACTGTCAAAAAGTCTGAATGCTTTGGATTAGTTGGATTAAATGGAGCTGGAAAGACCACTACATTGAAAATGTTGGCTGGAGATGAGACCATAACCTCTGGAGTTGTGGTAATTGATGGCATTAGCATCACTGAAAATATCAGAAAGGTATGCGTGATCCTAATCACTGAATTGGTGTCCCAAGGGAGGAATTAACCAGGCAAGTGGGTGAGGGACCTGAAGGGGAAGCTGGAAACATTCAGCTATATAAGATGATAGATAGATGATAGATGATAGATAGATAGATAGATAGATAGATAGATAATGGAATATAGATAGATAATGATAATTATAGATTAGATAGATGATAGAAGATAGATGATGATGATAGATGATCGATAGATGATAGATAGATAGATTATTGATGAATAGGTAGGAGAGAGAGAGAATGATTCTTTACTCAAAAGTAATAACATACCCTAAGGACAGTGATAGTCCTGATAACAGTGAACTTGGGAAAAGGCAAATATTCTTTCTAGCTAAAGCAAAGTATAAATACTGCAAATGGTTCAAACTAGAAACAGGAAGCACAGTTATTTCACTTAATGTGCTTGAAATAACTATAGTTTGATATAAAATAATGATTAGAAAAACTAGTGAAATATCAAGAACATAAAATTCACAGAATTTATGTTCCAGTTAAAGATGAGGTCATATGGTATTTGTCCTGAACATAATCAACAAAAGAAAAAAGCAAACAAAATGTAACCAGAGATGTTGAAATTAAGAACAATCTAACAATAGCCAGAGGGGAGGGGACAGTGGGGATAAGGGTTTTCAGGAATTACTGTAAAGGACACATGGATAAAACCAAGCAAGGGAGAGAGGTGGGTTTGGCTGGGGTGAGGGGTAGTGGGGGGGGGGGCGGGGAATGCAGACAACTGTAATTGAACAACAGTAAAATAATTTTTAAAAATTCACAGCATTTAGACTCTGGGTTATAAGGAAAAGAAAGGAACCTAAGATATTTCCCAGATTTCTATCTTGAGCCAGTGAATGGGTGAAAGTTTCATTCATGAAGACAGTCAACACAGGAGATGGGTGTGTTTGGAGGAGCATATGGTGAGTTTAAGATATCTGTGACACATCCAAATGGGAGACTGTCCAATAGTTGGAACCTATGCTAGTGTATTGATATAGGGATATGAATTTGAGACTTGTCAAGCTACCAGTGAAATTTAAACTGGAAATAGATTAGACAATCTATTCAGAGTGTTATAATTATGAGAAGAAAGATATGGAGTGAATCCTGAGGACTATAAACACTTCTAAGTATGAATGGAGAAAATAACTGGAAATGAAATTGGGGAGAATTAGTGAGTTAAGAGGATAATCTAGATAAAGTCTTATCATACAATCTACATAAAGAGATATTTCAAGAAGGAAATGAAAGAGTTGTCAGTCGAGGTAGGACTGAATAGCGTCCACTGGACATTACTGAAACGTGAATGCAGTGGGATGACAAGTAGACAAGTGAGTGGGGGTGGGAAATGAGTGTGGGCCAGACCGAGACAAAAGGCAGCTGTCAAACAAGAGGAGGAAAGAATGACACCCAGAGTTTAAGGGGATGTCAAGGACAGGATTGTAACTTTTAGCAATTAAAGTATATTTATGAAATCGAAAAAACAATGAAAAGCAGTTTAAAATAGATAGCGATATGAACTATCTCACAAAAGAAGGTATTTGTTCAAATGGACCATAAATAAAACAATATAGAAAGGTGGGGTAGGGGGTTGGTGAGGTGAAAATGGAGACAACTGCATTTGAACAATAAATAAATAAATAGATAGATAAATAAATACAAACAAGTAACAGGGTTCACTCCCTCTCTTACCCACCTTTGCGTCATTACTTCACAAGTCCACACAAAAAAAGTCACCACTTTTACCATGCTACAGTTTTTGTGTAAACATAATCTCCTATAAACATCTATTTTCTACTTTATTACATAAGAAGTAGTATACTATATCCAATTTTCTGGACCTTGACAAATTACTCTCCATAAGGGGGTGTGTCAATTAGCACTACACCAACAGTGTTTGAGAATGCATGTTTTCCTATACTGATCACACGAAGCCATTCTGGTTTTTTATTTTTTTATTTTTTAATGTATTTTATTGATTATGCTATTATAGTTGTCCCATTTCTCCCCCATCATTCCCTTCCACCCTGCACACTCTCTCCCACCCACATTCCCCACCTTTAGTTCAAGTCCACGTGTCATAGGTTCTTTAGCTTCTACATTTCCCACACTATTCTTGCCCTCCCCCTGTCTATTTTCTACCCACCTTCTATCCTACTTACGCTCTGCACCTTCTCCCCCACCCTCTTCCCACTCCCCTGTTGCTAACTCTCCATATGATCTCCATTTCTGTGGTTCTGTTCCTGTTCTAGCTGTTTGCTTAGTTTGCTTTTGTCTTAGGTGTGGTTGTTAATATCTATGAATTTGCTGTCTTTTTACTGTCCTATTTTTTATCTTTTTCTTAGATAAGTCCCTTTAGCATTTCATATAATAAGGGCTTGGTGATGATGAACTCCTTGAACTTGACCTTATCTGAGAAGCACTATATCTTCCCTTCCATTCTAAATGACAGCTTTGCTGGATAGAGCAATTTTGGATATAGGTCCTTGCCTTTCAAGACTTCAAATACTTTTTTCCAGCCCCTTCTTGCCTGGAAGGTCTCTTTTGAGAAATCAGCTGACAGTCTGATGGGAACTCCTTTGTACGTGACTGTCCCCTTATCCCTTGCTGCTTCTAGAATTCTCTCCTTCATTTGAATCTTGGCTAATGTAATTACGATGTGCCTTGGTGTGTTCCTCCTTGGGTCCAACTTCTTTGGGACTCTCTGAGCTTCCTGGACTTCCTGGAAGTCTATTTCCTTTGCCAGATTGGGGAAGTTCTCCTTTATTATTTGTTCAAATAACTTTTCCACTTGTTGCTCTTCTTCTTCCCCTTCTGGTGCCCCTATAGATTCGGATGTTGGGACGTTTAAAGATGTCCTGTAGGTTCCTAAGCCTCTCCTCATTTTTTCGAATTCTTGTTTCTTCCTTGTTTTCTGTTTGGTTGTTTCTTTCTTCCTTCTGGTCCACTCCATTGATTTGAGTCCCAGTTTTCCTCCCATCTCCATTGGTTCCTCATGTGTTTTCCTTCATTTCACTTACTGTAGCCTTCATTGGTTCATCCAATTTGTGAGCAAAAATCAACCAATTCTGTGAGCATCCTGATCACCAGGGCTTTGAACTGTGCATCTGATAGGTTGGCTATCTCTTGGTTGCTTAGGTGAATTGGCTCTGGGGCTTTGATTTGTTCTCCCGTTTGAGCCATTTTTGGCGTTTTTGGTTTTTTTTCCCCCCCGTATGGTCGCGTCTGTTGTGTAGTGAGGGGTGGAGCCTGAGGTGTTCCCCAGGGCACGGCAGCCCAGTCGCTGAGTTGTGACGCTGTATGTGGGGGCGGGGTCTGAGAGGGAACAATGGCACTTGCTCTGCTCTCTCGGATTCCAGTCACTTCTGCCGCTCTCCTTCGCCTGGATTATCTGTGTGCAAATGTGGGACCACCTGGTCAGCCAGCCTCCTTGCACGGCCTCACTGTGTCTGCACAGTTGCCACCCAGTGCCCAGGGTCCGCTAGCCGCCACCTGTGTGTCTGGGGTCTGCTAGCTGCCGCCTGCATGCCTGGGAACTGCCAGCCACTGCTGCCTATGTTCCTGGGTCCGAACCTCCACTTTTTCCTGCCTCGACTCCTCCCCTCTCCATTCCGGTAAGTTTTTTAAATTGACATTTCAGTAGAGTTTTCTTTTTTCTTCTTATTATGAGTGAGATTACATGAATTTTTAAATAAAATTTGTATATATTCAAGATATACAACATGATTTATATGTATATACATAGTGAAATGATGACTATAATTAAGCTAATCAACATGTTTTCCTCACAGTTACCATTTTATTCACTGTATTTTGCCATGTATAATGTGCACCCAGGTTTTTGACCCAAACATTCAGGAAAAAGATCTTTTCTTTTAATTTTTTAATTCAATTATTTATTTATATTTAGATACTTGTTGTTTGTATTATAAAGAAATTTTAAGCCCTGGCTGGTGTGGCTCAGTGGATTGAGTTCTGGCCTGTGAGCGAAAGAGTCACCAGTTTGATTCCAAGTCTAGGACACATGCCTGGGTTGTGGGCCAGGTCCCCAGTAGGAGGCACAGGAAGAGGCAACCACACATTGATGTTTTCTCCCTCTCTTTCTCCCTTCCACTCTCTAAAAATAAGTAAGTAAAATCTTTTTAAAAAAATTAATTTTAGTGTTTATTTTTTAACATATTATGGCACAAGAAATTTTATGTAACAAATAATTACAAAAAACAAGAACAGATACAAGGTATTTCAGGTACCACCCATGTAAAATGGGCTCCCTTATTTTTTCTTCAAATATTTGGGGGGGAAGTGCGTATTATACATGGCAAATATGGTACATGATGAGAGCACCTGAAATTTACTCTCCTAGCAAATCTCCACTATTCAACACAGTATTTGTAATTGTAGTATTCATGATGCACATGAGATCTCCAGGCTTACTCATCCTGCATAACTGCACCTTTGTACACTGTTACCATCATCTCCCCTTCCCTCTCCCCACCCCTGCATCTCCTAGCTCCTAGTAACCACCATTCAACTCTCTGTTTTTACTTATTAAACTTTTTTATCTTTTACATAAGCGTGAGATTGTGCATGTTTTTTTTCTTTCCATGCCTGGCTTATTCTCCCAAGTCCATCTATATTGATGCAGATGGAAGAATTTCCTTCTTATTCCTTTCTTTTTTTAGATTTGCTATCATTAATGTACTTTTTTGGTGGTTGTTAAACTTTATTTTTCAAATAGAGGTTACATTCAATAATATTTTATACTAGTTTCAGATGTACAGCATAGTAGTTAGACAGTCATACACAATACTAAACGAAGTGTTCCCCCCTGTATTTCCAGTATTCACCTGGCACCATACATAGTTATTAGTGATTATTCACTGCATTGCCAATGTTGTAATTTACACCACCATGACTTTTTTGTAATGGCCAACTTGTATTTCTTAATCCCACTAACTTTCTTTTTGTTTTTTCTTATTGTTGTTCAGTTACAGTTGTCCCACCTTTACCCCCAGACCCAAACACCTACCCCGATCCCGCAGTCAATACCCCCAACCATTGTCCATGTCCTCGAATCCCCTATTCTTATTCCTTCACATATGCTTTCCCAATCTTTCCCCCATCATTCCCCTTCAACCTCCCTTCTGCTCACTATCCCTTTGTTCTTTATTTCCAAGTCTCTGGTCCTATTTTGCTATGTTGTTTATTGTTGTTGTTGACTAGGTTCCACTTATATGTGAGAGCACATGGAATTTGTCTTTCACCACCTGGCTTATTTCACTTAGCATAATGCTTTCCAGTTCCATCCATGCTGTCGCTAAGGGTAGGAGCTCCTCCTTTCTTTCTGTTGCATAGAAACCATTGTGTAAATGTACCATAGTTTTTTGATCCACTCATTTACTGATGGGCACTTAGGTTGCTTCCAGCACTTGGCTATTGTAAATTGTGCTGCTATGAACATTGGAGTGCATCGGTTCATTAAAATTGGTGATTCAGCACTGGCTGGTGTGGCTCAGTGGATTGAGTGCTGGCCTGTGAACCAAATGGTCACTGGTTCAATTCCTGCCCTGTCAGGGCACATGCTTGTGTTGTGGGCCAGGTACCCAGTAGGGGGTGTGTGAGAGGCAATCACACATTGATGTTTCTCTCCCTGTTTCTCCCTCCGTTCTCTTCTCTAAAAATAAACAAAATCTTTTTTAAAAATAAGTAAAATAAAATTGGTGATTCAGGATTCTTAAGATACAGTAGCAGCAGTGGGATTGCTGGATTGAAAGGCAGTTTCATCATTAGTATTTTTAGAAAATTCCATACTGTTTTACACGGTGCCTGCACCAGTCATTTCCACCAACAGTGCACTAGGGTTCCCTTTTCTCCACAACCTTGCCAGCACTTGTTTCTTGAATATCAATGATGGCCATTCAGAACAGTGTTGAGTGGTATCTCATTGTGGTTTTAATTTGCATCTCTCTAATGACTAGTGGTGTTGACCATTTTTTCATGTGTCTATGATCCCTCTGTATGTCCTCCTTGGAGAAGTATCTGTTCAGGTCTTTTGCCCATTTTTTAAATTGGATTGGTTGTCCTCCTGTGTGGACTCATGTGACTTCTTATATATTCTGGAGATCAAACCCTTGTCCAAGGTATCATTGGCAAATACGTTTTCCCATATGGTTGGTGCTCTTTCTGTTTTGTTGATGTTTTCGTTAGCCGTGCAGAAGATATTCAGTTTGATGTAGTCCCATTTGTTTATTCCTTCCTTTATATCACTTGCCCTAGGGGACGTATCAGTGAAAATATTGCTGTATGGGACATCTAAAATTTTCTTGCCTGTTTTCCTCTAGCTTTGATGGTGTCAAAACTTATATTTAAGTGTTTTATCCATCTTGAGTTTGTTTTAATGTATGGTGTAAGCTGATGGTTGAGTTTCATTTTTTTTTGCATGTAGCTGTCCAGACCTCCCAACACCATTTGTTAAAGAGGCTATTTTTGCTCCATTTTATGCTACTGCCCCCTTTGTCAAATATTAGCTAACATTGACATGAGTTTATTTCTGGGCTGTCATTCTGTTCCATTGATCTATGTGTCTGTTCTTATGCCAGTAGCAGACTGTTTTGATTACCGTGGCCTTGAAATATAGTTTGATATCAAGTATTGTGATCTCTCCTACTTTGTTCTTCTTTCTCAAAATTGCTGCTGCTATCCGGGGTCATTTATGGTTCCATATAGATTTTTGAAATGTTTATTCTATATCTGTGACATTGTCATTGGTATTTTTATAAGGATTGCATTGAATTTATAGATTGCTCTGGGTAGTATGGACATTTGCTAATTTTAATTCTTCCAATCCATGAACAAGGTACATGCTTCCATTTATTTGTGTTTTTCTTAATTTTTTTCTTTAGTGTTCTGTAGTTTTCTGAATATAGGTTTTTACTTCCTTGGTTAAGTTTATTCCTAAGTACTTTATTTTTCTAGTCGCTATATCAAATCGGAATTTTTTCCTGATTTCTGTTTTTGATATTCAAATATTGGTGTACAAAAATGCCTTTGATTTCTAAATATTGACTTTCTATCCTGCTGTTAAGCCAAATTCACATATTAGGTCAAGTAGTTTTTTTGGTGGAGTCTATAGGGTTTCTATATACAATATCATGTCATCTGCAAACAGTGACAGCTTTACTTCCTCCTTTCAATTTGGATGATTTTTATTTCTTTTTCTTGTCTGAAATCTGTGGCTAGAACTTCCAATATTATTTGAATAGAAGTGGTGAAAGCAGACATCCTTGTCTTGTTCCTGATCTTGGTGGAAAAGCTTTCAGTTTTTGCCCATTGAGTATGATGTTGGCTGTAGGTTTCTCATATATCACCTATATTATGTTGAGGAATGCTTCCTCTATTTCCACTTTGCCAAGTGTTTTTATCATAAATGGGTGCTGTACCTTATCAAATGCTTTTTTCACATCATCATATGGTTTTTGTCTTTCCTTTTGTTTCTGTGATGTGTTATGTTTATTAATTCATGAATATTGTACCATCCTTGCAACTCTGGGATGAATCCCACTTGATCATTGTATATGATCTTTTAGTGTGTTGCTGGATGCAGTTCACCAATATTTTGTTGAGGATTCTAGCGTCTGTGATCATCAGCAATATTGGCCTGTAGTTTTCTTTCTTTGTTGTGTCTTTATCTAGTTTTAGGATTAGGATGATGCTGACCTCATAGAAACAGTTTGGGAGCCTTTCATCTTCTTGGATTCTATGGAATAGTCTGGAAAGGATAGGAGTTAGCTCTTTCTTAAATGTTTTGTAAAATTCTCCTGTGAAACCATACACTTCAGGGCATTTGTGTGCCAGGAGTTTTTGATTACTGCTTCAATTTCATCAGCTCTTATCAGTCTATTCAGGCTTTCTGCTTCTTTATCATTCAATTTTAAGAGATTATATTTTTCAAGAAATTTGTTCATTTCACCCTTTTATTCGAATTTCTTGGCATGTAGTTATTTGTACTTATTCCTTACAATCCTTTCTATTTCTGTGGTATCAATTATAATCTCTCCTCCTTCATTTCTGATTTTATTTATTTGAGCTCTCTCACTTTTTTGTTGATGAGTGTGCTTAAAGGCTTGTAGATTTTTTTTTATCTTTCAAAAAACTAGCTCCTGGATTTATTGAACCTTTGAATTTTTCTTTTAGTCCCTATGTCATTCGCTTCTACTCTGATCTTAGTTATTTCCTTCCTTCAACTCACTCTGGGATTTGTTTGTTATAACTCCTGTTCTTGTAGATTTAGAATTAGGCTGTTGATTTGAAATGTTTTGTATTTTTTAGGTAGGCTTGTATTGGTATGAACTTCCACCTCAAGACTGTCTTCTTTGTGTTCCATTGGTTTTGTGATGTTATATGTTCATTTGTTTCTGGAAACTTTTTTATATTTTCCTTGATCTCATTCTTAACCCATTCATTGTTTAATAGCATGCTATTCTATCTCCACATATTTGAATATTCTTAGGTTTTGCCCTTCATGTTGATTTCTAGTTTCAAGCCCTGTGGTGCAAGAAAATCCTTGATAGAATTTCAGTTTTCTTGGGTTTTTCAAGGTTTATTTTGTGTCCTATCATGTGATCTATCTTTGAAAATATGCAATGTTCAATTTGTTTCTTTAGGATGAAAGGTTATACACACAGAGACACACACATGCATATATATTCCATTTGATCTAGGGGATTGTTCAATGCCACAACATACTTGTTATTTTGGTTGGAAGACATATCCATTGTTGAGAGTGGGATGTTAAAATCCCCTAATATAAGTGTGTTACTGTCTATATCTTTCTTGAAGTCCTCCAAGATTTTCCTTATATAATTGAGTGCTCCTATGTTGGGTGCATATATGTTTCCAATGTTTATGTATCCTTGATGGATTCTTCCCTTGAGTACTATGAAGTATCCTCCTGTGTCTCTTTTATGACCCTTGTTCTGAAGTCTTTTTGTCTGACATAAGTATTACTACACCTGCTTTTTTTTCCCTGTCCTTTTACTTGGAATATACTTTTCCAATCTTTCACCTTCAGTCTGTGTATGTCTTTTGTTATTAGGTGGGTGTCTTGCAAGCAGTATATGTGTAGGACATATTTTCTTATTCATTCAGCTACACTATGTCTTTTGATTGGAGCATTTAATCCATTTACATTTAAGGTTATTATTGATAGGTACTTATTCATTTTCCTTCCTTTGTACCTGTGATCCTCTCTCACTTTTTTCCAACCTCTTTTTAAAGTCCTTATAGCATATCTTGCAGTGCTTCTTAGGTAGAGGTGTATTTTTTTAGCCTTCTTTTTTTCTGGGAAACTCCTTATTTTGCCTTGTATTTTAAGAACCTTGCTGGTTCGAGTAGCCTTGGTTGCAGGCCTTTGCTTTTCATTACTTGGAATATTTCTTGTCATTCCCTTTTGGCTTGTAGTGTTTCTATTGAGAAGTTAGCTGCTAGCCTTATTGGAACTCCTGTGTATGTTACTTCCTGTTTCTCCCTTGTTGCCTTTAAGATTCTCTATTTGTCTTTAAAATTTTGCCTTTTAATTATGATGTGTTTTGCAGTGGGCCGCTTTGGGTTCATCTCTATTGCATTCCTCTGTGCTTCCTCAACTTCCGTGGATTTTTCCCTCTCCAGGTTAGGGAAATTTTCTGTCATTATTTTTTAAAGAGGTATTCTATACCTTGTTCCTTTTCTTCTCTTTCTGGTATCCCTGTGAGTGAAATGTTGTTGAATGTCCTGTTCTCTTACAATTTTCTTAAGCTATCTTCATTTTTATTAGTCATTTTTCATGCAGCTGCTCTACCTGGGTACTTCTTTCTGCCTTGCCTTCCAGCTCACTGACTGATTCAGTCCTCTGTTTCATCCAGCCTGCTTGGAATTCCTTCAAGGTATTTCTTATTTCACATATTGTATTCTTAATTTTATCCTGGTTCTTTTTTCTTTTTTCCAAGTTCAAGGTGTCCTTTTTTTTAAGTATTTTTTACTGATTATGCTATTACACTTTTCCCAATTTTCCCCCTTTTATCCCCTCTCTGGCCTGCCCCCACAACCCTCCAGCTTTCCCCCTTCTTAGTTCATGCACATGGGTTATACATAGAAATTCCTTGAGCCCTCTCTTTGTTGTACCATTTTTTATTTTCCCCCATCTGTTTTATGCCTACTATTTATGCTTCTTCTTTCCTGTACCTTTTGACCCCTATTTCTCCCTTCCCTCTCCCCACTGAAATCCTCCATGTGATGTCCATTTCTCTGATTCTGTTCCTATTCTGATTGTTTGCTTAGTTTTTGTTTTCGTTGTTTTCTTTCCTTTTGTGTTCATTTTTTGATAGCTGTGTCTGTTGTCAATTTATTGTTCATATTTTTAAACTTTTTTTCTTAGATAAGTCCCTTTAACATTTCATATAATAAGGGCCTGGTGATGATGAAGTCCTTTAAACTGACATTATCTGGGAAGCAATTTATCTGCCCTTCCATTCTGGATGAAAGCTTTTCTGGATAGAGTAATCTTGAATGTAGGTCCTTGCCTTTCATGACTTCAAATACTTCTTTCCAGTCCCTATTCCCTACAAGGTTTCTTCTTAAAATCAGCTGATAACCTTATGGGCACTCCTTTGTAGGTAACTCTCTCCATTTGTCTTGCTCTTTCTAAGATTCTCTCCTTATCTTTAATCTTGGGTAGCTTAATGATGACATGCCTTGGTGTGTTCTTCTTTGGGTCCAATTTCTTTGGGGCTCTCTGGGCTTCCTAGACTTCCTGGGAGTCTATTTCCTTTGCCAGATTAGGGAAGTTTCCCTAACAAGTTCATTATTTGTTCAAATAAGTTTTCAATTTCTTGCTGTTCTTCTCCTTCTGGCATCCCTATGATTTAGATATTGGAATGTTTCATGTTGTCCCAGAAATTAGTAAGTCTCTCTTCACTTTTTTTTTACTTTTATTTTATTCATTTTTATTTTTATTTTTATTTTTTAATTTTAATTTGTATTTTTATTGTACAAGTACATTTTTATGCCTTCTACCCCCATCCCAGCCCACCCTCCAGCCCTCCCCACCTCCCTCCTGTTTCCACTCCCCTTTGTAATTGTCCATGTGTCCTTTATACTTGTTCCTGCAAACCGTTCACCCTCTTCCTCTGAAATTCCCTCCCCTCTCCCCTCTGGTCACTGTCAGCCTGTTCTCAGTCTCAGTGTCTTTGATTATATTTTGCTTGTTTGTTTTGTTGACTATGTTCCTGTTAAAGGTGAGATCATATGGTATTTGTCTTTCACTGCCTGTCTTATTTCGCTTAGCACAGTGCTTTCTGGTTCCAACCATGCTTTTGCAAAGGGTAGGAGCTCCTTCTTTCTTTCTGCTGCATAGAATTCCATTGTGTAAATGCACCATAGTTTTTTGATACACTCATTTACTGATGGGCACTTAGGTTCCTTCCAGTACTTGGCTATTGTATATTGTGCTGCTATGAACGTTGGGGTGCATAGGTTCTTTTTGATTGCTGTTTCAGGGTTCTTAGAGTATAATCCCAGCAGTGGAATTGCCAGGTCAAAAGGCAGTTCCATTTTTAGTTTTCTTAGAAAATTCCATACTGCTTTCCATAGTGGCTCTACCAGTCTGCAATCCCACCAACAGTGCACTGGGGTTCCTTTTCCTCCACAGTCTCTCCAACACTTGCTGTTTGTTGCTTTGTTTACGATGGACATTCTGATCAATGTGAAGTGGTATCTCATTGTGGTTTTAATTTGCATCTCTCTGATAGCTAGCAATACTGAGCATCTTTGCATGTGTCTCTGGATCCTCTGTATGTCCTCCTTGGAGAAGTGTCTTTTCTAGTCCTTTGCCCATTTTTTAATTCTTGTTTCTTCATTCTGTTCCAGTTGGATGTTTGTTTTTCTCTTTTGTTCCAAGTCATTGCTTTGAGTCCTGGTTTTCTTCCTGTCACTCTTGGTTCCCTGAGTATTTTGCTTTATTTCATTTTGGGTATCTTTCATTTGTGTTTTCATTTTTTGTCCAAGCTCAATCAGATCTGTGAGGATTTTGATTACCAGGACTTTAAATTCTCCATCAGATAGGTTGGCTATCACCTCATCACTTAGGTCTCTTTCTGAAGCTTTGCTCTGTTTTTTCATGTGGACCATATTTCATTGTCTTGATGCACCTGCTAAATTGTAAGGGGGTGGGGTTTTAGGTATTCACCCAGGCAGGGCAACCCTCTTTGCTGAGCTGCAGCACTGCCTCTGGGGGAGGGACCAAGGAGGAAACAATGCAGCTTGCCAGCTCAGCTTTAGCCCACTTTCCAATGAACTCTCATGTAAGACTGGGAGTATCTCTCACCACAGCAACCCCTGCCGTAGTCCACAGTCAGTTCTGAGTTTCAGTTTCACCTTCAGCCAGCCCTACCCATGCGGTCTGCCACTCTCCAAGATTTTTCTCAATGGGCCCCACCCGCATGGCTTTGCTGCAGGCTCTTCCCAGTCTGGTTGTTCTGGTTGATTTTTTTCTTTAATTCCTTGGTTGTCAGAGTTCCATGCAGCTTGATTTTCTGGCACTTGTCATTGTTTATTGATTTTAGATTGGTTGTTCTCCTTTTCATTTTGCGGGGAAGTGAAGGGATTCTACCTATGCCTCCATCTTGGCCGAAACTCTTATCCTGGTTCTTGTTTATAGTTTTTATTTCTTTTTTCATACATTGTAGTTCCTACTCCATTCCTTGTAGTTGTCAGTTAGTTCCTTGTGCATCCTTTTAACCCTTCTGTTGAATTCTTTATCTAATCACCTGCTTGCCTCCATTTCACTTAGCTTGTTTACTGTGGAATCCCCCATTCCTTTTTATTGGGGGTTCTGTCTTTGTCTCCCCATTTTAGGTGACTCTTCTTGTTTGTTTCTCTGATTCCAGATGCTCTACTTTGCCAGCTGTCTTTGTTTGGTGATCTTCTGTGGTAAGGGTTCTGTTGGACTCAGTGGTATGGTTTCTTTGATCTTCTTTTGATGCTCTAGGGTTGCCCTTTCTTCCATTTTTGTGGGCTCTCTTGTTGTACTTGGGCTTTACATGTTGGTAGCTCCTCTGTTGGTGCGTTCTCCCCTCCAGCAGATTTACTGGTATTCCCAGCTTCCAAGTTGTCTTGTATGCTGTTGTACAAGTTTTGGTTAAGAAAGCAGTATTACTAGACAACCAAACTTATGCCAGCCGAAAGAACCCCCCTACCACATCAGAAGTCTCAACCATTATTGAAATAAGATTAATAAAGGTGAAGAGAGATTGTGGATATATAAGATATGACAAAGGGAATATGACATGACTAAAAGAGGGGAAAATTTTGTTGTTTGGTAAGTGGAAGGAGAATTGATAAGTGTTGTGATAGAACCAAGATGAAGAACGGGAGACACAAAATTTACAACATAAGTAAAACACAAAGGGGCAAGGGGAATAATGAGATAAGAAGAGGAAATAGGGGAGGGAATTTCAGGGGAAAAGGGGAAGGGTTTACAGAAACAAGTATAAAGGACACATGGACAAAAACTAGGGGGGCGGGGGAATGGGAGGGAGGTGGGGAGGGCTGGGGTGGTGGGCTGGGGTGGGAGTAAAAGACAGAAAACTGTACAAGATCAACAATTAAAATAAAATTTTTAAAAAAGAAGAGGAAATAGTATTCTATGAAGTTTGAAGTAAAATGGAAAAGGTACTGGACCAACAGGAATAAAACTGCAGAAAAACAATAGCAGAGTTGATAACAATGACTGCTGAATGAAGTTTAATAAAGGTGGAAAGGGAATAAGAATATTGTAGAAAAGGAAAAGTAAATTAAGATGTTTATAGTAAAGAAAAATTATTTGAGAGGATGAGGTAGGAGACTAATAAGAGTAAAGAGTAAAGCCCAAATTGAGAGAGGGGGAATAAAGAAAAAAAGGGAAAGAGAAATAAAATTCCTTACTCAGCTGATCAGGGGCAAGACTATGGCAAAATGGAGTAAGACAATGGGAGAGTATTCTATGGCTATTAAAGTACAGCAAGAATTAGCTGTGGGATCCTGCACATGAGTGTGCATGAGGTGAGACCCAGAAAGATGGAGGAGTCAGCTTCAACTCCCATCACAACCTCAACTGTAACCTCAGCCTCAACCTCAGTGACCCCAACTGCACTGGAACAGCTGGATAAAGGACAGATCAGAAAGGCAGTGGAAGCTCTGTTGGCACATTCCAGGTCCAGGAAAAACGCAAATGGATTGCTTCTGAACGAGAAAGAAAATTTCTTCTTAATGGTGGTATTATGGAAAATTCCAAGTAAAGAACTAAGGGTCAAATTGTCCTTGCCTCATGGTATTCGATCAGATTTAGCAGATATCTGTTTATTTACTAAGGACGAACCCAATGTAACACCTGAAAAGACAGAATGTTCTTATAAGAAGCTTTTAAACAACCACGGCATTAAAACCATTTCTCAGGTTATCCCCTTCCGAACTTTAAAAAAGGAGTATAAAGCCTACAAGGCCAAACTCCACCTCCTGGGTAGTTTCGACCTCTTCCTTACTGATGCAAGAATCAGGCAGCTCTTACCCTCACACCTCAGGAGACATTTTTATAAGAGAAAGAAAGTTCCAGTACCTGTAAACCTTAAAGCCAAGAACCTTTCTAAAGAGATCAACACATCGATAGGTGGAACTGTCTTAAACATCTCTAAAAGTGGTTCTTGCAGCACTTTACGCATCAGTTGTACTGAATGCAGGCTCAGCACATCACCGAAAACGTTGTTGCTGTGATGATTATGCTCTCACAGAAATTGCCAGAGAAGTGGGAGAGTGTGAAACTCCTGTATGTGAAAACTGAGAGATCTGTTGCCCTTCCCGTCTTTTCTTCATTTGTCAGCATTTGGGATGAAGCCAAAAGAGTGTCCACTCCTAGTCAGAAGAAAAAAGAAGAAAAGAAAATACAAAAGCAAAAAGAATATAATGAAAAATGAAAGAAGAAAAGAAACAGAAAGCTAATGAAACAGGCTAGCAAGGTTACGTCAGCCCCAACCGCAGAGGAGGTGGCCGCTGAAACTAGTGGTGGTCCAGTAGAGGACCCTGGACCCCAGAAGAAAGAGACCCCCAAGCCTGAGAAGAAAGAGCTCTGCAGAGTAAAAGCCACCCAAAAAGTGCAAGACGAATCTGAAGAAGAAATTCCATTACTGGTTCCAATAGGAGAAACTCCCACCAAAGAAAACACAGAAATACAAAAACATGCCACAGGAAAGAAGTCTCTGAAAAAGGGTCCTGGTCCCAACACACCTCGTGGAAAGAAGAGAAAGTCCATTCCAGTTTTGAAGACCCCGAAAGCAGCAGAGCCCAAGAGTCCAGGTAAAAAAAAAGCACAGGGAAGAAGCCAAGAATCAAAGAAGAGGTGGAGAAGGAGAGAAACTCTCAGTTGGGGGAAAAAAGACCCAAGACAGGTGCCCAAAAAGCCAGAGGCCAAGTTCTTCACCACAGCTAATAAATCTGCAAGGAAAGCTCCCCACACCCCCAAACAATGGCCCAAGAAACCCAAAGTACTCCCGTCAACCTAAAGTCAGTGACTGAACCAGGAGGAAACATCAGAGCTTCCTGGAAAGCTTTTGGAAAATACCAGGTCCTATCACAATTCTCTGATTGTGAGACCGCAACTTAAATGTGTTTAAAACCCCCACAGGTGATTCTGATGTATGTTTGTGGGTGTAGGAACAGTAGTTTGAATCCATGTTTTAAATTGCTCTTCTGTGTATTTGCCAATATAGTAGAAAATACAGTGCTTTTATTAAAGTGTAACATTTGCTTCTGAGTAAAAATAAATAAATAAATAAATAAAAATAAAAATAAAGTACAAACAAGGTTCCAGCCAAAATGGAGACATAGGTAGAAAACCCTCTCTTCCTTGTACAACCAAAAGGAGGACAACAACCAATCTAAAATCAATAAATAACCAGAAGCACCAGAAAAATCAAACAGCACGGAATTCTGACAACCGAAGAATTAAAGAAAAAATCAACCAGAACAACCAGACTGGTAAGGCAGACCACGCAGGCCAACTCAGAAAAACCAAAGCAAGATGGCTGAGGGGCTGGGCTGGCTGCCAAGCTCCTCAGAGCTACACAGGAGGGACTGACTTAAGGGGGAAACTGAGACTCAGCTGACTCTGGGCTAAGGCTTGGGTTGCCGTGGTGGGAGATACTTCCGGTCTAACATGAGAGTCTGTTGGAACTGCGCCAGAGATGAGCAGGCAAACTGCATTGTTCCCTCTCTGGCCCCTCCCCCACAGGCAGCGCAGCAAAGAGGATTGCCCTGCCCAGGTGAATACCTAAGGCCCCACCCCTTACATCTTATCAGGTGTGCCAAGACAAAAAATTATGGCCCAAATGAAAGAACACAGCAAAACCTCAGAACTAAGTGATGAGGAGATAGCCAGCCTTTCTCATGGAAAATTGAAAGCCCTGGCACTCAAAATGCTCACAGAACTGATTGAGCTTGGTCAAAAAATGAAAAAAAAAGAAAAAGAAAGATACCCAAAACGAAATAAAGCAAAATATTCAGGGAACCAACAGTGACAAGAAGGAAACCAAGATTCAAAGCAATGATTTGGAACAAAAGGAAAAAATAAACATCCAACCAGAACAGAATGAAGAAACAAGAATTCAAAAAAATGAGGAGAGGCTTCGGAAACTCTGGGACAACTGTAAATGGTCTATCAGAATCATAGGGGTGACAAAAGGAGAACAAGAGTAAGAAGTTGAAAACTTATTTGAAGAAATAATAAAGGAAAACTTCCCCAATCTGGCAAAGTAAATAGACTTCCAGGAAATCCAGGAAGCCTAGAGAGTCCCAAAGAATTTGGACACAAAGAGGAACACACCAAGGCACATCATCATGCAGTTACCCAAGGATAAACATAAAGAGAATCCTAAAAGAAGCAAAAGGAAAGAGTTACCTACAAAGGAGTGCCCATAAGACTATCAGCTGATTTCTCAAAAGAAACCTTGCAGACAAGAAGGGGCTGTAAAGAAGTATTTGAGGTCATTAAAGACAAGGACCTACATCCAAGATTACTCTATCCAGCAAAGCTTTCATCTAGAATGGAAGGACAGATAAAGTGCTTCCCAGATAAAGTCAAATTAAAGGAGTTTATCATTACCAAGCCCTTATTATATGAAATTACTTATCTAAGAAATAGAAGAAAATCAAAAACTATGAACAGTAAATGACAACAAAGTCACAACTATCAACAACTGAACCTAAAAAAATTAAAACATAAACTAAGCGAACAACCGGAACAGGAACAGAATCAAAGAAATGTACATCATATGGAGGGTTTTCAGAGGTGGGGAAGGGAAGGATGAGGGGCAAGGTACAGGTAATAAGAAGCGTAGTTAGTAGGTGCAAAATAGATGGGGAGAGGGTAAGAATGGTATAGGAAACAGAAGTCAGTGAACTTATATGTACAACCCATGGACATGAACTAAGGGGGGGGCGGTGATGCTGGAGGGTTTGGAGGTGCAGGGAGGAAGATTGACAAAGGGGGGCAGGAATTGGGAAAACAAATAGCATAGTCAGTAAAACATACTTAAAAAAAGAAATATATGATCCGAATAAAAAGAATACAAAGTAAAAGACCAAGAGTAGTTTGTTATTTGGAATACAGGTGAACTAAAAGAAGAAAAATTAGAATTCTAGAGTGAAAGGGAAAATAAAAAACAATCAAACATTAAAAAAAAAACAAAGAAAAAACTAAATTAACAGAAAAGAGAAATTTTAAAAGTGCAAGTTATGAAAGATAGCAAAGTGAAATTTCTCTCAGCTGTTAGTGTTCTCCTTCTGATTTCTTTCTGGATCCCTCTTATTTTCTCACAGGTCCAGGTCATATTGTCTTACTCCTGGCAAGGAGGGGGCGGGCAGGGGTAATGGGAAGCCTCCTGCTGATTTTAAACCTGCTCAGTTGGTTTTGCAGGTCTTCCCAGATCCTGCAGGAAGAGGGGGGGTTGGGGCTTGGCTCTGTCTTTTTCCTTTCCTATGGTTCCTCAAGGATGGGGCCTCAGTCTGAGCTACCATAATCACAGGTAACCAGTTTCCAACCATGCCCTCAGAGTATTGTGCGGCCCACACTGTCCACTCTGTGCATTTATGCTAGGCCCACGCTGATAATCCACCTCATTTTGGAACCTTCTGATCAGCCCATGAGATGCAATGAGTGGGAGCAAATAACACCCCTCTTCCTCTCTGTTGGCTTAGATCCTGTGCATGCGAGGTGTGTGCACATTAGCTCAGTTCCCCTATTGAAAGAAGTCTCTCATTCATTTACTGATGGGCACCTAGGTAGCTTCCAACACTTGGCTGTTGTAAATTGTGCTGCTATGAACATTGGGGTGCATAGGTTCTTTTCTTTTTTATTGCTGTTTCAGGGTTCTAAGGGTATAATCCTAGCAGTGGAGTTGCTGCGTCAAAAGGTAGATCCATTTTTAGTTTTCTTAGAAAATTCCATACTGTTTTCCACAGTGGTTGTACCAGTCTGCAATCCCACCAACAGTGCACTGGGGTTCCCTTTCCTCCACAGCCTCTCCAACACTTGTTGTTTGTTGCTTTGTTTACGATGGACATTCTGATCAATGTGAAGTGGTATCTCATTGTGGTTTTAATTTGCATCTCTCTGATAGCTAGCAATACTGAGCATCTTTGCATGTGTCTCTGGATCCTCTGTATGTCCTTCTTGGAGAAGTGTCTGTTCAAGTCCTTTGCCCATTTTTTAATTGGATTGCTTGTCTTTTTAGAGTGGAGTTGTGGAAGTTCTTTATATATTTTGGAGATTAAAAAACTATGGTACATTTACACAATGGAATTCTATGCAGCAGAAAGAAAGAAGGAGCTTCTACCCTTTGCAAAAGCATGGATGGAACTGGAGAGCATCATGCTAAGGGAAATAAGCCAGGCAGTGAAAGACAAATACCATATGATCTCACCTTTAACAGGAACCTAATCAACAAAACAAACAAACAAGCAAAATATAACCAAAGACACTGAAATAGAGAACAGGCTGCCAGTAACCAGAGGGGAGAGGGGAGTGAATTTCAGGGGGAAAGGGGTAGGGTTTACAGGAACAAGTATAAAAGACACATGGACAAAAACTAGGAGGGGATGGAAATGGGAGGGAGGTGGGGAGGGCTGGGGGAGTGAGCTGGGATGGGAATAAAAGATAGAAAACTGTAATTGAACAATTAAAATTAAAAAAATAATAATAAAAAGAAAGAAGTTTCTCTGGGCATCACTCCTTTCCCAAGCTCCTGCTGTCCCGTTTGACCAATCCATGAGGTGCCCTGAGTGGGAGCAAATTGCATCCCCAGTCTTCCCTCTTTGCTGACCTGGTTGCTATGTGTGTGAGGTCCCTGCATGAGCAAAGTCCCTGCTTGGTGGTTGAGTCCCCTTATGACAAAAGTCTCTTTGGGTGCCACCTGCAACTCTTAACAAGCACCCAGCTTTCCACACAGTCCAACTCTCTGACCAGCCCAGAGTCTATTTGGGTCACTGCCAGTCATGGCCCATCTCTTCTTCCAGTTCCAGGTGTCATCCACTCCCCAGTTTCTGCGATACTGTCCCAGTCAGCAACCACCACACCAGCCAGGGTACACCAACAGCGTTGTATCACTTACTGCCTTTTTATCCCTTCAGCAACTTTACACATCAATTGTCTTCTGGCAGGGTCTGAGACTTCCCCACTCTGGGAGGGAAGGGAGCTGCTTGGTTGCTATCACTGACCTGACTCTCCTTCAGTGCTCCCAAGGCAGCCCCAATCTCTGGTGCAAGGGACCTTCCCATCAGCCTACAAAAATCTTACCATCCATTTTTAAGCATCATCTACACACTTAGCTAACAAACTTCATATCAGCTTGGATTCTGTTGGCTATTCACTTTGTTCTTTTTTTTTATGTTCTTTATTATTTATTGTTGTTCAAGTACAGTTGTTTACAGTTGTTTCCATTTTCCCCCCACCACTCTCCCACATCCCACCAACCCCCACCTCCCAACCTCAATCCTACCCCCTTTTGGCTTTGTTACAAGGTCTAGTTGTTTTTTTTTTAATATATTTTATTGATTATGCTATTACAGTTGTCCCATTTCTCCCCCATCATTCCCCTCCACCCTACCCACCCTCTCCCACCCACATTCCCCCCTTTAGTTCATGTCCATGGGTCATAAGTTTTCTAGCTTCCACATTTCCCATACTATTCTTGCCCTCCCCCTGTCTATTTTTTTCCCATTATCTATGCTACTCATTCTCTGTACCTTTTCCCCCCTCTCCTCCTCCCACGCCCCTGTTGCTAACCCTCCATATGATCTCCATTTCTGTGGTTCTGTTCCTGTTCTAGATGTTTGCTTAGTTTGCTTTTGTTTTAGGTGTGGTTCTTGATAGCTATGAGTTTGTTGTCTTTTCACTGTCATAGTTTTATCTTCTTTTTCTTAGATAAGTCCCTTTAACATTTCATATAATAAGGGCTTGGTGATGATGAACTCCTTGAACTTGATCTTATCTGAGAAGCACTTTATCTTCCCTTCCATTCTAAATGACAGCTTTGCTGGATAGAGCAATTTTGGATGTAGGTCCCTGCTTTTCAAGATTTCAAATATTTCTTTCCAGCCCCTTCTTGCCTGGAAGGTCTCTTTTGAGAAATCAGCTGACAGTCTGATGGGAACTCCTTTGTAGGTGACTGTCCCCTTATCCCTTGCTGCTTCTAGAATTCTCTGCTTCATTTTAATCTTGGCTAATGTAATTACAATGTGCCTTGGTGTGTTCCTCCTTGGGTTCAACTTCTTTGGGACTCTCTGAGCTTCCTGGATGTCCTGGTAGTCTATTTCCTTTGCCAGATTGGGGAAGTTCTCCTTTATTATTTGTTCAAATAAGTTTTCCACTCGTTGCTGTTCTTCTTCCCCTTCTGGGACCCCTATAATTCGGATGTTGGGACGTTTAAAGATGTCCTGGAGGTTCCTAAGCGTCTCCTCATTTTTTTGAATTCTTGTTTCTTCCTCGTTTTCTGTTTGGTTGTTAGTTTCTTCCTTCTGGTCCACTCCATTGATTTGAGTCTCAGTTTTCCTTCCATCTCTATCAGTTCCCCATGCATCTTCCTTCATTTCACGGATTGTAGCCTGCATTTTTTCATCTAGTTTGTGAGCAAAATCAACCAATTCCGGGAGCATTTTGATGACCAGTGCTTTGAACTGTGCATCTGACAGGTTGGCTATCTCTTCACTGCTTAGAGGAATTGGCTCTGGGGCTTTTATTTGTTTTCCGGTTTGAGCCATTTTTGGTGGGGTTTTTTTTTTGTTGGGTTTTTTGTTGTTGTTGTTGTTGTTGTTGTTGTTGTTTTGGTTTTAGTCTGGTCGCAGCTATTACGTAGTGAGGGGGTGGAGCCTTAGGTGTTCCTCAGGGCGGGGCAGCCCACTCGCTGGGTTGTGACGCTATAGGTGGGGGCGAGGTCTGAGAAGGAGCAATGGCGCCTGCTCCGCTCTCTCCTGGATTCAGTCCCCTCCACCACTTCCCCTCCGCCTGGACCGTCTGCACGCTCAAATGTGGGACCACCTGGTCAGTCAGCCAGCCGCCTTGTGCGGCCTCACTGGGTCTGCACAGTTGCCCCCCTGTGCCCAGGGTCTGCCAGCTGCTGCCTGTGGGCCCGGGGACCGCCAGCCGCCGCCTGTGCACCTGGGAACTGCCAGCCGCTGCTACTTGCGTTCCTGGGTCCGCACCCCCACTTTCTCCTGCCGCGACTCCGCCCCTCTTACCGGTCTGGATGAATTGTTGTTGGACTTCCGTACAGTTCAGTTTTCTATAAGTTCTGGTTGTTTTCTTGTTTCTAAATATTTGTTGTCCTTAATTTTGGTTGTGAGAGGAGGCACAGTGTGTCTGCCTACGCCTCCATCTTGGCCGGAAGTCCCTTCACTTTGTTCTTGAGAAGATCGACTAAGTGTAGTTGGGTGCACAAGCACATGGGCTCAGTTCCCACCTACACTGCCTCCTCCTCCCAAAGTCATTCAGTGCATTTTTATATGCCAGTAACTAAATAAGAGAAAGGGAAATTAAGAAAACAATCCCATTCATAATTACTTCAAAAAGAATAAAATATCCCACTTGACCATGATGTACAATCTTTTTAATATATTCCTGGATGTGATTTGCCAATATTTTGATGAGGATTTTAGCGTCTGTATTCATGAGTGATATAGGCCTGAAGTTTTCTTTCTTTGTTGTGTCTTTATCTGGTTTTGGGATTAGGATGATGCTACCTTCATAAAAAGAGTTTGGGAGTCTTCCATCATCTTGAATTTTTTGGAATAGTCTGAGAAGTACAGGGGTTAGCTCTCCTTAAATGCTATGTAAAATTCTGCTGTGAAACCATCTGGTCCAGAGCATTTGAGTGTCAGAAGCTTTTGGATTACTGTTTCAATTCCATCAGCTGTTATTGGTCTGTTCAGGCTTTATGCTTCTTCTTCATTCAGTTTTGAAAGATTATATTTTTCTAGAAACTTGTCCATTTCATCTGAGTTTTCAAATTTCTTGGCATATAGTTCTTTGTAGTAAATTCTTACAATCCTTTCTATTTCTCTGGTTTCAGTTGTAATCTCTCCTCTTTCATTTCTGATTGTGTTTATTTGGTCCTCTCTCTCTTCTTTTCTTGATGAGTCTGCTTAAAGGCTTGTCAATCTTGTTTATCTTTCCAAAGAACCAGCTCCTGGATTCATTGATCCTTACAATTGTGCTTTTAGCTTCTATGTCATTTAATTCTGCTCTGATCTTGGTTATTTCCTTCTTTCCACTTGCTGTGGGCTGTCTCTCTTATTGTTCTTCAAGTTCTCATAGATATACAATTAGGTTGTTTATTTGAAATGTTTCTATCTTTTTAGGTAGGCCTGTATTACTGTAAATGTCCCTCTCAGAACTGCCTTCACTGTGTCCCTTAAGTTTTGGGTTGATGTGAATTCCTTTTCATTTGTTTCCAGAATCTTTTTGATTTCTTCCTTGATGTCATTCTTAACCCATTCATTGTTTAATAATAAGCTACTCAATCTCCATGAGTGTGAGTGTTTTTAAGTTTTTTGTTGAGGTTGGTTACTAGTTTCAGTCCCTTGTGGTCAGAAAAAATGCTTGACATGAGTTCCATTTTCTTGAATTTGTTGAGGCTTGTTTTGTGTCCTATTATGTGGTCTATCTTTGAAAATGTTCCATGTGCATTTGAAAAGAATGTGCATTTATCTTCTTTGGGATGAAAGGAGATTATATATATATATATAAAATCAGTCAAGCTCATTTGATCTAGGACATTGTTCAATGCCACAATATCTTTGTTGATATTTTGTTTGGAAGATCTGTCCATTTTTGACAGTGGGGTGGTGAAATCCCCTACTGTAACTGTGTTGCTGTCAATATGTTTCTTGAAGTCCTCCAAGATTTTCTTTATGTATTTGGGTGCTGCTATATTGGGTGCATATATATTTACAAAGTTTATGTCTTCTTGATGGATTCTCCCCTTGAATATTATGAAGTGACCTTCTGGGTGTCTCTCTTTTTTTACATTTTATTTTAATTGTTGTTTAAGTACAGTTTTCTGCCTTTTACCCCCATCCCAGCCCACACCCCCAGCTCTCCCCACCTCCCTCTTATTTCCACCCCCAACCCTTTTTATTGTCCATGTGTCCTTTATACTTACTTGTTCCTGAAAATCCTTCCCCTTTTCCCATGAAATTCCCTCACTTCTCCCCTCTGGTCACTGGATATCTCTTTTTATGGCCCTTGTTTTGAAGTCTATTTTGTCTGATATGAGTATTACTTCCCTGGCTTTTTTTTTTTTTTTTCCTGTTCATTTGCTTGGAATATTTGTTTCCATCTGTTCACTTTCAGTCTACTTAGGTCTTTTGTCCTGAGGTGGGTCTCTTGTAGGCAGCATATGTGCGGGTCATGCTTTCTTACCCATTCAGCTAGTCTATGTCTTTTGATTGGAGCATTTAATCCATTTATGTTTAAGATTATTATTGATAGGTACTTGTTCGTTGCCATTTTTTCATACCTGTGTTCTTCTCTCTCTCTCTCACTCTTTTTCTTCCATTTCTTAAAGCAGTCCCTTTAGCATCTCTTGAAAAGCTGGTTTGGTGGTGGTGTATTCTTTTAGACTTTTTTTGTCTGGGAAGCTCCTTATTTGGCCTTCCATTTTAATTGAGAGTTGCTGGATAAAGTAGTCTTGGTTGCAGGCCTCTGGTTTTCATTACTTGGAATATTTCTTGCCATTCTCTTCTGGCTTGGAGCATTTCCATTGAGAAGTCAGCTGCTAACCTTATCAGCACTCCCTTGTATGTCACTTCCTGTTTCTCCCTTGCTGCCTTTAAGATACTGCCTTTGTCTTAGAATTCTGCCATTTTAATTATGACATGTCTTGAAGTGGACTTCTTTGGGTTCCTCTTGATTGGGACTCCCTGTGTTTCCTTGGATTTGTGTGACTTTGTCTCTCATCAAATTAGGGAAGTTTCCCATCATTACTTTTTAAAACAGGTTTTCTATCCCTTGCTCTCTTTCTTCTTCTCTTTCTGTTATATTCCTGTTATATGGATATCATTACATTTCATGTTGTTTTGCATTTCCCTTAACCCCTATTCATTCTTTCTGAGCCTCTTTTCCCTTTCTTGCTCTATCTGGGTGTTTTTTTTCTACCTTGTCCTCCTGGTTGCTGATTCGATCCTCTGCTTCATCCAGCCTGCTTGTAATTCCTTCTAGTGTGCTTTTTATTTCTGAGATTTTATTGTTTATTTCTTTCTGGGTTTTTGTTTATAGTTTCATTTCCTTTTTCATGCTGATGTAGTTCTCATTCAGTTCCTTGCAGTTATCTGTGAGATCCTTGAGCATCTTTATAACCATTATTTTTAATTCTATATCTTGTAGTTTGATTACCTCCATTTTGTTTAGCTCTTTTAGTGGGGAGTCTTCCATTCCTTTTGATTGCATGTTCTTTTTTTTTTGTCTCCCCATTTTAGGTAACTCTTTTTATTTGTTTCTGCGCTTCCTGATGTTTCACTTTTCTAGCTATCTTTGTCAGGTGAACATCTATGGTAGGAATTCTTTGGGGTTCAGTGGTGTGGTCTCTTTGATCTTCTTGTCTGGATGCTCTAGGTTTGCCTTTTCCTTGGTTTGTGTGAGCTCTCTTGTTGTACTTGGGTTTTTACCTTTTGGTGGTTCCTTTGCTGGTGGTTTTTCTCCTCCAGCAGGTATACTGATGTTCACAGCTCCGCCCTATTTTTGTATGTGATCAGTGGCAGGGGATAGGCAAAATGGATTAAGACAGCAGAGGAGTATTTTATGGGATTTAAAGTACCAGCAAGTAGAGAAGAGATACAAGATTCTTTGGATAAATATAGTGTTAATTGTGATATTTCCCCCAACTAGCCACTTTTTATAAAAGGTGAAAGAGAGATAAGACTCTTGTTATAGGGGAAGATGATTGTGAGCTTAATATAGAAAACAGAATGCTTGTGCAAGGTTAGATGATGGGATATAGTATGATTAAAGGATAGAAATTAGGCATAGCATGACAGAGACTAGAGTTAACCACAATAATAATAATGCTGAGGATTAAAGTGAAGTGGGGTAAGATCAAGGAGGGTTGCTGTGTAGTATGTATAATTGTATGGAACAATAATTGTTTATAATAGTACCGGAACAACAATAATATGACAAGAAATATTTGATTTGGATAAACAGAATCGAAAGTACCCAATCAAGCGTTCTGTGTTATTGGAACAAGGGTGAAGTGAAAGAAGGAAAATTAAAATACAATAAAGAGAGAATAAGGAAAACCAGTCAAAAATGCAATTAAACAGAGGTAGAAAATGAGGAAAACTAAACATAAGGAAGAGAACTAAAAAAATACTAATAAAATAAAAGTGGTAAAAATAATGAAAAAATAATAATAAATATAAACAATAAAATGCCAGCTCTATAGGACATCAAAGTGACATTTGTCTGTTTCTCAGTTTTTGGAGTTAGCCTTGTGCTCCCCCTTTGGATCTGTCTCTGGACCCTTTGTAACTCCACGTCTTATTGTCTCACTTGGGGGAAGGAAAAAAAGAGAGAGAAACAAAAAAAGATAGAAAAAATAATAATAAACATCCTGCTAACTGTTCAGCAAGTTCTGCTGGTATTTCTAGATGCCACAGGAAAACGGGCTGGGCTTTGCTTTTCTCCCTCCCTATGGTTTTGAGAGGATGGAGACCAGGTCTGGGCCACAATATTTACACTTCCCTGGCCTCCCGCCCAGGTATGCCATGAGCTGCCAGACTCGCATCAGCCACTCAGTCTCTGGGTGCAAACCTGAGTTAATCTCAGGAGTGCTGTTTCACCCAGCCACTCAGTCTCAGGCATGGGGCTCCAATCAGCCTCTAGGTGCACAGCGTGAGACAAGCTCATGCACGTGGTTCCACTTAGCCACTCTGGGCATGCAGCTCAAATCACTCTTGGGTGAGCCAGCAGCTCCTCAAGAGTTTCTTACAAAGCAGCTGCCCACCGTTCTTAACAAATGAATGGCTTTTCACACAGCCCAACTTCCCAACCAGTCTGGAGACTATCCAAGTCAGGGTCTGACATGGCCCCACTCCTCCTTTCTCCAGGTGTCTCCTGGAACCTCAATTTCTCTGGTGTCGGCCTCCACAGTCCCAGCGGATGTGTACCACCTCTGTGTGTCTCCCACTTTGTCTCTATTCCCCACAGTGACTTCCAGCATCCAAGACCCTCCTTGTGCCAGACTGCCCTCCCTGCGCTGGTAGGGGAGGGAGCTAGTGGTCTAACTCTCCTTCTGTATCTTAGGGCAGGCCCCGGGCCAGGGTCTGCAGGAGCCTTGGTCCCTGCGCAGATCCCAGGGGCCTTACCATCCCAATGCAATCTCCTCACCATCTGTTTTTCAATGTCCTTTGCAATTTTTGTCCTCCAAACTTCATATAAGCTGGGGCTACACAGGCTGTTCACTCTGTTCTTCTGAAGATCAGTTAGATGTTGCAGCTGGGCACAAGGAGAACTGGGTTCTGTTCCTACCTACCTCACTGCCATCTTCAGATGGTGCCTGTTTGTTATTTCTTTATGTTTAATCCAAGTCCCAGAGTCTCAGTCTGCAGATCTGGGAGACGGCCCAGTAGGCAAGGAAATCTTCAGCATCTTGCAGGGAAGGATCTCCAAGCCAGGTGTCCAGCAGGGCAAAGTCCTCAGTCCAGCAGGGCACAGCCTCCAGCAACTCATGCTGAGGGAGGTCAGCATGGCATGCAGCAGCACTCTGGTGTGTCAAAAGACCTTTATTTTAGTTATAATTATTAATTCTCTTTTTATAGCTGACTTGATATTAATTTATTTATATTTTTTACTATTTTTTATCGTTCAAATGCAGTTCTCTCTATTTTTCTACCATCACTTCCCTCCATCCTACCCACCCCCACCTCCTACATTCCATCTTCCCCCTTTTGGCTTTGACGATGAGTCCTTTATATATGTTCCAAAATGACCCCCATTGTCCCCTCTCCCTTCCCCTCTGGTTACTGTCAGTTTGTTCTTTATTTCAATGTCTCTGGTTATATTTTACTTGCTCATTTTGTTGATTAGGTTCCACTTATAGGTGAGATCATATGGTATTTCTCTTTCACCACCTGGATTACTTCACTTAGCATGATGCTCCCCAGTTGCATTCATGATGTTGCAAAGGGTAGGAGCTCCTTCTTTATTTTTGCTGAGTAGTATGCCATTGTGCAAATGTACCACAGTTTTTTGATCCACTCATTTAATGACTTATTAGTTCTTGGTAAATTTTTCAAGCTACTTTCTTTTCTAAAAATATAGCAACACCCTAGTGTTTTCATCTTTATTTTTTTATTGTTGTCAAGTACAGTTGTCTCCATTTCCCCCCACCACTCTCCAATGTCAAGCTATTTTCCTGATAAATTTTGTAATAGATAACAAACTTATTTTTGTAAACTCAGGTAAAACAAAAGTACTGTATTCAATATTAATAACTCTAAAAGGCATATATATTTATTCAAACCAAACCTAAACCAGTTTTAATATCAAGTATTTTTTCAGATTATATAATCCTAAAAAACATTTGGTATACTTTCTATTTCCTAACTTATATAAGCATTTACAACCTAGTGATACCATCCAGAGGCAGAAAACACTATACCATATATAAACACAAACACAGATATCACAAAGATCATACATATAAAACAATTACTAATAATTTTGGAGAAGACACTAGATTTTCTATTTGCCCTTTACAATTTTTAAGGAGGCTGGCAAAAGGGTGTGGTGTCAGGCACAAGCTACTTCAGCTGCTTGCGCTCTTTTGTTTGTTTTCTAAATATATGATTGTTATTATTTTGGTCCATTACTATTTAGTCCCCTTATACCCCTCTTTTCCCAGAAATCGCCACACTGTTGTCCATGTCAGTGAGTCCTTTTCCCTTTTTGCTCAATCCCTCTACCCCCTAACCTCCCCCAAACTAGCTGTCATGTGTTCTCCATCTATGAGTCTGTCTCTGTTTTATTGTTAGTTGAGTTTGTTCATTAGATTCCACATATGAGTGAAATCATATGGTATTTCTCTTTCTCTGACTGGTTTATTTCACTTAGTATAGTGTTCTTCAGGTCCATGATACTGTTGCAAAAGAAAATTTTCACAGCCTGGTACTGGCATAAAAACAGGCACGTGGACCAGTGGAACAGAACAGAGAGCCCAGAAATAAACCGAAGTCTCTACAGTCAATTAATATTCGACAAAGGGGGCAGCAACATAAAATGGAGTAAAAATAGCCTCTTCAACAAGTGGTGTTGGGAGAACTGGATAGCTATGTGCAAAAAAATGAAACTTGAGCACCAACTTACATCATACACAAAAATAAATTCAAGGTGGATAAAAGATTTAAATATAAGCCGTGACACCATTAAAGTCCTAGAGGAGAACATAGGCAGGAAGATTTCAGATATTTCACACAGCAACATTTTTACTGATATGTCCCCTAAAGCAAGGGACATAAAGGAAAGAATAAACAAATGGGATCTCATCAAAATAAAAAGCTTCTGCACGGCCAAAGAAAACAGTATTAAAATAAAAAGAGAACCAACTGTATGGGAAAACATATTTGCCAATGATACCTCAGAGAAGGGTTTAATCTCCAAAATATACAAAGAACTTACATGACTCCACTCTAAGAAGACAAGCAACCGAATTAAAAAATAGGCAAAGGACTTGAACAGACACTTCTCCAAGGAGGACATACAGAGGATCCAGAGACACACAGAAAAATTCTCAGTATCACTAGCTATCAGAGAGATGCAAATTAAAACCACAATGAGATACCACTTGACACCAGTCAGAATGGCCATCATAAACAAAGCAACAAACAACAAGTGTTGGAGAGGTTATGGAGAAAAGGGGACCCTCGTGCACTGTTGGTGGGATTGCAGACTGGTACAACCACTGTGGAAAGCAGTATGGAATTTTCTAAGAAAACTAAAAATGAATCTACCTTTTCACCTGGCAGTTCCACTGCTGGGATTATCTTCTAAGAAACCTGAAACATCAATCTATAAGAACCTGTCACCCCAATGTTCATAGTAGCACAATTTACAATAGCCAAGTGCTGGAAGCAACCTAAGTGCCCATCAGGAAATGCATGGATCAAAAAACTATGGTATATTTACACAGTGGAATATACACAGCAGAAAGAAAGCTATGTAGTCCCTACCCTTTGTGATAGCATGGATGAAACTGGAGAGCATTATGCTAAGTGAAATAAGCCAGGTGATGAAAGACAAATACCGTATGATCTCATCTATAAATGCAACCTAATCAACAAAACAAACAAGCAAAATATAACCAGAGACATTGAAATAAAAAACAAACTGTGACAGTAACCAGGGGTAACAGGATAAAGATAGGAAAGGGTTGTCAAGGAACATGTATAAAGGACCCATGGACAAAGCCGATGAGGGGAAAGGATTGAGGGTGGAATGTAGGGGTAGGTGTAGGGGTAAGTGGTGGCAGGAAAATGGAGATAACTGCACTTGAAGAACAATGAAAAAATGAGATGCTCAACATCAATAACATCAAAGAAATGCAAATTAAAGCCACAGTGGGACATCACCTCATACCTATCAGAATGGCTGTCATCAATAAATCAATAAGCAACAGTGCTGGCGAAGATGTGAAGAAGGGGAAATTCTTTTGCACCCTTGGTGGGAATGCAGATCCACTTCTGGAAATTTATGTAAAGAAAACCAAAACACTAATTTGAAAGAATATATGCACCCCTATGTTCATTGAAGCATTATTTGCAGTAATCAAGATTTGGAAGCAGCCCAAGTGTCCATCAATAGATGAATGGATTTAACAGCCATAGTACATTTGCACAATGGAATACTACTCGGCCTAAAAAAGAAAATTTTAATCTTTGCGACAGCATGCCTGGATCTGCAGAACGATGCTAAGTGAAGTAAGCCAGTCAGAAAAAGACAAATACCATATGACTTTACTCATATGTGGAATCTAATGAACAAACTGAACTTACAAGCAAAATATAGACAGACTCAGACAGAGAGCAGGCTGGGGAGGTTGGGGGGTGGAGGGATTGAGCAAAAAGAAAAATAACTCACGGACATGGACAATAATGTGGCGATAGTAGGGGGCAGGGGTGGGTGGAGGTGAAAGAGGGTGTAAGGGGCATAAATGTAATAGGAAAATACAATAAAAATAAACTATTAAAAAATTTAAGCTGTGGTACATTTACACAATGGACTACTCAGCCATAAAAAAAGAAGGAAATATTACTTTTTGAGACAGCCCAGATGGACCTAGAGATTATTGTGTTAAGTGAGATAAACCAGTCATAGAAAGACAATTACCATATGATCTCACTCATATGTGAAATCTAATGAACAAAGTGGAGACAGACTCATGGATGTACAGAACAGACTAAGAACTGTTAGAGGGGGAGAGCATTGGGGGCTGGCTCAGACGGAATTAAGCAATGAAAACAAAAGACTTATGGACACAGACAACCATATGGTGATTGCCAGAGGGGAGGGGGTGGGGGAGGTAGAAGAAGGTAAAGGGAAGATAAATGGTGATGAAAGGAGATGACTTGAGGTGTTGAACACACAATACAATATACATATGATGTATTGTAGAATTGTGTACTTGAAACCTATACAGATTTTTAAAAGATTTTATTTATTTTATGTTTAGAGAGAGGGGAACAGAAGGAAAAAGAGGGAAACATCAATGCATGGTTGCCTCTTGCATGCCCCCTACTGGGGACTGGTCCCCAACAGAGGCATGTGCCCTGACTGGGAATCGAACCAGTGACTCTTTGGTTCACAGACCTGAGCTCAATCCACTGAGCTACACCAGCCAGAGCTGAAACTTATATAATTTTAATGTCACTTCGATAAACTCAAGTTAAAAAAATATCTATTCAGATCCTCTGCCTATTTTTTAATCAGATCGTTTGGGGGCTTTTTATGATTAAGCTATATGATTTCTTTATAGATTTTAAATATTAACCCCTTATCAGATATATGACTTGAAAATACTTTCTGCCATTAGTAAGTTGCCTTTCATTTTATTGATGACTTCTTTTCCTGTGCAGAAGCTTTTTAGTTTGATGTAGTCCAACTTGTTTATTTTTATATTCTTTATATATACAGATATATGAATATGTATTATATATATAATTGTCATCTGTGGGAGGATTAGCCTGATAGAAGTTACTTGGCCAATGCTGAAAGTGAAATTCTATAGATTGTCTTAATTGATTTAATAGAATGGCTTTTCCTAATGATATTTGTTTATTATTTTTTATTGTTGTTCAAGTACAGTTGTCTCCATTTTCACCTCACCATGCCCTCCTGCCTCACCCATCCCCACCTCCCACCCTCCAACCTAACCCCATTTGGCTTTGTCCATGTGTTCTTTAGACATGTTTCTTGATGTCCCTTCCTCTATTATCCCCTATTATCCCTCTTCCCCATCCTCTCTGGTTTGAATAGGCAACTTCCTCTAACAAAAAATCTACGTTGGGTACATAATAGTACCTAATAGATATGTGTTGAAAATTCCAGTTATGAGTATTAGTATTACATTTTACTACAGTGGGTTCAGCTGTAAATATTCTTTAGACTAGAAAATAAATAATCCTTGTTGGGAGCTCTATGGGTATCAAAGCTTCTTAAGATGGTTTTCTATTTCATCTGTGTAAACTGTATGCTCATTGGAACAGTTGACTTGGGTCTGTTGCTTATTAGTACCATCTTGATTTAGGTTAGGTCAAGAATTGGCTATTGTCCTCAGTCTGACCCTGTGCTGAACCACATGACAGGTCGGGAATTAATGATCATGTATGCCAGGCTGCAGGGGGTCCCTGAGCCAAACATCTACAAGTACGTAGAAACATTTTTGCATTCAATGCACCTGGAAACCCATGCTGACAAGTTTCTCTACACATACAGGTAAGATACTATATTGTTGCCATCATTACTCTGCCTGCCTGTGTTTCTGCTGTTAACCTGATCCCTCTGTCCCACAGAAGCAATGACTGAAATAACATCATGTCCTATCAGGGTTCAGATGTCGAGAATAAGGCAGATCCCACTTTTATGATGTCAACATTTTGCAGACATGAGCCTTTGCATTTCAAAAAGAGCACCTTCATTTCTATCTCCATACAGTTCTTTATCTCTCTAAAACAAAAATATTATACCAATAATGATACTAAAATAAATTACAAAAAAAATGTCATTTTAATGAAAATGAGTTGATATGTACACCTGGATTTGGGCCTGCTACTTTGTAATTCATGTCAAATCAGCATTCTGGATATATGAACTCATTCTTTCCTATGAATTAATGACTTGTGTACCCTTATTTTTTTTTCTTTCTCCTCCACTTTCTCTCCTCTCCTTCGATGATTAAGTGGAGGAGACAAACGTAAATTGAATACTGCTATTGCCCTAATGGGAAAGCCCTCAGTTGTCTTCCTGGATGAGCCATCTACTGGCATGGACCCAGTAGCCCGGCGCCTTCTCTGGGACACAGTGACATGGATGAGTAAAAGTGGCAAAGCTATCATCATAACTTCCCACAGGTATGACCCATTGGGAGGTTTGGTTGAGAGTAAGAAGAGTTTGGGAGGGCCCTGACCAGTGTCTCAGTGGGCTGGGTGTCATACTGCAAACTAAAGAGTCAACAGTTTGATTCCTGGTCAGGGCACATGCCTAGGTTGTGGGCCAGATTCCTGGTTAGCAGCATGTGAGAGGCCCATCAATGTTTCTCTCCCTCTTTTTCTCCCTCCCTTCTTCTCTCTCTAAAAATAACTAAATAGAATATTTTTACTTTTTTATTTTATTTTTCACTGTTATTCAAGTACACTGTCTCCATTCCCCTCTAACCCAGCAATCCCCACCTCCCACCCCTGATCTCACCCACCTCCTTGGTTTTGTCCATGTGTCCTTTATAGTTGTTCCTGAAAACCCTTCCCCCTTTTGCCCCCTATTATCCCCACTCATCTCCCCTCTGGTTACTATCACTTTGCTCTTAATTTCAATGTCTCTGGTTATATTTTTGCTTGCTTGTTTATTTTGTTGACTAGGTTCCACTTACAGGTGAGATCATATGGTATTTGTCTTTCACTGCCTGGCTTATTTCACTTAGCATAATGCTCTCCAGTTCCATCCATGCTGTCATGAAGGGTAGGAGCTCCTCCCTTCTTTCTGCTGCATAGTATTCCATCATGTAAATGCACCATAGTTTTTTGTTCTACTAATTCCCTCCTATGCTCTTTTAAAAATATTCTATTTATCCACCAGTAAATGAATGGGTAAATAGAATATTCTTTAAAGATGATGGATAAATAGAATATTTTTAAAAGAGTATAGGAGGGAATTAGTGGAGCCTCAAATATGTCAGTGAACTTATCTAAGTATGTGAGCTACATAAGAGGTAGAGACTAATTTTTGGCTAAAGCCAAGAATTCTAAATTGAGTTCTGAAATCCAGAATGAAGAAAAGATAAGAAGTAAGGAAACTCTTTCTGTCATAGATTTAGGAATCAATTCTTTTGAATTTTAAAATCTCCTCTTCTCAAATATGGTCTTACAGGTGATACTCTACAATACCAAGCTTTTCTACTGCAAATGTTACCTTATAGTCCTAGCTCTGTTGTGAAATGCTGAATTTTCCCTCTGAAAGGGAGTCTCTTCAGCCATATCTTCTTTGTCCCTCTAGCATGGAAGAATGTGAGGCCCTCTGTACCAGGATGGCCATCATGGTAAAGGGGAGATTCAAGTGCCTAGACAGCCCTCAGCACCTCAAAGACAAGTTTAGTGATATATATACTCTGACAGTAAAGATTAAGATTGATAAGAATGAAAATAAATTAAAGGAGTTCAAAGAATCGATTGCAGCAACATTCCCAGGTAATACAGGCAGGGCTGACTTGTGACAACTGTGTTAGTCATGTATGTAATAAAAATGAATGAAGTATAGCAGTACACAAACAACATGGATAAATCTTAAACTATGAGGAAAAGAACAAATAACAATAATACATACTGTATGACTGCATTTATATAAAGTACAAAGAAGGCAAAACCAACTACAGTATTTAGGGTTTCATATTTCAGTAACAAAACTATAAACAATAGCAAATAAATGCTTGCCATAAAAATCAAGGTAGTTTCTTTAAAGGGAAGGAAGTGAGTCTTAGTAATGGCACATAAGTGACTTCTAGAATTCTGGTGTCGGTGACTTGTTTGTTAAGTTTATTATAATTCACTAAGCTGTACATTATCTTCCATTCACTTTTTCTATCTTTGATACATGAAAAGGGACCTCAAAAGTGGAATTTATTTATAAAAATTGTGTATTTAGCCCTGGCTGTTGTGGCTCAGTAGATTGAGTACTGGCCTGTGAACCAAGGGGTCACTAGTTTGATTCCCAGTCAGGGCACATGCCTGGGTTGCAGGCTGGGTCCCCAGCTGGGAGTGTGTGAGAGGCAACCCAATGATGTATCCCTTGCACATTGATGTTTCTCTCCCTCTTTCTCCTTTCCTTCCCCTCTCTCCAAAAATAAATAAAATCTTTTTAAAAATAAAAAATTGTATATTATTCTTCCATGTTTAAACTTCAATCGCCTTTAAAATACTCTCCATTCAATGCAATATACCTATCCAGATATTTTTTCCACTGCTCAAAGCAATTTCTTAACTCATTGATTTAGATGTCTTTTAGTGCTTCTGCTGTTTTCTGTTTCCTTCTTCCACATCAGCAAAATGTTTCACTTTGAGGACTTTTTTCATCTGGATAAACAAATAAAAAAGTCACTCAGGATGAGATCAGATGAATAGGGAGGGTGGGGCATGCGGGTCATGCCATTTTTGGTCAAAAACTGCTGAACACTCAATGTGGTATAGGCAGGTGCACTCATAAGTCACCCATCATGAAATAGGCAAATGCTTTTGAAAAGTCTTCAAAAAGATTCACTGAAGCTAGACTTCTGGCCAAGATGGAGGCATAGGTAGACACACTGTGCCTCCTCTCACAATGAAAATTAAGAACAACAAAGATTTAGAAGCAAGAAAACATCCAGAACTGATAGAAAATTGAACTGTATGGAAGTCCAACAACCATTCATGAAGACTGGTAAGAGGGGCAGAGTCTCGGCAGGAAAAAGTGGAAGATGGTGGACCCAGGCACGCAGGCAGCAGCGGCTGGCAGTTCCCAGGAGCACAGGTGGCAGCTAGTGGACCCTGGGCACGGGGTGGCAACTGTGCAGACCCAGTGAGGACGTGCAAGGCAGCTGGCTGACCAGGTGGTCCCACATTCATGCACAGATAATCCAGGCAAAGGGGAAGCAGCAGAGGGGACTGGAATCCAAGAGAGAGCAGAGCAAGCATCATTATTCCCTCTCGGACCCCACCCCCACATACAGCGTCACAACTCAGCGACTGGGCTTCCCTGCACTGGGGAACACCTAAGGCTCCACCTCTCACTACGTAACAGATGTGACCGGACCCCCCACCCCCCCCAAAAAAAAAAACACCAGAAATGGCTCAAACGGGAGAACAAATGAAAGCCTCAGAGACAATTCCTCTAAGCAACCAAGAGATAGCCAACTTATCAGATGCACAGTTCAAAACCCTGGTGATTAGGATGCTCACAGAAGTGGTTGATTTTGCTCACAAATTAGATGAAAAAATGTAGGCTACAATACGTGAAGTGAAGAAAAACGCATGGGGAACCAATAGAGATGGGAGGAAAACTGCGACTCAAATCAATGGAGTGGACCAGAAGGAAGAAACAAACAACCAAACAGAAAACAAGGAAGAAACAAGAATTCAAAAAAATGAGGAGAGGCTTAGGAACCTCCAGGACATCTTTGAACATCCCAGCATCTGAATTATAGGGGTCCCAGAAGGGGAAGAAGAACAGCAACAAGTGGAAAAGTTATTTGAACAAATAATAAAGGAGAACTTCCCCAATATGGCAAAGGAAATAGACTACCAGGACGTCCAGGAAGCTCAGAGAGTCCCAAAGAAGTTGGACCCAAGGAGGAACACACCAAGGCACATTGTAATTGCTTTAGCCAAGATTCAAATGAAGGAGAAGATTCTAGAAGCAGCAAGGGATAAGGGGACAGTCACCTACAAAGGAGTTCCCATCAGACTGTCAGCTGATTTCTCAAAAGAGACCTTCCAGGCAAGAAGGGGCTGGAAAGAAGTGTTTGAAGTCTTGAAAGGCAGGGACCTACATCCAAAATTGCTCTATCCAGCAAAGCTGTCATTTAGAATGGAAGGGAAGATAAAGTGCTTCTCAGATAAGGTCAAATTCAAGGAGTTCATCATCACCAAGCCCTTATTATATGAAATGTTAAAGGGACTTACCTAAGAAAAAGAAGATAAAAAATAGGACAGTGAAAAGACAGCAAACTCACAGCTATTAACAACCACACCTAAAACAAAAGCAAACAGCTAGAACAGGAACAAAGCCACAGAAGTGGAGATCATATGGAGGGTTAGCAACGGGGGAGTGGGAGGAGGAGAGAGGGGGGAAAGGTACAGAGAATAAGTAGCATAGATGATGGGTAGAAAATAGACGGGGGAGGGCAAGAATAGTGTGGGAAATGTAGAAGCTAAAGAACTTATGACCCATGGACATGAACTAAAGGGGGGGAATGGGGGTGGGAGGGGGTGTGCAGGGTGGAGGGGAATGATGGGGGAGAAATGGGACAACTGTAACAGCGTAATCAATAAAATATATTTTAAAAAAAGAATAGTATAAAGACCCTAACACACACACACAACTGGAAAAAGAAACCGCACTCACACTGTATGAGCATAGTTTCAGGACAATGTTTAGACACAGTTCTGTAGAACATTTGTATTCATGTATGTCAGGTTTGGCAAAGTGAGCTTGTGAGCTATCATTTTTTTCCATGCCTAAAAGAGATTATGCCAGCCTCTGCAATTTTTACAAACTACAGGCAATAAGACTATACTTCACGTGGATATAAATCTATTGAAACACTTAACAAAGTCACATATACTAAAAAGAATGGGTTTAGGGATTGTCATTTTTTGTATTAACTGTATATACTCTCTCTTCCATTGGTGCAGACAATTGGAATGGGAATTTTGGGGGAATATTATAAAACTCTATCAAATGTGGACATTCTGTTAATCACCTATCAAATTTTTCATAGGTTACATCATAAACAAGGAGTATCAAGGAATTATTTACTACCACATTCCCAGAAAGAAAATTTGCTGGGGAAAGGTGATTATCAAAATCATACCAATTTTAATGTTATGTGTTAATAGAGGACTGACGGAATATTTGGGATTCAGGCATGTGGAATAGGAAACTGACATTGTCAGAGAAGAAAAGTCTAACTTTTCCGTGGCTGCTGTAGTTTGATTAAGACTTAGAACTCTAAATTCTATAATTCCATACCTATCAAGGGAATAAGGATGGAGAACTGCCTCCTCTTCTCTGTTTTCAACCATCTTTTCCTTCTACTTTCTCATTTCCTCCTTCTATACTTTTTTGCTCATAAGTATAAACCTGGCAGGAGTTGGGGAATGATTGGGTGAGGAAAAGGTTCATCTGGGGATACTACGATGGTAACACCGCCATTTTTTTTTTCTGTTAAAGGTGTTTAGTATTTTGGAGGAAGCTAAAGTGCTATTCAATTTAGAAGACTATTCTATTGGTCAAATAACACTGGAACAAGTCTTCCTAGCCATTGCTAATATTGATAAAATGGAAAATGATCAAGAAATAAAGCTGTTATGATATTCAATTCCAACCAGTGACCTTTATGTCTTTCCTAGACTACTGCCTGCAACGAAGTACATAGAGGTACCTCTCTTGTCTCTTGTTTTTCTTCTTCTACCTTCTCCTTCTCTTCCTTCTTCCTCCTCCTCCTCATCCTCCTTCTCTTCCTCCTCTTTCTCTTCCTCTTCTTCTTCCTCTCTTCCTCTCCCTCTCCTCCCTCTCTCTCCCCCCTCTCTCTGTATATGTGTAAACAAATTGAACATCTCAAAAAGAAAGCTAGTAAGCTTTTGAGATGAGGATACATGACCTGTTGTTAAGAGCTGAACTGTGAAGGGCCTGGGATTTTACCCCACTTGCAAGTTATCAAATTAGCTTACCACAGTTTCATGAACACTAGCAGAAGGCATTGTCATTCTGAGTCAAAGACACAGGACTTTATTACTCACACAACAGCGGTAGTTAAAGATTGTATTTGTGACCAATACTCAACCCCTGATGTTCACAAGGCAACACAAGGAAAGTGAGGTGATGCCTCTGCATTCAGTGGGTTGTGTTAGAAAAGAGGAATTATAAGGAAGGAACCATGAGTTTATGGAACTCAAATTTTACAATGAGCAGTAAGTAAACCTACCTAGGCTTTGCTCCGGAACAAAAGCATAATGACTATACTGACCAAAGAAACATTGTGATTAGTAAACCTACCCAAGCTTTGCTCTGTAGCAAAAACATTATGACTATACTGAACAAAGAAATATTGTGACTATACTGAATATTAAGTAAATCTCCCCTATGGTCCAGAGGGATATACTCTTTCTTCAAAAGCCATTTCCTCTACTATCATCCTTGCAAAAAATAGTCTGAAATGATGAGGCAGTTAGTCTGTTTGCAAGTCATGCAGAGATGCAAGAGACCTCTGAAGAATTGTCTCCCAAAAATATCCACCCCTCATTTCCACACCATCTTGGCTTCTGACAAATTTCCTCATGAATGTGCTGCCCCATCAGGCATTCTGAATAATCTGAGATTGGGACCAAATCTATTTGTCTCATATTATACAATTTTTAATGATACTATCAAAAGAACTCTAAGCAAAATAATGAAACCAATCTGCAGGGCTTGACCTCAACCATGTCTCCCAGGGACTCAGATCCAACTAGCTAAACAAATCCTATAAACAACTGAATCAAGTGGCTTCCTCCTTACATTTCTGTACTGATCACATGGCCTGTTTTCTCCTTCTGTAATTATTATTATTCAAGTGTGAAATCTCCTACATTAGTAATTTAAGTCCCTTATTTTTCCCACATTACTTTTCCTTTTTATGCATTCTCAGAGAGTGCCTCCATTTTGTCTTCCAGCCCTTAACTTGATTTTGTTTTTCTTAAGCACTGGTATTTTTCATTTCTAAGAGTTCTGAACCCCATGGTGGCCCTTTTTTAAAAGGTATTCTGTGGCCCTGGCTGGTGTGGCTCAGTGGCTTGGATGCTGGCCTGAGAACTGAAATGTTGCTGGTTTGATTCCCATTTGGGGCATGTAGCCTGGGTTGTGGGCCAGGTCTCTGGTTGGGGGTGTGAGAGAGGCAACCAATGGATGTTTCTCTTGCACATTGGTGTTTCTTTCCCTCTCTTCCTCCCTCCTTTTCCCTCTCTCAAAAAAATACATAAATAAAATATTTAAAAATAATAATACATTTAAAAAAATAAAAACCATTCTGTGGTTCTCTGCATTGCAGTATGTTCTAAGGCTAGAGGATTCTACACTTGGAGCTGCCTCGGTCGGCACCCTACCTGACTGGCACAGCTATTCTGGACACTTTGAGTTTTTCCTATATTTTTAAGATCTCCAAATGACATGGCACCTCCAACTCCTGGTTTTCCCCAGAACTGCACTGTCCCCAGATCTTGTGTTACCCCTCTTGTGTGCATGGTAGGCAGGTAATTACTCATGTTTTCATATGTCAACAGGCGTCCATCACCTTTCAGCTTTGTCTTCCCTTTTGCTCCTCTTGCCTTTCCTCTCTTTTGTTAGAGGTTTATTTCTATTTTATTCATTTTAGGTAAGAGAGACATCATGTCCTTCTGAATGCAAGGACTAAAGATATAAAAAATATATTAAACTAAAGGAAAAAAGTACAAACATAAAAAGAGTTTAAGAGTCTTCCCTCTTCTTGGATTTTTTGGAATTGTCTGTGAAGGATAGGGGTTAGCTCTTTCTTTAATGTTTTGTAAAATTCTCCTGTGAAACCATCTGGCCCAGGGCTTTTGTGCATGGGGAGATTTTTTTTTTTAAATATATTTTATTGATTATGCTATTACAGTTGTCACATTTCTCCCCCATCATTCCCCCCACGCTGCACACCCTCTCCCATCCACATTCCCCCCTTTAGTTCATGTCCATGTGTCATAAGTTCTTTAGCTTCTACATTTCCCATACTATTCTTACCCTGCCCCTGTCCATTTTCTACCCACTATCTATGCTACTCATTCTCTGTACCTTCCCCCCCATCTCCTCCTCCCACGCCCCTGTTGCTAACCCTCCATATGATCTCCATTTCTGTGGTTCTGTTCCTGTTCTAGCTGTTGGCTTAGTTTGCTTTTGTTTTAGGTGCAGTTCTTAATAGCTGTGATTTTGCTGTCTTTTCATTGTCATATTTTTTATCTTCTTTTTCTTAGATAAGTCCCTTTAACATTTCATATAATAAGAGCTTGGTGATGATGAACTCCTTGAACTTGACCTTATCTGAGAAGCGCTTTATCTGTCCTTCCATTCTAAATGACAGCTTTGCTGGAAAGAGCAATTTTGGATGTAGGTCCCTGCTTTTCAAGATTTCAAATATTTCTTTCCAGCCCCTTCTTGCCTGTAAGGTCTCTTTTGAGAAATCAGCTGACAGTCTGATGGGAACTTGTTTGTAGGTGACTGTGCCCTTATCCCTTGCTGCTTCTAGAATCTTCTCCTTCATTTGAATCTTGGCTAATGTAATTACAATGTGCCTTGATGTGTTCCTCCTTGGGCCCAACTTCTTTGGGACTCTCTGAGCTTCCTGGACATCCTGGTAGTCTATTTCCTTTGCCATATTGGGGAAGTTCTCCTTTATTATTTGTTCAAATAAGTTTTCTACCTGTTGCTCCTCTTCTTCCCCTTCTGGGACCCCTATAATTCGGATGTTGGGATGTTTAACGATGTCCTGGAGGTTCCTAAGCCTCTCCTCATTTTTTTGAATTCTCGTTTCTTCCTCGTTTTCTGTTTGGTTGTTAATTTCTTCCTTCTGGTCCACTCCATTGATTTGAGTCCCAGTTTTCCTTCCATCTCTATCAGTTCCCCATGTGTCTTCCTTCATTTCACGTATTGTAGCCCGCATTTTCTCATCTAATTTATGAGGAAAATCAACCAATTCTGTGAGCATTTTGATGACCAGTGCTTTGAACTGTGCATCTGATAGGTTGGCTATCTCTTCGTTGCTTAGAGGAATTGACTCCGGGGTTTTCATTTTCCCTCCGGTTTGAGCCATTTTTGGTGGGGTTTTTTGTTTTGGTTTGGTTTGGTTTTAGTCTGGTCGCAGCTATTACGTATGAGGGGTGGAGCCTTAGGTGTTCCTCAGGGCGGGGCAGCCCAGTCACTGGGTTGTGACACTATAGGTGGGGGCGGGGTCCGAGAGGGAAGAATGGCGCCTGTTCCACTCTCTTCTGGACTCCGGTCCCTTCCACTGCTTCCCCTTCACCTGGATTATCTGCGCACGCACACGCGTGCTGTTACGTAGTGAGGGGTGGAGTCTCAGGCGCTCCCCAGTGTGGGGCAGCCCAGTCGCTGGGTTGTGACGCTTTAGGTGGGGGCGGGGCCTGAGAGGGAATAATGGCGCCTGCTCCGCTCTCTCCTGGATTCAGTCCCTTCCGCCACTTCCCCTCTGCCTGGACCGTCTGCGTGCGCAAATGTGGGACCCCCTGGTCAGCCAGCCGCCTTTTGCTTCCTCACTGGGTCTGCACAGTTGCCCCCCTGTGCCCGGGGTCCGCCAGCTGCCGCCTGTGGGCCTGAACTGCGAGCCGCTGCTACTTGCGTTCCTGGGTCCGCACCTCCACTTTTTCCTACCGCGACTCCGCCCCTCTTACCGATCTGGATGAATGGTTGTTGGACTTCCATACAGTTCAATTTTCTATAAGTTCTGGTTGTTTTCTTGTTACTAAATATTTGTTGTCCTTAATTTTGGTTGTGAGAGGAGGCACAGTGTGTCCGCCTATGCCTCCATCTTGGCCGGAAGTCCCATGGGGAGATTTTTATTACAGCTTTCAATTTCACCAACTGTTATGGGTCTGTTCAGGCTTTCTGATTGTTCGTTCAGTTTTGGGAGATTATATTTTTCTAGAAATTTGTCCATTTTACCCAGGTTTTCAAATTTCTTGGCATATAGTTCTTCATAGTAATTTCTTACAATCCTTTGTATTTCTGTGGTGTCAGTTGTAATCTGTTCTCTTTCATTTCTAATTTTATTTATTTTGGGTCTTTTCTTCTTTTTTCTCCATGAGTCTGCTTAAAGGCTTATTGATTTTGTGTATCTTTTCAAAGAACCAGCTCCTGGATTATTGACCTTTGAATTGTTCTTTTAGTCTCTATGTCATTTAATTCTGCTCTGATGTTGGTTATTTCCTTCCTTCTACTTGCTCTGGGCTTTGTCTGTTGTTGTTCTTCCAGTTCTTGTAACTGTAATGTTAGGTTGCTTATTTGAAATATTTCTATCTTTTTTTCGTAGGCCTGTACTGCTATGAACTTCCCTCTCAGGACTACCTTTGCTGTACCCCATAGATTTTGGACTGTTGTGTGTTCATTTTCATCTATCTCCAGACATTTTTTGATTTCTTCCTTGATCTCATTTATAGTTAAACAGTATGCTATTCGATCTCCATGAATTTGAGCATTTTTGAGTTTTTTCCTTCAGGTTGGTTTCTACTTTCAGGCCCTTGTGGTCTAAAAAAATGCTTGATATGATTTCAAATTTCTTGAATTCGTTGAGACTTCTTTTGTGTCCTACCGTGTGGTCTATCTTTGAAAATGTTCCATGTGCATTTGAAAAGAATGTATATTTTGTTTCTTTGAGATGAAAGTTTATACACACACACACACGTGTGTGTGTGTGTGTGTGTGTGTGTATCAGTTAAGTCCGTTTGATCTAAAGCATTGTTCGATTATGCAATATCCTTGTTGGTATTTTGTCTGGAGGATCTATCCACAGGGGACATAAAGGAAAGAATAAAGAAATGAGACTTTATCAAAACAAAAAGCTTTTGCATGGCTAAAGAAAACATCAGCAAAATGAAAAGGGAACCAACTGTATGGGAAAATATATTTGCAAATGATACCTTGACAAGGGCTTGATCCCTAAAATATATAAAGAATTCACATGAGTACATTCTAGGAAGACAACAACCCAATTAAAAAATGGGCAAAGGAACAAAACAGACACTTCTCCAAGGAGGACATACAGAGGGCCCAGAGACATATGAAAGGATGCTCAGCATCACTAGCCATCAGAGAGATGCAAATCAAAACCACAATAAGATACCACTTCACACTAGTCAGAATGGCCATCATAAACAAATCAACTAGCAAGTGTTGGAGAGGATAAGGAGAAAAGGGAACCCTAGTACACTGTTGGTGGGGATGCAGACTGGTGCAACCACTATGGAAAACAGTATGGAATTTCCTAAGAAAACTAAAAATGGAACTGCCTTTTGACCCGGCAATTCCACTGCTAGGATTTTACCCTAAGAATCCTGAAACACCAGTTCAAAAAAACCTCTGTACTCCAATGTTCACAGCAGCACAATTTACAATAGCCAAGTGCTGGAAGCAACCTAAGTGCCCATCAGTAAATGAGTGGATGAAAAAAAACTGGTACAATGAAATACTATGCAGCAGAAAGAAAGAAGGAGCTCCTACCCTTTGCAACAGCATGGATGGAACTGGAAAACATTATGCCAAGTGAAATAAACCAGGCGGTGAAAGACAAATATCATATGATCTCCCCTTTAACAGGAACCTAATCAACAAAACCAACAAACAAGCAAAATACAACCAAAGACACTGAAATTGAGAACTGGCTGACAGTAACTAGAGGGGAGAGGGGAGGGAATTTCAGGGGAAAAGGAATTTGCAGGAACAATTATAAAGGACACATGGACAAAACCAAGGTGGGGTGTAAGCAAGGGAGGGAGGCAGGGATAGCTGGGGTAGGTGGGGAATGTGGGAGGTAAATGCAGACAACTGTGATTGAACAACAATAAAATAAATTTTAAAAGAAAGAATAATGCATATTATTAAATAAAATAATGCATATTGCAAAATTAAGTGACAGGGTAAGAGTTAAAAAAAAAAGAAAAAAAGACTTCTACCTGTACCTTCACCAAGGTATGCTTAGGAAATGCAAACACTAGCAATCCTCTTCTCATTTACAGGTAGAATTTGTTTGTATGAGGCATATAACTTAAACTGGAAAAGACCAGCATTCATGCTGTCACATTCAGAACCCATTAAGCAGAAGCAGGGATTGAATCTTTATGGGCACTTTATTCATATGGCCAGCAATCTGAGATGGCGGGTTCATGCCCTAACAGACCATCTTATATTTCCTTCCAAGCCAGCCTTTTTATAACAGAGAACAAAGTACAGTGAGGGGTTGTGAACTTCAGGGAAAATTAGATTTTAAAAAACTGCAGTATTCTCACCCTGGGCAGTTAGCTGTTCCCAGGTGGTCAGCTGTGTTTCCCAGAAACACAGTGGCTCAGATGTCTCCAGCTGTGCCCCAGGCAGTGGTCTTTAGCTGTGCCCCAGGAGGTAGGCTTTCTCTTCCGAAAGCCAGGATGGGCCTTATCTGTAGTTTCTGAAATAATAGCTTTAACATATGCATTACTTACTGTCTTATAACTATTTACCTTAAACTAAAATTTCCCAACTCTTGAGTCCCCTGTCATAACTACACATACAACCAACAAATGGCTACACAGTGCAAATGTATTCCCTTCATAAATGACAGACATAACCAACTCATATGCTCCCAAGACTTTAACTTTTCTCTGGGCATATCATAAAGTGTTTCAGAGTTCTGGGTTTGCTGGACTAGCTTTATCAGGACTCTGATGCCTACTGCATCTACCCTTTGAGTGTGTTGTTTATGGAGGGTATTGGGTGGTGCTGTGGAGTGGTCTGCAGATAGTAACCAGGTATGTTGGTTCTGGGGCCTTTTGGGAGGTACAGCTGCCACCTGTACCCAGCCCAGGACTTCTCAGAATGTGCTACAAAGTAATCTACAGATGGTTGCCACTTCTCCTGGGCCTCTTACCCCCAAGGTATCTGAGAGAGGCTAAGCTGGGACCTGAGGCTGGCTGCGGGTAGTGCCAGGTCTGGGATCACTTAGCAAGAGGTAGGGCACACCGAGGGTGGATACAGGTTGTTTGTGAACCTTTGATTTTAGGAATCTTCAGCATGAGCCAAGATAGGCCATCTGTATGGAAAAGCCATTGGAAGGAGCTTGGTTAAGCTGGTAGGTTGGGTGAGGCAGGGAGAATGGTTAGCCAGGTTGCTGGCTAGGGGGCCCATCAAAGGAACAATGGCCTCTTCCAGCACTTCTGTTGGGAGAAAGCTGCCCCTCCAGCCTTCACCCTGAGGCCAGACGATTCAGTTCCTCCCAATATATCCCCTGCATTTCTAGAGCTGCGGCCCCAGTGCTGGAGCTCAGAGGGAGTGAGTCAGAATTAGTCTATAAGTGGGCCCTTTAAGAGGAACTCCTGAGGCACCAGCAGCCTTCTGTCTCTCTCAGCCTTACCCCCCACTGGCTTTCAAAGTCAGAAGTTATAGGAACTTCTCTTCCTGGCACTGGAATTCTGATCTGGGGGACCCCGTGCTCCTCAGAGGGGGGATAGGACTTCTGTTTAGCTAGTCTTCAGGTGCTTCTGAATGATGGTTGTTCTGTAGTTTAGTTGTAATTTTGAAGTGGTCACGGGAGGATGAGAGTAGTATACCATTTACCTAGGCTATCTTGACCAGAAGCCCTAAAATGACTTCTGAAGTGTTAAAATTTTAGATCTTAATTTGAGAATCCCCTGGATGGTCTAGCCCATTTTTCCCATAGAGCCAAACATGCATCAGAATTATGTGGGTACCAGTTAAAATGTAGATTCCTGGCTTCTCCAGCACTCCAACTGAATCACAATCTCCAGGGTTTGGAATCCAGGAATCTGCATTTTAAACAAATGCCCCGGGTCATTCTAGTGCACAGTAAACTTTGGGGCTTGCTAGCCTAGCCTCTGCCCCTATATAGTACCAGCAGTGTAGCCTTTACATTCTTACCTGCTCACACACAAAACAAAGGACAGAAAACTTGCAGTCATATTTTTTTATCCTCACCCAAGGACAATTTTTTCATTGCTTTTTTGAGAGACAGTGAGGAAAGGGGAGGGAAAGAGAGAGAGAGAGTGAGCACTCTAACCAACTGAGCCAAACCAGCCAGGGCTGCAGTCATTTTTATTTATTTATTTGGAATTAAGAAACATTTTCCATTTTTATTCATAAAATAATCAAAACAGCAACAACACATTTAGAGTCCCATATCAATTACAAAACTGGAAGGAAACAAAATATTCCAGAGACATCTCAAAAAGTTTCAAAGGAATACACACCAGGCTAAGAATCTAGAGCTAAACTATGGTTGCATAACAGGTTATATTTATTCCTGTATTTTCTCGGTAAGTTCATCCTTGTATTTGCCTTTCTCTTTTACAAATTTCCGAGATTTGGTTTTGCATTCAAGAATTTTTTTCCAATCTTTGTCTAGTTTTAGCCTGGTAATACCCCCCTTACTCAGGTGAATGCCTACATGGACAGTGGCATGGTTAGCCTTCTCATGCTGCACTCCCTTGACGTAGATGACATATTTCTTTCTTTACACCTGTACTACCTTGCCAGTTTGCTGACCTTTATAGTGTCCTCGAACCACCTGGACCACCTCCTCCTTGTGGACAGGCATGGAGTGGACGTTGAACTTCTGCCGCTTCTTAGAGAGCAGAGATGACATGGTGCTCCTGTGCACATGCGAGAGGGCATTGATGTGGCATTTGTGGTTTTTCCTGTGGTCCCACATGACGAAGGGGTTGATCTTCATGGTGACCATCAGAGGGATTGTGGGGAGAGGGCAGCACGAAAGTCTTGAAGCTGACTAAAGTGGGAAGGCACGGACTAGAGAAGAATGCATGGCTGGGGTCACGCAGAGAGATCTCTGGAGAGGCAAGTAACCCCGTGGCAGGTGGGGAAGGGCCCTACATGGCAGGGTTCATATGTCCTGTGGTCATTTTTAAGTTCAGAATTTATAACCCTTCTTACCTGCCTTTACTACATTCTTCCTAGATTTTAGATTCTCCTTACTTACTTGTACCTACACTTTGCTGCCTGCCTGGCCTTTTAATGCGAGGATTTCACAGATAGAAATATTCAAGCACTAAATTTAGACCCCTGGTTGCTTTCCTTTTCTTTCCTGCCTTCCATCCTTCAACGCTTCTGTTTTTTTGGTGTATGTTCGTTTATTTGTTTTCATTTAGTTTAAAAATATCTCTAAATTTGGAAAGTTCTCCACGCTAAGAACTGGAGTTACTCCCCATGCTTCTATATCAAGTTTATTATTAGTGTTAGTAATTCCACCTCAAATTTTGGGGATGGGTGGTGGGACTACATTGATTGATATGCTTTGTGGTCTATAAGCTACTAAAATTAAGGTGACCATACAATTTATTACCCAAACTAAGACAATTATGGGACTAAAGGGAGGAACTATTAGTAATTAAATCAGGATAAAATAAATGAACCATATGAACCACCAATTCCACCCTTAGATACCTACTCAGGAGAAATGGAAACACGTTCAGTCAAAGACTCGCATGTGAATGTTCATAGCAGCATTAATTATAATAGCCAAAAAGTGCAAACAACACAAATATCCTTTAACTGGTGAATGGATAAACAAAATGCAGTATGTCTGTATAATAGAGTACTATTCAGCAATAAAAAAGAATAAAATAGTGATACATGCTACTGCACGGATGAACCTTGTGTAGGCAGAATAAAGATATCCATTCTTAGTTTCTGGAATCTGTGAACACATTACCTAGCAAAGGGGACTTTACAGATGTGATTACTTAAGGATCTTGAGATGTGATTATTGTACTGGACCCAATGTAATCACACAGGTACTTACCAGAGGGACAATGGAAACAAAGGTCAGAGTGGTGTGACCATGAGCTAAGAAATGCTGGCGGCCTCTACAAGCTGGAAAAACAAGGAATGGATTTCCCCCTAGAGCCTGCAGAAGGAACGCATCTCTGATGATACTTGGATTTTAGCCTCATAAGTCCCATTTTGGACTTCTGGCCTTTGGGTCTATAAGATAATTTATATTGTTTTATGACACGAGGTGTGTGCTAATTTGGTATAGCAGTAATTGAAAACTAGTGTAAACCTCATAAACGTTATGCTAAGTGAAAGAAGGCTGACTCAAAAAAAAAAAAAAAAACAAACCCAGATGATTCCATTTATATGAAATGTCAAAAAAATGCATAGGATGGGGAGTAGAAACAGGGACTCACCATACATGGACATGAGGAATTTTAATGGGGTGATAGAAATGTTCTAAAACTACATTGTGGTGATAAATGCACAACTTGGCAAATTTGCCAAAAAAATCAACTTGTGTAATTTAAACAAATGAAGTATATGATATATAAATTACACCTCAATGAAGTTGTTAAAAAGTGTGCAGAGGGTCACCTTAACAATAAGACAATGGTTAATCACGATCTCCCAGAAGACTTATTAAAAAGACGCCTTGGTCTTACTCCTGTAGGCTCTTACTCACTGGGTTTGCAATAAGGCTGGGCATCTGCATGATTATTTAACATTATCCCTAGGTATATCCCGATATACACCACTGGAGTATTTCTCAATATACGGTCTGTTTGTATCAGCTGCATCCTAATCACCCCAGGTGTTAATGAAAAATGCAGATATCTTCCTGGCTGGTGTGGCTCAGTAGATTGAGTCAGGCCTGCAAACCAAAGGGCCACCAGTTCAATTCCCAGTCAGGGCACAAACCTGGATTGCAGGCCAGGTCCCCAGTGCGGGGCGTATGATAGGCAACCAACCACACACTGAAGTTTCTCTCCCTCTCTTTCTCCCTCCCTTTCCCTCTCTAAAAACAAATAAATAAAATCTTTCTAAAAATGCAGATATCTTTGTTCTAATGCAGGTCTACTAAATCAGAATCTCTGGCTATGGGGTACATTGCCTGCTGTTTCAATGAGTTTATGAACCTCTGCTCTATACAGCAAGCAATGTCTCAGTTTCTTCTCTTATTCTAAATGTCCAAAAGCTGTCCCATGCAACAGAAACTGATTGTCACTATGTATCAATAGGCAGAAGGCTGGCAAGGAGGTGCGAGACAGTGATTGGAACCACTGTTCAATTACCTATATAATTTTGGCTTTCTTTTTTTATTTCTGTTTGGGTAAAGCTCAGGAATATTCACTGCAGTATGATATGCTAATGGAATAATCTTCTAATCCATATTCATTTTTGATTGCCTCCAAGATCAAATGCCTTCAAGGGCAGCCAAAGAAATCACTGTTACTAAAGGACCTCAAAAGAACAGGTGGGAGAAATGCTGGGTTAGTGGAGAGAAGAAAGGGAAAGAAGGCTCTTGCCTTGCCAGCTGGAGACTCCCTATAAAGCTAAATCCCAGTTAGAAAAAGTTGTACCCATCTACCCTTCTGTTAATGTCAGCTGCCCAGGATACTGTGAATGTATAATCCTCACACCTGCTAATACAGAACTCATTTACCTCTGTCCCCAAATTACAAATAATGCCTCAGAGACCAAAATAATTTAAGGCTAAGACATGTCTTATTAAAATATTATGGTGAAAGCTGGGAAGAAACTGTCCTGGCTTTACAAAGTATCCAAGGAAGGGAAGAACAGATTCCCAGACCTAGGACCAGTCTCTGATGGAAATCTCTCAGCTGCCTGACTGTGTGCTTCATATTATCCACCAGCTCCTATGCTTTTAGGAGGGCCTGGTATAACACTCACCTTCCCCCAAGTAAGGTCACTGCTGGGTATGTGCTAACGAATCATCCCTTGGTGCTCATACTTTAGGGAGCTGCTTGAAGAAGGGAAAGAGACAGTTTTTGTGAGGAATAAGGTGGAACAAGGGACATTTTCTAGCACATGCAGTTTTCAAACCAAAGCAAAGTCTACAGTCAATTCAAAAGAGGGAATAAGTCAAAACTCCTAATTAAAAACACATTAATGTTGCCTAAAGATTTCTTTATGGTCACATTTGAATTTTGTAACTGCATCCCTATCTTCTTGGATCCATAAAAATGCACTGGGGTGGCAACACGAAAACTGTTGGAAGGAGGTACAGATCAATTTTGTGTATTTGTACCAAGGAAAAGTATCAAGGAAAAATGTACTTCTCTCACTTTATTTTTGACTGCTTTTTTTTTCTGAAACTAATTTTTCGGCCTCCTTTATTACACTTAAAGGGAAAGAAATCTTTCTCTATTTTACATTAAAAGTAGTAGTAAGAATGTATCTAGTAAAAATGCATCTTCACATCATTGGGTTCCACCCTTGTGTACTGTTGGTGGGAACGTAAAATGGTACAGCTGCTAGGGAAAACAGTATGGAGGTTCCTCAAAAAATTAAAAATAGAGTTTCCATATGATTCAGCAATCCCACTTCTTGGTATGTATTCAGAATTAAAAACAGGATCTCTAGATATTACTAAAAAAAGAGATATTTACATACTCATGTTCACAGCAGCATTATTTGCAACAGGTGAATGCAACCCAAGTGTTCACTGATGGATGAATGGATAAACAAAAGGTGGTATATAAGAACAATAGAATATTATTCAGGCTCAAAAGCGAAGGAAATTCTGAAACATGCTACAACATAGATAAACCTTCAGGACACAATCCTAAATGAAATAAGGCAGTCAAAAAAGACAAACACTGTATGATTACACTTCTATGAGGCGCATAGAATAGTCAAAATCATAGAAATAGAAGATGGAATGGTGGGTGCCAGGGGCTGGGGGAGGAGGAAACAGGAAGTTTTCATGTAAAGGGGACATAGTTTCAGCTTTGCAAGGAGAAAAATTTCTGCAGATTAGCTACACAACAGTGTGAAGTACTTAACACTCCTGAGCTGTACACTTAGAAATGGTTAAGATGATAAATATTATGCATTTTTACCACAATAATAATATAACATAATTCTATTTCTAATAAAAATAGTCATGGAAATGCAAAGTACAGCATAGGGAATATAGTCAATGATATTGTAATAAGTACGGTATGGTGTCAGATGAGTAATAGACTTACCAGGGGATCACTTTGTAAGGTATATAAATATCTAATCACTCTTTTGTACATCTGAGGCTAATATAATGTACATCCACTGTAATTGGAAAAAAAGGAAAATAGGTCTTCCATTTTTTGCACCCCCCAAGGCAGAGTGCAAAATAACTTGTTGTTTTAAAAACAATTATATTCCTAGTACAATGTTTTTACACACAATAAATAAATTTAAAAAAAAAAAAAAACCCTGGGATCCTTGCATTTTAGAAGGAGCAATCCTTAAAAATATCAGCAACTCATTTCTCACTGAAAATGTACACAGAGCACATTTCTTGACTCACAAGGATGAGGTGAAGAACTTCTGTATATTGAATTTAAATATTAATTTCTGATTAGTTAAATCTTTTAAATAAACACACTGATCCCTTTAAATACAGAAACAGTCTGAGAGTGTGGTCAATCTTTACTATTTAATGTAATATGGATACATATCAACATGAGACCCTCAAAGAACGAGAAACTAGATGGAAGAGGAGAAAGAGAAAAGTGCAGAGGTCTCTTTTTCCTGTGGGTTTTTTTTTCTTCTTGTCAACAGCAGAAGAAAAAAAATGAGAATGAAATGGCAAAATGACTTTTGCTTTTAGAAAGTAGAGGATGAGGGTGGAGAATACTCAGGAAGCAGAATGAAATGACTGAGGGCAGGAAAAACTGTTTCAAAAGGTTTTTGACCCTGTGAGAAAGTGAAGGCACAGATGGAATTCTCCTTACCTGCCACAAGATTTTTAGAGGTAGTCAAAGAGAAATGGTTTTACTTTGATGAAGAGCAAGAACGGTCAAGACCAGTGAAAGATTGAGAATGATCCCAAAGTGGGTATTCAGATTAGAATTTAGAGAACGATTGAAAGAGATAGAATTGCTCAATTGAAGTTAAATACTAACTATTGTGAATTAATGTTTTTTTTTTCTTTTTATGGGTCTGCTTTACCCCTTATGCTATAAACACCATGAAGTCAAGGACCCCATTCCATTTATCTTTATAGGTTTAGCACCAAGAACAGTCCCTGGCAAATAGTAGTGCCTCAAAATAATGTTTGTTAATAAAAATCAAACTGGTTAACTGGAAAAGGCACTCATTCTCAATACCTAGCTGAAGTCCCACTATCTTGGTGAAGCCCTCCATGATTGCTTTAACCCCCATGTCTTCCTCTTTCACCTGTATTTCTATACCACTTTTATCTATGTCACATAGTTAAGCACACTCTTCTATACCTAAACTATGTCTGCATTGTTCTACATCTTAATAGTTTAATGATGAATACAACTTTAAATCATTAAATCTTTTAATTTTAATTCATTTTATCTTTCTGGAAAAAAATAGTAAGCTATATACTGCTACACCTTAGGTAGACATGACACTGCAGTGCATGGCCATCCAGTTTACAGAACTATGCTAATGACATAATTAAGCTATGAAAAATCCTGTAGACATAAAGAGAAACAGGGACTGGGCCTAAGGTCAAGGGGGAGAAAGCATGACAGGTGAAAGAGGCTATAGGAAGAAAATTTTGCGCACAGTGAGAGAAGTAAAGTTGTTGTAAACTGAAGCTTTCTATCTTGGCCAGATCATAATTGCCCAGGTGGGATGCCCCTCTACACAACATCCTAGGTGAGGCTAAACATATCAACTCTTACATAACTTGTAGAGGAAAATAATCATTTCGGCAAGGAGTTAGGGCACTAGGATCCTAATTAAAATATTTTCAGATGGAGAAATATTTTATGTCAATTTTTAAATCTTTTTTTTATCACAGGGAACCATATAGGAGCCAGACATTCAAACTCTCTTTTTCTTGTCTCTTTCGTGAACTTTTTGGATTGGCCAAACCCTCAGGTATAAAATAAGTATGCAAGAATTTCTGCCCCAGCTTGTGTGGCTCCGTGGATTGAGTGCCAGCCTGTGAACCAAAAGGTCACCCGTTTGATTCCCAGTCAGAGCACGTGCCTGGGTTGTGGGCCAGGTCCCCGGTAGGGGCCGCATGAGTACCAACACACATTGATGTTTCCCTCCCTCTCTTTCTTCCTCCCTTCCCCTCTAAAAATAAATACATAAAATCTTTTTCAAATAATGAAACCTTGCCATCTGCAACAACATGGATGGACATAGAGGGCATTGTGCTGAGTGAAATATGTCAGGGAAAGAAAATTGCCATATGCTTTCACTTATATGTGGAATCTTAAAAAAGCAAGATAAACATACAAAAAATGGAAACAGAATTGTAAATACAGAGAACATTTTGATGGTTGCCACATGAGAGGGGCACTGTGGGATGGGTGAAAAAGGTGAAGGGATTAAGGAGTACAAATTGGTAGTTACAAAATAGTCATAAGTATATAAAGCACAGCATAGGGAATATAGTAAAAAAGATCGTAATAACTATGTATAATGTCAGATGGGGACAAAATTTATCAGGGTGATCACTACGTAAGTTACATAAATGTGTAATCTCTGTTGTATACCTGAAACTAATATTGTATGTCAACTGTAATTGAAAAATAAACAATTATTTTTAAAGTCATTTTACTCTTAAGAACTTTTCCTAATATTAGTAAAAAATATCACCAGGTAATAGTTTATCTTCATATCACCATTCATATAAGACTGGATGTGGTGAACAGAAGATAAACCCCTTTCCTTCATTTCCCACACTTAGCACTCCTACTCAAAGTAGCTTTGGCTACTTGAATCTTAAAACAATTTAAAAGAAGAAAAATCAGCCTCTTGCAAATTTTTAGATTTTATTGGTATCATGTAGGTCTAACTGAATATCATGAGAACTAGAGAATATATATCTGGTCTGGCTCCAAAATATTCATGAAATGTTAATCTTTAGGTCCCTTCCTTTCTTGTCTTTGCAGTCTTATGACACAGTGAGCTCACTGAGATTCTCTCCTTCATACCTGACATCAACCAATGAGATGCATGTCAAAGTTACTAGAGCCCATGTACAATTAAAAGTGAAAGCTGAGTTTTTAAGACAAAAGGGATGTTTCTGTATAATAGGAAATGCACAGATCCAAGAGAAACTGAGAGAATAAATATCTCAACACTTAAGTGAGGTGTCAAAAATAACCAGGCCACCTCAATTACAACTGAAGTCATCTTTAATATTTATTAGTAATACTTCTCTCCATTAAGGAGCTTAAAATCAAAGAAAGACAAGTTAAATGTCAATTATAGTTGAAAACGGGTAATAATAGGTAAATGGGAGTTCATTATACTGCCTTTTTAACATCTATTTAATGTCTGAAATTGCAAATAATGTTTGTTTAATGTAGTTAAGGGACATAAAACATGAATGCAAAATTATCAACACAAGGCAATAAAATTCAGAGAAGGGTGAAAAAACTCCAGGCTAGGGTTATATTTGCCTGGGTAAGATTCTGAGAGGACTGGGAGGTAAATGACAGTCATCAAAATCATGGGTTAGGAGGAGCCATGATTAATACCTCTGGCCCTAACATGGGAAGGTAATGTTCCCAAATGTAAGATCAAACCACTTTCCTGGGGTTTATTTTGCCCACACTATACCTTCCTTTCCTTTAACATTCCCCCACCCCCACACATACTCCACCTACCCAATTCTATCTCAGGGCAGGGAGTTGGGCTCTATGCAGCCAGTTTTGACTCCACATTAAGAAAATTAACAGCCCTGACTGGTGTGGCTCAGTGGGTTGAGTGTTGTCCTGCAAACTGAAAGGCTGCTGGTTTAATTCCTGGGAAGGACACATGCCTGGTGCCTAGATTGTGGGCCAAGGATTGTTTCTCTCCCTTTTTAATGATAAATAAATTAAATTAAATCTTTAAAAAATAAAGAGAGAGGAAGGAAAGGAGGGGAGGGGAGGGGAGGGCAGGGGAGGGCAGGGGAGGGGAGGGGAGGGGAGGGGAGGGGAGGGGAGGCGAGGGGAGGGGAGGGGAGGGGAGGAGACAGACAGACAAACAAGTTGAGCTTTCTGGCAATGTACTCATGTGGTCTTCCATGTCTACTGTCTGCTGATTTCCTCTTCAAAGGCCTTTCAATGTCTCCTATGCAGAAGCAATTTCCAGGACTTCATTTTTTTCTGTAATAAAATGTAGTGTGGCAGAAACCTGACATGAGGTGGTCAGGCAACCTGAAGAAACTTCAAGGTTTTCTGTTGCCTGCTCCTTTGTTTTTATGCCAGACTTGACTAAGGATATTACAAAAGAGGAAAAGAGATTTTAACATTTAAGTAGTAACAGTAATAGCAAGAAGACATAAGCAACCTGGAACCTGATATTGAGAACTCTTTCCCTCCCTCCTTTATGTTTTATTTTTTACCCTTTTAGCCACCCACTTTGTCCTGCTGTGTCCTCCATCCTCAACTCTTTTACTACTTCCCTCCATTTTGGGTAACACTACTCCAAGCATTTACTCTTTAAATGGTATAGGCCAGGGGTGTCAAACTCATTTTCACTGGGGGCCACATCAGCTCACGGTTGCCTTCAAAGGGCTTAATGTAATTTCAACTCCTTGACAGTTAAGGAGTAGTTACAATTATACAGTCCTAAAATTTCAGCCCTTTGAAGGCAACCACAAGGCTTATGTGGTCCCCTGGTGAAAATGGGTTTGACAATCCAGGCATAGGATGTGACAACACAAAAAGAGAACCGGAGCTCACAGAGGTCCAGGTTCCTCTATCATTATAATTCTGTAATTAGCTGTAGGACCAGCTGGATGCTGAAGAATAATGAGGTAGAAGATGCACACCTACCAACACCATATATCATATATAAACATGTATGTTAACAATGGCACTTCATCTCAATTACACATGGCCTTCCTCCACACATAAGCAGTAGTCATAAAGTTAAGTAGTTTATGGTATGATGTGGTGTGTAGATCTGTCCAAAGATGGCAGTCCTACTTTGTAGTTTAAAGCTTAATGGAAAATTTTGCAATGTTGAAAAATACTGAATTTAGGATTTTATGAAGCTGATATCATGAATTACGTTTCAAATTCTATCACATTTTGAACAGAATTTGTTTTATTGTTGTTCAAGTACAGTTGTCTCCATTTTCCCCCACCCAGCCATCCCCACTCCCCACCCTTGATCCTACCCTTTTGGTTTTATCCATGTGTCCTTTGTACATGTTCCTGAAAACCCTTCACCCTTCCCTCTTCCCCACATTATCCCCTCGTGCCTCCCCTCTGGTTACTGTCTGTTTGTTCTTAATTTCAGTGTCTCTGGTTACAGCTTGCTTGCTTGTTTGTTTTGCTGGTTAGGTTCCACTTATAAGTGAGATCATATGGTATTTCTCTTTCATCATCTGCCTGAACAGAATTTTTTATTTGGGTCATAGTTATATTTTTGTACGTGGGTGGTGTTCCTGTGTGTCCCCTAACCTGAACTAGTGGATGAAGACATTCCAGTGATTGGACTCTCAGGTACAGTTAACTTGGAGGTAGTGAAAAAAGTACTGTATGCGAATGTTAATTTGAATCTTATCTTGGAAAATACAGGGAATCCTTGAAAAAAATTTAAGCAGGAGGGTGACTTTATGACCAGTTTCCCACACTTCACTCATTAGTATAACACAAAGGTAAAAACCTTCATGGTTTTTGCCACATCTCCCCATCACCTATAGTCAATTTAGTTGATGTTTAAACCAACTTCTTTTCTTTCATAAATGTATTTAACAAGGAAATGCACTGCCATGCCAGCACTGCTTGCTGTAATATCCCAAATAAATACGAGTAAAGTAGAATAGCGTGTTCCATCCCATTGTAAATACTACACAGCACCCCTCCCAGACCTCAGCCCCTTAACAGTTTCCTGAACTTTATTACTGTAGGGGTTAACTCTATTCTCTCACACACTACACCTATTTTCTATCCTTTACTTTCATTTACCTCATAATCTGACCCCCCCACAAACTCACTGCTTTCTAGATCCAACTTACAATCCTTCCCAACCCCCAACAAGAGTTTTATCTTCTTTCCACCATTTCTAAAACGTGGCTAGTTGGGTGGCATACCAGTTAACCCTACACACATCCAAAGGATCTCCTATCTCTTCTCTACAGGCTGGTACTGTAAAAATCATACAATACACCCCTGCCGTCTTAAACCATTTTGCCTTTCCCCTTCAACTGATCATAAAAAAGAGTAGGTGGAAGCTGTGAACACCAGGACACCTGCTGGAAGAGGAAACCCACCAACAAAGTAACCACCAACAGACAACAACAGACGAAGGTTAAGGAGGGAGTGGAAGCTACACTAACTCAACCCAGGACCTATCTGGAAATACAACTAAACAGTGGAGAAATTACCCAGAACAAACAACTGAACAAGAGCAAGACAGAATCCTCAAAACCTTGTGCACATGAAAGAACCAGCTTCAACACAACCTGTCCACACCTGCACAACAGAATACAGGAGGTGGTGGACAGAGTGACCCTCACTTAACCAGGTGGTGAGAAAGACCCACCAAAGAAAGACCCAACAACAATCAAAACCCAAAGACAAACACAGCGCCAACATAAATGACAGCCCAAGACCAGTGAGTTCAGAAGATCAAGGAGATGGTACCACTGAATCTCACAGGTATTCTACCATAGAAGTGCACCATAAACCCATTGAGTCAGAACAGATCAATTTAAGAAGCTGAGGCTAACAAGAAGAGTCTCACAAACAATGCAAAGACACAGAAACAATCCCCAAATGAAAGGAAAAGAGGAAGTTTCAGAAAGAATGCTAAATGACATAGAGGCAAGTCAACTATCAGATATTGAGTTCAAAGAAACGGTTATAAGGAAGCTGAATGAGCTCACAGAGAATTACCAGAAACTACAGGGAAACTACAATGAATTCAATACAAACTATATCAACATGAAAAAGGAAATAGAAACTCTCAACAAGGGCCAAGAGAAAATGAAGAACACAATTTCTGAACTGAAGAACACAGTAGGAGTCAAAATCAGGCGCAATGAAGCAGAGGATCGAATCAACAAGCTGAAACCTATCAGGTAGATTTCTAGGTGTAGAAAAAAAACACCCAGAAAGAGCAAGAAAAGAAAAAGAGGCTCAGAAAGAATGAAGAGGGATTGAGGGAAATGCAGGACAACATGAAACATAATAATATCCATATAATACAAATACCAGAAGGAGAAGAAGAGCAAGGAATAGAAAACCTGTTTGAAAAACTAATGATGAAAAACTTACCTAATTTGATGAGAGAAAAAGTCACAAAAATCCAGGAAACACAGAGAGTCCCAATCAAGAGGAACCCAGAGAGGCCCACTTCAAGACACATCATAATGAAAATGGCAGAATTCCAAGATCAAGAGAGAATCATAAGGCAGCAAGGGAGAAACGGGAAGTAACATACAAGGGAGCCCCAATAAGACCAGCAGCTGACTTCTCAATGTAAACGCTCCAAGACAGAAGGGAATGGCAAGCAATATTCCAAGTAATGAGAACCAGAGGCCTGCAACGAAGACTACTTTAACCAGCAAGACTCTCAATTAAAACAGAAGGCCAAATAAGGAGCTTCCCAAACAAAAGAAGCCTCAAAGAATATACCTCCTTCAAACCAGCTCTGCATGAGATGCTAAAGGGTCTGCTTTAAGAACAGGAAAAAAAATGGTGAAAGAAAGAGGGACACAGGTATGAAAAAATGGCAATGAACAAGTACCTATCAATAATAATCTTAAACGTGAATGGATTAAATGCCCCAATCAAAAGATACAGAATAGTGAAATGGATAAGAAAACATGACCCACACGTACACTGCCTACAAGAGACCCACCTCAGGACAAAAGGCCTACACAGAGAAACAAATACTCCAAGCAAACAAACAGGAAAAAAAAGCCAGGGTAGCAATACTCATATCAGACAAAACAGACTTCAAAAAAAGAGCCATAAAAAGAGACCCAGAAGGTCATTTCATAATACTCAAGGGAAGAATCCATCAATAAGACTTAAACATAGTAAATATATATGCACCCAACATAGGAGCACCCAAATACATAAAGAAAATCTTGGAGGACTTGAAGAAAGATATTGACAGCAGCACAATTATAGCAGGAGATTTTAATACCCCACTGTCGAAAATGGACAAATCTTCCAAACAAAATATCAACAAAGATATTGTGGCAGTGAACAACACTCAGGATGAAATAGACTTAACTGATACATATAAAACCCTTCATCCCTAAGCAGCAAAATATGTTGGTGTTGGTGGTATAGTGGTGAGCATAGCTGCCTTCCAAAGAAGCAAAATACACATTATTTTCAAATGCACATGGAACATTTTCAAAGACAGACCACATGACAGGACACAAAACAAGCCTCAACAAATTCAAGAAAAGTGAAATCATACCAAGCATTTTCTCCGACTACAAGGGACTGAAATTAGAAACCAACCCCAAGGGGAAAAACCCAAAACACTCAAAATCATGGAGACTGAATAGACTATTAAACAATGAATGGGTCAAGAATGAAATTAGGGAAGAAATCAGAAAGTTTATAGAAACATATGGAAATGAACTCACAATAATCCAAAACTTATGGGACACAGCAAAGGCAGTCCTGAGAGGGAAGTTCATACAGGCCTACCTAAAAGACAGAAACATTTCAAACAAGTAGCCTAACCCTACACCTACAAGAACTTGAGGAAAAACAACAAAGACACACCAGAGCAAGTAGAAGGAAGGAAATAACCAAGATAAGAGCACAATTAAATGACATAGAAACTAAAAGCACAATTCTAAGGATCGATGAATCCAGTAGCTGGTTCTTTGAAAAGATAAACAAAATCGACAAACCTTTAAGCAGACTCATTAAGAAAAATAGAGAGAGGACCCAAATAAACACAGTCAGAAATGAAAGACGACAGATTACAATTTATACCACAGAAATACAAAGGATTTAAGAAATTACTATGAAGAACTGTATGCCAAGAAATTTGAAAACCTAGGTGAAACAGACAAATTTCTAGAAAAATATAATCTTCTAAAACTCAATGAAAACAAGCAGAAAGCCTGAACAGATCAATAACACCTGATGAAATTGAAACAGTAATTAAAAAGCTCCCAAAACACAAAAGCCCTGGACCAGATGGTTTCACAGAATTTTGCAAAGCATTTAAGGGAGAGTTAACCCCCATCCTCCACAGATTATTTCAAAAAATCCAAAATGATGGAAGACTCCCAAACTCTTTTTATGAAGCCAGCATCATCCCAATCCCAAAACCAGATAAAGACACAACAAAGAAAGAAAACTTCAGGCCAATATCGCTGATGAACATAGATGCTAAAATCCTCAACAAAATATTGGCAAACCACATCTAGCAACACATTAAAAAAATCATACACCATGACCAAGTAGGATTCATCCCAGGGATGCAAGGATGGTACAATATTGGCAAATCAATAAACATACTAGATCACATAAACAAAAGCAAATATCACATGATCATATCAATAGATGCCGAAAAAGCATTTGATAAGGTACAGCATCCATTTATAATCAAGGAAAAAGCAAACAAAATATAACCAGAGTCATTGAAACAATAGACAGAGGGCAGGGGGGAGGGGACAGTGGGGAGAAGGGTTTTCAGGAACTACTATAAAGGACACATGGACAAAACCAAGGGGCAGGGTGGAAGCAAGGGAGGGAGGTGGGTTTGGAGGGCATGGAGGGAGGGGTGGGGAGAAAATGCAGACAACTGTAATTGAACAATAAAATAATTTAAATTGAAATATATAAAGTAGAACAGCATTCATTCATCTCGCGCACCACTAGTTTAAGTCTATCACACTTTGGATATCTCCTATGTATGGTACAGACCAAGTAAGGAGTGACCTTGAGGACAGACAAATTAGGTTGGCGCTAAATTCTAAAAGACCAGAACCCTACTAGGCAGTTCTAGGCATGGAGCAATTCAGCCACAGGCCAGACGTGTTCGCCTCTGCTTTCTAACGGCTGGACAAGCGGCCCTTCAGAAGTTTGATGCACACGTGAATCACCTGGAGATAGTGTAAAAATGCACATACTGATGCAGCATGGAATCAGCAGAGCCCGCATTCCTGACAAACTCCTAAGTGATACTGATGCTGTTGGTTCCCCAACCACCGGACGTCCCAAGGTGCAGTGAGTCCCTCAAAGGCAGCTACTGCGTCTCCCTCTTCCACTTAGTGTGGGCTCACCCAAGCAGCTTGCTACCGCTCCTTTAAGGATGAGCTCCCTTCCTCGAAGTCACGTGACTCAGAAGGCGGGTTTCAGCTCAAAAATCTCACACACCTCTACTATTCAAAACATTTTCATTTTCTCATACAAAAAACAGTTTCCATTTCCTACGTGACCCCTGCCTAGAGTATAGGTTCCACGCGAAGAGACATTAGTTGGGAACACTGTGTCCCCGGCCGGCTTGGGTGGTTAGGGCAGTGAATTCCTTGGGTATCCCGCGCCGAATGACCTGGCAAGGACTTTACCAAGCCACACACAGTCGCACACAACTTCAAGCCCCACGTCTCCACAAAATGACAAACGGCATGGTTCCCAGTAATTACACCTCAAAGCTCAAAGACAGCAGCAGCCTCGAGGTCTCGGCTGGAATCAGAAGAGGCTGTCCCCTTGGGCGATCCGGTCGGGAGAATCGAAAGTGGCAGAAGGGCGTAGAAGCTGTCTGCCGAGCGGATTTCCGAGCCAGGAGGAGAATCCAGAAAGGTGGAACCGAAGTTATGTGCTGAAATGTTTACTTAAGAAAACACTTGTCTCCCTACCCTGTGAAGTGCAGGAATTAAACTGGTCCAACCTCCCCCAAGGAGCAGTAGAGAGGTCCGGATAGAGAGGCCCCGCACGAAGAGGGCGCGGGGAAAGCTGGGAAACTGCGGCTGTCGGCCACCATCTTGCTTTCCTATAAACCAGCGGTGACCGTGGGTCAGAGCAATTTGGGGACATGAAGCTGCTAAGCAGAGCTGGGTCCCTCTCGGTGAGCATAGCCGGCGGGTTTGGGGATGGTTGGGGAACCGTTTGTTAGCAAGGTGATACGAACTGGAGGTACCTGGTTGGGGGTCCTGGGCCTTAGTCTGGTCTGCCCTTGAGCTTCAGAACCCTGCCGCTAGGCTGTATGCTGGGTGGGTCTTGCGTTGCAGGCCGGCTTGTGCGATAAGCAGAAGAGACCTAATGACAGAAAACTTACGGGAGGGAGAGGGCTTGAGAGCGGTGGTGAACCTACCCAGTGGAGAGACCTCTGAAGGTCACTGCTGCAATTGCGTCCCGAAACCACGCGAACCGGGGGCAGGAAGCCGACGTAGACCTAACCTGTCACCCTTGCCGTGGCAGCTGCAGCCTCTACTTCTTGGTGTATCATGGAGCATCAGTTTCCCCAACAGTGACATGGGCTTATGAGTAAAATCTGTAAGAAATGAGCAAATGTGTTTGAAGTCATCACTGCCTGGAACTTGATTATTACGGTGTCCTGGATGTACGACGTGCCCTTTTCTTGATCTTATTAGAGACTTCCTCTCTGAGGGTTCTTTGGTCTGTCCTCAAGAGCCGCTTAAGGCTCCTCCCTCAAGCCCAAATGAAACATAGCTGTCGCTAGGGAAAAACTCAGGTGTCAGTATTGTGTCATTGTGGAGCAGTCGTTATCCAGGGGGTAGGTCGGAATGCCCTTAAAAACCTCAGCTTTGCTCATTTTGCCCCTAGGGAATAGTTAGCAATATCTGGAAACATTTTTTAAAAGATTTTCTTTATTTTTAGAAAGAGGGGAAGGGAAAGAGAAAGAGGGAGAGAAACATCAATGTGTGGTTGCCTCTCATGCGCCCCACCACTGGCAACCTGACCTGCAACCCAGGCGTGTGTCCCAGCTGGGAATCAAACCAGTGATTCTTTGGTTGGCAGGCCAACGTTCGATCCACTGAGCCACACCAGCCAGGGCTGGAAAACATTTTTGGTGTAACAACCTGTGGAGAAGTGCTGCTGGCATCTAGAAGTCTGGGATGGGGCCAAAACATCCTACGGTGCACAACGAGCCCTCCACAACAGAAAAAATACCCAGTCCAAAATGCCAGTTGTACCCAGCATATTTATTAGGTAACCTAGTAACCTGGTAGAGGGAGGTGCAAAAGACCAGGGGATGGAGTTTTTCTGTGCTTAATGTTTAAATAGATATCCTAGGAATTATACAAGTGGCCATAAGCTTCCTGGCACACCTAGACAAACCAAAGATTAACAGCCCTTTGAGGGTAGCCCAGTTAGAGGGGCAAGAGATGGCAAAATCTCCATTCCATCCATTCCCACTTTCCCGAAAGGGGAAAAAAAACTCAGAGGTAGCAGTTGGAGAATACCAATGTAAATAGATTACAGTAAACTTGAAAGTAATTATTGTTTCTGATTATAGTATATTTTACATAAGAATAAATTTATATGTATTTTGTTATTTAAATGATAATTTTTAATTGATTGATTTGAGAGAGAAACATCAATCTGTGGCACCAACATTTTATGCATTCATTGGTTGATTTTTGTACATGCCCTGACCAGAAATTGAACCTGCAACCTTGGTGTGTTGGAACCATTCTCTAACTCACTGAGCGACCCAGCCAGGGCATTGGATAATTCTTTGCAACTGATTTGAGTAGGACAACTTATAGGAAGTACATAACCAACAAAGTATCAGTGTTCAGACACATTTGGGAGGAAAATACCTAAATCTCTCTTGGCAGTAGCTCTAAGGATTATTCATGTTTGAACTTTATGCCCACATGTCTTAAATTTTAATTTTTGGAAAATTAAAAGCCAAAATCACAAGTAGGGTTAACTATACCACACCCAGCAAACAAAATTGATGATAAAGCAAAGCTAATTGTAACCTATAATTAAAAAGTACTGACAGCAGATGAAAACTAGAAATCAGCTAGTGCATTGCTACTGAAAGCACAACAAAGTACCCTCTGTCCTTTATACTTGATCCTTTGGTCCTGTGAGTACCAAGTTTTATTAATTTACATATCCACTGTGACCTCATAAACCTTAGGCATAGTAAAACAAATTCTGTGCCATTGTATATCATTTTCCAAAAAAAAAGTTACGCCATTTATATTCCTCGTCCAGCATTTAGAAGGATCCTTTATTTTATGAGTGGCTGCATATTATACATTGAGATTCTGTTGTGGATGAGGCTATTGTTAATTTTAGGATTATATAAATTTGTATTAGTCAAAGAAGCTATAACCCTTTGTTGTATAGTCTCAGTGTTGCAGAAAAGAGTAAAGAAGATAGTATGGGAAACATTTGGGGCTTGATAGAAGTTTTCTTTGGTACATTGTGTCTTTCAAAGGTAACTAAAATGATTGTAATTTCAATTGGAACATAGACTAAAAAGATGAGACTCTTTGGGCAGATAAGGGAAGCAGCACAGAGTAAAAGTGAACATGTAGAATTTGGTATTTCTTCATATTCTACAAATCACAAATAAATAAAGGTTTATAATTAAAGGCTTGGGTGAATGGTGGGTTAATGAATACATAGTAAGTCAATCGGTTAAATCTTCCCATGGAGTTCTTTTATCACTGAACACCTATTGCTCAGGCACGCTAGGATACAGTACACTCTTTTCCTGAGAAATGTTTATAACCTGGGGTTTGGTGTTTTGTTTTGTTTTTTGTATGTTTAGAGGTTTTATTCCCTCAAAGTTGCTCCCAAAGTGAAAGCCACAGCTGCCCCTGCAAGAGCACCTCCACATCCTCAGGAGCTTGAGGTAAGTCCTACTGAATTGCTACCTGGAACCTATACATGTCTTACTATCTTAGTAATATAAACTTTATTCACATCTGTACTTTATTTTAAATACAGCTTACCAAGTTACCAAATGGTTTAGTGATTGCTTCTCTGGAAAACTATGCTCCTGCATCAAGAATTGGTTTGTTCATTAAAGCAGGCAGTAGGTACGAGGACTCTAACAACTTAGGAACCTCTCATTTGCTTCGTCTTGCATCCAGTCTGGTAAGCATCTTTACTTTCTCAATATGTTTGGAAATGCTGTGGTCTCTTGGTCCTACAGAAAAGAATAACTAAAAGCAGTGTTCCTGTATTAGTTTGCTGGGTTGCCATAACAAATTACTGCAAACTGAGTAGCTTTAACAACAGAAATTTATCCTGTTAGGCTAGCAGTCAGGGTATCCGTTGAACCATGCTCCCTCTGATGGCTCTAGGAGGAGCCTTTCCTTGCCTCTTCCTGGCTTGGTGGTGGCTGGCAATCCTTGGTGTTCCTTGGCCTGCAGCTACATCACTCTTAATGTCTGTATCTTGTCACACTGTTCTCTCTGCCTTTGTGTCCACATTTCCCTCTTGATTATTCCATTCCTATTAGATTTAGGGCCTTCTCTAATCTAGTGTGACCTCATTTTAAATATGTTTGCAAAAATTCTATTTCCAAATAAGGTCACAGCCACGGGTTCTGGTTGGACATGAATTTTGAGGGAACAGTATTCAACCCTATACAGTCCCCTAATATGATGTGAAAAATTACAGAGAAGTATTAAACTAGTGTCTATCTGAATGTTTATGCTAAAGTGTAAGAAAACAGTTTAAAAAAATTAAGTGTTTTTAAAAAGTTTGAAAATTGAAAGAAAATTATTCTTTCCCATATGCAAATCTCTTCTAGAGGAGACTGATGACTCTAGTAAGCTTATATTTGACAGAGGAACATTTGCCTAAATGTACTTTATATAAAAAATCTATACTTGTGCTTTTTGGTGAATTTTGTTTTATAATTTTTTTCTTAAGATTTTACTTGAGGGGAAGAAAGGGATAGAAACATCATTGTGCAAGGGATATGTTGATCAGTTGCCTCTTTCACGCCCCCAGCTGAGTAACCTGGCCCGCAACCCAGGCATATGCCCTGACTGGGAATCAAACCGGCAACCTTGTGGTTCATAGGCCGGCACTCAATCCACTAAGCCACACTGGCCAGGGATGTTTTATAATTCTTAAGCTAAAAAGGATCCACGATTTAGTTGGAGTTCTCTTTGAATTTAATGACAGATATTAAATTATGGTACAGTGTGCTGTTTGGGGAACTTAGAATTACAAAACTACTAAAAATATTTGTTCTCTTTTAAGACTACAAAAGGAGCATCATCTTTCAAGATAACTCGTGGAATTGAAGCAGTTGGTGGCAAATTAAGGTTTGTTTAAAATAAGTATTAGGAAATAAATAGTGAAAACACCAGAAAATATTCTATTGTAAGGAAAATATTCTATTTCTCTGTTATCAGGGTAGTTAAAGATTTCTTAAAGATGGAAAAGACTAATGAATTTGACTACATCAAAATGTAAACATCTTTATGCTTTGAAGTAAAAATTTAATTAACTGGGAGTAGATATTTGCAAAATACATAATGTGGAGAGGATTATTTTGAAAAATAAAGAATTGTATAATAGGAGGGGAAAACAAAGAGAAGATAAATGGACAAAGGACAGGAACAGGCTATTCCCAGAAAAGGAAGCCAGAAACAGCAGTCGTCATTTGTAAGCAGTAGTGTGCTAACCAGTCCTCACCCATCGAGAGTCTTTATATCTTGTGTTGGCAGTGTTATAGGAGATAGAGAATATCTTATACAACTGGAGGGAGTATAAATTGATTCAACTACCTAAAAAAAGAATCAAGGAATATCTAGTAATATTGAAAATAAGCATATCCTACAGCCTAACATTTTTTAGTCCACATTCACAAAAATGCTTTTGTAAAGCCTGGAAACAATTTAAGTGTCCATCTTTAGGGAAACAAATAAAGTATGATATAGTCATATAATGGGACTACTACATAGCAGTTAAGGAATGACCTAGTTCTGCATAGCCACATAATAGATTAAAATACAAAATGTTTTGTGGAAAAAAAGTTTCAAGATTTTTTTAAAGATGAGTCATTTATAATTTTTTTAAACCATATGTGATGCTTATGAATATGTTTGTCTCTAGAGTGGGAGAGAATGAGGGAACTAGCCTGGGAAGGGTACAAAGGGATCACTTGTCAAGTTGTGGTAAAATATACATAACATAAAATTTCTTTTAAGTGTACAGTTCTATAGCATTAAGCGGCATGAAACAGTCATCATCACCACCATCCATCTCCAGAATGTTTTCATCTTCCCCATTGAAACTCTATGGTTATTAAATACTAACTCTTTATCCTTCTCCTGCCAGCCACCATTTTATGTTCTGTCTCTAGTTTTGACTACCCTAGATACCTCATATGAGTGGAATGATACAGTGTTTGTCCATTTATGAATGCCTTGTTTCACTTGGCATAATGTCTTCAGGATTCACCCATGTGTTATATATCAGGGTTTCTTTCCTTTTTAAAGTTAAATTATTTGTATTTTCTTATTATTGTTTTTCAGTTATAGTTACCATACAATATTATACTAGTTTCAGGTATGCAACATAATTTTTTAAATATTTTAAAATTTTAGTTGATGGGTATGTGTATTTATACTTTTTTATGCTTCAAAATAATTTTTTCAAAGGAACTGGTTAATTTAACAGATATAAAGGAAAACTTCTGATTCAGATAATTCACTGTACAATAATTTATTTCTGATGCAGTGTGACTTCAACAAGGGAAAACATAGCCTACACTGTGGAATGCCTACGGGATGATGTGTAAGTATCTGCATGTATTTAGGACATCTGCTTTTTTTATTTTTATTATTATTATTAAATTTATTGGTTTCAGAGGGAGGAGGAGAGAGAGAAAGACATCAATATGTTGTTCCACTTATTTATGCATTCTTTGGTTCCTTCTTGTATGCTCCCTCACCTGGCACTGAACCTGAAACCTTAGCATATTGGGGACAACGTTCTAAACAACTGAGCTACCCGGCCAGGGCTAGGACATCTGCTTTTAAAGAAATACTAAACTGCTCAGTTCTAAATGCAGCATTATGACCTCTGACTTTGGTTTTGGATTATGATTTGGCAAGTGCTTAAAACACTGTGCTTCCCACAAGGTTAAAGTTTAATGTTGAGAGTGTTACAACTACATAGAATAGATCTTGGTTTGTAAATTTTTGACTCCTAACTTATATCTTGATATTTTCTGTAGCGATATTCTAATGGAGTTCCTGCTCAATGTCACCACAGCACCTGAATTTCGTCGTTGGGAGGTAGCTGCCCTTAAGTCTCAACTAAAGATTGACAAAGCTGTGGCTTTTCAGAATCCACAGGCTCGTGAGTGCCTTTTTAGATTACATCAGTTGTTTCTAATATACTGGGTTTCAAAGAAAATTGATTTATAGAGAGAGAAAAAAATGCTGAAGTTTTTTTCTACTTGGGTTTGAAAGTGTCTTTTCCTAAAATTTGTCCAGTTTTTAAAATATATTGTTTGTTCTTTTGTTTCTAAACATTTATGTTGTTGATTATTTTTCATCTATTTTAGTTTAATTATGGAATCCTAGGCATATTTCCTGCCACCCCACCAGTGGGGTTTTTGTGGGGTTTTTTGTGTTTTTTTATTTTTGCTTCCACCAAATCCAGCAGCAATTTATTGGTACCACTGACATTAGTGTTTATTGTTACAAAATAGCTGTTACTGTTTAGCCAATCCACCTTTATTGGGTCTTTCCAAAGCAATCTACTTAATTTTTTTTTAAATAAGATCTTTTTTTGTATTCATGTTTTGTATTTATGTAATGTTTGATTATATAATTTTGACAAGTACAACTGGCAAACAAATCTGTAAACGAACACCACCAACTCTTGGAAGTAACTCAACTTTTGGTAGGTGCAGATGTTGAGGTAGACCAAGGCGCCAGGTACATTCAGAGTCTGACATTTACCTGCACTGGAACCCAACCCAGGTCTAAACAAGTGACCAGCTGCAGGGGATCTGTGTGGGATGGGCTTCGCTCAGAATGCAGGCCTTTTGCAAGAGACCCACTAGCTTGCTCCTCCTGACCTCATTCACCCCACCAAACTTCATGCCTTGTGGCAGGGCCAGTGGGTTGTGCACAGCCTGGGCCCACCGTTTCTTCAGAAGCCTCTGGAGGAAGACCAGGTGACCTCAGAGGATGGCAGAGTGGCCTATAGGTGGAAGTGGATTTCAGGGTGCCTTGGACCTTTTATTGGTCTGTCCCTGGGTTAGAACTGGAAGAATCCTATGCTTGTACATACTTTGGCCCCTCCCACAAACACCCAGGCCCAATAGAAGCAGCCACAGTGAATAGCAAGGATGCTCCAGAGAGGTAGCCCAAGGCGCCAGGTACATTCAGAGTCTGACATTTACCTGCACTGGAACCCAACCCAAGTGGGACCCAAGACCAAACACAAGTCAGTGATGGACTTTGGACCACATCAGAGCTCCACCCAACTAGCCACACAAGCAGCATACCCACAGGGAATTCCATCAGGCACCAGACCCTACTGGGAACAACTCTGCCTCCGGGGACAGCTCCTGCACTCACACACTGTGATCGAGGCCTGTCCTTATAGTCACCCAGCCTGGGGGTTAATTCCGCCCAAGAACGGGCCTACAGCATTCAAGACTCATATAACAGGAGAGTATACATAACTCACTCAAGAGACATTTCCTGGAACACCAAGCTCAGGTGTTCTGGAAAATTGCACTTCTGAGCCCCATAGGACAACTTTCATTATAAAGCCATCATAGCAAGAGTCAGAGCACATCTATCTAATACACAGAGACAAACACAAAAAGGCAGAACATAGGCCTGTTGAGAAAGGGTCTCCTCCCTGCAACATAACGAGTGCTTGGTTCATGTTAGCTAATGTTACATTATAGTGATACTTTGTGTCACAAAGGAGTATGATCTTTGTTACTCTAGACTTCTACGAAAGAAGTAGAATGGTAAATTTTATTTTTTTTTTAAGATTTAATTAATTTATTTTTAGAGGGGTGGGAGGAGAAGAGAGGGAGAGAAACATTGATCAGTTGCCTTCTGCATGCCCTCAACTGGAAACCTAGCCTGCAACCCAGTCATGTTCACTGACCGGGAATCAAACTGGCAGCCTTTCGCTTTGTGGGATGATGCCTAAGCCACTGAGCAGCACTGGTCAGAGCAGAATGGTAAGTTTTAGAAAAATGACTTAAATGTCCCAAGTGGCTTCTTCCCTGCTGGTAGCAGGGAGACTCCAGCTTTCCCCTCCTTTCTGCCTGAACAGTTCTGTAGTTTACTGACAGGTATCTGCCCACAGGTTTACATCCTCAGCCCATCTTCCACATTGCCATTACAATGATCCCTCTGACTTGAAAATCCAGCAAAAATCCTTTACAGGCCTTTAATTACATATGGGATAAAGCCCAAGCTCATCTGGCCCTGCCTGCCTCCCTCGTTTCTTCCTGTACCCTCTCCCTCTTCTCATTGCAGTTCCCCTTTGAATCAAATTTTTGTCATACTTCATGCCTTTGTCTGTTTCTGCTGCTTGAAATGCCATTCCCAAATCACTCACCTGGCAAACACGTACTTACTCTGTAAGACTCATCCCAGATTTTACTTCCCTTAACTCCTGTCTAGCTCACACTGCCTTTCCCTGGGCCCCTCTGTACTTTCGATGTACTGTTGACCTAGAGAGGGAACCTAGAAGTAAGTAAAATTCAGATTAAATGACTTGTCCAAGGTCACACAGCAAATAAGACTTCTGAACCCAGACCACTATAGTTTCCAGATGACAACAGGTACATAAAGAAGTGTTTAGGTGGACTCCAGCAAGTAATCTCATTTTTCTCAGCACTTTTCAGCTGGCAGAATTTTAAAAGTTGCCATAAGATGAACAAAGCTTTCTAAGTTCTAAAAATGTTATTGTTTTCATTTAAATTACACTTCCATAACTCTTCTTATTTTACAGGTATCATCGAAAATTTGCATGCTGCAGCTTACCGAAATGCCTTGGCTAATTCCCTGTATTGTCCAGACTATCGGCTTGGAAAGGTGACACCAGATGAGGTATCGTGCAACACATTGCATTTTATAATGTGCTTGTTTCACATTAAATTAAATGTTCACCTACCACGTTGGGTTTGTTTATAATTTTTCTTTCTGTCTTCTAATTTAAAAATTCACTTGTTTGCTTTTTTTATCAGCTTTTCAACTAAAATTCTATCAGAAGTATTTTTGTATGTTTTAACTTAAAATTAAAAATTTTATAAAGGGGACATAAGAAAACTCAGACACAAAGACAAGAAAAATGAAGGAAAACACCTCATATACATAAAGGCACTCAGTATTAATATGTAGGTTTCTTGTATTCTAGACCCTTTTCTGTGTGTACATATCTTTTTAAAATAGTACTATAAAAAATAATAAAACAGTATTAAATGTTTAACATCTTGTGACAAAAATATTTACCTTTGTGAAAATAAATTACTGAGGTAGCTAAAAGACAGCACAAAGAAAAACATTTATTTATCTATTATATTGTTTATAATTGTCAAAAATTAGAAACAAGTTAAATATCCAACATTGGAGAAATAGTTAAATAAGTTATTAAATATCTATAGAATGGAACACTATGCAACCATTCAAATTATTAATCAGGAAAAACTTCATAGTATAATGTCAAGTGATAAAAAGGTAATTTATGAGTAGGATGTACCAAAGAGTCTCATTAAAAAAAAAAAGTATGTGTTGTATGTCAACTATTAAATTTTAATAGTTGAATTTAAATTTAAATTTTTTTTAATTTAAAAAATAGTAGTAAAATGTGTGTATGATAGATAAATACTAAGATGTTAACCAAGATTATTTCAAATTATTAGCATTTTTTAAATGGGTCCCTAGGCTAAAGGAAATTCTAAAGAAATTGGTGCCAGAATACTTTGAGCAACGACAGCATTCAATAGGAAAAAAAGAAAGAAAATGGATGTCCAAGGTGACTTCGTATTTGTAGAAACCCTTCATTTTAGGGCACAAAAATTTGATAACTTGATTAGGATTTCAGTTTCATTACCCTAGCCTAGTGATTCTCAACATTATGACCTGTTCCCAAAGAGACTTTGTAGTCAGATTTTTCTAACCTCCCCCAATGAATTTTTAATACAACAGATACACTGAGTATCTGTTAATATACTATGTCTTTACTTGTACTCTGTATATAAAAGAAATTGTATATTTTTCTTATCCTTAACCAATTTTCATTCCCTTGAGCAATAGTGCTCCTATTAAGAATGAATGTTTAAGCCTGACTTTGGTATATTAGGTCTAAAATAATAGTATAAACCAGTGATTCTCAAATCTCACTGATTCTTAGATCATGGGGGATGGGGGTAATTTTTAAAAAAAGATTCCAAGATTCCACATTGAGTTCTACTATATATCAGTTTGTATAGTGAGCCTAGGAATGGGGTAGGGGTTGGGAGACAGTGACAGTGTTTTTGTTTTTTAAGTTCCCCCAGATAATTTTTTCATCATCTAGGTTGAAAAGCCTGGTATAGACAGTAACCTCATGGCAAGATTGTTGAGAGGCACAGTGACGTAATTCTGTTAGCTCTACAGTAGAATGCTAATAGTCCTTTAATACTACCTGCATAAAGACAAAAGAAACCTGGTATACTGCTGTTAAGTTACATCATAAAAGTAATAAACTAGGTTCCATTTTTTTTTCAAGTTCAAGCCAGTGTGTACTCTAATTTTTCATTCCCTTTTTCATTCTTTTTTGTTTCAGTAACAGCTTTATTGAGATGCAATTTACATATACAGTTGATCTATTTAAAGTCCACAATTAAGTAGTTTTCATTATATTCACAGTTATGTAACCATCATCACATTAAGTTCTAGTTCTTTTAAGCAGTAGTTTTTAAATAAAATCTAGGTAGTCTCTTATTCATTATAACAACTTTAAAGGGATTATTTTTCTGCCAAACTGCAGTTTTAAATTTTTATAGCTTGCTATATATTTTTTTAATTTTTCATAAGGTGTGATTTTTTTGTTTATATTTTTCATTGTATTTTTTTCCCATTACCATTTATCCTCCTTATACCCTCTTGTACCTCCACCCAACCCCTCTCTCCCCAGCTTTTTACATATTTATAGCAATATAACCTAACAAATGCTTTTTAACTTTTTCAGTTACATCACTATGTTCAGAACCATTTTACAAGTGCAAGAATGGCTTTGATTGGACTTGGTAAGTTGGGAGTTACCTACATATCAGTTTCCTTCCCTAAAGTAATCTTAAACTGTAATTAGGTGAGTATGCATTGAACAAAATTTGAAAACTCGGTCCTCTGTTTATGTCTCATAGGAAGTATGTAATGAGATTTTAATTGCTAGTGTTTTTTTTTTTCTTGAAAAGCAGGATCCAACATTTAACTTTGTAAACTACTAGTTTTAAATTTATTACAGTATTTACAAAACCTATGACAAAGGGCAAATTTCTCTAGGCAAAGAGTATTTGCAGGTTTTTGGGATTTTTTTTTTTAAAGAAGTACAAGTTTAATAGAAAAATAGGCAAAGGGCATGAACAGACAATGCATGGGAAACTGAGTGTGTGTGTGGTCAGTTACCATTGAAAAAGACGGTCAGACTCACTAATAATTAAGAAAATTTTTATCTGTGAGATTGGCAAGAAATTAAAAGTTTAACACTGCCCAGTATTACCCAGGGTATGGAAGTAGTAGGCACTCTCAAAAATTGTTTATGGAAATGCAAACTGATAGAACATTTTTGGAGGCCTTATTTGAGTGTATCAAAATTCTAAATTTATGCTCTTAGACCCAGCAGTTTTACTTTTCAGAATATAACCTGCAGAAACACTTGGTCAAGTTTACAAAATACTTGCTTGAGAATCTTATTTGTCGTATTTTTTTCATTCATTGTTTTATAATAGCTTAATTGAGGCATAATAATTCATATGCCATGAAATTCACCCTTTTAAAGTGTACTTGTGCAACTATTCCCACTTTGTAATTTCAGAACATTCTCATCATCCCCAAAAGAAACCCCATACTCATTATCAGTAACTCCCCGTTCCACCTCCTTCTTGCCTCTCTGGCAACCACTAACCTACTTTCTGTCTACTCACAGTTGACTATTCAGGACATTTCACTTAAATGGAATTCATACATTATATCACCTTTTATAACTGGCTTCTTTCTTAGTGTAATGTTTTCCAAGTCCACTTATGTTATAGCATGTACCAGTGTTCCCTTTTCTGGCTGAAAAATATTCCATCACCATATTTCGTTTATCCATTCATCAGCTAGACATATGGGTTATTTCCACATTTTGGCTATTGTGAATATAAACATTTGTGTATAAGGTTTTTGTTAGATTAGAACATTTGTTTTTAATTCTTTTGGGTATATGCCTAGAATTAGAATTGCCAGGACATAAGGTAACTACGTGTAACCATTTGAAGAACTGCCAGATTGTTTTCCAAAGCAATTGAACCATTTTACAATCCCACCAACAGTGGACAGGGGTTCCAGTTTCTCCACATCTTCACCAGCACTTGTTTTTTTTTCTGCCTTTTTGATTATAGCTATCCAGGTGGGTGTGAACTGTTATCTGACTGTGGTTTTGATTTCTTTTTTACTATTGACACTGAACATCTTTTTTTGTGCTTATTAGCCATTTGTATATCATTAGAGAAATGTCTATTCCAGTCCTTTGTCCATTTTTAATTGGGCTGTTTGCATTTTTTATTTTCAAATTGTAAGACTTCTTTATATATTGTGGGTACTAAATTCTTATCAGATCCACTCTGTGGGTTGTCTTTACCTCTCAAAAGGGTTCTTTGATACACAATGAATATTGTTTTAATAGCCAACTATTGGAAATCTGAGTGTCCATAAAGAAGGGATTAATTAAGTAAATGATGGTATATTCATATAATGGAATTCTTTATAACCATTAAAGGTTTGATGTAGACCACTCACTCAGATGCAAATTACAAAAGGCAAGTTAAAAACAATATCAATAGAATAACACCATTTTGAAAAATAACAAAATGAAGATAATACATGCATAGAAAAAAATTTTAGATGACTACATAGTAAACTATAAATGGATATCTCTAGGAGAATGGCCTTTGGGGGGTAGGGACTCTTGTTTTCTTTACTTTTTATTTCTGTAATACTTGAATTGTATAATCATTTTTTAAACATGTTTTATAATTGTCTTTTAGAAATTCTGGTTCTAGTTTTTTTTTCTTTCTGGTGAAATAGGTGTGAATCATTCTGTTCTGAAGCAAGTCGCTGAACGGTTTCTGAACATGAGGGGTGGGCTTGGTTTATCTGGTGCAAAGGCCATTTACCGTGGAGGTGAGCATTTCCTACTATTAAGTTTAATTTTTCAGAAGGAACTTCCCCCTCCCCACCAAAATATTGTATCAGAGTGGAATAGGCCTGATTATTTACTACCAAACAGTCTGAATGTGGAAGGAAAGAATTAGCTTGCTTGGGTCTTGTCTGTTAAACATGTTTTGTGTGTTTTGCAGGGGGTGGGCAGGGTGTCAGGGAAAGAGCACTGGGCCTCAGGAAAGCTTAATCTCAGTGGGTTCGTAGTATGTGGTACAGAATGCTAAAGAATAAAACCAGTGGGGACCAACCCACTTTCTTCTTCACCCTCTCCTTTCATGGCCCCAGGTGAGATTCGAGAACAGAATGGAGACAGTCTCGTCCATGCTGCTTTTGTAGCTGAAAGTGCTGCCGTGGGAAGTGCAGAAGCAAATGCATTTAGTGTTCTCCAGCATGTCCTTGGCGCTGGGCCACATGTTAAGAGGGGCAGCAATGCCACCAGCCCTCTGTACCAAGCTGTCGCCAAGGGGACTCACCACCCATTTGATGTAAGTATAAGCAGTTGATGGCTCTCCTCTTTCCTCAAAGTCTCGGTGTTTATAATGTAGTCCAGATAGTCTGCTCTTAATGTTAATCTACTCTTAAATTTTAAGACGAACCCAAAGAAAATCTTTGTAAAGTTGAAGAGACAGCCAGGCTTGATTTTAGTACTTCAGTGGGCCTACCAAAAACTTACTGTCTTTTCAGTTATTCTAATATACAGGGGTGGGCAAATGTAGGTTTATAGTTGTTTATGTGGAAAATAATACAATAATTAGTAAATAATAATATAAGAATAAACTGTTTCACATACTCAACAACTGTAAACCTACTGTAGAAAGAATACTTTAGCCCTGGCTGTTGTGGCTCAGTGGATTGAGCACCAACCAGCCTACGAACCAAAGGGTTGCCTGTTCCATTCCCAGTCAGGGCACATGCCTGGGTTGCGGGCCAGGTCCCCAGTAGGGGGCATGCAAGAAGCTACTACACATTGATGTTCCTCTCCATGTTGCCCTCCTTTCCCCTCTCTCTAAAAATAAAAATATAAAGAAAAAGAAAGGAAAAAAATACTTTAAAAAGTCAGAAATTCACCCTTCAGTTCCCTTTAGGATAAAATTTTAAATTCTAAATATTCCCCTAAATTCTAATTAGCCTTTACTTCCAGATTTTCTTCTGTACTCTTCCGTTCTTATGGCCCTTTCCTGATTTTGACTGTTCTTTATGTTTTTCAATCAAGTGTACAAGATATATACCAAGAAATTCCTACAGCTTGAAATTAAGTTAAAAAGGAAAAGTAAGCCCTGGCCAGTGTGGCTTAGTCAGTTGGGCATCATCCTGTAAACCAAAAGGTTGTGGGTTCAGTTCCCACTCGGCACATGCCTAGGTTGTAGGTTCAGTCCCCGGTCAGGGTGTGTACAAGAAGGCAGCCAGTCAGTGATTCTCTCTCACATTGATATTTCTCTCCCTCTCTCTTTCCCATTCTCTAAAATCACTAAGCATGTCCTCTGGTGAGGATAAAAAAGGGAGAAGAAAAGTAATGACATTTAATCATAACAAAAAGTCCACGCTATTTTAGAAGATACCTTTTTATGGCAGTGAGCAAAGTGCTAAAGCTTACAAAATGATGATATTCAAATCAAGAGAATGTAAAATGGCAACAAGGTATTATTCAATGAGTGACCATTGTTTTCCCAATGTACTGTACCTTACATGACATTCAATGATATGCTTTTAAAAAGTAACACGTACTATAAATTGGTAGGGTTAAGTATAACTTCAGCAATAGTACATGGCACAGGCAGGTTTCTGCTTCAGTAAGTCTTTGGCCGAGTGATACTTAAAAGTGGAAATTAAAATCAACCTTCTCCTTTTACTCCTCTGTTTAATATTTGAGTGCTCGTTTTTAAACTTTTTTAGGGAAGGAGCCTTTTTTAGCTATCATGATTTCCTAACCATAATGCCCACACATAAGTTTTTTCTTTTAAAGAAGTTTTAAAAGTTTACTTGACAGTGAAACTCTTGGAATCCTCTGTTCAGAGCCTTAGGGGGTCCCTGGAACACAGTTTGAAAACCATTATTTTAAATGTGTCTAAATTAATTCACCTGCTGCTTTTTAAAATTTCCTCCAGATTTTCTTTCTCTTGGTTCATGTTCTACAGTTTTCTTTACCATCAAATGATAATGATGGCTTTGGGGTGGTTGGAATTTAATCCTAATCCAATGACATAATATAATAGAAATCATACTTCAAAACTTGTCCAGAAGTTTGGAGTATAAGTAGGATAGTCTTAGAATTATAATTCAAGTAATTGAAGTGCAGTTTTTTATACTCTATGCTTTATGTGGGCTGGGCCACTGGTTCTCAAATGTTAAAGTACATGAAAATCACCTGGAATATTAGTTTAAGATGTGGGCTCCAGACTGCGTCTACAGAGAGCTAAGTCATCTGTTGCAGGAAACCAGAAGTCTGTATTCTTAATAACAATCAGGTGATCCTTATGTAAATACTGGGAAACCTTATCCTAGGCGGTTAGGTTACCTTAAGGAGCTTAACATTGTTCAGACAATAATAACCCTGTTATCCAGAGACTAAACATTTTGCTACCTTGGAATGTGAATAATGGCCACCAAGCAGAAAATTTTCCCTAATTTGACTTTAGTCTGTAGACATGAAAGTGAATTGGTAAAAAGGAAGTCACCAACGAGAGGGAAGAACACAGGTTTGTCTAGTGCCAAAGCTCACAACCTATGACACTCAACCATTGTGTCTATAACCACAATGTTCACAGGTTCGTGTTTACATTTACCTTTAATCATCAAAATAGGTTAGCAAAAATGAAAATAAAATCTTAGTCTATTTTGCTTATATTATGAACATACAAGTTTTTGTCTCCACAGTGTTAAGGAAATTGTGCCCCATTCTACCTGGTAGAATGACATACAGTCAAGTTTCATTATATTTCAGGTTTCCACTTTTAATGCCAGTTACTCAGATTCTGGACTCTTTGGGATTTATACTATCTCACAGGCCACAGCTGCTGGAGATGTAAGTTGCAAACTCACCATGCTTGCAAGTTTTTATTCCCCATTAACATGTTTTTAGTTAAAATATGGAAATGTTTGAATGCCATGACTGATCAGAGCTCTGTAACATCATTGAAGTATATCTGCTATGGAGAAAACGGAAACATGTACACTAATGCTTCCAGGAAAGAGGGAGGAAATGCTTCCTTGGTATTTTGGTCCTGTTTGGAGAAGTGGCATTAAGTTGTCTCTGGGACATCGAAATTGGGATCTCAGATGAGATCAAGGCCAATATGTGTATTTGGGAATCCTCAAAATACAGACTGTGTTGAAGTCAGCATTTTGTAGGAAAGACCGTAGGAGAAAACTGAAGCTCCTTATGCTCTATGCTTTAAGTGACTCAGGAAAATGACCAAGAAAACAGGAATAAAAAGAAGAGAAACTGATATATTTGGAGGAAATTAACACCATTTTGATCTACTATGGATTGACATCCCTTTAGTTACTACAGAGAGGTCCAATAGATTTAGCAAACTAGAACATCATTGGTGATATTGCCAGTTTTCACCAGAATGTTGGAAGTAAATGGTAACTTACTGTGCTAAGGAATTAATGAGAAGAAAGAAATGCAAGGTTGATGTAGGCAGGTGGAGCTTGGATGCAGGGAGGTGGGTGGTAGGTTTAATAGGGTTTACACTAAGAGATGAACTTGGAAGAAATATTCATAGTGGAAAGAGAAAGACTGAAGCAGACACTGGAGATAGGAAACTACAAATGGGAGGTTTGGGACAGATGAACATCTAGATACACACAGAATGGCAATTAGCCATTAGAGACATCTACACAGCAAATCCACAATACAGACAGGTCTGGTTTGCAATTTTTCTTCAATAGTATTCATGAGCCTTATTGAGGAGGCTCAGGTAGCAGGGTTGATCCCAGGCTGAAATGCTGCTAAGTAGGCAAGTCAGAAGTATGATAGCAGGGGAGTTGGGAATGCTGGCAAGAGTTTGAGAGAATATTCTTGGATCAAGGCTAAACAGAGAAATGAAGCCAGAGGGACCTCAAATTGAAACAAACCAAGGAAGTAGAGATCTTGATAAAGTGGAAAACCAAGGACAGCATGATGTAAGAATTAGGCCAGGGGTCTTGGAACTGAGGATTTTGGGGGTAGGGGAAACCTAGGTCATGGCCAAGTCCAGGGTGTGGCTATGAATATGAGTAGCTAAAATGGATGGAAAATGAAGGTCCTAGAATTTAGGTAATTAGGGGGGACATTAAGTAGCAGACCCAGAATGATGCCAAGGTTGGGATGGAGAAGTGCATGGGCCAGGTTTATTAATTTACTTTAGTCAACAAGTATTTACCAGGTGCTCACCCACATCACCAGAACTTGATTCCTTCTTGACTCCAGCATCCCCAGTATTGACAAGTTTTAAGTTGGCCGAATGGATTACTACTTTCTTCTCAGTGAAGAGTAAGAGCTAGCAGTGTTAATTGCATGACGCTTTGAGAGGCTAGGGAAATTTTAGAGGTGCTTATTCTTTATAGGTGATTATAAATCCATGTTTGCTTTTCCTAAACGTCCCTGCCATCCTCTGCCACTTATTTTTGCAAGAAGCTTTGCTATTCCAATACTGTAAGTTGTACAAACAACTGCACAACGGAATATTGGAAGAATAGGGAATATATACTGACTTAAAAACTCCATCCAAATGGACACTGCTATTTCTCTAGAACTAAGCTTCCATCTTATGTTTTTGCATTAGAGGAGCATTTGATTGCTTCAGAAGACTCTGGCAAGCTTTTCATTGTCTGTCCTAGGTTATCAAGGCTGCCTACAACCAAGTAAAAACAGTTGCTCAAGGAAACCTTTCCAATACAGATGTCCAGGCTGCCAAGTAAGTTTCAGTATTATCTGTGTGTTTTGTGTTTCAGTTACTTGAAAGTTATATTTTTTGTAGTTATAACAGTATTGTAATATATGCACGAAAGGATTGAAAGATACAGAAAATTATTTAAAAAGAAAGGGAGACATAACCATATCCTACCATCTAGAGATAAAACATTTTGCTTGTTTGCTTGACCATTTTCATGCATTTTTAAACATAATTGTTAACATTGTATATATACTTATATCCTATTTAATAGCATGTTTACTATTGAAATTTGAAAACTACAAACACAAAAAATGATCTTTCATTCCCAATGATTCCTCTGTAACATTGTTTCTGTTTATTCAGATTACTAAAAATTTGTCATAAACAATATTAATTGGTGTATCAAAATATATTTAGTGGATATGTTATGCAATTGGAAATTATAGACTAAAAGATATCTTTGCACTTAAAACATTTATATCTCATACTAATTTATTGGTACGGATTCTCAGCTGGGTTAAGACTTGTAAACATTATAATAAAAGGCTCTGCTTTAAAATATAATATGTGTGTTTATAGAAAATTTTTATTTTTATATTCAAAGTCACAATGTAAAAAGTTTATACCAGTTTATAATTATACCACCAGTATATGAGTGCCTGTTCTACCATAACTATTAGCAATTTCTTTTTCTCTTCACTGATGCAATAGACAAAAAAAAGATATCTAATTAAAAGATTGAAGTACTCTTCACCTATTTGGTGATTTTCAAATTCCACTGTCATCACTGAAAGTACTGACAACACCTCTAACTTAGAAGTTCTGGGATTTTCTCTTAACTAAAAGAGAGACACTTTGGGCAGAGTTGGAAATCAGCTGACATTTTTATACAGCAGTTTAAAACATTTAACTTTGACTTCATCCATTGAGGACAATTCATAATGTGAATCTTGAAACTCAGTCTTCATGATCATAAGTGTCGCCCACATGGCAAGTATGACAGTGAAGTACCAGCCAGGAGGGAATAACCAATTGGTCATTCCTGTTCCCATTTGTGTTATTACTTTGTTAAATGCTGAACACACTAAGAAATTGCCTCTCCTGAATAATGACAACATGGTTTATTAAATATTGTATCCATGGAACCAAGGGTTAATAGGGTGTAACTCTGTGTGATTGTACCAGAAATAAAACATGGTAAGAAAAAAATTGAAACACTGGTTTATTTAAGAAAAATTTATTTCAAGATAATTTATTTAAGAAAGTGTATTTTAATAAGTGTAAACACTGTTTCTATAAGGTATGGCAACATGTAGAGAATGGAGATGGCAACATGTAGAGAATGGAGTTTCAGCTATTAATGTCAAGTTTTTTCTTTTTTGCTATCTGCATGGAGTTGACACTTTTTCTTATCGGGTTCTTAGTCTTCCTGTAGTGAAAAAGAGAAAGTAAGGTGTCGTTGCTGAAGGGACAAACTAAAAATCTTTTGGTAAAGTTTATTGCAGGTAAAAATCTCGCTTTAATTAAGCTGACAATTTGGTAAAATTGCTACATATAATTTTAATTATGTATAAATGGAAGTCTTGTTACAGCATGCCAAAGGAGGATAATTTATTTAAGGGTTAAATAACCCAGGTGCATTATTGAACACCAATTTCTTTCTGAGAGAATTACGAATTGGATGTTATTTTATTTGAAATTGATGCTCTTGTGTCCACATTTAAGCTACCGGGGTTTACCCACCTGCCTCTCCATTACTTTCTACCCTCAATGAGACAAATCCCAGCACAAAAATGGGGCTGGGGTAGAGGGATAGCTACAGAATTAGCACACAATATTCTGCTAAGTGAACAGTGCTTTCAGAGCCCATATAGTTATTTTTCTTTAATAGAAATACCTAAAATTATTACCAAGAAAGTATCAAGAGAGAAGAGTTATTTCACTGATCAAAGCTTTACATTAAAATAGGCTTAATTAGATCTCAGTTCTAGTCCAAAATCAAAAGGTAATCTTTTGGGGTTTTGTATAATTTTGCACTGACAACTTTCTGAATGATAGTGTAAATAATGGTAAACTGAAGAAATAGAAGGGAGGCCTGTAACAGTGTAAGATTTCAAAGCTGTTAATTATGTACCAATACATACTTGAGAGTTTAGGAACATACTAATAAAATTGCCTTGCTCTGTAAAACTGGCTTCTGTCTTAATTATGCACCTTTAATCGGACAGGAACAAGCTGAAGGCTGGGTACCTAATGTCAGTGGAGTCTTCTGAGGGTTTCCTGGATGAAGTCGGTTCTCAGGCCCTTCTTGCTGGTTCATACATGCCACCATCCACAGTCCTTCAGCAGATTGACTCAGTAGCTGATGCTGATGTCATAAATGTAAGCAAATGAAAACTTATGATTTAACATCAAATAACTTGAACTTAATGATCCAGTTTCAGAAGGCATGCATAAGCTTCCTTGGGCTGTATATGTTATTCCTGTGCTGCTTGATGCCTGTCTACCAGGTAAGCTCATTACCATCAAATCTGCAAGTAGCTTCCTTATCAACTCAGGATTTATGTATCTTCCTCATTCAACTAAGTTACAATTAGGTTAAACCATTCTAAATTCTTAGAGGTCAAGAAGAGTTGAATATTGGCAATTTTATGATTCAAACTAATAGTCAAGTTTGGTATTTTTCCTTTTCACTCCCAAGAAGAAATAAAGTCTGTATTCTGCAAGTCCTTCACAATCCAGCATCTCAAGACTTTCTTTTGTCTTCTCAGCCTAAGACATTCTCCTGCTCTTGTTTTGTTTTTGTTTTTTTCACATATATTATTGTTGCCTACAAGATGAGTTGTTTTGAGGGCAAGGAATATATGTTATACTTCCTCTCTGTATTCCCTACTATACCAAACAAGTACATAAACTACATAATAAATTCAAAATCAGTTCATTTTTCCAATCCTTTCTATATTAAAAATGCCAACTGCCCTTCCATCGTAGAGGTCTCAACCATCTTCTTGACAGCATGTCTACCTTACATAGGGACAATGAGGATGGAAAAAAGAGACAGTATATTTTAAGGAGTAACCCTGACATCACTTTGCTGGAACCAAAGTTTATTACATACTCTTCCAAATGTCCTCATCTTGTATCCTACCATGTGAGTCCCAACCCAACTGCTGCCACCACCATCCACTGAGAAAAGACTGCCTGACATAATGGAGGGACTGGTACTTATGGTATTACACTAACCTAAGCAACCAGCCTTCGAACTTGAAGTCATGGCATAAAGAATACTAAGAAAATTGGACTTTTAAGTTAACAATCAGTGTATTTTTATTAACCTAGACTATTTGCCAGTGTAATACAGAAATAAGA